>OX402557.1:10000000-19956036 GCA_948098915.1 Lampropteryx suffumata | reverse complement strand
ACCCCTACAACCCCTAAAAACCCCTACAAACCCCTACAACCCCTAAAAACCCCTACAACCCCTAAAAACCCCTACAACCCCTACAAACCCCTAAAAACCCCTACAACACCTAAAAACCTCTACAACCCCTAAAAACCCATAAAAACCCCTACAACCCCTAAAAACCCCTACAAACCCCTACAACCCCTACAACCCCTAAAAACCCCTACAAACCCCTACAACCCTAAAAATCCCTAAAACCACTAAAAACCCCTACAACCCCTAAAAACCCCTACAAACCCCTACAACCCTAAAAACCCCTACAAACCCCTACAACCCCTAAAAACCCCTACAACCAAAACCCCTACAAACCCCTACAACCCCTAAAAATCCCTACAACCCCTAAAAACCCCTACAACCCCTACAAACCCCTACAACCCCTAAAAACCCCTACAAACCCCTACAACCCCTAAAAACCTTTACAACCCCTAAAAACCTCTACAAACCCCTACAACCCCTAAAAACCCCTAGAACCCCTAAAAACCCCTACAAACCCCTACAACCCCTAAAAACCCCTACAACCCCTAAAAACCCCTACAACCCCTAAAAATCCCTACAACCCCTAAAAACCCCTACAACCCCTACAAATCCCTACAACCCCTAAAAAAACCCCTACAACCCCTACAACCCCTAAAAGCCACTACAACCCCTAAAAAATCCTACAACCCCTAAAAAATCCTACTAACCCCTAAAAACCCCTACAAATCCCTACAACCCCTAAAAACCCCTACAACCCCTTAAAACCCCTACAAACCCTACAACCCCTTAAAACCCCTACAAACCCTACAACCCCTAAAAACCCCTACAAACCCCTACAAACCCCTACAACACCTAAAAACCCCTACAACCCCCAAAAACCCCTACAACCCCTAAAAACCCGTACATCCCCTAAAAATCCCTACAACCCCTAAAAACCTCTACAACCCCTAAAAACCCCTACAACCCCTAAAAACCCCTACAAAACCCTACAACCCCTAAAAACCCCTACAAACCCCTACAACCCCTAAAAACCCCTAAAACCCCTAAAAACCCCTAAAAACCCCTACAACCCCTAAAAGCCCCTACAACCCCTAAAAACAACTACAACCCCTAAAAACCCCTACAAACCCCTACAACACCTAAAAACCCCTAAAAATCCCTACAACCCCTAAAAACCCTACAACCCCTACAAATCCCTACAACCCCTAAAAAAACCCCTACAACCCCTACAACCCCTAAAAGCCACTACAACCACTAAAAACCCCTACAACCCCTAAAAACCCCTACAACCCCTAAAAATCTCTACAACCCCTAAAAACCCCTACAAACCCCTACAACCCCTAAAAATCCTACAACCCCTAAAAACCCCTACAACCCCTAAAAATCCCTACAACCCCTAAAAACCCCTACAACCCCTAAAAAGTCCTACAAATCCCTACAACCCCTAAAAACCCCTACAACCCCTAAAAACCCCTACAACCCCTAAAAACCCCTACAAACCCCTACAACCCTAAAAACCCTTACAACCCCTAAAAACCCCTAAAAACACCTAAAAACCCCTACAACCCCTAAAAACCCCTATAAACCCCAAACACCCCTAAAAACCCCTACAACCCCTAAAAAATCCTACAAACCCCTAAAACCCCTAAAAACCACTACAACCCCCAAATATCCCTACAACCCCTAAAAACCCCTACAAACCCCTACAACCCCTAAAAACCCCTACAACCCCTAAAAACCCCTACAACCCCTAAAAACCCCTACATACCCCTACAACCCCTAAAAACCCCTACAACCCCTAAAAATCCCTACAACCCCTAAAAACCCCTACAACCAATAAAAATCCTACAAACCCCTACAACCCCTAAAAACCCCTACAACCCTTAAAACCCCTACAACCCCTAAAAACCCCAACAACCCCTAAAAACCCCTACAAACCCCTACAACCCCTAAAAACTCCTAAAAACCCCTACAACCCTTAAAAACCCCAACAACCCCTAAAAATCCCTACAAACCCTAAAAACCCCTACAACCCCTAAAAATCCCTACAACCCCTAAAAACCCCTACAACCCCTAAAAAATCCTACAAATCCTTACAACCCCTAAAAACCCCTACAACCCCTAAAAACCCCTACAACCCCTAAAAACCCCTACAACCCCTAAAACCCCCACCAACCCCTAAAAATCCCTACAACCCCTAAAAACCCCTACAATCAATAAATAATCCTACAAACCCCTTCAACCCCTAAAAACCCCTACAACCCCTACAACCCCTAAAAACCCCTACAACCCCTAAAAATCCCTACAACCCCTAAAAACCCCTACAACCCCTAAAAATCCCTACAACCCCTAAAAACCCCTACAACCCCTAAAAAATCCTACAAATCCTTACAACCCCTAAAAACCCCTACAACCCCTAAAAACCCCTACAACCCCTAAAAACTGCCACAAGCCCCTACAACCCCTAAAACCCCTACAACCACTAAAAACCCCTACAACCCCTAAAAATCCCTACAACCCCTAAAAACCCCTACAAACAATAAAAAATCCTACAAACCCCTACAACCCCTAAAAACCCCTACAACCCCTACAACCCCTAAAAACCCCTACAACCCCTAAAAACCCCTACAAACCCCTACAACCCTTAAAAACCCCTACAACCCCTAAAAACCCCTACAACCCGTAAAAACCCCTACAACCCCTAAAAACCCCTAAAAACACCTAAAAACCCCTACAACCCCTAAAAACCCCTACAACCCCTAAAAACCCCTACAACCCCTAAAACCCCTAAAATCCCTAAAAACCCCTATGGGGGAATGGGGGGAGGCAGCAGTTTATAAAACCTTTGTACATTTTGAAGTACCATTTACAAATGCTTATACAAATCCTCAAAAAAAAACACTAAAATTCCTTACAACCCAAGGTCAAGTTTGCTATGTTTATCTAGCACCGTTTAGAAGTTATGAAGGTTTAAAGTTTTTGATTTCTGAATCGGATAATGAAGAGGGTCTTGAGCAACATTTGTTCGAGCACGATCCCTCTCAGACTTGTAGTTTCCGAGATAATGAGAGAGGGGGGAAAAAGGGGGCAAGGACGGGGGTGGGTAAAACATATTTTTTCAACTCTACGAAGCATCCTCCACACGATCCTACCAAAACGATTCCACTAAAATTTTAATTCCAACATTATGCCTTCTTCCTATACCTAAAGAGGGAGGGGGGGTGGGGGTGGGGGGAATGGGGGGAGGGTGCAGTTTAAAAAACCTTTGTACATTTTGAAGCACCATTTACAAATCCTCATAAAAAAACACTAAAATTCCTTACAACCTAAGGTAAAGTTTGCTATGTCTATCTAGCACCGTTTAGAAGTTATAAGGGTTTAAATTTTTTTATTTCTGAATCGGATAATTAAGAGGGTCTTGAGCAACATTTGTTCAAGCACCATCCCTCTCCGACTTGTAGTTTCCGAGATAATGCGAGGGGGGGTCAAAAATGGGGGCAAGGAGAAGTGTCACACAACTTTTTTCAACTCTTTCGAGCATTCTCTATACGATCACACTATAATTTCAATTCCAACATGACGCCTTCTGGGTACTCCTTAAAAGGGGGGGGAGAAAAATGGTGGGAGGGGGGAGAGTTTTAAAATCGTTTCTTAAACCTTCAAGCATCCTCATTACGATCCCAATAAAATTTCAATCCCAAAATAAAGCCTTCTGGGTATACCTTAAAAGGGGGGGGGGGGGGGGGGGGGGGTGAAAAATGGGGGGCGGTGCAGTTTAAAAAACTTTTGTATTTCTTGAAGCATCATCTATACACATCCCTAAAAAAAAACACTAAAATTTCTTACAACCCAAGGTCAAGTTTGCTATGTCTATCTAGCACCGTTTAGAAGTTATGAGGCTTTAAAGTTTTTTTTTCTGAATCGGATAAAGAAGAGGGTCTAGAGCAACATTTGTTCCAGCACCATCCCTCTCAGACTTGTAGTTTCCGAGATAATGAGAGAGGGGGGGAAAGGGGGCAAGGACGGGGGTAGGTAAAACATATTTTTTCAACTCTACGAAGCATCCTCTATACAATTCTACCAAAACGATTCCACTAAAATTTCAATTCCTATTCAATTCATGATGCTATCAGGGTATACCTAAAAAGGGGGGGGGGGGTAGAAATGGGGGGAGGGGGGAGTTTAAAATAACTTTTGTATGTCTTGAAGCACCATATACAGATCCTTATACAAATTCTCAAAAAAAAACACTAAAATCCCTTGCAACCCAAGGTCAAGTTTGCTATCTAGCACCGCTTAGAAGTTATGAGGGTTTAAAGTTTTTTATTTCTGAATCGGATAATGAAGAGGGTCTTGAGCAACATTTGTTCGAGCACCATCCCTCTCAGACTTGTAGTTTCCGAGATATTAAGAGAGTTTACAAAGAAGATGCAGGTGCTTTAAGATTTTGTATGGGAATGCACTTTTTTGTATGGGACAATTTTTTTTTTGTATGGCGGCCATCTTTTTTTTTATGGATTCGGATATTGAAAAGGATCTTGAGCAACATTAGTTGAAGCACCAACCCTTTACGACTTGTAGTTTCTGAGATAATGTGTGGGGGGGTCAGTTGGGGGGGGAAAAGGGGTACTTTAGGATTTTTCCCCCAGTCACCAAAACCCCCTCTACAGCTTTCCATAAAAAAAAACACACCTCCCCATCCACCATCTGGGAGAACAATGATGTCAGTGAGTCAATCAATCAGTGGTAATTAAGCTATATATAGTATAATAATAATAATAATATAATAGTAATGCAATAAATATTTATTTAATTGAAAAGAGGTAATTTAAACTAAAAAAAAAATAAAAAAAATATATATAAATGAATAAATGTATAGGTACGTATAATAGTGATGTAATATTGAATAATTATATAATGGTGTGTAGTATGCCTTCTGTAGCATCGTAAGATAATGTAGAAAGCCATTTACGAATACTAAGCTTGGCCTTCACTAGGTTTAGGTTTTTGATGTCGCAATATTTCACAACCTAATTATACACATGCATTTTTATGAAGTTACCTACGCGTTGTGCAAATTTTGTCTTAACAGTAGGAGTATTTAGTCTGTAGACTCTACGATCGCACAAGCATTCAAACTCAGGAGAAAGGATAACCGACTTATGCACTGAAATTGTGGTTTTTAATATAAAAAGTTGGCGGATAGATAGGACTCCAGCTTCTTCATAGAGACTTGTGGTAGGGTATCTATAAGGCTTACGGAGCATAACCTTAAGGACGGAGCGCTGCGCTCGCTCAGCCTGAATAATAAAAGATTTTGCTGCACTGCCCCAAAATGTAATGCAATAAATTATAAGGGATTGACACAGAGCGTAGTATATAGATTTTAAAGTATCAATGCATGCAACATACCGCAGATTCCTCATAACATTTACGAGCTTTTTAATTCGAGCCGTGAGAAACTCTATATGAGTTTTAAACAATAGATTTTGGTCAATATGCACTCCAAGATATTTTAAAGTAGGAGTTCGCGTAAGTGACTCAGACATGCAACTATTTAGGCATGGCCTAGCATTGTTGTGAACCTTAATGTTTGCATTAGTATCTGGGGCTGAAGCCGCGGTCTTATGAAAGCTCAAGTACATGGTTTTTTTAGTGTTGAGTGTAAGACGATTCTGCTGGAGCCATGTACTAATGAGTGTCATTCCACGTTCGGAAAGTGAATTCACTTTAGGCCATGAGGGTCCATGAAAAATCACTGCAGTATCATCTGCGTAGCACACTATGTCTGCATTAGGAATTGGAACGTCGTGAATGTCATTTATGTATAGCAGAAATAATGTGGGGCCTAGAATACTGCCCTGGGGTACGCCGAAATAAATTGACTGCAATTTACTTGTCATCCGGCCAATCCTTACGCACTGTCTGCGATCCGACAAGTAACTTCGAAACCAGTTTAAGGCAACACCCCGAACTCCTAGGCCTTCCAATTTTTGAAGAAGTATAGGAACGGAGACAGCGTCAAAGGCCTTGGCCAGGTCCAGAAAAATACCAACACAGCACCTCCCGCAATCCACGTGTGATGACACTGCATTAGTCAAGAACGAAACCGCATCTTCCGTGTTTTTACCTTTACGAAAACCATATTGTTTGGGAGAAAGTACATTATTGGATTCTAGGAAATTACACAAACGTTTATTAACCAAGCTTTCGAGTAGTTTTGAAAAAGTTCCTAAAAGGGAGATCGGTCTGTAATTGTCCACTAAATCTTTTAATCCACTTTTATATATAGGTGCTACTAATGCGATTTTCCAGTCATGAGGGAAAATGCCACAAGAAAGACTCAGGTTTAGTACGTGCGTAAGCGGTGGGATGATTTCATTCTTTATAAATTTGATGAGGGCGTTGCCAAAGCCATCCATTCCTGGAGCTCTATCATTTTTCAAATTGATAATAAGTTTATCATTTTCTTCATAATCTGTAGGACTTATAAAAAGGAACTAGCGGGGGAATTATGGACACGAACGGCATTTGCTAGGTCATCTTCACTAGTGTTTGTCCTTGAGAGAATTTGGTCTGCAAGCCGTTGACCAATCGTAGCAAAGTGATTGTTAGCTGAGTCTATAGATTGTTGTGCGTCCATACAATCCTGTCCTGTCCATACAAAAAAAATAATTCAGTAGGTTCTTTTTATACTCTGTTAAGTTGCAGATGTTTTTAATTGATTGCCAAAGTTTTTTTGGATTGTTTTTATTTGCCTTTAGTTCTCTATTTTCATAATCATATTTAAGTTTTCTCAAAAAATCCCTAAAGTAATTTTGATAGCGTGTGTAGGTTTTTCTTAATATCAAATTTTCCGGATCGCTCCTAGCTCGTAATTTCTAGCTCGTTTATTTAAATCATTGGTATTTGTTACAATGGATCAATCGACATCTTTAAGATCATGTTGAATAAAGCTGAAGTCTCTTTTTGTAATAAAGCGATTTGGACGTATTGACATTTTTTTAGAAATATTAATTCCAAGTAATACCGGGTAATGATCAGTTATTGCCATTTGGTATACCGCGCCAACAGAAGATATAATGCTGCTCAAGCTTTTCACATATATATGGTCAAGACATGCAGTCCCTCTAGTGGGCTGTGTAATTGCCGGAAGTAAACCGTGTTCTGCCATAAAACATTGGTATTCGAGACTATGGGGATTTTCGAAATTTTCCATAATATTGATATTAATATCGCCTGCAATAATAAATGTATTTGATACATTGATTTTATTAATGTAGGTTTCGAGTGAAGTTAGAAATTTTTCAACATTCCTTACTGATGGTGAGCGATATATACCAAGAACATTCAAGACTCCAGGAATACAGATGGCCAAGCTATCAGCATCGTCTATGAAAGGTTCAGATACTGAGGCATTCCACTTATCTTTAACGTAGATAACAACTCCACTATTTTGATTGATGTGTTTAGTCGTCTTATACGAGGAATATCCGGGTATTTGCGGGATAATTGTGGAATCAGACAACCAGCACTCTGTCAGCACTAAAATGTCGGTAACCATATCAAGATTTGTAAGATTTGTAAGATTTGTAAAATGCATCAATTCATTTTTAAAGATCAGTTTATTCTCTACAACTTTTGCTTCAAACTTTTTATTCTAATGTACATACTTTTTGAGTTATAAGACGTTTAATGTTGGACTATCGGGCGTTAAGTTGAAAATTTCAAGATTCGCATTAGCATATAATTGAATTATAATAATATATATATAATTCAACAAATAAATTGAAAAAAATATCCCGATTGTTTATGTAGTAAAGTCAAAGTCAAAGTATATTTATTGCATCATTACATGTTTACAAAGATGTTAAAACTTATATAGGTTCAATGTAATCTACCCTTTATGGGCGTGCAATTATTTAAAGCTTATAATAATAGAAATAAAATATTATTCTGAAATAATAAAATAATAAGCAATAATAAGGATAAATAAGGATAAGAAGAAATGAATATTACATGTAAAACATTGATACATAGGTCATACTAATAATAAAAAATAATAAAATCAAGAATAATAAAACTGCAATAGAACAATACAAAAAAATTGATGTCAATGTCATGACTCATTTATTACAATTTTTGGTCAAAGGGAATTAAATAAATCAGGAAATGCATTACTTTGTCATATTATCAATAGAATGATCGGTAATAAACTCATTAATTGTGTAATAACAATAACGGACACAAACTTTATATTCGTCTCGTCGGTTACGAGGAACGACGTCAGACAGCTGACAAAACAGGTCCGGACTGTGCCTGACAAACATAACCGTTTCCAAAATATACAGCGAGGGAACAGATAAAATGTTGTGTTTATTAAAGAATGGTTTGCAAGTATCTGTTATTTTAAGATTAAACATTGCTCTAATACATTTTTTTTGGTATTTAAAAACTTTGTCGACGTCAGTGGAGTTCCCCCAAAATATCACACCGTAAGTACCTGATATTTGAGGCGATAAGTCCGTGGTATGCAATGAGTAGAGTATCCTCATTAACTACTGGGGACAGTTTATATAAAACATAGACAAGGCTGTTAATTTTTTTACACAGATTTTCTAGATGTGGCTTCGAGTTTAATTTTTTGTCAATATTGATTCCTAAAAATTTAGTGGTGTTAACTTCCTAAATTGTATTATTTTTATGTTGTATGTCAAGATTGGGTAAAGCAGCATTGTCGCGTTGTCTGAAATTAATTATTTTCGTTTTATTTATATTTATTTTCAAATTATTATTATCTAACCATTCTATTATTGATGTCAGTGCTAGATTAATGTCATTTTTATAAGTGTCAATATTATTACAAGTTATAGTCACAGTACTATCGTCTGCAAATAAGGACATAGGTTGTGTGGTGGCTTTAGGCAGCTCGTTTATATAAACAATAAAAATAAGTGGGCCCAGTACACTCCCTTGGGGAACGCCGTACTTTATAATACGTTCCTCAGATACATAGACTTCTTCTATTTTAGTTTTACTATTTATTTTAGTTATTTGAGTTATCTGTTTTCGGTTTTCTAAATAGGATTTTATTAATTGTGGACAATTTCCTCTAATGCCATAGTTTTCAAGTTTTCTCAGCAATATACTGTGTTGGACATAATCGAATGCTTGAGTCATATCACAGAAAATCGAGCATACTGGTGTTTTTTATCTATATTACTTGTTACACGAAAAAGAAAATCATATAGAGCCATATTAATGGTTTTATTTTCTCTAAACCCTTTTTGTTCATTACAAAATATTTTATTTGGTTCTAAATAATTATTAATTAATTCATAAATGTATTTTTCAAATATCTTTGATATAACTGGTATAAGCGAAATTGGTCTGTAATTTTTCATACATTCTTTACTTTGTTTTTTATGCAGAGTTTAATTATCGATACCTTTAGTGCATCTGGAAACACACCTGCGCTAATACATAAATTAATAATATAAATACTTACGGGTATTTATCGCGTTTATTTACCTATTTTTCCCGACGTTTCGACAGGTTTACACTCTGTCGTGGTCACGGGATGAGTCATCCCGTACCCGTAAGTATTTATAATAATGTGTTCTGATCGCGTAAGTTTAAAAAACTTTATAAATTAATAATATGGCTAATTGGTGTGCCTACACAATGTGCTACGGCTTTAATTATTTTTGTAGAGATACCATCATACCCAACGCTACTCGTATTGTTGAGCGAATATATTATTTTAAGAATGTCAGAGGATACACATGGTTTTTAAAAAATATAGAGTCTTTATGACTTGTCATTAATTTGGTTACATTTTTTCCCGAGTTTTATAATGGAATCTTATCAATTTATTTATTTTATTTTATTTATTTTATTATTTATTAATTAGTACGAACATGTCAATAACACTAATTAAAAAAGAATAATACAAGAAACCTTAAATGAAAATACAAATAAAAATATTAACTGGTTGTAAGGTAAGCATCTATCTACACACTCAAACCGACTTCTCACAGAATCTCAGACATTCAGATAAAATCACCTTCCATCCGTCCGCAAACACATCACATTCTGGGCTCTCATTCAAGAGGGCATTTAGTGCAGAAAGAGTACGTGCAATTGGAGACTGTGCGTACGCAACCGTGCGAGAAGAAAGTTCCTGGAACAGTCGGTGCTTTCTGATACTGCAATAGTTGTTGGGGACGTAGATCCTCGCCAAGACATCATGGACATCAGGAGCATCAATCTTACCACGGAGAACCTTACACATGGTAATCAATTGGTTGTTCGCCCTTCTAACTTCTAAACTGTTGTAGCCTAAGCAGCCTATAAGGAACCTTGTCGGGTACATGTAAGGGTAGTATCCATACTGATGCTTGTAAAGAAAACGAAGAAAAGCCTTTTGGACTTTTTCCAACATGAGGGTATATGTGCTTTCATATGGATGCCACACACATGAGCTAGTCTCTAGCTTACTCCGTACGAGCGTGCAGAATAAAAGCTTTATGACGTGACTGCTTTTAAAGTCACGGACGTTCCTCAACACAAAGCCCAGCTTACGGAAGGATTCTTTGGCTGTGGATGTGATATGCAAATGGAATGTTAGCTTGGAGTCAAATGTGACACCCAAGTCTTTAACAGTTGTAGATCTAGTGATAGGATGACCATTTAGATTATATGGAAATTGAATTGGGTGCCGCATGCGACTAAACGTCAATACATAACACTTAGCCGTGTTAAACTCCATCGCGTTTGCCACGCTCCAGTCATAAATTGCGTCGACGTCACGTTGAAGATTTAGACAGTCGTCCACGGACTTTATTTCTGAGACCAATTTCAAGTCATCGGCATACAGCATACATCAATAAAAAAGTGATTAAACAAATTTGCTATATCTTGACAATTTGTTATCAGTTTGCTGTTTATTTTAATTTTTTCTATAGTAGCTTTTGGTATGATCCGTTTTGTGCTATTTATAATACCCCAAGAAGTTTTACTTTTATTTTTTGATGCTTTTATTTTGTAACTGTTTTTAGATTTTTGCGTAAGCTTTACAATTCTTTTAAGTATTTTGGAGTCGTTTTATATGTTTTTATTTACTTCTGAGGGTGTTTTCCTAAGTTCCCAAAGAAGTTTTCTTTTTTTCTTACAACAAAGTTTTATACCACGTGAAACCCAAGGTACCGGTTTAGAAGTCTTCACAGTAATTAATTTGTGAGGAAAACAAAGGTCATAAAATAACGTAAACATTTCAATAAATATATTATATGTGACTTTGGGGTCTGTTTCAATATATATTTCAGAAAAGGACATGTTCCCAAGAAAAAAATAATTCAGTTAAATTCCTTACCTTCAATAATAACGAACTATTTTTTATTTTATTTTGTTAAGTACAACTAAAAAATAGTTATTAATTATAATTAATTATGTTATGTTCAAATGCTATAATAAAATTAAAGAAAACGAAATGGGAATATTTAAAAAAAAAATATCCAAAATGTATTTTTAGAAAACACATAAAACAAATACAAATTCAAAATTTTATTAAATTCTTGACCGTTTTGGAGGCGGCAAAAATCCAATTATATTGGATATTTCCTCTTCATCTTCGTGACCCTCTTCGGAGGAATACAAAGAGGACTGTAAAGCCTCGATGAGTTCCTCGTTCTCGTGGTCAAACTCGTCAACATAAACCGACTCCTCGTTGGAGTCGAGGTTCACCGTCGGTTGATTAGTACAAGTTTCCGTCGCAAATCACAGTGCAGGTAAGGAAGGTCTAAGCCTGCAGGTAAGGAATTGAACTATATTTTTTTTACTACATATACAATCGGGATTTTTTTTTAAATTTATTTGTTGAATTTGTACCATTATATTCTATGCGTATCTTGAAATTTTCAACTTTACGCCCGGTAGTCCAACATTAAACGTCCTATAACTCAAAAAGTATGGACATTGCTAAAAAAGTTTAAATCAAAAGTTGTAGAAAATAAACTGATCTATAAAAATGAATTGATGCATTTTATTGATTAATCTAATATTTCAAAAGTTATCGGCCAAAAACGTTTTTTCAAGATGGCGCTTGAAGCTGGATGGTCACCTGGATCTGTCAGCATTTTGTGATTTTATGCTCAGTAAGTGATCCTAAGCCTTATAAAAAAATCGGATCGGATCGGAAATTTAGTGCAAAATTGACCAAAAAAAACGTCTATTTTGACTGGCCTAAAATATATAGAACAGTTTAAAAATGCATTCTCATTGAGTCTACTTGGGAGCGATCCGTTACCATGGTCCTTACTAGCGGATTTCACTAGCCCTAGCACTAGCACTTCTATTGGAGTGCTAGCCTCTTCGTTTTTGACTGGCATATAAACCAGTGGTGGATTGGTGGATTGCCACTGAAGTGCCATACCCACACCGAGGTGTAAAAGTTTTGTTGTACGCTGCCGGCGCCGTTGGCTGTTGGACATACTGGTATATTGCATATTCTTTGATACTGGTGACTGGTGAGCGCGCACGCAGCCGAGGTGCACTGTGGTGGCAAGAGGGCGATGCAATCGGAGTTAATCAAGACGGGCAATTACTGCAGTTCAAGTTGTGGTTTGTGAAGTGCAACCGTGTCTACATTGAATTATTTGAAAGTGTAGAGCTGTGTGGTGAATTTATAGAGCAAGAAGATTATTGAGTTTTTTGATAGAGGTTTTGGACTTTAACTTTTTACTGATTATTGGACGTAGAAAAATTGTGAATTTAGGTCTTCTAGAACCTTTTCGAATTGTTCCCTTTACGTCAAGTCCCGTTACGTCGAGTCTTAAAGACTATTGTTATGTTAAATATTACTGTTTACGCTTCCCTTTACATCGATTTTGGAAAGGTACACAATTGAAACAAAAAATAATGATCAGTCAGTTTTAATAAAAATCACAATCGTTTAACATTTCAGACTAAGTATTGGTGTCATTGGTAACATAGACTAAAAATATTGTAATCAAGCACACAGTTAAGGACATTGTTACTACAATAAAATAGGTAGGCACTATAAAATAATGTAACACATTATTTTGTTAAAAACAGTTAAATAAAGTTACATAATATAAAAAAATCACAGAAGTCACTAATGTGACAGGAACATCTAGAATAAATCAGTTGGATAACGCTTGTATGCAACACGACATCGCATACGAAAGTTCTAATAATTTAAAAGATCGACATAAAGCTGATTTAGAATTGATTAACATGACGAAACCGCAAATGAAGTCTAAAAGTGCAGGAAAAGGTCAAAAAGGTGAAAAATTAGCTTCATGGTTAGTAAACAAAGTAATGAAAACCAAAGTAAAGCATGGTGCTGGAGCGAAAACATTCAGATCTGTTGTTTCTACCATTCATAAACGCTTAAAGAAATTAAAACCATCTAACAATTCTAAAGCTATACAGACCGCGTATTCAGCTGCAAAAAAGCTTGTTAAAAAAATAAAGGATTTCGTGTGCCTCGCATCATACCGTTAACCGCCAAAAACAGGCGGTATTCTTCCATTGATACCAATATTCGCAGGAATGTCTGCACTTGGTGCATTAGCTAGTGGAGCTGCAGGTATTACTAAAGCTGTAAATGATCACAAATCTGCTAAAAATAACTTTAAAGAGGCTCAAAGACACAATAGAATGATGGAATCTATTGCCTTAGGAAAAGGTCTTTATATGAAACCTTACAAGAAAGGAAATGGCTTGTTTGTTAAAAGCTCAAAAAACTTGTGAAAAAGCTACCCAATCGTGCTCTTACTAATATAGAATTACTAAAATATGCTTATGAACACATACCTTATTTTAGAGATGTTTATATGAGAGATGAACTGCCTAAAAAACCACGTGATATAGATTGTGGTATTGTGAACTTAGATAGTTCAAAAAACGAAGGCACACACTGGGTAGCTTATGTAAAACATTTTGATTATTGTGAGTATTTTGATAGCTTTGGAGATTTAAAACCTCCGTCTGAGTTAGTTACATATTTGAAATCAAATTTAATTTTGTTGTAGTTATCAAAATTTTAACACATTTAATTGCGGTCATTTATGTTTAAAGTTCCTTCATGAGTTTTGGGAAAAAAAATGTTGTAAAGATCTACCTGATTTAGTACAATAGCTAGGCATATAGTTATTTATGATACGAAATATTGTATATGAATAAATACATATATTTAAAGACTGGTTTCATTTTCTTCATTTGTAAAATGTCGTTCACACTATCTATAACAGGCAATACGTCTGCTTTATTAACTAATTATTACCCTGCTTTGCAATTTGATGGTGAATATGAATGTGCTTTGTTGCATTTATCAACGTTTAATTCTATGCCTAATATTGATAGTAAAAACAATATTTTTTTTATGGTGACAATGAAACTATAGAAATACCAGAAGGTGCATATGAATTGCAAGACATCTCTGATTATTTGAAATCGAATGTAAGCAAAGGAACTACTTTTAAATTATTTTCTAACAACAATACATTGAAAACGTTTATTTTCTGCTCCAAAGACATACATTTTGAGCTTTATTAGGATTTGGCAAAGGAACTCTGGGAGCCAATATAATACACGAATCACAGCTACCAGTCAACATTTTATCAACGACTGTGGTGAGAATCGAATGTGATATAGTGAGTGGCTCATATATTGACGGACAATTATATCACATTATTCATGAATTTTCGCCTAACGTTCCACCAGGATACCGAATCATTGAAATACCTAAAAATATAATATATTTTCCTGTCAATCAAGCAAATTTTAGCTCCATAAACATTCTGGACATTCTGCTCCACTCATTCAGTTATTGGATATTAAGCATAATCTGATAAATTAACGTGGTGAAGAAATTCAACTATATTTGCATTTAAAAAAAAGATGATTGACTTTAATAAATATGGTAAACAAAAATCAAAACACATCAGTGCTAATCGGAAGATCCACAAAGAAACAACTAAGATAAATAATAAAATAACCGAAAAAAATATAAGATTTCTAAAGTTAATCGGGCTTCTAAAATGTGTATTTTGGATATATCGAGTTCACCAACATTCGATAATACCGTTGATGGTATCGAATATCATTCATATAAGCCTTATGTAACAAGTTTTAACAGGAATGATTAAATTCGCATACCTATTAATCAGCAAGATTTATACATATTACCGTCAGCAAGTACTCTATACCTGGAAGGATCAGTGAACTTTATAAAAAAAGATACTAAACAAAAAGTTTCAAGTGTGGAATTTATCAACAATGCATTGCTTTATCTTTTCAAGATATTCGTTATGAACTTAATGGAGTAGAAATAGATAGAATTAAAAATGCTGGTATGACTACAACTATGAAAGGCTTATTATCTTTTAATGAAAACGATGCCAAAATATCAAAAACCTGGGGTTGGGATGTAAATGGAACTAAAACCGATGGAAACTTTTCAGCTTCTATCCCTCTAAACATTCTTTTTGGTTTTGCTGAGGATTATAAAAAAAATATCATAAACTGCAAACATGAATTAACTACTACGCAGTAATACCAATTTAAACTCGTTTAAACTTTCATCAGATGAGTATATTGATAATGTAACAATACACAAACTAATTTGGCGCGTTGTGGCACGCGCTATCGGATACGTTAAGGTATCCGATAAAGAAAAGGTTAATTTACTGAAGCTTCTAGAAAAAGATCGACCTCTCCAATGCGCATTTAGAAATTGGGATTCATATGAGTATCCTCTGTTACCACAAACTACAAAACACACCTGATCAATCAAAACCACATCACAAATAGAAAAACCTAGATATGTTGTCATAGGTTTTCAAACAAATAGAAAAAACTTAGCAGGAATAGACATGTCTAGATTTGACCACTGTGATTTTAGAAATGTAAAAGTTTATCTAAACTCTACATATTTTCCTTATTTATGAGAATATGAATGTAAGTTTTCCGGATTCAAAATTTGTCTTGATATACGAATAGTATGTAAAATTCCAACAGTCTTATTATGGACGCCCAAGCGAACCACTTTTAAGTGCTGTTGTTTTTAAAGAAAAAGCACCGTTGTTTGTAATAGATTGCTCTAGACAAAGCGAAAACCTTAAGTCAGGCCCTGTTGTGAGCGTGCACGTAGAAATTGAATGCAATCCAGAGATACCATATCAAACAGCAGCATATTGCCTCATTTTAAACGATTGCATCATTGAGTACAGACCTCTGAGCAGTATAGTGAGAAAATATCATGGATCCTGGTACTGTAATCGTAGACCTGCATGGGTTTAAGGACTCTAAAAATAATTTTATCATAAAAGAGTTTTCTATCTTTATCAATGGACTTGTTAAATGAAAAAAAAACCAAGTGCGTTGATTAAAACTTAATCGAGGATTATCTTGAAGTGAAGGTTTTATCAGTTTAGAAGAATTCAAGCACACTATTATACCTTATATAAATAAAAAGAAAATTTTAACCAAGGGCATGGAAAAAATAAAGTGGATTCGAGAGTTGTGTAAAAGCTGTGACATTATAGATATTGGTGAAAAAGGGTGTCCTAATTTGTTTAAATTGTATAGTGACTATGATAAATCAAATGTTTCTTTGAACTGTGTACATCATAAGAAAAAGTGTGCTTTGAAAAATGTTTTGTGTATAAAATTGTGGTTTGCTGATAACAAAATTGAAATTTAATTAATTTTAAATATTAGAAAACTGTACCTCATTTTCTTATCGAGATTTTTGTTTTTTAATTGTCATACATTATTATTGTAACTGTAATATAATTATTAAAATTTTATATAATATATTACTGTGCACTAAAAATATTTGGTTTTAATTTCTACCTTCCCAAACTTTATTAATCTATTTAAAAAATAAAAATATTAGTATAATCAATATTATCATTTATTTTAAAGATCTTATATCTATTTACTTACAAGTTATTGTTCACTTGATATATGTTCACATATATTTTTAATTTCGTAAGGTTTCGTAAGGTTGAGTGACTGGATCGAAGGTCTCGACAGAATAACAGCGCTGACCTGTCATCCGACAGGGAAGCATAACGCTGAGTCGAGATCTTTTTGCTGCTGTAGCACACAGCACTGTTAGGTAGGTAAGTACGCAGAATAATTTTAAGCTGTTTAAATGTATTTTCTCCTTTTACTTTTTGATATGTGTCACTTCCTTTTTACCTAATATTGTTACTCTTTGTTATTATTGATGTGTTTGTGTGCTTATTCAGTAAATAAACAAATATCTATGTTTTTTTTTTTTTCCTTTATTATCATTTAAACAATATGTACGTTCTTAAAATTAAAAAATAGCATCTTAAACCACTAAGGTTTGTCCCGACACTATTTGAGTTTACCATTATTTAATAATTGTCTATGTCTATGTCTAATTAAACGTTCTGTTTGGTCCATAATATTATCCACATTATTAGTAACCACATATTGTGCCGATGTCACAACATTATTTTCATTTTCACTGTCACTTGTTAAGCTAATATCTAAAACTTTAATTTGTATTAGTCTTCTGCCTGTATATTTCTCACGGGTCATAACATAGGACGATCGTCGCACTCGTTTGTTTAATTGTAGCATCTCTCCCCTGTGATTACAAATCTTCTTTGCCTTCCGCTTAGGCTTTTTACGGTGGCTCAATGGAAAATCGTCATCAGATCCACCAAGAGGAACTTGCGCACATTGAAAAAGGTCCTCTGTGTTGATCCCTAGCAAGTCATCTTGGGATCTAGCAATGATATTGTTCTCCATAATCTGAAAATAAGGAAATAATATAAGAAAAAGTTAAATACAAATTTAGAAAACCAAAAGTTTGAGATGTATTTTAATGTACTTACCACACAGGCCGTAGAGACGTAGTAGGGTATCAACAAAAAACGTCTGACGCTAATAAAGCTAAGGCAACAAATGATAAATGACACTCCTACTTGCATCATTATACTCGTGCACTGTTCACATTCGCACACACATGTAATATGCTGCGTTAGGGTAATACTATAATATATTTCTTCAAATACAATTTTGTCTTGAATTTCTGTAATGTTTTATTACACTAGAGGAATGGTTTAAATGATAACAATGTGATGATTTAAACATATGTTTTATTGAGTACTTTTTTAATTTTACAATATTTAAATAGGTACATGATTATGTATTAAATACTAGATTACATTTTTACACAAAATACATTAACACTATAAAGCATACAAAAATACAGTATTTTACAATAATTTAAATCCCAAGAATAGATATATGACCCCAAGCCTTACTAGATATTTTATCAGATGATATGAGACGCTTATCATTACCATCACCAGAAAGTACAATTTTATTTACAGAGCGTGTAAATAGTTGATGTTTAATGCTTTTAAATAATATATTCTTTTTACGTAATATATCATCTGTTATTAAAGTTTTTTTGTAATCTGCAATATCAAGATCTCGCACAACACACGACTTCACACCTTTTATTAGACTGTCGATGTTTACACAATAGAGCTTAGAGCGTAATCCTACAAATTCAGTTATAATTTTTCCACCCATTTCATCTTTGAAAAGCCCTGGTACTTTTTTATTGATTATCGGTAATTCATGAATATTTTCTGGTGAAAAATTACTTGTATCAAAATAATCAATTAAATAAGTTTTCAAATCTTGATAAGAATCTTTTGTTTCAATGTGATAAATAAAACTGTCTGTATCAGTGTAACACATCTGCAAGCGGTCTCCATAGAGTGGAAGAAAGATGCTATAGTGAAAATCATACATGTGTGATTTAGATAATTCAAGAACTGTATAACCTATATACAACGGTTTGTCTAAAACGATGAGGTCAGGTTTCAATTGAATGGCAACTAAATTTTCTGTGAATATTGAGGCGCTATGAAAATTTGGTCTAGTTTGGTCTAGTTGGTTTGGTTTCTTTTTTTTGTTCTATTGCTATTATCATACCATTGATTAACGAGTTGAACGTTAACTTTTTTTTATTGTTTTCCAAGGTTTTGCCGAAAACACTATTGTTGAGCAATTTAAAAAATCTTGTTCAAATGTTGAAGTAGCTTTTTGTCTCGAACTTGTATTTAAATCAATATATTGTTTTAAATAAGCACTCTGTCGAAATGTAATCACGCGGTGTATTTTTTTCAAGCTTAAACCGTGTTTAATACACGTTTTTAAATGCAGGTAATGTATAACATAATAGTACTTGTCATATAAATTTGGAATGAGCTTTGGATGTTTACCTCCTGGAGGAATGTCTTTTTGTGGGCAAAACGGTAAGTCATTGTGTTTGCAGTGCAATTCTTTTGGGTATAATAAATCCACTTCTAGAATGTAGCCATACTCAGAATCATCTGGAATATGAACCACATCCAAGATATCAATTTCTGTTTGATTGAGAAATCGAAAGTTTGATAATGGTAGTGTTTGAAACATACTATATCCATAAAGATTATTGCAGTCAATGTACACAATGATCGATTCTGGAAGTAACGGGTCATGTTCCAAAACATATTTATTGTTGTCTTTTGCATATCTTTGAGAACACATACATACTCCACCTCTTATGCCTGATTGGATCATGTTTATAATAGCTAAGTCATCAATGAGTTCTAACTCAACGCTTGTTCTATAAAGCATAGCATCGAATGATAAACTCGGTGCAGTTACATAAAATGCGGGGTCTAAGTGGTAATGATGTTTAAATGTCCTTCTAAAATTTTCAAAAATATTGGTCAACAGCAAAACATCTGTTTTTAAATATAAATCAGTATATTCTCCTAAATCATCTATATCAAATTGAGTCCACACCAATAATGCGTGTGAGTAATCTACATCTGAGATATGTTCATTGGTAAGAGAGCTGTAAAAACATTCTTTATTAGGCAGAAATTGCTCATCATAGCGCTCCCATGTGTTCATATTCTCGTAAGGGTAAATACCTTTACTTGTAAGGAGATTATGTCAATTGGCAAACATTGGTGTAAATTCATAAAATCAGAGGACTTCATAGTTTTTGCCAGTTTTTCTAAACTGGTTCCCAAAAATTTGAAAGAGTCTACAAACGGCAACTGAACAAATTCGTTTCTTGAAATTGAAATGAATTTCGTAAAAGAGATGTAATTTTCCTTTGTTTTAGGAATAATTTTTATTGAGCCGGGAGCTTCACCTAGTTTTCTGATGAATAAGTGACAGTCATATCCTGCTTAATTGTGAAAAAATATCGGTACAATTTTAGGAGTTTTATACCAACTGCAAGTTACGACAACTGTGGGCAGCGCCACGGTATCGACCTGTTAAATGACAGTGATCTCTAACGTTGTCTCCAAACATACAATTCTGACAAATATGACACAGAATCGAATTTTTGAAATCAATTTCATCAGATTCGTTGTAAATCATAGTCACATTTTGAGACATAATTGAGTGAATATCACGAGCATCATTGTAAATAGAAGAAACAAAATGATCAATACAATCGAGTCCGCGGTATGACACAAACTTGTTATAAGTAGAGTCAGCTGAGCAAATGATTTGATATGCGAACGCCACCGGTACATGTTTTTGTAAAGTATGTGTATGAGCGCCTTCTGATCGTAATTCACGGCCTACAACATTTTCCAACATTGTCTCAAAATCCGCATATATTACAAACGGAATATCTTGCTTACGATCATAATTTTAAAATTTAATTACCAATCCTTTTTCTGGTAATATGGTAACGATACCATTACATGTGTGTGATTTTCCACTTCATCAATTGTTGTGAAAAAAAATAAACTCGTATCACAGAAGTATATTTTGCTATGATGTTTAGTCAGTTGGCTTCTGACCAGTCGCGGCAAGTCCTTTATGAGACCATAATAAGATGTTAAATTGTTTTCTAAGATTAACAAGTGAATTACTTTTTTACCCTCAGTACATTTCACCGATTTATAAAGTGGTCCTATAACTGTTCTATTTTTTTTTAAACCGTAAATAACGAAGCTTAATTGTGAGTTAATTTTCCTCAAATACTTTTATATCTGAAAATGTTACAGGAAATGTTATGTTTTCAGTGTTTAACACATCTTTAAAATGTGGGTATGATGATACCCTATCTTGGTGTGTTTTTACTGGATGTAACGCTGCAACTACACTCCACAAAAAGCAATAATCATCAGAATTACGAATATTTATACAAGCTTTCTTTTTCTTTATGTATGCCGGCAGCTCGATAAAAGTGTTCCCACCAAGCGGTTGGTATTTATTTACATTAATCTCTAAATGAATACAACTCAAAAAAGCCCATCCAGAATCCCAGTCCTCAAATTCATCTATTTTTGTTCGCAATGTGTCTACAAGCAATGTAAATAATGAGTCGAAATCATAATTATTGTAAATTGATATATTTTTTGTACCAAATGATTTGATTTCTTGTTCATTATTTTTAAACATCATAAATTTTGAAAAGAGCTCAAAGTTAACTTTTATGGATACAATGTTTGTTCACTAATAAGACAATCTATTTTATTTCGGATTGACCTTAAAAAAACGTCCACAGAAACTTGATCGGTATCTTGTGCGAGTACTCTGTATGTAACAAATTCGACTCCGGAACGCTGATGCTACGATTCCAACACCTTCGATATGTGGCAGACTTGAACTACTTTGTTTATGTTTGTTGCTACGCAAATATCTTATCCATGATCTATTATTAACATACGTGTTACACACATCACAGAAAGGCAAAATGCCTTCTGTGATGTGTGTAACATGTGTCTACCTACTAAAATTGCGAATATATAAGTACTTATAAAAACAACAATAATGTTTATTAAAACTGACTGGTAGTACCTACCGAAATTCTAAGGTAGGTTAAGTTATAACGTATTTACTTTACTTTTACTGCGAACATTACCCCTACTACCGGTTTCGCTGTCACTAACAACTCGATCACGATTACGACACACAACACTCACGGTATCTGGACGCATAACTGGTACCTCACTTTTACGATTTCCACACATCCTCACCACAGGGTTCCAGGCTCCAGACAATTGAAAACCGTCTTCTCGATTGAAATTCCTGTGTTTGGTAATCTCTATTGCCTCTTGTATCAATCTTGGGATGTAATGTTTTTCAGTTGAGATTACATGTGGATTGTGTAACTCGATCCAGTGGTTTGAGCCAGATTCTAGTAGATGTGTAGCTATGGCCGACTTTTGTGTGTCCATATTTTTGACCGCCCGGATGTGTTCTGTCACTCGACAAGCTATGGTACGTTTTGTTTGGCCGATGTAAGAGCTCCCACAGCTGCAGTCAATCTTGTACACTCCTGGTGTTTGAAGAGGAATCTTATCCTTGGGTGAGCGCAGGTAGTGTGAGATCTTCTTTAAAGGAATAAAAAAATTTTTTATGGACAATTTTTGCAGGGCTTTCGCAATTTTGTCAGTCACTTCTTTGATGTACGGTAGAAAAGCAGGTTTTCGTTCTACTATACATCTGTGGGGCTTAGGCCTTCGTCTAACTGGAAAAGATCGAAGCTTATATCCATTTTTACGTAGGACATGCTGAACATGAGCTAGCTCACTCTTTATGGAGTACTCATCACATAGGTCGAAAGCACGGTTCGTGAGAGACATTACAACCGAGTTAAGCTGCCCAGGGTGATGGTGTGAATCAGCATGGAGATATCGATCCGTATGGGTTGGCTTCCTATAAACCGAATAGCCTAAATTACCATCATCACGAATCTGTACCATCACGTCCAGGAAAGCCAAGCTTCGATCACTTTCCATTTCATACGTAAACCGTATCTTGGTATGTACGCCATTAAGGTATGCCAAAAGGAGTTCAATCTCATGTTTATTGCCTCTTACAATACAGAAAACATCATCAACGTACCTTTTCCACAACTTCATTGGCAAGGGGGCAGAGCAAGCAGAAAAACTCATATATCATGGTAAATATTCCGTTTTGAGTGAAAATTATAATAAATAATAAATAATCCCGGACATTTCACACAACATCATCTGGCCCCAAAGTAAGCAGAGCTTGTGTTATGGGTACCACATGACTGATATACCTACTTATATACTTTTTTAAATACATACATTTTATACATAGAAACACCCAGATCCGATACAAATACTTGCAGTTCGTACAAGCATTTGTCCCGCGGCGGGAATCGAACCCGCAACCTTCTGCGTCTCAGCCGTTTAAATTATTATGTTTATTATGTTTAAAGCAAGTCATTAAGAACTGCTGCAATGTATCCCACTCACGGCTTTCATCTCCCGACCGCAGCTTGACCGACGTCAAAGCTTTTTTGTAGCGCTCCACCGGTGCAGTGTTCTCCACGTCGGTCACGGGGTAAAACTTCAGGTCACAAAAGTAGTCACCTTCTGCAGTGGACACGGTGCGTCGACTTTGCCCGCCCGAAACACGCGACGTGAACGAAGATGTTAGCACCTGGCCAGCACGCGCTCGGCTTCGCGAAGTGGCACTCTTCTCTTCTGATTTGAGGATGGCTTTTTATATTTATTCTCAAAAATAAAATACAAATAAAATTTATTAAGTAAGTAAGAACTTCCTCCTTTTTTATGAAGTCGGTTAAAAATAATGTTATTGGTTAGGTATTAAAAATATTTACAATAACTTGATTATTTAATATTTAAAAAAAAGATTCTAACGAATTGAGAACCTCCTCCTTTTTGATGAAGTCGGTTAAAAATAATGCTATTGGTTAGGTATTAAAAATATTTACCATAACTTGATTATTTAATATTTAAACAAAAAGATTCCAACGAAATGAGAACATCCTCCTTTTTGATGAAGTCGGTTAAAAATAATGTTATTGGTTAGATATTAAAAATATTTACCAAGGGTATTCTGCGTCAGCGTCAGTTTCTGATGTTGATGTTGACGGATGCGGTGAGGGTTGACTCGCAGCGACGGTAGCAGCGACGGCAGCAGCGCTTGCGGGTGAAATTCTGCGCTTGGTTGGTTTGGCCTTCGGTTGAGTCTTCTTTGGCTGCTGTGGTGCAGGCGCGACGGAAGACTCGTATTCAGTTTCGTAGTCAGACTTAAAAATAATGTTAAGTATTAGCGTTGATTCTTTTAATGGATGTTAAACTCTGCTCTAAGAAACTTACGAACATTTTGGATGGTAGTAGATAGTACAAGGCGGGCGGAGTGTTTCAGATGGCAGCTGGGCGGGCGATGCAGAGATGATGCTGGGCAGCGTGGAGCGGTGGCGAGTTGTGCAGGATGGCAACTGGGCAGGCGTAGCAGAGATGATGCTGGGCAGCGTGGAGCGGCGGCGAGTTGTGCAGGCGTTGCAGAGATGATGTTGGGCGGCGAGTTGTGCAGGATGGCAGCTGGGCAGGCGTAGCAGAGATGATGCTGGGCGGCGTGGAGCGGCGGCGAGTTTTGCAGGATGGCAGCTGGGCAGGCGTTGCAGAGATGATGTATCGTTTATTCCAATTTTCCACAATTTTATACCAAAAAAAAATAATGTGTCAGCGATAATATCCTAGTCCTAAAAGATAGTAAGCGCTCAAACAAAACAAGCAAATTCATACCATATTTACGTGATATGTAGGTATGATTGAATGTAAATTTATTGAACCTCGAACCCATACTAAGTATTATTACTAAGAATGATTAGTGCATACAAAACTGATTCTTATTGAAATCAGATCTCACCGCATTTAAAGCCGTATACACACCGTCAGACATAAACGAATGTTTTTAAACTAACGTTATAGAGACGACCTCTATGGCGCAGTGGGTTAAGATCCGGCTGAGACGCAGAAGGTTGTGGGTTCGATTCCCACCGTGGGACAAATTTTTGTACGATCTGCAAGTATTTGTCTCGGGTCTGGTTGTTTCTATGCTTACTTTGAGACCAAATGATGCAATGAATATGTATGAAATGTTCGGGATTACCTATTTATTATTATTATTATTATTCATATGAACAAACAGGAGGTAGGTAAATAATAAATTCAGTCATCAGTAGGTATCTACATTTTTGACAAATTTCATTCAAGGTCCATGATTTTGACAAAAACGTTGATTAAAAACGTTTGCACATGAAGTGCAGTACCTACCTATAGAACAAAAACAAATTGTTTGCTAGTTAGAACATAGCCTTAGTTTAAAAAAAAACACAGTTATACTTGTACCTAGGTATAATGTAAAGTTTTTATTCAGACTCTTTGCATTCTGACTAGGAAACAACTATTAACATCTATTATCAAGCTATACCATGTTGAATAGATGTTTACTACTTAAATATTGAGCAGGTAGGTACCTACCTGCTATTAAACTAGTAAATTGTTTATTTTCGCTTTAATAGGTACTGTAATAATAATAATAATAATAATAAGTATTTAGGTCAAACAAGGTCATACATTACAGAATAGTTACAAATTAGATGTTAATAGTTCCTACGTACCTTTTACTTAGGTATGTACTTAACTGTACGTGTACCATAAATAGGTATTATGGAAGTAGTATCAGCTCTGATCATTTCTCAAGCTTTAGTAATAGCTCAGCTCGGTAACATAAAATCATGATGTTAAAAAATATTACCTACTTAATAATTTCTAGATACTATAAAACTTAACTGATAATCGTTTTCATTATGACTACAGCATAAGATAGGTAGGTATTTGTTGATCAGCAGTATTGTGTTAAAAGTAACTGTTGAAAATTAGACAGTTTCCATCCTGCTTACTTAATAATAATAATTAGAACATTCAAAGATTCAAACTCTATTTTCATATGAATGTAAGGACCTTAGTTATAAATACTTAAATAATATATTAAATAAAATGGTATAATCTATATTATATCATTTCATCTGAATAGGTAGCTAGTCTATGTTTTATGTTAAGTATTGCACATGATTTTTAATATGTGTCAAATAGAATGTCTCTAGTATAAAAAAATATAGGCACAAATAAAGTGGTTATGAATTATATAAATGATAAGTACCGTCTTTTCTGTGTTTAACCACAACTTAGCTAAAACTGTTGACTATGCGTTACTCGAACTGAAATTGTACCTACCGTGAAGTACCGTGCGACCAAACGATGTCTGAGAACATGTTGAGACCTGCACCTGCACGCACTGACTTGGTTGCATACCTACCTACGTAGCAATATGAATAGGTTTTACAAATGCTATGACTAACTAAATATATTTTAGACAATTCCTAATTTTAGAAATGAACCAACTGAATTGCCACCAATTAGGTAGTTATTTTTATGGGTAATTTTTAGTAGAGTTTTTTATTAGTTTTAATTTTAATAAACGTAATTATTTAAGAATTTCATTACGTTTATTATTTTTACTATTTATTATAGTAAATCTTGTATGTATTTTTTAAATGAACAAGATACATTTTTTGTAATTTGTAATAAAATAATTTAAATTTTACATAATATTATGTTTCTACATATAAAACTTTATGTTGTTAAAGTACGTCGGTATCTAATATGATTTTTTTCCTACATATTAAGAAAAACCTTGACTGGTAGTGCAGAAACAGAAATACCATACAACAAGTAAGTCCTTTTAAAAATATTTTTTGTTGCGCGAATTTATTTACACTACATAACCAACTTATCGTTTGACTTTAAATATTAGCGAGTAACTTGGATTCATTTAAGTATATAAAATTCTATATTTTCCAGTAACTTATTCCTAGCTACCTATATATATAGCTAACATATATATTAAAAATACTTTTAATGAAGGTAAAGTAATAAAATTATATATTAATAAATTTGTGTTAACAGTTCTATGTCAATACAAATTTACATTTACATTAATAGATAAATGTTATACTGGTATAATGTTGGCTATCTTAATGTTGTGCTGTAACATAGGTAATGTGCCAATATTATATATTTTGTTTCCAGGTACCTACTTAGAAAACGAAGACGCCTACCCCTTTACAACCGGCTTGATACGAGCGTGAGCTTCATTTAAAAAAAAATTGGCGCCAAACCGTTAACTTTTCGAGAACGCAACCGGCGTAATTCGAACGTTAGGGAAGTTAACGCACGCTAAAAAATACAAGAGCGCGGTGCGTGACGTCAGTCGCCCGCTAACCGCGTTTTGAGATGGCTGCCTTTTTTGACCCTCGCCGCTCCGCGGGTAAGTTATTATTTTGAATAGTAATTGCAAACTATTTAATGGTGTTTTATACTTATTTTCAAATAAAAACATGGTTGTGTACATAGGCATTCTTAATTTTATGATATCTGTTTGGGTTTACGTACAATCTTGTCGTGAAAATTGATTGTTACGATCGTATGATGCCGGTCGTAGGCCCGAAATGCTATGCAGTACTAGGTACTGTTTTGGGACCACGGTTTTTATGTTGTTTTATTAACTAATAGTGTTTATGTTATGTCATTTTAGGAAGAAATTTAAACGAAGAGCAAGTTCTACATGTCCTGAGAGATGGTAACTTTTCCGACGTCGACGATTTCGAAGATGACGACGACGAAATCCAACCCAGTATCCTTGAAGACCTTGGCTTGGTGGATGTACTAGACGAACCGGAGCCTTCACCACCTTCTGCACCCGAACCATTACCAGCTTCTACGGCACGTACGGGACCAGCTCCGGAACGTCGGTCTTCGCGTCCACCTTCGCGAAAAGGGTATGGCGTCAGGTATTATTTGAGGATTGCAGCCACGACTATCCGTCTCTTCCGGTGAAGCCAGTGAGAGCCCCAATGGATTATTTCACCGACTATTTCGACAGACAATTTTTTGAAGAAGTGGCCCGAAGCACAAACATCTATCATCTCAGACATACCGGCGTAAAATTAAAAATTACGTCTGTCGAAGTGGCTAGTTTATTCTCGATACACATAATCATTGGGTGCATTCCATATTCCCGGATTCCGATGTACTGGAGAGGTGGACTCAAGCTTCAGTTAATAACCAAATGTCTTGTGATAGGTTCTTAACAGCCCGCAATGGACTGCACGTCGAGGATTCTGAAGAAGCCCCGCCGACGGACAAAGACAACCCTCTGTGGAAAGTTCAACCTATGATAGACAGAGTAAAAGCTGCGTGCAATAAACTTGAGAGAGTGCCCGGCTTTTACTCAATAGATGAACAGATAGTGCCAGGTGGTCAGGAACAAACCTAGGCCAGTAGGGCTAAAAAAATTTGTTTTGACAACAAGTGAAGGATTGATGCTGGACTTCGATATTTACAGATGTTCGGTGATACTACGCTTGGGCTTGGACCTTCTGTGATTCTGCATCTAATAAAGAGCGTCCTTCCCGGAAGCTGTGTGTACCATGACCGCTACTTTACCACAGTCCCGCTGATCGAAGAGATGACAAAACGCAAACTTCACAGCACTGGAACGATAAGGATGAACAGGATCCCAGATCGTACGGCAATCAAATTCAAACCTGATGCTCGGATGGCTCGAGGCGAATCGCAGCACTACGTTAGCAATAAAACTGTAATAGTTAAATGGAAACACAACAAGTCTGTTTTGATGGCTTCGAACTGTACCGGCTCATCCACATCTTCGCTGGTCAAGAGATGGGACAAACGTCTAAAGATGTACGGGTAATTAAGGTTAATTCTTATAAAGACTGATTAAAAAGATACTCATAAATAAATAAAGAGGCTGATTTTGTAAAAAGTTGTGTTATTTTACTTCAAACTTCCGAAATAACTGGCGAAATCTAGTAGCCCTCACGTACGTGAGTATGTAGCGTACGACCTCACGATCGTGCGGGTAGGTTTCTAGGTTACCTATAAACCTAGGATTTTTTTAACTGTTTTTTTTTGGCTCCTTAGACCTCTAAGATTACAACTAAAAAGCTTTTATTATAAAAATCGGGAAAAAAGGTATCCGATTGTAATTACATTAATTATTAAAATTACATTAGGTAATGTTACCTGCTGTTAGATTTGTGACGAGAAATTGGTTACAATGTATTAAACTTATTGTCATTCATAGGATCTTCAGTTGTTACAGTAAAAAAATACTGTTTCTGGTAATCTGGTACTTAATGGTAATCAGCATCTGGTATTTGTGATGCATGGTAATGGTTAAAGGTATGACATATTAAAAGTAAGTATGTATTATACAGCTAAGTCATAAAAAATTAGCTTCATCTAGGTAGGCTAGACATGATGTATGAACCAATTCGAGGATTTCCCACCTGTATATGTAAGCTACGCAATCGGTTCACCCACCCGATTAGCGCTGATAAATAATTATTGAGTTATTGGGCATTCTGGACCACTGTGAAGTTTGTTTGTCAATCTCGGAGAGAGAGAGACGAACGAAGTGAGGAACGAAACGTAGAGATTGACAAACAAACTTCACAGTGGTCCAGAATGCCCAATAACTCACTACTTCGTTCAACTTCCTGAATGTTACAATCTAATAACACTAAGGACTTTGAGTAAGACTTCTCACTAGCTGTTTGGGAAGCCAATGGTTTGTTTTGAATCAGCTCTGCAAGTCGTTTACCCACATTAACAAAGTAATCGTTAGCATGATTGGCTGTGAAAAGCGAGAAGTGATGTGAATGTAATAAATTGGAAGTCGAATCACGTTGGTTTGTTGTACAGGTGGTGTTTTTTATTATTTGCCAAACTTTTTTACTATACTTATCAGCCTTTTCTAATGAAGTTTTATCATATTCGCACTTTATTTTTTTAAGGAGACCATTACAGAAATTACGATACCGTCTGTATGTAATTTGAGCTGTTAAATTATTTGGACATGATCTGGCATTCATGTGTAGCTTGTCTCGATGTCTCATACAGCGGAGGAGCCCTGGGGTGATCCATGGCTTAATATTAAGATTTTTTCTGCTAATTTTTACAAGTCTAGTATTATTACGTAATACCTGGTGAGTGAAGCTCACTAAATGTGT
Organism: Lampropteryx suffumata; assembly: GCA_948098915.1. Lineage (NCBI taxonomy): Eukaryota > Metazoa > Arthropoda > Insecta > Lepidoptera > Geometridae > Lampropteryx > Lampropteryx suffumata. The sequence goes on along the minus strand of OX402557.1, from coordinate 19,926,038 downwards.
CATACAAGATTCTGCATCAGCTGAATTGTAAATAGAATCAAAGCTAAATTTACGTAGTTGGTTTTCCAATACATTATGATCTAGTTTTGATATAAATCTTTCATGCTTGAGATTGGGCAGATTAAGGCTAAGTGTTAGTAAAGCGGCATGATGGTCGGATACAGAGGAATTAGTCACTAGGGTGATTGGTGGCAAGTTAGTTTTAAGCATAATATGATCTATGCAAGAACCACTTTGAAATGTTGGTAGATTATGTGCTGGAAGTAAGCCGTGAAACGAGCAGCGGTTTAGGTACTCCTGCGCGCCGTATTAATATTTATGTCACCAACCACTGCAATATTTTTAAATATCGAGTGTTTGGAGATGAAATGCAGTGAGTCAAAAAAAGAGTCTGTATTATTAAATGAAGGTGATCTATACACAGCTATAATAGCAAAACTGGTATCTATTTTTACTAACAGACAGGTACAGTCCTTGATGTTAAATTCTTAGACAGTAATATAGCTATATAAGTATTTCTTGTATAAAGTACTACTCCATCGTTTTGATTATGGCATGTTTTGGTATAATGAGTTCTATAACCATCCATACAAGGTAGGTTATTCTTATGAACAGCAAGCCAACATTCAGTTAGAATGATTGTCACATTCGACATTTAGCCTTTGCAAAAAAATTATGAAATTGTTAAAATTTTTGTTAATACTGCGAATGTTTTGGGTTAATATTGTTATTGAGTTGCAGTAAGTAGAAATGTGCTGTTTACAGTTTTCAACATCACATGTCCTTGACTCGGAAACTAAGAAATTATCTAGGTCGTTAATTAATCTATCAGTCATGATTATCTAAAATTAAGACTAGACTAGACTATAGCACGGCGCTCTTAGGCGCCTTCATAATCTGTAGAGTTGATATACCTTTGCTCGGCTAACTTTTTGGCAGGGCAGTTTAGATCACCTGTCTTGTGATTGCTGGGTTTTTTGAAGCGAAGACAAGTTGCACATTGAGCTGGTGCCACTGTTTTTGGACACTCATTGGACTGATGACCTAGTTCGCCGCAGTGTCCGCAAGTGTAGAACTCCGCTTTACAAGTCTTAGCTGCATGTCCGAACTGTTGGCACTTGAAGCATCTGATCACCAAAGTGAAATCTCTTACAGGACAGGAGGACCAATTCACGAAGACACGATCTTGGTTTATAAGGGCCTTTCGAATGATGGCTGAGAACTCAATAATCTAGTTGCAGGATTCAGCTCCCATCCTGCCTGATTTATGGCTAAGTTTAATAGATGACAGGAATTCATCTTTAGTCATATCTGAAAGCTTACTGCACACATTCTGTTCGTAAAGGCACTTGTAGAACTCCTGCTCCTGCATGGTTGACGGAACTCCAATTACCACTATACGTGGCCTGCGCTTGTTTGGTTCGTCAATAGTAAGGTCAGCTGTAGTGAGTTGAACAGCTGCTGATGCTGACTGCTGATTATGACACCACCATTTCTGGTCTTTCGTAGTCCTCGCACATGTAACTTCAACTCCTCGGGGCGGATAATTTTTTGTACCAACGTTTTGGTGTCGTCGCTGGTCTGGAGCTTATCCTTGGGATAGATTACACCAGAGCTCAGATTTGATGGCTGGATAAAGGAATTGGTACTCTTTTTAACCATGCCGGCAAAAGAGATCTTAGCTATCGGTTGCGACGATTCCCTTACGCTTTGTTGCAGGTCTTGTAGGCACACCAATAAGTCTTCCTTTTCATTGAGGAATTTTACGTAACGTTTACAAACATTTGTCCCGCGGCGGTGGTGGTGATAGCTGAACTCTCGACGCCGCTCTTGAAAAATATTTTAATGAAAGCGATCAGAGAGTACAATCTAAAAAACAAGCCCAGTACCTTAAGCACTTCCTGCTTGGGTAATACTGGTGATCCGAAGCTAATCTATGTGTCAGAGCATCTTAAAAACAGGAGTAAAAAACTTTTTTACCTGGCACGTGAATTTGCAAAAAGTGAAAGGTACCGCTTTGCATGGACCGCCAACGGAAAAGTGTACATACGCCAAAGAGAGGGATCTGATCAAATTCTCATCAAATCAGAGAATCAACTTCAACTTCTAAAAGAAGCATACGCGGCATCCACTAGTTGACTAGGTATTCATTTTCTAGTTCTAATTATGTCTTATCTTTATTTCGCTCTTTATTTTATCCATAAAGTTACTACTTGTATATATGTACGTATCACCCAAGACAAAATACACCACACGCAATATCATAACACACTAACATATTATGATAAGCAATCTAGTCTCTACCTCATCTCACACACTCAAAGTAGGGTTTTATACTCAGTTTGTTACATAACCGGTCTTTCGCAGTTCTTTGTCTGTAGTCTATTAGCTAGCTCCCTCAGCAGGTCCTTGCATCCAATCTATCGTTTATGGATTTAAACGTTATAAACGTTATAAACGTTACGTTGTAAAGATCTTGACCGATACAGTGCCTCGGATTGGCACGCATGTGATTCTCAAGAAGCAAAACTACACCTGAACGTTACTAACAGTAATTATAGTATAATTTACCAAAATATCAGAAGCATATCTTGTAACATAAATCAATTTGAAGCATACCTGGCGCAACTGGATTTTAATTTGATGTGATTGTTCTTACGGAATGCTGGTTAAAAAATACTAGTAATATTCCTCTTATTAATAGTTACACATTTTATAATACGCCGCAAAACCATACCCAAAATGAAGGTGTAGTAGTTTATATTAAAAACGGTTTACAAACCCAAACATATGAACACGAGCTAAACGACGCAAACTGTGTTGTAATGAAAGTCAAGAATGATATTGCCATAATAGCAGTCTACCGACCTCCAAAATATCATGCTGACAAGTTTCTTGAAGCTGTAGACCAATTACTTGCTTCCTTGGCTTCGTTTAAAAATGTAATCCTTGTTGGTGACATCAATATAAATTTTAATTAATCTATTAGTGATCCCCGGACACACGAGTACCTGAATCTGATGGCATCCCATGGCCTTTTACCGGCACATCGGTCTCCTACTAGAAGCGAAAATTGCTTGGATCATATTATGATTAGAACTTTGTATCATAGTAACACGATTGTTGTAGCTTCGACAGTAGCAGACGATTACTCGGTATGCTTGATATTGAGTAGAATGATCACAAATTACTATAGTCAACCCACTTATACGAAAATCCAATACACTGACCTTATCACCGAAATAGAGAATTCTAATTTCAGTCCAGTATATTGCTGTATTGACGTGGATGTAGCACTCGAAATTCTCATAAATATTTTGGCTAATGCGATAAACAACCACTCAGCAATTACGTAATTACGTAAAACGTAAGTCACCGTAGGAAGATTATTAAACCTTGGATTACGCCGGGGCTATTGCGTTGAATTAGGGTTAGAGATGGGATGCACTTAAAAGTAAGGAAAGACCCTGAAAATTTACAATCAAAACGTATTTATGCTAGGTATATAAATTTTTGTAAGGAACTTTTGTTAAGAGTAAAATGCCAGTACGAAAAAGCCGAACTAGTAAAACCAAAGAACGATTTGAAGAAGACTTGGAAAGTGATTAAGAACATTGCCTCTCTTAACACGCAAAAGGTATCCTGCGAACGTCTACTGGATATTGAAGAGAACCCTTAGGATTCTATCAATAAGGTAAACGAATTCTTTGCTACGATAGGTCAAAAACTAGCAAATAACCTTACTGAAAGTGTAACAACTGACCCGCTTGCGCAAGTCGCAAACTCTTTTGTCTTAATGGAGACAAAAGAAATGGAGGTGCTCTCAATAATTAAGAACCTTAGAGATGATTGCGCTGTGGGATTTGATGGTATTTCTGTTGCAGAGTGCTTGTGGTGGCAGGTTGTCGTTAACAATTGAAACACTTAGATTTGGCTTATTACTTAGTATTTATTATATCACATTAAACAAGCATACATATGAGAGCTGTTGCGGCCATGAAGGTTGATGTCCAAAGAGAAAGATTAAACCATTGTATAAGCTGACCATAGAGTTATAGTTCAGTCTTACCCACAGTGTAAAATACATTACACATATCAAGTATATTACACAAACGAAAAAGAATATATTACACAAACTAACACTTCCCCTTATTCTTAACAATTCTACTTTATGTCATCTCTACAATGCAGACCCATAAATCACATATCTCTACATTGTACTTTACATTGTACTGTGTATGTCGACTCTACATACACAGTACTTACACAATAGCATATTACAACTCATATTTACACAAAGCCACATTAAATACATTATTAATTACAGTCAACAAAAATAATGTCAATACAATCATATACATTATTAATTACACAGTCAACAATAATAATGTCAATACATAGATACTTATGCAGTCAACCATTCAAATATTAATTATCCATAACAATTATCAACCTAAATTTAAATCTTTTACAGTTCAGTGGGACGTACGTTTGAAGACCAACTTCAAAATCTGAAACGAGTACTAGCTAAAATTCGTGCAGCCAATCTTAAATTGATTCCGAAGAAGTGCTCATTTTTCAGACGACAAGTAAGCTTCTTAGGGCATGTTATTTCAGAAGATGGTGTGCAAACTGATCCAGAGAAAATCGTCGCTGTTAAGGATTGGCCGATCCCAAAGGATAAAACACAAGTCCGAGCGTTTCTAGGGTTGTGTTCCTATTACCGACGGTTTGTGAGAAACTTTGCTGATGTTGCTAAGCCCTTGCATAAACTCACCGAAGAGAAACGAGTGTTCAGCTGGGACGAAGAATGTGATATTGCCTTCCAAGAGTTAAAGCGACGTCTGTGTGATACACCTATTCTCGGTTTCCCTGACACCGAGAATAGTTTGATCGTAGACACAGATGCAAGTAATACTGGTATTGGAGGCGTATTGTCCCAGCGCAAAGGAGATCAAGAGACCGTGATAGCTTACTTCAGCATAGCTTTATCTAAACCGGAAAGAAACTACTGTGTCACTAGAATGGAACTATTAGCATTAGTAAAAACTTTGCAGCATTTCAGTAAATACCTGCTGGGGCGTAAATTTCATCTACGCACGGACCATGCTGCATGAAATGGCTGCTACAGTTCAAAAACCCTGAAGGCCAAGTGGCAAGGTGGATTGAACAGCTACAGGAGTTTGACTATGAAACTGAGCATCGCAGTGGAAAATCTCACGGTAATGTGTCGATGTGTCCAAGGTCTGTGTCTCAAGGTCTTGTCCAGAAGAATGTAAACATTGTGTAAAACAAGAGTCCAAAGAATTGGTACCCGTCAGAATGTTGAGCACGGATCTAAGTGATGAGTGGAAGGGAACCTTGCAGAAAGCGCAGACGGATGACTCAGATATTAAGGCAATCATCGAATGGATAAGGGCTGGAACTTCTAAACCTGTATGGAGTAATGTGGCTGGAATGAGCACAACAACAAAGCTACTGGGCACAATGGGACAGTCTGGTTATCCACGATGGAGTATTGTGCCGTAAATGGGAAAATGCTCGCGGAGATCACTGTCATCTCCAAATGGTTGTTCCAAAGGCTAAAGTATCTGAAGTGCTTAAACTCTACCATGAAGGATGTTTGCCCCCCATATGGGGGTAAAAAGAACTCTGTTGAAGATACGTGAGCGATTTTACTGGATCCATTGCAGAGATGATGTGGAAGACTGGTGCCGTAAATGAGTTGCGCAGCAGTGAAAGGACCCCATACACGCAGCAGAGGTGCATTAAAGCTTTATAACGTGGGAGCGCCATGGGAGCGGATAGCTTTGGACATTGCGGGACCATTCCCTGCTACAGAAAATGGAAACAAGTACTTCATGGTTGTTATGGATCATTTTACTAAGTGTTCCGGCCACTTAGTAAAATAATCTAAAAGTCTTTGCAATCCCAAACCAAAAAGCGTCGACAGTAGCCGATAAGTTAGTCCATGAGGTCGTTTCGGAGTACCCTTGGAAATTCACAGCGATCAAGGGAGGAATTTCGAGTGCCAAATATTTCAGGAAACATGTCGAGTGATGGGCACTTATAAGATAAGAACCACCTCTTATCGGCCACAATCCGATGGAATGGTTGAAAGGTTCAATCAAACGTTGGAAAGATATCTAGCAAAAATAGTGGGAAACAAGCAGACCGATTGGGACAAGCACATTCAACCGTTTTTACTGTCATATCGAAGTGCAGTTCACGAAAGTACGAGTGTCACTCCAGCTTCGGCGAACTTTGGACGAGAACTACGGTTGCCAGCAGACCTTATAACAGGTATTCCTTCCCAGTCTCCGCGCAATATAACAGAGTACGCGAGTGACCTTCGCAACAAATTGAACGATGTACACGAACACGTTCTCCAATCCAGCCAACAAATGTCTGAAAAGATGAAGACTCGATATGACCGAAAATTAAACCACTTGGGCTTTAGTGAAGGATCACTGGTGTGGTTACATAACCCTGTATGCAGTAAAGGAAAGTGTCCTAAACTGCAGGCGAAATGGGACGGGCTTTATCGAATTGTGAACAGGATCAACAATGTCACGTACCGGATAAAAAAGGGGCTACGAGGCAAGCCTAAGATTGTCCATGTGGATCGACTAGCGCAATATTACGGGTCTAACGATGCTCGGGACGAGCATGTCTTATGAGGGGATTGTGTTGCGCCCGATACATAGCTCCATCTGTTGGCAGACAGACACATTAAATATTCACCTACGTCTGGTATCGAGTAGATGCAAACTACAAAGTACACGTATGGAATGCATAGGAGCGAACGAGATAGCAATATCTCTCTATTGCAATCGAACGTTTGAGCGCGTTCCGGTTCGTTCTCGAACGTTCCAGTAGCATCGCGGTTTTACGCGACTTATTCGACGCTCGTATAAATACAGCGGTGGTTTGCGGATGTAGTGCTAGCTGCTACATCTCCATGTATATTATTTCACACAAATCACCATGCAAAAATGCCGTAGTGACATCTATATTGTTACAATTAAATAAGGCCTCCTCCCTATTATGGCCCGAAAGGGGTACCGAATCGAAAGGGTATTAAATAAAAAAAGATTCGCTCGGTTTGAGGTCGGATGATGCATTTATTATACAGGAGCATACATACAGTTATGTTTCAACAAAAGGTAGGTTATCATTATAATTTCAAGTATAAGACTAAGAGGTAAATGTGCCTCGGCTAAACACAATGGTGAGCGATGGTGGGACCCTTGAGATGATTGCAATGTGCTTACTTAACTAGTAATAGGTAATACAGTAACAAACGGTAGTAGGTAAAGGTAGATTAGATTAAATTAGATTAGATTTAATTTAGTTAACGCCGTTCCACAAGGTAGGTAAAGTTGAAAGTAAGCATTGTTCGGTTGTTCTAATACTCTCCGCATTGATATTAGTTATAATAATTTGCAAAACGCACCAGTAATATGATAGATTATAAGTTGAGCGCCAATAGCAGTGTAACCGGCTGCTATACCGGGAATAGGGTATACTGAACCGTGCCAAAGAGTCCCCTGGGCTGGCCGAGGCCACATTGAACAGCCGCACTCCGTTGAATGGGTTCCACCCTCTAGAAGGTGCGTTGAACTGGCGAGGTACTGCCAGCACGCGATGAAGGGCAGGCCCGTACAAAAAAAACCCTGTAATTGAGAAGCATCTCAATTACAAAGTTGCAAAATACAGTTGAGAAAGATTACCTACTTCTACACTGTAAACTATTCCTTAGCTTCAAGGAAAACTACTAGATAGGCCTAACATTAACTTCAACAGGTTCCTAGCAGGCACAAGATGAATGTATGATGCCACATGGTTACATGTTTTAGATTCAGGGGTTCTACTAGTACCAAAAAACAGTAGAAAACATACCTTGTACGACTGCAAGGGGTTCGAATTAAACAGCCATAGTAGATACACCGTCCAGCAAGGTTATAGACTCGTGTGCATCCGTCGCGTGGTATGCATGTGTACTACGCACAATCTTAGTACAACGAAGGCTCCATCCAGAAAGGTTTTAGGCTTGCACCGCCGCCGCGGGATGGGATCACCACGCCTGGGCACACTTTGTCACTACTTCACACAAAAACTTAGGAATTCTGGAAGATTCCTTCCAACCGGTGAGTAAAAAGACCGAAAAAACCACGCTCGCAAATGGCGTCTCGAAAAATCCCCCACCCTGTTTCTGGGCGGATAATCTCACTCAAAACAGATAGGTCAACGTCTCCTGTCCATAACTTAACTGTCAACGTCACTCGACGGATATAGTGAAGACAAAAGGTCGATGTACAAACCACGCCATTTAGCGGTATCTGGAATTACTACGTTACAATGACCCCCCCCAATCGGAAGAATTTTGCAATAGTAAAAGCAAAATTCAAGCTGGACCCCCAGCTTATAAGCATAGGAACCTGAAACATCAAATAGGAAAATTAAATGACAAGAGTTGCCGCTAGGATTAGAGTTCTAACCTACACAGCAAAATGGGTATACAAACGAAGTTGGAACGAGAACAACGTTGCTTCAAGCAAAAAAAAACGAATAGACTAACACAGGTAGCATCAAACCGACCAAATAGAGATAAATCATGCGAAGTGTTATAACTAAGAAATAAAAATAGAACTTATTCAACAGTAGGTTGAAATACTGTTCAACGAAAAACGATCAATACCCGCGCAACGAGGCCCAGGCAACTTAGTCCTGAGACTCTAATTACAGCTACAACTACGGTATGGAATAGGCTTTTTATTTGGTAGGGGTTTCCAACAAACCGCCCCTTAATTAAATGTTAAACAAATACAATATGGATACAATTAAACAAGAATAATAACTACACTACCACTACTACTACTATATATAAATATAAAATATTCTTTTCAAAAAGTAACCGTAACCAAAAAATACCAACTGCCAGAACCGATGTTATCAAACCAAAATATTCCTTTCTGTCCGGGCTGTACAATCTAACAAAGAACAAATTCAATCAGAACTATCACTCTTTAGATATTGGATATGCCAAGCACCCAAGTGCTTACCAGTACTACAGCTCTCTAGCTCGTAGACCAGAGGTGAACGCTTACCAATTACACGACACCTTTCGTATTTAGGGGCCAATTTAGCCATGAAAAATTTACTAGCATCACTTTGAGGAAAGGTTTTTTTCCAAACCAGATCACCTATACTGTATTCGCAAGAACGACGTCCTTTATCATAATAAACGGCGCTTTTTAAGTGAGCTTTTGCGATAGCTTCCTCGACTTTGTGGAAGATGTCCTGTAAACCCCCAAGCTTAGAAATGTATTCATCGCGTGAAGCACAAGTAAGATCCGACAAGGGACAACTGGCGGGACCATAAAATTTACCACTAGGAACAGCTTCGCGACCATGCACCAGGGAGAAAGGTGTAAAACGAGTCGTCTCGTTAACCGCCGAATTTAATGCAAATTGGACTTTGGACAAGGTAGTATCCCACGAACGGTGGTCATCCTTTACCAGAATCGAGACAGCAACCACGATAGTTTTATTGTATCTTTCCACAGTGTTGTCTTGTGGACAATAACGAGGAGTGTAATGTATCTGAGGAATGTCATATTTCTGGAATAGGGCTTTTAGTTCACTTCCAGTGAATTGCGTACCATTATCAGCAATCACTGTGCGTGGGACGCCATGCGTCAAGAAAACCCCATTCTCCAGATACTGTGCAATAGACTTGCTAACCGCTCTTCTTAGAGGAAATAATAAGCAATATTTAGAAAAGCAACAAACAACAACTAGTAAAAAAGTAAAACCAGCCCTAGAACGCGGAAGGGGACCAACCAAATCGATACTTATGGTTTCAAAAGGAAGGGAGCAAACTTTGGGATCGCCCATGAGACCTTTGGGTGGCTCTTGCGAATGCTTGTAAGCGGAGCAAACCTCACACGCGTTTACAAAATGTACCACATCCTGATAAATTTTGGGCCAAAAATAGCGCAAAGACAATTGCTTAAAGGTTTTAAAAATACCAAAATGAGGGGAATTATCACGACTATGAATAAATTCTAAAACTTCAGAGCGTTTAGAAGAGTGAACGACTTCCTTCCAGTCGAATTCACTCGAAAATCCGAACTTATTTTTAGAGTACCTACATAACCTACCATCGATAACAGAATAATTAGGACAAGATTTAGGATATTTGGTACATTTATTAAGTAAGTGATCAAACCACGGGTCCTCAGGGTAGTCGGGATCTATAGCGAGAAGAGGAACAGCTCGCGATAATGCGTCTGGAACTACGTTATCTTTACCCTTGCGGTGTTCGATAACGAAGTCGTAGGGTGAAAGACGACATCCCCAACGGGCGAGACGGCCTGTGGGGTTAGACAAATTAAAGAACCACTTAAGACTGGAATGATCAGTAATAATTTTAAATTGAGGACCACCTTCTAAGTACGGACGGAAGTGTTCCACGGAAAACACCACTGCCAAAGCCTCTCTCTCAGTTGCAGAATAATTACGTTCAGCCCTATTCAGGGAACGACTAGCAAACGCAATCGCGTGTTCAAGACCATCCTCCAGAATTTGAGTTAGGGTACCCGCGATTCCGTAACTAGATGCGTCACAATGAACGGAAAAGGGCCTAGAAAAATCTGGGCACGCTAAGATTGGGGCCGACACTAATGCTGACTTCAATTCTTGAAAAGACTGTTCTGCAACTTCAGTCCAATCAAAAGGCGGGGCGTTCTTGCCGGTTGATGTAAGAGCGTTAAGTGGTGCTGCTATGGAACTGAATTTTTTGATAAAACGTCGGTAATACGACGCTGTTCCTAAGAACATCTTAACTTCTTTGCGGTTCGAAGGTGTGGGGTATTCCACAATAGACTGTATTTTAGCAGGATCAGTATGTAGACCACGATCATCGACTACATAACCGAGATATTTTAGCTCCTTGCGGAAAAATTGGCACTTAGATAGGTTAATGGTAAGATTAACGGAAGTCAAGCGATGTAATACTCTGGAAAGCAACGAAATGTGCTCCTCAAAGTCACGACTCACTATAATTATATCGTCTAAGTAAACGAACACCCTATCGTTGAACTCAGGACCGAATAACTTATCCATGAGTCTTTGCTGGGTAGCAGGGGCTGAAGTTAGGCCGAAGCACATGACCTTAAAATGGAAAAGACCACGCCCGGGTACGGTAAATGCGGTCTTTTCACGTGAAGCACTATCCAGAGGAATCTGCCAAAAGGAACTTTTAAGATCTATGGAGCTTAAGAACCTTGCATCTCGTAGTTGATCAAGAATTCTAGATATGTAAGGTAAAGGATACGCATCATGCTTGCTCACAGAATTTAGCCTACGACTATCGATGCAAAAGCGTAACTCGCCGTTAGCTTTAGGGGTAAAGAGCGTAGGATTATTCCACGCGCTACAGCTGGACTCGACGACGTCTTGGTCCAACATTTCGTCCAACTGACGGCTCAGCTCCTTTATTCTTTCAGGTGACATTGGATAGTACCGTTGTTTAATCGGAGGCGAGTCTCCAGTGTCGATAGTGTGAGCAAGGAGGGTAGTACGTCCTAGGCCTTTTTTGTCGAAGGAAATGGATTCAAATTTTTCCATCAACGAAGACACAACGCGCTGTTGGTCGGTAGACAACTGGTCTAACGGCCTTAAAAATCGAATCTCGGAAACATTCGAAGGGGAAAAGAACAAATTGTTTCCAACAATTTTTGGGGCTAAATCAAAACTATTCTAAAAGTCAACGCCCAAAACCAGGGGAGTAGACACCTCCGGAACAACGAAAAGTTTAATAGTTATGATTAAATTATCAAATTTGACTGGCAATAATAAGTAACCGCGAACTACGGCACGGGAGTCAGTAGCGGTGGAGATGTGGGTAATATCATCACAACCGTGTAGTGACTCCGGCCTTCAAAAAAAACTCAGAATAAGTAGATCCCAAAATAGAAATAGTGGAACCGGAATCTAACAAACCACGAAAGGGGTAGTCAGAAATTTCAACCGAAACATACGGACGATTATCATTATATAAGTAACTATTACGAACTGTCGAGACTTCTTTGTAAGTAGAAAAGAAAAAGGTTAATTGTTTTAGGTAACGCTTCCAATCTGCTTCATCAAATTTATCGGAGTTATCTCGAGAGTTCGTAGAACCTAGTTTTTTGAAACCTTAGCTGAGTCTTTGCTCACTGGGGAAGAATGACAATTAGGACACTTTGGGAATGCGAACCCACTCTTACCACAACGAAAACACACAACAGCAGTAGACTTACACTCAGACAAAGAGTGAGTTTCAACCCGACAACGTGCACAAAACTTTTTCTCTGTGGAGACAACTGCAACCGTAGCCGGCCGAGCTTTGAAGTTTTTACAAGCCAAATCGGGTGCCATGGAACCACTAGACGGTTTAGGTGGCTCGACAAAAGTCTGTTCACGGTATTTGCCGCACTCTAACATTCTGCACAACTCTTTCAGTCTCTTAAGTGAAGTAATTTCAGTCGTACATAAAGGGACTGAATACTCGGGGCTCAATATTTTGAAAAACAATATCAAACCTATCCTTCTCTGAAACGGGGTAAGACAAACGACTAAAATAGTTATGCATCACAGCCACAAATGTTACGATATTTTCGCTGGGACCCTGAGTACGTGCGCGGATTTCCTGCATAAGCCGGCGATCAAAATCGTAGGGTAAATATTCATCGACCAAACACTTCCTGAGTTCGGACCAGTTCTTTACTTCAGGCTTAACACTTCTAAACCAGCATAAAACATCTCCCTCGAATAATTCTGGCGCTGAAGCAAATAACTGAAGCTCGGATATTCCGCGCGAGCCGCACAACTCTTCTAGACGTTGCAAAAACGCACGAACGCAAGACGTCCCGTCAAATTTTAGATTTAGTGAAGAGACAGACTGATGCTTGCCGCTGGGAGCCAAGGCAGGCACAGCCGGAACGTCAATAATGGGGCGTTCTTCCATGTTTTAAAAAGTACTCAAGGAAAAAGTACAAAAGTAAAAAGTTAAGGTAAGTTTTTTTTAAAAGTAGGTACGATATTGCAATCACCTCAAGTTCACAATAATACTTAAGATTAAAGAAATATGACTTAATATTATGATGAGGTAATTACTATAATATATAAATTAAAAAGTAGACAATAGTTTTTTTTTTTTGCTTACATAATAAGTAACACACATGCAATTTTGTCACAGCTAACTGACATGACAATCATCTCAAGAAAAGCCCCACGTTGGGCGCCACTGTTACAATTAAATAAGGCCTCCTCCCTATTATGGCCCGAAAGGGGTACCGAATCGAAAGGGTATTAAATAAAAAAAGATTCGCTCGGTTTGAGGTCGGATGATGCATTTATTATACAGGAGCATACATACAGTTATGTTTCAACAAAAGGTAGGTTATCATTATAATTTCAAGTATAAGACTAAGAGGTAAATGTGCCTCGGCTAAACACAATGGTGAGCGATGGTGGGACCCTTGAGATGATTGCAATGTGCTTACTTAACTAGTAATAGGTAATACAGTAACAAACGGTAGTAGGTAAAGGTAGATTAGATTAAATTAGATTAGATTTAATTTAGTTAACGCCGTTCCACAAGGTAGGTAAAGTTGAAAGTAAGCATTGTTCGGTTGTTCTAATACTCTCCGCATTGATATTAGTTATAATAATTTGCAAAACGCACCAGTAATATGATAGATTATAAGTTGAGCGCCAATAGCAGTGTAACCGGCTGCTATACCGGGAATAGGGTATACTGAACCGTGCCAAAGAGTCCCCTGGGCTGGCCGAGGCCACATTGAACAGCCGCACTCCGTTGAATGGGTTCCACCCTCTAGAAGGTGCGTTGAACTGGCGAGGTACTGCCAGCATGCGATGAAGGGCAGGCCCGTACAAAAAAACCCCTGTAATTGAGAAGCATCTCAATTACAAAGTTACAAAATACAGTTGAGAAAGATTACCTACTTCTACACTGTAAACTATTCCTTAGCTTCAAGGAAAACTACTAGATAGGCCTAACATTAATTTCAACAGGTTCCTAGCAGGCACAAGATGAATGTATGATGCCACATGGTTACATGTTTTAGATTCAGGGGTTCTACTAGTACCAAAAAACAGTAGAAAACATACCTTGTACGACTGCAAGGGGTTCGAATTAAACAGCCATAGTAGATACACCGTCCAGCAAGGTTATAGACTCGTGTGCATCCGTCGCGTGGTATGCATGTGTACTACGCACAATCTTAGTACAACGAAGGCTCCATCCAGAAAGGTTTTAGGCTTGCACCGCCGCCGCGGGATGGGATCACCACGCCTGGGCACACTTTGTCACTACTTCACACAAAAACTTAGGAATTCTGGAAGATTCCTTCCAACCGGTGAGTAAAAAGACCGAAAAAACCACGCTCGCAAATGGCGTCTCGAAAAATCCCCCACCCTGTTTCTGGGCGGATAATCTCACTCAAAACAGATAGGTCAACGTCTCCTGTCCATAACTTAACTGTCAACGTCACTCGACGGATATAGTGAAGACAAAAGGTCGATGTACAAACCACGCCATTTAGCGGTATCTGGAATTACTACGTTATGTTCAATAGTCATATCATATTGGTGTGCAAGGGAAAATAAAAAACGCATTGTAGAATGACGTACCTACGACAGGAGAAAAAGTATCAGAAAAATCTACCCCCTTTTTCTGACTAAATCCGTGAGCTACTAAGCGCGCCCTTCAATCCCGAACAAATTATAGTTCAAAATTTTGGCAGCACTAGCACTAGATTCTAAACTAGACTAGACTAGACTAAAGTAGCGGCAAAAATACTGCATTGTACAAAATATGTAATAACTCTACAACCAAACCATATTTTATCATTCTGTAAAAAACAATGTACTAATAGATATATTACCTATCTATCAGGCATAAAAATAACGTGTTTAGTCAAATACTATATTTTATAATAAATAGGTAGCAATAAATCACTTCGAAATCAGTAGCATGGCAACGAACTTTTTCCCGCCTTATCTAGAAGTTATTACTATGTATTTCTTACAATTGATTATCCAAAAATACTTATAATGAGCAGAATAAACAGTTTTTGTAATAATAAACACCCCTTACCATCGATAAATCCAGTAAATCCACCATCACATGGGTCGAATCACAATCAAAGGTCACTGCACTCACACAGACCGGGCGTGAAACGCGAAAACATAAAATACTAAACGAACACTGATTATGCTATGTTTGTTGTTCAGAATGTAGACAATATATCAAAGAACGTTCTCTCAATAAACTTCTCCATACAAAAGTAGACTGTAAACACGTAAATTTATTTTTATAATCAAATGGGGCGAGCGCGGCCGCCATTGACCGCTCGGGAGTTTACGGGAGTTTACGCGCCATATCTAAAAGTTATTACTATGTATTTTATTATCCACAAATATTTATAATGAGCATAATAAACAGTTTTTGTAATAATAAACACCCCTCACTATCGATAAATCCAGTAAAACTCACTATTTCTCTCACACACAGTTCACGACCTAGCGCCGAGCAACGCGAAATTTTGACTGATGTCAAACTGACGATGAAAGACTGAACGATGACAGACTACGTAATATTTTTTGCTCAGAATGTAGATAATATATCAAAGAACGTAACTCAGTAAACTTCTCCATACAAAAGTAGACTGTATACGTGTGAAATAAGGTCCTTATTCAAATGTGCGAGCGAGACCATATATGGTCTTACGGGGATTGACGGAATTGCTTGGCGCGAACGGTGAGACCATTATGGTCTTACGGGGATTGAGAAGATTGAAATTATCAATTGAACCTATCAAAATTTCCCGACGTATCATGTTTCACCTTATACACCCATTTACATTTAACAACATTATTGTCAGGTCTATCTACTAGTTTCCATACATTGTTCTTCAATAATGATTCATATTCCAATTTCATAGCCTCCATCCATTCTTTATTATTAGAGGATGAGATAGCCTGATCATACGACTGCGGTTTATCAAACATTAAACTGGCAAACATACTCATTTCATAATCGCTAGACCTGACAGGTGGTTTACCACGATTATTACGTAACGAGCGGCCGCCGACAGTCACAGGTGCCCCTGTACTAGTCGCGCCATCTCCTGGAGCCAACGCCTCTCCGGAAGATACCGGTTTTTTGTTTTTTTTTTTTGCATTAGGGGAGGGGAAATCCTCATGTATACCCTTGCGGGTTATGTCGGACTCTTACCGACTAAAACCCTAACCCCTGTGCGTGAAATCCTCTGACGTGATCAGTGACCTTATTTGTCAGAAAGTGATTGTTAGTAGCTAGAGAAAACTCAACCCTCATGGGACATAAACATATCGGCGCAATAGCTTAATTTAAAGACAGGGCTAATTCTAGGTCTTGTTAACACAATTCAATTTATTAATTACAGGACACTACTTATAATACTGACTACACAAAAACTTAGACACTAACAATTTGTACACGCAAAGAAAGAATTTATAACAGACTATATCCTATACTATTGTTACCTACTTATTTTATTACTTATTATTATTAGCTATTTTATTTATGCTAGGGTAGTATTTATCAAAATACGGATTAACATAATTTTAATACTAATAACTTATTTTTAGAACAATTTTACAATAATATTCTAAAGGTACAGTTTTGGCTTTCATGTTCGCCTTTATTTCTAGCGCGTTTTCTTGTTTTGTCTCGTGTTTATCGTTCAATTTTTTGTACTTTCCTGCCACTTCGGCATTCTGGACCAGCGCTGAACTTCGCTTTTTCTTGTTCACTGCTGCGACGTCCTGCTTGGGCTTTGCGAGCTTTTTGGAACACCAAAAAAGACACTTCAAGCCCTCGCAAATCCGCCATTCGTGAGCTAGATGTGGCGCCACTCCGTAACAGGCTGTATCTTCCTTCATGCTTTGACTGGGATGTACCGTGCCCGGGACTACTTCAGCAATACGCCACCGTGGATCGGGCCAGAGCCTCCCATTTTTTCCTGACCACGCATTCATTGCTGAATGCGTTATGGTCGGCTCCGGCCTGGTTGGCGTTCACACAGTTGGTGCATTCAGGTTTTTCACCCGATATCCAGGCCTGACACGTGGATCTCATGTGGGGCCCCCCACAGTGGCAGCACTTTTCGACGGTGTCCTTGCAGAACCGTCGCCCATGCCCGTAACCCAGGCACATTGTGCACTGGATTAATGGCGACTGGTCCGCAACCGTCACTCGCTGCAGGTCGATCATAGCAGAACCTGCATCGATCAAGCGCCTCCACATGTCGGGGGACACCCTCATGACCACGTGGCCCGTCTGTGGGTTTTTGGTCTTTTTTCTGAAGAGGACCTCGGCCTTTGTTTGTTCTTGGTTTAAGTCCTGTAGCGTTTTCTTGTTCTGTGCCCACAGCGCACTAATGATATCCTCATTTGTGTTATAGTTGAGAACACTTTTGAGGATAATTAGTGGGTTCTTATTTTTTACCTCTTGGACTATTAGGTGGTCTTCGGTCTCTCTGAGCTTTTCCTTAATTTTGTTCCGCTCTTCCCGGGTTCGGCACCCCACTATAACCTTCCGGTCTTTGGCTTTCCTTATACGTTCTACCATCACTCCCCCCTCTTTAGCATTGACAGCAGTCCTAATCCTCTCTATGATTTCCTCCCCGGTCTCCGTCTCGTCTTTGGCGGAGATCACCATCGAGTGGAGTGCGGTCTGTTCTGGCTGCTGTCGCTTTGGGAGTCCCGCTACGCTGGCGTACGATGCCCTGTCTTGCTTCTCAATGACCTCTTTGAGGTTTTCCATCTTTTGCGTATTTTCGCTTATGAGCTGGGCTTGTTCCTCCAGTCTCTCGAATAAACGCTTGGAGAAGCAATCCATCCCCGGCTTTCCCAGCGTTTGGCTCTCTTCTGGAGTGTTTAGCGTGTCGGTTTGGGTTTCCATTTCAGCGGTTTGGCTTTCTGGCCTAGGGGGTAGTGATGGCCTTGTTCGCTTTATTTGGTCGAGCTCTTTAACGAGTTGGAATAGCCGGTCTGCTTTGCTCTGGATTTCCTTTTTTATCAGTCCGTTTATATTTTTGGACTTATCCAGTTGGCGCCCTATTTCATTGTGACATGCCTCCGCTTCGGCCTTCCTGTCTACAGGTTTTGGCTTAGCTGGGGCTTTGGGTGGGCTCCGCTATACTTTGTTCGATTTCGGAAGCACCAACTTCAGCCTTGCCTTGCTGATGTCCTCGACGGGCTTCTTCGGGGTTGTTGAGAGCCGTGGCGGCGCGTGCGTCCCGACCGCTTCCAGTCGCTCTATGCTTCGTCGAACCCTGGAGTTTCTACTCGGATCTGATGTTGTTATAGTGGGGCCCGAAGGTCCTGCCTGGACAGGGGACTTTCCGTCCCGTTTGGGCGCACACGGGGTACGTATGGCCACCATTTTAAGTGATAGGTGTCAGAGGACTTGTCGAAATGTTAAATAATAAAATAAAATAATAAAAATTTGTATAAAATGTACTAAAATGTACAAAGGTCAACATAAAACAAAATTAAAACATGTAAAGTCAATTTAAGAAAAATTTCAATTTAAAATTAAAATTAAATCTAAAACACGTTAAATACAATAAAATAATGATATAGGCACTGCCTATTCCAGTCACGTTTAGTTTTGAGTAAAGTGAGAACTTTTTTTTTTTTCTATCCGGGTTGGTAGGATAGTAGGATTTGTTTACAGGGTTATGGTGCAGTCAAAAAATTTCTAACCCTTCCCGTTCCTGAGATACAGGTCTGTAGGTATTCGGTTTTTTTTAATTTCCAAAATCTAATAATAGATTTTGGTGTCTTTTTCGGTTTTTTTTTAGTTCTACGTGTAGTAGAAACCTTTTCAGAGTCTAAGCCGATGTCAAAAATGGCCTAGGTCTTACCGTTTTTGGATTACAGCTATTTTCTTATGTGGCTTTTTCTTGCGGTTGGTAATTCCGCTTAAACCTATACCAACCAAATTGGCTAAGACTGGAGTTAGACTGTTGGAAGATACCAGTTGCACCTCGAGCTCCTCTACAGAGGGCTCTCCATCTGAGCTGCCAGATTCCGCATCTTTAAATTCACACGAAAAATCATTAGCACAGTTCAATTCATTCATTGAAATATTAATGTCACTAGCAGATTTATCAGAATTCAATTCATTATTATATGCATTACAAATTATTAATTCTTCATTAATAAAATTATTACTTTTAATGTCAATGCATTTAAGGTCCTTATAAAATTTATTCTCAAGGAAATCCTCATTCCTTGATAAGGATACTGCTCTTGGATTGGATGGCTCTATAAGTCGATATCCCTTTGTATTTTTTGAATAACCAACGAAAATACACATCTTTGCCCTAGCGTTCAACTTACTTGTACGAATAGGCTCCGACACCAGAGAATAAGCTATGCAGCCAAACACACGAAGATCCAGCCTCACTTTGTGTCCAGACCACATCTCCTCAGGCAATTGTCCTGCTAAAGCAACTGTAGGGCTACGATTCTTTAAATAGATGGCAGTCATAACTGCCTCTCCCCAAAAGCGCTTGCAGAGACCCGCCTGCAATAGCATACATCTAGCTTTCTCCATAATAACCCTATTAAGGCGCTCGGCGACGCCATTTTGCGGAGCACACTACGGTACGGTCAATTGGTGAAGTATACCTTCTTTTTGTAGATAAGTTTCAAAGTCCTTGCTACAATACTCACCACCATTGTCAGAACGCAGGCACTTGATATGACAACCTGTCTGCTTTTCTACTATGTTTTCTATGTTCGAGCACCTCCCCAGCTGTCATCACTCATCGGGCCCAGGACATCTGAATGGATAAGCTCTAATAGCTGACCAGCACGACGAGCTTCACCTTTGGGGTAAGCCTTGGCCACAGGCTTCCCCTCAAGGCAAGCGGTACACTGCTGAAGATCATTTTTGTCAGCCTGAAAAATAAAGTTAAGAGTAGTACTTTTCTTTAAAGCATCCATCCCACTCATACTCAAATGTCCCAACCTCCTATGCCATAACTCAGCATTCAAACTTGATACAGCCAACCTTGCAGTCTGTGATCCCTGCACTTCATGTAGGGTAGCCATTGACCGCTCTTGTATGCCAGTACCTTTTACCCTATAGACACCCTTGTGTAACTCAGCAGACATAACACAATTACCATTTATAGTACATTAATTGTACATAAAACAGCCATCCTTTCTAAATACAACCATCAAGCCTCTCTCACACATTTTGCTCACCGACAACAAATTTTCTGATAGCTGCGGAATATACAATACATATTTCAATATTTTATTAACACCATTCATACATACATGTACCGAACCAATCCCAGAACTTTCTAATTTAGCCTCTTTGTCAGCACAGTTCACCATTATATTTTAACTTAATAAAGTCTATAAACAAATTCTCATTATTGCACATGTGAGATGTACATCCACTGTCCACAATAAAGTCTGTTTTCGTTGATGTATACGTTGAAGCTGTCATCGTTTGTTCATCTTTACTATTTTGATCTTGCTTTTTAGTACGCTTCCATTTAAAACATTTAGCTTTAATGTGCCCCGGTTTCTTGCCAAAATGACAGATAATTTTCTTATTAATGTACGCTGCAAAAGCACTGTTCGTGCTACTTCCATTATTTTCAGTGTTAACCTTCCGATACTCTTCTTGAAGAAGTCTCGCATGAACCAGTTCTGAAGATAGTCCGCTGGTGATAGATGCCGTCTCTAAAGCAGATACTAGTGTATCAAATTCTTGAGAGAGCCCGCTCAACAGTATCTCCGCAACCTCAGCATCCTCTACTAATTTTCCAATGTTGTCCAACTGCTGTACCAACGTAGTCACGTGGTCAATGTACGCTGTCATATTGGTGAACGATGAAAATTCAACACGATGCAATTGGCGTAGTAAACCAACTCGCCTAAACAGCCCTTTATCTTCATAAACAGTTGCCAACTTGCTCCAGGCATCTTTCGCTGTTTCAATGCCATACAGTAGTTGAAATAAGGTCGGTTTAATGCATAACGATATACGGGCCAATGCCCTCTGTGATCTTATAAGATCACTGTCTTGGCCAATAACAGAATCCCATAAGCCATCCAAAATCAAAAAATGTTTCATGGCAAACTTCCACGTTTGGAAATTAGAAACACCATCAAATTTTTCAAATCCGCCGATCATATTTAATCCTGCAGTAGATGACGGCAAACCGCCCGGCGCTGCAGGGGTAATGCCCGCCGTAGACGTAGCCAAGTCATCACCCGCCATCGTGCGTGAAGTGAGGTTATGCCGTGACGTGCCACCACGTAATTTATGAGGTATTTATTTTCTTGGTAAATACCTTTATATTCTGGGTTCCATAACCTGTTGCAGTGCTTAGTGCTTGTGGTGGCAGGTTGTCGTTAACAATTGAAACACTTAGATTTGGCTTATTACTTAGTATTTATTATATCACATTAAACAAGCATAAATATGAGAGCTGTTGCGGCCATGAAGGTTGATGTCCAAAGAAAAAAATTAAACCATTGTATAAGCTGACCATAGAGTTATAGTTCAGTCTTACCCACAGAGTAAAATACATTACACATTTCAAGTTAAAAATATATTACACAAACTAACAATTTCCAGTAAAGTACTAAAAATGGCAAAACATGTACTCACACCGGTGATAACTTTTATCTGTAATCAGAGTTTTAGATCTGGTGTTTACCCCAGGCACTTCAAAACTGCGTCGATACATCCAATTTTTAAATCAGGTGATAGAGACAGTGTCAACAATTATCGACCAATCTCGGTTCTTTCTGCAATGTCCAAGATCCTTGAAAAACTTCTCAACGTGCGTCTTACCAAGTATCTAAGGAAATTTGAAATTTTGTCTGGTAATCAGTACGGTTTCACTTCCAGAAAGTCTACCGAAGATGCGCTCAGAGTACTAACGGACTCAGTTACTCGATCTTTAGATAATAACAAAAAATGTATTGGGGTTTTCTTGGATCTTGCAAAGGCGTTTGACACTGTATCTATTCCAAAATTACTTGACAGAATTGACGGGATTGGAGTGCGGGGAACTGCACTTGAACTATTTGCCAGCTATCTGTCTAACCGAACTCAGCGAGTAAGGATTGGGGCGTATGTGAGCTCAGATGCTCCCATTACTTATGGAGTACCTCAAGGCAGTATACTCGGCCCCACTCTCTTTTTAATCTACATAAACCAGCTATGTGGCATCAGACTAAGAAATGCCCAGATTATTACTTTTGCAGACGACACGGCCATAGTGTTCCACGGCAAGAATTGGGAGGATGTGGCTGCACATACAGAGGATGGCCTAAAAAGAATAATGTACTGGTTAAACGACCCTTAATACCCTTACAATTAATCTTGATAAGACAAAATACGTGACATTTTCTATCACAGAAGCAGGAATGCTTCAACAAAATGGACTTCAAATAAGAGCTCACACATGTAACCCTACCGTCTTTCCACAATGTGATTGCATTATCCTAGAAAAAGTATCAAAAATTAAATACCTTGGTGTCTGGATTGATAATCATCTTAACTGGCATCACCACATAGAGTTGCTGACTAACAAGGTTAGGAAACTTATGTTTACATTAAAAAAAATAAGACACCTCGGTGATTTAGCAGTTCTTAAAACAGTATACTATGCCCTCTGCCAGTCAATAATTGGATATTGTGTTTCTGTGTGGGGAGGTAGCCATAAATCTACTGTAGTAAAATTGGAAAGGTCACAGAGAGCCGTCATGAAAGTAATACTTCATAAGCCACGTCGTTACCCCACAATTCAACTATATAGGGACTTTAGTGTATTGACCGTTCGTCAGCTATTTATTATGAAAAATGTAGTTCTTGCGCATACAATCGTAGGCAAAAGTAACCAACGATCTAATGCTGGTAGAAAGCGAAGGAAAGACCAGGATTTTGCGACTACCCCGCACAAAACATCTTTTGCTAAACGGCAGCCTTATGTTGCAGAACCTTCCTTGTATAACGAGCTGAGTAAAAGACTTATTTTACATGATTTATCGCTTTTCAAGCTAAAAAGGGAGATTAGAAAACTTCTAAGTGAATTAAATTACGATGACACTGAAAATCTTCTATATCCAATGAATCGATAGGTTAGGATAGGATTAATATACACTCAATACAATTTAGATTGCTTGTCCTATTGCTGAACACTAATAATAGGTATATGTACATCAACACTCCACAGCGGTATACATTCCTTCTCTACACACTTGTTATAGCTGAAATAAGGTCTGGAGTCAGTCAGGGCTCAATATTGGGCCCACTCTTGTTTGGTATTATGATAAGTGACCTTGATGCTGTTCTTAAACATACGAAATGTCTGTTGTACGCTGACGACTTGAAATTGGTCCATAAAATTGAACAAATTAATGATTCCATACATCTGCAGGAAGACATTAATGCCGTTTTTGATTGGAGTCTTACAAACAAGCTTTTCTTCAACATGTTGTGCTATGACTTTCAGTCGCGCGCGTGTACCATTCCTAGCACAATATTTGCTAGGTATTGAACCCATAGTTAGGGTCAACTCTGTGAGAGACCTGGGCGTTAATTTTGATACACGTCTGAATTTTCATGAGCATATGAACGTACTCGCTGCCGATTGTTATCGTAGGTTAGGTTTTGTTCTGCGGAATGCCCGTGAATTTCACGATGCCGGTGCTATAAAACTGGTCTACTCGGCTCTTGTAAGGAGTAAGATTGAGGCGGCGTCTATCGTATGGCATCCACATGAGAGTACTTACGCCTTGCGATTGGAGAAGATCCAAAAGGCTTTTTTAAGATTCTTGTACAAAAAGATCTATGGATATTATCCTTTCCTTTTCCCCACAATATTTTTACTTGGTGCGCTAGGCTTCAACTCTCTGGAAGCTAGGCGTCACTACAATCTTCTGGTCACTGCTTGTCTGATACTGCGCGGTACTTCAGACTGCCCTGAATTAGTGGCTAGAGTTGTAAGACTGTCTGTTCCCGAAGTGCCTAAATACTCGCTGAGGCCCCGTAGTCACGACTTACTGGCTGCACCGTGGGCGCGGTCAGTCGCACACGACAACTCGCCTCTTGTTCGGGCTCTAAAATTATTAAACGCGCTTCTGGCATCAACACCTTCTTGTGATCTGTTTGCTGACCGATGGACGAATGTCTGAGGTATTGTGAGAAGATTGATAGTAGTAGAATTAGTTCAATCTGTTAATACTTTTTTTTTTGTTTTTTTTAAGTATTTTTATTATTAATTATTTGGTAAAAATATTTTATAGTGTTAAATTTTTCTGTTAAACTGTTATTTCATAGCGCCTTGGTGTACCTACTGTAATGCTATGATCTTATTGTGTAAATAAATAAATAAATAAATAAATAAATAGCTACTCTCGTACATATTAATTTTTAAGTAATTCAGAAACTTTTTTGTATTAGTATTGATAGTTTTATTTAGTATTAGTTTTTTAATATATTTTTGTTTTTGTTTAACTTGTTTAATTTTTGGCATCATTTTTTATCATAGATGTAATCGAAATCTCACTCTGTGAAATTGTAATCGACCAGCAACATAGGTGAAAATTGACAAACTGCGAGTCGAAACTGTCATTTATAGCACAGGATTTCCTAGTTTAAATGACAGTGTTTTTATCATTGTAAACCTAATTATCTGAGATCAATAAATATCTTATCTTATCTTCTTATTCCTTCTTTCTTCAAAAAGTCGTCGAACTCATTGTTCACGTACTCACGGCCGTTATCAGATTGCAAATTCTTTATATTATTTCCGGTGAACTTCTCCACATAGGCCTTTTAATCTTTGAATACTCGCAGGACATCACTTTTATTTGCAATGAAGTAAACTTTACACCATCTAGATTTATTGTCGATGAAGGTGACAAAATACTTCTTCCCGCCAAAAGACTGTTGTCTCATAGGTCCACATACGTCGGTATGTACTATTTCTAGTAGTTTACTTATGCGATCAGCACTGCCCTTTGGATAAGGAGTTCAAGTCTGTTTTTCGCTAACACAGATCTCACAGTCAGACAATTTTTCACTGTCTTTAAAAGTCAAGCCATGTACTAGGCCACTCTTTGACATAGAAATAGATTCAGGTCGCGTTCATTGAGGTGTCCGAGGCGCTCGTGCCCCATGTTTTCTTTGCAACCTCAACGTTATTAGTTCTATTCTGGCTCTTTCAAACGTGGTATAGGTTACCCACACGGTCAGCTCGCATGTGAATCTTATTTTTCTCGTCGATCACAATAGCATCATTCTTTTTGAAATGAACTTCATATCCGTGATCAGTCATTTTTGCCACCGATAATAAGTTGGTTCGCAAGTCCGACACGTAGAATACTTTCTCAATGTCTATGCGGCGCTCTTCGCTACCGGTATCCACTGAAATACTGACCTTCCCCACTCCGGCAATTTGTGTGCTCTCACTATTAGCCAAATTCAGCTCGGAGTCCAGCCGCGTGAAACCTTGGATCATATTTTTCTCATTGGACATATGTCCCCTGCATCTGCCACTGTCGATACACCAAACTGGGTTTCTTTGATCACCAAACATCACCTCTTCGGTGGTGCTCATCAACATCGTCGTCTTCGGATCACTATCCCTTTCCAATTGTTGTGCGCTTTGCTTATTCTTATTGGTGTTCTTCACTCTGCACTCTCGCGCCAAATGCCCAAGACGGCCACAACGATAGCATTCTATTTTGATTTTATTATTATACTGACCTTGGCCATTAGAGTTTTTCTTTTGGTTGGCATTTGTGTTGGTGCGTCTGACTAACATAGCTCCCTGGTCAACTACTTTTGATTTTCGCCCATCGTAATCTTCTACGATCTTTACTTTCAACACTTCTGTTGATGGTAGATCATCTCGCGATTCCATTGCCGTGCGAAACATGGCGAAAGAATCCGGCAAGCTATAAAGTAGTAGAATTGCCAATAGTTCGTCAATTACTACCAAACCGATTTCTTTGAGCTTTTTCACAGCGTCAAAAAAATCTGCGATGTGCTTTTTCAGGTCATTGTCTTCCTGCATACGAGTCAACACCAGCTTTTTTAACAACGAAGCTAGCAGTTCCACTGGATTGGTATAAAGACGTCAACTTGTCCCATATGGCTTTGGAATTTTTCAAGCCATCCAATGCAATTAACTCACTTGGACTTACCGCATACTTCGGACCCTGGGCGTGGTAATGTTCCTGTCACGTATTCCCACAAGTAATTTTTCTTCAAAATTGCTCGCATTTTAATCTTCCAGGTACCATAGTTATCGCCAGTTAGTGGGTCAATCTTAAAAGAGGCAGCCATTGCGAAGTTTCTTCAACTCCAAAAAACAAAACTTTATACGATATTTTTTAGTACAAAAAAAAACAATATAAATAAGTCCAACGCATCAACGGACGAGTCCCTTCACAGTCACAGTAGGTATATCACTTTAATCTAGGCACACCGGTCGCCCGACTGCTTTAGCTTACGAGCAATGTCTACGATTGTAACGCACTGTTACGCGGAGTTATTTGAATGTCTTTTTAAAAAAAGATTTATTTGAATTAAAAAAGAATTTAATGAATATTACTGGATTTATATTTAAGACACGAAATTGTTTTAATAAATTCTCCGGTACAACCGTCTCGGATTAGGAATAGTCGCAGACTGACTTGAGTACCAACTCTACCAACTAAATCTCAATAAGGATTGCTGAATAGTTGGGATTCAGCATTAAGGCCTACAACCGAGGGATATAACACCTCCCCCTTTAAGAAGAGACTTTCGAGTTGTAAAGAAAGTCTCGAGGAAAAGATTGGATTTTTAAACATCTGTCCTAAGTGGGGCAAAATGAATGGAATCTGAATCGGAAGTCTGTGCGTCTGTCATGTTTGATTTCCGTACAATAGGCCTAGGTGAAGATTCTAATTTAATGATTTCAAATGAGTTACGGTTGTTGCCGGATTTACAATAAAACTTATTTACTATTTTAAAGCTAATATAACCTAATACTATCACGATCAAAATGATAATTACAGAAGAATGGTGTGTCCCATATTTGACAAAATGAGGTTCAGTTTCTAATTTATTTAATTGGTTTAACAAAGTGTTAATTTTAGCATTATTTTGTGAGTTAAACTCATCTAAATTTACATTTTTTGATTTAATAGGGGTTGCCATATTAACAGAGTTATCAAATTTCGTAATATTACAACAATTATCTTTTATAATATTAAAATCACTCAAATGATTGGAATGTGATATAATCTGATAAGAATCATGTTTGGGGGTCAATGTTATGCTTTTACAATGTCCTGTACATCCATTCGGGATAGTCAATATGCCTATTCCGATTAGATGAACTTCACTTGATTCTGAAATCATACAATTGATAGTAACTTTAGTTGGTTCTGATTGTATGAACAACCATCTATTATCAGTCAGAGGGGTCCAAACATCTAAAGTACCAAAAATGAATCTTATCTTACATTGTTCAGGTTTCTCGGTTATCACTTTAGACAACATCTCACTTTCACAAGTGTGTTTTGCATCGGTTGCATAAACATTAGTAACATCACATAGAAAATCTCTAGGAGTAACTGTTTTACATTGGTGTAAACTCTCCAGATTACAGTATTGAAGTCTATCTTTAGTTATTGCTACATATTTATGTTCGGGCGTGACCATACTAAACTTGTTTAATGTTTTGTTATCATAAGGAGTAGGCAGAGCCATGCTATGATAAAGTTCGTATTCAGATATGCTAACTAACGGTACTTGTAATACAAAAACAATCTTATTGTTCATATAATAACAAATCAATTTAGAAACATTTAATACTAAGTGTACATTATTTATATCTAGGTTTACAGGAAGTTTTAGGTTATTAGGTAAGTACCTGTAATTATCAACAAGCTCTCGGTATATCTGTTGAGGCGACATAATAGCTGGGTGTAAAATGTTTTGATTGCTAAATAAAAGAGCATTAGTGACATCTTCCAACTGGAATGATAACACTAAGATTGCAGTTTCCAGACTATTAAATATATGATTTACATTATTCAGTATCTGCAGTCCATTAATTGTTTCGGAAATATTTGTAACATTAAATGAGAATGTATCAATAGCTTTTGTTAGAATATTTTCATTTTCCACTAATGTTTAATTGTGTTGTTATAATTTTCTAATACAGATTTTGTTACTAAAATATTTTCTTTCATCAGCGAGACTATTTGTTTACTATTTTCTTGCAGGGACTCTATTGCATCATCGTACCTCAGAGCGTCGTTCTCATCCAAGGTGCCAAAGATTTGTTTTAGAACGGTGCCGACTCCTCCTATCCAAGCATTTCGTTTACTGCGATTTTCTATTAAATGAGATATGGATTCAAATTCCTTGATTACGTCTTGATAACGAATTGTCAATTGCAATTGCGTAATAACGTATTGCGGTTGCAATACGTTATTACATTCTGTGTCAATTTCAATAATACGTGATTGGCGACATAAAATTTTAGTATTTTCTATCGCTGTTCCTATGTTTTTGATGTGTGGGCTAAAGTGAGATACATCGACTGGGATAAGAACTTTAAGTTGGGCGCTATTTATTTTCAGTATTCCTAGATAATCGAAAAAGAGCCCTGAACTTCTGGTGATCGGCTGGAGGTAATCTTGCCCTTGGGTCGTAGTTCTGTAAACGACAAATAATTACTGTTCTGTAATTACATCGTGATCGTATGGGGAAAGTAAGTACTAAATGTTAACTCATATTATACCTACCTAATAGTTCTTAATTCTATTTTTCAAACACTTAATTAGAGAAAAGACTTACATGAGTACGTATTTCTAAAATGAACGATGAATGTTCATCTACCTACATGCTATATACTATATTTATTTAATTACCTATTACTACTCTTATCCTTACAGATTAGGGCCGACGTCAGCTAATTTGACTTGGTCAAAATGATGGGTGACGTAGCGTCGATTAATTAGTAAGGTAAGTGTATTGTTGCCATTTATTTTGATTATTTTATAAGGGCCCTTCCAAATGGGTGAAAGTGCCTTTCGTAATCTTAAGTGATTTTTTAGATATACATAATCACCAACTTTATATTTGACTGATCGAGTGTGTGTATCATAATATGTTTTAGAGGATTCCTTAGATTTTCAGATAAAATCTAAGGCTTTTTCTTTAGAATATTTTAGTCTGTTTTGAAAGAAACGGACGTAGTCGGGATACGTGGTTCCAGGGGTTTCCTCGTAGATAGAATTAGGTATAGTTGGTTTATTGCCGAACATCAGTTCATAAGGGGTATAATGTGTAGTAAAATGTACTGAGTTGTTGTACGCGAACATTGCTGTGTAAACATAGCGAGGCCAATTTGTTTGTTCATTGTTTACATAAGATTTAAGATATTCTTTAAGGGTAGAATGGCTGCGTTCTAAAGCGCCTTGGGTCTGAGGGTGGTAAGGAGAAGACCATAGATTTTTAATTTTAAGAAATTCACAGGTTTTCTTGAAGAGTTCTGATGTGAAATTAGTACCTTGATCGTTGAGTATCATTTTGGGTATACCAATAATGGAGATAAAGTGGAGTAAGCACTCGCTGGTCTCCTCAGCAGTGGTGCTACGGATAGGGTAGGCAGTGGAGAATTTGGTTAAATCGTCCTGAATGGTGAAGATAAATTTAAGTTTTGCAGTACGGGCTTCAGGCAAAGGACCGACAATATCCAATGATATTCGTTGATTTGGTTCGGTGGAAGTGGTAGTGATTGCATGGGTGCATGGCTCACTCTTCTCAAAGCTTTGTTCTCTTGGCATGCTTTACATTGTTTAACGTAGGCTTCGATGTTGCTTCGCATCCCTTTCCAATAAAATAGTTGTTTAAGTTTACTATACATGCGAGTTGAACCTAAATGACCGGCAATCGGTATGTCGTGGTTTTCTTGTAATATTTTCTTTATTTCAGATGGAGCGGGATAGATAGGTAATATTATTATGGTAGACATTAATCTTTATCTGTGTGCCATGAAAGAGGTAGGTCGAAATATTAAAAATTTTGATGAACGAATGTTTTTCAAAAGGATTTTTTATATCAGATATACCTATTTCGTTTACATTTTCTAATTTTATTAATTCATCTCTTATTTTCTTTAGAGTTTCGAAGATTTCAGGGTAGGTTGTTTGATCAAAGTAATGCACCTTGAAAAACAAGAGGTAATATGTTTTGTTCTTTGTTTCAATTTTCTTAAATAGGAAAAGTTCTATTTCCGAATCAATAACATTTTTATATACCTCTAGGTCACTTAGAGCTTCTTGGACATAGGGATTAGACTCGTCTAAGTCTATAGATGTGGGAATTAGGATGTAATTGCAGGACATTTCATGAGGTTTTCGTTATGTTCGATAATCTCAGTATTATAGATTTTAGTTTTGTGTGTCATCATTTTCAGGTAAGTAGGATAGTCATCTACGTGTGCGCTAGGATTTGAACTTGTTGACGGTATCGGGTCAAAGGTAAGGTTATCGTCGATAGGATCGCTTGGATTACTCGTGGACTGGATAGGATCAGGTCCAGGTTGGTTAGCAGGTAGACAGGATCCTTGCAGTTAAATAACCACTGTAATGGTTTGTGGTCAGTTATTATTATAAAGCGATAGCCGTAAATATAAGGTCTGAATGTTTTTGTACCGAAAATGATTACGAGGCATTCCTTTTCAGTAACGCTATAATTACATTCGGCTTTGTTTAATGTTCTAGAGGCGAATGCTATAGGTCTGTCTTGACCAATAGGCCCTTGGGACAAGATGGCAGATATAGCGTAGTTTGAAGCATCGCAGGTTAGTAAAAAAGATTGAGTAAAATCAGGATAGACCAGGATGGGAGCTGAAACGAGTTTATCTTTTAATGTTTCAAATGAAAGTTGTTGTTCGTTCCGCCACTCAAAAAGAGTATTGTTTTTTAAAAGCGAGGTTAAAGGTTTGGCTAGTTTTGCAAAATCAGGGATGAACCTCCTGTAATATGAAACTAATCCCAAAAATGATTTATATCTTTTGGAGACTGGGGAACGGGAAAGTTTGTGATTGCTTTAGTTTTTTCAGGGTTTGGTTTTACACCGTCTTCGCTTATGATATGACCCAAATAACCTACTTCTTTTCTTAGGAATTCGCACTTTTCCGGTTGTAATTTCAGATTGAAGTTACGGAGCCTATCAAAGATAGCTCGGAGATTAGAGATATGAGATTCGAGATCGTAGGAGTAAATGACGATGTCATCTAGATAGACGAAACATCTTGTTCCTTGGAGTCCACTGAGACAATTATTCATTCGTTTTTGGAAAGTCGAAGGCGCGTTTTTTAACCCAAAGGGCATTCAATTAAAATGAAACTGGCCTTGGGGCACGGAAAATTTAGTCTTGGGAGCATCTTTAGCAGATATGAGGATTTGGTGAAATCCGGAAGTAAGATCGAGGGTTGAGAAGTACTTGCTGCTTCCTAATTAGTCAAGAATTTCAGTAATTTGTGGGATAGGATAGGTTTCTCCTATAGTGATATCGTTGAGCTTTCGGTAATCAATTACAATTCGCCATTTTCGTTGACCATGGGAATTTGCTTTTTTGGGAACTACCCAGATTGGTGAGCTCCAAGGTGAGGAGGATGGTTCTATGATGCCTTGTTCTAGCATTTTAGTGATTTGGGTTTCGACTTCTTTTTTGTGACATTCAGGGAACCTATATGATTTAGTATGTATTGGTGTTTCGCTACTTGTTTTGATTTCATGCTCCAATGCTGAGGTATAACTTAATTGGTCATTAGGCAAATGGAAAATGTCCGAGAATTGGGAGCACAGTTCAATAAGGGCTAAGGATTCTTCTTGGTTAAGGTGATCTGTTCTCAAGGATTCAATGACTTTACTAGTTCGCTTAGATGTGTGTTGGATCGTATTCACTTGAAATGATTCCGTATGCAGTGGTTCTATTTTTAAATTTAAGTTCGAATTTAAATTGACTGGATGTTCTGAAATGTTAGCTATGCTTAAATTTTCTCGATTATTGTTATTTTTTTTAACTATGCAATTGGCCAGGAGCAGGTTATCAGATAAGTGCTGGTCTAAAATTATACCTTCTATAAGGTTAGTGTTTTGAATTGAGCATTCGATGACTACTTCAGTTCGAGCTGGAATTATATAGACTGGGTCATGGAAGTGTAATTTAATATCAAGGTTTTTTATTTTGAGAGTGTCATTGGTATAATCGATTTTGCAACCAAAGTTTGTTAAGAAATCTGACCCAATAATGCCGTCATAGGGTAGGTTGATGTCTCGAATGATGTGAAACTTGTATAATGCGGCATTGGTTTTGTTCAATCTTAATTTTAATTGGAAGTGACCTTCAGTTAATGTTGGTTCGTCACCAGGATCTATACCTTTAAGTTGGATAGGTTCTTTGGTAAATTTCTGATTCTTTTGTATACAGGATTGTTTTATTAAACAAATACCGGAACCCGAGTCAACTAGGAGAGACAATGGAATGTCTGAAATTGATGAATTTAGCAATACATGTGGAAGTAGTTTTTTGGTAGTATCTAGATTTATTTCAAAAATCTTAGTTTCTGGGTTTTTAATTTTAGGAATTTGTTCTTTTGTTTGGGGCTGGTTACCCGTGTGGTCCCGTCTAGGATTTGAAATATTTGTTTGAGGCTTCTTTTCCAAGGAGCCTTTAGGAACAAATGGATGAGCGCTTATTTGGGGTTGGTTACCCGTGTGGTCCCATTTAGAATTTGGATGATGGGCGCTTATTTGGGGCTGGTTACCCGTGTGGTCCCGTTTAGGATTTGAATGATGGGCGCTTATTTGGGGCTGGTTACCCGTGTGGTCCCATTTAGGATTTGGATGATGGGTGTCGACTTTTGTAGGTGGTCTCGAGCGACACCGTGGCGAGACTCTTATTCGTTTAAAGTATAGTCATCGACATTGGGGGAAGCTTCGTTGTCATAGGCAAAGGAATCAACGACATCGGTTCCTTCTTGTTCGGATACGAAGTTGACTCGAGGTTTATACGACTCTTGATTGGTTGTCACATTCTGTGGGGACTTGAAGCGATTATTATTATATTCCCTCTTTTTGCAAGCCGAAATATCATGCCCAGGGATTTTGTAATAGCGGCAAAACGCCGAAGATGACCCCGAAGTTGGTTGAGGTTGTTAGAGTTATATGTTGGTCGGGGTTGATTGGAATTGAATGCTGGTCTTTGTGGTGCCCTAAACGAACTGAATTGGGTTGACCTCTGTGGGTTAGGATTTTGTGGTTTAGGTCTCGAATTGTTTTCAGCCCTCCTATAGATGCTTTGTTGGATTCTTTCTTCTGATATGGCCAAGTTTATGGCTTCGTTTAGGTTTTTAGATGCTCTGCACCGGAAGATGTTTGAAATACGTGGGAATAAACCCATCAGAAAATGATGGAGAGCGAGGTCTTGCATTGCAGCTACCCTACCTGCTATTTCCTTGACTTTGGTTTCTCCGATAGAAATCTCAGTTAATAGTTGTGACAAGTACGTTTCGATACGTAATGCAAATTGACTAACGTTTTCTTGAGAATTTTGTTTACTTTCTTGGAGATCAGTGAGTAGGTGTGAATAGTGTTTCCTTTCACTAAATTGTGTCTTTAGAAATTCTTTTAATTGGTCCCAGTTAGAAAAGTCCTTGATTGAGCAAGCAATTTCCGCCTTGCCCTGAAGTTGACACAGGATGTATTTAAACAGGATCGGTTTTTGAATATCACTGGCTAGTTCATAAGCATTGTTACAATTTACTAGGAATGAATTTAATTTTTCCCGGTCACCATCGTAGGGTTTGATGAATTTAAGCAAGGTATTTAAATCCATTTCTAATTTTGGAGCTAGATTAGGACTGTTTTTAGAGCTTCTAGTCTGCGGCCCAGCGGAAGCAGAACGACTCCCCGAGCCCGACGGCTGGTCTAACTGAACATTGACAGATAATTTGTTTATTGTTTCCTCTACAGATGGATTCATGATGTAATTTTAGATGAATTTACATGTGAAATACTTAGGGCTAAGATATAGAATAATAGTAAAACGCAAAAGTAAATGTATAATAAGGACTGAGACAATAAGTTATAAAAGGTTCGGGATCTCTGAAGTCGACACTTGTTTATATAACCACAGTCAAAACAATGTTCATGACTCACTGCGACGATGCGTGGGCGACGGAGATAAGCACGGCGACTAGAATCACTGGGTACATTCCGGATGGCCAGGTACGTTCTTTCACGAAGTTGAGATGAATGATTTCTTTGCAGGTTTTTAGCAGGTTTTCGTAAGTTGCAGCTCGTGGCGAATGAGCTACCACGACCCTGGTTACGATTTCTTCGATGAAATACGTAGTTACTACAGGATACAGTTCGCTCGGTAAGGGCGAGACACCACAAGTCTCGGGCAGGGTATAGGTTTGATCTTCTTACAGGATGACGAATTGATTCTGTCAAGAATCGGGATAGCCTCCGCGAGGATATTAAGGTAAGTGCACTTCACTAATAACACTTCACATCACTTTTAGGATTTGCGGAGCGAGTCTGCGGAGCGGTCTTCACGGCCACTAGGGATTTTCGATCCCACCGCTGCCACCAAAATGTTACGCGGAGTTATTTGAATATCTTTTTAAAAAAAGATTTATTTGAATTAAAAAAGCATTTAATGAATATTACTGGATTTATATTTAAGACACGAAATTGTTTTAATAAATTCTCCGGTACAACCGTCTCGGATTAGGAATAGTCGCAGACTGACTTGAGTACCAACTCTACCAACTAGATCTCAATAAGGATTGCTGAATAGTTGGGATTCAGCATTAAGGCCTACAACAGAGGGATATATCAGCACGCACACCTTGCTTACGCAATGTTTTGAATTTATATATTTCACTGTAAATCGATTAAGTTTTTCACAGAATACATTGTAATTCAATTACTGGGTCCATATCCTGTAGGATAGTGTATAATAAGGAGGTTTTTGGACCCTATTAAACAGTTTATTATAAGAAAATAGTATAACATTCCAGCACTGTGTATTACGACGCGGTACGAGCAAGCGACTGCCGTAGGTAGGTATTTACTTACTACATTTACATCTAGGAAGGTAGGCGCGGCTCACTGCTTCGATTCCTAACAATTCACTTATACTTCAGATATTGAAATGATGTTTAGACAGATATATATATAAATAAACTAGATCAAAAACATCAAAAAATTATCCGGCGAGATTCAGAGAATGAAGTTATTAAAGATTGGGAACTAACGACCGTAACTTACGGCACAAAACCTGCTCCATTTTTAGCAATGATGACCCTTCGACTGTAGGCATCAGATGAAAGATCAAATTACCTAAATAGCCCAGTATCAGAGGTCCTTGAGAGGTCCTTTATATGGATAATCTAATTCACTGAGCTCATCAGCTACACGCCGCAAAAAAAATAGTTGCGCGATGACTTTATCAGTCTATTGAAATCAGGTGGTTCTAAGTGGTTTTTAGAAAATGGAAATCAAACGTCCCAGAATTATCAGACGCTATCATTTAAAATAGTAAGCAAGAAAGCTTCGATTTTAAATAATTGGAAACATCTAAAACCTTGGGCTTTAGCTGGAATCACCAACAGGACACGTTAATGTTTGAATCAAAGATCATACCCACCACCGAGATAGAAACAAAACGATCACTTTTATCAGATATATCAAAGTTATTTGATCCACTCGGCTGGTTGGCACCTATTTCAACTAAATGAAAACTCATTTTTCAAAAGGTATGGTTGTCCGCAATTAAATGGGACGATCCACAACCCGATAACATTTTATCAAAATGGATCATTATCAAAAATGATATCCATAACATAAACAAAATGCAAGTACCAAGGTGGCTATCAACAAACGAGCGTGATGTCATCGAGTTACACGGCTTTTGTGACGCATCGACAAAAGCTTACACTTGCGTTATTTATTGTAAGATCAAACGAGATAAACAACCTATTATCACACTATTCGTCGCCAAAGCAAGGTGTACCATGTGGAAAAACCATCACTCTTTCACGGTTTTAAGATTAAGCGCTGCTCATCTTTTATCAAAGCTTGTACTCAACGTGCGATAGTGCTTGAGTAGCTACATAATCAAAACATATGGATGGTCCGACTCTATGATTATCCTAGGATGGCTTAGCGGAGATTCAACAAGGTGGAAAACTTTCGTAGCAAACAGAGCGCGAGATATAACGAGTACAACGCCATCAATATGTTGACGTTATGTTAAATCAGAGGAGAACCCGGCGGACTGCGCCAGCCGTGGATTAACAGCCTCACAATTAGCTAAACATAGCTTGGTGGCAGGGACTATCCTGGCTACCAGGCTTTGATAGACAAGGCAGACAGCCAGAATTTATCACCGATCAGGAAGTGAAAAAAGTTCGTCAAGTCAATGTCGTCACTGAGCTAGATTTGGAAAAAATATAATTCATAAACTGCTTTCGTATCATCCGTAAAGTTATTCAAATTATATCATGGATGTTAAGATTTATCAAAACATGTGATGACAAACAAGCTTATCTATCAGAATTAGACAAATCGGAAAATACAACATTAAACAAACCCACCAGTTTCAATTCTCAAAAGATATAAAAAATATCAAAGAGAATATCCATGTCCACCCCAAGAGCAGAATAACACAGCTGAATCCATTTCTAGATGAAATTGGTATCCTACGAGTAGGAGGACGGCTAAGAAATACAAGATTAACTCACGACATGAAACATCCAATAATTATATCAGGATCTAGTCGCTTGGCAGAGCTTCTAATTGATGAAGCTCCTAGAGCCTCACATCACGGCAGGTCTGGACTTACATTAGCATTTCTAAGGAAGAAGTATTGGATCGCGGGAGGAAGTAAAACTGTCAAGAAACAAATACGTGGATGCGTCAAATGTAGGCGCCGAGATCCTGTCAAGCATGGACAGATAATGGGTGACTTACCTGCTTCTCGAACCACGCCTGCCAGACCTTTCTTTCATACAGGCGTCGACTTCACTGAATTCGTCAAATCAAGTAAGGGTCGAGGTATAAAATCAACTAAAGGCTATATATCAGTATTCGTCTGTATGGTGACCAAAGCTGTGCATCTCGAACATTGTGTCTGACCTTACCTCATCATCTTTTTTGGCTGCTTTACGTATAATGATAGCTCGAAGAGGAGCTCCTAATCATATCTACAGTGATAATGGTACGAACTTCGTAGGCGCTAATAAGATTCTCAACAGAGAATATTTAGATCTCCAAGCAACATTGGACGAAAATTTTTTTATGTCAATCACTGACATGAAAATTCAGTGGCACTTCAACGAACTTTTATTCCCCAACGGTTATCAGTTCTGCGAACTATATGGACTGCCCATTGCCTCTTCAACTTGCAAATTTTGAGTGCTATGTCGGTGACTTTGGTTCTTCTACGGATTTCCTCGTTGCGGATTTTATCACGTATTGAAACACCCAGCATAGCTCTCTCCATAGCACGTTGCGCGACTCTGAGCTTGTGTATGAGGCCAATAGTGAGCGACCAAGTCTCAGTTCCATTTGTCATCACTGGCAACATGCACTGATTATAGACTTTCGTCTTGAGGCTCTGCGGTATCTGTGACGAGAAGATGTGCCGTAATTTCCCGAACGCTGCCCATCCGAGTTGGATTCGTCGGCTGACCTCTTTGTCGAAGTTGGACTTGCCTAGTTGAATCGTTAGACCGAAATAGACATAATGGTCTACAACTTCAATTATATCGCTCCCAATATGTACCGGTACGGGTGCAACATGAGTATTTGACATGATTTTTGTCTTGCTCATGTTCATTTTAAGACCCACCTGTTGGGACACGATATTAAGTCGCTGAGCATTGTGCCAAGGTCTTCCAGAGATTCTGCCATGAGGACTATATCGTCGGCAAATCGAAGGTGAGTGATGTGTTCGCCATTGATGTTGATACCATGTCTATGCCAGTACAAGAGCTTGAAAATATCCTCGAATGCAGAGGTGAACAGTTTCGGAGAAATACCATCTCCCTGTCTCACCCCTTTATGCAATGGGATTGGATTCGTGCTCTGGTCCTGGAGTCGGATAGACATGGTGGCGTTACTGTACAGACATTTCAACACTTCGATATAGTGATAGTCGATTTGGCACCGCTGGAGTGACCGCAACGCTGCCCAGGTTTCGACAGAATCAAAGGCTTTCTCATAGTTATAGAGGCTGGAAGTCGTCAAACCTACGAGCGAGACGATTTGTAACTACTCTCGAAAACAGGTTATAGACATGGCTCAATAGCGAGATGGGCCTGTAATTCTTTAAGAGGGTGTTATCCCCTTTCTTAAAGAACAGTACCACGACGCTCCTGTTCCACGCCTCTGGCGTAGTTCCCTCGAGGATGACGGAGTTCAACAGCTTCTGGAGGACCTTAAATTCCAGTGTTCCACCCGCTCTCAGAAGCTCTGTCGTTATTCCGTCTTCCCCCGGTGCCTTGTTGTTCTTAAGCTGCTTGAGAGCCGTTCGAATCTCATAGAGGCTGACGTCCGGAATGTCTTCAGTGTAGTGTCCCCTGGGGTGAAGTCACGTCCACTTCCTGGACGACCGCTTCTTGAAAAAGGAGTTCATCATAAAGAGTCCCTCCTTTTCCATGAAGTCGGCCAATCGTTGACCGTTAAAGTGTTTGTGACGTTAAAGTGTGTTTTCGAGGCTTGCATGGCATTTGAAATGTCATCATACATAGCCTCCACTTCATCGTCTGGACGTTTCGAGTGAGGTGCGTACACCTGTATGACCTTAAGCGAATACCGTTTGGTTATTCTGAGTATAAGGTATGCCACCCTGCTCGACACGCTTTCGATCTTTACTATGTTGTTAACGAGGGATTTGTGGACGAGAAATCCGACACCGTGCTGAGAAAGTTGATCACCCTCCCGGTAGTAGAATAAGTTGCCGGAATTTAGGATTATCGTGTCCTCTCCCTTTCTTCGGACTTCTAATAACCCCATAATATCCCAGTGCAACTTATTTACTACTTCTACCAGCTCTATCAACTTCTCGTCGGTCTTCAGTGTGCGTGCGTTGTATGTTGCCAGGGCCAGGGGTCGTTGGGATTGGTAGCTGGACCTCTGCCGGAGATTCTTCGCACCCCCTGTTCCGCCGTTACCGTGGCCGCCACCTATGCCAGGAATAGCGGAACTGCCGGGAACTGGGAGCCGTCTTCTAATTGTGTTCATCATATGGGGGGTTTTGCCATAGTCACTACGCTTGGCAGACGGATTGGTGACCGCAGATTCAGTATTTTGTGCTGGGGGGGTGCTGCTGCCCAATCCCCCGGTGTGTGTTCCCTTAGTCGCCTTTTACGACATCCACGAGGGGAGATAGAGGGGTCCTATTCTATGCCGGAACCACCACGGTCGGATCAAATTACCGCAGAGAAATTATATAAGTCTGGAATAGTGACTATAAACGAAAACTATAAAGAATGCAGTAGCAAAAGTGACACATTTACTATTTATGCTCACAAAACGAAATCAATTACATGAAGAAAGGAAGCCGATATTATCCAGATCAAAATTCCTCCAATCAATTATATAATTAACTCATCAATACCTACATTTACTATCGAAAATCAACCAGCCTTTTTAGATCATCAAAAATACTTTGAGGAGATCGACAGGCCGGTAAATAAGCTTCAATTAAATATAAGAGTTAAGGGTGCTATAACAGAATCTTGAATTTGTTTAATAAGTAAATTTGAAAACTCATCTATGCCCGGAGCCTTATCATTACGGAGATTCATGATGAGATTTTCTATTTCAGATATCTGTAGGGTGCATGTAAAAAGAATGTACGAAGGAATTATCTGAAATTGTTGCAAATTGTTGGCCCACGGTCGAAAAACATAAATTGGAACAGTCTAGTGACTGCTTAGCGTTTATAGTACCAGGAGCTGATAATAGCTCAATAGAGTCACGTTTATTCTTCGACTAGCTGACCCGGCAAAATTCGCACCGCCTCAGAATCAATAAATAAAAAAGGAAACATTTTTTTCATATTATTATAAATACTTACGGGTATTTATCGCGTTTATTTACCTATTTTTCCCGACGTTTCGACAGGTTTACACTCTGTCGTGGTCACGGGATGACTGGAGTACTGGAGCTACCGCCTCTTCGAAGCGGGGGCAGCATTTTTTGCAACTACCCTCACTTGTTCTTCCGAAATAGAAATGTTGCCCCCGCTTCGCAGAGGCGGTAGCTCCAGTACTCCAGTCATCCCGTGACCACGACAGAGTGTAAACCTGTCGAAACGTCGGGGAAAATAGGTAAATAAACGCGATAAATACCCGTAAGTATTTATAATAATGTGTTCTGATCGCGTAAGTTTAAAAAACTTTATTTTTTTCATATTTACTCACCTTTTAAACCTTCCCTGGACTTGACCACAAATAATTCAAAACCAAAATTAGCCAAATCAGACCAGCCGTTTTCGAGTTTTAGCGAGACTGTTGATTTTTATTATATAGAAGATAAGTAGCACATATTCTTAATAGACTTCAAACTCAAAATCGTGCTTAAATTTACGCAGTAAATTATTGCAAAAATTGCGATATCTAGTGTACCTAAACCGTTCTTGTGCACCGTTCAACCAGCAACCTTCTCAAGGCCATTGTCAATATATGCTTCCGTAAGTCTATGCAGGGGTATAAGTTGAGGCCACCTACTTTTTTAGAAAAGCATTTGGTTTAGACGACGATGACGTATTTGCTGATAAAGCTGGCGACGATGGGCTGCACAACCAAGCTGCTGCAGTTCCTTGCCAGCTACATGAAGGATAGACAGCAGTATGTGAAGTATGCGGAGTGTAAATCGGAACCCTATTTCACTAGTACAGGAGTTCCTGATTATGAACAACGGCCTGCAGGAAGTCGTAACGTAAGTCAAATGTCTGTTGTTCGCCGCGACCTTGAGTTGTTCTTGCCGATTCAGAGGGAGAAATTGAGATCGCTTTCAACGAGACATTGAGAAGAGGGTGGAGTGGAGCAAGCAAAATAAATTGCAAAATAATGTGAATAAATAATTCTATTTGACCGTTACGAAACTTCAAAAAGCATTCACATGCAATCACATGCTTTTATTCTTGATGTCTATCTACCTACTATATTACTTTAAATCATACAATTATATGACCGCCACTATCATTATTCACTATTCTTTGCTAGTAGAAATTGCTTTTGCCTTGAGAATGGGATGTGGCAGTCAAACGTGGTAACCGGATTTTTTCTAAGATGTCTGGGTAGGGATTCGAGGGTTCCTCTTCCAGCCTGCATCTACGCCGCTGCTAACCATTACCGCTACGGGACAGGACAGGACAGGATCTACACCTATTGTTGTTAAATCAGGGTGTGGAAAACGCGTAATGCAAAAGCAACATTACGGTGCAACGGTGCTTAAAAGCAACACTTCTTTTGTTAATTTTTTTATTATAACATACAAATCGTAGAGCAGATACACATGAGGTTAGTGAGCAGGTGTCGCGAATAGGGTGGGGCGGAGGCATCACTGGCGGGGCCCGAGGGCCGATTCCGCGTTAGCACTGCACCCACCCGCGGCTGCGCCCCTTTCCCCAGCGTTAGCTCGAGTTCGGGCGCGGGTGAGGTGGGCTCGGGCGCGGCGAGCGGTTCCATGGGCGGCGGCAGCGGAAGCGGCGAGTGGCGTGAGGGGGGCGCGAGGCGCGAGCTAGAGGTCAGCGTCTTGGGCGCGGAGTCGTCCAGTGGGGCTGCGTAGTCAGCCGCGTTATCGCCGTACTCGCCCGCCTTGAAGACAACGCGTGTGGGTCGCGCGGGCCGCATCTATAACTCACGCGCCGCCGACCGACGACGACAATCAGCGGCCCGCGTCACACAGGCACATCGTCGGTATGTAAGTAGGTACTCATTGTGGAAACATGAATTGTGTTAGTAAATAGTGAAGTTATTATACTTGTAATATGAATAGGTACAAGTTTTCATAATACTATCTATAATAAGTACATAGTAGGTACGTACTTTATATTATGCTGGCCTATCAGACTGGCCTGTTAGCTCAGTTGGTAGTAGCTCTGCCTTCTGCGCTATTGGTTGAGGTTTCGATTCCCTCCCAGAATAAACATTTGTGATGAACACAGTAGGGCGATTATGGAACTCTAATTACAATCAATTTCTATCAGTTTTCATAGATTTCTGATAGACATTGATTGTAATTAGAGTTCCATAATCGCCCTACAGGTGTTTGTTTTGTGTCTGGGTGACTGGGTGTTATAAAGTCATAAGTACGTATTTAAAAATATTATAAGTATTATATCAGTCATCTGGTCACTATAATACAAGCTATGCTTAGTTTGGAGCTAGATGGTGTTGTGTGCATTGTCCACCAATATTTATTTATGAATGCTGGTTTTTATCGTGCTCTGGAATGTTTAGACCAAGATCGATCGTTATACAGATAACTAGACTCGTTTGTCACTCGGTTCTAAATATCTGGCAGTAGGTACTCGTATCGATTTCTTTTGATCACCATAGGTAGGTACTCGTACCACCTACCACCACCTACCACAGGGTGGAGAGGTCGATTGTTCGAGAGGTTAATGAGGTCAGAGTAGCAACTACGAATCTCACAAATCACGCGTTAGGAAACAGTATTCCGGTAGCTAATTATAATACAAACAATAATTCTGGTAGCTACTCTTACCATCCAGAACGAACCTTCCACCCTGAAACTAAAACGCACTAGAAGTGATAAGGCCGTCCCAGAAAGTACTATATTACAGTGTAGTGTAGGTACATACGGTTGGTACAACAAGGTATTTATTGAAAAATAGGTAGAACATTAACAAATTACCGTAAAGTCCGCTCGATTAGGCTCAAACTCGTGAGCGTTTCGCGCTGTGGAGGCCCCCTTAGGCGGAGGCGAGGGAGACCGGGGGGGCTCGGGAAGAGGTGAGCGCGTCGGCATAGCCATCGTCGGCACGCTCCTACCATAGCCGTCGGCTTCTGATATAATTTAATATAGGAATCAAAGAACTATAAAAGTACTTGTACCTATGTAACATAAGACACTTTACCTCGTATGTACCTGAAAGTAATGTCCAAGAGATATGAACCAAGTGTTTATTATTTTTTATTAATTACAGCCAGAATATTAGGTAGGTATATTACCTAGGACCATGTATTATATCATATTTGATAATAATACATACATACATACATACATATATTGATCCGGCAAGTGACTGCACTACACGCACACACATACCTACACACATACACAAACAAACACTGGTGCGCCGACGGCTATACGTACTTACCCCGCGCGAATGTGGTCCGGGTGGGCAGCTCGTTCCCTTGGTCGAGGGCGGTGGGTGCCATCGCCGTAGCGAGCAGAGCGGCGGCGGGAGTGGCGGCGTGATCGCCGGCGGCAGCGGTGGCGGGATCGGTGGCGGGAGCGGTAGCGGGAGCGGTGGCGGGAGCGGTAGCGGGAGCGGTGGCGGGAGCGGTGGCTGGAGCAGTGGTGGCAGGAGCGGTGAGCAACGGCGCGGGCTCCTGCACCAGCCAGCGCTCCGAGCACAGCCGTGCGCATTCCCCGTCACTGCAACACGGCGTCACACAGTCCAGTCTGCCACTACGAGCTACCGCGAGAGAGGAGGAGGTACGATGTGAGATAGCTACCGTCCGCAGGCGCCGTGGGTCAGTGCGCAGTGTAGGAAGCGGCGCCAGCGCGACGCACTCGCCGCTGCGTGCGGCGTCCCGCACCCGTCGGAGTCTGCATCGGCGCCCCGAGATCCACTTAGCACGCCGCACAGCTTGCCTCCGCACACCACACCCGCGCCCACTTCGCTCTGCAAGCCGGCTCCTAGGTCAGTAAGCGGTCAGCTAGTCGGTAGCAGCATACGGCAGGCAGGCGGGTACCTGGCACAGGCGGGGCCCGGCGAGGCACAGCGCACGGTCCTCGAGCACCGGCAGCGGCGCGGGCGGCTCCCAGCAGGCGTGCGCCGGCTGCAGCGACAGCTCCACGATGCGCAGCCGCGTGCCACCCGTACTTCCCTGACCCGACCCTCTGACGAGCGAAACGCTTTATATGATGGGATCGACCCGAGTGCACGGACGCACTCAACAAACGATCAATGTAGATGTGAAATTAAATTTATTAAGTATCTCTGCTTTCGATTCGAGTTCCATAAAAGTCCTGCGGTTATGATGAACTCTACAAAAAGTTTCATTTTCTTCCTCTCTCTAAAAGGCGTGAAATTGCTGATCTAACTTTCCATTTAAAAATAACTTCAAATATAATAGATTGTCTTGAGCTACTCAGTAAAATTTCCATTCATGTTCCGTCCAAAATCACCCG
The DNA here is from genome assembly GCA_948098915.1 of Lampropteryx suffumata. Taxonomy (NCBI): domain Eukaryota; kingdom Metazoa; phylum Arthropoda; class Insecta; order Lepidoptera; family Geometridae; genus Lampropteryx; species Lampropteryx suffumata. The sequence continues at coordinate 19,881,455 of OX402557.1, read as the reverse complement.
ATTTAGCCCCACAATTTTTATACCTATTGTTGGCACAAATTAAAGACTGCAAGAGAATGCATTTTTATGGCGAACAAGTGATCTATTCAATAAGTTTTGCCGGCATCGTGAATTAGATCTAGATCCACTCTGTACGAGCGTTAACTCAGTCAGACAACGCAGTCGCTGTCTGACTGAGTTAACGCTCGTAACCGGAGGTTACTTTAATGGTGACGTAGGTACTTTGGTTTACCAACATTAATTTTAAGATCATAGTTTATCTCTACTATTCCACGTCATTGTCTTGAGCTTTTGTTATGTTTACTTATGTTCACATTGTTGTAAGTTATATTGTTATTACACGTGGAAATCTGTTATTAGCTTTCTGTTATTATTACTTCAATCTATTTAAGATATGATAGCTGTTGATTTTCCAATAAAATAAAAAAAAATCAAAATAAGTAGGACTTTTTTGCAGGTAAGACCTGCCCACATAACGGACAGTACCTTCTTAAATGAACGAATAAAACATGGAGATATTCAGGTAGAAAAAGAAAAGAAACGCACAGCGAGCGCACTATATAGCAGGCGGGTCCGGGCTCGCAGTCGGCGCGCGTCGAAGCTAGCAGGATAGGGCGCGCGCCGGCCAGTGCGGTCGCCAGCTCCAGCAGCGCCACGTCCCGCGAGGCGGCGCGCGCGCCCCACGCCCGCCCTAGCTCCGCGTCCAGCTCCGTGCCCGCCGCTAGCGCCACGCGCACCACGCGGCTAGAGGTAGGCGCGGCGCCGGGGCCGTCGGGCTGCGGCGCGCGCGCCCACACCTCGCCCGCGACTGCGCCCACGCCCGCGACTGCACCTTCGCCCAGCGCGCAGCGTGCCGACGTGAGAGCGGTGCGCAGTGACACGAGCGCCGCGCCGCAGCGCCAGACGCCCGCGCCCGCGTCCCCGTGCTCCACTACCACCGCGAAGGGCGCAGAGTCGCTCTCCTCGTCGAGCTCGTCGCTCACCGCTGCGCACACAAACATCCGCTTGCAGTTAGCTAAGTATTTACTACGGATGTACGGATCTAGCGAACCTAAGCTAGATACTAGCTATGGTAGATAGGTTTCTACTCACCACCGGCGAACGCCATCGCAGTGAGGAGCACGTGCGCGAAGACGATTTGAGACCCCACCCCGGATTTCATTATTCTTTGCCCAAATTAGTAATCTATCCGATAATCATGACTGTATGACTACAGAGTAATACTACACTGGTATGACAGAAAGACATCAGTCAGACAGTTGAGAATGTAACCATAAAGCAGAAAGCTGGTACTAAAGAGTTCAAGTCCTTACCTAAGTAAGTACCGTACCGACCAAAGAATTTGTAACTATACCTACTCTTATTCATAATTCGAGTGATTTTTGTCACAGATTATCACTGTCAAAGAGTATGTCAGTGGCAAAAAACACTTTTTAGCGTTGATAAAATTTTACTAGTAGCCGTTTGCGGCTTTACCTACGGTTTACAATGTACATACAACTTTACTAATATCTACCATCGGGTTTGCTCACGCGACCTGTAGATAATCATTATGCACAGCTTCGGCGGGGACTGCATTTTTCTTTACACGGTATATGAAATATTCGAGTTTTATTAAATACTAGCGACCCGCCCCGGCTACGCACGGGTGCAGAGAGTTGTAATTTTATCGCGAAACATAGGTAGTTCAAGTCCACGGCTTTTAGATTTAAATTACTAACTAGGTACTATTAAATTGTTTGTAGTTATCAAAAACTATAATGTGTAAGTAACTAATAGACTATGCGACTATGCTCGCATCGTAGCAATTTTATCACTTTAAGCATTATTATACGCGTCGTTACTTGTTATCGTAAGGTCCGATTTGATTTATTTAAAGACCCCAGTTTTCGCCATTACCCAGGAGAGTGATTTCAACATACTTACATAATCTGTTTCCAGTGGCATCTAGGTTGTTGGAACTGTTTAGTTGTTGAATTTGTGTAAAATAATTTCATCAAGATAGTGTTGTTATCAAAATGTTAATAACCCTTGGCTCACTTGGTGTCCGGCCCGCTCGTTATTGTTCTTCGCTTTATTATTAATTCATGCATTTTTTGTAGTTCTGCTTTCGTTGGGTTATTTATTTGTTCCCATAGGTACGCTGTTGTAACCAAATCGCCGCCGACAAACTTGTAGTAGGTATGTACAGGGATGCTTCGTTTAATGTGCCGATTCTTTATCAGTGTTCATTTTCATTGTGGTTCTAGTGTAGTGCTATGCGCGGTAGTTGATTATGGATAGAAACTCATGTCGATCTATTACCAGAACGTAGAGGGCTACGTACCTACCAAAACATCTATTTTTTACCGTAATCTGTATTTATGTGCATACGATATAATATTACTGAGTTGTGATTACCAGAGGGAATTTCGACGTCCGAGCTTTTTGATAGTAGATAGGTATGTTGTATGGCGCCGCGATCGCGATTATGACCTTTCAAAACAAATATATGGGGGTGGTGTAGGTACTGATAGCGGTGCGTAAAGAAATACAAGCAACCTCGCAAAATACTTTCCAGTCCACGGCTGAAGATTTGTGGGTCACCGTAAACGTTAGATTAAAAAATTAATCTCCTATGAAAATTCATTTTTGTTGCTTATATCTACCTATGCAACCAAAACCTAGGGCTAACGTTTAATCAGCAGCTTGAAAACTTCATAAATAAACTAGGTAAATGATTTGGTAGACAAATCCGTCTGATAGATTTATCTTAGTAGGTGAATTCAACCTCACATTTATATTAGTTGGTCTCCAGGCTCGGATTCCCATTTCTTGCCTACCTATTCTATCACAATGGAATCATCTTATTGATGACATGAACACGCACAATTTTCGTCAGTTTAATGGGGTTGTGGTAGAATGCAGTCTGATCCTATCTAGGATGGGTCCTCAGCATCAACGAAATACGAGAAAACGTTCCACTTACTTTATTGTCTACATAAAAGTTCACAGGAGGACGGCACAGCTAGTCTTTTCACAGCAGAAAGTTTATAATAGTTTGTAAGAAGAATGAAATAGGAATTAAGGCGAAAGTATAGATTATACATATAGGTACAATACTTATTTACAATTGAACAAATCCAAACCAAAAATGTTTTTAGGAATAAATAAAATGCACGTTTATGGTACAATGTAAGTTTCAATTTATTTTCAACACTGCACTAACCTTATCAAGATGCGTGTATTTTCGTCAGCGCGATCTAGGATTAGGTCACTTTTAACAGTGACATCTAGTTATGTAAATGGAACTAAAACTGTTAATCAAACATGACTGACTTTCAGTAAACATTCCGCCCACCAAGAACGTTATGAAGCGTTCTTTACAAATTACCGCCCACCATGAAGCACGTAGGGCTTGCAGTTACTCACTAAATATCACTTATAACTAGTTTATATAAAACAAAAACTATGTCTATTATAGAAATAACATATTTCTAAACTACAATTGCCATTACCATAGAGTACCGTATACGTAAATGAATTAACCTACTTAACTTAACAATTTAATTAAACTTATTCTGTAACTGGTAAAATGCACAATTTTGAGACTGGTCTCTTTAATAAAGATTGACCACATCTCAGGGTCACCACTCGAGTGATGTTATCTGTGCCGGGATGTTTGGCGACCACTCTGCCTAATAACCACCGGGCTGGTGGAAGGTTGTCCTCCTTAATTAAAACAATGTTGCCAATTTCAGGCTCAGGAGTTATTTTAGCCCACTTATATCGTTGCAGCAAATTCCTTAAATACTCATTGGACCACCTACGCCAAAAATCTTGCACCATTCTTTGAGTCAACTGCCACCGCCGAAGAGTGGTGATATTGCTTTGCTCGTAATTACGCATAGGAACAGTGACTAAAGGTTCGCCGACGAGAAAATGTCCTGGAGTCAACGGTGCAGGGTCCTTGTGATCAGTTGGTAACGTTGACAAAGGTCTCGAATTGAGGCACGCTTCGACTTCTGTCAAGACTGTAGTCAGTTCTTCAAACGTGAGCGTTGAGTCACCTATGACGCGTTTAAGGTGAAATTTTGTTGCCTTCACGCCTGCCTCCCAGAGCCCACCGAAATTAGGGGCGTGAGAGGGGATAAAATGCCATGTCACGTGATGGTTGTTCAACGACTCTCGGATTTCAACAGCGACTGAAGATTTCTCTGCTGTAACGAGTCTCACAAGTTCCTTGGAAGCTCCAACGAAATTAGTTCCGTTGTCGCTCCACACATTACTCACATGGCCTCTGCGAGCCACGAATCGCTTAAAACCTGCTATGAAACCATCAGCGGTGAGATCGCTGACAGCTTCCAAATGTATGGCCTTTGTTGCCATGCACACAAAGAGACAAATGTAGCCCTTGTATGATTTGTTGCCTCTTCCCTTGGCCATTCGGATGTTGATGGGGCCAGCAAAGTCGACGCCGCTGTGAGAAAAGGCCCTAGCCGGTGTGACTCTACTGGCTGGTAACTGGCCCATAAATGGGGTCTTGGTGCGTGCTGCGTGACGAACACAAACTACACATTTACGCACATGAGCCTTGACAAGGCTCTTAGCTGAAATTATCCAATAATGTGAGCGCAAATAGCTCAGGGTAAGTGTAGGTCCGCCGTGCAACGTTTTGCGATGTGCATCATCCACAACCAAATTTATAAAATGGCCCTTGCCGGGAAGAATTACCGGATGTTTTGTATCTATGGGAAGTTCTGCTTTGTGAATCCTGCCCGCCGCTCTTAGTATTCCTTTCTCGTCATTGAAAGGGCATAGTGGTTTCAGCTTTTGTTTGGCGTCTACTAACTCAGTTTGTTGGCACTGTCTTATGCAGACATCCAAGGCGTCTCTCAACTCACAGCTTGTCAAAAATGACTCTTGCTTTTTTTTTCTTTTGTACCTTAGAAATCTACGACAGTACGCGACAACACGGACCAATCTCGTTAGTGACGAGAATCTCGACCACAGCGGAATGCTGGTTGCAGAAACGTCTGCTATTACGTGAACCTTGATTTTTCTTTGTTCGAGATCAGTGGCAATGGATTTGGGTCGGCTATAGGCAATAGTTGGTTCTTTTAGCCATGATGGACCCCTCAGCCACAAGCCGTGATCAGCAAGTTCTAGAGGTGTACAACCTCGGGATGCGATATCTGCAGGATTCTGGGCGGATTGAACATGCGCCCACTGTGTGTTGTCCATTTTTGATAGAATTTCTGACGTTCTGTTAGCGATGAACGTTGTCCAACGACTGGGGTGGCTACTTAGCCACGCAAGGACCACAGTGGAATCTGTCCAACCGTGAATATTGGCACGTTCAACACCTAACATGTTAGCCACTTCTGTGACTAACTTAGCTAAAAGAACGGCTCCCATGAGTTCTAAGCGAGGAATTGAGACTTGCATAGTTGGCGCTACCTTAGTTTTTGCTGTTACTAGATTGACATAGATGTTTCCATTAGAGTCAATAGTTCTGAGATAAACCACAGCGGCATAAGCTGTATTAGATGCGTCGCAAAAACCTTGGAGTTCTCTGCACTTGTCGTCGGCCTTAGTTTTAAGCCATCTGGGTATGCTCAACTGATGAACATGAGTCAACTCGGATTGGTAGGACTGCCATTCTTCGAGCAGTTCCTCTGGTAGTTCATCGTCCCAATCTATTCCAGCCAACCATAACTTCTGGATCATCACCTTGGCTGTGATGACACATGGCGCAACCCATCCGAGAGGGTCGAAAAGACGGGAGATGCTGGAGACTACCTTTCTCTTAGTTACTGAATTCAGAAGAACTGGAAGTTGCGACGAGTAATGGAACGCATCGGATTTCTTATCCCAAGTCAGACCTAGAACCTTTACTACTTCATCCATTTTAATGTCAACCTTCCCTTCCTGCTTTCCTTGTCCTTTCATAACTATCTCACCCAAATCTTTGTTATTTGTAACCCATTTTTGAAGCTCGAATCCTCCTTTTTTAAGTAACTTCTGCATGTTTTCATAAATCTTCCTTCCTTCTTCCACCGTTTGACAACCTGTTAAAAGATCATCGACATAATAATCTGTTTTTATCTTTTCAGCTTCGTCGGGATACGCCTTACCTTCGTCGATCGCAAGTTGTTGCAGAGTCTTCACTGCGAGATAAGGCGCTGCTGCTGTTCCAAATGTCACCCTGACTAGCCTAAACTCTTTCGTTTCAGATTCCGGATCATCTCTCCACACAAATCTCTGGAAGTCTGCGTCTTCATTTGCGATGGCAACTTGGCGGTACATTTTGATGATGTCCGCGCTAAGACAGATCGGATGCATGCGCCATCTCATAATGATGTGACGTAAGTCTTGCTGAAGCGTCGGGCCAATCATCAGCGTATCGTTGAGAGACACTCCATTGGTTCCCTTGCATGAAGCATCGAACACTACTCTGACCTTGGTAGTGGATTTGTCCTCTCGTATAACGGCGTGATGCGGTAAATAAACAGACTCCGCTTTAATTTTGTCACTACTCGATATGCGTTCCACATGTCCAAGGTCCAAGTATTCTTGTATTACTTCAGAATACCTTAATTTCATCTCAGGATTCTTCTTGAATCTTTGTTCAAGAAGATGAAATCGTTTGAGTGCAATGTCTCTTGAATTGCCGTATTTGCATTGAGGGTCTTCCTCTCGAAAAGGAAGTCTTACGATGTACTGACCGTTTGAGTCCCGTTGGGTCGTTCGACGGTAAAATTCCTCACAACACTGTTCTTCTTCAGTGAGAATTTTGCTTGCGAATACATCCGACTCAATTTGCCAAAATCTTTTGAGCAATTCATTATCATCAATTTTTGTGTGAAGATTTACGATGACGTTGTGACAATGTGATGGATTGTCACTATCCGACAGATGAGTGGGACCTGACAAGATCCAACCGAACGCTGTGCATTGAGCTGTCGGCGTGCCATTAGGACTTTTGATCAGACCACTTCGAATGACCTGTCCATAAATGTCAGCACCGAGCAAAATATCCACCTTGTTCGGGGTGTGATATTGCGGATCGGCAAGAGTTATATCGTTTAACTCAGGCCAATCAATGTATGCTATCTCCTCAGATGGAAGGAGGCTTGTTATGGCACCTAAAACATGCGCACGTACCGGTATCTTGAAGTCTGGCTCGTGACGTGATTGAATATATATCGTCACTACATATTTAGAAGCCAAAGAGTGTTTGTCACCTCCTATTCCAGTGATGCTGCTTCGGCTTGGTACCTTCTTGAGACCGAGTAACTGTACCGCTGATTCCGTGACAAATGACGCCTGCGAACCCTGGTCTAACAGAGCTCTTAGCAGGAGTCTTTTACCGTTTCTTGCCTCTGCTTGGACAAGAGCGGTTGCCAGAAGAATTTGACTCTGGGCCATTTGTTGAGACATGTGCACTGCGACACTTGACTCAGGCCTTTCCAACGATGCCTTAACGGTTTGCACCGCTGTATTAACTTCGCCTTTTAAATCTGGTTTGGAAACTACAGAAGCCTGTGCATCTGTAGTTGGTTTAGGGTGGAGCAATGAGTGGTGTTTATGCTTACAAATCCTGCATCTAACAAATGACCGACAAGTATCGGCAGAGTGGTTGCGACCTAAGCAGTTAAAACAAAGACTGCTTTTGTGTACATAAGTATGCCTAGCATCATAATCGATTGCGACAAATCCCTTGCAATTTGCTAATTTATGATCACCCTTACAGTAAGGACAGACCAGCTTTGTCACAGCGTTGGAGCCAGCGATTGTGTGCATTGTCTTGGACTTTTGAGTTGAAATGTACGCTTTAACTTTTGGTTTAGAGTCCAAAAACTCGAGTGACCGAAATCGTGATTCCAAAAATTCTCGTAATTGATTTAATGTTGGAAGTTCGTCTGTGGTACTTATTTTAGCTTCCCACAACTTTCGGGACTCCGAATCCAACTTTGAACCAATCACGTAGATCACGATTGCGTCCCATGACTCAACACATATTCCCAAATTTTTTAACCCAAGTAACGTGTCGTTTGTTACATCAAGAAGGTCCTTGATTGCGCTACATCCTTCGGCTCTAATGCTAGGTTGATTCATGAATCTCTTCAACAGACAACCGACTAAATACTTTTTATTATTATACCTATTGTTAAGCGTTTTCCATGATTCTTCATAGTTAGCTGAGGTAATAGGTACGTGTCTTAATAGCTGATCGGCCTCTCCCGTGAGATGCCCCTTTAGATAATGCATCTTTTGCACGTTGTCTATGGAAGGGTTATCATGGATCAATGATACATATAAGTCCCTAAATGATGTCCATTCCGAGTACAATCCCGAAAAGTTTGGGATACTGATTTTAGGTAATTTTACATTGTTATCAGCCCTTGTAGTTATCTGAGAGTGAGAGCCTGAACTAGTAGTGGCTTGCGGCTTTATTGTCGTTAAAATCTCTTTGATATCGGATTTATAATCGATATAAATTTCCTCAACAGTCTCATAAATGTCTGGAATATGTTCTGTCTCTGACTCATCTGGCAACTCTAGTGTCAACTTTCGGTGTGTCTCAAAAAATATTGTCCACTTTTCTTCAAGGGATTCCAATCTAGTTAGCAAATAGGACTCTTTGCGTAATCGATCCTTGGGAGATTTTTTAAAGTTCTCGTACGATTTTTCGATTGTATATTTGTATTTACTTAAACTCTTTACTAACGCTAAGAACGACATGGTGAACTATTACCACGGCCAAATTTTCAAAGTATTTTAAATAATTCGAAAAATCTTACAAGTGCCAAAAATTCGCAAAAATTTTACAAGTGTTTCAGAAATTAAATGACCTAGCAAAAAATGGGCGTGGATTCCCCGTCCAAACACATTTTCAAAAACTATTCTAAGTTATGCAAACCAACTCCGTAGATGTAGATGATGATATTGACGGCGTTGCTGCTCGCGCCACGGCACACTGTTGACGGCCTTGCGGCGGCCTGGTGGTAGCCTTGCGGCGGCCTGGTAGTGGCCTTGCGGTGGCCGTGTCTTCTCTTTGGCTGGCTCCCAGCAGCTTCCTTCCGGCCGTGTGTTCACCACACGACACGGTTGTGAACGTCACGGCTTGTGACGTCACTGATGAACTGCTAAGCTGAGCGTCCCCACTCCAAGCTCCTTTATCCTCGATTGCCGCGTACACGCACAATACTACTGCACTGCACACGCACACAATCAACCGACACGATTACAATCGTTCGGTGATAGCACTCCTAGTAGCGATCCACCACCGATTCCCGAGCGCTTTGCTGGTGGAATTAATTCCCGATCCGGCTCGAAGGACCATGAACAAATCCAAACCAAAAATGTTTTTAGGAATAAATAAAATGCACGTTTATGGTACAATGTAAGTTTCAATTTATTTTCAATACTGCACTAACCTTATCAAGATGCGTGTATTTTCGTCAGCGCGATCTAGGATTAGGTCACTTTTAACAGTGACATCTAGTTATGTAAATGGAACTAAAACTGTTAATCAAACATGACTGACTTTCAGTAAACAACAATATTATTTTATCCTAGCTAGTAAATTATGTTTTAAGTAGTTTATTTAAGTAGGTAGGCAAATTGTTATATAATATTAATAGGAATTCGTTTAGGAAAGTATATTGTATTTACTAACATTGATATTATTTGTTTATTTATTAGAAATAGGTATACTAGGTAGGTATTTATGTGAAATGTTTAGTTTTAAGATTGTTTCTAAATATTTGTTTTATGTTACAGGGAAAGGAGTTTACAACGGAGTCGTAGATAGTAAGTTGGCGTAGTAGGTACGCCACACCACTCCCCCCCAGAGACCGTCCTAAGCGTAGCGTAAGCGTACTCTTCTTCCTGAACGTGATTTCTTCTCAGGTATGGAAGGAGGTGGCACGTCGTCATCATCGTCGTAAGTACGTCGTCGTAAGTAAGTCGTAAGGTTTCAGTCTCTCTATTGACACCGACACAGGCTTTCCTTTTATCAGAAGAGTAAAAACTTTATCATTTCGTTTCAAAACTTGGTGTGGTCCGGTATAAACTGGTTGGAGTGCTCCCTTTACTGCATCTTCTCTCAGATAAACGTGAGTAGTTGTAGTTAGGTCTCTGAAGATGAATACTGACTTATTACAGTGTCTGGAAGCTGGCAGCGGTTGGAGATTCTTTGCGATCAGCCTCACCCGTGCCATAAAATCAGTGATGTCACTGGATTTCTCTTCGGATGGTTGGAAAAGTTCTCCAGGTAATCTCAGCTGTTCTCCATACACCAGTTCAGCTGGAGTGCCTTTGATATCCTCCTTGTAAGCGCTTCTGATCCCGAGAAACACCAATGGAAGTGATTCTGTCCAGTTTGGGTTAGAGTGACAGATGATTGCGGCTTCAGTTGTCTGTGAAATCTCTCGACCTTTCCATTGCAAGCAGGGTGATACGCGGTGGTTCGTTTGTGCTCAAAACCAACCATTTCAGCCAGGTGCTTGAAAAGGATCGATTCAAATTGCCGTCCTCTATCGGTTATGATGGCAGAAGAGCAACCGAAGCGTGCTATCCATCCGGACATCAGGGCTTTAGCAACAGTTTCTGCGGTCATGTCGGCTATCGGAAAGGCTTCTGGCCATCTAGTAAATCTGTCCACGGTTGTGAGACAGTATTAATAGCCGTTCGATACTGGCAATGGTCCATGAGGTCAATGTGCACCGTGGAAAATCTGGCACGTGGAAGCTGAAATGTTCCAGGAGTTGCCGAAACATGGCGTGCAACCTTGGCTTGTTGGCAGGGGTGACATGTCTTCGACCATTCGCGGCAGTCTCTGCGTATGCCAGGCCATACGTAGCGCTGAGCCACTAATTTTGCAGTTGCGTTAGCGCCAGGGTGGCTGAGAGAGTGTAAGCTTTCAAATACTTGGCGTCGATAAGCAGCGGTGACGAAGGGTCGCAGTACTTGATTGCTGTCGTCACAGTATAGGTGTGTCATTGAACCTGGGATGGTTGTTTTCCGCAAGGTAAGTGACGTTTCTCCCTCAAGTATACTCTTCAGCTCTGAATCGCTGTCTTGAGATTTCGCCAGGAGTACCAAGTCGACAGGTGTGGTTAATTCTTCGATCCTGGACAATGTATCTGCCACGATGTTGTCCTTACCGGATATATGTCGTATATCGGTAGTAAATTGCGATATATAATCCAGGTGTCGAAATTGCCGTGGCGAACATTTATCCTTCCGAGTGTTGAAAGCGAAACAAATGGGTTTGTGATCTGTATAAATGGTAAAATGGCGTGCTTCTAACATGTGTCTGAAGTAGCGGACTCCCTCGTATATCGCCAGTAGCTCTCGGTCATATGGAGAGTATTTGACCTGCGATGTACTCAATTTTCGGGAGAAAAAAGAGGTTCCCAGAGATCATTCCTGTATTGCTGCAGAGCTGCGCCAATAGCCGTATCTGAGGCATCAGTGACGATCGCTAGCTTTGCGTTCAAGTCTGGATGCGCTAGTAGAGTGGCTTGGCATAGACTGCTTTTGCACTCTTCAAATGCCGTAAAAGCGTCTCCTACAATGGTCACTGGATGTGATCCTTTCACATTGTCAGTGAGCAGTGCGTGCAGAGGCCCTTGGATTTCAGCTGCATGTGGGATGAACTTGCGGTAGAAATTGATCATCCCCAGGAATCTGCGTAGCTCCTTCACGGTTTTCGGCAGAGGAAATTTGCTGATGGCTTCGACTTTTGCTTCCAGAGGTTTGATTCCAGCGGATGAGACTTTATAGCCCAGAAAGGTAACTTCTGCTGCTCCAAATACGCACTTCAAAGTATTTATGACCATGCTATAGTCCTGCAGTTTCCTGAATAGTGTGTTCAGGTGCTCCTTGTTTCGTCCTTGGAGAACACTAGGAAATCATCGAGAAACGCGTAGGTGAAGTCTAGCTCTCTGGTCATTTCAACGGTCGACGAAGCGCTGGAATGTTTGTCCAACATTTCTGAACCCGAAATTCATTTACGGGAACTCATATATACCAAACGGTGTTGTGATGGCCGTTTTAGCAATGTCCTCGCTGCTCACTGGAATCTGGTTGTACGCATTTACGAGGTCGATCGCGGAGAAGACGTGGCAACCAGAAATGTTGTGCGTGAAGTCGTGGATGTTCCGGATTGGGTAGCGGTCTGGAATTGTCCTCGCGTTGAGCACCCGGTAATCGCCACAGGGGCACCATCCGTTGTCTTTCTTCGGAGCTAGGTGTAAAGGTGCCCACGGACTCTCCGATGGTCTTGCAGTTCCGTGATCATGGCGTCAAACTCTTTCTTAGCGAAAAGCAGTTTGTCCAGAGCCAGACGACGTGAAGTACAGAATACTGGAGGTCCAGGCGTGGTTTTGATGTGGTGCTGCGTGTTGTGGCTGACAACAAGGTCTTTGCCCGCTGGACGCGTGATTTCCGGGAACTGACGAAGTAGCTCGTGGTAATTTGAATCGCCGATCAGTGTCTTCACAGAAGAAATAGTGCTCGACGATGATACTGAAGCCGCTGCTGATGTCAGAGTCGTGGTGCTGTCGATCAACCATTGATTTTGGCAGTCGACTATAAGTCCGTAGAACGACAGGAAATCGACTCCGATGATGAGTTTAGTGACGTCTGCCACGATGAATCGCCAACTGTAGTCCCGACGTAAGCCGAGGTTCAGTTCGAGGTGAGTGAAACCGTAGGTAGCTATGGCTGTCCCGTTCGCTGCGTAAAGTCGATATTCGTCGGTTGGAGATCGGCGTTCGCGAAGCATGGTGCGGGGGAAAACGCAGAGGTCGCTCCCAGTGTCGACTAAAAACTGCATCTTCGATCTGCGATCCATCACGAACAGGCGACCAGGTATAAATTGGCTATCGGATGTCGCCATCACCGACTGCCTTGGTCGTTTTCCGGCTTGTAGTCGCATGGTTTCACGCAGATGTTTGCCTTCTTGCCGTGCCTGCTGTGGTACCAGCAAACTGGAAACGTCTGGTAGTTGGACCGAGATCTAGTAGTTCTTCTGTCGGAACTTCTCTGTCTAGACTTCGATCTCGATCTATGGTCTCGCGAAGAAAGTGTTTGGACTTGCCGTGTTAGTTCGCTGATTTGCCGAGCCATCGTTTGAAGCGCAGTTTCTGTAGGCGCTGAAGTCGCTACGATTTGAGGTGTGCTCGGTACGATTTCGTGCACACTGTCGGCTAAGTCTACCAGTGCTTGCAGATCAAACGTCTTTTGAGCCACGATGATTGGCTGCAGGGCCGTGGGCAGGCGGCTAGTCCAAATGGTTTTGATGAACTCCTCTGGAACGGTAGGTCCTGCCAATCTTTGAAGGTGGCGCATGAACTGCGATGGACGACGGTCGCCGAGCTCTTCGTGCATGAGCAACTGCTTAACTTCTTTTTTACGAGAAGCAGAAAGACGTTTTATTAGTTCGGTCTTTAATCGCTCGTACTTGCCCGTTTTAGGTGGTGACACAATTATATCTTTCACTTCGGCGGCATATCAATGCTCCAATGTTGAAGTGACGTAATAAAATTTTGTATAGTAATCTTTGATGCCGGACACCCTCCAACCGCCCATGGTCCAACCAACCTTGCGGTTATACGGACCGAAACTGCGAGCGATGCGCCGCACAAGTACGGGTGTACCGTACAGATATTGTGTGCCCGAGCGTTGACGTTGTGCGCGTGTTTCCTACAGAAAAGGTGATGAGTCTGTGATCGCTAGACGATACGTCTAGGACCTGCCGATCGCGGACGCGGACGCCGCATGTACTGATTGTGACGTCGACGTTTGATTCGCCGTTTGGCGTGCTGAAGGTAGACAGGTGGCCGCTGACGTTGTGCACGACAAGGTTACGGCAGTTGATGAACTCCTCCATCTGGGCGCGGCGATCGTTGACGGTATGGCCCCTCCCCACGTAGTGACGCGGGAGAGAGTGCCATAGGGGGGAGTGAGCGTTGACATCACTTCCCACCAACACCGATTTGTCCTTCAGGAGGTCCAACGTTCTTTCCAACTGCCGGAGGTGGAGTTCAATGGGGTCGCCAAACTGAAAGTAGGTAGACACGACGTAGAGGTCCAGGGTCTCGATGTGGAGGCACGCGAGATGGTCCGACATTAGGTGGTGCAGCATAGCACACGGCGTGGAGCGGTTTCGCAAGTAAATGCCCGCTCTGGAGCTTTCCCCGCGCTCAAGAGTGAGCCGCGCGCGTCCGCAAGTTGGAGCTCCAGGCTAGCAACTATCCCTAGGACGTCCTGTCCATGCGCGTAAATGGAGCCTACATCAGCTTTGTTCAGCTTTGAACCTGTCCCTGAAGCTATTCCGATAATTCCCTTCACTGCGCGCCTAACAAGGTCAAGTAGTTCTAGTTTTGGAGCGCTACCCGACAAGTCCCCAGAGCCCGGCGCTGCGCCGCCGGCTGCTTATCCCCGGGGGAAGTCAAATGGCGCTTTGCTGACCCAGACAGGGCCGGCACCGGAATCGGTGGCGGACCCGAGCTTGGTGTAGGCGTTCGGGCGAGGGAGGACCGAGGAGTAAAACTCCCGTCCCTACCCCCGTCCGACATCCTCGCTTAATGTTACCAAGTCCGGTTACTTATTCCTATCTATATTTACAAATTACTTATTCCTACCTAAAGATTTAATTGATGCCGGACAGTATAAAGTTCCCTTCTAATTGAGAGAACCATACTGCGGGCTCTTCTGCCCATAACGGTGGCGGTCGTACTCCGAATCTAAAAATGCCAGTGGGATCGTATGGTGTAAACGTCCTTTCTGATGTGGCACTTTTGCTGTTCGATTGTTCTCCGCCATCACGTCGGGGTCACCAGTGTGGTAGAATGCAGTCTGATCCTATCTAGGATGGGTACTCAGCATCAACGAAATACGAGAAAACGTTCCACTCACTTTATTGTCTACATAAAAGTTCACAGGAGGACGGCACAGCTAGTCTTTTCACAGCAGAAAGTTTATAATAGTTTGTAAGAAGAATTAAATAGGAATTAAGGCGAAATTATAGATTTTTTGCACAGCGATAGGTTTGCGTAACGTAATTTGCGAGAGAAAGCGACGTGCGGTCGGCACGGGCCCGTGAAATGCACTGGCTGGCGCGGCGACCGACAGTGGCTACGCCATGCGCTCGCGTTTGCTATTTAGCAAGACGCTTAACCTATCCGACATTTATATCGGACGTGGCGCGGCGTATCGTATCGTTTACGACATTACAGTAAGTACAATACTTACAATATTATTTTATCCTTGCTAGTAAGTTATGTTTTAAGAAGTTTATTTAAGTAGGTAGGCAAATTGTTATACAATATTAATAGGAATTCGTTTAGGTAAGTATATTGTATTTACTAACATTATTATTATTTATTTATTTATTTATTAGAAATAGGTATACTAGGTAGGTATTTATGTGAAATGTTTAGTTTTAAGATTGTTTCTAAATATTTGTTTTATGTTACAGGGAAAGGAGTCTACAAAGGAGTCGTAGATAGTAAGTTGGCGTAGTAGGTAGTTACGCCACAGGGTTTATAATTATTTTGGTAGGTTCCTGGATTTGGTATGGTCGAACGATGACCTCACTGTGATGGAAAATCTCGACCCATTAGTAGGTAACCTTGGACCCAAACCATAAAGCTATTTTAGTTAATGGTGGCAATTTGGTTGTTTGTTTCTAAAATTAGGAATTGTCTAAAATATATTTAGTTAGTCATAGCATTCGTAAAACCTATTCGGTTGGTATCATCTGACTAAATTAGGAACGCTTAATTAAATTAGATAAAATTAAATAAGGATAAGTTGGTAGCAGCAGAATACCAAAATTTCATTTGACAGTTCTAAACCTAATTTTAGCTAAAATTAGTTAGGTTGGTGCCAACAGAATTAAGGCCAATGTGAATTTCGCACATCTAGATTTATTAAACTCCCAGTCGTATGTCAAGTATCTATAATATTTTTTTTTTCTTTAACCTTGTTACATAGTACATGTACTATCCAAAGAGTATGCAATATGGTACTATGTTCTCAAGATATGTCTTACGTGCCTAGATGAGCTTACTCTACATATTGTAAGGAACCATTCGATAAGCAAAGAATGCTAATAGCTTATCGATTCCATAGATAACAGATACGTGACCTCAACATCGAACAGAGGTTTCATAAAGGAAGAGAGAAACAGGAAAGGACATCAGTTCTAACTTCGGACTCGTCAACTAGATTAGTTAGTTAGTAAGAGTTTATATTAATTCTGTAACTATTGAAGTTCATATTAAAGTAATTTCATTCATCTTGATTTCGTACTTGAGAACCCCAGACGTCGTTCTATAATTGGCGCAGCCGGTAGGTTACTCGGGTCAAACCCAGGACGGGAAGTTGGGAAAATTCTGGACAAGATAATCTTTTTACTTGAACCGGGTATTCACGAATCTAGACGGTCGCAGCGGAATCTAAACTTCGATTATATCTCAAGAAGAACCAAGATGCAGATCATGTAAGTACACTGAATTTTCTAGTGAATTGCTTGCCTTTCCTTTTAAGAGATTATCAAAGTTTTTTTTTCCAATCAAGAAATAATTAATGGATTATATGTTAGTAAAATAGTTTATAGGTCATCTAAAGTTTTTCAATCAAGAAAGATCAGTGGAGTAGGTATAGGTTATTACGTTAGTTAATAGGCTATACAAGATTTTCCTCTTTCTTCAAATAAAGAAAGAGTCTTGGATACTAGAATTATCGAGTAGATAAGCCTAATACTCCATTTATAGTTTTTTATTATTTAAATATATTTTTTCTTATGTAGGTAAAAGGCAACTGGTAGATAGTAATAGGAATATAGATAGATCAGAGACTATAAGAGAAAGTAGAGATATGTCGAATTTAGATCAAATCGGTAAAGTCCTCGATTTAGTACCGGAATTTGACGGTAATACAAATGTATTGGTGAGATTTGTAAATTTGTGTGACCAACTGGTGATCACCTATGCCTCGGAAGGTAACCAATTAATCAATGCTGGTCTCCATAATGGCATTCATAACAAAATAGTGGGATCAGCTGCAAGATTAATTAATGCAAATGGTATTCCAAATGACTGGACTAGCATCCGTAGGTCGCTAATTAATAATTTTGCAGATCAAAGAGATGAGACCGCTTTTAATAACGATTTGGCTCTACTTAATCAAGGGTCTAGCACTCCACAGGAGTTTTATGAGAAGTGTCAAAATTTATTTAGCACAATCATGACTTATATAGAATTGCATGAAACGGTGCGAACTACTATAGACGCTAAGCGAGAATTATATAAGAAGTTGACACTTCAGGCTTTCTTACGCGGGCTGAAGGATCCTCTTGGATCCCGCATTCGATGTATGCGTCCAGTAACTATTGAAAAAGCATTGGAGTATATTCACGATGAAATTAATATCATGTACTTGCAAAGTAGGAATATTAATCACAGAATAGATCATGAAAAACAAGTAAATCAATTTGGTTTTAGTTGCCCTAAACAGAATACAGTTATGCAACCCTTCAGGTCTGCAAGTTTTAATATTTCGGGACCTTCACGACCCCAGTTCATGCCTAAATCACAGCCATCCTAATATCAGCAGTTCAGAACACCGTTTAATGTACCACGCATGCCATCACGTACTCAACAAATTTTCGGAGCAATACCGATGAACTATAATCAACATAATACAACGTTCCAAATGCCAACTAGGAATCAATTTTCATCTCAATGCCCTAAACCTATGAGTGGAGTATCACATTATGTGAACAAGGAAAAACCTATGTCAGCCAGGTCATGGAATTGGGCTACACAGGGTAATCCACCGCCATCTAATTATTTTAAAACACGAGATGTAAAAGTGAATGAGTGTGCTAACTACGAGTATGATTATGACGGTAGCAAGTATTATGACTATACCGATTATGACCAGGCAATTCAGTATGATGAATGTAATGATTATTAGTTATCACCCTGATAATGAAGATTTTCGACCTTCGTACATAGGTAGTGAGTACGATATTCACGAAGTTATTGATCAGCAACAACCAACCTCATCAACCAATGAGGATTTTTGCAAAACTTTGGCTTCAAGAAAATCAAAATAGAGTTAAATCTCCAGACCAAAAGACAGTTACCATTTATGCAAATAACGAATCCCCCTTTAAAACTATTAATAGACACAGGCGCAAATCAATCGTTTATAAGCCCGGATGCTGTGCAGAATTATTTTAACCATATCCCTTTGAACTACGACCCGTTCGAGGTTACTAATGTTCATGCTACAAATAGAAACGAATACTCCATCACAATGCCCTGCTTCCCTAAGATTCAGGAGCCAGGTGACATTAGGTTATTTATATATAGATTCCACGATTATTTCGACGGTTTAATAGGTATGGATTTGCTAACTAAATGGGAAGCAAAACTCGACCTTAAAAATTTTAATTTAATAACCATAAATTTGTTAAACTCTATTCAGGTTTATAACTCGCGAAACCTAAATCTGCATGAGGAGATTATTCCGGCTAGAAGTTCAAGGTTAATAAAAATACCTATAAACGCTCCAACTGGCGATGTTTTGATTACGAAGCAAATTATCTGCAACTGCATTATCATCGAATGTTTTACTACGGTGATTAATAATCGCGGATTAGTTGAAGTAGTCAATCCGACTCGGAATGATATAATATTATCAATTGACCAAGCGATGCGTGCCACTATGCTAAAAATTGAAAGTGCGCGTGCACAGTCAACTTCGGCACGTGCTAATAGAGTCATTTCAAAACTGCGAACAGAGCATTTAAACACCGAAAAAAGAATGAATTCACGCTCTGCGCTAATTACGCTGACGTGTTTTACGTTGAAGACGAGGCATTATCATTCACTAATATAATAAATCATAGAATAAAAACTCACGATGAGATACCCGTTTATACGAAGAGTTATCGTTATCCTTTTATCCATCGAGAGGAGGTCAGAGACCAGATCGATAAGATGTTAGCTCAAGGTATTATTAGACCATCTGATTCAGCATGGAGTTCACCAATTTGGGTAGTTCCTAAGGAGTTAGATGCCTCCAGAAAACAGAAATGGAGACTGGTGGTAGACTTTCGTAAAATAAATGAAAAAACTATAGATGACAAATACCCTATCCCTTATATTACAGACATTCTTGATAAGTTAGGTAGGTGTCAGTAATTCTCCACTCTAGATCTCACGTCTGGCTTTTATCAAGTAGAAATGGATCCCCAGGATATTTCTAAAACAGCTTTTAACGCTTGTAATGGACATTGGGAGTTTTTAAGAATACCATAGGGTTTAAAAAACAGCCTCACTACTTTTCAAAGAGTGATGGATCATGTTCTAAAAGGTCTACAGAACGAAATATGCTTAGTATATTTGGATGACATCATTGTATTTTCCACGTCACTACAGGAACATAATATATGGTCAATCTTGAAAAGGTATTCAAAAGAAAAAATTCAAATGGATAAGTCAGAGTTTCTCAAACATGAGACTACCTATTTAGGACATGTTATAACAAGGGACGGAATAAAGCCTAATCCTGACAAAATTTCTGCCATACAAGGATATCCTATACCCAAAACCCCTAAAGAAATAAAATCATTTCTGGGACTTCTCGGATACTACTGGAAATGTATCCCAGACTTCGCTAGAGTTACAAAACCCATGACACATTGTTTAAAAAAAGGTAGGAAAATCATATTTAATTCAGAGTATATGAATTGTTTCGAGAAATGCAAAACCTTACTAACAAATGATCCCATATTGATATATCCTAACTTTGACCGCGACTTCATATTAACAACTGACGCATCAAATTTTGCAATCGGAGCCGTCCTTTCACAAGGCAGAGTAGGAAATGATAAACCTATAGCGTACGCGTCACGTACACTGAATGAGAGCGAGATAATCTATAGCACTATTGAAAAGGAATTATTGGCTATAGGATGGGCTACAAAGTATTTCCACCCATATTTATATGGTCGTAAGTTTAAGATTCTAACTGACCATAAGCCATTACAATGGGTTATGAACCTTAAGGAACCTAATTCAAAGCTCACTAGATGGAGACTTAAATTAAGCGAATACGACTTTACAACAGAACATAAACCCGGAAAGTTGAATACAAATGCCGACGCCCTTTCGCGCATCGAAATCTCCAATGAAGAGTTCAATAAATTCAATAATTGTTAACGTATCCGAAAAATCATCGCATATAATAGTTCAGTTCATAGTTTCACCAAATGTAAGCCTTTCGACCTTATTACAGGACATACTGATCCACGCGATCCGACAGAGATCGACATAACGGGACACTTACTACAGCAATACACTCAAACCCATAGGGAACGAATGAAACAAGTCTATGACCTAATAAACGACGTATCCCTTACCAATAGGACAGACATCATATACAACCGAAATAAAACGCATGAACCGGAAGTACAGTTTCAGCATAATCAGCAGGTTTTCATCAGTAACCCTAGCGCGAGTAGATCTAAGCTTGCACCTAGGTACACACAAGATACGGTATTAGCCGAAATAAAACCTAACCTAACTTAACATTTTTTTTTTTGACGAGGAGAAATCTGCAAACAGATTTCCAATGCACTGAGGGGTGCAAATGGAATATGTGAGGTTGTCTGTCTAAAAAACGCAGACGACTCACTAAAACTCCCCGGTGACCAGCCTCATTGCATGTCAAGGGGCTCCGGGATCTCCATAGGAACGCACCGGTGCCCCTCTCACAAAGTGTTGCAGCCGCAGCCCATCCCAGGAATGGCAAGCCACCCCCACACACCCTCCCGGTGGTTACGGCAGAACACGTTACACATGTTAACTGCCGCCTTCCCCGAGCCCGCGAACGGATAGCCGGGAGCCCTCACTCCGACTACCCACGGACCCAGTGCGCCGCTCAGTCCCACAAGAATCTAAAAGAAACTGCGAATACCGTGCGGCGAGACGTCGGCAAAGGAGATCCCATCTCATAAGCCTGCTGGGTGTATAGACGACACTTACTCGCAGAGTGCCGCCGCCGGTCAGAACTAGTGGTACTGCGGGGTCCCCCGCCAGAATTCTTATCAAGGCAACTACACGCCAAGCTCGTCCCCGCTTCAACCGCTGCACTCTCATTGAAGAGACGCGCGGAGGAAGCCCCCATCCCTTCTGCCACTCGGTCCCACTAGGGTCTGGCGACCCAGCGAATACCGAGCGGCCGAACGCTGGCCAGGAGGAAAATCCCCCTTAGCCTACCTGGGTGCATGCGACGACACCTCCTCGCAAAGTGACCATTCATTCACCACTTCCGCCAGGGTATTCTAAACAACAGCGTTGCAGTCTTTTATTGCCATTTTGAAATTATAGTCTAGAATTTCTTTTACTGGCACCACCGTTGCTCGTTTTATGAAGTTCCCAATAGCGTCGTCGGTGTCGTCCGTGTAATAGGTGTAGCTTCCTGTGTGACGTGATATGGTTACGACTGCATGGGGAACGCTGTCGTGTAGTCCTATCCTGCGTCTGGTGTTGATTATTATCACCGTCTCGTAGGATAAGCCCTGTGCTTCATGAACTGTAACCGTGCGCGATCCGTCGCCTTTCCCAAAACCTTGACTCGTAAGGGTTTTTTTCTCTTCCTGGGTGTGGACTAGTGGTGGTTAATATATCATATAGCAACAAAAAGCACCGTGCTTATCGTAGATAGCAAATAGCAAATGATATCGTGGCGCTCAGTTGTTGCTATTTGCTTTTGCTTATGTTATGATTTTGCTTATCTAATAGCAATAGCATAACTAACACTCTCTCTCTCTATCATCTGTCCGTCGCAACTCGCAAAGCAAAAGCAAACGCAAAGCATCATTCATTCATCACATCATTCATAAAAGCAAAAAGCACGGTCAGTCTCATCTCAGTCGTCGCATGCTAACGATTGTGATCGGTCGCACGCGTTCCGCGGGCGGATTCGCGATCTCGGGCAGCTCACGTAAAAAATAGGTAGGTATACCTACTTACCTACCTACCTATTTTGATTTGTGGTTTTTCGGTGTAAAAAGCGATTGGACACGCAGTATTGACTATAATTGTGTAATAAAGGACGATTCATTGAGACTTGAGAAATAGTGTTGTTGTTTTGTGTGTTTTATTCACCATGGGTAAATTCGCGCTCTCGGCCGGCTCACGTTATAGGTAGGTATACCTACCTACCTATTTTGCTTTGAGGTTTTTCGGCGTAAACAGTGATTGGACATGTATATGTGTTGTATTGACTATAATTGTGTAATAAAGGACAAATTGATTGAGACTTGAGAAATAGTGTTGTTGTTTTGTGTGTTTTATTCACCATGGGTAAATTCGCGATCTCGGCCGGCTCACGTTATAGGTAGGTATACCTACCTACTTATTTTGCTTTGTGGTTTTTTAGTGTAAACAGTGATTGTAATATTTCTATGCTGTTTTGCCGTAAAAAAAAAGCATGTTAGAATAAAGCTAGTAAAATAACGTGCTTACGGAAGAAAGCAAATAGCCATAAGCATGTTATTGCCTTGTAGCAACTTTGAACACTACTAGTGTGGACTAGGAAGAGAGTGTTGAGGAGGTCTCGG
Source organism: Lampropteryx suffumata (assembly GCA_948098915.1). NCBI lineage: Eukaryota > Metazoa > Arthropoda > Insecta > Lepidoptera > Geometridae > Lampropteryx > Lampropteryx suffumata. The sequence continues at coordinate 19,858,816 of OX402557.1, read as the reverse complement.
GGAATCTGCGCGCCCGTGTACGGTTTTATCTTCAGGGACTGTATTCTCCGTTTCGATGAGTAAATGCCAGAGTACACCTCTTGTAGAGCGTAAGCAACATCCATTGGGGTCCGGTGCGTTAACAACATTTCCTTGCTGATGTTTGTGACAAGGTTTGGGCGATTGTACTGTATCTCGAATAGGTTATCTCTGTCGATATACGGCAATTGGTTAACATCTGCAATGAGAACGATTTCACTAGCTCCGGCCAACTGAGACGCCATGGTAATTGCTCCGAAATGGTTCATTAAGGCCTCGTCAATCATGAGACGATGACATTTTTTCCTGAATCCATTTACTAGCACTGATGCCATCGTGCGCACTTTGGTCTTGACTTGGTCTCCTATGCGGTGCGCTAGTTTATCTTTCATATCACTGGCTGCCTCGATTGTTGACGTTATGATGGTGTCCTCGTTGACATTGAAGTTCCTAACTACCCATGTTGTTTTTCCGCATCCTGGGACTCCATTGATCCATGCGTTGAAGCGTGGTAGTTTCCAATGGCTCCAGTCCGCCGTCCGACTTCCAAGAAATGGTTTCACCCATTTTTAGGATCTTGTCGTCTGGCATTATGATGGTACACTTGGCAACAACCACTATTGAATCTTCAGCCGGGGTTGCCGGGGTACGATGCTTTTGGTTTGCACTCCTCTTCCAACGTCATAGAGGGCGTCCTCGGTTCCTCGCTGCGGCATGAAACCGTATTGGTTTTTATGGAGTGTTGGGAGTATGTGCCATTGGAGCCGGCCGACCATTAGCTTCTCGATGATTTTTCCGAGAACTGAAAGGAGGCCTATGGGACGATATGATTTTGGATGTGTATAGTCCGTTTTCCCAGGTTTGCGGATTATGACCACAAGTGCCGTTTTCCATTGCGTAGGGAAGTATCTTAGCGACAGGCATTTGTTAGCTATCGACATAAATACCTCCCTCTCGCTTCGGATTGCTTCGGCACAGATATCAGCTGTGAGCCCGTCTGGACCAGGGGCTTTTTTGGGGTTCAGTGCTAGGAGCACCATTTTCAGTTCAGCTGATTTGAAGTGTGGGTCATCTTCCGCTAGGGCCTCTGTAGGGTTCTCTTTCATTAGCTCTCGGAGTTCCTTATGACACTGTTGGTCTGTGTTTTCGGAGTCATCTGGGTAGAATGTTTTTGCAAGAAGTTCTGCCGACTGTTGTGCGGTTAGAGTATTTCCTTCTGGGCTTTTTAGGAGCGTGTCCTCCTGCCTTCCGGAAGTGGTCCTTATTACTCTGTAGATCTTATCCCACATACTTTCTCTTTCTTGTGTCGTGCAAAACTTCTTCCAGTTTTCCGTATGAGCTTTCTCAACCGTGGCCGTGTACTCCAGTTTGGCGTCATGGTACTCTTGTATGACGAATTGCATCAGTCGGGGGGCTGCGTTCCTTATTCTCCTTTTTTTTCTCCGGATTCTCCGGAGGGCCAGTAACGAACAGCCCTCAAATCCGTTCGACAAAGACCCCCAGGATCACTCGGCCCTGAAAATATTGGACATAATGAACAGCGACAGGACAGCGACATAATGAACTATCCTAAACTAACCTAACCTTTTTTTTTTTTTTGACGAGGAGAAATCTGCAAACAGATTTCCAATGCACTGAGAGGTGCAAATGGAATATGTGAGGTTGGTTGTCTAAAAAACGACAGACGACTCGCTAAAACTCCCCGGTGACCAGGCTCATTGCATGTCAAGGGGCTCCGGGATCTCCATAGGAACGCACCGTCCCATCCGAGGAGTGGCAAGCCACCCCCGCGCACCCTCCCGGTGCTTACGGCAGAACACGTCACACATGTTAACTGCCGCCTTCCCCGAGCCCGCGAACGGATAGCCTCCGGGAGCCCTCACTCCGACTACCCACGGACCCAGTGCGCCGCTCAGTCCCACAAGAATCTAAAAGAAACTGCGAATACCGTGCGGCGAGACGTCGGCAAAGGAGATCCCATCTCATAAGCTTGCTGGGTGTAAAGACGACACTTACTCGCAGAGTGCCGCCGCCGGTCAGAACTAGTGGTACTGCGGGGTCCCCCACCAGAATTCTTGTCCCGGCAACTACACGCCAAGCTCGTCCCCGCTTCAACCACTGCACCCTCATTGAAGAGACGTGCGGAGGAAACCTCCAGCCCTTCCGCCACTTGGTCCCACTAAGGTCTGACGACCCAGCGAATACCGAGCGGCCGAACGCTGGCCAGGAGGAAAATCCCCCTTAGCCTACCTGGGTACATGCGACGATACCCCCCTTACAAAGTGCCGCCGCCCCTCCCGAGGGCTAAATAACGAACGAACCAACGGCTATCCGCCCGTCAAATAGCCCCCAAGATCACTCGGTCCCACTGGTCTCCCCGACCTTATGTGTGGATAACGAGCGGCCGCAAGTCAGAAAACGACATTGCGAGTGTCCTTTCCCGACAAGCGACTGGAAAATGCACACCAAGCACATCCCCGCTTCGTTGCTTTTGGACGTGGCCCGCACAACTCTGTTTTTTTTTTTTTTGACCCGGGAAAATCCTTTATGGACACCACACTCGCCCGGGAGGGCGAGAGGGTTATGTGGGAGTCTCCACCCAAAAGGGTGGCATACCCACTAAAAACCCGGGATGAGTCCGTCCTCCACCTATGTGGGGCAAGATGGGGTCGCGCTAGCATTCACCATCTTGCCCCGGTGGGTGGCCCTTAGTAGGGCCACTGCGCCTATGGTGGGGTGACCTTGCTCATATCATGTCACCCCACAGACAACGAGTGGGGTCGTGCAGACCGCTGGAGAGTCCCCCGACTCTCCAACAGTAACCCCACTACGGAGGAGGGAGGAGGTGGGCGAAACGCCTCCTCCTACCTCCTGTACGTCTGCGCCGGAGCGGGTCAGCTCGGGCGTCGTTCTCTCTGACCCGCTCCGCGGTCTCTTTCTGCGATATTACGGCTTCGCAGAAGGAGACCACCGCCTGCCACGATCTTTCGCTGCCGAGCATGGCATTAACCACGCTCGGCAGAGAGAGATCGCGACCCACGAGTGCCGAAAGTGTGTGTCGCTGGGGACCCCATGCGGCACACACCTCCAGCGTGTGGAGCGCCATGTCTTCCGGCGCCCCACACTCTTGGCAGGCCGGGTCGGCCTCCCGTCTCGCGATCTGGTGCAAGTACTTTCCGAAACATCCGTGTCCGGAAAGCACCTGCACCAGTCGGAAGGACAGCGACCCAAATCGCCGACCAACCCACCTCTGGAGGACCGGGCGGATCGCCTCCACCGTCCACTGCCCCGGGACCGGTGGAGCCAGGTCCTCCGTCCACCGCCGCAACAGAGCGGCCCGCGCCTGCCGTCGCATGCTGGCGACTTCATCCCACGCTGAGGGGTCTCCACCGGATCTCCTCGCCGCCACGAAGTGGTATACTTCGGCGAGGATCTCCGCTTGGAGCTCCCAGGGGGGATCTCCGGCCAGCACGCACGCCGCCGTCCAGGACACCGTCCGGTACGCGCGTATTGCCCTCGTCACAATGACCCGCTGCGAACGTCGCAGCAGGGTCCTATTGCTGCGGACGAGGGCGTCCGCCCAGACCAACCTAACCTAACCTAACCTAGGTATACACAAGATACGGTATTAGCTAACTTGCCTATTCACATATACACACTTACTAAAAAAAAAAAAAAAGAGTACACATCAAGTAAAACAGTATCGAGTAAAACATCTAAATTGTTGCAGAGTATTGATGATGATTCTCAGCCTGGCACAAGCCCAAGAGATAAAGCTTGGAGCACTTAAAGATGGACCGGGACTTCTACCATTTAAACTTGGACCCATGAAGCTTACCACTCACTATCATACCTTCCTTCAATACATTGAGCTAACTACAATAGACGACAACCTCGAGTTAATAAGAAAACAATTAACCCATATTAGAGATACATTAGATAACTATACATTCTCGTTATACGAATTCCAGATAGATCATTTAAATAATAAACTAGATGCAGCAAATTTCCAACTAAAAAGTCTAGAGCCAATTCGTTTGAAAAGAGGTTTGGTGGATGGTATGGGATCAATCATTAAGAGCATAACTGGGAATTTGGACTATACGGATGCTGTAAAATACAATGATACCCTTGCTGTTCTAAAAAAAAACATGACAAAATTGTTACGGAACAAAATCATCACATCAGTCTTAGTAAAGATTGGATGGACGAGCATGAAAAGGTAACAGCCCGAATGGTAGAAAACCAAATCGAGTTGAACAAAACTTTGCACAATTTAATAGATCGTAATACCAACCCACGATATGCTAACGACGATATAATAACGACCGAAAGTTGTTCGGTCGACACCGAACTGAGTGAACGTCCGCACAAATGTTTTAAAAATTATTTTAAACAGAGTCAAAGTAAACGAAAACCTAATTCTTATTTATAGAGACCGCGTACATTGCGTTGGGAAATCATCTTTTCCCGGCATTACATTCGAACAATACGCAACCTATATTTTTTTTATTGTTTTTTTCGTGGACCGGCCAACATAGCCACATTGAATGTACAACGCTCTCCTTGCAAACCAGCACCAACGGCTCAGCCAATGAGAGAAGCAGGTTCATCATACAATACACCAACCGGCGGTGGGTCACAGCCAGATTTGTCACAGCTAAGCGAGATCGAAGCTGAATCACTTATTACCTTCCGCAATAAAGGAATGCGGGATCTAAAGAGAAAATTCCAAAAGGAATGCGAAGGTGCAGGAGAGGTTAAGGATGTGCGAAGTGAACTGTCACGCTTGAGTTCCCTTCTCGAAAGGTACGTGGAGTCAAATGACACCGTTCTTAGTCAGATGCAAAATAGTATAACTGAGGTGAAACCCCAAATAAATAATATAAAAACATCAAATGAGCAAACTACCAACCTACTACGAGACAACATCACAGAAGTAAAGAGCCAAATAAATGATGTTAAGACTTCATCATTTAACATAGCCATAGAGCAGAGGGATATTAAAGACCACGTATCTAATCTCGAAAATAAGTTAGCTATCGGTGAAAATAAAATACTAGAGCTTGAATCAGAGGTTAAAACCCTGAAGCGATCGTCTCCGACCATGACGACACCTAAAGCAGGATCTTCAGCCACATCATCAGACTATATTGAAAGCCAGTACTGTAATGAGTACCTGGTACGTGAAGTCCAGGACCAAAACCAACGAGAGAAAAATGTGATAATATTGGGCGTACCTGAGGTGAGCTCATCAAATGCAGACGAAAGAAGAATTCATGACGAGTCTAAAGTTCTAATGATAACGAATGATTTGAAACTTGACATTCCAAAACCAATGAAAGTCTTCCGCGTTGGAAAATACAACTCTGAAAAACACCAAGCTCAAGATTTGTTACGAAACCCCTGGTCCTAAAGATAAGCTCCCACAGAACATAAAAATCTTCTCCGATCAAACACCAGCACAACACAAATTCTTGCAAAACCTGAAGGAAGAACTGCTACGCCGTCAGGAAAACGGTGAAATCGACATTACTATAAAATATGTAAATGGTACACCAAAAATCATAAAATCGACTCCAAAAAAACATCCAACAGTAAACCAACTAGACAAATCAAATACACAAAGAAGCGTTTTTTAGAAATAGTTGATGATTACAAAAACTTGAAAACTTCGAAATCCAGACTTAATTTTTTCTATCTCAATACAAGAAGTATACGCAAAAGAGGCAAATTTGATGAACTACAAGTTATACTACGCTCAATGACCACAACGATTCACCTAGTCCTACTAACTGAAACTTGGATCTCAAACGAACAGCAAGCCCTAGAATAGCTACCGAATTACACACACTATTATAACTTCAGGACGGATAGGAGAGGCGGTTGAGTATCTGCTTTTGTCCACAATGGCCTTAAGCACAGCATATCTGAATCTAACTATTTGGATAGTAAAAACTACTTATGGTTGCATCTAAAGAACTACGGCTTAGAAGTAGGAGTTATATACAACCCTGGTGACACAAATGACAATGATTTCCTCACAACATTCGACCTACAACTACAATCAAGGAAAAAGGCAATTGTCTTTGGAGATTTCAACATAAACTTACTAACAAAAGAGAAACGATCGAAACAATATAAACACCTATTGCAAGAAGCGGGATACAAAATCTTAAACAAACAAAGCGAAAAATACTGTACAAGAGACAAAAAAACCAAACAATCAATCTTAGATCATGTCTGCACAAATCTTAAGCAAGACAACTTCCATATGGCTATCATTGATTCCAGTATGTCAGACCATAAGCAAATATACTAGGAACTTAAGAAATACAAAGAACCAATAAAAATCCGCACTACATATGAAGCAGTAGACTATAAACGACTATACAACTTAGTAAAAGAACAAACTGAATATAACACAATAACAGACTATTATACACTGGAAAATAAAGTAAAACAATTAGTAAACACCAGCAAAACGGCAAAAACCAAAATACTAAATCTGCCACAAAAGGATTGAATAAATAAGGATATAATAACAGAAATCAATCAGAGGAACCGAGTATGAAAACAAATAAGGAACAACCAAGACAAAGAAGACCTAAATTCAGAGTATAAAAGATACAAAAAAAAAAACAACTATTTCTACAAAGAAGAAGAAAAAGAAGCACAAAGAAGTGCAGTCAGAAGCCAAAGAAGATGTAGAAGATATCTGATGGTAGACAAATAATAGACTCTAGCGAAATTTTCAAGGCATTTAATCAATACTTTTCGACAGTAGGATCCGTACTAGCAAATCAAATTTCTAAACACTTTCATGACAACACAAAACTAGCACTACCCAAACCTAATACTACCGATAACCTTAACACTAGCGATGGTGGGCTAATAAATTTTTAGCCGTGTAGTTCAGACGAAATCATTAATAAATTAATCATTATAATCCATCATATAGCGCGGCGATGCGTCGCTACGCCAACAATTAGGTTTACCCTCGCCTATAGATGTTTCACATCATTACATAGTATAAAACAAAGTCGCCTCCCGCTGTCTGTCTGTCCCGATGAATGCTTAAATCTTTAAAACTATGCAACGGATTTTGATCCGGTTTTTTTTTTAATAGATAGAGTAATTAAAGAGGAAGGTTTATATGTATAAAACATGTATAATATAGTAGAGAAACACTGATAATTTTAGAGGTTTCTAATGTGGTGTCGTAAATAAACACATTTTTTGCGCTTACATTGCAAACGCTGCGCTGGCTGAACCCTACGAGATAGATAAAAATAATGTACTACAGTATTGTACACCTTAAAAAGGTCTACACAAAAGTCCGCAATGGGATATGTCTATCTCTTAGTCTATGTTATTTTCTTTGATACGTTGTACATAAAGACATTCTGTAGAATATTTAGTACCCGCATTGCACCAGTGCGAAGCCGGGGCGGGTTGCTAGTCAATAATAATTGTAAATTAAAATAAAATAAAACATGGTCTAATTTAGTTTTTTATGTACAAAAACAACATCCAATAAATTGGTCACGCAACACAATGATTCTTCCGCCATCTTCCTCGTAACGTCACAGGCACTGCGACGCGCGCCACTACTGGTGGGCGAGGGGCGCGGGGGGCGCGAGGGGCGCGGGGGGCGCGGGGGGCGCGGGGGGCGCGGGGGGCGCGGGGGGCGTCAGCTCGTGCGTGAGCGCGTGCACGCGCAGGCCGCGCTCCAGCGCCGCGTCGCACAGCGCCTCCGCCTGCGCCGGCACCCACGCCGCGCCGCGCACGTACAGCCACTGCAACACACGCCCGCACCGTCCTGTACCCGCTGCATCTACTGTAGGGGAAGGGGGAGGGGGAGGGGGAGGGGGGCACGCTCCTACCTTGTGGTCGGGGTGGAGAGCGAGCGCGGCGAGTAGCACGCGATGCGCCCGGCGGGGGTCGGCCCGCGCCTCGGCCTCCAGGCGCAGGGCGCACAGAGCGGGGCCCCCCGCGCCGCGCGCAGCCGCTCGAGCGCATGCGCGCGCTAGCCGCCTCACCTCTGGAACGTAACGAACGCAGCGGTACTTGAATATGGAATGCGACATTTCTAGCAGAGTCGGGTGAGGAACGCGCGTACCGTAGGGCTCGGGCTCCCCCTCGGGCTCCGTGGCCGCCAGCGGCGCCCGCAGCAGCGCCGGCAGGGCGCGCGCGAGGGCGGCGGGGTGGGCGCGGGGCGCGGGCGCGGGCACCCGCCACTCGGGACAGCTCGCTGCGGATCCAGATAACACGACAGTATCATAAAATGGTCGATTTAATGTTTTAGGGGAAAATTTATTTTAAAAAAATGAAAACACTGGTTTAGTTTTATTTAAAACGATCAGATTATTAAGATTTTCAATAAAATAAAACATTAAAATACTGATATCGGCCATTTCGACTGAAACACCAATCACAGCGCATGACGTCACGCTTAGGTAAACTCCGCTGTCAATACTGTCATTTACTGTTTTGTTGTTGTGAATATGCATTTGGATAGATTTTTATATTTTTTTACGTGTGATTTATCGAGTCCACTCTACTCAAACAATGGAACACAGCTTTATTAAGGCAAATAGCTAAAATTTGGCCAGGATTGATATATTAATGTTAGGCGATTTCCTTGCAACAAAAAAAATTACACACGCTAACTTTATACACAACACTAGGTTAAGCGCACAACTGAACTACGTTCTTCTTATTTCCCTTCCTCGTCACACACTGTTAGGTGACAGTACCAACCTCTCGGAAAATGGGTTTGTACCATCTAACGGCCAATTTTACCACTCAATGGTCGAATCAAATAGCGAGCACTACCGGCTTCCTGTTACCCACTTCCGTCCCGTTCCGAATTCAACAAAGCGAAAGAAAAGATGCACTCAAATAAATGAAATTTTACTTTACAGACGAATTTGTGTAGGGTACGTACCAAGCGCCAACAGCGCATTGTGGGGGAACAGTGGAGACAACAGTCGCGCCGTCTCACCGCGCCGCGTCTCGCCCGCCGCCGCCAGCGTCAGCGCACATGCACACGCCTCCCAGTACTGCAGCGCCGCGCCGCTCTGCAACACGAGCGCGCGTTACACTAGCCCCCCGCCCCCCGCGCCCCCCGCGTCCCCCGCGCCGCCGCCAGCGTCAGCGCACATGCACACGCCTCCCAGTACTGCAGCGCCGCGCCGCTCTGCAACACGAGCGCGCGTTACACTAGCCCCCCGCCCCCCGCGCCCCCGCGCCCCCCGCGCCGCCGCCAGCGTCAGCGCACATGCACACGCCTCCCAGTACTGCAGCGCCGCGCCGCTCTGCAACACGAGCGCGCGTTACACTAGCCCCCCGCCCCCCGAGCCCCCCGCGCCCCCCGCGTCCCCCGCGCCACCGCCAGCGTCAGCGCACATGCACACGCCTCCCAGTACTGCAGCGCCGCGCCGCTCTGCAACACGAGCGCGCGTTACACTAGCCCCCCGCCCCCCGAGCCCCCCCGCCCCCCGCGCCGCCGCCAGCGCACATGCACACGCCTCCCAGTACTGCAGCGCCGCGCCGCTCTGCAACACGAGCGCGCGTTATACTAGCAGCCCCCCGCTCCCCGCGCCGCCGCCAGCGCACATGCACACGCCTCCCAGTACTGCAGCGCCGCGCCGCTCTGCAACACGAGCGCGCGTTATACTAGCAGCCCCCCGCTCCCCGCGCCGCCGCCAGCGCACATGCACACGCCTCCCAGTACTGCAGCGCCGCGCCGCTCTGCAACACGAGCGCGCGTTATACTAGCAGCCCCCCGCTCCCCGCGCCGCCGCCAGCGCACATGCACACGCCTCCCAGTACTGCAGCGCCGCGCCGCTCTGCAACACGAGCGCGCGTTATACTAGCAGCCCCCCGCCCCCCGCGCCTCACCCGGTGCAGGCGCCCGTGTCCCTGCGCCAGTAGCCGCGCCAGCTCCGCCTGCTGGTCGCGCGGCGACATCAGCGCCACGCGCGCCGCCGCCCACTCCCCCGCGCCGCACGTCAGCGCGCGCGCCAGCTCCGCCTCCCCCTGCTCCTCCTCCCCCTCGCCATCCTCCTCCCCGTCCCCCGAGGCCGCCGCCTCCGAGAACCGACGCTCCAGCTCCGCGCACCGAGTGGAGCACTGGAACGAGATAGATGCGGATCGTGCAACACGAGAGCGAATCTAACGTGCAATTCGCAGTCAGGGGCCGACCGATCCTCAATAATCCTGCATCCAGGGGCGAACAGGATAACGACCGCGCAATTCACGGTCGCTCCGAGGACTCATTCAGCGTGTTCAGGGTTCAGGGTTTCGAATCCAATCTTTACGTGTTGCACGGTCAAACGGACTCCCGGGTTGCCGGTGGCCCGTCATCGCAGTCAACCATCGAACCGTACCTCTTTGAGCGCATCCTGCAGATAGTCCGCGGGCGGGGGCTCCAGCGGCGCGTCGTCGGGCGGCAGGGCCCGGCCGCCCGCCGCCGCGCACAGCGCCCACTGCGCCTGCGCACTCTCGCGCCCCGCCAGCTCGCGCACCACACGCGCCGCGAACAGCGCGACCTCCCCGCCCTCCGCCGCGCGCACCGCCCGCAGCGCCACGCGCCGCGCCTCGCGCTCGCAGCCCGCGTCCGCCTCGATGCGCGCGAACAGCGCGAAGGCGAGCGGGTCCCGCGGCGCGTGCAGCTTCAGCACGCGCCTCGCTTGCGCGCGCAGGCGCCGCGCCTCCTGCGCCGGCGCCGCCAGCGCCAGCGCGTGCAGCCAGCGCAGGCGCCAGCAGGCCAGCGCGAGCCGCGCCCGCGCCGAGCTCGCCCAGCCCGAGCACGCGTCCCACAGCGCCGACACCCACGTCAGGTAACCTGCGGAACCGGTCGGTGCGGTACACTACGCCGGCCGGAGACTCGAGTCTCTCGAGACCCGGCCCGGCCGACTCACCGGCGTCGTCGCTGAAGTAGTGCGGCGGGTCGAGCAGCGCGGCGAGCGCGGCCCGCAAGGCCTCCCGCGACTCGCGCCGGGCGGCGGGCAGCCGCCGACGCGCGCGGTACAAGGCACACAGCGCGGCGCCCGCGCACTCCGCCTGCTCGTGCTCGCCGGCCCCGCAAGCGCGTCGCGCCGCCTCCGACGCGGGTAGCAGCGGCACCTGTGGAGGCGCCGAGAGGGATGTCGTCCTGTCCGAAGCGGTGGGTGCGAGAGGGCGATATTTTTTTTTAATATACATTATAAAAAAGCGATCGACCGCCGATGGAAGTATAGCGCTTTTAAAGCATATATTTATATTTGATGCCTGGTAGAAGTCACGCGATCGGTGTATCGTGATCGGTGCTGTGATCTAAGTAAAGCTTTTGACTGTATGAGTCGTGCATGACTTGCACGTCCGGCTTTAGACTCTAAATTAATTTCAATAATTAATCATTTCAAATCATTCAACTCAAAATTAAAATATTACGTCATCCATATCTATCCAATGGAGTCCAAAAAATTGACATGGGTTTTCATTGTCAATTATAGATTTATATGGACAAGGTTCGAAGCTAGCCCCTTTTTTATTCCTTGTTTACCGTAACGATTAACCTTTTTTTTATAAGATATTTAGTATTTATTTATTTATTTTTATTTAAAAGCAATGAATCTTGTAGATTCCACGATTTTCCCAGGTCCTAATATTAATGCAAAACTGCAGTGGAGTTGCAGACAAATTGAAACACATGCTGGTAGTTCCGAAGGTTAATGCAGTTCGTACGATATAAAAACAAATTAATATTTTGACATTAGCTTCACAATTTATACAAGGTGTCCTAGAACTAGTATGTTATGCCGAGGTGGGCCGATTCTCGATACTAACGTGAACAACATATTATGTTTTGCCTCTTTTATAAGTTCAATGTGCGTACAATGTAAGTTCAATGTTTTCTTTTATATACTGACAAGGCACTGTCATGATAGAATTCTTTGGGGCCCATATTATAAATTGCACTAACAGCCCTCTTCTGCAACACAAATATGGTGTAAATATCAGCAGCACTCCCCCACAACAGAATGCCATAAGACATAATGCTTTGAAAGTAGCATTCTGTTGTAGCTGAAGTAAACGAGTCTAGCGGTATCTACGTCGTTAGAGACCCATCGTAGCTACGTCGTAGCTACGACGGGTCTTTTTAACAGCGTATGCCGCAGAGCTGAGTCTCTTCGGCAATGTATCTATGTGCGGGCCCCATTGCAGCTTACTATCTTAAGTAATGCCTAAGAACACTGTGGTGTCGACGAGATCTATCTTTTAATTTTTACTTTGGCTAATAAAACGAATGCATTTCGTTTTTTTCTCGTTAAGTAATAAGTTGTTTACATTAAACCATGTTACAACTTGAGAGATTGCATTGTTTCCATCGTTAAAATTAGTAAGTCGTCGCTTTAATTTAAATAAAAGTGACGTATCATCAGCAAACAGTACAATCTATTATAATTAGATTTGACATTGTGTAGTTATTTGACATGGTATATTGATTGACGAATTTTTATATTTTATTTGGTTTGACTTTATGTAATTTGAATTTATTAATTGAAGAATTTTTATGTATATTGTGAAATTATTTGACATTGTATATTGATTAACAAGTTTTTATTTTATTTCTATTATTTGAAATTACGTTATTATTTTTGACATTTTGACATTTGGTTTGACATTATGTAATTCAATGTTATTAATTGAAGAATGTTATGCTAATGTGTACCTTAAAATTTTTAAGTTCATGTTTATTTATATTATCTAGGTCTAAATGCTACGATTGTTTAATTGTTTTTAATTATTTTATTTTTCTTTACACTATTGCATTAGGGGCCCCTGTAAAAATAGTGTAAGTACTTTTTATAAATAAATAAATAAATCTCGTGACCATCTTTTACAAGTTTAAGTAGATCATTTATATAAATTGAAAACAAGAATGGCCCGAGTATTGATCCTTGTGGTACACCCATTTTTACCATTGACTCCGGAGAAGGGTTTCCAAAGCGTTAGGTACCTAACTAACCATCAACATTTTACTTAGGTAGGTAGATAGATCTAGATTTCTAGGTTAGGTGTCTAATAATTTGGATTTCTATGGAAAATCTTGTCTATACCATATTTTCCCATAGTTTTATCTGTCCACCTCATTGTGCCTCATTGTGACTCTGTGACTTCGCGGCTTTTTATCGGTCTCAAAAAAGGTGTCAAACCAAACCGACAACCAATCAGAAGAGTTCAATCCATAATAATAAATATTAAAAATCTCGGCTAATTCCAAATGTAGTCTTCCTTTGTAATAAGCCGACATTTATTATTTTTTCAGAAATTGGTACCGTAGATATTTATTTTTTGTCGATATTCCGGTTAAGAATTTATTATTTTATGTTATTTATTAATCCTGGCATTGGTTTTTTCTTGGTGCTGTGCTGAATTCATTTGTTTTGTCACTGGTTTTTTTTCTGTATGTAGCCTTTAAAAGAGTCTAGTGATTGATGGTGACAGAACCAGAGTGGTTAAATAATTCTGCGACCAAGAAAGAAGCAGTGACATGACTACAGAAAAAAAACCGTGCGTGGACTCCCTCCGCGCGGAAGAAGTGAAACTTCGTAATGTGGAAATGAAAATAGGAAGGGGTAGAAATTGATTTTTAGTGAAATCATATTGTTTCTTTAAGACAAACTTTATTAACATTGCTTACAATTCACAATTTATCGCATATAATTTAACGACGCTCACACTGTTTACTTCGCTGCATAGCAAGAATACCACGCGCATGTGCTTGGGATCTACCGACTCACTCTCTTTCTCTCTCCTACTTTCTACCTTTGTGTATCTTTCTTTCTATTTCCCTCTTAGCGTTCAACGTTTAACGCAACCTTGTTGGAAGTCGCATAAGAAGTTTCACTTCAATAAACTAAGCAAAATAACTTCACTAAGAACCATAGTAGTATTTATCAACATGATTGTAATCATTGTGATAGGTTTGAATTTTCACATAAAAAATAAACCCTAAACAATTTAAGAGAAATTTCAAAGGATTTTATTTTGCTTTGAATAGATTTTTGCTCAGTGATTTGTTGTACGTCGTGCTGTCAATTTCCTAGTTCCTGTTAAGAGTTTCGTTTCTAGTGATTATGATCATCATAACCTTACAGTAATGAGGAATACGACCGACGATATGATTTTGTGTGTAGGTGCCGCGCCGAACCATGAACAATGGGTTGGCACATTGAACCATACCTAGAACAAGTACCTACTAATCGTGTAAAGTGGTGTTTGTTATGGTCAATTTTCTAAATTTTACGGATCCGCCTACCTAACTAAGACAAGACATTACAAGACAAGACAAGGGGCAAGTCTACGGAAGACGCAGTATATCTTTTTACATCAATCATATCATCCCAACTGGACAAAAAACAATGTAGTGTGGGAACATTTTTGGACTTGCCAAAAGCGTTTGACCCTGTCTCCACTCCCATTCTCCTTAAAAACCTAGAATACATGGGTATAAGAGTATTGCTTTAGAATGGTTTAGTAGCTATTTAAGTGAGCGCAAACAGTGTAGGGACAGTTGTATGTGATCCACTAACCATCCCATTTGGTGTACCCCAAGGAAGTTTATTGGGCCCAACAATGTTTATTCTATACATTAACGATATTCATGAAATCCAACTACAAAGTACCGACACATAACAGACCCACTGTTATGCTGATGATACTGCAATGTAATTTGATGAACCAAATTGGACAGATACTATTAAGGCAGCAGAATTAGGCGTATCACGGGTTCATGCATGGCTGCAACGTAATCTTCTAACATTGAACACTAAAAAACAATGTTCGCGTGTTTCCATAAAACAGCAGCTTCTGCGCCGCCCGCGATTCTACTAACTGTGACTGTGACCAGTTATCAAGAGTAAACGTTATAAAGTAACTGGGTGTGATGGTGGATGAAAATGTATCATTAAAAAAGCGGTGATGACACAGTTTATGTAAAGCGTTCGCTTGTAAATCGCGTATGACGATTCTGCATTTTAAATAATATTATTTTAATCACCAGTCACGGTCCAATCCCATCCCCGGTAACACATGCCTAAAAGGCATACGCGATAGGTACTTTCACTGCTGAATTTATAATTATAATTTATACCTTTAACCAGTTATTACCAATACAATAATTAAAGTGATCGGTTGTTTATTTCATTATCGCATCCTACCTAGCTAGCACCTTAAACAGATTCATAAGTAAACCTCTCTCTGGGCGTGTAAGAAAAATTATTAATGTTATGAAGCAATTACGGTATGTAGCAACCATGTGTACACTAAAGTCCGTCTATTTCGCGTTCTGTCAGTTTCTCCTTATGTATTGCATCAGTTGCTATGGATCTGCCGGCAAATCTACACTAATCCAGGTCGAAAGAGCACAATGTTCGGTCTTAAAAGTGATGATGATGAAGCCACGCTTCCATCCAACGATAGAGGTGTACGAGGGCGACACTGAAAGTTTTTAGAACTGGCCACTTGTAAACGAAATAATAAAAAAATAAGTTCAAATTTTGAAAATGGTACTCTTTGCCAATATTATTGTGTATGTATTTTATTAATTTGTCATTTGTAGGGAACCCCTACATTATATTGGCACAACACAATACTCGTACATACCTAACATTACATAATAAATTACATATAAAACATAAACAAATTAATTCACAAGCATAGTCAGGCAAAACCCGTAGTATGCGCATTCCTGAGCCGCAAGGCTCAGTAAATACCTACCGATGCGCGCGCGGCGCAGTAAATACCTACCGATGCGCGCGCGGCGACCGACGGCGCAGTAAATACCTACCGATGCGCGCGCGGCGACCGACGGCGCAGTAAATACCTACCGATGCGCGCGCGGCGACCGACGGCGCAGTAAATACCTACCGATGCGCGCGCGGCGACCGACGGCGCAGTAAATACCTACCGATGCGCGCGCGGCGACCGACGGCGCAGTAAATACCTACCGATGCGCGCGCGGCGACCGACGGCGCAGTAAATACCTACCGATGCGCGCGCGGCGACCGACGGCGCAGTAAATACCTACCGATGCGCGCGCGGCGACCGACGGCACTGCGCCGCGCCTCCAGTCGAGAGAAAGCTTTCTACCGCGAAATTGACACTATTTTGAAGATATAATAAAACTAATAACTTGCTAGTTTGTTCAGTTTTTGATTTTCTAAGAACTTTCAGTGTCATCCTCGTATTGGGCGAGTGACGTACTAACTGTGCGTCAATTATTCATTATAAAAAGCTTCACATAATTACACAGACAAGTCATATCTACAGACGGTTATAAAAAAGGGTTGAAGCGTAAAGTCGTACGGCTCGTATTGTATAGTTTATTATTATTATTTCATGTGTTATTTAGTTATATTTTAATTTTGTTATATTTTTTTGGTATTTTTTTTTTTTTTTTTCTTTTCAATTTTTTTACTACCCATTATGGTAATCAGACGATTAATTTATATTATAAGTTTTGTATAATCGTAAATCAGATCTCCACGATACAGGCGATACAGTGTGGAGATCAGTAGATATACATTTAACTGGATAACCATAGCCCCTGTATAACACTTGGAAAACTATTCTATTCATTTTATGCTTATTTAGTTATAGTCTGTTTTGTGTTGATACAGCAAATAAAAAAATAAATCATTTTTTATTTTTTCATGTTGCTCTGACCTCTGACAGTTAACTGACAAATTTGCACCAAATGCTACCTTGGACGAGTTTTTAGTAGTTAAGCTAGTTTTTTTAATTTATAAGTTCTAGTTATAAGAAGGAACATACAATAAAGCGCTCGGACCAGGACGAGTTTCTTGTCAATTATTTTCGGACTTAGGTTAAGAGTGATGGACACATAAATTCACCTATCATGTAAGACGATTTAAAGCGATCCTTGCGGTCGCATTGAATAAAAAACGAGCGAACCTAACAGTTGTCGCATAAGATGTTTAACATCTGCTATTTCACCTTGGTAATAAGCATCATTAACAGGAGGTATATCCTTAAATCAGTTTACATAACAGCACACTTCGTAAGGCCAACTCTTCCACCCCCGCCCTTTAAGTCAAATATCAAATATCGCGAGAGCTTATCGATCAAACCAAATAGCGCGCGCTTCTTCGGCTTCCTGTTACACTTCCGCCTCTTTTCACTCCTACAGATTGCATAAAGAGAGAAGGAAAGATGACACTTGAAAATGTTTTTGAAGGATATCGCGTTTTGGAGTGCGCGATACGTACCTGCGCCAGCCGCAGCATGCTGACGCACATGAGCGTGGCGGCCGCCGGGCGCACGGCGCGCAACAACGTCTGCACGTCGGCGGCTGCGGGCGCCCGCTGCGGGTCGGCCGCGTCCGCCCGCGCCGGCCGCTCCGCGCGCCAGTGCGCCGCCGCGCGCAGCCGCTCCACGCGCACCCACACCGTGCTCAGCGGCAGGCCGCTACCGATCACCTGTCCGGATCCTCAGATATACACAAGGATGCAACCTTACTTTGATCCTTCGTTTCGAGTTCGAAAGATCGAGAGCTCACCGCATCCTCGGCGTCCTGCAGACGGCGTTCGGCGGCGCGCGTCTCGTCCGCGGAGGGCGCGGGCGGCGGGAAGGCGGCGGAGGGGGGGAAGTTAACCGCGCACACCAGCTCCAGCAGCAGCACCAGCTGCTCCCACAGCCCCGCGGCGCGCAGTGCGGCGCCTGCGGGCGGGTCCGAAACGATCCTATATTTGTAGACTTCGCGAAAGCATTCGACCCTGTTTCTATCCCTATATTTACTCAACGAGTTAGAAAATAAATATATACGAGTGATCGGTTAGTTTGTTTACCGGTTATTTGAGCTGTTGAAGCCGATGCGTTAAAATAGGCAATGTTAGGTACATTGCCTATTTTAGCGCATCGGCTCTAATCAGATTTGGAAAATTATACTTCGTAGAAGGGAAGTATGATGGAGCCCAATTTGTTGTACATTAATGACTTATGTAACCTATATCTAGTTCAAAGTAAGATTATATCTTATGCTGACGACCCTGCACTACTTTTAGTATGGACTCGGAAGAACATTAATATGCCCAACACGGTTTCAGTATTGTAAAAACTGACTCCAAATGCACGTACTAACTTTAAATGCTGATATAACAAAATATCAATTAATTAACAATACAATAACAGAAGAAAGTTGTATATTCATTTCACAATTTTTTGTATCTTTTGGAAAACAAGCTTAGACATTATACTCATAACAGGCCGGTCCCGAGGGGTGTGATAAGCCCCTCGGAAAACTCAATGTTTTTGCAGTTGGTGACTATGAAGAAACTTAAATTACTAATTACTTAAAAACTTAAAAATAAAGCGAAAATTGAAAAAAAAAAACAAATTTCGGCTATGATGACTTGCCATTACCACCCTTACTCATATCATAATTTTTGATTATCCTTATCATTTTTGATAAATCAATCATTTACAGAAGAAAGAGTCCCTGATGCACTATCAATTATAAATTAATCAATATCATTATCAATAATAAAACCCCTTCACAAAAACGGTAATAAAAAGGACTACAATCATTATAAACCCATAATCCTTGCCAACATTTTCAAAAGTATTTGAAAGTGCGATGTAAAAACGTCTCTATTTATTTTGTGAAAAATGTAATATCCTTTGACTGGCTTATTTAACGCCAGTCAAAATGATTTTAGATAAAATCACTCCACATCACTAGCAGTTTATAAATTTTACAAAATGCTTAGTATAATAAATAAAAAACAATCTGCAGAGGGCATATTACTATACTAGATAGGAGGCAAGGCTTATGTCAGAGTCACTTATCAAATTTTATTAGAAAAACAACTCCGTGTAGGTATTAGGGGTATAGCTCATGATTGTATTTTACTTGTCTAACCGTGCACAACTAGTAGAAATTTAATATTTCAATAACAATACAGGAGAAATTGCGAATGTTAGATCATAAAAAAACCGGCCAAGTGCGAGTTGGACTCGCGCACCGAGGGTTCCGTACAAACCTGTAGGTATATAAGTAAAAGTTCACCCATCACGACAATCGAGTCATAGTTGTGGTATTTTTTATTGCAAAATGAAATCCATAACATGACAATATTTATTTATTTATTTATTTATATTTAGAAAACCAAAAAAAAAAAAATCGGATTGCACTCCGGGAGTGCCGACAGAAGTGAACACTTATTTTGGCGCGTTAGAGTTTAGTAATAAATCACTTCAAAATCAGTAATTATGGCGATTGCCAATCAAATACTGAACGAACACAGATGATGCAATATTTTTTGTTCAGAATGTAGATAATATATCAAAGAACCTAACTCAGTAAACTTCTCCTTACAAAAGTAGACTGTAAACATGTGAATTAAGGTTTATAATCAAATGGGGCGAGCGCGACAGCCGGCTCCGTCTCGCCCCAGACAGTAACGGTGTCGCGAATCCAGAAGTTTTACCTCATCTAAAAATATGCGTACCATGCTAAAAAGAAGTTTTAACTTCAACAACATAGTATTAAAAATAGAAACAGAGTGCCAATTACAGGTTTTCACTGATGGAAACATTATAGTCAAAGGTGAGAACACTATTTTATCGCACCATCATAAAAAGAGTCACATGCTCGCTAACCAGATAATTACAATCATCAGAGTTTCTTACTCAATAAAGATAAAAGAATATAAAACAAAAGTAAAAACATCAAAAAGTATCTATATAATAGGCAACCCAGGTGGTTGCCTAGGTGCTACAAAAATTCAGAGTAAAGCAACGCCGTGCCTTGCCAATACTAATATTGAATGGATCAATGGCTAATGACTAAAACCGTAAATTTTGTCTGTAATTAGTAGAAGCTCCAGGTACATAAAGAGGGGGGTTGAATCTGAACGTTCTATGCGGGATATTAACATTAATTTTAAAGAGAAGGTCAGGGCAGTCAATATCATTCGAAATTATTTTTAACATAAATAAATAATCAGATATGTCACGACGAATTGATAAAGGCAAGAAATTTTTTGAATAGCTTTAATACGATCAATGTAAGTGCCATAGCACGGGTTTATACCTGAGACGCATATTCCAGATAGCTTCTAACAAACGAGCAATATAGTATTTTAAAAGTTTTAGCATTATTTAAATTTTTAGACAGCCGCATAACAAATCCTAAGGATTTTGAAGCTTTACTAACTATTTTGTCGACATGAGTATAAAAGTAATTTGGAGTCATGATGAACTCCAAGATCACGTATATTATCACTTTTAAGAAGTAGTTGACCTTGCAAGGTATATAATGTAGATATAATATTATATTTTCGGGTAAATGTAATAAAAGAACATTTATTTGGATTGAGCTTAAGTTTATTGATCAGACAATACTCTTCCAAACGAAATAGATCAGCTTTAAGGGCAGTCATATCCTGATTAGATGACCCAGTAGAGATTTTCATGTCATCAGCGAAACAGAGTAAATTAGAAGACTTAAAACACAAGTCGATATCCCCTACATAAATTGTAAAAAGAAGAGGCCCAAGCAAGGATCCCTGGGGGACTCCACTGGGAATATGAACCCAACTAGAAATATAATTATTAAGAACAACAGCCTGACTTCTATTAGCAGTGTAAGAAGCGAACCACCTCAAAAGATCTCCTCTTATTCCGGCTTGGCTTAACTTCTGAATTAGAGTGTTATGATCAATTTTATCAAACGCTTTACTGTAATCTGTGTAAATTACGTCCACTTTCTGACCATTATCCATCGCTTCTGTAATATAGTCATTAAGTAGAATGAGATTAGAAACTGTGGATTTGCCTCTCAAAAACCCATATTGAAAAGGACTAAATGTGTTCATTAGACTAGAATACAGTTGGTTAAATATTATCCTTTCAAAGATTTTGCAATTATACAACGTTTAGAGATGGGTCTATAGTTCGTTACCTCTGTTTTAGAACCTTTCTTATGGACTGGAGTAATAAATGCAGACTTCCAAATTATAGGAACATTATTAGAGGAAAGTGATAAGTTAAATAAGGTTGCTATAGGATAAACAATAGTATTAACAGATTTAATAAGAAATTTAGACGAAATATTATCAGGTCCCGGTGCTTAGGATGTATCTAGCTTTTTTATAATAATTTTAATATCAGTAGGATTAACTTCAATACTTTTGATGTCAGATGAAATATTAGGAGGTGGCTGATAGCTTACAAGAGGTTTATTTTGAGTGGTTGCAGTACTAACAAGCGCAGGGTTCAGAAAAGTTGATTGGAAATAAGTTGAAAAAGCATTACAAATTGATTGACCACCAGTAATGTTTGAAGTATTAAAATTCATAGAACTAGAAATGGAATGGCAATGGGATCTATTCTGAACATAAGACCAAATATATTTAGGATTTTTTAAAAAAGAGTCTTCAGTCTTATTAATAAATGTTTTGTAACAAGTTGATTCCAGTTGGTTCCCTCTCTCGCGTAAAAGTTTATAAGTAAGCTCATCAGATTTGTTACCATATTTTTTTAATTTACATAAAAACGTATATTTTTCTTTGATTGCCCTTATCAGACCCGAGTTGTATCATTATAGGATAGGAATGGTTAGAAGTTTTTTTAGTTGGAATATTATGAACCTTGTACAAGGTTTTATTACAAAAATCAACGGAGTCATTCATCAATTGAGCGAAGTGAAAACTCAGTATCCCAGTCAACATTATCAATAACGTCATTTATAGATTCAAAATCACCCTTGTCGAATAAATAACGCGTACGAGGTGCATAATCTAGTAAGGGAGTTTCAAACGATTTGACATTTATTTATGACAATTTGACAGTAGGACGGGATGGTGGGCGTCAACTAATGGAGTTAATGGATCAATACACTCTGTGATTGATACTGATTGATTGGAAAATACCAGATCCAGCTTTCTACCATTCCCATTTGATATACCGTTAAATTGATTGAGATTCAATCACTCATTTCATCAGTTAACATATAATCATCCGCACTAATCATCTGCTGTGAGGGGTAAAATTCAAACTATCTGACAGTAACCAAACAATTTTACTCAATTTAAAGTCACCAACCACTGGAAATGCGTCCGTGGGCTCGAGCAAGGCTACATTATGATTTAGTTTTGTAAGAAAAGAGTTAAGCTGGGAACTAAATGATAAATCATTTTTTTGATCGCACATATGTATAAATTCACCCACTTTCGTGTATTAGTTTGCTTAATTCGTACACAGAGCCAAAGATCTTCTGCCGAGGAGTTAAAGTGAGGTAGTAATTTTACTTGTAGATCTTTGTGTGTCGCAATTAAAACACCACCGCCTTTTGATTGATTACTAAAACTACAATCTCTATCACGGCGCCAAACTAGGTACCGATCATCCAGGTTCTCGGAGTTAGCTATACTGTCCACTAACCAGGTTTCAGTAAACATTATTATATCATACGAACTCAAACAAGCTCCGCGGTAAACTGTTTCCGTTTTAGTTCGTAGTCCGCGGGTGTTTAGATCATAAATGCATAAATCACGATTATTTAACGAAACCATTGATAAATAAGTATATGAAGTAATAGAATAAAAAAACAGTGTAGAAGTACTGGAGCAAAAAAAATATATGCGAATTGAAAATATCATAATGTGAGTAACAATTAATAAATATTGGGTAACGATAATAATTATTAAATGCAGACATTTAAAAATAGCGAGCGAGCGATGTTGATGCGGGACAGGCACAGGTACAAGCGCGTTGTTTAAATCATTTTCGTGTTTGATGATCAACACTTTAGAGGAATCATCACGGCGTACATGGATTTTACCATGCTTGATCCATACGTAGCTAAGTTCTTAATCTGGGCAGTAGTTTTAGTTAGGGTAAGGAGTTTTTTGTGCTCCATACTGAGGTGGTCATTAATGTAAACTCTTCCCGATGCCCCCTGGCAGCCGATATCCGACGCAGATAACTTCTTATGAGCACGTGCTGCTGCGATGAAATCCTCTTTTATGTATCTATTGATGAAGCTGATTATTATGAGTTTTTCATTAGAGTTGTGCATGAGAACCCTAGATATATAATTGATCTGGGTTTTAGGTACAGTGTAATTAACCTAATCACTAATTCGCTCCAAGATTGCAAAAAGGTTTTCGTCTTTCTTGATAGGAACCCCCTTGATCTCAACGTTATTCAACCTCGATCTCTGTTCCTGGGCGGACAACTCTAGTTTTGCTTTATCTAAGTCATTCTGCAGATATTTAACAGAGTCATGGAGTTTTTCGAGGTTGGTTACCCTGGTCTCAACACCTGTGAGTCTTTCACCAAGTTCATCCAGCTTCTCAGTTGCATAAACGCAAGTGATTTTAAGCTCTGAGAGATCGTCCTTAAGCACTTATAAACCGGACAGCTGGCGTTTCATGCCCCGCAGTTCCTTCATAATAGAGTCAAGGGACGCTGGCTCAACTGGGGCTAGCGTAGCTGGTGTTGGTGCTCGACATAAAGGACATCTTCATTGGGCTCTTCTTCAGCTGCATACTTCCTCCATGAGGTCTCAGAGATGTTCGCGCAGCCATAATCAAGGTGGCCTTTACAACTAGAGCATTGCACTCCATCGCTAAACTCGACCTTACAAGATTTACACTTCATTATGGTAGTACGTAGTATTAATGAAGATATCGGATAAAGAAAATGTAAAAAAAAAATCGGGTTGCACTCCGGGATTGCCGACAGAAGTGAAAACTTATTTTGGCGCGTTAGAGTTTAGTAATAAATCACTTCAAAATCAGTAATTATGGCGACTGCCAATCAAATACTGAACGAGCACAGATGATGCAATATTTTTTGTTCAGAATGTAGATAATATATCAAAGAACCTAACTCAGTAAACTTCTTCATACAAAAGTAGCCATGTTTACACATGTGAATTAAGGTATATAATCAAATGGGGCGAGCGCGGCAAACGGCTGCGTCTCGCCCCAGACGTTACTAACGGTGGCGCGAATCCAGAGGTTTTACCTCATCTAAAAATATGCGTACCGCGCTAAAAGAAGTTTTCACTTCAAAAACTGATTAGCGCAACACGCAAAACTTGAGCCCAAGGTTGGCAATATATGAATTCCGACGCGACGGTGCGGTGCAGCGGACGGAGGCTTGCAAGCTAAGTGAGTGTTCACACGAGACTGAATATTTATTAAAAATATTTTTAATACATATGATGTAACTAAAAATTTACGGTTTCCGCAATTTTCCTTTATCTGTGCTTTAAGACGTTGCTTCGTACCAAATGTCAAGATTCTGATTTCACGGGAAGTACCTTATAGGTTTTGATTCTCTTGCGAGTATCGAAAATTTGCCGCATAAACAGCTGTATCTTTTGATTACGTTGGCTTGGAAGTTTGATTTTCACATCTTTAAGGGACAATAGGCCTGAGTATTTGATATAAATTGCAGCTTGATACGCGTCGTCGACGCGTTCCTGTGAAAAAGGGTCTTGACAGACAGATAGATGGACAACAAAGTAATCCTATAAGGGTTCCGTTTTTTCCTTTCGAGGTACGGAACCCTAAAAAAACAATGTAACCCAATCAATACCACAAGGAAGTGTTTTTGGTTGTGTGTTAATTGTAATATATGTCGGAAAGTAAACGAAATAATATGAAAAATAACCAATCAATTAGTTCAAAATATTACTTGATTAATTTGATTGTGTTCATAAAACTAAACAAATTTTTTTTGATTTCTGAAATGTATTAAGTACTAAGATGTTCATTTGGTTTTTAATCTTAAAAATTGCGAAATGATTTCCGGTTAGCCATTTCCTTTTAATTATTTTTCGTGTAATAAATCATTCGTTTGATTTCCGAGAGTGTTGGTATTATTGTAAGTTCATTTCCCTTTCCATTCAAATTAGTTGGGATTGACTTGGTATTTTAAAATGTCATGAAAGCGGAAACGCAAACGTTGCCAATTATTTGCGGGGCGTCTAGACAAAGCTTTTGTACTACATCTTGATTTTGAATTCGGTCAGTTATTTATGAGAGTTGGTAATAGCAAGACGTGAACAAAAGACTTGTCTGTACCGCGTGATTCTGTTATTAAAGTAATCGTTTCTGGTGTGCAAATTCGAATAAAACTGTGAGCGTTACGAGTTCGGTTTACTTAGTTGCCTGGAGAATCTATTAGTGATGTCGCACCCTGCCATGCCTGACGCGACATATATATAAAAATAATCTGCTAAATATTATAAATACTCATTATACATTATTTGCAGATGATAATCAGTATGATATCAGTTGTAATTCCATATAAAAATAATATTAACAATAACTTAAATGTTCGCCTTGACTCTATTATATCAATAATTGTTAAATGGCTGCGTGACCATAACCTAAAAATCAAAATAAAAATAAACGAAAATAATGCAGTTAAACTATACCAAAAATCAACATATTGACTATACTTTTCAAAACATAAAAATAGAATTCATGAAAACTTACTCATTATTAGGAATATGTATATATTATATAGACTGTAGTATAAATTGGAAAGACCACATCAATAATATTGTTAATAGTGTTGGCTTTTCCATAGATGGCTAATTCATAAATAACATAAGTAACCCTGATGATATGGTGTTGCTGGCTCCCTCTATAACAGTCTTTCCCAAAGTGGGCGATAACGCCCCCTTGTGGGCGCTGCAGGCCTAAAGGGGGGCGGTAAGAGACCCAGAAAAAAAATGGGGGTGTTGTGTAATTTCATCTTGATAGGAGGACTCTTAGACACCGACTGAGCTCTCGACTCTCTACTACAACTTGTGAACATCAACTAATATTAATTAAGAGATTGCTCAAACTCTGTTCGATATTTCTCTCCGCGTAGTTCATGTATCAATCCTGTTTAATTCAATAAATAAAAGAAAAATCATGTCAATCGGTCGCTCCGTTTCGAAATAAATGTAGACACAAACAAACAAATAAAAAGGCAACAGACACACTTTCGCATTTTAATAGTTATTAGTATTCCTAGATAGGTAATTTTCGTAGATAATAGACCGCGGGCAATCATGTTTTAACAAGTTTTGTTAAATAACCCGATTTGTGCACTCCTGTGTCAATCGGCTGGTAAATAGAATAGGCACTTGTTCTTACTTGTTAAGTAAGATTGAGCGTTTAATGAGATAAGCGAGTTTATGCATGTTTGTCTTATTCCTGTCGGTGCGTGCTGCTTATGCAATCCTATAAAAACAACGTAATATTTATTTTATTTTCATTTGCGGTTTCGCGCGTAATAGATAAGCAGTACTTAAGTTCAACACTTACTTAGGTATTTCTCAAAACAAAACAATATCGGAAGTAAAAAAGAAGAGACGGCAATACTGTGTGTAATATATTTAATTCGGATTCATTGAAAATCCCACAAACCCATGGTCGCCTTTGTGCCTTCTATGTCTAAAAACATTTTCGAATGAAGCAATGAAGCCTTCAAGACTGCAAGATCATTTGAATAAAATGCATCCAGATAAGAAAGACAAGAATGTAGCATATTTTCAAGACCTAGAGAAGAAGCATAATACGCAGCCAAGTGTAGCAAAACTATTTTCGGCGGCTGCTAAGCAAGATGACGACGGACTTCGAGCTTCGTACAATATCTCTTTGTTAATTGCTCAAAAAGGCAAACCATACAACATCGGAGAAGAGTTAATTTTGCCAGCAATAAAGGAAGTAACAACTACTGTGCTTCATAAACCGGCCGCAGATCTTATCCGAAAAATTCCTTTGAGTAATAATTCTGTGCAAAGACGAATTGATGAAATGGCTGAAACAAACATTGAAGGATCATTGTGCAATCATCTGAGGACTAGTCAATTCTCAATTCAGCTCGATGAGTCCACTTTACCAACTAATGAAGCATTGTTGCTGTCTTACGTGAGGTTTATTAAAGATGAGAAAATATGTGAAGAACTATTGTTTGCTAGAAATTTAGAGACCGATACAAAAGGCGAAACCATATTCAATACATTAGAAAAGTTTTGTGATGAGCAAGAGATTCCCTTGAAAAATATTATATCAGTTGCTACGGATGGCGCTCCGGCTATGACAGGGTGCCATAAAGGCTTCATAGCGTACTTAAAAAATAAAATTCCAGATGTCCTTGCTGAACATTGCGTTATTTATAGACAACATTTGGTTGCTAGAAACTTAAGTGAACGACTATTTCAATCGCTGCAATATGTCATCAAAGCAGTCAATAAAATCCGTAACAGCTCTTTGAATGATAGATTATTTCATCAGCTTTGTGTTACTAATGACGAAAATTTCAACCGTTTGTTGTTTCATACTGAAGTTGTCTGACTCGATTTTACAACCTGTTTGACTCTGTGATAGAGTTCTTGGAAACTAAAAATACAGAATTGCGCAACAAGCTCATTACATCAAAGAATGATATAGCTTACATGACAGACCTGTATAAATTGTTCAACGACATGAATCTCCACCTGCAAGGCGATGTACTAAATTTAATTAAAACAAAAAATGTCGTTGCTGCTTTCGCAGCCAAACTGCTTTTACATAAAAATAATAAAATATGGGCAGACGTGAGTTTCACAATTTGCCGAATTTATCAGTATCCTGCAGTAACGACGACTTGTTTGCCTACTGCCAACATTTGGAAAACCTCCACATTGACTTCACCGAACGATACCAGTACCTTTTGAACTTGGAAATACCAGACTGGGTGTTGGATCCGTTTTCAAATGTCAACACAGCAATGTCACCTAAGCTGGAAGAAGAACTTATAGAATTAACAACAAACGAGGAAATAAAAATCAAGTTCAAAAATGGCTAGTACCAAGAATTTTGGCTACAAAAACCGAACCCGCAATTGTACCCTGGATTGTGGTCAATCGTTCAACGATTCTTGATAGCATTCCCATCGTCATATTTGTGTGAACGTGGATTTAGTGCTGTGGCAACGCTGCTTACTAAAAAGAGAAATCGTTTGCATGTTACCGAACCTGGCGACTTATTCCAACCACGGGCGCGTTTCAAGTACCTGGGTCAATGGGTCACCGAAGACCTCACAGACAAAGAGGATTTTGGAGAGGAAACGACGGGCGTTTGGCTGTCAGAAGCAACATGCTGGCTCGTAGATTTGGGCGGTGTACGGGAGCAGTAAAGGTTTTGCTTTTTGAAGCCATTTTCCAGTATTTTTATACGTGCACTCTATGGGTCAACTATTCTCTAACGACGGTCAACGCTTTGCGCGGGCAGTATAACAACGCGTTCCGGATGTTGCTCGGGCTGCCATGATACTGAAGCGCATCGGGCATGTTTGCCGACGCTCAGGCGGATGGCTCATGTCATAATCAGAAAAAGAGCCGCTTCGATGCGAAGTCGTGTCCGCGGCAGCACAAACAGCATCCTGCGCGTTGTAGCGGCCCGAGTGTATTGCCGCCTTGTGTGGCATCTGGTTTAGCTTCATATTAAGTAGCCATTATTAGGTTTATTATTATTATTATTATTGTTATGACATTTGATTTTGTTTATTTGTAATTTGTTTTGTAACTTATTGACATTATGTAGGTATGTACTAACCCGAATCTTATTTTTAATTATAATGTATCCTTACTAACAAATGATATGAACCTTAACTGAAATAAACGAATTGAATTGAATAAGGTTACGTTAAAATTATCAAGATTTACTCATAAATGAGTTCATTAAATAAACTAAAAAAAAAACAAATAAAACACTGCAACTTGTGCATATTAAGCTTATGCTCATGCCTGGTTTCACTACGGGGCATAGTAAGGTACCTCGAAGGGTCGAATATGGCCAGCCGAGTAATATGGCCATAAATCTATATCTCTATAGTGTATTATACAAAACCGAACAAAACTCGTAAATGTTGGGCCAGGAGATCCGTTATATACTTCACGATTCATAAAATCAAATGAAGCAACAAATAAAAAAATAGGTCATACAAATTATCAGATTACAAATATTTGGAAATTTATATTAAAAATATTTTTTATTGTTTTATTTAATATTTTTTATAAAACTTATTTATTATACAAAACGTCAACAGACCTGTACAAAAATACAAATCAATATTTGTTACGAAAAATAAACTTAATAAGTTGAGGACCTCTGTTTTATAGTTTCGACTGTATAACGCAACATAATGCTGAGTCGGACACCAATTTGTAACAGCACACTTGGACGATTGCGAGAAACTCAATCTTTAGTTTAGTTTAGTTTAAGTTGTCTTTCCTGTTTTACTTTGTTTTAGAGATTAACTTTTTAAAGTGTTTTATGTTTTAATTTTTTCTGTTTCACTTTGTATTTATTTTGAGTTTACCATATTGTTTTTTTTTATGTGTATGTTACAAATAAATATATTTTCTTTCTTTCTTTCTTTCTCTGTGGCGCAGTGGGCTAAGATCCGGCTGAGACGCAGAAGGTTGCGGGTTCGATTCCCGCCGCGGGACGAATGTTTGTATGATCTGCAAGTATTTGTCTCAAGTCTGAGTGTTTCTATATATAATATGTTAGAATTATTTAATGAATAAGATAGAAAAGTTCCTATCTATTTATCATACATTCTTATGGTTATTTTACCTTACGTTTTCGATCACTGATATATTTGATCTTATCTCATTTAATTTGAATGGTACATTTTAAACAGGATACAATTATGGTTTCGTTTTGCCAACAAACCCGGTTATGACGACTACGATAATATAGAATAAAAACAAGCTGGTAAATATTCGTGAGGGTAGATGGGAGTCGTGACTTAACGCCCGAGACGAAAGGATTTTAAAAAGAAAAAGTGAATAAATAGTAAATATCATTTAAATGTTATATTTTCCTTGAACTTTCTACCTGATAGTTTATAAATATGTATGTATGTAACAAAAAAAAGTACCTATATAAGTAGTGTATCAGTCATGTCACATGTGGTACACAAGTTTTGTTTACTTTGGGGCCAGATGATGCTGTGTGAAATGTTCGGGATTATTTATTATTTAGTTTACACAAGCCGCGGGCTGGTAAACAGCAACATAAATAGATACCTACAACACAAAAAAAAACTAACAGTTTATGCCTTTATTACAGTCCTAGTTCTTCCTTGTTAATTGCATGATTTATCATTATTGTCATTATCTCAACTTAATATGTAAGAAAAATATTAATAAAGAAAAAGTATCAAAATCATTTATACTTTGGCTACAACAGTGCCGTGAACTCGTGACCTCGAGCGAGTTGTCGCCGTGCTTCAATATACCTAATCTTTCAGAACGTATTTTGTGATAGGCCTCTTAAATCAATTATCTATTTAAATGATGAAAACGCAGCGAAAACTTCATTAAGATTGTCTGTTCTTCTGTGTGGTCAAACATACGATACTAGGTGTAATACTAGGTCACCCACCACGTAAGTGCTCTAAGCAGTTAGCTTCACAGCGTCACCACTCGGCAGCTTTTAGAGACAGTTTTCAACAGGCAACACGTTAATAGCAGACAGTTCACTTAGTTCAGGCATATTGTAAGCCGTTACAAGTTCACACTGGATCTTTCTTCCCCTGAAGTTAGGCGAAAAGCAATCTTGCGTATGGAGGTACTGTTGTGTAGATAAAATGTTGGCTACAGGTGTTTGAAGCCCGATACAAGTCACAATGGATAGTTTCTCAAATGTGTAGAGCCTGGGCTAGGTACATGATACCTACCTACTATTTATATAAACTACTGAACAATTACTTAATACATTATCATTTTATAAATGCTTAAGTCAATAAACGTGACATTCAATAATAACAGAAAACAGATAACAACTATAAAAATAATAACAAATACTCAACACAAACGCTTAAAATGAATGATAGCAAATCTTTTAAAAAGGCTTCAAATTATAATTTGAGAGTTGTTAACGAATGTACTGCGAGAGGGTTAAACTTTAGTAGTGCGTCGCAAGAAAATGAAGGGAAAAAAATGGGGGGGTGCGGGGGGGACCCTCCCTACCCCCTGGTACCACCCCCATACTAGGTATTGCCCCGTTTTCGAGATATTTGAATAAATGTAACCTAACCTAATGTAATGAACTTAAAATTCCGGTTCACTCCTCTACCTTCTATGGAAAATCGTTTACAGTGCAGGCTGTCCGCTTATGGAACGCGTTGCCTGTAGATATTAGAAAGGCTAAGTCTCTCCCCATCTTCAAGAATATGGTCATGAAACACTATTTGTCGTACTGTTATACCTAATCATTTCTATATTGTTGATACTTAATATAAAACCTATTTTGGTGCTATGATTTTATGATTTTATATGTTTATTATTATACTTATTATGTATGTAAGTATGTATTTATTTATATCAGTATTATATTTAGTTTATTTAAAGATTATGTAAGTAAGTATAGAATTATATTTGCCAAAACACCACACCAATATGCCCCTTCTCTGTTTATTGATAGTCCAATCCATCCAAAAGTTGCCTGGCAGAGATCGCTGTTAGCGATAAGACCGCCCATTGTATTGCCTTTTATTGTAAAATTAGTGTCTGTGTATTTTTCTGTGTGGTATAACAATAAAGAGTTATCTATCTATCTATCTATCTAACCTCAAAAAAAAATATTGATACAAATCTAGTTTAAATTACCAAGGAGGGGGAGGGAGAGGTCCACCTCACCCCTGGTAAAGCTCCCAAAATAAAGGTAGATGCACAAATGAGAAAAAAAAAACATTTGTAACCTATCGTAACGTTTCGTAAATTTGTAACGTTTCGTTCGCATCAATTTTGCACAACATGATATATCACAGATAACAAATACGACAAAGATCAGATATACCGTGACCTTGTATTATTTTCTGGCGCTGCGGCGGCCACTGCCGCGGCACGCTTCGCTCGCCTTGCGCGTTTTTTTCTATACTCCAACATAACCTACCTAGTGATAGGTGATAAGTAACCAAGTGAGATATACCGTGACCTTGTATTATTTTCTGGCGCTGCGGCGGCCGCTGCCGCGGCACGCTTCGCTCGCCTTGCGCGTTTTTTTCTATACTCCAACATAATCAAGCTATTGATAGGTGATAAGTAACCAAGTGAGATATACCGTGACCTTGTATTATTTTCTGGCGCTGCGGCGGCCGCTGCCGCGGCACGCTTCGCTCGTCTTGCGCGTTTTTTTCTATACTCCAACATAACCTACCTAGTGATAGGTGATAAGTAACCAAGTGAAATATACCGTGACCTTGTATTATTTTCTGGCGCTGCGGCGGCCGCTGCCGCGGCACGCTTCGCTCGCCTTGCGCGTTTTTTTCTATACTCCAACATAATCAAGCTATTGATAGGTGATAAGTAACCAAGTGAGATATACCGTGACCTTGTATTATTTTCTGGCGCTGCGGCGGCCGCTGCCGCGGCACGCTTCGCTCGTCTTGCGCGTTTTTTTCTATACTCCAACATAACCTACCTAGTGATAGGTGATAAGTAACCAAGTGAAATATACCGTGACCTTGTATTATTTTCTGGCGCTGCGGCGGCCGCTGCCGCGGCACGCTTCGCTCGCCTTGCGCGTTTTTTTCTATACTCCAACATAATCAAGCTATTGATAGGTGATAAGTAACCAAGTGAGATATACCATAACAAAATCACTGACAGGATTTTTACGTTTCGTTCACATCAATTTTACACACAAAATATTAAACCATAGACAAGAAATACGTCAAAGTTGATTATTATCTGTCAACCTTTACGTAGTTTTATCAGATTTATTTGATTTGAGGTTAAAAATGTTTTATTATTTTCTCGGAATAACCTAATGTTATTAGTGGTAAATATGTAATCAGAAAACAAAACCCTACCTGAGTCTTTTCACCCTCCAATTCGTGCGACGCACTACTAAAGTCAAGCCCATATTAGTCTCCGTTTAGTCCTCGCGTCCCTTCGCATTCGCAAGCGAGTCACTCACCGTACACGAACAGCACCAGCGGGTAGGCTCGCGTCTGCGCCGCGCCCGCGTCCTGCAGCGCGGCCAGCGCGGCGCGTTGCAGCTCCGAGCCCGCGCCGCTCAGCGTCCACAGCAGGCGCAGCCAGCCCTCCAGTCGCAGGCGAGGCCGCGTCTCTGCGGGCCAGGCGGGACGGGGTCACGGTCACGCAAGATCGCTCCGGGGCGGCCGCGCGGCACGGCGCCCTACGTACCTCGCGCCAGGTCAGCGGACAGCGTCGCCAGCAGGTCGCGCGGCGGCAGCGTGGCGGCGCGCGCGCGGTGCAACGCCGAGCGCACGCGCGCCCCTCCCGCGCCCGCCGCCACCGCCTCCTCGCACGCCGCGCGCCACGCCGCGCCCTCCGCCCACTCCTCCTGCGCACGGAGCATCGAGGTCAGCGCGCGAGCCTCGGCCGCCGGGAGCCCGCTGTCGGCCTGTACATCACCTGGAAGTCGATGTAGCGCAGCCACAGATCCTCGTCGTGCGCGTTCCCGGAGAGCAGCTGGCGCAGCGCGAGCGCTCGCTCGGCGGCCTCGGAGCCCCCTCCCCCCTCCCCCTGCCCCTGCCCCGCCTCCGTTTCCAGGAAGTAACGACGACGCACCGCGCCCCGCGCCGTGCCTCCCCCGCCCGAGCCTAGCGCGTGCGCTGTCGCACGCTTGTAGCTGCAATAGGAAATAAGTCGTTTTTCCAATCAAAGGGAAATATTTTTACAAAGCTTCAAAATAATGTAGACAGGCCGAAAATGTAACTGTATTCTGATGTAGGTACACGTATGGTGGTGAGGCTATTTGTATTGTGCAAATTCCAGATGATGCTCCAGCATCAGGTCAAGGTATGTCCTTGCAATATCATGGAAGTAGAATGAAAAATTTTGAATCGATCAAACCTGTGGAAGAGGCTCAGATCCCTTCATCAACTAGAAAAGAGCCGATTCATTGATTATAGATAAATTTTCTTGAATCATAGCTTGCTGGATCATGTTTTTTACCAAACAAAAAATAAACTAAAATCGGTTCATCCGTTTGGGAGCTTTGATGCCACAAAAAAGACGCACACATACTCGGATACAGAGATACACGCGTCAATAGTTAAGACCCACAGTTTGCGCGGGTGTTATTAAGAGGCTTATTACATTACGATCGTGATTTTTTAATTAAATGCCCATCTTTGGCGTTCTCGTTCAGAGAAACTGAAAGTATTCATCAATTTTTACTTATTGTATGGCGGAATTAGTTATTATTATAAAAAAATTACCACAACATCTCTGATATTATATTCTTTTATTTTTATTGAGTAAGACATTTTGATGATTTTATTGTAATTATCTGGTTTGCGAGCATGCCTCTCTTTTTATGAAGGTGCGATAAAATAGTGTTCTCACCTTTGACTATAATGTTTTCATCAGTGAAAACCTGTAATTGGCTCTCTGTTTCTTTTTTTAGTTCTATGTTGTTTTTTTAGCTTTTGGTTTTCCAAGTATAAATAAATAAATATAGTAGTTGAGTTTATAGCGGCCTCGGAATTCAGAAATATTTACAAGGTATAAACAAAAAACTAAAAAAATCTCATTCAAAACTATAAAACTACTAAAAATGTTAAGAATTAGCGTAAATTTCTCCTCATTACATTAATACTATCGAGTAAAATTTATACTAGAACAAACGTTAGTTCATAAGCAAAGTAGCCCATGTCCTTCTCCAAGGTCAAATCTATCTCTATACTAAATCAAAACTCATCAAAATCGTTTCAGCGGTTTAAGCGTGAAAACGTTACAGACAAACAGACAGACAGACAGACCGAAAGACAGAGAGACAGACGACAGACTTTCGCATTTATAATATTAGTAGGTCTATCCTGTCTATCCTGTCCATCCAAAGGTTGCCTGGAAGATATCGCTTTTAGCGATAAGGCCGCCCATTGTACAACTGTATTGCTAATAGTATTATTTTGTGTGTTCTCTTTGTGTACAATAAAGCATTTATCTATCAATCTAATTGTGTGTACCGAATGTCTTCGCATTCGGTACAACGCCCTATACCTGATGATATGACACCGAAGCCTATAGACGCCAGCAACTCAAGAAGCATCACATTCGCGTTGCCGACCTGAGAAACCTATTAACTACCCATACTGTATTTTCCCGCGAAAACCTCGGCAGGGAGCTCATTGCACAATCGGAGTGTTCGCAGAAGGAAATTCCTGAAACCGCACTGTGCCAGTTCGGTTCCAGTTCTAGTTCCAATTAGGTTCCAGTGTGTGCGGATGAACACCCTGCCGATGGCGAGCGGTGCGATAATAGAAGGTAGCGGTGGGCTTCATGTCAAACAACTTCTCGGAACACAACCGGTTATATAAGCGGTAGAACACATAAAGAGGCAAAGTCTCATCTCAGGCTTAATGGCCCTTAGAAACAACCGATACCAGTTATGGGAGAGATTTAAGTGCATGGCCAGACTGCAAACGCGGGTGCGGGGCGGACGCGGGGATCTCAAACTAGATCGAGCTAACCGCGCGCGTTCTTGTCATGGCGTCTTCACAAATTAATGTAGAAGAATATATAAGTGCTATTTAAGCACGACCTGCACTGTGGATGTAGAAACAACGTCCATACAAAAACATAAAAGTTAATTTAAGGTTGTGGAATGAAATAAAATTAAAAAACTTTAGAGGTTGCTCTCGCAATTTTTCATTTCGTTTAAAAATTGCCATTTAATGTAAGAATTTTTCAGTAAAAATAAGTCTTCTTCATCTATACTATATTATATTTTAACAAACACTGGACACGGCAGCACTCTGAACTAAGCCGCGCTCCTCAGCGGACAGGCACAATCGCGTTGCCGCACCCGCGCCGCTCCCCGCACCGCGCTGCCAGTCTGGCCAAGCACTAAACCCGCAAATAATTATGATTTTAAATCTGTACCACACATAAGATTCACACCATCTTAAAGGGGAATCACAGATGCCTGCATGACCAACAAGTTTTTGTAAATGGATTTTGTGATCAGCAACATTAGACATCTTTAAACAATTCGTATAAATAAATCATTGCGTGACATTTCCCATAGCACCATCTAGTTCCAAACTAAGCAAAGGTTGTACTATGGTAACCAGATGTCTGATAGAATACTTATATATTATTGTAAATACATAATGTACTTACAATACTTTTTAGCACTCAACTCAAACACAGAACAAACATCTATGTTCACCACATAAATGTTTTTTTTCTGGATAGGGATTCAACCCATCACTAACAGCTGAAATAGTTACTACCAACCAGTGGCGTATCTAGGCAACCAAAGGCCCTGGGGCAAAAAATAAACTAGGGCCCCAACTAAACTATTTTAAAATTGTTTGTTCCGTATTCGTCGTGTTCCGAATTCGATCGGAATTCAATCCAGATTTGTCGTAATCCAGATTCGTCGTACTCCAGATTCTTCGTAATACGAGTACAGTCAACTAGGTACATAAATAAAATTGAAAACCAAATAAGTTCAAATTATAACTTATGAACAAATTAAAACTATTTTATGAAAATAAAAGAAAATATCGGTAGATATTTTCTTACCGTTCGAATAACATAGACCTGTGATAGACACACAGACAGCGGAGGCACGTTAATAGGGTCCCGTTGAGCTGCCTTTTACGGAATCCTAATTAAGTAGATATTTTTATACCAATAACACCACTTTCTTGACCGACTATACGTTTTACGTCGACTCTGGAGTACGTCTTGTTCGGAACACGACAAATACGGAGCAAATCTTTGAAATTTTATCAATACAAGTCAAAATATAAATACCTACTTATGTTGTTATATTTAAATACGTTGAAGTTCCAAAGCTACATTATCATCAGTTCTTTATTGTGCATAGTTGGGCAAAAATTCTTTCATTCACGTTTCAGCTTAGGCAAAAATGTTTTTGTATGTCTGTCCGGCGGCGTCCGAACGATGTCTGTCCGGATGTTTTTCTCTACAGGTCTCATTTCTTTACTGATTCCCGTGAAATTTTGTGAGCAGGTTCTACTTATAACTATACAGAATTTTTAAGTCGATTCAGTTTTTGGTAATTTTTCAAAATGGCGGAGACATGGGGGTTGAAAACGTATAAAAAGTTGTATATCAGTAATTTCGAAATATGTTCGAAATGACTGAAATACAGCTCAGAGAGCCACTAGTTTCAATAATTTACTAGACACAATAATAATTCGGTTAAATGCACATTTACTGGCATGAGTGCAGTCAGTCAAATATAATTTGGTTGTTATAGATGAAACAACTTTATTACAAAAGTGTGAGCAATTCCAACATAAATATTCTGATATAATAGGCCCTAACTTTTCCCTTGATCCTAACAGAACTTGCTCAAAATTTCACGAGAATCGGTTGAGAAATGCGACCTGTTGAGGAGAACATCCGGACAGACGCCGGCCGGACGCCGCGCCGTTCATACAGACATAAGAAAGCATTTTTGCCTAAGCTGAAACGGAGTAACTCGCTCGCGCTTCGCGCTTGCTCGGTCAAATATTAATTTTAAATATTTCATCCCTTTTTTGAAATCGGTAATCTAAAGATAATTATCAAAATGTTTTTTATTTTCCTTTGCCTTTTTTCATTGAAATGGGGATCTGTACTATATTTGCTATATATGACGACCTCTGTGGCGCAGTGGGCTAAGGTCCGGCTGAGACGCAGAAGGTTGCGGGTTCGATTCCCGCCGCGGGACAAATGTTTGTATGTTCAGCAAGTATTTGTCTCAGGTTTGGGTGTTTCTATGTATAAGATGTAATATTTACAAAAAAAAGTATATAAGCAGTCATGTGGCAGTAAATTTGCATCTTTGCATCTATTTCTTTTAAAACTCCGCTTCGTCCAAATCAATGTTGCATTTTTTTTAAATTTTGCATTTTGTTTTAGATCCATAATTGGACGTAGTTTAGCAGAAAGGACTCAAACCACACAATGTTACTTTTGAGTTATTATCGTTTTAAGTTCAAACTGGTATTCTTCAGTGATGTTGTACTAATATTTCCTAATTTCCTTACAATATTAGTAGAAAAACCAATCCTTGTTATTATATAGTTGTTGGTAAATGTTTAATTGAGTATTTCTTGACTTATTGAAGAAAATATGGGTTTGAGTCCTTTTTGCTAAATTAGTATTTTCATAAAGTAATCATCATTATAATTTCTCAATAACGATCCAGGCACTAAAAAGGTTAAAGATATTGATTTTTAATAAAAAAATAAACATTATTTCTAGCAAAATGTATTTTTCGTAGTAGTAATAGTAAATATAAAAAGGTGTTACGGTTAATTTATTATAGGTGACATTATAGTTGCGTGTTTTGAACTATAATGTCACTTAGCAATCAGTCTCTTCAGTCCTCATTATCTTCTTGTAACAATAAAAAATCTGGTTCAGCTCCAAAACCATCTACATCTTCAACAATACTGCTATTTCCTTTGAGATATTTATAAAATTCCACAGTCTTTGGGAATGAGATCCAACATAGATGTTAGGTCGTCTAACTTTGCTTGAGCTATTTCTTTTCCGTTCGGCCATAGCAATACAAAGTCTTCTTCTGATATTTCTAGAGATTTTCCTTTCAGTTTTTTTTCGATACTGAGCTCTCGAAATAGTCTATCATCACCTTTCATAAAAATCGAATACTTTTTTCGAATTCTTTTTCCAACAAAATATCCTTTGTCTTTAGCCAGTTTACTCTATCTTTTGTTATTAATGTTTTCCTGTTAACGATTTTCTTTTTTATATTACGTGTAGAAATGAAATCTTCTTTCTGCATCTTATATAGGTACTTTAAGAAGATTTTTCTTTCTACAGCATTTCATAACATTTATGTACCTATTCAGCTGCTGTGTAAATTCGTTCATGATAAAAAGATTTAAAAAAGACACCTGTAACAAATGTAATATTCTTACACACACACAAGATAAAAAACAGCGTATCAACTAATGAAAAGCAGAAATTGGGGGAAGAAAAAGACGAGCATCTTAAACGGGCCCGCAACCATAGAGAACAGATGAATGATTGCTTCAACCAACGTCTACAGTCTGAGCCTGACGTTGGTCGAAGCAACAAGTCTGCAGAGCAGAGTGTTATTTCGTCGGGGTGCAGAGTGAGTCAAGTGTTCCTGAGGATGCCTCGTGGGTCGGGTCGAGGATCTATTTAATGTTCAAATTTTTTGTCTAATTTAGCGCGTAATAAATCATCATTCATCTGTTCTCTAAGGTTGCGGGCCCGTTTAAGATGCTCGTCTTTTTCTTCCCCCAATTTCTGTTTTTCATTAGTCAATTCGCTGTTTTTTATCTTGTGTGTAAGAATATCACATTTGTTACAGGTGTCTTTTTTTAAAAAGCGCTGTAAAAGATTAAAAAAAGACACCTGTAACAAATGTGATATTCTTACACACAAGATAAAAAACAGCGCTTAGAGAACAGATGAATGATGATTTATTACGCGCTAAATTAGACAAAAAATTTGAATGTCTAACATTCGATCTCGAAAAAACTCTGCCGCTTCCTCGTATCCCAACAAACGTGGTATTTTATAAGCGCCAGTTATGGTTGTATAACAGTGGTATTCACGTTGGCTCCAGTGACACAGGACACTGTAACGTCTGGCTGGAAGGGGAAGCTGGGAGAGAGGATCCCAAGAAGTGGAATCATGTCTAGTATATTTTATCAAAAACAATCTTGACGATCAAGTTGAAGACCTGGTGTTGTGGAGGACAAAATCGAAACATAAAAATTGTGATAATGCTAAAAGCAATAATAGATACTCACCAAAACCTGAAAACCATAACATTCAAGTATCTTCAAAGCGGTCACACATTTCTGCCGAATGACACAGACTTTTCAAAAATTGAGTACCAACTAAAATATCATGAACGAATTTACACTGCAGCTGAATACATAAATGTTAAATGAAAAATAAATTTTGCTAGAAATAATGTTTATTTTTTTTATTAAAAATCAATTTCTTTAACCTTTTTAGTGCCTGGATTGTTATTGAGAAATTATAATGATGATTACTTTATAAAAATACTAATTTAGCAAAAAGGACTCAAACCAATATGGGTTTGAGTCCTTTTTGCTAAATTCTTCAATAAGTCAAGAAATACTCAATTAAACATTTACCAACAACTATATAATAACAAGGATTGGTTTTTCTACTAATATTGTA
Source organism: Lampropteryx suffumata (assembly GCA_948098915.1). Classification (NCBI taxonomy): domain Eukaryota; kingdom Metazoa; phylum Arthropoda; class Insecta; order Lepidoptera; family Geometridae; genus Lampropteryx; species Lampropteryx suffumata. The sequence goes on along the minus strand of OX402557.1, from coordinate 19,818,573 downwards.
AGGAAATTAGGAAATTTTACTTTCACTAATCGGTGTTCACAATCACACAAAAGTATAAAATCTCAATAATCTTCAACATTCAACATTGCCTGTGCGCAAACGCATTGCGCACAGGCAATGTTTTAATGTGTTGCCGCTTTCCAAAACAAATTCAACCGGAGTTTACAGAATGAGATTGCCATTAAAAAAATGTATTGAAGGAGAAAAGGTGCTTATGTTTCAGGCAGAAAGTTAAATTCCGGGGTATTTCAGCTTTTAGTAGATGTGGTGGAGATCAAATTTATTCTAAAATAACTAGGACAGCAAGAGCTATTTTAGCTTAATGCTTAATACGCTTGTTTTTTTGATATCATATACCTGTAGCCGAAACAACTTAGACAATTTAAGTCTTATTAGCTGAATGTTAAATTGTCTATTTATTTGGTATTTAATATAACAGAAATGACTTAGGCAGTTTAGGTCCTATTAGCTGAATGTTAAATTGTCTATTTCTTTGGTATTTAATATAACAGAAACGACTTAGGCAGTTTGGGTCCAATTAGCTGAATGTTAAATGGGCATGTTTCTTTGATATTGAATTTATCGAAAACGATTCAAGCAGGTTGGTTGGCAGTTCCCTGTACCTTATAAATATGTTTTTCCATTGTATAATCTTAAGTCTGTCTTGCTTAAAGAAAGATCCTACCATTACTCCTAGACCATTTTGGCATTACTAACTCATTTTTGTCAATTATGTGGATTGAGTCCTTTCTTTTTGTGAAACAACAATCTATAAAAATTTCTAGTAATTTTTTTTTAAGAAACATCAATATATGTTACAAACATAATACATACATACATATTATAGGAAATAATAAAATTATAGGAATGTAGACTGTGAAAGATTGTTCATTTACATATACAAAGTTCATTTGAAGTGTCTTTAATCTATCAATATGAACCTCATTACAAGTACCTAGGTGCAACAAACAAATAATAATAATAATAATAACAAATAATAATACCGGAAATTTCACACAGCATCATCTGGCCCCAAAGTAAGCAGAGCTTGTGTTATGGGTGCCACATGACTGATATACTACTTATATACTTTTTTTTGTAAATACATACATATTATACATAAAAACACCCAGACCCGAGACAAATACTTGCAGATCATACAAACATTTGTCCCGCGGCGGGAATCGAACCCGCAACCTTTTGCGTCTCAGCTGGACCTAAGCCCACTGCACCACAGAGGTCGTCAAATACAAAATCATTTGATTATTAAAGCCTGTTTACCTATAATAGAATTCTGCTTGGATTACAGTAAACAGGTCTGTAGAATTAATTGCAATATTGTTATTAAATGTGGACCTACATTGGTCTTCCTGGGTAATACAAAGTTGTAACACCCAAATTGCTATTGTCCGGCTTGCCATCGAGGTAGAAGTCGCTAGGGGACTGCGGCGGCGGAGTGAGGCGGCGCGGGAGGGTTTCCTCTTCACCGGAGTCACTGGCCAGTAACATGGCCTCCTGCGCGGCCGACCCCGACTCACTGGCCAGTAACATGGCCTCCTGCGCGGACGACCCCGACTCACTGGCCAGTAACATGGCCTCCTGCGCGGCCGACCCCGACTCACTGGCCAGTAACATGGCCTCCTGCGCGGACGACCCCGACTCACTGGCCAGTAACATGGCCTCCTGCGCGGCCGACGCCGAGTCACTGGCTGCGGCCTCCGCCCGCTCGAGCTCAACGTTCCACTTGTTACTGCAGTTCACGTCTTTCGTAGCTTTCAATCCGTCTCCATCGGGAGAGTAAGCAGGAAAAAGAGACATCGTAAACCGAACCGACAAAAATATCGAGCTATATCCGGCGACTCGTACAAAAATTGATACAATTATTGTTGTTTGTATTATTTTTATAGGTAGGTACGGATGTACCTATTAATTTGTATTTGTATCAAAATATCACAATTTTATTACACACGCGATGGTTAATTGCTTATTTTCTTTTTAAATTAGAATACTATTAATTTCATTTTAATACAAAGAGAATACATTATTTTAACTCGGATTTATAAATTAATAGGAGTTTTTTTTGTAAACAAATAAAGATAATCCTTCTTCTTCTTTATTAATGGCCTGTGACATACTAATGTCAATTCTGCCAATGTCAAATGTTTATAGTATATAGTCAGTTTGTTTGTTATTAAAGTCTTAGTCAATGGTCAATTGTCAATTCTAGGCGTCAAGCGGAATGGCGTCTACAATTTTTTGGGATTCCTCGTCGTTCAAATCACATTGCACCACAATACAAATACAATTCAATTATCCGTACCCGTCCTGTAGTCACAATTTATTCATAAAATTCCGCCAAGATGACTGAATAAGACATGCAATAAAACAAGTAAAAAATATTAAATTAGCAGAGCTATGTTACTCCATGAAATGACAGACGAAGAATCATAATACAAGAAGCGTTAGTGGCATGTGTTATAATAATGTCAATTTTGCTAGTGTCAAGTTGATGGCTGTGAATAAGGTGCAATCTAACTTGGTTTTTGCTTGTAGACTTTGTAGGGACACAATGTAAATGTCTTTATTAAAATTTGGTAAGAAGATGTACATTGTAATCCGGGGAAGAACATAGGCTTTTTGTATCAAAAACAACCTTGTAGGGGGTAAAATAAGGGATGAAAGTTTGTTTGGGCAGCTCATATTTTCTTAAGGATACACAAGTCAGCGGCACAAACTCGTTAGTGGGCGCAGCTAAAATGCGTGCTATTTCACCTAGCTTAGTGTGAGAAAAGAATAGATGTGCATCAAGGATAGAGATGAGGAGTAAGAAGATAGCGTGATTATAATTTCGAGTCATATGATCAGATTAATCTATGATTTCTAAATAAAAAGATTGCCTAAAAATAATGAATAGACCTTTGGCTCAAGGGTTCTCATGAAAAAACTACTGATTGTATATATAAAAAAAAAAGTTATTTGAGCTCTTGAATAAATAATCTATGCTTGTATCGGAATATTTTTTTAGTTTGCGTACTCCGTTTGTTATTTATTCACACCTAAAGTTGCGCTAAAATTAGTGATGAAAAACGATTTTTTTTGAGTCTTGTATCTTTTAAACCCATATTATTTTTACAATTCTGTATTGATACAAGCATAGATTATAACGAGACAAATTTATATCACTTTTAGTTTTGGTTGTTTATCATCAGACGGTGGTGTGATCACCCTTCGACGTTTGTATGGAAAGATAATCGACTTGCTCACTCTTAAGTTAGGGATCTGAAAATTCATATTTAGGCTTTCGGTAAGAAATAAAGAAATGCATTTCAACGTTTTTGCAAAATCATCCCCAAAGGGGGTAAAATAGGGGATTAAACTTATCAGATGTTCTTAAGATGCACAGAATGCATTCCTTAGAAAAATAAAAATAATGGTTCTAGGCAAACGCGTACGAAGTCGCGGGTAACAGCTAGTAGGTATTATACAATTTTCACAACTTGCATGCAGGATAGTTTTAATTTTAATTTAGTTAGTGTCAATTGGGAATTCACTCAGCTTGGTTATGGGTATTTTAGTAATAGAACCACCACTTTTAACACTATAAACCCTTGTGTCATCATGTTTATCAACAATACCTCCAAGCGACCATTTTCCAAGAGGTAGTCCATCTGTTTTAATCAGGACTTTCCTTTCTGTATTTGCTTTTTGGTAAGACCAAAATATAGCCATATAGGACGTTGCTGAAGTCTTGACAAATATTTCCAAGACTTCTCTTGTCATCTTGCCGTCGCCGCCAAAAGAAATTTACCAACGTCTGTGTATGCTGCCAGCGAAACAAATATCTACCATATCTACCATATTGTAAATTACAAGTAGAATTACTTAGGTACCTACTCACAGGACATATTATTGAAGTTATAACTTCTAATGGGAGGGTAAACCGCTTCGTTTGGTAACGCGTTACGACGCCAGTCTGTCTGGCTTCCCTTTCTCTCTCGCATACGGCAGCGGTAGGCAGGCTCCTCCTCTCTCAGTCTAACCCATAGCGCTAGTTAGATTAGTTTAAGTTATCACTTCTGTCGGGCATCCCGAGACGCACACGTTTTTTGCTTGGTATTTAGTTTTCATAGTTAAGGTAGTCATAAGATGTATCATGCAAAAAAAGCGCTAGGACCAGGACGAGTTTCTTGCCAGTTCTTCTCGGGCTTGGGTTAGGATGAATTGGCACCTAAATTCACCTAGTAGGTATGTAAGACGTTTCAAAGTGATCCTTGTGATTGTATTGAATAAAGTAACTTTTGACTTGACTTGACTTTGTTCTAAGTAATCTTCAAGAAAGTGTACGAAATTGTAAGAACTAAAAAAAGAATATGTAAAGGTTACAACCTTTACGTATTCTTTTTTAAATCTTACACTTTCTCCAAAGTTGTAAAAAGAGTCATCCAAGTACCTAAACGAAATTTCGATATTTTGCTTTCCTGTGAATTTCCAGTGAACAAATTTCATTCAGTTTTCTTTTTAGTTTTTAAAACGTACCTAATTATGTGTTACCATTAGGTGATTTCGGACTTTAGGTTTTAAATTGTAATTTACCCACATATCTTCCCTCTTCGTTTTTAGTCGTTGTTTGGTCATATGTTTGTTGTAAACTGTGAAGTTTATCTTCCTTTCTTAAATGTCTCTAGGATGCCTTGTGGACCTTTTAGGTGGTTTTTTTCTAGTAAGTACCTACTTAAGCAAATTCTTTGTCTCCTAGGAGCAAATCAACCGATTTAGTGTCAAGTATGTTAGTTCAGCAAGGTCCAGCCCTTGAGGTATGGCTTGTGTAATACTTTTGTTACGATTGTTTTGGCAGGATTGTTGTGGTCAGTTATTTCGACATCACGTAGGCTTTGATTGGTAGACTAAAGTTTAAGTCCCACTGTGATTTTATATGTAGCTGCACCACATGCTTGATCTCTGTTTTTGATGAACCTAACCCTATCACATTTCCTTTCGTAGGTTTTCTATTTATTTTATTTTATTTATTTATTTATTTATTGGAAAACCAACAGCTGTTTAAACAGAATATAACAGTCGCATATAGGTAATAAGAAAGCCAATTACAGGTTTTCACGAATAAAAAACAATATAAAAAGTTACAACTAAGAACAACTAGAAGGTATCTAAGTTTAAAGTAAAAGTAATAGAAGTAGGTACAGAAGTATCTACATATAAGTATTTAAGTATAAAGTAAAAGTAAATAAAGTTAAGTAACTAAGTAAGTGTCTAACTTTGTGAACTCGACTTGTCGCCAAAGAATTATTCCCTATTCAGCCGTTGTCTAGCTGAGCCTACACTAGTGCAGAACAGATCTAAGTCAAAACGCTTACTCAACTTATTGAAATTGTCGCTTGCTCGCCACAGGAACGTATTTTGTATGTAGTTAGTACCGACTAGATAGGGATATAGATAGGTGAGTTAACTCTTCGTGATTTAGATGGTGCATAAAATTTAATTTTACTCAGTAGATCTGGGCAGTTAATATTATTGGAAGTGGTTTTTAACAAATAACATAGATCGGCGATTTCATGCCACTTGACTAAGGGGAGAAAATGAAATTTCTGACATAGATGAAGGTAGTTGAGAGAACTGAATGGAACGCTTATGGGAAAACAGAGGTATTTCATGAACTTGATTTGAATGCGCTGAATTCTATTGAAATATTTATTGTAACAAGGACTCAAGGACGCTTCTAACAAAGGTGTAATAAAGGATCCTGAATGTTTTAGCACGATGAAAACTAGCTGCACTTCTCATAACAAAGCCCAGGGCTTTGGAGGTAGAAAGAGAACCATCGGAGCAAGTCTCCTTTAATGCCGATGAAATAGAGTTTGGACAGAAGCAGCTTATGGGCAATCCTATCAAAAGCTTTACTGTGTAGTCAATGTAGACTACATCAACTTGACAGCCATTGTCCATAGCTTCAGTCAAGAAATCATTGAAAAGTACAAGATTAGACACCGTCGAGCGACCCTTCAGAAACCTATGCTGCGATATATACTAAAGGAGTTTTTTAAAGCTGAATAGACTTGATTGTAGATGACTCGCTTAAATATCTTAGCGATAATACACAGTTTTGAGATCCGTCTATAGTTAATAACTTCACTCTTAGATCCTTTCTTATGGATCTGTGAGATAAATGCAGATTCCCAAATAGTATGAAATCTACATTGAGCCAGGGATTTACGGAAAAGCAAGGATATCGGGACAAAAATAGTTTTGGCACAACGGACTAGAAATACTGAACTGATATTATCAGGACCTGATATTATCTAATTGAAGTAATAGTTTCTCTATTTCATGGTCACGTATCTCTGTGGTACATATGTCAAGAACTTGGTTGAGGTCGTGAAGGTTCGATGGTTCGACATCAGTGGACTAAGTTTCCGGGGCGAGAAACGTAGAGGAGAAATAATGCGTTCAATTACTGGTCTAAAATAGAGACACAAATCTTATTTGTGAACCAGAGTTCAGAATTAACTCTGCCCTGTAAATTTTGTTTTGATATTGTAGATTGTCTCTTTGATTTTTGATTGATGTTTTAAATTTTTCTTTATTGCTTTGAATACATAATTTTATTTCATAAACCAAAACATGAACGGAGGCAATTTCCGATATATCGTTGTTTTGACATGATAGTACTTCAGCTGTTCAGAATTTTAATTGTTCATAAAATAAGGACTTTAAAACCTAATTATGAGCCAATAATGATATTGTCAATGTTTCAAGAAAATTGTTGTGTAATTTTATTTAGGGCTCATCTAAGTAGACTTCATTGAAATCGATTATGTAGGTAGTATGAAGACAGAAGCATTAATTGGTATCCCCCTCACAGTATACTGTTACGAGCCGGGTACTGATAAATTATGAAACCGCTTGATTTTACCAAATAATAACTTTAATTTCAAAGTTACCACACACAGAACTTAATCCACTGATTCTATTAGTTAACTTCCAAATAGAACACTGTAAAAGTCACAACACTATAACACAACTGATAACACTTCGAAACTATCGCACTTGTATTACTTGCTTAGCCGAGAATAGACTGACTGTATCCGCAAACCACCGCCGTATTTATACGAGCGTCGAGTGCGTCGCGCAATACCGCGACGCAACTCGAACGTTCGAGAACGAACCGGAACGCGCTCAAATGTTCGCTTGCAATAGAGAGATATTGCTATCTCGTTCACTCTTATGCATTCGATACGTGTACTTTGTAGTTTGCATAGGTTGCAAAAAAATAATGTTTTTTTCAAATTCATATTCATAAACATCTGTATTATCACGAGTAAAGATATTAAAGTTTCAACATTATGTCACATGTAACTGTGGTGTAGTGGTTAGTGTAGCCGAGTTTCTCTCACTGCACACTGATAGACCCTTCATCGATTCGTAACGATGGATGTCCTTATGTTTATTTATCGTTTTAATTACAGCCAATTTCTATTTTTATTTTAGTAATGTAATGTATTCATGTGAATAGTGAAGTTATTGTTTAATAATAATAATAATAATAAGCCTTTTTTATTTCTTGTTTTACAATATTTGGTAGATATAATATTACAGTAAACACAAATTTGATTTATATTAGTGAGTTAGCTTAAATTATGTTAGTAATATAAGTAGGTATGTGTTTTAAATATTTATGAGTTAACAGAAATCCCGGTTTGGGTAAAGGCCTCCTCCAAAGATGCCCAGTTTTGTCGGTCTTGTTCTATGGAGCGCCAGTTTATGCCAGATAATCTTTTCAGATCATCTTCCCAGCGGGCTAAGGGTCTCCCCTTACCTCTCTTGCCTGGTGGTTATTGTATATTTGTCTGAATTAGAGGTGGTTGATATAATAAAAACATAATTTTAGGTATACATAGGTACTTACTTTTATTAATTATAAAGTTTTGACACACAACACAACAACACAAGAAAAACGTAATTAGTACTGACGTATTTAATTTTATAATTTAAAATAACTCCCTATCCTGATTAATAATATTCCATTTTCGATTTAGTAGGCAGAATACACATGTTTTCATTCGATTTTGGTTTACATAACTTACCTATCTAATGAATTAAACAATTTGGATCTCCTGTAAATCGTGAAACACAATTAATCAGGTAGGTTTTTGAAAATAAATAAGTGAGGTCAAATGGTATTTTTCTGACTATGTTAAAACGTAACATTGCAGTTAAAATTAAGATAATTATCGACTTTTATATTTAGCGATTCTTATCACTTAATAGCGTAAGGGATAACCACCACTAAGTATAATATGTTTTAGTCTGTTTCTCATCTGAGTAACCATGTTCCATCCCATATTATTACCTCGCATTAGCTCTCAGGTCCTCATGACTTCTTGGTCTAAATTATGCTTGGGAGGTCCAAGGTCCAATTCACTCGGATTCCAATTTAAAACCATTTGACCCCAAACAATGAGGTTTTACTAATAGAGATGTTATACTCATTAAGAAGTAATAAAAACATGACGATATTTTACTATAGCTACCTACATAGGACCTATGGAACTTTATTTATATCGCTGAGTAGGGTAAAAGAACACAGAGATATATAGGACCCCGTTGTCAGAAAGAGATAAACATACTTTTCACACCTTACATGAGCGGCCAGCCGGCTGACGGCCAATGACAGCCACTAAATGATGACGTCTACTAAATACAACGCTGTCCTTGTCTCGCTCGTTCGTGTATGTGGCAAAGCGGCAACGCCGCCGCGGCAATGATTTTTGAGTAAAATTAAATTAATGATTTTCCATTTTAAATAGTTTTTACAAATGAAAAGATACATCCATCTTGCTTTTTACAGCCGTCCCAGTATTAGTATTGCACTTTCGAAATACACAACATGGCATTTTTGTTTTTTTCTATCTCCAAAATCCAGATAAGTAGTACGTGCGCGTCGCGGCCAGACGCAGGACGGACTGAGTTTACTCAAGCTAATTAGCTTGTGTTTGTCTTGCCACGCAGATCTCGGTAGAACGTATCTACCTCAGTTTATATATAATATCATTGACCCCAAATATATATTTCATATATAGAATTTAGCCTTTCATTTTCTTAGTTCATAAATAACTTCTTGAAAGTGTCAAGAGGAAGAGGAAGGCTACCAATATACTGCAGGTTCTACGTCGAAAAAACTACGAGGATAGATTACTGATCAGAGACCTTCACGTGGCAACCAGTTAAAACTCATAAATGACCCTGCCCGCTTACCTTGCCTACTAACAGTTCTCTAGCAACAGAGTGGCCCACAATTGGAATGCACTACCTACCTACCAGATGACGTTGTTTCTGCTAACTCTGTCAATGCGTTTAGTTAATCCAGTCAAAAGGATTAGGTACCTAACTAATAAAATGTAGATTATTTCAACACTGTGTAGCTGTTCGTCTATCATCAATATATAAGTAAATACCTATAGCCACCACTACAAACAAACAGTCAGTCAGACAGACATTTTTTATAGTTGTAGGTAACCTATACCTAATATACATTAAACCCGGAAATAACTCGAGAATAATAAAGGCTTGACTTTAGTTTCCGGGAACACGAATTGGAGGGTGAAAAGGCTCAAATCTGGTAGGGTTTTGCTTTCTGATTACATATTTATCACTTTTAACAGATGGAATCCTTAGTTTTCGAGAAAATAATAAAACATTTCTAACCTCAAATCTGATAAAACGTGAAACAAAACGAAAAAATTGACAGATAATAACCAAATTTGTCGTATTTGTTGTCAGTGGTTTAACATGTTGTGCAAAATTGATGCGAACGAAACGTAAAAAACCTGTCATGTATCACTGTAATAATATAATTATTCCGTTTCTCCTAGAGTTTTGCGAATGTTCCCTCTCTGTCGGTGCTTTGTAGTGATTTTGTTATGGCTTCTTTCGACGACTTTGGCTTATCTTCACTTCACTTGGTTACTTATTACTTAGTTAGGTTATGTTAGAGCATAGAAAACAACGCGCAAGGCGAGCGAGCGAGAGAAGCGAGCGTGACGCGGCAGCGGCCGCCGAAGCGCCAGAAGAATAATACAAGGTCACGGTAGGAGCATAAGGAGAGCAATTTTTTTGAGGTTAGGTTTCATTTATTCAAATATCTCGAGAGCGGGACTATCCCTTTTATTGGGAGTGGTACCAGGGGGGTGTGGGGGTCCCCCCCTTTTTATTTTTTTCTTCATTTTCGTGTTCCCGGAAACTAAAGTTAACCAAAATAAATATAAGCGCAATATTTGCTTGGCAAGACGGCCAAAAATAATTAATAAATAACTCGTATTTTTCTTCTTCGTTAATGACATGTTTTGTGTCATATCGATGACAAGAAATAAATAATTATAAAATTATTGACCAAACAAACACAAAACTTTCATTCTAATTATTCACACCAGACCGGACTCAATAACCCTAGCTTTATTTGAATAAAATTTACTTAAAAGTTATAAAATTACAAATAAAACCCGAATAGGAAACTCAGGAAAAATAAATAATATAAGCCCAAAATTTTAATCCGCAAAACGGTCAAAAATAATCCCACATGCTAGTCATCATTCAGAAAGTCTACATGACAAACAGTGAAACAGAAGATACTAGCAATGCGTTAGCATCATAGAGTTTGTGCATACTATCACTGTCACTGTCAACAGAGCAACAGGGTTGCCAACCGTACGAGGTTCCTCGTACAAATACGAGATTTGTAGCCTTCCGTACGAGGTACGAGGACACTATCAACCTCGTACAATTATGTACGAGGTTTTTACATATTACCAAAAAAGTCACAGCCGCATTTGCGCGATGATTGTCTATGGTTCGCTATTTTATCAACCGGGAAATCCCCGAGAATTTTGTTCTTATTAGTCGTCTCTATCACACATCGCGCTAATTTATACTTTCTCAGTTTCTTGCCTGTGGAGTGTTCCATTCCTTGTTTAGTTGTACCAGAGATAACATAATACTATACTACTTACGAAGTACGTGTAGCTAATTAGGGTTTTTGTAAAAAATAATATTTGTATTAATAAGTAAATAGTCTTTTCATTGTTTCGTCCATTGTTTAGTGGTGTAATAGAAGTATAATTATGAGTGATAACGACGAAGACAGTGACCGTTCGCCTACTTTTAACCCCACCTAGAAAATTACCCAAAAAAGGTGGATGGACACGAAGAAAGGAAGGTACACATCATCGCAGCACCGCTCACAAAATTTTAGACAGCAGTGGTCTATGCAAAGTTTCGTATTTATAAGCAAATTTCGTTCTTTTGTTATTTTACGTGTGTAATGTCTTTTTTTAATATGATTATTTTCAATACAAAGTGATGTTTTATTTAGTAGGAAACTTGCAATAGTTTATTTTATTGTGTACAACGAACTAAACTCAATAGTTTAATATGCCTTTCTTGGTTTTGTCACCTACTAGATGAATGTACGAGGTTCGAAAGCTAAAATACGAGATTTTTTGCTGCTTAGTACGAGGACAAAAAATCTAGGGTTGGCAACCGTGCAGAGCAAAACACATCATATGTAAAGAGATAAATGAACTACATATATTATTGATTGAAACAAGTTTGAAGATAATTTCATTATCTTTTGATTATTGTCCTATTAAAAATTGAAAAATACCAGTGAATTCACACAGGTCGCGGGACAAAATATATGTAGAGAGACAGAGACAGAGACAATTCGTTTCTCGTGTTTTTTTATTCGTTTCTCAAGAATCCGACTGAATCCGACCTAGCGATGCGCGATTGTTAATTGATTACCCATTCGAATAAATTGACATTCGTGGTAGCATGCATTCGAATGTCGATTCATTCGTTGTTTCAAAATAACAATCGAATAAACAATCTTTATTCGAATAAATTTGCGTGCGTTTATAGCTATCAGCTTTAATAGGTACTTACCTAAACCTAAGTAGATTTAAAACCTACCTACCTGAAAGTACAAGAATTTAGTAGGTGAGTAGGTATATTATTGTTTCCATTAACTAGTTGTTTTATCACATAACATTTAGTCTAGGTACCTACCTACCTACATAAATTTTATCAAGTTACTTTTTTAGCACCTACCTCAATAGATATACTTTTGTATTTGATGGTTAGGTAAACTACCTATCAACTAGGTAGGTACTTAACTAAGTAGATACCTAGTCACACTTCTCATCGCACCTACTGCCTACCTAACCTACAGTGGCTATTGTATTGTAAGTACTTATCTACCTATTGGTAACTTACCAAATTATCTAACTGTTTATGGATGTGGAGCACTACCTACCTAGGTTGTTTATCATCATCAGACCCCCAAACTTTATTAAAACTTTATTATGTATCTATTTGCGAGTAGGTAGGTAGACATACCTACATACTTAGCTCCATTGGGTTAAACATTAGATACCTACTTATATCGTTTAGTTTAACAAAAAGGTCACGATAGAAGATGTCCTGGAAACTACTGAGCGCAAGTCAGAGTTTTCATACCTATATGATTAAAACGTAGTAGAGACGATTCGTATTACACTTCGCGCTCTGCATCAATTTAGTAGGTAGGTACTAGTAGGTTGGTAGTTACCACAAAATAGCTAATAACCATTCAGGTAAGCACCAGCTTTATGTAACACTAGCTACCACCCGCGGCTTCACTCGCGTGGTATCCGGGTAAAAATTAGTCTATTACTATTCCAGGTCATGAACTATGTTTATTCTAAGTTTCATCCAAATCGGTCTAGCCGTTACGGCGTGATTGAACCACAAACATACAAACATCTAAACATCCAAACTCTAAACTCACAAACTGTCACATTTATAATACATATTAGTAAGTAGGATAGTATTAAAAAGATCGATATAAAATCGAAGCAACTGTTAAGCATTTACAGTTAATAATATTGTTTTGTAACGAATGAATGAGGTGCGAATAAATACTATTTTGAGTCTATTGCATGCAAAATACAACTCTACCTTGCTTGTTTTATGATTTAAATTGGAATAACACGGCGGCAAGCCGAGTTACTAGCTTTAGTAATTAATCTACTGACGTAAAATAATAACAACTCTTACATGCTTGATATAAGGTTTGAATTGGCATGACATAGTGTAACGGTATGAATGAATTGGTGGCCACACACACGCCAGGGAACGAATAACGAATTACTGATTTTTCGATTTCATTCGAACGGGACGAATAACTGAAACAATCGAATTATTCGATTGTTTTCATTCGTAATCGCGCATCGCTAATCCGACCGAAGAAAATTCGGGTAAATATCCACATCGGTAATTTTTGGGTTATGTATGTATATGTTTTAAGTTTTTGTGGAATTCTAGGTAATAGGTTAGGTTAGCTAGTTAATCACACATTTGATACTAAATTATCTCCTGACTATGTATCTATTATACCTATCCATGTTCATTAAACCTATCTATTTAACGAAATAATCATAAAGTAAGAACAATCAGGTAGGACTAGGATCAGCTTCTAGCTATAAAATTTTCCTATTTTGTTTAGATAAAACACATCAGCAACCATGTCGAAACCAGCCCCAAAAACCGGTAAAGGCAAGACAAATGAGGAAATATTCGCAAACTTCCAGGAGCTCCGCGCCGAACAGAGGTTACTGGCCAACAAACTATCAGAGTTGGGAATGGATCTAAACGAACATAAGTAAGTAGATCTTCTTGAAAAATAAGTATGTAGGTAAAGTCTGTTGCACAGGAATGTTTACATTTCCAGAGATTGAGAGATCTGTGTCACTGGTAAGCAACAGACCAATATACTATACTAGTACAATAAAACTAATCATGAATTGAGGTGGTCACACAAATTTGTAAATATTTGACCTGTAAATCCTTATTTTAATGATATGATACCATTTTGAAAGTTACCTATGCAATTTATACAATCCACTAATCTGATCTGTAAAATCTGTAAAATTGAGCTGCTGTACAACTTTCTACTGTTCTACTAAATTACATATGATTTAAAATATATAGGTAGTACTAACCCACTTCAGTAAGTAAAGACTTGCCTGCTTGCTTTTTATTTTATGGTACATAGAAAATTAATTTGATCATTAGCCCCCACTAGCCTCACTACAAACAAACAGACAAGTAGCTTTTGCTGGTGCATTAAGATCGTTGTTGTAATCGTGTAGGATCCGCATCAGTAGATGGAGACCTGTAGCCAAGCTTTCTGCTTTCCTCTACAAGCATCATATTATTACACTGTATAATCATTAAAACTATTTATCGAAGATTACTATGTACTACTTTTTTATTTTTATTTGCCTATCTTCAATCTGCTAAAAACAAGGAAGTCAGCTGAACCATTGTTGTATTCAGGATAGTGATAGAAACGCTACGCGGTGTGGAGGAGTCCCGCAAGTGTTACCGCATGGTCGGCGGAGTGCTGGCTCAGCGGACGGCCGGGGAGGTGCTGCCCGCGCTGCTCAACAACTGTGAGCAGCTGCCTCGAGCCATGCGAGCACTGGAGGACCAGCTGGCTGCCAAGGGAAAGGAGATCAACGCGTACATCCAGAGCCACGACATCCGAGTGCAACGCATCGACCGCCCCGATGGCCCCGAGCCCGACCAGGCTGCCAAGTCTAACGTGCTGGTCGCCAGCACCTGATCCGCTCTCACCAAATTAACCTTATATTAATTATGGCAAACTAACAACCTCACGGAGCTCGACATCGACAACAATGTCAACGATAGCGTTACTCAAAAAGCACCAATCGGTGCAACCAAAATATCACTAGTTTATTGTGCTGGGCTAGGAAAGATCACAATCGAAACGTGGAACGAATCTTTATGAAAATTTTTATTCACGTCATTATATAACCATGTAATAATATAAAATTAACAATTCAACGAGCGCGACGCTCGGAGGTTCTAAAAAAATAAATTCTTGAATTACAAAATATCACCTGGTTTTGTCTCACACTAAGTCGATAAGTAATCAGATATCTTTTAAAACAATCGTAAAAGATCATACTTATAAAACTATGCATCAATTCGTTAGACGATGATCGAACGTGGCGGCTTACATGTAGCACCGCCCGTCCGATATCACAAGCATCGGTTCCCAACTCGGAGCGTAATAATAGTGAAGCGGCGGAGATTCATCCTTCGTTAGAAGTTCATCAGGTTGGTCGGCGCGAAGGCTTCCTGCGCGCCGTCGGTCGCGGGGGCGGGGGCGGGGCCGAGGGGCGGGCGCGGGGCGGGGGGCGGGGCCGGCACGTCGCTGCGGCCGCCGCGCTTGCTGACGACGCGCAGGTCCGTGATGCGCATGTCCTTGTCCACCGCCTTGCACATGTCGTACAGCGTGAGCGCCGCCACCGCGCATCCCGTCAGCGCCTCCATCTCCGCGCCGGTGCGGCCCTCCACCCGCACCGAGCAGTGCACGCGCACGTCCCCCGCCTCGTCCGTCTCGTCCGGCGGCGGCACGCGGATGCGCACGCGCACCGCGTTGAGCGCCAGCGGATGGCACAGCGGGATGAGGTCGGCGGTGCGCTTGGCGGCCAGCGCGCCGGCCACCCTCGCGGCCGCCAGCGCGTCCCCCTTGGGCAGGCGCGCGTCCCGCAGCAGACGCAGCAGACGCGCGCCCACCCGCAGGCGGCACGCGGCGGCGGCCGAGCGCGCCGTCACCGCCTTGTCGCTCACGTCCACCATGCGCGCCGCGCCCGCCGCGTCCAGGTGCGAGAAGGGCGTCTCCGGCTCCGTCTCCGAGTCCTCCCGGTCCGAGTCGTCGTCGCGGGCGCGCGTGGAGAGGGCCCGCGCGCCCGCCGGCGCCGAGGCGGTCGCGGCGCGCCCCGAGCGAGGGTGCGCTAGCCGCCGATGAGAATCATCGGTCGGTTCTCCGTGCGCGCGAGGTTCTGCATGCCTGCAAGCCGACAGGCGGAGGGGTAGCGGCGGAGAGGGAGCGGGCGGGCGCGGGCGCGGGCGCGGGGCGGGGGGGAGACACTCACCGGCGTGGCGCGGCCGCTTGTGCGCGAGCGCGGCTCGCACGAGCCGACGCAGCTCGGGCCCGTCCGCGCCGGCTCGCACGGCGTCTCGCAGGGAGAGCTCGGTGCCGCCGAACAGACACACCTTGAGGTTGCCGTCGGCGGTGAGCCGCAGGCGGTTGCAGGAGCCGCAGAAGTGCTGCGTCATGGAGGAGATGAAGCCGACGCGGCCGCGGTAGCCGGGCACGCGCCACACTCGCGCCGTCTCGTTCGCGCTCGCGGGCGGCTGCGCGCGCAGAGCGGGATGGCGCGCCACCACGGCCCGCAAGGCCGCCGCGTGCGGGACCATGCGCGAGTCGTGCCACGCGTTGCCGGAGAACGGCATGAACTCGATGAACCTGTTTGCGAACTCGTTCATTCAAACTCCCGATGAAGCTTTATTGCGCTTGAATAACGACCTCGACCGAGTATCAGGCTGTCGCGTATTGACCCGTCTCACCTCCGAGGTGAGCGTTTCATCGGCGATTAGAAGTCCCGATGGAGATGTGGTAACGAACTCTAGTATTCGCAGAGGTGGTTTTGAACCACCTCTGCGAATACTAGGGTTCGTTGTACGGTGCGATACCTACGTTTAACCGTTTACTTAGTCAACCTTTTACGCAACCTCGGTTTATGAAACCGGTGTCCAACTGACCGGTCAATAAACGGGTCGCAGGTCGAAATCGTCCACGTTCCCTTGTTACCATTTCACGAAATTTACTTTATCCTCCTAAGCCCTGAATTTGACAATAGCACTTGGTCTTTATGAAAGAATGTCAAATTTTTGGAACAAATTGATTGATACATTTTAGACCTGAACCTTAATGTGCTTGTAATAAACCTTAGATTACATTTACTGCATTTTCGCCAAAACAAAGTTATTTTGGGTGTTCGTAAAGAATACATAAGAGGTCAATTTGAATAACTTACAATTTGTTCGTTTTTTGGTACATTCGTCCTTACTTTTGAGTATTTTTACAAAACTAATGGCAAAACAGAATACACAATTTTCGTTTTTTCAAGTATTTATTTATTTAGTAATTCTGCTTTTGGTTCTTCTTTGTATTTGATCCACGCATTTGTGATTTACAGATCGAAGCAAAGTGAAACAAATCGAACTGTCCATTTCTTAGTGAACCCTCGTGCTGGAAATACAGCTAGCAGTCTATCAGTTCAAATCAACACCGCCCATGCATGCGTTGCACTCTTTGACTAGGTATTGGTATTGGTACTGGTATTGGTACCTAAATATATTGACGTAGACTTCTGTCATACCTACGACAATAATCAGGTTCATCAGCTGCGTAAATAGTCGACTAAAACATAAGAGGTTTATTATCAAACCATTTTGGGAGAGTTACCTTGCCATCTGGACTCACGAGTACGTCGTGGCATCCTCTTTCTGATTTTCCTAATGTCCTATCACTTTCTAATTTATCTTTTATGTAAGGTATACGGTTTCGCATAATGGTCCCAGGGCACTTAAAACCCATGCTATTTAGATTTTCTGCCACCTTAAATGTCATAAAATAAAATAACGTGACATAGCTTCAGTTATAAGAGGAACTGCCGAACGTTGATTCCAGTACATTTTGATTTGAGGATAATTTATGCAAGACATGAGCATGGTTTCTTCTTTGGTTAACCTTAAACTTCTTCCAGTTCTTTCTACAGAGCTCTGGTTTCCTTTTTGAACTATCAACTAGAAAATATCTTCGCCTATGTACCTACTCTTTGAAGTACTCGTAAACATCACTTGCACCAATATGTGACGGGCGGTAGGATGGTTCTGTAAGAACATGTGCAGGTTTCCTAAAGGAGGCTCTGCTCCAATAAGACCGAGGACTTGGAGACCTAGATCTTCTTAAACCATTGGGAGCACATGTGCGACAGCGACCGATACGACGTATTCCATCACGGGTGCGAGCACGAAGACGAATAGGATTAGGACGTACGAGTACGATTTGTAGCACTAGCAGGAGTGCGGCCTCGCGCATTCGATTGTTGCCTTCATAAATTTTACTGAGGTTATATTCCGAAGCAATATTCTGGCTCATTGTCAGTTGGTTATCCAGTATCAGAGTCATCTTCATATTCTGAGTTGTTCAATAATGCACTCAGTTCAGCATTGTCAGTTGGTTATCCAGTATCAGAGTCATCTTCATATTCTGCGTTGTTCAATAATGCACTCAGTTCAGCATTGTCAGTTGGTTATCCAGTATCAGAGTCATCTTCATATTCTGAGTTGTTCAATAATGCACTCAGTTCAGCATAGTCAGTTGGTTATCCAGTATCAGAGTCATCTTCATATTCTGAGTTGTTCAATAATGCACTCAGTTCAGCATTGTCAGTTGGTTATCCAGTATCAGAGTCATCTTCATATTCTGAGTTGTTCAATAATGCACTCAGTTCAGCATAGTCAGTTGGTTATCCAGTATCAGAGTCATCTTCATATTCTGAGTTGTTCAATAATGCACTCAGTTCAGCATTGTCAGTTGGTTATCCAGTATCAGAGTCATCTTCATATTCTGAGTTGTTCAATAATGCACTCAGTTCAGCATTGTTCAAAACTAAAACAATAAGTTAAACAACAATAATATTGCTCTTTTGTCGCTCACGTCCACCATGCGCATGCGCGCCGCGCATTTTTAAGCTTTAAAGATTTAAAGCTCTTTTATTAGGTAACAGCGAGCTGATACAAATCAAAGCCTAAGCCCTTTTCATTTAAATCTCTAAAAATTGTCAAATTGGTGAACAAGCATTAAGAATTTAGCTTTGACTGAGTACGGAGTTACCTATTATGGAAAAATAAATCGATACCTATATTTATAATTGGATACGAAGGTACCTTTTTAGAACAAAATATAACTACTTATAATTTTAATAGGAGACGAAGTGGACTTTTTCGGAACAAAATTTTACGATTACATTTTTTGATGCAAAAATCGAATACTGTCTAAAATATTTATTGTATCACCATTTTGACATTTAAAATGAAGTTAAACTAACAAAAATTTTACTAATTAGTAGTAGATAATCGTGAAAATTTAATATTTTACATACCCCTGCCGAAGCGGTCTGCCATCTCGATGGATGAACGGCAAAACACTGTGCTGTGCGTCTATGTTATAGTAAACATTTTCTTTGCGAGAGAGGCACATATATATTAAGTTTTAATTTACACAAAATGCAGCAACTCTAAAAGACTATATTTTGAGAGACAAGCAAACAAATATTATGGTTAGTTTTTGGAACATCCGTCCTTTAAGAAAGGTCGTGTTTTCTAGAAGCCGGACTCGGCGACATGTTTTATTTTGTTCCAAAAAATGACCGCGAGGGGTCAGGAGGTTAAATTAACTGAAAACTGTATTTGTGACCTGGTTTTACTTCAGCACTCAACTACTACTAACTTCAACGTTAAATCGTGGTTAAATCGTTTTAACTTAGACCTACGTTTGACATCGAACTCGCCTGATGTTAAGCGACGATGTGGCCGACGACGGGGTACGCAGGTCTAGGAGATACCTACCTATTTACTCTTGACTTGAAGAGACCCAAATTGTAGTTTTCAGGAAGACAGACAACGGGAAAGCATTCCAACCTTGGATATACACGCATTATAAATGTGGAAACAAAGCGCTTTGTTCTAGTGGGTGGTAGACCAGCAAGGTATGGATGGTACTGACTGAGCGGTACGTCTGCTTGTCCTGTTGTGAAAGGGGGAGATGGTGGAATGAGATCATGCAATTCCTGGGCATATTTTTTGATTCGTCATATCTGTCTGTCTGTCTGTCTGTCCGTTCGTATGTCACAGCCACTTTTTTCCGAAACTATAAGAACTATACTGTGGAAACTTGTTAAGTATATGTATTCTGTGAAACGCATTAAGATTTTCACACAAAAATAAAAAATAAACAATAAATTTTGGGGGTTCCCCATACATAGAACTGAAACTCAAAAAAAAGTTTTTCATCAAACCCATACGTGTGGGGTATCTATGGATAGGTCTTCAAAAATGATATTGAGGTTTCTAAAATAGTTTGCGCGAGAGACACTTCCAAAGTGGTAAAATGTGTCCCCCCCTCTGTAACTTCTAAAATAAGAGAATGATAAAACAAAAAAAATATATGATGTACTTTACCATGCAAACTTCCACCGAAAATTGGTTTGAACGAGATCTAGTAAGTAGTTTTTTTTAATACGTCATAAATCGTATATCGCAATTTACCTTTCATTCAATTAACTCAAATATAAAAATAAAAAAAATAACATTTAATTAAACATAAACCTTATGCATAAACCGTGAACCATTATTTTCTAATAATAAATCTGTAATAGGTGCCTAAGTAATTAATAATTATAATTCGCGCGGGGCGTGGCTTGATCGGTATCGCCCAGATGTACAAACAAAACTTTCATGGAGTTCATAAACAAAAATATGCGAACATTATTTTTTGGAGACTTCAACGAAGATGTTCTAAAAGACAATTGTATACTGTCATTCATGCAGAGCGCTGGATACAGGACGTTATTACCACCTTGTCCAACTAGGCGAGGAGGCACACAAATTGATAATATTTTTGGAAATATTTCTTGTCAAACTGGAAGATATATTAGCTTGTTTAACTATCACAAGCCTATATGGGATCGCATATAGTTAATATCTAAACCCATTATTTAGGTACCTAATTATAGTGCTTACTTATCAAAAACTTAATAAAAAAAATACACAATTATTAAAACATCGATCAACGTTACAACGAACTATAAGAACTTTTATATTACGTTAGTTGCTGCTACGGAACCCTTCATGGGAGAGTCAGACTCGCACTTGGCCGCTTTTAGAGAACTTGAGCAGTTAACTGAGCGAAAAGTCCAAGATAATCGGCTTTTTGAAATCAGACAACGAAACACCTCACAGATCTGCATCATTAATATTCAGTTTAATAACACCGAGCAGCAGTCTTAGCAACAAAACTAAGAATTTACTGTCCACGATCAACAAGCCGCTTTGAAAAGTCGTCTCAAGAGAAATCGACGATAACGAGGTTCTCGACTTCCATCGAGTCTCTAAATTAAATCAACAATCTACAAGGCCTCGAGCAATCGTCGCAAAGCTGGCTAGTGTTCGTGTTCGCGACGAGATACTGGCAGCGGTGTAGAAGTTCAACAGAACGAATAGTAGGGACAAATTGCACTCGGGGAACCTTGGTCTGACGGGCGCTACGCAGCCGCTATTTGTCGCTGAGCGCCTGGCGCCGGCCAACAAGAAGCCGCACGCGGCAGCGCGTGTTTTTGTCAAAGAAAAGCAGTACGAATTTCTGTGGGTCCGGAACTGTAAGATCTTAACGAACTAATAGATAATCATTCTAACTCTCTACCATTAAAATATAAGTGGCCTCAGAACGAAACTTTGTGAAGTTTATAATAAAGTATTGCAAACCCAATACCTACGATGTGATAGGGAATCAAATTTAAACTCCTCTATTTTTGATCATGAGGTACTGGGACTCTACAAGCTACGGTAGTTTAGTAGCTATTCACTAAATTCACCACTAGGTGAACTACATACTAATGTAAGACGTTTTAAAGTGATCCTTGTGATTGCATTGAATAAAGTATCTTTTGACTTGACTTGAAAAGATTCGAAGTAATTCGACGGCCTTCTTGAGAGGGCGAGTGTGAGACTTGTGGGTCACTATAACAATTTGCAGCAACCTGTGTTTCAATATCTGTGCGGTTTACGTCCCTCCCCCCGTTAAGCAGGATTATCTTGAGCTATTTCTATGAAGTTTTACCAACCATTACCATACCAACTCCCAGTCAGAAAGGTCCTTTAACGAATACGTCATCTCTCTAAACAAGAAAATGGATGGATGGATGGAAAATGGATTCCGCGACCGCGAAAAAGGGTCTAGACAGACAGACGGACGGACAACAAAGTGATCCTATAAGGGTTCCGTTTTTTCCTTTCGAGGTACGGAACCCTAAAAACCGGCCAAGTGCGAGTCGGACTCGCGCACCGAGGCTTCCGTACTTTAGGTATATAAGTAAAAGTTCTTCAGTTCAGTCAGAAAAAGTTCAAAAGTTATCGCGACAATCGAGTCATAGTTATGGTATTTTTACTGCAAAAAAAAATTCTTCTAGATCTCAAAAAAGTGGTAGTAAGTTTAAAATTATTAAAAATATTATATAATGTAGGTAACTAAAAATTTACGGTTTTCGCAATTTTTCCTTTATCTGTGCTATAAGACGTTGCTTCGAACTTAATTTCAAGATTCTGAGTTCACGGGAAGTACTCTGTAGGTTTTGATACCCTTGCGAGTGTCGAAAATTTGCGGCATAAACGGCTGTATCTTTTGATTGCGTTGGCTTAGAAGTTTGATTTTTTCACAGCTTAAGGGGCAGGAGACCCTGAGGAGAGGTATATGATATAAATTTCATATAAAATCAATTTCACCCTTTTTCGCGTTCCTGAGAAAAAGGGTCTTGACAGACAGACGGACGGACGGATGGACAACAAAGTGATCCTATAAGGGTCCTATAAGGGATTCATAGGGATACCATACCTCTCAAAGCTCAGGGACCCGACTCTGCCCGGACGTGGTCGAACATGTCATAAACGCAATTCGTTCCAAACGAAACCATACCTACCAACAATTTGGAATCGGTTGACGTGGCCCATGTGTTTAAATGACCTTGGTTAGTTTGTAACGTAAGTCAATATTTCCAAACAAGTAGGTACGTAACGAGTGTATGAGTGCCTACCTACTGGATAACCGCAGTAAAAAAATATCAACTGTTTAATGAATATGTAATGATGTATCACTCGGGTTATAGGAACCCTTATACACTTGTACATCTAGGTAGGTAGGTACTTACAAACGTACCTATAACTTAAGTATGTACTTAAGGCCACATCGGCGCCGGCACCGCGCAAATAAATGGCGGCGGGTGCTGCTCGGTTAATAGATTACTAACGAAGCTATCGCCCCAGCAACGCTCGGCGCATATAGCTATAAATTTATTCAATTGTACCTAGTTTAAAAATAATTACGTTAAACTTAAAAGAAAACCAATTTCATTGAATGAATTTTGAGCCCATGAAAAAAAGGAGGAGGTTCTCAATTCGCTTGTATACCGAACTGAGAACCTCCTCCTTTTTTTGAAGTCAGTTAATAAATAAATGTGTAGGTAGGTCACTTATAGACTAGGCATAGGGCTGGTCGCCTATTTATACCTATACCCGTCCTAACTTCTGAACGAAAGGTCCAATTCGAATAATTTAGAGAGGAACTTATACATTTATACTTATACTTATACTACGCACACGATCAAACTTGATTATAATTATATTTAGTTAGATAAGATAAATATCGTGATATGAATTTCATCATCTCTCGATTGTACCCGTGTTACTAATTTGAACAAAAAGCGGTTATTGTGACAAAAAATGTTTGATACCTTGGGTTAGGTACAATATTGCATTATTGTTTAAAATAAAACACAGCCCGTGTTACTCGCTATAATGTAGATATTGTAGTACCTATATAGATAATGTAGCTTTTTATAGGACAAATAATTTTCAAAATCAGTTAAGTACTTAGTTTTTGAAGTTATCGATTTGGTACTCAAATATTTTCTTCTTGTAATATTAGTCGAGATGGTTTAATGAAATTTTGCCAATGTTAATTGTTTCGATAGTTTATAGTAAGACGTCGGATTCTTCGTTTGTCATTTCATGAAGTAACATAGTTCTGCTAATTTAGTAGGTATTTCTTACTCGTTTTATTGTTGTTCAGTAATCTTAGCAGCGGAATTTTAATGAATAAGTTGTGACTACATGAGACAAGTACAGACAAGTATGAACAATTGAATTAACTGTGTATGGTGCAATGTGATTTGAACGACGAGGAAAATTTAAGACGTCTAGAATTGACAACTGACCATCGACTAAGACTTTAACAAACAAATTTACTATAAACAACAATACACTGGCAAAATTGTCATTATTATGTCACATGCCATAAACAAACAAAAAGAAGAAGTAGTAGACGTCGCAAAGCCGTATGTTATCGTTCGTCATTTGTTATTTTATAAAAATTGGTGTTTCTATATAAAATAGTTACACGGATTATTTTTGCTCGAATCACAAAGACAAAACTTTCAGTCCCCTGAGTCAATAACTCTAGCTTTGTTTGAAAATCACCAGAATTACAAATAAAATCAACAAAATTACAAACAAAACCCAAAATAACTCAGTAACACTCTCATAAAATAATAATATGAGAGCAGAATGTTTACTCTGCAAACGGCCAAAAATAATGTTTATTAATATTAAATCCATACTTAAGTCTATGGACTAGCTTCGTAGTTTGATAAACTATGTGCGGTACGTCTGACGATGACGAGATAAGCTAGAACGACATCAGGTAAGTACGAGTAGATCCGATTAGCTATAGTTACCTGACTTCGACGTCTCGGTCCTTGGTGAAGTCCACGAAGTCGTCGATTTCGTCGTCATTAAAACCTAGGAAATAAATAAAATTTTAGAGCAGGTGCACGTACAATAAGCGATCGCCTGCACCGAGCGTGATTAAAATTAAAGTAAAATTTTCATTCTACACAATCTGGTAGATCGTTTCGAATAGTTTATCACGTTAGGTGACTTCTTGTGTCAATTCCTCCTAGTTTCCGAGTCCGAGAAGAATCGACAAGAAACTCTCGGTTGTAGCAGAGGACGGGGGAGGGACAGAGAGACGGCAGTCGTTACCCTTCATGAGCACGGTGTTGATCTTGACGGGCACGCCCAGCTGCAGCGCCAGGTCCACTCCGGCCAGCACGCGCGGCAAGCCCTGCAACCCACGCAATGTCACTCTACCTGTCGCATCGCGCCCGCCATACCCGCATGGCGCATCTACAGGAGGGAGGGAGAGGCAGTACCGGACGGCGCGCCATGGCCTCGTATCGCGCGGGCTGCAGCGAGTCCAGCGACACGTTGAGAGCGGCGAGTCCCGCGCGACGCAGCGCCGGCAGCCGCCGCGTCAGCACCAGTCCGTTGGTCGTCATCGACACGCTGCGGATCCCGGGCACGCCGCTCAGCTCCTCTGCACACAGACGCGTCCTGCACTCGTACCTTGCAGCCGCAACGTGCAGAGTGCGGTAGGTGCGAGGGCGGATACAGACCGATGATGTCGGCGAGGTCGGGACGCAGGGTGGGCTCGCCGCCCGTGAGACGCAGCTTGTGCACGCCGGCGGGCGCCAGCGCCTGCACGACGGCCAGCAGCTCGGCGCGCGTCAGCAATGCGCCGCGCCGCGACAGCGCCACGCCCTCCGCCGGCATGCAGTACTGACCTATCCCGCACACCGTCGTGGACGATCAGTTGAAAGAACCGCAAAAACTAATTTATAATTTCGAGGCATCCAACGGTAGTTACACGCATGATTACAAAATTTATAAAAAGGGATTTATGTTTGTGCACTCTAGTAATAATAACGTTTTGAAAACTAAGGAGAAAATCATCCTCATTGAATATAACAAAAATAAACCTAGAACCTCCTCCTTATTTGAAGTCGGTTAAAAAAGGACCCCACAACGTGCGCTAGTGCAAAAAATATCAAATAAAAGCTGTACATTACATTAAATCAAATCAATATACAATATTAATATAACAGTAAGAGCCAGTACGGTGCCTGTAATGAAAAACTAAACTACATAGTAAACCATGCTACTTAGGCTACAAAAGTACTTATCTATCCACCGATTAAAACAAAGTACTAAGTATATATTTTTCAGTACAACACAAAACAACATCTATCGACAACCTATTCATTGAGATCATCCCTGTGAGCACAAGCACGATGCCTCCACTGTAAGTTATTGAAAAGTTTGGTATCCTGCAGATTCCAGCTGAACCTGCAATACTTATCATTCAAGTAACTGGATACCAAATGTTGAATCGATCAGACCTGTGGAAGTTGTTCACATCTCTCCGTAGAAGAGAAAAAAGCTAATGACACGTTTAACTTCTAACACCCCTCTGATTGCGTCAGGAGTTCAAAAACGTGTTAAATCAGTTAAAAGCTATGGAAACCAACAAGCAAAAATTCATGCATGTTTTTAGTAAGTAAGCTTAGTAAGCAAACTAGACAATTTCAGGGATCTTAAGTACAAGAGCATCTTTTGAGTAATGCTAAAGATCATCCAGCACGCGTTGTACCTATAGTACTTACCTACCTATAAAAGTAAATATGCTAGTATTCCAAGATTCATCAAAATCCGTTCAGCCGTTACGAGACGTGATTGACCCACGATAGTACACAAACATCCACACGTTAAAATACTACTTAGGTATATGTGACGCGTACATTTGGATTATTGTTACTCAATCACGTCACGCGATACCTACTTCAACCGATTTCGATGAAATTTGGTACTGATTCGTCTTTCCTACGGGTCCTTGCCTTACCTTGCCGACAAGGTCGAGCGCTTACATTAAGGCTTACCTAAGTGCACAAAAAGGAGCCTCTGAGGCGCACTTTAATCCTTTGACCACACTGGTTAGAAATAACTAGTGACACGATAAGAAAAAGAAGAAATTTGGTAGGAACCACTTAATAGGCTATGGACTGAGACAATATAGGATATTTTTATATTTTTGAAGTAGTTAACGGGTTTGTAGGTAGGTACTTATCGCATATTATATAATAATTAATTCGGTTGTTGCAACACAACTGAAACGTCGGGTATAAATTAAAAGGTAACACGCGATAAATACCTGTTTACTACTAAAACAACATGAATTCCGATCGCAAAAGTTTAAAAGAAATAATATATTTTTAATAAAAAAACTCCGGGAGTGCCGACAGAAGTGAAAACTTATTTTGGCGCGTTAGAGTTTAGTAATAAATCACTTCAAAATCAGTAATTATGGCGACTGCCAATCAAATACTGAACGAGCACAGATGATGCAATATTTTTTGTTCAGAATGTAGATAATATATTAAAGTCAAAAGATGATTTATTCAATACAATCACAAGGATCACTTTGAAACGTCTTACATACTAGGTGAATTTAGGTGCCAATTCATCCTAACCCAAGCTCGAGAAGAATTGACAAGAAACTCGTCTTGGTCCTAGCGCTTTTTTATAATGATCCATCTTATAACTACCTTAACTACGAAATACTAATACAAGAGAGTTTATACATTTCAAGTGTGTCGGTTAACTGTCTGACGGCAGAGCGACATGAGGCCATGCATTCTTATCAATAATATAGTCATCTATATTATAATAAGCTTTCTTCAAAAGACTACCTTTAATGTATGCTTGAAATTTCTTAATAGGTAGTTTAGTAGGATTTTCAGGTGCGCTTATTATAGAAGCGCACCGTGTTTCCCATAAATGACTTATTAACTTTTTCTAGTCGAAACCTAGGGATGTATAATTTATGTTTATTCCTAGTGTTGATTTTATGAAGGTCACTATTTTGCTGAATCCCATCTCTATTTTTATGTGTATATAACAAATTTTCATATATATATTGTGAAGCTATTGTGAGAATATTAATTTCTTTGAATATTTCTCTCAAAGATTCTCGTGGTTTCATTTTATAAATGGCACGTATTGCCCTTTTTTGAACCTAAAGAACCTAACACAGTAAACTTCTCCATACAAAAGTAGTCTGTAAACATGTGAATTAAAGTTTATATTCAAATGGGGCGAGCGCGGCAGCCGGCTGCGTCTATATCAAAGAACCTAACTCAGTAAACTTCTCCATGCAAAAGTAGACTGTAAACATGTAAATTAAGGTTTTTAATCAAATGGGGCGAGCGCGTGTCGCCCCAGACGGTAACGGTGTCGCGAATCCAGAGGTTTTACCTCATCTAAAAATATGCGTACCGCGCTAAAAGAAGTTTTCACTTCAATAAAACGCCTTTTACGTTGACGTCTGTACTGTACCTACGTAATGGAAAGTTGGTACGCGAACGAAGTCGTTCCACTTGTATTGGTACTCAATAAATACTTTCAACAAATCGTTTAAACAGCCCGCAGGCGATTTAGCTGATAAGCTCAAGGAGGTCACTGATTTCACTCGGCCAACATAATTTAATTCATTTGATATTTTAACCTGTATGCGGCTTAAGTAACATTCTATTGCTCGTTCAGGAAGTACCTAATACTTACTTAACTTAGAAGTGATACCGTTACCTGGATTGCAAAGATGGACAATGGTAGGTAAATTCAACATTAAGAGGCAAAACAAAATAAAGTACCGATCTACTCAACGAAGACCTCCCATTCTTTAAATACTAAACTAAATTCCGACCTACTTAAAACGTAAATTCTCGCTGAATTTGCATTGTGAAAGCGCATCGTGCGTGACTTTAGAGAACGAATAGCATTCATACTGACAAGTAAGTACCCGTCGAAAAGACGAGGGATTATCCATCAAAATAGTAGTTATAACATCTTTGGGCTTATCATTGGTAGTTTATCAGCTCGGAAATGGGTTCTAGCGGTTCGAGGGAACATGTTGATTCGTAGGTTTACCCGATGTATAGAAGAAGTAAAGTTAACACTCTTTAAATTGCCAAAGCTTCTACACGGGATACCTATGGGCCCACTACAACAAAAATCCTCTGGAGTATTCAGTACCTATAAGAATATCAAACGGATGGTTCCGAGGCCATCTTCCGCACAAAAACTGCATCCCTGATTTGCATAGTGCGGGACAGTCGAAACAGCATCCTGAGAACCATATCGGATAGATTTACTTCCTATATGGAAATGCTTCGTGCTGAGAGTGATAAAAACCACGAAGGTAGGCCACACACGTGGCGGGAAGGCGATTTTTTTTTATTCCTAGTGTAATTTAGTAATAAGGTAAATACTTATCTATCTATTTTTATGTCTATCATTATCTATACACTTTACTAACTCTACCAACTCTAGTTTCACTATCTAGTTGCGAAAGATATTAAAGTAACATAGGTATGTAGGGAGAAAAGGAAACGAAACTAATATACATTATTATTATATTATATTATATGCAGCAACAAAACAGATGTACCTACATAGTTAAGGTCAGGTGGAGACATTCTTTTAGTGAAAATGATGTTAGCAACACACTCAAATGATATTACATACCAACAGCTTTATTTTACTTATAAATACTTACATACCTACGTAAGTAGTACCTAAGCCGTACTATTTCTTCTGTGGTATCACTTCAGTCTGACTTATAAAACACCTGTAATGAGCAAATACACGCTAGCAACATGCAATCAATAATCAATATTGAATATGTTTGATTAAACATAAATGTATCTACATTGGTAGTTTTGTATGTAGATATAGGTACATAGGTACTTTGGTAACTAACCTACTACCTGCCTACTTACTGGATGAAACCTCCGTTACCAGAACGTTTTGGTGGAAAATAATATGGTAAATAGGTAGAAGCTAGTAAGAAGTTAGGTACTTTTAGTTTCTGCCTATCTACCGTATCTTCCCATTTTGCTTCACCTAAAGGCTTTCTGCTACTTACTTATCTAGCTATTTTATAGTTATATAGTTATTGTATATGTACCTACATAAAACGTCCATGTAGCAAACTTTGTAGTAAATGTCTACTTACAAGTATCAGCCAAACGCATAGTACCTACTTAGCTAAACGTGTGGACACTTTGGTGCAAATATCTATATATTAATACGTGAAGCCAAATCTTTGTACTCCTTTTTACGAATATTGCGCGGACGGAGTACGAAATTTCGCACACTTATAGATTATATAGAGAAGAAGTGCAGAATGCTAATATTTTTTTTATTTATGCATAAAAAATACATTGAATCAATAAAAAAAACATAACACACACTATCATATATTTGACACACACACACACATATATTATATGAGCATAATACGAGTATAAGAGCACATGAGCATAAATACTCTTTTGTACATACTTTTTGGTTTTTTGTTAAAGTCTGAGAATCTCTTTGTTAAAGTCGGTCAAATTGAAAATAGATTAGTATATTATTTGTCTAGTCTTACTGAATAACAAACATAACCATAATAAATTCATTTACCTATTACAATTTATTAATTAGTTATATTATGAGCATAATACGAGTATAAGAGCACATGAGCATAGATACTCTTTTGTTTATTGTTAAAGTCTGTGGTCAAATTGAGAAAAGATTTCCGAAAACATACTCTCAGATAATATTTTGAACTCAGTTATTTTAGCACCTACAAATGATGATTGTACTTTGATTAATACTGATATACTTAATGAAATTCCTGGAGAACAGCGAACATAATCATAGCTATGATAAATATTTTTTGTGATAATGACAATGCCATCAATAACTATCCGGTAGAGTTTTTAAATTCTTTGACTGTTAGTGGTTTACCACCACGTAGTTAGTATTGAAAGTGAATTGCATCGTTTTGCTGATCAGAAACTTAAATATAAAGGAAGCATTCGTGAATGGAACAAGAATGCGCACCAAATAACAAAAAACATCGTTTACAGAGAAGTTTTGAATCATTAATTAAGTTATCGAACTTTGTATATGTAAATATGTAATGAAATATGTAAGTAAATATGTAGGTAAGTCGACAGCATTTTTTCTATCGCATGGTTTTTTGTTTCAATAAAAAATATTAATAAGAGGTAGGTATTCGTTATTTTAATAAATATTCGATTTTTTTATTGAAATTTAATATAATTTGTTTGAAAAAATAGGCAATTCAACAGTGTAGCCTCGGCGAAATTTGTGATTATGGAGTATTCTTTGATAATAGAACCTTAATAATGTTCAAGCTTATAATTAAAATTATTTAAGGTCGAATTTCGACCACCGGGCGACCTACCTCCCTTCCAACTGTTTTACTCTGGTTACATGAATAAGTACTAGGTACTCCAATTCAAGGACACAATACACCGACACTAGGTATAAGATCCTGATAACGTGATAACGTCCCTTTGCTTGCACCAACACCTGCACGCACTGTTTCACGACAACAGTCGTCCAGCTGCCGCGTACAGAGAAATTTAAATATGCTGCTCACTGAACATCCTCAGGCTGATATGTTAGCGGATGACTGGAAGACGATAGAGAGACTGCCTTACCTACTGTGAGAACGTTTTGTATAAATATAGCTATACTCATAATATTATTTAGTAGTATTATTTAGTGTAGGTATTAGTTCCCTTTATTATTAGATTGTTTTTATATTTTAGAAATAAGATTTACTTTTATTTTTCTTTTCTTTAAATACTTTACTTAACTTTTATTTGTTCTCCTGCTATTCTGTTTTCCTATTTTTACTCATTAGATACTTAGTATCTGTAATGTTAAAATAAGGCTGTACTCTATAACGATCAGCTGAGGATAATTAAAAATGGCGCATCTGACTGTAAACTATATAACACTTAGAGTGAGGATTTTTACGTGGAACTGATCCTAGATAAGTGCTGTTTGGAGACTGATGATGGAGACGACAGCAATAGTCTTCAAATTATTAGGGGGTTAGTCCCAATAGCTCTTCTGTTAGCTGACTAACAGAAGAGCTGGCAATAGAGAAGGAAAACTTGAAACAATCCCGGCTCGGTGCCAGCCGTTATGCACCTGCAACCGAACCGACACCGCATGTACTGATTCGTCTTTCCTGCGGGTCTTGTTGGCAAGGTCAAGAGATTAGTGTGGGTACCTGGGAAGGCCTGCTATCAAACAGAATCCCAGGTAAAGTGACGTCAGTGGAGAGAAAACTTCACTCAACTCAGCTTGCTGGAGTGGATCCATGAACGAAAGTTTTCAATTACTTAAGTACAATTAACTGCTCTGTAACTTTACTGACGCCACCTAACTCGTCTTCAACAGATGAACGAAGGCCAATGATGATGATGATGAAAATAAGGTGTAAATAAACTGAATTTGAATTTGATAAATGCCATAGAGCGTGAGCGCAGTGATCAATACCATCATCACGATGCTGAATGAAAATAAAACAATATAGGTATTTGGTGTGACGAAGCTGGTTGACTTGACTTCAAGTCAAAAAGGTAGGTATGGAAAAAAAAACTGTGAATGCTGCTTCTCGGTTCACGCTGGCTATATAAAAATTAAGATATCTAATTACCTATATAAAAAAGAAACTTTCTAAAACCGTTTCCCTGAAGACAAGGCAACCGACAAACGGTTCGAAGCTGCCCTTGCTACATTACAATTTCCCGCCGGGTGAAGTGGGGGGTAGATTTTTTTATAAAAATAACATTTCGTTACAGTTCCGGGGTTTCCACTGGTTACGCTATCAAAATATCGCTTATGACTGGTCGCAAAAAATTCCAAACTTTTGTTGTATATTTTTTTCGATCCTATCCTATACCTACAGCTGTGCCGGGGATTAAGTGCCTACCTAGTTACTTGTTTGCGATTATGGTCAACTATACATTATGTAGGTAGTTATTGGTTGTCGGCTTTAAAGTAAATGCTGTTGGGTAGAGACCTTGTTGTGAATCAAGGAGATGTTGTTCTGTTGAACATTATTGGTACCTAATTCACTATGTTTGGTGATGATTGAAACTCACATCTTAAGTTGCATCGTTCAGTGAGAGAAATGCGCAAGTAGTTGTGTCGCCGGCCGAGCAGGTCGCTCAGAGCAGGCGTCTCGCTCTCCGCCGCGAGAGCGCCCTTTCCTGCATCCTGCAAGTTCATCATTTTATTAGGTAAGTAGTATACTAACTTCATTAGGGAAAAAGGACACACACTTTAACAGACTGGATCCTTAATATGCTAAAACATAGAGCTGTGCGTGTAGATCTACAAGGGGAAACCAGGGGGTTGTGGCAAAAGGATACCCATAGGGTGGAGTTCTGTCACCGCTCCTATGTAACCTGGTTGTAAACGATCTAATATCCAAACTGAACGCCCAACGTTTCTACACGGTGGGCTATGCAGACGACCTTACCATACTAATATCAGGGCACTTCGCTAGTGTGGCCTGCAACATTATGAACAATGCGCTAAAGGTCGTCGAGTCTTAGTGTACAGACAAGGAGCTAACAGTAAACCCAGCTAAGACAGAACTTGTAATGTTCACAAAAGCAACCTAGGGACTTATCGACCTCCGGTCCTTTTCGATACCCAGTTAAAATTGTCCCCCGAAGTCAAATACTAGGGATAATAATGGACTGCAAACTAAACTGAACTAAACTAAACTAAAACTAAACTAAACAAAATACAAAAAGCCACCTTATCATTCTGGCAATGCCGCAAAATGATAGGTAAATCCTGGGGACTATCCCCAAATATTACCCTATGGCTGTACAACACCGTAATTAGGCCTTCGTTAGCCTACGGTGGTATAGTCTGGTGGCCCAGAACAAAGCAAACCACCACTACAAATATACTACCCAAGTTCCAAAGACTAGCTTGTGTGGCGGTCACAGGGTGCATGAGAACTGCCCCAACGGTGGCTTTTGAGGCACTAATGGGTCTAACACCTCTACCACCTCTACACTGTTCACCTCTGGGAACAGGAAACACAGGCACAGCACACGACCATAATAAAAGAGTATGCGGTGCGGGCGCAAACCAAATGCTCCTATCACTACGACAGGACACTCAAAAAGCACTCTTATTCAAAAAACTTCACTATACAACTACACGAAAAGCCGAGTGACAGCTCAAAGATAAGCCAAGTAAGAATCTACACAGACGGCTCAAAAACGAAAACAGGTACTGGGACGGGGGTCTTCTCAGAGGAACTTAACACTTATTTATTTATTTATATTTGGAAAACCAACAGCTAAAAAAACAATAGAGAGCCAATTACAGGTTTTCACCGATGGAACATGCATATATGCACGCTTCTCGGACTACACAACTCCATTTTTCAGGCAGAATGTATTGGCATAATACAAACTGCTACTGCGGTGCTAAACAGACAGGTAACAAATTTCAATATAAGAATCCTCACTGATAGCGCTGCGGTACTACATGCACTCAACAGGTAACTCTGGTGTAACCTCACAATGCGTAACTCTGGTGTAACCTCACAATGCCACAAGATCCTGGGAGAGGTGAGTAAGTCTAGCAAAATTACCCTACAATGGATCAAGGGACACAGTGGATCCAAAGGTAACGACGAGGCCGTTGCCTAGCTAAAACAGGCTCGAAACTGCAACCTACAGGACCGGAGCCAATAATCCCCCTCACTTATAGCCAGGCACGTTCCTGGATCCGCCAAAAAACAACCAAGCTGCATAAAAACTACTGGGCTAGTATGGAAGGCTGCAGGCAGTCATAGGAGGCTTTCCCGGATCTAAATCCCAAATACTCCCGGAAACTCCTCAGTCTTAAACGTGACAAACTGCGACTTATAGTCGGTATTGTCACACGTATTGTCACTGCTCACTAAACAAACATCTATTTATACTGGGTGTTACAGACAGCCCATTATGCAGAGGGTTTTTGAGCAAGGAGGAAACAGCTGCACACATACTCATAGAGTGCAGCAGCGTGGAACCCCAACGAGCTCAACACCTAGGAACACCGAGGACACCCAGGGACGCCTGCGCTGACGTGAACAAGCTGCTGGCTTTCCTGGAGGACATCGGGTGGCTGGAGTAGCAGTCTCCACCTGTCACACAAAAAGGGCCAACCTGCGGCCTAGTTGCGGTAACCAGTCCACTCACCTAGTACCAAGTACCAAGTAAGAGATACAAACTGCCAGAGACATTGTTGGGTTTCACATTTGGGGGTTTCTGATATGTTTTACAATATGTTAAACTGTTTTAACAGGGTAACTACCCTGCCTGTCTCATCTGCATGGGATAAACTCAAAAGTTTTGAGATATAGTTTGCTATCAACAAAACAGGCTCTAAACCTGCCATTACATCCATCATTTAAATGTTCTTTGGTCAACTTCTCTATAAATATTCTTTATGTATATGTCGGCGCGAGAACTAACAGTTAAATGATTGAACTGTTAAGTTAATGTTTAAACCAATAGATACTGATTTGTATAACCTAAGTAATTGTAAAAAACGAGCTAAGGCACAAAGCGCTTGTTCAAAACAACATTCCACGCAAATCTTGTTTTGAACATGTAAACAAGGCCTTGATTTTCGTATAAATACGGCCGGCCGACAGCGCACAGCCCAGTCGAGTGCGAACTGTCGGAGCGGTCGGATCCTCCGTTATATATGTAACATAGTAAATATCTAGACGTTGACGGGCCTGCCAAAGGCCTCCATTGCGATATGACCAACTTTTAAAAAGCTAATCCAATAGCTTAAACACGCCTTTCAAAGCGTGAAAGTGTTTAAATGAAAATGCCACTGCCGTTAGCTAATACTATATTTTGGTAGGTATGAACATAGGTTAACAGAGGTAAGCATGTGCTACACGGTTTGAAACCGCAGTTTCTACCAAGGTCACCTTGGTAGAAACTGCGGTTTCAAACCGTGTAGATAGTGGTTGCAAACCAAATTTCACATGACCTTTAAACGCCTTTGGTAGAAAAGCTTGCCCAGCAAACCACTAGCAAAAGCGGTGGTTGCAAACCGTCTAGCCGCTTGTTTAAAACCACGCGTACCACAGTCGCGCCGCTGCACGCATCGAGCGCGGACGTATTGCGCGGACGTATTGCGCGCACCACGCATGATATTATGGAGAAAGATCGTGAGGTTATCACTGAATTCATAGAGTTATTTAGAGACCTACCCTGTCTTTGGGACTTAACGTCTAAGGAGTACAAAGACTTGACCCAAAAAAATGTTGTTTATTCTTCAAATTCTTGAAAGTGTCCAGAGGAAGGCCACCAAGATACCACAGACTCTGCGTCGGAAAAATTATGAGGATAGATTAATCTCACTACACTTTACTACACTTGAAGATAGTCGCCTTCGAGGAGATCTTATTGAGACTTATATGATTATGACCTATCAGTACAACTTGCCAAATATTCATGACATCTTGAGAAGAAAAGATGATCAGAGACCGTCACGTGGGCACCAGTTAAAACTCATTCGTGACCCTGCCCGCTTACTTGCCTCTTATCACTTCTTTAGCAACGGAGTGGTTCACAATTGGAATGCCCTACCAGATGACGTTTCAACACTGTCTGATATAGACATATCAGCTATAGCTGCTCGTCTATCATCAATAAATAAATAAATAAATAAATAAATAAAAGCACACAAAAATGCAATACAAACTCCAAACTTTAGAAATTTTGATAAATAAGGAGCCATGGCATCTTTGTAAATTGTAATAGTGCATTACAAGCATTCTGCACACGTCTATTCAGCACGAGCGTTTTAAAACACTTTAGATTGGGGTTTGTTTGCAAACCGGGTAGACAGAAAACGTTGGTCACCTTGGTAGAAACTGCGGTTTCAAACCGTGTAGCACATGCTGTATGAACATACCTATTTAACTTTATTTCTAAAATTAGAAATCATTTTATCAATATCTAAGGTTGAAGTTGTGTCAATTTGTAGCTCACATTAATAGGTACTGAATAAATTTAATGATTAAACAAATGAAGTACCTATGTAATGTAAAGTAGTGTTACTTCAATATTCTTTATCTGAATTTTTCCAGTTGAGAATTTGTAGTTTAGT
This sequence comes from Lampropteryx suffumata, assembly GCA_948098915.1. Classification (NCBI taxonomy): domain Eukaryota; kingdom Metazoa; phylum Arthropoda; class Insecta; order Lepidoptera; family Geometridae; genus Lampropteryx; species Lampropteryx suffumata. The sequence goes on along the minus strand of OX402557.1, from coordinate 19,781,901 downwards.
GCAGTCAAAATGCATCAGAGCATGTCTGTAAATTACCTTACAGACATTCCCCTGACCTTGATGTAGCTATGCCATTTTTATTAACCAATGGATTACTTACCATAGGTTGATAATAATGGCATTGCTACATGATACATGCTAAATCATTGTGCTTTGATGAAACATTTGAGGTACAAATACATTTTGTGCCCAAGATTCCTAAAGTATGGTAATTATTTTGTCATTTATATTGATGATATTAGAACGCACTAAATACCCAATCACATAGGTACCTATATCTTGTTGTGGTAGATATCTATTATGTATACAGGTAACCTTGGCTTTTTAATTGTAATAAATAATAATATTGTTTCTTACTCTCATTAGGTAACCCTCTTACCTCAGTAAACAATCTGCGCGAAACATCACGAATTTTCAAAACATTATCTCTCTCTCTAAAGGGATAAACAGAGCGCGGTAGCATAAAACGTTTCATTGCAAGTTCTCCGAGCAAACACCTCGAATCGAAGAAAATAAAATTGAATGTTATATGACAGTAACAAAAAGTAGAATGAACCACACTGTAATTAATACATGAAAATAGTATGTACGGAGTTTAATATTAATTTCCCCTTTTTTTTTGGGAAACAACAACATTAACATACGCGACCAAGGATGATAATGATACGAATACAAACAATAAACAAAACAAACATATAATCAATCAGTGTTGCCAGATAGCTAAGTAAATATGCCCCAAACTTAGCATGAAATCCCCCCGAAAAACAGATATTTGGAGAAAAAAACCCCCAACCAAACATCATCATCATCATCATCATCATCATAACAGCCATTATGTAGTCCACTGCCGAACATAGGCCTCCCCAATAGATTTCCAGGAAGAACGATTTTGAGCCCTCTCCATCCACCGACTTCCTGCGATCTTTACAATGTCGTCAGTCCATCAGGGTGGGGGGTCGTCCTACGCTTCGTTTTCCTGTCCTTGGTCGCCATTCGAGAACTTTTATTCCCCAACGGTTATCAGTTCTGCGAGCTATATGGCCTGCCCATTGCCACTGCAACTTGCAAATTTTGAGTGCTATGTCGGTGACGTTGGTTCTTCTACGGATTTTCTCGTTGCGGATTTTATCACGTAGTGAAACACCCAACATAGCTCTCTCCATAGTGTCGTAATTGAAAGACGGGTTGACCAAGACTGATTATTTTATTTTCTACCCACACATATGAAATAGTGAATGAACTACCTACTAACATTAGGTAGCTACGTATAATTATACGACATCTTTCCTATTATTTTATTTGTTTTTTTTTGCATCTATTAACAAATTCACTTCATCAACATTATAACATTATGTACTTTTTGCATCAAGTGTTGTTTAAACATTGTTAACAGATCAATAAAAATATTAGCATAAAATAAAGTTATTCTTCATTAAAAAAATAGTTAACAGGACACGTTCTATGTACGTGTCCTGTTCACGTCCTGAGTACTTAATCAGTTCTGTTTATCTAATATTTTTTTACGTGCTACGGCAGCCACTGCTCTGCGACTAGGGGTGCGTGGGCGTTGAATTAGTGCGTCTGGTGGTATAGGAACGGCTTCGTCTACTAGCGGATGCTCTTCAATATCTACTAGATCACTCTCGCCTCCAGGGCTTGCCCACGTTTCATTGTCACTTACCTGTTCATCGGAGAGACTTCGGGATTCACCGCCATCGTCTGGTAGCTTAAGTAAATGTTGCCTTTTTCGTCTCAATAATCTGCCAGAGCTGTCTGCGACGAAGTATGAACGTGGCTGATTAGTGCGTCCTAAAATTCGCGCGCATTTACGCTTACCTTCATCGGTTACCAGAAACGGTTGCCCTGGTGATAGCTCGGGAAGCTGTTTAGTACGCCTGTCGTAATAAGTCTTATCTACCTGTTGTTTATGTAATATTGCATTGTAGTCCTTCTCATTATCTCGGCTAGGTTTCATTTTGCTTTTATGGGCAGGTAGTCTCGTATTATGGCGCCGCCCCATTAAAAGCTCTGAGTGGTGTTACTGGTGTTAGTCACCAGTCCGAAAGGGCGTGGGTTCGTATCCCACCGCTGTCACCATGTCGTAATTGAAAGACGGGTTGACCAAGACTGATTATTTTATTTTCTACCCACACATAAGAAATAGTGAATGAACTACCTACTAACATTAGGTAGCTACGTATAATTATACGACACATAGCACGTTACGCGACTCTGAGCTTGGGTATGAGGCCAATAGTTAGCGACCAAGTCTCAGTTCCATATGTCATCACTGGCAACACGCACTGATTATAGACTTTCGTCTTGAGGATCTGCGGTATCTGTGACGAGAAGATGTGCCGTAATTTCCCGAACGCTGCCCGTCCGAGTTAGATTCGTCAGCTGACCTCTTTGTCGAAGTTGGACTTGCCTAGTTGAATCGTTAGACCCAAATAGACATAATGGTCTACAACTTCGATTGTATCGCTCCCAATATGTACCGGTACGGGTGCAACATGAGCATTAGACATGATTTTTGTCTTGCTCATGTTCATTTTAAGACCCACCTGTTGGGACACGATATTAAGGTCGCTGAGCATTGTGCCAAGGTCTTCCAGAGATTCTGCCATGAGGACTATATCGTCGGCAAATCGAAGGTAAGTGATGTGTTCGCCATTGATGTTGATACCATGTCTATGCCAGTACAAGTGCTTGAAAATATCCTCCAATGAAGAGGTGAACAGTTTCGGAGAAATAACATCTCCCTGTCTCACCCCTTTATGCAATGGGATTGGATTCGTGCTCTGGTCCTGGAGTCGGATAGACATGGTGGCGTTACTATACAGACATTTCAACACTTCGATATACCGATAGTCGATTTGGCACCGCTGGAGTGACCGCAACACTGCCCAGGTTCCGACAGAATCAAAGGCTTTCTCATAGCCCACAAACGCTAAACAAAGTGGCCGGTTATACTCTTCGGTCTTCTGTATAACCTGCCGGAGCGTATGGATGTGATTTATGGTGTTAAAGCCTTTTCGGAACCCGGCTTGTTCGGGAGGCTGGAAATCGTCAAACCTACGAGCGAGACGATTAGTAACTACTCTCGAAAACCGCTTATAGACATGGCTCAACAGCGAGATGGGCCTGTAATTCTTTAAGAGGGTGTTATCCCCTTTCTTAAAGAACAGTACCGCCACGCCCCACGCCTCTGGCACGGTTCCCTCGAGGATGACGGAGTTGAACAGCTTCTGGAGGTCCTTAAGTACCGGTGTTCCACCCGCTCTCAGAAGCTCTGTCGTTATTCCGTCTTCCCCCGGTGCCTTGTTGTTCTTAAGCTGCTTGAGAGCCGTTCGAATCTCGTATTGGCTGGCGTCCGGAATGTCTTCTGTGTAGTGTCGGGTTAGGCGGGCTCTTGCATCGCTAGTCGTGCTTGTAGTAGGACTTTGCGATGAGGTATATAGTTGTCCATAGAACTTCTCGAGCTCTCGTAAAACTTCTGGCTTCGAGGAAACGACACTTCAACCAAACATAGGGTGTTTTAATTATCAATTCAACATTATATATTATTTTTTGAAGTGAAAACTTCTTTAGCATCGCGTTGATTTGAAAGTTTATGAAACGAAAAAGCGACAGTAAAAAGTGACAGCCACATAAATTTATAAGATTCAACGCGGGAGAAAATGAGATAGGCAACATTATATTCGTTTATTATTACGTGTTTGTGCCCGCATGCGTAGTACAAAGCTTGAGAAAAGGCATCACAACAACCGTGGTGTTTTGTATACGTGTACGTAGTATACCTTTGTTTTTTGAAGGTTTCACTTCTACCACGTGTTAATTGCACATGTTTTTTAAGTGAAAACTTATTTTAGCGCGGTACGCATATTTTTAGATGAGGTAAAACCTCTGGACTCGCGACACCGTTACCATGCGTCTCGCAGGGCTGCCGCGCTCGCCCCATTTGATTATAAACCTTAATTCACATGTTTACAGTCTACTTTTGTATGGAGAAGTTTACTGAGCTAGGTTCTTTGACATATTATCTACATTCTGAACAAAAACATACAAGAATATTAAATGTATTTTAAAGTTTCTAATAATTAATAAAATACAATTAATAAATAAAATGCAATTCATGACACCAATAACCCAATAACCCTAGTACCCATCTAAAAAATGTCTAACGCGTCAAAATAAGTTTTCACTTCTGTCGGCACTCCCGGAGTGCATTTTTTTTTATTACCTACTTACTTGCCTCGGGACAAAATAAATGTTTGTATGATCTGCAAGTATTTGTCTAGGGTCAGGGTGTTTCTATGTATAATAATATGTATGCATTAACAAAAAAGTATATAATTAGTATATCAGTCACGTGGCCCCTTGTGTTATGGGTGAACACCCATAACACAAGCTCTGCTTACTTTGGGGCCAGATAATACGAACGAATTATCCAATGAAATTATACAAACCTAAACCCGGACAAAATTAACATCTACTACTGCCGAGTGACGACCGAATCACGTACAAAGGTTTGGGCTCATATAATAATAATAATAATAAATTTATTTATTTCTCCTTATAAAGTGTGATGCTGAAAATTTATTTGGATATTAGATCAATGTACCTGTACACATGTTCATAGGTACCCACATTGTAAGAAGCTGGTGCCTGTGATAGGTTCTGCAGAACCTGTAATACAAGTCACCAGGGCCTTCCGCAATAGGTAGCTGATTGGCTGTTAAAAATGTTCTTAGTAAGGCAACTCGCCTCTTGTTCGGGCTCTAAAATTATTAAATGCGCTTCTGGCATCAACACCTTGTGATCTGTTTGCTGACCGATGGACGAATGTGTGCAGAGAATGTCTGAGGTATTGTGAGACAATTGATTGTAGTAGAGTTAGTTCAATCTGTAAATTTTTTTTTTTTTGCGAAATTTTATTTAAAAATATTTTTATTATAAATTATTTGGTAAAAATATTTTATTGTGTTAAATTTTTCTGTTATACTGTTATTTCATAGCGCCTTGCTGTACCTACTGTAATGCTATGATCTTATTATGTAGGTAAATAAATAAATAAATAAACCCAATTGATTGAGATTTACACAGTATATAGCAAATATAGCAAAAAGTTAAGTTAAAGGCTTTTTATTTTATTTTTTAATTTATATAAACAATAAAATATCAAATATAAAAAGCAGATCGTGCAGGTGTGTGTGTGTGAGTGTGTGTGTATGTGTGTGTACGTTGTTCACTACGGCGTGTTGGTAGATGAGTGGGTGTGTGAATTTGGGTAGTGAGCGTGAGTGTGTCTGAGTTAGTGGATTTAATACGGTGGTATTCTTGAAAAGTCAAGGAGGAGTAAGTTAGTAGAATTAATACGATAAGTATAGGTATAGGCGCTTTGCTAGCATTAATTTTATTATGTTGAGTAGTAGTTCCGTTTCATCATAGTTGAGGGTTTTTAGGTAAATTGAAACGGAACGTTTACAGCAATATTTAGTCAGCGGGTAGATGTTCAGGAGTTTGTTAAACTTGTTATACAAGAAGGATCCAAGAAAGCAGAAGAAGTTTTGAGAGCGGCTCGTACGGAATGTTAGTGACTGGCAGACGTATGCCCTGCGCTTGTTCTGATGTCCGACTTTGTCGTAAAAGAGCTCGGAGTGCTTTTTTAGGATGACTTGTAGGATAAAGGCCTGTCTGACTGAAAGCACATCCCAGGCTTTGTAAAGGTCAACTGAACGGTATTGGAAGGGGAGGCCAGCAGCAACCTTCGGTATAGCACGTTGTGCTCTCTCAACCTCGATGAGGTGGGTTTTTGCGGCTCCACCCCAAGTTGAGATGCAGTAGTCCACAAGTGACTGACTTAGGGCTAAGTAGACCATCCTTATAACTTGGCGATCTGCTACTTGTCTAAGAGATCTAGGAGCTAGGAGCCAGTGGCTGACTTTGTCAACGCCTGTTTGGGCATGGGTAAATACTTCGTGCCAATCATTACCGCTAAAGAATAGAGCAGTATCATCAGCAAAGGTAAAGATTCTTCCGTTAATTAGTTGTACATTACATAGGTCGTTAATGTTAATGTAAACCAAAAAAAGAGTCGGGCCCAAGAAACTGCCCTGTGGAACTCCATAATTGACAACGAGCACTTCACTCAGCCAGTGATTTATCTTAACCCTTTGTTTTCTGTCAGTTAAGTAATCCTTTAAAAGTTGAAGTGGAAGTCCTCTTATCCCCAATACTTCCAGCTTTTAAGTGAGGAGGGTGATAGAAAATATGTCAAAGGCTTTAGCTAGATCGGGAAATAACGTCAGACATTTCTGCTTTTCGTCCAGAGGCCACTACAGTTTTAATCAGCTCGTTTACAGCGTCATTGGTAGACTTGCCCTGACGAAAGCCGAATTGGTTAGACGATAGAAGATTGTTCGACTCTAGAAAATTTACAAGCCTACAGTTCATAATGCGTTCCAGAATCTTAGAGAGTGTGGTAAGGATGGAGATGGGCCTGTAGCTATTAACACGGTCTCTAGCACCGCTCTTGTGGATGGGTATAATTACTGACTGCTTAAAGGCTTGTGGAAAGACCCCTGAAGATATGGCTAAGTTACAGATATGTGTGATGGGTTTGGCTAATACATGTAGATAGCATTTTATTAATCTGCTTGAGATATTGTCAATCCCTACAGAGCAATTGTCCCTTAAGCCTAGGATGAGTCGAGAGACTTCCGTTTCATCAGTAGGGAAGAAGACTAGCGAGCCAACACACTGTGTCAGCTGGGAGTCAGGGGATAATTTGGGTCCAAGGGTGTTAGTGGCATAAGTTATTTGTTCAGCTAGATTCTTGCCAATCTCGCAATATGTTTGATATGTATTCATTGATTTCCTTAACAAATCAACTCTCATGAAATAATGCTACATATACGTTCTAAAACCTGTGAGTACCTATCCCTATCTATTATTCTTCCCAGGATTTGTCCCCATAAAATTCCCCCCAGATGCCAAAAATACACCCGAATTTGCAGGGAATCCCCCCATCTGGCATCACTGCATATAAAACACAACACAATGCCACCAATAACTATAAGGCAAAGAGAATCCACAAGAGAGTCGAGACTAAAACTGATTAACTCATTTGATTTACTAACATAATGTCAATGTCAAACTCGAAGACATGTGCCAAGTAAATAAATGGAGCCTGTGCGGCGCACTTTAATCCTTTCACCACTCTGGTTTGAAATAGGTAATAAAAGTTGTATTACCTATTTAATTTTACTTATTCTTAACGTTTTGATGTACCGCACTATTACTGAGATCACTGTTATTACAATTATATTTGGTTCCTAGACGATGTAAGTACTACTAAATAAGAAGATACCTCCTCTAAATTTAACTGATCTAATAATTAATGTTCCATTCGCCGCACTTCACCCAGGGGAACATAGGTATTTTATGAAGATAATTAGAAAGAAGAATGATTTGAAAATAGGTATACTTTTGTAAACAAAATGTAATACTTTTGTTTTTGAAGTGATAACTTCTTATGGGAGGGTAAACCACTTCGTTACGTAGGCTACTCCTCTCTCACTCTAACCCTCAGTGCTAGTTGGATTAGTTTAAGTTATCACTTCTGTCGGGCGTCCTGAGACGCACATGTTTTTTGATGTGAAACATCTAAGCTAGCGGTAAACGTTATCGTTGGCCTGGCGATACAAGCGGTGGCGACGCATCGACGCGCTATGATGGAATATAAATAGTGACTCTTGCGGTGACGCAACAAAGTTAAATTCAGCTTGCATATCCTCTATTACATAGCCAAACGCTTCTTACATATAGCGCTGTCACTGTCTGGGCCGGAGCGACGCATTTCGTAAAATCTATCTGTGGTGTAATTTCAAGAGTAGGTACATAGGTAAGTGCAAACCTAGCAATCATTATAAAAGTATTTTGGGTATATCTATGTAGGTATTACGAATTACGTACCTACTATTTGGGAATTATATATTATGCGTAGGTTCTAGACAAACCGACGAGCTAGGCTCACCTAGGTATGAAGATTAAAGTAGGTAGTCTTCTCGTAGGTACCTACTTTAATCAGCGTAGCCCCTATCGTGAATTCCAAAGCGTCTGTTTCGACTGTAAACATTTCATTGTCGTTAATGGCTACTAGAGCGGCCTCCTTGATATCTTGCTTGAGTTCTTCAAAACACTTAAGCGCATCAGGTGGCAACGGGAAAGTTGTCACGCATGTAAGTGGCTTTATTTTTTTGGAGAAACACGTAATCCATTTAGCATAATGAGCAAGCATTCCTAGGACTCGTTTTAGTTCACTAGTTTTAGTTGGAGCGGGAAGATCTAGAAGAGGTTTTAGTCTTTCCGGGTCAGGACTGATTGTATTATCTTCAACAGTATACCCAAGCAAGTTGATTTTAGTATTATTGAAAACACTCTTCTGTTCGTTTAGAGTTAAATGAAATTTATTAGCGGCGTCCATAAAGCGTTTTAGATTGTGGTCATGATCCCTTTGATCTTTGCCGCAGACGGTTACATCGTCTAAGTAGGCGAACGTTCCTTTCTAGTCTCTCTTCCGTTATGATGAAGTCCAGGGTTCGTTGAAAAGCTGCAACTCCATTAGTTACGCCAAATGGGATGCGTGTAAACTGGTACAATTTGCCGCATGCTTCGAAAGCTGTATATTTATACGAGTCTCTTTTCATTATCTAAGATAGGTATTTGATGATTTGCGCTCTTTAGGTCGATTTGGCTAAACACTTTAAATCTCGATACGTTGTTCACGACTGATTCTATGTTTCGCAAGGGGAATGCATCCAGAACGGTGAATTTGTTTATGGTCATGGAGTAATCAATAACAAGTCGTTTTCGATGAGCTCCTCCTCCCGCTACGAGGACTTGGGCTCTCCAGGGGGAAATACTTGTTTCAAAGACCCCGTCTTCAAATAATTTGGACACTTCTTCTTTTATGAAGTCCTCATCTTCTTTACTGTAGAGCCGGCTTCTCACGGCGATCGGTTGAATGTTCGGCGACCGATTTGTAAATACGGAGGCTGGCGGCACTGAAGCTCGTAACACATTGCATATCTCTAAAGGTTCGCCAGGCCCACCGAGACTGAAATGAATACTCGAGTGATGTTTGAGCAAGTCATGGCCGACGATTACGTCGGCACAGAGGTTGTCTACAACTAGAAGAGGTGTTTGTTTGTAAGTATGCTTATTAATTGTAATGGTAACAAAACAGACACCTTCGACAAAAGAAACTTGATTGAGAGAAGCGAGATTGACTGTCTGCTTACAGGGTTTTTTTGCGTAGTTTCATTATGCAAGCTACTTTACCGTTAATAAAGCTGACTGAACTTCCTGTATCAACGAGAGCTTCAGCCTTGTATTCATTGACCATGATTGGAATTGTCGCACTCCTAAGGCTCGAAGGAGAGGCAGCAGAAATAGCTCCACTGTAGAATTGGTCGTTGTTAGGAGTCGTAGGATCTTCAACCGTCGTGGAGTTCAAGTTAATATTGGCCGATCTACAGACGCTTGCGAAGTGTCCATTCTTTGAGCACTTTTTGCAGGTGGCTTTGTTGGCTGGACATCTGAACCTTGGATGAAGACTTGTCCCGTGAAATGCCTTGCGACATGGCGGTAAGTTGCGGAGAGTTGATACCAATAGCAACTGCATCCTTCTCTGCTGTTTCCATAGCTACGGCTTGAATAAGTGCTTCTGAGAGAGTGAGTTTAGAGTTTTCTAGTAACCGCTCGCGAATCCTTCGTGATAGTAAGCCGTATATGAGATCACTACGAACCGCTTGGTCTTCATGCTCTAAGGCTTTGACGTCTTCGAATTTACAATCTTTTGCGGAAAGTCGGAGAGCACTAGCATAGTCAGAGATCGCTTCGTCGGCTCGTTGCTTGCGATTGAAGAGAATTTGTCGAGCTAAGATAGTATTTTTCGGTTTGAAATAGATGTCTTCTAGAGCTTTCATCGAATCTTTATAAGTGGAGCATGTTTTGATATGCTTGTAAATCGATGCCGATAAATGGTTAACTAACAGCTTACACTTAAGTGAGTCTGGTACATCTTCGGTAGCTAATCTCTTCTGCTAAGAAGCTTTCGAATGTCGATTTCCAATGTAACCATTTTGCATCGGCGTCCGTGACATCAGGCTCGATGTCAAACTTATCGGGCGGGTCGTAGATATCTTGATAGTGAAGGCTTGCTTAGTTTTTCGTCAGGCATTTTTCAGTTAAATAAATTGTGGTGAAATAAACGAGAAACCAAGAGAAACATTGGTTTTATTTAACTGAAAGAATTCCACATTAGACAAACCTAATAATCATTCATAACAAAGTATGACAGTTGACACCTTTGGTATTGACAGCACTATGGAGATCGTATACGGTGCGGAGGTCGCATATCACCTCACCTACCTAAACCATCGTACAAATTCGTAATATTGTATTTTTACATCATGCCATATTAAGTTAGGTACTGTCTTAATCTGTACTTTAATGCCTATTACTTGTACAAAATAATTTCAATGTTTCACATCTGCCAGCCGTCACGTGACGGCTCACATTTTTTTTAATACATTCATTTTGTACATAAAAACACCCAGACCCGAGACAAATACTGGCAGATCATACAAACATTTGTCTCGCGGCGGGAATCGAACCCGAATCTATGGTAGCTTGTTTGTGACATTGACATAAGTGTTCGTATATTTTAATCTATTATGTCCCGATTCTTCTTACTGGATGAATACTCTTTGGATTTCTCTCTGAATCCAGTAATTAATTGATAATTGTGTGTGGGGGTGGACAGGACAACAGAGAGAAAAGAAAATTGTTCTAATTTTATGTAAATAAGGGGCGGAAGAAGTTATTTATTCGTGCAAAGTGCAAAGGATAAAAGCTTTGTCGTGGCATTGTTGTACCTTTCACAAAGGCCAATCCAAGATGTAGTGGATGTTATTGTGTAGTGTGTTAGTTTGATGATTGTGTATGTTGAATAAACATACCAGTTTTCGTTCTCGGTTTCTTTCTCAGAAGACTATTTAGTCTATCTGCCCACTTACCTTACTCATGTCTGGTAGGACCAGCACCCTTGTGTTGCATAGCTTGTGTAACTCTTGTTCTCCTTTGCATAATAGTATTGTAGGTGATAATTATAATATAAGATAGACATTCTATATTACAATATCACTATCACTAATAAGTATGTACTGGAATGTCTCTGTATGTACCTAATGCAGAACTATAAGTAAAGTTTATTGAACCATATACATCATTTCTATAACAATAAGTTATAGAAATTATGCCAGCTACCTTCCTTCCACAACACCAATGATTGATGAAAGTAAATAAAAACCGTTTTGGGTTTTAGATAAGTCCAATATAATATATTGCAAGAATAATATCACAGTCTGATCTTACTATTATCTGCATCTTTCAATAAATGCTAACGGCTACATGCTAGCCAATTCCATGTTTCGTTTCCATGAGTTGTACTTAATTGTAATCCTTGTGATCTAATCAATAAAAGCCATAAAATTGCTTGGTATTTCCTTTATTTGCCCTTATTAAGTTAATTCATGTTTTAGTCTATATTGTTGTTGACCCACTCATGCTCTTCTCTCTCGACTGGCAAAGTCTGATTTTAAACAGGTTGCTATAATGTTGTTTTATTTATGTGTTGTTCTAACCTGTCCCAAACCAAAATCCTTTATCTATTTGATGGTTTTGGTATGGGATCAACCTGACTCAATATTAATCAAATACAGAATCGAGGTTGACTTCAATAAAAAAGATTGCAGTGTTAAAGAGTAGGTGTTGTCTTAAACAATGATAAAATTTGAAGAACCAACTCTCCTGAAGGATTGGGAGGATAGCAAGGATCCAAATGACTCTGTAAGTATATTAAGATAGAGCCCCTCATACACATCTATTGTTGAGTGCCAGTTTGGGCAGTACATGTATATAGGTGAAATAGTGAAAATTATAATTCAAATATGTTTTATTCCACCCAATCACGAGGGTCACTTTGAAACGTCTAGGTGAATTTAGGTGCCAATTCGTCATAACCCAAGCCTGAGAAGAATATAAATATTACAAGTCCTATCATTACCCTACATCCATACTAATGTTTATAAAAATTTGCTGGTAAAACTTAAGTGTATCCATACTTTTTTAAATCCATAAAATAATTCATGACATTTATTTTGATATTTGTTAAAAAAAAAAAAAAAAAATATCTGTTATTTTTTTTAAATACAACACTGATTGTAATTAAGGATAAGTACATAAGTAAATAGGGCTAATGATTCAATAATTGAGGAGTACCTCTTCCTAATTGAGGGGTACACTTCCTAAACCAATGTGCAGTGCTAAGGGAAATATTGTAAGGAATCCTGCAGCTTAGTATGTCCTGTGGATACGCACATAGGAGGGAGGTGTAGGTTCTGTGCTGGTGCTGGGCTAGCTTATTAAAACATGTTATAGACACTTTAGCATTTTGTTACTGACTATAAATATGTAACTCATAAATGGTTAGCTAGGTATAAGATACAAATTAAAAAAAAGTATAGAAGATAAAAATAAATGCTTAGGTACCATTGATAATCACTATAAAAATAGGTAGTATATTATATGCAACTAATGAGTAAAAGACGGATTTAAAGCGAGGGCCATAGATGAGTCACAAGCAAGTGAAGGATTCTAACAACTTAATCACAACCTTAGGGAGTAATTCATGGTCCTCAATATAAATCCGTTTTATTCAAGAGATTCATACCTAGGGTTACCATCCGTCCGGATTAGTCCGGATATGTCCGGACTTATATACTTTTGTCCGGACTTTGTCCGGCTTTTTAATTTGTCTGGATTTTTTTGGTTTAGATAGAATATGAGTAATAAAACATACATAAGCAATATCAAATCAGTCTTTAATCATTATCAACTTCCCAATCATTTAAGAATCAACTCAACGAGATCAAACAATAAAAGTTCTACTGCAATTGCAAACAATCAACAAGTTCAAACATAAATATCTTAATCAAAACAAAAATATTTTACGTAAAATAATCAAACTTAACGCTAGTTTTCAATAAGTATGGAAACTTAATATTTTTCAGCGCCAGATACTTGACGGAGCAGCTCCCGTTCATTCAAAATTTTCTTGTAAAATTCTACGCAGCTCATATTTTTAAGGTTGTATTGAATCATCAACAGCGATCTCACCGAAACTACAGACAATCTATTACGCTCTTTTGTCCACTGTGTTCCCATTAGAGAAAACACTCTTTCTACACTTGCATTTTGAGCCTGGATTGAAAAAATAAACTCGCAAATACTTAATAGAACGGGCAATCTGGCGATTGTAAAGTTTGTAAAAATTTTAACCCACATTTTATGGACCATCGTACTGAAAAATGCATCGTTTTGTTGGGATATAAACGAATTAACGGCAGTTATTTCATCGAACAGCTTCACATCATCGATAACAACTCCTTTGGATTTCATATATGTAACAGAATCCACGAGCTTTTCAAATTCAACCAATTCGCTCTTTTTTAACTGAATCCAGTCAAAAACTTTAAATTCAGACAGGGGAGTCGTCCATTTATCAAGGTACTGGATGCAAGTTTTGTACATCAGTTTCACGTCTTCTCGAAACGCCTCTTGATTTGCTGGGGTGCATTTCGCAAGTAATTCTCTTACTTTTAATGGAACAAAATTAACGTTTGCACGAGAGCATAGCAATTCTTGAGTGCCACGCAGTATTCTAGCAACATCTAAAATAGAATTACTTTCTGTCTCGATCTCCAGGATTCTTGGTTGAAAAATTGACATAAGTGAATGCACCATAAATAGGATATACTTCGCCTAATTCGTCATCAAAAAAGTTCTTGATCAATATAGGGACGGCGGTAACCGTCGCAAAATACTGTTTTAGAGGTTCGTACATCTGAAGAACCCTCTCTATCGCCGGAAATAGGCTCAACCATATTGTTTTGCTGTGATAGAGTAATTTTTGGTAATTTATGTCGATGTAATCGCAAATTTCCTTTAGAGCTTCGGTGCGGACAGTGTATACCGAAAAGTGATTAAAAATCTTCATAATTATGGATTCTGAATCTATTTTCAGAATATCCGATCCATGTTGGGCGCAATTATGAAGTATATGCGCAGGACATCCAACGCCTACTAGGTCTTTTTCTAAGAGGGTTTTTAATTTAGACCATAAATTTTGACCGGGTAACCGATTTACGCCACCAAAGTTGACATTTGCGTTATCTCCAGTGAAAGATATGCATTTCGACAGCAGGTCATACTTCTCCAGAGTTGTTTTTATTATTTCTGAAACGGTCTGGGCTGTTTCATTTGGTGTGCTTAAAACTTCCAGAAGTTTTGACTGAATCCCATCTTGCCAGTCAAAATACTGAATTAAAATCGGGAAAATTTTTTCGGCGCCATTGTTACTAGCGTCAGTCGAAACACCTACGAAGCTCACGTTTTCAACCGATGTTTGAATTTGTTTTATTACCCATGGAGCTATGACATTGTTTACAAGCGCTTCAGTCTTTGTCCGAGCACACGAAATAGAACTGGCCACGTTCGAGTCTGAAAACATGACTTTAATTAGGCTGCCAGTGCAGTCCATCGATTTATACGATTGGTGGTGTTTCACGGTATGAAACGCCAGAGTAGCTTCTGCCGCCGACTCTTTAGCAGCAATAGTTTTACTTTTAGGCTGAAATATTGAGTCAATTTTAAGAATATTTTGAAAGCTTCTACTCATTTTCAAGTGTTTTTCAGTTTTAACATGCTTTTCAATGTCTCCCGCTCCTTTGTGTTTGATTGAGACGTAACAGTCACAAATAGTACACTTTGCCTCATTTAAATTTCTTCCTTGGACTGCCATTTTGGACTCACCACACACACACGCACTAAAAACAGTTTATAATCGAAGCGCGGCTCATTAAAACGTGTGATCCCTACTATTAACTACTACTACAGTGCTACCACAGCACTGAGCTGGCGACGACGGGTAATCCCCGCACCCCGCACCCCGCAACCTCCCTCCCCGAGCGAGCGTATGCTACTTTAGCACTGTTACTAAGTGGGTACCTAATGTTTGCATTGTGTTACTAAAATGTCCGGACTTTTCTTGAACTGTCAGGCTTTATGTCAGGACTTTTCAAATTTCTAAATGGTAAGCCTATTCATACCATACTTTATACGATGACTCCGAGAAAAAAAAAGGTTTATGTGAAAATAGACATTTAATGAAGAAAAAGGGAAGGTTAAACTAGTTAAATTTGAAACAATGACTGATATTGAGAGTAATTTTCGTTAAGATATTTAAAATGCACATTAAAATTGGAACAATCACTAATATTAAGAGTAAATTTCTTATTTTTATTATTAGGATGGTCAACTTGTGATGCGATATTTATTTCGTATTCTAATTTATTATAAATGCGTATATTGCGTGTAAATTCGTATTACAATATTCATAATAGCGCCAATCAGTGTTGCCAGATGGAGCTCGGTCCAAATGGCCAAAAAAAAATACAAAAAGTAGCCTAAAATCGCCCAATTTTTTTTATACCAAAATGTAGGTTTATTTTATAAATTAGACTACATTGCTTAATTCAAAGATACGTAATATACGCCTAATACGGGTAATAATACTATGATAACCTATTTTTTGGCTTAGACTCAACAGGAAATAAAACATACATAACTAATCCTTGATAATTAAAATATTGAAAGTGAATACTGTAAGCATGTAATGTTATTTTTCCTGTAGAGTCTCAGTAATAAAATAAAAAAAACGGGTTGCACATATTTTAGATGGGTACTAGGGTTATTGGGTTATAAATTGCATTTTATTTATGAATTGTATTTTATTAGTTATTAGAAACTTTAAAATACATTTAATATTCTTTTCTGTTTTTGTTCAGAATGTAGATAATATACCAAAGAACCTAACTCAGTAAACTTCTCCATACAAAAGTAGACTGTAAACATGTGAATTAAGGTGTATAATCAAATGGGGCGAGCGCGGCAGCCGGCTGCGTCTCGGTAACGGTGTCGCGAGTCCAGAGGTTTAACCTCATCTAAAAATATGCGTACCGCGCTAAAAGAAGTTTTCACTTCAACAACAATAAAGCAACATAGTAAAAACGGCTAGATTTATTAACTGTATTAACATTATGGTTCTATTATGTAGGGTTAAAGCTTTTATTATAAAAAAATATATGTTATTCGTCGACTGCTAACAAAATAACATTATCAAGGATTCCTCTATTTATTGATTGATTAAATGCCGCGAAATATTCATCCAACTTACCACCACCATTTTATTCACTTCTCACTCTATTAAAAAATAAATGACATTCTCATCAACTGACATTGACTGAATGAAATAAACATTCCGGTTTATCCATTTTGTACCTACTTATTATTGTAATTGTAAAAAAAAATATGATGGATGTAGCCTAATATCATAATTTTTAATTTCTTAAATAGCCTAAACGGCGACCAGTCGCCGATCGCATTTTTTGATCGCCCCGCCACCCGTCGAGATAGCCTAATTTACTAAAGACAGCAAAAAACACAAAACAGTTTTTATTCAAATGCTAAACTCCTTGTCGAAAATGTCAACCAATCAAATCTCGAGGAGTTATTTGAACAAGGAGTTTGTAGGTCGAGTATTCTTTCAAATTCAAATTCAAATTCAAATCTTTTTATTTCGGACAACTTAGATCCATAGTTAGTAGCACATATAATATAAGACAAAAGGGAGTTTTTGGTGTACTTGAACCACAGGCTTCCCGTGTACATATTCTGAGAGTAGGCTTTAAACAGAGTAATTTTTACTTGTTCAGTACAACGGGAAAACCTGCGGGCCAGCATATTACCCCTAACTGCTAGTGACCTACGTTCCCTTTCACTATCAGCATCGTCTTTAAGGTCGTTGGCAATGAAATGTCCCAGATACTGTTCTTTGCATAAAGAGTTTGTATCGAGTATTTTACGCGCAAGGAGGTTGTATAGCATTGAGATGGAGTTCAAATAATATTGTGCGTTCTAAATTCAAACACCAAAATCATGACTAAAAGTGCTTTTTATTCACGGTTTTCAGTGAATAAAATAAGCTTTTCAGAGGGGAACGGTATAATAGTACATTATGGTACTAGTGTGTAATCTTGGTGATTACCGCTGAGGCGCCATTGAGACCCGAGCCGTTAGGTGAGGGTCTTAAGAGAGCCGAGGACGGTAATCATCAATACACACGTGTATCCATACGACGTTCTTCAACACACTTGTGAATAAAATAACAATAAAAACTCTTCAACAGCGACAACGAGTTGTGAAAAATGATTCGCTATGGCGGGAAAAATTAATCAGTTTTCCTATGCGCGCGCATTGCGATCAGCCACAGACTAAAGGGATGAGGTTTTTTTTCTATTTTCCGCGCATAGGGTTTGCGCCTATTCTGCCGCGTACAAAATGGGGAATTTAAAGTTTTCTTTTATTACAGAGAAAACAAAATTTTTATTTGAGTGAAAGTTTTATTTATTAAACACGTACGAGTTAAAATTATCTATTTAAATAAGAAGTTGCATGAAATGAGCAAGCAATAGGAACATTAATTTATTTGTTCTATTAAACACGATCTTTTTTTGAATAAAAACTTTTTTAAGAACAAAGCACCTCAACCAATAAAATAAAAAAAAAAAAAAACTATAACTCACTAGTGAGTTATAGCAATGAAAAAGACACAGTTTGATTATGGGTGTCATTCTTTGCCTAATTGCGGCCACTTATGAGCCACTTTATGAGCAAGTGTGTTGAAAAATATGTTTTATGTATTAAATCTGCGAAGTTCAAGATTTATGTAAGTATAAAGAACAGATTGGATGGAAAGAGCATTAGAGACAGCAAGAGCGGTTACCTAAAAAGGAAACTTACCATGAACATGACTTACATACAATGTGAGAAAGTCGGAGTTCATGGTATTCAAGGCCGGCACCAAGAGTCCGATATATGTTCCAGCGATAACACTAAATGGCGTGCCTCTCAGAAGAGTGTATAACTTTAAATACCTGGGACACTTGGTGAGAAGACCTAAAGGACGACGATGATATGGAGAGGGAACGCAGAGCACTGTCAGTCAAGGCGAATATGCTGGCCCGCAGATTCGCACGATGTACAGATGCGGTGAAGGTCACCTTATTCAGAGCATACTGTACTTCATTTTACTAAGCGAGTCTGTGGGTCAACTATACCCTAAAGGCTTACAATGCTTTGCGGGTCCAATTCAACAACGCGTTTAGGCTGCTGTTGCGACTGCCGCGATTCTGCAGTGCCTCAACCATGTCCGCCCATGCTCGCACTGACACCTTCGAGGCCATCTGGCGAAAAAAGTCAGCCTCACTGCTCAGCAGAACCCGAGGGAGCAGCAACAGCATCCTAACCGCAATAACTGAAAAATTTGATTATCCTATCATTACATAGAATAAAACAAAGTCGCTTCCCGCTGTCTGTCTGTCCCGTTGTATGCTTAGATCTTTAAAACTATGCAACGGATTTTGATGCGGGTTTTTTTAATAGATAGAGTGATTCAAGAGGAAGGTTTATATGTATAATACATGATATAGTATAAAGTTTTTTAAACTTACGCGATCAGAACACATTATTATAAATACTTACGGGTATTTATCGCGTTTATTTACCTATTTTTCCCGACGTTTCGACAGGTTTACACTCTGTCGTGGTCACGGGATGACTAGGTAGATAGGTAAATAAACGCGATAAATACCCGTAAGTATTTATAATAATATGATATAGTATGATAATAAATACTGATATAGATAATAAATACATAATAGTATAGTACATACATAGTAGAGAAACACTGATCATTTTAGAGGTTTCTAATGTGATGTCGTAAATTAACACATTTTTTGCGCTTACATTGCTTATGTTGGCTGAACCCTAAGAGATAGATCAAAATAATGTACTACAGTATTGTACACTTTAGAAAGGTCTACAAAAAAGTCAGCGGTGGTATATGTATATCTCTTTGATAACGTTGTATATAAAGACATTCTGTAGTATATTTAGTATCAGCATTGCACCCGTGCCAAGCCGGGGTGGATCGCTAGTTATGTATAAATTGGTCCAAAGGACAAAATCGATAATTAATTTGAAGTACTAACCCTTAGTTATAAGCTGACTAACAAAACGGACTAGAAAGTTGTCTGAATAAATAAATGGAATTATTATTATTATTATTATTTACCTAAATCTACATCTAAAAATATGCGTAACGCGCTAAAAGAAGTTTTCACTTCAAAAAAACATATTACGGGATGAACTTTATTTTTATCTTTTAAAATTTAAATCATATAAATACCTACCGTTACAATCTCGCTATATAAGAGTGCAATCGGCCAGGGCGCCAGCATCGGGTGCGATGCGGACGCGGACACCGCGGCGCTCGGAGCTCTACTGGAGGGCGCGGGCGCGGGCGGCGACCCCGAGCAGCGGGCTCTGAGGCTCGGCGGCCAACTCGCGCGGCTCGACGCACTCAACGTGGCGGGCATGCTGGCCGCCGCCACCGACGGAGGAGGGGCCCGGCTGGCCGGTCGGCTGGAGGAGGGACTAGCGCGCGCCGCCGAGCTGGCCGCGCGCCGCCGCCGGCTGGAGACGCTGGCGCGCGCCGCTCCCGCCGCGCACACGCGCTCCGGCGCCGCGCGCGCGCCCGCCAACTCGCGCGCCTTGCTGCGAGAGCTGCACGACATCCGCGACTGGCTCGACGCGCCGCCGCTCCGGGACCTGGACGCGCTGCCCGAGGTGAGACTCCGGAGGCCCTCGCCCGGTTTACCCGGTTTAGGTAAATCGCAGAAGAGACGTCGTCGCCGCTTCGCTTCGACATCTTCGATTTCATTCGATGTCAAAATAGGTAGAAACCTAGCCAGGGCGTGCTGGCACTGTAGGTCCCCGGGATTCGCGAACGGCCAAGGTGAGATAGCTCCCGCTTCCTCGCTCCCTGCGGCACATAAGGAACGGCGCGGTCGAGTTGCAGATCTCGCTGACGAGCTCGGAGGGTCGCGCGCGCGCGCTGGCGGCGTGCGCGGCGCTGCAGACGGCGCTGAGCGCGGCGGAGTCGGCCCCGCCCGCGCGGCGGCGGCTCGGCGCGGTGCGCGAGCGGCTGCGGCGACTGGAGCGCGCGCGGGACCAGCTCGCGCAGGCGGTGGCGCGCCACGTCAACAACCTGCTCATCCACCTCGGCAACGAGGCCGCCTCGGCCGCCCCCGCCCCCGCCCCCGACGCCGCACCCCCGCGGCACCACGCCGAGCTGCTGCCGCTGGCGCCGTTCATGCGCTGCCTCAAGGACATGGACGAGAAGTCGTTCGACGCGCTCGCGAAGGTACTCCCGTGCGGAGCGACGGGCCGGGACGCCGGACTCGCTCGCACTAGACTGACGGACGGGCTGGATGCAGGTGTACGCGAGCACGTGGGCGCGCGCGTACGAGCGCGGCGTGCGCGGGACGTGCGAGACGGCTCGCACGGCGCTGGCAGCGGGCGAGGCGGCAGACCGGGCCCTGGACCCGGCGCTGGAGTACGTGGAGACGCTGTGCAACGCCGAACAGGACTTCTGCACCAGGTTCTTCTTCCTCGATGACGACGTCAAGGTGAGTTCGAGCGGCGGTGCTAACAGCCGCGAGGCGGCTGATTGACTCGTTTTACCCGGCACCGTATCACCATACATCCCATTTTACTTATCTCGTTCAAATGATTACCGAAATAAGTCCATTATACCAGTTTAACAAACTATAACATAAACTAATACAAAAACAGTAAAATACTTACGATAATACGATAATAAAATATAAACGAAATGAAACTTGAATGAAAAACAAAAAAATAATATACTAAAATTTCTTTGCGGAAGCAAAAAAAACAAAAATTATGTCAATCTTCGCTCTGATCCCATTACAATATGAAAACAGTCGATAAAAAGGAAAATGTTGTCCTACTAAATGGTAGCTTAAAACATTTCCTGTTTTCACCCGACTTAAACCCGCATGTTAAAAATGACATGCGCTAAGATCTGTGGACTGTCCACTATCCCATGTATTCATTTTATACATAAATAATATTTCGGATGTCATACGATTACGACAGACGACAATAAGCGACTTTATTTTATAAAAATCCATTCTATGGCTATAAAAAAGCAGTTTTTTTACAATTGTTATTTGCGTACGAATTTCTTTTGATTACGTTCTATCCTCTCTGCGTGTACAGTGTACCCAGGGACCAAACACAGCTATTGAATTCTAAAATACTGAGGGTCTTAAAAGGATTTAATTTGTCTCGAAACCAAAATCCTGTTAGATGCGAGGTTTATTTATTATTTTTTTATCAATATGTTCACAGGAGTTTAATGACTTATCTATCGTCACTCCTAGCCTAGGTTCCTAATATTCTGCACCTCTTTTAGTTAGCAATAGCTAATAGCATTTATTGATGTGAAACATCTATAAGCGAGGGAAAACCTGATTGTTGGCGTGGCGATTCAGGCCGGTGGCGATGCATCGCCAAAGCCAAACGCTTCTTATATATGTAGCGCTGTCACTGTCTGAGCCGAAGCGACGCATTTCGTAAGGGTTGTCAACTTGTTGCGTTCTGCAGCTTATTTTTCTAATAATTAAAATTAATCTATCTGTGGCGTAATGTAGGTAGGAAGGTTAGTTATTTTTTTGAACAATTGCATTTCAAGAGTTGGTGCAAACCTGGCAATCTTCATTAAAGTATGTTGTGTACTTGTATGTAGGTATTACGTACCTACTATTTGAGAATCATTATGCATGGGTTCTAGGCAAACTAAACAGCTAGGCTCACCCAGGTAGGAAGATTAAAGTAGGTAGGTTTCTCGTAGGTGTTTCTCTGGTTTGTTTCTCTTGTTTAAGTTTTATTAACATCCCTACCTAAACCACCAAACAGCATAATATTGGTGGGCATTGTTGTAGAACAGTTTTATATTGTGGTAGGTATTCGTGTGTTCTTGTTCGTATGCCTATCTACATGCGACGGGCGTGGAGGCGGCGTGGCAGCGCCGTAGCTGGGAGGTAGACCGAATGATTATGAAAATACAATATAAATACACAGATGAGTTTGATCAGGACAGTACAGGCGTTACAAGGAAGAAATAACGATACAGATAAATACAGGGTTTACAGAGAGTGATGGAAGTAGAATGATTCGCGAGTATTCAGGCGGGAAGCTGAGAGCGCGCGATACGTTTTCCCCGTCGCGTCGTAGGGCTCGGAGCGGCATGTGTCGCAGGCGGCCGCAGTGTCTGGTATGCAGGCAGGCGAGTGGTTTCCGCCGCCTGCCTGCCACCCCCCGTAGCACAGGGACCTCGCTAGTGGACGTAGGGCTCGGAGCGGCATGTGTCGCAGGCAGCCGCAGTGTCTGGTATGCAGGCAGGCGAGCGGTTTCCGCCGCCTGCCTGCCACCCCCCGTAGCACAGGGACCTCGCTAGTGGACGTAGGGCTCGGAGCGGCATGTGTCGCAGGCGGCCGCAGTGTCTGGTATGCAGGCAGGCGAGTGGTTTCCGCCGCCTGCCTGCCACCCCCCGTAGCACAGGGACCTCGCTAGTGGACGTAGGGCTCGGAGCGGCATGTGTCGCAGGCAGCCGCAGTGTCTGGTATGCAGGCAGGCGAGCGGTTTCCGCCGCCTGCCTGCCACCCCCCGTAGCACAGGGACCTCGCTAGTGGACGTAGGGCTCGGAGCGGCATGTGTCGCAGGCAGCCGCAGTGTCTGGTATGCAGGCAGGCGAGCGGTTTCCGCCGCCTGCCTGCCACCCCCCGTAGCACAGGGACCTCGCTAGTGGACGTAGGGCTCGGAGCGGCATGTGTCGCAGGCAGCCGCAGTGTCTGGTATGCAGGCAGGCGAGCGGCTTCCGCCGCCTGCCTGCCACCCCCCGTAGCACAGGGACCTCGCTAGTGGACGGACTTGCTAGTAAGGACGGCGCCACAATATAATAAACTGTCATAATTTTCCTAAGATTGTATTTTTTCATCATGCCATATTTCGTTCCTGTCATAATCTGCACTTTTATGTCTATTACTTTTACAAAATAATTTCGATCTTTCACATCTGCCAGCCGTCACGTGACGGCACACATTTTTTTGTATTAATGACCATTCTGTTATTTATGCTCCAAAGGTCCACATTATGTATCTTCCTTTGTAAAGCTTCGATATCAGCGTTACTTTCAACCTTCTTATAAGTATTTAAGTCATCTGCATACATTTTAAAGTCGCATGAGCAAGATCATTTTATAAAAATCACAAAAAACCGCGGCCCTAAGTGCGATCTTTGGGGTGTACCCCAAAGATCGTACTCAACTTAACACTTGTTATATATGTATTTCAATCGGGATGTGTATCCTCAAACTTTTACGAACTGCGATCGATTTTTTTGGTATGATTCACACCATCGGCATCGAAGCAATGATCCATGGATATCCATGCTCGAAATCTTTCTTAATAGCAAACAGTGGTCGATTAGATTAAAGGCCTTCCTGAAATCTGCGTAAACACCATGGATCTTTCCTCTATCATTTAACGTTCGAGCCAGATCGTTAACAAATCCAACTAAATTCGTTGTAGTAGATTTTTTGGGTTGAAAACCATGCTGCTCTGGGTTAAGTTTTTCTTTAAAGTGCTAGTAACGTTGTTTATGGTGATTTTATGTACCCAAAACACGTTTCGGCCTTTTCAGTTACAACTTTTCGACATAGGCCTAATCAGTTGCTACCTATAATGTCTATTTAATATAGCAAAGTAAGGAGGCTAGATATTGGATCATGATGATAGGTGGTTTTTCTGGCTCGGCTATCACGATATATAAAGTGTCGCCCGTTGTTGGATAGTTTGGCACCGAACGATCGTCGCGTTTGCAGATCGAAAGCGCCGAGGAGACCGAGGGCGGCGAAGGGGGCGGCCGCACGCGCTCCGGCGCCGAGTCGCGTCGCTTCATGCTCGCTCTCTTCCCGGCGCTCGAGCCCGCGCTGCTGGCGCTCGCGCACGCCGTCGAGAAGCACGACCAGTAGTGAGTGCGGGGTGGAGGGGGGTGCGGGGTGCGGGGTGCAGCGGGGCGCGGGACTGATGGCGGCGGTGGGCTCGCGTGTTGCAGCGGCGCGTTCGTGGTGGTGGCGTGCGTGGGGCGGCGCGTGCTGGCGGCGGAGGACGAGGGGACGGGGCGCGCGGGGCGGTGGGCCCGCGCGGCGCTGGCGGGCGCGGCGGTGGCCGGCAAGCGGCAGGCGGACCGGTGCGTGGCCGAGCGGGTGGCGGCGCTGGGCGGCGGGGGCGCGGCGCGGGCGGTGGCGCGACGCGCGCGGGCCGGCGTGCTGCCGTGCGTGCGCGAGCTGGAGCAGCTGGCGGAGCGGTGCGAGCGCATCTTCGCGGGCGCGCGGCGCGCGGAGCTGGACCGCTGGTACGCGGCGCTGGCGGGCGGCATGCTGGCGGCGCTGGCGCGCGCGTCCCACCCGCGCACGCCGCGCGCCGTGCTGCAGCTGGAGAACTACCACGCGCTGGGCGGCGCGCTGGCGGCGCTGCGCGTGCCGGCGCTGGACGCGGCGCGGCGGGAGTGCAAGGCGCGCTACGCGGACGCGCTCCGGGCCTACGTCACGCAGTACTTCGGCCGCCCGCTCGAGAAGCTGCAGTTGTTCTTCGAGGTGAGTGGTGCCCCCCTCCCCCCTCCCCCCTCCCCGCTCTCCTGACGCAGCTGACCCCGTGTTCCCCGCAGGGCGTGGCGGAGGCGGTGGCGATGGGCGTGCGCGAGGAGGAGGTGTGCTACCGCGCCGCGTTCAGTAAGCACGAGCTGAAGCGCGTGCTGGCGCTGTATCCGGCGCACGAAGGTATCCGCTCTCCCCTTTCCTTGCGACTCCCCTGGGGTCCGCCTGACTAACTTGTGTTAAATGACAAGGTACGTAAACGTTTACCTTGATTTGGAAATAAATGTTTTCTACCTGTTTACGATCGCTTCGAAGAATTCTAAGAATCGGTAAAATTACTAAACTTTGGTACGACCGACGACGGTTTATTATACCTGAAATATTCGTAACTTTAAATCTCCCTCAAGATCGATAACATCTGAAATAGGTACCCCAAGGCTTTTTTTTATGATTTGGTGTAAGTATTATACTCTGTAATGAATTTAAACCTCGGAATATCTTTAAAATACCTATCAGTCAATATGCCACACGATGGGCTAGAAAAATAGAATAAATTTCAGAAAATAAAATAGGCCAATACACCTTTTTTCTAAATGATATTATTATAACATTGTTGGATCTACACAACATAAGTATTACCTACCGCTCTACCAATAAGACTAATAGTCCGCGACCAAGGGCTGCGGTAAAAGTGAACTAATAGTCCGCGACCAAGGGCTGCGGTAAAGGCGAACTAATAGTCCGCGACCAAGGGCTGCGGTAAAAGTGAACTAATAGTCCGCGACCAAGGGCTGCGGTAAAGGCGAACTAATAGTCCGCGACCAAGGGCTGCGGTAAAGGCGAACTAATAGTCCGCGACCAAGGGCTGCGGTAAAAGTGAACTAATAGTCCGCGACCAAGGGCTGCGGTAAAGGCGAACTAATAGTCCGCGACCAAGGGCTGCGGTAAAGGCGAACATGGCTTTACTAAATGTTTGTGTTCCTTGTTGAACTTCAGAACAATTTTTTTCAGAAACAGATAACACAAAATAATAGTTTTAACTGTTACGTTCGTAATCTTCTGTAATAAATTTTGCAGTCCGATTTGGAGTCGATCTATACAGTTTATGTGAATAGGCTTAAAGCAGAATTTAGTTATTTCAACATGATAATATGATAAAATTTATTTAAACATTATATTACATGATTATAAAAAAATCAATAATTTAAATGAGAAAAGATAAAAACCTTTAATCATTTTTTGAAACAGATGTGAAATAGTACCTAGATTGTTGCACCGAGCGCAAAGTGAGTTATTAACGCACGAGTGTTATGTTGGTGCCCGAGCGCAAGCGAGGGCACTGAATTAACACGAGTGCATTAATTACTCTCTTTAGCAAGGTGCGTAATTTACTTTTCTTTCAACGTAGTAATGTTATCATTAACCACTACAAAACCGATCACAAAGGACATATTTTTTGCTTAGAACCAAAACAGTGCAGTAATGTTATATGAAATCACATTATTGCACTGTTTTTCATTATTGCACTGTTTTTTACTTTTTATTTAGATATAAATTTACCACAGAGGTTTAATATCTCCCATTAAGTTTAATATAAAATGTTTGCATTAGATCAAAAAGATCGGCGCGTTAGACATTTTTTAAATGGGTACTAGGGTTATTGGGTTATTGAGTTATGAATTGCATTTTATATGTGAATTGTATTTTATTAGTTATTAGAAACTTCAAAATACATTTAATATTATTTTATGTTTTTGTTCAGAATGTAGATAATATATCAAAAAACCTAACTCAGTAAACTTCTCCATACAAAAGTAGACTGTAAACATGTGAGTTAAGGTGTATAATCAAATGGGGCGAGCGCGGCAGCCCTGCGTCTCTAAATGGTGACGCGAGTCCAGAGGTTTTACCTCATCTAAAAATATGCGTACCGCGCTAAAAGAAGTTTTCACTTCAAAAAGCAAATGGCGCGCATTTTGTACAATTGTAAAACTTGGTTATACAATGGTACAAAATACAATTCATGAATAAAATGCAATTCATAACCCAATAATAGTACCCATTTAAAAAATGTCTAACGCGCCAAAATATGTTTTCACTTCTGTCCCGCAGTGCAACCTTTTTTTTCCACAAAGACGGTTTTATTCAGCTGATTTTTATCATCAGCCAGTATCTTTTTGATCTAATGCAATTTATATTAAACTTAATAGGAGATATAAAACCTCTGTGGTAAATTTATATCTAAATAAAAAGTAAAAAACAGTGCAATAATGAAAAACAGTGCAATAATAAGATTTCATATAATATTACTGCACTGTTTTGGTTCTAAGCAAAAAATATGTCTTTTGTGATCGGTTTTGTAGTGATTATTGATAACATTACTACGTAGTTGAAAGAAATAAGTATTTACTTACCATAAGACTTTATTTATTACCAAAAGAAATAATATAACTAAGTGCAATTAAATCTCAATAAGTCTGCTGAATCACTTGAAACCTAATAAAATTTCTTTCAAATTATGCCACTTAGTGTTAAGTATTTCGTTTGTTTTACTTTTAAACTCGGATTACGGGTACGTTTGCACGGCTCCATCTACTCTACTATTCCATGATCTTTGAGCCGTCTACTTAGTTTAGCTTAATTCCTCTCTTGTCGTGCAAACTACGATCATTTATTTATTTAAATGTCGTTCATTTCTACTGATCTGTCTATTCCTTTAGGAGACTTGGTTCAACAAAATTTGGGATCTACCTACATGTAGTAATTTTAAATTTTCGAGAATAGAATCGAATTTACGCACTTTGCACTATCGCACTAGGAGCCTTTAAAGAGAGGACGACCTGCTAACTCCGTCACCAGAATCGACCCGGACGCGCGACGCCTCTGCTTACCTCCCTAAAGCTTTGCTCTTCAGAACGCAGCGTTCTGAAGAACAAAGCTTATCTTGGGGAGTTGGTTTGTTGTGTTGCAGTGCGCAAGTCTCTGCATCGCCTCTACCGGACCGTAGAGAAGCACCTCAGCGAGGAGAGCGGCCTGCTGCAGGTACGTATGTGTCATGTGCCGCCATGTGCCATGTGCCATGTGCCATGTGCCAAGTGCCGGCTACAGCCTCCCCTCGGTTGCAGGTGGTGTGGCGCGCGATGCAGGAGGAGTTCATCGCGCAGCACCGCGCTCTGCAGGTACTTTCATTCATTCAGATCAGTTTCAGTTTGTCCGTACCCGATTCAATTATAGGATGCTAGTCATCATATCAGCCCCTAGAAGTCCACTGCTGAACATGGGCCTCCCCAATAAATTTCCAGGAAGAACTGATAGACTTAGAGATCTGTTTATTGAGCGAGCTGTATTTAGACATGTCCACTGAAGACTGCCATTTCATTTCGCTACGTTCTGCCGTGAGTTTAAGAGTGTGCTCAGAGAGTTTTGGGGATCTACCTTTGCGCTGGGTTTTACAGAACTTTGACCCAACGGCATGGGCAATTTCCACCAGACCGTCATTTTTTTCGTCCACGGATCCGCATTCGGCGTGGCATTGGAAGCGATTTTGGAGTTCCAACTGAAAGCTCTCGGGGTTTAGGATTTGATCAGGACTTGGGCGAAGAGTAGATTTCACCAGACGGGATCTTTCTAGCTTTAAATTTAGATTTAATGAGCCTCTGACAATGCGGTGATCCGTAAAGTGTGTTTTCGAGGCTTGCATGGCATTTGAAATGTCATCATACATAGCCTCCACTTCATCGTCTGGACGTTTCGAGTGAGGTAGGTACACCTGTATGACCTTAAGCGAATCCCGTTTGGTTATTCTGAGTATAAGGTATACCACCCTGCTCAACACGCTTTCGATCTTTACAATGTTGTTAACGAGGGACTTGTGGACGAGAAACCTGACACCGTGCTGAGATAGTTGATCGCCCTCCCGGTAGTAGAATAAGTTGCCGGGATTTTGGATTATCGTGATTTAGGTTATCCTCTCCCTCTCTTCGGACTTCTGATAATATCCCAGTGCAACTTATTTACTACTTCTTCCAGCTCTATCAACTTCTCGTCGGTCCTCAGTGGGCGTGCGTTGTATGTTGCCAGGGCCTGGAATTGGTAGCTTTACCTCTGCCGGAGATTCTTTGCACCCCCTGTTCCGCCGTTACCGTGGCCGCCACCTTTGCCAGGAATAGCGGAACTGCCGGGAACTGGGGGCCGTCTTCTAGTTGTGTCTATCATTTATTGGGGTGTTTTGTCACCATAGTCACCACGCTTGGCAAGCGGATTGGTGACCGATGCTAGGTGCTAGTGCTGGTGCTAGGATGCTAGTGATCGGATAAAATCTTATTACCTACTTAGTTTTACTGCTAGAAATTGCTAGTCTGGCGCTTCATTCAAAAAGCGTTCAACATTTTGAGCGGTAAAAACCAGGGATTTTTTCGGTTTGTAGCCTTCTGACAGTCTTTTAAGGTATCGCGTAAATGACTTCTTTTGTTTCGACAACTCATTAAAATAAGTTAGGAAAACAGTCTCTGAAAATGTGCCAGAAACTTGATTTTCATTTTTCCTTTTGCAAAACTCATCGTATGCTTTGATGTAGATACACCAGCCGTGATTTTCTGGGTAGCATATTTTCTATTATATCGGCCGCCCTCCCTTTCATAAACTCAGGTGTTAACTTATCTTCTTCATCACTTGAATGCATTTTCAATCCATTATTGTGAAACACTAAACTTTGTGTTCGTACAACTTACAGTATTCAAAATAGTGCTAATCTTGGCACCAATTTACTACTGACAGCAAAGAACACAAAACAGTTTTTATTCAAATGCTAAACAAACTCCTTGTCGAATATGTCAACCAAGCAAATCTCGAGGAGTTATTTGAACAAGGAGTTTGTATGTCGAGTATTCTTTGCATAAAGAGTTTGTATCGAGTATTTTTTGCGCAAGGACGTTGTATAGCATTGAGATGGAGTTCGAATATATTGGTGTGTTCTAAATTCAAACACTAAAAGTGCTTTTTAGTCACGGTTTTCAGTGAAATAAGTTTTTTAGTAGGGGAATGGTATAAATATATGTATATTGGTGCACAATCTAGCCCGAACTAAGCATAGCTCGTATTATACATAATTATGATAATTTACAACATCGAAACACGGAACAAACCTATGTTACACCAAATTATACACTTGTGCTATTCATTTTATTTTACACTTGATTAGTAGAATAGCTACGGTTCGAAATCAATGATGTAAGTAAGAAAATAGGTAGGTAAATCGTTGTTGTGTTCCATCCCACCCCCAGGCTCGCATCGCGGCGTGCTACCCGGCGGCCGGGCTGGCGCTGCCGCTGACGACGCAGCACATCCTCGACGCCTTCTCCGACATCGCGCGCGAGCACTGACAGTGTTGTCCCAGGCTCGCATCGCGGCGTGCTACCCGGCGGCCGCACTGACGACGGCGAACCGTTACTTTCTATTGTATTAACGACTAGCTGTCCGCGCGCAGCTTCGTCTGCGTTGAAGATTTTTCCCGGGATAAAAAGTAGCCTATGTCACCCGGGGATAGTGTAGCTTTCCAACAGTTAACGGTCCAGTAGTTTCGGAGCCTATTCAATACAAACAATCAATCACATTTTTCTTCTTTACAATATTAGTATAGACTAAGTAACAATATATTTAACGTTTACACTAAAAGTGCAAGAATATCAAGACAAGTTCTAATTGGAATTTAGATTAGGTACTGCAGTACTGTATTTATTTTTGTATGCTAGTAGTTGATAAATTCCTACGCGCGATGTGTAGGTGCATTATATTAAATGGATGTAAATATAAAATAAAGCAAGCTATTTTCTTAAACTTTCTTTAATTTCAATAAAAGCAACAGATTTTTTAAAGTAAAAACTAACTAATCTATCATAATAATTATATCCACCTCTGGATTTGTAAAACGAATTGTTGTGGTAGTTGTAGGGTCATGTCAATTTGTTGTGCAAATGCAGGGGCAGCCTCCACTGTAGCGGCAGTACTACGAGGTACTTAGTCGATGGACTTGGGAGGGTAGAAGTTCAGGTAGACCAGTCCAGTGGTTTTGGCCTGCAAAGAACATGCATAGTATTATGACTATATTCAGGTTTGTTCAAAATTCGTTTTTATAAATCATATTTTTTTAGTAAAATAAATTCATAACTTAACATTCGTGACATTCTTATAAAAAGTAAACTATTGAAACTAAGTAGTAAGAAAATGAGCTTTCTAAAAAGCTAAGTAAAATTTTAACAGCTATTGCATGGATTATCTACCAATATATATTATATTATTCTTATTGCCCGCTAGATATTTGATTAGGTTTTAAGCTTTTCAGCATAGTGATTGTGATTTGTCATTCAGTTCAGGTATAGAAATGGTATTCTTTCTTACATAGGTAAACTAGCGACCCGCCCCGGCTTCGCACGGGTGCAATGATGATACTAAATATACTAAAAATGTGTTTATTTATGACATTACATTAGAAACCATTAAAATTATCAGTGTTTCTCTACTATATTATGCATGTATCATACATAAACCTTCATATATAAACAATCCTCTTGAATCTAGCAAAAAAACCCGCATCAAAATCTGTTGCTTAGTTTTAAAGATCTTAGCATACATAGGGAGGGACAGACAGACAGCGGGAAGCGACTTTGTTTTATACTATGTAATGATACTTAGCTAAAGCTAAAATATCTATTCTGGTAGATTACACTAAATTCAGCAATTATTTTTACATGATTAGAGCTGTATGTATATAAATATAATTATTATCAAGTAGTAGCACTACTACTATATTTTATTTGAGTTAGTGGCCAATTCTGGTGACAGAGTTGACAGGTTGCCCGAAGGCTCAATAGTGGCCTTACTTTTTGTAATCTGGGATGTGTAAGTCCTGGCATGACAGACCATATGCACAGCTCAGATGAATAAACCACAGCAATCACCAATACAGTACAGACAAGTACTAACAGAGCATTACACTTTTTTGGTCACTTAGGATATACTGTTATCACTAACACTTTACGATTCTAATACGATTATAATAGGTAAGATAGTATACATACCGCAATCAGAGAGCCAATGCTGAAGACAATCCCAAACACTAGAGCTCCATTGTAGCGGCGCTGGTCAGCATCATACTTGGCCTGCCAAGAGCCGCGGGGCACAGGCAAGTCATCCATCGTTGCTGGCTTTACATGCTCGCCGCCGTGGTAGCGACGAACTGATTATTACAATACAACAAGACTTAGTATTTCATCTTTTCCTGGAACCTCCATTGGCCAGGATGAACTGTTCCAATCATGGTTATAAATCAATCTTTAATTGGGAACAATTCAATCAGGACACCAGTACAAAATGATCATCATTTTCTTTCAAGGCTTTGTAACTCCATGAGAGTTTTCATGTTGATAAGTTTATGTTGACATTTTATTTATAAACCATGCAAAATCTGTTTGTAAAATAAGACATGATAACCTACCTACTTGTAATGTCTATTTCACAAAAGTTATGTGAAACGAGGCTGGAGTGAAAGAATGCGAGGCTGAGATGTTATGATGACTGACAGGTATGTGTATTTTCAGGCCATTATATTATTCAATTATTGGATAATAGTCTAGTAATTTCGTC
This sequence comes from Lampropteryx suffumata, assembly GCA_948098915.1. NCBI lineage: Eukaryota > Metazoa > Arthropoda > Insecta > Lepidoptera > Geometridae > Lampropteryx > Lampropteryx suffumata. The sequence goes on along the minus strand of OX402557.1, from coordinate 19,749,488 downwards.
ATTTGCACAAAGGAGGGGCAAGTATTTGTAGAAGTGGCCAGTGATCAGAAATTTAAGACCGATTTATAAATAATAATTTTAACTTAACTTAATAAAAGCCTTTGTTTGTCAATAAACTTTATTTTAAAACGGCATTCCAGTTACGAACTATGTATTTTTTAAATAACAGGTAAGGTTATGTAGGTACTATTAAAATATCAACCACTTTGCAGTGTCACATCTAATTTAATCTAGGATGTGTAGAATTAAAGGTCTAATTTAAATTATGTACGTAAGTACATGTTTGTGTGGTTAGTGTATGTTTTTTATATGTTATGTAACATTTGGAATGGTAAATAAGTGCTTAGCTACCAAGTATACAAGCGATACCTACCCGATATTTATTATGACGGTGTGCAACGTTTAAATTAAATGAAAAGGAAAGCAGTATGTAGGTATTTTAGAAATAAAAGAGTAAATGTGGTAAATCGATTTTCAAATCAGTTGGCGTAGTAAAATTTTTTGTTGATCTTACCCTGCGACTGAAGCAGTCTAGAGATAATAGGGCGTGAAGATTGCATCTTTTAAAACTTTTTCTTTAGTACAATACAAATTAATAATGTAACCGAAAGCTCAAAGGTACACCTTCCTAATATTTCCAATTTTCCAATGAAATGATGAGAAGAGGAATGGATGATGGAATTGGAATAGATTTATAGTGTTGCCGTTTTCAAATCTAGCAAACTACTACAAATCGACAAAAACTACCAGGCAAATTACTCAAATCTACCTTGAAAATACTTAACTTTTATATAACTTTTGAAGTGATAACTTCATTACGTAGGAGGGTAAACCGCTTCGTTATGTAACGCGTTACTTAAGTACTCCTCACTCTAGCCACAGCGCTAGTTAGCTTAGTTTAAGTTATCATTATCACTTTTGTCAGGCGTTCCGAGACGCACACATTTTTTTTAATAATCACTACATATTTAATATAAGAAAAATTTTACAATACTTTTTACTTAATTATACCAGTATAGTATATATAATATGTATATATTATAATATAATATGTATAATAATAGATACCTACATAAAATTAGGTTCATACAATATCTTAATATTTTGCATTATTTACAATTAAGAGTGGCAGTGGCATCGGTGCTACAGAAACAGCATAGAGGATTAATAACGTGTATGGGGAAGCTACTGTAAAAGAGAACTTTTTTGGTCAAAATGTTATGAAAACATTAGCGAAGGGGTTCCTTATGATGAAAAACCCAGGACAGGAACCCAGGAGTACTAAATACTGCCTCAAGCGTGGGTCGACTCAGAACTCAGACTAAAGGTATCTACTTAACTATAGATCTGAATAGATGATTACGACAGATCTGTACTGTGGTGTTCATAATAAAGCGTTTGAGTTTGACGCGCCCGGCAGTCTCTCGCTCGCTCATTCTGGGAATAGCGAGCTGACAGTGCGGGTACGCCGCACTCAGTTTATAAGCAAAAACCATTTGTTTATCTAGAATCCTATAATTCCCTATAGTCCGGTCAATATAGACATTTAAAATAACAAAAATTCCCGGAAAGCCAAATATTGGTGGAGAGCTGGGGTTTACCATTACAAATAAAGTTTTAAAAGTCCCCATCGATCCTATGTGTGCTTCAAAAGTTATTCGGGGTCAAAGGTCAAAATTTGAGGTTTTTTGGATTTTTTTCGAAAACGGTAAGTTTTATCAAAAAAAAACCTCAAACCAAAGTTGTAGACTTTAAAATTCTCTACAAAAATGGTCCATATGATTTTTTTCCTAAGAGTTACCATTCGTGAGATATCGCGATTTTAAGAGTCACATTATACATGATAATGCACACATTTCCACGTCACAAAGTCAAAAGATGATTTATTCAATACAATCACAAGGATCACTTTGAAACGTCTTACATACTAGGTGAATTTAGGTGCCAATTCATCCTAACCCAAGCTCGAGAAGAATTGGCAAGAAACTCGTCTTGGTCCTAGCGCTTTTTTATATGATCCATCTTATAACTACCTTAACTACGAAATACTAATACAAGAGAGTTTATACATTTCAAGTGTTTCGGTTATCTGTCTGACGGCAGAGCGACATGAGGCCATGCATTCTTATCAATAATATAGTCATTTATATTATAATAAGCTTTCTTCAACAGACTACCTTTAATGTATGCTTTAAATTTCTTAATAGGTAGTTTATTAGCATTTTCAGGAAGCTTATTATAGAAGCGCACCGTGTTCCCCATAAATGACTTATTAACTTTTTCTAGTCGAAACCTAGAGATGTATAATTTATGTTTATTCCTAGTGTTGATTTTATGAAGGTCACTATTTTGCTGAATCCCATCCACCTGTGAGGTAGTGTACTCGACGCGTTTTTTTTACCGTGGTTTCCCCTGTAGGCCTACTCCACTAACTGTCATGACAATTTTAGGATTATTTAAAGGAAAAATACCCGTCAAGTTCTAGATATTACTTTATTATTGATATTGTCTTCTTCTTCCTCTTCCTCTTGCTGGAATTTCATAAATTGTTCAAATGTGGCTGAGTCATTAGTCTCTTCATTAGAATCACAGGAATCTTCCTCAATTGTACTCAACTGGACATTTGAGCAAGACTGACCTTGGCAATTGTTACACGCTGGAGAACACAGCAACCCGAATTTTTTACAGCCACATTTGGCACTACAACCTTTTTTGCAATTGCAAAAAATAGTGTTGAGGAGTTTTTCTGGAGCAGGTGGTGGGAGTAAAGTTTTAATCGGTTCCAGAGTATTATCTATCAATTTCCAACCCCAGTCTTCTGGGTTCAGTTGATTGCCTAGCCATGTTTGAACTTGATGGTATACTCGATACAAATATTGAATAGCAGATGCCGATGTTGGAGGAAGACATGATAGTTGTACTTGTTTCTTGTTTCGCGTATTTTTTACAAAAGTTAAGTATCGGTATTTATCAATGCAAGTAATTTTTTTTGGAGCTCCATAAACCGCAAGAAGAAAGCGAATTCCTTCTGTAATTATTGTTTGAGGCCTGGAATCAATTTCTGTAAATACTTTAGCGCCGTCAGTCAAATCTTTTTTTTCGAATACGGACAATAGAAAGAGACAGAGAATAGCCAGATGTTTTTCATGTCCACGTGGTTAGAGGGGATTCAGTTAGGGACTGACTGTCTTTTCAATAAATGTTTTCAGGATAGTATAGTATATATAAAAGAGACACAGATAGGTATATATACATATCTTTGGAATCTGACATTATATTATTAATATCGACATGTATACAACATTTTACTAATTATTTACTTCTGATTTTTACTATTTCTTACTGTGACATTTATTTCGATTTGTTATCTATGTGCTTAATTAGAGTAATTGGTTGTGCCGTTCTAATTATTAATAATAATATTAATAATAAATCTTAAGTGCCTGATATGTATATACGTGGCTTATATGTGCATATCATGTATAGTGTGACTCTTAGAATCGCGATATCTCACGAATGGTAACTCTAAGGAAAAAAATTATATGGACTATTTTTGTAGAGAATTTTAAGATCTACAACTTTGGTTTGAGGTTTTTTTTTTGATAGACCTACCGTTTTCGAAAAAAATCCAAAAAACCTCAAATTTTGACCTTTGACCCCGAATAACTTATGAAGCACACATAGGATCGTTGGGGACTTTTAAAACTTTATTTGTAATGGTAAACCCCAGCTCTCCACCAATATTTGGCTTTCCGGGAATTTTGGTTATTTGACCACTATTATTATGTCTAAATTGACCGGACTACTACCTTTTAGGACAGTGACTGAACCTCACATTGGCGACGGGGATAAAAATTCTAAGTATTAAGTCGATAATTTGACAAAAATAATTGCGAAATGTTGTTAATTGACTTACCACCAAGAAATTGAGTTTAAAAATGAAAGGAAGGAATGTTTGTGTAAAGTTAGGATGTTTACTACTGGAATAAATATTTAATCATAGATTAACAACCAATTTTCACTTTTAATAGTCACCTATCAGCTTGTAAACAATAATTTGTCAAGCACAAACAACAAACCAAGTTATATCTTGTTTAAACTTGTTTACCTGCATTTGTATTGTGCTCATGAAGAGCACAATATAATGTAGGTAGGTACCTAATACGAGTATGTTATCTTTGCACGTATCTACTCTGGGTATCAGATGTTGGTGGTTAGTCTTTTCACATCACGTTGCAACCAAAATAAATGTAATAATGAGGCTAATGTACTAGCTCATAATCAACCAATATGCCTACAAGGCAAATAATTGCTGGTACCTGCTTATGTTGGAATAAGTACAAAATGTTTTTGTTGATATGAACTGACTCCAGGGAATGGACAAAAGTGTTTTACGTGCCTCTAAAATGTTTATCCAATGAGTCAAAAGTTGTAAGTACCTACTCATTGTAATTGTGCCATGTAATTTAATTACGTAATTTTGCCGAAAGACAGAATCTTTACATAATGTTTAATGTCTACCATTGGAATTTGAGGCGACAGTGAGTTAGGAAGGCATCATATTTAAAATTATGCCGTAGACCGTTCCAACATTTCAGTTGCATGTACTTGGATCATTTGACTGCGGAGGGCTTACTTCACTGGGATCTCGCTGGGGAAAATGGAAGAGGGCACTAGAAATATTTATTTTGGCTATACCTAGATATACATGATCCGGTAAAGAACAAAAGCCACTTTACTACACTGAGGCAGACTTGCGTTGCAATAAATATAGTAAAATCTGCCGGGAGCTTATGTTGAGCAAACAAATATATTTCAAAATTTATACAAATATATTTATCAGTAATATGAAATTTGGTAAGTTCATGTTAGACTTCGACACCAGAGCAAAATATCCAAGTTCTCTGATCCTAATGAAAACCTCGTATGTCAAGTAACCATGAAATTTACATCTGCTAAGTTGAGAAAGAAATTTATTTTGTTAGGGAATACTGTCACCATCGATAAAATAATCACAGAGGCAAACGTGCTCAAAATTGTTAAAAGGCAACAAACCGATTTACATGGCAAACCAATTAGAAATACTAACAAAATAGAAATAAAAAGGCATAAAAAACCAACCTGATTGCCCCAGTTGTGGTAGTAAGGTACACAATGCAGACTCGAGTATTGTCCATATTTCGACAAAACATGTTTGAAATGTAGATTTTGGAGACATTTTTAAAGGCACTATCGAACAAGTTAATAAATAAATATTGGTGGACAATGCACACAACACCACAAAGGCGTCTAAAAGAAAATATACAATGATGCAGCATGATAATCCTAAAAAAAATTAACAAAATACTTACCAAATGCCATAGTCTAAATCGACTAAGGACGAAATATTCGTTGACTATGTTTTCGATTTAGACGAGTTTTAAAAATGCTAATTGACTCAGGTAGCAAATCTAACATAATTAATGATAAAACGTGAAGTGCAGCACATGAAACAATCGTCTGTAACAGTCTTTAATAAAAAAACGAATCCTCACAAAACTTTGATGGCTTATGGCTCCAAGGAACCCCTGATTTTGTAATCATATTATGATGCGTCAAGTCAAGTCTGACAAAAATGCCTGTCTAGAACATTTTTTTTTTTGTACAAAATGGGAAACGGAATTTACTTGGCAAAGACACTGCATTGTCTTTAAACATTTTGAGATTGGGGGTAGGTATTAAAGCTATTAGTTATGTCAACTTCCAAAGTCCAAAAATGTAGAATTAGGTGTAGGTATTGATTGGTCTATCAAGCTCTTTAGTCAGCCCTTAAGGTGACCAATCCAGTTAGGAAACAATATCAACGATACAATTAACGAGTTTCTAAAACTAGATATCATCGAATTAGTAAAATCAACCCTCTGCGTGGGTTTCACCAGTGGTACCCGTACTAAAAAGCGACAGCGATGTCAGACTTTGTGTCGATATGCGTTGTGCAATGACACAAGTGATCTTGTACCTAACTTTAGGAAACCAACGATTTTCTCTAATATCGATATTAAGAACGCATTCCGCAAATGTAAATAAATAAACACTGCTGAGAGATAACACCATTTATAACAGGTAGGTACAGATACCAACGCCTAATGTTTGGAATGTCTTGAGCACCTGAACATTTCTAAAAAATAATGGAGAGAATGAGAATCCGGCGAGAATCCTGCCGGGCCGACATGACATTTTATTTTCGATTCTGTTGTATTTGGCACAAACGAGGAAGAGCTTCGTATATATATCTTGAGTATGTTCTAGATGTTGTGAAATAAAATGACGTACTCCTCAACGAAAGCAAATGGTTTTTAGGAAACCTAAGACGGTTGATGAAGATTAAAGCTTATTAGGTCTAGTGACGTACTTACAATGGAAAATGGGTTCCAAACCTTGTTACATTGACCGACCATATACGACAGATTCTTCAACAGAAACTTCAATAAACTGCTTTGAAAATCCAAAACATCAGCTCGGAAATGTTAAGACTCTCAGTTGTTATGACCTCAATGATAAGACACAAGTGATGCCTAATGCAAGTTTTGTGGGGCTGGGTGCGATACATATATAGATGTCAATCTATATAAGTAACAGCCCGCGTATTATTTCTTATGGTAACGAAAGATTATCGGATGTAGAATAACGATACTGTCAGACTAAAAAATAAGCATTGGCTCTAGTCTGGGCTATGTAACATTTTAAAACGTATCTTTACGACATAAAAAAGTTCATACTGATGACTGATCACAAACCCCTTGAAGTAATATTTGGTCCGAGATCTAAACTAAGTTCTAGGATTGAGCGGTGGATATTTCGCCTACAAGGTCATAATTATAAAGCTATATACCGTCCAGCTAAAAGCAATTTTGCAAACCCTCTTTTACGACTTTGTGAAAGTTTTTATTAACAACCTTTTAATGATGAATGTATCGTTAATCAAATAGTCCAGTATGCCCTACCAATTGCTGTGACTCTCAATGAGATAAAATCTGCTTCACTTGAAGATCGTGAAACGGGCCTAGGCTTAAAGGGATTATTTAACAATAATTAGGATGCTCGTGTGAGTAATTATAAATTGATATTTATATAGATATAGATATTTTATAGATATTTTATTGAGAGGTACCAAAATTGTCGTTAATCTACGGGATAGAGTTTTAGAAACAGCTCATGAAGGTCATCATGTGGTAGTTAACATGAAATTTAGGCTACGGACTAAAGTATGGTGGCCCAAAACTGATTGAGATGTCTAAATTTCCACCAAATCTTGCAATGGATTTTATCTGATATAGACGTGAACTGCATTTACAATCTTGGGTTGATATAGCAATGGATTTATGGGTCCATAGGTCTATTTATCAAGTAACCATTACCTTTTTCTAAACGTGATTGATAAGTTTAGCTTATATAAGGAGATAAAAATCATGATATCTATAACGACCAAGGATGTGACATTGACATCGAAGCTTTAGGAACTATTTTAAAGACGAGAAATTCTAGCGAGTACCACAGCTATTAATGGCAGGCATTGTGCATCCGAAGAGTTTAGGTGAAATAACCTAAACCCTGAGTAAAAGATGCTCCGAACTAGGAATAAAGCTCTTCAATACGATTCCATATTAGCCACAGCAAAAGGAAGACGTTGAGCGTATTTTAAAGCATCTCAAAATTAGTCAATGACAGAAGTCAAACTGGAAGAATGATTTGCTGGACTATTTAATGATGTATTCGTTTATAAAAATAATGTGGCACAATGCATAGAAAACAGGAAACTCTCCATCGTAGTTGTTTTCAACTGACTATTCAGGGATAAATACCCAGTGCATGAGATTTTGAAAATAATGATTATGAAGTTCGAGACAAGAATAACGAAATGAAAGAAAAGGGAAAATGTCATGAAGATAGGAAAAGGAAAGTTAAGAGTATCGCTGGAATATAATACATTTGAAAAAGTTGAAGGTATAAAATCAGGAAGAAGTTGGAGAAGCAATTAATGATTTGAATTGAATAACTGGAAGCAATTAATGATTCTGTACCAGTACGGATGTAGAAGAGATAACTGAGTAGGATAACTTAAATCTTAAATTAATAATGATAATGTTTAAATGACTAAAGATAAAGGTTCATGTTGATTATGAGATGTTTGTGATTTTTATTGTTATAAAAAAGAAGAGATGTGGTGTTCATAATAAAGCGTTTGAGTTTGACGCGCCCGGCAGTCTCTCGCTCGCTCATTCTGGGTATAGCGAGCGGACAGTGCGGGTACGCCGCACTCAGATTATAAGTAAAAACCATTTGTTTATCTGGAATCCTATAATTCCCAACCTTTTAGGACAGTGACTGAACCTCACATGTACTATCAAAAATTGCAAGCCATGATGGAAAAGCTAGCTGTTAAACAACCAAGACTGGTCAATTGCTCAAGCCCACTGCTGCTTCTGGACAACACTACACCACACACTGCACAACAGACGATCTGGAAATTAGAGAAGCTGCGATTGGAATGTCTCCAATACCTTGCTACAACTATAATCCTCGGACCTTGCTGCAACAGATCGGAATCTTCAATTTCTTCAAAACCTTCTTGCAATTAAAAAAAACATTTCCGATGAGGCAGAAACCGCTTTCAAAGATTTTATTAATTATCGCTTCCACAGTTTGTTCAGCAAGCAATACAATGAACTAATTTTAACACTGAATCGAAAACAAAGAAGAAGGTTCTCACCCTAAAATCGTTTTAATGGGGAGGTACACCGCCTTACCTTATTTTGACATGTTAACTATCAAGTTGCATTTCTTTATGTTTGTAGATTTATTTCCAGTGTCAATAAAATACTGCTGTGTTGGCAAGGAATCCAAAAAAAATACCACACACTCAGAAAGAGAAACTAACCTCGAATGTTTTAAAACTTATCTACGAGTACCTATCAATTAACTCGATATTTTTTACTGCGAAGAACGAGTAAATAGCGAGTAAAATTTCTGCATAAAACACTACAAATGCATCTATCAAATCCCAACTTCATACAAAATGTAAACAAGGCATTCACGCTTGTGAATGCCTTCTGCACATAGCTTGGGTGCGCCACCCCATTTTGCAAAACTTGTTTGTGATTCGTTCGTTTATAGTTCTCCCCATGTTTTTTTGCACTTTTACTTATTACTTAATTGGCTCTAATCCTATAATGGGATGCAGTTTCTATGCAGTTTCATAGCTTTCATAGGAAGCAGCTATCAGGTATAACCCAGCAAAAAACTACTAAAATAGTAGTAAGACTACCAAAAACGGTAACGCTTCTGTAAATGGAATCAAAAAACTGATTGACTGCTGCGACTAACTGACCAGCCAGACTGGCTGACTGACTGCCTGACCTGACCTGAACTTGATTGCCTGACTGAGCTGAAACTGAACTTGAACTGATCTGAAACACAGTGCTGCCAGACCTTGAACATAGTCATCATATTGCATACTCTTTGATGGTCATGAACAAGTTACCTAAGTATGTCCGTCCCCATGATACTAATTATCTCCATAGGTACCTACCTACTACATAATAATATCATAAATATCTCGTTCAGCCGTTTAGCCGTGAAAAAGTACCTAACAAACATACAGACAGACAAAAAGACCGACAGAGATACGGATAGGTAGGTACAGTTTAGAATTTATACTTACTATTTACCTATTAACTAGTATGGATTAGATTATGCGTTTAGTCCATACTAATAGTTTATGCTAGGTATTAGTATGGATTCGTTTATGCTAAACTACTGCCTTTCTGTCGTCGTTGGTCGTTTTAAACTATGTAAGTAGGTATTGGCCTCAATTCTGTTGGCACCAACCTAACTAATTTTAGCTAAAATTAGGTTTAGAAGTGTCAAATTAAACTTGGTATTCTGCTGTTGTTAGCAACTTATCCTAATTTAATTTTATTTAATTTAATTAAGCGTTCCTAATTTAGTTAGATGGTACCAACCGAATAGGTTTTACAAATGCTATGACTAACTAAAATATATTTTAGACAATTCCTAATTTTAGAAATGAACCAACCGAATTGCCACCGTTACCTATAATTCATATAAGTTTTCACTAGCTGTTACTAGCGTAGCGCAGTTTAGCACGCGCGGTAGGTAGGTAGGTACCTACCTAGACACATCAAAAGTAGCCATGTCCCTCCAAACTACCTACCACTCTATTTCCCTACCAAACTTCTAGATCCGTTCAGCCGTGAGAGGGTAACAAACAAACAAAACAGACACCTTCGAATTTATAATAACTACCTACCTATTGGAAAGGAAGTAATAATAGTAAAAGGTACATAATCGAAACCTAGGTATAAGTAGGTACCTCAACCTACCTACCAGATTTTTATTATTGCAGTATATAGTTAGTGGTATAGTATCTACTTAGGTACTAGGAATTTACCTACCTACTTTTATCGTCGTAGGGCTGCACACAGCACAGCTGATGTCGCGTCCGTCGCCGTTTTCATGGTAATTCTACAATTTATAAACCTAACAAATTGAATTAAGCCTAGTAGTCAATAACAATAACAACCACAACAAAGTCAATACCTACTAATGCCGACGGTCATGATACCACCATGAAACACTACCACAGAAATACAGAGAGATATACACCTCCCAGCCGTCAGCGCACCTACTGCACCCGCGTCCGAGACGAACATGGCAGGAGACGCCGGGATACCGATACTCATACACGGGATTTTGACGGAACTCCTAGCTATCATCGCTGTCGGAGGGAATTCTCAGCTATCAGCGAAGCGAGGACTAGCCGCCTTATAGAGGGTCTAGTATGGATAGGGGCGCTCTGCGCGTCCCGTTTGCGAGCTAGAACCCGGAAGTGCATAACCCCTTAAGGCCAACGCTGACGCCAAGATAGCAGCGTATCGTTGCAAAATGCAATGAGACTCACTGACTTAAGGGCCCTTGCGATTTAAAGCCACAGTAATGACACAGATGTCGAGGACCTCACCGTAACCCAAGAACCTCAAGAGGGACGGTTTAGATGACCAGAGCAGTATACCTACCCTAATGGTCTTACCTAATCGTGGATCTGCTAACAGATCAACGAAGTAATGTAGTGCCATTTTCATCTGAGAACTTCCGTGCTCCCGAGGAAACGTTTTACTTCCGGTCCCGGTGTTTTAAAAGTTGTGGGGCTATGTCGGTGCCCTCTGAGCGGCTTAATAACACCGTCACTAGACTTAGCCACTTGCTCGAAGTCATTTTCGATCGGTCGGTCGGATACGAGGAAAGAGAGAGACACCGTGCGTAGGTTAAAATAATTAATCCTATTATAATGTAGAGCTACGGGTAACATCTTTACAATGAGTCAATGGACTTAATTCTTAATGATTATCTTTAACAATAATAGGTACTTACACAAATATTATTTAAAGACTTTATTCTCTTAAGAACATAATTACTGATTACTCATAATTATAATTAAGTTATTTATTTGACTGGCAGATAATTATGTACATACCTATGTAGATATATTGTTTGTGTTGTCCCATGTGTTGTCCCATGTCCCATGTAAGTGGCATATTTAAAAATACAATTATTTAAACCTAAAACATAAGTAAGTACCTAAGTACCTATTTAGGGGTACCTAAATAGGTTTTTACACATGATTTAAACTAGGTAATATTTTTGCAGCAGCGCCGGCGCGCGTGGTTTACCGTGTGTATATACAAAAGCCATTGTGAGACTTGTGCGTGAACTATAAAAGTCAAATATTTACTTCTTCTTCTTTCCCGTCACGAGTAATTTCGAATCAGTGTGATGAAGGGTTAAAGTGCGTCTCAGATGCTTCTTTCGTGCTCTTGACGTGTGTTCGAACTTTTTAGGTTCTACGACTCACGAATTTGTCCTTTACGTTTTGAGAGTAGGTAACTACCTACTGTGGTGTGGTATAGCGTAGGTACATGCATTTTTAGATTAGAAAAATCCATTGGTTCACGACTAGATTCGAACCCACGATCTTAGCCGCTGGGCCGCTACCACTCGACCGCCAGTGCTATTATACCTATAGCTAATATCCAATGATATTACATCTGTAAAATGAAATATCATTGCCTATATCATATAATTTAATGGCGCCGCGCCGGGCTGAAATAAAGCTGAAATAGTACACTATACAACGTTGACACTGATACGTAGGTCACACTATAAGTTTTGCGTAACTTAAAAAAACAACATGAGTAAAACCAAAATATTATGTTTATTGCTTTTCAAAATACTCTCTAACATTTTTTCATGCGATCGAACCATTTTTTAAAACAGGAGGACCACAGATCTGAAGGCATGTTTTCTACGTGCTGATTGAACGCTATCACTGCCTCTTCGGAGTTGGTAAAAGTGAAACCTCTCATCAAATTTTTGATTTTGGGGAAAATACAGAAATCACAGGGTGCTAGGTCGGGGCTATGCGCAGGATGGGTGACGAGTTGTACTTTTTCGGAAGCTAAAAATGACTTTGTTTTGTTGGCCGTGTGTGAAGAAGCGTTGTCATGATGTAGGAGAATGCGGCTTTTGGGTCGTCTTTCGCGAACTTTTTCTAACACCCTGGGTAAACAAATGGTAGAATACCACTCAGCATTAACACTCTTTTGATCTTCAAGTGGAATTGTACAGATGGGACCCGTAGCTGAGAAAAAAAACGCGTTCATTTTTTTACCAACGTTTCTCGCCTGCCTCACTTTTGCTGGCCTGTTCTCATTTTCAAACACCCATTCACAAGATTGCTGTTTTTTTCGGGTTCAAAACAATAAAGCCGTTTCGTCTCCTGTGAAAATGTCATAAACAGCATTAGAATGTCCGTCATCGTACTTCAGTAGCATCTGTGAGCACCATTCCACGCGAGCTCGCTTCTGCTCCGCTGTCAGTTCATGAGGGATCCAACGACAACAAAGTTTCCGAACTTTCAATTCTTCGTGTAAAATTTTCTGGATTTGGCTCATACCAATCCCCAATAGTCCTCGAATTGTCTCATAGGTAATCCGCGGGTTTTCTTCAATTAGCCGCTTAACAGTAGCCACATTATTTTCGTTGACGGCAGTTGAAGGCCGCCCTTCACGAAATTCGTCATGTAAAGGAACTCCACCTCTCTCAAATTCAGCAAACCATCGCCTCACGGTGCTCAAACAATGGTGCTTCTCTCCCAAAAGCATTTTTAAGACGAGCGGCACAGTCTTGCGGAGAGAGATAACTTTTAAAATCATAAAAAATAATCGCTCTAAAATCTTTTCGACTTAATTCCATTTTCGTTGCGTACGTAGAACTTTGATGTGTGATAAAAAACAATTGACAAATTATTTCCTGCAAATTGTTTTTTTTTATTACCTACTACGAAGGTTGCAACGTTTAAAAAAATATAACATTCGAAATTCAAATAGTTCCGATTAGCTAGAAGTGCAAAACTTTTAGTGTGCCCCATGTAGACATTGGTTGTTCATGATAAAAGTAGGTACCTACTAGGGTGTAGTACATTAGGTACCTAGGTACTTCTCAACCGCACGAAAGAACGGTGCCAACGTACCAAACAGATCGAACTTACGTTACGTGACGAATGACGATGAATGAATGAACCAGCTCGCTGGCGCGGCCGGCTCGCACGCAACACACAACATCAAAGGTAGTGGCCCTGATTCTATAGTTTCGTCAGACTAGCTTGGATTTCCTGAAGTACCTACGAAAGTCCTTTATTTCCTTGTACCATAGTCCAAATTAGAGCAATATTTTTAAAGGAAAATTCTAAAATAAGATAAAATATTGGATCCTATAATGATTTTTTTTTCCTGGAGTTTTCACCAGTTTTTATCAATACCTTTTAACATACCTACTTAATTACTAAATGCGCTAAATCAAATCACACGTAAAATTACTAAGTAGATAGGTAGGTTATTTAAGTGTTTAAAAATCTTACTCTACTCTAATAAAGAGTGGTTTAAACAAAATGTTAGTTAGCCCCGCGAAACTACAAAATCAGGGCCACTGTTTAACTACCTACCACATAAGTAGGTACCTACCTACACGCAGTGGTTATGTATGGTTGGTGACTAATATTGGTTCTGTGGTAGAGCACAAACAGGGTTTTAATATATCTGACAGCACGTCATCACAATCACACACAATTCAATTCATTCACTCACCTCACACACAGTACCATAGTGACCTTCCTGCGAGTCGCGCGTTTGGTTACGTTAACGCTGCGCGTGCGCACTATGTTATCTCGATCATTCCTTTGTTTACATCGCATCTTTGTAACATTCACTATGTGCCATAAATAGAAACCGGTTTTATAATGGAGTGGCTGAAGAGAGTTATGTGCCGGGAGGGGGAGGGACGGGTTGAAGAGGAGGCGGAGAGAGTGTCCCCGGCGGAGGGAGGCGAGGGGGGCGCCGGGGGCGGGGAGCTGCTGGAGACGGAGCAGGAGCGCCGCCAGCGCTGGCGCAGTATCTACGTCATCTACTTCACCATGTTCCAGATGTCGCTGGGGTTCAGCATCGTACTCACTGGCGTCTGGCCTTACCTCGACAAGGTACTACCTTCTACCTACCCAAGGTTCATTTCTAAAATTAGGAATTGTCTAAAATATATTTTAGTTAGTCATAGCATTTGTAAAACCTATTCGGTTGGTAGGTATCATCTAACTTAATTAGGAACGCTTAATTAAATTATATAAAATTAAATTAGGATAACTTAGTAACAGCAGAATACAAAGTTTTATTTGACATTTCTAAACCTAATTTTAGCTAAAGTTAGATAAGTTGGTGCCAACAGAATTGAGGCCAATGCACACAACACCATCTAGCCCGAAACTAAGCATGTTATGGTAATCAGTTGGCTGATAGAATACTTATTATTAAGTACCTACCTATCATAATAAAAGCTGATATAAAGTGGATAAAAACATATTTATGAAATACATAAACATGAACATAGGGTCATCACACCAATGTTTGACCTGGGAAGGAATCGAACCCCCAACCTACAGTTGCTTAATACTGGTAGCGCAAGCTGTAACTTGATTACCTAATCATTATAAAATCTGTAACGGAACGAAGATGAAGAAATGACCTGCTGATGCGATTGGTTTGCTGTAGACTGATTGGATTGCTGTAGATTAGAAGCCCACAGTGATCGCTACTGGCGATTATTTAATTTTCACACAATACTCCATCGATCATCATGAAACGAGATTATTCTATCGATCGTCCTCGATGCCTCGATCGAGATACTGTCAAAAACAAACAGTCAGCCCTCTGACCCTCTGAGCGATGACCGACCGTGCATCAGAGAATGACTTCGGGCGGGCACACGCACGCGCATACCTACCTCGGAAGGTTGCCGGATCGGGTCGCGTGTTACTCATTATTACGACTAAATACATATTAAGTATTATGTAGGCAGGTAGATGTACTGCTGAATCGTTTGGATTGCCTCACGAGAGCTGATAACGAGTTTTTAACAGTTTCTCAATCGAGGTAAGCCCTTCGTTTAATCGAGGTTCTAGCTTAAAATCAGCTCGTGACAATATCAAATTAAATAATCTGATAAATAACCAGCATGCCTACACGGACAAAGGGACGGACGTATGTACCTAACTACCTACCACCAGCCGATCTGATCGAGTTCAGAAGCTGGCATAGCACTTTCTAAAGTAAAGCTAAGTATTGCAGTCCTGTTCTAACATCTGTACCTACAAAACGAAAGAGTCCGAGCTCCAGTCAGATGTCTTCAGAACCGAATATTAAGGGCGTAAGTAGGTAAATACCTATATTGAATTTTTATATAAAAATCCAAAGTAGGTACACTATGATTGGTATGGTAAGTAGGTACCTACATATATTTATTTACTTAATACTGCTTTACTTATTGTTTGGCAAAGCAACAGCTGTAAAAACACGTTTCTTTGTCACTGAAAAGTAAACAGAAAGTCAATGACTGGTCTTCATTATTATAATTGCGTAGGTACCTATCTATAATATTAATACATAAATACTTACATGTAAATCCGTAGAGATTTATTTATATATTTATTTCAAACATTACATCTACCCTTACAGGTTACACCTAATACAATAGAGATATCTAAGGACCGTCAAAACGGTCATAGATATATATACATAGATAGCTCAACTGATCCAGATCACTGTTGCCATAAGTACCTTTAACCTCCTGAGACCCCCGGTATATTTTATTTATTTATTTATTTTATTTTATTTATTTTAGAGTACTTACCTACTTTTTTCACTACTCGTTAGCTAGTTGAGTGTGTCTAACGTCCTGTTGCGTCCTCTTGCCACACAATCACAAGTTGTGTAGTTGACGACTAGTTCTAATCATGTTTTTGTGCAATCTTCGGCATGTTAACTTCCCGTTCAGGTAATTATTAGGTTTTTTGGGTTATTCAGTAGTTTTTTGATTGGTTTGATTCGAATACAATGTAAACTTCAGTTTTTAGTTAAAAAACATTAAAATTAAATTAATTTGTAAGATATTTTGGCCACAATTTTTTAATATCATAGACGATACCTTGGGCACATATGACTAGTAATTTGCATTTTTGAAGAGTTGAGAGATCATGGAATTTAAAAGTTATAACTGAATTTTGACGAGGCTAAATACGAAGAAGAAGGTGAAGACGATTTGGAAAACCTAGAATTAGGAGGTGGATGAAGAGGATAGGGATTCGTCTGATGATGAACCTCTTATAACCGAAAAATAAAAACAATTTAATAATAAAAGGAACTAATAGATAATACGTGTATAAGTACCTACCTATATTTGAACAAAACGTTCTCACAGTAGGTAAGGCACAGTCTCTCTATCGACTTCCAGTCATGTGCAAACAGATCCGCCTGAGGATTTTATTGATTAAATACGTTGATTAAATTTTGATGAAAATTTACCAAGGACGTGACCCTGGTGGTAGTTTATTAACCCTGTAGCAATGAATGCCACTGCACGCACTCATGCGCCTCGCGCTCCACTAGTTATAGTAGAGTAGGTACCTACATCTACCTACATGAAAGTAAGTTTGCCTACCCAAGCCGACATGGTTAGGATCCATTGATCGTTAGGCGAATCACTTTCAGATGCGTGTGCGGAACGTGCCCGGAAACCCAGCGCGTCGGTCGTAAGAATGTCAAGGAAATAAAAACAACTTTTACTTGTTGTACTAGTAACTGTAGTAACTGTAGTAACTGTACCTGTACTTATTGTACTTATTTTAGCTAGGTTACTCGTAGCTGTTTTGACCCTTGGACGTGTCTGTATCCTGCATAACATAACAGTTCTAGAAAATTACTTTAGCGATTGTTCGACACCTGGCAGCTGAGGAGCTGAGGTATTATTGTTTGTCTTCAACAGTAAACATGGTCGAAGGTAGCCGTAGCCATAGCCACCAAACAGCTGAGTAGGCACTAGGTTTGAAGACTAGAGAACTAAATTTTAACGCACTCCTACTTTTGTGTCAATAAATATAGTCGGTGTTCATCCCGTATGCGCCACGACCCCCTTTAACTATTTCTATGTTACTTTTCTTGGTGATTCGGTTTTTACATTATTCCGAGTCAGTAAGCGCTCAAAAACAGCTGATTTTGAGCTAACACTTCGATTGATCTAAGTGCTCATCTCGATTAAGAAACTGTCAATAAACTCATAGTCAGCCCTAAGTTATCTTGGCGCTATCTTAGCGGATTAGCATTCTACATAACTTGTTAACTTTGCACGAATAACTCGGGAACGTAATCTCTGTAGTTTTTGTCAACTCTCGCTATACTACTTAATAGTGGTAATAGTATAATTACTATAACTACTATTCATACACCTCTGAGACCATAACATCAAAAGGATTCTTAGAGCCGAATATAGACATGTAAGACATAGCAGTAACCATTCATTCATCCACAGCCTTACTTCTCCTACTACAGGGTACCTACCTAAGTTAAATACCTACCCCGCAACATCTGCCGCGATCCTGTCCTGTGCATATCTTGTCTATAAGTGGCCCGCACCTTTGACCATATGGTCTACACATCGACGCTTTTTAAACTACCTTTACAATCGATGATCTATATAAATCAATAGACACTATTGCCTTGTATCAACACTATTCCAGCTAGAACCCGGATCGCAGAAGGAAATCCTCGGGCTAGCAGTGGGCGCCAACCCGCTCGGCCAGCTAGTGTTCTCTCCCTTGCTTGGGTACTGGGCCAACCGGGCGGGCTCGGCGCGCGCGCCACTGCTGGCCACGCTCGTACTTTTCGTGCTGGCCAGCGTGCTTTACTCGCAGCTACATCTCACCAGACCGAACGCTAAGTACTGGATGGTGTTCGCGCGGTTCCTCGTCGGAGTCAGCTCAGGTATGTTATAATGCGATCCTTTTTCTAATGTAAAAGCTAGCTTTGTTTTTGTCGGTGCATGATGCAGTCCTTTCTACCTATTTCTCTACAGCTCGGCCTTCTTGCGTCCTTATAAGACACTGGATGAAGTTGATCGTAGGACCTTTATATACACGATGCTCGTTTTGATTTCAGCGAACATTGCGGTCGCCCGGTCTTACCTATCCGCGGCCACTCTCCTGAGCGAGCGCACGCGCGCCGTGGCCGTGGTGTCGCTCGCGCAGGTGCTCGGGTTCGTGGTGGGCCCGGCGCTGCAGGCGGCCGCGGCTCCACTGGGCCCGGGCGCGCCCTACGCGCCGCCGGGCGACTGGAGCCAGCCGCTGCGACTGGACATGTACACTGCTGCTGGATGGATCAATGCTTTTCTGGGCTCGGTGAATCTACTGTTGTTTCTACCGTTCTGTTTCAAGGAGAGGAAGGTAGCCGCGAGAGAGGCCATGATCGCACAAGGAAAACAATCCGGTAAGCGCGCTCTGAAATCTTTACTTTGAATGAATAAAATATGCATGCGTTCTTAGCTCCATCGTTGCGTTAAGTTGGCTACCTAATGGACTTCGTATTTTACATATTCAAATACGCCCAAGGCCATGTTAAATACTCTACTTACGATCACTACTCGTCGTTAATTAGGTAATTACTTATATATTTCGTCACTGATGTTACAAACATTTAATAATTTCAAAAATATGATTATGTTCTTTTTCTTTCAGAGAAAGAGGCGTTGGAGGCGCTGAAGCCTGACTTGGTCAGCAGCTGGACGCTGATAGGTGCGTTCTTTGTGCTAGTGTTCAACTTCGTACTGCTAGAGACGCTGGCCACCTCGCTGACCATGGACCAGTTCGCGTGGAGCAAGCGCCAGGCGCTGGAGTACATGGGCGCGCTCATGAGCGCCGGCGCACTCGTCGCCTGCGCCACCTTCGCTACCATCGGTCCACTCACCAAGCTCTACGAGGAGCGGTATGTTCCTTTACTTATATGTTCTTTTACTGTATCGCTCACGTTTCTCTTTACTCTTATAAAGTTTGTGGTAGGTACCCACCTTGGTCCATTCTACATATATAGAGCGTTACACGAGTAGTTTTGTCAAACGTAGTGCCACAATTGATCCGTTTATCGGTCGTTCGCAGCGCTTTGCTCCTGTGGGGTGGTTTTCTGCTGACGGGAATGGCGTCCGTATTCTGCATCCCGTGGGGCCCCGGTGGGCCGCCGCTGGCGCCGGCGAACGCCACCGAGGCCGGCGGAGGCTGCCCCGCCAGCGCGCAGCCCTGGTGCCTCACCTCGCGAGGCCTCACCATCCCGCAGTTCCTGGCGGGCTACGCGCTGGTGTCGGTCGGCTACTCGCTCGGCGTCACGCTCATCCAGACCATTTTCTCAAAGGTGCTGGGACCGAGGCCGCAGGTGACAATACTTACGCTTTCTTTGTTCACAGTTTCTTCGATTGCCTTATTTAAGTGGTTTTCAAAGAGTTAATAACCATGGATAATACGAACAAAATAAATTAAATAAATATGTATTCTTTAATATGTGAAAATATGTAACAATAATCAATACTAATTTATGTTTTAAGGCATTATTAGAATTATTATATTATGTATTTTTATTAGATGTTACTAACTTTTTGAACACCGCCGTATTTTTGTTTTTTATCTATCCTGCCCATCCAAAGCTTGCCTGGAAGTGATCGCTTTTAGCGATAAGGCCGTTCACAAACAAGTCACAAGTGGGGTTTATATCTTACATTACATTACATTTGAGGGTGTTGGGTACAGTGTGGATACGGAGTAAAGAATCGTCCGACCGGCTGGAACCTTTACAGTAATAGTATTATCTAATAGTACTATAGGGTATAGAATGAACACAGCTCGTCGGTGAGGTGTGGAGACCTGCTGAGGGCGAGGTTGGTGATCGTGTTTGTGTCGATGCATTGCGTTAATGTGACAGGGAGTGTGGATGGGCCTGCTGACCGGCGCGGGCTGCCTGTCGCGCGCGCTGGGCCCCGTGTTCGTGGCCACGGTGTACGCGCGGCGCGGGCCCGACGCCACCTTCGGCGCCACGGCCGGCCTCACCTTCGCCGCGCTACTGGCACTGCGGTGTGTCTACTCGCGTCTGCGTCCGCCTCCCCCTACCCCGCCCTCACCCCCGCAGCCACCGTTCCGCCAGCCCTCGCCCTCGCCCCCGCCGCACGAGATGAGGCCGCTCACGGGACCGAAGTTGGTCGGTCCCGAGACCTGACAGTAGCGAGCCGGTCTCCGCTCGCCAACTGCCCTCCTGGACCGACGCGGACGATGTACTCGGTGTTGTTCGTGAAAGTTCCACTCGTAAGTCGATGCGTCTTATTGTGACCATTTCTTGGTTCTTGGTAGCGGGGACCTTAAATAATCATATGTTTTATTTCGGGCAACATATTTACATAAATAATAGTTTAGAAAACTAAAAATCACGCTTTAGTTGAAAAGAAACTAAAAAGTAGAAAATCATTTTTAATAAATTTAAATAAATGAAAGCGTGTTTTTCAGTTTGTTTAAACTATTATTTACTTTCTACTTTTTAGTTCGGTGTTATCAACAAAAGCGTGTTTTTTAGTTTTCTCAACCGGATTTGGAAAATCGTTAATCCTGAAAGTCCTGATCGGGATAATGGGACACTATTACAATGGGAACTATTTAAATTATTACATTTTCATTGGTCCTTGATAAGTGTGCTAAGTTTCAAAATCAATCCGACGTTTTGAAGGGGGCGAAAATCACGTTCAAAGATTCCGTTACATACATACCAAGCTAATAAGAGCGTGTTAATAAAAAATAGATAAGCTGTGCGTGTCTGTATGTCAGTGTGTCAGTCGGGACTTTGTTTCTTCTAATATTGATAAACAAACACTAAACCAATTTCTCTAATGACGATGACGAACAAGTACCTACCAGACTGTTCGTTATAGATACCTACATGGATATTGCCTAATACTTAAGTATCTATTTAAGTTAACCATTTAACAAATTATGAGCGATATCATTATAGGTTAAGTGCCTACATAGGTAGTTACTGAATCCTTTGCAAATAATGATATTTGTTTCCATGACTGTTATGATTCAAGTGGTTCAATAACTACTGTACAATAAGCATAAGAAGAGCTTTAGCATGTAGTGGTATGTTTACCTGCAGTCGCTGAAATCGTGAGTCTGACGTCGAGCTTGGTTTGATGGCTGAGGCTGAATCATTATTATCATTCGTAGATACAAACTAGCGTTGTGCCAACGATAAGGAATTTAGATTGATTGTTACATCGGTATTGTGTTATCTGAGTTAAATAGATTACATATTGTGAGAAGATTTATTGCCGTAGCTCAAATATCATAGAGCAGAGTCTAACTACGAGTTTTTGACAATTTTCAACTGAAGTGATAAACTACAATATATCGTATCGCAATTCGATTGTGGAATTGTCTCAAACTAACAATCAGCCCTCGGTGTAGGTAAACGAGTGGGTGAGTTGGTATCTACTCAGAATGACTTGCGAATGTAACATTTACAAAATGAACAGGAAAAGCAGTACAATAAATCTCCGTGTGATAGAACGGCGCTGTACTGTGTCACAGACGACACAGTAGTAGGTATGGCTATCCGATTCGCATTGCAAATACCTAAGACTGAGTGTTTAAATGATTATGTAATTACTCGTAATATAATAATACTTCGGCGACGTGAGCCGAGTGGCAAGTGGTGGCATCTACAGGAATAATTATAGCTATAGGTATAATGTGTTCACTATGAGTAGTTGGGTGTGCTGTGCCAACTATCTAAGATTTTTTATGTAAGTACATTAAGAAATTATTATTGACAAGCGTAGTAGAGTATTGGGTAGGTAAGTAGGAATATAAATAAATGAATTGGGCAGGTGCTTACCTGTATATTTTGTTATTAATTAATGTATGGTTTATTTTATTGACGGATTAAAAAGTACTTTGGTATAATTTTGTTTATTATTTATCTAGAGATAAACTTTGAGAGCGATGTTTCCTTCGAATGTTTTGTTTTTGTTCCTTTCATGAGGTTGGGTTTCCCATAGAGTCAGTGGGTTGGTTAACACGATACATGTACTTACATAAGGATAAGTAACTTGTGCGTTTACTTATGTTTATAAACACTGCTGTTGTGACGAACGAAGGACAGATCAGTAAATAAATACATCAAAATTAGTTGAAAACGTATATTATTCGAATATAATTCGCTACTATTAACTTAAGTCATAAAGTATTGTCACAGCCATATCAAATGCTATAAATACCTACTCACTTATATTTTATACTTGTTATTAGGTAAACAGATAACGATGTCCTATGAGTTATTAAAATAATCTCAACAAACGTTAAAGTACATTATTATGCATAAATTACTTTGTTTAATTGTTGTTTAGGTACTCGTAGTCTGTACTATGCAAGTTTTTTCAAAAACTGTCCTTACTATAAATTCATGCTTACTTAAGTACTTGTTTACCTAATAGTAGTAATAATGAATGTGCAGTAACATCTGAGCTACACTATATTGAAGAATCATTAATACAACTGATCTATCAGTTAATAAATAGTAGTTCTGGAACGGTGATTTATGTGGTGGTGATATGGCTACGCCACGGCTACGTTAAATAGCTAGGCCACGGCTACGGTGTACCAACAATACGGGTATGTCACGGCTACGATAAATGGCTAGGCAACTGCTACGGTGTAGATATCTACATTATATATAATACGTATACGTCACGGCTACGATAAATGGCTAGGCCACGGTTACGGTATAGCTACAATACGGCTACGTCACGACGTATGAGCATCACGTGTCAGCAGAGAGCACGCGAGGCGGCGGCGCAGCGGGGGCGAGGGCGGGGGCGGGGGCGGGGGGCGCGGGGCGCGTGCGGCGCATGCGCTCTGCGTCCCGCACGTCGGCCGGCAGACGCGCGCGCCGCGTCTCGGGCGCCAGCAGCACGGCCAGCGCCGCCGTCACCGAGCTCGCGCCGTACAGAAGTGCTTGCACGGACCCGCTCTGACAACGTAAACACGCATTTTATTTTTAATGGTAAATATTCGATAAAGACAAGTATCAGAGAGAGCAGATTTTGTTTGAACCACGGGCAAGACTCGCAATCGACTTGATGGACCCGACGCGGCCGACCAGCGAGCAGGCAGCTAGTGCAGAGCTGCGGATGCTGGTGGGGAACAGTGACTTACCAGAAGAGGTGTCTGCGGCGCAAGGATGGACCCGACGCGGCCGACCAGCGAGCAGGCAGCTAGTGCAGAGCTGCGGATGCTGGTGGGGAACAGTGACTTACCAGAAGAGGTGTCTGCGGCGCAAGGATGGACCCGACGCGGCCGACCAGCGAGCAGGCAGCTAGTGCAGAGCTGCGGATGCTGGTGGGGAACAGTGACTTACCAGAAGAGGTGTCTGCGGCGCAAGGATGGACCCGACGCGGCCGACCAGCGAGCAGGCAGCTAGTGCAGAGCTGCGGATGCTGGTGGGGAACAGTGACTTACCAGAAGAGGTGTCTGCGGCGCAAGGATGGACCCGACGCGGCCGACCAGCGAGCAGGCAGCTAGTGCAGAGCTGCGGATGCTGGTGGGGAACAGTGACTTACCAGAAGAGGTGTCTGCGGCGCAAGGATGGACCCGACGCGGCCGACCAGCGAGCAGGCAGCTAGTGCAGAGCTGCGGATGCTGGTGGGGAACAGTGACTTACCAGAAGAGGTGTCTGCGGCGCAAGGATGGACCCGACGCGGCCGACCAGCGAGCAGGCAGCTAGTGCAGAGCTGCGGATGCTGGTGGGGAACAGTGACTTACCAGAAGAGGTGTCTGCGGCGCAAGGATGGACCCGACGCGGCCGACCAGCGAGCAGGCAGCTAGTGCAGAGCTGCGGATGCTGGTGGGGAACAGCTCCGCCGTGAACACGTACAGTGAGTTGAACGCGAATGTGATCGCCAGCTTGCCCACGAAGAACAGACCCAGGCTGGTGCCCTCGTGACCTACAATCGAAACAACTCTTACTCTATGTATGTATACTTAGATTGATATTCTGAAAACCCGCGCTACAATCTTAGGAGAGTAGCATCAACGCTGAGATTGGACCTGTTTGGACATACCACACACAGGGAAAGGACTAAATGTTTTTGAACCACAGTTAGTGTACAATTGTACTTTATAATTTTATTGTATCTCTTTGTGTTTTCTTTTTTGTTTCATTTCTTGCCTTCTTACTTCGTATTGTCAGTTTCCGTGTGTGTATATGTACCAAATAGGCGGGTCTACACAGAGCGAGCAGCCTCGCGAGGCATTTGCCGCGCGAGGCCGCTCGGTCTATGTAGACGTGCCTCGGCCGAGGAAATCGCGTGTACCGCCGCGGGCGAGCGACCGAGCGGCCGAGCAACCGAGTGTCGGCTTTTTGTTTTGCTCAAAGGCGCGTCAGTCGTTTGCCGCGCGCACTCTGGACGCACGTGTATTTTGTTTCGTGCCTCGCTCGAGCTTAATAATTATGGATAAAGATCAGTGTTTGAAATTAATATCTCTCTATGGTGTAAACACCTGGCTATGGAATGCAAGTGATCCTAATTATACAAATAGAGGGCTTAGAGAAGATGCCTGGTTAAATATTAGCCGCGAGATGAATATCCCGGTTCCTGATTTAAAAAAGAAGATGGAGTCATTGATGGGATCCTACCGGCGGGAAAAATCACGAGAAAAGAAAAGTCGTTTGACAGGATCAGGTAAGATGTATATATTTATTAATTGCTTTCACATTTACTACTAAGAACTATTTATCTACTATTATAAAAACTTGTCACTTTTATCTTCCAGGTCGTGATGACGTTTATAAATCCAGCTGGTTTGCATATAATGCCTTTGCATTTATGTCTGATAGGAACGAGCCAGGTACCACGCGGGATACTATGGAAAATGTAAGTACATATAATATTTCTTATTGATAGTTATCTTGCCATGAGACAGTTCCATTCGTAATAAAATGTCTTGCTAGGTGGTCACGTACCTCTTTAGCATTATTTGCTCCCCGTCGTGGTATTTGTTGAATTGGTAATAATGATGTTGGTTCTGATTCATTTCGCCAACTACCTTCTACCATTTCCCCGTCATTTCCCACCGCATCAAAAAAGCCAGGAGCTGCAAAGCTATTAGAGGATGTTCTCCGTAAATAGTTATACAAATGAATTGATGCTAAGACCACTTTTGTTGCTTGTTCCGGTTCCAATAACATTGGTTTACGCAAAACTCTATAAACAGAACTTAACACTCCGAAAGCGTTTTCTACAACTCTTCATGCTCTGGAGAGTCTATAATTAAAAATTCTTTCCTTTGAACCTCTTTCTGGATTGCCCTCGTAAGGTCTCATGGTGTATTCATTCAGCTGAAAAGCTTTGTCACCTAATATATAAAATGGTACTTTGGTAGAGTACGGTATTTGCAAAATTGTGGGTGATGGGATGTTAAGTTCTCTTTTTTCAAGTTTTTGATATAATTTTGTATTTTTAAAGACACCTCCATCAGAAATCCGTCCTTTACTCCCAACATTTACATATAAAAAGTTGTAATTTTCATCTACTAAGGCGAACAAAACTATACTTGAAAATGATTTATAATTATCATAGTCATTGCCACTGTTTATGGGAGACTGTAAAACAACATGCTTGCCATCCATCGCTGCTACAGCATGTGGGAAATTCCATTTATTTAGGAAACCGTTTGAAATTGCGAGCCACTCTTTTTCTGTAGCCGGCACCTAAAATTGATATAAAAAAGTATATATTATTTTACAGAATGAAACCGATACTAACGATGAAACAGTAAGCGCAACTCAACTCGCTCAAGACCCTTCACCTGACAACGACAATATTCAAGTTATGGAAAATCAGCAACAACAAGATGACACCAATAACACACAATTTAGAGTTGGAACACAAGACCAGAGATCCAGAAAACGAAGCAAAAAAAGACCTGCGAAAGACACAGACGATTTATCAGACGAAACTCTTTCCGAAGCTTTCAGGATTCTCCAGCAGTGCGCAGAACCACAGCCAGCCCCACAGCCGCCTTGTGACTCGTATTCGGCATTTGGACAATACATAGCCAACGAATTGAGAAACTATGACCCAGTAACTCTGGCGCATGTAAAAAAAGATATATGCGCAATAATATTTCAAGCCAACACAGGAGCTTATCAACAATATGGCTATTATACACAGAACTATGCTAGGTCTATGCAACATCCTAGCAGTCATGCTTCATCTTACACCGATCCGATGTCTCCCTCACCACTACCTCCTCAACCAGCAATTACCTTCTTTCCGATGACTTCTCCAATTCAATCAGAGATTCCACTTCCCCCTTCCCCTCCAATGACTTCTCAAAATCCATCAGAGATTCCTCCTCCCCCTCTGCCTCCTAAATATACTAAAACATAATGCGAGCGACACGTTGAAATTAATTTCACTTTTCTTTCTTTTTCTTTTTTTGTTATTTATGTGCAGTTACTGTGAAAGTTATAATTAAAGTGATTGGACTAAATTGAATAGATATTGTTTTTCTTTCACTTACCTTTACATAATCCTTTAAATGTTCGATGATGGCGTCACAAACTTCAGGAACAATCTTCGATATAGATTGTTTCGAAATGCGAAAGAGATACTGCAAACTGGTATAAGAATCTCCTGTCGCTAAGAACCGTAATGTTAATAGTAGCTTTTCTCTCACCGTTATCGCTCGACGCCAGTTCGTATCATTTCTCCGAAGTTTGCTTTGCAAGTTTGAACACAATAGATCCAACTCCTCTGCATTAATGCGTGCAAAATTTTTCTCCACTCCATCATTAATCAATTCTTGGTACAGTTCGTTTCCATAACATTCGTTTCCATTATATAATCTGTTTTTGTATAATGTCTGGATCCAATATTGTCTTCGTTTAAGTTTTTTTTGTCTTCTCTTTTTTATAATCCTATTTATAAGTATAAAAGCAACAGCTGCCACCGCAACACGTACGTGTGGTGCCATGATGTCTTAACTCTCAACTGAACGAACGAACAAATGGCTCGGGCTTGCCGCGCGCAGCAGCCTCGCGATGATACCGAGGCTGCCGCGCTCGTTCGGGGACAGTTTCCTCGCGCGGCAAATGCCTCGCGAGGCTGCTCGCTCTGTGTGGACACGCCTAATAAACATTAATTAGATTCGATTCTATTATATTCTATCCATCTACTTGAATTATGTAATGTATAAGCAATTTTCGGCTGCAAAACATTAATTCCAGAAATATAAATATTTAGGTAATACCTAAGCCCAGGTCTTGAAACAATCAAAGTCGAGTAAGTATTTACATTTCAGTTTTATATAAGCTTTGCCAAATCATCAGCTTAGCATATTTATAAAACTGAAATGTATGTACATGCATCAGCATGTCAGCATGTACATACTATTTTAATTGTTTTATTTTTATTTTAGACAAGACAAATAACCTACGCAATGAATTATTATTAAGTCCTTTTATATTGGCGTTTTGTCGAGCTGGCCACTTTGATCTCAAATATCTGGCGTTTGGTTAGGAACTTCAAATTTCAAATTATTTTAAATTTTGACTTGTGTAGGTACATCCCAACTTGTGTTTCGAACACAAACTACTAGAATGCTAATTAATGCATGTTTCGAATTTAGTAATGAATTTGTGATTCTTCTTTGACATCGTTTTGTTAACAATATGGAAAACATAAAATGTCGCGTTATTTACCGATACCATTCTATATTGACCTATATTGACAGGTAACATTCTGATATTCCTAATACAACTGTTACAAGCACTGGCAGTGGTGCGTACTTAGTTATTAGGGTAAATAATAGTTAGTTACTGATAAAGTAAGGTGCGACACACGCAGCTCCGCACAGCAGAAATGCACAAAAGATGCTCCTCTTCCGCCCGAACCGCTCCAGCGCCATCATGATGAGCAGAGAGGCCACGATCTCCATCGCCATGTTCAACGCAAAGTTGACGTATTTATCTCCAGAGAGCAGCACCGAGTTGATAGTGAGACCGTAGTAGACGAAGGCGACGGCCACCCAGCACCAGGAGCACAGAGCCAGCCGCCGCAGCAGCGGCCACGAGCCCAGCCACGCGCATTTCTCCGAGCTAGACTTGCTCGCGTCGCCGGCGCCGTCGCTCAGATCTAGCTTCTTCATCACTGCATCATCTAAAGTAACCTGTTCAGTTTTTGTTAATTTTTGTTGTAGTAAAACAGTGCAGTAATGTTATTGCATTATTGCACTGTTTTTCATTATTGCACTGTTTTTTACTTTTTATTTTAAATATAAATTTAACACAGAGGTTTAATATCTCCCATTAAGTTTAATATAAAATGTTTGCATTCGATCAAAAAGATACTGGCTGATAATAAAAATCGGCTGAATAAAACCGACTTGGTGAAAATAAAACAAATGGCGCGCATTTTGTACCATTTTAAAACTCTAATTTTTCATATTTTTAGTTTGAGTAGGTATATTTTATCATAGTAGGTAGATTGGTAGTTAAAAGAAAAGTAAATTACGCACCTTGCTAAAGAGAGTAATTAATGCACTCGTGTTAATTCAGTGCCCTCGCTTGCGTTCGGGCACCAACATAACACTCGTGCGTTAATAACTCACTTTGCGCTCGGTGCAACAATCTACTATTGTATATCATTATCATAGTTTGAATGATCAGAATGACTTTCAGTGATAGATAATTGATTCAGGCGTGACTTTGCGGACATCCATTACAAAACATTAATCTATTCCTAAATAAATGTATCTATTCATCAATCTTATCTATAAGACTTTCTGAGGTAAATTTTGGATACCTTAGGTTACTAAAGCAATATATCTCTAGTTTTTTTTAAATAAAATAGAGTAAAAGTTACTTGCTGATAATGTAGCTTTCTACAGGTGAAATATTTTTATTTATTTATGTGTATATATTTTTTGTTTATGTCGTTTCAGTTTAGCCTATCGCACACAAACATACAAAACATCAAATTTTTTCTCTATAAATAGGTTTAGATAAGATTCGATTTAGAAGTATGTAGGTAAGTCGTATGTAGTCATCATATACGAGGGTAAGTATGTAAGTAGTACTCAACTCTATCAACTCTAGAAATATTCCCGTAAGAATAAAATAGTAACATGAAACAACGCCACCAACACTAAGCAGTTATCGAGGTAAGGGTACAGACGTTATTCCACCTGGCCGCTTTGCGGATGACGTCAGCCGCTCGGAGCGGGCGCCGCGCGGCGTGCAGCCAGCGCGCGCTCTCGTCCACCAGCAGCCAGTACAGCGGCAGCAGCAGCGCCAGCGAGTGGATGACGAACAGCAGGTGGCGCCAGTAGCGCACTCGCGAGGCCAGCCACGCGAACAGGACTCCGCCCAGTCCGTACGCCATCCCGCTCGCGCACGCGAACGACGCCCGTAGCGACGGACGGGCCAACTCTACAACTGCGAGATAGGCCAACTTCAACACCTTATTACCGATTCTACGATATCTTATACTTTTACAAAAAAAGTACATATTTGACTACCTCCGTAGCGGAGTGGGCGAAGGCTCGTCGGAGATGCACAAGGTGGTCGGTTCGGTTCCCGCCGTAAGACAAATGTTTATATGATTTGCAAATTGTAGTCTCGCGTCGGGTGTGTTTCTAGGTAAAATGTATATATTTGCAAAACGACTATAAGTACTCGTAGTATATATGTCGCACTACACACCACAACCACACACACACATAACACACGCTCTGCTTACTTTGGGCTATTAGCTGTGAGAAATGACTGCATTATTTTATTAAATAAAATTAGATATATTATGTTCCTTGCGGTAGGTATATGTAGGTACGTATTAAATCAGTGGGCAGCAACATACAACTCGAATAAACAGCTCTTAGGCTACAAACGTACAAGTACATGTTTTAATCATTTATGTGCGTAACGTAATTATTTGTTTAGGTAATTGTAGATACATAGTAACCTTAATCTCATAATGAAGATAGGGAAGACAGATAAATGATTAGGTAGAGTACATTTTGTATCTTACGTAAAAACAAATCTCAAAGTGGATTTATAATGAATTATGAAACGCTTTATAATGAAATGCCTCAAGCGTGGTTCTCTAAACAGACTAGAACCCGTCAGGTTTTATTAAACTCACTCATAACGTAAGCTGCACTGGTGAAGCCGTAGCCGAGTGCAGCTTCCAAGAACTCGAAGGCGAGGTACATCTGGTAGTTGACGGAGAAGCCCTTGATGATGCCCAGCACGCCCATGCACGACGAGAAGATGCAGAACGCAGTGCGCCTTCCGAAACTTGAACGTAAACGAGGACATCTAGTTTACTAAGTTCACTTGAATATCTACTAAAAAGTATTTAAGTATCTATTTAGATTTGGCATTTGGCATTTGACGACCTCTGTGGTGCAGTGGGCTAAGGTCCGGCCACAAACTATAGGATGCTAACGCATGGTCCGGCTGAGACGCAAAAGGTGGTCAAAAAAGACAAATGTTTGTAAATGATCTGCAAGTATTTGTCTTGGGTCTGGGTGTTTCTATTGTATAATATATATGTATATACAAAAAGTATGTAAGTAGTAAATCAGTCATGTGGTACCCATAACACAAGCTCTGCTTACTTTGGGGCCAGATGATGCTGTGTGAAATGTCCGGTATTATTATAATTATAATTCGTGTACTAAAAGGCAAATAGGAGATGTCTCTGAGTGTTGTCGTACTTTGTAGTTGGAGATTGCTGACTCACGTGTCGGAGATGTAGCCGGTGAGCAGCAGAGCCAGTGGCAGCGCTGCGTTGCGCACCGTGCCCACCAGAGTGCGCATCCAGTCGCGGCACGCCAGATCGAACTGGAAATGTAATCAGAACGACAGCTAGTGCTGGTGCCGGTACTGGCTGGTCTTTGCTACGTGGAGCTATGGACGTGGTGCATCATGTGTGGGAGATATACCTTTTTACATTGTCGGCTACCGAGCTTAGCTTGTAAACTCTTTAGGCCACTACATTATGTACAATTGTAATTTAATTTAGAGCTTGTTTGTGCTGAATGGATGGCCTTGATGCTACTGGCTGTTCAACTTGTATAAGAGATGCTAAGCCAACACTAGGATCCCAAAATAATATACAGTTAATTAATACATATACTTTCCATCTGAAGGTTGCCAGGAAGAGATCGCTCTTAAGCGATATGGCCGTATATTATACCACTTAAGTACTTTTACTATACCTATTTAAGTTGTTATTTGGAGTTTTATTTCATAGAATGTACAATAAAGATGTACTCTATGCTATTCTACATAAAGATACTTCTTATCGTTGAAAATCTATTAAAGTTACGCGGAAATTAAATCCGCGTAAGACATTTTTGAAGTAGGAGTATAAAAAAAGTCTACCTCAGCAAAAGTAGTGTCCTGGTTCTCGTAGACGAACTGGACGCAGTCGATGGTGCTATTGAGGAAGTTGTTTCTATCGCAGCCGTCCAGGGAGGCATTGTGCAGCGGTGAGTAACGCGTGCATACGCTAGAGGTCGGCAGCAGGAGCTGCACTGTCTCGTTAGCAAACAGCGGACTGGTGCCCTCGCACTCTGGCACCACGCACCTTGATAATGTCAGGAAGCCTATTAGAATAGCAAAGAGGTTTTGGTTTTTGAAGAAACTGAAGCTGGCATCCAATATATATAAATAAATATATATAAATATTGCTGGACAATGCACACAACACTATCTAGTTCCAAACTAAGCATAGCTTGTATTATGGTGACTAGATGACTGATGTAATTTTTATATATTTTTAAATACATATGATACTTTATAACACCCAGACTATAAGTGTATTTTGGGAGATCTAATACTGAGAGGGATTGAAACAGTTGTTTTGGAATTACACTTGTACTAGACAATAAAACTGGCACTATGGAGACCTTTTGCAGGCGCCAGATTCGAGTTATTTCATTCTTGAAGTCGACATATTTAGAAAGCTTTTCTGAAATTGTGCTTTGCAGGTTATGGGTGTTGGGGATGGCTATGTCGATGAGGAGTGCGGTTTTATTACTTTTGTCTAGGAAGGTCAGGTCTGGTCTATTGAAGTGAATAGTTTTGTCAGTTAGGATGGCTCTATCAAAATAGAGCTTGTAGTTTCTAGGGTATATTTATGGTAAGGTGTTGGTTTTGCAGATGTGTCGGTTAGGTTATATCTGGAGCAATCTGGAACTGGTTATATCTCGGAAGGTTGGTCATCGGACCTTGTGAGAATTAGTCGCGTACGGGTCGCTCTCGCTAGTTTTATTCGGAAGTGTGGCAAAAGCATTTATTTTGTTAAAAAGTGTATACCTGTATACTCATAAACACACCAGCCATCGACTAGTGCATAGTTTAAACACTAAAGTTGTGATTTGGTGCTATTTGAATTTGAAAATGAGCGAATTAAAAAAAAATCCATGCCATGGCTGCTTAAAAGTTATTAATAGTAAAAAGTACCATAAATGCTCCTTTTGCAATAGTCGCTATGATTTGGAATGCGCTAACGTCACGCTTCGGTCATACAATTCAATGAAACATTCGCAGAAGGACTCTTGGAAATGTCAAGAATGCCGAAACAAAGAACGCAAGGGAGACAACTCAAACACACCCGTCCGTTCGAGTGTCACGCAGTGTTTTCCGGATAGAAGTCAGGAAGATTTCTGTAACATCACTGAGCGAAAACCAGCGTCGGCGTCTGCCCCAGTTGATGGAGAAGAATGAAGCCTGACTAAAGATAGTTTATGCTCTCTTATTAAATCTGAAATTTCCAAAGCCATTGCTGAATCTGTGGGAATTATAGTAAGGGAGCAGTTGCAGACTATAAATAACGTCCTTGGTGGCTTTGAGGGCTCGCTGATGTCTATTGATAAGCAGCTCGAGAGCCTCCAACATTCACTCGCAGAGAAAGCCAATATAATCACTGACTTGCAAAAGGAAAACGGGCATCTTAGAGAACCGGTGCTGAGACTCGAGGATTCTATACGACAATCAGAACAACATGCTTTGGCCAATGATCTGGACATCGTTGGGGTCCCGGAAGCTAAAGGAGAATCCGTCGTCCACGTTGTCGTGACTCTCGCGCGGAAGCTAGGTGTAACGCTGAGTGACACCGAAATCGTCAGTGCCAACAGGATGGGAGCGGCATACGATGAGACCACAGAAATCCCGCGCGCTCGCCCAAACGCCGTTCGATTTGTG
This sequence comes from Lampropteryx suffumata, assembly GCA_948098915.1. Lineage (NCBI taxonomy): Eukaryota > Metazoa > Arthropoda > Insecta > Lepidoptera > Geometridae > Lampropteryx > Lampropteryx suffumata. Next base: position 19,715,751 of record OX402557.1, on the reverse strand, counting down.
CGCCGTGCTGTGCGTGACGACCTACTACGCAGTGCACGTGTGCGCCGCGGCGTCTCTACCGCCGATTGCCCGGCGAGTCACGCCGTTTCTACATAAACGAACGTTTAACCCGGGAAAACAGACAGCTCTTCTCGAGGGTTCGTGAGATCGGTACACGCCTGATATGGAGGTTTGTCTGGACAAAAGACGGAAGAGTGTTCGCCCGCCAGCACCAGAATGACGATTCTCCGCGACACCGGCTGCGCTCAGAAGCTGACCTTGTGCGGGTTTTTGGTGCGTCTGCGGTTGGCTCCAGTGCTCCAGAAACTTCTTAAACTTTATATTGCTCTGTAAATGCAGCATATCACCTCTATGCTGACGATGTGCAATTGTATTTACCAATGCGTCCGCAGGAAGTACCTAGTAAATTAAAGAAGTTAAATGATGATTTGGGTCGCATAGCTTCGTGGTCTCATAACAATGCTCTTGTGTTAAACCCTTTAAAATCTAAATTTTTAGTACTAGGCACAAAAAACCAAATTAATAAATTCGCCAACTGTAATTTGGATGTACATATACTTGGTAGTGGCATAGAGCAAATCTACGAAGCAAGAAATCTCGGCATATTAATGGACAGCTGTTTGCGGTTTTAGGGCCATATATTGAATTTGGTTAGGGCATGTTTTTACAGACTCAAATTGCTCTACAAAATTAGAAATTACCTAAACGAGGTGATTCGCATAAAAGTCTGTGAAACCTTAATATTGTCCAAGCTCAACTATGGAGATTTGGTTTACGGCCCGCGTCTTACGTCAAAAACTAGTCGCCTAATTCAGCGAATTCAAAACGCTTGCTGTAGGTTTTGCTGCCACATCCCGCCGCGAACGCATGTTTCGCCATACCTGAACAATTCGTCCACATTGATCCACATATGGCTTCGCGACGGGCTCTTCACATGGCTGTCTTGGTGCATGGTGTCGTAACAACTGGTTCTCCAGAATATCTCTTTTCCAAGCTGGACCAATCGCAGAGAATATACAGCACGAGACCAAATAGGACCTTGTTACTGTACTCTAAGCACAAAACAGTTGCGTTTCGAGGCAGTTTCCGGTACCAAGCAACCAAGTGCTGGAATAACATTCCCCCGCCACTTCGACTTTTAAAATCAAATTTTTCCTTTAAAAAACGAATTAAATATATCTTAATCAATCATCAAAAATCCGGGTTGCTTGGTACGGATGCCCCTTTTACATGTTAGAATTTATTTAATTTATGTAAGTCACTTATTTAATATATTTATATCTTTGTTTCATCTTATATTTTTTGTATTATTTTTGCCACTTATATTGAATAAAACTATATTAATTAATTAAGTAATATATTCTCACAGGGTCTTGTGACGGCTATGGTCTCGGCAGAATAACAGCGTCTACTGCGAAAACAGTAGGCATCATGCTGAGTCGGGGCCAATTTGCTGCTGTAGCATACACATAGGTACACATACCTAAGCATAATTGTACCATTCACATAATAATTTTATTTTAAGCATTATTAGTACCATGTGCCTTTTTTTATTTTATTTTTTTTACTTGTATTCTGTGTGTTGTGTGCTAAGTAGCAAATAAATGTCTGTCTATGTCTATGTCTACGTCTATATTTTGCATGATGTTAGCCACCTGGTCGTGTCGGAACTTACCTGTTTGTGCCAGCGCTTTGCAGGCCCCGTGATGTGTTGGATGGTTTCGGAGGAACTTTTACAACGCCTACACAAGTCTGTTTGTAAATTATGTATTTTCATGATATGTTTTTAGTAGTTCCGTTTCTCAATTACTTGATCATGTATGGCTATCATTAACCCTTCAGTCTCAGGAAAGAGTTCGCCTCGACTGAGCCATTCGTTCGACGCCTGTTTGTCGACGGTGGGTTGACTCAAGTCGTGTTGGTGCCTTCCATGACTTATGGGCTCATTCTGAATTTAAAGTCTGTCAGTAAGTTCTTCATTTTTCTGTGTTTCCTGTTTATGTAAATTGAGGGGTGTGTGCTTATGATCTAATTCGACTACAGCTTTGTGAAGGGTCGAATGATTTGTCTTTGAACGAAAGTATGCTCTTAATGTTAAAATTTGCCGATTGTGTAGGTTTTGTATGTGTATTAAGCCTCTACCTCCTTCTAGCCGTGGCAGAACCTGTCTCTGAATACACGCTCTTGGGTGGTGTTTTCTGTGCTGTCATGGAGACATTAATCAGCCGTTGTAGGTCTTTCAGCTCTTTTTTTGTCCAGTTTATTACTCCAAATGAATAAGTTAATACAGGGATAGCGTAGATGTTAATTGCTTTGGTTGTGTTTTTTGAATTGAGTTGTATCTTCAAAACAGAGTTTAGTCGATGCTTAAAGGTTTGTGCAGTTGGGTCTTGATTTCTTTGTGGTGTATCAGTGTAGATTGGTGATATCCTAAATATTTATAAGATTCATTTTCACTAAGCGGCTCTATGATCTCACCAGTTTCCATTCGGTAGTCATGTTGGTAGTTCTGGCAATTGTCTATTCTATTATTATTCATTTCAATGTTGGTCGGGCTATGAATAACATTTGGCAAAGTGAATTTGATACAGTTAGTTTTTTTAGCATTAAGTAAAAGATTATTTAGAGTGATCCAGTTAAGAATTAACGATAGGGATTAATTTACGTTATCCCAATTACTGGTTTTACCTCTATCAAATTTAAATAATAAAGACGTATCGTCAGCAAATAAAACTATACCACAAATATATTATACAAAAATAGGTAAATCGTTAACGTAAACTAGGAATAAAAAAGGGCCTAGTATCGAACCCTGTGGTACCCCTATATCAAGAATTGATCCTGAAGACCTCTCACCACCCACGTAAACTTTCTGGACTCTATTGGATAGATGAGACTGTATGAGGGCAATCATTGCGAGTAGTAGGGATTCGTTCATTCTGGCTCACCAAAAAAATGGATTCGGATTCATTAGTTTTCACACACACAAAAAAGCCGTGACGGGGTGGTCTTGGCCAAACCGCCGGCTAAAAAAAAAAAAAAAAAAAAAAAAAAAAAAAAAAAAAAAAAAAAAAAAAAAAAAAGTTTAGACTCTTTTTGTATGTTTTCGCACACGCCTGATCGATTGCGCTCATCCATTTTAACGTATCTCGTTCCGTTCAAAAGTTAGAAAGCCACTGTTGACTGACCCAACCTCAACCTTCAAAAAACCCAACCTTTTTTTGCATCGTTCGGCTTGCGCCGCAGCTAACCTAACCCAACCTTTTTTTGCATCGTCCGGCTTGCGCCGCAGGTAGCTCAGACCCAAATCCTTGAGAGAAAGAATTCGTGTGAATTAAATTTAAATAATTATAATATCATATTATGATAATATGATAACCAATATATTTATTTTTATTTTAATTTTAATATATTTATTAGCAATACGCCAATATATATTTTATTCTATGTGTATAATATTTATTATTGTACGGCCCCCCCCCCCCCCACGATACATATAAATATGAAATTATTATTTAATAATTTAATAAGTATTAATTCTTTAATTGTTATTAATTATATTTATTATTTAAATAAACCACCTTTATAATAAACTAACCGCGATTACATTCAATGCAAATATAAAAAAAAGCCGGCAGGGAGGCGCCATCTAAACAAAAACTTGTCGGGGCATGACGTCTTGCTAAAACGATGTAAGATAACATCTGCGATCGATAATTCATCATGAGTTTTTGTGACACTGCAAACTGTAAGATAACATCTTCTATCGATAATTCATCATGAGTTTTTGTGACACTGCAAACGCCCACCCACAAGGCAAGTTTACTTGTCGAAACATGTCGTGAGTTTTTGTGATGCCTTTCTTCTATAAATTTCTAAAACTCTCGAGTTACTGACACAGTCTTACACCATTCGTGCAGTGAACTACAGATAAATATTGTTATAACGTCTGCTATTATATCTACGTGTATTCTAAAATTATTCGTTACTCAGCACACAGTCTTGTGCCACAATAAATAGTGTTTTCGTGTTCTACAGTATAAAATGGAGGTAAGTTCTATATTACTTATTTACTTAGAACCGATTTCACCTTTGCGATTAAACTATCAATATAAGCTAAACCGAGTTCAAGATACCCTTGATGATAAACTGTTGTAGCACAAGTCACATTTGACACAACTTTGACTTTATTTGAGTTCGATTAAGCTGAACTTAGTTTTGTTGATCTAAGTTTTGCCTGCAAACGGTGAAATCGACTCTTTGTGATCTATGATTTTGCATTTATGTTGTGCACCTACTTGTATCTATGTATTTTATAAAAGTAACATGTCGTTACAGGACACACCAAGTTACTCTCCCGTGGAGGAGGTTGAAGAACATAACACTTTCAAGCAATTCTATTATAATACTATATCTGATGAAGAGGACACCACCAATTGCGTGCCATACCTATATATATAATGAAGAGAAGACGATCAAAGGAACAAAGCCATTTGGAAACACCATCAACATCGCGGGAAGCATTTGATCCAATTTTCGATAATGAATTACTCAATCTTTGCATGGAGGCTGAAACTGGAACTGTGAATTGCACTGCCTGCAAGTTGCCAATAAAGAAGAGGTATCTAAATAGCCATTTTAATAGTAAACAGCATAAATATAACTCTGTTAAAATTCAACATTCTTTATCGAATGTTGATCTTATACAATCAGCTTTTGGAAACCGTGTTTATACATACAAAATAACATCTAAAATAGATAAAACGAAAATAGATTTTGAAACTCCTGAATTATTCGTGGAATCAATCACTGAAACAATTTCCGTTTTAATCAATGAAGCTATCAAAGAACTCATAATTTTTAAAGTTAATTTTATATTGTACGCTGATTTTGTACAACAAACAAAAGAAATAAAAAACTCATTTGACTTTCAAACTAGTAACTTTATAATCATGCAAGGTGATGATTTAGATATATTCTTAAAATCATTAAAGGACACGTTATCCAACAAAATAAGCGAATTTGAAAAAAAGGATAGTGGTTGGAGTTTATCTAAAATTGTGAGCATTGATATGAATATCAATAAATTTAACCCCCTACGTGGTACATCATACATCGAATTGCCGCATGATATACAAACAAAAAAAGCGGTAGTCAATGTTAAAAACGCAGACGTTAAATGTTTCCAATGGGCATTACTGTCAGCATTGTATCCAGTTGCAAAAAATGCTGATAGAGTTACATCATATGTAAGAAATGAAAATAAATTAAAATTTGATGGGATTTCTTTCCCTGTTAAACTGTGTCACATCTCAAAAGTTGAAAAATTAAACAACATCAGTGTGAATGTTTTCGGATTAGAATATGATGATGTTAAGAAACAAAATTCTGTTGTTGGTCCCTTATATTTCACAAAGTGTCGAAAAAGTTGTCACATTAACTTATTATATATAACAAATGATACAAATGGTCATTATTGCTATATAAAAAATATGTCACGCTTAATAAGAAGTCAACTCACCTCGCAACACGCTAGAATACATTTATGTGATGGCTGTTTATTGTATTTTCCAGACAATGAGCACTTATTGAAACATCAAGAGCGAGATTGTAATCAAATTCGTACTGACTTACCTTCCGAAAAAAAATGCTTAAAGAATTGGTTCGGTGAAAATGTCTCCAATAATAAGGCTTCATTTGATAAATATCAAAAACAACTCAAGGTTCCATTCGTTATATATGCAGATTTTGAATCATTTCTGAGACCAATCGCAACCTGTTCAAATGATTCAGATTTACCTCATACTGAAAATGTTCAAAGACATGATGTATATAGTTTCGGATATTACATTAAATGTGCCTATGACGACAGTCTCTCAAAATACAGATCTTATGTGGGTGATGACTGTACAAAAAAGTTTATGGAAAGCTTACAGAAAGACATTGAAATAATTACCAAAATAAATAACTTTCAAAAATGTCCGTTACCTTTAACAGATATGGACAAAATTAAAATAGATGTAGCTACTACATGCTACATTTGTGGGAGAGATTTAAAATCCCAACAAATAATAGACTACGATTGGTATACAGGCGTTTTTCGAGGTGTTGCTCATGAAATATGTAGCAGTAAATTTAGAAGTCAATGTTTCGTTCCGGTTATCTTACATAATCTAAGTAATTATGATGGTCATTTTATTGTTCATGCCCTAAATTTTGCTGAAGGCGCAGTAGAAATAATCCCCCAAAGCAAAGAGCGTTATATATCTTTTTCAAAATTATTAAAAGTTAATAACCATCGAGTAAGTTTACGGTTTATAGATTCTCTGAAATTTTTGCCATGTAGTTTGGAAACACTAGCAAATAATTTAAACATCAATCAATTCGATGAATTGAGGAAACATTTCCCGAATGAACAGGATTTTAAACGATTAAAAAGAAAAGGTGTTTATCCTTATGAATTTATGACCGGGTTAGAAAGTCTTAAACAAACATCTCTTCCCACACAAAACCAATTCTTTAGCTCAATAACAAATACAAACGTTTCAAATGAAGACTATGAACATGCCAAAGATGTCTGGCAGCATTTTAAATGTCGTTCTATGAGTGATTATTCGGATTTGTACTTAAAGACAGATGTTTTATTGCTAAGTGACATTTTTGAAAACTTTAGAACTGTTTGTATGAGCACTTATGGTTTGGATCCTGCGCATTACTATACAGCACCAGGTTTAAGTTGGGATGCGATGTTAAAATACACAAAAATAGAGATAGAGTTGCTAACAGATTTTGATAAAATTGCCTTTATTAAATCTGGTATTCGAGGTGGAGTATCACAGTGCAGTCATCGATATGCCAAAGCAAACAACCACTATATGAATGATTACGATAAAAATCAGGCAACATCATTTTTAATATATCTTGATGCTAATAATTTGTATGGTTGGGCTATGTCACAGTATCTCCCGGTTGGAGGTTTTCAGTGGGTTGATATTGAGACAAATTTCAAAGTTGCAATCGATTCTGAAATCGGATATATTTTAGAAGTAGATTTAGAATATCCTGATAACCTACATGATTTACATTCTGATTTTCCACTCTGTCCAGAAAATGTTTGTATAGGAAATACAAAAGACTTTAAACTGGTTCCAAATCTACGACATTCATACATACTTCGATACATCTGATTATCCACCAGATAATGTATATAATTTTTCACTTGTTAACAAGAAAAGAGTAGGGTTATTTAAAGATGAAAATAACGGTAAAATCTTTACAGAGTTTGTGGGCTTACGATCAAAAATGTATGCAATGCTGGTTGAGAATAGAATCATAACAAAGGCTAAAGGAGTAAATAAATGTGTAACTAAAAAACTTACAATGGATAACTATAAGACGTGTCTCTTTGATAAAAATATTCAATTTTCGCACATGTATAGATTTAAGTCAATAAAGCATGTAATTTTCACACAAAAAATTAACAAAACATGTCTTTCACATAATGATACTAAACGTTTTATTTTATCGAATTCTGTAAATACTTTAGCATGGGGGCATTATAGCTTAAGAAACTAAGTTTAAGTAATATTAGAATTTAAGTATCTAGTTAGGTGCCTATCTACCTTACCACAACTTTGTAAAGTACCTAGCTGTTAATGTAATAATATAGTTATAGAGTTCCTTTATTATATGACATAATTTTTTATCCTATTTTAAATTTAAGTATAAATATAAATATATATTTCTAATTTTTAAAACATTGTATCATTGCCTTCATTTACCTCATACCAGAAACACGTGTTGGTAGTAAAAAAATGTTTCATTTCAATCATCCATTTACTGCAATAGTGGCTGGTCCAAGTGGGTGTGGAAAATCAAATTTTGTCACAAACTTTATAAAATATGTAAAAGAAGTTTGTAGTGTGAATTTTGCTCAAACCACATGGTGTTTTGATGAAATGCAACCGTTGTATAGTTTGAGAAACGTAAATTATTTTCAAGGAATACCAGATCTTAGTATGTTCGATGGAAAGGATCCTCAACTAATAATTATTGATGATCTCATGAGGGAATCCGATGGACGCATTGTTGATATTTTTACAAAAGGTAGTCATCACAGAAATTTGAGTGTTTTCTACATAACACAAAACTTATTTCATCAAGGTAAAGGCCAAAGAGACATATCGCTGAACTCTAGTTATATCATCTATTTCAAAAATCCTCGTGATAAGACTCAAATTCGATACCTAGCACGACAAGTTTCACCAGAAAATATTAAGTTTATGGAAGATTCTTACAAAGATGCGACTAATGAAGCTCATGGATACCTAATGATTGATTTAAAACAAGATACTAATGACATGTGTCGTTTCAAGACAAAAATATTCCCTTCAGACGGATATTGTACTGTGTACATACCAACAAAAGTGTTTAAATATGCTAAGAATCAACAAATTCATATCAGTCATAAATAATGCATCGAAGACTAAAGACGCATACGGATTTACTTAGAGCTCTGCGCACACTAAAACCAAAATACGTAAAAGCTCTTTTAAAATCGTGTGATGAAGAAGAAATTAATTGTATTTGTGAATGCATTCATAACGTTTTAAAAGGAAAAGTGCCCTTAGAAGAAACAACTAGAAAAAACTTAAAAAAATATAAAGACATACTTCGCAAACTAGTAAGTAAAAGTACAAACAGAATTCGCAAAAACATAATCATTCAAAAAGGGGGTGCCTTTTTACCAATGATATTGGGCTCAATTTTAAGTGCATTAGTTGGCTCACTTGTTTGAAAAATGGAACATGCTAAGAAAATGTTGCTTGTTGATCCAAGTGTAATAGAAAAAATTAATCAACATAATACGGCTGATAACCCCCTATCACGATTAGATATGGAAATGCAAGACATTTTAAAAAGTGATATGGAAGAAAGAAAAAAGTGTACTCTATACCTGCAAGTTTTGCAGCGATATTTACATTTTGCTGAAGAAGGACGTCGTCCAATTCAATTACCCATCGTATCAAATATTGAATCTGATATGGATAATAGTGGGTATGACACAGTTGATAATAAAAACAATGAAATCAGTGTTAAAGATTCAGTTACTGTTCAGTCTTCAAACGAAGGTGAGGAACAGGTAAATATTACTGTTTCTCATGGAAAACCAACTCCTTACACCCCAAAAACATATACTCAGTTTGGTACCTAAAACATATATAAGGAAGGGTGAGAGATTATTGTATTTGTTGGTATTGAACAAAAATAAAATTAATTGGGGTGCTGATGGTGTAATTACTGTAGACAAAGAAAAAATCCCTGGGAGTAATATTGTTGACTTAGTAAATGATTTTTTGAGACCGCTAAAAAGAAGTGCTCCAATAGGATGGGAGAAATTTGCAAAAGCACTGAAAGATATTAAAATACCAATAATTTATATTGGAAATCCACAAAGAGTCGACTATATGCAGCAGCTTCCGATTACACCATATAAAGAACACACACCGCATGAAGAGGACGAAGAGTTTTCAACACCAGTTACTAGCAAAGCCAGGCAGAAGATAGATTGGGAAAAATGGAATCCTTATTAGAAATAAACAATATCTACTATAACCCTTCACACCCAGCGGGGTATGGTAGTATTGATAAACTGGCTAGTGCTATGAAAGGTAAAATGAACAGAGAAGATGTTAAAAGATGGTTACAATCACAAGAAACATACACACTACATAAACCGGTTCACAAAAAATTTCCACGAAACAAATATATCTTATCTAATCTCAATGAACTTTGGCAGGCTGACTTAAGTGACATGAGAACTTATTCAGAATATAATAATGGTTTTAATTACATTCTTTGTGTTATTGATGTTTTTACCAAATTTGCCTATGCACGATCAATGAAAAATAAAAATTCTGAATCGATTAAAACATGTTTTGAAAGTATATTTCGTGAAGCTGATATAACACCTACCCATATACAATCCGACAAAGGAACCGAATTTGTATCGAAAGATGTTCAAAAATACTTTAATACGAAGAATATCAATTACTATACTACAAACAACCCCGATATTAAGGCTAGTGTAGTTGAAAGATTTCAAAGGACACTCAAAATGAGGATGTGGCGTTACTTTACACACAAAAATACATATAAATACATTGATATTTTACAGGACTTAATATATTCATATAACCACAGTTACCATTCCAGCATCAAGATGTGCCCTTGTGATGTAAACTCAAAAAATATAATGACAGTGTGGAACAATTTGTATACACGTAAACATGTTCAAAATAATAATACCAATACACCCCCAACACTACCCAAATTTCATATTGGAGACTATGTAAGAATAACAAAATATAAACATATATTTCAAAAAGGATATGAATCTAATTGGAGTGACGAAATATTTGTAATATCTTCAGTGATAGATCGGGATCCATGGATTGTGTACACACTAAGAGATTTACAGCAAGAAAACATTATTGGAACCTTTTATGATAAGGAATTGCAAAAAGTGACGTACGACCCCTCTCTAAATTATAAACTAGATAAAATAATAAGTTCCCGCTATTCTGGTAACAGAAAGCAAGTGTTAGTGAAGTGGAAAGGTTATCCAGATAAATTTAATAGTTGGGTTCTAGTTTCCGATTTAAAACAAATATGAATAGAGAAAGTTTTTATTTAACATTACCTAGTAACAGTTCTATGGAATATTTTCCAGATAATGTTACTACAAGATTTTCAACTAAATTACCAAAACCCATAAAATTGGAGGGACAATGGACCGTCGGAGTTGTTGAATTTCAATATCCATGTACCATGTTTACTGTTCAAGAACATGAAAATATTATTTACATAACTAAAACGATGTTGATACCAAATGAGAAAATACCTTCATTGGTTTATTATAAAAAACACATTCCAGCTACAAATTATGATAACATTAATCATATTTTAACAGCGTTGAATCATATAAAGGAAAAAGTAACGTTTCGCTATGATGAAATATCAAAGTTTGTGTCAGTTTCGGTGATGGATAATTCAGTAAAATCGCTAACATTAAAACCTAAATTGAGTGTTCAACTCGGTTTTGAACCTAATAGGAATCTTGTAGATAATGGTCTTGGAAAATGCCCTGCAAATTTGCATTTAGGATTGCCATCACAATTATTTGTCTATTGTGATATAATCGATCCTCAGATAGTAGGAGATGTTATGTCTCCTCTCCTGAGAATCATTCCTTTAGATCCGACAAAGTATATATATGGCGCAAATAAAATGCATGTTTTCTCACCTCCTCACTATTTACCAGTTATGCGTAGAGAGTTTGATACCATCGAAATAGATATAAGAACCAGCACGGGTCAAAAAATACCATTCCAGTTTGGAACAGTGTGTGTTAAACTTCATTTCAAAAAATTATAATGTATCCCCGTGACAGCATAACTTGTCCATATGAACATTATTATTCTCATCAAGCTGGCTCTGGTATTGGAGTGATTTATAAAGGGGCGCCTTATCAACGTGGTCATGGGATCGGTAGCTTTTTAGGAGGGTTGTTTAGATCGGTTTTACCCTTACTTTCTAGTGGTGCTCGAGTAATAGGCAAGGAGGCACTAAATACTGGTGTCGGTCTTCTATCAGATATGGTTAGTGCCCGCCCCATGGAAGAATCAATTAAAAATCGACTAAAAGTAGCTACTTCAAACTTGAAAAGAAAAGCTCATGATAAAATTGATAAATTAAATATGTCTGGTTCTGGATATATAACCAAAAGGAAGCGTCTTAGTTCAGTCATTCCACCGTCGACAACCAAAGTGAAAGCTCTAAAAAAATTACGAGTTAATAATCAAAAAGATATATTCTCATAAATAATTTTTAAAATGTCATTCTTACATAGCCATTCCTGTGAATGTATAAAATCAGAGTTAGATTTATTTGCTCTACCATCCACGCAAACTAGCATAGAAAACGGATTATGGATACACTACAAACCCATTTCATCCCTAGCTGATGATGGCCCCATAGAATTTCAAGTACCTGGAACAGGTGATGACTACATGGATTTATCCCATACATTGCTGCACATAAAAGCCAAGATACAAAACCAGGATGGTACGAAATTAACTGAGTCAACTGTTGTAGCTCCAGTAAACAATTGGCTCCATTCTCTTTTCACCCAACTAGATATTTATTTGAATCAAAAGCTAGTATCGCCGCCAAACAATACATATGCCTATAGAGCTTACATGGAAACATTATTAAATTATGCTCCTGCTGCTAAGGAATCTCATCTGACTTGCGGTCTTTGGTATCAAGATACGGCTGGGAAAATGGATTCAACTGATGAAAAAAATGAGGGATTTGTTAAAAGACGAGAATTAGCATGTGAAAGTAAGGAGATAGAAATGATTGGTCATCTTCATGGTGATATATTTAATCAAGAAAAGTTTTTAATAAATGGTGTTGAAATGAGTGTTAAGTTAGTTCGTTCGAGAGAAACATTTAACCTAATGGCTTCTACAGCCGACTTGAAATTTAAAGTATGCATTACAGATGCAACACTCATTATACGTAGAGCACGAATCAATCCTACTGTATTACTTGCACATCAAAAGGTTTTATCCTCTACTACAGCTAAATATCCTATCACTCGAGCTGAAGTCAAAGTTTTAACTATACCTTCAGGAATTCAGGGTAAAACTCTAGATAATATTTTTTTGGGGCAAGTTCCCAAAAGGTGTATAATCGGATTTGTGAACAATGCAGCGTTTAATGGGGGTCTAACAAAAAATCCATTCAATTTTGAAAACTACAATATAAATACATTTTGTTTATACATTGACGGTCAACAAATACCTTCGAAAGCTTTGCAACCATCATTCGATAATAATATTTACACAGCAGCCTATCACACACTATTTTCAGGGACAGGTATACATTTTCTGAATGAAGGCAATGGTATATCTAGGGAGCAATATGCAAAAGGATATTGTATGTTGGCGTTTGATCTAACAGCTGACCTCAGTTCAAATTCAAATACTCATTGGAATCTTATAAAACATGGTAGCGTTAGACTGGAGGTTCGTTTTGAATCTACTCTTACTCAGACAATAAATTGTATTATTTATGCAGAGTTCGATAATGTTATTGAAATTGATAAGAATCGTAATGTAACTGTAGACTATAGTAGTTAGGATGTAATAAAATTGTATCCCCATTCACAGACTATCTATCAATTGTCAAGATTGAATAAAATTGTATTTAGTTATATAATAAATAAAACATTGACGTGTGCATACGTACATATCGTTTTATTTCCTGAAACCTCTTTTTTACTTTTTCACTATAAAAAGTAATTTACATACTTCCTTTTAACATTCTTGATTTGGAGATTGAACTTGACACAGCTTTCCTTATTAGGAATAATGGATACAATTGATATTCGAAAATATTTACACTACATTCACCCAGCTTTACACAAAAATGTGTATGCTGCAAACAGGTTACCACTGCATGTAAAAAAACCGATGTATCTAATAAGCAATTTAGACCCGGACAACAAACCAGGATCACATTGGATAGCCATGCACATAGATAAAAATGGAGTTGGCCAGTATTTTGATTCATATGGACGCGCACCTAAAGACTACCACAAAAACTTCCTGCGCAGAAACTCGAGACAGTGGGGTTTTAATAGATATAGATTGCAACACGACTTAACTACAGTATGTGGAGAATATTGTTTAACATATCTGTATTTCAAGTTTTATGGTAATACTATGACAGACTTTATTGAATTATTTAGTAACAATACTATCAATAATGATCTATTTTTACACAAGTTGTTTAATAAATGCTTTAAAAATTAAAAGGACTAGCACCTAGATACAAATAGTTAATGTTAGCTAAATTAACTAAGTTTACTAATTGATAAATGTGGTTAAAAGTGAATCATTAGACTAATAAAACAAAGTTTCATGAAATTAAAAAGTTTTTTATTCAAGTATAAAAATAAAATATCTGATGACCAAGAAAAATCATGACAATGTTATTATCTATTCTAAAAATCATTATTTACATTTAGTTATTACACCTAGTTAGTTATTGTTTTTTTAAAAGAATACATTTTGCTGTCTTCTGATTCCGATATCTCCTTGGTGATTTGATAGACAATTTTTTTCAATTTTTCATAATTTTTGTTATTCAACTCCTTGCAGTAGTATTTGACACGAATGTCAGCGTGTTTCCAATGTTGGGCAGAAGGAATCTTGCTCAGCTTTTTCACATCAAACACATCAATTTTTATAAGATGTGTAGCATTAACACTGTCATCTGTGTTTGTTGATATGTATGATGTACCACCCTCTTTGTTCATTCGTCCAACGTTTGATGAGTTTTTTGCTTTCTTCTTTTTTGGTGACTCTTCCGGAAAGAACTCATCTATGTTGCTGAGACTACTGCGGGGGCGCTTACATGTAGATTTCTTTGCAAGGTAGTATGGCACGCAATTGGTGGTGTCCTCTTCATCAGATATAGTATTATAATAGAATTGCTTGAAAGTGTTATGTTCTTCAACCTCCTCCACGGGAGAGTAACTTGGTGTGTCCTGTAACGACATGTTACTTTTATAAAATACATAGATACAAGTAGGTGCACAACATAAATGCAAAATCATAGATCACAAAGAGTCGATTTCACCGTTTGCAGGCAAAACTTAGATCAACAAAACTAAGTTCAGCTTAATCGAACTCAAATAAAGTCAAAGTTGTGTCAAATGTGACTTGTGCTACAACAGTTTATCATCAAGGGTATCTTGAACTCGGTTTAGCTTATATTGATAGTTTAATCGCAAAGGTGAAATCGGTTCTAAGTAAATAAGTAATATAGAACTTACCTCCATTTTATACTGTAGAACACGAAAACACTATTTATTGTGGCACAAGACTGTGTGCTGAGTAACGAATAATTTTAGAATACACGTAGATATAATAGCAGACGTTATAACAATATTTATCTGTAGTTCACTGCACGAATGGTGTAAGACTGTGTCAGTAACTCGAGAGTTTTAGAAATTTATAGAAGAAAGGCATCACAAAAACTCACGACATGTTTCGACAAGTAAACTTGCCTTGTTGGGTGGGCGTTTGCAGTGTCACAAAAACTCATGATGAATTATCGATCGCAGATGTTATCTTACAGTTTGCAGTGTCACAAAAACTCATGATGAATTATCGATAGAAGATGTTATCTTACATCGTTTTAGCAAGACGTCATGCCCCGACAAGTTTTTGTTTAGATGGCGCCTCCCTGCCGGCTTTTTTTTATATTTGCATTGAATGTAATCGCGGTTAGTTTATTATAAAGGTGGTTTATTTGAATAATAAATATAATTAATAACAATTAAATAATTAATACTTATTAAATTATTAAATAATAATTTCATATTTATATGTATCGTGGGGGGCCGTACAATAATAAATATTATACACATAGAATAAAATATATATTGGCGTATTGCTAATAAATATATTAAAATTAAAATAAAAAATAAATATATTGGTTATCATATTATCATAATATGATATTATAATTATTTAAATTTAATTCACACGAATTCTTTCTCTCAAGGATTTGGGTCTGAGCTACCTGCGGCGCAAGCCGGACGATGCAAAAAAAGGTTGGGTTAGGTTAGCTGCGGCGCAAGCCGAACGATGCAAAAAAAGGTTGGGTTTTTTGAAGGTTGAGGTTGGGTTAGTCAACAGTGGCTTTCTAACTTTTGAACGGAACGAGATACGTTAAAATGGATGAGCGCAATCGATCAGGCGTGTGCGAAAACATACAAAAAGAGTCTAAACTTTTTTTTTTTTTTTTTTTTTTTTTTTTTTTTTTTTTTTTTTGTTTTAGCCGGCGGTTTGGCCAAGACCACCCCGTCACGGCTTTTTTGTGTGTGTGAAAACTAATGAATCCGAATCCATTTTTTTGGTGAGCCAGAATGAACGAATCCCTACTACTATTGCGTGCATGCTAAGGTCTGCAAATCCGTTCTAATTTTACTTGTAAAAACGTTCAACTCTTTATTACGCCAGATAAACCAGGGTCTCTGACCGCTGAACATCTGAAAAAAAACCAGTGACGCACGACAGAACTCATAAGTAACCATAATTTAACTAAGTTTGGATTTTTGTTGTAAAATTGGGTGAGCGCGTTTATGTCTTTTGTATGGCGAAATCAACACTTTTGTAATGAAAAACACTCGTTTTGGTGTTACGCAATATCCTATTTACATATTCGCTGTAAATGCCGAGCAATAAAGCTGTTGGATACTTTGATAATTATCAAAATCGTTGTAATAACCATTTACGGAAGACTAATGTTTGCTGAAGGAGATAACGTATAGGATATTTCCGATATATCAGAGCAGGTCGGTGTGCTTATCTATCTTATATCAATCAGATAAGACACCGTAGGTTTTTAAATAGGTACCTAGTAAATACATGGCAGTTTTTGTGCGATCACTGACGTCACACGATGCACCGCGGCTGCTGCGCCTTCGCCTGATGCTGTATATGTATAGTACTAACACTATACAGTGTACCTATAGTCTAATCAATAACTACAATTGTTATTGAACTAGGCACCTGTTTACCTATCAACATAATGAAAAACGTCTGACGCGTTTTATAGCCTGTTTCACTGCGAATTCCCCATAGGTATATAGTACGTATTAAAATTATTATGGACTTATGTACAAAGCCACATTCTTTGCAAAATGTATTTCAATAGTCTTTGACAAAATCGTTGTCTGCATATAAAAGATATAATAATAAGTACTTACCTACATAACCAGGGCTCATCGCGTGAACTAAAATGGGAGGTTCTGAGGCGCATTTTAATCTTTTCACCACACTGGTTCGAAATAATTAACAACACGATACGAAGAAGCGAGGCTGGAAATCTCTGTCGGTCGGTACAGATTCTCATAGTTCATAGCAACGGAAACTTGTATGCTTACCGGAACGGCACCAAGTCAGCCACGAATACGTAGTTGAGGGAGTACATGGCGGCCAGCACATTGGGCAGGCACAGCATTAGCAGCGTATACCGCTGGTACAGGCCGAAGGGGCCGAGCTGTTCCAGTGCCGCCTCCAGGGCATCGGCTGCAGGGCTCTCGGCATCATGCCCACTGTCATTGCTGGCTTGTGCGTTCTCGTCGCCGCTAGCTGCGCCAGCGCGCCCCCTGGGCTCGTCTGCGCATGCGCCCGAGCGTGCCGCCATCTCGTACGGCACTGCTGCGCAGACACACGTCTGCAGGTGAGACGCTACCTGATAAAACCACAGGTTATCTCATAGTTTCTATATTACGCTCGCTGATAATGATAATGCTGCTTCGGGAAACAATAACTATCTACTCGGTTTCAAATCTTACTAGATCGTTTAAACGACAATGTACCATGTAAATACTTACCTGATTTTGTGATAATCAATAGGCACACGTGTCTAGTCTACCCGCATCTATTTTTTTTCTTTTTTTATCAGTATTTTACTTACTTACTGTAAATTATAGGTGCACTAACAATTTATAATTTTTAATGTTTAAATTTTTTATGGAAGTACTACGAGTCTATTCTTGCTGTAATTGCTATTTTTATGGTGGTTTTATTTTTAATTATGGTTTTTCTTTTGCCTTGAGAAATTGTAGGAGCAACCTCGGTGCTTACAGGCGCCTTCTGTTGAGGATAAACATTTTAAACACTCTTATTAGAATAGATAGGCGTACTACTCACCGCCGTGGCATGGATAGCCTATTGTCATTTTGCTCTATCTTGCCCTTGCCCTTGTCCAGGAGGTCTAATTCATAGCCTCCGCTGTGTTTCCTTTACGAGTTTGGTTATTTCCAGTTTTATCACGATTTTATTACTAATTGAAGTTTTTCATCTGAACTAGGTAATTTAAGTACCAATGTTTTTTTTATCTTTCAATTAAAATTGTATGGCTTAATGAGAGCTGTTAATTCCATGAGAATATAAACTTGTTATGTGAGCTGACCATACTGCCTGCTCTCTCCCACCACCCACAGGCCACAGCACGTACACAGCACTCCAGCTCTCGCGTAAATTGCGATCACTGCTGCCAAACATATTTTGTATGTTAATATCTCTACTTTATGCGTATTTTCGAATGTAGGTGGGCGACAGGCGAGTAATGCTGTCGCTACTGCTACTGCTACTTTTACGTAATAGCCCTACGGAGCGACGTTGTTGGCGGCGTCCGTCGTCACTTTGAATGTCGTGAATGTCTGTAATAAGAACATGCTATTTTTATAATCGAGTCATCGAGTCTTGCCTGAATAAAAGTAGTATATCGTTCTAATTTCAGAAGTAGGAAGCATCAAAACCCCAAGGTTAGGGTGGAGTTCATTGTGGAAGACCCATTTACTTACCTACTTGTATTTCCGCTTAGAGCATGCAGTATCACGCACCACACCACACTGACAGCGCGTGGGGCGTGCGGGGGAAGAGAGGGGTGAGGGGGGCGAAAGGAGCGGGGCGAGGAGAGGTGGGACGCAATATTTATTTTCTACGCTGGCACGTGGAGCTGGAGCTAGTTAAATGGCGCGAACACAACCCGCACTCCAAACTCAATCGTAACACTAGTTTCTAGAAGTCGTTTTGCTACGATGCGTTATCGCAACGGTCTTGACAGCTGCCGGTCGAGCACCGAGCCGGTCGGTCGATTACCCATAGCCATAGTGTCCTGCCTGAGTGGAAGCGCGCTGGTAGTGTCATCGTCGTGATCTCTTGTTGGCGGGTTAACGCGTCTGTCACCGAACTACGATAACTTTTTTTGCAATTACGAGGCAAGGGTATTTAGTAGCGAATCAAGCTGACCGTTAGGCGGGCGGTGTTTATCTTCTGCGGTGAGTCCGGAGCTGACCATGCCGGCAGCTGAAGGCGAGGAGTGGTGCTCGGGCTGGGGTCGCTGGCAGGTGCGCCTGGCGATGCTGCTGGCGCTGCCCGTCCTGCTGACCGGCGCCTACGGAACCAACTACGTGTTCCTTGCGGCCCACACTCCCTTCAGGTGAGCCCTTGGTTATCTCATCTGTTATTGTCTAAGTACAAAACCAAGTGGGTTTCAGAAAAACATGAAAACTTTTTTTTATTAAACTAATAATACCAAAATTTTTACAGTTATTACATTTATTTATTTTTACATTTATCTACCTATATACAGTTATAAAACTAAATACCTACGTAGCTAGATAAGTACCTACTTACTACATTTTAGACAAATATAAACTATAGGTAATAGATACATACATATTACTTTAAATAAATCACTAAAACCTACTCTATTTTCTACGGGTTCCACGGGCCCATTTGTCTCTTCTCGACCAGGGAATCAATCTTTCTTAACACTTACCCATCCATAAATAATTAAATCTTTATTTTGTACCTACGTGACGTGTTCATCGGCGATGCAAACAATTGTAATTATTACCACCTACTCCGAGCACCTAACTTGAAACAAATTAATACTTGGCTTCATATTGTAAAAAACTACTCTATTGTTATTGTTCGTATATACGTACTTAACTACATAGTTATTTTATATTTAGGTACTTATTTTCTAAAGGATGACTAGACCAAACTACAAACCTCTAGATACATGTAAGTACCTATTTATCTACCATAGACCTTATAATAAAAAAATAAAAACGCGATTCGCTAAGTAGACATACTTACATATTCACGTTTTCAAAATTATGATTAAAAAATAACTATCTGTCCTGCCTGCGTGTTCCGCACTAGTTCCGTGGTTAACCAGATATCATCAATGTCATCAATGAGAAGAGCGAGCTAGGCCATTTTAGCACCAACAATACCTTGTACTTGTAGGCTTGGAATAATAACTTATTCTAAGCTTGTAGGTATTATAATTCAAATGAAGGTTATCTACTAAAATTCTGTAGTCAAGTTATTTTTTTGTTGTCTGATTGTGATGAAATGAGTATTTTTTTGCAAGTTGGTAAAGTATTTTTAAAGCACATGATAATGCGTCAATAAATTATGATTTACTTACAGCATATACCTATTATGTGACCTAACAGTTGAGTTCATCATCATTCCCTGCCCTTATCCCTCACAACGTAGGATCGGCACGTGTTCCCTTCTTCCATTTTCCTCTATCAACAGTCAGCTCAGTACTCACCCCTTACTCATATCACACACAATACTTCCATTTTTTCTTCGACATTTTGTGTCCATCTATATTCATAAATAACACTCTCTCGTCACATGACATTCATCCCTCGTCAGGTTCATACGACGTTAACCTATTACTTGTTATCTGTCACTGCCACCACTTTCAGGCTTCCACATTTATCCTCATTCGTTATTTTATCCATTCCTGTCTGCCCACCACACACGTATCTCCTTCGCATGCACTTATTTTCAGGGTTCCGAAGTTTACAAGGAACCCTTATAGTTTCGCTATACCCGCACGTCTATCCGTCTGTCTGTCCGCCCTTAATCTTCATTTGCTCGCAGACTATTAGTTTTATCGTAATTAAATTTAGAACGGTGATACGTTTAAGTGACCCCTACAAAGTTATGAAATAAAGACATATAAACAACTATTTTTAAGCATACCTCCCTTACATGTCAAGTGACATACATTACGATAAGTCTAATGATCGTCTTGTAGATTTTTGTTATATAATTGAGTTATAGATCGTTTAAAAGGATCTGCTTACATAAGTACTACAACAGAGTCTACTTGTTAGGGGATGAGTGTATAATTCATTCATACAAACATACAAATGTCGAACATACAAACTTCTCTTACACACACACACACACACACACATATACACACTCGCAGACATACTTAACAGTTTTATTTTATTCTTTTTAATTTGTTTATATCATCATACTTACCTACATTTGAGTGCTTATTATTAATATGTACTTACCGCACAAGCTATTTGTTAACTTATCTAGAATTTCTCTAGCCCACCGCCCACCCTCAATATAGGTGACTTCCTTAGGTTAAGAAATTATGTATATCTCTAACTTGTACTTATTGTTAGCTAAGGTGCTCAATAAACAATAAAACAATAATCTGCGACAGACGGGGCACTGTGCGGTTTAGTCTACGAGTACGTAGGTAGGTATATCTGACAACCTCTGACCCGCGCTGGCGTGCGGTTCGGCTCATCTGCCAACGTCTGTACTGCATGTGGTGTGGTAAGTACTACTTCCCACTATCTAAATCGCGTGGCGAACCAGTTTCAACCAGCACTTACAGAGATACTGACTATGTGGGTACCTACTACTGTTTTCTAAAGAATTAGACACGTTATAGATTGTATTTTATGGTTTTAGACATCATTATTTACCTACGTAAGTATTATCACGACCTTGCAGTCTAGGCAAGTAAATCTAATGGCATTGACAGTTTACTATATTTTAAATGACCTACTTATTATAATAGGTAAGTACTTTATCGTATGAACGCCGCCGAATCCACGTTCAGACTTTTTCGTTTTTTTAGGAAATGGGTCACAATCATTATTACAGACTATTATCGGACGCTGCTCTACTACATAGCATAATAATTTACTTTAATGAAGTTAGAAACGCAAAGAAAAAGATAAAAAAAAACTTAATTATACTAAGGCTCGCATGGTGCGTAGAGGCAATGCATGTGGAGTTCATTCTCGCAGAAATATATTACGTACTTAAGAGTGAACAAGTCGATTATCTTTCCATACAAACGTCGAAGGGTGATCACACCACCTTCTGATGATGAAAAACCAAATCTAAAAGTGATATTAATTTGTCTTGTTAATTAATCTATGCTTGTATCAATACAGAATTGTAAAAATACAAGAAAGATACAAGACTCAAAAAAAATCGTTTTTCATCACAGATTTTAGTGCAACTTTAGGTGTAAATAAATAACAACGGAGTACGCAAACTAAAAATTATTCCTATACAAGCATAGATTATTTATTCAAGAGCTCAAATAACTTTTTTTTTTAATAAATACATTCAGTAGTTTTTACATGAGAACCCTTGAGCAGACCTTTGGCTCAATTCATTATTTTTACGCAATAGTTTTATTTAGAAATCATAGATTAATCGAACATATGTCTCGAAATTATAATCACGCCTTCTCCTTACTGCTCATCTCTATCCTTGGTGCACGTCTATCCTTATCTCACACTAAGCTAGGTGAAATAGCATGCATTTTAGCTGCGCCCACTAACGAGTTTGTGCCGCTGACTTGTGTATCCTTAAGTATATCTGATTTGAGAGGCTGCCTTACGCACGAGAGCACGAGGCCCAGCCAGTAGCCAGTACTAGTCCGCTGATTTCTCTCGGAACCGGAAAAGATTTTACACACTTTATCCACTTCTTAGGAGCACCTTCGTTCAGGGCCGATTTATCAATAGGGAGATATGTGATGATCACCTGGGTAGGTAAAGCCTAGGATGATATAGGTATAGTATTTTCACGGGTTTATACTAAATATTTTATTATAATGGTTTTGAAAATAGACGAATTATTTATCCGTATTTTGGATAAATAATTAATAATATTAATGACGTTACTCGATTATTCGGTATCCATATACCGAAAAAAACTCGCATAATTTGTCTATTTTCAAAACCATCATAATTAAATAATTTAGTATTGAGCTTTTAAGTTTTCTTAAGGCATACAAATCAGACTGTTATTTAGCCTTTTTTTATGATTTCAACATTCATGCTACAATTATAAAACTTTTAGGCACCTCTAAGCTGTGTTTAGCCGGTAGGGGGAGCGACGACACTGGACCTATCAAAAATTACTTTGAATCTTAGTATTTATCAAACGAGTAGGTATCTAAAAACAGTTAAAAAAACCCCATACTATACATAAGGGATCCTTGTTGTACTTCGAACGAAACCCTAAAAACTGAAATGTTTCAAAAATAACCTTTATAAAATTGGCCAATGAGGAAATAAATTGAATATTCTGCGACCTCCGCTCCGCAGCAAACTTAATAAATTCTTGCGATGTCGTCAGCACGCGACACTGGATATCACGTTTTGGTGATGAGCTAACTGTTTGTATTTGGACATATCATTACTGACATATTGAAAGCACACGCAATAGGAAAAAAAACTAAAAAAAAAATGATTGTAGTTACACAACAAAACCCGCAGTTTTTGCTGGTCTCAAAAATAATAAGACACTTGGTTAGTATTTCAATCCTGAGCTGAGACAACTAAGTAAGAAGTTAAATGTATTTCTTCTCAATGAGTCCAAACCGCACTTTTCAGGTGCCGAGTGCCCGAATGCGAAGGCAACTCCAGCAGTGCTCGCCTGTCGCCGGCGCCGGCGTGGAAGGCGTTCGCGCTGGGAGACGAGTCTTGCTCGCGGTGGAAGCCGCTGGATGGTGGCTGCGAGCCTGTCTCCTTTGACAACAGCTCCAGCGTCGTCTGCGATAGCTTCGTCTACGGTGCTGGTAGCAGCATCGTGGCCGAGGTTAATAAAAGTGCTAATACAGCAGTGAGATGGGTGGACGACATTATCAAAGTCGCGGGTCGTAGATTGTAGCGCAGGATTTAGGTTGATGGGACATACATAAGGAGGCCTATACTCAGCAGTGTGTCAAATCAGACTGTGTATGATGAAGGTGATGGTGATAATTACATTACATTGGCAGGTGGGTACTTATTGAATTATCGATGTATTTACAGGCAAAGGGAATTCTGTGTCACAGCAGAAAACCAAAGAATCGTTCTATTTCCAGTTCGACTTGGCGTGCCAGGAGTGGAAGCGCTCCATGGTCGGTACCGTCCATAACATCGGGATGCTCATCTCGCTGCCCATCATGGGATTTGTTTCAGACAAGTATGTAGATCCTGCGATATGATTTTAACGATCACATTTATTATTATAATTACGTACTTAAGTACTGCTTATTTTACGGATGTAAACTGGATATTTTACGAATGTGAATTAGAATGCTGAATTATTTATGAGCTTTTTGCTAAAATCAATTCTAGTTTCTTCTGATCTCCTTTAGTGATTCTCTGTAGATCGTCAAAAAGCATTTTATTAATGAAAATATTTTGTTTCAGATGGGGTCGGCGCGCCGCTCTGGTCGTTAGCGCCAGTGGGGCCGGAGTCCTGGGGCTGATGAAGTCCTTCGTGACGTCATACTACATGTACCTGGCGGGGGAACTGCTGGAGACCATATTCGGAGCCAGCGTGTACCCCGCCGCCTTCGTGCTCAGTAAGAACTCTTTACTTTTTAAGGTGCGTAATGTGTTACAAGCGACACCGCTAGCGTTCTATCAAATACAACCGCTACGGCCATACATGACCCTGGCTACATTTATATTAGCATAATATTATCTTGTTCACTAATTTGGACGTAGAATATTAAATTCATACATACCCAATGACTTTCCATTACCTACTTGGACCGATACATCGATATAAAAATGCTCTGGCTGGAAACAATAACTACGAGGCAATACAATTTCAATGTATTATTTTCAGTGATCGAATGGCTGGGTGTCCAGCACCGGATCCAAACCAGCTTAGTCCTGGGCATACCGCTCGCTCTGGGCAGCGCCAGCCTCTCTCTGCTGGACTACCTGACGGGATACTGGCGGCTCTGGGCGCGCATCGCCTACCCGCCCTCCTTCCTACTCCTCCTGTACCCCTGGCTGCTGCCCGAGAGCGTCCGGTGGCTCGTCACAAGAGGACGCATCTCCGAGGCTATCAAAGCTATAGAGAAAGCTGCAAAGTGTAACAAAGTACAGCTCTCGGAGGAGACCTTGAATACGATGTTGCAGCAGAAACAACAAACAGAAGGCAACCACAAACAAGAAGAAGAGAGCCTTTTCCGGGCGTTGTTGATGTGAGTTTTGACAAAAGTATCGGAATGCCGAAAATGTTAATTGGAAATACTACTCAGTGTAGTAAAATATAATATATTAGTATTCTTTAGATATCTAACCCGCTTCGTAGTATCTACACAATGTTGTTTGAGGAAAATTAAACTAACCGGTTGGTTCTTTGAGGATAAACTACAAGAAGACCTATTACGCCTAAAATCAAAGGAGGCATGGCCTAGTTTTGAGTCAAAAGTTATTTCGATTTGTGATTCTCGGTCTACGAGTAACGTCTTTAAAACACAGAATTATTTACCGCATCAAAAGATTCCAAGGTGTATGTTTATCACCTTGAATAATAATCAGCAAAACTTTCTTTTACCAGTTGAATATTATAGTAGGGAACTAGAGATCGTAGAAACTGTAATACTTAGGTCTAGCGCGCGAATTTCTTGCTATTCTGTGGAATATTGAATCAGACGTAGGCGCACGCACTAGCCGAAAAAGCCGCGTTGAAAATGGCATACTTCAATATTTGCTAATGCTTTAACCAGCAGGCCTACCGCAATTCGCACTAGCGAAATAATCCGCACAGTTAAATATACTCGTAGGTAGGACGCTATTCTTAACCATGCAATTTTCAACGCGGTTTTCCGCTAGGGCGTGCGTCTGATTCCACGTTCCACAGAATAGCGCGAAAAAGCTCGCCGCGGATTAATTAGCAATGAGCGCTTGGCCTAAGAGTCCTGGACGGCATCGTCAGGTACGGACAGCTGCGGCGGCGGCTGGCGGCGTGCTTCGTGTGGTGGTTCAGCGCCGTGTTCGTGTTCTACGGCCTGGCCGTGAACGCGCACGCACTGGCCGGCTCGCCGCACGGCAACTACGCCCTGCTGGCCGCCGTGCAGCTGCCGGCCCTGCTGGCCAACACGCTGCTGCTGGACCGCCTGGGCCGGCGCCCGCTGCTCACGGCCGCGCTGCTCATCACCTCCCTCTCGCTCATCGTCTCCTCCTGCTTCTCTCAATGTCAGTACCCACCTTCGGCTTTCAATACAAGGGGCCTTATAAGAAGAATTTTTAAATAAATAAATAAATAATTCTGGACATTGCACCCAGCATCATCTGGCCCCAAAGTAGGCACCGTGGGTTATGGGTGACCGATATGCCACTTAAATACTATTTCTTTTTTGTGAACATATGTATTATACAAAGAAACACCCGAATCAGAGACAAATACTTGCAGATTATACAAACATTTTCTCCCTGACCGTGCATTTTATCAAAACGTGTGAATGCGAGTCAAAATACCCTCAAATGTTGTTAGTTTCCTGTAGCTACAACAGTTAAGGTATATTAAAGTCATAAAAACCCACCTTGTACCACCCACCAGAACAGTGTTTAATTAGTTAAACAATAGGAACTAAACTTTCATCACCGCTTTGGGTACATCTGAAGCTGTAATTTTATGTAATTTTGTGGCAATCGAATAGAAATAAGGATGAGTCGCGTGGTCTGGGGCCTCCATCGGCATCGTAGCTAATGATGCCCTGTGTTCCAGCTAACAAGTGGGTCGGCACCGTGTTCTACCTGTCGGGAGTGATGGGGTCCACAATGACGCTGAACGCACTGTACGTGTACACGGCGGAGCTGTTCCCCACCCGCGCCCGCCAGCGCCTGCTGGCCGCCAGCTCCACCGTCGGCCGTCTCGGCGCCATCCTCGCGCCGCTCACGCCTCTCCTGGTACCTACCTAACTATTATATACTGTTCCCCACCCGCGCCCGCCAGCGCCTGCTGGCCGCCAGCTCCACCGTCGGCCGTCTCGGCGCCATCCTCGCGCCGCTCACGCCTCTCCTGGTACCTACCTAACTATTATATACTGTTCCCCACCCGCGCCCGCCAGCGCCTGCTGGCCGCCAGCTCCACCGTCGGCCGCCTCGGCGCCATCCTCGCGCCGCTCACGCCTCTCCTGGTACCTACCTAACTATTATATACTGTTCCCCACCCGCGCCCGCCAGCGCCTGCTGGCCGCCAGCTCCACCGTCGGCCGCCTCGGCGCCATCCTCGCGCCGCTCACGCCTCTCCTGGTACCTACCTAACTATTATATACTGTTCCCCACCCGCGCCCGCCAGCGCCTGCTGGCCGCCAGCTCCACCGTCGGCCGCCTCGGCGCCATCCTCGCGCCGCTCACGCCTCTCCTGGTACCTACCTAACTATTATATACTGTTCCCCACCCGCGCCCGCCAGCGCCTGCTGGCCGCCAGCTCCACCGTCGGCCGCCTCGGCGCCATCCTCGCGCCGCTCACGCCTCTCCTGGTACCTACCTAACTATTATATACTGTTCCCCACCCGCGCCCGCCAGCGCCTGCTGGCCGCCAGCTCCACCGTCGGCCGCCTCGGCGCCATCCTCGCGCCGCTCACGCCTCTCCTGGTACCTACCTAACTATTATATACTGTTCCCCACCCGCGCCCGCCAGCGCCTGCTGGCCGCCAGCTCCACCGTCGGCCGCCTCGGCGCCATCCTCGCGCCGCTCACGCCTCTCCTGGTACCTTCCTAACTATTATATACTGTTCCCCACCCGCGCCCGCCAGCGCCTGCTGGCCGCCACATAACAAGTATTCGTCAAGAACTCAAAGCTACAAATGTGTCCACATTAGGAAATACTAGTCGGAAATATCACAATAAAACGAATAGTCTGTGAGCTTTCTGTCTTATTAGGGGCGAGCAGGCAGACAGACAGACGCTCATCGAGAAAGTATAAGGGTTCTTTATGGACTTCGGAATCCTAATAAAAAGACGAGAAGTAGGATGAAATCGAAGCTCTCTAAAATGTTAATTATATATTTACATTTGTCATT
The DNA here is from genome assembly GCA_948098915.1 of Lampropteryx suffumata. Lineage (NCBI taxonomy): Eukaryota > Metazoa > Arthropoda > Insecta > Lepidoptera > Geometridae > Lampropteryx > Lampropteryx suffumata. The sequence goes on along the minus strand of OX402557.1, from coordinate 19,687,986 downwards.
AGTCGTCGTTTTTTAGTTCATATTAATTTAGATTCAGTAGACTAACAATCCGAAAGATTCTGTCGGTTTGACTGTTAAGTTGAGGGCGTTATTTGGAATTTTCAGCGTTTGCCGATTTAGTCAATTTACCGTTAGAATGCTTATACATCGGGCGAGGCTCCCCGTGTCCCGTATCATTGATACGGCTTATACGGCGGCAGTTACGCCTCTTGTATTTTGGCTGAGTGCATTTCCAGCAACTATTATCGGTTATCAGGCGCAGTATCGGGCTTGGATCCCCACGATGATATTCGGAGCCCTGCCGCTGCTGAGCGCGCTGCTGACGCGGCTGGTGCCCGACACGCTGCACTGCCCGCTGCCCAACTCCTTCGCCGACCTGCACGCCGAGCCCGCGCCGACCCACACCCCGGCGCCCCTCGCCTCGGTGTCGTGATCCCGGACCCACCGACCGAATGGAACTGTTGGATCCAATTAAATAAAGTTTCTAGTTTAAGTGAAAAGGTTGCTGGCTATCGTAAAAATACCGAATACCTTAATGTCCGATGGACGATGGACCGAAGACCTTATGAAGGTCGCAGCGGTCTCGCCTTTTCCTCATCTCTCCTACCCCTTATCTTTTCCGTTATTTGCAAGTTTTATTAGATGTAAGCGTGATGTAAGTCCCAAAGGATAATTTACAAGCAGGTAATTAAATTAAAATGCTTCGAAGATAAAATGTAAATATTTCTGAGGCAAGAAAAGTGGGACTCCTCAATAGAAAATTCATTAAGCATCCGAGCAGAATTATATGTTAGGTTAGTGGAGGTAGGTTTACCTACAAGTACGTGTTTAAAATACGAAATTTTCAACCTTTTAAATGTTTAAAAACATTACCTACCACTTTAAAGCATGTGTTTAAATGTGCTGTCAGTTTGAAAGGCATAGGAGCAGTTAACTGAATTTCAATCGATTGAAGTGTTCACCTCGATTAAGAAACTGTCAAATAGCTCGTAATTAGCCTTCAGTAAAATGACTGGGTGTCTGTAGTACCTATGTACCTTACCTACCTACTTAAGCAATATGTTAGTCTATTCCATGCTCTGAATTTAATTCAGACTAAGCATTTTTTTAATAAGTTTCACAACTAAGTATTTTGTGATGTGTATGTTTTTATTATGTATTAGTGTTAGTGCTATTGTGATGAAGAATTATACTTAATTATTATTAATTCGTGGATTTATTTTTGACCATTTAACTTTTGCAGTGTAGGAAACCATACCAATGCTTAGGCCATTTTGGCAGCTCATATTTTGTACACAACAAACCCGTACATATCTACTTAGTACACCACTTCCAAAAACTCGCATTACCTCTGTGGCGCAGTGGGCGATGGCCCGCTTGAGACGCATGAATATTGCGGGTTTGATTGCCGCTGCGGTTTGTATGATCAGCGAATATATCTCGGTCCTATTTCGGTGTTTTTCTATTTGTAATTTTGAATATGTATCAACAAAATAAATAAATAAATAATGCCGGACATTTCACACAGCATCATCTGGCCCCAAGGTAAGCAGAGCTTGTGTTATGGGTACCACATGACTGATATACTACGTAAATACTTTTTTATAAATACATAAATATTATACATAGAAACACCCAGACCCGAAACAAATACTTGCATATTATACAAACAATTGTCCCGCGGCGGGAATCGAAACCGCAACCTTCTGCGTCGGACCTTAGTCCATTGCGCCACAGCAGAGGTTGTTAAAAAACCGGCCAAGTGCGAGTCGGAGTCGCGCTCCGAGGGTTCCGTACAAACCTATAGGTATATAAGTAAAATTTCACCCATCACGACAATCGAGTCATAGTTGGATGATGTAACAAAAAATTTACAGTTTTCGCAATTTATCCTTTATCTGTGCTATAAGACGTTGCTTTGTACCAAATTTCTGAGTTTCTGAGTTCACGGGAAGTACCCTGTAGGTTTTGATTCCCTTGAGAGTTGCGAGTAAGAATATATGCGACTTAAATTGCTGTTTTTCTTGATTGCGTTGACATAGAAGTTTGATTTTGTTACAGCCGTTACAGTTACATTTTGTTTGTTACATAATACCTTTAAGTATTATAGACTTGAGTATTTTATATGAATTTCAATTTAATACATCTACGCGTTCATGAGAAAAGGGGTAGTAAGTTTAAAATTATTAAAAATATTTTTATTATATGATGTAACTAAAAATGTATGGTTATCGCAATTTATCCTTTATCTGTGCTATAAGACGTTGCTTTGTACCAAATTTCAAGATTCTGAGTTTACGGGCAGTACCCTGTAGGTTTTGATTCCCTTGCGAGTTGCGAGTTTGAATATATGCGACTTAAATTGCTGTTTCTCTTGATTGCGTTGACATAGAAGTTTGATTTTGTTACAGCTTAAAGGTATTATAGACTTGAGTGTTTATATGAATTTCAATTTAATACCTCTACGCGTTCATGAGAAAAGAGGTAGTAAGTTTAAATTATCAAAAATATTTTTATTATATGATGTAACTAAAAATGTACGGTTGATTCCCTTGCGAGTGTCGAAAATTTGCGGCATAAACGGCTGTATCTTTTGATTACGTTGGCTTAGAAGTTTGATTTTTTCACAGCTTTAAGGGACAGTAGACCTGAGTATTTGATATAAATTTCAGCTTGATACCTCCACGAGTTCCTGAGAAAAAGTGTCTTGACAGACAGACGGACAGACGGACGGACTACAAAGTGATCCTATAAAGGTTTTGTTTTTTCCTTTCGAGGTGCGGAACCCTCAAAATATATAAGTTTTTAATCAGTCATGTAGTTTCCATAACATAAACTCTGCTTACTTTGGGGCTAGAAGATGCAGTGTGAAATGTACGGCATTATTATTATTGTTATCAGCAAACCCTCCTGGAGAGAAGAAATAAACCAGTACATCGGTAGGTATGTACTTACTTCAAGATAATACAGAATGATTATATCATTTAAAATCGAAACTGTTTTTATAAATACAATACATGCGTCTTTGTCGTACATGCTACGTGAATATATGTAGATGTATATGATAGCTGATATTGATATTGTCAAGAAACTCGACTTTGTCCGAGCGCTTTTTTGTCTGCTCTATTAACTGACAATGGTGGCAATTCGGTTGGTTCATTTGTAAAATTAGGAATTGTCTAAAATATATTTTAGTGAGTCATATCATTTGTAAAACCTATTCGGTTGGTACCATCTAACTAAATAAGGAACGCTTAGTTCAATTAGATAGCATCTAATGTTCATGTCAATTTTGCTAGTGGTTTTGTTTTGTTATAATATCCCCACAAAGTCGTAGTCGATCGTTATTTGTTTAGAGGTTTCTAGAGGATTCCTGATCGTACTAATCATAAAAATACATAATAGGTACACTTCAATTCAATTGTCTACACGTGTGCTATGGAGTCACAATTTGTTGATTAAAATGCCGCTAGGATTACCCAATAAATCGTGAAATAACACGAGAAAAACGTATTAATTTAGAAGAGTAATGTTACTTCGTGAAATGTTAAATGTAGTATCAAGGTAAAAATAATTTTAAGTCAAAAGTCAAGTTAAGTAAAATTATACCTCATTCAATACAATCACAAGGATCACTTTGAAACGTCTTACATACTAGGTGACTTTAGGTGCCAATTCCTCCTAACCCAAACCCGAGAAGAACCGGCAAGAAACTCGTCCTCATTGGCCTCAATTCTGTTGGCCTAACTAATTTTAGCTAAAATTAGGTTTTGAACTGTCAAATTAACCTTTTGCTGCTACCAACTTATCCTAATTTTATTTTATTTAACTTAATTAAGCGTTCTAAATTTAGTTAGATGGTACCAACCGAATAGGTTTTACAAATGCTATGATTAACTAAATTAATTGTAGACAACTCCTAATTTTATAAATGAACCAATCGAATTGCCACCATTGTTATAGTTATATTTATATGTATAGCTATGGATATTTTAAATCTGTCAGTTAGCTGTCAGCGGTCAGAGCCACATGAAGCCATGCAATTTCAATTTCAATTTTTCAATTATATTTTAGAGAACGCTTAGAGAAGAGAATTAGCCTAAATTACATAATACTTGCGTTCAAAATTAAAATGCTTCGAAGATGAAATCATTAAAGATATTTACATAAAACACATACTCGTATTATTAATGTTTTTTCTCTTCTGTGTTTTATGTATATTAAGTATGTTAAGTAAATTATAACCATCTAAAATTGAACGGAACATCTATAAATAACCAGAAGAACTTATTTAATAAATAATATTATGAGTACAGCTACAGTTTCGCAAAACATTGATTCGTTACATTCAACAATTCAATTTAGAATTTTATCAACAATTATATCAACTACATATGTCTTGAATATTCAATATAAAACAAAAACTGATTAAAATCGAACACAATAGGCTTCTTCTCTCATATCTAGTTGCTTAGTTCTTTAAGGATGTTTAGGGGCTAGACAGAGGCACGTACTAATTTTATATTTGGCACATGCCCTTGCACGTTTAGTATTCCGTACGTGACAGGTTGTAAGCCCATCGCCGCTTATTGGGATACTAACCGATGACACTTTTCTAGGTTCTAGTATCTGCTGGTTTCCTCACTGCACTAATGTAATATAGTGGCAGAGGCCCGCGATCCAAATCACTGATGGCATTGTCACATTGAATGGCAATGCTTTTCGAAATAATGTTTAAAACGCGTTGGGCTTCTTTCCCCACGGCCACAATCTTATTATTTATTTCAACACCACCGAAATGTTGGTAATAAATTATAATTACGTTTAAAAACTAAAAAGAAAACTAAAAAGTACAACCGAAGAGAACCTCCTCCTTTTTCTTAAAGTCGGTTAAAAAGTTTTTCACTTAACACTTTTAAGTTACATTATCATGTTTCGCATAAATAAAATATTATATAAAATTACAAGCATAGTTACTTATTATAAAATATCTGATTATTTAGATGACAAAAAAGCTTGGGATGAATCTACTCCAACTCGACTCGGCATCCCTAAAGAAATTGCCAGGGATCATACAAAAAAGTGTTAAGAACATACGAGTTTCTTGCCGGATTCTTCTTGAACTGGGGTTAGGAGGAACCGGCACCTAGATTCACTAGCATGTAAGAAGACGATTCAAAGTGGTCCTTGTGATTTTTATTTAATAAAAAAGGTTTTGTTTGTTTGTTTGTTCGAAGTTCGTAAACACCACTGGAATGTCACAGGAAAGCAAAATACTAAATTTGGATTACTTGGATGACATATTTTTTCCAGCTGATTTTGATTTAATAACCAAACTACTGAACCGATGTTGATGAAATTTCCAATCGGAAAGTATAACTTTTCAAATGAAAAAATATTTTTTCAAATCGAGTTATGAGGTAACGAACATAAAAAAATACAAACGAATTGAGAACCTCCTCCTTTTTGAAGTTGGTTAAAATTCAAAAAAGTTGTTACAAGAAGAAGAAATAATATAGAAGAAATTTACCTAAAAAATGGCAGTAGTAGCTTGTTTTGTGTTAGTCTATTTTTCACTTGAAACATATATAAAGTCAGCTCCCCACGTCTTAACTAATAAAACAATATAAAAATGTAATAGCCTGAAATACATTATAGGCAACTTTTTACCCTATAATAATACCCCCGAGGGCATCGGTGGTCTCAAAGAACATAAAGTACGTAACAAACGCGGACGAAGGCGCGGGCTTTTACTGCGAACTCGTTATTTCATAAAGCTGCACTGTAGAACCAATAATAACATTTTTGATTATGAAACCTTGGCGATAATAGCCAATTGGCCATTTCAATGGCACGTTCAATAATGCGCTGCACCTGTCCACGGCCGCGCGCCTCCGCCGCCGGCGCATGCAAATGTACACAATGATAAGAGCACTCGACAATTCGCAATCGATTCGATTGATTGACAACAGAGCCTTGACCTAAAATGGCTTTCTAATGCATGGCATTGTGCCTGAGGGCGCCACTCGACCGGAGCCGCCGCCTGCTGGAGACCATAGCACCGCCGCCGCCGCCGCAGTGCTCGTGGGGAGAGGACGCAGCGCAGAAACCTACTCGTTTGTACGGTTCTCTGACTGCTCGACCGGTCTCGTCACTCCGCACTAAAATTTCCTACAGGAGTTTTCATTCCCTGGTAATTCTTCTGGAGCTTAGCTTGTGTGGGCAACTAGAGGTACCGTTAACGTTAACGACGGTAAAGGATCACGATCTGCATTTATCCAAACTCCCAATTGAATACGTCCTGTTCGAATGCGGTTAGAATCCGTTAGTTTTCAGTAGGACCGAGTGCGCTCTACCGATCGATAGCGCGAATCGATCATTTAGATCCGTGGAGTTAAAAGTGTACAGTCATGTAGGATAAAATAACAGCTTTATGACGATCGTGTGCACTTACCGACCTAATAGTGGAAAGAGATCATTGAATTTATTAAGTACATAGATATCTACTTATACATGTACTTATATAAGTTGGTAGGTAAGGTACATAAGTAAGTTTTATTTGCTTTCGAATACCTAAGCATTTGTTTTTGAGCATCAGTACGCCCGTAAATCAAACGTTGTTTAAACTTCTTTCATAACAGCTCACGGTAGCGTTGACTTGTTGGGATATTTTCTAAACTGTCTTCAGTCATAAATCTTTAACTGAAACATAAAGACGTACCATCTCGCAAACCCACATTCAAAATATCTACTATATTTCGAATTATACTTTAATCTGAATAGGTGAAGGGTAGATCCAAGGAATAAGAAACCGAGCTAATATAGGAAGCTGTAGGTGAAGTGGTGACGATGGCAGCGTCGGACAGGGTCAGTGATAGGAAGTGCGGGATAGAAGTGGAAGCCGTGTACCGCGAGCTGGGGCAGGCGGGCCGGTTCCACGTGCGAGTGCTGGCGTGGACCGCGCTGGCGGCGGTGCAAGTGGGTCTGCTGCACACCACCTACATCTTCCTGGCGGCGGACGTGCCTTACAGGTGAACCCATCTCTCGGTCTCTTACCTTAAGCTCTTTCTATCATCCATAGGCACCCAGGAAAATTAAAACTAAGAATATCCTTATTATGCTAACGTGCATTGAATATTGCATTCTCCGATAAAACTATAGCTTTGTAGGAACCCAAAGTTTGCAGTCCAGCAACTTCACGGCGGATGGGTATGGGAGAGTTTTGATTTTCGACAATACTTACCTGAGTTTCTTAAGGTTATATATCTAGATGTCTTAAGTATTGTCAAATTATGCAAAATTAACTATCCCGTATATAAACTGTCATAAACTAACAAACCAATTGTCGTCAATGGTTGCATCAAACTGAACTCGCCACATTAAATATCTAATTTTGCTTTTTTCATGTTACAAATATTTCAATGTTTCGATAGTTTTCCGATATTTTGGGAGGAGACAAATCTAACAAATCAAAAATCATGAAAATTGGTCCAGCCGTTCTCGGGTTATAAATGGTGTAACTAACGCGACTTTGTTTTAAATGAATAGATATTTGGTTTACCAATACATTTGATGGATATTGAATACATTAGATCTGATCTAAAGCAACCGGTGACTGCAGAGCAACAATTGAACAAAGGCGGAGGCGCGGGCGCTGGCGAAGCGCGCGGCATCGCTCGTATTTAGACTATAATAGTAATAGAGCCCATTGTTACCTATGCGACCATCCCTCGCGTCCCAAAAACAGCACGCACGTAATCATCAGCGATCGCTCGCCATGCGTTAATCATTCCAAGATACTCCACCAATTACAGAAGCTTAGCAAAGGTAATTTGTGTACTGACGACTGTATTGTGTATGAGTGTGAGTAGCCAGCACGAAAAAGACGACAAGGAGAGGTTCCAATTGCACACAAGCTTCCGCGTCTTGTACTTGGCTTACGAGGGTAGGGTAGTAGTAGGGTAGGGTAGTGATCCCGGTATATTTTTAACGTACCTACCGATCGACAAGGGATTTTAGTCAATCGACCGCCTGCTCCTATATGTCAGTATGTCACATTATTCGGCAAACTTCGTGTTATGCATGTCAATGACGAGTGAGTATCGCTCGCGCGGCATTTACACGTGTTGCGTACGTCGCGTTGCTCGAATAGGAAGTGTACGTTACCGAGCTAAGTGGACAGCCGCTCAAGTAGATTTCAATGCGCTATTGTGCTCTGTCATCCGCTGTACAAGTTCCCATACCAGTATTAGAGGAGTAACTTAGTACCCGAGATAACAAGCAGAGGTAGGTATTATACCAGCAGTGACAAGGTACTTAGATGTGTTAATACTCGTAATTTACTATATTTTGCAATTCCGTACACGAGGGAACGGATTACGAGTTTTTTGACAATAACTCAATCGAGGTGAACATTTCGTACTATCGAGGTGCACAAAATACCCCTAACGATGTTATGTTACACAGGTAATAAGTGCCCCAAGTTATTGGTCGAGTAAACTTTCATGTTGTTAATTCGTGCAAAATCTACTGATTTTGAAGGAGCACTTCGATCGATCAAAGAGTTAATATCGATTGAGAAACTGGCACAAAACTCGAAATCTGCTTGTTGCAGCTGTTCTAAACATAAATTTTAGGTAAGTACACTCGTGGGAAAATATGGAATACCTCACCTATCATCAGTTTCGACAAAAAAATTGGGGTTTGTTATTATTCTCTCACTGCGACGCTATTTCCTTATCTGCTACGCTGCGGTATGATCTGCTACGGGACTGGCTACAGCGCTTGCGTCTGCGCCTGCGGATTACGTCACGTAGTGATTGCAAAGCCTGAACGAAATTGTAAATACTAACACCTGGATAGATACCTTAAGAAGATAGAGAAGCATAGATGTCGCGAATATTTGACAAGGCGCGATTAATAGGCCCAAGATCGACCATGTACTGGCCAACCGTCGGTCGGTCGCGTCGGTCGTTTGCGCTTGACTGTTGATTGTGGAAAGGTAACTAAGTGTACCGTATAGATGTTGTCCCAATCATTATTTACGTTTCCTACGGTAATTCGTAAGCAGTGGAGCTACTACAAAACCATTCCATAGCACAATGCAGAGCGTATTGTTCACAAAACCAAAATACTTACTACCAGGTAATTTTAATGGAAAAATGTGCAAAAAATGATGTTTCCGTGATTGTATTTTGCCTGCCTAGGTAATTGTTGGTGGTACCTAGAGTACCTACTCCACTCATGTCTGTAATGATAATGACGTGTAATTTAGAAGCGTCTGTTAGTAAATAGGTGCTAGTATTATTCTGCGAATTCACTAAGTAGTTCACTAGCTAAATAACTAGCTAATTCACAAATTTTGCATAATTAATGTTTTATATAGATACCTACTACTTTATGCTAACCTACCTACATCGTGAAATAATTGAAGGTTAAAGTTTCTTACATATCCCGAGCCTTGTTCAAGGAGATTTGGTGTATCAATGTAGTTAGACAAGGAAGTTCCTCATTGTATACCTACTCTCTGGGCATGACGAGGAAGCAACGGTAGACTCGGCCACTGCCTTTTTCGGAGCCTATTTGGGACCTATTTTAAAGCATTGCCTGCAAACAACAGCATGTGTTTCAAACTGAAGTTTCCAACCGATGCTTTAATTTGAGCACTAGGTATCTATTGAAGTACTATGGCGAGTGTCAATGAAGAGATAAAGTATTAAGTAGTTGGCCTTCAAGCATATCTAATTAGAGTGATGATTAGTTTACACACTAATTACCTGCTACTAAACCAACACGGTAGCATAACCTGGTAGGACAAGGTAACCGACCTACGCAGGTAATAATAAAGGACCCATACGATGTTAGTAAGGTGAGGCTGATGCTTGACGTAGGTACGCAGGTCTAGTGAAGTAGTGACCTAGCGGCCTAGGTCAAAGGCAGCTTACTGCAGATAGCAGACAAACACAGATAAACTAAGTCTAGGCAAGGATTTCCTCACTGCTTATGTTTTGGTAAGTCATTAAAATATTTGTAAAGAGATTTGAAGAAGGTCGATAAGACATGTAACGAGCATAATCTCATTTTGGACGGTCTAGACAAAGTAATGCTGTTTGAACGCATTTTGAATTTATTCTCAATCAAGTGAAAGTGTCAAAAGTTTACATTTTAGTAAACATTCAGGATTTATTCACGCATTATTTTGTCAATGGAGGCTTCGACACTATTTCGATTCATCTAAATAACCGTGTGAAGATTCTCTAAATGAAAAATAATACGTGAGTAATACTTAGGAAAGGTATGAAAGTGTCAAGGGCTACAAACTATTTGTTGATATTTTAACCATTGGTTACTTTAACTACGGATTAGGTAACACAGCCTCAGAATGAAAATACTAACACTTATCGCGATCAATATCGCGTTTATGATGTTTTCTGCAATATTGCATAGTTACCTACACAATCAATAAACGGCCCACTCAAACCGCATAAATAAAATAAATAAATGAATACTGCTGGACATTTGACACAGCACCGTATAGCCCCAAAATAAGCATATAATGGTGGCAATTCGGTTGGTTCATTTTAGTGAGTCATAGCATTTGTAAAACCTATTCGGTTGGTACGATCTAACTAAATAAGGAACGCTTAATTAAATTAGATAAATTAAATTAGGATAAGTTGGTAACAGCAGAATACTAAAGTATCATTTGACAGTCTAAACCTAATTTTAGCTAAAATTAGTTAGGTTGGTGCCAACAGAATTGAGGCCATTGTAAGGGAACAAGATGATTGATTGATCACTTAAATGGTTTAGTTATGTTATGTTCTTTGAGCTGTTAAGTTCTTATGAGCCGTTTCCGAGATTCAGATTATATATATCATCATCATCATTACATAGTATAAAACAAAGTCGCCTCCCGCAGTCTGTCTGTCCCGTTGTATGCTTAGATCTTTAAAACAATGCAACGGGTTTTGATGCGATTTTTTTAATAGATAGAGTAATTCAAGAGGAAGGTTTATATGTATAAACCATGCATAATATAGTAGAGAAACACTGATAATTTCAGAGGTTTCTAATGTGGTGTCGTAAATAAACACATTTTTGCGCTTACATTGCAAACGCTGGCTGAACCCTACGAGATAGATCAAAATAATGTACTACAGTATTGTACACCCTCACAAGGTCTACAAAAAAGTCCGCGATGGTACCTATGTCTATCTCTTAGGGATAACCATTCTGTAGTATAATTAGTATCAGCATTGCACCCGTGCGAAGCCGGGGCGGGTCGCTAGTATATACCTACATATACTAGCTGTTCGCGACTTCGTCCGCGTGTTTTAAAAAGAAAAAATATATCTAATTGCACCGACTGCAGCGCCATCTGCCGGCCTGATTTGTGAATCTAAACCATCCAGGGCGCCACCCAAACGCATACAAAAAAAATCTTTCAAATCGGTTCTGCCGTTTAGGAGGAGTTCAGTGACATACACAAGTACAGTAGAATTATATATATAAAGATACAAGAATTGCTCGTTTAAAGGTATTATATAGATAGATAGATAGATATGTTAAAATTCTTTAAGGACATTTATAAAATTGATTAAATTGGCATGTGATTTCAGCTCATTAAACGCCAAGTAATTTAGTGTTGATTAAAACTGCGGAAAATCCTACGAAAATCAACTCAATGAGACAAAATTACAATATTAACATATTTTAAAACTGTTACTAATTTGAACTTTTGTTGAAACAGAATAAGGTCGTTAATATTTAAGGAAATGTTAGCTAGCTCGGCGAAACAATAGAAATGCCAGCATTGGCTTAGGTGGCGTTAAAATCTATTGACATCATTATTTTGATAGTAAATCTTTTTCTCTTTTTTCTAAATCATTTCTCATTTAGTACAAACAACATTAGGTAGGTACTTATCTCTACATTGTTCTTACAACCGGGCTGTCATTGCCCTTGTTTGACGATGCTCGATATGAAACTGTTCCGCTTTATTTTCCTTGGGCTTAGCAACTGTACAAATAATAAGCGAGTATCCAGCACAGAGCAGAGGACAGTGGTGGAGACCACTGCACCTCGGCACGCTGCTGCCGGCCGACGTGGAGGCACTCGTTCAGTCGCAGTCGGTCGCTCGCCCAGTAGCGGACCATCGCATCGTTTCACAGCCGCGCGCCATAATCTGCAATACGTTATTACATTAAAACTTCAAATAAATAATGCCCTAGGCTTAAATCCAGTCAGTAATATTAAAATATGTCAAAAGTAAACGGCTCGAAGCCAAGGCTGCGCTGCGCCGAGGTGGACACGGAGCGGCTGATGCAGGAGCTAGGCCAGTTCAAGCCTTTTCATCTGAAGAACTACTTGCTGCTTACCATCGCCGTCTTCTCCGCCGCCATCTACGGGATCAACTATGTGTTCCTAGCCGCAGACGTCCCTTACAGGTGACCTGCTCATTTCTCGCAAAGAAAGCAACCATAACGGTATATTGGAAGCCGCACCGTAAGTAGCATAACACCGTTGACACTTGTCATAGAGTAAACTGTGAACCACGGCATCTTACCTAGGTCTTAGCTCATGTGACCTAGTTCGGTTTCCTTATTAGAAAGTTTGGCTTATTCTTCAATTAGACGGGACATCTTACATTGCGTACACTTGCAGCAAACTGGGATAGGGAGTCAAACTAAATTTTATTCCGTGATTGGACAGTAGGAAGTGTTGCTCGAAACGTTTTTGTATCTATGTGTATATACTTAAGTCAAGTAACAAAAAAGATGAGGTGAACCTGGTCCTAGAAGACCACGCTGTGCCGACCCCACGAAGAATGAGATAAACATACATACGTCTTCAAGAGCTTAGAATTAGATCTGAGGAAAAGGTTGCCGTACTCTGTTTTTTTTTTAAAAAAGCATCTGTCGCTAATTTTTTAAAGCCATAAAGCCACACCACTGTGTGGTTTTCCTAGAGAGTTAAATTTTAATATGCGCATAAGAAAACGACATTGGCAGGCACACAGTGAACGAGGTAAACCTACTAGCCTACTAGGTGACGGCTAAACTTCTACCTATCCATACTCCAAGGCACACGATCTCTTAATAATTAAAATTGTTAGATTAAAGGTAACTGACTGACTATCAACTCATACTTACGTTACTGAAGTTAGGGTAGCAGGTATGATCCTTGCGGGTCTAGAGATTTCTAGATTTGTGCAAATTTCAGCTTCAATTGTCGCAGAAATGTCTAAGGTTTATAAACATATATAGAAATAACATTTTCCGAATAAAGTCACGGTATATTATGATAGGACAATAATGAATCACCGTTTAAAAGGGGTGAAGGAACTTGACTACGAAACAACTAATTAAGTAATTAGTTTATTGTCAATCGTCCTGATAAGAGAACTTAAATGAGGTGAAATGTATGTATCGATAGGTAGTCAATAGTTCAACGGCAAAATACCATGTGGTTCTACGAGACCAGATAAATAAGAAGTTCTACCAGCATAATCTTACATTATAACAGATATCCACCTTCCTAAATCATATATCTATCTAATCAGACCACATTCACCCACTGATATGTGACCCGCTTTTGGTTAATTGCAACTTTACAAGTTGGGTAGGTTATCCTGCTCTCCAGTAAAAGCAACCAAAGTCCCTTGTCTCTATTTCATCTGGAGCGATGTTAACCTTACCTGCTCACGATCTAGATGCATCACCTCAACGGCGTCCCGCGGACTAGCGAAAGCTCTTCCCATGTAAATCAACATAATGGTTGATGGTAGATACAGTCTTAGTATAGTTAAAAATTAACACAATGAAAAATTCCCAAAATTGAGAAAAATAACCACGTTTAATTACATAACGAAATAGTTAAAAGTAGCGAGTCTTAGCGCTTGGAATTCCATTCTTGTAACGGGTGGACGAGTAAGATGTTTTTACACAAGACCTCAATGCATGGGAAACTATTGACGTCAGTGTATTAGGTTGAGGAAAACTGCGTACCTACGTTACGTAGTGTGTTCTATTCTACCAAGAATAGGTAGAATAGAACACACCATGACCACACATGACCACACACGATCATGTAGCTACTTTTTTTAACGAAAACCTGGTTGTGATAAGTACATACTTTGTAGATTGTAGATTTAGTACAATTTATTCAAACAAACATTCATACGCGGCATTGCCCGCATAGAAATATGTCACCCTATAATTGTATGCACAAATTTACGTCATTGAAAAAAATAGTAGTATGTTTGTTATTCCGATTATTATTAAACTAGCTTCCGCCCGCGGCTTCATACGCGTGATACCTACATAAAAAGTAGCTTATACCTACGCTACTCCAGGTCACAGAATAGGTACATCTAGCACACTGGACTCCCCATTCCAATCAGTGGTGAAAGAGTAACAAACATTAACAATTTCTTACAGACCAACATAGTTTTGCATTTATAAATATTTGTAGGATCATTTATGTTATTTTTATTTCTAAACTCCAGAAATCTTTAAATCGTTTGCATTTTTAATTAAAGAAATTTGAGGTCACGTACAAGGCAAAAGCTTTTGCGTAAGTCTTTAGCAAACGGACACCAAGGTAACATAATTTGCTACGAATGAGTACGTTCTCTAAAGCTTAAAATAATATTGCCGTCCTGTGCTATCATAACTAAGCAGAAGAGGACCTCGATTTCATTTAGCTTTAGATTTAGAAAATATAACATGGAATCACTATCTACCAATTAAGGTCTACTACAGGTGTATGCTGTTGGAGTGTGTAATTAATTGTTCTAGTCACTTTCAAAAATGTTCCAATTTACTACTCAGATATTTTGAGGATATAACGTATTAAGATAGGTATTAGATTAGGTACTTACTGATAATACTCCGAGTGGCCCACTACAGTTGTACAGTGACGGAGTTTGTAGACAACCGCCCAAAGACCCCCGCCATAGACCCTAAGATTTTGAAAAGCCCAGACCGACATCGATAGCTATTAAACGACGCTGAATTTGCGAACACTATCCCTCTAAACATATAAAAATCGTGTGTCACAGTTTTCGTGTTTATACTCCTCCGAAACGGCTTGACCGATTTTGATGAAATTTTATATGTATATTCAGTAGGTCTGAGAATAGGTTTATAACTAAATTTTATACCCCTAAGTGTTAAGGGTGGCTCACCCCAATTTTTTTTTTATATTCTATAAGGCAAAACAACGTTTGCCGGGTCAGCTAGTTAATTTATAAATTACGAAGATTACGGTAACAAAACCGAATTAAAGTGCATTGAACACATCTCAAACAGTGCTGTTGTAAGAGTCATTACTGATGCCGTCGCCAGCGAGCGCTCCGCTGCGCGCTGTCGAACGCGGCTGTGAACCACGCACGCTAACTAATCACACGGCAAGATAAGAATATATAAGAATAACTTCATTGAGCAAATATAACTTACAGAAGTAGGTATACCTAATTGTAACTTAACTTTTACTTATCTATATATTAATACGTGAAGCAAAAACTTTGTACCCCTTTTTACGAAAATTGCGCGGACGGAGGAGTATGAAATTTCGCACACTTATAGTTTTTTATAGAAAAGGAGTGCAGAATGCTAATATTTTTTTTAATTATGCATAAAAAATACATTAGTTATTAATTAATTATGGTCGAATTTCGACCAGTGGGCGACCACTAGTAAGGATAATTTTGTAAACATTTAGAAACCACTTAAAACAAAAAATAATGACCATTTAAATAAAATAGTAAGTTCTATGAAAAAACGGAACAAAAAATATAGCTAGTTAGGTATAAGGCTGTTGAAGATCCTGCCGCAAACCGCAAACTGCTGCAAAAACAATTCGACGCTGTGCGAACTCGTGATAAAATGCAGATAATTCTTCTCAACATTTGTCAACATTTGTACGACTGAAGATCCTGTTTTGATTTTTGATTTTTGTGATTGTTTATTTTTCGATTACATCAGGCTTGGAGAGGACCAGAGATGGAAATGGGTGTTCTGTGATGGTAACACAAAAATATTGCTCGTGGTTCTATCGCCTACTGGATCAGCAGGAGGATTTAAGGCTTTAAGAGAGTAGGCTTCTATGTACTTGTTTATCGGCAAGTCAAGCATGTTCTGAGTAGTGCATTTGTACAATTCCAATTTCTTTATTGTAGGTAAAATTATGATAGTTTTTCTAGAAAATATACAAATAAACCTAAAAGCAAATCGTTCACCAGCACTACCAGTAATTCGTGTACTTTAACTTCCAGATGCGTGGTGGAAGGATGCGAGAGTGCGAATAGTTCAGAGTACAGCCCGGCGTGGCTGGCTCAGGCGCTGCCGGCGGCGGGCGGTCGCGCCGCACGCTGCGGCCGGCGGGAGCCTCTGGACGATCGCTGCGACTCCTTTAGCGAAGACTGGCAATTGTGCGACCGCTGGCTCTATGCATCCAACAACACTATTGTTACTGAGGTATATATCTACACATTCAGGAGACAGTGCTGTGTAGCTGCTTGAGTCCTGCAGACATGTACGCATTTGTCTAAATACGACGGTATCCATTTACGCTTGCCATCCATATAGGCTCTTCGTTTATAGCCTTGCTGGGTACATTCTACGAGTATCTACGTAGATAGGTACTGCATATAATTTTGATCGGAACATAACTGAAAGGCAAGCCATGTCCTCTATTTTGCTCAGAAGGTGTTTATTCACTTTACAAACCGCACGAAGCCAAATATCACAAGAAACTTGTTTGCGAACCAAATGTGTTTGTGAATAGATTTTAACAAACAATAAACTACTTTAGCAGTTTTTGTATGAAAAGGTATAATTTATACTTATGCTATTCTACAATGCTAGAATTCTAAGCCTTTTTATTCCAGGTTTTTTTTGCCCATCATTAGTAAGCCTCAGTAGGAACTAGAATGGAGCATCACGTGTTTTGAATTAGCGTCTAATCTTATAAGATCCCAAGTCATCTAGTTAAACTGAATGGCAGGAAACAATAGATTACACAACGACGTGGTTAAATGTGTATATTTATGACCTCAGCCGACGACAATGGCTTCGTCCACGTGCGAGCCGAGCACGGATTGATAACGCACGCTGTGTTCGAGTTGGAGCGTGGTAGCGAGGCGGAGGCGGAGGGTTGCAAGCGTAATGCGCAGGCAAACGTGGCTTTCAATCATTATGTATAATCGAGTGACATACATAAAATCGCTTATCTCTCAACTTCTGTCAAAAGTTAATCATTTAAAATAGTGCCACTCTTTTTGTAAGACAGTGGCAGGGCGAATCTTAAGCTTTGCTTAAGCAGTGTTAAGCAAGTAGAGAGCCGATTATAAGTAAGGCCGACAGTACCTAGTAATCTCGACGAACTCTGGGGTGCAGTGAGCGAAGGCCCGCTTGTGACGCAGAAGGTTGCCGGTGCGATTCCCGCCGCTGCGGCAAATGTTAGTACCTGCAAACATTTGTTTCGGGTCTTTATATCATATAATATGCATGTATTTACAAAAAAGTATACCTTATAGATGATGCTGTGTCCAACATTATTATTATTTAGTATTTTCTTAATGGAAGTAAATTATATTTATCCTTAAAAATTGACTTAACAGTCAAACTACATATATGTAGTAACTGCGGCACGCCTGCGCACTTGTAGAAAGTGTGAAACTGCTCACTTACACAGCTCGCCAGTAGAACAGACTCTACACGTCAGAGGTCGCAAATAAATTATTTTATTTATTATGCTCAATCATTAACTTTTGATACTACTGCTGATACTTCTTCGTAGAAGTCAATGGCCAACTCTACTAGAAGGCCAACGTTGTTGCACATCTAATGAAATGCCGGGATCGCAGGGCAATGGGATTAATGGGTAGCGTAACGTGCCCTCCGAAGTACGAGAGCTATAAGTTGTGGATGTCACAGCGATCAGCTGACTATGCACAAGGTTCCTTAACCTCAGAGATATGTTTGGAAGGAATATGTTAGCTATACAATGAGCCCTTAACTTGGAGCTACACACTAGACATCGGAATGAATTCACAGAATGTTAAAAAGCTCACGATAACGTAGTCCAAGTGGGTCGCGGCCGTCGCGTCGGCCGGAATGTCCACATTGTCCACTGCCGATAAACGAGGTAATTGAAAGGAATATTGTTAATGTTATAAGTAGGTAGGTACAATCAGACGTGCGACAGTAGTCGCTGTTTCTTGATAGCGAGAACACGGAGACAGTTGCTGACCTAAGATAACTACCATAACTGAGTGCTACGACAATGCATATCTCTATCTCAAAATAGCCTCTGCATTGTATGCATTTCAAATGGAAGAAGATTGTATTTTGTGCAAACAAAAATTCCTAATACTTGTTAACAATATAGCGAGTAAATAACAAGGATTCTATACCATATCCTTAATTTCACAAAATACTACTCTATTGCGCAACAATTTTTGTGGTTTTGCGCTAAGTAAATATGTAAATTACCTCGTCGGTAAGTTAGGTGTACGCGTGTCTGACTATACAACCAAAAATCGTTTTTTTTTGCCTATATGTTGTCACCAATGATTGAATGAGCACATTACCTTTACAGGTCACTGAGATAATATATATAACTAATAATAATATAATAATAATAATACCGGATATTCCACAAAGCATCATCTGGCCCCAAAGTAAGCAGAGCTTGTGTTATGGGTACCAACTGACTGATATACTACTTATATACTTTTTTTTTTGTAAATACATGCATATTATACACCCAGACCCGCGGCAAATACTTGCAGATCATACAAACATTTGTCCCGCGGCGGGAATCGAACCCGCAACCTTTTGCGTCTCAGCTGGACCTAAGCCCACTGCGCCACAGAGATCGTCAAACTACTGTTTCTTTCGTTGGTGATCTATAATAAATCAATAATATACTATATCACTATATAGTATGTATAAAACAAAGTCGCTTCCCGCAGCCTGTCTGTCCCTATGTATGCTTAGATCTTTAAAACTACGCAGCGGATTTCGATGCGCTCTTTTTTATAGGTGGAGTGATTCAAGAGGAATATATATGCATGTATTATACATATAAACCTTCCATTGATTGATTCCATTCCATTGATTTCCATTCTTGTAGGTAGAGAAACTGATAATTTTAGAGGTTTCTAATCACATTAGACATTCTGTAGTATATTTGGTAACAGCATTGCACCCGTGCGAAGCGGGGGCGGGGGCGGAGGGCACTAGTCTCCTGTAAAATAATTTGTGTCAGAATAATAATCGAGTAAAAAGTATTGTCCTCACAGCACCGATGCGCACCAACTCATCATACGCATCAGTGGCGCCCTTGGCTGAACCATTCGTGGACAAATAATTGGTCAATGTTTTGTTACCTTTAATAATTTGTATAGGTGTAATTATTTGGACTAAAATAGATTGAACAGATGACGACAGAGCAATTTTATGGCAAATCAGTGACTTTGATCTAATGATGAGACCAAAAAAAACATGTCAAAACAAAGCCTATTTTAAGCACACATTGTGTAAACAATTTTTTATAGTACCATCTTCTGTTTTCATTAGTGGAAAAGAATAGCTACTCGTTAAAACTATGTAAGCTTTTTCTGTTAAAATTATTAATAATAATTTAATAATGCTGGACATTTCACACAGCATCATCTAGCCCCAAAGTAAGCAGAGCTTGTGTTATCGGACCCACATGACTGATATATTACTCAATTACTTTTTTTTGTAAATACATACATACATTATATTATACATAGAAGAACACCCAGACCCGAGACAAACACTTGCAGATCATACAAACATTTGTTCCGGGGCGGGAATGGACCCGCAACCTTCTGCGTCTCAGGCGGTCCTTATATAAATCTCAATTATAATCACCACACTCTGAAATTGATGTTTTAACCTTCACCTCGATATAATGTTTATTTGTGCAATGGAAATGATGTTCCAGTTCAACCTGGCGTGCCAAGAGTGGAAGCGTACTCTGGTGGGCACCATCCACAACATCGGCATGCTGGTGTCGCTGCCCATCATGGGTTACATATCTGATCGGTGAGTTCTATTCTCTCGGACTTCTGCGACTACCATGAGGTAGCGGTCGAGCATGGAGATGTTCTTTGTTACCTTATCATAAAGATATTCTTCTGTTCTTATTAAAATGTTTGTAGATAGTAGGTTTCATTAATATTAAATATACTTTTTATACAACCAATCTCCGAAGCTTGTAGGAAAAAAAACCATAAAAACTGTGGAATGGTAAGGACACTCAAAATAAATAAATAAATAAATAATCCCGGACATTTCACACAGCATCATCTGGCCTCAAAGTAAGCAAAGCTTGTGTTATGGGTACCACATGACTGATATACTACTTATATATATTTTTTTGTAAATACATACATATTATACATAGAAACACCCAGACCTGAATCAAAGACTTGCAGATCATACAAACATTTGTCCCGTGGCGGGAATCGAACCCGCAACCTTCTGCGTCTCGGCCGGAACTTAGCCCACTGCGCCTCAGAGGTCGTCAAAAAATGAAAGTTTGATAATAGGTAGGTGGTTAATTAAATTTATTTTTCTATCATGATTCCGTACATTTGTTTTAAAATAAAATATTTGTAAAATAATGTAAATTTAAAAATACATTATACGAGTATGAGAAATTAATAATACTATTCTTTCTGTTCCAGTTGGGGTCGCAAACGGGCTCTTATCCTGAGTTGTACGTTGGTGGGCGCCATCGGGTCCTTGAAAGCATTCTCCATCTCCTACGAGATGTACGTCATCGTGGAGTTCCTCGAGACCATCGCCGGAGCCAGCGCCTTCCCAGCAGCTTACATCCTGAGTAACTATTATCTAATTAGCATCACCAAGTTCTGTGATTGTCAGATACCAGATAGCTCTGGTAATACTCTTACCTAATCTGTGACTCTGTGTTTCTGCTCAGATTTGCAAATTATTTTAAACGGAGTTTTATCTAATTCCAGCGATCGAGCTACTGGGCCAAGACAAACGAGTGCTGACAACGGCCTTCCTCGGGATCATGCTGGTGATAGGAGGCATCAGCTTTGCACTTCTCGCCAAAACATTCCAATACTGGCGGACGTTCATCCTTGTAGTATACCCTCCATCTTTGCTCTTCCTCCTATACATTTACTTATTGCCTGAGAGCATTCGATGGCTGCTATCAAAAGGCCGAAAAGACGAAGCAGTAGAAATCATAATGAGAGCAGCGGAGATGAATAAAGTCACTTTATCAGATGAAACAATGAGACAACTGACAGAAGAGAAACCAAAAATAGTGGATAGTAAAGAAATAGTCGAGCAAGGGCTCTGGATGCAAGTGTTCAAATCTCCAATCATTATGAAGCGATTGGCTATCTGTTCTTGGTGGTGGATCACCTGCACCTTTGTGTTCTACGGGCTGGCCATCAATTCAGTTTCCCTCGCTGGTGATAAGTACACCAACTATATCCTAGTAGTCAGCGTGGAGGTGATCGCTGTTGTTGCAAACGCGCTGGTGCTGGACAGGATTGGGAGGAAAAAGACGTTACTGTTCGCTTTCATCACGTGTGGACTCTCCTGCATTGTCATTCCGTTTATACCGCAGAGTAAGCCTTTATTGTGGCAATTAATGATGCACGAGTACATATGCGTCTCTGATCATAACAAATCACGTCGGTTTTGTTCTAGATCTGCCGTGGCTAGCCACCCTGCTGTACCTGGTTGGTAAGATCACGATCACGCAGGCGTTCAGCGGCATCTACATGTACACCTCAGAGCTGTTCCCGACGCATGCGCGGCACTCGCTGTTGGGCTCCTGCTCAATGGTCGGCCGGATAGGGTCCATTGTTGCGCCGCAGATGCCACTACTGGTAAGTATTTTTTTTGTTCTAGGTATAGTCAAATTGTAAAAGCTTTTTTTATGATGTAACTCAAAATCGAGGTAGATCGCAGGAGACAAGGAATCCATTTCTTACCAGTAGGACGGTAAGAAACCAGGCTGTGGACGATGATAAAATATATCAGTCTATGAAGACTATCACGATACTCACCGCTTTTATAACATAAAAATAAATTGATTCAATTTGCAGAACGACCTGGTTTTTAAATGAAAATAGTCTTTGAGATAAATATTCAGATAAATTAATATTCTCACAATAGCATATATTATATGAACATTTGTTATACACTCCTAGAAATAGAGATGGGTTTCAGCAACTAGCGATCTATATAGAATCAATACTAGGAACCATACATCCCTAGGTTTCGACTACAAAAAATAAATTAGTGCTTTATGTGAAGAACTGTGAAGAACACAGTGCGCTTCAATAATAAGCTTCATTGAAAATGCAACTAAACTACCTATTAAGAAATTTAAAGCATACATAACAGATAGTCTTTTGAAGAAAGCGTATTATAATGTAAAGAAGGTATATTATTGATAAGAATTGGCCTCATGTTGCTCTGCCCTCAGACAGATAACTGACAGATTTGAAATGTATTAACTACTGTAATCTTCTATTAGTTTTTCGTAGTTATAAGATGGAACATATAAAAAAGCGCTAGGACCAGGGCGAGTGTCTTGCCAGTTCTTGTTCTTCTCTGACTTGGGTTTAGAGATAATGGTACCTTAATTCACCTAGTATGTAAGACGTTTCTTAGTGCCTGAGAAGTGAGAACCTTGAGGTTGTATTACATAAAAATATTATTGACTTTCACTTTAACTTCGTTTCGACTTTGACTTTTAAGAAGGAAATGTTAATAAAGTGAGGAAGTAATGGCTTAAAATCCAAAGGCATTGTGATCACTACGCTGAACATAGCTGTACCGATCAGTTAGGAAACAAACAACGCGTAGAACACCACTTAATTGGTAAATGTGTTGACTTCAGGCTATTTATGTGGAGTGGCTGCCATCGGTGCTGTTCGGCTGCACCGCGCTAGTTGCGGGCGCGCTGATGCTGAGCACGCCAGAGACCCTCAACATGCGGCTGCCGGACACTATCTCCGAGGCGGAGAACATCAGCCGGCAGACCGACGCCGCCACCCCCGCCGCCCCCGCCGCCCCCGTCACTAAGAAAGAGGACATTCAAATGCACGACTCCACATTATGAAGATAGTACCTTAATAACTATGACTGTGACACATTCAAGTTATATTTTATGCTGATGCTACGATGAAATAATATTTTTGATTGACCTTAATGGCGTCGGATTTTGTAAGATCAGTCTGTTGATGGTATTCGTGGAGTTACATAATTAGATAACTCCATAAATACGTAAATTGCTTTTGGTATTTAACTTATCTTATTCTATTATCAATTCTCTCACACACAATATTGCTATTAGTATTATTGTGGAATTACTAAAAATCTGTAATTTAAGGTCAATATATTTTTTTATTAAACATAACAGCTCCAGCGGGCCTAGCACGGCACGAGGAGAAATAGTCTTTCCCCCGTTTTTATCCACCTGTGGTGGACAGGTGGTGGTGTATTTCCACTGACAGGTGGATAAAAAGGTGGAAAGACTATTTCTCCTCGTGCCGTGCTAGGCCCGCTGGTGTTATTATATTTTTGTATTAATGTTTACAAATTAATGTTATAAAAAGATTCCGACGAATTGTGAACCTCTTCCTTTTTTGAAGTCGGTTAAAATATCATAGATGTATACAATTTTTCGATATTTGTTGATTTTTTTTAAAACCGCTTGTCCGATTTCGATAAAACTTAAATGGGACTAATAAAATAAAAAAAAATGTTTGAAATCAGTTCGGGCGTCTTTGAGTAATCGGTGAACATACATAAAAAAAAGGTTCCGACGAATTGAGAACCTCCTCCTTTTTTGAAGTCGGTTAAAAACAGTTTATGTATAGTTTTCTTTCTAGATAATTATGGTAAACAATGTGACTATCAGGTATCAACTGTTGTATCTACATAGATAAGAATTTAAGTTATATTTATTTATTGAAACGTAATATTGCATTTAGGATTATTAAGTACTACTGGTACTTACTCAGGGATGTACCCTCCCCTACTATACTATACTATAACTAATATTTGTATTTGCTTAAGTGTCCTTAAGATCTTATAGCTCTAAAAAGTACCATCTTTATTGTGATTTTTTGTAAATAAATGAAATATGGAACTGATCTAGTTTCTAATGTACTGATTTTGCATTAAGTATATAATCAACCAGAAAAACAAAGAAAAACTACTCGCTAGATTGTTACTCACTAATTACTAATTACTAATTACTTCTGTTTCATACAATATTACATATTTCTACAGTGATATTCAGATTTGGTAAGTAACTGACCTAAATAACCGTAGTTTTGATCGTAAAACGGAGCTGTGGCGGAATCGCTCTCCCGATATATCCCGACTAGAGCATAGTCGTACTCGTAGGTATACCTACAGTCATCTGGCAGGGTCACCATCCATGGGATCCAACTTACTAATAAGACGTGATGCTGTAGCAGTAGTAAGGTATGAGACGAGCTTTAGTGGCCATATAAATAGGTATCATTCTTTAAAGACGAACCAAAATAAGAGCTGCATATAATATATTAAAGAGCGTAAATACGAGTGATATAGCTAACAAAGTTACATGGCAGGCAGACTTACCAAGGCAGTTATTAGAATAATATGGAGTGAAAAATGCCCTACATATGTTAGTGTACTAGGTTGTGTGGCAACCCTACACATCTCCCATAGTGCCCTCGGGAGCTGGCACAGTGTGGCGACCACGGACGACGCAGCCGCCGTCTGCGCGCCCGCGTTCAAAATATTTACACCAGACTATAACACATTACAAAATATATACCTAAGTATTTCAATGATCGGTGTACGGATGTTTTATAAACATTTAGAATGAAATTCAGAATGAATTTTGGTGAAATATTGGACAGATTATTGCAGTGAATGTGAAAATGTAGAGTTGTGAAAGTTAAAGTTTGGAGTTTTAATATAGAAAAGGACTATGTCTAGAAGGGAGGTTCGTAGTGAAAGGGTGGAATACCCTCTACCACCCCCTAGCAAATGTGCTAAAGTAAGTTAAAACGAAATCCTGACAAAGCAAATAAAAAATCACACACTAATTAATAATCACACACTAGGAACTAGAAAATGTCACCACTAGAAAATGTCTTTAATAATTACTACTCCCTACTTCAACCATTAGCATGGAGCGACAGTATTCTTAGTTGTCCTTATTTTTTGGAATGTCGTGTGTTTAGTTCCTGTACTATACGTGGAAGCTATGCTCGGTGGTGTTCTCGCACTTCGTGATGATCAGCCTGGTGGTGGCGTACTGCATCCTCGGCGCCGTCACCTTCGAGAAGCTAGAGGCGCAGCACGAGCGAGAGGTACTCGTACCTAAACTAACTACCACGCCACGCCACGCCACGCCAACACTACGGAGCATATTCTCGCAAACATGACAATTTATGCGAGACTCGCTCATATTCTGCCGTGAACATTTTGCAGCAGGTACCTATGGGCCAATTTCAAAGAGTAGGAATATCGTATCGACACACTGTTTCAATGTTTTTCGATGTTTCTAGGAAAATTGACGTCACAGTTCAGTGGGTAGCGCTGCTAACTCTGCTTTCTGCGCTGTAGGGTTCGACTCCCCCCAGTTTATACATTTATGTGATGAACATAGATGTTTGTGTTGTGTATGGTGTTATATAATTACGTTTTAAAAACTAAAAAACAACAGACTTCTTTGAATGAAATTTGAGCCTACAATATTTTTTAGTGGAAAGTAGGTATATGTATTATGTATATAAATATATAATATGGGTAGGCCTACTTAACGCACTGTTCCAATGAGACAGCGAGGTGTCGGAGTAAACGAAAATATCATCGATGTTTTGACTAATTTCGATAAAATTTAAATGGGACCTGGGAAATATACCCTTTGAAACAAAAATATAATTTTCCAAATCGGTTCAGGCGTCTTTGAGTAATCGGTGAACATACATAAAAAAAAAGATTCCGACGAATTGATTCTGACGATTGAACTTCCTCCTTTTTTTTGAAGTCGGTTCAAAATTATCATAAGTATGTCTTTACAAGTATATTATTATCATTTATACCTGGTTTCCATAGTAGGTATCTACAAGCTTTGCTTAGTTTGGGGCTAGATGGTGCTGTGTGAAACGTCCACCAACATTTATTTATAACTAGAAGGCTGAAATTCATAGAACCAAAGAAATAGTTACTATTTTTGTATTGGTTTTGCCTCTACCGATAAGAGATATAAAATTCCCTTTGACTTCGCCAATCGACAGTCGTTACAATAGAGATACATTTGATATTGAGAACTGATTTTTTGGAATAGGTGAAAATGAACATATCGAAGATCCGTAACAACACGACGCTCAGCATCTGGGGTATGACGGATCAGGCGCCGCTGCTCAACCACTCCAACTGGACCTTGGAAGTGGTGGACATGCTCAAGGTACTTGCACCCTTCTATTCTGTAAACATGAAACTGCGCCTGCGGTGCCAACACGACAATACAACGCAAATGTTTCCGCCCCTGTAACAGCTGATAGTTTGAAGATCTAAAGTGATGCCACACTTTGCATGAATCTACCTAGTATCGTCCGCAACAATTCAAATACTTGGGTTCTTGTATACTATCGATAATAAGATTAATATTTTAATTCTCCGACACAAAGCCTGGCATACGAACTTACTTTTATAACATTACGTTTTGAGTTGTAAACCCTGAGGGTAGATATTTTTGGCAGGATTTCGAGAATGCCATATTGCTGGAGATGAAGGTGCGCGGTTGGGACGGCAACGAGAACACCGACCACATCCAGTGGACCTTCACCGGCGCGCTCTTTTACTCCATCATTGTCATCACCACCATTGGTAAGTGGCAAGGCTCAGCGCAATGACATTCTGTATTGAGAGTCTGGCGCTAAATACTTTGTATAGTAAAATACTTTTTCTTCGCTCCATGCTATGTGTTATACATTCTTAAATTATCTTGCTTTACAACAATATTATGTTTATGGTAACTAATGCCGACTGACTCTGATTTTCATGTCCTTAGAGAATACTACAAAAACATTAACTATTCTAAAAATTGTTATTGAAGGTAATAAACCGTTTCATATTAAACAAAGTAAGCGGCAAAGACAAAGTAAACGGAGTTACAGAGACATAGACGCCTCCGCCTACAGCCGTGGTTGGAGGCGAGCCAAACTCCATTCGTCAATTTAATTTTCCGCGTTTCGCGAGACTTTTATTTTTACGATAATTCGTCGGATTCCTGACAGCAAGAGATACCCGCCTGTCGGGTCGGATACACGCCACGAAAATACACATTCTTCATTTAGGAATGATGAATGAATGGTCGGCTACTCGCGTTTAATTGCCATGATTTACTGACACATTTAATTTTAATCTAGGATGTAATAAATTATAAATTAAACTACGATTTTATTAAATATTTTTTATTAATAATAATGTTACTTTTACCTAGCTACATATAATAATCCGATGTAGTAACTTGGGTTGAAAGCTTATACGGCTTTGTAGGGTACCTAAGAATGAAATTCTTTGTTTTGTGTTTCACCTTTCGTTGACAACCTGAAATGGCAGCGAATTATGAACAAATGTGGTGCAAACCTAGGAGTTTTGAGTAATTACGAGTAGGTACATTCAAAGCTACGGTTTATTGCAGTTAACAGTATCACACATTCGTTAGAGAACACCATAATATTTACATTAGCAATCACTAGCCACACGCCTAACGTAAACATGCGGTCAGCGCAGCAGCGCCGCGCGCCTAAGGGAACGTTCTCACTGCTAAGAGTTTTTAGTCACACACATTGCCACTTGACTCCTGGTCTAATTACCAAAGTATCTCTGCGGCCCGATCATCCCCGTGGGGCCGCCGGGCCCCACCAGCAGGCCTCGGCCGGGACCTATCGTTCCGGTCGGCCCGCCTGGACCGACTAAAACTCCTCGTCCTAACGGTGCACCATATCCGTTATTGAAATAACCTCCGAATGCAGGTCTCCTGGGCCCAATAAACCCAGTAGGACCTCCAGGACCAACGAGCAATGGACGCCTTCCGTACCCTCTCTGTGGTCCGATCAAACCCGTGGGTCCGCCTGGTCCTACCAGCACTCCCCTTTGTGCAGACGCTTCTGGATGTATCGGATCTTGAGGTCCATTAGGCTCGTTCAAAGATCCCGTGTTAGCTGGCCCAATAATGCCTGTTGGACCACTCGGACCCACTAGCACACCACTGTTCTGTTTTCCAGAGTTGTTAGGACCAACCGGTGCTTCGGGCTCTGGGTTCACCGGGCCTATGTGTCCACTTGGCCCATTAGGACCAACAAGCACACCAGGATTTCTATTTTCAAAATGACCTAAGTGTCCACTTGGACCGCCAGGACCAACCAGAACTCCAGGTTCACCGTTGCCTATGTGTCCGTTGGGCCTTCGCGATCCGACTAAGACCCCTTGGTCCACTGTCCCGATAAGAGCGGCCTCATGAACGTGTCCCGGTCCAAAATAGCCATTCAGTTCAGTGTTTGGTGGAGGAGGGAAGGGTCTGCCGATGCTCTCTCGTCCTGGCAACAGCATTGGACGCTCGTCGTCTATTTCGTTGAAAAATTCTGGAATGGCAAATATTTCACATTCAAGATCATTTACTGCATCTGTTCTGTTTTTCCGTTTTTGTTTAATTGCGGAATTAGTAACACACCGCAAACCATTACGTAATAGAAGCACAGAATAAATGTGTTAAGAGCTTATATATTACCTGTGTATTGTGGATTTCCTTTATGAGGTTTTTTGTAGCAGCACAGGAATTTGCCAGATCCACAAGCGCGCTGCGGACATTACAATAGTTAGTAGTTTTATTTGTCGGCGCATTTCGGATGAAGTAAAGTCATAGATAACTTATATCAAGAGGTAACTTACAGCGGAGTCCTGGTGCGGGGTGCAATCTGGATTGGTGACGCACTTGCAATACTGCAAGGAATCCAAAGTTCCATCAGAATTGTAGTTGTTGTTACCGCTGCAAGTAAAGGCAATCTCTAAATAACTACTCATATAACGAAACAAAATCGCGTTTTCAAAACTAAAAATAAAACCGCCATCATTGAATATAAATAACCATACAACCGAATTAAGAATCTCCTCCATTTTAAATGTCTTTTTTATTTTACGCTTTTTAGGACTTTAATATTTTTTCGAAATTCGTAAACACACACAGGAAAGCAAAATTTTGTTTACTTTTTTTTTTCAACTATTTTGAATTAAAAGCCAAACTAATCAACCGATTTTGATGCAGTTTCTATGAGACCAATCGGAAAATATACATATCCTTTCACATAAAAATATTTTTTCAAATCGGTAAGCATATGACGGAGTTATGACGTAACATACAAGTGAATTGAGAACCTTCTCCTTTTTTTTAAGTCGGTTAAAAAGGTACTTCGATAAGTCAACTGTTAATTTGATGGAAACTAAATTAGTGGAGTACTTAGTATGTGCTTATGTACCTGGCATGGCAGTGATTATGAGCACATTCGTATGCACCTTCCTGTTTAGATCAGAAAGACATGTTTTCGATGTGAAAAACACAGGAATATATTGCATACGGAGTGTTGTATGCAAAATATTCCTGTGCTTTTTTAGGAAGCGTCTTGTACATTGTTATTCTGCACTGTTTTATTTTTAGGAATTATTGAAAGCCTAGATTAGAAACGTTAGAATGTTAGCAAGCGTTATTTACGCATGGTGCACAGCATAGATGGAGTGGCTGTCGACGCGGTACCGGTTGGGCGGAGTCTCCACCCGCACGGGATACCGGCCCGCGCCCGGCGGCCGGTTGTAGAACCCGTCCGTCTGCACGGCCTCCTTGAACGGCACCTCGTCAGCCTGCACGCCGGCAACGCCCTGGTTCCTGAAGGTCGAGTAATTTCGTATGACCTAGTGACCATGCTACTATCTCTGAGTAGCCTCCTGTTATGGTTTAGCTCGCTCGCTCCTTTAGTCCTCGGGTGTTGAGATGGGAATAGGGCCACAGACAGACTAAACTATAGGTACCTATGGAGCTATTTATTAACAATGCTGAGTGAAAGCAATTTGTTAGTATCTCGAAACGCTTACGAAATAAAACAAGTACCTGCCACACGTAGTCAATCAGACCATTGCTTCGTCAAGCTTATATTAGTAAAAGCAGTACGATTATTTACTTAGATATTTATAAACACTACTAAACTAGGGAATGTTTGATTTTTTGTTTTGGGATTATAATAATTTATAATAAATAGTAAATAATAAATATTGATAGACAATGCACATAACATCATCTAGTCCCAAACTAAGCATAGCTTGTATTATGGTAACTAGATGACTGATAGAATACTTATATAGTTTTAAATACGAGTACATACATATGATATTTTATAACACCCAGACACAGAGCAAAACACCTATGTTCTTCACACAAATGTTTATCCTGGGAGGGAATCGAACCCTCAACCTACAGCGCAGAAGGCAGAGCTACTACCAACGGAGCTGACAGGCCAGTCGAACTAGGTATACTCGTATACCCAATACATACAACCCTCAGCGGGACCACGTTGTTACGTAAAGTCTGTGCAATAAACGAAGAGGGATACGATGATTATTATGTGAATAACAGACTCACGACTCTTCTTGTAACATATTCTAATTATTTTGGTTTACTTTACAAAGTAGTTAAATAGATACCTAATGTGTTTAATGATAATTCGTTCGTGTAATTAGTTAATTTAGAAACTGACCGGAAACGATCTAACACGATCGAATATTTACTAAGAGCCTAGTTTTGTTGATTATTCGTAACACGCTACCGATATTAAACTCCATCTTGGTTTTCAGGTTTACATAAATGAATAAATCGCCTTAAATCAACATATCTATGATACATTCACGCTGGTTCTACTACGGTTAAGTATCGAGGAGGCTAGAGATATTTATTTTCTCAATAAAGATATTTACATTTCACTTATTATGAGATACATATTGAAAGTAAATGGTGTTCACCACCAAACGCAATATATGTTAATACGTTTCCACTGTTCGCACTCCAGGAAGAAGTATGTGATCTCTTCTGCAACTGCTTCGGTTATGTACTCGATGTATTTTAGTAAACTTGATACGTGAATGTGTGGTTTTATTAAGAATGTTTTGATTATTACACAAGGACAGTACGTATGTACATAGTTGTTTAATGTTCATAGGTTTGAGTGTTCCTTATATACTTTGATTGTAGCCTTTAAGTATTTGTAATTGAATAACATTTTCACTCGACGGAGTAGGCAACTGGGTTTCTTATAAAGCGAATAGCCTACTTATTGCCTTTAAGTGTAGGTAATAGGACCATGTTGCTAAATCTCACTTGTATAGAATGGTTTGACGCAAGTGCTCCTATTCAAGTGTCAAGAGATTTATGCGATACCAAGTAGTACCTACCTACCTACCTACCTACCTACCTACCTACATAAGTAAGATAATAGTGCATTGTAATGTGAGAACAATAATACACCCTATGTGTATGAGATATTTAAGGAGGTCAAGGAGTCGAAGTCCACTCGAGCGAGAAGACGAGGAGTACTTTGTCCTTTCAGATAAACCTTAGAACGATGGCCAGAGGTTTATTGTATAGCTTCCAGTTACTTTTGGCACTAGTCATACCTGTAAGTGTAGTATTTTCAACGTTCGAAAACACATAATGCACTATAAGAATTGAATGTACGTGTTTATGAAATTATTGATATGTAGAGCGATTATTGGTAGAGCTCGCGGAGAGCTTGCATTCAAATATAGATTGATCTTCCTTGAGCTCCGTAGGTACCACCTCCGTGTTACCATTATTATGATGGAAAAGCTATGTTTAAGGTCGTGTTACGTCACTCGTTGCAAACTTTACGCAACGGCAAGATAGCTATTCTCGGAGGCTGCGCCGGACCGGCCGCGATCTGGGCCAAAGTCAAGGCCGTTTGAGCAACTTTTAACTGGTTTTATGTTTGTCGAATATCATGTTTCTGATTCGAATATCAGAAAGTAAGATTCTTCTTCATTAGTAGGTAAGTGACCACTAGAAAAAAAAGCTACGCCATGTTAGGTTTTTTCAGCACAAATTTGCTACCTTCCAACTTGTAACAGATGATGCTGTGTGAAATGTCCGGTATTATTATTATTATCTTACTTTTGTTTGTCGTTCTCGGTGAACCTGACTTTGGTGTCGATCTGCACCGAGGCGGCGGCCCCCTCCCCCTCCCCTTCCCCCTCCGACGGCCACTGCCATCTCTCCGCGTTGACGCCGCACAGCGCCGTCAGCACCAGGACAAACATTCCTGGAATACAGTTTAGTATCCTTAACGCTCAGAAAAAACGTTGAAATTCAATAACATTATGTGTTATTGGTCATCGCCCAATGCGATAATCCTCTGTTATGTCAAGATTGTTTTAAAAAATAAAAATATATAAATTGTTTATTTCAAGCTTAAGCTCATATGGTGAGAAACATTTAAAATTAATGCAATAAATTACACCAAAAATAAAAACATAATACACACAGAAATACATCAAAAACAAAATTATAGAAAACACATTTTTCACACATTAACGACACAATTTCAAAATTTTAGAATTTTAGATTTCTGGCACCACGGCCACACCTACACTGTTTTGACTTGAAGAATTATTACCAAGTAAGATCACCATGAATCACGTTTAATAACAGTAAAAATATTCCGTCGGTAGTGAAAAAACCTTGCAGAAGTGATAAAGCACAAGGAAACAATGTAAATTCACACATTTGACAATGAACTTACTGCTCAAATACCACGGTCATTCCACAATTCTACAAGTATGTACAAGCTACCTTCCTCAAGTTTGGAGGAATGCGGTGGCATACTCCGCAATCATGTGCACCGCAGGCTCAAAGCTTCGTGATGACTGACATTCCACGCTCTTTAAAGGATGTCAAAATTATTTTTTACAGCGATATGTGTGATAGCTTAGGCAGGCCACGCGCACTCCGGACTTTACGGCCCACTTTGGTGGGCAAATGCCAAGGGAAGTGCCGCGCTACATAAGTTAGAAAGAGAGGCACTATGTAGGTATATAATATAGTGTTAGTTCTAAGAGATTGTGCAAGATGAATTGCACTTTGTTGCGTTGTAGCAAGAGTCGCTTTATTATTAGATTGTTCTGTGGTTTAACGTTTTTATTAAAAATGCGTTGATTTTAAACCATAAAATTTAAATAAAAATGTCATTTAAGCAGGTCCACGAAGAGCAATATATCAATATTTTCTGCGGTGCTTTTCGTGATTATAATACCTACGTCCTAGACCTCGCTTAATAATGGTGGAGTAGTACTCGAGTGGGGACGCATCAGCGGCTATCGGGGCATCTATCACATGCCATTACAATCTTATACCACAATTACTAGAGTCTAGCACGAGGCCAATCAAGTAATCCCATTATTTAGCACAAGATAGCTTATTTATAAATATAATTGGTGTGACATCAAGGCATTGTCTTATTCGTGCGATGGGCAGACATTAATCAAGGGTGAGTCACTGCTCACTGCGGCACGCGGCGAGTACTTAGGTTTCATAACATAAGCCTAGTTTAAAGTAGCGAGGGTAAGTTAGTAAATATTGTGCTCACGGGGTTATGTAATATCAGTCAGGCGTGCCATTGTGAAGTTGCCGAATCAAATTAGTTGAATTATGAAACTAGGTACCAGTACATCCAAGCAGCATTTAGAAACATAAATACCTACCTTATTTATTAGGTAAATATCATACAGACTATGATTAGCAAGGTACAACAGGCATGACTCAAAACATGTACAGATCGTGCAATCATTTTGTCCCGCCTTGAGAGACCAACCTGTTCTCATGTCTCAGCCGGGCAGTTGTTCAGGCCCTATTATACTTCAGTGGTAAAGGGAGAGAGAAAATGTACTGCAGAAGCTTTAGTAGTGACGCTGCAGACATTATACGGTATCTGTCTCCTACCTACATGTGATTCTTTACTAATAATAAGTGTTAGATTTGTCGATTGGCAAATTTAAAAACGTAATTAAACATAAACTGTCTATTAAAGCATATTATAAAATATCTGATTATTTAGAAGACAAAAAAGCTTGGGATGAATCTGCTCCAACTCGACTCGGCATCCGTAACAAAATTGTCAAGGATCATACAAAAATGTGTTAAGACTAGACGAGTTTCTTGCCGGATTCTTCTTGAACTGGGGTTAGGAGGAACCGGCACCTAGATTCACTAGCATGTAAGAAGACGATTCAAAGTGGTCCTTGTGATTGTAATGAATAAAGTTATTTTGAATTTTGAATTTTGAGTCATTTTGTATTTTAAGTTATATTTAAACTGTTCTCACCTGAAACTCAGGATTTCCTAGTTCAGTCTCGTATTAGGTATCTACGTTTGGTCATTTAAAATTGATATAGACTCGTATTATTGTACTATTTGAATGTTGAATAAATATTTTACTTTCAAAACATTCGTAAGTAGGTATACATTTTGAAAAACACGGGGTTTTAGTAACGTATTGTTTGTGGATGGAGGCAATTTTTTTTTATTATTATTATTTATTGATTTGAGGTTCGATTTTCTCGCAGGACAACCATTTGTATGATTAACATAGATATTCTTATCTGTGTCTGGGTGTTATAAAGTATCATAAGTATGTATTTAATATATATGTATCAGTCAATTATCTTCCGTTTTCCAAACTTGGTTTACAGATTGTGAAGGCAATTTATAGCCCTTAGTTGAGAAAATACAAACTGTCGCAATAAATAGTTACACGGCGGGACTTATAGCAATTTAGCATACATTGCGCAATCGAAAGGCATGTTATTTTGTTACTAATTCACACAAGCATCGATGTATGGCAAATAGAGAATTATATTCATTAGGCATTGAGTACAAGGTATGACACCTTCGCCTAGTTTAGGCAGATGTGGTGGGCGGGCGGCAAGGGTTGTGAAATTCTGTCAAGGCGGCCCGCGGAACCTATTATGGATGACATTAACTTTGTCTATTAGTCGATTTTATGTTTGGTAATGTATAAAATAACAAACTCAAATATAAGGTAATACCACCTTATTCATTAATGTTATTTTACAGTTATAAAATATTAATTAGATATCATCGAAATTCTATCAATAAAATTCTATCGAAAAAATCATACAAACTCACGACTGTAAACCCCGGGACCAGTTAACACCACCTTGGATTTTTGGGTCTTTGAAAATGTCTAAAGGGGTCGTCAGAGGCAAGAGGAAAAATAATATAGGTATATGGCACATGCCCACGCTAGAAATAAATAAAATATACGAAAAAATATTACAAACCTATATTCATCTTGAGATCCAAATAAATCACTTCCAAATTAAATTCATCACACTAATATTGATTTATTGTTATAAATGAGTGCGTGCGAGTGAAGTGGCGAGCGCGCCCTCTGTTATGTAACTGCGTGGTTTCAGCGGCGCGCGCGCAGTCAGCTCCCCGTCGGCGTCGACTCGCGGCAGCCTTCCTACACAATCACTTTATACAATTACTGATACTCAGATTTCAATCATTGTACCTACTTGCCGGACAATTGATTCAGGCGCGTGTCTAACTGAAAATGCCTCGTTTATAAAATGTCTGATGTCGTCAGCACCTGCATGATTTATTCTTCAAAAAGGTTTTAGAGCTCATTGTTCTTGCAATGTGGGTTTCGTTTTAGTAACAGTTGATAGATCACTCTTAGCAATCTTTAAATATATAATTATTTGTGGACAATACACACAACTCCATCTATCCCCAAACTAAGCATAGCTTGTATTAAGGTGACCAGATCATTGATAGAATTCTTAAATGCTTTTAAATATTTTTGTACTTATTATAGTTTATAACACCAAGACAAAATAAAACAAACACGTCTGTTTGACTATTTGCTGAGACTCAGAAGGTCACAGGCTCGATTCCCGCCGCAGGACAAATGTTTGTATGATCTGCAAGTGTTTGTGTCGGGTTTGGGTTTTTCTCACTATATGGTATAAAACAAAGTCGCTTCTTGCTGTCTGTCTGTCCCTATGTATGCTTAGATCTTTAAAACTACGCAACGGATTTTGATGCGGTTTTTTTTAAAGATATAGTGATTCAAGTAGAATGTTTATGTGTATTACATGCATAATATAGTAGAGAAACACTGAAAATTTTAGAGGTATCAAATCACATTAGACATTCTGTAGTATATTTAGTATCAGCATTGCACCCGTGCGAAGCGGGGGCGGTTCGCTTGTGTATAATATGTATGTGTTTACAAAAAAAGTATGTGAGTAGTATATCAGTCATGTGGTACCCATAACACAAGCTCTGCTTACTTTGGGGCCCGATGATGCTGTGTGAAATGTCCAGCATTATTATTATTAAGTACTATTACTATGTTCCTTTTAAATAATAACTAGTGTAAATGGTCTTTGTGACGTTATCTATATCTATATCTATAAAAGGCGATGTGTATTTATACATTATGTTCCCCATATACTCCGGAACGGCTGGATCGATTTCGATGAAATTTTTAGGAAATCTTTAGATTGGCCTAGCGGTTGATCCTGTGAAGATCAACAGGTCTTTTTTTTTGCATTAATAAAATTTGGTATGGTAATTTGTATCTTAGGAACCGAGATAGGCTACTTTTTATGTTTGTGCTATGCGTGCGAAGCTGCGGGCAGAAGATAGTAGTTCAATAAAATACATTTAAAAAAGGACTTCATCACACAAATGTTTGTTCTGAGGGAAACGAACCAACACCCTACAGCGCAGAAAGCAGAGCTACTACCCACTGAGCTGAGTTTGTTGCATCTTTTGTGACGATTTATTGATTTTGGCTGCAGGTGTGCAGGTGTACATATCTCAAGTGAAAGAAACCTAAAGTTAGGCAATCCTGAAGGCCACAAGCGCACCGTGTTGCATTCTACCTCACACACAATAACAACTCTATCGATAGCGCTATCTGCACCGCGCTCGGTTTCGTGCTCTGTGGCTGCGGCCTGGTGGGTTGCGTCTGGGAAACCACTGAGGTCGTTCACTGCTGATGCAAGGGAGACCTTCAATTGGATACTACATTGCCAATTTCAATAAGTAATTGCCCAAATAACCTGTTCAGTTAAAATTTGATTCGTTCGTGATTTTTTGACAAGATAGAGGATTTATCAGTTAAAAATAATGTACAATAATGTACAATAATGTACTACTCGTAAGACGCTATAGATCCCGGTTCGATTCTTGAGCCATGAGTATTAGTAAAATTAGGACCTGTAATATACTTTTCGCATGTAATTTCAGCATTTATAAATTAAGCTGCATATTTAATATCCGCCCGCGGATTCGCTTGCAGTACTTACATAAAAAGCTATACGCTATTTCAAGCCACAGACTTCATCTATAAGTTTTATTCAAATTAGTACAGCCGTTATGGTGCGGTTGAGCCAGAAAGAAACATTGAAAACTCGACACAAACATTGGTATTATGGTATATATACATGGTATATGGTATTATTGGCTAGTACTTCATAAATATACTAATAATAATATAATTAGTATATTTATGAAGTACTTCATAAATATACTGATAATAATATTATTAGTATATTTATGAAGTACTAGCTGCTGCCCGTGGCCTATGTCCAAGGTCCCATCTATCTCTATACCAAAATTTATCAAAATCGGTTCAGCGGCTTTGCCGTGAAAATGTAACAAACATACAGACATACAGACAGAGTTATTTAAATATTAAGTATAGATTCTGTTAATTCCTGTAAATATATTAGCCAAGCATTGATCGGACAACGTACAGTGCTGGTTTCCGAAGTCAGACAACAAGAATTGAGTGTCATGTTTTATGAATTTTTAAAAGGTATCTAATCAGTACTAATCAGGCTGTTATTCATAATCTTGTAGAGTTTTACTAGCCGTGATGATTTTTCTTCTGATATCATAATATATTGTATCTTTACGATATGCCACACGATAGGATAGTAAAATGAAACAAAATGCAACCCAGAAAAAACGTTTTTTTTATTATCTATTCATTTTCATTTTTAGGGGCCACTAAATATTTTTATTGAATGATAAATATTTTTGACGAACTACCCCTAAACAGGGTGTTTGATTTTATTTGATTTTAGTTTTTATCGTTCTGAAGTCCTACGACCGAACCCTTATAGATACGCCACGTCAGTCTGTCTGTCCGTCCCTAATCAGAGGTCTAACTCTCAGACTACTTTAAGTCTTACCGTAGGTAGGGGAAGGTTGCGATCAGTGGACCAGTGCTTTCATTGGACCACCAAGGTATTTCCAAAACTGTGCAAGCTAGCAACTCTAAACATGTCGAAACAAGTCCGTGGCCACTCCAGTTGCACCCCCCTCTTACCTCAGTGACGCTGCGACACGTGGAAAAGAGTGACGTGTGTTAGTGTGTTTGCGATGGTCAAAATCTAATAATTTGGCTAAGGACAACTTCATGTAAGTATAATTGTAGTCATATATGGCTGCGTGCACTAGTAGGACATATTCGACAATTTAATTGTGATTCCATGTGTATTATTTAATTTTGTCCAGTCATGTCCATGTATTGTTTGGATTTATTTTTCTTAATTAGTACCTTGTTACCATCAATGGGCCTCAAGAGCTTGGCTCCACCGTTGGACCGGTCCAATCATAGCAACTTTTTATTGTAACTTTATAGTCATAATAGTGAGCAATAAAAACTATAGATAACAATTATTTATTTTGTTTAAAATTTCAGAATGTCCCCAATAAAAGAATATATTTTGCATGGAATGAAACAAGCTATAGAACCTATAGAAGCAGTATGGAAACAAAGCGTTGGTTTAAATGATGCAAGCAGAATATACGGAGTCTCAAAAGCAACACTAAAACGAAGATTAGATGGAGTCAACCAAATAGCCAAGGAACACGTCCAAATACCATGATCTGAAAGTGACCTTCCTCCAGAACTAGAAATTGAGCTGTGTAAGCACGTTCTTGAGTTGGAAGGTTGCTTGTACGGCATTTAAGTAGTCTCTTTCTATAATATGTTTGCTTGTCGTACATTTATGAGTATTGTTTATTTATCCTCGTATGTCATACATAACTTAGTAATATTGATAATTTTAATTTTTTGCCATGATTGGACCTCTGGAACTAATTTCTCGAAGTCCATTGATGGCAACCTAGTGGTTCAATGAAGGTGCCCATGGTCCAAAGAAGGCAACAGCCAAAGATTTAGTTTTTTTCGTATATGTCGGAAAGTGTTAGACCGAATTGTTTGTGCGTTTGATTACAATAAATAAAGGTCCTTAGAAATAAAAATATTAAACCAGTTTCATTTAATCACTTATAATTTTTGAGATATGAGGTCGTAAAGTTAAGTGGTCCATTCATAGCAACCTTCCCCTAATGATTATTTGCATGGTAATACATACGAGTAGGTACACGTTTATAAGGTGGTGAAAAGGGTAATGTCTATATTTCTATTGTATAACTAGCTGTCCCGTTCACGACTTCTTTTGTTCGTTTTAAAAATAAATACAAATAAAAAAAATCTAATTGTAAATCCTAACCATTCTCGAAACCACTTGAACACACACAAATAAAATCATCAAAATCGGTCCAGCCGTTGAGGAGGAGTTTAATTACAAATACACGCACAGAAGATTTATATTTACCATCGTGTAAATATTGATAAATATTGACATTAATATCGGAACCTCTCCACTAACACTTAAACTTTATGGTATGGTATTAAAGTTCAAATTGACTTTTAAGTATTATTACGAATCGACTGTATGGGAGTATAGAAAAGTGTTGTTTATAGACTTTTTGAGGCAATTTTAAAAATTTTTCTCTCCGTAAGAACCATCCTCGTACTTCAAGGAATATTCTAATGGCGGCTGTATACACTCGACGAGGGCCTCTCGCCGAGAGCCTCGGCCGAGAACACTCTCGTCGAGAGCATGCCTGTACACACTCGTTCTAACATTTGAACTTTAGACTTATGCGACAATGGACGTAGAAATTGCTGCTGCTATTTGTCTTTGTGCCGTGAGCTATTATAATTTTTTAAACATTTACTGTAAATAGAAAATTAACTCGGCGACAGGGATTTCAATTTGCTCGCTTATTCGCACCCAAGCGTCATTGATACATTGCTTATCCTTGTGTTTCACATCCTTCTAGTTCCATAAAACAGGTTCTGTTTGATAGCACTCCAAAAAGTGTAATTCTCGTTCGTTAGACCACATAGTGAAAAACGTCTGTTCATAAATACTGGAAAGCAACTAAATGAACGAGTGTGTGCATGCTCGCTCTCGTTTACCTCGCGAGAGCCAACGAGACCCTTTGACTCGGGCGCAAAAAACCGACAAGCCACCGAGAGCCACCGAGACGAGAACGAGAGGGCGAGACGAGACGAGAGCGCGCTGTACACACTCGCGTTCGGCCTGTCTCGGGTATCTCGACGAGTGTGTACAGCCGCCATAAAAAATAATTAGCGAAATCGGTTTAGCTGCTCTCGAGATGTGCGCTTAGCAACACATTCAGCGAATCATTTTTATATTATACATTATATCTATTATGATTTAACATACATTTGATTTCCAACATATAGATTTGTTTGATGACAGCTTTTAATATTATATTATATTATATTATATTATATTATATTATATTATATTATATTATATTATATTATATTATATTATATTATATTATATTATATTATATTATATTATATTATATTATATTATATTATATTATATTATATTATATTATATTATATTATATTATATTATATTATATTATATTATATTATATTATATTATATTAGATTATATAAAGCATAGAAAATAACAGATTATTTAGACAATATGACAATAAAGCTTGGAATTAATCTGCTTCAACCCGACTCGGCATCCGTAACAAAATAGGCAAGGATCATACAAAAAAGTGAGCTTTGAGCTTGAGTTTCTTGCCGGATTCTTCTTGAACTGGGGTTAGTAGAAACCGGCACCTAAATTCACTAGCATGTAAGAAGACGATTCAAAGCAGCAAGCAAGCGACTTTTGAGTTTTGTAGCCCTGAGTTTAATCAGATTTATTTTATAAAACTATTTTCTTATCAATGGTTCATACGTAACATAATGATTGTCATTGTATTTATTTGAGCATGGTTCCTGTAGGTATGGCTAGGTAGGTAATTAAGTAAATAACTGCTGGATAATAATTTAGTTTCGATTTAAACAGGAGGTCACAAGAAGGCGGCCTCGGTGGTATCCGTTTCAACTAACGACGGAAATCGAACCCATTTCACAAAAAACACATCCAAATTATGGACAATCATTATAATTTGTCTATTTTTTGTGTAATTAGGTAGTTAAATGTAGATGTACCAATGACGTGTTCGGTTATAATATAATATATAATGGACGATTTATTTTGATTTTGATACCAATTATAATAAGTCTAATGTATTTAGTAGCCATAAAAACAACAGGATGTGGAACTTTTGTTGTAGTTATTTGTACTTTGAAGCACAGTAGATATAATACTCGTATCTACTTTTTTAACTAACGCGAGAAATAAGCTCAATAAAGTGTCGAGGCCGACTTAGTATTTAACAGGAAATATTACAACAAAAAACATGCAAAAAGAAATATGCATCGACCGGGAATCGAACCCGGGCCGCCCGCGTGGCAGGCGAGCATTCTACCACTGAACCATCGATGCTTGTACAGAATCGATAAAATTAATAATGTGTTATCTATTTCAAACAAGTCAAATCACCGGCTAAGTAAGCAGTGCGTAAGCGTAAATGAACAAATCGAAAAAGACTATTATATGTAGGTCAGTAAGCAGGTACGTTATTATCTAAACAGAATTTGAACAGATTAAATAAAATCATAAAATATTATTACAGGTTACGGTCACATCGCGCCAAAAACGCAAACCGGCAAAGTAGTGACGATATTCTACGCCATCCTCGGCATTCCACTGATGCTGCTGTGTCTCTCTAACATCGGGGACGTCATGGCCTCATCCTTCAGGTAGGTAGCTGTTGGGGCCATATACCTGGATATTGTCCTTCTTTTCGTAACCGAAAATGAGCTATACAAATGTTTTTGACCTCTGTGGTGCAATGGGCTTAGGTCCGGCTGAGACGCAAACGGTTGCGGCTTCGATTCCCGCCGCAGGACAAATGTTTGTATGATCTGCAAGTATTTGTCTCGGATCTGGGTGTTTCTATGTATAATATGTATGTATTTAAAAAAAGAAGTATATAAATAGTGTATCAAAATCAAAAATCTTTTCATTTTAGTTACATACTTATAGATAAATGGTAGGGTTGGGATCTCTTTTAAGTTTACACCTGAGTTAGAAGAGTCCCCTATATTCTGTGCTCCTTAAATTGTAACATAAACAATACAGGAAAAATATATTAATAACAATAATAAGTTAAGTTACACAAGTACACATAATAATAATAATAGGTTTCTTTATTATGTCTACTATGGGTACTTGGTAGGTAGGTATATCAATGGGTTTCCAATCTGTAGTACTATCTAACATAAATTGGTAGGTACTTATATAATTTATTATTGTAGGTATGATAATAGGTAGGTAGTGTTTCATAATATCAGTCATGTCACCCATACATAACGCAAGCTCTCCTTACTTTGGGGCCAGATCATGCTGTGTGAAATGTCGGGTATTATTATTATTAATATCTAAGAACGCCAACGAACTGTAACTCAGATACCATGGTAAAAATTTTAGCTACAATACAATTTTGCCTGTGGTAGTACTTACTAACCTACTGAATAACAAATAAATTCTTCGTAAACAAAATAGACCCTGACCATGACCTTTAAATAAGAAGACAGGTTCTTGTCCACACTATTGACTCGAGTGAATATATTGTTATCTACCTGAATGTTTCGTCTTGGA
The DNA here is from genome assembly GCA_948098915.1 of Lampropteryx suffumata. NCBI lineage: Eukaryota > Metazoa > Arthropoda > Insecta > Lepidoptera > Geometridae > Lampropteryx > Lampropteryx suffumata. The sequence goes on along the minus strand of OX402557.1, from coordinate 19,644,883 downwards.
AGACACTCATAATTTGATGGAATTTTGCAGGTTTCTATACTGGCGTGTGTGCTGCTACGTGTGCACCCGCCCGCCGAAACGGAGGCATCGGCACCACCACCAGTCCGTAAGGCGAGTCCGGCCCCATAATACGTATCTCGCGACCTTTAGCAACAGGCGTGTATTACGCGATCACTGTTGCAAAACACACATTTTGTACGCTAATATCTCTATTACTACCAGTACCTGCATGAGCGTATTGTTGCTTGTAGGGCGTCAGGCGAGTTATAGGCACTGACTGGAATCAGTATTAACAGTTTGTAATAGATACGACTTAAGACTGATATTACAGATCGCGACAGCAATTACTATTGCTATTGCTACTTTTACATAATAACCCTTTAGATAGTGATGTGCTTTTCACAAAAATGTGTATGTGTATATTGCAGACGTTCAGCGCGCGGAGTCAGCACACGCTCGGTACGGAAAAGAAAACCTGTCGAGCGGGCACACTCCGACACAGATTGCAGGTACTTACTTTATTATATCTACATACAGTTATAAGTTAACCAGTTGGATTTACCACTAGGAATACGCAGTGATCATTTAACTTTTGATTGGCAGGTACCGGGACAGCGGCTACAGCAGTGGACGCATCAGAAGACCGCGCCAGCCCCCTGCGGCCACGAGCCATGCTTCTCTGCCCCGCACGAGGTCACAGCCGCCGCAGTTTAGGGGACATGGTAACTAACACTGGCTGTGACACGCCGCCGCCGACCGAACTTACCTGTTAACTTCACACTGAATACCCAACAATGATGATTCATGCGAGTCAACATAGATTGTGATTGTAAACAAAAAAAAAATATTAAGTTACCTATATTAATACTGGTGTCAAATTATGTTATTTAAGATTCTGTTCGAAGCACTTACTTACTTTATATATGTTTCTCATAATAAGTGCAATGAGATCTTTAGATGTGTATTTTCTTAATAAATATCCTTAAACCCACTTACCATATTAAGCTTCACTACATTTCCGAACCAGCCACCCAAGTTTTCGGCAGTTTTAGATGAATTCAAAGGAGACAAATATTTGTAAGACCCGGTTGCGGTTTTTCTTAGCGGAAATTATGTTTTTTTGTTCATAGGCCCCAGAGATTTTGACCCCGAAGACAGATCACCCGTTCATATTGAAAAGTACAGCAGCAGACGGGAGCCCTACCCATGCGAAGATGAAGGTACAATTATAACTTGCAATAATAAACATGTGTGGACTGATTGCGATGCTTAGTTTGGGGCTAGATGGTGTTGTTGGTGTTGATTACACCAACAACACCAAACTAAGCATAGCTTGTACTATGGAAACCAAATGACTGACATTCCTAATACTTAAATATTTTTAAATACATACTTATATAACACCCAGATACAGAACAAGCATTGATATTCATTCCTCAAATGTTTGTCCTGGGAGGAAGTAAGCAATAAATAACATAGTTACTTAATTAATTAATAACTGAAAAATTCTTGTTATTCCTCAGAGGACTTTCCTAAGATATCACTGCCATTGCAAGACCTTGAAGCAGCGCTCAAAGACTTGGAAACTCATCAGACGAAAAAACCTTCCAAAAGTGAGCTGCGGAGCAAGTCTCTGCCACGTCCCGCAAAAGCCAAGCCTGAGAGTGGGCCTCGCCGGGACTACGACGACCACAGGCACATCGAGGACGAACCGAGGGAGTTTTACGAAATGCATGATCTACATGATATCGACTTTGAAAACTACAGAGAGAGAAAGGCTTTGGAGAAGGAGAGGGAGGATTATGGGTACAGAGACCGAGGATATGATCCTGAAGATGACGACTTTGAATTCGACTCGCCGAGAAATGCGAAACAACGACGAGACTACAGGTTATTAGTTAGTTAAACATTTTTACTCTATCGTCCTCTATATCAAAATTATAACGACCTATTTTTCTATTTTCAAGAGCGAACAGAGGTCGGTCAGAGTTGTTCGAGCGAGACCGTGAGGAGTACGGATATGACAAGAAGCGCGCCCGCCGTGCCAGGAGTGCCATGTACGACCACGAGTACGACTGGGAAGACGGTAGGGACGATCGGAGGATAGAGAGAGTGGAGATGATGCGGCCGGAGAGAGCGGACCTGGAGGCAGGGAGGGGGCGTCGACTGCGGAGGTTGTACACTGTCGATGATAGCCGACCAAATAGATACGTAAGTCAGCAGAACCCACGGCAATACGTTTTATTTGCAACAAAACGCTTTACCTTATAATTATTTTTATAGTCACCAACACCAGATAGAGAAGAAGAGTGTAGTGATGCTGAAGTGGTAATGTCAAGAAGGAGTAGGCCTCAAGCTCAAGGTTAGTAATGTATATTATAACTAGAATACTTGAATGTTCCGATTTTAAGACTCTTTTTATTTCATTATCTTATCTGTTTTAGCTTGGGGATCTCGGCAGTCAGAACTATATCCAGTACCTTCAGAGCCACCTAGAGAAGAGGTGATACTTTATATTACTCAAAATATTCGCAATTAGTTGTCTGTTTTGCTCTTCCTTCGAGGGTTGAATTACCGTCGTTAATGTCGTGACCCTGAGTCAATATTCAGGTATTGCTCTTCTGCAGATAAAGCCAGTACCGATCTGGCTGTGCGTGTTCCTGGTGGCGTCCTACATCGTTGCCGGCACTTTCCTCTTCAAGCGCTGGGAGGACTGGAAGTACTTGGACGCGGCTTACTTCTGCTTCATCACGCTCACCACCATCGGCTTCGGAGACTTCGTGCCTGCTCAGGTAGGTAGCTGTAACCTACTGACTTGACAAGGTTAGACTTACTTTACCGCAATAGATGCTAATTGTTAAAACCTATGCGCTCCGTGGACACATTGTGTACGTAACCTAGTTAGGTATATCTAACGCATTCTAAAGGATCGAAAATACTTACTGCTGCGAACCCTGACTTTGATTTCACATAACATTGTTGGTTTTAGTTGCTTTCAAATTACACCTTATGTGTTTTGATGAGCAATTCTCTAGCCAGCTTAATACACAAAACATGGTAAGGAGCTACTTTGAATTCATGTGTTAACAATATTATAGAAACATGTTAGGCTGTCAGCTCAGTTGGTAGTAGCTCTACCTTTTGCACTGTAGGTTGAAGGTTCGATTCCCTCTCAGGCTAAACATTTGTGTGCAGAACATAGATGTTTTTGCTGGGTCTGGGTGTTATAAGATATCATAAGTGTGTATTTAAAAATATATAAGTAAGTATTCTATCAGTCATCTAGTCACCATAATACAAACTATGCGTAATTTGGGACTAGATGGTGCTGTGTGCATTGTCCAGCAACATTTATCTATTCTTCAGTGTCGGCAGTACCTATCAACATAGCCCACAAAACTTGGTGGGTACCTACCTGTCCTGTATCTTTTCGATCACCATACTTGCTAACTTGTTATAAAAATAAACGCTCGATAGACCAGTTCAGCAAAATTGTATCTTTTAAACCAGGGTCAACGTGTAGACGACGCAGCAGCAGCCGTACACTCCATAGCGCTATGTTCCCTGTACCTGCTGTTCGGGATAGCCCTGCTGGCCATGTCCTTCAACCTGGTGCAGGAGGAAGTGCGGGCCAACGTCGCCTCCCTTGCCACCAAGCTCGGCATCATCAAGGCCCGCCACAGCCAGAGGACGGACTCCGAGAGCGACTATTAAAGTTTTTCGATTTAAGGAAATGCAGTGCAAACATTGATTTGGTGTAGGTACTTACGTGTACCTACCTTGATTAGTTTAGTACGTGCCATTGTTGTATTTTCAATAAGTACTCATCAAGTATAAAAATGTGTCCAAAATTACTCAAGTAAAGTACTTAGTATCGTCTCCCATCTAATACATAACACTATAGGTAGCTCAGGTGGACAGTGCCACTTTTCCCCTGATGTTCAGGTGCTAAACATAAAATGGAATATGGGCAATGGGATTATTTAAATGTTTTTAAAAATGCCCATAATAAAAACTAAGTAGGTACCTAAACATTTCATTGACCATTGCAATGAGCCCAAACGCGGTACCTATGCTGTATGTTGATGAAGAGTTTGGTATCTTGCAGATTTCAGGTGGTGCTGCAGTATCAGATCGAGGTTTCCATTTTCTAGCAATATCATTGAAGTAACAGGATACCAAACATCGAATCGATCAGACCTGTGGAAGCTTTCACAAACTTTTATCAACTGGTAAAGATCTAATGGGCTTCAAATGGCTGAACAGATTTTTTTAATTCTTAGCTAAGACCACACTTCATAAAATCAACTTTCAAACAAAATAAATCTAAATCAATCAGTTAGTCTAAACAGACTCCCAAATGGGAGTTACGATGCCACAGACAGACACACACTGGTACACATATATGTTAGTACACATCTGTGTGTTATAATTATGAGTTTAACGTGTGTTTTTGTGTATCGACACGTTACACTTATAATACCTCTTACCTACAATATTACTTACAAAAATATAATAATATTATATCTACAACATACTCTTTTTCTTTGCTTTTACCTTAATTGAGTTCTCTTGTAGCACTTTAATGCGCATTTTGAATCTGAACTAAACAAAACACAGCAGTAAATGTATTGCGACATTAGCCTCACTATATTATTTGAATCTCAGTAAAAGCATAGTTGCTGCCATGCGCTAACGGGAATCGAACCCCCGTATAGGTACAAGTTCGTCTTGTCCAAACGCTCGACAGAACACTATGTTGAGAACACCTACTTCTAGCAGAGGGGAAAAAACACCTACATTTGGTTTGTGTAGCATAGCATTCTAGTAGTTTATGGGTTGTAGCAACTCAACCCAAGATCAAAAGCAAACTTCTTTTCAAAATCGATCACAAACAAATGAGACGGAAGACGGACCATAACCGGATGACGCAACGAACGTCAAAAACACAATTTTCGTAAAATGTATTGTTTACAAAATGGTTTTACCATTAACCTACGTAGTATACTATACCTAAGCAACTAGGAATATGTACCTATACCACATCCTCCTAGTTACGAAGTAGGTACCTACCTACTTCAGTAACTATTACCTACCTAGGTATATTGTAGGATAAGTCACGCCACGACCGACGCGACGGTAAAACTAAAAGCAATCGTAGCATGTATCCGGTTGCCCGGTTGGGTTTTGCTACCGCGACACTGTGGGGTTTTTACTTTACATCTAAGAACTTGTGAAGTCTGGTACAATACCTACTTAGACTAAGTAAATACCTATATCAATGTAAATAAAATATACAGTGTGTGTGCGCGAAGTGTGCGACGCGCGACGTTGCCGTTCTGCCGAGCGCGACCGACCGACCGGATACCTAGCAGCCGTCAGGAGAGACCGCACCGCGCCCGACCCCCCGCCTCGCCGCGCGGCTCCCGGCCCGGCCCTGAATTCCGTTCCGGCCAGTGCGCTACTAACCGGCTCTAGGGCCGCACACCGTTCAACGTTACTATCATTTCACATAAATAAGCAAAAAAGTGCTATAAAATTGTGTAATAGAACAAGAGAAAAGTTTCGTTTTATGACTGCTTATATTTTTGTTGTATTCTGTGTTTGGTGGGTTTCCCGCCGATGTTAAACCGGATCGGAAGTGATTCAAGGATAACAGTACTATGTCGGACACCTCAAGGTAACTTACTGAAATTTAGATATCTATTTAAGTATCTGTCGATTGATAAATATCACCACCTACTTACTTACCTACTTAGTATAGGTGGTACTTTTTGATGGTACTCTAACTTACTATATTTTATGATATGATTTAATAAAGTAGGTACCTAAGTAGGTAATATTGTAAAACTTAGTGTAGGTAGATTGAAACAAACGAGTATGTCCCTACCTGGGTGTATTATTTTGATATTTTGTGAATAGATAGGCATCTCTTTGTGATTAACATCATTTTAAGTAACAATATAATACATACACCGCAATACATAAAATCGAGCATATCTCATGAGCGCCTGCAGAAATAATGTTAGCAAACATTGCGTGTGATTGCAGCGCGGGTAAGCGGATGCGCAAGTACAACGAGCCCGTGGATCTGATCGAGCAGGTGCGCGCTCGGCCGTGCCTGTGGGACCGTTCCTGTCCGCTCTACCGCAACCGCGTCGCCAAGGAAACCGCCTGGCGCGACATCTGCCGAGCGCTGCATTCTGACTACGACGACCTAACGCCCGCAGACAAACACGAGATGGGTCAGTTATACATTAGTTATATTATGTACATAAGTAAAAACCTTGTTCGCTTATCCATAGTTGGGTATATAAACCTCCCTGTTTGTACCATCCGTCGCGACCCTGTGCTCTGTGCTTGTCTATACGCGGCCCACGACATTGACGTCGTCTGTCGTCTGCCCATCTTGCCAAAGGACGGCTGACTGCTAGATCAATCACCGAATATCAATCGCGTAGACAATCTTACGAGAGCTCACACTGTGGAAACACTCGAACAATTATTCACTGTACGAGAAAAGTTAAAAGATTAAAGAATAAAAGATCTTATACACGAATGGAATTATCACTAGTAATTAATGAGTTTTACTTCTATATTGTTGTAAGGGTTGTGGGGGTTACAATATTCATCTCTTTCAGCAGCTCAATTTGTACATATTTTACACCAGTGCAGTGCACGAAAGGAGCCTCTGAGGCGCACTTTAATCCTTTCACCACACTGGTTAGAAATAACTAGTGACACGATAAGAAGAAGAAGTGGTATATTATAGCCATTTGGATTATATTCCAGCAGTTTACGCAACACTTCCATAGTAGAGCCATGGAAGTCAGGAAACATCTGTTATATAGCCTCATTGAGTCTCTACTAAATGAGGCTATTTCGAAACAGTCAATGTGGTGAAAGGATTAAAATGCGCCTCAGAGGCTCCTTGCGTGCACTTGGTTGTCTTCAACATGCCAGTTTTTTCACAATGTTTCCCTTCGCTGTTTGAGAGTGCTGGTATTAGTGCACATACATTTTTCGATCAGAAAAATCAATTGATGCGCGACTGGTTCTAAGCCCAATACATTGGGCCCCCTACAACTAGACTACTAATGAGTACCAATTAATTGTTCTATATTATGCAGGGCTGATGGCGATGCGCAAGTGGTACAATATCCGGGACGCGTACAGGAAGCACTACGTGGCGCGGGGGTCGTCAGCGACACGTCCGTACCTGTACGCCAGCCAGCTTACCTTCCTCATCCCCGTGTTCAACAGCACCACCAAGCTCGACCCCATCAAGTGTGAGCTCGTCCAGGAAGACGAGCCGGATCACGAGAGAGAGGAGTGGCCGAACATCTTCGAAATGGACCATGTAGAAACAAGTGCGCCGAAGCGCAACAAGCCCGAGCGGCAGCATGCGCGGCTCAAGGAGCCTGCCGAAGCTGACGATAGCATCCTGTCAGCTCTCGTCAATCTCGTGGAGAAGGAAGAAGACGAAGACAGGGCCTTCTTCCGATCGATTACTCCAGCGGTGAAGTCTTTGCCCGATGAGCACAAGTTTGTGTTCAGGATACGGGTGATGAAGCTGCTCAACAACTTGAGAAAGGAATGTGCCGATTCAAAGACTGTCAAATATTCTGACGCGAGTGACTCGGAATGAAGTGTTAGGTGATAGAGACTATTTTGCGAGTGCGAACTATAATGGGGCCAAATAGAGATTAATAGTTATATATAATTTAAATTTGTCATAATAACACATGGTTAGTATAATTTACACTGTTATTATTGTAAGACAAAATATAATTGTAATATAACATTAATCCTACTAATCTTACAAACAAAACTATACATAGACTGCTGTAGTTATGTAAGTAAATATACGAGTATATATTTTTTAACTTTTGGGTCCAGAAAGTTGCAACACAACAAAATAAAAAGGTACTTTTAATACGCGATAAATACCAGTTAATTATTAAACAGTATCAGTTTTATTATAATGTAACTTGTTAAATTCATAATTGGTATCAAGGTACCCAATTATACATAGGTACCTAATAACTTTATATTCTGCGTTGGTTACAAACAATGGACCCGAAAGAGCGAAGAATAAAGTCATTATAATTGATAATCTTATTTTAATCTACCAACTGCAAATCCTTTATCTTTAAAGATAAGTAAATTTCAAGCAGCATTTTAAGCAGCTTTCGATAATTATTCATAAAGTAGCTGGTGGCCGCTGGTTCTGCACGATGTCGAACCCGCATAAAGGGGAGAAGAGGGAAGGGGTCGACCTAGACCACATCCTGGTGAACGAGGTGGGGCAGTTCGGGCGCTACCAGCTAGTCACGCTGGCGCTTGCAGCTCTCCCTATCATTTTCTCGGCATTTGCATCTGGAGAGTACATCTTCACCACTGCCAGGATACCTACAAGGTAAGAGCCTACTACCTACTAAGACCTGCATTTTGCGGATGGGAATCAAGTTTGTGATTATAGTCTGTGTAACGACTCAAAGAGACGATTTTATTATTTAAAACTAAATCCCTTTACTTTGGCCATAATTTCGTAGAGATATTGATCACCATTAGAATGACCTTGATGGTAAATACAAGGGACTTGTATGAGATACCTGCCTGTTATACAAACAGAAAATCTGTAATTTCTGACTAGAAATCGTCGAATCACCTAGACTGGCTATTATAGTCTAGATGATTTTATACTAAAAGCACGGCAAATTAACGAATTTTGTCAACTACAAACTTAAATAACAGGTGCTGTATTTACCAACCAGGCCGTTCTTATGATGATCATATTAATTTTTACCAGCTGATAGAATAGGTACTTATATAATTGTAACTACATAATGATACTTTATAACACCCAGACACAGAACAAGCACTTATGTTCATCACATATAATGTTTATTCTGGAAGGTAATCGAAACTACAGCGCAGAAGGCAGAGCTTCTAATAACTGATCTAACAAACCACACCGATGGTGATCTTCCAGATGCATGATCTCGCAATGTGACGGCGAGAGCCCCGAGTACGCTCCCTCGTGGGTCCTTAATGCCATCCCGGGCACCAGCACGAACTCGTTCGAGAACTGTGAGCAGTTTGCCAACAGCACGCTCCAGGCGCCACCGGTGGCTAACGACACGTGTCCCGCTGCGCTGTTCGACAGGACCCGCACCACGGAGTGTTCGCGCTACGTCTACCAGAACACCCTCAGTGTGGTATATGACGTAAGTGTCTACAAAAACCTTTTTGATGATGATGATAATTTACTTTGATGAAGATCTCGTGAGTAATTGAGGGCATAGTCTCTTTAGAATTAGCCAGATACCAGTGCATCATGACGACATCTGTGGCACAGTGGGCCAAGGCCCGGCTGAGACGCGGAAGGTTGCGGGCTCGATTTACGCTGCGGGACAAATGTTTGTATGATCTATAAGTATTTATCTCCGGTCTGGATATTTCTATGTATAATATGTATGCATTTAAAACAAAATAAGCATATAAGTAGTATATAAGTCATGTGGAACCCATAACAAAAGCTCTGCTTACTTTAGCGCCAGGTGATGCTATGTGAAATGTCCAGCATTATTTATTTTTAATAAGAATACACCTCTAACAATCGTTCATTTAAAAACAATAACTCAGGAAGCACTCGATAAATTTTAAATCCTACCAAGGCTGCAAGAATATCAACTATCTGCCTATCTATGCTATGGATTTTACTCAAAAACAAGATAAAGCGAATTTATCTATATTGGACTAGGGATATTAAAATTGTGAATATGATTAGTTGTCCGAAACCCTCAGCATGACCTTGCAAATGTTTCAGTTCGATATGGCTTGCGACGAATGGAAGCGATCCCAAATCGGTTCAATCCGGACGATCGGCACTCTGCTCGTACTGCCAATAACTGGCTACATTTCTGACCGCTGGGGCCGGCGCGTGGCGCTCACTATCAACGCGTTCAATACGGGTTGGATCGGATTGGTGCGTTCTTTCGTCAACTCCTACGAGTGGTTCTTGGCGCTCGAGGTGTTGGAGTCCTCGGTAGGCGCTGGTGCCTATTCATCTTGTTATATTCTAGGTAAAATGTCAATAGTCAAGAAGTCCAGTTTCGGGCTGTAAGTATCATTAGTCTAACGAATAAAATTAATGTGAAATAATTGTATGTTTCAGTGACAGAATTGGTGGGCCCCAAATACCGAGTAGTAGCCGGAGCAACCATTTCAACGCTCTTTGCGCTCGGTCAAGTATTACTCGGGTTGATCGCCTGGGGAGTGCCTACCTGGAGGTCACTCACGCAGGTCTTATACGCACCACAAATTCTCGTTATCAGCTACTTTTGGATCCTCTCGGAATCCGTCCGCTGGCTAATGAGCAAGGGTCGGTACGAAGAATCAGAAGTAATCCTCAAGAAAGTTGCAAAAGCCAACAAAAAAGAGCTGTCCCAAGAGTCACTAGAAGCGTTACAGGCCACGGCAGAAGCCGAAAAGAACGTCGTCAAACAGAAAGAACCGTGGTTGGTGGTGTTGGTGCTTAGATCAAAAATACTGCTATCTCGATGCTTGGTGTCTCCGATTTGGTGGATAACCAACACTCTTATCTACTACGGCATGGGAATAAATGCTGTGAATATGTCCGGCAACCGCTATCTAAACTACGTGGCTGTCGCTGCGATAGAGATTCCTGGGTATTGGACGGCCATTCTTCTCTTAGACAGGATCGGAAGGAAGCCAGTATTGATTTGCGCGTACTGGCTCTGCGCTTGCTGTCAGTTTGCATTCGCATTCTTACCAGGTGGTAAGGATTTTTTTTATTATCTGTGTTCTAAAGAAATAACCGAGTGACATTGATAACCGTGAATAGGTCTTACAGTTTCATGTTTACATAAATTACAAACTCAAAGATCTTCGCCCGTTTTCTGAAAGATTTTATTTTATACAACTTCAACAAATTTAACTTAGGTCTTTGATTTATTAATGTATATTTTTTAGGCATGCCTGGACTCTCCCTGTTCCTGTACCTATTTGGCAAATATTGCATTGCAGTGGTGATGACGTCAGTGTACGTGTACACTGCGGAACTATACCCCACCAAGTACAGACACAATCTTTTCGCCTTCTCTTCCATGGTGGGCCGACTGGGTTCCATCACTGCCCCGCTTACTCCAGCTCTCGTAAGTGCTTGAAAACCTACTCTAATTTAGTGAAAGAGATTATGGGTCTATCCTATAATCACGTAATAGCTAATGCGCAGTTTAAATCTGTTGCCGTCTCTAGTCATTGATATCAGAATGACAAAGACAGAGTATATTTAAACGTCACTCTAGCTGATTATGTGATTATAAACTAGTTTGTAAAATTATAATTTCAATAAATAGGTAGTCAAAATTTGCAAAGTGTTTCTTCTTTCCTCTCCAGGCCCAAGAAGTGTGGGAGCCGTTCCCGTCGGTGTTATTTGGCAGTTTTGCACTTCTGTCGGGGCTTCTCATTTTTACCACTCCAGAAACTCTTGGAACGAAGCTCCCAGACACAATCGAGGACGCAGAACAATTAGGAAACAAACGCATGAAACAAGTCACTTGATCTCAATAAACGGTATTACGATAATTTATTGTCTTTTAATTTTCTTTTAGCACCAAATACTTATTCGATTTTTAATAGTACGTATTTTATCTTAGATGCTAGGTTTTTTTCGACCTGCCGATGTCCTCAGCCTCTTCCATGGTGTCCGGCAGCTTTGTGCCGAGGGTCTCCGGCGTTAGGAATAGCGTCATGCCAGACACGACGGCAAACCCACCGAATAGCACGAACGGCATCTCGTCAAATGTTGCAGCTCCCTGAAATATTATGTAGGCTATTACGAATTTTCGTATAATACTCGTACAATAATTAAAGTCAAAAGATACTTTATTCAATACAATCACAACGATCACTTTGAAACGTCTTACATACTAGGTGAATTTAGGTGCCAATTCGTCCCAACCCAAGCCCTAGAAGAACTGGCAAGAAACTCGTCCTGGTTCTAGCGCTTTTTTACATGATACATGTTATAACTACCTTAACTACGAAAAACTAATACAAGAGAGTTTATTACATATATACTTTTCAAATGTGTCGGTTAACTGTCTGAGGGCAGACCAACATGAGGCCATGCATTCTTATCAATAATATAGTCATTTATATCATAATACGCTTTCATCAAAAGACTACCTTTAATGTAAGATTTAAATTTCTTAATAGGTAGATTATATACTTTTTTTGGAAGCTTATTATGGAAGCGCACCGTGTTCTCCATAAAGGACTTATTTACTTTTTCTAGTCGAAACCTAAGGATGAATAATTTGTTTATACAGTGCAGTGCTGAGTAATTATTTACTTTGGTCATAGCTCGTAGATGAAGCTTGGAAAGTACTTCTTACTTCTCGCTACTCTCTCAGCGCTCATCAGCCGGGCTCTACTACGGCTCAACAGTTGTCAAAAGCCGATTAACTACTAAAGCTCCGACGTTATAAGGACTATATTATAAAAACATTAATTTAAAAAGGTCCTTACAATAGCCGGTGTCAAAGGAGCAGTAATGGAGCCAATCCTTCCGATCATGGAACAGAATGCGAACAGGTTATGTCGGTACTTGGTAGGGAACAGCTCGGCGGTGTACACGTAGATAGCCGTGGTTACTGCGGAGATGCTGCACTTGCCAAATAAGTAGACGGTCAAGGATACTCCGTATATATCTAGGACAAGATAATATTCGGGTATGTGAAGTTTATGAATTGTCTCAAAAAAAACATGATGAATACAAAATCGTAAATCTTACCATTTGATATGAAGATGTATGCAATCTGACATGCAGCACAGATCCAGAACCCACCCATCAACACTGGTTTTCTGCCGATCCTGCTCAGCAAGAGCACAGAAATCCAGAACCCTGGTATTTCCACCGCTGACACAGCAATGAAGTTTACGTATGGGTTCCCAGACATGTTCACGGCATTGATAGAGAGCCCATAGTAGACTAAGGTCATCGTGATCCACCAGATAGGAAGTATGATACATCGCACCAGAATCATTTTATGCCTAAGCACCAGTACTACCAACCACGGCTCATTCGCTCTTTCAGCTTTTTCTAGAGCTTTTTTCTTCTTCTCTTCTTCTGCCGTCACTTGCAACAAATGCAGCGATTTTTCAGAAAGTGGTTTCCTGTTAACTCGAGCAACTTCCTTCAAGAGAGCCTCCGACTCTTCGTAGCGACCCTTGCTCATGTACCATCTAACTGATTCGGAGATGAACCAGAAGTAGCCGATGGTGATGAGCTGCGGGATGTAGAGGGCGAGGGTAAGGGGTCTCCAGTCGGGCACGGCCATGGCTATCAGCCCCATGAAGACCTGGCCGATTGCGAAGCACGATGACAAGACGCCGCCCGCTACAACACGGTACTTTGGTCCCACCAGCTCCAAAACTGAAAAAAATGACTCATAGCTTCATCTCAGATGAGCATATAGCTTATACCTTCGTGATGCAATGGAAATAACATTAATTAAGTATTCGATATCCTTATTCTGTATTTATAAACTAAGTCGTGATTATCTGTCGACTCATCTTGGTAGATTATTATGCACCATTATGAACGTGAAGTTGTTAAGTACTTACCTAGATATTATTGAGACAATAAGTTTATTTTACAACCCAAAGAATGTAATTGTTATAATTTATACAGTATATCTTATCAGTGCCTAACATTAAAATACTTAGGTAAGTTGTAATTTCGATTTTATACTCAATAATTTAATTATACCTACTCGTATGTTAGTTACCTGAAATTATAAGTAAGCTATTTAATAGGTGATTTTTCGTACCTAATATGTAAGTGCATGAAAAGACACCCGATCCAAAAACTGCTTCGATGACCTCTGAGGCCATGAATCCCGCGTATGTATTGGCCCAGTAGCGTGTTACACCGAGCCAGGCGGTGTTGAAGGCATTGATGGCGAGCGCGGTGCGGCGTCCCCAGCGGTCTGAGACGTAGCCGGTCAGGGGCAGCGCCGCGAACGTGCCAAAAGAGCGGACGAACCCGATCAAGCTGCGGCTCCATTCGTCACAGGCCAACTCGAACTAGAATCAAAAGATATATTTTATTTATCACCATAATCAGCATTGTGAAGTTAGTGAACGAGGTGATATTAACAAAACTGAACTTACGTCGTAAACCACGGTTTGTGTGTTTTCATAAACGTATTGTTCACAAGGCAGGATTACACTGGGATCGAACAGCGTAGCGGGGCAGGCGCCGCCCCCGGGCACAGCCACCGCTGAAGTTGCGTTGCCGAACCGTAGGCAGGCGTCGAACGAGTCTCCGCTGGCCGGCACCGCGCTTGCGAGCCATGCCGGAGTAAATACCGCTTCGGATGCCTCCTCACATTCTGGTATCAAACATCTGTAATGGATAATACGAGTGCATTAGTAAAAAATTGGTCAAGCGCATTTGACCACGCACAGTGAAGGTTTCCGAAGTCAGTATTTATAAGAATGACTAGGACCAGTGTCCTAGTCATTCTCAATATGTCATAATCAAATATCTGTATCGAAACACTGTTTATGAAACCGCTTAATATCTTTAAAAGACCTATCTAAAGTTTTGCCAAATGATGGGATAGTAAAATTAACACAACTTTTCATATTGTTAATTTTTATTTTTATTTTATAGAAAACGTCGTTTTATCCGTGTTTTATACCGAGCAAAACTCAGTCATCCAAGTACTAGATATTAAATAAGACTAACCTTGTGTTAATCCGGGCCGTGGTAAACACGTACTCTGCATGAAAAGCCGCGAATATAACTCCAACTGCAGCAAGCGCTAGTGTCCTCAATTGAAACTTTCCAAACTGTCCTATCTCGTTTATCAGAATCGTGTCAAGATTCACCTTTTCATCTACATTCAGTTTACCTTCCCCCATTGCTGAATCCATGAGATTCTTTACTTCATAATCATTGGTTTTATCAGCTGAATACACACTGAGTGACACCTAAATTCGCAATGTGAATCTGATAAAATATTTTATTGAAGTGCAATTCTGTTTCGGTGATAAATAATAATACTTATTTGAAAGAGACAGATAATGTGAACTTGAGATTTAAGTACGCATCTTTTTCGGGTTCGTCAGATGAGCTACTTGTAAGTCGACCTACAAAAACTAAACTCATTAGTACCTGCTGAATATTCAAAGAATGCTCAAAATAGCAAATAATTACATTTTATGAATAAAAGTTAAACATGTTCACGACTGGTATACCCGGGCTCGGCTGACACCTCACATATTTTAGCTATATTTATCTTTAAGGATGTCAAAAGAGGTAGTCAGAAGTACGACCAAACATATTTCGTACATGCTCGCGCTTTTGCACAGTAGTTAGTATTTTGTGCGTGACAGGTTGCAAACCCATCACTGCCTATTGGAATACTAACCAATGACACGCGCCTTCAAATATTTAAGGTTCGGCTTCCTCTCGATGTTTTCCTTCACTTGAGAGCATCGGTATTGCGTAGATACACTTTTCGAAAGGTAAGATCCGTGGGTGACCGACCAGCTTCTACCCTCGACGTTATGATGGCAAGGCAAGGATGGTACCACTTCGAGTACCCCACCATGGATCCTATTAAGAGTTAATTTAAATTCATTTTTATAATTTGTAATATATGTTAAAATTCAAATACGACTTAATTGTAAAAAAGCATACTTACAAAATATTACATATAAAATTATATATTTTTACAAAACTGAAAACCGGCTTCTTAACCCTGAATATCAAAAGCTGTGATTTGATATAACCAACAGAACTCAAACTCTAATTGTGATACATAAAATGCAAAGGCAATAAGAACATGTGCTGCTTGTCGTCCATTGTCAAGCCAGTTAACCACTGAAAGAACATGTGCTGCTTGTCGTCCATTGTCAAGCCAGTTAACCACTGAAAGAACATGTGCTGCTTGTCGTCCATTGTCAAGCCAGTTAACCACTGAAAGATATACTATACTAATAGGTATTCCGAAACAAAACGAATATTTACCAAAGTTTTTACCAATTTGCGATTATATTTGTTCTCATTCGTTGAGAAGGTTAGGACTTTTATCATATTTTTCATCATCAGATCCTCACCAAACTTAAATAATGTTCATTTCGGTTGTTCAAGATTGGTAACCGCGGTGAAACTTTTTTCCAGTAGGTATGAAGGCGGAAAAACGATTAAAAACTGACTCGTGTTATTCCATAATGCGGGATAAATAACAGGAATATCTTTTTGAAGCCAGAATAGATGATATCCATTTCTGAACTGTACCTTAAGTTCTTATTACGATCACTTCCTCTTGTAATGTGATATCCGCTCCTTGAACGTCACCATGTGGATTGATTATTCAATTCAATTAAGTTCTTGGTTATTGGCCTTTGTGGAAGGAACATAATTTCGGCAAAGTGCCCTTTTATGTATGTCCTTTGCACGTATGTCCTATGCACAAAATTTCCACTTCTACAAATACTGGCCGTATTTGTAGAAGTGGAAATTTTGTGACTTCAAATCTATGCCATCTGTTGTGATGTGACGTGTGTGTGTGATGTGTGATGTTCGTCAAGAAAATCGACGTGGTTTCATCATGATGACCAAAAAGCATATATTTAATGATGTCTCAGTAACCAACAGGGTCAAAACCGGCAGTGATCACCGTTAGAGTAATCGCGGTTAGAGGCTCATTAAATCTTAACGTAAAGCTAGAAAGATCTCGTCTGATGAAATTTACTCTTCGCCCACATCCAGCCCAAATCCGAAACCTCGAGAGGTTTCCGTTGGAACTCCAAAATCGCTTACAATGCCTCACCGAATTCGGATCCGTGTACGAAATAAATGACGGGCTGGTGGAAATTGTCCATGCCGTTGGGTCAAAGTTCTTTTAGTTCCAACGCAAAGGTAGAACCCAAAAACTCTCTGAGCACACTCTTGAACTCATGGCAGAACGCAGCGAAATGTAACTACAATCTTTGGTGGACATGTGACATAGTGGCGTTTCGTAAGGTTGAGTGACTAGATCGAAGGTCTCGGCAGAATAACAGCGCTGACCTGTCATCTGACAGGGAAGCATAACGCTGAGTCGAGATCTTTTTACTGATGTACTTACAGTACGCAGAATAATTTTGAGTTTTATAAATAGTCCATTGAAAAGTTACATTTGGGTATGCATTTGTCAGAGGACGCAATTTTATTTTTTTAATGTGTAGGGGGGGTCAGTAGAAGCTTAAGTTCAAGTTTGTGGGGTCGGCACCCTTGTCCCCCGGCCGCCATCTTGGAAAAGGGGGTGCAAAGGGTTTTCGCGCTGTATCTCGTAAACTAGTTACCTTACAGAAAATTTAATCAAACATAAAATGTAGCAAATTAAATTTCCTACAATTTTATTTCTATTACTTTTTATCGTCAAGTGAAAAGGCAAAGTCAAATTTATAAAAATTTTGCAGAAGCATCCAGAGTTAGCAAGTGGAACTAAATTATTTATGAGTGAGAAAGTCGAGTCATCGTTACTCAGTGTTGTTGGCGAACGTTTTTTCGTCTTTTTATATGGCGGAAATAAAGACGATACTCTAGACACTCTGCGATACAAACGATTTGCTAAGACAGTGACAAAAAATGCATTTAATCTCTCTTCACTTCCTCCAACACAAGATGCAGCCCGTTTCCACAGTTTCCGAGTGTATCACCAGATTCAGTTATGGCTCGGTAAATATTGTGATCCAGAAGAATGGGGCTGGAAAAAGCATGGAAAATTTTGGATGCCAATCCAAGCTTCCAAGCCTCCAGCACCCCCCGAGCTTATGAAATTAATCTTTTGTAGATGCAAAGGAAATTGTGGAAGTGCGTGCGGTTGCCGAAAAGCAGGCCTTAAATGTTCACCAGTTTGCCTCCATTGTGGTGGTGAAAGCTGCAGCAACATCGTGGACATATCAACATTACTTGAAGAAAATGAATTAGAAGATGAATTACCGACAATGACGCCAATACCAACTCCCATTATACTACAAAAATTCACCTCGGATACTGATTCAGATTTTTTCTCGCAGCCTGGACCATCGAAGAGAATGAAAAAATAATAACTGATAGACATTTTTTAATATATAATAATAAATAACATTATTTTGTCTAGAAATTGCCCGTGGATTACCTCATAGGTGGTGGGTAAAAGGGTCAAACATAGTTCAATAATAGCATAGGAATGTTAAGATCATAATAAATTGTATGAATAAAAAAAATATAGATAGAAAAGTAAGCCTAATTTTTAGTTTTTATTGCATCCCTATGAGCATTCGAGAATCCGTTTAAGTTTGGAGCGCTGTAAAACCTAGATAAATAAATAAAATGAAACAAATATATAGAGGAAATTGTTTGTTGAAAAACCCTCTACAAAATTGCTGTGATGTCATTTTATTGTAAAATGAACTGAAAAAAAGTTATAACCTCCAAAAGGAAATTTGTTACAAAATTTTCATTTATTTTTGTTTATAACTTTTTTGTTGGTCACTTGACGATAAAAAGTAATAGAAATAAAATTGTAGGAAATTTAATTTGCTACATTTTATGTTTGATTAAATTTTCTGTAAGGTAACTAGTTTACGAGATACAGCGCGAAAACCCTTTGCACCCCCTTTTCCAAGATGGCGGCCGGGGGACAAGGGTGCCGACCCCACAAACTTGAACTTAAGCTTCTACTGACCCCCCCTACACATTAAAAAAATAAAATTGCGTCCTCTGACAAATGCACACTAAGGCCTAAAAAATGTAACATTTTAATGGACTAAAATGTCTTATCTCCTTTTACTTTTTGATATGTGTCACTTTCTTTTTACCTAATTTTGTTTAGTATTCTTTCTTATTATTGATGCGTAAGTGTGATTATTCAGTAAATAAAAAAATGTCTATGTCTATGTCTACATGTCGAAATACAGCATCCCAATAAACAGATCTCTAAATCTATGCGACGAGATTTGCGTCTCTTTAATACTTCTAGTATAAATAACGCAATAGAGCGCAAACAAGGCTCCAAAGTGTTCGCGAAAGATCTGTCTATTCGGCAGAGTCTGTTGACAAAGCTGAAGAACGACAGTGGCAGTATCGTTTCCTCGAAGCCAGAGGTATTACGAGAGCTCGAGAAGCTCTATGGACAACTGTACACTTCATCGCAAAGTCCTGCTACAAGCACGACTAGCGATGCAAGAGCCTGCCTAACCCAGCACTACACAGAAGACATTCCGGACGTCAGCTTTACGAGATCCGAACAGCTCTCTCAGCTTAAGAACAACAGGGCACCGGGGAAAGACGGAATAACGACAGAGCTTTTGAGAGCGGGTGGAACACCGGTACTTAAGGTCCAGAAAGTTGCTCCAGAAGCTGTTCAACTCCGACATCCTCGAGAGAACTACGTTAGAGGCGTGGAACAGGAGCTTGGTGGCACTGTTCTTTAAGAAAAGGGTAACATCCTCATAGAGAATTAAAGGCCCATCACGCTGTTGAGTCTTGTTTATAAGCTTTTTTCGAGAATACTAATTGTCTCGCTTGTAGGATTGACGACTTCTAGCCTCCTGAACAAGCCGAGTTCCGAAAAGGCTTTAACACCATAGACCACATCCATACGCTCCGGCAGGTTATACAGAAGACCTAAGAGTATAATCGATCACTTTGTTTAGCATTTGTAGACTATGAGAAATCCTTTGATCTGTCGAAACCGGGGCAGTGTTGCGGTATCTCCAGTAGTGCCAAATCGTATCGGTATTTCAAAATGTTGAAATGTCTATACAGTAACGCCACCATGTCAATCCGACTCCAATACCTGAGCACAAATCCAATCTCATGTGGGAGATGGGGAGATGTTAGGAAGATGTTAATCCTTCGAAAAGTTTCACCAATTTTTTGAAGGAAATTTTCAAGCTTTTG
This sequence comes from Lampropteryx suffumata, assembly GCA_948098915.1. Classification (NCBI taxonomy): domain Eukaryota; kingdom Metazoa; phylum Arthropoda; class Insecta; order Lepidoptera; family Geometridae; genus Lampropteryx; species Lampropteryx suffumata. The sequence continues at coordinate 19,624,908 of OX402557.1, read as the reverse complement.
TACAGGCATAGACATATCAACATCAATGGGTTAAAGCGCAGCTGAGACGCAGAAGGTTGCGGGTTTGACTCCCGCCTCGGGACAAATGTTTGTATAATCTGAAAGTATTTGTCTCTGGTCTGCTCAGAATGTTGTAGCGCATACGCCTTTATAATTTAAAATCAAATATTTTGTTATATGAATGATCTTCACTTCCTCATTGGATTACTACTTCCTCGTTTTTTTAGTCTGTCTGTCTGTCCGCCCCTAATAAGAGCTCTACATAGTAATCAATACGGATTTACTAAAGGTCGATCAACAGCTGATGCAGGTATAGCGCTCTTAAAGCATATATTTGAGGCCTGGGAGAAGTCACAGGATGCAGTTGGGGTATTCTGCGATCTATCTAAGGCCTTTGACTGTATGAGTCATGCAACCCTAATCACAAAGTTAAAATATAATGGCATTAAAAACTGGGCGATTGACCTCGTACAGTCTTATCTATCCAATAGAGTCCAGAAAGTAGACGTGGGTGGTGAAAGGTCTTCGGGATCAATTATTGATATAGGGGTACCTCACCCCTATATCAATAATTTTGTTGTAAAAAATATTTGTGATATAGTTTTATTTTCAGACGATACGTCTTTAATTTTTAAAGTTGATAGAGACCAGTATTTGCGATAACGTAAATGAATCCTTATCGTTAGTTCTTAACTGGTTCACTGTAAATAATCTTTTGCTTAATTCAAAAATAACTAAATGTATCAAATTCACTTTGCCAAATGTTATTCATAGCCCGTCCAACATTGAAATAAACGGAGAGGCAATGAATCTTGTAAATTCCACGATCTTCCTAGGTCTTAATATTGATGCAAAACTACAGTGGGGACCACCAATTGAAACGCTTGCTGGTAGGCTTAGTTCCGCTGCATATGCAGTTCGTGCGATACGGTGGCTTACTGATGAAGCTACAGCTAGACTAGTTTATTTCAGTTACTTCCATAGTGTTATGTCATACGGCATCATTCTCTGGGGGAAAGCAGCTGATATTGGTAAAATATTTGTAATTCAAAAAAGGGCAATACGTGCCATTTATAAAATGAAACCACGAGAATCTTTGAGAGAAATATTCAAAGAAATTAATATTCTCACAATAGCTTCACAATATATATATGAAAATTTGTTATATACACATAAAAATAGAGATGGGATTCAGCAAAATAGTGTCCTTCATAAAATCAACACTAGGAATAAACATAAATTATACATCCCTAGGTTTCGACTAGAAAAAGTTAATAAGTCATTTATGGGGAACACGGTGCGCTTCTATAATAAGCGCACCTGAAAATGCTACTAAACTACCTATTAAGAAATTTAAAGCATACATTAAAGGTAGTCTTTTGAAGAAAGCTTATTATAATATAGATGACTATATTATTGATAAGAATGCATGGCCTCATGTCGCTCTGCCGTCAGACAGATAACCGACACACTTAAACTCTCTTGTATTAGTATTTCGTAGTTCGTAGTAAAAAGGTAGTTATAAGATGGATCATATAAAAAAGCGCTAGGACCAAGACGAGTTTCTTGCCAATTCTTCTTGAGCTTGGTTTAGGATGAATTGGCACCTAAATTCACCTAGTATGTAAGACGTTTCAAAGTGATCCTTGTGATTGTATTGAATAAATCATCTTTTGACTTTGACTTTGACTTGCTTACAGACTATAAATTTAATCGTAATGACATTTTTCAACGGTAATACGGTAAAAATATGACCAATAATTTTGTAAGGCTAGATTTCGAGTAATCTTAGTCCGTAAAATTCTTCACTAGTAATTCACTAGTAATTCTTATCCATACTCACTTCGGAAGCTAATTACTCATTAGTCCGGGTTCCGATCCGACCGATCGGGTTAATTATATTAGATATACTTGAACATAATTTCAAGTATATCTAATATAATTAAACCGATCGGTTTAGGTAGATTATGTAGGTCTGAGTTCGGGGTGAAATACCAACTAGTAATAAATGGTAGGTATCTATGGAATCTGATAGGGGTATACAGAGGCATATCCAAAAGTTCGATCTGTCCCCCTCTTTGCAACGGGGGGACAGATCGAACTTTTATTCATTGAAAAAGTTCTATCTGTCCCCCCGTCAATTAGAAGGGGGACAGACAGAACTATTTATTCGTATTATACTCGTATTATAAATCGTATTATAATAATATAATATGACATTAGCCTGGTTATTTAGGTTATTTATTAATTTGCAAGCCAAATTAGTTCTAGTAGTGACGGTAAATGGTGGCTTAACATTATATGTAATTTTGCCATTGCCATAAACAGACTGGAATGTGAATACATTTTTATGTGTACATCAAAAATAATTATTTTAAAATTGGAGCAGACAGGAATAAACAGTTCTATCTGTCCCCCTCTTATTGACGAGGGGACTTTTTTTACTTGAAACAGTTTTATCTGTCTCCCCGTTAGAAATAAGGGGACAGATCAAACTTTTTTTCCCAACTGTCCCCCTAGGGGGACAGAGCAGTGGGACAAATGGGAATAATACGAATAAATAGTTCTGTCTGTCCCCTTCTAATTGACGGGGGGACAGATAGAACTTTTTCAATGAATAAAAGTTCGATCTGTCGCCCTCTTTGCTGCGGGGGGACAGATCGAACTTTTTTGGCCCATCTGTCCCCCTGAGGGGACAAAACAGGGGGACAGATGGGAATATACCTTATTAAAGGGGTCACACTAAATTCGTATGTAAGACGTTTCAAAGTGATCCTTGTGATTGTATTGAATAAAGTATCTTTTGACTTTGACTTAACTTGACTTTGACTTGACTTGACTTTGACACTCGATGCACTACGAGCACACGTGACACATCCACACTGCAAAAGTGAAACTTATTTGTCGAAATCGATCAGTTTTTTAAAACCTTTTAAGCATAGATTTAAACATAAAAGATCCACCTATTCGTAAAGTACCTGTAACGGAGTCAATAACCTGCATCTATAAGCATATAAATGTCATTCAAATTAGTCACAATCTTGACGTCGACCAAAGTTTATTTTCAACAAAATGGCCAAATGTGTAGTAAAGGCGTGTTATCGCAAACGCAAACACATAATAGAGCACATTGGCCCACTTTTCACAGGTAAACATATTTGTTTTTACGTTCGTCATGCCTTATAACATGAGAATCTCTTTTTTAATTAAATAAGAATGGTTTTTCATTCAGTGTTGCCAACAAAAAATATATTTTTTTCCAAACATAAGAGAGATTCTAAAATGAATTAAATTAGTTTACCACTTAATTTAACCGTTTAGTTTCGATTATACTCGTATGTTAAGAGTTCCAAAAGACCGAAAGCGCCAAAAAAAGTGCACGAAACATACCGGATTGGAGACAGTGAGTTCATTCCAAAGCTTCATAGCCTGCAGGGTAAAAGAGCTCCCATAGTAATTAGATGTATGAGCAGGAGTTTTAAGCTGCAGGGTTTCAGAAAGGATACAGACAGAAGGAAATCTAACAAATCATCAAGAATCATGTGTTTTTTATGTACATATTTTAAAAAAACGAAACATTGCCATTTTATTTTCTAGCTTATAACATAAATATACTTCTCTTAAAAGAACACTTTTAAAAAATCTTACGTCAGTAGGTAATAATAACCTACCAAAAATGTTCAGCTTTCCGTGTCACACGACGGCTGAGCAAAGGCCTCTCGCCATTTAAGGTTCTTATTTTATGCTTAAACTAACCAATTACTTACAATTACTTACACATTCAATTCAATTAAATTCCTATTTTTTTTAATACAATAACAAGGATCCCCCCCCCCCCCCCCATAAGACCCATTTGAGCTCTTTTTATTACAGCAGCAAAAGTAACCATAATTGTAACGAATCTTATTGAAAAATTATTTTTTATAAGTCTATTTTTATACATATAAAACAAAGTCTATCTTTATATATATAAAAAAAATTATGAAATAAAGACCTTCAATCATAAATTAAAATTGCTTCTATCAAAAAAAACAATTGCAGCTATACAATAATGGACTTTCTGACACTTCAAAGGATTATTTTTAGCCGTCTTGCAAGCAAACATTTTGCTTTTATTTTATTTATATATGGAATTAAACGTTTTATGTGTCTTTGTGATTCGAGCAAAAAAAACCGTAAATTAGATTAAATTAAAACCCAATAACAAATTTAAAATAACAAATGTCGAACGATAACTTAACTTTATGGATTCTTACTATAAAATCTAATAATTTGACATTGGCAAAATGATAATTGCCAATGTCACATGCCATTAACAAAGAAGAAGGCTATACATAGATCCTATGTGAGCCTATGATCCGATGATTTTGGCCATCTTGCGAAGCAAACATTGTGCTTTTATATCATTAGTATTAGTAGTATTTTCTGGGTTTTATTAGTACTTTTTGTTTATATTTAAATAGACCTAGAGTTATTGACTCGTGTGTGAATAATTGAAATAAAAACTTCTTTGTCCTCTGAACAAAAATAATCCGTATTATTTACAGTATTTTATATGAAAGACACCGTTTTATATAAAATAACAATAATAATTGACGTACGACAAGATACGACTTTGTGACATCAACATAGTATTAACGATATAAACACTTGAATATAACACTTGATATAAACACTGGCAAAACTGCTATTATTATGACACATGCCATTAACGAAGAGGAAGAAGAACCTAAGAAGCTGTCCTGATCTAAACGAATTCTATTTGTCCTTATTCTATGCACGTTATTTGTCAAAATCTATAAATAATAAAAAATTTAATACCTCTTTAGTTCACCGTAAGTGAAAGATGACAGCGGAGATATTTTTTTTTGACATTTTTTCTTTTGTCAAAATCCATCCATTGAATTGTAATTGCCAGTTCTTCTTGGGCTTGGGTTAGGATTTTTTTATTTTTTTTATTTATATTTTTTATTATTATTTTATTTCTTTCACAAAGATTGTAATCAATAACAGGCTTATGTATAATTGAAAGCAATGATCCTAAAACTTCTGTTTAACCTGTTTTGTGAGAGACTGGTGCCTGAGAAAGGTTCAAAGACCTGTATGACAGGTCACCAGTGCTCTCGCTCCACGGATCTAACTTGGTTTGGACTGCTTATAGAATGACAGGAGAGTCACTTAGTGAAATAGGTAGGTACTAAGATTAAAATACTAAAATTATAAACAGTAAGTGAACTTACGCTATACTAAAACAAGTAAAAAAAATGTATTAAGGTAAATCTTAAGTCTAATGCATACAGTCGGCGGGAAGGGGTAGGAACAGGAGGTTAAGAGGCGGGAAGAATAGGATGTAGGCTAGTAGGTCATAACCTGAAGTTGGTCATGTTATAGGAGTCAGAACTTTCTCAGTTTGTTAGTAGTCTAGGGCTTTCAGCCATTTTATTGTTTCCGACTTACATTTATGTTTCGTTTGGGGGTAGATAGAGTAAGTACTATTTAACTTGTTGTGTAAATGAAGGGGTCAAGGAAGCAGGTGAATTTCTGGGCTGAGCTTGTCTTAAATGCTTGAACAGGGCAGACGGATTCTTTCCTCCGCTTCTCCTTCATAATATTTTTATCATATGTCAATTTGGAATGTTGGAGAAGTATAGTTTGGAGGATAAAATACTGTCTGATCGTCAGAACATCCCAGGTTAGGTACAGTTTGGTAGTTGGATAACGCCAGGGAAGTCCAGCGCTGACTTTCAAGATAGCTCTTTGGGCCCTTTCAAGCTCAATCAAGCATGTCTTAGCCGCACCACCCCAAGAGGTGATGCAGTAGCCAAAGATCGCGTGGCATAGAGCAAGATATGTCATCTTTATGATTTCGTGGTCTGATACATGCCTGAGTTCTCTGAAAATATAAATCAACTTTCGCAATCTAGTGACTAGGGCGTCTATGTGGGGCTTGAAGGATAGTCTGATGGTCACACCTAGATATTTCACGCGGTCAGTTCGTGATATGAATGGGCAAGAACAAGTTGATTGGCCTGCGGAACAGTTATGTGCGGTGATTGTCATAGTTCGCGGTGGCAGACTGCTTGACCTAAGTGCATATGCTATGTAGTGAGTTTTGGAGACATTAAGTATGAGTGCATTTTGCCTGAGCCATCTCGCAAACCCTTGTCACACCCAACTGTGTATTAACAAAAACTTCATTCCAGTTGTCGCCACTGAAGAAAGAGCAGTATCATCTGCAAATGTTATAATTTTTCCTTTGTATAATTTCATACTACAAAGAACGTTTATGTACACAAGAAACAGGGATGGTCCAAGGATACTTCCTTGTGGGACACCATAAGTTACAGGTTGATCCAGGCTAAAAAGCTGTTGGATTTTAACGCGTTGTTTCCTGTTAGTTAAGTAGTCCTGGAAGAGTTTCAACGGGAGCCCTCTCACTCCTATTGCCTCAAGTTTGTCAAAAAGAATGGGTATTAAGACCGTGTCGAAGGCTTTTGCCAGGTCCAAGAATACAGTCATGCACTTTCATTTTTGGTCTAGTGAAGTTATTACAGAGTTGGTGAGTTCCTCAACTGCCTCGCTGGTAGACTTTTTCTGACGAAAACCAAATTGAGAAGCAGATAGTAGGTCATTGGATTCAAGGTAGCGCATAAAACGTTTGTTAAGTAGCTTTTCTAGTATCTTTGATAGTGTGGGCAACAACGATATAGGTCTGAAGTTTACGACTCGATCCTTTTCACCATTACTAGTATGAATTGGCACCTAAATTCACCTAGTACGTAAGGCGTTTCAAAGTGATCCTTGTGATTGCATTGAATAAAGTATCTATTGACTTTGACATCCAGCCGTTTGGGTATACAGCGACAGCCAAAATAACTTACAACGTTGATACATACATACATACATCCTGACCCTCCTTCGCAGGGGTATAAAAAAAATGCAAAACACGATACAAGCATTTTTAGAATTGTGGTTGTCGTGTACAGACACTATTCGCGTAAAAACTAGCGCTTTGGATGTGAAGATTAGCAAATCGTATAGAGGTTAAGCTCGGCCGTTGGTCAGTCGGCTAGTTAGAAGATAGAGTCATGCTCGAGTTCTTGGTTACGACCATTGATAATTATTTGGTTAGATTCTTGTTGCCGATGTTCTCGGCCTCCTCCATGGTGTCGGGCAGCTTGCAGCCCAGCGTCTCTGGCGTGAGCAGGATCAGCGTCCCGGAGAGTAGCGCGAAGCTACCGAACAGCACAAACGGCATCTCCTCAAATGTCGCAGTACCCTACATTAAATAACATGTCAGATGTCAGAGATAGGTTATTCCACCACAAACTAAATTTAAAATCAAACCATGAAATTTATATAATTTACGGGGTTGTCATGTTGTGTGGCAGTGCTATATATGACTAACTAGCTTCCGCCCGAGTCATCGCTTGAGTAGTTCCTACATGAAAAGTAGCCTAGGACCTTACAAAGATACAAAGATATAATCTATCTCCTTACCAAATTTCAGCAAGATTCGTTCAGCCGTGAAAAAGTAAAAGGTCCGAATTTATAATATTAGTATGTATACGGATGGATATTGTTGCATGATGTAGCTTAGTTAAATATGAATTACGTTATTCGCAAAAAAATAAAACAAACCAGTAATGATAAACTAATAAGTCACAGAGTCCTTACGATAGCTGGAGTAAGCGGTGCCACTATGGAGCCAATCCTTCCCATCATGGAGGAGAAGGCGAACAGGCTGTGTCTGTACTTCGTGGGGTATAGTTCAGCGGTGTACACGTACACAGACGTCATCACCATGGCGATGCTGTACTTCCCAACCAGGTAAACAGACAGCGACGCTCCGAACATATCTGTAAGGGACACAGAAGAACCGGTTTTCGAGACTAAAGACCTATATACTCTTAACTACCATCATCCATCTATACATCTGTAATCCAATTTGACCTTTTAATAAACAGAGAAAGGGTTTACTCTTCTCTGTTTATGAATAGGATAGTGCATCCAAAGGTTGCCTGGCAGATATTGCTGTTAGCGATAAGGCCGCCCCCTGTGTTGCTTTAATTGTAAAATTATTGTAATTTTCCTCGTAGTATTCAATAAATACATATATCTCTTCTCGATTTGGCCAGATCAAGCGGCAAAATAACTGGAGTCAGAGTCGCCAACGCAATCCACTCTACCAAAGACCCCAACAAAAAGTGGCATTGTTTAAAGAAACTTGATCGGGAATATCACAACAGCCTGCAGTGAGCAAGCGAATAGAGAGATTCTATATTTACGGCCTATATTTACTTATATAGGGTCTTTCATTAAGCGTGTCCTATCTTTAAATTTAAATAAAACAAAGTGTGTGTGATATATTATCGAAATTATTTATTTATTTGAAAGATGTAGTGATGCCATTATGTGTGGAATATGACATCATTCAAATGTCCGCCACGGCTTCTCTGGGTGGAGCGCATGCGAGATATCCAATTTTCCATGACTTTTGCGCATAAATCAGGCTGAATTTGACTTATGGCATAGGTTATGTTGGCTTTGATTGTGGGCCGCTGTGATTTGTGGTTTATTCACATAGACCTGCGACTTAAAAAAACCCCACAAGAAAAGCGGGGTCTAGCGGGAAAAGTCTAGCGGGGTTAAGTCACAAGAACTCGGTGGCCAGTTCACATCAGCTCCACGTGAGATGACCATGCCCTCAAATCTCTCATGCAGAATATTCAATGTGGCATGAGCTGTGTGGCACGTAGTGCCGTCTTGTTGAAACCACATGTCGTTGGTGTTCAGATGATCCAGTTCATGCCAAAAAAAGTTGGTAATCATCGACCTATAGCGCTCGCCGTTGACAGTGATGGCCTGGCCAATGTTGTTCTCAAAGAAATATGGCCCGATGACGCTGCCAGCCCAAAACCCACACCAAACTGTAACTTTTTCGGGATGCATTGGACGCTCTTGGATCTCATGTGGATTTGTATCGTCCCAAATTCGACAATTTTGTTTGTTTACGTACCCATTCATCCAGAAATGGGCCTCATCGCTGAAGATAATTTTTCTGTGAAAATTACGGTCAGTTGCTAACTGCTCCAGTGCCCATTCAGCGAACACACGTCGTTGTCTATGGTCGTTTACCTTCAATTCCTGGGTGAGTTGAATTTTATACGGGTGCAGGCCCAAGTCACGACGCAAAATTCGCCAAGTTGTGGCCTGTGAAAGGCCGAGTTCTTGTGAGCGACGCGAAATCGACTGCCTCGGATTCTCCTGCACACCCTCACGGACAGCGGCGATGTTTTCGGCAGACCTTGCGTTTCGTTGACGTACGGGTGTTGGTCGATCATTTACCGAACCAGTGGACTCAAATTTATCCACCACACGACGAATAGTCCTCTCGGTAGGACGATTATGGCGACCGTAAAATGGGCAAAGCGCGCGGTGCGTTGCCCGGACAGAACACTCATTTTGATAAAACAATTTTATCATTTGCACGTGTTGTTGAATGATATAGCTATTCATGATGATTTGGCAAAACAGAATGAATAAATTACAACCAATTTGACAGATGTAGCTTCAACAAGATGGCCGCTACCAACTGTCAAAGTTCGGACGTGCCTATTGGAAGACCCTTTATATTTAATTTATTTTTTATTCACTATAGCGAATCCGTATTTAATAAATCTATTGTGAACGTACTCACCAGTCGGCAAAAATATATAGGCAACTTGACAAGCCGCACAGACCCAGAAGGCAGCCATCAGCACTGGTCGTCTTCCGATTTTTCCCATTAAGAAGACTGCCGTCCAGTACCCTGGGATCTCCACAGCTGACACAGCCACGTAGTTCACATATCTATTTCCTGACATATTGACAGAGTTGATCGACATGCCATAATATATGAACGTGGTCGTGATCCACCACACCGGAGACACCAGGCACCGCAGAAGGATTTTCTTATGCCTGAACACCAGCACGATCAGCCACGGTTCATTAGATTTTTCAATCGCTTCAATGTCCTTTCTTTTTTTCTCTTCCTCAGCTGTTTGTCTCAGAGCGGCTAGAGATTTGGGAGAGAGCTGTGTACCGTTAGTTCTGGCTATATTCTGAAGCAAAGCTTCAGACTCCTCATAGCGGCCTTTGCTCATGTACCAGCGCACAGACTCTGTCATGATCCAGAAGTAAGCGATTGTGAGCAGCTGCGGGATGTACAGAGCGAGAGTAAACATCCTCCAGTTGGGGACGGCCCACGCGATCAAACCCATGCTGATCTGGCCAATGGAGAAAAAGGTGTTCATGGTGGCTCCGGCCGCTACTCTATACTTTGGACCCACCACCTCCATTACTGACAAAAACAAAACACACAAACATTATCATTACTATAATCCCTAGGTTTGGTAGACATTCTTAAAAAGACTAATGTTTGTATGATCTGCAAGTTTTCTGGATCTGGGTGTTTCTATGTATAATATGTATATATGTATTTATAAAAGAAAAAAGTATATAAGTAGTATATACGTCATGTGGTACCCATAACACACAAGCTCTGCTTACTTTGAGGATAGAAGACGCTGTGTGAACTGTTCGTCATTATTATTGTTATTATTATTCTCCTCAGATGTCTAGTATTAGATCATACTGCCAACATGAAATATGAAGATTGTAAGTAGGTAGGTAAATAACACCATGGCTTAGAACCTATGGAATGTTATTTAGAAAGTTCTTTGGAATTTACATTCTGCTGTTTGTAAACTATTAGTACTTTACTCTAATTCCAAATAAATTCTTAGGTCATTATCGACGTCGTCATTAATCGACGCCTTATCGAATTGGAATAGACTGATACCATATATCATTGCAATATAAATATTAAGATATTTAGATAATCATAATCCGAATGATAGTTACTTGTTTGTTTTCGTTTCAAGCTTTGTACAATTATTGTGTAAAGATAGAAAATCTTTTATTTAAGATTTTCTATCTTTACACAATAATTGTACAAAGCTTGAAACGAAAACAAACAAGGTTGTATTTTTATTCTGACCTCACAAAATTTCGTAAATAAACATTTTCTGATGCTGTGTTTGTAATTTATAATCCTAGTAATGATTTACCTAACATTTTATTGTGTTATCCTATTAACCTCAAGTTGATACAAAGCACTGATATCTTTATGTACCTTGTCTACCTACCAAAGTTGGCTTACCGAGAATATAAGCGGTGGAGAATCCACCTGATCCAAATGTGGCTTCAACAAATTCAGAGATCATGAAGCCAATATAGGTGTTTGCAAAGTATCTGGTGACGCCGAGCCAGGCGGTGTTGAAGGCGTTGATGGCAAGCGCGGTGCGACGCCCCCAGCGGTCCGACACGAAGCCGGTGATGGGCAGCGCCGTCAGCGTGCCGACGGTGCGTACGGAGCCGATGAACGTACGCCGCCATTCGTCGCACGCCAACCCGTACTGAGAAAATATACCTCAGGTCAGAGTCCAATTTAAAATCCATTCTAGGTATTATTTTCTATAATCCAACAAGGATTTGTTATTGGGCTTTTCAAACCACACGATGGTGTTGCTCCAAACTAACCAAAACTAAGGAAACCAAATATTTGGTATTATAAAACAGACAAAACAAATATCTACTTTTATAACACAATATTGGTCCTATATGGGGATCGAACCCACGACCGATAGTGCAGAAGGCAAAGTTACTACCAAACGAGCTGTGAGGTCAGATTTCCACTGTTTTCTGTCTACCAATGCCATAACCATTGGTGATTCTTTGCCTGAGGATGTTACATGACATGGTTCCAAAGTATATTAGTAGCTGATTATAACTATATCATCAACTTGACTAATATCATGTCCGAGACTTAGAATTAATAGGTGTCTTACTCACATCATAAACCACTGTGTGCGTTGTCTCGTACACATATTCTTCACAAGGAAGCAGGATATTTTGATCGAACAGTGCGGCTGGGCAGACTCCTGGTGCGATGGAAGAAGAGTTCCCGTAGCGCTGGCAATTGTCCAAGGAGCTCTCGGTCCCAGGGACGGCGTTGAGAATCCAGTCTGGAGAGTATTCCGGTTCCTCTGGGTCGCACTGGGGGATGCGGCATCTGAAGGACAAGGACGAGTCAGTTAATCATGAGAAATGGGACGTTTTTTCTAGTAGGGGGTTATTCAAATTGTATTATTACCTCGTGTTGATCCTGGCTGTAGTGAAGACATACTCGCTGGCTCCCCACGCCGCAAAGATCACCATCACTACCGCCAACAGTAAAACCCTCAACTGAAACCTCCCGAACTGACCAATCTCATTCACTAAAATCGTATCTAAATCTATTTTTTGTTGCTCATCGTTGGGCTTTGTGAGCCGGGGAGCACTTGCTGTAGCCATTGCGTGCTACGTTTGATTTAAAACTAAAAGTACTAGTAATTTTCAAGTTTATATATGAAATATGAACATTTGATAAGTATTATTCGGTGGCGTCGTCGTATTATGTCGTCTAGTCAAAGCACAGGCATCGAGCAGATAAGGTACAATGTATCCAACGGATATGAGCTGTCTTGATTTTCAACTTTAGTTGCAGCTGGCTCCGATCGATCGTCATTATAATTATCTAGCGTATCTGATCTGATTACTCATATTTTTGTAATAATAGGTAAACAATATAATACTCGTAAAATTCCTCGTATGTAAACAAAATTCTACGTCGGCTGCGCTAAGTACTTGTTCAGTCTTAATTGTTACAGAATAATGTAAGTTGCAGCCAACACAAAAGAAATGTAGATAATTACTAATAGTTATCTTTACCGAAGCTCACGGAAGTATTTTAACTTCCGTGAAAACAGAAAAGGTTCGAGCAGCCTTCAGCCGTTGTTCAGGAGGCCCATTGACATGACGGCGGTCTGCATCGCCCGGCCGGCCGGCCGGCTGCCGTGCGTTCTCGGTGCCGGCTCGCTTTCTACAGCTACTCCATCATTAAATATAAATACCATATAATGCAAAATATTTATTTCTCTATACTCATTATATGATGCATTTAATGGGTTTTGAACCCATTAAGTATGGATATACTATGTATGGTCTCGCTCTTCCGTAGTACAGTTGTTTAGACGAAACTAAAATAATTTAAGTTAAGTAAATAAGATGAAAGTGAAAGTTGAAAGTTAAATTAGTATAAATTGTATTTAGTTACGTTATATTCTTTATGTTTAGAAGTATAAATGTAGTGTGTAGGTGCTCCTGGACACCGGTGCCACAAGCATGGTGTATTCTGGAGTACAAATGTGAATGAATATGTATGAGTGTGTGTGATACACAACTGTTTATATGTCTGTCGTTAGTGAGTAAGTGCTTCTGATCACCAGATCCCATAAGAGCAAGCGTATTTGAAGAGCACGCGGGTGTGAGTTGATAAATGTGCGATTTTTTTGTGTTTATGTTACGAAACAACTTTAGGAGTTTTTCACCTTCCTCGTTTAATTTACTGACTAGTAAATTAAATAAATATTGGTGGACAATACACACAACACCCCAAACTAAGCATAGCTCATGGTGCCCAGATGAATGATAGAATACTTATATATTTTTTAATACATAAGTCAAAGTCAAAGTCAAAAGATACTTTATTCAATACAATCACAAGGATCACTTTGAAACGTCTTCATACTAGGTGAATTTAGGTGCCAATTCATCCTAACCCAAGCCCGAGAAGAATTGGCAAGAAACTCGTCTTGGTCCTAGCGCTTTTTTATATGATCCATCTTATAACTACCTTAACTACGAAATACTAATACAAGAGAGTTTATACATTTCAAGTGTGTCGGTTAACTGTCTGACGGCAGAGCGACATGAGGCCATGCATTCTTATCAATAATATAGTCATTTATATTATAATAAGCTTTCTTCAAAAGACTACCTTTTATGTATTTTATGTATTTCTTAATAGGTCGTTTTGTAGCATTTTCAAGAAGCTTATTATAGAAATGCACCGTGTTCTCCATAAAGGACTTATTTATTTTTTCTAGTCGAAACCTAGGGATGTATAATTTATGTCTATTCCTAGTGTTGATTCTATGAAGGTCACTATTTTGCTGAATCCCATCTTCATCATAGGTACATAAGATACCTTAGAACACTCAGACACAGAACAAACACCTATGTTCATCACACAATTGTTTGTCCTGGGAGGGAATCCAACACCCAACGTACAGCTGACAGGCTAGTCTATACCTACACTCAAATAATCACAAATAAACTATATAAAAATAGCCCTTATGTATTGTTATAAAAGGTAGAAAACATAACTAGATAACTAGCAGATAAGCTTTAAAGACTATACGTTATGCTAAGTGCTAGTATATTAACTAAATAAGCGAATGTGACCACTGTTTTTTTACCTCATTATCCCTCCTGTTTAAGGTTAATTTAAGACAATGCAATAAACATTTTTATACTTTTTATACCTTATTATGATGCTCTACATTAGCAAACTGCATACCGCGTATCTCTATCTTGCCTAAACATTATTTTGATATCATCAGCGACACACGTCTATAATTTATGATGTGACTTGAGCTCTGCCAGTGAACAGTGTCCACAACGTCATGCATGATAGGTACCTACAGAGCCATTATTACCTGTTGTGTGTGATTGCATGGTTTGTCTTAATCTGAAAATGAATGCCGATAAGCGATCAGTTGCGTTTACCCGAACCACGAATTGATAAAAGTCGTTTATTACATTTTAATTAGAAAGTTAATCTAAGAGCTGACTTAATTATTGAAAATGTCAATATATTGTTACAAAAAAACTTGATTTTTTTACCCAATAGGTACATTTTAATTTCAATGTTTGTAAATCTGTATCTATAGTATTTATTGTTATCCAACTTGACTGTACCAATGCCTTATTTCTGCAATATTATGCAAACACACGTCAGCAAGATTTATATGAGAACGGAATCGGTCCGTTTTGATTTTAATAGAAAAATTAGCTGGTCACGATCCATATATATGCCGATGTTAATTTATTGTTGTACAATAGGTTCATAATAACAACAACCAAAACCCAAACAATAAGGGATCGGTAAAGCGATCGCTTCAATAAGTTCAACTAGTAGTTACCATCTCGTAAATCATCCAGCGTCAGTGCACGCCGGCGCGTCGCTCCACGCGTGCGCTCTGCAACTAGGTATAACTGTAACGGACGGAGGTGCGTTTACGCAAGAATTCAACATTTTCAAAGTCAAGTTAAATTATTTAACATCTCCAAATAATTTCGTAACTGTAACTATATAATATTTATAAAGTAACTTTTTCTAGCAAGTTCTAAATCAATATAAACTTGCAGGATTTAGGAAGTGATCTGTGTTTTCTTGTGTTCGTTTACCTACGGCTAAGTAAAGCCGGCTACAGTCTGGTGTTTAGTTCATGTTGGTAAGTTCTGGTTTCAGCAGCTGGATTTCTTAAACATCTCGAAGACGCTATACATTTTGAGAAACACGCATGCATTATTTTGTCGATGGAAGCACTGACACTGTTTTAATTCATATAGAGAATCTTCATCAGAGTTAGTTCTCACTTTGTTTCAAATGTATACAACTCACCAATGTTTTGAAAGTGTTTTGAAATCGCAATGAAGGTATTGAAATCTGTTTTCTGTTTTTATATTACGACTTAGGATTAGACATGTAGTACCTAAGAAGAAAATTATTCACTACCGCTTACACTATAGTCAAATCAGTGTTGACAGAAACTAATAATAATAAATAAATAAATAATGCCGGACATTTCACACAGAATCATCTAGTCCCAAAGTAAGCAGAGCTTGTGTTAAACATTGTGTAATTTAATATGTAATTATACATAGTAACACCCAGACTCGAGACAAATACTTGCAGATCGTACAAACATTTGTCTCGCGGCGTGAATCGAACCCGCAACCTTTTGCGACTCAGCCGGGCCTTGGCCCACTGCGCCACAGGTCATAAACAGTTTCCATAATATCAAATAATATGTTTATGTAAGTATCTAGATACATTTATTTATTTATATTACCTATTTGGTAACAGTCCTCGCAAGTTATAAAATATATCGATAGCACAAGGTTGCGAAGTCGATAGGAAAACAGTTTTCAGTTTTTACAATATAATTCATAAAAAAAATCAATCTGTCCTCGTAGTTCATTTGATACCTAATCAAATAATAATGAAACAGATATTTAAACTTTATAAACACGCATACCTACTTCAAAGTAGAGTATGTCCTATAACTCGTAGTTATAGGACCGTTTGAATTAAAGAAAGCGTATTATAATATTAATTAATTGATAAGAATTCATGGCCTCATGTTGCTCTGCCTCAGACAGATAACCGACACATTTGTAACATATAAACTATCTTGTATTAGTTTTTCGTAGTAAAGGTAGTTATAAAATCGATCATGTAAAAAAGCGCTAAGACCAGGACGAGTTTCTTGTCAGTTCTTCTCGGGCTTGGGTTAGGAGGAATCGGCACCTAACTAATTTCACCTAGTATGTAAGACGTTTCAAAGTGATCCTTGTGATTGTATTGAACAAAATACCTTTTGACTTTGACCTTCTTTACTTATGTATAAATTAATATAAATAAAAGCAAGAAAAGAAAATATAAAAGTATTATATATAAAACTAAAATATAATAACTCAGTAACTCAATAAATTAGATAATTTACATTTGAATATTAAAGATTGATATCATTGATGTTTGTAGCATAAATAGGTAGTATTATGTAAGCTTCTCCTCGCGGCTTCGCTCGCATAGCACATCAAAAATTGCCTATGTTCGTTCCGAATAATCTATATCCATTCCAAATTAGATTGATACAAAAATTGTTCTGTTGATCCGATCGCTACCAAACTTCAAAGGATTACCCGTTAGACCAATCTGAAGATTTCCTAAATTATAAATTTAAAATTTTTGAAGTGAAAACTTCTTTTAGCGCGGTACGCATATTTTTAGATGAGGTAAAACCTCTGGATTCGCGACACCGTTACCGTCTAGGGCGAGACGCAGCCTGCTGCCGCTCTCGCCTCATTTGATTATAAACCTTAATTCACATGTTTACAGACTACTTTTGTATGGAGAAGTTTACTGAGTTAGGTTCTTTGATATATTATCTACATTCTGAACAAAAAATATTGCATCATCTGTGTTCGTTCAGTATTTGATTGGCAGTCGCCATAATTACTGATTTTGAAGTGATTTATTACTTTTCAAAATTCAAAATTCAATATTTATTTATTCAATAAAATCACTAGGACCACTTTGAATTGTCTTCTTACGTGCTAGTGAATCTAGGTGCCGGTTCCTCCTAACCCCAGTTCAAGAAGAATCCGGCAGGAAACTTGTCTGGTCTTAACACTTTTTTGTATGATCCTTGACAATTTTGTTACGGATGCCGAGCCGAGTTGGAGCTGATTCATCCCAACCTTTTTTATTATCTAAATAATCAGATATTTTATAATATGCTTTAATAGACAGTTTCTGTTTAATTACGTTTTTAAATTTGCCAATCGACAAATCTAACACGTCGCTTGGGACCTTGTTATAGAAGCGTACACATTGCCCTATAAAAGACTTAACTTAACTTTAGCGAGCCTAACAGTGGGAACAGCGAGTTTATCTTTATTTCTAGTGTTAATACTATGATTATCGCAATTTTTATAAAATAAATGAATATTTTTGTGCACATACATGAAATTTTCGTATATATACTGACAAGGCACTGTCATAATATTTATTTCTTTAAACTTATTTCTAAGTGATTCTCTAGGGCCCATGTTATAAATTGCACGAACAGCCCTCTTCTGCAGCACAAATATGGTGTTAATATCAGCAGCACTCCCCCACAACAGAATGTCATACGACATAATGCTATGAAAGTAGCTGAAGTAAACGAGTCTAGCAGTATCTACGTCGGTAAAATGACGGATCTTTTTAACAGCGTATGCTGCAGAGCTGAGTCTCTTCGACAATTTATCTATGTGCGGGCCCCATTGCAGTTTATTATCTAAAGTAATGCCTAAGAACAATGGGGTGTCGACGAGATCTATCTTTTCGTTTTTAATTTTGACATTAGCTTTCACCTGTTTAACGTTGGGCAGTATAAAACGAATGCATCTCGTTTTTTTCTCGTTAAGTAATAAGTTGTTTACATTAAACCATGTTACAACTTTAGAGATTGCATTGTTTACATCGTCAAGATTAGTAAGTCGTCGCTTTAATTTAAATAAAAGTGACGTGTCATCAGCAAACAGTACAATCTCGAGATCATCCTTTACAAGTTTAGGTAGATCATTTATATAAATTAAAAACAAGAATGGCCCGAGTATTGATCCTTGTGGTACACCCATTTTTACCATTGAACCTGGAGAACGCTTTCCATTTACATCTACTCGTTGTGTTCGGTCACTTAAGTAGGATGTAAGAAGCTTAAGTGAAACTCCCTTAACACCATAGTGATGTAGTTTGCTGATTAGAGTTTCATAATGAACGCAATCAAAAGCTTTCGACAGATCACAAAAAATACCTAAGGCATCGCGTGATTCCTCCCAGATATCAAAAATATGTGATATTAACTCAACACCGTCATCAGTCGTTGAGCGTCCCTTTGTAAATCCGAATTGTTTACTGTCAAGTAAATTGTTGGTATTAAAATGCCGATGTAATTGGTTTAGCCTAAGTTTTTCAAATATTTTACTATAGGTCTAAAGTTACTAGGATCGGATTAACTACCTGATTTGAATAGAGGTATGATCTTGCTATGTTTCATTAAACCAGGAAATACTCCACTGTCAATACATTGATTAAATATGAAAGCTATATCTGGTGCAATAATGTCAATTAGTGGTTTTATAACACTGACAGAAATGCCCCAGAGATCAGTGGTCTTTTTTACATTAATCATTTTGAATGCCTTGATAATATCGTTATTGTCCACATGTTCAAAGTAAAATTGTGTGACACATTCAGGTAAACTATCTTTTAACAATGATTCTGCTATTAAATGAGAAGAGTTTAAAGACTTTGTAGTGGAGACTGGAATATCAGTAAAAAAAGTTTCAAATGCCTTTGCTACATCTATATCTTGCTTAATTATATTATTGTTGATATTTAAATTTATTACACTTTTATAAGTTTTGGATTTTCCGGTCTCACTATTAATTATTTTCCAAGTTGCTCTTATTTTATCTTGACTGTTTTTAATTTTGGAACTTAAATACTGAGATTTAGCAAAGCGACAAACATTTTTAAAGATTTTTGAGTAATTTTTTACTTTTTCTTTAAACTCTTCACTAAAGTTATACCGTTTTTCACTGTACAATTCATACAAGGTTTGAATACATTTCATTTCATACGCCTACTCTTATATACCTGCTGTTGCCCACTCACAAAATGTTGAACTGCCAGAGACCACAATAGTTTTGGATGTGAAAATGGAACTGAATACTTTATTAAATTCAGTGAAAAATGTATTGTATAAATCATTTGGATTATCATCATTATACAACAAAAAAGGTAAGTTGGTATCCAGGTTCAATCTTACTTTCTCTAAACGATCAGTGGTAACTGGTATACAGGGTGTTCCGGAACTAGTATGTTATCCCTGAGGGGGGACATTTCTCCCCCTGCTGACACTTGGGAGAAAAACAAATGTTCTACGAATTTTATGAATTCATAAATTTTCATTGAAGAAATGTGCAGCAAAGTTTGCTTTAAAATTGGTAGAAGTATGTATCCATGCCTACCTATCATAGTAAACCAATAAATTTGTACATGCACAAACTTATTTAGGTAGTTAACGTGCTTGGAAACACTGTAAACAAAGGAGGGTTGTCAATATTAATAATTGGAATAAACTTAAAAGTATATGTATCAAAATTTGAAAATAGGAATTAAAAAAAAAATCACCCCCATATCTGTTTATTAACATAGTCGGAATCACCTCGTTCAGGCTTAAAATACTAGTTCCGGGACACCCTGTATATGTTTTTTTTTTGTACATCTTTATTATTCATTTTAGTTTCTATTTGAACTAGTTCTATTTGTTCTAGTTGACCGAGATGGTCAGAGTGAATATTACTAATTATATTTTTGCTTATTATGTTTACATTGGTAAAGATATTATCTATGCATTTGGCCGATGTGGCAGTTATTCTAGTTGGCTCCATAAATGTAGGTTCTAGACCAAATGAATTAAATAAACTAGTTATTCTGGTACTTAATGAATATTTCTCAAGCAAATTTATATTAAAATCACCGCATACAACAATTTCTTTATTTGATTTTGTAATGGACTTGTGCAAAATGTCCTCCATAATTTTCTCAAAAATATCAAATGAGGCGGTTGGTGGGCTATAAGTGCTTATAACAAGGAACCACTCCAACTCTATGCAGACTATCTCAATAAGTCTTTCTACACAGTGGGCGACAATGTCTTTGCGTTCTTTGAATTTTATTTGTTTATTTATTAATATTAATGATCCACCTCTTATAGAATGTACTCTGCAGAAAGCACTACCAACTTGGTGATTCTTGAAGTTGAACATGAGCTCATGACTTTTCAGCCAGTGTTCTGCTAAGCAGATTATGTCAATATTGTTTGAGTTCATGTACAAGTATAATTCTAATTCTTTGTTACAAATTCCTTAATTTTTTTGATGCACCAAGTTAGTAAGCTTAAACTTATTTACAGTTTTTATTTTACAGTTTTTAGTCTTTTTGTTTGATTGGCTATTTTTATAACATTTATTATTTGACTTGTCAGTGCTAGAGACTTCCTCTATTGTCTTTTTATCCAATTTAAATTACTAGGAAAAAATTCCAGAGTCTGATTTGGAATGTCAAGATTATGCTCAATAGAAGCATTGTGTGTAGCCAAGTTCTTGGCTGTTATACTAAAATAATAAGATAGCGAAACAGCTACCTGTCGTTTGTAATAATTAGGAAGGTAGTATCTACCTTTTGTCAAATAATATTTTTTACTAACAATGTTGTTAGTGTCAATCATATGGATTACATTATTATTATTATTGCATGACATTATATGCAAAGCCTGATTTAATTTATACCTATGGTTATTTTCTGCTTGTGGCAAGCTGTCGCTCGCTGTAGGGAAATATAAACATTACAATTTTGTTTACTTGCAATGAACAAAGTGTTTCAAAATATTTTATGAATTCAGCTTTGTTTACATTACCCCTATTTACAAGCCATATTACAAAATAAGGGTTGTGCTTAAAATTATACTTAGTTATTAATTGCATTATGTCATGCAGGTCACAGTTTGGTAAGCAATTATTTAGTACAGTATGTCCCATGCTAGTGTTTAATAATAATTGGCCCATATTTTTTCCAATTTCATCACAGAACATTATGGTTTCTTCTAATGTTACATTTTTGTGTGAGTCCGAACACGCTTGGGATGACGATACAGAAGCACACACTGGCCTAGGATTCTCAGAACACTGACTATCACAGGTGGGGTTAGTCACAAATGAATCAAAGCGGACTTGATCATTGTTTGAGACTTTGAGTAGTTCATCCACGGTCAATGAGTACTCCCGTATCGCCTCCTGAGACTTCTCATAACGGTTAGTTATGGATCTCAAGGACTCCTCAACGCTGGCAAGTTCACACTGAAGCTCCTGCATGTCAGATTCATACATAGTCTTATTATGTTCTAGCTGCAAAGTGCACATTTTTAAGTGATTTGTCATTTCAATTACTTTTCTCTTACTGGCTATTATATTTGGTATACATTTTAGATTATATAATTTTCTTTTAGTTTTTGTTATGGTTTTGTTTATTTTTACATATTTTTTCTGTTTTTTTTTGCTTACAGTATTTCTGATGCATGCTGCAACTCCCTCTGAGTCATAATTTGTCAAGTTTAAAGTTACAGTTGGTTCCGAGCAACACGCATCAGGGCCATTTTCACTACTAGCTGATACTAGCTCATCAAATCAGCTTTGGGTTTGCAGTTGCATCAGAGCTCTGAGCGGCCTCTTCCAGTAATGTGATTTGGTGGTGGGCATCACATAGTTCTCTCTCTAAAGTGGATGTTCTGTTCTGGGCCAGTTCATACTCTGAGCCGCACTGGGCCCTTCTATTATTATTTGTAGCCTTTCTTGTTCTTCTAAAACATCAGTATATTGAGAATGCAATGCTGACAACTCACATTTTAGTTTTTTATTGTTATCTAGTGTGTCAAGAATTATTTTCTCATTATCTTCTTTTTCAAATGTCAACTGTGTGCACAATTCCTTGGTTGCCTTTAGTTCTTTTAGTGCCCGGTGGAGATTATTCTCCTCCTGGAGTTGTAAGGCCCTTCTAGTCATCATTGTGAGCGTATTTTTAGCACAAGTTTTCCAAGGAAAAGTAAACACTGGTTGAGGTTATGAGTTTGAAAATATTTGTACTTACGTGCTTTAGCATACTAAACTCTAACGCGCCAAAATAAGTTTTCACTGTGGGCTGTGGGCACTCCCGGAGTGCAACCCGTATTTTTTTTTATCGAAATCGGTCTAGCCGTTTCGGAGTCTATAGGGAACATACATACACACATCGCCTTTTATAGATATAGATAGATAAGGTTTACATATTTTAGCCTTTTCCTCAGGCCTCAGACCCCAGGGCCCCGGCCCGTGGAAAACAGGAGACCACCGCGTTTTCAAAATTATTTCACGACGTCGACGCGTGACCCGAGAGCTGGTACCTATCTGGCTCAGCGTATTAGCATTGCCATTCAACGTGGGCATGCTGCCATTGTCTCGGGAACGCTGCCCTCTGGCAGTGATCTGGATCACTTGAACTATCTATAAATAGTTTTAAACGGTCTTTAGATAGCTCAACTGTTTCACATGTATTTTATATACGTGTAATTCTGTTTATTGCAGCGCACGCCAGAATAGCTCGCAGATGGCAGAATTTTTCCTACTTATTTGACACTTATCGTTATATATATTGGACAATTCATACAATATCTTTATAAATTATAGCCTATGTGTTATTCATATTATATATAGATGTATATGCTATATTATTGTAAAGTTTCATTAACATCCATTCCGTGGTTTTTGCGTGAAAGAGTAACAAACATCTATACACACCAACTTTTATAATATTAGGAGGATTTGCATCAACCTCCATTTCCATTAAAATAAGAGCTAGCATGTTTCTTTTATACGTATGTATGATTTCTTTTATTTCTTTTATATTTCTTTTTAAACACGGGTTCTATTTACGAATAATTTGCACCGACCGACACTGGAAACTAGCTGCAAAGCTAGCCTAGATAATGTTAGGGTGATCTTACGGTTCGCAATGCGGATGACGTTTGCAATAATTAGGGCAGAATATCGTACGTGGCTCACATGCAGTAGTATCTATACAACCCACGGTAGGTTTAATTAATAAGTTCTTCCACTTCTCGTGTCACTGGTTATTTCAGACCAGTGTGATGAAAGGATTAAAGTGCGCCTCAGAGGCTCTTTCATGCACTTGTCACATGTCTCCAAACTTTTATTTTAGGTTTAACGACAAGCCGGTTTCCTCACGATGTTTCCCTTCACCGTTTGAGGGTACTGGTATAGCGCACATATTTTTTTTATGTGAATAATCTATTTGACGACCTCTGTGGCGCAGTTGGATAAGACCCGGCTGAAACGCAGAAGGTTGCGGGTTCGATTCCCGCCGCGGAACAAATGTTTGTACGATCTGCAATTATTTGTCTCGGGTATGGGTGTTTCTATGTATGTATTTACAAAAAAATATATATTAGTAGTATATCAGTCATGTGGTACCCATTACACAAGCTCTGCTTACTTTGGGGCCAGATGATGTTGTGTGAAATGTCTGGGATTATTTAGTTATTTATTTATTATTATTGGTGCACGACTGGGTTCGAACTCACGACTTGAGGATCGAAACGCGGAGCTACTACCACTAGACCATCAGTGTTTTATATATAGAAAAAGACACAAACCCGAGACAAATACAAGCAGATCATATAAACATTTGACCCGCGGCGGGAATCGAACCCGAAACCTTCTGCGTCTCAGGCGGGCCTTCGAGCACTGCGCCACAGGGGTGGTCACTTGTTAACTTGTGGAGTTCTTTAACACGATCAGGGGCAGTACGGTCCCAACCTCTACATTTAAAGTTATAAATCTTAAGTCTAATTATAAATCAACATTGTTTTAACTACGGTCGCGTCTGTATCGTTTCAATGAAACTTTCATACAGTTCGGTACTGTCATATAACAACGGAGTTTTGAAGCCGTACCGTCACAGGAACTCGGTTGGCCAACGATTTCGATTTGGATGTCACGCACACGTACAAACCTTATACGCGACAGTACGGCTAGGTCCGCACTCTTTCCCGTACTTTAGCTGGGACATGTTCTGAGTAGTGTCGCTTTTATAGTGGAATGTGACGAATGTTATACCGTATGCAACATCACATCTGCTAAGGTCGTGTAGGCCATACTCTAAACTGAGTTTTTATTTAAAAAGTATGTGTCGCGATCCATACAAAGCTGAAAACAAACATTCTTTTTAAAAAACCTATAAAGTAAACTGCGAAATTGCTACAAATAATGTGGATACAGCACATCGGAAAAGGCTAGGAGGTGACGACGATTCTCTCATTGTATAAGAAGCAGTAGTTACCCAGGTGTCTTTGTTTTGTTTGGGAAGTAGCATCGAGTGGCGATGCATTACCAACACTACCGCATGTGTACCCGATAAGGGCAACCTACGCTATCTAAACAATTAAAAGGGCGGGTCGCAACCCTAACTGCTGATAACATTTGCAGTTAGTTTGTGCTCTGACTCGACTTTTTTCACCTACACTTCGTCATCTTAAAAAGAGGGTAGGTATCGACCGGTCTGGCATTGTTACCCACGTTGCAAGTTCAAGGCACTTTTCTTGCCGGTTCAGTTATATTGTACTTTTCTTTAGAAGGTACATTCGGCTGACCTGGAATGTACACTTTTTATAACTATTGTAAAGTGTATACCAAAAATCATTATAATATAGATTTAAAAGACAAATGTGTGTAACTATCACCTAATTTCGATTTTCGATTTCGATTAGAGTTTTTGTTGTATATTGTTTCTTTATAATATAAAACAATTACGCATTTTCAATGTTTTAATATGTATACATTGCAGTATAGCCAACTGTACCCATTTGAGAGTAACGCCGCCAATTACGATTACTATGTAATATCTTGCAATGTAATATATAGTAATGTAATAATAAACAATATATTGTAGGTTTAGTGGTAGTAGCTCTGCCTTCCGATCTTTTGGTCGTGCGCTCGAACCGGTCGTGCACCAATGGATTTTTCTGTTCGAAAAATGTGCCCTATACTAGTAGGGACACCCTCAAACCTAACCTAGGAGAATGAAAAAATCGCGAGAAAACCGTGTCGTTAAACATAAAAAAAAACTTTGAAGATACCTTCAAAGTGTCAGGTGCACGAAAGGAGCCTCTGAGGCGCAGTTTATTCCTTTTAACAAGTTATCGTGTCACTGGTTATTTACCAGACACGATAACAAGAATTTATTAATTATAACCTACTAGGATTCTTTTGTGACTTTTGTGTAGATACTACTCGTAAATGTGCCACGTGCTGTATTCTGTCCTAATTGATGCATTATCTCTTGTTGATATACTGATCACCATACCTACAATAAGAATAAAGGTCAAACACAGTTATTACCTAAGTATTACTAAATACCTAGGTGTAGTACGAAACCTATCGATACCTAGGTGTTTATACGAAAACTTGCAGATCATTCAACGTTACACGCATAAACTAATTAATGTTGGGCGAATCGTGAATTCGAGCGGCAACGAGCGGACCGCGAATCATACTCACCCTGATGAAGATTCTTTAGATGAATCGAAACAGTGTCGGTGCCTCCATCGACAAAATAATTCGTGAGTAAAGCCCGTGTTTATCAATATGTATAATTAATGTTGTGTTAAAAGTACCAAATAGCTGACCTCGCGACATTAGTCGTAGGCCTAATAACCTACTGAATGAGACCGCTAAGATGTGCGGAAGGAATGGGTCTTGCATGACCTAAACTCGAAATTTATACAATGGATTGCCAGACAGACAGGCAGCAGAATTTTAAACACAAAATAATAGAATATTCAGTTGCTTTAGCAATGTTGTCTTTCATCGTAGGTACTGAATCTGCATCATGCTTGGACGTAAGAAGAATATTTCGGAGCTACAGCGGAAAAATGGTTCATTGTAGTAAGTTCGTCGGCAGCATGGCCAAACAATACTTCCACCATTAAACTACTTAATAATTACGTTTTAAAAACTTAAAAGAAGCCGACTTCATTGAATGAAATTTGAGCCTATAACACATTTTTAGTAGAAAGTAGATGTATTTTGTATATATATAATATGGGTAGGCCAAATAAACGCACCGCTCCAATGAGACAGCGAGGTATCGAAATGCATGAAAACATCATCGATGTATACAATTTTTAGATTTTCGTTGATTTTTCAGCTCGACCGATTTTGATAAAATTTATATGGGACCACCTGTGAAGTATATACCCTTTCAAGCAAAAAAAGAATTTTCCAAATCGGTTCAGCCGTTTTCGAATAATCGGTGAACATACATAAAAAAAAAAAGATTCCGACGAATTGAGAACCTCCTCCTTTTTGATAAAGTCGGTTAAAAAGAGAAAGAAAGACAGTTTATTTGACAACACAGAACAAAACTGTAAACAGGTACAATGTTAACATAAAGTTACATAAATTGTTTACAGTGAAGACATGTAGTAACTAAACAAACCTAAAAACACTCAAGCAGCACAGATTACTTATCCACAACTACCTAAGGCATCCAATGACCCAACTAGTACCTAAAGTTCCGTATGTGCAGCCAAACAGGTCCTGAACTCAGCATAATGCTACTTTACATGGTATAGGATTCTATGCAAAGAAGCGCTAGTTTTCAGTCAAGGCTTGGGTTACAGGGTGACATCACAAATAATACAATAAACTTACGTTATAATTTGTTGCGTCCGAGCATAAAAAAAGTAATTAATCATTACATAGTATAAAACAAAGTCGCCTCCCGCTGTCTGTCTGTCCCGCTGTGCTTAGATCTTTAAAACTATGCAACGGATTTTTTTTTAATAGATAGATTAATTCAAGAGGAAGGTTTATATGAATAAAACATGCATAATATAGTAGAGAACACTGATAATTTTAGAGGTTTCTAATGTGGTGTCGTAAATAAACTCATTTTTTTTTCGCTTACATTGCAAACGCTGGCTGAACCCTACAAGATAGATCAAAATAATGTACTACAGTATTGTACACCTTGAAAAGGTCTAAACCAAAGTCCACAGTGGTATATGTCTATCTCTTAGTCTATGTTATTCTCTTAGATAACGTTGTATGTAAAGACATTCTGTTGTATATTTAGTATCAGCATTACACCCGTGCGAAGCCGGGGCGGGTCGCTAGTGAATACATATAACAGATTATACTTATATTTTTACCTACATAAAAAATAAATAAAATAAAATATGGTTGGCCAAAGCACTGTAAAACATTTTTTTTAATATTATAGAAATATGTACACCAAATTTTATAATGAAACAACATAATTAGTCTGGTCGGTGAGTGAAAGCAGCAACAAAACAAACAGTCAGGAAGACAAAAGTAGAAAAGTAAGAGAAAGATGAGTATATTTTGCCATGGCCGTCCCCACACGCCCCATCGCATCGCTTTCCGGGAACGAGACGTCCAGAATTTGCCTGAGGAAATAAGGGAAATCCTTTCCCTCAGCAAATAGAAACAACTGCACCAAGACACGATATGTTAAAAAACGTGCTTATTGAATATTACTATCATATTGTTTAAGCGGGTATTAAAGCCTCCGAGACTTGACTGAATATTCTTTGGTGTTAAGTATTTATAATTACTTCTTTATATATTAAAACGTTTATAAAACGTGACTGGCGCAGCTTGACGGGTGGGTGAACCTAAAAGTGTATGTATCAATCAATTTTGATTTTTCTGCGTAACTAAAAAGAGAATAACGTAAGATATGATAATGTAAGATATCGTCGCGTCGGTCGGTACACTGGACTGTGCGCGTAGTCATTTGCTCGCACGGTGATACCACCGGCTACACAGCCGTTGAGCGATCGGCGCGCGCCGGCAACTCAGCATAATCATTTAATGTTAACCTAGGTGTATCCTACGGATAGTTGGAAGCACACGAAAGAACTATTATTTAGCTACAGCACATAGGTAGTAAGTACAAGGTACAAGCTAACAATGCTGTGTTTAGCAAACACGCGATAACGGACGTCGCCGGACATGTGACACAATATGCAATGCTACCAAAATAAAAGTTTATAATAAACATCCCACATAATTCAAACATTCTTAGGACTAGCGCGCACTGCGGATTATTACGAATTATATGCGATTTTATTGCGCTTTTTTGACGCACTAGTGAAAATGTCTGCTGCGTGCTGGTAATCTGGACGGACGTCCATGCCGAAGCTTGCACGGTAAATTATGATAATAATGTCCTAAAATATTCATGATTTTCTAGCCACTAGCCAAAATATCTATTATTATTATGCGTCATTTCATATACAATCTCAATTAATTACTAATTCGATTCATATTTATGTTTCTTAATGTATTCTTAAATACGTCATTCTTATCTATAATAAAAATAGTAAACAATGCCGTGATAATGTGATTTCTTAATAAGTCATAATAACCATAGGAGTGGCAGCAGACGAAGAAATTGCATTCATTTTTCTAACATAACGCAAACGCGCTTACCGCCACGGGCGCTTCGGGCGGAAATCTCTGCGCACGGGTCGTCCTTCCTACCTTCCTTCAGCTGAATTCGACGATACTACGGCTGCAGTAATACTATTAAGTAATATTTATAATACCTACATACCTGCCTAAGTACCTAGGTTAGCTACTTACAAAATTTAAAGACAAAAAAAATATATCCCTTATTCGTGCCAAGTGTTCCACAATCAAACTCCCGGCTCGCGGCGGCGGCGCTATAAAATAAAACTGTCATCCGAATCCGAAAAGTATTGTGTGTAGCGTTGGTGGTCTAGCTAACTTAACATCAATTAAAACACTACGATGTGGCCTTTCGTATTGAATTTTCTAGTGAAACTCTAGAGTAAACATAGGGTGTATGTATCGAGGGCCTAACCTCCAACTCTCCGATCATCCCATTCCATCTCATCTGTCGGGGAATTTCATTAGAGTTAGTGTGGAGC
This sequence comes from Lampropteryx suffumata, assembly GCA_948098915.1. NCBI lineage: Eukaryota > Metazoa > Arthropoda > Insecta > Lepidoptera > Geometridae > Lampropteryx > Lampropteryx suffumata. The sequence goes on along the minus strand of OX402557.1, from coordinate 19,595,554 downwards.
CTGATTGTACCGAGAACCTTAAATGGCGTAAATATGCCAGTCTCGGCAAATTTGCATATTTTTGACCTTTTGGGTCGGGACCCTGGGCACTTGGGGAACTTAGACATTTTTTTACAACACATATATAGTTTTATGCTCGAATCTAATTTTTAAATGAATCATCACGATCCAAGCCAACTGAGCCTATCGAGTTGTCCAAAATATTTTACGGCGTTTGGTAGAAACATCGCGTGTACCCAAGAGCTGGCTTCTTTTTGAGCCAGTATATTATTGCCATTTAACGTGGCAATGCTGCCAGTGTCTTTGGGACGCTGGCAGTGATCCGGATAAGTAGAGCTATCTATTGATCGTTTTAAACGGTCCGTAAAGAACTTAAATGCTTCATATTTCTCTATGTATAATATATTATGTATGTTTTTGCAAAAAAAGAGTATATAAGTAGTATAGTATATCAGTCACGGTGCCCACAACACAAGCTCTGCTTACTTTGGGGCAAGATGACGCTGTGTGAAATGTCCGGCATAATTTATATTTATTTATTCTAGTATAATATTATTCTGTACATTACCATATAATATTGATTATTGTATCGTTTATTATAAATTTTCCAATTTTGTTAAAATCATAAATATAAGGCAGTGCGCACAAAAGCGCTCAAACGATGATTATTGCCGAGCACTTCACTCGGTCACCCATGCTCTGATCTAGATCTCTAGATCGAGGATCTAAATCTCTAGTAATTATCTCTGTACGCAACTAGGTACACTCGGATACAATTTAATTGGTTAATTAATATTTGATGGTGGAGCGAGAAGAGTACAACAAAAATATCTATTGTTACAAAACCTTATTAGACATAACAATGAAATAAATTGGTAATAATGTAGGAATAAATCTTGTTATAATTTCAAAATGAGTCGCTCTGTTTTTTTTAAATAAGCCATGAATCAGCAAGACGAATCAATTATCTGTGTCCTTTATGCTATTGATCGGGAACATAACAGTTTTGTTTCAGTTAGATTTCTATACGCTGTTCCCGGCTAATACATTTCCGAAGTAGACTTACGCGAACGTGCTAATGAAGGTGTGCTTTTCAACTTGAGTTTCCGACTTATCGAACAATGCTGGCATTGCGTCATGTCATCGTGGTGGTAACAAAACCCACTTCTGTATGTAAATTACGAAAAAAACCCAAAAACCAAACTCTTTTCAAATTATCCGGCACACAAAGTCATTGTTCATTATAGTAAAGTCTGTTATAGTTACTTATAGTTAAGTTTGTTATAGTTGAGTCGCGGGATGACTTATGATACAATATGCTCATATTGAACAGACGTAGGTAACTGAAGCGCACGTAGAGTCTTTTGTATTGCACAAAACTGCGTTCTTTGCGGTAATCAGTTGGATGGGGGAACGATCGTGGCATAAGCTTCTGGCAAAATCATTTTGTAAAGTTAAATAAGGTAAGTAAAGTCGCTTTCAAATTTATTATTTATTGCTTGTCGTGAATTTGATTAATTACTGCTTCTGATTAATTTATTTAAGTAAATCAAACTAAACATAGCTTAAACATGGGAACAGATGACTGATAGAACATTGATAGATATATTAAATATATACGACATACACGGAACAAATATTTATGTTTATCACACATATGTATGTCTTGGGAGAGAATCGAACCCGCAACCTACACAGCGCAGAAGTCAGAGCTGAGCTGAGAGGCCGTCAAAGTCAAGGCAATAATTAACATAATTTACTGAAGTTGTTCTACTCGTAGGTATGAGACTCCGGCGACTTTTCTCGCGGCACGTAAATGACTTCTTTAGAACTTGAATATGGTGATTTTTTCCTAGACGTTTAACAAGACATGACCTTCTAGTCTCAAAGATTATGTGATTGTTGGTAGCCAGACAGTCAGCCAGTGACGTGGCTATTTCATTAGAGTAATTTTTAAGTAGAAACAATTTAAAAAAAACAATAAAGTGCCAAATTCGCGCCTGAGAGGGTTACCGTACCTATATACTCGTACCTACCCACTTTTTACATCATCATGGTAACATCGGTCCAGTTCGGGGCAACAACACCGCCACAAGCTATTAAATCACCGAACATTGCTTTAACGAAAGGATACGATAGATTGAAGGACAAATAAACTTTGTAGTTGAAAATGTTTTCATAATTAATTGATTGAGGAACATAGGTAATTTACAGGTTTTATTTATTTGCTAAGTTCTCTAGGCTACCATTTGGAAAATGGTGAACATTATTTTCTGATCAAGTGAGGCATTTATATAAAAAAAGCAAGAAAACACAATAATAATACAATAGTAATTTAATATAAACGATATACTCGACATTTCATGCATCGATATACTCGTACGTCACGGTAATTTATATAAGTTCATAATCATTAACATTTTTTAATGTAATATAACTACAAATTAACTATTATTGGATGTTTTCCTTTATTTGACGACCTCTGTGGCACAGTCGGCTAAGGTCCGACTGAGACGCAGAAGGTTGCGGGTTCGATTCCCGCCGCGGCACAAATGTACGATCTGCAAGTATTTGTCTCGGGTCTGGGTGTTTCTATGTATCATATGTATGTATTTAGTAAAAAAAAATAAGTATATAAGTAGTTAATCAGTCATGTGGTACCCATAACATAAGCTCTGCTTATTTTGGGGCCAGATGACGCTGTGTGAAATGTCCGGGATTATTTATATCACCCATAACATAAGCTCTGCTTACTTTGGGGCCAGATGACGCTGTGTGAAATTTCCGGGATTATTTATATCACCCATAACATAAGCTCTGCTTACTTTGGGGCCAGATGACGCTGTGTGAAATGTCCGGGATTATTTATATCACCTATAACATAAGCTCTGCTTACTTTGGGGCCAGATGACGCTGTGTGAAATGTCCGGGATTATTTATATGACCCATAACACAAGCTCTGCTTACTCTTTGGGGCCAGATGATGCTGTGTGAAATGTCCGGGATTATTTATTTATTTATTTGTCCTGTGATGGAGACCTTACTTCTAGTCATGCTTTCAAATGCTTCAAAATTCAAAATGCACGGTTCTAGGACAACAGGATCTCAATCTATTAATATTTGGATTGACGGGCGATCGTCAACACAACAATATGCGACTTAAATTACTGAATTTGGGCCGTATTTCTTGATTGCGTTGACTTAGAAGTTTGTCATAAGCTTTTACAGCTCCAAGGGACCTGAAGAGTACCTAAATTAGTTTTTTTTTAAAGTATTATTAAATTAAAGCTATTTTAAGGTGAGCGTAAGCTGATTCAAATGATCCCAAATACGCGTACTCTTATACACTAAAAAGTTGGGATGGGACTGCTCGTGACTGCATCATCAAATCAGCTCTCTGCCACATTAGTATAACACTGTCATTCTTGACAGGTATACCAAGATTCAGCTCAATAGGCCTATATATTGAGGAGTTTCGTGAACAGCACCCTAGATCCACCATCAGAACTGCTTGTTGTCACCTTAAATTTACACTCGTATATATCAAAATTATGTAGATACTAAATAGAATGTAGGAAATGTTTTTGATTAAAATTAATCTAAATTAATTTAAAAAAAATTGAAAAAAAACTTCTGATACTAAGATATTATATATCTACCAATTTTAATCAAAAATCGATGTCTTGGTTTAAGTTCAGACCAATGAAAGCAAAGAAACTCACGCGAATGGGAGCTCTAGTTACAATCGATTTTTTTATTGGTTATAATCTTAAAAATTGTTCGTTCATTAATAAAAGTTGTTTTGGAATTTACAAACAAAGCCATATGACATGACACCGCACTTAGTACTTAGTACTTACTACTCGTCAAGAAAGTACCGGGAAAGAATCAATAATACACAAAATATTAGTTATTTTAATTTATTTTATCGCCTTCAAAGTATGCTCCTTCCGATACGATACACTTACGTCAACGAATAATCCAATCATCAAAACATTTTTAAACGCTTTTACCGGAATTGAGTACAGTTCTCGCCGCGATTTTTACTTTATGTCTTCTTCCGAATGAAAAAGAGTGTCACGAAGTGTTAATTTGTGTTTAGGAAAAAGAAAGAAGCCGGCTGGAGCCATATCTTATGAATAAGGTGGTTGCTCGATGGTATTTGTTGAGTTTTTAGTCAAAAATCGTTCACAATGATAGCCTTGTGCAAAGGCGCATTATCGTGGTTTAAAATCCAAAAATTTTAGAAAGTTCAGCTGCTATCTCCCTCAAACTTGAATGAGGATTTTCAGTCAATATTGCCTTCACATTTGCGATGTTAACTTCAGTTGAAGACGTTGATGGCCTACCAAAGCGAGGCAAATCTTCCATCACATCTCGACCGCTTTTGAACGCTTTGTACCACTACTTATAAGCACGTGATTTTGATAAAGTCGATTCACCGTAAAATTTTCAGGGACTCCAAACACGAAATTATATTAGCGATACAAAATTTAAGACAAACGCTTTGTTCGATGTTATTGTCCATTATGAAATTCGCAATAAATTCAAAGAAATTATCTAACTAAAAACAACTGTATTTAATCTAAATATCAGATGCAACTCAAACTCCGCGCCAAATTAAAAAAAGATTTGCCAATATAACAACAAAATAAATAAAAAAATAATAATTTGAGACCATAAACAAATTATCTATTCCCGATACTTTTTGACAGAATGTACGAGTAGGTCCATTACATTAGTATAACTTGTTTTATATTTTCTTTCTTTTTGGAACCCAATATCTTAACAACTCTGTGTCCAATTTGGTTCAAAATGTTACCAGCTCATATTTTAATTATATTCTGGTTAAAGTTATTCTCGCACAAACAAATGTACAAATCTAATTCGTCCAGTTCTCAGTGGCTCGCTTGGCTCGATCGATCAATAATGTATTAAGAAAAGTTACAAAATAGGGCACCACATGTTTAATAGAAAACGTCTAAATTTCCATAACTCTAGTTAGCTAAGTAGCTGTTTGTCTTCTCGTAACTATATATAATAATAATGATAACAATAAATAAAACTCGGACAATTAGAATATTAATCAATCGTATGACAACAAAATAGGTCGGCACTCAGCATTATGTTATACATAGGGGCATTAAGGTGATATAAGAGCGGTGTACCCTGACACCTGACACCTGACATTTATGAAGCCGAGAGTGAGTGCTATATAGAGATCACAACTCCTTCGGCTCTTCAGTCTAACTGTGATGAATTTTGTGAAATGTGATGTATGTAGGTACCTTATCTACCTAACCCCACAACTATGCACGTGATGGTGTTTAATAATGATGTCCAGTCGTCACTAGGACGCTGTATAAAACTCAGAGAAATGTTTATGTAGTTTCAGTTCGCCGGCGTAGGTACATCGCGAAACAGTAGAAAATCGAGAATTTAAGAAAAATATTGTTCATTCGTTTTATGCATATTTGTTGAATTTAGGTATTTAGGAAAAGTGCAAGGCTATATTTAAGTATTAAATCATTATTAAATAGTTCTCTGTGTCGAAAAAGTGATAGTATCTCTTAGTAGGTATATAGTGATAGTATCTCTTAGTAGGTATATATTTTTTGTTTAATATGTTAGGCTATTATTACCTGATAATTAATTTTATTATAATATGTATTTAGCATGCAATTAATTTAGATCATTATGGCCTTTCGGCAACATTGATAAGGTTAACATCTATTATTCAATGAAACTTGTATCCGTATTTGCATCTATTTTGAATGAAATTGATCATTTAGAAATATCTAGATTTGATAATTTTTGTGAGAACTTCCGTCTGAGGGCCATTTAAAAATCAAGCAATGTAGCGCCAGAATCTTTTGCCATCTTAGTTTATTAACATTATAATATCAAGGACATAAATAAACTATAACGCCGTATTAGCCAATTATGTAAAACCTACAAAATTTATCTTCTCTCTATCTACAGAAACAGACAAAACAACATGTATGTTTTTCTACAAAAAATACGTACCTCCTTACAATATAGTTTGCAACTAAACTATTAAGAAATTAAAGCTTACATAAAGTCTTTTGAAGAAAGCGTATTATGAAATAAATTATTATATTATCGATAAGAATGCCTGGCCTCATGTTGCTCTGCTCTCAGACAGTTAATTGACACATTAAAAATGTATAAACTGTCTTGTATTAGTTTTTCGTGGTTAAGGTAGTTATAAGATCGATGATGCAAAAAAGCGCTAGGACCAGGAGTTTCTTGCCAGTTCTTTTCCGGCATGGGTTAGAAGAAATTGGCACGTAAAATCACCTAGTATGTAAGACGTTACAAAGTGATCTTTGTGATTGTAATGAATAAAATATTTTTTGCCTATAACTTTGACTTGACTTCTTGTCTAACTTCGGAAGCTAAGTAAGTAAAAACTTCCTAACGAATTTGCTTTGTTTTAGAAAACGATGGTTGAGCACACGTCCTGAAGATCCTGAATAGTTGATTGCTTTGCAAGTCCTTTAGATAAGTTACTAAAACTGACGTCATGTCTACAGAAGCAAGTGTCAAAGTAAGTGATTATTCTTATCTCTAAATCAAAACAGTTTGGAAAAAATCATAGTAAACAAATTTACGCAAACTTTTAGAGCCTATTTCTAACCTTTCATTTTCTATCTAGCCAATGAATTGTTTAAATCTGTTCCTATCTCTATTCTTTGACATTATGATGACAGAGCATACTTGAGTGGCATGTCAGCTAATAAAGTGATTACTTATGATTAAATATTTGAATTTGTGCTCTAATATATAAATATTGGAAAAAAATGCACTAAACCATCTAGCCCTAAACTAAGCATAGCTTTTAATGTGATTGTAAGTATGATACTTATATATTTTTAAATAAATAATTAAGTTAGTTTATATGACACAGACACAGAACACCTACATACGTTCAGGACATAAATGTCTATCCTTAGAGTAAGCGTACTCTCAACCTAGAGCGCAGAAGACAGAGCTCGCCAACTGACCTTGCTTATCTCCTGCAGGACTCATATATCAAACCCTTGCCATTTCCCCAGATGCCAGAAGACTCTAAAGAAGATAGTAACGATGGTCAGTTCAACTTGGAAGGCATCCTCAGTGAGCTGGGCAGCTTCGGCAAGTACCAGCTACTGCTCCTGTTCCTCCTGGCTTTCCGGGACTCCTTCCTCCACATGTGCAACTATCACTACGTGTTCACCGCGGTTGAAGTAGCCTACAGGTAAGTACTCTTTATAGGTAGGTACCATTATCAACATCATCCACAGCCATGTAAGGCGATACAAAGTGGCCCTTATAATGGTATTGAATACAACTGATTTGGATTAAAATTTACATTCTGATCTTAAAACGTCTAACTGTTGCGGTCGTTTTGAAAAACAAGGGGTTTACTCACGTATTATTTAGTCGATGGAGGCACCGACACTGTTTCGATTCTTCTAGAGAATCTTCATCAGGATGAGTTTGATCCGCGATCCGTGAGTTGCCGCGAGCGTTCACGGTTGCGAACCGTTGCGAAAATAATACGTGAATAAACCCCTTGTTTTTCAAAATGTATAGTAGAACTCACTAATGTTTTGAAAGTGAAACAATTGGACGTATTAGATTTTGACATTAGAAGTCATGATTAATTAACACATTTTAAGAAGTGGTCACAGAACGCCAAACCTTTCTCATTTTGCGAATGAGCATCCACTGCTACAGCTACTGCTATATGTTATATTGTTTTATTCCCTTTTATAGTTACCAGCTTACAACACCATAATTGGTGCTTGTATGGCAGTCAGATACAGATAGGGTGGGATAGACCTGAGTATACACTAACACCTACAAATCTCTTTATTCAAGCGCTTTAAGAGCCTCTGTGGCACACTTTGATCCTTTCACTGGGTCAAAATAACAAACGACACGATAAGACTTCATAATTATGTATGTTATAAGTGAAATCATAGGCAGCAAAACTAACTTTTTATATATAGAAGATTTATCAGTAAATCGTGATAGGCTCACTGAAACATTGAACAGGTCCTATTATATCGAGTTCAAGTTTACAGCGCATTTTATACAGATGCAAGAATCGTAAACTCATGTTTATTGCGTAATTTAATGTTTCTCGTGCGAACGCATGCACTGCGTAACTACCCGTGCCGCCCGTCGGTCGGCGTCGCGTCGTGCATGTAGACATAAAACACGTGAACGTCAGATCTAACTAACGTCAATTCCAGATAAATAATGAGCATTACATAAATTACTTCGTTAATAAGGCAAATTCTTATTCTGTTGTTGTTTACTGATAGTTAATGACAAAAATTATAGACTTTCATAGTCAACGATCGAGCAGTCGTCGTAAACAGCTCAAAACTATGATTTATGGAAACTGTTACTTAGTGGTCTTACATTATTTAACCAATATTATGTACCTACCTAGCAATAAAAATATAATCACATAATACCTGAGCCTAGGTATAATGTAGAAAATGTAGTGTAATGAGATCATTCCTACTTCTCACTTATAAATGAAATAAGTAAATTTAAAATATAGACTTTACTCTAGACACTTGCGCGCTCTTTGAGGAAAGTGTTCATAATCTTTAAGATTCCAAGCTGTTGCATGTTCTGAGTGTCGGCTACGCACTCTCGTGTTCTCTGTCTGTAGTGAAACGGTTGTTCGCATGCATAATAAATGGGTGTATTGACTTATCTATCGCTAAGTGCATAGTCGCGTTCGCGCACCGCCCCTTGCTGTCCACCTGAGTTCCATTTAGCTGCTTCTTATCGTGTCACTAGTTCTTTCGAACCAATGTGTCGCAAGGATTAAAGCGCGCCTCAGTTGCAATTAGCACAAAATTCTCAAAATTCTTAAGTTTTGTTCATGTATTAGGACAAAAATTCGAAACATTTTGTCCTCATGCATGAACATTACCGGAAAGGAGTTTGGGGCATTAATAACATTATTAATCCGTACCTTTCTGCAATCACCTCTTTTTGCATTGGGAGCTGCCTAAAGATTAGCTCTCAATGTAAAAAGTGTTTTAAGCTTGAAGCTTAACCCTATATCCTGTAATCGCATAATTAGTGAACGTGGCATGGTACGAGTATGGCTTGTCCTTTCCAATCTAGTGTTAATAAATAGAGATGGCAACAGATTTAATCAACACATCAACTAGTATATGATTATATTTAAGATATATACCCTTTCTGTGTAATTCAGTAAGTCGGTGCCTGGGATTATGACCAAATTGATGGTACGTAGAATAGTTGGTGTCGGACATAATTTGCACACAGCAGAAATAATCCTTTTCGGTACCTGGATCTGTTAAATTGCCAGTGATTGTCTAGCTACGTGTGAATGTACGAAGCCGCTCTGAACATATTGTACTATAATTGCAGATGTCACGTGCCCGAGTGCGAGGACAAAGGCTTCAACTCATCATGGTCGACGTACACGATAGCTGACCACTCCAACCAGTGCTACAGAATGGCACCTTTGCAAGGACCGCCGTTAAACATTACGGAAGAAAACCGGCAGTGGTTCGCGAACGATGCGGACTCATCGTTAGATAGGTGCAGTCCTGAGAACTTTTCAAAAGACAAGAGTGTGCCCTGCAAGAAGCTAGTCTACGAGGATAACAACAGCTTGGTCGCTGAGGTGAGTGACGTATATAGATGGTATCAGTGTTAGACGTAAACAATAGAAAACTACTCACTTTTGTACCTAATAGATGCCTGGATTCTTTAACTCCTATAAAAATAGTTACTAGCACTTGTTTACGTTACAAATAAATCTGCACGGACGCCCATCTTGGAAAAGGTTTCACTTTTTTGAAACCAAAGTGTTGAGAGAAAAATGAACAGTAGGTACCTTCATGGTTACTATTGCAATGTATACCACTAAACTAAAAAGTAGTTAAACGTTCAGTTCCATTGTCAATGACATCTGTGTGGGATAATGGGATGGCATGACTGGTCATAGCCAGTTCAAGTTCATGAGCATCTAGCGGAGGCACAGACAACTAAATAGTTGGTACTGTGTACACACAGAGACTATGCTTTATGAAGTACTTACCTATTGTTAACTGGCAAAAGATTTTGAAGGAACGAAACACATACGCAAATAGTTATGTAAACACATGGATTATGGTGCAGGTACTTACTTAATTGATGTTCGCTGTAGCGTGACTGCAAGATGGACTAATAATACAGCAGCTGGTAGGTACCTACTGATATTCGAAATTTTCCTGCCCTGTACGTGTACGTCTGCAACCTCATTTCCTTTTCCATAAACCATTTGACCCATCCAGGTTATGGATCCTTCGATTCTATATAGAATGTGGTTTCAGTTCGACCTGGGCTGCCAGCCGTGGAAGCGGACCATGATCGGCACTGTGCACAACCTTGGCCTGGTGTTCTCTTTTGTGTTATGTGGCTTTGTATCTGACAGGTGAGTCTAGGAGCCTTATTTTACCACGTCACATAGATTGACGATTGACGGCTTCCTCAAATGATGACTTCGTTGTTGTACCATGAAACACACAGAAGAAATCGAACCAATATTTCTTGCATCTACCTCATCAGCTAATTAATTCATCACAGACATAGGTACCTAGGAAATAGAGTTGACTTCATATGTATTAGGTACATGACTTTATAAATTATGCGTAATGTCGGTAATTTGTGAACTTACTTTATACCTTAAACCTGAATGAACTGGTCACAGACAAACATGTCATGTAAATACTCAAATGAAAATTGCTGTAATTCTGCGGGTGCACTGTCATCGTGACATGCCTTGCGTACTTACATACAATTAGATGTATGTACCAACAACACGTGCGTTGTGATAATATTTTGCGATACTTTCAGATACGGCCGCAAAGTGATCATAGTGGGCACGCCGCTGGTAGTTGGCGTGGCGGGATTGGTAAAGTCTTTTTCTGTCAACTACTGGATGCTGCTTGTGCTGGAGTTTCTAGAAACTGCTTTGGGCTACGGAAACGCTAGCATGGTGCTCTGTAAGTAGCATTTCTATTGCATCTGTGATGATTTCTGTGAAAATAATTACTGAATATCAGCCCTAAAGAGGGTAGACTCACTGAAAGATATACAATTCAATTCAACTAAACCCGAGAGAAACGGCTGTATCTTTACACGGCTGGCTGTATGTTTTTCCAAAGTCACCATTAGTTTTATGACATGTTATAATTTTAGCGCTGGAGACGGTGACCCAGAAGCGGCGCGTGGTGTTCTCGTGCCTGTGGGATATCCTGTCAAGCCTGGGCAGCGCGTTCTTCGGCCTGATCGCATGGCGGGTACCCTACTGGCGGCACCTCATACGCGCCATCTACGCGCCGCTACTGGTCGTGCTTTTGTACATATTCCTCGTGGATGAGGGTGTCAGGTTAGTCATCATCTGCCTTTGCTTGGAGCCCTTTGTAGTTCTATTATATTCCCTCGAGAAGTCATTGTATATAATTGTCGTATTATTTTCTAAAAATATTTAAATTTAAAGGTGGTTGCTGGCGCACAACAAAAAGGATAAGGCGGTAAAAGTCCTAAACAAGGTTGCGAAAATCAACAACATCACGCTGTCGCACAAAGCAAAGGCGATGATGGACAAGATCAGCGATGAGAGAAAATCTTGTGAGGTGCGAACTAATGTTTTATAGTATAACATTACTGATTCCCACAACCTACTTATGTTATCTCCTTATGTTTTATAGTATAACATAACTGATTCCCACAACCTACTTATGTTATCTCCTTATGTTTTATAGTATAACTTTACTGATTCCCACAACCTACTTATGTTATCTCCTTATGTTTTATAGTATAACATTACTGATTCCCACAACCAACTTATGTTATCTCCTTATGTTTTATAGTATAACTTTACTGATTCCCACAACCTACTCATGTTATCTCCTTATGTTTTATAGTATAACATTACTGATTCCCACAACCTACTCATGTTATCTACTTATGTTTTATAGTATAACATTACTGATTCCCACAACCTACTCATGTTATCTACTTATGTTTTATAGTATAACATTACTGATTCCCACAACCTACTCATGTTATCTACTTATGTTTTATAGTATAACATTACTGATTCCCACAACCTACTCATGTTATCTCCTTATGTTTTATAGTATAACATTACTGATTCCCACAACCTACTCATGTTATCTACTTATGTTTTATAGTATAACTTTACTGATTCCCACAACCTACTCATGTTATCTCCTTATGTTTTATAGTATAACATTACTGATTCCCACAACCTACTCATGTTATCTACTTATGTTTTAGAGTATAACATTACTGATTCCCACAACCTACTCATGTTATCTACTTATGTTTTATAGTATAACTTTACTGATTCCCACAACCTACTTATTACTTATGTATAGTAGTTGATTAAAAGGCGGAAAATCTATTTAAATCGTTTAAGTAACCGTACCCGTTGTCGTCCAGGTCATGCAAACCCCTCCAGCCAGCGAGCACTTAATGTCCGTGCTGCGCTCTCGAACCATCATAATGCGAGTGGTGCTCATCGCCGCTTGCTTCACCTGCTCTACCTTCGTGCTGAACGGAACCACCATCAACTCCACCTCCTTGTCCGGGAATAAGTACATCAACTACTCGGCTATGGTGCTGGTGGACGTGCCAACAAGGATAGTGACAGCTCTGACACTCACGAGGTTCGGCCGGAAGGCTCCGATCTGTGTCGCGTACTCTCTCTGTGCTGTCTTCTTTATCGCGTCCGCTTTTGTGCCTACATGTGAGTGTGCTTTTGTGTGGGTCTGTTTTATTATTTCCAAGATTTATATACTAGTATGAGTTTGAAAATCATTCCTCATCAATCATAATTCCCACAAAATTGAATATTTATAATAATAATGCATTGTACTGCGCCTCATTTGTAATACATTACGCAGCCAAAGGTATAAAACTTTTGAAAAACCTGCAAAATGTTGGCAAACAGAGAGAAAAAAATAAAATCGAGTTACACTCCGGGAGTGCCGACAGAAGTGAAAACTTATTTTGGCGCGTTAGAGTTTAGTAATAAATCACTTCAAAATCAGTAATTATGGCGACTGCCAATCAAATACTGAACGAACACAGATGATGCAATAGTTTTTGTTCAGAATGTAGATATATATATTATCTACATTCTGAACAAAAACTATAACTCAAAGAACCTAACTCAGTAAACTTCTCCATACAAAAGTAGACTGTAAACATGTGAATTAAGGTTTATAATCAAATATGGGGCTAGCGCGGCATCGGCTGCGTCTCGGTAATGGTGTCGCGAATCCAGAGGTTTGACCTCATCTAAAAATATGCGTACCGCGGTAAAAGAAGTTTTCACTTCAATATATTTGTATAGAATAGCCACAAATCTATGTATCGTTTATCCCGAATAGCCAGTTTGCATTGTGCTACTACGCGTAGCACCCGTAGCACCTGTCTACGAACTCGTAGTGCGCAGCATTTATCCTGCAAAAGTACTAAGTAGAAATTTTTTGAAGATCTGTTTAGAACTGGATTTAGTTTTAATATTCTTAGATTGTTAATTATCTTTCATAGTTGATACAGCACGTCAAACATAAGAATAGTAGTAGTTAATTTGATTTGTTGTCCAGCAATCTGGTGGGCATCGGTGCTGCTGTACCTAGCAGGCAAGATGTGCAGCAGCTACGGTGTATTCAGTCTGTGGGTCGTGGCTTTTGAGGTGTTCCCAACCAGCTCGCGGAATTCATTAACCAACCTCGCCAGCACCGTCGGCCGCCTCGGCTCAGTGCTGGCGCCGCAGACGCCTTTACTGGTAAGCTCTTAACTTACTACCTACTATAAGTTTCATGCTGAAGCCCCTCCCTGAGGTTTGAAGCTGAAGTGGGCGTTTCAATTGTAGAATGTTTTATGTAAAACTGTTTCTTGAAAAGCTGGCATTTCTTGTTGCTTCCACTTTTTCAGGAACCTATTTAAGAACCAGCACAATCTTAGACACGCCTTAATGTCTGTTACGTTCTGACAGGAGCAATACATGTCTGGTCTGCCGAGCATCGTGTTTGGTCTGGTGGCGCTAGGGCCGGCATCGCTGGCGCTCCTGCTGCCTGACACCAGCCTGGCTCCCTTGCCTGACGACGTCACCGACGCAGAAAACATCGACAAGGTTGTCATGGACGACGTCGATGGTGATGAGATGGAGGCTGCTGTTGTCGCGCCACCCATCGATGTTGGTTTACCGCCAACGATCATCACCGGCCCGAAGGACTGAATTGTCAACAATATTGTGAACTCTTTGACAAATAACTAGTGATGTGCTGAATTGTTTTCAGTGAACTAGCTGTGATAGAACATTCCATAAGTAATAGGAGAGTGACGTGTGAACTCCTTGGTTTTGCTTGAAATTATGTAAGTAGGTAAGTAGCTCAAAGAAGAGTTAGATATTAAAATGTAAGTGAGAACTTTAAATATCCGAGCTTTAATTTATAGGTTATTGGCTAAGCTTGGAGTCTCCGTGGACTGAGGTCCAAGAACTCGAGACAGCGACTCTCAGCCACTGTACAGTCTCGCGCTTTTCTTTGCAATTCTTTGTGAATGTGGATTTCTTTGAATTCACGCATGTGACTTACATATTTAGCAAAACTATATTTATATTTATACATGTACTTAACTCATTCAGTTAATTATTTATTGAAAGTAGTTTTTTTTTAATTTATGTATCTATTTGAGGTAAAAATAAAACCAATGTTTGGTTCCTGGAGCCGGACTTATTGGTTAGTAGAATAAAATAAGTTCGTATTTTATTTAATATTGTAGTATTAACTTTCTTACGTAAGGTTACAAAAAATAAATGCTAATAAAAACACGATAAAACATAAAACATATATTTCAGTTTTTTATTCGACTTATGCGTTCAAGTATTACTATTGATTTACGATTATATTGCTAACTAAAGACCATTATTTGTAAATGTCATATTCAGTGAAAATCTGCAAACAATAACAGATTACTACTTTTTCTGGCAATGATAGCCACCAGGGTCGACAGTCCCTATACAAGGCACTGCTGTGAGCGACACCTGTCCAGCAATCCAACTAGGTTTTAAGAATAATTGAGGTAAGTATCTACTAGCACTATCATAGATGACCACAGATTCTAATAAAACGAGGTAATAAATACTATCTTAAAAAACACTACGAATGAGTGGTATTGGAGTCTGGAGTGTTCCTGCCCAGCGCCTCTGCCTCCTCTAGCGTGTCCGGCATCTTAGTGCCAAGGGTCTCTGGCTGCGTCAGCACCAGCACGCCTGACAGTATTCCCATAGCACCGAACAGTATTGAGGGGAGACCTTGCCAGTACTCCGCCTGGATAAGGACATACATTGTAGTTGGTATGGATTCAAACTTTAACATAAATTCATGAGCAAAATTAATATATTTTTATAAAATAAATAACTGAACAATACTGGGTTGGACAAACCAACATATTGCTGAACTGTTTATGAACTCACAAGCCCAGGTGTGAGAGGCGCTGTGATGGAGCCTATCCTGCCGATCATGGAGGAGAAGGCAAGCAGGCTGTGTCGATACTGCGTGGGATACAGCTCCGACGTGAACAGGTACAGAGACGTGAACACTGCGGAGATGCCGAACTTGCCCAGCAGGAAGACCACGAGCCGGAGAGTCGTCAGTTCTGGAATAGATCAAAATAAAACCAGTATTAAAAAAAAGAATATAAGTGATATATCAGTCATGTGGTACCCATAGTGATATATCAGTCATGTGGTACACAAGATTTGGGGCCAGATGATGCTGTGTGAAATGTCTGGAATTATTTATGTATTTTATTTAATACGCTATAAATTCCCGTTGACACAAAAATACCTATTATTCACACAATTTCGTCTAGTACAAAAATGAACAAAATTTGTACTATGGGAAACAGTTGACTAGGTGGGTAGGAATTGCAAAATTATTAGATATAGGTACCACCTACCTTACGTAAGTACCCTGTATTATTTAAGTAAGTATAATGTAATATGTATTATCTTTGGCACGTCGTTTATTGACAACATTGATGGTAAAACATTTTATCTGAGCTAAGATAATTTTTGATATATGGCAGTAGTTACTTGCCGACATACTTTTACATCATCAAACTGTTGGTCAAATTATGCATTTCGTACACGTGATAAACAAAGTCCGCAACTCAACAGATATGATCGTCTTTCTAAAGCAACTTACCAATAGGAATAAAGGTAAAGGCAATGTTACACGCCGCACTCAGTAAGAATCCAATAGACAAGGTAGCTTTTCTCCCGATCCTGTTGAGCACTAGCACCGCTGTGGCGTAGCCAGGTATGTCAATCGCACTGGTCAAAATGTAGTTCAAATACATGGTGTCAGATAAACTGGTGGAGTTGATAGAGAGGCCGTAGTAGATGAAGGTAGTTGAGATCCACCAGATAGGAGTTGTGCAGACTCGTCGAAGGAGGACTTTGGATTGAAAAACAGCAGTGACTAATCCAGGGCCATCCTAAAAAATGAAACAAAATGTTCTGGAAGTAACGAATACAGATAACAAATCTCAATCAAAAATGCATCACCTGTGCCGATACTCGGTCAACTTCTGTATTATTCCAAAATTGAAGAGTTAGTAAACTCACCACAGGAGGTGCTGGTGGAGGGTTCATCAGGGATTCTAACGATTTTTCACTAATTTGCTTCTTATTGATCCTAGCAACATTCACCAGGATATCTTTAGCTTCAGTGTACTTCCTCTTTGACAGTAGCCATCTAACGCTCTCTGAGAGGACCCAGTAGTAGATGATGATCAGGAAGCAAGGAATGTGCAGTGCCATGATCATGTACCGCCAAGGCTGGATTAGCCAGGCCACACACCCGAGGATCACCTGACCCACGGTGAACATTGAGTTGCAGATTGCGGATGTTGCCACTCGATACTTTGGTCCTACCAACTCGGTAGCTGGAACAGAAATAGAGTTAAGAACTGAGTAATTGAATTGATAAATCTATAACCTATTCGTGGTAATTCGCAGCGCAAATCTATGCATGTTATTAGTTAGTTAGGAACTTGATGAAAGTTTGAACATAAGTGTCGTCAGATTTCAAATCGTCTATATGTAATAAACTAACCAACAATGTAAGCAGAGCTAAAGGTTCCAGCTCCGAGGGTTGTTTGCAGGATCTGCAATGTCAGATACATGGGATAGTTGATAGAGAACGCTTTGATCAATCCGAAGAGTGCCAGGTTGAAGACGTTGATAACCAGCGCCAAGCGCCTGCCGAATCGGTCGGAGATGAAGCCGGTGATGGGCAATACTAGCAGAGTTCCCACGCTGCTGAGGGTGCCAGCAAGAGCACGGTACCACTCTTGACAACCCAGATCAAACTGAAGATAAAAAGAATATTTTTCATTATCAGTATTATACCAAAAGATCGCAGTTGAAATAATAGAAGAAGATTTTGTTCGAGTCTCACTCTTTTAAAAATTACCGCTCAGGATTTTTTTTTTTTATATTTTATCGTAGTTAATAAAGTACTTGGGTTAGATTCTAGCTTATTAGCTTATAGATTTGGAAGGCATTTTTTTTATTCATGACATGACGTATAGTAAAAGTATGTTGTTAAGAGCCCTGCGAAGCTCGCTCGCAACTTCAATTCGAGGCGCGTGCAAAAATCGTACCGAATATCTCTATCTCTGTTTAAATGATGTACGCGCTCGCGGGGCGCAGGAGAGGCGGGGGACGCGGTATTACAATACCTAAATACAACCATAGTGACGTGCATGTGTGTGTGCGTGAGTAGGCGTAGGTAGGTAGGTATACTTCTGTCATTGATCATTGATATCATTGACAATTCGAAGGCGGTAGGTAAATAAAATACAAGCTTCTGTCTGCGGCTTCGCGCGCTTTTTTCTGAGATAAAAATATTTAACATACACATAGGTATTTTAATCTTCCTATATCTATGCAAAGTTTCGACCAAGGGGACGACCTCTGTGGCGCAGTGGGTCAAGGGCCGTGTGAAACGTGGAAGGGTGCGGGTTCGATTCTCGCTTCGGGACAAATATTTCTACGATCTGCAATTATTTGTCTAGGGTCTGGGTGTTTCTATGTATTACATGTATGTATTTACAAAAAAAGAGTAAATTAAATATTGCTAATAATAGCTCGAGCCTGAATTTTGGGTGTTTTGGGGATTTTACTCGAGCGCGGCAGAAATATAGGTTTTATATAGGGTCGAACGTCTAGGGCAGCCGATCAGAATAGTAAAAAAAAATGATGATGATGATGATGATTATGATGATGATGATGATGATTATGATGATATTAATAATAATCATATTAATAGTACTTTTTTGTAAATACTTTAGATCATACAAACATTTGTCCCGCGGCGTGAATCGAACCCGCAACTTTTTGCGTTCCAGTCGGACCTAAGCCCACTGCGTCACAGAGGTCGTCAGTCAAGTGAAAAATTTCCGTAACCAAAGGCAAAGTCGCAGCAGTATGTAAAGAGGTCGGGTATTGTTTCCAAACAACAAGGCAAATCTCAATCCAAGTCAGTAGCACAGGTCAATAGAATACACGTACCGTGTAAATACACGTTGCATAAGTGTGTGCGTGCGTAGCTGTCCGAGCAGTCACACAACCGAAGTGTCCCCATCCCCCGGCCCCGCCCCGTGCGTGCGCGATAGCAATATTAGCCGTTCAAAAGTGGTATGAAACCAAAAATTAGGACTGAAAACATTTAGTATTCTTCACAATGTAATGTTATTCTGTAACTAGACAATATTAGCTATGGTCCTTGACAAACAACACGTAAGATATTGTAGATTTTAATACAAAACAAATAGGAAGAAAACTTGTAAATTTTAGCATAAAAATTTGCAAAATGCGATTGGCTCTTATTTCATTTTTGATAAGTAATTCGAAATAAAATCTATCCAGGAACCTAGATAAATACTATTTAAATACAAATAATACAACAATATAGTGGAAATATACTTGAGTTTATAAATCATTTTGGTATTACGTTTGTAGGGGCCATTCGTCCTCCGCTGGCCTCTAATAACGCACTCGCGTTAATACTCAAGAATATTTTCAATGCCAAGTGCCAGTGTTGAAATTGATCTAGCATAGCATAGCATATGATATCTAGTATTAGTTTAGAATAGCATAGAATTTTATTCAAATTCTAGATTAAATTTTAATCTTTTGGTAACTCGTCCGGATACCCACGATACAGATTTAATCTAGTGTGGGTATCATGTAAACCGCCTAAATAACAAAGGATCCAGTAAAACAGCTCTACAAACTAGCTCATCAACTAAATGGTTATGTTTTTTAAGTTATTAAAGATAATCTCTAGTTTTATATAGTTTTAAGTTCCTCTATTTTCGGATTACTGTTTTTTACTGGAAATAAATCTTTTTTCATTTTTCATTCATTTTCAATTAGTAAACTTATTGAATGATCGTGGTAACCTGTTCATTGCATATAAGTACACTAGGTTACTCGAACTAGGCAGGTTTATGTTATATTTAATTGAAATGTGAGTTTACTAATAATATTTACATATGTAAGATAAATCCTTAATAATAATAGATATTATGCCGGACTTTTCACACAGCATCATCTGGCCCCAAAGTAAGCAGAGCTTGTGTTATGGGTACCAACTGATATACTACTATATACTTATTTTTGTATGTAAATACATACATATTATACATAGAAAAACATATACCCGAGACAAATAATTGCAGATCATACAAACATTTGATCCGCGGCGGGAATCGACCCGCAACTTTTTGCGTAGTACGTACTATCTATTAAAATAATATCTATTAAATGCAGAATACTGGGAAGCCCTAACAGTCAACTTAGGGCCTTGGCTGGTCGGCATGACAGTAGCTTTATTTATTTATTTATTAGGCATCAACAGAACACAAACAAACCATATGAATCTATACCTATAAAAGAGCCTTAACCTGACTAGACTGACTGATTCATCATCGCCGAGCCGAAACCGCTGAAGCTAGAAAGCTGAAATTTGGAAGGTAGCTTCCTTTTACAGCAAAGGCATCCACTAAGGCGGGATTTTTTTTAATTCAACCCCTAAGAGGGTGAAAAAGTGTGAAATCGAATGTATTAAACTTTTTAACGCGTGGTGTGATTTGCTTGAAATTTGATATGAATAAATAAAATGCAAAATAAATGGATACGTGTTTCAGGATTTTTCAAAATAACCCTAACAAAGGGGTAAAATGGGGTGTCAAAGTTTGTATGGGAACTTTTTAACGGGTGGTGTGATTTCTTTGAAACTTGGTTCGAATACCTAAAATGCAAATTTAATGGACACGTGTTACAGGATTTTCCAAAACATAATTTTTCTCATTTCATACTCCTTTATGAGGAGTAAAATGAGGTGTGAATGTTTGTATGGAAACTTTTAATGGGTGGTCAGGTGATTGGTTTGAAACTTATCAATAAAATTTGGCAAAGAGATAAATTGCATCCTGGGGATGGATTTAAGCTACAATTCCTTTCAAAAAAAAAAGCGGACGAAGTCGCGAGCAACAGCTAGTCGAATATATAAAGATATAATTTTATGGAATATGCACCATTTACAAGCATGTACAGCATTTGCCATACAATACAAATTATACAGACAACAGCTTCAATTTAGATAAGAAATGAACTAAAACTAAAATAATTAGAACCAAAATATTAAAATATTTACAAAATAACCAACTTATCCTAAACTAATACTAGAAATTAGATTAAAGAAATAAGGCTAAGTGCGTGTGGGTTTCACGCACGGTGATGAGTTTCGAAGTCAGAATAGATAAGAATTACAAGTGGTGTATGTGTTAAACTAGCTCCTAATGCTCCTTATCACGATGGTCAGCTTCTTCAGCCTTCTTGGCTTATCTCCACGCAATTCAGTACAATCAAAATAAATACTCTAACGACTCAATGAGAAAAATAGATGATGTGTCAGTGATAACAATATTGTGAAAGTTTTCGCCAACGTCAAGGTTTACTTCCACCAATTTGTCAAACTAGGAATTCATTTGAAATCTTTTTTCGTTTTCGAATACAATGATTTGATTTAGTAGCGCATACTGCCGATTTTAGTTTTTCATAGTAAACCTTAGAGGCGCTACATGCAAGCAAACAATACATTATATAGTTTCCGTAAACTATCAAAACCCGACTAGGCCTACTGATTAGTAAAACATTACATAGAGTTTGATAGAATTAGGTACTCAAACTTCGATATATATACAGATAATGGTTAGATGAAATTATTGTCTGCCTATTTGATTTTATGTTTAAAAATGATGTTTCACTCTCTGACTATAGCGTTATGTTTGGCCAGATCTAGCTGACCTATCTAGGATGGTTGATCTATAATTTTTGGTTCTTAGACCTTTGGCTACACAAGAGTTTATCCACAAGTGGTAGGTTAGGTACTTACGTCATAAACCACGGAGTTGTCTCTAGCGTAGACGTATCCATCACACTCCTGTGTATTAGAGGTGAACAAGTTGGCAGGGCAGTAGTCCAGGGAGCCGTTGGCACCGCCCGTGGGAGTGAACCGCTCGCAGCTGGCGAAACCAGTACCAGAGCTCACCGCTGGGATGGCGTTGGAGAGCCAGTCAGCATCAAACGTGTGGTTATTGGTAGTCTCACCGCATTCAGGGATTTGACACCTGCGGGACAAGAGAAGTACCTAAGAACCGAACTTTCACATAAAGCAATCAGCTTTGTTTCCGCTGGTGTCTCTACCAATATTAATTTGTGGATGACACAGAGGTTTTTTTTCAGTTCTCGGGTTCGCGGGTAATTAATTCACTTCATTAAAACACATTATACTCTTAGATTTATTACCAGGAATATAATCGTCAACTAATTGATTGGAGATCTGCGGTCATATACCTATTGGTATTGCACCGGGACCATCAGGCTTGTACTAAGTTCCACTCTAATATAATATAAGAAAACTTACTCCAGAACGTTATATTATATTAATAAGAGCTGAAACTAGCCTATGTGGAATAGCAGCCGCTGAGAAGATGTACTCGCTTAAAAATCCATGTGCAATGAGAGGGAAAGCAACCAGGCAGATGTTGTAGAGCTGGAACCATCCGAACTGACCCAGCTCGTTTACCAGCACATCGTCCAAATCCAGAGCTTTAGGCGCAGACACGCTCCCTGCCCTGTCAGACCGGCTGGCCTTCCTCCTGAACCAATTGCTGGCTATGCTTCCCTTCCTACTGGAATCATCTTTATTTGTCTTCGCTATACTACTCTTTCTACTTCCGGTCATAATATTTACTAAATGAGTACTGTTGTGCTCTACTAGCTCTGATGGACTGGAATCCTAACGTTACAATAAGTACCTACAAGCGGCATTGAACGTTAATTTGATGTCGCTTTTAGCGTTCTGTACTAATATTGGATAAACGAAATAGATTCGATTTCCGTATCTCACACCTTTTCATGTCTAAGCGTTTAAACTAGCAAATCAGGAGTGAAATAAACAAAGTGTTGAATAACTCTGTATATAAGCTCTGTATTTCCTAAGGTGGAAATACTTAGTCACAGTAGTCCTTGTTTATGTTTAGATTAATAATATAGATGGATTTTCATCATAAATGCATCGGCGAACCAAAAAGTATTTTCGCTTGCGAATCCAGTGAAATTCATTCGTAGTTTTGTTTTATATCAGTGTTTAATATTATCAGCAATAAAATAAGAATTGACCTCGTATAATAATTTGATGATACCTACTGGTTGGTTATATCAATAACTTGTAGTAAAGATGACTATCTCATTAATCCAATTATTACCGTCAAAACGTTTGTTGTTGCTTGGGTATGTATATTCTTGGCAAAGCTTAGGTACGTCGTTTTTTTTTATAGATTTACATATGTACTAGTTATTCTGTACAGTCATCATTTACATAATGTTTACTTGAGGTAAATATATCATTGTAAGCTGCATAGCACGGTCTTCAGGCGATCTGGTTGTGTTTGTTTTTACAGAGCCTTGATAAAAGTGTAGAAGCAAATAAAGCTGATAATAAATTATATTGTTAGTAAGTACTTATATCCACATTATATGTTACACGCGACGTTGTCTGCGAAGGTAAGTAGAGAGAACACTGAATAATATTATAATGTTGTGCCAACCATTTAATCTTAAGTCCTACTCCGATACTTATTAATTATTCCTTAACTTTTAAATAGAATTAACCTTTTAAAAAGTTTTAAATAGAAATAGCAAACATTTGAACACAGTAACGTAGGTATCTAGGCATATGATGAGCAAAACGAGCTCTGACCATTCACATCAGGCCATTCATTCAGGGAAAACAAAGCAAGCAGCTTCTAAAAGTTACTTGCAGCGATGTGAGCTCCCATTCATCACAGAACAAATAAGGGAAATACGTGTCATTTACAATATGCAAAAGCAAGAATCAAAAAGCAAGCAAGAGTGACAACATTTTGACAATCAATGGGTTGTGGCGTAATATCTGTATCGATGCTGCCACATCCAGCATACCAACACTACACCTACACTGCACTTCGTATGAATTGATGCTCTGTAGCGATTGTAGTGATGTTTACAAACTTAGAACTACGTCAATATTTTGCATGGCAAGCGCTTTTATGGTGTTAAAAATAAATCAAAAACTCATTTTGTATAAAAACATTTTTCTTTATTTTAACAAAAATAAAAAAATGGAATGAACGTTTTCTTAGCTGGGACACCCTTGGCAGAGAAGTCGTGGTTATGTGGGCAGATCTCTCAGCTTGTTTGATTGTTCTTGCTATGCGTAGGTGTTCACTTTGATCTATTTGCACGTTAGTGAGAACTTTCAGCCATTGTGAATCTTATGATGGATTTAATAAGCTTTAACCATCGCGTGTATGTAGGTAGGCATCTAGTTTCTTACTAAACGAAAAGTTGTAGTGTCTGTGAAGTTAATGGCGTGTTTCTTTATGATTCGGGTGATCATAAAGAAACACACTCTCTTTTCTAGGATCTGCTCTCAGGCAACTATGCTTCCTTTGGACTTTTGTCGTAAAAAATCGTTATCAAGAACCTCTCATATTCCATAGATCTTAATTCTACTAGGAACAAAGGTTAGGATAAGAATAATATAAGGGATATTATTCTTATGTTGGTTCTTTTTGCCATTGAATTTTATGCATTGAACATTTCGGGAATCATTTATGTTAACTATTTTAGGTTTTACATTATTTGAATACAAGAATGACACCATCAATGGTTCCGTCAATGATCTCTTTCATAAACTCCAGCACCAGCTCCATATTTTTCACAAAGAGGTTCCTTGCGCTGTTGCCCTCCTTTATTGTGGCTGTCCACGACCACGAACAAGGCTCAGTTCGAATATTTGCAAATTAAGGTCCTTCCACATTGGTCGAAGCCAAGTTACACTTAACAAGAAAACTCTGAAATTCACATTAAACATTAGTATGTTTGATATGATACCATGTCCAGGGCTTGTATTTCCGGTATTTTAAAATCCGGTTCGACTGTCTTTGATCTGGTACTGGTACATCCATGGTATCGATATAAATTTATAGTATACCGGTATTTTTGAGAACCGATATTATCAGACTTATTGCCGTATCGGTAATTTAATTTGTATCGGTAAATTTCGATACTCTTGTAAAATATAAATAAAATAAGCAATTTAATTTTGTACAAGCGAGAGGGAAAACTTATTAGAAATACACAGCGTCGCTGCCGGTGGTTTTTGTATTTGTTGTTTTGGTTTAGTAATAGTAGTATTATGTTATCTGTGGTAATAGCTTTGTAAGCGTGACACACTTAAGTTGAGTAACCACGCCATCTAGCGCACGTCAACGAAACTAGGTGTCGTGCAGGCTACCTAGCTGCCTGAACGATTGATTCTTTTGCAAATATTTGGGATTACGTGTCACGTTGTTCGGACCAACGTCGGTTGAGGGCGCTATAAAACATTTAATTAATTGTTCTCGAAGATTCTATTTCAGACTGAAGACGGCTTACTACGGGAACCGAGTCACCACGGTCACTTTGCTACGAGGTAAGGGTTCGTATCATGGGCGTCTCCCGGCTTATCCAGTGTGGGTATTTGTTTATTATGATAAATGAGTGTTTATTTAATAGGAGTAAACAGACAAGCTTCAAAAGGATAATCTTCAGATCAAAGGCAGCGGACAGTGCGCACCACCCAGAACCTAGTACCAAAGAAGGAAGTGGCCGGAACCCGAGTTATTGTACGCTCACAGTGTAAACGTTTCATCGAGTTGTTGTGGTGTTTAATAAGAGTAATTTATTACAGAAACAGCAAGACGCTACTCGAGCGAGAGAGCTCAACATTCCAGAGCACACGTCGTAGCAGCATGTGCTGATTTTTTTTAAATAATCTATACCTATAAAAGAGCTCAACCTGACTGACTGACTGACTGATTCATCATCGCCGAGCCGACACCGCTGAAGCTAGAAAGCTGAAATTTGGAAGGTAGCTTCCTTTTAGAGCAAAGCCACCCATTAAGGCGGGGTTTTTTGAAATTCATCCCCTAAGTGGGTGAAAAGGGATGAAAATAAATGTATGAAACTTTTTAACACGTGGTGCAATTTGCTTGAAACTTGATTAGATTAAATAAAACGCAAAATAAATGGATACGTGTTTCAGTATTTTTCAAAATAACCTTAACAAAGGGGTGAAATGGGGTGTCAAAGTTTGTATGGGAATTTTTAACGGGTGGTGTGATTTCTTAGAAACTTGGTTTGGATACTAAAAATGCAAAATAAATGGACAGGTGTTTCAGACTTTTTCTAAATAGCCCTCATAAAGGAGTTAAATAAGGTGAGATTGTTTGTATGGAAACTTTTTAATGGTTGGTGGGTGTGATTGGTTTGAAACTTATCAATAAAATTTGGCAAGTAGATAAGAAGCATCCTGATTTAAGCTTCAATTCCTTTCAAAAAAATTCGGACAAAGTCGCGAGCAACAGCTAGTAAAATATATATATTCAGTGTCATCGATGAAGATTGATCTATACTTTCTTAATACACCGTCATTTGAAATGACTATTCCGTGTGGTTTCAGTACTGATAATCGCCTAAGCTGCAAAAAAAAACAAATTTTACCCGCTGCTGTACTTAACACAAATTTAAAATAATCCTCGATGAAACGTCCAAAGAAACCTGTTACTGGTGATAAAGTCCTATTATTGGTAAGAAGTAGGATAGGATACTTAAATACCTATACTTAGTAGCGAGTAGGGCGTTTACCCCTTCCACTAAGGCTGGGTTTTTAGACCGATCGGATTTTTGAATGGTATAGGTAGCCACTAAAAAAATGAAAGTAATGTAAGTATAGGTTCTAAACGTGTACATTAATAATAAAATAATAAAATAAAAATAAAAGCCTAAAATAAAATAATTTCACAAACATATATAGCTAGATATTTAAAACAGTCAGTGTCAACAATCTGCATCAGAATTACATAATACGAATATGAATGTTCAGGGTCGGAACGCGTTTCAACTCGGCCAGTCTGCCACAGACACAGCGGATACATACCTACCTACCAATACTTATCGTAATAAAGATCTTCAAATACGTCTTCATGAATCATTGGTATTCATACTTATTATGTATTAAGCACACAAATGCGCTTTATTTCAGTTAAATAAATCTATCAAATCAATTAATCAAACCCTATTACTCACATAAGTGAGTAATCGGGTTTGAGAGAGCTTTGTTTCAGAGAGGTTAACTGATTAATTCATATGACTGTCTTTGATTTTCAGGAATTTCAGGCTATAGGAAGCGCTACGCTAGTATCTTGGACTTTGGCTTCCCCAGCGACTCGGCCTCTTCCAGCGTATCCGGCATCTTTGTGCCGAGGGTCTCGGGTTGCGTCAGCACCAACACGCCCGACAGGAGGCCCATAGCGCCGAACATCAGGGAGGGGATGCCCTGCCAGTAGACCACCTAGAGAGAGAGAGACAGACATTTCATAAGATCTTAATGTTGTAGTAACATGGTAATGTATCTGAAAAATACTGGGTCTTTTGAATGATACATGATATTACAAAACTGGATGCAAACATACAAGCGCAGGCGTGAGAGGCGCTGTGATGGAGCCTATTCTGCCGATCATGGAGGAGAAGGCGAGCAGGCTGTGCCGATACTGCGTGGGATACAGCTCCGACGTGAACAGGTACAGAGACGTGAACACCGCCGAAATGCAAAACTTTCCAAGCAGAAAGACCACTTGTCGAAGCGTCGTCAGTTCTGGAAAACAAACGTTTTTTTTTACATAAGAGTTCATGGCACGTACTAACAAGAATACTAACAAGAGACTGACTTTTCTTTTAGCTAATCTTATTAACTTACCAATAGAAATAAACGCAAAGGCAATGTTACACACCGCACTCAGTAAATAGCCGATAGACAATGTAGCTTTTCTCCCGATCCTGTTCAGTACCAACACTGCTGTGGCAAAACCAGGGATCTCGATCGCACAAGTTAAGATGTAGTTCAGGTACATAGTGTCTGATAAACTGGTGGAGTTGATGGAAAGGCCGTAGTAGACAAAGGTAGCTGTGATCCACCAGATAGGAGTGGTGCAGACTCGTCGTAGGAGAACTTTAGATTGGAAGATAGCAGTTATTAATCCAGGGCCACTCTAAAACGATATATTACAAAATGTTCAATCAAACAAATTATATTGATCAAGCATTGGATCAAGTTACAGAATTCTCTCCGCCTTCTGTATTATGTACAAAGCTACATGCAGCTTTTTATGGTCAAATGTATCTCTGCCAGAACATATTTTTAATTACACTACTGGAAATAAAGCTCACCACAGGAAGTGCTGGTGGAGGGTTTATCAGAGACTCCAACGATTTTTCACTAATTTGCTTTTTGTTGATCCTGGCAACCTTTTCCAGGACCGTTTTTGCTTCAGCGTACTTCCTCTTAGACAGCAGCCATCTTACGCTCTCTGAGAGAACCCAGTAGTAAACGATGAAGACGAAACAAGGGATGTGCAGAGCCATGATCATGTTCCGCCAGGGTTGAACGAGCCAGGCCACGCATCCGAGAATCACCTGACCCATGGCGAACAATGAGCTGCATGTTGCAGACGTTACCACACGATATTTTGGTCCTACCAGTTCTGCAGCTAAAACAAAAGCATTTGTAAAAGGCCTAGGACTTTTTATGGTGGGAGTCTTAGGCCTCCTAGTTAATGGTGGTTGGTGTTTGGTGTAGAGACAAAATGAGAAGTCCAAAGTTCACTGTAGTAGTAGTGTATTTTATCGGACTTCACACTGGTACAGGAAATGGTGAAAAATATAATAAACTGGTATAAAAGACTAATAAAGATTGGTTATAATTATAAATGGTATAAAGTGGCATGTATGAGATGGTTATGTGTAACGCGGTGCCGGGTCGGCAGATGGTAGCGCACTGGTTTGCTCAGGCAATTGTGCATATTTGCTTGTAAGACAAAAATGCATAATTGCTGTGTTCGGTGTAAACCCGAACATGCTCCCGAGCTGAGATGAGGACGCATGAGATATGGTGATGGTACATGTCATGACACACAATCTGATAAGGCTACACCTACTCCAAGTATTACAATGCTACTTCAAGTATTTACGGAAGTGTAAGAATTTTGTGTTTCAAAAAGAATGGTCAGCAACTCTGTCACAATTTATTTTAAACATAGCTCGTAAACAACGTTTTTGCGTCCTAAAAACAGTTTCTCTATCTGTTGAATTATTAGTGTTTCTACTTTGACTTTCAGAAAGCGTTTGATAGGGTGAATAATGACATATTGCTGGCGAAACTTAGCGCTATAGGCTTTGCGCCTAATCTCCTACAGCTACTAGCAGACTATCTCCGCGATCGCCATTAGTATGTTAGGCTTGGAATCTATGAATCTTTGCCTTAGCTTACGCGATCCGGAGTCAGCCAGGGCTGTCTTGGGGCCTTTGTTATTTTTACTTATGGTAAACGACATACCGGCTTTTCTTCGACATGCAGAATGTCTTCTTTACGCGGATGATTTGAAGCTTTTCACTGTTGTTGGATCTCAGGATGATTGCTTGGCGCTCCAGCGGGACATTGATACATTGTATCAATGGAGCATAGATAACAAAATGGAATTTAATCCCTCCAAGTGCTCAGTTATGACTTTCGAAAGAATTTGGTTCTCAATATCATACAACTACACAATCAACGGCACCACGATCGCTAGATCAATATTAATTAAAGATTTGGGAGTTACATTTGACCGGGGTCTTACTTTCCATGATCATATCGCGACCGTCGCCAAGGAGTCATTCAGAAGACTGGGCTTAGTGCTTAGGAATGCGAAAGACTTCCAGAGTGGGCGCGTCATACGGCTGTTATTCAGTGCTTTGATGCGGAGCAAGCTTGAGTTTGGCTCTTGTGTATGGAACCCACACGAGGTGACATACGCTCTTCTCCTAGAGAAAGTATAAAGGGCGTTCCTTAGATACCTTTATAAACATGTTGCAGGATACTACCCTTATATGTACCCAACAAAATATCTTTTAGGATATTTAGGATATAACTCCCTTAGGACTAGAAGAGCGTTTGATCAGATGACAACCATATGCAAGGTGTTCCGCAACACAATAGACGCACCCGATTTGTTTAACGAGTCACTTCGCCTCTACGTCCCGGATAGATAGATCTTAGAGGCAGGAGACATGAACTTTTTGCTGTCCCTCGTGCCCGTACTGTCGCGCGTTCTAGCTCACCTCTGCCTCGCACGCTCATCGCCCTCAATGAGCTACTAGCTGCCAACCCAGAATGTGATGTGTTTGTGCATGAATGGAAGAGACTAGTGTTGGTACCTTGAAGTATTGTGAGAAAGACGGATGATTGGAATCTGACATTATATTATTAATATTGACATGTATACAATATTTTACTAATAATTTTATTCTGATTTTAATATTTTTTACTGTGACATTGAATTTTTAAAATCATTTGTTTTATATTTGATTGATAGTAATTGGTTGTGCCGTTCTAATTATTAATAAATACATAAATAAATAAATAAATTGACAGTTAATGATAGTCGAAATAAGGCGTATGCTGAGCTGCTTATTCTATTACTTAAATACGCAACATGTCTTTTCCAATGAAGTTTTCAGTCAATTTGTAGGCCTAGGAATCGTGCAGAATCAGCATGTTGTATTTTATTATTGGGAAATATTAAAATAATGTTAGATGGATTATTATTGCTTTGATTAAAATGCATTATAAGGGTTTTTAGGTTTATTTTTGAATTGTTATTATCAAGCCATGTAATTATCGATGTTAATGATTGATTTATAGATAGATAGAAGATAGAAAACACTTTATTGACTACCACACGGAATACAATAACAAAAAACTAAACTTAATTAATGTAATACAATGGGCGGCCTTATCGCTAATAGCGATTCTACCAGGCAACCGTTGGATGGACTGGACTATAAATAAACAGAGAAGGGGCATGTAGGTGTGGTGTATTTATATAATTACATACTTACATATTAGTATATGTTTAAACTAAACAAATACTGATATAAATATATACATACATATGAACTCAATAGATATATATATATATATATAAAGATAAACAGTATAAAAAATCAACAATACAGAAATGACTACGTATAACAGCACGACAAATAATGTTTCATGACCATGTTTTTGAAGATAGGAAGAGTATTGGCCTTTCTGATATCTACAGGCAACGCGTTCCACAAGCGGACAGCCTGCTCCGTAAATGACTTTCCGTAGAAGGTGGAGGAGAAAACAGGAATTTTGAGTTGGTTGGTATCTGAGGAGCGTAAGGATCGAGGGTTAAAGAGATAGAGGAATTCAAACCGTTCCTTGAGATAAAAGGGAGTTGAAGAAGAGAACAGAATATTATAGAGAAGATTGAGCATTCCGGCGAAAACGGATTGGCAACCACTTGAGTTTTTTGCGAAATTCAGAAATGTGGTCATCGTATACAGTAATTTTTGAGACGCTCAAGCTTATAAAGTTGCTCTTCAGTGATGTCGAGATAGCAGGCGTCAGCATAATCAAGGATTCGAAGAAGGAGGGATTGAGCAAGCGCAATTTTAGTAGCGGTAGGGAGAAAATTTCAAAGCCTTCTGAGAGAAGCCCCAGCAGCAAACACTTTTCGACTGACTTCAGCGAAGTGCGGTCGCCACGAAAGTTGCTTGTCAATGTGTACGCCTAAGTTTTTTACCGAGTCACTCAGCTGAATACATTTGCCGTCGAAGATCACCTGAAGGAGACGAAACCAGTCAATTTTAGATATCATTCTGGAGCTGCCTATTATAATAATTTGCGTTTATGTCAGATATAAAATTATTTATGTCATTACATTTTATATTATCTTAGAACTATCATCTGCAAACAATGTGATGTTTGAGTGATTGGATGATTATGTTTTTTTGGTAGGTCATTTATATATATGATAAATAGAAGTGTTCCTCTTACTGCCTCATATGGTTCTAGTTTACTACATAGAATACTGTGGTCTGCATAGTCAAACGCTTGCGTCATATTACAGAATATGGTGCAACGGGATTTCTGTCAACTTTATTTATTTATTTATTTATTTATTTATTTATTTATTTAGCATCCAACAAAAAAAAACAATGAAAAATGTAGACTAACTAAATACGTAAGTACTAGTTAAAAATACAATGGATGTATTAAATCTAATTATACTAGTTATACATGTTCATTAGCAGCTGTGCTAGGTAAACCTGTGTTACAGCTGCTATACTTCCTTTACAGTATACAACACCACCATTCTGGATACAAACCTATTACTTAATCTGATAGCAACATTATCTGAAGATACAATAAATAAAAATAAAAAATAGGGTTCCTGCATGCTAAACAATATAATCACTTAGGTAAATGTACAGTACTACTTAATAGGTATGTAGGTAAGTACTTCCTACTAAACTAGATAGGTACCTATTCATTAGTACTAGTTAAATTTTGAAATTACTACCATGATACAAAACTAACATAAAAACAAAGCAAAATATAAGAGAGTAAGATAATCTAATTTACATAAAGTATAGGTAATTAATTATTTGAGGTCCTACTTGGAATAATAACATTCAATGTATAGATACGTAAGTAGGTACCTAATGTACCCACTCGCAAGTAGCATTACCTGGAAAGTAGCAAGTAGCTTCAAAACAAAAACATAAACGAAATCTACCTACATTAAATAAATCTACGTACGCCGCGCACTGTGCCGACCGCACGGGCAACTTCTATACAGAATAAGCTAGCGCATGGAGAATGGCACGGTACAGAAAAGGAGGAGACCTGTTTATTATTATTTTTTTTTTGTTTCTTCTTAATAATCTATTTCAAAGTGGTAATATAAGGCTATTCTACGATATATGGAGTGTATAGAGTATAAAATGTAATATAATATAATAATAAAAATATATAAATATATATATTATAATAGTAGTATAAAATATAGGATGATATATTAAATATAGAATATATATATATATGTATAAGTATAAATACCATAATATAATACAATTTTATTTAAAACTATGAAGATACAAGCAGTAATTTCTCTGTACCGTCATAACCCAACGCAGACAAAAAAGAAACAATAGTAATCTTTAACTCAGATTTGGTAAGCGGGAAGATTGTTCTATGATAGCTGATTCTATTATAGAGGT
Source organism: Lampropteryx suffumata (assembly GCA_948098915.1). Lineage (NCBI taxonomy): Eukaryota > Metazoa > Arthropoda > Insecta > Lepidoptera > Geometridae > Lampropteryx > Lampropteryx suffumata. The sequence goes on along the minus strand of OX402557.1, from coordinate 19,562,676 downwards.
GTGGTCCTAAAAAGCAAAAGTGTCGATGAGCATAAGCAGATGAGAATTTAGTTTGGGGTATAATACGATCTTTACGTCTAAGATTGGTAAAATAGTCAAAATCAAATTTTGCTTGGGTATGAGTTCTTGAGACAGCTTTTTGAATAAAATATTGGCGCACCGTCAACACCTTAGTTTCAGCATACAGCTGTGATGTTGGAAACCGAAAGGGCTTTGAGAGCATCACCTTTAGTACCGCTCGCTGGGACCTCTCAGTACGAAGTATATATGATTTGTAAGCTCCTCCCCACACAATCACACAATATGTCAACAGTGAGTTACAAAGGGCGAAATAAATAGTTTTCAGTAAATCAGGTGACAGGTGCCTAAGCTTTTTAAATACTGGAATTAGTTTACGTATGCGACAAGTTAGTGTTTTTGTGTGCTCTTTCCAGCTCAATAAGTCATCAACGATCAACCCAAGATATTTTATGGATGACACTTTCTCTAGAGAGGTACATGTGCAGGAGGATGGTGAGTCACAAATGTGAGCCTTTATATTTAGAGTATCGGTGCTGGGCTTACTTCGAGAAGTTTTAGCAAATGTAAGAAATTTCGTTTTACTAGTATTTAGTGTAAGCAAGTTCTTTCTGAGCCAAGACATAACCTCCTTAAGACCGATCTCAGCGATCATCGATGCCCTAAGCCAATCTGGTCCACTGAAAACCAAGGCTGTATCATCAGCGTACGCAACCAGCTTACCACCGCCAATTCCAAGATCACAGAGATCGTTGACATAAATTAAAAATAACGTTGGGCCAAGAATGCTGCCCTGTGGCACACCATAACTAATCGGAGTTTCGTCACTGACTAGATCACCTAGCCTAACACATTGCATTCTGTCAGAAAGATAACTTTTGAAAAGCTCTAGAGCAGTACCCCGAATGCCCAACCTCTCCATTTTGTTGAGTAAGATTGGCACTGACACAGTATCGAATGCTTTCGATAAGTCAAGGAAAATACCTATACATTTTTTGTTTTTGTCAACTTCGCGAACTATATAGTCGGTGAGAGATAACACAGCATCTTCCGTTGATTTTCCAGCCACAAACCCGAATTGATTTTCCGAGATCAACCCAAATTTAGTTAAGTAAGCTCTTAATCTTTTATTAAGGAGCCGTTCCAGGATTTTAGAAAGCGATGTTAGGATCGAAATAGGACGATAATTTGTGATATTGTCCCTTTGTCCACTCTTATGTATTGGCTTGATTATTGCCGTCTTAAATTGAGCTGGAAACACTCCTAGTTTAAAGCTCAAGTTGCAGATGTGAACCACGGAAGGAATTATTAATTGTTTTGTTGATTTAAGAACCTGCGAAGAGATACCATCGTATCCGACAGTGCAGGCTTTTAGACTCATAATAGCAGCTTCTATTTCAGAAGAATCAGTGTCAAGTAGGCCAAAGGATTGCAAAGAATTAGATAATTTTGAGGTAGAGGAGGAAGAAGTATTATCACTTTCACCTATAGCGTCAGCTAGCGCTTTACCAATATTTGCAAAATAATTGTTAACACAGTTAATCGACTCTATTGGTGTTGGTCTAATGTTTAAAAGGTCATTATCAGAACCACTATCTATCTTAGAACGAATATTAGCAATGTTTTTAATAACTTTCCATGTCTTTTTACTGTCTTTGCCAGCTTTGTCTATCAGAGTTCTATCAAATTCTATCCTAACTTTCCTCAAAATATCAGAGCAAAAATTTCTATATCGTTTATATGTTTTAATTAATACCAAATTCTTAGGATCTCGCTTAAGATTTCGATGCAACTTATCACGGTGTTTTATGCACCTTAACAGTCCTGGAGTGAGCCAAGGTTCCTTCAGTCGCTTGCGGCATGGAACTAATTTAATGAAGGTATTTTTATCAATAGCCTTATTTAAAAGTTCTATTAGCAAACCTGTTGCCTTATTGACATCTTCAGTAGCCAGTATTTCATAGAAGGCGTTTTCATCTAGATCAGAAGCAATTTTATCATAATTTATAACACGATGAGAGTTAAACCTATTTCTGGGCGTTGAATGGTTACCGAGATTTATTAGAATGGTGTAATGGTCTGTTATAGTAGTTGTAAGAACAAGGGTTGTAGCGGAAAGCTTAGTTTTTAGGAAAACATGGTCAAGTACACTATGCTCTCTAGTTGGCAATGAGTGAGCCGATAGAAGCCCATGATGTGCCATCAGGTTTAAGTAGTCTTCACAGTCAACCCTTGGGTCTGTATTAGATATGTTAATGTTAATATCTCCTGTGAAAATGATGTTCTTATAAGATTTTAGGGAGTTTAATACATCATTCATGGTGTTAAAGAATGAGTCCATAGAGTGGTAGGACGGTGGTCTATAAATAGCAATTATAGCGGTGTCTTTCCCTACGGTAACTACAAGGCAGTTACACTCGTGTGTGAGTGGTTCTGTCACTAAAGATACTATATCATTTCTGACGTAAACAACGACTCCTTCATTTTGAGTCCTGTTCAGTTTCGAGCCAACTTCCTTGAAATTACTTAGTTTTGGAATTAAATCCACTTTAGGAAGCCAACACTCTGTCAGAATTATAATGTCGACATCAATTTGTAAGCTAGATAAAAGCACTTTCATTTGCGGCAAGTTACGACCAATACTTCGTATGTTTTGACATACGATCGTAAGCTTCATATTAGAGAGATCTAAGAAGCGGCAAGCGTTATCAGCATCACACTGAAAAGATTGTGATACAGTATACTCGTCTATTTCATTCGCTATGTCGTTAATAACCATAATGGAATATAAGAGAAGAACAAAATTCAAACATTTTTGTGGCACAGGCATCTATGCCTGATAGGAGATTGACAAGTGTGACAGCAAGATAAACAGGCAAATAAACAAAGTCAAACCCAAATTCTCTGAGGGGACCAACGTATACTCGTAATTGTTCTGAATTTAATATATCATGTGGTAGTGGTTCTTTGAGTTCTACTCCTAGGAATACTGTTAACTTAAGAAATAATAGTAAATATAAAACTGGCATAATAATAAAAATAAGTGGTGATTGATCTTTGAAATGTAGATCTAAAATTATTGCTGACTTAATAAATATTATTAAATATATAGCAGGCATACTCGTAAAAAAATGGGAAAGGAATCTAGTGCTCAGCATTTTGGATTCATTCCCAAAAACCTTACACGTTAGAGTTGGAGCCCTGGTGCGGAGCCCTGAGGCCTTCCATCTGTTTCTCTTCCTTAATCCAGACATGTGGGACTCCTTCTCTCTTGCGCAGAAAAATTCTTCCGTACGAGCACCAGCAGAATTGAAAGCCATTGCCCTTCGCAAAGTCTCTTGCTAGCATAAATAGTCTGCGAGTTTTAGCTGTCAGGTGTTCTGCCACATATACCTGAGTTATAGGATAGCCTAGGCTGCGTATTTCATTTCCAAGTTTGGTGTGGTTCTCCTTCATAACTTTCTTTGACTTCTTTATAAACTCTTCCTTGCGAAAGGCAGTGGTAAATTTTACAACTATCGGTGGATTTGCGTTTGACTTTACGTTAACTCTATAGGCGTCCTGGATCTCTGACTTTTGCAAATCGAGATCAAGAGCCTTTGCCAGGCATATTGTTAACTCCGGTAAGTCTATTTTTGATTCACCCTGTTTTTTGGGAATATTTTTTATTTCAATGGACGTGCTCCGATTATTCCTTTCATAATTTTCAATTTTCTCTTCCAGCTCTTGTATATACTCTTTGCTTGCTATCGCCTCTCTATCAAGTATATCATACCTTGACTTTATCTCTTCATATTTTTGGGACATGAACTCTAAATTTTTGCATATTTCTATGTTATGATTTTTCAGTTCAATCATGTCTGCGTGTAACACATTAAACTTTTTGTTAATCAGTTCAATTAGTTCGTTTCTGTGTGTACTCAATGAGCCGCTTATTGTATCATCCATCAAGTCCCTTCTTCTTTTGTACCGAGTCATAGTGTTTGGTCGATCAGCCCTACCCGCTTCACTAAGCGTCGTCGAGTCGGAGTCCGACTGCATAATATTGTCTTCTACCTGTATAGTTGGAGTTGGCGTAGTCGGAGGAGTACGATGCATGCTACCTACTTGCTACGGTGGTTTCCTCCCAGGAGTCTTGAGACACAAGCCAGACGAGCACAACAAAAATACACTTAAGAGAATGTTCGATGTAGGTATTGTTACGCTATTATAGTCCTATTATAATACTGGCATAACTATTTTCTTGCACATTTAAGAAACTAGACTAGAGTTTAATATAGGCACGAGAATTGATTCTTAGACAAGCGACAACACGTCTATGCACAGCCGAAGCGCGGGCGGAAGTGAGGTTAGGTTGACAACTTTACAAACAACGTTCTTATAAAAATGTGAAATAGGTGAAACTAACCAAAAATGTAAGCGGAACTAAAGATTCCAGCGCCAAGGGTAGTCTGCAGGATCTGCAATATCAGATACATGGGATAGTTGACGGAGAATGCCCTGATCAGGCCGAAGAGTGCCAGGTTGAAGACGCTGATGACTAGTGCCACGCGCCTCCCAAATCGATCGGAGACAAAGCCGATAAAGGGCAGTACCAGCAGTGTTCCCACGCTACTGAGGGAGCCAGCAAGAGCGCGAAGCCATTCTTGACAACCCAGGTCGAACTAAAAATTTTAAATATATATAATTTTGTAAGACAAATGTTAGATAATGCCAATAGGTAAATTTTTTAAAAAAATATCAAATAAATTAAGACTCTCGTTTTCAAAGCGGAGTGCAGGGTTGCATTCAATGAGTTAATTGAAACGTCAATTAACTCATTGATAAGGTGACCCTGCACCTTTACTTACTTCATAAACCACGGTGTTGTCTCTGGCATACACATATCCATCACACTCCTGTGTGTTAGAGGTGAACAAGTTGGCAGGGCAGTAGTCCAGGGAGCCGTTGGCCGTTGGAGTGAACCGCTCACAGCTGGCGAAACCAGTACCAGAGCTCACCGCAGGGATGGCGTTGGAGAGCCAGTCAGCATCAAACGTGTGGTTATTGGTAGTCTCACCGCATTCAGGGATTTGACACCTGAAAAATTAAGGGATTATAAAAGCCCTAAAGATTGATAAATTGTAAATTTTACCGAAGTGAAACCACTTCGGTAATTTGGTTAGGTTTAACCTAATCTGACAAGTAAATAAACCTTAGTTTAATTCACCCGGTTTTTTATTGAACTGTGGTTAGTTAAAATAACAAATACTTGTAATCAGTTAAACACATCTACAATATTCGCGAAGCAAAAATTGAATCTGATGAAGCGCAACCCGTCTCTTTATGCTAGTACGAAAATAATGGAAAAAAATCTTTGATAAATCTAGATAACATCAATTTGTGTATAAAAAATAAATGCACTTGTAACTAACCTATGTGGAATAGCCGCAGCTGAGAAGATGTACTCGCTAAAGAACGCAGATGCCATTATAGGCAATGCGACCAGGCAGATGTTGTATAGCTGGAACCATCCGAACTCGCCCAGCTCATTCACCAGCACGTCATCTAGGTCAAGAGCTTTAGGCATGGACACACTGCCTGCTCTGTCAATCCTGCTGGCCTTCCTGCTCTGCCCACCACTGGCCATGCTCGTTTTCCTGCTAGAGTTGTCGCTCTTGGTATTCCCGATACTGCCTTTTCTTTGAGACATATTGACCAAAATGGCAACCGTAGCACGCTACTGGCCTCGAACGAATGAACTCCTGGCATTAGTATAAGGCTTTATTTTATCAACTGATGTTGTTTATACAACATCAGTTGATAATATGAAGCCTTGATTCTGATAAAATAAGATTAAGTACTTCATTCTCACATGAACTCGGAAATTTTAAGTCAAGTGGTTTGTAAAACTTAAGCACAGTTACTCGTGGGTATATATATAATATGGGTAGGCCAAATATACGCACCGCTCCAATGAGACAGCGAGGTATTGAATTACATGAAAACATCATAGATGTATACAATTTTTAGATATTCATAGATTTTTCAGCTCGACCGATTTTGATAAAATTTATATGAGACCACCTGTGAAATATACCCTAGAATTTTCCAAATCGGTTCAGCCGTTTTTGAATAATCGGTGAACATACATAAAAATAAAATTAAAAAAAAAGATTCCGACGAATTGAGAACCTCCTCTTTTTTGATAAAGTTGGTAATAAATATTGATGGACAATGGAATTAATTCGCGAGTGGGTGCTAGGACTTACATCTAAGAATTGCATTCTTTTTTTGAGAGACCTCTTTCAAAGAGTATCGAATCCTATTCTATTCTACTTGTAGTACTCGCAGATAGACCATTTGAAGATGTGGTAAGTACCTAAACTTCACAGGCTTCACAACAGGCAGTACAAGCAGCACGTCTACACTCGCCCACAGCACTCGCACCGCTGGCACATTTCTTCTTGCCCGCTCGAGATTGTGTTATTGTATTAATACTATATCTATATCTCTATCTTGTGACTTTTCGTTTCGATTCGTTCATTTCGATCATATCATTTAAATATAATCCTACTAACTGTCCGCGCGCAGCTTCGCCTGCGTCGAAGATTTTCCCCATGATAAAAAGTAGCCTATCCCCCAAGGAAAGTGTAGCTTTCCAAGGAAAAAAGAATTTTTAAAATCGGTCCAGTAATTCGGAGCCTATTGAATACAAACAAACAAACAATCAAATCTTTCCTCTTCATAACCAGTAGTTGGTTCTGTTTGTTGATCTTTATCGTGTTTTCTATCTATAGCCTTCGATTTTCATCGGAACTTAATGCGGAACTTACTTCCTAGAACTTCTAGACTAGACTAACTAGACTTCTATACTAAAATTTTGAAATTTTGACTTTTCCGAGTCTGTATGTCAAGGTTGTCTGGCAGAGATCACTACACAGCGATAAGACCGCCCATTATACCACCGACTAGCAAAACATTGTTATTTTTTTCCTACATGTCCAATGTATGTATTGTGTGCAATAAAGTATTTTCTATCTTCTATCTATCTATCTATCTACACAAAACAAGCAGCAGAGTTCGTCAAGCAACATCCGGAACTATTCAAAACGAATCAGGACTTTCGTACTCGCCTACTACGGGATATAACAAACAATAAACTGCACATTCCAAAATATCAACTTTTATCAACACAATGCCAAACCTAGATAAGAATAAGAATAAGAATAATTTATTTAAACAAAACTTAAAAAACAGTTGGTATAACTATATAACAAAGAAATACTAAAAAACATAAAATTGTTAAAACTGGGTAAGTATACAGTAAAGACCCCTACCTTCCGTGCTAGTTAAAAACTGTGTTGGCAAGGTAGCGATTCTCGTTCAATATACATACGGGTCATATTACAGTGCCACAAGTCTGGTGGAACCGAAGAAATATAAGTACCTAATACAAACGAAGAAACGAGATGGTTACAAAATGTAACAAGCTCATATTTGGACGTAAACAAGTTGGCATGGTATAAGTTTGTAAAACAGACAAATCACATTTTTGTAATAAAATTTTTGCTTAATGTGGTAAAAAATAGGATTTAGTGAACTAATAATAAAAAAAACAGGTATATAATTATGTTAATAATGGTAATATAAAAGATACATCACTAATAAGTTTAGGTATATATTTATATATAAAATAAATCTATATTTCAATAGGATATGTATAAATAAATTTATATACCGTTTATATAAAACATTAAATAAATTAGAATAGTAAATAATAATAATAATATTTTTGTCTATATATTTCTACAAAAATAACTTGATATTACTTTGATATTTCTAAATAATTTTCAGCCCTTTCATAGTCAAATTTACGCAAACACGAGGAGTGTTTGCGTAAATTTGACTAGCCTTGACTAGCCTTGACTAGCCTTGACTATCCTTGATTAGCCTTGACTAGCCTTGACTAGCCTTGACACAGCCTTTCCACAAACAAATTTTGTTTTATCTTTTATAAGAAACTCTTTGTTAGTGCGATTGTATAATAATGGAGCCAAAAAATTTGGAAAACACTGAGCAAAAGTAGTATTGCATGTAGGTACTTTATAAATGTCATGCAATCTTCTTCTAGACTTATCAGCCATCAATGGCTGGGAATGCTGTCGAAGTATGATAGTTTTAATAAAGAACTGACGCACTGTAAGAGCTTGGAAGTCATTGTATAAATTTGTTGTTGGGTACCTAAAAGGTTTAAAAAGTAGTACCTTAATAATAGAACGCTGGGTACGTTCTAGTTTAATCAGGGACGTTTTTCTGGCACCTCCCCAAACTGGTATACCATAAGTTAATAAAGATTGGTATAAGTCCAAATATACAATTTTACTAGTATTTTCATCCTTTAGATGTCTTACTCTCTTGCAATTGCTATATGCTTCCTGACACGCGACTTCATTGTGTTGATATACTGTTTCCAGTTTAAATTTTTGTCGATGGTTACACCTAAGTATTTAATATTGTCTGTGGGAAGGAGAGTATAGCACTTGCAATTATTATTAAAGATTGAACAAGTGTGATCTTCTGTAGAAAGATCATTACTAGGTTGACTGTTGTTATAGATAGAAAAACCGATATATTTTATTTTGTCAAAATAAAGAGTAAGTAAATTACTACTTAGCCAATCAAGCACGATCCTCATTCCATTCTCAGCTGCAAAATACACATCCTTCCATGACGATCCTTAGAATATAATAGCGGTGTCGTCAGCAAATGTTATTGTCTTAGCATTATCCAATTTAATATTGCAGAGATCGTTAATATAAATTAAAAAAAGGGTTGGTCCGAGAACGGATCCCTGTGGCACCCCTAAAGAGACTTGTCCTTTATAACTTGATGATCCACCCACTTTTACAAATTGAACTCTATCAGTTAGATAGTCTGTAAAGAGGTTCAGCGATACACCTCTAATTCCCAGGGATTCCAACTTACGAATTAATAATGGGACAGAGACAGTATCAAAAGCTTTGGCCAAGTCCAGGAATATTCCGATTCCGATTTTGTTTTTTATCTAAATTATCAGCAACGTTTGAGGTAAGGCATTCAATAGCATCTATTGTAGATTTTTTTTTTCCTAAAGCCATATTGGTTTATAGATAAAAGGTTGTTATTTTTAAGAAGTTTGTAAGTCTACGATTTATGAGCATTTCCAGGATATTGGCCAATGTGGGTAAGAGAGTTATTGGACGATAATTATTAATACTACGGATTTATGAACTGGAACCACTATCGATTCTTTAAGTAATTTAGGAAACACCCCCATTGATAAACTGAGATTACATATGTGCATGATAGGTACATTCAGAAAACCAATGTACTTCTTCAAAAACAGACGACAATCCGTCCCAGCCAGAAGATGATGAATTTTTAACGATGCTATTATCCTGTTTATTTCAAATAAGTCCGTTTCAAGAAGCACAAATGAATTTAGATTAGTGTTTATAGGTTTAAAATTATGCACTTAGTAATCTTCAGTCACTTTAGTGCTTTCCAGAACAGTTTTAGCCAGGTTTCCACCTACATTAATGAAAAAATCATTAATGTGATCTATTGATTCCTGTGGCGTTCCTTTAAGCTGTAAAAGTTCTTTGGACATCTGGGATTTTTTAATGTTATTCAAACCACATACCCTTTTTATGACGTTCCATGTCTTTTTAATATCGTTTTTACTATTTTGTAGCTCAGATGTATATATTCATTTTTTTATTTATGCAGTAAATTGTTGCAGTGATTTCTGTAGCGTTTGTACGTGAATTCTAATTTGACGCCTTTGGGTGACTTTTTATATCGCCTATGAAGAGTATCGCTAAATCTCATGCACCTTAACAAGCTAGGAGTAATCCAAGGTTGAAGGATAAGTCTTCTATTTGAAGTTACATATGTTTTCGTACAATTTCCCAAAATGTTTGTAACTATATTGATAAACAATTTAGTAGCTTTGTTTGGGTCTCTAGTAGTAAGAAGGTTATTCCATTCAACATCAGACAGCAATTTTTAGGCTTCCTGGTAGTTAAATCTGTTTTGTGTTTTGTGTTCACAAACAGGGTTTTGGCATTGATAAGAAGGTATAGCCAAATACACACAGCTGTGGTCGGTTACTGATGTCTTGCAAACCATCGAAAGTACTTTGGTCTTTGATTTGACGAAACAGTGGTCAAGACACTTTGTTTCTCGTGTTGGTAAAATGTTGGTATGAAACTAAAAGTTGCAAGCAGGTCTGGGTACTCATCGGACCTATTATCACAGTTGTCTATACTGATATCTATAATAATAATAATAATAATAATAATAATATTTATTCAGCACAATTTAAACATAAGTTATTATAACTATTTAAAAACTGGTTTTAAATGTAATAACAATAACATAACTATTATCTAATGGCCTCAGACGCCTAAACTAGGCTAAAAGCCTGTCCGATAGACGTCTGCGATCCCCCATTATGCATTACACATAAAATTACATTAATTATTGTTGCAAATAGGTAATTCTATATTTAGATCACCAAGTAAGAAAATATTTGGAATACCTTTTAGGGATATCAATAACTCCTCCAAAGAATGAAGAAAGCTTGCAAGAGAATCAAAAGATGGAGATCTGTACACGCAGATGAAAGCGAAGTTGTTTCCGAATTTTATCACTAAACTGTCAGCATCTATTAAGTTCGGTTCATATACCGAAACATCAGAAATTTCGTTACGAACATAAGCTATTACGCCACTTTTCTGGTTGATGTGTCTGACAGTTTGGAATGTGTTGTATTGGTTCATAGTTGGTATGTTGTTACAGGTTTGCAGCCAGCATTCAGTCAAAACGATAAGATTATAGTTAAGGTTGCTACGCTTCAAGAAAACACAAAAATAATGGAAGTTCTTATTTACGCTCCTAATATTTTGAGAAAAAACTTTAAGTGAGGTTTCAAATTTTGTATGTGCCTGAAATGCACTCGGGTCACTAACCAAACGCGATTCGCCAGCGTTGATATCAAGATCAACGTCAGCGGCTACTGCATGAAGATCATTAACGATCATCATAGATTAAATAAAAATAAATATTGTTTGAGTTTTTTGCACTTGGTTTCTGTGGGACACTATGTAGATTAAATTCTATGACACTATGTGGTGCATTGACTGTGTGGGTCACTATCAACAGGCTTGATACTACAAAATTTTACTACGATCTTACTGAAATAATACGATAAATATATTATTTTGTAGCATACGGGATAAATACAATATACTACAATACTAATGTAAATATAATATATAGAAGATGGCATGTATATTATGTAAGGGGTTATTATAAGAAGTAGTTTCATGATTACAATAATTGCAGAGTCGATACACAATCGAATCAAGAATAAAAGTTTTGACACAAAAAGAGCAATTCATTAACATTATTATAAATACGATGGGCTTACTTATTTGGAGCAAAATGCAAACTAGTCACGACGCACGTAGAATAGCAACTTGTGCCAGTGACTTGATCAGTACAGGAGCTTGGCCTTCAACTTTACGAAGCAACACGTTGCCTCGCGATATCCAACAGTATTTAAATTGACCATTCTTGACTAAATCCCGCGCCTCGGCATATATTTTATTCGTCCAGGTTGTTATTGATTCCGACACATATACTCTAGTTCTGTCTCCTTTCACGCCTAAGTGATCTGAATCAAGTTTTTCCAAAATATTAACTATGTTAAATGTTTTAACAGCGTTAAGGAGTTCTTCCTTTTGGAGGTCCTTCCTTCCTTCCATCATGAAATTCAATGACAATGGGAGATTTTTCACTTTTGCCTTTTCTGTAGATATGAGGCACGACTGTTGCTGGTTTTATTTTTAGAGTGCTATATAGCGTATTGCATATTTCACTTATGTTTTCCTTTTCCAATCTTGGAACGTTTCTCAATTCTACTAGTTTCTTCTTTTGGTGTTCCTGAACTTCGTGTAGCTGATATTCAAGATCATTCACTTTTTGGATTGCCATAGCATGATCATTTTCAAGAACAGCTATTTTCTCATTCGCAATTTTAAGTTGGCAGAGTTTGCTTGTAGAAGTTTTAAAATTTAAGTGTTTGATTGCAGAATTAACAAATTTTGTTGTTTCATCTCGGACGCCTCGACGGTGAGAAGATCTTTGAAAAATTGCATAAGCGAGTCCTTAAGATCAGAAGTTAATTCAAAATCTGGATTCTTATGTTTCTGATATTAACATTCCTGATAACATCACCTTGTCCAATCTCAGTACTTAAGTTAGGCTGAGAGGAATACATAGAGGAGAATTCAGATGACTTTGGCGTGCGATGCATGATTTTTCTGTAGTTTACACTATACTACATTTTTTCTGTTGGTCTGTGTATAGTTGCGGGTAGTTTATAAAAATGTTGATTAACTTGCCTTTCACTTCGATTGCGAGAGGAGTGGTGAGGGAATCTTCTATTGATTTTCGCTGTCGAATGGCACCATGAGTCAGAGACAGTTCACTTGGATACTAGACAGTATATTTTAGCGTGTAGAGGTAAGAATTCAATGCAGATGTTCACAATATTTAAATACGACAGTGGCACACGTCTTGTCTGAATAGTGAATTGGACGAGAAATGGATGATGAAAGATGAATAGATGTGTCTAGATGTGTCTAGATTTATCATAGGCCTTACAACATTGGCATAATTCATAAGACCTATATGGCAAAACTCTGAACTCCATCTGGTTTTAGCTTGTGTCCTACAAAGTTTACCTCTTTTACCTACTTTGTAAAAACACTTTGTTTCTTTCAGTAAAACGTTATTTTGTCGAGAGCCTCGAGAACCATTTTCAGTTGTGTGCCATGTTCATTCGCACTAATTCTGAACACAAGAATATCATCTATGAAATTGATGGTTCCTTCACATTAGATAAGCATTCTTTCAATTATTTTTTCGAATTACTCAGGTGCTGAAGTAATGCCAAACATTAAACGCTTAATTTATTTGTATTTTATTTGGGAAAACAAACAGAACTATATTATAATATTACTAAAAACTTAAATAATAATGCCTAATCCAATGAAGTCTCCACTAATTTATAAAACTTAAAATGAAGAATTTAGTGGATTTTTTTAACAAAAAAAAGAAAACAATACTAAAAAAATAATGAAACACACAAAAATAAAAATAAATTTAACACTAAACTTAAAAAAAATGTGAAGTTGGTTCCTTACTGCGAGCTTAAATTTAGAAAGAGAGAAGTCGAAACTATCTATGTTTGAAAAAGAGTTGTTGTTAGATGTCATAGATCGACTGATAAAAGCATTTGACGTATAATTGGTTCGGGTTGTGTGAGGCTGGAAAAGGTGACTTAATCTAGAGCTAATACGAGAGCATCTAAATCTAAATTTATTTAGCAGGTATGGAGAGTCAACATGGCCTATAATAATTTTATATAAAAATATTTGATCGCGTTCTGTACTCCTCTCAAACAAAGACAATAAAACAGGTGAAGATAATCCTTTTAATGCGGATCTAAATTTTAAATGTTTGTAAAATTTATCTTGTATATTTTCTATCAGATCTATATAGATATTATATTTATGATTCCATACTACGGAGGCATATTCTAGAGTAGATCTAACAAAGCTATTATATAAAGTTATTAACGTAGTTATTTGTCTAAAATCCTTACTAACTCTTATTACAAAACCAAACATTCGATAAGCTTTTTTGGCAATAGTTTCTACATGAACATTAAATGATAGCTTAGAGTCTAGGTAAGCGCCCAAATCTCTAACCTCGAAAACTCTATCAATTCGCTGACCATTTAGAGAATAAGCGAACTCATTGTTTTAATCTTTCGTGAAAAGGAAATTACATTGCATTTATTTACGCTAAGAGTTAACATATTTGAATTGCAATAAGCAATATAATGCGTTTAAAACACTTTGAAGCTCAGTGCAGTCATCCGAATTTTTTATTAGATTAAATATTTTTTTGTCATTAGCGTAAAACATAAACTTAGAGCGTTGAAAGATAAAAGCAACATCATTAATGAAAACATTAATAAGAAGAGGGCCGAGGTGAGAACCCTGTGGCACTCCCGAAGGAACAGGAGTAAAGGATGAGCAAAAACCTTTGACTGTTACCGCTTGGCTACGGTCTCTTCAATATGAATGAAGTCAACGCAAGAGATCACCATGTATACCCATACCCAGAAGCTTTTGAACTAAGATATCATGGCAGATTTTATCGAAGCACTTTGAATAATCAGTGTAAACAATATCGACCTGAAAGCCACGCCCCATTGCATCAGAAACAAAATCAAGTAGCTCACATAGGTTTGATTCTGTAGACTTTTTAAAGATAAAGATAAAGATAAAGATAAAGATAAAGATAAAGATAAAGATAAAGATAAAGATAAAGATAAAGATAAAGATAAAGATAAAGATAAAGATAAAGATAAAGATAAAGATAAAGATAAAGATAAAGATAAAGATAAAGATAAAGATAAAGATAAAGATAAAGATAAAGATAAAGATAAAGATAAAGATAAAGATAAAGATAAAGATAAAGATAAAGATAAAGATAAAGATAAAGATAAAGATAAAGATAAAGATAAAGATAAAGATAAAGATAAAGATAAAGATAAAGATAAAGATAAAGATAAAGATAAAGATAAAGATAAAGATAAAGATAAAGATAAAAATAAAAATAAAGATAAAGATAAAGATAAAGATAAAGATAAAGATAAAGATAAAGATAAAGATAAAGATAAAGATAAAGATAAAGATAAAGATAAAGCTAAAGATAAAGATAAAGATAAAGATAAAGATAAAGATAAAGATAAAGATAAAGATAAAGATAAAGATAAAGATAAAGATAAAGATAAAGATAAAGATAAAGATAAAGATAAAGATAAAGATAAAGATAAAGATAAAGATAAAGATAAAGATAAAGATAAAGATCATTTATTTGCATAAACATGTGTAGATATAAGATTTTACAAACAGGTGTGTATCAACATGTTTTACCGATTGCGGTGTACAAATTGTGAGAGATGGCATGCAACAGTAACTAAAATAATAATTAAGATATTCGAAGGAAGTAATGTCAACTCCAATAATTAATTCTATAATAACAACTCAATATGTTTTGATTAGAAAATTAAAATTTATCATTTAAAAAATCGTCAATCTTATTATATTTGAAATATTACATATTTCAATTAATAGTTTCTTAAATTTGTTTTTAAATTCACAATCATTAAGTTGCTGGTAGCTCTTTGGTATTTTTTGTAAATTTTCGGTGCCATTGATACTATGCTCTTATGTAGTAATGCAGTTTTTGATGGAAATAAACAAAGCCTCTCTTCACGTCTGTTTCTTGGCGCTTTGTCAGACATACGCGGAAACAGGTTATTTCTTACAAAAAGAGCTAATTCAATAATATATAGCGACGGAAGTGTTTATGTTTTGTGCTTTGTGAATAAAGGTCTACAGCTATCAGTCATATGTATTCTGAACATGGCTCGCATACAACGTTTTTGCGCTTTAAGGATAATGTCTTTATCCGTAGAATTCCCCCAAAAAATTATTCCGAATCTCAGTATCGATTCAACCAACCGTAGTATGCTACAATTAGTGTGTCAATATTAAGGGTTAGGGATAATCTGAATAGCGCGTATGCCGAACTACTAATCCTCTTGGTTATGTATTCAATATGGGTTTTCCATTTTAATTTGACATCTATTTGCTAACCTAGAAATTTTATGGAGTCAGTGTTTTCTATTATATTATTTTAAATTATTAAATAAATGTAAGGCTTTTTTTTAATTGATTAAAATGCATTATCGTCGTTTTTTAAGGTTTATTTTTAAGTTATTGTCATCAAGCCAATTAATAATAGAGGTTAGTGATTGATTAATGTCAGATTCATAATTTTTATTTTCATTACATTTGATTGTGATAGAGCTGTCATCGGCAAATAGTGTCATATGTTGATTTATTTTATTGATAATTAATGGGAGATCATGTTATAAAAAGTAGCGGACCAAGTACGCTTCCTTGGGGAACGCCATATTGAATTATACGTTCATTAGATTTATAGGTGACATCAAATTATAAATCGAATGAACTTACTAAGAAATTCTAATTAATAATGAATAATTAATAAAGTAATTTCTAATGAAATTACTTATAATTTACTAAGGTTTTCTATGTTGCTGTTCAACAAAGTGAGGTCTAAGTACCGCAAACAATCTGTCATGAATAATACGTTCAAACAATTTCGGAATAATGCTTAACTTTGATATTGGGCGTTATCTAGTTATGTCGTGCTTGTCGCCTTTTTTGAATATCGGCACTACAAAAGATAGCTTCCATATTTTAGGCATTAAACCAGAACGTAATGATAAATTAAAAATTTTGAAAATTGGTAGCGCTAGTTGTTTAGAACAATTGCGAACAAATATAGGTGGAATACCATCTGAGCCTGCACCTTTGTTAACATTTACAAACTTCAAATACTTATTTACAGTAGGAAGTGGCAACTGCAAAGAAGATAAATCAATAGGGTATTGACGATAACTTGGCGAAGGCAATGCCTACACACTACTGGAATCGAAGGCGGAGTTAAAATAATCATTAAACATTTCACAGACAACTTTACCGTCTGAAGATGAATTGCCATGAAGTCTTTCAGGGAGTTCTGCAGATTTTTTTTTAGATTTAACAAAACTCCAAAATTTTTTACTGCACTTAATAATGCTCTGTTCCGCTCTCTCAATAAATGAGTCATAACATTGAGATTCAAGAAACTTTTGCCTTTAAAAGCAAAAGCAGCGATAATCATTAAATTGCTATATTAATTACCAACTTCACATTTTTTTTAAGTTTAGTGTTAATTTTTTTTTAATTTTTGTGTTTCATTATTTTTTTAGTATTGTTTTCTTTTTTTTGTTAAAAAATTCCACTAAATTCTTCATTTTAATTTTCTAAATTATATGTTATATATTATGTATACATAATTAGTTACAATGCGGCGCGTGCGGGGCAACAAGACAGCAGCAAGGTGAGGTGGGGTTAAGGTAAAATGTCTCACCGATCTTGCATCCCTTGGTTCCACCAACTGAGAGGAGTCCGTCGTCCAAATTGTACAATTAGAAACGAGAGCTACCGATAATTGGCAATAACCAATAGCAAAAAGCCTCACAGCAAAAAAGCAAAAAAGCAAGCGCAGAAGATACGTCCACTAAGTTCAACAGTTTGAACTGAACTGATACTTATACCGATACAATCACTTACACTTATATTTAATCAATGTATTGACAGTGGAGTATTTCCTGATTTGATGAAACCTAGCAAGATCATACCTCTATTCAAATCAGGTAGTCATTCCGATCCTAGTAACTTTAGGCCTATATCAGTACTTCCTACATTTAGTAAAATATTTGAAAAACTTATACTAAACCAATAACAACGGCATTTTAATACCAACAATTTGCTAGACAGTAAACAATTCGGATTTACAAAGGGACGCTCAACGATTGAAGCCGGTGTTGAGTTAATATCACATATTTTTGATATCTAGGAGGAATCACGCGATGCCTTAGGTATTTTTTGTGATCTGTCGAAAGCTTTTGATTGCGTTCACCATGAAACTCTAATCAGCAAACTACACCACTATGGTGTTAAGGAAGTTTCACTTAAGCTTCTCACATCCTACTTAACTGACCGAACACAACGAGTAGATGTAAATGGAAAGCGATCTCAGGGGTCAATGGTGTACCACAAGGACCAATACTCGGGCCATTCTTGTTTTTAATTTATATAAATGATCTACCTAAACTTGTAAAGGATGATCACGAGATTGTACTGTTTGCTGATGACACGTCACTTTTATTTAAATTAAAGCGACGGCTTACTAATCTTGACGATGTAAACAATGCAATCTCTAAAGTTGTAACATGGTTTAATGTAAACAACTTATTACTTAACGAGAAAAAAACGAAATGCATTCGTTTTATACTGCCCAACGTTAAACAGGTGAATGCTAATGTAAAAATTAAAAACGAAAAGATAGACCTTGTCGACACCACAGTGTTCTTAGGCATTACTTTAGATAATAAGCTGCAATGGGGCCCGCACATAGATGAATTGTCAAAGAGACTCAGCTCTGCGGCATACGCTGTTAAAAAAATCCGTCATATTACCGACGTAGATACCGCTAGACTCGTTTACTTCAGCTACTTTCATAGCATTAGGTCGTATGGCATTCTGTTGTGGGGGAGTGCTGCTGATATTAACACCATATTTGTGTTGCAGAAGAGGGCTGTTCGTGCAATTTATAACATGGGCCCCAGAGAATCACTTAAAAATAAGTTTAAAGAAATTAATATTATGACAGTGCCTTGTCAGTATATATACGAAAATTTAATGTATGTGCACAAAAATGTTCATTTATTCAAAAAAATTGCGATAATCATAGTATTAACACTAGAAATAAAGATAAACTCGCTGTTCCCACTGTTAGGCTCGCTCAAGTTAATAAGTCTTTTATATGGCAATGTTTACGCTTCTATAACAAGGTCCCAAGCGACGTGTTAGATTTGTCGATTGGCAAATTTAAAAACGTAATTAAACAGAAACTGTCTATTAAAGCATATTATAAAATATCTGATTATTTAGAAGACAAAAAAGCTTGGGATGAATCTGCTCCAACTCGACTCGGCATCCGTAACAAAATTGTCAAGGATCATACAAAAAAGTGTTAAGACCAGACAAGTTTCTTGCCGGATTCTTCTTGAACTGGCTTTAGGAGGAACCGGCACCTAGATTCACTAACAGACTAACAGAAGAGCTAGCTATTGCTAGCTCTTCTGTTAGTCTGTTAGTGATAAGCGTAGTCACATGTCGCGAATTCAAATGCAGTTCTATTTGATAAAACTCATTTTTGATTTCTAATTTCAAGAAATAATTGGCATTATTTCTCCTTTGGTAAGAGATGCTCCATCGTCGGTAGCGGGTGATTTTCTCTCATTATCACTGCATTAGTTATTATTATTGCACTGCATTATGTGTCTCATGTCGACAAATAACCGTAGTTTACCATTGTCTTTCTGTATCGGCAAAACTGGTAAAACCTATTTTGAAGATTGACGCACTTCCTCTATGTTATAGTTCAACAACTCTTTTTTATATTCTCTTCTATTTTTCAACAATGGGCATCGGTATACGGCGGTAAGATTATGCTTATGAGGTTTTTGTGAGTCATCGATAGGATTTTAATTAACACGTTCTTTAATTTGGGAAATCTATCCAGTTCTAATTTCAAAATACCTAAGTCAGCTACAACCCTTTTTCTTAATTTCTTGAGATCCGCTTCCAGGTTTTATAATTTGTTAAAATTTCCCATCTTTGTGTCCGATAGCATTTATATTTATATCCTGTTTATTAATATTGCCCGCGTACTCTTTCTAATTGATACTTATCGACCTCTAATGTGTTTGCTTCTCTGATAATTTTATCAAGTGCTAGGTTAAGATCTTTTTAAGTAAATCTGTTGAAAAACACTTTTCCGCTATCTGATCTATTAAGCCTTTATCTACTTTATTGTAATGAGCGTTTATAGCTAGTCTTCTTAGCCTCACTAGAAACATTTCAAACTTCTCTCTTGTTTAATGAGTCGATAATCGTGCCTCTCGTAAACTTGACAATTTCATAGTCGCCAAGTTGTGTAACCGCTATCTTGAAAACATCTGTGCAATCGGTGATCTCAATGTTTACACCAGGAAGGTTATAAAATACCACCTGTATTATATACAAGACCTTGTCGTCCAAACAAAAGTAGTACAGCTCCTTTTTTTACAGAGCACCTTATATCAGTTGTGTCCAAATAAAAGTTTACGGATCTTTTCTATTTTACCCAAATGAGACCCACTGATGTCCCATCGCATACGAGGTAAAATTGTTCTATAGATAGATGTGCTATATTTGCCATGATCTAATTACGATGTATTTGGGGTGGCCTGGAATGTAAAAATTACATTTTAACCTTGACCTTGATTTTTAGGGTTCCGTACCTCGAAAGGAAAAAACGGAACCCTTATAGGATCACTTTGTTGTCCGTCCGTCCGTCTGTTCGTCCGTTCGTCTGTCTGCCAAGACCCTTTTCTCAAGAACGCGTGAAGGTATTAAGCTGAAATTTAAATCAAATACTCAAGTCTACTGTCCCTTAAAGCTGTGAAACTTCTAAGCCAACGCAATCAAAAGATACAGCCGTTTATGCCATAAACTTCTGCAAATTTTTGATATTCGCAAGGGAATAAAAACCTATAGGGTACTTCCCGTGAACTCAGAATCTTGAAATTTGGTACGAAAGCAACGTCTTATAGCACAAATAAAGGAAAAATTGCGAAAACCGTAAATTTTTAGATGGACTTCATTTTGCAATAAAAATACCTTATCTAATACCTAATACCTTACCTAATAGACTCGATTGTCGTGATGGGTGAACTTTTACTTATATACCTACAGGTTTTTCGGAACCTTCGGTGCGCGAGTCCGACTCGCACTTGGTCGCTTTTTTATAATGGAGGTGGTTTTACCAATAACCGATTACCTATTCCAAATTCCAGTTTCCACTACTTCTAGTACTAGCCCCGCGCTGGCTCCGAAGCTGGTAGCCTGGCTACGAGCTAGGCTATATACAAATAATGAAAGATATAAATAATGGTGGATACATTTAACGATAGCAATCATTAATCACCTATTCCTTATCTTTTTATGCTTAAAACAATGACATAATAGGAATTCAATACCTACGGAATTTTGTTAAAATATTTCTACATGTCATATTAGATTATTTCGCTGACCTTTTTATCTCGTCGCCACACGTAGTACTCGCAGAAAGACAGCTCGAAGGTGTGGTGTAGGTACCTAAACTCCACAGGCTCGACAACAGGTAGTTAGTACAAGCATCACGTCTACACTCGCCCACGGCTCTGGTACTGCTGGCGCACCGCCTTTCTTCTTACTCGCTCGAGACTGTTATTGTATTAGTTGCATCTAACACTAACACTATACTACTAATATTACAGATGCTAAAGTTTGTGTAGATGTTTGTATATACGAGTGTCACACACCTGAACGACTAAACGAATCCGGATGAAATTTGCTAGACAAATAACATATCCTGGAATAACACATAAAGCCTACTCTTTATCCCGGACACTCATTTACCCAAGTAAGTTACCCAAATAACTTTTCTAAATAGTTTTTCTCAAAAATTTATATATAAAAGATCCGCAACAAGTCGCGGAACATAAACTACTTCTTACGGAGTCAAATAACCTATTGCTGTATTTGAATCAGTCACTAAAACTAAAAATCTCTTAACTCTCAAAAACTCGTTTAAAGGGTACAAAAAGCATGTGCGCAGCAGGTTCTGTTTTGGAATAGGTACCACCAAAAGAACACGTAACACCGGTTTTAAACATGCATTTTGTATTAAAAACGAAGTTTCGTCAAAAACTGCATTTGGCATGTCTCCTTTTTGATGTTAAGGCACGCAAATATATGATAGGATCATTTGGACGTCAATGATCGAACGAGCAATGGTAGGCAGTGCTTTCCTCCAGTATCCACATCTTGTCACAAAACAGCTGCATTCCGGGGCAGCTTCCGATTCCAACGAAGTATTGGAATAATATCCCTCCGCCGATCAGAAACCTGACTAACATTTGTACTTTTAGAATTAAACTTTAACGTTTCCTACTATACGAACAAAGACAGTAGGAGGGCATCAATATTGATGCACCACTTATTTAATGATCTATGTCACCTAATTTTCTGTGATACCATCACGTAAAGGAAATAATAATATGACCATAAATGTTGATCTTCAGTGGTATAGTACCTACAGATGTTATTTGCCAACAGGGTTATAGTTTCTACTTAGGAATCGTTGTCAATTTAATAATATTATTATTATTCATTTATTTTATATTTATGTGCCTCATACATACGTATTATTAATATTTAAACGCATAAACAACCGAACAAAAGAGATATTTTAATTTAACTAATCGTAGGCACAATATCAATATCTGTTTATATATTTAAATTTTGAATTTTGATCGAAAGAAGGGCGAGCCTCTGACGTTGTGACGTTACTGCACAGGGTTAGCATACCACCAGCGCTAAGTAGGTAGGTTTACACCTAATTGGCATTATGCCTATTAGGTGACTCTTTTTGGCGCGACATGATGATTTTTACCTTACTATGTTGTAAGGTGCGTAAGGCACCTTTTAAATGGCCACCTACACTAACTTTTTATATTAATTCTTTTTGCAAGGTGCCTTAGGTACCAACACTGGTTCGTTTGTGTGGTGGAGGTATTTGTTTAGATTAGGTTTTTTAAATGTTTGTATTATTTACCACCTAGTTACATTGCCTGAACCAATCAACCGATCTATATTTATAGCTAACTAAGCACTTACATGTTTGTTTCCCATTAATGCTTACGCATGATCGCCGGCCCAGACGGCTGATGTAGCAAAACCTACCACAGTAAGATAAACTACAGATTGCCATTCTGTCTTTGACCACTTCATGTATTGTTTGTAATATTAAACAATTTTAATTCAATTATTTTTATATTTTTTAAAAACGTTTCATCGCTTTCCCCGAACAAGTCTGGCGCAGCCTTGTGGATTTTCCACGATTTTCCCAGATTTTCAACGCTCGTGAAAACCCTAAAAAATTGTCGCGAAAATTGAAATCCGTATGAAAACCGACTATACGCGGACGTGGAAATAAACGAACCAAATAAATTACGACTCTCAAACAGTAAAAGCTTGTGAAAGAAGTGAAGTGTCAAAGTGCGGTTTCAGGAGGACATGAGATTGAGCAGCTTGTGAGTAAACCTTTTCACTTCCTGTATTGTATATTCCTGTGTCTTTTCCACCTTCCTTTCTCGAACTTAAATTGTCGAGCTTATTAGTTGCGTTTATCTGATTTTGTTTGCACGAAAATTGGCAAATTGATTTGCACTAAAATAGGCAGATCTGTTAATTGTAATTAATTCGTATTAGTCTTAAGCAACGTTAAGTGGCACTTAAATAGGTAAACTGGTTTGCACTTAAATTGGTAAACCAGTATTGTAATAGTAAAAAGTAATATTTTTATTAAATATGACGGGGACGAAAATTTATTGAATTTATTTATAAACAAATGCGAGTATGTGATAAGTGGAACTGCGATTAGTGGAAACGCAGCGCAGAGTTTATATCTCTTTCATGCTATTTCTAGCAGACTTACTAGTAGAGCCGCGACTCTACTAAGTGACCATCCGAATATCTGCACATACGCTGCATTAAAAGATTTACTTACCCAACATATTGGTGACCCTCGATCGGAAGAATGTATAGCAATCGAGCTAGAATCTTTAAAGCTAAAGCAAAACGAAACGTACATCCAGTTTTGTCATGGAATTCAGAACGTCCGTAGTTCATTGTTTGCTAAAGTGAATAGACTTACAGATGAAGGAATCAAAGCAGCGAAAATGATAGTTTATAATAACACTGCGTTAAACGTGTTTTTGTATAACGTACCAGAAGATATGATTCGAATCCTACGCCTTAATTGGAATGGGCACGGTTCATTCAGCTCGTGATCTGGATACAGATGGTATCCTTATTCTTCAAGAACCGTAGATAGTAAGCCAAACCAGATCCTCGTTCATAGCTGGAACAGAGACGAGTTATCGGTTAAAGATTTATCTAGGAACAAACAAAAGGTATTAGATATCCACTTACCTTTAAATAACCCAGACCTTATTAAAAGGTTCCTGAAAGGATATATTAGGCCCAAAATAAAGTATTTCTTTTATTTTGAAGACCCTTTACATCGCAAACAGTTTTCAGAGGCCTCCATATTTTTATTTCAGAAAAGAACTGTGAAATTGTAACAAGACAAGACAACAAGAGAGTAACAAGAGTAACAAGAGAGTAATTTACTCAGTTAGTGAAGCTGAGCAGCGAGACATTGTACTTAAATACCATGTAGGAAAAAATAATCACAGGGGAATTAAAGAAACGCTTGTACATTTAAGACGATTTAAGACCTTTTATTGGAATAATATGGACCAGACGTTGGCACGCATCTTAAATACCTATGTAAAAAATTCAATACCATTAAAACATGAATTACAACTATCACAGACTCAAATTAAACCATTCCAAGAGTTATTCATGGACACTTTCTCAATTGATGGAAAACATTATCTCACAATAGTTGACGCCTTCAGCAAGCTAGGTCATTTGAGATCAGCATTAAGTCTACCCCTAAAGCAGTTCGGGCTCTGATAAAATACTTATCCTTGTATGGAACTCCTAGTACAATCAGTTTCCCCTGGTACTGAATTAAACAACACTCTCATGAAAGAAATGTTATCATTTTATAAGATCCCAACTCTATGGGAATAGTTGAAAGATTCCCCTCTACTATTATAGAGATATATCGAATCGCCAAATATGAACAAAAGATAACTGACGCTGCATCACTCATGAGTTATGCAGTAATGTCATATAACCATACGATCCTCTCTACCACAGGTCTCACTCCATTTGAAGTAGTTTTCGGCCATACCGAATCTAATAGCGCGTTTTATGTAGATTTTAATAAACAGTTTACCCAACAATTGGTAAAAGAATACGTGAGAAGAACTAAACATTTATATGAGTATTTAACAGATAATATAATCGATAAAAAGAAAGCCGTAATAGAAAAACGTGGCGGAGTAAAAGATTTCGACATAGATATAGGTGATACAGTGTTAATTAAAGGAGTCAATACTAGACGCAGCAAAGATTTTAAATATAAGGTTTCTTCACCAAGAACTAGAGTTAAATATAGGTAGCTATGTAAAACTTAAAGGACAAGTACAAAGCTGTTTCGAGATCAAAGCTTTTGATATAGACTTTATCGAAGTACAGTCACAAACAGATTACATTATGAATATAACTATAGAAAAGTATAAACAATTGATTCCATCGGTAAGAGCTAAGCGTGGTTTTATAAACCCTACCGGTTCATTGATCAAGACGATCACAGGTAATCTTGACAATGACGACGCTGTGATGAACGAAAAGTTAATTCATGAAGTAAAGACAAAACAAGACGTGCTAAACAAGAAAATTACAATCGTTACTGAAATTATAGGTACGTTCACAAAAATAGCGAACTCTACTATCAAGCAAAGTAAAGCCATCATTTTATGTATGTGCGCATTTCGAAGGGTTGCCATTTGTTAAATGACATTTGTTAAATTACGCTATAATAACGGTCAATTTTTTTGTAACTTTCACGATAATTTGTTTATTTTTATTTATTTATATTTGGAAAACACACAGCTAAAAAACAACATAGTACTAAAAATTGAAACAGAGAGCCAATTACAGGTTTTCACTGATGGAAACATTATAGTCAAAGGTGAGAACACTATTTTATCGTTTTACCGATACCGTATTTTACCTTCATAAAAAGAGACACATGCGCTAACCAGATAATTACAATCATCAGAGTTACATATTCAATAAAAATAAAAGAATATAAAACTGCTAAAAAAATTCAAAGTAATGCAACGCCTAGCCTTGCCAATACTAATATTGAATGGATCAATGTCTAATAACTTACTAAAACCGTTGACGGTTGAATTCGCTCGCATTATAAACGAATTTTGTCTGTAATTAGTAGGAGCTCCAGGTACATAAAGAGGGGGGTTGAATCTGAACGTTCTATGCGGGATATTAAAATTAATTTTAAAGAGAAGGTCGGGGCAGTCAATATCATTAGAAATTATTTTTAGCATAAAAAAATAATCAGATATGTCACGACGAATTGATAAAGGTAAAAAATGAAATTTTTTGCAGAGGTTAATATAGTTACTAGAATCGTAAGGGGTATGAACTCTGTAGCATAGGTATCTTAAAAATCGTTTTTGAATTGCTTCAATACGATCAATGTAAGTGCCATACCACGGGTTCCATACCTGAGCCGCATATTTCAGATGGCTTCTAACAAACGAGCAATATAGTATTTTAAAAGTTTTAGCATGATTAAAATTTTTAGACAGCCGCATAACAAATCCTACGGATTTTGAAGCTTTACTGACTATTTTATCGACATAAGTATCAAAAAGTAATTTTGAGTCATGATGAACTTTAAGATCACGTATATTATTACTTTAAAGAAGAAGTTGACCTTGCAATGTATAGAATGTAGGTATAATATTTTCGAGTGAATGTAATAAAATAAAATTTATTTGGATTGAGCTCAAGTTTATTGATAAGACAATACTCTTCCAAACGAGATAGTTCAGCTTGAAGGGCAATCATATCCTGATTAGATGACACAGTTGAGTAGATTTTCATGTCATCAGCGAAACAGAGTAAATTAGAAGACTTAAAACACAAGTCGATATCCCCTACATAAATTATAAAAAGAAGAGGCCCAAGCAAGGATCTCTGGGGGACTCCACTGGGAACATGAACCCAACTAGAAATATAATTATTAAGAACAACAGCCTGACTTCTATTAGCAATGTAAGAAGCGAACCACCTCAAAAGATCTCCTCTTATTCCGGCTTGGCTTAACTTCAGAATAAGAGTGTTGTGATCAATTTTATCAAACGCTTTACTGTAATCTGTGTACATTACGTCATTAGCTTCTGTAATATAGTCATTAAGTAGAATAAGATTAGAAACTGTGGATTTGCCTCTCAAAAACCCACGTTGAAAAGGACTAAATGTGTTCGTTAAACTAGAATACAGTTGGTTAAATACTATCCTCTCCAAGATTTTGGCAATTATACAAAGTTTAGAGATAGGTCTATAGTTCGTTACCTCTATTTTAGAACCTTTCTTATGGACTGGAGTAATAAATGAAGACTTCCAAATCATAGGAACAGTCTTAGAGGAAAGTGATAAGTTGAATAAGGTTGCTATAGGATAAACAATAGTATTAACACATGTAATGAGAAATTTAGACGAAATATTATCAGGTCCCGGTGCTTTGGATGTATCTAGCTTACTTATATTCATTTTAATATCAGTAGGATTAACTTCAATACCTTTAATGTCAGATGAAATATTAGGAAGTGGCTGATAGCTTACAAGAGGTTTATTTTGAGTGGTTGTAGTACTAAGAAGCGCAGTGTTAAGAAAAGTTGATTGGAAATAAGTTGAAAAAGCATTACAAATAGATTGACCACCAGTAATGTTTGAAGTATTAAAATTCATAGAACTAGGAATGGAATGGGAATGGGATCTATTCTTAACAAAAGACCAAAAATGTTTAGGATTTTTTAAAATAGAATCTTCAGTCTTATTAATAAAGGTTTTGTAACAAGTTGATTCCAGTTGGTTCACTCTCTCGCGTAAAAGTTTATAAGTAAGCTCATCAGATTTTTTACCATATTTTTTTTAATTTACATAAAAACTTATATTTTTCTTTGATTGCCCTTATCAGACCCGATTTGTACCATATAGGATAGGAATGGTTATAGGTTTTTTTAGTTGGAATAAACTTATTATGAACCTCATACAAGGTTTTATTAAAAAAATCAACGGAGTCATCAATTGAGCGAAGTGAAAACTTAGTATCACAGTCAACATTATCAAGAACGTCAATTATAGATTCGAAATCACCCTTGTCGAATAAATAACGCATACGAGGTGCATATCTAGTAAGGTAGTTTCAAACGATTTGACATTTATCAGAAGGACGGGATGGGCGTCAACTAATGGAGTTAATGGATCAATACACTCTGTGATTGATACTGATTGATTGGAAAATACTAGATCCAGCATTCTACCATTCCCATTCGATATACCGTTAAACTGATTGAGATTCAACGCACTCATTTCATCAGTTAACATATAATCATCCACACTACTCATCTGTGAGGGGTAAAAATTCAAATTATCTGATGATACATTTCGTTTTTTTAGCATTAAGTGAAAGATTATTTACAGTGAACAAGTTAAGATCTACCTAACGTTAAAGATTTATTTACATTATTGCAAATACTGGTTTTACCTCTACCAACTTTAAAAGTTAAAGACGTATCGTTAGCAAATAAAACTATATCACACATATTTTTTATAAAAACTGGTAAATTTTAGTTTTCTCTGCATTTTTCTCCTTTTCTTCAGGAAGACATAGAGTTTGTTTCTGCTACGATGTTTACTGTATGGCGATGTGACGTGTACTAAGAGCAAGGCGCGCGGTTTGGGTGTATGAGTATGCGTGCATTAGTGTATTTACATTACAAAATCAAAATACAAAAAAACAAAAATACAAAATACTTACTAAATACTATTACTCTCTCAACAGAAGACAACATTATAAAACGCCAGCGTATTTTAACGGAGCTGGGGTCCTAGACAAATACCTCACGCTTTGTTTTTCGTTGACGTTAACGCCTTTGCGTGAGCGTGACACGTCTTTGCGTTAGCGTGACTAAAATGGTAGACAAGATACACATTGAATGCTAACGCAAATTCCTCAGCGACACACGCTAGTCTCGTTTTGTAACACGTTATTGTCTATGGAATAATGTGTGGCAACTTTCATTTTAATATGTATCTGTCAACGTCACCGTCACCAAACAAGTACAGTGACAGAAATGTTACCTTTTTTATCATTACAATTTGGCAAAACAATAACAGAGCGGCGGCCAAACAAAAAAAGTCGGGATTTTACCGGTAGTCCATTGAAAAGTTACATTTGGGTATGCATTTGTCAGAGGACGCAATTTTATTTTTTTAATGTGTAGGGGGGGTCAGTAGAGGCTTAAGTTCAAGTTTGTGGGGTCGGCACCCTTGTCCCCCGGCCGCCATCTTGGAAAAGGGGGTGCAAAGGGTTTTCGCGCTGTATCTCGTAAACTAGTTACCTTACAGAAAATTTAATCAAACATAAAATGTAGCAAATTAAATTTCCTACAATTTTATTTCTATTACTTTTTATCGTCAAGTGACCAACAAAAAAGTTATAAACAAAAATAAATGAAAATTTTGTAACAAATTTCCTTTTGGAGGTTATAACTTTTTTTACGTACGTCCGAACAATTGTACTGTCCTTCAGGTTTTAAATATGACGACGTAATAGCTGAGAATTTACTGTTTCTCCATGCCTTCTCAGGATGCGACACAACGTCAGCAGCGTATAACATGGGCAAAGTCAAATTTATAAAAATTTTGCAGAAGCATCCAGAGTTAGCAAGTGGAACTAAATTATTTATGAGTGAGAAAGTCGAGTCATCGTTACTCAGTGTTGTTGGCGAACGTTTTTTCGTCTTTTTATATGGCGGAAATAAAGACGATACTCTAGACACTCTGCGATACAAACGATTTGCTAAGACAGTGACAAAAAATGCATTTAATCTCTCTTCACTTCCTCCAACACAAGATGCAGCCCGTTTCCACAGTTTCCGAGTGTATCACCAGATTCAGTTATGGCTCGGTAAATATTGTGATCCAGAAGAATGGGGCTGGAAAAAGCATGGAAAATTTTGGATGCCAATCCAAGCTTCCAAGCCTCCAGCACCCCCCGAGCTTATGAAATTAATCTTTTGTAGATGCAAAGGAAATTGTGGAAGTGCGTGCGGTTGCCGAAAAGCAGGCCTTAAATGTTCACCAGTTTGCCTCCATTGTGGTGGTGAAAGCTGCAGCAACATCGTGGACATATCAACATTACTTGAAGAAAATGAATTAGAAGATGAATTACCGACAATGACGCCAATACCAACTCCCATTATACTACAAAAATTCACCTCGGATACTGATTCAGATTTTTTCTCGCAGCCTGGACCATCGAAGAGAATGAAAAAATAATAACTGATAGACATTTTTTAATATATAATAATAAATAACATTATTTTGTCTAGAAATTGCCCGTGGATTACCTCATAGGTGGTGGGTAAAAGGGTCAAACATAGTTTAATAATAGCATAGGAATGTTAAGATCATAATAAATTGTATGAATAAAAAAAATATAGATAGAAAAGTAAGCCTAATTTTTAGTTTTTATTGCATCCCTATGAGCATTCGAGAATCCGTTTAAGTTTGGAGCGCTGTAAAACCTAGATAAATAAATAAAATGAAACAAATATATAGAGGAAATTGTTTGTTGAAAAACCCTCTACAAAATTGCTGTGATGTCATTTTATTGTAAAATGAACTGAAAAAAAGTTATAACCTCCAAAAGGAAATTTGTTACAAAATTTTCATTTATTTTTGTTTATAACTTTTTTGTTGGTCACTTGACGATAAAAAGTAATAGAAATAAAATTGTAGGAAATTTAATTTGCTACATTTTATGTTTGATTAAATTTTCTGTAAGGTAACTAGTTTACGAGATACAGCGCGAAAACCCTTTGCACCCCCTTTTCCAAGATGGCGGCCGGGGGACAAGGGTGCCGACCCCACAAACTTGAACTTAAGCTTCTACTGACCCCCCCTACACATTAAAAAAATAAAATTGCGTCCTCTGACAAATGCACACTAAGGCCTAAAAAATGTAACATTTTAATGGACTACGGGACTCCACGAGAGAGTAATAAAAATAAATAATAATGTCATGTCAAGTGGTTATGCGCGCGGAGGATGCACAGCATAATATTTCCTGCATACAATCTTAATACAAATCAAAGTGAGTGGAATATTTTACAATTACTTAGTTGGTGGTGTTTGTAGGACCAAAAGTAATTATTCTCTATACAATTTAAAATAGTGAGTACCTATGCAACATTATTGTTGTGAAATTTAAACGTTTCGTACGAGAGTTATACCATTTTATCAAATTTATAGATGGATACCAGACTACGAGCTAGCCAAGAGCAGTTTACTTTGCTGTTGGAATTAATGGAAACGTATAATTTTATCTTATTATTTTTTCTTTTATCTCTATCAAACTTTATAGGTAGGTAGTAACAAATTATGTTTTACTAGCTGGTACATTATGGGTGTATATTAAAATTACTGTTCGCTGTATTGGTGCACGAGTGAAGACCTCATTACCTACAACAGCACGAAGGAAACTGTAGATAAATACAACGCTAGCTATATCTTAATTATTTTCTTGTTAACTACATGCCTGCGGCCTGGGCGGCGGTTTTTGATATGCTTGAAATAATGGACAAATATTTAGTCCTTCTTCTTCTTCATCTTTCGTGTCGTTGTTACATCCTATTTGACCAGTAGGTAGCCACGTCCAATGCATTATCCGAGCAGGACATTAGGACATTAGTACTAAACGCGCTTTGCATGGCTTTTCAATTTGCGGCCGGGAGGGGGTGCATGCGTATGCATCGTGTCTAACTCATTGGAAATAGATTTGCGGAATAGTATTAAATATTTCTCCATCTACTTATTGTTTTGTAATGAATTTCCGCAGGGTCACGCCTGAATCAATTATCTATGCTTAAATACTTACTAACCCACGAAAGCCTTAATCGACTCGTAAATATTGGTAGGTACCTACATAAATAGTAAATAGTATCCTTAGCTATCCTATAGATTATAGATAATCAACCTGCTTACCTACTCCGTTTGATCAAAATCTGTTTTGCCGTTAAGTCGTGAAAAGTTAACAAACTAACTGATACGATATATCGATATGATACTTTCGAATTTCTAATATTAGTATAGAATTATGGATGGATTGGTATCTACATAGTACCTTACGTAACTAACCAACAATGCACACAACACCATCTAGCCCCAAACTAATCGTACCTGTGACCTGTGGCGCAGTGGGCTAAGGTCTGGCTGAGACGCAGAAGGTTGCGGGTTCGATTCCCGCAACGGGACAAATGTTTGTATGTTCTGCAAGTATTTGTCTCGGGTCTGGGTGTTTCTATGTATAAAATGTATTTTTTTTTTAATTACAAATTATTTATTAACAGATTTTAACAAACTTAACACTAGTTCTTAAACATTAATGCTTAGGAACGAAGATATTTTTTTTGCGGTAAGATTGTAATCAATGCCGATGTACAGTCAAGTGACTACCCTCCGTACTAGTTGCACTGTATGACGGCAGGGCCTTGTTGCTCTTCCAAATTGGGCTCTGTATTATCGCGATACGGTACAAAATGGTATCTATAATTATAGCCTACACACACCACAACAGTAAAAGAAGCTAATGATAAAATAATAGTGTGGAATGGTTACAATAGTGTTGTATGTAGTTCGAAACTATTTCGTCTTATCGATATGCATATAACATTATTAAACATGAAAAATAACTATAGCTTTATTCATTTTGGTTTTAATACATTTTTGTAGTAGGTATAGTTGATAGTTATATTATATTATATATGTTGTATTTATTAATATTATATATATATATATAGTGTAAAGTAAAGATAGTGTTAAGTTAGTAGTTAGTAGGTAGGTAGGTAGGTCTCCTATTGAAAAATAATATTATTGAAAACGTTTCATCAACTTACCACGCGAGCAAAGCCGTGGGCAGAAGCTAATGATGAAATAAATCAATATTTATTTAATCATATTATTTGATCAAGATGGTATAGTCAAGAGTTTTTCGGTGTCATCATAGTTTAATTTTTTTAAATAATCGTCCACCAATTTTTTACACGCATACTTCGTTATGTTTGTGATATTTAAGGTTTTATTTAATTTATTATTATAATTTATTATAAAGAGACGGTCCTAGACAAAAGGAGAACTAGTGTGTAAACATGGTTCTACACGTAGGAGTACTGTATATAATATCGCATCGTCGTTTTTGAGTCCGGTTTGATCACTGGGTTGTTTGTGTTGCCAACTGACTACAATTTGAATAAATAGTTAACGCACAGTAAGGATTCTTGTGTTCTGGTATAGTGTGGTGGTGGGATACATGTATGGTTTGGATAACATAACTTTTAATACTGCTCTTTCGGCCCTTTCAAGGTCCAGCAAACGTGTTTTACCAGTTCCACCCCATGTAATGATCCCGTACGAGATCACCGATTGACATAAACAGTAACATACAGTAACAACATATTTGAGCAACATAAGTTACATTGGGAAATGTCAAACGAAGAATGGCTTTTCATAATGGTCATTCATTGTTTTGAGTGAGAGGATATGAGTCAAAATGTTCTTACGAGTAAGTCAGTTTCATTTTGTCATATAAATATTTATTGTAGGTTTTAACAACATACAAGGGAGTCAGACCCACGGAAATAACAATAAAAGTAAATCATCACACGGACTAAATATGTTAGATAATATAAATTTTACCTGGATCCATTCTGCCGTTTAGGTTTGATTAACAGACAAAACATCCAAACATCGGATAGGATAGGATGAGAAAAAGCGTGATTTGTAAAGCCTTTGTACCTTTGTAGCTCTGACCTTGGTAGACCTTAACCTCAGACTATAGATTGAATGGTTGGGTCAACATCGTAATATTAATCAGTATTCTGTCTACTTACCTAAGCAGCGGGCAACAGCTAGTGGTAAATGGAGAATGTAGCTTGAAAACATATTCATAAAAACATATATGTTTAAATAACAAAACAAATTACCTATTACCTATTACATAAATATTTTATATTTATGTAATGACCAATCATTACATAATTATCTAGTGAAGAATTATTTGATATACTACTAAAGATTAGCTGTGATGCTCAATTAAATTGACTTTTTGTAGTTTTTTTGCAATCCAACTCACTCACTGCTCTCACGAGAAGATTAGGTAGGCAGGTAAGTTATACGCTTTAATTTATATTATAACAGCCAGCACTATCCAAGGGATAATAGCGTCACTTTTGATATCCAGCATAGCATTCACAGTTTTTATACATAGCACCTATCACATATTTTTAAATTAATTAATCACTGCATGTGTCCAGTGCAGTAGGATCGATGGCTGTTATTTGAGATCGTTTATTTCAATAATCAAATAATGAATAACTTGGAGCACACAACGCACGATAATCCAACGTCGTTTCCCTGATTAAGTCCAGTCTCGACAATCATAACAATCGGTTGTACAGTTATCTTAGTAACCATTGAATCTGTTTATTTTCCTCTTCTACAGGGCGATAAGTTATCATTGATACTCAAGACACAAGAGAAGCCCTACGCTACTATCTTGGACTCTGGTTTCCCGAGCGCCTCAGCCTCCTCCAGCGTGTCTGGCATCTTGGTGCCGAGAGTCTCGGGCTGCGTCAGCACCAGCACGCCCGACAGGAGGCCCATAACGCCAAACATCAGGGAGGGAATCCCATGCCAGTACTCTCCCTGAAAGTGGACATAAGAAATTGTGGTGTAAACTACTTATTTAAAACTACTTACTTAAAACTTCAAGTGTTTCCAAAAATCTAAAGCATAAATTTGCCGAAAGTACGAACGTTTTGTTCCAAATCTGGATTTGAACCCGTATCCTTAAGCGATCTTGTCTTTCGATGAGAGCAAAGTTATACTTATAAATAAAAAAAATCACTCACAAGCACAGGCGTGAGAGGCGCTGTGATGGAGCCTATCCTGCCGATCATGGAGGAGAAGGCGAGCAGGCTGTGCCGGTACTGCGTGGGGTACAGCTCTGACGTGAACAGGTACAGAGACGTGAACACCACCGAGATGCCGAACTTGCCCAGCAGAAAGACCACGAGGCGCAGTGTCGTCAGTTCTGGAATAAATAGTAGATACTGAAGCTCGAGTAGTTCCGTTAAACTGAATCATATTGGTAACAATATTCAGTTCGGCGACTGACAAACTAGTAATTGAAAGTTGGCGGTTTCTTGCTTTAGGTATAAACTTCTGAAGGTATAACATCGAAATATTACCGCCGAGAGAGTAAATTTGAAGACTATTGAAAATATATGATTAAGTAATAATTAGAAACTTCATAAGTAAATGCCAGACATTTCACACAGCATCATCTAGCCCAAAAGTAAGCAGAGCTAGTGTAATGAGTAATGAGAGTTAGGAGTGTTCTAGAATTATTAGAAAAATTACCACCATGACACGCCCTGCTATGGGCCTGCATGGAAGTCGCTTAATCGACTTCGCACTCAGGGTGGCCGCTGTAGATTTAACATGAGCGAATGTAGAATAAGGGACCCCCAGCTTAGCGCAATGCGACTGAGGGCTTGGCCAGACTGGCAGCGGGGGCGGGCAGCGGCGTAGGTGCAGCAACGCGTGCGTTTGTGCCTGTCCGCAGTGGAGCGCGGCTTCGTTCCGCGTGTTGTCGTGTCCAGTGTTTGTCAAAATATAATATGGATGAAAAATACTTAATTGAACACTTGACTTAACAGATGAAAAAGAACCTATATTATATAAGAAGTTCTATATTCAACTGTATTTTTTATACTAGAATATTCATTAAATATCAATTTTTAAATTAAATGAAAAATAGCGAGAGCAACCTCCAAAGTTTTTTGATTTTATTACATTACACAATCTTTATGCTTTTGTATTGACGTTGTTTTAATATGACGTGCTTGAATATGAATTCTTCTACATTTATTTGTTAAAACGCCATCACAAGAACGCGCGCGGTTAGCTCGAAACAGTTTGAGATCCACGCTCCCGCGCGGTTTGCCGTTTGACACCCCGCGCTCTCACTGCGGCCACGCGGTATGAACGAGGTATGGCGTGAGTTGCCCGCGCGCTTCCCGCGCCAAGTAGCCCGCGCCGCTTCCCGCGTCTGCCCCTCACCCGCGTGTCCACTACGGACACTCAAATGAAGTTCATATGTTTGAGTTTGCCGCGCCGCGCCTGCCCCGCGCCCGCGTTTGCAGTTTGGCCAAGCACTGTGGTGCTCCATCCAACATAATCTATGGCGCACCTTTTCGTGCGCTCTCTCTGTCCAAACACTTGCACAAGGATAGACCTTACCGCGGCTACAGTTGTGGGATTGAGATCGTCACCACAAACCATAACGCCTGAAGCATCGACACGAAAAGAAGAAGTTCTAGAATTCTACCTTTCTTCAACTAATGTTTACTTAGTGCGAGTGTAGTGTGAGTAAGAGGAACAGAAGAAAGTAGCTGCAATGATAATCTATCAACCAACCTAGGGTAGGTAGGTACCTTCCAAGGAAAAAGGTCACTTTGAATACATCGAATGGTAGAAAGCTAAAATTACACGGTTAGGACGTCTTATTCGATATTTTTATATTTTTCGTCGATATTTTGTATTTGTATTTTTGTATTTGTATTTGTCTTATAAAATAAATGCTAAGTTACCTGAAGGTTATACTTATATGAAGTAAGAAGTATGAATATTTAAAAAGGTAATCAGTAAGTCTCATCGTTATCCATAGAGCACGTAGCAGATAATTTGGATCTTTTTTTTTATTGATAATTTAGCTAATCTGTAGGTAGATAAGATAAATTATTGAAACACGTGTACTTAAATATGCTGTGGTGTGTGTGCCTGAGTGTGCCTATCATAACTCCAATGCTTAAATTGTCTTTAAAAACAAGGTAAAAATAAATAAAAAACATTATCTATGTCTCTTTGCAAAATCTCTGTAAAATCTCTGCTCTCTCTCTAATAAAATAAAGCAGCAGTAAAATAATTAATAGACTGGAAAAGTGAACGCTCATAATAATGTAATCAACTTAAATATTAACAATACTACAATTCCGTTAAGCAAGATAAATTTAGCATTTCATTCAAGTATCCAGTCTCCTTAAACTCTTCTCATGTCAACGATCTCAACAGCCGCAATTGTTAAAGATTCCACTTTGAATATGTGGATGGTAACGACATTATCAAGGCATTCAAACTGATTATGGTAAAAAAGACCACTGAGCTCTGGGCATTTCTGTCAGCGTTGTATCATTCATTGACATAAATAATGGACCAGACCTACTCGTAGCTTTTGTCTTTAATCAATGTGGAGTATTTCCTGATTTAATGAAACAGCAAGATCGCAACTATATTCAAATCAGGAAGTAAATCTGATCCTAGTAACTTTCGAGCTGTAGCAGAGATTCCTACTTTTAAAACTACATACAAATTTGACACTAAGCCAGTTAAAAATAACAATCTAATACAGTTTACTACACAATAAAAAAATCGGATTTACATAGAAACGTTCAACATATGATGATGGTATTGAGTTGATATTTGATATCTGGGAGAATTGCCTTAGATATTTTTTTGTGATTTTTTACAAAAGCAGCTGTGATTGTGTTCACCGCGAAACTCCATTTAAGAAACTACACAATGGCCTCAATTCTGTTGGCGCCGAACAAACCAATGAAAGCCAATGTAAAAAATTAGAACGAAAAGATAGATCTCCTCGACACTACAGTGTTAAAAATCAAACATACATAGTTCAAGGTCATACTGGTCGTGAAAAACAATGGTTAGGATGTAGTACAATAAACCCCACATTCAATTAGTTTAATTTAGTGTTCAAGTTACTAGTATCTTACCGGTAGGGATGAAGGCGAAGGCAATGTTACACGCGGCACTCAACAAAAACCCACAGGACAATGTCGCTTTCCTGCCGATCCTGTCCAGTATTAGCACTGCAGTGTAAAAACCAGGAATTTCGATTACACAGATTAAGATGTAGTTCAGGTAAATCGTGTCTGATAAACTAGTAGAGTTGATAGAGAGTCCGTAGTAGACGAAGGTAGTTGTGATCCACCAGATAGGAGTGGTGCAGACTCGTCGTAGGAGGACTTTAGATTGGAAAATGGCTGAGATCACACCCGGACCAACCTAAAACAAAAAATTGAGCGAAAAATTTCTAGCAATAACTTGAATACAATTAAATACATATTATATATATATTGCTGGACAATGCACACAACGCTATCTAGTCCCAAACTAAGCATACTCATATATTATTAAATACATATATATATATATGATACTTTATAACACCCAGACACAGAACAAATGTTTATCCTGGGATGGAATCGAACCCTCAACCTACAGCGCAGAAGGCAGAGCTCTACCAACTGAGCTGACAGGCCAGTCAAATCCTTCTGATTTTTGGTCAGGATAATGCTAAAGAAGTCTATCTATTGAGTACAAAAGCAAAAGTAACATTGAACTTCACCTTCAAGCTTCAATGTATCATTGCTTTTGCCAAGACTCCTTCTAAAGCATTGCTTCTAAAGCATTTGCCTTCTAAAGCATTGCTCCTAATAATACAAAAGCAGACGAACTCACCGATGGAGGCGGTGGTGGTGGATTCATCAAAGACTCTATAGATTTCTCACTAATTTGCTTTTTATTGATCCTCGCAATCTTTTCTAAGACCTCTTTAGCTTCAGGGTACTTCCTTTTAGATAGAAGCCATCTAACGCTCTCTGATAGAACCCAGTAGTAGATGATGATCAGGAAGGCAGGGATGTGCAGCGCCATGATCATGTACCGCCAAGGCTGGATTAGCCAGGCCACGCACCCGAGGATCACCTGACCCACGGCGAACAATGAAGTGCATGTTGCAGATGTTACCACTCGGTACTTTGGTCCTACTAGCTCAGCACCTAAAACGTAATTAAATTTTTCGTTTGAATTCATTTCATTTCTTCTCATTCAAAATAATATTATAGGACGATAAAACTCACCAAATATATAGGCAGAGCTGAAGGTTCCAGCTCCGAGGGTTGTTTGCAGGATCTGCAATGTTAGATACATGGGGTAGTTAACGGAGAATGCCCTGATCAGGCCGAAGAGCGCCAGATTGAAGACGCTGATGACCAGGGCCACGCGCCTGCCGAAACGGTCGGAGATGAAGCCCGTTATGGGCAGCACAAGCAGAGTTCCTACACTGTTGAGGGTACCGGCTAGAGCGCGGAGCCAATCTTGACAACCCAGGTCAAACTGAAAAAAATAATTACGTTTTTTAACGACCTCTTAAAGCACATGAGATTTTACGGACAGCAGCAGATTGAAATTTTTTGCACACTATTGTATATTTCATCCACCTTACAGTAATGTATGACCTACTTACGTCATAAACTACGGAGTTATCTCTAGCGTAGACGTATCCATCACACTGCTGTGTATTAGAGGTAAACAAGTTGGCAGGGCAGCTGTCCAGGGAGCCGTTGGCACTGCCCGTGGGCGTGAACCGCTCGCAGCTGGCGAAGCCAGACCCTGAGCTCACCGCAGGGATGGCGTTGGAGCGCCAAGCGGCATCAAACAAGTGGTTTCTGGTGGTCTCGCCACACTCTGGAATTTGACACCTATAACACACATATTTTTATGGACAACTAAGGATGAAAAACGCTGTGATACTTCAGTCTGATTCTCCACGACCTAACTCTGAATCTCCATCATAAAAATATGACTGGGATCAAAGTACCTATCAAACATGGTAAGTACAAAAGAACTAAGTGTGATTGGTGACTATGTAGTACTACAGACGCGTGAGAAAAATGAGTTGAGTTTAATGAAACCAACCTATGTGGAATAGCCGCTGCTGAGAAAATATACTCGCTCATAAATGCAGACACGATGATGGGGAAGGCGACTAGGCACATGTTGTAGAACTGGAACCAACCGAACTGACCCAGCTCGTTCACGAGCACATCGTCCAGGTCCAAAGCTTTAGGCGCAGACACACTGCTAGCTCTGCCAGACCGGCTAGCCTTGCTGCTCCGCCCACCGCCAGCCATGCTTTCTTTTCTACTCGGGCCATCGTGTGTCGGCTCCACAATACTGACCTTTCTACTTTCTGACATGTTTACCAAAAAGGGCGAGCGTGATGCTCCGCTAGCCCCTTACGAATGAAATCTCATCATATCATAAGAACCTAGCAAAAGTATTAATTGATAATTTGCTGTAATTTATGCAGAGTAGGTATGTAAGATTAGTTTTCTATCTTATCTAGTTCAAAATATCTTAGATGTACTCACTACATTTATAAACCAATATTCCAAACAAAAATTTAGCGTAGGTATCTATGAGCAAATAAGTGATAAATTTATATAGATAATATGCAACCTCGGAAAAAAAACTTTTTCAGGGTCGTCTCTAGATGTATTTATTACTAATTATAAATTGTTAATATTATACTGCTGAGTCTGTATCAACCAATAGTCAATAGTAGAAGGACCCCGACAAGAGGGAAAGAGTAGGTACACTTCTTATGTGACTCATCAGCATCACATAACAATACTCATCACATTCCGATTCATTCAAATTCAGTTAAAACCCATATCTAATATGAGATGGCCTTTGAACATATAATGAGACATCGACATGATTTATATGAACCCGGTATAAACCACTAGTTTTATTATAAGGTGCTTATTGCAAATCTAATCAGACCTAAATAATTATGAAATGTTATTGATTGCCGACAGGTAGGTATGCTAGTTACTAGTAAGGGTGATTATCTCGCTAATCCGATTCAGCTATCACACGATTAGCTGCAGCTGCAGTAGCTG
This sequence comes from Lampropteryx suffumata, assembly GCA_948098915.1. Lineage (NCBI taxonomy): Eukaryota > Metazoa > Arthropoda > Insecta > Lepidoptera > Geometridae > Lampropteryx > Lampropteryx suffumata. Next base: position 19,522,208 of record OX402557.1, on the reverse strand, counting down.
CATTATTATAAATACTTACGGGTATTTATCGCGTTTATTTACCTATTTTTCCCGACGTTTCGACAGGTTTACACTCTGTCGTGGTCACGGGATGACTCATTATTTAATTATACTCATTATTTATTGTGCAGTCCCACTGACCGACCACATCGTGTCTCGGTTGGCGCGGACTTCATTACGACGCCGACGGACTGCAAGCACACAGTGCAACTAGCGTCAATGTAGTGCTTAATGCAACTTAATTCAGCGTCGATAGTCAACGCTATAACCCTTAAATCATTTTAACTGACTTCAAAAAAAGGAAGAGGTTCTAAATTCGGTTGAAAAGAATGGTTTTTTTTAAATGACATCCAAGGTAACGAAATTTCGATATTTTGCTTTCCTATGTCTATTATCCGATATCTTTTCAGTGGTGTTTACGAATTTCGAAAAATGATAAGGTACTAAGAAGCGTAAAATAAAAAACTTTCTAACCGACTTCATAAAAAGGAGGTGAGTCTCAATTCAGTTGTTAATTTATGGGCTCAATCTTCATTTCATGAAGTCAGATTTCTTTTTTGTTTTTAAAACGATATTGTTTTATCTAATGTGCCTATGGATACCGGATGACTGATCGAATACTTCTGATACTTATATAACAGCCAGACGCCGAGCAAACATCAAGTTCATCACACAAATACACATCAGGATCTGGACATATCCGGGGAAGGATTCGAGCCCTCAACCTACAGCGTACAAGTATGACAGCGTAGTTTTGTATTTTAATGGAAAATAAATCAAAAAACCTGTTTCCAGGTGTGCGTTCTACTGGTACTTAGGTTTAGAAATATATCGTATAGACAGTTAATAAATAACTTTGACGACCTCTGTAGCGCAGTGGGCTAAGGTCCGGCTGAAACGCAGAAAGTTGCGGGTTCGATTCCCGCCGCTGGACAAATGTTTGTATGATCTGCAAGTATTTGTATCGGGTCTGGGTGTTACTATGTATGATATATATGAATTTTCAAAAAAAATAGTATATAAGTAGTATATCAGTCATGTGGTACCCATAACACAAGCTCTGCTTACTTTGGGGCCTGATGATGATGTGTGAAATGTCCGGGATTATTTATTTATTTATTTAACTACATAGTATTATTATAAAATGTTATATTGACTAATTATACACCATTCCTGAATCCTGAATCCTGAATTCCATTTCATCATGAAATTATTTTCTTGCTGCTTTCTTGTACCTGGTATTTTTAGAATTTCTTTTCAGTGCACTCCGTAAATTGGTAAGGAAAATATAAAGAAACACAAGTGTGTAAATATTATTTATAAAAATGTCAGAGGTACATCTAAAAACATCTTAAAATTAATAAACAACGCTAGATTGTAATTATTATTATAGTTAAGTTACTAATCTACAATAAATAATACATAGTTAAATACTAATTATGTTTAGTTCATTGAATATTATGATCTGTTTATTAAATTCGTATGTTGACTAATACTGATCTCACTGTGTGTGGACTAAGTCACAATGCCATGGTGAGACGTCAGGATCAAAAAACCTATCTTTCTTATAAACGCCTCTCAACTAAACACTGCCTTCATCTTCTTCTTGGTTAATGGCATGTGACATATTAATGTCAATTTTGCCAGTTTCAAGTGTTTATATTGTATAAAGTCAATTTGTTTGATAATAAAGTCATAGTCGATGGTCAATTGTCAATTCTAAACGTCATCGCTGAATGGCCGTTTAGAACTTTCTCGGGATTCCTCGTCGTTTAAATCACATTGCACCATAATACACATTTAATTCAATTGTCCATACTTGTCCTATGTAGTCACAATTAATTCATTAAAATTCCGCTAAGATTACTGAATAAAAAAATGCAATAAAATGAGTAAAAAATATTAATTTAGAAGTGCTAAATTAACATTGTCACATAGTACATTAACATTTCGAAAGTAACATTGCTTCATGTTACTTTATGAAATACCAAACGAAGAATCTAAATGCTGCCTAAACACTGCTTAAGATTCGCCCTGTCACTGTTTGTCACTATCTTACAAAAAGGGATGGCACTATTTCAAATAATAACTAACTTTTGATAGAAGAGAGACATTTATAAGACCGTAGATTTGGCATGTCTGCCATTTAAAGTTGTTAATCATACAATTACAACCTCTAGTCCATTACACTTTGTATTTTGGATTATTAAAAATATACTTCACCTCAGTTAAAACTTGTTCAATGCTATCACAATACCTGAGAGCTATTCTTTTTCTATTATAATTAAAACGATTTAACTCTCTCTATAAATAAGTAACCATTCATTAAATCGAGATAAATCGCGCTCTCATCCATAGAAATGGCACCGACATGTTTTATCTTTAGTTTTGAGTCTTCATCAGTCGAGTTGCCTTTTATTTTCAACTAGATGGGCCGGTGCACATCGTACCACCTAATTTGTTTGTAAACCAGTATTGAAGCGAACAAAAGAAATATATAAAATGCGCCATTTTCGACTTTTATTGAGACTAACGCACGGCATTAGATTTATATTTTATATAAATAGGTAGATGTATGTTTTACTTTAATAAAGAAAATCTTATTATGTAACTACTTTCATACTGTCGTACAAAGAATGGTCTGATAACTACGACGAAACCAGATGTATATTTTGACTGTGAGATGTTCTGACCAGGTCCGAACTAAGCAAACGAATTAGCTCAGTAGTGTTGAGATAAGGAAGTTTTAAAGATGCCTTTCATTTGTGGCTGATGGTAAGATAACCAGTGAGGTGAGAAGAGGCATTCAGTGCACCTGGGCGAGGTTTGTTCCTGCGTAATATTTGGTCCTTATCCGTAGCGCGATTAATGTTCAGGATGTCCTTTGTCTGTTCCGATTGCTAGTCGATAGTACGAGTAACTTCGGTTCGATGCGGAATGCGGGGCGCAACGTCGATATTCTCAGCCTGTTTAACCGTGTCTGGCAGCCGGGTCCGGAGCGTCTCCGGCGTCAGCAGCATGAGGAACCCAGAGGTGGCTGCCATGACGCCAAACACGACATATGGCAGAGATTCCCAGTACTCCATCTGGGGGAAAAGAGAAAAGTGCTTTAAATAGTACTCTGTAGATATGGATACCAATAATTGTTATGTAAATAAGGTTAGCTGAATTGTAGATGATCATATCTGTCTGATGATGTTTATATTATTTTGGCTTCATTCCCTTAGGTTAGACTTTCAGAATCCTACTTCAATTCAACAACGATGGAGCACGAAGTTCTAGAAGACACCTAAGGTGTCTTGACTTGAAGAGACCCAGATTGTAGTTCTCAGGAAAGATAGAGAACGGCAAAGTATTTCAATTCTTGGCTGTACGCATTATAAATGTGGAAGCTGAGCCCTTTGTTCGTAAGGATGGTAGACTAACAAGGTATGGGTATTACTGAGCGGTACGTCTGCTTGTCCTGTTGTGAAAAGGTGATGGTGGAATTAGATCATGCAATTCTTGGGCACAATCTCTTAAATGTATTCTGTAACAGATCAAAAGGTAAACAAATTTACTGCGGTGTTCGAGACTCTGGAACTTAGTCTCAGCGTTTAGCTGCTCACCCTATCAGCATCAATGCTTTACGCTCTAAAGTGGCGGTTCAAAACATCGGCATCTCATTATCTCTTATTTTGTATACTACCAACGTCGTACCTAATTCTTCGTACCTACACTGAAGGAAAAAGTTCGTGGAAGGTTGAGCTTGGTATAAGTACCCCTGGCGGTTGTCTGGCGGTTTAGTTAATTGTAATAAAGTAAGTGAACATACCAGGTCTGATTGTATAAATCAAATAAACAAGGTTTTAGTGGCTACTACAGCCACTTGGAGCTACAATACAAGTAGTGTAACTAAGCATACCAGTAAAGGAGTTTGCGGAGCCAGCAGTGACCCTATCCTCCCAAACATGGAGCACGCCCCGAGCAGGCTATGCCGCACTTGCGTGGGCATCAGCTCGGATGTGTAGATGTAGATGCTGCTGAACGCCATGCTGATGGACAGTTTCCCGATCATGTTCAGCGTGATCTGCAGCCATTCGAAACCTGCGGAGACACTACAGGTTACAAGCATGCTACGGTGATTTTGCGTTTTTACGTCAAAAGTACCTAATGATTATGATTTTAACTTTTAAAACTATCATGGTTTTGCACATAATTTTCACTCAAAACGGGATATTTACCATGATATATGAGTTTTTCAGTTCTCTCTCGTGATCATGGCGCTTGCAACTGTGCCGAAATATCGAGAAGCAGAAAAACTCATATATCATGGTAAATATCCCGTTTTGAGTGAAAATTATGATTATGATTTTGTGTTGAATATAGCTAGATTTTTGTTCTGAGTCTGGTCTGTAAAGTATCATAAGTATATTAAAATTAAGTATTCTAACAGTAATCTGTTTCCCATAGTATAAGCTATATCTATCTACTTAGTTTGGCTAATTCATGTAATTTTCCATCAATATTTATTATTAATTTATAAACTAGCAGCTGCCCGCCCCTTGGTACCTAAGTAAAGTGGTAAAGTAGCCTATGTTCTTCCCCAAGGTCCCATCTATTTTTATACCAAAATTCATCAAAATCGGTTCAGTGGTTTAGGCGTGAACACGTAACAAACAGACAGAGTTACATTCATATTCATAATATTAGTAGGGATTATTTTAACTATTATGTATTTATATATTAAAGTAAGTTCGTCTACGTCACCAACTCTGAATGGCGATGAAGGATGTAGAGAGAAGAACATGAGAGTAAAACTTAAACTTAAAAAAGTATCGTTTAAAACCTTAGCTACTTGTCAATAAAAAAAAAGCGGGCAAGTGCAAGTCGGACTCGCGCACCGAGGGTTCCGAAAAACCTGTAGGTAACCGTGATGGGTGAACTTTTACTTATAGTAAAAGTTACGACAATCGAGTCATAGTTATGGTATTTTTATTACAAAATGAAACCCATCTAAAAATTAACTGTTTTCGGAATTTTTCCTTTATCTGTGCTGTAAGACGTTGCTTCGTACCAAATTTCAAGATTCTGAGTTCACGGGAAGTACCCTGTAGGTTTTGATTCCCTTGCGAATATCGAAAATTTGCGGAAATTTACGGCATAAACGGCTGCATCTTTTGATTGCGTTGGCTTAGAAGTTTGTTTTTCGTCACAGCTTTAAGGGACAGTAGACTTGAGTATTTGATATAAATTTAGCTTAATACCTCCACGCGTTCTTGTGAAAAAGGGTCTTGGTAGACAGACGGACGGACGGACAGATGGACGGACGGACAACAATGTGATCCTATAAGGGTTCCGTTTTTTCTTTTCGAGGTACGGAACCCTAATTACCGCAAATGTTGTCTTGACTACTACTACTAATATAAAAAAGCGAGACTTATAATGCTTTATTTATTTCATTAGGTTGATAAAAATATATACCTATACTTATAAATATATACCTATACTTGTAACGCAAGGCTAACTTACCAATAGGTACAAATGGCAGAACAAGGAGAGCGATTCCACAAATGAAGAACGCCGTGATGATGGATCTCTTTCTTCCAAACCTATCCAGAGTCAGCACACTGATGGCGTATCCAGGGATCTCTACCAGTGATGTCAGAATGTAGTTTACGTAGCTGTTTCCAGCCAGTGACACAGAATTTATAGAGAGTCCGTAGTAGACGAAAGTTAGTGTTATCCACCAGAAGGAACAAATGCACACGCGGGAGACCAGAGTCTTAGATCTTATCACTTCTAAAAACAAGGACGGCTGCTTTGATTCCTCGGTATTAGGATCAGGTGTCACCGCTGCCTCTGGAACTGATTTAATGCCACTCAAATTATCCTCTGTCAGATGTTTTATTGTAGCAGGGGAGAGCTTTGCTTTGTTGATTGCAGCAGCTTTGAAAATTATTCTGGCAGCTTCTTTTTTCCTTCCTTTGCTAAGCAGCCACCGCACACTCTCTTCAAGAGCGAAGTAATAGAATATAAAAAGTATAGAAGGTGCGTATATGAGAAGCGTGAGAGTTCGCCAGTAGGGGACCGCCCAGGCCACCAGAGCCATCACGACCTGGCCGATCGCAAACGTGGAGGATATGATGTTCCCGCCGAGAACTCGACGGTCGAGACCTACCATCTCTAGGGCTGTAAATAACAAAAACATTACTATTACTGTTATATGTTCGGTCTCATCGTCGGAGCAGTCGTAACATTAGAAACTTGAGCATGTTAATTAAATAAATAAATAATGCTGCTTTCACACATCATCATTTAACCCCAAATTAAGCAAAGCTCGTAATGAATTACAGTATATTTACATAAATATTTAGTAAATGCATAGATATGTACTTATTATACATAGATTTACCTAGGATGAAACCGGTGCTGTAGACGCCGGCACCAACCGTTGCTTCAACGAACTCCAGCACCACATAGGTAATGTAGTTGTTGGAAAAGGCGCGGCCCACGCCCACCACACCGGCTGCCGCGGCCGTCAGGATGAACGCTGTGCGCCGACCGAACCTGGAGACCAAAACAACAATTATCATACGATATACTTAGGTATTTTTTAACCTATTCGCCTACTGCTGTGTAAAGATCACCCCCATCCTGCAATTCATCACTGTTTTTGGCTGCGTCTCACAGTTCCTTTCAAAATGCGTCAATAAAATCAACCAATATATGATTTATTCGATAAATTCATTAGGACCACTCTGAATCGTCTTTGTTTGGGCTACTGAATCTCATTGCCGCTTTCTCCTAACCCCAGTTCAAAAATAATCCGGTAAGAAATACTTTTGAAGTGATAACTTCTTATGGAAGGGGAAACCCCTTCGTTACGTAACGCTTTACGGCGCCAGTCTGTCTGGCTTCCCTTTCTCTCACGCATACGGCAGCGGTAGGCAGGCTTCTCCTCTCTCACTATAACCCACAGCGCTAGTTAGACTAGTTTAAGTTATCACTTCTCTCACGAATTTTCGTATTAAATTTATTAAATAAATAAAGCTGGACATTTCACACAGCATCATCTGGCCCTAATTTATGAAGAGTTTTTTTGTTATTATTATTATTATAATATTATACATAAAAATACCCAGATCCGAGACAAATAAATAAATAAATAATCCTGGTCATTTCACACAGAACAAGCAGAGCTTGTGTTATGGGTACCACATGACTGATATACTACTTATATACTTTTTTTTTGTAAATACATACATATTAAACAAAGAAACACCCAGACCCGAAACAAATTCTTCCAGATAATACAATCATTTGTCCCGTGGCAGGAATCGAAACCGCAACCTTCTGTCTCTCAGCCGGGCTCTGTGGCCCACTGCGACACAGAGCTCGTCAAACTTTCTAATTTTGTTACGGGTGCCGCGTCAGATTCACCCATAGCTTTTTTATCATCTAAATCATTTGTTATCCTAAAATAAGTTGAAATAGTTTTATTATCTTTTTAAATTTTGCCAACCAACAAATGTAATAATCACTAGCTTGTAATGTGAATTACAAGTACCTACTTAGGTATACCTCAATAGATCTGCTACTCCTGTACCCTGTTGAAAGAAAAACCCTAACCACACACGGTAAAGAATAGTTGAACCTACGTGTCTGAGACGTAAGCAGTGAAGGCCAATGCGACGAAAACACCGGCGTTATGGATGGTGCCCACCAGGGTGCGCTTCCACTCTTGGCACGCCAGACCAAACTGAAACAAGATTGTCATTCAATCCAAATGCATCCTTTATTACACAAGGTTTACCAGAGCCTATTCTAGTTACTAATCCCAATTAGTATAGACAATAACCTTTAATGTAACGTTCTTAAGGTTAGGTAAAACCCACCTCATCTGGCAGATACCTACTTAGTGTGATGAAACCCGTAAAGCCATAACTAGAAGAAAATGAAACTCACCTCAGTGACAATAGTGTTGTTGGATTCGTAGATCCACGTGGAACAAGACTGGGTTTCATTCAAGTGGAAGCTAACGGGCTCGCAGGTACTCCCCAGCGGAGTCAGGCGCGAGCACCGCGCCCCCTCCTCTGGTAGCGCCCACACCCCCCATTCGTACGTGTCAAACTCGGGAGGCGTTGACTCGCATTCCGGTACAGAGCATCTGAAATAAAAATATAGTTTTTAAGTAAAACCATGTGGAGCCAAATATGTAATAAATAAATAAGTAATCCCGGACATTTGCCCAAAGTAATCAGAATTTGTGTTATGGGTATCACATGACCGACATACTACTTATATACTTTTTTTTAATACAAATTATACAAACAACCACACCTGAGACAAATACTTGCAGATCATCTAAATATTTGTCCCGCGGCGGTAATCGTACGCGCACCTTCTGCATTTTAGCCAGACCTTAACCCACTGCGCCACATAGGTTGTTAATAAATGAAGTATTGCATTATTCCGTGGTTGCTAAGAGTAATTGCCGATCAAATATTTATGTATTTGTTTATTAATGTTATATCATCACGATATATAAATCAAGATACTCTACTATTTAAGATACCAGATATGTACGAGTAGGAACAGAACTTAATGATTTTCCTCTAACCTTGAAACAAAAATTTAGGTATTTACCTTAACAAGGTAGGTTAAGGTAAATATGCACATGCACATGCACCTATTTATGTCCTACGTACTACCGTCATTTTGTTATTTGCACGAGTCGCCTCGATTGAGAAACTGTCAAAATCTTTGCTGCTTGCAGTCATTTGAGTGGGATACTAACGCTAGTGGCTATTGTTGCTATGTTCCTTTCTGGGTTAGGTACCTACAGGACAGGATGTCACTCATTGTCACCACTATTAGCACTCTTAGAGCACGGATTGGATTGGATTAAATAACTTACAGACATAGGTATGACCCGGTAATTGAATTATTACGTGGGTACCTTAGTAGTACTACATTCTTATTTTGCAGACTGATTCTTCTATGCTTGATAACTAGCGGAACACGGGCGTAATTATCCTAGTAGATACCTGCAATAATGTACAACATTGCAACCCTGGTTAAATGGTCAGGATGAGTGACCTAACACCCAGGTCCATTCCTGGTTAGTTTTTGTTCGTGTATCAGGTCCGTGCGTCAACAACGGTTTGTGTTACATTACTTTACTGAGGTAGATACTCCTCGGATCCTCGTCATTCCGTGCGTTCTTACTGAGTGCAGATCATTGCATATTTTGTTGTTGCTGTCCAACGGGTCAAACTTGAATTTGTGATAATCTTTTATATATAAATCTTCTATGCGTGTGTTTGTAAATAAATTCCTAAACGGCTGGACCGATTTTGATAAAACATTTTCAGTGTGTTCAAGTGGATTCGAGAATGATTACATTTAGGGTAGACGGACCAATAGATGAACGAAACGATAATTTTGTTAAATTTTATGAATTAAGTGATACCTTACCTGTAGGGGCATTTTTTTTTTGAAGCGACCACTCTGTACCACTCATTTATCTATACCTATAAAAGTGCTTAACCTGACTGACTGACTGATTGATTCATCATCGCCGAGCCGAAACCGCTGAAGCTAGAAAGCTGAAATTTGGAAGGAAGGAAATTCGACCCCTAAAAGGGTGAAAAGGGGTGAAAACGAATGCATGAAACTTTTTACCGCGTGGTGCGATTTGCTTGAAATTTGATGTGAATAAATAAAATGCAAAATAAATGGACACGTGTTTCAGGATTTTCAAAATAACCCTAAAAAGGGGTAAAATGGGGTGTCAAAGTTTGTATGGGAACTTTTTAACGGGTGTGTAATTTATTTGAAACTTGGTTTGCAAAAAATGCAAAATGAATGGACACGTGTTTCAGGATTTTTCAAAATAACCCTCATAAATGAGTAAAATGTGGAGGGAATGTTTGTATGGAAACTTTTTAATGGGTGGTCAGGTGATTGGTTTGAAACTTATCAATAAAATGTGGCTTAAATTCGTTTAAAAAAAGCGGCCAAGTGCAAGTCGGACTCGCCCATGAGGAACCCTTCATGGGCGAGTCCGACTCGCTTTTATATTATGTTACTTGCCATTGCAGCAAGTAACATAATATAAAAGTTCTTGTAGTTCGTTGTAAATTTGATCGATGTTTTAATAATAGTTTCAATTTCTATGCCATTTGGCATAGAACTTTCACGTAACTTTGAATTATAATTATTATTTACTTAGGCACCTATTACAGATTTATTATTAGTAAATAATGGTTCACGGTTTATGCATAAGGTTTATGTTTATGAAATTAAATGTTTTTTTTTTATTTTTATATTTGAGTTGATTGAATGAAAGGTAAATCGCGGTTTACGATTTATGACGTATTAAAAAAAACTACTTACTAGATCTCGTTCAAACCAATTTTCGGTGGATAAATCGGTTTGCATGATAATGTACATCATATATTTTTTTTAGTTTTATCATTCTCTTATTTTAGAAGTTAAACGGGGGGGACACACATTTCACCACTTTGGAAGTGTCTCTCGCGCAAACTATTCAGTTTAAAAAAAAATGATATTAGAAACCTCAATATCATTTTTGAAGACCTATCTATAGATAAACCACACGTATGGGTTTGATTTCAGTTTTAAGTATAGGGAATCCCCAAAATTTATTGTTTTTTTCTATTTTTGTGTCAAAATCTTAATGCGGTTCACGGAATACATCTACTTACCAAGTTTCAACAGTATAGTTCATATTGTTTCGGAAAAAACGTGGCTGTGACATACGGACGGACAGACATAAAGACAGACAGACATGACGAATCCATAAGGGTTCCGTTTTTTGCCATTTGGCTACGGAACCCTAAAAAATGCGGGCGAAGTCGCGAGCAACAGCTAGTATCCAGTAAACCGTCACTGAACAGTCAATCGCGCTCTAGGACCTCATTCAGTGCACATGTGTTCTGGTCATTTGCACTTTGTATGGAGAACGAGCTAAGATGAGGTTACCAGTTTCTTAAGCTTATGAGTGGATTGCCGATTTATTGATATTATTAGGAAACAATTCTTGGTTTCTTTGCAATTTTAAATATTTTCTCAAGTAGACAATCTGAGCTAATATGTTATTTTAAAAAGGTTTTTGAGAAATTGAGTGTTCAATTACTGGTCTCAAAAAGAGACACAAATCTTATTTGTGAACCAGTGTTCAGAATTAACTCGGCCCTGTAAATTTTGTTTTGATATTGTAGATTGTCTCTTTGATTTTTGATTGATATTTAACATTTCTTAATTGCTTTGAATACATAATTCTATAAACCAAAACATTAATAAAAATTGTATTCCGCTTAACCGTTCATGTAATGGTCCGACTCGACTACCCTAGATTCTTTATTTTTCTTTTCAAAATGCGAACGCTATCTTATATAATTATCATTATATAAAAAAGTGATTGTTTTGTTAGAATATTGTCACACTTTTATAATAATAGGTACGGCCACTCTGGCACAGTGGGCTAAGGCCCGACTGAGACGCTGAAGGTTGCGGGTTCGATTCCCGCCGCGGGGCAAATGTTTGTATGATCTGCAAGTATTTGTCTCGGGTCTGGATGTTTCTATGTATATTATGTACGTATTTATAAAAAAAAGTATATAAGTAGTATATTAGTCATGTGGTACCCATAACACAAGCTCTGCTAACAGATGATGCTGTGTGAAATATCCTGCATTATTTTATTTATTTAATAATAATAAAACATTGGTGGGTTCATTGCACTAGTATATATATACACATTGATATGTATATATATATATATACATATCATCCTTCTGTGGCTCTTCCTATAATGAAATCTACCTCGTTAACAAATTTGCTCGTAATTTGTCTATTATTAAACGTCATCGCAGGGTAGCTGCGACAGCAAAAGAGCAATTGACATTTTATCTAGAAGATTAAATGCAAGTTTAATGACTGGTGTGCATGATGATAGACTGATAACGGTCAACAACCGTAGCAATGATCCAAGAAGATTTTACACATTCATGCTATCGACCGAAAGACCAACCTCGTTTAGAATTCTTTGAAGTGCTTGTTTGTCTCTAATTTACCCGGCTGCTATTGATGATTAGTGAGCCACGTTCTCATCATTATCGAGGCATTGATTATTAAACATGAAGGCTTATCTACGAGTAGATAGAACATCAGGTGTGCATGGTCACTTTTAGCAGCCGTGGATAGTATCAATTCCAGCTTATCTATATGATCAGGTGGTCACTTTTAGCGGCTCACTATCTAATAATGAAATAATGTAGATGCTACTAGTGGTAATAACGATAGACCCCACTTCAAGTATTTTAAATATCTAGGTACTTACCTACTGCTACTGAGCTGGGATTGTTAATAAAAACGGTCGAGTGCGAGAGGACTCGACCGAGAGGACTCAGGCATAGCTCTCACACTTACCGTAGTTACGTATCTAATTTTTTATGGTTATTTTACTAACGGTGACAATAACAAGTCCATTGAAAGGTCAGTAAATACCGTCATAAGCTATGAAAGCACTGAACATTGCTCTAGCGATAAGATAAAGTCGGATGAAGGATAAACTTAACTTTGTACTTAACAAATGTTTGTTTACTTCGGTATAGGTACAACAAGGACACAAGTTTATAATCGCATAAAAAGCATAAAGCGGGGCATCTGTAAAGTTTTCAAATGTGTAGCATAATGCTAAAATTGTTTAGGATACACGGCTAGTAAGACTGACTAGATTATAAGTAAGCCTGATTTGTAAACCTTAAAAAAAATGAAAGCTCCGAACTAAAATGTTTTATTTTGCTATTAAAAATGATCGTTGTGATTGTATTGAATAAAGTATCTTTTGACTTTGACTTTTGGATTGGTTTGGGAGCTGACCGCTGGTCATTCTTATTACTGTCTTCGGAAGCCTTCACTGGCCTCAATTGGCACCAACCTAACTAATTTTAGCTAAAATTAGGTTTAGAACTGTCAAATGTCACTTTGGTATTCTGCTGTTCGGTAACTTATCCTAATTTTATTTTATCTAATTCAATTAAGCGTTCATAATTTAGTTAGATGGTATCAACCAAATAGGTTCTACAAATGCTATGTAAAATATACTAACTTAAATATATTTTAGACAATTCCTAATTTTAGAAATGAACCAACCGAATTGCCACCACTGTGCGTTATCACTTATCACCTTATATAGGTGTAATAGCGTATGTATAGCGTATGTAACGCTTAGCCAAATCAATTCCTTTTGAGGAACCCTAAAAAAAATCCAGAAAATTCCTTTTACTGACGACATAGGCATACTGGCACAGCGGACAGCTGGTCGCTTGAATATTAAGAGCTTTGTGTTCAATTCCAGCGTGAGGGTTAATTAGTTAGGCATCGGTACCTACATATTATGATAAGATAATTAAGTAGGTAAGTCCCAAAAATCAGTGCGCTTTGGCTTTGATTAGCACACGGATGTAATGTGATTTATCAATGATCTTATTCAAATGAAATAAATCTAACGTAATAAGAACTGCAGTAAGATATTACCAATAATAATTATACTATTAAATAATAATGAATGCCGGACATTTCACACCGTATCATCTGGCCCCAAAATAAGCAGAGCATGTGTTATGGGTACCAGATGACTGATATACTGATACTAGGTACTTAAATACTTTTTTTTTACTATTGAATAAGTATAATACCTACATGACAATCAGTAGAGCCATGCCATCATTTAAAGTATTACAAATAATTTAAAATACATGCGACATAAACTTCATGTGTTTTAAATTATTGATATGAATATGAAATGGTTATTAGAGAGCCTCAAGACAAAAGTCTACAATCAGTGCGTGTTGCCAGTGATGACATATGGAACTGAGACTTGGTCGCTGACTATTGGCCTCATACACAAGCTCAGAGTCGCGCAACGTGCTATGGAGAGAGCTAAGTTGGGTATTTCACTACGTGATAAAATCCGCAACGAGGTAATCCGTAGAAGAACCAAAGTCACCGACATAGCATTCAAAATTTGAAAGTTGAAGTGGCAATGGGCAGGCCATATAGCTCGCATAACTGATAACCGTTGGGGAATAAAAGTTCTCGAATGGCGACCAAGGACAGGAAAACGAAGCGTAGGACGACCCCCCACCCGATGGACTGACGACATTGTAAAGGTCGCAGGAAGTCGGTGGATGGAGAGGGCTCAAAATTGTTCTTCCTGGAAATCTATTGGGGAGGCCTATCTTCAGTAGTGGAAGTCTAGGAGCTGCTTTGATGAAACAAGCACTTCAAATAATTAAAAACAAGATTGGTCTTATTTCATATGAACGTGTAAAATCTTTTTCGATCATTGCTAAGTGATTGACCGGAATCAGTTTATCATCATCATTCAAATTTTAGTAAATCTATATTAATATTATAAATGTGAAAGTAACTCTATCTGTTTGTTACGTTTTCACGCCTGAACCGCTGAACCGATATTGATGAATTTTGGTATAGTGATAGATGGGACCTTGGAGAAGAACATAGGCAACTTTTTATGTGGCTACCACGCGTGCAAAGTCGTGGGCAGCAGCTAGTAATAAATAAATATTGGTGGACAATGTACACAGCACAATCTAGCCCCAAACCTAAGCACAGCTTGTATTATGGTGACTAGATGACAAATAGAGCACTTGCACTTAATTAAACGTGTTTAAATACATACATGACGACCTCTGCTGGCCTAAGGAGCGAAGACCTGCCTGAAACGCAGAAGATTCCGAGTTCGATTCCCGCCGCGAGACAAATGTTTGTATGATCTGCAAGTAAGTGTCTCGGGTCTGGGTATTTGTCTATTTTTCTTCCCATATACATTCCTAGGAAACCTTATATAGTCAGTCCTGGCACTGAGTATAACAACACCGCACCGGGGTGAAACGTGACGAAGGCCTTCATGCGGCCTATCAGCTCCGTCACCAGAGTAGCTCATTCACTACTACCAAGGTACACCAGGTAGTACACCGGGAATAACTATTTGCAGCACCAAGCGCCGTAGATCTTGTGAAGGTCTATAGTACCCGATCAAACGTGGGTCGGCGGGTCGATGTCTTTTTAACAGACTTCAAAAAAGGAGGAGGTTTTCAATTCAACCGTATTTTTTAAGTTTCTTACCTCATAACTCCGTCATTTATTAACCGATTTGAAAAAACTGACATCATATGAAAGGACTTATAATATACTTCTCGATTGGTCCCATATAATTTTATAAAAATCGGTTCAGTAATTAGGTTTCTAAATCAAAAAAACAGAAAAAATTGTCATCCACTTGGATGAAACGGAATTTAGATATTTTGCTTTTCTGTGACTTTCCAGTGGTGTTTACGAATCGAAAAATGATAAAGTTTTAAAAAGTGTAAAATACAAACTTTTTTAACCGACTTCAAAAAAGTAGGAGGTTCTCAATTTGGTTGTATTTTTATGGGCTCAAATTTCATTCAGTGAAGTCGGTTTTCATGTTTGTTTTTAAAACGTAATTACGTAATTTATTTGCACTATTAGTCCCGTAGTCGAAATTAAAACTGCAGATTGTGTCTCAGCCACGGCGTCTCAGGGGTCGTAAAAAATTTAAAATACATACCTAAACTTCGTCATTGCGATGCCTGCTTATACAAGAGTAGGTCAACCATAATTGCATTTTTGGCGTTTGTAAGGTCAGAGACTGACCGAGACCGGACCCGCACAGGTTTGTGACATGTAGGTACGAAAATGCCAATGCTACAACATTTGCAATGGCACTCTGCTATGTGGATGTGACCTACTCGAAGTGAATCTTGTAACATGTTACTTTAAAGTCGGAGCCGAAAAGTAAACAGTGGGTTTATTCAAAAAACATTCCTGCCTAAGGGTCCTGCCACATTACAACATGGCGAGTGTATTTTTTAGTAATAACGAAGTTACCCAATCTACATATACGAGTACCTACTTAGCCCTAATCCTAATATTTGCTTTTAGAATGGAATAAAAGTGAAATCATTAATTAAACTCCACGTTACAGACTCTGACAGATACATGCATAAAACATAATATTATTGTGACATAAAAGTGCCACTTTAACAAAATTACAGTGACCATTTTGTTTGGAACCACATCCACAAACAAAAATACTCGTAAGTGTCGTCTCACCTGTAAGGAACTGCTCCAGCGTTGAAGATGTATTGACTACTATAAATAGCACTAAACATAATCGGCAGAAGTATCAAGCAATAAGTGATCCTCTGGTAGCGACCGAACTGGCCCAGCTCCGCCAGGATGAAGTCCAGGTCCAGGACCTCTTCCTCCTTTGACTCCGGCATGGTGGATGTGGAGTCTCACAGTTCACAACAAGTAGATGGAGACAGCGCCAGGCTCGAGCCAGCGTCCGCGTCTATATCATTGGCGCGTCGCGGGTATTGTGCTGTTTTTTATAATCGTGCAATCCACTCGTAGGTAGACAGACAGTCCGTGCGGGCAAGCGGCATTGCTCTGCCTTTTTTAGTGTTCCAAAGTCCAATAAGATAGTCTTATTGTTTCGCAATGTTTGTCTGTCTGTCTGCCGTCCACCCCTAATCAGAGACTTGTTCGCAGACTTAGTCTTATCGTAATTAAAATGTGCACTTTGATACGTAGGTATATATTCATATATTAAGCTATGTTGATTTCTATCCATCCCAAGGTTGTCTGGCAGAGAACGCTATCTAGCGATAAGACCGTCCATTGTTTGAACATTGAACGGTCTGTGTAGCTAAACATGGTTTCTTATAACAGTCTAATGTATTTGTGGTGTGCAATACAGTACAGTATTCTGTATAGTTATCAAATAAAAACTTATTTAACAACCCTTCGTGTGGCATAATGTTGGATAGGACTTTCAAAGGTATTAGGAGGTTTCTCAAGTGGTATTATTTAAAAGAGTTCCGTGTGTCCCCTACTACTGGTTAAACTGCTGTTTGGAAATACCTAAAGAGTTTTTCAATTAAGTAATATACTATTCTCTATAATGATTAATGTATAGGGTTAATTATTACGGCTAGTAAAGGCTTAAATAGATTATACCACATTATACTTTGTTAACCCAAAAAATAACCTTACAGCTCCATGCTAAATAAATAAATAAAAATAATGCGGGACATTTCACACAGCATTATTTAGCCCCAAAGTAAGCAGAGCTTGTGTTATGAGAACCACATGACTGATATACTACTTACATTCTTAAATTTTGAATACATACATGGAAAAATATTTGTAGATCGTTTAAATTATTTTATGTTGCTTATTATTTTTATTTTATATATTAAACAAAATCCACAGCTCTTAAAAAACCATATTAACTAAGTAATACTAACGCGTTTATCATATAACCAATAACGGATTTACATTTTATATTTATAACCTATGATTTAGAAGACAGTCACTAAACAAACAGTAAGTAGGTACTTAATAGAAAACTACCTACTAATAAAAAATATACATTTTAGGTGCGTGTGAGCGGAAGGGTATGTGTCAGTGTGTATGGGTGTGTAATTGTATGTGTTATATTATACGGTATATGCATAATATAACACTTACAAATACCTATAACACATACTCGAGTATTTCTGGTTTAAACGCTAATACAAAAAACATCAGTTTGTTTAAATTGTTTGTTGTAGTTTCTGTGTAGCCCAAGTGAGTTTTGGGCGTAATTTGTGCAACACTCGCAAACACAGAGCACTTGCTTAGCGATATTATTTAATTAGCATAATTGATAAACTGAGGCTAGGACTGATAGTTGGTTATCTTGTCTGATAGTGATGACAATAATTTTATTGTATTTTGAAGGTATGTAGGTAGGAAGGGAGGTGTCATAGGATAGGGCATACATGTCCCTTCCTTCACAATGCCGATGGCGCTATACTGCGTTGAAGTGCCTAGTTGAACTGATTCCTACTGAATGCAGTAGGTACCTACCTAACAAGTAACAAGTGAAGTTGATAGATAAGTGATGCTAGAAGATTGTGTTAAAAATTATAAGGTTATATATTGTATGGTCCTACTTATAAAAACTGAAACATCAAGTTCTGTTATTTTAATTCTGATAATATAAAATAATTTGTAATTAGTACGTAGGTATGTACTCTTTTTGGTCGAGGCCAAATGAGTTTTCAAAAATCGGTCGATATGCTAAGACTCCGCTTCGGATTCTGTTCGCAAAACACACATCGCAATGCACTAGCTAAGTCCTCTGGCTCTGCTGCCTAGAAAAGACAAGGCGATAACCCTCAGCTAACCTTTTTTTATGGAAATCAATTGTGTAACTGCTATTTAATAGCCACCTGTTTGTTAATTATAATAATAATGCCGAACATTACCCACAGCATCATCTGACCCCAAAGTAAGCAGAGCTTGTGATTGATATACTACTTATATACTTGTTTTGCAAGTCATTGTTAACTTATTCAATAATCATAATACTTAACTTAAACTTAAGCTAATATATAACTTAAACTTAAGCTAATACGAGGGCGGGTCAATAAGTCCGTGACTTTTTGAATTTCTGACCTCTTTACTGAAAAAGCAACACTACTCCTGTCAACAGGCATCTGTCAGTTGACTCCTGTCAAAATTTGAACTTGCTGTGTCAGTTAGTTTGTGTTTGACAGCTATCTTTATCAGACTACCCACTAATTTGAGGAAAAAATGGAAAAAAGTGAATTTCGTGTGCTTATTAAGCATTATTTTTTGCGAAAAAAAACCATTACCGAGACCAAGGCTAAGCTTGATAAATACTATGGGGACTCTGCACCATCGATTTCAATGGTAAAAAAGTGGTTTACTGAATTTCGTTGTGGCCGTACAAGCACTGAAGATGCCGAACGTCCTGGACGCCCAGTTGAGGTCTCTTCACCCGAAACAATCGAAAAAATTCACGATATGGTGTTGGCCGACCGAAGATTGAAAGTGCAAGAGATTGTGGAAGCCGTAGGGATCTCGCATGGCTCAGTGGTTTCAATTTTGAATGATCACTTGGGCATGAGAAAGCTTTCCGCAAGATGGGTGCCGCGTTTGCTCACAGTCGACCACAAACGCAATCGTGTAACAACTTCACTGGAAGGTTTGGCGTTGTTTAATCGCAATATGGAGGAGTTTTTGCGCCGTTTTGTAACCGTGGACGAAACATGGATCCATCACAACACACCAGAGACCAAACAACAGTCAAAACAGTGGGTTTCTAAGGGTGAATCGGCGCCAAAGAAGGCCAAGGTGGGTTTGTCAGCCAATAAAGTTATGGCGACTGTTTTTTGGGATGCACGCGGGATAATCCACATTGACTACCTTCAAAAGGGAAGAACAATCAATGGGGAATATTATGCCAACTTATTGGACCGATTCAATGACGATTTGAAAAAAACCCGACCTCATTTGTCCAAGAAAAAAGTTCTTTTCCACCAAGACAATGCAAGGGTGCACACATGTGCAGTTGCCATGGCAAAAATCCAGGAATTGGGCTATGAATTGCTCCCTCATCCGCCCTATTCTCCAGATTTGGCTCCGAGTGACTACTTCTTGTTCCCAAACCTGAAGAAATGGCTTGGTGGAAAAAGATTTGACTCCAATGATGAAGTCATCTCGCAAACAAAGGCCTATTTTGAGGACCTCGACAAATCCTATTTTTTGGAAGGGATAAAAAAATTGGAGAAGCGTTGGACAAAGTGTATAGAGCTCAAGGGAGACTACGTTGAAAAATAAAATTATTTATTTATCAAAAAATCTGTGTTTTATTCCAAAAGTCACGGACTTATTGACCCGCCCTCGTATATAGCTAATAATAACTTGAAGCTTTAGTAAAAATAAAATAAAAATAATTAACTAATTTAACATTGTCCGAAATTTTAAATTTGATTTTTTTCTTGTTAATCGCCGTTCAATCGCGTCACAGTTATTTCCTCACCTTAAGTATAAAGCAAGCAATTAGAATTAGCTGCTTGTTATTTCCTTATTTTCTTAAGGCTATATCATTGCTACCGATGGTCAAGGAGAGGCAATCTGCATTTTATTTATTTCTTTGGCAAGGAATACTAAGGTGAGAGTACTTAGAAGGTACTTATTACCATTTACAACTATCTACATTCTTATATAAATAGAGTTTTATTGATCATGTCATGATTGGCCTTAGGACTTGAATTACCTCACGGATGCAATATGATGTGATTTTATTCAAATTCAAAACACACCTGACGCGTGACCCAAGAGCTGGCTCCTATCTGGCTCAGCGTATTAGCATTCAACGTGGCAACGCCGCTAGTGTCTTAGGAACGCTGGCCGTGATCTGGATCAGTTGAGCTATCTATAGATCGTTAAAACGGTCCTTAGATAGCTCAACTGTTTCACATTTATTTTACACTCGAGAGCATAGAAATCGCACATAGGGGAATTTTCCTGCATTTTGATATTGACACTTGTTTTTTTTTTAATTAAAGGTTGGTTGCAAATATAACTTAAATTAAATAAAAGTACACACTGTTAGCTTCCTAAAAACCCATAATGTCTGGCCTTGACCTTCCAAATCATAGCAGTGGCGGCTTAACAATGGAATGGCCTAAATTCGCTCGTTTCAGGTAGCGCGGTTTGTGGGACTTTGAGCAGGTATAAAAGGTTAAAAAAAACAATAAATTTGTGAATGTAACGATTTATTAATACGAGGTATTGCCTCCCCTAGCCTGAATAACAGCTTCCATTCGATGTTTCATTGAAGAAATCATTTTTTTTTACGAAATCCTGCGGTATGCTATCCCATTCTTCCATGATCGAGGTTTGGAGCTCTCTGAGACTCGTAGGCACTGCGTTTCTGGCTCTTACTCGTTTCTTTAGTTCGTCCCATAAGTGCTCAATGGGAATGAGATCTGGGCTTCGAGCAGGCCACTCCATAACGAGTACTTCAACCTCCTCCAAGTACTGGCGTACTATAGCAGCGGTATGTGGTAAATCCCGAAAAGGGCACAACATGTTCTTGCAGGATCTCCTCGACGTAACGTTGGGAAGTCAATCCACGCGATCGACGGTCGGTATCGGGCCCTGTGATGAAGACAAGTTCGGTTTTCGCTTCCAGTGAAATGCCTCCCCAGTACATACACGAACCACCGCCGTATGCGACCCGTTCGAAGATGCAGCATTGAGCAAAACGCTCACCAGATCTTCGGTAGACTCTACCCCGTCCGTCGTTACCATGGAGACACATCCTGCACTCGTTGGAGAAGACGACTGCCTGCCATTGATCCATAGTCCAATTAACGTGATTTCGAGCAAACTGAAGGCGTGCTTGTCTGTGCGCTGGGGTCAATTTTGGGCCAGTTGCTGGTCTGTGCGCTGTCAGACCTCCTTCGGCTAGTCTTCTTCTCACCGTCCACCGACTGACTTCCACTTCTCTAACTTCCTGGAGCCGCTATACGAGTTGAACAGCATTCAACCGGCGATTTCGTAGTGATGTATTCACAAGAAAACGGTCATCGCGCTGTGTTGTCGCACGTTTTGGGCCTGTTCCTGGTCTCCTGGTATAGCCACCAGTTTGCTGATATCGCTGGATAACACGTCGAACAGCATATCTGCTCAAATTTAATTAACGAGCCACTTGACTTTGGTTCTGTCCAGCATCGATTAGTGCAACCACTTGAGACGCTGCTTCTGGTGTGGTATCCATTTTCTTATTTAGAGAGATGACGTATTCGTTAAAGGAAGGAAACGAGCGAATTTAGGCCATTCCATTGTTAAGCCGCCACTGCTATGATTTGGAAGGTCAAGGCCAGACATTATGGGTTTTTAGGAAGTGTGTACTTTAATTTAATTTATGTTATATTTGCAACCAACCTTTAATTAAAAAAAAAACAAGTGTCGATGTAATAATGCAGAAATATTCCCCTATGTGCGATTTCCATGCTCTCGAGTGTATATTAGTGTATATTATTCTGTAATTATTTTTGAAAATAAAGAAGTTATAGTTATAGAAGTTACAGATATTAAAAAAAAACACACCTGTGTTTATATTTTTTTTAATGCAGGAATATTCCCCTATGTGCGATTTCCATGCACTCGAGTGTATATTATTGTATATTGTTCTGTAATTATTTTTGAAAATAAAGAAGTTATAGTTATAGAAGTTACAGATATTAAAAAAAAACACACCTGTGTTTATATATTTTTTTGCATAACAAACTACATCAGCACCGATCTAACAGCGATAATCTTTAATGGATAAAACTGGTCGGATGCAATTTCTACCGCAGAGAAGGGCATCCAAGTAGTACAACAGTGGCTCCAGACTAACCTTTTGACTCTTAACACACAAAAAACAAAATTTATCTGCTTTAATAAAACACTAGCATCTTCGCCTCCAGAAATCTTGTCTATCAAACTCCACACATGTAGTCATATTGTTCCGGTTAACTGCAATTGCAAGCAGATAGAGCAAGCTAAGTATAATAATAATAAAAATAAATAAATAATCCCGGACATTTCACACAACATCATATGGCCCCAAAGTAAGCAGAGCTTGTGTTATGGGTACCACATGACAGATATACTACTTATATACTTTTTTTTGTAAATTCATACATATTATAAGAATGTAAGATATTTGGGAGTTATTTTGGGAGAGATAAGATAATGGGAGTTACTTGAACTTCAAAGAACATATAAATATAATTTTCACTCAAAACGGGATATTTACCATGATATATGAGTTTTTCTGCTTCTCGATATTTCGGCACAGTTGCATGCGCCATGATCACGAGATAAACTGAAGTCTTTGCGGGTGGATGTTATTGGCAGACAAAATTATTGTTTTGTCTATGTTATTGTTTTGTCTGCCAATAACATCCACCCGCAAAGACTTCAGTTTATCTCGTGATCATGGCGCATGCAACTGTGCCGAAATATCGAGAAGCAGAAAAACTCATATATCATGGTAAATATCCCGTTTTGAGTGAAAATTATGTGCAAAACCATGATAGTTTTAAAAGTTATAACATATAAATAGTTTGTCTTCTAAAACCCGCAAAATAATAAACGTCATGAGAATTCTTAGGAGTTCTGCTAACTTTACCACACTAAAATCCACGTATGTCGCACTATGTCAGTCACTTCTAAACTGGAGCGGCGCTCCAAAATCGACGCTGATACAGTTGGAAAGATCTCAGAGATCTGTTTTGAAGACCATGCTAAAAAAAAAAGCCTTTCAGATACCCAACTTTAAATATCTTTAGGGAAAGTGATGTCCTCAGTGTCCGTCAACTTTTTGTATTAAAAATATGTACAATGGCACACAAAAGTGTGATCAACAGTGCTGCTTACCAAGACATGCTAACCCACCGAGTTTTTAAAATTCAGTTTTATTCCGTTAACACTTCTTTTGCCCAGCGGTTCAATCCCTACGTTTCGGGGTTTCTTTACAATAAAATTGTTAAGATCTGCGATATAAAGCACTGCGCTGTCTCGAAGACTAATTATATTGTATTGAACTGGTTAAGAACTCTTGATTATAACTACACATAACTTTTACTTGATATGTTGTCTAAATCATAATTATGTCTTGATAATGTTAATCCTACATCAATATGAAGCTCAATTTTGTTTATAGTATTTATGTACGTTATATTGCTATTATTTATTTTATTATTTAGATTACATATTTTTAACAAAACACACTTACCTAATACATATATGTAGTCAAATAATTTGTTGACCGTGATAACCTAGGCTATTTTATTTTATGTTGATTCGTATCTGATACCTACGATACAGATTATATCTAGTGTGGGTATCAAAGGTATTTTATATTAGATTTTATCAGCAAACCCGACATTTAACAAATATAATTTTATTTATTTATTTTTAATATAGTATTATAAAAGTACCTACCCATTAAGTTTTTCTTTTATATTGAAATTCCATATTTAGAATGTTCTTATAGTCATAATTTTAATAGTTTTAAGCTGTTTTATTTTAAGTATGGTTTCAATAAACAAATATTATTTTTATAATTTAATTTTTAATTTTAATTATCCACCAATATTTATTTGTTTAATTATTTATCATAATAAAAAAGTTAACAAAAAAAGGTAGATATATCACTAAACATCACTAAGGCTTGTATTGTAATGCTACAAGAAGTGTACGCAATATATTATAGTAAGTAGGTACTACATTGGCAGGTAAATAGTACAAAATATAACATCTACCTGACTCAAATACCTAAGTACTGACGAATGTAGAAACATTCCTTTTTTATTACGCGTATGCGCGTGGTATTATAAATCGCGGATCCGCGAGCGAAAGCTAGTTTAATTATAAATTTCAAGTTTATGAGGATGGTTGAATGTTTGTTAGTTACCTTATCTGGCAATAATGATCGGACCGATTTGGATAAAACGTGGTTTGACATTGATCCAAACATGGAATATATAAACATGGAATAACCATGCATTTAATTGTTCTCTATATTATAATAAATAAGTGATTATTTTCGATAGTATTTAGGCTCTTCACCTGAAACACAGGAAGCTTAAAACCTTTGTCTAATTAAGATTTTGTTTTGTTTTATTATTGTACCATTTGAATTTTGAATATATATTTTATTTATTCTATCGAATAAATGTCTAATAGGATATCTAAGCAGGCTGACATGCCACGCATTACGGTAATATTTTTTTATTTATCGTGATGATGATTTTTCTATAGAATATTAATTTCGTAGAACCGCGTAGCATCTGCGTAAGTGCGTAGCGGTCCCAATTATATGTAATTGCACTATTTTCATTCTGAATCGAACACGCACGATGTCTCATCAGCTCATCACTGAGACTTCTGACGATGTCTCACCACTGCGTCTCACAAGTCGTAGTAGTCGTAAGTAGGTTATAATAAACCTGTAATGTAGTTATAACATACTTACGTATCAAGTATTTAATGTGTTTTACATCGTGAAAGATTTAGCGGAAGAGAGAAACGAAAATCAATCAGCCCTCGCGGGGACGTGCGACATTTGGGCCGGCCAGCATGCAATATGCAATATAATAGCTTACTTTATTTTGAATTTAAAATCTAAAAAAATAAAAAAATAAAAATTTTGTACTAATTCTAAGAAAATCGGTTAGTTCTTAGCTTAGTTCACGATTCTAACGACATATAATTACAGATAATCTTCCATTAAAACTTAGAGAGATTTATAGTTTTAGTGACGCGCGACGACACAATCGAATGTAGGTACCTACAGAAACAGCATTTGGCGCAATATTGTTTAATATAAAAAAACACAAGTACTCGTCTAGGTACGATGCTCTAATTTCGAAAAGGATTTTTTGTGGTTGTTTTTACACGTTTTAGCGCCACTTCCAATAAGTAAACACACATGTGGTGTTGTGGTTCCAAAAACAAAAACAAAACTAAAGTAAGTCATGTCTCACCTGTAAGAAACTGCTCCAGCCGTAAAGATGTACTGACTGATATAAATAGCACTAAACATAATCGGCACAAGTATCAAGCAGTAAGTGATCTTCTGGTAGCGACCGAACTGGCCCAGCTCCGCCAGGATGCAATCCAGGTCCAGGACCTCTTCCTCCTCAGACTCTGGCATGGTGGATAAGGCGTCTCACAGTTCACAGCAAGTAGATAAGAAAGAGTCCGCGTCTGTATAATTCGCGCGTCGCAGATATTGTGTTGTAAGTAAGTATTCAATACCTAATCGTAAAATCCGCTCGTAGGTAGACAGACTGTCTGAGCGGGCAAGTGGCATTGCTCCGTGTATTGTATTCAATATATAATCATTGATAAACTGAGGCTAGGGCTAAGTGTTAAGACATTTTGTATTTTATTTTGAAGGTAGGCAGTCCTGCTTTAGAAATTCTTGAAGGGAACGTACGCCCCTACCTTCACATAGGCGATGGGGTTGTCGCTGCGTTTAAGTAACACTTTCAATATTATAGGTAGTAAGGAAGGATATAATGTCATGATTGACCTTAGTTAGGTAGGTTATCTGCCACCTGCCAGCTATAACATTGAGTCGGTATAGTAGGTAAAGGCCTACTCAATGTCATAGATGGCAGGTAGGTAGATATAGTGTTCAAGACTTTTTCCTCCGAACTATTAAAAGTAGCTATACTTAGGCACGTAGGTACCTAGTACTTACCTAGGATAGGAATGATACAAGAGAAGAGTGGAAGAAAAGAACCAGTTATAGTGCCGACCGCACCTAATGGCTTTATTAGGTACTCTTATAATACCTACAGTTACCACGATTCGTAGGCACTGACGCTCATCTAGAATTCCCTGCTGTGTCATTTAAATAACCTATTAGTTATGACGCGAGTTTGTTGTCGGTCTTTCTTAGTCACCCTGCGTAGGGTCAATCACCCAGCGGTTTTCCGGTGGTAGGTAGGTGGTAGGTATAGAACCTAAGGTCATCTAAACCTCGCAACACTTATAGTTAAGTGCGCTCGTGATGTGCCCACGATAATGCCCGATGAAGATTATTTGTTTGTACCTACGTACAATGGAATAATATGAGACCAAGTATTTTTTATCAACATGCATGATATATTTGCTCTGGTATCTGTACTAACCTACTTACAGAGATAAAAATCGAACACCCAAGGAATTTTATATTATGTAAATACCTAGATACCTACTCCTAACCGCACTAGTTATGTTTTTAAACAAGCGTGCTTTCCACTGGTCCTACTTCTGCTAGTGGGGGAATAACTTCAATCATTTTTCATAAACAAAACATTCGATAATTACAACATAATTCATATATTTTTTATTCCATAAAAGTTTTATTATACAATTAACATCGGATGTAGAAACAACTAAGAATAGTATGTACCTAGGTACAAACGAGCACAACAGGTCCATAGATTACACAATACACAAGGTGATACCTACAGATATCCCCGAAACTAGGTGATTTTAGACAAGTATAAAAGAGACCCACCACATGAAAAGTCGATAACATTTATCTTTCGATTGCGGAATGTTTTCGAAACAAGTTAATACCACATATTGGGACACGTACTCGCTACTCTCAACATTTCAAGTCCCGCTATAAACCCGTGATAGTTTCTCCTTAAGGATTGTTTATTAAATTCAGATGGTACCTATACTCCGCTAAACGATAAAGGATAATATTGAAATAATCGTACAAAACCCACTCTAAGTTGGATCGTTTCGACTCGTATTGACCGATGGAACAATCAAAGACAAAACGACACGATAGACGATACAATAATTTAAACTTGACAACGAAACAACAGTCAATTCGACGGAACATTTCAACGACGTAATCTTTTCAATATAATCGTTTTGCCGAGTACAATACCAAATATAAAATGTTCGTGAAACGTTTTACTACGTGTACTTCGGAAAACGTGACAAATGAAGTTTCACTCCATCTCAGGAAGCCCCGTAGTAGGTAATGAATGATACTTATTAGCATTCATATTAAGATTCAAAATACTATAATTCACCGGCATCGTAAAGTAGAATCTACTTCTTACATCAAACAATTGGTAAACGATGATAAATGCCAAATGCCATTTATAAAAACATAAAATAAGGTGAGAACAAACGTGAGAACGTCTTTATAATGGCTTAGATATTATTATGAAGTGAGTCGGGCAGACGGTGGCGCGAGGCACGTCGCGCCGTGGACACTTTAATAGCCATTATAGCTACTTGTTCTACAATTAAATAATAGGTACTTAGTAGAGTACAACCTTGAAATACGAGGAAACCGTAGAGAATCCTCACATTTTTCTAACTTTACATTTCATTTCCGTATTTGTTTACTGATTTGTAGATCCTAGTGATGTGGGTGGTTTATACACTACCTGTCTAAGTACGTACGATACAGTAAGAACGATGCTTCTTGAGTCTAGAACAAAAAATAATAAATCGAGACTTGATGCAGATGGATGGAACTTTTTGAATTATAAACATACATGATAATTGTTAATGCACTCCTGTTTAATTTGCATTGTATGTAAATACTTTGTTTAACCTTACCTTGAGATTAACAAATAATGTTGGTAAGGTAAGGTAGCTAATTTCTTTGGGGCAATAAGAAATCGAATGGTACAAATAGGTAAATTATAATATTAATTAGCATAAATAAGCTAAGGAGCTCGCACGATACATGTTTTGTCTAATATGAACAACGGTTTCATGTTACGACATTGTATAATGCAGATTATATTATTAAATAAAAAAGTGAACACAATCCAAATGATAATGAACGCAGACGTCTCAATATAGAAGTGTTAACAATTTCATTACCATTTACATAGGTACCTAGTTTTTAAATAACAATGCCTTATGTTTATATATACGGACTTTTTGATCTCTACAGTTTTATTTTAGTACAGATAGATAGGAAATTACAAAACATACCTCCTCTTATTATCTACAAAAATGTCCCGAATAAAAAAAGTTGCGTCTCCCAACCATCATATGGCTTAGACCATATTCCGTGGACCCAAAGAACCTAATATCTGATATATTCTGTGCTTAAACTATAAAGACTCGAACACCGAACTATTTATAAACTTTGAACCACCGACTACCAACATGATAAAACTATATAATTTTTAACATTTCTAGTGTAACTCGAGGATTCTTCAGCTACAGCCCACCTTGGTGGATATTTAGCACATTGCTAGATAATCTGTCTCCCAACCAGTAGTCGGCTAGCATCATTTGACACGTGACAATACTGAGCGAATAAACAAGCGTACTTATATACAGAACACATGAAAGTGAAGTGAGTCGCTTGGTTTGTTTGCCGCGCATTCAAATGGCGCGTACTGTATTATGGAAACACGTGACTTGAGATCGAACGGGAATCGTAAAAAACTTCGTAAAATCGCTATTACATTTTATACATTGTTATATTAGTATATTTTTACTGGATATTTTATTGGCCGTTGCAAAGAAATAAAGT
Organism: Lampropteryx suffumata; assembly: GCA_948098915.1. Lineage (NCBI taxonomy): Eukaryota > Metazoa > Arthropoda > Insecta > Lepidoptera > Geometridae > Lampropteryx > Lampropteryx suffumata. The sequence continues at coordinate 19,493,215 of OX402557.1, read as the reverse complement.
TTGATTAAATGTCTATGCAAAAATGTACACAAAATGTCAACTGTAAGCAAATATAAAATTTTACAATTTCAATGCAGTTAAACATTACATATACATATATAAGGTAGGGTTGCGACTTTAAAGGAGTTCAGGCGCAGTGGAGGGGTCGGGCCGGTAGGATAATAATACTCGTATAGAACAATAATACAGACTATATTGTTTTAAAACCAAAGCGAAAATAGCTCAATAATTTGTAGTATTATTTGCAATAAATCGATAATATCGCTCTGCATGTTTACTTTTATATGTTGTCTATATGTACTGTTATATTTCCTTATTCTTAGATTATGTTAGCCTACTTTTTATTTTCTCTACCTTGCAGGTTGGTTGGTAGAAAATACTACTAGCATTAAGCCCACCTATTGTACATTTATACATATTTGTTTATGCAATAAAGGATTCAAAAATAAAAATAATAAATAATGTAAGTATTTATTTATAGCTTCTTTGTCGTTTACGATCTACGAGTACCACGTTTCGCGTACGGGGTGGCACGAGTCAATTTCAAATCACTAATTTAAATAATAGGTCCACCTGGATCGTTGCCATTCTATAGTCCTGGCTATTTGAAATGTAATTTTTTTACGGTTGGCTAAGAATTTTGATTTCAAACGTGTTAAATTTAAAAACATGGAATTGTATTTTTAAATTTATTACCATCTTTATCGATTAGAGTTTTGTATTTAAGGATCTCATTTGAAACTTTTTTGTCATACATGTTCCCGAACACGTTAAAGTAATTATGGAGGACGAGTTCCGTCGATGTAGCAGGGTGGCGCGAGCACTACAAACTGACCATTTTACGCTTTGGTTAAAAAACATAGGATAGCACCGGTTAACCTCGCCGGCGCCACGTGTCGGCGTGCGCGGGCGGAGGGGACAGGGTGGAGGGGACAGGGTGAAGGGGACAGACGGGTCACAGGGAGGGGAGGGGCGCGGCGGGCGCGGCGGGATGCAGCGCGAGCGCGGCGGCGGCGGCGTCGGCGGCGGCGGCGTGGTCACTGCGCGCGCCCAGCACCAGCGCGAGCCGGCGCCACGTGTCGGCGTGCGCGGGCTCCAACGCCGCCGCCTCGCGCAGGGCGCGCTCCGCCAGCCCGAGCCAGCCGAGCTCGTAGTACGCCGCACCTGACCATCATTGCGCAACTCGTCGGTTAACGGAACCGTTCACTCGAGAAAAGTAAACAGAAATCGGTAAAGTCAACCGGCAGGAGTTTCGATAAGTAAGGAGATGCCGCTTACCTAGCTGCACCATGCTGTCGAGATGCGTGGGATGTATCGCGAGTGCGTTCTGGAAGCATTGCCGCGCCTCCTCCCATTCAGCGCTCGCCGCGTGCACGAGTCCTCGCTGCGAACAATTTTTTAAATGTACTACTTCGACATTAAACGGAATGGGTGCATGGAAGAAGCCGTCTCGCGGCTCCTCCTCCTCGGTTGAATGCGCCGAGAGTGGGCTTCTTTCTCCTTGTAACCGTTGCTAAGGCCCGGTACCGCGATTTCCTAGTCTGGGTAATTCTTTTACCGCATTGGCTCACAGCGAAGATACTCAATATTCATAATCTACGACGGCGAACCCGAAACCGACCCTGACCATCGAGTGTTTTCTAACGGTAAGTCTATTTTGCTCGCCGATGTATATCTAGCACGAGAGGATCCAGAAGACGCGTCGAGACTTCAAACGGATGTTCCACGAATGACCCTGACTGGAATTTTCATATATGCCAAACATGGTAAAGCAGTTTTGATAAACCCAAAGTATCCCAAGCTATCCGATCCAATAATACTATTGAAATTGATTAACACAGGAAAATGCACTACATATAATACAGGCACATTCAAATTGTTATAGACAGCTGAGATTACAATAAGACTAGTGCTGACAACTATGTACAATCCCAGTTGTACAGTACATTAAAGTTAATTAGTTGTAGTGCACATTAATGAAAAGTATACTATCACCAAAAGTTAATAGTTTTATTCACTAATTACAATATTGTGTAAAAGTAAACGATACAACCATACAACGATGTTCTTTTTCACAACCCATACCAACGTTGCGATAGCAACGACGCGACGGTCAACATATCGTGAATAGATAACGTCTCTGGAAGATGACGCTCGTTCATTTTTTGCTGCTCCAGCTTTTTATTTACTCTTTCTAGGTTTTCGTCTTGAGATAGTATTTCAAGTTGGGGTGTGCGTTGTTTAAATATGTCGTTAATAGACTTCTCGAGTTTCGGTGGTCTCTCCAGAAATAAGTTTACTCTCGCATCACTACCGTATAGATTGTGAGCATAGATGCTTAAGTCCTCGTTCTGCATCACACATCCTTGCTTCAAAGTTATGAACCCCGATATGTTAATCTGGTGAGTGGAAACATCACCAGCGCAGACAGTTCGTAATTCGCATTCGTAATTCGAGACACAACACACTGCCAGCCAGGTATTCGTTGAATGTAACTCGATCCAAGCGGTATTACACTCTGTTATCTTCATAGTACACGGCGAAGTCGTTTGATGACCTAATAATTTAGCTTCACAGGGTGCTCCATTGCTTGCGATGTTTCTTATAGGTAAGTTCAGACTGCATACGAAGTTATCTGTCCTTCGTTGTTAAAGACTAAGCGGATGCTGAAAGCTTAACCAAAATTCACAACGCAAAGTTTAACAGCGACCGTTGACGAGGAGGGTACAACTCAAATTTTATATTTGTCAGTGCTAACCCTAAAACTCAGCACAGGCAAATCGCGTGCAGGATTAAATGTACCGTTAAACCCATGACTGTGCCTCTTAGACGCCGATTTGTTTTCAAGACCAACTGGGAACTATGATCCAGCGGAATTGACTCCAGATTACGTAACATAGAACCTGTGCCTGGCAATTATGAGAAATTTATCGACGTCATCAGGAGGCCTCGAGATATCACGCGAGGGTCAAGTACGCGGCTGTAAAGACACCAAAGTTCTCCTTTTTTATAATATAGGGAGGCTTACGGCCCACCCGATAAGCAATAAGCAGTTACCGTCGCCTATAGACATCTGCAACACCAAAACATTGCTGATGCGTTGCTCTTTTTGTATTTTGCTTGAAGCGGTTCATGTTATAGTTTGTTGAATAATCTTAGAAGGAAGATCATTCCATAACCTGCACGTATGGGGTAGTAAATATTTCTTAAAACGAGTAGTGCGAGATACTAACGTGTCTATAACTCCTTACTGAATACTAAGCGCAATATGAGACCCACCCAAGTCTTTTCATTTTCAAAACATTCGTGAGTTGTACTATACATTTTGATAAACACGGGCTTTACACACCGACACTGTTTCGATTCATCTAGAGAAGCTTCACCAGGGTGATTTTGATCCGCAGTCCGCTCGTTACCACTCGAGTTTACGGTTCGCACTCAACAGTGAACTGAAAAGTGCGAACCGTGAACTCGAGCGGCAACGAGCGAACATTAGATATGAGCGGATATTAGAATCTAGCTGTCCAAAATGTGAGAATGCGTTTAGTTTTAGCTATATTAACGAGGTCAGTGATTTGCGAAGCGCGCGGGTGTGTCCCTTTGCCTTGGTAGGCCAGTTCGTGTAAACAAGGCAGCGCTAGAAACGCTGACGTTGTGACGCCGTACTTAAAGTGTTTAGCAGAAATTGTTGAATTTCAGATTGAATGTGATCGTCACAGTGAACGTTGTGTTCACCCTGCCGTGTAATGGGATTGCGCCATACGATCAGCTGATATTGTCGGTCTAAAGGATGTAGTAGCACCTGTCGATACATCATGCGAATATCTGCCGAGAATACTATCTCATGTAACCTAAAATGGAGGATAATGTCTACGATATCCTGCTGCAATCTGGGACCAGCTAGTAACTCATCATTTAACGACTTCCCACCCGGCCCTTTGGAAGAAGCGTTGAATACGCACCTGATTTTTTCCGTACCCTTTTTGTATATCCCATGGTGAGGTATGAAATATTGCGGGAAGCGCCTTGCAATCGAAGTATCGATTGGCTGCATGTGGCCCAGTTCAATGTACTCTCGCATGAAATCCTTATCTCTTTTAAATTTGTTTTCTAACGATAAAAGCCGACGGATGTGCAAGGTGTTTCCGAAATTTTGACCAACTTCGTGGTCACCCTGGCGAAACGGCAAACGCACGATGAAACGCCCCGTGGGCGTACGCGCTAGGATCGCTAGGATCGGGCTGTCTAACTTTATTAACTTCTTCGATTTCCCAAATTTTTTTCAATGTCGTGTCTATTGATGTCACGCAATGCAACGATTGTATTTTTTATTCTCGTCCCTTTATGTCCCCCATTAAAACCCAACCGAAAATTGTTTGAAACGCTGAGGGTAATTCCGGCCCTAGTTCTATTTTAGGCCCGTTGAAAATATTCACACAAACTCCCGCGCCTAGTAACATGTCAATACTACTTCTTTCGTAAAAGCGCGGGAATTCGATTGATCAATCGAATATGATCACATTTGGTCAAAATCGAATAATCGATGTTCGAAGTAGGAAGTGGCGCCGTGATCTTAGGAAGAACTAACATTTCTGAGCATCTGTCTTGGTATTTAGGTATACATATAGTTCGCCTTTAGGATGTACTTGATTCGATTTACCGACACCAGAAATCGTAACGTTCGTTTTATTGTAGCGCATCCCTAGTCGTTGTATACAAGACGCAGTTATAAAATTTGCCATACTACCTGGGTCCAGAAGCGCCCGGACCGAATGATAATTATTACTATCGTTAGAACATAAGATTTCAACTATGGCCGTGGCAAGTAATGAATGACGAGTCGCGGGTTCGTTACCGCTCGCATTGCGCGAGTGTGAAAGGGACAGAAGAGGCGTGTTCGTCGCGGACTTGAGTGAGGCCGGCGACAAGACTTCGGATGTACTCGTGCAGTGAGCTATCTGTTGGCCGTCCGGTGACGATTGCGTTTCGTTACTGCTAAGAGTACCTACTCTTACTGGACAACTACTTGAAAATAGTAATGTATTGTGTTTGCGTGAGCAGTTTTGCAATCTAAATATGACAATGAAACACTCTGTGTGGGCGCAGACAATTGAAGCACAGGTTTTGTGTTTTGACTAAATCCTGTCGAGATGCTGCGTCCATAGCTATGAACTTCACACACTTCCCTATTAGGTGAAGGCCTTTACAAAGCGAACACGACATTATTTTTTGCTCTTCAGAACTGTGTTTAACCGGCTCGGCGAATAATACACTAGACGCATAGGACTGTTTACTACTTTTATTGGGCTGAGTGCTATTGGACTTGCCGCTACTGGGTTGACCTACTTAAGGATTGGGACTAGGTTTGCACCCAATCAATCAATAAAATAATGCTGTCCGATGAAATCGATAGTCTGTGATTCGGTTAGAAGTATTTAGGTACCATTTTGTTCGATAACTATTTGCCATCTTGTAGGTAGGGAAATGATCCCATTGCTATAGAAATTTTGGGATCAAAATACCGCGACAAGTGGTTTTGGCAGTCCTCTCGTGATGTTAATCTGACACTGCCTAAAGAATTCTGAAGAGACCGAAACAGGTGGAAATCTGAAGGTGCAGGGTCAGGACTATACGGCGGATGCATTAACACTTCCCAGCCAAACTCTCTTAATTTTTGCTGAGTGGCTAAAAATGTGTGAGGTCTAGCGTTATCATGATGAAAAACCACACCCCTTCTGTTGCTTAATTCCAGCCGCTTTCTCTCAACTTCTTGCTTTAATCTCATCAGTTGTTCGCAGTAGAGTTCAGAATCGATGGTCCTGCCTGGTGGTAACAGCTCATAATCGACCGAAGGAATAAACATACACGAGGAGGAATATCCACTCAGCACAATTGTTTGGCATCTGTTATGGACATACGAGTAGGAGGTAAACCATCGGAAAAGGTTGCCTCGTATAGTAATTAGTAAAAGCTTTTTAAATAATACTGTGTGATCAATGCGATCAAAGCATTTGTTGTAGTCAGTGTATATTATATCAACCTGTGATGGCTCAGACATGACCTTAGTAAGAAAATCGGAACAGATAAAAAGATTTGAAGTAGTAGAACGGCCTTTAATAAATCCGTGTTGTTCCGGCATGAGATCATGCCGCAGTGAAGTTGTGTGTGCACAATTTTTTCCAGGACTTTAGCAAATAAGCATCATTTAGAAATTGGCCTATAATTTTCAAAAATGTTTTTAGGACCTTTTTTATGGATTGGTGTAACGAAAGCCGATTTCCAGATTTCCGGTACAACACCCTATACCAAGGATCGGCGATACAAAATAGATAGGGGAATAACTAGGCTTTCCGCACACTTAACTATAAAAACGGCGGGAACATTAATTAAATAAAAAACGTTTTGATAATTACTAATGGACATATTGCAGCGCAGTACGCCAGTTTTATGGTATTGATAAAATTGTAACTGTTTAAAATGATTAGTTACAAAAAGCTTGTTAACTTACGGTGTATAATACAAGATGGCTGAAAGGCGTCAGCGCGGCCGCCTCCGACACGCAGCCCGCCGCCGCGCTTACCCGCTCTAACCTGGGGAAAAGTTTACATATTCAAAACATTAAACAGTTGATAATATATTTAGTAAGTACTTAAGTTTTTCCATTTGCAAATGTTTTTTATTGGATTTCCGCAAAGTCACGCCTGAATCAATTATCTAATAGATACTAATCAAATATTTTAAAAAGTAATTGTTGAGGGGAGAGAGAGGACGTGTTACCTGAGACAGGCGAGTGCGAGCAGGAGCCACGCGTGCGCCTTGTGCGCGGCGTGAGGGGCGCGCGGCCGCGTGTTGGAGAGAGAGGACGCGCCCTCGGACAGCGCGCGCTCGAGGCGGTAGGCGCCCACTGACTCCGCTCGTATGGATGCTGCGGACAATGCCTTATATTACGATCATCACGGATCGGCTCGATCGACACCCTGAGACCGGCAGAACCAAACGTGCTATATTGAAATACTGTGTTCCAGAGAACAACCCGAAAATCTATCATTCGAGCAGCTTAAGCGGCAAGTTTCTAGGTAAATAATCGACGTGGGGATTGTCGATTTCCACCGAGTGCTCGATCAAGAATCAAATAAACCTCGAGCGATTATAGCAAAGCTAGCTAGTTCCCGTATTCGAGGCGAAGTTCTGGCGGCTGTCACAAAGTTGAGAGTCAACTACACCGAGAAATTGCATTCGGGACGTCTAAATGCTTCGAGAAGCAAGCAGCCTATCTACGTAACCTAACACTTGTCGCCGACTAACAAAAAGTTACACGCTGCAGCTAGGGTGGCTACTAAGGAAAAACAGTACGTATCTATCCTTCCTGCACTTAGTTAAGTCTAAATCATTAGTGCAAGTCAAAATGCACGTTTGAGAAATTGCCTATCCAAAGCAGCATGGTCTTTTACCCAGAAAATTTACTGCTACTAATAACTGCTGCTTGGATACAATAACAATGACTCTCGAGCCATAGATAATGGGGATGAAATTCATGCCATACACGGACTTCAGCAAGACATTTGACTTAATTAATCATGTTTTATTACTAAAAATATCAGAGATTTTCCATGTTTTTTCATGTTCATGGACCATTACTTTGATGGTGCGAGTCCTATCTTCAAAATAGAACTTAACTCGTAAGGATTCGTGGGTAAACACCTCGTACACAGATTGTTCCTGCAGGTATTCTACAGGGATCGAATATTGGGCCTTTATTTTTTCCGATCTTTTTCGCTAGTTAAAATTTAAATTTAGGATGTATGCTAATGCTCTAAAATTATACTTATGTGTTCAAAATTACCATGATACAGGAAACTTGAATTCTGTAAGTTTTCTGTATAATGGTAATTTTGAACATTGGAATGGAATGGAGTGGAATTAAATACAGTAGACCAGTGGTGTTACTATGAAAAAAATATATTAATTACGTTTAATTTACAAAAAAAGTTCAATCACCTGTCAAATATAAATTAAGAGCCATTGAATTAAACGAAACAACAGATCAAAGATTGTCATTTTAGACAGCGCGCTGAATTTCCGGGACCTCATGGATAAACCTTAAAAGCCTCACAATTATCAGGATTTCCAAAAACCCAATCGCATTAGAGTCGCTGAGGACATGCTAGAATGAGTCAATTCTGGATCAATTGGTCACGAGACGTGGGTTTACGAGTTTGACATGCAAACAAGTCAACAAGCTTCGGAGTGGCACCTTCCAACATAATCGAAACCGAAAAAACCACGCCAAAGTCGATCAAAAGTCATAGTCATGTTGACTGTTTTAACTATCGCGGTGTTGTGCATCCGGAATTCTCGCCGGAAGGTCAACCGGTAAATAAAGAATATTATTTGAGCGTTATGCGGCGTTTAAGAGAGCGAATTCGACGAAAAAGGCCAGATTTGTGGAAATATTTTTTTAGGATTTTGCACCACGATAATGCGCCTTCGCACAAGGACATCAGTGATCAGTAGAATTTATGACCAAAAACTCTACTAATACCATTGAGCAACCACCTTATTCACCAGATATGGCTGCACCAGACTTTTTCTTTTACCTAAACTCTAATTACCACTTCGTGGCCGTTTTCATTCGGTAGAAGACATAAAGGCGAATTCGCGGCGAGAACTGAACCAATTCAGGAAAAAGCGTTGAAAAAATGTTTTCATGATTGGATTATTCGTTGGCGTAAGTGTATTTTTTCTGAAAGATTATACTTTGAAGACGATAAAATAAACGCGGGCGAGTTCACGGTTCGCACTGAACGAAGTGCGAACCGTGAACTCGAGCGGCAACGAGCGGACCGCGGATCAAACTCACCCTGATGAAGATTTTCTCCATGAATCAAAACAGTGTCGGTGCCTCCATCGACAAAATAATACGTGTTTATCAAAATGTATAGTACAACTCACGAAAGTTTGGAAACGATAAAATAAATTTGGATGAATAACTAACATTTTGTGTATTATTGATACCCGGTTTCCCGGTACTTTCTTGACTGAGTAGTACGCGAGAAACAATAGAGGCCCTAAAATAGACCCCTGTGGGACTCCATAGGTAATCGGTTCGGGTTTACTTCTACTTTTCCCTAATGCCACAATCTGTACCTGATTTGAAAGATATGATTTAAGAATCGCTAAATCTACACCTCCAATGCCAATATGTCTTAATTTTCCAATTAGGACCTCGTGACCGACCGAGTCAAATGTCTTCTTAAAATCGATAAATACGCCAATAGCTATTAGTTTATTATCATGGTTTGTTTTTTATCAATAAATTCGTCAACATGAACACGAAATCATGACACAATATAGGACTTGACTTCAAAAATTATCAAATATTATTGGTTGACTTTATTGGTATTGTAATTTTTTTTGTTTTGTTTTGTTGATTTATATATTTTTTATTTTAAAAAACCTGTGGGGAAGCAGTTTCTCCAGGCGTCCTTCCGAGAGCAAAGGGCGCAGCGGAGGAAGCGGGGACGTGCTCGATGTGCATTCCCCAGTCGCTCGTTGGAGAAGGACTCTCGCCTTGTTCCCTTTCTGACTTGCGGCCGCTCGGTGTCCACACATAGGGTCGGGGTTAGCCGCGGGACCGAGTGATCTTGGGGGCTTTGGCGGGCAGATAAGTCCGTTCCTTATTGGCCCTCGGAAGGGACGGCGGCACTTTACGAGGACGTTTCGTCGCGCGCACCCAGCAGGCTAAGGAGGACTTTCCTCATCGTCAGCAGTCTTAATGAGACCGGGTGGCGAAAGGGATCGGGGCTTCTTCCGCGCGTCTCTTCAATTCTCAATTATATGATAGGAAAGTTAATATCCTTCATATCAGTCCTACGATGTAGGACGAACGAAGGATTTTAGAGAGCGATGTAATCTAGACACGGTAGAATAGAGTATAATCTTGTACACGGTCGTTAGTTCACCTGCGTCTCTGGTGCTGTGGGTGTCGTCGTGCTGCGAGTCGGAGAGCGCGTCGAGCTCGGAGTAGCCGTTGTGTTCCGTCTCCGCCTCCGCCTCCGCCTCCGCGCTGTTCAGCAGCGAGAGCAGCTCCTTGCCGGTCGCCAGCGCCGCCTGCGACATACATACGTAGATCCTAAATACTTTATCGCACCCCAAAAATACATTGGACAAGTAGAAAAAAATAACAATATTTTGCTAATCGGTAGGAAGATGGGCGGTCTTATCGCAATGTAGCGATCTCTGCCAGACAGCCTTGAGATGGATTGAACTAAATGGTGTGTGATGCCAAAAATAAATCTAATGGCGAGATTTTGAAGGTGGTCAAGCTTGTCGAGTTGGACGTTCGGTAAGGTCGTCGTAAGATAGGAGGCATCGGCATTGTCAAGTATTGAGAGAAGGATACTCTCTACTGAGCGACCGACGAGCGAACTGCATCCCTCAGCTATTCTTTAACACTCAAAACGGTATATTTAGAGATTTATATATATAATTATATTCTCTCTCTAATTATATGATATATGTAATCAGAGAGAGAACTGTTCGATCGTTCAGAAAATCAGTTTATCTCTTGATCATTGCGCATGCAACTGCGCAGAATTATTGGGAAGTAAATAAAGTCACATGACATTTATTTATTTATTTATATTTGGAAAACCATTCAATCTTGAGTGAAAATTATGTTCAAAACAATGAGTTTTAAAAATAAGAGAACTTTTAATACTCATTGTTTTGAACTACTATTTATATATTTTTACAGTCTTGTGACAATTATGGTTTTGGCAGAATAACAGCGTTTACTGCGAAACCAGTAGGCATTATGCCGAGTCAGCGTCAATTTGATGCCACATACACATTCCGAAGCCTAATTTTATTGTTGTTACTGTGTGCTTTACTTTTTTCTGTATTTTGTGTGTTGTGTGCTATGCAGCAATCAAGTGATCATCTATGTATATCCTGTCTCTTCCATACTAATATTACATATTTGCATTTAAGTGTTTTTTATTTTGATTTTGATTAAATTTGGTGAAGAGATATTTTGTATCTTGGGACATAGACATAGGTTACTTTTTACGCAGTTACCACGCGTGTGAAGTCACGGGCAGTATAGTAGTATATCCTACGCGCCTCGCTGACAAAGTCACGGGCAATAAATAAAACAAAACGGAACATTCGACTTCGGTAGCAGTAGGGGATTGGGGTGAGGTAGGTTTATTACATACGTACCGCGCGTCGTGCAGGTTGGCAGATTAGAGTGAAGTAGTTTTAGAGATGATCTAAGACGGCGGTATCAGATAGCGGTGAGGCAGGTAGTCAATTCAATTTAAAAAGTTCTTTATTTGCTTAGATAGTTCTTAATTAGTACAAAATCCACTGTAAGTTTAATCCTAGACTATAACAAACATATATTATGACGTCTTAATATATCAAGCTTAAGCGCTTCTCAAAACTATTTTAATTATAAATCACGTATAAATGTGTGCAAAATGATGATCGACGAACGTAATGATGCACATGAAGCGTACCGTAAGTGTGGTTCAGTACAAGACAAAGCATATTACAAGGAGATGAAAACATTAGTTTTGAATGGTATAGCGGGAGAAAAACGGGCTTATTTTGATGACATAGTGAACTCACAAATAAATAATACTAAAGCGTTTTGGAAAAACATTAAGGAAAAGATTTTGGTTGATGCAAGTAAAGATAAGTCATTGCCTTCTCATTTTGATGACTCTGATAAATTCCCACTTTCTGAATGTGCCGGGAGATAATGTAGTGCCGTCTTCTGAACTGTCCTTCTTCAGACAAAATAAATTTTCAACAGAGTCATTAGAATTGATGCCCTCAATTGAGATGTCGAAAATTATTATGTCCATAAAATCAAATGCTCTTGGAGATGATGGGATAAGTAGAGATATGATCATGTTCTCGCTTCCATGCACACTAGATGTGATAACGGCAATAATAAATAAATCTATCGTGACGAGTACAGTACCTAGCTAATGGAAAAAAGCCGTCGTGACACCTATACCAAAATATTACAATCCCGTTGAATTCAAAGACCATCGACCAATAAGCATTCTACCGTACCTCTCGAAGCTGCTTGAAAAAGCTATCAGTGGCCAGTTGGCAAAATATGTGGAATCTAATAACATTTTGCCTTTTCATTAATCGGGGTTTCGTAAGGGTCGTGGCTCTTTTGGACGTCACAGATAATATTTTGGCAACGCAAGATAATGGTCACAGCACGGTACTAACATTGCTTGACTACTCACGTGCGTTTGACTGTTTTAATATTCCCCTTCTTCTTACTAAGTTAACGTATTATGGGTTAAGTCATGGGTCTGTTATGTGATTTCGAAACAATCGATTCCAATCAGTTAAATTGCTAAAAAGTAGTGGTTCTATTTTGTATTCGAAGCCAATATCGGTAAGCCGGGCTGTTCCCCAGGGCTTCATACTGGGTCCACTGCTCTTTATTATATATACTGCGGGTCTAACGAACCTCATCAGCCATTGTATGTTCCACTGTTATGCCGACGATGTGCAAGTGTACGTGGCAGAGGCACCAGACGGAATATCAGAAGCAGTTTTGCGTTTAAATAAAGACCTAAACTCGATCGCTGATTGGTCCTTACGCAATGCACTCGTAATAAATCCCACAAAGTCTAAATATATGGTTTTTGGACTAAGACTCAACTAAAAAAAATACAGTATCCTCTTGATGTTAGGATCAATGGTACACAAGTAGGTCAGGTGAGTGAGGCAAGGAATCTTGGTATCATCTTTGATAACCAGCTTAGATTTCAGAACCCCGTACTAGACTTAGTGAAAAGTTGTTTTTACCGCCTTAAGGTGATTTACAAAATTCGTAACCAGCTGACAGAAGAATCGCGTATCGCTTTATGTGAAGCATTAATCCTTACTAGGCTTAACTATGGAGATATTGTTTATGGTCCTCGAATACTTGTTAGGACTTAGCGAGTGGTGCAGCGAGTGCAGAATGCGTGCTGCCGATTTTGTTTTAACGTCCCACCCCGTAGTCATATAACTCCTTACCTGAATAGTATGTCAATGTTAAATATGGCTTCACGGAGAGAACTACATCTAGGAGGCATGATATTTGATGTTATCAAATTCAAAAAACCAGAATATTTGCATTCGAAACTTAGGTTTCCTAGAGGTAACACCCGCATAGCCTTACGATCCATCAGGTCGGCACTCCTCTATCACAATCATAAAACTGCAGCATTCACCGGTAGTTTCCGTTATCTGGCAACGAAGTGTTGGAACATCATTCCCCCTCCAATACGCAATCTCAACACTAGGTTTACTTTAAAAACACGTTTTAGATCCTTATTATTGGAAAAACAAAGAGAGGGTATTCCTAAACACTTCGTTTGCCTTTTGTAGGAGGATTGCTCAGGGGTAGTGTTATCATTGGTCACTTATATAGACACACATTGGTTGGTTCACACGCACACATGTTACTTGTTAAGCTGCAGGTGTTTCATCTCGTTCAACTTGTCATCTCGAAGGGTTTTAGCTGAAAATCAGTGTTTGCTGACCTTTTTGTCTGGCTGCAACACACACATGGATTAATGGGACACCTATGTAAATATTTTTAAGTTTTTTTGTTTTCTTAATTTTTTTGTGTTGTTTTTGTTTGTACCTACTTAAATTTGTTCCTTATCTTTTGTTATTTTTGTATATGTGTGTTTGTAGCTATTACAAATAAATACTTTATCTATCTATCTATCTATCTATAAATCATTACGAGACATAACAGTTTAGTTAGGAGTTTACCTACCTAAGCTTGTATGTATCTATTAAGTTAGTACTTAATTGCTCAGCAACTAAGTAGTAGTTGCTGAGCAATTAAGTACTAACTTAATAGATACATACAAGCTTCGATTGAGCATTACACATCACGGCATACTTATTATTAATAATAGATACTTAGTCCAATGTGACCTTTAGAGTATAATGCTAGTGTTAAATAAAACTGTCGTTAAATAATGCGGGTACTCGTTAAACTTTTGGGTAAAAATTAGCAACATTCCAACTAGCAACGGGAACAGCAGAGCTCGAGCGGACATCGTCAGACAGTGACAGAGATCCAAGCTAGCTCGCACGGCGCCCGCGCGTCACGCGACAGTGTGACCTATATCCCAAGATAATAAGGTCGAGAGCCTGTTTGACTCACTGCAGATCAACAGACAAATCAGACAAATCCTCCGATTTTAAGGGACCGTGCTTAGATTGACCTCTTTCTTGTGAACATGATTGCTTCGGTTTTGGTAGCATTAATTTTTAGCTTCCACTTGAGGAAGAAGGATGAGAGTAGGTCGATAGATAGTTGGAGGCGATCAATTATCAGAGTGATGTCTTTGGAAGATGTAAAGGACGCTGTGTCGTCAGCGAAGCAGGCTAAACTAGTGCGTTTCTGAATTGGTACATCGTTAAGATATAAAAGGAAAAGTTGGGGTCCAAGGATCGATCCTTGTGGCACATCTGCTGGAATTGATTTTGGTTCGGACGAGAAGTTATCTATGTAAACATGAAATAATCGACTAGCTAGCTAGCTAGGTAGGAACGAATGATGTTAATTAAGGGAATAGGGACATTCCGTTTAATAAGTTTGCGAACGAGGCCTCGATGCCAGACTGCGTCAAAGGCCTTTTTGATGTCTAGGAGGAACATACCCGTTGATCGGTGCTCATTGAGTCCAAGAGATATGCTTTCCACTACTCTCGCCAACCGCTGTGCGGTTTAAATGGGCTTGGCGAAAGCCAAACCGTTTAGCAGGCAGCAGGTAGGGAGACGGTACTCCCCCGTGTCCGGCAGCGTGGTGCAGGGTGGAGGCGGGGTAGTGGCGGGGTAGTTGGCTAGCAGTGAGACGGTACCTCCCCGTGTCCGGCGGCGTGGTGCAGACTGGCGAGCGCGGAGAGCGGCCAGTGCGCGGCGGGGTAGTGCGCCCGCGCCAGGCGGGCGGCGGCGCGGGCGCGGGGGGCGCGGGGCCCGGCGCAGGCGCAGGACCAGAGCGCGGTGGCGAGCCGCAACCCGCCGCTGCACTCGGCTCGCACGCTGAGGCAGGCGCGCGTCGCCTCCTGACGCGACCGCGACAAACGTTCATTAATGGCGACTCTTGCTATTTTAAATATTAATCGTAAGTTTTTACGTTATCTTGAACGCGAAACGTGATCGAACGACCGCACTTGACCTAAAAGCGCGAGGGTTTTGTGCGATGTTTACGGTCCGACAGCGTAACGTGTAGGTCCTAGGAGCGACGAGCCTGATTTGGGAGTATGTATGCGAGCGAATGCGTGTCGCAGAGGAGCATGGCCAGGTGCAAGTACTGCAGGCCCAGGTAGTAGAAGGCGAGGTGGTTGCACTCACCATTGCCTCGTTGAGCATGGCCAGGTGCAAGTACTGCAGGCCCAGGTAGTAGAAGGCGAGGTGGTTGCACTCACCATTGCCTCGTTGAGCATGGCCAGGTGCAAGTTCTGCAGGCCCAGGTAGTAGAAGGCGAGATGGTTGCACTCACCATTGCCTCGTTGAGCATGACCAGGTGCAAGTACTGCAGGCCCAGGTAGTAGAAGGCGAGGTGGTTGCACTCACCATTGCCTCGTTGAGCATGGCCAGGTGCAAGTACTGCAGGCCCAGGTAGTAGAAGGCGAGATGGTTGCACTCACCATTGCCTCGTTGAGCATGACCAGGTGCAAGTACTGCAGGCCCAGGTAGTAGAAGGCGAGATGGTTGCACCCACCATTGCCTCGTTGAGCATGGCCAGGTGCAAGTTCTGCAGGCCCAGGTAGTAGAAGGCGAGGTGGTTGCACTCACCATTGCCTCGTTGAGCATGGCCAGGTGCAAGTTCTGCAGGCCCAGGTAGTAGAAGGCGAGGTGGTTGCACTCACCATTGCCTCGTTGAGCATGGCCAGGTGCAAGTACTGCAGGCCCAGGTAGTAGAAGGCGAGATGGTTGCACTCACCATTGCCTCGTTGAGCATGGCCAGGTGCAAGTACTGCAGGCCCAGGTAGTAGAAGGCGAGATGGTTGCACTCACCATTGCCTCGTTGAGCATGGCCAGGTGCAAGTACTGCAGGCCCAGGTAGTAGAAGGCGAGATGGTTGCACTCACCATTGCCTCGTTGAGCATGGCCAGGTGCAAGTACTGCAGGCCCAGGTAGTAGAAGGCGAGGTGGTCGCACTCGTCCAGCTGCACGCTGCGGATCAGATGCTTCAGGGCCGTCTCATTCGCCGCGTCCTTGTCTAGGCGAGAGTTTGTTTTCTAAAAGAAAATACACATTTGTTGAATGGAATGTTATTTAATAAAGATGAACTCGAGCTGCTAAAAGCTTCTATTTATAGATACTCGAGATTAGATGTGATCAAGAGACGCGAATGTACACCAAGAAGACCTGTCACTTGTTTTGAATGCACATAATATGAATAAGCTTAATTTTAGTAACAGCATGCTTAATAAAAGGGACTTTTTTGCCCTGGTTAGTCATCTCTGGTACGTTCTCGGTCTCTTTCCAGCAATAGCTAATTCACTCAGACCTTTTAAAATATTTGTGTGACAAAATTAGCTGTAAGTTGTTATTCTTTTCTTTTATAATTATGGACTACCCTAAATTGTCTGAAATAATATATATTATTATACCTTATCTTTCTAAGAAGCAGTCTCTTGATAGTCGAGACAGGAAAATAAAATATCAATTAATTGACATAATAGGTTGGGGAAAAAAAATATGGCAAAAAATAACTTTTTGCCATATATGGCAAAAAGTTATCGAACAAAATAGTACCTACATACTTTAGTTAAATGTAAATAAACTATATTAAAAAAAGTTTTGAATTTTCTTAAAAAATGCGAAGAAACTTTTTCCCCAACCTATTATGTCAATTAATTGATATTTTATTTTCCTGTCTTGACTATCAAGAGACTGCTTCTTAGAAAGATAAGGTATAATAAATATATTATTTCAGACAATTTAAGGTAGTCCATAATTATAAAAGAAAAGAATAACAACTTACAGCTAATTTTGCCACACAAATATTTTAAAAGGTCTGAGTGAATGTAGGGACATGATCCCATTGCTATAGAAATTTTGGGACTTCTGATCAAAATACCACGACAAGTGGTTTTGGCAGTCCTCTCGTGATGTTAACCTGACACTGCCTAAAGAATTCTGAAGAGACCGAAACAGGTGGAAATATGAAGGTGCAAGGTCAGGACTATACGGCGGATGCATTAACACCTCCTAGCCAAACTCTCTTAACTTTTGCTGAGTGGCTAAAGATGTGTGAGGTCTAGCGTTATCATGATGAAAAACCACACCCCTTCCGTTGATTAATTCCGGCCGCTTTCTCACAACTTCTTGCTTTAATCTCATCAGTTAATCGCAGTAGAGTTCAGAATCGATGGTCCTGCCTGGTGGTAACAGCTCATAATGAATAATGCCCTTCCAATCCCACCACACACACAGCATCACCTTGTTGCGAGTTAACCCGGGTTTCGCCACAGTCTGTGAAGCCTGACCGGCCTTTGACCACGACCTTTTTCGCACGTTCTTGTCGTACGTGATCCACTTTTCATCACCAGTTATCAGCTTCTTCAAAAATGGTTCGGTTTCATTACGTCGTAATAAAGAATCACAAATGAGTACACGGTTCATTAGGTTTCTTTCAGTGAGCTCGTGAGGTACCCAAATATCGAGTTTTTTTGTGTACCCAGTTTTTTTCAAATGCGCCAAGACTGTTTTGTGGTCAATTCCCAGTTCTTCAGCTACGTCGTAACTACTGATATGCCAATCTTGCTCCACTTTTTCAAAAATGGCATCTTTTTTATCCGTAATAGTGCGACCAGAGCGACGTGCATCTTTGACATCAAAATTTCCGGATTGAAAACGCTTAAACCAAATTTGTGCTACTCTCACTGACACTGCACTAGGTCCATAAACATCGAAAAATTTTTTCGAGACTTGCGTTGCATTTTTACCTTTTTTGTAGTAAAATTTTAAAATGTATCGAATTTCAATGTATCATTACATTCACTCATCTTGACAGTACGAAAAAAAAATAAAAATCACACATTTTCCTAATTTTAATTTGGAATTATGTTCATTAAAATTTCAACTTTTAATGATACCAAAACCAGCCAGATACAAATAGTATAGCCAAAGAGATTTTATTACAAGTTCATACATACTAAAGGGTCTTCCAATAGGCACGTCCGAACTTTGACAGTTGGTAGCGGCCATCTTGTTGAAGCTACATCTGTCAAATTGGTTGTAATTTATTCATTCTGTTTTGCCAAATCATCATGGATAGCTATAGCATTCACGTGCAAATGATAAAATTGTTTTATCAAAATGAGTGTTCTGTTCGGGCAACGCACCGCGCACTTCGCCCATTTTACGGTCGCCATAATCGTCCTACCGAGAGGACTATTCGTCGTGTGGTCGATAAATTTGAGTCCACTGGTTCGGTAAATGATCGACCAACACCCGTACGTCAACGAAACGCAAGGTCTGCCGAAAACATCGCCGCTGTCCGTGAGAGTGTGCAGGAGAATCCGAGGCAGTCGATTTCACGTCGCTCACAAGAACTCGGCCTTTCACAGACCACAACTTGGCGAATTTTGCGTCGTGACTTGGGCCTGCACCCGTATAAAATTCAACTCACCCAGGAATTAAAGGTAAACGACCATAGACAACGACGTGTGTTCGCTGAATGGGCACTGGAGCAGTTAGCAACTGACCGTAATTTTCACAGAAAAATTATCTTCAGCGATGAGGCCCATTTCTGGATGAATGGGTACGTAAACAAACAAAATTGTCTAATTTGGGACGATACCAATCCACATGAGATCCAAGAGCGTCCAATGCATCCCGAATCCCGTGTGGGTTTTGGGCTGGCGGCGTCATCGGGCCATATTTCTTTGAGAACAACATTGGCCAGGCCATCACTGTCAACGGCGAGCACTATAGGTCGATGATTACCAACTTTTTTTGGCATGAACTGGATCATCTGAACACCAACGACATGTGGTTTCAACAAGACGGCGCTACGTGCCACACAGCTCATGCCACATTGAATATTCTGCATGAGAGATTTGAGGGCATGGTCATCTCACGTGGAGCTGATGTGAACTGGCCACCGAGATCTTGTGACTTAACCCCGCTAGACTTTTTCTTGTGGGGTTTTCTTAAGTCGCAGGTCTATGTGAATAAACCACAAATCACAGCGGGCCCTCAAAGCCAACATAACCTATGCCATAAGTCAAATTCAGCCTGATTTATGCGCAAAAGTCATGGAAAATCTCGCATGCGCTCCACCCAGAGAAGCCGTGGCGGACATTTGAATGCTGTCATATTCCACACATAATGGCATCACTACATCTTTCAAATAAATAAATAATTTCGATAATATATCACACACACTTTGTTTTATTCAAATTTAAATTAAACGCTTAATGAAAGACCCTATATAATGCGAAAAGACTTTTCCCCAACCTAATATATATCATTATAGGACAAACACATTTTGTAATTAGATGAGCGCTGACTGTAGTTTGCATAAAGGAAAACATTAACATTGACAGAAAGGAAGGTAAAACGTGTTTCTATTATGAAGAAAGCTGGAGGGATGCGGTGTGGATATAAGCAAACTAGGGCTATCAATACTAGCATTACAGAAACACAATGTCCGCCAATCTTCTACGTTCTAATTTATCAATCCGAAATGAGGAAGCCTTGAATAATAAGAAACTTGACTGCGACAAAGAAAGTTCGTGTATGGTATAAAAAATACTTTGATCATATTGGTACGATTATCTAATCTACCAAAATAAACCTTATAAGAACTCAAACTTGGTCAAAGACCGATGACAAAGCAAATATTAGAAAAAAAAATATCCGATTAAAACTAATAAATAAAAAATAAATAATAGTAAAAAATAACTAGTAATAATAACTAAAAAACAGCCATAACAAACAGCCTGGTTGGTTACCTAAATTGCACACTTAGCAAAATAAGCGCAAAAATGTAAACTAAGCTAAGGCGATGCCATACGGCACCTCTAGCTCATAATGGGTTAAATTTATTTTCTATTTTTTAGTTTGGTTTTCTATAAAAAGCGTTATATAGAAAACCAAACTAAAAAATAGAAAATAAATTTAATAAATAAATGTAAGAAAGAAAAAAATGGTTTAAATTAAAAAAAAGCGTGGGGTGCTTTTTAAGATATTATCGAAATTATAATCCTTCTCATATCTGTCAATGAAATATTTATAACTGTTGCCACCACCCCACGCTTTTTTTTATATAAAACATTTTTTTCTTACTTACATTTATTAAATTTATTTTCTATTATTTAGTTTGGTTTTCTATATAAAGCGTGTTTTTTAGTTTTTTTAAACTATTATTTATTTAATCCTCTAACCAGAATGTGCCGACATTTCAATGAGTTGTCAAAGACTAACTCTGAGCTGGATATTTTTAATTCGAAATTACATCAATTTATTGTAACAATCAAAGATATCCTCCATTTTACCGGGGCATCTGACGCTAATATTAAAGTCTTGAGCCCCAAAGTCCAATAACTAGATATATAGTCTAATATTTTTAAGTTAAATGTTATCGATTTAATTTGATACTTCTTACTCTCTGTTTATGTGTAATTTGGTCCTCAACCATATTTTGTGTATGCATTTTGTTCGCTCACATTATATTGTTTTGCTGTGCGCTTAAAAGTTATGTTATGTTATGTCCAAACCAGATCAAAACTGAATTCTAGTTATATGTATTTTTAATTTGTTTGTAACGTGTATTGTGTGCCTAAAAATAAATATATAAAATAAATAAATAAATATTTGGGAGACCTCCACAATCGGGTTGCTAGCAATGAAATAAGGTGTTTGAGTATAAGTAGTTGATTTTTCTCGTAAATTTTACGTGGATACGTTTAGATGCGTTCAGGACAGGGACCGATTCGGTGAGCCGTTTTAGGGGTTTTCGATAGGGTTTTTCAAAGAGCTTATTTTAAAACCCCTTTCATAAGGGTTACATTATTGTTTGATAAGCTGTTTTAAGGGGTAAAACAGCTTAACCCTTTAAAACCCTTACGTTTAGGTTACCTGATCATAGGGTTTTCGACAGTATTGGGTTTGTAACAAATCAGAATTCAGAATCCAGCAAGAAACTCGCCTGGATGCCGAGTTGGAGCAGATTCATCCCAAGCTTTTTTGTCATGGAAATAATCTGATATTTTATAATAGAGACAGTAACTAACAGTGGCAGTTTCTGTTTTATTACGTTCTTAAATTTGCCAATCGACAAATCTAACACGTCGCTTGGGACCACAGAACAGAAAGAACGATAGAAGTAGTAAGTAGACGGGGCCCGCGTAACACCTAGTATGCGAAATACCGCGCACTACAAGCTTCGCTCACTTCCGTCGTGTTTGATGTTTGTCAGGGTAAACGTAACTCAAAAAATCATAAAAATATATAAAATGCTGTATTGTGCTGTTCTGGAGTGCAAAAATGATAGCCAAACCAAAAAATTAACAAAAGGGGAAATTATATCCCCGGTAAGTATTTTTTTATTGTTTTAAACTTTTTTATTTAAGTTTTATTTAAAATGCAAAACCGTCAAACAAAAACAGACTATGAATCATACCATTTAAGGTCGCGTTTCTCTTAAACCTCATCTTTCGCTATTCATTTAGGGATGTAACCCTAAAAAACTGAAGAATGTGCTCGCAAACTTCATAATGTAATAATAATAATGTTCCCCTATTAAAAGGTTTATAATTTCTAGGTCATTGTTTTTTTTTTATTTGTTTTAATTATGACTTAAATCTAATGAAACGTTTTAAAAATTACAGACACAAAATTTATCAACAGAACCTTCCTCAACGCCAAAGAAACACAAGCGTGTGATTGTGTTAAAATAAAGAAAAGCTGTTTATTTGGCCCACCACAAATATAACGATATCGATACATTCGTCTTGTATCCTTTGGCACATCACTAAGGAAGTAGCTATGTTTAGTGGGCAATCAAATAACAGCCATTGCATTATCAATTATATTTCTTGTTGTTAGAGACTAAAACAAAAATCTTTCGCAAAAGCGTCATCTCTTGATAAGTAGACTTACATTTTACTACTGTTTAATTTATTGAGTTTTGAACCATGTTCTGATGGTACTAAGGTTTTATATCAATAACATTTGTTTTATGGTTTGGTCCTTTTTAACGTTCTTTTTCAGTCAATTATAACTTATATTTCTAAGTGTGTTTGTTTCTGCATGTGTGAGTTTAACTACACTGGTTCTCCTTACAAAAAGTCATCATGCTATTTCTATTGTTCTTTCTGTTCTGTGCTTGGGACCTTGTTATAGAAGCGTACACTTTAAAAGACTTATTAGCGAGCCTAACTATGGGAACAGCGAGTTTATCCTTATTTCTAGTATTAATACTATGGTAATCGCTATTTTTTTATAAACAAATGAACATTTTATAACACTAGAATTTAAGGGCTTTTTTTTGACATGAATATTACAATAACAAGAATACCGTGTTTATTAAAATAAACTTTTTCAAAACACCCTCTAGTGGTGTTTTGAAATGGTTTATTTTATACGTAAAAATGTAAACGGGTAACGTTCACCAGGAACATTTTGGTTGTAAACCCAAACAAATGTAAAATACTCTGTTGTTCCATTGTATTTAGATCGTGGGAGCATATTTAAATATGATTACTTACATAATTTCTCCATTACAAATACTTCACTTCATAAAAAATAAACTTCATAAACATGAAACCCGCCGTGCAACGGCATTTTGTTTAATGTCGATATTTTTGCCATCAGTCGATGGGACAAAAATATTGGTCAATATTTCAATAGGAATAATCTTGAGGATTACTTTGATATATAACACTAATATAAATAGGACTAGGATGAAGAACTCAGGATGAAATGAACAGAGACATGATTTTTGACTTAATGTGGGGTGATACCGTTCGGGTGCCAGCATGATAGTTAAAGTGGAAGTATTCTGAGAATAATATGAAATAGATAAGTATATGAATTATTAATTAAACGCCACTAAACAAATACAATGAGAATAGAACATATGTAGGTACAGTTTATACACCAGGACGGAAAAAAGACTACCACTTGGCATATTTATGATACAGGAGTGTGAGGGCTGCTGAGTCGCCTTTTGAAACCTTACCCACACATTGGAATATTATTCGTTGTAATAGGCATGATTACGTCATAAGACTCATTTTAGTCCGCCTTTAATTGTTCACTCCAGTCAATATTTTCGATTTCTTGCTTAATATTACGATAATTTGCTTTAGTGAAGTTCTACTCTAAAAAGTACAGAAGTACCTGTGCTTTCATCTGATACCCGATGCCGGTGAAGAGACACGCTCGGGCCAGCATCCAGCCCTCGTCCTCCTCCTCGATGGCCAGCGCCGCCTCCGCCAGCTCTATGCCCTCCTCTATCTGTAACGCAACCCGAGCGGTCAGAGACAACACGTCGTCGACCTTACATCTGCAGCTAGAAGCAGCGGTGCGTCTCGCGGCGCCAGCACGCCGTGCCTGTAACACTCACCCAGCCCATGTGGTAGCAGGTGTTGGCGCCCACCAGACGCAGCGGTGCGTCTCGCGGCGCCAGCACGCCGTGCCTGTAACACTCACCCAGCCCATGTGGTAGCAGGTGTTGGCGCCCACCAGACGCAGCGGTGCGTCTCGCGGCGCCAGCACGCCGTGCCTGTAACACTCACCCAGCCCATGTGGTAGCAGGTGTTGGCGCCCACCAGACGCAGCGGTGCGTCTCGCGGCGCCAGCACGCCGTGCCTGTAACACTCACCCAGCCCATGTTGTAGCAGGTGTTGGCGCCCACCAGGCGCAGCGGGGCGTCTCGCGGCGCCAGCACGCCGTGCCTGTAACACTCACCCAGCCCATGTTGTAGCAGGTGTTGGCGCCCACCAGGCGCAGCGGGGCGTCTCGCGGCGCCAGCACGCCGTGCCTGTAACACTCACCCAGCCCATGTTGTAGCAGGTGTTGGCGCCCACCAGGCGCAGCGGGGCGTCTCGCGGCGCCAGCGGCGTGGCACGCTCCAGCACGCCGTGCGCGCGCACGCCCGCGCCCCACGCGCCCGTTCCTGCAACACATCACATACATAAGTAATAAGACATTCGACGCCGGGTGACCACCGATAAGACCGCACGGTGCATATTTTCCTTACAATCATTCGGTAGAATTTAAATCAACCCCACGACTATTATGAAAAGAAGCAGCCCTAAAATCGAGCCCTGCGGCACGCCAGGGCGAAACGTTGGATCCTGAGTCGAAAGCCATATAAAAATCGTCACCCGGTTTGACGTGGTCCCGCAGTGGCGCGGCGGGCGCGGCGGGCGCGGCGGGCGCGGCGGCCGCCGTGCAGAGCGCACGCTGCCGCCACACGTGCGCGCACCCGAAACTGAACTTCATCGCCCGCTCCAGCGACTGCAACACATACATTACTGTGACCTTATGTAAAGGATATCGGAATCGTAGATGAATCGTAGATCCATGAGGCAAAATAGTTAAAACCGGCAGCTTTGCTAAGAACCGTGCTTTTTTTCTATGAACAGCTTCCGAAACCGGCGGTCTTTTAAGCATTCGCTCAGAGAACCTCCGGTTTCGAAAGCTGCCGGTTTTAACTATTTTGCCTCATAACATTGACTCGTTTTGACAGCGCTCAAATCAATTATTAAGTTGAAATAATAACGAAGGAGCCATATTTATTTAATTTACTATCTACTAAGCGTAAGTTGCTGCAGGTTAAAATAAGGTCAACTCAACTTTAGACAATTTTAGAAACAACTTGCAAGAGTGATGATTACAATATAGCAATAACTTTAAAACCAATCTGAAACAAGGAATTGGAGACTAAATATTGATACATGACATATATTTTACAACGAGCATCTGCTCGTCACTATCACTATAACCATTACTACTTTCAAATAATGCAGTTGCTAATTCTGGTGGCGGAGTTGATAGGTCTTACAAACTTTCGTGGTCTAACAATTAAAAAAAAACCGGGACCGACAGCCAAACGTGCTACGAAGACAGCTATGATAATGCCACTGCCGGAGACAAAGCATCGCTGCGCCCTGCGGCGGGGGAGCCACTGGCTCCAATAGGCACCGACTCATCAATACAATTACGCGCTCTTTAACCGTTCAATGTATCCCAGTTTTTCAATCCACTGCTTTTCATTTATTGAGAAACCCCAACGCCACTAAATAGTCGTAAATAAAGACACACTACCATATAAAAAAAAATAGAGGAATCGCAATGCGGATAATGATGTAACTAGGCGACGGCGACGGCGTTGTAACTAGGAGTAAGGAGGATAGTGCAGTGACCTCCCCGACAGGCGCCAGCAGATGCCAGCGCGCGGCCCGTAGCGCCAGCAGGTCGGCGACGGCGACGGCGTTGTAACTAGGAGTAAGGAGGATAGTGCAGTGACCTCCCCGACAGGCGCCAGCAGATGCCAGCGCGCGGCCCGTAGCGCCAGCAGGTCGGCGACGGCGACGGCGTTGTAACTAGGAGTAAGGAGGATAGTGCAGTGACCTCCCCGACAGGCGCCAGCAGATGCCAACGCGCGGCCCGTAGCGCCAGCAGGTCGGCGACGGCGACGGCGTTGTAACTAGGAGTAAGGAGGATAGTGCAGTGACCTCCCCGACAGGCGCCAGCAGATGCCAACGCGCGGCCCGTAGCGCCAGCAGGTCGGCGACGGCGACGGCGTTGTAACTAGGAGTAAGGAGGATAGTGCAGTGACCTCCCCGACAGGCGCCAGCAGATGCCAACGCGCGGCCCGTAGCGCCAGCAGGTCGGCGACGGCGACGGCGTTGTAACTAGGAGTAAGGAGGATAGTGCAGTGACCTCCCCGACAGGCGCCAGCAGATGCCAACGCGCGGCCCGTAGCGCCAGCAGGTCGGCGACGGCGACGGCGTTGTAACTAGGAGTAAGGAGGATAGTGCAGTGACCTCCCCGACAGGCGCCAGCAGATGCCAGCGCGCGGCCCTTAGCGCCAGCAGGTCGGCGACGGCGACGGCGTTGCGCAAGGAGTGGTCCCTTGCGGCCGCGAACTCCGCACTCTGCGACAGCACGGCGTCGCGCACCGCCATGGCCTCCCCCACCAGCAGCACCAGCATCACCTCCTCGAACTCGTTGCAAGGCACGAACTGCAACACCGACGAGCCTCATTGCAAAAACACCTCAAAAATCACTCGCTTGTCGCCCTAAAAGCCAGAGCTTGCTCGGATAGTGAGATATCTTATGTGGATATCTTCCTATTCGAAGATGTCGTCGTCTCGACTGAAATCGGGACATTTCGGATGAGATAATGACGTGCGTCTACGCGTTTTTATCTCACTAGGGATATTATAATGGATATTAAGGGAAATTAAGCGATATTAAAAGATAATAAGAAATGTAATGAATATTCTGCGTGGAATAGTGAATAAACTAGAAGTCTCATAATTACGTTTTAAAAACTAAAAAGACAACCGACTTCATGTATATACTGTAAAACGTTGTGGAGTTCCCTTGACCGTCTTCGTCTTTATCATCAAACCCCTAATGACAGTTGCAACCCATCTAGGTGTAAAGTTTTGATCGATACAAATTAATCAAGCCCAAACACCAGGTAATTGCTGTAACCATTGAGGAGTTCCCTTGACTGACTTTCGGCTCCATCATCAGATCGACTCCAGAGTTTTAAAATACTTCATGAAAAAATTAACAAACGCACTAGTCGCACTACGATTTTCAAAGGTTCCCCTCGATTTCTCTGGGATGCTTTCATCAGATCCTAGTTTTCTTATCATGGTACCACCCTTGGGATATCTCCTTTCTAACAAAAAAAGAATCATCAAAATCGATTCATAAACGACGAAGTTATCCGCAAAACACATAAAAAATATATACGGTGGAATTGAGTAACCTCCTTTTTTTGATTTTGTTTAGAAAATATACATAAAAGATATAAAAGTAACAAGTGGAACGAGTAATCTGGTGGAGACTGTGCCCCATTTAGGTTTAAATTTTAACACGCTTACGTCTGTAATCCCAGGCTTGGTAGGCACCTCAAATCTTTTTGAAAATGCCAAGAGTAGTCAAAGGCACGTCTAAACACTGTATTCACAGCAGTGGGACAAAGTTACTCTTTTTGGATTTGACTAACTAAAAATCGGCAATTAAATTCATCTAGCATGTAAGGTGATTCAAAGTGATCTTTAGGATTGTATTGAATATTTTTTATTAAAAGACCTGATTGATGGCAGCGTACTTCTTCGGTTTCCAAGGCCCCTCGGAGACGTGGTCCTCCCTCCGTCTCGTCAGCGTGCCGGGCGCCGGCGCCACGGCCACCTTCTCCGGCGCTTTGTACACCTGACAACGATCCTCTTTATTACAATGCACTAGGGTTTTAACTTGATCAGCTGTTTGTTGAAAAAATATTATCTCTCCTGTAACTCCTCGCATCAGCTCAACAAGTAGTCTTATTCAAACAAGTAATTATGAGCTCTACTGATATACAGATAGAAGTGATAGTCACCTGTCCTGTGACTCCTCGCATCAGCACCTCAGCGAGTTGCCTCGCTAAGGTTAGCCGCAGCGCCTGCGTCGCCGGCGCTTCCACCGCAGACAACATCTCACGATACCTGAGTATAACAAGGTTAGTTCAAGTGCTCAAATCCAGCCTTAATAATTTTGGGCACAGTCTGTGTGGACCTGCACACTCTGTTACTGTTTGCCATGCTGTTTCTATTAGCTATAAACCTATATACCTCCAGTGGTCTGAAAGGGTGGAAGAAAACATCCTGAAGAAACTGGCACATTCTAGACCTAGGTGTGTATTTAGTTAGTATTATTGCGTGGGCATGTATCAAATATAATGTTTTAATGTGGCTCTGACTACACCATTTAGATATTCTAAAATATCTAAGAAATTAGGAATCAGAGATATGAGGTGTCTACCGAGCACCTGGATTACAGTCGAGAGCATGTTTGATTTTTTTAGGAAACTAAAAACAATAGAGCTCAAATTACAAGCCTATGTTGTTTAACGTAATTAACTTAACGTAATAAAACATAAACTGTCTCTATATTATAACATAAAAAGTATAAATTTACAGATTATTTACATGACAAAAAAGCTTGGGATGAATCTGCTCCAACTCAACTCGGCATTCATAACCAAATTGGCAAGTATCATACAAAAAAGTGTTAAGACCAGACGAGTTTCTTGCCGGATTCTTCTTGAACCGGGGTTAGGAGGAACCGGCACCTAGATTCACTAGCATGTAAGAAGACAATTCAAAGTGGTCCTTGTGATTATATTCAATAAAAACTGTTTTGTCTTTAACTAGGAGCTGTAAGTGAAACGCAATAAAGTTCAGAATTGCGGTGGTTGGTTACCTATCGATAGCGCTGTGCAGTCGGCCCGCTCGGATGTGCAGGAGCGGTACGCGCTGCAGCGCCGTCTCCAGCGTGGGCCCGGCGCGCGCCCCCGCCCCCGCCCCTGTCGCGCCCATAGCTCCCCCCACCCCCGCCGGGCTCGCGCGTTGCAAGTACAGCAGAGTCAGCTCCGATGCTAGCTCGAAACTACGAATCTGCACATGATAATAACTTTATAAGTAAGGCCGTACTTACTTATAAACGCCTCTCAACTTGAACACTGCTTAAGATTCGCCTTGTCACTATTTCGTCTATTTCCGTCACTATCTTACAAAAAAGTACAGCAGTATAAAATGTGTTAATGCTATTGTTTATCCTATAGCAACCTTATTCAACTAATCACTTTCCTCTAAGACTGTTCCTATGATTTGGAAGTCTGCATTTATTACTCCAGTCCAAAAGAAATGTTCTAAAACAGAGGTAACGAACTATAGACCTATCTCTAAACATTGTATAATTGCCAAAATCTTTGAGAAGACAGTATTTAACCAACTGTATTCTAGTTTAAAGAACACATTTAGTCCTTTTCAACATGGGTTTTTGAGAGGCAAATCCAATTTCTAATCTCGTTCTACTTAACGACTATATTACAGAAGCTATGGATAATGATCAGCATGTGGACGTAATTTACACAGATTACAGTAAATCGTTTAATAAAATTGATCACAACACCTTAATTCAGAAGTAAAGCCATGCTGGAATAAGAGGAGATCTTTTGAGGTGGTTCGATTCTTACATTGCTCAATTGTTGTTCTCAATAATTATGTTTGTAGTTGGTTTCATGTTCCCAGTGGAGTCCCCCAGGGATCCTTGCTAGGGCTTCTTCTTTTTATAATTTATGTAGGGGACATCGACTTGTGTTTTAATTCTTCTAATCTACTCTGTTTCGCTGATGACATGAAAATTTACTGTACTGTGTCATCTAATCAGGCTATGATTGCCCTTCAAGCTGATCTATCACGTTTGGAAGCGAATTGTCGGATCAATAAACTTGAGCTCAATCCAAATAAGTGTTATTTTATTACATTTACTAGAAAATATAATATTATACCTACATTATATACCTTGCAAGGTCAACTACTTCTTAAAAGTAATAATATATGTGATCTTGGAGTTCATCATTACTCGTAACTTTTAAAATATGATATTACTTGTTTGTTAGAAGCCATCTTGAATATGCGTCTCAGTCTCAGGTATGGAACCCGTGCTATGGCACTTACATAGATCGTATTAAAGCCATTCAAAAACTATTTTTAAGATACCTATGCTACAGAGTTCATACCCCTTACGATTCTAGTAACTATATTAACCTCTGCAATAAAAATCACTTCTTGCATAAATATTTTTTAATGATACGGTCAACGGTTCCAGTTTTAGTTATTAGACATTGATCCATTCAATATTAGTATTGGCAAGGCACGGTGTTGCATTACTCAGATTTTTTTAGCACCTAGGCAACGCAGGTTTTATATAGATACTATTTGAGGTTTTTATTTTTGTTTTATATTCTGTTATTTTTATTGAGTAAAAAGTCTGATGATTGTATTTATTATATCTGGTTAGCGAGCATGTGCCTCTTTTAATGAAGGTGCGTTAAAATAGTGTTCTCACCTTTGACTACAATGTTTCCATCAGTGAAAACCTGTAATTGGCTCTCTGTTTCTTTTTTACTTTTATGTTGTTTATTTAGCTATTGGTATTCCAAAAATAAATAAATAAATATAAACAGTGATTAACTCTTGATAGATGTTGAGAGACTTTTATAAGTAAGGCCGATATAGTTTTAGTAGTTAACGGGTATTTATCACGTTTTAATTTATTCCCGACGTTACCGTTATGTTGCAATAACCGTGATCGCGGGCTGTGTCGTAATGTGAAAGTGGACGTTTCGGAATCTGAAGACCAAATGAGGGTAGTATTAAACTGCCCTTGTTACTCTGTAGGTTTCCTGCTTCCATAGTCTGCGTGTGACCACGATTATTGCAACACAACCGGAACTTCGGGACGGGAATAAATAAAAAAAATAATACGCGGTAAATACCCGCATAAAAGGTTCCGGTTCGATTTGTTTCTCGAAATGAAACAGGTTATAATTCAAAGAACATCATGTTGAGATGGGTAATCTGCATCAAGAATAAAGGAGAGGATGTGATGTAATGGATGGACTATTCGCTAAATATAAGAGCACTGTGGAATTACTGTTTTGAATAAATTAAGTCAATGCCAATGCTTGCAAAGTGAAGGCAAAGAATCGCAAAGAATCTTAGCTTTAGTCAGCTCTGCGGCCAACTCGAGAAAGGCAGGCAGACTAGGTTGACAGAATCAAATACACCTTTTTAAATGCATTAAGGTAAGAGGGCAACCCTAATCCATCGAAACCTGTCCTAAACACTTCACTACCAGCTGTAGGATATATAGGATAACTATAATATCTCTTTTTGGTGCTTATTTTTTGGTTTGCTTGCGTTATCCATAAGCTACTCAAGCTTTCGTATAGTCATAGACATACCGTTTCTGCTTCCCTCTCTGCTTGCTTGTAGCGACTGGTGGAACTGGGCAGAGCATTCTGTTCTAAGCAGAGACCCTTTATCGCGTACGACTCGGCGACGATACGTAGACTTCGGCTGTGGACATAAACATGTACCATGGAATTTATGGCTATACTACTATTACTACTACTTTCGTATGATAAAGTAGTCAATTCGAAAAGTCCTCCATTAGGGCCTAACAACTTGTGAAAATCAGGGACTTAAATTAATGGTTACTTCAGATCATTGAGCTACATAGCGAATTACAAGTCAACACTGAAGAAGCAAGCACAGATGTCTACTGTTAGTTATTCAAACAGGTTGCAAAGACAACATATCATAGAACTGCATGTTATATGGTAAATAAATAAAAGGAATTGTCCCTTTATTAGTTTACCATATTCCATCCATTCACTGGAGCAAACATCCTAGAAACCAGACTTCCAACAACAAATCTGCTCATAGTCAGAAGACTGATTGCAGAACAAAACAGAACAAAAAAATACTCTCTCTTTCAAGCACCAAGGTGCTCAGATGTTAATCATGCATAGTAACATAAAACCATTTTACACAGATAGCAACTAGATCAAATGTAAATGTAAAACCAAATGTAACTTTAAAAACCAAGTTCAAACTAATCACTGCACATTAAACATGATGTCATAACATAATGTTGAAACTGAGTCACTCGCTAGTCAGCACTCAAGGTAATCAACTGTTGTACCAACTTTGATACTGCATTGTTGTAGGAGCATTGTTTAATATCAGCCAAACCTTATCACACTTACTATTTTAATATAAAGGTTCAAATTAAAATATCTCATTCAATTTATATTTATTATGATATAATCCTGCAGTCAGAATAATTAAATTTATTTGCTACTTACACAGGTAACTCTTTTTCTGTCAAAGTGTTCAACTCTGCCAGTTTATAATGTTTCAAAGCCTCATCATACATTCCACATGCATAATTCAGCTTTCCGAGTAGCAGATAAGCATCCAAAGCCACTCCAGCTTTGATGCCTGCTTCATCAGTGGCCAGGGTCAAATAGCCTCGGGCCTCAGATAGTTCCCGTTGCGCCCGTTCAATGTTATCTTTGATAGGCGGCCATTCCTCTAAGTGGGCTTCTAGCTTGCCTTCACCTATTAAGAAATGGGTGAGGCTTTCTGGAATATTAAAAACATTATAAATTAAATCAAATTTAAACATTATAAATTAAATAAAATTATAAAATTCACAGCCTCAGCTAAGTTGGTAGTAGCTCTGCCTTGTGGGCTGGAGGTTGAGGGTTTGATTCCTTCTCAGGATAAACATTTGTATGTTCTATGTCTAGGTTTTAAAAAGTATCATAAGTATGTGTTATAATACGACTGAGAACCCAAGTCGGCCGCTGTAGATAAAGCATGTGCAAATGGGGTTATTGCGACTCTGCTTGTGCCCAATGGGACTGCAGAGCTCCCATCCAAACAATGTCACATCTACTCGTCTGCCCCTTGTGCCTTTACACCACACCACCACACCACATACGATGGAGTGAGGGTAGCAGTATTCTACTCTAACCTAATTTAGTTGTTTCATTGACACATTAAGACGCAATATTTTTTTATGTACTTATTTAAAAATATATAAGTATTCTATCAGTCAACTGGTCACTATAATATACAAGCTATGCTTAGTTTGGGACTAAATGATGTGTGCATTGTCCGCCAATATAGTAAGATAGTAAGTAATTGCAACCATGCTAAATGTAGGTATTCTGTAAGTAAATAAGCCGCTTACTTATTTAGAATAGAATAGAATAGAAAATATTTATTAAACGTCACATATCAAAAACAGTGCAAATGTAATGTAACAAGCTGCTGCCCATGGCACACACATTTTACCTACTTACATAAAAAGTAGCCTAAGTTAGAGCTGTTTATCCGTTGACCATTGAAAAGATTACAAACATACAGACAGACATACAGACGGACATGCAGACAAACAGACAGACAGAGACACTTTCGAATTTAAAATACTTAATACTATGGATGGATGGATGTGATATGCAGAGGTTATCTAAGTAATCTCTGGATTCAATAAATAGATCACAGAGAAACCTTCAAGCCTTCCTAACTTAATTAGTCGGTGATTTCATAGAAAGTATGACTGGATCACTGAAGTCTGAATTCATAGATGTTTATAAAAACATTGTATTGAGCCAGGCTGGACATTGTCACAATATGGACACTATCTGGAAGAAGTCTACCTACGGTAACTGGCTGATATATTTGCACTTATACAGTAAATGATTCTGAGGGCTTACCGTGCTGCGGTGACCTGGACTTCAGCTGCAGTGCCAGCTCCACAGCCTTCTTCCAGTTGGACTCCTCCCGACTCTTATCGATCTCCGTCTCGTAAACCCGCACGGCATTTTTACTCCGCGATGTCATCTTTTTTGGCACTATGAATAACTTAATTTAGTCACACCATCAATTTTTATTCAAGTTTCGCCTAAATTCCAAAAATTCTGTCTCAAAAGTAATGGAAATTCAGGACAGTCAGTTCAGTTTATTTATTTTATTCATTGTTGCATTGATTGGCGAATGAATGAATGAAGTGTCATGTCATGTCACCGTCATGAAGTTGAAGGCAGTAGATAGAAACAATGTCATTTTTTTCTTCTTCCTTCCTACATCTGTTGACGTGATGACAATTCCCCCGATTCTTCATTTGTCATTTCATTAGGTAATATACCTAGCTATATTCATCTATAATTATTCATCTAGAATATGTATTTTTCACGTGGTATTATGTTTTATTCAGATATCAAAGCATATGCACATGTACATAATGCAGGTACTAATGTGACCAGAACCGGTTATAATATTTGATACATTAGGTAGGGTAAATTGAAGACTCTGTAAACATCGAATTTCAGCGTACCTCTAGTATCACCTGCTAGATGGCGTTACCAGTACCTACCCATTAATCTACTGTGCCCCTAAAACCTGCAACCCTTGGAATACGATATTCTAGAAAAGCCAGTGTGTAAGGTAGGTACTTACATAGTATAAGTAGGTACTTACCTAGTACTTACTTAGTAGTACTTCTACTCGGTTCGGAAGCATCGGCATCATTATGGGCACGGCCTAATGAGATTGCTAGTGATGTGGGTAGTAGATAGGCCCATAAATTAGTAATCCTAACAAGTACCTAACACACCTATACCTATCAACTTAACTACACTGTTTATAATGGCCACTCTGGCTTGATAACATAAAAATGCCAGCCTTATTTTCACAAGGTAATAAGAAGTCCCATTTTTATTCAAATTGGTAGGTACGTAAGTAGGTTCGTGGTCAATTTACGTACCTATGTAACCTACACACACAAGCTAAAGTAGATTCCTAACGTACAAGGTCGGATTGGCCATATCCTGTAGAAATAGAGAGTTTCAGCATTTGTAGAAACACTTAAAATTAAACTTGTAAAGTAGGTATGATAATGGCGAGAGGGCCGGCGACGTCGCGGATTACCGCGGGGTGACACGACTGCCGAGGCCACAACCTTGCGCTCCACATTTACGCTTCATTTCACCTAACTACCCGCATTAGATGGGAATTACCTAGGTACCCGCTGTCAATGGCAAGCAAATAAGTAGGTACAGTCGTGCCTACCGCTATCTATTAATAGTAAGTATTTCTGTGCCTTAATGTATCCGCATCAGGCATAGCTCGGAGGATGGCGTGGTTTGCGCCAGTGAATCCACAAGTCATTGAAAAGTGTCGTCCTGCCGTTGTTTGCGTGACGACCTCCGGTCCCATCATCAATATCCAAAAACGACAGCTGAATGTTTCCATGCCAGTTGCCAACTCAGGTTAATGATTCTGAGATACCATCGGTACCTAATATTTTGTTCGCTAGGCATCGGCATTGTGCTACCTACCCACTTTAGGTACCTTATCACAATAGATACAAACAGAATCAGTAAGGACACTACAAGAATAGAACGTTTGTGAATTGCCGTCACAGCCAATGCATGCAGCGTTATAGTACAGCAAAGAATTTTATAACAAATTACCTAGTAGTAATAAAAGAATAAGAATAAAAATAAAAATACTTACGAATATTTTATTTGCCGAAATCTGCGTTAATGGTAGGTATGCACACAAGTGGGTATGCAGTAAGTAAGGTTTCAGAAGTTTTACCTATTTACGGCGTACAATATTACAAGTGTCTATAACCGAATATTGTATAACCGAAGTAAGTACATATACATTTTGTAACTTATCCTAAATAGGTTCAAAGTGGATATATTTTATTATACTATAGATACTCATGATAAACAAACTATTGTTAAGCCTTCGCTCGAATTATTCAGTCAGATCATATAATATAGGTGTGTTCTTATATACCTACTTGTAAATTGCCATGAATGTGTTAAATACTAGTCGTGTACGTACCTACTGCTTGAAACGTATATTGCTCAGTTTGCGAGCTTTTGTAGTTGCCTAGTTGGTTACTAATAGCGTGGAAGGTATCTCGCGATCTAACGGCGAATGGCTTGACGTGCATGGTTAATTTGGACCAGGTAGTAAGTATGGATAAAATCGAAATAATAAAAAAAACAAGGTCGACATGAGTCGTATTGAGCTACAAAGTGCTTAAAGACTGAAAGGCTTGAAAGTTTAATAAAGAACGAATGCAAATAAATATTCGTAGACAGTCCACACAATCTAGCCCCAAATTAATGGGAATCAGACGATTGTATTCTTATATATTTTTTACCATACAGACACCAAGAAACATCTATGTTTATGACATAAACGTTGTGTTGGGAGTGAAATGAACCCCTAATGAATTTGAATGATCTTGTTTCTGTTAGTAGGTACTTGTTATTAGTAGGCCTGTAAAATACACAGAGCCCGAGCAATCAATTCCAGCAAATCTGTAACAGGAAATGGAAGCAGATTTCAATCAGGAGCCGTAATTTTTACGTCGTGCAATATCCGGGAAAATCTCGTTACATCCGGTGCCCGATGCACCGAGGGAAGAAGGGGAGAGGGGGACATGAATGACGCACCTGTGCGGCGCAGTGCGGGTCAATGTCGGGCCAACCTCTCCCCCTCTGGCCGTCACCCGCAGCCCTCTCGTCGGCATCAGCTCTAAAGCGCAGTGTCAGCTTGTTCCATCCGCATAAGGTTTACCTTTAATGGCGCACGGCGTATGGGGTATGCCCGTTTTCAATTTTACCATTTTATAAGTCAGTAAAGGGTCACTTTATTGGATTTTACTTAGAAACATGCTGAGTCTATTTCATGAAACGCTTTCAATTTCACCGAGCACACAAGGTCGAAAGGGATTTACAGTAATAACGAAAACACGTCGATTTTTTTAATGAAATTTAAAAAAACGTTGCTTCTTTGAGGACCAAAATATCTGATATTATTTCGGTCAAGGCAGACTGCTCCCAAAGATAACTTTAACCATGAGTATAAGCTACGTCACCAAAAGTCAACATTGAATGTATATGTAGATGTAACCGAGCAATCCCGCGCTGCCAACCCTACTCTCGACAAGCTTAGAAGGGACAGCTAGGCAAACAAACCCTTTGTAAGTAACATATCGATCGCCAGGAGCTCGCCATCCCTGCACCTTTTTTATATTACACAAGTCAATTACTGTGCAACTCCAGCGCCAAAGTTTTATGTCTCATGGAGTATCTTTATTTGTTCGTGGTGGTGGACTAAGAAGCATGAATATTCTCTAATACCTACCTACATTTGGTAATAAGGGTTGTTAACGTTTTTTGTTAACGGTTGGCCGTTGTTTGTCGGTTGTATAAAAAAGTCCCGGTAAATAATGAACTATAATAGACTGGCTCGTAGACAAAATGAGACACTGTGAAGGACCTTTTGGTTTAAATCGCGTTCAATGCTACTTTACGGTGGCTGTCTTTTAGGAGTCGTGTTAGTCCGGGTGCGCGTTGTAAGCTCAGTACTGGCCAAGGTCGGTCCGCGTCCTTCAGTACTGCGCAATAACGCAATACATTGAATATACTCGTACTTACAATAATAATACCTAAAGTTAATTCACCTACTTTATAACAGTTTCAAGAGTCAACAAAGGAAGATTTTAATAATAGAAAGCAATGGACTATGTGAATTAGTTATCACTCATAGTCCCATCAAAGGGACAAAATCCTGGACCACGAGCAAACATCCGATTTTTTTTACTACTTGCGCTGTCAAACTCTAACAACAAATGCAGTTAGTGCTACGTGATGCTACGCAGAAAAGTCAACTACCCGACTTGCTACGCTGATTGCTACGATGCAAGCTACGAAACAAGAGTACTTTAGCCTTATAATGCTTCAAGTTACGTTTGATACGCTAGAGTGGCTACGCTGCAAGTAACGAGCTAACTATACTGTAGGTTTGATACGCTAAAGTAGCTACTCTGCAAGTTACGACTGGAAAAGTTGCTGTGCTGCTTGCAATAGACGAGTTTTAAAACTTTGGTTACAACTCTATAAAAACCTACAACTTAAATGCATACATGTGTATATTATCCGTAGAACTAATAGACTACGTAGAGCTCGCCACAAGAGCAAAGCAAACTAAGAACAGCCAGATTATGTGCTTATAAACAACAAACTAACAGCTCCACAAAGACCCAGCGTCTTCTATTTAAGTTCTACTTCAAACATTACGGCTTACTGTATTTATTGACTCAGGCAGAGCCTTGGATTGCTAAGGCTTTACTGACACACGGCTTTGCCCAGTTGCTATTTTCGTCACGCATTTCATCAAGCCAATTGCTGACGTCATCAATAAATAGGTACACATAAGAGATTCGGGTATACGTTCTTAGCGTACATTTCTATCACAGCCAAGGAAATGCTGTGACGTCGTAGTCTATTTGAAGTATAAAAGTCCTTGTTAAGTAGGTAAGTTACATCCATGGGTATACCTTTTAAAAAAGAAAATAAACTTCTAAAAGAAACCCTTATATTATCGTTATGTCCGTCTGTCTGTCTGTCTGTCTGTCCGCCCCTAATCGAAGCTCTTGCTTGCAGGTTATTTGTATAATCGTGGTGTAATTTTGAACTGCAATAAATATTAATAGCCCTTACGAAGTAATTAAATAAAAACTTTGAAAACATGTTTTTAGGGATCCCCCTACAAAGTAGGGGTATTTTTTTTGTTACTACTCCATCGTCTAGGCAAACGCTATCGGTAGATAGATCTTTTTATTTATTTTTCTCAAAAAGAAATTACAAACTTCACTTACATGAGAAATAATTTTAAACATAAGTATGTAGGTAAATTTTAAACAACAATAAAACAGTGGTAAATCTACCAGAAAATAATCGACGTACTCAAACAACTAACAAACACAAAACAACAATCTACCCGCAAATTGTAATCGCGTCATCGCATGCGCCGCAGTGTAGTGTGCAGATTCATTCACGCGTCACAGTGTAAGCATATGCAGATAGGTAAGTTCGTCTATTTGAGTAATGTTTGATCGTGAAGTATGTGTTTTTTTAATTTAATTTTAAATATTTTAAATGAATCTGCATTCTTCACCTCTTTCGGCAGTTGATTGTAGATTTGTACACCTTCAAAACTTATTGTTCTAGCACCAAGAGCTGTACGTACTCTTGGAAGCACAATATGATCCTTTCTACGACTACTTCGAATGTGTACCTCGTGGACCTTAATAAATGTGATGTTTGTATGTATTGTTTTATTTAATATCTTTTTTATAAGTATACAGGTGTAGTAAATGTAAAGTTGTTTTATATTCATTAATTTTGTTTCAGTGTATATTTCAAATGTAGGTTTGCGATAGTCGTACTGGGAGAGCATTTTAATTATTTTATTTTGAGCAATTTGGAGGTCTTTTAAGTTGGTTTTTGGAGCACTTCCCCATATTTCGACTAAATATAGTATGTGTGGCTTTACTAAGGAGTTATAAATGGTCTGACGAACGCGATGATGATGGAGGAAGGCAGTGCACTAGATTTCTAATTGAACCCAACAGTGCTGATAGTTTTGAGCGCACATGTTCGATGTGAACATTCCAACTTAGATTGCTGTCTAGTCGGAGGCCGAGATATATTTCAGAGTCTTTTTATTGTAGTACTACTTGGTCTATTTTTAGAGACGGATGCGATTCAATTTTTTTGTTTTTTGATTTGAATATTATGTAGCATGTCTTGGATGCATTAATAGTGAGAAGGTTGTCTTGGAACCAGATTACTAGTTTGTTTAGGTCTTCTTGCGCTTGGTTTAATATATGTGTTATTGAATTTCCGAAATAGAAGAGAGAAGTGTCATCCGCGTATAGTGATATGTGTCCGTGTAGTTTAAGTTCTTGAATGGGGTTTATGTAGATGAGAAATAATAGTGGTCCAAGAATAGAACCTTGTGGAACTCCGAAGGTAATGTCTTGTGGTTTGCTGTGATATTTATCGATTTTTACTGTTTGAGACCGATTCATCAGATACGATTCAAAAATTTTATGTGATGTCCCTGTTACACCTATGTCACTTAACTTTTGCAATAACATTGGGTGACTAACTGTGTCAAATGCCTTTTGCAGGTCGATAAATATGCCTAGAGCAAGGTTTTTGTTGTCAATGTTTGTTTTAAATTTGGTTATTAGGTCTGCAGTAGCCGACAGGGTGTTGGACTTTGATCTAAATCCATATTGCCTTTCAAATAAGAAGTTTATGGAATCTAGGTATTTAGCTAATCGTGAGTGAATTACCTTTTCAAATATTTTGTTGAATACTGGCAGTACCGATATTGGACGATAATTACTGGGATCTTTTTTAGAACCAGCTTTATAGATAGGAGTGACTTTGGCCGTTTTGAGAGCATCAGGAAACGTTCTTTCTGCTAGATTCTTATTGACACACTTTGTTAGTTCGTCGACTATTAGGCTAGCAATACATTTAATGCATTTAGTTGTAATTTAGTTGTAATTCCATCTGTACCGGCACTGCAGTTAGGGTCAAGGTCGTTTATTATTTTTACGATTTCATCATTTTTACACGGAGTTAACACAGAAAGTTGGTTATTGTGTTGTAGAGTAAGAGTATTGAATGTGGTTTGCTTACTTGTAACTGGAATAGCATTTGCAAGTGCAAACCATCTGAGATAGTGCCTAGCTCGGTTTCAAGTTTTGGAGGTGTACGTTCTGTCTTGATTTTATTGTTCGATAATGTATTTATCAGATTCCACACCCCTTTGGGGTTTCCAATGTGCTTCATGAATTTTTCGTAGTAATAGCTGTTCTTTGATTTTCTTATTAGTTTTGTCGTGTTGTTCCTTTCCGTATTAAAATCAGTTTTAAAATTTTTATTGTTTGGGTTCTGTTTCAGCATATACCACAATTGGTTTCTCGTTTTGATCTTGTCAGTTACATCTTTGCATATCCAATCTTGCTGGGGTAGATTCTGTATTTTTGTTTTAATTACCTTACTGATATTGATACTGCTTTTTATAAAGTCCTGTAGATTCGTGTAATTTTGAAAATTGAGTTTCTTCATTGAACATTCTACATTTTTGTA
The DNA here is from genome assembly GCA_948098915.1 of Lampropteryx suffumata. Lineage (NCBI taxonomy): Eukaryota > Metazoa > Arthropoda > Insecta > Lepidoptera > Geometridae > Lampropteryx > Lampropteryx suffumata. The sequence goes on along the minus strand of OX402557.1, from coordinate 19,452,591 downwards.
TAATTTTTCGTAGTCCATTGCTTCGTATTTAATACGCTTTTTTGGTGGTGGTTTAAATTTCTTCATCGATAAGAAGATCTGCTTGTGATCTGTCATGGGTGATTCTACAATGGCCACGTGAAAACTCTTGTCCTTTATGTTTGAGCATACGTGATCAATGATGGTTTTTCTGGTTGAGAGTGCTTCACGCGTATAGAAGTCTTCATGAATCTTATTAATAACATCATAGCCTGATTCTCGGAGCATTTCTGTATACCGTTTACTGGTGCGGTTTTTCGTAAGAATGTCGATATTGAAGTCACCAAATACTATAGACCTCTTTTTTTGAAGTAGTTGTTGAATAGACTTCTGAGAAATTTTCAAAATTTGTGTTGCCAGGATTGTACACAACCCCTATGTGTAATGCGTATTTTTCTAGATAAATCCATAAATAATTATTACCTCCAGTGTAAGCCTCTTCATTCAGTTCGTGTTTTAGATTATTGTGTACATTATGGAGACACCACCCCCTCTGGCGTCAGATCTAATGTTGTGGTAATGCGTATAGTTTGATATATAATAAGTTGTGGCTTCTTCACTAGATTTCAACCATGTTTCGGTTAGTAAAATTATGTGGATAGTGTTGTCAATGGATTTTATTGTGCATTTCAATTCATCAAACTTTCCTTGTTTGCAAATACTCCGAGCATTTGCATAGAAGAAGTTTAAGCATGACTTGGTGGTCCTTATGTCCTGATGTGTATTGCATAATTGGTAGCTGATTGTTTCATCGGAATTGTGCTGTAGATCAGTTGTTGCTACTGTGGAAAGTTTTTTGATGGTTGTACAATTTTAGGAGCACCCTTGATGTATTTGATAATAAGATCCGGTTCACCACATTCTTTGCGACGTGCTAGTTCTTGGCCAAGCTCTTTTAGTACATTTTTCTCAGTAGGAGTCTGATCATAGTAAAATTTTACATTATCTGGGAGTCTGTTTTTATTTCTCAGTATCTCTTTCACATCTTTAGAGGTTTCAAAAATTTCAATCATTAATTTTAAGGAACCTCCTAGTATATATTAGAAATTTATATAATTTATATAATATAATATATATAATTTTTCTAAACACATATTCGTTTGATAAATATTAAGCTTTAAAGTGGACATTTTTGGTAGAGGTTAGTGTCTGGCAGGGCTAAACCGGCTAAACCACTGTCTTGGGAAACCTGAAATGTTTTATATTATGATGAAATAACAAGGATATTTACCATGACTAGTAAGACTGTACTAGACTTTAAGTAATAGCACAATTTGTAAACCATGTAAAACATAAATCCGGTTTTTTTCCAGGTGGTCAGATTGATAGACTAGTTTGTTTAGTTTTAGTTAGTTAGTTTTTGAAGTTTTTGACTGAAGTATGATGTATTGTCCTACCTATGAAAGTTAACTTTATTATTAATAATGATAATCTAAGGAGCTAACTATGAGACGACTCCTGTCTAACTCATGACCCGCAACCGCCTTCAACGTGGCTGTATTCCACCTCCCTTTGTTTCTCAACTCTAACCTACCAAATAGGTCGCGGCGACCTTTTGATGTATCGTTGTTTTATTTAAAAGAATCCTTTACGTTTACTTTCTCGTTGTGAATCGCGGTAACTAATGGTTCGGTTATGATTTATGAACATTCGACTTGTGATGGATGGGGAATGAACAGAACGCTACAAATTACTAGTTTACTCAACTGGGTGACATGTTCTTGTTCCTGTTTATTCTATTTTTAGAACATTTTAAAGTCCTTTTTAGAGAACGTATTAGTGGCCTTTACAATGCTGTGATATAAAAATTAAAAAAAATATATTTATATATGTCCTCTTATGTAAAGAAGGGTAGATTTTATATTTATTTTACTATCGTGTGGCATAGCGTTGGATAGGTATTTCAAAGATATAACGGGTTTTGAAGTGATAACTTCTTCTCTTACTTAACGCGTTACGGTGCCAGTCTGTATGGCTTCCCTTTCTCTTACGTATACGGCAGCGGTAGGCAGGCTCCTCCTCTCTCACTCTAACCCACAGCGCTAGTTAGATTTGTTTAAGTTATCACTTCTGTCGGGCGTCCCGAGACGCACACGTTTTTTGACGTGATAGCGTCTAATAAATCGATGAACGCCGGCTGCACGCACGAAAAAGGATGACTCATTGTCCCGTTACGCTCATTGTCCCATTACAAACGTAGCGAGAGCGCATAACAAAACGCGCAAGCCGCATCTATCTGGTTTGTTATGACGTTGTCACGTTATACTATCGTCCGTAAACCGACTTTACAGACAACCAATTTATATTTCTTCGATTTTACTAAGGCTTAAATAGATTATGAGTAAAAGCCTGATTTGTAAACCTAAGAAACCTGAAAGTTTAATTCTAAATTCCTGTAGTTTGTGAAGTAAATGGCGTTGAATTAGCTTGGGACCTCACCACTAGTCATTCTTGTCCTTTGACTTCGAAAGACTTCCCTGTCCGTGGTCCAACACGCGCTTGGTCAATTTATGTTTAAAGGTTATATACAATCATTATTCAACAAACATTGAGCATAGAAAAAAGAATGTAGTCTTTCATTGTTATCGATAACTCCGTTAATTTCGTGAATTTCATTAGTCACAATCAAAGACTCGTTGTTCTTTGCGAATGTTTTATTTGAAATGACTCTCAACTTTTGGAAATCCTAAAATAAAAATAACGCGTCTGTCCTAGGCTGAATATATACAGTGCAGAAGAAATAATTGATTGGTTTAATAAAAGATGATTGGCCATAATATACGACATGACAGCCTAATCAAAAATATCATAGAAGGAAAGGTAGAAGGAAAGACAGTTGGAGGAAGGCCAAGAAGAAGCTTTTTTTTTATATCATTGTATGCTAGATTAAAGAGGTTGCTGTCTGGACTGGACTATAAAAGGACAGGACTACAAAGAGGCTGCTATGGAGAGGATCACGAAACTGCATCAGCTACATCGCCAATAACGGAGCTCCTAAATGAATGCTGATGTTTACAGAATTAATGGATTGGTTTTTGATATGAGTAGAGTCGTGAATCATTGCATTTATATAGGCATTGATTTAAATAATTTCATCTCTTCTCTCAAAAAACAGCACCCAATGAAAAGAAGCAACTTCTTTATCAATATGACTATCTACATCCAAATATCAAAATTTTTGTTTCTTCTCGCGAGGGATAAATTGAAGTCTACAAGGTTTATACTACGCAAGCAGGGTTTGCATCAATATTTACAAATATACCTGAACGGAAGCAGTACTCAGTGCAAAAATATTCCACGTCCAAATCTTGTGCCACGCCTCGGTAGATAACTCTTATTAACTGAACACTCCATTGTCTTTTACGGCCTCTTTTATGTTTAGGTACTTTTTACGAGCCGCGCTCCACGCTCTATACAAAAACGAATTGCCTGTATAAAGCCAAGTAGAGGACGCACAATATGAGTTGAGTCATGAATCATTGAATTTTGTGTCATATGTCATTGATATAAATGACACCTTAGCATTCTTAAAAATGGCATCTTCACATAGGTCGGCTGTAAACATTTTAGGTAGCTGGAATGGTGTAGTGTAGTAGGTACATGTGATATTTGACACATGATAAAACTCATAATAACATGTACACTTACCATTCCCTGTATCAAAAAATACTTTTATTATCTGTAAAATACACAAGTTATACTATTTTTCACATTAATACCAAGTTAGTGAAACAAAATGAAACAAACCAGTTCCTGTAATTCGATTATTTTGTAATTTCTACCAAAAATGTATTTCAAACAGCAACTTCATATCTATTTAGAAGTTACCACAACATAAATGTTATTTGTTTTTTTTTTTGTTATTTAAGTTTTATTTTTCGTGGATAAGGTAGGTAGGTTGATATAAGAAAGAACAAGGAACAACAAGTTTCTTGTAATTTTTTATCAGACTTGGGTTTGGAGAAATTGGCACCTAAATTCAACTAGCATGTTAGAGACAAGGTTCTTAATATGTACCTATAGACATTGCACATCTGTCTAGGTAGAGCAACATGAGGGAACATTTCTATCAACGACTAGCTGTACCCGGCATGCGTTGCAATGCCACACATTTTCTCACCGTTTAAACCTTCCCTGGACTACGACAAACATTTCAACACCAAAATCAGCTAAATCAGTCCAGCCGTTCTCGAGTTTTAGCAAGAGTTTTCTCGAGTTTGTATAGATATAGTAATTTATATAATAATACGCTTTCGTTTTAAGATTACTCTGGTTAGATCTCTGATTATTATGAGTAGGTATAAACACACATAAACTTACAATTTGGTTGTACACCATCACTCTATAAGTAGGATCTATAAAATGGAAATGTATTGACTCTATCGTATTAACGGCGTCATTAATAGCGGTTTAATGGCTGCGAAGCAACGACCGCTCGCCTTGATTCACCTCAAAAGCGTAACAGTAAAGTTGAAGAGCTCAGAGAACAGTTCCAGTGTACCTAGAGATTTTAAAGTGTCCAGAGAAATTAAGACTTAATGTACTCTATAGCCAGACTCCTCGCAGTTGATAGCTATACGTACATTGACAAAGAGCACTTGCAGATACATGCAAATTGCGAGTTTTATAAGAAAGACCCAGTAAAATAATTTTAAAATAATATACATAAAGTACTCACCCGAACCTTTACAAACACAAAGTTCAGCCATTATAACGGGCAATATAAATGTGACAAGTGGATAATTAGAGAGAGTGCGAGTGGAGCGCCGGGCGGCGGGCTAGGGCGGGCCTCACAAAGGGACCTTTCGTGCCTTTGTCAACGCCGCCTACAGACCGACATTTTTTAAATATTTTGTTAGAGCTATGCTCGCTTTGCCTCAAAGGTAATTTATTTTCATTGAAACGCTCTTCACGTGCCTTCAACAGATTGATTTCAGAATTTACTGACCTGTCAGCTCAGTTGGTAGTAACTTTGCCTTCCACGTTGGTTGGTTGTGGGTTCGATCCACATCCAGGAAAAATCTTTATGTGCTGAACATAAAGATTGTTTGGTGGCGTTTGTTTTACCTGGGTGTTAAGAAGTATCGTAGTTATATATGTCTTTACAAGTGTAAGTATGTTTAAGTTTTCAATAGAACGGTCTGATATAAATTAATAAATAATACCGAACATTTCACACAGTATCATCTGGCCCCAAAGTAAGCAGAGCTTGTGTACCATGGGTATCATGGGTATATCACCACATGACATTACCATTATGTAATAATAATAAGAGTCAAGCCTCTTACCATTCTTAGGAATGACTCTTGTCCCTTGGGAGATGGGTAAGTCATTGGTATGGGATGCTACTTGCGTAGTGTGACGTCCGTTAGAGCTAGTGTGGCCGCTGAATATCCCGAGGACCTCAAAAAACTCAAATACGCCGGTGTTGATAGGGACTTCATATTTGAGCCTTTTGAAGTCGATACCCTGGGCGTGGGGAACAGGAGCCCATCGCGTTTTCAAAATTATTTTACTACCTATATGGATCAGTTGAGATATCTATCGATCGTTCTAAACGGTCCTTAGATACCTCAACTGTCTCATATGTATTTTAAGTTATATTATTTTATTTTTGTAATTATTTTAAAATAAATATTAAGTACTTATCTAATTATTAATTATTTCTTCAATAGATATATACTATGCTTAAGTTTGGACTAGGTGGTATTGTGTGTATTTTCCACAAATATGAGCATTATTTATGAAATGTTTGTCTATGAACTAAAGCGCTGGCTCTATCGTTTCTTTTCTGTAATGATATAACTACATTTAATACTACAAGAACGTCTTGAAGTATTGTCTTTCCTAGAAGCGAAGAACAATAAGCAATAAGTCTGTACGAAAACCAAATGCTGTACTCAACTAGTCGTGGTTCAGCAATGTTTTATAATTAGTCAAAGTTAAAAACCTCCAAAGCTAATTAACACAGGCCACGAATGTGTGCCGCCTATATCTACTATTCTCTAAACTTTCGCGATCAGAATTACATTGTTTTAGTTATTATAAATTACTATAATAATACATCTAATACTCGGACTCGAGGTTTCCTACTAATAGAGTTTGGTTAACCTTCTTAGGAGAAAAAAAAGGAAAGAAAGAAGACAGATACTGACATAATATATTCTGTTTTTTATGTATCCACGGGTAAAGCCGAGGGCTCGTAATACAACCTCGAACAAAAGAAGATACTGAACAAAAACATCAATTGTAACTCGAGGTTTTAACGCAAAAGACAAATAAGTTGAACAAGTTTAAATTACAGAGAAGTAAGAATGTCTATAATTTTATTATATTTCTTAAAAGTTATTTGTATACAAAATGTTTCTCTGTATTGCATAGCGTGGGGTATCTTAAATTGCTGGCTACGCTGGTGACCGCACCCGACCCCGACCAAGCGGCGGCGGGTCACGCTTTGACCCATTTCGCATTACACATAAAGCCAGGAACCCTCCTCCACCCGCTGCTTATTAACACTTTGTGAATAAAGAAAAGAACACATTTACTTGTAAAACGTGTTTTCACAAATTCTACCGGTCCATATCCGTTCAATACATTACGTTATTTACTGACGCAAGAAACTCAAGATACCTACGCACGAATATGGAAACTACCCTTAAATTTGAAAGCTTATATTAAGTTTCCGACATTTTCCTAATAACATTTTGAAAGATAACAGGGTATTTGAGTTTATATCAAACGCTTAAGTTGCGTATTATGCTTGTTTTTATAGCATTAGGTATTCAGACAGTTTTAAATGATATATGAAATTATCTCATAACATAATTTTTTTAGCTTTTTATCTCTTTGAGTTTGTATTAATATGCGGCCTGACTTTCTTCTCCCTGCAAGGACACAAGCCCATTACTAACTAGGCCTTAGACATACCGTAGCCCGATACGCTGTTGTAATGTGATCGGTTGCCATAAGGCTATACAATATTAGCTGCTGCCGGAGGCTTTGCACGCGCGGTATCTAAATAAAAAGCAGTCCGATTGGAACCTGGGGACGGCCCCAAGATCCAATCTTACTAAATTACATGAAGATCCGTTCGGCCGTTTAGCCATGAAAAATAACGAACAAAAGACAGACAGACAAACAGACTGTTTCTAATTTATAATGCAAGTTATTCTACACTGACAATAAATCCGGATTGTGTATCATCGTAAAAACATCATGATATTTATTAATATGGGTTGATGATATTTTTATCCAAAAATGCGCCAGGTGGCGCGCGTAATGCCAGTTTGATGTCCAAGTGCGTGCAGCGGTCTTGCTCGCACGTATGCGGATGGGTTATGTGTGGGAGCGAGATTGAGAAAAAATAAGTTAGATATATTCTAATAGCCAAATATATTCTTCTTCACGGGAAAATTGTCCTATCATAGAATCAGCGCAACCATTATCATCAAAGACCTTTTTGACAAATTATAACAGTTGTTATTAAAAAATGTTGACTACACAATAATAATTGTATTGAGTGTATCCTGTTATAAAAATAGCTGTAAATAAATAATAATAAATAAATGAATATTGGTGGATAATGCGAACAACATCATCTTGCCCCAAACTGATAGATTACTTAAATACATACTTGTCATATTTTATAACACACAGACACAGAACAAACACTTGTTCATCACACAAATGTTCGATTACCCAATCGAACCCCCAACCTACAGCGCAGAAGGCAGAGCTAAAACCAACTGAGCTGGTAGGCAAGTCCAGTGTAAGATGACATAAATAAATAAATAAAATGAGCCTCGGAAACTGGACCGTAAGCAAACTCGGAACCGGAAAGTCGGAAACTGCTCGGTGCGGCTACTTGCAGATTGAAGTTTTATGGTAAAATTCTTCTGTTGAATTCGTCCCAGTTTTACACGTGAATGCGCCTGAAATGGCTGCCATTGTTATGTTTAATATCAAACGGAAACCTCTAATTTATAAGCTGACGTTATTATAAATAGATGATGAACGAAATTGTGGGGTCTCTGTACATATAGTTCTTTTACTATTATGATTTTCTAGGATTTCCGCAGTTTTATTTAACACCTCTTTACATGGTGTCTAAAATTAGCAAAGACACGCGAGAAATGACGCTCACACATTCATTTAGTAAATTTAAGAGGTGCAATTAAAAAATGTTACTCTAATTTAGTTTTGGTGAAAGCAAAATAAGCTAGTCCTGGAAAGCTATTGGGTTATGAAAAGCCTGATGAAGAGCGACCTTCCTTTCACACTCAAACGAAAACTCACGGACGTTCTTATCCTCCCCATCGTCACCTATGGCGCACAAACCTGGTCAATGACAAATCTGCAAAAGCCCAAACTCGGGTTCTGCCATCGAGCTATGGAGCGCTAACTTATAGAAATAGCGAACTGCGCTAAAGAAAAAGCAAAGTGCGCTAAAGAAATAGCGAACTGCGCTCCAAAACTTAAATTGCAGATGGGGCTGGGCAGGCCACGTCTGCCAGATGTCGGATGAGCTGTGGGGAAGAATCACCACAGAGCGGATCCCACAGGAGAGAAAACGAGCACGCGGCAGTCTGCGGCAACGGTGGAGAGTAGAGCTGTACTCGTTCAATAAAAAAAGAGAGAAAGAAAGAAAAAAGTTTATTTTATATCACATTCAAATAGCGTACATGTATGACTAGTCCACTCTAGTACACGACAAAAAATAATACTTTATTATATTATTTTTTGGGAGGGAGGACTTTGCCCTGCTGTGGGACATTACATGCTGATTATAATAATTTATCTAGTCAGATGAAACAACTGAATCACTCTTGTCATTCGTCATTTAAAACCTGTTATTATTAATATTAAACAATTAAAAAGTAATTATGTTATAGCTACAAACCATATCAAAAATATAGACTTTCGTGGTTGAATCGGATATTTCGCTCGTTATGGATGGGGAACTCGAATGGAATCAATAATATTTTATTCAGACCATTTCACTGGTAATTCCCATTTAAATAATGTATTCCGTTCATCACAGGTAAAGACGTGAGCTTAAATAATGCGGATGTGTAGTCACGAGAGCCTACATAGAATGTGTTCATATGGGATGCGCATAAATAACGCGTGCCACACTGTCGCTATTTTGTATGTAATAAATTGTCTTATTGGCGGCGAAAATGTACACTGGCGTAGGTAACCGCATCCTCAGAAACTATTATGTACACTGGCGTAGGTAACCGCATCCTCAGAAACTATTATGTACACTGGCGTAGGTAACCGCATCCTCAGAAACTATTATGTACACTGGCGTAGGTAACCGCATCCTCAGAAACTATTATGTACACTGGCGTAGGTAACCGCATCCTCAGAAACTATTATGTACACTGGCGTAGGTAACCGCATCCTCAGAAACTATTATGTACACTGGCGTAGGTAACCGCATCCTCAGAAACTATTATGTACACTGGCGTAGGTAACCGCATCCTCAGAAACTATTATGTACACTGGCGTAGGTAACCGCATCCTCAGAAACTATTATGTACACTGGCGTAGGTAACCGCATCCTCAGAAACTATTATGTACACTGGCGTAGGTAACCGCATCCTCAGAAACTATTATGTACACTGGCGTAGGTAACCGCATCCTCAGAAACTATTATGTACACTGGCGTAGGTAACCGCATCCTCAGAAACTATTATGTACACTGGCGTAGGTAACCGCATCCTCAGAAACTATTATGTACACTGGCGTAGGTAACCGCATCCTCAGAAACTATTATGTACACTGGCGTAGGTAACCGCATCCTCAGAAACTATTATGTACACTGGCGTAGGTAACCGCATCCTCAGAAACTATTATGTACACTGGCGTAGGTAACCGCATCCTCAGAAACTATTATGTACACTGGCGTAGGTAACCGCATCCTCAGAAACTATTATGTACACTGGCGTAGGTAACCGCATCCTCAGAAACTATTATGTACACTGGCGTAGGTAACCGCATCCTCAGAAACTATTATGTACACTGGCGTAGGTAACCGCATCCTCAGAAACTATTATGTACACTGGCGTAGGTAACCGCATCCTCAGAAACTATTATTTACACTGGCGTAGGTAACCGCATCCTCAGAAACTATTATGTTCTTATTCTTCTTCTTATCGTGTTCGAGATAACTATCACTAGTTATCTCGAACCAGTGTGGTGCATCTTTCGTGCACTTAGCACATGTTTTAGAACTGTATGTACGACTTGCCGGGTTCTTCAGGATGTTTTCCATCATCGTCTAAATTCTATTGCACAACATTACTTAATACACTCGCCCTTAACTTCTACATGCACGTGGGCCTCTTTTGTTAACCAGACTCTCGAGAGACTGCTGCTATCAGAAGAGACCACACTACACGACACGAATACAAATTCATTCTCCCACTCATACACACACACACACACACACACTTTTTGCACACCTCTTTTCACTCATACACACTCGAACAGTAGGTACACTGAATGTTGCATTGCGCTCGTCACCTCGAGGGTAATAGCTGAAAATCAGTGTTTGCTTCTTAAGCAATATTATCGCTGAGCTATGACCCTTTTGATATTGCAACACACACGCACTTTTAGTTTTAGGTATCTAGTGTCTAACCTAAAGTTTTATGTATTTAGCATTATGTACAATGGTACCATTGATAGTACGTGTGTGCTGGTAAATGTGCTGTTAAATGTTGTATCTATCTATCTACCTTCCTTTCTGTTATTAATGTGCTATGGCACTGTCGTAGCCTCTGGAATATTTTAGTAGATTTGTAGTCCCAGGCAATAGACATCAATGTCAAATTGGCTTTAACTTGTAGCTTAGCTATACCATCTTGCGAATACCCTTTAAATTAATTCTGCCTACAGCTTTATAATACGATACTTACAAGTTTTTCGCTCGCGATACATAAACACGTCGAGTGCCGGCACATTATGATAATTTAACGATAAAAGCACGCGAAATGGAAACTAAACAGCCCTAAGGCGGTCCCTGGGCGCCGGCAAATTTGGTAACTGAAAATACTGAATATTATTAAAAGAAATAGCTCCAAAAATCATTTATGAAAGACTTGTGGAACGAGAGTTATTTTACGTTATTTTGTAGGTTAAATAAATAAGCAATTTTTATAATTGCTAAGTTAAACTAATTTTTCTTGTGACTTATACCCCTCGACTTATGAACGTCTCTCAACTTCTATCAAAAGTTAACTACTTTTTAAAATAGTGTTTACTCGTATTAACATTTTGCTCTAATATTATATATTTTTCCCGAGTTATTCCGGGTTTTATTTGTAATTTTGAAAATTTTATTCAAATAAAAAGGTAGAGTTATTGGGTGTGAGCAATTGGAATGAAAGTTTTAGTTGTAGCAAATAGCGATAGGGTGAATATAATTTCTACAGTCTACCTATTTGTACCTCATATTAAAGAGAAAATTGCGTTAAACTAATTAATTTTTCTTATTTGTCCGATCTGATTTCATGACCACAAATATCTGAGTCTAGAACGTACACATCTTTAGTTATCACAGTGATGTCATTTTGAAAGTAGGTACTTAAACTGGGGTCTCAACAATCTCACTTGCTTTCCTCCTTCCACTGCAGACTATGTATTATGCAAGTTCGTCTGAAAGCGAGCGTTTTAATGCATAACAAATGGTGCACCCCTTTGAGGAACGACGCCGATACAAGAGCCAATAGACTATGGGAACGAACGATGCCAAGAGCTTTTGTTCAATCAACCGTAAGGGTGAATACCCACTAAAGCGGAAAAGATATTTTGTTAATCAACTAAAAGAACAGCGTTAAAATTGTGCAAAATATAAGCACAATATTTCTTTCGACGATATACTTAAAATTTATCACAGTTTATTTTGCTACCTTATCAAAAGGAAATATTTATTCAAAATTCGCCGTGTGCCACGTATTTAAAGGGACGGGAACTCTATCTGACGATCTAATCTTGCAAAGCTTCTAACAGCACGGGTCCTTTCAGCCCACACAAATCTTACAGATCGCGCCCCCAGCGCCACTCAGGCCTCCAAAGGGTTTATAGCACTTTTGTTCGCAGATATCCTGTTGATGTTACTGGAAATATACCAACAGTAGTCAATGTTAACTTACTGCAATATTAATAAAATCAATAATTTATTTTGGTTACCAAAGTAATTAAGTACAACAGGCTCTTATAATAGATATGGATTTAATGTAAAAAACAGAGATATCTCCATAATTACGTGTAGCTTGTTTAAAGCTAGGTCTACATTATAAACTCGACAGTTTATCGGACATACTCGTAGTCTACTTTTTATTTAGGTATCACGCGTGCAAAGCTCGCAGTAGCCAGTAGGCAATAAATAATTTTAATTTAGTATTTTAAGAGAATAGTATCGGGGTGACATTTATGTAAATAACTTAAGATACTAATATTGTACAGCATAATAAGAAAACATAATTATAGGTAGTACCTAAATTATAGGGGGATGTAAATGTATCAACCCAGTAAGTTCTGATTCACAACTAATTCATTGAGTATATTCTAAATACCTGTAAATAGAAAACTACGAGATTAATCTAGTAAAACATTTTGTGGACACGAAATGTCGAGTCCACTTCAATAGTACGCGTACAACCAGTTACTGTGTTTGTTGGCTGGTTTCGCTGTCGCTCTGCGACATAGGCGCGTAATAGCCTCCTTGTTTGTTGATAGCGCGCGGGATAGAGCCGGGCGCGGCGCGGGCGTGTCGGCGGCGCGGCGTGCGGGCCCACTGCGGTACATTCCTCGCGTGAAATGTGTGATGTGGAATCTGATATGAGAAAGAAAATTGCGTGTTTGCAAAGAATTCCAGCCTTTGAAGTAGTGCTATTCCATTCTTTTGTTTCTTCAAGAAAATGTAACAAGGATTTTTGGGTTGTTCTCAAAATGGCATATATACCTAATATTGTATGAGAGCCGTTTTTCTTGTGGAACTGGCGAGTAAAACGTTTCATTTTCTTTTTCTCTCTATCGCATTGGGGGTGCCTGTAAGGATAGAGGTACATGTTTATAAATAAATAAATAAATAAATAAATAAATAAAATTTTGAATCTCTTAGATCCAGTAAGAATGAATCATCGTGAATTGTTAAAGCTATGCTTCTTCATACCAAAAGGCGTTAAGACCAGACGAGTATCTTGCTGTATTTTTCGGAGTTTTATAGCCGAGGATTTTAATACATAAAGTAAGTTACCAAATGCCACCTGGTATATATGCGATCATTATGCAGATCACAAGCAAACGAGTTGACTTTGCGCATTTTGCGGTGATATTTCTCGATGGCTCAGTGATATTTATATACAGCCTACTTTGGTTGCCATTTACTTATAATTCCTGAATATCGTGCTCGTCTCTTGGCGCGGCTCCAACAGTCTCCACTCTACACGTACCTAACACACACATGAGTAAGTATATCTGAAACAGCCTTCAAACCTTGCAAACCTTCAAATCTTCGGAAGGCCAATGATTTCAATTGGTAGGCCAGCTCATCTTCAATCTTTTGTTTTCATGGAGTTAAATTTTGTTAAAGTTATGTAAAACTAATATTAATACGACATGACTGCTATACATATATATTGTTTTTGTATATTCATACATATACATAGAAAAACATACAGATCATATAGATAGATCATACAAACATTTGTCCTCTGGCGGGAATTGAACCTTCTGCGTCTCAGGCAAGCCCTCGCCCTCGCCCACTGCGCCACAGAGATCGTCAGAGGTAATATCTATATATTTAACTAGTTACTATACGTTGCGGAATATTACGCCCCATCTTCCCACCGGAGAGATCCGGTGAGGCATCGTTAAAATTATTCCACGTCATCAAGCTGAAGCAACCGTGGCCATCCACGAGGAACTAATTAAAAATGAACTGCAGCCTCGAGCCACCAATCTTTTGACACTTACAGTTTTTTATTATCCGGCAAGTTCAAAAAAACTACAAATTCCGTAAATGTTTTTGAAATAGGCAATAACGTACTATTGAAGTGATGAAAATACAATGACGCATCCAAACATTCATCATGAAGTATCTAATAGAGCCCGTTAGATAATCATTTCGCGGGGTGACATTTATATCAACGACATAAGCTACAAAATACAATGTTCATATCGTTCACTCGACGAGTAATATGAGCCTCAGCTCTGTTTTTTTTCGTCGTCTGAGTAAAGTTCTTTATTAGGCCAGGCCGAGGTGTACAGCTCGCCCCGAGCGGTCCACGGTGGCCACTCGGCCTGCCGTAAACGTGCTCCACAAATTCAGAGCTATCCTCGATAAGGACATCATTCCGCAGTCCGCATTGTTATTCATCGCCCGACCTCCTTTCTGACGTATTAAGAGCATGCGATGCCGCATCTTCCTACTCGCTTCCACCCGCAACATCACCCTCAATGTACTTGAAACAGATGATGTGGTGCGTGAGTTTTGCGCTATGAGCTCGTGTTCGTCCTTCCCTCCCTCTCTGTCTCCTGCGGGGGGAGACACAGGCAGGAGCGAGAGAGAGGATTAGCGCAACAGTTGTCGCACGTATATCGACCGCGTCCCTGCCACGTGCCTCCTCGCCCCGCTCCTACCACAGTTTTCCGAATGTTTCTCTTTGTAGACCGTACATGGATGACTCGTCACAGAACTCAAATATTTTATTTACAGCAAACGAGCAATGTACGTTACGTTGAGTGTTCGAGCTGTAGAGAATTTACTCGTAATAATGGCTTCATTTCTTTATCCTACGTGCTTGCTTGTAAGCGAATTGCAAACGAAGGCTCGTCCTCACGAGACGCAACGCAGTACGCAATATAGCAATAAGTACATCATAAAACCACATATTTATCATCTCATAGTTCTTCATTATGCGATGGTCGTTCTACGAGAAGTGTCTCGCATGCGATGATTTCAGGTTGTGATAAAAGTAAGTGGAGAACACCCTAGTGTTATCCTTGCAAAACTGTTCATTATAAATGTAATGCTGCAGTAAGTTTGCTATGTAGTTTAACTTTAATGCGGAGGTTACGTGTTATTGATAATTTTGATGTTAATGCAGATAGGTCAGGAATCCATCAGGAAGCTATAAAGTTAACTATATGTTCAGAATATTAACGAATGTCTAACGGCAGTCGTAATGGCAAATTTATAACAAGCAATTGTTTTAAATTTATTTTTATTTCATTATTCAGCAAAAGAATCACGTGAAACAACTTTAGCTTGCCAAATATTCAGCGTTGAATTCTTCACTGGTGATACGCAGTGAGAACTACTCGGAGACCAGCGGCACGCTCCAGACACGACATTACGGGCTCAAATACTTAGATACATAGATAAAGTTTTTACTAAAACTAGAACTAAAATATATGATATAGTTTTTAGGGAATTGGTGAGACAACATAGATGATAGAATTAAATAATTTTCACAGTAAAAAATCTAAAACATTAACCCTCTATCATATGAACACATTATTAGTAATTAGCTAGCGTAGCGTTTAGGTATGTTTTGTCCTTGTCATTTTTATGTCAATGAATTATATAATAGACTTTAAGTTTCAAGCACACAAGACTGTTAACAAGCGGCGGCGGATGGCATATACGCGTAACAATAAATCGATCACACGTTATCTGGAAGGCATTACAGCGGCGATTAGGCTGCTCCCGCGGGATAACTCCTTTGTGTTGACTACGGATCGGGAGATTAATGGAACAACTTACTTCGACTTGATAACAATAGTAAGCCATTACTACAATATACAATACTACATATACATATATATAAAATTCTTCTGTCACGGGGTGCGTAACCGAACTCCTCCGAAACGGCTCGACCGATTTTCGTGATCCTTAGCGAGGATATTAGTCAGGGGGGAGAATCGAACAACATCTATTTTTCATCCCCCTAAATGTTAAGGGTGGTCCACCCCTTAATTTTTTTTTTTATTTTTCAGACAAAATTTTTTGTTTTTATTTTTTTATGATACATCATACAAAAATACATGCAACCCTAAATTTTCACCCCTCTACGATCAACCCCTATTTTTTTTTCTAATACATACATGGCAAAACAACGTTTGCCGGGTCAGCTAGTATACATATATAAATATACTACGATACAATAACCGAATAAATACAATAACGTTTTAAAAACTAAAAAGAAACCGACCTCATTGAATGAAATTTGAGCCTATAATACATTTTAAGTGGAAAGTAGATGTATTTTGTATATATATAATATGGGTAAGCTAAATAAACGTAACGCTCCAATGATACAGCGAGGTATGAAAGTACATGAAAACATACCCTTGTAACCTTTCAAACAAAAAAAGAATTTTCTAAATCGGTTCAGCCGTTTTCAAGTAATCGGTGAACACACAGAAAAAAAATAAAAAAAAGATTTCGACGAATTGAGAACCTCCTCCTTTTTGATAAAGTCGGTTAAAAATCAATATAAAAAGATTTTAGACAGAATTTCTATTCCAATGGGTTTTATAAAAATATCCTCTACTTTTCGAGGCGTTTCCTTTTCATATTTTGTGAAAAATGGAACTACAAATCGACAATCGAATGCTGCAGCATCCAGATATCTATTGTGGCGGAATATTCGGAATTTCAGATATATAAAATATTCCCGGATATTTGTTAAGACGTCCTCTGGGAGCAGCCAGTGTGCTGTGCTGAGTGACGGGGCTAATAGGGCTATCGACTTTTAGCTTACCAGAGGGGTGGTCCGCTGGGGGTTGACTGGGGTACTTTCGAGACTTGTGTGTATATTGTAAGAGAATTCGGATCCAGAAGTACGAACTTCACTGAACATCTGCAATATCAAGAATTTACTATTTAAGAAATCTTCGTTACAAAATATCTTAAGTAAAATAAAATGAAATAAGTTTATTTAGACACAGACACACAAATGAACAAGATCAAATGAAATTCTCAACATTATAGATTTATCTTTATGATCACACATTAGCTCACATTAGAACAACACGTTCTAATGTGTTGCCACTTTATTCATTTACATTAGAAAGAGAAGGACAAAACATACAAAAACGCCACGCCACCTCAGCCAATTAGTTTATAAATAAGAAGGTAAAAGTACATAGGTGTCCCTGTACCAACCTAGTCTGTGTTTCCCAAAAGGTCGAGTCTCAGCTTTTTGCTACTAGACATAGTGCGAAATAGCACTCGTTTTCAGACTGCGCAGTAGTTTTATTAATTTTCAAGCAATACCGGTAATACATGGTTTGTTGCTAAAATATTGGCGATGGCTTGTATCAGTACATAATGTTCAGACAGGACCTAGACTCATGGAGACTTGTGTTTTAGATCCTGCTGTTCTTCAAGGGTCTTTACAATTCGTAGCCATATTACTCTTACAGTTTAAGATGAGGAAATTACCTATATACACACATAACAATTTCTTGTAATAAGAAAATATCTCTATAGAAATACAAAAAATAAAATAAAATACAAAATATTTATTTCTCTAAAACTTTATATATGATACATTTCATGGGTGTGGGCTCCTCTTTTATGTAGTGCCTAGTGTGGGGATCGTCAGATATTCAAATTCATTGAAACCTTTTGTGTATAAACTATGTGTATTGTAATTTTTTTTTTGTCAAACTCTTAGTTTTAAGTTTATACAACAACTAAATATTGTTCACTCAAAACGGGATATTTACCATGATATATGAGTTTTTCTGCTTCTCGATATTTCGGCACAGTTGCATGCGCCATGATCACGAGATAAACTATTTTTAGTTTTGAGTGAAAATTATGTGCAAAACCATGATAGTTTTAAAAGTTATATAACTAAATATTTTTTCATATTTTAATTTTTCACTATGCTATTTTATACATAAAACCAGTTTTATATTTTTTACAAAGCTATGACGCAACAGTATTTTTTATCCAGTTATTCAGAAGCAAATAAAACGGTTCCTAACTGAGAGAAGAGGCTGCTAATGAAGATTTATTCTTAGTAATCTCGTTACTTTGATTAAGCCGCGGGAATTAACGAGTCTTTAACAAAATTATAAGTTTGTTAGTTCGTTCTGTGGAAGAAGACGCATCTGTTAGAGTACATCATTAATAGTTCATAATATAATACGACTAGTAGAATACAGTCGCGGCATGTTTAAACAAATAATTGTAGCGTTGAAATGACCGTTTATTTTAATAATGGTACGAATCGACCTTTTGTCCTGATATATTGAATGCCTACGCATATAAGGTTTACATAATTGGTTTTACATACTTCCATGATAAATAAGCTTGCAAAAAGTAATAAGTACGTTTTCAAAACTAAAAAGAAACCAACTTCATTGAATGTAATTTGAGCATATAATACATTTTTAGTGGAAAGTAGATGTATTTTGTATATATATATATATAATATACAAAATACATCTACCTAACGCAGCGCTCCAATGAGACAGCGAGGTATCGAAGTACATGAAAACATCATCGATGCATACAATTTTTAGATTTTAGTTGATTTTTCAGCTCGACTGATTTTGCTAAAATTATAAAACCTGTGAAGTATACCTTTTCAAACAAAATAAGAATTTTCCAAATCGGTTAAGCCGTTTTCGAGTAATCGGTGAACATACATAAAAAAAAAAAGATTCCAAAGAATTGAGAACCTCCTCCTTTTTGATTAAGTCGGTTAAAAAATATAAAAACAGATGCTTATTTTTTTTTAGTCACACAACTATAACAATTATTTTGAATAGAAATTACTTTAATTATCATAATGGATGTAAAATAGCCCATACACAGTAGTTTAGTAGCCGTAGAATAATTAAATTAAATATAATTATAATGAATTTTTATGAGTAAACTGTGTAAAAGTGTGCAATCAATGAGAGCCTTACAGCTGAGCCCCACTGCGGGGTCGTTGACGTTAGTAATTTGCAATCCATTTCCAATTAGGGCCAGCCGTCAGCTAATGACAGGCTTCCCGCCATACAGCCATACGTGAAGCACACGTACCTACCACACTACCACAAGTACACGTGTTTGTTTAATTTACTTTTATGCTGGTATTAACAACGCTGATGCTCTAATTAGTTTTGTGTTTTCCCTTAAGACATTAAAATTACGAAAATATACTCGACTTTTCGTTGAAAGAGTGTATACGACTTAATGTCGAGTTTTGAAATTAGAACTATTAACAACATGCGGTTTATTTTTTAACCGACTTTATCAAAAAGGAGAAGGTTCTCGATTCGTCGGAATCTTTTTTTTTTATGTATGTTCACCGATTACTCGCAAACGGCTGAACCGATTTGGATTTTTTTTTGTTTGAAAGGGTACACAGGTGGTCCCATATAAATTTTATCAAAATCGGTCGAGCTGAAATATAAACGAAAATCTAAAAATTGTATTCATCGATGATGTTTTCATGTACTTCGATACCTCGCTGTCTCATTGAAGCGGAGCGTTTATTTGGCCTACCCATATTATATATATAAAAATACATCTACTTTCCACTAAAAATGTATTATAGGCTCAAATATCATTCAATGAAGTCGGTTTCTTTTTAATTTTAAATTGAATAAGAGCTTTAATTTTATACGTAACAATGTAAAGTGATTATTCAGGCAGTGTAATATAATATCTTTATTTCAACGCTCTTTTTAAATTTTTGTAATTCTTGATTTTATACGGAGACTCAAAGCAGTTTAGTCTGATCACAATTACACATAATATATATCACATATTATACTGTTTTATTAAAGTTATAACATTTTAATTGTAAAACCAATGTTTATTTTAAAGTTGTCAAATGTAATCATTTATCTTAATCCTACTAATACTGTAAATCTCCTAAAGTAATGTCGGTGGGTATTGTTTCCCGGCTCCGGCACGGTCCGGCCCCGACACGTTGTAACATGAACATATGCGCCCGGGCGCCCGCAGAGCAGTCAACGGCAAATCTTAGTGAGGTGAGCAGCTCAACAGCAAAATGGACGATGAAAATTATTAGACTGCTAATCGTTCGATGGGAGATGTAGGCTTTTGAAATCTGGTATTTTTTTGCTTAGGTCTGGTTTTACTTTTTCAAGTAAAAAAGTAAAGCATTCTTTAGACATTCTAAAATAACCATAAAACTTGCTCTCGTCATCTAATTATTCTTTGTAAAGTAAAGCAAATTCTCCTTCTGCTTCTCGCTTTCTCCAGGATGGATGTACACCCCATCTTCTTTTAGTAGTTTCGCTTCGTTTTTCCAATACTTAAGTATTTACATAAGCGTCAAGTCTATCGACAGATGAAATCACTAGCTGACAAAAACCACATAACAAATAATAAATAACAATGCAAATAATACACCCAAACAGCCCGGTGTAACATGAATGACTGGCCCGTCCGGCGCACGATGGACGTGTCCCGGCCGAGGCCCGGACCGGTCGCGACACGGTGTAGCGTGAATCATCCTTAAACGTCAGTCTTGTCTGAAATATGATACATTGAGTGAAAACGCTGTTCCGCTAAATATTGCCCTCTTTTTTTTTATTTAAATAACAGTACATATTTTTGCTTTCCTAACTAGGTGGTCTATCTAAATTCCTTAAGTCATTAATCTCTTTGATCTCTTAAAATTAATTGCAGTTTATGATCCCATTTTCACTTAAAAAGTGGTCATAACGCTACAACTATGCTACGGTTATGGTACTCGTATATAATTCACCCGTTCGAAGCCGGGGCGGGTTGCTAGTAAGTAATAAAACAAGCTTAACCAAAAATATTTCAATATGAATTTTGAAACTATTCAAAGCCACAAAACTTTAAATATTCAAGTACAGCTTGTAAGTCGTAAACGCAATCCAATGCTGGTATATAATTCAATAATCCAGTTTAGCTGACAAAAGGTACAATTTGTATGAAGTTTTACGATTTGCGAAAATAGCTCGCTATTAGCTAGCGCGCGTCGCGTGACTCGGTGATGTGCCGGCTTTATGTGCGCAGACACGACAACTGTAGCCAAACAAATCACAAAGCACATGTTGTTTAAAGACACGACATTCCAGTCATGATTTCATACTACGACAAAACTAATTATCACCACGGGGAGTAGCAAAGTCGTAGCACTTTAAACATGTTGTATTCACGTGTATTTGTTACTCAAGCACACGTAAACAGTACAAACAGAAAAGCAAAAGTCGAGGAGAAAAAGCATGTTACTTTCGAAACACCTGCGTAAACCATGGTAGTGAAAACCTCTAATATGTTACTTAGTCGTATCGTTTCTATTCACGGTTTTCAGAATAAATACTTGCGACTAAAAGTCGGGCTTCGAAATCGCAACCGATCTTATAGCTACTTTCAAGCCACAATTTGAAATGATGATCGATTTAAATTCCAACAGGAAATACATATACATCATTCTACACGCGAACGCAATGCAGTGGTGAAAGGGTGAAGGACAATGTTATTTATTGGCACACTGTTTTTGTTTACTGCATTATAATAAATAAAAATAAATATAGATGGTAAATGCTGACAACAGTATAAAGCCATAATATTAATACTAAGCATGGTTTATATTATGGTGACCAGATGATTGTCAATCCTAAAAGCGTGGTAGGCAGAGCGACGTAACCATCTGAGCTGTTAGGCCACAAGTAGGTACCTTTATAAATGGGCAGGTACATAATACACATACTTACCAGGCTTGCGCCATGTCCTCATAGCATTATGCATATTGTGTTAAATTAACTGTAAAATGCACGTGTAAGTACGATAGACATGCAATGCATAATTAATGCAAGGAAAAAACAACATGGTTTTACGGGTCAAAACTATAATCAGTTTGTGAGTTAAGTTTTTATATTTTTATACTGGGAGTACAACTAACTGAGATGTCCGTATTACGAGTATATATATATACGAGTATCTTCCTTTAACCCACAACGTCTGCATAAATAAGTTGATAGAGTATAATTGGCTACTAATTATTGTTCGTTTCCTTCCCAAAATTCAGTCGATTCAAATTGCTACTCCAATACATCGATTCTCCAACATAAAGTTATAAAAAAATAAAAGACGTAGAGTTAAACACAGTTCAACACCTATCTAACCATTGAAGCAAGCCGTTACCATTTACAAAGAGACATCCTAAATTACCAACGACTACCTTAAGTAACTGAAGAGCGAAGCGAGCTGCAATTTTTTCAATCAGCGAACCTTACCATACCTGCCTATCTATCGGAAGTGAAACTGCACCAGTCTGTGAGATCGTCAATAATAAGATATCTAGCTTCCGAGCAGCCATGTTTTAGAAGTCTAGTTAAACGCTACTTTCGTATGAGTCAACTCTACTGATTGAATTAACAGCCAGCTAGAAAATCTTTATAATTTCTTAGCAATTTAAAATCCTAGACCGATAACTTAACGTGCCAGGCAGACTTGCTCAGATGAAAATGCCACTGCAGACACCCATCCAGGGACTAAAATTGCGTTATTTTGTTAATATTCATAACAATCGTTCATCATTATAGTCGATATGAGCTATTCCAAGAGATCTGTATATGTTAAAGACGGCGAACGACATATTTTAGCTTCTTAATTTTAAAATAATGACAGAAATGTATTAATTCTGAATATTATAAAATACATGTGAAATAGTTGAGCTATCTAGGAACCGTTTAAAACAAGACACCATGAAATTATATTGAAAACCCGATGGTCTTCTGTTCATCACAGGCCCATCAAAACATCAAGACATCAAAAGGCTCAAATACGAACGACTTAAGTCAGTGCGGTTATCGAAATGTTTTTATTACACGCAAATCAATACTTTCGACCACCATTCGGCGTCAAGGAAACAGTACCGACGTGGAAGGGCAAGTTTATTGAATGAGCATAAACAAGCCGCAGCCGATGCCTCCTAGTTCACTGTAAGAGCGCTCTTATTGAATTACCCTGAAAGTGTACGCCCCGGGCTATGGATAAATAACATTGTTGGGAAGCTCTGTTTTACGCGAAGCTGCTAAGTTTTAGAAGTGGCATCACTCACAGAATGTATATTATTGTTTAAAAAAAAATGAGCGAGCCTGACAATATTCGCTTATAATGTCGCTGCACCAAGATCTGCTGATCGCTAAGAACCCTTGGTGCACCTGGAACTCTCTGGCATGCCTTGGTGCCTGCGATGTCCTCGTGGGCGTTCCAAGCTTAGTGCTTGTGTTATGTACTGTTATTTGAAAATAAAAATAAAAAATATGTTAAACATCTGACTCTCACTTTGGTATTAACAACATTCATATTATATCCCGAATTAGTTTATATAACTTCACGCTTTATACACAACACTGAAAACTTACGTGCACAGCTGATGCGTTCTCCTTCTCTATTTTCTTTTTTCTTTCTCGTCACACACGCGCACACAATTTTGGCTGACAGTACTTAACCTTTCAGCTGGCCTGTCAGCTCAGTTAGTAGAAGTTCTGCCTTCTGCGCTGTAGGTTGAGGGTTCGATTCCCTCCCAGGATAAACATTTGTGTGAAGAACATAGGTGTTTTTTCTGTGTCTGGGTATAAAGTATCATAAGTATGTATTTAAAAATATATAAGTATTCTATCAGTCATCTAGTCACCATAACACAAGCTATGCTTAGTTTGGGGCTCGATGGTGTTGCGTGCATTGTCCAGCAATATATTTACATTTATTTAACCTTTCGGAAAATTGGTTGGTACTTTCTGTCGGACAACTCTATCACCACGCGCGCTCATTGGTCAAATCAAAAAGCACGCGTTTCCTAAGCTTCTTGTCACACACATCGGTCACTTTTCACGAAATAATTCAGACAGTTTGTAAGATAGCTTTGTATGATTTATCGATGGAGGTACAGTGCGAACTGTGAACTCGAGCGGCAACGAGCGAACCGCTGATCAAACTCATGAGTGACATCATGTTGAAGATGCTCTAGATGAATCGAAACTGTGTCGATGCCTCCATCGACAAAATAATATGTGAGTAAACCCCATATTTATCAAAATGTATAGTACAACTCACGAAAGCTTTGAAATTGAAACTCCACATTCTAAATGCGCAACGCAGAGCACGTGAATCCACGTGAAGGTCGCACCTTGAGTGATCACGCGGATCGCGGGAGGAATATACTCGTACATTAATTCAGTTCCCCTATTCTGTGGCATGATCCACGCTCGAGTCCGTATGGTTAGTTTTGGTGTAAGTAAAAATAGTATGAAAAACGTGTAAAAGCGTGTAGTTATGCAAACATACGCGTTCACTCTGATCCACGTGCTACCGCGTTGCACTGTTTGATGTGTAGAAGATCTAAACTTTAACATTTATTGGCACCTCCGTTCGACTTTGTAGCTTCAAGACCTACAAAGGTCTACCTTTATGAAGCCACCGCCGTTGTAATGGAAGGGTTGTTATAATAAAACAAAGAGTATTAGCTGCTTTTGTGAGCTTCTGCGTTTTTGTACTGTGTATTAATATTCTTGCAACTTTTGCTTTTGCAAATATTAATTAATTCATTATGTTTTGTAACACAACACAATTAAACAATTAATTCATTAATATTGTGTCGTAGGTACCAGATGTTACCTACAACACGGGACCCAGTGTAGAATCCGGTCAGTCAGTTTTTTCAATATTTGTAGTGACTATCCGGATAAATGTCTAAATGCCGCAATATACGTTTATAACCAAGTTGTTCCAATCTTACCCAAGCTTTGAAAACCTGAACAACTCAAACAATGACTCATTGAGCTCGCACCATACGAATTTGTCAAAATTAAAAAATGTAAGTTTTGTAATTAAGTAATAAGAAGTTGATTTAGAATGTAAGTTTTACGAATGGATTTAGGCCTAAATAGTCTGTGACAGGCACTGATCTCAACGCTGAATCTCTGAAACCATGCTCCGTCTTGTCATGAGACATAGCGTAGTGTAACGAGTGTATGCTCACTAATGCTGTGTGTAGATGCAGACCATACAGTATTCCCTTGGTAATGTCCCAGAGCGTCTAGACATGTGACAGTGACAGTGACGTGTGACGTGAGACGGCTATCTTGTAATTCGCCAGGCGAATCTTGTCACGTCATGTTTCTCAAGAACCATTACAGTAGCTGTCAACAAACTTAAGCCGTCCTAAACAAAGCAAGCAGGCTGCAGACTAATCTAACGAAAAGCTCCATACCAAAAGGGACATACCTTACATGCATGTCAGACAGACGGACATGTTGAAACTATAAGGATTATTTGTTGTAATTCGGAACTCTAAAAAGCAGACATTTGGTTAACGTCATTAAAAAAGTAACATCATACTACTCATTATTGATGACCGTTTCTGAGCACGAGGCGACTACACAATGTTAGTTCATGAGTACACAGCCTTAGAGTGATGTACGACGCGTCACGCGAGACGGGTTGGTTCAGTTCAGTTCAGTTCTTGGTTGATGGGACGGGTTGGTTTGTCTTACAGATGGAAATTGTCCTGTCCTGACACAAGACAATGACACAATGACACCAACCCGCAGAGAGGCATTAGGTCAACATGATTAACTTGTATTTATTGGATACAATCTTGCATGAAACTAATTGTTCATCTATTGTTAACAAAGAGCACTGGTAATCTAGTGGAAGTGGCTTCTGAATTCGATTTTAAGGTCGTAGGTTTGTATCAGATCGTGCACGTATTTTTCTGTTCGAAAAATCTATTTTCACTGTACAAGCACTCTCAAACGGTGAAGGAAAACTTTGTGACGAAACCAGAAGTGCACGACAGGTGTGGAGTGCACGAAAACAGCATCCTTTCACGACACTGGTTCTAAAAGTCAAAAGTCAAAAGATACTATATTTAATACAATTACAAGGATCACTTTGAAACGTCTTACATACTAGGTGAATTTAGCTGCCAATTCCTACTAACCCAAGCACGAGAAGAACCGGCAAGGAACTCGTCCTTAGGAAAAACTAATACAAGAGAGTTTATACATTTCAAATGTGTCGGTTAACTGTCTGAGGGCAAAGCGGCCATGCATTCGTATCAATAATATAGTCATTTATATTATAATGCGTGTTCTTGAAAAGAATACCTTTTATGTATGCTTTAAATTTCTTAATAGGTAGTTTAGTTGCATTTTCAGGAAGCTTATTATAGAAGAGCACCGTGTTCCCCATAAAGGACTTATTGACTTTTTTATAATTTATAAAGCACTAGTGACAAAAATAACTATGTCATGGATTAAGAAGAAGATAAAGAAAGATTTTGTTGGTTGGATAATTACATTCGAGCTGAATTTCATGACGCGTTTTTATTTTGTCTAAATTTAATTCCTGAATACTAAAAGAAATCTTAAATTTAAAGACTATTTCGAAAACGTTTCCAAACGTTTGAGATATTCTCAGATGTCACTAAGCAGTTTCAGTATTCGGGTATAAGTCAACGAAGTATTGTAAGAACGGTAATGTCTGGCATACACGGGGCTAGTATTTTAAATTAGGATAGCAAGCTAGTACCTCTGGCTTCATAGTACCAGAACTAGCATAATTTCTAAGCTAGTAAGCTAGCGCGGGGCCATGGGTTTGTATTTGTTGAGCAAATAACGGCTCTCTTTACCAGTTTTAGAGCAGTGACTACGCAGTGACTTATTTATTTTCAAACTGTGTTTTTTTATTATATCGATTTCAAATATCATTGCTTTGTGTAAACTGATCTAACTGGTTCCAAGCCAGCATAAGATATTAGATGTCTAGCTTGAAATATTAACCTCGTATACGAGGCCTAGATATATTAGTAAATTAGTCATATGAGTCAGTGGTAAAAGCCTCCGCCAAAGTCTAACACGTTTGAAAAGCAGAAAACGACAGCTTTACGTTCCTTTCGAATCATGGAATATATAAAATTGGCCTCTTCTATTGGCCAAAAGTATTAATGGATATCGTACACAAAGTTTTTAAGTTGAAAACAAATTCAACTCGCAGTACAATATGTACGTAACAAAAACAACGATTCACATTTGGACGACGTAGCACGCCTCTGCGGCTTGTAGACGTGCTACGACTAGCTACGTCTTTGTATCTCGTAGACAGGCTACGAACAGCGTTCTACGGGACAACAAATAATGAATTTGAACCTCATAATGCCATGCTTCTGTGGCCGTGGTTGATAGTGCAGTTAGGCAGGGCGCAAACGTGGACACTTTTGTGTCTTGTATCAGATACAAGCTACCGATGAATATTTTATTTCTATAGAACCAAATAATTCACTTCCTGCGCATACGTAAAATGTTTTGTGTCCAGTTGCTCCCACTTAACATTTACTCATTTACGATCGAAAAGTGTTCGGTGTTGGTAACTGGAAACTAAAAGTAGTCGGTTGAAGACACGAGCAACATTAAAAAAATACCTTACAAATGTACTGAGTTTCTACATCAACGTCCATCGTGAGACTGACGGAAAACAAGCAACAAATTGTACCAGTGTCCAGTAGTAGCAACGGGCGACTGTGTCCGATCACCCCCACAAGACACAGGAACTACGGTTCTCTGTGATGGTGTGCCGTATCGGCAACAAAAAGTGTCTACGTTTGCGCAGCGCCTAAGTCACAGGTTTGCTCTCATGTTATTTACCGATTCTAATGGAATAGTCTTATTCTTTTCTTTTATGTCGACTGCTATAAATATATGATTGTGTATTTTGCTATGATATTATCGTAATAAATTCGCAGTCAAATATAATTTTGGCACCAAAAATCATAGCGGATTTAAGGTTTCTTTATTTTTTTTTATTTTACTTGCACCATTCAAACTGTTACCTTATACATTTTTATTAAGAATCTATTAAAATCATCGCGATAAAAAATCTATTATTCATATAAAAAACATTATTGATTATTGAATATCGTTCTACGTTGCAGTCGATCGCCAGTTATTTATTCTAAAAATCATCGCATCACGACAGTCTAGACTTTCTTGAATTTTCGCAAAAAATCTTGTGGCAGGCACATTCTGACGTCTAGTTGTTGAATTTTCAAAGACCAACTCGCTCGGGATGAAGCCATTATTGCTTTAGATAAATCTGACCTTATTATTGTTGTGCTTTATTTAGTTTGGCGCGCGCTGGGGGAACACTAAGTAGTACATTGCACTTAGTATACAATACGTTAAAAGTGACAACTAAGGAGTTTACTTGTACACTCTACGAGTTTACATTCAAATAAAAAAACGGTGTTGTGGGACACCTGCTAGAGTAAAGTTGAAAATCATGATAATGGTTATCGTCAGCGCTCGTATAATATAATTTAAAATACAATTTCTAATTTAACACAAAACACGTGAGACGTAGGGTTTGATTCGGGGCTCAGTATTGACAGTGAACGTTGTCAACCAATATTAGCGTAATAACTAACGTAAGTGTGTGGAATTTGTTAACAGTTTGTAGTTTAATTTTTTTACGGCCCAACTCTCTGTCATGCGAAGATTCTGTAACATGATTTTATTCCAATTATTCATACCAGGGTAAGTAACTCCAGAGTATGTTCGCTAATAGAAGAGTTCTGGGGTGACATAAATTTCAAAGATATAACAGATATAACATAGATACTCGTATAATGCCTACATCAAATACAAAATGCCATTATACACGACTGTTGATGCGTCTGGTGACTAAAAACCGCGCACTACTCGTATTTGCGTGACATTTAGTCCATTATCAGATCCAGCTTCTCCGCTTGCTTGTTCACAGCGTGAGTCTAGCACTAGCGAGAAAGCTCTTAGTGATTGTTAAGTACTAAAGTACTACCTAATCTCTCAGCGGGAGCCTTTGTCGCATAGTTTAATTATTGATTATAGATTTCTATGTTGCTATTTAAATTCTAAATACAATATTTATTTCAATTATTTGATATATTTTATATTATTATTTTTTACTTCCGTTTGAGTTGGTGCGGCGGTTGAATGTACCGAGGACATCAGAAGGCGCAAATATGCAGGTCTCGATAAGGCCTACACATTTGAGCCATTTGGAGTCGTGACCCTGGGCCTGTGGGGAACCATCTCTAATATGCAAAATATTTCACGTCTGGTAGAAACATTGCGTGACCCAAGAGCTGGTTCATTCGCTGGTTCCTATCTGGCTCAGGTATGAGCATTGCCATTCAACGTGACAATGTCACTAGTGACTAAGGAACGCTGCCCTCTGGCAGTGATCTGGATGAGTTGAGATATCTATAGATCTTTTAAAACAGTCCTTAAATAACTCAACTGTTTCACATGTATTTTATATTAATCTGGTAATTACATATCGGTAATTATTTCTGTAAATAAATTAAAGACTTTATTTTATAAAACTCATACACAGACCGAGAAAGATGTAGGTCTATGTCGCGGCAAGCCTTGCTCAGCCAGCTTTTAAGACTAACCCTCTCAAGTTCGCACCAATTTCACTTGCTATAAACCTGCATAATATCCTGTCGGATAGTAATGTTGATGTGTGTTGCCATAGCCTGTCGAAACTCATATAAATGTGTTTTGCCATAGCCTGTCGAAACTCATATAAATGGCACAGAAAGTTTTAGAAACTGAATGCTAAGTTTTTTTTTGTTTTGTTGGTTCTATTGTTTGCAGATTATTTATTTACTTATATTTTTTTTTCATTCTTCTCTAGTTTGGAGTGATGTTCAATATATTATTATTTTTGCGTAAGTATAATATCAGTCATCTGATCAGCATAATACTAGCTATGATTAGTTTGGGGCTAGATGGGCATTGTCTATCAATATTATTATTATTTTATCCTCCTCATATCCATCTCAACAATCGCGTGAATTATTAATATTGTTTTTTCTTGGCTTAGGTGTTCTGTTGGATCACATGGGATCGGACAGAAAGGCTGTGTCCCACAGGCCCCACAGCTACACACAATGTTCTACATAAAGTTGTTCCATTTCGGTGTCGGATATGCGAGCGGCGGAACGGCAAGTGATAAATGCGAGTGTGGCCCGCAGAGATGCCGTCACCCTTTACAACATATTTACAACAAACAGACAGCGCTGTATCAGGTTTTGTCCTTGTTATCGCGAAATTGCGAACAAAATCTTAAAGTTTACGAGCTTCTATCTTATCGCTCGCCTCTTCGCATTCATGGCTTTTATGCACTCTATGAAAAATTAAATGAAAAAGTATATTTTTATAGCAAAATACAACTTTCTTCTTTTACATACTCGTACATACATATATCTAAGTAGATTAGGTAGTTCTTATGATTAACTTTGATACTTGCTGAGAGTTTGGTTTACTAATCGGGTATACGGCCTTATCTTTAAAGGCTGGTTATAAATATATGCATATTTATGCAGTAATAAGATATTTCCAGCTATTTTTACTATTTTCTTCCATATACTACACATAATGCCGTTGGCACGGCCGCCAGGCGTTGCTGGCGCAGATATCTAACCTGCCGACCGTGCAGAGCAATAAGTCGTGGGTGCGGCGTAGTGTGGTGCAGCCTTTAGATCATCAATATCACTTAAGTTAAAATATATCTGAGGTGTCTACTGACTTGGGTATCACTGTCATGAGTATGTCCGTATGTTTTATTATTAACATACTTGCTAAAATTGATTCCGATTCCTTCAGTGGTTACAGCGTGAAGGAGTACCAAACATAAAAACATTTCATTTTTACTGTAAACGAATCAATGAATGATAATTCTTTATTGTACACCTTAAAACCAAATAATTTAATATGTCAATTTGTGAAAATTATGTACAATTAGAAGTGTTATCGCTAAGGAAACGATTTTATTCAGACAACTTTAGAATAAAGAAGAGTTTAACATGACTGGAAAGTTGGTCGGTCGTGGTGTACTAAATTATGAACCTTATCTTTCTTATATAAAAGTTTGTAGTAGATGAACGCAATAAACTTACACAATATTATTACAATATTACTTATACATATATATTGACATAATCGATGTACACAACTACAGATACATACCATAGTACATTTAATAGAAATATACTGGTTTTTGATTTAACTGATATTAATTTAAATAGGATTGTGTTATGGAGACTGGCATCGCAGAGAAAAAAATGGCTTAGAAGCTGGTTCTATGCATTACGATTTTAAAGATGTTTTCAAACCGGCATAGAACCTTAAAAGTTCAAAGAAAGTTAAAAGACATGTGCCAAGTGCATAAAAGGAGAATTTGTGACACGATAAGAAAAAAAAGAAAGTGATGCTTGATGCTTGTTTTTGTGGTAGACTTTCTAAAGCTCAATTTTATTACCCGTTGTTATCATTACATAGTATAAAACAAAGTCGCTTTCCCCTGTCTGTCTGTCCCGATGTATGCTTAGATTTTAAAACTACGCAACTGATTTTAGTGCGGTTTTTTTAATAGATAGAGTGATTCAAAAGGAAGATTTATATGTATAATACATGCATAATACAGTAGATAAACACTGATAATTTTAGAGGTTTCCAATGTGGTGTCGTAAATAAACTCATATTTTTGCGCTTACATTGCAAACGCTGTCTGAACCTTACGAGATAGATCAAAATAATGTACCACAGTATTGTACACCCTCAAAAGGTCTACAAAAAAGTCAGCGATGGTATATGTCTATCTCTTAGGGATAACCATTCTGTAGTATAATTAGTATCAGCATTGCACCCGTGCGAAGCTGGGGCGGGTCGCTAGTGAATTTATAAAATAATGTTAACTTTTGAAATTTTCTGGTGAAGCTTCTACCATTGGTTGCCATGAATGTACGTCAAAAGTTGAAAGTTGAAAATAAGGTCATTAATCGCTAGCTGCCACAATTGGTGTTATTAACCTCTAATAAGCCGGAACTCGGATCTCGTCGAAACAACAGATTTTCTATTGTCTGGAATCAAAGAAAATGTTACTTAAGTCGTACTTACCCGTAGTAAAGATTTGACCAAGTAATCCATACCAAGGAGAAACGTAACCGTAGACCATATACAGACTCTGAGTGTAGCAGAGAGTGTTGCTCGCAGTAGTACCAGGCCTCAAGGGACCCCCCCTTCCTTGCACCCCCACCCCCCGCCGAGGTGCCGGCGATAAAATATGGTGGTCGGGAAATTGCGAGCGTTTTATTTGCGACATAAAAACTGTTTTCATTTTGTTTTTACAGCCGACCAATTGCTGAGCCATTAATTAATTGCGTGTAAGGTCAAGCCTTGTTCGCCATGATCGTTTTATTTCGGCGTTTTACAGTCAGTAGGTTTGTATTAGAGTAAGTGGGTTTGTAATTTTAAAGTGGTAATTTTTGTACCTATTAATTTTTGTCAGTAATCATACATACTACAATTAATGGTACAATTAATAGGTACTAATCTATAAAATAGTTTAGAATAATATTTATAAATAAATACCACACCGATTTGGATGAAACTTTGTATACATATGTAGCTTGATAGATGAGGAACTGGAAATAGACCATCTTTTATTGATGAACACTACGCGAAACTGCGGGCTGGAGGTAGTAGGTAATATACTTTTAAATACATATGATACATAATGTGCTTTATGATACTATATCAAGTGGTACAACCTTAATGTCGACGTCAGGAATTACCTTTAGGTTCAAAAACCTAATAAATTCGTAGTCAGCGTCTAGAAATCTAAATAGTCTACGCTGTAGCAGTATCTACGTGTCTCATCTACGCCGTAGCGTTGCCTACGTCGTAGTCAGAAAAGTGCGTTTTCACTGTTCCTTATTGTTCTTGTTCCAACAACTCCCGACATTATCCTAAACTATGAAACTATGTTCAAACAAGCATAACGTCTCACTGCGCGTAATGTGGACCGTCCCGGGCGCGGCTAATGTGACTCACTTCCAACGCAGGTATGTAGCTAGGGCTAATACAAAAAAAAAAAAAAACAGTGTATATCTTGGTCAATCCGAATAAACAACTATTAGTACATTATTTAAGGCTGTCTTGCGAACCAAACATTACGCTCTAAAATTATTTATTTGGCTCGAGTTATTTCAGGTTTATTTAGTAATTTTAGTGGGTTTTTTTAAATAAAGCTCGAGTTATTAGCTAAAATATTTATTTATTCACCACTTATTTATCTATTTTTAAAGGATTAACATAATACAATTGTGTGGTCAAACATTAATATAATTTTAACAATATATCTTAAATAGTTCTTATATATTACTAATTACTTTTAAAAACAAATGTCAATATTTAAATGTACAGATTTTGGTTATGTAAATATTAATAATTCCTATAATTACCTTATTACCATAACACAATATAAGAATAATAATTCCAATATAATCATTCATATAAATTACTAATCAAAATTAAAAACAACCGCCAAAATTTAAATGTCAAGATTTCTGTTATGTCATATAAAATTGACAGATGTAATTATAGATAAATAAAATATATGGCTGAAGTAACTTAGGTAAAACTTGGTGTACATATAAATAGGTTCGCCCTATATTATTAAGCTCATCTATAGCTACGTACGTAATAGGAGGGCAAAGTCGTGTGCAGCAGATAGTTTTCAATAACTAGATCTACTGTAGACAAGCAAACTGTCCCTTCCCCCCGATAAACGACCCCCCCGGGTGACATGACAACTCTCGCGGTCTGCACCGTGATTTGGAAAATGTAATGTTGCTGAAAGTTGGGATACAATTTTCTCTCCAGCAGATTACTGTTAATGTAGGAACGCATTTAAACTAGGTGTGCATTAAAAATAGAATCACCTTCTTAAAAAAAATCACAAGCATTTATTCTTCTTCACATGTTTGTTTTATTACTAAATTGTTTATTACTAAGACGTCGGGCGACGTTTTCTAATTTTATTAGTAACTCACGTGTTTTTGTTTAAAATAAAGCTTATTTCGAAAAATACTATCAAAAAACATGTCTTGTTCTACCTCGAATGACGATGAAACACAAAACTTTTATTTAAATTATTCAACACCCGAATCAATAACTCTACCTCAGCAAAATAAACAATAAACCCCGAAATCACTGAAGAAACATAAACTATAAATACGTGTAATGTTTAAAAAAATCCGGCAGTTCCCGAAGACTGCCGATACAAGTGAAAACTTTGTGAATTTTATCGTCGATCGATCTATTAGATTATTATTTTTAAAAATCTTGAAAAATTGAAAATTAAACTTAATAAATAACTTAATTTTAATTAAATAAAAATTAAACCAAAAATAATAACCAAAAATAATTCGAAAATAATAATCTAAAAGCTCGACGATACAATTCAAGTTACTTAGTTTTCACTTGTATCGGCAGTCCCCAAAGAATGTTTAGGGAATAATTTCGCATGAATTGTTTTACTTATCAGTAGAAAGTACTATCACGTATATGGTGAAATACAATTTCCATTTATTGCGCTATCGTACACAATTATTGCAATTATTTTACATAAAAACGTTTACACTTCGGAAAAATCTACATTCATGCATAGCTCATGAGAAGCGTGCGGTGACGATGACACGAGTTTCACGCTTTTTGTTCACCCTAAAAGTATACATATATACACAGTATACATATAGCTCATGGAAAGCGTTCGGTGACGATGACGCGAGTTCCATGATTTTTGTTCACCCAAAAAGTGCTCAACGCGCCTAAAGAAGTTTTCACTTCAAAAAATAAGGTCTTGTTTAGACAGTAGACACCGCCTCGAAATTTCCTTCACCGTTTGGGATTACCACATACAATTTTCGAATAGAAAAATCCATTGGTGCAAGACCGGATTCGATTCCATGACCTTAGGATCGGAAGGCGGGGCCACTACCACTTGACCACCAGCGCTTCCACATTTATGTTAAAAATAAAAAATATATACGAAATAGACACGAAATAAAATAATTGACAACTCTACTCATAGTAAACTCTACATGATGGATACATGTGTAGTTATAAGAATTTCAGATCAAAGCGTATCCCAGCGGCGACCTGTTAGCCGAGGAGCTAATCCCGGCGCGCTCATCCCGACGCCAACGGGATTATTCGCCTATTGACAGTGCAGCTATCGCAGCGAGCGCATGGATTTCCGTCGAATCTTGTATTGAGCAATCTATTCAATCTTGTATTGAGCAATATATACTGTTGCTGTGTAAAAGATAAAATAAGCAAATTTGAGAACTCTCGTTTGAGAATCAGTTGGGAATGGGAATGTTGGGAATGCTGGAGAGCGGTCAATTTGTCATAATGACTTTTTTTTTCACGGTGACTTTTTGTCACGGCCAATATTTTAAACAGTGATCACTTTTGACAGGATTCCTTTAAGGCCGTCTTGTGAAGCAAATATTGCGCAAAAACATTTTTTTTTATATAGAGTAGAGTTATTGACTCGATGTGAATAATTGAAATAAAAGCTTTGTGTTTCTTTGTGATTCGAGCAAAAAGAATCCGTTTAATTATTTTAAATGAAAGACACCATTTTATATATAAGAACAAACGACAAGATACAACTTTATAACATCATACTATAAACAATATAAACACTTGACATTGCCAAAATTGACATTATTATGACACATGCCATTAACGAAGAAGAAGAAGAAGAACTTTTGACAGAGGTTGAGATACGTTTATAAAAAGGCAATGTTTTAAGGTATTTATTAATTTAGGGGTACCCATTAACTTTTACGCAACTTATTCAAAAACCTATTCGAAGGTTATAAAAATTAGGTTCTTTTTGTCTAGGATTTAGAATTTTTATATTTATTTTATACATATATTGTTATGCAATTTTATATTTAGTACGATATATTCAGTTGGATGACTGAGCTTTGCTAGGTATAAAACACAAATAAAACGACGTTTTCTTAAAATTAAACCTAGCTATATTGTTTCACTTTCAAAACTTTCGTGAGTTGTACTATACATTATTCAGTACGAACCAGTGTCGGTGCCTCCATCGACAAAATAATATGTGAGTAAAGCCCGTGTTTATCAATAATGTCTAGCTAGATCGAATGTATACTAAATTTCATGAAAATCGTTGGAGCCGTTTCCAAGATTCAGATTATCAGATATATATATATAATTATACATATATACACGAATTGCTCGTTTAAAGGATTGGATAAGCCAGTGGTGTGGTTTCGAGAGCTGAGATACCTCAGACTTTAATCTAACAGAACTAGCTGCTACCTAAGATTTATTAATATAGCAATATACTCAGCTAGCAGAATTTGTATAAAGCGAAACAATATTTTAGCAGCGCGCGAGATAATAACGCAAAACGTTCAGTATTCAAGGTTCGTTAGTCCAAGGGGTGTGACGAGGCAGGGGCTGGGGCAGGGAGCAGGGCTCGGAGGGGGGAGGGCATCATCTGCATAGACTAAGGGCAGATGAGATTAGGACAGTTCGACGACCGCCCGCGGGTTCTTCACGGTTGGACGTCGGTTGGAAGAGTTTAGGGATCGCTATCTCGAAACCTTTCTTCTTTTTAATAAAATAGGTATTCTTTTTAGTATTATTTAAGACTTTATTTACCAACGAAACCTGATTTTCCGTAAATGGGTACGAGTATAGTTACTTAAATAAGTATAGATTGGAATAGATTTTATTTTTATAGCCTATTTATCAAAACATCATCCCAATAAGTCTTGTTCAAAGGTGTTATCGAATTTCTATAGAGTTCCAATTTTAGAATAGGATGTTCAATCGCTAGATATTGCCAGACCCTATCTGAATCCCTGCCATTGATCGGGCAATCCACCTTTTCAAAGGGTTGGGTGTCTTAGCTTTGTAAAGAAGTAATTTACTTTTATTCCGTTTGTCGTTTCTTTATCTGCTCTTGGTGCTCAGTATTTAGTGGCCATTGTGAAATGGTGATATGTTAGCTCACTCTAGTGAAGTGTAAGAATTCAAAATAGTCTCTGATGTTATGTTTTCACAGAAGTGTATCTCAACCATCGATATGTGACATTATTATTGCCACTTTGAATGGCATAGCTGATACGCTAGCAAGAGTAATAAAGTAACATGCTTATAACGATCAATCAAGTCAATCAGCCTCTCTCTTGTGGCGGCATCAGCAGTATGCTACAGATAGCGATCGATGCACTCCACATCCGGGTCAAGGGTGTGAGGTCCGAGGTGAGGGCTCTCGGAGCTGAGAGCCCTGTTTTGTGACTATTATCTAGTGGAGCTGAGAAGCTGATCGAGGCATATCCATTCACCAAACCATTGAGCGTTTTACCATATATACCTAAGCCGAATAATGTAATGCCGTTGGAACTAGCCATCATATACATTTTCTAGAAATACTCGTAAAAAGTAAGTTCAATAATAACACCACTGGAAAGTCACAGGAAAGCAAAATTTCCAAATTTTGTTTACTATGGTGACATATTTTTTCCAGTTATTTTAATTTAAAAACGAAACTACCGAACCGATTTTGTTGAAATTTCTATGAGGGAAGGGAAGGGAAGAACCAATATGGAAGTATATCCTTAAACATGAATAAATATTTTTTCGAATCGGTTAATGAATGGCGGAAAAAAATACAACAGAATCGAGAACCTCCTCTCTTTTTGAAGTCATTTAAAAAATATTTTAGGATTATTTAGAAATGAGCTAATTAAGCTCTTTCATTAGAAAGTCAATACGGCTGCATTAAAAAAAAGGTTAAGGTCATTACTTTATGTCCTCTAGAGGGCGCCATATTCAATTGAATGTAACGTCACGTCACCAGGGGACAACCAAGACGCTTCCAACAATACCTAATTTGTTCAAATTTTAATAAGTTTGGAAGTTATGAGGGAATAGATGAACATACATAAATACCCAAATACATAATGATTTAGACCCATATACCGGTCAAAATCAAAATCATCCTTTTTGCTTCGCATAAGTCGGGTAAAAAGAGCGAACGTTTGTTGTGGTTGTGTATTAAATAAACAAATATTAATTTAATAAACAACCACAACAAAACAAAAACAAAATATACCCACTCTACTAAAATCAATAAATATGTATCGGTGGACAATCCACACAACACCATCTAACCTCAAACTAAGCAAAGCTTGTACTATGGTCACGTCTGATGACTGAAAAATACTTATTATATTTTGAAATACATACTTATGATACGTTCGAAGACTTGTGCCAAGTGCAAAAAAGGAACCTCTGAGGCGCATTTTAATCCTTTCACCACACTAGTAAATATTTGTAGTAAGGAATAATATCTAGAAAGTTTTAGGTTCAAAAACTAAAAGCACGTTATTCATTGTATCTGTTGGCGCTTCCGTAGTCCTATCCTTTTGGATGGCCGAAGGATATCTTCACAGAAGTGAGATTGCTCAGTTTGTCACTATCTCGTACGAGCTCCCTAGGTTTCTCGTAGTGAAATAGAAAACCCGCAGACATAATAAAACTAAACGCTGCAGTCTGCGCTATATTTTTCCAATACTGCAATACCACCAGGGCCATCTGGAACAGTTATATCGGCACTGCATTGCGTTCTACTGCCGTATCGTAAACCTACTGCCTACTCAGCCTTGAAACGGATATCCCGCAACAATTACCAAGCTCTGTAGAACTGATATGGCTAAGATCAAACATTTATAAATTAACATTGTTTACAATTTGTCAAATTACAATTCCGTAACGTGTCTCAAAGTCAAGTCAAAGTTAAAAGAAAATTTATTTAATGCAATCACAAGGATCACTTTAAAACGTCTTATATATTAAGTGCCGATTCCTCCTAACCCAAACCCGATAAGAAAT
The DNA here is from genome assembly GCA_948098915.1 of Lampropteryx suffumata. Taxonomy (NCBI): domain Eukaryota; kingdom Metazoa; phylum Arthropoda; class Insecta; order Lepidoptera; family Geometridae; genus Lampropteryx; species Lampropteryx suffumata. The sequence continues at coordinate 19,413,768 of OX402557.1, read as the reverse complement.
GGCAAGAAACTCGTCCTAGTCCTAGCGTTTCTTTGCATAATCCATTTTATAACTACCTTAACTCAATATCTTATAGTTCGGCAACTACTTCAAAATAAGTCTGTTAACCAGTTTAATAGAGTTTATTTTTCCAAAGAGAATACACAGCCAAACGAATTGCTTTCTTGATAAACTAACGTCCGCCGTCGCCGCGGGCAAAGGCTCTTTAGAAGAATGTAATTTAGCTTCGTATTATCTCTCTGGGGAAATATCCTCTTGTGCCCTTCTATTCCCCGGGATTTAATAAGTTCCCGAATGCCTCCTTCGTAATTTGAGGCAGTCGATACGAGACTAATAAATACTATCAGGTGTCTATATGTCTGGAGTGTGAGTTACAGAATGTATTGGTAGTTAATATTCTGTGGAAGATTGGTGTACACATGTTTATTATTGCGGTTACTTTATTGCTCAATTATATTTATACATAATGTTTATATATAATGTTTGTAACATTAGATTCACTTTTTAATGTAGTTTTTTTTATGTTACATAATGTCAGAATTGTCTACTTAAGTAGGTAATATTTAGTGCATATTATTGTCTCGCTGTTATTGTTACCTATTGCCGCAGCACGCTCCAACAAACGGTATTGCAGCCGCAATATAATTTTATTCTTATTTAATGTACTTTTCAGTATTGCTCTGTTTTACGAGCCCAGTCACGTGCAGCGCCTAGTGCCGTATAAAACTTTGTCAATAAAACTCGTCGGCTATCTGACCCACGCTATGCAACAGAAAAAATATATTCCAAGCCGTACAGCCACAAGATTTATATATTTACGGGCTAGGTTTGGGCTGGAAAACAATAAAGACTTCATTTATTGCATAACTTCAATTATTAATAAATACTAATTGCAAGAGTAAAACGAATGTATCTTGTTTTACGAGTATGTTCCATTTTTATTGCTGAGTACAAGAAATGTACGCTTTGCGGTTGTGAAGGTTGAGAAGCAATATTTTTTAGACAGACATAGACAGACACATATTTGCTTCCTAGCACACAATACACAAAACACAAGAAAAGAACAAGGCACATATTACTAATAATACAATTATGCTTAGGTTTGTGTATGTGTACGCTACAGCAGCAAATTTAGCTAGTGTTTTCGCAGTAGACGATGTTATTATTAAGCGATAGTGTGAAATAAGATAAGTTTATTTAACCAATAACATGTGTACTGGGGTACATTTTTTTTCTGAGATGAAGATCTTACACTAAAACGACGATAGGTACACGGTATGTAAACCGTTACCTTCCGTGCAAGTTATAAAACTGTGTTACGGCAAGATAACACGTCACACCCCTTTAGGACTAATCTGAGCTAAACATAGATATTACAGGTACACTAGATATACGATATTACAACTAAATATCTTATTGCCAATGTATATGTAGGCAGGTAGGAGGTTCATAATAATTAAGCTTAATACTAAATTTATAACGTTTATGTAACGTTTATGTAAGTGTAACTTAATGTAACTTCATAAAAAAAAACAATAGAAAACAATATAAAAAAATGAAAAAAAAAATAAGAGAAATAACACTAGAAGACCCAAAGGAATACATTACAAGTCGCTCTTAATAATTTAGAGTATTGTATGAGGAATTTATGAGATTTAGAAAATTTAGTTTATTATTTTATTCAAACAGATGAACTTGTCACCATAGAATAATTATTAAATTTAAAAGAAAAAAGAAAAAAATCACAAAAAGATATTTGTGGGCGCAGGAACCCTGCACCTGCGATCTTCCTCAACGGTAGGCAGTTTGGGGTGACGAACCGCTGGTCCAGCCGACCATTTAGTATATCGACGAATTTATAGGTTGCCTATTCCGAATGTTGTACTAATTAATTAAGTACGTTACAATTTCACTTGGAGTTTGTGAGTCACACTTTTTTCTGATGACCGTCACTTTAGTTTAATTCGTAACAAGAAGTTTAAATGCTTCTTTGTTTGGATATTATCACTACAATCACTTTAATATTGAACTGAGGGCATGAGTCACATAGGTTTTTCACTTATTAGTAGTTTTTTGTAACACGTCCAGATCGTAAAACAATCACTAATAATTGATAGTTGTGAGTTAGTTGTATACAAAAAGTTCACTTTGTTTTCACTTTGTTGATCCAGTTTGTATTATTTCAATCTGAAAACACTTCTTCTCAGATTTAAAATGATTTTTGTCAGATATATGTGCTTTTTTTGAAGAACTATTCACTTGGACTATTTAAAAACTTTTTTTCTTTACGGAACTATTGTTGACTTTACAGAAGCGCCATCTACCAATTTTGGCGTATAACTCTGATAAATATTATAGTGTACTTACTGCATGCCGCTTACTTGTTCTGTGTCTTCACTGACGCCGACGTCGCAAACAGACTCCGATTACGTTGTTTTTCTCCCTTTTACAATGTTTTTACGAGCTTTTTTAAAAACAAATACTTGGAATACTTCGCCTCTGACTGAAGCACAATTAGGAAGTCCTAATTTATTACAAACCTTGTTGCAAAATAAATTCTTTGAATGTATTTCGTGCGTGAAAAGTATCCTTTATAACAATGTTTTGTGTAAGATAAATTTTTCTTGAATAAAATGTTGGCTCATCATCATCATCCGCCCGTGACAGTCCACGCCAATGAGCTCTATCTTCAGCTCTCCTCCTCCAATCCCTGCCGGCTGCCTTATGAATGTCATCGCCCCGCCACAAGAAGAAGAAGAGAGTTCACCACAGATAACAAATTGTATACAAAAATTGTTAAAAGCAAATACATACAAAAGTTTATAAAAACTCTACTCGTGTACGCACTTCGTATGAACATGGTTTTACCTTATAATTATCAGTGGCAAACCTGCACTATCTACTTGTGTACTAACATTATATATACATACAATATTAACATACATTATGTAAGTAGGTTCATACTTTGCTTGCGTAATTATAGCGAAAACATCACCAAACATGTAGGTACAGTCTACACAGTGTATACATCTTTCAAAATAGCGTCAAATTTGTGTAACGAAGTTGCCTGCGTCCGTAGGAGCATACGTAAAGTGACCCTACAGGTGATCCTTGGGTAGTACCAAACGGGTAGCAACTCTTCTGGTGGTAGACTTGGGCCGCGGCTTGTCACTACCCACTAGACAAAACCAATCTGTGAAGCGACAATGTCGTGTTTCGAACTGATGCAGCCACTGTGGAAGTGACGGGTTTGAGCAGTTCTTGCTCTGGGTTTTAGCTAGATCACAACAGCGCCAGTGTGCAGAGTGGCTAGACATGGAGGCTAGCGGGATCCGAAGCATGATTTTACGCTGGCCGGCCGCATGTTGTAGGGGGCCCAAGTAGTGAATTAGCCATTCATGAAAGGCTACCCACAGCCTTGCTAAAAATCCTAGAATGCTCCATCGTGCTGGTTGGCGACCGGGTTCTCACATCCAGTCGTAATTCCTGGGAGGGTTCGGGCGTCCCCGCAGTCTCCAGTTTAGTCCCTCAAATGTGCATGGGCTTGTTGTGTATCTCTGCGCCGGCTATCCAGTGCCTCGCTCAACTACCGTCTTCCCCACTTACCTAACACTCACTCAAAATATGAAAAGGTCCAAAAATAATAAGTCGTATTTACAGCGGAAGCACGTCCTCACGCTTCAAGTGCACCTCACAAACATTCGCAGACTGCACTCCAATCTCGATTCGGTCGACCACTATCTTGAGACTATAAAGCCAAACTCGTTATTTCTCACGGAGACGCAGATCCAATGCCCTTCTGACACAGCGTTCCTCACATTCCCAGGTTATACACTGGAGCACAGTTTTAAGACGAAAGCTGGTAACTGTCTGTTTACTCGGAATGACATTAGTTGTCTACGTCTACGTGACCTTGAAGAGCCCGATTTTTCGATACCTTCTATGGACTTTGGTTCATACCAGCCTAGTAATCTATGCCAGTCTATATCGATCTCACTCTGGAGACTTTGAGATAACCAGGTTGTTTAACTTCATCTTCGAAGCGGCGGATGTGGCCTAACAACGTTACCCTGATGCCCAACTGGTACTTCTGGGTGATTTTGATGCTCACCACTAGCAGTGGCTGTTTCCATTTCAGTCTACTGACTATGCTGACCAAGCTTATACACTTGCTCTCTCACATAATTTTACTCAGATGGTGATCGAGGCTACCAGGGTACACGTTGAGGGCCACTCAGCCAATTGTTTGGATCTTTAATTGCTGACTAACGAACCCGATCGTCATTCAGTATCGGTGCTGCCTCCTTTGGGCACCTCTGATCACTGTGTGGTGAAGCCTGTATTGTCATACTCGCCACCCGATCCCTCGCCTCGAGGATATAGGTGACTGTGGCGTTAGAAGTCAACAGACTGGGATGAGATGCGTAATTTTTTTTAATCTTATCCTTGGCGGCAGACCTGATTTTTTTCTTGTCACCCGTCAACTGTAGTGTTGAAAACTTGTGAAGTTGTCTCCCATACTCAAGACTTTTTTGCCTATATCTGAAAACTGGAATAGTCCCAAAATCCTGGAAGCTTGCTAATGTGCAACTTGTGCCCAGAAAAGGCAGTCGCGCTGACCCCTCAAATTACCGCCCAATGTCGGTCACCTCCCTACTATGCAACTGTATGGAACGTATCCTGTATACGAAGCTCCTTAAATACCTTGAAGACAATAGCCTCCTCAGTGATCAACAATAAGGTTTTCGCAAAAGCGATCTACTGGGGATCTTCTTGCTTATGTCACGCACATTTGGAGTGAATCTATAGAGAAATACGATGAAGCATTAGCTGCTTTCACTTGACATCTCAAAGGCCTTTGACAGGGTCTAGCACGCCAGCCTTATTGGTAAGCTTCCAGCTTACGGGTTGCCAGTTCAGTTCTGCTCATGGCTTGCTGACTTCTTGAGAGAAAGATTCATTCGAGTGGTTGTTGACGAACAACCACTCTTGGATCTTTCTTTCGTCTGCTCGTCTGATCGATTGGCAATTAATCAAGGGTACAAAAAAATATATACACCGCCACACTGTTTTTACTGCACATAAACCATCTGCTTATGCCCGGAATCATTGGGTATGCAGACGACAGTACAGTTGTGGCTCTCCACAACTATACTGTCGTCTGCATACCCAATAGCTGCTGCCATGAAGCTTGGCATCCTCAACAGGGTGAGGTGATACTTCACACCTGGACAGCTTTAAACTTTATATATATAAAGCTCAAGTCCGGTCGGATATGGAGTATTGCTGCCATGTATGGGATGGTTCAGACAAACACCAGCTGTCTGCTTTGGATTTGATTGAACATAGAGCATTAAGGAAGATAGGTGAGCAGCTAAACACTGAGACTAAGTTCCAGAGTCTCGAGCACTGCCGTAAAGTTGCTTTCCATTCGATTTTTTATAGGATACATTTTGGAGAATGTGCATAGGAATTACATGATCTAATTCCACCATCTCCTTTTCATAACAGGGCAAGCAAACCTACCGCTCAGTACCATCTATACCTTGTCAGTCCACCACCCTTACGAACAAAGTGCTTTGCTTCCACATTTATAATGAGTACTGCCATTGGAATACTTTTTTGAAAGAAAGAAGAAAGAAAATATGTTTATTTGACACACTACAGAGCGTATCAATATAAAAAATTAGAAAGGTATCAATATAAATACACACAAAAACAAAATGTATGATAAATTAAAAGTAGCTAATTAAGAACCTATCATGCCAGACCAAGTACCTACAAACCATGTAGGTAGGTACTAAGCACCCCATTGGTAGGTGCAACATAAGCACCAACTAGTCCCGCTCTGTGTCCGCAGGTCAGGCCAAACAGGTCCTGAACTGACTGAAAGTATTTTCAAGTCAAGAGTATATGGGTATCTTCTAGACCTGTGTGCCTCATCGTCAGCCACATCGTCGCTTAACATCAGGCGAGATCGTGGTCAAACGTAGGTATGACAAAAAAAAAAAGACTTACATGACAAGTACTCAAAAATATGTGTAACCGTCACCTAATTTCATGATGTTTAAGATACCACTGTGACGCTGCTTCTAATGTTTTTAATGACGCGTTCTAAAATATATACTTCTTGGTGCAGTCGACTGTACGCCAAAGTTTCGGTGTCTCATCTGCGTAGGCTGCTACTTAGAAGGGCCTAGCAACTGATCCAGATTCCAGACATTCCAGTAATTTATATTTAAATAACTTGAATATATATAATGAATAATGAATACCGTTTACAGAACCTCTTCATAGACCTCCAGTGTCTACTTTACTTCGCTGAAAATTATTAACAAGCTCTCTAAACAAAACACTATAGTATATAAACATGCCTATCCATTCTTAATTATCAAGTGAAGTATATGGTAACGAAAAATAAACTGTCATACCTCTACATCTTTCGTATTAATCAGCAGCCAAATGTGATGACGAAGGTAAAACATCATAATTATCATAACAGCTTTTATGTTTCGTCCTCATATTAAGTATGGGTTCGCTCGATGTGGTCCTTATGTACTGATGCTATGGTTGTTATTCGTGTGACATGGGCAACATTTCATTACCCAATGCGTACGGTACTTTTGAAACAAATCTATCCTCAAATCAGGAGAATAGCATGCGGTTAGGCAGCAGACCAAGCCAGAACAAAGGAAGAAATCGTGTGTGTAACATCGTTGAATCAAGAGCGCACCGTATTCGAAATTCAAATCGGACTGAACTCATTATAAACTCAATAAAATGTGACCATATGTGTTTTAAAGGATTCTATGCAATTTTCCACCGGCCGGTGAGTGTTTAACCAGTGATACCAGCGTCGCTCAGCATCGACCCAGGCGCACACATTGTGGAGGTGGTTAACAGAAGGTTTTTCAGGTACGTGCGCATTATATTGTTGCCTGGTTGCCCTTGTGTCATATGTAAAACTACACGGCGATTCCCAATACGATTTTTTGTAAAGGACATCGACCCAGTGTGACAGGGCAGCGCCCATACGTCACACTTTACAAAGTCTGCTGCTGAACATAGGCCTCCCCAATAGATTTCCAGGAAGAACGATTTTGAGCCCTCTCCATCCACCGACTTCCTGCGACCTTTACAATGTCGTCAGTCTATCGAGTGGGGGGTCGTCCTACGCTTCGTTTTCCTGTCCTCGGTCGCCATTCGAGAAATTTTATTCCGCAACGGTTATCAGTTCTGCGAGCTATATGGCCTGCCCATTGCCACTTCAACTTGCAACTTTTGAGTGCTATGTCGGTGACTTTGGTTCTTCTACGGATTTCCTCATTGCGGATTTTATCACGTAGTGAAACACCCAACATAGCTCTCTCCATAGCACGTTGCGCGACTCCGAGCTTGTGTATGAGGCCAATAGTTAGCGACCAAGTCTCAGTTCTATATGTCATCACTGGCAACACGCACTGATTATAGACTTTCGTCTTGAGACTCTGCGGTATCTCTGACGAGAAGATGTGCCGTAATTTCCCGAACGCTGCCCATCCGAGTTGGATTCGTTGGCTGACCTCTTTGTCGAAGTTGGACTTGCCTAGTTGAATCGTCTGACCCAAATAGACATAATGGTCTACAACTTCGATTATATCGCTCCCATGCAACATGAGCATGTGACATGATTTTTGTCTTGCTCATGTTCATTTTAAGACTCACCTGTTGGGAGACGATATTGAGATTACTGAGCATTGTGCCTAAGTCTTCCAGCAATTCTGCCATGATGACTATATCATCGGCAAATTGAAGGTGAGTGACGCGTTCGCCATTGATGTTGATACCATGTCTATGCCAATACAAGAGATTGAAAACATCTTCCAATGCGGTGAACAGTTTTGGAGAAATAACATCTCCCTGTCTCACACCTTTATGCAATGGGATTGGATTCATGCTCTGGTCCTGGAGTCAGATAGATATGGTACACACACACAACATTTCGATATATCGATAGTCGAGTTGGCACCGCTGGAGTGACCGCAACACTGCCCAGATTTCGACAGAATCAAAGGCTTTCTTATAGTCCACAAACGCTAAACAAAGTGGCTGGTTATACTCTTCGGTCTTCTGTATGACCTGCCGGAGCGTATGAATGTGGTCTATGGTGTTAAAGCCTTTTCGGAACCCGGCTTGTTCTGAAGCCTGGAAGTCGTCAAACCTACTAGCAAGATGATTAGTAACTAGGTACTCTCGAAAACAGCTTATAGACATGGTTCAACAGCGACATGGGCTTGTAATTCTTGAAAAGAGTGTTATCCCCTTTCTTATAGAACAGTACCACCAACAGAAGCGTGGTGCCTCGGGCGGGTTCTTAAACTGCTTGAGAGCCGTTCGTATCTCGTATAGGCTAACGTCCGGAATGTCTTCAGATCTGAATGAAGGTAAAACATATAAAGATTAATAGATAGATAACCCTTTATGGACTACCATACGGAAAATTACAATAACAATTGTTTTACAACTAAAGGCAATGGGCGGCCTTATTGTTAACGGTGATCTCTGCCAGACAACCTTTAAAAACTTTAAATGCTTGAAAATCCGCGACCGAAGGCATAACATGTCTTCGGAAAGCAGCGGTCACCCATTAAGGTCTTCAATCTCGCAGAGCGTTGCTGAGCTTGCCACGAGTGTTTATATAATGATATTAAACATTAATGGCATATATCAAGGTCGTGATTTCGATCGTGTCAAATTAGCTTTTGCCCCGTGGGAACTTATTGATTGAAAGCGCGATGTCACCGGCTGACATGTTTACCGAATTTCACGGACAACTTATTCAGACAAGGGTTGACTAACCATGGACCATGAATAATTACTTTTTAAAAACTAAAAAGAAACCGACTTCATTGAATGAAATTTGAGCCAATAATACATTTTTAGTGGAAAGTAGATGTATTTTTAACCGACTTTATGAAAAAGGAGGAGGTTCTCAATTCGTCGGAATCTTTTTTTTTTTTTTTATGTATGTTCACCGATAACTCGAAAACGGCTGAACTGATTTGAAAAATTCTTTTTTTGTTTCAAAGGGTATACTTCCCAGGTGGTCCCATATAAATTTTATCAAAATCGTTCGAGCTGAAATATCAACGAAAATCTAAAATTTGTATACATCGATGATGTTTTCATGTGTTTTCATACCTCGCTGTCTCATTGGAGCGGTGCGTTTATTTGGCCTACCCATATTATATATCTACAAAATACATCTAATTTCCATTAAAAATGTATTATAGGCTCAAATTTCATTCCATGAAGTCGGTTTCTTTTTAGTTTTTAAAACGTAATTATGTATATATATAATTTGGCTAGGCCAAATAAACGCACCGCTCCAATGAGACAGCGAGGTATCGAAGTACATGAAAACATCATCGATGTATACAATTTTTTGATTTTCGTTGATTTTTCAGCTCGACCAATTTTGATAAAATTTATATGGGACCACCTGTGAAGTATTTCAAACAAAAAATAATTTTTCAAATCAGTTCAGCCGTTTTCGAGTAAACGGTGAACATACATAAAAAAAAAAAAAAGACGAATTGAGGACCTGTTTGATAAAGTCGGTTAAAAAACTCTATTTCCAGAAAATATTCTATTTGGACACATGCTTATTATGTAAGCAGTCATTCTTGATAAATATACCCAATGAACTCTGTGGCGCAGTTGACCAAGGCCCGCCTGAGACGCAGAAGGTTGCGGGTTCGAATCCCGCTGCGGGACAAATGTTTGTATGATATACAAGTATTTGTCTCGGGTCTGGGTGTTTTTCTATGTACAATATATAGCTATGTATTTACAAAAGAAAATATTTAACTAGTAAATCAGTCATGTGATACCCATAACACAAGCTCTGCTTACTTTGTGGTTAGGTGATGATGTGTGAAATGTCCGGCATTATTTATTTGTTCAACCCACACACGTAACAAGAGCAGTATTTTAGACACAAAACTCAATCTCAAATCAAAAACTGATTTGATTGATTTTTAGCCAGTATTTTATTAAGAAAAATCTATTACTCGTATTCGAGTTTTGCTCTGAAATTACATTATTATGTTATAGAGTTTTTAATAACGTTACAAAGTCATACAATAATACACCTTAACACAGTACCTCAATTCTAGTTTAGGTACCAATGTTTGTCCAATCAGTAGAGATCACTTATAAATAGAGAAATATGCTAGGTTTAGTTTTGAATTTACTTTGTTAATTCCACCATACATATAGACTCTCTGTAGATACTTAGCTACCCACAGAGTTTGCTCAGTTTTGTGCCTATGTATATATATAGTTGGTGTAAATGGTTACCGACAGTTTATTACTTAGACAGAGTTATTGCGCTCCGCAGCGGGAGCTCGCTATGAATATTTATGTGCTACAGTTACAATGCTAGGTACTCCACGCCAGTTACATGACTACACATAGCTCTACAATATTACAAGATGTATTTTACAACTAACTTTTGATATAAAACTATTTAGTAAATTACTGATAACTGTATCGCTCGCTATATTTGAGAGAAAAATAAAGCGAAGAGTTCAACAATTGTAAGAAACATCGGTCAAGTACGGAAGTGCTCCTGAGAAGGTCACCGTATTTTCCTACCTACTTTATTCACCACATAATGGTGAATAAAGTAGGTAGGAAAGTACGGTGACCTGACCTGCATGATCTGCAAATATTTGTCTCGGGTCTAGGTGTTACTGTGTATAATATGTATGTATGTATTTACAAAAAGAAATGTATATAATATGGTTATCAGCTATGTGGTACCTATAACAAAAGCTCTGCTTACTTTGGGGTCAGATTGTGTTGTGTGAAATATCCCCCATTATTTATTTATTCATTGTTATTCTACCATCAGACTAATTCTGGGCAACTTCACCGTCACAAACTAATAAAACACCGAACACTGAACTAATGAAAATTTGTTGGTTTGAAAGACAAACTTTGTAGTTCAATAAATACTCCCATACATCGATATACCTATCAGTTTGTAGTCGCAAACAATGTTTTTGTGTTATGTACCTACCTATAAATTTACTGTTTTCCAAATTATTCTTTTACTTATACTGTGAGACCTTGCTCCTTGCCAATTTCGTGATTCTAGATCAACGGGAAGTACCCAATAAGTTTTGATCATCAACATATGCTGCCTAAATGATACAATACACAAAAGTATAATGTCTTAGATACTTCTATTTTTGTTTCTTGTTTTTCTTCTTTGTTTTAGTTTTTGTCATTAGTGTTTAAAAAAAGTATTTGTTTGTATTTATATTGTTTAAGTAGTGGTGTTTTGAATAAATGATTTTTCTTTCTCTTTCTTTTTATTTTGTACATCTTCATGGGACCGCAGATAAGTACTTAATATTAGTTTTAGTTTGAAACCTCCACGTGTTTATGAGAAAAAGGGTCTTGACAGACAGACAAACAGACGGATTTACAATGGTTCATCTGTCTATTTTACAAAGGTTTATTTTTTCCATTCCATTAAATTCCATTCTTGAATTGGAATGTAAATGAAAATATACTGCCGCCCTAAATAATGAAAGTCTTTAAAACTATTTCTTCCCACTCGGCTCTAGCCGGCGCCGGTCTGATACCGATGGACGCATGAATCCTCATTTGTTAGACCAAACCCGATCCGGTCGTGTCCGAGCCACGGATTTAAAATATTACGAACAATTTACATGAACAATTCATCATATTATTACAGCTCGGAAGAAAGCCCTAGCAAAAATATGCCTAACAACGGTGCTGTTGAAATAGATTTTTTTTAATAGTCAAAAATATTTGTAACTGCCAACGAGGTGAGAGATACTTTTAGTATAATGATATGAAACCGCTGGTCCATTGTTTTGTATAAACCATAAAATGAATAAGTACACACCTATTACTTTTCGTACATATAGGTAGCTAGCTAGCAGGTAGCTATTTATTAACCCTTCTCTAAATTATTTCATCCGATCACTCAGGATTGCCAATATGTTCGACCTAGGATACTGGCCTACTCTCGTGCCAAAGTCTCTATACCAAGATACCAAGATAACCGAGTAAAAACAGTAACAGCAGTAGAAAGAAAGCGTCAGCAACGAAGCATTGGTACTTTTTTCACTCGGTCGGTTCAGCATCTGTTTACATTACGTATTTAGTGAGCCGCCTGGGCGCGGCTCAAGCACTGAGCTCAGCAGGTACTCGCTAAGTACTATCGCCTCTGAATATTTCATGACGGATTACGGAGCTGAACCTTTCTGTAAGAAGCTTTGCGATAATCACATCGTACTGGTTATGCTAAGTATCTACTTACAATTGCTTTAAATAACGCATTATACACAGAACTCGTCTAATATTTGTAATCATTAACCCATCTTAAGAAACACGTTGATTACTTAGGATTAATAAGTAATAATATATTGAATATGTACTCATGTGCAACGCGTACTCGCTTTACTTACACAATTAAAAAATGCATTTGAAAATGATAGCTTTTAGTTTTTGGTTTCTACATAAAAAAACTAAATGCGGGTTATGTAGGGTGGCCGCACATTAAAGTAATTACATCGTGGACAACGAACATGCAATCTACATTATCTATTCCATTACACAGAAAAGTTGTATTAATTTAAATGAAAATGGCCGGTCGCGGGCGCGTGCCCCAATTTCCATGAAAAGTTAAATTGCGTCAGAAAATTAAATAGTTGGCGTGCTCTGGTCAAAGGCGGCCGAGGGAAGTTTTTCGGCTAATGTTTGTGCCCACACTCATTATAACTACGAATATTTCATGTGTTCTTGCCATTCCAAGTTATTGTTGTAATATTTCATCGGCTTCTGTTTATCCTGTTTCATTTAAAGCTTTATTTGATTGCTTTACTGGACTCCAATTTGATGTGTATACTAACTCATAGGTAGATTGTTTGGCCTCACCAAACAACTTTTTTTATGTAATTATGTAGTAGTACATGTGCATTCTGCGCTGTAGGTTAAGGGTTCGATTCCGTTTCAGGTCAAAAATGTATGTCATAAATATAGGTATTTGTTATGTGTATGGGTGTAATAAAATATCATGGTATATATAAAAATATATAAGTATTCTATCAGTCAAATGGTCACCATAACTATACCTAGTTTGAGAACTAGTATTCTCGTACGTGAAAAAAACATGCCACGGAAAACGACAAGTCTTCCTATATATTTTCTGATTAAAAATAGAAGAGCCTCTTTAAAAATACACTGTAATTCTCGCCAGCACACATCGTATACTTAGCTGAATCTACGGCGTACTTTGAAGCACGAAACAGAATACGTCCTTGATTAACTGCTGATCTATTTACGTCGAGCTAATGCGATGAAAGCCGGCGACAAAGGGGAGTCACTTCACATCGGGTTAGGAATAATCTTTTACAGACTGGTTTCTTCATCAAAATGTAATTTCCCGTAGGTTATAATTTGCTCGTAAGGCTGGCTTTCAGTGTGTTACTTTCGTTATTGCTTTTATTTAACAACATTACTGTTACGAGTAAGATATACAATGTATGATAATTCATAACAGTAGTTAATATAACAATATTTAAAGTCTTTAAACATAAATGATAGATCAAAGCATGGTATACCTTACTCTAGACATTTGTCTAGGTACCCTAGGTACTCAAACTAAGCACGTATAAATAATTGATTCAGGCGTGATTTTTCGGAAATCCATTACAAAACATTAAACAGATAGATTTCCACCAAATACTAGCACATGTAAGCTTAGTTTCGGATCCTAGCAAAAACTTATCCCAAACTAACTATCCAAAGACTTTACCATCACCATAACTCTTGGACGTTAGTTTGATGTAACCACGTAATTGAATGAAAGCTCAAAGCTCAAAGGGCGAAGTCAATTCACTTAACTAGTTTAATAATTCATCATTCTACTTTGTGATAACAAAATCGATTGCCTGAAAAAACCCAGAGTATATATACACTACAGAGTAATTTCTGAACAGGTTAATACATAATTTTAATCAAAAGTTCTGCCAGCTGGTTATGTTACCAGCACTGTGAATTTTCAATCAGATTTGCGGCAAGAGGCTCAACTAGTAGTAGAATCAACTAGTCATTAACTGCTTAGACTAAAAGGAATCAGTAATATAATATAATCCAGGATTATGTAGTCTAAACAACCGTTAGAAACATAGGTTTGTGATATCCAAGGTCACAATCGCTGGTTTTCTTCCATCTATAATAAAATTTAAGTCATAGCCCTTGTCGAAAACGAAATTATAAAAGCCTTTGTTGGTATTAAAGCTTCTAATAATTGAGTAACATGTAATGGAGTTTGGAGTTCAAACATTATCTTCATTTAGGTGAGTATATAGGAAGGCACTTTATTTATTTATCGAGTTATGTGAACTCAGATGTTGGCTGAATGTAATTATAAAAATTACATTCAACATTGCAAATATAACACCACAATGGAAGTACTAAAACTATAACAAGTAGGGAACATCTCGTACAATGTATGTATGAACTAGGCACTAACTACAGTAGATCAATGTTTTATTGTAAATTGAAAATCAATAAGTAGAACGAGGTGAAAGCTCACGGTTTGATTTCTGTAATTTCAATTTCAAAAAGCCATTAATATCAACCTTAAAACTAGTTACATTCAATCTTTTATTTATAGATTTAACATCGATAATCATATATTTTATAATAATTACAGAATTATACAGAATAATATACAAAAATATAAAATACATGTGAACAGTTGATCTATCTAAGGATCGATTAAAACGTTCTATAGATAGCTCAACTGATCTAGATTACTGAGGGCAGCGTCCCCAAGACACTGACACTGCGGCATTGCCACGTTGAATGGCAATGCTAATACGCTGGGCCAGATAGGAGCCAACTATTGGTAATGCGATATATCTACCAGACGCCGTGAATTGCTAATTATTGGTACTTGCTAATAAAGATCGTTTTGATTTTCAGTAAAGGCCTACCTCTATGGCTCTCTCCTATAGTTCCAAGTGACCGTATTTCTGTAATTGGTGTAAGAAAAAGTTCAACTCCATCTTGATAAAGCTAGTCTGGTAATAATCTACGTCTGCACGGGGAGACAAATTGCCGTCGTCGGCGTCAGGCGCGGACGCCGACCGAGGGCGAGGCGAGAACGGAGCGGCATCGCAGCCAGTCTGCGATACAGTTTCTGAGTTTTACTACATTATACAGTATGCTTAACTTGTTTCTTCCCTCATGAATGTAAAGCTGCCAAGTACCGGCCTGACCAGTGACATCCAAGTTACACGTAATTATGTAACTGTATGTTAATAAATTATGATCAAGTAGCTAGCCGTGGCTTTGCGTGGTATATACATAAAATGTCTTGTGTCCGTCTCTAAGATACAATTTATCTCCTTGCCACAATTAAACAAAATACATTCAGCAGTTTAGCCGTGAAAAGGTAACAAACAAAGAGACAGAAACCCTTAGGAATTTATAAAATTACTCCTTTGTATCTTTACCACAGGTGTACGGTGCAAGACCTACATTTAACTGTTTACCTAATCAACATTATACGCAACCTCAATTTATTAAGACAGTGCACAACTGAACGGTCAATAAGTGGGCCGTGGGTCGGAATCGTCTTAATTTAAACTTTACTTGTTAAACCTAGCATTTTACGTAACTTACTTTAAATAAACTTTAACTGTGTGTGTGGCCCGGCTTTACTTTAATCGTGTACAGTCTAACTGGACTGTACATTGTTTGGTCCTTCGAGCCGGATGTACAGTGTACAAACAATGTACAGTCCAGTTAGACTGTACACGATTATACGTTGAAGTTAGTAGTAGTTGAGTGCTAAAGTAAAGCCGGGCCACACACACACACCCACGGCCCACTTATTGACCGTTCAGTTGGGCACTGTCCTCATAAATTGAGGTTGCGTATAATGTTGATTAGGTAAACAGTTAAATGTAGGTCTTGCACCGTACATATTACCAACCCCAAAGAAAGGAAAAAAAAAGGGAATCGAGAGATAGAATCGCCAGTACAAAGTTAAATAAAAACAACATAATCTAAAATTAAACGTAATTAAAATTCAATTAATATCTAAGGCTAATCAAATTTAAACTGAATATCAACTTTATTGTTGTTGCCGACTGTCATCGACGCAGAGCGGGCCAGTCGTGGTGCCTTCAGTGGCGCTAATTGAAGTTGGTCCGCAACTGACGTCATCTTCGGTGGCCGCAGCATCTCAGGTTGAGTTTGTTTATTATTTTCGAGTCTAGTGTTACGGTTTCGGGTTGTTTTTCGGCAAAATCTGTCTCTTTTTCTTATTAAACAAACTGCAAATCCTACAACCGTTAATCCGAGTATCAAATAGCAAATTATATATTGGTGAACATCATGGTTGCTTATTGACGTAGATGGTAGTCCCTTCAGTTCATTCTCTCGTTGTTTACTTAGTTGGTTCCTTATGTTTTCCAGGTTTTCAGAGGTCTCTTTCAAAAATTGAAGTTGTGAGGCTTGATGCGTGTTCACGATGCTGTTAATACTATTATTTATGGTTGGTATATTCCGCTTGAAGTCGACTTTTATGTTGCTGTTATAACTGTTGTGTGCGAATATAGTAATATTATTTTTCTCAAAAACTGTTGAAGATGTATACACTGTGTAGACTGTACCTACATGTTTGGTGATGCTTTCGCTATAATTACGCAAGCAAAGTATGTACCAACTTACATAAAGTATGTTGATATTGTATGTATGTATAATGTTAGTACACAAGTAGATAGGGCAGGTTTGCCACTGATAATTATTAGGTAAAATCATGCTCATACGAAGTGCGTACACGAGTAGAGTTTTTATAAACTCTTGTATGTATTTGCTTTTAACAATTTTTATAAACAATTTGTTACCAGTGGTGAACACTCTTCTTCTTCTTGTGGCAGGGCGATGACATTTATAAGGCAGCCAGCAGGGACTGGAGGAGGAGAGCTGAAGATAGAACTCAGTGGCGTGGCCTCTCACGGGCGGATGATGATGATGAGCCAACTTTTATTAATGAAAAATATACAGTTTATTTTACACAAAACATTGTTATAAAGGAGCCTTTTCACTCACGAAATACATTCAAATAATTTATTTTGCAACAAGGTTTGTAATAAATGAGGACTTCCAAATTGTGCTTCAGTCAGAGGCGAAGTATTCAAAGTATTTGTTTTTAAAAAAAGCTCGTAAAAACATTGTAAAAGGGAGAAAAACAAAGTAATCGGAGTCTGTTTGCGACGTCGGCGTCAGTGAAGACACAGAACAAACAAGCGGCATGCAGTAAGTACACTATAATATTTATCAGAGTTATACGCCACTCTTAATACCTGCTTTCTTTATTTGTGTTTAGTAGATAAGTCCTAAATTGTTTTTGTGTGACGTGTTATCTTGCCGTAATACAGTTTTATAACTTGCCGAAAGGTAACGATTTACATACCGGGTACCTATCGTTGTTTTAGTGTAAGATCTTAACCTCAGAAAAGAATGTACCCAAGTACACAAGTTATTGGTTAAATAAACTTACCTTATCTTATCTTATTTCACACTATCGCTTAATAATAACATCGTCTACTGCGAAAACACTAGCTAAATTTGCTGTTGTAGCGTACACATACACAAACCTAAGCATAATTGTATTATTAGTAATATGTGCCTTGTTCTTTTCTTGTGTTTTGTGTGTTGTGTGCTAGGAAGCAAATTTGTGTCTGTCTATGTCTGTCTAAAAAATATTGCTACTCAACCTTCACAACCGCAAAGCGTACATTTCTTGTACTCAGCAATAAAAATGGAACATACTCGTATAACAAGATACATTAGTCCTTTTACTCATCCAATAAGTATTTATTAATAATTGAAGTTATGCAATAAATGATGTCTTTCTTATTTTCCAGCAAAAAACTAGCCTAAAACTACTTTAAAAAGTGATTAGAATCACTTTTTAAAGTAGTTTGCATATAAATATAATTGAGCAATAAGGTAATCGAAATATTAAAAATGTGTACACCAATTTACCACAGAATATTAACTATCAATACATTATGTAACTCACACTCCAGACATACAGACACATGTATATATGTATATATATAATCTGAATCTCGGAAACGGCTCCAACATTTTTTTATGAAATTTAGTATGTAGGGGTTTCGGGTAGATAAATCGATCTAGCTAGGTTTCATTTTTAGAAAACGTCATTTTACCCGTTCTTTATACCGAGCAAAGCTCGGCCATCATATAATTGTTAATTATTTTAGTACTAACCTATAGATAAATGCTTCATGCGTGACTTTGTGGAAAACAATTACAAAACTTTAAATAAATAGACAAATATTTAGCCCAATTGAAAAGCTATAATTTT
This sequence comes from Lampropteryx suffumata, assembly GCA_948098915.1. Lineage (NCBI taxonomy): Eukaryota > Metazoa > Arthropoda > Insecta > Lepidoptera > Geometridae > Lampropteryx > Lampropteryx suffumata. Next base: position 19,395,335 of record OX402557.1, on the reverse strand, counting down.
TTTTTTAATTTGCATGTATGGATAATGTGCGCTTCCTATGTTCTAACTTTATACTAGCAATATCGGATATTAATAATATAATGTATAGCTAACGTAACGTATATTTGCATGGCTTTTCATTGCGGGCGGCATGGAGGTGCATGCGTCTGCATCGTCTAACTCATAAGGAATTGATTGGCGGAATAGTACTAAACATTTTTCATGTTTAAAGTATCACCCTTTATATACGAGTAACATAAAATTTACGCACTCGTGCAATTTACATTTAATACTTACCATATTTTGGTATGGGTTGGCTATTCAATGTGTATTGCACATTCCGGCATTTGGCCGCTGCGGCTGTAGCTGGCGCTGGCACTAAGCGTCCTGGCACTAAGTATAGTGCGACGTGCCTACTGGCACCCATACCATATACTCTTGCCAAAGAGCCTCTGCTTAACCGTTGGCCTTCCACCACCAATGCCGCATTCTACACTCTAATTCTAAATTGTTTTATTCAGTATTCATAATCACCCTTCAAAAATGTTGCTATAATAAATGCTTGTATATTTATATGTTTGTTAGTAGCTCCATCATGCCGTAACAACTGAACGGATTTCCATAAAACATAATAAAGATGTAGTTTGTGACCTTTAGCATAAAGGCTACATTTCATATAGGTACCACGCGTACATAGCCACGTGCAGCTTGGTTGTCTGACCGTAACTAGTTACTCCTTCTTCTTCTTGTCGTGTGAGTAGTTTTCAAACAGTGAAAGGATTAAAGTGCGCCTCGGAGGCTTCTTTCGTGCACTTGACACGTCTTCGAAGTTTTTAGGTTCTACGGCATGCCCGTTTCCATGAAAGGTTTTCCTTCACCGTTTGAGAGTACAAGTATAGCGCAAACACATATTTCGATTAGAAAAATCTATTGGTGCACGACTGGATTTGAACCCAGAACTTGAGGATCGCAAGGTGAGGCCTAATTGTAATAGTAACGGTACTGAGTGTTTCAGAAAGATCGGATAAAATTTGGAGAACATTTCAAAGTAGTAGTAGGAATGTAGTGGCTCACCCGCTAACCATGAGTTTTCCAGGTAGTTAGGCGCGGCGCCGGCGTGGCGAGGCGTTGCCTTCACGAGCTCAAAAGGGCTCCAGAACAAGGCTTGGGCTAAACAAGACGTGTGGCTCGAATCAAGTGAATTTACCAGACACCAAATGCGTAAAAGACCAATTGATTAACTTAACAGCGTTTTAAAAAATGATTTTATTTAAGACATTTATGTACGTCCTGTCTTTTTGTGAAATAAAGCGGTAATATAAAGGTATGCTGAATTTAAATATAATTTGTTGGACATTTTACCAACATTTCTTATAACAAAACGAAAGTTTCATCATCTTCCTTAATTTTCTACAGCGACGTATTTATAACATTTCTTGCAGAAAAATCCACTCCGTTTTTGGAGAAAGCCACACTGATGTCTAAGCATTTGGTGACACTCGACTGCGTAGGGTTATAGATGGCGCCAGCCCTTGTGCTCATTGACTCGTGCGCCCCCACGTATCCACGCTCCGAGATGTCAACGACCGATTGCGAATTCCTTATCTATCGCGACACAGAAGGAATTTTATCATTTGGGCTACTGTGCCATTGTTTTACAGGTATTTTTATTGAAGACTGGTATTTCTGGAATTGGTAATTAAATTGGTACAATGTCGGTTTAGAGCTGGAGGTAAGGTAACAAATGTAAATACAAATTTGTTTTATTCAATATAATCATAACAATCACTTTCACTTTAAAGGAACTCGGTATCTCAACTGAGTTGAGATACCGAGTTCCTTTAAAGTGAAATTGATGGTTATGATCAGCTAAGTCCGAGAAGACTTGTAAAAATCTGAAAATATATTTATTTCTACAATTTTTTCAGTAACAAACTAAGACAATAGTATAATTACTCGTATTTGTATTACTATATTTTTCTTCTTACCGTACTCAACCCTAAGGGTTTTACTAGCTACATCCATATTATTTTAATCATCTAGAGACTGCCGTCCGCCAGCGGCTTTTAATATGAATCAGAAACCGACTCACCCGGTTAAGTCCTACTCCCGGGGATGAAGGCCACTCCGCTAATCCGTATTTACCTAAAACAATTTCTCCAGAATATAATCTTACTTACAGAAAGGTCGGAGTGTAAATGAAAAGTTTATTAAAAAAACGCGAAGCCGCAAACGAATATTTGCTAAATATTATGGTCAAGATTCTAACACGCATTTTTGTTGTTATAGAAGAGTAAAGAAAATCAATCTAAAAGTAGTTATTTGATATTATCTTATTCATCTTAGGACACCCGGATCGGTTGGATCGGGGCCCTGTCGAAGGTTAATCAAGCTGGGGATCAGTTTAGATGATACTTATCCGGAGATAAGCGAGATTTATGTAACACCAATGTCTAGTGCTACAATCCCAAACAAACATCTATACGTTATATTATTAAAACCCGATATTGCTTGTATAAAGTATGCGATGTCTCTCATAGTCTTCAATTTACTATACTTAGTAAGAACAGCGCTGGAGGTATAGCATGTAGGTCATTGCGAATTTTCCGCACACACACTGCAGCCTCACGCAGCTAGGGCGCAAGCGCGGGGTGCGGCGAAGGCTGCGGGGGGGGCGGCGTTGTGGTGGGGAGGGAGAGAGGCAGGAAGGCGGTAATAAAATAAGGAGCCCCGCTGCGGTTGCCCCTACCCCGCCCGAGTCAGATAGCCAGCGATCATCGCAGTTATCGTACGATAGATAATGCTATTATATGCAACCATGGAATGGAATTATACACCTTCATTTTGCACACGGTCACACGTGAGACTTGGTTGCTACAGTGTACTAAGTTATTGTTTTGATCTTGAGATTGCTACCAGGCACCACTAAGCTGATGCCTAGAGGCATTCTTAAAAAAATGTGTGGAGGCGCTTCTTTTGGCGCGTCTTGGGACTGGCTGAAGATAGGATGCTGCTTCACGAAGCTGTCGACCAATTTAGACAGCAAAAACATCTTATGAGGATTCCTTTTTTCCTTCCAACTGGCCTGTCAGCTCAGTTGGTAGTAACTCTGCCTTCTGCGCTGTAGGTTGAGGTTTTGATTCCCTCCCAGAACATACATTTGTGTGATGAACATAGGTGTTTGTTCTTTATCTGGGTATATAGTATGTATATAAAAACATTTAAGTATTCTATCAGTCATCAGGTCGCCATAACTCAAGCTATGAAATAACATAATTAAAATTATAAAATTTGTAATAAAATTACAAAGTAAGTAGGCTTGCCGCTCATCATACAGCATCATACAGCATTCTCTAGCCCCAAAGTAAGCAGAGCTTGTGGTATAGGTGACTGAAATTATACAAAAATATATTTTCTTCTTTTTAAGTACCCGAGAGAAATACTAGCATATCATATATTTATCCCGCGGCGGGAGTCGAACCCACAGTCTTCTGCGTCTCAGGCGGACCTTGGCCCACTGCGTAAACAGAGGTCATCTTATTTCACAGATAAAGTCTCGTGTGTTCGCATGTGCATGTACCCATTTGGTACAAAGCTTAGTATCTATTACAAATGGAAATATTATTCAAACTCGATTTCGTTTCAATATAAAAAGGGATTGGGTTTCATTTTCAGGATAAAAAACTTATTTGCATAAAATAAAAGTGATTGAAAGTTGTTACGCTCTCTCGTGTAAAAATACCGAACTCCCGTTGTTTAACTTTGTGCTTGTTAGGAGTACAGTACCAGTAAGTAGAGTCGTAACGACAAGAGTGCTGGGGTAATATTTAAGTCGATAGCATAAGATATACAATACAATGACTCACGACCCAACTAATATTGTACAAACTCTAGTGATGCGCTTTGTTCCGATCCTACTTCATCTAAAAAAAACATAATTCATTATTTATGTGTTGTGGAACATAGGTGATTTCATAATAAAAAATAAATATTGGAGGACATTGCACACAACACCATCTAGCCCCAAACTAATCATAGCTTGTATTATGGTGACCCGATGACTGATAGAATAATTTATATTTTAAAAAACGTACTTATGATACATACATCCAGATACAGAACAAACCTCTATGTTCATCACACATATGTTTGCCTTGGGAGAGAATCGAACCCTCAACCTACAGCGCAAAAGGCAGAGCTACTACCAACTGAACTGAAGGCCAGTCATGTTTTTATAATTGCTAAATTCGCTTTGCTACCATTTGGAAAATGGTATACTATATTTTTTTTATATACATTTAAAGGAAGTAACATAATACAATAATATTACAATAACAATGCAATCATTATTCAATATAAACGTCATTATGGCATATTAATAAAGTAATTATGAATTCAGATTTATTATATAAATATATTTAGGCGGTGCCCATAGCAAATTTACTTCTGTATGGAAAAAATAGTCCTTTTTAAAACTATATAGTGGCTAATTGCTCGTTAATTGAAGAAATATAGTTATAAATGAAATATAGTATGTATATTTCATTCTCTTCGACGAACTGTCAACACTGTTTACGTTAACATTTTGTACAAAATATTAATAAAATCATAATTTATTGTAAAATCGCTACAAGCTCAGCTCTAAAGAGTTCTAAGTTACACATATAGGTAATAGTTTTTGTGATTGAAAGTGTGTTATTGCTAAAATACGTGCACAATTATAACCGGGTCGACAAAGCTAAACATTTGGACGACATCTTGAACTGCGCGTCACTCTGCAAGGGAACTACCACGTTCTGTGTTGCTGGCGTTTACTGAGACTAATACCTTTTACGGACTGCAATATGAAATGTGCGAGGTGCTTCAAACCCGTGAAGGACTAAAATTCCATTAAGTGTTCATCCTCCACGTGTGGTAAATATTTTTGCTCATTATGCATAAATATTTTAGCGATTGCCACCGACACGAAAAAATCATGGAAATGTCCTGATTGCAATGCCCTGTCCAAGAAAGGCGGAGATAATAGCATGACCCCAGTGCAGGGTGGTAAGGACTCCCAAAATGTCACACATCTTAGAAAACAGGATCCAACTGTAGAATTAGGTACATCCGAGGTCAAAGAACTGATATCCGAGGTGCGCTTACTGACACAAAAAATATCTTCTTTAAAACAAAGATTAGAAGAAGCTACCTTGTCCTTGACTAGTTATCACGTGCGCCTGGATGAGCTCGCAGCTGCGGTGACCACCAACGATTCTCGGATAAAAATAATTGAAGACCGGAAGAAGGAGGTTGCAGTTCTTAAGACAACCGTTGAACACCTTCAGCGTGACCTGAACTCACCGGCTCAAGCCCACCTGCGAAATGAGGTTGAGATTTCAGTAATCCCAGAAAATAAGAACGAAAATCTATATCATATTGTGTTGCTTGCAGCCCGGAAAATCGGAGTTGAACTAGTGGACAACGACATTGATTTCGTTACTCGAGTTGGTGCACGGGCAGCTGTCTCTAACCCGGCAGTAGTACACGGAACTCCGCGCCCTATCGTGGCACGTCTTATGCGACGCTCTAAGCGTGACCTTATTTTTAAAGCGTCCAGTCAAGAAAAAAAGTTATGAGCTCCGATCTGGAAATCCCCGGTCCATCACGCAAGGTGTATTACAATGAACGGCTAACAAGAGAAAATAGGCTGTTATTTCGAGAAGCTAGAATCAGGTCAAAGTTGCACGGTTACGCCTACTGCTGGTCCAACCAGGGCGCCATCTATGTGCGGCAGCGAGAGGGTAAGGCTACGATGCTTATTCCATCCCGTAGTAACCTCGACAACATATTCGGAGCACACTGTGCAAACTCACAAGCTGATATGTGACTATCTCCGCGACTGTCTGCTTACCCAAAAAAGTTCGAGCCGTTTTCATGTATGTTGTACTTATGTTGTATTCTTTCAACATTAATCCATTGGACTGGAATAACGCCGAGCATCCATGTATTACACCTGGGTAGTTACCTAATGTTTCACTGACTTTTATGTGTTGTATTTAATCACTAGCTCTTTATTATTTATTTTATTTGTTGTAATATTATATTACATATTCAATTATTATATTATATTTATTTATTGTATTTATAAAACGAATATTAAAAAACAGTATTTTTTATTAGTATTTTAGTTTTATTATTATTTATTAACGTCAATTATAACAGAATTATACTCAGGTCTACATATTAAAAGCAGTTCGGAACTTTGTGAGGTTTATCTTAGTGAATGGTTGTTTTGTGGTTTTTATAATGATACATTCTTAAGCAAACGTTTGGTTTGGTTATGCGGCTTCAATTTTATAAATGGATTTAGATAACATATCTTCAGAATTAGAATCATTAGGCATAACCTGCCACTCGGTATCAGAACCTGAAAAAGTTAATTCCATTCTCACAACAAATTTTAATTTCTCAATACTTACGTTCAATATAAGAAGCTTAATTAAGAATTCTGATTCATTTCTCGTTACCCTGAGGAGATTTAATAGAAGTTTTGATGCTATTGTCCTTACGGAGTGCTGGCTTTCGAGCTCATCTTGTATACCACAAATCCCAAACTATGCATCTTATCACACCACAAAATTTATAAATCAAAACGGAGGTGTGGTTATTTATATTCGAGATATATGGTGTCCTACCGTTACTGAACCCTCTATAAACGACGCAAACTGTTTAATTGCTGAAATTACCAATTTGATCACGCTAATTGGTAGATACCAGTAGATACTGGTAGATACCGTTCTCCGTCATTTTCGAATAAAGAAAACTTTTTGTCATCACTGGATAAGTCTAAGACAATCACAGTAACAAATCGAACCTTGTAGTATCAGGAGATTACAATATTAACATAATTCCTTCCCTTGACAGTAATAGCTCTGATATCGACTACATGTGTCTTCTGGCCGAACACGGTCTTATTCCCTCTATTACCCTGCCAACAAGAAATGGTTCTTGTCTAGATCATATATTTGTCAGAAGTAAAAAAAACGTAATTGGTATTGTCTGTCCTTCAGATCTTACAGACCACGACTTAGTCCTGAGCGCATTATCATTTATCAATCCAAAACAAGTCAAACCATCTCATTGGAAAATAACTAGAGACGTTGACTCGATTTCAAAGGAGCTTAAGTCAATTAATTGGGAAGTAATACTTGATAGACATAGCGAAAACGCTCAGGTATTTACAGACACACTTTTAAGTATAATTGATATATATGGACGTGTTTGTCGGTTGCCTTCGCGCTAATTATTCTAAATAATTAAATATTCGGGCTTCACCCTGGGAGTCTTCGGAATCTGTGCGACACTGTTGGTTGGTGCTCTCGTCCCGTACCACCAGGCGAGGGCTCTTCGGTCGAGTGAGTAAGTGCCGCTTTTTGCATGTTGTTCGGAGGCGAACCGGCGACCGTCTGCATTTGAATCGGCCTGGTCCCCACTACACCAATAGTTGATTGAGCGACGGCGATGAAATTACGGTACATAAGGAACGTCGTGTGCTACAGACATCTACGAAGTTGCTACGAGTGCTACGATCTGGCTTGGTCACGCAAAGTTGCTACGACTTGCTACGCGTCTAATTGCTTGCTACTAAACTGCCTTTCTCGAGTCCATCGTAATATCAACAGGTATATTACCTATTAATTGCTCAAGTTCGACGTGCTCCAGACAAAGCTTGAACAACTGGATAAAGACCGGCAGGAAAATCTGCAGTACATTAAAACACTAGAAGATAAAATAGACAGTTTTGAGAGCTATCATAGATCTACTTGTATAGAAATAAGAAATGTCCCAGCATCGCAAGGGGAGAATAAAGAAAGTTTGGTCAGTACAACTGTAAAGATTGGTCAAAAACCTAATGTAGAAATACAACCAAACCAGATTAAAGATATCTATCGCATCAGGACCAGTGACCCAGCTGTCAAAACCATAATTGTGGATCTAAACAGTGTTCTTCTTAAAGAACGGATAATACACATGAATAGAAAAATGATCAGGAGTGGATCCAAACAACTCGGAGCAACTCAGGATTAGTGGGACTGTCACACCCATCTTCATCTCTGAAAATCTATCCACGAAGATGAAAAAGCTGTTCTACCAAGCCCGTGAATTTGCGAAAGCAAATAGGTATAGATTTGTTGGGTCTCAAACGGAAAGATATTCCTACGAAAACTGGATGGTGGAACTCTCGTCAGAGTAAACCATGAGTCAGACCTCACTAAGTTGCTAAATGTAAAATGACTAGAAACTAAGGGCTTCCGTAATTTGTTCATTACTACTGCATGCGTGTTTTTAATTCTGCCACTCGTATTATTTTTAAATTTAAATAGCTTGTTGGGAAATTTGCTTATGTATAAAAATCATCACGATCACACTCACACGAAACATACACATACTTACACACCACACACACTTTACACACTCTACACACTTTACACACAATTGCACGTTTATATAATATGCGTAACTTTGACCTGCCGTCATTCAGTTGGTATATTGTACGAGTATGTCATTATGTCGTACTTTACAGATATGGTACTGAATTGCATATATCTGATAAAAATCTCTGTGTGCAGATTGCTCTTAGTACTCTCTCTAACTCCGTCACTTCGGAACACGCTTCCGGTCAACTCACATGCATATACGCCACTGCTAAACCTTAGCGATTATAATGGATAATAATAATTTTAATACAGTTGCTAATGATATTGAAAATAACGAAGTCTCAAGTTCATCTGTCTGATCTGCAGAACTAGTTAGCTCCTTCATTAGTAATAACCTTCATCAATTAAGAGTTTTTCATGTTAATATAAGAAGTCTTAACTGCAATATTAATAAGCTGCACTTACTAATTCAATTCATGAAGATCCAATTGCATATAGTTATCTTAACTGAATGCTGGCTAAGCCAGTGTCCATTTATTCCTGTCATTGATGGTTTCTCAAGTCATGCGTCTAGTTAAAAAATCAAAATACATGTTCAATTGATGTGCCGGAGTTCTGTGATGCCAACTGTGTATTGATTAAGTCAATCAACAATTTTTGTATACTAGGAATATACCGCTCACCTTTTTATAATAATATCCAACCCTTTCTTCAAAGCTTGAACTCTACACTCGATATGTTAAAATCTTTTAAGATAGCGTTTATCATCGGTGATATAAATATTAATATTAACCCTAAGTCAAACGATAATGATGTAGACGATTACCTGAATCTTCTCGCTTCGCATGGAATGCTCCCCGCTCATCAATTGCCCACGAGACTAGATCGTTGTCTTGACCATGTCATAATTCGAGCTCCAAATCCAGCAACCACACTGGTGCTTGATTCTCTTATCACTGATCATGCACCAATTGTTGTCGTTTCGATCTTAAAGTCGTTCTAAATACACCCACGCGTTCTACCAAGCGCCTTGACTTGGCAGCGCTCATTTCCGAACTTGAAGGCACTGACTTTACACCAGTTTTGTTGTCTGCAGACCCTAGTACAGCCGCTGAGACATTGGTTGAAATATTATCAACTTCTGTTAAAAACCATACTAAGCTAAAAACCATCTTTATAACTTCCAGTCGCAAAAAAATTATAGATCTTTTATAGATTATGAACCCTGGATCACTCCGGGTATTTTGAGGTGCATCCGTCACAAGGACAAGCTGTACCGAACCTCAAAAAAGGATCCTGATAATAAAGTACTTCAATTGTCTTTCACGCGGTACAGAAATTTCTGCAACAATTTAATCAAAAAACTTAAAATAGAATACGAGCGTAATTAATTTTTAAAAGCTAAGAGAGACCCCAAGGTAACTTGGAACCTTATCAAGAAAATCTCCAATTTACCAATCAAACAATCGTCATCCACAGGATTGTTGAACCTGTCTAACTCAGCGTCTGCATCTGTTAATACTGTAAATAGTTACTTTGCAAACATTGGCAAATCTCTTGCATTAACTATTACTGAATCTGACTCCTACAAACTCTCCTCGGGTGGCTTTCACCCGACTACATCTCTATTACCTCCAGTTGCCTTGTTTAATGTAGACAACCAGGAATTGGAACGAATTATTGTCAACCTCAAAGACAAATGCGCCGTAGGCCGGAGTCTTCCCAGATATCTGGAAAGTGGCTAAGGCGATACCTATATACAAGTCCGGCTCTAGAGATCTTCCAAACAATTACCATCCTATATCGCTGCTCGGAGTTTTTTCCAAGTTATTAGAAAAAATAGTCAATGTACGGCTTGTTACATTCTTTGAATCACATGCCATTTTATCAGCGAGGCAATTTGGTTTTAGACAGGGCCGATCGACTGACGGAGCCTTATCTCTTTTACTGTCGAAAGTGGTCTCATGTCTGGATAAAAACAAGAGTTGTGTGGGAGTTTTAGTGGATCTTGCCAAGGCTTTTGATACAGTCTCTGTTCCAATTCTGATTAAGAAGCTTGAGAATTCAGGAGTCATGGGAATCCCTTTGCAATGGTTTGAGAGCTATCTTACTGAACGGAGACAGTGTCTGAGCGTTGGTGGTTATGTGAGCTCTCAACAGAATATAGGATTTGGCGTTCCTCAAGGTAGTGGCCCTTGAGGACCCTACACTTTTTAATCTTTATATAAACAGCATACACAACGTCAACCTTGGGAATGCTGATGTAGTTTGTTATGCTGACGACACAGCGATAATCTTTAATGGATCAAACTGGTCGGATGCAATTTCTACCGCAGAGAAGGGCATGCAAGTAGTACAACAGTGGCTCCAGACTAACCTTTTGACTCTTAACACACAAAAAACAAAATTTATCGGTTTTCATAAAACACTAGCATCTTCGCCTCCTGAAATCTTGTCTATCAAACTCCACACATGTAGTCATATTGTTCCAGTTGACTGCAATTGCGAGCAAATAGAGCGAGCTAAGTATGTAAGATATTTGGGAGTTATTTTAGACCAAAACTTGAACTTCAAAGAACACATAAATAGTTTGTCTTCTAAAACCCGCAAACTAATAAACTTCTTGAGAATTCTTAGGAGTTCTGCTAATTTTACTACACTAAAATCCACGTTTGTCGCACTATGTCTATTAGGTAGGTAGGCAGGTACTTAGAAGTAGGTATCCAGTTTTTAAATACTTATGATAACTTATATTTAAATTGTGCTCAATAAAAAAACATTATTATTATTATTATTACTATGTATTTTATAATATTGCACATTATTTTAAATTTAAATAAAAAGCTAACTTGTCAGCAAGCATCATAGGTTGTATTTTATTTAAATGAAATAAAGATCCTTTCGAAATAATAATAATAATAATAAAGCCGGACATTTCACACAACATCACCTGGTCCCAAAGTAAGCAGAGCTTGTGTTATGGGTACCACATGACTGATATACTACTCATATAATTTCATATATCATCTCAAATCGAGTCATTTGGTCTTTGGTTAGAACAGACGTGTTTCAAATTTATATTAAAATAAACAAATAATTACATGCTGACTCGTGACCACGTTTACTGTGTCATGCCTACTATAGGTATAGAATATTATGTTTAGTGATTTCGTGAAAATGGACATTAATTATTAAGTTTGACTTAAATACTACAAAATGGACAACAGTCCCTTCAACCGGAGCAGCAGGACAGCTCGTTCGCCGCCGCCTGTGCCCTCGCCTGCATCAGCATCCCGCCCTATAGCACCCGACCGAGAAGATGATGTCGTAGAAGTTATTTCTACTCCTGAAATTCAGAACTGGATGAAATCAATCGAGCAGTATCTGAATGAAGTATGTACTATTGCATCGGAGGGGAAACTGAATACGGAACAAAAACTTCGCATCAGTACTTTGTGTCGAAAAGTAGGGCTTGGTACATCGCAGATGGCAGTGCAATACCAGTCCCTTAAGCAGAAAACCGTTCAAGCCCACTCCGTTACTCAAGAACTGAAAGATAAACTTGATCTTTCTCAGCGGCTTCAAGACCTTAAACAAAGTATTGATCAGTCCTCGAAAGCCGTAGCAGGCACCTCTTTTGCCGAGATGGTTAAAAATGGAACTAATAACTACATAAAGCCGATTAATTACCATTTATCCGATTTAGTTTAGCCGATTATTTGCCATTTATCCCAACGATAAAATGAAGACAAGTGAAGACACAAAATCACTTATCCAGAAAATGCTCTGTCCTGAACAAATGAAGTTACGCATAAGAGACCTTCGCAAAACAAGGAACGGAGGAATAATAATAAGCACTGAAACTAAAGATGACATTGAGAAGCTCAAGTAATCGATGCAGCTTAAAAACTCCGACCTTACGATCGATGAGCCGCATAAACGGAAGCCCAGAGTTGTAGTTGTTGGTGTGCCTTCATCTATGGCCGAAAAAGAGGTTTTTACGTGTCTTTACCACCAGGATCTGGCCGAAACACTTAAGAATACTTCTCTTGACCAGTTTTTAAGCTCAATTAGGCTAAGCCATAAGTCAGGCCAGAGGACAGCTGAGACCTGCAACTACGTAATTGAAGTACCTGCAGATATATCTAAAGCCCTCGTAACAAAAGATAGAGTATATGTGAATTGGTCATCTTGCCCTGTGCGAGACTTTACTTTGATCACTCGATGTTATAAGTGCCAACAGCATGGACATGCGGCCAAGTCATGTCGGGATCCTACATACACCTGTGGCCACTGTGCTGCTCCTGGTCACACTATTAAGGAATGCACGAATAAGGCAGATGAACCAAAGTGCGCCACTTGCGTCCACTTCAATAAGCCGAGTATTGTACAGGAACTGCTGAATGCCCGGTAAAAATAATAGCAGAAAAAAGGTACATTAACTCCATAGATTATGGTGGTGCATAAGAATGCCTAAGAGGACTATTGGAGGGTCATTAAAAATATTCCTTTTTAAAGTTAACAAAGACAATAATCGATCACGAGGCTACCCTACTAACCTTTAATTGTAAGTCATGTGAAATAAACAACGTTTGCACATTTTCTAAGTTAAATAATTACACGTATAAACTAGAAAAATACTTACGTATCATTACTTTGTTTACAATTACCAGTTTAGGATTCCGTTGACTCGCAGTTTGTTTATTATTTGTTTTGTGTTTATTTTTTTATATTGTTTGCATTATTTGTAGTTTTAAGCTTAGTTAAGATTTTTAATACTGTTCTATACATCTAACTGAAAATAAAATGTCAATGTAGGTAATTATTTTAGAATCTATTTAAGTAAGATCTTCATGCCTGAGATACAGGATTACCTAGTTCAGGCTCGTATTATGCATACCTTTAATTAAATAAGTTTTGAATTTTGTTATTAGATATTATTGTACCTACCATGTAAATTTTGAATAAATATTATTATTATTATTATTATATACTTTTTTTTGTAAATACATACATATTGTACATAGAAAGACCCAGACCCGAAACAAATACTTGCAGATCATACAAACATTTGACCCGCTGCGGGAATCGAACCCGCAACCTTTTGCATCTCAGTCGGGCCTTGGCCCACTGCGTCTCATAGGTCGTCAATGTAATGTAATAATGTTACCCATTAATTAATTGTCCATAAAATAAAGTTTATTGAAATAAATAAATGTACAGAATAAAGTGCAATATTATAAAGTACATAATAATAATAATAATAATAATAATAATAGTAATGTTATTTTACTGAGCACAATTTAAATATAAGTTATCATAAGTATTTAAAAACTGGTTTTAAATGTAATAGTATTAACACGTGGTTGTAACAATAACAGTTACAATAACATGTTAACAGTTGAGCTGTCTAAGGACCACTCAAAACGATATAAATAGATAGCTCATATAAACATGTAATATGTCTGCGAGTCTTAATGTTACTATAGTTAAGTATGGCGTTCACGCTTGTTATATTATAATATAATATTTTTGTATTTTATATGTTGGATACGTCACACGATCCGAATCCGGAGACACACCCGTCACTTTATACGTATACTGGAATACACGTTCTGGTTAAATATTTCAGTGGATCTTACAAGCGAAACAGCGGTATTGTATTTAACTTTGTTTTTTGTATCCATATTGTTCAAAACTTTCGGGACAACTGCGTTTGGTTGTTACGAGTTCGAGGCGTGCTATACTAACTTGCGAAATCATTGCTTATTACTGAGACAACTTAAGAGGAAAAGTTGTTTCATTTTGGGTAAAATAATTTAGTCCTGGAAAAAAATATTAGAATATTATGTTTAATAATAATCTATGAACTGCAATTGGATAATAACAGATAGAATATAGAGTTCATGGACTTAGGACTTATTTTAGAACTAGAGGAAACGCCCGTGACTTCCGTCGAGAATGTAGAAACGCAAGTCTGTATTTAACTATAATAGGCACATACTTAGACATATAGCCTCGCGGAATTTTCGTTTGTAATAATGAGTACTACTCGTATAAACATGTAGTACATTTTTTTATGTAACTTCAACAGTTTTCGCAGCGCACGTTTGACTTTCATAGGCAAATTGTTAATACCTTGGGTTCCATTATTGCAATATTCGTAGGGATCTTTAATTTTTCAAAAAATACCAATAATGTGACTTAAAATAAAAATATAAAATTACCGTTCTAATGTTCTGTCACATGGAATTAAAATCAAATGTGTTGTGTGAAATTTCATAGTATTTATTTACATGATAACTATAATATGTGATGTAAGAGGTGCCCGTGCCCACTAGTGCCCGCGGTGCTATCCGTCACCACCAGCACCACTGGGTGCGTAGAGTTACGCCCTGCGATCGCCAATACGCATGCCTAGCGTGGCGATTATGAGCAAACACTTTTATGGCAAGTCTTAATACACCACGGCTCTCAGTTCCCGCTGATCGGCTTTTCCTGACCACAGCGGCGGTCACGGTTCCGGCAGGGAAGGAGGTGCGAAAAATCCTCGTGCTACAGTAGGCTCGTGCTACACTGAAATGCAAAAGATGGCACGTATGAGTAATGGCTATTCTTGACGGGCTAAGGCCCCCCTGTAACTCAGAAGGTTGGGGGTTAGACTCCCGCCGCGGTACAAATGTATATAAATATGATCTACAAGTATTTCTCTGTTCTGAGTGTTCTCCGGTCTATATGTTTTTTATAAGTATAATATGTAAGTATTTAATATGACGACCTCTGTGGCGCAGTCGGCTAAGGTCCGGCTGAGACGCAGAAGGTTGCGGGTTCGATTGCCGCCGCGGGACAAATGTTTGTACGATGTGCAAGTATTTGTCTCGGGTCTGGGAGTTTCTTTTTATAATAAGTATGTATTTACTAAAAAAAAAGTATATAAGTAGGCATGTGGTACCCATGACACAAGCTCTGCTTACTTTGGGGCCAGATGATGCTGTGTGAAATGTCCGGGATTATTTATTTTATTATTTTATTTTATTTATTTACAAAAGTAAAAAAAGTAAATGTATAACTAGTTTATCAGTGATGCAGTACTCATAACACAAGCTCTGCTTAGTTTGATGCTAGATGATACTTGATCTTGAATACTTCTGATCAAGACCAGAATCCGACCAAATCTGCTCCAAGCCACCATAAGCTCCCAAGCATTTCAGATAAAACTGGAAAACCGATTCCGTTCTTAGTTTAATCGCTTTCGTTGTGGAAACTTTGACTTTAATAAACCACGGGGAAGGCCATTCACTAAGGTAATAAAATGAGTTGTAAGTGATGGTGGAAGCCAATACATACCAGAGTACTAAGGAACTGGCGTCATGGTTTGACGTTAGTTTACCCACAATATTGACCTATTTGCACCAATTATTTTAAGTCTGAGGAGAGATTTTGCCTCTTTGCGTGGGTTCTACCGCTTATATCGGGTTGTGTTCTGAAAAGTTGTATGACATGATACCCACAGCTACTTTCTATCTCATAATGCTCGCCATCCATGGACATTGGAACTTAAATCGTTGCGCACAGTGCGGTTTCAGAGAAATTTCCTCCCACGAACACTCCGGTTCTGGAATGAGCAGCTGAGTTGTACTTCAAAAGGGGAGTTATTAAGTTTCTCAAAGTTAAGCAATGCGCGCATGTGATGCTCCTGGTGATGCTTACCATCAGGCGGGCCGTACACTAGTTTGCCAACAGCCCCGACTCGTCAACCGATCTTGATCATTATTGCTCCACGATAACGTAAGACTACATACTACTCGAGTTCCATCAGCCTCTGTACTCGCTGGACTTGGCCACGGCCGACAACTATTTTTCCCGATTTGGTAATTTTTGTAATTTATGTCTTCCCAGGCAACAGAATGCCTTGCACAGTTATGGTACTCTCGTTATAAACGTTATAAACGAACCCCCCACACGTTATAAACGTGTCTGCAGGACATGTGTCCATACGCATTGAAAAACGCGTCTGCAAGACTGAAGCCCATACGCATTGAAAAACGCGTCTCCAAGGCCAAAGCCCCATACACATTGAAAATGCGTCTGCAAGACCTGAGTCCATACACACTGAAAAATGCGTCTGCAAGGCTAGAAGTCCATGGGAGAAGCTATGGCCGAGTAGCTTTTAGTCCCACCCGACACGAAGCGAATTTCTTAATAGTTCACCTCGTGTATCGTATTTGCACATGTACGAGTAGACGCTGCATGCATGTGCAACCGATAAGCAAGTACCTAGCTGTAACAAAAGAACATTAGGTATCACAACTCACTCTCAAAAAATGCGGCACAACTCTCAGAACACTACTCTCCCTTCCAAGGTATCATATACTGAGCTGCTGCTTGGGTAGTTTTACCCCGATCGCCGCTTAATAATTTAAGCTCATAGCGGTCGCTCTGCAAGACTCTTATCACGAGGTATGGGCCACTTATACAAGAATCAAATTTTCCGTTTTTTTGTGGATTGCGAGTACTTAATGACAAACACCTGTTCATCAACCTTAAAAACTCTGGGAGGGTGTCGATGACGATTTACATGAGAATCTTGTTTATCTTGATTCCTTTTGAGCAAGCCTTTGGCTCGGCTCCTGCTGATTTCCCTTATCGCCTCATGATTGGGATTTGTATTTTCGATTGCGATGTCTCGTATCAGTGCTCGTATTACAGGAGTTGTCGCGTTAGTGCCAATCAACAAGTACAAAGCTGAAAACTGGGTGGTCTTCTGTTTAGTTATATTTAACACTAACTGTATTTTAGGTAAAGTCTCAGACCAAGTCGTATTTTTATTGTGACTTTCAATGTGAACTAGGTTGAGGACGGTCCGCACGTACCGCTCTGCTTGCCCGTTAGCGTGATGCATCTCTGGCGTTATATGATGGGTGTCACAGCCCAGTTCAGATACCCATTTAGTAAAGCTGGAGGCTTCAAACATGCGGCCACGGTCACACACTAACAGTTTAGGTGTGCCGAACAGTGAAATTGCTTGATTGAACACGCGTTTGAGTTTGGCAGTGTCTTGTCTATACATGGGGTAAAGCAGACAAAACTTTGTGAATGAATCCACCAAAACGAGAATAAATTTGTACCCGTTAAATTCAGGTAGTGGTCCTAGCACGTCAGCATGAACGGTATTGAAGGGGAGATCAGGCTTTTCCCATAACGTAATGGGTTGACGTGGAGCCCTTGGTACCTTGGAAATGCAAATTAAGCAGTGTGCGAGTGCTTCAATATGAGATCCAGTGTCTTGTCCGCGCCAATATGTTCATGCCCGTCGTGGAAGACACGCAACAAGCTAAGGCGATGTCCTTTAGGAATAAAGCATAACAACCGCGTTTCTTCCCCTACCGGTGTATACCGATAGTACAGCGTGTCTTTTTGACAAACGTAACGGCGTGAGTCTAAATTGCCATCATTTAGTCTTTCTATGAGAGCCATTGTTTCGCTGTCGGCAGATTGGGCCATCTGTGCCCAATTCAGAGGTCTGTCAATGTGATTAACGTGCACAGCTGGTGGATTTCTGCTGAGATAATCGGCGTGACCCATCATAACACCTTTTCTATAATCGATGGTAAAGTTAAAATCTTGCAGATAGATCCACCAACGCGCGACCTGAGGATGTAAGTCCTTTATGCGTTCCGTAGCCTTCAGAGCATTACAGTCAGTTATAATTTTGAATGAAAGACCAACTAAGTAGTGCCTGAAATGCTGCAATGCCCTGACGACTGCCAACGTTTCTAACTTGTACGAATAGTATCTACTTTCAGCGCTCTATGGAACCTTGCTAAAGTAGGCTACAACTCGTTTACTACCATCAGAGTGTACCTGCATTAGTACGGCTCCATAGCCTGCACTACTCGCGTCTGTGTGGAGTTCCGTTTGTAGGTTGGGGTCAAAAATTGCAAGTATTGGCTCACTTGTCAGTTGTTTTATAAGAAATTGACCTGATCTTGTTCGGATCCCCATTCGAATTTAACATCTTTTCTTGTAAGGCGTGAGATACTTGCAGTTTTTGTCGCGTAACCTTCAATGTATCTCCGAAAATACCCTGCCAAACCCAAAAATTGGCGGACCTGTTTGACGTTGGTTGGTACTGGTGAATTCGCTAGTGCCTCGATTTTTCTCGGGCTCGGCCTTACCTGCCCATGACATATTCCTAAATACTCCACCTCTGTACTCAGGAAAGAGCACTTTCGAAGATTGATCGAGAACCCGGCTTCTGTTAGAGTTTTGAGTACTTCGCATAATAAAGTGATGCCGTCATTAACTGTCATACTAAGTACCAGGACATCATCTATGTACACTAAAACATTTCCTGACTCGATCAATTTTCGAAGTGTGTTGTTAATAATTCGTTGATATCCCGTCGGTGAGTTACAAAGTTCAAAAGGCATTTTCAAGTATTCAAAATGAGATTCGGGAGTTACGAACCCTGTTTTATGTATAGAGGCATCATCAATCGGTATTTGATGAAAGCCCGACGCCATGTCTAGCCTGGTGAAGAATTTCGAGCATCCAAGGCTATCAATGTGATCTTCAATGAGGGTTAATGGATATCGGTTTTTAATTGTGATGCGATTGAGTGCTCAAAAGTCCACACACATTCTATCGGCACCGTCTTTCTTTTTGACAAGAATTATTGGGCTTGCATACTCAGAATCTGATTCCCGGATGATCTTTTTGGCTAGTAAATCTTTAACTATCTCGCGTACACTAAGTTTTTCTTGATAAAAAAGATGATAGGCTACCGGGACATCGCACGTCAGATTAATTTGCATCTTAGCGGTCTTTACTGTGGTAGTAGCAGTACCAGATATTAGAAACGGTGAAAAGTCATTTATCACGGTCATGAGTGAGGTGAGCTCGTCGCCCTGAAGAGGCGTATTTATTTTATTTAAATCATTAATTTGTACTGAGTTTACTTGTGAAACTGGGTTGGGAGTATGCGTCAAATACTGATTGTGTATTGTTCGAATAAAAGTCACGCCATCTCTATTGAGAACGTCCGTTCCTATTATGACCGGTGTATTCATACACGATGCGGGTACAACGATAAAGTCAAGTGCAATATTGCTAAATTCAATTGTCAGAGTGACGAATTCACGAGCAATAATTTCAGTTTTTCTTATACCTTTAAGGACGCAGTTAGTCGGCTTCCGTGAGCACGTAAAGTGTTTAAGGACTGCTGCAGATATAAGGGAGACATTAAGTGCACCACTATCGATTAAAACGTCTTCAGGTACACCTTGTATGACTGCAGTGTTAAGGTCATTATTGCCGGAAACTTTTAATAGTTCGTTACACAAGTTAACCTTACGTTAACTATTATTTTGATTTTCTGATCGAGCTTTTGTAAAACAGTCGCTCTCTTTATGGCCAGGTTTTTTGCAAAACGTGCAGGTTACTTTTTCAGGGATCTTTGACTTTTTGGGGCAGTTAAAACTTTTATGTCCAGTTTGGCCGCAGGAAAAACATTTACTTTCAGATTTTTCTGTATTGCGTTTCTTTAGAGTAGTGTTAGATGATGTACGGTTATCAAATTTGCTGCAGCCAGGCTTAACATAAATGGCTAAAAAGGAAACCAAATTTTCCGTTGTTAAGTAGGCGTTTGTAGCTGCTGCCTTAAATTGCGCATCATTTATGCCTCGGATTACTATTTGAACCATCAGTTCCTCACTCAAGCCTTGGATCATACGCAGGCGCAGAAGTGAACGGCGTGCGTATTCGGCGTAGGTGGGGAACTTATCCGAAGTGGTGTTCATTATATCAAAAAGCATTTGGGCGTAATCAATTCTATGTGGACAAAGAGATTTAAATTCTTTTTTAAAATTGGCCCAAGAACGATCATTTATTGACCATTCGTTTAATCAAGTCCTAGCATCCCCTTTAAGGCAATGGGCAACCCTGGATAGGCACTCTAACTCTTCCCAGTGTTTCGCTGCCAGTGTTTCTTCCCAGTGTGCTTACCACGCTCCACTTCATTGCACCACACCTCAAAGTTATTGACAGCGGGATCAAAATTGGACACGTGATAGTGTTGCGATTTCACTCTATTTGCGGTAATAAGTGCATCTACAAGTGCTGTAGTAGCAGATGAGGCGTCGTTATCACAATGAGATGTGCTTGCAATGGTGTGTGGCATATGCAATGGTGTTTGAGATAAGCTGGCGGTGCTACTCTCAATAGCTGAACTCGGATTGAGTTCAAACGTCTACTATTATACCAATGGCAGAGGCATCGCTGAATCGCACGTCATATCACCAAAGACGGAGGCATCACTGAATCTCACGTCATATCACCAAAGACGGAGGCATCGCTGAATCGCACGTCATATCACCAAAAACGGAGGCATCGCTAAATCGCACGTCATATCACCAAAGACGGAGGCATCACTGAATCGCACGTCATATCACCAAAGACGGAGGCATCGCTGAATCGCACGTCATATCACCAAAGACGGAGGCATCACTGAATCGCACGTCATAACACCAAAGACGGAGGCATCGCTGAATCGCGCGTTTACGGAACAAAAGGACAGAAAGTATCAGTGCTGGCCGATGGACTGATCCGCCATGACTTTGCTTAGGGGGATAGATGAATTATTTGACTAGTCTAAACGTATTATTTCTAATCTGGTAGTTTTATAAGTCAGTCAAGTCAGTTAACTAATTTGGAACCTTATTCAAACTAAAGAGAGCAAATCACATGACAAACCAAGCCATCAAGCTTACACATAATACCACATTTCCGGGAAGGCAGCACATCACTCCGGACACCATACTCTACGCCAGGGCACCATATACTCAGCTGCCGCTTGTGTGGTTTTCCCATAAAACCCACTGAGTAGTCTCAATTGGTCCCGTCCGTTCACATCAGCTTTCCTCTAAACTTGGAATATTTGGAATATTAACCAGGTCATCGACCTTCAAGCTGCGTGGTGTACGTCGTTGCTGGTTAACATAGGTGCCGTGTTTGGTCTTATTTCGTGTGAGTAGCTTGTGAGCTTGCGATCTGCACAGTTTGCGCCAACCTTTGCAAATCTAAGACATCTCCACAGCAAAGGAATGAATTATTAACCTCTGAAGGGGTTGTAGCGTCAGTACCATACAGAAGTGTCAAGGCTGAGGTCTGCATAGTTACGTTGAGGACAAGCTAATGTTTCGATAGCTGTCACGGACCACTTCGCAGTTTCATACGAATCATGTTCAGCACGGTTCTAAAGTACCTCTTGACTTCTTCGCTTACGTTATTTCAGTGTAATAAAGAGAATGTCACAACCACAGTATTTTTTTTTATCAGAATCCGTTCAGCCACTTAGCTGTAAATAGATATCAAACAAACACACAGACACATTTATAATATAAGTTTAGAGTGATTTAACCCCGGGAACTGTCGGACTATTGACATTGCAAGGAGAATCAACTACATCATATCAACATCAACTAGTGCCTTGATGTTACGATAGCTCGGCTTAACCTGACCTTGACTAGTTACGCAGTTTTTAGATCACTGTCCAGTTACAGGCTCGTTACACGAGATTACTTTTCTTTTATTGCGACTTGGCAAAACAACTGCTGTCACAGTGCCCCGGTCTTTTATAATAACCAAAACTAAACTATTGGGCGCTGCGCAAACATAGACACTCCTTGCCCTGTGGCGGTGACAGTCGCCCGTTGTTACCACACGTTGTCAGTCACACGATGGACTACCTCTAGAGTGGTACGCGTCCCAATCTGGGTCGCGTCAATTTCGCTTGAGTGGTATGCGACCCAATCTGGGACGCAGCGTTTTGGCCATACGATAAATGAGTACGACAGTACGATAAATATAGCTATCCTGCTTGCGTCTATGTCAATGTGTACGGGATAGAATAGGCTAGCGATAAAGTCAATGGACGGCTTCAACTTAGTAGAATTTTATATCAGCATTGTTGTTTCAAGTTGCGACACTCGCGCGCGCGCGCGCGGATTTTTCGTGGTGTTTTTAGCACTTTTGCGCGGTGTTTCGAGCGGTTGGCTGTTTAAGTCTGTAATTTATAGTCTGTAATTTATATAAAAATTTATAGTTATATTTTGTAAATAATATACCTAAGTTTAAAATAAAAAACAATATTTCTAGTTGATAAATTATATCCTGATGTAGTACGAGAGTACTACTAATTTTAATTGTTTTCAAACTTTACATGAACATCATTTAAATTTTATTTGGGGAACTTAAGAATATTTATACTCTAATATATACTCTAATTAGTAAGAATCCAAATAGGTGTAGATGTCATTAGGTATTCCTACAAAATAATTGAGAAATCTGGGAAATTACCCAGATTTCTCAACTATTTTGCGACTACCCGCCATGATGCAAACATGCATCAATGCATGCATACATGCGCCAAACGCGCGGGGGGGAGAGCGATCGGGTCGACGCTTGAGAGGATACTGCATACTCTTTGCGGTGGACGTCCATGAAGAAACTCTGTACAAATGTTACAAATGTTTACGAGTGCGCAGGGAGTGGACATCTCATACTGGTTCTACAGAAATCAAACACTCATCTGCAGCCTGCATCTGACACAAGAGACAAAAGCGTCCACGTTTGCGCCCTGCCTTAGGCTGTTAGTATCGGGCTTAAGAATTTGGCTGATTAGAAAACTTTTTGTCCACAACTAAAACACTTTAGATCAGGGGAATAAGCAGCTGGCTGTGAAAGCTAAAAATTTAGATTTCCTTTGTTCTCTTCGCTGGATGGCTTTACATAAATAGACAAAAATGAAACAAGATTGTGTCATGATAAGTTGGCATTCGCCGATGCCGCTCTAACGTGATAATCAGTAATAGAAGCCCTCTTAACTCGTCACCAAGGCCCTTTTTCGCAATGAAAAGCTAAAGTGTCGACACTCGCAGGTACGTCAGGCGCAGTAGCCTCAGATTGACGTACGCCTGTCACCATGACATCGTCACGATCACGAAATCTGAGAAGGGTGCGACCTAGAAAACAAGGTGCCCTGAGCAAATTCGATACTCGACGGCCCATGCGTAGTACTAGACCGGACCTCAAGTGTGTTCAGTCGAAACAGAGTAGAGTCCAACGTACGCTGCATAGTCACATCTCGACCGCGAGAGCGGTGACCTATGTTGCGGCCTATGTTGCGAATAGATCTGACCCTAGAACGAATTCTACTCCGCGAGCGAGCCCTATTCTGCGATCTGGGTAGCACACGCGAGTGAAGTCTACTGCGTGATCGAAACCTATTTCAAAAGCGGCACGCATTTGTGACGTACTCTTAAAGTCGACAAACGATATATCGGGACAATTGTCGTACAAAACCCTACTCTTCGCTACATCGTTATGACTCGTTTTGAACAATAGAACGATCGTCATTACTTTTGACAATAAATGTCGACGACAACAGGCGATACGATAATTTGATTTAACCACGAAACAACAGTCAATTCAACGGAATTATGCGAACATTTCAACGATACTATCGTTCCGATATATCGAATTCGGTGTGCAGAGTAGATACCCTGCTTTCGCTTTCGCATCGACGTGACTTGTTTCCGGACCCTTATGGGTCATTAGCCACAACAATTTACAGAAATAAGATGTTTTTTCCAAAGAAATTGGTGTTTTCTTGCAAAAATGGTTTGATTTTCTACGAACACAAAATAGTTTTGCGTTTATATTTCAATTAGAATGGCCAAATGGGCTTGGAAAAGAATCCCACTTCTGAATTTAGGATTTAGAAGTGAAAATCATTAAAAAAACAACAACAGCTTTATTACACTCAAAATATAAACCAACAAACAAATAAGAATAACATCAAAACATCAATTTAACAAAGAAATCACCAATTTACACAATCAAAATCGAAGGTACTCACTCAGCTATAAAATACCACTGAAATACACTTTTAACACAATAACAACCTAGGAACAAGTCACGCCGATTACGACCGCACCGCACAAAGTCTCGACAAGAAGTGGCGTGCGCCGCCTGAGATCCGCTTTATATATCCAGTCGGTTACCGTCACTATCCTTATTTGTTGATGTTGTCTAATAAGATATATACTAAATCTTAAAAAAAATAATTCTAAAATATTTCTGTAAAAATCGCCAATTTCAAATAACCCCTAATTTACTCACGTATTATTTTGTCGATGGAGGCACCGACACTGTGTCGATTCATCTAGAGAATCTTCATCAGGGTGAGTTTGTACAACTCAAGAAACTTTTGAAAGGGAAATGGTAGAACTCAATTCAAAAATATTAAAAGCTGCGAGCTTAGATAAACTGTGTTTTGTAATTTGATAAATGTTTTTTTAGTACTGCTCGGGTTGCGGTCGGCGCCATTCTGCTAAAAACATGCGCATAAAAATGAGGCATACTTTTGGAATGTGAAGTGAAGTCTGGTTGTGTTGAGTGTACAAAAATAATATTAAAATTTACTTGCACTGAAAAATATTAGGTTCATTTAATTATCAACAAACATTAGTCACCATCACACCGACCTCTAAGAAAAGTAATTACAACTTATATTAATGAACAAAGAAGCCATTTGCCTTCTTAAAACATACCACCTACCTACCTATCCATTGTAATGAAATGAGCTAAATGATTAATATTCAGCCGACGGCAAATAAAGGCTTGGCTACACGGTACGTGGTAGACGCAAGCGCAGAGCAAGATAAACGTGTATTACTAATAGAGCTGAAATAAAAATGAGTCACGGTTGAAATACTCGCAGCCTAAGATTTACATTCATGCTATTTGCTATTTAGTTAGTCTATATTGACTTTTTGTGTAACATTGGTTTTTAATACTTAACTTTATTGCAAAATAATTTTTATATGTTTTTTTGATAACTCTTACGATTTCAGACTTTTGAAAAAAAACTTACGTATATTTTTAAATATGTATTTTTTAATTTATAAAACCCAGACACAAAACAAACACCAGTTTTCATAGCACGAATGTTTGTCCTGGAAATCGAACGCTTAACCTACAGCGTAGAATGCTTCTACCAACTGAGCTGACCGAGCTGATAGGCCAGTCACAATAATGTTGGTATAGTTGTGGTGTTGTTTAGCTAAAGCTTTATGTTAGCCCTCATTTACATGCAAACTGTGGCCAGTGTAAGTAGACCCTCGCCTACCCTCAACTATGAATAGTAAGAATACAAATTAATGGCCCAATTCGTTTAATTAGCACGTGATTTAGTAGCCTCATGAAATTATATTGAATAATTCTGAATATTGTTTCTATTTTCTTAAAATAAAGTGAAAGTTTGCGACGTTTTTAATGAAAAACAACGGTTCTGTTTGGTTCTATTTTTTTTTTTAATAGGCACACTTACATTTGCACTTAAGAATGTCTGATTTAAGTCTTTGCAGGCATTATAATTATTTAAACAAACAAAAAATGGAAATTAATATTATTAGTTTTATAACAATCAATAATAATGTCAAGATACTAATTTTATGTTCTGCGCTGTAGTTTGTAGGTTTGATTACCTCCCAGGACAAATATTTGTGTGATGAACATAAGTTTTTATTCTGTGCCTTGGTGTAATCAAGTCATTCTAGCTCAAACTTTGTTACTTCCTCTTATAGATTATGTCGACTGCTGTTTCATTGATGTCACGGAGGAGTACCTTAATAAACTGGAACGTCTTCAGAACTTGTGCATCCGATTTATATTTTGACTGTGGAAGTTTGACCATGTTCAATGCTCAGAGCCCAGTCAAAATGGCTACCCATTCGTCGGCGCCAAGATCTGCATGTGGTATCTCTTCTTTTTAATATTCTCGACAACCCTCGCTCTCCTTCTTATCTTTATGAGCGTTTCGATTTCCTTGTTCCCCGTGGTGATTCCTGCAGAACTGCAAAATCTCTTCTCCTTAAAATACCTGCCCACTCTTCTAGTCGCTATGGTGGTTCATTCACGGTCCACTCTGTGAAGATGTGGAATTCTCTCCCTCATGTTATCCGCGCTAGTCCCTCCGCTCTTGGCATTTTCAAGCAAAAAGTCAAAGAGCACTATCTCTTTTTGTAAGTATTTAGGTATATTTATTTGTGTATTATTTTATGTAGGTTTATTATATTTATATATAATTATATATGATATAATATATTTAGCAATAACCTTTAGGTAATTATATTAAGTTTATATAGTATTTATCTGTATTTCTCGATTAGTTAGTTCATATTTGAATTAGTTTTATGAATTAAATATTTCTCTTTTCCTCCTTTTGTACATCTTATACCCACCCATCGTTGTTAATATCTCCAATTCCCAAGGTTTGCTGGAAGAGAACTCTTTTTTGGGTTAAGCTCGTCTGTGTACATGCCATTATTGATTAAGTTTATATTAAGTATTATATCAGCCAACTGATCTACAGCTACGACTCAGTAGTCGTAGCTTATCGTAGCTTGCAGTAGCTTGTCGTAGCTTGTCGTAGTTTGTCGTAGCTATTCGTAGCTTGTCTTATTTTGTTATTGAAATATCTAAAAATTGGGAATTTGAAAATTGAAATACGGGAAATCGAACACACGTAGCTTTTCGTAGTTTGTCGTAGCTTGTGGTAGCAAACGACGCGTGTCTACAATCGCGCTTCATGTTAATGCGCACTTTCACATCAACTCTTTTGTTCAACTAGGGTTGCTAATATTTTTTAAAACGAGCTTAGGCATTTATAATCATGGTTTTTAAAATTGATTCCTGAAGGTAATAAAATGCATTTTAAATTGACTACTACATTGACCTTGTCTGATACTGCTACTCTTTAAAATTAGGTTCAAAGTCAAAGTCAACGTCAAAGTCAAAAGATGATTTATTCAATACAATCACAAGGATCACTTTGTAACGTCTTACATACTAGGTGAATTTATGTGCCAATTCATCCTAACCCAAACTCTAGAAGAATTGGCAAGAAACTCGTCTTGGTCCTAGCGCTTTTTTATATGATCCATCTTAGTTATAAGATGGATCATATTTAACCTTTAACCATTTAACCTTAACTACGAAATACTAAAACAAGAGAGTTTATACATTTCAAGTGTGTCGGTTAACTGTCTGACGGCAGAGCGACGTGAGGCCATGCATTTTTATCAATAATATAGTCATCTATATTATAATAAGCTTTCTTCAAAAGACTACCTTTAATGTATGCTTTAAATTGCTTAATAGGTAGTTTAGTAGCATTTTCAGGAAGCGTATTATAGAAGCGCACCGTGTTCCCCATAAATGACTTATTAACTTTTTCTAGTCGAAACCTAGGGATGTATAATTTATGTTTATTCCTAGTGTTGATTTTATGAAGGTCACTATTTTGCTGAATCCCATCTCTATTTTTATGTGTGTATAACAAATTTTCTGTGTTATATTAATGTCTTTGATCCACCGCACGAACTGCATATGCAGCGGAACTAAGCCTACCAGCAAGTGTTTCAATTTGTGGTCCCCACTGTAGTTTTGCATCAGTATTAAGACCTAGGAAGATCGTGGAGTTTACAAGATTCATTGCCTCTCCATTTATTTCAATGTTGGACGGGCTATGAATAACATTTGGCAAAGTGAATTTTATTATTTACAGTGAACCAGTTAAGAACTAACGATAAGGATTCATTTACGTTATCGCAAATACTGGTTTTACCTCTATCAACTTTAAAAATTAAAGACGTATCGTCTGCAAATAAAACTATATCACAAATATTTTTTACAAAAAAAGGTAAATCGTTAACCGGCCGGTCCTTTTTTATTCCTAGTATACTAGGAATAAAAAAGGACCGGCCTAGTATCGATCCCTGAGGTACCCCTATATCAATAATTAATCCTGAAGACCTCACCACCCACGTCTACTTTCTGGACTCTATTGGATAGATAAGACTATATGAGGTCAATCGCCCGGTTTTTAATGCCATAATATTTTAACTTTGTGATTAGGGTTGCATGACTCACACAGTCAAAGGCCTTAGATAGATCGCAGAATACCCCAACTGCATCCTGTGACTTTCACCCAGGCCTCAAATATATGCTTTAAAAGCGCTATACCTGCATCAGCTGTTGATCGACCTTTAGTAAATCCGTATTGATTACTATGTAGCAGGCCGTTAACGTTAAAGTGGTATAATAACTGATTAAGAATTATTTTTTCAAAGATTTTACTTAAAGCAGGTAATATCGATATCGGTCTATAATTAGCGAGATCACTTTCACTTCCAGACTTAAACATAGGAATGAGTTTACTGTGTTTCATGAGATCGGGAAAAACTCCCTCGTCGATACATCTATTAAAAATATAAGCTAAACATGGTGCAATATCTAAGATAATGACACCCAGCACCATTGTAGACATTCCCCAAAGATCTTCTGTATTTTTTATATTAATTAACTTGAATGCTTTTACAATACTAGCCTCGTTAATGTAGCTAAAACTAAACTCATTCTTACATTTTGCAACACTAGATTCTAATAGAACGGAAGCTCTGGAGGCTGAAGAGTTTAACGATTTGGTCACTATTTTTGGTATATCTGAGAAAAAACTATCAAATGCATTCGCAACATCCTGTTCTTTAGTAAAAATTGTACCATTTATATTTAATTTGAACTGTATATTGCGAGCCCTTGATTTACCTGTTCTTACGTGCTCGTATAAAATTGGTGTTTGAAATAGTGGAACGAGAATAAAAATATATATATATAATCAATCAAAGTATGTACCATTGTTATCACTTTAGTCATTTTATAGGTAGTGTAAAAATCCACATTCCTTTCAGCAAAATGTTTCCTTTTAAAAATTGTTGGAGCGAGTTTCAATAAAATCTTTGTAGGCGGTTTTGACTGCCTCATCTGAATTAAAATTTAATTCATATTTTTATTTTTTCGTGTTGTTTTTGCTGATTTACGACCCTTTTGAAAAGTGATTAGCCAGTGTAAAACTACAACCCCTATTTTGAAACGTATTCCTCGCTGTGCTCGCATCTCTGTCGCTACTGTTCTATCTCAGGCTATTAGGAATGTTGTATCTAAAAATACGAAGCAAGCATGGGAACATTTACTAATTTTCCCATATAGTGTACTTCATTTAGGAAACAAATCATCGCTTACTATTCGGATAAAGCAAAATTATATTAGGTATACTGCAAGCATTGAGTGCACACCCCAAAATTTCAAAAATTACTTGGACCCACAAACAAATTCAAAATCTCCCAAACTAGCCTCCGAGTCTGCTATGTACAAACTTGTAGAAAGTAAACTTAGCGATGGTGATATTAAGGGTGCCTCCCGTATTTTATTTTCTAGTGACACGATAGCTCCAAATTCTAATGACACTCAAATCTCTTGAGATTAGGCACCCTCTTCCAGGGCCCAACTTTCAACTCCCCGATCCACCGCAAGAGAGTGATGACGCTGTTGATGCGACCAGCCAGGACGTACTCGTGCCGTCTAATCATTCCAGAATGGCTCTGCCGGCGGCCTGGATACTGTGACTCCACAACATCTAATAGACCTGCTGTCTGGCGGTTCGGGCCATGCCGGTGAATCTTCTGGAAGATATGACGGCTCTGATCAACCTGATGTTGTCAGGTCGAGCTAACAGCGAGGTCACTTAGCTCCTGTACGTTGCGAACCTATGCGCACTCAAAAAGAAAGACGGCGGAATTAGACCCATAGCCACCTACCACCTACCGCCGCCTAGCAGCTAAAGTCTGCTGTCGGAAAAAAGCTGCATATCTCTTTGACTTTTTCCTACCTGTTCAGCTAAGCTTTGGTTCGCGTGGCGGCTGTGAAGCCGCAGTACATTCTCTTCGTACATTTTTGGATCAAAATTGCCGGGAGGTAATTTTAAAGGTGGATATTAAAAACCGCCTTCAATTCCGTAGATAGAGGTGTCTTGCTCAAAGAAATTAAAAACGAAATTTCCGTAATTTATCCATTTCTTTGGCAGTGTTATAGTTCACCGTCTAAATTGATCTATCGCGACAATATTATTTCGTCTGACGTTGGATGTCAGCAAGGCGACCCCTTGGTCCAGCCATTTTTAGCCTTGCCATCCATTCGATTATTCAACGTCTCCAATCTAAACTCAATGTTTGGTACTTGGATGACGGAACTTTAGGTGGAGATGTGGACACTGTTTTTGGTGATCTAAAGCTCATCAGTAATGAATTTCGGCAAATTGGTTTAGAGCTAAATTATTCAAAATGCGAGCTTTACGTTTCGGACACTTGTTTGGTTAAAATTTCAATTGTTTCAAAATTCAACAGTTTGGCCTCAAATATTACAGTTGTTAATAAATGTTCACTTCGCCTCCTTGGTTCACCAATTCTTGACGAGTCTTTTCCGACCTTCATAGATGAGAAAATTAAAAATTTTTGCAAAACTTTGGACAGATTGTTTAAAATTAATAGGCTTTTACAATTATAAAGTTTTGTCTTTTTGTTCCAAAATTTACTTACGCTTTAAGATGTTGTCAACTGTGGAAACACAGCGAGCTGGTGGAAGGTTTAGACAACATAATAAAGGACACTTTATCGTCGGTTTTGAATATTAATTTGGATGACAAGGCATGGCTGCAGGCCTCCCTACCTGTCAAATTGGGAGGCTTAGGTATTCGCAAAATTTCAAGTGTTGCCCTACCGGCGTTCTTGTCTTCTGTCTACAGTACTAGTAATTTGGTTGAAAAAACTGCTAGTTCTGGCATCACTCATAAAATTTCATATCTAGACGAAGCAAAAAACACTTGGAACAGTGCTTGCCCTAGTTCTGCTCCCCCCAAGAACCTTTCGGCAATAGGACGGGCCTCTATGTGAGCTTACATGGAATTATCTTTTAGAAACATGCTCAATCTCAGTAGATCGCGCCCGTCTCCTAGCAGTTTCGAAATGGGAGTCAGGACATTGGTTACAATCACTACCATCATCTAACATTGGAACGTTATTAGATCCTACAACATTTCGAGTTGCAATTTGTCTGCGGTTGGGTGCGCGGTGCTGCGCCCCTCATCAGTGCCAGTGTGGTACAGCGGTTGACCTGCTTGGTCTCCATGGATTATCGTGTCATAGGGCCGCCAGTAGGATTGCCCGCCACGCCAGTCTTAACGATATCATTCGTCGGGCACTCACCAGCGTCAACGTACCAGCTGTTCTCGAACCCAACGGTCTGATACGTGATGATGGTAAGAGGCCTGATGGTATGACTCTTGTCCCTTGGGAGATGGGTAGGCCATTAGTGTGGGATGCTACTTACGTAGACACCCGGGCCGCATCCCATCTGTCGGGGACTTCCGTTAGGGCCGGTGCGGCGGCTGAACGTGCCGAGGACCTCAAAAACCGCAAACATGCTGGTTTGGATAAGGCCTACATATTTGAGCCTTTTGGAGTCGAGACCCTGGGCCCGTGGGGAACAGGAGCCCACCGCGTTTTCAAAATTATTTCTCGGCGTCTGGTAGATACGTTGCATGACCCAAGAGCTGGCTCCTATCTGGCTTAGCGTTGCTATCTGGATTAGCATTGCCATTCAACGTGGTAATGCTGTCAGTATCTTGAAAACGCAGCCCTCTGGCAGTGATCTGGATCAGTTGAGCTATCTATAGATCGTTTTAAACGGTCCTTAGATAGCTCAACTGTTTCACGTGTATTTTATATTATTGTATATTTTTATTGATTATTAAAATTTATTGTTTACTTACTTATTATTATTATACATAAAATTTGTATATTGCAAATTTATATGAGTACAATTATTAACAGAAATAATTACAGAAAAGTACAAAATAATATACAATAATATAAAATACACGTGAAATAGTTGAGCTATCTAAGGAATCTATCTATCTATTGCACGTTTGGATTTGAACGATGTATGTTTAAATGCTCGGTGTAGTACAACACAATGTATTTACTTACCTTTTTATTATTGTGAAGAAACTGACATGTAACCTTATTTTGTTACCAATAAATAACTTGAACTTGAACTGAATGTTAATATGTACAATGTGTGTGTGCTTAAATAAATAGACCCATAATATTAAAGTCAGATTAGTCGGCTTATAACCTCGGCAATGATCCCGAAGAATTTATCTTTTTTAAAGATATCCGATTCCGATCAGTTCTCGGAGCCAGCCCTAGACTTCCGCTTGTAAATTAATGCCTTATGCTAAAACTTTGTATTTTTCATGTCGCTTCGAATGCATACCGTTTTAATAAGTCATTTATTATGCAAAATGGCAATCACGGAAAAACGTAAACGAATGGCGCCCCCCTCCCCCTTCCGCCGTGCTCAACAGAAACCGGAAAACTCATTTACATTTAACATTACTAAATGTGAAATCATTTATTTAAATAAATAAATAAATATGGTGCACAATTTACAAAGCACCATCTAGCCCCAAGCTAAGCTAATCATCTCCGATGGGAACTAGATGAATGATTGTATACTTACTCGTACATACTTATGAATATGAACTATAAAACACGCAGTCATAGAACAAACAGAAATCTAATATTAGTGGGTAATATATAATTATAGTGGATAATTGTAATTAGGGTTCCCTAAGTCCATAGTTTTGCTATATCCTGTCTCCTGTCTGTCTCTCTGTTCCCTAATCAGAGCTCTTGGTTGCAGACTATTACTACCGTGATTAAATTTTGCAGACTATTTATTTACATTGTAGTGGCCGTATTAGTGACTCCTACCAAGTTATGAAATCATTACAAAGTATAAAACAAAGTCGCCTCCCGCTGTCTGTCTGTCCCGATGTATGCTTAGATCATTAAAACTATGCAACGGATTTTGATTTGATTTGTGGTTTTTTTTAATAGATAGAGTATTTCAAGAGGAAGGTTTATATGTATAAAACATGCATAATATAGTAGAGAAACACTGATAATTTTAGAGGTTTCTAATCACATTAGAGATTCTATAGTATATTATCAACATTGCACCCGTGCGAAGCCGGGGCGGGTCGCTAGTAAAAACATAAAAAAATGTTTTTAAGGATACTTCTCTCCTACATGTAAATTAGTGTTAATTTTTTTTAATTGATCAAACGATGATGCTCCATATTGTTGAATAAGTCTTTTAAAAACATTTAAATGTTTCTTGAACCGTATTTTGATAAATATTTCGATTGATAAATATTAAACTATGAAGTGGTAAATTAAAATAAGGTATAAACATAAGGTATAAATATAAGGTATAAATAAACTAAATAAGATCGTTCGTATTTTACGAAATTTTAGTCAGTTTCGCTAAATAACAGAATCACCACCAGCATTTCGTATTGTAAGTTCTAATATACATTTGGAACACCTGGATTCAATAATAAAACATGATTACGATTATAAAAACTCTCTAGACTCTAGAACTATTTTAATACATTACAATCACAAGGATCACTTTAAAAAGTCTTACATTCTAGATGAACTTAGGAGCCAATTCCTCCTAACCCAAGTCCAAGAGAATCTCTCGTATAAGATAATTAGTAATATAAATTCTAATTCTCGTTAGAAACTGCTAGAAGGTTACCTACCATTGTATCTGAAGTAGCATTCACATACAACCACTTTCCTTGCAGTGGCTATTATAATAATAATTTATTCCGGTTTTGTAAAACTAATTTGGTACAAGGTCTTACTTTTTGACGACCTCTGTGGCGCAATGGGCTAAGGTCCGACTGAGACGCAAAAGGTTGCGAGTTCGATTCCCGCCGCGGGACAAATGTTTGCATGATCTACAAGTATATGTCTCGGGTCTGTGTTTCTATGTATAATATATATGTACTTACAAATATATATATATATATATATATATAAGAAGTATATCAGTCATGTGGTACTCATAAAACAAGTTCTGCTTACTTTGGGGCCAGATGATGTCCGGGATTATAATTATAGTAAAATTTACTTTCAAATAAAAAGAGGTAATATCTATTTATTTTTGCCTTATATCTGACCTAAGTACCTAACGTAACTCTGTCTCTAATGCGGCTCATTATTATATTGTGCGCGCGTATTGTATTAAACCCGGACATGAACCATCTCAACAAGTCTTTAACCTTATTCAAATCAGAAGTTTTACGTAATTCTCATCACTTCCCAACCCTTATTCAGTCAGAATAGATGGCAACGCTCGTGCCAAATGTGACGGTTGGCAAACCCGCCAAGTGCCATCCCTGACGCAGGCCTATCTTCCAAATGCCAGCCAATTTTTAATAATGGACACATTTGGCACACGAATATATACGTTCCCATTCATTTAGTAAAGACAGCTGATACAGATAATAAACATTGTTTTTTTACATTTGTTTACATTTATGCGTCCAGTACAATATCGGAAATGTGCGCAGAATCCTGTGTGGCGGAAACGCGATGCCTCCTTGGTGCACCGCGTGCTAGGTGCCACCAATAGCCTCCTCGTCACCATTCATTGTGCACGAAAAAATCCTCTGGTTTGCACTTTAATCCTTTTACCACACTGGTTTGAAAACTAATGACACGAGTGATAGAAGTCACCATTCTGGACAAGGTTGACTGACCCGTCTTACGCAAATGGAATGCTTTACATATGGCTTGCAGAACCTCTGTGTTTAATATACACAGCGGTTCTGGAAGGGTTAAGAAGTTGTTAATTGGTTCTTTTTTAAAGTGCTTTTTTGTCTGAAATAAACAAATTATTATTATAATATTGTTATTATTTCTGTACAAAATAATCCATAATAATATCAAAAATTGACTGGCCTGTCAGTTGGTAGTAGCCTTCTGCCTTCTGCGCTGTAGGTTAGAGGTTTGATTCCCTTCTAGGACAAACATTTGTGGGATGACCAAACATTTAAATTATCATAAGTATGTGTTTAAAAATATATACATACATACTAGCAGCGGCTTCGCACGCGTGGTACCTACATAAAAAGTAGCCTATGTCCTTCTCCAAAGTCCGATATATCTCTATACCAAAATTCAACAAAATCGGTTCAGCGGTTTAGGCGTTAAACCGTAACAAACAGACAGACAGACAGACAGACAGAGTTACTTCCGGATTTTTTATATTATAGTTAGAGTCAGTCATCTGGGCACCATAATACAAGCTATGCCTATTTAGGGGCTAGATGGTGTCGTGTGCATTGTCCACCTATATTTTTTAATATTATATATTTATAAATAACGTTTGCGAGTGAAATGATTTGTTTAAAATTACTGTCAATGTTCACTAAACCAAAAATAAGTTAAGTACTTGATAAATAAAGATTTAAGATGAAAATTTTGATAACTTTTGGAGACAATTTATGTCTTTGAAAAATATTCGGATGATGACCAAACTACGATATCTAATTATCGAAAATTTAATGAATTGGTCTTCAATAACAAGAAAAATAAAAATTACAGAAATGTATAAATAAAGAAATTATCTAATTATCCGAATAAAGAAATATGAATTTCAATTTGAATATTTCCTAAGGTAACTTCACGTCAGAGGTTTTGTTCCAGACTTTGTCGTTCCTTTGTTGTACGTAGGTAAGTACTTAGCTTTTGTTGGTAATATGTATTAGTACAATAGGGTTGAACAAATTGTTGTTTGCTGTTCGGCGCCGGCGGGTCTCAAGGGTCGCTTTTTGTCCCTTGTTGGGAGGCTGTTAGACACAGACGCTGAATAGAGAGATAAACGTCGGAGCTAAACTATTGTACGTACCGATAGGGACCTATGTCAGGCGTACTCTGCACTTTAGATACGAAATTAGTAGTACATTGGCACACCCAACATGATGGGCAAATATCGCAGAGTAGTCCCGCGCCAGACGAAATAGAGTTACGAGATAGAAAGAGAGGCACAATGTTGGTAAATATAATATTAGACACTAAACGCTAAATTGCACTTTGTTGCGTTGTAGCAAGAGCTGCTATTTATATAAATGTTTTTGTGGAGTCTGCTTTCTTTACTTGTATTAATAAGTATTCTAAGACTATTCTAAGTAATATATTTGTGTAATATAAAAATACTAGCGACCCGGCTTCGCACGGGTGCAATGCTGATACTAAATATACTACAGAATGTCTTTATATACAACGTTATCTAAGAGAATAACAAAAGCACAAAAAAATTTGTTTATTTACGACATCACATTAGAAACCGCTAAAATTATCAGTGTTTCTCTACTATATTATGCATGTATTATACATATGAACCTTCCTCTTGAATAATTATATCTATAAAAAAACCGCATCGAAATCCGTTGCGTAGTTTTAAAGATCTACGCATACATAGGGACAGACGTACAGCAGGAAGCGACTTTGTTTTATACTACACTAGCGAACCGTCTCGACTTCGCACGGGTGCAATGCTTATACGAAATATACTACAGAATGTCTAATATGATTTGATACCCTAAAATTATTAGTGTTTCTCTGCTACCTAGTCTTGCCATAAATACTGAAATAAAAAGAAAAAAAAAATCTATTGCAAATAAAATTTATTACTTTTACAGTGTGTTAGTTTAATACATAAATATAAAACAATTTAAAATATAAAAAGCTTATTCGAAGTGGTCTCCATTGGCTGCAATGCAGTCCTTTAAACGTTGAGGCCAGTTATCAATAGAAGCACGCACTCTTTCCATGGGAAAATTCTTCACTGCCAATCGTACGGATTGTTTTAGGGACTCCAAATTATCATGGCGTTTAGAGCAAGCCGTACTCTCTAAAACTGACCATAAATCATAATCCAGCGGATTAAGATCAGGACTAGACGACGGCCAGTCTTCAGCTCTGATGCGGTCCGAAACGTTCGTTTCCAACCAAGACTGCGTAGACCAAGCTTTATGACCCGGCGCCGAGTCTTGCAGGA
Source organism: Lampropteryx suffumata (assembly GCA_948098915.1). Classification (NCBI taxonomy): domain Eukaryota; kingdom Metazoa; phylum Arthropoda; class Insecta; order Lepidoptera; family Geometridae; genus Lampropteryx; species Lampropteryx suffumata. The sequence continues at coordinate 19,358,058 of OX402557.1, read as the reverse complement.
AGGACCATTCTTGGTTATTGAACATGGTGTTGTTAAGGAGCTTCACTACCTTCTCAAAAATGGTATCTTGATATACTTGTGCCGATGTTTTGATACCTTTTTCACAAAAGTATGGCTCAGTCACTCCTTCATAGCTAATACCCCACCAAACCATCACTGAAGACGGATAGTGCCCACGTTGCACTGTCAACTAATTGGGAAGCTTCCTTAGAGCTTTGAGCATAAATACGGTCATTTTGTTTGTTAAAATTTTGGTCAATTGTAAAAAAATTCTCATCGGTAAACAATTTTTTTCTGTGACCTCCCTTTGCGTACCGCTTCAGTAGTTGTTTCGATTTTACCACCCTATTCTTTTTTAAATTATCAGTTAAGAAATGACCAGTACGTCTCTTATAGGCTGCAAGTCCCAAGTCATATTTTAAAATACGTGACATGGTTCTAGGTGCTATCTTTATCTCCCAAGATAATTTTTTTGCTTTCGGACAGGATTTCTTCGAATTCTTTCCCTTACTGCTTTGACCACCTTTTTCGTACGAACACTACGTGGACGGCCAGATCTTTTTTTGTCACAAACAGAGGAGGTCTTATTGTACTTATTAATAGCCCGGTACACAAACATTTTAATAATCCTAAGCGTATGGAGAGTTTTAAAAATTGCATTTGGTTCCATACCTACTTTGTGTAATCACAGCGATTCGGTTCTCCTTATCACCCCACTCCATTTTAATATCGCAAAATATTGTACAATGTATTGGCGCCAAAATTATCTTTCAACTCAATGAACAATCATATAAAAATGACAGATTCCAAATTCAAATGTAATATTTTGTTTATTTTTAATTGTAACAGTATTTATGGCCAGACTAAGTTTATTATGCATATATTATACATATAAACCTTCCTCTTGAATCACTATATCTATTTAAAAAAACTGAATTAAAATCCGTTGCGTAGTTTTAAAGATCTAAGCAGACATAGGGACAGACAGACAGCGGGAAGCGACTTTGTTTTATACTATGTAGTGACACGCCGGCACAATTTGGGGAACACAAGCGAAATGTAGAATTTTTCAATAATTCTGGTTTTTTTAAGATTTTTTCGGTATGTTTATTTTTATTATTGATTGCAGGTTAATAAAAACAAAGTTTAAATTTTGAATAGCTTTATTTTCAGATGAATTATAATAAAAACCAATAATTACAGATTTAAAATTTGATATTAAATGTTAAATGTAGTTGCTTAAGAACTATCCAGCTGTCTTCACAGTAGGCAAGCCTGCAGTCTATCGTCATTTGTCTATTCTAAACTACATCGTGAAACTAAGGACTACAATTTTCTTGGCTTCCTCGTCGTACAAATCACAAAATTTAAAGAACAAAAATAAAGAATATTTATTGCCAAAAAATTATAACTCTGATTATCGGTGAGGCCCAAACTAGGCTTAAAAGCCTCGATCTTGGGTCTCAGGAGCTCGAGTTTCCGAATTAATACATTTTGGCGATGTTTGACTTTAGTGTAAATGTTACAAATGCTACATTTGGTAGTATGAGCTTGCATGCGAGATTCATCGTTTGTCATTTCATAAAAATCATAGCTCTGCTAATTTAATATTTTTACTCGTTTTATTGCATGTTTTATTCAGTAATCTTAGCGGAATTTTAATTAATAAATTGTGACTACAGGACGGATATGGACAATTGAATTGTATGTGTATTATGGTGCAATGTGATTTGAACGACGAGGAATCCCAAGAAAATTTTAGACGGCCATTCCGCGTGACGTCTAGAATTGACAATTTACCATCGACTAAGACTTGAACAAACAAATTGACTATAAACAAAAATAAATACTTGACACTGGCAAAATTGACATTATTATGTCACATGCCATAAACAAAGAAGAAGAAGAAGAGTTTGCATGCATTTATTGTGTGTGCGTGTGTGTGTGTATATGTATGTACATCATAATACACTTGTAATTAAGTTACCTACATTGTCCTAAGAAGACACAGTTTATTGATTAAAATTCCGCTAAGATTACGAAACATAAATGATAAAATAACACAAGAAAAATAAACTAATTTATAAGAACTTCTGATTTTTCCGCACATTGTTTACTGTTGACTAAATGGGACATAGAACTTACATACGTACGAACGAATGTAAGAACGTAGTAGTTATTTAGTTATTTCACATCTAAGAAACTTTATATATATTATGCCATTAAATACAACAAATAGGCAGTTGTAGCGGAAGGCTATTCTTGTGAATCCTTCCTCGCCCTCTCAGGTGTTCCCTAAGGTTCATATCTTGGGCCCCTGTTTTTTTATGTTTTCATAAATTATATTGGGGTTTCATACAATTATTTAGAAAGGTTTAGACAGTTTGGTCTCTTTGTGTAGTATAAACGACATGAGCCTGAATACCCAAAAATTTCATGTGAATTGTTTCACTAAAAAACAAATGTTTGCTTCCATACTAAATAAATAATGAGCGGCTGTCAGAGGTCGAATATATTCGCGACTCACGCCAACACATTGCGATTTCATATACATATTGATAATACCGTCCAAAAAAAGCTTTAAGACTTTGGGATTTGTATTGCGTAACTGCAGAGATTTCTGAAAGCCTATGACGAAAATGACATTTTATAGCGCAGGAGATATCAAGAATATGGCAGAGTTGTGTCTAACCCACATTACGACATTTACAGTAAGCATTTGCAAAGTGTGCAGAAAAGGTTTTTATGACACTTGACAGTTGTAATTTAGGTAATAAATTGCCAAGCTATGAGAACCTTCAAATATAATTTCTAAATCATACAACGCTATCCATAACAGGAAAATTGTTATCACTGTAAAGGACACGTGTATGGAGAGGAGTGACGTGGATCAGGAAATTTATATTTTATCAAACAGCCTGTATAGTTTTAGAAAAAAATTGGAGTATCTGTTTAAATCTTGGTGTTTATGTTTTTTTTTTATTGTTTTATATATATTTTTTTTTAATTTCGTTTACGTATTTTTATTCAATGTAAAATTATCTAATTATCAAACTTTTGTCTACACGTGTAAGTACATATAAATTGTTATTTTTTGACATTATTATTTAATATTTGCATTATTGTTTGTATTTACCTGTAAATTGATATAGCAATTATCTTTATTTTGGCTCTATTTTGGTAAATATTATGGCAATACAGAACACGAAAAAGTATAGCAAAACGCGTAGTACTTTCTTAGAATACACATACAAATCTTTATTTTCGTACTTTTATTTTCGTAATTGTCTACATCGTAGCGAGTGCTACGCCGTAGCTACGAGCGAGTAGTAAAACTTCATTCGTTAGTAGTTTCTATGTTATAAGTTTTTAATGGTCTTAATACTTGTTCCGTTCTAAGTTATATAATTACTGTATGGGAATGTATCTAGAGCTTATGTTAGGATGAGATCTTTTTTGCTAAAAGTAACTAAGATTACTAGATGTAGGTAATAATAATAATAATGACAGACATTTCACACTGCATTATCTAACCCCAAATTTAGCAAAGCTTGTGTTATGGTGGTACCCATTGTCTACGTAAATAAATTTAAATTTAAATTTGTACATATATACATATTATAGAAAACCCCCCAGACCCGAGAAAATTTTTGCAGATCATACAAACTTTTGTGCCGCGGCAGGAATCGACCCGAAACCTTTCATGTATCAGAACCTTCGCCCACTGCGTTACACAGGACTTCATAGATAGATGGTAACTCTTTATTGCCTATTACCCAGAAAATTACAAAAAACATAATTGTACCATAAAAGGCAATGCAATGGGCGCCCTTATAGATATAATAATAATTTTAATCAGTATAAAATATCAACTAAACAGAAATAACTACGTGTTACAGCACGACAAATAATGTTTCATGATCATGTTTTTGAAGATGGGAAGAGTAAATGGCCTTTCTGATATGTACAGGCAACGCGTTCCACAAGCGGCCAGCCTGCACTGTAAACGACTTTCCGGTAGAGGAGTGAACGGGAATTTTGAGTTGATTGGTATCTGAGGAGCGTAATCAACAGTAATGAGTGAAGGTTAGAGCAACGTAAAAAATTTAGAATAATATAAGTACTTACTTAAACAATTAACATATTTATTTTATTTACAAAAATAATACACATTAATATAAAATACATGTTAAACAGTTGGGCTATATAAGGACCGCTTAAAAACAATTTATAGATAGCTCAACTGATCCAGATCACTATCAGAGGGCAAGTTCGACAAGACACTTTTTTCGATAAGACATTGCCACGTTGAATGACAATGCTAATATGCTGGGTCAGATAGGAGCCAGCTCTTGGGTCTCGCAATGTTTTTGCCAGATGCCGTTCATTTTGCAAACGCGATGTGCTTCTGTATCCCACGGGTTTATATAATTAGATTTTTTCCGCACTTGTTGTCATGTTTTGTTGCGGCATTCTGTAAAATGTAAATATTTTGCAACAGGGGAATGCTGCAGATATGAACACCACATTGGTGTTGCAGAAAAGGACTACGTTTTTTTTAACTAATTGGTATTTTATTTCATCTCATCTGTTCAATATCTTATACCATCGCACATATGTTTGTCCTGGGATGGAAGAACCTACAGCGCTGAAAGCAGTGCTACTACCAACAGTTTTTTTTTATATAAGTGGTTTATTCTTTAGTGGTAATGATTACCAGCATAATCTTTCTACTTAAAACCCTTTAATTCAAGTCGAATTGAACAAATTTGCAGTCACTCTTAAGTTTAAATATGAACCACCATCAATGGGTTTGAAATTGTGGAATAAGATAAGATAAGATAATGCTTATTTACCAAATAAATTTCACATACATATTACAAGTTACTGGTGATCCCCGCACTAGACCAGGCCTGTATCGCGGGAGATCTGTCAAGCAAAACGTAATTACCTATCACGAAAGTACACATTACAGGGCAGATAAACAATAAAGCAATAGTACAGTTAACAAGAAAAACAGTTAAACAGGAAACTATAACAAATAAAAATTTAACTAAGTAAACTATAATAAATGCAAAAACCAAAACTACGATAACAATACATACAATACAAATATGTGCGAATATGTGCGGAGTAGGCGGAATGCAAACGAAGGTCTATAGAAGGGCATAAGTGAGGGAGTGAGTGTCAAAGTATGTAATATACTAAGAGGGAAGTGGGAATGTTCGTGCAATTTATGACATAAACCCTAGAAAATCACTTAGAAATGAATTTATGGAAATATATATCTTGAAAGTGCCTTGTCTTATATTTAAAAATATAATGTATGTTCACAAACTATACACTCATGACCATAATTAGAGGAACGGAACAAAATAAAGACAGATCGGATTTTTTTTGTATGTATTATATAAATTATATTAAGCACCTTATTAATTTTACCATTTTTAATTAGAACTTAGTTCAGTAAAAAACACAAGACTAATGAACGGAAATGTAAAAAATGATGTTTTCTTGAATTAAGCCTTCAATCATCACATTGAAAATGTGATTGTGTTATGACATTACTAAAACTTTTTATCGAGTGTTTGAGTACATTCAGTACTTGGTGTTACCCCCTCTAGCTGTTAAAACTGCCTGCAACCTTCTCGGCGTGCTTTTGATTAGGTTATCAATGAAATCTTGTGATATTCGATTCCACTCTTCTTCCAGTACCCTTTTCAGATCTCCTATGTTTGTTGGTGTTGGATCCCGCTATTTTACTTGTTTGCCGAGCTTATCCTAAACATGTTCGATGGGATTTAAGTCTGGCGAGCGTGCTGGCCATGACAAAACGTCAATTTCGACCTCTTGAAGATACCCCGAAACTATCTCTGCAGTGTGGGGTCGCGCATTGTCCTGCATTAATTGAAATATATCTCGGATGTATGGGCGAAGGGCATGACAATCGGTTCTAAGATGTCGTTTACGTACCGAGCCGCAGTCAGAGATCCATTTTCTACGATGTGTAACTCCGTACGTGCCCCTATGCAAATGCCGCCCCATACCATCATTGAACTTCCACCATATGACTCTCTTCCCACAATGTTACACTGAGCGTATCTTTCTCCAGGTCGTCTCCAAACTTTGCCCCTTCTATCATCTGGCTTATGACAAAACCTAGACTCGTCAGTGAACAATATTTTCCCCCAGTCAGCATCACTCCAATTTTGGTATGAGCGAGCAAAGTTAGTCCGAGCTACTCGATGATCTGTGGTAAGTAAGGGTCCTTTAGCTGGCAAGTACGGCTTTATTCCAGCTTCTTTAAGTTTTCTTCTTACGGTTTTATTGCTAATTGTCACCTGTCGAACGTCCTGAAATGTAGATCTGACTTCAGAAGAAGTCAAAGTGCGATTTCTCAGAACACTGCTCGCTATAAATCGATCGTCTCTCGCTGATGTGTCTCTCTTGCGACCTTGCCCTGCACATCTCGTGTACTCTACAGCCTGGTTTTTTTTTATTAAAAAGTATTCTATGTTACTTCTAATACCTCCAAGAATGTACAAAGTTTCATGATGATCGGTTAAGTAGTTTTCGCGTGAAAGCGTAACAACCAAACATACATTTATATTTATAATATAAAGTAGGATGTCTTTCTTGTATATTTACTTTCTTTTCTTTCAGTGTTTACCGAATAAATGTCTGTACTATTGTACGATCCCAGTTGAGACTGTACATTAAAGTTAATTAGTTGTAGTGCACATTGATGAAAAAGTATATTATCACCAAAAGTTAAAAGTTTTTATTCACTAATTACAATATTGTGTAAAAGTAAACGATTCGCGCTCATCGCGACTGTCTCGCGCGGTCACTGTCGTTGCACTCATCGTAATATTTTATTGCGCTGATTAGGTAGAAAACTTATGTAGGTACGTAACCGTACATATTCCTAACCCCAAACAGGAGAAAAAGCGTGAGGGCGAATCGTCTGAACAAAGACAAAATTATTAACATAGTTCCAAGTACCTATGTATGTAAGTAAGTACTTTTTAAAATAAATTGGCTTAAAAAACCTAAAAGTGTAATAATTAAAATAAAAAGTAAAATTAATCAAAATTAAATTTGATGTCTTCGACGTGTTCCGTCCGAGGCTGTGGCTGGGGTCGTTCGCACTGCTTCTGTGCCGCCGTCGCTCGTGACTCATCCCTGCGTGGCCGTTCCACTAGTGAGGATGACCTTCGTAGTTTGTGCGTCTTCAGTATCGTTGAGTAACCGCGGGGCTGCAGCTCAAGCGTCTCTTGTTTTGGTAGTTCTACCGCCGTGGCATAAATAGCTTTGCTTTTACACACGCCTTTCTTTTTCACAACCCATATCAACGTTGCGATAGCAGCGACGGTCAACAGAATGTAGCAGATCGTATATTGATGAATATCGTGAATAGATAACGTCTCCGGAAGATGACGCTCGTTCATTTTTTGCTGCTCCAGCTTTTTATTTACTTTTTCTAGGCTTTCGTCTTGAGATAGTATTTCAAGTTGGGGTGTGCGTTGTTTAAATATGTCGTTAATAGACTTCTCGAGTTTCGGTGGTCTCTCCAGAAATAAGTTTACTCTCGCATCACTACGGTATAGATTGTGAGCATAGATGCTTAAGTCCTCGTTCTGCATCACACATCCTTGCTTCAAAGTTATGAATCCCGATATGTTAATCTGGTGAGTGGAAACATCACCAGCGCAGACAGTTCGTAATTCGCACGAGTCACAACACACTGGCAGCCAGGTATTCGTTGAATGTAACTCGATCCAAGCGGTATTACACTCTGTTATCTTCATAGTACATGGCGAAGTCGTTTGATGACCTAATAATTTAGCTTCACAGGGTGCTCCATTGCTTGCGATGTTTCTTATAGGTAAGTTCAGACTGCATACGAAGTTATCTGTACTTCGTTGAATGCATCCTTTCATTTCATCTTCATTTAAGCCGAAGTAGGTATTCTTTCTAAAGTTAACCGCAATGTATTTAGATGATACATATACATATCTTGTGATCATTACTTGTTTATTTCTTGTTATCAGTGGCAAAGGGATGACACGATAAAGTGTGAATTCTTCGTCACTAGTTAATGGTATGTGTATCTCAAACATAAAGTAGTTGCCCGTCACTCGAGCCTTTACATAGAGTAGTTTATAAACATCCTTTATCTCTTCTTGAATATTTTCTACTGGGAAGGTTAATGTTTTTGGCAGTTTTCCAGAGATCTCACTCATTTGTTTGATTAAGTTAACTGGAGTTAGAAGATGTACATCGATATGACCTTTGTAGACATCCAATAAGGCGTTGAAAAGCATCTCTTGAACATTCCTCAAATTAGAAAGTAGTAAATGCGCGGTTAGCGACACAGAGTTGAAGTAGTTAGTTGCCATGACCGTGCCAATTTTTGATTGTAGTTTAGATAATTTCAAGTCTGTATCATTCATAAACTTATTCATTATCATAAATTGTTTTCGAATGTTCGTCTCATGTTTTTTCATAATCTCATTTTCGATTTCCACGATTGTAGTTTGGTTCTTTACAAGTTCAAGCAGGTATTTTTCGTTATTCTGTATTGCTTGAATGTCCTCTTGGTATTTCTGTGCAAACCGCTGATCCAACACTCCAAACAAGCTATTTGCGACGTAACCTACTCCATCAATCAGAGAGCGCCTTTTACGTTCCGATAAATGCTTGTGCGGCGCTAGTAATATGTTGTTATAGTGTTTCAATAGTTCTATTTCATGATCAAACTGCATTATTATATTTTCGCAGAATCTTGAGTCCAGTTTGTGACACAGAATTTTCAGATCTTCCAAGTAGTTTTCGATATCTAGTGTAGCTTGCCAGTAGTTAGTCAGGTTATAGTACGTTAGTAAAATCCATTCATTGTGAATCAGCTGTACTTTTCCAATCGTATCGTAGTAGATCGGGCGTTCATTTCCAAGACTGTTAATCTGAACATTCGGCATCATATTTTCTTCCCCCGTAGAAGCGCAATGTAATCCCGTTATAAAGGTACACATAGTTAAAAAAGCAACAAACATAGTCAAGTAGTCTTTTTTTTTTGGTACGTTTGCAGTTTTTCGTTGATATTTCTTTTTGTTTATCGTCGTTGTTTTGGTTAATGTCCATTTCGCTAGTCAAAAGTTTACACAGTTTGATGATGGGTCTCTTCATTATGCCAGACTGGGTTTTGATAGTAGAAACTCTTACATGACCGTCTTCCCCTGGATGTACTTCGATCACCTTCCCCATGGCCCACTTTCCTGGAGGTAAGTTGTTATCCTTGACAAGGACGATGTCCCCTCTCTCTAGGTTTTTAGTTTGTATGTTCCATTTACTTCTGGCTTGTAGTTGAGTTAAATAGTCGCTAGACCATAATTTCCAGAATCGGTTCAGCATGTGTTCAGTTAGCTGCCATCTTTGGCGTAAATTCAATTGTCGCTCTTCTTCACAGTTTGAAAGAGGTAGTGTCATTGTAGGGCTTCCAGTCAGAAAATGCCCAGGAGTTAAATAGTTGTAGTCTTCTGGGTCCAAAGCGGCCCAAGAGGACAAAGCGGCCTCGAGTTCATACACGCTTCTATTTTACAAAGCAACGTCGTAAACTCCTCGTAAGTTAGTTTTTGATCTCCCAAGATGCGATGTAGGTGATGTTTCATCGATCGAACGGCGGCCTCCCAGAGTCCTCCCGCACTTGGCCAGGCGGGAGCATTAAAATGCCACTCTACTTCCATTTTTCCGATGTCATCGAAGAATTGGGGAGCTAGTTCACTTTTCCACAGTACATACTCGTTTCTCAGAAACTTCGATGCGCCGATGAAGTTGGTGCCGCAGTCCGAGTACATGTGTTTAGGCGTTCCTTTTCTGGCACACATTCTTTGAAACGCCGCAATGAACATTTCTGTGCTTAGATCTGTTACCAGTTCGATATGCACCGCTTTTGTAGCCATGCACACGAAAATGGCTATGTAGCCTTTTGAAGTTTTTACCCCTCTCCCCTTATTCAGTTTGACCTCGACATGCCCAGTAAAATCCACTCCTGTGTGTGTGAAAGGGCGTGAGGGGGTAGCTCGATGTGATGGCAGGTCGGCCATGATCTGGTTGTTATCTGTAGGTTTGTACCGGCTGCAACGCACGCACCGACGTAATTGAGTTTTTACTGTTCGGGTGCCTCCTACGATCCAGTAACGCTGGCGTATGTATGCAAGCGTTAGCCGAGCACCGCCGTGCAGAGTGGCTGCGTGGGCCTCTGCAATTACTAATTCAGTCAACCTTCCGTTTCGTGACAAGATCATAGGATTTTTCATGCCTGGTGGTAAGTTTGTCTTGTTAAGACAGCCCCCGACACGTATGACTCCTCGTTCAAGATATGGGTTAAGTTTGAAGATTGCATTTTTGCTATTTAGCGCCTGTTTTTTAGATAGTAATTTATATTCTATTTCAAACTCGCTCCTTTGAATAAATTGCACTATCAATTCCATTGACGCTAGTAATTCAGTTGTTGTTAAGTAGGTAGATAACGCTCTATCGGCACGAGCGGCATCAAGTTTCATCGTTGTCGTTGGGCGAGTCTTTATTATAAAGCGCATCATTCTTGCAACGACGCGGTTTACACGTGTTAATGAACTACATTTGTTTATTAATTCAGTGATTATATTGTCGTTTGTTTTAGTTTTAGCTAGGGCTGTGTCTTTTTGTTTTATTTCTATGTCAGTTGAAAATAAGCAGTTTATAGTTTCATTTTCTTGTTGAATTTCGAATGTTTTCAGCATATCGGGGCCGTTCCACCATAAGTCTAAATCTAGTAGTTTTTTGGGGTTCACCCCTCTAGTTGCACAGTCAGCAGGGTTGTTTTTTGATTCGACATAAGCCCACTGTGTGGCTGGTATAATTTGTTTAATTTTCTTCACTCGGTTTTCCACATAGGTTTCCCATTTTTTATGTTCTCCCTGCAGCCATGCCAGAACTACTTTTGAGTCACTCCAGGCCCATATAGTAATGTTATTTTCGTTTAGTGAATTTTTAGCTTTTTGCATCAGTTGAGCTAATAGTAAAGCTCCACAGAGCTCAAGACGAGGCAATGTCAGTTTTTGTGCGATTGGGGCAACCCTTGTTTTGGCGGCAAGTAGGTTCAGTACTGGCTGATTATATTCATCTATTACACGCGAGTATATGACGCATGAGTAGGCTTTTTCGCTTGCGTCACTGAATCCCAGTAGTTCAATATTTTTCTCAATACCTCCGATCCATCTTTTTATTTTGACAGATTTCAGCTCAGGTATTTCAGCCTTCAGTTTAAGCCAGTCGTCTTGAATTCTATTAGTCAATTGCTCGTCCCATTCTAATTTTAGTTCCCATACTTGTTGAAAAATTAACTTAGCCATCACAGTTACTGGCGAAAGCCATCCCATTGGATCATATAGTTGCGATATCTCCGATAGCAGAGTTCTTTTTGTGAGAGGTTTTGTAGTATTTTCTGCTAAGTTCCAGTTAAACATGAATGTGTCCGATGCAGGATTCCATGCGAGACCGAGTGTTTTTGTGTTTTCGTCTTCGAAGTCGAAAATGTGTTTAGTGGATATTTGATCTTCTTTAAGTTGTTCAAGTAGTTCCGGACAGTTGGCCGACCATTTCCGCAGGTTCATGCCTCCATGTTTAATTAGTTTGATCAAAGAACTTTGTATTTCCTTGGCTTTTTCCAGTGAGTTATGGCCGCTGACTAAATCATCCAAATAAAACTGAGTTTGCAGTATTTTGGCAGCCGCTGGGTACTTGTGTCCGTCATAGCTAGCCACGGTGCACATTTTGTACCATATGTCAATGTACGCAGAGTGTATTCTTGAAGTGCCTCATTAGGTGAAGATCGCCAAACGATTTTTTGCAGTGACTGTTGGTTTTTAGTTAGCCATAAACATCGATACATCATCTCAATGTCGGCTGTATAAGCGTATTTGTAGGTTTTCCACTTCAAGACCAGAGCTTGTATATCTTTTTGTAGATTAGGCCCTTTTTCCATCAGTGCATTTAAACTTTTGCCGCTTTTAGTTTTGTTAGATGCGTTGAACACTACTCGTAGTTTCGTAGTAGCCGAGTTTTCTCGCAGTACTCCATGGTGAGGTAAGTAGCATTGCTGACCTTCATCAGTTGGATTTCTTGACGTAAGTTTCATGTGTTCGAGTTCTAAGTATTCCTTCATGAATTCTTTGTACATTGTAAATAGTTTTTCGTTTTTAGTTAGTCTTTTTTCGAGTTGTAAAAACTGTGAGACCGCGCTTGACCTGGATTCGCCGAGCTCGATTTCAAAGTTTTTCACCATTGGCATACTGACGATGTATTTCCCATCTGTAGCTCTTGTAGTTGTTTTTTGGAAGTGAATTTCGCATTGGTCATCGTGGTTGATATCCTCAGTTTCAGTTATGTCTTCGCTCTCCCAGTACTTAGCTATATCGGTGAGGTCGATGATGGTGGCGTGGCAGTTAAAAGTCTGCAGTTTTCCACATAGTATCCAGCCTAGTTGTGTTTGCTGTGCGACTGGGGAGTGCTGATCTCCTCTTAAAACGCCGTCCATTATTATATCTGCATAGACGTCTGCCGATAGAAGTAAGTCAATGGAGTCAGTCATATTGTAGTCAGGGTCGCCAAGTTTTAAGTTCTGCAGATGTGGCCAGTTAGCTTTTTCAAAGGTACAGTTTGGTAAATTATTAGTTAAGCGTTTTAGTACCAAAGCTTGAGTTTTGAAAGTAAAGTCACTGTGTATCGATTTGCAGGTAAGTTGTACCCGCCCCTTACAGTCTCCAGACACGGACCCCACTCCAGATATAGTTGCATTAAGTTTTTGCCTTGGTAGACGTAGAATCTGAGCAGCATTCTCCGTTATCAGCTTGACTTGCGAGCCTTGATCAAGTAGTCCACGAAAGGTTTTGTAAGTGCCATCAGTTCCCTGGACTCTTATTTTGACAGTAGTCAGTAACACTTCCGTGTTTGCAGTTGCTGAGTGATAAGAAGCCTGTTTAGTTTGTTGACCTGAAGTTGAAGGTTTATCTTGGCTAGTTTTCTCAGGTTTAGTTAGTTCGTTCGACTTTGTTTTCATGTGCAACAAGGTATGATGCTTCATATTACATTCCTTGCATGTTTTTGACGAGCTACAATCCGTATTTTCATGACTGTATAAACAGTTTTTGCAGACTTTCAGTTTTGCGACGGTGCTATTGCGCATTGGAATGTTCATTTCGACGAATTTCGTACATTGCATTAGAACATGATTCCCCTCGCACAAAGGACATTTGCCATACGTAGTGTAAAAAGTTCTCGAATAGTTCTTATTGTCTTTATATAAGGTCGAATTCCCAGTATTGTGCGGTTTTTCATTGTAGGTTGGTTTCCAGTTGTACTTGTTTGTCGGTTTGATTGAGTTCAAGTTTCCACTTTGTTTCTGAGAATTGTTTGCCTCTTTTTGCCGATTTTTTATAGTTTCAAATGCCATAAATTGTTTTTGTAAAAAATTTAGAAACTCTGTAAGATCAGGCAGGTCTCTGTTATTCTTGATCTCTTTTGAGTATTCGTTAAAAGTTACGGCATCCAGTTTTTGTGACATATAATGCACGATCATTGGGCCCCAGCTCGTTACGTCCACGTTCATGTTAGTAAGCCCGTTTAGGCTTTCGGTAACGACATCATGCATTTTCTTGATGTTGTAGGTGTTTGGAGTCTGGATGACCGGAAGTTGCTGCATCACGTTCATTAACGTCGTAAATTGGAGGCGACGATTGTCGTAGCGGTTTGTTAGTATTTCCCAGCACGAATCGTAGTTTTCAGCACTAACAGTGAGATGTTGTACTAAGCGCTCAGCTTCCCCTTTAAGTTTAGTTTTGAGGTGTTGCATTTTTTGCGTTTTGAAGATGGTAGGATTCTTATGTATAGTTTCTATAAAGAGGTCTTTAAACGAAATCCAGCGAATGTAGTCACCGTGAAATTCTGGTATCTCGATTTTAGGAGTCGATTTTTCATAGTGTATGTTAGACCAGATCTTGTTATTTAGTTGCTTTCTTAATTCGTCGTACTTTACTTCAATATTTTTATATTTAGTGCAGTAGTCACTCAAATCCAACCCTTGTAGAGCATCTTCTAGCTGCCAGTGTTGTTTGTCAATAACGTCCCATTTATGTTTCAGGATTGAAAGATGATCTTCAAGTTCCCATTTTTCGTTCATTAATTCAGTGTTAACTTTTAACATTGCTCTTTCTAAAGCCTTAAAGTTACACTCTTGACGGCCCATCATTCTTTTTGTATATTCGCCAGGCTTGACATCTTGTTCTTTGACTGTAGGTTCCAGCATCCCAGATAGGTCGAAGTCAATGCTAGAATCCAGTGTCTCATCTTTCTCTTGTTGTCGATGTGAGATCAGTAGTTCCATAATGTTTTCCTTAGTTGCTTCGTAAAGTTCTTTGGTTTTCCCATAAACGTTGCTAGTAAAGTAGTTATGTTGGCTCTTATCCTCAATTTTTGAAACGATTATTTCATTTCTCTCGTGAAATGCAACCCAGTATTCTTCCAAGAGTTCCAGACGTTTGTTTAAGTAGTCGATAGTTTTTCTGGAACTCCCGTCTTTTTTGTAGTTAGAACATAATGTTTTTATGTTCTCAAAGCAACTTACTTGTTTTGTAAGTTCCTCCATTTTTTCTTGTAGTTAAAGTTCAAGTTAGTTAACGTTCAGTAGTGAAGCAGTGTATTATTTTTCCGTAGTTGGTTCAGGACACGAAGATTGGTTACTAAGTACCTATAATATGTAGGTTACTTAAATCTTCTACTCCAAGCGTAATCCGATGATCCACGTAGTTTACGATGGAATATTCGTTAACACTCGAATGTCTTTTTGGCATTCAGCACACCTGCGACTCTCCGCAACGAAATATGCGCCTTCTCAATCAGCCCGGTGAGACCCGCTTGTGGGAGGCCGGGCCGCCGATTCGCTTTCGTTACCTTAAGTCACAAAACGCACCAAATTGCCTAAACTCGAAGGACCATATGTACGATCCCAGTTGAGACTGTACATTAAAGTTAATTAGTTGTAGTGCACATTGATGAAAAAGTATATTATCACCAAAAGTTAAAAGTTTTTATTCACTAATTACAATATTGTGTAAAAGTAAACGATTCGCGCTCATCGCGACTGTCTCGCGCGGTCACTGTCGTTGCACTCATCGTAATATTTTATTGCGCTGATTAGGTAGAAAACTTATGTAGGTACGTAACCGTACAACTATTCTATTCTTTTATCTTCATTAGGTACATTTATTAACAACATGTGCTTAAAAAAGATAAATTGTTTAGTATATGGATAAAAGATCCATTTAATAAGGAATTAAAAATAGATTATAATAAACAAAGAAATAAAACTCATAAACTAATAGATAAATGTAAGAATAGCTATTATAAGCATAAAATAAATGAAAGTAAAAAGAACGCAAGAAAAATATGGGAGATAATAAACTGTTTAGCGGGTAGGACGTCACGCTTCATAGACGATACCATTGTTAAGTCATTTAAGCAAAATAAGACAATCTAAAACAAATAGCCGATAATTTTGCATGTGAATTTAAGAAAAGTGTTAATGATATTATGCCTCACTGTGACAAACGCCTATTAGCTGAATCAAACTACATGTTCCCAGAAAACAAATCAATGCGTTTTATAAAGGCAACGAATACCAGTATTCATGGTTTTATCAAAAATCTAGAACCTAAGAAAGCTGCTGGGTGTGACGCAATACGATGCATTGATATTAAAAAACTTAGCGATAAAATAGCGTCAACTATAGCTCGACTTATTAACCAAAGTATAAAACATGCAAAATATCCTACAGAACTCAAAGCAGGTGTGGTTAGTCCAAATTGATAAAAAAGGTAAACATAGTGAGTATATTAATTACAGACCAATTACCATTCTTCCAGTTATCGACAAACTCGCAGAAAAGTACATTTGTAATCAAATTCACAAATTCTATGGAAAACATAATATTATCTCAGACTCTCAATTCGGATTTCAGCCTTTTAAATCAACTACTATATTACTTTCAAAATTTACTGAGGAAATAATATCCTTTTATTTATTGACTTCAGCAAAGCGTTTGACACACTGAGGCATGATACACTATTACAAAAGCTCAATAATTCAGGAATTAGAGGGCCACTTCTAAATTGGTGTAGGGACTACCTTAATCAAAGAACATTTCATGTGAAAATAGGTGAGCACTTCAGTTACGCTCAATTGGTCACAGAAGGAACTGCGCAAGGATCAGTCTTGGGCCCATTGCACTACTTGGCATATGTTAACGACATGGAAAATGTAATAAAAGACTGCTCTGTTTATCAATATGCAGACGATACGTGTCTGCTTGCCTTCCATCATGACTTACATGTAGCTACACAGATTATGCAAAGTGACTTCACGCGGGTGGCTAAGTGGGCACATGACGCCGGTCTCGTCTTAAACTCCAGCAAAACCAAAATCATTCATGTTTGTTCCTCTCATCTACCTCGTGCGGATACATTTTCTATATTTGCACATACTCATGAATGTCTTCATAGGGTCAGGCAAAGCTGCTCTTGCCCTGAAATTGAACAAGTCTCGCAACATACGTATTTAGGTTTAGTAGTGGATAGCAGGTTCAATTGGCAGCCCCATATAAACGTTGTTTGTGACAAGCTTCGTGCCATTCTCGCAAAATTTTATATAATTAAGCAGAAACTACCGTGGAATATATTACTTAATATATATATCGCCTTAGCAGAATCAATAATAGCGTATGGTCTAAGTAGTTATGGGCGAACTTTTAAGACATACCTGGATCAAATACTTGCTCTCCAGATAAGACTATTAAAACTTATATTGCCTAAACATATTAAAAATAAATTACAACATCTAGAAGAATTTACTTACTGTAAAATAATACCGGTGCATGAGAAAGTAGAATTTACCTTACTGACTGAACAATACCATAATCATGAATTACGTAAACCAGTAGAACATAAAATATTAACAAGACAAATAACACAACAGAAATTATGTATACCTAAAATGAAAACCTTTTACGGGCGACGCACTACTAACTTTCTCATCCCCACCATAGTAAATACCATTCCACATAGTATTCTAAACGAAATAAATAACAAAAATTATAAAGACATAATACAAAAAATACTATTTAAACAAATTGTAATTATACTTATATATTTACTTTTTATCAACTCTGAATAATATAAACATAAAACATAAATTATAAACATTGAGAAATTGAATCATTCTGTATCTCTCTGGTTTGACTTGTTTTCTACTAGATCAGCAGTAACAGGCTATTCGCACACATATGCAAATCGCTACGCTGTTGTCGCACTCATTCATATACATTAACGTTTGCATTGTGTGTGTTAAAATTGATCGATTCATATTGTGAAGACGGTATGTCCCTGTGACTGCCGTTTATTACTGTATAGGTAAATAATAGTGTACTAGTTTCTGCTACAATAATTACTATTGTTATTTAATATTTACGACGAATGTGAGTGCCTAGACAAACCTTATCAGGTTTAAAGGTACAATACCTACTGAATTAGCTGTATAGTTTAAGTGCATTGAATAAAAAAAAGTTATATATCTGACTTCCACATAAAAAACAAATACGGACGTTTCTAACAATGGATTTAATTTATAGGTACTGCGTAAAATCTTATCTTATCGGGGATATTTAGTTAAAGTAAACCTAAGAGATAAGGAGGATATAGAGAGGAAGCGAAGGGTGTTAATGTTGGACTGCAGGTTCTCTCGTTTAAAGTATTTTAAAGTCGCCAAACATTTTACTCGAGCAGCCTGTCCCTAGACACTCTAAAGCAGGACACTTTTCCCGTTCAATACAAGAATGGCTACCGAGATTCTGCAGCGCTTGCGGCACGTTTTTGGAAGCGCGCACGGATGGGTACGCCTGCAAGAGGAACAAGGTAGCCTCACTGCTGAATTTAGTTCACGGGAGTACCAACACTATCCTGATAGCATTAGCGGATAAGTGCGATGGTCCCCGATTCAGGCACTGCACTAGGGTACTGATTAAATAATAATAAATAAATAAATATTGCTGGACAATGCACACAACACCATTTAGCCCCAAACTAAGCATAGCTTGTTTTATGGTGATTAGATGACTGACAGAATACTTATATATTTTTAAATACATACTTATGATATTTTAAACACCCAGACACAGAACAAACACCTATGTTCTTCACACAAATGTTTATCCTGGGATGGAATCGAACCCTCAACCTACAGCGCTATGCTTATCTAATTTAAATTGAATCAGCCTGTCGCCTCATTTAGCCTTAAGATTTGATTATGCATCTATGCTATCTGAATATAAAAATAAATTATTAATATTATTATATTATTTTAGGGTTCAGGCACTAAAATACATTTCTGTATACACCTACAGTATATATATATCTATATATATGATATCTTTAGTAAATACCAACTGATACTGAAATGAACATATTTATCGTGGATTATGTGGATTTCGTCTGCCAACCTCTGTGGCGCAGTTGGCAAAGGCCCGACTGAGACGCAGAAGGTTGCATGTTCGATTCCCGCTGCAAGACAAATGTTTGTATGATCTGCATGTATTTGTCTCGGGCGTTTTTCTAATTGTAATATGTAGATATGTATTTCAAAAACAGAATATCAGCCATGTGGTTATTTATAACATAAGCAGTGCTTACTTTGGTGCTAGATGTTGCTGTGTTAAATATCAGACATTAAATAAATATTTGGTGAAACTTTTAACGTGGTCCAGTCGCCGTAAACGAAGCCAGCTAGAGCAGTTGCTCCAACTAGTTAGAAACAACTGCGACAAGGAAGTTAAGAGACCGATACAACGAGGTTGGGCAGCATTTGGGAAATTTCATCGAGTTTTCATATCAAGAAACGAATGTTTTTAATCAGTGCGTCCTACCTGTAATAACATACCGTAACGTGACCACTCGCCGTGCGACTTGTCCACCAGTTCAAGGTTGCTCAGCGAGCTATGGAGAGATCTATGCTCGGAGTTTCTCTTAATAATCAAATCCGGAACGTTATTCGTCAGAGATTCAGGGTCACCGTTACAGTTCAGCGAGATAGCAAGTTGAAGCGGCAGTAAGGTAGGTCACAAAAGCCTCAGAACCGATGGCCGTTGGGGCAGACTGGTTCTTGAGTTCACGTGGAGTCCACGTGTCGGTAAATATAGTGCGCCCTGTAGCTAGGTAGGGTGATGATATTCGTAAGTCAGCGGGCAAGGATTGGAGGAGGAGATCTGCAGATCGAGCTCTGTGGCGTGCCATGAGAGAGGCCTATCGCCAGTAGTGGACTGATACGGGCTGATTATGATACCAGTAATCTCAAACGGTGTAGGAATCGTGAAGAAACCAGCATGACAAAGAACCTCAAAAACTCGAAGACACTGACATTGACATTGCATTGACATTGCCAACAGCAAAGACACACTGATTTGCAACGACTGTAAAAATTAGAAGAATAACATTCATAATGGTTTAATAATGGTTTGGACAAGTAAGTACGAGGAAGCTGCATTCTAGCAGTAATCTGGATAAGTTGAGCTATCTATAGATTGTTTTAAACGGTCAACTATTTAGAATTGATCAACTGTTTCTCATGTAATTTATAAGACGACCTCTGAGGCGCAATGGGCTAAGATCCGACTGAGACGCAGAAGGTTGCGGGTTCGCTTTCCGCCGCGGGACAAATGTTTGTATGATCTGCATATATTTGTTTCGGGTCTGGGTATTTCTATGTATATTATGTATGTATTTACAAAAATATATAAGTAGTATATCAGACATGTTGGTAACCATAACACAAGCTCTGCTTACTTTGGGGCCCGATGATGCTGTGTGAAATAATCGGGATTATTACTTTATTAATTATTATTGTAATATTATTTAATATTCTGTTCTGTTCTATAATTATATATATTTCTGTATCTAAGTATGTAAGGTACCTACTAAATTATTTTTTACCCAACTTATAAGGGTCTACAAGATAGCATCTACAAGCAGGCACGTTTTGTAATGGAATTATTCGTTGAGCAGTTTGTAAAAGCCTTACGACCAAGCTTCGCACGCTTTATGTACCCACAGGAGTTTACTTGGCAACTGTAACCCAACGAGAACTTATTCTGTTTGAACAAACTAAGAACAAATACAAAGGCTTTAAATAAAATATCTAAACAATAGAAGTGTATGTACAATTTCGCTTGCGAGTTATGAGAAATTCCTGGTGAAATATTGGGATTTATTCAACAAAGCAATATAAATATGTACATGCTTTAAATATTTATGAAGGTAAACCAGCGTTTGGTCAAGGTATGCGATACGTTTTCACTTTCAGGCCTTTCAACTAAAAAATACGTGAGTAAAAATCCGTGTTGTTCAAATTGAATACACAATATCTACGTGTTCGTATTTAAGAGACGAAGAAGAAGAAGAAAAATAATACAGTGCTAATGGCACTCCTGTATTATTTTTCTTCTTCTTCTTCTTCTTTGTTAAAAGCATTTTAATGCCAATTTTGCCAATGTCAAGGCAAATAGCCTACCTCCAGGTATTATTGAAGTTGAACAGAAAGATTAAGACAGATGCCATTTTGGAATTATATTGCGCCATTTTCGTTGCGTTCTTATTATTATTAGTTAGATTTGTCGATTGGCAAATTTAAAAACGTAATTAAATAGAAACAGTTTATATAAGCATATTATAAAATATTTGATTATTTAGATGACAAAAAAGCTTGGGATGAATGTGCTCCAACTCTACTCGGCATCCGCAACAAAATTGGCAAGGATCATACAAAAAAGTGTTATGACCAGACGAGTTTCTTGCCGGATTCTTCTTGAACTGGTGTTAGGAGGAACCGGCACCTAGATTCACTAGCATGTAAGAAGACGATACAAAGTGGTCCTTGTGATTTTATTGAATAAAGATTTATTGAATTGCATTGAATTGAATTATTCTTTTTCAAGTTATTTCGGGTTTTATTTGTAATTTTAGTGGTTTTACTTAAATAAAGCTAGATTTATTGACCTGGTGTTAATACAATAATTGGAATAAAAGTTTTGTGTTTTTAACGAAGAAGAAGTGTCACTAGTAAATTTGGAACCGGTGTTTTCAAAAGGTTTAGTGCTTGGCCAGATGCAAACGCAGCCGCAGGGCGGCGCGGCGCGGCGCGACAAACTCAATCACAAGAACTTCATTTGAGTGTCCATAGTGGAAACGCGGGTGCGGAGAGGTGCGGGAAGAATTATCCAGTACAAATAAGTATTCTTCATCCATATTATATTTAGACAAACACTGGCACCGACAACACTCCTACAACGAAGCCGCGCTCCACTGTGGAAAACCCGCGCGTTGCCGGACCCGTGCCGCTACCCGCCCCGCGCTGCCAGTCTGGCCCAGCACTTAAAGTGCGACTCAGAGGCTCTTTTTGATGTCAATGATCTCTGTCTTTACTTCTTTAAGCACTGTTTGTGTGTTGTGTAATAATTATAATAGTCTAGGTTTACTCGATATTCGATATTTGTGTGATAAACATAGATATTTGTTATGTGTCTAGGTGTTATTAAGTATCATAATTATGTACCTAGGTATGTATTTAAAATACTCATTTACTTAAGTATTCTATCAATTATCTGGTTCCCATAGTAGGTAGGTACAAGCTACGAGTAGGTATGCTTAGTTTGGGGCT
This sequence comes from Lampropteryx suffumata, assembly GCA_948098915.1. Classification (NCBI taxonomy): domain Eukaryota; kingdom Metazoa; phylum Arthropoda; class Insecta; order Lepidoptera; family Geometridae; genus Lampropteryx; species Lampropteryx suffumata. The sequence continues at coordinate 19,336,260 of OX402557.1, read as the reverse complement.
AGATGGTGTTGTGTGAATTGTCCACTTTTATTTAGGTAAGCCTCTCTTCGCTATGCTACTCTTGCGGCCTAGCACTAGTGTCACTTAGGTAGGTACCTACTTACATAGCTTACATAGCTAGAACGAGTCTTAGGTAGGTACCTAGCTGTCATAAAATAATTATGTTTTAAAAACTAAAAAGAAACCGACTTCATTGAATGAAATTTGAGCCTATAATACATATTTAGTAGAATGTAGATGTATTTTGTATATATATAATAAGGGTAGGCCAAATAAACGCACCGCTCCAATGAGACAGCGAGGTATGAAAATACATGAAAACATCATCGATGTATACAATTTTTAGATTTGCGTTTATTTTTTAGCTCGACCGATTTTGATAAAATTTATATGGGACCACCTGTGAAGTATACCCTTTCAAACAAAAAAAAGAATTTTCCGAATCGGTTCAGCTGTTTTCGAGTAATCGGTCAACATACATAAAAAAAAACCTCTTTGATAAAGTCGGTTAATTATAAAACAAAGTGCCCCTGCTGCGTCTGTCTGTCTGAACGCGATAAACATTAAAACTTCCGAACGGATTTTCTAGTTGCTAGGTAGTTTTTGAAATAAATCACATAACCTACACAACAACTAAATGTTACTATAAAGATGTACTTGGGTATCAAACCTACATAACATACCTAGGCATTGCCATTCGACGTGGCAATGCCGGATCACTTTAGCTATCTATAGATCGTTTTAAACGGTCCTTAGTTACCTACCTAGCTCAACTGTTTGACATGTATAATTTATTTTTAATGGCATTATTTATTTACCTACTCACTTAATAAATGTTGTTACCAACGGGCGACTAAACAGCAAACTTATTCCATGTTCACGTGCCGATAATCGTTATGGCGTCCATTTACATGATGGGAACGCGATGGCGCACCCTACTAATTACCATGACCACCCATTGGCCACCTAATGGCCATCGAAAAAGATAAATACTACACAAGAGCACTTTTTCCCGTGAAAAGAGACACAACCATTTTTGGTATTTATAGGTAAGTAGGTACTTACATATATTTAATCCGTCTCGTCGATTGGAAATAAATATACTTAGACTACATAATCTTATATTGTCAACAATAACCAATAAATGTTTCTTAAAAAACAGAATTGTATATAATTAATATAAAATACCTACCTGAGCTATTTATCGACCGTCTAAAACGGTCTACATAATTATCTAATACTTACATAAATGTCACCATAGCATCATCATCATCATCATCAGTCCGTGTCAGTCCACTGCTGGACATAGGGCTCTCCCATGGTACCATAATATACCATATACTTATATATAACATATACCATATCATACCAACCATAATATACCTAGGTACCTAACCTACCTACCTATTAATAAAAATTACTTAAATAATTATTGGGTTATTAATTATACATAGTGTTATTATATAGTCAATAGAGTGAGTCCCTAAGAGTGTACCTATCTATCATGTTAATTAATTAATTCCTACATACCTATGTTCGGTTTTTTAGCGCCCAGTGCTATGCAACACATAGGTACTTACATGCAATTTGCAATGCTCGAAAAGGACGAATAAGTTTAAGGTGAAATAGGGTCAGTTCGCCTGTTAGCCAACCGGGTCCCTTTCTGGACCTTTCGTCGCACTACTACTAAATAATTGCGAAAAATAGCTTATATATCACAGCTGAGGGAGAGCATTTTGGCGCTATCTTGAATGTCCAAGCAAACAAACAAAGCAAAATTTCAATATACCAACGCAATCAAAACGAACATAAATAATATAATCAATATATAGTCGGTCGTGAACTGGTAAAAATACGTTAAAATTTCCCATCAGAAACGCATGGTCGTAAACTGAATAGGTATTTGAACTGAGTAGGTATTTGAGCTTTATATAGTTCTGTAAAATTTGCTGATTGTTTTATTGTTAAACACTTTATATATAAAATGAAATTGGAGTATATTAGCTATAAGGTGAAAAACTATTTTGATCTACTTAAATAATTACAAAAACAAATACTGGTTCTTGAATCTGACAACTCAGCTAACTGGTCGCGAACTGGCGCACTGACCTCCAGCAGGATCAAAAAATGACGTATTGCAATTTCGATTACCTACTTAATAATATAGTGGGAACTGGGAAAGATAAAAGAAGTAAAAATGCTGTAATATACCTTATACCTCTTAGACCTTTTATACACTTAGGTTTTCAAGCAAATAAATATCTTTAAACTTGGAAATAAATCTTAGAGTTGTACATTTCATTTAATTACATTTCATTTATTCAGTAACAATTATTTTACAAATCGTATTTGAATGTACATACTATGAATTAATTACAATTAAAATACACAAAATAATCAATTAAGAATTACTATTAAAAAAACATATATAAATCAACAAAACAAAGTAAAAAATAATAATTACACTAATAACGTTATAATATTTGATAATGTTTATGTCAGGTCCTGTTTTATGTCATAAATTCATCAACAGAGTACAACCAACAGAAAGTTTTTTAATTTGCGTTTAAATATGATAGGACTGTTAATATTCTTCAAATCAGTGGGTAGAGCATTATACAGTCTAAAAGCCTGAAAGCGACAGCCATGCCTTGCCACATCCAGCCTTGGATATATTGGAGCCTCGAGGTCCATTCTCCTAGTGCCTAAACGTGTGATTATTTGCTCTGGCGTTTCGTACTTGCTCGGATGCCGAACTTTATCCATGAGAACCACTAATATGTATAAGCTTGGAAGCGTTAGAATTCTTAGGTCATGGAAATAGCTTTGCACGATTCCCACGGCGGTATGCGTACTATGGTGCGAATAGAGCGTTTCTGTACTACGAAAGCCCTATTAATATTGTACATGTAACTGTTACCCCAAAAACGTATACTGTACCGCAGTTTAGACTCTACTAGCGCATAGTAAATAGTTTTAACGTACTGTACTTACCATCTAGTTCTAGCTGGATAAAGACTGGCTTACAAGACGAGGTGATTCTCTCTTTCAGTAAGGCGAGAAAACTCTCAATATAAACGACTTTTTATGATCGCATTACTTAGGTAGGTAGGTATATGTTTTTTGGTAGATGAAGGCATAATGATGTGATTGTTTGCTAAGCTCTGCGAGTGGGCGATATAGGTACTCATACCTCCCTAGTCCCAGTACCTACTGACTCTTGCCCTAACCATCATCCCCACGATTCAAGTAATCACTACGTTCACCCTCAATAATAAACCCATTACCTACAATGTACCCATGCATGTTCAAACAGTAGGTACGTAAATAACCTACCTACTTTTCTATTCTACTGTTAGTTTTCGTTGTTGTTGTACCTACATAGCAAATAAATATTTCTATTGATAGGTACCACCAGTATTTACCACAGATAGTAGATACATGTGGCTCTCCAAGGTAGGTAAACCTTTTTAAGTTGAAGTGAACTGTCAAATTTTAAACTAAACTATTCTTTACGTCAGCCAGAATTACTTGCTAGATGGCGCTGTAATTAAATTAAATACCAAAAGCCCGAACATAGCCGATTGATTATGTCGGACTGTCAAATAAGTCAATAACAGAATAGTGATGGAGCTGAGCATGTGTTAAAATAAATCGATGTTTTGACAATATCGATTTTAATCAGTTAGTAATTTAGACATGTATTAGTTAATTTTTAACGCATGTGGTTCTGGTGTTTCTACTAGTGTGCGCTTTTTTAATTAAATGTGGAAGTTTTTATCATGGGCGTTACCTATCAATTTCCAAACTATTCATTATTATTTAATGTCAGCATATTCCTCTCCGTTATTTATTAAGGAAATCAGCATAACGTCCATTAAACAAAATAATTACAAGCACACAATGCTATGATTTATGTGGATCGAACTAATAATATTAATCTCGTAGGTATCAACATTCCTATCCATACCTTCATGCTAATAATAAAATTACTTAATAATTATTATTTATACAATGTTTACTTACTTATATACATTCGAAAGTGTCTTAGTCTGTATGTCTGTTTTGTTAATTGTCTTTTCATGGCTGAACGGATCTTGATGTAGTTTGGTGAGAAGATAAATATTGTATATTGGAGAAGGATTGGCTTAGTATTTTTTTATTCTATACTACGCGTGTGTAGTCGCAGGAAATAAGGCATAAATAGCATTATAAAAATCAGTAATTAAGTAGGCACAAGTACCTACCTATTTGTTATACCTAACTAGTAAGACGTTTCCCTAGTAAAATGTTAAAAACTACGTTTTAAAGATTTAACTGTACCAGCAGCTGGATTGACTGGGATAATAATAATAGTAACAATGCTGGACATTTTACAGAGCATCATCTGGCCCCAAAGTAAGCAGAGCTTCTCTTAAATGTATCACATAAGCATAACTGATTATGCTATTTAAATATATGTTTTGTAAGGATAAGGATACAATGAGTGATTATATTGATAACGTATCGGCTGCTTTGGAACTAGGTGAGATATTAAGAGGCCTGCAATGATTTCCCGCACGAGCCCTGTTATTTACCATACCACGGTAGCGCGGTGCGTTTTGGGCACTGTGACGACGACGCTGATGCGCCCTTGCTTATGATCTCCAACTAGGGCATACCACTAGGAGTAGCGTGTTCAATCGCCACTGACACCTGGAGATACGGTCGCCGGCCGCCTGCGCCGCTGCCATCGCCCGCCACGCGCCGCTCGCAATCGCCGCCGCTGCCACCGCCGGCCGCCGCTGCCGCCACCCAGCTCCCGCACTTCCCGCAGTGACGCATTGCAGGTGCGCGACGGCCAATCGGCGCGCGCCGAACGTTGCTTCTCGCCACCACCGCACCCGCCCGATATAAAACCGACTATCCTTTGCAGATCAAATTTAATCCTGTGTCGTGCGTCCCGAGACATGGACTTGGACATTCGCGGCCTTTGTTTGTGATTGGACAGCATCCAGTTTGGTGATATAACCAAGAATCGTATAACTGATTATGAAAACGCGACTAATCGAATAGTCGAAACGTTCCGATTTCGTTCGCGCCGGGCTCAAAGCGAATCGGTGTCGCGAGCTTCTCGGCGCGGCCGTTCGCGCGAGTGGGGGCGGTAGTATCGTGTCAACCGTCGTTCCGTGCGGTCGCTTTTGCGGCGTAGACTGTGATTTTTTAGTGTAGCTCCAGAATAATCCAAGTTAATCTACAATGGTGAGTGTTATTTTTGCTGAATCGTGTCAAAAGTGCATTCGGGGGATCCTTCTGGACTTATCCCTGGCTATATTTTCGGTATTTGGTGCATTGGTGTTTAGTGATGACGGCCTCCATTTATATTATTGTGATGGCCGTTTTTTACCGCAATGCGGAATGATAACATAGCCGAACCTATTCAAGAGCCGAGCATGGAAGGAAGCCAAGTAGAAACGAAGGAAGTTTTGTTCTTGGGGACCATAAACATACGAATCAAACGTCAAAATTGGTTGGGAAACGTCCGTCGCCATAGTTTCGTAGGTGGTACCGGTAAAACGTCGACGTTACGTTGCTCTAAGCCGGTCGGTCGATGACGCTACGGAATGGCGCTTTGTATTCACACTAAAAACAAGTGGTAAATTTATTACATCTGTGCGGCTGAGAGTAGTCGCGCCCGTTCGAAGCATCGATCACCCGGTGCAACTGTCAAACGCTGCTGTGGTAGTTGACTCATCATACCTTTGCTATATTTTTTGTAATTTCTGCCCGCGGATCCGCACGCATTATAATTTAATAAGAACTAACCATATTTCCTCACCATGTTTCATTAAAATTATTATTATAGTAGCAAACGCAATCAGTGAACTTATGTGCCGTCTACCCGGCACCGAACAATGGGACCTACCTACCTAATGTTGTCGCGAGGCCGCGCGCTTTGCCATCGGTCGCACCTGGCTGGCACAGCTGACTTCGATCCATCTTACCCTCACTATTGAATCGCTCTATTACACTCGAACTTATAGGTAGTGTAACCTTTTTTTTGAAGGTTAGCTGGTTGTGTAATGTGAATCTGATTCTTATTTGGAATTAAGTGAGTCAGAAGAATGTCTGTGAGTGATGTATAGCCGCCATGTCGCCGGCTATGGTTAACACGCTCATTATGCAGCATAAATGCAAATTGAATAACCTCAAGTGATGTTATTCTGCTGCAAGTCTTGTATACCTATGTACGGTTTCACCTTGTAAAATTGTACATAGCTTAAAACATCTACCGGAATCATGAATGTAAGTGCTGGATATCTACTTAAATGTATTCTTTCATCTAAATGGTAGATTCTAGCCCAAATCTTGCAGTGTTTGAATAAACAGATCAAATTTCAAAATGGTTTTTACCTGCATTCAGGCAAAATCAGAGTTTGTTATCAGCATGTGATTATTTTGGTTCCCACTGCAGTGCCATTGTGACCAAGCAAAGCGTAACAATCAATTACCAAGACAATTTGTAGAACAATGCTTCTCAGCTTGTAATTGCTCTGGTTTGGTCTTTGATGGTGATAACATCCTTTTGTACTCACTCAATAATAATCTAACCTACATAAGTTGGATGCTAGTTATAAATATTTAATTAAATATTGGTGGACAATTCGCACAACACCATCTAGCCACAAATAAAGCTTAGCTTGTATTATGGTGGCCAGGTGACTGATAGAATACTTATGTATTTTTTAATAAATACAAACACCTATGCTTATCACACAAATGTTTGTCCTGTGAGGCAATCAAAATTGAACCCTGTACCTACAGAGCTACCACCGACTGTGTCGACAGGCCAGGTAATTTGTGTGAGAGTTCAATAATTCATTTATAATGCCCGCACAAAAACAGTTGTTGTTAATACAACAGAGTGCCATATAGTATAGAAAGAAAACAGGAATTACTTACATATTTTTATACACTTAAGACACATGAATACATAAGATACTTTATGATACCCAGACACAGAACAAACGCCTGTGTTCATCACACAATGTTTGTCCTGGGAGGGAATCAAAATTAAACCCTCTACCTATATGGGTGCAGAAGACACAGTTATTGTTAATACAACAAAGTGGCATGTAACAGAAATTGGTCTTCCAGATATATATTTTTTTTGTAATTACATGCTAAATTAAACAGACAATGTTGTCAATGGGTGAACTTTTAATCAAAATGAGACAATCAGTGAAGTATCTAATAATAATACCCAACACACCATCAATCATCAATATCAGATAAGTATTAGTAGTAGATACTTTGATGGCAGTCTAATAGTTATAAAATGCACCCGTAATTAACTTGCTCCTGAGATAATGATAATTTTACTAGTAATACTTATAAAATGGACAATTCATTTGACATTAACTGGCCTTGAAGATTGACCTAACCAATAATATACCTATTTGTAAATGAAAAATCTGATATTAGCAGAAAAACATATTGTTTTGTTGTATTTTGTCATATTGACACAGATGCCTACATATAGGTACCTACTTATTGAAGTCAGAGTGTTTTAATAAAGTTTTCATTTCTTTCTTATCAAACCAACCTGACTAATGAGTAATTATAGTACACCCTTTTCAACGATAATTTCAATTTAGTAACCATTATTTTGGTCCTCATGATACAGGCTGGCCTAGTGTGAGGTCCATCGTTACCCCTTACTACTGAGATTAATAACAGTCGGCATAATACATTCTTATCTTTCTTAGGTACTTATCATCTTGTATTGAGTGTCTTATTGTATAATGTGTATTTGCTGTTAATAAATTTTTTTTTTTTTACTTTTGAATACTATGGGAATAAGAAAATCAGAGAAGTATCCAAAAAATGTAATCTCTTTATATACCTATTTATGTTTTTGCTAAGATTATTACTTATCCCTACCAAATGCCTGTACCAAATACCATTTTCCAAAATACCTACACTGGTTGCTTTATATGCCTTTTACGAGAGTACATTTTTTTTTATGAAAAAAGATTTAGTATTTTAGCAACTCATTAATAAGATGTACCTATATGGCTTCGACAGTATCTATGGATTGCCATATACCTACTCGTAGATGTAAGTGTAAGGTAGTATTTATGTAGGTTGGTAGATAGGTACCTTGTAGATAAGCGATAAGTGTACTGCGGTATTCTGTATCAGCCGGCTCAAAGCCCGCAGTGTGACGCGACGGAAGGCCACGTAATTACACATAATCTGGTGTATCTTATCTAGAGCTGATAACGCACTTGCAACCTGCCTCGTCCGCTCTTCTGTTGCCGGAACCCGAAGACAATGGTCGTTATGGCTGTACGTGATGCTCCCTACCCCCATTTGCAAAAAACTCATCTCTCTGATCTCGAATGAGCTCGTAAATGTTTTATTACGGTCTGAAGTGCCCCGTTTTGGCTATCAAAATTAATTACGCCGTCCCGGAATGGCGCTTATTGTGTTTAGATTAGAGTCTCTTTGATCGCGATGTGAAGTTTCACTTCTGATTGTTATTTTTTCTAGGCGGATCAACTAACAGAAGAACAGATCGCGGAATTCAAGGAGGCGTTTTCACTGTTCGACAAGGACGGCGATGGCACCATCACCACCAAAGAGTTGGGCACAGTGATGAGATCCTTAGGACAGAACCCCACAGAAGCCGAGCTTCAAGACATGATCAACGAAGTTGACGCAGACGGTGAGTAATATGAAATAATGAAGTAATGCGTGAGTCATAGCACGCCTTAGCCTTCGATCTACGGTGACCCAACAATGATACTACTCTTCAAGTTGAAACCAAACCATTTTTGAGGTTCTAAGCTAAGTTTATGTACTTATTTAGGTATTGGAGTGAACCAACTACTCTGCCTGTTGGCAATGGTAACCAAATAGCGAGTTTCCTGTTACGGGAGTCGCCGGCGCGCTCAGGAATGCGTTCGATTTGACCGCGACAACCAACCGCTAAAACGGAACAACTACTTAGATAGTCGTACCTATCGTGGTTTGATGTTGTTTAGCATTAATGCTGTAGGTACGTTTTATGGAATGTTATCAGCATTTATAGCCGATTGATATGCGATCGTTATCGCCTGATAGGCCAGTTATTTAATTCACACAGCTGTTTATTACATGTGGACAAAAACGCCCAGTAATACAATTACCCAGCAATTTGAAGAAATCTTAGAAATCTGTAACTTTGTAAACGTTCACATGTTCTATGTCTTCAAGCACATTACTTTTCCAACTAGAAAAGCATTAAACTTTCAAATGAGAACATTGATAATTTATAGCTCAAATATTTGGCGTTATAAATTGTAGCGAATTTGACTGGCGGTTGGAATTACATTTTCCTGTACGCAGTTGTGTTGCAAAGGTAAAGCATCTATTAGTATTAAAATTACCTATTATATTGAAACTTACGGCGAGATACTGCTATCATCTGTATTAAGATAAAAAATGCCAAGATAGAATAATAGTAATTTTGTATTATCAATCGACCAAATAAATGTTAATCAAAGAATGTACCAAACATTCCTTGATTAACATTTTTTTGGTCGATTGATTAGGTTATACATGTACATTTTTTATCAATCAAATACAATTTTCTGAAAAAACTTACTTCTGGTAAGTATTTGATTACGTAGAATTCGTAGGTAACATTAAAACTTGTGGAAACCGTGTTTACGACTGCAGGCACTTCACATTAGCATTCCTATGCCCTGACTTAAAATAATATTCTAAATACCTACCTTGTGCTTACTAAAATTCCGTAATTTTAAGTCTGGTGCTTCCGAGATCTGTACGTGTTACTAAAATTTATCACGCATAGAATTATATGTTATTTGTACAAACCCGGGTGTTTATTCTAGCATTACGGCATAAGCTAACTTGTTTCGGGTCGCGATAACTAATGTTTTGATTCGACAATAGTAAAACTATTTCAATATTACCTCAGGCAAATACGCAAACGTCATGCGAGCCGCGTGTTCCGGTCTCCGACTTCACGTGTTTCATTCTATTATAATGTAAGGTTTTAAATTAAAAGCGTTGCCTGATTGACATAGCAAGAAACCACTGAAACTAACACATTCATATACCCTTACAAGTATGAATTATAGAGTAAAGCGGCCATTGTGTCCACAAGTAATATCTTGTCTAACTAGAATAACTTACATTAGTACCTAACATTGAATATTACAAGTATCTATCGACAATCTCAAGGGTTCTCAAAAGGCATGGGAACGACCAACTAATACAATATAGTTTATACTAGTATAGTTTTGAAAAGTTACTGGCTGGAGTGACTCTCATTTTTAAGATATCAATCACACTTTAAGTGGGCGTTGAAACATTGAGGTGATGAGAGTCTAATAGGCCGGTGTTTACACGCACGAGCGACAGAGGCCGACCCTGACATTACACTTCTTTTTATCAATGCCTGATACCATTATATATATACATGACGTATGACGACTTGTTTATTTATGACGAAGACATAAATAAACAAGATGTTCGAAACGCGAAATCAATTGCATTTCTTGTAACGCTATTTTATAATAATGATTATTGTTGATGATAGGTATGTGTGCAAAACTCATAAATGGCCAATGGATATGTTATGCGCATTAGGAATGTTCGTTCCGTAACTTGCATTATGCATAATGATTGTAATAGTCAGCTGCTGATACTGACCGCCCTTTGCTGCTTTTTGCTAAGGACTGTAATTGCTTAATTTAGCTTTGGAAAATTCGCAGTCTTGCGAATCAAAATGTTGAGATTACTAAAACAACTGCCTTTGGAAACATACATATATAATAACAGATCCAAGGACTCGCGAGTAATTTCCATGAAAGAGCGTGGCCGTGCAGTAGCGAGGCGCGGCGTGAGACTCGACAGCTGAACACGACAATTAGGTACATCGGTAACACAATACCTTGTCTACTTGTTTGAAACATCGCGCCGTGTAATTACTACAATTGTTCATCTCCTGTGCAATAATTATGTCTGTATCATTGCCGAAGTCGTCAGAGCGCAAATACATCGTCAACAAGTTATATTTCCAAATTGAACATTTATACAGACTCGGACCGCGTCGAAATCACCTAACGAAAAAACCTTAGCCAAGACTAGATATAATTAGATGAATGCTATGTAGATTGGTATTTGATTTGGCAACATGATTCCTTGTAAATAATAATAGTTTTAACAAGCGTTCTTAACTTGTTCATTACAAATTTCGTGGAATGCCAAATTGATAAAATGTTATGCGTTCGCCAAATATCGAAGTAACAAATCTAAACTGTTTTGATTTGATCGCGAGTTGATACGTGTTCGCGACACTACTATAAATATAATTATTATACTGCGCAGTATCTTACTGTAAAATGAGATGGCTTATACGACGAATAGCGATTTGTTTGTGCCGCCGATTTAACCCTTAATGTTCATGACGGTTGCCCGTATACAGATAACAATACAACGCCAGTCGACATATCCTGTCCCAACATAATGGCGAATGGCCACCGCAAATGAATTTAACACACGGATAGTGTCGCGTTAACACATTGCGTTTTCCTGTAAATAATGGCTGTGTCACAGTTTTGTGCACGGTTCGAATACCAGTATTTAAGTGCAGCTCGTTGTTTACTGCCATGTCACGAGTCTGCAGAATATCCTAAATCATAAAACAATTACTCCCATATAACAATAATAATGCCGGACATTTCACACAGCATCATCTAGCCCCAAAGTAAGCAGAGCTTGTGTTATGGGTATTACATGACTGCTATACTACTTACATACTTTTTATTGTTTTTTTAAGAACATACATATTATGCATGGAAATACCCAAACTCGGGACAAATTCTTGTAGATAATACAAATTTTGGTTCCACGTTGAGAATTGAAGCCGCAACCTTTTGCGTCTCAGCCAGGCCTTGGTCTACTGCCACAGAGGTCGTATTCCTATGTTATAGCTTTCTCTGCTGTTCGCATAAAGGAATCACAAATGAAAAAAAAACTCACCTAAGACCTGAAATACCGACGTCTCGAGAGTGTTGAGCCAAATTAAACCATAAAATGGCATCGTAAACCTAAATTAAGACCTTCATGTTCGCCGAAGGACGTCCCAGAATATTACAAGCCCTATTTGAAGCCACAAACCAGACTAGATCTAATTCCACTCGTGTTGCGGTAAATGCCAGCTCTTTACGGCTGAATCTAGGAAATATTAAACGGTCTGGATTCAGGCGGTTTCGGGGAAATGACCTAATAAATTCTCGGCTGCTCAGCTTTCTTGACGGCTAAACTCTAAGTAGGAAATTCACATAGGATCCGACGAGACTAAGGAACTTCTATTTAAAGATTTTAGGAAATATAATGTGAAACTATTGACTCCTCGGCTCAGCTTTTAGGTTTTTTAGCCTAGACGTACTAGATTTTGTGCATAACAGTATACAGTATCATAAGTACCGAATCACGTGTAATCTCGAATGCCGCGTATGATAAATATTGTTTCGGGCAAACTTCCATTGGTAATGAATGTCGTTCCGCAGTGATTATTTTATTGCTGCTTATTATCCACTAGTAATATGAATTGTTTACAACTAAACCGATTAGATCTTGAAAATTCTAGCTAGATTTAATAAAACGTTGAAAACTCTCAGTAGAGACATAATGATAAGTTTTATCAGTTGTACCAAGCAATCGCAATTCATGAGCCTTGGACTTGATTATTTATGTAAGGCGATAAGGCAAGATGGACTATGTCTGGACTAATCGAACGAAATAACAGTTATTGTTTATTCATGGAATTAACACAAGAAAATAAACCTTTTTCCCATGATATGATTTTGTGTATTAAAAGAAATACATGCTCAAAATAGTTATTCAATTCAATGTATTTATTTCAGACAACAAACAGTCCATAATTCATAAAATACAGTCAGTACATAATTATCTACATTAAAATAAAATAAAAACATACAAATTAAATTTAAACAAAAATACACATTAAACTTAGGTACACTAATTATTTAGCGCAACGCATGGAGTTGCAGGGCAGCACATGCGTTTTGGTCCAGTGGGTAAGGATCGGACCATCCAACCGGTCAGCCACTGTGCCCAGGAGGCTGTTGGGGCTGGCGCATCAGGGAAGCGACTCGCTTACGCATAATGGCATGGAAGTCGTCTACGCGCGCCTCCGCGAACATACCTGACGCGCTGCAGTAGCGCGGCAGGCCCAACAGCATCCGAAACGCATTGTTGTACTGCACCCGGAGAGCGTTGTACGCAGCTTGAGTTACGTTGATCCACAGGCTGCAGGTATAAAAAGCTTGGCAGTAAGCCCTAAACAAGGTGATCTTAACAGCATATGTGCACTTTGCAAACCTGCGAATCAACATATTACTCCTCACCGCCAGCGCCCTCCGCTCTCTCTCAACATCCATGTCATCCATGTTATAAACTTGATAGGTAATATGGGTATTGATAGTACAAAATATCTGCGCCAAAAATTCCGTATACGGTGTGACACGCACTTGGCAGATATTTCGATCGCTGCGTCCGCCTTCACATAAAAACAATAAAAGACGATAATAAACGAGTAAGCTTACAAAACGACATTTCGCACTATTATTTTCAGCATATTGTATCCGAGTTGGCGTAGATACGAAAATCCGAGATCAGTTTCATTTTTTTTGCACATTTGACGGTGTGTAGGCGTCGCCTTCGGCTGGCATCAGCTCTAGTGACCGAATTCGCAAAGACATATGCATCCAGGTTTCATTGACCCCTGCACCATAACATTTAATTTCAGTTTTATGGCGTCTGAAGAGCTCAACAGTGCAGTTGGCAATGCCTCGGCGATCATGCTCACACATACAAATGCAAGCTTATCACACAAACGAGCATGGTGCATGAAAAACTGATTTCTCGCTAAAGTTCGCATTGGCTTGAAAATATTTTCATTATTAAGCAGATGTGGGTGAATCAGTACTGTAATCTTATGGATACGATATTATTGTAAGGGAGACTAAATAATCAACGTTTGAATTCTCTAGTTGGCATCGCTTTTGCTGGTGATGTCACGGACGTTGCGATAAGGAGTCGTTCACTCGTCAGAGGGAGATGGTCGCCGGCGGACACCTCTTATATCGCAGTTATTTGTGGAACAATGCTGCAGAGTATTAAACTCGAATTTACTTCACGATACATAGACAGCTGACTGAATACATCACGAGCGTTTGCTCTCTGAAAACCGCGCGCATAAACGTTTTGTCAGATTCCCAATTTTATTATCGAGATACACGTCACGCGATAGTAGTACCAACATCTCTAAGTATTCAAATTTTAAGGTACTTTTGTTACAACAGGCCTGTTTTTCTGACTTCTAGAACTCAATTCTGCGTAAAATTATAATTATGAATTTTATGTAATGTAGGAAAACTAAAAAAGTGAACAAATAAGAACATTACGTTATGGCAAGTATTCTCTTTCGACAAAAATTGTTTTAGATCGGTCTACGGCGAATGGGGATGGAGTCGCGATCAATACTGAATTGTGTCGGGGTGGCCTGCACGCTATTCAATCTATTTTCCTTTGGAGGTCGACAATGACGACAAATTCAAGTCTATCAATGCTAAGAAAGAGATATACATATATAGATGTCATTGTCACTCTTCTATAATCGAAGAAGATATAAAAATGCAAATGCACCGCGCAGGTGGGCTCGGCCTCCATAAATAAGGCATGGGCGAGCCATTGTCGTGGAGGCGAACAACCAATTAGCTTGATTGTACCGTCGACGCAAACCGTCTCCCGCATCTATTGACCTTATTGAACCGTTAGCGCCGCGCGACTTCTATACCTAATTGATTTTGTTGTCGCCCTGATTGAAAAGCTGTCGACACGATCTGTTATCCCTAGAAAACGGTTGTCTCGACTACAGACAGATACAGAGAGCTGATTCATTATTTATAATAGGCGTCCAACTGCGTCGCGCTTCCAATCAATCAAACCGGGCCGAACGTCACTCCACGCCATGTGTAGCCCCCCCGCACACACAACTAGCACTTGATTTGCTATACTTAGATAGGAGAGTCTGTGACACCTACACCTACATAATAGCTTACTATGATTTATTTATTACAAATTGCACTGATTGTAGAGGTGGTCAGTGCATGCATCTGTTTATGAAACTAATCCGGGATCACAATAAAAATAGGCTAGGTAACGGTAATGGTACTCTGCCATCGATTGTCCTGAAAACTCCACTCAGCTTGTCTATTTATTTATTATGTTTCCTACTGGTATTTTATGCGTAAATTGCTAAGATATCGTACCTTTCATTGAATACCAGTAATAGATAATTATTACAAAGCATCATTATGGTAAATCAAACATTAGTCGATGGTCACTGCCACTATGATGTAACGAATAACTTTAAGCGGCCTGTAAACGATTTTTGCTTTGTATGAAATTTTATTACACGCCATTCGTTCAGTAATAATGAATTCCAAACATTATCCATGAAGAATTTATCCTTTTTTGATCAAAATTAATGACTTCATAGGTTATGCTCCGACGTTGAACGACAATGTGTCACCACAAGAAAGTAAGCGTGAAACAGCATTCAGTATTTCTGGTTGAAACATTTTTGGACGAATCTAGGTAAAACGCATCCTCAGAAACGAATTCCGTTTTTCTTATAATTTGATAAGATGTCTATGGGGTTGAGATTGATGATATGCCTTGCCAGATTAATAAAAATATACGTGAACCGTTTCAAAATAATAATATAATTTTAACACTGGGAGTGTTAAAATTATATTATTATTATTTTGTGTCCTTTCCGTCTTATCTCCAGTGGGGCATTTGTTTTCCTCCTGGTTTGCGGTTTCAGCTATTTTCAGTTTGCCAATTAGCAGCTATTCAAAAATATGATTTGCCTGCCTTATCTGCTTCAGTACAGCGATAAACAACGTTTACCTTGTTACTTTAGTTTTAGTTACAAGCGATTCATGCGCGCTGTTCTACTGATAAAATAAAGTAAACATTACATTTAGTACATGTTTTAGTTCTAATATTCTGTTATGCCTAAGGCGGTGTTCGTGAGTACATACACATACATGTATGGTGAGCGTCATTTGCCTATATTATAAAGTTATAATATAAACTCCGTCGTCAATAGAACCGCAATGGTCGATGATTTTCAATATCATATTGACAGCGATGCTCATCGGAACTTGTTCATAACTACAACCAAGAACAGACCATCGGGTTGTCAGCGGAGTGCTGGAAAGATCTGAACGACATTCAGTGAACAACACGATACACTACAACGCGTACCAAATAGTTTAATTACATGACACAACTCTACATGTAATCCCGTGAACCGTCGCTTCCTATAAACAATTTGTGCTCCTATAATTAACTACCGACACGGACACGTTAAAAACAAAAGTAGGGTACAAGTATCGCGATACCAAACGAAACAGCCACGCTCGTTCGAGTGGTAGTTGGTGCCGCGCCAAGGTATCGATTTGCCGTCTGCTGCCGGTTACTGCTGGCTCCAAGCGAGATTCAGCAGCCAGTGCCATGCTGACCGCATTCCCTTTCCACTCTGAACCACGGTAACTTCACATATTAGATCCGACTGTCAACGTTTATAATTAACCAAGTTTCACGTAAACATCCGCCATATAGAATATCTTAATTACGCAGATATCAAATTATCAAAACTGACGTTGTAGTAAACTTTAGGTGAATGTTGTTAGATGTAGTCGAGATACTTGCGAGCAATAAACAGTGTTGACAACGCACATAACCACTCGTATGTCTGGATGTCTGGATCGCAGCTAGATAGCAAATGAATTTGCATATTTATCTGGCTGTCCGCCAGCTAGTTTGTCGCGGTTCCCTCGCTGCCAGTCGTGCTTTAACGCCGGTACACTGGGTTAAGTTATGTCTCGCACAACTGGAGATATTCACGCCTTGTTGTGACATGCATGTTCCTTTACGTAGTCCCTAATCTATAGCTTTCGTCACAACAATTTACTGTATCTTCTGCATTAAAAGACGTAAACCCCAATCGGCACTATACCTCACAAATATTGCTCGTAACGCGAGCATCAACCCTCTGCGTATGAGTCGGCGGCTACTCTGCTAACAACAGGAACTGCTCTCTTCGCGTATATCTAAGCTTATTCAACCCGCTTGTGTTATGTGCGTATACCAACAAATACCTCATTAGAATATTACAGTAACAGTTATGATTTTGTTCTATGCGACACTGTTATGTTGCTACGTCCAGAATTTCTCAACGATTTTTCCAATATGTCACTGTCATGTTATGAGCAAAAAGTTGCTACATTATATTCGGTCTACTAAACTGACTTATCGGTAATTTATCTTCAAGTAATCACGTATCGTATATGGAATTCCTCGACGTTTGGTAAACGACTGGCCGCCGCGCGCCAGTGATGACGCCATGTTGAGTCACGTGTCCTTGTTGGCTTTGTGGGGCTTCGCCTGCCCTGACAGAGTATCTACTTACGCAGCATTATGTTGGCTACACCAGAATTAACCTGACAAACGTTACTTAGTTAGTTATATGCAGTGCGGTCCGCCATTCATCCAAGGTCTGCACGCCACCACCACCATTTATTCTTTCTTTAAGTTATTGATATAGAAACATAATCCGCTGTAAGCCTAGTTTCATGATTGGAATTCAGTTGGATAAGGATTAAATAAATAACAAACTACGTGTATGTTAACCAGTCTAATCTGAATTTACCTTGGTTGTGAAATATTCATGAGCATGTTTACTCGATGCTGAATGCTACTCTATTATCTGGTTGTAGGCACACGGACCATGTGATGTTATCGTTGAATAATGTATTTTTCCGTTTCATGGCAGGACAATGTTATTAGTTGAGTTCATCTCCGGTTATAGCCATGATTATTCAGTATTTTTGCGCAGCGACAAGGCGCGTAGGCGCGATATGATTGTGGCTTCTGCACCACAACCGTCAATAGCTTAATCAAGCTTTCCCCGAATCCCGCTGTTTACTAACTCGAATAGTAGCTGATTGGCCGGTTTGATTGCATCGCAACGGGACTGGGATTGATTGCGGTCGCGTTTTGAGATTGACTTCCTATTGTTAGTTAAAAGCTATCGAGAGCATGGCGTGGCAATCACTGCGCGCAATAAAAGAGGCTCTAATCCTTTTTACGGAAGCGTTTTGTATGAGCGACGCAATTATTTGCCGAGCTGTAAAATAATCACCTTAATTTTCTTATGATAACGACTCACGTACAGAATGACTCGCGCATTCATTTTCACGAGGAGCAGAATCCACAACATGCTCTTAAAACGTGTGGAATTTATCGCTCAACTCAAATAAGGGCCCATTTATGGTATTAGGTGACTACATTTAACGTGTTTGTATAATTTGAGTTTACTTATGTATAATAAGTTATTATACAAGACAATATCTGTGCACTACACGTTTAGCGTTTTAGGAATGTGGTGTGAATCGATGCAAAAACAACAAATACGGCCTGGCGCAGAGCTGGTTCAAGGAGACACGTCTGTGTATCCCACACATGAACGATCTTCTCATGCATATCGTTATAAAGAACTGCTTGTCAACAGCGAACGTAAATCATTATATTTATGGGAAACTCGCACACGTACCTACATAAAAAGTATCCTATATGCAATTCCGAGTTCCAAATAACATATATACCATCCAAATCCAGTCCTTACGAAGTGAGTGAACGACAAATAAACATTTATACAATAACAAACATCCACAACTTTCGCATTTAAAACATTGTATTATAAATCATCAAACATTGTATTATGAAAACAAGATCTAATTCAAGTAGATGCTTAAACTGAATAGTCGCTCACCTTAAACGATAGACAAGCACTAATAGCAAGATAAATGAATGTGACGACACCAGTGATGAAGTGAACCATGACAAATTTACAACCCGCGAACTGATCGTAGCGATCCAGGTGCTGGGGAGCCAGTAAGAACAACAAGTACGACGCATACTCTAAAGCTCGCGGGTATAAATAGCCAACGAACTACCACGGAAAGGTTAAACACAGAATTAGATATGCCAAACTTAACCTGAACTTATTTTTGCATTGCTTTGATCGAGCGGTTAGTATTTACAACAGCTGTGCCGGTTATTGATATCACTTTTTAAATATGGGTGGAATGAGACCCCAATTCTGTAGTTTCGCTGGACTAACTAAAATCGATCTTATTACATCTTAGTAGCAAAGACTGAATTGGAGTAACATTTTTAAATATACTGAATTGATGTGTTTTAGCGAATTTTTGTCATCGCGTAAAGAGGTGTTGATTAACACTGCGGAAAATATTAATTCAACAAAGGAATCAAATGCCAACTTACATATTTTAGAACTGTCAATGTCTATTTATTAAGAAATTTAAAGCATACATAAAGGGTAGTCTTTTAAATAAAGCTTATTATAATATAAATATAAAGATAAGAATGCATGGTCTCATGTCGCTCTGCCCTCAGACACCGACCTCACCGACACATTTGAAATGTATAAACTCTTTTGTATTAGTTTTTCGTAGTTAATGTAGTTATAAGATGGATCATGCAAACAAGCGCTAGGACCAAGACAAGTTTCTTGGCGGTTCTTCTCGGGCTTGGGTTAGGAGGAATTTTCACCTAAATTTATCTAGTATATAAGACGTTTCAAAGTGATCCTTGTGATTGTATTGAATAAAGTATCCTTTGACTTTGAAACATGTTACTCAAATTTGGTCATTGTTGCAAGTAAAATAAGGTCTTTCTTATTTTAGGAAATTTTAGCTAGACTGGCGAAACCACATAATCATGGCCATTGTAAATGGATAGAAGGACGAGTGTGTTATACAAGCATTTTGTGTTGTGTATTCACACGTTACAATAATAGTGTATGTAGTTCGCGGTCCTAATCTATTTTTGGTGGTTTCTATCTATTTTTAACCGGTAGTCGTGCGGAAAAATCGAATAATCATTGTTTGTTTTATAACCCACTAACCGATTAATTGTTTCTAAATGTATGGTGTGCACGTTGATCTAGATTTCTGATCGTTTATCCATGTATTCCCAATATCATGTTTATATTAGTTATCCATTTCCACACTATTGTTTTGGGCTAACTGCTACCAGCGGCACCACCTTATCGAATATGGTCAAGATCTGATTAGCTGTGAACATGTAGCAAACAGACAGACACTTTTTATAATTGATTAGATTTGTGACGAATGTAAATTTCCGGAGATACGTAAATATATATAGCTTTTTAGAATTATTGTGTTGTTTATGCTACTTGTTATAGGGTAAAACGCCCACACTCACTCTAAATAGAGCTTTAGATTGGTTTACCACATTTGAATGAAATAAAACGTTCGTTTATTTAACAAAGAGTGTTCAGAATGAACACGAATTAAAATTGATAAAGTAATAGTTTGTTATTCCAATTTGGATATTTTATCTTATCAATTATAGTTATTTTTTTATTGTATAATTAACACAATAATACTCTAGAATGACGAGTTATATACTCGTAGAATGCATACTTGATAAGATTATCTAGTAGATCATCTTAGATAGAACACTAAGAAACGTATATTTTATAACATTCGCACAATATTCAGTATGGATTCGACAATATGTGCCACGCGCGCGAAATCGCGGGCAGAATATTGTAGGATAACGCCCTCTTAACATAACCAGTTTTTAGTATCGGTATTGTAAATAGTGGTACCTCCTTACTCTTCTCTGTCCAAAGAAGCGCGACGAAGCGGAATGATTTCGCTGAACTGGTCGAGTTAATGCTTTCCGCAGATAAAGTGACATGTTTATAGTACATCGCACGGTACACGTGCCGGGTCTGGCTTTCATTTAGTTTGTAATTTACTGCCTCTTACGTGACTCGAAAAGGAAGATTCTCTTTTTATTGGTCGACTGTGTTCTCTCGACACTGAGTGTTAAATCCGCAACACTTTCCAAAGTAAACAACCGCTTTTGAGTGCTAATAAATTATCGAGAACGACATTTGCCACTGAGACCAAACAAACGGATTTACATTTCACCATCACGAAAGACGTTACAATGTTCAGCAATCAAAGAATTTGTTTTACAATCCATAAAACTCTGCGCAAATTTACTCGACAATGCATTGCTTGGTTTCTTCATCGGCTTCATCTAATTTATTGATATTTTAATTAGTAACATCTGGATGTAAATTATTTTGCCTTCATTTAGACATTAACATGTTTATTCTGTTTAGATTTTATTGAAATTCTCCAACCGTAACTCTGCTATTTTAATTAGCTGCCGGCAATCTAAAATAGAATTGCGTATCTAAATTTCATGTATTTTTGTCTCTTCTTTTATTTTATCATGGATCAGCCTGCCTATTTTAGTCTTAAAGCAATGGCGTGCGGTGCTTTAATTTTGAGGACACTTCGTCGGTCAACTCGTACGTGATTAGCATTGACATCTAACCAATATGTTATTGATGACACATTTATTTACTCATCAGGCTAAACTACACGATGACCTCTTATTGTAAAAAGAATACCTTTAGATATAACTTTATCAATGAAAGGAAAGTTAACTATTCGGAAACATTGAATCTCCAAAATTTCCTAAAGTATCTAACGTCACAACACAACCTGCAACACTCATCTTATTTCGTAACGTTGAATTCCAGGTAACGGCACGATAGACTTCCCAGAGTTCCTCACCATGATGGCGCGTAAGATGAAAGACACGGATAGCGAGGAGGAGATCCGCGAGGCGTTCCGCGTCTTCGACAAGGACGGCAACGGCTTCATCTCGGCGGCCGAGCTCCGCCACGTCATGACCAACCTCGGGGAGAAGCTCACTGACGAGGAAGTCGACGAGATGATCCGCGAGGCGGACATCGACGGCGACGGTCAGGTCAATTACGAGGGTGAGTCTCTTAACTCTATTCTAGCGTGTTTTATATGATACTGGGTTTCGTGTTAAGCTCGCCGTGCTGTTTTTTAATTATTAGCTACTTGAACTTTGATGGTTTCAAGGAATAGATTTTTGCTTGTTACTGCACATGACAGCAGCGTTGTGAGTGAAAACCCCTGAGAAATAAACTTTTAACTCGCGTGTTACGGTTCAACTTCTTAGTTTTAATTGCAAGCTATCGAAGTTTCAGTTGATTTCACTGGGTTTTAATTGTTAATTTTTATCGTAGTAAATCTGTGTGGCCTAGTAAATTATTGTCAGGCTTATTTGATCGTTCAAAGAGAGGTGCTCATAGGCATTGGTTAATTAATAGTTTCACCATTTTGCGATAATATACCACCCTCTGAATATCGATACCAATGATACGTTTAGAAAGTTATGTTGCCGTTATTTTTACAAACAAGAAGTTCTTCATACGTCGGGTAATATAATAAGTATTCCCTCGTTAACTTCACAAGTATCTTACATGTATGTTTTGTGTTTTACCCACTCAAATAAATGTCGCGCAGATCTTTGAAATAGTAAAACGTATAATGACTAAGTCGAACGCTTGGCGCCCGCTGTGCATGGATCCAGTGTTGTGTTTCGGGCGGAGAGTGGGAGAGTTGCCCCCCCGATGTAAACACGCCATGTTGTGTCCGACCGACCGCGAACCCTCCGCCGAGCCTCGGCCGAACGAGCAACCCTCCTCGCCGCCGCACTACATCGCATGCGACAAACGATTACCCTCAGCCGTACAAACTAATAATTATATCGATCAGGGGACGCGGAGAGCTTTCTACTTATTATGCACGATTGTAAAATGGAGCTTTATATAGAAACGAGCGCTTTATCCATGCCTCCCTTTACCGATTGACTTTCTAAACGATATCCGGTGCATAGGCGAGTTCGCGGGACGTTTTCCGCTGAGGCTCGACGGCTCAATGACCCCCGCACCGAGCACGTGTGTTGCTGCATCATCCGACCGAGCGTTCTCTCTCTTGCAGACTTCCATGCACTCGCCCAAATCATATTCTGCCGCGGCGACGGCAGCCGTTAGCGTTCGCGCCGGCACTCTCGCGATAGCGCTCGTAGTACCCTAACTAACCATAAGACAAGACTCTACAATAAAGCTGTGATCTCGAAACGATTTCCCCCTGTAGTGTGTAGAGTGCCGACGGCCGACGCTGGCTGGCGCGACGCTTCCCACCATAGGTATACCCAGTGACAGTGTTGCTCTGAATGGTTTGCTGCTCGTTATTAACTGTTCCTCTCTTGGATTGTTAGCTGCTCCCGCTCCCTGCCTCTCCCGGCCCGACCCTTTCACCTCTCGTTGGGATCTCACCTATTCACTTTACTGTGCGTGTTTCTGTCTCCCTACTCTCTCCGGTGGAAGGCCTGCAATTTTGTGAGAATGCTCCCAAAATTGCATGCGTCCGCACCGCGGGGCCCAGTGCCTCGTACAATGCATGCATCCGTTTTTAGCAGTTGTTCCTTGAGAAATACCACCTGGAGATTTCCCTCCGTGCTTGTTTTTTTGTCACGCTGCGTCAGCTTCGCACCCACCGACTCTTAACGAACGAGCAGCAACCTACGGTTTAACGAACGGTACCTTACTATCTCGCCTTAGGCTTAGCGCACAATACTTTCGGAATACTCTCACGGTCACTAATTCATTTCGGACATTACGTTTTATCGTTCATATCCAGAGGGTGGTATTTCACATAATCCCCTTGTAGTGGCATGATGAGGTAAACTCTTCGGTTCGTTTGTTGTGCGCGGTCGCGTCGAATACATGCCTGCGGTCAGCCAAGTTGTCAGCGAGCAAGCAAGCATGTGTTCGGTGCCGAATGCCGATTATTTAGACACTCTGTATTGTTTTAAAATCACTGTCTACTAGCGGTTACATCTTTATTAGTGCATCATTCGATCTGTCAATTATTTTCGTTGTGCTCTTTTGTTGTGATAACATTTATCTTAGACAATAGACATGTTATGCAAGGGTTATGTGAACATTGTCTCGTAAATGTATTCGGGCACTACCTGTGGAGCCTTAGACTAATACGTGTTTATTTCTTTTCCAGAATTCGTCACCATGATGACGTCGAAGTGAGCCGCCGGCTAGTGTGTGTGTAAAAAGCAGAGAATTTAAATATACATTTTGTTTCATGACACACAATATTACCATCGTATTGGACCTGCATTTCTCTAGTGTTTGCGATAAATTAACTATTGTCATCGTTTCAGTTCTATGATGTAAGGGAGAGTGGCGTCGCGCCGCTGCTCTTTACTTAGATTTTAAAGTATTCCGTTAATTTTACTATGTAAGAAAATGTAACTGTAGCGGTACAAGGGGAAAGGAATAGGTGTGCGTCGCAATGTGATGGTATAAGTCTCGGGTTCGTGTCGGCTCATATTAATATTTGTATATTTCCCTTGGGGCGCCTCGCCTCGCCTCGCCTCGTTCGTTCGTTCGTTGCGTGAGTGCGTGCTCTGTGTTGTCGCGTGCACCGCACCGATACCTTTTAATGTACATTTTTTTCATGTATGAGATATTTATAAAGTACGTGAGAATAAAATTTTAAAAAATCAAAAAAAAATAAAGTATTGTATTCTTGTGTGCGGTATGCGCCTTCGCGCTCCGGCGGTAGTTCCCATCACCTCCGTGTACATTATCGTAATAAATGTTTAAATTTAACTAACTCAGTAAACGAATAAATTAGATTTATCGGTACTGCATTAATGTATCTGTAAATGACTCGATAAATATTATATATCTATTGTTGCTAAACTAATTCTATCGAAATGGAAAGTACTCCGCTCTGTTATTCTCTGACATTTGATTAATTCTGTTTAAATTTTACAAAAGACATACTGAAAATAAATGTTTCTTCATTTTTAGGTCAATAAGCATCGGTGTTTCATTTTGCCCCGTTGTGTTAGAGTTTGGTTTGTTTACCCCCTTTTCCCGCCCAGCCCACGTCACGCCACGCCACGTCACGTCACGTCACGCCACGCCACGCCACTAACCGCACGCACCCCTTTACCGAGTGATTTAGTTGTTATTCTTATTTTATTATTATGTAATGCTAATTTTATTTGTAACGTGACAGATTACATGTAATTATAATTTATTTTTTAATAAAATAAATCAATCCGAAACAAATGTGGATTGAAATTGATTGTATATTTTCTTGATTCGTTTACTTACATTAAAGTCTTGTATGTCGACCGTCATGTATGCGAGGTGCGATTAAAAACTCATGCACTCAAATCGTGAGTTTAATTCTGTTTCTAAGTAAAATTATGTTTTATCTGTTAATAGGTTTTTAATTTAAGTTCTTATCTTATCGAAATGGCTACTGATAAAACCAGTTTCACAAAAGGAATTATTTTACTTCACCTACCTATGTTGACAACAGTACATACTGATATCCATATTATTCCATTAGGTTTTCGTACTAAATGAAAAAACTACACACCTTTGTGCAGGGATTATATTATTACAAATCTTAAATAATTCCATTATTCTAAAAAAATAAGGCGCCTGGTATATTTCCATTTTGAGACTAAAAGCACCGGTAGGGATGCACCCATTGCTGATCTATTCTGGTCTTTGATAAGTCTTTGATCTCGCTGGCGGCGTGCGTAAAGCATTATGCACCAAACCCGCAGTCGCACCTTGGCGGTCGATGTGGCAAATCCTAATTTTGATCGGCTCAACAATTAACAGTAGTTTAAATTATTGGTTTCCACCATACTCTGTTCATCAAACAGCTTGTTCATCCACCGGACTGTTTAGGTTAAAGCCCTAACATGCGACGATGACGCGACTCCTTCACCGGACGCTGATTATATCTGGCCGATTTATGTTATTTATTCTTTAGAGTATGTAATTTTGGAGATATTTAGATTACCTGAGCTGGCTGAGTGCAAGTTATCGAGTAAACGCCAAACTAATGGTATGGTGAAAAAAAGTTATGTAAACTTTAAAGAGTGAACAAGTCTATTTTCTTTCCATATAAACGTCGAAGTGTGATCACACCGTCTGATGATAAGCAACCAAAACTAAAAGTGATATAAATTTGTCTCGTCATAATCTATGCTTGTATCAATACAGAATTGTAAAAATAATATGGGTTTGAAAGATAAAAGATAAAAGAACTTTAGGTGTAAATAAATAACAAACGGAATACGCAAACTAAAAAAATATTCCGATACAAGCATAGATTATTTATTCAAGAGCTCAATTAACTTTTTTTTTTATAAATACATTCAGTAGTTTTTTCATGAGAACCCTTGAGCCAAAGGTCTATTCATTATTTTTAGGCAATCGTTTTATTTAGAAATCATAGATAATTCTGATCATATGACTCGAAATTATAATCGCGCTTCTCCTTACTCCTCATCTCCATCCTTGGTGCTCGTCTATCCTTTTCTCACCCTAAGCTAGGTGAAATAGCGTGCATTGTAGCTGCGCCCACTGACGAGTTCGTGCCGCTGACTTGCGGATCCTTAACTCGGCACACTGATAAAATAACGAACGACGAATGACTATCGACATGACGTAGTTTTTATTGAACGATTTACTTAAGCGCACGGGACATTTGGAGTAACCAACGGAGTTCTGGAGATTAGGCATATTTTTCATATCCACATCTGCTTCGGTCGAAGGGATCCGAGCAAGTTCTGCAGGAATGAATGTTGACGCTCCGTCCGCCTAGGCCTTCTGTGCGGATCTGTCGAGGTCCGCCTTGCAGTTCCTAGCTATGTTGTCGAGCAGCCCCGCGAGCGTGCGCGCCGGGCGGCCCGTCATGCGGCGCGCGCGCAGGTAGGGCGGCGCGCCGTGCGCCAACTTGCCGACGCCCGTTATGTCCAGGTGCATCCACGCGCAGCACACGAAGTGCTGCAACCAACTTGTACTTATCCTGACTCCGCCCGGTATATCGATAAATGTTGGTGGACGATGCACCCGATCCCATCTAGCCCCAAACTGAGCCTAGCTTGTGATCCGGTGACCGGATAACTGATAAATACTTATATATTTTTAAATACACATCCGATACATTCTGTGACGAACATCTATGTTACTACTCAACAGAACAGGTGGGAATAGACTTGCGTCTCGGTGTTGATGAGGAAAACGACGATGTCGATGGTGTCGATAGAGATCTCTTCCGTTTAGACACCGACAAATGATAACGGTGATGTGGAATGTAGAAAACAACACGTTGACGTCGTAAGCGACGTTGCGTTGCCATTCCGCATCGCCCGTGTTGCTCTCTGTGTGGCTTTAGTCTTCGACATCTTACATCGCAAGACGTCAACTCTGGTAGGTATCCCATTTAAATATCTAAGCGTAAAGTTAATTCAATTCGTCGATTTCGGTCGAATTGACAGTTGTGAAGGATTACATCGATTTTCACAAGTAATGTTGGTCTTTCAAAACCACGTAACTGAAGGTAGGTTTCACGTTTATTGTCCCGATGTATAGACTCCTGGGTGCTCGTAATATCCTAGATTTTTTTGAGATCGGTTTCTGGCCTATAGAGTACGATCATACCTTGAGAAAGGCTGCTCCGAGGCAAGGCGATGCTTTGCCGGAACCTTTATTTCTCAAATCGACCGAATCATCATCTGTAAGGAAACAAACTTGATAAGTCACCGTTTACATACACATTTCTATTATTTCTGACGGCTAAGCGTTTCATCTATCCTGGAATACGAGTACCTACCTAGCGCACTTCACTTCATATTCTCCCCGTTTCACTTCGCAAAATATAGGTAGGTACCTACTTGAGTTGTAAATTTGCTAGGGTCTGGGTGTTTTTGTATTTAACCAACTTCATCAAAAAGGAGGAGGTTCTCAATTCGTCGGAATCTTTTTATGAAGCAATCCTTAATGCTATTAGAATACCCTAATAATATTAAGAATTACTTAATCAGGATAAGTATCGCGAGATATACCTATACCAAAATTTAAAAACGCAACTATAGCGCGTTCTAATTTTTACTGTGGTGCCGTCTAGTAATAAATGTTGTCAATTCAAACATCACCATCTAGCCCTAAATTAAGCAAAGCTTGTTTTATGGAAAACAGATAATTGATTTATAAATTAATTTATTGTGCAATGGGCGGCCTTATCGCTAAAAGCGATCTCTTGCAACATTTGAATGGACAAAAACAACGACGATGGTATTAAAAAAGTTAGGTACTTTATCTATATACTAACACAAAATACTAGTGGCTCTGTGAGCTGTAGACCTCGCGAACATTTTTCGAAATGACTGAAATATAACTTTTTTTACGTTTTACATGAAAAAAAAACACTAGTTATAGAACCTGCTCACAAATTTTCACGAGAATCGGTTGAGAAATGCGACCTGTAGAGGAGAACATCCGGACAGACGCCGGCAAGATGCCGTTCGACAGACATACGAAAGCATTTTTGTCTGAGCTGAAACGGAGACACTCGCTTCGCTCAGTCAATTATGTTAATGAAAGATACACACTATAATAACAAACAACTTTCTACAAAAAATATAATAAATAGTGATATATGATACCAACCAGTGATCAGATTTTAAACTAAACAGTTTATGGTGTACCGCAAGGAAGTATTCTCAGACCGATGCTTTTCTTACTCTACATTAATGTCTTGCCCGAAGGAACTAACCATGAAACCATCATATTTGCCGATTACACAACTATCATAGTTCAGTGCACTGATATAACTAAATTTGAACATGGTATCAGTAGAACTATTTCGGACATAATAATAACTTAAAGGACAATTGACAAGATAAAATCAATGCAATTTCGGCGGCAGACGCCAGGGCCGGTCCCCGCTAGCGGCCCCGGCCTGGCGCGCGGCATTAGCAGTAGGTAGGTAGGTAGGTAGGTAGGTAGGTACTGGTGAGTTGTTTGGTGTAGTAAGCCCAGAGCGGCAGACGCCAGGGCCGGTCCCCGCTGGCGGCGCCGGCCTGGCGCGCGGCATTAGCAGTAGGTAGGTAGGTAGGTAGGTAGGTAGGTACTGGTGAGTTGTTTGGTGTAGTAAGCCCAGAGCGGCAGACGCCAGGGCCGGTCCCCGCTGGCGGCGCCGGCCTGGCGCGCGGCATTAGCAGTAGGTAGGTAGGTAGGTAGGTAGGTAGGTACTGGTGAGTTGTTTGGTGTAGTAAGCCCAGAGCGGCAGACGCCAGGGCCGGTCCCCGCTGGCGGCGCCGGCCTGGCGCGCGGCATTAGCAGTAGGTAGGTAGGTAGGTAGGTAGGTAGGTACTGGTGAGTTGTTTGGTGTAGTAAGCCCAGAGCGGCAGACGCCAGGGCCGGTCCCCGCTGGCGGCGCCGGCCTGGCGCGCGGCATTAGCAGTAGGTAGGTAGGTAGGTAGGTAGGTAGGTACTGGTGAGTTGTTTGGTGTAGTAAGCCCAGAGCGGCAGACGCCAGGGCCGGTCCCCGCTGGCGGCGCCGGCCTGGCGCGCGGCATTAGCAGTAGGTAGGTAGGTAGGTAGGTAGGTAGGTACTGGTGAGTTGTTTGGTGTAGTAAGCCCAGAGCGGCAGACGCCAGGGCCGGTCCCCGCTGGCGGCGCCGGCCTGGCGCGCGGCATTAGCAGTAGGTAGGTAGGTAGGTAGGTAGGTAGGTACTGGTGAGTTGTTTGGTGTAGTAAGCCCAGAGCGGCAGACGCCAGGGCCGGTCCCCGCTGGCGGCGCCGGCCTGGCGCGCGGCATTAGCAGTAGGTAGGTAGGTAGGTAGGTAGGTAGGTACTGGTGAGTTGTTTGGTGTAGTAAGCCCAGAGCGGCAGACGCCAGGGCCGGTCCCCGCTGGCGGCGCCGGCCTGGCGCGCGGCATTAGCAGTAGGTAGGTAGGTAGGTAGGTAGGTAGGTACTGGTGAGTTGTTTGGTGTAGTAAGCCCAGAGCGGCAGACGCCAGGGCCGGTCCCCGCTGGCGGCGCCGGCCTGGCGCGCGGCATTAGCAGTAGGTAGGTAGGTAGGTAGGTAGGTAGGTACTGGTGAGTTGTTTGGTGTAGTAAGCCCAGAGCGGCAGACGCCAGGGCCGGTCCCCGCTGGCGGCGCCGGCCTGGCGCGCGGCATTAGCAGTAGGTAGGTAGGTAGGTAGGTAGGTAGGTACTGGTGAGTTGTTTGGTGTAGTAAGCCCAGAGCGGCAGACGCCAGGGCCGGTCCCCGCTGGCGGCGCCGGCCTGGCGCGCGGCATTAGCAGTAGGTAGGTAGGTAGGTAGGTAGGTAGGTACTGGTGAGTTGTTTGGTGTAGTAAGCCCAGAGCGGCAGACGCCAGGGCCGGTCCCCGCTGGCGGCGCCGGCCTGGCGCGCGGCATTAGCAGTAGGTAGGTAGGTAGGTAGGTAGGTAGGTACTGGTGAGTTGTTTGGTGTAGTAAGCCCAGAGCGGCAGACGCCAGGGCCGGTCCCCGCTGGCGGCGCCGGCCTGGCGCGCGGCATTAGCAGTAGGTAGGTAGGTAGGTAGGTAGGTACTGGTGAGTTGTTTGGTGTAGTAAGCCCAGAGCGGCAGACGCCAGGGCCGGTCCCCGCTGGCGGCGCCGGCCTGGCGCGCGGCATTAGCAGTAGGTAGGTAGGTAGGTAGGTAGGTACTGGTGAGTTGTTTGGTGTAGTAAGCCCAGAGCGGCAGACGCCAGGGCCGGTCCCCGCTGGCGGCGCCGGCCTGGCGCGCGGCATTAGCAGTAGGTAGGTAGGTAGGTAGGTACTGGTGAGTTGTTTGGTGTAGTAAGCCCAGAGCGGCAGACGCCAGGGCCGGTCCCCGCTGGCGGCGCCGGCCTGGCGCGCGGCATTAGCAGTAGGTAGGTAGGTAGGTAGGTACTGGTGAGTTGTTTGGTGTAGTAAGCCCAGAGCGGCAGACGCCAGGGCCGGTCCCCGCTGGCGGCGCCGGCCTGGCGCGCGGCATTAGCAGTAGGTAGGTAGGTAGGTAGGTAGGTACTGGTGAGTTGTTTGGTGTAGTAAGCCCAGAGCGGCAGACGCCAGGGCCGGTCCCCGCTGGCGGCGCCGGCCTGGCGCGCGGCATTAGCAGTAGGTAGGTAGGTAGGTAGGTACTGGTGAGTTGTTTGGTGTAGTAAGCCCAGAGCGGCAGACGCCAGGGCCGGTCCCCGCTGGCGGCGCCGGCCTGGCGCGCGGCATTAGCAGTAGGTAGGTAGGTAGGTAGGTAGGTACTGGTGAGTTGTTTGGTGTAGTAAGCCCAGAGCGGCAGACGCCAGGGCCGGTCCCCGCTGGCGGCGCCGGCCTGGCGCGCGGCATTAGCAGTAGGTAGGTAGGTAGGTAGGTAGGTACTGGTGAGTTGTTTGGTGTAGTAAGCCCAGAGCGGCAGACGCCAGGGCCGGTCCCCGCTGGCGGCGCCGGCCTGGCGCGCGGCATTAGCAGTAGGTAGGTAGGTAGGTAGGTACTGGTGAGTTGTTTGGTGTAGTAAGCCCAGAGCGGCAGACGCCAGGGCCGGTCCCCGCTGGCGGCGCCGGCCTGGCGCGCGGCATTAGCAGTAGGTAGGTAGGTAGGTAGGTACTGGTGAGTTGTTTGGTGTAGTAAGCCCAGAGCGGCAGACGCCAGGGCCGGTCCCCGCTGGCGGCGCCGGCCTGGCGCGCGGCGGCCCACGCCAGCTCGCTCGACGTGAAGCAGCCGAACGCGCCGCCGCCCGTCGCCAGCGCCACGCCATCTAAAGACAATTTCAACATTATTGTCCGCGACTACCGAAATCATCCTGCTACATAATACACTTTGTCCACGCTATAAAGTCCCAGTTTATTGATTAAAAATCCGCTGAGATTACTGAATCATCATCATATCAGTCCTAGAAGTCCACTGCTGATTATAGGAAGAACGATTTTGAGCCCTCTCCATCCACCGATTTCCCGCGATCTTTACAATGTCGTAAGTCCATCGGTTGGGGGGACGTCCTACGCTTCGTTTTCCTGTCCTTGGTCGCGAGAATTCGAGAACTTTTATTCCCCAGCGGTTATCTGTTCTGCGAGCTATTTGGCCTGCCCATTGCCACTTCAGCTTGCAAATTTTGAGTGCTATGTCGGTTACTTTGGTTCTTAAATGGATTTCCTCGATGCGGATTTTCTCACGTAGTGAAACACCCAACAACGCTCTCCATAGCACTTTGCGCGACTCTAAGCTTGTGTATGAGGCAAATAGTTAGCAACCGAGTCTCAGTTCCATATGTCATCACTGGCAACACGCACTGATTATAGACTTTCGTCTTGAGGCTCTGGGCTCTGCGGTATCTGTGACAACATGTGCCGTAATTTCCCAAACGCTGTCCATCCGTTGAATTCGTCGGCTGACCTCTTTGTCGAAGTTGGACTTGCCTAGTTGAATCGTCTGACCCAAATAGACATGGTCTACAACTTCGATTATATCGCTCTCAACATATACCAATACGGGTGCAACATGAGCATTAGAAGACTCACCTGTTGGGAGACGATATTAAGGTTGCTGAGCATTGTGCCAAGGTCTTCCAGCGATTCGTCCATGAGGACTACACTTCGATATACCGATTGTCGATTTGACACCGCTGGAGTGACCGCAAGACTGCCAAAGTTTCGACAGAATTAAAGGCTTTCTCATAGTCCACAAACGCTTCGGTCTTCTGTATAATCTGCCGGAGCGTATGGATGTGGTCTATGGTGTTAAAGCCTTTTCGGAACTCGGCTTGTTCGGGAGGCTGAAAGTCATCAAATCTACGAGCGAGACGATTAGTAACTACTAGGGCATGCAAACCTATAATCGATAACCGATAATTTATAGATAATCAGTAAATTTTTGTCAGCGATAATTATGGAATTTCGATAAAAATACCGATAAATGATAATTTCATAAAGGTTTTATTTAGTCAGTCCTATCACTACCGCGAGTCAAATAAACCCCATTATCAACTCAGACCGAGGTAAATATATAGACGCCTCGCCGCTATCAACCAAAGTGAAGTCACCATTTGTTAACTGGTTGCCTATAATTAGGTAAATTTGTATGAATGCGTACAAAGTTGTGGTGGTTAATTCATTTACAAAACAAAAACCGCTGAAGCTAGAAAGCTGAAATTTAGAAGGTAGCTTTCGAAGGTAGTCCTTTTACAGCAAAACCACCCACTAAGGCGGGGTTTTTTTGAAATTCAATCCCTAAGAGGGTGAAAAGGGGTGAAAACTAATGTATGAAACTTTTTAACGCGTGGTGCGATTTGCGAAATGCAAAATAAATGGACACAGTGTTTCAGGATTTTCCAAAATAACTTAACAAAGAG
Source organism: Lampropteryx suffumata (assembly GCA_948098915.1). Lineage (NCBI taxonomy): Eukaryota > Metazoa > Arthropoda > Insecta > Lepidoptera > Geometridae > Lampropteryx > Lampropteryx suffumata. The sequence goes on along the minus strand of OX402557.1, from coordinate 19,302,969 downwards.
GTAAAATGGAGTGTCAAAGTTTGTATGTTTTTAATGGGTGGTCAGGTGATTGGTTTGAAACTTATCAATAAAATTTGGCTACAATTCATAAAAAAAAAATGCGGACGAAGTCGCGAGCAACAGCTAGTATAAGATAATATCATTGACTAGGGAATTTTTTAAATATATTCTGGCAAGCATCGCGTTTTATACCAAGTGTGTCAATGAGGATTTGTGTTCCAAATAACCTTAAAACTAACTAAGTATATTTAATAAAAAGGTTTTATTAGAAAGTACTTACAAGTGAAAAGTGATACCGTGGCACTATTTTTTAGTTTTTACCGAACTTTTCACCGCACTGGGAGGCATAGTGTTTTTTTTACTACGATATTTACTGTATGGCGATGTGACGTGTACTAAGAGCATGGCTCACGGTTTGGGTGTCTGAGTGTGCGTGCGTTCTTGTATTAACATAAAGTAGCACGGTTTTATAACTTCACTATGGTTGATAGCGGCGAAGCGTCTATATATATTTCCCTCGGTCAGAGGTTATCAAATAAAGAATTGATGAACCAACAAATTTGCAAAATTGGCTTTGTAGACACGTCGTCTTCAAAATGACTGATTTGATTGGTGAAATTGTTAATTCCAAATAGATACGAAAGTACGAACTAATAAGTAGCTTTACTACCTTGGACTGTTTTACTACCTACCTTAGTATATTTTACTGTAATTATTTCAGAAAAATATTTTATTTGTCTAGTTTTTAATGGTAGGTAACCATGTCTAGTGCTATTTAGATTCAGAGTTGATTTTTATGTATAAATTTGTAGTTTAATTTAAATAAATCCATATTATCGCAAAAAATATATTTTAATTCAATAATAAAAGACGTAAATGTTCTTGTATACTATGGATATGGACAAAGAAAGCAATTATAGCAATAAATCGTTAATTATCGGTTTTTATCGAAAAAAAATCCGATAAAAATCGGATTATCGATTATCGAAAAGTTTCGATAATTGCATGCCCTAGTAACTACTCTCGACAGTTTATAAACATGGCTTAACTCAATGAGCCTGTATTTCTTGAAAAGGGTGTTATCTCTTTACCTTTATTAAGAACCACCACGCTCCACGTTCCCTCGAGGATGACGGTGTTGAACAGCTTCTGAAGGACCTTAAGTTTCGGTGTTGCACCCGCTCTCAGTAGCTCTGTCGTTATTCCGTCTTCTCCTAGTGCCTTGTTGTTTTTAAGCTGCTTGAGAGCCGTTCGGATCTCGTATAGGCTGATGTTCAGAATGTCTTCTGTGTAGTGACGGGTATCGGCGGGCTCTTGCTAGTCGTGCTTGTAGCAGGGCTTTGCGATGAGGTGTACAGTTTTCTATAGAACTTCTAGAGCTCTCGTAAAATCTCTGGCTTCGAGGAAAGGACACTGCCACTGTCGGTCTTCAGCTTCGTCAACAGACTTTGCCCAATAGACAGATCTCTCGCGAACACTTTGGAGTCTTGGCTTGGTTGCGCTCTGTTGCGTTCTTTATAATAGAAGTATTAAAGAGACGCAAATCGGGTCGCATAGACTTAGAGATATGTTTATTGAGCGTGCTGTATTGCGACATTTTCCACTGAAGAGTGCAGTTTCATTTCGCTACGTTCTGCCATGAGTTTTAGAGTGTGCTCAGAGAGTTTTTAGCAGCTACCTTTGCGCTCGGTCTTACAGAACTTTGAACCAACGGTATGGACAATTTCCGCCAGATCGTCATTTATTTTGTCCACGGATCCGCAATCGGCGAGGCATTGGAAGCGATTTTGGAGTTCCAACTGATTCCAATCGCTGACCCCGTTGGTTCCGCTGTCCAAATTCAAATTGCCACACTCTCAGTTCATCGCCATTCCTCACACCTAGCCGCGCGTTGAAGTCCCCCAATACAACTGTAAAGTGTGTTTTCGAGGCTTGCATGGCATTTGAAGTGTCAACATACATAGCCTCCACTTCACCGTCTGGACGTTTCGAGTGAGATGCGTATACCGTGCGTTTGGTTATTCTGAGTATATAGAGATATACCTATGTATAGTATGCCTCCCTGCTCGACAAGCTTTCGATCTTTACAATGTTGTTAACCAGGGATTTATTTCTTTCTTGGCAGCCGCAACAAATGAAACTCTAGAAGATGGTTCTCCACATTCTGATGGCCACATTCTCAAGTTCTGGAGGGCCAAAAAATCGGCATTTGCGTTGCTACGCCTCCCTGCTAGGGCCGTGCTGACGATTCTCGCTACTCGTCTCCAAGTGAGCGGGTGTGTTCGGTAGCCAGACTGGTCCTCGATGCCAAGCGTTCACGCTTAAACCGAACTCGCGTGGATAAAATTATTTTTGATCTCGATAACTATAATTTATAAAAGCAAAGAAAATACCTAATAATGAATTACTGATCCTTTTTCTATAATAAACTTTAATTTCAGTGTTTACAGAAATGTTTTATTTAGAGCCTAATCTTAAGCGCGAATAGAAATCGACGAAATACTGGAGTTAAACATTCTTTTGCAGAGATCAGATCGACTGACACAGATGACAAGTCACGGACTAAGCCTTACTAAGGATACTTCTACCGCTACCAGCCAGGTAACGTCTTGCTCCAGTATTTCATTCATTTCTATTGACCCTAGAGTCTCTATTCCCGTTTTATGGTAAGTACCTACATACTTATAAGATAGAAAAAATGAAACCACGCCAGCGCCGAACAATTAGATGAACTAGCGCGCACGGCTACCCCCAACCTACAGCGCAGAAGGCAGTTTTGATGCAGAAATATGCCCCAATTTCAAGCTTACACTAACTATACGTTTCTCAAACGTACAACTTAACGTACAATTCGTAAAATTAACAGCAGCCACATCAGAACACTAAAAAGATAGTGCTACCTTTGCTGCTATATTTTTTTCTTACGTGTGAGAGTTGCGACATCTATGACGAGTTCCGGTTTGAAGGTTGTTTGTCCGTAGACCAGCGCGTCTGCCAGCATCAGCCGGCCCTCTAGATCTGTGTCCTCGACCTGTATTTAACAGTATACTGTGTGGTGAACACTCTATTTATTTATTTTATATTATTCATAAACACAAATACCTATTATATATTATATCATACATCCTATTACTTTCCTATTATTATTATAATACATTTACCACAATATTTATATATTTATCGAACAAAACATTTCGCTAATTAAATAGTTCCGAGCACCCGCTCGCTGTTGTAGGATGGAAACAAGAATTCTAAATATAGATACCTACAGAGTGCCGGCTCAGCTATACGGCCGGCCGGCACCCGCCAGTACAAAACTACAGAGTGCCGGCTCAGCTATACGGCCGGCCGGCACCCGCCAGTACAAAACTACAGAGTGCCGGCTCAGCTATACGGCCGGCCGGCACCCGCCAGTACAAAACTACAGAGTGCCGGCTCAGCTATACGGCCGGCCGGCACCCGCCAGTACAAAACTACAGAGTGCCGGCTCAGCTATACGGCCGGCCGGAACCCGCCGGCCGGCCGTAAAGTATTATGTACTTTCACACTTGGACAGACAGTATTCCGTTGAGGTGGAGGATGTCATCACTTCACCCCCGACCACTGGCAAGTACGAAAAGCTCAAAAGTGAACTTATCAAGCGTCTTTCCGTATCCAAGGAGAAGAAGGTCAAGCAGCTCCTAAAGTCTGAAGAATTAGGCGACCGCAAACCTTTGCAGTTCCTGAGACACCTGCAGCATTTGGCTGGCCCCACTATACCCGAGGATTTCTTGAAGTCAATATGGACGAGCCGACTACCAAATAACCTGCAGACCATCATCGCTTCACAGATGACCCTTTCGCTCAGTGAACTAGCTGACTTAGCTGATCGCGTCCACGACATTGCACCTGCTTCACCTCAACTTGCAGAAGCAACAGCATCCAGTTCCAACTCTGGTCCTGGGTCAGCTTTGGACATCATGGCCCAGCAGATAACGGCGCTGACCAAGCAGATCAGCGCGCTCACAGCGGAAGTTCACGATCGTTCCCGTTCTCGCAATCGACAGTTATCACAAGACCGTAGCAGCCGTAGTCGTACCAGCGAAGAGGTCCAACTCACACTACAAGAAGTTCCCAAATTGTTAGTACCACTTCAGATTCGGTAGCCAAGCGGATAAATATATAAAACTCTGCGATTACAAGTCGGAAAACGACAAGGGCAGTCGATAATGGCGGCTGAAGATTGCCCTTCCACGACTGTTCGCCTGTTCGTCACAGACCGTAGATCGGCTGTCCAATTTCTAGTGGACACGGGGAGCGACTTGTGCGTCGTACCACGATCTACGTTTCGACAACGTGCGAAATCGGACTACCAATTGTGTGCAGCGAACGGTTCTTCTATAAGCACTTATGGGTGGGTTGAGATGAACCTCAATTTAGGCCTCCGTAGGAACTTTGTGTGCGCTTTATTATTGCAGATGTAACGAAACCTATAATAGGCGTAGATTTCCTGTCATTTTTTAAACTAATTGTAGATGTTCACGATCAGCGTTTAATTGATGGCACTACAACATTGTCAACTGTAGCTACCATTATTGCTGTAAACGATAGCTTAATTTCAAGTGTAAAGGTCGTGACTGGTAATTCTATATATCATAACTTGCTTTCTGAGTTTCCAGACTTAACACGGCCAGCAGGCGCTCATCGTACACCCAAACACACAACAGTCCACCACATTCGCACCACTCCAGGTCATCCAGTAACGTGTACACCTCGCAGACTGGCACCAGACAAATTAAAATTGCCAAATCTGAGTTTGAGGCAATGCTGGCGAATGGTACCGCTCGTCCGTCGGAGAGTCCCTGGTCGTCACCGTTACATCTTGCTCCTAAAAAGGACAATAGTTGGCGACCGTGCGGTGACCATCGTATGCTGAATGCTCGGACGATACCAGATAAGTACCCTATACGTCATATCCATGAATTCGCCCACAGATTATCTGGTTGTAAAGTATTTTCTACCATTGACCTTGTTAAAGCGTTCAACCAGATACCTGTTTTTCAGGATGACATTCCAAAACGCGCAATAACAACGCCTTTTGGACTTTTCGAGTTCCCTTACATGAACTTTGGCTTGCGGAACGCTGGTCAGACGTTCCAGAGGTTTGTCGATGAGATGACCCGTGGTTTAGATTTCTGTTACCCATACCTTGATGATTTTTTAATATTTAGCCGTAGTCCGGCTTTAGTTGAGTCTAAACATTTAAATCACCTGCGCCAACTCTTCACCAGGTTGAAGGATTATGGCATGCTCATAAACACCGTTAAATGCGTTTTTGGTGAATCCGAGGTAACATTTCTAGGCTACCACATCTCTCAACATGGAACGAAACCTCTGGAAGATCAATCAGCAGCAATCAAAGAATTTCCTGTCTCTAAGACGGCCAAGCAGCTCAGGAGGTTCTTGGGCATGTTAAACTTCTACAGGAGGTTTATCCCCCAAGCAGCCCAAATTCAAGCTCCCTTGAACGCCTTACTGACAGGCTCAATAAAGGCATCAAGACTCGTTAAAAGCCTGCAAAGAAAGTCTTTGTGATGCTGCATTGTTGGCCCATCCTGACATTAAAGCTAAATTAGCACTTTTAACTGATGCTTCAGATTTTGCCATGGGTGAAGTCTTACAGCAACTGCATGAAGGAAATTGGCAGCCTCTAGCCTTTTTCTCGCGCAAGTTGAGCTCTACACAACAGGAATATTCACCGTACGATAGAGAGCTCCTTGCAATCTATGAGAGTATCAAATATTTCCGTCATTGGCTAGAGGCTACCACTTTCACTATCTATACCGACCATAAGCCACTGTGCTTTGCATTCCATGAAAGGAAGGCACACTGTAGCCCACGTCAGTATAGACACCTAGACTACATTTCGCAGTTCTCGACTGATATACAACATATCGCCGGGAAAGATAACGTCGTTGCCGACACACTTTCCCGAGGAACTGCGAAGTCCCGTAGATCTAGAGGTCATTGCAAAGGCCCAAGGCTCCGATCCCGAACTGGCCGAATTTATAAAGCATGAAACGAGTTTGAACATTAAGAGGTTGGATATACCTGGAAGTAGCACGCAACTGTACTGTGATGTCAGCACAACGACTCCCAGGCCCTTAGTACCCAATACCTTGCGCAAGCAAGTTTTTGATAGTTTGCACTCGCTAAGCTATCCCGGTGCCAACGCAAGCGCTAAGTTAGTAGCAGAACGCTTCGTTTGGCGACTGATGAGGAAAGACTGTCGCGATTGGTCTAGGGCGTGTTTAGCTTGCCAGCGGACTAAGGTAAATCGCCATGTATTGTCGCCTTTTGGCACACTCGATTTACCTAAAGCACGATTTAAATACGTATACTTAGACCTAATCGGACAATTACCTCCGTCTGGTGATTTTAGATATTGTCTAACAGCAGTTGATTGCTTTACGCGATGGACAGAAGCTGTCCCCCTCACTAATATCACCGCGGAATCAGTAGCCAAAGCGTTTTTGTCGGGATGGATTGCCCGGTTCGGTTGCCCAACCGAATCGGTAGCTTGTGCAATGGCCCTCAATGCAATGGTCTCATCGAGAGGTTTCATCGGTAGCTGAAAGCGGCGATTATGTGCCACGCCGACGATAGTAGCTGGACCGAAGCTTTACCCCTTGTACTGCTCGGCATTAGATTAGAAGTTCTTTCAAGGAAGATCTTCAATCTTCTTCTGCAGAGCTAGTATATGGTGAACCGTTGCGCCTTCCAGGTGAATTCTTTAGCCAAAAAGTTGACAAATGTACGACTGACATTATTAATTTTTCAGATCATTTGCCAACAACCTACAGCCAGTCCCAACTTCACACCAATCAAATAATAAAGTCTTTATTTATAAGGATTTATCGTCTTGCTCTCACGTATTTCTGAGAGAGGATGCATTGAGAGGTGCATTGCAACCAGCCTATACTGGTCCCCACGAAGTGGATGAACGACATGCCGAAACTTTCAAAATAAAATTTAAAGGTAAAGTTGTGACGGTATCTGTAGACCGATTAAAACTAGCCTACATACTGTCACACTCTAATGGCAAGTCTGCTGAACCACCCTCTACTCCTACTCCTACTACAACTTTAACCCCAACTCCAACGATTAAAACTACTCGGTCAGGGCGTGTTGTTCGATTCCCGGACTACTATCGCCCGTTAGACACGGTCTCTGGAGGGGAGTGATGTGGTGAATTTACACTATTTATTTATTTTATATTATTCATAAACATAAATACCTATTATATATCATACATACTATTACTTTCCAATTATTATTATAATACATTTACCGCAATATTTATATATTTATCGAACAACTGTTAGTTCTTCAACTGTCCTACATACTAGGAATACACCTACCATCACCCCATAACTATATACTTCTAGCGTATTAATTCCTAGGTGTGGGCGTGGCCTGTTGTTAATTTAAATTAGACTTTTTTTTTTATTTATTTTCTCATTGTTTTTTTTAGTAAAAATATTTAGAGGTTTATTATTATGGTATATACTGACCTGTATGACCTGTATATATACCAGGACTTGGTAAGCAGTTTTTCTCGTTATTTTAATGGTAATGAGAGAAATGGCAACAGATTTAAAACACGATTTAAATCGAGATCTTTCTTTATTATGATTTTGAAATTTTAGCTCCCTAGAAATAGGAAGCTGAAGTTTCTGTGGTTTTTAACCGACTTCAAAAAAGAAGGATATTGTCAACTCGGTTGTAGTTTTTTAATGTTTGTTACGTCAGAAATCCGTCACTTATTAACCGAATTGGAAAAATATTTTTCGATATAATATGCCCTCCCAGGGTATATTTTCCGTTTGGTCCCATTGAAATATAATGAAAATATACCATCCCTAAGGGTGAAAAAAAAGAAGAAATTTTGAATTGGACATTTTGTTTGAATAATGTATTAATTAATTTAGATATACTAATATGAAAATAAATAAAAAATAATATAGTAATATGGTAAATTCGTATATGTATTATGTATTTTTTTGTACACCGCCGTCGTTCTGTTTTGTGTATCCTGTTGCCTAGAAGAGTTCGCTTTTAGCGATAAGGCTTTCTTCTGTGTTCTCTCTGTATACAATAATGTGATAATATCTATTTATTAGTGCTGACAGGCGAGCAGTGCGGCTGATACTTACCACTATAGACATTCCGTTGAGCGCCTTCACAACATCTCCCACTTTCATGCACTGTCCGCTGATCATGTTCTCGCAGCACGGGATCACGGCGTAGATGTTCATCGGCACCTGGGACATAGTTGCTTTTAAAATAACCCTATATCGTGGAGTTAGGGACTTCGTAATAGAGACACAGACTCCCTGACCCCAACCGGGCGTCTAGAAAGTCAAAACATTTTTGAATAAAATAAAATCAAATAAATTCAGTTCAATAAAATCACAAGGGCCACTTTGAATCGTTTTCTTACATGATAGTGAATCTAGGTGCCGGTTCCTCCAAACCCCAGTTCAAGAAGAATCCGGCAAGAAACTCGTCTAGTCTTAACACTTTATTGTATGATCCTTGACAATTTTGTTACGGATGCCGAGTCGAGTTGGAGCAGATTTATCCCAAGCTCTTTGTCATCTAAATAATTCGATATTTTATAATATGCTATATGATATATATTTATATATGATATATCATCATCATAAAGAAGCGTACATATTGCTCGAGCCTTACTGTAGAAACAGTGAGTTTATCTTCTTCTTCTCCTTCGTTAATAGCATGTGTTATAATAATGTAAATTTTGCCAGTGTCAAGTGTTTTGAGTATGTCTCAAAGTCGTATTTTGTCGTTGATCATTCGTTATATATTATTAGTCATATGTAACGGTGCCTTTCATATAAAATACCCACGGATTATTTTTGCCTGAATCACAAAGCTTTTATTCCAATTATTCACACCCGACTCAATAACTCTAGCTCTATTTATTTAAAAACACCAAAATTACTAATATAACCGGCAATAATTCAAGAAAAATAAATAAAATAAGAGCAATGTTCGCTTCGCAAGAGGACCAAAATTAATCCCTTCTTCTTCCTATAAATGTCTTGATATACATTCTCCAAAGCAACAAAGTCGCAGTCGATCGTCATTTGTGTATTCTTAACGTCATCGCGGAATGATCGCCTAGAATTGTCTTAGATCCTAGTATTAATATTACGATTATGCTATTTTTTTAAACAAATGTATAAATGGCCGATGAGAGACGACAATGAGCTGTTAAGTACCTTGAGTTCGGCGCAAGCCTTCAGAGCGGCCAGCACGACGGCGGCGCCGGCCATACTGCCGCGGTTCTCCGACATACTCTCGCATTCCTTCAGGCACAGCCCGCCACTGACAAACAACACAACACAATCAATAACGCCGGACATTTCACACACCATCATCTTGCCCCAAAGTTAGTAGAGCTGGTATTATAGGGAATCACATACTATATCATAATCTATATCGCATCTACTCGTGTGCCCTCTGTACTCAAACACTTACACAAGGGTAGACCTTAACGCGGCCACAGATAGCGCGATTATGATGGCCACTCCATAACCTGAAGCATCGAGACGAAATAAAGGTAATTTTTAGGGTTTCTAAATCCCAAGGATCCTTTTTTCTTCTTCTTATCGTGTCACTAGTTATTTTAACCAGTGTGGTGCAAGGATTAAAATGCGCCTCAGAGGCTCCATTCGTGCACTTAGGTAAGCCTTAATGTAAGATCTCGACCTTGCCGACAGGACTTATAAAGATCCCTTATAATTTCGCTATGTTCGTCTGTCTGTCTGTAATTTTGTTCTTGCTCACAGACTATTAATTTTATCTTGAAATTTTGCATCACGTATTAGTGACCCATACAAAGATACGAAATAAAACCTAAAACTAATTCAAAGTTGAATGTACCTCCTCTACATGTTAAGTGAGGTTGTTCTTATGTGTTTCTAACTCATCGTGCGGCCTATCGTTGGCTTTAGCTTTATTGAGCTGGTGTAAGTTTGTTAAACAGTTTTGAGATATAATTATGCGTTTGATAAATATTAAGCTTTGATATGGCCATTTTTGATGGAGGTCAGTGTCCCCCTACCGGCTAAACTGCTGTTTGGAAAAACTCGAAATGTTTTACAAAATAGTTAAATATATAGTGAAATTACTGGTAGTGAGTGATAGTGGCTATACTAAATTTTGAGTAAAAGCCTGATTTGTAAAACTTTAAAAAATTCTAAAAGGCAATTCAAATCAATTTTTTTTTGCTATGCCAATTAAATGCTGTTAAATTGGTTTGGGAGTTGACCACTAGTCATACTTATCCTCATTGACTTGGAAAGTCTTCATTGTGCGTTACATGCACTTGGGCTATTTTATTTATTTTCACCCCCACAGAAGTCGTCACCTATGACACTTTTAATGTGAGACCTCTTACATTAGGTATCTACGAGAATATAACATGTGCCGAGTGCAGGAAAGCAGCCTTTGAGACACACTTATATCCTTTCACCGCACTGTTTCGAAAAAACTAGTGACACGATAAGAAGGTCGCGAGACCAATATCAAACATAAAACTTGACCAAGCCCGTGTCGGACCTCGCACAGCGAAGGCTTCTAAAGTCAGTGAGGTTTAAAATGACTAGTGGTCAGCTCTCAAACCAATTCCCCAGAATCTATAATGCGAAGTACAAGAATTAAGTATAGATTTTCTTAAGATTTACAAGTCAAGCTGTTACTCATACCTAATCATCATTATTTGCTATATTAAAAACAGGATCATACAGGTTAGCTGAAAGGCGGGTGTGGACACCGGGCTCTATTAAAAATTACCACTTCTAGGCTTCATTAAAATCTCTATAAAAACTGTTAAGGAATCTTTGAATGATATTCCACACGACGGGGTAGTAAAACAACCCCACTTTACATGAACCCCCAAAAACTTTTTATTTCATAACTTTATAGGGGTATATTCGTAATTTGATGGGGTGAGTACTTGTCGGAGGTGACGTTAAAGAAGAGTGATGTAGTGGGTATATGTCGGAGGTGAAGTTAAAGAAGAGTTATGTAGTTGGTACATGTCGGAGGTGACGTTAGAGAAGGGTGAGTGGGTGGGAACATGTCAAGAGGTGTCGTTAAAGAAGGGTGAGTGGGTAAGTACTTGTCGGAGGTGACGTTAGAGAAGGGTGAGTGGGTGGATACATGTCGGAGGTGACGTTAGAGACGGGTGAGTGGGTGGGTACATGTCGGAGGTGACGTTAGAGAAGGGTGAGTGGGTGGGAACATGTCAAGAGGTGTCGTTAAAGAAGGGTGAGTGGGTAAGTACTTGTCGGAGGTGACGTTAGAGAAGGGTGAGTGGGTGGATACATGTCGGAGGTGACGTTAGAGACGGGTGAGTGGGTGGGTACATGTCGGAGGTGACGTTAGAGACGGGTGAGTGGGTGGGTACATGTCGGAGGTGACGTTAGAGACGGGTGAGTGGGTGGGTACATGTCGGAGGTGACGTTAGAGACGGGTGAGTGGGTGGGTACATGTCGGAGGTGACGTTAGAGACGGGTGAGTGGGTGGGTACATGTCGGAGGTGACGTTAGAGACGGGTGAGTGGGTGGGTACATGTCGGAGGTGACGTTAGAGACGGGTGAGTGGGTGGGTACATGTCGGAGGTGACGTTAGAGACGGGTGAGTGGGTGGGTACATGTCGGAGGTGACGTTAGAGACGGGTGAGTGGGTGGGTACATGTCGGAGGTGACGTTAGAGACGGGTGAGTGGGTGGGTACATGTCGGAGGTGACGTTAGAGACGGGTGAGTGGGTGGGTACATGTCGGAGGTGACGTTAGAGACGGGTGAGTGGGTGGGTACATGTCGGAGGTGACGTTAGAGACGGGTGAGTGGGTGGGTACATGTCGGAGGTGACGTTAGAGACGGGTGAGTGGGTGGGTACATGTCGGAGGTGACGTTAGAGACGGGTGAGTGGGTGGGTACATGTCGGAGGTGACGTTAGAGACGGGTGAGTGGGTGGGTACCTGTCGAAGGTGACGCCCTTGGCAGCGAGCAGCACGGGCGGCGCGGAGCCGGCGCCCCCGCGGTAGGCACACTCCAGGAACACGGGCTCGGAGCACGAGCCGCGCGCCACTGTCAGGAACGCCTGCGGACACGAGCCACGTCCTACACGAGCCACATCCTACACGAGCCACATCCTACACGAGCCGCGGGCAATGTCTTCTCACGGACGACAACAAACTATAAGCCTTAAGGTACAACGATCCTACAGTCCGGATTCAAAGGATGGAGCAGAAACGTACCGATTACAGTTATGAAAGATAACATTGGTCTCGTTGCTTAACTGCTATCAGGATTTTTAACAAAAGATTAAAACTCGTAGTGATTCCTTATATAAGAAAGCTTCTTAAATGAAGAATGACTATCGAACGATCCTAGGAATACTATTATAATATTATAATTTAGGTTCATTTTGTTAATGCCTTTTCTATCTCTAATTATATAAAAACACTGTTGAGAGCTAGGATACTAGCGCATTTTAACTGAAACAAGATTTAAAACAAACGCCAATTCGCCTACCAAATGCAAAAAGAAACATACGATGCGGTTGAATTACTAATAGATGAAGTGTTAGGTGATTTGAATAAATAATTACAGTTGAAAGTATATTTTTTTCCTATCTTCTGCATTCGATACAATTGAACCTGATATCTTACTTACTAAAATATGAATTTATGAAATGAAGATTACCCCTGTTTAGAGCATTATTAACTCATATTTAATGAACAGTTAACAATTTGCTGGACTTTATAATATTGTTAAAGGTCAAAGGGTTGTGATCATATCCAAATTAACTAATAACGGGTGATCTTTTTAGGAATTAAGTTTTTCAGGTTGGCAGCACTGGTTGGTAATGGCGTCCAAACGTCATCTGTCAAAGTAAAAAGTTTTCAGTATACTCTGCCATTTCATCATGGAAAGACTTACAAACGAGCAACGATTGCAAATTGTTGAAATTTATTATCAAAATTCGTGCTCTGTGAAAATTTTGAAAATCCACTGTTTTATCAAAAAATTGTGTTCAGCGATGAGGCTTATTTCTGGCTCAACGTATACGGAAATAAGCAAAACTGTCGCATCTGGAGTGATGAACAGCCACTAACATACAAGAATTACCGATGCATCCCGAATAAACGACAGTTTGGTGTGGTTTTAGGGGCTGGTAGCATCATCGGTCCATTTTTCTTCAAAGACGACCGTGGAAGAAACGTTACCGTTAACAGCGAACGATATCGAGCCATGTTGAACTTGGTTGACATGTGGTTTCATCAAGACGGTGCCACATGCCACAGAGCTCGTGAAACATTGGACATGTTGAAGGATGAATTTGGTGAGCAGCTTATCTCTCGAAATGGCCCTGTGAGTTGGCCGCCAAGATCATGCGATTTAACGCCTCTTGATTATTTCTTGTGGGGTTATGTAAAGTCGTTAGTCTATGTGGACAAGCCGAACACGATTGAAGCCTTACAGGATAACACAGGGGGGTGTATATGGGGTTCTAATATTCATCTTCGGTACCCAAGCTAACCTTACCTGCACGTGGTGCACCCTGTTGAACGAGGCTCTGGCGGCCGGCTGATAGCGGCATAGCGCAGCCTACATCGGCATAGCTAAATCTTCTGGCCACCGACGGGCAGCAGCGTCGGCGGTGCGAGAAGCTATGTCCTGCGATCCCCAACCCGCTTGCCCAGCGTGGAGATTATGGGCATATACCCCCAATGATGATGAACGCAAGAAGGAAAGGCCCCCAGTTCCCGGCCGCCACGCTATTCCTGGTCATGATAGCGACCATGGTAACGGCGGGGCAAGGGGTGCTAAGAATCACCGGGCTACCGCAGGCTACCTACAACAACTGACCCTAGCAACGTATAACGGGCGAAATCTGAGGCTCGACGAACATCTAGCGCAGTTGGAAGTGGAGCTGGAAAACATTAGGTGGCATGTCCTGGGGTTGTGTGAAGTCCGTAGAGAGGGAGAGGACTCCATTACCCTGGACTCGGGCCATCTTCTGTACTTCCGCGAGGGTGACCAAACACCACAGGATGGCGTAGGGTTTCTTGTCAATAAGGCCCTCTCTAACAACGTTCCAGAAATCTCCAGTGTGTCGACCAGGGTAGCGTACCTGATCCTTCGGGCTCACTTCAACGTTGTTATGGAGGACTTTAACGGCAAAGTCGGAGTGCGAGTTGGCGACGAATCCAGAGTAGGCCCACATGGTTATGGAGGTAGAAATCACAAAGGGCAAATGCTCGTCAACTTCCTAGAGAAGGAGGGGCTCAACATTCTAAAATAAAATAAAAATAAAATATTGTCTCCGTGATCAACAGGCTCAATACCGGATCAGATCACAGACATGTTCGAGGCTCTCTGAATATCAATCTTAGGCTCGAAAGAAACCGTCTGATGAAGTCCACGCTCCGACGTAATCTACTCCAGATCATGGCGGGCACCGAGAAGTTTCAGAAGCTTCTTGGTGATAGATTCGTCGCCGCGGTACCCAGCGATGACGTTGATGAGGCCCTACAAAACGTGATTGGAGCATTAAGGGACGAGGGCATCAGATTCTGCCAAATGCAGCCTAAAGGCAGGAAGTCCAAACTCTCGGATGAGACTCTTCGGTTAATGACAAAAAGACGGGAAACCACCCAGGCCACTTCGTCAGAGAGGTCAGACCTGAACAAGCAAATCGCGAAGATGATACAGCGCTACCTTCGGAGCTCCAACACACGCCTCATTGAGGAGGTAATAGAGCGAAACCGAGGGTTCAGTATTCACTCAGCAGCTTGGCAGGAGCCACCTGACGAAGTTAACAACACACGAACAAGCTATGCTCGGGGTTTCTTTAAAGGATAGAATCCGGAACTAGACTATCCGACATAGAACTAAAGTTGTCGACATAGCTTAGAGACTTAGTAAGCTGAAGTGGCAGTGGGCTGGCCATATCTGCAGAAGAACCGATAACCGTTGGGGTAAACCTGAAACCTGAGTTCTTGAGTGGAGACCGCGGCTCGGCAAACGTAGTGTAGGACGCCCTCCGGCAAGGTGGAGTGACGATCTGCGAAAGGCTGCCGGCAGAAGCTGGATGCGTCGAACTGAAGACAGGGCGCCATGGCGCTCATTAGGTGAGGCCTATGTCCAGCAGTGGACTGCTATGGGCTGATGATGATGATGAGGATAACATAACACGCGTAATTCGTGGAATACAGGCCGAAATGCTCGAAAAAGTGACGCAAAATTGGACCTTCCGAATGGACCATTTGAAACGGAGCCGTGGACAACATTTACATGAAGTTATCTTTAAAACGTAAATGGCAAAGGCCAAATTATTGATTCCAATAAAAATTTTGAATATATTATGCAAATTTGAGTGTTTTATTCGATTTATAAAAAAAACTACGCTTAAAAAATTACCCTATATAACACGTGGAGTGCCACAGGGCTTTATATTAGGACCTGTTTGCGTTATATATTTTTTAATGACCTTTTACATTTTATTTCTAATACTATACCTGAGATTAAATTTAATATTAATGCTGATGGTACAAATGCAGGTTTTGAACGTGAACTTTTTGTATTATGTGTACTCTTTGGACCATTATCCTTTACCGACCGACACCATATCGTTGGCGTAGCTGAGGTTATTGATATAAGTGCCATCTGAAAGCCGACAGGTTGAAAAGAGTCAGTCAAGATATCTCTCTCTCAGATAAGAGAGTCAGATTTCTTCCTCTGCCGACACTTAACCTGCCAACATCACGATATTGGTTTGGCGACCTTAACGAAGCATTAAACTTTAGATAAAATTAGCATGCCAAAGAATATGGTAGGACATACAATGGACAAACTACTATAAGACATAGTTGTACCACATATTATGTTCAAGCAAATAAATAATAATTCGTTTGGGTAAGTCTAACGTTGGAAATTCTTCAATTCCATTCTCCAATTATTACATCAACATCAAGCAATCATCAGGCAATGTCAAGCTAGTGGCCGTATCCTTATAGTTTTGTTTATAGATCGTTAACGGACTTGGAAATATTAAAAAGGAATACGTAATTTGTACGAATACGATACCTGCATATTATGCGCCTCGATCCACTCGCGGCCCCGCGCCTCCACGTTGATTCCCAAAGGACAGAGCATATCTATGGCGGCCTGGAACCACAATACTATTTATAAGATCTACTTATTTATTTATAGACGCACCCGATTCGTTCAACGAGTCACTTCGCCTCTACGTCCAGGATACATATCTTAAAAGCAGAGAAGAAGAAAACATGGACTTTTTGCGGGCGTGTCGGACACACGTTACCTGCGCGAGGTCGATGGGCGTCATGACGTTAGCGGGCGTGTCGGACACACGTTACCTGCGCGAGGTCGATGGGCGTCATGACGTTAGCGGGCGTGTCGGACACACGTTACCTGCGCGAGGTCGATGGGCGTCATGACGTTAGCGGGCGTGTCGGACACACGTTACCTGCGCGAGGTCGATGGGCGTCATGACGTTAGCGGGCGTGTCGGACACACGTTACCTGCGCGAGGTCGATGGGCGTCATGACGTTAGCGGGCGTGTCGGACACACGTTACCTGCGCGAGGTCGATGGGCGTCATGACGTTAGCGGGCGTGTCGGACACACGTTACCTGCGCGAGGTCGATGGGCGTCATGACGTTAGCGGGCGTGTCGGACACACGTTACCTGCGCGAGGTCGATGGGCGTCATGACGTTAGCGGGCGTGTCGGACACACGTTACCTGCGCGAGGTCGATGGGCGTCATGACGTTAGCGGGCGTGTCGGACACACGTTACCTGCGCGAGGTCGATGGGCGTCATGACGTTAGCGGGCGTGTCGGACACACGTTACCTGCGCGAGGTCGATGGGCGTCATGACGTTAGCGGGCGTGTCGGACACACGTTACCTGCGCGAGGTCGATGGGCGTCATGACGTTAGCGGGCGTGTCGGACACACGTTACCTGCGCGAGGTCGATGGGCGTCATGACGTTAGCGGGCGTGTCGGACACACGTTACCTGCGCGAGGTCGATGGGCGTCATGACGTTAGCGGGCGTGTCGGACACACGTTACCTGCGCGAGGTCGATGGGCGTCATGACGTTAGCGGGCGTGTCGGACAGATGGCGTGCCCAGTTCTGCGCTTGCGCACGGATGCTGCCCGCCCCCCACTCCTCGCCCCCTCCACTCAGCGCAGACACCGCGCACTCAGGCATCAAATCTGTGGTCTTGAACTCCTGGTATCTGGAACGTAACAATTCTAATTTTAACCTCCGAAGCAATGTGTTGTACCTGAAAACACATGGGCAAGAACAGCACAACAACGAGTAAATGCGTTCGCTAAACACCTAGCCAAAAATTTACGGCAAACGCACAATCAGTGCACATTCAGTGCTGAGACCGACATAGACTCCGTTCTAAAACAAGACTTTCAGCTGGAAATGCGTTTAAACCTACAAACACTAGAGAAATCTGCAGACTATTGTCAAAACTGGACAACAGAAAGGCTCCGGGATTTGACGAAATATCCAAAGAATCCTAATTCAACTACCAAGGAAAACAATAGTCTTTCTTACAATGTCTAATAAATGTATCTTCAATGGAATCCTAAGAATTGGTCACCATTCCAGTATTCGGAAAATCTCACAAATAATTATGATCCACAAAGAAGGTAAACCCGCTACTGAGGTCGGGTCGTATAGACCGATTAGCCTGTTACTAGTTATCTCGAAATTCTTTGAAAAAGTCATGCTTTCACGAATGCTTAAAGCACTAGCGGAAAAATCGATAATTCCAGACCACCAATTTGGCTTCCGAAAAGAGCACGGTACTGTCGAACAAGTCCACAGTTCGCTGATTAGGTTAGAAAATCCCTGGAACTAAAAGAATACTGCTCACAGACTTTCTAGATTCTATTTTATTTTATTCTATTTTTTTATTTAGAAAGGCTGTGAGCCGACAGACAGGCTTTCAACATTGGCATAAAATACTCCTGTGCAAATAAAGAATTCTTTACCGCACTCGTTCTACGAAATACTAAATTCCTACCTCACGGAAATAATTTTCCAAGTCAAGGATGGCGAATGTACATCGAATATTCAGGACGTACAAGCAGGTGTACCCCAAGGATCAGTACTGGGCCCTGTCCTATACAACATCTTCACGGCAGACCTCCCAGAAACACCAGGTGTGAGAACTGCCACTTTTGCTGACGACACTGCAGTTCTGGCAAGTAACAAGAACCCGGTCCAAGCCTCACAACAGGACTGGGCAAAATAGAGCAATGGAGTGCGAAGTGGAAAATCAAAGCCTTTTCATATTCAAATCGAATATTCGAGTACTTTTGGTATATCTGAAAAAAAAAACTATCAAACGCAATCGATCGAATTCGATCGATTCGACATCAATAGCATTCGCAACATCCTGTTCCTTTGTCAAAATTGTAACATTGAAATTTAATTTGAACTGTCTATTCCGAGCCTTTGATTTACCTGTTTCATTATTTATTTATTTCCAAGTAGCTTTTTTATTATTTGTTAAATTTCCTAAAATTATTTTCAATGACTTAGCCTTAGAGTAGTTCTTTAAGATAAAAACTGGATCATCTAACATTGCGAGATGCGAGATCCCTAGTTATGTCGAGGTGTACTTAGCTTTGTCTCCTGCTGATCCCAACCACAACTCTTTGAAATTACTTCAAGAGTATCTTTCTATTGGTGAAAGAATTTTGGAAATCAACAAAGAAATGTTTGAGTTGAACGAAGGAACATCTCACCTCGGTAATAAGCAACAATAACATTATATCCTGAATTAGTTTAAATAACAGCACACTTACTACACAACACTGTAGGTTAAGCGCACAGCTGATGTGTTTTCCTTCTCTATTTCCCTTTCTCTTTCTCGTCTCACACACGCATACAGTGTTAGCTGACAGAAACCAACCTCTCGAAAAATGGGTTGGTACCATCTGACGGCAAACTCTACCACCGCGTGAGCTCATTGCTCAAATCAAATAGCCTTCGAAGCCTTCTTTACACTTCCGTCCCTTTTCACGAAAAAATAAATAAATCTTTCCTCTTTATAATGTCAGTTTGGTTAGCTTTTGTATAAATTGGCTGAAATATGTTTGTTTGTTGAAGATCACGGAACATTGAAACTTGGTCAAGACAACGTCTCGGGTCAGCTAGTTCGGCTTGTGGAGAGGCGAAAGGATTGTAATGGATGTCCGCAAAGACACGCCTGAATCAATTATCTAGATCTATATAACGCAAAATTTGTAAGCTAAAGTGGCAATGGGCAGGCCATATAGGCCTGCCACTTTAGCTTACAAATCTCGCAGAACTGATAACCGTTGGGGAATAAAAGTTCTCGAATGGCGACCAAGGACAAGAAAACGAAGCGAAGGACGACCCCCCATCCGATGGTTGATGACATTGTAATGATCGCGAAAATCGGTGGATGGAGAGGGCTCAAAAATTGTTCTTCCTGGAAATCTGTTGGGGAGGCCTATGTTCATCAGTGGACTTCTAGGGGCTGATATGATGATGATGATGAGACTTAGAATAGTGATGGTACGGAAGGCTACCTCCAGGCCGCCAGCTCGGCCGCCTCGGCCGCGGCGCCGGGCTCGCCCATGGTGTCCACGCTGATGTCGGTGACGCAGCGCCCCTGCAAGGCGCGGACCCCGGCGCCCACGGCCCAACGCACATTCTCCTGAAAACAGACAATTTCTGATTCTAACATTTGTATTTAATACAATCACAAGGACCACGTTGAAACGTCCTACATACTAGGTGAATTTAGGTGCCAATTCCTCCTAACCCAAGTCCGAGAACTGGCAAGCAACTTGTCCTGATCCTAGCGCCTTTTTGTATGATCCTAACATAGACCCTACAAGCCTTATGATCCTAGAAGTTAGACTAGAGACGATTAAGCGTTGAAGTTAGAATTAGTAGTAGGGTTTAAGTAAAACCGTGTCACAAACATAGTTTAAAAGTTTATTTAAAATAAATCGCAAAAAATGGTAACAAGGTTAAAATACCCGATTCCTAACCACGTCTCGCTTATTGAACGCTCAGTTGTACTGGTTTCATAAAGTAAGGTTGTGTTAAAGGTTAACTAATAGACCAGGTCGTCCTTAGCCACAGTACTTCAAGCATATCATGGTTATGTAGCATCGGTACTTACATACGGTTTAATTCTTTGGGGAAACTCAACAGACTTAAAAAGAGCATTTATCGCACAAAAAAAATGTGTAAGGGCCATTGGCGATTCCCAGGGCCATTGGCCCTTGGAATCATGCAAACCACTCTTTAAACAATTAAATATTCTCACACTACCTTGTATGTATATCCTGGAGTCTGCTTTGTTTGTTAGAAAGCACAATCAACTGTTTGTTAAAGCTAGTGAGGTATATCATAGAAGCACAAGAAACCAGGACAGAATTGTATTGCCTAAAGTTCCAAAGATGAGTATGTATATAAATAGTAGCTATGCAATATGCGGAAATGTATATAATTCCATACCTGACTATATAAAAAAATTACCATTAAATAAATTTATTAAGGAACTCAAGACCTGGTTACAAGCTAAATGTTTTTATAACGTATCTGAATTAATAAAATGACATAAATTTAATTATGTAATATTCCTAAGTGACGTTTATATTGAATTATTATTATGTTACCTAGTTATTTTTTTATAAATGTCTCACATTGTTAGAAAATATTGTACACCATTTATCAAATGGTAGCATAGCGAACTTACCAAATAATAAAACCTGTATTATACCTATGTTCCACAATAAATTATGATAATTTTTGAAGCCAAACAAAATAATAGTAGGATGAAACCCATTGGAAAAGGAGGAGAATATTATAAAAATATAAGGATAAGTAATTTACGGGCGATCTGAGGTCGGGAAGGGGAAGGGGGTAAGTTTTTATGGGTAAAAAACGGTTTATCTCGATTTCCGGCAAAACCACAAATCCTATGGAAAAAAGTCCCATGGCAAAGTTGTAGGTGATAAAAAGATCTATAACTTTTGTATATACAGATTTTCACATAACCTCAAAATTTATGTGAAAAATTCCAAAAACCAAGTTTTTGGTTTTTTATTAGTACCATTTACAAAAAATTTTTTTGTCACGAAATTTGGTGAAAAGTTACCTTTTTATGTCCCAAATACACTGTAATTTATTTGATTTGAAATATATATTATTTCACCTTATTTTGACTTAATATCGAAAAACCACCATAGATTGAAAATTAGTTTCAATCGAAAATTCACCCGTCAAAATATCAGCTTTTTTCAAAAAGTTGGTGTGCTTTTTGTTCGTTGAAATCTCTACTTTCCGATGGTGTAAAATAAAAGATATATTACTGCAGTAAATCTTCTCAGAAAATGTAAAAAACCGAAAGAAACTCGAATTCGAAAATATGTTTTTAATTATTAAATACAATTTTGAGCTATTTATTAAAATTTACACTTTAATTACCCGAAAAACGTAAGATTACATGTTACATTGATAAACAAAAAAATTACAAATCGAAATATACCACTATAATCAACAAACAAATAAGTTAATATTTAATAAGACATCTACAATATTTTGAGAAAGTTGTAGAATCTTCTTTAAATTATATGCGTAGATGCTTATTTATTACTATTTTAAGATAACTTATATACCTGAGTGACCTACAAAAAATTTTAGCCCATCAAAAGGTATTTCATAGAGAAGTGGGGAAGGGCCTAGGCGGGTCTAGGCCTTACTACATACCTGCTATTTCGTAGCAGCTGTAATAACCGTTAGCCAGTATTCGAGATACAAAGCAGTGTACAACATCGTTTATAAAAATACACGTGCAGGCTGAGTTACTTTAAGAAATTTTGGAATCTGCATAGCAAGGTAAATACTATCTTTATTTTAATTTGTATCAATCAACTCTAACATAAAAATAGTAATATTTTCATTCAAAAATAGTTTGCTTAACGTAACAAAACTTAAAAAAATCTAATTGAATGATATTTTAGTACAAGATTAAAAAATAATTATCTCGTTTATTTTGCACAAACCAATTTAGTTATACTCACGATAAAATTGTAAAGGCATTATTAATTCGATTATGTCTTTTCAGATTATCAGTATGGATGAATCTGTTTGTATAATCTGCAACAAGGCAGATGATAAGCAAGTGTATGAAATAAAAAAAGCAGCTTTGAATCGTTTAGTGGTGCCTAGCACGAAAAGAATCGACAATAAATACAGAAAATTGGTGACTGACATTAGCTTTTATTCATCGAAGTTGTCGATCGAAGAGAAAATGTAAAAAGATCGAAGTTTTTTTACATTTTCTGAGAAGATTTACTATAGTAATATAGTATAGTAATATATCTTTTATTTTACACCATCGGAAAGTAGAGATTTCAACGAACACCAACTTTTTGAAAAAAGCTGATATTTTGACGGGTGAATTTTCGATTGAAAATTAGGGTGCTTTTTCGATATTAAGTCAAAATAAGGTGAAATAATAAATATTTAAAATCAAATAAATTACAGTGTATTTGGGACACAAAAAGGTAACTTTTCACCAAATTTCGTGAAAAAGATAAAAATAAAAAACCAAAAACTTGGTTTTTGGAATTTTTCACATACATTTTGAGGTTATGTAAAAAAACAGTAGGTATATACAAAAGTTATAGATCTTTTTATTACCTACAACTTTGCCATTTAATTTTTTTCCATAGGACTTGTTGTTTTGCCGGAAATCGAGATAAACCGTTTTTTACCCTTAAAAACTCACCCCCTTCCCCTTCCCGACCTAAGATCGCCCGTAAATTGTTTTTCATAATATTAATATTATTTTTTGACTTTTTTTATTTTATAAGGCTTCTACCCTGGTCTATGTAAACAGTTAAATGTAGGTCTTGCACCGTACATAGCTTAACTACGAAAAACCAATACAAGATTGCGGTAGTTTATACATTGCAAATCTGTCAGTTAACTGTCTAAAGGGCAGAGCAACATGAGGCCATGCATTCATATCAATAATATAATCATTTATCTATACTAATATTATAAATGTGAAAGTAACTCTGTCTGTCTGTTTGTTACGTTTTCACGACTGAACAGATTGAAAAGATTGCTGAACAGATTTTGATGAATTTTGGTATCGAGATAGATTCCCATCTAATTGTCCTTGGAGAAAGACATCGGCTACTTTTTATGTAGGCACCATGCGCGCGAAGCCGCAGGCAGCATCTAGTATTATAATACGCCGCACTCGGTTCGATGTCATCTCTACTAGTGCGCTACACTGCAACATGAACAATCCCACCCCGTTAAAGTATAATGGCGTAAGTATGTAAAAGTATAGAAACCAATTAAATAAATTGGCATGTGACAACGTAAAGTAGAGGCTTCCGAATTCTAATGGTCAGGCCTAGTGGTCGGGCCCCAAAATGATTCAACATCTAGTAAGCAAACAAATTATATACTTACGGAGCTTTCATGATTATTTAAAAATCAAGCTGTTATAATCATAATCTACTAGAAACTTTTCAGGTACCCCCAGAGGTTTAGCCGGTGAGAGAGGGAGACACAGGACTCTATGAAAAATGAATATTTCAAAGCTAAGTATTTATCAAAATCAATCGAAAAGCTTCAAGAAATTAAGAAACCTGGCTGCTAATATCTTTTCAAAGTTATTGAACCCTAAAACTGATCGTAGAGGAACCACTTACATGACAAGAGATACAGCAACCCTCACACTCCTTTATCATTATGCTTAGCGGTAGCCTTGTTTCCGCCCTTGTTATATTCTCACTGTATTTCGTTTGTCAAATAAATATTTTTTACATCTATTTCAGTCGAAAAATCAGGAACCGCCTAAATAAATGATAACAGGCCTGACACCTCAGTTGGTAACAGACCTGCATTTTGACCACCCCGGGCAAACATTTGTGTAATGAAAATTGTTTGTTCTGTGTCTGGGTGTTATACAGATATGTATTTAAAAAAATATATCAGACATGTGGTTCCCATACAAGCATTGAGTTTGGGACTAGATGGTGTTGTGTGGATTGTCCTCCAATATTTAATTATTTTATTCATGATTAAATCGATCTGAACACAAATTATCTGCGCCTTTCAAATTATTTGACGACCTTTGTGGCGCAGTAGGCGGACACCCTACTGCCTGAGACGCAAAAAGTTGCGGGTTCGATTCCCGGCGCAGGACAAATGTTTGTATGATCTGCAAGTGTTTGTCTCGGGTCTGGATGTTTCTATGTATTATATGTACAAAATATAAATTTAAAAATATAAAAACCAATAAGTAATATAATATATTTCATGTGGTACCCATATTTCATGTGGTGTGAAATGTCCGGGAATAATAATACTTATATTATTATTCCCGGAATATTATTATTATCGTTGTCAATGACCTCACTTCTCTCAAACTAATGTTGAATAAACATGAATTTACAAGCTTGCAGTGAACCTGACATTACTTTATGAGTAAGTTACGTACTATAGATGAGCAGACTGACCTTGGTGACATCGAGTGCTTCCAACTCGTCGTAGCCGGGATCCTTGGGTCCGAGGCAGGCGAGCGCTACTCCGCTATACCCTGGGACGTCCGTCACCACAAATGCATTGCCTATTTTAAATTGGCATGATAAGCTGAAACAGATACATAGTTCCGGGTAAAGTTATCAAAACCCGGGGAAAGTTATCGAAGTCCAAGTAGACACAGTCTGGGTAAACTTGTAGAAGTTCTAATTTAGGGTAAAGCTGTCAAAGTCCAGGAGGTACTCTCAAGTCTATGATCCTTACTCATTTAATTGCTGGGTGATCTTCCCTCCAGACTTCTGGTTGAACTCTTCAGCGGCCGGAGTTAGCTCGTACTTCTTATTCTCCTCGTAAATCCCCACTACGACTCCCTTCTGTAATGTCATAGGTACTTTGTGAGCACTGGAGTCCTAGTGCACCTTTCGATGTAGCCACTATTCTTTATGTGCGAAAAATCGATGTTATGTTACGATAGTAGGTATACCAGACATTTGGCGAATGAGAGCTAAACCGAAAAAGTGTAAGAATTCGACATACCAAGTTTAAAATTTAAACTATTACGATTAAGTACTAGACCTTGACTAATTTCGCTAATGTTGACAATGCCCACTGTCAATACTGAGCCTCGAGTTAAAACCCTACGTCCTGAAACGTGTTTTAGTGCTAAATTCATTATTTTAGGACCAGAGCGTTGACCATTTTTATGATTTTCATTTGAAAATCATAAAAATGGATTTTGGTTTGGTTGTTTTCAAATTCCTCCTAACCCAAGCCCGAGAAGAACTGGCAAGAAACTCGTCCTGATCCTAGCGTTTTTTTCCATGATCCATCTAATAACCTTAACTACGAAAAACTAATACCTACAAAAGAGTTCATACATTTCAAATGTGTCAGTTAACTGTCTGAGGGCAGAGCAACATGAGGTAATGCATTCGTTATTAAAGTAGTATACGGCTAGTTACCTTGCCTCCGCCATCCCCGGACGAGGCCGACGCACCAGACACGCAGGTATCCGGGCCGCTACTGAATGATCTCTTGATAACCTATCATTGAATTCACACTAATATTACAAATGTAGGGGGGTTTGGATATTTGTTACATGGTGTATAAAGTATCGTAATGTATACCTATATTTAAATAAATGATGCTGGACATTTCACACAGCATTATCTAATCCCAAAGTACGCAGTGCTTGTGTTATGGGAACCATTTATGACTGATATTATACTAGTTACTTTAGCTCTTTTGTAAATACTTAAGTACCTAAATATTATATATAGAAACTAGCTTTCCCGTTCGCGACTTTGGACGCGCGTTTTAAAAAGAAAATATAATTTGAAAAATTTAATTGTACATCCAGCCGTACAGGAGGAATTTAATTACAAACACACTCGCAGAAGATTTATATATACATAATTATATAAATATCAAATATCTTATATAATAATATATATATAATTATCTATATACATATACATATATATATATATATATATGTATATATATGTAATTATCTGTTTAAAACATATAGGTATACTATCAGATCAGTTATCTGGTCACCATAATAAAAGCTATGCTTAATTTGAGCTGCCAGAAAGCGAAGCGCCAGAAGAATATAGTTCGTCTGTCGATGAGATTGAAGCCAGATGTAAAACAATTAATCAAAAGAGGTAGTAATTGCATTGCACTTCAGCATTGATAGATAACCTTTTCCTGTTTATTACCAGTAGTTGTTCCATAGATACATTCAATTCCCAGTAGTACAACTAGTTGGACCAAGGAAAGAACAACTCACTCGAGTTGAACCATTGGTAAAGATATTTCCCCATAGAACCACCAGTTGAACTGTGGGTAACTTTACTTCTCCGTAGTACAACCAGTTGGACATCACAGTTGTACCACCGTTCGGGAGCGTTAATTTGGGACTAGATGGTGTTGTGTGCAATGTCCACCAATTTATAGTTGTTTTTTTTTATATATTTACTGAATTAAACCGGTATGACAGATGTCGATGAATTTTGTAATTACATAATTTATTAGGTACTTAAGCATGCATGCATGATTTATTTACCTAGAATAATATAAGTATATATATTGAATACCTTGAAAAACAAATGTTACGGAAATAGACGTCAAAGTTTTTACTTTAAAAATAACAAAAACAAATTCAAATATGTTCAAGAACCACTTCTTACATATTAGGTGAATTTAGGTGCCAATTCCTCCTAGCCCAAGCTCGAGAAGAACTGGCAAGAAACTCGTCCTGATCCTAGAGCTTTTTTGTATGATCCTACCAAACCATCATCTATTACTACTTTGACAGAGCTGTCAACTCAGTTGGTAGTAGCTCTGCCTTCTGCGCTGTAGGTTGGAGGTTCGCTTCCCTCCCAGGGCTAACATTTGTGTAATGAACATAGGTCTTTGTTCTGTGTTTAGATGTTATAATATATATAAGTATTCTATCAGTTATCTGGTCACCATAATACAAGTTATGCTTAGGGACTAGATGGTGTGTGGTTTATCCAACTAATATTTATTATTTATAAAGTCAGTCGAGAACTCTGGTGATTTTGTTAAATAGGTCGTCCAACAACTTTTTAAACCCGGGATCGAAAGTTTTACGAGCCTTCCGAGGCACAGAACGCTCAGATGAAAATGTCACTGCGGTCCACCATCTAAGTACTGACCACGCATAGAGTTGCATATTTTCAAAGTTGATGTTACTTCGAAATAATAGAATCTATTTAGAGCACTTCTTACGTTATCGCCAGTGGACGCCACGCTACCCGTAGGAGTATCTGGGACACTGCTGAAGGATCTTTTGGCAACCTTGATACAAACACAAGTGTTATGGTAATACTACGAATTGTACAATTAACTTAGGTACTAACACTGAAACACCTCTTAAGGCGGTACCCTGAGAAAATGACCTTAACGCGTTTTGTAGATTCCACGAAACCACGTTTTTTTAACAGAAAAAAATGTATTAACGACACGCGAGGCTATAACATTTCTTGAACACTTTGTTCAAGATTACTTCTTAAAGTAGGTAATAAAATAATGAAACGAGCAATCTTAAAATTCTTTTATTCTCTTATTATTCGTTGTGTAAGTTGCAAGTTAAAACGACGTTTATTTTAGATGATGATGATTGAGTATTTTAGACTTGATTACATAATTGGATTACAGAATTAACAAACAACTTTACAAACAATTGGAATTAGAACCTTGCTTTTCTTATTATTATTACTTCAAGAGTAGAGCCCCTAAATACCGGCAAAAAAAGATACAGAATTTTCCATACAAAACGTCATTTGCTGAGTACCGCCTTAATTGTGAGGGCTACTCAGATAACGTTTCCGTCACTATCCCCATACACTTTTGAAGGATAACAGGACAGGGCCTCAAACGTTTGAATTGCTCGGTATTTCAGTATTAAGGCATAGGCTAAAACCTTAATATGAGTATAATAATAATAGGTGTATAATACCCAGTATTTATTAAAAACATGTCGGCTCGACCTTCGACTTGAACAGCCCGAAGCCATTAGCGGTCACTTATCGAGATAATGACTGCGCTGAACATTATTCAACTTATATATATTATTCAATATCTAATAGGAACAGCTAAGTACGCTAGCCTCAGCCACAGATAACATAAAACTATACTAGTACCTACCTCAGCTATTATACTACCCAAATGTAAGCTGGAGGCTGTATGGCAAAAATGGATCTCTTGATACAATCAATCAGTTTCGATTAGGCAGTATTGCATGAATTGGTATTATATATACGAATACGTACGGTTTCTATATGTTTCTATTCATTAGACAGCATGTCTTAGAATCAACTGATAGTATCAATGTTTTGATAGTATCAGAATTCCATAATACCCGACTGATTTCACTTTCAAAACTTCGTGAGTTGTTCATTTTGATAAGCACGGGTTTTACTTTTTTACTACTTTTACGTATTATTTTTTCGATGAAGGCACCGACACTGTTTTGATCCATCTAGACAATTTTCATCAGGGTGAGTTTGATCCGCGGTCCGCTTGTTGCCGCTGGAGTTCACGGTTCGCACTGATGAATCGAAACAATGTCGGTGCCTTGCCTCCACCGAAAATATAATACTTGAGTAAAACCCTTGTTTATCAAAATGTACCCGACTGATGCTTAGAATGTGAGATGAATATCTTACTCAAATGACTTTATCTCACCTGGGTGGTCTAGACAAATACCTAACGCTTACTTTTTCTTTACGCTAAGGCCTTTTTAGAAATATCAAATGATATCGAAATGTCAGCAGCCGTCATGCTTCAGTCACGTGACTTATCACAAGCTATTGTAATTTAATAATGTCGACCTCTGTGGCGCAGTGGGCCAAGGCGCGGCTGAGACGCAGGAGGTTGCGGGTTCGATTTCCGCCGCGGGACAAATGTTTGTATGCAAGTATTTGTCTCGGGTCTGGGTATTTCTATGTATAGTATGTATGTATTTACAAAAAAAGGATATAGGTAGTATATCAGCATGCAGCATGCATGCAGCATGTGGTACCCAATACAGCTCTGCATACGCTGGGGCTAGATGATGCTCTGTGAAATGTCTGGAATTATAATTATTTCCATACAAGATGATCTATTTGCAAACATAAATGTTAACAGACAGAATGTTCTGTAAAATGTTCTGTAAATGTTCTGTGTTTCTGTATGTTTGTAAACAGACAGAAAGGAGATCATATCTAGGCACCTTGAAATGTCACATCTGTATCTGTGTAAGATATGGGTATTCATTTTTCTTTCTGACCATAAATCCAGTGATCTGTCATCATCAATTATGGAAGATTACCACTGGTGCTTTCTTCGTCATTCATGCCAATATTCTTAATTTGAAAAAGTCTGTCTGTTTGTTTGTTACCTTTTCACTGCTACAGATGAACTGATGAATGGATGTTGTTATTTGGTATTTGAGGATGGACATAGGCTCTTGGTATATAGGTACCAAGATAAACATTTGTGTGATGAACACAGGTGTTTGTTCTGTGTCTGGGTGTTGTAAAGTATCATAAGTTTATATTTAAAAATAAATATTCTATCGGTCATCTGGTCACAACAATACAAGCTGTGCTTAGTTCGGGGACAGATGGTGTTATGTGCATTGTCCATCAATATTAATTTATTTATCAACTATAGCAGCATCTGTGTGCCATATACCTACTAGCTTAATAGTAGGTAGCCTCTTGAATACAAGTTTAATTTTTGGTGGTGTTAGAGTTGGTGAAAATAATAATGGAGGTGCACCTTTACCTGGCTTCCCTCTACAGGATTCTTCTCTGCATCCTGGATAACCTCTTTACCACTGCTGTAGCATCTTCTGATCACCTTACTGGAATTTGGACTTCTCAGGAACTTTAAACTTGAAAATAATTTTGTAGAACTCATTGTAAAAAAATAATCATATCGAAAGTGTAAAAATAAGCCAACTGGATCTTATAAGATTTGGTTTGGAAGCTTATTTAAATGTGGAATTTAAATAAGTTTTTACACATAATGTACTTACTTAGGGTTTTATAATCTCTTTACACATTATGACAGTAAAGGATACATATCTATGCCCAGAATGCAATTAGACAGGTGATGGTGAAAGTGTATGAACTTCATTTTTACAGTAGATAGTCAGAACTATGTTTTGATGATAGGTGTCAACCACAGGTAAGTCCAAAC
Source organism: Lampropteryx suffumata (assembly GCA_948098915.1). Taxonomy (NCBI): domain Eukaryota; kingdom Metazoa; phylum Arthropoda; class Insecta; order Lepidoptera; family Geometridae; genus Lampropteryx; species Lampropteryx suffumata. The sequence continues at coordinate 19,272,573 of OX402557.1, read as the reverse complement.
ATCTTGTTGCAAAGTAGGATTATTTTTTATTCCCAAATATTTTAAAACTAGTTGTTTTAGGCACGTGCCTTATTGTCAAAGATATTCTCGTATCTCTATCCAGTGTGGTACCTCTCACATAATTGTCTGCGCACATATTTAAATTCACAATTGAATCGTCCAAAACATCTTTATCAACTTCCTCAATACAATGTAGATAGTGACTAAACATTTTATCTTGTAGAACCAACAGGCTTCTCGGTTCCAGGAGGAATGAAAGTACCGGTTGGTATTCCACTATCTTCTCATTGGTAGGTTCAGAGAATCGTAATACAGTGTGTGATCCAACTGATATAGTAGTTATAGTGGGATAAAATAAATCACCATCTAGATGTGGCATTATCCCCTGGCCAGGCAAATACTCATTCACCAACACATGGTTAGGCCTCTTTCCTCCCATAAGGTTCATGCTGTGTATTTTCTCCAAATATTGATCCAGCCAGGAAGGAATGGTTTCAGCGATCATGCCTTTGTGGTGAGGAATGCCACCCCAGTTCTGGAGCCTTCTGTTAGAAAGCTGGGTCCACTTTGGTTTAGGAGATGCATCAATTTTGGACAAAATTAACTGTTCTTCAGTTTTGGTTATGAATTCTGATACATAATAAGCAGTTGGTTCAGCCTGAAAGATATTTTATTTCTCTATGAATAAATTAACTTGTTATTAGCACACATACCTACACATGAGTAGTTAGGTAGGTATATCAAGGCAGGCAGGACTGACACCCATGTATCCACTAAATGGAAGCATTTATTGGAACTACATTAGCGGCCACCTATCCATTTGACGAACAATCCATTTGTATCTGTGGTTTAATTCATAGCATACATATACCTAGGTAGTTCGCAGCAATGTTTTTATTAGTGTGTACCTACTTAGGTTTTGACTTTATTTATAGCCATTCCTACTTACAGATAGAACTCGAAACTTTTCTTTTTCAAAATACTGGCCTTCCGAAACAGACATTACTGCAATTTTGTTTCAGAGATGATGTTTTAATTTTAGTTGGATTAGATTGTTTGTTTGTTTTTTTTTTTTTTTTTTTTTTTTTCTTTCTTCGCTCATATGAGCAGGCTAAAGTCTAGAGACCATACTGCCTTGTCTTGCGTTAAATAAAATAATTTCATCCGTTTCAAGGGTAAATTTTATGTCTTTCGTAAGTTTCATAAACAATGTTTATGTATTCATCAAAATACTTTGATACGTCTGAACGATTTTTTTTTTTTTTTTTTAACTTGAACAAGTATTTTATTTTGCTAATAATATTATAAAATAGTTATGTACTTACATATTTATTATTGTAAATAAAAAAAATTTTTTTTTTTTTGGTTTCCCATTTTTTGTTCTTTTTTTTTAATAGTTAATTACTATAATATTCTTTTACATTTATAATTATATTATCTATGTACATTTTGCACATTTTTATATATCTATTAAAATACTAAATAAAAACTTATACAACTCTATATAGGTTGACTCATTCTTAAGTAGCTCCAGAATACAACGCGGGACCAAATCAGGCTCACCATAAATTTGGAGGAGTCCATCTATCAGTACAAGGCGCTGAATACTGAATGATGGACAATCAAAAAATATATGATTTAATGATTGAACTTCTCGTGACTGACAATGCTCACAATCAGAAGAGTCAACCAGCTTTAAGCGATAGAGATGATAGTTCAAACGACAGTGACCAAAGCGCATTCGACAGATTGTAGAATAAAATTTTCTATTTAAGAAAATCTTACTCTTACAAAACCACGGTATAGAATCAATCTGGACATCGAGAGTTGCATACCAGGAACCTTTATTTTCGACTTGCGTATAGTGATACGAATGTCTTCCCCATGCATGACACATCCGTTGTTTTAGGAGACTTACAACGTCTGTGTATGGTAACAAGACATCTGCATCACCACCGCTTTCAATATTAGATGATATGGTATTTGAAAACTTAACTATCGTATTAGCTAGATAATCTGCTTTTTCATTTCCTTCAACACCTTTATGTGAAGGCACCCACACGAAGCTAACATTAATATTTAAATCAAACAACTCCACCCATAGCTGTTTTATTAAGTAAATGATGTAATTAGTGTCAGCATGCAATTTGTTATTTGCCAGGTTTTTTAGAACACTCATGCTGTCACTAACAACAACCCATTTATTGTGTCCCAAGTTACGACTTTTAATATGTTTTAAAGCGCTCAAGATTGCAACAGCTTCAGCTGTGAAAATACTAGCGAATTTATCCATTTTATGACCAACACCAATATTCAAAGACGATTCAAATATGGCAAAAGACACAGCGTTATCGTTTTTGGCTCCATCCGTATAGACAAACTTGTGATCTGTCCATTCAGACAGCATTGTGCACACTTCTTCTTTACTTGACAAAGCATTATCAATTACTACATTAATTTCTGGGAATTTACTATTAAAAGATCCTTCATAGCAAGGTAAGGTATGATTTGCCTGATATATATTTAAATTTTGAAGAAATTGTTTAAAACTCTGAAAGCCCTGAAGCATAAAAAAAGATTTCAAAACCCCTTGGGCTCCGGACAGATTAGTCAAAAGACTATTGCCAGAAACACAATGAAGTTTTAATATAAACCTTTCTTTTAGGTAATTCAAACGAATATTAATTGGTGGAAGCCTGCATTCAATCTGCATAGCATTGATAGGAGTACTCCTAAATGCCCCTGTGATTAAACGCAAACATTTATTTTGAAATGTATTCATTCTATTTACAATTTTTACATCGGCAGCATAACAAACGAAGCCATATTCAAAATGACTACGAACTAAAGATTTGTACAATGTTAATAAAATCTTTGGATCTGCTCCCCAATAAGAGCCTGACAAAGACTTTATTACATTGTGAGCTTTTTGAGCTTTGCAAATGATTTGTTTAGAGTAATTATTCCAGGATAAATTATGGGAGAATAATACTCCCAAGAACTTAACTTCAAGAGACACTGGCAAAGGTGCATTTTTATAATAAATCGCTGGCAAGTTATTAGATTTTTTCCCAAAAACCACTACCTTAGACTTCGACGAATTAACATCAAGATCTAAATAAGAAAAGTATTTTTCAAGTTTTGTCAATGCGTCATTGACAATTTCAGCTACAGGAGCTAAATCTGCTCCCGACGCATAAACAACCAAATCATCTGCAAATTGAAGATTTTTAACATGTGAACCTAATATTAAATTTAAACGAAATATATACAAAATGAAAATTAAGGGTGACAGAATGCCACCCTGAGATACACCTACAGAAGAATATCTTGGACCATAGAGATGTTTATTGTATTTTACAAAAACTTCTCGATCTGAGAAAAAACATTGGATCCAATTTATAATTTTTTCAGGAATGCCTAGTAATAGCAGTTCTTGACAAAGAATTTCAATATTGACGCTATTAAAAGCGCCTGAAATGTCAAAGAAAACAGCGACAAGATGATTGTTTGCAGCCAAGGAATGACATATATCAAGTTGTAATTGACAAATACTCTCCCGAGCAGAACGATTTCTACGAAAACCGAACTGATTGGAAGGTAAAAGTTTGTGATGTTCTACATAAAATTCCAAACGTTGCTTTAGCAATTGCTCAAAAATTTTACCGACACATGAAGTGAGCGCAATAGGACGATAAGATTCAGGGCATAATTTGGGTTTATTGGGTTTCAAAATTGGTACTAAACAGTCAGTTTTCCAATTGTGAGGTACTATATTATTTTGCCAAAGTAAATTTAAAATTTGGAGAAAAATTGTCAAACAGTTTCTATTCATTTTCTTAAAGATTATAAATGGAACTCCATCAAGACCAAAAGCAGTATCCCTCCTAGAGAAAATGGCAGAAGTTAATTCACTATATGAAAAAGGGTCTACAAGAAAGCTATTATTAGAATTTAAATTATTTGATTTAAGTGTTTTCGATTTAGGTAGTACAAAATCAGGAGTATATTTGGATAAAAAATCACAAATCCATGAGTCGTCTTCATATTGAATAGGTTTATAGTAAGATTTATTAAATTTACGCATGAACTTCCATACAACGGTTAATGGAGTGCATCGATTGAAAGTTTCACAAAGAGAGACCCAGCTTTTTTGTCGTTCTATTTTTATTGTAAGTTTCTTATGAGCTCGCAGTCTCTTGAACTCCAAATAGCTTTCTTCTGTTGGATTGAATTTAAAATTTAAATATGCTTCTTTGGATTTCAAAACAGCTGCTGAACATTTTTCATTCCACCAAGGCAGATAAGGTTTTTTACCAGGTTTATTAACACATGACTGTTGACTGTCAGTGTCAGTGACATCGACAACAGAAGAATTTCTGCTTACAATAGACCTATCAACGGCCGTACGCAATACTTTACAAAAATCTAAATAGGAATCTTGCGGACATTCAGTATCCACTATAAAATCAACCAACATTTTATCCATGCAACTACTAAACATTTTCCAATCTGTAAGTTTGTAATTTGGATAGATTGGTAAATGTCTCAAATTATGACAACTAGGATCCGAACCAGTGATATTGTTATTCAATAAAACTTTAACTATTACAGGAAGATGATAGCTTGTGCCGACTGGGCTATCATAAACAGACCAGTCACAATGTAGCGCCAATGATGGCGAAACCAACGACAAATCTAATGCGTTCGGACGCCAGGACAACGAACCAATCGTCGTTGGCAGACCATCATCAGACACAAAACTAAGTTATTGTCGTCAATCACTTCCAAAACATCTCTACCACGAGGAGTGTCAGAACTGCAACCCCAGGAGGTATGATGTGCATTGAAGTCTCCTGCAAATATGAATGGACCAGGAATAGACTTGATTAGTGCGTCAAATTTGCTTTTACTAAAGGCTGGACTACAGTTTGTTGGGCTATAAAAACTGACTATGCTCATAACTTTCTTATTAATTGTTACTTTAATACAAATATTTTGTAGTGAGTCATCAAAAAACGTGTTGACTTTAGAATATGCGATACTATTGTGAATTAGAATAGCTACACCATTATGATTGTTTCCACAATCATTACGTTCAATGTTATAATGTTTTATTTTGAATGTTTGGTATGGTTTAAACCATGTTTCAGAAAAAATTTGCAATATGAATGTTATTTGAATAAAGGAAGTTTGTAAATATATGTTTGTTACTGTATAGACTTTGTGCATTCCATTGAATAATATTTAAAAAATCCATTATGATGTTGGAGGTAACTTGTTACTTAGAGTTTTTTTTAGGGTATCTCTAATAGACCCTGAATTTATGGGGACATCTTTGTTTGTTATAATTTTAGTGATTGTTTCTATTAAAATATTAATAAAAACTTCAGACTTCATGAGATTATTAACCTGTACATCAAGTGTCCTAGCTGACAATGCTGGGAAAGACTTAGAGTCGAAAAGTTCTGAGTATGTGGCAGATCGAGATTTTATTTTATTTTCTTCTACCTTCTGCTTTTTAATAGGGCAAGCAGCAGATATTGCGATGTGATTGCCACCGCAGTTTGAGCATTTTGCATCTTTAGTTTCAATACTACAGCTTTTGAAGTTATGCGTGCCGGAGCAGATGCTGCAGACCTCTGTGTTGCGACAAAACTTAGCAATGTGGCCGTACCGCATGCACTTTAAGCACTGTTTTACAGGGGGTATGTATGATTTCACTTCATGTCGCCAAGAGTCCAAGTATACATATTCGGGGAGCTGAGTCGACGCGAATGTAACAGCAACCGCTTGGGTTGGCTGGAACGAGACACTACCCTCACCTCGCACCCTACGCATAAATCTTCTGACCTGTATTATATTTTTGGAGCTGCCAATAAGCGAAAAAATTTGCTGATTTGACATCTCAGTACGAACAGATGTCAGAACACCTGTTACCTCCGTGTCGCCTGCTGGGATGGTGGCTTTTAGCGATAGCTGTTCCAGTAGTTTTTAATTTTGTATAAAAACATTGGCGTTGTTAGATAGGTCAAATGTTATTCCTATCTTGTACCTATTTATTGATCTCAGATGTAAAACTCCAGAGACGCAATGTTCACGCAATGCTTTGGAAAGTTTTAAGCGGTCACGGTCATTAAAAGCAACACCGTCATCAGTGTGCGTCAGGAATACGATGAATCCGTCCGACTTGTTGGAATTATCCGGGTATTTTCGTATGTATCCTTGAACTTTATAAATCTCATACCTGTCCTTTTCCTTACTGTTTTTTTTGACCCCTTGTGGAGATTCGACCGAGTCGGAGTCTGAGGTCGACCCTTCCGACCGGTCTTCATCCGGAGGTGGAGGCTGCTCACACCTCTTCCTCTTTTTCCCCATGGCTTACCGGTACCAGTACTAGCTTTGTATTTTATTTACAACGAAAAAGATTATATATTTACAGAATTACAATTAAATTACAAAAAGATTTCGAGAGTTCGCGCCTTTCCACTTTCGAGGTTCCCGCCTTTTTCCCTTGTTTGTTTGTTTTGTTTGTTGTGATTGCTTTTTTTTACTTGATGTAGGAGGTCAAAAGGCATAAGTTTTTCTTCTTAAGTCAACAAAAACAGAATATTTAAAATTTCAAAAATATGTTGAAATACCTTTAAAGGATTAAATAAATTTATGATTTATTCTCAATCCTCTTGATGATAACTACTTTTTTATTTTTTCTATTAATATTTTGTTGCATATTTTATCTGTTTTTTTGATTGTGAGTTGAAGTGCCTGTCCGAATTTAATATTAAAAACTTCAGTTGACTGTCACTATCAATGTCAAGATAATCAATTAATCAAATGCGTTTTGCACGCGATATTAGTATAGTATTACCGTCTTTATCCATTTTTAGGAACAATAAGTAACTAAGGCTCGGCACAAATATCTTAATAATAACCTACAAAATTCAAGTGGATTAATATTGTATTTTTGTACTTGTGCAGTTCCGGTATAACTAAAACAGAATAAGTGGTTGAAAAATATACATTTAAATGAACCTACCCATAGTGAAATAGGTATCACGTAGCACTCACAAAACGCTACAGTTAATCTTTTTTGACAGCAGGCGTACAGGACTAAAATGTTATTTGTTCTAAAGTATTTTTTTGTAAATAATTCATAAATGAGCAATTGTAGAATGTGAACACTATGGGCGGGTGCATAGGAATAACTAGGAGTGGTAGCGGGCCCATAGAAGAATCTTCGGGGACGGTGTCGCGTCCCAATTCCGGTACGTGGGTCATCGCTTTTGGATGTGTGTACGTGCGTGGTTCGAATCTCATATATATAGTTTTTATTCCAGGTGGTTTGCGAAAAAACCAGTCACTGTGCCATGAGACTATCAGGTGGAAATCTGACGTGCCGCTGACGGAAGGTCAGCTGAGGAGTAAAAGGGATGAGTTTTGGGACACAGCTCCGGCATTCGAAGGTCGGAAAGAAATTTGGGACGCGCTGCGAGCGGCGGCCGTGGCGGCCGAGGCCCTGGACTTCCTGCTCGCGCAGGCCATTCTCGACGGAGCCAGTGTATCTGTTCCCAATGGCTACCTCACTGAATGCTATGATGAATGGGGTACTAGATACCAGGTACCTACTAAATATTTCCTATAACATTGACTTTAGATTAGGTGATAGAGTTTTTGGCCTTACACAATGTGATTTGCTAATCTATTATTATTATCTATAACTAAGTATTTAACTAGTTTAAATACTATAATACTATTACTACTACAATACTATTATATACTAAGGCAAGATGTTCAGATGCTAGATCTAAGAAACTAGCAAAATACAGAAAGGGATGTTGTCACTATAGTCACGACACTGATAGCAGATTAACCCGGAAACCAAAAAAATAATTGTAATACAATTTTATTTCAGGTTCCAATTTACTGCCTATCACCCCCCATAAACATGGTAAAGGAAGCGAGCGGGCGGGACTCGCCTGCGGAGTGGTCTGAGCCAGTAGAAGGAGGGGTAGAGATCACACTGCGCCTTCGTCTGTCCAGCACATGCAAGGATGTGGAGCTCTGTGTCTACTCCAAGCACACGGTGGCACAGTGCAAGAATAAACTGCATGTAAGTTGCAATATTGTAAAGTCAGATTACTTAAGTACTATACCTACTGCTATATTGCTACTGTTCTATTTTAATAACATGACCTCTATAATTATTTCATGAAATAATTTAAGGCCATGGAGTGTTTGAGACTCCATGGCATAGAACAGTTTTTATGAATTCTCAACAGAGTGATGTGATGAATCATCATTAGCGTTCTTTTGAACACATTCCAACATAATGCATACTAAGTGCTTAAGTAAGTCTACACTAATATTATAAAGAGAGTAATAAGTAGTTAATAAGTAAATGTGTAAAAAGTAGTTAATTTCATAAACAACTTAACTGTTTTTAAAATTCTTTCACCTATCGCAACTTACAAACATTTTACAAAATTAGATATCTCTACATAAATTGCATTAATGTACCCCATGGATCAAAGCTGGAGTGGATTGCTAGTTCTTAGTAAGTCCTAAGTCTCTTAGTTCAGTACTAAGTATGGAGTTTTTTTAACTCTAATTTTTTAAATCTAAGTTTTTTTAATTTTTTTTAAATTTTATAAAACCCTTATTGAATAAAATTATTTTTTTGCACCTGTAGCATGGTAATTCATCAAACTTGAGCAAAGAAACAATGACTTTCTAGACTTGGGAGAAATCATTGTCTTAAGGGTGCATGCTACTCAGCACAAACTGTAAAATAATTATATAATTGCTTGGTGTGTCACCACAATCTTTAAAGGAAGGTCATGTGGATTTGATTGTTTGCAGAAATAGGTAAGCATTGTTACTTTATGGTCATTTAATAATGTGCAATATGTGCATTTAGCATGGCTCATGAATGTATACAAATGTGACTGATTTATGACTTTAAGAACCTTGTATTATGTTTGACTATGCCATTGTGTACAACATACCGTTGAATTCTACTATGACCACTATTTAGTTCTGTGCAAAATTCTGTCTTGTATTGTTTATACTATGTTTTTTTTGGCAACTTGGCGTTGTGTACCGACTATGTCTGTTCCATCTCTCTCTCTATGAATTACATCGTCAGCCATTACTTTCTCTAACCAGCTCATATTGCACCTCACAACTAATACCGTCCCAACTAAAAAAAGTCGATTTTGAGATATCGCGTTTTGAAGATTTGAAAAATCATACTGTCTAATACATACATTATGATGGCTTAATTAAAATGCCTGTTTATAGGTATATTATCTGACTATATGTTTTATTTGAGTTAGGAAATATTAAATAAACATTTCAAGACTTATCAGTATTCTTTCAATATTACTTCGACTTAAGACTGTACTGCCTACATGAAATAAATAAAATTGAGATATAAGACCATAAAGCCTGTTTTTTTTAAAGATTATTTTACTAGATTCAGCGGTTATATTTTAATTGAGACTTTATTAGTAAACATTAGCTATTAATTTAACTAATAATAAAGGGGTTGTATATATGGGGGCTAGACCGGGTAGTTACTAGTTACTATACTAGTAGTACAACACAATATTATAATATATTATAACATAAATATATTTAGGAAAGTAACTATATACCTACCTATAAACATAACTATAATATATTAATTATTAATTATTATTATTAAAGTTGGTGGGTATCTACTCGTACACTGTTTTTAGCTTTGCAATAATATTATTTCGAAAATAGTACCTGCCTTAGTTTTGGCAACATATGAATTCCTTAGTTATTTGAATGAATTAAATTATAGGTATATAAACTACGTAGGTAATAAAACTATACATTTCTAAACTATGATGTTATTTAAATATATTATTATTATTATTTTATTATTATTATATTATTATTATTATTTTATTATAATTATATTATAATAATAATATAATTAAATAACTATATTATATTATAATAAAACTATACATTTCCAAACTATGATGTTATTTAAGTCACTAAATAGTAAATTACCCAGTTTACTTATTCAAAAAATATAAACTTTAGTACCCTATTAGTTTTTTGAGTCAAAGTTATAATAAACATCTCACTAGAAAACAGTCAAACAACATAATCACAAAAATATCTTATTACTTAGAAACTATTCGTTTCTAGGTCTAATTAGTATCAGTCTACAAAATAATACTCTTACCTATAAAGGATTTAAATCAAGAAAATATAGAAGAGATCATCAGTTACAATACTGATATATTGTACCATTAAATAAATAAATAAACCCGGACATTTCACACAGCATCATCTGGCCCCAAAGTAAGCAGAGCTTGTGTTATGGGTACCACATGACTGATATACTACTTATATACTTTTTTTTTTTTGTAAATACATACATATTATACATAGAAACATTGATACAAATCAGAAAGTACCAAATAGTAACTCACATCCATGAACTGTTGCTATTCATGAGCTATCTTGAAACTGATGCATTAGCTAAACTCAACTATACTAACTTACTCACTCATTCAAACAAAGTACAATTAATTGTAAAACTCAAAGTATGCTTGAGGAATGTGCCTCTTCTGTTAAAAAGGTATTGTTTCTTCTTTTCATTGATTTTCTGTCTACATGAGTAAACGTTGTTTAAAGATTCCAGCATAGTAAATGTCATTTTTTTCTAGTATTAGCCTTTCTAAATTTAGATCCGTTGAAATTCACTATCGGCATAAGATGCTTTTACTTAAAAGGTCACGGGATCATCTTTCCTAGTTTGTAAAATTTTGATATCTGTGACTTTTATGTAGGTATTTGTTTTTGAAAATCTGAATAATTGTTTCCAATTAGTTTACAGAGAGCTTTCAGCTTCTGTAAAAATCACTAAATGCAAGTTCTAGTACTATATTTGTATATTAGTTCTTATATTCTATTACTGTATAATATGGTGGCTTTTTTTCGCTGATTTGACGATGCTACTGTAGTTTGTAGTCTGTAATCAGTCTTTTTTTTTGTTTTTTGCCGTTGCATTATTTTCATCGGCTGGGAATCTCAAGGAAAACGATTTGAGTAAGAGTAAGAGTGGTATAAGGAATTTTTTTATCAGCAATGGTCCTATCAGAAGCATTTTTATAATGTGTGCAGTTATCAAGGAATCACAGTAATCAAAGTGGTCCAAACAAAGAAAGCGACTGCATTTACTACATGCGGCAAACACTCCTGAAGCCCAAGGTACATAGTCGCAGTGTTGGCTCTGGCTCCCAGACGATTCTCTCGTGATGGGTTCAAAAGTTTTATCAGCAACATCGTTATCTCCATCGGCAAACGGATCATTGTCCTTCAAATTTTGACAAACCTAACACGTCACTTGGGACCTTGTTATAGAAGTGTACACTTTGGCCTATAAAAGATTTAACTTTAGCGGGCCTAACAGTGGGAACAGCGAGTTTATCTTTATTTCTAGTGTTAATATTATGATTATCGCAGTTTTTCTTAAATAAATGAACATTTTTGTGCATATTTTCGTATATATACTGACAAGGCACTGTCATGATATTAATTTTTTTAAACTTATTTCTGGCCTAACAGTGGGAACAGCGAGTTTATCTTTATTTCTAGTGTTAATATTATGATTATCGCAGTTTTTCTTAAATAAATGAACATTTTTGTGCATATTTTCGTATATATACTGACAAGGCACTGTCATGATATTAATTTTTTTAAACTTATTTCTAAGTGATTCTCTGGGCCCCATGTTATAAATTTCATGATCAGTCCTCTTCTGCAACACAAATATGGTGTTAATATCAGCAGCACTCCACCACAACAGAATGCCATAAGACATAATGCTATGAAAGTAAACGAGTCTAGCGGTATCTACGTCGGTGTAAAATGACGGATCTTTTTAACAGCGTATGCCGCAGAGCTGAGTCTCTTTGACAATTTATCTATGTGCGGGCCCCAATGCAGCTTATTATCTAAAGTAATGCCTAAGAACACTGTGGTTTCGACGAGATCTATCTTTTCGTTTTAAATTTTTACATTGGCTTTCACCTGTCTAACATTGAGTATAAAACGTTAAGTAATAAGTTGTTTACATTAAACCATGTTACAACTTTAGAGATTGCATTGTTTACATCGTCAAAATGAGTAAGTCGTCGCTTTAATTTAAATAAAAGTGACGTGTCATCAGCAAACAGTACTAATTCGTGATCATCCTTTACAAGTTTAGGTAGATCATTTATATAAACTGAGAAACAAGAATGGCCCGAGTATTGATACTTGTGGTACACCCATTTTACCATTGACCCGGAGAATGCTTTCCATTTGCATCTACTCGTTGTATTCGGTCACTTAAGTAGGATGTGAGAAGCTTAAGTGCAACTCCCTTAACACCATAGTGATGTAGTTTCCTTATTAAAGTTTCATGGTGAACGCAATCAAAAGCTTTCAACAGATCACAAAAAATACCTAAGGCATCTCGCGATTCCTCCCAGATATCAAAAATATGTGATATTAACTCAACACCGGCATCAGTAGTACTTCATTAACAGATGATACACATCATCTTTTAACCCACAGATATCACAATCACTTTTTTCATCAGGTATTTGAAATTGTTTAATGGTATATGTTCGGAACGCAACCTATGAGCTATAACAATGAATTTCCTATTCAATTGAACATCAGCAAACCATGGAACCTATATGAGGTGGCTCACTGTGCATTGTCCTTTACCAAATGCCCTTCTCCAGAGAAGCAATATTAAAATATCCTTTCCACATCTGATTTCTATATCTATGCAGAACTTCAGAATATTCTGGTTTCAAAAGGACTTTGCTTCTCTTTGCCAGCGTGTTTGCTACCTCGGGGATTGGTAAATATGTCTATAACAATGCAACATATCAAAGGAGTTTATTTTTGGACTAGCACCAGGCCCTGTGGTTCTCAATTTCTATCTGCCTTTAGGCGAGACTGGGCTAGCAGGCTTATGGACTTACTTCAAGGTTTATAACACTAACAGCCCAGCAACAGTTAAAGTAAAGTGAAGCATGGAGATGGGTCGACGGTAGTGGCATTTTCATCTGAGCACTTCTATGCTTCGGAAATTCTCGTTATGGTGTCGATCCCAGCTTTTCAAAAGTTGTGATTACACTCGTATGCATGTTTTATTAATATGGCGGCGGGCGTCGGGCTCAAAAGATAGCTTTGAATCTAGCTCCAAAATATATATCAAAGTATCCGCTCTGGATTTGTGACCCCATAGTATATATTATATATAGTGTATATAGTGTGCTATATGCTATACTATAAATATTTTTTTCTTGGCGCTAGATAGATACATTTCATACATCGGACGCGGACGACTTATAACTAATACTAAAGTTGTTAAATTTTCATCAGACAATTACAAAATCTTGACGCTGTTAGATGAAATTTATATTTTTACCCATCAGATGGTTCAAAACGCACCTTATTATGTTATTTTGTTGCCCCCAGGCTCAAGAGAACATAGAGCCGTGGCGACAACGCTGGTACTACGGAGGCAAGCTGCTCGGTGATCGGCTCGCTGTGGAGGAGGCTCGCATCACACCCGGCTATGTGGTCCAGGTCATCATCAGCACCGAGCCCGAGCCACCCAGGTAGTCCGTATCACTATAGGTATGCTGCAGTCTAACCCAATGACCATGTTACTGATGGAAACGACAATCCTTTAAAGTATTTAGAACCTATCTTATCACCTAGCTAGCTTAGCTACACTAGCTAATGTGTTAAATCTGCCATCTTTATTCTTTGACATTAGAATGACAAAGACAGAGCATACTTAAACGCCTCGCTAGCTATTAATTAGATTATATGATAGACTGTAGGTATACTTCCGATGACCTCTGTGGCGCAGTGGGCCAAGGTCCGGCTGAGAGGCAGAAGGTGAGAGGTATGATTGTCACGGATAAATATTTGTATGATCTGCAAGTATGTCTCGGGTCTGGGTTTTTCTATGTATAATATGTATCTATTTACAAAAAAAAAGTATGTAAGAAGTATTATCAGTCATGTGGTACCCATAACACAAGCTTTGCTTACTTTGGGGACAGATGATGCTGTGTGAAATTGTATTTTTAAAATATTTTACATAATCAAATTAATATACGTGGCCTATAGCCATAATGGGCGTGCAAAGTGGGCAAACATTCATATATATTGTATGACAGGTAGGTATGTACAAAAGCCACTATGCACTATGTTATGTACTCACTTTCTCAACTATATGTTTTGTACGGTTTGTTTTCGCGAACCTACAAAGCTAACATTGGTTTTGATTGTATTGTTTCGTCAAACGACTCGGGGAGCATGGAACCCACATGCACACTATCACACACCCTTACATACACACACCATTCTTTAATTTTAATTTTTAGTTTACCAATTTTTTGTTGTTTTTTAATGAACTATCAAACCGCCTCTTATTCTTAGGTCGGAAACTGCGAACTGCGTCACAAAGTTATACTCTTGTTATATTCTTCAGTGTTCACTTCTGTATTTTGTCCTTATATATATATATATGTCCCTATATATATATATATATATATATATATATATATATATATATATATATATATACACACAGAGACATATATATATGTCCCTATATATATATATATATATACACACATGTTTATTTTAATATCTTTTGACAGTTCAAAATCGGCTGAATCTCTGTTCGCGTGAGTCAGCGACGAAGGACCGTGGGCTGACGAAAAATGTGAGCAATTTTAAACTTTATTACGTTTAGAGAAAACCATCATCAGATGTTACTGCGAAAGAAGTGCAATTTCTACGAGGGAATTCAAATCTGCCATTGAACTGCCATGGTTTTGTGATGCGTGAATTTACTCAGTACGTTTTATACACAAATAGTTGAACCTATTGAAATTGCTAGAGGATTGCTAGCATTACGAAAATGTAGGATTTTGCCTCATTTTGTTAAATATTAACGCGTTAATAAGGCTCATAATCCGTTACCTTATATTGGGTTGTTTTTCCTTGTATATTTAATTTAATTTTTTTACACATTTGCATTTCAGTTATATTATTGAATGAAAAAATGAGGTTGAATGTGAATGCGAGCAATCCAACACAAAAAGAACTGCTATATACATTAATTGCTAACAATTTCATTGTACATTTGTACGGAATTTAGCTTAAATTAACGAATAGTACCCCCTGATAAACGTTGGAAAAACACTGGTGGCGATTCTGTTATCTCACCGGATTAGCTAATATTTCAAATGAACGATCATGTTTTGCAGTCCAAAGTTTTTTTAAATAAGTTAATATTGACATTTTCAATTAATTTTCCGCAGTTTCATTCAAAACCAAACTACCTGTACATGATGTATAGAATGCTTACATTTGTCAATCACACAATTTATTAAATTCAAGAAGTGCATTTTTAAACGTAAGTAAGTACTTCTAAAATAAATGTAAATTGTCACAAAATGACATTTTATGTGTGCTTGACAATTTACGTGTGATATTTTAAATGTTTAATTTAGTAAATTTAAGAAATGTCAAATGGAAATGATATACAAAAGACTTTGTCGCAAACAAAAAAAGCTCGTTCGTATTTTACGATGTCTTAGTTATTCCAGCGTAACAACAGAATCTAGAACACTGTATAACTCAGTTTTATTCAAGTTATAATCATTTCACAGTTTTTGACAATTATTATTAGGGGGTTATGTTTATATATGTGTTACAGTCAAAGTTATAAATTTAGCGATAATGCATAATCTACCCATTGGACAAAATGTACTTTTACATGTCTAACTACAACAAAACACCTGATCAGGTGCTGATTTGTCTGAGCGAAGCATGTGGTTGGGTTAGAGAGATAGGATACAACGTGAATAATAAGAGTGTAAACCTAAATAAAAAAAAAAAAACGTGTCGCGGCGCGGGACACGCCTTTGGAACGAAGTCCCATTTGTATTTGGGTTGGCATAATTAATTATAATTAATCTCTAACCACCCCTCTCTTTAATTTTAATTATTGATGCAATAACTATTCATATATACATGGGAGACTAGTTATCGGTCTCCTTCATTCTCTCCTTCTTTTACGGTTCTTCGTAACGCGTTATATTTTTTCTCGGCTAGGTCCCCTCGCCAACCCGCGATAAGGAACTGCGTTCCAAATTTCGTGAAAATGTATAAAGCATTTTCTACTAAAGAAACATGGGTTTCTGGGTAGAGATAATGTATAATGTTTAATTTACTACTTGGCCTGTAACATATGCACCAGAGTATGTGCAGTGCATCGCACAAAATTATATTGTTAAGGAGACTTATTATATTGGAATATTATAATTTAAATTAGTTATATAACCGTGTTGATATCGGAAAAATTACCATTCCTGTACCAGAACTGTATATAGGCTCTTTATTTTGTACAAATTTATTAAAATGTCCATATCATAATAATCATATACATTGATGCAATACTCAAAATATATTTCAATATTATTAAAGGGAAAATATTGACGGACAAGTGTCAGTTTTAATGCATAATTGGATATTGAATTGAACACTATTTTGGCTTTATTTGGTCAAGTACCAATTGTCTATTTTTAATTTCACCATTATTACAAGGTATGTTAAATTGTTTATTACTTAAACTAACAAGCTAGGTGTAAAAAACTTTATTTACATTATTTATAATGAATTATTTAAATGGTTGATCAAAACTGAAGATTATGTTTTTTATTTTGTAAACTTTGGTCAAAAAACTTTGATCTCAAAGTTTTAGTGAGGGATTTTATTACTTTTTAATTATGTCTCTCATTTATATTGCACTGTCGTTAATTACCTTTAATACATTTTGGCTTAGTTTTTATAGTTTTATTTAAAATCCAGAAAATATTGTGGTGCTATATTACTGCATTTTTTTACCTTAACTCGACCAGTGGTTACAATATAATATTATTCAAAGTTTAAGATTTATTTATTAAAAATTTGGTACGTTTTTTGTAATGTTACCAGGTCACACTTTTTATAATGATATCTATAGAAACAAATAAAAAAATACATAAATGTGTCTTAAATTTTGTCTATATACGGGTAGTATACAAAATCTCTTCATATGGATATTCTCTCAAAATATAGGAATTATTACCTTACATACTCAAATAATTAAGAATTTATTTTGCATTTATTTTAACTTATCAATATTGTGTCAGTTTGCAGCGAGCGCTTTGTATAGGTCCAAACCAATAGTCTTAATGTAGGCATGTGTAATATAATTATGCCTCTATTATATAATGTAGATAGATACGAAATAACAAATTCACCGCGTGTATTGTTTACGAGGCTTATATTTTTATCAATTGTATATTTTGAATGTAATCAAATCACCAATGCCATAGTGTTCTCCCGTTTGTCGAATACGTCAGCCAACCTGGCTCCAGTGACAATACATGACCCTAACAGAAGATTTTAAAAGAATATTTAAAATCATAGATATATCTACTCAAATAATGTGTAAATAATAAGTTATTTGTAAAAGCTCATATATATTTAAAAAAAGAGAATCATTAATACTTTTGAAAGGCTATCAATGTCAATCTCATGATCGTCTCGATTGACTGAACCAGACTTGACATTGGCTGTGTTTTAAAAATAATGTCACTTATATCTGTGTTAATAAAGTGATTATTTAAATGTTCAGTTTAATAAATTATTAATAGGGGTCTGAGCTGGCCTAACGATTTTGTACATAAAACTAAGTTTTCAGTGTGGAAGCAATACTAGCATATTAGATTTCAAATAAAATCACTTTGTGAATAACATTTCATTGCGCGTTTTTATTTTATGCATCACCCTACTTATATAATGAAATACACAATTTCCAATCCACATATATTTATATACCTACATAACTACATTATGATAAACAAATATAAATAAAAAAAAAAATTAACGATTTTTTAAATAAAACAAGTTTAGTAAAAAAGTTCTTATTTTAACAAATGCACCCGAAACAATAAATTCTTTTTAACAAGAATATTATAATTAAAAAAATCAAAACCTAACTGCCAAACACATATTTATTATTCCTAATAAAATTTAAACATACTTAGTACTTATATATATTTTTGTAATCCCCTTTTATTTCCTATTTCCTTTATTTTATTTTATACCCACTCGGTAGGTTTTTAAAGACCTACGTATCAAAGGATACTTAGGGTTTTAAGAATATAACGATACATTAACTGTCGAAATGCACCCAATCGTTTGGAAGATACGAGGTAATAAAGAAATTTACAAATATAAATACTTACAAGATACCGTTAGATATAACTAAACATAACTTCCTTGGCAGTCGGGTAAATACATTTTAAATACTGCAGTCTCAAACAATTAAAACTTAACTTGACAACGTGAAATCCTTTCCTTAAGGCGGTACACTGAGCAAATGACTTTGACGCATATGGCGCTTAAATCGCAACATTATATCAGAAACAATCAAATAACGACTAGTTTATTATCCCATTATTAGTGTAAGCTATTTCATAATTAAATTACAGAATTAACAATAACTTTAAAAACAAGGAAATATATGGCAATATATTAAAAATATTTCCATATCTTTTTAAATTATTATCAACGAGCGTAGAGCCACGAATAGCGGAAAATTAGACACATTTTTCTTTATACAAAAGGCATTTGCTGAGCTTACCGCTTTAAGCGTCTCATGAACATTCACTGACAATTAACAACCTTAGAACTAGTTCACTTTGGGATGTACTTGAGTAGTTTGAGCTCGTGCGTGAGCCAGATGGCGAGCGTGAGTAGCGCCAGCGAGCCGGACTGGTGGCTCGCGGCCAGCGGCGTGGGCACGTAGTGCAGTAGCGTCAGTATACCGAGCCCCACCTGCAACGTACGAGTACATAGCGTTCCATTACTGCTACCTTTATACTGTTTGTCAGCTTATAGTATCATCTAACTAAACGGATCTAGAGCAGCCTTCCAATTTGCTCACAGCTGGGACACGCCGTTATTTCAACCAGAGTATTGGATATCGTCTATATCGCAATTCACCTGGGTTAACTGTGTACTAGCTGCTGCCCTCGACTTTGCCCTCGTGTTACTTAGAAACTATATATATATATATATATACCAAGGTTCATTCAAATCGACATTTATGACGTGATTGAGTAACCAACAAACATCTAAATATCCACACAAACTTTACATTTATATTATTAGTTGGATAAGATAATAAAGTACATTCATTTTTAGTTTTTCAGATATAAATAAAGAAATATTGGATGACTATGCACACAGCACCATCTAGCTCCAAGGCCAAGTCCAAGCTCATGAGGTCGAATCTGCGATAATATTCGTGTATAACCTCGCATTGAATTACTTTGTTTCGACTCGTTTTGAAGGGTGGAATAAACGACATACCTACTTTTGACAAATCGATTATTTCTCGATTTGTCAAAAGTACAACAACCGACAATACGATAATTTGGATTTGACAACAAAAAAACTGTCAGTTCGACTGCACATTACATCGACGATATCGTCCGATATGTCGAAATCGGTTTACCGAGTAGACGCTCTGGTCGTGCACTGATTTTTCTGTTCGAACTGAAATCTCAAACGGTGTAGGAAAAAATCGTGATTAAACTAGCATGTCGCAGAAACTAGAAAGTTCAAAGACATGCGCTAATAGGCATGACGACAGTATCATTAAATGGTCGATTTAATGTTTTAAGGGGAAACTTAATATCAAAAAAAAATTAAACACACTGGTTTAGTTTTATTTAAAAAAATGTGATTATTAAGATTTTAAATAAAATAAAACATAAAAACACAGCAATCGGCGATTTTGCTGAAACACCAATCACAGCCCTTGACGTCACCCATATGTACCTAAACTCCGTTGTCAATCATTTGGATTGATTTTTTATTCTTTTACTTGTGTTTTATCGACTCCACTCTAACGATGGAACCACGCTTTATTAAGGCAAATAGCTCAAATATGCCCAGGATTGATATTCATATTAGGCGATTTGCTCGCAAAAAATAAATAATTTTGTCCGTCTGAGTTATAAACGTGAAAACATCTTTGTTCTTAGTACATTTTGTATTTACCTATCATAACCCTAGATACAACCAACTTAGATATAATCAAACTCGTTTTCTCGAGTCGTCGTCGAGTTTTTTTATTTTACTTTCATAGGTTATTAACCGACTTCAAAAAAGGAGGAGGTTCTCAATTCGTTTTTATTTTATTATGTATGTTCACCGATTACTCAAAGACGCCTGAACCGATTTGAAAAATGATTTTTGGGTTTAAAGGGTATATATACTTTTAATTTTTTTATACATCGATGATATTTTCATTGCGTGCAGTGCAGAGCAGTGCGTTTAGTTGGCCTACCCATATTATATAGATATAAAAAAAATATATCTACTTTCCACTAAACATTTCAAAATAATTTTATGGTCTCACGTTGTATCCAATGAAGTCTGGTTTCTTTTAAGTTTTTAAAACAATTATACAATAAACTTGTCGTTGTTTATTTTTGAGGTTTGCTCACAGCTTGTAAGTTGCTATTTTAGAGTTAATATCAATTTAATACCCGATAAAACGAGTTATTTTCTGTAACTAAACAGAACCTACTAGTACTAGTAGTATTTTTCCTCATAGTAAACACCTACAATCTGATAATCACCAAGTCAATGTGTATGTATTTATTCTATGTATTTCTGTATTTATTCATGTACAAACACTTTGTTGGGTATTCTTACGAGTATTAATGTGTTTTTGTACTGCTGTACTGCACATCACTTAAAAACTTTGGAATTATTTTTTATCACATGAATTAATTTAATATTTTGTTTATTTTCTTCGCTACCTACGCATAGACACTGATACAATGACAAGTTTACATAGGCGTGACGTCAGAGCCGACGCCATGACACCTACGAGCTGTTTTCGCGCCCTATTGAAAAAATGTTAGGAAAATGGCTTTAAACTACGTTAAACTGTAGCTTATTACCGAAATAAAGGTTTTTTCGTTAATAGTGTACCACATTACGGAAGAGGATTTCAAAATCTTTCGTTTCGCCTATTGCACGAAAACAACCTCCGAGATCCACTTTAAACGCAAAACGACTTCGATATATCTGAATGATATATCGAAGTCGTGTGGTAAATTTATATCTGAATAAAAAGCAAAAACAGTGCAACAATGAGATTTCATATAATATTTCTGCACTGTTTTGGTTCTAAGCAAAAAATACGTCCTTTGTGATCGGGTTTGTAGTGATTAATTATAACATTAATATAATAATAATCTTTTATTTGGCAGAAATAACTTACAGTAGTACAGTATACCTTATTATATACACTGTATACTGTATATACAGTAACATTACTACTTAGTTGAAAGAAATATATCTTTATTACATCTTTAGTTTTTTTGTATTATTCTGGCCACTTATTTTGAATAGAACTTATTTTTAACGTCTCAGCTATTTATATTCTCACAGGGTCTTGTGACAGCTATGGTCTCGGCAGAATAACAGCTTCTACTGCGAGAGGGCAAGTTCCGTAGCACACTTATGATTTGATTATTAGTAACATGTGCCTTGTTCTTTTCTTGTATTTTAAGTGTTGGGTGCTAAGAATCAAATATATGCCCGTCTATGTCCATAACGTCATCGAAACGTTCGTCGAATTCAGTCGAAGCGATAGTCTTTACACCGAGTTCGATTCCTCGATATTTAGGATGTTCACAGATTCCCTGAAAAGTACAAGTGGAAAAGACAACTACAGGTTGCTCGCGTAGAATCGGATGTCATTGAAATTTTGTATAGAGTTTCGAAGGTTTATTGTCCCGATATACCGTCGATCGGTATCCGAGTTACCGCGTAGAATAGTCACCTGCATCCACGCCACGGCCGCCACGGCGTTGGTAACGCGCCTGGCGGTGGGCGACAGTGGGACACGTCGCGCCGCCAGCCACAGCGCCGAGGCCAGCGCCAGAGTGGCGGTGCCGAGCACGCGATGGTCGAACTGCACGGTGGTGGGGTTCTCGGTGAAGTTCCGCGGCGTGGGACTGAACGCGAGGATGTCGTCGGGGATCCACTTGTCGCCCATTTTGGGGAACGAGTTGTACACTAACCCGGCGTCGAGTCCGGCCACGAAGGCGCCTGGAAATGTTAAATTTGTATGTCTGTACGAAGGTGATATTCGAACCGTTGATCCGACCTCGTGAAATATGGTAGGTCGACAGAACTGATCGTAATTGAGAATGAAAAATACAATGACAAGACATTTTGATAAACACGGGTTTTACTCACGTATTATTTTGTCGATGGAGGCACCGACACTGTTTCGATTCATTTAGAGAATCTTCATTAGGGTGAGTTTGATCCGCGGCCCGCATGTTGACGCTCGAATTCACGGTTCGCACTGAACCGAAACAGTGTCGGTGCCTCCATCGACAAAATAATACGTGAGTAAAACCCGTGTTTATCAAAATGTCTAGTACACGAAAGTTTTAAAAGTGAAATGACAAGAGCTTGCGAAATTAAAAAAAAAAAGTTATACAAATGTATCAAGTTTGGTGTCATATAGAAAGTGCTTTGTACATTCCAAAAGTACTTTATTTTTAGTCTTATATATATATATGTAAGTATAGTTTTGAAATACAACGTAAAGACTACTTTAATTCGAGCTCCCATTCACTAGAGTTTCGTTGATTTCATAGGTCGGATCTCTTAACTTTTAAGTCTTGTTTTAGCTAGACTGGTAATTTTATGATTTAATTAAAACTATTTCAGTTTGAGAAGTTTCTTTAGTAGGTATTTTCTGGATTAATACATTGCATAGAAAGTAGAATTATAGTGACTGATCTGCATGCCGATTATGGAACTTTTACTACAATTAATATAGGTATATTAGTTTCGGTTAGGACCAGGATATATTTTATGGATTGGTATTACGTATGTTCGGTTTCTATCTCAGTTTCAATTCATATGACAGCATGTATTACAATCAACATCAACCTTACGTAATACCAATTCATCAATACTAACTGAAAGCTATTAGTATCAATGTTTTGATGATGTCGGAATTCAATAATCGCCCAGATGATGATGGAGCAAGAACGGCACTCAACAGAACTCCTTGACAAATAAGCTGATTTAGCTAAAACTTGGCATACTTGATAAAAATGACTATACTAAGGTAACAGCGAGTTCTAAAGTTGTTTCATGGAACTTCTGAAGGAATAAGAGTAGGTCAAATACCGATGTTTAGGCTCATGAAATATCTTGCGCTTTCTCAGAGAAAGCTTTTATTAATAAATATTTTTTTGCTTCCTATATTTTATACCTACCTACTTAGTACTTATATCGATAACCTGGTATCGTATCGATCTCGATACTATACCAGGGGGCCTACTCTTGAAATCGATTTAAATCGATATATCGGGTCAATAATCGTGCAAAACCCTACTCTTAGCCACGTCGTTTCGACTCATTTTAAGCTATAGAACGACCGACATTACTTTTGACAATCGATGTCGTAATCCTCCACAACAGACGACTCGATCACTTGAATTTCATAACGAAATAACTGTCCATTCGACTGAATTCGGTGAGCTTTTCAACGAGTTTATCGTTTCGATATATCGAAGTCGGAACGCAGAGTAGACGCCCATAGTAAGCGTACTCAGTTAAAAGTACATTTGCACACCCAACATGCTGGGCAAATTCGTAAAGAAGTGGCGCGTTAGACGAGATAGAGATAGATAGATACGCGGTAGAAAGAGGCACTGTATAGGTAAATATAATGTTATGAACTGAGCGCTTGTGGTAGCTGAATTGTACTTTGTTGCGTTGTAGCAAGAGTCGCTATTTATAGTTTCGTGTCCGCTTTCTGTACTTGTAATAAGTCATCATCATTACAGCCTTTATAAAGTCCACTGCTGAACATAGGCCTCCCCAACAAAAATCCAGGAAGAACGATTTTGAGCCCTCTCCATCCACAGACTTCCTGCGATCTTCACAATGTCGTCAGTCCATCGGGTGGGGGGTCGTCCTACGCTTCGTTTCCCTGTCCTTGGTTGCCATTCGAGAACTTTTATTCCCCAACGGTTATCAGTTCTACGAGCTATATGGCCTGCTCATTGCCACTTCAACTTGCAAATTTTGAGTGCTATGTCGGTGACTTTGGTTCTTCTACGGATTTCCTCGTTGCGGATTTTATCACGTAGTGAAACACCCAACATAGCTCTCTCTATAGCACGCTGCGCGACTCTGAGCTTGTGTATGTCGCCAATTGTTAGCGACCAAGTCTCAGTTCCATATGTCATCACTGGCAACACGCACTGATTATAGACTTTCGTCTTGAGGCTCTGCGGTATCTGTGACGAGAAGATGTGCCGTAATTTCCCAAACGCTGCCCATCCAAGTTGGATTCGTCGGCTGACCTCTTTGTCGAAGCTGGACTTGCCTAGTTGAATTGTTTGACCCAAATAGACATAATGGTCTACAACTTCGATTATATCGCTCCCAATATGCACCCGTAACGGTACAGGTACGGGTGCAACATGAGCATTTGACATGATTTTTGTCTTGCTCGTGTTAATTTTAAGACCCACCTGTTGGGACACGATATTAAGGTCGCTGAGCATTGTGCCAAGGTCTTCCAGAGATTCTGCCATGAGGACTATATCGTCAGCAAATCGAAGGTGAGTGATGTTTTCGCCATTGATGTTGATACCATGTCTATGCCAGCACAAGACTAGAAAATATCCTCCAATGCAGAGGTGAACAGTTTCAGAGAAACAACATCTCCCTGTCTCACCCCTTTATGCAATGGGATTGGATTCATGTTCTGGTCCTGGAGTCGGATAGACATGGTGGCGTTACTGTACAGACATTTCAACACTTCGATATACCGATAGTCGATTTGGCACTGCTGGAGTGACCGCAACACAGCCCAGGTTTCGACAGAATCAAAGGCTTTTTCATAGTCCACAAACGCTTAATAAAGTGGCCGGTTATACTCTTCGGTCTTCTGTATAACCTGCCGGAGCGTATGGATGTGGTCTATGGTGTTAAAGCCTTTTCGGAACCCGGCTTGTTCGGGAGGCTGGAAGTCGTCAAACCTACGAGCAAGACGATTAGTAACTACTCTCGAAAACAGCTTATAGACATGGCTCAACAGCGAGATGAGCCTGTAATTCTTTAAGAGGGTGTTATCCCCTTTCTTAAAGAACAGTTCCACCACGCTCCTGTTCCACGCCTCTGGCGTAGTTCCCTCGAGGATGACGGAGTTGAACAGCTTCTGGAGGACCTTAAAAACCGGTGTTCCACTCGCTCTCAGAAGCTCTGTCGTTATTCCGTCTTCCCCCGGTGCCTTGTTGTTCTTAAGCTGCTTGAGAGCCGTTCGAATCTCGTATAGGCTGACGTCCGGAATGTCTTCAGTGTAGTGTAGGGTTAGGCGGGCTCTTGCATCGCTAGTCATGCTTGTAGTAGGACTTTGCGATGAGGTGTACAGTTGTCCATAGAACTTCTCGAGCTCTCGTAAAATTTCTGGCTTCGAGGAAACGACCCTGCCACTGTCGGTCTTCAGCTTCGTCAACAGGCTTTGCCCAATAGACAGATCTCTCGCGAACACTTTGGAGCCTTGGTTGCGCTCTATTGCGTACTTAATACTACACGTATTAAAGAGACGCAAATCGCGTCGTAATAAGTACTATGTGGTTATAGAAAGGTGGCAAATAATTTTACGATAAGGTTGGGAGTTATTCCATGGAACTTCTAAGAAATAAGAGTAGGTTAAATACCCATGTTTGGACTCATTTTGAAATAGCTTTCGTTTACTTAAGGAATGCTTTCATAGTAGATTGTTGCACCGAGCGCAAAGTGAGTTATTAATGCACGAGTGTTATGTTTAATTAACATACTATGTGTAATGTTAAATTAACACGAGTGCATTAATTACTCTCTTTAGCAAGGTGCGTAATGTACTTTTCTTTCAACGACCAATCTACCTACTGTGATAAAATATACCTACTCAAACTAAAAATATGAATATTCAAAGTTTTACAATAGTGCAAAATGTGCGCCATTTGTTTTTTTCACCAAGTCGGTTTTATTCAGCCGATTTTTATTTTCAGCTAGTATCTTTTTGATCTAATGCAAACAATTTATATAAAACTTAATGGGAGATATTAAACCTCTGTGGTAAATTTTTATCTGCGTAATAATGCAAAACAGTGAAACAATGAGATTTCATATAACATTTCTGCACTGTTTTTGTTCTAAGCAAAAAATACGTCCGTGATCGGTTTTGTAGTGATTAATGATAAAATTACTACGTAGTTGAAAGAAAAATATTAACACATTTTTGGCTCATATATATCTACCTCATAGATTGAAATCGACCTACTTACTTATCAATACGATAGTCCGTATTGAATCGATAAGTAAGTAGGCAGATTTCTAAAAGTTTGAAGACTCCTGAAAACGCTTGAAAGGAGCCACTGCGGCGCACTTTAATTATCTCACCACTTCAATTTTCTCTTCTTCTTGCGCGTCAAATATACAACTAAATTAGGTTTGAATAGAATACTGCCACCTCCACTCCATCGTTCGTGGCGTCCATTAGGTCATTCCTTGTGCAGGTGTAAGAGCACAAGGGGCAGACGAGTAGATGTGACATCGTTTGGATGGGAGTTCCGCAGTCGCATCGGGCACAAGCAGAGTCGCGATAGCCCCATTTGCACATTTCGAGCCAAGTCGGCCGTTGCTTTCTCTACAGCGGCCGACTTGGGTCCGCACTCGGTTTATGGACTTCCAACCTGACCATGGAAAATCACGTCCGGGGGCAGCAGGTGTTTCTGCGATCTAAAGTCGGGTGGTGCCGGGTGCTTCTTCCAGATCATGATTTTGATCTTATATAATATATATAAATAATATAAATAACTATTACAATAAGAATACGAATAAACACTTGTTTGCTTGTTATCAAAATGTTTTCTTTAAGTCTCTATTTTCTCACGGTGTCGTTATTAATATAATATTGTTTTTTCTACTACTCATCGTTTGTTGTCTGTTTTTGTGGTAATTCGTTTAAGTCAACCGACCACCAGCGACACAGGCTAACCTTAGGGGACCACAAGTATATCGCATCTTAATCTAAGTTGTGGTAAATTATATATTCGTATTCATCTTACATACCAAAGATTACCATAGATTTAAATCAACCTTATGAATTACGACACGAACGCGCGAGATCTCAAATCAGGACGAGCCACTAACCGGACAGAGCTGTAAAGAAGGCCATCGCTTTAACGGAGTGCGCCAGCGCGGTGACGCCTCCGAGAGCCCTGAGCTTGGCGCGGGACAGAGTGACGGACAGGGGGCGGAGCACCCGGAGCGCCCCGGCCAGCAGCCCGGCGTACAGCAGGAAGGCGAGCCCGAGATGCGCGGCGAGGCGGTACTGCGACACGCGCGGGACGTCACTCGGACCCGAGAACCTGTCCTCCAGACCTGACTTCACCATGTACCATCCCATTAGACCCTGGAGTAAAAGAGCAAATCGATAAAATCACAAGGACCACTTTGAAGTTATTTTTCAATTCAATTCAATTTATTCATACAATTTATAACATGACAGTATAGTAACCGAAGCGTTCTAAATAAATTAGTCAAGATTATTCACAGAAATTCAACAATCCATAATTTTCCAAACTGTCAACCTTCTCTTCTTGATTTAATTCTAGTTTCTTCATCAGTACATGTTGCCAAATATGGTCAATGTGCGGCGGATGATTTTTCATATCATAATTTAATATTTCTTTCGTATAAAATTCGACCTAAAGACAAGCCAAAAAATCTCCTTCAGCGCAATTTTAGTGGCATGGACGCATGGATGCCTGTAACGCAGACTGGTCTGGGGTTTTAAATGCCGTCACCATTGATGAAAAGGTAGATTGTTTTAATAGGATCTTAACTCGATTATATGACGTGCATGCTCCTATCCGTAGAGTTAAAATTAAACATTTTCCCGCACCTTGACTTACTGATCAAATACGAGCAGAAATGCACAAAAAACTCGCTGCTAAGGTCAGATACAAGGTCTGATGAAAATAAGGAGAAATACACTCACGTTAGAAATCACTGCAATAGGGTGTGTAGGGATGCACAACGCCGATTTATCCATGAATCTGTAGAAAATAACGATCCTGCAAAAGTATGGAAATTTCTTCGGTCACTAGGAGTTGGAAAGCCTCGCCAACATAATTCCCAAAAAGACTTAGATATTGATTCCTTAAACCTTCATTTCTCATCTTTGTCTAATTTTGATGGACCATCTAAATTGCAAATTCTAAATTCTCTTACATTATTTCCAACTCCTGACTTCCCACCATTTGTATTTCATCAATTCACTAATTGTGATGTTATAATGAGCATTTCAGCCATCTCATCGAGTGCTGTCGGTAGCGACTGTATTAGTAAAAAAATGATTATACCTATCTTAAATGACATAGTCCACGTCATTGCATACCTTCTTAACTTTTCCATTGACTCTGAAACTTTTACTGGTCTGTGGAAGGAGGCTCAAGTAACTCCCCTTCCTATAAATCAAACCCATCTTCCTTCTCTGATTACTGCCCTATTTCCATTCTATCGTTTCATTCCAAAGTCCTTGAGCGCTTAGTTCACCAGCAACTCAGCCTTTTCCTTAACACAAATGTCCTTCTTAATCCCTATCAGTCCGGTTTTCGCTCAGGTCATAGCACTGTCTCTGCTCTCATCAATTTACTGATGATATCAGACTTGGCATGAAAAACGGGCTAGTAACTGTTTTGTCCCTTTTGGACTTTAGTATGCCTTCAATAATGTGGACTATGATATTCTATTAGCTATTGTCCGCTCTTATAACATATCTGCAACAGTAATTGACTGGTTTCGTAGTTATCTGTATGGTCGCCGGCAACAAATTCGCATTGATTGCACTTATTCATTCTGGTGTCAAGTGAGTGCTGGTGTTCCTCAGGGCGGCGTTTTATGTCCTCTTCTTTTTGCTATATTCATAAACTCTATATCTAAACGTCTCTCTTCTTCCTACCACCTCTATGCAGATGATTTACAAATTAATACACAAGCTCCTGTCGAGTGGTTAGTTGAAGCCATCGCCAGTACTAACACTGACTTTGCGAGTATTTTAGAGTGGAGCAAATTATACGGTCTGAGAGTAAATCCATCTAAAACTCAAATAGTTACTATAGGAAGCTCAAGAATGTTGTCTCGGATCGACTGGCTTAGCCTCCCGCGAGTTATGTTCGATAACACTATCATAGAAATTAGTGAAGTGGTTAAAAACTTAGGTGTACTCATGGTACTCATATGGTGTTGTCAGACAGGTGGGATTATCTGTTGCTGGCGCACTGGATACGCCTGCACAAGACGGTGGTGTAGGTGTGGTCATGGTGCCGGCAATATAAAATCCAAAATTGTAAAATTAATTTATTCTATATTTGTTTTTGTTTTATTTCTGTGTATTTCATGTTTTATTTTTGTGTAATTAATTGTATTGTATTTATTTTTAAATTTTTCTCACCATATGAGCTTAAAGCTTGAAATAAAAAAAATATATTTTATTTTTATTTTATTTATTTTATGGATAGGCACCTATCCTGGGTACCTCAGTTAACAGCGGTAAGCCGAAAGACCTTTGCTGCCTTTTCCTCTCTGAAACGGTTGCGAAACTTTCTACCTACGTCCACTAAAATTGCGCTAGCACAATCATTGTTGCTCCCTATCATAGATTATGCCGACGTCAGCTACCTAGATTTAACTGAAGATCAACTCAATAAACTTGAGCGTCTTCGAATTGTGATAAGATCATAATAGTTTGTGGTGATTTTAATATAAATATTCCGATTGATCCATTATCTGAAAGACTTTTAAACTTATTTAAGTGTTTCAATTTAAGTCCTCTTTTTGATGAACCTACAAGAGTGACACTAACAACAGCCACTTGTCTAGATAACATTTATTGCAGTTGCACACCAGTTCATAAGTGTGTACTAAAACATTTTAGTTCTGACCATTACGGTCGCCGCATCAAAACATTTCAAAGTAGAATTGAACACAACGTTTCCCTTGTACCATGCATCGATGATCCAAATGATCTTTTCACCACATTGTCTAATTTAATAATTAAAGAACATGCTGATATATTTACAGTAAAACCATGCAAAACAAAAAATTGTGCTAGATTTGTCGACTGGGCTACACCGGGTATTTATAGAAGTAGGAATACATTGTATGAATTATATGCTACCAGAGAGATAATGTTAGATGATCCAGTTTTTATCTTATATGTTAGGAATTACTCAAAAAAAGTCTTCAAAAAAGTTTGTCATGCGGCTAAGTCCCTGTTTTTGAGAAAAATAATAGAAAATTCAACAAATAAAATAAAAGCAACTTGGAAATTAATCAATAATGAAACAGGTAAATCAAGGGCTCGCCTTATACAGTTCAAATTAAATATAAATGGTACAATTTTGACAAAGGAACAGGATGTTGCGAATGCATTTGATAGTTTTTTCTCAGATATACCAAAAATAGTGACCAAATCGTTAAACTCTTCAGCCTCCAGAGCTTCCGTTCTATTAGAATCTAGTGTTGCAAAATGTAAGAATGAGTTTAGTTTTAGCTACATTAACGAGGCTAGTATTGTAAAAGCATTCAAGTTAATTAATATAAAAAATACAGAAGATCTTTGGGGAATGTCTACAAAGGTGCTGGGTGTCATTATCTTAGATATTGCACCATGTTTAGCTTATATTTTTAATAGATGTATCGACGAGGGAGTTTTTCCCGATCTTATGAAACACAGTAAACTCATTCCTATGTTTAAGTCTGGAAGTGAAAGTGATCTCGCTAATTATAGACCGATATCGATATTACCTGCTTTAAGTAAAATCTTTGAAAAAATAATTCTTAATCAGTTATTATACCACTTTAACGTTAACGGCCTGCTACATAGTAATCAATACGGATTTACTAAAGGTCGATCAACAGCTGATGCAGGTATAGCGCTCTTAAAGCATATATTTGAGGCCTGGGAGAAGTCACAGGATGCAGTTGGGGTATTCTGCGATCTATCTAAGGCCTTTGACTGTGTGAGTCATGCAACCCTAATCACAAAGTTAAAATATTATGGCATTAAAAACCGGGCGATTGACCTCATACAGTCTTATCTATCCAATAGAGTCCAGAAAGTAGACGTGGGTGGTGAGAGGTCTTTGGGATCAATTATTGATATAGGGGTACCTCAGGGATCGATACTAGGCCCTTTTTTATTCCTAGTATACGTTAATGATTTACCTTTTTTTGTAAAAAATATTTGTGATATAGTTTTATTTGCAGACGATACGTCTTTAATTTTTAAAGTTGATAGAGGTAAAACCAGTATATGCGATAACGTAAATGAATCCTTATCGTTAGTTCTTAACTGGTTCACTGTAAATAATCTTTTGCTTAATTCCAAAAAAACCAAATGTATCAAATTCACTTTGCCAAATGTTATTCATAGCCCGTCCAACATTGAAATAAATGGATATATATATAAATAAATGGCAATGAATCTTGTAAATTCCACGATCTTCCTAGATCTTAATATTGATGCAAAACTACAGTGGGGACCACAAATTGAAATGCTTGCTGGTAGGCTTAGTTCCGCTGCATATGCAGTTCGTGCGATACGGTGGCTTACTGATGAAGCTACAGCTAGACTAGTTTATTTCAGTTACTTCCATAGTGTTATGTCATACGGCATCATTCTCTGGGGGAAAGCAGCTGATATTGGTAAAATATTTGTAATTCAAAAAAGGGCAATACGTGCCATTTATAAAATGAAACCACGAGAATCTTTGAGAGAAATATTCAAAGAAATTAATTTTCTCACAATAGCTTCACAATATATATATGAAAATTTGTTATATACACATAAAAATAGAGATGGGATTCAGCAAAATAGTGACCTTCATAAAATCAACACTAGGAATAAACATAAATTATACATCCCTAGGTTTCGACTACAAAAAGTTAATAAGTCATTTATGGGAAACACGGTGCGCTTCTATAATAAGCTTCCTGAAAATGCTACTAAACTACCTATTAAGAAATTTAAAGCATACATTAAAGGTAGTCTTTTGAAGAAAGCTTATTATAATATAGATGACTATATTATTGATAAGAATGCATGGCCTCATGTCGCTCTGCCGTCAGACAGTTAACCGACACACTTGAAATGTATAAACTCTCTTGTATTTGTATTTCGTAGTTAAGGTAGTTAATAAGTAGTTGATAAGATGGATCATATAAAAAAGCGCTAGGACCAAGACGAGTTTCTTGCCAATTCTTCTCGAGCTTGGTTTAGGATGAATTGGCACCTAAATTCACCTAGTATGTAAGACGTTTCAAAGGGATCCTTGTGATTGTATTGAATAAATCATCTTTTGACTTTTGATGTTTCTATTAGATTTATATTTGCCTTGCGTAAGTACGACCACATCTCTGAATTCCGAAATAGACTGAAGTGGCTACCTATTCGTCTTCGCCGGAATGCTCACATCCTCTCTATTCTTTACTCCGTTATGTTTCTTCCTTCGTCTTCAGTTAACCTTAAGGAACGCTTTGAGTTCCTCTATCTTTCCAATTCTCGAACCTTACGTTCTTCTGAAACCCTGCAGCTTAAAACTCCTACTCATTCATCTTGCTACTATGGAAGCCCTTTTACCCTGCAGGCTGTGAAGCTTTGGAATGAACTCCCTGTCTCCATCCGGTATGCTAAATCTTTACCTATCTTCAAAAACTTGGTATACCATCATTATCTCACATCAGTCTCATAGATATCACTTTATAACTTTTAAAACTATCATGGTTTTGCACATAATTTTCACTCAAAACGGGATATTTACCATGATATATGAGTTTTTCTGCTTCTCGATATTTCGGCACAGTTGCATGCGCCATGATCACGAGATAAACTGTTCAGATTATGACTGTTGAGATAAATCAGTTTATCTCGTGATCATGGCGCATGCAACTGTGCCGAAATATCGAGAAGCAGAAAAACTCATATTATATCATGGTAAATATCCCGTTTTGAGTGAAAATTTTGATATCACTTTAGTTTGTAAGTTTTTATGTATTTATTTGTATTTATGTGTATGTATGTAGTATTAGTTAAATATTTATTTATATAATTTATAATTATTTTAATGTACGCCGCGCCATCCACTCAACTTAATACGATCCTTTCCATCCAAAGGTTGTCAGGAAGAGATCGCTCTCAAACGATATGGCCGCCCATTGTACCACTTAAATACTTTTATTTTAATTAAATTGTAATATTGTGTTTTATTATTATAAGGTGTACAATAAAGATATATTCTATTCTATTCTGATCCTTACTAATATTATAAATGCGAAAGTAACTCTGTCTGTCTATCTAGCTTTCACGCCAAAACTACTGAACCGATTTAAATGAAATTTGGTACACAGATAGTCGAAAGCCTGAGAAAGGACACAGGCTACTTTTTAATTGGAAAAAAGTGTTGTAAAAGGGGGGGAAATGGGGATGAAAGGTTGTATGAAAGTATTGTCATTTTCAGAACTAGAAGCATAAAATTTTAGGCTGTTGATCGCTACTAATATTATAAATGCGAAAGTAACTCTGTCTGTCAGTCTGTCTGTTACGTTTTTACGCCTAAACCGCTAAACCGATTTTGAGTTAATTTTGGTATAGAGATATATTATGAGACTTTGGAGAAGGACATATGCTACTTTTTATGTAGGTACCACGCGTGCGAAGCTGCGGACAGCAGCTAGTTATTTATAATTTAAAAAAAATCGGGTTGAACTGCGGGAGTCCCGACAGAAGTGAAAACTTATTTTGGTGCGTTAGAGTTGAGTAATAAATCACTTCAAAATCAGTAATTATGGCGACTGCCAATCAAATACGAACACAGATGATGCAATATTTTTTGTTCAGAATGTAGATAATATATCAAAGAACCTAACTCAGTAAACTTCTCCATACAAAAGTAGACTGTAAACATGTGAATTAAGGTTTATAATCAAATGGGGCGAGCGCGGCAGCCGGCTGCGTCTCGCTCCAGACGGTAACGGTGTCGCGAATCCAGAGGTTTTACCTCATCTAAAAATAGAGATTATAAGGTAATGTCAATCTATGCCAGGTTAGAAACTTATACTTCGTAGCCCACACTTCAAACATCCTCTTACACTCGTGCATCAAGCAAGTCATCTCACTCGCGACCAGATCGCAGTGTGGAGCCCCGGGCCCGGTGAGGACGGATTCGAGCAGAGAGAGCGCACGCACACTTTGATATACCAGTGAATCTTAAACCTAATTAAGGACCCAACCCTGTCTGTTCTTAACACTTGATTAGAGCAAGGTACAGTACCCTATGGCGCAGTGGGCCAAGGCTCGGCTGAGACGCAGAAGGTTGCTTATTCGATTCCCGCAGTAGAGTAGTATTTGTCTCGGGTCTGGGTGTTTCTATGAATATTATATTTATGCATTTACATATATCAATCATGTGGTTTTCATAACACAAGCTCTGCTTACTTTGGGCCAGATAATGCTAAATTTAATTTAACCTTTTTAAATTATCCAAATCGGACCATTACTTAGGAAGATATTAAGTACCTAATAAACATTATGGCGTTCCTGCCGGTAACATCAATGTAGTTGGGTGCGTGTGACGTCACTGGGCACTGGGACGCTCCGAGCGCAGCCGGCCCTCTTACTTCACGATTCGCCGTCCCTGTGACGTCACAGCTACCGCGGCGGCCACTCGGTGAACTTCGCTACTAATTTCGTCATAACTTCGTAAATTTTGGTCGTAGAACTAATATTTTTGCACTGTATGTTAAGGATTTCTTAGCTCTATAAATCTGCATTCTCAACTAAACGACCCGTTAAAACGCGTCAAGGTCACATGCTCAGGGAACCGCCTTTAACAGTGTTCCGATCGATATAAACAGTTGTTGTAGCACATTTGGTTCGCATGACCCTGAAAGTCTAAGGTGAAACAGACTCGTTTACGACTGCCATCCTCGGGCTCGATAGCTACCTCCTCAGACGTCCAAACATTATAAATCAATAAATAAATAAATATTGGAGGACATTGCACACAATGTTATCTAGCCTCAAACTAAAGCATAGCATGTATTGTGGTGACCCGATGACGTATGTAAGACGATTGAAAGTGATGGTATTAAATAAAACTAATAAACGCGGAGCCCACCGCGTTTTCAAAATTATCTCACGGCATCTGGTAGATACATTGCGTGGCCCAAGAGCTGGCTCCTATCTGGCTCAACGAATTAGTATTGCTATTCAACGTGGCAATGCCACCAGTGTCTTGGGAACGCTGATCTGGATCAGTTGAGCTATCTATAGATCGTTTTAAACGGTCCTTAGATAGCTCAACTGTTTCACATTTATTATATATTATTCTGTACATTTCTGTAATTATTTTTGTAAAGTAATCTTATTTGAATTTGTAAGAGACCACAGTTCTCACCTGAACAGCTACTAGCGCGCTATATACCCCGACCCTGACTTTCATCCCCTTGTTCAGATACCCGCGGGCCCAGAAGAAAGCAGCCGGTAGGAACACCACCGCGCCGATACAGCGGCCCCACGTTCTGTGAGCGTACTCCATGAACCAGATCCATTTGAACTCGGAGAGCGTGATGTTTTGGTTTTTACTGTAAACATACAAAAAGAACTTTAAATTAATTAGCCAAGTACATGTAAACACGCACAGTGAATACTTTCGAAGTCACCAAGGATAAGAATGATTAGTGGTCTGAAACCAGTAACATACCTATATTAATTTAGTGCAAAGCTTTCGTGCATTAAGGCTTACATATCAGGGTGTGACGCATAATCTAGTATATAATTTCCGTCATAATTTTCCTTATAATCTCAACATAATGTACCCTCAAACCTCGGTGTAGTCACTGTGGGGCCCACCGGACTCTATGAAAACTTACGAATTTAAAGCTTCATATTTATCAAACAAATACCGAAAAACTATAAGAAACCTAATATCTTTGAAATACCCTATCCAATGATATGTCACATAACAGTTGTTATTTTTTTACTACTTTACATGAAGGGAAGGTAAAAAAACATTTGTCAAAGATTTTATTTTTGAAACTAATAGCTTGCGAGCTAAAGCTCTGGTTAGAGCCGGACAGACTGACAGATAGACCGACAGACTGACATACGGACAAAGGGAAACTATAAGGGTTCTTTGTTGGACTACAGAACCCTAAAAATGAAAGTGTGGTAAACTCATGGGTGAAGGAGTGAATAACTTAATAACTATTTAAAATCAATTGCACCATCATCCCCTTATACTTAAGAGGAAAATCTACAAATTAAACATTAGGCCTTGACTGCATTGTATGGATACCTACTGCATCATACTGTGTTGGGCAACCAGAGCGACGGATAAACCAATAAATAATGCCGGGCATTTCACACAGCATCACCTGGCCCCTAAGTAAGCAGAGCTAGTGTTATGGGTTATGGGGACCACATGACTGATATACTACTTATGTACATATTATTTTCGAAATACATACATATACAAAGAAACACCCATACTGAATGAAATATATGTACAAATGTAAGTACCACATGACAGATACTACATATTACTAGTGGCTCTGTGAGCTGTAGACCTCGCAAACATTTTTTGTTAGCTAAGCTGAAACGGAGACACTCGCTTCGCTCGATCAATTATTTTTTGTAAATACATACATTATTATACTTAGAAACACCTAGACCCAAAACCAGTAATAACAGATCATACAAACATTTTGTCCCGCGGCGGGAATCCCCGCAACCTTCTGCGCATCAACCGGGCCTTGGCCTACTGCACCACAGAGGTCATCTGCTGATAGCTTTAAGGAAACTTACTATGCTTATGTATTGCTTATTTATTTAATTTCATGTATGTATCTCGCCATTCTTGTACATAGTGTATCAACATGCTGTCTCCGAGTCAGCGTGGTATCAAGTTATATAGAGTTGTTGCTAAGTCAATATCTAAGACTAGTGTAGTGTAGAGTCAAAATGGACAGTATGAAATTAAGGAGACTTACACCCAGCATTGGATGGAGTCAAGCGGAAAATGATGATGAAGCTGAACTATTATAACAATGCAAACTCACTACTTAAACTCCGGGAACTGCTGGTAGGTTTGAAACTCCCTCTGCCACTCCTCCTCACTGGTGGGTAGTTTCTCTCCAAGGAGCTTCCACGTCACCATAGACAGGCCAGACTCAGTCAGACGGGTCACTCCACCTGGTTAGCGCATAAGGAAAGACAATAATGTAAAGTTGGATCTAAGGTCCGGCTGAGATGCAGAAGGTTGCAGCTTCGATTCCCGCAGCGGGACAACGTTTTGTATGATATGCAAGTATTTGTCCCAGGTCTGGGTGTTTCTATGTATGTATTTAAAAAAAATAAGTATATAAGTAGTATATCAGTCATGTGGTACCCATAACTCAAGCTCTGCTTACTTTGGGGCCAGATGATGCTGTGTTAAATGTCCAGCATTATTATTATTTATTTCCCTAAGAATTTCTGATACAATTTGTCCTTAATGTAGTTTATCAAATTTTATTATATTTTTTTATAGTTTTTCCTAATTAACTAATTTGTTCAATAATGCATTTATTATGTTTATTAGTGTGGAACTATAAGCTCTTAACAGTATAAATTAAACAATAGTTACATTTATTAAACATTTATTTTAAATGTAAACATTGTAAACATTAAGTTTAAAAGTAATATACTTATCATAACATAGTCAGTTTTTAGTTTAAGCAAGTAGGGTAGCTACTTATAAATAAAAGTATTACTTTATTTCTTTAAACCTAAGTGACATAACATTCTGATGATACCTATGTTTATTACGTGTGTAGGGCATTAATGTTCTGTAACATAATATTTTGTATTTCATAAAAAGGGTGCATGGTAGAGATAGCTTTTAGCAATAAAGACATCAATTGCACTGATAATTAATTTCAATTTAATATTTTTTGTTTATTCTCTGTGT
Organism: Lampropteryx suffumata; assembly: GCA_948098915.1. Taxonomy (NCBI): domain Eukaryota; kingdom Metazoa; phylum Arthropoda; class Insecta; order Lepidoptera; family Geometridae; genus Lampropteryx; species Lampropteryx suffumata. The sequence continues at coordinate 19,234,336 of OX402557.1, read as the reverse complement.
GTACAAATAAGTGTTAGTGTATCTGTCTGTCAATCCATAAAAACTAGAGAATTCTTTATTTTTTTATACAGCAAATGGAATGACAATAAATAATCTATGTACATAGTGCTAGTATTTATCTCATCTTACTTAGTTCCATTGGTAGTTCTAATAACAACATTTATGATATAGTACACAGAGTAAAGCAGTACCACATATCCAGTGACCATACCTAAAACCACTGCCGTGAACACCATGCCACTGCAGCCTAGGAGCCAGTAGCCCACAACCTTGGGAGTATTGGGCTTGGGTGCCGTGGAACAGAAGCGGACGAGACCATTTGTCTTTAGTATGTTGCTTATCTGTGGATGACAATGATATGATAATAATTTGCTTAGTTTGGGGCTGGATGGTATTGAATGAATTATCCAACAAAGTTATTTATCTAGGGGACATAGAGCTAAAAGGTTAGTACTTAGTTTCAAACAAAACCTATTGTAGATTTGGTAATTGACTTTGTTTATAAAGTGACATACCTTAGAACTAGGGCTGTACTTGGAAGAAACCAGCTGTCGAGACACCGTGTTGCTAATACTGAAACCATTTTTTGTGGAAGGGACGAGCAGCTTACTCCTGGCAACACGCAGCGATGCTGTACATCGACATAGGTGTGTAACACTCCACATGGTGTACCTATACCTATGAATATGCTATTGAACAATTATTCACGTAATTAATTGTGAAATCTTCTTATTTCACTTTAGTTTTATAACGTACTCAGTCAGCTATAATAATAACGTATGTAAGAAGATCTCAGCTGGAACAAAAACCAAACTCGTGAAAACCAACCAAACAAACTTATTCAACAAACAGCTGAGTTTGAGTCAAGTGATTGATAGATTGAAAAAAATTCAAATGTCAAAGTCTATTAACTAAACCGTATTAGTGATGGGACCAAAACATCGGCAATAAACCGAAAACATGAATTTCAATTTAAAAAATATAGGTATGTAGTTGTGCTGCGTACATAATGAGCTCATTGTAAATGTATTCAAATTCATTTTAGTTTATTTACAAACAAACAAACATGCACACGGCTGTTATCCGTGATCCGTGATCCGTGATGATCCGTGACTTGAGATCTCTATAAAAAACATGTGTGCAATTCACACGTGGTAGATGTGAAACCTTCAAAAACAAACGTATACCTAATACGTATACCTACGTATACAAAACACCACGGTTGTGATGCTTTTTCTCAAGATTTGTACTACGCATGCGCGCACAAACGCGTAATAATAAACACGTATAAACCTTCTTATCTCATTTTCTCCCACGTTAAATCTTATGAATTTATGTGTCAGTCTCGTTTTACTGTCGCTTTTTTGTTCGTCGAGTTTCAAATTTCAACGATGCTAAAGAAGTATTCACTTCAAAAATAGTTACTTTGTGTTTGAGGAATATTATAAGGGGATAAGCCAGAGTTTATTCACATCTTAGTTTATCACAAGAGTATTAGGTACATATATAACGCGTAACAAAAAGATAAAGGACAATTTACAAGGGAATCTAATAAGAATGAACACAAAGTTCATTTGATTTGAGTAGTAACATTTTTGAGATACTACATGCTACTACAAACGAAACGTTACATCCATGATTGGATCAGTGACCCCCTAGCACTAGCAACGGAATTCGGACTAGAGCACTCAGTACTCCGAATAATATGCTCACTCGATTACAGGTCATGATATACCACTATGATACTATGATAGACCACTTACTCAGTCTCTTTTCATGTTTAAAAAAATAACCAAGATGTAGTAGGGTACCAACCTACATATTTATTTTGCTCTTTAATTATTTTCTTAAAGTACCTACACACTTGTAGTGGATCTGGGTTCAATTTTATTAAATTTTTAGATAAGGAAAGATATGCCCTCATGTGCTTTCGTAAGGTAACTAAATTACTTATTTAATTTTCCATTTCTCTGTAATCATTAGACAAAGATTTTATGTTGACCATAGCGTTTTTGAACTCTCCTTCTTCTAATCCTTCTCCAACAAAATGATGAACAAAAGCACGTTTCGCATACATCAGGGAGAACTTCTTGCACAGTAGTTCCCATGCTACACGCACAGCAGAGTTATTGGAAACCATTACCACTGCCCTTTGCACAGCTGCTAAGTCTCCTCCAGGCACCGTTGTCGGTGGTTGATAGTTTACACCGATCTGAAATACCTATATTTATAAAACTCTTGAAAAATGCCTGAAATTTACTAGGGTTAAGGCTTCCAACGTATTAACTACCTTAAATCCAGTAGGAGACCACGATACGAATCTAATTGCCTTCATACTCTTTATTTGATTGATTGAGGTGTTTATGTCGTTGGGGTTCACATCCCCTCTGAACAATAAACAGCAAGACATATAATATCCTTTCCTGGGATCGCATTTCACCATCTGATTTGAAGGTTCGAAGCAAGACATCATGAGCTGCTGAGTAGAGTTAGTATCATGGAAAGCCCTTGCTGCAGTGACGAAAGGTGCATATGTGACCAAGGGGAAATGGATTCTTGGGTAAGGGATCAAGTTTGTTCTAAATTCTACTAGTTCCACATTCAACGCGCCTTCGAACCTCATTGCTGCAGTCATGCATGAAACAACCTAAAAAGAGACAGATTATTGCTAAAAATATGGAAATATATACCTATATGTACCTAGGCATTAAAAAGGCGACAGTAATGTTGTGTTTTCTGTTGGGCAGGGCACCCTTACATTAGGTACAACTGGTGATCGACATCGACAAGATTACAAAGCAGGTTTGCAAGTATCACCTATCATTCTCAAATAGGTAAATACCTTTCTAGGTAAGGTAAGGTACCTGTCTAGGTAGTGCATGGACAGATACTTACCTACCATTTACAAATAATTTGTCAAAGGTAAGTATTTGCTTAGGAAGCCGGTACCTCGGTAGGTTACGTACCTACTATTTTTTTTAGTAACAAGCGTTTTTGGTATTTACGATATTAAATCTTCAATATGGCGTAAGTCATCACCTGAGCAATAAGTCTGTTTAAATTGCTATAAGTTGGTCGAGGCACTTCGAGCATTCTTGCAAGAATATCATACAATGCTTCGTTGTCGAATATGAAGCAGACGTCTTCGGTATCCATGCAAGCGTGTGATGTCAGCACTGCATTGTAAGGCTCGACGATGATAGGAGAAATTTTTGGCGATGGATAAATAGCATATTCAATTTTTGTAAGCTTTCCATATTCCGTTGACAGTGCTTCAAGAAGCAATGCTGTGAATCCAGAGCCAGTACCTCCACCAAAAGCGCGAAAAATTATGAAACCCTGAAGACAGCTGCAATTTTCAGCCACCTGTCGAATTCGGTTGAGAGCCAGATCAATCATCTCCCGGCCAACACCAAAGTAGCCTCGAGCAAAATTACTCGCAGCATCTTCTTTGCCCGTTAGAAGGGAGTTGGGGTGGAAGAGTTGACGATAAGCACCTGTTCTTATTTCATCTGAAATAATGACAATCAAAACATTCCGTGAATAATGTAGGTAGGCTTCATTGTTGCATGAACAATAATTTACGCCTAGAAAATAATTTAATATTACATACCAATCGGAGTAGGCTCTAGATCCACCATGACCACTCTCGGCACCACTTTTCCAGCACCAGTCTGACTGAAAAAAGGTCCACAGCTCCTCGCATCGTCCGTATACGCCAGGATACCATCTGGGCTGATTCCATGCTCGAGGCAATAGAGCTCCCAACATGCATTAGCGACTTGGACACCTGCTTGGCCTATGTGAATGTGGATTACTTCTTTCTGAAATGTTGGTGAACCGATAAAAAGCTTAGGGAGTCGGAAAACGAATAACTACATCTAAAATAAAGTTGTAGGTAAGTACATGAACTCACTACACCCATTACAAGAATTTTTAATACATCAAATTTTGATTAAAATTAGTTTAAAAGATTGTTTCTACATTGTTTACCAAATATTTTACTTACTTCTCAGAGTTGTCAAACTCCACCTGGCAAATCAAAATCTATAGAGCTTTTCCACCGGTAAATCAAGCACAACGGATATCTAATAAGTTTGACATTGGTTCACCAAATTGACATTGACACTGACTGTCACAAATTAATGAACCAACGAGATTGAAAGAGAAAGAGATGGTAGGTAGGTAGGTACTAGGTAGTGTAGTGTGTTAGTTATTTTATTTTGATAGTGATAGTGAGTAATAGAACTGATAGATAACCCGCTACATGATGACATTTAACATTTTAGATTCACGTATGTAAATCACATTAAATAATAAGTCGCTGATAAGATACAATTGACTGTGAGTACTAAGTAGTCTAAGTAGTCTGCTGGAGGTGAGAGTGACATAGTTTTTTATATAAGCGTGTACCTAAAACGATGAATTTTGCCGGTAAAGTAGTGATAGTAACCGGCGCAAGCTCAGGTATTGGCGCTGCTACTGCGGTTTTCCTATCGAAATTAGGAGCTCGTCTAGCATTGACCGGCAGAAACGTCGAGAATTTGCAGAAAGTGAGCCATGACTGCGAGAAATCCGCACCCACGTTTGTGGTCTCCGCCGACTTGACCCAAGAAGCTGATATAGAGAAGATCGTGAAAAACACCGTAGACCACTATGGGCAACTAGATGTTCTGGTGAACAACGCAGGTATTATCGAGACGGGTACTATTGAAACCACTACTTTGGCTCAGTATGATCGTCTGATGAACACTAACGTCCGTTCAATCTACTACCTCACCATGCTAGCTACTCCACACCTGATCAAGTCTAAAGGAAACATTGTCAATGTTTCAAGCGTAAATGGCATCAGATCGTTCCCTGGTGTCTTAGCTTATAATGTGTCCAAGGCATCAGTGGACCAGTTCACAAGATGTGTAGCTTTAGAACTGGCACCTAAAGGAGTGAGGGTTAACTGTGTGAACCCTGGAGTTATCTTGACAGAGTTGCAGAAACGAGGAGGCTTGAATGATGAACAATACAAGGCATTTTTGGAGAGGAGTAAGGAGACACATGCGTTGGGGCGTCCGGGTAAACCAGAGGAGGTAGCAGCTACCATTGCTTTCTTGGCTAGCAACTTGGCAAGTAACATAACTGGTGCCAGTGTGCCCGTTGATGGGGGCCGACATGCTATGTGTCCTCGCTAAGTATTATTGTTTTTTAATTGAAATTGGTGCTTTATTTTTGTGTATAGTTATTTAAGCACAATTATTTACACTTTTTAATCAATCAGGCATTTTATACACATTTATAAATTTTATAAGATAATGTTACATTTGAATTAAATAAACTGTTTAGTAGATGTTTCTTATTTTTAATTAAATAAATATAAATCTAATATCAACATTCACCTTAACACATAATCTAGGTACCTACTTATTCAATTATCACAAATAACTAAATCTAGTTTGCCTACAAACAAATGATCAAATTGGACATAGACACAGTCTTGTACCATTTAGAATTAAACTTCAGAGCAAAATGGCTGAAAGTCTCAACACTAAAGAAGCTGATTACAAATAGAAATCACGGAAGCCTTGAACTGAGAAGTCAGAAAATATTATAATATGTTGTTAAAAAACCATGTGCAATAATCTGCAAAATAGCAACTTCTATTATCAAAATGTTGATAAGGTAATAGGCATCACATTGCATAATAAGGTGTGGTACAGAGGTTGATATTTTCTACCCGTCCTGCAGCATAGCAATTGGATTGTTTTGACAATGTGTTTATATTATTGTGATACTTAGGTTTTGAATCTCAATGTCACTATTGCGTTGCCACAGATAAGTAAGTTGGGCCATAAAATATACCCATAAGTGTACTATAAAATAACTTGGACCAATATGCATTTAATTAATCAAGGAAGTAATAGCTGGCTTGCTGGCACAGCAGCAAAGAGCTTCTCGGATTCGTCCACACAGGCTTTGATGATTTGTTCGAAGGCAACGGGTGCAATGTCCCGTATCACAGACTCCCAGTTTGTGTTGATCACCCGATGGATTGTTTCACCTGGAATACAGATACAAATATGTATTTAGTGGCACCAATAAGAACTCTCAATTAATCTTTGATGTTGCAAGGGTCACCTTTGGGTCCCTTGTTACTCATTTTAGTCACTACATAATGTTTTTAGGGTTCCGTACCTCGAAAGGAAAAAACGGAACCCTTATAGGATCACTTTGTTGTCCGTCCGTCCGTCCTTCCGTCTGTCTGTCAAGACACTTTTTCTCAGGAACGCGTGGAGGTATCAAGCTGAAATTTATATCAAATACTCAAGTCTACTGTCCCTTAAAGCTGTGAAAAAATCAAACTTCTAAGCCAACGCAATCAAAAGATACAGCCGTTTATGCCGCAAATTTTCGACACTCGCAAGGGAATCAAAACCTACAGGGTACTTCCCGTGAACTCAGAATCTTGAAATTTGGTACGAAGCAACGTCTTATAGCACAGATAATAGATAAATTGCGATAACCGTACATTTTTAGTTACATCATATAATAAAAATATTTTTAATAATTTTAAACTTTCTACCCCTTTTCTCATGAACGCGTGGAGTTATTGAATTGAAAATCATATAAAATACTCAGGTCTATAATACCTTTAAGCTGTAACAAAATCAAACTTCTATGTCAACGCAATCAAGAGAAACAGCAATTTAAGTCGCATATATTCAAACTCGCAACTCGCAAGGGAATCAAAACCTACAGGATACTTCCCGTGAACTCAGAATCTTGAAATTTCGTACGAAGCAACGTCTTACAGCACAAATAAAGGAAAAATTGCGAAAACTGTAAAATTTTTGTTACATTATCCAACTATGACTCGATTGTCGTGATGGGCGAAATTTGACTTATATACCTATAGGTTTGTACGGAACCCTCGGAGCGCGAGTTCGACTCGCACTTCGCCGGTTTTATTTCTAGTGAAGATGAGGTAGTTATCATGAAACGTAAAATGTGTTATTTTGTTAGTCAATGTTATAGTAATAGTTGTTATGATGTTGTATCTCGTGTTATTGATCCAATAGTCTGATGGGCTGGAGCTTGGGCTTCACGAAACAATTACGATATAAAAGATCAGCTTCCGATTTCCACAATCCTTTCGTAAACAATTTGTAAGCTGGGTTAGTATCGCACGATGAAGAAGATTCTGCGTTCCAACCGTTCATGACAGCAGGAGCTCCTTAGCAGGGATGGCACTGAAGAATTGCTGGACCTTATCCACGCAGCTCTGAATGATCTGCTTGATGGCTCCCGGCGCGATTTCAGACATTATTATCTGCCAGTTCTCGTTCGTGAACCTTTCCGTCGTGGAGGCTGTAATTGTAGAGTATGTTATTGTGTGCTCTGTGTGAGATCGTTTTTTTGAGCTGAATTGAGGGTAGGCTTAAGGACGAGCTAGTGTTGTGTACTGGTATAAGGTTATGTGTAATCTTTAAGTAAAATAGTTTGTTTGTGTTTGTTTATAAGTTATCTCTTTTTTATAGATTCAATGTTTTCCTCATGGAATATATGTCATTGGGTAGGAAAACCTGGTTATAATTTACTTTCTATTGTGGCTGTTTTAAGTAAAAAACTGTTGTGATGTGATGATACCCTTCCGGACCCAAGGCAGAACGGCTGTGCTCAACACAATTATCTCGATGCAATTACAAAACATACTTAATAAACAAATATTGGTGGACAATGCACACAACATCTCGCCCCAAACTAAGCATAGCTTGTATTATGGTGACCAGATAACTGATATACTTAATACTTCTATGTTTTTAAATACATAATTATGATACTCGTATGCCACTTCATAAAACGCAGACTCAGCACACAATTTTTTGTCCTAGGAGAGAATCGAACCCTCAACCTACAGGGCAGAGTCAAGTCAAGTCAAAGACAAAAGATACTTTATTCAATACAATCACAAGGATCACTTTGAGACGTCTTACATGCTAGGTGAATTTAGGTGCCAATTCATCCTAAGCCAAGCCCGAGAAGAACTGGCAAGAAACTCGTCTTGGTCCTGGCGCCCTTTTAAATGATCCATCCTGTAACTACCTTAACTACGAAATACAAGAGAGTTTATACATTTCAAGTGTCTCGGTTAACTGTCTGAGGGCAGTGCGACATGAAGCCATGCATTCTTATTAATGAAGGCTGAGCTAATCTGAACCAGAAGGCTGAGCTACTACTCACTGAGCTGACAGGCCAAGCATGGGTCAATAGTGTTTTTCGATCGTAGAATATCTGATATCTCTATGTACCTTACCATTAGGTATATTTACCCACAAATACATAGTATGGGGAACTTGAGAAAATGCTGCCCTAGCGCTCTTGTTTCTTACCATTAGTCGTAGGTACCTACTATTTTTTGAGGACCTCTGTGGCGCAGTGGGCTTAGGTCCGGCTGAGACGCAAAAGGTTGCGGGTTCGATTCCCGCCGCGGGACAAATTTTTGTATGATCTGCAAGTATTTGACTCGGGTCTGGGTGTTTCTATATATAATATGTATGTATTTAGAAAAAAAAAGTATATAAGTAGTATATCAGTCATTTGGTACCCATAACACAAGCTCTGCTTACTTTGGGGCCATATGATGCTGTGTGAAATGTCTGGTATTATTATTATTATTTTTTCGTAAGCATTTCTGGCAATTTATGTAACGTGTAACGTGTTAGTCTAGTTTCAATATCGCAATATCTTACCTAACTGTTTGTTTCCATTAAACAGATTTTGGAACTTAAACTGCGCCCGATCCATCTTGTAGTGGTCCTTGTAGCCGGTGATCTTCCAGTGGCCCTCCCGCGTCTCGAAGTCATACTTGACAACGATATTCAGGTTTGCTGTTGGTTGAACCGCAGTTTTAAAAGTCGTCTTAATCTTCCGACTCATCAAACTAATATCTTACTTTAGATAATACGAGAGCGCGCCCGTGATCTCGGTGTCGATTATTCGTGTTGTCTCTGCCTTTTGATTTGTGGCATTGAATTAATATTACGAAGTATTACACTGTCTAAGGAAAGGGTTATAGTTGGAAGTTGCTTTATACATCCTGGCCCTCGCTAATATGTAATTACCTGCCTCTCTTCCTTCGCTGTCTACTACCTATCGGTGCAATAGCATTTACTTAGCAAAAAATGACGGTCATTCGCTGGCCTGTGATGGTTGACCTACTTTTACTGAACAGTTGTCGGTTCATAATTTAGTTGTTCCTGATGAAAATTAATGGAATTACTTTTTACAGCTTGACTTTCAATTAATCCTTTACGGTTAATTTCTAAAATTAGGATTGTCGGTTTCGGTCGGTCGGTCGGTTTATTCGGTTGGCACCATCTAACTAAATAAGGAACGCTTAATTAAATTAGATTATATTAAATTAGGATAATTTAATGTGTTAGGTTAGGATGTTGGTAACAGCAGAATACCAAAGTTTCATTTGACAGTCTAAACCTAATTTTCATAAGTTAGGTTGGTGCCAACAGAATTGAGGCCATTATCGGTTCATATACCTCTGACTACAGACTTGCAAATTGCAAATGTAAATGTAAGTCTATATGGATGGTTACAAAACGCGAACTGAAGGAACAATCTAAGGATACTCACTGATCTTGATTTTGGCCTGTCCGTTGCCGCGGATGGGCAGGATGAGGACTTGTCCGTCCATGTCGTAGTGCGCCTTGAGTGTCACGTTAGCTATGAAGTCAAGATTAGCCTTGCCCTTTTCTGGGTTTAGTCTGAAATAAATAAGAGAAAGGTTATGGATTTCTAGGGAAGGGTTCAAAAAGCACGATGAGAAAGTCATGCATTAAAATGTCCTCAGGTAGGTACCTACTCACTTGAAGTGGTTTATTTTGAACCCTCTAAGTCCAGTTACAACGGTATCCGTGAAGACGATCTTAAGCGCCGGGTTGTCCACATTGACCGTGCCCAGCTGCACGGGGTCCAGCGGCGCGATGCCCAGCTCTGGGATGCCGTCTGCGAACATCGGGCCGGCGACGGTGATCACCTTCTCCACGCACTCGTTTAGTTTCGGGTCAGAGGCGGAGCATGGACTGATAAACGATGCTGAAACAAAATATGTTGCCTAGTCAGTTGAAAGTTGAATGGAGAGTTTGTAACATTAGATATCTCTGTTTAGAGGGTAGAAGAAAATAGGAACAGTAGCGTTGGTAAATCTTTCGCAGGCTTCACCTGACAAGGTACTTAGGCAAGCGCGGATCCACCGTTGTGGGCACGATGGGCATGCCCACAACCCTAATAGATTTGTGTCTTCACACCTTTTTTGATGATATTATATCTAATGCCTTAATAAAAAAACAATGAATCGTGCATGATTCGTAACGTAGCAAAAAAAGTTATTAAAATATTTTTACTACATTTTCTTACAAATACTGGCAAATTAGTAACTCTCCTCTTCTACTCTTCGCAGTGTAAAATATTGGTTGCATGCCTATCTGGCATAGGAAAGAATATCCTGGCTAGCTCTCCTAAATATACCCACACAAAGATGTGAATCTGAATATCGATAATATTATCAACGTTTTCGTAAAAAAGATATGTAAGCTTGAATTTGTAATTTAAGTACTTAATCAAATTATTGAATGTAAAATGTATACTAGCGTTTAATTTAATTTGATATTCTTTGAAGTTGTAAGAAATTCTCCAAAGTTGATTTGAGTCGAGTCTATTTATGAGACACAGTGATGTGCAAACAAATACACATTTACTGTAGATACTGTACAAAATCTTGGTCAGGGCGTCATAATTATATGTACCTATTTCGTAAACATTTCCTTTGTGGGAATGCACTACATTTTGTCAAAAAAAATTCGGGTATGCATGATTTGTTCATGGTTCCAAATATTTTTTTTTATGTCATTTTTAGGGTACCTCGAAAGGAAAAAACGGAACCCTTATAGGATTACTTTGTTGTCCGTCCGTCTGTCTATCTGTCAAGACCCGTTTTCTCAGGAACGCGTGGAGGTATCAAGCTGAAATTTATATTAAATACTCAGGTCTACTGTCCCTTACAGCTGTGACAAAATCAAACTTCTAAGCCAACGCAATCAAAAGATACAGCCGTTTATGCCGCAAATTTTCGACACTCGCAAGGGAATCAAAACCAACAGGGTACTTCCCGTGAACTCAGAATCTTAAAATTTGGTACGAAGCAACGTCTTATAGCACAGATAAAGGAAAAATTGCGAAAACCGTAAATTTTTAGTTACATCATCCAACTATGACTCGATTGTCGTGATTGGTGAACTTTCACTTATATACCTACAGGTTTGTACGGAATCCTCGGTGCGCGAGTCCGACTCGCACTTGGTCGGTTTTTTGTTCTTAGATTAGCACAACTGTTTGACATTTTGGCGCGGAGTTTGAGTTGCATCTGTTATTTAGATTCAATACAGTGCTGTTTTTAGTTAGATAATATCTAGTGTGTATTGTGAATTTAGTAATGGACAAAAACATTGAACTGTCTTAAATTTTGCATTGCCAATAGAACTTCGGAGTCCCTAAAAACGTTACAGAAGGCTTACGGTAGATCGACGATCGATTATCAAAATCGAGGGTATCGAGTCGTACAAAGCGTTTAAAAACGGTCAAAACGAGATGGAAGATTTGCCTCGCTCAGATAGGCCATCAACATCTTCAACTGAAGTTAACATCGCAAGAGTGAAGAAAATAGTGACTGAAAATCCTCATTTAAGTTTAAGTTAAATATATAGATAGCATTTTCTGTCTCACGAGTAGATCCGTACCATTTAAAATAATCACTTGGGTATGAAACATGTTGCAGCTCAGTTAGTCCGAACTTGAATTTTCTCCAAAAACTCAATCTCATACGAGTCGCTGAGGACATGCTAGAACGAGTAAATTCTTACCCAACATTCATGAAACGCATTGATACTGGTGACGAGACGTGGGTTTACGAGTTTGACTTGTAAACTAGTCAACAAGCTTCGGAGTGGCTCCCAACTGAACCGAAACCAAAAAACCAAGCCAATGTCGATCAAAAGTCAAAGTCATGTTGACTCATTTTCTTTGACTATCGCGGTGTTGTGCACTCGGAAATCTTGCGGGTAGGTCAACGGTAAATATAGAATATTATTTGAGCGTTATGCGGCGTTAAAGATAGCAAATTCGACGAAAAAGGCCAGATTCGTGGAAAGAAAATTCTTGGATTTCCACTACGATAATGCGCCTTTGCACAATTGTGAACGAATTTTTGACCTAAAACTCAACAAATTCCATTGAGCAACCACCTTAGTCACTAGATATGGCTCTAGCAGACTTCTTTCTTTTTCCTAAACTCAAATTACCACTTCATGGTACCCGTTTTCATTCGGTAGAAGACATAAAGGAGAAGTCACAGCGAGAACTGAACTCGATTCCGGAAAAAGCGTTTAAAAAATGTTTTCATGATTGGATTATTCGTTGGCGTAAGTGTATCGTTTCTGAAAGAGCATACTTTAAAAGCGATGAAATAAATTTGGATGACTAACTAAAATTTTGTGTATTATTGATCGTTTCCCGGTACTTTCTTGACAGAGTAGTATATCGATCATGAGGGATTAAATACTCCGACTCGCACTTGGCCGATTTTTGGATGGCTGTGCCCACAACCTTTTTAGAGGTCTGGATCTGCGCCTGTACTTAGGTGCCTACTTAAAGTAGGTACATAATACATACGTGAGTATTATCATATAGTTATGTACCTAAGTATAATTATACATATCATTAAGTACTAAAGTTGGCCAAGGCAGAGAGGTAAACATACATTCACTAATGAATGTCAAGTTAACTTACATTGTGTAACTTTTCACTTCCGGAAATATCAAGTAATTAGTTGTTTTTATTTGAACAATTGAATTTCCGGTTATGCGATAAGTCGGGTTGGGAAAAGCTCGAAAAGGTAGGACTAATGGGTACATAAATTATAAGCACACTAGTTACCCAACTCAAAAACACTTAGCAAGTACTTAAGTAAGTTTTTAGGTACCAGTTATCTTGCTTGACGAATGCTGTGAGCATGCAGAATCAACCGCGATCTTGACAAACATATAATACAGTACCTATTCTTTTACCTGTGCGAGTAGGCCCTGCGACCTATTGCTCAAGAATACTAATAACCCAAACAGCTAGGTCAATGTTACACAAGTGCTGTGGTCAAGCGGAGTTGAAGACCGGACAAGTGACCGGCACGCCGCCGCCGCCCCGCCGCGCGCAGCCGGCGATTGCAAGATCTCAACAAAGTCTTATGAAATAAACACACACGCACAACTCACGAGGCTTTTGACCTCTACTTACGGAGTTTTATCTAGAAATAGTTGTTTGGAACATCTCTAGAATCCCCCTAATTTGAATGCGTCAAACGATAGCACAGAAGAAATAATACTAAGGATGATAGCAGCTAGGTCAATGTTACACATTAATTCAGACAAACGCTACTATTACCAATCTGAATCAGTTCTGGTCAAACACGTGAACGTGAAATGATGTCATTGTAAGACTTTTTGTGCTTGTGAAGTTATGTTAGCAATTGCAATTGATTTACCTACCTTCAAGTAGTTTGCGTCGTCGTTATGTAATGTTTTATGCGCTTCGGTTACGAGGCGAGGGCATTGGATTAGGATCAACTGCACTTTTACGCAACTTCCTTTGTATTTTTAGTTTTCATATAAGTTTATTGAGTGCACTACTAACTAATCAGGTGCCCATCGCCACAGACATGTCCTGCAGGGTTTTTAGGTAAAGGTTGCAGTAGAGACAGCAACGCGATAACAATATCTACGAAATCGGTCCCAAGTCGTAAAAAAACCTCTTATTACGGATGCCCTCCGCTGCCTATTACTCGCTTGTCGCCCACCCACAGATGAAAATACGCTTTTAGGAGAGATTTGAGTACAAAGAGTGTGTTTGACAGCAGCAGTGACCGCTCAATTCACACCTAAGGCTAGTTGTCGCGAGTTACCTAATATGGGGAACGGTCATAAATTCCTGACCTATTTTGCATGCACCTCGTGTAGAGACGAGACGAATTGTATATGTGATAATAGTGACGATTTACATACAAACATTATGATCTCCTTGATAGGTCAGTGAAGCAAGACAATATAGATTTGGGCGCATTAAAGTTTGACGCGAACTGCACGGCCGTGAACGGCGTTAGCACATTGTATTTGCACATATCCACATTTTGAAAAGTAGAATTGATCAAGATCGTCAAGTGATTTCATAAAATAAATATATCTGAATGTTTCGACAGAACCCATTCCACGGTTGCATGCGCAAACGACGCAATGCTATTTTTTTTGAAAATCAATATACGTAATATAAAAGCATTCTTTTACGTTATTCTTACCTTATACCTAGCATTCTTACCTAGGTATAAGAATGCTAGGTACCTACAATAATAAGCAGCAGTAGGTTCAAAGGCAAAAGAAGTCTCTGAGTGAATTTAATCCTTTCAACACACTATTTAAAAAGAACTAGAGACACGATAAGACGATGAAGAAGAAGTGGTATGTTGGTAGGTACCTACTTATGTGAGAAACTTTATAACAAAGCAACCATTAAGGTAAAAAGGCACTATCTCTTTGAGACCTCTGGTTACCTCTGTAGCGATTCCTCCGCTGTGGGACAATTGTTTGTATGATCTTTAAGTATTTGTCTCGGGTCTGGGTGTTTTTCTATTTATTATATGTATGTATTGATAAAAAAAGGTATATATGTAGTATACCCGTCATGTGGTACCCTTAACACAAGCTCTGCTTACTTTGGGGCTAGATGGATCTGTGTAAAATGTCCGGCATTATTGAAGTGATAACTTCTTATGGGAGGGTAAACCGATTCGTTACGCAACGCGTTACGGCGCCAATCTGTCTGGCTTCCCTTTCACTCACGCATACGGCAGCGGTGGGCAGGCTCCCCTATCTCACTTTAACCCACAGCGCTAGTTAGATTAGTTTAAGTTATCACTTCTATCGGGCGTCCCGAGACGCACATATTTTTTTTTAAATCTATTTATCAGGTGCATACTTAGAAATATAACAAAGTGGTACAGAATGGAGGTCGTTTATACGTCCTGTTGGTCTAGGTACAATAATTATGATTTGTCATCACTTTCATTGCTATTGTATTTCTCAAAGCCTTCGCGTGATCTACTATTTATGTTGTTTCTTCATCTCTTTGATATTGTATTTGTATTGTAGATTCTTAGGCAAGCAGCTGAACTACTATCAAGGTTATAATAGTTATCACCGAAACACTATTTGAAGCCTTGTGCTTCTTTCAACTCTACAAAGTAAGTGCGACCGCGCTAAAACATACTAAAACCTGCGGAGCCTATAATGGCATCTATGGGTACGAGTAACTTAGCTAGGTACGATCCAAAGGTCGTGGTCGTCAAATCCAATCGTGCACCAATGTATATGTTTGTATGATCTGCTAGTATTTATCTCGGGTCTGGGTGTTTCTATGTATAACATGTATTTACGAAAAAAAAAAGTATATAAATAGTATATCCGTGATGTGGTACCCATAACACAAGCTCTGCTTATATTGGGGCCAGATGATGTTGTGTGAAATGTCCGGCATTATTATTATTATTATATATACATCACACTCATATTATAAAGGCGAAAGTTTGTGAGTTTGTGAGTGTGTATGTTTGTTACTTCTTCACGTCTAAACGGCTGGAGCGATTTTAATAAAACCTGGATTAACACATAGGCTACGTTTTACTGCGGGAAAAAAACTTTTTTTTTGTTTGTTACTGCTATATATATACATATATATATATGTATATACCTATATCGTGTATGTATTTAAGCTATGCCTAGTTTGGGGCTAAAAGGTGTTGTGTGCATTATCCACCAATATACATATATACATATATATATAAGTACTTTATAACACCCAGAAACAAAACAAACACCTATGTTCATCACACAAATGTTTCTCCTAAAAGGGAATCGAACCCTCAACCTACAGCGCAGAAGGCGGAGCTACTACCAACTGAGCTGACAGGCCTGTCCAATGGATTATGATAAAAAAATCTATGTGCGCTATATAACGATGAAGGAATACATCTTGACGTAATCGGCATGTCGTAGCACCTAATAAATCGAAGACATGTCCCAAATGCACGAAATTAATGAAGGGAGTTTCGCTCTTGTCGGCGTAACTGATCCAGCTTTCTTCATGAGCTTATCTCCAAAGCACGTTGACCTCTTTGTATTACATGATAAGAACCTCTTTGATCTGGCTAATGTCATGTTATTGAACGTTTTCTGTCTCTCTCTTTTTTTCTTTCTTTCCTTCTATAATATTCTTGATTCGGTATTCGGTATTCGGTCAGTATAATATGATAGATGTGAATGTTTGTATGGATGTTTGATTGTTTGTTTGTTATCCAATCAGGCAATAATGGCTTAACCAATTTAAATGAAACTTAGTATAGATTTAAATAAGAAACTGGATTAACATATAAGCTACTTTTCATCTACGTAACAAGCAGGCTAAGCTGCATGCAGAAGCCAGTAGTACCTACATCTAATTCAACTTATAGTTAGCATGTTTACGATAAGTACCTATCTCTGTGAAGACCTTTAAGGTTTTTTGCGACATCGCCTTGCCCGTAGAAGAAACCGGTTACACGAGCTACGAAATACCTGCTTGTTTTTTATCACTGATGAGATTAATTAGGTGCTTACTGGTTATTAAAAAACTATGACAGTTATAAATTACACCACTCGTAAAGTACTACCGCAACTGTTGATTAATTTCTTCTACCTATGTAGTTCCTTGTACAACAGAGTCAATAAAGCTGTAAATATTTACCCCTTACCGCTCCACAAACGTAAACTTGTACGCATATCTTGGCTACGATCCCTATCTTACGATGACACTGAGAACCTTTTGATTAGGTACTCAGACATAATAATTTTGCTGATATTTATAGTACAATTTACTTAAACTCATAGCCTATACACACACACACACATACATACACACACACACACACATACACACACACACACTCGAATACACAGATCTGTTTAGTTTTTTTGTTCACTATTTAGTTCACACAGTATTTATTCTTTTAGATTAAATTTTAGTTACAATAAGACGATTGTTTGTTATTATTTTTATTATTTCTTATTTAGAAGTAAGAGTAAGTAACAGTTTTTTCATAAACATTTTTCCCTGTGTTTTATGTACTCATATTTTTTATGTTCCTATTTCAACGCATTGGATAGTAAGTATTTGTAAAAGAAAGTATGGTATTAATAAACTGAAATTAAAATTGAATTTTGATTTCAATGATTGTTGGTAGCCTGTACGTGTGCTACGTGATGCGACACTTTTGACGTCCCATCATTTCTATGACGGGACGTCAAAAGTGTCGCATCACGTACGCAGACGCAGACACTACGTAGACTCTACGATTGGATTCTTCCAATCGTAGAGTCTAAGTAGTGTCTGCGTAGAGACAAACATAGAGTCATGCGTAGAGTCATAGGTAGAGCCTACGTAGAGTTATTCGTAGAGTCTGCGTAGAGTCACACGTAAAGACCACGTAGAGTCTGCGTAGAATTATACATAGACAGTGTCTTAGGTAGGAATAGTTTACGATCGCATGGAAATCGAGCATTTTACGAAGGCACTTCCGATGACCTTTAGTATAAGAGTAATTGAGAAAATACAATGATTCACGACTCTGTAAATAAAGTTTTCACAAATCAGGCACAGTTCACAGCTTTACACATTCATTCAATTCTACAAATGTCTGTCAAAAATGCTTGTCTCAATTGACGATAGGCAAATTTGACAAAAGACAAAAACAGGTCTCATATAGCTTATTATAAAATATCAAATATATGATAAAACAATTTGGTATGAATCTGCTCCAACTCGTACCAATACGTAACAAAACTAGCCAGTACAAAAAACAAAGCAATTTTTTTAACAAACCCGCATTGGAAATGAGGCATGTCTGAAATAAGTTGCCAGTAAGTATTCCCGCGCCTAAATATTAGATCTTTGCAATGAAAGAACAGACGAGTTTCTTGTCGGATTGTTCTTGAACTGGAATTAGGAGGATGCACCTAGATTCAAGAAGTATTAAAAGACTATTAAAAGGGCCCTTGCGATTTTAATTAATATTAAAAAATCTTTATTTTTTTTTCTTTCTTTCTTAAAAATTGGTTATTTGGATACAGTGAAGTGATGCATTGTCCGGAATATGGGATATCCATTGACCGGACAGGCAAACTAATGAGATGGCCTACGTGACATTCTTCACTCAAAGGTAGGTGAAGGCACGAAGGCTTACCTGTTATTTGTACTTGATGGTCTTCCAAGGTTGTAATTACTACGTACTCACGAATCCAGTATTATCTAAATGTCGTTATAATTAAAGTAGGTCAGTAGGTAAATTCATGTTTTTCTTTGATTGAAGTTTTTCAATGACGTAAAGGCGTTATATATGAATTTTTTTTTTTTAGTTAAGAGTTTCTAATATTTATTGTATATACGGTTTTGATATTATTGTAGGTACTCTTACATGCATTTCGATTTTATTTTAATCTGTAGGTAGACTATCTATTACATAATTACTGGCCTGTCAGCTCATTAGGTAGTAACTCTGCCTTGTGCGCTGTGGATTGGGGGCTCGATTACCCTACCAGAAAAAGTATTTGTGTGATGAACGTGATTGTGGTGATTGTTTTGTCTGGGTGTTATGAAGTATCACAAGTATGTATTTAAAAATATGTACTTAAGTATTCTATCAGTCATCTGGTCACCTTAGTTTGGGGCTAAATGGTGTTGTGTGCATTGTCCACCAATATTTATATTTAATGTAGGTACTTACATAAATAAATAAGGAAATGAATGCTGCAGTTGAGGGCTAAAACTTATAAGTGAGTGAATGTGGTCTGATTAATAGAGAGAAGCACTCACGAATATTAGCCGCCGCTGCTCCGGCCGCCCAGCATAGAGCAGCAACAGCACAAAACTTCACTTGCATATTTACTTATTATTTTAATTTAAAAAACAAAAAGCTGTTGGCCTCAATCACGGTTATCAACGAACTGTGCTGTTGTATGAGTACTATAGCCTTTTATAGGTTGCGCAAGCGGAGTCGCGCGCTGCGGGCTAGTCCGAAACTAACCAATATTATCTGGTCTGTTGTAACTTGTACACTTCCCGGTTAGCGGATCTAACTGGTGCTGTAGAGAGGGGAGTGAAAGGTTAGGTTATACCGGTCAGATAAGCAGCTCATAATGGACTCACTGCTGGGCCTCCGACTTAAACTCAACTGACGGAGAGTGATGTTTGAGATTACTACTGACTACCAAGTCAGTATGTAGATAAAGGATGTCAAGAACTAGTAAATTATCTCGACGAAAAGGGAAGAATCTCGAAATTCACGAGATTCTTAATGTTTTAAGACTGTGAATTCGATGATTTTTACTGAAGAAATGTTCAACATAGTTTATTTTAAAACGGATAACAGAAGGTGACTACACTTACCTATCTTAGTATAGCAGACAATTTTAACGTGCGCGAGTAACTTAAGTACTGAAGAAATGTTCAACATAGTTTATTTTAAAACGGATAACAGAAGGTGACTACACTTACCTATCTTAGTATAGCAGACAATTTTAACGTGCGCGAGTAACTTAAGTACTTAAAAATATTTATTGTACACAAAGAGAACCCAGAAGAAATTAAAGAAATAAAAATGTACAAAGTGCCTCATCGTTAAAAGCGATCTCTTCGACCTTTTTAATTTTTTTACTTTTTCCAGGCAATTAGTAATGTCAATTTGAATTATTTAAATGAGATAAAATGTTTTGTATGAAAACTTCACCCCCATAACTAGTAAATTTTCAAGGTCGAAATCACTCCGTTCTGGCTTAAAATACTTGTTTCATAAACCCATTCAGGGGTATAGAGTAGGCGTAGCCGCGCGCGATACATAAAAGTTTAGTAGTTTCATAACATAAAAGGTTGTATTGACGTCCTCTGTGGCGCAGTGGAATAAGCTAAGGTCCGCCTGAGACGCAAAAGGTTGCGGGTCCGATTCTCGGCGCGGAACAAATGTTTGTATGATCAACAAGTATTTATCTCGGGTCTGGTTGTTTCTATGTATAATGTGTATTTACAAAAGAAAAAAAATCGGGTTGCACTCCGGGAGTGCCGACAGAAGTGAAAACTTATTTTGGCGCGTTAAAGTTGAGTAATAAATCACTTCAAAATCAGTAATTATGGCGACTGCCAATCAGATACTAAACGAACACAGATGATGCATTTTTTTTTGTTTAGAATGTAGATAATATATCAAAGAACCTAACTCAGTAAACTTCTCCATACAAAAGTAGACTGTAAACATGTGAATTAAGGTATATAATCAAATGGGGCGAGCGCGACAGCCAGCTGCGTCTCGCCCCAGACGGTAACGGTGTCGCGAATCCAGAGGTTTTATCTCATCTAAAAATAAGCGTACCGCGCTAAAAGAAGTTTTCATTTCAAAAAAGTATTATAAGTAGTATATCAGTCATGTGGTACCCATAACACAAGCTCTGCTTACTTTGGGGCTAGATAATGCTGTGTATAATGTCCGGCATTATTTGTATCATATTGAACAATATTATAGGTACCTAGACTTAACATATACGAGTATAGTATAACATATAACTATATACGAGTAGATACACATATACTAAGTATTTAAATAAAATATATAGGTGTATTTAAAGCATGTGTTAGCATCATTTATCTGTTGATTTCTCTTTGAAAATAAGAATGAACAAATTATTTTCTCATAAAAAAATTATCTGACGCATAAGTAAAGGTGTTTACATTATAATAAACCCGGCATGTTTAAGTTTTTCTTCGCTTGCCGTTCGGTAAACACCAAAGGTGGACATTTATCAGTAAGTACAGTTAAATATGCACATAGAAAACAATGCATTTATAATACTTTGTTGGTACCAATGGCATTTGTATTGCAAATGGCCGTGCTAACTTATTGCCAATAAACATAATTAAATGATTGCTTATTAACAATAAAACTTACGAGCTATGCAAATTGAGGAAACACATGAAATTCTTAGGAAAATATGTAGAGAAGGAACTACCTTACAACCATTCTGTGGTAACTCTGGGGACATAGTGCCACAGATAACATTATACTATACTAGTAACAGTACAAAGTCGCTATGGACAATGAAACACGGCAAGGTTGCCAATAATAGGTTTAGATAGAGAGCAATTCTTTAAATAACTCTACTTGTACGTCCCTATTCTCACGGTCCCAACCAAATTACATTCTCGGTTGGGATAACTTGTCTACATGCTATGTAAATTTTGTTTTTCGACGATATTTGGCCAGTGGCACTTTGGAATTCTAAGATCTTTCATCGTCGTTACATGCTACGTAAATTTTGTTCTACGATGATAAAAGTATTTAGCAAGTGGCACTTGAGAAGTTTAAGTCCTTTCATTGTATTTACATGCTACGTAAGTTTTATTCTACGACAATATTTAGCTAGTGGCACTTCAGAAGTTCAAGTCATTTCATTGTAGTTACATGCTACGTATGTTTTGTTCTACGACAATATTTAGCAAGTGACACGTTATAAGTTCAAGTCCTTTCATTGTAGTTACATGCTACGTAAGTTTTATTCTACGAAAATATTTAGCAAGTGGCACTTGATAAGTTCAAGTCCTTTCATTGTAGTTACTTGCTATGTTAATTTTGTTCTACGATGATATTTAGCCAGTGGCACGTGAGAAGTTCAAGTTCTTTCATTGTAGTTACTTGCTATGTTAATTTTGTTCTACAACAATATTTAGCCAGTGGCACTTGAGAAGTTCAAGTTCTTTCATTGTAGTTACTTGCAATGTAAATTTTGTTCTACGACAATATTTAGCCAGTGGCACTTGAGAAGTTCAAGTTCTTTCATTGTAGTTACATGCTACGTATGTTTTATTCTACGACAATATTTAGCCAGTGGCACTTGAGAAGTTCAAGTTCTTTCATTGTAGTTACTTGCAATGTTAATTTTGTTCTACGACAATATTTAGCCAGTGGCACTTGAGAAGTTCAAGTTCTTTCGTTGTAGTTACTTGCAATGTAAATTTTGTTCTACGACAATATTTAGCCAGTGGCACTTGAGAAGTTCAAGTCCTTTCATTGTAGTTACTTGCTACGTAAGTTTTGTTCTACGAAAATATTTAGCCAGTGGCACTTGAGAAGTTGAAGTCCTTTCATTGTAGTTCATCATATCAGCCTTTAGGAAGTCCACTGCTGGATATAGGCCTCCCCAATTGATTTCCAGGAAGAACGATTTTGAGCCCTCTCCATCCACCGACTTCCTGCGATATTTACAATGTCGTCAGTCCATCGGGTGGGGGGTCGTCCTACGCTTCGTTTTCCTGTCCTTAGTCGCTATTGGAGAACATTTACTCCCTAACGGTTATCAGTTCTGCGAGCTATATGGCCTGCCCATTGCCACTTTGCAAATTTTGAGTGCTATATCATTGTATCATTGTAGTTACTTGCTACGTAAGTTTTGTTCTACGACAATATTTAGCCAATTCAAGTATATTGATTGTAGTTACATGCTACGTATGTTTTGTTCTACGACAATATTTAGCTAGTTGCACTTGAGAAGCTCAAGCATATTCATCGTCGTTACATGCTACGTAAATTTTGTTCTACGACAGTATTTACGAAGCTTGTCGAGAAAAGGATAAGTTATTTCAACCGAAAAAAACGAGTTGGGGCCCGTGGTACATTAGGGACGTAGAGGGTTTAGAAGAATTTTTATCTCGTAAATACAACCTTGACAACAACAACAGCCCCAAGCTGAGATCTCGTGATGCCGTATTAGGGGAGCGAAGCGAGCCGCATTTATTCCAATCATTCCTACCATAGAAATCAAAGCTAAACTCTGTGTTGGTTATATTGATAAGCCCTGAAACATGCACGAATTTTTGTATCTTGATATTAAAGATATTCTTGACTGGCCTCTGAGCTCAGTTGGTAGTAATTCAACCTTCTGCGCTGTAGGTGGAGGGTTCTATCCACTTCCAGGATAAACATTTATGTGATGGATATAGGTGTTTGTTCTTTGTCTGGGTGTTATAAAGTATCATATGTATGTATTTAAATTATGTAAGTATTCTATCAGTCATCTGGTCACCATAATAGTTTAGTTTAGCTTGGGACTAGATGGTAGTGTACATTATCCACCGTTATTATTATTGTTCAAACCAAGTATCAATGTAATCGCACAAGTCGTCAAAAAATCCATTTGGGTTATTTTTAAAAACACTTTGCCTTTGTTTTTGACCTCAACCTCGACCTCTTCTTTAACCTACCTCTACCTTTAACTTGTCAGATCCGCCAATTCTATTTGGCAGAATATACATATTTGTTTAAAGAAAATTATTGTATATTCCCAAAAAATATGTAAGTATGTTAAAATGTTTCCATACAAATTTTAACACCCTATTAAAACCCCGCTATTGCGATATTTTTAAAAATAGTTTGTCACTTTTAATAAAAAAATATAAATGCCGAGTTTCAAATTTGTATGTACAAGGAATACGATATTACGTACTTTGTATGTAATGTCCTTCTTAGTACTTTAATACACAAAGACCGAGACTTTGAAATTGACAGAAATTGGAAAATACCTACAAAATTTCATATACGATCAGCGGTATTAGCTGTGTTTCGTCTATATATGTATCAGTCAGCCAGTCAGTCAGTCAGCCAGTCATAATAAATGAAAGCTCGAGGTTAGCGCGAGCTGATTCTAATGAGCCCAAACACTCGTATTAGACCCATTCATATTCACTAAGAAGTTTGGGCTCATACAAGTCCTGACTCCATCATCATTATAATTAAAATCAGCTCACTGTTAATGTAATAGTAACTTTTGACAGGTGTGTCAAGTTTCAGCTCCCATCGGTCTATTTATTGAGGAGCTCCGTTGAACAGCACGATGGTTCCA
Source organism: Lampropteryx suffumata (assembly GCA_948098915.1). NCBI lineage: Eukaryota > Metazoa > Arthropoda > Insecta > Lepidoptera > Geometridae > Lampropteryx > Lampropteryx suffumata. The sequence continues at coordinate 19,210,259 of OX402557.1, read as the reverse complement.
TCATCAGATCCATAGGTAGGTATGTTCTCATGTTCTCTGTCTTCAATGTTCTAATAAAAAAATCTTAAAAAAATTAATAAAAGAACTCTTAAAACTGACATAATTTCAAATTTAATCAGCAGACGTCCAGTTGCGATTCATGTTCAGACATAATTAAGTCAACGAAACATTAGCGAATGAGAGCTCAAGTTATATTGTTTTGTTTTTACGTTGTATCTTTTCAACTATACATCTTAGAACAAATATAAAAATATATTTAGAATGTACAATTAAGGCCTTTTATATGATACCGCACTTGATACATTTAAAAACTTTTTTTTCTCACTTTTGGAGCCCATATCTTAATAACACCTTGTTTAATTTGGTTTTTTAAGTAACCAGCTCATTTCTCAAACCCAATTTGTTGACCTGCCAAATTTCATGCTTATCGGTCCCCATATTACGTAACTTGTGATAACCCATATTAAGTAGGTGAGCGAGAGGCGAGTAAGACTCAGTGGCTGACTTCCGAATTAAGATATTTTAAGACTGAATTTGGATATAATGCAGACGCGTTGTTATTGTTGACGCTACTGCTATTTTTAAACCTTAAAGACCTTGAAAGGTAAAAGCGCTCAAATGTAATCTAGTACCCTAGGCCTAGAAAAGCAACAATAGACACTTGATATTATGTTCCAGTAGAAAAGACTTCAACGCGTTCCCGCTGCTTTGGAATCTTGAATCAGGAATAAAATAATAACCTACTTACGAGAAGTTTTTAGGGTTCGGAAGTCTACAAGGAACCCTTATAGTTTCGCTATGTCCGTCTGTCTCTATATTTGTCTGTCCGTCTTTTATGGGGCTGCTACACTGCTGTTAAGAATGTTTACAAACATTTTCAATCACTAATACATTTACTAACAAATGTTAGGAATTGTTTGATATTTAGAGTGCTCCTACACTGATGGAAAATGTTTACAAACATTTATTTATAACATTTGAAAACATGACAATGGCCTCAATTCTGTTGGCACCAACCTAACTAATTTTAGCTAAAATTAGGTTTAGACTGTCAAATAAAACTTTGATATTCTGCTGTTACCAACTTATCCTAATTTAATTTTATCTAATTTAATTAAGCGTTCCTTATTTAGTTAGATGGTACCAACCGAATAGGTTTTACAAATGCTATGACTAACTAAAATATATTTTAGACAATTCCTAATTTTAGAAATGAACCAACCGAATTGCCACCATGGCTCTCTGTTTGGATTTACGTTTTGAGGCGTCTACACGAAAATTGAAGAAGATTTGCTCCTTGGATTAGCTTTTTTTTTGTTTAAAAAAAAAAAGAAAAAGCGGACTGTCTGAATGCGCCAAACACTAAGAGAGCTAAACAAAAGTATAGTGCCACAGATTAAATCAAGGATTTGGGCATTGACAGAAGCCTAAATTTTTTTAAGAATGAACAGTTCTGAATTTGAATACTTATTTCATGTATTTGAATACAGTTTTCACGGTAATAGGTACTTATTTGAGGACTTTGTAGGGCAGTGGGCGAAGGCCTGCCTGAGACGTAAAAGGTTGCGGGTTCGATTCTCACCGCGGGACAAATGTTTGTTGATCTGTAAATATTCATCTTGGGTCTGGTTATTTTTCTATGTATAAATGTATGTATTTACGAATAACAGTATTTATGTAGTCATGTGGTTCCCATAACACAAGCTCTGCTTACTTTGGGCTAGATGACGCTATAAAATGTTAAAGGTCCGGTATTTTTTATTATTTTTTAGTGATCCTTACAAAGTTATGAAATTAAAACTAAAAAGAAACTATTTTTAAGGATACCTACCCTACTTAATAGAGGTGTTGGTTTTTAAAATATCTTACCACCACATCCACTGTTTGGAGAAATCCGAATTATTTTACAAAACACAAAATAGCCTGATTTTTAAACCTTAAAAAAATCGAACGGATACATACAATTGTGTTTGCTAAGCTAATTACTTGGTTTTGAATTGATTAGGGAGCTGACCACAACTCATTTTAATACATACTGACTTCGAGAGCCACAGCGTGTTCACACGCGCGTGGTTCATTTATTTTTTATACTTATAATTCGTTCCATGCTTCGATGTAAATACATTCAGCTTAAGTCCAAACCATATTATCGTCAGATCTCAGATGATACATCATACGCTTTACGATATTATTGTTTGTTGATGTTTTTGCAAAGATTTGATCATCCTAATCCTTCTAATATTATATGACGATAGTTAGATGTTTAGAAACTGTTTGTCATTTTTATTTTTGGTGTGAATACGCCTTTAAAATTGCTTCCATGTGTCGATTAACTGTCTGAAGGCAGAGGGTTCCATACAGCGGCACCCTATTCAACTTTTGTTCTGATAAGAGAAGTGTAGAGTAATCTTATGGCATGTGTTGCACTTGCACCGAAATATCGTGGGTAGACAGTGGATATCCAAGCCGTTGTGGTGGTTTTGTTAGGGAATGAAGTAAAACACCCTTATTTACTCAAATATTTTACTGTCTGTTTATTAGATAACAGACACAACTTAATGTACGCTCATATCATAAGTATTTAGTTTTATTAAGTTCTCATATTTAAGTGAATTTTAAGTTTCTTGAACCGATCAATGGCGTCAGTACAAACCATTTTTGTGCGCCTGGGTTACAAAAGTGGTGGAGGCTACCAACATTTTTAAGATACTCTCTCTACTTGCCTACGCAGACAAATGTCGCCTTAATATTAAGGGTGCTTTTGCACTGGACATTGGTCTTGCATATTAAGACCAACGCCTAAACTCTTGAGTTTAGTTTTCTGAACTGATGACAAGTTAATAAAGACAAAAATATATCGAAACTGCGGTAAAAAGCTGTAGATAAATGTCTTTATGTTTTTAGTGTCATAATGGTGGGCGTCTATTGAATTATCACCGGATTCTTCGTTTGTCATTTCATGAAGTAACATAGCTCTGCTAATTTAATATTTCTTACTCGTTTTATTGCATGTTTTATTCAATAATCTTAGCGGAATTTTAATGAATAAGTTGTGACTACATGAGACAAGTACAGACAAGTATGAACAATTGAATTAACTGTGTATTTTGGTGCAATGTGATTTGAACGACGAGGAATCCCAAGAACATTATAGACGGCCATTACGTTACGTGTGATGTCTAGAATTGACAATTGACCATCGACTAAGACTTTAACAAACAAATTTACTATAAACAAACATAAACACTTGACACTCGCAAAATTGACATTATTATATCACATGCCATGAACAAAGAAGAAGAAGAAGAATTATCTCCAATGCACGAAAGCGCTCAAATGAAAATGCCACTGCCACCCATCCAGTTACAAAACTCGCTGAGCGTTGCTTAGCCTCGTTAGTATTATGTTATCTGTGGCCTCGTTGATCTGTTAGGAGCTGCTATGCCACAAAAAAACTACCTAAATCAAAAGACACCTTAATTTGATTGTAAAATACTTACCTTTCTATGAGTAAGTACCTATCTGTTAGCGTGGAAACTATAATTACCTCATGTCAAATACAAAATTCTAAATTCGAGGTCTTATGTAAATTACCTTACGATCCTTACCTATGAAAGTATATGCCACTTGATGCCACTGGTGTTTTTTTATTTATTTTAGCGCCATCTATCATTGAGTACGATACTATTTATACGAAAGGCCAGACCGTGAAGTTATTTTTTTTTATCAGTAGACTAAGAAGGTACGCATAATAATAGGTGTCTTGTCTGTTGGATAGATGGCACTGTCGATAATATCATTTTAAGGAAGTACATAATATTGAATTATCTATGTTACTAAATGTGATGTATAAGCTACTCCTATGATATTTTGTTTGTCATGCAGGGCAACTTATTCTATAATTAGTCAATCCACTTCTTATTTAGTTTAAATTCCTAAAATCCTTGCCTCTTTCATGTTGCTTAGTAATAGAGTAATTTAAGGATCAGTAATCCGTTTAAAAACAATTTAATAATCGATTTGTGGTTTGAAATCGATAGTGCCTGTTTGCAAAAGAAGAGTGCTGGGGTGATATTTATGTCAATGAGACATGATACAAAATGCAATGATTCACGACTACACTCGTTTAAAACAGACTAGGGTAATTGTATACTTACTGGCTAATTGACTGGCTAGCCGATACGTCAGGTCAGGAGCACTGTTCTCTCGTATTGAAAATTTGAACTGGATTTATCCTGATATTGAAGACTAGCTTTTGCCCGTGGTTTCGCACGCTTAGTACCTACATAAAAAGCTGATATATTATTCCAGATCATAGACTTCATCTATAACAAGAGTATATTCATATACTCTTATCTTGTAAATACATTCATTATTACTTATACGTAGAAAATCAATATAAAAGTAGTAGGTAGGTGGATCAGTCATGTGGTTCCCATACACACGCTCTGCTTACTTTGGGGCCAGATGATGCTGTGTGAAATGACCGGCATTATTTATTATTTTTTTAACACGTTCGTTATGGCGGCGTGCTCGACCCACAAATAAACATTATTAACATGGAAACATCCACACAGAAAGAAAACGATGACTTAATTTGCTCTACCTGACTTAGGCCTACAACGCACTGCGAATTAATCTGCGACGAATTTTTAAGAGCACTGACGGCTTGGTGACATTTCGGACACAATATTTTCGGACACTTTGTCCGAAATAACACTTTCAATTTTAATTTATTTTTTAGCGACATTTCGAACAACATCAAAATATTGAAGCGGTTTTGTTTTGTACCATCAGATAGAAAAGTTTTAACTTGTATTAGATTAGATAGGTACAAAGAAAAAGAGAGTTTCCAAAACTGAATATTTTAGAGTAAGTCATAACGCCATTTTTCGGAACCATAACTGTGTATGTAGGTACATGTTAAAAAAACAGAAATAATTAAAAACGTGTTATGTGGTATAAAAACCAACATCTTATAAATATTGCTTTTAAATCTAATATAGGTAATCATATATTTTACTATAGTAAAAAAAATATTTTACAACCATCATTTTTAACCGACTTTATCAAAAAGGAGGAGGTTCTCAATTCGTCGGAATCATTTTTTTTTGTATGTTCACCGATTACTCGAAAACGGCTGAACCGATTTGGAAAATTCTTTTTTTTTGAAAGGGATGGTCACAGATGGTCCCATATAAATTTTATCAAAATCGTTCGAGCTGAAAAATCAACGAAAATCTAAATATTGTATACATCGATGATGTATTCATGCACTTCGATACCTCGCTATCTCATTGGAGCGGTGCGTTTATTTGGCCTACCCATATTATATATATAAAAATACATCTACTCTTCACTAAAAATGTATTATAGGCTCAAATTTCATTCAATGAAGTCGTTTTATTCGGTCGGTAATTATAATGATATATCAATATCGATGTAAGAAAATAACATTTACGTTTTCTCGCTTAAAATACAGATTAAAAGGTATATATATAATGTAATGGACACAATAAAAATCACAGATAACAAACAGTACGAACTAAATACTAGGTATATATCTACTTTATACATATTTATTAGATTTACTAAACAAGCAATACAATCTTTTACAAAAAAACCTACAATAATAATAGTAGTAACACAGTAGTTTAACAGCATTTGGCACAATATTCTACAAGGTAATAAACCAATCGAATCAAACAATTTAAAAAATAAGGCGTTCTATGCACAATTCAACACATAGGTATTTCTTGTTGCCTAAAATCAGTCAGCAGTAAGATGTTCATCGAACTCATTTTTAGTTTTGATTTTTAAATATTTCTGGTCATTGCATAAAGAAAATTAAAAAGTTGTTAGTAACAGTCTCTGACGTAAAATTGAATAGTTGTATGGCAAAATAACCATCATTATGAAAGAGATATAAATCTCATATAATCAGATGTACTAATTGGAGTATTTGCTTAAAAGCGTAATATAATAAAAAAAATGACTATTATTATTATTAATCAATAGATCAGGGCAGAAATACAGAAAAGACAGAAATTAATAAATATAAATATCCTAATCTATCGATTTCCTTTACTATTACTTTTCTATTAATTAAGCTCTAGTTTATACATTAGCTCTCTCTCGCACGTTACTGTATTTCAAATCAGGCATGTTATTTTTAATACTTAACTGCCAAGATGCATATTTATGTATGTGTATGTGATATCATTGAATTCGTCTTGGCAGTTTAAGTTTGTTACCTGACTGTACAAAACAGCGTTTATTATTGGTGTCCGAAAAGTCACTAAAAAATAAATTAAAATTGAAAGTGTCATTTCGGCCTAAGTGTCCGAAAATATTGTGTCCGAAATGTCACCAAGCCGCACGGACTAGCGAAACAATCTGCGTTGAAAATTACAAACTTTAGAAAATACTTAGAATAGCGGGGATCAAATCACGGGGATCAAATCGCTAGTGCGTGTTAGGCCTTTATGTGTCAACTAGCGACCCGCCCCGGCTTCGCACGGGTGCAATGCAAATATTTAATATACTACAGAATGTCTTTATATACAACGTTATCTAAGAGAATAACATAACCTAAGAGATAGACATTTACCATCGCGGACTTTTTTGTAGACCTTTTAAGGTGTACAATATACAATATATCAAAATAATGTACTACAGGTACATTATTTTGATCTATCTCGTATTTGCAATGTAAGCGCAAAAAAATGTGTTTATTTACGAATCACATTAGAAACCTCTTAAATTATCTGTGTTTCTCTACTATATTATGCATGTATTATACATATAAAGCTTCCTTTTGAATCACTCTATCTATTAAAAAAAACCGCATCAGCGTAGTTTTAAAGATCTAAGCATACATAGGGACAGACAGACAGCGGGAAGCGACTCGGTTTTATACTATGTAGTGATGTGGCAAGCCTTGAACTTGACCGCGAAGGCCCTTGCACGGATAGCCTTGAGTAGAGTGCTGACATGCCGCTTAAAACCCTTGTTTTTAACAAGCGGTGTCATAACAACGACTGTGGTTTAGCGGTGGACGCGATATTCAACCTTATGTCAAGGAAATAATTGATAGTCGAAGTAAAACAAGTGTAATTAAACTGAATCAAGAAAAACATAGCTTTAGACCGGTTAGCCTGCTCAATCTACATACTTATACTACCTACCGAAGTAACAAATCTATGAACAGTAGGTATGCATATAGAGAAGACCCTGGTGTGTTCCACGAATCATTTCAATTTGGTCTCTGGGATTCCAAAGTACTCGTATCTGTTTGTTTAATTGATCAGCAGACTACTGTTGCTATGTCTTTGAATTGACTGGCCGATCAGCTCAGTTGGTAGTCCGCCTTCTCCGCCTTCTGCGCTGTAGGTTGAGGGTTCGATTCCCTTCCAGGATAAACATTTGTGCAAAGAACTTCGGTGTTTATTCTTATCTGTGTCTAGGTGTTATAAAGTATCATAAGTAGGTATTTAAAAATATGTAAGTATTCTATCAGTCATTTAGTCACCATAATACAAGCTATGCTTAGTTTGGGACTAGATACTAGACTAGACTAGACTAGACTAGCAATATTTATTTATTATTATTAATTATAAGTCCCCAGACTCACAATGCTACCTTCACAATAATAATAATAATGGCGGACATTCCATACAGCATCATCTGGCCCCAAAATGAGCAGAGCTTGTGTTATAGGTACCACATGACTACTAGTACTAGTTTAATACTTTTTTTTTATATATTTTACATACCTACTTATAAAAGAGCTTAACCTGACTGATTCATCATCGCCGAAACCGCTGAAGCTAGAAAGCTGAAATTTGGAAGGTAGCTTCCTTTTATAGCAAAACCACCCACTAAGGCAGGATTATTTTAAATTTAAGGGTGAAAACGGATGTATTAAACTTTTTAACGCGTGGTGCGATTTGCTTGAAACTTGATATGAATAAATAAAATGCAAATAAATGGACACGTATTTCAGGAGTTTTAAAAATAACAAAGGGATAAAATGGGGTGTCAAAGTTTGTATGGGAACATTTTAATGGGTGGTGGGTGTGATTGGTTTGAAACTTCTCAATAAAATTTGGCAAGGAGATAAATTGCATCCTGGGAAAGTATTTAAGCTAAAATTCATTTAAAAAAAATGTGTATGAAGTCGCGAGCAACAGCTAGTATTATAATACATAGAAACACCCAGACCCGATACAAATATCTGCAGATCATACAAACATTTGTCCCGCGGCGGGAATCGAACCCGCAACCTTCCGCGTCTCAGCTGGACCTTGGCCCACCTCGCCAAAGAGGTCGTCTAACAATACCTGTTTTAGCTTTTAGCATAGCATACAATATTTTTCGGCCAAAGTACCTACTGGTATCTAATTGCCATCAGAATGTTGTAGAAGCATTAACCGGAGACAAAGCAAATTTGATGTGTCAAGTGTAACCTCCGTAGAGTGTCGGGGAAACAAAGAAAAGTAAATATCATAAGACAAAGTTCAGTGACCTGTTCCTCAACTTATAAGGGCAGCGGTTCCTGCATGTTTCTGCTTTGTTGTTCAAAAGTTTGCATCTGGTATTTATGGAGTAAGCTGTGACACGAAACTACGGTTTTCGCGGAAGCATAAGCTTCCTCGACTTTTACTTTCTGGGGAGGTTATAGATTCGTTTGTACAGTCTGGGTAGGATCACCTTGTTCAAAGTTCTTATTTGCGATCATGTTGTACCTACACAAGATGTAAAAAGGTATAGCTTTGAATCATTTAGCTTTAAAGGTTTCGAAGTCTACAAGGATCTCTTATAGTTTCGCTGTCTGTCTGTTCGACCCTAATTAGAGCTATTGCTTGATAATTATAAGTACCCGATGACCGAGCTTTGCTCGGTATAAAACACGGATAAAACGACGTTTTCTAAAAATGAAACCTAAATAGATCGATTTATCGCCCCCGAAACCCTCTGCAATTTCATGAAAATCGTTGGAACCGTTTCCGAGATTCAGATTATTATCATATACATATGTACAAGAATTGCTCGATTACAGGTATTAGATTTGAATTGTGATGACATTAGTGGGCCACTTACAATTATGAGTTATGAAATTAAACTTTGAAAAAATGATTTTATGTAAAGTGGGTTTTTTTATTTTATTTTACTACCTCCCTATATCGTGTGGCATATCGTTTGATAGATCTTTAAAAGATACTAAGATGTTTCTTGTATAGTTTTACTATACAAAATTCGTTTAAAAAATATTAGACTTTAAAGTGACCATTTTTTGTAGAGGTCAGTCCTTACTGGCAAAACCGCTGTTTGCAAAAAAAACCTTGAAATGTTTTTAAATACATAGTTGGATTTAATTAAGAAATTAAATTAAACAAGGATTATTATCAGGACTAGTAAATGCTTTACTAGATTTCGAGTGATAGCACGATTTCTAAATCTAAGAAAAAAGGCCCCATTAAATTTTGTTTTTTTACTGTGCGGGGTCACGTGCACTTCGCCAATTTATTTAAGTGGAGTGATCGTGTTTCCGATATAACACATATTATTTTGATAAATCTTTGAGAATCAAAGCTGATTATAAATATAATACGTTTAACAAGTTGTGGAACACACAGTTGCAATAACTGAATACCTAGGTACTTGGATTAATAGATTTTTCCTCAAATATTATTAGGCACTCGTAAATAATAGGCCTTTTGACAAAAAACAACGAGCAAATATAGTATTATTAAATAAATAAAAAACCCGAAAGCAAAAGTATTTTATTATTCCTAATTAAATTTACATGTTACTTATATACCTATATATATATTTGTAATTCTCTTTTAATTTTTGGCGCCAAAAATCCGGCCTTTTTTTAAACCCCTATCTTCTAAGCGTTTTTAAGACGAATATAACGATAGGTACCTTAACTGCTAACAGAAATTACGAAGTATTACAGAAATTTATAAATATACACACAAGATACGCGCGAACACCCTTCCTTGGCAGTCGGGTAAAAAGAAAACCCCTATCCTTAAATACATAAATAGGTACCAGCCGGTAAAAATCTGCCTGTACCATTTTATCACTATAATAATAAAGATGACATAGTAAGTAGTAGGTTAAGTAGGTAAGTAGAAATCTAAACACACCAGCAGTAGGTAAAAAAGCATCTTCGCAAAATTGCACTACGGGACGACGAGCGACACGGGCACGGACACGGCACGGACACGGTACGAGAGCCGGCGGGAGAATGTTTTATCCTAGCGCAAGGATTTTATGAAATTAAATTTATAAAAAAATTCAAGCTTATTTTCTCACATATTATTTGTAAATCAATTCAATGATTGTTTTTTTTTCTTCTTGTTACATTTATTTACAGAAATGTACAGAATAATATACAATAATATAAAATACACGTTGAGCTATCTAAGGACCGTTTAAAACTATCTATAGATAGCTCAACTGATCTAGATCACATCCAGATTTTTTGGAATGATTTGTGAAATGATTCAGTTATTTATTAGTGGTATAAACCAAAAAATTGAATATTAACAACTTAAGAAGACGAACATTTAATTCAATTATAGTGCTTTTTTGTAGGTTTATGATTAAGTATAATCGATACGACGACAAATAAAATAATAAGTAAAATGTTTAAGAAAAAATATTAAGGATATGTATGTTAAATGTTCAGTTATTTTCCACTTCATATCGCGTACTGAGATTGGGGCAAAACCGCTCCTTAAGATATTTATTTCCATAACTTATTGTAATAAGGTGCAATATTGATTGTCAACTCTGTGGTTGATTGAACGGTCAGCAAAATGTGGTAGGTACTTGGTATATAATAAAACTGCATCGTTGCGCCTGCGCACTGATGAGTCGAATTTAAATCAATAAGGAGAGTTTTTACATTAAAATGAAAATGTTATATTTTGTGGTTTTGTGCCTCAGTCTGTATGCAAACGCAGATGGTGGTTCAGGTAAGTTTTATTATAATTTTTTTATGTTTGTTGTAGCCAGCCTTGCTGGGATAATGCTTGTGGTTTTTGATAACGTAGGAACTTGATTAATTATAAACTTGATTAACCAAGTTAATGAATGTTCTTCTTTTTAACTAAATGGAAAATTACGAGGCAGCGGCTGTGTAGCCATGGATGTCAAACCAGACCAGTCAGCTCAGAGGCTAGTAGCTCTGCCTTCTGAGCTGTTGGGAGTTCGATTCCCTTCCAGAAAATACATTTGTGTGATGATCATTGGTGTTTGTTCTGTGTCTGGGTGTTATAAAGTATCATAAGTATGTATTTAAAAACTCAATTATTGTATCTGTCATCTGGCCTCTATAATACAAGCTGTGTTTAATTTTGGCATGATGTTGTGTGCATTGTCCACGAATATTTATAAAAAAACTTTGCCATCAAACAATTAGCCGTTTGATGGTTCACACATTAAATTATATAGTTCACTGCTGGCTGTTTACGGAAGCGATGGTGGCGTGCTGTTGCTAACCAGCGACGACTTCTGTGACGCAATGGACAAAAGTCCGGCAAAGACGCAGAAAGTTTCGATTCGCGTTTCGATTCTCGCCGCATTTGTCTCACGTCTGGGTGTTTCTATGTATAATATGTATGTATTGGCAGAAAAAAAAGTATATAAGTAGTATATCATGTGGTCAAGCTCTGCTTACTCTGGGGCTAAATGATGCAGTGTAAAATGTCCGGCTTTATTTATTTTATTTATTCAGTGCAGTCACCATTTTCAGTTAAGCACTTTGTTGTCTTGAAGGGCACGTTCTCTGTCTCGTCTAGTAGCCTAGAGTCTTTGTTACCAAAACTGACAACTATCTTGTATGACTACACTTAGGTACACACCTACTTATTAAAGTTACCTAAGCCAAGCCAAAAAAAATTAAGTTCGTTCGGGCCATCTAGTGGTTGGTATGAAGTAGCATTATAAATCGAAATGTATACATTGGTGGCAATTCGGTTGGTTCATTTCTAAAATTAGTAATTGTCTAAAATATATTTTAGTTAGGCAGGTAGTCATAGCATTTATAAAACCTATTCGGTCGGTACCATCTAACTAAATTAGGAACGCTTAATTAAATTAGATAAAATTAAATTAGGATAAGTTGGTAACAGCAGAATACCAAAGTATCATTTGACAGTTCTAAACCTAATTTTAGCTAAAATTAGTTAGGTTGCTGCCAACAGAATTGAGGCCATTGTCCTAATAACTAATGTATATATTGTATTTTATAATAAAAATAGTGCATATTAGAAGTAAAAGAATTTGATAAGTGTTTAAATTAAAACCTTGAGGTAATCATGTAGGTTTTGTATGTAGCTGGTTTATAAAAGTGTGTTTTTGCAATATTACTAGAATCATTGTTATTAGATACGTGGTTTCTTCGTGTTTTTTGCACGTCTGTTTATGTTCTGTTATGTAGTCGCTTTATGTAGGCAAGTTCCGCGATAAAAGTGTTGGAGATATGTTTCGGGGAAAGACGTTCTCTATTGCTACTAAAAACTGGTAAATAATAAGTACTATTATTACTAGAGACGTGTACTTAGTTCTACTAAAGAAAACATAACTTTGAAGGTACTCAAATCAAATCAAATACTTTATTTTGGAAGATAATCAATCACAGTAACGCCCTCCTCCAGCTATAAAAACATATCTGTATATAACAAAAAATTATATAACATTATTTCAAACATTAAACATTATTTCTTAGACACAAAACCCTGATTATTGTTACGTAATGGAATAAAGATGGTGCTGCTTATTTCCAGCTCCCTTCATCACAGCATGCCATGCCTCCGACTCCGCCTGCCTGAAGAGTTCAGCGCAGAAGGCAGTGCCGGTGCTCGCAGCAGGAGTACCTGCCCTGGGAATCCTGCCCATGGACCCAATGCGTGTGGAGCGCGTCGTGGCTAGCCAGGCGGGTCTGGAAATGGACTTCAGAAATACCATCGTCAAAGGCCTGAGGAACTGCCAGGTGGAGAAACTTATGTAAGTCAACATTACACTAACAAAGTAATTTACTATAGGCACTTACAGTGTCTTGAGTCCAAGAGTCATCATCAGGGTTTTATTAGCATGAGAAGCTCGTAGCATAACTAATATGACCGTTCCCAACGCACTAAGCACTACTCAACGTGGTCTCCATGCTACTTTCTACTATTATGTTTTTGAATTCAGGGCATTCAATGCAATGCAAAGTGTATAAATAGTACATCAGCGTTGTGGTACCCATAACACAAGATCTTCTTACCTTCGGGCCAATGATTTAGATGATGCTGTGTGATGAAATGTCCGGTATAATTTATATATACAACGTAGTATGCAACGCTTTCGTTCTAAAGCTGTCTACACCCAAGGTCATCGGATGCTACTGAACCTGGTATCTCTAGCTCCTAAATATGTTTTATGTATTCCAGGCGTGATGGCAAGCAAACCTTCTTAGATCTTAAGTGTTCCGTCACAATGGTGGGCGACTACACACTGGGAGGCAACCTCCTCGTCTTTCCCATTGAAGGCAAGGGCAGATACAAGATTAAGATCCGTAAGTTTTTAATTTTCCATTCTCGATGATCTGAACTTCGTGTCTATGAGATTATCAGTCAAAAAGTTTGTAGATAATGAGTACAATTGTGCTCTTCAAATGTGTGGTTTTTGTGAAGCTACTCCGAGCTATAGTTGATTTATTAACGGGTACTAAAACAACACTGAAAAAGCTGCGAAACTGAAGTGGTACTGGGCAGGGCACGTCTGCCGCAGGCCGGACGAATTGTGGACCAAAGCTACCACTGAGTGGAGCCCTGAGACAGTGAGATGGCGCGGTAGACCACGTAAGGCGTTGGCGTGTCGAGCTAGATACCTTTAGCGACTGTCGGTGGCAGACAATAGCGTTGGACCGAAATTAATGGAAAACTCGAGGGGAGGCCTTTGCTCAGCAGTGGGACAGTACGGGCTAAAACAACAACAACAACACTGTCTTAAGAGGCTTACATATCCCAAAATGCCGAACTGAGGCCGACGCATCGTATTATGTAATTTATGTTGGTTTAAGGTTTTATAATAAAAAAAAGTATAAAATTTCTGAATAATTTGAATGTAGTACAGAGAAATGTACAGCAAATTCTAGATTTTTTTAGTTGTTTTATTGTTTTAAATGGGTTTTTTTGTAGATATCGCACATCATAGTATTTCTAAATTCAAATGCTGCTTTAAATTCATGAGATATTATTATATATTTCTCATTTAGTTTGCTTAGTACAGTAGTTCAATACATGAGCTTGAAAAAGAGCCGTCGCGCATTTTATAAAACTTACTTCCAAATTTTGGCTTCATATAAATGGATAAAAAAATTGGGAAAAGCGAGGCCGCTACGAACTACACTTATAACAATAACATACAATAAGTTAAAATTGTCGAAGAGCTTCAGTTTCGCCAAAAATGGGCATTTAATAAAAAAATCAAGGACGAAATGTAAAAGGCTTCGTAGGCTCCTTGTAATAGCAGCTAGCATTAAAACGTTCGCTGCATATTGTAGTTTTGTTTGCCAGCAGTGGTGCTTCCCAAATAATCGTACAGCATTATTGTGTATTGTGAATATTCGACCGCAAGGGCATTTTATAAAGATGGAATGTGGAAACAAAATCAAAAAATGCTGATCTGTAAAGTCGGTTTACGTACGATAATTTTACGTGATAACGACATACGAAAACCAGCGTCACAAACCGAACGCTTAGGCCGATCGTGCCTCGCTATCACTTGTTCCGCGCTCTCGCTTGCACGCTCGGCTAAGGCGGAACGTGACAATGAGTCATGCTTTCTCGTGCGTGCAGCCGGCGTTCATCGATTTATAAGACTTTATCACGTGAAAAATCAAAATGTATTTATTTGGGAGCACAGACAAGGGTATACAAAATACATGGAAAGCACAATAACATTACGCAAAAGTTAAATAAACTGTGTCGCGTATGTTAACACCCACCTCCGAAAATAATAAAACCTGAACCCAAATTAGAAACTTTAACAAATTACGAATGTGGATCCTAAAGCCACAAAAGTATATAAAGTGATTATAATATAAGAAAGACATATTCTTTGATGGATAATTCTATTAATAGATCGTTATATAAAGACGTAGACAAAACCACAGAGTATAAGTAGGTAACAGCTCATTTAAAGAAATTCCTTAATGATTCGTAAGTACATTCTACAACTAAGTAGGTTCGATTACTTACGTCATTTTAATCCCTACTAATATTATAAAAGCGAAAGTAACTTTGTCTGTCTGTCTGTTACGTTTTCACGCCTAAACCGCTGAACCAGTTTTGATAAATTTTGGTATAGAGATAGATGGCACATTGGAAAAAGACAGGCTACTTTTAATGTAGGTACCACGCGTGCGCAGCCGCAGGCAGCAGCTAGTAAGTAATATATTAGCTAGCGCATTATAGATATATATTTCCGAAGTCGGTAAGACTTAGAATGACCAGTGGTCAGGTCCCAAATCAATTCAACTCCATCTTATTAGCATAGAAAAAATAAATGTTTTTTTTTGTATATTTTTTGGTTTGTATCAGATTTGTATCAAAATCTAGTAAAGCTTTACTATCCGTGTTAATTATCCTTGTAATTATGTTATACCCAACTACAATTTAGGTTAATTAAAAACATTTCGGGTTTCTGTAAACAGCAGTATAGCTACAATATTTGACGACCTCTGTGGCGCAGTAGGCGAAAACCATAACACCACCTATTCACGAATTAGAAGGTTCGTAATAGGAATTTACCTTTTACGAACACCACAGAGTATAAGTAGGTAAGTAGTAACTGTTAACTCTATGACCAAACAAAATAAAACATTCGATCGATCGTTAGCGACTTCGTAAGCGTAAGCTGAGCCGTTGTTCATTAGCAGTCATTCGGGTGCGGTTAAATTCCAATTCGAGCTTAAGGAAACTAACAGAATTACCCCACAGTACTTTCAAATGGTTATGTATATTAACAGAATTGAGGCTCTGGTATAGTACACATACAGATTTGAACCCATGGCCTAAGAACCGGCAGACGGGGCCACTACTACAAGACCACAAGTACTGACCTTACAGAGCCTTGCTTAACTTCGTCGATCTGATAGGATCTAAGTTAGCCAATTGACGAGTGCTGTAGTGCTGCTGGAGTGAGTGGTACCACGCGTGCGCAGCCGCAGGCAGCAGCTAGTAAGTAATATATTAGCTAGCGCATTATAGATATATATTTCCGAAGTCGGTAAGACTTAGAATGACCAGTGGTCAGGTCCCAAATCAATTCAACTCCATCTTATTAGCATAGAAAAAATAAATGTTTTTTTTTGTATATTTTTTGGTTTGTATCAGATTTGTATCAAAATCTAGTAAAGCTTTACTATCCGTGTTAATTATCCTTGTAATTATGTTATACCCAACTACAATTTAGGTTAATTAAAAACATTTCGGGTTTCTGTAAACAGCAGTATAGCTACAATATTTGACGACCTCTGTGGCGCAGTAGGCGAAAACCATAACACCACCTATTCACGAATTAGAAGGTTCGTAATAGGAATTTACCTTTTACGAACACCACAGAGTATAAGTAGGTAAGTAGTAACTGTTAACTCTATGACCAAACAAAATAAAACATTCGATCGATCGTTAGCGACTTCGTAAGCGTAAGCTGAGCCGTTGTTCATTAGCAGTCATTCGGGTGCGGTTAAATTCCAATTCGAGCTTAAGGAAACTAACAGAATTACCCCACAGTACTTTCAAATGGTTATGTATATTAACAGAATTGAGGCTCTGGTATAGTACACATACAGATTTGAACCCATGGCCTAAGAACCGGCAGACGGGGCCACTACTACAAGACCACAAGTACTGACCTTACAGAGCCTTGCTTAACTTCGTCGATCTGATAGGATCTAAGTTAGCCAATTGACGAGTGCTGGGTTATTACTAGTTTGAACTGGTTTTCAGGTGATATCCTCGTGAAGATCCAGTTCCAAGTGGACGACCGCGTGAAGGGTGGCGTCAAGTACTGGCACGTGGGAAGCTGGAAACACTCGGCAGAAGTGCAGACCAACGTTCACTACCAGTTCGAGAACCTCTTCAACGGGAACACGCAGTTGGGTGAGTGTCACCAAGGAGTATTTATTTATCAGATTTCACATATCATAGTAGGCAAGTCGGGTAGCATAATTATAAAACAAGCAAAATTGCAAGTATGTAGGTCTCCTAGTTTTTGAGTTATGGGGAAGTCAAAAGTGTCAAAAGGGTGTCGTTTAGGCTCGGCGCAAACGGGCCACCGACCACAGCCACCAGTGGCTGTCGTGCGCTACCGCCACATATGTAACAGTGTCAGAAGCGAGCGACAGCCACCGGTGTTCGGAAGCCGCCACACTTTATGTAACCCTTCTTACGATGGACTCCGACACGGATACTTTGCTCGCGCTATTGTTAATATGCAGACGACGTAGATAACGCCGTCGCCGCCTATATTGGGTACATCCATACTGCGCGAGGGGTGGAGCAGTGTGACAGTGGCGGGTGTCGGCGTCTTGTGTGGCTCGTAGCGACCACAAATGGGGAACCGCGGACACTGCTGTAGCGAGTGGCCGCCGCCGGCTACACGTGTGCGGCGCAACTATACAAAATATATGAAAAAGTGTGTTAAGTCGCTGTCGCTGGCCACCAGTGGCTGTGGTCGGTGGCCCATTTGAGCCGAGCCTTAAATACACACTGTACCGGTGCGTCGCCCGTTTTTATTAGGGTTCTGTAGCCAACTGGCAAAAAACGGAACCCTTATAGATTCGTCATGTCTGTCTGTCTGTCTTTCTGTCTGTCTGTCTGTCCGTCCGTATGTCACAGCCACTTTTTTCCGAATCTATAAGAACTATACTGTTGAAACTTGGTAAGTAGATGTATTCTGTGAACCGCATTAAGGTTTTCACACAAAAATAGAAAAAAACAAGAAATTTTTGGGATTTCCCATACTTAGAACTGAAATTCAAAAAAAATTTTTTTAACAAACCCATACTTGTGGGGTATCTATTGATAGGTCTTCAAAAATGATATTGAGGTTTTTAATATCATTTTTTTCTTAACTGAATAGTTTGCGCGAGAGACACTTCCAAAGTAGTAAAATGTGTGTCCCCCCCTGTAACTTCTAAAATAAGAGAATGATATAACTAAAAAAAATATATAATGTACATTACCATGCAAACTTCCACCGAAAATTGGTTTGAACGAGATCTAGTAAGTAGTTTTTTTTAATACGTCATAAATCGTAAACCGCAATTTACCTTTTATTCAATCAACTCAAATATAAAAATAAAAAAAAACGTTTAATTTCATTAACATAAACCTTATGCATAAACCGTGAAAGATTATTTTCTAAAAATAAATCTGTAATCTGTGCTTAAGTAATTAATAATTATAATTCGCGCGGGGCGTGGCTTGATCGGTATCGCCCAGATGTACAAACAAAACTTTCATGGAGTTCATAAACAAAAATGTGTTTTGCAACAACAATATGCCAACATTACTTTTTGGAGACTTCAACGAAGATTTTTTAAAAGAAAATTGTATACTGTCATTCATGCAGAACGCTGGATACAGGACGTTATCACCACCTTGTCCAACTACGCGAGGAGGCACACAATTTATTGTCAAACTGGAATATATGTTAGCTTGTTTAGCTATCACAAGCCTATATGGGCTCGCATATAGTTAGATCTAAATCCCATCATTTAGGTACCTAATTAAAATGTTTACTTATCAATAACTGAATATAAAAAAAAATACACTATTATTAAAACATCGATCAAACTCCAAGAACAAAGCGCTTTGCTTCCACATTTATAATGCGTACAGCCATGGATTGGAATGCTTTGCCGTCGTCTGTCTTTCCTGAAAACTACAATCTAGGTCTCTTCAAGTCTCGAGTAAATAGGTGTCTTCTAGACCTGCGTGCCCCATCGACGGCCCCATCATTGCTTAACATCAGGCGAGATCGTGGTCAAACGTAGGTTTATCGTTGATAAAAAAAACAAACAAGAACTTTTATATTATGTTACTTGGTGCTACGGAACCCTTCATAGGCGAGTCCAACTCGCACTTGGCCGCTTTTTCCGAACTTGGCTAACACGATGCCGTGTAATACGATAATAATGAAATTAAATTAAACACCAATGAAACATAGCATCAAAATAGGTACTGATTACTGATTAGGTTCTGATTTTATTAACTATACCTAACTGATATATTATCTTGCAAAAATTGTGATTTTGTTAAAGTCATGTTCATAAAATCGTTCAAGCATCGTTCAAGGAGCTACTTTGTCGCGCTCGGAAGTCGTAGCGCGTTCATTCCATGCTAAATTGGATCAATATTGGTTACCGACTCATAAATCATGAAACTGTAAACTCTTTAAGACGAAATTCAAGGGGCCGAGCCGAGCATTGTTTTTTCGTTTGAGACTTTTATAGAGTTGTACAATACGAGAGTTGCCTGTTATGTTTAGTAACTGGGGCCAATGTTCGTATAGACAATGCAAGGTGGCTTTTTACGACCTAAGGTGTCTTTCTTGGAAATTCCGGCTTCAAAGAATAAGTCGGAGCGTATGAACTTATTTCCTCGTAATTAAGAATGACTGTTGCGCTAGATAAAGAGTTTATGTCTCAGACATTGATACACTTTAATGTAAATCAAACAATTTAAACTAAGTAATTTAGAGCCGAACAGTGTAGCACGTAACGGTGGTAAGAGCCCTGACGGTATGTCATTAATTACCTGGAGTCCTATTAAGCCTCTGGTGTATGTGGTCACTCTGGCGGCATCCTACGTATCTTCTATGTCTAAAATCGTGGGTGCCGCTGCTGCTGCAGCAAAAGATCTCAAGAGGCGGAAATATGCATCCATTGGCAATGGTTATAAATTTCTGCCTCTTGGTGTAGAAACTTTAGACCCGTGTAGACCTGAGGCGTGGCTTCTATTCAGAGTGTTATCGAAGAGACTGGTGGACCAATGATCAAAGGATGCTTACCTTGGACAAAGAATTTGTATGGCTTTTCAACGAGGTAACGTTGCCAGCCTTTTGGGCACTTTATCAGCAGCGGTCAGTGAACTGAACTCTGTTTTTTATCTCTAGGTAGTTATCTAATTAAGGCTAGTAGAAAATAAAGTTAATAGTTTTAAATAGTTTGGTATAGGATAACTAGGTTATATTGTTAATTGTTTGTACCTATTTTTAAACCTGTTAATTTCAACGTTATAAGAAGCTTTACATTATATCGAAAGACGGTTTAAAAAGTTTACACGGTATTTTATCTTACAATCAATAGCTGTAACCACAATTTCTTGAAATGGATGCTCCAAGAACCAAGACGCAACATTTTGCAAGTTCCAGCTTTATACAAAACGCTTTTTGAACGAAAATAGACAATTTAGAAGCAACGTCAAAATCTTCTATAGTGTCAGCAGTTATTTCGAACCAATGTGGTGAAAAGAATATCGTGCGCTTCAAAGGTTACTTTAGAACATGTGTTCGAACTTTTTATGTTTTACGACATGCCGGTTTCATTTTTCGGTCATCATTTGAGAGTACTTGTACAACCGCACATACATTTGTCGAACAGAAAAATCCATTGCCACACAACCGGGTTCGAACTTACGATCTTCAGGTCCGAAGGCGGGGCCACTACTACAAAACCACAAGTGCTCTCAAAACGACAAAAAAATTATTAAGCCATAACTCAAGACAACCTTCTTATACATTTCCAGCGAACACGATCCACGAATTCGCGAACAAAAGCTGGCGGGAGATCTTCAAGGAGGTAGCGCCTCCGATCGTGAAGGCCATTGTCTCTACCATCGTGCAAGAGATCCAGAAGCTCTTCGACAAGGTCCCCGAGAGAGAACTTGCCCTTTCTTAGATTTTATTCTTAGAACTTGCCCTTTCTTAGAACTTATTTAGGTTAATCTAGGCACACTTTGTTTAGTGACAATTTGTGGTCACAAATTCACAGTATAGCCACCGACACGGTTTAATAGCGCTCGGCGAAAGTGGATGGGTGATTTGCGCAAGTGTACTTACATACGCTACGCGCATAGAATTATGTAGTGTTGCCATAGTGAAGAGGTGTTATCATAATATTATCGGCAATACTGTTATCGCCTTTAAAAGTAAATCGTTTCAGATATTTATGTATATAGTTGTCAAATCTCAAATATCTGAGAGGTAGCATAGATTAGTTTAACAAACTGTTGGTGCCTGTAGGTAGGTATAGACAAGGTATACCTTTAACCTACCTAGTAATTGTATTTTTTGTAAGTTATTAGAAAATGTGTGTTTAAATAAATCCTGTTTTAAATAATATTAATCCATGTGAAGGGATATGCTTCACGATTGGTCCCATAGAAATTTCATCAAAATCGGTTAAGAAATTTGGTTTTTAAATCAAAGTAGCTGGAAAAAATATGTCATCCAAGTAAACGAAATTTCGATATTTTGCTTTCTTGTGACTTTCCAGTGGTGTTCACCAACTTCAACAAAAAGGAGGAGGTTCTCAATTTGGTTGTATTTTAATGGGCTCAAATTTCATTCAATTAAGTCTTTTTTTTTAGTTTTTAAAACGTAATTATTTAAACCAAGCGCATGTTGTACCATGTACGTACTTATGTAGTAAAGTACACACGCCATCTGTTTAATAAATAAATAGGCGGCCTACAAATTCTGCAACCAATGTTGGCCACACCGACCACAGTACTGTGAGCACCAGCTCATTGTGTATGAACACTACCAAAAACTAAAAATAAACTTTAAAAAACATAGAAAAATAACTGTTTAATTAGTACCTATCACACGCACGCAAGAAAAAAATACAAAAAAATGAGAAATCATGAAACTTGATCCATTGTTTCTGTCAGCGAGTTTTAGAGTTTAAGGTCATGAGCTGATACGGTAGGTACCTAATTTATTTCGGTTTATATTGTTGCCGATGCTATTGTTATTGAAAGGACAAACTAATGTGCTTAAAGAAAACTGTTGAAGTCACGAACATCATTTTGATCTTAATTCTAATGAAAACATGATGCTTTGTTGACATAGGTACCTACAGGTACAAAGCCAGTCGTCACAACCGAGATATATTATTAGATCATCAATTCCACTCATGCATTAACTAGGGCAAATATTCCGGGTTAACATTTACAATATCTTAAAATTGGTTGAAAAATGTTTTGAATCTCATGAGATAGTTTTGTAAGAGAGTGGATATGGTACTTACTGCTGATGCTACTTCAGTAGAGGAATAATAATGATAGTGGAAAAAAATACTTCCTACCTAAGTTTAAATTTATCCAGTACATACTCAAGTCAAACAATAAATATACAAAATATATTGCTGGACAATTCACACATCACCTAGTCCCAAACTAAGTATATTAAATATTGATGGTCAATGCACACAACACAACCTAGCCCCAAACTACGCATAGCTTGTATTATGACCAGATGACTGAGAGAATACTTGTATATGATACTTTATAACCGAACCAACATCTTCGTTCATCACACAAATGTTTGTACTGGAGGGAATCGAGCCCACAACCTACACCGCAGAAGGCAGAATTACTACCGACTGAGAATAGAGGCCAGTTAATGGATATAGCTTCCTACGGGAATTTCAAAATGTGACATTTTCGATGAGATTTTAAGCATAGGTTTCTTTTACTATTGGTTAAAAAATTTGCCGTACCTAGGTACATACTTCTGTAATTTGCTTAATTACGCTATCAACCTGTCACATGAAAAAATAGCAAACTGGTTGAATATATCCGGCCATAGAACTAGAAGAATAATATTATAAACTTTACAATGTAACTAACCCAATTATGTGCCTACCCACCTACCACCTACAATTGTTTTTGTAATCCTACCAGGTAGGTTCTGAGGTAGATAATGGTGGTTCCGTATAAAAATTGTGTATTGTGACAATTGAACATATAAAATATAGGGAGAAAGATAAGATTAAAAAAGTCGAAGATTGGGCTCAGTGGCGCTCCTTGGGAGATACCTATGTCAAAAAGTGAACTGTTACATCGATGTCGATAATTATGTTGATGACAGTTATTTATGACCTATTTCTTTTATTTTTTATTTAACCTACATATATCGTCCCACTGCTGGGCAAAGGTCTCCCCCAAATCCTTCCAACTAGCTCTATCTTTCGAGATCGCCCACTATCCGCTTTCAATGTTGTCAAGATCGGTCCTCCAACGCTTTCTCGGTGGACTGCGACGCCGCTGTCCGTCGGGCTTCCACGGTGTTACCATGTTGGACGGGCTAGATACATGTCAATGAGTATGCGCTTAAGTGACAGAGGAAGGTCTCCCTTCATATATGCTTTCATGGACCAGTAGCTCTTCTAGGCATTATCGATTCGGGGACCGATTTCCTTGTCCTGCCTGTTTTTGAAGCTTGCTAACTGGCCCAATTAGATGTAATTCATAATTCATGATTCTCTTGCCCATCTACCGCGACCTTACATTTCATGCTATTGGTTATTAGTTTAGTATTGGACCGGTGCAAAAAGGACAATATAATTTGTTAGGTACTTGCCACCGACGTCAATGCCCTTTAGTGCCCAAGTTGCAGCCATCGTTTTGAAGGAATTCTTAGAGGGCTGCTGTAAACAATATGGGTGATAAGGGATCAACTGCTTAACTCCTTTATTAATGCTGAATGTTGTACCTGTAATATTAAGTTTGATATCTGCTATCTAAATTAATTAATTTGTCATAAAAAAATTTGAAAACTTCTTTAGATTCCTTTACTCTAGCGTAATGAGTTATCTTTGCATCCTACTTTTAGGTTATAGCTAACGGTTAGAAACATTTACTTAAGGTACTTGTACGTCGATATCAATAATGTAATTCCCATAACAAGCTCTGCTTACTTTGGGACTAGATGATGCTGTGTGAAATGTACAGCATTACGAGTATTTATATTTTTAATAGGGTTTTAGTTCTGTAAATAGTCTAGAATGGAACTCTAAAGTGTATCTACAATACAAGTAAGTAAGACAAGTACGTGTACCCACAAATCGTCATGACAGGATAAGTGCAGTGGCTACACAATTTAAAGTTTTGTCAAAATTCGTAAAAACCACAGTCATGCTCTTGAATGACGAATAAAAGATAATTATGGAAAATCAGCTTGACAGCATAGTTTTTATAATTTGAACAATCAGGTGAAGCTTATTATACAGTTTATTTAATTATAGACTAGCCTCAAGCCGTGGCTTTGACCACGGGACCGACCTGGCTAAACAGGTTACAATTTTAATTACTGCAAGAATCTCCTGCAATTCCTTTTTCGTGATGCTGGATTGATAGATTTCTCACCTATTAAACAAACCCCTTCATCACAAAAAGGGTTGATTTTAATAGTAAATACTGTTTATACTGGGACAGGTCGCCTCAGGGGAATAGGATTCCGAAGTCCACAAGGAATCCTTTTAAGCATAGCTTGTGTTATGGTGATTAATTGACTGGAAGAATACGTATATATTTTCAAATTACTTTTGTTACTTTATAACACGCAGATGCAGAACAAACACATATTCATCACACAAGATCAAACAGATATTAACACCATAATTGTGTAGCAGAAGTGGCTGTTCGTGCAATTTATAACATAGGCCCTAGATAACCTCATAGAAATATATTTAATGAATTAATATCATGACAATGCCTTGTCAATATATATACAAAAAACCGGTTAAGTGCGAGTCGGACTCGCGCTCCGAGGGTTCCATACAAACCTATAAGTATATAAGTAAAATTTCAGCCATCAAGACAATCGAGTCATAGTTGGATGATGTAACAAAAAATTTACAGTTTTCGCAATTTTTTCTGTGTCTGTGCTATAGGACGTTGCTTCGTACCAAATTTCAAGATTACTGAGTTCACGGGAAGTACCCTGTAGGTTTTGATTCCCTTGCGAGTTGCGAGTTTGAATATATGCGACTTAAATTGCTGTTTCTCTTGATTGCGTTGACATAGAAGTTTGGTTTTGTTACAGCTTAAAGGTATTATAGACCTGAGTATTTTATATGAATTTCAATTTTATACCTCTACGCGTTCATGAGAAAAAGGGTAGTAAGTTTAAAATTATTAAAAATATTTTTATTATATGATGTAACTAAAAATGTACGGTTATCGCAATTTATCTATTATCTGTGCTATAAGACTTTGCTTCGTACCAAATTTCAAGATTCTGAGATCACGGGAAGTACCCTGTAAGTGTTGATTCCCTTGCGAGTGCCGAAAATTTGCGGCATAAACGGCTGTGTCTTTTGATTGCGTTGGCTTAGAAGTTTGATTTTTTCACAGCTTTAAGGTACAGTAAACTTGAGTATTTGATATAAATTTCAGCTTGATACCTCCACGCGTTCCTGAGAAAAGGTGTCTTGACAGACAGACGGACAGACGGACGGACTACAAAGTGATCCTATAAGGGTTCCGTTTTTTTCCTTTCGAGGTACGGAACCCTAAAAATGGAATTGATATTCATTTGTTTAAAAAAATAGCGAATATCATAGTATTTATACTAGAAATAAAGATAAACTCGCTGTTCCTACAGTTATGCTCGCTAAAGATAATAAATCTTTTAAAGTGCAAAGTGTACTTCTATAGGTACCAAGCGATGTTTTAGATTTGTCGATTGGCAAATTTAAAAGCGTAAAACAGAAACTCTCTTATAGCATACTGTAGAATAACAGAAAAGCTTGGGATGAATGTGCTTCAACTCGACTCGGCATCCGTAACCAAATTGGCAAGGATCATACAAAAAACTTTTAAAACCTGATGAGTTTGTTGCCGGATTCTTCTTGAACTGGGGTTAGGCGGAACCGGCACCTATATTCACTAGCATGTAAGACGATTCAAAGTGGTCCTTGTGATTTAATTTAAAAAAACTTTTTTCTAAACAATAATAATTATAATGCCGGCCATTTCGCAGAATTGACTATCACGGCTTTGTACTAGATTATAAGTAACAGACTGATTTTAACATTTTTAAAGGTTCATGTAAGTACCATGCTAAATTCTTGTACATTCTAAGTTTGGGACCTAACCACTAGTCATTCATAAGAATCATTCGTAAGAATAATCTTACGGACATGGGAAGCCTTCACTGTGCCTGAGCACTTAGCCAGTTCATTTTTAAAACACTACAGAGACTAGTTAAAATAGTTGGTACGGTAAATAGGTTGACGTCAAGAAGTTTTCTAAGAACATTGTACCAACCTATCGTATCTAATTACCTACGTAGGTGATAAAACAAACGCATAAGCAAAACCTACCAGAGTAAAGCACAAGAGAACTCCATATGAAATAAAGTAGGTACATTTACCATCAAAATGACGCCATTTATACAGCTCTTCCGCGACTCAGTAAATATTGAAACACAGTGAATAAATATTATGATAAACATAACTTTTCCTTTGCAACGATTTATCGCGATTCAAGTTTTTGAAAATGGCAAGGTATTAAGAGAGGGGAACATGTCAAATTGTCAAATTAGTCAGTGCACTCATGGATTGTTTTTGGTCGTCTAGCGAAGCAAACATTGCGCTCTTATATTTTTATTTATCTCGAGTTATTTCCGGTTTTATTAGTAATTTTGGTGTTTTTATTTCAATAGAGCTAGAGTTATTGACTCGGGTGTGAATAATTGGAATTAAATATTTGTGAATAATTGAAATTAAGGATCTGTGATTCAAGCAAATATAATCCGTAGTTATTTTATATGAATGGCACCATTTTATATAAAATAACAAATGACGAACGACAAGATACGACTTTGTGACATACTAATAGTACATACATAATAGTAGATTGTTGCACCGAGCGCAAAGTGAGTTATTAATGCACGAGTGTTATGTTGGTGCCCGAGCGCAAGCGAGGGCACTGAATTAACACGAGTGCATTAATTACTCACTTTAGCAAGGTGCCTAATTTACTTTTCTTTCAACTACGTAGTAATGTTATCATTGATCACTACAAAACCGATCACAAAGGACGTATTTTTTGCCTAGATCCAAAACAGTGCAGTAATGTTATATAAAATCTCATTATTGCACTGTTTTTTACTTTTTAATTAGATATAAATTTACCACAGAGGTTTAATATCTCCTATTAAGTTTAATATAAAAAGTTTGCATTAGGTCAAAAAGAGACTGGCTGATAATAAAAATCGGCTGAAGCGCATTTTGTACCATTGTAAAACTTTGATTCTTCATATTTTTAGTTTGAGGTACATTTTATCATATTAGGTACCTAGATTGGTAGTTGAAAGAAATAGTAGATTGTTGCACATGACTGATATATTACTTGATCAATGAGATAATGTTAAAATATAGCCGTCTTGCGAAGCAAACATCGCGCTCTTATATTTTTTATTTCATTGACTCGGGTATGAATAATTGTCATAAAAGTTTTGTGTGTTTTTGTGATTTGAGGAAAAATAATCCGTATAACTAATTTATATGAAAAGTCTACATTTTTGTATTAAATAATAAATGACTAACGTCAACATACGACTAAGGTGAAGTTTCACATACTAGGTGAATGTACGTGCGAAATTCCATCGAGATATGTATAAGACATAAATCGATGCCAAATCCTCAAAACCCAACTCCGAGAAGAATTTACAAGAAACTCTGTCTGGTCCTAATGCTTTTTATAGGCTTTATATTAGCTTCACTTGTATGTATGTTTGTAACCGAATCCTTAGGACGCGATTTTGACCCACTTTAAACGGCCAGATTTCATTCAAATTTTGCGCACCTGTCTAAAACCGTCTAAACAATGCAATATATCGAATAAAAATTAAAAAAATATTAATAGTAATAATAATTATATATCCGATTTTCCTAAAACTAAAAATTAGAAAATAAATAATGTTAAAAAAAAATAAAAAACACGCTTTATATAGAAAACCAAACTAAAAAAATTGAAAATAAATTTTAATAAATGTAAGTAAGAAAAGAATGTTTTATTAAAAAAAAAGCGTGGGGTGCTTTTTAAGATATTATCGAAATGATAATCCTTCTTCTCATATCTGTCAATGAAATATTTATAACTATTGACACTTTCCCCTTTTTTCTTACTTACATCTATTAAAATTTATTTTCAATTTTTTAGTTTGGTTTTCTATATAAAGCGTGTTTTTTAGTATTTTTAAACTTTTAATTATTGAAGAGAAAACTTCTTTAGGCGCGTTGAGCACTTTTTGGGCGAACAAAAATCATGGAACTCGCGTCATCGTCACCGCACGCTTCCCATGAGCTATGGATGAAAGTTGATTTTTCTAAAGTGTAAATTTTTTATGTAAAATAGTTGCAATAGTTGTGTACGATGGCGCAATAAATGGAAATTGTATTTCACCATATACATGACAGTACTTTCTACTGATAAATAAAACAATTCATGCGAAATTATTCCCTAAACATTCTTTGGGGACTGCCGATAGAAGTGAAAACTAAGTAATTTTAATTGTATCGTCGAGCTTTTAGATTATTATTTTCGAATTATTTTTGGTTTATAAAGAAGTGTTTATGATCAAGTCAAGATTAAAGTTGAAGTTGGATTTAATCTGATTAAATTGGTTTAAATTGGATAAAGATTAATGCTAAAAACATAGCTCCAGGTATTCTATGACCTAAATAAGCTACTGGATAAATAAGAATCTGTGTTATATCTACATCTACAAATGTATTAACAGATATGTAGAGAATAATATCTTCAGCCCTTAGAAGTCCACTGCTGAACATAGGCCTCCCCAATTGAATTCCAGGAAAAACCATTTTGAGACCTCACCATCCACCGACTACCTGTGATCATTACTATATCATCAGTCCATCGAGTGGGGGTCGTCCTACGCTTCGTTTTCCTGTCCTTGGTCGCCATTCGAGAACTTTTATTCCCCAACGGTTATCAGTTCTGCAAGCTATATAGCCAGCCCATTGCCACTTCAACTTGTAAATTTTGAGTGCTATGTCAGTGACTTTGGTTCTTATACGGATTTACTCGCTGCGGATTTTATCACGTAGTGAAACACCCAACAAAGCTCTCCATAGCACGTTGCGCGACTCTAATGTGTAAGAGGCCAATAGTTAGCGACCGAGTCTCAGTTCCATATGTCATCAGCATCACTGGCAACACGCACTCATTATAGACTTCCGGCTTGAGGCTCTGCGGTATCTGTGACGAGATGTGCCGTAATTTCCCAAACGCTGCCCATCCGAGTTGGATTTGATCAATAATACCTAGCAATCAATGTGGAGCCAAAACACAAATAAAAAATAAAAGTACCTAGTATGAAACACACGCATTCATACATCACGCTCACAGAAACTCAAACAATCCAATAAAAATGTTCCCCTTCCCAAATAAATATTATTTGCCGATGGAATTTATATTTATATATACGCGTAATATCCGCATTTAGGACTACTACTAGATTGACGGACATATACTACTTTTTATATAGTTACCACGCATGCGAAGACGCGGGAAACTATTATAGAACTAACCTACTCGAAAGGTGCGCTTTAGTTTAAATAATCTGGAGGTTTTTTCCGTTTATTTTCAAGTCGAAGTTGGAGTGCAAGTTCAAGTCAAGGAAAATCCAAGTATCCAACAAGATTTGCACTACCTATGACCATGTAGAGCACTGCGCTGAGGTCATGGTTCTGCAGCCGTGTAAAGTACACTCGGCAACATCCACTTGCTGGTCTCCTGAGAAACGGCGACCATCTAAATACGGCCTTAGTTTTGTTGAACTCGATTATGATTCAATACAGTCCTCGGAATTATATAGTCTTGTTATTGTTAGTACATGGATGAGCGAGCTTTGCTCGGTATAAAACACGGAACAAAATGACGTTTTAAAAAAATGAAACCTAGCTAAGGTTCTAGCAAGAAATCAATTTTTGAAAACATCGTTAAAAAATCGATCTCTATTTATCGCCCCCGAAACCCCTGCGTTCTACGTTTCATGAAAATCATTGGAGCCGTTTCCGAGATTCAAATTATATATATACATATATACAAGAATTGCTCGTTTAAAGGTATTAGATTATCAGAGTAATGGTGTTCTAGTACTAGTCCTGCCGTTCGTGGGTTCGTACCCAGTCAAGCACCAATGGACTTTTCTGTTCGAAAAATGTATGTGCATTGTACTAAAACTCGTAAACGGTAAAGGAAAACATCGTATGGAACCCGGTATGTCGTAGACCTAAAAAGTTCGAAGACTTGTGACAAGTGCATAAAAAGAAGCCGTACTCTAAAGTTAAAGTCAAAATATATTTTGTTCAATGCAATCACAAGGATCACTTTGAAACGTCTTACATACTAGGTGAATTTAGGTGCCAATTCCTCCTAACCCAAGCCCGAGAAGAACCGGCAAGAAACACGCCCTGGTAGTGAACTAGTGACACGATACAATGATGATGATCGTTCATATTTAACTGATTGCATACAAACTATACCATAAACATTTATTCTATTTAGAGCTTTTGTATTCCTAGGGACTTTCGTTTATAAAAAAACTATATCGTAAATTAGGCATCTATGCAATGAATTTTACTAAATGTAAAATAACCCTACAACATGCCTTATCTTGTCTATCTTACGAAGAAACTGAGGAGTTATTTGTAAAGTAATTTATATGTAAAACTTTCAACCTTTTATGTTAAAAGTAGGTTTTCGCATTGTTATTCTGTCATGTGTAAATATCATTGTCATATCATTATCATATTGTCTATTTAATTTTATCACTTAAGTTAGATACCAATTTTTTGTTTATTGACCTACCTATTAGTTAATATTGTTAGTCCTTTTCAGTCTGGACCCACACACACACGCACACACACTGGGTTCTTTTTTTTATCTTTAATAATAGATTTTATTTTCCGTATTGTAACACTCAGCTCTAAGATAATGAATAACAAAAAAAACTATATTAACTGCCGGCTCCCAACAATAAAAATAACAATATGTAATTATTTAATTTTAATAATTAATAATCAAACTGCTAATTCCTTTTTATTTTTTTGATAATTTGTTATAGGAAAATAATAATAAAAAAAAAACCCAAAATAAAAAAACATCTATCTATAAATATATTTTTTATAATTATGGACTACGTGAAATTGTCTGATATATAATATAACAAAGACAATTTCAATAAGCCCAAATATGTAGGCTCTGCTTTGAGTTGACGAGGAGTTGGGTTTTCTGCACATTCCAGGTGATGCTGCATCAGGTCAAGGTTACCACGTTCTTGCAATATCATTGATTACCATTCGACCTGTGGATGTTTCCCAGATCAGATCTCCTAAAAATGATCTGGTGATCTTCGAATACCTGAACAGAGTCTCTTGAATCATTGCTAACAACATTTTCAATCAAAGGCCCTATCAAATAAAAAAACCTAAATGAAAATGTTTCATCTGTTTGGGAGCTATGTAGTTACACTATATAACTATATACAATAAGAAGAAGAGAAGTACTTACATAACATGACTATATGTATGTACATAATATAAGTAACTTACTCATTGAACCCAAGCGTTTATCTGATGCGCTAATTATGTCGGATATATATGAACACTCCCGACATTGTTCGTACTTAACACGGGTTATTTATTGTTATATTTTAATTCTGTCAGCTCAGTTGGTAGTAGCTCTGCCTTCTGCGCTGTAGGTTGGGGGTTCGATTTCCTGCCAGGACAAACATTTGTGTGATGAATATAGGTGTTTGTTTAGTCTCTAGGTGGCATATTGTATCATAAGTATGTATTTAAAAATATAACAAGTATTGTCTGCGTCTGGGTGTTTCTATGTATAATATATGTGTAATCAAAAAAAAAACGTTTGAAGTAGTATATCGATCATGTGCGGTACCACACAATAACACAAGCTCTGCTTACTTTGGGGCTAGATGACGCTGTGTCAAATGTCCGGCATTATTATTATTATTATTAATAAGTACCTACTCTATAAGTCATTCTGTCACAATAATTAAATTAAATTAAATTCATTTATTACGTCAGACAACATTATAGGTCCATTATTTTTTGTTAGTGAGTTGTCTTAGAAACTATGTTAATTTACAATGAAGTACACATACACAAACAAAACACACACAAAAATAATAAAAGCTAGTTTTAGTTTGGGGTTTGATGGTGTTGTGTGGCATTGTCCACCAATTTTTATTTATTTAATTGTAATTTTAAATAATTGCAATTTTTTAAACCAAAATGTTTATTAATAAGTACATACATATTAATAAACTTTTTAATTAAGTATTTAGCTTTTTTTTCCATTTGTTAGAAACTGTTATAAGATGGTTCTTCTCGGGCTTGGGTTAGGAAGAATTGGCACCTAAACTGACCTAGATATGTTATACGTTTTAAAGTGATCCTTGTGATTGTATTGAATAAAATATCTTTTGACTTTGACTTTTGCAGGAAAACATTTAATTTTCGATAAAAAATGTTGAGATCAATAATCGAGATAAAAATAACACACAGTAAGCCAAATTTCATAAAACTTGATTAGGTATTTCCGGAGTTTATCTCGCTCAAAGATATTTTTGGACATGTCTTCACACGGTTCTACGACAGGCTGGTTTACTCACGATGTATTCCATCGCCTATAAGAGTACTACTAGTATAGCGCACGTACATTTTTCTAACAGAAAAACATGAACATGATCCCTTAGAAATAGGTATATTCTTCTAGTATAGCTGTTCCTCGCGTTGTCGTTGCCGATGCCGAGCATGCCGACATGTAGGCTCTAGGCTCCCATAACAATGAAATTAAATGATGATTTAGGATATGTTAGGACTAAAAATATACGACCTGTGGCGCAGTGAGGTTCGGCTGAGACGCAGAAGGTTGCGGGTTCGATTCCCGCCCCGGTACAAATGTTTGTTTGATCTGTAAGTATTTGTCTCGGGTCTGGATGCTTCTATGTATAATAAGTTTGAATTTACAAAAAAAATGGTATATAAGTAGTGTATCAGACATGTGGTACCCATAACACAAGCTCTGCTCACATTGGGGCCAGATGATGCTGTGTGAAATGTCCGGCATTATTTATTTATTTATAATAGGATTACCTACCTGATAATCCGTGTTGCTTGGAGTATAGGTACCTACGAATAATAGTAATTACAGTCAGTCAGTAGCAGCTCTACAAGTTTTATTATATTTACTCGATGTATAATTACATAAGCATTTGTGATGGTTAATTCGCACCAATTAGCCCTTCGACCTCAAATAAAAACAAAGCTAGTTCTATAGAACTGGGCTATTGTATATTTGAGGATAGCTTATGCATAATATGTCGGCACCTATGACTAATCTTCTAAAATAAACGAACATAAATTCATAAAAACCTAATCGCTGGTTTTGCTATGTGGGTGTTAAATATATATACCTATGACTGAACTAAGATGGACAATCTAATGATTCTGTCCAATGGAACGAACAATTTAGGAACCAGTATTTATATTACAATTACTTGTAACTCTATCTAATATTGTTTCTTCTTTTTCTTAACGTGTTACTTGGCACATGTCTTTGAACTTTTTTTAGGTTCTACCGGTCATGCCGGTTTCCTAACGATGTTTTCCGTCACCGTTTGAGAGTACTGGAATAGCGCACATACATTTTTCGATCAGTAATATCCACGACTGGATTTAACCCCGATCGGAAGTCGGACCCCCGACTAGACAACACGTGCTCTCAATTGATTATTAGTTACTTATGTATAATACATTATGTCATAATTATCTAAGATTATAATCGCACAGCAACAATAAAATTAAACAAAGCTAGCACAAAAACAAACTTCCTCCCGCGAGGTGTCACTGGTTTTGATCTTAGAACGAGGGGTGATGTCGCGTTGAGTTTGTAACACATTTGGACATTTTGATATTTGTCTGATTGCTGCAATCAATGATCTTTCTGGGAGTTGATTCTGATGATTTCTCACGCAAATTACGTCGTCCAGAAACGCTACATCTACATGAGATATTCATCTCACTTGCTGAGCAATGGTCTCTTATATATCACAACTAGTTACTGCCCGCAGCTTCAAACGCTTGGTACCTACCTAATAAGTAGCCTATGTCCTTTTCCAAGGTCCCATGTATCTCTATACCAAATTTCATCAAAATTTTCTCAGCGGTTTAGGCGTGAAAACGTAACAGACAGACAGACAGAGTTACTTTCGCATTTATAATATTAGTCGGGCTTACCTAGTAAATACACCAACTTAGTTTTATTATGGGCTTTTTAAAGTTGTAACAGAGAAAGACGATGTTTTGCCAGCGCTTAGCATACTAGAAATTGAATTAGCATACCTATTGAACCATGGGTTGGGTCAATAGGTATGGTAGTTTAAGAGTTAGTTAAAATTAATGCTATATTAACTGGGCATCTATGTTAGCGCCCATTCACCTTATGCTGACAAACAAAGTGGCCTTTGAGTAAAATAGAATAAATAATTAATTAGTTTTCCATCGATTTAACCTCTGAGAAGGCTAAATATAATGGAAAATTGTGCATTTCATTTCGAAGCGATTTGATCAGTTTGATCAAGTTTATAAGCACGACAATTTCGAGAATTCCAACAAAGATTACAAATGGATGTGGCTTTGTAGCTACTCTGGGAGGTTTAGACATTTACCTGACGTTAAGTTTTTCTTCATGTCTTTCTGGAGAGATTAATATGTATGGAAATTACAGTTATAACTGTCATATCAAATTGTAAGAATATCCTTACAATTTGTAACTTCGTCTCCCTCTGTTACAACTTAAAAAAACCCATGATAAAACTAAGTTAGTGTATTACTAGGTAATTGTGATATATCAGAGACCACAGCTCAGAAAGTGAGATGAATATCTCATGTACATGTCGGATTACTCGAAAACGGCAGAACCGATTTGAAAAACTCTTTTTTTGTTTGAAAGGGTATACTTCACAGGTGGTCCCATATAAATTTTATCAAAATCGGTCGAGCTGATAAATCACAAAAATCTAAAAATTGTATACATCGATGATGTTTTCATGTACTTCGATACCTCGCTGTCTCATTGGAGCGGTGCGTTTATTTGGCCTACCCATATTATATATGTACAAAATAGATCTACTTTCTAATAAAAATGTACTAGAGGCTCAAATTTCATTTAATGAAGTCGGTTTCTTTTTAGTTTTTAAAATGTAATTATATGTAGCGTTTTTGGATGATGCAATCTGCGTGAGCAATCATCAGCATCAGCTCCCAGGACGATCAATGATCAGCAATCAGACACATAATGTAAGGATATCCTTACAATTTGTGTTTCAGCAGGCGAGAACACCAACAGAAATAGGGATCTTTATCTAGCTCTCTGGGCATATCTAGATGTGCCTAAACAGCGAATATACGACAACATGTTAGCCGTACCTACAGGCTGTACATGCGGATGATGAAGCAATACTATGATATATTCTATGGCGTGGATCAGTAGGTATGGCGACGTCATTACTGTTGGGCATATAAGCGCGGCAGCGACCTCGACCGTCATATTACTGAAGTGAACTCCGATGATGTTGAGGATTCTAACCCTTTTGGCTGTGGTGTTCGGTGTGCAGTCGGCTTCGGGTAAGTGTTCATGTTTTATTAAAACTAAAAATGATGTAAATTAAGTTAGGTACGTGTTCTTTATATATAGGTACAGGCAATAGTCCTGAAATTTTTAATGGATCTAGCTTACTCTAGATTCAAATCAAACATTCGTGTTATGGACAGAGATGTTTGTTCTGTGTCTGGGTGTTATTTTATTTTATTTTAATTAATAAACAAAATCCACAGCTCTTAATTAACAATATTACTTAATCTAAATAATATTACTGTTACTTACTTATACAGTAACATAATTTGAATCCCGGGGGAATACCAATAGTACGGTGCGTCCTGTTAAGACATTAAATGAATTTGTTATGACTTGTTTAAAAAGATGCCATTTGCTTATTTATATTATAACTACAAAGTATAATACAAAGACGCTTCCCGCTGATATTGATGCAGTTTTATTAAATAGAGTAATTCAAGAGGAAGGTTTATATGTATAATACATGTATAATATAGTAGATAAATACTCTCAATTTTAGAGGTTTCTAATGTGTTGTCGTAAATAATATATTGCAAACGCTGGCTGAACCATTCTATAGTATATTTAGTATCAGCATTGCACCCTTGCGAAGCCGGGGCGGGTCGCTAGTAAAATATATAAGTATTCTATCAGTCATCTGGTCTCCATAATATAAGCTATGCTCAGTTTGGGGATTGTGTGCATCGTCCACCAATATTTATTTAATTTATTATTTTAAAGTGATTTATATGTGCCTTCCAGCGCCGTTCATCAAGCCATGCAAGTCCGGTGACAACGCATGCGCCTTGCAATCAGGTCAGATGGCTATCCCTATCATGGCACCAGGTGTGCCCGAACTGGGCATCAAACCCCTGGACCCCCTGTACCTGAACTTGGTGAACGCTGACTCGGCAGGACTGAAGCTAACTCTAAAGGACACCACTGTAACAGGGATGAAGGGTTGCAAAGTTGAGGCTATCAAGTGAGTTCGTTTGACCAGTTTTTTTGTACTTTTATTTGTTTTTTTACCAAGATCGGCTATGACCAGATGCCAGTGTACGTTCTGTCACAGATAGGTGTAGTATCCTGTCTGTAGGGATTATGACGAGTCTAGCTCTGCGGGACCTGTTTAAGTACCAATACTTCCGTTAGTACATAAGGTGTTATTTACTTTTTCATCACATAACTTTCAAAGAATGCGTTCTCCAGCTAAAGAAAACTGTTCAGAAGTTACCGAGCTATGTATGAATGAAACCTAATTACATTAATAGTTATTAATGTTCTCACGCAAACGATTATATCTGTAGATATAATGACATCCTGATGATCCTGAACAAAAGGATTGGACGTTACAAAGTTTTTACACAAATTGTTCTTAGAAAACATAATAAACTTTAGACCTATCGCCGCGGCGATTTTGTTTGCGCTATTCAGTGGAACATGCAATCAGATGAAGACGGAAAAACCGCGTTGAAAATAAAATGCTTTAGAATTGACTTCGCAATAGTGCGGTTTAAATCGCGCCGAATAACTCGCTAGTGCGTGAGTTGCTTTGGTTGACAGGTAACATAAGGTACTCGTGCATAGCCAAGTGAAAAATTTTATTTGCCTAATAAAGCTAAAATGACTATGAATAAATGACTACGAATTATAAATTTTCGTCAATCAATGTGAAGCGCGTTTATGTCTTTTTTATGAAATTGTACAAACAGACTGTGACTATCTTAAACAAACACTAGCTAATGAATTGTTTAAATATGCTGCCGTCTCTATTCGATGAAATGAGAATGACAGAGACAGAACATACTTATGCGTCATGTTAGCTAATTATTATAAGATACAGGCAATTTCTCGTGAACCCGTGAAGTCATGCATGCTTGTCTGATCAACGCTCATGTTGCGATACAAGCATAGATTATGACGAGACAAATTGATTTCGCTCTTAGTTTTGGTTGTCCAACATGTCCAAAAGTGTTCGGTGTCGGCAACTGGAAACTAAAAGTCGTCAGTTGAAGACACAAGCAACATTAACAAATTTCCTTACAATTGTAATGACGGAAAACAAGCAACGAATTGTACCAGTGGCCAGTTGTAGCAACAGGCGACTGAGTCCGATCACCGCCACAAGACACAGCAACTACGGTTCCCTGTGATGGTGTGCCGTGTCGGCAACAAAAAGTGTCTTCGTTTGCGTAGCGCCAACTTAATAAGTCTATTTATCAATTATAATAAAATATTATAAAACAATAAATAAAAAAAAATAACAAATTATACATTATGTTAACATATATAATCAAATATATTTTTTTTAACTTAGCTCTTAATTATTTTACATACTTGACTTAAATTCTCTAACTTTAATGTATACATACAAAATACTACGGAAGAGCGAGACCCTCTTACACAGGTATTTTCATATGTACCTACCTACTTAACCTAGATAGGTAGGTAATATGATATATTACCTACCTATCTAGGTTAGTACATTGATGTTTATAGAATGATAAAATATGGTTTGGTTGTAGAGTTATTACATATTTTGTACAATGCATCATGCATTTTCGCCGCCATCATTTAATCAAGTCAAAAAGTCAAAAGATGATTTATTCAATACAATCAAACATCTTACATTATACTAGGTGAATTTAGGTGCCAATTCATCCTAACCCAAGCTCGAGAAGAATTGGCAAGAAACTCGTCTTGGCAAGGTGGTGCGCCTTTCAACATTTTTTATGCAATTTTGAAGTCTATTCTTATGAATTAAAAGAGGATCCATGAAACCATGAAATGTATCATAATATTGAGAGAAACAAACATTTTGTACTTATTTGTATTTTGGTTGCGTAGGTTGCCTTAGATTTTATGAGCAATTGTGTGGTAATATTCTGTCAAGTAGGTAAAATACCTACTTATATTGTGTAGATCTAAATAATGATATTTCCTTAAACCGCAAAGTGCTCTGTATGGTTTCTATTATAGGGTCAGAGCCAAGAGTGAGGCCAACCAGTCTTTCTGTGCCTTGTTTTGCACTAAGTGAGTAGGTATTATAGGTAGGGTAAAACACCCAGTAGTCAGCCCCGCACCAGTACTCAGCCTTTACGGACTTTATATCCCTATAAATAGTGTTGAAATTGGTTTATACCTTTAAATTACGTTTAATCAAATCACTGTATCCTTTTTGGCTATTACGCACACATAAGAAACAATAACATGTCAGTATACATACATAACATATTAATAATAAATAAATAAATAAATACGAAACAATAACATGTCAGGTTGGCGAGCTAAACGCAATCCTTTGCACCTCCGCCACAGACATGACTGGGCGTGTCACTGTCACAATTTTTTTCTTAAGGAGACACGTATGAGTTTTCTGTAAGTTTTTGTGTCTATTTGTTGTAATTTGTGGTGGATTGGGATGCTGTGTTACTATTTAATGATTATTATGTGATAAAATTAACTATTAGATGCATTTATTTGCTTTAAAAGCTGTAATTTAGGAGGCCGACTACTGGGTATCGATTTTTTAATGTAGATCCAGTGCTCAGCCTTAGGTGGCTGACTACTGGTTTTTTCGTAATTTTGTTATATTTAGCTCAAATTAACGGAGCGATTAATACCAATTTTGCTCATTAGTTTGATCATAACTCATCTAAGGCGAAAAGGGTATTTTACCAGTAGTCAGCCGCATACTAACATAATTGCATGTCAGGGGCCGACCAATGGATCTACAAATCCAGTAATCAGCCGTCTGTAGCTGTTTCACGAAATAGCACCCTAAAGCCCTTATAATCAGAGTTCAATAAAAAAAATAAAACATACATTTTGATGAAAGCGTATCATCATTAAATAGTAAAAAACAAAGTCGCCTCCCGCTGTCTGTCTGTCCCGATGTATGCTTAGATCTTTAAAACTATGCAACGGATTTTGATGCGGTTTTTTTTAATAGATAGAATAATTCAAGAGGACGGTTCATATATATAAAACATGCATAATATAGTAGAGAAACACTGATAATTTTAGAGGTTTCTAATGTGGTGTCATAAATAAACACATTTTTTGCGCTTATGCAATGTTCGCCTCTGCATTGGAGGATGTTTTCAAGCTCTTGTACTGGCATAGACATAGTATCAACATCAATAGCGAACGTCTCACTCACCTTCGATTTGCCGACGATATAGTCCTCATGGCAGAACCGCTGGAAGACCTAGGCACAATGCTCAGCGACCTCAATATCGTCTCCCAACAGGTGGGTCTTAAAATAAACATGAGCAAGACAAAAATCATGTCGAGTGCTCATGTTGCACCCGTACCGCTACATGTTGGGAGCAATATAATCGAAGTTGTAGACCATTATGTCTATTTGTGTCAGACGATTCAACTAGGCAAGTCCAACGTCGACAAAGAGGTCAGCTGACGAATCCAACTTGGATGGGCAGCGTTCGGGAAATTAAGGCACATCTTCTCGTCACAGATACCGTAGAGCCTCAAGACGAAAGTCTACTATAAGTGCGTGCTGCCAGTGATGACATATGGAACTGAGACTTGGTCGCTGACTATTGGCCTCATACACAAGCTCAGAGTCGCGCAACATGCAATGGAGAGAGCTATATTGGGTGTTTCACTACGTGATAAAATCCGCAACCAAGAACCAAAGTCGCCAACGTAGCGCTCAAAATTTTGTAAGTTGAAGTGGCAATGGGCAGGCCATATAGCTCGCAGAACTTATAACCGTTGGGGAGTAAAAGTTCTCGAATGGCGACCATGGACAGGAAAACGAAGCGTAGGACGCCCCCACCCGATGGACTGACGACATTGTAAAGATTGCAGGAAGTCGGTGGTTGGAGTCCTGGAAATCTATTGGGGAGGCCTATGTCCACAGTGGATTCATAAAGGCTGATATTATGATGATGAAGCCAAATATTAAAGAAATAAGTAAGAGGCTGACTACAGGGTAAGACATGGCTGACTTGTGGAGAAATGAGGCTGAGCACTGGTGAAAAGTGCCATATTTTAATTATTGTTGTTTTTTTTTATAATTCTATTACAATTTAAATGTTTTGTTGATTTTTTTAGTGAGTTTAATAAATAACCTTTCGGAGAAAAGCTTTTGTTTTTATTAATATTATTTAATATTTAAAATACAATTGAAACAAATTTCATTACCCACTAAAAGGCTGACTACACTGGGTGTTTTACCCTACGTAGTCAAAGTCCAATATTATAAAAAACTGATACTTTTATAAAAATTGAATTCTAAACTAATAGGTACATAAGTGTCTCTTTCGTTTATTGGACAGAACTTCAAGAAACCAATTTTGGCGGAAGTCGGTATAGGTAGGTAGGTGTTTACCTGACAAATGTTCACTGTTAGATATACTTACCTAGACTTCTTCATTGTCGGTCACAACTACATATCTACTTACTAGCCCATTAGAGTGAATATATACCTTATACCTTATACCTACGAGTAAGTACCGTCTTGTTAAATTAAGTTCAATTCATTTAGACTGTCCTTGGATTCATGGGTGAACCCAGGGGGGCAGAGGGAGACGCAGCTGAGAGAAACATATAAAAATTATAAATTAAAATGTAAAAACTCCCGACACAAAACACTCTCCGTTCCCGCCCTAGTTAGGCCGTCCCCCCAGGCAACAGCCCAAGCCGAGGTCCGTACCTAAAGTGGTGCCCTTGCGTTTGTTGCCAAAAAACCTAAATATTTTAAGGTCGAGCGCCATCTGCGCTCGCCAAAAGCCCGTGTTACGCTGTCACGGGTTGTCAGACAACCTAACAGCATCAGTCGAGTCCGAAAAAAAAAACCGACACAAAAATTCATTGAGAATATCCCAATGAGCCTAAACACGACACCTCTGCTGCAAGTTGGTGAGGAGTAGGGTATCCTGGAGGTTGATGCTTCAGGTTCTTGCAATATTATTGTTCTGTGTCTGGGTAGTATAAAGTAGGTACCATAAGTATGTATTTAAAAAAATATATACATAAGTATTCTATCAGTCATCTAGTCACCATAATACAAGCTATGCTTAGTTTGGGACTAGATGGTGTTGTGTGCATTGTCCACCAATATATGTATATTGACCGAGCGAGCGCGAAGCACAAACGAGTGTCTCCGTTTCAGCTTAGGCAAAAATGCTTTCGTATGTCTGTCTGACGGCCGGCGCGGCGTCTGTCCGGATGTTTTCATTTCTCAACAGATTCTCGTGAAATAATGTGAGCAGGTTCTATAACTATGTACCTACTTAGATTTTTTTTGATAATTCCGTTTTTGGATTTTTTTTAAATGGCGGAGATATATATTTTTTTTTAATACCGGACATTTCGCACAGCATCATCTGGCCCCAAAGTAAGCAGAGCTTGTGTTATGGGTACCACATGACTGTTAAACTACTTCTGGGTGATTCTACAAAAATTGGGTAACTCGATGTCATCAGTCATTATTTTATGATTAATTTTAAAACAATTAAAAGTATTTTATCTGGTCACCTAATTTCAGCTATTCATTTTAAATACAAATTTGGCGTGTACTGACTTTTTGAGAATATATTGTAAAGGCGTGGCGTACCACAAAAGCGCGCAATCAAATAGCCTTGTATTGAATATAACATTGAATATAATTAAACTTACTATTTCACTATAATCTGTGATGTATTGATAATATATAAACACAACTTTCATACATTAATATTCTCACAGTTATTGTAAAAATAATAAGAAACTTTGTGTTTAGTTTTATTCGTCAGTCCGTTGTGTGTTGTTCGAATTTGAATTTCCTGCTAAATACCGGCGATTCAAATTCAAATCCGTGTTAAAATTTAAAGGTTGGTATTAAAGTCAGCTGCAGACCGCGCCATTGTTCGACCGCCTTTACTGTGCCAGGAGTATTACGTAAATAAATATTTTTTAATTGTTACTTAAGTTAATTAAGATTTAAATTGAGACTCAATATATGTGCCATTATTAGTTTCTAAGAAATTTCTTCTAAATATTAATAAATTTCTT
The DNA here is from genome assembly GCA_948098915.1 of Lampropteryx suffumata. Taxonomy (NCBI): domain Eukaryota; kingdom Metazoa; phylum Arthropoda; class Insecta; order Lepidoptera; family Geometridae; genus Lampropteryx; species Lampropteryx suffumata. Next base: position 19,167,486 of record OX402557.1, on the reverse strand, counting down.
GCTTATCTTATGAAGTTGTATGTTTTATCAGTACTTTTTCACCCTTGTCAGTCCCCTGGCAGTCAAATTCGGAAAAATCAAAATATCTCCGCATCTACTGTAAAAAGTATCATGAGCAATATATTTATTAGATTAGCTATCTTATAACGCAAATTTGAAGGAATTTGGTTTAAAAAACTATCATAAACAAAATATCCCGAAAAGGTCCCAACTTTTGTATATTCACCCTTATATACTTTTTTTTGTTTATTTTTTGTTTTTACATATGTAGATATATATACATAGAAATACCCAGACCCGAGACAAATACTTGCAGATCATACAAACATTTGTCCCGCGGCGGGAATCGAACCCGCAACTTTTTGCGTCTCAGCCGGACCTAAGCCCACTGCGCCACAGAGGTCGTCGAAACGAAACGGAGATATTTATGTGTGTTGATAACGTAAAAGAAAGTTATATTTCAGTCATTTCGAAATATGTTCGCGAGGTCTACAGCGCACAGAGCCACTTGTTATTATTATTATTATTATTGATGTAGCAGGACACCAACTTTCCATTAGATCAGACCTGTGGAAGTTGTTCAGATTTCTTCCACAAGAAAATAACTGATGATCTTCAAATGGCTGAGCAGCTTTTCTTGAAATAAATATGAATACCTATAGGTTAACTCACCTTTCAAACAAAAAAAAGTTATCAAAATCATCATTTAAATCCGTTCAGGACTTCAGGAGGTATGATGCCATAGACAGACGTAGATACATAGATACATACAGAGAGCCGCATCAAAATATTTCAAAGCAGAATTGAACACAAAGTTTCCCTTGTACCATGCATCGATGATCCAAATGATCTTTTCACCAAATTGTCTAATTTAATAATTAAAGAACATGCTGATATATTTACAGTAAAAACATGCAAAACAAAAAATTGTGCTCGATTTGTAGACTGGGCTACACCGGGTATTTATAGAAGTAGGAATACATTGTATGAATTATATGCTACCAGAGAGACAATGTTAGATGATCCAGTTTTTATCTTATATGATAGGAATTACTCAAAAGTCTTCAAAAAAGTTTGTCATGCGGCTAAGTCACTGTTTTTGAGAAAAATAATAGAAAATTCAACAAATAAAATAAAAGCAACTTGGAAATTAATTAATAATGAAACAGGTAAATCAAGGGCTCGCAATATACAGTTCAAATTAAATATAAATGGTACAATTTTGACAAAGGAACAGGAAGTTGCGAATGCATTTGATAGTTTTTTCTCAGATATACCAAAAATAGTGACCAAATCGTTAAACTCTTCAGCCTCCAGAGCTTCCGTTCTATTAGAATCTAGTGTTGCAAAATGTAAGAATGAGTTTAGTTTTAGCTACATTAACGAGGCTAGTATTGTAAAAGCATTCAAGTTAATTAATATAAAAAATACAGAAGATCTTTGGGGAATGTCTACAAAGGTGCTGGGTGTCATTATATTAGATATTGCACCATGTTTAGCTTATATTTTTAATAGATGTATCGACGAGGGAGGTTTTCCCGATCTCATGAAACACAGTAAACTCATTCCTATGTTTAAGTCTGGAAGTGAAAGTGATCTCGCTAATTATAGACCGATTTCGATATTACCTGCTTTAAGTAAAATTTTTGAAAAAATAATTCTTAATCATTTATTATACCACTTTAACGTTAACGGCCTGCTACATAGTAATCAATACGGATTTACTAAAGGTCGATCAACAGCTGATGCAGGTATAGCGCTCTTAAAGCATATATTTGAGGCCTGGGAGAAGTCACAGGATGCAGTTGGGGTATTCTGCGATCTATCTAAGGCCTTTGACTGTGTGAGTCATGCAACCCTAATCACAAAGTTAAAATATTATGGCATTAAAAACCGGGCGATTGACCTCATACAGTCTTATCTATCCAATAGAGTCCAGAAAGTAGACGTGGGTGGTGAGAGGTCTTTGGGATCAAATATTGATATAGGGGTACCTCAGGGATCGATACTAGGCCCTTTTTTATTTCTAGTATACGTTAAAGATTTACCATTTTTTGTAAAAAATATTTGTGATATAGTTTTATTTGCAGATGATATCTTTAATTTTTAAAGTTGATAGAGGTAAAACCAGTATTTGCGATAACGTAAATGAATCCTTATCGTTAGTTCTTAACTGGTTCACTGTAAATAATCTTTTGCTTAATTCAAAAAAAACTAAATGTATCAAATTCACTTTGCCAAATGTTATTCATAGCCCGTCCAACATTGAAATAAATGGAGAGGCAATGAATCTTGTAAATTCCACGATCTTCCTAGGTCTTAATATTGATGCAAAACTACAGTGGGGACCACAAATTGAAACACTTGCTGGTAGGCTTAGTTCCGCTGCATATGCAGTTCGTGCGATACGGTGGCTTACTGATGAAGCTACAGCTAGACTAGTTTATTTCAGTTACTTCCATAGTGTTATGTCATACGGCATCATTCTCTGGGGGAAAGCAGCTGATATTGGTAAAATATTTGTAATTCAAAAAAGGGCAATACGTGCCATTTATAAAATGAAACCACGAGAATCTTTGAGAGAAATATTCAAAGAAATTAATATTCTCACAATAGCTTCACAATATATATATAAAATTTGTTATATACACATAAAAATAGAGATGGGATTCAGCAAAATAGTGACCTTCATAAAATCAACACTAGGAATAAACATAAATTATACATCCCTAGGTTTCGACTAGAAAAAGTTAATAAGTTATTTATGGGAAACACGGTGCGCTTCTATAATAAGCTTCCTGAAAATGCTACTAAACTACCTATTAAAAAATTTAAAGCATACATTAACGGTAGTCTTTTGAATAAAGCTTATTATAATATAGATGACTATATTATTGATAAGAATGCATGGCCTCATGTCGCTCTGCCGTCAGACAGTTAACCGACACACTTGAAATGTATAAACTCTCTTGTATTAGTATTTCGTAGTTAAGGTATTTATAAGATGGATCATTATAAAAAAGCGCTAGGACCAAGACGAGTTTCTTGCCAATTCTTCTCGAGCTTGGGTTAGGATGAATTAGCACCTAAATTCACCTAGTATGTAAGACGTTTCAAAGTGATCCTTGTGATTGTATTGAATAAATCATCTTTTGACTTTGACTTTGACTTGATACGTGTTGCACCCGCTACATAGCTCTATTTGTTGGCGGGCGGACGCATTAAATATTCAGCACAGCGCCATCTAGAATCTAGTAGATACACTACATAGTACGCGTATCCAATGTATAAGAGCGAACGAGATGCATCTCTCTCTTACAAGAGAATATTCTTAGCGCGTTCCAGTCAAATTTCTTGCCGGATTCTTCTTAAACTGGGGTTAGGAGGAAGCGGCACCTAGATTCACTAGCATGTAAGAAAACGATTCAAAGTGGTCCTTGTGATTTTATTGAATAAATAAATATTGAATTGAATTGAATCAATGATATTATACCTATATAAACTTAGTAAAACCTCATTGACGCGTTCCGTTTCGTTCTCGAACGTTCGAGTAGCACGTACGTCTTTTCGTCGGGGGTTAAAAAGGGTTTATATTTTCACTGCGCCTATAACAAATAAAACTAGATGTTACTGATAATTGTTTTCAGGGAATCAGTTTTGCATTAAATAAATAAATAATGCCGGACATTTCATGCAGCATTATCTGGCCCCAAAGTAAGCAGAACTTGTGTTATGGGAATGGGAACCTCATGACTGATACAGTACCTACATACTTTTTTTTTAAACACATAGGTACATAATTTATACATAGAAACACCCAGACTCGAAACAAATACTTGCACATCATACAAACATATGTTCCGCGGCGGGGATCGACCCCGCAAACTTCTGCGTCTCAGCCTACTTTAGTCCACTGCGCCACAGAGGTCGTTAAAAATATGCACCCAAAATACCATTGCTGTGTGAAACAAATATTTCGATTATAGAAGAAGCATTTTGTAGAAATTTTGAATTTGGAAGGTTGGAAAAGCTTTATCACAAACGGAATGTCATTAGTACATGTAGGTACAGAAGGTGGACATCGCTGAAACATTTATATATTATCAGCTCTTGCTACATTGTTGCGTTGCTGCAAGAGCTTTCAGTGCAATTCAGCTCGCACAAACGCTTAGTGCCGGTGCCTAACATTATATTTACCTACATAGTGCCTTCCTTTTTATCGTGTAATTATCGGGACTACTCTACAAATTTGGCCACCAAAGTGGGCCCGCCTATTTAAGTATACGTAGCTTAAAGTGCTGAATGCGCCTGGCCTATTAATAAGGGAATTCTAGAACAAGAAAAGTAGCTTTCCAGTTGTTATCTACAGTTGTACAAACCACATTCATATTGGCTTTATATACCTTATATTTCATGTAGATAGTTATAGGATAAAAAACGCGAAATAAGAAGTCAAAAGTTTTATTCAATACTATCACAAGGATCATCTTTGAATGGTGAATTTGAGTTGCCAATTCCTTTTAACAGAAATGTATGAATTGCCCCCCAGGCCAAAAGCTGGGTACGCCCATGATTGGGTCTTATCTCGTCTTTGCCCTCCGCATAGTTCCGAAATAAGTACCTATACGTATCAGTTTCTAGTCCGTATGTTTGTCAACAAATATTTACGGTTTGTTTTGGATGATTGGATTGATCAGCTAAACATGCGCCAACACATAATTCAAACGTCTAGCTTTAATAACGCTATTTATTTTATTCTGGTCTTTTCGCCAGCCATGACAGTCATTTTATCCAATGGTTACTAATAAAAACGGCTGGCTAACAATTGAATAGTAACATGTCTCAAATACTTATCTGTTAGTGGATTATCATTTGTGCAAGCATCACGAAGTGTAGGTACACCTTGATTGAGAAATTGACAAAAATTCTTAACCAGAATTTTATGACAGTGGGTAAATCGTAACTTTTACGTTTGTTGCAGAAATGATCTGACAAAGAAGAAGCAGTCTCTAACAATGAGGTGCACAGTTCAGCTGAAAGGGGACTACACGTTGGACGGCCAAATCGTGGTGCTGCCAATCAAGGGAGAAGGGAAACACGTTATGGATATACGTAAGTTATGATTAAACATTGTAGAGTAGCTTGCTTTTAGTCGTTTTTATAAGAATGAATGACCAGAGATTACTGCTGATAAATTTACGAAGAAGGCAAGTTGCATTGATGACCGAAAGGGTTTTTTTTTAAATCTTTTATCGTTTTGGACGACGTCAGATCCATTATTGATTCTATATTCATGTAAAATGAGTTCACTTTCGTTTTCCAGCCCGTATATGGACCTATAGAGCATGCCGACTCCGCAGGGTTTAAAAATGTTTTTTCGTCAGGTGATATCGTGATCAAGGCAGCTGCAGAGCTGGAGTTTGTCCAGGGTGCGGACGGCAAAGAGCACTGGCACATTAAAAGCTGGAAGCACAACTACGTGACCAAGGGCGGAGCTCACTTCACTTTCCATAATCTCTTCAATGGAAACAAAGCATTAGGTAAGTTCCCCAAGGCTGTTCTTAGTGAAGATTGTCCTCTCTGATAGGGACTACATTTTTGAAGTGATAACTTGTTATGGGAGGGTAGACCGCTTCGTTACGTAACGTGTTACGGCGCCAGTCTGTCTGGCTTACCTTTCTCTCTCGCATACGGTAGCGGTAGGCAGGCTCCTCCTCTCTCACTCTAACCCACAGCGCTAATTAGATTAGTTTAAGTTCTTCTGTCGGCCGTCCCGAGACGCACACGTCTTTTTTTTTAAAGTTCTTGTTAGTAACAGCTTTTTGAAAGGTTTCTTTTTGTGTTTCGACGAACTCTGTGACGCAGTCGGCGAAGGCCTGAGATGCTTGTATGATCTGGGAAATAATTATTTCGAGTCTTGAGTGCTTTTCTATTAATAATATGGATGTATTTACAAAAAATAAGAGTAGGTAGGTACCTACCTAGGTATTTCAGTCATTTCCTTCCTATAACACAAGCTCTTCTTATATTGGGGCTAGCTGATGATATGTCAAATGTCCAGGATGATTATCCGGCATTACTTATATATTTTATTTTGTACGAGTACCTATAGAATGGAGAATTTTGCCTTTTGTGTTACGCCCATAAAATATAGGTACTTAATTAGAGACTTATGTACTTACTTTTATACCTACTAAGTACCTACCAAGTAGGTAGCTAACTATCCTACCTACTTACTTATGCTTTTTTTTATTTCCAGCGGTTCCAGTTGAAAATTTCTTGAATAATGAATGGACTATCGTCATGAAGGAGATCGCGCCGCCTATCGTCTACGCGATCGTGGAGGCTGTGGTTAACGGCGTCGAAGCTCTTTACAAGGCTGTGCCAGCAGAGGAATTGAACATTAGTTAGGATACATTATACAGCAAATCATCATAACGAATCAGTATTTTGTGACGTATTGAGGGTAGTTATCTACTTACAATAAAGCGTTTCATTTCAACATCCTTTACATGAAGTAGGTCGGTACTTACCTAATTAATGAAAGGTAAATGAAACGCTAATACCTAATACCTACTCGCACCTATCTAATTAGTATTTTTCACAATTGCAAAAAATGCATTATTAATGTTGTTGTTTCATTTATGTATTATTTAATGTAATGGTTAGCTATTCAACATGGGCTCTAATCTGGAGCCCATGCAGGTTACGTAATGTTAAGCCCGTTTTAATAGGAAGTACCTATCTATCATTTCCTGATGCGCCCATAAGCGGAAATGCTAGTGAGTGGACAGACTAGGAATTGCATTTTCTTTTTCTTCTTCTTTTGGTTATGGCGTCTGTGATGGTTGTGTTTTCTACCAATTTGCCAATGTCAATTTCGACTAGATTTAAATAGACATGAGGATTGAGCAAATTGAAAGTAGGTCAGTTTAGGTATAAGTGGAAGACACAGAAATGGAGATTGTTTCATTAGGTATGTCTAAAACATTAAAGACATCGTAACAAATAAAGACGATACTATTTATGTGCATAAATATAATTAGTACCTACGTTTAGTAATAAATAAATAGTAAAGTCAAAGTCAAAAGCCAAGAGATTCTTTATTCAATACAATCACAAGGATCACTTTGAAACGTCTTACATACTAGGTGAATTTAGGTGCCAATTCTTCCTAACCCAAGCCCGAGAAGAATTGGCAAGAAACTCGTCTTGGTCCTAGCGCTTTTTTATATGATCCATCTTATAACTACCTTAACTACGAAATACTAATACGAGAGAGTTTATACATTTCAAGTGTGTCGGTTAACTGTCTGACGGCAGAGCGACATGAGGCCAAGCATTCTTATCAATATCATAGTCATCTATATTATATTAAGCTTTCTTCAAAAGACTACCTTTTATGTATGCTTTAAATTTCTTAATAGGTAGTTTTGTCGCATTTTCAGGAAGCTTATTATAGAAACGCACCGTGTTCCCCATAAAGGACTTATTTACTTTTTCTAGTCGAAACCTAGGGATATATAATTTATGTCTATAAGTACCTAATTTATTAATTTACAACTTTATTTTGTTAGCGTTATTAAATTTACTAGGGTTTTGGCCCTTTGTTCTTCTTCTTCTTTGTTATATAATAATGCCAATTTTGCCAGTGACAAGTGTTTAAAGTAAAAGCTAAGTCTTTTACTTTTACGATGGTCAATTGTCAAATTCCGAACGTCATTGAGGGATGGTCAAATCCCATTGCTCCATAATACCTAGGTACACATATAATTCAATTGTCCATACTAGTCCTATGTATTAACAATCTATTCATTAAAATTCCGCTAAGATTACTAAATAAAACATGCAATAAAACGAGTTAAAAATATTAAACTAGCGGAGCTATGTTACTTCATGAAATGACAAACGAAGAATCATTTGGCCCTTTGTAAATCTATCATAACATGTGTGTAAAAAACATGTGTTCTCAACATCAATTTTAAAGTTTTGTCACTTTCAAATTCAATGCCACCACGAATTGATCTGTCGGGATTCTTCGTCTATCATTTCATGGAGCAACATGGCTCTGCTAATTTAATATTTTTTACCCGTTTTATTGCATGGTTTATTCAGTAATCTTGGCGGAATTTTAATGGATAAATTGTGACTGCGGGGCAGGTATGAATAATTGGATTGCATGTGTATTGTGGTGCAGTGTGATTTGAACGACGAGGAGTCCCAAGAAAATTTCTAGACGCCATTCCGTGTGTCGTCTAGAATTGACAACTGTCCATCTACTAAGACTTATAACAAACAGACTGACTATAAACACTTGACATTAGTATGTCACAGGCCATTAACGAAGAAAAGAAGAAGCAGGATTGACGTTAGCGAGTAAATTAGGTGGAGAGAGTTTTGTGTTTTTTCCATATATTTTGGCTATTTTCTTTATTATTTCCACCATTCTGATTAATCTAAGTGCTGTGTTGTAGATTAGTATTAGTTTAGATAAATTAATTTGTTATTGGTACTATAAAATCTTTATTTGAGGCTACCCCTCAAGTATAGGTTTTGAACCGCCGCCGATACCCCCGGCACCCTCCGACCTTCCTGATCATGCTCCATCGACGGCAACAGGCTCAAAACGTCGTTTTAATCCGGAAATTTCTAATACTACATCCCCAGTTAAAAAGTCTAACAAGTCTCTAGACATGGAGGTGCCTTCAATCCAAACTGTTTACAACCACCCGTCAATTGTCATTGGTGCCATTCAAACGTATACAGCTTTGGACAGTGGACCGTACGTGGTTCACGTTTCCCGTTCAGAACCAGAACCATCTGCAGGTACCACAATCAGACCCACCCATACCCACAAGTTCCAAAACATTATCGCTGATGGCGTAAAACGCGTAGGGTAGTGGCACCAAAAGTTGACTGACCCCCAAAAGTTGACTGACAATACAAAATTACAAAAAAAAAAAAATATCTCGCTATTTACATGTGTGCAATATTTTTTTGCGCATATTGAAATATTTTGTCCGTCATTTTCAATCAAAACATCAAAAGTTTTACTACTGACGCGCTCGTGGCGAGTCGTTGTATGAGTGGTTCCCGCCGAAAACCTGATTTACTAGGAAACCTACCCTAAGGGTACCCTTAAGGTAGTGCCTTCCCAATTTAAGCATTTTGTTAGATTAAAGCAAGAAGTAATGATCGGAGTGGTTTTTATACGAAATAAGAACTTGATAAATCAAGCTTTGATTATATTTATACAAATTCTCATTTTTAAACTTTTTGAAAAAGAAATTGACTGTTCAAGTATTGGGTACAATTTTATTTGCTTGACTCAAAAAATGACCGGTCCATTGACCCATTCAACTAATGGAGAAATATCATAATTTTACAGACCTTATAACTTAGAATCTATCGCTTTAAGATAAAAATAAAATATCTCAAATTAGTTTTAGTTATTATATGAAGCTAATTACCAAAAGCTGAACATATGTTTTTTGTGTTTTTTTGATTATTTTGTTTTTTATTTAGTATGAAATCTTAATCTGTTCAACTTTAGGAATCATGTTCAAAACTTGAACTTATTAATATATATACATGTTATTCGTTAAATTTTAAGGTGTTGTTCCTTAAAATGAACAGATTTCCCTAAGCAAAGCCAGGCTTCAATTTAATATCCTAAAGGGTACACACAAAGGGTAGAAAAGGGCCAAATAAACTGTTATCAGATGATGATGAAGATAAATTGCTACTTGGATTTAAAATTTTGCCAGGCTTTCCTGTAAACGCAAATGATGAAATTAAAGGTTCGAACCTGAAACCAGGCAAAAAATGGTTGCAGCTATTTTTGCAAAGGAGGGTGCCTTCACGAACACATCACGAAAAGGCATGCAGAAATCATTTCTAATTTATAAAAATCTAAATTTATAAAACTAAATTCTTTTAAAATGTTAGTTCTATTATTGGAGGCAAATCGTTCATAATGAGGGGTCGGCGTCCATCTATAGGGGAAAAATCAAAAATCTTCGACAAATAGTAATTTTGCAAAAAAAACTAGTAGACATAGTAATTTTTTTTTTCAGCAGACAAATCTTGAGTATAATTATAAGTAATTATTAAAAATTACTGGCAAGCGATAATATCATAAAGTAAAGGAGGAAAAGCTACTCAAAGTTGTCAAAAACGCTTAATCGTTCATCTTTTGGTGCCACTACCCTAGGACGCAACAAAATATCTGTTGAGTTTGTAAGTGCAGAAGACGCAAACAATTTTATTGGATTCCCAATATTACCAATGTGTAATTTAGCAAATATACCTACTTTTAATGTTACAAGAATGGGCTTAGTTAGGCAAGTCCCCACAGATTTATCTATAGAAGAATTCGCAGATGCTCTTGTTCGACCTGCAGGTTGTGGAATTGTAATAAAGGCTCGTCGCCTCAGTAGAAAAAATGTATAAGAGGGCAAGGTCACCTGGGTTCCTACCCAGACTATGGTGGTTACTTTCCAAGGTCAATCCCTTACTTCGAAAGTATTTTTGTTTTATACATCGCTACCGCTTGAACTTTACCAGTACCCGACAATTCAGTGTCACACCTGTTGCAGGTATGGTCACACTAAAGTCCAATTCAGATCAAAGCCTAGGTGCTCCAAATGCTCCAAGGAACACACTGCAGATGAGTGTGCAATCCTTGAAAATAATCCTACATGTCTCCACTGCTCTGGTCGGCACTTTGCCACCAGCAAAAACTGCCCAGAATTCAAAAGACAAACGTCCATTAAGGTAGTTAACAGCAAAACAGCATATCATACGAAGAAGCCGCTTCTCAGTTTCCACAAGTGTCACGATTGTTCTCTGATTGTTCTCACGAAAGTTGCTCAAGAGAACCCAATTTCTTTCTCTCAGAATCGCTCATCTTTAAGTTCCCAGCTCCCCCACCCTACTCGCTCATATGTCGAAACTGTTTATGCCTCTCCACATACGAGACCTCCTTTGGGTAAATCCTATGATAAGGTTGCCCACAGTGAATTAATATCTAATCCGTCATCACAAATGTCAAATGGTTGTGCTATAAATAAGCCAATCCCTAGAAACAGTATCCCAATCTTAAACAATGTTACAAACCTTATTAACTTAAAATATATTATCCTCACTAATCCACTCCCCATACCGTCCAACGTTGCCTCCAAACTATCTCAATTAGTCTCTTTATCCACTAATAATGGATCAAATCGTCGTACTTCAGTGGAACACCCAGAGTATTCGAGCCAAAAAACATGAACTGATCTACATAATTTCCAAGTTTCACGCGTCAGTCATTGTTGTCTCGGAGACATGGTTGAAGTCTGGAACCCGGTTAGTGGTTTCTGGTTTCTCCTGCCTCCGGGACGACAGGGTTGACGGGTATGCTGGTTGCGCCTTGCTTATAAGGCGCTCCCTTTCATTTTCCCGAATTTCCCTTCCTCCTCTTCCTCCTGATATCAACGCAGTTGGTATTAGATCTATGAATATTTATTTTGTGGATCGACTATTTTCTCCATGTGGATCGACTAGCGCAATATTACGGGTCTAACGATGCTCGGGACGAGCATGTCTTAGGACGCCCGATACATAGCTCCATCTGTTGGCAGGCAGACACATTAAATATTCACCTACGCCATCTGGTATCGAGTAGATGCAAACTACAAAGTACACGTATCGAATGCATAGGAGCGAACGAGATAGCAATATCTCTCTATTGCAATCGAACGTTTGAGCGCGTTCCGGTTCGTTCTCGAACGTTCCAGTAGCATCGCGGTTTTACGCGACTTATTCGACGCTCGTATAAATACAGCGGTGGTTTGCGGATTTGGTCAGTCTATTCTCGGCTAAGCAAGTGATACCAGTGCGATAGTTTTGAAGTGTTATCAGTTGTGTTGTAGTGTTATGACTCTTATTGTGTTCTATTGAGAAGTTAACTAGTAGAATCAGTGGATTAAGTTCAGTGTGTGGTAAACTTTGAAATTAAAGTTATTATTTGGTAAAATCAAGCGGTTTCATAATTTATCAGTACCCGGCTCGTAACAATATTACTGCATGTGCTGATCTCCACGTTCTTATCAAAAACCTACTAGAGATTTCAAAATCTCTACTCCATGGTGGGATTCTGAGTGTTCCTCGGCCGTATCAGAGCGAAGAGAAGCTGAACGAAATTATATCTCATCCATGACTGAAAGAAACTTCTTGAAATATCAAAAATCTTCAGCTATGTTTAGAAGACTAATTTCTAAAAAGAAAAAACAAGGTTGGATTACTTTTTGTGAAACATTATCTCCCGCTACTCCCTCATCTCTGGTCTGGAAACAGATAAGATGATTCAGAGGATCATACAATATTGATAACATCGCAGCCAATGATCCATTATCTTGGCTAGAGGCCTTCTCGAATAAACTTGCACCCCCCTCTGTCCCTTCTGTAAATTCCTTCCCTTCTTTTCCTTGTGTCCTTCCTTCTCATAATTGCTATGATGGCCCTTTTACATTTCATGAATTAACTCTTGTCCTTGATGGACTGACTGACTCAGCTCCCGGCATTGACGGAATACCTTATTCATTTATAACAAAGTCTTCTGAAAAAAACCCATAAAATATATTTGGAACTCGTAAACTCATTTCTTGAAAAAGGGATTGTTCCCGATCAGTGGATAACTCCAATAATAATTCCAATCTTAAAGCCTGGTAAAGACCCCTCCGAACCTAATAGTCGTAGGCCAATAGCATTGTCATCTGTTATGGCTAAAATCATGGAACATCTTATCAAAAATCGGTTAGAGTGGTTAATTGAGAGTGAAGCTATTCTTGCGAAATCCCAATTCGGGTTTAGGAAGGGCATGAGTACTTCCGACAACCTCAGCCTCCTAATAACAGATATTCACATTGCATTTAAAGAGAAAAAATCCCTAGCGGGAGTTTTTCTCGACATAGCGTCAGCTTACGATAACGTGCTGCTCCCAATTCTCAGGAATAAGCTTATTCAGCTAAGAATCCCTGAGAAGTTGATTCGTTTTATTTTTAATTTGTTAATGGAGAGATCTGTTGTTATTAAGTCTCAACATGGCCTGCTATGTCCCAGAACAGTCTGAAAAGGTTTACCCCAGGGTTCCGTACTGAGCCCATTACTTTATAGCCTGTATACCTATGATCTTGAACTATCTGTGAATTCTTTCTGCGAGGTTTTGCAATATGCTGACGATTTAGCCCTCTATTTGCCGTTTGTGTCTTCAGAGGAGGCAAACAACCGTCTTAATTCTGCACTATCATACCTTGAAAACTGGCTTCTTGAACACGGTATGTCCCTTTCAGCTTCCAAAAGCTCATTAGTAGTTTTTTCCAAAAAGAGATTCATTCCATCTATTCAATTATTTGTTGGCCAGGAAGTTATTCCTCAGTCAAACAGTGTAAAATTTTTAGGCATTACCTTTGATTCTAGAGTGTCACGTATAACGCACTTTGATCGGATAGCTCAAAAATGTGAAAAGAATATTAATATTCTTCGTTTGCTTTCTGGAGTTTGGTGGGGAGCTCATCCCTCCCTATATCCAAAAGCTCTTATATAACGCTATTATAAGGAGCCATCTTGATTATGGAGCATTTCTTCTCAACCTTTCCAACAAATGTGGTTTGGATAAGTTAAATAAGATTCAATCAAAATGTTTACGCATAATTCTTGGAGCTATGAAATCGTCCCCCATAAATGCTATGCAAGTAGAAAGTAATGACCCTCCTTTAAATTTGCGTAGACAATTTCTTTCAGATAGGTTCTTTTACAAATTTAAAATTCAAACCACCCTCTTCTCCTAAAATTACATCGCCTACGTGACTTACTGGACTCCAGTAACCCATGTAAGTATCCCTGTCTACTTCGCAGCTTCTTGAAATTTTCTTACCTCCCACACCCTGTTACTCAGTTTCCAATGAACCCTCTATATCTAACTACCTATGAAGCTTTAGTTTTTAAACCGAATATTATGTTATCTTTTGGAATAGACAAGCAATCCCCCCATGCCCGTGAGAAGTTTTACGAACAAATTAACTACTAATTTTATGGATGGCACTAAATTTTTACCGATGCATCTAAACTTTCGTCTGATAGTATTGTTGGTGTTGCAGTATGGATTTCTTTTCCAACCTTAAGTTTTAAATGCCCTTCTTCCACATCAGTGTTTACAGGTGAAGCTATAGCTCTTCTAGAAGCTATAAAATTTGTAAAATCCCATCATTTGAATAATTCTATCATATTTTCTGACTCTAAAAGCTGCCTCCAATCTATACTCTCCAATCCTTTTCGCTCTATCTCGCGCTTTCCTTCGATTCTTAAAATTAAGGAGCTGTTGTATGAATGTCGTAATACTGGCATCAATATAACCCTCTCTTGGATACCGAGCCATTCTGGGATTCCTGGCAATGAAGCAGCAGATTGTTGTGCAAAGATTGCCGCTCAGATAGGCACCCGAGAGCACATGAAAACTTATTCGCATGACCTTTGTTTGCTCCCTATATCAGACCTCCAAGAGTCTTGGACCAATATCTGGAACACCTCCAAAAGCATTGAAGGCAAACATTATGCAGACATCCAACCTGATATACCTACCCCGTGTCCCGTGGTTTTTTAAATTTCGTTATGCAAATAAAGTCACCTCTTCAACTGCGACAATCAGTCTTAGACTAGGACATGCATGCACTCCTGTCTTTTTAGCCAAACTAAGGATTAGGGATCACTCAATGTGTGAATGTGGTCTAGATGAAGGAAACGTGAACCACATATTCTTCGACTGCCCAAAGTTGCGACGTTCTTTATATTATCTTCTTCCTCCTCACACACACAGTTCTCACAGTTCTCGCTCGAGCGTCATAGAGTAAACACACGTCCGTTTATATTAATTTGTTTTATAACTACCTTCATTATGGCAAAGTGTCATGGATGTAATAAATTAATTAACAAGAAAACGATTGTTTTGGAATGCAGCCGTTGTCAAAAAGTGGTGCACGCAACTACTGTTTGTTCGGGATTAAGTGCCAAACAGCTCACTGCACTCAAAGCCGCTGAAAACCTGGAGTGGACTTGTACCGACTGCAATCAGAATTCTTCACGCAGGAAATCATTCATTACGTTAGCTGACTGCGAAGACGAAGAAGATGAAGATGTTATTACTCCCGGAACCGATGTAGATGTCCAAAAGTTACTTCAAGGGCTCAGGAAGGAAGTGCGAAACATTATCACGCAAGAAATGCAAACTATTACTTCGTCACTTCAGTACTGCAGTGAAAAAGTGGATGAATTTGCTGAATCAATGGATGCACTTACTGGAAAGGTGAAGGAGATTGAGAAGAAGGTTACCCACTTAGACAATCAGAATCGGTCATGTCTGCTCAAAATCGAATACCTCGAACAACGTAATGTGGAGCTGGAGCAGCAGCTATTGTGCGATCACGTCGAAATTTCGGGTATTCCAGACTCAAGCGACCTAGAACTTCCCAAACTTGTGGAAAGTGTTGTGGTTAAGCTGGGAGTGCCAAAAGAGGATGTGCTTTCTGTCAAACGACTTCCGCATCGCCGCACTGGATCTGGAGCAGTTCACGTACGAGTTCGACAGGAATCCACCCGTCAGCATCTAATGTCCTCAGCCCGAGAAACTACTATTACTGCCAAGGACCTTATGTCGAACCTATCTGGATTGCCAGCCACAGAAAGGATCTACGTAAGGGAGGCATTGACTTCTTATCACCAAAATCTCCTGTGGATGGCTAAACAGGAGATGAAAGATGCTTTCAAGTATATCTGGGTCCGAGATGGAAAGGTACTAGTGCGTAAAAATGACAATGCAAAGGTATATAAAATACGATCCAAGAACGATATTCAAAATATTCTATCTAGCTCTAATTAAAATAACTAATCTCTCTTTTATTCTTATTCCCGAGGAGGTACCTACTTAGGTACTTTCCAGTTAAGTAAATCGATTATCGAACCTTTTTATTACTTCATGGATTTTATAGTAGATAATAATAATGTTGTAGAACTGTTTGACTGTTTAGATTATCCAAATTACAAAAAGTTAGTGCCTTATAAAGGTCAGAACCTAAACTTTTTACACGTCAATATTAGATCACTAATTAAAAATTTCTCCAAAATTGAGAAGTTATTAACAGTATCCGGCTCATTAATTGACTGTATAATACTAACAGAGGTGAATATTTCAGAGCATATCAAATCACTGTTTAATTTACCAGGATATACAATGTACGCAAAGTTATGAGTAAATCGGAGGGGTGGCGGAATAATTGTATACCTAAAACATTATTACAAGTTTACTCAAATTAAAATAGTCACAACAAAATGTGAATGTCTTCTTGGTACAATTACTTCCGCTACCTATTCTATGGCATTGTGTGCCATGTATAGGCCGCCTAAATTGGATAAACAACACTTCATTGTAGAACTTGATAGATTGCTTAATCGGTTTGCAAACACTGATCTAATACTATTGGGTGATATAAATATTAACTTAGGTAAACATTGATAACCCTGTTAAAAAATCATACATGGATATTATGAGCGGGCACGGTCTGTCATGCGGTATCACTGATCACACTCGGATAGAAAATTTAAATAATTTAATAACAAAAAGTTGTATTGACCATATTTTCGTCCGATCCCGCATGAGAGACGTTTACACAGCCGCGCTGTGACCATAGGGTAACTGCAGCTACACTCATAAATAATACTCATGTAAAGGATGCTCCTATTTATGTAACTCGGTTTAACAATGAAAAGATTAGTAACTTACTAGAGAAAGTCGATTGGGCTTCGACTACTCATATGAACTGTCCAGAAAATATATATCAATGTATTAATAAAAGCTTTAAATATTGTTATGATGAGTCTAAATATACCCAAAAAGTTGGTAATTCAAAGCGTAATTTACATAAATGGGTAAATAAAAATATCATTAATTTATCTCAAACTAGAGATCAGCTATTTTTAGAGTGGACTAAGGACACTAATAATAAAGAACTACGATTAAAGTATAATAAAATAAGAAATAAAACGAATAAAGTTAAAAGAAGGCATTTAAAAAAGGCATTTAGTGACGAAAAATGCTTAAAAAACATTGCTAATAATTTTGCGAATCAGTTTCAATACAATGTTAAATCAATAATCCCAAATTGTACAATTGACTTACTAAAGAAAGATCACTACGCTAAACAAATAAATAAATCAATGTTCTTTCCTAAAGCTACTAACATAGAAATACTTAAAATTTTAAAACACACTAATCCGAATAAAGCTCCAGGTGCTGATGGCATACGAGCAATGGATTTAGTGAGGATGTCTGATAAAATAGTGGGAGCGATTACGCTGTTTGTTAACACTAGCATTACTACTGGACACTATCCTAAAGAGTTAAAAACTGGTATAGTTCGGCCAATTCATAAAGGAGGTAGTACGAAAGATTACGGCAAGTATCGACCGATTACTATTTTACCAGTTCTGGATAAAGTTGTTGAAAAGCATATTTGTGGTAAAATACAGAAATTCTTTTCAGCTAATAGCATTTTGTCCTCACAACAATATGGTTTTCAGTCCAATAAAAGTACAACCATGTTATTGTCTCGTTTTACGGATGATATAAACAACCATTTAAATGCAAAAAAACATGTTGTCTTAGTCTTTATGGACTATGGGAAAGCATTTGATACATTACGTCATGACCTTTTAATTGACAGACTGGAGAACAGTGGGGTGAGAGGAAATATGTTGAATTGGTGCAAAGACTACCTCAGTAACCGCAGTTACCAGGTTAGGATAGGAGATATGTATAGTGATAGTGTAAATATTACTGAAGGAACCGCGCAGGGATCAGTACTCGGTCCTTTGCATTATTTAACTTATGTTAATGACCTTAACAATGTAATTAAAAGTTGTACCGTTTACCAATTTGCTGATGACACCTGTTTACTAGCAGCTAATCATGATCCGTTTGTAGTACAAAACCTTATACAAACTGATTTCAATGCATTATGTAAGTGGTCGTATGACTCAGGCCTGGTACTCAATGCTGACAAAACTAAGCTTATCCACGTCCGCTCTAGTCACAATTATTGCCCAGGAAAAGAAAATGTGAAAATACTAACTCATAGTCATGATTGCCTTCATTCATCTAATCTGCAGTGTCCAAGCAGCTGTTTGGTAATTGAGCAGGTCACTGAGTACACCTACCTTGGCCTGGTAATTGATAATAGATTTAACTGGGCAAAGCACATTGATAAGACATGTAATAAACTTAGGGCAATTTTAGCAAAATTCTATATAATAAAATGTAAATTACCTTACGACATACTCTTATCAAAGTATAAAGCTCTGGTAGAAAGCATATTAGCATATGGTTTAAGTAGCTACGGTCGTACGTATAAAACTTACCTGGACCAGATTTTTAATATCCAGCACAGACTTCTTAAATTAATAGTTCCTCTAAAAGTTAAAAATGAATTCTCGGATGACCCCTTGGGTCTTTCTAAGTATTGTGGGATTATACCGATACATAAAAAAGTAAAACTTAATTTGCTTCTCGAGCAATACTTTCGTACTGAAATACAAGTTCCTTTAAGTCAAAGAATAGTTACTAGAAGTATTACAAATAGGAAATTACAAATACCTAAGTTTCAAAATGAATATGGCAAAAGAACGTCACAATTTTTAATTCCTCGTCTTATAAATAAAGTACCATTAGAAATAAAAAATAAAATCACTCAAAAAAACTATAAAAATATACTTAAAAAACATTTCCATAATTCATAGTACACATGTATCTCAAAATTAATTTATGTTGCAAAGTGTATAAAATGGAGCATCCTATGTAGTTTTTAGAAGAAGTTGTAAGCGGGGCACACACACAAATGAAGCGACTATCTGTGCAATCCAATAACTCACCTGACGGGGTCGATTTTTATAAAGACGCTCGTTTGAATGTGTGCAACCACAGTTGATATCGTTGTGAGCGGTCGCTCATTCGACTGGTTGTTATTGTTACCTACCTACTTTGTTTAATAATGCTGGAAGTAAGTGTGTGATGCTTATTGTAATTTTGTTTTTTATTACATTTGTTATCGAGAACCTAGTGTTTAGAAAAACCTAATATAGGCTTAAAAACACTATTAACCAATGATTGTTACAAGTTTAAAGAAATAAATATCTATCTATCTATCTATCTATCCTGAAATCCCCTGTCCTACTTCCTACTAGGAAAAATGGGATACAGGGGGGGTAGGGATCCCCCTTCTTTGAAAAATGTATTATACTGTACCTTCTCCCCTAAAGTTAGTTAGTTTAGTTTGTGTAAATTTATTACCGTAGGTAAATAAAATAAAATTGTAATTGTATAATCATAATTAGTTGTTCATTAGAGTTTATCTTTTTGTTTATTAATCATAGTTGTATATGTAATGTTTATATTGTGCTGTACATAGTTTAGTTTTGTGTTTTAGAAAAATCAGTTTGGTTACTAAAGTGCTTTGGTCGACTCTCCCCTGAAGGTTACCGACCATATTTTTCATTTACCAACACCTGCATCCTTTTTTATGACACTAACATGACACGGACACTGGCAGAATTGTAACAAATAAAGTCGCAGACGCCAACAAAATAAGAAGAAGAAAAATAATTGTTCTGTCAAAGTTTTGAGGTTATATTTTACATGTTTGTTTATTTACAATACATACAAACAAAGCTTTGTTTTTCTTATTTATTTGAGTAAGATTGTAATTCTAAAGTATCTGGGATTGAAAACTATCTACCATGATCTGTCCTGAAATATCAAACTTCCCGCCTCCGAAAACAATGGGGACTAACAAGAGAAATACTAATTTAGAGTTCGTTAGCAAAACAGTCAGTATGAACTGCTTCTACAACAGTTTAGTTATCACTTGTCCTGATGAAATACAAACTCCTGGTGCTATAGAGGATATCCTGACTGAAGACAACGATTATTACAAATTATCCGGCTGTTCGCTCATAGAGTTCGTCGAACCATCATTCATAGAAAATTTTATCAAGAATGGAAGTATTTACTGTCTATCTGTAGATAGAGATTGTATGGTACAAAACTGCGCTTCTATAACGCCAGATGGATACCTCATACTCCATGTTCTAGAGTTTATTTTTCAAACTTTGGGCCTTCAAGGCACTAAAAGACCACACGGCTACGAAGTGAAAATTGACCTGAGAACTTTGAAACAACATGACAAAGTTAAGCAGGGTCTCGGTATGTTAGAGCTCTTTGACTTCTATATAACCTGGGAGCCTCATCAAGAAACTGTTTGTCCTTCTTCTATAGCCAAGTATTTCTCTGATAGAAACGTCAAAGTAGCAGTGCATGCTTTAGAATTCAAGAAAATAACCCCTGATATCACTGAAGTACCATCAATAATAGATGTTGACACCGAGGAGATGGTTGAATGGATTGGAATGCTTGCTATTGGTGGAAACTTAAATGAACCAGAGACCTACATCAGCTCATACTTGGAACCAATAAGTGAGTTTGCATTGAAAACTACTAGAATATCTCTCCTCATAGTCAAAGGCTTTATAACTGCATCCCTAGCATTGAATGTGTGCAGCAGTTTGTCAGAATATGCAAAATCTCGAGAACTAAGCAACTACTGGACAGCAATTAGCATTCAAAGCCAGGACAGCTTGTGGCAATGGAACCTAAGCAGCCCAAAGATGTTCCAAGCTCATGATTCATCGTACAATGCTTTTTTCACTCAGGAAGATGTGATGGTTTATACCATAGGACAATTAAAGTACTCATGAAAACATTGTATTTATCTGCCCACTCTTATCTTTTCATCAATTTCTTTTAGGCCTTCCAATAATAGTATATGAGGATTATAGAAAATGGGGAGTACCATTGGCTTAATTATGTTAGAACCTAGTCAGTAATGTGGCAGCGTTAGTAACCGAGCTAACATAGTTATAACATAGGTGTCCATACTTCAGACGGCATGTTAAGCTATTGGTATCAGCTTTTAGAAGCTGTTGGTCCATGTTAGAGATTTTGGGTGGCCTATTAATTCTATCATCACTGACTCATAGAAAAGTTGCAGTCTTAGTAGCAATGCCATTTATAAAATGAAACCACGAGAATCTTTGAGAGGAATACAATGTATTCAAAGAAATTAATCTTCTCACAATAGCTTCACAATATATTTGTTATACACACATAAAAATAGAGATGGGTTTCAGCAAAATGTGACAAAAGTGACCTTCATAGAATCAATATAAGGAATAGACACAAATTATACATCCCTAGGTTTCGACTAGCAAAAGTAAAGTCCTTTATGGGGAGCTTCTATAATAATCTTCCTGAAAATGCTACTAAACTACCTATTAAGAAATTTAAAGCATAAAAGGTAGTCTTTTGGAGAAAGCTTATAATAAATGACTATATTATTGATAAAAATGCATGGCCTCATGTCTGCCCTCAGACAGTTAACCAACACACTTGAAATGTATGAACTCTCTTGTATTTCGTAGTTAAGGTTGTTATAAGAGGGATCATGTAAAAAAGCACTAAGACCAAGATGAGTTTCTTGCCAGTTCTTCTCGTGCTTGGGTTAGGAGGAATTGGCAACTAAATTCACCTAGTATGTAAGACGTTTTAAAGTGATCCTTGTGATTGTATTGAATAAAGTATCTTTTGACTTAACAATATGTGCTAATGAAAGGGATCATTCAAATGATGTCCAAATTACGTTAAGCTAGCACAAGTAGCTCCCTAGTAGATATACTCTTCTACTCATAAACACCATATCTAAGAATCAAAGATGTATAATAATTTCGACATTTTATTAAAACAGAACACAATGCAGTGTACTTATGTGCCCGCACCATAGTAAAAACTAAAAATAAAGGATTCCATTTATAATTTTTGTTCAGCAATACATACATCTATAGATATAGTCCTACCTCAAACATTGTTTGATTTAAATTCAAATGCTGCTCTTTGAAACAGCAAATTAACATTTTATAAGTAACCTATCAGCCATTGAGACCAATATTCACATTACAACAGTTTACAGTACTCAAACTAGATGGAGTTAAAAGCAATTTCCTACCATTCAGAAATAGTTGAACAGCAACACCACACCAAACCTATAAATGCTATAGCAATATTGCTAACTTATGTGACGATACCAACACTGGGAATAAACATGGTGTAAACTAAGAAATGCTAAGTGATGAGTTGAATATTTGTGATTTAAATCTTAGCAATGCCGATGACACCACAAGCAATGCGAGCACCAGCATTGCCGGTGGTCTTGCTGAGCTCATGACCTCCAAGACCAAGATCATCAGGGTCAGCGTGGACGACGAGAGTGCGCCCTACGACGCTGTTCGGTCCTAACAGAGAGATCTGCGAGTCTTGGATGCATACCTGAAATGTGGGAAAAGAAAGTAACTTAATAGAGGTTCACATACTGTTTTTAATATTGGTTCCTAATACTATGGCTTCTTGCAATGTCACAGGTATCATTAGCGCATTGCCGATCATAAACCTCCGATGTAGACAGCTATTTTGTCAATTAACGCAGTATTTCCACTTGCTATGTGCAGCCTGTTATCATCATAGTTGGGTACTATACATAATATACAATTACGTTTTGAAAACTAAAATACCGGCCAAGTGCGAGTCGGACTCGCGCACCGAGGGTTCCGTACAAACCAGTAGGTATATAAGTAAAAGTTCACCCATCACGACAATCGAGTCATAGTTATGGTATTTTTATTGCAAAATGAAATCCATCTAAAAATTTACGGTTTTCGCAATTTTTCCTTCATCTGTGCTATAAGACGTTGCTTTGTACCAAATTTCAAGATTCTGAGTTCACGGGAAGTACCCTGTAGGTTTTGATTGCCTTGCGAGTGTCGAAAATTTGCGGAAATTTGCGGCATAAACGGCTGTATCTTTTGATTGCGTTCGCTTAGAAGTTTGATTTTTTCACAGCTTTAAGGGATAGTAGACCTGAGTATTTGATATAAATTTCAGCTTAATACCTCCACGCGTTCCTGATAAAAAGGGTCTTGACAGACAGACAGACGGACGGACAACAAAGAGATCCTATAAGGGTTCAGTTTTTTCCTTTCGAGTTACGGAACCCTAAAAAAGAAACTGACTTCATTGAATATAAGAAAATACAACCGCATTGATCAATCCTCCTATTTTAAAGCCTTCAAAAAAGAGGAGGTTCTGAATTTGGTTTTGGTTTTCTGACATTGTTTTCTAAAAAACAAACTAAACGGATTTTTATGAAATTTCTATGGAACCAATCGAAAAGTATATCACATGAAACAAGACTTTCTCAAATCGGTTCATAAATGACGAAATTATGAAGTAACATAAAAAAAACAACCAAATTGAGGACCTCTTTTCTTTTTTAAGTCTGTTAAAAATAGTAGTGATAGTGCTTGGATGCAGAATATCTGACACTATAGGTACTTGTTTAATCCCAAGAAAAATAAATAAATATGTACCTTAGTAACTCCACCATACGATTCAATGTTCCCCAAATCTCCAATGTGACGGACATCCGCGTCCGGGGAACCATGGTCCTTCTTCTGCGGGTTGAAGTGAGGTCCAGCTGAGGTGCAGCCGTTAGTGTTGTCTCCAAACTCATGGATGTGGAATCCATGCATGCCCTGAAAGGACACAAATAATATGTTTCATTTCATTTGTACCTTCATAATATAATGAAATGAGGCTCACCTCAAAAACACTAGTGGTCTAGTGGTAGTGGTCCCACTTTCAGATCCTAAGATCGTGGGTTCGAACCCAGTCGTACACCAATAGATTTTCCTGATTGAAAAACGCATGTGCTATATCAGTACTCTCAAACGGTAAAGGAACATCGTGAGAGTCAAGTCAAGTCAAAAGATGATTTATTCAAGACAATCACAATGATCACTTTGAAACGTCTTACATACTAGGTGAATTTAGGTGCCAATTCATCCTAACCCAAACTCGAGAAGAATTGGCAAGAAACTGGCATGTCGTAGAATCTAAGGAGTCCGAAAACGTACCAAGTGCATTAAGCCTCTGAGGTGTAATTAAATCCTTTCACCAACTATTTAGAAATAACTAGTGACGGTAAGAAGAAGCTTCACCTAACCCTGACTTGATTTGCTGTTTTGTAAGTGACTTATCTGAGTATTAAAGCTAAAAAACTAGCAATTTATACATGTATTACGAGTACGGCGATTTTGTACCGCTACATACACAAAATACAGCCGGGGCATCGGCCTGTATGTTGTGTAGGTATGTATCATAGTATCTATGAGCCACAAAATGAGTATCTTGTCTAGGGTATGAATAGGTAAGGAACAAGAACGTCAGTTTAGTTTAAAAGAAAAAACTGGATAAGTGACTCGGCGAGAAATGTTTCTAAGATATTGATGAAATGTTTCATAATAACTAATTATAATTATTGATATCCTAGATATACCTGCTTACTTATAATTATTTTGCTGTTGGCATTTTTATAAATAGTATATGGTATACTTTTGATTAATAACCATTGTTAGGTATAATAACTAGTTATATATAAGCAATAACAATCTATCTTAAGAGGCCAGCGGAGGACGAATTGGCCTTACAAACCTAATACCAAAATGATTTGTAACTCAAGCATATTTCCACTATATTGTTGTATTATTGTATTTAAATAGTATTTATGTATGTATGTACCTGGATAGTTTTTATTTCGAATTACTTAAGTATCAAAAATCAAATAAGAGCCAATCGCATTTTCAACATTTTTTTGCTAAAATTGACAAGTTTTCTTCCTATTTGTTTCGTATTCAGAACTACAATATCTTACGTGTTGTTTGTCAAGGACCATAGCTTATATTGTCTAGTTACAGAATAACATTACCATGTGAAGAATACTAAATGTGTTCAGTCATAATTTTTGGTATTAAGGAACACAACCAAATTCATACCACTTTTGAACGGCTAATATTACTATCGCGCACGCACGGGGCGGGGCCGGGGGATGGGGACACTTCGGTTGCTCGGACAGCTACGCACGCACGCACACACTAATGCAATGCAACGTCTATTTACACGGCACGTGTATTGACCTGTGCCACTGACTTGAATTGAGATTTGCCTTGTTGTTTGAAAACAATAACCTACTTTTTTACATACTACTACGACTTGGCCTTTGATTACGGAAATTTTGAAATTTGTCCCGCCGCGGGACAAAATGTTTGTATGAGCTACAAGTATCGTCACCATCATCATCACCATCA
Source organism: Lampropteryx suffumata (assembly GCA_948098915.1). Lineage (NCBI taxonomy): Eukaryota > Metazoa > Arthropoda > Insecta > Lepidoptera > Geometridae > Lampropteryx > Lampropteryx suffumata. The sequence goes on along the minus strand of OX402557.1, from coordinate 19,142,148 downwards.
CCATCATCATCATCATCATCATCATATCATCATCATCACCATCATCATCATCATCATCATCATATCATCATCATCATATCATCATCATCATCACTAGAATTCAAAATAAAAAAAACTATGTTTGCAATTCACACGTGGTAAAAGTGAACTGAGTCACAAAGTTGCCAAAAAAAAACGTTATCAAATAGTATATTCTCAAGCGTGTTTATATTTTTTGAAGTGAAAACTTATTTAGTATCGTTGTGATTTGAAAGTCGGTGAAACGAAAAAGCGACAGTAAAAAGAGAAATTGAGATACGAAGCATTATACAGTGTTTCTTATATTCGTGTTTCAAACATTTTTGAAAGTTTGAATTGCGCACATGTTTTTTTTGTAAATACACACATGTAATACATAAAAACACCCAGACCCTAGACAAATAATTACAGATCATAGAAACATTTGCCCCGAAGCGAGAATTGAACCCGCAACCTTGTACGTCTCACACGGCCCTTGGCCCACTGCGCCACAGAGGTCGTCCATTCGGTCGAAACTTTGCATAGATGTAGGAAGATTAAAATACCTATGTATATGTTACCTGCTTTTATCTCAGAAAATGGCGTGAAACCGCAGACAGAAGCTTGTATTTTATTTACCTACCGCCTTCGAATTGTCAATGACAGAAATATACCTACCTACCTATCTACACCTACTCACACACACGTAACTACAGACGTCACTACGGTTGTATTTAGGTATTGTAGTGCCGGGTCCCGCGCCTCTCCCACACCCGCGCGCGCTTACATCATTTTAACAGAGATAGAGATATTCGGAGCGATTTTTGCACGCGCCTCGAATTGAAGTTGCGAGCGAGCTTCACCGGCTTCTTAAGTCAAAGTCAAAAGATATTTTATTCAATACAATCACAAGGATCACTTTGAAACGTCTTACATACTAGGTGAATTTAGGTGCCAATTCCTCCTAACCCAAGCCCGAGAAGAACTGGCATGAAATTCATCCTGGTCCTAGCCTTTTTTGCATGGTCCATTTTATAACTACCTTAACTACGGAAAACGAATACAAGAGAGTTTATACATTTCAAATGTGTTAAACTGTTTGAGGGCAGAGTAACATGAAGCCATGAACATGAAGTATTCCTATCAATAATAGTCATTTATATTATAATAGGCTTTTTTAAAAAGACTACCCTTTATGTAAGCTTTAAATTTTTAATGGGTAGTTCAGTTGAATTTTCAGAAAGCTTATAAAAGGCTTATGGTTGGACTCATGTCGGTCAACAACGGTCAACTTCATACCTTCCATACTTCAAGCAAATAAATTTTTTTTTTGTTTTCCTCTATTTTATCTGCTACCGACTCGTCAGCCATGACCAGATGTGTTCTGATTGAGTTGCCCTAATTACTGATGATGTACTTCTTAGTACCTCTGGTCAAGCGAGAGGATATCCCATCTCTTAAGGCATTTTATTGTGCTTTGGTCATTCAGTAAATTTTTTGCCAGAATGTTAGTGTGTTTGTTGAGTCTTTCCTTATACTTTGTGCAGTAGGTGTTAACTTCTTTGAATAAATTTAATTTCATCAATTAAATTTCTAAACTTGTAAAATAGGAAAATAATTCAATCTGTCTTTAATCGCTGAGTTACATTATCCTGTTATAAACATAATTATGATGCACTAATGGTTTACCTAAATTGTGTGGCAAAACACCATCAGCATTTCAATTATAGGCTGCTATAAAATTCTGTTACGGAATGCACTTCAATGCAAACATTATAGCTTGACAATTATCTTACCTACTTGAAAACTAGTCATTTACCAGTCTGCTTGAAATAACAATAGGCATGACTGCTATCTGTCCGAGTAGGTACCAAATGACATTGCATTATCAAAGGTAAGTCAACATACTATATTTACCTTTATTTTACAATTATAAGTAGGTAGGTATACAAGTCAGTGATGTAATGGAATTTTAATCAATATCACATCAAGGTCAATGTATGTATTATCATCCAGTGAAGGATAACATTTTGGTTTTGTGGGTGAATTTATGACCTACATTTTTAAGTTAAGTAGCCTAATTATGTGTCCAGTCCAGTTGCGCAATAAGATTTTTTTTTTTTCGCTGGACATTTCACACAGCATTATCTGGCCCCAAAGTAAGCAGAGCTTGTGTTATGGGTATCAAATGACTCATATACTATTTATATAAATTTTATTTCGTAAATACTTACATATTACATAGAAACACCCAGACCCAAAACAAATACTTGCAGATAGTGCAAAAATCAAACCAGCAACCTTCTGCGTTTCTACAGGACCTTGGCCCACTGCACCACAGAGGTCATCAATATTATATTAAAAATTGTACTTATATTAAAGACAAATACAAAAAAGATATATATATTTTTTTATAAAATATATAAAATGCAGCAATGCTTCTGGTACCTACTGCAGATGTTTAGTATGTAAGTATGTTTGCCTTCTAATTCCAAAAATGCATTACCTTGGTCAGTCCACTAACTTCTCCGGACACCACAACTGGAGACTTTTCATCCTGTAACAGTAAAAAAAATATAAAAGCATTGTCATGCCAAAAGATTCTAAGTATATGTTGACCTTTGACCCTCACTCACTGTTATGTGTTCATAAACAAAAAAGATAAGTTGTAGTTTAAGAGTAAGTATGTACAGGTCTTTAGATATAAGGCAGCACTATGATAAATGAAAGTTCCACTTGCTTGAAGCCCAGATAATTTATATGTAAGAAAAAATACTGCAAATGTATGAAGTAGATGATGAAAGGTACATTACTCAATCTTCTACACAATGAATAATGAACCATATTCAATGTGGAAAGGCATATAATAAGAGAGAAGGTAGGTACTTTACATCTTCACATCTCTACCTACATTAGCAAAAGAATAAAAAATATTACTCACCTACCTACCTCTACCTCTACTCTGTAAATAGGCTTTTTTTTATTTTGTATTGACCCTAAGTATGGACATAAGAGGTCGTTGGGACTCTAATTTCTCGTTATCAGCATTATCAGCAAACTAAAAATAAGATTTTCTCAAACAGTTACCACCTTCTGGTCGAAGAATACAGTGCCGTTGACATCACCCTTCAGAACGCAGACTGCTTTTACGGGCATTTTGCAGAGATTAGAATTTACTTGTTGTATAGACTTCTGAAAATATTAAATAGTAATTATTAAAACTCTACAGACACACTTGAACTTTCTATGTAGGTAATGTATTATTCTTAGTGCAAATAGAAAAACAAGAATCACTAACTTCGCCGACTCGAAATATGGCTGATTTGCGTGTTGCGTGACGGAGTTGCTTGCTTGACTGACTGACAGTGGCGTTGGCATGACAATGACATTCTTCTTCCTAGAATTACATCTGTCTTGATAACAATTTTGACAATGTCAAGTGGTTTTGTACGTCACAAAGTCGCAGTCGCTTGTCAATTGTCTAATCATTAGATCAAATGAAGTTAAAAGAGTTAACTTACCTACTTCATAAAATGGCAAACGATGAATCCGGCCGCGATGTATCGATCGCCAACATTGAGAAGTTCGTGGCTAAGTTGGCGCGAGGAATGTAGAACTGCGTTGACAACTGCTGCCACACACACCACACCCCAACTCCTAGGCGACCTCAGTCCCTCAACCTCCTGAAGTAAGTAACCCGATGCATCAATCCTGAAGTCACAAGATCTCGTCTGGTGGTAAGCGACGATGCGGCCGACGATGGGGCACGCAGGTCTAGAAGACTCCTATTTATTGACGACCTCTATGGCGCAGTGGGCCAAGGCCCGGCAGAAGCGCAGAAGGTTGCGAGTTCGATTCCCGCCGCGGGACAAATGTTTGTATGATCTGTAAGTATTTGTCTCGGGTCTGGGTGTTATTCCTTACTATCCTTACTAATATTATAAATGCATAAGTAACTCTGTCTGTCTGTCTGTCTCGCTTTTACGCCAAACCGAACCGATTTAAATGAAATTTGGTACACAGATAGTCTAAAGCCTGAGAAAGGACATAGGCTACTTTTTAATTAGAAAGTTATAAAGGGTTGAAAAGGGGGACGAAAGGTTGTATGAAAGTATTGTCATTTTCAGAACTAGAAGCATAAAATTTTAGGATGTTGTTTAGATATAAATAAATATGGTACCTATTCAAACTTTGTACAAATTTTACCCTTAAAGCAATAAAGCTCTTATACACTGCGCTCATTAGAATCAGGTTGGAGTTGGAACCCTTACGAATCTACCTGCGTTCTAATGGAAAAGGTCTAATAACGATTTTTGTGATTTCTCTACCAAAAACATAAATATTATCCATTCATGTACACAACTAAGTTACTTCGAGGAACGTTAGGTTTTTATTAAGCTGAAACTACACGATGTAATAATCAGATATTAACTATACGCCGTATCGTCAGAGGCCTCGTCGACTGCCCTGAGCTTCTAAAAGAAGCTAATCAGCTTTGTGTGCTAGAGAATAGAACCAGGCTCCGTTCAGCACGCATGCCGTTATTTGCAAATACCTAGTCGCGCACATTGACGCACCAACAATCACCTATATCCAGAGTAAAACGAAATCTAAACCAGCTTGTCACCAAGCATCCTCAGTTTTAGATATTTGCTGATGAATGGAAGAAGATTGAAAGGAAATGTCTCAGTTTTTGTGAAACTTTTTAGTACGTAGGTTACATTATGTGGCAAACTTTGTAATGTTAGTTAGTTAGTTAGTAGCGGAAAATAGTGATACAGTAATTCCTATTAGAGGTAAAATATCTATTTTTACGAGACGTTTAAATGTTTTTGTTTACATAGATGTGTAAAATAGCTACATAACGATTTATATATATAAGTTTACAGTGTTCTCCATAGAAGACTTATTTTACTCTTTCTATTCGAAACTTTGGGATGTATGATTTGTTTCTGTTCCTAGTATTGATTTTATGAATATCACTAGTTTGCTGAAACCCATCTCTATTTTTAGGTGTATAATACATTTTCTTATACATATTGTGTATAAGAAAATTAGCTTGAATATCCAGAGAATGATGTCATATATGACATAACACTACGGAAGTAGCTGCAATAAACAAGTCTAGCTGTAGCTTCATCAGTAAACCACTGTATAGTAAGAACTATATATGCAGCGGAACTAAGCCTACCAGCAAGTGTTTCAATTTGTAGTTTCCACTGTAGTTTTTTATAAATAGTTGGGTTATGTATTACGTTTGGCAAAGTAAATTTGATAATTTAGCATTAAGTCAAATATTATTTACAGTAAACCAGTTACGAGCGAACGATAGGGTTTCATTTACTTTATCGCAATCAATTTTATGTCTATCAAATTTAACTAAAGATGTATCTTCAGCAAATAAAACAATTACCTACCTACTCAAATATATTTTACAACAAAAGGCAGATCGTTAACGTAAATGAGGAAAAAAAGGGACTAGTGGAACCCTGTGGTAACGTTGCACTTTTTGGGGTTGTTGTAGGTGTAATTATTGATATCCCTTGTATTAATAATAACCCCTATCACTACTCGCCAATCTTTCGATAAAAGGCCTTCCAAAAAATGATGCAGGTTCTCAATTCGGCTGTATTTTTGGCTGATTATTTCCGCCAATTATAAGCCGATTTTCATAATTACATATTTTTATCTTGTTGTACTTTCGAAATCGTCCCATATAAGTTTGGTGAGGTTCTGATGATAAAAAAAAACTTCCATTCATGAAGTAACATAGCACATCTAAATTATTATTATTTTTTCGTGCTGTTATGTTCGCTCTAACTTCTAAACTGAACATTGTTGGGTACATCTAATATTGAGGCCACTGCTACTTGCTGTTCACAATCGTTTAAAGTAAAATGGTATAATGGTATTTACAGACCTTTTTTTTATATAGTAAGTAATGGAATATTGGAATGGAATGGAATTACAGTAATGGAGTTAAAGTGGTGTTTGGTAAAATCCTTGGAGTCCATATTGACCAATTTTTAAACTGGAAACCTGAGCTAGAGGCAATAGAGAACGCAATCAGTTCGGCTTGTTACGCATTAAGGAGTCTTAGAGACGAAGTAAGTATGGAACAACTGAAAACGACCTATTATGCTCTTGTGGAGTCAAAACTGAGATATAGTGTAAAATTTTGGGGTAACAGCTATGACTACAATATGAATAGAGCTTTTACAATTCAGAAACGGGCAATACGTACCATGGTACGCATACCACCATGGGAATCATGTAGAAATCATTTCATGGAACTCCTTATTTTGTTTCTACCCAGCCTATATATCCTTGTAACTCTTATGGACATTATCAGACATCCGTCAAAGTATGAAACACAAGAACAAAGAGCTACAAGACTAAATACAAGAAGAAAAGATCTTGCGACCCCACTGTGTCCGAAGTTAACCCTTAATTTGATTATGTGACCTTTGGGCAACAACTAATTTAAATAAATCTATACCTCGAGGGAATTATTTGTTTTGAAATCGATCGATTTAGTTTTGAAGATGGTTTCAAGTACAACCCTACAAAAAATAATTGATTGTAGTTCTTGAATATTACACAACATTATTTACGTCAGTCAGCTGAGATGCCGAGCAACGTGGACGGCAAAGCCGTAAGTTTGTTGATTTTATTTATTTTTTAAAGGCATGGCTTTGGTATTTTGCTTGAATATTACTAAAATAAAAGCTAACTAACGATATAAATAAAAATCTTACTTAGAAATACGTTTTATCACTTGTGTCAAGCTGTCTAACCTTAATGTTGCTTTTAAGTATCATTGCCAAAGGCCCGTCATTTTATGTTTGTTGTAAAAAAGCGACATTGCCAATTACCTAGGATTTATTTAAAAGATTTTTGCGCCTAGACTTTGCACATTCCGTTGGTTTACAGGTGCTTCAACGCGCTAGATGTAACCGCATATTAGCTCTAGTTCCGGTTGCAAATGTGCGGGCTGACAATAGCGATGTCTCCGACAATGAAGTGGACCAGGTTATTTATTCGCAAAACTACATGGACGAAGTTGAAGATGAATGTTCCAGCTCTCCAGCACCTTCAATTGCCCCATCCTTGGAGCGGATGAACTGATATGCCAGGACCAGCGGAGAAAATAAAGTAGTACGGAAAACAGTAGTTTTCCGACCCATTGATGACCTAAGGTATGATGGCATAGGTCACCTGCCTAGCATTTTGGATAAAGGTCGCTGCCGTTTGTGTAAGGCGAGTTATACCACAATGACATGCATAAAATGCAACTCCCGGCTATGCGTAACCAGAACCAAAATTGTTTTTACTAATTTCATGTTAAAAAATAAAAATTATGCATAAATAAAGATTTTCATTTCCTTATCTCAATTTATAAATGTTGTAAAAAAGATACACTCTCAAAACACAATTTTTTCCCCAATATTTGGCATTGTTGTAAAATAGTAACATAGGTTTTTTCCAAAATTACACATACATATACATATATGTATGTGTAATTTTGGACATATACATTAAATAAAAGGTTTATTAAGTTTTTTCGACAATAAAACATAATTGTATTTCTTGTCAAATTAAGGGTTAAATATTGTTAGGCATGGTTGTAGATATCAGGTCGTTACACTGTACAACTCACTTCCTGTGGCTATGAAAATCATAGAAAGTCCCACTACATTTAAGTCTGCATTGATAAAGCTTTTGTTAGGTGCTTCTATACAGTTGATGACTTTAAATTAAGAAAAATGTGATTATATGTACTTATTTGACATACATGCTACTCTTTTATATTATTATAATGTTTTTAGGCTTAAGTATTTCAGACACAATGTAAAAATTGTTATTGAATAAACTCTTATCTTATCTTATACATATTTCCCTTGAGGAAAATCCTTCATCCTTTTGCCTCCGGATTGACCAATGGATATGTGGGACTCCTACTGACTACCTCAAGTATTTTGCGGAGCGCCTCCGAACCGCAGCTACGGGAACAACAATTTACTCTACCACAGCCATAGAGTTGACTACGTTGACTCGTTGCCCATGTCAGGCTTCAAACCAGAACACTTATGTTTTTATGTGAAGCGCCAGTGTGCTTTTTAGAGGCATTAGGGCAGTCAATTTCTGAATTCACCACCCTAGCCTTTGGTATGGAGGTTAAAAGGATGCATACAACCTCCTGCGTCTTACTATTACAAGGAGATAGGGAGATTGGTCGATATTATGTCTTTCACTTCCCGCAGCTTCTTTCTGCGCTACGATGCTTTCACAGAAAGTTAGTGCCGCTCTCCGTTTGTTCTACCATCTTGGAAGTGAGAGGTTGTCTACCATTTTCAGACTACCTTATTCAATATATTATGTCAACCTCGTTATTTACCAGTATAAACACAACTTTAATATGGGTTTAAAAATAGCATTATTATGCATTCTCGGCGTTACTGACCTTACTAAGACAAGTCTTAGTTTCTTCCTTCTAATGGACTTTGGGGTTCTATTAGCGTCAAATGCCCCGTTAAAATGGACGATGTCTTTGATTGTCACAATAAATGTATGTAATTTCGAGTTAAAAATATATGTATAGCTGTGAATTAGTCTTTGATAGCTCATTGAACTGTAGACACATTCGTGTTAGAAGATTAAAAAAGGAACTATTGTTTTTATACACGAGTAGACTAATAATATTGGTTTGATTACGGGCACTAAATTTAATATTGAAATGATTTTAGACAATAGTTCAGGCAAGTCAATTATGGAGTGAATTATTTTGTACAGATAAACTAAATCAAAGTATGAACGTCGTGTTTCCAACGATTGTAAGTTAAATTGATTTAACCTATATTTGAGTAATTTCTTATGGTAACAAAAATAATTACAGAAATGTACAGAATAATATAAAATACATGTGAAACAGTTGAGCTATCTAAAGACCGTTTTAAACGATCTATAGATAGCTCAACTGATCCAGATCACTGCCAGAGTGTAGCGTTCCCAAGACACTGTGTATCGGCATTGCCACGTTGAATGGCAATGCTAATACGCAGAGCCAGATAGGAGCCAGTTCCTGGGTCATGCAATGTACCAGACGCCGTGAAATAGTTTTGAAAACGTGGTGGGCTCCTGTTCCCCACGGGCCCAGGGTCTCGAGTTCAAAAGGCTCAAATATGTAGGCCTTATCAAGACCGGCATACTTGCGCCTTTTGAGGTCCTCGGCACATTCAGCCGCCACACCAGCTCTAACGGAAGTCCCCTGATCAGATGCAGCCAGGGTGTCTACCTATGTAGCATCCCACACCACTGGTCTACCCATCTACCAAGGGACAAGAGATACCTTCGGGCCTCTTTATAACTCAGGCTAGAACGACCAGAGGAGATGGTGGGATTAGATCATGCAATTCCTGAGCACATTCTCCGAAATGTATTCTATAAAAGATCGATATTTTCTGACAAACATAACAGATTCCAAAATGTATGAGAGACTAGTTTTTTTTTATGTATGTTCCGATTACTCGAAAACGGCTGAACCGATTTGGGAAATTCTTTTTTTGTTTGAAAGGGTATACTTCACAGGTGGTCCCATATAAATTTTATCAAAATCGGTCGAGCTGAAAAATAAACGAAAATCTCTAACTTGTATACATCGATGATGTTCTCATGTATTTTCATACCTCGCTGTCTCATTAGAGCGTTGCGTTTATTTGGCCTACCCATATTATAATATACAAAATACATCTACTTTCCACTAAAAATGTATTATAGGCTCAAATTTCATTCAATGAAGTCGGTGTCTTTTTAGTTTTTAAAACGTAATTATATGTTTTTTTTATGGTCTACAAGATTCTACCCCGAAGTAAACCTAATACAAATGTCGCATGTCGAAATTTGTGAAAAATGTTGTAGTGTTAACTTCCTCAATTGTATTATTTTTATATTGTTTGTCAAGATTGGGTAAAGCAGCATTGTGGCGTTATTTTAGTTTTATTTATATTTATTATTTTCAAATTATTATTATCTAACCATTATCATTGAACTATCAAACTATATAATTACCATTGATGTATCGCTAACATAACATTAAAAGTAATGTAAGAAAGTAAACACTCGCAAAAAGTTTTATAAGTTTCCCACTAAAGGCGCTGTTCATACATTTATTTATTGTAATGAAAAAATATCTTCTTTTATGTACTTATGTTTGTTTGTTTATAATGGAATTAACTCAAAAACAACTAGACCGATTTAAAAAAATCTTTCGCTCAAGAACCATCCAGTAACATATGCTGTAATTTTTTAATATTATAATATTACTAGCGACCCGCCCCGGCTTCGCACGGATGCAATGTTCATTGTAAATGAAACAGATCTTGATTTTGATCTATCTAACACACTTTTTACGCTTACATTGCAAACGCTGGCTGAACCCTATGCGTATGAGGTTCAGCCAGCGTTTGCAATGTAAGCGTAAAAAGTGTGTTTATGACATCACATTAGAAACCTCTTAAAATTATCAGTGTTTCTCTACTATATTATGCATGTATTATATATATAAACCTTCCTCTTTAATCACTCTGTCAATAAAAAAAACCGCATCAAAATCCGTTACGTAGTTTAAAGATCTAAGCAAACGTAGGGACAGACAGACAGCGGGAAGCGACTTTGTTTTATACTATGTAGTGATATCCCTAAGGAAATAATGAAAGATATAAAAAATTACCTATAAAAGTCATTACTATAATATAAACTATTGATGATAATAATATACAACATGCTTATAGTGCTCAGAAATATAGGCTCCCGAACTTTTTAGTTGGTATTTTAAACCGATTTTATCAAAAAATCTTAATCGGTTCTTAATTCGTCGGAATCTTTTTTTTTTTTTTTTTATATATGTTCACCGATTACTCGAAAACGGCTGGACCGATTTGGAAAATTCTTTTTTTGTTTAAAAGGGTATACGGTCCCATATAAATTTTATCAAAATCGGTCGAGCTGAAAAATTTACGAAAATCTAAAAATTGTATACATCGATGATGTTTTCATGTACTTCGATACCTCGCTGTCTCATTGGAGCGGAGCGTTTATTTGGCCTACCCATATTATATATATACAAAATACATCTACTTTCCACTCAAAATGTATTATAGACTCAAATTTCATTCAATGAAGTCGGTTTCTTTTTAGTTTTTAAAACGTAATTATTCGATTTATAAATTTAAGTCACAATAACGACACTTTGTTCAAATAATTACGTATTAAAAACTAAAAAGAAACCGACTTCATTGAATGAAATTTGAGAAAGTAAGAAAGAAAGAATTTTTCAAATCGGTCCAGCCGGTGAACATACATAAAAAAAAGAGATTCCTACGAATTGAGAACCTTCTCCTTTTTGTTAAAGTCGGTTAAAAAGTACATTAAGAACACGGGTAGAACCGAAAGGTAATGGGTATTATGATATTAATTGTTATCCAACTAAATTATACAGCTCTTAAATGGTTATGAACATATTCATCTATTAGTATTCACATATTAATATATAAATTTCACATTTGAATAATATTAATAATAATAATCCCGGACATTTCACGCAGCTTCATCAGCAGTAAGCAGAGCCTGTGTTACGAGTACATGACTGATATACTAAATACATACTTTAATTATTTTTTTAATACATCCATATTATAATACATGGGACGTGGACATTGAGGCTAAAGGAAAGGAGAAAAATCGATGCACTGGAGATGTGGTGCTGGAGACTTCTGCTGAGAATTCCGTGGACAGCCTATGGCACCAATATATCGATCCTAAAGGAACTTCACATCAAAGAGAGATTATCGTCGACTGTTCAAATACAAATACTGAAGTTCTTTGGGCACATAACCCGAAATGAAGACTCAATGGAGCGTCTTGTAGTCCAAGGCAGAATGGAGGGCAAGAGATGCCGTGGCCGCTTTCTGACCAGATGGGGAGATCTGATAAAATCTCTCACCAAACCCACGATGACCGACTGCTCCCACAACGCCTCCAATAGAGCCGGATAGAGACGCTTAGCAAGAGCCGCCATTCATCAGGACCCACTCATAACCACGACCACTCTGCCAAGAGTGCCCAACAGAGAAGAATATAATACATAGAAACAAACCGGACAACAGATTGATACCTGCAGATCATAAAAACAACTGTCCCACGGTATCCAATCGAACCCGCGACCGTCTACGTCTCAGCTAGGCCCACAGCGCCCCAGAGGTCATCATTAAAAATACCTTACCGTAGAATTACTTATATCAATTTACAGTTAAGTTTTAGACTTAATTATTGTGTCTATTTGATTTCATGAAATAAATAAATAAATAAACTTGACATTAAAAATAAATAAAAAATGTAGATAATTGATTCAGGCGTGACCTTGCGGAAATGTATTTAAATAAATATGGACATGACATTTCAGCAGCATCATCTGGCCGTAGAGCTTGTGTGGCACCACATGACTGATATACGACTTATATACTTTTTAGTTCTAGTATACATATATAATTAATAAATATAAAAAAACACCCAGACCCGAGACAAATACTTATAGATCATATAAATATTTGTCCCGCAGCGAAAATTGAACCCTAATTCTAGAATCGAAATTCATAATTCGCGGCAAGAAATCGTATCGAACGGGAAATCCTTATCCTTACTAATCCTTACTAATATTATAAACGCGAAAGTTTGTATGTATGTTTGTTACTCTTTCACGCAAAAACTACTGAATGGATTTTAATGAAACTTTACAATAATATAGCTTATACATCAGAATAACACATAGGCTATAATTTATAAAGATATAATGTGATTTGTCCAAAATATAACGATAAGTGTCAAGTAAATAGAAAAAAACCTGCCATCAGCGAGCTATTCTGGCGTTCGCTGCAAAAACCGTTAGAATTACATGAAGTACTAACCCTGCGCAGACGAAGTCGCGGGAACCAGCTAGTCATTACATAGTATAAAACAAAGTCGCCTCCCGCTGTCTGTCTGTCCCGATGTATGCTTAGATCTTTAAAACTATGCAACGGATTTTGATGCGGTTTTTTTAATAGATAGAGTAATTCAAGAGGAAGGTTTATATGTATAAAACATGCATAATATAGTAGAGAAACACTGATAATTTTAGAGGTTTCTTATGTGGTGTCGTAAATAAACTCATTTTTTTGCGCTTACATTGCAAACGCTGCTGGCTGAACCCTACGAGATAGATCAAAATAATATAGGTACTACAGTATTGTACACTCGCAAAAGGTCTACAAAAAAGTCCGCGATGGTATATGGCTATCCCCCATTCTTTAGTATAATTAGTATCAGCATTGCATCCGTGCGAAGCCGGGGCGGGTCGCTAGTATTATATATTTTATTTTATGCAACGACTATTTTATAGTTTTCTGTTATGTTTTTATTTTATATAATTTACTTTATATTGTAATCACTAGTAGTTATGGCGATCGACAAAGACAGTCTGCATTGTTTCAAGCCACGCCACGAGTCGAGTTCGTATAGGTCAGTAGACCCTTGTAACGATGTTTATAGACTGCCCAAAAGCTTTCATCATGGTCTAACAACATTTGAAAAACCAGGAGAGGCGGAAGCAGTTCAAGAGTATAGCGCGTTCACTCATCCATTGTTCTAATATGAAAATCTATGTTAGGTACCAATCCCACGAGCACTTGTTGCGTGTCCTAGCTAGGCTAGACTAGAGAGGTAAGTACCTAGGTACATAATACTTATGATAGTAGGCAATTTTTTTCTATCCTATCATGTGATATGTGCTAACTTATTTATCAATACTTTAAATAGGTACTATAATTTAAACTACCTACCACAGAATTACCGAATTAGTCTATATACGATGTCAATAATAATTTCCTGATAGGAATCACCTTCGAAAAAACACAGACAAAGATCTGTGTTTTTTCGACCCTTGACCCTTGTATCCCTATATACCTGTATCGGTGAGGGTGTAAATAGAGCCTCAAAGTACTTTCCCAGACAGCCAGGGGTTGAGGTATAGGGGGTGTTCAATAGCCGGTGGGCGAGGGGTGAATGTATTCGAGATGCGCGCGCTGCTATCAAATATATAGGCTATTGGTTCTCCATAAATCATTCTGTCAACCTGTACCCACCTAGTGCAGTTGCATTTTATGAATAGCAATTTATTGCTCCTGTCGTCGTTTACAATTAATTCGTATTTTGAGGCCAAAACAACATGGGTGACCAAACACTTGAGGAACTTCAAGTAAGTAACTCATTGCGTAGACACTTATTATCGGAGCAAATGCCATACCTGTGATTTGTAATTTATTGCCTTGCGATATCAGCAAGGCGCTATGTCCGCTAGTACATATTATATTGTGGCGCTCTCGACGACGCGTCGCGTCGGAGCGGGCGGATAGGTACTTTTTATTTGCCAATGTTGGTGTGTAATTTATGTGATATTTCGAACCCGAGTCCATGTTTTTGTAGACTTGTAATATGACATCCCTTTTGGTGAAATTAAGCGTTTAATAAGTTACATAGGTAGTTAACTAGTCTATTCAAAGAGCGAAATTAATCTGCGTTGGTAAACATAACTTATTAAAAATTTGGTGGGACTCGTGAATACGTGTTGTGACCTGTCACTATCGGTTAAAGTAATTACGTCCTATTTAAATTATTATAGTAGAAATTATCTTAGTGCACAAGTTACAATAACCGGAGCAACTGGAAATGAATGTTTTGTGGTGGACAACACTACTATGGTGAGTTGACCAGCGGAGGTGAGCATTTCACATACTATTTACTTTATATAATAATAATGTGTTATTATAGGTAAATACTAAGGTACTTACCTATTAATAATAATCATTTATTTATTATTTATTATTTAATGCTGGTGCTTCAGGTAGGTACTTACATAAGCTGGTGTTCACAATGGCGGATTTACACATTATCCCGAGTATAAGCTGTTCATTTTTGGCCGACCTAGCCTCTACTATGGTCAGTTTCTAGATGGGATTCAGTATGGCTGCAACTTATAAACACGCACTAGCTAATGTGATGTTAAAATCTCTATTCTTTGACATTAGAATGACAATGACAAATCATACTTTCACCTTCACACGTCACGCGTACCTACGTCACACTAGCTGTTTAAGTAATTATAAGATGGAGGTTATTTTTAAATTTTGGAGACGTTAAATTATGGGAATGATTCTTTTATCCGCATTGAGAGAACAGATATAAAAGTTATCGGAAAGATTTTTAGACTTTCTGCAAGATATCAGAAAACCTAATAAAATTATGTTGTTCCCAAAATTTGCCAACGTACCTACTGCTGTTAATCCGCCACTGTGTTCATAGTCTTCGTGCTAATGCAATAGTAACAACATTATAGGTAGGTACTTGCTTAAAGTAAGTACCTATCTACTACCTACCTACTTACTATAGTGCATTCAAAACTGATAGGTTTGTTAGGCGCGTCGCTCACTGGTAAGTCGAGGCGCGGTCGCGGCCGGCGGCGACACGGCACGGGCGGCGAAGCGTCGTCTCTGTGTGGAGTCGAGGCGCAGGCGGCTATGCTTCCTACACACATTCCATATTTATTTAACATGTCGTCATCATAGACATAGTTGTACTCATTCAAGGCTATTGATTCACCCGCCTCTGTTTCAGATTAAAAGTTAATTTTGTGATAACTTCCATATAATATATATTGATTATTTACTGTTGAAAGTACACATACCTAATGTTTATTTACGTTTTTTTCAACAGTAAACCGAAGGTACCATGTGATATTCCATAAAACTTTTTAAACTTGTCGGGATATCTTCTGTCACAATGTCTCAAATATGGGTGTATCCAAGTTTTTTTCCTATTTAAATTAAAGACTTGTACGAGTGCCATTGTAGTAATGACTGTAACGCGGACGCTGGACTTACCCGTCTAAACGTAGCTACGCACGAAACAAAATGACATAAATAATAACTAAAAAAAAACTAAAAAACACGCTTTATATAGAAAATCAAACTAAAAAATAGAAAATAAATTTTAATATATGTAAGTAAAAAAAAATGTTTTATTTCAAAAAAAGCGTGGGGTGCATGGTGTCAATAGTTATAAATATTTCATTGACAGATATGAGAAGAAGGATTATCATTTCGCTAATATCTTAAAAAGCACCCCATTATATATTAATTATTCCTTAAGAAAACGTAGAAACGCTGCCGCGACTCTATTTCGTGTCGTGTCGGTGTATTTGGAAGAGTAGCGATTAGAATCCTCCTCAATCCTGAATCAGATCTTTTTTTACAAACAAAATGGAAAGGTAATGATTTAGGCAGGTTCGGGTAAGTACTTACCTTTTTAACTTGACTTATATTGAAGAGTCGGTTATAGTTATACCTACTGATAATGGATAATAATAATAATATTGGTGGAGAATGCACACAACACCATCTAGCCCCAAAGCTTGTATAGCTTGTATTATGGTGACCTGACTGATATAATACTTTTATATTATTAGGTCTTTATACACCCAGACACAGAACAAACACCTAAGTTTATCACACAAATGACAAATCCTGGGAGGGAAACCTACAGCGCAGAAGGCAGAGCTACTACCAACTGAGCTGATAGGCTCCTAGGTGTTACACTGATATTTTCTTATCACATGGTGTAAGTATAATTCAGTATCAGGAAGACCAAAAAAGAATGAGTGATACTTCTTATTGTGTCACTGGTTATTGTTAGTGTAATGAAAGGATTGAAGTGCGCCTCAAAGGTTCCTGTGAGTGACATTAATTATGTTATGCAGACTGGCCTCACAGCTCGTTGATAATAGCTCTGCCTTCTGAGCTGAAGGTTGTGGGTTCGATTCTCTCCCAGGAGAAACATTTGTGTGTTGAATAAAGTGGCTCTGTAGCTCGGTGTTATTACAGTACCTTAAGTACGAGTATATACCTAAAATACATAAGTAAAATTATTTCAGTCATCTGGCTCCCATAGTACAAGCTATGCTTCGTTTGGGGCTAGATGGTGTTGTGACTCTCCATCAATATTTATTTGCATTGCAAATTTATTTAGCGATGTTTATTTGTGCTGCAAACTCCGATTAAACGAGCCTTGAAACTGTTTTCTGTTATTAGAATTAAAAAAAGCGAAACGAAAAAGCGAAACCTTTGCAAGTATTAGGGGCTTAGGTATGAATTCGCCGTTTTGTATAAGATTTAGTATAATTATTTAATAAAAGTATTGTCCTCATTATCTTATACGATTTAAACTTTTGCGTTTGAACTCTGGGGATCTGGCCTCAACAAACTGTGTGAAGTCATTGTGTGCTGCTCTCTGGGATGAACATTTTTACCATGCAAAATAAATCCAAATCCCGGAAATAACGTTGTTCAATAGAACCAAGTCAGAGTCAGTAAAAACAACTGAAAGTCAAACATTCAAAATCATTTAAAAAATAATAGTAGATTTTTGCACCGAGTGCAAAGTGAGTTATTAACGCACGAGTGTTATGTTGGTGCCCGAGCGGAAGCGAGGGCACTGAATTAACACGAGTGCATTAATTACTCTCCTTAGCAAGGTGCGTAATTTACTTTTCTTTCAACTACCAATCTACCTACTGTGATAAAATATACCTACTCAAACTAAAAATATGAAAAATCAAAGTTTTACAATGGTACAAAATGCGCGCCATTTGTTTTTTTTCACCGATTCGGTTTTATTCAGCCGATTTTTATTATCAGCCAGTATCTTTTTGATCGCATGCAAAAATTTTATATTAAACTTAATGGGAGATATTAAACCTCTGTGGTAAATTTATGTCTAAAATAAAAAGTAAAAAACAGTGCAATAATGAGATTTCATATAACATTACTGCACTGTTTTGGTTCTAAGCAAAAAATACGTCCTTTGTGATCGGTTTTGTAGTGATTAATGATAACATTACTACGTAGTTGAAAGAAAACATTATTATTGTTATTGTATGAAAAAAGGTTCACACTATAATTACACGTCATGCAGGCTTATTTTTAATTCAAAGTGTCAGTACATTAAGGCGGCAATTTCATATTTAAGCCCCTATTATATGTTTTTTTGCACTGCATATCTATTTACTATATTTTATATAACCAGAAGATCATTGCATGATTTACTCATAGATATAATTATGTACCTTTTCTAAAAAAGAAGCCATTTCGAAAAAAAGTATTGAGGAAAACGCGATTACCTTGTGTCACATACTACATAAAATACGTTTCTAAGCTACAGGTGGAGAAAGATGTCATATTTAGGCTCAATCTTAACTAAATTCCGAAAAGGCCGAAAAGGTGTAACACACACAAGTGCCTAGTGCATTCGAAAATACGGTGTTATATATTTATTTATAATAATATTTTCACTAGTGTCAGTCTCAAAGCCGTCCTCGAACTGCAAATTATTTTATACATAATGGTGACACTTAACTCTGGTAGATAGGATGCTACATGTACGTACAGCCACGTCAGTGCCAGCTAGCTCTGCAACATCAAATGATCCGAATATGTACATCTTGATCGAGGTTATTATGCAGTAAAAGTTTAAACATTTTGTGAAATTAGTTTCTGAATAGCAGTAAATGATACGTGTAAATCATAGCAAGCACGCACTGTTCCAGGAACCTTCTTCTCTTACGGTTGCGTACGCAGTCTCCCATTGCACGTACTCTTTCTGCGCTGAATTCTTATACCACTCAAGCTGAAAATCGCTTGGAACCCTGAAAGTGATGTGTTTGCGGACGGATGGAAGGTGATACTGTTTGAATGTCTGGGGTTCTGTGGGAAATCTATTTGAGTGTGTAGATGCTTACTTTACTTTTATTATTTTTATTTTGTATTATCATTTAAGGTTTCTATTATTGTTCTTTTTTTAATTAGTGTTATTGACATGCTCGTACTAATAAATAAATAAATAAATAAATAGCAGTTTAAACAAAAACTATTTTCTAAAAAAGTGATTTTGTATCTGATTCATCTAAATTCGTATTATAAATTTCATATATTTTTCCTTTTCATAGATGTGTTCAGTAAGCTATCTACATCAGGTACTTTATACATCAGGTATAATTTTACGTACGTTTTGTCAGTTTATATTATTTAGTTGTAATTAAAAGATTTTGCACAAACATTCATTCATTCATTCAAACATTCGTATATAGAAATAGTAAAGTTAAATCTTACTTCTAGAAATAAATATAAATATAATATTTAGAATAAATATTTTGCAAATATATGTTACAATTTGGACAACAATTATCGTGGTTTCTAAAGCAGCTGCTTTAAGAGCTACGGAAATTGGTCAAAAAGACGTAGGTATAATCGAACAGACACAAACTTTTTTTTTAAAGTAGTATAACGGCATTGTTTTCACTAAAGGTACAGAGTTATTTGCATTGTTGCCCTGGTTTTGAGAGTCAGTATTTGATTAATAGTATTATTAATGCAAAAGTTTGTTGGTCTGTTTGTTTGTTACCTCTTCTCAGCTGAGCAGCTTATTTATACAACTGAGCAAATATGTAAACGTGCCACCTGATGGTCTGTGGTTACCATACACACGTTGCGGGCCTTATAAATAAGTACTTTGACCTATTCGCCCATTAATTTCACTTGGTGTTCTTAGTGTACATCCAAACTACTGCTTAAAGGCAGAATATGTGCTGTGTTGCTACCCACCAAGAATCTTTAATCACTAAGAAATACATAGAGTTCTACCACTAGGTGAAAACAGATCAGATCAGAAATGGAATGGCTGAACGGTTCTTATCACATTTAGGAGATTTGTACGTAACGTAACGTAATCTTACATTAAGATTGTACCTATGTACTGCGCGTGCGAAGTCGCAAAAAGCTATATACTAACTATGTAATAAAACGGTTTGTTTCAGGGACGTACGGAGACACAAAGGAAATAGCAATCGCGACTCGCAGTGAGAGCCGGTTACTCTTGCTATTCTGGATTGGTTTCCGAGTATTGGCACTTGAGCATCATGGAACCATGAATTCTTAATTAATTGTTTTTATTCGTTATCTACAGTTTTTTTGAAGTGAAAACTTCTTTTAGCGCGGTACGCATATTTTTAGATGAGGTAAAACCTCTGGATTCGCGACACCGTTGCCGTTTTTGGGGTGAGACGCAGGGCTGTCGCGCTCGCCCCATTTGATTATAAACCTTAATTCACATATTTACAGTCTACTTTTGTATGGAGAAGTTTACTGAGTTAGGTTCTTTGATATATTATCTACATTCTGAACAAAAAATATTGCATCATCTGTGTTCGTTCAGTATTTGATTGGCAGTCGCCATAATTACTGATTTTGAAGTGATTTATTACTAAACTCTAACGCGCCAAAATAAGTTTTCACTTCTGTCAGCACTCCCGGAGTGCAACCCGATTTTTTTAATAAAATAATTAGTACAGTACCTTGATTTTTTTATTTGAAAAGTTATAAGCTTGATCGTAATTTGTTTTAATTATGTCAAAAATAGTAATAATAAGTGATTGTATTTAGAATAACCTATGTGACAGACAAACAGGCGGACAAGGAAGTGCTCCCATAAGAGTTCCTTATTCCTTTTCAGATACGAAACCCTAAATATCAATCAATAACCTCACAAATAATCTATGGTTAGGTGGGTAGGTGTAGGTAGTTGGTACAGCTATATCTTACCGTCCATTATTGGCACTGTTAATGTAAATGAACAGCTCATATATTCGCAGATGTGGAAGAATGGGTGACACTCAAGAAATATTTGTATTATACTTATGTAGTCATTCAGGTTCGAGGTGATGCTACAGGTCAAGGTATCTCCTTGCAACATTATTGAAGTATCAGGATACCATTTGAATACAAAATCTTGATTCGATCAGACCTGTGGACCTAATATCCTTCGTCAACTAGAAAAGAACTGATGACAAGGTCACATTTCAAACCATATAAAAAACTAAATTAGAATTGGTTCATCCTTTTGGGAGCTACTATGCCACAGACAGACACTAACATACACAAATACACAGATACACACGTTAAACATAATAACATCCCTTAATTTGCGTAGGGGCTACAATCGCGGGGAGCAAAACATGCTCACGTTGTCACGGCTGTAACTGGATAGAGGTGTCTATTAAGTTTTCTTACAGTTATTCGTCCAAACATAATTTTGGCACATATCCACACTTTTGTACAGTAGTATGTAAACATGACAGATTAATAGCATATCATCGCTTTTGTATGTATATGGCGACTTCAATGCTTAATAAAATGTTGATTAAATATATATCTGTATCCGAAAACTATTTAGATTACGTTTGGTCGTCTTGCGAAGCAAACATTGCGCTCTATTATTATTTATTTTTCTTGAGTTATTTCGGTTTTATTTTGTAATTTTGGTGATTTTACTAAAATAAAGCTAGTGTTATAGACTCGGGTGTGAAATGATTGGAATAGGCGTTTGGTGTTTTTTCGTGATTCGAGTAAAAATAATCCGTATAATCACTACATAGTATAAAATAAAGTCGCTTCCCGCTGTCTGTCTGTCCCTATGTATGATCTTTAAAACTACGCAACTGATTTTAATGCGGTTTTTTCACAGAGTGATTCAATAGGAAGGTTTATATGAATAATACATGCATAATATAGTAGATAAACACTGATAATTTTAGAGGTTTCCAATGTGGTGTCGTAAATAAATTCATATTTTTGCGCTTACATTGCAAACGCTGTCTGCACCCTACGAGATAGATCAAAATAATATACTACAGTATTGTACACCCTCAAAAGGTCTACAAAAAGTATATATGGCTATCTCTTAGG
The DNA here is from genome assembly GCA_948098915.1 of Lampropteryx suffumata. NCBI lineage: Eukaryota > Metazoa > Arthropoda > Insecta > Lepidoptera > Geometridae > Lampropteryx > Lampropteryx suffumata. Next base: position 19,120,267 of record OX402557.1, on the reverse strand, counting down.
GATAACCATTCTGTAGTATAATTAGTATAATTATTGCACCCGTGCGAAGCCGGGGCGGGTCGCTAGTTTTATATAAAATAACAAATGACGAACGACAAGATACCACTTTGTTACATGATAATATAAACAAAATAAACACTTGACACTCCTAAAATTGACATTATTGTGACACTCGTATTATGCCATTAACGAAGAAGAAGAAGAAAAACTGTTCATGAAACCTCTTCATATATTTGACATGTAGGGGAGATACCCCTTTAAAACATTAATATCACAAATTTGTCTGGGCATCGGTGAAACGGTGCACAATTTAATTATCATCGATCGAGCGACGTCTACTCTGCAAATCGAATTCCACGTATTAGAACGATGTTGGGGAAATGTTCGTCGAATTGACAATTAGTTCGTTGTCAAATTCAATTGGTCATCTATTTGTTATTATTATTTATTATTGTTTATTTTTTATTTGTTTATTGTTTATTGATTATCTATTGACGACCTCTGTGGCGCAGTGGGCTAAAGCCCGGCGAGACGCTGAAGGTTGCGGGTTCAATTCCCACCACGGGCCAAATGTTTGTATTATCTGCAAGTATTTGTCTCGGGTCTGGGTGTTTCTATGTATGATATGTATGTATTTACAAAAAAACAGTATATAAGTAGTATATTAGTCATGTGGTGCCCATAACACAAGCTCTGCTTACTTTGGGGCCAGATGATGCTGTGTGAAATGTCCGTGATTATTTATTTATTTATTGTCCTCCTTGTGTCTTGCCTTGTTTGAGTGTTATCTGATTTGTTTTATCTTTATCTAGTTTGTGGAAATCGCTCATCTAATGCCTCTGGTCTTCCATAATACAGGCTTGCCCTAGTGCGGGGACTACCAGTAAGTTTGTTAACACTGTATTTTTTATTTTCTTGGTAAATAAATGAATTTGTATTGTATTGTAGAGGATTACGATTGCAAAAGTAATGTCGATCGTTCTATTGTTCAAAACGATGTAACTACGAGTATGAAATGATACTTTCAATATTAATTTATTTTTTACCGACATTTCGGACACCATTAAAAGATTGAAGCGGTTTTGTACAATCAGTTAGAAAAGTTTTAACTTATAGGTATTCGATTAGATTACTACTAGGTACTAAGAAAAAGAGAGTTTCCAAAACTGAATATTTTAGAGTAAGTCATAGCGCCATTTTTCGGAATCATAACATATCAATACATGTTAAAAAAAAATAAAAAATAATTAAAAACGTGTTATGTCCATCTTATAAATATTGCTTTTAAATCTAATATAAGTAATCATATATTATACTATAGTAAAAAAAAACTTGAAAACCATCATTTTTAACCGACTTCAAAAAAAAGGAGGAGGTTCTCAATTCGTCGGAATATGTTTTTTTATGTATGTTCACCGATTACTCGAAAGCGGCTGAACCGATTTGGAGAATTATTTTATTGTTTGGAAGGGTGGTCCAATATAAATTTTATCAAAATCGGTCGGGCTGAAAAATCGACGAAAATCTAAAAATTGTATACATCGATGATGTTTTCATGTACTTTCATACCTCGCTGTCTCATTGGAGCGTGGCGTTTATTTGGCCTACCCATATTATAATATACAAAATACATCTACTTTCCACTATAAATGTATTATAGGCTCAAATTTCATTCAATGAAGTCGGTTTCTTTTTAGTTTTTAAAACGTAATTATATTCGTATAGGGTTCTTTCGGGCTCGTTTTGCTCAAACTCACTGGACTCACTCTTAGGAATTTCGGAAAATTCTTTTTTTAAAATCGGTTCAGCCGTTTTCGAGTAATCGGTGAACATAAATAAAAAAAAAAAAAAAAAACCGACGAATTGAGAACCTCCTCCTTTTTGATAAAGTCGGTTAAAAAGTCGGTTAAGAGATAGAGAAGAGACATTTCTATTAATTAAGATTTAGTTTATACATGCGCTCTCTCTCGCTCGTTACTGTCTTTCAAATCTTACATGTTATTTTTAATACCTAACTGCCAAGATGCGTATTTATGTATGTGTATGTGATATCATTGAATTCGTCTTGGCAGTTTAAGTTTGTTACCTGACTGTACAAAACAGCGTTTATTATTGGTGTCCGAAATGTCACTAAAAAATAAATTAAAATTGAAAGTGTCATTTTGGCCTAAGTGTCCGAATATATTGTGTCCGAAATGTCAGCAAGCCAGGTTTTTGCACGACTATTGTCCCGTCGATTTCAAGAGTAGGTCTTCTGATTAGGGGCGCATAAACAGACAGACAGTCGGACATGTTCAAATCATGTTACTATATACGGTGGGCTGTTACAATACTTAACTACAATGACAGGTACAGGCGCGGATCCAGACCTCTAAAAAGTTTGTGGGCACAGCCATCCAAAAATAGGCCAAGTGCGAGTCGGAGTATTTACTCCCTCATGATCGATATATTACTCTGTCAAGAAAGTACCGGGAAACGATCAATAATACACAAAGTTTTAGCTATTCATCCTTCAGAAACGATACACTTACGCCAACGAATAATCCAATCATGAAAACATTTTTTAAACGCTTTTTCCGGAATCGAGTTCAGTTCTCGCTGTGACTTCTCCTTTATGTCTTCAAACGGGTGCTATGAAGTGGTAATTTGAGTTTAGGAAAAAGAAAGAAGTCTGCTAGAGCCATATCTAGTGACTAAGGTTGTTGCTCGATGGTATTTGTTGAGTTTTTGGTCAAAAATTCGTTCATTGATTTGAAATTCGATGGCCTTGGGCGAAGGCGCATTATCTTAGTGGAAATCCAAGAACTTTCTTTCCACGAATCTGGCCTTTTTCGTCGAATTTGCTATATTTAACGCCGCATAACGCTCAAATAATATTCTCTATTTACCGTTGACCTACCCGCAAGATTTCCGAGTGCACAACACCGCGATAGTCAAAGAAAACAGTCAACATGACTTTGACTTTTGATCGACTTTGGCTTGGCTTTTTGGTTTCGGTTCAGTTGGAAGGCGCCACTCTGAAGCTTGTTGACTAGTTTACATGTCAAACTCGCAAACCCACGTCTCGTCACCAGTATCAATGCGTTTCATGAATGTTGGGTAAGAATTGACTCGTTCTTTTATCTATGCTATAAGACGTTGCTTCGTACCAAATTTCAAAATTCTGAGTTCACGGGAAGTACCCTGTAGGTTTTATTCCCTTGCGAGTGTTGAAAATTTGCGGCATAAATGGCTGTAACTTTTGATTGCACAGCTTAAAGCTGTGACAGTAGGGACAGTAGACCTAAGTATTTGATATAAATTTCAGCTTGATACCCCCTTCCTTAGAAAGTTCGTTAGAAAACGGGTCTTGACAGACAGACAGACGGACAGACGGACGGACAACAAAGTGATCCTATAAGGGTTCCGTTTTTTCCTTTCGAGGTACGGAACCCTAAAAATGAAAACAAAAAAAATATTTGGAACCATGAATAAATCATCCATTCCCGAAATTATTTTGACAAAATGTAGTGCATTTCCACAAACGAAATGTTTACGAAATAGGTACATATAAGTACTTAAATTACAAATTCAAGCTTGCATATCTTTTTCACGAACACGTTGATAATATTATCGATATTCAGATTCACATCTTTGTGTGGGTATATTTAAGAGAGCTAGCCAGGATATACTTTCCTATGCCATTTAGGCATGCAACCAATATTTTACACTGCGAAGAGTAGAAGAGGAGAGTTGAGAGTTGGTAAGAAAATGTAGTTAAAATATTTTAATAACTTTTTTTTGCTGCGTTACGAATCACGCACGATTCATTGTTTTTTTTTATTTAGGCATTAGATATAATATCATCAAAAAAGTGTGAAGTCACAAGTCTATTAGGGTTGTGGGCATGCCCATCGTGCCCGCAACGGTGGATCCGCGCTTGGACAGGTACTAGTGTAGTCTATATATATATATCTATATATTTGTGGCCTCCACTGTAGTTTTGCATCAATATTAAGACCTAGGAAGATCGTGGAATCTACAAGATTCATTGCTTCTCCATTCATTTCAATGTTGGTCGGGCTATGAATAACATTTGGCAAAGTGAATTTGATACATTTCGTTTTTTTTTAATTAATCAAAAGATTATTTACAGTGAACCAGTTAAGAACTAACGATAAGGATTCATTTACTTTATCTTACAAAAAGGGATGGTACTATTTTAAACAATGATTAACTTTTGACAGAAGTTAAAAGACGTTAAAAAGAGAGTTGCTGTTTAATAATATAGCGGAAAATCAATTCAATATAGAAAGAAACAAAATGTCAATAAATATAATAACAGAAATATACAGAATAATATACAATACATGTGTAACGGTTAAGTTATCTAAGGACCGTTTAAAACGATCTATAGATAGCTCAACTGATCCAAATCACTGCTAGAAGGCAACGTTCCCAAGACTGTCAGCATTGCCACATTGAATGGCAATGCTAATATCTTGAGCCAGATAGAAGCCAGCTCTTGGGTCACGCGATGTATCTATCAGATGTCAATTATAAATTAGACAATTAAAAAAATAATTAAAAAAATCCTCTAATTTTGACGAAATTTAAGCACCGGCAAAACTATAGAAGCTCTATAACAAGTTTTAATTTTTGACAGGGCTGTTCGATTTGCCACTCACAAAAAAGAAAATTTCACCCTGCTAATGCGCCAATCGGAAAGAAGGGGTGTCTGCGAGCTTGCTGCTATTATGAATTTGATATGAAAACATTAAAATGCATAAAAAGAAAGAGATCCAACAAACAGAAACTACAACAAAGAGACCCATCGCCTGTTTCATTGATGCAGAAAGAGATGCCTGATGATGGTACGGAGGCTGAGTTTATAGAAAAAGAACTTATTAAACAAAGGCGGGAACTGGAGATTAAGAGAAAAAAAGCGAACGAGGAAACAGAGATAAGAAAGGAACTATCAATTTTATATATGTCATACGCGAAATTACAAAATACTCAATAAACGCTGCTCACACGAACGGGAAGAAAAACGGACCTCAGATTACGGCTAAACCGGTTATAATAATAAGTATTTTGTAAAAGTAATTATTGTCTTTATTGAGTAACATCTTAGCTCAGTGGGTGGTAACTCTGCCGTCGCGCTAGGGGTTATGGGTTCCATTCCCTCCCAGGACAGACATATGTGTGATGAACATCGATATTTGTTCTGTGTCTGGGTGTTTTAAAGTATCATACTATATATAATATAAGTTCAAAGGCTATAAGTTTAATAAAAGTTTATTATAAGCAGAGGCGTAGCTACCACTGTATCTGCCGTATCAATAGAACGTGGCCCTTGGGCCACGGGGGCCCCTGACGTGCCTAAGCAAAAATTCATAAAAACTTCCCAATTTTTTTTCTATTTCAGAAATGACAAAAGTCAAAAAAGCAATTTCTTTTTTTCCCGCGTTAATAGTACTAATAATAATATTATATAAATTTTATTTCAGGCAACAAAATCATGCGTATATAATACAATAACAATGGCCCATAGAAAATAAATACCTTAGACTACATACTATTGCTGATTAGATCTATTAATTTCTCAAACTAAACAAAGATTTCAGAGCCTTTGCAACCTGAGTAGTATGTTCGAAATATTACAACCGGAGAAACTCCTGTCTTCTTCAAACGAAGATATATTAAACGCTTCCGGAAAAATGTCGTCTAAATACAGTAAAGACATCTCAGTTAATCTTTATGACCAATTATAGGCTCTAAAAACAAGCTTAAAATCTGAAATTAAAAAAATTCATTCCATTAAGGAACTCATTGAATTATTGCTGATAAAATTCAATAGTCCTGCATCCAGTTTTCCGGAGGTAATAACAGCATGCTTTCTATTCTCGACCCTTCCAGTTACAACCGCAACTGCTGAAAGAAGTTTTTCAAAATTAAAACTGATAAAAAATTACCTAAGAACTTCGATGGGACATGAACGCCTGTCAGACACAGACCTGTCACTATTGTCCATAGAGGCAGAAACTTTAGAAAAACTAAAGTCATCATCAGCTATAAATGATTTAATAAATCAGTTTGCCGAAAAAAAGGCAAGGAGAGTGTTTATTTAATTTGAATTGTGTGTAAAAATTTTGGAAAAAGTGACATAATTATGATGAATAAATATTTCTTTTAATTGCCAATTGCCAAGGCACGCTACGCCACTGATTATAAGTTATATATAAGTTTATATCAGTCATCAGGCTCCCATAATACAAGCTATGCTAAGTTTGGGGCTATATGGTGGAGTGTGAAATTGTCCAACAATATTTATAATTTTATTTGACTAAATTTATTTATAGAAATGTACAGAATAATATACAATAATATAAAACAGTTGAGCTATCTAAGCAGCTTTAAAACGATCTATAGATAGCTCAAGTGATATAGATCACAGCCAGAGGACAGCGTTCCCAAGACACTGGCGGCATTGCCATTAATAATGCTAATACGCCGAGCCAGATATTTTTATTAAATTGTGTTATTGTAAACACACCTAATGGAATGGTATAATCGTTTTTTAAAGTAATTAAAGGTAAGGGGCGCGTAAATGTGTCGCGCCAATGTTTAGATCTGTAGGGCGATTGCGTTATTTGTCAACGTAAATGCCATTGAACGGATTGCTTTTGGCAAAGGTTTGGAAATGGCTAATCTGAATGTCACAATGGAACCGCGCTATTCGTCCTGGACGATGTAATCAATTTTTTTAAACAATCGAACATTTTTTTTTATGAACTACCTAGTATTACTCTATGCACAGACTACTAGGATGTACTAAATCAAAAACGTTCATTTGATAGCACTGTCAAAAACAAAGCGATCCCGCAACGTTTGATCTACGTATAATCTAAATTAGAGCTAAATCGTTTCCGTTATAGTGATTAGCGCGGTACGAAATATGTCAAAAATAACGTTTTGACTTTGGTTTTGCTTTGGTTCAACGTTCAAAATTACCGCGGTCGTCCCCCTGATCTAAATAAATATGTCATATTATATAAAAAAAGTATGTGTGCATGTTATCGTGAAGGTTTTGAACCACATAACATATTGTGCTTATAACCATTGGGGAACCAATGGTTATAGCACTATTAGGTTTGACTACAGAAGATCCAGTCTAACCTTAGATGTAATTTGAATTTTAAATTTTATGGTATTATCTTGTGTGTGAATATAAATGTATGTCTATGTCCTATCTTAATTTCGCCGGCTACTATAAAATCCAGGTCAGTGGTGGATTTAATCACAACTACTCATTTTTACATTCAAATTATTGTTAAATTTTTGCTGTCCTAGCAATTGCTTTTATATATTATTTTTACATAGTTCGGATTTTAGGGGAGGTAAATTTGTGGACCAATTTTCTTTTACGACGTTTTAAAGGAATTTACAGATTTAAAGATTACAAATCATAAAGTATTTTGTAGTTTTCTGATGTCTTGAAGAAGGCATCTATCCGATGAATTTTTCTTTTAAACAACCTTACTTATGAGCCTCTCAATTTGAACATTTTATAATACTGCTTAAGATTCGCCTTGTCACTATTTGTCTTACAATAAGGCACTATTTAAAAGTGATAACTTTTGACAGAAGCTGAGACACGTTTTTAAGCAAGTCTATAATGTAAAATTTTATAATTACGAGTATTTCTGTTAAATTATGTGTTCGTGTGTCGTGAGTTTGGCCTAGAACGCACTATCGAATTAAACCGCGTTATTCAAAGTCTATTCTGAAGTATAACTTTTTCAACGCGGATTATTACGCTTGTGCGTGCGCCTCGTATGATCCCATGTTTCACAGAATAGCGCGAAAAATTTTGTCACGGATTAATTCGCAGTGCGAGCTAGGCCTTACACGTTTGAAATCGTGCAGTTGACCTTAAAAAGAAGATTGTTTACTTTACAGGACATGAAATTATTAAAATACCCAGTTTTTGAATAAAATATTAAATAACCTATTAAAACCTATACTTCTCTATACATAATCAGGCTACTCATTTATTATCATGACTAGTAGAAACTAACTGAATAAGTACTTACTTATCATATAGAAATATATACATTGGCTCTCCGACTATAACACGTATTAGACGTGTGCTGCACACATTGGCTCGGCGAAGGTGTGCGTTGCTTGTTTTTGTATATTGTTTTAGGATTAGAACATTATTAAGCATAAATGTTCTTTACATAGATTCGTTTAAACAAGAAAACACTGGCCAATCAGGCCAGTGTTTCTTCACTGGTTCTGAGCCACGAAATACTTTTTATTTATAGAATATACAAGTTTGCGGTCCCATTGAATATATTTCCCAATGAAAGGAAAAAGGAGGAAAGTAAGTAAATAATTATGTTTTAAAAACTAAAAAGATAACCGACTACATTCTTATAAAAATACGAAGCTTCGTTTGATTTGTCAAATTTGCACTTGGCACGAAACTTTTTGAATTCTACAACATGACGGTTAAATCACGATGTTTTCCTTCACCCTTCCTACCTACCTTTGAGAGTACAGATACATTTTTCGAATAGAAAATTCCATTAGTGTACGATTGGATTCGAACCCACGACCTTAGGATTGGCGGGGTCACCACTAGACCTCCAGTACTCTATACCTAGTGATTTTGTTGTTACATACTCTGAAATTTACTTATAACGAAAATCATTTTTATAACGAGAATCTCTTAGTTATGTATGGTCTCCTGGTACACTGGACAAATTGGCACTGACGCTTCGGCGGCCGCTGCCGCGCACTCCTGACTCTATTCTGTCCCGGTCGCTAATTTGTCCAGTGTACCAGGAGACCATACAATACTAAGAGGTTCTAGTTATGAAAATGGACAAAAAGTCTTGTGTTCTGGTTATCAAAATAGAAAAAAAGTCTTGTTTAATAACTGGTTATAAAACAGTGAATATAATCCTAATATACCTATAACTAGTTATGAAATCTTAGTTACGAACGTGGACCAAACTAACTATTATAGTCAATTTTAGTTAGGTTATTATCACTTTAAATGCAATCACAGGAAAACAAATTAATAGAAGGAAAAAGGCAGAACAGGGCTGGGTATATCCAAGGAGTTTGAACTTGACTTTCCCCTGTGCAACGTCCATCGGGCTGCCGGGCTTCCCACGCTGTTTTATTAAGTATTCATATTCGAGCACCTGGTAGGTACCAGGTATCACGCAGCTCAACGACAGTAAACATTTAAAGTATAGGTCGATTAAATATAAATGTATATGTAAATGTAATATACCTTACATTTATATTATATATAAAACAAAGCAACTCGGCTTTGTTTACTTAGTAACACCATTTATAACTCAAGAACGACAGGACCGATTTTTGATTTGTTGGTTTTGTCTCCGTTCCGAATAGCAGAATAACTAATACAACATATTTTGAAAATTCGAGAAAATTAATAAAAAAATATAATAATAATATTGAATGTTGTGAGTTCAGCAAAGCAAAGCAAAAAGTTTTAATGTGATATATTTTTCTTTTTAAAATGCGCGAACTAAGTCGCGAAAGGGACAGCTAGTTTATAATATAAAAGTTATATATAGTACCAGTTAAAATTGATTTTATTGTAAACCACCCAAGTAAAGAGGCGAACAAAACTAATTAAAAAGCAAATAAAATAATATTATTCAATCAGTCGATTGCGAGAATAAACAAAATTTGCGTAAGTATTTTTAAAGGTTTCGGTTGGCCTATTTTTACGAAGACCTCTGTGGCGCAATGGGCGAAGACCCGCTTGAGACTATTATGCTAACATAAGGGTTCAAATCCCTTATGGTTGCATAATATGCCTTTTCTTTATCTGATCTGGATGTTTTCTATGTATAATATGTATGAATAGAAAAAAAAATAAAGAAATATATCTGTGATGTGGTTCCCATAACACAAGCTCTGCTTACTTTGGGACTAGATAATGCTGTGTGAAATGTCCAGCATTATATATACATTTTTTTTTGTATACATAATTCCGTCAGTCAGTTGGCCATTAATACTTATAAAAGTAGTAGTAGTACCGTAGAAACAAACTGGGGCCAAACAGATAAAGTTGCGTCTAAAATAAATCGTGTGGTTGCTTAATTTTGTTGTTATTGCTTTTACACTTCAAATACACACATACAGCATTATTTGCTGATTATAAAATAACCCAGCGCAGCTCGAGCCTCAAACCCGCATTAGTAGTTCAGGTATCTCGGTATCAGTGAAAGGACGTGAGTGTTAGGTTTCGACGTAGCAAGACCGTGTGTAAGAGACCCGGCATCGATTCCCGCCGAGCCACCCGAGCTTATAAATAGAATCTGCGCGCTCTTCTCACTTTCATTGCGTGCTCGTTAATTCGCTGTGCTGATGCTGGTGAGATGCTGTGATCTGGATAACATAAGTGTGATAAGGTAAGCCAATATTTGCCATTTGTACTTCTATATTCTAATATTCTAACATTTTGACTGGCCTGTCAGCTCAGATGGTAGCTCTACCTTCAGCGACGTAGGTTGAAGATATTCCCTCCCAGGACAAACATTTTTGTGATGAAAATTTATGTTTTATCTGTGACTGAGTGTTATTAATAATACCGGACATTTCACACAGCATTATCTGTCCCCAAAGTAAGCAGAGCTTGTGTTATGTATCACATGACTGATATACTACTTATGTACTTTTTTTGTATATAAATACTAGCTGCTGCCCGCGGCTTCGCACGTGTGGTACCTACAAAAAAAGTAACCTATGTCCTTCTCCTAGGTCTCATCTATCTCTATATCAAAATTCATCAAAATCGGTTCAGCGGTTTGGGCGTGAAAACAGGACAGAGAGACAGACAGTCAGAGTTACTTTCGCATTTATAATATTAGTAGGGATTAAATTATACATAAAAACACCCGGACCCGATACAAGTACTTGCAGATCATATAAACATTTGTCATAAAGTATCATAACTATGTATTTAAATACATATAAGTATTCTAACAGTGATCTGGTCACCATAATACAAGCTATGCTTGGTTTAGGGCTATTGTGTGCACTATTCACTAATATTTATTTAACAATTATGTTTATTATTCCTATGCCTAAATATTTTATTGTACCGTAGTCTATAAACTGAGTTGAGGATAATATCCTGTATATTTTTAAGCCTTTTATTACAGATACATTTATTAAATTAAATTATATTTCACACTACGACATTGACACTATCTGTTTGCCCTTTTTTGGCAAAGGCCTCCTCCAAGCTCTTCCACTCTTCCCTATCTCTCGCTATCCGCGTCTATGTTTTCCCTGCAGTATGTTTTATCTCATCCTCCGATCTTTTAAACTATCCTGTATATTATACAGGAATAAATAATTGATCTGGATCAGTAGAGGTATTTATAGATCGATGGAAACGTATATATTGCCCAACAGTTTCACAAGACGTATTTTATTTATATTTGTTGCACTGTAGACGTCTGTTCCTTAAAGTGACTTCTACTTGCTGGTTGGGAAACCCTGAAAGGGGGTTTCAAAGTTGGAAGTTCCCAAAGTGGGGTGGAGTTCCATTGCCAAGACAAAGGCTATCCATGCAGGGCGTGGGGTAATCCCAGGAGGACAATCGCGTAATTTTTCAATGTTTTTTTTTTAATTGTTGGGTTTGGACTAAACCAAAATTGTTTTGACGCGTTAAAATGATTAGCGCGTCACGAAATATGCTTAACGTAACGATGGTGTTAGTATTTTACCTTTGGCATTGAAGTTCATATCATCTCTGTCGGTCCCAGGGTAACCTAGCCTTAAGTACATTAGACACGTACTGTTTACTTAACCCCTTGAGTGGCGTTAAGCGGCGGTGGCGGCAAAATGGCGGCATAAGATGTATTTTCAGAAAATCAACTAGTTTTAGCAAACTACTGCTTCACAATCCAAGAACAGCTGAAGAATCCTATTGAATTTTTCCATTAGATAATTGTAGTTTCATCCATTATTTTATAATTGTTCAGCTTCTAGATGTAAAAATGGTAAGCAGAAAATATAATTGTATTGCCTTATCCTCATCACTCTCTTGACAATAGTAGCTCTTTAAGTTATATTATTTGATTCAAAGACATAAGTCGCAAATACCGAAAATATGTAACTTGTAACATTTTGCGCAACAATTATCTCGGCTTCTAGAGCAACTAAAACTAAAACTACGGGGATTGGACAGAAATATGTATAAATATGTATTTATTGCGGATTTTATTCGCACGGCACAAATGTTTGCATGGTCTGCAAGTATTTGTCTCGGGTCTGGGTGTTTCTATGTATTATATGGATGTATTTACAAAAAAAGTATAGTATATCAGTCATGTGGTACCCATAACACAAGCTCTGCTTACTTTGGGGCCAGATGACGCTGTGTGAAATGTCCAGCATTATTATTATTATTATTGAGTTGACTCGAGTTGAGTTTGTTTTTACAAAGGGTACAGAATAATGATGGTTGTAATTTCAGATGTATCGATTGAAGCTTGGGGTGTTTGTGTTGGCTGCAGTGGTCTACGGTGGCGGTGGAGTTACTAAAACATCTGGTAAGTTCTCAAGCTGCCTGATATACTAACAAGCTGGAACCAACGCGACATCGTCCGTGAGTTTGTGTACTTATCTATAAAGTCAAAAAATACTTTCTTCAATACAACCACAAGGATTACTTTGAAACGTCTTACATACTAGGTGAATTTAGGTGCCAATTCATCCTAACCCAAGCCCGAGAATAACCCGCAAGAAACTCGTTCTGATCCAAGCGCTTTTTTGCATGAGCCATCTAATAACTTAACTACGAAAAACGAATACAAGAGAGTTTATACATTTCAAATGTGTCGGTTAACTGTCTAAGGGCGGAGCGACATGAGACCATGCATTCTTATCTTATATTATTTTTATAAAAGTTAGGCATGCAGACTCGCGGACTTTTTTGTAAGTAATAATGAATTTTATAAACATGTTCCAAGTGCAAGAAAGGAGCCTCAGAGATGGACTTTAATCCTTTCACCACCGAAACCTTTAATCCGATATGAAGAAGTAGTAGATACATTATATGATGTGTATCATCATTAGTTTTTGCAGCGCACGCCTAATACTGACTAAAGGTAAATTTTAAATAGCTTGGGTTACATTATTGCAACTTTTCGTAGGTAACTCAATATTTTGCGGAAAAAATAGAGCCTATTTACTCGCTGATAAATGTAGCTTTCAATAAGTGAAATACTTTTTAACCGACTTCAAAAAAAGGAGGTTACTCAATTCGATTCGTATATTTTTTTTTATGTGTGTTCGCGGATAACTTCGTCGTTTATGAACCGATTTTGATGATTCTTTTTTCGTTGGAAAGGAGTTATCCCAAGGGTGGTACCATGATAAGGAAACCAGTATCTGATGATGGCATCCCAGAGAAATTGAGGGGAACTTTCGAAAATCGTAGTGGCGACTAGTGCGTTTGTTTATTTTTTAATAAAGTATTTTAAAGCACTACTATTTAATGAAAGTCTGGAGTCAATCTGATGATGGAGCCAAAAGACAGTCAATGGAACTCCTCAACGTTTTACAGCAACTACCTAGTGTTTGGGCTTGATTCATTTGTATTGATGAGAACTGTACATCTAGATTGGTTGTGACTGTCATTAGGGGTCTGATGATGAAGACGAAGGACAGTCAAGGAAACTCCTCAACGTTTTACAGTAGTTACCTTGTGTATATACATGAAGTCGGTTGTCTTTTTAGTTTTTAAAACTTAATTATTTAAATCAGTTTTTGAGTTAATCCATTACGTGGCAATGCCGCCAGTATCTTAGGCACGCTGACCTCTGGCAATGATCTGGATCAGTTGAGCTATCTATAGATCGTTTTAAACGGTCCTTAGATAGCTCAACTGTTTCACATGTTTTTCATATTATTGTTTATTTCTGTAATTATTTTTGTAAATAAATTTTTATGTTACAAAAAAATATATACAATAAATCAAATATATTCTCTCTATAATATTAGTTTAGATATAATGTACCTACCTGTGTAGTTTCCTACGTCTTAGGTAGGTCTGATTCTCGACAAATCACGATCGAAAGCTGACTTGGTGACATGTTTGCACTTTCGCGATGGTCGCGTTACTGCGAACTTAAAGTAGGTACGTTATTTACGAGTGTTACTGTTTAATCATTTTCTCGTAATATGGGTTTCTCTTTACATTTATAACTTTACAAGTCGTAAAGAATTTAGTATCGATACCTTAATTATTAACCATAACGCATAGCATGTTAAGAATCAATAAAATAAACGTTACAGCCAAATAATGTTATGTAACGGAAGTTATGTATGGTCCAAAATAAGTTTTTTTCAATATCTTAAAAAGATCAACAACCTAACACTTTTTATTTTAGTGTCACTAGTTAATTCGAACTAGTGCAGTGTAGTGAAATAATAGTACTCTTCAAAGGCTCTTTTTGACGCTGTCTTATTAAACGACTTTATCAAAAAGGAGGAGGTTCTCAATTCGTTGGAATCTTTTTTTTTTTTAATTTTTTTAATGTATGTTCACCGATTACTCGAAAACAGCTGAACCGATTTGGAAAATTATTTTTTGCTTGAAAGGGTGTACTTCACAGGTCCCATATAAATTTTATCAAAATCGGTCAAGCTGAAAAATCAACGAAAATCTAAAAATTGTATACATCGATGATGTTTTCATGTACTTCGATACCTCGCTGTCTCATAGGAGCGGTGCGTTTATTTGGCCTACCCATATTATATACAAAATATGTATAATATTATATAATATATCGACGGGTATAAGGCAAATTGACTCAAACGCCGCTGTGGGCGATATTGAGTTATATACATATTCGGAATCAGCTAATTTTTCTGTGACGTTTGAGCATGAGTCAATGTGAAAATTTCATGGTCATGGTCACAAGCAAAATGGTTGAAATGACAGCAGTAGCTTTTTCAGTTCAAGGTAAAATGATTTAAGTGACCTCGTCTATGGAAACTGAATCAAAGAAAAAAGCTTCAAAGCACAATGGTAGTTAATTTGGATTTTGTTAAAATGGTTTCAAAGGCTGGTTTACATAAAGTGTTCAGGGCAAAAAGGATTATGTGAGAGGCAAAATGAGTGTTAGTCGTTTTTAAAGTGAGTTAAACGACTCGTTTAAAAAAAGGTCAAAATGATGTCGCTTGACTCCTAGACCAGCAAAATGACCCCCAATTTTCACATTGACTCATGCAACAAAAATATGCTCCGATTAACGCGAAACCCTGCTCAAATGTCACAGAAAAATTAGCTCATTCCGAATATGTATATAACTCATTATCGCCCAGAGTGGCGTTTGAGTCAGTTTGCCTTTTACCCGTCGATATTATGTATTTAAAATACATAAGTATTCTATTAGTCATCTAGTCACCATAATACAAGCTTGCTTAGTGCGGGGCTAGATGGTGTTGTGTGCATTGTCCAGCAATATTTATTAAATTAAATTCAAAAGTGTATGCCTGTCTGTTTGTTTGTTACCTTTTCACGCCTAAACGGCTCAACAGATTTTTTGTCATTTTCATTGAAGGTATTTTTTGTAGGTACCACGCGTACTAACCCGGAGGCAACTGCTAGTAATCCTATAAATTTGTAGACAAAATAAGACAGGTACTTCAAGGCGTCTGGTAGATACATCGCGTCACCCAAGAGCTGGCTCCTATCTGGCGTTGCCATTCAACGTTGCAATGCCGCTAATGATCTGATCAGTTGAGCTATCTATAAATCGTTTTAAACTGTCCATAGATTTTATATTGTTGTATATTATTCCGTACATTTATGTAACTAACAACTTTAGAAAAGCCAGGTGCGCAAGCTTAACTTGCCCTTTGGTGCACAGAAGCATTCAGATGGAAACGCCACAGCGATCATCCATCCAGGTGAATGGTCAACCTGCTGACATCTTAAAGCGTTGCTTAACTTCGTTTGTTCGTTAAACACGATTACCATACATTACATTATGTGTAACTAACTTCAGGAATTTAACTCAAAACTGGATGTTTACCAAATATAAAATATATAAATAAATATTGGTGAACAATGCACACAACACCATCTAGCCGCAAACCAAGCACAGCTTGTATTATGGTGACCTGATGACTGATAGAATACTTATATATTTTTAAATAGATACTTATGATACTTTATAACACCCAGACACAGAACAAACATATATAAACGATTGTCCTTGCAAGTAATCGAACTTACAACATACAGCACAGAAGGCAAAACTACTACCATCTGAAATGGCAGGCCATATGTGAGTAATTCCCGATATATCGGCACAGTTGAAGAACAGGTAGAATTAGCAAGAAACAAAACTCACATATATCATGTTAAATATCTATGAGTGAAAACCATGTTCAAACCATGATAGTTTCAATATTTATAGCTCCAGTTTAAGTTAACTGGATAGGTAGGTACTTATCTACGTAATTTACATAACTGGCTGGCTAGTGAAACGAAGAAAGTTAATTTATCACCCTTACTTTGGGGCCAGATGATGCTGTGTGAAATGTCTAGCACTATTTATGTATTATTTAATTGTATTTTATTTAATTTCAGGAATTGAACAATTCTGGACAGACGACTACAAGATCTTCGAGCAGGTTTATGGAAAAACATCTGACAAGGATCTATACGTCAAACTACCTCCAAACATAGCCTCCGATATAAAAGACTCACAGGCATCTGAGAAGAAAGAACGTTATCTACAAACGTTTCAAAGAGATTCCGAAGAGTATGATGACTCCAACAGCTTTGGAGATAAGTTTAATCTCCTCCTCACTCACGAGGCTCTCAAACCAAAGAAAGAAAAGCCAACCTTCAACTTCATAGGCTACAATGGCTTTAAGCCGATCAGCCAAAACAGCGACCCTGAAACATATAATTATCTCAAACATTTGGAGGAGATGGAAAATGATAAACTATCCAAGTTCCCAATAGGTTTGGGTGGATTCAAGCCTTACCTTAAAACTGAACAAAACCCCGAAGAAACTGACGCTTATAAGAGTATCCAAGATATACTAGACGCTCATGAAGCTAACAAAGGAAACGATGATGATGAAGATTCGAAGTATCTGACTTACAGAGAGAAAGGTAAGAAAAGCAAGGCTGTACGGAACAATGAGCGTAAGCCAGCTAGGAAGAAGTCGAAGCCGAGGTGTCTTCCAGGACGATGCAGGAAGCGGTCTACTTCTTCCTACAGAATCAGATCAACAAGGCCTTACTTGAGGCGTATCAAGCAGCGAATTATTTACTGAGTCCAGATAAGCGTTGTATATTGTGTATGTACTTTACCTATTTAATATTTATTACCTAGCATAGTATATTAATATAGTGTGTATAAGTAACTTCTACTACCTAGGGGTGTTTAAGGATTTAGGACATTGTTACACGAGTTTATGAGTAAAATAACTTTTTACGTTTTCTTAGTTTTTTATAATTATAGACTATTTCTTTTTCTAGTAAATTTTCCGCGAAGAAAACATTAAGAAAAAGATATTATTCTTACTGCATTTCCACTTATACAATTATAAATAATAAACTAAACTTACTTAAATTATTATCAAAGTGAAATTGTCTCGTAAGCAGAAGCAATTGCGTCTTCTTGCGATTACCTAGAAGACAATTTGTGAGAGAAAGTAGGAAATGGAAACTTAATATCGATTCATAATTTCACCGATCTGGTCGGGGTATTAGATGATTACTCAATTTTCCTAAGATTCATGCAAAATCATGCAATTCGATTTGACCATCTAACGCAACCTCATAGTATTGTTGGCTTGGAATGTTGTATCATAACGTAAGATTTTTAATGTTAATAAGTTAAAATTAATAATTAATTTTGTTAATTAATTAAAAATCTTCATTAGACTTTTAATTTTATTAATAAATTAAAAATGTTAATAAGATTTTTAATTTTAAAATCATACTCGAAAAGTCGCCGTAGCAGCATAATGCCCAACACACATTTAAATAGACCAATCTTTATGTTTATTCAGCCCGTCAGTTTTAGGTCAAAAGTTATTTCATGTTTTGGTTCAAACGAGCAAAATGGTATCGGGCTATACATGTTGCTGCATGCATTGTTACGGGTATTATGATGCCCGCAGAAAGGGTAAAGTACATATTTAGTGTTCGGTGATCATAGCCGACCCTCACTAGCACTTAACTTTTTAGCAGAGGGTTTAACCTATTATATAAACAGTTTGTACTCTGTCTTACATTGGCTCTGAATATATGTTTTTTTAAAGGATTAATAGATAAAGTTAGCGTTTATTTCACTCGGTCTTCCATTGGCGTTTGCGTGTGGGTTTACTGGTTGGCTGGTTCTGCTCTTCCGTTTGTTTTCCTCGATGGCTTGCAGAAGGAATGGTGGCGCGGTCTGCCGCTGCTGTCGTGATTCTAGCTCGCGGGACAACTCTTCTACCAGCTGCCCACCCGTCTGCCTGGAACATACGTGCGTTATATTCACTTTCCAACATTTTATTAAGTCAAAATGTTAGTTAACTTTGTAAATCCCGAGAGCGGTGCAAAGACACAGCGTCAGATTATGTAAAAGGTTCGGCAATCTCTTTGAGGCCCAAGTACTAGAAAATTATCACGATGACCATTAAGTCAAGATGACTGTATTTAAAGATTATCAAGACATCAAGCTTTTGTTGAAGTACATTAACAATGATGCATTCCTTTGTTTTATTATGTTTGACTATCTTATAGTTTCCGTAAATCTGAAATTAGTTTTGTTGTACAAAATCTAATCAGTTGAAAACTAGCCTGATAACGCGTGTTGACGTAATTTTGTTATTATTGGCCTAGTTGATTGTCACTTTATTTTAAAAGTATATATTTGTTGAAAGAGTGATAAAAATATCTGTTTTTATTATGGCTTTAACATGACGTAGGCATTATGTTCATTTAGTAATTATCATAGTCTAATCTGGAGGAATACTAAACCTTATAACCAATGATTTAGGAACTGATAGAAGACCATCTTATGATAAATGATAACCTTCGTCCTACTACTACACTACTTTAGTACGAGCCAGTGACCAATCTGGAGACAGAATTAGTGCTAGACGATCAGAGTATGGCATGACCACGTGGTATAATGAGGAACAGCATCGCATCCCACAAATATAATAATTAAATAAATACTGGTGGTAAATACACACAACACCATCTAGCCCCAAACTAGGCATAACTTGTATTATGGTAACCAGATAACTGATAGACTTATACTTATATATTTTTAAAGACATACTTATGATACTTTATAACACCCAGACACAGAACAAACACCTATGTTCGTCAAATTAATGTTTATCCTGGAAAGGAATCGAACCCTCAAACTACAGCGCAGAAGGCAAAGCTACTACTGACTGAGCTGACAGGCCAGTTAAAATATGCCAGTTTCATAGTGTAGAATGTTCCACGTCCTACGTACCGGTCAGAATGGCGTCCGCTCTCCACGTCGGCGTCGGCATCAGGGGGCATGTACATGGAGTAACCGCGGCGAGACAGCTCCTCATCAGGCGACAGTGCAGGGTTGTGGAACGCATGGTTCTTATCTTTGTTTATTTTTAGCTTTCTAGAACGAGAGAGCATAAATATAGCAGATAGCATCAAGGCACCACAATACCAAATACTGTTTGTCTGTTTGTTACGTTTTCATTGCTAAATGGCAGAACGGATCTTGATGAAATTCAGTAAGAAGGTGTATTGCATTCGGGGAAAGAACATAAGCCACTTTTTGTCTCAAAAAACAACCAATAAAAACCGATAAAAATTTGTTTGGGCAACTCATATTTTCATAAGAAAATGCATATTTAGGCTTTTGGTAAGAAATAACGAAATACGTATTACAACGTTTTTGCAAAATCATCCCCGAAGAGGGTAAAATTGGAGATCAAACTTATGAGATTTTCTTTAAACGCACAGAATGCATTCCTTACAAAAATAAATATAAAGGTTATAAGCATACACGTACGAAGTCGCGGGTAACAGCTAATAAATAAATAAATGTGGTAATGTAATAAGGATTTTGAAAAATTACTACTGATAGGAAGTTGAACGTGGTCTTTGTGATTGTGTTTTTTTGAAACATTTTTGTCTTTGAAACCAAAGCGAAGCAAAGTAAACGCAGTCAGTTTTGGCGTTATTCTGCTCGTTTGTCTGTCTGTCTGTTTGTCTGTTGATGGAATTCGGTAAAGAGATAGATTATATCTTGGGGACGGACATAACGCTGGTAGTATATCCTACTAATAATATAAAGGCGTAAGTTTGTTGTCAACGCTTAGTTTTTGTTTGTTATTTCTTACGTTATATGTTCAGAGCTCTCAAAGGGTGAAAAACATTGTGCAGACCTATGCCTATGCATGTTTTATTTGGGAAGTTTACCTGCCTTGAAATAAAGTGGTACTTACTGCACGCGGATCCGGTTGGTGGCTTGCATCTCCCGCACGATGCGCCGGAGACTGCTGGTGCGGAAGCACAGCGCTGCCGCCATTATAAACAACACCAACCACCCCGCTCCGAACGCGCTCACTATTATTATCGTCTCTGTCTCCTGAAACCAAAAACTGGAGATAAGTATATCTTCGTGACACGTGCCAGTAACCAGATCTTTATTACCTGGGGGTCTGGACAACCTTACGCTTGGGTTTTCATTACGCTAATTCACTTGAAGATAGATATAATAACGTATTGAAGAATAAAAAGATAACCGACGTCATTTAATATAAAAAAACAACCGATTTGAGAACCTCCTTTTTTTATGTCGGTTAAAAAGTTTTGATTTTACGCTTTTTAGTACTTTATCATTTTTAGAAATTCGTAAACACCAGGAAAGTCACAGAAATACAATACAAAGAAAGAAAAGAAAGAAATACAAATGTTCGGTATTTGAATGACTTACTTTTCCAGCTATTTTTATGCAAAAACCAAATACTGGACCGATTTTGATGATTTTTTTATGATTTTTAGAAAAATCTGTTTATTGGTAAATTGGCAATTTACATGACAGTTATGGATTAAATAAACAATATTAAATAATCCTAAAGCAGGTAACAATAATTAATGAAAAACATACCATTTCTAAACAAAAAAAACGAAATACTTTTTTTATTGCAATAACGTCTTCGACATTATAGAACGCCGTCTCAACGAGCCATGATTAATGTTTACGGTTGAAATATGTTAGGCTGGGTGCTTGTACAATATGCTCCGGCAGACGGCCGGCTATAAACGGCAAGTCCCAAGATGTGGATTAGCCGCGAGCCGCGAGCTTGCCAGCCCAACAGATGTTATATACAAGAGCGGGTCAATCTCCACGCGTCCCAAACGAATCACAATCTAGGACTTCAGAAGATGGAGAAGATAGAGGCTTGTTCCCAAAAGTCTATAAACTCACCATGTTTACACAAATACCAGTGGGAGAACAGGGAAGGCATTGGAGCTGGTTCTTTCTCGTAAGCAACAACACATCAACTTACTAATCTGAAGAGTTTACTCTTATCACTGCACACTTCGCTTGACATACACGAGTACAACTAATTATGGTTTTCTATTGTGAGGGTATTTGATTTTATTCCGTCGTCGTCCGTACTAATTAATTCTAAGGGTTTCTGATTGTTAACTTTTCACGACTAATCGGCTGAATGGATCTTGATGATCTCTGATAATGAGATACTGTATCTTGAGAACGGATATAGGCTACTTATTATGTGGGTACCACGCGCACAAAGCCGCGGACAGTAGCTAGTAAGTTCATAAGTTTTTCACAAAGCGTCAATAAGTGGAACACTAGGTATTTTGGCAAAAGGTGGGTACTTATGCACTTGGTATTTTTACTACTAAAGTTTTGAAGCACAGAGTATTTTCTGTAGAAATGTCAGATACTTATATGTTTTATATTCAATTCAATTCAATTCGTTTATTTCAAACAATGTCATACCTAATATAATGTCAATAAATTACAAAAACAAAACAAATAAACAAAATCAAATGTCATAACAATATTATGAATAACAAAGTTATAGAAAACTTATTTAATTGTTGTTTATGTAGGTAACTGTTGATTTTGATAAAACCATTATCACAATGAATTGTATTGTTATCGAGATCGTCAGTACATACGTACACAGGTATATAGTATGTGTATCGCAGGAATTTGTCAGACATCGATACACCGATAAATCTAAAGTACCGAGATAAGTATGTGCTTTATAACGTTTTTTGTAAAAACACGTTTTTCTTTCCATGTTATGAATCAAAAGAAATCTATTTATTACTTTCCGTCCGCGCGCGCGCCGGCTTTGAAACGCTCTTATTATAATTGTACGCGCTAATTACTTGAGTATAACTTATCATTCGGCTAAATGTGTAATGTGTTCAGACGTTTAAATATAACTGCTTAGAAGACGCAATTGACCGACCGAATATCTTGAATATCTTCTTTAAAATGTATGGAAATGTATAAATATAGGTAGGTAATGCACGCCTCACTATCTAGCTCCATACTAAGCATAGCTTGTATTAAGGTGACTGATATTATACCTATATATATAGAAATACTTATGATATTTTATACCACCCAGACACGAATCATTGTTCATCACACAAATGCTTGTCCTAGGGGGGAGTCTAACCCTCAACCTACAGCGTAAAGCAAAACCTAAACGCATATGCTGATTTTAAATCCAAATTTCGAAGTCTTATTACTTATACCAAAAACGGTATTTTTATATGTAAAAAAATACCTATATCTAGGTATACCTAGTTTTGATTGAGTAAATCATTTCGTAAATCCTTTAAGCTATACCTAAATTTTGATGATTTTATACACTTCAATGACTTTATATTACATACAATCTTGAGAATCTTACGAGGGCTAGATGGTTGGTCCCTTACCATATTGTTCTAAGTTTTCGGCCGCATGATGACACCACCTCAGCCGAAGTCACAACACCTACTGGCCTTATCACGCTTATCAGCTGAGATATTCTTGATAACTGAATGTACATAGAGATAGCATGGACCATCTCAGAGCTGGTGTTCTCAGCGCCTTGTTGTTTTAGCTTGGTAAGCTGACATGATTGCTCCTCGATAAATGCTAGGGGCTATATATTCAATGAAGTACATAATGATTATCCAGGATCCTGGCGTAATAAGTATGTAATATTATTATCACCCGACGACCTCGCAGACCTGGCGCAGTAGGCCAAGGCCGGTATAAAACGCAAAAGGTTGCTGACTCGATTCCCGCTGTGGGACAAATTTTTGTATTATCTGCAAGTATTTATCTCGGTTCTAGGTGTTTCTTTGTATAATATGTATGTATTTACAAAATAATTAAGTGTATTGTGTAGTACCTATACCAGTCATGTAGTACCCATACCACAAGCTATACTTATTATGGGGCCAGATAATGATGTGTGAATGGCCGGCATTATAGGAGGATTAAGGACCTGCTATTTAAATTATAGGTTTATTTTACAATATACTCGTAACTTCACGGCAAGAATTTGGAAATGGGTTCTTACGTTGGATTATGACGAAGTCTCTTGTCAATTCAACCATAGTACATTTATTTATTTATATATTTCAGTTTCGTCACTTTACATGACCCAGCAATCCCTTTTCCTCTTCCATACGAGCACACACCCTTCTCACACACTCAAACACACACACACCAACATGAACAATGGTATTTATAATTCTCATGAAGTCGTTATTTTGTTGTTTTATTAATACTACTGCTACGAGACGTGTTTTAGTGATAATTAGTTTTTGTCAAGCGGTCACCCGCGATACAGGCTAGCCCTAGTGCGAGGACCACAAGTACAATTATAGGCATTGTATGTTTTTAAACTATGTTTTTGGTAAATCAATATTGTTGTATTTACGCAGCGATACAAGCAAGTGATAATGTTTGATATGAAATATCGTATGTCTTGTAGGTCCATCTTGTTCAGATAAAAGATAAACTGATGATAACAGCAGTCTACGACACATTTTTATATGTGCTTATGGCGTTTTTACTATATATTATTTTATTTTTACTATAGATATTGCGATTTTTTATGGAAAACATATGATTTTTTAAATTTAATTTTATTTTATTTATTTATAAAAAGTACTTACACTATTTTTACAGGGGCCTTTAATGCTTTTTAATGCTCGCCTTATCAACGCCTTATAATATTGCTTAACGTCTGTGGAAACTATAATCCGGATTAAATGCATGATTACCTATCTAGTCAACAAGATAAATTATATTTAAGTATTATAAAATATACATATAACAAGTGGCCCTTCGGTTCTTTTTAGAACCTCCAAAAAAAGACGCATGTAAAAGACATGAACGCGCTCGCGTGTGAACAAGTTAAACCTTAGGTATTATTTGGCTTAGGCTATTATTATAAGGCTATTTTTCCGCCACGCACCTTGTTTTTTTCTCTTCTTTTTTACCGCGGTCTGTGGTTTTTCCACCGACCGAAGCATTTTCGCTAAAATATTTAGCGAAAAACACGATATAATTTGAACCAATATAATTTTGCATGTTTTGACGACACCCACACATGTATAAAGGTGATCAAGTTAGAATATGTTTCCACTAACATTTCATAGTTATGTGGATTTTAGTCTTCGCTTCTATGCACTGCGGCACACGGGTCTAGGTTTAGAGCGCCGACAGGCATTACATAGTAACATTTTTACCCGACTGCCAAGGAAGGGGTTTGTGGGGAAAAGGGTGTTTTTCGCATGTATCTTGAATGTATATTTATATATTTCTTTATTAACCCATTTCTACTAATCGGCTGGATGGATTTCGACAGTTAAGATATAGTTATATTCGACTTAAAAACCTAAGATTGGTTGGTTTGTCTGAAAAACAATAAAATGGCCGATTTTTGGCGTAAAATACATAGTAATACGTTAATAAAAAAATATTTAACCAAACCCATAACATATCATAGAGTAAGGTATCAAAATAAAGGAAATTAAAAAGGGATTACAAAAATATTTTTTGTGAATTTAGGTGCCAATGCATTTTGACCCAAGCTCGAGAAGAACTGGCAAGAAACTCGTCCTGGTCCTAGCGCTTTTTTGCAAGATTTATCTTATAACTACGAAAAATTAATGCAAGAGAGTTTATACATTTCAAGTGTGTTGTTTAATTGTCTGAGGGCAGAGCGACATGGGGCCATGCATTTTTCAATAATATAGTAATTTATATGATAATTAGCTTTCTTCAAAAGACCAACTTGTATGCTTTAAATAATATCAGGCATACCCTATATATTATAAAATTTGAGATCAGAGACATTTAATATCCTTTATCTTGACTAAATTAATAAATGTGGGCGTATTTCATTATAAAACTGTTTATATGCATAGAATGTTGAATGTCGATATTGTTATTTGGCAGTCAGACTATAAATTACAAGTATTTTATTAGCTTTATGTAGAATATTATGAATGAGATGAATGGATAACAAGGATTCCAAGTAGGTCACTTGATCTACTATTCGACACGGTTCCGCATATTGTATGTTTTATTTTGTCAGTTATCTACAATAAATAAATATAATAAAAGTACGTCAGTTTAAGGATGGCCATATTATTGTCATCTCAGAGGCCAGGCCTTCTAACAGGTATCTATATCACTACATAGTATAAAACAAAGTAGCTTCCCTCTGTCTGTCTGTCCCGATGTATGCTCAGATCTTTAAAACTACGCAACGGATTTTGAAGCGGTTTTTTTAATAGATAATAGTAATTCAAGAGGAAGGTTTATATGTATAATACATGTATAATATAGTAGAGAACTACTGTTAATTTTAGAGGTTTCTAATCACATCAGACATTCTGTAGTATATTTGGTATCAAAATAGCGACCCGCCCCGGCTTCGCACGGTGTACAGCGTGCGAAGCCGGGGCGGGTCGCTAGTCTATTATAATAATGCCGGACATTACGCACAGTATCACCTGACCCCAAAGTAAGCAGAGCTTGTGTTATGGGTACCACATGTCTGATATACTACAAATATACATTTTTGTCTGTAAATACATACAAATTACACGTTGAAACACCCAACGCAGGAATATACCTCTATGCCGGAACATCCGACATTTGATTTCTCTATGAATATCATTTCTCTATGAAGGGGTCGTTTTTTTCTCACAAAAATTAACTGCTACAAGATGTTTGCATAAAGGTTTATAGAATATTTATTTTCTCAAAAGAAATACATTTCACTTATCTGAGAAAACATCTTAAAGTTAAGTGTATTAAATAAAACTTCGAGCAGTAGAACAATTTTTGGTACCTACCTGCTTAAGTAATTTAAATTTATGGTTAACAAAAGTTTGTAACGTTACACAAAAGTCTACCATTTTAAGAACCTAACAAAACAAATAACAGAAATAAATTATAGAATTAGTAAGATATCAAAAGGTTTTTTAATAATACTACCCGCAAAATCCTGCACATTTAATAACTCCAATTGAAATGGTCAATGCGGAGTCGTTCGGCATTATCATGTCACAGTGAAAACAAAAACAGTTAGGCAATTTGTTATATGAGTAAGGATATGTCATTAAGTATATGTATTTTAAGTTTAAGTTTGAAGTTGCTGTACGATTCCGCATTCTCGACCTCTTTGGGAAGACTATTATATTTTTTTTGTTTATACTATGTATAATAGATAACTCATTATTACGACACAAAATATTACAATAACAATAACTTTACTATTAAAGGCAATTTAATGGGCGGTTTTATCGCTAATGGCGATATTCTACCAGGCTACCTTTGGATGGTCTGGATGGACTACGGACATATACAGGGCGTCCCACGGCTATGCCACATGGTAAGAATCTTAAATATTATAAACAAAGACAGAGAGTATAGATATGTTACGTTCCTAGTAAATTACGTTTGAAAATAGTCGCAGTTGCATATAGATAAATAGACAAAGTACAAACAACAATCACGTTCACTTGTTTCACTAATGAACGATCGACTAATACGGAAAACACAAGAGTAAGAGAGAGAGCTATCTGTAACCAATTGCGCCTGCGAAAGTAGGTAGGTAACAAATATAAATAAAACAGGTATTAGAAGTTAAGGTATTTATAAATGTCCACGTACTGATGTAAGCATACGAACAAACGTTCGAGCTTCTAGTCCTGTCGCTCGTAAAACAATCATGTTACTAAAAAAATTTTTATATTATGCAGCTCCAACCCTACAATCACGTCCCGCCTTACATTCGCGTTCCGAGTTCACAATTCACATAATATACTATAAACTATCAGTCAATTCAACTTAATACGACGTTATATAAAATAATCATATAAACTAAAAAGTTCTATTCCCGCCGCGGGACAAATGTTTGTATGATCTGCAATTATTAGTCTCAGGTCAGGGTGTTTCTATGTATAATATGTATGTATTTAAAAAAAAATTATATTAGTAGTATATCAGTCATGTGGTACCCATAATAACACAAGCTCTGCTCACTTTGGGGCCAGATGATGTTGTGTGAAATGTCCGGCATTATTTATTTATTTATTTTTAAGGAAAACCAACAGCTAACACGTTTAACTTAAATAATTACATGAAAAACAGAAAGCCAATAACAGGTTTCATTATTCATATTAATATTATTAATATAACATATTAAAACACAAAACCAAAACATTCTGTTCTGATAACGTTCTGTTTTTGTTTATCCTGTCCATACAAAGGTTGCCTGCTAGAGATCGATTTTAGATAAGGCCGCCCATTGTACAATTTTATTTCTATTATTTCTTCTGTGTTCTTTTTTTGTAAAATAAAGTGTTAATCTATCTATTTATCTATCTATCAATAAGATGTCCGCCGAGATCCCCAGACCCTCTGGATTTTTTTAATAGGGTTATGTAAAAGAATTCGTTTACAAGAAGCAGTATGAAAATGTGCAGGAATTACAAACTGAACTTAGACGTATTATTTTAAACATTCACCATTAAAAGATAAATAAATCAACAGGTAGCGAAATTGCTAAAAGAGTAGGAATTAGTATACTACAAAATGGGACAAATAGATGTCAAATAGATAAAAATAGATGTCAAATTTCAAAATAAAAAATATAAATATATATTTGTCTAATAAAAATTTCATGGTCTTCCTTTTATTTAAGATGCTATGTTATTTGAAAAAAATAATCCTTAGAGATAGAACCTTTTGATCGGTATCTTAATATTACGGGTGTTATTTACAATAAGTAAAATTGTTAAGTACAATTTGGTGGGTTCGATTCCCGATTCGGACAGAAGATTATTCAAAAATCTTTGCATATAGTTTAATTTGTTTTTAATATCAATGAAGCAGTAAATATTTTTTTAATATATACGTTACTTTCCCTCCATGTGGCATAGCCGTGGGACACCCTGTATATATAAACCTAACAAATACCGATTTATATATATATATATATTCACACAATACATATGTACTCAATAGAAATAATAATCATCATTAACAGTCTAAAACTAAATTGAAATAATTAAGTATAACAGCACAAAAAATAATGTTTCATTACCATGTTTTTGAAAATGGAGACCAATTTTGGTCTTTCTGATATCTAGAGGCATTCCATAAGCAAACAGCCTGCATATATTATATTATATTCTAAAGAAGTTAGTGATCATTTGATCAGGAGTGAACGGGAATTTTGAATTGATTATCCGAGGAGCGTAAGGATCGAGGGTTAGAGAGATAGAGAAATTCAAACCGCTCCTTGAAATAAAAAGGGTGTTGTTGTGTTTTTGATGGATAGTTGATGGTGAGAACTGAATATTATTGGATGATTGAGAATGTGAGCTTTCCGGCGAAAAGGGATTGGTAACCACTTGAGTTTATTGCGAAATTCAGAAATGTGGTCATATTTGCGCAAACCAAATAATCGTATACCGTAATTTTGGAGACGTTCAACCTGTTAAAGTAGCTCTTCCGTGGTGTCGAGATAGCAGGCGTCAGCATAATCATAATATTTTTTTTTTCTTATTCTGATAGTATACGGCGAATGTAATTAGATAAACTACATTCGCCGTATACTAAATTAGATAAAGTACCCACAACTTATATGGTGTGTGATTCCTATACTTGGCTTAAAGTTCAACTTAACCCTATACTTGGCAGAGAATTTAACACTAAAAAAAATATACTTTTGCTTCTTCCCTACTTTAATTGGGTTATAAGGATATCAGGAAAAGTAAAAAAAAAATCTCCTAATTTCAGTTTTCAGGATTTATTATGTGTCTTCCAGTGCACACTGCCAAGCTCACAAGAAAAAAAAATCAAATTAAAATGTGTCTTTACATGCACACTGCCATGTAATCACTAAACTAAAAAAATAAACAAAACATACAAAATATAAGAAAAGTCTTGAAAATACTTTAAAAATACGTTAAAGGTCACTAAGTTATAACATATCAACAAGAGTTAAGTACTTTAAGGAACTAGGTCTATGAGAATAGTATATTACGACATTGTAATAAAATTAAAAAAAATAAGTCACACTTTATATTACTATCACATTTATACCTAATATTAATGTGATTTATCACAAAATTCAGTCGTAATCCTCTGAGATCAAAGTTTACTTAAATATCTATCTAACATGTAACAATATAAAAAACTTAAGAATTACTTAGTGTGAAAATCCATAAAGCAATTTCGCCCTTCAACTATACATAGCCGTGCATTACACTTTGGACAAAAAAGTTTGGTTTGGTGTTTGGTACAGTTTCTGCACCTGCCTTTTGTCGTAAAAGTAGGAAGATGTCCCGTCAGGTCGTAACGAGTAGCGTCATCAGGCCTCTCCGCCACTGGTTTCTTTAATTTTCTTACATATTTGGAAAGAGCATCAGGTTCTAAATTAGAAGAACTCCTCTCAAACAAACGCAGTTGCCTAAATAGCGCGACTCGAAACTTCTTAAGTGGCATTACTTTTGGTTTACTACTGTTCTCATAACGATACAGCAGCCAGGCATTATTGACGCAGATATCCAGAATCTGTGAAAACAATACTAGATACCATCGATGGCCTTTCAGATCTGTACGGTATAAAGCGACTAACATGTCGGCTAGATCAACTCCACCCATATTTCCGTTATAGTGCTTTATTAAATTTGGGCATGTGACTGGGCCTTTCTTCTTTTCTTCTTTCTTGTACCGCATTATATTCTGTACAGGGTGGGCGTCGACATAAGTACTAGCAGCCACGACAAATTTATTGTCAAACCACTTCACTACAGCGATATTGTGTTCGTTAGACACGACCTGTGCAAAAGCTCCTCTTCCCTTTTTCTTCAAATCCTTATCACTTGGTAATTTTTTCTCTGCCCTCGAAGTCGATTTGCCCTGACGGTACCTAAGGAAAATATACCGTACTCATTCCTTAAATGATGCATCAATTCAATTGATGTAAAAAAGTTGTCAAAGTATAGTACTGAGCATGGTTTTTGCTTAATAGATTTGGCCAGAGCTATTACAACTTTGGCTCCAAGACCCATACTTTTTTCTTTTTCAGTAAAAGAATGGCGTCTAAAAGTATCGTCTCCTCCATAAATAATAAAATCATGTACGAAGCCAGATGGTGAAGCACGAACGAAAAACTTAAATCCCCATTTTTTGGGTTTATTCCGTACATATTGTTTGCGGCTGCCGGCTCTGGTACCCTTGTAGGGCACCATCATCTCATCGATGCTGAATCGTTTGCCTTCAATTATATTAGCTGCACAGTTCTGTCGAACTTTTTCTACCAGGGGTCTAATTTTATAATATCTGTCACCGTCATCTTGTAAATTATCATTGAAATGAATGTAACGTCGAATAGTTTGAAATTTTTTTAGTGTCATGACGTCTGCAATTTTGCTGTATTTAAATTCATTTGACCAGTAATCGGTGTATGCCGGCATATCTACGACGCCCATTAAAATATTTATAGCTATAAAATCTTTGATATCGTCTTTGGTTATATTAATTGAAGTGCTTTTTTTCTGTACAGAATATAAATTGGAATGATATACTATTAGATCTTGTACATCGTCAGTAAAAAATAGCTTAAAGTAATCAAGGGGCGATTTCTCAATGTCAGTAGATTCGAAAAACATATTATCTTCTATGTCTACTGCTCCTTGAAATTTCATTCTTGTCCATTTAGGAAACATTTTGGTAGGTTTCAATACGGCTTTTTTAACAATCACCGGAGTTTTCTTATAACGCCGAAGACGTACAGTAGCTGCTGTAGGTGCAGGAAGTGCTAACGGTGTGGGACTGCAAATTGAGTCTATGGATGGTGACGGTGGAATATAAACTGATGGTGAAGGCGGTATAATGTCAGAATCATGTTGAAAAATAGACGGTGAGTTTGGAGTAGAATCAATAGTGTTGAGTGTGAATCTTGGGACATCATGGACAGAAGCAACGGCGAATATTTCTCGATACTCACAGTCATCACTGTCGGAGATATTTAAATTTTCGAGAGAAGATGCTATGGATCGGACAGGGGAGCTGTTTTCGGAGACATGTCGATGAGGTCTACACATCTGTAATTCATCTTCCGAAGCTTCACTGGATTCTGTATCTGACTTAGCTCCACATTTAGGCACCAACGCAAGAATTTTTCGACTTCTAGTCATCTGGAAAAAAAGTACTGCAAGCTAAGAAATTGAAATTTGGTAGAAGGGGTAATATATGAATTGCTATAATGCATTATGAAAAAAAACTCTGTTTGAACAAAGGTACGAATATATAGTAGCACAGTAGGCAATGTGCATTTAAAGACACAACATTCATAAACAATAATAGTCTATGAAGTTGGCAGTGTGCATTTATATGCACACAACAAATATGGTGTAATTGACAGCAAAGCAGGCAGTGTGCATTTAAATATACACAACAAATATTGAGTCATTCACTCTGAACCAGGCAGTGTGCATTTTAATGCACACATAATAAATATCGTGAATAACTACATATTCAAAGCATACATCACAAAAATAATATGATCAAACAATTGGATAAAGCTTGCAGAAAGTAAAATTATAATAATTTCATACATATAACATAATTTAATTGAGATAAAATAGGACACTTACGGAGCGATGCGTGGGCGCTGACCGACGGCTCGCCATTTTGTTCACCACTGACAATATGTAAGCGAGACAGATATAGCTTTCTTTTTCGTACGTAAATAAATGTTTACGAAGTCAGTTTGAGTTATTATTAAAACGTTTCGATGTCTCTATTTTGCATAAAAAAAAACTGAATTGAATGTGCATTCAAGTTCACAGTGTCAAGTATAGGGTTAATAAGATCATTAAATCAATGGTACATTATAATGATGGTGGTTAATGATTTGGCACTTTAAGAAGGCATTGAGGTGTAACTTCCATTAATTAAGGTTCTACCTTCAAAATGCGTGAGCGCACTTAGGAATCCAGTCGATGCACACATGCAGGAGCTGTCAATCAGAAACAGAGCTGCCAGCTGATAAATTAATAAACTTGTCAGTTTTGACAAAAAACTAAATGTAATAATAACATTGGTGATAATTTTGGCACAACACTATCCTACTCTTAACTAAGCATATGTTGTACTAAGAGAACTAGATGGCTGATTGAATACTTATATACTTTGCATATATACTTATCACAAGTATAAAATTTTAAGTATATTTTTTTTATTTCGAGTCGTCTTATGTGATTCCTTAGTTATAATGAGTAGATCTATAAATAAATTAATAATATAAGTAGACAATACACACAACACCATCTAGCCCTAAGCTAAGCATAGCTTGCATTATAATGACCAGATGACTGATTGAATACTTTATGTTTTTAAATGATACTTTATAATACCCAGTTACAGAAGAAACACAAGTGTTTGTCCTGTGAGGGAATTGAACCTTCAACCTACGGCGCAGGAGGCAGAACTACTACCAACTGAACTGACACGCCAGTTGATTTAATTATTATGACTCTGTTTCACCCGATCAAACAACCTGGCATCTATCTTTTTCACCCGATCAAACAACCTGGCATCTGTCTGTTTCACCCGATCAAACAACCTGGCATCTGTCTGTTTCACCCAATCAAAGAACCTGGAATCTGTCTGTTTCACCCGATCAAACAACCTGGCATCTATCTTGGGATGGTTTGAAAAATCGATAAAGTTCAGTCCAGTGTGGTGCCAATTGAACAAGGTGAACATGCTAAGAATAATAAACCAATTTACAACACAGTTCCTCTAACCGGTCTCAATCAATGGCTTCGTTAATACATTTGTGACAAGTTTATGCTAAGTGGCGTGCACGGTTCAAAAAGTAGTTAGATCTAGCCAAATAAAAGTATTCACGCAGTCACATTAAATCCCGTGTCATTAGCACCGACCTCTGACCGACGTCGATGGCCTCAGCATGACGAGGAGACAATGGGAGCAATTTATGTGTGATGTCTATCTTCACGAACTTATGACTCATTCAATACCGAAACGCACAAAGGTATCCATTAGAGAGCACCTTCAGAACAGCACGCCTAAATGGATCAATAGATTCTTTATGTAATACTTGGTAGGTTTGCTTAAAGAAGAGTGGTGGCGTCACATTTATGTCAATGGTTTAAGATACAAATTGCAATAAATAAATAATGCTGGTCAATCCACATAACACCATCTGGCCTCAAACTAATCATGTCTATACCTATAAAAGAGCTTAACCTGACTGACTGACTGACTGATTCATCATCGCCGAGCCGAAACCGCTGAAGCTAGAAAGCTGAAATTTGGAAGGTAGCTTCCTTTTACAGCAAAACTACCCACTAAGACGTGATTTTTTGAAATTCAACCCCTAAAAGGGTGAAAAGGGGAGAAAACGAATGTATGAAACTTTTTAACGCGTGGTGCGATTTTCTTGAAACTTGATATGAATAAATAAAATGCTATCACGATTTCACGATTTTTCAAAATAACTTTCATAAAGGAGTAAAATGAGGTGTGAATGTTTGTATGGAAACTTTTTAATGGGTAGTGGGTGTGATTGGTTTGAAACTTATCTATAAAATTTGGCAAGGAGATAAATTGCATCCTGGGGAAAGATTTAAGCTACAATTCCTTTCAAAATAATGCGGACGAAGTCGCGAGCAACAGCTAGTCTTCTAATCTTCTAATATGGGATGTAGATAACTGATAGGATTGTTATATATTTTTAAATACATACATAAGATACTTTATAAAACCCAGACACAACTCATCACACATATGTTTGTTCTGGGAAGGAATCAAACCTACTGCCCAGAAAGCAAAGCTACTACCAACCAACTAAACTGAGAGGCCAATAACTCACGACATACCTATATTGATCATATTGATCAGTAATTAAGTTCGTTTCTCTCTAAATAATTAAGTATGTTTCTCTATGACACCATGCTACAAACGCAATGATCAAAGGTTGTGGTGGTGGTCATCAAAAAGGTCTGGGGTCCAAAATCCCTGGTAAAGGACATACAACAATAAGTTTTTTAATCTTTCAAATTAGCCCAAATCGGCAAGGGAAAACATAGGAAGGAAGCCGGGATGCACATTCGAGCAAATAATTCGAACGACAAGTGATCACTCACGCCTGAGAAAATCTGAAGTTATGATGATGAAATAGCACATTTCAAGTACCATGTATCTCTGCTGATTGCACCAAGGCTCCAGCCTCCCTCATTACCAAACTTTCTGGGCGGGGAACTCCACGAGCGAAACGAGTCCATCCAAATACCAAGCACGCCCTCTGGCGACCCCATGATTGACTATTCTCAAAGATAAAACGTAATTTGCATACTGTAGATAGTGCTATTGACATAAACATATATTAACTTGAGAGGTATTTGTCTGATGAAGCTTTTGTGTTCTGTAAGTGCTGCATTAGTGTTTTAGATGAAGACCTTCTTATCGTCACTAGTTATTTCAAACCAGTGTGGTGATAGGATTAAACCTCAGAGGCTCCTTTCGTGCTCTTGGCATTTATCTTCGAAATTGAGTTTTGCGACATGCCGGTTTCCTCACCGTTTGTGAGAACTGGTATAGCGCACATACATTTTCTAAGAAAAATTCATTGGTGCACGATCGGATTCGACCCCACGACCTTAGGATCAGAAGGCGGGGCCACTACCACTAGACCACCAGTGCTCAGCTGACAGAAAGCAGGTTTACAATAAGACTGTAGGCGAATGGTCGGCATTACCATTAATACAAATTACAATAAGTATGTACATAGACCTCCCCAATTGATTTCCAGAAAAAAAGAAAGGTTGTAAGGATTGGTAGCTGAACCTCTGTCGGAGATTCTTCAAACCCCCTGTTTCGCCGTTACCGTGGCCGCCACCTATGCTAGGAATAGCGGAAGTGCCGGGAACTGGGGGACGTCTTCTATTTGTGTCCATCAAAATTTCTGTGTCAACTGTACAATTCAATCCAAAATAGGCTTGGTAGTGTCGTTAATTGTAAATAACACTACTGGTAGTGCGGCTGGTAGTCCTTGCCAATGAATGATGTATTAAAGGTTTTGCCGTAGTCACCACGCAGGCGGATCAGTGCCCGCAGAGCACTCGTGAATGGATTGAAGAGGCGTATGTTCAACAGTGGACTTCTAGGGGCTATAAACGTGCTGTCGATTACAGCAGTTACAGCTAAGTGGGTATATTTAGTGTGTCAAACAGATTAAACCGAGTTTCAAGGCACAAGGTCTCATCAAGGTAGCGTTAAAATGAACACTTTCGGGCTGAAGACTTTATTTTGCACGATTACGTACGTTTTGGAATTTCATCGTGCATTTAACCTCCTATGCTAATAGAGGTGTATCAGTTTAAAGTGTGTATAAGTGAAGGTATGTGTATGCTGTGGCATCGTAGCTCCCAAAAGGATGAACCTTGATTTAGTTTTTTATTTGATGGGTGACTTGATAGAGAATGTTTTATTTTATAATTCATTTATCGTGGAACATAGGTAAAAATTACAAGATTTATTTATTTGCTAAGTGAGACATTTATATAATAATTACGTTTTAAAACTAAAAAGACAACCGACATTATGTATAAAAAGAAAATATCAAAATTTCGTTTTATCCAAGTGGATGACATATTTTTTCAGTTTTTTTTATTTAAAAACCTAACCACTTACCTGATTTTTGTGAAATTAATATGGGACCAATCGGGAATTATATCCTTTCACATTCAAAAAGTTTCAAATCGGTTTATAAATGACGGAGATATGAGGTAACATAAAAAATACCGTTGCATTGAGAACCTTCTCCTTTTTTGAAGTCGGTTAAAAACATGTATGATTCATGAAAATCTTTAGCTATTTAAAGATCAGGTATTTTCTAGTTGATGTGGAGATGTAAGCAACTTCTACAGATCTGATAAATCCAAAATTTAATATCCTGTTACTTCAATGATATTGCACGAATTTGGTTGATCTGATCCTGCAGTGTAACCTGGAACCTGCAGGATACTCAACTTCTCACAAACTTACAGCAGAAGTATCATGTTTGGGCTTATTGTAATGTACCTGGCCCCAAAGTAAGCAGAGCTTGTGTTATGACCACATGACTGATATTTTACTTATATAGGTACTTTTTTTTTGTAAATACATACATATTATACATAGAACCCAGACCTGAGACAAATACTTGCAGGTAATACAAACATTTGGCAAATGTTTATATTACCTGCAATGGGAATCAAACCTGCAACCTTTTGCGTCTCATCCAGGCCTTGGCCCACTGTACCACAGAGGTCTTCTGATAATTAGGTAACAGATAGATGCAATTTTTGTTTCAATTATTAAACTTCGGACAAAGGATTAGTATGGCTATTCAAAGAGGTACCTAACGTTGCACGCCTTTTGGGCACTCTACCTGCGGTCAGTGAACTGCATTATGTTTTTTATTTAGAAGTAATTGTATATTTATTAAATATATTTTTGTTTTAGGAAATAAATTAATGAAGTAATAAAAAAAAGTATATAACTAGTATATCAATCATATCAATCATAACACAATCTCTGCTTTTTTTGGGGCCAGATGATGCTATGTGTAATATCTGGCATTATTTATATATTTCGCCACTGTCAAACGTATAAAAAGAAACTAAAAAAGTTAAAATATAATTATTAAATCTTGCGCTTAGACAAGTTGGCAACACTGTGCCGAGGTATTAACACATTCAGTGCGTTACGGGAAGTATTTGGTTGTAATTGGGTTTTGCTCTGTGCGGCAGCTAGTTGTCCTTGTTTTGCACTCCGTGCGGAGGTGATTTTTTTCAAGTACTCGTACAAGTAAAAAAGAGACACCTATATTGCCGGTGTCCTTGCTTGAAGTGTATTAATATTTACGAATAAAAATGTACGGGAATAATTTTTTCGTAACGCACAGAATGGTAATTATTTTACGATAGTGCGATACGGGAACTATTTGGCCGTATCCTAAACCCCGTATCGCACTGAACGTGCGCGCGCGCGGAGCTTTAGTTAGCCGTAGTGCTGTGCCCGGATAATACGTTTTTACAGAACGCGATATTTTATTCGTCACGCGTAAATAGGTAAATTGTACATAAACAATGAAACGTTTACGTAAAAAACTTATTATGGGGAAAGGTGTAAAGGCAGAAGGTGAAGAGGCTAGAAACATTATTGTGCAGAGTATTGGTTCCAGTTTATCATCATCATATTCTTCTAGTACAAAAAAACCCATTTCAATTTTTTTAAGTCCATCGACAGGAAGGGAATTTAGTTTATTAGAAGAAGTAATAATTAATAAAAATAAAAAGACTGATCCTGATTCATTATCCCTGGACAACATTTCTGTGAGTAATCTAGTACCAGCACTCGAAACATCACTGAGTTCTGAAATGGTGTCTGAAATGTTGTCAACACCCCGAAGTAAGTTTTCACAGTTTAATACACCAACGTGTTCTACATCTAGAAATACCGATGGAAATATTAAAATTTTCCAAACGCCGACTTCAAAACGTAAGGCTGTTCGAATTGGTTGTTATGAAGAAGAAAACTCAGATCATGCTAGTGAATCCTCGCCAGGAGCTACCAAGCAGATAAAACTTTCAAAGTTTATTGTATCCGACATAGAATCTGATGATGAAGAAGTTTTTGATATAGTACCTAAAAGAATAAATAATAGTTTAAAAAACTAAAAAACACGCTTTATATAGAAAACCCAACTAAAAAGTACTTGATATTTTGTTGAATTCATTTACTGAAATTTTGAGCCCTGGTAGATTTATGGTAATGGTAGATTTATGGTTCGACGAAACCATGATACCTTGGTAAGGACGACTTAAATTTCGACAATATATTAAAAATAAGCTCACAAATACGGTATAAAGCTATTTAAATTGTGTACGCCGGAGGGATATACTTACTCAATAATTGTTTATATACTGGAAAATACGAAAAATCAGGAGCAGGTCATGGACATGACTGATATTAAGACTGACTAATAACTTATTGGAAGAAGGTAAAACGTTAATAGCAGACAACTTTTACACATCTGTTACATTAGCTGAAGAATTACTAAAAAAAAAGACATTAATATGTCGTACTGTGCAAAATAACAGGAAAGGATTACCTAAGACATTTATAAGCACAAAATTAAAGAAAGGCCAAGTTATAGGGACTATGAACAAAAAAGAAGTTAAAATAATCAAATGGATGGATAAACGCCCTGTTACGATGCTAATTACTGTTAAAGAGCACAACGCTACTTTAAAGGATACTGGAAGACTCTCACGAATTTCTAAACAGCCAATTATTAAACCAGCAAGTGTAATAATGTAAATGAAAATAAAAAAGGCGTAGATTTCAGTGACCAAAAGGACCGCTTACTACTCCACTCTCACGAGAGGACTAAATTGGTTTCGTAAGTTGATGATGAGTTTGTTATTTGGGACTTGCTTAGTCAATGCATGGATTGTACATAAAATGAAAAATGAGGACCAATTACCTTTGTTAACTTTTTTGGAGTCCATAATTGAATCCAAAGCTTATCTCATTTCATGGTATGGTACCTGTACTGTTACTTTTTAAGTTATTTTTTTCTGTTGATTAAATTATCGAGTAAAATAAATAATTGTGATAAATAAATCAGAGATTTTTTTGGTAATTTAGCTTTTATAAGTACCTAAAATAAATAATAATATAAAATAAAAAGTAACTGTTTTTGTTTACATAGTTAATTATTACTTTTGTTATAAATAGTTTCTGTTGATTGTGTACGACCTGAATAAACAATAATAAATCTGAAACAGAAAAATATTTTACTTATTACACCCCATCCCTAGCAATATGACTGTTGTATGCGCCACGACAAGTATTTTCCCGTAAAA
Source organism: Lampropteryx suffumata (assembly GCA_948098915.1). Lineage (NCBI taxonomy): Eukaryota > Metazoa > Arthropoda > Insecta > Lepidoptera > Geometridae > Lampropteryx > Lampropteryx suffumata. The sequence goes on along the minus strand of OX402557.1, from coordinate 19,080,747 downwards.
TCAACCATTTCCAAAAATACCTGTAACTTTTAAGATATTACTTAGAACCCCGTGCGACTGCAGCTGTGTATACACAAGGATGTAACCTATTGATTGGTACAACAAAAAAAATCAGCTGTGGACTTTCCATGTCTCTGTGGAGGTTTGAAGTCAGGACTACGTACGGGAAAATAGACGTCGTAACGCATATCAGGCATTCTTGATACGGGAAGTATGTGATTTGTACAGCACTGGAAATAAGTCTTAATCTAGCGCAGCCGCAGGGAAGGTGTTAAACAAACCGAAACAAAAATAGCATAATAAGGTCCATTACAGCGATATTAACCCAAATAGTTGCGCAACACTTGTAATACAATTTTAATGAGTATCTTCAAGGAAACCTCGCAGTCGTTCGGATAAGGAACTAAGGAAGAGATTGTAGGTAAGTACTATTATCCGTAAAGCCTTCGTTCTGTAAAACGGCAAACGTCATAAGACCTTCGATAGAACAAGACGGTAAAAGTCTCTAAGCATAACATGCCCGTATTTTTAACCGACTTCAAAAAAGGAGGAGATTCTCAATTCGACTGTTTTTATTTTATTTTTCTTTATGTTTGTTACACCATAAATCCGTCATTTATAAACCGATTTGAAAAAAAACATTTCATGTGAAAGAATACTTCCCGATTGGTCCCATATAAATTTCATAAAAATCGGTTCAATAGTTGGTTTTTAAATAAAAAAAACTGAAAAAAATATGTCATCCACTTGGATGCAACAAAATGTTGATATTTGCTTTTTTATACAAAAAGTCTGTTGTCGTCTTAAAACGTAATTATAGTCTTACGCATTCAATACTCTTCCTTTAAACGATGTTTTTAAAGCTGTAGTATAAGACACATATAACATAATACTTTACGCCCAAGATTTATTTATTTAGTCCATATCTTATTTAGTGTGTAGCTCACAAGCTGATATATAATAATAAAAACTTAAATTTAAGTCTGAATATCGCGTTTTATCAGCCCATGTATGCATTTATATATAAACTATCCGGTATTTTTCCTTCGAAAACGCATACAATCTCTGTAATTGAAATAGTTTTTGATGTTTGAGAAAATCTTGACATCAACCTTTTTGCCCCATTCCGATGAGAACCGATAGCGGTTGGCTCAGTGCAGTAAGATAAACATTTACGCGATAAAGATTGATGTTTGTTTTGTCTGGGTGTTATCTAAGTATCATAAGTATGTATTTAAAATATTAGTATTCTGTCAGTCGTCTTGTTTCCATTTGACTGCCTCTGTAACGCAGTGGGCCAAGACCCGACTGAGACGCAAACGGTCGCGGGTGTGAATCCCGTCGCGGGACTAATTCTTGTATTATCTGCAAGTATTTGTCTCGGGTCTGGGTTTTTCTATGTATAATATAAATAAAATAAATATTGCTGGACAATATACACAACACCATCTAGTCCCAAACTAATTATACCTTGTATTATGGTGACTAGATGACTGATAGAATACTTATATAGATGTACATACATACTTATGATACTTTATAACACCCAGACACAGAACAAATACCTATGTTCTTCACACTCCACACTTCACACTTCAAATGTTTATCCTGGGAGGGAATCGAACTCTCAACCTACAGCGCAGAAGGCAGAGCTACTACCAACTGAGCTGCCAGGCCAATCAATATGTATATTAACAAATATAAAAGTAGTATATTATATATCAGTTATGTGCTATCCATAACACAAGCTCTGCTTACTTTGGGACCAGATCATGCTGTGTGAAATGTCCGGCATTATTATTTTAGTACAAGTTTGGGGTTAGATGATGTTGTGTTGATTGTCCATCAATCTTTATTTTTATTAGAATAGCCAACAAATTCGTCTAGCGTGGTGCCATATATTTGATTATGTACTCCACTTTATTCTAGTGGTACTTCAGGACTTGGGCAGATAATATTGTTATTACTTAGAGTAATTTTCGAAAAAACCTTCTTACTAGTTAGTGATCATCAAAAAAATCGTGCCTATTAAAACATTATTAACTAACGAAGCTTATAAAGTCCCTCAATTAGGTAAAACCACATAGAGCCATAAAACCACAGGAAGAATTTTCATGGCACGATATGAGCATAACCTCCTTTAGCAAGGTCGGTTGGTATAAATTGCAGCTGTTCCTTACAGCTGCAAATTATACATAGTTAATAAGGTGGGCTTGTCTGTCAATCATATTATTGTGCTTTTGAATGTCAATGTTTTGTGGAATTTAACACTGGGTGCGACTGTAGTGTTATTGGACCATGAACATTTTTAGTATCAATCAAATCATAAATTCTTAAAAAAAATATTTATATTTTAATAATGTTTCAATTTAGATGTCCTCTGTAGTGCAGTGGGCCAGGGCCTGGCTAAGACGCAGAAGGTTGCGGATTCGATTCCCGCCGCGGGACAAATGTTTGTATAATCTGCAAGTATTTGTTTTTGGTCTAGGTGATTAATGATATAAGTAGTATATCAGTCATGTGGTACCCATAACACAAGCTTACATTCATCATTAATCAATGGCTTTCGTTCATCTGTTCAAGATGATTTAGGTGGCGTCAGTAAAGTTACAGAGCAGTTATTTGTAATTGAACACTTTCGTTCATGGATCCACTCCAGCAAGCTGAGGTGGGTGAGGTTCCTCTTCACTGACGTCACTCCGCCTGGGATTCTGTTTGATGACGCAAGCCTTCCCAGGTACCCACAATAACGGCACCGAGCCGGACTTATTTCAAGTTTTCCTTCTCTATTGCCAGCTCTTCTGTAAGCTTACTTTAGGGCCAGATGATGCTGTGTGAAATGTCTGTGAAAATTTGTGTTGATCCGAGTCGCCCGCAGGTCGTTAGGTCTCCTATACATATAAGTATTTTATTGTGGGGTAAGTCGTATTATCTTATTTTTCGAGAATTTCCCTTCGTTCATACTCTTAGCACTAAACCGGTAACAATTAAACAAATGTTTTAATTACTCAGACCAAAATTATTTATAACTAAATTTAAATATTGAATGTTGGTAGTTTTAAATATTCCTTATATCTACAATACGGAAAACTGTTATTAAGTTATTTGCTAACAAAATTGTTAAATACAATGCTTTAATATTATGACCTACGTTTTGTATGTTTATTATTTCTTTGTTGAAGATTATTTATGACTATTCTATAAACAAATAACAGCAAGGACATTGAAACTTATAAAATACAGCTTTAACAAGCTTTAAATAAGTACCCTGTCAGCTTAGTTGGTAGTAGCTCTGCCTTCTGCGCTGTAGGTTAAGGGTTAGATTCCCTCGCAGGATAAACATTTGTGTGATGAACATAGGTGTTTGTTCTGTGTCTGGGTGTTATAAAGTATCTTATGTATGTATTTAAAAATATATAAGTATTCTATCAGTCATCTCGTTCCCATAGTACAAGCTATGCTTAGTTTGGGGCTAAATGGTGTTGTGTGCACCATTAAAAAAATGATTTGTTTATTATTGTTGATGACGCTTGGAATACACGAAAAATAAATAATAAAAGTTCCTACACGAATAATAATATAAGGTACATTATATAATATAGTACATAACAGGTAGTAGGCAGTTGTAAACAGTTTCTTGTGCAATTATAATAATGGTAAAGTGCTTATGATTAATGCATTAACGTGATCTTCTTGTCTGGGCGCACATTACTAGCTAATTGAGGCCATTTACATACGTACTCGCATGTAAGTCCCATTTTCCTACTTGCGTAAGTTAGGTACTGTTTCTGTCCTAAAACTCTTTCCAGTGCTCTTCTAGAGTTCCATGCACTAATAAAGAATCAATAGTACTAACAATTCTTGATAATAATTCGATTATTTTCGAAACACAGGTAATATATGAAGATGTAAAGATTAGATATTATTGTACTGCCGTGATCGTTCTTAGCAGCATGCAAATATAAAGTTAATAAGAACTAAAATTGGAATAACGTACATTCTATTCGAAACACAGCAATTAATTAAGTTAATAATTATAAAAGACTAGCTGTCCTGTACACGACTTCGTCCGGGCGTTTTAAAAAGAAAAAAATATATAAATTGTTAATCTAAACCATTCTCGAATCCACTTGAATGCACACACACACAACATTTCATCAAAATTTGTCCAGCTGTTTAGGAGGAGTTTAATTACAAACACACGATTTATATATATTAATTAGGTAAACATTTTTATTTACATGAATAATTACAGTAATTTACAGAATAATTTACAATAATATAAAATACACGTGAAACAGTTGAGCTATCTAAGGAACCGTTTAATACGATGTAAATAGCTCAACTGATCCAGATCACTGCCAGAGGGCAGCGTTCCCAAGATTAAGGCGGCACCGCGTTGAATGGCAATGCTAATACGTTAGGCCAGATAGGAGCCAGGTCTTGGGTCACGCAGTGTATCTACCAGAAACCGTGAAATAATTTTGAAAACGCGCTCGCGGTGCCGAAATATCGGGAAACAGAAAAACTCCCATATCATGCTAAATATCCCGATGTGAGTGAAAATAATGTTCAAAACAATGATAGTTCTAAAAGTTATATTAACATTAAGACTTCCAAAGAAATACAGTCATTCAAATTTATCATGCATGCATTATATATGTATTTCTGATATAATATAATAGACTCTAACTGTCAGGAGTTTCTTTAACTTTACCTAACTTTAAATAAATTGAGACTCTATATTATGATATATGTAACTTTCAACTCGGGTTTTCCCGCTAACGTCTACGTTTTTTTCCATGATCCACAGAAAAGCGCCAGAAAATTAGCTGCAATTTGCGCTAGTTCTAAAGAAACGGTGCAAGAGGACAGCTGAAGAGCGCAAGTTTGGTTCTCACTGTAGTCTACAATAAAACATAGGGAGTTCTAGTTTACAGACATGCATAGAAACCATTAAATGTAAGGAACCTTTATTAATAGTAGGTGGTAGGACTGTACAACAAGAGTCCTTCTTAATGGGAGCAATGCCAGATATTCTGTCTCCAAGCATTAGTGTGCAAGCATTACTGTGTTAAATTTGAATGGCACTGGAGTTACTGAAATTACTTAGCGAATAGAGAAAAGTACTTTGACCTGGCTTAGGTCGACCAAGATAAAGATGGACTGTCGACATTATAAAAATAGATGAAGAACAGAGGATTAAATCTACAGAGGACAGAGAAATATGGAGTGAACTATATAAGAGAGAAAGAGGGATTCCTATACACAAGAATATGATAACTAAATATAAAATAAAAGGGGATTGAATTTAAAAAAGTCTATAATTGATCGAGCGAGCGCGAAGCACGAGCGAGTGTCTCCGTTTCAGTTTAGGCGAAAATGCTTTCGTATGACCGTCTGTCCGGATGTTTTCCTCTACAGGTCGCATTTCTAATTTCTTTGTCGATTCAGTTTTGGAATATTGTTCAAAATGGAGTTATAAGAGTAGCAAACGCAATAAAAGTTATATTTGAATCATTTCGAAAAACGTTTGCGAGGTTTACAGCTCACAGAGCCACTAGTAATAATTGTGTATAATTACCGTAGTGGTTTATAGATGGCAGGAAACATAGATAAATTATGAAGAACACATGTAAAATTATGCAGGTATGTTGGAGATTACACGTCTGAATCATCTACATAACTCATCTAACTAAGGCTAAGACTCAGATGAACTAAGCGCGAACTTACGACTAACGTGGCCTGTCAGCTCTGTTGGTAGTAGGTAACTCTGACTTCAGCGTTGTGGGTTGGGAGTTCGATTCCCTCCCAGAACAAACATGTGTGATGAATATAGATTTTTGTTCTGTGTCTGGGTGTAATAAAGTAACGTATTTTTTAAATTATTTTTAATTGAACTTATATCTTCCCACTGCTGGGCAAAGGTCTTCCCCAAATCCTTCCAACTAGCTCTATCTTTCGAAATCACCCACCATCCTCTCTCAAAGTCGTCAATATCGTCCCTCCAACGCTTTTTTGGCCGATCGCGACGTGCTGTCCGTCAGGCTGCCAGGATGTTAAATGTTGGCCCATCTGTCTGAATGCATGCGACTCACGTGACCTGCCCAGTCCCACTTAAGCCTGGCCATAAGTATCACGTAAGTATTTATTTAAAAAATATTCATATTCATTTATTGTTTGTAAATTTAGGTGTTACAAAAGAAAAATTAGGAATCTCTGAATCCTGCATACAGCATTAAAACGTTTAGTAGGTAGGTAAACATTAACAAAATCAATATAAACAAAAAAATCCTTGGTCCAAACTATACAGATAATTGTCACAAAGTTAAATACTAAACATGTCACTGAATTCTAAAAAATATTGCGGTCATAAAAAAACATTGACATTATGGTACGCTTTTCTCAACAGTATTTAATTTTTAACTCCCTTCTAAAATCATCAGTTGGTAATTATCGATGGATCTTATTATACCTATATATTTAGTGCCATGCAAAATTCACTAGTACGTAGCAAATGTGTCCTGCATGAGACATTGTGCACTTTACATCCTAGTCGGCTATATAAGTATCAATCAGTTATCTGGTCAACATAATACAAGCTGTTTTATTTTATTTGGGAAACAAAAAGACAGTGTTTTGCTTATATGTAACACAAAGCATATATATAACACATGGTCCAGTTAAGTTTCCACAGTTACTTTATACATATAAAGAAAAATAATCATTAATTATCTTGTTCATGTGAGCTAAATTAACAAAAAAAATCGGAAAGCTATGCTTAGTTTGGGACTAGGTGATATTGTGTGAATTGTCCACTATAGGTATTTATTTATTTTTTATTCACTTACGTTTGAAGTTATAGGCATAAACCTGCAAAATCTATGATATAGGTAGGTACTAGTAGATATTACTGGCCTGGAACGGCATTGACCCGGTGTCAGTAAAAGCGATTCGATCCGCGCGGAGACAATACTCGCATTTTGTGCACAAACTCTAAAAGCGTAACGAAATGAAAAAAATACATTATGACAAAGAGGTTCAGGTAGGTTCCAAGTTACCTAAAGCATACTATGTTCGTTTACATTTCAACAAAACCATTTATCGCTAGGTATCTAATCATAGTTCCCACGCAAAAATCTTGATACAGAAATTCACACCTTCACAAATCTACGGATAAGAAACACGTAAAAGATTTTTTCAATCTTTAGATATCCTTCTAGAAGTTATAAACCTTGTTTTTATTATTTGAATGCATTGTTTGTCTGAGATCACTGGATTTTAATGCTCATTCTTGCTGCAGATTTATCTATTTGAAATTAGAGGTTTGAATACTTCTTGAAGGTTTATAACTAGATTTCATGAAGAACCAGCAAAAATACGTCCGTGGTGCAGTGGCTGACTAGCTGACTAAAATCGACTCAATGCGTTCAATACCTATTGAGAGATAATGATTCTGCAACAAATTTTGGAATATGTTTTGATAATCATACACACTTCTTTCCATAGCTTGTACTTTAATGACTCTACTATCTGTGAAGTAGTTAAAGTCAACACAGGTTGCAATCCAGGATGTACCTACATATAGTACACACATCACATACCTATCCATCAATTTGATTACCTCTTTTACAGAGTAGGTTACTCTGTAAATAACTAGATACATAAAAAACTGAGTACCTACATCTTCTTATAGTGTCACTAGAATGGTTGAAACAGTGTGGTGAAAGAATTAAAGTGCGCCTCAAAGGTACCTTTCGTGTAAAAAGAATATCGAACAATGTCTTCGATCTTTAAGGTTCTACAATAAGCCGGTTTCTTCACGATGTTTTTCTTCCAGCAATTTGGAGTATTGGTATAGTGTACATATATTTTTCGAACAGAAAAACCCATTGATGCACGACCGGATTCGGAAACACGATCTTAGGATCGGAAATCGGAGGACCTAGGTACCACTAAACCATCAGTGTTCTAGCCGAGTACTTATTATGTGTTTGTATTACTTATACACGTAGTTCTTTAACAATTATATAATCTGACCAGTTTTTCTCATCAATGATCATGTTTATCAAGTTTAATTGGTAAACGCGTAAACACAGGCCGCGTAAACGTTACAAAAGGCTTTGTGAGCGTGGGAGCGGTTACGAGACTGGGGACCAACGGTGAGGAAAGAATGTCCCATGAATGGCAGTCAGTAGGCACTTTGTCATACATTGTCATATCACTAACTAATACAATGACGCGAGTGTCGAGTATGTAATGTGTAGTTCATTGCAACTTCATCCGTCGCATTATCTATCTGCTATTTTATAATATAAAAATTAATCCCTATTTACTTTGGTCACGGCATCACACGTGAAATGCTAAACCGAAATCGCTAATCCTTTTTTTTGTGTTTGTCAGAGAAGGTTCTTATGAATGAAAAAATAAGTAGGTTGCGTGGAAAATTTGAAATTTTTCATCTTTTCTACTGTAACCTTAGCGTTTTTGACAGTATAAACTTTTCTAATGTAACCTTATGGCGTTTGACATAACTGTCAGTCGTTTGACAGTTATAGATTATACCAATTCGAATTCAATATACATAGTTAGGATGCGTTAGCGTCCTATAGTTTGTGTAGTTAGGACAGGACAACGTCTGTCTGTCTAGTAATTAATAAATATCATGCACATTCGATCAAAAATCTCGTTAACAATTTCTCTGGCGAGCAGATGATCGAACCGTTTTGTGATCTTATCTATTCCCATCATCGATGTTTAGATCATCATCATCGTTTCGCCCTGGTAATCCCACATATTCCAACCCTCTCGGTTCTGCGCGTCCTTTATCATGCTATTACACGCGACTCTCTATTACACTAATCTCTCAATGCGCTGATGGACGACCCGGATTACTTGGGCATGTTCTCGGCTACTGCTCTGCTATGGTTCCCATAGATAGCAAATATGTTGAAACATGCTCAAACAAAATATTTACCTATTCGCACAGGTCCGTGGTTGCGCAATAACTGGCCCACTATAATCTTTCAATTACTATAATAGTAATTGAGATCATCTCAATGGGAGTCTGTTAAATTGCAGTTTTTGTTCAATTGGAAATAATAACTGCGATTCATTGTGGCATTGAATAATATTGCAGTGTGTGTTTTTGTGATGAACTAAAGCTAATGTTATAGAGTAGCAGTTGATTTTAATTGATTCGCCTGACACTGGTGGTGACCTCTATGATGAGAAGCAGGGTAAAAACAAGGTCAGAATTAGAGTTAGTTCAGATGATGAGCGTCTGTAAGTTGGAAATCTCAGTTGGAGTTGTTACATACCACTTATGTAGGTACAATTTGATACATATGATACTTTGTAATACCCAAACACAGAACATAAATCTGAGCCCTGGGTGGGAATCGAACCATCAACCTAAGGCGCAGAAGACAGAGTTACTATCAACTGAGCTGCGAGGCCTGTCAGTAAGCAACACCAATAGCACACAAAACAAGTTTATGATATGTAATAAACATTTGAAATAATGTGCACAATAAGCACGCACAGCATTTGCTATAAGATATAGTTATTCATTAGAATATTATTTAAATAGCTATAGCAACATACATTTTGGTAAACACGGGTTTAACTCACGTATTATTTAGTCGATGCTGGCACAAGAGAATCTTCGTCACGGTGAGTTTGATCCGCGTTACGCTCGTTGCCGCTCGAGTTCACGGTTCGCACAGATGAATTCTCTAGATGAATCGAAACAGTGTCGGTCTCACCATCGACAATATATACGTGAGTAAAACCCGTGTTTATCAAAATGTATAGTACTCACGAAAGTTTTTGAAAGCTATAGCAACGTATAAAAAGTTTTAATTTATAAATGATGATTGAAATGATTTAGTAATGATTCAGTGGATACATGTAACCACTGCTTTACTTTATGCATAGAGTAGGTTAGGAACCTAAAAAGAACCAACAAATAGACGAGCTTTAAATATATTATCGAATGATAAGATCAGAATGCAAGGTACAACCAAAATGGATGATGCAGCCTTCGTGAATTACATTGAAGCTGTCAAGTCCGCACCAGTAAATTGCAATATGTCAGCTCATAAACCTCATTTACCACAATAAGCAATACATACTGCTTGTCATTTCAAAGACTACCTTGACCGGGAATCGAATCTGCATTGTTGGCGATACATTGTATGAAATCTCTGGGACTCGAAAATTTACAGCACGAATGAGATCATTATTTTGATTTGTTTCTAGATGTGTCGATTCAAAGAACAACAACTTAGATGATACCATGATAGTCACGGTATCGGCATAAAGTCATTCTTATGGTTATAGACACCCTCTGCTGAATGAGACGAAATAACAGTTCTGTAGGTAAGACACTGATGCATAAGAAAAGCTTAACGTACCACTACCTGGTGCTGTTGTAGCTACCTGAGTTAGAATGATTTGTACCACAGAAATATTAAAGGGTCCACAAGTATTAATGGGGCAACAGATATATTAAAAAGGTCAGCCGTCATTGTTTTCTAGCACCTCATTTAGCAGATGTTTAATAAGTGGGTCGACCAGCTCCCGCTACCACCTTGCATTGTGCGACCTGACGAATCGAACAACAGTCGGATGCGATTTGTCCGAGACGCTACTTGTCTTGGTTCAAGGTTATAGGTTACCTGATGAAGAGGTGGTGACCAAACTTAATGGTATTTTGGGATAAAATTAAATGAAATCAGCTAAACTTCACAATTGAAATATGATAGATAGAAGAGAGTATTAGAATGTATTTATTACAAAATGACGTATTTGTCGCGGTATTTCCGGGGTCCATCCGGTTTACGACGCGCGTCTCTGAAACTAAAAATATCTCATAAGTTTAAAAAGAAGACTATCTATAATTATTTGTTGTTAGAATCGTTATAAACTAACCACTTTTATTAAGATTAGTAGTTTCCCATTTTTATTAATTACTAATTGTAATTTTTAGAGTTCCGTACCTCGAAAGGAAAAAACGGAACCCTTATAGGATCACTTTGTTGTCCGTCCTTCTGTCCGTCTGTCTGTCAAGACACTTTTTCTCAGGAACGCGTGGAGGTATCAAGCTGAAATTTATATCAAATACTCAGGTCTACTGTCCCTTAAAGCTGTGAAAAAATCAAACTTCTAAGCCAACGCAATCAAAAGATATAGCCGTTTATGCCGCAAATTTTCGACACTCGCAAGGGAATCAAAACCTACAGGTTACTTCCCGTGAACTCAGAATCTTGAAATTTGGTACAAAGCAACGTCTTATAGCACAGATAAAGGATACATTGCGATAACCGTACATTTTTAGTTACATCATATAATAAAAATATTTTTAATAATTTTAAACTTACTACCTCTTTTCTCATAAACGCGTAGAGGTATTAAATTTAAATTCATATTAAACACTCAGGTCTATAATACCTTTAAGCTGTAACAAATTCAAACATCTATGTCAACGCAATCAAGACAAACAGCAATTTAAGTCGCATATATTCAAACTCGCAACTCGCAAGGGAATCAAAACCTACAGGGTACTTCCCGTGAACTCAGAATCTTGAAATTTGGTACGAAGCAACGTCTTATAGCACAGATAAAGGATAAATTGCGAAAACTGTAAATTTTTGTTACATCATCCAACTATGACTCGATTGTCGTGATGGGTGAAATCTTACTTATATACCTATAGGTTTGTACGGAACCCTCGGAGCGCGAGTCCGACTCGCACTTGGCCGGTTTTTTTTACGTGGGAACGAAACGCCTGTGAGTGTCATCATGAAAGCCCTGCATTTTTAGGAAAAGTTTTGTAAAGGCGTTTTGATTCAACTGTATGGAAACCCATTAATGTAAGTGTTTACTTTGTAGATTTGCATCCGATCTAAAACTAGAACACACAGGCAGACTTTTTAATAGTTCTAAAACTCTTAAAAATATTTGCATGCTTGGTCACTTTCCCGTTATTGTCAGAGACTTGCGCAATCGCTTAATTGTTCCATTCTGCTGCGGCCTCAGGTTTGGTGCGGATGTGGTGAAACCGCTCTACTAGATGGCTCGATATTTTACACTCGCACCTACCTGAGTGAATCGTTCTCAATCCCCTGTTCGTTGAAGGGCTTTGGCTACAATGGGATCTCCAATTTACTAATGAAATTCACAATAAATTAACTATCTAATGGACCCCCCATTTGACTTAATCGGTGTCAGCAGAAGTCACGAACTACATCGATCATGTTAATTGTCACCAACTTTTTTGCAACTAACATGTTGCTTCTGGAAGTCAGAATAATTTTAGACTCATCCGAATGTTATCCCGTGCATCTAAAACAATTGTGAAGGCTAAGCATCAAACGTGACATTGGCGAAATTGTAGTCCCTTCCACAAAGGTCATAAATCGACCACTGGAAACACGTGTGTATTAGATACCAGCCACAATGTGATTAAACAGAGCATTACGCAGGCAAAGCAAGCATGGGAAAAAAGCACTAGCGCAACAAAACTAGTTCTAAAACACTGATCCATATCTAAAATGCCTAAATATCACTTACACAACGCTAAACGCTATCATCACTCGTCTCGCTGGGGACTACCCCCAGGCGATAGAGATACTGTCAGCGGGTAACATGCTGTTGAAATTATGATTGAGATGTTAGGTTAAATTATTTAGATAGGCGATTTGATTATGTTTATTTGGTTTGAAAGTGATCGTGATATAGTAGAAAATATAAGCTACTGTTGCAGTAACTTTAGTAGTAGCAAGGTATCAGTGGTGAATTTTGGTGGTAATAAAATTTCATAAATTGATATTAACTCTATATTTTGACTTTATTTAATCTTTTTATCTTTGTAGCTCTTATGAACATTATCAGACACCCGACAACGTATGGAGCACCAAAATAAAAAGCTATAAGACTAAATACAATGAGAAAATATCTTAAGGCTCCACTGTGTCCTAAGTTAAATATTGTTAGGCATGGTTGTAGATGTCAGGCCATTATATTGTACAAATCCAACTCCAAAGTCCAATTACGTTTAAGTCTGGATTGATAAAGCTTTTGCTGGACGGAGCTTCTATGCAGTTGACTTTAAATTAAGATAATTACGTTTTAAAAACTAAAAAGAAACCGACTTCATTGAATGAAATTTGTGCCTATAATAATTTTTTTGTGGAAAGTAGATGTATTTTGTATATATATAATATGGGTAGGCAAAATAAACGCACCGCTCCAATAAGACAGCGAGGTATCGAAGCACATGAAAACATCATCGATGTATTGTATCAATTTTTAGATTTTCGTTGATTTTTCAGCTCGACCGATTTTGATAAAATGTATATGGGACCACCTGTGGAGTATACACCCTTTCAAACAAAAAAAGCTTTTTTCAAATCGGTTCAGCCGTTTTCGAGTAATCGGTGAACATACATAAAAAAAAAAAGATTCCGACGAATTGAGAACCTCCTCCTTTTTGATAAAGTCGGTAAAAAAATGTGATTATTTGTAATTTGACATACTACTCTATTATTCTCTCTTTTAATATGTTTTTAGGCTTAAGTTTATCACACACAAAAATCAAAACTGTTATGGAATACATTCTTATTCTTATTCTTAGACATAATTAATTAATTAGTAATTAATTGATTATTCGGTTCAAGACGAATACAATAAGCGTAAGTTAACACTTAGTATAGGTTCAGAATCTTACACTCTATAATAATCACTTATTTAATTGCGTGGGGTTTAAGTATAGTTCGTCCTTGTCATTCTAATGTTAATAAATAAAGATGACAATAGATTTAAACTACTCATTAGCTAGTGCGAGATTATAAGATCGACTCTAAAGCCTTATTAAACCATAATTTAACAAACTTTAAAAAAAACACTGGCTTCATGCTTAACAAAACATTGAACAGTTGAAAATATTTACAAAAAACTCTACTGTCGTTTCACAAGACTTATGTTTACGCCGGAAAGGTATGCCAGATATGTCTGTCTGTCTGCCCGAAGGTTCTCAACAATGCATTGTGGTACAATTGATTGGTTCATTCAATGCGGAGCTTGCGAAACTGGAACAATTCATTTTCTCTGTTTGAAGTACTTGAAAAGGGAATATTGAGCTTGTATTTTACTGTATGATGCTTCAACATTATAACTGCAACCAAATAATTTCACGCAAGTTATAATTAAAAAAAAGCAAAGCAGCGTGTTTAGAGTCAGTTTCGGTTTCGAGAATACGTTTGAAGAAAACGTTTTGAGTATGGAATGGAATTATGATATCTCTAAGATCAGCTCTCAAAAAACATGATCGAAGTTATGTGAAACATACAAATAAGGCCGGCGCCACACTGCGTTGGTGGATTAGTCAACGTGACAAAGCCATATAGGGACATCTACATTTTGACAGGCATGAGTGGTTTGGTCATGGCTTTATAACACTCGTAGGTACCTAAATGGCCTGCTCAATAATTTTGTTCTCTATCTCAAGTCCATAATTTTTTTTATCGATTTGGTAGGTACTTAGTCATGATCACTTACATTTTGGTCAGACAGAAGGTGGGCGGCTATAAAATCAGAAATCCCGAAAATTATAGCGATATCACAAATCATGGTTTAAAGGTAGGTTTAAAGAAATCAAAAGGCCTCAATTCTGTTGGCACCAACCTAACTAATTTTAGCTAAAATTAGATTTAGAATGTCAAATGATACTTTGGTATTCTGCTGTTACTAAGTTATCCTAATTTAATTTTACCTAATTCAATGAAGCGCTCCTAATTTAGTTAGATGGTACTAACGGAATAGGTTTTACAAATGCTATGACTAACTAAAATATATTTTTGACTATTCCTAATTTTAGAAATGAACCAACGGAATTGCCACCACTGCTGTCGCAAAAATCTACTGAAATTGAAATCAGTAGGTATCGAGTGAATTATCGGATATATCTACGTGTGTGTTTAAAGGGATGTGTGTTTCTATGGAAAAGGAAACATTAAAACAGAAATTGGGGTTTTGAGAAGAAAATAAAAGTAGGATTGTAGAATAAGGTGTTGTTGCTGTTCATTGCCGCGTCCCAAATTCATAATTCATCTTCTTATTTATAGAATAATCTCTAATTATCTAAATTAAAAAACATAATGGTGACGGACCGCTGAAAGCAATTATTGTGAAATATTCCTAAGTAATTCAGTGTCATTAATTAAAGAGGTTTTCAAAGATGATAAGTAATTGTATGCATCTTTTATGCATCTCATAACGTATTGAAAACTAATGAGAGCTTTTAGAATTTAAAATCGCTAATGATCGCCAACTAATTGGTATTGTAATGAGTATTAAAACTTGCTCAATAGTAAACTAAGTGATCTATCAATCATGGTTTATCTAGTCGTGCCTGACTGTAGGTTGGACTAGACTGTTGAAATCAAAGGGGCTGATATATTTAAAGTTATTATCTAGTACTATCATTACTATACGGCCTCGGGTACTATACTTCTTCTTCCTATCATCATCATCATCACCGTCAACCCATATCAGTCCCCTGCTGTACAACCTAGACCTCTCCCATGGCACGCCACGGAACTCAATCTTCAGCTCCACTCCTCGAATCCCTGCCCACTGCGTTATATATATCATGGTCCCACCTAGCTACTTGAATCCCTACACTACATCTGCCGACACGTGACCCTTCATACTCAAGAACAAGTCTGCCCCAACGGCCATTAGTTCTGCGGCATATGTGACATGTCCACTGCCACTTTAACTTACCAATTCGCTGAGCTATGTCGATGACCTTGGATATTTGACGAATAACTTCGTTCTGGATTCGATCCCTAAGAGAAACTCCTAGCTCTCTTGATAGCTCGCTGAGTGATCTTTAGCGATAGTGGACCAGTCGCATGGTATATTACCGTTTTTATTTGGAACCAGAGAGTGGATTAAAGTGAGCTGCAGTCACCTTTCGTGCACGTGACCATGCAGAGTCACGAGAGATGTTTGCTCTATTTATCTAACTGAATGCTATTATGTCGTTGCGACACTTTTATTGATTAATCATAGGCGCCATTTCATATATTTGAAGGACGTGCAGTCGTCTCAAGAGTCCTCAGGAGCTGAGGGCCCTGAGAGCCTATCACCTCGCAGTGAGTCAATTTGACCCTATTCATGATGACCTATGGTCTATGACGTAGGTATTTGAGTTTCGCAATGGTTGAAGGGTTATTAGTGCATTAAACTTTATTGTTAAGCAATTATTTAGAAGTCCATTATGATACTCAAAATTTTGATGGGATCCATACGGTCCATATACGGTCTATACGGTCTTGAGTAAATGAGAATTGAGTATCTTAGATAATCGACTAACCTGACAGCTCAATTGGTAGTAGCTCTGCCTTCTGCACTGTACCTAGGTTGAGGGTTCGATTCCCTCCCAGGATATACCTTTGTGTGATGAACAAAGGTGTTTGTTCTGGTCTGGATGTTATAATATATTTTAAGTAAAATATTCTTTAGACCACTTGTTTTTATTATTTTACGTTACTGTGTAATTTTGCATATGCCTTTTTTGGAGTCCGAAGTCCGATGAAACCCTTGTAGTTTCACTCTGCCCGTCTTTCTGTCTATCTGTATTTATTTATACCTATATATTATACAGAAGAAGAAAAAACGTTGGCGTGACGATCTCGATGCCTTCGAGAAAGGCTGGTGGAAAATGGCCGGGGACAGGGACCAATGGAAGGAATTGGGGGAGACCTTTGCCCAGCAGTGGGAAAGTATAGGTTAATAAAATATATATATATATATATTATATGTTAATTTTCTAAAGAAATATTCTAACCGCAAAACCTGACGATGAACGAATTTTAAGAAAACTTATTCATGGCGTAGGAGTCACAAAAATGACATAATTTTGTAAATGAGTCAAAATATTGACTGTACCTTAGGTATGGTTATTCATACAAGCGGTCAGCGCAGTCATACAAAATATACTTCTTCTTCTTCATATCGTACATATACATGAAATCACGTCTGTTTCCCAAAAGGGTACGCAGAGACTACGGATTTCTACTTATATTATTTATTGTTTTGCTAGTTTATAATAAATAAATAATACCGGACATTCAAACAGTATCTTCTGGTCCCAAAGTAAGCAAAGCTTGTGTAATGGCTACCACTTGACCGATATACTACTTATATACTATTTTTTGTAAATACATACATATTATACATAAAAACACCCAGACCCGAGACAAATATTTGCAGATCATACAAACATTTGGCCCGCGCAGGAATCGAACCCGCAACCTTTTGCGTCTTAGTCAGACCTTAGTCCACTGCGCCAAAGAGGTCGTCAGTTATTAAAAACAACTGTGGTGAAAGGATACAAAATATACTTTCGACAATATACTCGTACATACACATAAACAAATTGAAATAAAAAAATAATCTTAAACTGTTCTAATTTTTTTAATGTCAATATGTAGTTTTAATTAAACATGTATAGGTATCTTTTTTAAAACTAATTATATTTTATTACATCTCCTACGCAGGTTTTAATAAATTTTATTAATATATCGAAACGACCGACATCACTTAGAGGTACTTAAGGTAAGTATAATGAAAATAAAAATATTCATTCAGCATTCAAATACTTATGAAAGCATATACAATGTTCCAATGTACTAAATTTGAGGCTTCTGCAATTTGAAATGAGTAGACTTTTCAGCGGGCTTCACACTGCGCAAGCCTGTTTAGTTTACCGAATCATTTGTTTGATTTTTGTTTAGTGAGCTTGTGCAAATAGTTTATACTAATTTTCGTGATATTTAAACAAGCAAGACAAATATTCATATTGATAAAAAAATATATTATTTGTTCCATAGATTTACAAAACCAAAATTATAAATATCGATGTACAATGCACACAACACCTCAAACTATAATAATAATACCGGACATATCCCACAGCATCATCTGGCCCTAAAGTAAGCAGAGCTTGTGTTATGGGTTGCCACATGACTGATATACTACTTATATACTTTTTTTTTGTAAATACATACATATTATACATAGAAACACCCAGACCCGAGACAAATACTAGCAGATCATACAAACATTTGTCCCGCAGCGGGAATCGAACCCGCAACCTTTTGCGTCTCAGCCGGACCTAAGCCCACTGTGCCACAGAGGTCGTCATCCAAGCATATCAAACTCACACAAATCAAAACAAATATCGTGAGGAAACTGGCATGTCCTAAAAAAAAGTTTTGGAGACATGTGTCAAATCCAAGAAAGGAGGCACAGAGGCGCACTGTAATCTTTTCAACACACTGGCTCTACAGGACTAGTGACTAGAAGAGAACTACGATTAGTCGTTAAGAAGAATCATACAATCGAACCTTGGAAGTTACTATATCGAATCGATCGACATCACTTAGAGGTACATAAAGAAAATAAAAATATTTATTTCAACATTCAAATACTTATGAAAGCATACCTATACAATGTTCCAATGTACAAAATTTGATGCTTCAATGAGTAGACTTTTCAGCGGGCTTCACACTGCGCAAGCCTGTTTAATGAAGACCGACATTTTTAGTATTTTGGTTTTTGTTTAAATTAAAGAAACAAAAAGCAGATCTACTACCAACACAGATGACAGGCAGTTTATAACCATTATACCATTTTTTAAATTTTCTGTGATTTTAGAACAGTAAATATTCAATTTGTTCTGCTAAAGATAAGTGTGAATAAGTATCGATGTAATATTTTTCTACACTTGTACAGTTGTGACCTTTCTACATTGTTGATGTGGGTACACACCAGCTAAGGCGTGCTACAAGGTCAACAATCCTAAAACCAATAAACGATAAACCAAACAATCCACATTCATTGGACCGTGTAAGCATTTTAGCATTTCAATCTCTTCGATTAGTCATCGATTCGACAACGATCTTATAATAACTACTCGCATACCGATTAAACCGATATAACCATTGACCCGAGATTCTATCGATTACGACGGACATATCGATATCTCGACGAGTGTCCATTGATCGATCACTTTGTTTAAACTGACTTGTCCTCATTTATTGTAAGATGTGAACAAAATATTATGCTGATAAGTTTCAAGCTCCTTCTTCTTCTTATCGTACCTTGTTTATATTATATATCTATGCATTTAATACTTTTCAATTTTATAATAAATAAGTACGTGATTATTTTAGATCACATTTAAGCTCTTATCGCCTGAAACACAGGATTACCTAGTTCAGGGTCGTGTTAAGCATTTACCTTTGTCTAATTAAGATTTTGTATTGTTATAATGTACTATTGGAATTTAGAATAGATATTTATTATTATTATTATTATCGTGTCACTCGTTATTATAAAGTTTCAAGCTGATAATTGCTTGAAAGCTGAGAAAAGCTGAGTATTCTCTGGCTGGCCTGTCAGCTTAGTAGCTCTACCTTCTGCTTTATAGTTTGGGGGTTCGATTCCCTTCCAAGAAAAATATTTCAGTGATGAGTATAGGTTTTCGTTCTGTGTCTGAGTGTTGTAAAGTATTTAAGTATGTATTTTAAAATATATAAGTATTCTATCTGTCTGGTCACCTTATTAATTATGCTTAGATTGGGGCTAATTGGTGTTGCGTGAATTATTCACCAAAATTTATTTATTTTTCCATTTACATCAGTCACTTTCGTTAATATCAAACATTCAATGGTTTTGACTGGGTCACTAACGATTGTGGTGTTTAGAAATAGAAATAACTTATTTGCAATAAATATGGTAGGTACCTAACAGATATTGAGTCATACAGTAAGTTCACATATTGGACCAAAGGACATTGGCATGCAAATTTTTATGTTTTCAAAAACATTAAATTATCTATTCAGTATTCTATTTCTATTTTAGCATTAATTAATTATATTAATTAATTTCCAAGAAATTCGTTAATAGTGTAAAAACTTCTGTCATAAAGCTACAATTGATTGTTTTACAAAAAGCCTTCTTGGCAAGTCCTTTATTTCGGCCGGAATTTTATTAAATATTTGTCCACACATTGCAAAAGAACTAGGCACTCTTGATAGAACCATTCTCTCTGGGTTTCTTAAACATCTATTCCATGTTTCCATGTATACATTATCAAATTCCACTATATTTTTACATCTGTAAAGTTCGCGTAGCCAGACTCTATACATACTAGATGGCGCCACTGGATAAATTAGAACGCGCTATCGATGCTTTTAGGAATTTCTATATACATTTCGCGTCCACAGAATAAGAGATTTATAATGTTAGTAGGATGTATGGTGTTAAGAACAAATGACAAGCGTCCCATATCAAGTAGTTATGAATGTTACCATAATTTTAAAACAATTTGAACTCTAGGCCATGGCTTTATAGGTGATATTCATTTATTTCTGTTATTATATGGTTATAAGCCTTGTCATACCATAGATTAAAGCATTAACTAATGAGTTTTCAATCTTGTAATGCCATCAAAGCATCCTTGACACCGGCACCGGGTCGGTCTACTCGTAGCTTAATTGAGTTTGATTAGTTTTTGTTTGCATTGCTGCAGGCCTTTTTGTGCCCTGTAATGAGGACATTGATGTTAATGAAGCAGCCTTCAACTATATCAAAGTAGTAGGTGAAATAAATTGATCAAACATAATGCCGGACTACACGCATATACGTAGGCCAAGCATATGAAGGCTTCTAAAGTTAGTAAGGATATCTATGAAATTAGTAAGGACAAGTGAAGTCCCAAAGCAATTCAATAAAGAAAGAAAAAAATATGTTTGTAACGGTACACAAGGAACCGAGCGAGATACAGACATATTAAAAACAAGAAAACAACCGAACGTGTCGCGGGACACGCGTTTGGAGGAAGTGCCTTTCGTATGCAGGGTTGGCATAATTATTCATTAACGTGCCAGGCTCTAATTTTCTCTACCCACCCCTCAACATCCCTCAGCATGATGTTGCGTTCAGAAGAATATAACGCTGATCTTCAGCGGAAACCAGGATATTTCATCACGGCTTTGAACAAGATACTCAGATAGGATTCATAGGTTCAGTAAAAAAAAGTTATTTCAAAAAGGATGACAAACGAAACAATAACTTAGCAAGTCGATAGCAATTATATATAATTTTTTAATTCTTCCAATGACTCAAAGTCAGCAATATATAATTACGTTTTAAAAACTAAAAGGAAAACCGACTTCATGTATATACACAAGGTAGCTACTGTAAAACGTTGAGGAGTTCTCTTGACTGTTCTTCGTCTTCATTATCAGACCCCTCATGACCCCTCATGATGACAGTCACAACCCATCTAGGTTTACAGTTCTCATCAATACAAATTAATCAAGCCCAAAAACCAGGTAATTGCTGCAAACCGTTGAGGAGTTCCCTCGTCTGTCTTTCAGCTCCATCATCAGATCGACTCCAGACCTTCATTAAATAGTGGTGCTTTAAAATACTTTAATAAAAAATAAACAAACGCACTAATCGCCACTACGATTTTCGAAAGTTCCCCTCGATTTTTCTGGGATGCCATCATCAGATCCTGGTTTCCTCATCATGGTACCACCCTTGGGATAACTCCTTTCCAACAAAAAAATAATCATCCAAATCGGTTCATAAATGACGAAATTATCCGCGAACACTCATAAAAATATATAAATATATTCATATACTAATCGAGTAACCTCCTTTTTTTTAAGTCGGTTAAAAAGAGCTACTAGAATTTTCATGATAATTTTAAGTTAAATAAATCAGGCTCTTGCTAATAATCTAGTTATGCCTTACCAGCCGTGATAGTGTTTCTTTAAATTTCATCATAATAATGCTACTATTTTGAAAGCTTTTCAGCTTTAATTTAAAGATTGTCTGGAAGAAATCGCTCCCTTAGCGATAAAACCGCCCATTGTACGTATATTTCAGGTATTCTTAGTTGTCAAATTGTTTATGTGCTAGTTTTAAGGTGTACAATAAACTGTTTTCATTCAATCTTTCATTCATTCATTCATGGTTCGCGTTCCGAAGTCCACAAAGAACCTTTATTTCGCCCTTAGTTTCCCTTTTAGTTGCGCCATATAGTTGTTATTCATTCAAAAAAAACCTCACAAATATTCTTTTAATGCGACAAAAGCACGATGTTGAAACTGCCTTCAAACGCTGGTAAAGGTGAACTGACATTTGGAGTTAATTAGGTATTACACTTTTCCACACACTACACAGAAATAATAACACGGATGAGTTTCCCTCTGTGATAACCAGACTCTTAAGAGACTGGGGGGAACATGGAAGCACACAGAACACTCACTCACATACATATATACAAACGCAAACATACACATAAACACGCAAATATACACATACACACACAGCATTGGCATTATACCGTGATAATTTTAATATGATTGTAACCCGCTGAGCGCTGAACCTAGGTGCAGCTTTCTGTTGAATTTATCCCCTTTGCTCTGTGAACTTGTTTATGTTTATATAATTAGGTATGTTTAATTTAAATTTTTGTTTTTTTTTTTATTTTTGTAACCGTATAGTTGGGTACAGTCAAATAGCGGTTATTTTTTTTATCATAGATAGACCTACGTTTGACCACGAACTTGCCTGATGTTAACGACGCGACGATGTGGCCGACGACGGGGCACGCAGGTCTAGAAGATACCAATTTACTCTTGACTTGAAGAGACCTAAATTGTAGTTTTTAGGAAAGACAGACGACGGCAAATCTTATTAATTTATTTATTTTTATGTATTTTAAATGTGGAAGCAAAGCGCTTTGTTCGTAAAGGTGGTAGACTGACAAGGTATGGATGGTATTGAACGGTGCGTCTGCTTGTTCTGTTGTGAAAAGGAGACTGTGGTATGAGATCATGCAATTTCTGGGCACATTCTCCGAAATGTATTCTATAAAAGATCGAAACTTAGTCTCAGCGTTTAGCTGCTCACCCATCACCCGCAATGCTATTTATTTCATCACAATAAGGACGGATAGACATGGCGAAACTATATATTCCTTGTGAACTTCTGAATCCTAAAAAGCTAGCATACTTATCATCATCATAATAAATACATTTTGATAAACACGGGCTTCACTCACGCATTATTTTGTCGATGGAGGATGGAGTCCACGGTTCGCACGGTCGCGGTGATTATCTAGATGGTGGTACCCATTGCATTGATGCATTTAAAAAACTAAAGCTAAGTCCAGTCAGCATGCAAGACATTCATGTTACTTGTTCATGTATTCAGATCCTTGTTCAGTGGGAAAACTGTTACAATACCTGATCATGTATCATGTACCTCAACATGTATCTCCTGTAAGTATTTATTATGAATTTCAAAACTTTCGTGAATTATACTATACATTTTGATAAACACGGGCTTTACTCACGTATTATTTTGTCAATGGAGACACTGACACTGTTTTGATTAATTGAAACAGTGTCAGTGTCAGTGATCAAACAGCTTTAGTTTTTTAAATGCACCAATGCAATCAAATATTGCAATTGCAATGCAATGCAATGTACCACCATTTACAGTCGTTAAATAGTGACTGCTAATTTGAACCTTATTTAAAACATTGGTAAATAAACTATAAGTGTGCGAAATTTCATACTCCTCCGTCCGCGCAATTTCGTAAAAAGGGTTAAAAAAGTTAGAAACGTTATTTTTTAAGTTAGATTAGTTCTCACGTAAGTGACTCTAGTCTTTTTGAGAATAAATATCTATGAACTGTAAAAAATTTTGCTTCACTTATTAATTATATATATTGTTTACGAACGCACGGCAATTGATTCTAATGTATAATATTTATTTGAGGGTATTATTCATTATGATGGTCAGTCTCTTTGGAGATAGAAGCTGATAAGCCGATTATGGCATGCTTTATGCACTAACATAGCCATAATAATAATGTCACGTAAGTAGTACAATGTTAGCACCCACCTGCATGTTTTTTTATGGAAGTAGGTTATTAGCAGAAAATGTTAGTGAAGGTCGGAAGTAATATTGTATAATTATCGTATATTATTGCAGAGCTTTTTAATTGTTGCAATTTGTAGCTGTTATGGAATTGACCGTATTTACCTATTTGCTTTAATGATTGTAAATAACATAATCTGTGTAGGTATATTTTTATTCAAGTAAGTTTTGTTGTAAAGAAGATCATAAAAGTCGCTCATCTATAAACATTATTTTTATTTCACCTTCTATAAATCAAAATTCGACAATCATTGCGAAATCGGTGAAGAAATAAAAACAACAAAGAACCAATCAGATTTAATTTATTTCATTGACGAAATCGCTCTAGATTCACGAATAAAGCAAACAGTGCCTTCGCAGCCCGAAGAGCTAACGTGACTTGAGCGATCTGAATGCCAAATAGTTTGTAAAGCTCATTTGCTGATAGAAGTCGGTATTTGTTGCAAGCGAAGTCTGAATCAAAGACAAATTCAGATAAGACTAGTTCACATTGTAGTTTCATTTATCATTGATTATTGACGTGATAAACGCCGGCTGCACGCACGACAAATTGTCACGTTCCGCCTGAGCCGAGCGTGCAAGCGAGACCGCAGAACAAGCGATAGAGAAGCACGATCGGTTCATCAATGGTTTCTTATGACGTTATCACGTAAAATTATCGTCCGTAAACCGACTTTACAGACAAATTTTTTTTTCCTATTCTAGTTTTGTTCTAGTTTTGTCCTGATGTCTTATAATTAGTAGTACGCATAGTCAATAAGACCTTTTTTATAAATTTACAAACCAAAAAAATGAGCGAAGCTTACAGTAGTCGCATAATATTTGACCTCTGTGGCGCAGTTGGCTAAGACCCGGCTGAGATGCAGAAGGTTGCGGGTTCGATTCCCGCCGCGGGACAAATGTTTGTACGACCTGCAAGTATTTGTCTCGGGTCTGGGTGTTTCTATGTATAATAAGCAAAAAAAAAAAAAAGCATATAAGTAGTATATCAGTCATGTGGTACCCATAACACAAGCTCTGCTTACTTTTGACATCTGATTTGACTGATTTGACATCTCCCCTTGGTAATAAGCAATATTAACATTATCTATATCTTAAATCAGTTTATATAACAGCACACTTTATGTACAATGCTGCGCACAGCTAATGCGTTCTTCTTCTATATTTACTACCGCGCGCGCTTAGATATTGGTCGCATATAATAGCGCGCGCTTGTATTTCTGTTACATGGCTGCCTTAGTGCAATGTGTCGTGACCACTGGTTCTCTAGAATACCTTTTGTCCAAGCTTGATCTATCACAAAAAAAAGCACGAGACCAAATAGGACCTTGTTGCTGTACTATTATAGGAACAAGACAATTGCGTTTCGGCATCGAGTTAGGATCCTATTCTAACTCGATGCGTTTCGGGACAGTTTTCGGTAACCAAGTGCTGGAATAACATACCCCTGCCTCTTGAACTTTTGAACTCTAAAATTACTTTAAAACAAAACCGGCCAAGTGCGAGTCGGACTCGCGCACCGAGGGTTCCGTACAAATAGTATATAAGTTAAAGTTCACCCATCACGACAATCGAGTCATAGTTATGGTATTTTTATTGCAGGAAAATGTTCTTCTAGATCTCAAGAAAGGGGTAGTAAGTTTAAAATTATTAAAAATATTTTTATTATATAATGTAACTAAAAATTTATAATTTTCGCAATTTTTCCTTTATCTATGCTATAAGACGTTGCTTCGTACCAAATTTCAAAATTCTGAGTTCACGGGAAGTACCCTGTAGGTTTTGATTCCCTTGCGAATATCGAAAATTTGCGGCATACGGCCTTTTGGTTGCGTTGGCTTAGAAGTTTGATTTTTTCACAGCTTTACCCTTCTGCCCTAAGTATTTGATATAAATTTCAGCTTGATACCTCCACGCGTTCCTGAGAAAAAGGGTCTTGACAGACAGACTGACAGACGGACGGACGGACGGACAACAAAGTGATCCTATAAGGGTTCCGTTTTATCCTTTCGAGGTACGGAACCCTAAATACGAATTAAATATATTATAATTGATCAGCAAAAATCTGTCTTGGTGTCTTGGTAGGAATGCCCCTTTTACATTTTAGCATTCATTTATTTTATGTAGGTATTTACTTCTATTTATAACTTTCATACATCTTTCATTTATAGTATTTATATTTCGTCATAAAAAATATTAAAAATATTTTGATTACTACTTATTTTTAACCTCTCAGCTATGTATCTCACAGGGTCTCGTGACAGCTATGGTCTCGGCAGAATAACAGCGTCTACTTTAAAACAGTAGACATCATGCTGAGTCGGGGAAAATTTGTTGCTGTAGCATACACCATACACATACCAAAGCATAATTGTTATATTAGTAGTATGTGCCTTGTTCTTTCCCTGTATTTTGTATGTTGTTTGCTAAGAAGGAAATAAATGTCTGTCTATGTTTAAGTTACACACATCCGTCCCTTTTCACGAAATCACTCCAACAGATTGCAGGAAAGCGGAAGGATAGATGTTACACATCAATAAAAAAATAAGACTAGAAACGGCAACAAAACAAAAGCGGGCGTAGGGTAAGCCTTTATTTTATAAGGATAAAAATATTATGATCGCTAGCCCTGCCCTTCCCTGCTGCCAAAAATATATCTCAGTAGGTAACTAAAACTCTAATAGTGAGCAAGTGTACTCGTACTTTGTCTATTTTACTGATCTATATCAGGAATGGAGTGTGCTTACAGTCAGACAGTCATTTATACTTCAAGTTGTTCTTAAAACACATTCTCTTCTTGAATATGATCCTGACTTAGCTAGGGTAAAGCGAAGAAGGGGTAAAATCTGCCCTTCAACCTTGTTTCGTACAGTGTTTACTCACAAATTCTCTTGCTTCCTTAGGCCTTTCTTGTACAATAAATTGAACATAACCCTATCCATCTATCCCCTCACCAAGACGAATGTAAAAAAACAGTCACGGAGTGGCTTAAAACTCTCTCATACTACGAAACGGAAAACCTTTTAATCCCTGTAATCTAATACTAATTCAATATGTATGTATTCGCGGTCCTGATCCTGGAACAGCAATTAAATTATATATATACATACCCACACCTCATAAACCATCTCCCAATTACAACACACGACTCACCATTACTAAAACATCACACTTTCACACTACACACAACTTACTTACCTACCTACTTATTTAATTTACGAAACCTACTTTAAGTTTTTTTTTTATCTTATAATACAACTCTTGTGACACGAACTATTGCTACCTAGAGGGTAGGCTCTGTTAGTAAATCTGCGGAGGGTGGGCACTGGTGTCCTGTAGTACAGGTACTTAACCTATTCAGGCACCAGTCTCTTCCAAAACAGGTTATCTACACAACCACCTAACATTGTGTACTATTTGGTACCATTTCTACCATTTCAAATTTGTTATGTTTGAGTTTTTTTTTATTTTATTTTTATTTTCTATTGTTAGTAATACGTACCTATCTACTTAAGTTCCTTAGAATGTTTGTTAGCTTTAACCTGTTCGTTTAAAGAGACGAATTAATGAAATGCTTATTATTCTAGATTATGATTAGCATCAAAAAGTTCTAGTGGAATTGAATATAAATAATGTATTTAGTTTCACGTTACAAAACACAAAACATTATATTATCATATATATAACATAATTGAACATTGATAACAATCTCGTTTCGAGTAAAATCAAAGCATCAAATTATTATGTGAATTAATGTATTTCAACTAAACAAAGCTACTAAGATTAAATTAATAAATATCTATATGTATATTGCCGACCAATTCACACGGTACAATCTAGCCACAAATAGCATAGCTTGTTATGGGCTCCTTAATGATTGAATACTTATTAAGTTGTAATAGAAACTTATGATTATAACATCCAGAAACACAACAAACATCTATGTTTATCGTACAAATGTTTGTCTTGGGAGGAAATCATCATACAGTGCAGA
The DNA here is from genome assembly GCA_948098915.1 of Lampropteryx suffumata. Taxonomy (NCBI): domain Eukaryota; kingdom Metazoa; phylum Arthropoda; class Insecta; order Lepidoptera; family Geometridae; genus Lampropteryx; species Lampropteryx suffumata. The sequence goes on along the minus strand of OX402557.1, from coordinate 19,052,714 downwards.
AGACACAGTTACTATGGACTCAGTTGAGAGGCCAGTAATTAAAATGTTTGAGCTTTTATTAGGCAAACCTAGGATAGCTAAAATTAAATCTTTGACTATAACAGCTATTTAACTTATTAAAAGCATGCAGCTTGATCAAGGACGAACTGGCAGAGTAGGGGCGCATCGCTTGTCTCGTGCCGGCCGGCCAAATGTCAGTCTCGCGGAAATTCTAGCGAACAGAGCGCGTTTCGAACTACTATTTAAATTTCGAACATTACAACGAATTTTTTTAATTTTCGCAGTGACAGATAATAATTTATTTGTTTTTAATATTTGACATTTCAATCTTTGTTTTTTTAAATGGTGAAGTGTGTGTGAAGTTCCACGGTTGTATCGATAATAATGAGAAAATATCTTCAATTGTTTTGTCGATTGATTAATTTCTAGAAGTAATTAGTAACTATCGACCCCATCAATCACTGACTGGCTGTATTGTTTGAGGAAATTAGCATTGAACATTGAAATGCGAATCTGTTTATAGCTTTAGTGTGGTTGACAATTGAGTGTAAACATGAGCCGTCAATTATTTTTGTCGTTGTGTGTGACGGTTTTGTTTTTTAATTTGTATGCAGTTGTAGCACAGGTGAGGTTTTTTTCTATATTATATGTCTAAGATCAGCTTCTAGAATGTGTTTTTAAAAAGCTCAAATAAGCGGAGTCTTCATTCCTATTGGTTAGTTACGTATCAAATCGATTGACTGTTCTTTACTTTAAATTATTGTAACCGCAAAGTTCTGATCTTCATTAAAGGTTAAACGTTACCATACAAAATACATAAACGCATGATCGATGACCTACTATCGTACCTGTATGCTTTGATTGGCTTAAACGCATGGTTACCTACTTACCTAGGTAGGTAAACCTAACACAATAATTTACGCCAAACTTTTATATTTTGACAAACTGCATTTCAGTTTGTCAAAATATAACTTCTCAACTCAACTCCACTCAAGTCAACTTCTCACTTAGACTTAGGATTATTATAATGTCGTTAATAATATAAAGTTTTGGATGTAAAAAATAAAAATAAGTTCTAGAAAATATACCTTTTCAACCATTGAAGCCACTTTTTCCAGCTTTGAAAACCATTTACGTAAAATATTTTGTATCTTTCCGAACAGGAATGACATTGACACAAACACAGAATTGATAGATATTAGAAGAGGCCCTGATGATGAGGTCTCTTTCTATCTATAGTATCCGATCTTGTAGTTATGTGGAGTTGCGAACGCGATTGGATGCATAGGTCACATGTCTTGTTGACAAGTAAAAAGGTAAGGGTCAGAGTTCACAACATGAGTGTGGATACCTACGTCTATTTACGATTGTGCTGTTATCACATTAGAGTATAATTATAATCACACATTTTTTATGTTTTATTTAAATTTCTTGCCAGAAAAAGTAGAGAACTAATTACAGCTTTTTACGTTTAAATAACACAATAGAAATAGTTAACGCTGAGAACAACTAGATTAGCAAGACTTAGTGATTTATAAACTAAGTAGGTATTTAATTTTGTGAACTCGACTTGTCGCCAAAGGGTTTATTCAGCCATTGTCTAGATGAGCATACACTACTGCGGTATGATACGAGTATATCTAAGTCAATACACTTAGGTACTCAAATAATCGTCGCTTGTCTGGATAGGACATTTATTCATTGACATTGGAATGAAAAGAACAGGTCAGACTTTAGCGCCACGCCAGCCAATTATATGATAACACTCTTAATAACTAGTGTGTTATTGAAAAAATCATTATAAGCAGGATATAGGGTTGCTTCAGACGCAAGGAATCGATCCCATTATTACGTGTCGTAGGACATTATCTTGCATGGTTTACAACCTGTTTCGTGACGTTACGATCCGGCCGCGGAGACATTGATAAACAATTCAAAACTTTTGAAGTTCAACAGGTCATTTCTATACTTTACATTGGATTGGAACCGCTGCTGGACGAAAGCTCTTCAACAGGTTCTAGGCGTCCTTTTGTTGTTAATTTTTAACATTGACGAAGTCGCCAACGATCGACCGAATGCTTTCTTACTTACTACTAGCATAGATTTACATTACTTTGATCTCATGTCTCTTTGCCATCTGACCCATTTATTTCGATATAATTTCTGACTTTTGAATACTCTGACATTATACAATTGATGAAAATCTGTAAATAATTTTGACTAATTTATTTATAATGCACTAGTTAATGTTATGTTATAAATCTATATAATAAAAATGTATTGCTGTTCGTTAGTCTCACTAAAACTCGAGAACTGATTGGTCTGATTTGGCAAATTTTGGTTTTGAATTATTTGTGGAAGTCCAGGGAAGATTTAAAAAGTCAGTAAATATGAAAAAAATGCTTGCATTTTTGTTTATTGATTCTGAGGCGGTACGAAGTTTGCCGGGTCAGCTAGTTGTCAATAAAAATGACTAAATGACTTACGTTTGGATATATATTATAAAGCCATAGAGATAACGGAATAGGATTTTGGTGTAAATGTACACCTAATCAGCGCCGAATCGTTGGAATAGAAGTATCGTTTATAAATAAATATTGGTAGACAAGCCACATAAGGTCAAGCCCCTCAACTATGCATAGCTTGATAGCTATGGGAACTGATGACTGATATAAATCATACATAGTATTTTTAAATTGTAACTTATATATAACTTATAATATATAACTTATATTACACTAAATGACCTGGTGGACTACGTATCACATAATGATTTGATTGTAACCAACCACATTGTATTGATACGAGTACAAACATAACAGAAAAATAATAGTTAAAGAAACTAAAAAAACACGCTTTAATAATAAAAAACCAAACTAAAAAATAGAAAATAAATTTTAATAAATGTTAAGAAAATAATGTTTTATTTAAAAAAAAGCGTGGGGTGCATGGTGTCAATAGTTATAAATATTTCATTGACAGATATGAGAAGAAGGATTATCATTTCGATAATATCTTAAAAAGCACCCCACGCTTTATTTTAAGCAAAACATTTTTTTCTTACTTACATTTATTAAAATCTATTTTTTTTTTTAGTTTGGTTTTCTATATAAAGCGTGTTTTTTAAACTATTATTTATTTTCTAAAGTCAAAAAGTCAAAAGATGATTTATTCAATACAATCACAAGGATCACTTTGAAACGTCTTACATACTAGGTGAATTTAGGTGCCAATTCATCCTAACCCAAGCTCGAGAAGAATAGCATCTACTTTTTAGTTTTAAGATAATCGGATATTTTATTTTTATTTTTTTTATTTTTATTCGAATTATTGCATTGTCATCGGTCTTTGACATATGTGCAAAATTTGAATGAAATCTGGCCGTTTAAAGTGGGTCAAAATCGCGTCCTAAGGAGTCGGTTACAAACATACAAACATACATACAAGTGAAGCTAATATAAAACGTATAAAAATATATTCAAATCCGTCGAGCCATTTCTGAGTTTTTGCGAGACTAACGGCATGGCAATTAATTTATATACATATAAAAATGAAGAGCAAATATTGTATATACGTAAGTATATATATAATCTGAATCTCGGAAACGACTCCAACGATTTTCATGAAATTTAGTTTGCAGGGGCTTTCGGGGGCGATAAATCGATCTAACTAGGTTACTTTTTAGAAACCTTCGTTTTCTCCGTGTATTATACGGAGCAAAGCTCGGACATGCAGGTAGGTACTATAAATTAAAACACCCAGACAGACGCAGAACCAACTATGTAAAATCTATGTTAATTACTGGTCGAAATTCGACCATAGTTAATTAATAATTAATGTATTTTTTATGCATAATTAAAAAAAAAAAATATTATTCTGCACTCCTTCTCTATATAAACTATAAAGAGCGCGAAATTTCATACTCCTCCGTCCGCGCAATTTTCGTGAAAAGAGAATAGAATAAGATAGAATAGAATAAAATAGACATTTATTTAATGTTTGAATTGAATCGATCCCACAACTTACAGCGCAGAACATAAGAGGCTAGTCCACAGGGAATCGGCCCACAATAAAACAATATTTTTCTATTCCGGCCTTTAAAAAAATAAAAAGATACTCGTGTCATACTAAATACGGTGTTAAGACATGTGAACTTAATGTTGCAAGATACAGTTACATACATTAGAGTAATTACGAGAACCAAGTTCAAATTGTTAATAACATGTTTACTTCAAGATTCTCAGAATTATCAGTGGCCAGTGCTCACACGAACTTACTTATCATTGAACTTATTGTTTAAGTAGCCTCGTTCTATATTCTTATCTCGTTGATGAGAGTAATCTGTCACTTAGTTGGTACATACCCTTAACAACTATTTTACTTAGGGCCTATTGTAATATTCTTATCTTAACTCTTCCATCTCGACATCAAAATGTCAAAAAAAAATATGACAGACGGTGCGCCTTAGACATGATGGCGTCGGAAAATACCGCATTGTACAAAATATTTCAATAATTTGAAGTTTTTGAATGATGAAATATATGTCCTTATATCTGAAGTAATATACTGGTGTACAATGCATACATCACCATCTAGCCTCAAACTAAGCATAGCTTGTATTTCTGTGACCAGATGACTGATAGAATATTTATATATTTTTAAATACACCCAGACACAAACAGTTCGTTCAAATATTAGTCCTGGGAGAGAATCAAAACCGCAACCTACAGCGCAGAAGGCAGAGTTACTACCAACTTAGTTGACAAGATAGTTAATACATTTAAAGATGTTATACAAGCATACTGAATTTTATTGTTTTCATCATAATGATTAAACCATGCTTAATTTTGTGTTGTGTGGATTGGCTATCAATATAGTGTATATTATTATAAATGCCGGACCATTCACATAGCGTCATACTGCATTTTTTTTGTTCCGAGACAAATATTTACAGACCATACAAATATTTGGCAAAATATTTTGATTCAATTATTCAATTTTAATCATAGAAATATAACATTATAAATCATATAACAAATTTGCATGCCTAGTTAAGGTAAAAATGTACTTTATAAATTAATTAAATTTAGTTGATAAACACCCAGACCCCAGACAAAGGCTTACAGATCATAAAAACAGTCGTCTCGCGGCGGAAATTTGAATCCGCAACCTTCTGCGTCTCAGCCGGGCTTTGGCCCACTGCGCCAAAGAGGTCGTAGTGAAAAAGTTAAAGGAATATTTTTAGTACTATTCTGGTATTTTAAGAAATTTGCAGATAGCAACTCACTTATGTCTCGTGTTTCGTTAACAACTAGACGAAAAACTAATATTTGCTTATAAAATCAGTGACTACAGGTATCAAATTCCGTAAACTCACGCAAGCGCGAATCAAATAATTACCCTATATCTACTAAGAACAATATTGTACATAATCGAATTAATAAACGAATTATTTTGATGACCTCTGTGGCGCAGTGTAGTGTAAGTAGTGTCATGTGGTACCCATAACACAAGCACTGCTTACTTTGGGGCCAGATGATAAATGATGCTGTGTGAAATGTCCAACACTATTTATTTAATTCGTAACATACAGTAGTCCTACTTTTAAAGATATTACCTAACATTAATATACTTCCCTATTTAAATCAGATTTCGTTTACAATTTGTATTTTGTCGAATAAAAAGTATTTTCATTTGATTTTGTTTTGGATTCGTTACAGTTAAGTATTAGATTTAGTAGGGCCTAATTTGAAAATATATATCATTGTTTTTTTATTCATTAAATAAATAAATAAATAATCCCGAACATTTCACACAGCATTATATGGCCCCAAAGTGAGCAGAGCTTGTGTATGGGTACCACATGACTGATATACTACTTAAGTTATACTTTTTTTCTGTAAATACATACATTATTAAACATACTATACTTCTGCGTCTCACCCGGCTCTTAGCCCACTGCGCCACAGAGGTCGTCATTTGATAACACTTACTGCAAAGTACTAAATAATCTAAAAGTAACTCAATTGAGATTAAAAATACCAAATTTAACACAGTTTTCAAGTCCGACAACAGATTATTTCAACACAGCAAATATTGCAAGTCTTAAAGATACCTAAGCCTCACAAGTTTAATAGCCTAGTAATTGCATGCTACAGCGCAGACAGACGAACAAATCAATGTCTCTATGACATAACATTGACGTACCTAGGTACTTACCTATAATGGCACGACCCAGCCTGCGCCTGCGCCTCTCTCCTTCCCCTGTGATTTATGAACATTGATAAAAAACGAAACGAAACGAAAGGCGTCCAAACATAATAGGCGTATGCCATATAAATTTTTTGGATGTGCCTCTAACTACCCTATTTGCTTAGATTAGGTTGGGACATCCTTAAAAGATTTAAGTAAATAGAGATCTGCTGTAGGGCGATTATGGAACTCTAATTACAATCAATGTCTATCAGTTTTCGGCGTAATTTCAATCATAACTAATAGACATTGATTGTAATTAGAGTTCCATAATCGCCCTACTGAGGTGGTCTCTCAAGTCACGAGAAAGTTAAAAAAAATACGTACCTACCCTCTCGTTTAATTTTATTTTATTCTATCAATCATCTAGTCACCATAATACAAGCTATGCTTAGTTTGGGGCTAGATGATGTTGTGTGCATTTATTGTGGTTATTATTGAATAAATAGTCTCGTGTCGAGTTTCGGGATAGTATATTGGTCTACCTATTTAATATTTTGGATTTTCGCAAGGTCACACCTGAATCAATTATCATTAACATTATTAAACTGCGTGAGCAAAATATTTATGAACTCCACAAGTACATAGGTAAAAAATATACCTGTGTACATACATAGGTTTTACGAATGTTAATATTTGATTGACAAATAGTATTAAATAAACACAACTTATGCAAAATCATTTTTGGTGCGTCACGTTCTCATCTACTACAATACTTTCTGTCCATGCAAAAAGCTGAAATAATAAATCTTTTTATTAATAGGTCATGTTTTGATTTGTAAAGGTTCATTCTCTCTAAAATCGTGAGGCTTTGTGTATCTTTTACGGACACGGCTATTTTTTGCATCAGTATAGGTACTTGTAATGTTACGTTATGTAGGTAAGCTGTGTTTGGCAAGCATTACCTACAATAGATACCTACGAATGCATGCTGCACCACTGCATCAACGCAATAACCACCTACCACCTCGATAGATTTATCAAATCTCTGATGAACCAGTGATAGCCAGTCTATCGAATCAATTAATAATTACGTTTTAAAAACTAAAATGATAATCGGCCAACCAAACGCACTGCTCCAATGAAACAGCGAGGTTTCGAAGTAAACGAAAATAATAGGTTGGGGAAAAAGTTCCTTCGCATTTTTTAAGAAAATTCAAAACATTTTTTAATATAGTTTATTTACATTTAACTAAAGTATGTAGGTACCATTTTGTTCGATAACTTTTTGCCATCTTGTAGGTAGGGACATGATCCCATTGCTATAGAAATTTTGGGACTTCGGATCATAATACCGCGACAAGTGGTTTTGGCAATCCTCTCGTGATGTTAACCTGACACTGCCTAAAGAATTCTGAAGAGACCGAAACAGGTGGAAATCTGAAGGTGCAAGGTCAGGACTATACGGCGGATGCATTAACACCTCCCAGCCTTAAACTCTCTTAATTTTTGCTGAGTGGCTAAAGATGTGTGAGGTCTAGCGTTATCATGATGAAAAAACCACATTCCCTTCTGTTGATTAATGCCAGCCGCTTTCTCTCAACTACTTGCTTTAATCTCATCAATTGTTCGCAGTAGAGTTCTGAATAGATGGTCCTGCCTGGTGGTAACAGCTCATAATGAATAATGCCCTTCCAATCCCACCACACACACAGCATCACCTTGTTGCGAGTTAACCCGGGTTTCGCCACAGTCTGTGAAGCCTGACCGGCCTTTGACCACGACCTTTTTCGCATGTTCTTGTCGTACGTGATCCACTTTTTATCACCAGTTAACAGCTTCTTCAAAAATGATTCGGTTTCATTACGTCGTAATAAAGAATCACAAGTACACGGTTCATTAGGTTTTTTTCAGTGAGCTCGTGAGGTACCCAAATATCGAGCTTTTTTGTGTACCCAGTTTTTTTCAAATACGCCAAAACTGTTTTGTGGTCAATTTCCAGTTCTTCAGCTACGTCGTAACTACTCATATGCCGATCTTGCTCCACTATTTCAAAAATGGCATCTATTTTATCCGTAATAGGGCGACCAGAGCGACGTGCATCTTTGACATCAAAATTTCCGAATTGAAAACGCTTAAACCAAATTTGTGCTACTCTCACAGACACTGCACTAGGTCCATAAATATCGCAAATTTTTTCGTTGCACTTTTACCTTTTTTGTAGTAAAATTTTAAAATGTATCGAATTTCTTCATTAGATTCACTCATCTTGACAGTACGAAAAACAAATAAAAATCACACATTTTCCTAATTTAAATTTGGAATTATGTACTTTTAATGATACCAAAACCAGCCAGATACAAACAGTATATCCAAAGAGATTTTATTACAAGTTCATCGTACTATAATGCGAAAAGACTTTTTCCCCAACCTAATCTTATCGATGTATACAATTTTTTGACTTTTTGATTTTTTTAAAAACACGCCCTTTGAAACATTTTTTCCAAATCGGCTCGGGCGTCTTTGAGTAATCGGTGAACATACATAAAAAAAAAAAATAGTGCGTGGAGTCCCTCCGCGCGGAAGAAGTGAAACTTCGTAATGTGGAAATGAAAATAGGAACGTTTAACGTTTAACGCAACCTAGTTGGAAGTCGCATAAGAAGTTTCACTTAAAAGATTTTTGCAAATTGAAAACCCCTTCTTTATTGAAATCGGTTAAAAAACTAAAGAAGTTCAAATTTCTAGTTCACATAATAATATATGTTTTACTGAATAAGGTTGTTAAAAATCCCACCTAAATCATCGCCTATGATGTTTCTCGTGTAAAAATGTTAAAAAAATACTACAAGACATATTAGACGCTATATTCTTTAAACACATAATTAGGTGGCGTGGCGTAAATATTTTAGTATAGAGCATGTTTGTCATTAAGTCGTTGCATAAAGATGTTACAAGATGTTAAAGACGTTACAAATTTAAACAACACATTAAGTATAGTGTTATTATAAGATAAACCATAAGCCTAAAATTCAAACTTACACTAAGATCACGCTAATGTCAAATGGCACTGAACTTTGACAATGGGAATCATATGTTCTCGTTTGGTTTTGTCTCTAAATCTGACCACAAACTCCAGTGAACGCGTGTAACTCTAGACTGTCCATTATTTTGACGTTTGTTCAAACTACACATTATGTCAAAGAGTTTCAAAATAAAAAGCAGAATGATCTTCTATTGTTCGTATTTTCGGGACAGCGATCGAACATAATTGCCTCGTTGAGCAAGCGTTAGGAAACATAAACTTTTGTCTCCGCCGCAGCTTACCTAAGACGTGATCTAGTTAGAGTTGAATTCTAGATATTTGTATGAAAACAAAGGATTACCTAACTTTTATTACAATATCACAAAGAATCTTCAAATTTTTATTAAAAGCAACTTATTTACATCCTGAGATGGTGAGATGATACCAATGTGAGATTTAAGTATTTTTCAGGTGTATGTAGGTAAGTAACTTTAATGCAACAGGACACTCTTTGACTAGAGTAGTTCAAGTTAGGTATATCAGGTATATTTGGCATAGATAATGAATCCGTCTTCCATCCAGTCTTGCAACTGAAAGCTCTATTCACAACTATGTAGGTACCAAGTCAAATAAAAACATTAAAATCACAAGATTGATTATAAATTGGTCATTATTATTTTAGTGACCAAACCAAGGCATGATACAATATAACAAGTTTCTTCTTCTTCTTTCTTCTTCTTTGTTTATGGCATGTGACATAATAATGCCAATTTTGCCAGTGTCAAGTGTTTATGTTTGTTTATGGTCAATTTGTTTAATAAAGTCTTAGTCGATGGTCAATTGTCAATTTTAGACGTCACGCGGAATGGCGTCTAAAATTTTCTTGGGATTCCTCATCGTTCATATCACATTGCATCACAACACACATTTAATTCAATTCTCCATACTCCGTCCTAGTCAGAATTTATTCATTAAAATTCCGCCATTATTACTGAATAAAACATGCAATAAAACGAATAAAACAATATTAAATTAGCAGAGCCATGCTACTTCATGAAATGACAAACGAAGAATCATATAACAAGTTGTTTAGACAGACGGGTCTCATCATCTATTCAAAATGCCACTGCGTTAGCCAAATCACCAACACCAATAACTGATAATTACCTACGATGTCCAAATATTTTTGAAATGCAACCTCGAAATAATTTCCCAACAATAAATGCAATTATTTTGTCACATCACTTTTTATGCTTCCATATTTAAAAATCCATTTGCCTCCATGTTTTATTATGATTATATCTACCGTTGAATGCCAAGCAGGCTTTACTAATTGAAGAAGTTTTTAATACAAACATTACTAAGTAGGTTAGATGCCTACAGAATTTATAAAATTGTTCAAGTTGGAGCTGATGGCTCTATTGATATTGTATAATCGTGCGGTTTACAAATAATTTAAATGATTGAAAGACATCCCACATAAAAAGTGAAAAGGTCTCGATATTTTTTGCATCACATTCCTATTTGGTTATTAAAAGCTGTACTTATCTTAATAATTAATAAAATTATCTATCTAATACTTTTAAACGAGCAATTCTTGTATATATGGATATATATAATTTGAATCGTGAAAACGGCTCCAACGATTTCATTCAGTGTTTTATACCGAGCAAAGCTCTTTTATCCAGATACTATTACTGAAACAATTAATGTAGTATTATAACAATAGTTTTAAATGAGTAGAATGATGTAAAGATGCAGTTTCTATCACAAGTATTCCTGTTTTTTTTATACCCGAGCAATAAATAATAATTGACGACCTCCGTGGCGCAGTGTGCTAAGATCCGGCTGAGACGCAGAAGGTTGCGGGTTCGATTCCCGCCGCGGGACAAATGTTTGTATGATCTGCAAGTATTTGTCTCGGGTCTGGGTGTTTCTATGTATAATATGTATGTATTTACAAAAAAAAAAGTATATAAGTAATGTATCAGTCATGTGGTACCCATAACACAAGCTCTGCTTACATTGGGGCCAGATGATGCTGTGTGAAATGTCCGGGATTATTTATTTATTATTAATAAAGAGTCCATGACGGTGGATTTCAACATAATTCGAGATCAATGTGTCGTGAGGTGAAATTCTGTCGACGATGTCGTGTCGTGACCGATTCAATAATACAGGAAGAGGATATTTCAATGATTATGTCTTCCAATTCATGTTTCAAATTTCAATAAAAAAAACATGTGCAAAGTTTAGTTGTGTCATTCTGGTTTTTGACGTGATAACGTCTTAAAATCGATGCACGCTGGCTGCACGCACGAAAAAGTGTCACGATCCGCCAGATCCGAGCGTGCAAGCCGAGAGCGCGTGCAAGCGATAGAGAGGCACGATCGGCTCATCAATGTTTTCTTATGACGTTGTCACGTAAAATTATCGTCCATAAACTGATTTTACAAACAACCATTTTTTGAAAGGGTTTTTTACAGCTGAAGATAAGCCTAGTTTGTAACAAGCGACATCCCAAACCTATCTTTGTGATCGACATCCGCCAATCCAAATTACAAGTATACAGTACCTAACAAAACGTGACCGAGCAATCGTTCGGTAAAATCGATTTTGTAATCGATACGGGTCATCTCGGATGTTTAAGCGATTGATTAGAAGTGATGTTTCGTTAGATATCTTTTATTATTATTAAGAGCTTTATTGTTACCCGCATTTTATTGAACGTAATAAAATTTTCTATGATTTTTTTATGATCGTAAGTAGAAGGTATCGTGGCAGTGGTCCACCGATAGCAAAATAGACTGCATCACCGAGAGATGTCATGATAACATGAACTCAAATACATTTTCTTAAGCGACTAAGACACATTTGTTAAGTAGGTTTTATAAGTTCTTTCTGGCGCATCATTACCATCCGTAGTTCCCGTCAAGTTCTACTTCATCACGACTCTTCTATCGATTTGTAGTTCGTATCGATAGCTTTCTCGATAGACTGTCGATCTCAATGGAATACTATTATGAATAGATCTCGACAGTGTTTCGTGCAAACATCCTGATTTAAGTGTCGCCTGAGAAACTAGTTTGCGTAAACTAAAGATCGTGGAGTACATAAAGCTCTTTAAATGTTACAAGTAATGCTAATTTTATGTAATAATGTTGTGTTAGTGACTGTATTATTTATAATGGACACCTTCCACAACGGAGCTACGTACTCACCTACCACTGGCTCTTCTACAGAGTCCCATGTAACGGTAAACCTCATTGGAGTCCTTCCATCTGACTAATATTATAAACGCGAAAGTTTATATGTTTGTTTGTTACTCTTTCTCGCAAAAACTACTAAATGGATTTTAATGAAACTTTACAATAATATAGCTGATACGTCAGAATAACACAAAGGCTATAGTTTATAAAGATATTGCGTGAATTCTCCAAAATATAATAAGTGTCAAGTAAGTAGGAAAAAAATCTGCCATCTGCGAGCTATTCTGGCGTGCGCTGCAAGAAACCGTTAGAATTACACGAAGTACTTATGCGCTGACGAGGTCGCGGGCACCAGCTAGTTATAAATAAGTGAGCGGCGCGGACTAAACAATACAATGAGTTACAAACATAAGGACAAATACCAGTTGTCAATGAAAGTCTTTCTAATTAAAAACATAAGATACTTTTTAATACTATTTTACTCCGTTCTGCTAAGATATTTCTCATTTGCCCTGTCACAGTAGAAGGCGGGTATCAGTGTCTGTGTGACACATTGGTTTTTTTTCCAGAAGAGTTTTCAGTGAGTCTTATTATTATTGACAGAAAGTGCTTAGGTGTAAAATATGCCAGTCGCACGTGACTTTATCCATTAAAAGAATAGTCACATAGAAACTACTGACTAGTTTCTAATAATAATAATAACATTTTACACAGAATAATTTAGCCCCAAAGTAGGCAGAGCCTGTGTTATGGTAACCACATGTCTGTTACGCTACTTGTATACTTTTTCAAAAGAGTCGAACCTGCGAACTTCCGCGGGCCCTCAGGTGGGCCCTCGCCGACTGCGCCACATACCTATGTGGCGCAGTCGGCGTCAAACTGACGCTTAAAATATATTGAATGACTACGACGCTACGACGAGAGCCCTTTAGGTAATTGCAGTTGTTTAATATAAGTTAAATTAACACAGATGAAAGGTTGCAAGCCTATCACTACTTTTAAGTCTAAAACTATATCATTACTAGATAGGTATCTGTTTATATTTTACTATAATTTTACACGCACTTGTGAAACTTGGCCTAATTCTCAGAAACAATATACAGATGACTATACTTTATTAATACAATAGCATATTATAATTTTAATGTTTTCTACCATTCTGCTTATTGAACATACTGCTATTTATAAACAAAACAAACAGCAAATTACAGTAATTTATTATCCCTTCAACCCAATTACAAAGCTATTATAAATACATCTTCAGCATGTGTGTCAACCGTCGTTAATATAATTGTTGATGTTATCGCTCGGCTCTCGCCTTGCAGTGGCGTGCGAGCTTTATTGGGTCTCGACCTTTACGTTTTGTCGGTAAGTACTATACTAGTAGGTGGATCACTTCGATGATATTTGAAGTCACATGCTTAGCTTTATTTGCATAGCTATCGTAAAGGCATGTTTACACAGGCAGTTGCTCGCACATCGTTTTTTTTAGTATTTTTTTTAGAACATGTTGAAAGTTGTACCCGATTACAATAGAACGATGAGTCTGAGAAACTTCTAAGGACTAAACGAAATCCAATCACGCTTCCTCATGACATTTTTTGCCCAACTTAAAAAATGGAGGATCTCAATTTCGTTGTTTTTGTTGTCTCAGAACTCCGTCATTTAAGAATCGATTAAGAAAATCCTTTTTGTTTTCCCTTTGGTTCCATTTAAATTTGAAGAAAAAATCCACTCCTAAGGGTGAAAAATAGGGGAAGAAGTTTTGTATTAGAATAGAATACGTTTTATTTAGCAACAACACATTACAATAGGCAAATATAAATACCTGTACATACTAACTTAATGAATGGTTACCGCAAAATGGACCCTAACTCTGCATATACGGATTGCATCCGTTAGGACTGATGTCTTAAAATATTTTTTTTAGCCAGCGTGGGTCCTTGTCATTCTGACAACCTCTGTACCCAAAACACTCTGTTTATTTTAGGGCTAGATGATGCTGTGTGAAATGCCCGATGGCTTTTATTGTTATTATTATAGGTAAGATATATATATAAGATAAAGATACCTTTACTCTATTTCACTTTCAAAACTTTCGTAAGTTGTACCCACTACACATTTTGATACACACGGGCTTTACTCACGTATTATTTTGTCGATGAAGACTCCGACACTCGAGTGCGAACCGTGAACGCTCACGGCAACGAGCGGACCGCGGATCAAACTCACCTTGATGAATCGAAACAGTGTCGGTGCCTCCATTCACAAAATAATACGTGAGTAAAGCCCGTGTTTATCAAAACCTTTACTCCAGACTATGTTTAAATCATCAATGATCAACTCTTACAGCTTTTTATATAACTTTGCATAGCACTACAGTTACAAGCAAGTGGAAGTAAACTAAGTAGCTACTTGATTCTGTAGGTAGTACCCAACAGTATTATAAATCACAGTTCAATGTCCTAAAGATAAATGTATGATACAATGTTAAAAATGACTTCTTGTTTTATTTAAACAAATACCCTTGAAGACACAAACGGGTTTGCTTTCGGTTTATTTTGTTTTGTGACTAAATGTATCAGATATCACAGATGACATAGGTAATCTAGGTAAGTAATGTAAGCATAAAATTTTGTTATCTATATGGATAAAAATAAATCCCTATTTCCCTTGGTCGCGGCATCATTCTTTTTTTGTTGTGTTTGTAATTGTCAGGTTCTTATGTGAAAAAAATTAGAAAGTTGCGTAGAAAACTTGAAAATTACAAAAAATTAACGACTATTTTAAATTTTCTAATATAACCCTAGAGCTTTTGACAATATAAACTTTCCAACTGTCAGTCGTTTGACAGTTGGCGCGATCGCTGCAAATATAGTTTATCTAAACTAATGTGATATATTTTTTTTTTTAAAAGGCGTGGACGAAGTTGCTAACGAGACATCTAGTCAATGTATAAATATTGGTGACAATGCAGACAACGCCATCTAGCCCCAAACTTAGCATAACTTGTAAAATGGTGACCAGATGACTGATAAAATACTTACCTATATATTTTTAAATACATAGATGATGATACTAGTATTTGTCTCGGGCTTACGTTTTTGTATAATGTGTAAGTATTTACAAAAAAGTACATAAAGTGCACATAAGTAGTATTTCAGTCATACGGTACCCCATATTATTATTTATACGAAGCATCTTTAGTTGAGAGATATCATCCTCTTCGCCCTTATCTCCCGTGAAGTGTGAAAGTGCGAAAGTGTGTGTGTGTGCATAACATGTTGTCTTTTTACATTTCTCTTTATCAGCCATCGTCGTCTCAGTTATTTAAATAATTCTGTTTTAAAAACTAAAAAGACAACCGACTTCATTGAATATAAAAATATACAGTCGAAGTCAAAGTCAAAGTCAAAAGTCAAAAGATGATTTATTCAATACAATCACAAGGATCACTTTGAAACGTCTTACATACTAGGTGAATTTAGGTGCCAATTCATCCTAACCCAAGCTCGAGAAGAATTGGCAAGAAACTCGTCTTGGTCCTAGCGCTTTTTTATAATGATCCATCTTATAACTACCTCTCGAATTGAGAACCTCCTCCTTTTTTGAAGTCAGTTAAAAAATAATCATCGAAATCGGTTAGCGTGATATTGAGTTATTCATCCATTTGTCGCGCACATACATGCAAATTTAAGACTTATGGTTTTCTCATGGATGCCATTGTCAGTTCTGACATCCATGACCAAATCGGGACCACACGGGAAGCATCAGCTTTCAAATAAAAAAAGAATCATCAAAATCGGTTCTCCCAGTCGAAAGTTCAGGTAACTAACATAAAAAAAACAGTTTAATTGAGAACCTTTTCCTCTTTGAAGCCAATTTAAAATGGAGAAGGTACTCAATTCGGTAATTTTTTGCGCATAGAAAACTCTCCGCCATTGACAAATGGGTAAAAAATACAGGTTTATGAGAATGGAGCTATCTAAAAACCCAAGGTCGCATTCGATCACCAGCTTAAAAATAAAGCATGTGTCTTGAATATTTATTGTTATACGTAATACATTCAGTTTATTCATTATGAATAACATGAAACACACGAGTTTTTTTGATAAATATCAATCAGTAAAGTCGGCAGGTCACAAATTAAATTATAACCGCTTTTAATGACACACGTTCGAATTATCTTAATGATCTTGTTATTTTCCTATGTCGTAAGTTTTTGGCTTCTCTCGTCTAAGGTCGTCGTTACTATATCGTCAATGAACGACCTACGTCTGTCGCCATTTATTTTGCCACCTTTAAATTAGTTATGGTCGTACAAATAGGATTATTTCTTGCATGCAATCTCTGATCATCGGTCACGGCACGATTAATTTGCTAGCACGGAATTCGTCTCGGATTTGCTGATGTTTGACCGTGTGACTTGCTTTAGTAGCACAGACGAGAGTTTGGCAGTAATTGGGAGTAAATAACCTTCTCAACATCACACAAGAGACTTTACTGCAAAAGATGACGCGAGTATCGGCTTTTTCAAACTTATGACGTCCATTTCACGAAGATTCGTGAATTATTGTCCTATTTTAAATTTTATATCAATACAGATATAGATTTATTTATTTTAACTTATTTTAATATTGGTGAAAGCACTGGTGGTCTGTTGGTAGTATGATCACTACCAACAGACCTTCTAATTCCTTCTAATTGTAAGGTCGAATATTTCTTTATCGGTCGGTGGTATTCGGTCGGAAATTGGTTCGACTCCAATTCTGCAACCTAAAAGTTCGAAGACATGTGCCAAGTGCACGAAAGGAACCTCTGAGGCGCACTTTAATCCTTTCACCACATTGGTGTGAAATAACTTGTGGTACGATAAAAAGATAACATTGGTGGTACTAGGCAAGTCTGGTAGCATAATTGTAAAAAGTATAATAAGATAAAATACACTAAAAACATGCAACAACAGTATTATAAAAATAACTATTTTATTTACTATTAATAGTAACTATACCTAGTTTACTTTTAAAAAAATATTATTTTGTCTAAGTCATATTCATAAAATTGTTGAAGCAGTAAAAGCATTGACTTCGAAGAAGTATTGAATTTTTTGCTTAAAATCTGTTAGATGAACTAGCTTAGATATTTGGGTAGGTACCTTTTTATAGGTTACTATCTTATTATATTTCCCTTTTTTTTTATTTTTACCAGTCTTGTTTTTAACAGACTTCAAAAAAAGGAAGAGGCTTTGAATTCGGTTGGATTTTTTATGAACCGATTTGTTTTTTTTTGTAGAAGAATGCACTATCCGATTGGCCCCATAGAAATTTCATCAAAATTCATGTCACATCGACTTCATGAACTTACTGAGACATAGAGCATTCTCTATGTTAATGCCGTGTATGTACCTATTCACACTATTACACTATAGAAATCTTACTGTACACTGCTCACACTGGATCTATGCAACTCGGAAGGTGGCTGCAAGTCGCTGCGCAGAACTCATTTTAGGGTCAAAATGGAGGAAAGCGAGGGGTGCGGATGGGGCTAGGGATAAGGTTTTCCTATAATGAACAACTATCTAAAAATTACCGATTAAATGAACAATTTTAATCGATGATCGTATTTTGGATTTGCATGGAACAATTAAATATTTGACGCCAATTAAGAATGGTTTTTTAAACTAAGTAAATAGTAGCAGTAGGTACATAAGTCTACACAAGCTAGTAACATAGTTATTTGAAAGTACCGCATGTAAGGATATAAATTTTATATAAAAAAGCGGCCAAGTGCGAGTCGGACTCGCCCATGAAGGGTTCCGTAGCAGCAAGTAACACAATATAAAAGTTCTTGTAGTTGTTGTAACTTGTTGTAACTTTGATCGATGTTTTAATAATAGTTATTGATATTTACGATTTATGACGTATTAAAAAAAAGCTACTTACTAGATCTCGTTCAAACCAATTTTCGGTGGAAGTTTGCATGGTAATGTACATCATATATTTTTTTTAGTTTTTACACACATTTTACCACTTTGGAAGTGTCTCTCGCACAAACCGTTCAGTTTAGAAAAAAATGATATTAGAAACCTCAATATCATTTTTAAAGACCTATCCATAAATAACCCACACGTATAGGTTTGATGAAAAAAAAAATTTGTATTTCAGTTCTAAGTATGTTGGGGAACCCCAAAAATTTATTGTTTTTTTTTCTATTTTTGTGTGAAAATCTTAATGCGGTTCAAAGAATACATCTACTTACAAATTTCAACAGTATAGTTCTTATAGTTTCGGAAAAAAGTGGCTGTGACATACGGACGGACAGACAGACAGACAGACAGACAGACAGACAGACAGACATGACGATACTATAAATCGGCTACGGAACCCTAAAAGTAGGTAGGTAACACCTAACCCAGGCTCTATATTTGTGAAACTATCCTTTGTGATCTGTATCGGGCTTCAAACATCTGTAGCCAACATTTATCTGCACAACAGTACATACATGGGCAATCCTTTTTTGCACCTAACTTCAGAGGGAGAAAGATCCATTGTGAGTATTGTACTGGTGGATCAAATTTTTAACCGACTTCAGAAAATGGAGGTTACTCAATTCGACCGTATATATTTTTTTATGTGTGTTCGGGGATAACTTCGTCGTTTATGAACCGATTTTGATGATTATTTTTTTCTTGGAAAGGAAATATCCCAAGGATAAGGAAATATCCCTCATCAACGATTTACAGCAATTACCTGGTGTTTGGGCTTAATTAATTTGTATTGATGAGAGCTTTACACTTATATGGGTTTTGACTGTCATTAGGGGTCTGATGATGAAGGCGAATGATAGTCAAGGGAACTCTTCAACGTTTTACAGTATTAGCTACCTTGTGTATATACATGAAGTCGTTTGTTTTTTTAGTTTTTAAAACGTAATTATATTTCAACACGTTTCATGTAGGTGGCCTGCCAAATCTCCACGTATCATGAATCACAGTGATTCTAAGTAAGTATAAGTTATGAGTCACAAGTCACAACATGCTTGTTAAATGAATAAATATGTATAATTTGACATGTTTTTGCAATTTCGGCGCATTCGCACGCTCGGCGCTCGTACAAGTAGGAGGTAATGGTAGATTACACAGCTCATTTTGGGTATTGCAATAAGTTTGATATTTGAAATTGAGATGAGCTGAATGCTGCGTTTGAATGTACGCAATAGAGCTGGTAACTTATTTTAAACTGAGTTTTATTTCCTAACAGTTTATTGTGAAAGTTTCCGAAAGCATAGACCCCAAGATGTCTTAGATGTATTGTAAATAAATATTGGTGGACAATGCACACAACACCATCTAGCCAACTTAAGCTTGTATAATGGTGAGCATGGCGATTATGGAACGCTTGATACAATCAATGTCTATCAGTTTCGATAAGCAATAGGCATTATTAAAGAATTGGTATTACGTACGTTCAATTTCTATTTTAATTCATATTTAAATTATTGTTCATATTGCATGTGTTACAATCAACATCAACTTTCCGTAATACCAATTTAACAATAGTAACTGAAAGCTGTTAGTATCAATGTTTTGATAGTAACAGGATTACATAATCGCGCGGCAGATGACTGATAGAATACTTAGATATTTAAATACGTACTTATGATACTTTATAACGCCTAGACACAGAACAAACAACACACAACACAAGTTCATCACACAAATGTTTGTCCTGGGAGTGAAATCGAACCCTCAACCTACAGCGCAGAAGGCAGAGCTACTACCAACTAAGCTGACAGGCCAAATCGTCTTTGAACGAAGGCTCTCCTACTCAAAGTCCGCTAAAATATCCGATAACTATTACAAAATATCCTAAATCTTACGCTATACCGGTACTCTCAAACAGTGAAGAAAAACATCACAAAAAAATGCACATCGTAGAACCTAACAAAAAAATGTTCTTAGACATGTGCTTATCGCACGAAAGGGGCCTCTGTGTCGCAAGAAAGTCAAAAGTCAAAAGTCAAAAAAATCACTCACAAGAATCACTATCCATCCAAAACCGAAATCCTTGGCAATCCTTTCATCACACTGGTTCAAAATAACTAGTAACATGATAAGAAGAAGAAGGAGTTTGGAAGCCGGAGGGTTACGAAAAACAAGTGTCGCAATACTTGAATACATAGTAAAGAGCAAGTAAGCAGGTTGATAGTACTCAAACTGTGCCTAATCAGCTTACAGTTATTTTTATGAGTAAGCTTAGCGGCCAGCTGGTACACCTTAATCTTTGTGTCCTTTGATAGTAATAGTAACCGTTGGTAATAAGAAAACAATGCAATGACGTGAACCTACTGCAGAGTTGAGTAATTCTTGTCACCACTCATTTCTACAATACAAACGTATAAGTACCGATGTATTGATTGTTGGTAAATTATCCTGTTCTAAGACTAAATAAATTGGCGAAGCGCATGTGACCACAGTGAAGGCTTCCGAAGACAGTAAGGATAAGAATGACTAGAGGTCAGCACCCAAACCAACTCGACAGCACAGCAAAAAATATATATATTTAAGTAGACTTTTTGTTTTTTTTTGGGTTTACAAATCAAGCTGATGACAGTTGACAAGTCAAGTGCCAATTTATTCTTGTAATTTCATTATATATCCAACTATTAAAAAATTAAATTGTATAACATTTCGAAACTTTGAACTCTTTCAAAAATCGCCACTTTAAAACTTATTATTTGTCAAACGAATATATTTAATGAAAAACTATTTCAGAAAACTGTTTTTATCTTTAAAGTACCTATCCAACGATATGCCGCACGTAGTAAAATATTTACCTCATTTAACCTCACTTTACATGTAGGGGAAGTATCCGTAAAACCCATTTTTTTTACTAATTATTTTATAACTAACTAACACTCAAGTCTGGTCAAAAGGGACTGAGCTGGTCATGTCTGCCGCATGTCGGGAGACCAGTGGGCCTGAACACGAAGCTGTGCCTTGATACGGTACGACGACGTCGCGGCAGACCGCAAACCAGGTGGAAGGACGAGCTCACTAAATTCCGCGCCGACTGAACAATCTTAGAGCAGGAGAGGGATGAATGGAGAGAACGAGGACAGGTTTGCCCAGCAGTGGGACAGTGTGGGCTGATAATAATAATAACTACCTAATACGTATTTCCGTGTAAAATTTAATCAAGATAAAACTAATAGTCTCCGAGCAAGAGGAAGATTAGGGGCGGACAGACAGACAGACAGACATAACGAAACTATAAGGATTTCTTGTGGTCTTCGGAACCCTAAAAAGACCAGCTGCCCATAAATGCTTAAGTGATAATTTTGCATCTTCGTTGTAATCTCTCACCATAGCAGCGTAACCCGTATTTCTCAGTGCCATACGAATGTATTGTCCCATTTAAGCTTACCTACTATGTAAGTCAATCTACATAACTAACCAGTACAATCACAGAACAATGAACATCTCAATCTAAGCCTCCACCATTTTACTATTCTCCTTCGCTATCCATTCCATTGTTTACATTTCAACACTAAAATATGCAAGTAAGGAAACACAAGGATTTAATAGCCAACATTTTCTAAGTTACCTTTCAAGCACTTCAAGTACATAAGTGGCTTTAGTAACTGTTGTGGCAGCAAAATAAATTTCAACCTTATGTGGAAGGAATATGACAGTTTCCATTTTATAAAAAACAGCAATTTAAGAAACTCTTACGTCTTGAGTGCCGGCACTTAGCTTTACCAATAATACAACAATATTTGGGTAGGCCCAAAGTGATTGGTATAAAACATTCGAAAGTTAATAAATTGTGGCCAAAACACATAAATTGGTACTTACATAACTCGTAAATTTTAACGTAATCCTTACCTTTGGTTTAGCATTGGTCGTGATCTATCTTTGGTTTACCAATCTTAACTATAAAGCTCCACATTAAGTCAATACGTACTGTAGTAAGTGGATTCGTGGTAAACCTCTGGTGCAGGATGCGACTTGTGTGGACACTCTGGCGGCATCCCACGTATCGTCTACGTCTAAGATCGTGGGTGCCGCTGCTGCTGCGGTAGAAAATCTTAAGAGACTGAAATATGCATCCATTGGCTATTGGTAATGGTTATATACTTCTGCCTTTTGGAGTAGAAACTTTATTCCCGGGGACCTGAGGCGTGGCTCCTATTCAGAGAGTTATCGAAGAGATTAGTGAACTAGACCAATGACCAAAAGGCTGGCCGAGGTGAAGCACCAGTGTTTACCTCGGACAATGGATTAGTACGGCTATTCAACGGTAGCGTCGACAGCCTTTTGGGCACTTTAACTGCGGTCAGTGATCACAATTCCTCTTTACTATTAAATAAGTTCTTTATTGTCTGATTGCGGTAAGAAAATTCACAGATTTATTGTTTTTACTATGATCTAGTTAAAATTTGAGATATTTACCTAGATTATTTTCAAATATTGATTATCTATACCTATAAAACAGCTTAACCTGACTGACTGACTGACTGATTCATCATCACCGAGCCGAAACCGCTGAAGCTAGAAAGCTGAAATTTGGAAGGTAGCTTCCTTTTACAGTAAAACCGGCGGGATTTTTTGAAGTTCAAGCCCTAAGTTAAAAGGGGTGAAAATGAATGTAAAATAATAATAATAGGGTGTCAAAGTTTGTATGGGAACTTTTTAACGGGTGGTGTGATTTCTTAGAAAGGTAATATGAATACTTCAAATGCAAAATAAATGGACACGTGTGTCAGGATTTTTCAAAATAACCCTCATAAAGGTGTAAAATGGGGTGTGAATTTTTGTTTGGAAACTTTTTAATGGTGGTCAGGTGATTGGTTTAAAACTTATCAATAAAATTTGGCTACAATTCCTTTCAAAAAAATGAGGACGACGTCGCGAGCAACAGCTAGTTAGTAGTAGTTAGTAGCTAGTAGTAGTTATTTTAATATATTTTTTGGAGTCGCGACCTTGGGCCAGCCGGGAATAGAAAAATTATTTGACGGCGTCTGTCTGGTAGATATATCGGGTGACTCAAACTGGCTTCTATCTGGCCCAGCGCATTGCCTTTCGATGTGATGCCCCAGTGTCTTGGGGATGCGGCCCTCTAAAAGCAACCAGATTACTGCTATCATATGAGCTATCTGCGGCCCTTAGATGCTCAACTGTTTCTCATGTATTTTATACTAGCTGACCCGGCAAACTTCGTACCGCCTCAGAATTAATAAATAAAAAAGCAAGCATTTTTTTCATATTTACTCACGTTTTAAACCTTCCCTGAATTATTTGTGGAAGACAAATAATTCAAAACCAAAATCAGCCAAATCAGTCCAGCCGTTCTGGAGTTTTAGCGAGACTAACGAACAGCAATTGATTTTTATTACATAGATCATTGTACAATATTCGGTACAGTTCTGTAATTATTTAAATATAAATGTAGTAATAAGATGACGATTTATAACAACAATAGTATTATTTAGATCGTCATCTTATTACTACGACTCAAAAGCATTTACAAAAATATCCGCATTAAAATTGAAATCGGTCGATTGTTAAGAACGATCTTGGACTTCAAAAGTCTTGGACGATCAAAAGTCTATTTTTAACCGACTTCAGAAATGGAGGAAGTTCTCAATTCGTCGGAATCTTTTTTAGGGTTCCGTAGCCAAATGGCAAAGAACGGAACCCTTATAGATTCGTCATGTCTTTCTGTCTGTCTATCTGTCTGTCCATCCGTATGTCACAGCCACTTTTATCCGAAACTATAAGAACTATACTGTTGAAGTTTGGTAAGTAGGTGTAATCTGTGAACCGCATTAAGATTTTCACACAAAAATAGAAAAAAAACAATAAATTTTTGGGGTTCTCCATACTTAGAACTCAAACTTAAATTTATTTTTTCATCAACCCCATACATGTCGTATCTATGGATAGGTCTTCAAAAATGATATTGAGGTTTTTAATATATTTTTTTTCCCAAAGTGGTAAAATGTGTGTCAAAAAAACAAAACAAAATTTATATGATGT
Source organism: Lampropteryx suffumata (assembly GCA_948098915.1). Lineage (NCBI taxonomy): Eukaryota > Metazoa > Arthropoda > Insecta > Lepidoptera > Geometridae > Lampropteryx > Lampropteryx suffumata. The sequence continues at coordinate 19,028,249 of OX402557.1, read as the reverse complement.
ACATTACCATGCACACTTCCACCGAAAATTGGTTTGAACGAGATCTAGTAAGTAGTTTTTTTTAATACGTCATAAATCGTAAATATCAATAACTATTATTAAAACATCAATCAAAGTTAATCAGCAAGTTACAACAACTACAAGAACTTTTATATTGTGTTACTTGCTGCTACGGAACCCTTCATGGGTGAGTCCGACTCGCACTTGACCGCTTCTTATTTATTTTTGTTTAAAGTTTATACTTCCCAGGTGGTCCCATTTAAATTTTATCGAAATTAGACGAGTGGTTTTTAACAAATTTACAAAAATCTAAAAATTGTATAGGTACATCGATGATATTTTTTTTATACATGAAGTCGGTTGTCTTTTTAATTTTTAAAACGTAATTATTGCTCTAGGATTTCAAGAAGAAACATTCAAGAAACAATTAATCAGTCTAGTCTACGAAAGGACAGACGTATTACAAAACAGCAGAGTTCTAGTTTGATGGATGTGTCGTATGCACTGTATACTGTACCTCGTAGTATTGTCTTCGGAAATCTCCATGTGACACGTGTCATCTTTGCAAGTTTCAAGTCTTTTCGTCATTTCTCATGCTCTCATTATCCAGACTTGTGTGCAATCTTTCCTGGCCTTCATACTCAATAGTTCTTACCTACTATTTAGTTACTAATTTCATGTCATTTGTAAACAAATGTTGGAAATAGATTATGAAACTATCATACTTTTAGACAGGTCTTAGAATAAAATAAAAACCCGACACAAAAGAAACAAATAAATAAATATTGGTAGACATTGAACACAACACTATCTAGTCCCAGACTATTCAATATGGCGACTAGATTGCTGATAGAGTACTTTATTAATACGTGAAGCAAAAACTTTGTACCCCATTTTACGAAAATTGCGCGGACGGAGGAGTATGACACACACTTATAGTTTATATTTAAATTCAAATTCAGTACCATATTTTAACATTACTGATACTATCTAATGCGTAAAATTAGGAAAAACAGAACAGCAGGAGAAAAAAATTAAAGTTAGGCAAAGTACTTACAGAGAAAAATAATAGTAGGTAAAACTTACTTATAAAAAATAAAAACAATATAAACAATTTTATAAATAATTACGTTTTAAAAACTAAAAAGAAACCGACTTAATTGAATGAAATTTGAGCCTATAATACATTTTTAGTGGAAAGTAGATGTATTTTGTAAATAATATAATATGGGTAGGCCAAATAAATGCACCGCTCCAATGAGACAGCGAGGTAGTCGAAGTCATGAAAGCATCATCGATGTATACAATTTTTAGATTTTCGTTGATTTTTAAGCTCGACCGATTTTGATAAAATTTATATGGGACCACCTGTGAAACAAAAAAACAAAAAAAGAATTTTCGAAATCGGTTCAGCCGTTTTCGAGTAATCGGTGAACATTATAAAAAAAAAAAGGATTCCGACGAATTGAGAACCTCCTCCTTTTTTATAAAGTCGATTAAAAAGGAGTGCAGAATGCTAATATTTTTTTTAAATTTATGCATAAAAAATACATTAATTATGGCCGAATTTTGACTAGTGGACGACCACTAGTATTTTTTAACACATAAGATACTCTATTACACCCAGACACAGAACATAGGTACATCTATGTTCTATTCATTGAATAAATAAATAAATAAATAAATATTGCTGGACACTGCACACAACATCATCTAGTCCCAAACTAAGCATAGCTTGTATTATGGTGACCAGATGACTGATAGAATACTTATATATTTTTAAATACATACTTATGATACTTTATAACACCCAGACACAGAACAAACAACTATGCTTTTGACACAAATGTTTATCTTGGGAGGGAATCGAACCCTCAACCTACAGCGCAGAAGGTAGAGCTACTACCAACTGAGCTGTCAGGCCAGTCGAAGTCGATTGAGAATGGAATGAATGGGCAATGAGAATATTCCGATGAACCCAAACAAGATAGGTACCTCCACTGTATGTTGATGACGAGTTGGGTATCATGCAGATTCTAAGTGACGCTGCGCATCAGGAGAAGGTTATTGCAATATTATTGATGTAACAGTACCTTATACGTCTTAGAATATTATTGACTTTGACACTCACTCACTCACTTATGCCACTCTAAAGTCCCTTGTACGCATTCTCCCTACACCGCACTTCTTTGTATTGTATGTAATGTTATTGTAGTTTTGGTTTTTGCACGTAGTCATGTTTACTTAGTTTAATTTTTTTTTAATAGTTTTCTATAGTTAACTGTACTATTGTTTATCTGCCCTGTAATGTGTAATTTTGTGATAGGTAATTACGTTTTGCTGGACCGATTTCTCGCGATACAGGCCTGGCCTAGTGCGGGGATCACCAGTAACTTGTAATATGTACGAGTATGTGAAATTTATTTGCTAAATAAACATTATCTTAGACTACATTTTGAATCGATTAAACCAGTAGAATTTGCTCAAATGTCTTCATCAAATAGAAAATAGCTGATGATCTTAAAATTACTTGACGACCTCTGTGGCGCAGTGGGTGAAGGCCTGCCTGAGACACAGAAGGTTGCAGGTTCGATTCCCGCGGCGGGACAAATGTTTGTATAATCTGCAACTATTCGTCCCGGGATGGGTGTATAATATGTATGTATTTACAAAAAAAAGTATATAAGTAGTATATCAGTCACGTGGTACCCATAACACAAGCTCTGCTTACTTTGGGGTCAGATGATGCTGTGTGAAATGTCCAGCATTATTTATTTATTTATTTTACTGAGCAGATATTTTTAAATCATATATAAGAACGTAGAGGTACCCAATCGTTATAAGTCACATAAACCAATTTGAGGGGTGATCGGGGATTTACATTCTCCATCAAGACACTTTTCAATCAAAAAACACTAAATCAAAATCGGTTTATACGTTTAGAAGCTACGATACTACAGACAGACACACAGATACACTACAAACGTTAATAAATAATGCCGGACATTTCAAACAGCATCATCTGGCCCCAAAGCAGACCTTGTGTTATGTTACTTATATACTTTATTTATTATACATAGAAACCCTCAGACCCGAGACAAATACTTGCAGATTATACAAACATTTGAATCGGCGGGAATCGAACCCGCAATCTTTTGCGTCTCAGCCGGGCCTTCCATTGCGCCACAGATGTATTTTAAAAATAAATATGCACATGACAAAATCACCAGGTTTAGTTGACCCTTCACCTAAGCCGAACTTGTGGTATGGCAACCATATGACTGACATATTAGATTTTTTGAAAAACATATATAAAAAAAATACAACCGAATTGAGAACCTCCGTCTTTTTATTTTAGTTTGGTTAAAATAGGCAAAGACAAAATAAAGTAACTATTTTTATTTCAGTTTGTACAAATGAGGGTATGTTAAAATTTTTACAAATGAGATACAAAACAAGTAAACAAGTAGGTACTATAAACATAATGATTAATGCTACTGTGTAGTAATTAAATGTTAAAGTATCTTAATAAGTAGGTACCACGTCTTGCAACATCTGTCGACTGAAGATCGGTACGATTTCATTCGTGCATCCAATGGACCACTTACGTTATGTACTAGTGCTCCTCGCTTCCTTGCTTATGTAACAAGTACCTACCAGCTGATTTATTAGGGCTGCCACGTGTGACTGACGCCTCAAAATGCAATAAGACAAAACAGGCAAAAAATTGAGTTTATTTACGACACCACATTAGAAACCTCTAAAATTGACAGTGTTTCTCTACTAGATTATGCATGTTTTGTACATTCGTTTTCAGTTCAGTACAAAATCCGTTGCATAGTTTTACAGATCTAAGCATACATCGGAACAGACAGACAGCGGGAAGCAACTTTGTTTGTATGTAATGATAAGTCAGTCTAAGGCTTCGCCCGCGTTGTACCTACATAATTACGTTTTAAAAACTAAAAAGAAAACGACTTCACTTTATTTCCAGTGGTGTTTACCAAACCGATTTTGATGAAATTTCTATGAGACCGATCGGCAAGTATATCCTAAACCTAATTTACTTAAACTAAATTGACTAAATTATTAGTTTAGTAAACTAAACTAAAACATTCGGTAGGTCTCCCCACATAACAGCTGTCTTTCAACAAAGCCTCCGCTAAGGCTTATACCAATATTATAACTATGGTGCTGCCCGCTGCTTCGCGCGCGGGGTACCTACATAAAAAGTAGCCTATATCCTTCTCCAAGGTCCCATCTATCTCTATACCAAAATTCATCAAAATCGGTTCAGCGGTTTAGGCGTGAAAACGTAACAAACAGACAGACAGAGTTACATTCACATTTATAATACGAGTTAGATAACTATAACTGACATGGCTAAATCTAAAGAAATGTTATCTCGTTAGATATATATAGTTGTTATAATATCTGGCATGTCAGCTCAGTTGATAGCAGCTCTGTCTTCTGCGCTTCAGGTTGGGGGTTCGATTACCTCCCAGGTCAAACATTTGTGCCATGAAGCTTGGGATGAATCTGCTCCAACTCGACTCGGCATCCGTAACAAAATTGTGAAGGATCATACAAAAAAGTGTTAAGACCAGACAAGTTTCTTGCCGGATTCTTCTTGAACTGGGGTTAGGAGGAACCGGCACCTAGATTCACTAGCATGTAAGAAGACGATTCAAAGTGGTCCTTGTGATTTTATTGAATAAAGTTATATTGAATTTTGTTTTTTTTTTTAATTTTAAACATCAGTCATGCATGTGGTACCCATAACACAAGCTCTGATTACTTTGGGGCCAGATAATGTCAAGTCAAGTCAAAGTCAAAAGATATTTTATTCAATACAATCACAAGGATCACTTTGAAACTTTTTGCCATAAAAGATGCTGTGAGAAATGTCCGGCATTATTATTATTAAAATATATAGAAACCAATAACTGATGAATACGACATCCCTGTCCCATTCGTAATAAACTAGGTAAACTCGACCACAGCAGTAACTCAGTGATTGCACTGCCTGTGATAATGTACTTATCTCAGATCTTCCTTTGTGCGCGTTCAGAATACCGTAGTACCTACCTACTTCCTAGTCTTTGTAAAAACGAGCTAAAAACACGTATTATAATGTAATGTAGGTCGAATATTGCTCGTGTACCTTAGTTTTTTACGTAGACTTGGCATCGCCGAGAATGCAAATAACATTAATGTTTCTTCAGTTCAAACTGATAGAACCCCTAGCATCGGTTTTTTTATAAGTTCACGCACCAAAAACACTTAAAAAAAATTAAGCAAAAATATTTACTTACCATAAAGTACTGGTGGAAATAAAAACATTAAACCACATTCTCAAAATGCCAAACCGAACTAATATATTACGAAATTTTTTACAAGTATTTTATGAAATGTCAATTTTTTCGTATGAATAGCAATCCCGCGTTTCTTTGTATAATAAAATCATGTATATAAATAACTAGCTGTAGACACGGCTTCGCACGCGTGGTACCTACATGAAAAGTAGCCTATGTGGCAATTTTATTATTTTTTTCCGTAAGAACCATATCGAGATATATCCTCGAAGCATCCTCAGGAACAGTTGACTCGCTCCGCACTGTAACGAAAAAACACCAGTACCCTTTTTTTGACTAATGAAGTGTTCATGAGTTGGATACCTGTGACACCGATTAGCATGGGTAGTTTCGAAACTACCCATGCTACTCGGCGGCACCTCGGTTTTTCGAAACCGTGCTGCTTCGTCTTCAGATTTTCACTTCGTCTTCAGATTCCGAATTGTCCGAGTGCACGGTTACGACCGCACACTATCAGTATCCACGCACTGATATGATGAAACGCGACGCACACACCTACTAACAATGGAATTCCACGACAAAGACCGTCCGTAAAACCGTCTTCTCGATTGTAATTCGAGTACTTCTTAATATCAATTTCCTCACTGACTATTGTCTTGTGAAACCTACGTTAATTGGAAATAACCCTTGGATCATCAAGTTCAATCCAGTGATAAGTGATGTGTGTGTACGTTAATAAATAAGTGTAAATGTACCGAGCTATGCAGATTGCTATGCTCGGAGTTTCTCTTAGGGATCGAATACGAAACGAAAATATTCGTCAGAGAACTAAGGTCACCGACATAGCTCAGCGAATTAGCAAGCTGAAGTGGCAGTGTACTGGTCACATATGCCGCAGAACCGATGGCCGTTGGGGCAGACTGGTTCTTGAGTGGAGGCCGCGTTCTGACAAACGTAGGGTAGGGCGCTTTGAAGCTAGGTAAGACGATGATATTCGTTAGGGAGCGGGTAAAGATTGGAGGAGGAGAGCCGAAGATCGAGCTCAGTGGCGTGCCATAGGAGAGGCCTATGTCCCGGGCTGATGATGATGAAGTATTAAGTCAATAAGTAAGAGTAAAATAGAGTTATCCAAACAGTGTTACTTTTTTCATTAACACGGTCGTACAGAAATATGTAGGTCTATGGAGGTTCGTACTCGTAAGTAGGCTTTTCCAAGGAGATCACGCAATATCAAAGTAGCGACTAGGTCTCGCGTCGGAACAATACAATCTGCATCAGACAATAGGCGTTTATCTAATGATCTTTATTAGTTACACCCATAATAGACTGGGATGGATAAGATGAATGCGGTCGTTCAAGATTGAGAAGTTTTTTTCATACTATACATTGGTACCATATACCTGATATACCCTACTTATATACTTTTTTTGTAATTATATAGGTACATATTATACATAAAAACACCCTGACCCGAGACAAATACTTGTAGATCATACAAACATTTGTCCCTTGGCGGGGATCGAAACCCGCAACCTTCTGCTTCTCAACCGGACTTTAACCCATTGCTCCACAATAGGAATCCCTTGTGGAATTTTAAACCGTAAAGAGCTCCTATAGATGTATAAGTTTTGTCAATATTTCAAGCTGATCTATCAATTTTATCCGCTAACAACCTCGTGTGGCAATAAATTTTTAAATGTTACGCAAAAGCTATCTTAAAAGATAACTAATGATGATCTAATTTGCACAAATTATAATTTTACTAGCGACCCGCCCCGGCTTCGCGCGGGTGCAATGCTGATACTAAATATACTACACAATGTCTTTATATACAACGTTATATAAGAGAATAACATAACCTAAGAGATAGACATATACCATCCCGGACTATTTGTAGACCTGTTTAAGGTGTACAATACTGTAGTAAATTATTTTGATCTATCTTGTAGGTTTCAGCCAGCGTTTGCAATGTAAGCTCAAATAAATGAGTTTATTTACGACATCACATTAGAAACCTATAAAATTATTATTGTTTCTCTTCTATATTATGCATGTATTATACATATAAACCTTCCTCTTGAAACACTCAATCTATTTAAAAAAATCGCATCGAAATCCGTTGCATAGTTTTAAAAATCTAAGCATACATAGGGACAGAGAGACAGCGGGAAGCGACTTTGTTTTATATTATGTAGTGAAGCTGATTTTAGATCAATAAATATTGTAAGTAGAGACTGGTAGACCGACATACACCTAGAAAGTCTTGAATAAGATTATACCCTCCTGAGATTCGTTAATATGGCTTTATTTCGTACTATATGCATAAGGAGCTGTCAAATCTTTTTAAGGAAAAAACGGAATCTACGGAAGTGAAGTCACGGGCATTCTCTATCATTTATTAGTAGCTGTCTCAATCCAATGATTTATTTAATCGCACAGCAACTATATAACTGTTTATTGATAGACAATCAATTAACACGTTGGCTTATAATTCAACAGCCCAATGTCACAACTGGCTTCAAAAGCTCTCGACAGCTGCAAACTATTCTAGCCAGTCAATAAAATATTATTGATTAAATATACGGGATGCACAGACTCCGTTCAATAAACTAAGAGTCGAACCACTGAATTTTGTTTGTTATTTATATCACTAGCGACAGGATAGCCACGACATAATCTCCTTAACAAATTTTATCAGGAACCATTTAGCCATGACAAACAAACTCAAAAAACTTGAAAAACACGGGGTTTACACACGTTTTGTCGATGGAGGCACCGACACTGTTTCGATTCATCTAGATAATCATTCTAATTTATTAGCATGGGTAAATAAAAGGATATAAAATATTATGTGACATTAATTATAGATTTATTTGGATAAGCAAACATTGTGCTTTTTTATTATTGATTTTTCGGGTTTAATTAGTATTTTTGGTGATTTATTTCAAATAACTGAAGTTATTGACTTGGATGTGAAGTAAAAAGTTAGTGTTTCATTGTGATTCAAGCAAAAATAATCCGTATAATTTATTTGATATGAAAAGTCACCATTTTATATAAAACTAGCTGTCCCGTTCGCGACAACGTCCGCGCGTTTTAAAAGGAAAAAAATATATCTAATTGTACCGACTGCAGCGCCATCACACAATCACACAAACGCATACAAAACAAATCATTCAAATCGGTCCAGCCGTTTAGGAGGAGTTCAGTGACATACACACCTTCAGTAGAATTATATATATAAAGAAGATAACAAATCACGAACGAGAACACACTCCTCTCCTTCTTTCTTTTCTTCCTATAGTGGCATCTGTCTTGTTGACAATTGTGCCAGTGTCAAATAATTGTTTCATTATAAAGTCTTGGTCGATTGTCATTTGTCTATTCTAAATGTCATCGCGAAATGGCCAACAAGAACTTTCTCGAGATTCCTCGTCGTTCAAATCACTTTGCATCATAATACGCTTATAATTCAATTTGTCGATACAAGTGCTCTAAAGTGGCAATTTATTCATTAAAATTCCGCTAAGAAAACATGCAATATCACGAGGAAAATGAATAAATTACTTCATGAAGTGACAAACGAAGAATGAAACTCCTCTTCTATCTTCTTTTCTTCCTATAATTAATAGCATCTGGCTTGTCGAGAATTTTGCCAGCGTCAGGTGATTTTTGGATAATAAAATCTTAGTCGATCGTCATTTGTCTATTGTAAACGTCATTGCAGAATGGCCGTCTAGAACTTCACAAGTCACGCCTGAATCAATAATCTAAAGAAGAGGACTTTAATTACTGACTATTTTGTGATGATTATATATATCTTTGTTCCCACTAGACTTTTGTCTACTTATGTGATAGATTATGTTTTTTGTTGTTACAGAGCAATGCGCCGGGAGCCAAACTCCCTCGGACGAGATTCACATGCACGGGCCGGCCGTCGGGGTACTACGCTGACATGGACACTGGATGTCAGGTACACTTCTATGTTGACAAACCCTAGTGTCCTTTTAAAGTGAAGACGAGCTCGTTACGTCTCCATTTTCTTGACATTTTCCTGTATCCAGTACATCTAATTTTAAATCTAAACTAGCATTATCAAGAGGAAAGATTAGATTGTACGTTTGTATGTTTGTTATTATCTAATGGACAAACTCAAATTCTACTTAACAGATTTTAAAAACTCTTTACCCCTTATAGAAAGCATTCACAACAGGATAAGCAGACGTACCGCTCAGTACTATCCATACCTTGTCAACCTACCACCCTAACGAACAAAGCGCTCTGCTTCCACATTTATAATGCGTACAGCCAAGGATTGAAATGTTTTGCCGTCATCTGTCTTACCTGAAAACTACAATCTGGATCTCTTCAAGTCAAGAGTAAATAGGTGTCTTCTAGATCTGCGTACCCCATTGTAAGCTGCATCGTCGCTTACCACCAAGCGAGATCGTGGTCAAACGTAGGTCTATCCTTAATAAAAAAAACAAAAAAAAAGATTACATCAACATATCACATCACAGACATCAGCCTGTACCGAACATATTTTTGTTTCACACGTTTTTATTGGCTGTATTTTTTTTTCATAGAGCACCCTATGAAAATTGCAATAATGTAATGAATGTACAAAACAAAGTGATTATAAAGCGTGCGCTGCAAAAACTATTGATGACACATTAAATTATGTATTAGAAGTTTATAGTTTATAGTTTATAGTTTATACGCTGCTAATTGCTGCCCACTGCTTCGCACGCGTGGTACCTACATAAAAAGTAGACTATGTCCTTCTCCAGGGTCCCATCTATTTATATACCAAAATTCATCAAAATCGGTTAAGCGGTTTAGGCGTGAAAACGTGACAGACAGACAGACAGACAGAGTTACTTTCAAATTTATAATTTTAGTAAGGATTATGTCTAATAATATTTAGTCATAATAACCGTCAAATGACTAATTAGTTTTTAGTAGGCAATAATAATGATGACATTTATCATGTTATTAATTATTATCCAACTGTTTACGCGCTGTTTAAACGCGCCATTCTATGTCATTTTCAACGCGGTTTGTTCCACTACGTGCGCCTACGTCTGATTCCATGATCCACAGAATAACGCGAAAAAAATCGTCATTAAATAATTGGCAATGCGCGCTAGGCCTTAATTACACCCGTGTAAAGCCAAGGCAGGTCGCTAGTATAGAATAAAATAATTCCTTATTAGCTTTGCTTTGTTTGAGCTAGATGGTATTGTGTTAACTGTCCACTGATATTTATTATTATTATCAATAGCAGAATCAGAATCGTCCGTTTCCTTTATCATATAACATTTAACAAAATGCAAATATATAATAAATTAATTAATAAAGTCTCCAGGTAGTGAGTAACTTACGTTTGCTATCAAACGTAGGTATCCTTCCTTGCGTGAAGTTGAGATTAGGATGAGGAACAACTAAAGATACGAGCATAAGAACATAGTTAGTTATAAATATTCATCACGTAAAAAAATGGTTTGTAGGTAAGTAGCCAAGGTTTTTATGGTTGTGTGTCATAAATTGCATTGTGGGTATGTTTTATTGGTCATTTATGTTTTTGTGCTTAAATATCATTTTCAGTATTTTAACTGTTTTTCCTCACATCGTATCATAACATAACCTTTGATTTGAATAAGATTAAAGATTGATAGGTAATTTACTTAGACAAAAAAAATATAAATCGTTTATTTGGCACATGCAGAAAGAATATTTGATCTAAAAGAACTTAAAAATAGGTATACCTACCAGTTAATAATAGGTTAAGTAAGCACCTATCTACTGAGCTAGAGTGTGGCTGCCAAAAAGGCGTCCAGCTCAGCACGTGTTGGTTGGAAGCAAGTAATGCTCAACTCAAAGCTGAATTTTAGCTGTAACTTAGGTTTAGGAGAGTAGGTATTGCAGCAACGACAGCAGAACTGGATAGGTAAGTAAATACAGAGAAAATAAATAACAAAAACAATAATTTGGTATATTAGTATAATAAGATTATCATAAATATAAATAGGTGTTAAATACATAAGTTAGTTAGTTAATTAAATAATTATTAACAAAAGTACGTTTACAAAAACTATTAACTATGGAATTAGCTTTATATAAACGAGACGTTAATATTTATATTTCCATTCTGTATTTGAGCTTCCAAAAGAAATTTGTTAAGTTTGAGTCTAAAACCGTTGAGACTTTTAGCTATTCTAATTGGTGGCAGTTTATTCCAACACTTAGAAGCGGGATATCGAAAACTGCCCCTGAAGGCCTGTATCCTGAGACATTGAGTTGACAAATGAGCAGCGCACTGCCTTTTAGCACTATCACGTCTCGCAGAGAACCAACTCAGTTTGTCATAATAGTTATTTGTTATACATGAGTGCAAAGTTGCTTTTTATCCGCGTGCTCAATTTTGATGACCGAGCAAGCGAAGGATTCTAAAATTTAGAATTAGAATCCTGAGCGTCAAAAGAGCACGAGGTAAAAAATCTTTGCACTCGAGTGCAACACGTAACTTTTCATCCCACCTCAGCGAGGATATTACTAAATGCAAAAAAATAACATTTGCGCATTTTTAACAGTTTCAGTCATGTTGGCGTCAAATAAACTTCCTCGTCGCTAGAATCAATCATTTTAGGTTTTTCACTTGTTTTCCAGTTGCTTGTTTTTATCCTAGCGCTTTAACAATATGACGTGAAAAGAACGTGGCGCGCGCAAAGCAAATTAAATAAAAAGAACACCAAGAAGGTTCCCAGTCTGAGTTTTTAACAAATTAAAAAAAATTGTATGATAAATTAGGCACCATGAAGGTAGACGTAAATAGGTTTAATGATTTTTGAATTCACAAACATAGTGCACACGATGTTCTAAATTCAATTTACTTTATCCTCTAGCGGATAAAAACGGCTTTTGCACTCAGATATCGAAGAGCAAAAATACTATTTCCGAGATGGAGGGATGAAAAGGTATTTAAGGCTTTGATATGAGATAACACCAAAAGCAAACAAGCTATATGAAGTTCCGACGGGACTCCATTTTCAGAAGACGATTCTTATTTAGGAAAGGCGTTACGTGACTTCTAGGTGCAACATTGAAACAGAACCTTGCAACCTTGCAAGCCTTTTGGGCTCGCTACTTTAATTGTTGAATCTGTGAAAGTAACAGAAGTCTTCTTCTGGTTTGTTAATGGCATGTGACATAATAATGTCATTTTTGCCAGTTTCAAGGGTTTATATTAGTTTATAGTCAATTTGTTTGTTAATAAAGTCTTAGTCGATGGTCAATTGTCAATTCTAAACGTCATCGCGGTCTAGAATTTTCTTGGGATTCCTCGTAGTTCAAATCACATTGCACCATAATACACATATAATTCGTTTGTCTATACTTGCCCCATGTAGTCACAATTTATTCATTAAAACTCTGCTAAGATTACTGAATAAAACAAGCATTATAACGAATAAAAAATATTAAATTAACAGAGCTATGTTCCTTCGTGAAATGACAAAAGAAGAATCCATTCGACTCGCTACGTTAAGTTACACTGTCTATGGACCTCTGTTACTGTCACGGACTCAACCGTGACAGTAACAGAGGTCCATAGACAGTGTCTGCAAAGTTTCACTTTGACAAGATCAACGATGCAGTCAAACGTAAAAGTAAACGGACCTCTTCGCATAGGTAGGGTCTTATCTTGCTTAAGATTTTTGCATATAGAAGGAGTTGCGAACACATTCCGCTACTTTGTTATCGAAACCCAATCCCGCGTCCATTATTAGAAAATAACAAATAGACGGAAAAGTAATATCAAAGGTGAAGCATTTTTCGCCGAAAATCAAGGGGTTTTAATACTATGTCGATCAGCTTACTTTGATCTAGCTGTATTTAACTAATAGATTACCATAAGGTTCAATCTCATTAACGAAAAAGATATATTACGTGAAGCAAAAACTTTGTACCCCTTTTTACGAAAATTGCGCGGACGGAGGAGTATGAAATTTCGCACACTTATAGTTTATATAGAGAAGGAGTGCAGAATGATAATTTTTTTTTAATTATGCATAAAAAATACATTAATTATGAATAAATTATTGTCGAATTTCGACCAGTGAGCGACCACTAGTAAGATATAAATAAGTGTACACGATCCGGAAGTCAGAATAGGATATACCTAACCTACCTACTATCGGATATACTTTCCTAGATGAGTTGCTTTTACAAGTAGATTTCGTCAACGGTTACATGCGGTCATCAAGCATCTCTTATCTTCAAGATTACGAAATAAAAGTCGTATGAATGAACTTTCAATTGGCCAACATCATGTAATTACGACCAGTCGCCGAATCAATCGAACGATGCGTTTGCATAATACAATCGTAATTACCTATGGGTTTCTTTATCTTTGTGCGGTATTGTTTAGTTTATGCAATTGGGAATGAAATAACAGAAAGCTTTGTTGATATAATACTTATGTATAAATAAAGCATTATTACGATAGCAAATCTATTTTCAACGCGCATGTGATGCTCGTGGTGTTGCAGCGTCCATAGGCTTCGGTGACCGCTTACCATAAGGCGGACCGTAAGCTTGTTGCCACCATAATGGTATATAAAAAAAAAGTTACTAAAAAGTTTAATTGAAAAATAGAAATACTTTTTACAAAAAGTTTATCCAAAAAAGTTTTCAAGGAACGCCATTTTTTTAAAGCCTGGATGCCGCGTCTTTTAGGCCGTACATGTATGCAAATGTTGCCATCATCAAAAAATTAATGAAAAGAAAATACCGCCTAGTGACAAATTACACGCCAGATGCGCCCACTTCCCAAGGTGAGCCACCCTGGCCATGTTTGGTGCGACCGGGTAGCCCACGACTCTCGTAGGATACGGTTACGCAATATTGAGTCAGTGTGTCATTTAAGAATGGGGTAAACAACTCATTCATCTGAAGAGCGCAAAAAGTTACGCGACCGCAAAGTTCATTTGTACCTAATTAGGTACCTAAAAATACACTTTATTTTAGATTAGATACGAATAATGGAGTCAATGTGTGTATCTGACCTTAGTTTTTATGTTATACCTTATGAATTTCACGTTTCATCTTGCTTTCATTATCGGTACTTATAGTTTTTAATAATAGTTAAGTCGTGTGGTAATATACTAATATTCCTCTAATATATTCCTAATGAGTACTAAACATTAGGAATAGATTAAAATCAATATCATATCATATCAAATCAAATCATAATCAATATTTAGTAATGCATTTTCAAAGTCACGTCTGAATCATCTATCAAACTTTACTCGTCCTTTTCGGCAAGATTATTTGAGTCTTTAATACTATACTGAGTGATTTACAATAACCTCAGTTATCTCAAATAAACTGCCCACTGCTATAATTTATTGTCACCTGAACCAATCAAGTCCGGCATATTAGGAGATTAGCAAAAATCGAAACCACGAAGAATTCGAACACGACTCAAGACTATAAATTCCCCATTAAAATTATGTTGATCGTGACTTCACTCGCGTAGGTCGACGCTCGATCAATGGGCGTTAGTAATTAGGTAGGTACTTAACCTACTTACCTAAAAGTTGAAAAATTCTTAGTACATGGATAAAAAGGTGGATTTATCCATGTACTAAGAATTTTTAACTTTTTTTCAAATTTTACAACTTCCAAAAAAATAAGAAAAACCTGAAAAAAATAAAATATGTCAAAGAAAATCAAATAATAAAATTAGTTAGAACTTATCTTCTAGCATCTTAATTAACTGATTACCAAAAGAAAGATTCAAAATTATAGAATCTGTGCCAATACAAAATGGAATGACCTAGGTCAGAGAAATATTACGCTTCCAAAAAAGCAAGCTTACAAAACTAGTCATTTGTGTGAGAAGCAATATTTTGCTGTAATGGCCGACATTTTGAAGAATTACCTTAATTACAGTCGTAAAGATGCCTTATTATTTAATGATGTTATTGGGCAAAAATGTAAAGTTCAGTTTTGACAAGCACCTTGGTGAAATGGGCGTGACAGTCTTGTAAAATATTATTTATTTACCTACTTATTTATGTATGACGAAATATATAAGATCTTTAAAAAACAGATTAGATCCTGAGCGCCATTTTATAATAAATAGCATTGGTAAACAGCGTAATTTTTGACACCGCTTTCAAATTGTGGAAATGTCGCAAGAATATCTTTGTCATAATAATGTAATTTTTTCCAGCATCAAGTGCTTATATTGTTGATAGTATGTCACGAAGTCTTATTTTATCGTTCGCCATTTGTTATATAATATGGTGCTTTTCATATAAAATAACTACCTACGTATTAGTTTTGCTCGAATCACAAAGACTCAAAACTTTTATTTCAACTATTCACACCAGAGTCAATAACCCTTACCCTTACCTCTAACCTTATTAATCACCAAAATGTACCTATTATAAAACCCGAAATAACTTGAGAAAAATATTTATAATATAAGAGCGCAATGTTTACAAGACGGCCAAATCTACCTCATAAACATAATATATTACAGGTATGGGCTGCCATTATCATTCTTCTATCATTCTTCAGATTTTAACGTCACTTTAGTTGACTTTGAGATAACCCTTTGAGTTTTTCCGCTTTCGTGGTTTGAGTCTGTTTCTATGAATAATGTTATAATTTACAAAAAAAAAGTATGTAATTAGTATATCAGTCATGTGGTACTAATTTCTCTCACATTGTAGTCCTTATTTTAAATCATAATTCCAATTATTTATACCTACTTGTTGTTGTTTACTTTTCGATCCAGTTAAAAATCTGTAATATTTTTAGATTTAGTTTTTTAGTGATTGTACCTAATGTATTTTGTGTTTTAATTATATTTACAGAAATAATTACAAAATAATATACAATAATATAAAATAATGTGAAACAGTTTAAAAGGATATATAGATAGCTCAACTAATCCAAATCACTGCCGTTCCCAAGACACTGGCGGCATTGCCACGTTGAATGGCGATTCTAATACGCTGAGCCAAATAGGAGCCAGCTCTTGGGTCACGCAATGTATCTACTAGACGCATGCATTCAATAAATAATTAAAATAGATGACTGTGAGAGGGCAGCTTCCTCAAGAAACTGCTGGATATTTTGAATGGCAATTTTGGATCGAAACATAAACTTAATTATTTATAGTTCACATTATATAAAAACTAAATCCGAATTCATTCCTCTGTTTTTTTAATACAGATTTTTTGAAGTGCCAAGCTTACTTTTTACAACGAATGTTTGTAAACAACTTGGTTATTACATTAGCTTTGAACCTACTTGTAATATTATAAATGACAGAAAAGGCCAAGCAAGTTGAATCGTAATTTGATGCGTTTATGTTATGCTTAGAACATTAATTAATATAATAACTCATAATTATTCAAAAGTCAGTCTGTTTATTAATGTAGCGTGGTTCCTATTCTGAGTTTATTATAACAAGAGCATAAAAACAATCTTTGTCTCGGATTTAAACAGAAGTAATTAGCATGGTAATGGTTTTATTAAAATCAAAGTAAAACAAAGCATACTTTTAATATATTCTTCCTGGCATTACTTTGATTTTGACCAAGATCGTGGACTTCTTTGTGTAAGGTTTTCAGAGTCCTTCACACCTAGGGTTGTGGTACCCTTTTAAGAATAAAAAGTTCTTAAACAATAGGGTTCACACGCTGCCGTACCGTAGATATAACGCGCCCAACTGGCAACCCTGACCTATTCCTGCGCATGCGCATTCCAGCTGATATCACGAGGCTGAGCATCGGGAAAGTGAACGTTCAAATTAAAGTACAAAACATGGCAGTAGAGAAACTTCTATGGCATAGTAGAATGCAAGGTTTGTACGAACCGCCTGCCTATAACTACATTTGAGTTCCATTATACCATTATACGGTTCCCGACGTTTTTAATCTTAGCGCGTCTTCGGATTTCATCAAATGAAATCCGAAGACGCGCTAAGAATGCTCGGCATCAAACTGATCGACCGAGTTCAAAACTCGGTCGATCAGTTTGATGCCGACCATGGCTAAATCAAGATGAAGAAAGTTCATCATTGTAAGGAATTTTCTTAAGGAGGTTATGATTAGGATAGTGACAGCAAAATTCCATCACCCATTTTTGGCCTCAGTCAATTAACTAAGGCTGTTCAACTACGTCAGTACAGGACAAGAAACCTGTGAAGCTAGGACTTTTCTACTCACTCGATTGGAAACAAATATCACCTGAACGAACGTTTATGATGTCTGGTGTCACGATCGATCGAATGCTTTCTTATAAAATAATAATAATAACGCTGGACATTCCACACAGCATCATCTAGCCCCAAAGTAAGCAGAGCACATGACTGATATATTATTCACAAGTAGTTAAATAAAGCAGAGCTTGTGTTATTGTTATGGGTACTGATACTGCTTATATACTTTTTTGTAAATACATAAAAACACCTGGACCTGAGACAAATAGCTGAAAATCATACAATTATACATTTATCCCAAAGCGGGAATCCAATAAGAATCAAATCGTCCCAGCGGGCCTGCGCACACTGCGTCACAGAGGTCATCAACAAAATAGGTTTTTGTAAAACTATCTTATTGCAATTGAACTGAAACGTACACGGATTAGAATAGAATACGGGAATAAGTCTTTGTCTATCCTCGTAGCTTAGACCACGACTGACTGGTTCGTCTTATTCAATTTCCTGTTCATAACACTAAGTTGTTAAACTTTTGGAACTGTGACAGTGAGCGTTGAAACTGAATTATTCGGACGACTGATTTGCGTGTGCACAATCTCAGACCTTCTGTGGGTGGTCCAAGCAATTCAACTAAATAAATAATTAAGCGTGTATAGTTAATGTATAAATTCGTTCGTTATATTGAATTTTGCTTGCCACTGATTTGCTAGACCACTATTTCTTTCTCGGTTACCCTTCATCATTGGTGGACAATTCACACACAGCCCCAAACTAAACATAGGTTGTATTACGATCCAGATGATTGATATAATACTATAGAACACCAAGCGACAGAACAAACATCGGATTTGTATGTTCATCACACAAATACTTGTTCTGAAGTCCTGGAGTGGAGTCATGAATTATTGCACTTTGTACCTTCTGTCATTGAGATAAATGCCACGAACAACCATTTTTTTGATCACTCTATCCCGTAACCATTACATATTGTATTGACATTTTGTAATTTGTAATACATATTACATTACATATTGACTGTAACGATTTAATATCACTTGTATTGTAATGGATGGTATTACATGTTTAGTCCTTTTTAAGATCCTCTGCGATCCGTTTCCAGGGCCATCTAAAATATTGACACCTAACTAGCGTACCGCCCCGGATTTGCACGGGTATATAAAAAACATCCTTCAAAAATATCTAACTGATGGTGAAAATCGCATTTCAATCCATTGGGTGGTTTAGGAAGATTTAGCGCATACGGAAAGCGACTGTTTTATACTATGTAGAGAAAATGGACCACCGCACCGTGTAGAATAAGTACCTATATATCATATCTTAATCATCATCACATAGCTAATGTGGCATTAAGCCATTTGCCATATACATTGACAGAATGATAAAGAAAAATTATCTGAATATTTATAACAGACTTCAAAAAAGGAGGAGATTCTCAAATCGTCGGAATCATTTTTTTTATGTACCTATGTTCACCAATAACTCAAAGACGAGTCTTTTAGAAAATTCTTACGAATAGTCATTTCTACAATTGACAAACGATTTTGAGACATTACTATTATCAAACTATTCACTTGATACTATTCACTATTCTTGAGTCTGAGTGTTTCTACATACAAGAAAAAAGTACTTATTTTATGTAGTATATCAGTCATGTACCCATAACACAAGCAGCTCTGCTTACTTTGGGGCCAGATGATGCTGTGTGAAATGTCCGGGATTATTTATTTATTATTATTTTAGCCACATTAGTTGTGATTATGATATATTTTTTGATGTTATCGTTATTTATTGTTTTATGGTGAACCCTGTTTTAACACTGCACCGCTTTTTGTAATCCATCAAAACGCTACATCTTCTCACTTAGACCTTCTATAGCTATCGTGGGAGTTTTTTCAGTGACACTATCGCTAAACCCACGATCTGTCATTGCATGGTATATTGCTCAATAACCTGATGTTTTTGTGCATTAGCATGAAATCGATATTGCATGCCTTTTTATTTAAATGCAAATCACCTTTTCGTCGCCTTTGCGAGAGCCAGCTCACTGGGCGCACTAGTTACCTTAAAAACTGTTCAAATATTGTAAATTCTCGCAGTTGAAATATCTGTGATGAACATTTAAGATTTTTTAGAAAAACAAGTAGGATTTCCTAAAAACTAGTATACATTTTACCCTAAGTAAAGAGGTGGGTTGAGGCTACACTGCCAGGAGTGACAGTCATCTCTTTAACCTAAAGTTTTGAGTTTCTGCAACCAATAGAATTTCAGAAAAACGTGTAGGTACCCACATAAGTTGAAGAAAAACATCGAGAGGGGTTTCTTCAACTAGCTACTTAATAAAGCTTCGTCTAACAATTCTGATTCCGGTCACAAAATATAAATTCTTCAACGCACGTTCTCAGCAAACTCATAAGATGCAAAACATTTAAAATAAGATACCAAATAAATTTCACATACGTACTCGTATTACATGTTACTGGTGTACCCCGCACTAAGGCCAGGCCTGTATCGCGGGAGATCGGTCAAGCAAAACGTAATTACCTATCACAAAAGTACACATTACAGGGCAGATAAACAATAAAACAATAGTACATTTAACTAGAGAAAACTATAAAAAATAAAAATTAAACTAGTTGTTTTGGTTTTTGCACGTAGTAATGTTTACTACGATAACATAACATACAATACAAATATGTGCGAATATATGCGGAGTAGGTGTTGTTAATAGGTAGGAGTAGGTAATATCAATGGATTTTTTCATCGTACGGAAACGGGAAGTCTTTCTGAATAAATATAAATTGCCGAACATTTCACACAGTATCATCTGGCCCCAAAGTAAGCAGAGCTTGTGTTATGGGTACCTCATGACTGATATACTACTTATATACTTTTTTTGTATATTATATATAATACTTATTCTTGTCGCTAGATAGATCTGGCAATATCCCGAATCCCCAGTCTCAATATTTTCTACAGTTTTTATGCCATCAACTTCACAACAGTTCCATTGAACCAGTTTCCTCACCTTGACCTTTGCTTACGTAACGGATAATCTACGGCTGTTGGAAGCGGATGAGATGACAAGCGGAGCGGAACGGAAATAAAGTATTATGCTTCTTCTTCTCTTACTATAATGGCATCTGTTTAGATGACAAATTTGCCAATGTGAAATGAGTTTTTGTTATATAAATATCGTCATAAAGATTTAGTCGATCGTCATTTGTATTCTAAACATCATCGTGGAATGATCGTTTATAATTTTCTTGGATTACTCGTTACTCGATACACAAGGAATCACAAAGCTTTTATTCCAATTATTCACACCCATTGGCTCGGGTGTTCTAGTTCTAGCTTTATTAAAAAAATATCACCAAAACAGTTATCAATAAAAACTGAAATAACTCGAGTAAAATAAATAATAAAAGAGTGCAATGTTTGATTCTTAAAATGTCCAAAAATTATCGACTTTGTAATCCGTATTGGCCTGACAGCTAGCTGAGAGATTTGGCTATAGTGACGTTAATTTACTTACGTCATTATAGGTAAATATTTCAGCCTTCACTTCTACAGATTAAAGTCTGGAGAGCTCAATTTTTAATATCAGTAGAACATTATTGTGTGATAATTTTGAGATATATCTCTCAAACAGCCAGATTGCACCAGCTTGACCTTTGTTCCATGTTACCTATCAAAGGCGGTGTGTTTTAGTGAAATTGTAATGAGATCGAATAGTTTGCACATTCGGTTGTTCGGTCTAAGTCGGTCACAAAATCGCGCAGCTTACAAACGTAGCGCTACCTAATATCGCCGAAAGCAAGAGTGAACTTGCACTTTCTTGAATGTTAACTCTCTGTAAAAAATGACTTGGCACTGATGTACATTTGTCATAAGTACTTACGAAGTAAAATACATCTTTGGTAATTCTTGAGTAACTTTCAGGGTTCCTAAAAGATACTAGAGAACTGGGCATAAAAGTCCCTAATATTGGCTACATATTCGTGGCAATTCGTTGGAAATTAGGAATTGTCTAAAATATATTTTAGTTAGTCATAGCATTTGTAAAACCAATTCGGTTGGTACCATCTAACTTAATTAGGAACGCTTAATTAAACTAGATAAAATTAAATTAGGATAAGTTGGTAACAGCAGAATACCAAAGTTTCATTTGACAGTTCTAAACCTAATTTTAGCTAAAATTAGTTAGGTTGGCGCCAACAGAATTGAGGCCAATACGTTTTTATAGAAACTTTCCGCTAGATTTTATTGTAAAGCTCTGGAGTGATGATATGCTATTGCAATATGCTGTGCAATGTTCCAATGAAAGTAAAAATAAAGGAAATCATTTTAATGTGCATTCTTAGAGGCTATTATTTATAAAATAAATAAATATTGCTGGACAATCCACACAATATCTAGCTCCAAACTAAACTATGGTATAATAGTATAATAATAATGGTGGTATAATTAATAAGATGGTATAATAATTATAATTATTTCTAATACCCAGACAGAATTAACATCTATGTTCATCACACAAATGTATGTCCTGGGAGGGAATCGAACCCTCAACCCACAGAGTTACTACCGACTGAGCTGAAAGGTCAATCTCGCCCACGGTATTACACGGTCTTGATTCTGTTGTTTCGTTTAACTAACTAAAATATCGAAGGATCTTATTTTGTTTCCACCAAAGTCTAGAGAGTAGAGTAACATTTTAAAAGTACACTTCTAAAATGTGTTTGATTAATTTAACTCATTTAAGACGCCATATAGATTGCTTACCACGATAACTAATAACATCTAAAATATATAAACCCTTTATTGGCTGTAAGAATTATTATTAAGGAAAGATTTTAAGAAAGCTGTGGATTTTGTTTAGATAAATAAATAGATAAAATAAATTGCTGTTGAATAAAACTGCGGAAAATCGTAGGAAAATCTTTTCAATAAAAAAAAGGTAATATTTTACTTATTTTTAAACTGACATAAAAAAATGTTTATCTAGTTTGGACTTTTTATAAACAAAAAACGATCGCTTGTGTTTTACGAAGTATGTATTAGTAAACAACTTTAATAATAATAATATTTTTTATAATAATAATAATGTATTTAATAATAATAACAATAATAATAATTTATTTTCTTAACAGAGAGCTGGTACACTCAGTTCTTATGTTACTACATCATTATTTTCCTAAATATAAAGGTAGTACCGCTATGTGACTGTGTTCCCCACACTAGGACTAAAAAGCCTGTATATAACTATAAATACTCACCTTAGACATTCAATCGAACCTTTTTCAAACGTCACAATAAGGTGCCTTATCGCTAAAAATAATCTCTAAAGCAGGTGTCTCAACATCTATTAACAATATTTATGTCTGACTGTAATCAGATCGTAACCGACTGTGTACAAAATACATGCGATATTAAAAAATACTTTGTTCGATTGTGGCATCCGCATTCAGATGTAAAAAAAATGTAATGTCAATTTAAATTCTGCAACACATTGTTATTTTCAAACCATCATTGTGATTTCGTGAACTCATGGAACATTGAAACGTACTTAATTGTTTTGGATTTTTCCGTTGGGTGCCAAAGTTTTAGGCTAAGATTCGTAAAGGAAGCCAAGCGTTCATTTACGCATCCGTTTGTCATAATTATAATTGTCATATGGAAAGAAGTGCTAAGCGTATGTTTGGGTCAGTAAATGAATAAGTACCGATGACCGAGCTTTGTTTAGTATATAACACGGTAAGAACGAAGTTTTCTAAAAATGAAACCTAGCTAGATCGATTTATCGCCCCCGAAAGCCCCTGCTTACTAAATTTAATGAAAATCGTTGGAGCCGTTTCCGAGATTCTGATTATACATATATACAAGAATTGCTCGTTTAAAGGTATTAGATAAATAAATAAATATTCGTAGACCATGTACACAACACAATCTTAACCCAAAGGAAGCATACCTTGAAATACTCAAACCACTTACTTAATTTGAATCAGTGGCGAACCCAACGAATCACTTGACATTGGTAAAACTATCATCATAATTAAAAAAGGAAACGCCGTTAAAGAAAAAAAAATAAGGATAAAAAAACAATTGAAAGTTAAATGCGGGTATTAAACCATCCACAATAAAAAGCAATCATCTGCAATGTATTCAGAATATGTGACAGCGGGAGTATTGATTGGTTTTTGATTGGAATAAAAACGATTTATTTTGCGTTTCAGTAGATAGGTCTTATGTCTTGTATAGGTCATTCAAGAAAGGTATATTACAAAACATTGCAGACATTAAAATGTTATTGATCGTGAGAAGCGATTAGCCGCGGCTTCACTCGTGTCTTCGGAATGAGGAAGAGCGGACCATCTGTGATGAAATCCTTGCGTGACTATCCGACACAAGCATTATTCTACGCATTTACACAAGCAAACGTGAAAAACTAATTTGTTGTAAGTCGTGATTGCGTTGAAAAATATTTTAGTTGTTGACGCATCGTGCATTCCAATATAAACTGAAGCGAATTCATTTGTTGAGCTTTTTGTTTAAGCATGCGTTTAAGTTGGTTTCAAATTTTCCTGTAGGTTATTTGCACGGCGATTATGGAACTTTAGATACAATTTATATCTATCAGTACAGTATCGATTAATAATAGGCATAATTGCAATCGTCAGTTTGATTGAAACTAGAACAAATTGTGACCAGATGGATTAGTTACGTACGTTCGCTTTCTATCTCAAACCAAATAAATAAAAAGACGGAGTGTCACGAACAATCAAAGTGAAGCCTCAAAACCGTGCTTCTCAGTGTAAATACACACATACAAATACACACTGTGTGTGCATGGGTTGCGTGTATTTACACAGGATCGCAGTTTTAATAATAATAATAATAAATAATAAAATAGCTTTAGTTTGGTTGATCTCGGCGCTCAGTTTTTATATTTATTTGGTTTCTATTAATATAACATCATCAACAATAAACACCAACCTTCCGTAATACCAATTCATAAATAGTAACAGAAAGCTATTAGTACCTATCAATATTTTGATAGTATTAGAATTCTACTTTTCATGTGCGATGTCATCGCTTGCACCTAAATTCAGCTAGTATGTAATACGTTTCAAAGTAATCTTTGTGATTTTGAATAAAAAAAAGGTATTGAATGAAATATTTTTGACTTTGACTTTGACTTGGAAGGGTGAACGTAGTGGCATTTTCATTGCTTTGGATTGGATATTAAGCCTCCCAGTCTTCTTAAGTCTTTCTGTCTGTCTGCTGCCCGAGGCCATGACGTATGTCCTATTAACTCCTTCACCAGATTTAACTACTGGCTCATACGAAGATAGTTGGATTTAAAGTTATTTGGTTATCATAATCACATTATTACTTATACAAATTCAACACCATGCTGCTGTTTTTAAACTAGATTCTCCCAACTTAGTACATTTTGAAGTCCTACTTAGAAACTATATCTATACCTATAAGTTTAATCTAATAAATTTGTGGATATAAATGATGAAATCTAGTCTAGCTAACCATCTAAGGATGTTACTATTTCAAATGCATCAGATAATTCAACCAGTACCCCAAAGTACCTACATAATCATTATCAGACGATCGAGACGCCAAATGAGATGCGCGCACGCAGGCTAGCTACTAAACCTAAGTGTCTCAGAATTTACCTACTTCATTTACATTATTGTATATTTAAAATCAGTTGGTGTGAGGTGTATATCACTATAGAACATTCCATACCAAGTTTAGTAAATACAATAAATAAATAAATATTGGTGGGCAATGCACACAACACCATCTAGCCCCAAACTAAGCATAGCTTGTATTATGGTAACAAGATGGCTGCTAGAATACTTATATTTTTATAAATATATACACCAGATACTTCATAACTCCCAGACAGGGAACAAACATCTATGTTCGTCACACAAATGTTTGTCCTGAGAGGGACAACGAACCGACAACGCGGGTTCGACAACGAGGGGTTGTCGATCCCGCAACCTACAGCGCAGAAGACAAAACTACTACAAGCTGACAGGCCGGTCAAAGTATGCAGATTGTGTAACATTTATACTGCCTCACAGGAGTCAAACCCGAATCCATATTAATTTTATAAATTCGCAATTGTGTTTGTCTTTTTGATTGTTCCGTTTTCACAATTTCTTGATGTAATTTTTGTAGATTGTTTTTTGAGGAAGGAAATAGGCTAAATTTTGCATAGGTACCATGCGTGCGAAACAGCAGGCATAAGCTAGTTTTTATAGTTTCGACCGCTATAAACCCGCACTACAAAGTATATCTGCAACTTAGCTTTACATTTTTTTATATTATAAATATTGATGAAAGATGTTTCTCTAGGCCAACAGTTTCTTTATAATCCATCGCTCGTTGCCACGCAACTAAACCTTAAATTATATACAAATAAATAATAAATAATGCGGACATTTCACACATCTCGCCTTAAAGTAAGCAGAGCTTATGTTATGGGTACCATGACTGATTTTTGTAAATATATACATATTATACATAGAAAAACACCCACACCCGAGACAACTTGCAGATACTTGCAGATTATACAAGCATTTGCCCCATGGTGGGTCTCTAACCCGCAACCTGCGTTTTAGGCGGACCTTGGCCACTTCAAAACAGAGGTCGTCATTATAATAGCTTGATAGTTATTCCAGGTCTATATTTACATCTAAACCAAGTAACATCCAAACAAATACACACACACACCCACGCACGCAAACACACACACACATACACACACAGTTTTAGTACAATTCTACACTCATGAAAAAAGAAAATGCTCAGTCGTTGCATCGTGGTTCAATTGCAAACTAACACACACAGTTGGTATGCTTGTATGATACTCGTAGTATCATACGGTATCATTCTCTGGGGGAAAGTAGCTGATATTTAAAAAAATATTTGTTGTTCAAAAAGGCGAATACGTGCCGTTTAGAATGAAACCGCGAGAGTCTTTGAGATAAATATTCAAAGAAATTAAATATTCTCACAATAGCTTCACAATACATATGAAAATTTTGATATAAGTACACTCATAAAATAGCATGGGTTTCAGCAAAATAGTGATCTTCCTAGAATCAATACTAGGAACAGAAACAAATTATACGTCCCTAGGTTTCGACTAGAAAAGGTTAATAATTCCTTTATGGGGAACACGGTGCGCTTCTATAATAAGCTTCCTGAAAATTCGCTTACATAAAGGGTAGTTTTTTTTAAGAAAGCGTATTATAATATAAATGACTAAATTACTACATTATTGATGACCTATAGTGCATGACCTCATGTTGCTCTGCCCTCAGGCAGTTAACATACACATTTGAAATGTATAAACTCTCTTGTAATAGTTTTACGTAAGTAGTTAAATTATAAGATAGATCATGCATAAAAGCTTTACGAGTTTCTTACCTGTTCTTCTCGGGTTTGAGTTAGGAAGACTCGGCACCTAAATTCATCTAGTATGTAAGACGTTTCAAAGTGATCCTTGAGATTGTATTGAATAAAATATCTTTTGATTTTGACTTTTAATTTGTATGTTGTATAATAGCAAAGTAGGTAGATACCCATATAACAAATAAATGTAATTCTTGTAGCCACGACGTGTGAAGGTCTCTTCCTCGCTCTTTGTGATGAAGTGGAGATAATCACCTCGTTTTCACAGCCAGTGGAATTTATAGGCGCGGAGGCCATTGGTTTTCCATTCAGCTTCAATGATAATCAATCAATCACTGCTGAGTGAGCGTTAGTTCGCATCTCACTGGTGGTTTCTCGGTCGCTCTGTAGATCGTCGTAGTAGGAGTAATTAATGATTATTTTAAATTGAATTTCTAATTATTATGCTATATTTATTATTGTGCTATATTTGTGTAAAAAGTCTGTCTAACGTAAAAAGTATTTAGTTCTAGGATCACAGGGACCACTTTGGATCATCTTCTGTGGCGCAGTGGGCCAAGACCCTGCTGAGATGCAGAAGGTTGCGGGTTCCTGCCGCGAAACAAATTTAAACAAATAAATAAATATTGTAGGACAATGCACACAACACCGTCTAGCCCCAAAATAAGCATAACTTGTAATATGATAACCAGATGACTTCTATAATAGTTATATATTTTTAAATACATACTTATGATACTTTATAACACCCAGACACAGAACAAATTCCTATGTTCATCACATAAATGTTTATCCTGGGAGGGAATCGAACCTTCAACCTACAGCGCATAAGGCAGAGCTACTTTCAACTGAGTTGACAGACCAGCACGATCTGCAAGTATTTGTCTCGGGTTTGGCTGTGTAATACCTATGTATTACATTTACATTATTTAAATTATGGGGCAAATGATGTTGTAGCCATGTAATAATGTACATTTACAAATTTGTAGTATTTACAAAAATATATAAGTATTCTATTAGTCATTTGATCACCTTAGTCCAAGTCCTTAGTCCTTAGTTTGAGACTAGATGTTGTGTGGATCCTCCAATATTACCTATATAAATTTTTATATGTTAAATTCTTCGAAACCCTAAGTTAGTACCGATGTACTTACATAAAAATGACTTCCTAAGAGGTTAAGAGAGTTTTTAAGAGAGGTTTTCTATACGCAAATGTATTTTTTATTTATTTTCGCGAATCATATCACAAATCATATTCAGACAGAGTGCATACTACGCAGGCAAGATAAACGCGTTGAATTAATACATTATGCCTCATTGGCATTATTTATTTATTAACATAAATTACAGAACAGTATACAATAATATAAAATACATGTGAAACAGTAAAGCCATCTAAGGCCCGTTTAAAACGATCTACAGATATATCAGCTAAGCCAGAGGGCAGTGTTCTCAAGACATTGGCACAGATATACCTAAGTATATCAAAAGCAATATTTTTTATCATTATTAGCCTAGATAAGGCAGGCATCGGTTTTAACAGACTGCGATTAGGTACAAAAAATTTTGAGTATCTATACTTAGTGGTACTTATACCTGTTTTTATCTTCATAAAAATTTCCGTAGGTGGCCTTCGACAATCACTAAATTATATAACAAATCAACACAAATCTGTTCCTGGACCTAAATAACTGAATAATATCAAAACTGGTTAAACAAGGTCTAGCCCACGCAGTCAAAAACTCGGGCGCAGCAATCCAACATCTACACTCATTTAACAATAAATATAATAAATAACCTATATTATTTTATTATATTATTTATTTTTTATTACACGTGAAGCACAAACTTTGTACAAAAATTAAAAATACTTTACAAAAATTGCGCGGACGGAGGAGTATGAAATTTCGCACATTTATCATTATCATTACATAGTATAAAACAAAATCGCCTCCCGCTGTCTGTCTGTCCCGATGTATGCTTAGATCTTTAAAACTATGCAACAAATTTTGATGCGGTTTTTTTTGTAGATATAGATAGAGTAATTCAAGAGGAAGGTTTATATGTATAAAACATACATAATATAGTAGAGAAACACTGATAATAGAGGTTAGCGTATATGGGTTCAACGTATTAGAACTACTGAGCTACAGCAACGCGTGGCCGGGTCAGCTAGTTGTTTATATAGAGGAGCGCAGAATGTAATTTTTTTTTTTTAATTATGCATAAAAAATACATAAATTATTTATTGATTATGGTCGAATTTCGACCAGTGGACGACCACTAGTATAATTTAATGGACACACACATAAAACTTTTTAATGTTTTAGTCAGTCTAGTCAGTAGTCTAGTGCTCCGTTAGTGCACTTGACACAACATGTCTTCGAATTTTTGAGGTACTACGATATGCTGGTTTCCTCCATACATTCGTGCACGACTGAATTTGAATCTCAGATCTTAGGATCACAGAACTAATGTATTATAGACTACCAGTGCTCTCTGCTGACGTTTGACTGATCTCTAAGCTTAGTTGGTAGTAGCTCTGCCTCCAGCGATGTAGGTTTTGAGTCCGATTCCCGCCCAGAATAAACATTCGTGAAAACATTTATTCCATGTTCAGGTGTATAAGGTATCACAAGTATGTATTTTCAAGTTAATAAGTGTTATAACGGTTATCAGAATGTCAATGTTTAGGGCTAGATGATTCTGTGTAAATTTGTTTAGCAATATTTATTTATTAACCTATAAGCTTGAACTTACTTGAGAGTATTATTGATTAAAATGCTCAGTCAATCGTTATTTATAACTAGCGAACCGCCCCGGCTCCGCACGGGTGCAATACTGATACTAAATATACTACAGAATGTACAGAATCAAAATCACTCGATCTATTAAAAAAACCGCATCAAAATCCGTTGCGTAGTTTTAATGATCTAAGCATACATAGGGACAGACAGACAGCGGGAAGCGTCTTTGTTTTATACTATGTACTGATTTTTTTACATAATTTGATGAGATTTTAACCAATAGTTAGGAACAAAATCCACCCATATTATATCCTTGATTTGTCAACATTTCTCATTCTCCATAAAATAATATAACTCAAAGCAACAATAATTAGGTAGGTATAAATAAAGTTTGGTAAATGAATATGGCTCATCAATTAGGCAATCAAAAAACTTAAATTAAAAATGTTATATTCCGTGTGCTACTAATTACTGGTAAGTACCTTCCTAGTAGGAAGTAAGATAAACATGATCGCTTTAGCACGGTTATCAATTTTGACAAGAACTACCCGAGTTTTTATTAAAACGATAGTCTCCGTTCTTCTCGAGAGTTGGATTAATAAAATAGCATTATGAATTAACCTCTAATAATTAAGTAAGCATGTTATATGCTATTTTATTAGTCGCAAAAGTCCCCAACTAAGTATACCTTGTATTACGGTCATTAGATTAATAATAATAAGTTTATAAACAGCTGGCATTAAAACAGTACCTACCTACAGTAAAAAATTGTCTGGACTCCACCTTGTGTTACTTGGTAGCTTCGTATAGCTGCACTTCTACCCTTGTTTTAATTGACCTATAGCTTCGCGGATTTTTTTGTGAGTTGTGATGAGTACTAAAAACTTGAAGTAGATACATTATTTTATTATTATTTTTATTGTATTATCAATAGTTTTCGCAGCTCACGCCAAATAATGACTTATAATTATAGGAAATATAATTTGATCATAAATATTTTGGGTTTTTTTATAAATATTATGTACCTACATATTGCAATTTCGTAAGGATTTTTTTTTAAATAAGCCCATCTTACTCGCTGATAATGTAGCTTTATATAATGTAGCTTTATGTAATTATCGAAATCAGTTAAATAGTTTTAAGTTTACCCATTACAAACAAACGTAAAAACAACTTTTCTAATTTTAATATTAATGTAGAAAACGGTTTTGATCTAGAATTTTAACATTAACACAGAGAAAGAAGACCGTAATTCCAGTTTTCGTATTTTTCGTGTTTTCAGGTTTACCACATGTGCGACGGCCTCGGGCGCCAGTTCAGCTACACGTGCCCCAACACCACGCTGTTCCAACAACGGATGCTGATCTGTGACCACTGGTACATGGTCAACTGCTCCATGTCTGAGAGAGACTATGATGCGAACCTCCTTATCGGTAAGTTCTTCTAAGAATCAGCCATACTCTGACCAAAAAGACGTAGCAATACGCAAGCGAGCTTATATTAGCAGTAAATAAATCATTGTACCTAATCAGTATTTGATTCGCAAGATAATAGCCCAAGTTCGAACAGATGCACCAAACCACCTTGGTTTCGATAATGAGTTTATCTACCTAATTGTATGCTATTTATAACAAACAATTTAAAATGCAATGTGCCCACGCGCCGCCGCCGTCTATCAAAGCAAGTTCAATTTAATTTACTGTCAGTGTCAGTGTCATCTTGTGATGATTGATGACATACCAGATATTGAATTTAGATAATTGATAATTATACATATTTGGATGTTGAGAATCACTACTACGCTCAATGTACTGAACTAATTACCTTTATAGTTAACTAGCGACCCGCCCCAGCTTCGCACGGGTGCAATGCTGATACTAATTATACTACAGAATGGTTATCCCTAAGAGAAAGCCATATACCAGACTTTTTGTAGACCTTTTGAGGGTGTACAATACTGTAGTACATTATTTTGATCTATCTCGTAGAGTTCAGCCAGCGTTTGCAATGTAAGCGCAAAAAAATTTGATTATTTACGACACCACATAAGAAACCTCTAAAATGTTCAGTGTTTCTCTACTATATTATGCATGTTTTATACATAAAAACCTTCCTCTTGAATTACTCTATTATAAAAAACAGCATCAAAATCCGTTGCATAGTTTTAAAGATCTAAGCATACAACGGGTCAGACAGACAGCGGGAGGCGACTTTGTTTTATACCATGTAATGATTTTAAAAACTCTGTTATAATATATCAAAGACATCTAGTATTCTCTCTACTTTACTACGCTGTCGGATTCCGGTAGCCATGTAGTTCCATACTGGATGTCTATCTAATAATTAGATTGACATCCTCGAAGACGATCATGCCTTCGAAGAAATACCAGATGCTTTGCCTGGTTTCTGTAAAATGCAATTCATTAGTATGAGTAGCATCCGTCAGTTATTTTTCTATGAGAAATAAATTGTACTGTTTTGGTTTTTAAAGTTCCGACGGTTCAGTGTCATTGGCGACTATACCTATACCTACCTATGGAATGACTTAGAGCTAGGTGCCTTAGGTGGTGTTAGGCAATAGCATTATAGGCACCTAACTCAAAGACATTCCAAGTTTGCCGCTTTCGGCTCCTTACTAATCTAACTAAACAATTTAAAGTCCTGTAAATCTAAGAATCTACCATACATTTTCAGGTCAACGTGATAAGCCCTTTGTGTCCGACGAAGAGATGAGCCAGCGGACACCTCGGCCAGACATTCTCTCTGTGCCTCCGAACAACAACTACTATGACGGTCTGAGGGAAGCTGAGTCCAAGGTAAACTAACAATCAACATCCTTACCAACCATTTCTCTTTAGATGATCAACCCTAGTTGGTTGATCCTGTAGGTCAGACAATATACAACCTGTTGTTTTCTTTCTAGTTCCCTCTCCACCCTGGCAATAGCATCGTCGGCGTCGCAGACTCCATCAAAACTGATAAAAACGGCTTGGATAGTGGCAAGCAGAACTACCGGCCGCCTACGGGCTGGTCTACCAAACGACCTAAACCGACATTCAGCCCCAACGTGGACAATCTCGACGTAGCCGCGTCTCAACGGCCAACTCCAACTATACAACCTCTGAATACAAAGCCAACAGAAGCTAACTCTAACACGGCATCAAACATAACCCCGCCATCTCGTGAACTAGTCCCACCCTTCACCCCACCCACAACTGAAGCCAGCTCTGAAGAGTTCCAAATCGACGCTCGTATGAAAGCACCTGAAGATCCAGTCTTTACCTTCATCAAACGCTTCGACCCCAACTCGCCCGCTTCACCAAAAACCCGCAATACAGCCATGACTAGAACCGAGATCATCGATCTAAACCAACACCTTCCTGATGGACAAGTCAGTTCAGAAGAAGATAGAACCCCAAGAAAGAACAAGAACTTTGCAAATCGAAACAACCAAGTTCAAAGTAATGACAAGAGCTTCATAGAAGACAGTAGGTTCGATTCCGTCAACACCAAAGTTACAACACCAGCGGCTGTTGGCGTTTCCGTGCCGGACAACGTCCTTGTTCCACCAAAGCCTGAGTTTTCCAATGCTCCAACAACGACTGTCGGACCACCGATTTACTACGAATGGAAATGGGCTGTGCCTGCGTTCGATTTAGAACTTCCAAATCAGGGAAACGAAACAAACGTAACCGCTGTCACACTCCCGCCTGGATCCCAAGGAAGGAGTCCATTCAGAGATGTTACGAGACCAACCCCACCAGATGCAAACCCTACCCCCGCACCACAGAACGTGGAATACAACATCAGCTCGTACTTCGTCCCTGACTATGTGTTTCCACTAGACAAGCCTCATCCAGGATATGAGGGTGATGATGCCCAGACGTCTTTCCAAGTGCAGGTAGCTAGGGGAGGAAGGTCTAGTTTTGGAGAGAACCCAGCTTGCCCTCAGTGTCATCCAGCGTACCTGAAGCCAGGGTCTTGTGAACCCTGTATCGTGAAGCGGTAACGATTTGAGGGTAGTTTGTAAATACGATTTTAATGACGTTGATAGGTATTGTGCTGTCAAGGAATGATTATAACTTTGTTTTTAGATAAGTAGTTAGTATGTTTTGTGATCTGTGCATAACTACTCCCAAAATAATTATAATTTATATTTTATACTATGTAGGAAATCCTTTTTATTATTTTTATATGAAATGTATAAAATATCGCAATAAGTTATTAACTATCGATTAATTTATTAAGTGTAATTAAATAATTAGATAAATATGTAGGTAGATACATAATGTACCTACCTAAACTTAGCAGCATAATACCTACATGCCCGACTTTCTATTAAGTACTTATTGATATTGAATGAAGCCATATTTAATTGTATTTACCTACCTACTTGCTTCAAAAAACCTTTTATGGAATCAACCTAGGTACCTAGCTAGCTACCATTTTATTCACTTCGTTTCGTAGTAGATACCTACCTTGTTGATGTTATTTTTTTATGTCGGCCTTAAGAAATTGGTCTCCGAATAAATAACAGTTAGTAGGTACGCTAGGTACATAGGTAAGTGCACCAACCTAAGTACCTTCACTATATAAGTAAGCATCCTACCTACCTTCATGTTTTAATATAATTGGCCAAGTGCGTGTCGGACCACGCATCGTGAAGGCTTCCGAAGTCAGTAAGGATAGCATAAATAAAAAATAAAACAAAATTGTTGATAATTATAATGTAATATAATAAGTAAGAACTCGGGGTAATTCCTAGGTTACTAAACTAGGCTACGTAGGTATCTTAACTTAGATATAATGTTATAATACTTTTTACCTTTCCATGACCAAATAGATTAAAACTAGGTTTACATTATGTACCTAACCTACCTAGGTAATATTGGTTAGTTTAGTAAAATGTACTTATTTTAAATATAAATAATATAAATAATATTAATAATACCTACATACCTACGTTTTATTGCTAACCAGCCAAACCAATTATTTTCTGTTGAGATTTCTAGTCTAAGTCTAAAAGTACTAATTAATATAGGTGAACAAATAGATATGTAGGTAGGTACATTAATAAAAATAAATAAATATTTGTGGACAATGCACACAACACCATTTAGCCCCTAATTATGCATAGCTTGTACTATAGTATTCTATCAGTCACCAACTGGTCTGCTCACCACCAGATGACTGATAGAATACTTATATATTTGTAAATACATAGGTACATGAGATCAAACCCTCAATCTACAGCGCAGAAGGCAGAGCTACTACCAACTGAGCTGACAGGTTAATAATATTAATTATATTATGTATATATATATATTAATTTGTATTAGGTATAAATAATTAAATATATTGTCACAGACACTAACTATAGGATGCTAAATCCCTTGTACAGAACATTAAAACAAGGAGACCAACTAGCCCCAAAATAAGCTGAGATTACATGCCTATTAACCACAATTAATTATTAATCTGTATGTTATACTAATACAAAATATCTTCGATAAACTAACAATATTCCACAAAGGTGTAAATAAATAAAAAAATACACAAATTCAACATCTTGATTTGTTTTGTGTTTGTTACAAAGTAGCTATCATATTTTGTGCTGCTGTATTTAAAAATATTGTACATCAATATTTATTTATTTATTATTATTTAGTAACATTGTAGGCATAAGTACATATAACGATCGATGTTAAGAGATATATATTTGTTCCTTTTAGGTTCTCTTATTGTAATGTAAATTCAAGAATTTTATTGTATACTTCACTCTCAGAGTATCTAACATATATTAGGCCTCTTCCGTGTGATCCGTAGGTTCTCCGTAGGATCCGTAGGATCCGTGTGTTTAGAAAAAAACCCAAAGTCACAACTCCAGGCAAAAAGGGTGACAACGTTCAGTGATTGATTACTGATAACTGATAAGTCATAGACCCCTCTAGGTTAGTGAAAATTATTTGCATTAGTAATTTGTTTTGTTGCATATTTGTTTGCAGTGCTTTCGTTAAAATCTGTAAAATTTGTGGTTGCTAAAATAGTTATCTCTGTGATTTACTTTAGAGGTAAGTATGTACTTTCTTATTCTGCTAAAACATAGATTAAAATGTTTATTAAAATAGGCGTGACGAAAGATTTTGAAATCCACTTCCGTAATGTCACATTTCACATCACATTTACTATTAACGAAATAACCTTTATTTCGGTAATAACCTTTAGTTTAACGAAGTTTAAATTAAAGCCATTTTCCTAATATTTTTTCAATAGGGCGCGAAAACACCTCACAGGTGTCATGGCGTCGGCTCTGACGTCACGCCCATCGGCCATCTAAACACGTCATTGTTACTATGCGCAGCGAAGAAAATAAACAAAATATTAAATTAATTCACGTGATAAAAATGAATTCCAAAGTTTATAAGTCGTGTGCTGTACCGCAGTGTAAAAACACATCACTAAGAATACCCAACAAAGTGTTTGTATAAGTTCCAAACAAGAAAATAATAAGAGCTATGTGGTTAAAGCTCGCACGGCTAAACCCGAACGACGTAGCCACGAATTCGCCACTTTATTTCTGTGAAGACCTCTTTGATGTAAGTACATATATTGTGTTATCATATATTGATAGGTTTTAAACTTAAAATGTTTGTATGACGTGAAATAGACGAAATATTGAGGCTAGGGATTAATTAATGTATTAGGTTAGGTTTGTTTTGATTTGGCTATTATTCGATTATCAATTTTAATCGTTTATTATTCTTTTTTCAGTTGCCAAATGATATGGAAAATTATATGGAGTAACATGTGATGGGGTCAGTATCACAAGTACGTATGAAACCAGGATGTATGCCCCATAAATTTGCATGCCAACCAGACAGGAAAACACGAACATCTAACACAACAGAGCGACCCTATATAGCTAAGAAACGAAGAATGATGATTCTTGAAGAGTGTAAAAAGGAATTCGAAGAAAAATGTATAGTTACAGAACAATCATGTTTTGAAGAAATTGCATCTGGTAGTTCAGGTACCTACCTATATATTATTAACTTATTTATTAGAATATAGCATTGAAAAAAAATATTTTTATTCTGAGTGTTATTACCCTATGTAATAACACTCTTTAATAGTACCCTATGTAATAACACTCAGAATAAAATTAACATTGTTGTTACACTCAAAACTACAAACAACCTAGTAATCTCCTATTTGTGTTCATAATCATAACATTGCACTTAAATAACTAAATATTTGTTTACAGTTCAGCAGAATGTAGAAGAATTTCCCCAAATAACACCAAAACTGTTGGATAAATCAATTCAAGTGCACATATGCAAAACATTCAGAAGTAAAGCTAACCAATCAAAAGTCAGTTCAGTAAATCAGATGACATCACCATCAAAGCCGTTTCTACATTCTGCCTCTACATCACCATTTAAAATCAAGCATCATGGTGTTAGTAGTAACCTATCAAGATTGAGTTTAAATTCTTTGAGTAAAAGAGTTATAAAAAAAGAAAAATCAGATAGTGATACTTCTTATACTCCCTCTGTAATTCACACAGAATCATCAATATCTGTAAAATCTTTTAAAATGGAGTCTACTTCGGACTGTAGCGAGATGATAGAGGATGATATAAGGAGAGAAGATTTATATGCTTTAGTGTACCTTGAATAAAATTAAAAAAGCCCCCGTTCTTATATTGGCATTCCTTTAAGTTGTTATTATTTAGTTAACTTGATTCAAGAACAGATAAAAATACCATTAAACCATATTTTACTATGTCTCAAAAAGATTATATTAAATAATTCATTCCGTAAACTTGCTGATGACTTTGGTATTGATAGAACTTATCCAAGCAAAGTTTTTTTTAAAAATATAACTATTATAGCAAGTGTAATGCGTCCTTTTATTGTATCATTAGATAAGGAATTGATTAAAAAAAATTTACCAATGGCTTTTAGGCATAAATACAATATGTGAATGTGACTTGTATAATAGACTGTTTAGAGATTGAAGTACAAAAGCCTTCAAAGGCTTTATATCAAGCTCTCCGAGGCCGAATAACAGACACATGCAGTATTGAAACTTCTGACTTCTCAAAATTGCTGCAACCCAATATGTGGGTCATGGCAGAGGATTTAAACATGTGGAAGTGTATTTACGAAAAATGGGTGTGCCATTAGTAGGGCCTCCCAAGTGTTGTATCTGGAGGTATGTTAACTAAAGCTGAAGCACAAGAAACTAAACAAATAGCTAGATAAAATGATTACGTGAATTCAACATGTTAAAAACACCTGCCTGTCTTAACTTAAGTTTGGTTAAAGTTCTTGATGTGATAACTATAGCTTGTGGTTTGATTAATATACAAGATTCTCTTATTAAATAAAACACATTAAATTTCTGCATTTTTATTTTCTATTCTATACTTTTATATAAGAATGGATAAACATGGGTTTTCCAAAATTGAATAACACTTTCAAGAAAGCCTGACATATATTGGTCATCAAAAGTTATACATACAATTTCTACATTTTTATTACTAGAAAACTTTGGGTCTGCAACGCAAAAGTAACATTTATTTAGGCCACTTAGATACATTTGCATTTAAATCTGGGCAAAGCATTTCTTGCTGGGTCTCCCATTTTTTATATAATTATGATATGTTTTGTTGCTTAAAGGGCATTTTATCTCCACAATACTATCTTGACATATTCCATCAGGGGAACCTGCTATCATTGGATGTTTTTGGGATATGAACAGTCCTACATTCTTGATTTTTTTCCCTAGTTTCTTGCTAACTATTTCTCGAACTTCATTTTCAAATATCTACCCTGCTTCATTGCTGGTGTGTCTGGTATCTTCCCCCCCATGATAGTAGAAATCAGAGTCCCATCAATGGTCTGACACCGACTCACTTCATAAGCTCTAGAAGCTGTCACCCTTCCGTACCTCAGTTCAAACCAAAGGTTATTTTTGAACTGGTCCCTGGTTTCAGTTTCAATCTTGTTAATAAGGTCAACAGTCAAATTAATTTTACTTAAAAATAAGTCACAACATTGTTCCTTATATGTAAGCACAAGTTGGTGCATTGAGATGCTTACTAGTTTATTACATTTATAATCTTGTTGATACTTTAGTAGCTCGCAGTTGTCAAGTTTTCTCTTTTTTCCTTCTTTTAACAATTTTTCAAGAACTGTGGAGTTAGAAGGCAGTATAGGGCTACCTTTAGATAAATCTTTTGCAGATATAAATTTCAAAGTAGTTCCAACTCTTGATAGCTTTGATTTCCGCCAGTAACATTGAACTTCTGTGCATGAAGGTTCTTCGCTTCGCCTATGGATCCACATAAGCAGCGCTATGGCATGCTTACATCCGCCCTGGGCAGCAACACAATAATTTAGTTGCACATAACTGATTGCATCATCCCCATAATGATGGTCTTGAAGACCTGAAATAGTTGAAATTAATTCGAATAAATACATAGGTACCTACACAGTAGTAGTGATAGTACACATTGACTTGGTAATAATCAGATTTTACGTGTTTACTATGAGGAAAATAGCAACTTACAAGCTGTGAGGGAGCTAACCTCATAAATAAACAATGACAAGTAAAATAAAATTCAAATATCTAGAGTAAAGATAGGTAAATAATCGCGACTCAGCTTGTGCCCAATGCGACTGCGGAGCTCCCATCCAAACTATTTCACATCTACTCATCTGCCCCATGTGCCCTGATTTACCTGACAAACCTAATATAAGTAGTTATATCATTGACTCGCAAGAAAAAGAATACAAAATTTACTTACAAGGAAGTTTTCACGTTTCTAAACTCAGACGAGCAAAATTCTCTATTTGTTGCGAGGAAATCGCCTAACATTAATAGATAAATCCTGGGCGAATTTGAACTATTTGCCTTAATAAAGCTTGGTTCCATTGTTAGAGTAGAGTGGGTGGAGTCGATAAAACACAAATAAAAGAATAAAAAAAAACTCAATCCAAATTTTTTTTTTTTTCTTCGCTCATATGAGCAGGCTAAAGTCTAGAGACCATACTGCCTTGTCTTGCGTAAAATAATATCATCCGTTTCAAGGGTAAATTTTATGTCTTTCGTAAGTTTCATAAACAATGTTTATGTATTCATCAAAATACTTTGATACATCTGAACGATTTTTTTTTTTTTTATTGAATAAGTATTTTATTTTGCTAATAATTTATAAAATAGTTATGTACATATTTATTATTGTAAATAAAAGTTTTTTTTTTTGGTTTCCCATTTTTTGTTATTTTTTTTTTTAATAATTAATTACTATAATATTCTTTAACATTTATAATTATATTATCTATGTACATTTTGCACATTTTTATATATCTATTAAAATACTAAATAAAAACTTATACAACTCTATATAGGTTGACTCATTCTTAAGTAGCTCCAGAATACAACGCGGGACCAAATCAGGCTCACCATAAATTTGGAGGAGTCCATCTATCAGTACAAGGCGCTGAATACTGAATGATGGACAATCAAAAAATATATGATTTAATGATTGAACTTCTCGTGAATGACAATGCTCACAATCAGAAGAGTCAACCAGCTTTAGGCGATATAGTTCAAACGACAGTGACCAAAGCGCATTCGACAGATTGTAGAATAAAATTTTCTATTTAAGAAAATCTTACTCTTACAAAACCACGGTATAGAATCAATCTGGACATCGAGAGTTGCATACCAGGAACCTTTATTTTCGACTTGCGTATAGTGATACGAATGTCTTCCCCATGCATGACAC
Source organism: Lampropteryx suffumata (assembly GCA_948098915.1). Lineage (NCBI taxonomy): Eukaryota > Metazoa > Arthropoda > Insecta > Lepidoptera > Geometridae > Lampropteryx > Lampropteryx suffumata. The sequence goes on along the minus strand of OX402557.1, from coordinate 18,987,689 downwards.
ATCCGTTGTTTTAGGAGACTTACAACGTCTGTGTATGGTAACAAGACATCTGCATCACCACCGCTTTCAATATTAGATGATATGGTATTTGAAAATTTAACTATCGTATTAGCTAGATAATCTGCTTTTTCATTTCCTTCAACACCTTTATGTGAAGGCACCCACACGAAGCTAACATTAATATTTAAATCAAACAACTACACCCATAGCTGTTTTATTAAGTAAATGATGTAATTAGTGTCAGCATGCAATTTGTTATTTGCCAGGTTTTTTAGAACACTCATGCTGTCACTAACAACGACCCATTTATTGTGTCCCAAGTTACGACTTTTAATATGTTTTAAAGCGCTCAAGATTGCAACAGCTTCAGCTGTGAAAATACTAGCGAATTTATCCATTTTATGACCAACACCAATATTCAAAGACGATTCAAATATGGCAAAAGACACAGCGTTATCGTTTTTGGCTCCATCCGTATAGACAAACTTGTGATCTGTCCATTCAGACAGCATTGTGCACACTTCTTCTTAACTTGACAAAGCATTATCAATTACTACATTAATTTCTGGGAATTTACTATTAAAAGATCCTTCATAGCAAGGTTAGGTATGATTTGCCTGATATATATTTAAATTTTGAAGAAATTGTTTAAAACTCTGAAAGCCCTGAAGCATAAAAAAAGATTTAAAAACCCCTTGGGCTCCGGACAGGTTAGTCAAAAGACTATTGCCAGGAACACAATGAAGTTTTAATATAAACCTTTCTTTTAGGTAATTCAAACGAATATTAATTGGTGGAAGCCTGCATTCAATCTGCATAGCATTGATAGGGGTACTCCTAAATGCCCCTGTGATTAAACGCAGACATTTATTTTGAAATGTATTAATTCTATTTACAATTTTTACATCGGCAGCATAACAAACGAAGCCATATTCAAAATGACTACGAACTAAAGATTTGTACAATGTTAATAAAATCTTTGGATCTGCTCCCCAATAAGAGCCTGACAAAGACTTTATTACATTGTGAGCTTTTTGAGCTTTGCAAATCATTTGTTTAGAGTAATTATTCCAGGATAAGTTATGGGAGAATAATACTCCCAAGAACTTAACTTCAAGAGACACTGGCAAAGGTGCATTTTTATAATAAATCGCAGGCAAGTTATTAGATTTTTTCCCAAAAACCACTACCTTAGACTTCGACGAATTAACATCAAGATCTAAATAAGAAAAGTATTTTTCAAGTTTTGTCAATGCGTCATTGACAATTTCAGCTACAGGAGCTAAATCTGCTCCCGACGCATAAACAACCAAATCATCTGCAAATTGAAGATTTTTAACATGTGAACCTAATATTAAATTTAAACGAAATATATACAAAATGAAAATTAAGGGTGACAGAATGCCACCCTGACATACACCTACAGAAGAATATCTTGGACCATAGAGATGTTTATTGTATTTTACAAAAACTTCTCGATCTGAGAAAAAACATTGGATCCAATTTATAATTTTTTCAGGAATGCCTAGTAATAGCAGTTCTTGACAAAGAATTTCAATATTGACGCTATTAAAAGCGCCTGAAATGTCAAAGAAAACAGCGACCAGATGATTGTTTGCAGCCAAGGAATGACATATATCAAGTTGTAATTGACAAATACTCTCCCGAGCAGAACGATTTCTACGAAAACCGAACTGATTGGAAGGTAAAAGTTTGTGATGTTCTACATAAAATTCCAAACGTTGCTTTAGCTCAAAAATTTTACCGACACATGAAGTGAGCGCAATAGGACGATAAGATTCAGGGCATAATTTGGGTTTATTGGGTTTCAAAATTGGTACTAAACAGTCAGTTTTCCAATTGTGAGGTACTATATTATTTTGCCAAAGTAAATTTAAAATTTGGAGAAAAATTGTCAAACAGTTTCTATTCATTTTCTTAAAGATTATAAATGGTACTCCATCAAGACCAAAAGCAGTATCCCTCCTAGAGAAAATGGCAGAAGTTAATTCACTATATGAAAAAGAGTCTACAAGAAAGCTATTATTAGAATTTAAATTATTTGAATTAAGTGTTTTCGATTTAGGTAGTACAAAATCAGGAGTATATTTGGATAAAAAATCACAAATCCATGAGTCGTCTTCATATTGAATAGGTTTATAGTAAGATTTATTAAATTTACGCATGAACTTCCATACAACGGTTAATGGAGTGCATCGATTGAAAGTTTCACAAAGAGAGACCCAGCTTTTTTGTCGTTCTATTTTTATTGTAAGTTTTTTGTAAGCTCGCAGTCTCTTGAACTCCAAATAGCTTTCTTCTGTTGGATTGAATTTAAAATTTAAATATGCTTCTTTGGATTTCAAAACAGCTGCTGAACATTTTTCATTCCACCAAGGCAGATAAGGTTTTTTACCAGGTTTATTAACACATGACTGTTGACTGTCAGTGTCAGTGACATTGACAACAGAAGAATTTCTGCTTACAATAGACCTATCAACGGCCGTACGCAATACTTTACAAAAATCTAAATAGGAATCTTGCGGAAATTCAGTATCCACTATAAAATCAACCAACATTTTATCCATGCAACTACTAAACATTGTCCAATCTGTAAGTTTGTAATTTGGATAGATTGGTAAATGTCTCAAATTATGACAACTAGGATCCGAACCAGTGTTATTGCTATTCAATAAAACTTTAATTTTATTACGGGAAGATGATAGCTTGTGCCGACTGGGCTATCATAAACGACCAGTCACAATGTAGCGCCAATGATGGCGAAATCAACGACAAATCTAATGCGTTCGACAACGAACCAATCGTCGTTGGTAGACCATCATTTAACAAAACTAAGTTATTGTCGTCAATCACTTCCAAAACATCTCTACCACGAGGAGAGTCAGAACTGCAACCCCAGGAGGTATGATGTCCATTGAAGTCTCCTGCAAATATGAATGGACCAGGAATAGACTTGATTAGTGCGTCAAATTTGCTTTTACTAAAGGCTGGACTACAGTTTGTTGGGCTATAAAAACTGACTATGCTCATAACTTTCTTATTTAATTGTTACTTTAATACAAATATTTTGTAGTGAGTCATCAAAAAACGTGTTGACTTTAGAATATGCGATACTATTGTGAATTAGAATAGCTACACCATTATGATTGTTTCCACAATCATTACGTTCAATGTTATAATGTTTTATTTTGAATGTTTGGTATGGTTTAAACCATGTTTCAGAAATAATTGCAATATGAATGTTATTTGAATAAAGGAAGTTTGTAAATATATGTTTGTTACTGTTTAGACTTTGTGCATTCCATTGAATAATATTTAAAAAATCCATTATGATGTTGGAGGTAACTTGTTACTTAGAGTTTTTTTTAAGGTATCTCTAATAGACCCTGAATTTATGGGGACATCTTTGTTTGTTATAATTTTAGTGATTGTTTCTATTAAAATATTAATAAAAACTTCAGACTTCATGAGATTATTAACCTGTACATCAAGTGTCCTAGCTGACAGTGCTGGGAAAGACTTAGAGTCGAAAAGTTCTGAGTATGTGGCAGATCGATATGTGGCATTTTGCATCTTTAGTTTCAATACTACAGCTTTTGAAGTTATGCGTGCCGGAGCAGATGCTGCAGACCTCTGTGTTGCGACAAAACTTAGCAATGTGGCCGTACCGCATGCACTTTAAGTACTGTTTTACAGGGGGTATGTATGATTTCACTTCATGTCGCCAAGAGTCCAAGTATACATATTCGGGGAGCTGAGTCGACGCGAATGTAACAGCAACCGCTTGGGTTGGCTGGAACAAGACACTACCCTCACCTCGCACCCTACGCATAAATCTTCTGACCTGTATTATATTTTTGGTGCTGCCAATAAGCCAAAAAATTTGCTTATTTGACATCTCAGTGGGAACAGATGTCAGAACACCTGTTACCTCCGTGTAGCCTGCTGGGATGGTGGCTTTTAGTGATAGCTGTTCCAGTAGTTGTACCTATTTATTGATCTCAGATGTAAAACTCCAGAGACGCAATGTTCACCCAATGCTTTAAGCGGTCACGGTCATTAAAAGCAACACCGTCATCAGTGTGCGTCAGGAACACGATGAATCCGTCCGACTTGTTGGAATTATCCGGGTATTTTCGTATGTATCCTTGAACTTTATAAATCTCATACCTGTCCTTTTCCTTACTGTTTTTTTTGACCTCATCAGCTTGTGGAGATTCGACCGAGTCGGAGTCTGAGGTCGACCCTTCCGACCGGTCTTCATCCGGAGGTGGAGGCTGCTCACACCTCTTCCTCTTTTTCCCCATGGCTTACCGGTACCAGTACTAGCTTTGTATAATATTTACAACGAAAAAATTATATATTTACAGAGCAGTGTTGCCAGCCGGTCTTTGTCAAAAGTTACCTAAACTAGATCTAAAAGTAACCTTTCAGTCCGAAATGTAACCTTTCATATTTTTCTACAAAAAAAGAGGAGGTTCTCAATTCGGTTGTAAATTTTATATATTTGTTACCTCATAGCTCTGTCATTTATGAATCGAAAAAAAAAAATAAAAAAAAAAATAACGAACGAATTTCGATATTTTGCTTTATTATTGAGATTCTCAATTTGGTGGTATTTTTATGGGTTCAAATTTAATTCAATGAAGTTGGTTTTGTTTTTAGTTTTAAAAACGTAATTATTTTAGTAATTAGGTATAAAAGGTAGTTTTTTTATTTGAATGTTGTATTCAGCTACTTACTTCACTTCTAAACACTCGTAGAATGTTTTAATATATGTTATAATTCTAAACACACACGAGCTTATGAATTGTCTAAATTTGTTGCCATCTCCATTTCTTGACATTAGAATGACAAGGACAAAACATACTTAAGCGACACTCTAGCGAAATATGTGATTTAAAGGTAAAACTTCACGACAAACAATAATGCCATCAGAGGCGACAAGCAAACGAACTCGAACAAGACAGTTCCGATTGATCGTGCGAGTGAGCGAGAAGCTTTGGTCATCTGAGGTTTGGTATATAATGAGAGAGAAAGACGTGTTTTTAGTAGTCACACTTACTATGTTTCAAACTAAATTTGCTTAATTTTGCTTAATAAAATATAAAAGAGCGTTTCTTTTCATGTTGGTTTCGTTTAGGAAAAAAAACAACAAATTCTAAAAATCACCTATAAGTAACCTTTTGAGTCGAGTAACCTAGAAGTAACCTGACAGAGTTAAAAATCACCTAAAAGGTTACAAAAGTAACCTTCTGGCAAGACTGTTACAGAGATTACAATTAAATTACAAAAAGATTTCGAGAGTTCGCGCCTTTCCACTTTCGAGGTTCCCGCCTTTTTCCAACTCAATCCAAATGCGTAATCACAACTAAACACAATAAATGACAGTATTGACAACGGGTGTTTATATATGGGTGACGTCATGCGCTGTGATTGGTGTTTCAGTCAAAATGGCCGATTGCGGTATTTTAATGTGTTAATTTATTGAAAATCTTAACACATTCACTGCCACTGACACGCCTCGCGTGTTCAGGCTAATCAAAGTCTCTACGCCAGGAACACGCCAGGCGTGTTTTGAATGTTTCGGTTATATTTCCAAAACTAGGCCAGATTTTCTGTTCAAATTTTTAGTGCATCATTTTTAAAGGATAGGCTATGGCATATTGAAGCGGTTCCCTAAAAAAACTAGTTAGATTTTTTTACGAAAAATAGGTATTTTGTAGTGCCGAGAACACGCTAGGTGTGTTCACTTACTGAAGCTACCCTTAGGTTCCCAAACTTTTTTATTCTATTAAACTAAATTAAATTTTTGCTAATTTCAGAGTTATAAGCTTGCGATATGAGATTTTTAACCAGTATTTGATGACAAAACGGAATGTCATAATTTATCGGACCGTTGTTTTTACCGTATACAGTACTGTCATGTATGAATAAATAATAAATAATGCCGGACATTTCACACAGCACCATCTGGCCCCAAAGTAAGCAGAGCTTGTCTTATGTACCACATGACTGATATACTACTTCTATGAAGTCGCTTATACAACTCCATGCGCCATCAATGAAAAAAAAACGTACCTATCCGATGTATATCTTTATATAATTATACATACACACACAGTGACATACACACGTACAGTAAAATTATCTCTATTATATAAAAATCAATTGCTGTTCGTTTGTCTCGCTAAAAATTTTGTCATCATTAATATCTTCCGTACAAATTTAACTTTTCCTGAAAAAAAGATAAGAAATCAATTTATGTATTTCATTTGAATATTTTGAATTTAATTCATACTTATGTAATTAGGTTAGGCCAATCAACCAACATTACGGTAATACGAGATAAATAACGTAAACAAACTTTCTGCAGTTCAAAGTTTTTTATCGGTTTAATAATTTAGATGAATTCACTCATATAAGACTGAAAATATGTTTAAATATGATTGTCACTCAATATATTATCAAAACAAATGTACTTGCACTGTTAACAATGCCAATGTTACAGTTCACAATAAAACTTTATTCATTTATGCATGGGAATTTTAGTAAAAAAAGTTTGAGAACCTTATATTATGTTATAATAAATTTACTTACTAAAATCTATTTTTCCAAGCAATGCCGCGAGCACGCTTAGCGTGTCCGCGGTTTTATACGGCGGCATCTCGATAAACTTCAAGAAAATCGTGGTGGCAGTGAATGAGTTAATAATCTGAAGTTTTTAAATAAAACTAAACCAGTGTTATACATTTTTTTGACATTAAGTTTCCCCTTAAAACATTAAATCGACCATTTTATCATACTGTCGTCATGCCTATTAGTCCATTGAAAAGTTACATTTGGGTATGCATTTGTCAGAGGACGCAATTTTATTTTTTTAATGTGTAGGGGGGGTCAGTAGAAGCTTAAGTTCAAGTTTGTGGGGTCGGCACCCTTGTCCCCCGGCCGCCATCTTGGAAAAGGGGGTGCAAAGGGTTTTCGCGCTGTATCTCGTAAACTAGTTACCTTACAGAAAATTTAATCAAACATAAAATGTAGCAAATTAAATTTCCTACAATTTTATTTCTATTACTTTTTATCGTCAAGTGACCAACAAAAAAGTTATAAACAAAAATAAATGAAAATTTTGTTTGTTTGTTCTAGGTTTTACAGCGCTCCAAACTTAAACGGATTCTCGAATGCTCATAGGGATGCAATAAAAACTAAAAATTAGGCTTACTTTTCTATCTATATTTTTTTTATTCATACAATTTATTATGATCTTAACATTCCTATGCTATTATTGAACTATGTTTGACCCTTTTACCCACCACCTATGAGGTATAACATGGGCAAAGTCAAATTTATAAAAATTTTGCAGAAGCATCCAGAGTTAGCAAGTGGAACTAAATTATTTATGAGTGAGAAAGTCGAGTCATCGTTACTCAGTGTTGTTGGCGAACGTTTTTTCGTCTTTTTATATGGCGGAAATAAAGACGATACTCTAGACACTCTGCGATACAAACGATTTGCTAAGACAGTGACAAAAAATGCATTAAAAAATGCATTAAATTTTTATAAATTTGACTTTGCCCATGTTATACCTCATAGGTGGTGGGTAAAAGGGTCAAACATAGTTCAATAATAGCATAGGAATGTTAAGATCATAATAAATTGTATGAATAAAAAAAATATAGATAGAAAAGTAAGCCTAATTTTTAGTTTTTATTGCATCCCTATGAGCATTCGAGAATCCGTTTAAGTTTGGAGCGCTGTAAAACCTAGAACAAACAAACAAAATTTTCATTTATTTTTGTTTATAACTTTTTTGTTGGTCACTTGACGATAAAAAGTAATAGAAATAAAATTGTAGGAAATTTAATTTGCTACATTTTATGTTTGATTAAATTTTCTGTAAGGTAACTAGTTTACGAGATACAGCGCGAAAACCCTTTGCACCCCCTTTTCCAAGATGGCGGCCGGGGGACAAGGGTGCCGACCCCACAAACTTGAACTTAAGCTTCTACTGACCCCCCCTACACATTAAAAAAATAAAATTGCGTCCTCTGACAAATGCACACTAAGGCCTAAAAAATGTAACATTTTAATGGACTATATTGTTTGGACGTTGTTTATTCTAACTGTGTCTGTGGACAGTCAGATCTTATAAATAAAGCATAGCACCTTCAACTATAGGATGCGTTGACTCCTAGGTTTTTTCCACGTTTTTTCAATTCAATAACTTTATCGGCAGACAGCAATGGTCCCATAGACAAAATAACAGTCAAACACAATATAGTACAAAAATAAGAATAGTAAATTTAATTTTTAACTAGTTTCACCCAGTCAGTGGTGAAGATTGGGACAATCATACTTTTCTGATATTATTTTCAGATTGCTGTTGCCTCTTCACTCTGCTCATTATAGATGCGAGTAGCTTCCGCACAATCGCCGCGAAACCATCAGTTAACGTATTCGGGAACATTTCTGAAGCACTGTAATCAATCAATCCCATACATTATTGTTCTTTTTTACTAGCGACATCGCTAATAGAATGTCACTTTGTCTAAGCCCTCTGGAATCGCTAATTGCTACAAACCCATGACAACCCCGAATTATTGCTTCACTTAGCGTCATCTATCCATCCTTGATAAACTAAATAAAATTATTGAGTAGGCTGCCATCTGTTGTCGAAAGTAAGCAATAGTAACGAATATAAAGCTACAAAATTTAAAATCATCATGCTTCTATCCAAACCGTACTATGTAATTAACCTTATTTAGCTTTCCCGATATGGTATACTAAGATTGAGACAGTAGCGGCGTTAGGGTAGGGCGGGGTTGGGCGATCGCCCAGGGCGCCGGATAAAAGGGGCGCCGCTTGCGTCCCTTTGTAGCTTATCGCTCATAGTTCGAGGTTTATCTACTCTTAAATTCCCTAAGTTAAGTCAGAAATCATATCACACACAAAGAAATCAAAATATTATTCTATTATATTTGACTGTCCTCCAGACATTATTCATGTAGAACAACTATCGCTGACATTACGATTTGTTGATTTATCAGAAAATAATAAAAAACAGAAAAAGAGCATTTCTTGAAATTTATACCTGTCAATGAGTCAACTGGTGAATTACTGACTGAAGTTATTATTAATGTTTTAAATAAATACGAACTGGATTTGAGCAACTGTAGGGGTCAGGGTTATAACAACGGGGCGAATATGAAAGGAAAAACTATTCGGGTTCAAAGGAGCATTCTGAACATAAACCCTTTAACTGTTTATGTACCGTATGGCTGTCATAGCTACAATCTAGTACTATGCGATGCCGTTAAGTCATCCGTAAATTATAAACAAAGTGACTCTTTGTTCATAATAATAATAATAATACTTAAATTACTTTGGCCACTAAAACTCAAAAAACTGATGTTCAAGTGTCTCATGAGGCTACTACTCTAGCTGAACAGCTAAAAGATTTCAGCTTCATAGTTTCATTGTTTGTTACCACATACTTTTTCAAATAATTATCGTAAGTAAAACTCTACAACCAACAGTCATGGATCTCGGTAAATGTACAGAAATGTTGAAAAAATACTGCAATTTCTTGGAAGACTATAGAAATACAGGCTTTAAAAGCGCTATTATACCTACTGCAAAGGAATGAACCAAAGAACTAGAAATATAACCTGTGTTTAGAGCTACAACAAGAATTCGATGTTTTAAGCGTCAAACTGGTGAAATTGCACGCGATGACACTATAATTTCTCTAGAAAAAAAAAATTAGGTTTAATTTTTCAACTGTCTTTTGGACACCACATTAATTTCAGTCAATGAAAGGTTCGAACAGTTAAATGAGTACTCGGAACCATGGTCTTTTTTGTACAATATTAAACAATTCTGGAAAAACCAGACCTTGTCTAACTCTGTGGTGACCTCCAATTAAAATTAATTGTAGACTCTAAATCAGACATAGATAGTTGTATGTTGTGTGATGAACTCGTAAGTCTGATATCCTTTTTGCCTGATCAGAATGTGAATGTTACTCCTATTTTTGTTTTAAATTTCATCAATATTTAAAACAAAAATAGGAGTAACCAAAAGTTGCGAATTGCCTTTATTATTGAGAAGCATTGCGAATATTATTGACTATATTTGTAACGGTTGCTAGTGGGGTGAGGAGTTTTTCAAAGCTGAAGCTGATAAAAACCTTAGCAATTGAAAACGAAATTGCTGAAAACATCGACTTCGATAACCTTATAGAAAAGTACATTTTAGTTCGCTGATAAGAAGGCCAGAAAAGTAAAATTTTATTAGTTTTTTCTAATTAACGGTTAGATAATTGATTCAGGCGTGACTTTGCGGAAATCCATTACAAAACATTAAATAGATGGACAAATATTTAGTACTATTCCGCCAATCTATTCTCAAAGAGTTAGACACGATGCAGACGCAGCACTTCCCTCCCGCCCGCAATTGAAAAGCCATGCAAAGCGTTAGTAAAAGGTAAGCACACACAATCCACACATGCAACCTCCCAAAGAAATTCGACACGTGTTTCACCTCTCCACGAGGCATCCTCAGGAACACTTGACTCACTCTGCACCCCGACGAAAAAACAGAGTGAGTGCTAAATATTTGTCCATCTATTTAATGTAATTAACGGTTATTTTTATAATAAATAATTATTTATTTTAATAAATTGTTATTTCATTATATCCTTTCCCTTTTTTAGTATGGGTTTGAATTGCAGTTGGGGGGCGCCGTAGAAATCTCGCCCAGGGCGCTGGTAGCGTTAAAACCGGCACTGGATTGAGGCAGAGCTGTAAGTTACTGATAATTTTCGTGAGTTTTTTCTTGGTTTTCACTTAAATTGTGTTATTTGCGGATTGTGTCCAGTAAAACAGTGACATCATGAACAAGGGCTAAACTTTAGTTTCTTGTTACACGAACTGGAGGGTGAAAATGTTCAAATCTGGTAGGGTTTTGCTTCCTGATTACATATTTACCAACTTGAGGAAATCCTTAGTTTTCGAGAAAAGGAAAAGGACCAATATGTCCTTATGCTCATACCGTATTATTCTTCTGGCGTTCGGCGGCCGCTGCCGCGGCACGCTCGCTTGGCTCGCTCGCCTTGCGCGTTGTTTTCTATACTCCAACATAACCTACCAAGTGATAAGTAACAAGTGAAGTGAAGATAAGCCATAATGTCAAAAACATTGGTTTATTACGAATGGCGCGATTTGGCGCGGTTACAGTGACACATGACAGGTTTTTTACGTTTCGTTCGCGTCAATTTTGCAAAACATGTTAAACCACAGACAACAAATACGACAAATTTGGTTATTATTTGTCAATTTTTACATTTTGTTTCATGTTTTATCAGATTTGAGGGTAGAAATGTTTTATTATCTTATCAGAAACTAAGGATTTCCTCAAGTTAAAAGTGGTAAATATGTAATTAGGAAGCAAAACCCTACCAGATTTGAGCATTTTCATCCTCCAATTCGTGTAACAAGAAACTAAAGTCAAACCCGAAAAACTGTTATCGAAGCTATACGAAGAGTGTGGTGAAATAATAACTCATTATGCATTTATTTCTTCTTTTCACATGTTGCATGTTACCTACTTAGATATTATTATGTCATAACAATATTTGGGATCTTATATAGAACTAGCGACCCGCCCCGGCTTCGCATGGGTGCAATGCTTATACTAAATTACAACAGAATGGCTAATGTGACTAGAAACCTCTAAAATTATCAGCATTTCCCTACTAAGTATATTATGCATGTATTATACATATAAACCTTCCTCTTGAATTATTCTATCTTTAAAAAAAAACCGCATCAAAATCCGTTGCGTAGTTTTAAAGATCTAAGCATACATAGGGACAGACAGACAGCGGGAAGCGACTTTGTTTTATACTATGTAGTGATGTGTTTCACAGATTATAAATTTATCGGCCAAAGCCTCGTCTATCTAATAGTACTTAACTCTTATGAAATAATAGACTTTATACAATTTTGAAAAATTCAGGCTCAGGATTTAGATTTAATGTCAGTAAGAATTGTATTATTATTATATTAATACGTGAAGCACAAACTTTGTACCCCTTTTTACGAAAATTACGCGGACGGAGAAGTATGAAATTTTGCAAATTTATCACTAGGTACATAGTATAAAACAAAGTCGCTTCCCGCTGTCTGTCTGTCCCTATGTATGCTTAGATCTTCAAAACAAAAGATTTTGATGAAGTTTTTTTAATAGATAGAGTGATTCAAGAGGAAGGTTTATATGTATAAAACATGCATATAGTAAATATAGTAGAGAAACACTGATAATTGCGAGGTTAGCGTATATACATTCACAGAATAGAACTACTGAGCTACAGCAACGCGTGGCCGGGTCAGATAGTAGTTTCTATAGAGGAGTGCAGAATGCATTTTTTTTTTTTAATTATGCATATTTTTTTTATTAATTATGGTCGAATTACGACCAGTGGGCGACCACTAGTATAATTTAATGGAAACACACATAAAACTTTTTAATGTTTTAGTCAGTCTAGTTAGTGGTCTAGTGCTCCGTTAGTGCACTTGAAACAAGATGTCTTCGCACTTTTAGGTCCTACGACACGCTAGTTTCCTCCATACATTCGTGCACGACTGAATTTGAATCTTAGATCTTAGGATCAAAAAACTAATGTAACTAGACTACCAGTGCTCTCTGCTGACGTTTGACTGATCTCTAAGCTTAAGCATGTGCTACACGGTTTGAAACCAAGGTGACCTTGGTAGAAACTGCGGTTTCAAACCGTGTAGATAGTGGTTGCAAAGCAAATTTCGCATGACCTTTAAACGCCCTTGGTAGAAAGGCTTGCCCAGCAAACCACTGGCAGAAGTGGTGGTTGCAAACCGTCTATATTCATAGCCGCTTGTTTAAAACCACGCGTACCACAGTCGCGCCGCTGCACGCATCGAGCGCGGACGTATTGCGCGCATGCACGATATTATGGAGAAAGATCGTGAGGTTATCACTGAATTCATCGAGTTATTTGGAGACCTACCCTGTCTTTGGGACTTAACGTCTAAGAAGTACAAAGACTCGACCTTAAAAATTTTGTTTTTTTTTCAAATGTTTTGCATCTGCTACAAGCTATGCTTAGTTTAGGGCTAGATGATTCTGTGTAAATTGTTTAGCAATATTTATTTATTAACCTATAAGCTTGAACTTACCTGAGAGCATTATTGATTAAAATGCTCAGTCAGTCTTTATTTATAACTAGCGAACCGCCCCGGCTTCGCACGGGTGCAATGCTGATACTAAATATACTACAGAATGTACAGAATGTCAGTGTTTCTCTACTATATTATGTATGTTTTATACATATAAACCTTCCTCTTGAATTACTCTATCTATTATAAAAAACAGCATCAAAATCCGTTGCATAGTTTTAAAGATCTAAGCATACCTACATCGGGACAGACAGACAGCGGGAGGCGACTTTGTTTTATACTATGTAATGATTTTAAAAACCCTGTTATAATTTATCAAAGACATCTAGTATTCTCTCTACTATATTACGCTGTCGGCTTCCTGTAGCCATTAAGTTCCATACTGGATGTCTATCTAATAATTAGATTGACATCCTCGAAGACGATCATGCCTTCGAAGAAATACCAGGTGCTTTGCCGGGTTTCTGTAAAATGCAATTCATTAGTATGAGTAGCATCCGTCAGTTATTTGATTATGACAAATAAATTGTTCTGTTTTGGTTTTTAAAGTTCCGACGGTCAGTGTCATTGGCGACTATACCTATACCTACATAATATGGAATATCTTAGAGTTAGGTGCCTATAATGCTATTGCCTTTGGAACCTCACGTAGGTACTAGCGAGGTTTCAAAGCCAATAGCATTGTAGGCACCTAACTCTTAACTTCTTAAGACATACCAAGTTTACCGCCTTTGGCTCCTTACTAATCTAACTAAACAATCTAAAGTCCTGTAATTCTAAGAATCTACCATACATTTTCAGGTCAACGTGATAAGCCTTTTGTGTCCGACGAAGAGATGAGCCAGCGGACACCTCGGCCAGACATTCTCTCCGTACTTCCGAACAACAACTACTATGACGGTCTGAGGGAAGCTGTCCAAGGTAAACTAACAACCAACATACTTACCTACCAACCATTTCTCTTTAGATGATCAACCCTAGTTGGTTGATCCGGTACCTAGGTCAGACAATATACAACCTGTTGTTTTCTTTCTAGTTCCCTCTCGACCCTGGCAATAGCATCGTCGTCGTCGCAGACTCCATCAAAACTGATAAAAACGGCTTGGATAGTGGCAAGCAGAACTCATTATTATAAATATTAACGGGTATTTATCGCGTTTATTTCCCTATTTTTCCCGACGTTTCGACAGGTTTACACTCTGTCGTGGTCACGGGATGACAGAGTCATAATGTGTTCTGATCGCGTAAATTTAAAAAAACAAGCAGAACTACCGGCCGCCCACGGGCTGGTCCACCAAACGACCCAAACCGACCTTCAGCCCCAACGTGGACAATCTCGACGTAGCCGCGTCTCAACGGCCAACTCCAACTATACAACCTCTGAATACAAAGCCAACAGAAGCTAACTCTAACACGGCACCAAACATAATCCCGCCATCTCGTGAACTAGTCCCACCCTTCACCCCTCCCACAACTGAAGCCAGCTCTGAAGAGTTCCAAATCGACGCTCCTATGAAAGCACCTGAAGATTCAGTCTTTACCTTCATCAAACGATTCGACCCCGACTCGCCCGCTTTACCAAAAACCCGCAATACAGCCTACATACAATACTTCCAAATCAGGGAAACCAAACAAATGTAACCGCTGTCACACTCCCGCCTGGATCCCAAGGAAGGAGTCCATTCAGAGATGTTACGAGAACAACCCCACCAGATGCAAACCCTACCCCCGCACCACAGAACGTGGAATACAACATCAGCTCGTACTTCGTCCCTGACTATGTGTTTTATTGTTTATTGAGCACCTTAGCTAACAATAAGTACAAGTTAGAGATATACATAATTTCTTAACCTAAGGAAGTTACAAGGTACATAATGTGATACAACTGACACCTAAACTAAGATAATAAAAACCCTGTATGATAGGTATCAGCGCCCACCCTCAATATAGGTGCAATTAAGCTAGATAAATTCTAGATAAGCTAGCAAATACCTTGTGCGGTAAGTACATGTTAATAATAAGCACTCAAATGTAGGTAAGTATGATGATATAAACAAATTAAAATGAATAAAATAAAATAAAACTGTTAAGTATGTCTGCGAGTGTGTATATGTGTGTGTGTGTGTATGTTTGTAAGAGAAGTTTGTATGTTTGACATTTGTATGTTTGTATGAATGAATCTTTACAATTATATCCCAATGCGTGGTGAAAGCTTCGCATAAGGATACAATTGCAAAAATATCTTCAGTAGTATCGTAGTTTAATGATAACAGCCATGTTGTAAGTGTACGTTTGCATGTTCGCTTGTTCAATGGAAACCTTTGGGCAAATCGAGTGCGGCAACTAGTCAGCGGTAGGATCTGGTGGTTTCTCCTAGTGGCTAGACGTGTAGTACCTATCTGCATCTTGGACCACAGAAGAATGCTGCTTCAGGATGGTATTTAAAATAAAGAGTTGGCGGACTGTGAGTACTTCACATTCTTTGTACAGATCAGTTGTACGATAGAGCTTTGGTTTAAAGTAAATTACTTTTAATAAGATTCTTTGGGCTCTTTCTACACATATAAGATTAGTCTTAGCTGCGCCCCCTCAACAGGTTAGACAGTAGGAGAGAACTGACTGGCATAGTGAAGTGTAAATTAATTTCATAATACGATTGCCTGCAGAATGACGTAATTGTTTACATATATATATAAGTTTCCTGATTCTATTAGATATATACTCAATATGACTCATAAAGTTTAAGTTGTTATCTATAATTATTCCTAGATATTTAATCGTAGAAGCCGTGGATATTACAGAGCAATTGCAGTTCTGAGAAGAAACATAGTCACAGGTATGTGCAATTATGTTATATGTTTCGGATATCGGATAGGGAGGATTATAAATAGAAAAAGGTATATATTTAGTTTTAGCAGTGTTTAGTGAGAGGTAGTTAGAGGCAAGCCAATTGGTTACTATGTTGAAACCAGTTTGAGCATGTTTGTTCACTTCAACCCAAGTGTTCCCAAAGAATGTCAAAGTCGTATCATCTGCGTACGATATTATTTTACAGTTCTCGATTTTTAATGATGCGAGGTCATTAATATAAACTATAAATAGCGTTGGGCCTAAGATACTCCCTTGTGGGACGCCATGCGTAATAGGCACGTTATGGCTAGTTACATTATCAATTTTAAGTCTTTGAGTTCTTCCAGTCAAATAATCTCTAAAGAGATCCAGTTGAACGCCTCCGAGGTTATTTAATTTTTGTATGAGGTTAGGGATAGAAACCGTGTCAAACGCTTTTGCGAGATCTAAGAATATCGAAAGACATTTGTTTTTGCAGTAAATTTTTCTAACAACGAAATTTATAAATTCACTTACAGCCGTCTCAGTTGATTTTCCATGGCGAAAACCGAATTGCCCATTAGAAAGAAGGTTGTTTTTTTCCAAATAACTAATAAGTCTGTAATATATAATTTTTTCATAAACCTTAGAGAGTGAGTTTAATATTGACGATAGTTTGTGACATGGTCTCTAAACCCAGCCTTAAAAACAGGACGCACTACAGATCCCTTGAAAGACCTTGGAAAAACTCCCTCCTTACTCAAGGAGAGATTTAGGATATAGGTAAGTGGGGTCAGGATATGGGCTCTAATAACCTTAAGTACATCTGACGAAATGCCATCATCGCCAGGAGAACAATTACTTTTTAGGCCTATAATAAGTTTGTCAACTTCTCGCTCGTCGGTGGTTAAAAGTACAAATGAATTCAGAGGAGATGAAATATCATTGTTTATTAGGGCTAGATCTGGAAGATTAATTTCACTTGCCAGCTTTTCACCAACTGTAGCAAAAAAATTGTTTGCATTATTTACTGCAATTTCTGGAGTTGTTGCAGTTGATAACAGCTCATATGAGTATTCCTTTTTGGCGTTTCTATTTGTGATGGTGTTTATTGCTTTCCAAATTTTTTTATTGTCTCTGCCAGCTTGCAACAGTTGTTGACGATCGTATTTTGTTGTCGTTTTAACTTTTTAATTAAATTATTACAAAAGTTGTGATATCTTTTATAAGTTTATATAAGAATGTCATTATTAGGTGTTAGTTTTACTTTTTTATGCATTCTATCTCTGTTTCGTATGCATCTTACTAGTCCCAGTGTCATCCATGGCTTTAGTAATCTTATATTTAGGAGCGATAGTCAAAAGTTTAGAATTGGATATAATTACATTTTGGAGCCAAGAAACAAAAATATCTGTAGCAAGATTTGGATCGTCTAATTTGTAGATAAAAGAAAAGTCCTTTTTTTGACATGTATTTAGGATTCCATTATAGTCAATTTTAGATGTGATTTTTTTTATTACATATTTTTGAGGGTTTAGTAATTCTATGCAACACAAAACAGCTCTATGGTCGGTTATGGCTGTCTTGAAAATAAAACAGTTTACATGCAGCTTTGTTTTTAGAATGACGTGATCCAAACAGCTTTTGGATCGTGTAGCAATGTTATAAGCAGGGAGTAGTCCGTTATGTGAGAGGAAGTCTAAATATTCTGGTAGGTTTTTGTCTATACTATTAGCAGCAATGTTAATATTAATATCTCCAATTAAAATTAATGTTTGAAATGATGTTAGCTTTGAGATGATAAAATTTAAAGAATTTAATAATGCCTCAATACTTTGAAAGCAAGGAGGTCGATATATTGATATAATGGCTAGGTCCTTACTTATCTTTATTAAAATGCAATTTGCATCCTGTATTGCAGGTTCAGTAATCGTTGCTTTTATATTATTTTTAATGTATACAATGACACCATCATTTTGGTTATAATGTGTAGACGTCGATATACTGCGGTATCCTGTAAGTTCCGGGACATGTTGAACACAAGACATCCAACATTCCGTGAGAATAAGAATATCACATGAAAACTTTAGACGGGAGAGTAGTAGTTGAAACTGTTCAATGTTAGCATTAATACTACGTATATTTTGTGCGACAATTTTAAGAAAACGGTTAGGCTGTGATATAGTTGATGAACATTAGTCAGGATCGCATTGAATAGTATCTGAGATAGAAAAGTTGTCAATGTCGTTTAGCAAATCACTTATGGTACCAAAAACAAGGCCAGGATTTTACATAGTTGATGTTTAAAGTTACAAACTCATTTTTAGAGTACGTTATAGGAAGCGCTTGTTGGGTTCTAGAAGGTAAATACAATATAATAATAGATAGCTGACAGATGTAATAAATGTGCAAATAATTTTGGGTAATGGTGTAATAATGTGAAGTTTGGAAAGTATGTGTTTTTTTTGTAAATATGGTATAAATGTGTGTGTGTGTGTGTGTGTGTGTTTTGAGTAGATATGTTTTATTTGTATATGTTGTCTGCGTGAATGTGGTAGTGTTTTCGCAAAAATTGTGTTTTCGATGAACTATACTAAATATTATGTGAATTTTTGCGCGTAGATTTAACAGTATTTGAAACCAGAAATACAATCCAGTAAATTCAGTGCTCGAAAGGAGTCACAAAGGTTTCGACATCATCTCCAGCTGGCCTTCGGTCTTGATGTGTACGGCCGGGGACCCCTCAGTTTTCTTGATGAATACCTTGCCATTAGCAATCCAACAAAACTGGAATTGTTTGGACTTGACAAGGTTTCTGGCGACAAAATGCAATCGTCTAGATTTTGAGGTAATGTGTTCTGCCACGTATACTGGTGCTGTGGTCCCTGTGAGACCAAGTTGGGTCGCGTTTAGCTTTATATGGTTAGACTGGTTGTAAACCTTTACTCCTTTCATTATACTATTTTTGGCTGAGTTGTTGCTTAGCTCCAGGAGTATTGTTGGGCTAGTGCTCTTTTTTTCTTGCATACGAAAGTCGTCCTTGACACTCGAGGCTGGAATCTTGATATTTATTGATTTGCACATATTTCCCACAAAGTTTTCAATATGTTCTTTGGTTTCTCCTTCCTGTTTGGGAACATTTCTAATCTCAATGAAGTTAATTTTGGAGATTCTTTGCATTTCCTCTAGTTTATCCTCAAGGGACAAAATATTAGCCCGTTGGTCTTTGCACTTCCTCTCTAGCAAACTAGTTTTTTGTTTTAAGTCATCATATTGGGATGAGGTGAATTCCAATGTTTTTTCAATAACGGAATACGATTTTTCAATGTTGACTAAAGAGACCTGAATTTTGGCCATTCTCGCATTAGAATCCTTTTTCCAGCTTTTAAACTGAGATTTAATAGCTTTGGTGGTCTCAGCTTGTAGGTTTATGAACATCTGTTTCATCTCATTTCGAAAAGCCAAAAACTCATCCATCAGAGAGACTTCTCCTGACATAGTGCGAAAACGCTTTAGTTCTCGTACCATGTAATTTCGGGGAGTTTCTAGTAACCCAGAAGAAACCAAATTGGGGTCCGAGTTGTTATCCGGAGTGCGTAACATTTTGTGTTTGTATGTATGTGAGTCAGCCAAAAAAATGTCTGTCGGCTGGAAGTGTTGCTGACGAAGGACCTGTTCTGCGACGTTCTAATAATCACGGAACACTGGCTCAAGAGCCACGAACTATTGTCTGTAACTCTTAATAACTTTGACTTGATAGCTGGCTATAGTAGACCAACGATTAGCCGCGGTGGAAGTTGTATCGACGCTCGCACCGGCATTAAGGTAATAAATAAGCAAGATTACTGCGATCTATCGCAGGAGCAATTGTTTGAAGTGTGTGCCGTGCAGCTTGTTGTCGGAATCTACCATTCACCGCTAACTGACGATAACGCATACTTATTATTCTTTGACAAACTTATTTCTAAAATCTGTAACGAAAACATAGCTGCCATTATAATGGGTGATATTAATATTAATTTACTTAAAAATTCTAAAATAAAAAAAGAGTTGGTTGATATTTTATCCAGGTATAACTTTTTACAACTCATGGAAATACCCACAAGGACAGACGGAGACTCGGCCTCTTTGATCGATCACGTATACACCAACCTTCCGCCGGAACGCGTCGCTGGAGTCGCGAACATCGCGCCGAATCTCAGCGACCACGATGCCCAGCGCCTCATCATCGCGCGTGCGTTGCCGCCACCCAAGCATACAGAAAGACGTTCTTTAACCGTGGCAAATAAATATAATTTCATAAATGCCCTCGAATCGATTGACTGGAACTCTGTTGTGGAGCGCACGAGAGGTGACTGTCAGGCCCTCGTCGAAAGTCTTATGGGAATCATAGTCGCCAAATTTGCCATCTGCTTTCCAAATAAAAAACAACCCAGCGTCCGAAAACAGGACACCTGGATAGACGGTGAGGTGCTCAATCTGAAAAACTTATTATTTGACATTCACAAATTAAAAATTACCTTCCCAACGAACTGCAACCTAATATCTATCGCCGAAAGTTATACAAAAACTTACAACGATATGTTAAAAGAGATACGAAGTAACTATTACTCTAAAATGATTCACGACCATCCAAATAAAGCAAAATGCATGTGGAAGGTAATCAGTACCGAACTCGGTCGTGGAAACCGCGACAGGGTCGACTACACGGATCTCGTGCTAGGCGCAGACGGAGCCCCGTTTAGTACAAAGAAGCAGTTAGTAGATGCGTTGAACCTCGAGTTTACGACTGCTGCCAGTAAATGCGGTGCCTCGTCGGCCGATATTGCCCGAGCATGCGTTAGTCTTAGCTCAGACCTATTTTTGTGTGATCAGTCGCTACGATTGATTTCATTCTCTCCTCACGAAATAATCACAATAACATTAAAAAATATTGCATCGAAAAATAGCACAGACCTGTACGGGCTTTCGGCTAACCTTCTCCGAATAATTGCAAGATCACTTGCCCACATAATAGCCCACTTATTTAATGCCTGCGTCCTAGAGGGGGTGTATCCCACCGCCCTCAAACGAGTAAAAATATCTCCTTTGTATAAAGGAAAAGGCAAAAAAACCCACATGAAGTCTTACCGCCCGATATCGCTAGTACCAGCCGGGATTAAATAAAAGGCTCTTGTCGTTTATAAGAGACCGCAACATCATGACGGACAGACAGTACGCGTACAGAGCCGGGAGATCCACTACAGATCTGGTGCGGGAAGTGGTGTGGCGTGTGCTGAGCGCGCGCGAGGCGGGCCAGCGCGTCGCTCTGCTGTGCTGCGACCTGTCGCGCGCATTTGACACCGCCGACCACCACCTCATCGCTAAGAAACTTGACTTCTACGGCATACGTGGTCCAGTCCTGTCATTACTGATTTCATTCATGTCTGATCGCACACAGACTGTAGTAGGCGAAAGTGGGCGTGTGAGGTCAAAGGAAATGACGAACACTATGGGTGTCCCGCAAGGCTCCTGCCTATCCAACACACTTTTCAGCCTACTGCTGAACGACTTGCCTGGTGCCGTCGGTGATGCAGAGGTGTACATGTATGCAGACGACTTGGCAGCCATAGTCACCGCACCGACAACAGGTGAACTAGAAAATAGGCTGAACTCAGTGGTTCAAAGGCTGGAGGGATGGTTCAGAGCTAATGGTCTAGCTTTAAATAGGGATAAAACCAACTTTATGAGTTTTCAACTTAACGGCTCTACACCGCCACCGTTTAACGTCACCGTTGGCAACACAGCACTTCAGATGGTCCAAACGACGAAACTATTGGGTTTCCATACAGACAGCGGCTTGACCTGGGAAACCCATGTTGACGGGATATGCTCACGGCTTGGTCGCACATGCTTCGCATTGCGTAGACTCGCTAGGACCGCGTCTCGAAACGTTGTGTTAAGCTGCTACTTTGCAACCGTCCACAGTATCCTTACGTACGGTACAGAGCTGTGGGCGCGAGCCGCGGACGTCGAGCGAGTCTTCGTCATGCAGAAGCGAGCAATACGCGCCATCGTAGGCGTGCCTGATGATATCTCGTGCAGAGAGCTATTCAAGGCATTAAACATCTTGCCACTTCCTTGTGAACTAATTTACCAGATAGCTTTTTTCACGCACAACAACATAGAGGCTTTCCGGTGCCGAGGTGTTACCGCTCGGGCCCTGCGCAGTAACAATCGGGCTCACCAACTTGTCACGCCCGCACATAAACTGACCAAATCCGAGAGGTCCGTGTACATAATGGGTCCCTCAGTGTATAATAGGCTGCCGGATAACATAAAAAAAGATCTTCCATAGCGGTATTCAAAATAAGATTACGCAAGTGGCTACTTCACAACTCATTCTACTCAGTAAATGAGTTCTATGAATTGCCACTAATTTAATTAATACATTTATGATTAATATTTTGTAATTTAAAACCGTGATTTATTTATTTTATATTAGTTTTATTATTATATTGACATAGAATGACTGTTACAAAGTTGAATGTAATTAGTTTTCAAATGAAAGTATATTTTAATATACCTACCTATTGTACAAAAACTGACCTGTAACCTGGTGTTATTAATAAATGATTGTATTGTATTGTATTGTAAAATGTTATCCTAGTACATTCGCGGTTTTGAGTTACCTGGAGCGGCGGAGTGCGCAGTGTGTCTGACAACCGGTGTTGTCGCGATGTCGCGCAGTGAAGTGATGCGTGCAGCGGCGAGGTGACGTAGTGTAGTAAGCGGGGCCTAATGATGTTGTCGAGTTTCTTACAATGCATGAACGCCTGGTACTTGACTTGGTTATTTGGAGGAAGTAAATTTATTTACTCACTATTTCAATAATATTTTTTAATGAAAGTGATAGGACTCGTCTGTACGCTACCGCGGTCCAAGGGGGAGGTCTTTCCAAGTGCAGGTAGCTAGGAGAGGAAGGTCTAGTTTTGGAGAGAACCCAGCTTTCCCTCAGTGTCATCCAGCGTACCTGAAGCCAGGGTCTTGTGAACCCTGTATCGTGAAGCGGTAACCATTTGATGGTAGTTAGTAAATACGATTTAAATGACGTTGATAGGTATTGTGCTGCAAAGGAATTATTATAGCTTTGTTTTTAGATAGGTAGTATGTTTGTGATTTGTGCATACTCTCAAAATAATTATAATTTTTATTTTATACTATGTAGGTAATCCTTTTTTTATTTTTATATGAAATGTATAAATATCGCAATAAGTTATTAACTATCGATTAATTTAAATGTAATTAAATTTAATTAGATATATATGTAGGTAGGTACATAAGTACCTACCCAACCTTAGCAGCATAATACCTACACTTTACCTACGACTTTCTATTAAGTACTTATTGATATTGAATGAAGCCATATTTAATTGTATTTACCTACCTACTTGCTTCAAAAAACCTTTTATGGAATCAACCTAGGTAGGTACCTAGCTACCATTTGATTCGCTTCGTTTCGTAGTATATACTTACATATATATTCAGTCGTGATGTTATTTTTTTATGTCGGCCTTAAGAAATTGGTATCCGAATAAATAACAGTTGGTAGGTACGCTAGGTACATAGGTAAGTGCACCAACCTAAGTACCTTCACCATATAAGTAAGCACCCTACCTACCTTCATGTTTTAATATAATTGGCTAAATGCGTGTCGGACCACGCATCGTGAAGGCTTCCGAAGTCAGTAAGGATAGCATAAATAAAAAGTAAAACAAAATTGTTGTTTAATAATTATAATGTAATGTAATAAGTAAGAACTTGGGGTAATTCCTAGGTTACTAAACTAGGCTAGGTAGGTACGTATCTTAACTTAGGTTATGTTATAATACTTTTTACCTTTCCATGACCAAATAGATTAAAACTAGGTTTACATTAAGTATGTACCTAACCTACCTAGTTAATATTGGTTAGTTTAATGAAATGTACTTATTTTAAATAAAAATTATATTTATAATACCTACATACCTACGTTTTATTGCTAACCAGCCAAACCAAATATTTTCTGTTGACATTTAGTCGAAAAGTACTAATTAATAGAGCTAAACAAATAGGGATGTAGGTAGGTACATTAATAAAAATAAATAAACATTGGTGGACAATGCACACAACACCATCTAGCCCCTAATTATGCATAGCTT
The DNA here is from genome assembly GCA_948098915.1 of Lampropteryx suffumata. Taxonomy (NCBI): domain Eukaryota; kingdom Metazoa; phylum Arthropoda; class Insecta; order Lepidoptera; family Geometridae; genus Lampropteryx; species Lampropteryx suffumata. The sequence goes on along the minus strand of OX402557.1, from coordinate 18,963,445 downwards.
GTACTATAAGTATTCTATCAGTCACCACCTGGTCTGCTCACCACCAGATGACTGATAGAATACTTATATATTTTAAATACATACCTAGGTACATAAGATACTTTATAACACCCAGACACAGAACAAACACCTATGTTGATCACACAAATGTTTATCCGAACAGAACCGGAGGGAATTAAACCCTCATTCTACAGCGCAGAAGGCAGAGCTACTACCAACTGAGTTGAAAGGTTAATAATATAATTATATTAAATATATATTAATTTGTATTAAGTATAAATAATTGAAGATGATGGTTATGGCATACAAATGTAGTATCACAGACACTAACTATAGGATGCTAAATCCCTTGTACAGAACATTAAAACAAGGAGACCAACTAATCCCAAAGTAAGCTGAGATTACATGCCTATTGACCACAATTAATTATTAATCTGTATGTTATACTAATACATGATATCTTCGATAAACTAACAATATTCCACAAAGGCGTAAAAAAATAAAGAAATATAGGTAGGTACCTACTTCATACTTCATAGGGGGGGGGGGGAGTACCCAAATATACATGAATTCAACATTTTGATTTGTTCTGTGTTTGTTACGAAGTAGCTATCATATTATGTGCTTGTGTATTTAAAAATATTGTACATCAATATTTATTTATTTATTATTATTTAGTAACATTGTAGGCATAGATACATAACGATCGATGTTAAGAAAAATATATTTGTTCTTCTTAGGTTCACTTATTTTAACGAAAATTTAAGAATGTTTTTGTATACTTCAGTCTCAGGGAAGATAACATGAGTTTGGGTACTTCGCTTTGATGTGCACGACAATATATGAACCGGTTCCCCGTGAGTATAAAAGGCCCACCAGCAACAATCATTGCCTGTACTGATGATACGTTTAATGAAGAGTATTTTGCCACTATACTCCAGTGCGAGCTTGTCAAAAAGTTTTAAATTCTCGAGTAAATTCTTTTCTGACATCTCTGTGAATGTCAAACTATTATAGCCAATTTGAAGGTTTATTACGAGCTGAAATAGAAAAAGGGCGAGGATAATAATTTATCTATGACTAAGTAGGTATGTTTTGCTAACGATTAGTTGTCTGAAGGATTTCCATGTAAGTAGGTCCTTACCATAGAAGTAGATTTAACTAGACGATCTAGCTCTTTCTGCAGTGTTATTACATACACACTACAAATGCCTTTTATCTGCTTCTTTTCTTCTTTCTTCTTCTCTTCTTTTATCTTATTTTCTTCTTTCCGAGCTAAGGCCTGCTCACATGACTCTGTTAGCTCTTTAATCAGAAAGTACTTGGTTTCCGCAAGTAGCTCCATTATCTCGCGGTAGCTGTCCGGAAGGGCCACAGTACCGTCACGAAGATAGTTCAAAATTGTGCCGAAATGTTTTCCGCACCTATCTATCAACACCCAATCTGACAAACAAAGAAAAATTTACTCACGAGTCAAGTAGGTAGGTATATATAATATACCTATCTATGACTACATTACAGGAAAGGTTTTCCTGGCTATTCCCAGTAGTCTTACCAGTTGAACTACTGGGAATTTTCTTCCGAACAGACTTACTAGTAAGACCACTGGGAACTTTGTACCCAGTAGACTTACCAGTAAAACAAAACTCCCAATAGTCCCACTCTTATGTAGACCTAGGTAATTAATAGACAACCTACATAGTGAACTTGCATCCATGACCTAAGATAAAACATTTGCTTGACTTGGTTGCTTGATCTTGTCACATAATTATCAAATCACAAATGTATAATGAATAATGCTAGACTACAAAATACATATATATAATACCCGTTGTCTACGCCTTCCTCCCGGATAAAACAACGCAAACATACATTAGGTACCTACCTACCTACTCTGTTGCAATCAATAATAAAGCGACCAACTGCGAGTCAGACTCGCCCATGAAGGGTTCCGTAGCAGCAAGTAACATTTTATATTTGTGTTGATTGAATGAAAGGTAAATTGCGGTTTACGATTTATGACATATTAAAAAAAAACTACTTACTAGATCTCGTTCAAACCAATTTTCGGTGGAAGTTTGCATGGTAATGTACATCATATATTTTTTTAGTTTTATCATTCTCTTATTTAAGAAGTTACAGGGGGGGGGCAGACTATTCAGTTTAGAAAAAAAAAAGAAATATTTGAAACCTCAATATCATTTTTGAAGACCTATCTATATAACCGCACACGTATAGGTTTGATGAAAAAAAAATTTTTGAATCTCAGTTCTAAGTATGGGGAACCCCATAAATTTATTGTTTTTTTTTTATTTTTGTGTGAAAATCTTAATGCGGTTCATAGAATACAACTACTTACCAAATTTCAACAGTATACTTCTTATAGTTTCGGAAAAAAGTGGCTGTGACATACGGATGGACAGACAGACAGACAGACAGACATGACGAATCTATAAGGGTTTATAGGGTTATATATAGGGTCTATAAGGGAATCCGTGCCATTTGGCTACGGAACCCTAAAAAGCCAAATACCTAACTGGAACCCTACGCAATTTAAAACAGACGCCATGGTTAAGGATAAGGCGTTATGGTATGTTTACCCACAAATATTACAAAGCGGATGCTATTGGTCTCAATTCTGTTGGCACCAACCTAACAAATTTTAGCTAAAATTAGGTTTAGAAGTGTCAAATGAAACTTGGTATTCTGCTGTTACTAACTTATTTATACCTAATTTAATTTTATATAATTTAATTGTAATCATTCCTAATTTAGTTAGATGGTACCAACCGAATAGATTTTACAAATGCTATGACTAACTAAAATATATTTTAGACTATTCCTAATTTTAGAAATGAACCAACCGAATTGCCACTATTATCACTATGAGAGTCTGAAGAGAATAAGCAAATCTCTAAAATTAAAGGCATAGGTACTTACAGAATAGTGCCACTTTGCAAACTTTTGCCACTATTACCTAATGAAAATATTTTGGACGGTTGGAGTTATGGGTATAATGGATAAGATGGAAAACACCTACGTGCAAGAAAATATGAACGTATTTAAAAAATATATGACCAGAAACTGGCTGTCAAAAAATATAATTGAGAGGATGTGCGTAGGTATTTGGCCAACGGCATTGCACAACCAATTATTTGAAATCGTGGCATTTTGTATTGAATGGTGAAGAAAAAAGCAACCTACACCAATTATTCCCTATTCTGTGCTACCTACCTACCTTATACTTAGTACCTATTTCCTAGATCAATCATCGAGATAAATCCATAGGTAGGTACTAATGACTACCTATCTATAGGTAGGTAACATTTTATGGCTAAACGGCTAGACGGATCTTAATGAAATTCGGTACAGAGCTAGATTTAATCTTGAAGACTATCTAGGTAGGTATTTAACACGCGGGCGAAGCCGCGGGCAACAGCTAGTAACAATCCCTACTAAGTATATAATAATATACCTAATCCCTACTAATATTTGTAGCATTACAATCCCCTTTTATAAAAAGAGGATTATAAGCTGCAATTAATTTAAAAAATTTAGTTGAAATTTTAAAATTGTCTCAAAACTCTGATCTGATCTGACTGACATATTTCCGTCCTCCCTTCATTTTCTGCGCAAATCGCGCATTTCAAATCCATCTCGGATTTTGAATTTTAAGTTTCAGCCAGACAGTTTTATAAAAGTTTTCATTGTAATATTAGCAGACCTCTCGCTAATTTGAGAATTTATGAGATGTATTGACAGCTTCCTTCACCTTTCAATTTTGATTAATTAAAATGTAAACAAAGATTTTACAATGAAAAGTTATTAATATAAATAAACATCGTAAAATGTGGTAGAAATTTGTGATGGTGTTCAGATTAAACTGCTCGGAAACTCCGTATGAAATCAAGGATACGAAAGTAAAATGGAATAGGTAGGTACCATGAATATGGTTAAAGACGCAGCTTGTTTATGTTGAGCAGTATAATCCGTTACATATCCTCACGTAAGTAAAATAATATAATATGTACATAAAGAGCGTTTACGAGCTAAGTAGAAAAGAAAGATATTACCTACATATTATAAATTCGAAAGTACCTAACTGTGTCTGTCCGTCTGTTATAGAAGGACTTGGCTACTTTTTATGTAGGTACCTACATAAAAAGTGGCCACGAGTGCGATGCCGCGGGCAGCAGCTAGTAACAATATAAATCTATGAGATTCAGTATAGTTCATGGTTTCAAACCAAAAGTAAATGTACCTGCTTACCTTCGGAATCAGTGAACACCTCGATTGATCCGCTAAACATTGCTCGAAACATGTTATCAGTCTTAGTGAGGGTCCCAATAGTGGTGCAGAACTTAGTTCCACCCACGTTAAGCTTCACGTACTGAGATGGGCTCCTCTTTTTCAACACAATTTCGCAAATGGCCGTCATTTCGCGAGCAATTGGGTCATGCATTTACAATCTACAACAAATTTTGAGGAGTAAGTTCGTGGTAAATAGATCCGCTTCGTTCGCGTCGCGCGCGAAATGAACTTTACGAGAACAGTGAAACCACACCATAGAGAAATACTACGTTGAGCCACATTTTGAATCACACCAAGACCAACCAATCACAAGGACGAGTAGGTACCTACTTAAAATAAAGTTATAGAAAAAAAAATCCCCCATCATAGACACGCACACGCACGCACGTGCAACGGGACGTGCAACTACCTCCCTCCCCCCATCCATTACCGTGCACAGACCGACCTCCATTCTGTCAAAAAAGTATAGGGAATCCCGCGATAATGATATTTTTTTGTTACAAATAACTCACTTTTCTTCGTGTGCATATAGTTAGCAGGACCGTAGAAGAATTACCTGTTGCGACAAGATGACATGTGTCTCGATTATGTGCTGCAATCGTGCCTATTTGTCCCAGTTGCTGAAGTTTTTTAATCATATTTCTTTTTTTTTAATCTTTTACATTTTTCAAAGGACATGTGACTTCTGTCTTTGCCGCCTCGGATAAGGGAGCAGATAAAACACTTTGCAATGCGCCTACATCTAACAATTTCAGATCATACTGACTACTCATCAGCGATCTCAAGAGACTGGCTCCGGCCACATTCAACTAGCAGATGATGAACATCTAATATTACTCCACAAGTAGAACAGTTGGGAAAATCTGAAACTTTAATTAGATGATTGAACTTTGCCAGTGGAATATGCCCTGAGCGCAGCCTGTGAGCTGTTACAATCAGAAATCTCTTAAGTTTACTCTTCGCAAACCAGGGCACACGAAAAGGTTCATATTGTATAATTCTATACCAAATTCCTTTAAACTCTGATATTGTCAAATAATGCATTTTCCATCTCTCAAAAATTTTGTATTTATATTTAATCAACACTTCTGTATATTCAGAGACAATGTACACTTCTGCTCCTACTGATATTGCTTCCTTAGCCAACTTATTTACCTCTTCGTTGCCCTGAACACCAATGTGTGATGGAACCCATTGGAACCTCAAATCCATATCATTACTTTGCAACATTACCTTCTTTAGTATACTATACGCTACAGACGCCCCTCGTGCACCAGAGGCGCACCTTGCAATATATTGTAAAGCACTACGACTGTCTGTTAAATTAACTACTTTATTAGAATCTAAAGTCAACGCATATTATGATAACGCTTCTGAAATCGCAAAAAGCTCCAACGACATAATAGTGATATTCTCCGATTTAACTTTGTATTTTTCCTTCACATTGCGACTAGGATCATAAAAGGCTGCTCCAGCACCACTACCTACTTAAGACCCGTCAGTAAACAATTTACACCAGCTCCTATACATTTCATTTAGCATTACTAATGTAATGGATGTCAAGTCATTGTCATCATATTGATTTTTAACCTGATCAATCCCATCTACAATAGTCTCAATAAAATCAAAATTAATATTCGATACCCAAGTATTCAACGAAAACATATTTAATGGATTACTAGTTTTGATGATCTATCTAATCTAGTTTCTTCATAAATTGAGATAAGTAACGGTTTCTTTCGCTGGCCTAGGTTTAACAATTTATTAAATTAAGTGATATTGATATTATTAGAGAACGACTAGACTTAAAGGCAATATTTAGTAGCAAGGTATTGTTGTCTAAACTGCAATGGCTGTAAACACACCTCGCATTCCATAACATGTATAGGCACGGTTCTTACGAATCCTCCAATAACTCTTATAGCCATATTCTGTATCTTATCTAACTTTGACAGGTGCGTCTTAGCAGCGGTTTCGTAGGCAAAGCACCTATAATCTATTCTACTGCGAATCAAAGCAATATATAACCGGCGAAGATGTTTGGGATGCAAACCCCATGAAGCACCAGCTAAAACTTTTAGCAGACCCATCATTCTCATTGTTTAGTCGCGATTTTCATTTATATGTTTGCTCCACAATAAAGATTTATCTAACCAAATGCCTACCAAAGTATTTTATAATTGAAATTGCCGTAACATTATTATTATTAATAGAAAGGGTGACTCTATCAATTTTTCTTCCTCTCCTGAAACTACAGCATTGGGTTTTTGTTAGGGATACTTCTAAACCCAACTCTGCTAACTTTATAACGGCACTATTTACAGCTCTTTGAAGGTAAATCTTATTTAAATCAGAACTGTTATTTTGTGTGTAAAAACAAAGTCATCAGCGTACTGAAATACTTGAACGTTCTTATATTCTATGCAAATTTTATGAGTAGCAATATTAAATAAAAGAGGAGAGAGAGAGGATCACCTTGTGCCAAACCTCTGCCAGTCCATCTAGCCATGGGTTCAACATCATCATCATCTTTTATTTTCAAAAATCTATTGCTTAAAAAGGACCACAAATATTTACAAGTACGGGATCCAATATTTAGACTATCAAGCATAATAACAAGTTGGTCCGTCATAAAGTTATTAAAGACACATTCAACATCTAAGAAAACTGCAAGCGGAGGTATGTCCTTCGAAAACCCTATCTGTATTTGTGTAACCAGACCGATTAGGCAATCTATGCATGATTGATATTTTCGAAATCCACTTGTAACTGGAGCTAAAACTTTTTGTTTTTCTACAAACCATTCAATTCGTTTACAAAGCATAGCATTAAATGAAATAATTTACAAATACAGGATATAAGTGAAATAAGTGTAAACTTTGGGATCAAATGAGGATTAGGATTAGGTTTGGGTATAGGAACTACTTGAATACTACGCCATTGTTCTGGAACTTGGGAATGTATAAATATAAGATTAAATACTTGAAGCAAGTATGACTTAACTTCCAGAGGGAGATAATAATTATACCATTGAGTACGTAATATTGGATTCACCAGGGGCCGTATCTTTCTTTATCAAACAATTTTGAAACTCTTGGAATGAAAACTCTTTGTCTAAATGAATGTTATTAGAAGCGAAAACCGGTGAACGAGGTTGATCGAAATCAGGAGTTAAACAACATAAAAGTTCTTCTATCTTATCACTAGGGGCGTGTACGTAATTTGTGCGTGGACCCTTCATCCAGCGCATACGGCGCCACATATTTGAGGCAGAAGTGTTTTATCTACCGTTCCGCAGAAACGTTGCCAACTTGCTGACTTTTGCACTTATGCACCCGCCTATGCACACTTTGTGCTTCAGCTATCTTTGATTTTATTTATCGAGATTATCGGGTGTAGGGTTGCGTCTAAATCCTTTCAAGGCCAACCGACGTTGAGCTATAGCAAGAGATATCGTTGGACATCATTAAGGTTTAGGCTGAAAAGATTATACGGGATTTGTACAATTTTTATTGTACAAATCCCGTGACCACGACCTGACGTAAACCTGTCGAAACGTAGGGAAAAATAGGTAAATAAACGCGATAAATACCCGTTAATATTTATAATAATGTGTTCTGATCGCGTAAGTTTAAAAAACTTTAATTTTTAATCATAGGAATACTCTTTTTCGCTGCATTATTCACCTTTTCAATAAATAAATTATAACTTGATTGAATGTCAGTCTCACATACGATGTCCCTAAAACTATATTTTAATATCTCCTGATACAACTGCCAATTAGCTAGTTTATAGTTACGGCGCTCAACAAACCGACGCGAATCTTGGTACAAAAGAGAAGATTTAATCACTAAATGATCACTACCTAAGATCTCCCGTGTTACTATCCACTCAAAATAAACAGCTACATCGGAAGTGACGAATGTTATATCCGGTGCGGATTCCTGTAGCTGATCGTTAACTAATTTTACTCTGGTGTACTCCTCGCTGTTAAGTGATACATAATTATACTCTAAAGAAGAATCAAGTAATTGTAGTCCCCTAGTATCAGTTTTACAAGACCAATTAGTATGATGACCATTGTAATCCCCAGCCACTACTATCGATTTAGACGAAAATTTTGAAAAAATGCTATCCCAGTCGCATTGTGAAGTTCTTACATTTGAAGGGCAGTAAACCGATACAACATACTCTAAATATCTACAATTTAAAATTTTCAAACCTAAAATCTCTATACCTCCGTTATTTATATTTACAGAACTTATATTTTGAGCATTAATCGACCTATGAACCAATATAGATGTGATTCATATGGAGCTATCCATATGAATATGAATTATCTTGTCTAAATACGCTATAATTTCTTATTCGCAAACTAGTATCAGAATCAAGCCACGTTTCGCTCAGTAAACAAATACCTATTTTTTCTTGACAGAGTAATAGCTCGAGCTCTTGTTTTTTAGGCATCAAGCTTTGCGAGTTCTATTATGGAATATTTAAAAATTGCGCAACGGAACCCACAGGGCCTGAACTGAAGCCCTGGCCGCAGTTACATTGGAAATGGTGTTATCCATTATAAAAGAGACCTAATAGTTTTGTTAGGATATCACCACGGCTCACCATCTGCATTATAAAAGACATTAATTCTTCAAAAAGTAACTTCAACACCTGACTAATTTTTTCTTCAAAACTTATGCTTGAAACACAATATCTTTTACTAATAAAACCGATCTTTTTCTTTTTATCGCTACCTAACTGTGTTTTCTCACCTGACGGCGAAGCTGTCGATGGGCCCGGAAAGCCTTCAGCGGGTAATTTTTTGGTTTTTCGTGAGCGAGCGGCATGACGAGCGGCAAGACGAGTGGCATGAGAAGTGACCCGATTACATACTCGTGCTGCCTATTCCCCTGCATACCTTCCTGCTACATGCAGCAGTATGTAAACGGGGGGTAGGGTAACCTATAGGCTGCTCGTGTAAAAGCATTGACAGTAGCTTTCAATTCTGGTATCTATGCAAACCAACTTCATAGTGTAAGATGGTCTAGTGGTAGGTCAGACATGTATTGATTTGATTGGAATGCGGTGAAAGACAAAGTGGACTGACGGACGTCACCAAAGTATTTCAATCTGTACCTACATGAATCAGCTGATTGTTGAACTCAGCAACACCTATACAGGCTGCTCTATTGACGGTATGATGGTCAACAACCTCCTTAAGCGCAGACCTTAAGGAGGTTTCTTAAACCATAAATTGAAGGACACAGCAACCCATATCGTACCCATACAGACTTATGCTGTAAGACACGAAATGTTGTACATCGAAAAAAAGAGTGAGATTATGGTAATCACAGGGGGGGGGGGGGGGGGGGGAAATAAGGCTCCGCAAAACCTCCGCACCTGTATTTTTAAATGGTAAACAATGGAGAACACAAAAGGGTCAAAATGTTACACTAAAATATAGCTAACATTAAAGCGTAGACTACGTATGTTATATTAGTTTTTATTTCATGTGAATACATGCTGTATTACCGAAGTTATGATTGCTAGTAAGTTTAGACACTTTTTAAATTTTCGAAACTTCGCGCGCTCCCTGCGTGACGTCACGGCTGCGGTCATGAATGTTTGAGACATACCTATCATGTTGCGAAGTTATTTTAAAATTATGATATCTCCTAAGTTGTTGATTGAAATCAAGTGATGTCAAGGACAAATTTGTGCACAATGAAATGTTTGTGATTAATAACATATTTATTTGGATGAGGATTAATAAAATGTTGATAAAACTCCTTCACAAATAATGCATTAATTTCGAACAAATTTGATTACCATATATAAAAGGTTATAGTGAGTCAATCTTAAAAGATAGACATTCGCTGTCGCAGACATTTTTTTAGAACATTTAAAGAGGAATAATTCCATCATACATCATTTTTGTCATCATATACCGTTTACGCAGCGCACGCAAGCACGCAACGGAAGCTCTCAAAAAGGAATATTGTTTCCCGTTTTTGCAACATTTTCCATTGATGCTTCGCTCCTATTGGTCGGAGCTACAGACCTAACAAAGTTGGAGTGCCTCAGGGAAGTGTCTTGGGACCTCTTCTTTTTCTTCTATATATTAACGATCTTCCTGACATCACTTCTAAGCCCTGTACATTATTTGCTGATGACATTTCTTTAATATTTACATCTAATCGCAACACTGACATTAATAATTACATAATTGACATAAATAATACTATAGAATACATAATTAAATGGCTTGACATTAATAACTTGAATGTAAACTTGACAAAGACAAATTATATACAGTTTGGAACCTATGCACGTATAAACCAGCCTCTGAAAAACATTTCATATGGAAATATCAACATTTCAGAGGTCGATAGGACAACGTTTCTAGGAATAGTCTTAGATAAACATTTAAATTTTAAAATGCAGGTCGACAAAGTATGCTCCAAAGTAAACAGATTTGTTTATGCTCTGCGGAGATTGAGAAGAACGTCGTCCTTAGCCACAGTACTTCAAGCATATCATGGTTATGTAGCATCGGTACTCACATACGGTTTAATTCTTTGGGGAAACTCAACAGACTTAAAAAGAGCATTTATCGCACAAAAAAAATGTGTAAGGGCCATTGGCGGGATACCGCCCTGGGAATCATGCAAACCACTCTTTAAACAATTAAATATTCTCACACTACCTTGTATGTATATCCTGGAGTCTGCTTTGTTTGTTAGAAAGCACAATCAACTGTTTGTTAAAGCTAGTGAGGTATATCATAGAAGCACAAGAAACCAGGACAGAATTGTATTGCCTAAAGTTCCAAAGACGAGTATGTATATAAATAGTAGCTATGCAATATGCGGAAATGTATATAATTCCATACCTGACTATATAAAAAAATTACCATTAAATAAATTTATTAAGGAACTCAAGACCTGGTTACAAGCTAAATGTTTTTATAACGTATCTGAATTAATAAAATGACATAAATTTAATTATGTAATATTCCTAAGTGACGTTTATATTGAATTATTATTATGTTACCTAGTTTTTTTTTTATAAATGTCTCACATTGTTAGAAAATATTGTACACCATATATCAAATGGTAGCATAGCGAACTTACCAAATAATAAAACCTGTAATATACCTATGTTCCACAATAAATGAATTATGAATTATGAATTTTGAATTATGAGCGTGATGTTATAAATCCTAAAGCCTTCCTCGATAAATTAACTATCCAAAACAAAAATATTTTTTCAAAACCATGATAGTTTTAGAAGTTATACCTACATATATACCTACCTACCTATTTCGAACTTGAAATTGAATGTGTGGTAGGTACCTACCTAGGTATAGAAATATGGAATATACCTATATTCCATATTTCTATACCTACTATATTTTGCGACCCGCCAACTACTGTAGGTTGAATAGTACGGTCATAGTACAATCATACTTACGTTATGGTATACTTACTTTTGACTTGCAATATAATTTACATCTTGAAAGACTGTACGTTCGGGTCGTGCAAAATAACATTAAATTATACACAAAAAAAGGGATTTAACCCACCGTTTTCCAACAAGAGATTAAAATTAAATAATACCTATGCCATCATCAATAAACCTAAATATACCTTCGTTATTATTAGAAGGTTGTATTAGCCTGTACCTATTCAAAAGGTTAAATTAAGGGCAAAATCTATGCATATTTTTGGGGATATCGTTGTCAGAAGTAGGTAGTAGACATAAAATAATATATAAAGAAATGCACAAGTAGGTAGGTATTAGACAACGATGAGTAGATATAGGTACTCACATCAAAATGATCTTCACAGCAGAACCAACAGATTTAGGTCCTATTGAATCAACTCTTCGTATAGCTCTCATCCACTCCAGAAACTTTTCGCGCGCGACGAAATAAGTTGTGACGTCATCGTATGATTGAGCGCCAAACTGCGTTTTTAAATAATGTCGTACGAAAATGCACACTTTGATCTTCATTTTCTCAGCCATTTTTAAAGGTAGAAAAATAGTAAAAACACAGTTATTCTTGTAATTTTTTTTAGATTACTTTTGCATTAAAAAAAAAGTTTGTCTTCTCCATTGAACATTGTAAATGAATTTAAATATCTAGGGTACCTATTTATAGCATACATAACTATTGCTATTGATCTCGAGGATGACTGTGATATCGAGAGGGAACGCAGGGCATTAATTGTAAGAGGCAACATAGTGGCCCGTAGGTTTGCTGATTGTACCATCCCAGTTAACATTTATTTTTATAAATAAATTATTTAAGTGGCCAGAATTTTGCCAAGCTTACCTAAACATAGAATAGAAGCTGATATGAAACCCGATCAAAGGCTTTGGATAAATCCAAAAAGCAGGCGTACACAGGTGTTTTTCTGTCTGTGTAGTACCTACCTGACAGTTTGTTTGAGACTCAAGTTGGTACCTACTCTCAGTCGAAACACCTGCCCGAAACCCAAACTGCAAGCATCATGCAGATGTGTAATGTAATGCTTTGTTCAAGTGACCATCGAATAGGCTGTCAAGTACTTTAAGAGCTATTACTGCTAGGGACATTGGTCTATAATTGTTTTTATCGGATATAATCACTTGTCATATTTTGAACAATTGGAACTACACTAGTTCTCATCAGCTTCGATGGAAGATAAGCGTGTCCTACGCTCAAGTTGTGGCCAAAACTTTAGGTAAAGAGGACCAGCGTTAACCAAATGTTCAATAACGAATCCATCATGCCCATGTCCATCATGCATGCATCATGTCCATCATGCCCTGGAGATTCTCCACGTATCATCCCGGTAATGACTTTTTTAACCTTGCTGAAAATCTTATACCCATAGACTAAAGAAGGTTGTCTTTTGAAGAAAGCGTATTTTATTGTACATACTACATAATTGATAATACGAATGCATGGTCTCATGTTACTCTGCCCTCAGACAGTTAACTGACACATTTTAAATGTATAAACTCTTTTAAAATAGTTTTTCGTAGTTAAGGTAGTTATACGATGGATCACGCAAATAAGCGCTAGGCCTAGGACGGATGTGTTTCTTGTCAGTTCTTATCGGGTTTGGGTTACGAGGAATTGGCACCTAAATTCACCTAGTATGTAACACGTTTCAAAGTGATCCTTGTGATTGTATTGAATAAAATATCTTACGACTATGTCTTTGACTACTAGGATGACTATGTGCATCCTAATCCAGTAGTCTATGGGTTGAGTTGTAATACTTGACATTGACAGACAACAGACAGTCGACCGAGTGTTTTAGAAAAATATTATCCTAATTTTTACTTCCAAAAAGATTAAAGAAATAAGAAATAGCATTGAATTAAATGTCGAACCGTGTGCACGTAAGCCACGTTCACAGACAATTTATGGTCACGTTTGTTTGAGTTTGAAGATTTTCGTGATCGTTTCTTGATGTAGCATTTTCGGAACTAACCTAATAACCTGCAAGCCTCTAACAATGAGCAAAACGAATGCCAACGCATTGGCCGGGTTAATCGGCAGTTACGGTGATTCCGGGGATGAATCTGACGATGGAGGAAGTGGCTCGGTGTCAAGAGTAGCTGCTGCGCCAGCTCTCCCTACCATGCCCCCGCCCGGCATGATTCCGAGTGTGCTCGCCAAAACCGGGATGCATTATCATCCTCTACCAATGCATCCGTCGTGTGCAGGACCGGGTCAGGGATCACCGATGCCACCGCCTGCAGTACCGGTCCAGGAAGCCACAGGACCTACTATTCACCCTGCGCCCATAACGCATTGCCGTGAGTATTGTTTATTGACAAATAACTGTAGGCCTTGACTTGTCTCTCACTTTAGTGTAGGTAAGTACATTTATGCTATTAGAGGTAGAATCTGCACGGAATCAAAATGGGATGGAACCTTCTCAAAGTAAATTGATAATGACAGTTCTAGCAAAGTACTGATAGTATGTAAAGTAAGAAGTTATGAACAATAATTAATATGCCAGACTGATTATCTTTTGATGTGATTAGCTATTCAACATTTTATTTTCTATGCCCTAAACATGTAAAGTAATGCTAAATAGCTGTGACAATTGATAGATAATTTGAACGAGAATACAGTTAGTAATTTATGGCATTGAAAATGGTGACAAGCATGGCTTTGCCAGTGTTGAATAAGTATTGTTCAAAACTTCTTTGCTAACCCTACTTTGCTCAAGGACTGTAATTTTTTATTTACCTCAACATGGTTCCATACCACCCTGATTGCATGTGAATCCCCATGAGTGATGACATCCTGATGGATGGGATGAAACCTTGTTAGAATAAATAGTTACTTTATAATAAATAGGCATTCATCTTAGTAGTACCTATTGAATACAAGGCTAAGCCTTCGGATTAGGTATTATTTTCAAATTTCAAATTTTAAGATTCAGTATCAATCTTAGCTAAGTTCATCCTTCCAATGTTTGCAATCAAATAAATAATAAAAAATAAAAATAAAATTTGTTTATTTCAGACAACATAAAAATTATTAAATTTTAGGTCCATAGTGTGTTAGTATTTGTCTTACTCTAAGTTAGTACAAGAAAATAATGATAATAATTTTTCTTTACAAAAAATAAAAAATAAATATAAACACTGCAACCAAAAAATGATAAAATTATTTTATCATTACTCGATTACAGTGCTTGAGGAACGTGCTATCCCATTTATTGGATAATGCGTTCAAAATGATGTTGGGACTCCCATGCAGCCTGCATAGCATAGCATAATAAGATCAAACTTAAAAATGTATGAGCTTCTGGTTCCTGCCAGTGCCAGGTACAAGGATATATTCCTCACACCCAATTTCAGGTCAACAGAATTAGTCTACCAATGGTGTAGGGAAGCACTGATAATGTAAAAAGTGCCCAGACTTTTTTGGTGTACATTTCCCATAACACAAGCTCTGATTACTTTGGATCCAGATGATGCTGTGTGAAATGTCTGGCATTATTATTATTACTACATAATATTTCACTTAACATTAGTTGCCTAAAATAAAGATTATTGTTATAAAATTGTACTGAAGTTTATCAAATAGAAGAGTAAGCTCACTCATAGTTTTATCTTTATATAAGAATTTTTAAACAGTAGAGCAGCAAAATGGTGCTTACCTAATTGTTTTTTGATAAACTTTGATTTGCTTTACAATTCTGCTATTTGCTTTCAGCTTGGTCAGCATGCTATGATGAGGGTAGCGGCTTCACATACTACTGGAACCAGACAACCAATGCTGTGACATGGGAGGCTCCTCCCGAGTACCTGTTAGCACTCAAGTTGGCTCAGCAGCAACTGCATACTTCAGGTAACTTCTCAATATAATTTCAATAGGCATTCAATATAAGCTGATGTCTGGTGATGTTGCCGTATTTTGTTAGGTAAATGGTTTATTCAATACAGCTTCTGTGTTTTATTTTAAATAAGTACTATCTGACACGGCCACTCATTGCTGTGGCTCAGTAGTTTTGATATGTTGAATGAATACTATACTGAACTTTTTACATATAAGAAATCAAAACAACAATATCTACTAAATACAAAAGATACCTATAGCAGATGTTGAAGTTAACATACACTGCCATCTGTTAAAAACTTATGGAACTTATTGTAGGAAAATATTGAATTTGCAATAAATAAATATTAGTGGACAGTGTACACAACACCATCTAGCCACAAACTAAGCATAGCTTGTAGATATTATCGTGACTAGAAGACTGATATATTTTTAAATACATACACATGGTACTTTACAATGCAAAGACAGAACCAACACCTATGTTCATCACAAAAATGAGGGAATGCTTGGGAAAAAATCAAACCCTTAACCTTAAGGCAGAGCTACTACTGAGTTCACAGACTAGTCAGCCTAAAATACAGAGAGATATGCAGATATTCTACCTCCAAGCAAACATTGTGTGATGACATAATGGAACTGAGACTTAGTCGCTAACTATTGGCCTCATACACAAGCTCAGAGTCGCGCAACGAGCTATGGAGAGAGCTATGTTGGGTGTTTCACTACGTGATAAAATCCGCTGCGATTAAATCCGTAGAAGAACCAAAGTCACCGACATAGCGCTCCAAATTTGCAAGTTGAAGTGGCAATGGGCAGAACATATAGCTCGCAGAACTGATAACCGTTGGGGAGTAAAAGTTCTCGAATGGCGACCAAGGACAGGAAAACGAAGTGTAGGACGACCCCCCACCCGATGGACTAACGACATTGTAAAGATCGCAAAAAATCGGCTGATGGTTCAAAATCGTTCTTCCTGGAAATCAATTGGGGAGGCCTATGTCCAGCAGTGGACTTATAAAGGCTGATATGATTATGATGAAGCTAACATTACTGTGTTTTAAGGTCAAAGAGCACTAGAGCAAGTTTCATTACTGGGTAAACAGCTAAAATAATTGTCTAAGGCGTGTAATACTTTTTGGTCGTGCAAAAAAAGCAGGTGTACTCAACTCCCCAAAGATTAACACAACTTCAATCTACAGGTACCACGGAAGTGTCAGCAGCAGAATGGCAGTTATACCAGCAGGCCCTTATTGAAAAGCAAAATGCCGCTAAGATAACCATGAAGCCGACACCGGTTAAGCTAAAGAAAGAAAAGCCAGGCAAGGATAAGAATGGCAAACTCAATCGGAAACGGTGTTACAGCGAAGAAGAAAATGAGTAAGTGGTTTTATAAATACCAATTTATATATTAGGTTGGGGAAAAAGTCTTTTCGCATTATAGTATGTATGAACTTGTAATAAAATCTCTTTGGCTATACTATTTTATCTGGCTTGTTTTGGTATCATTAAAAGTTAAAATTTTAAAGAACATAATTTCAAATTCAAATTAGGAAAATGTGTGATTTTTATTTGTTTTTCGTACTGTCAAGATGAGTGAATCTAATGAAGAAATTCGATACATTTTAAAATTTTACTACAAAAAAGGTAAAAATGCAACGCACGCCTCGAAAAAAATTTGCGATGTTTATGGACCTAGTGCAGTGTCTGTGAGAGTAGCACAAATTTAGTTTAAGCGTTTTTAATCCGAAAATTTTAATGTCAAAGTTGCACGTCGCTCTGGTGCATGCATCCGCCCTATCATGGATAAAATGGATGCCATTTTTGAAAAAGTGGAGCAAGATCGGCATATCAGTAATTACGACGTAGCTGAAGAACTGGGAATTGACCACATAACAGTTTTGGCGCATTTGAAAAAAACTGGGTACACACAAAAGCTCGATATTTGGGTACCTCACGAACTCACTGAAAGAAACCTAATGAACCGTGTACTCATTTGTGATTCTTTATTACGACGTAATGAAACCGAACCATTTTTGAAGAAGCTGATAACTGGTGATGAAAAGTGGATCACGTACGACAAGAACGTGCGAAAAAGGTCGTGGTCAAAGGCCGGTCAGGCTTCACAGACTGTGGCGAAACCCGGGTTAACTCGCAACAAGGTGATGCTGTGTGTGTGGTGGGATTGGAAGGGCATTATTCATTATGAGCTGTTACCACCAGGCAGGACCATCGATTCTGAAGTCTACTGCGAACAACTGATGAGATTAAAGCAAGAAGTTGAGAGAAAGCGGCCGGAATTAATCAACAGAAGGGGGTGTGGTTTTTCATCATGATAACGCTAAACCTCACACATCTTTAGCCACTCACCAAAAAGTAAGAGAGTTTGGCTGGGAGGTGTTAATGCATCCGCCGTATAGTCCTGACCTTGCACCTTCAGATTTTCACCTGTTTCGGTCTCCTCAGAACTCTTTAGGCAGTGTCAGGTTAACATTACGAGAGGACTGCCAAAACCACTTGTCGCGATATTTTGATCAGAAGTCCCAGAATTTCTATAACAATGGGATCATGTCCCTACCTACAAGATGGCAAAAAGTTATCAAACAAAATGGTACCTACATACTTTAGTTAAATGTGAATAAACTATATTAAAAAATGTTTTGAATTTTCCCAAAAATGCAAAGAAACTTTTTATTAATTATTAAGAAGAAAATTAAATAGTTCATCTATGTATAAACATAGATATTTGTTCTAGGAGTAGGTGTTACAGGTATCATAAGTATGTATTAAATATTAAAAGTGTATAAGTATTCAGTCATGTCGTCTCTAAAATTACAGGTTCGCTTTTTTATATATTGGTGGACAATGCACACAACACCATGTTGCCTAGCCTAGTCTAACTTAGCATAACTGATAGAATACTTATATATATAAAATACTTTATATGATACTTTATAATACCCAGACACAGAACCAACACCTATGTGTATCACATGAATGTTTGTTCAAGGAGGGAATCAAACCCCCAACCTACAGAAGGCAAAGCTACTATCAACTGAGCTGACATGCCCAATAAGTAGTTTAAAGAAGTACTACTCAGTATACCCAGATCCACATGTTAACGGTATTATAATTTGGGTTTGTGTCCTAGTTAGTATATAAGGACAATTATTGTGATTAAGTATTTATTATTTTCAGGAAAATAGAACTAATAACATCATACCACAACTCGGATTCTGAATCTGACCCTGAGCCAGAGAGCCCAGCAAAGCCACCGGAGGTGAAGCCTCCTCCGCCGCTGCCACCCAGCAAACCACCCAAAATCCCACACAAGAAACCCAAGACCAAACCTGTGGAGTATGGAGCAGCATTGATACATCAGAACTATACTAAGCCCATTGGACCTGAGATGCCACCTGAGTTGGTAAATAGCCCTAAACCTGAGGAAGATAAGGTCGAAAATGGCGCTAAGGCTGAGGTAAGATTTTTAAATGATATCCTAATAGGCGAGACGAAAGATCTTTCGACTCACATTACGAGACTCTTCCGTAATGTGGGTACACATTTACTATTAACGAAAAAACCTTTATTTCGGTAATAAGCTATAGATTAACAAAGTTTAAAGCCATTTTCCTAACATTTTTTCAATAGGGCTCGAAAACAGCTCGTAGGTGTCATGGCGTCGGCTCTGACGTCACGCCTATAAATAAAATAAATAAAATAAAATAAAATAAAATTTGTTTATTTCAGGCATTGACACCCATATCACAAAAATACTAAACTATACAAAAGAATAAAACATACATACAGAATACCCTAATATAAAGTATATGAATAAAAATCCATAGTACCCCTTTTACCATATAGGTATGGTGTCATTTTTTATTTGCGTCCAGGTGGACAGAAATCCAGTGCCTGTAGATTGGATTCGCTAGGTAGTCAAAAACAGCCTTTAGGATGGTATTGTTGGAGCGACTTAGTCTATTCCAAAAAGCCGCTATACGCGTTCTTATGATAGCGAAGAAATCCGGAACCCCCGCATCAGAGAACATACTCGACGCGCTGCAATACCTCGGCAGCCTCATAAGAGCTCGGTACGCATTATTGTACTGTACTCTTATGGTGCTGATAGATTTTCTCGTGAAGTTAGACCAAAGTTGGCAGGTGTACATACCTAGACAATATGCCTTAAATAGCGTGTTCTTCACATCTGAGTTGCAGCTAGCAAAGCGGCGTGCGAGCATGTTCCCCCTTACTGCAATAGCCCTTCTCTCCCTCTCTATATCACTGTCGTCTTTCAATGACTCCGTCAGTAAATGCCCTAGGTATTTAAACTGCTTGACCATTTTAATGGTCACGCCGCTCAACTGTACCTCTGGCACAATCTCTGGGCCTCTTCCCGACCTGAATACCATCATCTCGGTTTTCGCTACGTTATACTTCAACCCGTGAGCAATGGCATATTGCTCACAGATCAGAAGTAACTTTTTTAAACCTTTGATTGAGGGGCTGAGAAGCACCATATCGTCAGCGTAACTTAAGTTGTTTACACTGACATTGCCTATATAACAACCTACTCTGGCCCTCCTCAGCTCTCCGATCAGGTCATTGATGTACAGGTTAAACAGGTCAGGAGAGGTCAATCCGCCTTGACGAACACCGCACTCTAATCTGTAATCACTAGAAGTCGTATCACCCCATCTCACATTATTAATTTGATGCCCATACCAGTATCTCAACAGATCCACCACATGTTTTGGTACTTGAGCATCGAACATTTTGGACCAGAGAATTTCATAATTCACTAGATCAAATGCACGGCTCAAGTCGAGGAAACAAGCATACACTGATGTGTGCTGTGAAGTGTAGTAATGCACGGTGCTTTTTAAACTCATAATAGCAGAGTCCGTTGAGGGACCGGCACAGAATCCAAATTGTGCATAATCAATTTTAATGTTATTTATTAAATCGGGATAGATAATTCGCTCCAACACTTTACCCATAACTGTACCTAGCGATATAGGGCGATAGTTAGAAGGTGAGCTTAAATCGCCAGTTTTATTTTTAACGATAGGTACGACTGATGTCCTCATAAGATCATCAGAAAGGTAGCTATATCTTATACATAAATTGTAAAAGGCACATAAATGCATATACAAGTTGTCGCTAGCCCATAGAATGTGCTCTATACTAAGACCGTCGTGACCAGGTGACTTGCCACGCTTCATTCCTTTGACTGCCGTTCTTAAAGATTTAAGAGTTATTTTTGGATATTCATTAGAAACTGTCTTAGCATAGGGCACATCCTTCACCGGCTGTGGACTAACTTCAAATCTCCTAGCAAACATTTCAGCAATGAGTGACGGCTCCTGCAAACCGTCCACAGATACTGGCAAGTTTTGTTTATAGCTCAGTTTTTTAGTTGCGTTCCAAAATTTTGAAAAATGTTTATTACATCTGTGTGTTGCTAATAAATTCATTTTAATCATTTCTTCATTCTTCTGACACCATTTAACTTTGTTTTTAAATTCAGATCGACTACTACGCATTCTATTGTATATTTCACCTCCCGACGGTTTGCCAGCCATCACCCAACATCTGAAGTACAACCTTGCTGCCTGATGGCTGTCCCTGACATGGTGGTTCCACCCGATTACCTTTTGACGCTTTTTACATTGCGTCAAACGAGAGCTTTTCACGGCTGCATTTTGTAATGCTTTAACAATACGGTCATAATAACAATTAATATATGTAAAATAATCATTTAAATGTGGGCATGTCATAGGAATATCACAGTTACAAGTATACTTAAAACTATCACAAGTATTTAGGTTTAAACTATGTAACCTATGTAAACTTGTCATTGTGTCCATGCGTAGCAAAGAAAATAAACAAAATATTAAATTAATTCGTGTGATAAAATATCATTCCAAAGTTTATAAGTGATGTGCAGTACCGCAGTATAAAAACACATTAATAAGAATACCCAACAAAGTGTTTGTACATGAATAAATACAGAAATACATAGAATAAATACATACACATTGACTTGGTGATTATCAGATTGTAGGTGTTTACTATGAGGAAAAATACTACTAGTACTAGTAGGTTCTGTTTAGTTACAGAAAATAACTCGTTTTATCGGGTATTAAATTGATATTAACTCTAAAATAGCAACTTACAAGCTGTGAGCAAACCTCAAAAATAAACAACGACAAGTTTATTGTATAAATGTTTAAAAAACTAAAAAGAAACCCGACTTCATTGGATACAACGTGAGATCTTAAAATTATTTTATTTTGAAATGTTTAGTGGAAAGTAGATGTATTTAGTTTATATCTATATAATATGGGTAGGCCAACTAAACGCACTGCTCTGCACTGCACGCAATGAAAATATCATCGATGTACACAATTTTTAGATTTTTGTTCATATTTTTCAAAAACCTGGGAAGTATAGGTACCTTTTGAACAAAAAAAAAATATTTTTCAAATCGGCTCAGGCGTCTTAGGCGAGTAATCGGTGAACATACATAAAAAAATAAAAACGAATTGAGAACCTCCTCCTTTATTGAAGTGGGTTAATAACATATGAAAGTAAAAAAAACTCGTCTGAGTTCAAAACGAGTTTGATTATATCTAAGTTGGTTGTATCTAGAGTAAAGATAGGTAAATACAAAATTTACTTACAAAGATGTTTTCACGTTTATAACTCAGACGGGCAAAATTATTTATTTGTTGCGAGGAAATCGCCTAATATGAATATCAATCCTGGGGAAATTTGAGCTATTTGCCCTAATAAAGCGTGGTTCCATCGTTAGAGTAGAGTGGAGTCATCGTTGGAGTCGATAAAACACAAGTAAAAGAATGAAAAATCAATGCAAATGCGTATTCACAACAACAAAACACAGTAAATGACAGTATTGACAACGGAGTTTACATATGGGTGACGTCATGCGCTGTGATTGGTGTTTCAGTCAAAATAGCAAAAATAAAAACAAAAAATGTAAAACACTATTAAGTTTCCCCTTAAAACATTAAATCGACCATTTAATGATACTGTCGTCATGCCTATTGTTTTTAGTAAGTATGATGGAAACATGACGTGGATAACACACAACTGTAAATAGTTTATACAATCACTACCTTTTGCCTGTGGCTAAAATGGCCTTTATCCGTCATGAAGATACAATATATCTCCTTACCAAATTTCATCAAGAATCATTTAGCTGTGAAAAGATAACAAATTAACAGAGATACTTTTGAACTCCATAAATAAATAAATATTGGCGGACAATGCACACAACACCATCTAGCCTCAAACTAAGCATAGCTTGTATTATGGTGACCAGATGACTGATAGAATACTTAAATATTTTTAAATACATACTTATGATACTTTATAACAGAACAGAACAAACACCTGAGTTCATCACACAAATGTTTATCCTGGGAGGGAATATAGTTTGTGCTATACAAATCACTTCTAACCTGCAGCACCTAGTTGCCTAACTGAGATTGTTCAATGAGGAAAAACACCAATGATGACCAAAGAAAACTGAATACTGCGCAATAATTTCTGTTTAATGGTGTTGGGAATCTTTACACATTTATTCAACTATCAAATCGTTTCTTGAATTAAAGTGCGTCTGCTGTTTGAAATTATATCTTTATAGTTTCACATAGCTTTATGGTCTGTTTCTTATATGTACCATTTTTTCTTTAGATGTATTTTTATGTTTATTTTAAATAAAAGTTGTTGTCATTTGAGCAAACCATAGAGATTCTCAACTCTATTGTAATAGTTATCAAGCTACATGATGGTCAAAGTTTTCAATCTGAGGTGGCAACAAAATCTATGTAAGGAAATATTTTGCAAAGAGTTTGATTTAAATATAATAATGTCTGTTATCCAACGATTAACGCTCGTCAAATTGATATATTCCAGGATACCCCGATTACAATGGAAACCGATGACAGTCAAGATGAAAGCTCCCTTCTACAACAGTTAAAAGACAAAGCGAAGCTTCTAGAAAAACTCGGCGGGGAACTACCAACCGGGTTGGAGAAGATTATCAAAGAAACCAATTCCGGCACCTCAACTCCCATCAAAACCATTGACGATATCAAATCTTCAGATATAGACGAGCTTCTCGAAGAAATTGAGAAAAAAGAACTACCTAAGTCAAAATCTAAGAAAATTGACATGTTTGATGAGAACTCACAAGGAAGCAATGATAGCTACAAGAGTTCCAGCAAAAGCGGTACTAGTACACCAGTAACACCAAAACCGCTATTTCCCAGCAGCAAAAACATAGAAGACCCACCTACATTATTCCCAAGCGCTGCTAAAATCGAAGAAGTTGAAGTTGACAAAACTATAGAAAAAGACAGCAAAACGGAAGCAGCGCCAGCGGTCTCAGAAAAGAAAGGGACAAATCTTTATCTCTCAGATCCCGCTGAACCAATCGAAAGGATCCGAAAGAAACTTCGTATTTCAAACTCTGTACTACCAGAGCGCAAGAAAAGCGAAATGCCGTCGTATACTACGAAGTATTCGCAACACATTGAAGGTTTCTCTAGCGAGCGGGTCGGGTTAGGCTTTAGCCAGGACAGCGATAGTGTTGAAAGTCCCAAATCTAAAACTATAAACTACGGGAATGGATTGACGTTTACTAAAGGCGAGGTTTTGAATGAGAAGGACGAGGATTTGGAGAATTTGATGGATTTGGTGGAAGCGAAGTTGAAGCATTTAAATGATTTGCAGCCGGGTGTCGTCACTCCGGTACAAGAGATGCTGATTCAAATGCAGGTAAGATCCTTTCAGAATTACCAGAAAATATCATATAACAGTTTCAATGTTAGTTTTTGCTTTTACACTGGGGTTGTCACCTTAAAACGTGGATATTGAGGATTTACGTAGAACCTACGACCTTAATTCGCCTAGTATCTTCAAGGATCACACACAGTGAACACTAAAGTCATAAAATGTAAAAGTAAACACTAAAGTTAAAATAATAAGAATAATTCCGAATAGAAGAGGAGCGCAAGGATCGAGAGTGGTGTGAGAGAGCGAGAGAGGTGTAAAAATTTGAATCGTTCTTTGAGATGTCTGCGCTTACAAACAAAATCCCAGGCAGAGTGACGTCAGTGGAGAGGAAACTTCACCCACCTCAGCCTGCTGGAGTGGATCCATGAACGAAAGTTTTCAATTACAAATAACTGCTCTGTAACTTTAATGATGTCGCCTAAATCACCTTCAACATATGAACAAAGGCCAATGATGATGACAAGATGAGGGTGTCGTAGGATTAATAATTACGTTTTAAAAACCAAAATTTTACTAAATAGGCCAGTCAAAATAGCATTTAACTTTGCACTAAATTTCCGATCCAAATTTTTTACTTTACTTCTTTACTGTGGCACTCCCGAAGGAACAGGAGTAAAGGATGAGCAAAAACCTTTGACTGTTACCGCTTGGCTACGGTCTCTTATATATGAATCAAGCCAACGCAAGAGATCACCATGTATACCCATACCCAGAAGCTTTTGAACTAAGATATCATGGCAGATATTATTGAAGCACTTTGAATAACCAGTGTAAACAACATCGACCTGAAAGCCACTGTCCATTGCATCAGAAACAAAACAAGTAGCTCACATAGGTATGATTCTGTAGACTTTTTACTAAGAAAACCATGTTGCTGTTCAACAAAGTGAGGTCTAAGTACCGCAAACAATTTGTCATTAATAATACATTCAAACAATTTCGGAATAATGCTTAACTTTGATATTGGGCGTTATCTAGTTATGTCGTGCTTGTCGCCTTTTTTTAATATCGGCACTACAAAAGATCCGCTTCCATATTTTAGGCATTAGACCAGAACGTAATGATAAATTAAAAATTTTGAAAAGTGGTAGCGCTAGTTGTTCAGAACAATTGCGAATAAGTATAGGTGGAATACCATCTGGGCCTGCACCTTTGTTAACATTTACAAACTTCAAATACTTGTTTACAGTAGGAAGTGGCAACTGCAAAGAAGATAAATCAATAGGGTATTGACGATTACTTGGCGAAGGCAATGCCGACACACTACTGGAATCGAAGGCGGAGTTAAAATAATCATTAAACATTTCACAGACAACTTTACCGTCTGAAGATGAATTGCCTATATAATGAAGTCTTTCAGGGAGTTCTGCAGATATTTTTTTAGATTTAACAAAACTCCAAAATTTTTACTGCACTTAATAATGCTCTGTTCTGCTCTCTCAATAAATGAGTCATAACATTGGGATTCAAGAAACGTTTGCCTTTCGCGTAGCCTGCAGAAGCAGCGATAATCAATAAATTGCTTGTACTTTTTCCACTTCCTATGATGTTTAATCTTCTCTTTAACAACTTTTACTAAAGCTGGTGAAAACCACACAGGAAATCTAGAAAGTCCATTTACCAATTTTGTAGGTTCTGTTATCAAAAGAAATTTATTTACAGAAATAATTACAGAAATGTACAAAATAATATACAATAATATAAAATACACGTGAAACAGTTGAGCTATCTAAGGACTGTTTAAAACGATCTATAGATAGCTCAACTAATCGAGATCACTGCCAGAGAATGATCAGAGACCAGAGAGTGTTCCCAAGATACTGGCGGCATTACCACGTTGAATGGCAATGTTAATACGTTGAGCCAGATAGGAGCAAGCTCTTGGGCCATGCAATGTATCTACCAGACGCCGAGGAATAATTTTGAAAACGCGGTGGGCTCCTGTTCCCCACGGGCCCAGGGTCTCGACTCCAAAAGGCTCAAATATGTAGGCCTTATCCAAACCAGCATATTTGCGGTTTTTAAGGTCCTCGGCACATTCAGCCGCCGCACCGGCCCTAACGAAAGTCCCCGACAGCTGGGATGCGGCCAGGGTGTCTACGCAAGTAGCATCCCACACTAATGGCCTACCCATCTCCCAAGGGACAAGAGTCATACCATCAGGCCTCTTACCATCATCACGTATCAGACCGTTGGGTTCGAGAACAGCTGGTACGTTGACGCTGGTGAGTGCCCGACGAATTATATCGTTAAGACTAGCGTGGCGGGCAATCCTACCGGCGGCCCTATGACACAATAACCCATGGAGACAGCGCTAGTCGACCGCTGTACCACACTTTACCACACTGTACCACACTTTACCACACTGTACCACACTGTACCACACTGTACCACACTGTACCACACTGTACCACACTGTACCACACTGTACCACACTGTACCACACTGTACCACACTGTACCACACTGTACCACACTGTACCACACTGTACCACACTGTACCACACTGTACCACACTGTACCACACTGTACCACACTGTACCACACTGTACCACACTGTACCACACTGTACCACACTGTACCACACTGTACCACACTGTACCACACTTTACCACACTGTATCACACTGTACCACACTGTACCACACTGTACCACACTGTACCACACTGTACCACACTGTACCACACTGTACCACACTGTACCACACTGTACCACACTGTACCACACTTTACCACACTGTACCACACTTTACCACACTGTACCACACTGTACCACACTGTACCACACTGTACCACACTGTACCACAATGTACCACAATGTACCACACTGTACCACACTGTACCACACTGTACCACACTGTACCACACTGTACCACACTGTACCACACTGTACCACACTGTACCACACTTTACCACACTGTACCACACTGTACCACACTGTACCACACTGTACCACACTGTACCACACTGTACCACACTGTACCACACTGTACCACACTGTACCACACTTTACCACACAGTACCACACTGTACCACACTGTACCACACTGTACCACACTGTACCACACTGTACCACACTGTACCACACTGTACCACACTGTACCACACTGTACCACACTGTACCACACTGTACCACACTGTACCACACTGTACCACACTGTACCACACTTTACCACACTGTACCACACTGTACCACACTGTACCACACTGTACCACACTGTACCACACTGTACCACACTGTACCACACTGTACCACACTTTACCACACTGTACCACACTGTACCACACTGTACCACACTGTACCACACTGTACCACACTGTACCACACTGTACCACACTGTACCACACTGGCACTGATGAGGGGCGCAGCACCGCGCATCCAACCGCAGACAAATTGCAACTCGAAATGTTGTAGGATCTAATAGTGTTCCAATGTTAGATGATGGTAGTGCTTGTAACCAATGTCCTGACTCCCATTTCGAAACGGCTAGGAGACGGGCGCGATCTACGGAGCTTGAGCATGTTTCTAACAGATGATTCCATGTAAGCTCACATAGAGGCCCGTCCCATTGCCGTTG
The DNA here is from genome assembly GCA_948098915.1 of Lampropteryx suffumata. Taxonomy (NCBI): domain Eukaryota; kingdom Metazoa; phylum Arthropoda; class Insecta; order Lepidoptera; family Geometridae; genus Lampropteryx; species Lampropteryx suffumata. The sequence continues at coordinate 18,935,379 of OX402557.1, read as the reverse complement.
GGCCGAAAGTTTCTTGGGGGGAGCAGAATTAGGGCAAGCACTGTTCCAAGTGTTTCTTGCTTCGTCTAGATATGAAATTTTATGAGTGATGCCAGAACTAGCCGGAAAAGACGGAATCAGAATTTTTTCAACCAAATTACTAGTACTGTAGACAGAAGACAAGAACGCCGGTAGGGCAACACTTGAAATTTTGCGAATACCTAAGCCTCCCAATTTGACAGGTAGGGAGGCCTGCAGCCATGCCTTGTCATCTAAATTAATATTCAAAACCGACGATAAAGTGTCCTTTATTATGTTGTGTAAACCTTCCACCAGCTCGCTGTGTTTCCACAGTTGACAACATCTTAAAGCGTAAGTAAATTTTGGAACAAAAAGACAAAACTTGATAATTGTAAAAGCCATATGACTATTAATTTTAAACAATCTGTCCGAGGTTTTGCTAAAATTTTGAATTTTCACATCGTAGAAGGTCGGAAAAGACTCGTCAAGAATTGGTGAACCGAGGAGGCGAAGTGAACATTTATCAACAACTGTAATATTTGAGGCCAAACTGTTGAATTTTGAAACAATTGAATTTTTATCCAAACAAGTGTCCGAAACGTAAAGCTCGCATTTTGAATAATTTAGCTCTAAACCAATTTGCTGAAATTAATCACTGATGAGCTTTAGATCACCAAAAACAGTGTCCACATCTCCACCTAAAGTTCCGTCATTCAAGTACCAAACATTGAGTTTAGATTGGAGACGTTGAATAATCGGATGAATGGCAAGGCTGAAAATGGCTGGACCAAGGGGTCGCCTTGCTGACATCCAACGGCATACGAAATAATATTGTCGCGATAGATCAATTTAGACGGTGAACTATAACACTGCCAAAGAAATGGATAAATTTCGGGAATTTTGTTTTTAATTTCTTTGAGCAAGACAAATCTACGGAATTGAAGGCGTTTTTAATATCCATCTTTAAAATTACCTCCCCGCAATTTTGATCCAAAAATGTACGAAGAGTACGTACGTACGTACGTAGGTAATGTACTGCGGCTTCACAGCCGCCACGCGAACCAAAGCCTAGCTGAACAGGTCGGAAAAAGTCACCGAGATATGCAGCTTTTTTCCGACAGCACACTTTAGCTGTTTAGCTGCTAGGCGGCGGTAGGTGGTACCCACGGCTATGGGTCTAATTCCGCCGTCTTTCTTTTTGAGTGTGCATAGGTTCGCACCGTACAAGAGCTCAGTGATCTCGCTGTTAACTCGACCTGACAACATCAGGTTAATCAAGGCCGTCATATCTTCCAGAAGAACATCACCGGCATGGTCCGAACCGCCAGACAGTAGGTCCTTTAGATGTTGTGGAGTCACAGCATCCAGGCCGCCGGCAGAGCCATTCTGGAATGATATGACGGCACCGAGCACGTCCTGGCTGGTCGCATCAACAGCGTCATCACTCTCTTGCGGTGGATCGGGGAGTTGAAAGTTGGGCCCTGGAAGAGGGTGCTTAATCTTTAATCTTTAGGAAGATTTGAGAGTGTCATTTGAATTTGGAGCTATCGTGTCACTAGAAAATAAAATACGGGAGGCACCCTTAATATCACCATCGCTAAGTTTACTTTCTACAAGTTTGTACATAGCAGACTCGGAGGCTAGTTTGGGAGATTTTGAATTTGTTTGTGGGTCCAAATAATTTTTGAAATTTTGAGGTGTGCACTCAATGCTTGCAGTATACCTAACACAATTTTGCTTTATCCGAATGAATGAATGAGCGATTATTTGTTTCCTAAATCTCTCTGTACATGAAGTACACTATAGGGGAAAATTAGTAAATGTTCCCATGCTTGCTTCGTATTTTTAGATACAACATTCCTAATGGCCTGAGATAGAACAGTAGCGACAGAGATGCGAGCACCGCGAGGAATACGTTTCAAAATAGGGGTTGTAGTTTTACACTGGTTAATCACTTTCCAAAAGGGTCGTAAATCAGACGTAGAATTAGAATTGACTAACGAAATATCTACCGCTCCTGCAACCGGGACAGACAGCGGGATAGTAGAGTTGTGTATTCTTTTTTGGTGAATTTTGAGGCCTGTCTGCCCCTTGAAGAAGCTAGGCTGGGAACATATCGTGCACTCTACAAGTTCGAGCACGGACACGACAGCATTATTAACATTTCTACTTGCATTTGGCGGTTGTGTGCATAGTGCCATCACAATTTTTCCTTACAAATCTAAATAAAATTAAATAATCTGACAAATTAGAGTGGCAGACAGGCGAAGCTCACGCGTGGTAGCTCGACTGGCACCACGGCAACCGCGCTCCTTACTGGGGACATAAAAATAACAAAGCTAAGCTTTCTGTCAAAATTGTCGTAAACTAGCTACAAAAAATGAAACCACCTTTTTGATTTTCTGGAGCGAAGAGGCTATCCCCGGTCTGGAAAACAATACCCGATACGCCCCACAAGGTACAGTCTGTGCCTCAGGGCCCCAAAGCCCCCCAAAAGGCGTGAAATAATATTTCTGAAAAAAATCAATAAAAGATGAGTGGTCTAGTTGACAGTTTAGTATCAGTTTAATCATTTTTTAGGTATATATGTAGAAATAATCTTTTCCAAAACCGCATGGAAAGTTGATGCAGGCAGACTCTACACATAAATCAGACAAACAATCATCCCAGTTAATATTAGATAGTGCCTTATTTATAAGAATATAGTCAGCTTTTTTAAAAAGACGCATGAGACGAGATGGAGGCTTGAGGGTATCGATTGCCACAGAAATCAGATCAACATCAAGAGCAGGGTGATGTTCGTCTTCTATTACAAGAACTAACTTCGAATGACTGACAACGCACAGTGAACTTGAAATAACTAAGTCTAGTTCTCTCTTATTTTTATTTTGAATTAAGTTATACTGATGAAAGCTATTAAACGATAAGAAATTAGATAAAAGTGTCACAAGATCATTGGTTGCTTCAGACGAAAGACGAGCAGAGTAATCATGATCAATGGAAGTCTACAATCCAAATCTAATATTAAAATCAACTAAAATAATATATTCATCATCAGGGAACTTAATAGTTGTTTCCGATACTTCATCGTAAAACCGAGCTTGTGATGCAAACTGTGCAGCATATTGAGGAAAATAACAACAATATACACGACATTGCCTGGAGTCATTTCGTAAAGAGGAAAAGAAACGTATGGAAATTATATCTGCAGAAGAATCCCCGCGAGATTGAGAAATAGAGACGTCAGTAACAACGGTACCTTTGCGGGTTGCAATTAGAACACCACCACCTTTGGTGTCGCCTCTAGAACTGTAGTCTCTATCACAGCGGTAGACTACAAAGCGATCATCGAATAATTCCGAATCATAAATTCCAGGCAATAGCCAAGTCTCTGTAATACAAATAATATCATGGTCGGACTGCAATACACTCATAAAAAAATTGGCTTTTTTAGTTCGTAGACCACGAACGTTTTGGTAATAAACGGTTAGGTTGTCTCCCATACTAGAATTGAGTTACAAAATAACATAAAGTTATACGCACAAATACGATTGAACCAAACACATCCGAACATTATTGTCCTTAAATAATTCCAGTTAACAAAACAACAAGAATAGTAAAAAATAACCCGCAAGCTGCGATCGATCCATGATAGAGCCATTATTGAATTAAAATTAAGCATACATAGATTTAACAGATCTAACCTTCTCTCTATAACCAGTGTAAGTGTAACAAGTAATGTAATTTTACAATCTTTGATATAAAAGAAAAAAGTCAAACTAAAAGAACATGTCAAGGTGCTTAATTGATTTTTTTAAATCACCTTGTTGATGACTGGGCTAGTATCATTTTTGCGCACGAGAATCGAGCAATTTCTCACCCAGACATATTTGTACAGTTTATCTCTAGCAACCTTTTTATTACTTTGAAGGAGCAATTTATTGAATTTTGTCAGGTGCTCATTAAAGTAGAGCTTGGAGTAATCTTTAGTAAAACCAACATCCGAAGCTTTATAATCCTTGACAACACGCATTCTCGCCAAAAATTCATCCTTTCTGTATTCTAGATGTAAAACGTACTGTAATAGGTTTCTGCTTTTTGATAGTTTTATCCATTGGTGCGCCTCGTGTCACAAAGTCAATGTTGTTTGACAATTTATTTTAAATTCACCAACGGCAGCAATCTTAGAAATGATCTCGATTAAGTTTTCCTCCTTCGTTTCAGGAAAATCGATGATCTCCACATTAGACCGGCGCACTCACTGGTCTTTCTTATTCAGATCATTTTGAAATGCTTGTAGTTTGCCATTGACTTCGGTCATGAAGCTATTTATTTGACTTAAGCTGATCGGAGATTGCATTGATTCTTTTTTCTACGCTCTCATACTTATCATTAATAAATGTAACAGACTCCCTCACAGAAATAAATTCACTCTTCAAGTCATTCAGCGATGTTTCAAAACGAGAAACAGCGATCTTAATCTCTTCGCGAATAATACTTCTTACTTGATCCAACGGAACGACCTGCATATCTCGGTCGCAGCCCCGCGTAGACTCCTGTTCTATAAGTTTATTAGGAGGCCTTGAGGTGACGCCTGAAGTTTCACCAACTATTCGTGACTTAGAAGTAGCACGTACAGGAGTGTCATCTTTATTATCTCGAGGCTATCGCTTTTTACACAATGGGCAAAGCCAAGAAGATCTGAAGTCGGTGTCAGGTACTACCTTTTGTGATAAGACACACACACAGTATGGTAATTACAAGACGTACACGTCAAAAGTTGTTTTTTACTGTCACGAGAAGTGATCGACTTATGGCAACATGTGTTCAAACATCGTTCAAGCGTACAAGGAAACTCCAATATACTCGATATTTCGCACACTGACGTCACTTACTAGTTGGATCAGAGCGTAGTAGCGTCGACCTTGGCGCGGCAGCCCCGAGTTCGATCCCCACGGAAGCCAACTTTGTGCGGCGAACTTGTAGTACTGGCTGCAACACAACTATGCGGGCGACGGGGGGATAAGACCGGCGCGTGCGGGGCAACAAGACAGCAGCAAGGTGAGGTGGGGTTAAGGTAAAATGTCTCACCGATCTTGCATCCCTTGGTTCCGCCCACTGGGAGGAGTCCGTCGTCCAAATTGTGCAAGAAGAAACGAGAGCTACCGATAATTGGCAATTAACCAATAGCAAAAAGCCTCACAGCAAAAAAGCAAAAAAGCAAGCGCAGAAGATACGTCCACTAAGTTCAACAGTTGGAACTGAACTGAAACTTTATCCATTAAATGGGCCGTAAATCGTAAACGGTAAGTTTACAAAAAAGTTTACGTGAAACAAAAGATGCGAAATTTTTGTCTCTACAATAATGGTCTCCATAACTTTTGCCCTAAAGTGCATAGTTTCCGAGATATCGGCCAAAAACTTTTTTCAAGATGACGCTTGAAGCGTCACCTGGATCTGTCAGCATTTTGTGCTGGATTTTATGCTCAGTAAGTGATCCTAAACCTAATAAAAAATATATTAGATCGGAAATTTAGTGGAAAGTTGACCAAAAAAACGTCTATTTTGACTATACTATAAAAAAAAATATTAAATAAAATTTGAGCCCATAAAAAATACAATCGAATTGAGAAACTCCTTCTTTTTTGAAGACTATTAAAAAAGTTTTTATTTTACTCATTTTTCGAAATTAGTAAACGAAAATTATGTATTTGCTAAGTTCGCTGCTACCATTTGGAAAATGGTGTACAATATTTTCTAACAAATTGGGACATTTATTAAAAAAAAGACAAGGTAACACAATAATAATTCAATATAAACGTCACTGTGGAATATAATTAATTAAATTTATGTCATTTTATTAATTCAGATGTGTTCACAACAATTAGCTTGTAACCAGGACTTGAGTTCTTTTTTCAATTTATTTAATGGTTATTGTTTATATAGGTATGGAATTATAGACTTTCCCGCAAATTGCACACACGTCCTTGGAACTTTAGGCAATACAATTCTGTCTTGGTTTCTTGTGCTTCTATGATACACCTCACTAGCCTGAACAAACAGTTAATTGTGCTACACAGTTAACAGCAATATCCTGGAGTCTGCTTTGTTCGTGTTCGTGTACATACATAAAAGATAGTGTGAGAATATTAAATTTTTTAAAGGGTGGTTTGTATGATTCCCAGGGTGGTATAGTAGGTTGGGGAAAAGTTTCTTTGCATTTTTTAAGAAAATTCAAAACATTTTTTTATATAGTTTATTTACATTAACTAAAGTATTTAGGTACGAATTTGTTCGATAACTTTTTGCCATCTTGTAGGTAGGGACATGATCCCATTGCTATATAAATTTTGGGACTTCTGATCAAAATACCGCGACAAGTGGTTTTGGCAGTCCTCTCGTGATTTTAACCTGACACTGCCTAAATAATTCTGAAGAGACCGAAACAGGTGGAAATCTGAAGGTGCAAGATCAGGACTATACGGCGGATGCATTAACAGCTCCCAGCCAAACTCTCTTAATTTTTGGTGAGTGGCTAAAGATGTGCGAGGTCTAGCGTTATCATGATGAAAAACCATATCCCTTCTGTTGATTAATTCCGGCCGCTTTCTCTCAACTTCTTGCTTTAATCTCATCAGTTGTTTGCAGTAGAGTTTAGAATCGATGGTCCTGCCTGGTGGTAACAGCTCGTAATGAATAATGCCCTTCCAATCCCACCACACACACAGCATCACCTTGTTGCGAGTTAACCCGGGTTTCGCCACAGTCAGTGAAGCCTTTGACCACGTCCTTTTTCGCACGTTCTTGTCGTACGTGATCCACTTTTCATTACCAGTTATCAGCTTCTTCAAAAATGGTTCGGTTTCATAACGTCGTAATAAAGAATCACAAATGAGTACACGGCATCCATTTTATCCGTAATAGGGCGACCAGAGCGACGTGCATCTTCGACATCAAAATTTCCGGATTGAAAACGCTTAAACCAAATTTGTGCTACTCTCACAGACACTGCACTAGGTCCATAAACATCGCAAATTTTTTTCGAGGCTTGCGTTGCATTTTTACCTTTTTTGTAGTAAAATTTTAAAATGTATCGAATTTCTTCATTAGATTCACTCATCTTGACAGTACGAAAAACAAATAAAAATCACACATTTTCCTAATTTGAATTAAGAAATAAAAAAATTTAAAATTTAAACTTTTAATGATACCAAAACCAGCCAGATACAAATAGTATAGCCAAAGAGATTTTATTACAAGTTCATACATACTATAATGCGAAAAGACCTTTTCCCCAACCTAATATGTTTTATGATTGTGTGCTAATGTCAGTTCTGCGATTAGATGTAAATATTAAAGAAATGTCATCAGCAAATCGTCTTAGGAGTGGTGTCAGGAAGATCGTTAATATATAGAAGAAAATGAAGAGATCTCAAGCCCTGAGGCACTCCAATTTTGTTACGTCTGTAGGTAGAGCGAAATGGTGCTAATCTCTATTCAGATCGGTTATTTCGACACATTATTGTCGTTTGTCGTTTGTACATTTTAACCAACTAAGGGCAGGTCCACGGATACCATACATTTCCAGTTTCGTTAACAAAAGATTGTGAGAAACATAGTCGAACGCCTTTGACATATCGAAAAAAATTACTGTACTTAACGAATTTTTTATTATCTTTTTTAACAAGATTAAAACAAGCAAAGTTGTGGATTTGCCGTATTGTTCCTGTTTCAATATATTATTTTTATTAATGGAAGCTTGTATGCGTATTTGCATGGCTACCTCGAAGACAGATATTAGAGGTATTAATGTTATGGGTCTATAATTGTGTAAAATGTCTTGTATAGGAGTCAAACAATAGATTTTTTTTAAAAGCATGATCTTTATGTTTATTTTCATTGATGCTATTTGATATTATTAGTCCAGTAATTGTTAAAAGTTAAATTTCTTTAGGAACCTCTTATCTAATTATTATTAAGATTCATACAATTTATGTGTTCAATGAGTTTCAGTCTTGAACAATTTCCATGCGGCTTTACAAACGTTCTTAGCATCTATGACTTTATATTTAAGTATTTTTATTGACTGGTCTATACGGCGTGTCCCGGAACTAGTATGTTATGCCGGGGTGGGCCGATTCCCGATACTTACGTGAACAACATATGTTTTACCTCTTTTATAAGTTCAATGTTTTTCATTGAAGAAATGAGCAGCAAAGTTTGCTTCAAAACTGCACTTACCACAAATGGTAACGTCCCTAAAATCAGCTGTTTATTGAACTGTGAGCGTGACCCCAAAATGAAGTATCGTTTGAGTTCACGCAACACAAACATAAAAGTTGCCTACATTGTGATGCCTCTGAGAAGAAAGTAAATTTTTGTGTTCTTGTTGAGATCAGCTGCAATTTTTATAAGAATCTTGTTTATTCTTCTAATAAATTTTCGGATTTATTGCATTTAATTTTTGTTGACAAACAAAAATTTGCAATGGTGATAATGATAACATGTTCACAACTCTTAATTAAAACAACTTGATTTGGATCTTCATAGAAATTTAAAGCATTGGGTAGGTAGGTATCTAACCAACATTTTTCGTAAGTAGGTAGAATACATAGGTAGGTAGATCTTCATAGAAATTCAAAGCATTAGGTACCCAACCTACAACATTTTTCTTAGGTAGGTAGATAGATTTCTTATTAACATTTCTATCTTATTAACATTTCTAGATTTCTTATAACATTTATTAACATATCTATTAATTTGAATTTCTATGAAAAATCTTGTCTATCCCATATTTTCCCATAGTTTTATCTGTCCACCTTATTGTGCGACTCTGTGACTTCGCGGCTTTTTGTCAAAGGTGTCAAACAAAACAGACAACCAATCAGAAGAGTTCAATCCACATAATAAATCTCGGCTAATTCTTAAAATAGTCTACCCTTGTAATAAGCCGACATTTATTATTTTGTCAGAAATTGGTTCCGTATGTATTTATTTTTAGTCGTTGTTCCGATTAAGACTTTAGTTATTTTATTCATTAATTTATTTATTAATTCCGTCATTGGTTTTTACTTGGTCACTCTGTGCTGAATTAATTTGTTTTGTCACTAGTTTTTTTCCTGTATGTAGTCTTAACATGAGTCTAGTGATTAATGGTGACAGAACTAGAGTGGTTAAAGGATTCAGTGACCAAGAGAGAAGCAGTGACATGACTACAGAATAAACTAAGCAAAATAACTTCACTAAGAACCAAAGTAGTATTTACCAACATGAATTGTGATTGTGATAGGTTTGAATTTTCACAAAAAATGAACCCTAAAAAATTGTCGTCAATTTCAAAGGATTTTATTTTGCTTTGATTGATTTTATTTTTGCTGAGTGATTTGTTGTACGTCGTGCGGTCAACGTGAGTAAATGACCATGTGTTTTTTAAACTCAATCATAAGTGCTTTGTGATAGATATCTAGGAGGTAGTACCTAGAATAGGTACCTACTAATCGTGTAATGTGGTGTTTGTTATTGTCAAAATTAAAAAGATTGTTTTCCAAGAGACGAATAGGTAACTAGATTAGCCGCTGGATTAGTAGGTAGTTACTAAATAAATATCTACTTAGTTTGGTGCTACAAACGAAACAACATGGCTTGTGTGAATACCGCAGTCAGTATGTAATTTAGGTACCTACCTACATCAAAAGATACTTACATACACCAACCTAGGTATCTAGCCTAGCTTAGCATACAATTTGTACTCACGCGAAACTAGGTAGGTATGTAGGTAGGTAACGCACTTAGAAACATTGTTGGCAAAATAAGGGTTGTCAATTTTATTTCTTGAATGTTTTTTATGGAAATCTGATAATATTAATTCTTAGGATTTGTACTCCCACAACTGTTAATTTTCATGGTCGGAATCTCCTCGTTCAGGCTTAAAATACTAGTTCCTGAATTCCCTGTACACTTGCGGAGTATTCCTTAATATTTTTTTGTAATAATTATAACTGAATTAGCTTTTCTTAGAATAATATAATACTGTATAGTAAATTGTATAATTATTATTATTATTATTTACTTAACATTTTGAAGTTGTCATTTATTTAAACCGTATAACTAGTATATAAGTCATGCGGTGGGACGCATAACACAAGCTCTGCTTACTTTGGAGCCAGATGATGTCGTGTGAAAGTCCGGCATTATTTTTATGATAATCGCGTTACTTAACAGACTCTGTCGAGCGCGTACTCCGGCGGCGCGCTGTCCGCGGCGTGGCTGTCCCGCTGGACGCGGCGGGCGGCGGGCGCGCTCGCGCAGCACGAGGCCCGCGCCGCGCCGCCCGGCTGGACCTGCTGCTTCCAGAGGTACTCTCGCTTATACCGACCTCAGCTCCGGCTGGCCCACTCGCGCGGGATCCCGTGCGGGGTTACTTGACTCTGGGGGTGTGCGGATGTGGGGGTAAGCACTGTGATACCGTGCGGGATAACTCCATTCTTGGAATCTAGCCACTGTGATACCACGTTGGATAACTTGACTATATTGGAATATAGATGCAGTGCGGTGTAGCTGGACTCTTGGAATCTTGGTACTGTGTTACTGTGCGAAGTTACTTCACTCTGGGGATGTGGGGATAGCTACTCTCATACCGTGCGGGGTTACTTGACTCTGGGGATATAGGCACTGTGATACCGTGCAGGATAACTTAACTCTTGGAATCTAGATACGGTGCGGTGTAATTTGACTGTTGGAATCTAGGCACTGTGTGTGCGGGTTGCTTGACTATTGAGATCTAGCACTAAGATACCGTGCGGTAAACTTGGCTCTATAGGGATCTAGCCACTGTGATACCACGTGGGATAACTTGACTATTAGAATCTAGATGCAGTGCGGTGTGGCTGGAACTCTTGGAATCCTGGCACTGAAATATCATCAGATGTAACTTGACTATGGGGATCTATGTTTTGTAATTCTGTGTGGGGTAACTTTGCTATGGGGATCTAGGCACTGTGGTACCGTGCGGGGTAACTTGGCTATGGAGATCTATGCACTGTGATACTATGCGGGGTAACTTGGCTATGGGGATCTAGGCACTGATACCGAGCGAGCTAACTTGACTATTGGGATCTAGGCACGGTAAGATAACCTGTGGTTTAAACTTAATTATTTAATGTCTAATTTTTGTCCATAACGCGTGGCATCTCACACGTAAAATCTAGATTAAAGTAAGATGTAACTTGGCATCATTACTACACCTGTCTCAAACTGTGGGTTTTTTTGCGTAGGTACTAGAAACCATGCGGGGTATCTTAACTATGTATATCTCTGCGCATTTATGCTAAGATGCCGTGCGAGATATTATTATGAGATGATCTTCTAATATTGTTTTATTAAACTGCAGTTTATGCAGTAGGAAATCCTTAAAAAGTTAAAATAACTTTTCTGACTGACTACTCCTACTTCAAACTTAGGCATGACTGACTGTGATTAAATTTTTTATCGGTATCTGAAAAACCAAAGCGGTATTACTAATGGTATCTCGAGTTTCGTGGTATTGCCAGAATGTGCCAACCTGTGTTTTGTGAAATTAGTTACAATATTTGCATTTATGCGCACTTGACGACATCGGGGCGTTGTTATATACAGAATAAAATTAAATATTTATTTCCTAAATCAAAATTAATATTATAAGCCTAGTTGTCAGGTGCGTAGATTAAGGTACACCCTACGATGCCGACAGGTGGGCATAAAGCAACTACAACGTAAGTAAAAAGTTATACATGTCATGTCTGATACTTGTATGTACTTGCTTACTAACGTACACTCGTAAGTTGCACAATCAACTATTGGAATACCTGCTTAGAGCATATGCGATGTAATATCTTGTTTTGTAGTAAACACGTAAAAATCATCTAAATTTATAAAAAGTGATATGAAATTGAGAAATAAATGCTTATTAATTAATCAATGATGTTTCCTTATTATGATGTAACCTGAGTTCAGTTATTTGTTAATTCACCTGTAAAATTAATTTCACATAATGTTATATAGTTCTGTAAGGTAATCACAGAACTAGAATCATAGCTTAAGAAAACGACCAAAGAACAAGCCACATTCCAACGAAGAACGAACGAACGAACGAAGAACGGAGAACGAACTAAAGAATGAACATTCAAGAATCCAAGATGGCTGCCCGCCCTCAAGTCAAAAAGAAAATGATAGCTTCGCACCGGGGAGTTGGTGAGAGTCTAAATTTTACCAAAACCGTAAACCATTCAAGATAATATACTTTGGTCTTTTTCAGAAGGATTCTCACCCAAGTTGTTGCGAAAGTGTTAATTACTTGGGCTGAGACGGAGGGTCGGTTCGACTGAGTTTACTCATTCGAAGTAGACGGGAAGGGTTTAAGTATTAACTGAACAGTTTTGACTACTAGATTATTTTGTAAGGAGTCTTGTGTGTTTGCTGTTGGTAGGTGACCTTGAGATGGCTAATTTTTAAAATAGACGAGATTCGCTCGCTTAAAACTTTGCCACTCCTATGCAGGGTGCATATATAAGGCAGTTTTATGTGGTTTAGGGCGATTTACGACATACTTGCATATCCAATCCATACAGTGGTTAAGGCATGTAAGTGTAGCAAGCATACTCTCATCCTCAACTTTCGCATTTATAATATCAGTAGAATTACAATGTTTCTCTTGAAAACATAAGTTAATATTTTCGTAAAATTAAATCGTAAGTATATCACGTATAAACTGGCTCTCGGTTCTAAGCATAAGTGACGAGCGTAGCGAGCCGGTCACGTAAGTAGAAGATATATTGATATATATACATATATATATATATATTATATTGTAAGAATATTTGATTGTTTGTATAATTTTAGTTTAGTGTAAGAAAAGAAAGGCACACAAATAAGTAAATAAATAATTGACTGGTCGCTCAGCTCAGTTGGTAGCTGTATGTTGTGGATTCGATTTCCTCCCAGGACAAACATTTGTGTGTTCTGTGTCTGGGTGTTCTATGATACTAACAGTCATCATCATATCAGCCTCTTAGAAGTCCACTGCTGAACATTGGCTTCCCCAATAGATTTCCAGGAAGAATGATTTTAAGCCCTCTCCATCCACCGATTTCCCGCGATCTTTACAATGTCATCAGTCCATGGGGTGAGGGGTCGTCCTACGCTTCCTTTTCCTGTCCTTGGTCGCCATTCGAGAACTTTTATTCCCCAACGGTTATCAGTTCTGCAAGCTATATGGCCTGCCCATTGCCACTTCAACTTACATATTTTGAGTGCTATGTCGGTAACACGCACTGATTGTTGACTTTCGTCTTGAGGCTCTGCGGTATCTGTGACGAGAAGATTTTCGCCGTAATATCCCGAACGCTGTCCATCCGAGTTGGATTCGTCGGCTGACCTCTTTGTCGAAGTTGGACTTGCCTAGTTGAATCGTCTGACCCAAATAGACATAATGGTCTACACCTTCGATTATATCTTTTTTTTTATATATCTTTTTTTGATTATATCGATTTTTGTCTTATTCATGTTCATTTTAAGACCCACCTGTTGGGAGACGATATTAAGGTCGCTGAGCATTGTACCAAGGTCTTCCAGCGATTCTGCCATGAGGACTATATCGTCGGCAAATCGAAGGTGAGGGATGTGTTCGCCATTGATGTTGATACCATATCTATACCAGTGCAAGAGCTTGAAAAACATCCTCCAATGCAGAGGTGAACAGTTTCGGAGAAATAACATCTCCCTGTCTCACCCCTTTGTGCAATGGGATTGGATTCGTGATCTGGTCCTGGAGTCGAATAGATATGGTGGCGTTATTGTACAGATTTTTCAACACTTCGATATACCGATAATCGATTTGGCACCGCTGGAGTGACCGCAACACTGCCTTGGTTTCGACGGAATCAAAGGCTTTCTCATAGTCCATAAACGCTAAACAAAGTGGCTGGTTATACTCTTCGGTCTTCTGTATAACCCGCCGGAGCGTATGGATGTGATACTATTAGTATGTATTTAAAAATATATGTATTATCTTGTTCCCGTAGTACAACTAGCTATGCTTAATTTAGGGCTAGATGGAGTTGCCTAGCGTTAATAATAATATTGCTACAATTCAAACAATACCATCACAAATCAAGACGAGAGTTACTACCAACTGAGTTCTGAGGGCAGTCTAAAACGCAAAGCGATGAAAATGAAAATGTATCTCTCTTGCTTGTTTAAATTAGCTAAGTACAGGCGGCGACAGTCTGACAGACGACGGCACGAGACGCCAATTATACAATCCTGCCAATGGTTTCAATTACGATAAAGCGAGCCAATATATTTTATCGTCATTAACATAATTCAGCCCGATTGCACCCATTGCTGGGTATAGGTCTTTATTATGCCACTCCTTCTGGTCCCTAGCATCCAGTGGCTCCCAACCCTGACCATTTAACCATTCATTTAACCATCGGATGGGTGGTCTGCTTCTTGACCGTCGAGCATCCCTCGACTCTGTTACCGCTTTTATCCATCTTCCGTCGTCCCTTCTTTTCCACTTCAATCTGGCTATCAGCATACCCACTTCCACGACATTGGGTATGTGTTCCAAAAGTGGTATTCCGATAAGTAAATATATTTAGTTTTATGAAATAGTTAAAGCATCTCAAGGGCGTCCACCATCACCTACACTCAAGGCACAGTCCAGCAACCATAGCGCCGGCTTGTACGCTCCCTTCTGTCCCAGGTCTGCCGGCCGCTACCGCTACCAGCGCGCTGACGGCTTCGAGCAGTGGGAGTATCCCGCCGTGCCAGACACCGATATGGACATCTGTACCACGCCGCCGCATCCAGGGATTGAGGTAAGTCTAATCATTGGCAAGGTCGGCAAGGTCAAACAGATAAATTGTCGAACAGGCTCAGCTCTGCGGCATACGTTGTTAAAAAGATCCGTCATTTTACCGACATTGATACCGCTAGACTCGTTTACTTCAGCTACGAGGGGAGGTCAATAAGTTTGCGGAATGGAAGGGTTAAGAAGGGGCGGGGTTAATTTTTTTTACCTGGTAATGTGCAGGTACTCAATACAGGAATAAATTCCAAAATATAGGCAAATCAGGTCATTAACCTGATTTGCTAATGTACATTAACCTGTACATTAGTAGTACAATCGGGAAAAAAATCGTTAGACATGGATAAATTGAGTAACCTGTACATTAGCAGTACAATCGGGAAAAAATCGGTAAACATGGATAAATTGAGTTTCGTGCCGTTATAAAGTTCCTTACCAACCAAGGAAAAACACTTCAAATTATTTTAGAAGAAATGCCATCTGTTTATGGGGACTCTTGCCCTAGAAAAACATTGATTTATTATTAGAATAGCTTATTCAAGCAAGACAGGGAATCAATTGAAGATGACAACCACCGGGGCCGGCTGATCGAGGCCACCACCTCAGACATTATCGAAAAAGTTGAAGAACTTGTTCTTTAAGATACCCAATTAAATAAGAAACAACTTGCAGAAATGGTTGGAGTATCGTCTACAACCATTTTGAACATCCATGACCATCTTGACATGTCTAACTAAGGTCAGCGCAAGATGGGTGCCGAGAATGCGCTCAGCGGTTCAGAAAAAGCAGGGCGTCGAGTGTTCACGCGAGTTTTTGGCCCTCCGTAGCGACAACAAGAAGGACATTTTGAATCGGATTGTTACTGGAGATGAAACTTGGGTTCAGCACTATGAGTCTGAACCAAAACAGAAATCTATGAAGTGGCAGAAAAAAGGCGCAGCACCCCCTAAGATCGGGCGGAAAGATCATGGCCACTGTTTTTTGGGATTCGGAGGTGATTTTGTTAATTGACTACAACGAAAAAGGATGGAATATCACAGGGGAATACTATGCCACTCTACTGGAAAAATTAAAAGATGCCACCAAGGAAAAAAGACGAGGAAACTGGCCTCGAGGTGTGCTGCTTTTGCACGACAATGCACCCGTACACAAGAGCCATGTTACAATGGCTGCCTTACGAAAATGTGGCTACGAAACATTAAATCATACTCCCTATAGTCCAGATCTAGCCCCTTCTGATTATTATTTGTTTCTAAAATTTAAAAAACAAGAAAAATAATCCGAAGATTAAGAAGTTAAGTCAGCAATTTCGGCATATTTTGAAGGCCTTGACAAAACATTTTTTTACGAAGGTATAGGTAAGCTTTTTGAATTATTTGAAAAGTGTTTTAGGCATAACGGAGAATATATTAAAAAAGAAAAATAATCATTTGTTTCATTTCACATTTCATGCATGAAAAAATTTTGTATGATCTACAAGTATTTGTCTCATGTTGGTACCCATAAAACAAGCTCTGCTTACTTTGGGGCCAGATGATGCTGTGTGAGATGTCCGGTATTATTTATTTATTTTGACCCCCTTCCCGGCCATTCCGCGAACTTTTTGACCTCCCCTCGTACTTTCATAGTCATACGGCATTCTGTTGTGGGGGAGTGCTGCAGATATTAATACCATATTTGTGTTGCAGACAGAAGGCTGTTCGTGCAATTTATACATGGGCGCATGGGCCCTAGAGAATCACATTTAAACAAATAAAAATATTACCATGACAGTGCCTTATCTGTATAAATACGAAAATCTAATAAAAAGTTAATTTGTTTAAAAAAATAACAATAATCATAGTATGTTCCCACAGTAAGGCTCGCTAAAGTTTGACTTTAATTGACAAGTTTTGAAGACAGTCTATGTAGTGAAAAAATTTAGAAGAATCTGTATATTTAGACACATGTTCTATATGAGTAGCAGTCTAGTGGTTGCCATAACACAAGCTCGGCTTACATATAATGAAATGTCTGGCATTATTTTATTTATTATGTTGTACTTAATCAATGCGTTGTATGTTTCAGGAGGAGAATGTACTTCCCGCACCCCCCCTGCCGGCGGCGGCAGTGCCGGCTCCTCCCCCCCCTCCCCCGCCGCCGCCGCCGCCCCCTCCCCCCGCGCCCGCGCCTGTGCCCGCGTGCGCCGACCGCGTGCTCACCCCCCCTCCGCCCGCGTGGCACGACCCCCCTCCGCCGGGGTGCGATGACCTGCTTCCATTGCCGCTACCTGTAAGTTTCTATTACATATTTAACTTTAGATAAATAGAATACACTTGCATGATTTATGTGTAACATCTTTCCTCTCGCATTTCTGCAATCTGCGGAAGTGATTTCGTTGAAAGGGACGGAAGTGTGTAACGGAAGCAGGGGAAGTGCGTCCTGTTTAGATTGACTAATAAAAGCGCGCGGTTTTTGATTTGACCGATGAGCGCGGATATCAGACGTTATACATCTGAAAAATTGACAAAAAAGTATCGGGAATGGATGATTTGTTTAAATAATAATAATAAGTACATATATTAGTCTTCCCCACTTACCTTACACGACTCAATACATGATAAAGTCCAAATATAATAAGTCGTGCTTACAGCCGAAGCACGTCCTCTCGCTTCAAGTGCACCTCACAAACATTCGAGGATTGCACTCCAATCTCGATTCGGTCCACCACCATCTTGAGACCAATAAGCCACACTTGTTATTTCTCACGGAGACGGAGATCCAATGCCATTTAGACACAGCGTACCTTACATACTCAGGTTATACACTAGAGCACAATTTTAAGCCGAAAGCTGGTATATGTCTATTTGCTCGGGATGACATTACATGTCATCTCTTCAAGGTCACGTAGACGCAGACAACAAATTTTGTTGTCTGCGTCTAGGTGACCTTGAAGAGTCCGATTTCTCTGTTTTATGGACTTTGGTGGATACCGGCCTAGATAAAGTAATCTACGCCGGATTGTATAGATCTCACACTGAAGACCTTGAGACAACCAGGCTGTTTAATTACATCTGCGAAGCGGCGGATGTAGCCCAACAACGTTACCCTGATGCCCAACCGGTACTTCTGGGTGATTTTAATGCTCATCACCAGCAGTGGCTGTTTCCATTTCAGTCTACTGACCATGCTGGTAGAGTAGCTAATAAACTTGCTCTCTCACCTAATCTCACTCAGATGGTGATCGAGGCTACCAGGGTACCAGACGTTGAGGGCCACACAGCCAATTGCTTGGACCTGTTGCTGACTAACGAACCGGATCGCCATTCAGTATCGGTGCTGCCTCTTTTGGGCACCTCTGATCACTGTGTGGTGATGTCTATATCGACACACTCGCCACCCGATACCTCGCCTCGAGGATGTAGGCGATTGTGGCGTTACAAGTCAGCAGACTGGGATGAGATGCGTCACTTTTTCGCATCTTATCCGTGGCGGCAGACCTGCTTTTCTTATAGTTACCGTCCAACATGCGCTGATGCCATTACAGAGGTGATCTCTCGAGCAATGGAATATTTTATTCCATTCTCGGATGTCACATCTTCCGGCAAAGCTCGGCCTTGGTTTGGTCCTGCATGTGCTGCTGCAAAAGCGCAAATACGTGCAGCTTACCTTGCTTGGGCTGACGCTCGCAACAGCAAAGCCACGGATACACGGATTAAGAAGAAAGCCTTTAATCAGGCCGCCTAGTCCTGCAAGAAGGTGTTACGGAAGGCTCGCTTTAATCGAATTGGCCGTATGGATGCCAAGCTTGCGACACATCCAGCTGGCAGCAAGGCAATCTGGTCCTTGGCCAAGTCGGTGGAAGCGAACTTCAGCCGCGCTTCTCTCCCTCCACTACTTAAACCGGATGGATCTCTAGCCCACAGTGCAATCGAGAAAGCAAATGGGCAATTTGAGCAGCAAAGAGATTTGCTTTCACTGAAGCTTTACGTCTAGACACCTCTAACAAAACCCCACCTAGCCTTCTTCGATGCGAAGCGACAATGCAGGAATTTAGCATACATCAAAAAGAAGTGCTCAAAACGTTACGGAGTCTTGACGTGAACAAAGCTAGTGGTCCGGATGGCATTTCGGCTGTAGTGCTGAAAGCGTGTGCCCCTGAGTTGTCTCCCATACTAACAAGACTTTTTCGCCTATCTCTGAAAACGGGAATAGTCCCAAAATCCTGGAAGCTTGCTAATGTGCAACCTGTGCCTAAGAAAGGCAGTCGCGCTGACCGCCCAATTTCGGTCACCTCCCTACTATGCAAATGTATGGAACGTGTCCTGAATATGAAGCTCCTTACATACCTTGAAGACAACGACCTCCTCAGTGATCGACAATACGGTTATCGCCGAACGCACATTTGGAGTGAGGCCATAGAGAAACATGGTGAAGCATTAGCGGTTTCACTTGACATCTCAAAGGCCTTTGATAGGGTCTGGCACGCTAGCCTTATTGTTAAGCTTCCAGCCTACGGATTGCCAGTTCAGTTCTGCTCATGGCTTGCTGACTTCTTGAGGGAAAGATCAATTCTAGTAGTTGTTGACGGCTGCCCGTCTGATCGATTGGCAATTAATGCCGGTGTACCTCAAGGGTCAGTGCTCTCTGCCACACTGTTTTTACTGCATATAAACGATCTGCTTATGCCCGGTATTATTGGGTATGCAGACGACAGTGGAGTTGTGGAGAGATACTTTGCTAACGCACGAGCCAGTAAAACTGACATTCAGAAATACAGAAACGAGATGCTTATGCGTCTGGATTTGACTCTCCAGGTCGTGTCTGATTGGGGCGATGCCAATCTTGTTAAATTCAACGCATCCAAAACGCAAGCTTGTCTCTTTTCGGCGAAAAAAAGTCAGTTTCTCCAAGTCCCCGTTTTCCAAAATGTACCGGTATCTGTAAAAGATCATAGCGATCATAGCGTAGTGCATTGAGGGTGATAGGTGAGCAGCTAAACGCTGAGACTAAGTTCCAGAGTCTCGAGCACCGGCGTAAAGTGGCTTGCCTTTCGATCTTTTATAGAATACATTTCGGAGAATGTGCCCAGGAATTGCATGATCTCATTCCCCCATCTCCTTTTCACAACAGGACAAGCAGACGCACCGCACAATACCATCCATACCTTGTCAGTCTACCACCCTTACGAACAAAGCGCTTTGTTTCCACATTTATAATGCATACAGCCAAGGATTGGAATGATTTGCCGTCGTCTGTCTTTCCTGAAAACTACAATTTGTGTCTCTTCAAGTCAAGAGTGAATAGGTATCTTCTAGACCTGCGTGCCCCGTCGTCGGCCACATCAACGCTTAACATCAGGCGAGTTCGTGGTCAAACGTAGGTCTATCTATGATAAAAAAAAAAGTATATGATAGTATAATCGACCAGAAGCGAATTAGATAAAAATAATACAAAACACAACACAGAAAGACTTGTAATGATTTTAACAAAATGACATTAAATAAATTTAACAGAAACAAAGCTAAAGTTCATTAGCACGTCCGCAAGCTACGACCGTCCGAAAAAGAGAGGGTGTCAATCTGATGGCTTCAAGCTTCAGGCCTCGGTCTGCTTAACGCGCCTGACGGGCGGCCTTCCACGTGCGCAACTCTGGGATGCTCGTGGCTTGGACCAGCGACGCCTTCAGCTGCTGGTTGGCCTGGGGTGAACTCATCAGTCTCGTCGGCTGAAATACCTAGAAAAGTTGGACGCATTAGAATTTGCAACGCATTATTATCATTGGCCTTCGTTCATCTGTTGAACGCGTTTTAGGTGGCGGCAATCAAGTAACACAGCCGTCATTTGTAATTGAAAACTTTCGTTCATGGATCCACTCCAGCAGGCTGAGGTGGTTGAAGTTTCCTCTTCACTGACGTCACTCTGCCTGGGATTCTGTTTGATAGCGCAGGCCTTCCCAGCTACCCACACTAACCTCTTGACCTTGACGACAGGACCTGCAGGAAAAACGTCAGACTGTTAGTCAGCTGTTAGTTAGACTAACCCCCAATAATTTAAAGACTATTGCAGTCGTTTCCATCATCAGTCTCCAAGCAGCAAAGTAACTTTAAAAACATAATCTTTTCAAAAATAAGTTTCAAGCAACATACATTCGTCAACAATAATTATTCATTTACATCCAACCGTGTAAGATATTCACACTTATCGATCTTTCACGAGGGCCCCCATTCACACAAAAACTGACCAGTGAAGAAACATTTCGGCAGGGACTAGTATACCATGACGCGCTGTCATGGTATACTAGTCCCTGAAGAGCCAACTGCTCTGCCGTGGTAGAGATACCAACTTGTTTCACAGCGCCCTTAAAGAGCTGACTGCCCTGCCGTGGTATATATACCAACGTGTTCCGCATGGCAGATAATCGCACGGCAGAGAATCGCACTCGATGCCAGCGTGTTCCGCATGACGGAGAATCACACTCAACGTCAGCGTGAGAGATAAAGTCATACTTCGTACAAACTAAAGTGATAGTGACAGAAAAAACGTATGCCGTTGGTAGATAACAACACTATTTCAACGTGAGAGATAAATAGTCGTACTGGATACCAACCAAAATGATAGTAGCAGAGAAACCATCTCCATGTCAGCCAGCTATTGTGTAAGTATGCCTCTGTACGACAGATACATAGAAACCATGGCAACTTACTTTCGATAAATGCAGCGCAAGTCTCGGCAGTCCACTCTCCCGTCCAGAGCGCCATATTCTCAGCGGCGGCTTCAGTACGTTTTCCGTACGAGGCAACCAGCATCTCCGATTCATAGCGATGGTGCGGCAGGCACCTCAGCATCTTGTAGGGATCGCGCATCTAACATTCCTACCTCCTGTGAAGCCTTAATGATAAATATTTTTTCACTTACTTTAAACTGATTAGGGGAAGTGCGGTTTTTACCCACATAATCATCGTGTTCCCATTGGTAGGCAGACAACGGAGATGAAACACGCTACCTGCGTTACCCAGGTTCCTTGGCGGTTAGGAGTTGCGGTATCGAGAGCAGCATCACAACAAAGGAACAAAAATGATAAGTTTAGAGAAGTCGCAACATAAAACCTCATAAAACCTCAGACCTTCTTTGTTCATAATGATTAACCTCTTTGCGGAGTAAATTTAACAATGTATGACAATAGTGCTCGGCTAAGTCATTTTCATGGTACATGCCGGGAGTGATATAATGAATATCGCTACCAAAATAACAAACCATGTTTTAAATGAAAGAAATTTACATCTGCTCGGCCTAACCTGACGAGTACCTGACGAGCACCTATGGTTCTTTCTAAATACTTAACCTTACTACTCAGGCAAGTGCAGACGGGTGTTAGGAGGTGGATAGAAAACAAGATCAACAAAATCAACAAGATCTGACAAGATCACTTGGCTAACATAAAGAGACTCAGATTTGCGAATAACACTCGTGCTCATCAAGTCAAATACAAGAAGTACTGCTAACACGTAACTTTTTATCGAATGGTAGCAGACGGGCTCTTCGCTACTTAGTACTATGTTTCATTGTTACATGTTGTGACCATTGACGTAACCGTACCAGTTATAAACGAACTTGAGTAATCTCTTATAACCGACAAAAGTTGTTCCTTTTCTTCGCCTACAAGTGGCGAGTTAACATTGTTAACATAGAGCTGAATATTGTTCACAGTGGCGACAAGTACCTCTGTGTGTGTCAAAATCTGAACACCGTGTTGTCGGATATAGGCAATACCTTCGCAATCTAAAATTTCTGCACCTATAATAAGCGGTGTACCGACACATTTGTGCGGATCCACATATAGATCAGCTTTAATAGATATAGGAGTTAATTCGATAACTAACGTCACAAATGAGATTTTTTCAACAACCGATACCACGAAATTCACAATAAGTTGGTTTGAGAGCAGTTTTGAAATGTTTCAAAAGCAGATTCTATATCAGCGACATAGCTGTACATAAACCGCATGACTGCACTTGTGACGTCATTTATTTTCAAAACAGTGTCGTCTAGTTTGCTACGGAAATTAATATTGAGCGAATCCTTTTTCGACAATTCCTGGTGCTGTTTGGCAAAGCAGTTTTCTGATGTGTGGCCGTTCTTTTTAACCGACTTCATCAAAGAAGAGGAGGTTCTCAATTCGACGGAATCTTTTTTACAGAACGTACGTGTTTTTAGGTGACAGTATTGACAGCGATGTGGAATCATTCGAATCTCGAACATTTTGACGCTGTCTCTTGGCAAGACTGTCAGTCAACATGGTTGTGATCTACAATCCTGCAAAAATAGCATTTTATGTTACTACGGCATCGTTTTGTCTACACAAGGAGGCTAGACGTACATCGATAACTATACCAGCTTCTTGGGTTGTGAGCAGGACGCAAACGTGAACACTTTTGTGTCTTGTGTCAGATACAAGCTACCAATGAATATTTGATTTCTATAGAACCAGTATGAAATCATCCACTCCCTGCGCATGCATACATACGTAATTTTTTTTTGTGTCTAGTTGCTCCCACTTAACAAACTCTGAAAGTGTTCGGTGTAGGTAACAGGAAACAAAGTCTTCAGTTGAAGACACGAGCAACATTAACAAATTTCCTTACAATGTACTGAGTTTCTTCATCGACGTCCAAAGTGAGGCTGACGGAAAACAAGGAACGAATTGTACCAGTGGCCAGTAGTAGCAATAGGAGACTATGTCCTATCACCGCCACAGGACATAGCAACTACAGTTCCCTGTGGTGGTGCGCCGTGTCGGCAACAAAGTGTCGGCAGCGCCGTAACTTAGCGTTTGTTGCAGCGGCTTTAATGTGAGGGTCAGCTATGGCACTTAAAACTATGGCAACGATCAACTCGTCTGATAGACCTCTCGACTAAATATAACTTCAACAATGAGCGCCTAGCATATTCCGCGTAGGTGACATAACCTTTAGAATATGTAGCCATCACTTCGAAAAGGGTATTCGCAATATCAATGTGTCGTGGGCAGAGAGCTTTAAAATCACTTTTAAAACAAGACCATGACAAATCTGCACTCGACCATTCGTTCAACCATGAACGTGCAATTTCCTATTCACGAGAGACGTTATCATCCCAAGCGTTCATTTCTTTAGCCATATGAATCAACCTCCTCACACCAGACATCGATATTGTGAATTTGCGGATCAAAGTTAGATACAAAGTAATCATGAGACCTTACTTTTACAAACGAAGAGAGAGTCTCCACGATTCTACCAGATATATCACTGTCGGTAGAACTTCCTCCATGCGAAGACGAGGTAGGCCATCAACGTTTTTAACTGAAGTTAAAATCGCAAAAGTGAAGGAACTAGTGACTGATAATCCTCATTCAAGTTTGAGAGAGATAGCCGCTGAACTTTCTGTGTCTCACGAGTCGATCCGTACCATTTTAAATAATCACTTGGGTATGAAACATGTTGCCGCTCGGCTAGTCCCAAAGGACCTGAATTTTCTCCAAAAACTCAATCGCATAAGAGTCGCTGAGGACATGCTAGAACGAGTCAATTCCGATCCAACATTCTTGAAACGCATTGTTACTGGTGACGAGACGTGGGTTTACGAGTTTGACATGCAAACTAGTCAACAAGCTTCGGAGTGGCGCCTTCCAACTGAACCGAAATCGAAAAAATCACGCCAAAGTCGATCAAAAGTCAAAGTCATGTTGACTGTTTATTTTTACTATCGCGGTGTTGTGCATTCGAAATTCTAGCCGGAAGGTCAACCGGTTAATGAAGAGGTTAATTATTTGATCGTTATGCGGCATTTAAGAGAGCAAATTCGACGAAAAAGTTCAGATTTGTGGAAGAAAATTCTTGTATTTTGCACCACGATAATGCTTCTTCGTACAAGGCCATCATTGTGAACGAATTATTTACCAAAAACTCAACAAATACCTTCGAGCAACCACCATATTCACCAGATACGGCTCCAGCCAACTTCTTTTTTTCCTAAACTCAAATTACCACTTTGTGGTGTGTTTTCATTCGGTAAACGACATACAAGAGAATTCGCAGCGTGAACTGAACTCGATTCCAGAAAAAGCGTTAAAAAAATATTTTGATTATTAGATTATTCATTGGCGTAAGTGTATCGTTTTTGAAGAAGCATACTTTGAAGACGATAAAATAAATTTGGATGAATAACTTACATATTTTGTATTAGTGATCGTTTCCCGGTACTTTATTGATAGAGTAGTATTTATAAATACATACATATGATACCTTTATAACACCCAGACACAGAACAAACACCGACGCTCATCACACATATTAATTATCCTAGTAGGTAATCGAACCCTCAACCTAAAGAAACAATTCTGACCTGGATGTTTCTATTTATTCATATTTAATGTATGTATTTACAAAAAAGTATATAAGTAGTGTATCATTCATAGTACTCATAACACTAGATCTGCTTACTTGGTTAGATGATGCTATGTGAAATATCCGACAGTGGTGGCAATTCGTTTGGTTCATTTCTAAGATTAGGAATTGTCTAAAATATATTTAGTTAGTCATAACATTTGTAAAACCTATTCGGTTGGTACCATCTAACTAAATTAGGAACGCTTAATTAAGTTAGATAAAATTAAATTAGGATAAGTTGGTAGCAGCAGAATACTAAAGGTTAATTTGACAGTTCAAAACCTAATTTTAGCTAAAATTAGTTAGGTTGGTGCCAACAGAATTGAGGCCATTATTTATTTATTATATTTTACATTCCTCAGGAGCTGAAAATACAAAAGGAGCATAAACCAAATCCGCCGAAGCAAGAGATTGGAGATGAGCTCTTATCCTTCTACAACGATATAGCGGAGTTGGAGAAGCAAGTGCCTTCACCGGTCTCGCCTGAACCGCAGCCGGTTCACACGATACACTGTAAGACGGAGATGAAGAGAGATGAGAGGGAGACAACACCAAAACTGGAAAAAGAAAAGGAGAAACATAAGAAAAAGAGCAAGGTATTATTATGCTGGGCGACTACTCTGCAATCCGATATCAATATTCGTCCTTACTTATAAACGACTATCAACTTGAACATTAAATAAATAAATATTGCTGGATAATGCACACAACACCATCTAGTCCAAAACTAAGCATATCTTGTATAATGGTGACTAGATGACTGACAGAATACTTATATATTTTTAAATACATACTTATGATACTTTATAACACCCAAACACAGAACAAACACCTATGTTCTTCACACAAATGTTTATCCTGGGAGGGTATCGAACCCTCAACCTACAGCGCAGAAGGCAGAGCTACTACGAATTGAGCTGACAGGCCAGTCCATTTTTTTCCATTGCTAGGTTTATTCCGTTTATCTACCCTAAAACACCCAACATAAGATGGAAACTCGGAAACGCGTGCCAATCTATCCACACTGAACGGGGTGGATAACCGGAATACACATCTGATTGTTCTTCGGACTTTTTACCCCAAGTACAGTTTGAATAAAATTATGTATATTAAAACTTGCATCCTGTATGTCTAAAAATAATTTTTTCACTACAAAAAGAATTATTACTTCTCTACTAAAAAATAAATCAAATAGAGAACATCACACGAAGCCGAGGCGGGCTGGTAATATTTTATAAATTTTGCAGTATGTCCAGAAAATGATTAACACAGTTCATTATTGAGTACTTAGACGTAGTTGATATCCTGGATAAATTCGTCCATTTGAATGTACTGTTAGAGACCTCCTGGCTACGTAACAACACTAATACATAAAAATACAAAATATAATAATAACTAATATAATGTCTATAAAATTACACAAATAAAAATAACATACTACCAACAAACAACTTTCTATAGTGATAGAAGCTAACAAGCAGTTAGCAGTTTCCAGATATTGATTTTGATTTATTGATCTATATTGATTTCTATCGATGCCAAGGTTAAAGTTTTTTAAACTTACAGTACACAATATTATAATCATTTAACGAGTATTTATCGCGTTTATTTACCTATTTTTCCCGACGTTTCGACAGGTTTACACTCTGTCGTGGTCACGGGATGACTGGAGTACTGGAGCTACCGCCTCCGCGAAGCGGGGGCAGCATTTTATGCAACTACCCTCACTTGTTCTTCCGAAATAGAAATGTCCATCTGCACATTCGGACGACACACAACACCGTGTAACCGTGTAATCGTGTAACCGTGTAACCGTGTCCATGACGCATTGAGAAACCGGCTGAGTACACTTAGCTATAACTGGATTCCATGAGGCAGAGAGTCTGAAACCGTCGTCACGATTGATATTTATTAATTCTCACCATTGAACCATTCTCTTGTATCTGTATGTATAGCCTTTCATTACATATAACTTGAGGTCTATGTAATTTAATCCAGTGATTGGGTTTTGAGTCCCCTATGTGCTCTGCTATTGCAGACTTGTTTACTTGTCGATTTTTTACCGCCGCTATGTGTTTTTTAACACGTTCCGCGACCGTGCGTTTAGTCTGGCCTATGTAGTAACGCCCGCAAACCTGTAAAGTGTAAACCTGTCGAAACGTCGGGAAAAATAGGTAAATAAACGCGATAAATACCCGTTAAATGATTATAATAATGATGCCAAGGTTGTCTGGCTAAGATCGCAATCTAGCGATAAGACCGTTCATTGTACTACCGTGTAGCTAAACATTGTTTCTTATAACATTGCGGTGTGCAATAAAGAATAAAGAACTTTATATTTCTTTTCTATTCTAAAAATGCGCAGATAAGGTCACGAGCTGCTCACCTTAATATTATTTTATACAAATTTATATTTTTGTTTCAGCTAAAGATCTCCACATCCATGGGAATAAAGCATAAGACGGTATCCAACATGGTGGCTAAGTGGCAACAAGTCGCAGACGAAATTGACTCGGATTGACCAAGGAACAGGAAACAATGTACAAAAAAGCCTTATTGCATTGGTATTAACGTTTTTTCGTTAAGATTTGTAGCATAGTCAGTGAAACGCCCGTAGCATAGATTACATCTTATCGATAGCCAGAATTGTAGGTCTTGTTATCCAATGCTGTATTTTTCGCTGTCCAAGCTTGTGATTCTGTGGATAGACTGGACTGGATTAGCAAAACTCATATAATACAAACTATCTTTGTTTTACCTGACGACCTCTGTGGCGCAGTGAGCCAGGACCCGGCTGAGACGTAGAAGGCTACGGGTTCGATTCCCGCCGCGGACAAATGTTTTTATAATATGCAAGTATTTGTCTCGGGTTTAGGTGTTTCATGTATGATTATATGAATTTACTAAAAATGTATTTAAGTAGTATATCAGTCATGTGGTACCCATAACACAAGCTCTGCTTACTTTGGGGTT
This sequence comes from Lampropteryx suffumata, assembly GCA_948098915.1. Classification (NCBI taxonomy): domain Eukaryota; kingdom Metazoa; phylum Arthropoda; class Insecta; order Lepidoptera; family Geometridae; genus Lampropteryx; species Lampropteryx suffumata. The sequence continues at coordinate 18,907,152 of OX402557.1, read as the reverse complement.
AGATGATGCTGTGTGTAATGTCCGGCATTATTATTTTATTTTACTTACACCAAAGTCCAGATTAAAGTAACATTTTAAAAATAAGTCAAAATTATCATTAAATTCCTTTATTGAATTGATTTTCCTAAGATTTTCCGCAGTTTTAATTAACACCTCAACAATCCAATTTAGTAAATTTAAGAAGTCTGATTGTTTTCAGACTTTTATGCAAATAAAATAAGATCGTTATTGTTTTACAAGATTTTAGTTAGTCCAGTGAGACTAAACAATCAAGGCCGAAACCTCAGGCGACAGCGTTCAACCATCCGAACGACGACTTCGCTGTACGATGCTTTTCAATATATTTATTCAATAAAACCACAAGGACCATTACTACTACATATTAGGCGAATTTATGTGCCGGTTCTTCCTAACAGTTCAAGAATAATCCGGCAAGAATCTCGTCTGGTCTTCGAATGCCGGGCGAGTTAGAGCTGATTTATCCCAAGCTTTATTGTTATCTAACTGACATCGATTAAGCTATTTATGTTACGGGCGCTTCGCAACATACATCCACAAATAATATTAGGTTATAGTAACATTGACGTCAGCGCCAGAAGAAAGCCGAAGAAGACTCTTTTGCACATTTTGTACTTATAAGTATAAGAACAAAGCAGAATTGAATGGATCTGCAGAATTAAATTTAGTTTATTACATATTGTTTTGAAACTGCTTAGGTTTTTATGTAGGCAATAGTTCGTAATTATAGCGATAGGTGGCGTATATAACTATCGCTATATATCTTACTATGACAGCATAGTGTGAGTTTTGAGCTTTGTTTACACTCTGAAGCGTGTAACACGGGCTTGTTTATTGAAACAGCGCCCCTAGCGGGCTGTTTTTGGAACTAATTCTACTTCTCATAATTTATTGGGATCTTCATTATGATGACAATTTGGCCTGTATCATGTTACTATTTTATTTTTCAAAAAAAAATTCTAGCATTTGATATTTTACATATGTAATTCATATAAATTAATTTGCATTACCTCGGTTATTTCATGGTTTATTGGTAATCCAGTGAAATTATATTCAATAAATTGTGACATGGCAAGTGTAGACAATTTAACTAGAAGTATATTTTATTGGATTGTGATTTAAACGACGAGGTTTCCAAGAAAATTCTATTTTTTCCGAGGTGATGTTTAGAATGGACAAACAACGATTACTTAATTGCAATTTTGGAACGATATTGTAACAAAAATTAATTTCATTCAGTCAAAAATTCAGTCATTAAACAGATGCCATTATAGAAAGAAAGGTAAAAGTCTACCAAATACTCCGATGGCTATAGTTGATGGGCTTACGACCTGTCACGTACGGAACGACTATGCCAAAATGTGAGCATGTGCCTCTGATTAAATTAGAACTCCTCAAAGACTATGTCTATGTCTTTGAGAATGTCTATTTTTTTATTATTATTTAAAGAGTAGATATCGGAAGCCTGGGGAAAAGTCTTGAGAATTTTTGAGTCGTAATCACCATTTGCCATTCTAAACATCATGGCGGACCGCCTTTAAATTTTTTCTTGGACTTTTTTCGCATAAATCTGAATGCAACTTAATATACACACAAATGCCGACACTTGTGTAAATGAGAAAAACTATTAATATTAAAAATCTATATTACTTTTCAAAATGTTATAATAAAAGTTGCTGGTGAATTCATCTTGAACATTACAAACTTGATTCTCGTCACATGTCACTCGCACAAAACTCGCACTTGTCCGGCTTTCCTGCCCATCTCGAAAATCTAGCAGTGGATGTGTTTATTCTTCCTTTACGCATTAGAATAATATAAGTTTCCAAATATTTATTTGTTCCATAAAATGCCTGTATGTAAATATTAACTTTTTCTATTTAAGAGAATAAATAATTAATTATGTTGAGTTGGTTTTATTATTTCTAAATAGCATAGAAAAGTGACATATATCGTATGGTATCATATAGTAGTTTCTCAATTTCAATTTATTTCATTAAATAGGCACAAAAGTACACTTTTAAATATCGATACAATACAATACAATACAATACAAGATCGTTTTAAACGGTCCTTAGACAACTCAACTGTTTCACGTGTATTTTATAGTATTGTAATATATTATTCTGTTAATTTCTGTAAATAAATACACTGACGCGATCTGCCGTCGAAAAGCTCACTAAAATCCGGAAAGACCGCAGAATAACCAAAACAACAAAGGTACGGCTAATGCGAAGTCTCGTCTTTCTTATTTTTGTCTATGGAGCGTCACGTCTCACGTGGACATTAGAGGCTGAAGGAAAGGAGAAAAATCGATGCACTGGAGATGTGGTGCTGGAGACGTCTGCTGAGAATTCCGTGGACAGCCTATCGCACCAATGTATCGATCCTAAAGGAACTTCACATCAGAGAGAGATTATCGTCGACTGTTCAAATACGAATACTGAAGTTCTTTGGGCACATAACCCGAAATGAAGACTCAATGGAGCGTCTTGTAGTCCAAGGCAGAATGGAGGGCAAGAGATGCCGTGGCCGCTCTCCGAACAGATGGGGAGATCTGATAAAATCTCTCACCAAACCCACGATGACCGACTGCTCCCACAACGCCTCCAATAGAGCCGGATGGAGACGCTTAGCAAGAGCTGCCATTCATCAGGACCTAACATCATAACCACGACCACTCTGCCAAGAGTGGCCGACTGAGAGGAAGAAATAAATACAAGAAAGGTATATAAGTATATAACTTATCTAAGGATTATAAAAAATACATGTCAACTTAGTACCAAAGACAAAGTTTGGTAGGTTTATAATAGCAGAACCCCACTGCATTGGGAGTAGTTCAAAGCTAGGTATCAGTTCAAATTTTATTTCATAACTTTGTAAGGGTCTCTGATTCTACGTATTACTATGAACAATTTCATCACAATGAGACTAATAGACTACGAGGATTAGTAACAGACAGACAGACGGATATGGCGAAGGTATAAAGGTAGGTATCATGTGGATTTCGTTTAACTATTAACCAACCGACATTAGGTACTTTAGACAATAGTTTTCGTAATCCTCCACAACAGGCTATGAGAAATTGGATTTAATAATTATAAATAAATAACGCTGGGCATTATAAGCCTTATCTAACCCTAATGTGAGCTTGTGTTATGAGTAGGTACCACATGACATACCACATGACATAATACTGAGTACTTAAATACCTATTATTTTGTAAATATATACCTAGAAAAACACCCACACCCGAGACAAACGCTTGCAGATCATACAAACATTTGTCCCGCGGCGGGAATCGAACCCACAACCTTCCGCGTCTCAGGCGGGCCTTAGCCCACTGCGCCACAAAGGTCGTACAGAGATGTGTGATTGTAAACTAGTATTTATCTATTGGTTCATAGCATAACGTAGGTAGGTAAGTACTTCTGTAACAATCGATTGCAATCAGTTTCTATTTGAAACCATAAGACGGCTGTTTGAAACCATATACATTGGGTCAAGGTGCTGGGCCATAGTGTGGAGAAGATCAAGAAGATTCTTGACGTATGTAGTTGGCGGTCAACACTGGCCGACCAACCGGATAGTGTCGGTTTTTCGTGCACGCATCAAAGCATATTAGCGGGTTCCGTAAACACCGTTCACACGTTGGCATGTTATTCGTCACCAAAGATGTAGTTTTAGAGTCGTAGTTTTCGTGAATAAAATATACCTACGTTCCTGAGTTACGATGGCGACGGTGGCGGTGTTGACAAGCAATTAGGATCTACAATAAAATCTGTAGAAATGTATGGAACCCAAAACAGAGGGCTAGATGATGCTAGTTGGTGTGAAATGTCCGGCATTATCACAACATAGTATAAAACAAAGTAGCTTCCCGCTGTCTGTCTGTCCCTATGTTTATATTTTAATGCGGTTTTTTAATAGATAGAGTGATTCAAGAGGAAGGTTTATTATGTATAATACATGCATAATATAGTAGATAAACATTGATAATTTTAGAGGTTTCCAATGTGGTGTCGTAAATAAACTCATATTTTTGCGCTTACCTTGCAAACGCTGTCTGAACCCTACGAGATAGATCAAATAATGTAGTACCTACAGTAAATTACACCCTCAAAGGGTCTACAAAAATGTCCGCGATGGTAAATGGCTATCTCTTAGGGATAACCATTCTGTACTATCATTAGTATCAGCATTGCACCTGTGCGAAGCCGGGGCGGGTCGCTAGTTATTTATATTTTAATTATATTTAGCCCCAAACTATGAACAGCTTGCACTATAGAAACCAGACAGGTGACTGATAGAATGCTTATATAATGTTTCAAATATGTAGGCACTTATGATAAATTATAAAACTCACACACCAGAACAAACATCTACGAGTATGTTTATCTCACAAATGTTTTTCCTGGGAGGGAATCGAACCCATAACCAACAGCGCAAAAGGCAGAGCTACTACCAACCGGAACTAAGAGGTACAGCTTTCTATGCAGTTAAACACTAATTTATAACCGATGTAAAAAAAGAGGAGGTTCTAAATTCGGTTGCTTTTTTATATTTGTTTCCCCACTCCGTCATTCATGAATAGATTCGAAAAATATATTTTTATGTGAAAGAATATACTTTCCAATTGGTCCCATACAAATTTAATCACAATAGGTTTAGTAGTTTAGTTTCTAAATCAAAATATGTAGCTGGAATAAATAAGTCATCCAAGTAAACGAAATTTCGTATTTGATATAAATGAAGTCGGTTTTCTTTTTAGTTATTAAAACGTAATTATTATAATATTAATCGCCACGATTGTCCTCTAAAGCAATTGATTTAGTTAGTCTGACCCTCTAGACTTAGAGTCTAGACTATCTTAATAAAATCAATTGATCTTAAAAAAATCAACAATACATAATGTGCCTACCTACTATGGACTAGAAAGAAAAGGAAAAATATTAACTTGCGACGCATTATGTAGCAATTTAACTTCAATACTAACATTGTACATTCGAAATTATTTCTGTTTGATTGTTTGTTACCTTTCCACGGATCTTGATGAAATTTGGTAAGATTATTGTATCTCTGACGACCTCTATGGCGCACTGGGCTAAAGTCCAGCTGAGACGCAGAAGGATGCGGGTTCGATTCCCGCCGCGGGACAAATGATTGTTATGATCTACAAGTATTTGTCTCGGATCCGAGTGTTTCTATGTATAATACGTATGTATATACAAAGAAAAATATATAAGGAGTATATATCAGTCATGTGGTACCCATAACACAAGCTCTGCTTACTTTGGGCCAGTTGATGCTGTGTGAAATGTCCGGGATTATTTATTTATTTATCTTGTGGACCGACATAAGCTACGTAGGTACCACGGATGTAAGTACTTACATCAAGACAGCTATCAGCTAGGTATATAATAAACTAGCGACCCGCCCCGTCTTCGCACGGGTGCTAAATATACAACAAATGTTATTTACGACATCACATTAGAAATCTCTAAAATTATAAGTGTTTCTCTACTAAGTATATTATGCATGTATTATACCTACTTTATAAACTTTCCTCTTGAATCACTATCCATTAAAACCGCATCAAAATCCGTTGCGTAATTTTCAAGATCTAAGCATTATATAGGGACAGACAGACAGCGGGAAGCGACTTTGTTTTATACTATGTAGTGATAAGTACCTTCGGTAATTTTAGGCCGGCACACTAACGTTTCAACGCAGCGTTTGCTAGACTGTTAATTAGCAATATGTCGATAGCTTGCTTGCTCCAAATATCCGCGCATCCTATTTGAGTGACGGAACTGCCATTTGCCAGAATCATCTAGTTAATCTGCTATCGAACGGTTCCTAGCTGTTTATGGACCACCGATAAAACACCAGATAAACCCAGATTTAGCCGCGCCGATTTTATTAGAAATAAAAGATTCAATTTGCAATGTAGAGCTTATTCCAAACGAGATACGAACATATAAAGTTGAAGATAATCAAATGTTTAATAGAGATATAAAATAAATATTGGTGGACGTTATCTTTAACCTAAGCTAAGCTTGTATGGAAATAAAGTATGGAAACCAAATGACTGATAGAATGCTACCTTTTATATACATAATCTACTTAAGATAATTTTTAACACCCAAGGAAAACGGAAGGCCGTTTTATGTTTAACTTGTGTATCTGTGGCGTCTTTAGCTTTTTTGACGTGATAACATCTTATAAATCGATGAACGCCGGCTGCACGCACGAAAAAGTGTCACGTTCCGCCTGGGCCGAGCGTGCAAGCGAGAGCGTGGAACAAGTGATAGAGAGGCACGACTGGATGTTTTCTTATGACGTGATCACGTAAAATTATCGTCCGTGAACTGACTTTATAAACAACCATTTTTTGTTTGAGTGATTGTTCAGCTATTTGGATATCATCTGCTCTTTTATAGTTGACTCGACTCGTCCGCATTTTTTTTTAATGAATTGTAGCTTAGATCTTTCCCCAGGATGCAATTTATCTCCTTGCCAAACTACTTATAAGTTTCAAATCACACCCACCAACCATTAAAAAGTTTACGTACAAACATTCACACTCCATTGTACTAAAAAGAGTCCCAGCAAACCATGGGAATTGGAGATATTAAAAACGAATGGGTGGGTATGAAGTGTACAAAAGAAGGAACAGAGAAAGATTAAATTCATAAAACTAATACAAATATGAACTAACTAATAGAGAAATACAGATATATAATATATAAACTAAATATACCTAATTATCTAAACATTATTGCTAAATATAATTCCTATACAAACTTTGACACCCTATTTTACCCCTATGTAAGAGTTTTATGAAAAATTCTGAAACACGTGTCCATTTATTTTGCATTTTAATTATTAAAACCAAGTTTCAAGTAAATCGCACCACGCGTTAAAAAGTTTCATACATTAGTTTTCACTCCTTTTCACCCTCTTAGGGGTTGAATTTCAAAAAATCCCGCCTTAGAGGGTGGTTTTGCTATGAAAGGAAGCTACCTTCCAAATTTCAGCCTTCTAGCTTCAGTGGTTTCTAGCACATCTTCTTACTTCTGTCCTGTCAAAACGACAGATAAATGATTAAGGCGTGACTTTGCGAAAATCCAATACAAAAAGTTTTATAACTAGAGTAACATTTACTATCCCGCCAATCTATTCTTATGAGTTAGACCCTAAAGAATTTTGACACGTGTTTCGCCTCCACGAGGCAACCTCAGGAACTATTCAATCAGGAGCAAGTCAATGGTTTCTGAAAAGCGAAACACGTGTAGAATTTTTTTAGGGTCTAAGTCATAAAAATAGATTGTCGGGATAGTACTGGATATTCTACGTACTTATTCGATATTTTGTCAAAACATGTTATTTAGCCATACTAATTTTAGGTACCAGAATAGGTACCCATGTAGCAAAACGACATTATTAACAAAACGCCAAGATCGTGAAATGTCTTAGTAATACGTGTCGTCCATAAAATAAAATGTCCTAGTAGCAAAACGTACGGATTGCTCTTAGTCAGTACAGAAGAACTGAATAACCTCATTACTTATCTTTCGATGGAAAATTATGATTCTTGATTTAAATACTTACTCGTTTGTTTACTGGCCACTTCAAAAATAATTGTAACTATTTTTCGAATCGAGAAATAACTTTATTTTTCTTTCTTTTGCTGTCAATGTTCAGTGTCAGTGTCCAATAATTTTTAAAAAATATTTATTCAATAATTAATAAATTATCAGTTAGGATTCTTCGTTTGTCATATCATGAAGTTATATAAGTTCATAGCTCTGCTAATTTAATATTTTTTACTCGTTTTATTGCATGTTTATTTAGTAGGTAATCTTAGCGAAATTTTAATGAATAAGTTGGGACCACATAGGACAAGTATGGACAATTGAATTATAAGTGTATTATGGTGCAATGTGATTTGAACGACGAGGAGTCCCAAGAAAATTCTAGACAACCATTCCACGATGACGTATGGAATTGACAATTGACCATCGACTAAGACTTTATTAACAAACAAATTGACTTTAAACTTATATAAACACCTGACACTGGCAAAATTGACATTATTATGTTACATGCCATTAACAAAGAAGAAGAATTATCATTTAAACCATTTACTTAAAGCATAATTATCCTGAACCAAGACATAGACATAGCGACTTTGTAGATAGGTACTATAATCACGTGCCTACAAGTATCGAGATAGTAACTATAGATAATATTATATCGACGTTTAGAGCACAATAACTTATTGCTTATAGCGATGTAGAGTTCGATCTATCGACAATCGTACTTCTACTACTACCTACTATAGGACACCGATATCTGTAGCAACCCGTCGTTCCAACTCAATGAATTCCTTACGAGGCACACAACAGTGAGACTGGATCATGTGGTCTAGAATATAAAGGAAAACACCTACCATAGTGGAGAATATTAGTCTGTCATCAACTCATCATTAATCGTCTATTCATGTATAAATTGGATAATGTTATCTTTGAAGAAAGCGTCATTACATAGTATAAAACAAAGTCGCTTTCCGCTGTCTGTCTATTCCTATGTATGCTTAGATCTTCAAAACTACGCAACGGATTTTGATACGGTTTTTTTTAACAGAGTGATTCAAGAGGAAGGTTTATATGTATAAAACATGCATAATATAATGGAGAAACACTGTAAATTTTAGAGGTTAGCGTATATGGGTTTAACGTGTTAGAACTACTGAGCTACAACAACGCGTGGCCGGGTCAGCTAGTATTATAATATAAATGACTAGGTATATTATTGATAGGAAATAGGAATGCATGGCCTCATGTCGCGCTGCCGTCAGACAGTTAACCGACACATTTGAAATGTATAAACTCTCTTGTATTAGTTTTTCGTAGTTAAGGTAGTTATAATAATAATAATACTGGACATTTCACACGGCATAATCTGGCCCCAAAGTAAGCAGAGCTTGTGTTATGGATACCACCTGACTGATATACTACTTAAATATGTTTTTTTTGTAAATACATACATATTTTACAAAGAAACACCCAGACCTGAGACAAATAGTTGCAGATCATACAAACATTTGTCCCGCGGGAATCGAACCCGCAACCTTCTGCGTCTCAGTCGAACCTTAGCTCACTGCGCCACAGATATCGTCGAGAGTTATAAGATGGATCATGCAAAAAAGCGCTAGGACCAGCGGGGCGATTATGGAATTCTGATACTATCAACACATTGATACTAATTGCTTTTAGCTACTATTGATGAATTGGTATTACAGAAGTTTGATGTTGATTGTAACAGATGCTGTCATATTAATAGAAACTGAGGTAGAAACCGAACGTACGTAATACCACTGCGTTAAATAATGCCGATTGCTAATCGAAACTGATAGACATTGATTGTTTCAAAAGTTCCATAATCGCCATACAGGACGAGTTTCTTCTCGAGCACCTAAATCCACCATACTAGGTAAGACGTTTCAAAGTGATCCTTGTGATTGTATTGAATAAAGTACTTTTACTTTGACTTTGTATTTGTGTAGTGTTCGCGCGAATTTACTGAATAGATTCTATGTATTTAATAAATTCGTGGTATGACTGGACCGCGACTCATGTCATAATAAGTTCCAAATTCGGGAGTCGCCTCTTGGTTTTTATGAAGGCAAATGGGGCATAAATATAACTATTACGAATCAAGGACTGTTCAACCAAGAGAAAAAACATTAAGGTCCGATCCAAAGTATTAATATTGAAATACAAGGAGTGCTATTTTTTAAGAGAAAGATGCATGTTTCACATTTTTTAACAGACTTCTAAAAAAGGAGAAGGTTCTTAATTAGATTGTGTTTGTTACCTCATAACTCTGTCATTTATGAACTGATTTGAAAATATATTTTTTATGAGAAACATATTTTTTATACTTTCCGATTGGTCCCATAGAAATTTCATCAAAATTGGTTCAGTAGTTTGGTTTTTAGATAATATGAAAAAATAGTACCTAAACGAAATTTCGTATTTTGCTTTACTGTGACTTTCTAGTGCTGTTTACAAATTTAAAAAAAACGCTAAAGGAGTTACTAAAAAACGTATAATAAAAACTTTTTTTTACTAATTTAAACAAAAGAAAGAGGCTCTCAATTTGGTTGTATATTTTATTCAATGAAGTCGGTTCTCTTTTTAGTTTCTAAAACGTAATTATTCTCATTATACCTATCCTATATAGAATCAACACAAATTTTAGCAACCCACATTTATTTCGGTATTTAGAAAACATTAACCTCTCTAGTTCCGTTATATAGAACTTTAATGTGCGATGTCAGCGCCACTGCTTGATCACATAATTGCTGTATATTAATAAAAGCTCAATTTTAAAATCAAGTCAAAGTCAACTGTTCCTTAGGATGCCTCGTGGAGAGACGAAACACATGTCGAAATTATTTTTGAGGTTGCATATATGTACGTATGTAGATATAATAATAATTTATTTATTCATTTAGATAGCTAGATCCATAATGGGTTAGTAAAATCTTAGGGCTAAGTTAGTCAACAGTCAAATTCACTTTAATATAGATAATTATATTTATAAACATACATTATAAATTAATCAGTACCCCAATAGATCGCCTGAATAGAGGACCATCACACTTGTTCGCTATTGTCATCAGGATAGTGTTGGTACTCCCGCAGCAGAGAGGCTGCCTTTTTCCGATATATATATATGACGGGGGAATATCACCATCTTCATCTTGAATTGAAAAAGTGGCTTATGGACATGTGTTTTTATACAATTAGTGAATATTTTAATTATAGGGACCTCTAAACTGTATAATTATTATTAACTTATTAACTTTTTATTGACCTATTAACTGTTAATTATTTATAAGAAGTGACATTGTTTATAATTACCTAATTTATGAATTCATTCTAATAATATATCTCCCAAGAAAATTAAGTAAGCTAGGTTAACGACACTAGATTAAATTTGCATGCCAGAGAATATGGTAGGACATGCAATGGACTAACTATTATAAGACCTAATTTGTATCACATATGTTCAGGCAAATAAATAATAATTCATTTCATTTCATTTCATTTCATTGGTACTCATTGTATTACCTTTGTGGGCGTCGTTGGTGGGTAGTGTCGGATGAAGGAAACACGCTTGTAGACAATCAGACTATAATTCACACTATGTAGGTAGTAAGCACTTGTAACCAGGTAGGTACGGATAGCTAGGTTGGTACGTATAGCAGAACGCGCGATGGTTCAGTGAGACGTCCGCAGGCGCCGCTTGCCGAGAGTCAAGTCGATGAAGTGAAATCACTAGTCTATGGCGGGCGCGTCACTAACTCCATCGAGTGCCAATAGATGGCGCTGGCGTTCCGGATACGACTTGATTGCGACATATACATATAGATATATATGTTAGTAAAAAGTTTGCGCACACCATCCACATATATATGTTGGTGTGTGCTAACTTTTTACTAAAGCTTTGCATGGCTTTTCAATTGCGGGAGGTTGATGCATGCATCGGCATCGTGTCTAACTAGTTAACTTTAGTAACTTACTAACTGTAAACTTTACTAACTGTATATCAGGTACCTATGTGTTTTATTTATCTTGATCATGCATAATTCGTTCTACCACTGACTGTGACAGCAAATCGAAATCGGTATGCCTACTCAGGAGCCATGGTTTTGGTTTATTTAATATTTATTTAAAACTTAGGCATGTAGATTGGCGGAATATGTTTTTTTAATGTTGAATGTTTTTTAATAGATTTCCGCAAACAGACCTCCATCGATTATCTATCTTTGGTATTTAGTTAATATTTGTCGGCTGATACGACTTAGAAGTGTCTCTTAAAGCATTCGAAGACCTCGACTCCATCCATCTGGGCTAAACAACCCTAGCTTGTCCAATGAAACGCAGATAAGGTCGTATTACATGTTTACTAGGCAAGTTGGCAATATGTTCTTAGCACAACGGGCAGAGAGACTGCATTTGCACACATCCCACTTTCCATCAATCCAAGATAATCTATTAAACATAATCTCAAATCATTTTTTTCTAACACTCTTCCTTCTCTTTTTCTTCTTCGTTAATGGCATGTGTCATAATGATGACAGGCCGTTACAAAGTCGTTATAATGTTGTCGTTAGTCATTTGTTATTTTATAAAAAATTAGCGACCCGCCCCGGCTTCACACGTGTACAATGCTGTTACTAAATATACTATAGAATGTCTAATGTGATTAGAACTCTAAAATTATCAGTGTTTCTCTACTATATTATACACGTATTATACATATAAACCTTCCTCTTGAATCACTCTTATCTATAAAAAAAACCGCATCAAATCCGTTGCGTAATTTTAAAAATCTAAGCATACATAGGGACAGACAGACAGCGGGAAGTGACTTTATTTTATACTATGTAGTGATGGTATGTTATATAAAATAATTATACGGATTATTTTAGCTCTAATCTCAAAGAAACATCAAATTTATATTCTAATTATTATTAAGGTAATTTTATTTGAATAAAATCACTAAAATTACAAATTAAACCCGAAATAACACAGGAAATATAATATAAGAGCGCAATGTTTTGCAAATTGGACAAATATAATCCTTAATCCTCTCTTCCTCATAAATGATAGCTGACTTTGCGCGCAAACATCAATTGACATTAAATTGTCAATCAATAAATTGTGACTTCATAGCAAATGTATGGACAATTGAATAAATTATAACTGTACTTAATTGTTTAAATCAATTGTCATCACTATTCTTTGACATTAGAATAACAAAAACAGAGATAAGTACTTAAACTCTACGCTAGCTAATTGTGATCATAGGATTGAGGGTAGGTTTACCTACGAGTTGCCGTTCTTACTATACAGAGTGTCTCGGAACTAGTATGTTATGCCGATGGAGGATGACTCTTGACCCAAATGTTCTACTATTTTTGTGAATTATTTGTCGATAATGTTCATTGAATAAATGTGCAGCAATGTTTGCTTTAAAACTAAATCAGTATAAATCAGAATAAACTTCTTTCTTCTCGACCACTTCACTTTGCGTTAATTCGTTTTGAAACTGTCGACTGACACTTTGTTTATGGATCGTATTGATAAACACCTGTCACAATGTCGTAAACGCGCCGAGACGAACTTGCTTTTAATTTATTAATCATGTCATGGCACCATTCCACACGCTGAGCTTCGGTTGCGCGAAAATATCCTTCCCACGCGAAGGTGCTTTTATAGAATCTTGTCAACGCTTCCCGATCCAATCTGCAATATATGCTGAATCTCTTCGTACGTTATTCGCCTGTTTTCTTGAATAACATTTTTCACTGCTTGCACGTTTTCCTCGGTTTCAGCCGTCGAAGGACAACCACTTCATCTTCATCCTCCAACGTTACACGACGGCGCTTAATTTGTTATGCCAACGGTAGGTGGTTGCTTAAGAAGGGCCTTCACCCATAAATGCCATTTGACAACGATCAAACGACTAATCCGGTTTTAGGCCACATTTGAAATCGTAAAAAATGATCGCACGAAAATGTTGCCGAAGCAGACGCAAAAATTGTGGAGGAAAGTTCAAAATTCGAACAATAGTATTTTTACTTGTAAATTATTATGTAAACATTTTTAAAATTATGATAAGCAGCCCGGGCTTCATAAAAAAAACTTTTTTCGTATTACTCTCTGAGTGGCCTGGTATGTTAGCAATAAATTAATGATCGAAATGAAATAAAATATATAATTAAAAAAGCATTTTCACGGTCGGAATCGGGGTGATATCGACCGTGAAAATGTTTTTTCCAGTTCAGGCTTAAAATACTAGTCCAGGGACACCCTGTAGAACCAGTGATATAGAACGGAAACATCTTAGAAAGACGTATAATTAATTCGTGTAACATCTTTCCTGCAATCTGTGATTTCGTGAAAACAGGATGTCGAAGAAATACGCGCTATTTGATTTGACCAATGAACGCGCGCTGTAGTCGAGTTGGCCGTCAGATGGTACCGACCCATTTTCTTAAGATATCATACGTCATCATCATCATGATCAAAATCGAACGAGCCTTACATTATTCACTCTACTGTAAAGCTCGCTCGGTTTATTACTTATTGTTTTACCATATAGGTTTAAGAATGTAGTTTTAAATATATAATACCAGTTACCTCTTGGGCATACAATTTTAATTCCATATCTATTATAACACTGATATTATAAATTTAATAGTGTCTGTCTGTCTAGTTGTGTGTTAGTTACGTTTCCACGGCTAAGCGACTGCACAGATGTTGATTCAATTTATTAGGGAGATAGATTGTATACTGGGGATGGACATTAATTACTTTTAATGTAAGTACGAAGTCAATAAGTCAAAAGTCAAAAACATTTTTATTCAATACAATAACAAAGATTACATTGACACGTCTTACATACTATATAAGTGAATTTAGGTGCCAATTCCTCCTAACCCTAGTCTAAAAGAACTGGCAAGAAACTCATCCTGACCAGTGTGCTTTTTTGTATGATGCATCTTATAACTAGCTTAACTTATACTAGATTTCAGTAGTTAATACTAAAAAAAAAAATTACCCATGTAGTTTGCAGACAAATTGTTACAGTTTTTGAGGTATCTGGTGATTTCCTCACTAGGCGACGCCTGTATCGGGGAAACCAAAGTACGAGTTTACATAATACAATTTTTCAGATGACGGGTTGAGTTAACAATATATAGGAATAATATAATAGTAATGCAATAAATATTTATTTAATTGAAAAGAGGGAATTTAAAATAAAAAAAAAAAATGAAATAAAAATAAATAAATGAATAAATTTATAGGTACGTATAATAGTGATGTAATATTGAATCATTATAATAATGGTGTGTAGTATGTCTTCTGTAGCATCGGATAATGTAGAAAGCCATTTACGAATACTAAGCTTACGAATACATATCAAATATCTCAGTTAACTGTTTGAGGGCATAGCAACATGAGGCCATGCATCTGTGGCGAGCTCTTCCATCTATTTAATGTGTATTAAACGTGTAGTAGAAGTATTATTATCCTTCGTCTTCTTCTTATTTGTTTAGTGGTAGTGAAGGAAATGTTTCGGTAATACAGTTAAGCGGTATTTACAACTAGCGCGAATTAATCTCTTTCTTATAATTAGCAACTGTGGCGTTAAAGTATGATCTGCCTTTATCATTCTAATGTCTTCTTCTTCTTCTTCTTCTTTGTTAATGGCATGTGACATAATAATGTCAATTATGCCAGTATCAAGTGTTTAAGTATATTAGTTTATAGTCAATTTGTTTGTTAATAAGGTCTTAGTCGATGGTCAATTGTCAATTCTAAACGTCATTGCGGAATGGCCGTCTAGAATTTTCTCGTGATTCCTCGTCGTTCAAATCACATTGCACCATAATACACATATAATTCAATTGTCCATACTTGTCCTATGTAGTCACAATTTATTCATTAAAATTCCGCTAAGATTACTGAATAAAACATGCAATAAAACGAAAAAACAATATTAAATTAGCAGAGCTATGTTACTTCATGAAATGACAAACGAATAATCCCCATTCTAATGTAGAGATGGTAACAAAGTCAAAGTCAAAACATTATTTATTCAATAAAATCACAAGGGCCGCCACTTTGAATTCTCTTCTTACATGCTAGTGAATCTGGTACTTACGACACAGTATTCATACTTCTGTGAGTATCATCGTTTCCAAATTGTTTACTGTACTTTTATTAAGTTCCAATTAAAGATATTTGATTTGATTTGATTGATTAAATCTAGGTGCCGGTTCCTCCTAACCCCAGTTTAAGAAGACACATTTAAACAACAAATTAGGTAATATGTTATTATAAGATAGACCCAGTATTGTCCGGGTAAGTGTCACTAATTATATATTAATTTATACTAGTGGTCGCTCATTGGTCGAAATTCGACCATAATTCAATTTAATGCATATATTTTTTTAGGCATAATTAAAAAAATATTAGCATTTTGCACTCCTTCTCTATATAAAATATAAGTGTGCGAAATTTCATACTCCTCCGTCCTCGCAATTTTGGTAAAAAGGGGTACAAAGTTTTTGCTTAACGTATTAATAAATAGATATTAAAAATTATCCGATGATATAACTAATAACAGTTTTCCTTGTGTGTCCCTGGTTTTACCTAGGTGGTAGGTGTAAAACTCTTCTCTCGTGCGATGTATTTTTCACGGAGCTGCGAGCTCGACGTAAACCACTTACGGGTCGCTGTTTTCTGTTCCTAACGGGTTTATTTATTTGCTCCTAGCTTCAGTTGGCGGCTTTTCATAGATTTTTAAAAGCCGATGAACACCACAGGCGTTAGGTAGGTAAGTATTCAAGACATCTCCATTTGGATGCCAAAAGTGTATCCGAGTCACTAAGAACAAAACCAGAGATGCAATATATGCGAAGCTTATGGTTCCCTATGCACTGAGCTTAGACAAACATGAATATAAACACAATTAATAATTATTGGCGGACAATGCACACAACACCATCTAGCCCCAAACTAAGCATATCTTGTATTATTGTGATCAGATGGCTGATAAAATACTTATATATATTTTTTAAATACATATGTAAGATACTTTATAACACCCATACACAGAACACACCCCTATGTTCTTCACACTAATGTGTGTATAACTTGTAAGTACAAATTTAACCGCTATATTGGCTAGTAACTCCTGGCCGCAGCTTCGCACGCGTAGTACATTATCTACTTTTTATGTACATAATGTAGTACATTATCTACTTTTTATGTACATAAAAAGTAGATAATGTACTACCCCAAGATACAAGCATACCTTTTTAACAAATAAACCAATGTCCGCTCTTCTACGTTCCGTCCTAACCGTGAAAACGTAACAAAAAGAGACGTTATCAAAATATAATATTTATTAGCACCCCCATAGATGCACCAGGCAACCGTTGGATGGACTGGATTATAAATAAACAGAGAAGGGGATATGCATTGTCCAGCAATATTTATAATTTTTAATTTATACTTTTTGTAAATATTTTGTTTATATTATTTGTACCTACTTTTTTAATTAAGCAGTTGTTTAAAAGATGTGCCGGTTATTTTTGACCTAGTAAGATAAATTATTTTTAACTACAGATCCAAGGCCAATCACATCCTAGTGTTAGACAGTCGTAAAAAAGGTGAAAATATGTGTGGAATAGTTCCACACATATTTTCACCTTTTTTAATGGAGGTACTGAAATACCTTATCACATTTAAAACTTTCTAGACTATATTTGAGCAACACGGGATTTCTATCACATATCCATGCTTTCATTATTATTATTAAGTATTATTAATTTTAAAGGGTCTCTGTTGTCTTGTCTGTCTGTTTATTTTTACCTTTTCATAGCTACACGATTGAACGGATCTTGATCCAATTTGGTATAGATCATCTTGGAGACAGACATAATCTATTGTATAAGTAGGGACCACGCGGGACGCGGGCAGCAGCGAGATATTAAGAATACGTAAAATCCGTGCTTCTTAAAATGTATGTAAATGTATATACTGAACACTATTTTTCAAATACATAGGTAAATCTATTCGTCCCACCTTTCACGTTCACGAATTCATGATTCCGTTAACGTTTCCCGTGATTTCATTTCACGGGTTCTCGGATATCCAGTCGCAGTTGAAAAACGCTTCAACGAGTCGGAATTACCTATCGTAGCAGATTTTATACTGAGCAGAGTATTTATAGCATTTGTGCACTCATGGCTCGTGGATTTTGACGACCTCTGTGTGGTGTTTGATTACCGCCACGGGACAGTTGGTATGATCTGCAAATATCTCGGGTATAATTTGTTTGTATTTAGAGAATATAAGTAGCATACCATTCATGTGGTTCCCAAAACTCTGTTTACTTTGGGGCTAGATGATGTGTGAAATGTACAACATATTATTTATTATTTATTTTCAATATTATATGCTGTTAAAATACTTACCTACCTACGCAGTCTGGGTACAAATTCATGTGGATAATTTTACTGTGGCGTAAAAATAAAACTTTTTATCCGAAAGGACTATACTTCCCGATTGGTCCGACAGAAATGTCATCAAAATAAGTTAAGTAGATTTGGTTTTTAAATCAACAGCTGGAATAAATATATCATCATCGTAAAAAACTTGAGGAAACATATCTATCGAAAAAACTTATTATGCAACATGGTGTACCACAAGGTAGCGTATTAGGACCTCTACTTTTCATTATGTATATCAATGACTTGCCTAAGGCAACCATTCAACCAACGACACTATTTGCAGATGATAGCACCGTTACGATATCAAGCAATAATACTGAGACTTACGAAAAAGACATAAACTCAACTTTAACATCTTTTATATAATGACTGGACAAAAATAACATAAAAAATGATATATCTAAAACCAAACTTATACATTTTAAACAACGCGATACTACTGCACATATTTGACATACCTTGACATTCAATATAAACAAAATAAAATCGGTGAAATTGACTCTACAACATTGTTAGGACTTAATTTGAAACCACACATTGAACATTTATGTAAAAAAATTGTAGTTTAGTCTATATTTTATACAAGGGGTCCCACGTAGTCAGCACAGAGACGCTTCTTGTAACTTATCACGGGTTGATTGCCTCAAATATACGTTACGCCATAATATTTTGGGGTAATTCGACCAACGCTGACGCAATATGCAAGTATCAAAAACGCTGTATACGATCTATGTTTCGTCTCAAAGTAACAGATTCATGTAAACCCTACTTTGCAGAACATAACATCTTAACTCTACCTTCGCTGTAAATTTACGAAACTGCTATGTTTGTAAAAAATAACCCTAGTTTGCATTGTCAGTTGTCCGATGTCGTCCCTCGAAATCGACGAGATCAAAGCAAGGTCTGCAGGCCGAACTCAAAGACTGCTTTGATGCACAAAAGTATTTTTTGTATGGCGCCTTCAATTTATAACAGACTACCCAAAACAATAATACATAATGAGTACAATAATATTTTCAGGATGATGTTGGGGCTGCCTCGCTTCTGCAGTGCTTCAGGGATGTTTGCTGAATACCAAACTGATGGCTTTGAAGCACTTATGAGCAAGAAATCTGCATCCCTGATCCGTAGAGTTCGAGACAGTCACAACAGCATCCTGAGAACTAGGTATACCGGATAGGTACTTGTCGCCGATGTGGGCAAAGTTGGTATGCAGGGTGATCCCAGAAAACTGCTCGTTACTCAAAGTCAAAGTCAAATGTCAAAAGATACTTTATTCAATACAATCACAAGGATCACTTTGAAACGTTTTACATACTAGGTGAAATTAGGTGCTAATTCATCCTAACCCAAGCCCGAGAAGAATTGGCAAGAAACTCGTCTTGGTCCTAGCGCTTTTTTATATGATCCATATTATAACTACTTTAACTACGATATACTAATATAAGAGAGTTTATACATTTCAAGTGTGTCGGTTAACTGTCTGACGGCAGAGCGCTTTTTTTACTTTGTATCTTTTATATCATTGTAGTCTAACTCCCTTTTGTCTTATATATATGTATGTGCTACTAACTATGGATCTAAGTTGTCCGAAATACAAAGATTTGAATTTGAATTTGAAAAAAACGCTAAGAGACCACATTCACAGTTTCAATGAAAAGTTAAAAACCATTTTGGAACGTAATGTATTATACAGTAAGTGACTTTATGGCAGACAAAAATGTCTTTAAGCACGTAGGCAGCAAATTGATATAATGTATTTTTGACATTTAATTTTAATTCTCACTATTATTATTATTATTCAATTTTAATATATTTTTCTTTACTTTACTTTAACATTGTAGAAAAATATTGCACGCCGTACCGGTACAAATACATTGTTTCTCATTAACCGACTTTATCAAAAAGGAGGAGGTTCTCAATTCGTCAGAATCTTTTTTTTTTAACATACTACACCTATGTACCTTACATACGTGTATTTGATGCAATAAAATATTACGTTACTTTAAACGAATCATATAATCTAAGTAAACGAAATTTCGATATTTATATTGCGTTCTTGTGACTTTCCAGTGTTGTTAACCGACTTCAAAAAAAAGGATGAGATTTTCAATTCGGTTCTATCATTATTAAATGAAGTCGGTATTCTTTTTAGTTTTATAACGTACATAGCTGTCCGCGCACAGATTCGCCTGCGTTGAAGATTTTTCCTGGGACAAACCAATTTACCCGGGATAAAAAGTAGCTCATGTCCAAGAGAGAAGGCGATTTAGGATTGTCAAAAGTAATCGAACGATCATCTAGTGGGTTATTTGGCACCGGTTCTGAACTATCATGAATTTCGGATGCTGTTTGTAGATTTTCAATCTCAACTTGCAAAGGACGATCCGTTACAGAAGACGGTGCGAAGTCTACCGCAGTAAAGACGTTCCTATTAAATGGACATATACCTGTGCATTTCGGTGACAGCTAGAGTAAATGCTTCGCTGACAATCCCAGGAATGTAATGGATGGTCATTGTTTGACCAGGATGATTCCGCATACAGTTGTCTGTGGCAGTGTTTATCATTTTCTTGAACGGTCCAAAAACTGCTCTATCTAACGGTTGCAACTTGTAGGTGCAGTGTGGCGGAAAAGACAACAACACGATCCCATTTGTTTTACAAAAATCCAGTGCTTTAATAGATACATGGGATGCGTGATTGTCAAGCAGAAGCAGGCATTTATGCTCAAGAGTGGGCTTTACTTGTCTCTTGAAGTGCTCTAAGAACAGCAAAAACTCATCTTCCTGCATCCATCCGCTTGCATTCCCTGCCCCAGCAGATCCGATTGTACCTTCCCGTATCATATGGTCTTGGTATCTTTTCAATGGGAACACAAAAAATGGTGGTATATGTCCTCCTTGAGCATTAACAGCAACTGCAACAGTCACTAGCTTCCCACGTTCGGCTGAGGTTACCGCACTTACTTGTTTTGACTCCTTTCTGAGCCACTATTTTGTTCGGTCTTTGCACCGTTGTCACCCCGGTCTCATCCATGTTCCATATATCTTTTGGCGCAAAGTTATCCCTGTTCATAACTTCAGCCAGAAGCTGGTGGCGCGCGATAAACTCGTTGATTGTGGACTTCTCATGGACAGGCTTGGGTGTCTTTTCAAAAACCCAGCTAGCCATTCCTTACCAGCAATATGATTGTCGTTCCACTGTTCCGGATATGTCTTTTCATATTTTATGGCCAATTTGTAGGCCAGCTTGCGCACTTCTGTTGGGATCAATCCAAAATAGACACTGGAACATAATATTATATAGTCCCGTAAAACTAATTCCTCCTCTGAAGTGAAAACGCAGTTGACGCAACGGTAGCCAACTTTTGCATGAATGTTTCCTGCTTTAAGTTTTCGAATATATCTGTTTAATGTGACATGACAAACACCATATTTTCTTGCTAGCGCTCTTATCTTTGTGTTGTCTTTAAAATGTTCATCTGCTGCTTTTTTATAGACTTCTGTGCTAGTGGTGCCTCTATCAGTTTTTCTAATCCGCTGCCGTGGCATTCTGTTAAACAAAAACAAGACAGTAAAAGTTTAATAACATCACACTCATATTACCATTCTACAGGGACAAAAGTAACACGTTACTTTTGTCCTGCCATGAGATGTTACTTTTGTACCCAACCCCGTTTTTGATATTTAATGCCAAATAACCTTGAAACTGAACGCGTTACACGAAAACAAGTTATAACATGCTAAAGAAAATCTTAAGGTTAATCAACGAACTAATAGTCATATTATTATCAGCATCCTAATACTACGTGAACACTAATTGAAAAAACAACAAAAAACTTACTTTTGGTGCAAAAAATCACGACACGTACACTAACACAACGTTGCCGCGTGGTGCGGGCGCGGAGACTGAACTCATGCGCGGGGGGCGGTGCAAGCTAACAACCAACGGTCGCGCGCGTCGTTACGGCCATTGGACAAGGCTACGGAGCGTTTGTTACTTTCAACCCGTCGTTACTTTTGTACCCGGTCTCCCCTACATAGAAACACCCAGACCTGAAACAAATACTTCGAGCATCGAATCGGAATCGAGCCCGCAACCTTCTGCGTCTCAGCCGGGCCTTAGCCCACTGTGCCACAGAGGTCGTCAAACAAAGAAACATACAATCAAATCTTTCCTCTGTATAATATTACTAGCTGCTGCCCGCGGCTTCGCACGCGTGGTAGGTACTTAAGCATGCGCCACACGGTTTGAAACCATAGTTACTACAGACAGAGTTACTTTCTTATTAATAATAATAGTATAGATATACATAGTATATACATAGTATATAGTATGATTATATTTAGGTAAATATGAGCATACTAACCTATGAAAAATTATATGAGTACGAACGATGATGATGAGACGATGAGCTACGAAGATGGCGAATGATGGCAGAGTGGAAGAAAAGAACCAGTTGAACCGACCCCGTGTATCGTGGAATAATGTCAGGTATATGATGACACAACACTAAAAAGTAAAATTGGTGTTAATCTACATGTTATTTGTTTTTCTTTCTTAAATATTTGGTATGTGAAATGTATGTTAGTGTTTACTTGTTCCAACTCAAAATTTTGATTAAATGCGAGCGAGAAAGTGAACGCGAGAGGCAATTCACCCTGATGACGATTCTCTAGATGAATCGAAACAGTGTGGGAGCCTCCATTGACGAAATAATACGTGAGTAAGGCCCGTGTAGGTATATCAAAATGTATAACTTACGAAAGTTTGGGAAGTGTTAATAGTTGCTGTCCTTTTCTTATACCCCCAAAACGAGAAGGACCGCGATAAAATTGAGTTTGTTTTTACTCGCTTGTAATATATTTTTTTGTCTTATTTTAAAGTTAATACATAGTTAATTGTAAACATCTTAAAAACCTTGTTAGGTTTGACAAAGATGCAAAACATTCCTCAATGAAATTAAGGTTAAATATAAAGATGCTAAGGCAGGTTTAATATTAGAGATAAGTTAAATTAATAAAGATAATGTGGGTAGTTACACAAAAAAAAGTCTGCCACAACACTGGGCTGCCTTTACATACATACAATACAATGCACACTCTAGGTAGGCACACTCACGTAGGTACTAGGATTTGATACTTCAGTAAAAGTCACGAAATAATGAATTTTGCTTTATTTCATCATTGCCTTATTGGAAGCCATAAGTTGTCAAAAGTTGAGAAATTATAATTATACCTTTCGTACGGTATCTTCGTTTGCTACTCAGTTGATATACCTACTAACTTTGTGTCTTTGCTGCCCTGGTACCTTTACTTAACTTTCAAACATATATTCCTTCTTATTGTGTCAGTTATTATGAACAAGTGAGTTGAAAGATTGAAAGTGCGCGTCAGAGACTCCTTTCGTGAAAATAATCACCAACACAGATTTTTATTTTAAATAGGCACTAGCTGTAAGTTGAATTAACACTACATAATCTATTTTGCGCAATTTTGTCATGACCTAAGCAGAGCGGAGGAATGTGTGCCTAACAAAATGTTCACTCCACTCCAAACACCTTTTACACAGGGCTATTATTATCTTAGTTTAGGTATCAGTTGTTGTATTGTATATATTAGGAACCTTGTTACTTCCTTATGTTAAGAAATATTTGTATATATATATATTTGTAGCGTGTACTTATTGTAAACTAAGGTGCTCAAACAATTTACAATTTACTCCGCTAAGGTGGATTCTCGCCTTTAGTCTTGCAGAGGGAACTGGGGCAAGGTGGGCGATCAATATCAAATGTGGAATGGTTAGTAGCGTTGCAAGTGGTTACACAAACAGTCTGAATTGCTTATGAAGTAAAATAAATATTTAAACATTGGTGGGCAATTTTATACAGCACCATCTAGTCCCGAACTAAACAAAGCTAATTTGAGAACTATATGACTGATATAATAGTAACTTAAATACATGTAGGTAAGATATAAGATATACTTAAAAACACCTCCAAACTATTTGTGGTCTAACTGCTTCGCTAAAGCTAGCTGGAACGATGGTTTGCGAGCTGTAGCTGGCAAGATCTGGATCGGCTGGAGGCTTGGGAAGAATCGGCAACGTATGTACTCGTAAGTATGTATATATTCAAAGAAATCAAAGCATCAAAGAAATATTTGTGGTTGTGTTGTAAAAAACAGTTTTTTGAATCTGAAAAGATTCGAAGATCGGCCTTGAAGAACTCCAGTAATTAATTTGAATAGATCGATAATGATAATATTCTGTCAAAATTATTGATATAATGCTTCATTAAAGCTTAAAGCCCTATATACCTACTGTGTAGTCTTACTTAGGGAGGTACTTACTTAATGGTAGTCCCGGGCTGACTAGCAACATTCGTTTTAGATCAAGTGAATAATAAATGTGGAAATAAATGGACAAGTAAGAGATAATGCGTCTTTATCTAGGTACTTTGGCGTCGTGATATAAATCTACTTACGATCTGAGGTATATAGAGTTAGTTTGTTTAGTTAATTTATAGGTTTTCTTCTTTCATGTAATTTTTTACAACTCATCATAATTCAGTAATATTTGACCACTCTCCTTCTCGTAACTTCTACTCCTCTGTTTGTGTATCTGTTAGATCCTCTTTTGTGTCGGTAGCTAGTGAGCAAAACTACAACCCACGACTTTGGGATGGGTCGATATTCGATGTATTCGATGATGCTTTTTGTCATGTTTTTCCGACAGCGGCCGACTTGAGTCCGGAGGTTAAGGGAACCCCAAATTGGCCACTGCAGGTCGTGCCCGGGTGGCAGTTGCACTGCTGCTTTATAGTCCATAATAACGAATAATAATTACAATTTAAAAACGACCAACCGACTTATTAACGACGAAGTATAAAAAAGCAAAATTTCAAACTTTCGTTTCTTCCAAGTGGATGACATATTTTTTTAATTTTATTGATTTAAAAACCTAACTACTAAACCATT
Organism: Lampropteryx suffumata; assembly: GCA_948098915.1. Classification (NCBI taxonomy): domain Eukaryota; kingdom Metazoa; phylum Arthropoda; class Insecta; order Lepidoptera; family Geometridae; genus Lampropteryx; species Lampropteryx suffumata. The sequence continues at coordinate 18,882,049 of OX402557.1, read as the reverse complement.
TTCTTATGAAACCATTTTCTTTTGGGACCAATCGGGAAGTATGTTCTTTCACATGAAATCAGATTTTTTCAAATCGGTCCATAAATGACGGAGTACTGAGGTAACAAACAAAAAAAATATAGTCGAATTGAGAACCTCCTCCTTTATTGAAGTCTGTTGAAAAGTAAAAGAATTTTATATAGATTACAAGCATGATGTACAAATGAGGGTTGAGATCTCTTCTGTTAAGCAGTAACCTGAGTTAGAAGAGTCCCCTCTTTTCTGTGGTCGGTGACAAACACTTGTATAAATAATATTTAACTACAAGTACGTACTCGTAAAACTTTCTTGCCAGTTCTCCTAGGGATTGGGTTAATATGAATTGACATCTAAATTCATCTAGTATGTAAGACGTTTCAAAGTGATCCTTGAGATTGTATTGAATAAAGTATCTTTTGACATTGACTTTACAATAAATAGTTAAGACGGTACAGTGTAAACAAGACTAATAATAAATATAACAATTGAATAATTAAGAAAGTATCATGCAGTGGCTAAGGGTTGAGTACATGAGCTGGATTCATCCAAACTCGAGCAAATACGACCGACGGTTACAATTCATCATATATATCTAAATATGTTCTTGTAAATCTTGTGACCATAGGGTAGTGGGTTTGTCTGAGCTCGGAACTTGTCTTGCGTCTTGCATTGTCAATTTATAGGTAGCATGAAGACGTCGTAAACGAAGCCTAAGATTGAAAGTGAAACTAAGCGTACGTTTAGCGTATGTTTTCATCTTTAAATCCTCAGTTACTTGCGTGATACTCAATCTATGCTATTATGAGCAAATATTGTAATTTACCAAACAAAGCATATTCCATAAGTATTCTAGCAAAACCCATTAAAAAATCATTAACCACTTATTTAATAGTTTTATAATAACATTAATGTGTTGCTTAAATCTGATGCCATCTTTATTCTGACATTTAGAATGACAGGGACAAAACATACTCAAACGTTCGAAAGGATTATTTTTGGCCGTTTTGTGAAGTAAAGATTGCGCTCTTATATTATTAATTTTTCCCGAGTTACGAGTTTTATTTGTAATGTTGGTAATTTTATCAAATAAAGCCAGAGTTATTGACTCGGGTGTGAATAATTGGAATAAACATTGTAAACAGTGACATTGGCTAAATTGTCATCATATGACACATCCCATTAACGAAGAAGAAAAAGAATCACATTAGCTAAATACTTGGTTTTATGGGATTTTCTTAGTGGTTTGATTAATGGTCAGACTAACGTCAGGCTAACGGGATTTATTTAGACAGATGGAAAGAAAAAAGAAGTGAAAACACTTTTGCATTGATTCTTCGTCTGTCATTTCATGGAGTAACATAGCTCTGCTAATTTAATATTTTTTACCCGTTTTATTGCATGTTTTATTCAGTTATCTTAACGGAATATTAATGAATAAATTGTGACTACAGGACGGGTATGGATAATTGAATTATATGTGTATTGTGGTGCAATGTGACTTGAACGACGAGGAATCCTAGGAAAATTCTAGACGCCATTCCGCGTGATGTCTAGAATTGACAATTGACCATCGACTAAGACTCTAATAACAAACAAACTGACTATAAACTATACTAAAAACTAAAACTTGACATTGGCAAAATTGGCATTAGTATGTCACAGGCCATTAACGAAGAAGAAGAAGAACACTTTTGCATTTTATTATGAGCAACATTAAATATTAATTTAGACAGATGGAAAGACAAAAGAAGTGAAAACAATTTTGCATTTTTTTGACCAACAATAAATTCTCAATTAGTTAAGTATAATATGTGAATACATTATAAATTCGTCCCTCATTACATTTTCCTTTGTCAGTTTAATTGTAATTTTGGTAATAATACCTGGCGTGCCTTTACTCGGTCGCCTTGTGCTTTTAACCTAACCAGGTTATGTTAGAGTCTAACAAACTAGTTAACTAGGCGGATTATATTGATGACATATTTGAAAGTCATAAAGCAATACTTTTTTTTTAAATAATACAGAAATGCACAGAATGTTTCTACCAGATGTTACCAGATGTCACGCAGTGTTCCTACCAGCCGCCGTGAAATAGTTTTAAAAACGCGATGAGCTCCTGTTTCCCACCGATCTAGGGGCTCGACTTCTAAAGGCCCAAATATGTAGGCTCTATCGAACTGACATATTTGCACCTTTTGAAGACCTCAGCACATTCAGCCACCGCACCAGCTCTAACGGTAGTCCTCGACAGATGGGATGGGGCCAGGGTGTCTACGCAAAAAGCATCGCAATAGAATTATATTTCATTATAATTTCTTAAATGTCCGTGGTACATTAACATAACATTAACATGCATAACAAAACAGAATAGTTTCCAAAAGTTCTATTATAAATTTTGATGTATTTGATTTTGTCCATTTTAACTGTTTTATTTGCTTACAAGTGTTTCGTATTCAACAAATATTTACTAAACAAACAAACGATGTGTTTTCCCCTTTGACCAGATCAGTTCGATCTGGTCAAAGGGGAAAAACACATCGTTGACCAGAATAGTCTGACCATTAATCTGACCACTGGCAAAACCATTATTTATGGTTCAATGTTAAACTGCAAGTAGTTACAGAAAATACTTTATGACGACTATATGACCTCTGCGGCGTAGTGAGCCACTGCTCGGTTTAGACGCAGAATTTTGCGGATTCGATTCCCGTCGCGGGACAAATGTTTGTATGATCTGCAAGTTTTTGTCTCTATCTGTGTTGTTCTATTATAATATGTATGTATTTACAAATGTATATAAGTAGTATATCAATCATATGGTACCCATAACACAAGCTCTGCTTACTTTGAGGCTAGATGACGCTGGGTGAAATCTCCCGCATTTATTTATTTTTCATAAACATGGCCATAATTTTCTCGTCACTTAAATAATAAGGTAATAATATTAAATTATAATATTGTAATATTTAACTTACAATTTCATATTATTTTTTTTCTGTTTTATCCAATATGATTGTATTATATTGTATTGTACAACTACAAGTAGTACTTTGAATCGTATATTAGGTGGGCTAGGTTAGTAGAGGTGCCGATTCCATCTTAGACAAGAATGATTTTACTCTCAAAATGTATCTAGTAGGTACTCTTAATAGGTAGGTATTCACATATATAATGTTATCGAAGTAAAGTCAAGACGGCTCGATAGTACTCGTACAATTACATAGTCTCGTAAATAAACGTTTTCTTGTAATTAATTGCCTCTCGAGCTAAAATTAATCTGAGATGAAACGAAATATTATTGCTAGAAATGAGATCAATATTTTGATAAATGAACCTTCATCATTGCTGCTCTAATTATTTTGAGCAACATTTTTATTGTACTTATAATAACGACGAAGCAAAATGCAATATTAAAAAAAAAACAAATATTTCGTTTTAAAATTATCGATATAAATAAGAAAGAAACATGGAGAAGCAAGCCTGATCAGAAGATTATTCTAAAATATAAATGCGCCTATTGGTTATGGAAATCGCTTACCACCAGGTGAGTTGATAATCCTGCATTTTTATCTTACAAGCAAATATGGACAATTGGCCAAGCATACCAGTACGCTACCATCTGCCGGCACCGCGTTACTCATTACCATCTCACCATACATACCATTTTATACCATTTATATTATTACCAATCTTTATTTGTCTTTTATACCAGTTTAATATATTTTTTTAAATGGTTAGAAAAATATACCTGTGTACCTGTGTGATGGTCCGATGTAATACTCTATCTACAGTGAACTTAAGACTTCTCATTTTGTCTCCACACCAAAAACCAACCACCATTAATTTAGAGGTCTAGGATTTCCACCATACAGAGTCCTAGCTTTTCACAGACGATTCGGTTTTATAAAAAAAGAATGGTTTGTTTTCCATTGACGTTATACCATCCAGACGATACGAACCTAACTAAATGTTAGTATTTAACTTTGGAGCCTCTGGCGCACATTAATTCTTTCTCCACATTGGTTCCCAATAACTAGTGACACGATAAAAAGAAGAATAACCTTAGTATCTAAACGTATACTTTAGATAAAACATGATGTCAGATATAACTTCTATCAAAATCATTTTTTCTAAAATAAAAAAATACACCTAAAAAAATATCTGTGGGTTAGTTCATGCATTTATTATTTTAATACAACTTGAAGCAGAATGCAATTTACAAAAAACTGACGATTGAAATAAGTGATGCAGAACGCAGAACTTGCATCACTAAAGCCCTAATACCAAAACCAGGACCGACAGCGAGATGCCCTGCGGTCACCCATTCAAAGTCTGATCTCGCAGAAGGTTGCTTTACTTCATATGACACATTATTGCATACCACCTTCCCTTTATACAAAAAATAATAAAACCTACTCAAATAATTTGACTGAAGTTTCATGGCTTTTCCAGTCCATCCACCATCTACGTCGTAGCAGTAAGCTACGCGATCCGTATTCCCCGTAGTGTTTCTACGCGGTCCGATCGCTACGGTCGTCTACGCGCGCGGTCCGCTCAGGCACACTCCGAAATGGAACTCAAAAACTATTGAAATAAAACTGAAATTGAACTTTAGTTCGAACTAGGTAATAGTCATTTTATTTTTGTGAGGTGATATAGTATGGGATAAAAAGTTTTTTTTGTAAGAAGTACTTAAGTATTTTATTGGTGAACTTTCTATCGATTGCTTTCAAGATATTATGGGAGTTTGATCACACGTAAGTACATTATTTAGATACTTTCATACTAACTTATTACATGTCTCTTATTTACATGGTACCTAATTTAGCATTAGGAATTTCTCAAAAACATAGAAAGAAATTTTAACTGACAGAAACATACGGAACTGGTATAATCTTAAATAAATAATGATGATAATGATAAATCAGTAGTCTATTATTTTATTATTATTAACAAGTACATATATATATTTCAATAGTATTTTACTGTTTAATTGAGGTTATTGAGTTAGTGCAAGTGGCCTTATTCAAGCAGCATTTTCCATAAATAGCATAACTTTGAATATATGGACGCTGATATTCAAAATATGCTTAAGAATTTACTGTGAAGATTAATCTCCTATTTTTACGGCAGGAAACCATGAACTGTCTAAACTGCTCATACATACTACATACCATGATTCCTTAGATTACATTTATGTTATGATCTTTAGCCAGAAACGTCTGTTTTTTGATAAGTATGTAGATTATTTTACGTAGTTCGTTGATGACCTCAGTAGCGCGATGGCCGAAGGCCTGCCTGAGACGCAGTACATTTCGCGTTCGATTCTATGTGTAACAAATGTGATCTACAAATATTTGTCGTGGGTCTGGGTGGGTGTTATGTATAAGAAGGAAAGAAATATATTTATTTGTGACAATATGATTGACAAAATACATAAAAAATTACAAACAATACATAAATAAAGCCGTCACAAAAAGGCTCCAACTCAGCATTAGCTGGGTAGCATTAGCTACCAAGCGCTGGTCTTCCGTTAGAAGACCGTTGATCTGATGAGGCATGGATGTCAGCTTCTGCTAAGTACAGTTGTACTTATCCATCCATGCATTCAATTTATCTATTTTATATTAATATGTATTAACAAAAAAGTATATAAGTAGTATATCGGTCATGTGGTTTCCATAACACAAGCATAGATGATGCTGTGTGAAATATCCATCATTATTAATTTATTATTATGAAATTTCCTTCGACAGTTACTTTGGGTCAAATATTATTTTCGAACGTTTGACTTAGACTTAGGTAGAGATAGAGTGATATGGTAATATTGATAATATTTAAATTTCTACTAATATTAGAAATGTTAAATGTTTTTTATGTTTGTTTGTGGCGCTGCGGTCAGAAGCAAGTAATATTATACAAATACGAGTAGGTTTGTTTGTCTTTTAGTCAATCACGGAATAAAAACAACTGATTTGTATTAAGTTATCTATATATCTATCTATATATAGATAAATATCTGGAGGAACATTATCTAGGCGGACAACTCAGACAGAAGGTACAAAGTATATCACATGTGCATAGAGTGATATATTATAGTGTAGTGATACACTATACAGGTGGTTTAGTAGTGGCCCCGCCTTCCGAGGGTCGTGGGTTCGAATCTGGTCGTGCACCAATTGATTCCGTTCCTTAAAAATTATGTGCACCAGTACTATCAAACGGTATAGAAAAACATTGTGAGACCGGGCATGTCGTAGAACCTCAAAGTTCAAAGACTTGTGGCTGTAATAAAACACCGGTGGCTGCGTACAGACTGATATTTTTATTCAGAAACCTGCCTACCCTCATCATATTCTCGGAACACATTTATACAATAGTACGATACACAACATCTTTCCCTTTAAAGAAAATGAGTTGGGATCTATATTATGGAAAATTAAAACTAAGTTTACACTAAACCGTTTTTCCGTATAAAATAATTTAGGATACAAAACATGCATTATATATAATTTTGTACTTATTCTTGTTTTATAAGGAATTTGATAAACACATTTATTCAAATAATATAAAGTAAATATCTATCTAGAATGGCTTATACAATAATAATCATTAGGTAGGTAGATAAGTGACATAATAAATATGGCATTCATACTAAAATATAACATTACCGAATAGCTACCAAACCTTTCATCATACGTACACCTATTTATGTTATATATATACATTTATACAGAACGATAATGATAAATGGTAAACCAGGCTAGTGCAGATTATGGATTCTTTTCTTTGCCTCACGAGCAGCTACCCTCTCAAGACGGTCCGTTGACCTAGTAGGCGCTAAGTCAATTGGATTGCCAATTGTTTTAGTTGGGACCGCAGTTGGGATCATCGTATACACTATCATCACTATCATTCTTCGGAGCATCATACGCTGCAACCTGGCCGGTACGGCATTTAAATATTTTTTAAACAGCGCTTCGAGTGGTTTATGGTCTGTTTCTACCAGTACATTGCTTTTCCCATATACATATTGGTGAAATCTTTCGAGCGCGAACACTATAGCCAACATCTCTTTCTCTATTTGGGCGTATCGCTGTTGAGTTTCTGTTAGAGTAAGGGAGGCAAATTGCACCGGACGACCATTTTGTAACAGTACCGCCCCGACCGCGTGCGAGCTAGCGTCCACCGATACCACGGCTGGTTCGTCCGGCGCAAATAACATCAGCACAGGCGCGTTACGAAAATCTGACTTTAATTTGTTTACTACTTCATCCTCACATGCTCTCCAATGCCAATCATTATCTTTCTTTAACAAATTCCTAAGCGGAGTAGCCGTTTCGGAAAAGTTAGGAATAAACTTACATAAGAAATTTACCATTCCCAGAAATCTTTGCAATTCCTGTCTGTTTTGTGGAATTGGCATTTCTTTAATGGCTTTCGATTTACATTCGTCAATTTTCATCCCTACCGCGCTGAACTTATGCCCCAAATACGTAACCTCAGAGACTTTGAACTCACATTTGTCCCGATTAAACTTTATACCTACTTGTCTAGCTCTCTCCATTAATCGTTTCAAGCGCTCATCGTGCTCACTTTCATTCAAACCCCATACAATAATATCATCGACAAACGAGTCCACCCCTTCTAGCCCTTCAAGCAGTTGTTTTACCCTTGAGTGGAAACCTCTGAAGCTGAATTAATCCCATAAGGAAGCCGTAAGTACTGGAATCGTCCGAATGGCGTGCCGAATGTACACAAGTCTGCACTATCATCATCCAAAGATATCATCCAAAAACCAGATCTAGCATCCAACTTACTAAAACAACTCGCTCCTTTCAACTGCGTAGCTATTTCCATTAGAGTGGGCAGTGGAAAATGTTGGCGACGTATGACTTTATTGAGGGGTCGCGGATCTAAACAAACTCTAATGTTACTATCTTTTTTAGCTGCTACCACAATAGCATTCACCCAAGGAGTGGGATGAGTCACTTTTCTTATCACACCCAACTCCTGCATGCGTTCAAGTTCCGTCTGTAATTTACCCCTCAGACAAATAGGTATTTTCCTAACAGGGCAGATGCACGGAGATGAGTCTTTCTCTATAGGTATTGTATAATACCCTGGCAGACGCCCGAGACCTTCAAACAGATCACTATAATTATTAATATTTAAACTAAATACCCGCTGAACTAGTTTTATTTCCTCCACAGCATATTTACCTAAAATGCTTTCGCCATAATGATCAGAAACTACAAAATTCAAGCAATACTCTTTGTTTTTATACATCCATTTCAAAACACACGACCCGACAATAGGCAATAAACTTCCACAATATGACATAGCTCTCGGTTTAACCGGGCTCAAATCGTTCAATCTAAATCCTAACTTTAGGTTATTATACTTAGAGATAACATTTAAATCAGCGCCGGTATCTAACTTGAACACATGTTTTGTCATATTATCTAATAGGGTTAAAGTCTCATACCATTTGTCCTGGGATCGTGAATCATTTGGAGCTCCCACTGAAGAGATAAAGTACAAATCGTCTTCTTGCTCCTCCTGTACCTGATACACCTTATTCGATCTATTCACTGTACACATTTTCTTATAGTGACCTTTGTTACCGCACAAAAAGCACTTCACATATCTCGCCGGGCATCGAAACCCGCCGTCACAATAGGAACTCGAACACGCCGCGCACACATGATCACGCGCCGACTGCTGTGTCCCCGCTGCCGCTGCCGCTGGCACCAGCGTGCCAGGCCCGCGCGCCGCCGCCGAAATTTCGTTAGATTGACATATGACAATAGCCTTTTCGAGTGTGAGCTGATCACTACGTAATAACCTGTCGCGCACGGTGCTTTCTCGTACGCCACACACGATACGATCGCGAATCAGGCCGTCCTTTAAGTTTTCGAACTCGCATTGCTGGCTCAGGAGTTTCAATGCTGTCACATACTCATCGATACTTTCTCCTACTTCTTGTTTTCTTGTAAAAATTTTAACCACACCATCGTATTGGGTGTTCCAAAATGTCGTAACCTTCGGGACCAATTAGGTTGATTAACAAACTAGCTTGCATATCCTTCGATTCTTTATAAACTCCCGACGCCTTCAGAAATACTTGAAATTGCTTGAGCCATTTTCGCCACGCCTCAGCGCGATTTGCCGGACCTCCATCTAACATTAATTCAGCCGGCGGACGCGCGTGTTCCATGGTTAATTCGATTCACAAATACGTAATCTGAATAACTTTGTGTTTTAAAACCTAACTTTTGCACTTTAGACTGGTTTTATATCGAATTTTAACTTTAACCGCTGTCACCATGTAAAAAAACACCGGTGGCTGCGTACAGACTAATATTTTTATTCAGAAACCTGCCTACCCACATCATATTCTCGGAACACATTTATACAATAGTACGATACACAACAGTGGCAAGAGCACGTAAGGAGTCTCAGAGACGTTTAATACTTTCACCACACTTGTTCTAAATAGCTAGTGACACGACAAGAGAAAGTGAGAGAGAAACACATCCTACTAATATTATATTAGTGACAGTTTTTGTGTTGTTTGTTTGTGGCTTATTTATTTATTTATTTATTGTACAAAATCACAAGCTCTTAAAATAGTATACAAAAAACTTAAGTTTATAACCGACAGCCAAGGTGTGATGCTTGTATGTAACTATGTGAGTATGTGTGTGTGTGTGTGTCTGTTGGTGTGTGTGTGTGTGTGTTGTTTGTTTGTGTAAAAAAAAAGAAAATTATACACAATGTAAGACACATTATTCTATATGTAAGTATATAAACATACATTTTTATGTAGATACTAAGCGTGTGAATTCGCCGGCGAAAGCTTGTATATTATAAACGCGAAACCTTGTGCGTGCGTGGTTTATGTTTGTTACTTCTTCACCTTATACGGCTGGACAGATTTGGAAGTAACTTGGTATAGGTACAGATTTCTACATATAGCATATGACCTACTTATTATCAACGTACAACGCTGACAAATCCGTGGGTAAAAGCTGGTTATAAAACAAATTTTATCCCTCTATCTTATAACCGCATGATTACCTACCGTGACGCTAAAGTATGTAGTAAATACCCTTGAATAATATAAGTCTACTTTTGCTCTAGAAATCTGCCTCCAGATGAAGCATAGGGGCGCAGACAAATACACAGGGGAATCTTGTAGTCCATAAACAATTGAAACCCAAACGTGGGTGTGAGTTTGATGGACATGATGACGTCTATTAGAAAGAAACAAACGAAGAAAGAAAAGTTTATTTCGTTTCACATTCTGATATCATAATGTTCACTTCTTAGTTCATATGATACTTATATAAGTATCATATGAACTAAGAAGTAAGTAAATTGACAGCAAAATCTGACGTCACAGTCACTTAGCATGTATTATAGTAGCGTATAGAACGCTCTTATAAGAGATAGCTTCGGCTTACTTATGTAGACCAGAATTATGACGTGTTGGAGACCAGGTCAGGAGTACCCCGAATAGATGCACATGTATAAAAAATAATAAAATAATAATACCGGGTATTTCACACGGCATCATCTGACCCCAAAGTAAGTTATTATTATTATACATAGATATACATAGAAACACCCAATCCCGAGACAAATACTTGCAGATGATACAAACATTGGTCACGTGGCGTGGCGAATCGAACCCGCCACCTTTTGCGTCTCAGCCGGACCGGACACAGAGAACGTCAAAGTAGTCAAGGTATAAGAAATGTGATGAGAGTGAATGAAGCAAATAAATAATGCCGAACATTTCACACAGCATCTTCTAGCCACAAAGTTTTTTTATACATATTGTACATAGAAAAACCAAGACTCCAAGGTACAAAAACATGTAGATCATACAAACATTTGTCCCGCGGCGGGAATCGACTTACACCGTTCTGTGTTCTACGATGTCTACAGATGTCAAAAAAGAAGTAATAAGAAGTGGAAATCTGTAGTCTCTGCCTACTCCGTGGGGAAATATGTGTGATTTCATGTATGTTGATAGTATTTATTGGCTTTTAGAGGAAGCTATCAGCACTTGTAATGATGGTATGTCTGTTGTTTCGATGTACTAGATATGATTTCGTAAATACGAAAGATCTTATTTTATTTACATCAGAGCTTAAATTGGACTAAGGTTCTTACAGTTACAGTCCAATTTATATACATTTTACCTTAATACCTGCTACCTTACCTTAAATAGGTATTTGTGAAACGCACGTGTAAGCAAGGTGCTAGATTTGTAGACGTAATAATATAGAAACTGTCTCATAAAGTTAATTATAAAATGACAGATTATTTAAATGACAAAAAACTTGTAATGAGTCTGCTCCAACTCGACTCTGCATCCGTAACAAAATTAGCAAGAATCATACAAATAAGCGTTAAGATCAGACGAGTCTTGCCGAATTATTCTTGAACTGGGGTTAGGAGGAACCGGCACTTAGATACACTAGCATATAAGAAGTCGATTTAAAATGTTCCTTGTAATTTTATGAATAAATAAGATTTTGCTTATGTTTGTATGATCTGCAAGTATTTGTCACGGGTCTGGATGTTTTTCTATGTAAAATATGTATGTAAAATATGTACGTAGTTTAAAAAAAAACGATGTAAGTAGAGTATCAGCCATGTGGAGCCCATAACACAAACTCTGCTTTCTTTGGGGCCAGATGACGTTGCGTGAAATGTCCGGAACCATTATTATTATTGGATTTTACACAGACAGACAGACACACATGGCAAAACCTTATAGGCTCTTTATTCCTTAGGGCGCGACCTTCCTTAGGTTGACGCTATTGCATTGTCAATATTTATGTTGTACCCCATTATGATAACACAATACTTGTGCCTTCTGTTACTTGGCTCTAACTGTATGTATAGATACACATAATTTATTAAGCTGATTGTACTGACAATGAACAACTTGAATAATTAATCGGTAAACGGAACAGCTGCCAGCGACATTGCGTTTTCTTTGTTGGCGATAATCATTACCTTTAGCTTTTATTAAATGCCTACTTTATCAATACTATAAGCACTCTAGGCTTGGTGATGGTACTACAACCCTTCATATCTTGAAGTGTGGGCTCAAACCCAGTGAATATCTTGTGTTCGGTCGTTCAGCAATTGATTTCAGTTTTATTTATTTTAGAAACTATAAAGATGGAAGACATATGCCAAATGCACAAAAGAAGTCTCTGTGGCCCACTTTAATCCTTTCACCACATTGGTTCGTAATAACTAGTAACACAATAAGAAGAACATATTTAATAAGTAACACTGGGTGTCATACTAGGTAAGTCAGGTATATAAAATACAAATAATTTAAAAAATAAAATAAATAATGCCGGACATTTCACACAACATCATCTGGCCCTCAAAGTAAGCAGAGCTTATGTTATGGGTACCACATGACTGATATAGTACTATATATTAACATTTTGATATATTTCTTGCAAAAACATACCTCTTATACATAGAAACACCCAGATCCGAGACTAATACTACTATCAGATCATACAAACATTTGCCCCGCGGCGGGAATCGAACCCGCAACCTTCTGCGTCTCAGCCGGACCTTAGCACACTGCGACACAGAAGACGTCAAATTAATAGGCTGTTTTTCTGAAAAAAGATAAACAACACAACCCACACGAAAATTTTGTTGAAGAATCTTTGCTTTCAAATGGTTGATAAACCTAAATAAGTTCTTTTGATATACAAGTTACTTTAAAGTTTTTTAAACTTACGCGATCAGAACACATTATTATATATATTAATAACATAATAACGTAACGTAACGTTTTAAAAACCAAAAAGAAAACCTACTGCATTGGATACAATTTGACACACTAGTACCATAATAGTACATTATGGTACTAGTGTGTAATGTTGGTGATTACCGCTGAGGCGCCATTGAGACCCGAGCCGTTAGGTGAGGGTCTTAAGAGAGCCGAGGACGGTAATCATCAATACACACATGTATCATACGACGTTTTTCAACACACTTGTGAATGAAATAACAATAAAAACTCATTTTATTTAGTAGATAAAAAGTTTAATTTCAACAGTGAAAACGAGTTGTGAAAAATGATTCGCTATGGCGGGAAAAATTAATCAGTTTTCCTATGCGCGCGCATTGCGATCAGCCACAGACTAAAGGGATGAGGTTTTATTTTTTTATTTTCCGCGCATAGGGTTTGCGCCTATTCTGCCACGTACAAAATGGGGAATTTAAAGTTTTCTTTTATTACAGAGAAAACAAAATTTATATTTGAGTGAAAGTTTTATTTATTAAACAAAATCATCAAATTAATAAGAAGTTGCATGAAATGAGCAAGCAATAGGAACATTAATTTATTTGTTCTATTAAACACGATCTTTTTTTGAATAAAAACTTTTTTAAGAACAAAGCACCTCAACCAATAAAATTAAAAAAAAAAAACTATAACCCACTAGTGAGTTATAGCAATGAAAAAGTCACAGTTTGATTATGGGTGTCATTCTGTGCCTAATTGCGGTGACCATAGAGCCACTTTATGAGCAAGTGTGTTGAAAAATTATATTATTTTGATTTTTTTAGTGGAAAGTAGATGTATTTTGTTTATATATAATATGGGTAGGCCAACTAAACGCACTGCTCTGCACTGCAGGTAACGAAAATATCATCGATGTATACAATTTTTTGATATTTGATGATAGTTACCGCTCGACCGATTTCGATAAAATTTAAATGGGACCACCTGGGTGGTATACCCTTTAAAACAAAAAAAGAATTTTCCAAATCGGTTCTGGCGTCTTTGAGTAATCGGTGTACATACATAAAAAAAGATACCGGCGAATTGAGAACGTTCTCCTTTTTGATGAAGTCGGTTAAAAAATAATAATAAAGTATAAGTATGCGTATATTTATAGGAGGTTTGATACTTTCCCCTTGTAGCACCGTAAATTTCTATGTATTTATTTACTACAGAAAAAACCCATTTGTACTTACAAATTTTAAAATACGATACACAAATTAAAACAAACCTAAGACTAAGTTAAGATTATGAACGTTAAAAGAAACTATAAAAGGCATATAAAATCATCAAATCATCAATTTACAAAATCTAAATTTAGTTAAAAATTAAAAACAAAAACAGAAACAGTAAAAGTGAAACTGTCTATAAATTAAAATCTAAACGGTGACAAAAGAAAATACATATACCTATACAAAAGAAAATACATATACTATATATACATATACCTTACATATTTAGCTAATTAATAACGTAGAAAATAAGCCATATAAGTGTACATACCTACAAGTTATGTACCTACATAGCTTTAAGACAAACTTATACATTTTTGTCAACGGTTTTTGGATCTTTCAACCCTAAATTCCTTTACCGTTCCATCAATTTGTAGATCTGACAACTTTCTTGTTCAATTGTCAAACCTTTCTCTGATTGTAGCTGTTGTTGAAACCCGAGGCTTGGATATTATCGGTTTTCTTTGTGAGTGTCTTGAAGATACGTTTAAACGGCGCAGTATTTTTTACAAGCGAGCTGGCAAACAAGCTTGCGGCCCACCTGCTAAGTGATTACAGTAACCAATGAACACTTCTATAGACTTTAAGGACTCTACCACATGTGAGTGAGATGTGAGAGTATACTCAGCGAGTGCATGGCGTCTTCGTTGCGAATAGCGCCATGGACTTTATTTTGATCACATTCGTTCAACTGTTAAACATTAAAAAAAAATGTTCCGAAAAGGGAATTTGTAATGGTTTTCTGACTAAATCCATAAACTTATAGCATACATAAAGGGTAGAAAGCGTATTATATTATAAATTACTTTATTATTAATAGGAATGGGAGCGACAAGAATCTGCCCTCAGATATTTAATCGACACATTTGAAGTGTATAAACTCTCTTGTATTCGTTTTTTGAAGTTAAGGTGGTTATAAGATGAATCATGCAAAAAAGCGCTAGGACCAGGACGAGTTTCTTGCGGATTCTTCTTGAGCTTGGGTTAGGAGGAATTGGCACCTAAATTCACCTAGAATGTAAGACGTTTCAAAGTGATCCTTGTGATTGTATTTAATAAAGTATCTTTTGACTTTGAATCAGTGACAAAATACCTAAAGTGCAATAATAGAAACATTTGTAATATAGATTTAAACGCTCTTACTTAAAACCGTCTCTGAACGTCTGTCAAACCTTCTCGTCTGTCCTTCTTTGTAAGATAGTGACAAATAGTGACAGGGAACTTAGGCAGTGTTAAGTTAGCGGTCATGTTAAAAGGCGTTTACATATGTAAGGCTATTACAGTGTATCTCTGAATACCCCTATAGACATCTTGAAATACCCAAGTAGCTACAGTTCTGAGGTCTATAAGTGGTGGTAAGAAATGCAATTTTATAAGAGCTAAAATTTTCCTCTTGATCTCGATTTTGTTTTTAGTTTTGACGTGATAACGTCTTATAAATCGATGAACGCCGACTGCACGAAAAATTGTAACATTCCGCCTGAGCCAAGCGTGCAAGCGAGAGCGTGGAACAAGCGATAGAGAGGCACAATCAGCCTAAGCGTTCGGCTTCTGTCGCATCTTAATAGGTTAAAAGTACTTATGCAATTTTGCCAATGATGAAAAACCAATGTTAAACAGGTGAAAGCTAATGTAAAAATTAAAAACAAAAATATAGATCTCGTCGACACCACAGTGTTCTTAAGCATAATTTTAAATAATAAGCTGCAACGGGGCCCGCACGTAGATAAATTGTCGAAGAGACTGCGGCGTACGCTGTTAAAAAGATCCGTCATTTTATCAACGTAGATACCACTAGACTCGTTTACTTCAGCTACTTTCATAGCATTATGTCTTATGGGATTCTGTTATGGGGGAGTGCTGCTGATATTAACACCATATTTGTGTTGCAGAAGAAGGCTGTTCGTGCAATTTATAACAAGGGCCCCAGAGAATCACTTAGAAATAAGTTTAAAGAAATTAATATTATGACAGTGCCTTGTCAGTATTTGCACAAAAATGTTCATTTATTTTAAAAAAATTGCGATAATCATAGTATTCACTCTAGAAATAAAGATAAACTCGCTGTTCCCACTGTTAGGCTCGCTAAAGTTTTATAGGGCATTGTGGACGCTTCTATAACAAGGTCCCAAGCGACGTGTTAGATTTGTCGATTGGCAAATTTAAAAACGTAATTAAACAGAAACCGTATGTTAAAGCATATTGTAAAATATCTGATTATTTAGATGACAAAAAATTGGGATGAATCTGCTCCAACTCGACTCGGCATCAGTAACAAAATTTTCAAAATCATACATAAAAGTGATAAGACCAGACGAGTTTCTTGCCGGATTCTTCTTGAACTAGGGTTAGAAAGATTCACCTAGAACGATTCACTGGCATGTAAGAAGACGATTCAAAGTGGTACTTGTGATTTTATTGAATTGAATTGCATCAATGTTTTTTTATGACGTTATCACGTAAAATTAACGTCCGTAAGCCGACTTTACAGACAACCTTTTTTTAAAAAGTATTATTTTTTTGTTTGTGTCTTCGTAAGACACATAACAAAATATAAATATGTAATGCCGGATATTTCACAAAGCATCAAAGGACGCAGGGCTTGTGTTATGGGTAACACATGACTTATAATATATTTTCTATAGATAATATGAATGTATTAAAAATACATTCATCTTATCTATAGAAAACACCCAGACTCGAGACAAATACATGCAGATCAAACACACAATTGTCCCGCGACGGGAAACAATCCCGCAACCTTCTATATCTCAGCCTACATTGGCCCACTGCGCTACAGACGTCGTTAAATAAAGCTAATAGTATGAACTCCATCACAAGACGGCCTATATATCATATACGAATTTACTTGATACATAATATATTATTTCCGTAACGTCTAAAAGCAACTTGAAGTAGGTTAGATAGGTGCTACCGTCGCGGGGGCGTAGATTGATGAGTGTATTGGATTGAAGGGAGGCTGCACATTATTTGGAGCAGCCACATTGAAAAAGGTAGAGTACACTTGACCTCGTTTTATTTATCCTGGTTTAGTGTCGTGTAACCTTATTCGATCTGATAAGCCTTGGCTTTATTCACAAAACTTTCGTGAGTTGAACTATACATGTAGTTGTACTATACATACATATATACATACACGGGCTTTTACTCACGTATTGTTTTGTCGATGAAAGTACCAACACTGTTTCGATTCATCTAGAGAATCTTGTTTGATCCGCGGTTCGCGAACGTGAGCGTCACGTTCGCGCTCGTATCGCATGGAGCGTGTCGCACGTCTCGGGTAGTGTTGTTGCAGCTGGCGGTGTCGGATCTGACGCTAATGCTGGTTCCTTGTCTTTACTACTTGTACCCTCAACATCGGCATTCAATAATCAAACCCAACTAACAGTATCTCCGCCAAACATCGTTACTACAGTTCCGTGCAAAGAAGGTCTGGAGATATAAAGTAATGTTATTATGAAGATTCTCTAGATGAATCGAACCAGTGTCAGGCTTTCATCGACAAAATAATGCGTGAATTAAAGCTTGTGTTTCTCAAAATGTACAGATCTTGTTACTAAAAATTATTAAAAAAAAATTGTAACATTAAGAGTAAGAGTGTAAGAGTGTAAGAGTGTCTCTCCCTACGTTTAGTTGGCGGCGTCAAAACTGCTGATGTTGAGGTGGAGAATTGTCTGTACACTATATTACGGACGT
Organism: Lampropteryx suffumata; assembly: GCA_948098915.1. NCBI lineage: Eukaryota > Metazoa > Arthropoda > Insecta > Lepidoptera > Geometridae > Lampropteryx > Lampropteryx suffumata. The sequence goes on along the minus strand of OX402557.1, from coordinate 18,864,244 downwards.
TTTTACAGCGTATTGAAAAACCATGCTTTTATAAAAATGTAAATTATACTTAAATAATAAGTATTGGTGGACAATGCACACAACACCATCTAGTCCCAAACTAAGCATAGCTTGTATTATGGTGACTAGATGACTGATAGAATACTTATATATTTTTAAATACATACTTATGATACTTTATAATACCCAGACACAGAACAAACACCTATGTTCTTCACACAAATGTTTACCCTGAGTTCCTCCCATCGAACCATCAACCTACAGTGCAGAAGGCAGAGGTACTACCAACTGAGCTAACAGGCCAGTCATTGACTTACTAGACATATATACTTAGTACCTACTGTATCTGATAATGCCATAGTATCGCCGAGATCTGGCAAGCAGAATATAAGACCAAAAGATCCATCATTGACACGACTACGAAGACCTTAAGATGGATTAACCTTCCCACACTGTTTATTATCAGAGGTTAAGCATTCATAGCATTCATTAAGTCGTGCCCCCATTCTTCTGTGGTTATCGGTAGAATTAAAGTTAAATTCGTTGTTCTCACAGTTAGACCCGCTACATAAACCTTTTAAAGGGAAATGTGACGGTTCTATAACAAGGTCTCAAGCGGAGTGCTATATTTCACCATTTGCAGAAAACGTAATTAAACAAAAACTATTTCATAAGCTTATATCAGATTGTTTGTATGACAAAAAGCTTGGGTTGAATCTGCTTCGACTCTACTCGGCATCCGTAAAAAAAATTGTCGTAGCAAAGATCATACAAAAATGCGTTAAGACCAAACGAGTTTCTTGCCGGATTCTTTTTGAAGGATTAAGGAACCGGCATGAATTTGAATGAATATGAAAGACGATTCAAAGTGGTCCTTGTGATTTTATTGAATAAAACACATTTTGATTCAATAACCATAACGCAAGCCATAAAGTGAATCAAATTTGGTTTTGATGTCATGTTATCCGACTGTTTGAACGTATGTGACGTTATCATGGGGACATAACCATTTGTAATAAAACCCGTTTGTTACGCCATAGGCTTATGGGGAAGGAAGTTGCTATAATAAAACCATGAGACACTCCCGACGCAACCTTTATTTGAAAGGGCAATGAAAAGAAATGAAGGGCATCGTTTGAAATGTCACGTTTATAAATGAACGGTTTGTATACGTTTAACGAATAATGCAGAGATTCATTTATAATTTTTAAGAAACTAGCGACCCGTCCCGGCTTCGCACGGGTGCAATGCTGATACTAAATATACTACATAATGTCTTTATCAAACGTTATCTAAGAGAATAACATAGACTAAGAGATAAACATATGCCATTGCGGACTTTTGTGTAGACCTTTATAAAGTGTACAATACTGTAGTACACTATTTTGATCTATCTCGTAGGGTTTCTCAGTGTTCCTCTACTATATTATGCACGTATCATACATATAAACCTCCCTCTTGAATTACTCTACTACTACGCAACGGATTTTGATGCGGTATTAATAGATAAAACCGCATCAAAATCCGTTGCGTAGTTTTAAAGATCTAAGCATACAACGGGACAGACAGACAGCGGGAGGCGACTTTGTTTTATACTATGTAATGAAGATAGATGGATTGTGCTAAAGACGACATGATTAAGAATATAAATAGTAATAATAATAAATATTGGTGGACAATGAACACATCATCTAGCCCCAAATTAAGCATTACTTTTATTAATGTAACCAGATTACCCAGACACAGAACAAACACCTGTGTCCATCACACAAATGTTTATCCTGGGAGGAATCGATTCCTCAACCTAGAGCGCAGAAGGCAGAGTTACTACCAACTGATTTGAGAACTTATAATATTAGTCGGGATTATCCATACCGATAACGAAAATGTACATACCTGCATTTCTTGTAGATATGTGGGTTATTATAAAAACTAAGAGTACGTTTCTGTCCTCTGCCAAAATTCAGTCTTCCTCCTAACGTGTCACTAGTTATTTCTAACCAGTGTGGTAAAAGGAATAATTTGAGCACTTGGTGATATGTCTTTGATTTTTTGAGTTATAATATAAATGACTGTATTATTGATAAGAATGCATGGCCTCATGTCGCTCTGCTCTCAGTTAACCGACACATTTGATTTGAACAAGAGTTTATACATTTACATGTATAAACTCTTTTGTATTAGTTTTTCGTAGTTATAAGATGGATCATGTAAAACAGCGCTAGGACTGGGTTAGGAGGAATTGGCACATAAATTCACCTAGTATGTAAGACGTTTCAAAGTGATCCTTGTGATTGTATAAAATAAAGTCTCTTTTGACTTGACTTTGACTACAACATGCCGGTTTCCTCATGACGTTTTCCTTCGACGTTTGGGAGTACTAGTATAGAGTACATAACTTTTCGAACAGAAAAGCCATTGGTGTTCGATCGGATTCGAACCCACGGATCGGAAGATGGGGTAAATTATCACTAGACCCCCATTTCTATTTAATGCAATTTCACGGGAAAATAGCCAGTAGAAAAATAGATAGCCATGTATAACGTTTATCTATTTAAATAAATAAATCCCGAACATTTCACACAGCATCATCTGGTCCCAAAGTAAGCAGAGCTTGTGTTATGGGTACCACATGACTGATATACTACTTACATACATTTTTTATAGTAAATACATACATATAACAAATCAATACCCTGCTTAGACCCTGTCTGAAAACCAGCGCCGCTTCTTTACTATTTTTGGGAGCAGCAATAAGAGACTGGACATGTTTGACCGCACTTTCAGAGAAGGACTGTTTGATAATACCAACTGTAGGTAGTACACAAGTACACTTACTCGTGTTTAGTGTTACCCTATTTTATTTTAATGTCTTTTCCATTTTACAATTTCTTTTTTTTTCCACTCTTTGTGTGTGTCAAATAAACATTTTATTTCTTCATATTTAAGTGCATTTTGACATACGGAAGTAAGAGCCCGAATAGGTACAACCATGGTAAAATTATACTATAATATATCGTGATTTAAATCTTTATTTATTTCGATATCCTAGATCATTTTAGTCATCAGTCATGTTCGTAATAGGTTCCCTGAAATCTTATAACTTTCAATGTTGTAATACTTCTAAAATTCCAAGAAATTTGTCCGAAATTTTGAACACGCCACTGGTGTACTTCCGCGTAAAGTGCGCTGGAAATCCAATTTCAAGAACGAGCCCTCTGCGGACGTGTAGATATAGGTAGTAGGTACCTATGAATATCTGAACGCAATATTGTAGGTACCTACCATTGCGGATTCATTCGGTGACTAACCCAGTTCGGGCTCTTTCATATCTAGGGTACATAAGTACTCGTATATCAACCTATCTCGTAAAGTTTCTTTGCCCTACATCTATATAGGTATATAAAAGAAAGTCGTGTTAGTTACACCACTTATAACTCAAGAACCGCTGGACCGATTTGGATGAAACTTAAAATGAATATAGTTAGTAACTTAGATAAGGATATAGGCAATTTTTTATCCCGGAAAAACAACGGGAACGGGAACGGGACAGGTGAAGGCTCGAAGCCGCGGGTGGCCGCTTGCGCTATCTTTATATTATATTTATCCGTAACTTTGTTAATCTCTATAATTTTTACAATAATTTGAATAGCTGTTTTTTTTTACAGAGATATTAGTACTTTAATATGTTTTGTGAAATTGTGTAACCGCCCAACGATGTGGGCACGGGTCAGCTAGTATGTTATAAATGTGATGGTTTCTGTGTAGGTTTGTATAATCATAATGACAAACATTGTGGCTCAATTAGGGAATAACGGCTGAACGGATTTGAATGATACTTTCACAGACTGCTAACGCTTTATCCTAGGTATAACTAAACTACCTATTAAGAAATGTTAAGCATACATAAATGGTATTCTTTTCAAGAAAACGTATTATAATATAAATGACTATATTAGGTATATTGATAAGAATGCATGGCCTCATTGCTCTCTGCGCTCTGCCCTCAGACAGTTAACCGACACACTTGCAATTTATAAACTCTCTTGTATTAGTTTTTCGTCATTAAGGTGAAGATGGATCATGCAAAAAAGGGCTAGGACCAGGACGAGTTTCTTGACGTTACTTCTGGAGCTTGGGTTAGGAGGAATCGGCACCAAAATGCACCTACTATGTAAGACATTTCAAAATGATCCTTGTGATTGTATTGAATAAAGTATCTTTTGACTTTGACTTTGACTTTGACTTTGACTATAATTTATAAAATAGCGTGAGGGTTTGTGAGGGATGGTGAGGGTAATACAAGCTATGCTAAGTTTCATATTGATGATGTGTGCAATGTCTTCCAATATTTATTTATTTAATAACTCCTTCTTTTCTTCCTATAATAGCATCTGTGTTGTTGAAATTTTGCCAGTGTCAAGTGATTGTTCGGTTATAAAGTTAAGTCGATCGTCATTCATAGTCATCATTCTCAACGTTGTCGCGGAATGGCCGTCTAGTACTTTCGCGGGATTCCTTTCAATTATATCATTTCAATTATTTTATTTAATTTATAATTTAAATTACATTACAACATGATACACTAGGAATTTAATTTTCTATGCTTGTGTTATGGAGTCACAACTTATTGATTGAAATTCCGCTAAGATCACTAAAAAAAATGCAAATACGCGAGAAAAATTAAAAATTTAGAAGTCTTTGTTACTTCATAAAATGACAAACGAAGAATCCATATTTAATAGCTATATTGTTAATAAGAATGCATGACATCATGTTGCTCTGACATCTGACAGTTAGCTGACAGATTTGCTATATTTTTAAGAAGGATTATAAAAAGCGCTAAGACCAGTTTGTTGTTAATTTTTCTCGGACTTGGGCTAGGAGGAATTGGTATCTAAACTAAAGTAGAAGTTATTTAAAATAAATAAGAGCGCTATCACATATCGTTTTCGTCGTTTAAATATTATACATTGCCTTAAAGTCTATACCTAACTATTACATGAATAATATCCTTTATTTCATCTTCTTGAATAATAATAGAGCAAATTCTAGAAATTTTACTTATTTATTTAGTAATCATCATTCTCCTGGTGCTTGTTTCGGCATAAACACACAGAGACCCGATTTGAGAGCTCTATTAGCAAACTCTGTTGGCTATAACCCACAAAAACAATTGTATGGCACTAAAAACATCCTGTTCTTTCATAATAATAGAATAGATTTTTATTGTTAACCACGTAAACAATTTAAAAAAAATGATCTTCAATTTGATTTTCGATCAAAAAGGCTTTGAAAAAAGTCTGAATATCTCCGGAGTTCAACACCACATCGACAAAATATTGATACCAAAATAAAATTCAACATTTACTTAAACTACTACTGTATATTTTTTAATTTTAAATCAATGCTATTATTTTTAATTTTCTAAGTAAAACTAGACGCACTGGCTACGGGCGGACCTGCGTTGGTTAATTTTGCGCGCATGTGTGCGTCGTAGCCGCGTAAGCGCTGCTGTTGTGTGCGTGCTATGCTTAGTTGTAAACTAGGACCGCAGGGTTTTGATCGTTGTGAGTATCCGTTCATATAGTCTCAATGTTTCTTAAGTTTATATAAATTGTTTACTTATTTCAATGATACCCAATTCTTAATAAAAGTTATTTTGATTTTAGTTGTGTGTTATGACGAGATGAAATGGGAATAAATATACCTATATAAATACCAATGTGTCAGTAAACGTAAAAGACGTAACATTGAATCTCTGATGAATGATTGTAATGTATAAATGTACCTAAATACAATATTTTTGTTTTCAAAGAAATCTAGTATTCCTGTACTTACACCTGATCGATAAAATACATCTTTAGTAAAAACGCTGATAAGAACATTATAGTATTACCACAGAATAACTAATAGGTATTAACCGCTAAGACGTACCACCTGGAGTCATAGCTTCTAATTTAAATAACGGGCGCTAATTTGATTATTTACAAACATTGTTTGAGCTGTTGTTTGATGCTTTTGAAAAAATCAATTGTTAGACCCCTATACAAGAAAGGTGATAAGTCAAAATTAGACAATTATAGACCCATAACATTAATACCTGTAATATCTAAGGTCTTCGAGGTAGCCATGCAAAGACGCATACAAGCGTTCATTAATAAAAATAATATATTGAAACAGGAACAATACGGGTTCCAGCAAGGTAAATCCACAACGTTAGCTTGTTTTAATCTTGTTAAAAAAGTAATAGACGGCATCGATAACAAAGAATTAGTTACAGTTATTTTTTTCGATATGTCAAAGGCGTTCGACTATGTCTCTCACGATATTTTGTTGACTAAGCTAGAAATGTGTGGTATCCGTGGACCTGCCCTTAGTTGGTTAAAAATGTACTTGGACAATCGACTACAATGTGTCGAAATAACCAATCTGAATAACGATAATGAATTAGCATCTGTTCGCTCTACCTACAGACCTAACAAAGTTGGAGTGCCTCAGGGAAGTGTCTTGGGACCTCTTCTTTTTCTTCTATATATTAACGATCTTCCTGACATCACTTCTAAGCCCTGTATATTATTTGCTGATGACATTTCTTTAATATTTACATCTAATCGCAACACTGACATTAATAATTACATAATTGACATAAATAATACTATAGAATGCATAATTAAATGGCTTGACATTAATAACTTGAATGTAAACTTGACAAAGACAAATTATATACAGTTTGGAACCTATGCACGTATAAACCAGCCTCTGAAAAACATTTCATATGGAAATATCAACATTTCAGAGGTTGATAGGACAACGTTTCTAGGAATAGTCTTAGATAAACATTTAAATTTTAAAATGCAGGTCGACAAAGTATGCTCCAAAGTAAACAGATTTGTTTATGCTCTGCGGAGATTGAGAAAAACGTCGTCCTTAGCCACAGTACTTCAAGCATATCATGGTTATGTAGCATCGGTACTCACATACGGTTTAATTCTTTGGGGAAACTCAACAGACTTAAAAAGAGCATTTATCGCACAAAAAAAATGTGTAAGGGCCATTGGCGGGATACCGCCCTGGGAATCATGCAAACCACTCTTTAAACAATTAAATATTCTCACACTACCTTGTATGTATATCCTGGAGTCTGCTTTGTTTGTTAGAAAGCACAATCAACTGTTTGTTAAAGCTAGTGAGGTATATCATAGAAGCACAAGAAACCAGGACAGAATTGTATTGCCTAAAGTTCCAAAGACGAGTATGTATATAAATAGTAGCTATGCAATATGCGGAAATGTATATAATTCCATACCTGACTATATAAAAAAATTACCATTAAATAAATTTATTAAGGAACTCAAGACCTGGTTACAAGCTAAATGTTTTTATAACGTATCTGAATTAATAAAATGACATAAATTTAATTATGTAATATTCCTAAGTGACGTTATATTGAATTATTATTATGTTACCTAGTTATTTTTTTATAAATGACTCACATTGTTAGAAAATATTGTACACCATTTATCAAATGGTAGCATAGCGAACTTACCAAATAATAAAACCTGTATTATACCTATGTTCCACAATAAATGAATTATGAATTATGAATTATGAATTATGTATAGGGTAGCAGAAATCTCTTTATTTACCCAACTATTAGTAGTAAAACACGTAACCATAAATTTTACGCACACAATTGCGCATGTATAAAGACGACGTTTGTATTTCGTCTATAGTATCTGTGTAGTAGTAAGAACTCGGTCTTTATTTGAAAAAGTAGTCTAGTTTCTCCGGGGCGTGCTAAGGATCAAGACCGTTTAGTCGACTCGTTTGCAGCGCAGTACCTGCCTCGCCTACACAGAATACAATAATAGTAGTTGGCAGCCAGAAATGCCAAACTTTGCGCTGAGTCAAAATGTGATAGCGCTCTTAATATATATATCACCATAACACACATCTAGCCCCAAAATAAGCAAAACGCACCTACTATAGGAATCAAATGACTGAGAATATAATATATAGATAAGTATATTTTAAATTTAAATACTAATAAACTTACACCTATCACAGTAATGTACACAATATTATACAACAATAAACTACATGCGAAATATTTTAATGATTTAAAAATGATCTATGGATAACTCAACTGATAACTGCCAGAGAACCCCAAGACACTGCTGGTGATTCTATTGTTTCGCCGGACTAACTTTCTTAGCAAAATTTTAAACAAAAATAGTCACAATTTGGCACAAGTGTAGAGAATTTAATGATGTGTATCACGTTTTCCTGTGATTTGTACGAGGAAAGAAATTTCAGGACGTTGATAAAGGACAAATGACGATCTTTGCAACTTTGTGAGGATTTAAGAATATTGTCATCAAGGCAGAGGAAATTATATATAGAAGAAGAACTTTTCAACTAATGACTTACAACGAGGTTTACCTCAATTACGAAACTGTCAAAAAACGTGTAGCAGTTTGATCCTAGCACCCTTTACTTATATGATTAGTTCATAATTTAATAATCAAAAAATCTTTATATATATATTACAATATTAATAGATATATAGCACTTCAAATAGGATATGTTTAATGCACGTCATCTAGGTATTTTTTATATTTTAACATTATTTTCTTTTTCTGGTGCGGTGAGTGTAGGTTATAATGAAATATACTGTTATGGACCGTATGGCGATAATACAGAACCTAGATTGGAAGAGCAACGACGCCCTGCCATCGTACGGAGCGTATTCACTTGACTGTACATACCTACATCGGCTTTGATTACAATCTTACCGCAAGAAAATGTATCTTGGTACCTAAGTATTTATTTTTTAAAACTAGTGTTATGTTTGTAAAATATGTTATAATAATTAAGTATTTTAATCTAATAAGATTATATTACCAGATTCTACCGTGCATCGGGCATGGTAGATTGAAACAGAACTGAGAATTGACAGACTTCGAAGTATATGTCGGCTTTAATCATAAACTGATGAACCTACCTGACATACAAGCATCTAGGTACTTAGTAAAGTAAATATGTAATAAAAATAAATTTAACTCTCGCTTAGAAGCTTTAAAAAAATGGAGAGGTCTGAACATAAAAATACACTTAGAAGGGAAAGAAAACGTTTCAAGTAGGTAAATACATTAAATATTTATTAACTCCCTAAATAAAATTAAGTAATGTCTCTGTGCAGCGTTATGTAGGTACCTAATGACGTTTAAGCGCAAAAGCGAGTAACAAGGAAGAAGAGAGATATTTATACCTACACTAAATTAATAGCTCCATAATGACTCGAGTTTTTAATTTAAGGCCTAGCGTGCACTGGTAATTATTTCGTGATGATTTTTTTCGCGCTATTCTAATGAACATGGAATCATTCATAGACGCGTACAAAAAAAATGCGCGGAAAAAAACCTCACTGAAATTAACATACTTCAGAATATACTTAGAATAGCGCCATTTAAACCGCGCGGATTAATTCGCTAGTGCGTGCTAGGCTTAAACAAACAAATGTCCCTACCGATGGCAAGTAGTTACCTAAATTTATGGACGCTTGCAATTACAACTGGGTGATTATGGAATTCTTGCTATGCTATAAAAACATTAATACCAACCGTTACTTACTTTCAGTTACTATTGATGAATTCGTATTACGGAAGGTTGATGTTGATTGACAGCATGTCATATCAATAGAAACTGAGGTAGAAATCAAACGTTATACTAAGCCATGAAATAATGCCTCTTGCTAATCGAAACTGATAGACATTTATTGTATCCAGAGTTCAATAACAAAAAAAAACAATTGCGCGTTGCCGAACCTACGGTCCCACGGCCCACGGACCCACGGTCTAAGTCCTAGGACCTTAGACCAATCACGCATTAGCGAATTAATCTGCGTTACTCCGAAGTCTACTCAGAAGTATGTAATTTTCAACGCGGTCTTTTTCGCTAATGCGTGCGCCTAAAATACCATATTCCATAGAATAGTGCAAGAAAAAAATAGTGCGGATTGATTTGCAATTTCGCTTTACGGACACATTTCCTTTAAAAAATATTATTTAATTTCATGCTAAAGTACCTATCTAATAATGTTCATAACTCTTTGACAGAACTTTAAAGTTTTGACACTAAGTAGAAAAGTTGCTGCTTTCAGAACACAAGACGCCAGCGACGTCGCTGGGGCACATTGTTTTCATTGTAGTATATTAGGTACCTAGTCAACAGCAATTTCTAGCTAGGCTAATATTCAGAAATAAAACTAACCATGAACTTATCCTTAAGTTATTGTAAAATCTCAGTACATTTTGATAAGCGGAAACATACAGTTACGCTAACAGACGTCTTAAAATCATATGTTACTGCAGGTCAGAAAAATTAAGCTACAAAATTATTACTTAAGTAAAGTAGGTAGGTTCAAGTACCTACGTCGAAGTATGGTGATACGGTATCTCTATACAATTGCAATTGTTGCCAATGCTGGAAAAAGCTTGATGTTGTCGTGACGTCATAATAATTGGCAAGTACAGAACTGTCAGAAAAACTAAATAAATTCGCGCGTGTCGGACCACGCACAGTGATGACTTCCTATTTCGAACTTAACCAACATTATGCCACTTGATTGTAAAAATCGATTTTTTTTATTGTATAACTTTCTAGAGACGTAAAGCCGAGCATAGAATAGAGCATAGTTTAGAATAAAAGTGAAATATTAATAATTCAATGTATTGTACAATTTGACATGCCAATGTTATGGTTACGAAATGGTTAAATAAATAAACTAAACTAAACATATTTTTAAACGATAAGAGTCTGCGAGCTTGAGCTCTGATTAGGCGGAGACAGACAGACAGACGGAAATTGCGGAAATATAACAGGACAGGATCATTAGGTTTACTGAGGACTTTAGAACACTAAAAACAGTGTTTTGAGGTGTCCAATTGCGAAGCGTCAAGAAATGTGTTAAATACATAGGCGATTCTTGTCACGCACGACACGTGTCTGTGTCTGTGTCTCTCCGTATGAAATGACGGCTGATTGCAGCACCAACGAACGCCCACCTACGCTGATGCGACGTGTAGGCGTTAACTCCAAATGATTCCACATAATTATAGAACAACATAATTACATAATCAATATCGTTCACAAATTAATGCCTTTGAATATCTGACGTAAGGAAAACGCACAGCTTAAACTGGTTTTAGAAACATGAATCTAGAATTCGTGTTCCTTCCAGGGTTTATAGTTCATAGTATTTTAATTATTAAAGTAAGGTTACATGTAAAAACAAAGCACTTAGTAAGTTATACAATAAAAATGTCCTTAGTAATTTCGAAGCTTTCGGGATCAGATATCATTTTGTTTTAGTAGTAGTTAACGGGTATGTATTGCCTATAATTTCATTAATAAATGATTGTGATAAACCATATTATTCATAATTATAATAATAAAATCATAAATAATCGATTAGCTATTTTCTACTCGTGTTTCGGGTTATTCCACTAGTAGGTAGGTTTGGGGTACTTATCTAACAGTTAGCATAAGCTACTGACAAGACAACGTATTCGCTATCAAAGGGTCAGCCAACTGGGTCACGATGGCAGGCGCGTGTCGTGATTCTCGGCATTAGACTGAAACACTTTCACGCGATGTTTTACGTTCACCGCTCAATCAGTTATATCAAATCAAGAAAGTGTTACTTAGAGCTAGATACTTAAGGTAACAATTTGTTTTCAATGCGAAACGCATTTAAGTATAAACTAAGGCAAAACAACACTTTCAATTGTTAATGGTTTTGAAGACATCATCACTACATATACCTTTAAAGGTACTATACCAGTTTTCGAATCCGTTCAGCCGTGAGCATCAAACATTAATTATGTATAAAAAATTATATACCTATATTAAACAAACATACACATATTTTATTTATATTACTTTAATGCAATAAGTTAAATTAAATCTTTGATCTATAATATATAAAATAGCAAATACATATACATACTCGGGCTCGAACTCGAAGATAGTGACTTGACTATAACTACATCTATCTACTCTTGAAATGTACGTATAAGTATGATTTAGAAATAAATATTATAAGCTACGCCGAAGCAGCAGCATTCAAAAACTTGAGTTAGACTCATTTGAGTGTTCCCCTCCACGGAAATCTTTAGTAAAAGGCGAAAGATTTGTACGTGTTGAAGGGAAACCAGAGTACCGCTTACTGAGAACACCGGCGAGTGTCATTCAAAACCGTGTGTTTTCGTCAGCGCGATCTAGGATTCGGACAGATTTACTAGCGCCCTCTAGTTATGAATTTGGAACTATTTAGCCGACTTTGTAACTTGAGATTAGTAAGTGTTAAATCTATTATAAAAAAAAGTAGAAAATCAATAATAGTTTTAAAAAACTAAAAACACGCTTTAATAGAAAAACAAACTAAAAAGTAGAAAATAATTTTCAATAAATTAAAATTAAAAATAGTGTAATTAACAAAATTTCAACATTTGAATTTGGTGCATTTTAAGATATTAATGACTCTTCTACTTTTACCAATATCTGTCATTAAAATATTATAACAATTGAAATCAAGCACCCCACGCTTTTCTACAATAAATTTTTTTTTTGGTAATTACACTACATATTCTTAATTGAATTTTATTGAAAATTATTATTACTTTTTTGTTTGCTTTTCAGTTTTAACGATCAGATTTGGAAAATCCTGAAAGTCCTGATCAGGATAATGGGACAAACTATTTCAATTATTGCATTGTCATCGGTCCTTGATAAATGTGCAAAGTTTCAAATCAACCCGACACGTTTTGAAGGGAGTGAAAATCACGTTCAAATATTCCGTTACATAGATAGATAGATACAATCATACCAAACTAATAAAATCGTGTTAATAAAGAACATGGATGTTTAAATTCATTATGGTTATAAAGTTTCACGCGTCTATATATAAACAAAAATAAAATATATTATACTAGCTATTACCCGCGACTTCGTAGGCGCATGCTTAGAACCTTTATTTATGGACAAATATTTGTATGATCTGCAAGTATTTGTTTCGGGTCTGGGTGTTTCTATACATAATATGATGTATTTACAAAAAAAAAGTATATAAGTAGTATATCAGTCATGTGGTACCCATAACACAAGCTCTGCTTACTTTGGGGCCAGATGATGCTGTGTGAAATGTCCGGTATTATTATTATTATTTAGAATGGTATAATTTAAACTATTTAAATTGAAATCCTCGATGCTAACATAATTTATTTTTGTAATCAATGCATTATGTGCATCTAAATAACATCTTATAAGTTGAATCCCCTATTTTACACCCTTCGGGAATTATTTTGCTACAACGTTGAATCATAATAATTATTTATTTCTTACCAAGAGCCTAAATATGAATTTTCAGATCCTTAAATCCTCAGATCCTTCAGATCCTCAGATCTTTCCTTCAGAGCTTAAGGAGTTATGAGTTGCCAAAACAAACTTTCATCCCCTATTTTACCCACTTCAATGTAATGAATAACAAAAAGTCATCCCCCGAATGCAATACATCTTCTTATTAAATTTCATCAAGATCCGTTCAGCCGTTTAGCCGTGAAAACGTAACAAACAGACTGACAGAGACACTTTCGCATTTATAATATTAGTATGGATTGTATTTTGTCAGGAAATATCATTTTTAGATTTGATTTGAGGATATATAAAGGGGGTGGGTAGTCAGAGGCACTTGTACGAACATTATGGCACATTAGCTATTACAAACAAGTTAAATGTATAGGAATCTTTACCCGTACTTCAGCGTAACTTCTAACTTTATTATTACGGGTTCAGCAGTCGTTATCCATTGACAAAATAACGAAATTGGTTCCATTTCGGTAACTTTTTCAGTCGAGTTTGGATTAATTCTATTGCGAGAGTAAATAAAAGAGCATAGCGAAAAGCTTTCTGCAGTAAAAAAACAAATACGTCTGCCCATAGCAAGTGGCATGGTATAGTCAGTGCAGATGTAACTGAACAACAAAGGGTTGCATACCAACCTATACATTCTATTTTATAATCTCATATTATTATTATTTTTGAAGTGAAAACTTCTTTTAGCGCGGTACGCATATTTTTAGATAAGGTAAAACCTCTGGATTCGCGACACCGTTACCGTCTGGGTGAGACGCAGCCGGCTGCCGCGCTCGCCCCATTTGATTATAAACCTTAATTCACATGTTTATAATCTACTTTTGTATGGAGAAGTTTACTGAGTTAGGTTCTTTGATATATTATCTACATTCTGAACAAAAAATATTGCATCATCTGTGTTCGTTCAGTATTTGACTGGCAGTCGCCATAATTACTGATTTTGAAGTGATTTATTACTAAACTCTAACGCGCCAAAATAAGTTTTCACTTTTGTCGGCACTCCCGGAGTGCAACCCGATTTTTTTAAATTTATTTATTAAATTCACAAAACAGATCATAATAAACACAGCGTTTTGACTAAAATTAGTTTTAATCAATTTATTGATCTAGATTAGTAATCAAATATGTGAATGTAGCAAAATTACAGTGTTACATGCATCAAAGTTATAATATCATAAACTAAGAACCAACTATGGAAATTATAAGCATCGTGTAAGACTTTATAAGCGCAGCGCTTAAGAGGCCGGCGGAGAACGAATTATCCATACAAACGTAATGCCAAAATGGTTTCCAACTCAAGCATATTTCCACTATATTGTTGTATTATTTGTATTCGAATAGTATTTATCTAGGTTTCTGGATAGTATTTTTTTTCGAATTACTTACCTAAAATGAAATAAGAGCTATTCGCATTTTGCACATTTTTATGCTAAAATTTTTAAGTTTTCTTCGTATTTATTTCGTATTAAAAACAAAAATATCTTACGTGTTGTTTGTTAAGGAACATAGCTTATATTGTCTAGTTACAGAATAACATTACTATCTGAAGAATACGAAATGACATACCTACTGATACAGTTATTAAAGACATCTAGATTATGAGAAGTAGCCAACTCGTTATAAAGACTTGTGTTCATACTAACGAATGTGTATTTATATAGTTATTGTTTCCAAATAAATAATTTTTGAATTTGAATTTGTTGTTAAAATCTGATGCAATCTTTATTAATAAATTTGACATGATACTGACAGAACCATACATTAACGCAACGCTAGTTAAAAATTAAATAATAATGTGATTATTTATCTATGTTCTTACATAATGGTGTACACGAAAATTACTTTAGGCTCATTTGTTTTGACTGTTATAAATTTTACAATTTTTTTTCCAAACATCAATAAATAAAAATTGGTGGACAATGCATACACCACCATCTGGCCTAGATCACTGATACTATTTTTAAATACATACATTATAAAAATATAATGTATATAACTTTTATAATTTGATAATTTTATAATTATATATATTTTTTAAATTAAATGTATTTCTTTGTATCGTATGAAACAAAATATACATGTGGTCTAAGGAAACGGGAGTTTGTAGCTGCAACACAGTTTAACAACTACCGCAGTTATCGATTACGTACATTTTATGTATATTTGTAACATGTTTCCTAAATAAACTATTTTGAATTTAATTAGAATTTTATAACACTCAGACACAGAACAAATATGTGTGTATGCGCATTACAATCAAACCCCAACATACAGTGCAAAGGCAGAGCCAATAACCACCTGAGCTGACAGGCCAGGCTAGTAAAGTGCTTTTACACGAGATACTCACATACAAATTGACATATACGTGATTTTATTCTCAGAGTTGCAAAGCTACTTTTGACTATGACTGAAACCATCGTTTTATGTATAATTCCAGTAGAATTCCAGTGGTATAAAAAAGGCTCTACATTTTTTATTCAGCTTTACAGCCTGCAAATACTGAATAGCTTCGGTTTTATTTTGATTGAATGCAGCTGGCAGTTCCCTTTCGTAATACTAATTGACAGGTCCGGTTTTAGGCCTAGTGGTATATGAAAAATGCTGTGTGTAAATTTTACAAAATATTGTTTGATGTAATTTGAGTATTTGATAAAATACCATCAGATGGTTACAACCCATTTATCGAAAGGTTGGTACTGTCAGCCGACAGTCTCAGTGCGTGTGTGTAACAAGAATGAGAGAGGGACATAAAGAAGGAGAAGGCATCAACTGTGCGCTTAACCTATAGTGTTGTGTATAAAGTGTGCTTTAATTTAAACTAATTCAGGATTAAGTGTTAATGTTGCTTATTACCAAGGTTCGCTCGTGTGTTATTCAATAAAATCATAAGTACCATTTTCAATCGTCTTTTTACATACTAGTGAATCTAGATGCCGCCGAGCCAGGGGTACTCAGCACTTTAGGTACAATGGACTTGAAACATCAAGTCAATTGACGTACCCATTCTGTTGGGTAAATTCGTAAAGATGTGACGCTCCATACGAGATAGAAATACGTAATAGAAAGAATAGAACTATGTAGGTATAATATTAGGCGCAAAGCGCTTGTACGAGCTGAATTGTACTTTTTGCGTCGTTACAAGAGTCGCTATTTATATAAATATTTTAGTGGAGCCCGTCGTATATCTTTGTACAAATAGGTTTTTTTGTGGCGGCTCCACATATTCGTGTTCATGTGTTCATGTTTTCATGTTCTCATGTGTTCATGTTCATGTTCTTCATACCCTAGTTCAAGAAGAATCCGACAAGAGTCTTGTATTGACGTAACGCCTTTTTGAATGATCCTTGCTTGTTTTGGTAGTTACGGGTTCCGAGTCGAGTTAGATAAATAAATATCTATAAAGGTTTAGTTTGAGACTAGAAGACTATTGTCCACTTCCAAGAATTGTCCACCTATAATAGAAAGAAAACATAGAACATAGAAACAATATTTCTTAAAAAAATATTTATTTATTTTTGAGCATCCCATGAAAAAACCCACAAACCCATATCCAAAGTAAGATTCAAGAGTCTCTGTATATCTGAGAAGTAGATTGTATAGCTAAGGACATTTATGGTATTTTTGGTACGTGCACGAACTCGCGGACAGCCGCTAGTAATCCAATAAATCCCTTTTAAAATGTGGTAGATGTATCTATACTGGCTTTGTGCACGTTGAAACCAGGTTTCGTAATAAGTCAGCCGTGTAAGCCGGACGGCGGACACTACGTCCGGGTGTGCCCACCGATATGATTGTTGACCTGTAAGGGATGGAGACAATGTTTCAGAAACTGGGCTAATACCATAAGATAAATCTTATTTTGTAAGGAAAGATGTTTGTATTCTACTAACATTAACACAACCTTCTGCCCGCGGATTCGTACGCATGGTACCTTCATAAGCTAATATTAAACTTACCCAGAATGTGATGTGTTTGCGGATGAATGGAAGAGACTAGTGTTGTTATGCTTGAAGTATTTTGAGAATGGCTAATGATTGGAAACTGATATTATATTATTAATATTGACATGTTTACTACATTTAACAATTTTTTTATTCTGACCTATTTACTGTGACATTTAATTAGAATTTTTATCATTTGTTATCTTTTCGTTCTATCTATCTAATACCTTTAAACGAGCATTTTTGTATATAAATCTTCTATATATAAAATAAAGTCGTGTTAGTTACACCACTTATAACAACCGAGAACAGCTGGACTGATTTCTATGAAACTTAAAATGAATATAGTTAGTGACTTGGATTAGGATAAAGGCTATTTTTTATCCAGGAAAAATAACCGAAACAGGAACGGGGCGAGCGAAGCCGCGGGTGGCCGCTAGCGCCATCTATCTAGAAAGATTGTGTCAAGTTTATTTGGTATTCAATTATGGCTGTGGGACTGGACAGGTCACGTGAGTCGCATGCATGTACAGATTGGCCAACATGGTAACACCCTGGCAGCCTGACGGACAGCGGCGTCGCGGTCGACTGAAACAGCGTTGGAGGGACGATCGTGACAACTTTGAGAGAGGATGGTGGGCGATCTCGATAGATAGTGCTAGTTAAATCATAGATTAAATAAAAAAATATGAACTAAAGACACCAATTTGGGAAAAAAATTGTTTATATATAAAATAAAATTTAGATTTAAATGAATATAAAATGTCTAGGTTTTGAATTTAAACGATATTAATTTGCGTGAAATGTATACAGAGAACTTAAATACTAAATTAGATCCACACATTTGGCTAGGAAAACCCAGGATTCAAAAATGATGTAGGTACTTATGATAATTAAAGACTACACATTTTAAGTAAATTAAATAAACATTACAATAATTTTCGATATAAATTAATAGTTTTTACCAAAGCAAACGAAACGTTGATTATGTAATTCTTTGACACTATAAAAACATTTAAGAAGAACATGTTAACCTACGTACCACGTGGATAAAACAGGCAGAGACTAGTAAAAGTTACTTAAAAATCTTTTACATTTTTATTAACACTCAATCCAATGTTTTTAATTATCTAGACTTACATAAGCTCACTCTGTTAAGCTTAAAAGCCTTCATTTATGACGGAAAACCCACCTCTCGTCTAGAACAAATCCGTGACTTACGAAATAATTTCACTGGCATTAAAAACCTCTGTAACTTTTTTAATTAGTGGTTCTGACGTCATGCTTGTTTGAGGAGTTTTTTGAAAGCCGCTGGATTGTACATTGCGTCAGGGTATTGATTTATGTAAGGCTAGTAGACCCACGCGATATCTTATGTAGTCAATTCTTTACTGAGCCTCCTTTGAGGGTAAAATTTTTAAAGCCTTCACACTTATGGTAAACGAAAGAGGCATCGAGGCCTCCTTCAAACAGCTGATCATTAATTTCAAGCGTGTAATGATTGTCAATCAGTCCAGTCAGTCACATTTTATGTGTTTGTGTCTAATTCTTATGAAATAAAACCATCTATTAGTAGCGCACGCCATTTGAATTCTCCATGAATATCAGTAGGGCGATTATGGAACTCTAATTACAATCAATGTCTATCAGAAATCTATGAAAACTGATAGACATTGATTGTAATTAGAGTTCCATAATCGCCCTACAGAACAGACAATTTCCTTTCTCATACCACAGGATGCTAGTAACGGATGATTACAAGAACGTTAGACGGTGTGTAGGTTGTTCTTGAAATAATATTTTCAACCGAAGAATGAGTGGGAGTGGTTCGAGGAATGAATGGGATGTTTTTCCTGCCTATTTTCTGAATATTCATTAGACTCCAGGAATCGTATAAAACATGGATGAATTAGTGTTTTTGAGGTATAATTAATGGATTAATTTATTATTGGAACATCATAATACGGTTGGATAAACCCGATTAAAAATATCACGCTTTTGTTCAAAAGTGATATTTAGAAACACCATTGTTTCTAAATGCTGAGTTTGACAAATATCAACAATAACAACTAAGTCATTGGATGGGTGACTACTTGTGGATACTCCATTTCAAATTTCACGAGTCTATGTTTAAGATGTCACTCAGTATATGGTCTAAGTTTGTTTGTATTTTATATTTGAATGTGTTAGTGTATACCTTGTTGATGCAACTAATATATAAATAAAATAAAGCTGCATTTTCTTATGTTATTTCATGTTTTATATGTATCTTGGATTCATTTTAATTAATAAGTTGTGATTTCTTAGCACAAGTACAGGACAATTAAATTTTAAGCGTATTATGTTTTTTTGTGATTTGTACGGAATCCAAGAAAATTCCAGGTGGCCATTTTTCGATGACGTTTAGAATATGTAAATAACGATCGACTGCATCTTTGTGAGGTTATAATAAAAAAACAAAACCACTTGACATTGGCAAAATTGTCATCAATAGTGATGCCATTATAAGAAGACGAAGAAGAAGACCACTAGTTGCATGTTTATCCGACCGATTTTTTTTTAAACCTAGTAATTTATAAGTAGTATAAATTTTTAATAATTAATAAAATTTTAATTTTAAATAATTAATTTTTAATCTTTTTATTATGTATAAATGTCCCGCCCGTGATGTCACCCTGAAAGGCCCAGTCTAAAAACCATCGCTGTCTCCAATAGGAGTGGCATTAAAGCTGAGACTGGACCTGTTTGGCACCACAAGCGAAAAATGTACTCTATTATCATGTGTTATTTGGCCTACCTACTCTAATCTTTTACCTGTTTGTTTCTCTATGTTTGTAACCTTTTTCGTGTTGGTGTCAAATAAATCATTATTCTATTATATTCTATTTTATTCTACAAAGCATAAAGTTAAGAGGAACTCAACTTTACCATTAGATACAAGACGGGTACAAGAGACAGAGCTCTAATGATAATTGTATACCTCCAACTTTTATAATACTTAAACATTTTGTATCTCAAATTTTAAATTGCTCTTATTGGAATGACAGTTGGACTTAAGAAAACGCGTAGATTAATAAGTTAACTTTCCAATAACTTTATTTATCGCTACGAAAATTAGTCGAATCGAATCCAATAAGCAATTCCCAGAACCTTTTGAACTGATCGGATATTATAATTTGGCAATCATTTTGTATCAGTGAAATCGAAAAGTACTTCAATCAAAAAAGCAACTTCGTAACCAAACTTTTATTAAAACCGAAAACTCGTACAAAAATGTAATTAAACTGCTCATCCTGGGTGTCGAAGGTATTCGTCCTTCACCTTTTCACGTGTGAGAGTAAATACGAAGAGAATATTAACTAATATACTTATGGATAAAATAATTTTAAATGTTCGTGAAATAACATGCAAAAATGCTACGGTACCTTTTACAATAGATTAAGTTGCATAACCAATATTTTTTATAAGATATAACAGATGCCATAAAGACATTGCACAGTAGACTGCTGATTTAGAGGCCTTTTGATTCTGCCGAAACCTTGGCAGTATTGCGGTCACTTAAGCGGTGCCAAATCAACTATCGGTATATCGAAGTGTTAAAATGTCTGTACAGTAACGCCAGCATGTCTATCCGACTCCAAGGCTAGAGCACGAATCCAATCCTATTGCATAAAGGGGTGAGACAGGGACATCTTATTTCTCTGAAACTGTTCACCTCTGCATTGGAGGATGTTTTCAAGCTCTTGTACTGGCATGGACATGTTATCAACATCAATTCGATATGCCGACGATATAGTCAACATGGCAGAGTTGCTGGAAGACCTAGGCACAATGCTCAGCGACCTCAATATCGTTTCCCAACAGGTGGGTCTTAAAAAGTGGAAATCTACTAATACATAAATATATAACAATGCACTCAATACAATCTAGCACCAAACTAAGCATAGCTTGTATTATAGGTATAAAACAACTTACATTGACACAAGCGTGGGCGAAGATGAAGAGATTCACAGATTTTCAATACCGTCTCTGGGTAGAGGATCAATCTTCTCAGTGTATTCAGGCAAACTAGTTAAATACAGAAAACAGTTTTATTGCAGAAATCAGCTTATCGGGTAAGTACAATATTCTTGAGAAAGATAGGTACGGTAAACGTGATAATTACGATGTTCAGAAACATGCTCAGTGCTCAGCGCTCCCAAAATAATAATAATAAAAATAGGGTTGCACTCCGGGAGTGCCGACAGAAGTGAAAACTTATTTTGGCGCGTTAGAGTTTAGTAATAAATCACTTCAAAATCAGTAATTATGGCGACTGCCAATCAAATACTGAACGAACATAGATGATGCAATATTTTTTGTTCAGAATGTAGATAATATATCAAAGAACCTAACTCAGTAAACTTCTCCATACAAAAGTAGACTGTAAACATGTGAATTAAGGTTTATAATCAAATGGGGCAAGTGCGGCAGCCGGCTGCGTCTCGCCCCAAACGGTAACAATGTCGCGAATCCAGGGGTTTTACCTCATCTAAAAATATGCGTACTGCGCTAAAAGGAGTTTTCACTTCAAAAGTGTGGACCCCGCCGGCAAACTGTAAACCACCTGCGTTCGACTATTCTAATTAAATAATTATTGTAGCCAATGTTTTCCTTCAAAGTCTACATTGTCAAGCAACGATACCTTAAATTTATAAATGAAACAGACGCACAAAGGAAGAGCGAAATTAATAATTGGGGGACAGGGTACCTTCTAAATGTTATAATGGTTTTCGGTTAAACAATCGGCTCAGGTATTTATTTTACTGTATTTCAGTAATGAAAACTCAATGGTCACTGAACAAACTTAGTCAAGGTAGGCCAGAAGTACTTTGCACTTTAGGTACGATGTTACATAGCCCACACAACCTGTAGAGCAAAATCACAGAGAAGTGATAAGAGTTACGAGATAGAAACAGATGTAGGTAAATATAATGTTAGGCAAGAAGTGCTCGTGCGAGTTGCATTATGTTGTGTCGTAGCAAGAGGCGCTATTTATATTAATAATTTAACTAAGTTCGCGTTCTGTTCTTGTACTAGTAAATGTTCTGTGGTCAATATAAACCCAGTGACTGGAAGAACTATATAATACTAGCTTCTGCCCGGGGCTTTGCCCGCGTGGTACATAGATAAAAAATAGCCTAAATTAAAATCTAGGTTCTCATCTTTATTTATACCAAGTTTCATGCAAGCCATTGAAGTTGCGTGATTGAACAACAAACATGGTATGTAGCATTTTGTGTGAATTGTTTAAAAAATAATGTGATGTGTGGATGTATTACATCCATCACCTCACCTCACCTCCATCACCTCACCTCATCACATCACCTTAATTTTTTCACATTATTTTTTCCTATTTACTTGACACTTATCACTTATATATTGAATAATTCACACAATATCTTTATAAATTATAGCCTATGTGTTATTCTGATGTATAAGCTACATTATTGTAAAGTTTCATTAAAATCCATCTAGTAGTTTTTGTGTGAAAGAGTAACAAACATACATACATCTATACATACAAACATTCGCGTTTAAGTATAATATTAGTAAGGATTATGGAATGCTAGTTGTATATCTTTTACGTAGGTAGGTTTCCAATTGGTTTTCAACGGTAAATTTGGAAAAAATTAAATTTCGAAAGAGGTGTAATTTCCGGGCATTCTACTTATATATTCCGTTATCAATCACTTTAGTGAGACAGATTCATTATGGTGCCTTCTGTTGATACAAGTAGATACTTCCAATCTATTTTGGAAACAGAACTTTGCTTTTGGTTTTAACGTAAGTATTTCAAGGTTTAAAAACTTACAATCAACATATCATATTCCGGAGTAGCCTTTCTTTCCCTTTATAATAATTAAAATTAAAATTTTAGTTACTAATCATGTTTAATTTAAAATTGACAAAAAACATCTATATAGTTATAGAACCTGCTCACAAAATTTCACGAGAATCGGTTGACAAATGCGACCTATAGAGGAGAATATCCGGACAGAAAGACATACGAAAGCATTTTCGCCTAAGCTGTAACGGAGATACTCGCTTCGCTCGGTCAAATATAAACTCGTAGTTTTGGTGGATAACACAGCATCATCTAGTCTCAAACTAAGCCAGAACAAACATCTCTATTCATCACACAAATGTTTATATGAGAAGAGGATCAAACCAGCAATCTATAGCAAAACGCGCAGTTACTACCTACTGAGCTGCGAAACCAGTCACACTGCCAAAAATAGGCATAAAAATAGTTAGTCGCTAAGCATTAGTAGCTTGTCACTTACCTAATAACTAGTGCAGTGTGAACGTAGCTTAGCGTCTGATTGGACAGTGCTATCGACATCTTGGACATTTTTAATCTTGGAGGGAAATCAGTTTTTTGTACGCCGCCATCTTTTCGCTTTGTGTTGTTAATTGGAGCTTTTTTTGAGTTTGTCGAAGAGTTTTTAACTTTGATTTTTATCGTGAAAATATAATTAAGCTTGTTGCTTACTTTTCAGGCGCTGGTGGTTAAGTGTTACACCTGACTTTGTTTATTTAAGACAAATAATGACAGAAACTAAGATAAGATTTCATTTATATTTTCATCTTGTTCGGTTAAGTGATCAGTTATTTGTGTACCTGTTACCTATAAGGAATTAAATTATATATTTGAAAAGTAAATAGAAAACACGTCAATGTTGCAAATGAGTCATTTGCAAGTACGTACTCCTTTCTACGGATTCTTCAGTGGATTACGCAACATCAGATAGCTATTCCCTAATTTGTATGCGGGCGGTCGACCTGCCAACGTAATTGCGAAATTATACCCAAGAGGCTCAAATCGAGTTGATAATACAGACCAATTATCGGATAAGTTCTTCACTGTTTATTTGGAGGAGTTTTTTTTATATTTTGATAAGATGGTTCGAATTTTTCAAACGTTTCTCATTAGCAGCAACCTTTTCAGTTCTGATTTTATTTCAATGAAAAAATAACTTTTTCAGAACTTGATATCTTCATAATGGTATTCGTGTCTATTAATATTGAAATTGGATCTGAATACGAACTTCAAGTACCTACCATGTACCTATCATGCTAATGCGTTTACTGACTGGCTGAAGCCTTTCAATAATATCATTAGTGTTTTGGGAGGGCAATGAATGTAAATTAAGTTAACCTTCCATATCTATATCTATAAAAGGCGATGTGTGTATGTATGTTCCCTATCGACTCCGAAACGGCTGAACCGATTTTGATGATTTTTTAGGAAATCTTCAGATTGACCTAGCGGGTCATCCTGTCAAGTTTGGTAGCGATCGGATCAACAGAACAATTTTTTTTTGCATTAACCAAATTTGGTATGGTTTGGTATGGAGATTGTATCTTAGCAACAGACATATGCTACTTTTTATGTATGTACTATGCATGCGAAGCCGCGGGCAGAAGCTAGTTTTTATATAAAAATAAATCACATATAAACAAAATAAAACATCAAATGACTGACTGGCCGTTGGTTGTCAGCTCAGTTGGTAGTAGCTCTGCCTTCTGCACTGTAGGTCGAGGGTTCGATTCCCTCCCAGGATAAACATTTGTGTGATGAACATAGGTTTCTGTGTCTGGGTGTTATAAAGTATCATAAGTATGTATATAAAAATATATTAGTATTCTATCAGTCATCTGGTCACCATAATACGAGCTATGCTTAGTTTGGGGCTAGATGGTGGTGTGTGCATTTCCACCAATATTTATTTTTATTTATTTAAAAGCAAAAGTTGCGCCTGAGAAGGTTAGTATACCTATCTACCTAACTTTTTACCATAATGGTGATTTTACCTTCGGTTTAATTCAGGGCAAACACATAGTCACATTGCTGTAGTGAATATAATAGGATTAAAGGACAAATAACCTTGTATTTGAAAATAGGTTTTATGCATTGATATACGACGCTGTCATATAAGTTTGTAATCGCGAGCTATTTTTTTGTGTAATTTATTTTGTTTTCGGATTTATTCCTTTGTTTTTAATGTGCGTCAATGCGTTTTGTCAAATTTTATAGTTCTAGGTCAACAGGAAGTACTCTATAGATTTTGATTTACTAATAATCTTTTTTTTTATAAAACTAGATAGTTTTCAATTTGGGATAGATCCGACGACCTCTGTGACGCCTTGGTACAGCTGAGACGCAGAAGGTTGCGGGTGCGATTCCCGCCCCGTGACAAATGTTTGCATGATCTGCAAGTATTTGTCACGAGTCTGGGTGTTTCTATGTATAATATGTATTTACAAAAAAAAAGTATATAAGTAGTATATCAGTCACGAGGTACCCATAACACATGCTCTGCATACTTTGGGGCCAGATGATACTGATCGAAATGTCCGGCATTATTATCCGGAAAAACTGTGCTAAGAGAAGAGTGCTAGGTTGACATTTATGTCATTGTTATTAGATACAAATTTTAATGATTCAAAAAACTTCTCATATTAAAAAAAAATGGTTGTTTGTTAAGTCGGTTTACGGCGTTAATTTTACGTTATCACGTCATGAGAAATTGATGAACCGATCGTGCCTCTCTATCGCTTGTTCCGCGCTTTCGCTTGCACGCTCGGCTCTGGCGGAACGTGACATCCTCTTTCGTGCGTGCAGCCGGCACAAAAAGATACCATGATGTCAGGTTGTTAGTTTGTTTTGTTTTTCTTTTATAATAAAAAAAATCCTTAGTCTGTAAGGGAATTACCTTATAAATATAATGTTTTACAGAAAGCTTATTAACCATACACACCTTATTCATAAATAGGTAAGTGTTAATTATACATTAGGTGAATTTGTGACGATAAAAATATAGTTTTAGTTTATAATATTTTAATCATTTTAATTTATAATGCAAAGGCAAAGATCCTCCCCCAACTTTCTTTCCATTTGTCTCTGCCCCCTGCCACTTCCCACCAGCCTTTCTCGAAGGCATCGAGATCATCAGGCCAACGTTTCTTCGGCCTGCCCCGGCTGCGTCGCCTATCAGGCACCCATTTTGTGACGACTTCTGCCCTGTCTTCACACATACGGCTGACGTGCCCCGTCCAAGTCCATTTTAATTTGGCGGGCTTGTCATAAAGTACATACATGTACCCTTTTAAATCTGTAACCTCGCTTGCTCTTAATTCTCGGTGAAGAACTATCCGAGTGGGGCAAATTGAAAAACAGCGCTGTGTAGGTAGGTCCAATCGACTACCTACCTATTAACAGCAACAGCAGATGCTGAATTTGCACGCATTGAGCTTAGTAAGCCTAGCGTTTTAAGATATTTACCAATTTTATAGAAATAGAAAATGTTTTTATTTGCAACAACACAGACAAAAATACAATAAAAATACAAAATGAATGGTTGCCGCAAAATGGACCCTACCTAACTCAGCATATGCGGATTGCAGTGTCAACAATCCGCGCTGGTCTTCCGTTAGGACCAATTCTGTTTATATTTTTTACCTATCTACTAAGGATATCAACGGTTTTTTATTATTTATTGTCTCCGACGCCTGCGACCCTATTACATTACCATATTTAATCTTAATGCATAATTAGTATTATATACTTAGTAAACTAATTATGCTAAGTAAATAAGGTAGAATTACTGTATTTTGTTGATGTTCATACCAAAATTTAAAAACGTTCGTTGGTATGCTCCTTTGGCACACTTGTATACTGTAAAAGCTTATGTCAAAGCATGTTATACGTATACGAGACCAAGTCAAATGTCTTTGACAGGTCAAGTCAAAGTCAAGTCAAAAGATGATTTATTCAATACAATCACAAGGATCACTTTGAAACGTCTTACATACTAGGTGAATTTAGGTGCCAATTCATCCTAACCCAAGCTCGAGAAGAATTGGCAAGAAACTCGTCTTGGTCCTAGCGCTTTTTTATATGATCCATCTTATAACTACCTTAATTACGAAATACTAATACAAGAGAGTTTATACATTTCAAGTGTGTCGGTTAACTGTCTGAGGGCAGAGCGACATGAGGCTATGCATTCTTATCAATAATATAGTCATCTATATTATAATAAGTTTCTTCAAAAGACTACCTTTAATGTATGATTTAAATTTCTTAATAGGTAGTTTAGTAGCATTTTCAGGAAGCTTATTATAGAAGCGCACTGTGTTCCCCATAAATGACTTATTAACTTTTTCTAGTCGAAACCTAGGGATGTATAATTTATGTTTATTCCTAGTGTTGATTTTATGAAGGTCACTATTTTGCTGAATCCCATCTCTATTCCCATCTCTATTTTATGTGTATATAACAATTATATATATATATATATTGTGCATTTGTATATATAAGCTATTGTGAGAATATTAATTTCTTTGAATATTTCTCTCAAAGATTCTCGTGGTTTCATTTTATAAATGAAACCGTAACCGAAACGTATTGCCCTTTTTTGAATTACAAATATTTTACCAATATCAGCTGCTTTCCCCCAGAGAATGATGCCGTATGACATAACACTATGGAAGTAACTGAAATAAACTAGTCTAGCTGTAGCATCATCAGTAAGCCACCGTATCGCACGAACTGCATATGCAGCGGAACTAAGCCTACCAGCAAGCGTTTTAATTTGTGGCCCCCACTGTAGTTTTGCATCAATATTAAGACCTAGGAAGATCGTGGAATTTACAAGATTCATTGCCTCTCCATTCATTTCAATGTTGGACGAGCTATGAATAACATTTGGCAAAGTGAATTTGATACATTTAGTTTTTTTGGAATTAAGCAAAAGATTATTTACAGTGAACCAGTTAAGAACTAACGATAAGGATTCATTTACGTTATCACAAATACTGGTTTTACCTCTATCAACTTTAAAAATTAAAGACGTATCGCCTGCAAAAAAAACTATATCACAAATATTTTTTACAAAAAAAGGTAAATCGTTAACGTATACTAGGAATAAAAAAGGGCCTAGTATCGATCCCTGAGGTACCCCTATATCAATAATTGATCCCAAAGACCTCTCACCACCCACGTCTACTTTCTGGACTCTATTGGATAGATAAGACTGTATGAGGTCAATCGCCCGGTTTTTAATGCCATAATATTTTAACTTTGTGATATCGATATCGATATCGGTCTATAATTAGCGAGATCACTTTCACTCCAGAAAGCGGGCACAGACCGGCGTTTTCCTGCTTGTATAATATTGGACAAAATGCTTCAGACATACGATCGCGGCCTCGCGACGTCTATCCAGTAGGCTGTCCAATACTTTAGCAACTACCGTAGCTAATGATACTGGCCTGTAATTAGACATATCAGATGCATAGAGTTAATATGTCACTAAAGACCTCCGTCATGAGGTGCGAACTTTTGTAAAGCTGGTACTATACCTTATCGTGTCCCGAAGCGCTTAGTGCTTTGTCACTAAGATTAAAATACCGCTGCAGTCATTCCTCCGTGGATTAGTTTGAATGAAGTAAAATTATATTGATATTTTAATGGGTCAAAATCTTGTTTATACAAGTTAAAGTTTTGGCACGCGATTATCGCCAGTTATTGCCCCATTCGTTTTATGTTCCGAATACCGCATAAAGTTCAATCATAGGCCGCATAATCAAAGATACATTTGGTGGCATATTTTAACAAAGTCGGTTTCTTTTTAGCTTTTAAAACGTAATTATTTTATCCCCACAGAACAAACACCTGTGTTCATCACACAAATGTTAGAAGGAATCGAGACTTTAACTCACAGCTGCAGAAAGCTGAGCTACTAGAAATAAATACCGAAGTAAAATAAAGAAACTACTTACAACTCTTACTTTGACCTTGGCAATAATAATTGCAATTTAATTTTCAATTAAAAAATAATAGTAAGCAGATAAAAGAAATATGTTACAAGATAATTCAAATATTCAAATATTATATGTACGAGTATAATTCAAATATCTATTCATTGCCTTAGTCTAAAAGCCTAAATTTCGAATTAAATTTAAATAAACTGTCATTTCGGTATTTGTATAATGGATATTTCTTTCTTACTAGCTCACAAGTAAATCAAGAAACCAACGCATAAACTCTATTCCCCCAGACGGTAGCCACTATCTGCCCGAACTCCCAATAAATCGAGCGAAGTAAATAATGGTCGCTTCGCACGTTACTTTGGAGTATATAGAATTATATAGTAGCGTATCGGAAATAATTGCGTGCCACTGACGGGTCTACAGAGTAATAGAAACAGTAGCAGCATATCCATTTACTCTTTACTTAGACCAGTCTTCTTATCATATCAATAGTTAATTAAAGCTAGTGTGGTAAAAGGTTTAAGTTTATTAAAGTAGCCATCCTCTGTACACTCGCGAGCATTAAACTGGAATCGCTTAATCAAGACAATTTTTTACAATTTCTGTCCAATGAACTAGGGATTGTGGTATATCATTTGAAATGTAATTTTGTTAGCTTTCGAGTGATAACAAGAAGATTTGAAATTGATTGAATTTCCTACTAAAATTTAGGGAATTATTGCAATAAGTCAAAGTTGTGGACGTCTAAATGAACAGTAATATGAAACATTTAAATTTATTTACAATGTTTATACATAAATAAAAAAATAAATATTGGTGGACAATGCACACAACACCATCTGACCCAAACTAACTTGTATTATAGTGACCAAATGACTGATAAAATAAATATGTTTAAATACATACTTATGATACTTTATAAAACCCAGACACAGAACAAACACCTGTGTTCATCAAACAAATGTTTACCCTGGGAGGGAATCGAACCCTCAACCTACTGCGCAGACGGCAGATCTACTACCATCTGAGCTGACAGGCCAGTCAAATGTTAATACCCTCAATATTTTGTGTTATATATTGAGCCTAATGACCGCTTGCCCTAATCCTTGCCCTCCATCTACTATTATTCTATTATTGATCAACTCGCGATGAAGCGTTTTCAGTTTAAAGCTCGCGAGTGCAGTATGAGCTCTGTTGACGATTTATTTCCAACGAGATTTACACACTAATATAAATTGGGTTAAGGACGGTCATAACAACGGTTTCTCCGTCGCTAGATTAGATAATAAATCAATCAAGAGCGAGAATCGCTCCTGAGAGGATAACGTAACATCCTAATTTTTTCAGAACCATGGTTCTTTTATTATTTTTCAGGTTTAAGATTATTTATTTTCTCATAAGAATAAATTCACTTACATGAGAACACCAAGATATTAGTAAATAAAGGCTTAATCGTAGGTACAGAGTAAACAAAATATTTTAAAACTAGTAAACACTTAATCGTAGTTAGGTATAGTCAGTATACAGATACCCTTTACATCACATAGATCACATACAGGTATGTGTGATCGAAGCAGATACCCATTACAAAACCATACATCGAAATAAAAAAAAAAAAACAAAAATGTGAGGGTAGAACATAAACACAACAAGCAAAATTATTTTTATTACTACTAGTCCAATTATACCGTCATAAAACATATTGTTATCAAAAATAATTCAATATTCAAAAAGGTTTATTTCCAGCCAAACAAAAGGCAAGTCAAGTCAAAAGTCAATTAATACTTTATTAAATACAATCAAAAGGATCACTTTGAAACTTCTTACATACTAGCTGAATTTAGGTGCCAATTCATCCTAACCCAAGCCCGAGAAGAACTGGCAAGAAACTCGTCTAGCGATTTTTTACATGAACCATCTTATAAACTACCTTAACTGCGAAATACTAATACAAGAGAGTTTATAAATTTCAAGTTCGGTTAACTGTCTGAGGGCAGAGCGACATGAGGCCATGCATTCTTATCAATAATATAGTCATTTATATTATAATAAGCTTTCTTCAAAAGATTTCCTTTTATGTATGCCTTAAAACAATAAAATTTTACGATTTAAGCTTTGTTAACAAAGTATAATTCAACAAAAATAAATAATATAGGTAAACTATTATTTATTTATTTATAAAAAGTACCTACATTATTTTTACAGGGGTCCCTAATGCAATAGGGTAAAGAAAAAAAAAAGAATTAAAATCAAATAAAATAATCATAGCATTTAGCCCTAGATAATCTAAATAAACATGAACTTAAAAATGTTAAGGTACACATTAACATAAAGTTCTTCAATTAATAATTTTGAATTACATAATGTCAAACCAAATGTCGAAATGTCAAAAATAATATCGTAATATCAAATAAAAGAAATAAAATAAAAAACTTGTTAATCAATATACAATGTCAAATAATTTCACAATATACATAAAAAATATTCAATTAATAAATTAAAATTACATAAAGTCAAACCAAATAAAATATAAAAATTCGTCAATCAATATACCATGTCAAATAACTACACAATGTCAAATCTAATTATAATAGCACAGAATAAATAACCGAGTCCTGCGATATTCGCACAGATATTATATATTACTATGTATATATAATAATAATATATATAATTTATTAATAAATATAGTTTCCAACAGTGCAAGTAGTTTTGCTATCAGGTGATATCGAACAAAAATTACAAATAAAAAAACTTTTTTGTGTACAAAGTAACGGTTTTCGGATTTGTTCCTTTACATGTACTGTGAAACCTTGCTTCTAGCCAAATTACGTGATTCTACTTCAAAGGGAAGAAAATTTGCGACATAAAAGGCATAATTGGTATTTGGCCGTATTTTTTATACGAAAGCAAGGAGCAGACAGTTATGACTTGAACGTCAATGTCAAAACTCAACTACTACCAAAAAGGTTACAAAAAAAAACATGTATGCAATTAACACGTGGAGAAGTGAAACCATCAAAAATTTTAGAACCATGTAACGGAACAGAAGGTAATTCCGTTACGGTTCACAATTATTACCGTATCCTTGGGTACAAACCTTATTAATATCACGAAGGCATACATGGGTTATTCTTATCAGAACAGATTTACCAGCAATTCTATCTCGGATCTTTAATTATTGAATAAAATAGTGCGTAATTCATTACAATGTAAATAAACAAAGCACCTGTCATAACAGACTATACCATAGACGGAATATGGCAGATGTATGCAATTGTCAAGGTCCGTGAGAGAAAGCTAGCAAAAAGTAATTAATACTAAGGTTATAGACTATGGTTTAGAAATATCTTACGACTCATAGAGTATAATAATAAATAATACTGGATTTGAATTAGAAAGATAAAATAGAATTTGATTCTATAAGTTAGAATAATCTATCCTTCTATTAATATATTATTGATAGAATGATTTGGGACGGGAAGATCTCTAAGGAGGTTGAATTCGAAAGGGTAAACAATTAAATAGCTATATAACAACAATATTAAAACTAGAATATATAAATTAAAATCTATTTATGTTAACGATATAATATATAAATCATGAAATAACTACATAAAGTTGGGAATAAATTGAAATTTTAATTAATTTAGGGCTTGATTTAGTAAAGAGGTTATTTAGCTATACCGCGGAGGTTGGGACGTAAATTGAAATGGAATCGAAATTTCGAATGTGTTTGAAAATGGAAAGAAAAGATGAAAAAGAACATGGCGGATTTTGTCATTCTAGATAGGAGGGACGCGTGAGGCTGTTCGAGCTGAACGTTTTCGGTAGATTTTCTCTCATCGTTTCCTACAATTACGTGGTGTCTTGTCGTACGTTGTTTCTGTGATAGTTTCATTGTGTTATCAGGTCGGTAAGTCGGAAAGAAGACAAGATTCACCAAAGTAATTGTATGAGGCTCTTACACGGCATGGTCTGTGGGTCAGATGGAAACCTAGCGGTGTTATACCCAAGTCTGGCTTTCCCACCCTGTTAGGAGTTTCCCCAGGACCTCTCGGAACGAGCCTGGAGCCAGATTTTACCTCTCCTGAGGATCGGCTTAATGGTTCCCTATGATTGGTTGCATTCTGTGTAAGGAAGGCAGAACCGGACTTAACAGAATTATGCAATCGGCATAGTCTATCTTTATCTATTTATATACTTGCAAATTATATTGCCTTTAATCTACGGATGACATCCCAGGACTTCGGTCTGTCGGAAGTAGATTGTAGGGACGTACTAGGGGTTAGGTACAAAGTCGAGGTTTACAACTCGCTGTCCCCCAATTAGCAGCTAGGTAGCTCATCATTGCACCCTGGTGAGTGACATACACAATTAAATGTACGAAGTTTGCTTCCAGTATTGCTGATTCACACACCAGATTAGGTTAGGTAGGACATCAGGTACACAACACAATTCGACTAGTTTGCCTAGGTTGTTGAATTACTATTATCCATACCTATACAGTAGTATAAATCTACTTATGGTTCTCGTAGGACTACGTAGTTTACCTGTATACTAAATCAATGCGCAAACCAGTGGGGAAAACTATCATATACTAAAAGTTATTAAACTTATAAACTCAATTATTCAATGAGATTATTTACTAAAGATTGCGCTGAAACATTGCACTAGATAATAAATGTATAGTTGAAAGCAATTATAAATTCTTATAAAATGGAATAATGATTTCCTACACCTTAAATTCAAATGTTCATTATTTGTACATTGTGGTATATATTTAATGGAGACCTTATGGATGAGTCCTACTATCGATTTATTAATAATCATATTAGATAAGTTCTATCAAATTCTTGAGGCGAAAGTCCTTCTTCTAGCTTGCTTGAATCTATGGAAGGACTAAAGCTGCTATCGACGAAGAGTCAGTATGAATATTACTGTTGATATAATTTTATCTAATTCAGACTTTTACCTAGTATTAGTATAGAGAAATATCTCTCAAGGCTCCGAATTAAGCTATCCAAATTTGATATTATTCATGAAATTACGGTTAAACTATTCATATAATTGGTATATCTATCACACGTTATCAATCTTCTTTACTCTACGGACCTAACAAATAAAATCACAACATATTGTATTAGATAATAATCTGTATTAGGGTCGAGTAGGGTAAAATTCTTGTGTTGTAGGATTAGGGAACTTCGCCAAGTAGGATAGGAGTTAGGCAGGGCTCTTCTATGTATCCAGTTGCATTCTAAGATGCGATACTAGAAGGTTAACCAGTGGATGGATGGTATGTGAGTTGCTTGCAGACAAAAGTAAAGTAAATGCCCTTGAATGTGTTGGACCGACCTACTACATTGGACGTTTTGATAAAAGATTAAGACCTCTCATACCCCTTTGCTGAACTATGACAGACATACTAATTACTGAAGTAACTGTTTTGTTTGTTGTCGAAATTAAAATTAGAGTTCTCTTGGGACATGAAATTGTCCATTGCGGAGGAAGGCTGTCCAGGTCACATGGAAATAAACCTACTATGGGGAATGATATAGGCTGCTGTTTGTGTAGATATCACACGTGCGGAGCTTGATCTTATACAAAGTAACAATTCATGACAAGAACTAATATCGTATTAAAATATTGAAATAACTTAAACCGTTATAATAAGGTTTCACAGTAATACTAGATTGGATATATAATACTTATTTACTTTATGCAGTTTTATAATATCACTAAAGGACAATAATTAATATAATTATTAACCTTAATATCGAGACACAGCGTAGGCAAATCAAAGATATTCTTCATTATAGAGGATGATTACTTCTAATAATAAAGTTTATAATATTTTAAATACATATCTCAACATAATTCTCCTAAAGAATCAGAGTTGCTATATTCGAAACACAACGTAGGATTTTAATCACAAACACTAGACGAATCGTTGGCCAAATTAATAATAGATCAAAGTATGTTAGGGATTAAAATTATATTTATAATATCATTTAGTTATTTGGGGTTAATTTAGGTACTATTAATTAGTAACGAAGGCGGAAAAAAGGTTAGGTGCATCGAGAAGTAGTAGTAAGGGAGGGGGGGGCGTTACACGAATATAAGAAACACTGTATAATGCTTCCAATCTCATTTTCTCCCACGTTAAATCTTATGAATTTATGTGTCTATCTCTTTTTAACCGACTTTATCAAAAAAGAGGAGGTTCTCAATTCGTTAGTTTTTTTTTATGTATGTTCACCCATTACTCGAAAACGGCTCAACCGATTTGAAAAATTATTTTTCGTTTGAAAGGGTATACCCTTTCTCAGGAAGTCCCATTTAAATTTTATCAAAATCGGTCAAGGTGAAAAATCGACAAAAATATAAAAATTGTATACATCGATGATATTTTCGTTTACTCCGATAACTCACGCATATTATATATATACAAAATACATCTACTTTCCACTAAAAATGTATTATAGGCTCAAATTTCATCCAATGAAGTCGGTTTTCTTTTTAGTTTATAAACGTAATTATTACTGTCGCTTTTTTTGTTTCATCGACTTTCAATTCACAACGATGCTAAAAAAGTTTTCACTTCAAAAAAACTAAAGTACTACCGAAAACGTTACACACATTTCGTATCGCGCTAATTATTTTTCTGTAGTTTTTGGCTGTATTAAACGAACGATTTTAATTCATCCCATCCAAAAATAAAACGTTTTTGTTTCAATGGTAAATAGGTTGGCCAATAGCGTGATTGACCTGCTGGTAACCTTCGGTTATTAACTGTCGACCAAAATGACAGCTACTGGCATTTAAAAGAGAGTTCTACTGGTTTAAAATACCAGGCAATGAAAACATAGTAGCAATATGAACTTAAGCCCATTTATTTGTTATGTATACTAATATTAATAAATACGTTTTAAAAACTAAAAAGTAAACCGACTCCGATTTCGATAAAATTTAAATGGGACCTGTGAAGACAAAAAGAAGAATATCGGTTCAGGCGTTTTCGAGTAATCGGTGAACACACATAAAAAAAGAAAAGATTCTGACGAATTGAGAACCTCCTCCTTTTTGATGAAGTCGGTTAAAAAGAGGAAAGATTAGATTATTTGTACGATTGTAAAATTGTTTGCAATGGACAAACTCAAAAACTACTAAACCGATTTTAAAAATTATTTCACTCATAGAAAGCTACATTATTCTGGAGTAATATGAGATGTATTTCAATTTATAAAGACAATATAATTTAATGACAATGGCGTTGGACCAAAATCAATGGAAAACTCGAGGGGAGGCCTTTGCCCAGCAGTGGGACAGTACGGGCTAAAAACAACAACAACAACAATATTATTTAAAAAATATTCAAGTGAAATGAAATTCGAGTTGACAGCTAGTGTAAAATAAAAGTGTTGGTGGATAATTCACAGAGCAGCCTTAAATTTAGCAGCAAAGTAGTGCTTTGGCAACCAGATATAGAATAGAATATAATACAGAATATAATAGCAATAGAATACATTAAAATTTGTAAACTGTTACTGTACTTAAAATCAATTATAACAAACATAATTTATCTCGTGGAGAACAAGAGCCCATTTTGTCTAAAGTTTTTTAAACTTACGCGATCAGAACACATTATTAGAAATATTTACGGGTATTTATCGGGATGACTGATGATGAGTCATCCCGTGACCGAAACGTCGGGAAAAATAGGTAAATAAACGCGATGAATACCCGTAAACATTTATAATAACATTTTGTCTAAATTATTCTACGGCGTTTTGTAGAAATGTTGTCGGACCAGATAGGAGTTGGCTCTAACTGGCCCCGCTGGGTATTCAAAATGGCACTACCGCCAGTGTATTGGATCTGGATAAATAAATAAATACGAGTATATTATTTATTTTCCAATATCACACCATTTAGCGGCTAGGTGATGCTATTTGAAATGTGAAATTCGAAATTTATTTATATATATATTGATTTATCAGGTCCAATACACTGGCGGCATTGCCATTACACAAGCTTGTATTATGGGTACCTCAACACTGATATAATTACTTAATTTTATACATATTTTTTGCGGTTATATCACATTTATTATACCTAGAAAATCCCGAACCCGAGCCCTAGACAAATGCTTGCAGGTCATACAAAATTTGTGCCGCGGCGGGAATCGAACCTGCAACCTTCTGCGTCTCAAGCGGGCCTTCGCTCACAGAGGTTCTCTATAGATCGCCTAGTGTAATAGATCTAACTATAGATAGTTTAAACAGTTTCACATGTATTTTACATAATTGTGTTACATTATTATTCATCCTCAGCTTGCTGAAGTGGATCCATGAATAAAAGTTTTCAATTTCAAGCTCTGTAAATTGACTGACGCTACCTGATGATGATTCTGTACATTTCTGTAATTAATTTCTACTATAACAAACTATAATATATACTATTATGTTTAAACTTGTTCGTTCAGAAACACAGTTTGGGTATATAAACTTATCCATTGTGATTCCTAC
Source organism: Lampropteryx suffumata (assembly GCA_948098915.1). Lineage (NCBI taxonomy): Eukaryota > Metazoa > Arthropoda > Insecta > Lepidoptera > Geometridae > Lampropteryx > Lampropteryx suffumata. The sequence goes on along the minus strand of OX402557.1, from coordinate 18,826,515 downwards.
TCCACTAACTCGATACGAACTAACTCGCTGCGAACTACCCAACCGGCGAAAAAGTTACTAACAGTTTTTGTTCCCAGTAGCTACTCGTCTCGTTCGGCTAACTCTCAGTAGGTCATAGATTGGGTTTAATAGATTCCGAGCAGTGGACTACTTTTCTGAAAGTTTTTCGACGCAAGTTAGGTAATTTTGTGTTGGGAACCGTCATTTCATGAAGATTTAGTTTTTTGAATGTTTAAAGTAAACATTTTTAGTGAAATAATTACAGAAATGTACCTATAGTATGTATATGTATATACTAATGTAGCAATGCTAATACCACTGCCTCTGAGCCAGATAGGAGCCAGCTCTTGGGACACGTAATGTATCTACCAGTAAAATAATTTTGAAAACGCGGTGGGCTCCTGTTCCCCACGGGCCCAGGGTCTCGACTCCAAAAGGCTCAAATATGTAGGCCTTATCAAGACCGGCAAATTTGCGCCTTTTGAGGTCCTCGGCAAATTCAGCCGCACCAGCTCTAACGGAGTTCCCGACAGATGGGATGCGGCCAGGGTGTCTTGTCTGTCTTTTTAACCGACTTCCTCAGAAAGGAGGAGGTTGTCAATTCGTCGGATATTTTTTTAAATATATAATAATATAATATATAAAAAAGTCTATAATATACTTTTTAATAATGATAGACCCCTCGACTCAAGACCTCAGTGTTGCGTTTGAAAACATGTATTATAAAAATATCCGTTACTATGGAAAACTACTAAGAGTAAAAACGACTCAAATACGTGAGTTTGAATTGTGATTATTCGAGACTATTTCTGTCAAAATGAAACCATAAAAAACACCCTGTCTTATTTGAAAACTTCGGGAGGTATATTTCACTTTCCAAACGTTCATGAGTTCTATTCATTTTGAGAAACACGGGTTTTACCCATCTATTATTTTGTCGATAAAAGCTTCGACAATATCGATTATCAATAAAATATTTTTTGTTTTATTTTGATTTTATTTAGTTCTTTTATACAGAACCTACTCATCAGTTCTGGAGGTGGGCGTTGAGACTGCTTCTCAGACAGTTTATATCTTTTGTAGTTTTATCGTTTTACTTGTAATTTTTGTTCCTTACTGTACTTTGTTCTGAATAAAATATTTTTTTTATATTCCTCTAAAGAATCTTAATTAAGGTGAGTTTGATCCATCACTGGCAGAATAATACATTAGTAGAACTCGTGTTTATCAAAATATCCAATAGGTATGTTAAAATACGAGCCTAAGTATGCATCGGAAAAGCGATGGAAGAAATCGATCGGAAGGTGTGTTAGGGAGTGTCCAAGACCTTGTTAACCTACTAAAGATCTTTATGACTACAAATAATATGAGCTCTTAATATTCGTGGCTGTCCCTCACATAACTCTGACGAATAGAGGTTTATGATTAAGGGCTGTGTCCGTCTGTTTTGGGGCCAACCTGTTTATATATGAATGGCTATTACGTGCCTTCTTGACCGACCCTTTTGATACATAGTTAGGTAAGCTTGAGTAAGACAAATACTAGGTCTTTAAGAGAGACCCGTACCTACCTATCGATGTTGTTCCTTTATATCGAAAACTAGCTTCTCCCAGCGGCTTCGAACGCGGTGTAAACATTTAAAAAAAACCACTCCTTCCCGAAATACAATCTATCTTACCAGATTTCATTAAGATTCAAGTATTACTGTGTTTAAGTTAAAAGCCACCTCTTAAAAACTCCTCTTAAGTGCAGTTACTAAGCAAAATATAAATACTTAAATAAATATTGGTGGATAATAAACTAAGCATAGCTTGTATTATGGTGACTTAGATGACTGATGGAATACTTATATATTTTGTAAATACATACTTATGATACCTTATAACACCCAGACACAGAACAAACACCTATGTTCATCACACAAATGTTTATCCTGGGAAGGAATCGAACCCTCAACCTACAGCGCATAAGTTACTACCAACTGAGCTGACAGTTGGCCAGTCATACTATGTCTTAATGCGGCAATGCGCGTTTGTTACCTCTGGTATTGCAAGCGTGAATAGTTATAGTTTAGTTTACCATCAAGTGGGCCCTATACTTCTTTATTGGTTCGGTTGTATACAAATAAATAGTTTTTAAATAGTATTCAAGTGCAAAAGTCGTCCCTGAAAAGGTTACCGTACCTATCTACCGACCTATGTTTTTTGATGATGGTTATTTTACCGTCGCATCGGCCGAAATCAGGGCAACAACATTCTTACAAACTTTTAGAGCACCAATTTTTTTTTTCATACATGGTATATGCATATACATCATGTATGAGCTATCTATGGACCGTTCAAACCTATCTATAGATAGCTCAACTGATCTAGATCACTGCCAGAGGGCAGCTTTCCAAAGACACTGGCCATTGCCATGTTGAATTTCAATGCTAATACGCTGCGCCAGATAGGAGCCAGCTCTTGGTCACGCAATGTTTCTACCAGTTCATAAGTATGTATTTAAAAATATATAAGTATTCTATCTGTCATCTGGTTATCATACAAATTCTGCTTAGTTTGGGACAAGATGATGTTCTGTGCTTTGTCCAATATTTTTTATATGTTTTCTATATCAGCTCAAGTTGGCTTCAGAAGTATGTAGGTTCAAAACTACTCCCAAGGGGGGTCTTCATATTCGAGTGGTAATCTGAAGTAGTAATAAGAGACAGCGGAGATACCCTTACACGTGCAATACAAATTGCTCTATCCAGGGAGTTTTTTGTCATTAATAATAATGATGAAGTCGGACATTTTACACAGCATCATCTAGTTCCAAAGTACGCAGAGCTTGTGTTATGGGTACCACATGACTGATACTCTTCTATATATTTTTTGTAAAAAAACGTATTATACAACAAAGAAGAAACAATAAGATCCGAGACACATACTTGCAGATGATACAAATAATTATCCCGCGGCACGAATCGTACCCGCATCTCTCTGCGTCTCAGCCCGGCCTTGACGTCACAATATTAAGTATTTTACAAGGACAAAATGAGGCAATTGTGATTTTGTGTGATATTGTGAGGACTGGTTGTCTAGTGGTAGTGGCTCGTGGTTTCGAATCCAGTCGTGTTCCAATGAAATTTCGGATCGAAAAATGTTAGTGCACTATACCAGTACTCTTAAAGGAAAACATTGTGGAAAATTTGCACGTCCAAGAACCTAAAAAACTCGAAGACATGTGCCAAGTGCACGAAAGGAGAAGCGCTCTGAGGCGCATACTTGAATCCTTTCACCACACTGATTCGTACTAACTATTGACACGATAAGAAAAAGAATAAGTGATATCGCCACACCATACTTCGCGATAATTCAAAAAATTCAAAATTCAAAATAACTTTATTCATTACAATCACAAGGACCACTTTGAATCGTCTTCTTACATGCTAGTGAATCTAGGTGCCGGTTCCTCCTAACCCCAGTTCAAGAAGAATCCGGCAAGAAACTTGTCTGGTCTTAACACTTTTTTTTTTGATCCTTGACAATTTTGTTACGGATGCCGAGTCGAGTTGGAGCAGATTCATCCCAAGCTTTTTTATCTTCTAAATAATCAGATATTTTATAATATGCTTTAATAGACAGTTTATGTTTAATTACGTTTTTAAATTTGCCAATCGACAAATCTAACACGTCGCTTGGGACCTTGTTATAGAAGCGTACACATTGCCCTATAAAAGACTTATTAACTTTAGCGAGCCTAACAGTGGGAACAGCGAGTTTATCTTTATTTCTAGTGTTAATACTATGATTATCGCAATTTTTTTTGAATAAATGAACATTTTTGCGCACATACATTAAATTTTCGTATATATAATGACAAGGCACTGTCATAATATTAATTTCTTTAAACTTATTTTTAAGTGATTCTCTGGGGCCCATGTTATAAATTGCACGAACAGCCCTCTTCTGCAACATAAATATGGTGTTAATATCAGCAGCACTCCCCCACAACAGAATGCAATAAGACATAATGCTATGAAAGTAGCTGAAGTAAACGAGCCTAGCGGTATCGACGTCGGTAAAATGACGGATCTTTTTAACAGCGTATGCCGCAGAGCTGAGTCTCTTCGACAATTTATCTATGTGCGGGCCCCATTGCAGCTTATTATCTAAAGTAATGCCTAAGAACACTGTGGTGTCGACGAGATCTATCTTTTCGTTTTTAATTTTTACATTAGCATTCACCTGTTTAACGTTGGGCAGTATAAAACGAATGCATTATGGAGCTGATTAGGTAAACTGTTTCGGTCAGTCGATCGGCCTGAAGCGGCTGCTTCAATTCGATTCGATTCGATTCGCTTCGATCCATGCTAGTTGCCGAGCAATTTTTTTAAGAGAATCTTTGTTGTAAATTACTTGATGCTGTTGTGACCTCGAAGGGTTCTAGCTGAAAATCAGTATTTGCTCTTTGAGCAAATTTATGCGCTGAGCTATGACCTTTTCGTTGGACTGCAATACACTGGATTAATGGGAGATCTATGTAAATTTTATGTTTTATATTTTTTTTTAATTTTTATTGCATTGTTTGTATCTACCAACTTAAATTCCTTCTTTTTCCTTAGTTATTTTATGTACGTGTGTGTTTATAGCTACGAATAAATGCCTCTATCTGCAGATTATTAAGGTTATTAAGGTATAACGGTTATCTGCAGTAACCGTTATAGATACACTATAAACAACGAGTTACTGTTCAGCGATATCAATGGACACTGAAATTACGGTTCACTGCTGAGCGTGGGATTACTTATATAAATAGCTTCTGCCCACGACTTTAAGCGCGTAGTAACTACATAAAAAGTAGCCTTGTTGTTCCAGATCACAGACTTCATCTATAATAAATCTATATATATATAAAAGGCGATGTGTGTATGTATGTTCCCTATAAACTCCGAAACGGCTGGACCGATTTCGATAACATTTTTAAGGAAATCTTCAGATTAGCATAGCGGGTGATCCTGTGAAGTTTGGTAGCGATCGGATCAAACAGAACTTTTTTTTTGCATCAATAAATTTGGTATGGATGTATCTTATGAACGGACATAGGCTCCTTTTTATGTATGTAATATGCGTGCGAAGCCGCGGGCAGAAGCTTGTTTCATATAATAATCATGCAGGACATTTCACACAGCATCATCAAGCTCCAAAGTAAGCAAAGCTTGTGATAACACAGGCAAGGATAAGGATCATAATGTTATCGTTAAAAACATAAGATCATAATCATAAGGTCTCGCTCCACGGATCTAACTTGGTTTGGACTGCTGTAGGTTGACAGGACTGGAAAACTTAGTGAAATACTAAAATTAAAAAACAGTATGTGAACTTACGCTGTACAAAAAATATTAAGGTAATATGTTAAGCCTAATGGATACAGTCGGCGGGAAGGGGTAGGAAAAGGAGGTTAAGAGGTCGGAAGAATTGGATGTAGGCTGGTAGGTCATAATCTGAAGTTGGTCATGTTATAGAAGTCAAAATTTTCTCAGTTTGTTGTTAGTCTAGGGCTTTTGGCAATTTAATGTTTCCAAATTACATTTGAGTTTAGTTAGTTGTACGAAGGATCATACAAAAAGGGACCAGGACGAGTCTCTAGTCAATTCTTTTCGGAGTTGGGTTATGTCGAATTGGCACCGAATATAATTTAGTATGTTAGACGTTTCAAAGTGATCCTTTTGATTGTATTGAATAAAAACATTTAAATTTGATTTAGAAATGTATGTATACCACACGGCTGATATACAACTTTTATATATATATATATTTTGTTCATAAATACATTAATATATAAAGAAAAACCCCAGACCCGAGATTAATATTTCAGATCACACTAATATTGTCTCGCCGCGGGAATCGAACCCGCAACCTTCTACTACTCATCCCGTCCTTGGTCTACTGCGACACAGAGGACGACTGTCTAGATATAACTCTGCCCAGCTGTTGTTGAGCAAGAAACAGACGTAAACATCCAGAGAAACGTATGCAATTATAATACGAGCATTCGTGTAATAGGATACGACTTCAGTACTAGATATAAGGTTTTAAATTCAAATGCTGCGATTTACTCGTGTTGAATGAATTGAGTTTGAGCACTGAGCAGGACACTAAGCTTCGTCTCAAGTAAACCATAAATTGTATTACTAACGTGCCGTAACACACAATTGAATATACCTACCCCCATTCTGAAGGTTCTGGTGTTTTAAACCCGTTTTATCAAAAACATCGACCGTCGTTTAACGAACGTAATAATAATATCTTTTTTTTAATTTAGGGGCTGTGCTGTCGGTAAATTATGCAGCTTTTTCCAGTTGTTCCTCTTAAGCGCAGCCTCCACCTGTTCCCCTGTAGCGCAATCTTCTTGACCTCTTTATATAACCCGGCAGTTACTTCAGCTATAGGTTTAAACCTAATTCATACCCTTTCTCTTTTTCTCTTTTCTTCAACTTTTTCCTCTATAATGGAACATAATACAAATCTAAGAAAAATACGATACGTTATCGACTACTTATAGACTATTATTGGACAGCCAACGCACTTGAACAACTGTAGAAGATGTTATTAAAACTGGACAATGACCCTAATTTATTAGTTTTTTTAGATTTAGTAAAACCGGCAAACGGTTTAACTAAATCTAAAAAAAAACTAAGTTTCGTAAAATTCAAACGATCTTCTTTAATAATTAGAGTAACATTTTTAAATAACATAAATCATACTTCGTTTCGATGTGTTTTAGCTCAATTTAGTCATCGTGTCAAAGAGGTGGATTAAAACTGGATTACTTTTGGTAGCAAACGTAGCAAACATTGCGCCCTTATATTATTTATTTATCTCGAGTTATTTCCGGTTTTATTAAAGTTTTGCCGTTTTTATTTATATAGAGCTAGAATTATTTGACTCGGGTGTGAATAACTGGAATAATAGCTTTTTGTTTCTTTGTGATCTGAGCAAAAATAACCCGTAGTTATTTTATATGAGAGGCACCATTACATAGTATAAAACAAAGTCACCTCCCGCTGTCTGTCTGTCCCGTTGTATGCTTAGATCTTTAAAACAACTTTTTTTTAATAGATAGAGTAATTCAAGAGGAAGATTTATAGTATAAAACATGCATAATATAGTAGAGAAACACTGATAATTTTTGATGTTTCTAATGTGGTGTCGTAAATAAACACATTTTTTGCGCTTACATTGTAAATGCTGGCTGAACCCTATGAGATAGTTCAAAATAATATACTACAGTATTGTACATCCTCAAAAGGTCTACAAAAAAGTCCGCGATGGTATATGGCTATCTCATAGGGATAGCCATTCTGTAGTATGATTAGTATCAAAATTGCACCCGTGCGAAGCCGGGGCCGGTCGCTAGTTTTATATAAAACAACTAATGAAGAACGACAAGATACAATACTTTGTGATTTTCTGATACTTTCTGATACACAATATCAACACTTGACACCGCCAATATTGTAATTATTATAACACATGCAAAGAAGAAGAAGAAAGAGGTGTTGATTAAAACTGCGGAAAATCCCAAGAAATAAATTTAATAATATATTATCAAATTAATTAAATAAGTTAAATGGTCAAAATTAACATTCATTTAAAATGTCTCTAAATTGTACTTTGGTGCAATCAAAATAATCTGTTTCCTATTTTAGGAAGTAAAAGGCTCAACACCGTAACTTTTCCAACTTATACTCAAATAACGGCACTTACATCTCAGAAAACTAGAGCTTAAGACCCTTCAGCGAGAGGCCACAATTGAATATCCTTTGCCACCACCCCTGCGCATCCAAATAGATGTAAAATGTCGACTGAAGCCACACAAATGTCGGGAGCCACTCACAGCTCTGCGAGTAGTGACTGAACGTGGATGTGAACAGAGCTGATTCAAGGACATGGTAAAGAAACCAAGTTAAAACTGAAAATATATAAAGTTTACAAAGTTGCACTTCAGTGTGTATTCTCACTAAGTAGTAACGTATCGTATTTTTCTTAGGTTTTTATTTTGTTCCATTAGCCGAAAACAACCTGTATAGCGCAGAGGGCCCATGCCTGAGCCGCAGAAAGTTGCAGAGTCGATTCCCGCAGCCGGGCCAAATGTTTATAACTAAATAAATAAATATTGCCGGACATTTCACACAGTGTTATCTGGCCCCAAAGTAAGCAGAGCTTGTATTATGGATACAACATGACTGATACACTACTTACATACTTCTTTTTATACATAGAAACACCCAGATCTGAGACAAATACTTGCAGATCATACAAACATTTGTCTCGCGGCGGGAATCGAACCAGCAAACTTCTGCGTCTCAGCCGGATCTTATTCCACTGCGTCCAGAGGTTGACTCGGGTCTGGGTGTTCTATGTATAATATGTGTGTATTTACAAAGAAAAAGTATATAGGAAATTTCTCAGTCATGTGGTAATTAAAATCTATCCATATCTCTATCTTAAAATCACATAATTAGCATGGCGTTAAGGTATAGATTGCCTCGTACTTCTTATGTCAATGAGTAGAGATGGCAACAGAATTAAACAACACATTAGCTCTTGTGCGATCATAAGATACTACCCTAGTATTAGTGATCGAAGTTAATACTTATGGTAACACGATAAGTCCGTCGATTCAAGTCAAGTCAAGTCAAATTTTCAATTCAATTTATTTCATCAAATAGGCACAAAAGTATACTTTTGAATCTCGATACAATACGACCTCTGTGGCTTAGGTCCGGCTGAGGCGCAAAAGCTCACGGGTTCGATTCCCGCCGCGGGACAAATGTTTGTATGATCCGCAAGTATTTGTCTCGGGTCTGGGTGTTTCCATGTATAATATGTATGTATTTACAGTAATAAACAAAAAAAAAGTATATAAGTAGTATATCAGTCATTTGGTACCCATAACACAAGCTCTGCTTACTTTGGGGCCAGATGAATGCTGTGTGGAATGTAAAAATAAAATAAAAAATACAATATCAATACAATGTAAAATAAAATATCAAAAGATACTTTATTCAATACAATTACTAAGATAACTTTGAAACGTCTTACATACTAGGTGAATTTAGGTGCCAATTCCTCCTAACCCAAGCCCGAGAAGAACAGACAAAAAACACGTCTTGGTCCTAGTGCTTTTTTGCATTATCCATCTTATAACTACCTTAACTACGAAATACTAATACAAGAGAGCTTATACATTTCAAGTGTGTCGGTTAACTGTCTAAGGGCAGAACATCTACTTGCAGGACATTATTAATTTACTTATATGCACTTACGTTCTTATTTTGTTTTGTAGTATTCTGAATATAATTTTAATTATTATAATATTTATAATTATTGTAGCTACTAACGCGGGATAGTTCTGTCAGTATTTCAAGCCTTTCCGTCGTGAAGCTTTATATGTTAATAGATAAGACGCTCTAAGCTGGAACGATGGATAGAGCCTGGAGTTGATATGTTACATTTGATATCTCTGTTTTTGAAAGCGTGCATTGGTCATGGTAACCACTTAAGATAGGCCATCAAGTTTTGATTATTTACCGACTTGGCTGTATAAAAAACAACTTTGAGAGATCGCTTAGAATTTTCCTGTAGTAAAAAAATACAATAGTTAGTACGTTACGTTCAAATGGAAACGATCTCATAAGGTCAATAACTTGTATTTAAATAAAAAACTTTTATGCTTTACTGACTGTCCTGTCTGCTCATTTGGTAGTAGCTCTGTTTTCTATGCTGTAGGTTTGATTCCCTCCCAGGATAAAAAATTGTGTAATGAACATAGTAGTTGGTTCTGTGTCTGGGTGTTATAAAGTATCATAAGTATGTATTTAAAAATATATAAGTATTCTATCACTCATCTGGTCACCATAATACAAGAAATACTTAGTTTGGGACTCGATGGTATTGTATGCATTGTCCTCCAATATTTAATTAATTGACCACACTGGTTTGACATAACTACACTACAAGAAGGACAAGTAATGGTTTCGTGGAGGTCTAATACTTTCCTGAGACCGACTCTGGCAAACAGAATTTAATCTTCAAGTTTAGGCGGTCGACAAGATGGCAAAGGACGCTCAAGAGTCGATTGCGAACGGTTCTAGGAGCTGTGAAATAACTTTAGCATTCAGCTACCATATAGGTAAATTCTTTCACAAATATATCACTTTATGGTATTCTCAACATAGATTTGTGGTCACACAGTTTATGTAAGCGTACGCGAGTAAATCGCGGCAATTAATCATGTTTAATATATAAATTTCAGTTCATCAGTCACACTCCAGAACCCGGAACGACCTAAAAGCATTTGCAATAGATGTATTTACCGTAGAAACTATATTGTAATTTAGACCTTTGGACAACTTATATTAATATAAATAATTAAAATGATCAGTTCATTTACCTTAATATAGCAACCTAATTACCTAAACAGATCGAGATCTTCAGTTACACAGCACATACAAAATATTTATTCATATATATATCTCGATGCTGTTCAATATACTTATATTCAATAACTTTATTGATTGGCCTCACAGCTATTTTGGAAGTAAATGTCATTTAGCTTTTTACTTTATTGTGTGTTACTTCCTCTTTTACTCAATATTGTTTCGTATTCTGTTTATTATTGACGTGTATGTGGGCTTATGTAGTAAATAAACAAATACCTATGCCTATGTCTAGTAACTTTACGCTGCAACTTCAATTTACATCTTCTCTGACATGGGTTAAGAGGAATTAGAACCTTAATTTACTTAGCAAATGGTTTGACATTGGGGACAAACACTAAGTGATATACAGGATCACTAAGTGTTATCTTGGAGTTCTATGGTATGTATTTCATATTTTCAGTATTACAAGTAATTCAGTTACAAGTACAAGCTATGCTTGATTTGTGATGCTGTGTGAAACGTCCACTAATTTGTATTTATTTATTTATTCTCAAACTGTGATGTAACGAATGCAGATGGATTATTCTTCATGAGCTTCTTGATTTAATTTGAATCAGGACTTCAGCATAATTTTTTACAGACCGTTTTCATTCTAAGCTGTCAGAAAATGAATACGCGAGTTTCTTTAAATACTCAAATGAATAAATAATGCCGAATATTTCAAACAGCATCATCTAGCCGCAAAGTAACCAGAGCTTCTGTTATCTTAAAAATAAGTGTATGTCAGTCATGTGTTATCCCACATCAGCCAAATATTTGCAGATCATACAAAGATTTGTCCTGCTGCTAAAATGGAACCCTAAGGCGTCTCAGGCGGGCATTCACCCACTGTGCCACAGAGGTCGTCATACGTATCTTATACTTCAAATGGAACACGAGCCTTAAAACAATACCCTTAATTCTGTTTCGTCAACTCCGAAGGACTTCTCCTTCGAAATAATTCCTTTCAAACCTTTTGAGGCATAAAAATAACAATGCTTCAACGTTTCGCGTCCTATTTGAAAAGGATCACGTACGTACACATACTGTAACTCGTATACGTTGCCTGTCAGATTTTGTTCCGGCAAGAGGGTTGATGCGACGCGTGGTCAGGGTTTGAAGATGTTTTACTTATGGAGAATGAATTGGGGAAGGACGGGAGATGCTTTTGACAGAGCACGTAGGATTTGTTTTCTGTATTTAATTAAATTAAAAAGCCGGAAATATAGCGTGTGGCCCACCTGTCGTAACAGTAACCTATGCACGCTTATAAGATTTATATATATCACAATATTTCTAGACATAGAAATCGCAAGACGCACATTTTTTATTATTTTAAGACATGATAAAATAATTTCTCTACCTACTAGAAACCATTCAATTTGCATTTTGTATTTTATGTTACTGACCATTTCACCCCAGCACATCATGTTAGCGAATAGGTTTCCAGAGAACAAAACTAAGATAATTAATTTCGATAAAGGGTTTTACTTACATATTATTTTGTTGATTGCACCGACACTGTCCATCGGGTTGTCCGATGGACTAATGACATTTTAAATATCGCGGGAAATCGGTGGATGGAGAGGGCTTAAAATCGTTCTTCCTGGGAATCTATTGGGGAGGCCTATGTTCAGCAGTGGACTTCTAGAGGCTGATATGATGATGATGACCAACACTGTTTCGATTTATGTAAATAATCTTCACAAGGGTGAGTTTGAACCGCGGTTCCCTTGATATTTACTGAAAAGTCATGTTTTTTAAAAAGCTTTGAATTTATGGACATTTCATATTTATTGAATATGCAGTTCTTCATCTGATGATAACAAACCAAACATAAATTCCTTGTTATTTGAGTTGCACACGACCCAAAGCCGTTTATAATGAAATTATCCTCTTCGCTCACAGACGTAATTCGACGTCTGGCTTCAATTTCCATCTCAATTTGCGGACGTCCATCCCCGCGCTTTGGGACTAGAACTCTGAAACTATGATATAATAATGCATTTCACGAAGTCACCTTTATAATCATTCACATAAGATACATAATGCATTGATTCAACGATATTTTCATTTCATAAAGTATCGTTGATGAACAAGGTCTTATGATCCTTGAATCAAACATACGAGGTTATGTTTGATTAACTTTTGACCGTACTTTAGTTTGGATAAAACTCTTTACTATACTAGCTTCTGTCCGCAGCTTCGCACGCGTGGTATCCACACAATAAATATTCTTAATAAATTAATAATAATAATAATAAATATTGGTGGACAATGCTCCCAACACCATCTAGTCCCAAACTAAGCATAGCTTGTATTATGGTGACTAGATGACTGATATAATACTTATAATACTTTTTAAATACATACTTATGATATTTTATTACACCCAGACACAAATGTTAATCCTGGGAGGGAGCCAAACCCTCAACCTGCAGCGCAGAAGGCAGAGCTACTACCAACTTGACAGGCCAGTCATTCATGCTATTCCAGACCACGGAATACATCTATAAATAATAATAAAATAATGCTGGACATTTTACACAGCGATATCTAGCCAAAGTAAGCAGAGCTTGAGTTATGGGTACCACATGACTGATATGTTATATGTTTTTTTTGTAAATACATACATACTTATTTTATATAGAAAAAAACCCGAGTCAAATACTTGCAAATCATACAAATATATAACGAGGCGGAGATCGAAACCGCAACCCATTGTGTATCATGCAGGTCGTGTGATTGCACCATAAATATCGAAACATCTAAATACTTACATTTAAAACATTTAAAATAAGTTGTCATAAAAGTTGGATAAATGCGAGGAGTGAGGACCTGGTTATATCTGGTTATATATAGTATGTAAGACATTTCAAAGTGATCCTTGTGGTATTGAATAAAACATCTTTTGACTTTTACTTTGCCTATACTACAGGTTCTTTGAACTTATATCAGGCACCAGTCTTTCACAAATCAGGTGAACCAAAAAGCGACACACAGGATAAGCATGCATGTATATTACAACAGAGAAGGAAAACTCGAAACAAACAAACTCGGCTCGGTGCCAGCCGTTGTGCACCTGCAACCGAACCGACACCGCATGTACTGACTCGTCTTTCTTGCTGGTTCTGCTGACAAGCGAGATAGGTTAGTGTTGGTACCTGGGAAGGCCTGCGCTATTAAACAGAATCCCAGGCAGAGTGTCGTTAGTGGAAAGGAAACTTCACCCACGTCACCCACCTTGCTGTAGTGGATTCATGAACGAATGTTTTAAATTGCAAATAACTTGACTGACCAACCAAAAACCTTTTCAACCAATAATGGTGATGTTACCTGTGTTGTTTGAGAGGTATCAAATACTATTACTGACTCTGTAAATGTATATATTACGTGCAGAATACGCAACTCGATGTTGTGTACCTACTACTTCACGGGTCTTCACCCCGTTTAAATATAAATATTGAAAGAGCGATATTTACCCATTTATATTGAACCCGTTTTCCTACCCTTTTCTAAAGCCGTACGCCGAGTAACTTGATCCAAAGAGAACAGGGGTAACAATCACTTTACGCCGCATCGGTAGAGGGTTTTTCTTTTTCGTGAACCATATTTAGCTTTTGTATTTAAATGAAATTAATTTATTTGTCGAATATGGTAGGTATAAGTTTCTTGCATAATAATGGTCTTACACACTTATTAGTTGACCGACATGCAAACATCAACATGGTAGCCATGAGATAAATAGTTATTGTGAGTTATTCTACCTAGAAACGGTTGTTAATCAAAAGTAAAGTATAATAATAATAATTACGTTTTAAAGTTTAAAAAGGAAACCGACTTCATTGAATGAAATTTGAGCCTATAATACATTTTTAGTGGAAAGAAGATGTATTTTGTATATACATAGTATGGGTAGGCCAAATAAACGCACTGCTCCAATGAGACAGCGAGGTATCGGAGTAAACGAAAATATCATCGATTTATAAATTTTTTTGATTTTTGTTGATATTTCAGCTCGACCGATTTCGATAAAATTTTAATGGAAGTGTACCTGGGAAGTATACCCTTTCAAACAAAATAAGAATTTTCCGAATAGATTCAGGCGTTTTCGAGTAATCGGTGAATATACATAAAAAAAAAGATTCCGTCGAATTGAGAACCTCCTCTTTTTGGATGAAGTTGGTTAACAATTACAACATCAATATTGCATAAGTAAGCAGGTTAATCTAAAATATGAATTATTATGATCCCATTTCATTTCCATTTCATACAGTTTATTCTTAAATTGAATTGTCCGCAGCTCTCTAATCGCTTATGGTATTAGATAAAAAATTGTAATTGCTATATATGTTTTTATAAGCCAGTGCAGTCCTGCGGAATGACATTATGAATTTAATAGGATTCCAGGAATTTAATTTAGAATTCATCTTATCTATATATTTGTCAAAGAATCTTTCGTTTTCTCTAACGAAACATCCAGCTTGATGTAGGTATGTAAAGGCCTGTCAACGTTCGTAGTTTTCATTTTCTATTGAGATTTTAATGTTTCCACTCCACATACGGCTCTGATACATTTATTTTGGATGAAAAAGCTCTACTAATATCCGTGGAGTTACTTCAAAGGAGAAGTCCGTATCCTAAAACCAAAGCAACATAATACTAATTATACTAATTTATTAATTAACTAGTACGAACATGTGAATAACACTAATTAAAATATAAAATTGGTTGTCTTTAAAGTCAGTTTACGGACAATAGTTTAACGTGACAACAAGCAGATCGTGCCTTTCGCTCACTCGTGCAGCGCTCTCGCTCGTTACAATGAGCGTAACGGGACAATGAGTCATTCTTTTTCGTGCGTGCAGCCGGCGTTCATCGATTTAATAGACGTTGTCACGTCAAAAAGAACAATAATAGAAACCTTAAATAATCATGATTCGTTATCGTGTCAAAGCAAAAACAAGGTGGTTTATTTATTACATAAACAGTCAATATGTGACTTCCAGTGGCAATACTTATACAATGTTAGGCCTACAAATTTAATTTCGTAATTTTTTTTAATTCCACATCATGTCAAATTTATATTACTGTTTTTATTATTATAATAGTGAAAATAACGAATTTGTCTTTGAAATGCTTGCTTGAAGGTTATTGTCATCAAGACAGATTAAAGTTCAATCTACTTCTGATTTTAAGACAATATTTTTAATTTGACAGGCCTGTCAGAGCAGTTAGTAGTAGCTCTGCCTTCTGCGCTCTAAATTGGACGTTCGATAGCCTCCCAGTATATTACTATATACATTTGTGCGATGAACATAGGTGTGTTGTATAAGTCTTGATGTTGTTAAGTACCTAATTTAAGTATTTATTAAATTTATATATCTGATCTATATGATCTATATATTAGTTATCTGATCACAAGATGACTAATAGAATATTTTGTGATTGATTGTGTTGTGTGCATTGTCCATTAATACTTATAGCTCCCGTTCCGTCCCGATCACGACTTCGACCGCGCATTCAAAAACAATCTTTATCACATTAAAACACTAGATTTTTCTTCTATATGACGCAATTATTAATGCGTGTACAATTACAACTGACATAATCCTACCAAACGTCGTCAAAGGTTGTTTCAAACTAAACTCACCTAATATAACCTAATCTAATTAAATAACTATATAACCTGAATGTTATTTCAGGTACAAATATACCTACTGAGTTTCATCCAAATCTATTTAGCCATTAATGTGTGATTGAGTATTAAACAAACATTCAAACGTCCACATTATATATAATATATCTATTACATATCAAATTTACCTGAAAACATCTACCGCTGTTTCACTCTCCAGTAGGGCGATCGCGCTATTAGTTAACGTATTTGCCATTGAACATTGGTTTTCGCAAAGGTTTGTATATGGCTAATCTGAATGTCAAAATGTCAAAATGGCACCGGGCTATTCTTCCTAAACGATTTAATCATTGATTTTACCAATCGAACCAATTTATACATATAACCACATGTACTAGATTAGGTATAGCTTTGGTTCAAACTTTCAAAATTACCGCGGGCGGCCCCCTGGGGCCTCTATCCATCCTATATTAAAGGTAGCCTATATGATATTCCATTTCACAGACTACATCTATACGCAGCTTTTTTGTCTGGAACCGACACGAGGTGACATACACTCTTCTACTAGAGAAGGTACAAAATACATTTCATAGATACCTTTTTAAACGTGTTCCAAGATGTTATGCTTACATGAACCGTACAAAAACAATACAGGGTATTTAGGATATAACTCTCTCAAGACTAAAAGAGCGTATGATCCCGATTTGTTTAACGAGTCTCTTACCCTCTAAATCCAGGGTAGATATCATAGAAGCAGGAGACATAAACTTTTTGCTGTTCCTCATGGCCGATCTGTGCGCGTTCTAATTCACCTCTACCTCGCACGCTCATCGCCCACAATGAGCTACTAGCTGCCAACTCATAATGTGACGTGTTTGCGGATGAATGGAAGATACTCGTGTTTTTGTGCTTGGGGTATTGTAACGGATTACGGATATTGTAACGAATAACGGATGCTTAGAATCTTACATCAACTTATAAACTGCTCTCAACTTGAACACTGCTCAAAACAATCCTAAAGATTCGCCCTGTCACTATTTATCACTGTCTTACAAATAGGGTTGGCGCTATTTTAAGCAGTGATTGACTATTGACAGAAGTTGAGACAGGTTTCTAAGTAGTACGATTTCTAAGTACGTTATTAATATTTTGAAATGTTTACTAAATTTGACTCATTTTGTTTCTAAACACTACATATTTTTTTATCTCCTTTTATCTTTGTGTTCTATGTTATTTAAGTAGAGTAATTGGTTGTGCCGTTTTAATATAAAAATAAATATACTTAGTTTCACTAAAGACCATTTGACTGTTACGACGATTGAGCCACAAATATATATAACATACAAATATACAAACACGAAATTCGTGTTTTTAATATAAGTAAATAAATATATTATACATAGTGACACCTGAGACAAATACATGCAGATCATACAAACATTTGTTCCGGGGCGGGAATCAAACCCGTGACCTTCTGCGCCTAAGCCGGGCCGTGGCCTACTGCGCCACAGATGAGGCCTGAATGAGGCCTACTGCGTCATTAATAAGATCATTACTTATAAGAGTATTCTTTTAGCGTCCCACCTAACCCATTTACATGTTGAGCAGATACCCCTCAAAATACCACCAATGTTTATCATCGTGCAAAATTTCATTACGATAAAACTATAAGTCCACGAGCTGAAGCTCTGATAAGAGGCGAACAGACAGACTGACAGACAGCGAAACTAAGCGTTCCTCATTTGACTTTGGAACTATAAAAACGAAATCAAGGTAACAGTTGAAAACTGTCAGAAGGCACTGTATACAAAATAACATTGTTCCGGTGTATTCAAAGGTAAAGACACGTAGGAATAATAAAGAAAATTGGAGATGTTATACATCGTAAAAATACAGGTGCGTTAAATACAATGTAGACGACAATTTCATTTCAATTCACTCCTACGTTTTTATTAGATCGCTTTAACGAAGTGTAATAAAAGGTTCCGTTCACTCGGATTAAACAAAAAAGGTAGATAGGGCAATTTCTTATAGTTCATCCGTTGGTTATACTGTTTACGACATTAGATACTTACCTAATATTGATGTTCACTCTTTATAGAATAGAAAAGAATACATCAATAGATAAAACACATTTACATTCTCTTTTTTAAACAAAGTTAAACAGCTTCTGCTTTATATAACCATATACAACGTTACTGAATTTTTAGGAAATGATTATAGATCATTTAAATAATGTAGAAATTTGCAATATGTAATACCGTCCATTTCCTCAGCCGCTAAATGCCAATTTGCCAGTTATTTATTTAGAATATTTGTTAGACCTATTATAAAAATACATATTATGAAATCATTCCTTAGTATTATTTAATTATTATTGACGATTTTGCTTCTTTACAGCGTTAATTTATAAGTAGGAACACTAATTTATATTGTAAGTATGTTGTTTACTTCTTTGATATGATTATTTTAGAAATGTAATTAACCAATCTATAACGCCTCTTTACAGCGAACATGCTAATAAGGAGTTTAATATAAGTAACACATAAGAAACTACAGATAGTCATCAACAATCAATGGAGCGAGGTCATAATTTTTTAATTCAAAATGGCTCTCTTAATTACCATAATGCCTTTATGCTACTAGTGGTCTTTTTTAAGGTAACATGATATATAGGTGGTTATAGTTGATAGGAGGTCGTTTTATTACATTACTGTAATAAAACAACCAACGTGTAATTAAATTTACTTAATTATGTACTAAAAAATACTTCAAATACTATAATTTATTTTAAAAATTATACTTCAAATCCTATAACTTTATATTATATGCAATTTTATAAACGGAACTGTCCTAAAGTTATTCATTAAAGCTTTTTTCTTACAGATTGAAAAAGAGAGTTCAGGTCGTTTCCAGCACAAGTAAGTTACTTGGACCTATATTTATCTGCACGGTGACGCATCTCCCTTGAATTATTCTATCTCCAGAGCCGGATGAACACTCAAATTTGCAATTCACATTTCGCAGAGGAGCGGACGCGACGACGCGAGCCTATAATTTGAAATGTATTTATATTCTTCGTCAAGTAACTCGTATTTTTAAGATAAATACAGGAATTTATATACATTTTTATTTGGACTCAATTGCAAGCGATGGAGGTGTTAAAATCTAATAATAGTAAATAATAGTTATACCTATGTCAAAAATTGTCGAAGTTGATATAATTGCATTTGGCACTATCCTACATTTTGGTCTTTTATTTATACATTATTTTTTATACTTTTATATTTTATTTTTTAATGTAGTAGATGCCAAGTATAGAAGTATGTTTTACCTCTGAACATTACCCTTAGCTATCCTCAAAAACCTGACCTATGTAACACGACTGATAAACCAGTCATAATAATAATAATAATAATAAATAATAATACCGGACATTTCACACAGCATCATCTGGCCCCAAAGTAAGCAGAGCTTGTGTTATGGGTGCCACATGACTGATATACTACATATAAACTCTTTTTTTAACCGACTTTATCAAAAAGGAGGAGGTTCTCAATTCGTCGGTTTTTTTTATGTTTGTTCACCGATTACTCGAAAACGGCTGAACCGATTTGAAAAATTATTTTTTTGTTGGAAAGGGGGTATACCATTTTAATTTTATTTAAATCGGTCGAGCTGAAAAATCAACGAGAATCGATAAATTTTATACATCGATGATGTTTTCATGTACTTCGATACCTCGCCGTCTCATTGGAGCGGTGCGTTTTTTTGGCTTACCCATTTTATGTAGATACAAAATACATCTATTTTCCACTAAAAATGTGTTATAGGCTCAAATTTCATTCAATGAAGTCGGTTTCTATTTAGTTTTTAAAACGTAATTATTTTGAATACATCCATATTATAGATACACCCAGACCCAATACAAATATTTGCAGATCATACAAACATTGTTTCCGCGGCGGGAATCGAACCCGCAACCTTCTGCGTCTCAGCCTGGCCTTCGTCCACTGCGCCACAGAGATCGTCATGAGCTTGTTATTTTTCTTCTAATTGTATTAGCATTGCCATTCAACGTGGTAATGCCGTCAGTATCTTATCACTATCAGTATCACTGCCCTCTGGCAGTGATTTGAATCAGTTGAGATATTCGTTTCTTTGGTCTTTTTTCAAAACAGACGTGTCCCAAATGTATATTTAAAAAAACAAATAATCACTTGCTGACTCGTGACCTTGTTTACTGTGCAGCAATCTGTGTCATACCTACTCAAGGTATAGGATATTATGTTTAGTGTCGTGAAAATGGACAATAATTATTAATTCAGTTTCACTTCAATACTACAAAATGGACAACAGTCCCTTCAACCGGAGCAGCAGAATAGCTCGCTCGCCGCCGCCTGCACCCTCGCCCGCATCAGCATCTCGCCCTGTAGCACCCGACCGAGAAGATGATGTCGTAGAAGTTATTTCTACCCCTGATATTCAGAACTGGATGATGTCAATCGAGCAGTACCTAAACGAGGTGTCTACTATTGCATCGGAGGGGAAACTGAATAGGTACAGAACAAAAACTTCGCATAAATACTTTGTGTCAAAAAGTTGGTCATGGAACATCGCAGATGGCAGTGCAATACCAATCTCTTAAGAAGAAAGCCGTTCAAACCCTCTCCGTTACTCAAGAACTGAAAGATAAACTTAATCTTTCTCAGCGGCTTCAAGAACTTAAAGAAAGTATTGACCAGTCCTCGAAACCCGTAGCAGGAACCACTTTAGCCGATATGGTTAAAAATGGAACCAATATTACGTTAAGCCGATTAATCTTAGTTCAGTTGCCATTTTTCCCAACGATAAATTGAAATCAAGTGAAGATACAAAATTCCTTGTCCAGAAAATGCTTTGTTCTGAACGGATGAAGTTACACATAAGAGGCCTTCGAAAAACAAGGAACGGAGGAATAATAATAAGCACTGAAACTAAAGATGACATTGAGAAGCTCAAGCAATCGATGCCGCTTAAAAACTCTGACCTTACGATCGACGAGCCATATAAACGGAAGCCCAGAGTTGTAGTTATCGGTGTGCCTTCATAGATAGCTGAAAAAGAGGTTTTTACGTGTCTCTATCACCAGAATCTGGCCGAAACACTTCAGAATTCGTCTCTTGACAAGTTTTTAACCTCCATTAGATTAAGCCATAAGTCAGGTCACAGGACAGCTGAGACCTGTAACTACGTCATTGAAGTACCTGCAGATATAAGGAAAGCCCTCATAACAAAAGATGGAGTTTTTGTAAATTGGTGATCTTGCCCTGTGCGAGACTTTACTTTGATCACTCGATGTTATAAGTGCCATCAGTATGGTCACGCGGCCAAGTCATGTCGAGATCCTACATACACCTGTGGCCTCTGTGCTGCTCCTGGTCATTCTATTAAGGAATGCACGAAGAAGGCAGATGAACCAAAGTGCGCCACTTGCGTCCACTTCAATAAGCCCAGTAAACATTGTACAGGAACTGCTGAATGCCCGGCAAAAATAATAGCAGAAAAGAGGTACATTAACTCTATAGATTATGGAGGTGCCTAAGAATGCCTAAGAATACTATTTGGAGGCGTCATTTAAAATATTTGTAGTGTCGGTTCATAAGTAAAAAAAAATTAAGACAGTAATCAATCAAGTCGCCCTACTAACCTTAAATTGTAAATCAAGTTAAATAAACAACGTTTGCACATTTTCTAAGTTAAATAATTACACGTAAAAACTATAAAAATACTTACGTATCATTACTTTGTTTACAATTACCAGTTTACAATTCCGCTAACTCGCAATTTGTTTATCATTTGTTTGTGTTTATATTTTTAAAATGTTTGCATTATTTGTAGTTTTAAGTTTAGTTAAGATTTTTAATACTATTCTATACATCTCACTGAAAATGAAATGTCAATGTAGGTGATTATTTTTAACCGACCGATCAAAAATGAGGAGGTTCTCAATTCGTCGGAATCTTTTTTTTTTTTTTATGTATGTTCACCGATTACTCGAAAACGGCTGAACCGATTTGAAAAATTCTTTTTTTTATATTTTTTTTTGTATTATATATTATATTTTATTTTATATATAATAAGAAACATTGTATAATGCTTCCTATCTCATTTTCTCCCACGTTAAATCTTATGAATTTATGTGTCTGTCTCTTTTTACTGTCGCTTTTTCGTTTCATCGACTTTCAAATCACAACGATGCTAAAGAAGTTTTCACTTCAAATATTTATTTCAGCATTCACATGATAGTAATGTTTAAATGCACTTTGATGCTGCTCGGATTTTAAATAGGTAGACCTTTCAGCGACACACTAGACAAGCCTGTATCGTAAAGACCTGAGAGAAGATTTAAGATTTACGACGAATAAGTATAAGCTTACTCTAATAAAATAATTTTAATAATATTTTTTGAAGTGATAACTTCTTATGCGAGGGTAAACCGCTTCGTTACGTAACGCCTTACGATGCCAGTCTGTCCTCTGGCATCGTTACGTAACGCGTTACGATGCCAGTCTGTCGTCTGGCTGTCTGTCGGCTTCTCTTTTTCTCACGCATACGGCAGCGGTAGGCAGGCTCCTCCTCTCTCACGCTAACCCACAGCGCTAGTTAGATTCGTTTAAGTTATCACTTCTGTCGGGCGTCCCGAGACGCTTTTTTTTATGTTTAAGTTGTCGAGCTGTTTTTCTATGTACAAACACTATTGCAACCTATAAACATTAGAATTTACCAAAATACCTGAAATTGAGTACCTAACCATTATTGATTGAAAGCTATATATGTTTTACCATAAAGATATAAATAAATATTGGTAGACAATGCACAAAACACCATCCGGCCCCAAACCCAAACTAAGCATATATAATTCACCTAGCCGTTTTCGGCTACATCTACTAAATTTTACTAATGTACCCAATTTTAGCAGTGAGAGAACACAAGGCGCACGTTAGAGTATCATTAAAAAAGTTATATTGTATGTTTGAAGACGTTCTGTTTTAAGTTGGTCGCGCTTCAAATCCATATCTCGCCTTCTATCTATTTCAAAACCTTTGATCTTCTCCTGAACTTGCTGTCTCCACTCAGGCCGCTGTTCAGCTAGAGACTCACAACTAGAAGGATCAATGTGGCATCTTTTCATGTGTCCTTAATGAAATAAAAAAATCCAAGCATATATAAATAAATAATTAATAATGCTGGACATTTCACACGAAACCATCTGGTCCCAAAGTAAGCAGAGCTTGTGTTATGGGTAACACATGACTGATATACTACATACATTTTTATTTTTGTATATTCATACATATTATACATAGAAACACCCAGACCCAAAACAAATACTAGCAGATCATACAAACATTTGTCCCGCGGCGGGAATGGAACCTTCAACCCGCAACCTGCCTTGCCTTGGCCCTGCCTTGGCCCACAGAGCATAGCATAGCTTGTATTATAGTGACTAGATGACTGATAGAATACTTATAAGTTTATTGAATACATATTTATGACTCTTTATAACACCTAGACACAGAACAAACACCTGTGCACAACCATCACACAAATGTTTGTCCTGCGAGGGAATAAAAGCCCAAAACTACAATGCAGAAGGCAGAGATTCTATTAACTGAGCTGACAGATTAATATTATTCAGAAAATAGCATACTTTGACAATCCACTACAAAAACATGACGAAACCACCCTTATTATATAAAAGCCTCTATAAATAGGGCAAGTAAACACATCAAGCGACGCAGGTAGGGGCTATTGTTAGATTGTTTGTCCACGAGGAGAGGCGTCGGTACTAAGGACTGGTAAATATTTAAGGTTATTAAAGATAATGCCAGGTAAAGAACAGTTTAGCCTAAACTGACATTTTATCTAAATCTAAATTACACTAATTATAAAGAGATTTATTTTGTATTTTTGTTTTTAATGGAAAAACTGAAAAATAAATTAACTGATTAAAAAAAAAACTCTAAAAAAAAAGTTATGTTATAAGTTACTAATTTGAGCTCTATTTTATATTCAAAAATATAAGAGATCCCTACGAAAATTGCATTAATAAAATATAATAAAAGCTGTCAATAAAATCATTGTTCGGTGTCGGCTGCGAAAATGATTGATGATATAACAAAATGTTCTATATGTTTATACTACTCATGTACATATTATATTTTTTTTATACCTTATTTATTTATTATTTATTTATTTATATTTTATTTATAATAACATTGAAAAAATATATCATTCAATTATCATCAGTTACATAATTATCATCATTGTAACCATCCCGACTTCTCAAGGGTACATACAACCTTGAGAAGTCGGGATGGGTCGCTAGTATATAAAAGGAGAAGTCGCCCCGCAATTTCTTTCACGTGTTGTTATTATTATACAAACTTTATATTCCCAACTATACATATATACACATCTATGATCTTCCAATACTCAAATCAAATCAAAAAACATTTGTATATTTTGATATATATAACAATGGTACAAAAACTCGTATAAACCAAGGTACGATTCATCGATCTTTTTGACAAAACAACTACATTGGACACCACTCGTGCTGCAATAAAAATACTGGCTCTATTGAAAGCGGTTCAGGCGACCATTTGTATTCATAACTATGTTCTACAGACCAGAAAAGTTCCAGACATGGCAAAATGAATTCATTATCTATTACTAGTGGTCGTCCACACGTTGGAATTTCATGCTCCTCCGTCTGCCCAATTTTCGTAAAAAGGGGTACACAGTTTTAGCTTCACGCAGGTATTAATATATAGATTATGAAGTGAAACCAAACCGCACCGAGATCCCTGGTGATGTAGTGGTAAGCACTCTTCAGTGGTAAAACGTTAGGTGCAGTAACTTAATAATCCACAGAAAACTTACTAACAAAGCAGTGTTGGTTGCTAACTTCAATTTCGACAAAACATTCGTATAATTAAGATTTTTGACCTTCGCAAACCATCCAGCATTCATTTCATTCTTTTATTTTTAATCTCATTAGTGAAAGGTTGGATGTACAATCTGTGACGTAATTAGGTACGTTTCAACTCCCCGGTTTATCTGATGACGCGATTTTTTAATACGACTTTATGTCGTTGATTTATTTTGTTTGATTTATAACATAAATGGACTTACAGATAACTCTACGTTGTCCAAATGTTATAAAAAGTCATCAATGTTAAATAAAATTTACAATAATATACAATTCTATTAAAACAAACAAAAGAATGTTAAAAAAGAAATAAAAATGATACGAAATTCATTAATCAAATAAAACATAATCAGAGCATTGTATAATATTTAACAGCATTGTCACGAAAACATTGACATCTGTTATGTCCAAAAAATTATAACGAAGAGCAAGTAACTGTTATTTAATGTGGCAATAAGGTGGCCAATGTCTTAGGGACGCTGCAGTGATCAGGATCAGATGAGCTAGCTATGGATTGTTTTAAACAGTCCTTAGATAGCTATTGGCCCCAGATAATCACTAAGAAATAAGTTTAAAGAAATTAATATTATGACAGTGCCTTGTCAGTATATATACGAAAATTTAATGTATGTGCACAAAAAAGTTAATTTATTAAAAAAAAATCGATAATCATAGTATTAACACTAGAAATAAAGATAAACTCGCGGATAAACTCACTGTTAGACTCGCTAAAGTTAATAAGTCTTTTTTTGGGCAAAGTGTACCCTTCTATAACAAGGTCCCAAGCGACGTGTTAGATTTGTCGATTGGCAAATTTAAAAACGTAATTAAACAGAAACTGAAGACAACTTGAAGCATATTATAAAATTTCTGATTATTTAGATGCTTGGGATGAATTAGCTCCAACTCGACTCGGCATCCGTAACAAAATTGGCAAGAATCATACAAAAAAAGACCAGACGAGTTTGTTGTCGGATTCTTCTAGAACTGGGGTTAGGAGGACTTAGATTCACTAGCATGTAAGAAGACGATTCAAAGTAGTCCTTGGGATTTTATTAAATTGATTTGAATTGAAAAGCTCACAACTGTTTCACATTCATTTTATATATAATTGATTATTATTCTGTACGTTTCATTAATTATTTATAATACATGTAGAAAACGACCAAGTTGTCGCGGCGTAGGTAGGAGCCGTAGCTCCAGCACCAGTACGCACACCAGACGGTCCCACGAACAGTACATTTTTGATTTTCTTAAGCCGTACTACCATACGTTCTTATGAGCATACCAATTCGGGTAACTCTGGAGTTAATAGGCCACCCAAGGCCACTGCTTAACCACTTTTAAAAATTTTTATAATCTTTTTTTGAGTGCGAACCGTGAAATCGAGCGGCAACTCACGGACCGCGGATCAAACTCACCCTGATGAAGATTCTCTAGATGAATCGAAACAGTGTCGGGGCTTTCATCGTCAAAACAAAACGTAAGTAAAGCCGGTGTTTATCAAATGTATAACTTTTAAAAAGGAAAAAAAAAACAGATTTTGTAATGCATCAACAGGTACAGAGCCGAGTATGCTGCGATTCAGGGCATCTAATTAGCTAGTCAATAAACCGATATCGATACATCGGAATGATAACGACGTTGAAATGTTGTTTTCTTGTATCAGTTAAATTCAAATTGTCGTACCCTGTTATGGAGGATTACGACGATTACTATTTTGATACATTGTTTATCTTTTTTCGTTAGGACACGGCCACATAAGAGAATTGCCGCTTTTAGGTCATACGTTTTTTAAGCGAAAACAAATCAGCTTGGCTAATAATGGAACGGCTTTCATTTTTTCAAACGGTACACGTTTTTTCTTTTTTCTTGTTTGTACTAAACTCATACTTATTGACATTTTTGACGTTTCTCCGTAGTCAGATCTTTTGACGCGGCTGCCATAGTCGCTAATACGTTTTTTTCTACGTAATCAGTTAAATACGCTTTACAACATTTATATATTCTTAAGCTATAAATTAATCATTTGTTTTTCACACCACTGCTCAGGAATGTAAAATAAAAAATAAAATTCATATTGGAGACAACACCATCTAGCCCCAAACTAGACACATTTTGTATTATAATTTTTACTCAAAACGGGATATTTACCATGATAAGTTTTTCTGCTTCCCGATATTTCGCCACAGCTGCATGCGTCATGATCACGAGAAAAACTGTGAAACATTATAGTTTCAAAAGTTATATCATGTATTTTGTTGGCCAGTTGACTGATGGAATACTTATATATTTTTGAATACATACTTATGATACTTCATAAAATGGGATTATGTTTCTACAAGGTTAAAACAAATCGTTCCTGAAATATGATGATATTTATACAGCCTCTGTTCGCGCGACTTGTCGCACCTCTATCCTCAAAAAGTCGCGTCAGACACCGTGATGTGCCGCGTTCTATCTGCTTGGTTATTTACCAACTGTCCCCATCTCTAAGCTGGCTTGATGAAACGCGAGTTCACTTTACTGCCACACGCGGTGTACTGTATATCACTGATCATAAGACCTAAAACAGAATGACGAGTTTATGTGTAATACTGTGCCCGAGTTTGAAACATGGGATTATGTAAAAAAAATAACTCGTTTTATTTTGTCTTCGCTACAATAGAAGCGGTTTTACTTCTATGTCAAAACATACAATAACTAAAAATAAGAAATATGTATATGTATTTAGGTACATAAAAAAAAATAGTTAAACACATTAAACATAGATACCTACTTAAGAATTCGATTAAGCCTAACATTGTTTTTTTTTGTTATCATGTTATTATGAAAAAAAAAACATTCCCTTTATTTTATTTTATTATATAACACCGACATAGAACATATATCTTTGTTCATCAAACAAAATGATTATCCTGGGTGGGAATTGAACCCATGGTTGTTAAACCTACAGCGTAAAAGGCAGAGCTACTACCAACTGAGTTGTTGGGTCAGTCAATTATCCTATAATTCCTACTAATATATATATTACCTTCTTTCTTTATTTCACAAAATAATAAAAATTCTGTGGTTGATTAGATGTGGGATTTCTGAAATAATGGTTTGAACCAATTTAGATGGAACTATGTATAAATTGTTGTGTAATTAGTAAACTCAATAGAATTGTCAATGTCATCTGTCACTGTTGACAGTTCGTTGCGTCAACTAGTACAATTGCTCTCTTTTCATGGCGTCCCTTCATCCGACCATCACATTATCTGCGAAAATGTATCCCGAGTAAATCTACGGCTGCGAATACTTGCGTTTTAATCAATATCCTTCATAAATATGATATTTTTGAATGACCTATAATATACATACTTACCTATGTATCTACCTATGTACCTCTACATCACGTTGGCAAAGCCGTAGGCAGAATTTTGTCATTTATAAAAGCAGGAAGTTTCCAATTTGCGATACCACAAACAGTTTGAAGAACTTTCATGTACCCTTAACACTAGTTTATAATGCAACAATCGTCACAGAACTAAAGATACACAAACACGGGCTATATTTTCCTCGATTAATAACACAAGCTACCGCTCGTGGCTTTGCACGCCTGGTACCTACATAAAAAGTAGCCTATGTATCTAAGATACAATCTATCTGCTTACCAAATTTCATCATTATCCGTTCAGCCGTTTAGCCATGAAAAGGTAACATACAGACAGAGACATTTTCAAATCTATATATTAGTATAAATTGTTGAACATTGGTGGTCTAGTGGTAGAAAGCTTCCGTTTCTAAGGTCCTGGTTTCAAATCCGGTTGAGCACCAATGACTCTTTCAGTTCGAAAAAAATGTGCGCTATTACCATATTGTATCTATAAAGTTCGAAGATATATGCCAAGTGTACAAAATGAGCCAATGAAAGAGAACATAAACTAACGGAAACTCGTCTTGCTCACTTTAATCCTTTCACCACACTGGTTAAAAATAACTAGTGGCACGATAAGAAGAAGAATCAAGGATTGTTAAATCTGGAGTATCTATGTGGTTTTCCTAAATGCTCCATATTGTGGTATGATGTGGCGATATCTCTACCGTTGTTACAAGTTGCCATTGCTATAGATTGCTTGATGTTGCCGTGACGTCATAATTATCAACTATTGTCTATGATTAAGTTAAAACTAATAATAATAATAATAATATAATGCCGGACATTTCACACAACATCATCTGGCCCCAAAGTAAGCAGAGCTTGTGTTATGGGTACCACCATGACTGAGTTTTTTTTGTAAATACATACATATTATACATAGAAACACATCGATCACGCCACAAATTGCTGCTAAATGGTCTTGTTGAAATAAAAAGTTGAAGAAAACAACCATAATTTTATAATATTACCAAAGTTCAACTTATATTAATTCTTGCAAATAAGAAGTTGAAAACGTAGTAATCCGTAGCACTTGCTACGCTTTGTAGCGTTTTCGTAGCACGTTTTCACAACCTATTAATTGTATTTGCACCAATATTGCACACGGTAATACGCTATGCCTCAAATAACCATTGTAATAACACAATCTCAATCTGATTTTGAAGATTGACTAACAATTATATATTGAAAACCATACAAACTATGTACAACAAAACCGGGAGAAAACTGACATGTCGAAGAACGGCATCTGAAACGTTCACAGACAAGTGCACGAAAAGCCTTTGAGGTGCACTTTAAACTTTTACCAGACTGGTTTAATATAACTAGTAACAAGATACGAAGAAAAAGTACGAGCAAGTGGAGTTTCTTTAAGATTATTTTCGGTCAGAAATCGGCACCTAATTTCACCTCATCTGAATTTAATATGTTCAATATGGTCCATGCGTTTTTGACGTGATAACGTCTTATAAATCGATGAACGCCGGCTGCACGCAATAAAAATTGTCATGTTCCACCTGAGCCGAGCGTGCTAGCGAGAGCGCGGAACAAGCGATAAAGAAGCACGATCGGCCTAAGCGTTCGGCTTGTGACGCATCTAGGTTAAAAATATGCAATTTTTTTATCAATGTTTTCTTATGATGTTATAACGTAAAATTATCGTAAGCTGACTGTACAGACAACCATTTTTTTATAGGTATTTTGCCCACTGCTGGACATAGATAACTATGCATCTTTTATCATTATGCCAGTCTCCTCGATCTTAAACTAGTATTCGAGGTTTAGCCACAATGTTAAAATTATTTAGTTTAAACAGGCGATTAAATATAGTACTTAGTACTTAGTACTTAGTACTTCGGTCTGAGTGGAAAAAGCTATAAAGTATTCTCCATTAAAAGTAAATTGTCACTCAGAAGGTCGTTTATTACATTTTTTCACTTTAATCCATAATTCGTCAATCATTTTCCAATCGCCGTAACTCTGGAACAGAGGAATCAATTTCCTGTGAATATTAGATTTTTTGAAAACTCTGATACAGTTTGAATGGTTGAAATTTTTAGTATTTTGTATCCGAGTCAGTTATAGAACAAGTCAAAAAAATACCTGGCATTCAATTATTTTTATAATAAAAAACATAATTTACAAATACGTACAAAATAACTAACAGCAATTTAAAAAACATGTGC
The DNA here is from genome assembly GCA_948098915.1 of Lampropteryx suffumata. Classification (NCBI taxonomy): domain Eukaryota; kingdom Metazoa; phylum Arthropoda; class Insecta; order Lepidoptera; family Geometridae; genus Lampropteryx; species Lampropteryx suffumata. The sequence continues at coordinate 18,795,825 of OX402557.1, read as the reverse complement.
AACAGTTAAGTTATATAAGGACCGTTTAAAACCGATCTTTAGACAGGCAACTGATCCAGTATGTCGATTATGGAACTCCTGATACAATAACGTTTTTTAAACTTACGCGATCAGAACACATTATTATAAATATATACGGGTATTTAGCTCCAGTAGTCCAGTCATCCCGTGACCACGACAGAGTGTAAACCTGTCGAATCATCGGGAAAAGTAGGTAAATAAACGCGATAAATACCCGTAAATATTTATAATAATTTTGATACAATCAATGTCTATCAGTTTCGATTAGCAATCGGCATTATTTAACAGAGTGGTATTACGTACGTTCGGTTTCTACCTCAGTTTTTATTCATTTACAGACAGCATCTGTTACAATCAACATGAAACTTCTGTAATACCAATTCATCAATAGTAGCTAAAAGCAATTAGTATCAATGTTTTGATAGTATTAGAATTCCATAATCGCCCCACAGCTGATTACTATCATGCAAATAATGAATTATAAAATATAAACGCGTAGATAAGTACTATTTTCAAACATATTTAAAACGATTCCAGTACGTCTTAAAATCATTGTAATTTTGATGAATTACAAGCTCAGTGTTATGCAAGAGGGAACTTTAATTACATACATAATAAAAGATATATTACTTAATCAAAATGCCGCCCACATTCTCACAAACGTGCCTTCGTTAGACGCACAAATTACTAACATCACTTACACGTGACTAAAATACGAAAGTTTGTAAAGTTTTATATTTGGACGTGCGTCTGACTACTACTCCTTTGGACATCCGCAAACGTCTGTAAAAAAGATCTGAAAAAATGTCTACCGAAATTCAAAATTAAATTTAAAAAATAATAAGCTTCCGAAGTCCAAACAGTTAATTGTTCCTTATAGTTTCGGTATGTCCGTCCGTCTGTCTGTCTGCCTAACCCTAATAAGAGCTCTAGCTCGTAGACTGATTAGCCCTACAAAGTAATGAAATAAATACATAAAAAAAAAAATATTTTTTAGGGGTACCCCTCTAACACATAAAGTAGTGTTATTTTTTGTTTATTTAATTATAATATCGTGTAGCATTTAAGCATCGTTGGATAAGTCTTTCAAATATATTATTTTAAATATATGATAAATATTAAGCTTTAAATATTAGATCATCATTTTTAATAGAGTTCAGTGTTCTCTTACCGTCTGAAATGGTGTTTGAGGGTCCTTAAAATTAAAAAAAAAATAGCAGGTAAGCTGAATTCATAAGTATAATTATCCCGGGTAGTAATTATGACGACCTCTGTGGCGCAGTGGGTCTAGGTCCGCCTGACACGCAGGTTCGATTCCCGCCACGGAATAAATTTTTGTATGATTTTGTCTGTTTGATACCAAAAGTTTGTATGATCTGCAAGTATGTGTCTCGGGTCTGGGTGTTTATATGTATAATAAATATGTATTTACATTAAAAACAAGTGTTTAAGTAGTATATACCAGTCATGTGGTAACACAAAGCCCATAACACAAGCTCTCTTATTACTTTGGGGCCAGGTGATGCTGTGTGAAATGTCCGGAATTATTATTATTATTATAGTAAGTCTAGATTATGGTATGAGGTTTACTGGATTATAAGTAGGTGTTCAATTGGCTTAGAAATTTATTATTATTATTATTTTTATGGTTCCGTACCTCGATAGGAAAAAACGGAACCCTTATAGGATCACTTTGTTGACCGTCCGTTGGTCTGTCCGTCCGTCCTTCCGTCCATCCGTCTGTCTGTCAAGACCCGTCAAGATCCGTCTGTCTGTCAAGTCTCAGGAACGCGTGGAAGTATCAAGCTGAAATTTAAATTAAATACTCAGATCTACTGTCCTTACTTAAAGCTGTAAAAAATCAAATTTCTAATCCAACACAATCAAAAGATACAGCCGTTTATGCCGCAAATATCCGCAAATTTTCGACACTCGCAATGGAATCAAAACCTACAGGGTACTTCCCGAGAACTTGTCTTGAATCGACAAGTCTTGAAATTTGATACAACGTCTTATAGCACAGATAAAGCTAAAATTGCGAAAATCGTTAATATTTATTTAGATATTTAAATAAAAATATTTTTATAATTTAAAACTTACTACCAATTTCTTCATGAACGCGTAGAGGTCTATAATACCTTTAAGCTGTAACAAAGTCAAACTTCTACGTCAACGCAATAAAAAAAAAACAGCAATTATGACTATTTGCAATTAGCAAAATATGTAACTTAATATTTTCAAACTCGGAACTTCTCGCTAGGGATTCAAAACCTAAATTCCAGTCGACCTAAAATCTTGAAATTTGACATGAAGCAATGTTTTATAGCACATATAAAGGAAAAATTCCGAAAACCTTAATTTTTTGTAATATCACATATTTTAGAGTTCCGTACCTCGAATGGAAGGCACGGAACCCTTATAGGATCATTTTGTTGTCCGTCCGTCCATCTGTCCAGACGGAAGATAAAAGGGGCTTGACAGACAGACGGACAGACGTCAGTCTGTCTGTCAAGACCCTTTTTCTTAAGTCTACTGTCCCTTAAAGCTGTGAAAAAATAACTTCTAAGCCAACGCAAAAGATACAGCCGTTTATGCCGCAAATATCCGCAAATTTTCGGTATTCGCAAGGGAATCAAAACCTACAGGGTACTTCCCGTGGACTCAGAATCTTGAAATTTGGTACGAAGCAACGTCTTATAGCACAGATAAAGGAAAAATTGCGAAAACCGTAAATTTTTAGATGGATTTCATTTTGCAATAAAAATACCATAACTATGACTCAATTATCGTGATGGGTGAACTTCTACTTAGATACCTACAGGTTTGTACGGAACGGAACACTTGGCCGGTTTTTTTACATTTTTCTTTTATTATATAGAACAGTAGTCAAAGTCAAAAGTCAGAAGATGATTTATTCAATACAATCACAAGGATCACTTTGAAACGTCTTACATACTAGCTGAATTTAGGTGCCAATTCATCCTAACCCAAGCTCGAGAAGAATTGGCAAGAAACTCGTCTTGGTCCTAGCGCTTTTTTATATGATCCATCTTATAACTACCTTAACTACGAAATACTAATACAAGAAAGTTAATACATTTCAAGTGTGTCGGTTAACTGTCCGACGGCAGAGCGACAGTAATATAAATAAAACAAATCAAAAGTCGAAAAAATCTAAGCTAAAAGAAACGAAACACTTACTTGATTGTAAAAAAGAATCGATTACTATGAGTTGCTAACACTAAACGGTGAAACATCTTATATAGTTTTTAAATAAGTAGTAATGAAACTGTTATAACACGGGACCCAAACCAGTACTTAATGTACATACATTGTAATCAAATCTTGTTGCCAGTTATAGATAGCACGGAAGAACACTAGGTGTTAACTTTTAGTAACGGAAGATTCCTAATAAAATTATGATGTATGCTCTCATTACATTCTTAAGCTTCACCTACGCAAGTTCGTACTCCACTCACGTAGCTATTCTCAAGTGATATATTACTAACACACCTACGCTCTTCTGTACACACGTGTACACACACCCTTTATTGCTAGCGTGCTGTTTATTTATTTGTATAATCAGGTAGAAAAGTGCTTATTATTATTATTACTTTCAGATAAGATCCTCACGTCGTACAATTCAATACAATACATTAAAGAAATCAAAAAAGAAGCAGATAATATCATAAAATCAATTTACAAAAAGTCAATTATTTAAAATTAAAAACACAATATAAAAGGAGTCGGAATAAATAAAAAGCATATGATAAAATAACAGATTATTTAGATGACGAAAAAGTTTGGGATGTATCTGCTCCAACTCGACTCGGCATCCGTAACAAAATTGGCAAGAACCATACAAAAAAGTGTTAAGACCAGACGAGTTTCTTGCTACATTATTCTTGATGTAGGGTTAGGAGGAACTGGCACCTAGATTCACTAGCATGTAAGAAGACCGATTCAAAGTGATCCTTGTGATTTTTTAAATAAATAATGTTTTGATTTGATTTATAAATAAACAGAGAACGGGTATGGTGTGTAGTGTATATATATATAATTACATACCTACTTACGTATATTTAAAAACGAATACTGACATAAATTTACATAAATATATACAATACTAAACATGTACAGTATACAATATCAACAATACAGAAATAACTAAGTATAACAGCACGACAAATAATGTTTCATGACAATGTTCTTGATGGGGAGAGACTTGACCTTTTTGATATCTACAGGCGCATTCCACAAGCGGATAGAATGAAAGGAAATTTTGAGATGAGATTTCAATATTAAGTATGCATTAACATATATAAAAAAAAAATATAAAAGTATATCATTATCAGTATATATTATTATTATCAAAAAAATATACGTGATTTATTCTTCTAGTTAAGTTATTCCACCAGAGGACAAATTATATTATTTAGCAAACGCGGTTATGTAGTCTTTTTTCACAAATATTCTAAAAATAAATGGCTAGATTTCATTCACATAAACAAAGTTTTTCAACATTGCAGAATCATACGAACATAATTCCGCGGCGGGATCGAAACCGCAACTTTCGAACCCAGGCGACCCTGCGCCCACTGCGCCACAGAGGTTAAATCATTTTGACTTAGGCCAGAAATCATTGTAGTCGTTTAGAAACCCTTGTTATGATACAAGCCTGGTATTATTTGCCTATCATAGACATGTCGCCCAGAGCAATTTTACTCGACACGGCGCTGCTTTGCACACGGAGGTAAATTGACATTTTGCCCTGTTATTTCACTGTTCACTGGTTTAGAATATTTCAAAAGGATAGCATAAAGGAGAAAATAAAATAATGTTACTGTCTGTTCGATGCATTTTATTAATAACATGAATGTCATGTCATGAAATGTTATAAATTGACTAACTTTTATACGAAATTGTAGTTTCTTTCACAAGCGCCAACCAAGAATTAAATTGTAAACTCATTTGACTGGTCTTTAAGGTCAGTTGGTCCCAGTTATGCCTTCTGCGCTGCAGGTTGAGGGCTCGATTCCCTCCCAGAGCAAATATTTGTTTGTTGAACATAGGTGTATGTTCTGTATCTGGGTGTTATAAAGTATAATAAGTATGTATTTAAATGAATAAATAAAAGATGGTGGACAATGCACACAATAAAATATATAAGTATTCCACCAATCACCATAATACAAGCTACTATGGGGCTAGATGATGTGGTGTGCATTGTGCAGTAATATTTATTTATTTATTTACTAAGAAATGCTTTCAATACATAATTAGCAAATATCGTACAAAAATCCATTATGACTAAACGAGTTTTTCAAACCCGGATTTTACTTGAGTTAAAAGGCATAACATTCACATAGTTTTATACCTAGCACGTAAATCGATTCAAGTATTTTTTGTAATGTTCTTGAATAAAAAAACGATTTGATTTAATGCTTCTTTAATCGACTGTACAAACAATCTAGGTGAGTTGTCCATTCGCGTAGAAAAGATATTTATCGTTGAGACGTGACGACACAGCCGTTAATGTTTGAAGGTCACTTTTGTCTGTACTATTGTGAAGATACTGAAGTAAAGGCACTGGTAAACTAGTGTGCCAGTGTAAAACAACTAGCATACATGCCTGTAGCTAGCATGCTTATGATACGTGAATAATATAACTGTTTGTTCTGGGAGGGAATCAAACCTTCAACCTACAGCGCAGTAGGCAGAGCTACTACCAACTGAGCTGATAAGCTTGTCAATATACAAGTTAATATATATTGGTAGGCAAATCTATACAACAGTCCCAAATTAAGCGTAGCTTAGGCGATGGGAACCAAATTACTGATAAAATACTTATATATTTTGAAAATACACTCATACTATATTTTATAGTTAAGAAGACTTTAAGGAAGCTTCAAAAATCAAACAGCTTTAAATGTAAGTGCATACGAGCTGCTAAAATAAATTGGTACATATGCTGGTAGCTAGTGCACATTAGCCAGTACTTGGCATGCTTTTGTGTGAGCTACCCTTGTTTAGCATGTCTAAAATGTCTTAGGTAATTTAGGAAGGCCAATCTGTGTGTATTAGCTTTGAATAGTTCATCGTCTTACAATAAGAATAAACGATCTTCTCATTAAATTAGGTGTGTAAAAATAACCCTTTGTAAAATTGTGTCTTTACTTATATTATTCTTTAATTATAAGGATTATAAGGATAACAGTTATAAAAACGTGTGGTATGTGTCTTCGGCCCTAAGCGATTTATTTAAAGCTTTTGAAAATAATATTAATCGGAGACTTGTTGATTTTCTGAACGACAAGAGCATTTTAGCTAATAACCATTACCAAGTGACCCTGTCTCTTTCTTATGAAGAAACTGAAAACATTTTGAGTACCCCAAAATAATTAATCTTTTTATAGTTATATTCAATAGCACAATTACTCCGTTATACACCCTCTCTCTCATTCTCTCTCACACACATACACACAGATGCACATACACACACACACACACACACACACACACACACACACACACACACACACACACGCACACACACACGCACACTCACACAAACATGGACACTAACTCTACCTTACATGCACGTGCACTCTGCACTGCATTACTCAATCTTTACAGGCTAACCTTATTTTATTAGACTTTTTATCATTTTATTTTGTTACAAACTATAAAATTACATTTTGTTTTGTTTTAGTTCTTTAGTTCTATCAATATACTGAATTGTTCTTTAAATGAGGCGGGCGTCAATGCTGCTTAGTACTTTTGTAGACTCATTGTTCTATTGTAATCAGTACAACTTTTTATGTTCAGAATGAAATTTAAGAAATCTATGAAGAGCGAGATCCTTTTCAGCGATTTCTTAGATTTTCATTTTTATTTTCTATGCTATACCTACTTTACGTTAAACTTTTTCTCAAATAAGCAGCAAGATTTTGTTAACTCTGATTTTTTACATTAAAACTAAGGTATAAATAAAATCCTAATAAGGAATAAATAAAAAACTACTTTTAAAATTCCTTCTACTAGTGGTCGCCCGCTGGTCGAAACTCAACCATAATTTATTAATAATTGAATGTATTTTTTATGCATAATTAAAAAAAAAATTGCATTCTGCACTCCTTTTCTATATAAACTACTAGCTGCTGCCCGCGGCTTCACACGCATGGTACCTAAATAAAAAGCAAGCTTATGCCCTTCTCTAAGGTCCCATCTATCTCAATACCAAAATTGATCAAAATCGGTTAAGCGGTTTAGACGTAAAAACGTAACAGGCAGACAGAGTTACTTTCACATTTATAATATAAGTAGGGATCAACAGCCTAAAATGTTATGCTTCTAGTTCTGAAAATGACAATACTTTCATACAACTTTTCATCCCCCTTTTCAACCCTTTTTTCTAATTAAAAAGTAAAAAGCCTATGTCCTTTCTCAGGCTTTAAACTATCTGTGTTTAAATCGGTTCAGTCGTTTTGGCGTGAAAGCGAGACAGACAGACAGACAGAGTTACTTTCGCATCTAACATATTAGTAAGGATAAGTGTGCAAAATTTCATACTTCTCCATCCGTGCAGTTTTCGTAAAAAGGAGTAGGTACAAAGTTTTTGCTTCAAGTATTAATATATAGATGATTCTTTTCTAATTAAAAATCGTGACTTGAGCGCCGTCAAAAAACAAGATCAATATGAAATCCCCTTAAAGCCGACCAACTACGGCCGACTTATAACGGCTACCGTTTTCTATCAAACTAAAGCCCAATTTAATACATAGGTTAACACTAAATGTTGACGATAACTTTGTGATGTGGGTTTCTCAATTACAGCCGCCCCTGTCCGAGTATGGGCAGTAATGGACCGCAACACAGCTTAAGTAACAGTTGTAACAACCCACAGACTACTACTAATAATTAATCTATGTACTTACTACTTGCCATATTATTAAACGCGGTAGCTTTGTGATGGATCATGTGGTACTTACTTGGTAATGGATTTAGTAATTTATGGTGCTGGATTTACTTATTCTCCAAAAATGGTAGAACTCATCAGCAAGTTGGTGATAGGGACCTCATACGTAATTTATTTGCGTTTTCAGCCTCAATGCATTAAGCGTGCTCCACATTCCTGCTATAACTACACGCAAACAGCCAAATATGAGAGTATAGAGGCAAGCCGTGCCTATGCTCGTGTGGTCTCCATTTTGTATCGTTATTTCGTGCCCGAATCAAATAGCTCTTGTGTAGTTTTGTGTTTGCTCGAGACATTCCCTCCACATTCCAGCCGCCGTCTCAGTCCGCCACGTCAATCAACGAATTTTCGTTGCCTGCAAATTGTGTCTATCTTGGACGAGAGCAAAATGGACTGCGCGATTGAGAATGTGGATAGCTGCACATGGTCTGGTCCAGTCTCTGGAACTCGAGACAGATACCTCTAGACGAGAATGTGGAGCGCGCTTTAGTGTACAATGTGTTTATTTTCGTAGGGCATTGGATCAAGTTATATTACTGAGTGAAAATACAAAATAACTATGTTAGTTCGGCAACTTGCGTTTTATCTCTGATATGATTTTATATCTGAATCTCAACGCTTGAAATATCTGTGAATGGTATCCAGAAAGCATGCGAGCTCGATAAACGAAACTCCTAAAACACGTGCGTCTGATCAACTATAGGCTTACGAGCTCGACGAATGCTATATCGAATGTGTGTTAAATAAATAAATACAAGGCCAGCTTTTTTGTTAAAAAAAATACCACTTGCCATTTTACTGTAAAATACCATGAGGATAATAAAGGGTATGTCTAAACATTGGTACAATGTGGTTGTTGACATTCTATTGGGGTAAGGAATGGCTTGTTCAAACATTGGCACATTTAGTTTAACATCCTATAAACATAAATATAATACTAAATGAAGTTAACATCTAGCTCAAAGCTCGAGCTACCCAAACATGAGCCAGTTGGGTTTCCAAACACAAGTTGTTTACATTCTCCGCGAGCTGCTTTGAGAGTTCCCTAACTCTCGCTTATTTGCTTGTATCCAACATGAAGTAGTTCATCGTCATCATCTATAGCTCGATATCCTGGCATGCAGACCTTTGTTGATATTGTTATAGTGTCATTAGTTATTGTAGAATCATTATAGTGAAACGATTAATGAGCGCCTCAGATTAACATTGGATTAATATTGCTAGATACTTTATACAGCATCATCCTGGAGCCCTGGTTGGATTCCCACCGACCCCAAACCCGAGGTACTACCTGGCCAGACAATGTGAAAAATACTTGTGTGTATCTGAATAGAAATTCCATCTCAATTTCTTTCACCATGCTTTCTTAATTTAACACAAGCTTTGCTTACTTTGGGACCAGATGATGTTGTGTGAAATGTCCGGCATTATTATTATTATTATTATTCTCATTGAAAGAGTGAGCGCGTAACGCGAGCGAGTGTCTCCGTTTCAGCTTAGGAGAAAATGCTTTCGTATGTCTGTCCGTCCGACGTCTGTCTGGATGTTCTCCTGTACAGGTCGCATTTCTCAACCGATTCTCGTGAATTTTTTTGAGCAGGTTCTATAACTACTTACTTCGACTTGACTCGACGGCATCCGCAACAAAATTGTCAGGGATCATACAAAAAAAAAGTGTTAAGACCAGACATGTTTTTGCCGGATTCTTCTTGAACAGGGGTTAGGAGGAAAGTATTTAATTCGTTTTTATTATCCTTTACCAGTGTTTTTATTTGCAAGTTAATTATTCAATTGCAATAGATGATTTGGAGATGAACAAAGGCGGTAAAGTCGTGGCCAAGGGATGCTCAACAACCACCGTAGTCGGAAACCACTGGATGAGACTTGCTATGTTGCTATGAAAAAGTGGCATCATAAAATATATGTACACACACATATGTACACACTTAAAATACACGCACCTATTTTACAAACTTGCTTGTTACTTCTTATTTAATGTATTTTTGTGTAGGGGTCTACAAATATTTTGTTATAGTATCTAATTTGGGTTCTCTTTTATTATATTTGGAGGTAGGCGTTAATATTCGCGACACTTATAACATTCATTTAACTTCTGCGTAATGTTATTGTTATTTCCATATTTTTGTTAATCCTTGTTTATGCTCCCAAATAAATACATTTTGATTTTGATTTTTTGATAGAGTCGATTCTGATTTTTTTTATAAGAGAGTCCTATACCCAGCCTACCTATACCATATATTAACAAACTGATGATGATGATGATGATGAAACTAGTGCATCTCTATCTATAAAAAAGAAGAACATCCTTTATCATTTATCTAATCTTTTGTCCCTTCGTGACTGGACTATTTTACGCAGAATTTGCGAACTAAAGGAAACTAACTAAATTTCGGGAACCCATTCCGAAACTAGTAAAGTTATTTAGTTAACTTAACACGTATGGGAACAACTTCTTTTATGTTCTGATAAAAAGGTGAAATTGTTTCATTTCTTTAGGTTTTTTGAGAATCGAGTAAGTTTGTTTTAGGGATTGATTTAGTTTATAAACTGTAATGTTGAGGCTGATACATATTACATGTCTACTGACTTATCTGATAATAAATAAATAAGTTAATATAAATATATTGGTGGACAATGCACACAACACCACCAAGCCCCCAAGATATAGCTTGTATAGCTTGTATTATGGTGACCAGGTGACTGACAGAATACTTATATATTTTTAATTACATACTCATTATACTTTATAACGCCCAAATACAGAACAAACGCCTATGTCTATAATACAAACCTACAGCGCAGAAGGCAGAGCTACTACCCATTGAGCTGAAAGACCTGTCAATATAATATAATGAAAAAAACACTTTACACTTAAGGAAGGTACCTCTAAAAACAATACTTTGTAGAAACCACTAACACGTATGTATGTATATCCGTACACTATTTCATCTCGATAAGAATAAGACTCTGCATGCAAGAACTCTGATTAAGGGCGGACAGACAGACCGACAGACGCACAAACTGACATGGCATAGATATAATAGTAAAGATACCAAAGTCCTTGTGGAAGAACCATTAAAATGTATACATTATGTGTATACAATACACATAACAGTGTAGCCCACACAATAGGTATGTAACATATGTATTTAACTTACGTAGCTAGGTATATGCCAGTCCTTGACTCGAAGCAACCGTCTCGGTAGAAGTTAGCAACACAAAACAACATTAATCTAGCAGCAAAGTGGCTACTACTCTGCATTTTCTTCAGATATACAAAAGGTTTGCTAGAAATAAGGTAATATTTCATACGCAGTCACAATAATAAGTCACACAAAACGTTCCGAGATCCTCGAATAATCTGAAAAGTCTTATGTTTTCGAAAAATAAATCATCTAGTCAGGTTCAACCTGAATTTTATACGAACTCTCATAAATTCTTCAATGCTAACCTATTCTGCGCACAAAAATATATAAAAAGTCTGCGAATAATAACTACGTAAAATTCTTATACAGAATAAAATTTAGTACTATCTAAGATAATCTGAATTCTTAGCAACCGTCGGAGGATGAAATTCATAGTCTGCGAGGTCATAATAATATGTCGTTGAGTGGTTTTTAATGTCCTTTAAAGCATAAAAGATTTAAGTGCTCCTAGTGAAAGTCAGTCAGCAAGAGAGTTACTTGAGTAGGAGTTAGTATATTTTATCAATTTTTCTAAACCATATGTAAATGTGATGTACGACGAATAAGATGAAGATAACAATTTATTACAATTTTTAATAAATAAACACAGATTAGATAAAATTATATAATATATTTCTTTTCCAACAGTCACTGATAAGTACTGATAAACATATTTGCAACTATGTAACCTCTATCAGATGCTCAGTTTCACCCAAGTGTATTACGATAGCAAGGTCAATACAAGTGTCATATTTGATTAGCGAATGGAGATAAAATATACTATTTCTGGTTTGATGAAAACATTTAAAAAAAAGTCGTTTTACACATGTTTCTAAAATTGCCATACAACTCATCACTTCACTGAAACATGGGTTTTGTGAGTTTATTCAGTTTTTTCAGTTTTTACAGTAGAATTTAGACTTTTCAAAATTCTCCTGCTTTTTTAACATGTCATCATTTCTCGTTCTCTAATGGTGTTATAATATTACGTTGACACTTTCCTGTTGTGTATGTTCTCGGCTTCCTCCATAGTGTCAGGCAGCTTAGAGCCCAACGTCTCCGGTGTGAGCAGGATCAGCAACCCGGAAAGCAGAGCCAGGCTACCGAATAGCACGAACGGCAACTCCTCGAAAAATGCAGCACCCTGGAATATCATGAGGACCTAATATTTTTCTGAGAAAACCGCACATCCAAGAACTAAAGACTCAAAAGGCATGTAGCATCTACATATCGTTAGGTTACTTGTAAAACCTTACCATAGCAGGGGTAAGCGGCGCAGTGATGGATCCAATACGACCAACCATAGAGGAGAAGGCGAACAGGTTGTGTCGATACTTGGTTGGGAACACCTCGGTGGTATACACGTAGATAGCTGTCACCACGGTCGCGATGCTAGATTTGCCAATCAAGTACACCGTGAGGGAGAGGCCGTAGTTCCCTGAACCAATATTTTCAATGAATCAATTACAAATAATATGAATTTGTACAAAAGTACACGCTATTGACTGGCCTGTCAGCTCAGTTGTTAGTAGCTCTGCCTTCTGAAATGTATGCTGAGGGTTTATTTCCTTCCCAGGATAAATGTTTGTGATGAACAAAGGTGTTTTTTCAGTGTCTGGGTGTTACACAATATAATAAAAATTTATATAAAAATATATAAGTATTTTATCAGTCATCTGGACACCATAATAGTTTCTCTGCTTAGTTTGTGGCTAGATGGTGTTGTGTGCAATGTTCTCCATTATTTATTTATTGGTTTACAAGCTGACTACTATACATATTTTATATCTCCTTACCCTTAGGCATAAATATATAAGCCGCTTGGCACGCAGCGCACATCCAGAAAGCTACCATCAGCACTGGTTTTCTTCCAACCCTGCTCAACAGGAATACAGATAACCAGAAACCTGGAATCTCTACAGCGGTCACGGCAATAAAGTTTAGATACTTGTTGCCAGAAATGTGCACAGAGTTGATAGACAAGCCATAGAAAACTAGGGTCGTTGTGATCCAACATACAGGAAGGACTATACACCTTATTAGAATCTGCTTATGCCTGAACACCTGAATAAGTAGCCATGGTTCCTGAGCTTTTTCAGCTTCTTCAATAGCGTTCTTCTTCTTCTCTTCCTCTGATGATACTCGTATCAGTTGTAACGATTTTTCTGAGAGTTCCTTTCTGTTGATTCGGGCAACTTCTTTTAAGAGAACTTCTGATTCCTCGTAACGACCTTTGCTCAGGTACCAGCGGACCGACTCAGCTAGGATCCAGAAGTAACTAAATGTAATGAGTTGAGGAATGTAAATGGCGAGCGTGAACTGTCTCCAATCTGGAACAGCCCAGGCTACAAGTCCCAAGTAGACTTGTCCCAGAGCAAAGCATGATGTCAGGAACCCACCAGCTATGACTCGGTACTTTGGACCCACAATCTCTAGCACTGAAACAATATAAGTTTAAGTAGTAACAACATCAGGCATAATTCTGGGAAATCTTTTCCAATATATTTTTTGAAATTACGCGATCGGAACTCATATTGTTGTAGTAGTTAATGGGTATTTATTGCCAGTCAGCCCGATACCATGATTATTGCAACGTAATCAAAATAAAGGGAATGAATTAATAGCTAATACGCGACTAATTAATATGTAATAAATACTAAAACGATATGAGTCTGTTACAAACCTACCCAAAATGTATGAGCAAGAAAAAACACCACCACCGAATACGGCTTCAATAAACTCCATAGTGATAAAAGATGTGTAGCTACTCGTCCAGTGGCGAGACATGCCAATCCAAGCGGTGTTGAATGCGTTCAGGGCGAGGGCAGTGCTGCGACCCCAGCGGTCTGACACAAACCCTGTCAGCGGGAGTGAGAAGAAAGTTCCGACGGTTCGAGTGAAGCCAATCAGGCTGCGACGCCACTCGTCACAGGCTAGGTTGAACTGAAATCAATAACATCAGCAGTACGCTTTGTAATAGAGCTCGTCCAGGGAAGTATTTGTACTATATTTCTGTACTATATTTCGCCGTTATACAGATGCTCGCAATGTTATGCTATGGTTTGAAGGATAAGGGTGCTAGTGAAATTACAGACACTGAAACATAATATTTTTATCTCTCTGACACTCAAGAAAAAGAAACAAATGGCGTTTCCTTGATATTTTGAATACTTACATCGTACACCACTGACTCCGTATTTTCATATACATGCTCTTCACAACGGTAGGTCACATTGGGGTCAAATAGTACAGCAGGACAGGAATCATTATATGACATGAAATTAGTCATATTATCTGCAAATCGTCTGCAGCTATCAATGGTACCTCCACTAGAAGGTATTGCGTTGGCGAGCCATGGTGCAGCAAACACTGTGTTTGTTGCATTTTCACATTGCGGAACTAAACACCTGAGAAACAGTTCAAACAACTGCTTAGCTTTCACCTATGTTTGTAACAAACAAACTCTGTGGAGCAGTGAGCGAAGGCCCGCCTGAACGCCTGACCGCAGAAGGTTGCGGGTTTGATTCCAGCCTCACAACAAATGTATGTATAATCTTCAAATATTTGTCTTGGTTCTGGGTGTTATTCTATGTATATTTATTTATTTTTTTACTAAACTAGGTCACGCGACGGATAAAGTTCATGGGTGGACTAATTATGTTTGTATGATATGCAAATCTTGGGTGTTGTAGTACCATGGTACTCATAAATAAGAATAATAAGAATTTATAAACCTTGTATCAATCCGGGACGTGGTGAAAACATATTCTGAACTGCAGGCAGAAAATAGAGCAGCAATCGCAGCAAGGGCCAGAGTCCGCAGTTGGAAACGCCCGAACTGACCAACTTCATTAACCAGAATCGTATCCAAATCAACTTTAACATTTTCTTCTAACACTTCATCATTGACCTTGTTCACTGTCGATTCTTCCATATTCAATTTTTATTTTAACATATCAGTAATATTATAAAAGTTGACTACGTCTCTCAAACCCGTATCTAAAGCCACACTGAAGCTCTTTAAGAATTATCTCGTCACATATGCCGAATACACTCAATGAACTATTGTACTGATAAAATTAAATAAAGCCGTAGAGAAGTGCAATTTTTGAGCCAGTGGTTTCATTTTTATCTTGCGAGAAATATGATAACATAAACTCATACTTAGTCAGTATTTTATTAAAGCCAAAACAAATAAGCACGGGTACTATGAAACTCTGTGGCTGAGTCTTCATCCCTTTTATTGTTGCTTTAACTCTCTTAAAGCAAGTGACCTGACAGCGGATTGAGAGAGTAAGAGAGACAAGCGAGAACATATTTCTGTTATTAGTATACTATGTGCATTGATTTTTTCTTGTCTTTGTATTATGTGCAGAGAAGCAAATAAATGGTGTTTGTCTAATATCTAGTGGCCGCATACAGATTAAATAACTTAGATTAAACTAAGTAATAAACTAAGTAACTAAGTAAGTAAAAATGTCAAATACAATTCGATTCAATACATTCATAAATATCATCTTTAAACGTCCTACATACCAGGTGAATTAAGGTGCTAATTTCCCCTAACCCAAGTCCGAGAAACTGGCAAGAAACTCGTCCAAGTCCTGGCGCTTTTTTGTATGATCCATCT
Organism: Lampropteryx suffumata; assembly: GCA_948098915.1. Lineage (NCBI taxonomy): Eukaryota > Metazoa > Arthropoda > Insecta > Lepidoptera > Geometridae > Lampropteryx > Lampropteryx suffumata. The sequence continues at coordinate 18,779,990 of OX402557.1, read as the reverse complement.
TATAAAGTAGCTTAACTACGGTAAACAAATACTAGATTACAGTAGTTTATACATTTCATTTCTGTCAGTAAACTGATTAATAATACAGTCATTTATATTATATTATACAATAGGAGGCCCTCCGGCAAGGTGGGGATCGATCGGGGTGACGATCTGCGAAAGGCTGCCGGCAGAAGCTGGATGCGAAGAACTGAAGACAGGGCGCAATGGAGCTCATTAGGGGAGGCCTATGTCCAGCAGTGGACTGCTATGGGCTGATGATGATGATGATGATACAATAGATTGATAGAATATCATTCAGAACTATCAGGGAGACTGGTTACGCATCACAGGCCTAGTACGACATACGTTACTTATTGCATTACTTTTACAAATATTTGAATACTTGTACAAACGAACTGAGGAACTCAACTGAAAAATAGTAATTGAAAAATGGTTTTGTAAAAAAAACAGTATGCTTTGCAAAATGCTCTTTCCATTGGGTACTTATTGGAAATCTCACAACTAGAGTAAAACACAATTGTTTGTTGAAATGTTCTTTACATCGAAACACTTTGCTTGTGCTTTTACTTCGAAAATGTTCTGCTTCTTCGAATGGCAAAGCTTTACACGGATGGAAATTTTAAGTAGCAGACTTATTATACATTGTCGGAATCCGCATACATAGACTTTTTTGCGGGAGTTCCACTACATTTATGTACCACTCGTAGTACTATAATAAGGTAAATTTTGATTAGTTTTTTGTTTATTTGGTTGTAGAGAAGATTAAAACCAGATTGTTAGCGATACATAGAAATTAAGCGTGTTAAACCTCGCGACAGCTAGTAAATAAATAATATGATATGATGCATTTTCAGAGTGGGTCAGATTATGAAAAGACAGGAAACGAAATAGCAAAATTGCGAGCAAAAGCTGTTTTGTAACGAAATAAAAGTTCTGCCTGAAAATTGCAAAAGTCTGGAAATACCTGTGCATTCATTCCTTAGTTCAAATATTCTGTAAAACGTACGAAAGTGGGTCAAAAGAATCTCAAATATTAACTTTGACTTGCATTTGCCTACTTACAGTGTTATTCAATACAGTTTACTAACAGTTTTATTTAATTTGGAAGAATATTTACTGAAGTTGAAGATAAAGAAGAGATAGCAGATTTGAGAGTGAATTTTCAAAGAGTTTCGTTAATTTTTGACAAGGAAATAGTTAGCCAATGACATTTTTCTAACCTGTGTGGGAGGTATGGACTTACCTTGACTTACTATTTTATAGGATAAGAGGAGGATATTTCAACGCCATAACTTACTTTATACCGTCAAGCAAATTTAACGCAAACGAAGTCGCAGAAGCTCACCTAGTTGAGTATAAATGTAGCGTCTCATCTGTGAGATTAATGAATGAGTTCCCGATGCGCTGTTTGTTTCGGTCTGTCGCGAGTTATTGCCGGAGATGGGCAAAGTTTCAGTACACAGTACAACTCGTAAAGTTTCAGTAGATTGAAGTAAGAATTTTGGTCGTAAAGTTTTAACAAACTGAAGTGCTTATACTTCTTTTATTGTTAATCATATCATTGTATCAATTGGTCCAATAGTAATGCCGGACATTTCACACAGCATCATCTTGTCCCAAAGTAAGCAGAGCTTGTGTTGTAGATACCACTGATCTACTTTTATATATATTTTTAAATACATCATTTAAATATTTTTAAAGATACAACCAGATCCGATGCAAGTACTTGCAGATCATACAATTTTTTTTCCGCGAGGAGAATCGAACCCGTAACCTTCTACGTCTCGGCCGGGCCTTGACCCACAGCGCAACGGAGACAAATAAAAAGTCAGTTAGATAAGAAGAAGAGACGAAGAACTTATTTTATTTTTATATAATTTATTTTTAACAAACCTACACGTCATGTGTTTAAAGTTACACTTTATAAGATCTCGTACTATAATAATAATAATTATAATACTAAAAACGACGCTAGGTATACCCGGTATGTAAACCGTTACTTCTCGTGCTAGTTATCAAACTGTTACGGCAAAGTAATGCCATTTATAAAATGAAACATTAAAGTAGTGATGGGTTTCAGCAAAATAGTGATCTTCATAGAATCAATACTAGTAACAGAAACAAAAGAGAACTCCTTTATGGGGAACACAATGCGCTTCTATAATAAGCTTCCTGAAAATGCAAGTAAGCTACCTATTCAGAAACATAAACATTACATAAAGTGTAGACTTTTGAAAGATGCGTATTTTAATAAAAATGGCTATATTATTGATAAGAATGGCCTCATGTTGCTCTGCCCTCAGACAGTTAATTGACAAATTTAAAATGTATAAACTACTGTAATCTTGTATTAGTATATCGTAGTTAAGGTAGTTATAAGATGGATCATACAAATAAGCGCTAGGACCAGGACGAGTTTCTTGCCAGTTCTTCTCGGACTTGGGTTAGGAGGAATTGGCAACTAAATTCACCTAAATAAATTAGTATGTAAAACGATTCAAAGTGGTTCTTGTGATTGTATTGAATAAAAATATGTTTGACTATGACTTTGACTTTTACCTCATATCTCTTTCTTTATTAAAACAGGTCACATAGGATGCACCCAACTTGGTATCAATCTAAAACCTAAAACTACGTTTATTTTTACAATAAATACTAAAATCGGTATAAAAAATATTTTACTTAAAAAATTAACCCATAACAGAATATATAGTTTGCCTCCATTTCAAGTTCTACTTACGGTAAAACTAATTCTAATTACTTTCAAAAATGTTATTAATCTTGTACATCAATTAACTTTAAATAATAATGTTAGAAGTGAATTAACTGCAAAATCAATTTCAAGTTGAACAAGCTTTGCGCATATTACCAAGAAACCAGCCTCAGACTAATTGACCTAGACTCAAATTAAACTACCCTCAGTATACAGAAAGCCTCAAGTTTTCAACGTGTTATATAATTATGTAAAATGTAATATAGACCTACGTGGAAACCGAAACAGTACATCTGGGAACCATTTCGAAATATAATTTTACTGAGAACTCTACTTGCTTCAAACCTGCATTCGACACATTCAAAATAAGAACTAGATATAAAAACAGAATTATATTTGTCTCAGAAAAAGTCCTTTAAAAATCTATTTTTTTGGATGAGGGTAGTATACCTTAGGCCACCAATTGAATACACAAATTGAATAATAGACCAATTTTCAGACGCCAAAATCAACTCAAATTTATCTAACCCAAAAGTTTTTTTACTCCATGGTAAAAACATAAGTGCGAAAGTCATGCCTGAGAGTGTTACTGTATATAACTAGCTACTTTTTTCACCACCATGGTTATTTTGCCATCGGTCAATTAAGGGCAACTTTAGATTAAAGAACAACTAAAAATGTTACGTCACCGCCATGTAAGTTATTAATCGAAAAACATTTTGTTTGTGTAATATAAAAAGTTATCTGTTTTCAAATATTTCTAGATTTTTTTTATAAACACTTATATTCAGATTTTTCCTTTTACTTGTACTTTGAGACCATGATTCTTGCCAAGTTTCATGATTCCATATCTTGATTTACTAACGATCGTCAACATATACGGCATATCTGCACGTATTGTAAACAATATTAGTCCTAGCAGAAGACCAGCGCTTTGTGGACTGCAATAGGCATATGCTGAGTTAGGGTCAATTTTGCGGCAACCATTAATTAAGTTAGTATGTGCGGGTTATTCTATTTGTACATCTATAGTAATGTGTTATTGCAAACAACAAAATATGCTATTCTATTCCATGCTATTTTGGCCGTATATTTTTGTTGACTTTTGATTTATATTTTTTTATTCATAGATAGACCTACGTTTGACTACGTTCTTGCGTGATGTTAAGCGACGATGTTGCCAATAATGGGGCACGCAGGTCTAGAAGACACCTATTTACTCTTGACTTGAGACCCTGATTGTAGTTTTCAGAAAAGAAAAGAAAGACGACGGCAAAGCATTCAGATCCATGGCTGTACGCATTATAAATGTGGAAGCAAAGCGTTTTGTTCGTAAGGGCTATAGACTGACAAGGTATGGACGATACTGAGCGGTACGTTAGCTTATCCTGTTAAGAAAAGGAGATCATGCAACTCATGGGCACACTCTCCGAAATGTATTCTATAAAAGATCGAAAGGCAAGCAACTTTACCGCGGTGCTTGAGACTCTGGAACTTAGTCTCAGCGTTTAGTTGCTCACCTATCACCCTGCTCTACGCTCAATCGAGTCAGCCAAACCATCAGCCAAACACTAGCTAGCAGCTTTACTGCCAGCTGGTGTTTGGCTGATCCATCCCATAGATGGCAGCAATACTCCATAACCGACCAGACTTGAGCTTTACATTAAGCGGAAAGCTGTCCAGGTGTGAGGTATCGCCTCACCTTGTTGAGGATGCCAAGCTTCATGGCTGGAGAGTCAAATCCAGACGCATAAGCATCTCGTCTCTGTGTTTCTGAATGTCAGTTTTACTGGCTCGTGCGCCAGCAATGTATTTCTCCACAACTGTACTGTCGTCTGCATACCCAGTGATTCCGGGCATAAGTAGATCGTTTATGAGCAGTAAAAACACCGATAGAAGGGCAGAGAGCACTGACCCTTGACTCAGACTCAGAAGTTAGACTTTTTTACAGCTTCAAGAGACCATAAACCTCATTACTTAATATAAATTTTAACTCGATACCTCCTAAGAAATATGATACATACAGACAGACAACGAAGAGTTCTTTCCATTTGAGGTACGGAACTCTAAACAAATTAAAAAATTACTAGTGTTTGTGGTTATGTTTTTTTTGTTTAGTTGTATGGTAATCTTAAACAGAACCGATTCTAAAAACTCTTTCACCAAGAGATAGCTAGTTTAATGCAAAGTGGTTTAAGCGGATAAAACCGTGGAATAGGCAGCTATTCTTTATATAATGTAAATAGGTACCTACTTAAAATCGCTACCAATAAATGCACTACCTACCAAAATAATAAAGAGATACCCGGTATCCCAGGCACGTACCCTGAAGTCCCATTAAACCGATCTCTGGCCCATTTCTAATGTTTCAATTAGCCGCACGTGCGATTAGTTACATTGGCCCATCTCTAATGTCTTATAAGTTGGCCCATTTCTAATGTCCTCTAACAATGGCCCATTTCTATGTCCCATTCCGGTAAATTGTTACCTACCTGAGAATTCCACTAATACGCCCTACTTTACCATAGATACAATAATTGGTAGATATGATCGTCTAAATTATTATTAATATTATATATATTATTTGTTATTTGCTCCTTATTCTGTGCTGTTATGTTTGTGAGTTCCTGTTATCATCATTATCATGTGGAGCTTGTCTCATCCCACTGGTGAGCATAGGTCTCTCGTCTCGACGTTTGAGCCATCTATCTTTTTCTGGCGCTAATCTAACCCCGTGTACGAGATGCGAATTAAACTGTTAACCCATCTCCCGTGTTTTACAATACAATTATTTAGTTACATTTACATGTTGTCCCAAAATAAGCAAAGATTGTACTATGGGAGCCAGTTCACTAACAGAATTAATACTTGTATACTTGTAAATAAACTGTCTTACTTGTCTAACACACACACTGAGCGAACATGTTCATCACACAAATGTTTGTCCTGATTTAGGATCGAACTCACAACTATAAGCGCAGAAGAGTTACTACCAACTGAGCTGTGAGGTCTGTCAGTGATTGGTCCATTAGACCTGTTCAATACATAGAACAACTTTGTTTTATAAAGTCTCCCACTTTTGGTTTCGTCTTTGATTCCTTTGAACGAAACTTGCGTCTCGTGAAGTTCTCGCAGGGAGCGTGATTTGCTCTGCCTGTCACGGGAAGTAATCTTGCTTGTAAATGGGTTTATTTGTAGTTTCCTTATATACGCTTTTTGTATTCACGGAGAGGAAATGTTTTTATCCTATTACAAATATTTGTGTGGAGGTTTGATTGTTTGTTAAGTTGTATATTTGTAAGTAAATGTTTGATTGTGGTTCAAATACGCTGTAAAGGCTAAACGAATTTGGATAAAACTTGTCATGGAAGAAATCTGTGGCATTCCAGGCCACAATAATAATAATTAATTTATTAAATCAGACACGTTATAAGTCCATTTGGTGTTAGTAACACGGTTGGCAGTAGGCTTTGAAGAGTGTGATTTAAGTGTGTGCGTGAAAAGCATACAGACTTTTTATGGTGTATGTGCCAAGGGTTCGAAGCCGTAGTTATCTTTATAATTATAACCTGAAAGAGGTTGGTATACAATTTAGGAGGGTTATAGGAGGGAGGACATGTGCTAGTCTGATGCTTTAAAAGTCTTCTACCATTTATTGGTTAACATTGTTACAGAAAACTACCGTACTGGATGATTGATCACGAAACATCTCTAAATATATAGTGGTGTATATTGTACGGTTAGAAATATAAACTTTTTCTTGTGTCTTATGTTGTTTGGTGGAGGCACCGACACTGTTTTGATTCAACTAGAGAATCTTCATCAGGGTGAGTTTGATCCGCGGTTTGCATGCTTACGTTCGCGTTCGTATTCGCTTGGAGCGTGTTGTATTTCTCTATGGAAGTATTGTTGCAGCTAGTGCTGGTTCTTCGTCTTTACCACTCGTACTCTCAATATCAGCATTGAGCAAACATACAAAACCAAGATTATCTCACCAGAATCCACATTTTTACTACAGTAGATTCCGTGCAGACGAGGTCTCCAAACTGGAGAAAGAAACTAACCAAACTCGGTTGAAGTTGAAGTCGGTGGAACTCGGCCTATTTCAATGAAATCTAGTGAAACACGATAGTGATTTATTAAAAAACTTAGTCATGGATAACGTTATTTAGGACACGGAGAAAATAAAATCCCAAAAACACTCCCATGGCTGATGTATCGTAAAAGTTAAGATAGTATAACTTTGGCAAAATGTTAAACGTACTAAGCTTGTGAAAAAATAAAATTACACAGAAAAAGTTTGATAAAACACTCCGACTCGGGGTAACTTTGTGGAGTTTGACATAATCTGGTTAGAAAATTCCTCTCTACTTTTGCCCATCTTCCATAATTCTTATTAATGAGCTCTGAGAAAAATCCAAGATTGTGATAAGAGGATAATTTTAAGTTTAATTAGCAAGCTGATAATTATGATAATAACTGATATTTTTATGCGGTTTTTGTATTAATTACTAATAATTTCGTACGAGTCAAAACTTTGGTGAGGGAGTTGGCCGCCCTAAGGCATCTTATTGTGTAACTAATTATTTCGAACCAGTGTGGTGAGAAGGCTTAAGTGCGCCTCAGAGGGTACTCTGACGGGTACCTTTTGTGCGCGGCAAGTCTTCGAACCTCTAATGTTATAAATGATGGCTTTATAATAAGGGACGCGCACATGGACCACTTACAACACCCATGGAACCAGTATTTCAGAACAAAACTCAAATTGATATCAAATGAAGCATTGTTTTTCGCAAAGTTTAGATTTTTAGATAGATATATCTAAAAGGCGTATGCTTAGTTCTGTTATGTAAACATCTCTTATATTCAATCACCATGTTATATAAATGTTTTTTCATTATTGAGAATCACACCTGCTACACACAACATAGATCTCAGGTGTAACACTGATCATTGTTTGCAAGTGTCTCGTGTGCGTTTACAATTGTCACTGATTAGGTACATATGTACATACTCGTGTGTACGAGCAGCCTGTTCAGTGGTTTCACCCATATAACTAAGCACGCGAGGTAGGTACCCACATCAAAAATAGCCTATGTCCAACTCCAAGGTTCCATCTTCCATCAGTCCATCTTTATACCAATTCTTCATTCTTCAACATCGGTTTTGCGGTTTAGACGTGAAAACGTAACAGACAGACAGATAGACTGACAGACATACAGAGTTACTTTCGCATTTATAATATATTAGCTGTCCGCGTGCAGCTTCGCCTGATTTTTCTCAGGACAAACCAATTTTCACGGGATGAAAAGTAGCCTATGTCACCAGGGGGATAGTGTAGCTTTCCAATGGTAAAATAATTTTTCAAATCGGTCCAGTAGATTCGGAGCCTATTCAATACAAACAAACAAACAATCAAATTTTTCCTCTTTATAATATTAGTATAGATATAAAAGATATACATAAACAGCACATTTGTGATTGTGTGCGTGCAAATAAGGGTAAAATCTAGCAAGTGGGATAACATTTAAAAAAAGGTTCCAAGCAATCTCGACAGTCAGTTTCTAGTCAAGTCCCTCGGAAGAAATAATGAAGTACCTAAAATTCAAGTGGGCGAAACAATGAAATAACGAAAAAGAAATGAAAAGCAAAATGACAATCCTACGGAAAAGCTGATAAGAAATCTGATGGTTAAGTGGTGACCTGATTTCCGATTGTTGTCAGTTCTTACTTCTGTAGGTACTTCTACGAGCTAACGACATTACCATCGAAAATGATAACAACTATATTATAGATTAAAAATATTAACTGAAAGTGACTGATTGGTCGGTCAGCTCAGTTGGTAGTAGAACTTTCTGCTCCGTAGGTTGAGGGTTCTATTTCCTCCCAGGACAAACATTTGTGAAAAACATAGGTATTTTTTCTGTGTCTGGGTGTTGAAAAATATCATATGTATGTATTTAATAATATAAGTACCTTTTATATCAATCATCTGGTCACCATATTACAAGCTATGTTTAGTTTGGGGTTAGATTGTGTAGTATTATTGCAATGCAATTATTATTATTATAGCCCCGTATTAAATTATATTCTATTCTTGATTACGGGGTTATAATAATAATTCTTGTCAATTATTTTTGGACTTAAGTTGGGAGGATTGGGCTAGGACATTTTAAGTTACACAGTATGCCACACATTACGAACTGATTATTGTGATTGTATTTAATAAAAATGACTTATTTTATTGATCGCACAACAGTTTTTCACTGACTGCACCACAGTGGGCATTCCGATAACACTTTTTGGGTAGAACTACTGACGTTCTTTTGTCTGAGGGTAGTTCGAGAAATTTTCCTTTAGCGCGCGAAATGGTTCATGTCACGGAACCTTTGTGTTTGACTTTCATAATCTCGTCGAAGCAAACTTTACTCTTTGGCTAAGTTACAAAACAAATTAACTTGCTTTGAATAATTAATAAAGCAGCTGGTATAATTAAATTATAACATTGACTTCGAGTTTAGTCTTAAAATATTATTTTACGGTATCTTTGCTATTTGTTGGATAATTTGCATAAACATTATTAACATAACAATATATTCCCATCCTTATTCAAAACGCAATGTGATCGAGATGTGACGGGATTTTTTTTAATATAAGTATACTATAGCGAGATTTAAACGACACAGTTTTAATAAATAATATAAGATCCAGTGCGAAAACAGCGCCTGAGAGAGTAGGTACTATACCTACGTAGCTAATTCTTTCACCATCATGGTTACTTTTCCATTTTTTACTATTACTGGCCTAATTAACGGCTACTATACCGTCATATACTTAGAAAGCAACAGACATTGCTCCAACGAAAAGACTGATTAAAGAACATACATAGCTTTGTACATAAATTATAAGTCAATAATTATTGAATTTTCCCTTTACTTGTGCTGAGACCTTGCTTCTTGCCAATTTTCATGTTTCTATGTCAACGGGACGTACCCCATAGGTTTTGATTTACTGGTGAGTTTGAAATATGCGGCATAAATAATATATTTAGGCCGTATTGTTTTGACTGCGTTGACTTAAGAGCTAGATTTTACAGCTGCAAGGTACCGCAGACTTTAGTATTTGTTATTAATTTCAGTTTGAAACCTTCGTGCGTTTCTGAGAAAAAGGGTTTCTGAGAACATACAGACACACAGACAGACGGATAACGAAGTGATTCTAAATGGTTTATTCTTTGGATTTTGAGGCACAGAGCTCTATATATGTACTGAATATGGTTTACGGTTTAAGAATTTATGTTTCACAAGAATTACAAATTCACTTACAAATAAATGCTATTTACTAAAAGTTATATAATATGTGCCGTCATGCATACGTAGCTTAAATATTCCTTAAAAACATACAATGAAAATATAAAATTAATATTTAGGTAATGTGGGTAGTTGTATAATGCAGCGAGTAAGCCGATGCATAGTCGCTACAAGTAGTGCCGAACGGCGCGATACAAATATTTACTAAGGCATTAGCTACAGTGATAAAAAAGCGATGGATTATGTTGCTAACATTTACATGTACAGAATAATACACAATAATCAAAGTCAAAGTCAAGCGTTCTTTATTCAATACAATCACAAGGACCACTTTGAATCGTCTTCTTATATGCTAGTGAATCTACGTGCCAGTTTCTCCTAAACCCGGCCTAACCTAAGAGTCCGGCAAGAAATTCGTCTGGTCTTAACACTTTTAATAAAAACAAATATAATATATATGTGAAACCGTTATACTATGATAACGGGCATTACACGAGCATGATTGCTCGCCAACTACAGTTGATCAGTTTGGAGCAACTAGTTTCTCTAAATCGTTGCATATCGCGAGGTATCGCGAGGTATGGTGTGGCGGTTTCTCTATAATAATATTAATAATATACAAATATTGGTTTAAATAAATTACAACATTCTTGCCCCAATCTAAGCATAGCTTGTACTACGGAAACCTACGACTGATATAATACCAGGATAACTGAACTTTGTTCGGTATAAAACTCGGTTAAAACGACGTTTTCTAAAAATGAAACCTAGCTAGATAGATTTATCGACCCCTAAAACCCCTGCAAACTAAATTTCATGAACATCGTTGGAGCTGTTTCCGAGATTCAGATTATGTATATAAATTACATAATTACTACAAGAATTGCTTGTTTTAAGGTATTATATAGAGACATATTTTGAAATACTAATTTATATTACTTTATAACACCCAGACACAACAACAAACAACAACAAACATCTATGTTCATCACCTAAAGATTTCTTCGAATGAATGAATCGTTTATTTGGCACACCGAAAAAAATATCTTTACTAAAACAACATAAAATTAGGTATAGGTTAATTAGGTTAATAATATAATAAGTAAGCACCAACCTATTGCGCATGAATGTGAGTGTCTAAAAAATGTCCAGCTCAGCATGGATGGAAGCAAGTAATGCTTACACTCAATGCTGATTTGCAGCTGATACTAGTCTTAGGAGATTATCTAGTGCAGCAACGACAACAGAACAATTAATTTAAGGTGGGTAGGTAAATACAGAGACAAAAAAAATAAGTGAAAATTATAATTTGGTATTTTAGTAATTTGGTATTTGTCCTGGGAGGGATTCGATCATAAAACCTAAAGCGCAAAAGGCAGAACTACTAAACAACTGAGTCGAGAGGCTAGTCATCTTTAGTATACAAATTGCATAAATATGTATTTCCGTTACCGTTTGTTGCTTGATGTTCTCATGACATCATCAAGCAATTGGAAAGTATTGCTTAAAAATTGAAGAATTGATACAATTCTGAAGGATTGTTTCAAACGATCTTTAGGTTAAAGTAATTTGTACTCGTATAATGCATTATTGGCCAATTTGAATATCCTCGAAGAGAACTTTTCGTACCCAATAAACTCAGTAATTCGCCTTTTATAAAAGCTCTTTCAAAGTTGTAACGTACATCTGCCAGCGATTATAAGTTTTATCTCTGGGCGATGAAGTTTAAATTGCTGCGGGGAAATGCGTACGAATTGCTTTTTTACAGACAACAATAATTTTAATAATACAATTTGGGATATAATAATGTAAATCGTTTTGTTAATTTCATTTAGGGCATATAAGTACATATATATAAGTACTTCATGGTGTATATATAATTTGTGGTATTATTTTCAATATTTCAGCAGCTAAAAAGGTATACCTAATCTGATTATCCAAGTGCGATTAAAACGAACGAAGTCGAAAAAGAAAGTCGACTAACTGGATAACTAATAATAGTAAACTGGCTCTTTTAAAGATAATGATGGATTAATATATTACCCGTGGGTGTTATATCATAAGTATGTATTTAAAGTAATATTATAAACATTATATCAGTTTTGTTCCCGAAGTAAAAGCATTTCTTATTTTGGGGCTATAGGGTCAGATGATGTTGTGTGAAATGTCCAACATTATTATTATTATAATCATTATTATAAAATAACCTAGCTGCAAGTACACGTGGTTGTTCCGGTAATCGCATTTGTTTTTCTTGTCTCCTTGACTATAAATAGTCAGAGAGACAGCGGCTGTAATTTCCGCCGGTTGTCGTGACGGATGCGCACACTTCCTTATTGCGGAGTTGTTGATCAAAGGAGATAGACTACTAACTACGAGTTTTATCTTGACGAGTGACATTCGCGATTTTAATAGTCTTGTGGTAAACACCAAACGCAAACGCGTCAAAAGAATTTAATCGAAAAAAGTCAGGCTCATTCTTCGTTTGTCATCTTTGTATAATATGAGGAATCCCGAGAATGTTTTAGACTGTTCTATTTCATTTCGCGATGACGTTAAGAATAGACAAATGACGACCGACTAAGACTTTATAACCAAACCATCACTTGACAATGACAAAATTGACACGACAGATGCCATTATAGGAAGAACGGAAGAAGAAGACGAGCGACATTCGCCATTCGCTAAAATTATTTTAGCGCGATTTTGATAGGAACCACTGATTTTATAATGAATCGAACCTTATACCAGCCCGGCTTATTAATTAAATTATATATACTTGTTTGTCTAGTTCCAGAAAAAAGATACAAATAAAAGAGGATAAAAATAAACTTGAGTATAATAATATTTATGTAAGCATCGAATTCGCGATCGTTCCCTTAACTTTTTTTGTGGATTGGCACGTATTACTAGCGTATTCTTGTATAACAGGAGCACACAAAATAACACACTTTCTTTTAAAATAAACACACAAAATGATGAAAAACCTTGGCATAGCTTTATCCTGTTTTAAATTTGAGAAATTGAAAACCCTCTCAACATTTTAATACCAGAGATAAAAGAGTAATCGTCTAAAACCCTTAACTGTTTCAATTTCATGACTCTATCAACCAAGAAATGACTTTCTCAAGTGTCTCGCTACACTCACCGGCTCGCTCCACTCACTCATAGAGTCGAAGAACGATGTAAAAAGCTCGCTGTAAGAAGGAAGTAATGAAAACGAGAAAGATACTAAATCGTGAGAGTGCTACGAAATGAGGAAATAAATAAAACAAGATCTTGAATAAAGCACTCTTAAACTTGCTTTAAGCAAAAAGTTGAGGCTTCTGATTCGAGTTTGAAATTAATAAGCAGCACATTTATCGTAAACTTTGCATTCTAAAGCGGTAGATATACTAGGAGGCTGATCTGCTGTGGAAAAACTAAGGGACGAAGTATGGCGCCACATTTGAGCGTTTGCTCTACGTTGCTATGCGGTAACTTTTGCTATGAAATCTCGGCGTAACTGGTTGTGACGGAGTCAAGTCAAATCAAGGTAAATAAAGTTTAATTTAATACGCGTCTCTACAAGGATTACTTTGAATCGTCTTACAAACTTTACAGCAGAGAGAGTTAACATGCATACAGCCCACCTGATGGTAAGTGGCTACCGTAACCTATAACGCTTGCAATACAAGGAGGTATCATCGCACGTTGCTGGCTCTAGATATATGTTTTAGAGGAAATGGGGCAATGGGGTTATGCCCGCCTGAGACGGAGAGGGTAGCAGGGTAAAGAGCAGTCACGGGATAAATTTTTGTATATTCTACAAATATTTGTCTCAGGTCCGGTTTACTCCCATAACACAAGCTATGCTGACTTTGGGGATTGATAATGCTATGTAAAATGTCCAGCATTTTAACTTCTTTTGTCATTTTTTACATTAATACAAATAAATGTTTCAACGAAGGCCAAGCTAGAACTATTTTCTAAATTTTAGCGCTTATAAATAACTGATGGCCGCACATAACAACAGGAACTTAGAACTTCTTTTTTTCATACTCAGAACTCTGTCTCGTTGATAAAAATCTGCTGATAATATTGAGCTAACTTAACTTTCCAGTCAACTTCTCTCCTCAGTTCTCTAGGTACTTACAAATTGTCTGAGAGGTTACTTATCTGTACTTTGAAGCATTATATTCCATGAATTGGCTGGCCTTCGGATAACAATGTATAATTCAACGTGGCTGCTCTGAGATTGAACAGCTTGCTAATGGCATAAACTGAATGCTGAAAGGCTAGCATGAGTGCACTGATTTTAATTGAATCGAGGTTTTTGCAAACGTTAATGTTGATCAGTAGAGCGAACGCGCTATTTGTCAACGTGCAATCGAACAAATGTATTTATGGAACTACCTAGTATTACTCTATGCACAGACTACAAGGATGTACTAAATTAAAAACGTTTGTTTGAAAGCACTGTCTAAAATAGCGAGAGGTATAAAATCTCCAAATTACAGCTAAATCGTTTACGTTGTAGTGACTAGCGCGGTACGAATATGTCAAAAATAAAGTTTTGACTTTGTTTTAGATTTGGTTTAGCTATTGTTCAAATTTTAAAAATTACCGCGGTCGGCCCCCAGGGGTCTTAAAATAAGTTTAAGGATCGTCCTGCTACTAATTTGTTGTACAACTTGGATGGAAGGTAGGTTACTTTTTATCTATGTACATAACGGGCATAGCCGCGAGCTAGTAGCAGAAGGATACTAGCAGAAGCTAGTATTGGATACTAAGTAAGATCTCGTCATGCATACACTGTGCCTTCGTAAAATACTGTGCAGAAACAGGTTATTGGTTGTTTACTGTCTCAAAATTTACTGCAGCAAAGTTTTTTAAACTTACGCGATCAGAACACATTATTATAAATATTAACGGGTATTTATCGCGTTTATTTACCTATTTTCCCCGACGTTTCGACAGGTTTACACTTTGTCGTGGTCACGGGATGACTGACCACGTCATCCTGTCACACCAGTCATCCCGTGACCACGACAGAGTGTAAACCTGTCGAAACGTCGGGACAAATAGGTAAATAAACGCGATAAATACCCGTTAATATATATAATAATGTTTACTGCAGCAGTAAAACTATTTTGAGTGGTATCTACCTAAATATTGTTGCCTACCTACTTGTTAAGTTATGGTCTCTTTATGTCACACTTTCCTCACCTACTTACCGCACCATACATTTTTTCATATAAACTTCACAAAACGTGGTATCTAAATTAGCCCAAAACACGTTTTAAACATTACTAAGCCAAAAGATAAATATATAGAAAAACAATTTATTGTACACAAATTGAAATCAACAAAATAATGATTAGCTATACAGTTGTACAACGGACAGCCTTATCGCTTCAAGCGACCTCCTTCAGGCAACCTTTGGATGGACAGGATAGACAAAAAACAAAAAGACAGCGCTGAACAAAAAGTTACCTATACTTAATAATCTAATACATAAAATACAAAATATATCAATTACAATAAAAAAAGGATATTTTGCTTATGGTCTGTTTTTTACTATTACTGTTGTTCTTACTTTGAATATTTTATTATCTATAAGTTCTAAACGAGTTGAATACAATATTACTAAAGCTTTATTATAAAGAAACTAATTTAATTACTGTGAATCTTAGATATAAACATAAATAAAATTTATAAATAAATAAATACGGCCATGTCGAAGGCCATTAGACGAACTATTGATACCGTCAGCACAGTTTAATACTGATGCAAACAAGCATTGTACTTTAAATTATGAACAACTAAAATCAGGCCGGCGACTTTCATTGCGTATATACTTTTATATCCAATTTAATTTCAATAAAAGTACCTTTTCTAGATAAAAAAGTGTCTTAAACCCAGTTCAAAACCTATCTGGCTAACC
Organism: Lampropteryx suffumata; assembly: GCA_948098915.1. Taxonomy (NCBI): domain Eukaryota; kingdom Metazoa; phylum Arthropoda; class Insecta; order Lepidoptera; family Geometridae; genus Lampropteryx; species Lampropteryx suffumata. Next base: position 18,764,038 of record OX402557.1, on the reverse strand, counting down.
CAAATTTCATTAAATTCGGTTTGGATGAGATTAAGTTGCAAACATCCTTAATCATTCGCATTCAAATATTCGTGTGATTGTCACGTCCTCATCCTGTATCCGTCACATACGATCACCAGTTTTTTAACATTGTTGATCAACTTGCTAGCGAATTAAATCTGTTTTGACTAGTGCTTCTCTCACTAACTTGAATTGAATGCGGGTTCTCTGACAGAGGCAGATAAGGCACACGTAACCTAGTTTGACACGAATCGCTCGGGTCTTTTGTTGTTACTGAAACTCTTTAGGCAACTTTTACCTTTCTATAGTATCAAACAAGTCTTATACAAGTGTTAGAAATTACTTACTTGAAGTACTTATTGTTGAATAATTTAGGTACTCATAGGTACGCGACAAAGGACCTTTGTACTCGAACCCTAAACCTAGCTTACCTATTTATGTGAGCCTTTGTTGGCCGAACCGAATATTTACATAAGCGTTTGAGAGAGCAAATATATTACGAGACACCTTCAATATAAATCAAACAAGGGCTTGTATACACTGAAAGCGTAGACAGGGAGTCAAATTTGATCAGTTGAGGACACCTTGAAATACGTCAATAAACACGGTCAATTACATTAATTCCGAGCCCATTTGTATGTTCATGACCAGAAACACAGGTATTATTTTGTCGTTATGCTGATTGCTATGTGCCTGTGCCGGTGCCTTCATCAACTGAATGATGCGTTAAGAGCCGCGTTCTTAGAACACATTTTCTTTTACTTAAATACATCTTTCAACTTCTGTCAAAAGTTAATCACGGTTTAAAACCATCCTATACATAGAGACTAGCAGTTCAAGTTGACGGGCGTTTATAAGTAAGGCCTATTGATTTGTGAGTATTATAATAAAGGGCCGCTGTGAGAAGATCTACCCAAAATGTACATTTAGAAACGCCATTCAGTAGCTCTCGAAGTTTTAGAAACTAGGTTTTTTATAAAAAGTGTATAATATTTTACAAAGCTTAACATTCCGATGTATTAAGTCGTGTGGCATAGCCCAAGCATAGGTGGCAGGTTCAAATACGACCAAATAACGCGCAAGGAATTGACTCTCCAGAGTAGTCACTCACGCCAACACGTAGCAAATTTTAAATATATACTGAAACAATAGGTAAACGCTGTTCATATGTTTATGTGACTTCATAAAAATAAAAAACTTAATTTAATAATTATTTAATAAAAATTAAGTAGAAATAAAAAAACGTGTGCGTCTCCGGGACGCCGACAGAAGTGATAACTTAAACTAATCTAACTAGCTCTGTGGGTTAGAGTGAGAGCCTGCCTACCATTGCCTTAAACGTGAGATAAACGGAAGCCAGAAAGAGTGGCGCCGTAACGCGTTACGTAACGAAGTAGTTTACCCATTCAAAAGTTTATCAATTCAAAAATATTATAAAATATATTGTAAAATTTTGTTTATTTTATTTCTTCACTGACAAGCTTCGCGAACGACATCCTTCCTTTAGTTTTACAGAATTGGTAACGGGAACTATCCTATTTTAGGTAGTTTTATTTTCATCTATTTGCACCCGTTATAAATGTGTTTCGAGTGTTATAGTTACAAACTCATTGAATAATCAATTATTGGTATCACTTCTCTATAATCATTTCATAGTTCCTAACTGACAACGCATATATCATAAAAATTAAATAACCATTTACAAAGTAATTCAAGAAAGCATTAAAAGAACATTCGCCTACATCAAGTATTTTATTTTTTTAAACTCGTGAAAAACTAACTCGTGAACAAATTTCCAGCAGGCTTATGTTCAGAGGCTCTTGTGGACTCACCTTTATCCACAACCTCGTGAGACTTAGATCCCCTAACTAAATCACTTTAACTCAAAAGATTTAAAGTAATTGCATTAACATTCATGGCCTGTATCAGTAAACAAAGAAGTTGGATTGCTCCATTCGAGTTGGATTAAGGACTTTAGTTATAAAACCACGTCTAGAATACGAAATCTCGAAATAAAATACTAATAAAATGAAAATACATTTATATACATTTGTTTGCCAATAGAGACATGTATAGATTTATTAACGTTTGCAAAATGTACAGGAGTGTCCTAATGTCCATACTGAAATGTAACATATCTTTTTCTTGTTGTTACAGATAAGCGATAAAAGCAAAATGAAACCAGAAATGTGAGATCAAAATGATACCTAGAACGGGTTCATCGCGAAGGCGTCGAGCCTCCAGGAGTGCGGCCACTTCACCTCAGACCAGGTCACCAAGAGCATCAGCCCAACCTTCCAGAAGAGCATCTTTAGCTGCAGCAGAAACCGACGAGGAAATGGAACCACCTCCGCAAAGAAGTCCTCGGGCCAGCCTTGCACCAGATGCTGCCATGGACCTACCAAACTACCATCGAAGTCCAAGACACTCGCTTGCTCCTGAAGCTAGGTCTGCGAGAAACTCTATGACGCCAGATGCAGCCATGCAGATGAGGAACAGTCTCGCACCATCCCGCAACAACTTGAACGTCGAAATGTCTTACGGTTCCCGACTTTCACTAAACCCTCAAGACTTCAACCGCAGCCCTAGGAACAGCATCACACCAGATATGACAGCGAGGAGTCCGCGGCGCAGCCTGGTTCCAGAAGGTTCCAACTGGCATCAGCCACGAAACTCCCTGGTACCAGAGGTGGGGAGAAGTCCGAGGCATTCCGTTGCAAGTATCCAGATCGACCCAGCTAGATCCCAAAAAGATATGAATACGAGGACCAGTCCACGTGGGAGTATAGCTCCTGACGTATCTATTAAGTGCAAAGATCATCAGATCCTTGACCGAACGCCAAGAGGTTCACTGATACCTGATTCACAAAGAAGTCCCAGGGGTAGTATTGCACCATCCGAAAGGAGTGCTAGAGGTAGCCTTGTGCCCGGAGATATGGAAGCTGCTAGGGTTAGTCCAAGAGGTAGCTTAACGCTGACGTTCCAAGAGCCTCTGGTCTCCAGAGAAAGGCGGGCAAGTGAAGAAAGTCAGGCAGCTGGTGAGTTCAGAACTGTTTTTGCTTATATCACCTGAAATGATAAACAGATAAAGGTCTTCAACTTACTTATCCTTGGCTCTTTGGTTTTAGCAATCAAAGGAAGGAGTGTTTCCCCATACAGAGGCTCTGGCGGACGCCAGAGTGGCACCGGGGCTCCATCAGACAGTGGCTCTCGGCGAGCATCTAGTTCTGTCAGTCAGGTAAGCTTTATCATCCGATAGAAGTCACAATGGGCCTATGGAGGCAAAACCATCGTTTCAGAGATACAATTACCAAAATATTATATTTAAAAATTAAACCAAAATTAATTACTCTTGATTGGCCTCTCAGCTCAGTTGGTAGTAGCTCTATCTTTTACGATGTAGGTTAAGATTTCGATTCTCTCCCAGGACAAACATTTGTGTGATGAAGAAAAAACATAGGTGTTTGTTCTGTGTCTGGGTGTTATAAGGTATCATAAGTATTTAAAAATATTAGTGGTCGCCCACTGGTCGAAGTTTGACCATAATTAATTAATTATTAATGTATTTTAATGCATAATTTTAGAAATATATTTGCATACTGCATTCCTACTCTATATAAACTATAAGTGTGCGAAATTTCATACTCCTCCGTCCGCGCAATTTTAGTTAAAAGGGGTACAAAGTTTTTGCTTCACGTATTAATATATTATTAGATATTAGGATTATATAAGTCATCTGGTTACTATAATACCTAGAAGTTATGTTTAGTTAAGGGTTATATAGTGTAAGGTGTATTCTAGTATTTATTTATTTATTATTTAAGTGGCAATGCCACTAGTGTTCTTAGGACGCTGCCTAGAGGTAGTGATTAGGATCAGAAAAACGGTTCTTAGACAGTTTATTATTCTGTAATATTTAAACAAATACTTATAACTTAAGAAGTTGAGTAAGGACATTCTTCAGGTGTCGGGAGACGAGCAAAGGCGGCTGTGTGGCGAACAGGCAAAGTACAACGACCGCAGCGGTCTAGGACTCGGAGTGGGCCTCACCACGTATGGATCCGTGGCCTACCAGCTGAAAGACGCCAACATGGAGGCTTCGGGTACCGTGGACTTCGTTTGCCGTGCGGCTAAGATTATGAACAGGACCAGTGAGTGACCTACATTTCTATAAAATTGTGTGTAAATCTTAGGAAACGTCTACCAAGTCGGTTAAAAAAGATTCATGCTAACGACTGATTCTATGTTTGTATGTTTTATAAACGTACAAACCCCTATTATAAAAGTGCACTAGGATTAAAAATAAAATACGTAGATGCAGCCAAGAAATAAACACAAACTCTTAATGAAGGAAACCTATATATTTTAGTACTTTATAATTGTGACGCTTATGGCGAAGTCACGTCAAAAGAATATAGTTGAACAAGATATACGGCTGGGATTCAGCAGACGAAAAGCGGTAAGACAAGTTTTCAGCTTCTTTATAATGAAGTGCTTTTGTTTCAGTTCTGATGACCGTGTTTTTGGCGTGTTTGTCTACGCTGCCCGTCATTATGCTTATAATGGGTAAGTGTGTTTAATAACTGATTGAAGCTACGTAGTGTACCATGAGTGTAATATATTACCATTCAGATAAAAACAATCTTAGCTTCCTTCTCTTCTTCTTCATGCATGTGTCATAATGATGTCAATTATTATGACTTTATTGATTATAAAATCTTAGTGTCTGTGTCAACGTCATGTCGATGAATGTCGATCGTCATTTTTAACCGACTTTATCAAAAAGGAGGAGGTTCTCAATTCGTAGGAATCTTTTTTTTTATGTATGTTCACCGATTACTCGAAAACGGCTGAACCGATTTGGAAATTTTTTTTTTTTTTGAATGGGTATTCACAAGTAGTCGCATATAATTCAAAATTCAAAATTGGTCGAGCTGAAAAAAATCTACGTAAATCTAAAAACTGTATACATCGATGATGTTTTCATGTACTTCGATACATCGCTGTCTCATTGGAGCGGTGCGTTTATTTGGCCTACCCAGATTATATATATATAAAATACATCTACTTTCCACTAAACATGTATTATAGGCTCAAATTTCATTCAATGAAGTCGGTTTCTTTTTAGTTTTTAAAACGTAATTATTTGTCTATTCTAAACGCCATCGCGGAATGGCCGTCTAGAACTTTATAGGGATTCCTCGTCGTTCATCTGTTCAATTTTGCCAGTGTCAATCACTTGACACTGGCAAAATTGTCAGTAAAACAGATATCATTATAAGAAGAAAATAATAGGAATTATATGATTACAGAAAAGAGTGTTTGTATGTAAAGTAACAACGCTGTTTGTATCCACAATGGTATAAATAAAATATTGTACAATATATTTTGTATAAAAAGAAAAATAAGGAAATTGCAACATAAACTTTGAGCTGAAAATATTTTCCCCGTGAGCGCGAATATGGGGCAGTTTTAAAATATTTATAAAACAGCCCCGCTCTTGATGTAGGTACCTTCATCCCGTAAATATTCCCTAAAATAATAAATACGATCACAAACACTAATTCACACCTTTACTAATTCAAAAATTGCTTTTGTTTTCGTTTTATGTATTTGTTTAAAAAACTTTGTGTAGTAGTAAGACGTTTCAAAGTGTTTCTTGTGTTGAAAAATGAAAAATGAAAATGAAAAAATATATATTTCTGCATTCATATGATAGCATATACAATGTTTAAATGCACTTTGATGCTGCTCGGATTTTAATATACACATATATATATGTTGTATTAACTGTTTTGTTTAAGAATTGGTTTACTTACAATATTCAAAATGATGTTAAAGTTCAAGGAAATTATTTAAACTGGGTTCTATCTAGTGCTATCTAGCTATTTCCAGTGCACGTCGATACTAATTAATTATTATTAGTCGTTGCAAATGAAAAAAAATTATAAATGTAGGTTGGTTTATATCATACAATTACTATGAATGAAATCTTTCACTTAATTTATCCTAAATGTACCCTTATGTGGTGTTCAAGTATCGTTCATCCTTGTTATTGTTATGTGAATTTTTTTAAATGACAAAATAAGCCTGAGATGAACTCAACTTGACAACTGTAAGAAATGTAAATATGTTAATATATAAATAATTCACACGAAAAAGCGTTAAACTCAGACGAGTTTCTTGCCGGATTCTTCTTAACCAAGGGTTAGGTAGAACCAGCACCTAGATTCACCAAAAAAATACGATTCATAGTGGCCCTTATGATTTTATTGAAGAAAATATTTTTAATCTCGAATTATTTTTATATTGATAATATTTATTTAATCCTTTATTGCAAAAACAAATATAAATGTATAATAGAAGGGCTTAATGCTTAAAGCATTTTCTACCAGCCAACCTGCAAGGTAGTGAAAATAAAAAGTAAGCGTGCTAACTTTAGCTAAGAATAAGGAAATATAATACATTTAAAAAATACATACAATAACAATTATCAATTTCAACAATACAAGACATTATTGTAGATAATTATATAAAAATAGTACGAGTGACGAGTTTAGTAGTGAAACCGAGCATCGAGCAAGCGCTCGGCCGAGAAACAAGGAGGTGAGGTACAATATAGTGTATACCTATAGGATTAAACTAGAACCAGAGTAAGCTACTGGTCTTGATCTTTACTCGAAAATTTTTCGTAGACAAGTTTAATAGGGAGGTACACTGCCTTTTATCTCTATAGGTGTCACATTATCGACAATAACCTCAATTCCGTTGGCACCTACCTAACTAATTTAGCTATGATTAGGTTTAGATCTGTCAAATGGCACTTTGACAGTTCTAAACTGTTATTGTATTCTGCTGTTACCAACATATCATAATTTAATTTCATCTAATTAAATTAAGCGTTCCTAATTTAGTTAGATGATATCAACCGAATGGGTTTTACAAATGCTATGATAACTAAAATATATTTAAGACAATTCCTAATTTTAGAAATGAACCAACCGAATTGCCACCACTACCTTACTTTGGCATTTTTTCTGTCAAATTGCATGTGTTTATTTGTGTTTGATTTATTACCAAATTTTTGATAAAATAGAACTCGTAAAATACTTACGCATTGTTGCGCTCCAGACAGTAAAAACAAAGTCTCGCATGTATTCCTCAAAGATCTAAAACAATGAAAAAGTTGAAACAATTAAAAATCTGTCGTAAAATCAATTCGTTTAAGACATAATACTCTAATTTATAAAGAAACCACAATTTTTGCCAAAAATATATAACAACACGCTCAAAAAAATAAACTAACCTCAAATGTTTTAAAACATACCTTTCAATGAAATCGATATTTTTTGCTGTAAGGGACGCTCTCCTCGTCATTTTTAAATAGCAGGTATATTTTCTACACTAATTGGAACTATCACGTTCTCAACAAGTCCCAACAACTCCAAACTTCATATGAAATGTAAACAAGGTATACACACTTGTGTTATACAACAAAGATGGCAATAGATTTAAACACATTATAGATTAAAACAAATATATATTACTATATATTTGTCAAATACCACTCACACATTCATCACAAAATCTCAGAAACCACCGAACGGATTGGAATGAAATTTGGTAGCTTCCTCTAGGTCCGTAGGTGCTCGCTAAGAAAGGTTTAAAAAAAATCACTCATGATCATGGTCAAACCGCGAAAACAGCGAATATACTTTGTAATTTTTTCAAAACATTCATTCGTTCAATTATTATCTTCCTACTTTTTAACTACCACGCGGGCAAAGCCGCGGGACACAGCTAGTTGTGTTTATAAAATATACTGTTAGACTTTTAAGCACCCATCGACAATAAAGATGACTGCTGTGTATTTATTGAATCTGTTTAGGTTGCACAAACTCTCCACTTCGGTAACTCCGTAAACAAGTTGACGTTAATCTCATAAGCTGAGGAAGATGTCAAGGGAAATGAAATTACGATAAAACCACAAAATAACATAAATAATAGTATACTTCAGGCGTTATAACTTGGTAATAATAAAAATAACAATAATGCTGACGGCTGATAAAACTGCCCAACGAAAAATAAGCAAAATGTTTTTATCATAATCATCACGCACGAACTGTCCAGGTAAGTCTGATACCCAGGTTATACCTACAGGGGCAGGTGAGGAACCATGGAGATGGGAGGATGAGGGACTATGGTAATGGGAAAGTCCTGACCTCGATGCGATAACATCAGCATTTTTTATATAGCTGAGTCGGCAAATTAGCATACGGCCTAATAAATAATAAGATGTTACTTATCAAACCCTATGAGCTCTTGCATTACTAAAGATATCACACGAGCGTTGCTGATCTAAGTAATTTTGTCTATTCGCCCAGTAATATCAATTGCTCCAGTGTACTCTAAATCTAAACAGTAATGTTGGCACACTACTGCTTGTAGGCAGAATATCTGACATCCACCAAGAAGGGCTCTTGCCGAAGTGCACTAGTGAAGCATGTTGTCAACAGACGACGTTCTCGATAAGGTCTTAATGACATGCTAGTGATAAAGATCGTCAGAAACTAGTGCTAAAAGCCCAAAGAAAACGAACGGTTAATAAAAATGTACAAACGCAATGAAGATTGACGGATGATAAAGTGAACGATTACGTGACGTCGGGCCAGCGTTTGTTGTTTACTTTATCTAGCCTTTTTCGAAAAACCAAGAGCACTTTTACATTCTGCTTCTGCCTCATCAGTCTCTACTTCTTTCAGGACAATTTTTCTTGCTGAATAACAAGAGCACCAGTTCTTTTTTCCCTGACGATACTTGTCATTCTTGTCGAAATATGGTTTTGGAGAAGTTGGTGGCCTTCTTAATCGTGCTATCGGAGGCTGCGTTTAGGTCTTCTTTGTACAGATGTTTGGATACAAGAGCAAATTAGCAAGTGCGACTTAGATTGAGTTGAAGTATCACAGTCGCATTGTGCCAGAACCTCAAAATCCTAATTCGCACATGTTAAGTCTGAAACGACTAACCTGGATGCAAAGTCGATTTAGAGGCTCCCTCTAAATCAACTTTGCATCTCGCAAGCGCTCGTAGTATAACATACTTAATCGTACCTAACAGATCATTGAACATAATTGATTCAGGCGTGACTTTGCAGAATTACATTACATTGAACAAACATTGAATATGTAGACCAATATCTAGTGCATTAATTCCGGCACTCGACAAAGCAACTAGTCTTCACGTTATGAGGGATGCTGTTTGTGGTGTTGGTGTTTCTTCGGTCTAGTGCGGAGCGAGTCAATTGTTCCTGAGAATGCCTCGTGAGGGCGAAATACGTATAGAATTTATTTTAAGTCTAACTCATACGAATAGATTGGCGGGATATTACTTGATATTGGTCTTCTTATTCAGGATCATTAAAATTAAGCAACGCTAGGTCAGCGGATGGGTAATCGCTCTGGAATTTTCAACGGAGTGCTTCCGTGTTTAGGAAGGTACGTTTAGCTGTCGGTCCCGACTTTTCAAAAAGTTGTCACACCATAACGCAGGCTTTTGGGCGGCTAGCTATCTCCGTCAGAGCTGGTCACTGAGTCATTCGAAGTAGCGACTTCCACGCCAGCCATGGCAGGGCGTGTCCTGATATTTTTTCAAACGGGTGATAAAATCATTGCACCAATGGTTCGATGGTTCTATTATCAAAATATTCCTCAATAGTACGTTCATATAATCAGCTTCATCAGACAACTAGTTGTGTTCAATCGACCGCATCCATAAATATTCATAGCACGTGTATTGTCGCCAAGGGAATCACGCGCGCTGTCAGAAGTCGCTGAGCAACTCTATCTAAATCAATGAAAAAATAAATGTAAAAACATGATAGATGGTGGAAGTTTTTATGACATAATGTAAAAATGTTAGCAGAAGGAGAATAAACAAATAGCATGACATCTCTTTCTCTAAATGACGTTATACATTGGTTAACAAGAGATTCAATATTTCAATATATAGATTTCAATAGATATTTGTAGCAATAGAATTAAAATGTATCTCTTATTTTATTTTATTTAATCACTACATAGAATAAAACAAAGTCGCTTCCCGCTGTCTGTCAGTTCCTATGTATGTCCCTATGTTTTTTTAATAGATATAGTGATTCAAGAGGAAGGTTTAAATGTATAATACATGTATTATATAGTAGAGAAACACTGATAATTTTAGAGGTTTCTAATCACAATAGACGTTCTGTAGTATATTTAGTATCAGCATTGCACTCATGCGAAGCCGGGGCGGGTCGCTAGTGTTGAATATAACATAATTTATTTTCTTTAGTAACTAACAATGTTTTATGTTGATTAATTATAAAACAAGATAAATTAATAGACAATTAATTTATCTTGTTTTTTTTATACCTTAAGCGTAGAATCACTTTATTGTAGGTTGACTACCTTAGTGACTTATTGGCTTCAATTCTGTTGGCACCAAGTTAACTAATTTTAGCTAAAATTAGGTTTAGACTGTCAAATGAAACATTGGTATTCTGCTGAATATAAATTAAAATTAAATTAGGATAAGTTGGTAAAACTAATTCCTAATTTAGTTAGATGGTACCAACCGAATAGGTTTTACAAATGCTATGACTAACTAAAATATATTTTAGACAATTCCTAATTTTAGAAATGAACCAACCGAATTGCCACCATTGTAACATTACAGACGACGTTGTTATTCTTAATGTTAAATACAGATTTTTTATCCATACAAACGGTAAGTTTGTGCAAAGTGCATTAATAGGTCACGGAAGTTGCTCAGTTACTTTTGGCGATTGTGCTCACTCTAGGGGATTACAGTACTCTTGGAAATTGGAATGACATTTTTGGCGAAATATCAATTTAGACAAATTACGGCCGCGGTCTATGGGGAAATTTCAACAAAGCAGGAAAGTTTGCTTTTAGTGTACATTGACATGAACTATTGTGTGCATTACTTTAATCTGTTTACTTTTGGCATTGTTTAATGTTTTCGAGTGATTTTTATGTATAAATAATATCACTTAATATATGTCAAAGAACCTAATAAAATTCATACTGAATTTAACCTCGAAGATAATCATTACGTGGTAGAAATGTCAGACGTTCCACCCGAGATTAATCAAAATTTCTGAAATTCAGGTAACATTCTCGCTCGCAAAGGTAATTGCTTCAACTTTACGAGAAAATTTAGCAAAATATTGTCTTTTGCTATAAAATATTGCTTTCCTTGCTATCACTGCCGCTATTTATTATTTGGTTATTGAAAATAATATGTGTATAGTCGGTTTTCATAATCCACATAAAATGCCCCCCATGCCCCCGAAATTACAATCACTAAACCCAAACCAAAATATTTGATCCAGCAATAAATCAACAAAATCTAAACGTTTTTTCTTTTGGCTTTTGTAGTGGTCTTCTGATGTGAATTGAAATCCGGTCGTGCACAATATGTTTTTTTTGGTTTAAAGATATGTTTGTGCAATGCCAGTACTCTTAAACGGTGATAGAAAACACAATGAAAAAACCAGCATGATGTAAAACCTAAAAGTTCAAATATAAGTGCACATCACAATCGGATAAGAAGAAATATATTCAATAAAATCAAAAGGACCATTTTTAATAGTCTTCTTACACGCTAGGTGAATACAAGAGCCAGTTCCTCCTAAAAGTTCAAGAAGAATTCGGCTAAAAAACTCATCTGGTTCTAATGCTGTATAATCCTTGTTAATTTTATTACGGATGCTGAGTCGAGTTGGAGCCACGTTGCAAACAAAACTGCGGGAATCAGCTCGTTTATAACAGAATGTTCCAATACAGGTGTGCAGTACATCCGTGACTGTCCAGCCGAGCCTCGCATTCCGGTCTACATGGTAGTGGGTGGTGCTGCCGGTGGAGCTGGTATCTGCTGGCTGCTGTGGACACAGCTGGCCAGCAGGAACTCCAACTCTTCAGCCAGTCTGCTGGAGAGAGTGCTGGCTTACTTGCTCACTGGGTTTCTCATGGGCTGGTAAGTTACTGTCAACTGTGGTGCAGTGTGCCCAGGCCCGGCTGAGACGCAGAAGGTTCCGGGTTCAGGAATGCGGGTGCAAACATTTATATGTTTGTACATATGATCTGCAAGTATTTGTCTCGGGACAAACTCTCTCTCTGCTTACTTTATGGTCTGCTGATGTGTAAAATGTCCAGTATAATTAATAAAATAATTTTCGTAAGCTACATAGTTTATCAGATCAAATACAAAAAAATCGGGTTGCACTCCGGGACCGACAAAAGTGAAAACTTATTTTGGCTCGTTAGAGTTTAGTAATAAATCACTTCAAAATCAGTAATTATGGCGACTGTCAATCAAATACTGAACGAAAACAGATGATGCAATATTTTTTGTTCAGAATGTAGATAATATATCAAAGAACCTAACTCAGTAAACTTCTCCATACAAAAGTAGACTGTAAACATGGGAATTACGGTTTATAATCAAATGGGGCGAGCGCGGCAGCCGGCTGCGTCTCGCCCCAGACGGTAACGGTGTCGCGAGTCCAGAGGTTTTACCTCATCTAAAAATATGCGTACCGCGCTAAAAGAAGTTTTCAATAATACATACTGGTATACGAATATTTTATTTCCAAGATTTGGGATGAGATTCTAAAAGTATCTCTTTTGTGTTGCCTTTTTAAGTGTTGCCCTTTTACGATTGCAATTTAGATCTTTAATCACTCAGCACTCCTATTTCTTTTATTTTACTATTTTGATAGTCCACATAAATGTCAAATGAGAAAATAGACGTAAAATCTGACATTCAACATCGGTTACCGTCACTCCTAATCTCAATTTGACGCAGATTTGACGTCATGTCTCTCAAATGACACTTACTTCATTTTTCTTTGATTTTTCTGAGCATAGAGCTCTTGGTGGTAAACGTAGTAATACATTTTCAATGATTTTTAAGACATTTAGTATGTAAATAAGTGAGCTAATAAATAAGCCAACTAAATATGCAATGAGATCAACCTTCGTTTGCTGGCGACCAGAGATTTTCTTCGCATAGTAATGTGGTCATTTTCATTCAATTTCGTTTAAAGGCTGGATTAGATAGTGTCTAGTCTAGTGTATTTTTATGAGAAAAAAATATGAAAATTAACTTTTAAAAAATAAAATTTATTTAAAGTATTCTCTTTATGTGCTGAAATAAAATGTACAGTGCCATGCAAAATTTATAAATGGAAGCCTATCAAGTGCGTGAAAATGTTAACCCAACAGTTTTGATTTGGTTTTATATGTCTGCCAGTAAATTTTTTTTTACAATAAATATTATAAAAAAAAGATATGTTTAAAATTTTTCCTCTCATTTTTTGTGGAAGTGATTTCGTAAAACGGGACGGAAGTTTTTTATAGGAAGCCGCAAAAGCGCGCGTTATTTGATTTGATCAATGAGCACGCAGTATTTGATTAGAATGTTACATAATATTACAAAGGTGAGGTATCAGATGTTTTTTATTGATATATAGCGATTTCCAGAACATCAATATGTAAGCTATATTAAATATTTTACTTGAACTTATTTTACTTGAAAACTTCTTTTATCGCGGCACGCATATTTTTAGATGAGGTAAAACCTCTGGATTCGCGACACCGGCGATGAACTAAGAGTGGGGCAATTTGGATTTGGACAGCGGAACCAACGGGGTCAGCGATTGGCCGACTTCATGGAAAAGGAGGGACTCCTTATGATGAACTCCTTTTTCAAGAAGCGGTCGTCCAGGAAGTGGACGTGGCTTCACCCCGGTGGACAAAAACGCGAGATAGATTTCATCATGACTATAAAAATGCAAATATTTAATGATGTCTCAGTGATCAACAGGGTCAAAACCGGCAGTGATCACCGAATGGTTAGAGGCTCATTATATCTTAACGTAAAGCTAGAAAGGTCCCGTCTGATGAAATCTACTCTTCGCCCAAGTCCTGTTCAAATCCAAAACCCTGAGAGCTTTCAGTTGGAACTCCAAAATCGCTTCCAATGCCTCGCCGAATGCGGATCCGTGGACGAAATAAATGACGGTCTGGTGGAAATTGTCCATGCCGTTGGGTCAAAGTTCTGTAAAACCCAGCGCAAAGGAAGAACCTAAAAACTCTCTGAGCACACTCTTAAACTCATGGCAGAACGTAGCGAAATGAAATACTTACTACTGCAGTACTGTAGTAGCTTAATACTGCAGTCTTCAGTGGACATGTCGAAATACAGCTCGCTCAATAAAGAGATCTCTAAGTCTATGCGTCTCTTTAATATGTGTAGTATTAAGAACGCAAAGAGTGCAACCAAGGCTCCAAAGAGTTCGCGAGAGATCTGTCTATTGGGCAATGTCTGTTGACGAAGCTGAAGACCGACAGTGGCAGTGTCGTTTCCTCGAAGCCAGAAATTTTACGAGAGTTTGAGAAGTTCTATGGACAACTATACACCTCATCGCAAAGTCCTACTACAAGCACGACTAGCGATGCAAGAGCCCGCCTAACCCGACACTACACTGAAGACATTCCGGACGTCAGCCTATACGAGATTCGAACGGCTCTCAAGCAGCTTAAGAACAACAAGGCACCGGGGGAAGACGGAATAACGACAGAGCTTCTGAGAGCGGGTGGAACACCGGTACTTAAGGTCCTCCAGAAGCTGTTCAACTTTGTCATCCTCGAGGGAACTACGCCAGAGGCTTGGAACAGGAGCGTGGTGGTACTGTTCTTTAAGAAAGGGGATAACACCCTCTTAAAGAATTACAGGCCCATCTCGCTGTTGAACCATGTCTATAAGCTGTTTTCGAGAGTAGTTACTAATCGTCTTGCTCGTAGGTTTGACGACTTTCAGCCTCCCGAACAAGCCGGGTTCCGAAAAGGCTTTAACACCATAGAGCACATCCATACGCTCCGGCAGGTTATACAGAAGACCGAAGAGTATAACCGGTCACTTTGTTTAGCGTTTGTGGACTATGAGAAAGCCTTTGATTTTGTCGAAACCTGGGCAGTGTTGCGGTCACTCCAGCGGTGCCAAATCGACTATCGGTATATCGATGTGTTAAAATGTCTGTACAGTAACGCCACCATGTCTATCCGACTACAGGACCAGAGCACGAATCCAATCCCATTGCATAAA
The DNA here is from genome assembly GCA_948098915.1 of Lampropteryx suffumata. NCBI lineage: Eukaryota > Metazoa > Arthropoda > Insecta > Lepidoptera > Geometridae > Lampropteryx > Lampropteryx suffumata. Next base: position 18,748,870 of record OX402557.1, on the reverse strand, counting down.
GGGGTGAGACAGGGAGATGTTATTTCTCCGAAACTGTTCACCCCTACATTGGAGGATATTTTCAAGCTATTGTACTGGCATAGACATGGTATCAACATCAATGGCGAACACATCACTCACCTTCGATTTGCCGACGATATAGTCCTCATGGCAGAATCTCTGGAAGACCTTGGCACAATGCTCAGCGACCTTAATATCGTGTCCCAACAGGTGGGTCTTAAAATGAACATGAGCAAGACAAAAATCATGTCAAATGCTCATGTTGCACCCGTACCGGTACATATTGAGAGCGATATAATCGAAGTTGTAGACCATTATGTCAATTTGGGTCAAACGATTCAACTAGGCAAGTCCAACTTGACAAAGAGGTCAGCCGACGAATCCAACTCGGATGGGCAGCGTTCAGGAAATTACGACATATCTTCTCGTCACAGATACCGCAGAGCCTCAAGACGAAAGTCTATAATCAGTGCGTGTTGCCAGTGATGACATATGGAACTGAGACTTGGTCGCTAACTATTGGCCTCATACACAAGCTCAGAGTCGCGCAACGTGCTATGGAGAGAGCTATGTTGGGTGTTTCACTACGTGATAAAATACGCAACGAGGAAATCCGTAGAAGAACCAAAGTCACCGACATAGCACTCAAAATTTGCAAGTTGAAGTGGCAATGGGCAGGCCATATAGCTCGCAGAACTGATTACCGTTGGGGCATAAAAGTTCTCGAATGGCGACCAAGGGCAGGAAAACGAAGCGTAGGACGACCCCCCACCCGATGAACTGACGACATTGTGAAGATCGTAGGAAGTCGGTGGATGGAGAGGGCTCAAAATCGTTCTTCCTGGAAATCTATTGGGGAGGCCTATGTTCAGCAGTGGACTTTATAAAGGCTGTTATGATGATGATGATGATAATTACTGATTTTGAAGTGATTTATTACTAAACTCTAACGCGCCAAAATAAGTTTTAACTCCTGTCGGCACTCCCGGAGTGCAACCCGATTTTTTTTTATTATATCAGGTTATATAAGGCTTACACTTTGAAACCTAAACGTTTATTATTGGTCAAAGGAGTTTGATGAATATAAATACAGGTGGGTATATCATTTAAACAAAATAAAATTCAAAATTCAAAAATGGTTTTTCTAAAGGTTTGCATTCGGAAACCTCTGGACCTTGGGCATCATGTGGCCGGACTACGCACCTACACTGTTCGAGCCAAACCAGTGGTGTCACCGGACTCTATACGTGTTCGCACTCACGCAGCTAGGCGTGGTGTGGGGAGTGATCGCTTTGCTACTGCTGTTACTACTTGCACTTATCGTCTGCCAGGTAAGACTATCAGACTGCGGACATTACTGCTGCATTACCACTATTACTGGGCTTCTACCTAGCTAAAAGGACGAACGTACGTACGTCCGGACGCACGTGCCAAGAACGACCGAAAGAAACCAGTTGAATCTTCGCGGCTGCTGCATTTGTCGGGGAGAACTTATGCGTCAAAATTATTTAGGCTCAGTTAACTAAGTATATTCACGTTCGCCATAAATATAACTTGCTGTTTTCACATCTAGCAATGGAAAATTTTAAAGGGTTGTTGTAAAAACAGCTCGAGTCCAAATTGCATCACGTGCGAGCGCATTTAATTACTGGCAATTTTATGTATGGTAATATTGACAGTGAGTGTTGATAAAAGCTGGCCGGTTTTCCATCCAAATAAAATTAAAAGTAAACTCACAACCTGGTAATATTTTGTGTTGGCAAACTGACACCTGAGCCTATATGACAGGGGTGATGATTCTTGAACGAGAGGTAGTCGTTCTATATATTCTTCTTCATCGTTGACGACGATTGTGTAGATGCATTCAGTAGGATTCTTTTCATTATCGGTATATCTACGTCTCTCAACTTCTGTCAAACTGTTTAAAATAATGCCAACCCTTTTTTATCTGACTTCTAAAGGAGGAGGTTTTCAATTCGGTGTTTTTTTTATTTATGTTCGTTATTTCATACCTCCGTAATATTCACATGAAAAACAATTTTTTCATGTGATATTATGTACTTACTTTCCAATCAGGCCCATTGAAATTTCATCGAAATCGGTTCAGTGGTTTGGTTTTAAATCAAAATAGCTGGAAAAAATATATTTTTCAAGTAAACGAAATTTCGATATTTGCTTTGCCTGTGACTTTCCAATGGCGTTTACGAATTTCGAAAAATGATAAAGTACTAAAAAGTATAAAATAAAAACTTTTAACTGACTTCAAAAAAGCAGAAGGTTTTCAATTCAGTTGTATTTTTATGGGCTCAAATTTCATTCAATGATGCCAGTTTTATTTTTAGTTTTTAAAACTTATTATGTGAGATATAGTGACAGGGCGAAATCTTAAGTTGTGTTTTTCAGTGTTCAAGTTGAGGGACGTTTATAAGTAAGGCCTTGTAATGTATATTTGTATTTTTTTTTAGTTATTTATCTAATCCGAAATCCGATCGAAAACGGGCATAGTGGATGTAGGTACGAGGACTGCATGTTTGAAATGGGACTGAGCAGGTCATGTATGCATGTATGCTCGAATGCATTCAGAACGTTGGGCAAAGCTCGTCACTCAGTGGGTGCCCGATAGTCGGAGACGACGCGGCAGACCCAGGAAAAGATAGCGAGACGATCTAGATGCATGCGAGCCAAATTGGCAAACTGTGGCCTTGGAGCGCAAAGAGTGGAAGGTAAACCTTAGCCCAGTAGTGGGACAATAAAGGTTAATGAAAAAAAAAATCTATCTAGGGCTGGTAACGCGCGTGTGATTTCTTGGTTTTGCAAGCACCCATAGGGTACAGTAACCACTTCTTATTAGCATAGGACGAGGCTGTTTTGCTGGTTTAGTTGTATAAAAAATAAATACGACAGCAAAACTCAACACTGGATAATTGTTGACCTTTTTAAGAACTGAAGTGGGTTTCTTATACCGTACCCCAGATCTCAATGGCTCTTATCCCTATAATGCGCTTATTCTAAAGCACGATTTTACGATGACAAAGTTAAAATTATTAGAAGTTGAGGTTATTGTCCTTTCAATTACTTCTCACAATCAGGTTATGAGGTCACCGAAGTCTAATGTTTAATAAAACAGAATGAATAGAATGGTTCATCTCAATTCAAATTGCTTTGAATATGGCTCTAAAGTTAGGTAGGTATTCTAATTAGCTGTTGGTAATAATATCCTGTAAAATAACTTGAAACTAGTGTTGTAGATACCAAAAAAAGTACAGTAAATACACACAAACTTTAACAGGTTATCTATTTTGGTTTAGTAGTTAACCGGTATTTATAGCGTTTTACCTTTTACATTTAGACAACAGACAGCCCGTGACGATTGTTATAGCATTACGTGATTAATATATGCTAACTCTTAAACCTATATGAATTCTGATTGGGAAAGTTAACACTTTCACGGACACAGAGACATCTCGAAAAATTCAAATAAGACACAAAAAAACTCTATACATATTTTGCTCCGTCTATTTGCGGATGTGTCGTATCACATATATATTTGAGTTGTGTTGCGGCATACACGACCACAGGCGTTGCCGCCTATAGACGGGATAACATATCACACATATTTTTGAGTATGTACGGTGGCATATACGGCCACAGACGGTGCCGTCTGAAGGCGGATTGTCATATCACACATACTATTAAGTGTGTGTTGTGGCATAAACGGCCATAGGCAGTACCGCCTGTAGCTGGAATGCCATGCCATTGGCTTAATTTATCATGTAGTATTGTGCCAGTAGGTATAAATAAGGTATACAAGCAGTTGAAGGTTAGCAGTGAAATAGTCAAGTTTTAGTTTTAAATCTTATTTATTTTGTCTGGGACAAATTAAATTACACTGTACCTAATTATACAACCCTAAAAAAAATTCCATAAGCTACCGATATTATCACAATAAGCGACTTCCTAATTTATATTTTAATGAGTTATGAAAGATAACTATTTTAGACCTCATAATCCAGTTTCGTGTCATGTTCAATACAGAATCTTTTAGTATTTGCATACATTAATCAGTATTTATCTATTATGTGTTAGGAGGGGTTGAAGGCATTCTGTCTTGTGGTGTTGAGTCATCGCCTTCTCTGGCAGTTTGCATATACCACCACCTGACTGGTCATCGAGCTCTGCGTCTGTTTCCCCATCAGTTTCTATTACACCTGTTATGCTTGTCCTGAGCAAGGTATGTAAATAGTATATACCTTGCTCTAAGCACACTCAGATTCAGGGTCTAAAACTACGATAGTCTGTTTATGGGTTTGGTTTTACGTATGGCAAATACCTCTAAATCTGAGTCAATGCTGGAACTAACATTTCCATTTTCGGTTCCTAATTTTCATCAGAGCTAAACTCACTATCTTCGTCACTGTACGGATCGTGGACACTTGTTTCTACAGCAGATGTGACATCAAATAAACCGGAAAGCTTATTCACAATATCCCTTAGTTTATTTGACGCCATCTACAACAAAAACCACATGATTTAGCCGTCAACAAACAATAATAACGAATCAACAAATGCTACTTTAATTGGATCAATAATCTTATGTAATAGCCAACTCATGCTTGTTTCCTCCAAGTACAGTACCACAACACATCTCATGATAGAATAATTAAATCATTCATAGCAGTAAAATACTAAACTAAATTATCAATAAATACCGTAAAAGATGGCGAATATATGCAGACTTATCCGATCCCGTCGAACGAAATACAATCTCACTCTCGCTGTGGCACAAGACAACTGACGGAACTTATTTGTACTAAACGCTTACGTCCACAGGCGTAGTGCCACTTCTGCATAGTATACAATGTGTGCGTGCCGGGTCTGAGGGGGGGCCTTAAAAAACAGTCCTACAATTTTTCATCGTGACACTACAATACTGAGGAATAAGCATGTTACGGCACAGGATCACGTGGTTCATACGATTGTATGTAAATTGAACGCCGGCAGACGTAACGTCAATTTAAGACGAACAAAGTTGAACGGCCACAGGCGTGTTGTCAAAAAAATACGAAATCGTTTTACGGATCTCGACGTTTTGTCCATGAAAGTGTTAAAAAAAAAACATTTTATAAATATGTATATTATAAATTCAAGTATATCTCTGTGGGTATGTTTGTTTGTTACCTTTTCACGGCCAAACGGCTGAACGGATCAATTAAATTTAGTATAGATATAAATTATATCTTGGGGACAGACTTAGGCTACTTTTTATATAAGTAACACGTGCGCGAAGCCACGGGAAACTGGTGAACTATCTATATAAATATTTATATAGATATTCTTAAAGATCTAAAGAGATGTCTATAGAGTGACAATGACGCAGTGGGCTAAGGGCCGGCTGAGACACAGAATGTTGTGGGTTCGATTTCCGCCGCGGAATAAATGTTTGTATGATCTGCAAGTATTTGTGTCCGGACTGGGTGTATGTGTAATATTATTATGTATGTATTAAAAAAAAGTATTTTAGTAGTAAATCAGTGATGTAGTACCCATAACACAATCTCTGCTTACAGAGGTCACATGTTACAGGGTCAGATGATGCTGTGGGAAATGTCCGGCATTATAATTGTTATTATTATTATTAAGTATTGAGATGCGTGTGGTTACAAAATTTGCGCAAACAATCGGCTGTGAACCGATTTTGTGCGCAAATTATTCAATACCCAATAGTTAATTTTCATTTTGCGTGTCCAGCTCTTCGGCTGCGGCTGGCTTGGTCCGCCTCGGTACAAGTAGCAACGGCGCAGCGTCGTGCTAGAGTTATGGCACCGCAACATCAACAACACCATGGACGTGGCCGGCGCACTCCTCCCCTTCACGCAAGTAGTCCGTCCCGAGCTCACAATACACGTACAAGAGGTTCTCACTCAAGCGGAGAACATAGACACTCATAAACATAAAATCCCCGAAATAAAAGAACCGGACGACGACAAAAATAGCCCCGGTAAAACCAAATACAGTCCATCATCAATTAGCAGTCCAATAAAGAAAAATAGTTCGGCTTGTAAAACAAGTGCTCTGAAAACGAAAGTGAATACAGTGGTGAATGTGAAAAACGGGAACCCGGCCTGATGGTCAAGTGCGGTGGTGCCAGCGCGCGACACTAAACACGTGACTTTCGAGACTAAAGACGAAATATATTATATATAAATGGTGGTAATGTGCTTATGGATATTTATATTTGCAATAGGTTAATAGACTTTTGTGCTACGGATTGTAGATATCTAGTTTAGGTATATTTAATCATCACATATTAGCTAATGTGGCGTTAAAATCTAATTTTTCTTCGTTAATAGCATGTCATAATAATGTAAATTTTTCAAGTGTCAAGTATTTATGTTGTTTATAGTATGTCACAAAGTCGTATCTTGTCGTTCGTCGTTTGTTATTTTAATTAAAATGGTGCCTCTCATATAAAATAACTACGGATTATTTTTACTTGAATCACAAAAAACACAAAGCTTTTATTCCAATTATTGACATCTGAGTTATTGACTCTAGCTCCATTTAAATAAATACACCAAATTTACTAATAAAACCGAATATAACTCTAGAAACATATATAAGATAAAAGTGCAATGTTTGTTTCGCAATGTGATCAAAAATAATCCTGGCGTTTAAATCGTTTGCTGGCTGTATTTATTGATATAGGAATGACAAGGACAGACAATGGCCTCAATTCTGTTGGCACCAATCTAACTAACTTAGCTACTACCAACTTATCCTAATTTAGTATTATCTAACTTAATTAAGCGTTCCTAACTTAATTAGATGGTACCAACCGAATAGGCATATACAAATGCTATTACTAACTAAATATATTTTAGACAATTCCTAATTTTAGAAATGAAACAACCGAATTGCCACCAATATATATCTTAAACGTTCCATTAGCTAATTGTAATTATACTATAGGCGGTAAGTTGATACATGGGGAGAGTTTTTCGCCCGGCAATGCGGTTAGCGGACGAATGTTATAAAAAAACTAGAGGTTGCGTAGTGCGCGAATTGCTTCCAGCTCTCCGGTTAAGTTTTGTGCTGGTTAAAGCATGCGCTACACGGTTTGAAACCACAGTTTTTACCAAGGTGACCTTGGTAGAACGTTTTCTGTCTACACGGTTTAAAACAAACCCCAAACCTTAGTGTGTTTGAAACGCTCGTGCTGAATAGACGTGTGCAGAATGCTTGTAATGCACTATTACAATTTACAAAGACGCCATGGCTCCTTATTTACCACAATTTCTAAAGTTTAGAGTTTGTATGGCACTTTTGTGTGCATTTTAAGAAAAAAAAAACATTTTTTTTTGTTGGTGTCTTTGTACTCCTTAGACGCTAAGTCCCAGAGACAGGGTAGGTCTCTAAATAACTCAATGAATTTAGTGATAGCCTCACGTTCTTTCTCCACAATACTGTGCGTGCGCGCAATACGTCCGAGCTCGATGCGTGCGTCGGCGCGACTGTGGTACGCGTGGTTTTAAACAAGCGGCTAGACAGTTTTAAACAAGTTTTAAACCACCGCTTAGTCAGTGGTTTGCTGGGCAAGCCTGTCTACCAAGGGCGTTTAAAGGTCATGCCAAATTTGGTTTGAAACCACTATCTACATGGTTTGAAACATACGTTTTTACCAAGGTCACCTTGGTAGAAACTGTGGTTTCAAACCGTGTAGCGTATGCTTAAGTTACGTAAGGTTATGTCCCTACAACTACTACAATCCCTAAAAATCCCTACATCCCCTACGGACCCTAAATACCCTACAACCCCTAAAAACTTTACAACCCCTACAAACCCCTTAAAATCCCTACAACCCCTACAGATACCTACAACCCCTAAAAAAACCCCTAAAAACCCCTACAAATCCCTACAACCCCTAAAAACCCTTAGAACTCCTAAATATCTAAAAACAGTGTGAAGTAGTGATAAGTAGAACATATTCTAATGTGTAGTTATATATTTATCTTATTTATGCTCATTACTTGTTCATCTATATGACAGCTCTGACAAGTTTACAAAAAAGATTTTTTTTTTAAATTAAATAAAACTGCTTTTAATGTATACAACGAATATTATGATAATTGTTAATATGATTAACCTGTAAGCCAATGTTTATATAAACACTTTTGTCTTTAAAAATTAAATGATTACGTACCAAATGTGTAAATTTAGTAAGAAATTGTAATGCTATGTGAATTATTTTCTGTATTTTTAAGACATGTTTTAAAAATTATATTTAAAATAAATATCACTGAAAATTGCATGGAACAGGCTTTAATAAATATATGTTGTGTATTGTTATACATTAAAGACATTATAATTTTGTAGGATGTATTGAGTGTGCTTATTATGTGCTTTACGCAATTGATTCTTATGAACAGAATTAGTAATATATTATTTATGAGCCTAAACAATAGTTTTAAGGATACAAATTATAATAATAATAATGCATCGTTTTTATAGATATGTATTTTTTTTCTTCTTTTTATTTACCTACAGATTATTTTTGATAATTTGATTGTCATTTAATTTTAAAATGAAACAGTTTCAGAAATAATAAGTTTATGAAGTGAAAACTTCTTTTAGCGCGGTACGCATATTTTTAGATGAAGTAAAACCTCTGGACTCGCGACACCGTTACCGAGACGCAACCGGCTGCCGCGCTCGCCCCATTTGATTATAAATCTTAATTCACATGTTTGCAGTCTACTTTTGTATGGAGAAGTTTACTGAGTTAGGTTCTTTGATATATTATCTGCATTCTGAACAAAAAATATTGCATCATCTGCGTTCGTTCAGTATTGGATTGGCAGTCGCCATAATTACTGATTTTGAAGTGATTTATTACTAAACTTTAACGCGCCAAAATAAGTTTTCACTTCTGTCGGCACTCCCGGAGTGCAACCGGGATTTTATTTTTTATTTTTTATTTCAATTAAATGACTATTTTGATTCAAAACACTATAACTTACTTAATATTAGGATACAATGAGGCATATCTAAATAATTAGGGTACTTTGATAGTACGAAATCTAATACTAAAAAAGTATGATTATCATTCATATTATATTATACGAAAAGCTACTTAGACAAGTATTACAACTATTAAAAATCGTCCCTGTAATAAAATCGTCCCACCTGTAGACCAATTCTGGAGCTTTTTTAACATTATTATAAACAAGCACCAATATTATTAATAATAAGCAAATTTGTGTTACCTACTGATAAAAAATATTTGGCAATGCGTATTGAATTGAATGCATACAAATATAAGGTTAGGTGAAAATAGCGTACTTAAAAATGAATATTGTAAACTATATTTTGTATAGAGTGTAGTATGTAACTTATTCAAAATTAGTTTGTAGTGTAACTAAAAACTAGGTAGAAAACTATATTTATATTGAATATTATGCTGAGATTATTTTTCAAAACTACATAACCTTACTTTTGTGCAAAATGTGGGCGTGTGCTAAAATATTATATTGAGACATGCCTCAGACTGCTTATTTTTTATTTGTGACAATCTATCAAATTTGTGTTCAATGTTTCATAGCAATGTTCATGTGTTTTAGCTTTACAATCGTAACAATAGCCCAAGGCGTTCGATTTATATGAAGGCATATCGAGTCTCAATAACTCTCGTATTTTTATATATAAAATGGGAAATCATATTGATATATACCTAGCTGTAACTTTCCAAGAAACTGTAACACTTTAGTGTGAGATAAATATTGTAGAGCAAACATTTTCATTATATTTTTTATAACCTACACGAGATTGAACTTTTAAATGCATATTTATAACGAGTTTTAGGGATTTTTTCAAACCAAATTTTCCCGTAAAATATGAGATCCTAATCTCAATTAAACTCGAAAAATCTTATGAACTTAGATAATTTGGTTATCGGGAACATAATGTCGCAGAAGACTCGATTGATAACAAAATACTAGTAGAAGGAATAGCCGCCGCTTGTAAAGTAGGTAGATACTATCCGTATATTGGTAGAAAACCAACGATTTTGTCATTTTTATCACAATTAATCTCTTTTTTTTATAAATAAAAAGATTACCTATATATCACAAGAGCCAAGTTTTAATATGCAGACTCACTAGTTAAAATTGTATTTATCATTATCGTAGTTCTATTTAAAAAATATTTAGAACAAGTAGAATTTTGTAGATAATTTACTAATATAATAACCTTTTTAAATTAATGTAATATTCGAATAGATTTTCATTCATAACGCAAAATGTTACTCTATATTAGAATTGAACTATTGTATTCGCAAAATACTTATCTATGAAAACTTACATATATATACCTAAGCTATATACTTAACCTAATCTAGTAGATAACGTATTATCCCTTAGATTAAATCAACATACCTAAAGACTATTATAAATATCAGACTTTAAGGCTCGAAGCATTTTGACATATATCATTTTAAATGTAAAATACTTATTGCGTGTCATAAATTGTAATGAAATGAGTATTAAATGTGTTTGGATTTGTAAAATATTGTTTTATTTATGTGATTTTACAGTCCCATATTTTCCAGTTCAATACAGTTTCCAGATATAATTTACTAGAATCTAAAGTATACCTCTCAATAAGGTGATTTATTTTATACAATCAAAATGATCACTTTAATCATCATCATTGGCCTTAGAACATCGGTTGAAGATTTACAGAGCACTGTAATTAAATACTCAAAAGTCAAAGTCAAACTCAAAAGAAACTTTATTCAATACAATCACAAGGATCACTTTGAAACGTCTTACAAACTAGGTGAATTTAGGTGCCAATTCCTCCTAGCCCAAGCTCGAGATGAACCGGCAAGAAACTCGTTTTGGTCCTAGCGCTTTTTTGGATGATCCGTCTTGTAACTACCTTAACTAGGTAAAGCTAATACAAGAGAGTTTATACATTTAATTTTGTCGGTTAACTGTCTGAGGGCAGATAGATAGATAGATAAACACTTTGATACACAAGAGAACACACAAAAAATAATGATTAGCAATACAGTTGCCCAATAAGCGACCTTATCGCTAAAAGTGATCTCTTCCAGGCAACCTTTAGATGGACAGGATAGACAAAAAACCAAAAAGTCGGCGGTGTACAAAAAAAAGTTACCTATCTTAGATAAAAGTTATTTATCTAATACATAAAAATACAAAATATAAAAATAATTATAACAATGCCTATAATTAAGCCTACAAAACAAAAATTAAACAAATAAAGATGCCATACATACCTACCAACAAACAACTTTCTATAGTGACAGAAGCTAACAACCAGTTAGCAGTTTCCAGATAAAGACAGATAAAGATGGCCTCTAATAGGTAGTTTAGTTGCATTTTCAGAAAGCTTATTATAGAAGCGCACCGTGCTCCTCATAAAGGACTTATTTACTTTTTCTAGTCGAAACCTAGGGTTGTATAATTTATTTGTATTCCTAGTACTGATTCTATGAAGGTCACTATTTTGCTGAAACCCATTTCTATTTTTATGAGTGTACTAGCTGTGCCCCGCGGTGTAACCCGCGATAACAAACAAAAAAAAAAGATGTTTTCCCGCAGTAAAACGTAGCCTATGTATTAATCCAGGGTGTCAGCTAACTCCATACCAAATTTTATTAAAATCGCTCCAGCCGTTTAGACGTGAAAAATTAACAAACATACACACTCACACACTCACACACTCACAAACTTTCGCCTTTATAATATTAGTGTAATGTAATGTGATGTGATAGTGTGATTAGTGTGATAACAAATTTTCATATGTATATTTTGTCAAACTATTGTGAGAATATTAATTTCTTTTAATATATCTCTCAAAGACTCTCTTGGTTTCATATAATAAATGGGACGTATAATTTTATAATTGCCCTTTTTAGAATTATAAATATTTTTTCAAAATCAGCTGCTTTCCCCCAGAGAATGATGCCATATGACATAACACTATGGAAGTAGCTGAAATAAACTAGTCTAGCTGTAGCTTCATCAGTAAGCCAGCGTATCGCACCAACTACATATGCAGCGGAATTAAGCATACCAGCTAGTGTTTCAATTTGTGGACCCCACTGTAGTTTTGCATCAATATTAAGACCTAGGAAGATCATGGAATCTACAAGATTCATTGCCTCTCCATTCATTTCAATGTTGGTCGGGCTATGAATAACATTTGGAAAAGTGAATTTGATACATTTAGTTTTTTTAGAATGAAGTAAAAGGTTATTTACAGTGAACCAGTTAATAACTAACGATAAGGATTCATTTACGTTATCGCAATTACTGGTTTTACCTCTATCAACTTTATAATTAAAGATCTGCAAATAAAACTATAAGTATCACAAATATTTTTTACATAAAAAGGTAAATCGTAAACGTATACTAGGAATAAAAAAGGGCCTAGTATAACCCTGTGGTACCCCTATATCAATTGATCCTGAATACCTCTCACCACCCACGTCAACTTTCTGAACTCTATTGGATAGATAAGACTGTATGAGGTCAATCTCCCGATACTTTCGTTAATGGCTAAAGAGGCCTCTGCGACAGTGGCAGCCACGATCACATTTACTACAAATAAAAGACCCAGGAAATGTTACAAATGTTGTTGACGTTTAGCCCGTTTATGCGCTAAATGATCGAACCAGGTGTTATCGAGTGCTACAACACCGTCAGCTACGGTTTTATTCCAGGCGTCAGGATCTATAGCCTCGCTGTTCCACTTAAAATTGTCAATCTTAAACGCTGCCATGTGGCGTTTCACGCTGTTTTTCAAAGCATTAGTCGTCCGACAGGTCTTTTAGTTGCATCTATCTAGGCTGCAAATATTCAACCATGTCTACAAGGAGAAAGAATTTCTCACAAACAAGTTTAAGCTATTTCTACTCCTATAGATTCTAATCCTCTTCTTGTAACATGACTTTCTTCCCTGTGCATCAAAATTAAAGGTATTTTTACTCAATACAAGGATCACTTCGAAACGTCTCAATGGCATGTCCATACTACTCTAACCAATTACTTCTCATCTGTTTCGTCACTGCTACTGTTTCGGTGCTACTTTCAAACTTCCTCTGATATACCTTACCTTAGCTCATCCATCTCAATTTTGCATGCACTCTTCTGTCATCCATGGATTTAGTTGCCCAACATTCCGTTCCATACATTAAGACAGCTTTACGTACGTATTGTAGACTTTCCGGCAATCTACAAATCGTTAATGGCACGAAATACTGTTTTATTTCTTCTTTTTCTTCGTTAATGACATGTGACGTGTTGAGTCATGTGACATATGACATGTGAAGTCTGCAAAGCAGAGTTTTTTCGAAGGGGTGCGGAGTGAGTCAAGTGTTCCTGAGGATGCCTCGTGGAGAGGCGAAACACGTGTCGAATTTCTTTTGGAGGTTGCATGTATGGATTGTGTGTGTTTGCCTTTTACTAACTTCAATGCCACTTGCATGGCTTTTCAATTGCGGGCGGGAGGGAGGTGCATGAGTCTGCATCGTGTCTAATCCTTTGGGAATAGATTGGCAGAATAGTATTAAATATGTGTCCATATATTTAATGTTTTGTAATGGATTTCCGAAAAGTCATGCCTGAATCAAATATCTAATGTCAATTTTGCTAGTTTTAATTGTTTATAGTATGTCACAAAGTCAAGATACGACTTTGTCGTTCGCCATTTGCTATTTTATATAACTGGTACCTCCTATATAAAATAATTACGGAATAATTTTGCTCGAATCACAAAAGCTTTTATTCTAATTATTCACACCCGAGCCAGTAACTTTAGTACTATTTAAATAAATCACCAAAATTACTAATAATACCGGAAATAACTCGAGAAAAATAAATTAAACAAAATTGCAATGTTTGCTTCGCAAGACGGACAAAAATAATCAGGGCATTTACTCTGCGAACCGAGTTCGATATATCACAACGATAAAGTCGTCGAAATGTACGTTGAATTTAGTCGAATTGACAGTTGTTTTGTTAGCAAATTCTAATTAAATCGTCTGTTCTGAAGGATTACGACATTGATTGTCAAAAATAATGCCAGTCGTTCCATCGCTCAAAACGAGTCGAAACGATGTAGCTAAGAGTAGGGTTTTCCACGATTATTGACTCGATATATCGATTATTGATTTCCAGAGTAGGCCCCCCTGTTTTCAAACCATGATCGATCGCAAGACATTTAAGTCTGACATTTAATTCCGTTGCATGCAGTCTGTGTTCGGTTTCTTTGGCGAATTGTTATCTTCTTTCGACATTCGACATCTGTATCTATAATCTATAATGTTTGTTACTCTTTCACGCAAAAACTACTGAATGGATTTTAATGATACTTTACAATAATATAGCTTTTACATCGGAATAACACATAGGCTATAATTTATAAAGATATTGTGTGAATTGTCCAAAATATAACGATAAGTATCAAGTAAATAGGAAGTAAAACTGCCATCTGCGAGCTATTCTGGCGTGCGATGCAAAAACCGTTAGAATTACACGAAGTACTAATCCTGCGCAGACGAAGTCGCGGGCACTAGCTAGTATATATATAAAAGAAAGTCGTGTTAGTTACACCGCTTATAACTCGAGAACCGCCGGACCGATTTGTTTGAAACTTAAAATGAATATAGTTAGTAATTTGGATTAGTATAAAGGCTACTTTTTATCCCGGAAAAACAACGAGAACGGGAACGATGCCTTCGAAGCCGCGGGTGGCCGCAATCAATCTATCAATATTTATCCGTAACTTTGCTAATCTCTGTAACTATTGCAATAATTTGAATAGCTATCTTTTTTTTAATAGCGATATTAGTACATTAATATGTTTGTGTAGTTGTAACCACCCAACGGAGTGGGCACGGGTCAGTCAAGGTATAAAGATAAGAGTGCGTTTGGGAGTATCTTCAGCATGGTATTCCATTACCCTTAGTTTGCGCTGTCCCAGAATCTCAAGCCACGCGATACCAAAACAACCGGTTTCATGCCCCTTAGATGTTTATCGCCTGGCCAAAGTTCTGTGTAATACTAAAGATAAAACAAGTTAACTCCAGCTATCAATAATGATCCGCCATTTGAGTTGCCGACTCTGTTAAAGGCCGTGTTTATGTTTCCGGCCGCTATTGTTGCGAAGTTATAAGTTTCTCGGTTTATTTCCCCATATTTAGGGTTCCGGAAGCTGGAAAGGTGGTGGAATTTGTCTATTGATATTAAATAAATTGTTTGAAATTGTAAAGGTTTCAAGGGCAATTGGAATTTATCCAATTGCAATTTTAATTCTGGGTAATACTAGTTAGGTATTTACTAGTATTAATTAAATGATTTATTAAATTCACAAAGCAGATCACAATCAACACAGCGTTTCAACTAAAATTAGTTCAAATCTATTTATTTAAAGGTTTTAAGGTTGTTTAGAAGAAATCGCTCCCATAGCGAAATCTTTTATGTTTTAAATTATATAGATTGACTCCATCGCATAAAAACACAATGAATCTCACAAGTAAAAGATATTATATAAAATAAGATTGTTTAGTGCGATTGCCAAGTTTATTTAAAATTATATTTATTTAAAACATAATAGATTTTGAATATTGATATGGTCACTTTAAGATGTTGTTCGGTTAGCTAATTACGTAATAACTTAAGACAGAATCTCCCTTAAGTAGGGACTAAATAAATTAACCGATTTGGTATTACATGGATCTCACAACTTTTTACGGTAGAATAACTGAGTTGCACGAGACTTGTTTTTTTTACAGGTTTTGTTTTTGATGACATCAATTTATCTTGTATATGCATGCATAACCTATGCTTGTATTGCAACAAATCATAAAAAAGTTTCAAAGATACAAGCTTCAAAAAATCGTATTTGAACATTTTATTTTAACCGAACTTTGGGCGTAAATAAATAACACGCAATACGTTAACTCCAAAATGATTTCAATACAAGCATAGATTATTTATTCAAGAGCTCAAAAAACTTTATTTTTAATAGATTCATTCAGTACTTATTTCATAAGAACCTTTGAGCCAAAAGTCTGTTCATGATTTGTACGCGGTCGTTTTATGTCGAAATAACAGTTTAATCAAATTATATAATTAAAAATCATCATCATACGCTCTCTTTACAGCTGATCAGCATCTTTCGTGCACGTCTATCCTTTTCTCGCACTGTGCTATCCATAAGTGCTGGAATAACATTCCCCCGTCTCTCGATGAAATCTAAATTTACATATAAATTGGCCAAATGCATGTGACCACAAACGGTGAAGGCTTCTGAAGTCTGGATAAGAATGACTAGCGGTCAGCACCCGATTCAATACCTTCTAGCTATAAAAACAAAAATGAGGCTATTGGTTTGATTTTAAGTTTTACGAATCGGGGTATTACTTGATATCTAGTAAAGCGTGACTAGCCGTGATAAAAAGGAGGAGGTTCTCAATTCGTCGGAATCTTCTTTTTTTTATGTACGAGTATGTTCACCGATTACTCGAAAACGCCTGAACCGATTTGTTAAATTATTTTTTTGTTTGAAAGGCTATACTTCCCAGGTCCCATTTAAATTTTATCAAAATCAGTCGAGTTGAAAAATCAAAAAAAATCTAAATTGTATACATCGATAATATTTTCGTTTTCTCCGATACTCGCTGTCTCATTGGAGCAGTGCGTTTATTTGGTCTACCCATATCATATATATACTGGGTGCCCCGGAACTAGTATGTTATGCCGAGGTGGGCCGATTCTCGATATTTACGTGAACAACATATGTTTTACCTCTTTTATAAGTTCAATGTTTTTCATTGAAGAAATGAGCAGCAAAGTTTGCTTCAAAACGGCACTTACTACAAATGGTAACGTCCCTAAAATCAGCTGTTTATTGAACTTTGAGCGTGACCCCAAAATGAAGTATCGTTTGAGTTCACGCAACACAAAAGTTGCCTATATTGTGATGCCTCTGAGAAGAAAGTAAATTTTTGTCTTTTCGTTGAGATCAGCTGCTATTTTTATAAGAATCTTGTTCGTTCTTCTGTCAAATGTGTTAACAAAAATTAAAATCATTAAATCCGAAAATTTGCAAATAATCAGGAATTGTTTATGATGATGATGATGATAACATGTTATTACTCGTTACATGGTTTAACTCGTTATTAAAACAAATTGTTTCGTATCTTCATAGAAATTTAAAGCATTGGGTATGTAACCAACATTTTCCGTAAGTAGGTACATAGGTACAAACTACATAGGTAGGTAGATCTTCATAGAAATTCAATTCAAAGTTTTATCTGTCCATCTCATTGTGCGACTCTGTGACTTTGCGGCTTTTTATCCGTATCAAAGAAGATGTCAAACAAAACCGACAACCAATCGGAAGAGTTCAATCCACATAATAAATAATGAATCTCGGCTAATTCCAAAAATAGTCTACCTTTGTAATAGAATAGAATAGAATAGAATAGAATAGAATAGAATAGAGTAGAATAGAATAGAATAGAATAGAATAGAATAGAATAGAATAGAATAGAATAGAATAGAATAGAATAGAATAGAATAGAATAGAATAGAATAGAATAGAATAGAATAGAATAGAATAGAATAGAATAGAATAGAATAGAATAGAATAGAATAGAATAGAATAGAATAGAATAGAATAGAATAGAATAGAATAGAATAGAATAGAATAGAATAGAATAGAATAGAATAGAATAGAATAGAATAGAATAGAATAGAATAGAATAGAATAGAATAGAATAGAATAGAATAGAATAGAATAGAATAGAATAGAATAGAATAGAATAGAATAGAATAGAATAGAATAGAATAGAATAGAATAGAATAGAATAGAATAGAATAGAATAGAATAGAATAGAATAGAATAGAATAGAATAGAATAGAAAATATTTATTAAACGTCACATATCAAATACAGTGCAAATGTAATATAAACTAGTCTATGTACAGTGACGAAAAAAAGGCTACCACTCAGCATATGATATAGAACTGTGAAGGCTGCTGTATCGCTGGTTTTCAGGGGCGCCATCGTAAGTAGCGCAGCAGCTACTGCCACACGCCATGAGGGTACCACATAACATAACATAACATAACATAACATAACATAACATAACATAACATAACATAACATAACATAACATAACATAACATAACATAACATAACATAACATAACATAACATAACATAACATAACATAACATAACATAACATAACATAACATAACATAACATAACATAACATAACATAACATAACATAACATAACATAACATAACATAACATAACATAACATAACATAACATAACATAACATAACATAACATAACATAACATAACATAACATAACATAACATAACATAACATAACATAACATAACATAACATAACATAACATAACATAACATAACATAACATAACATAACATAACATAACATAACATAACATAACATAACATAACATAACATAACATAACATAACATAACATAACATAACATAACATAACATAACATAACATAACATAACATAACATAACATAACATAACATAACATAACATAACATAACATAACATAACATAACATAACATAACATAACATAACATAACATAACATAACATAACATAACATAACATAACATAACATAACATAACATAACATAACATAACATAACATAACATAACATAACATAACATAACATAACATAACATAACGTTAACAGGTAAAACTCTTAAAACTAATAAAAATATTTACATGTTTGTTAAATAGGCATTTAACGAATACAAATATAATATAAAATTAAGCAACCAGTTAAACATTGTGATAAATCCATTAATAACAAAATTAATATAAATAAATTTAAACCTCTTAAAGAGCAGACTTTTGTGCATTTAACAGGTATTTTTTAAATGATTTTTTTAAGGACCAAATGGTAATGGAACTTCTGATGGGAGGAGGAATATTGTTCCAGCATTTTGTGGCAGCATACCGGAAACTGCCACGAAATGCAGTCGTTTTATGGCTTTGACAAATTAAACGAATTGCTAAGCGAATATTACAAGTAGAGAATTTTAGTTTTGGTACCTGGCTTTTTATAATTCCAAAAAGTAGAGTTGCAAAGTGAAGTATACGACGTGATGACATGTTTAAAAGACCGTGACTATTGATGTATGGAGAAATGTGAGCTCTTTTCGGTATAGGGAAACAAAATCGGACACACGCATTTTGTACCCGCTGTATGAGTTTCTTTGAACGGACTAGCAGACAACCACCAAAAAGCGAATCACAAAGTGTGATTCGCAAGTCGGTATCAAGGTATTCGCGTACACGATACAAAACAGATAATCTTTATAGATAGATCATTAACTGTTGCTTGATTCTTTATGTCATTTTAGATTTAGGTTTGTTTACGTATGTATTGGTTTATTTAGTTTATTTTATAACGTTGTATTTAATATACTGTAATGTATGTATTGTATATATTTTTGTATAAGTATCTATCTTTTTCTATCTTGTAAATTTGTATGTACACATTATTTTGAATAAAAATCTCTTAATATTGTTATCATCACCCTTTTTTAAGCTACATTCTGTTCAATCCATCCTAAGGTTGTCTGGCAGAGATCGCTACATAGCGATAAGACCGCCCATTGCACTACCGACTAGCAAAACATTGTTATTTTTGTTTCTACTTGTATATTTGGTGTGCAATAAAGTATTATCTATCTATCTATCTATCTATCTAATCTGTAAAAGCAGTTACGAACTGTTTGAAAAACGTACTTTTCAAAGTGCAATGAACTGTCCATTAATATTCTGTAACCCGTTCTATTAACACTCCATTGGCAATAACTTTAGGATCGTTTGAAAGTATTTCATTAATTTGGTTATTCGACCCAAGAACGAGAAACTTCGTCTTTGCAGGGTTCAAAACCAAACTATTGGACTCGCACCAACCAACCAGTCTACTTATATCCTGATTTAGAGCAGTTATAGCTGCATTCAAATTACTAGGCTTAAAAGATATATAGAGTCGGCGTAAATACCATATTTACGCCGATGATCTACAGATCATCGGCGTAAATATGGTATTTGTATTTTTGAATTTTGTGAATTATATCTGAGCAGTAAAGAGCAAAGAGTAATGGTCCTAGAATGGAACCCTGAGGGACTCCTCGAGTCACAGGCATTGTAGTAGATAGAGAGATTGAGCCATCTGGTTTTCGGACTTCAACTAGCTGAGAACGCCCGCTGAGATAGCTCGCAAACCATTCAACTGTAGCTTCGTCACATCCATAATATCTGAGTTTAGATAATAGGAGAGAAGTATTAATTGTATCGAAAGCACGTGTAAAGTCGAATAGTTTTAAAATAGTTCCTTCCCCTATATCTTGAGCCGCCAGAACATCGTCAACTAAGGCTGTTGCTGTACTATGACCTCTTCTAAATCCTGATTGTTTTTTTTAGGTAATATATTATTAGCTGTCAGATAACTAGTAAGCTGAATACATATAGATTTTTCGATAATTTTGGATAAGAACGTTAAAATACTTATTGGATGCAGTTCTTTCAAATTGGTTGGATGGTTAGTTTTGGGTAACGGTTTGACTATGGCCGTTTTCCATACGGAAGGAAATTTTTGCGATTTTATTGATGTGTTAACTATTGTAGTTATCAAATGAAGTGTTTGCGGAAGTGTGAGTTTGATCATATCCATAGATATACCATCAATACCTGTGGCATTAGTGGAAAAATATTTAATAATTTCACCCACATCACACTCATTGAAGGGATATAGACTAAAGACTGAAGGTCCATGTGTATGGGTTTCAAAGTACTTTATATCCGCCATATTTACATTATTGTTACCGGGCAGTGATAGAAAATGGTTATTTATAATATTAGGATCTTGGAGATGCGTAGGAAGGTTCAAAGATTTGTTTTTAAAATTTGCCACGTTTTGTTTAATGTTATTCCATAAAATACGAGGGTTTTTAATGTTTTAATTAACATTACAGTTGAAATAGGACTTCTTTTCAGTATGGAGAGCTACATTTACAATACTTTTCAAGTCTTTATAGTATTTTTTATGAGCATCATTATTAGTTAAGCGACTACGGGTATGGGCTTTATCGCGTGTCTTCATCATCTCCCTAACATTGTATGTAATCCAAGGGTGAGATTTATTTCTTATTATAGTTTTCCTAATCGGCGCATGTATATCAAAAAGATTTAATACATTATTACCTAAATGTTCCACCATTTTTTCAAGATCATTATCAACAAGACTGTTCCAATCAATGCTTTCAAGATCATGGTAATAAGATTCAAAATTCATATCTTTTAGCGGACGATAGATTATCCACTGGGGTGAAGGTTTTTGTTTTTTTACACTTAGCCTGCACGATATGAAGGGGTGTCTACTTAGATCAGGGATATAATCTACCACCACATCGACAACCTGCAAATTGGAGCATATTAAATCAATCAGCTTAGCGCTGTGGTCAGTAAAGTGGGTAGGGACCGTTACATATTGCTCGAGTTTAAAGCAGTTTAAAAAGTCTAAGAGCTTTTTGAAATCTGAATCGGACTCTAAGATATTAACGTTAAAATCACCTGTCAGAAAAATGTGATCAAAGTTGGAAAGCGTGGTAATAGTATCTGTTAACGCATCTAGAAACATTTCAAAATTTTGCCACGGTAAGCGGTTTCTATCGCTAACTTAAGGCCGTTAGCCGTAACACGAAGCCACATCTGGTCGACGGCCGGAGTCTCGGGGTAAGCGAGAAGACGCGCGCTCACGCCGTGCTTTATGTAAAAGCCAACGCCGCCGCCGCGTTGACGGCCGCCGACGGCACCACCGTACTGACGCGGTGCGTGTCGCAGCTGATAGCCAGCCAGTGTGGGTGCGCGCGCTTCTTCTCCATTTCGCAACCACGTCTCGTTGATCGCCATTATGTCAACCGGATACCGCAGCATTGCTACAGTAAACTCATCATGCTTCGTGCCCAAAGACCCTTTATTAAGTAACCCGAATGATAGTGATTTACTCTTGATAAATTGTGTAACAAAGGAATAAAGGATTTGAATATACTTGCAGTTCATCAAAAATAGTCTGAGACACGCAACGTGTCGTTCATCAGACGGATTAAAAAGCATCAACATAGTCACTCGCAAATGTTTTAAAATGTCAAAGCAACCTCCACCTTTATAGCGATCGCGTGATTTTGTACGAAAAACTTCACTACAACATCTGTACCACCTTTTAGTACCTAAATCAAGCCTTAAAAATAATAATTCCAAAAAATTTACCATACATACATAATAACTAAATGAAGTAGCATAAATAAATGAAATAATATTAATCTTACACCACAGAGTCATAAACTTATAGATATAGGTAGGTATAGTTCGTGAGATCAGAACAAAACGAAACAAAAAATAGGTATTTAAAAAAGCTAAAAACCACCCTGATAATACCTTAAAGCTGCACGAAATAAAATTGTGATAACATATACAGCTGACTAACAGACTCCGGCACCAAAAACCTTTAGAAGATCTGCTTCCGTACGGATACGCTTAGCAGCCTCCCCGTGCTCGCGGCATACTAGAATCGCGCCGTACCTCGTCCACGTAAACCTCCAGCTCAGCCAACGAATCTCCTACCGCACTCGTCGAAAAAGTATGCGGTTCGCGCGCGTGAGACGTTCATTCACGTAGAACCAGCGCGTGGGCCCTGGAAGGTCCAATCCTGAAGTATCGGCGCCACGACGCACGCGAGCGGCGCGCAACAATTCGTCGCGTTGGGCGCGGCGTAGCACACGCACTACTAGCAGGCGCGGCTCGTTGACGTCGCCAGTGCCGGTAGACGCGGTCTCGGCCTCAGAGGCGGTGGTGGCGGTCGAGGGCGCGTGCGGGGCGAAGTGCGGGGTGGGTCGGTAGGAGATGGCGCAGGTGCTGGAAGGTGCGGGTTCGCGGCGGGCACCGACCCGCACTGCACTGACCACGTCGCTTTCCGTGATTTTGACTCCGAGCTTGTTTCCGATGATAGTGACAGTATGAACGGGATTTTCGCCGTACGCCTCGGGAATTCCAGAAATCTCAATCTCGTTCACGAGCAATTCCTGCTCTTTATCGCTAAGATTGCACTGTAGTCGTTCGACGGTCGCCATGAGGTATTTGACCTTTTTGTCAACTTTTTCGTCTAGGCGCTTTTCGATAGAAGATATTCTCATTTCGATGTCATCGCAGCGGGAATTGAAAGATTGAATTGAGCAACCAACCTAGAACGTCTAATTTTGTGATCAATTGATGAGTAAACGCTGCCATTTGCTCTGCGATGTATTCTTTTAAGGCAGAGGTGATTTCAAGAGCCGTTTCACCTTTGGCGGAGTATTCATCATCAAAACAAACACTTCTGCGCTTTAGTTTTTGAGAATTTTCTCTAAGTGTAACATTATGAAAGGGGTCAACAACCTCGTCATCCTCACATAGGTCCGAAACTGTGGCCTCCGGCTGTAGTCCGGCAGGCTTGGCGCATCTTTCAGAACTTTTTAGTGCTACTGGCTTCAGCACAACTAATAAATGTTACTTTTAGCAATAAATTTCGATTTATATATACGGAGCAAAACTATGACGCGTGTTGACATTGACATAGACATTGACATAATAAGCCGACATTTATTATTTTTTCAGAAATAGGTTCCGTAGGTTATAATAGGTTATAGGTTATAATAGGTATTTTTTGTCGTTGTTCCGGTTAAGAATTTATTTATATTATTTTTTAATTTATTTATTAGTCCTGTCATTGGTTTTTTCTTGGTCACTTTGTTGAAATTATTTGTTGTTTGTGCGTGTCTGGTTTTTATTCTGTAAATAGCCTTAAAAAGTGACAGACACAACTGGTGACAGAACCAGAGTGGTAAATGGATTCAGTGACCAAGAAAGAAGCAGTGACATGACTACAGAATAAACTAAGCAAAATAACTTCACTAAGAACCAAAGTAGTATTTACCAACATGACTGTCATCTTTGTGAAAGGTTTGAATTTTCACATAAAAAATGAACCCTAAAAATTTGTCGGAAATTTCAAAGGATTTTATTTTGCTTTGAATTGATTTTTGCTCAGTGATTTGTTGTACGTTGTACTGTCAACTTCCTAGTTCCTGTTAAGAGTTCCGTTATTCCGTTTCGAGTGATCATCATGACGTCCTACCCTACATTGATGAGGAATACGACCGAGACGCGACGGCACATTGAACCATTTTTGTGACCATTGTGACCATGTATGATGTCATTTTTACGAGTGATCATGTGCTTTTTTAACTCGATCATTAGTGCTTTGTGTTGGATACCTAGGTAGTACCTAGAATAGGTACCTACTAATGGTGTAAAGTGGTGTTTGTTATTGTCAATTTTCAAAATTTTACGGATCCGCCTACCTAATTACGAGAAGACATTAAACGGTCTGTAATCTACCTAAGTAGTTGCTTCTTTTACCATAAAATTAAAAACATTGTTTCCAAGAGACGAATAGGTAATTGGATTAGCCATTGGATAAGTACCTAGGTAGTTATTAAATAAATATCTACTTAGTTGCGTTTGTAGCACAAGCTACAAACGAAACACCATGGCTTGTGTAAATATCGCAGTCAGTAGGTATGTAATGAATGTACGTCAAAAGATACCTACATACACTAATCTAGGTAGGTATCTAGCCTAGCTTAGCAGACAATTTGAACTCACGCATAACTTTGTAGGTACGTAACGCACTTAGAAACATTGTTGACAAAATAATAAGGGTTGTCAATTTTATTTCTGGAATGTTTTTGTATGGAAATTTGAAAATAATAATTCTTAGGAGTTGTACCCCCACAACTGTTAATTTTCATCGTCGGAATCTCCTCGTTCAGGCTTAAAATACTAGTTCCTGGGCACCCTGTATACAAAATACATCTACTTTCCACTATATATATATATATTAATGAATTATAGGTTCAAATTTCATTCAATGAAGTCGGTTTTCTTTTTAGTTTTTACAACGTAATTATTTGCTTTACATTTTTTTCGGCGGTTTTATTTTTTTATTAAATTGTTTTAATGCATGATCCATTTTATAACTAGCTTAACTACAAAAAACTAATACAAAATAACAGTAGTTTATGCATTTGAAATCTGTCAGTCAACTGGCTGAGTGCAGAGATAATAAGGCCATGCATTCTTAGCAACAGTCTTTTATATTATAATACTCTTTCTTCACAATACTACATTTTATGTAAAATGTATGTGGGCATCTGTTGAGAAAACAGTAGGCATCATACTCAGTCGGGACCAATTTGCTACTGCAGCATACACATTTTGTCCTGTCAGCTCAGTTGGTAGTAGCTCTGCCTTCTGCGCTGTAGGTTGAGGGTTCGATTCCCACCCAGGATAAACATTTGTGTGAAGAACATAGGTGTTTGTTCTGTGTCTGGGTGTTATAAAGTATCATAAGTATGTATTTAAAAATATATAAGTACTCTATCAGTCATCTAGTCACCATAATACAAGCTATGCTTAGTTTGGGACTTGATGGTGTTGTGTGCATTGTCCATCAATATTTATATAATTATTTATTATATACTGAGCATGTCTGAGCTTAATTTTATCGTTATTAACATGTGCTTTGTTCTTTTTCTTTATTTTGTGTTAAGAAGCAAATAAATGTATGTCTATCTAATGACTTATAAAAAGGCCGGGACAGCTGTGCCCTCCGAAGTGTGAAAGCGATCTGAAGAAACTCCCTCTGCGGTCACCCATCCACGTACGGACTTCGTAATATACTCTATTTAACTGTTACGAACGATTCAATTAGTTATTTTAGTAATTTAGTAAGTACAGCTACCAATTGTTACCTAACCACACAATAGGTAATTACTCACTTACCAAAATACCAATTTGGTTCTATATTCTATGTTAATATGATTACCTACATTCCGACCCCATCGGTAAACAAGTCACGGGTGTAAAGGTCACGTCCTGATTAACTGAATTACTTAGACGTTCCTTGTTCTGGAGATACATGCATAGGTACGTTACGAGCGGTGGGAATAATATACGTGAGTACTGATTTGGTAGATACCACGAATTTTAGAACAAAACTGAAATACAGGTCTAGGTATTAGCATATTCTTGCTGGCAGCTCTGAAAGCTTTGCTCTCGAACATACTCTGAGTTTGGATGTGTAATACGGTTATTAACCCTATTGTCTAACTCATGAAGCAACATTGAAGAATCCACTATATATCATATCAGCCTTTAAGAAGTCCACTGCTGAACATAGGCCTCCCCTAATTGATTTCTAGGAAAAACGATTTTGAGCCCTCTCCATCCACCGAATTTCTGCGATCTCTACATTATCGTCAGTCTATCGGGTGGGGGGTCGTCCTACGCTTCGATTTCCTGTCCTTGGTCGCCATTCGAGAACTTTTGCTCCCCAACGGTTATCAGTTCTGTGAGCTATATGGCCTGTCCATTGCCTCTTCAATTTGCAAATTTTGAGTGCTATGTCGGTGACTTTGGTTCTTCTACGGATTTCCTCGTTGCGGATTTTATCACGTAGTGAAACACCCAACATAGCTCTCTCCATAACACGTTGCGCGACTCTTAGCTTGTGTATGAGGCCAATAGTTAGCGACCAAGTCTCAGTTCCATATGTCATCACTGGCAACACGCACTGATTATATACTTTCGTTTTGAGGCTCTGCGGTATCTGTGACGAGAAGATGTGTCGTAATTTCCCGAACGCTGCCCATCCCAGTTGGATTCGCCGGCTGACCTCTTTCTTTACTATCCACTAATGTATTTATATTAAACAAACTAATTAAATCACAATATGAGCAACAGCACAGATTTTATCTAGTGTGGATATCACAGGCAACAATCACAGGCAACTAAATTCTTACATTTAGGAAAGTAGTAACGTTAATAATAATAACGACTAATTAGATATTTGATGACCTCTGTTGCGCAGTGGGCAAAGAACCATCTGCGTAATATATATATATTATATATACATATATAGGTACATATAAGTAGTAAGTATACCAGTGTTGTGGTCCCCTAACACAAGCTCTGCTTACTTTGGGGCCAGATGATACTGTGTGAAATTTCCGGTATTATTATTTGTGTAAGATGTAATGTTTTGCTGTAACTAAATAGAAATGTGAAGAGTAAAATACAATAAACAAATATACTTGCAATTGAAACGGTTGGGCTATCTAAGGACCAATAAAAACGATTGAAAGCTTAACTGATCCAGACCGCTGCCAGGTGCATCGTCTCCACGACACTTTAAAAGCTTAAATCAAGCTTAATTTGTGTAGTCAACTACTCGTATTTTTACAGTATCCTCAAACCAAAGGCGCTGAATATTAAAAGCAATCTGAGGACGACATTGATTAAAAATTTAAAAACGTGCTTCAATTTTATCGCCGAAGACACCTGGTCGCTATAATTTCATAATGAGATCTGCTAGTGTATTCGGCCGCTCACGTGCATTGGCTCCCGTGATAAAAATCTAAACTATTTTTACAATATTTAAAATTTCAGGCTCAGAGCCTGTCCAGATGGAGCGTTGCATTCGCGCGTTCTCCAGATACTCTAGAGCTATATACATTGCGTCCAGATGCTGCCGCGCGTTTCCTAACTCGCGCGTAAAACGCGTGCAACATGCCGGACTCTCGACTCACGCGTTTGGCGCGCGAGTGCCGCGCGAGTTGAGATACTCAGGCGCCATTGCTGCGTCCAGTGGTACGCGCGAGTCCGTGGCGAGTACGTATTTCGTGCAAAATGGAGCTTGATAATTTTGATACCTACGGAACTTTTTATTGACAAAGTTGAAAAAAGAGTATGGAAACACAACATGAGATATGGAATATTTGGATTATTCTAATAGAGTCATAAGGCGGAATAACTGGGAAGAAATAGTCGAAACTTTTTGTGTTGCTTTCAACTTTATCTTTGTTTACGACGTTTCTATCGGCGGTATGCAAGCCACAACACAACTGCTTTATCGGGCTTCATGTTTATAACTGCCCCTGGGTCCCTCCCAAACACATCGCACGTAGAAGCGCACGTAAATCGCGGCATCTGGATGCAATACAAATTTAAGCGCGCGAGGGCACTCGCGCGTTAAACGCTCCATCTGGACAGGCTCTCAGATTTAGATTTAGTGTCAGTAGGAATTTTATTATATTATTTAATAGACACGCACATAAAACTTTTAAATGTTTTAGTTAGTCTAGTCCTAGAAGCCAGAACATTTCCTGCTTTGTGTTATACCTATGTATAACAAACAACATTTTTTATTGCATACGTAGTAGAATTTAGTTTTTTGGACAATTCATTAATATTATTAACTGGCGGACTGCTTAAATTAGTTTTGAGTCCAGCCAGACACCTAAGAACTTCATACGGTCTGTTCTTGGTAAGGACAGTTCATGAAGCAATAGAATGAGTAAAATTATTTGTTGCCAAACAATTAAACAACATGAGTTTTATCGACATTTAATAGTAGATTATTAACGGAAAACAATTCTTTCCGACTAATAATTACTTCTTTTAATATATTACTTAAATTTACCTTTTTTTGAGAATTATGGTCTAAGGAGGATAGCATTATACCATAGCATACAAAATATGACCACGTGATTACATTGTCATATTTTAAATCGATAACCGCTAATGGTGCCACGCTCGCACCGGCCCAATTCTGTTAAGCCGGTCGCTTCAAAATGACAACAGCGTCAATTTATAATTGAAACTGCATTTAAGGAAGTCCTATTGTAGTTTATTTAAGCATATCGCTTTCAAGCTACAGTAGTAATGCTTTTATGATTGTTATTACTCACTCTCACTGCTCAGTCTTACTAAGATGAGATGGTTCAGTCTAAGATGCGTGCCTTCGGGCTGCTTTTGATCATATATAGTGACTTTGTGAGCTGTAGACCTCGCGAAAATTTTTCGAAATGACTGATATATAACTTTTTTTTACGTTTTCAAGCCGCCATTTTAAAAAAAATCCATAAACTGAATCGACAAAATAAAACTATATAGTTATAGAACCTGCTCACAAAATTTCACGAGAATCGGTTGAGAAATGCGACTTGTAGAGGAGAACATTCGAACAGACACCGGCCTGACATACGAAAGCATTTTCGCCTAACCTGAAACGAAGGCGATCGCTCGCGCTTCGCGCTCGCTTAGTCAATCACACTTTGAACTTCCGAATGACGATGCGCATGCACGTCAAAACGTTACTGAGCACCTTGTTAGTTTCACTTCTCCGGAAGATCTCACGCAATGCCAGAATATCACCGTAACTTTTTTTTTTCTATAATAAGCGATGTCTGAAATTCAATAAGATAAGAATATACCACAACAAAGCTTTTTTGCTATTGCCACTACAGTTGGTAGAATATTAACTATTTTGTATTAATTTCTTAAATAATACTGTTTTGCGAAGATAATAATTATCTTCTAAGAATAGGTAGGTCACCTGTATAGGTGTCTGCAGCGGCATTTTCGTATGGCTTTCATGATTCATGCAATTGAGCTTGGATTTTAAATGAGTGTTTGTTCTGTGTCTGCGTGTTATAATGAAGTATCATTATGTATGTATTTAAAATTACATATATAACTAGTCTATCAGCCATCTGGTCACCATAATACAAGCTATGATTAGTTTAGGACTAGAAGGTGTGGTGCTCACCAATATTGTTGTGACGACCTCTGTGGACCTCTGTGGCGCAGGAGGTTGCGGGTTCGATTACCGACGCGGGTGTTTCTATGTATAATATGTATGTATTTACAAAAAAAAGTATGTAAGTAGTATATCAGTCATGTGGTACATAACACAATCTCTGCTTACTTTGGGGCCAGATGATGCTGTGTGAAATGTACGGGATTGATGCTTGAAGCTTCCGAGTAACACAATCATCGCAAATGGCCACTGACTCACACGAAGCTATCTTTGAATTGTAATATTGGTGGGATTCTAGTCGTATTATCCTTACAAACAAATACACAAACTTCATCAACCTACGAAACATAGTGAAGGTCAAAATCAATTATAGTTATATAATCTCAAGGTTGTGTTAAGTACACAAAAGGGTAAATTCACACCTGTAGGGTGATTATAGATCTCTAATTACAATCAATGTCTATCAGTAATGATTGAAATTACGCCGAAAACTGATAGACATTGATTGTAATTAGAGTTCCATAATCGCCCTACTGTTACTCGCGACCAGCCATATGGGTTTGATGTCTGGAATTATATTCTAATTATAACCATTTTATACTACTGTAATATTAACTGGCCTCAATGCTCTACAAATATTTATATAAATATCCATCTATATTAATATTGTAAATGTAAAAGTAACTCAGTCTGTACGTAAAAATCATGTTACGTTTTCACGCCTAAACCGCTGAATCGATTTTGATGAATTTTGGTATAGAGATATATCGGACCTTGGAGAAAGACATAGGCTACTCTTTATCTAAGTACCGTGCCTGCGAAGCCGCGGGCAGCTAGTAGAATATTATGTTAGTCTGTTTAGTTTTATAGAGTTCAAGGCCTTTGCAAGCTTGAGTGTAAACAAACATTGAATTTCCGAGGGCCAGCAAATTGCATTCGCTTTATAGTTAATCTAATCAACTGGTAATCAACTGACAGGCGCCGACGGGTAGTTTACGAACTTAGTGCGAACTGTTTTTTCTTTGCAAGATATCGTTTCGTTGGAATATTGTAAACATATAATTTAGTTTTATGGTGGTTATATTTATTTTGAGAGTATGTCTACAAGTTGATTTTCTTCCTCATGACTTTCAATAATCATAAAAATGTATCCTATTTGCACCCACTTCTGGGTTATTTCGTCATAATTTCCGGTCCCTAGCAAGTTTCATCCTGTGGTTCCGGACTACGCTGACGATGTTATTTGATCATCTACTGGGAGTTCTGCCACCGCTCTTTTACCGCATATATTCATCTCCTGTCGTCCTTTTTTATTTTTGACTTTCATTATGTGAAATAATAGTAAATAACGAGGACTTATACATGAAGGTAATTCCTAATAACCTAAATTTAACTGCCTACTTAACTAACATTGTTCTTAGGTTTTTAATCCTAAAAATATGTTCATTGAATTGGGATTTAGAAGTGTTTTTTCTAAAATTAAATTTAACATTTATTTCTCAGATTATGGATTAAAATGTTGGTTTAGGACCCGTTGTTAACTCATCTACCTCAAACTTCGTCAGCATTTATGTAATAAAGTTAAATTTGAATTACGAGTAGGATAGAAAAATATATATTCATGTTAATTATTATAAAAATAATGTAATAATATCGTAGAAGAAATCGGATCGTATCGGAGAAGAAAATCGTAGCCTATAAACCTGCTGAAGGACCGAAACTGTATGTACAGCATCGCAGAGACCGACTGCAGTTTGCTCGCAATCGTTGCGATTGGTCGCTCGATCAGGGGAGGAACGTCCTCTTCTCTGATGAAACGAGAGTGATCCCTTTCTGTAACGATAGTCGAAGAAGGGGGGGTATACAGAAGGCGAGGGGAGCGATTTGCACAAGCTTGCTTCGAAGAATCCATCGCATACGGGGATGGATCGTGTATGTTCTGGGGCGACATTTCCATCAACGGTAAAACGGAACTTGTGTGCGTTTCCCGGGCTGGAGGTGGTCGGGGCCAAGGGTCGCTGCCTGCTGGTCGATACATAACGGAGATCCTGGAAGAGCATGTTGTCCTGTATGCTGGTTTTGTAGGCGATGGGTTCTTGTTAAAGCATGATAGCGCCCGTTGCCACACCGCAATCATTGTACGGAACTACTTACAAGAGGACGAGATCCCCGGTTTGCAGTGACCAGCACGAAGTCCAGACCTGAACCCATTCGAGCACCTCTGGGATGATGTCAAACGACGAGTGCGAGCTCGTGAACCTGCTCCTACCACCCTTCAAGCGCTCGAAGATGCCGTCGTTGCGGAATGGGAAAACGTTCCGCAAGAACGCGTGGTTACACTTGTGAGATCAATGAAGGACCGCATGGCAGCCGTTATCAAGGCCAGGAGATACACTAGATTTTATGTAATTTTTGTTAAATTGTAAGTTCTTTTCCACGTGAATAAAAATCATTTGTTTTCTTGCCTTACACAAACATTGTTTTTTTTGTCACATTAAAAGTAAAACATAATCCGTGTATATTTCTGAGAGTGGTATAAATTATCTTTCTAATGGGTATCACCCATAATTTAGTCCTTTTTGTAACCAAATATCATTAAATTTACTTTTAAAAAGGTGCGATTTTTGTGACGCCGAGTGTATAAGTGTAAAATCTAAAATATAATGTATTTGTTATTATATACATATTCTGTATGTAAATTTTATATAGTATTTCATGTATATACTGTACTTTATGTTATATTCTCACTGTGCCTGTTATCTGACGTTTATTAATTATTTTATATTTCTATTATGACATTTCACAAAGCCTGGCCCCAAAGTAAGCAGAGCTTGTGCTGTGTTTTTTTTTTGTAAATACATACTATTATACATAGAAATTCATACAAACTTCTGTATCTTTGCCATGGTGGATGTCTTCAGACTGAGGTTAAAATCGTTTATCAGAATTGGCTACGGGCTAAGGGAATGCGTACCCGCCATTCATTTTGTCGACCAATATCTGCCGCTGAATTCCAGTGGTCTTTATAATCGAATACGCGAATTCGCTCTGTCAGGAGTTATGCTACAAATTTCCCTAAATAAGGATCTACAAGTTCAATCTCAAACTCGCCATCAAAATCCGGTGCGTTCTAAATCTCTGTCACGTTGAGTTACCAGCGAAGTGGGAACAATTTTCCCGGCAATCAGCCAGAGTGGTCCATTGCGAGATGTAAATTGAAGCGTTTAGACTAAGGGAGTTGTAATTGAGCGAGGGTAATGGAAATCGCAAGGTTTATACCGGGATTTGAATTAGATTCGGCTGGGACGGGACCTTATTAGCTACGAATTCTCAAATATATCATCGCACTAATTTTGTAATCAAGTTACATTTGCATTCACTGCTGGATCCTGCCAACTAGTGCTACGATCAACGGTCTTATGGAAAACTTCTCATTTTCAAAATAAATGATTTGATTTATTAACCAGCAACACTGTCTAAAACACTGTCTTAGTTAAAAGCAGCTATAGCATTTGACGACCTGTGGTGCAGTAGGCGAAAACCCGCCTGAGACATAAAAGGTTGCGGGTTCGATTCCCTCTGCGGGCAAATGTTTGTATGGGTTAGGTTCACATGGTCTGGATTGTAAAACGTCTGTGTGAGCAAAATGTCTGGGTGGAAAAAAGCCTAAGTATACACAACGTCTAGGTGGCATAATATGTTATTTTTAAAATCCCATGGTTGTAAAGAGCCTTTGTGGCAAATGGTTCTTGTTACTTATGGCCTAGGTAGGAGAATTTACTTGGTTGAAAATAGGCTTCTTTGTAAAAAGTCTTGGTTGAATATGGTTAGGTGATTATATAAATACTTAGCACTCTGTGTGATACTCGGATCATGGAGTTTATGTGTCATACGAATAGCTTGTGGATACAAGATAAGGACTGGTAATTTATGACAGGATCATAAAATGGCAATGCTATTTGTAAAATATTTAATTTGATTTCGTGTCAATATTTTGTTTTTCATACTTTATTCATTCATTTGCATTCATCATGGCCCGGGCAAGCAACAGTGGCTTTTTATTTCTTGAAAGTCACAATTAAAATTATAATTTAAAAAATATTGAAGGAAAGGAACAATATTAGTTATTCTTGAAAAAACAACCTGATTTAAATTTTATAATATAGGAACTAAAAAAGTGCTTGTGTTAGAATTATTGTAGACTGAGTAAGTAGGTATGCATCTGTTTAGTTTTTATTTAATAAAAAGATCTTTTCGATATCTTATCTTTTATTTTAAAAATATATATAATATCATAAAAGTTATAATTATATTACATATATAATAATAATTTTATTTTGATTCTTTTAAATTTTCATATGTTGTTGTTCATACTCGTCTTGGGCGAAAAAAGTATAATCACAACCGCGTCATTTTGCTTACCTAGACGTTTTTGCAAATAGTCATTTTGCAACTTAGGTCTTCTACAAACAAGTCTTTTTGCATTTCCGACGTTTTGCCTACCTAGACATTTTAAAATTAAGTTCAGTCGTTTTATAATCAAGTCGTTGTGTATACTTCGACTTTTTTTTACCTTTTTTTTAGGTAAGGTAAGTAATAAATGAATAATGCCGGTCACTTCACACAGCATCATCTGGCCCCAAAGTAAGCAGAGCTTGTGTTATAGGTACCACATGACTGATATACAACTTAAACAATTTATTTTTGTAAATATTATACATAGAAACATCCAGACCCGAGGCAAATATTTGCAAATCATACAAACATTTGTCGCGTGGCGGAAATCGTTGCGGGTTCGATTTCCGCCTTTTCAAATCGTCTTTCCCATAGATTTTAACTTGTCGATAGCTATCTGTTTGTAAACGTTCAATCGAATCTACGCTACCAACTACAGGGTGTCCCGGAACTGTCATACCGAGTGAGATTTTCGAAACTGACAACAAATCCAAATTCAAAATAGTTTATTTAGGAAATGCGTTACAAATGTACAGATAATGACGGTATACGATGATAACTGCAGTAGTTGTTAAAAATACGTTATTAAAATTATTTACATACTGGTTTTAAATGTAATAACAATAACATAACTATTATCTTAAAACCTCAGATGCGTAAACTGGGCTGAAAGCCTGTCCTATAGATACCTGCGCTCCCCCACAATGCATCACATAGAAAATTACATTTACTATTAATGCAAACAGATCATTCTATAATAAATTAAAATAATATAGTAATATACAAAACTAACTAGTAACTAATAAATTATAAGTGAATCTTGTGTGCAAGTTGCGTGTGCGTGTGTGGGTCGGTGTGTGTGCGAGTGTGTTTATAAGTGAATGAGTTTGTGTGCTAGAGTAAATGAGGATGTGTGTGTACGTAATTATTAAATACATGTACCGTTATTTTTAGATTGATATTTTAAGAGTTCCTTACGATATAAAGAAATAAATTTTAATAAAACGATTAAAAACACAATAAAAGTGCATGAAAGCCCCAAGTAAATTAAATACTATACATACTAAGTACATACTTACATACTATAAATACATACTATACATTACACACTATACGTAATATGAAACAAATATAAATACATATACCAAATATGTATTTATTTAAACTTAATTGATTTTACATTTCATGGGTGTGGGATTCTCTTTTAAGTATCGAAATGTGTTAGTACTCGCTCTTCCGTAGATTAAATCCATTCTGTTTAGAATAAAATAAGAGAATTTATGTAAAATAAGATAAAATAGAGGTAAGTTAAGTTAAATTACATTCAATTAAGGAGTACCTTAGATTATCTATGTTTATGGTGAATGAAAGTAAGAGATGTAGATATACAATTACAGTTTTTATGCGTAGCAGAGAACCGGTCTGCCATAAGCATGAGTAATTCAGGAGAGCCTAGGTGAGAATCTTTGTGTGCGTGTGGTTGTGTGTGTGTTTGTATGTGTGTGTAAACATTATTGACACACAAAGCTATTAATGCGCGTGCCAGACCATGCACGGTAAATGTTAATTACTCAATTATCCACAACAAACGATACGATGATTTAAATTCAACAACAAAACTGTCAACTTGACTGAATTCGATTATTTCAACAATCTTCCGATTGTAAAAACATCCATCAACCAGGACCCTTGATAATAATACAACACAGTTCTTTAACATTAAACCTACCGGCTTTAATTATATTTATTTACAAATATTACAATACAGTTACAGATGATACAAATTCCATAACAAAATACTCAGCGCTCTCGAGAGAATGTAAGTTGCTCTTTCTGTCCGTTCTACCTTCTATCTGTTCGAGACTATCAGTGTTGTGGCTATCGAGTCAAGATCAAATACCCTAGCAACCGCGTTCTTAGTGATTATAATAAAATTGTCAATTAATACAATAGTCGAAAGTACAATTCCCAATAATAAATTGTATTTTTTTATTGTCAGTTTATTAAAATGAGCTGATTTAGGGTTTATTTAGACGATGTATCGAAATCGGTTTGCCGAATAGACATCCTGGCTTAAAATATTAGTTCTGGGACACCCTGTATAGATAAATGCGGGCTATTTCGGCTGTGACCTTGGTCCTTCACATCACGTTCTGAGAAACACCCCCCGGAGATTTGTACGAGGGTCAAGAAAACGAGATAAATATTTGATTTCCTCTAGGGTGACATTTTATGTTTATAAGAATTTTTATATTTTTACGAAATGTTTGAGAAAATGAGTTTACACCCGAAGTATAAACAGTAATGCCCTCTTTGTTAAGTTCATATATAGATACACAATCCATATATGAATTTTCAATGTCCTCTTAACTTATTATACGAGCAACATAGATTCACACAGATTCATAGTATTAATACTATTAATAAAAAAAAACTCCCTGTTCTCACAATAAGGCTCGCTTAAGGTAATAAAGTTTTTATGGGGCAATGTGTTCTTACTTCTTTACAAGGTTCCGTTAAGAGACGTCTTAGATTTATCGGTTGGCAAATTTAAAAACGTATTGAAACAGAAACTGTATCTTAAAGCATATCATTAAATAACAGATTATTTAAATAACAAAAAAGCTTAGGGTGAATCTGCTCCAACTCGACTCGGCATCCGTAACTAAATTGGCAAGGAACATACAAAAATGTGTTAAGACCAGACGCGTTTCTTGCCGGATTCTTCTTGAACCGGGGTTAAGAGGAACCGACACCTAGATTCACTAGCATGTAAGAAGACGATTCAAAGTGGTCCTTGTGATTTTGTTGAATAAATAAATTAAGTTCTGACTTTTAACTTGTCGCGGATTCCAAAGGCTCAAATTTATCTTGGAATTCATAACAACCTTTATGTGCGGCGCAGTGCACGAAGGCCCGCTCGAGACGCAGAATGTTGCGGGTTTGATCACTGCAGGGGACAAATGTTTGCAAGATCTGCAACTGTTTGTCTCGGCTGTGTGTGTTTTCTATGTATACATGTATGTATTAACAAAAAAACAAGTATATAAGTATTAATATCAGTGATGTAGTACCCACATAAGCACTGTTTATTATTTATTTATTTTATTCACCAGTTTATTCATGTTAGTATATTTATATAATTCTATCGTTAACAGATGACCATCGACTCGTGTCAGTTAGTCAGCCATTGACCGTGACCTTTCGACTCGTTCCTCGCCCTCACTCCATGGGAAAGATAAATTGTGAAAACTATTGTAAATTACCATACTCATTATAAAAACGGGAAATATTCTCTTTTGGTTGAAACATCGCCTTCACACTTTTGGTACTAAAAAAGATTCTATTTTTATAATAAATTGGATAATTCAAACAGTATTTTCTTATTTTGATTTGTTCTCTGATAATCTTTATCGAAAAAAAACCTATACGATGAACTCTGTGGCGCAGTGGGCGAAGGCCTGCCTGAGACGCAGAAGGTTGCGGGATCGATTCCCGCTGTTTATCTTAGGAGAGAATTGATCCCACAACCTCACAGAAGGCAGAGCTACTACCAACTGAACTGAGAGACCAGTTAAACACCGATTTTAGTAGCTAGAATCAAAATGAGTAATCGTTGATTCTACCTACTGCCAAAATAAGTAATCTTTGATTCTACCTCCTGCCAAAATAAGTAATCTTTGATTCTACCTACTGCCAAAATAAGTAATCTTTGATTCTACCTCCTGCCAAAATAAGTAATCTTTGATTCTACCTACTGCCAAAATAAGTAATCTTTGATTCTACCTACTGCCAAAATAAGTAATCGTTGATTCTACCTACTGCCAAAATAAGTAATCTTTGATTCTACCTCCTGCCAAAATAAGTAATCTTTGATTCTACCTACTGCCAAAATAATTGTGAGCACGACCTAATAATAAATTAGTCATGTACTCATGTAATAAACTCGAGTAAAAAGGGTATCAAAAGGTTCAAAAGCATCGCCCACCAATTAACCATTCAAACCATATATTTCTATCACAAAAAGTGTTTCCAGCTTAATTTCATCCCCTATCAATCTCTTGAAACAACCTTATTTACAGCCTTTTCTAATTAACTGTGTAATTAAAACATATTCGTTTGAAAAATATGCAAAATTAACTGTCAGGCCACCTGACCGGGCTTTGAGGCAGCTAAGTTGGAAGCAGCCGGGACACTAATCGATACCTATATAGGAGCCTAACCTGACTGACTGACTGATTCATCATCGTCGAGCCGAAACCACTGAAGCTAGAAAGCTGAAATTTTGAAGGTAGCTTCCTTTTATAGCAAAACCACCCACTAAGGCAGAATTTTTGAAATTCAGCCCCTAAGAGGGTGAAAAGGGGTGAAAACGAAGGTATAAAACTTTTCAACCCGTAGTGCGATTTGCTTAAAACTTCATATGAACAATTGAAACGCAAGATAAATGGACACTTGTATCAGGATTTTTCAAAATAATCCTTACAAAGAGGTATAATGGGGTGTTAAATTTTGTATGGGAACTTGTTAACGGGTGGTGTGATTTCTTAGAAACTTGGTTTGGATACCTAAAATGCAACGGGTTTCAAGATTTTTCAAAATAACCCTTATAAAGAGGGTTAAAAGGAGTGAAAACTAATGTATGAAACATATTAACGCGTGGTGCGATTGCTTGAAACTTGTTATGAAAATACTACTATATTATAAACTCGATGGTTTCTCGTACAGTCGCGGGGTTTCCAGCTAGTATCAAGATAAAATACATAGATCAAAAAACATAAATAAAAAAAAATAGATAAAATACATACATACATACATATTTGTATATTTTATTTGTCTATTAAAATAATTAATGGATTGAGAAACGGGACAGATAGCTCAAGAAAAACTTTTATAATACTACTTTTGCCCGAAGCAATATCAGACCACTTTTTAAAAAGTGTATTCGTAGTATAGTATTCCTGACCTGTCAGCTCAGATGGTAGTAGCTCTGATTCCTGCGCTGTAGTTTGAAGGTTCGATT
Source organism: Lampropteryx suffumata (assembly GCA_948098915.1). Classification (NCBI taxonomy): domain Eukaryota; kingdom Metazoa; phylum Arthropoda; class Insecta; order Lepidoptera; family Geometridae; genus Lampropteryx; species Lampropteryx suffumata. Next base: position 18,709,592 of record OX402557.1, on the reverse strand, counting down.
CCCTCCCAGGGTAAACATTTGTGTTATAATATTAATGTTGTTTGTTTTATGTGTGGGTGTTATAAAATTATATTTAATTTAGTATGTATTTAAAAATATATAAGTATTCTATCAATCATCTGGTCTAAAAAATATAAGCTATGCATAGTTAGAGACTAGATGGGGTTGTGTGCATTGTCCAACAATATATTTCTTTTTAATTTATTCCAGGTCTATCTAAAATTTCATTACAAATATGGGTAAAGCGTTTATGGCGTGATTCAAACAATAACATTAATTCAAACTTTCACGTTTATAATTATTCTTATATAGGAAGTGAGGCAATGTCTTATAAACTGTAATTTGAGATGAATGTAATATAATTACAAGACAACTAAACCCTCAGTGATTCATCTCTTCTATATTGGGCTGTGGATGTGGTTTGCAAAGTCCAGATAAATTTATATAACTGCGTTCCATTTGGTAAAAAATTTTTAAAATTTCTAAAATCGAAATCTACAAAAAATTCAGTATAAATACTTAATTATTTTATTTATTTAATGCTTTATTGCACAAACAAATACATATAGATGTACAATAGGTGGGTTTAATGCTAATAGCATTTTCTACCAGCCAACCTGCAAGGTAGAGAGAATAAAATTTTAGTAAAAAGTTCAAAAAAAGTTAAAAATTTATGAAATAAAAAGTAAAAAAAAAATTGTTTAGTTATAGAACCTGCTAACAAAATTTTACTCGAATCATTTGAGAAATGCGACCTGTAGCATCCGGACAAACGTCGACCGGACGTCGTTCAGACACACATACGAAAGCAGACAAGAGTGTTTCCGTTTCGAGACGCTCGTTCGCGCTTCGCGTTTGCTCGGTTAATAAAAAGTAATATGTCCTTACCTAAGATACAATCTTTTCATAATTTTTTTTTAAGATCCGCCCAGCGATTTAGCCGTGAAATGGTAACGAACAGATTTTTTAACAACGATTTTTTTATATTAGTATGTAAGTATGGATACCAAAAGATAGTAAGATAAATTGATTTTACGCGTGTCAGACCACGTAAAGGCTTTCGAAGTCAGAAAGGATAAGGATAAGTACGGGTCAGGTCCCAAACCAATTCAAAGCCTAGATAGCAACATAAAAGAATTTACTTATTAATGGAAGCTTACTATTCTTATTGGACCCTAAAAGGGCGCTTTCATGGCAGTGAAATTATAAAAGATCGTAAACACACATGAGTTCAACTATGAACAAAATTATACATATTGATAAACACAGGTTTTGCTCACGTATTATGTGGTCGATGGATACACCGACACTGTTTTAGTGCGAACCGTAAACGCGAACGGCATCGAATGGACCGCGGATCAAACTCACCCTGATGAAGATTCACTAAATGAATCGAAACAGTGTCGAATGAAGGCACCATTGACAAAATAATACGTGAGTAAAACCCGTGTTTATCAAATGGTATACTACATCTCAGGAAAGTTTTCAAATTGAAATATATGAACACAAATTCTAAAATAAGAAATAAGATTTTTTCTTATTATTAAAATCTAAGAAATATAATTAAATTTCAATATTATCTCACTTTTCTGGCAACAGTAAATCCTTGCTTATCACCAGCCCCCTTATTCACCAGAAACCTTTACGTAAAATTTGCAACAGCAACAGAAAAAGCAACGCCACAGCTATGTCTGAAAAATCTATCGCAACAAAACTCTTATTACGGAAAGCTGCTGCATTTTTTTTATACAACTGAGCCAGCAATCACTCATGCATTTAACCTAATGGGTATAGATGGTTAATATGGGTATTAGCCTTTGACGCTTGCAAGACTAATAAATATCACATATCACACGCTGATGGTTTTAGACAAGTTTTTTTGTCTGTTTAAACCTAATACAGTAAGGCTTGTAGCTTCTACACTACTGCTCGGAGGAAGAATACTTATTATATATCTAACTTTTTTAGATATTATTATTAGGTTGGATTATAAGAGCGCTCTTTTTGCACCTATCAGCGCCAACGCTGTAAATTCCTGTGGGTTCCAACTTTAGTCATCTAGATTTCTCTTGCGACTGAAGTATGCTGTCAAACACATATAACTACGGTGCAGGCTCTTAGCGAATAAAGGTGAAGCGTATTAGCGTGTAAAGCTATATAATTAAACTGTGCAATGCGACTGGCGACCCCAATACCTTAATTCACTGATTTTCTTATCGCTACGGAATATATTCGTGACCGACAAGGACTTTAAATACTTATTAGCACGTAATTTAGTTCTTTTGGTATAAACTCGTAATATTTTGTACAAATTTATTATGAAGTTTTAGAATAATTAAGTAAAAATTTGGTAAAAACATTAGAGAACACAGTTGGTCTAGTGGTAGTGGCCTTCCGGGACTAAGGTCATGGGTTTGAATCCAGTTGATCACCAAAAGATTTTGTTTTAATCTGATCAGATCGAAAATGTTTGTGCGCAAAACCAGTACTCTCAAACGGTCAAAGAAAATATTTGAAGGAAACTGGCATGTGATAGAACCTAAAAGAACATCTTATTGTGTCACTAGTTCGATTGGTATAAAAGACATATGCCAAGTTAAGTTAAGTGACACAATAAGAAGAAAATGTTATAATCTAGTATTATGAAAAAAACATTTAATATATCGACAAACAAACATAAGTATGACATATTATGAGCAAAAAAGTTTAGTCCCAAATTATGAAGAAAGAAGAAAAGAAATATGTTAATATTACGGCACAAGCAACCCTTATAATATCAATGTATGTCAGTATGTGATAATATATCTAATCTCTCTTATAATCACATATATCTTTTTACCCTGGGTCTTTTAACTAACCTACGCAATGTTTGAATGCATTAGCTGCTCGGCCGACTTTACAGACGGTACACAATGGTCAGTATGTCTGGGCCGTTTTGACTTCGGTTGTGCTGGTGTTACTGAGCATGGCTATCGACGCCTCGGAGAAAGCCGCAAATCGACTTGGAGATGTCCCTCGTGCAAGAATTCGGTCCGACCTCTGAGTCCTTGTCCACCTACGAACGATTCCCCGGCCCCTAAATCACCTGCTCCAGCCGACATGGATGTGGAGCTCGCCAAACTGAAACGTTTGTCTCTTCAGGTTGCTGTGCTACAAGGGCTAGAAGAGGCTGTCCAGAACATCAAGATGGAATTAACTGCACTCAAAACCATCAAAACCGAAATTGCAGATATCAAGTCCTCTATTGACATCGTTGACCGTAAAATGAGCGCGCTATCAGATAATATCATGGATATGGAAAAAGATATCAAAACTCTTCAGAAAACTAAACATGATGTTGAACATCTGCATTTACGGGTGGAGAAATTGGAGGCCCATAACCAAGAGATGGAGCAAAGATCACGCCTCAATAATCTTGAGATAAAAGGAGTACCAGTCACCAACTCCGAGAACCTCTTCGAGATCATATCTAAAATTGGGAGCCATGTTAAGTGCTCCATTCCTAAAGAGCAGATCAACTACGTGGTGAGAATTCCCATGCGTAATAGTAAGGAGAATAAAACGATTGTGGTTGCTGTTTATAGCAGATACCTAAAGGACGACTTCGTGGCCGCCGCCAGAAAGTGCACAATTATTGCGTCAACGCTTGGGTTGACTGGCAGCAGTCGAATTTTTGTTAATGATCACTTAACTATTCAAAATAAAATTCTGCTCAATAATACCAAAGCCCTAGTGAAGGAAAAAGGGTACGCATTTGAATGGGTTCGTGGATGCAAAATTTACGTCCGAAAAAACGAGAACTCGCCAATAATCCACATTCGATGCAGATTTAAAAAAGTTGTAGTCAATTACTTGTGTTTGCACCTAATTTTGCAAAACACTTTTTTGTTACACTATATCCGCCTCGACAGTTTGACTAACGCTGTATCCTATGTTAACTGTTAACTGTTCTGTTCTATGCGTCATCATATTGCACGCCTATCGCTACCCTCATTATCGGTAATTCTACTTGCTACTCGCTTTTATTTCTTTTGTTGTGTTAATTGGCTCGATGTCCTGTTGTTATTTTACAATTTAATGTTATCGGTTTGTTATAATATTTTGCTAAATGTTCGCCTAATTAATTCTAATAACTTGCGCTGTTGTAGTTATAAACCTACACAAAGAATAATAACCTTTTCTTATAACAATGATTAGTGTATATTAACAAAACGTACGCGGTTTACGTACGAAGACGGCTACTTTTTATAGAAACATTTGTTTGAATTCGTACGACGTTATTTGCATTGCTGAATCATGGCTTATTAATGGTGTCAAAAATAATGAATTATTTGATGATCGGTAAATAATTTTTAGAAGAGATCGTAATTACGTCGCTACTAAGCAGAGTAAAGGGGGTGGGGTGTTGTTAGCGGTTCACCGGGAACTCGCTGCCGAATACCAGAGTGAATGGTCGTCATCCGCCGAGGATTTGTGGGTAACTTTGACCTTTCGAACGCGTAACCGGCGTTCAACCTATAAAATGCATATTTGCGTAATCTACGTATGCGATGAGAATCTAGGTAATTCAATGGAGGTACAATTATCAAATTTTGCTGATAAATTGTCCAACATTGTTTTGGAAAATCCTCTTGATAAATTTTTAATACTTGGATTTCAACATGCCATTTATCACGTGGATACTAAATCGCATCAGTTTAATTTTATTGACGCTATAAATTTATGCAGCCTATTACAATATAATTCCTTTTTTAAATAATAGTCATGGCCTACTTCTAGATCTCATCTTTTCCAATAGTGACATTTCTGTCCATGCGAGCGATTTACCCCTGGTCCCTGAGGACCCACATCACCCCGCAATAATAACAGATGTTGATTTCGTACAGCTACATGCATTACAGCCACAATCCTATGTCAAGTTTGTTTATCAGGACGGTAACTATGATCAAATACGTACCAAACTTAACGCGGTCAATTGGGTAACCGATTTAAATGCTGGAAGTGTAGATGACGCCGTGCGTCTCATGTATACTACTATTTACACTTTGAGAGATACTTTTTTTCCTTCAAAGACTGTAACACCCTCTAGAAAATATCCACTCTGGTATAAACGGCCCCTAATAAAAATATTACGTGAAAAATCAAAGTACCATAAGAAATTCTAAAACTTATGGTAATTCTAGCGACTGGGATTCTTTTGTTATTCTAAGAGACAGAGCGCGGGCGATGGAGAAGGAGTTGTATAATACCTATTTAAGTAACGTTGAAAATCTTATTAGGAGTAGTCCCCGCGCGTTCTGGTCTTACGTTAAAAGTAAGAATAATTCTAACACCTATCCTTCTGTAATGCAGTATGGCGCGCAATCGTCGGACCAAGGTAAAGAAATCAGTAACATGTTTGCGGAATATTTCCATTCCACTTTTCTCCATAGCTCACCTACCCAAATACAAGTGAACGATGACGACTCGGAACATGTTTCCCCTTCTTGTGCGGATATAGGTATGGTTGAGGTTAATGAAGACGAGATTTACCGCCTTTTTATTTTGTCCTTAGACCTGTATAAATCGGCGGGGCCCGATAATATCCCTGCTATTTTTATAATTAAATGTGCAGAAAGCTTAGTTTGTCCCCTTACTCATTTGTATCGTCGCTCATTAAAGGAGGGTGTTGTACCAGAAATTTGGAAATCGGCCTATGTGACTCCAATCCATAAAAAAGGGGCCAAGGACGACGTAGAAAATTATAGACCTATTTCGAAGCTATGTCTGTTTGCTAAAGTCTTCGATAAAATAGTGTATAACCAAGTTTACTGCGCATTACGACACGACCTCATGCCGCAGCAACGTGGTTTTTTGAGAGGTAGGTCTACTACATCAAATCTTCTCATCTGTTCTGAGTACTTATCCAAGACCATGGCTGAGCCTTCGCAGGTAGACATTGTATACACAGACTATTCCAAATGCTTTGATCGCATTGATCACGTAGTTCTTTTGAAAAAGCTCAAACAAATAGGTATTAGAGGCAATCTTTTCAGATGGTTTACATCTTATGTTTTTAATAGATGCCAGACAGTTGTTCTGAACGAATATTCATCATCACCTATGTTTATTCCTTCAGGAGTCCCGCAAGGGTCCTTGTTAGGGCCTTTACTTTTTGCTATAACAATTAATGACATCTCGTCTTGTTTTCTACACTCGAAAATAATACTTTATGCTGACGATATGAAAATCCTTCATAAAATACAGACTTTCACTGACGCAGATAATCTGCAAGACGACCTGACGAGATTTCAGGACTACTGTACTCTAAATAAACGCCTCTATCTCGAGTAGATACCATCCGAGACTTAGGTGTCTCCTTTGATAGCAATTACTTTCCGATGCCCATATTGAAAACATAGTAAAGGGAGCATCCAGAGCGCTTGGTTTTGTTCTTCGTATGTCAGCAGAATTTTCGGACATCAAGACAATAAAAATTCTGTATTGTACATACGTGCACAGTCATTTGGTATACGCCTGCCAAGTATGGAACCCGTGCTATGATGTCTACAGTTCGCGGCTTGAAGGCATTCAAAATAGGTTTTTTCGATATTTACAATACCGTGCCAAAATTTATCTCCTACAGAACTACAGAACGAGATGTCGTAAATTTCATTTTCTGCCCTTATATGAAAGAAGGAATATATCCGCCCTGGCATTCCTTTTCAACATAGCGTGTGGCAAAGTAGACTGTCCCGAGTTACTAGAGCTAGTAGGATTGCGTACGAACAGAGCTTTGAGAAACCCCAATATGTTGTACGTACCGCGCGTTAATACGAACTACAGGCAGAACGCATTTATTGTAAGAGCAAGTAATTATTACAACTCGATGGCAAAAGTAAATAATGATATTGACATATTTAATACATCAGTGACTAAATTAAAGCGTATTCTTAACGATAAATTCTTATTGACCAGCGACTAAACTGTAATAAATTTTAGCTTTATAATCTATATATAATTAGCCTGTTAACCTATTATTGTTAGATTGCTTGCTGTTTTGCTTGTGTTTTTCCATGTTATTCTACATTTTTATCCCGAAGCCGTAAGTAAGTATTATATTTTTTATAATTTATCATTACCTGTAGTTTTTTGATTTCTATTCAAACCCACACAAACGTTAAATAACGTAAAGTAAAGTATGATCAAGTTATAATATGGCAAATTTGGTATGTACTGTTAAACAAAAAATGTTGTATAAAAAACTTTCTTAAATTAAGGGTCCTCAGGGACCAGGGGTAAATCGCTCGCATGGACAGAAATGTCACTATTGGAATAAATGAGATCTCTCGATGAGAGATAGAAGTAGGCCATGACTATTATTTAAAAAAGAATTATATTGTAATAGGCTGCATAAATTTATAGCGTCAATAAAATTAAACTGATGCGACTTAGTATCCACCTGATAAATGGCATGTTGAAATCCAAGTATTAAAAATTTATCAAGAGGATTTTCCAAAACAATGTTATTCAATTTATCAGCAAAATTTGATAATTGTACCTCCATTGAAATACCTAGATTCTCATCGCATACGTAGATTACGCAAATATGCATTTAATAGGTTGAACGCCGGTTACGCGTTCGAAAGGTTAAAGTTACCCACAAATCCTCGGTGGATGACGACCATTCACTCTGGTATTCGGCAGCGAGTTCCCGCTGAACCGCTAACAACACCCCACCCCCTTTACTCTGCTTAGTAGCGACGTAATTACGATCTTTTTTAGAAGATACCGATACCGAGAATAATGTACCGATCATCAAATAATTCATTATTTTTGACACCATTAATAAGCCATGATTCAGCAATGCAAATAACGTCGTACGAATTCAAACAAATGTTTCTATAAAAAGTAGCCGTCTTCGTACGTAAACCGCGTACGTTTTGGTAATATACACTAATCATTGTTATAAGAAAAGGTTATTATTCTTTGTGTAGGTTTATATCTACAACAGCGCAAGTTGTTAGAATTAATTAGGCGAACATTTAGCAAAATATTGTAACAAACCGATAACATTAAATTGTAAAATAACAACAGGACATCGAGCCAATTAACACAACAAAAGAAATAAAAGCGAGTAACAAGTAGACTTACCGATAATGAGGGTAGCGATAGGCGTGCAATATGATGACGCATAGAACAGAACAGTTAACAATACAGCGTTAGTCAAACTGTCGAGGCGGATATAGTGTAACAAAAAAGTGTTTTGCAAAATTAGGTGTAAACACAAGTAATTGACTACAACTTTTTTAAATCTGCATCGAATGTGGATTATTGGCGAGTTCTCGTTTTTTCGGACGTAAATTTTGCATCCACGAACCCATACAAATGCGTACCCTTTTTCCTTCACTAGGGCTTTGGTATTATTGAGCAGAATTTTATTTTGAATAGTTAAGTGATCATTAACAAAAATTCGACTGCTGCCAGTCAACCCAAGCGTTGACGCAGTAATTGTGCACTTTCTGGCGGCGGCCACGAAGTCGTCGGTATCTGCTATAAACAGCAACCACAATCGTTTTATTCTCCTTACTATTACGCATGGGAATTCTCGCCACGTAGTTGATCTGCTCTTTAGGAATGGAGCACTTAGCATGGCTCCCAATTTTAGATATGATCTCGAAGAGGTTCTCGGAGTTGGTGACTGGTACTCCTTTTATCTCAAGATTATTGAGGCGTGATCTTTGCTCCATCTCTTGGTTATGGGCCTCCAATTTCTCCACCCATAAATGCAGATGTTCAACATCATGTTTAGTTTTCTGAAGAGTTTTGATATCTTTTTCCATATCCATGATATTATCCGATAGCGCGCTCATTTTACGGTCAACGAAGTCAATAGAGGACTTGATATCTGCAATTTCGGTTTTTATGGTTTTGAGTGCAGTTAATTCTATCTTGATGTTCTGGACAGCCTCGTCTAGCCCTGGTAGCAAAGCAACCTGAAGAGACAAACGTTTCAGTTCGGCGAGCTGCGCATCCATGTCGGCTGGAGCAGGTGATTTAGGGGCCGGGGAATCGTTCGTAGGTGGACAAGGACTCAGAGGTCAGAGGTCGGGCCGAATTCTTACACGAGGGACATCTCCAAGTCGATTTGCGGCTTTCTCCGAGGCATCGATAGCCATGCTCAGTAACACCAGCACAACCGAAGTCAAAACGGCCCAGACATACTGACCATTGTGTACCGTCTGTAAAGTCGGCCGAGCAGCTAGTGCATTCAAACATTGCGTAGGTTAGTTAAAAGACCCAGGGTAAAAAGATATATGTGATTATAAGAGAGATTAGATATATTATCACATACTGACATACGTTTATATTATAAGGGTTGCTTGTGCCGTAATATTAACATATTTCTTTTCTTTTTTCTTCATAATTTGGGACTAAACTTTTTTGCTCATAATAAGTCATAATATGTCATACTTATGTTTGTCTGTCGATATATTAAATGTTTTTCTAGATAAGGCGGGAAAAAGTTCGTTGCCATGCTACTGATTTCGAAGTGATTTATTACTAAACTATTTATTATAAAATATAGTATTTGACTAAACACGTTATTTTTATGCCTGATAGATAGGTAATATATCTATTAGTACATTGTTTTTTACAGAATGATAAAATATGGTTTGGTTGTAGAGTTATTACATATTTTGTACAATGCAGTATTTTTGCCGCCACTTTAGTCTAGTCTAGTCTAGTTTAGACTCTAGTGCTAGTGCTGCCAAAATTTTGAACTCTATTTTGTCCGTGATTGAAGGGTTAAACGACGCCTACATAATCAAATAAAAGGTTTTTTCGTAACCTTATGGAACTTGCACCACAGATTTGTGAAAACTGTTCTCTACATTTTTATCAGACATTCTGTTACTGAGTTTTTAAACGACTTAAAAAAAAAAGTATAATACCGGTTGTATTTTTCTTTACTTTTTATTTTTATTTATTTTGTTTGTTACCTTATTACTCCGCTATTTATGAACCGATTTGAATAATATTTTTTTATGTGAAAGCTATACTTTCTGATTAGTCGCATATTTTTTTTATTAAAATCGGTTAGATAGTTTAGCTTTTAAATCAAAACTCAAAAAGCTCAAAGATGGAAAATAAGTCATCCAAGTAAATTTTGTATTTTTATATAAATTAAGTCTGTTTTTTTTTTAAGTTTTTAATACATAAATTATATGTAAAAATCGTGTGTAAAAAACACAATGAGTTTTACCATTAATTTGTTCACAAATTAAAACTTTATAGATTATACGTTTTATATTCTAAAACTTTTACAACTGCAGAAATGTAATTTAAAATTTTATGTGCTATTTTCATTGCGCCAGTAGTAGAGTATAATTATTTGAAAATCTCTAAAGCCGGGCCAGCTGGCAGTGGCTACAAGTGTAGCTATAACTGGTAGTAAGTACTAGCAGTTATAGCTTTCAATTCGTTTATGCTATAAACTTTTACTATAGCAAATTGTGGTAATTATGCAAATTACATTTTTATGGATAAGGCTGATTTTATTTTCCCCATAACAGAGAATGAGCGATGGAGCTTTATTAGGGGATTGATTTATACTCATTATGCACGTAATCTTTACGAAGGCGAAGTGAGCAAAAAAAAACTATGATTAATAAATAAACATCTGAAATGCGGCAGTCTTTGGGGACTATCGATAGAAGCGAAAACTAAGTAACTTGTGAATTGTATCGTCGAGCCATTCGATTATTATGTTTGAATTATTTTTGGTTTGTAAATAAGTGTTAATGACCGATTTAAGCTTTAATCCTTGATCATAAACCGCCGTCCCCGGAGAACAAAATGATAACTACAAAAACACAACTTCTCAGGAAAAATAAAAAACATGTTTTCGTTGATAACTTCATAAATACTAGGCGTAGACAAATGATTGTTAGCTTTAAGTAATGCTGATTTTGTATGCATTAGGAATGTATTTAATGTCACACGCGTATGATTTGCATAATAGAGATGTTTCAAAAATAAGAAGTTAGTCAAAATCAATAATCGTTCAAGTTATATAACGTCAATTACCATTTTATTCCTCGTACCTTCTAACCAAAACATAATATTGCACCGCTGTCTTATCATTTGATTCTACGCTTTAATACAGTGGAAGTGATTGGGATAATACTATGTTATAATCTTATTCTCGTATATTATTGTCCAATTTTATTTTATTAAGGGCTATTAAATAAAACTATGGTAGTACTAATCAACTATTGCTTTATTATTTTCAAGATGTTTTCAAGTGCCATTTGACTAACAATACTCTTGCCCTCCATGCCTCAAAAATTAAATAATAATAAAAAACAACCATAATTATTTTACAAGCCGAAACAAACAGTCAGTTATGTTGAGTATTAACAATTTCTAGATTAGCTTTGAGTTTTTCATAATAACTAATAAATGTCAGGCATAAAATCACATAGAAAACATTAGTTTCTTTATTATTCTTAAAAATAAACTGTACTTCTTTCATATAAAACAACTTAACAAACAAAACAACGGTATTTTATTTACTGTTGAATAGTATCTTGATAATACTCTTGAATAGTATTCCTATATTTAGTAGGAAGACATCCTATATTTACATTTGGTATTTATAAAATCAGCCTTAGGTGTTGTATATTATAATCAGTTAATACTAATAAACACTATCAAGATCACATACAAGAATTTCTTCGTAATTTTGAAAAATATAATAAAGAAGGGTGATTAATCTTGAAAATCTTCCGTGTCACCATCTTTGCTTTCAAAGCAGCTACTGACACGAGTCAGGGACTCGTAAAAAGCATGATAGAAGCTCGGAATATGTCCTGCCTTACAGAGGCTCATAAGATCATCATGTAAAGTCTTGCTTTTTGGAAGAGGCTCAGTGCAATTATAATAATAACACTTGCAATTCGGGCACATGGGCAGGACTATGGCTTTCTAACTGTCTGAAACCCCGCTTGCTTCTTATTTATTCTTGAATATAATGTATTATAATAATAATGTATTCAATAACGTTATAATGAATAAAGTTTTACACACTTCCTCTGAATCTATTGTTAAGAAGTATTTGATTGATTGAGTTTGGGTTTGCTATCGCCTTACGGTGATTCGTTTAACATCATCGGCTATTGTGTGATTTACGATATATTGCCACTGTAGCTCGTGATCTCCTATTTTATAATATGTTAGTTAGTTATTTTTTCGCCAATTTCTTTACGCACTTACAACCGCAGCCTTTATAACTTTTTTGTCATACACCTTCTTCGATCTGCACGCTACATATGCTTTTCCTGTTTTTTTTTACTATTATTAACTCCTTATCTTTCACTTAGGTTTTGTTTCCGTTTTCTCGTATTTTTGTTCTATTTTGGTTCTTGAACTGTATTATTTAAGTCTGTTTCATCTTGTTCCTCTGTTCCTTCGAAGTCGGTTTGTAATTGGATTATATATATTTAATTCTCATTGTGATCACGACTCTTGTGATAGTCAGCGATGTTGTTTAATTCCGCCTGTGTTAGATTCTGATGATTAGATGTCATGTTCTAATTGCCAGTAATTGTTTTGTCTAACTATATACTATCAGAAATAGTCTCGAGTTTTAATTGAATGTCTAATCAATTATTTTCGTGCTATTTCTTTTTGTTCGTCATCCTCATGATCATGAATAGTACTATATTATAATGAGGTTGATGGCTGATCGCGTTATGGAACATTTTGTGTAGGCTCCTTTTTGATACATACTTTGTTTTATTCTTGTTACTCGCATGCGTTCGAGTTGGTGTCAAATCAAGGTCTACCTGTGCTTTAGAAGAATCTAATAACTTATAAGCTTACTGAAGCAATTATGCAATGAACTCTTAAGTGTTTAAAATTACTTATGGAAACATTGGAAATAGTTTCTGGTTTTCTTACTAGCTTTTGAGTTGCTGCTTGTATGTTTTCTGTGTTTCGTCTAATACCTACTCTATAAATTTGGGCTTGTGAAAAGTATGACAATTATGTTTATAATATTATGTGTAAATAGTTTACAAAATGTTCAGCTCCATAAGTATAATTTTACTAACAAATCTTTACACGAAACGCGAGGATTGATTTTTACGAGAATAAAATGATAACTGCGATTATCATTATCTAGTAGATATTTTTTTACAAGAACACTATTTTAGTACTGTTTGTACTAAGAGGTGTGGATACATTTTGATAATATTATAGTACAACTTTATTCTTGTAACTTCAGGCATGTGTAAAATCCTCGAATATAATTGTAATATTTTGTAATTCCGTAAATAACTGTGCGAAAGTTACGAAAAAAATGGAGCAGATGTGTTAGCACCCACAGATCTCAAATATGGCATAACACTAAAACTAAGATAATGCCAGTTATCATTTTATTCTCCGGGGACGGCGAACACTTCTTTATAAACCACAACTAATTTAAAATATTATTATAATGTAGTTCATGGAAAGCGTTCGGTGACGATAACGCGAGTTACATAATTTTTGTTCACCCAAAAAGTGCTCAACGCGCCTGAAGAAACCTTCACTTCAATAATGCTCGACAATTAACAATTTTAATGTTGGAGTGATGCAAAGCGTGTTTTTTATCATTAAGACGGTGCTCTCAGAAAATGAACTTTTGTATAGAAATTAGTTTTTTTTTGCTATTTAATGGCTAACTGCTCGTTAGTAGAAGGTGTAATAGTTATAAGTGAAATGTAGAATGTATTTTCAATATGTTACCTACTTCCTCGTTTCAAATTATTTTTAATGTTTTAAAATTTCATTATAAAAAAAGTCAAATATATTCAATCACATTATCATCAGCCCATAGCAGTCCACTGCTGGACATAGGCCTCCCCTAATGAGCGCCATTGCGCCCTGTCTTCAGTTCGACGCATACAGCTTCAGCCGGCAGCCTTTCGCATATATTCAATAAACATCATCATTTTAATGTTGACGTTGTTTTAACTTGCAGTTTACACTAATAGACAGATAGTAGGCATAATAAAACATTACCCGTTAAGCTTTTTTTAGAATTCCTTATATGAAAGTTTTTCGATAAAAAATCACGATTTGAGCGCAGTGAATTTGCGTCAAGACCGTTTCCGTCAACCCTTGTTTTTTTATGGGTTGACACGTTACTGCATACAATCTTATCGCGGATGTTAAAATTAGAAATAAATAGCATTAGATTAAAGCGTTTAACTAAATTATTGCGTACCGAACGTACTCGTATCTACATTACGTACACGTTGCGTATCTACTCGTTCTGTAGTTAGGTACTATTTTATTTCTCCCCACTGCGATACCGGCGGAAGTGGCGTGCGGGAACCGGAAGAGCCTCCATCGCGATCGTTGCGAGTTTAAAACCTGTGTTTGTACTACTGGGAGGGCGGCACCAGTTTCAGACGTTATCGAGGGCTAGTTATAAATTAATCAAAGTCAAAGTCAAAAGATATTTTATTCAATACAATCATAAGGATCACTTTGAAACGTCTTGGTGAATTCAAGTGTCAATTCCTCCTAACCTAACCCCAAGAACCTAGAGCGTCTGAGCAAATACATTTGGATGTCCTTCAACTGGTGTTCCTTGTTTTTAACGCTGAAACGTTTTCGATGATGCGTTCCATGTGTAATAGCGTGGCATATCAGCATACAGCAATGTGCGAGCGAAAACATCTGTTTGACAAACTGAAAAGAAACTTGTTAATATGGTCGACGGTGGACGTGCCGCTCTGTCCGCCGCGTTCCCTTGATTGAAATACACTCGTTGTCCATTTTCTAGATGAACTGCCAAATGGACTTCTGTAGGGTGTTTTTCGTGGATCGCAAATGAAAAGATGCGTTAAATTGCTTCGTTGCTACTTACATACTGATACTGAGGTACTTCGTCATTTGCATTTGTTACAGCGAAGATGGCCATATGGCTATCATTGTTAACATAACTGAGAACAATTAATGGACATCTGTGTGCGACTTACCGTGAGGCGTGTCAACTATTACAGTTACTCGAGAACGATTCGCATTGGGATAATACGCTCAAGGATTCCGTCATATCTTCATCACCGCATCAATTTCGTACATGTCATTTCTAAATGACGGGACAACCATCAAATATTTGAAAGGAAAAGTGAAATTGTTGTTTTTACTATATTCCAAGCATTTTTTTCATATTTACTCACCTTTTAAACTTTCCCTGGACTTCCACAAATACTTCAAAACCAAAATAAGCAAAATCAGTCCAGCCGTTCTCGAGTTTTAGCGTGACTAACGAACAGCAATTAATTTTTATTATATAGATATATATATAATATAGCTAAAACTAAACTCATTCTTACATTTACCAACACTAGATTCTAATAGAACGGATGCTCTGGAGGCTTAAGAGTTTAACGATTTGGTCACAAGTTTTGGTATATCAGAGAAAAAACTATCAAATGCAACCTCGCAACCTCCTGTTCCTTTCCTAAAACTGTACCATTTATATTTAATTTGAAGTGTCTATTGCGGGTCTTTGATTTTCCTGTTTCATTATTTGTTAATTTTCAATTAGCTTTTATTTTATTAGTAGAGCGTTCACTCAATTTTTTTTTCTCAAAAAATTGATTTAGCGTGACAAACTTTTTTAAATACTGGATCATCTAACATTGTCTTTTTGGAAGCATATCATTCGTACAATGTGTTCCTACTTCTAAAGATACCTGGTGTAGCCTAGTCCGCAAATCTAGCACTATTTTTTGCTTTGCATGTTTTTACTTTAAATGTGTCAGCGTGTTCATTGATTATTAAATTAGATAATGTGGTGAAAAGATCATCTGGGTCATCGATCTATGGTACGAGGGAAAATTTGTGTTCAATTCTACTTTGAAATATTTTGATGCGGCTCTCTGTGATAGGTCGGTATGCAAAGTTCTGAGCTTCTACAAGAAAAAATCTGTGAATTGGTTGTCTTTATGTTGTTTGTGGAAATCTTACATCTTATGTCTCTGGTCTCCCGCAATACAGGCTTGCCCTAGTGCGGGGATCAGTTCAGTTCAAGATCAGGGATCTGAATTTTTGAAAACACTGTATTTTTATTTTCTTGGTAAATAAATTAATTTGTATTTGTACTTATTATATAATTTCTGTCCTATAAGTTAAAGTAGTTTTTCCGACATATTTAGCCTGTTATAAATAGAACATAATATTATTTTATTCCACAACGCTTATTATGACTTTGGATTCTTTGCCACCTCGGCTAACATTGTTTACGTAGTCACTACACACATTTATATATCAAACAGCAAAATTATTCAAGAGTTTCCCTCAAAAACAATTATCAGTGTTAAATAGTTTCTACAGATATAAACAATAGTGTTGATTCCCAAAGTTTCGTAAATACCGTATAAAGTGAACAAAGTTTTTGTATACGAGTGAAACAATCTTTTACCGGCCGACATCTTGTTCGTGCGCCACTGCAAATGGCCGTTACTCCTGCGGCATACGGTCAAATGCCCAGACTGTTGTGATTCCAGAACGTAACACAATGGAAAAAACAAGATTCAGCCGCCGAATCCAGTCCATCCGAAGTGAGTGAGCTTACAGCAGAAGTACGTCTACTGACCCAGGAGATTTCTTCCCTAAAACATAGACTGGATGATGCCACCAATTCTCTGACGAGCTGCCATAAGCGTCTGGACGAGCTTGCCACTGCGGTTGCCGTCAACGAGTCCAGAATACAAGTCATCGAAGACCGAGAAAACCAGGTTATTAGTCTCCAGACCACTGTTGAACTTCTTAAAAGGGATCTAAACTCGCAAGCCTAAAGTCACCTGCGTAATGAAATAGAGATCTCAGGCATTCCTGAACATCAACATGAAAATCTCCACCACATTATGCTACTTGCGGTACGCAAAGTTGGGCTTGAAATCGAGGACAGCAATGTCGACTGGGTCACCAGAGTTGGAGCTTGCATTCAGTCATCCCCAGAAAGCGATCAAAACGTGATCTTATACTGAAAGCCTCAAAATCACGGAAAAACATTACGAGCACAGATTTTGATATTCAGGGGCCCCCTAGCAAGGTATACTTTAATGAACGGCTCACGAAAGAGAATCGAATGTTATTTCGAGAAACCAGAATCAGGGCTAAGACGCGCGGATATGCCTTTTGTTGGTGTAGCCAGGGCGCTGTATACGTACGCTAGCTCGAGGGGAAGGCTGCAATGCAAGTGCATTGCAGCTCTTGCAGCTCTTGAAAACTTGGATAACATTTTTGGTTCTAATGCAGTTGCTCCAAAAGACTGACCTATATAAAATGCGAACGACTCTAATATTTAATCCTTGTAATTACTTACGGCGTCACTCACCTCGGCTTCTTAATCCTAGAAGTACCGTATTTTAAATTTGCCTCCTTACTGTAAGTCCCGGAAGTTCTTTTGAAATAACTTTTCTTTGGTTCTTACTTATATCGATTGTCATTGTTTTTCCTATCTTATTATAGTCGTACTAACTTTAAAACAGAACAATTCATAACATATTCACTTACTTCACCTCCCAATGATATTAAGCATGGCGGTCAATGTCTTGAGAAGCTTTTTAGCAGTCTAACATTAAACAAAGGTAAACCAAGCAACACTAATTTAATCTGTTTAAACGGATCTTGACAATACTATCTCTGATTTAGAATTTTTTGATATTTCCTGCCTCCCAATATCAGAACCGGAGCAAGTGTATCCGATCTAAAGATCAAACTATAATTTTACCATATTATCGCTTAATACAAGTAGTATATATAAAAACTTTGACTCATTTCTTGTAACCTTAACGCGTCTCAATACTAAATTTGATATGATTGTCCTGACGGAGTGCTGGCTTACAGGATCTTCACATTTGCCTCAGATCCCAAACTACTTAGCTTTTCAATCGATAAAGATGATAAACCAAAATGGTGTATATACATTTATAAAATAAATGTCGTTGTTTATGTGTGAGATATTTTGGAGTCCTGCTGTTACTGAGCCCCAGGTGGATAATGCAAACTGCTTGATGGTCAAGGTTCCAGATGTAATTACTTTGCTTGGTATCTATCGATCTGAAAGAGGGACTTTCAGGAACACGGCAAATTATGTTCTCTCCCTTGATAACCTTTTACATGAATGTAGAGCCGAAACAAATCTAGTTATAATAGGAGATATAAATATTAACATAATGGCAACGGTGGATGGGAATGTAAACACGGATTACTTGTGTCTCTTAGCTGAACATGGTTTGCTTCCAGCTATTACTCTCCTAACCAGAAAATATTCCTGCCTTGACCACGTTTGTTGTTAAGAGCCTAAGAAGCATAGTTGGAATTATTTGTGAATCGGGCCTCACGGACGATAGCTTAGTTATAGCCGGAATTAGCCTAAATAGACACAAGCAAAATCGCTCATGTATATGGAAAATGACTAGGGAGGTTGAATCTATTAAAAATGAGCTAAAATCTATAGTCTGGGAAGAATTACTTCAGAAAGCCGATGTTCATGAACAGGTTCAAATTTTTACAAACACATTACGTTACATTATCGATAAACACACAAAAAAGACGTTTCTAAAACGAGGTACACGAATCATAAAGCCGTGGATTACTCCAGGCCTTGTGCGCTGTATGCGCCATCGCGACCGTCTTCACATTCAAGCTAAACGTAAGCCCAAAGATCTAGTCCAAAATACAGTTTACACTCGCTACCGAAATTTCTGCAATAACTTACTACACAAACTAAAAAATAACTATGAAAATCAGGAGCTTGAATTCAATAGAAATAAACCTAGACAACTTTGGAAAACAATTAAAAATATTTGCCATTTGTCAAAGTCAAAACGAGAACCGTTAGAGCTCCTCGCTGCTCATGGAACCACTGACTCCGTACAGGCCCTTAATTCAAGCAACGAATACTTCTCTACAGTAGGCCAAACGCTAGCTCATAATATTTTAGCTGAACTACGCATATCACAGGAATCCCTATCGCGAATAGAAGAACCCAACCTTAACATCTCAAATTCATTTTTTATGTATTCAACTGATGAAATTGAGGTAGAAAAACTCATTCTTAATCTGCAGACCGACAAAGCTCCAGGTATAGACGGTTTCACAAACCTGTTACAGAAACAACTAATAAAATACTTAATTCAACCACTAACGGTAATATATAATAACAGTCTTTCAACAGGTATTTTCCCCCAGGCATGGAAGGCGGCTTTAGTAATACCTATACATAAAGCAGGCCCCAAGAACCTTCCAGATAACTACCACCCCATTTCACTTCTTGGTGTTTTTTCAAAATTGTTGGAAAAACTAGTCATTAAGCGACTTGTAAGCTATCTTGAATCGCATAACATTTTGTCAGAGAGACAATTTGGCTTCAGGCAAGGCCAATCAACTGAAGGGGCCTTGTCTCTCTTACTGTCAAAAGTAGTTTCACATCTGGACCAAAACAGGAGCTGTGTTGGAGCGTTTTTGGATCTTGCCAAGGCCTTCGACACTGTCTCTGTTCCTATACTGCTAAACAAACTTGAAAACTCTGGTGTTAGAGGCATTCCATTACTGTGGTTCAAGAATTACCTCACAGAGCGGAGTCAGTGTCTAAACGTCAACGGTATACTAAGTGCTCCACACCCTATAGAGTTCGGTGTTCCCCAGGGAAGTATATTGGGCCCCACTCTTTTTACTCTGTACATATATAGTGTCCACAACATCAACTTGAAAAACGCTGATATAATTTGTTATACCGATGACACGGCGATAATTTTTAATGGAACCAGTTGATCAGACGCAATGTCACAGGCGGAGCATGGCCTAAAACTTGTGAATCAATGGCTTCAGAGGAATCTTTTAACATTGAACACTCAAAAGACAAAATACATCTGCTTTCACAAAACCAAAGCATCTTTGCCACCAAAATCCCTGCCACCTATTAAACTTCATAATTGTAACAACGAAATGGCAGGTTTTTGCAACTGCGAACCTTTAGGCCTTGCTAAATCTATAAAATATCTAGGGGTCGTAATTGACCAAAACCTAAACTTTAAAGAGCATATAAGCAAACTCTCTTCCAGAACCCGCAAAATCATTAACGTAATAAGACTTCTTAGATCTGCAGCCAACCCTATTACTCTTAAGTCCACCTATCTGGCCCTGTGTCAATCCCTATTGACATACTGTATTTCATGCTGGGGAAGCGCTCCAAAAACGACATTTATTCAAGTTGAAAGAGCTCAAAGGTCGGTACTGAAGACAATGCTTAAGAAGCCTTTTAGATATCCCACTACTAGCGTCTACAATGATAGTGATGTTCTCTCCGTTCATCAACTTTTTATTTTGAACACGTTTCTTGCTACTCATAAGACCATACTAAACAGTGATAATTATAACGAAATGCTAAGCTGTAGAGTTCTTAGAGTTCAATATGAGTATGTAAGTTCGTCATTCGCCAAACGATTTAGATCCTTCGTCTCATCCTTTTTATATAACAGAGTCATCCAATCATGTGAAGTAAAGAACTGCTCCGCTTTCAAGGCCAAACACATAGTTACTAACTGGCTAAAAACACTCACATATGACTGTACTGAACGTCTGTTTCAAACCATAGTTTAACATTTATTTATGAATTCTCCTTTTATTTATTTTATTTTATTTTATTTATACTATTGATATTACATCTACTAATATTCCATATTAAGCGCTTGTAATTGAAGCTGTGAACCAAGGCCTTAAACATAACTGAAAATTTGTACAGATACCCACGACACAGATTATTATCTAGTGTGGGTGTCATAGTTAATTACTTATATAAGTATTATCCATCAGCAAACCAAAACTACTTTCACTTTTAAGAAATTATATTTATTAATATTATATACAATGCTATATGTTATTTAAACTTACGCGATCAGAACACACTATTATAAATATTAACGGGATGACTCCGTGACCACGACAGAGTGTAAACCTGTCGAAAGGTCGGGAAAAATAGGTAAATAAACGCGATAAATACCCGTTAATATTTATAATAATATATGTTATTTGTCTGTATAATAGTTTATATTTTTTTTTAGTTTTGTTTCATTGTACTTTATGCTTAAGTTGTAAAAAAATATTTGTACCTATTGTTTTGCTGCAAATAAACATTTCGAATTTTTTTTTTTTAATTTTGACTACGAATTATCTCGTAGTCATTAAAAGTTCTCTGACAGATTTCAAAATAAACGTGAAGTTACGTGGAGTATTTATTGAGAGCATTGATGGTGCTATGATAGCACCCTCGTCGATAATTAGTACGTAGGTTCGAAAATAATCAAACCAATGATTTTTTATTTTCGTAAAATATATGTGCGCAATGTCAATGATCTCACAGTGAAGTAAATATAAATATTACTGGACAAGGCACACAATACCATCTAGCCCCAAACTAAGCATAGCTATAATATGGTGACTAGATGACTGATAGAATACTTATATATTTTTAAATACATACTTATGATACTTTATAACACTCAGACCCAAAACAAACACCTGAGTTCATCACACAAATGTTTATATTAGGAAGGAATCAAAGGAACAGTCAAATGGAAAGAAGGAAAGCCTAGAACCAAAAATCTGAAGTGAGTTCAGTGGTTAGTATTCCAGCAACCTGTCACGCACGGTTTACTGACTGTGAGAATATGGGCAGGTACTAATTAATGTTTAGGCGTTCCTCTCACTTAATTTGTGAACAAGTCCAGCCCGTCTCTTAGCTACATAGCACCAAACTAAGCATAGATTGTATTATGGTGACTAGATCACTGATAAAGTTCATAAACGTCTTAGATTTGTCGATTGGCAAATTTAAAAACGTAATTAAACAGAAACTGTATATTAAAGCATATTATAAAATATCTGATTATTTAGATGACAAAAAAGCTTGGGTTCACTGGTCCAACTCGACTCGGCATCCGTAACAAAATAATGTCAAGGATCATATAAAAAAGTGTTAAGACCAGACAAGTTTCTTGCCGGATTCTTCTTGAACTGGGGTTAGGAGGAACCGGCACCCAGATTCACTAGCATGTAAGAAGACGATTCAAAATGGGCCTTGTGATTTTATTGAATATAAAAAAAATAGTTTGTACATACATACCTGTTTTTTATAATATCCAGACACAGAACAGACACCTATGTTCATCATACAAATGTTTATCTTGGGAGGGAATCGAACCCTCAACCTACTTAATGAGTAAGTACTACCTTATGCCCGAAAAAAAATTGTCCATTGGTATCAATAAAAAAGTTTATGATTAAAAAGTTAAGGATTAACAAAGCTGTCTGAAAAATACATATTCAGTGATGATATCATTGCTCATTATTTTGTATGTACATGATTTATAAACTTGTGCATGTGTGAGCTGACTAATGTGTACCACCCCAAGCTATGGTGTTATTATTACATTACTGTTCGTACTTTTTGACATATTTAAGTGCATGTAAAATGTTTTCCTATCAAACCTTAATGATTATCATTATTATTATTCTAATCATAAAGTGCATAAAATAGGATTCCTCTGAGGTGCCCTTTAATTATTTCTCCACACTGAGAACACGATAAGCATACATAAAAATATCAAAGTTCACTTTGATAAAAAAACAACTTTGATATTTTTTAATTATTTTTTTTGTATTCTGGATTCCTAAAAGAATAAATCTTTAAAGTCACTCAATCATGTGCTTGAGACACTATTTAAATAACTATTGTAATCTTGAGTTTTTTTCGTTAACATTCGTTGTGCAATCGCTAGCAATTCGATAACGTCAAAACTGGTGCTAAGGGCAGTAATATTGTAAGGTATTGTGTGCTTTTAGTGCATTCAACTCCGACATGTGAAGTTGCGTGGTTTTATGGGAGCGTAAAAAAGCTTGAGATAAGTTAGAATTAGCTGTATATTTATAAATTCGAAAGTTTTTGACGGATAAACGGATGAACGGTACTTGATGAAATTTGGTAATGATTTGGTATAGTATCTTGGAAGCGGACATAATCTTCTTCTTCATCTACTTCTCTTCTTAAATTTTACTTCAAAATACTTTCTTTGTCAGTAATCTGGATCAGTCGAGCAATGGATATAGAGATAATTTTAAGCGGTCCTTAGATAGCTCAACCTTTTCACACGTGTTTTGTACAATTATTATTTACACTGCTGTAAACAAACAATCGCTTTTTTCAAGAAATATTAAGTATTTTTATATAATCAACTTTGTAGTCTTCAAATAGTCTAACTACTAGGCGTGGGCCATAGGAACATATCGATTTAATACGTAGTTACGTTGTGGTTTGATAATTTAGCTCACTCATCAATCAAAGTCGTCTCGAACGAGGCTTGTATACGTCACTCTACCTACGGACAATATCGATGGACATGGCTGTGTTAACAGCTACTTATTCGTAAAGTGTAGAGTTTGAGTAAATTGGGTTAGATTATCTAAAATTGGGCTTATATACCAATAGTACAGTTTCATAATTTTTTTTTGGTATGCATACATGGAGCCTTCCCGTGGCACTCTCTGGTAACAGCTAGGCTCGGCAACGCAGTGTCTAGGCTGGCTAATATTTTTAACACGATGCTTCACTCCACCAACGGATCTTCTCAGACCAGTACCAGTAGGGCGATCGCGCTATTTGTCAACGTGATTGCCATTAAACGGATTGGTTTCGACAAAGGTTTCGATATGGCTAATCTGAATGTCAAAAAGGTACCGCGCTATTTTTCCAGTACGATTTATTCATTGAATTTACAAATCGAACAAATTTATATATAGAACTACCTAGTATTAACTCTATGTACATTTTTCTAAGATTTACTACATTAAAAAGTTAAATTGAAAGCACTGTCAAAAATAACGAGATCTCGCAACGTATGATCAACGTATAATCCAAATTAGCGCTGTACAAAATATGTCAAAAATAACGTCATGACTTTGGTTTGGCTTTGGTTCAGACGTTCGAAATTAGCGCGGTCAGCCCCTAGCTCCTTTCAAAGCCACCACTCATAAAACCAGCTCTGAAAGTTATGTCAATTAATATTGAAGGTTTTTCTGATATAGTCGACACGAAAAAAAAATAAGTTATTACCATTGGTTATGTTGAATACCGGTTGATAAACACTTAGGACAATATTACAAATAAAATATGTTAGGATGTTTGGATATTTGTATTGCACTAATATTAATTGAAATCGGTTCAACTGTTATAATGTATTTGAATAATAAACCTCAAAATACTGAAATTAGACTTAGTTTTTTAGTATGTCTAAAAATGCAGTGTGAAAGCTTCGCTCGCTACGATCACCAGATAGGACAAATGTGTAAAGTTACTACTGTACGGTATTTTTTTAGATTATTAATAAAAATTATATAATTGAAGTATCTGAGGACTTGAAGTACTTGAATTGATGAAGGACTTGAGGATTGAGGACTTGAATTGAAGTATAGACGAACTCTGTGACGCATTGGGCTAAGGCACGGCAGAGTAGCAACCTTCTGTTGCGGGTTCAATTCCCGCATGGGGACAAATGTTTGTATAATTTGCAAGTATTTGCCTCGTGTCTGGGTGGTTCTTTGTATAAAATGCATGTATTTACAATATATATATATATAAGTATATCAGTCATGTGGTACCCATAACATACTGATGCTGTGTGAAATGTCCGGCCTTACTTAATCACTTTAGATTAAATAGTTAAATTTGAAAAAGATATTGTACAATAATCAGTATCCGATCATAGTATATCTACTTACCTATGTAGAAAACTTAGCCAGTAACAGCTAGTCCATAATAATAGTAATAGTCAGTGAGCTAGTCGAGTTCTGATTAGGGGCGGATAGATAGATAGACAGAATTAAAGACAGATATGGCCAAACTATAAGGGTTCCTATTATCTATGCCAAAATAAACTATATATTTCTACATTTTCAAACTACTGATTTCATAGAATCAACCCAATATACTCCAAACCAATGTAATTTCTAACCCCAGTGACGTATAGCGAACGAGTGATTTCAGTTGAAGAGGGACTGTGCGGTCAACTCATTACCATACACATTTTTACCAATGCCTTCGCAATCGCTCCAAGATTGCAGGGTAAGGTTTCCACGGGCGACTTGCATATTGATTTTTACCCAAATTATTTTCGACTCTTGATTCAAGATCGCACTCCTTGTGCTCGCAGAGTAGATATTTATGCTGGACAACATATTCGAGTACCTACTCGTAAAAATGGTATATGTTTATTATAAAAAATGAGTAAGGTGACCTCAGTAGTTTTAACTTCTGAAGGATTTAAAGCCCGTATTTAAGAAAATTAACTGGAACTGAGCGAAATATTCTAACAGTCCTGAATGCTATCAGTAAATTTGCGCGTATACGAGCATATCGATTTGAGTTTGAGTTCAAGAATGCAGTATTTTTATTCTAGTATTCCTTTGTTTCAAGATCGCAGGAAGAAAATATGGCGAGCTTTCTTTAGCAATCTTAAGGTTTGCTAGAAAACATCTCTAGTTACTTCTTCAGCTTTTTATAAAATTGTCTTTCAATTCCGTTCTTCAGCTCTGTTATCATAGTTAGCAACAACTCACGCGGGAAAGTTTCCTCGTTTATCATTCTACGTAAAGTACAGTAGATTGCACGTCGTGGGGCATTAAAGTTGATTGAAAACAGGATTGAATATTTAAAGTTTCTAGTATTAATTACTTACGTGTATGATCTTGTGTAGCCGATGTTATATGTTAGTATATTGTATGAATAGTTAACGGGTATTTTCCCGTATTACCTTTTAATGTATTCCAGACGTTTATGTTCAATTGTCGTCCCGGGCTGCCTAAGCAAAGAAAGTTGCTGCTGATTAGCCAGGCCAGTTTTCTGAAACTACCGTCACTTCATCTTCAGATTACTTAATAATAAAATAAAATAACAGTAAATATTACTGGACAATGCACACACCACCATCTAGCCCCAAATTAAGCATAGCTTGTTTTATAGTGACTAGATGACTGATAGAATACTTATATATTTTTAAATACATACTTATGATATTCTTTAACACCCAGACACAGAACAAATACCTATGTTCTTCACGAAAAAGATTTATCCTGGGGGTGAATAGAACCCATGACAATAGTTTACAGCGCATGACAATAGTATCGTTGTACCGCAATTAGAGTAGCAATTATATTGGTTATTTGATATCTGTATTCAGGGATAAAAAGCTTTTTCAGTTTTTAGTTTTTGTAAAAATATATTATGTTACCAATATATAAATAAAATAAATAATAAATAAATAATCCCGGACATTTCACACAGCACTATCTGGCTCCAAAGTAAGCAGAGCTTGTGTAATGGGTACCACTGACTGATATACTACTTATATACTTTTTTTTGTTTATACAAATTTATATACATAGAACCACCTAGATCTGAGACAAATACTTGCAGATCATACAAACATTTGTCCCGCAGCGGGAATTAGACCCGCAACCTTCTGCGTCTCAGCCAGACCCTAACCCGCTGCGCCACAGAGGTTATCTAATATAATAAAAAAAAAAGTATATAAGTAGTATGTCAGTCATGTGGTACCCATGACACAAGCTCTGCTTACTTTGGGGCCAGATGACGCTGTGTGAAATGTCCGGGATTATTTATTTTATTTATTTATTTAATATAACATGAACTTGAACTTGAAATACGTCGTAGTCAAAACACTATTTTTAAATAGTGCTATATTTTACTCCAACGACTGTACCCTAAGTACGGTTTCTTCATGATATACGGCACTTCACAAAACTCATACAAATTCAGGATGTGACAAGTATCACACTTATCCCTCACGCCCCTCAATGACGTCACGTGGCATATCTGTCACATGTCAGCCCAGCCGCTATCTCTACCCTTGACCTTAACAAAGGGACGAGGGTGCAAAGGGTCGATGATAAGATTTCACGGAACTACTTTACGATGAAGTAATATTACGAGAACGGTAGATTATGTTAAGTATAAAATTTTTGCGTTTGGCTGCTATCTTGATGGTAAGTGATGATTCTGTTCAATAAAAATATAGACTCAGGTTCGAGGTTCAACCCGCGGATTTAGACGTTTGGTACCAACATAAATACATATTGCTGGACAAGGCATACAACATCATCTAGCCCCAAACTAAGCATAATTTTAATTATGTTGACTGATTGAATCTTAATAATATTATAAATCCAAAAGTAACTCTGTCTGTCTGTCTGTTTGTTACGTTTACACGCCTAAACCGCTGAAATGATGTTGATTAATTTTTGGTATAGAGATAGATGGGCCCTTGGAGAAGGACATAGACGACCTCTGTGGCGCAGTTGGCTAAGACCCGGTTGAGACGCAGAAGGTTGCGGGTTCGATTCCCGCCGCGGGACAAATGTTTGTACGATCTGCAAGTATTTGTCTCGGGTCGGGGTGTTTCCATGTATAATATGTATGTATTTACAAAAAAAAAAGTATATAAGTAGTATATCAGTCATGTGGTACCCATAACACAAGCTCTGCTTACTTTGGGGCCAGATGATGCTGTGTGAAATGTCCGGGTTTATTTATTTATTTATTATTTATTTATTATTATAGGCAACTTTTTATGTAGATACAACGCGTGCGAAGCAGCTAGTACTTATATATATTTAAAGGCATACATAAGATACTTTATAACACCCACACACAGAACAAACCTGTGTTCACACAAATGTTTGTCCTGGGAGGGAATCAAAGCCCTAACCTACAGCACAGAATGCAGAGCTACTGCTACCAATGAGCTGATTAACAGACTTTATCAAAAAGGAGGAGTTTCTCAATTCGTCGGAATCTTTTTTTTTTATGTATGTTCACCGATTACTCGAAAACGGCTAAACCGGTTTAAAAAAATATTTTGAA
Organism: Lampropteryx suffumata; assembly: GCA_948098915.1. Taxonomy (NCBI): domain Eukaryota; kingdom Metazoa; phylum Arthropoda; class Insecta; order Lepidoptera; family Geometridae; genus Lampropteryx; species Lampropteryx suffumata. The sequence goes on along the minus strand of OX402557.1, from coordinate 18,681,610 downwards.
AAATTATATAGATTGCAAGGGTATATTTCACAGGTCCCATATACATTTAATCAAAATCGGTCGAGCTGAAAAATCAACGAAAATCAAAAAAATTTATACATCGATGATGTTTTCATGTACTTTGATACTTCGCTGTCTCCTTGAAGCGGTGCGTTTATTTGGCCTACCCTTATTATATATATATACAAAATACATCTACTTTCCACTAAAAAATTATTATAGGCTCAAATTTAATTCAATGAAGTCGGTTTCTTTTTAGTTTTTAAAACGTAATTATTTATAAATAAATAATACCGGACGTGTCACACGGGGCATCATCTGGCCCCAAAGTAAGCAGAGCTTGTGTTATGTACTACACGACTAATATACTTCTTATATATTTAATAACTGACTTCATCAAAAAGGAGGAGGTTCTCAATTCGTCGGAATCTGTTTTTTATGTATGTTCACTGATTACTCGAAAACGCCTGCACCAATATAGAAAATTCTTTTTTTGTTTGAAAGGGTATACTTCTTAGATGGTTCCATCAACAAAATCTATTAATTGTATACATCGATGATATTTTCGTTTATTCCGATACCTCGCTGTCTCATTAGAGCGGTGCGTTTATTTGGCCTACCTATATTATATTTATACAAAATACATCTAATTTCCACTCAAAATGTTTTAAAGGCTTAAATTTCATTCAATGAAGTCGGTTTTCTTTTTAGTTTTTAAAATGTAATTATCATGTCCACAAGTCTACGTGGACTTCGGAAAAATGTTTAGTACTATTTCGCCTTTCTTTGGCTAAAGATTGGCAGAATAGTACTAAATATTTATCCATCCATTTAATGTTTTGTTATGGATAACTGCAAAATCAGGACTGAATCAAATATCTATGTTATATAGATATTAAAAACATAAATTCATGTGAAACAGTTGAGCTATCTAAGCCCACTTTAAACGATCTATAGTTAGCTCAACTGATTCATATCACTGCCAGAGGGCAGCGTCCCCAAGACACTGGCAACATTGTCACGTTGAATGGAAATGCTAATACGCTGGGCCAGATAGGAGCCAGCTCTTGGCTAACGCGATGTTTTCGCGATCAAATTTGCACCCCGCACGTTCAGCCGCCTACACCAGCTCTAACAGAAGTCTCCAATAGATGAGATGCGGCCAGGGTGTATACACAAGTATAAATTAAGCAAATTAGGCAAAAATAAGCTCCTTTTGAAATATAGGTATTTATAGATTCATCCCTTTAAATGAAGAAGCAGACTAAACCACCCATGAGCAAATTATCTAAAAACCGACATCTAAAATACATTTATAAAAAAAAATATATTATATAACAAATAAATAAGTCATATTTTTCTCTGTTGATACATACACTATGAGAATGGTCAGTGGTTGAAAAATGCAAGGCATATTCTATGAAACAATAAAACGAAAGAGCTTTGAAAGGTATCCCGTTGTTTGTTGTTGTACCGATCGATAACGATAAGGTTTCGACATGGACGGTTCAGTATCGAGACTCAACTATTAATACAATTAAATCAAATAAATTAGCCAAGCGTACGTGACCCACAGTGAAGGCTTCAAAGTTCTGTAGGGACTAATGACTAGTAGTAATGATTAGTGGTCAGGTCCCAAATCTATTCAACACCATATCATTATCTTATTAGGAAAAAAATTTTTTTCATGTTCGGGGCTGTTTGGTGGTACTGACCTGTATTAAAAATGGCCACTTCTTCAAAGCTTAATATTTATCAAATATTTATCTGTATCGAAAACCTGTTTTAGAGTTGTTTACGTCATTTTAGCGATGCGAAGTTTTTATAACATTTTGAAATTATTCTAATAATTATTCTTACTTTTGTTTTTATTTTTCTACAATGAGTCACGCAGGGTAGTAAAACAATAATAAAATAAGCCCACTGCATGTGGGCTTATTTTATTATTAAAACCTTCTTATTCGGTTTTTATTTTGTAACTTTGTAGTGTCTTATAAAATCGGGTTGGTATTTTTCGCTGAACTGAATAACACTTCGAGTGAAGATTTCTACGTAGAACTGATCCCAGATGAGTGCTGCGTGGAACTGATGATGATGGAGACAATTGCAATAGTTTTCAAATAATTAGGGGTTAGTTACCCCCTGCTGACTAACAGAAAAGGAAAACTTGAAACAAACCGGGCTCGGTAGTAACCGTTATTGTGGGTACCTGGCAAGACCTGCGCTGTCAAACAGAATCCCAAGCAGAATGGCGTCATTGGAGAGGAAACTTCACCCACCTCAACTTGCTGCAGTGGATCCATGAACGAAAGTTTTCAATTACAAATAACTGCTCTGTAACTTGACTGACGCCGCCTAAAACATCTTCGACAGATGAAATAGGTCCAATGATGATTATTGTAGGTTCCTTTAGTACGTATTACAGTTCAAAATGATTTACAAACCGACAGACATAGCAAAACTATTAGGGTTCCGTGTGGACTGCGAACCCTAAAAATAAACGTGCTTACGACTGGTATCTCCAGATGAGACATATAATCCCACCGCTGATAAAATAAATATTTTAATAGAGTGTGTATCATTTTATAATAGAAGCTGCGACTTAGCACCCTGTTACGTACGAAATACTAACTTTAGTGCAATATCGGGGCGTTTGTCAAATATAAAATAACGGACATTTTGATAAACACGGGCTTTAATCATGTATTATTTTGTCGATGGAGACACCGACACTGTTTCGTGTCACTGCCCGTTTTTATTAAAATGTATATTATGTAGAATTATGTAGAAATGTATATTATGTATATATTATGTACTCACGAAAGTTTTGAAAATAAAATGATATAGCGAGTTTGATATAGCGAGAATTTCACCCTCCTTTTGAACAGCAAGGAGAAACCGTTTTAATTTTGTTTTAAAAGTAGGTATTTATATTGTCTTGTAACTAGAGATCTAGAGGGTGTCAGATGAAATAATATTTACTATTGTGGTTATGTTCTTTGTGATGTCACTATTCCAAGGCCCTGACTGAACTGAAAACCAGCGCAGCTTTACATGATAGGTAGACATTATCAACCATGTAGAGCAGCTTTGTGCTGAGTTCAGGACCTGTTTGGCTGCAAAGTCAAAGTCAAAGTCAAAGTCAAAAGAAACTTTATTCAATACAATCACAAGGATCACTTTGAAACGTCTTACATACTAGGTGAATTTAGGTGCCAATTCATCCTAACCCAAGCCCGAGAAGAATTGGCAAGAAACTCGTCTTGGTTCTAGCGCTTTTTTATATGATCCATCTTATAACTACCTTAACTACGATATACTTATACAAGAGAGTTTATACATTTCAAGTGTGTCGGTTAGTTGTCTGACGGCAGAGCGACGTGAGGCCATGCATTCTTATCAATAATATAGTCATTTATATTATACTAAGCTTCCTTCAAAAGACTACCTTTTATGCTTTTTGCGGTCACAGAGCGGGACTAGTTGGTGCTTATGTTGCACCTACCCATGCGGTGCCTAGTACCTACCTACTTGGTTCGTAGCTACCTGGTCTGGCATGAAATGTACCTAATTAGCTACACGACGTAGTTTGTATTATATACCTTATCGTTTTTAATTTTTTATATCTTTTGATTTTTGTTTCTATATTGATTCTGATCTTTTTTTCTTCTGATCGCTCTGTAATGTGTTGTCATATAAACATTTTTTCTTTCTTTCTCTCTTTCGTTCTATTAAGCCTGGGGGTTTTAGTCCTGAGCATGTTATAGATAATTGATTCAGCCGTGACTTTGCGGATATCCATTACAAAACGAAATACGTGTCTAACTGTTCAATTACATATTTGTCATATTTGTTTCTTAATATTTTTAACATCCTATATACATATACATCAGAAAAATAGTTAATTGCAATTTCCTCTCAGGACTGACATATATATGCGTTGAACTTAGATTCAATTCAATTCAATTCAATTCATTAAATCTTTATTCAATAAAATCACAAGGACCACTTTGAATCGTCTTCTTACATGCTAGTGAATCTAGGTGCCAGTTCCTCCTAACCTCAGTTCAAGAAGAATCCGGCAAGAAACTCGTCTGGTCTTAACACTTTTTTGTATGATCCTTGCCAATTTTGTTGCGGATGCCGAGTCGAGTTGGAGCAGATTCATCCCAAGCTTATTAGTCTTCTAAATAATCAGATATTTTATAAATGCTTTAAGAGACAGTTTCTGTTTAATTACGTTTTTAAATTTACCAATCGACAAATCTAACACGTCACTTGGGACCTTGTTATAGAAGCGTACACTTTGCCCTATAAAAGACTTGGGAACAGCGAGTTTATCTTTATTTTTAGTGTTAATACTATGATTATCGTATTTTTTTTAAATAAATGATCATTTTGTGCATGTATTTTGAACATAGATGTTTGTAGTGTAATTTAAATTACTTATTTGGGCACAATAAAATAAACAATGTTTACTTTGGGGCTAGATGGCATTGTGTACATTGTCCAGCAATATTAATTTACCAGAAGTGTTGTGATTGAGGTCTGTTGTTATTATAACGTCCATGTTAGTATTTAATGGTTCTAGGAGGTAACACAGTGAGTGATGGGCTTTGAAACCTTACACGTCTATTATCGTCCATCGCCCACGAATATAACACGTTAAAGTTGTTACCATACAGTGTTATTCTATTCAGTTTTATATAGGCCACAAAAACTCACCTAAATAATGTACATAGCTACAATGTTTGAGTAGTGTCAGCTTATTTGATAGGTACTTGCTGTGTCAATTAATTTTCCATCATGACAACTTGTGTTCCTGAACTATAATTTGGCTACGAATCGAGGCTCAAGCATTGATTTTCTGAAAGCTTTGAATAATGTATATTTACATTAATATATACTCAAGTTTTGATTACGTTTGAGTTATGTTTTAGTGTTAAAATTATCCAAAAGTATAAATAATAAATGATTAGGATAATAACCATAAGTAACCATTTATTGTTTGTGAATCCAAAAAAATGGTCACTAATTTCTAAATAATATTGCGGTCATACAAAAAATTATGCTATATTATACAGGGTGTCCTGGAACTAGTATGTTATGCCGAGGTGGGCCGATTCTCGATACTTTCGAGAACAACATATGTTTTACCTCTTTTATAATTTCAATGTTTTTCATTGAAGAAATGAGCAGCAAAGTTTGCTTCAAAACTGCACTTACTACAAATGGTAACGTCCCTAAAATCAGCTGTTTATTGAACTCTGAGCGTGACCCCAAAATAAAGTATAGTTTGAGTTCACGCAACACAAACATAAAAGTTGCCTACATTGTGATGCCTCTGAGAAGAAAGCAAAGTGTTGTGTTCTTGTTGAGATCAGCTGCAATTTTTATAAGAATCTTGTTTATTCTTCTATCAAATTTTCGGATTTATTGCATTTAATTTTTGTTGACAAACAAAAATTTGAAAGTAAACAGGATTTTTTTATGATAATGATGATGATAACATGTTCACAACTATTTATTAAAACAACTTGATTTGGATCTTCATAGAAATTTTAAGCATTAGGTAGGTAGATATCTAACCAACATTTTTCGTAAGTAGGTAGAATACATAGGTAGGTAGATCTTCATAGAAATTCAAAGCATTAGGTTCCCAACCTATAACATTTTTCTAGGTAGGTAGATAGATTTCTTATTAACATTTCTAGGCTAGGTAGGTATCTAATAAATTTAATTTCTATGAAAAATCTTGTCTATCCCATATTTTCCCATAGTTTTATCCGTCCACCTCATTGTGCGACTCCGTGACTTCGCGGCTTTTTATCAAAGGTGTCAAACAAAACCGACAACCAATCAGAAGAGTTCAATCCACATAATAAATAATAAATCTCGGCAATTCCAAAAATAGTCTACCTTTGTAATAAGCCGGCATTTATTATTTTGTCAGAAATTGGTTCCGTAGTTATTTATTTTTAGTCGTTGTTCCGATTAAGACTTTATTTATTTTTTTCATTAATTTATTTATTAATTCTGTCATTGGTTTTTTCTTGGTCACTTTGTGCTGAATTAATTTGTTTTGTTAATGGTTTTTTTTCTGTATGTAGCCTTAACATGAGTCTAGTAATTAATGGTGACAGAACTAGAGTGGTTAAAGGATTCAGTGACCAAGAAAGAAGCAGTGGCATGACTACAGAATAAACTAAGCAAAATAACTTCACTAAGAACCAAAGCAGTATTTACCAACATGAATGTCATCATTGTGATAGGTTTGAATTTTCACATCAAAAATGAACCCTAAAAAATTTTCGGCAATTTCAAAGGATTTTATTTTGCTTTTGAATTGATTTTTGCTCAGTGATTTGTTGTACGTCGTGCTGTCAACTTCCTAGTTCCTGTTAAGAGTTCCGTTTCGAGCTATCATCATGACGTCCTCCTACCCTACAGTAATGAGGTGTGTGTTGTGTGTATGTTTGTGTGTTGGTGCCGCGTCGAACTATGGACAATGCTTGGCACATTGAACCATTCATGTGACCATTGTGTGTTATTTTTACGAGTAACCATGTGTTTTTTTAACTCAATCATAAGTGATTTGTGTTGGATAGCTAAGTAGTACGTAGAATTGGTACCTACTAATCGGGTAAAGTGCTGTTTGTTATTGTTTTCAATTTTCAAAATTTTACGTATCCGCCTACTTAACTCAGACAAGACATTAAACGGTATGTAATATACCTAAGTTGTTGCTTCTTTTACTTTAAAATTAAAAACATTGTTTTGCAAGAGACGAATAGGTAATTGGATTAGCCGCTGCTGGATAAATAGGTAAGTACCTAGTTACTAAATAAATATCTACTTAGTTTTGTACTACAAACGAAACACCATGGCTTGTGTGAATACCGCAGTCAGTATGTAATGTAAGTACCTACGTCAATAATACACATACCAACCTAGGTACCTATCTAGCCTAGCTTAGCAAGCAATTTGAACTCACGCGAACGATGTAGTTAGGTAGGTAACGCACTTAGAAACATTGTTGACAAAATAATAAGGGTTGTCAATTTTATTTCTTGAATGTTTTTGTATGGAAATCTGAAAATAATAATTCTTAGGATTTGTACCCCCACAACTGTAAATTTTCATGGTCGGAATCTCCTCGTTCAGGCTTAAAATAATAGTTCTTGAATTCCCTGTAGTACGCTTTTCTCAACAGTATTTCATTAATCTCCCTTTCTAAAAGCATTTTTTAGTATGCCAATAGTACTAATTTGTACATTTGTAACATTTGTTTCATCACGGAGGTTTTGGGGCGGCCTATTAAGTCACCAGTATCAATAACCGACACATACGAAGAAGAAGTCTCGGTAACATAAAAGGACAACATATTTTAAGTAGAGCTTCGTAAATATCTATGAAACTAAAAAAGTTTCTTATGAATTTCGAAACCTTAAAAGGTTTATTTTTAAAACCCCAAGAAGCTAGTCAATAATCATAGAATCTATTATTATAAACAAGGTAAATGCATCCATGAAATCTTAAGCACAACGGCACGAACGTGCGAGAATTTGCAAAGAAAATAGGCAAAATGGAACAAGCAGCGAGACGGTATGTCGGGCGGTACCGTAATGGGTAATTCTCAATGCAATTTGCGGCAGATCGGAGCTAGTGCGATGGGGGATCGTTTTGTTCATTTCACGGGACGTTTACCCTTCTAGACCATCGAGTGATTTCTAGCATCAGCTTCTGAAGCTTTTATACTCCTTTTACTCACAAAAAGTTCTGAATTGAATACATGTGAGATGAAATATTTTAAAATCTAATTGTTCAATCGTTTTGCTCGCTACGGAGTTTTTAGGTACAATTTATCATTGATTATTCATTTGTTTAGTTATATCTACTCAAAGTCGTGATCACAGTTTGTAATGTCATTTCGTTGTTAGTGAAATTCTTATTTCAATGTTTCTTCATAATTTAATTCGTAAAAACATCCCATTTTAAAAACCTGTAAACTCATGTATGTTCATGTCATTCAAACAGCAACGATTGAAAATAATTACAGGTTTTTAAACTATTTTAGCTATGAGAGGCTTACATCACCATTAATCATAGGGTAAGTAATACAAAATACAATTGTGCCTGGGAGCGAGCGTTTCTTCCCAATCCTTCTGACTTGGGTTAGAAGGAATTGGCAATTCACCTAGTTTGTAAGACAATTCAAAGTGATCCCTGTGATTGTTATTAAATAAAATGTTGAACCTGACTGACACAAGGGCTGTCCTAATAAACGCCACAGTCGATTAAATAAAGAAGGAAATGTTTTATTCGAAACACATTTTCGAAGAGGTAAGTCTATTTATCATATGACTGACTCAGTTGGTAGTAGCTCTGCCTTCTGCGCTGTAGGTTAAGGTTTCGATTCCCTCCCAGGATAAACATTTGTGTGATGAACATAGGTGTTTGTTCTGTGTCTGTGTTATGAAGTATCATAAGAATGTATTAAAATATAAAAGTATCCTATCAGTCATCTGGTCACCATATTACAAGCTATGCTTAGTTTGCGGCTGGTTTTGTGTGCATTGTCCACCAATATTTCATTGTTTAAGTGACTCGCAAACTGGTGTTAAGAGCTCTTGTCATTACATGCAGCGCCGTTTATGGGTTACTCGATAACGAGGACAAGTGCTGATATTAGAATCTGTTTCGTGAGGAAGGAAGACTGCTTTGGTTTTGGTTTTGCCTCTGCTGGACTGGTTGGCTTATTTATATATAATATATATATATATATAATATATATAATAATTTAATTTTTTGATTTAATAATTTGATCCTACGTTAAAGCTTAGAGCTAAGCTATTAGATTTGTTGATTGGCAAATAAACGTAATAAAACAAAAACTGTCTTTGAAAGCATATTATAAAATTACGGAATATTTAGATGACAAAAATGCTTGGGATGATCTGCTCCAACTCGACTCAACCGTAACAAAATTGGCAAGAATCATACAAAAAAGTGTCAAGACCAGACGAGTTTTTTTGCTGAATTCTTCTTGAACTGGGTTTAGAACCGGCACCTAGATTCAATAGCATGTTAGAAAACGATTCGAAGTGGTCCTTGTGATTTTGTTGAATAAAAATGTTTTGACTTTGACTTTGCTTGTTTTCGTTGTCAAAGAAATTTTAGTATAGGATTCTTAGTCTGTCATTTCATGGAGTAACATAGCTCTACTAATTTAATATATTTTACCCGTTTTATTACATGTTTTATTCAGTTATCTTGGCGGAATTTAAAATAATAAATTGTGACTACAGGAAGGGTATGGATAATTGAATTATATGTGTATTGTAGTGCAATGTGATTTGAACGACGAGTAATCCCGAAAAAAATTAAGACGCCATTCCGCGTGACGTCTAGAATTGAAGTTAAAACTATAACCGTTGACATTGGCAAAAGTGAAATTAGTATGTCACATACCATTAACAAAGAAGAAAAAGAACTTTTAGTATAGCTGCCATGACTACGATTCAAAAACTCCACCACTTCTAATAATAATAGCATCAAACTATGCTAGTATGTATATAGACGTGCTTATTTGAAGAACCGCTGGGTAAACTTCGCTTCGAGTACGCCGTAACGAAGTGTAAACTTTGAATAATTCAGCAAAATATCAGACGCAGTCAAATTATCAACTCGAATGCAAATTGAAGTTCACTTTTGAATTTTAAATCGGTTTTCGATTGGCTTGGCTTCGTTCTTAATACGTTCACTTCTGTTAAAAGCATCCAATATTTTTCCATTGTGGCTGAGAGCCACAATGGAAACACAATAGTGATGGATCACATCAGAATCGAGCAGACCCATGAAACATTTTAATTTTTTTGACATAGGCTAGTACAATTCATATGAACGATGATGTGTCTAGATACCTACTGTGCAAAAGATCAAACAAAATCAAAAGTGTGTGTTGTATAAGTTTCTCAGACCCTGATTGACTGGACCTACAATTTTGTAAAATACGCATGACCTTATTGACAGAAAATTCCTAATTCCACAGACAGAAAATTTCAACATATAAATGCGAAAGTAACTCTGTCTGTTTGTCAAGTTTTCACGCCTTAACCGCTGAACCGATTTTGATGAATTTTGGTATAGAGATAGATGGGATTTTGGAGAAGGCCATGGGCTACTTTTTATGTAGGTACCACGTGCGCGAAGCCGCGGACAGCACCTATTTATTTAATTGATTTTAAATTCGTTTTAATCAATACATTCTTCTTCTTCTTCTTCTTTGTTAATGTCATGTGTCATTATGATGATAATTTTGCCAATGTCAAGTGTTTAGATTATTTATAGTAAGGCGTCAACGTCGTATGTAGTCGTTCGTCGTTTGTTGTTTTATAAAAAGTGGTGTCTCTGAATAAAATAATTTTACGGATTGCTATTGCTCGAATCACAAAAATACACAAAATTTTCATTCCAATTATTTACACCCGAGTCAAAAACGCTTTATTGTATATACTACCTAGCTGTTCCGTTCGCGACTTCATCCACGCGTTTTAAAAAGAAAAAAAATATCTAATTGTACCGACTGCAGCGCCATCTGCCGGTCAGATTTGTGAATCTAAACCATCCAGGGCGCCACCCAAACTCGTACAAAAAGAAACATTCAAATCGGTCCAGCCGTTTAGGAGGAGTTCAGTGACATACACACCTTCAGTAGAATTATAATATATGTATATAAATAAGATATACAAACTGAAATTTAGTAACATACGTAGCATATGTTAATACATTTCAGTTTGTCCGGAGCACTGTCTATATGAGTACTATTTACACATAAAAATGAACAACCCTTGTTACATGTTATACAACCCCAGTTATATGTTCAGAATTTAGAAATTTTGAATTTTGAAAATTTACAAACTTTCAAAATAAGTAAGCTTACATTTGTTTAACCACCGCCAGTGGTTAAGTCTGTGTGTTGCCCCTGTGTCTGTCAGTCACGACTTAAATTCATAAATATTCATTATATATTAGCTCCGTTTTGTATATTGCGGCTTTGTCTACGAAAATTTTATTTTGGGCTACATTTATAAATAAGAAAAGCTCTCGCGTAGGTGCGGGATTATTGTTACTGTAAAAAAAACAATCCAATTCATTTGAATTAACGGAGTCAAAATCCCGTGGGAACTACCAGCTGGAGTTGTTTTCACATAGAGAGTTATTTTTAGAACTCATTGTGATACCTACACATCTAGTCAATTATAATTGTTCCGTTACGATCTTCGTGGTATTCATTATGCAGCTTCAAGGAGTTAGTTAATTACAAACATTGGATAAGAAACATGGTATTTTCCGTACCTCAAAAGGATAAAATAAACCATAATAGGATATCTTCATTTCCAATCTATTTGTATGTACGCTTGGAGATATCTAGCTGGAATTGATTTAAAATACATTGGTTTGCGGTCTCTTGAAATTGTAAAAAAATATCAAGTTTAAATCAACGCCATCAAAAAATAAGGCTTAAACGCTTGCGTTGCTTAGCGGTTGTGGGTTCGAATAGCGCCGCGATACAAATGTTTGTATGATCTGCAAGTATTTGGTTTAGGTGTATTTATGTATAATATGTATGTATATAAAAAAATATGGTAAGTATATAAGTAGTATATCAGTCATCTGGTATCCACAAACTCTGCTTACATTGGGTCGGATGATGCTGTGTGCAATTGATCGTTGATCTAGAATTATTAAATTTAGCAAGAAGCCAAGTCACACAGATCAATTGAGAAGATTCAAATGAGCCCAAACACGATAGAGGTATCGTGTTTGGGCTCATTAGAGTGGTTGGTTCGTGGTTGGTCTTCTCAATGAATATCTTGATGTTTAAATTATGTGTCGGGATTTTTTTATATATAAATTTAATAAGTTAGTTATCATAAAAAAAAAATAATGTGATATAAGTACAACTGAATTTAGAATTTTCCATTCACTTGATCTGTGTGAATTTGATACATAGCCAAGGGGCTATATAAGTAGGTGAGGAGTTGAGTATTGCGTTGGGTAGGGCGTGAAAAAGTACCTTAGCTTGTATAAAAATTGCCACAAAAAATATCCAGTCTAATCTCTATCCACAGAACTACAAAAGAGATTTCTCTAAAACCGTTTGAAACAATCCAGACAGTGACTATATCTCCAAAACATTTTTAAAATAAAGATAAATTCTCCGTTTTGCTCTAGACTAAAGTACCCAGTGACAGACGTTGATGTATAAAAATTTATCGTACGAATAAGACGGGGCAGTAAGCACGTAGTAAAATGACAAACAGTAATATACTGCGGTGCTGTACAGCAGAGACGAGATATTTACTGTTGAAGTACTGGTTCGCAGCTATGAGTAAGTTGCTAGTATCTCTGCGTTCTGGTCAAACTCAAATTCAAACTCAAAAATATTTTTAATACCTTGTTCGTAAATGGCATGTGATTGCAATTTTGCCAGTATTAAGTAATTGTTTGATTATAAAGTCTTAGTCGAATGTCGCTCATCATTTGTCTATTCTAAACGTCATCGCGGGATGGCCGTTTAGAACTATCTAGGGATTCCTCGTCGTTTAAATCACATTGCACTATAATACATATATAATTCAATTGACCATTCTTGTGCTATTTATTTTGAAGTCACAATTTATTCATCAAGATTTCGATTAGATTACTGAATAAAATATGCAATAGCACAAGAAAAAGTAACTAAAATAGAAGTGTTGTGTTACTCCATGAAATTACAAACGAAAAATCAATTATTTTTATTCAATACAATTACAATAATCACTTTGAGACTTTTTACATACTGAGTTTAGGTGACAGTGTCAAAAAGAAATGACAAGGAGCATCATTGAATACTTCTTCTTCTTCTTTGTTTATGGCATGTGACATAATAATGCCAATTTTTCCAGTGTCAAGTGTTTATGTTTGTTTATGGTCAATTTGTTTAATAAAGTCTTAGTCGATGGTCAATTGTCAATTTTAGACGTCACATGGAATGGCGTCTAAAATTTTCTTGGGATTCCTCGTCGTTCACATCACATTGCATCACAACACACATTTAATTCAATTCTCCATACCCATCCTGTAGTCACAATTTATTCATTAAAATTCCGCCATTATTACTGAATAAAACATGCAATAAAACGAATAAAACAATATTAAATTAGCAGAGCCGTGCTACTTCATGAAATGACAAACGAAGAATCCATCATCAAATACAATAGTTTATACATTGCAAATCTGTCAGTTAACTGTCTGAGGGCAGAGCAACATGAGCCTATGTATTCTTATCAACAATATAGTCATTTTGTAATATAGTATTATAATATGCTTACTTCACATGATTACCCTTTACGTAAGCTTTAAATTTGTGTAGTTAAGTTGCTTTGTTAGTATACTTATTGACAAAGTACACCATGTTCCATGTAAAGGGCTTATTTACTTTTCTAGACGAATCTTAGGACCTTAACCTCTTACCCAAAACAAACATATTTTTTTTTTCTTATAAGGATTTTATTTCCTCAATTATGTTTTTTTATTGTATTTTGTTTTACTATCTGTTGCTCGCGACTTCGTCCGCATTTTTTATTACGAATTGTAGCTTAAATCCTTCTCCGGGATGCAATTTATCTCCTTGCCAAATTTTATTAATAAGTTTCAATCCAATCACCTGACCACCCATTAAAAAGATTCCATACAAACATTTACACCTTATTTTACTCCTTTATGAAAATCCTGAGGTACGTGTCCATTTATTTTGCATTTTATTTATTCATATCAAATTTCAAGCGAATCGCATCACGCGTTATAAAGTTTCATACATTAGTTTGCACCCCTTGTCACCCTCTTCCAAATTTCAGCTTTCTAGCTATAGCTGTTTCGGCTCGGCGATGATGAATCAGTCAGTCAGGTTAAGCTATTTTATAGGTATAGATGTATCTGTAACGTGGCGTAAAAAAAGATCTATCCATAATCATCCCCAGTGACCGTAAAGAAGAAAAGAATAAAAAAACATATGCCTTCCCAGTGTTCTTCCCTTCCCTAACTTCAAAGCAACAAAAGATTGTGCTTTTGTTGCTCATAACTTGGGGTTTGATTATTATTCACGTTAACACTAGGACTGGGCCTCTTTAATCTTTATCTTGTAAACAGGTTCTTGAGCTACTGTTTGGACAGTTTACTATACCGCAGGCAGTTAAGAGATATTGCTAGCACATAACGTTGAAACTGCTGGTATCTCGGCTAATGGGGCAACTGATGGCACTGTGTAGTTATGATGGCTTATTAGTTTGTTTTGCAAGTGACACCATGAGAAAGATTAAGATCATTATCTAACTAAGCATACATTTATAGAAATATTTTTTTTTTTTGATTTGTCATAATATCTATGCTTAGTTTTAAGGTCGTTAATTTCGTGTACAGCGGTCGCATACATAAATTATTAAAGTGTCATATGAAACATACTATAGTAACGCAAATAAGAAAAAATAACTAAATTTAAGTACGTTTTGAGTTTGTTATTGCAAGCGTTTATAAGATGGACAACTTAGTGTACGCACGCACTGACGCTTTTCTGAACTAGTAATTCTCAACGCAGTTTTTTTCCCATCAGTCCATGCGCCTACGTTTGATTGCTTGTTCTAGAACATAACGCAAACATATTTGCTGCAGAACAATCTATAACGTGCTAATCTTAGGGAATTCTTGTCAATTATGAAATCACATTAACATCAAGCAATTTACGGTAATGATATCCAACATCTATCTCATAAATTAACGGCATTACTTATAAATGCCTCTAAACTTTTACAGTGCCTACACCTGCTTAAGATTTGCCCTGTCACTATATTTCACTATCTTGCAAAATGGTACTGTTTTAAACAGTGATTAACTTTTTACAGACGTTAAGTGACTTTCATGAGTAAGGCCGTAAATAAATAAAACATACAAACTTCTTTATTTAACTCTTAAAAATCAAAATCTTATTTGACTAGCCTGACAGCTCAGTTAGTAGTTGCTCTGCTATTTGCGCTGTAGGTTGAGGGTTCGATTCCCTCCCAGGACATAAATTTGAGTGATGAACATGGATGTTTGTTCTGTGTCTGGGTGTTATAAAGTATCATAGGTATGTATTTAAAAATATATAACTATTCTACCAGACAATGCAAGCTATGCTTAGTTAGTAGATAGCTAAGCTACATAGAATTGTGTTTGTTTATTTATATATAGATTTACAAGATAGAGATACCGACCGTTATGGAAAACAAGTTGCTCAAGATTAGTCCATACTAGACACCGAGCATATAAAGCTCAACAAAAAGGAACGTGTAACCGTACCTTTAGAGACTATACAAAATGCTAGCAAACCCATCTTAACACAATTTCAATGCTTTTGTAAGCTAAAGAAGTCCATTCCATGCTATTGCTATAAGTTATAATTCTAGAACACAAAAGCTTCATAGCCGACTGGTTCTGCAGCATACCTACAGGAAGCTGCGAGTACCTACAAGATATCAAAGAGTGCAGCGAAGCAGTCAGCCGGAACAGCCAATTTTCATTCTCCTACAGATAGTTATAATAGATATTTATTTAACTACTAGTAGCTGCTCGTGACTTTACCTACGTCAAATTCGTGTACTAGTTATTAAATGTAGCTTATTTGTTACTCCAGGTTCACACCCATATTTATAATAAGTTTAATTCAAAGCTGTTCAGCCGTTTGAGCGTGACGAAGTTAACAGTCAGTTAATTGTCGAGGGCAAAGCAACATAAGATGATTCTTATCAACAATATTAATAATATAATACGCTTTCTTCACAAGACGGGTAGTCTTGTGAAGAAAGCGTAAGACTACCTTTCATGTAAGCTTCATTTTTTTAAGTAGAATATAAGCTTTTGGGCGGCCTATTAACTCAGTCACTAGAGTTACGGAACAAACTCATACGAAGTACAAATAAACGAAATACGTACTGATTACGGTTTTTTTATGTAGTTAGTGATTTGGGTTATTTCCTTCGTCATCTTCATTAATGTTGCTCTGCTCTCAGACAGTTAACCGACATATTATATATGTATAAACTCTCTTGTATTACTTTTACGTAGTTAAGGTAGATAAATTTATCCATGTTGTTGATAGGCCGTGCTCTGGGGCGGGGAGTAGCGAGACATAAAGTCTACGATAAACGTCAAGGGAAACATTTGTATCCCTTTCCCCGAAGCTGTGCTATGTAAGGTGGAAAAGAAAATTATTTCCACTGACAGGTGGATAAAAATGGGTAAAGACTATTTCACCTCGTCCTGTGCTAGGCCTGCTGCTGTTTCGATTAGCAATTATTTCAATCATTAGTTTGATTGTAACTGGAACCAGTTTTGACAATAAGGTTTGGTATTACGTACATTCTGTTTCTGTTATGACAGCATGGTACATCAACCTTTTTGTAATACCAATGTATCAATTGTATCTAAAAGCAGTTATTATCTATGTTTTGATAGCATCAAAATCAAAACATTCTTTATTCAATAAAATTACAAAGACCACTTAAGGTTAAATAAATGTTATTGACGCATAAAAGAACAGGGTTCACTTAAAAACTAGGTCTATAACTAACATTTATTTAAGTCGGTTTCATTCTAGAGATCTAGTGGATTCATTAAAATATCATATCATCATATTTTTTAGGTTTTGTTTAGATGTTTTTATATCATCATGTAAACTATTAATAAGTTGTGCACCCTCATATATTATATTTCTTTGTCCATAATTGGTTCTAGGTTTCCTGAGTGTTAGTTATATTTCTTAGGCTATAGCAAAGTGTTTTTTTTTGTAAATTATAATTGTGTTTGTATTTTGAAGTGAAACATCTTATGCGACTTCAACAACGACAACAAGGTTGCGTTAAACGTTAAATGTTCCTATTTTCATTTCCACATTACTAAGTTCTACTTCTTCCGCGCGGAGGGACTCCACGCACTATTTTTTTTATTCATCAATATCTTTTTAATTTTTTTTTTGTTTTTGCAAGTTGTGAAATTGTTAAGTTGAAGATTGAATACATTAGATTCCTCGTAAACAGTATGTGTGTTTGTCAAATAATGGTATTTAAATAGAGCTTTTATAAGTTCATTTTTATTATTTAAGGCCTTTAAGATTGGATTTAGCCGCACTGCCCCAAACTTCTATAAGATAATGAAGGTAGTATAAATTCACAAATTTAAAATTTTTAAAACAAAATTTAAGTTAATTATTGTCTTGTATAAGTCGGATCTCTAGATCACGGGTCCCAGGGATCTCAGGTCAATAAGACAAGGAGATCCGGGCTCAGGCAGTTATAATACTATCCACACTGACATCACAAGACGCCATTAACTACGGTAAGGGTTCTTCACGCTCTAATCCCACGGCTTAAGGGTCCTTTAATTTTGTGGGAGTTCGCACCTTTGGAGGATCTGTGTGGGTGTCTTTTATATAATAATCTAATTACTTTAGCCGCTGCCTGTGGCTTCAGACGCAAGGTACTCACATGGTAGCCTATAAACCTCCACAAAACACAATTTATCTCTTTCCTAAATCACATCAGTTTTCCTTCAGTCATTTAGCCGTAAAAAGGTAACAAATAAACAAACTGACGGGCAAACAGATAATGAAAAGTAGCTCTGGCTTCTGCGTTGCAGCTTGTGGGTTCGATTCTCAGGACATACATTTATGTGATAAACATAGAGGTTTGTTCTGTGTTTGGGTGTTGTAAAGTAGCTTAGTCGTAAGTTAATATTTCAGGCTATAAGTATTATTAGCATTAACCGACTTTATCAAAAAGGAGGATGTGCTCAATTCGTCGGAATCGGTTTTTTTTTACTTTTACAGGATTATTATGTTTTAAAAACTAAAAAGAAAACGACTTCATTGAATGAAATTTGAGCCTATAATACATTTTTAGTGGAAAGTAGATGTATTTTGTATATATATAATATGGGTAGGCCAAATAAAAGCTGAACAAAGATGATCTGCAAGTATTTTTTTTGGGTCTGGGTGTTTCTATGTATTATATGTATGTATGATAAAAAAATAGTATATTAAGTAGTATATCAGTCACGAGGTACCCATAACACAAGCTCTGGTTACTTTGGGACCAGATTATGATGTAGTAAAGGTCCAGGATTATTTATTTATTTATTATTATTATTATGAGTACAGATTTTTGGAAAATTTAACTACTCTTGCTTATGACTTTAAATATTTGCGTATAACACTCATTAAAAAGTTGGTAGTTCTAGCCGATTAGACAATGCACAGCCAAATAGCTGGATATAGAGACATAAAAAATTTAAATTTTTTTTACATCTTGATAAAACGTTTACGTATTTTTTTATTAGAATATCTAATAATAATAAGTTAAATTTGAGTTGTGGTTAGATTGTTTGTTATAGATTAACTTAAAAACTACTATTTAAGACAAGCGACGACCTCTGTGGCGCAGTGGGCTAAGCTCCGGCCGAGACGCAGAAGGTTGCGGGTTCGATTCCCGCCGCGGGACAAATGTTTGTATAATCTGCAAGTATTTGTTTCGGGTCTGGGTGTTTATAAGTATAATATGTATGTGTTTAAAAAAAAAAGTATATAAGTAGTTTATCAGTCATGTGGTACCCATAACACAAGCTCTGCTTACTTTGGGACCAGATGACGCTGTGTGAAATGTCTGGGTTTATTTATTTATTTAATTTATTTAGTATTTATTTCAGATATTATAGATAATATCGAAATTATTTTACTTATAGAAAGCTACATTACCACTGAGAAACGTTGGCTACATATTATATAAAAAAAAGTTGAGATCTCTACAGAAATATTACCCAAAGAACAAGAATAAAAAAATAATCTTTAAAAGTCATTAGTTGGCAAGCGCTGCGAAAATTATTTATAAAAAAATAAAATAATTTAATCTATGTTAATAGTGATGGGTACTAAAATATTAGCAAAGCTATACGCCTGAATATTACAGTTAAGTCACAATAAACTCTTTTTGTTAAAAATAATCACTCAACACGGGTAGAACCACATAATTTGTGTAACTAACTCTTATCTTAATAGTTTCATGATCAAGGTTGATTACGTGTAAATAACAGCTCTAAATTATACTCGTGTGGAGCCAGAGCGGGTCCCTCTGGTTACAATACAATGGTCTGTAAGAGTTGTAGGTTATGTATGATACAAATTATGAAATTCGAAAGGTCAAAGGTCACCTAAGTTAAAGTTTCTTGTTAAACATTACCCAAAACCCATCGCCCAAAACGTCGTCATTAGGGAACTGTTAATGTTAATAATAATTACCATAAACTTTGTAGCAGTGTGTAGAGCCCCTCGTAGCACCCGTAGCTATTTCGTAGCTGTTCATAATGGTCTACGACATTTCGTAGACCCTGCGAATCCCATTAATTGGATACCGCCGCATTCGATCATATCGGAGCCTTAGAGTAATAACAATGAATGTGTCTCACTTTAAAAAATAGACGCTGGGTCATGACCTACTTTGAGTGATCAGGTGGGATGTTAGCGGATTTGTGTTATCAAACAGGACAGAACCTTTAATACATTTCCTAATGCCTGGGTTTTGAAAATAAGCATTACGTTTGAGACCCCGTTTCCTTCAAAAATGTATGAGTAATGCGACGGAAATTTATATAACGGCTCAGTTTTCAGGCGTTGTGATATAAATATCCGATAAGTTCACGCTTTTCGTATGTCAAATCGCACTGAGTTTTGACAAACAGAATCATCACTCTACATCAAGTCACTCTACGTTTCTTCTGAATTCCTTTTTGAGCTTTTCCTGTGAAGTTTCCTCTCCACTAACGTCACTCTGCCTGGAATTCTGTTTGAAAGCGCAAGCCTTCCCAGGTCAGTTTGACAGGCTAGTCAGCATAGTATTACGTATACATTATCTTAGGTATTAATGAGTGCTTTATATTGGTGACCATTACTCTCTGAGCACATTGTTATTGGGTGTCGGTGTGTCGGTGCGTGTAGGCACGTTCCAATCATGAGAGTAGTTCTGTCTACTGTGGTTATCGTCTGATTCTATCAACCGAACATAGACAATACATAAAGCCTTAAATACTTGTGGCTGGGAAGTGTATTGTACATATTTGAAACTAGCTGCTACCCGTGACTTTGCCCGCGTTATACATTGATAAAATGTAGCTTATGTACAAATCTGCTACAACTCCGATCCGATTTGGTATCCCTAACAAAATTAGCAAGGATCATACAAAAAAAGCAAAAAAACACCCAAGAGTATCATGCCAGATTCTACTTGAACTGGAGTTAGGAGGAACTAGCACCTAGATTCACCTAGTAAAAAACAAGACAATTTAAAATGGTATTTGTGATTTTATTGATTTGAAAATTATTTGAAAAAAAGTCTTATTTTTCTTTTTTCCAGGTCCACAACTATATCCATACTAAGATTTATCAAAATTAACTAATCTTGTAATTTTATTTTATTTTCGAATGTTTGGGAAACTTACAGCTAGGAATAATTAACTAGATATATTAAGTAGATACATTTGGGATGCATGTACGCTGGTGGCCAATTATAAGTTTCCACTGATAGATATTGCGTGATTGAGTGACAATCCTACATCCAATAGTAGTGGATTATAGATGACGCTTAAAATAATAATTATAATAACCTAAATTCATCTAGTAAATAAGTAAACCATTCAAAATGGTTTATTTTATTGAATACATTCTTGATCTGCGGGTTGTTTCTGTCTCATACGAGTATGTATGTATTTTCAATAATAAGTAAATAAGAGCATATGAGCCATCGTTTGTCAATTCGTCGTCAATTAAAAGTTTCCACTGATAGATATTGCGTGATTGAGTGACAATCCTACATCCGATAGTAGCGGATTGTAGATGACGCTTAAAATAAAACTGAATCTAGCCTGTTTCTACTTGAACTGAGGATAAGAGAAACCGGCACTTATATTCAACTAGTAAATAAGTAAACCATTCAAAATGGTTTATTTTATTGAATAAATTCTTGATCTGCGGTTTGTTTCTGTCTCATATGTATGTATTTTTAATAAAAAGTAAATAAGTAGCATATGAGCCATCCGTTACCCATAACTCTCTGCTTGCATTGGGGCTTGATAACGATGTGTAAAATGTCGAAAATTAATAATAAATAAAGATTAATATTAAAATTGAAAAATTAAATAGTTAAAGCTAAAAATGTTAATCACTGTGTTAATTAGTGCAATCCCTTTTTGTAAGATAGTAACAAATAGAGACAGGGCCAAATTTAAACCGTGTTTAGACTGTGTTCAAGTTAAGAAGTTATAACTATAACTATAACAATATAGCGTGCTAATTAAAAGCTTTACTACAAACTCAGCTTGTATTATTAGAAACGATTAACCCCCGTTCACCGTATCTACTTTAATCAATCTAACGATATCGGTAAGGTAGCCGATGCAGGGTAGTTTCAATTTGACCTGTGTCTTAAGCATCAGTAAAATTCAAAATTCAAAATTCAAAATAACTTTATTCATTACAATCACAAGGACCACTTTGAATCGTCTTCTTACATTCTAGTGAATCTAGGTGCCGGTTCCTCCTAACCCCAGTTCAAGAAGAATCCGGCAAGAAACTTGTCTGGTCTTAACACTTTTTTGTATGATCCTTGACAATTTTGTTACGGATGCCGAGTCGAGTTGGAGCAGATTCATCCCAAGCTTTTTTGTCTTCTAAATAATCAGATATTTTATAATATGCTTTAATAGACAGTTGCTGTTTAATTACGTTTTTAAATTTGCCAATCGACAAATCTAACACGTCGCTTGGGACCTTGTTATAGAAGCGAACACATTGCCCTATAAAAGACTTATTAACTTTAGCGAGCCTAACAGTGGAAACAGCGAGTTTATCTTTATTTCTAGTGTTAATACTATGATAATCGCAATTTTTTTTTAATAAATGAACATTTTTGTGCTCATACATTAAATTTTCGTATATATACTGACAAGGCACTGTCATAATATTAATTTCTTTAAACTTATTTTTAAGTGATTCTCTGGGGCCCATGTTATAAATTGAACGAACAGCCCTCTTCTGCAACACAAATATGGTGTTAATATCAGCAGCACTCCCCCACAACAGAATGCCATAAGACATAATGCTATGAAAGTAGCTGAAGTAAACGAGTCTAGCGGTATCTACGTCGGTAAAATGACGGATCTTTTTAAAAGCGTATACCGCAGAGCTGAGTCTCTTCGACAATTTATCTATGTGAGGGCCCCATTGCAGCTTATTATCTAAAGTAATGCCTAAGAACACTGTGGTGTCGACGAGATCTATCTTTTCGTTTTTAATTTTTACATTAGCATTCACCTGTTTAACGTAGGGCAGTATAAAACGAATGCATTTCATTTTTTTCTCGTTAGGTAATAAGTTGTTTACATTAAACCATGTTACAACTTTAGAGATTGCATTGTTTACATCGTCAAGATTAGTAAGTCGTCGCTTTAATTTAAATAAAAGTGACGTGTCATCAGCAAACAATACAATCTCGTGATCATCCTTTACAAGTTTAGGTAGATCATTTATATAAATTAAAAACAAGAATGGCCCGAGTATTGATCCTTGTGGTAAACCCATTTTTACCATTGACCCCGGAGAACGCTTTCCATTTACATCTACTCGTTGTGTTCGGTCAGTTAAGTAGGATGTGAGAAGCTTAAGTGAAACTCCCTTAACACCATAGTGGTGTAGTTTGCTGATTAGAGTTTCATGGTGAACGCAATCAAAAGCTTTCGACAGATCACAAAAAATACCTAAGGCATCGCGTGATTCCTCCCAGATATCAAAAATATTGTGATATTAACTCAACACCGGCATCAGTCGTTGAGCGTCCCTTTGTAAATCCGAATTGTTTACTGTCTAGTAAATTGTTGGTATTAAAATGCCGTTGTAATTGGTTTAGTATAAGTTTTTCAAATATTTTACTAAATGTAGGAAGTACTGATATAGGCCTAAAGTTACTAGGATCGGAATGACTACCTGATTTTAATAGAGGTATGATGTAATATGTAATACCGCTTCATACGGTCCAACTTTGGTGACGAAGTTATTAGGTCAGGTAAAAGTTGTTTTATGGAATTTTTAACAACGCGACATAACAATGATTTAAATAGTTACGTATTATACGTTTAAAAACTAAAAAGAAACCGACTTCATTGAATGAAATGAGCCTATAATACATTTTTGTGGAAAGTGAATATATTTTGTATATATATATATATATACATATATATATATATATATATATATAATATGGGTAGGCTAAATAAACGCACCGCTCCAATGAGACAGCGAGGTATCGAAGTACATGAAAACATCATCGATGTATACAATTTTTAGATTTTCGTAGATTTTTCAGCTCGACCGATTTTGATAAAATTTATATGGGACCACCTGTGAAGTTGAGGAAGGTGAAGAAGGGGAAGGAGGGAGGGGGAGGTGGGGATGCACTGACCTCTATCAAACAAAAAAATAATTTTTCAAATCGGTTCAGCCGTTTTCGATTAATCGGTGAACATACATAAAAAAAAAGAAAAAAAAAAGATTCTTGAATTGAAAAAGAATTGAGAACCTCCTCCTTGTTGATAAAGTCGGTTTAAAAGGAATAAGAAAATCGACGTCATTGCGTGACATTTAAACGCTTGAAAAAACAACCGAATTATTGAGAACATCCTACTTAAAAGTTTGTTAAAAAGTTTTTATTATACGCTTTTTAGTACTTCATCATTTTTTGAAGTTCTTGTTAATTTTAAGCAATAGTGACAGGCTTATTTTATACACTGAAAAACTAGTGCTAAGTCAGGTAGAAACTAAATTGATTCAAAACATTTGTTCAAGATTTTACGCTACAATAGGTTTTTAATTGGACGATCATTTCCATTTTCAGGTGCGTCATAAGCAGGAGGGAAGAGAAACTCTTTGCATTGTCAATTGCAGTAAGTGCAATGCAGTGAACGCTCTATTTTAATTTTATTTATTGATAATACTACAGATATTTACCATTAAATGCGTTAAAATTATAAAAAACAAAACATATTAATACAAAAAACACAAGCAACAAAAAGAGAAATAAACCAGGATAGGAATGACTAGCTATCAGAGCCCAAACCAATTCAACACAATTTAAAGAGCAAAACAACAAAAAAAGTATGAAGGTCTTAGACTTTTTTGAAGGTTTACAAAACAGATTATTTAAAACGTCTAACATACATACATAGGTGAACATAGACGCCAATTTCTCTGAGAAGAACTGGCAACTCATCCTGGTCCTAGTTCTTTTTTGTATGATGTAATTTAAAACTAACATTACCTACAGGTTACAGTAGCTTATAAATTTCAAATGTGTCAGTAAAGTGACTGAGGGCAGAGCATATAAGTATTAAGTCAGTATTATTATAAATGCTTACGGGTATTTATTTACCTATTTTTATTATTTACCACGACAGAGTGTAAGCCTGTCGAAACGTCGGGAAAAATAGGTAAATAAACGCGATAAATACCCGTAAGTATTTATAATAATGTGTTCTGATCACGTAAGTTTAAAAAACTTTATTAGGTCAGTATATGAGGCCATGCATTCTTATCAATAATATAGTTGTAGGGACACATATTGTAATACGATACGAATTGTAAGACGCTGTCCTTCCCGCGCCCTTCGGGGAGAACAGGCAGTCGTGTGCGATGACCGTTGATTAGCCAACGTGACAAATATAATATCATTCAATAAAATCAATTTATATTCGTGCCTGGACATTATGTTATGATTTATATTTCCTCCAATAATTACAGTGAAGTAAGGTATATATATATATATAGAAAGAGACATTTCTATTTGTTTGGATTAGATAAATTAATACTGAATTATCACTTGTTATGTCAAAGTCAAATTGATCATCTGCTGAACTGTCAAAGAACTGTCACATTTGATTGATTGAATTTGTTATCCGTATCCGTCCTGGAATATTACCTGTCGTTGTGTGATCTTGTGAGAAGTCAGAATACAAAGAATACAAAATTTTTGCTGGTCTTTTTAATCCTAGAAAATCTACTAATTTAACATAACAATAATGGTCCTCTGTTGCCGAATGTGATAAATATACAGTTGGTGCTGAAATTCAGTAAGATTTTTCCATATTATTCAAAATTTTGGAACCAAGCGCATCACAAAAAATCCTTGCGTCACGACTTGAAGTATCACTTTCCAATTTGAAAAAAAAGCCCTAAATCACGTATCACACGCGGTTACTTAGAGGCGCGTCTAGAATCTGCTACGAATAATTGGAAGAAATACAATGCGCAGTACGACGAAATGGTTGCCGACGCCATGCCGGAAAATCTTTCTGGAATGGAAAAACACTATGAACAAACAAACGAAATCTTACTAGAATTCAAATCATTTGTGAAAGATAGTCTCCACGCATTGAAAAGTACAACATCAACTCCAGAATCTGCTCCAGAAAGTTCACAAACTAAATATCAAGTAACTGAAAAGAAACCTAGAATGAAACTACCACCTATAGCCATACCTAAGTTTGCTGGTAACTACAATGATTGGCTCAACTTCAGAGATCTGTTCACATCACTGATACATACTGATGAGTCGCTCACAAATGTTGAAAAGCATCAATATCTTCGCTGTAGCTTGTCGGGTGAAGCTGAACAGTTGCTTAAACATGTCTCTGTAACAGCAGCTTACTACACAGTGGCATGTGCAACACTTGAAGGCAGATATAACAACAAACGAGTTATTGTGAATACCATACTCAACCGGTTTTTTTCTCAAAAGAATCTCACAAATGAATGTCCTCGAGGATTGAAGCAATTGTTAGATACTACCAAGGAATGCTTACATTCTTTACAGAATCTCCAGATACCTACAACATCTTGGGATGCACTGGTAGTACACATCACTGTTTCCAAATTAGACACTGATTCACACAAACTTTGGGAACAACACCTCGGGATATCACAAGATATACCTAGCTTTAAAAATCTATCAGACATTTTAGAAAGCCGATTTCGTTCAATGGAGATGATTCTAACCCCAAAAGAGAATAAACCCAAGAATTCCACGAGCACCAACCAGTATAAACCGTACCAACCTATAAATTCATTACATACAGAGATGAAAACATCTGGCACACGTACATATTATAAACAAAATCATTACCTGTGTTACTGCACTAATTTCTCACAACTTGACCTGACCAAGAGACAAGATTTTATCAAAAAGAATAGAATATGCTTCAACTGCCTGGTAAAGGGACACACAGTATCCCAGTGCAAACAAAGCACAAGCTGCAAGAAATGTGGCAGAACACATCACACGACTCTTTACCAGACACAAACTAAGGAAATGATCGCTGAACCTGAGAAACCCAAAGACACAGAGGATGTTGTAGTTAGTATGAGCACAGGCATGAATGATGGCCAAGCACTTATTATTATTATTTTTTTCCTTTATTATCATTTAAACAATATGTACGTTCTTAAAATTAAAAAATAGCATCTTAAACCACTAAGGTTTGTCCCGACACTATTTGAGTTTACCATTATTTAATAATTGTAATAAACAAACTAGATAGGTACAAACTTAAAACTAACATAGAACATGAGTATCCAGGTAGGTAGGTTAGCAATACAAGCACCTACCTACCTCGATACTCGCGATACTTACTATCTAAACATTCATTATAAAATATTTTTTTAATTTAACCTTAATATTTTTATGAGTAAGGCTGTTACGTAAGTCGGTAGGTAAATTATTAATTAGCCGAGGCACAAGATAACCGGTTGTCCGTTCGCCATACACATTGTTTGCGAGCGGCGTACAGAGCTGATTCCTTGCAATAGAACGAGTGTATACAGGGTGTTCAATAAAATTTTATATTGATTCATTAAAAAATTGATCTTTTATTAGTAAATAACAAACTTGCGTTTGGACGGGCAAAATTTTACAATGATTAAAGAGACCGCTGTCATTGTCATGGAACTGGGTTTTGATTTTATAAGACACTAAAATTTTAATAATTTTTA
Source organism: Lampropteryx suffumata (assembly GCA_948098915.1). NCBI lineage: Eukaryota > Metazoa > Arthropoda > Insecta > Lepidoptera > Geometridae > Lampropteryx > Lampropteryx suffumata. The sequence goes on along the minus strand of OX402557.1, from coordinate 18,654,453 downwards.
ATTGTAATTTATAAATATCATCCAAGTATGATTTATAAGTTCTGGCATAACTGCTGAGGCCGTATTGTATGTATGAATCCGCAAGTGAGTTGTAAAGCATTAGTTTAATCTTAAAGGGGATACGATTGTTAAGAATAGTTATATTTGCTAGAAACTGCCTAAGCTTATTACAAACTCGCTCAACGTGATAAATCCAATTAAATTTACTATCTATTATCAATCCCAAGTATGTTTGTTTTTCAACAATGTCAATGGATGGACATCTACAACTCACATAGTTAGCACTATGTAAGCAGTTATGGTCGTGGGCTATTAGATTTTGTACAAAATAATGTTTTAGATAAGGCGATTTAATAACTAATAATTTGGTTTTACTTGAATTAAGTACCAAGCCGGAATCGTGACACCATTTATTCAAAGTGTCTAGGTCTGATTGTAAAAGATTACAAGCATGTTGGAGATTCCTATCAGCGATAACCAGGCATGTATCATCAGCAAACTGGTAGCATATACAATTGGTAATGCAGTTGCTCATGTAATTTACGTAAGTCAAAAAATGCAAGGGCCCTAAAACTGAACCTTGCGCTGTACCTTCTGTTGCTGATATAGGTTTACTGCTGGTGTCATTTATTTTTACCGTAAAGGTACGGTTATTCAAGTAATTTTCACACCAGGTCAACAAAGGACCACGAATTCCGCAGTTATCTAATCTGTCTATTAGCTGACTGTGCACCAAAGTATCAAAAGCACGTGAGAAGTCAATAAAAAGAGCAAGTACGTATTTTTTCTCATTTAAGTGCTTATTGACGTCATCAGTGAACCTTGATAAAAGATCTGAGGCACTTTTTCCTGGTTGAAAACCGAACTTGTGATGGTTAATTACATTATGTTTATTATAGAATTTATGTATTTGCTCACAAACGTATTTTTCAAGTATTTTATCTATTGAGGATAATAATGTAATCGGACGATAATTAGAATAATCATTTCGCTTACCCTTTTTATGAATAGGCCTTACACATCCGACTTTCAGATCATTCGGGTATATACCAGTTTTAACACTACTGTTAATTAGGTCGGCAACAGCAGAGGCAACATTTTCGCCTAAAATTTTTATATCAGATATTTTAATATTATCTGAGCCAGGTGCTTTATTTGAGTTTAATTTATTTATAATTGTATTATATCATTAGTTGTAGCTTTATTAAATCTAATACTAGAATCAAGTTTACGTATTGTGTCATTAGGGTTGGATAATTTTATGTTACAGTCGGGGATTATATCTTTAACCGCTTTGTGAAAACTTTGCTATTGCTACTACACATATAGCTGTGAAATCTAAAGATGAATACTCATGTTTTGAGAGCACTTATTGATCCTGGGTCTCATGCATCATTTATCACAGAAGCAACACAATTACTGAATCTTGACCGAACACACATTGATGGATTAGTCACTGGATTGCAAAATACTGAAGTGGGAAGAACAAAGGCTTATGTTCACCTGAACTTTCAACCCTGCCACAATAGAACAACTTCATTCCGCTTGATTGCTTATGTTTTGAAACGCATAATAGCACCTTTGCCCACACAAGACTTTGCAAAAATCACTTGTTTTGAAAATCTCAAGTTGGCTGATACAAACTATAATAGAAGAGGACACATAGATTTGCTCCTAGGAACAAAAATCCATGCACAATAGATTTTGGAAGGCATTAAGAAATATAACACACTTCTAGCTATGAACTCCCACCTGGGCTGGCTTATCTCAGGAGAGATTACACAAAGTAGACCACTACCACAAGAAGTATTGATTTTACACACAAAAATAGAAGTGGACCATTTATTGAGAAAACTCTGGGAGCTAGAAGAGCCACACCAAAACACAAATAGACCCATATCAAAGAATGATATCCGATGTGAGGAACACTACAAGAAAACTTACAGAAGACTTGAAAATGGACAATATGAAGTTTATTTACCCTTTGTGAATGTAAATAACCCTGATGTGGGTGATTCTAGAGCCATGTCTGTCAACCGACTATTGCAAATGGAGAAGAGATTTAAACACAAACCACACTTTAGAGAGCAATATTCAAACTTTATGAGAGATTATGAATCACAAGGACACATGGAACTAGTCACCACAATACCTGAAACAGAAACATTGAATTATGAAAACACACACAATACAGAATTGAACACTAAGAAAGTATACTACTTACCCCACCACGCAGTCTTGAGAGAATCCAGTATCAGCATAAAACTAAGAGTTGTATTCAATGGCAGTGCTAAGCCGGAGAATGGAAAATCACTGAATGATGAACTACTGACTGGACCTGCACTACAACAAGACTTGCCAGATTTAGTAACCCGATGGAGGAGACACAGAATATGTCTTGTCTCAGACCACTTGTGTAGCGGAAAACCGCTATACAGACAAATGTATAGCGGTTTTCCGCTACACAAGTGGTCTTCAAATAGTCCCTCTTTACTGAATCAAATCCCTGATGCTCTTAAGGTATATCCCAGTGCAGTGAATATAAAACTAGATTAATCAGTAAAGGCGTTAGGTGTGTTGTGGAATCCTCAAAGTGATGTATTCGAACTGAAAATTGACATTGACTCTCATCCCAGTGAAGTGATTACCAAAAGACTTGTACTTTCTACCATCGCCAAAACATTTGATTCGCTAGGCTGGTTAGCACCTATCATAATTGTAGCTAAAATCTATATGCAAAAATTGTGGTTAGCTGGTTTGGAGTGGGATGAACCTCTTCCAGATAAATTGAAAACCCTATGGTTTACTTACCGTGATAATGTTGCCCACATGACTCCCATCCATCTTCCACGTCGGTTAGGAACTTGTCACACTAATATAAAATTAGAATTACATGGGTTTTGTGATGCCTCATGTTCTGCTTATGCTGGTGTAGTGTATCTCAGAGTTATCACAGAGACTGAAATTCAGGTTCGATTAGTAACAGCCAAAACTAAAGTGGCTCCTGTAAAACAAGTCTCACTCCCTCGTCTCAAACTCTGTGGTGCAGTGCTCCTCTCAAAGATACTAAATGATGTGAAATGTAGTCTTGATATTTCTGAAGTTCACTCATGGACTGACTCAACTATAGTTTTGTCTTGGTTGAGAAAGAACCCGAATACTTGGAAAACTTTTGTTGGTAACCGTACTGCAGAAATATTGAACACTACAAACAGTAGTCTATGGCACCATGTGCGATCACAAGACAATCCTGCTGATTGTGCTTCAAGAGGTGTTAGTCCAAGTGAATTGACAGACCTCTGGTGGACCGGACCCACTTTCCTTGCAGAATCTAAAAGTATTTCCTATCAAAGTACTCATATACCTGAGACTGATTTAGAATCTAAGATTAAAGTATCTAACTTACTAGTCATTAATGAAGATACTGAAACTAAGAAATACTTAAATAAATATTCAACTCTTTTGAAACTGATCCGTGTCACTGCCTATTGTCTGAAATTTGTGAAAATGTGTAAAGTTAAAATTAAAAAAATTAAGAATTTAGTACCTGAAATTGAATTCCAAAATTATTTAACTGCTAATGAACATAAAAATGCTCAAAATTTGTGTATAAAAATGTCACAAAAAAAGTTTTGGAATGGAAATTCACTCCCTAAATAAGAAATGTATTATTCCAAAAAATAGTAAAATTCACATGTTGAACCCTGTGGTAGATGACGAAGGAATCCTGCGTGTAGGTGGACGTTTATCCAATGCTTCAGTTCCTTATGACATGAAGTCCCCTATACTGCTGGCTTCTCATTGTCATTTAGCTAAACTGACTGTTTTAAATGCTCATATTCGTTGTTTACATGGTGGACACCAACTCACTTTGAATATTGTTTGACAAAAAAATTGGATTGTTGGTGCAAAAAACCTAGTCAAACAAATTGTTCATAGATGTATAACATGCTTTAAATATAGAGCAACCCCTCGAGCCCCTTTTATGGGAGATTTACCTAAGTGTAGAGTAAAACCTTCTCGCCCTTTTCTCACTTGTGGAACTGATTATGGTGGTCCATTTAACTTGAAACTGTACCCAGGTAGATGTAACCGTACTAGTAAAGCTTACATTTGTCTATTTGTATGTACTGTCACAAAGGCCATTCACCTAGAGTTAGTAAGTGATTTAACTACCTCCGCCTTCATAGCTGCTTTTCGGCGCTTTATAGCTCGACGCGGTCACTGCAGTGATATTTGGAGTGACTGTGGTACCAATTTTGTAGGAGCTTCTCGTGAATTAGAACTTAATTTCAAAAACGCTAAGTCTAGTTTTGCTCAAGAAATATCCCAACTCTTGGCCAATGATGGCACAACCTGGCATTTTATACCTCCAGGTTCACCGAACTTTAGTGGATTCTGGGAAGCATGTATAAAATCTGTTAAAAATCATATTAAATGCGTAGTAGGGCAAACTACCCTTACCTTACCTTTGAAGAATTTTCCACTTTTTTAACTCAGATTGAAGCTTGTGTAAATTCCAGACCTCTTACCTTGATAAGCTCCTCCCTAGATGAACCCCCTCTTACCCCAGGTCATTTTTTAATAGGTGAACCTTTAATTGGTGTTCCTGAAGAGAATAAAACTGAAATTCCTAATCGCTTGAGTCGTTGGAAAATAGTCCAAAGATTAGTTCAGAGTTTATGGACTCGGTGGCAATCTGAATACCTTACCACTCTTCAACAGAGATATAAATGGACTCAACACTTACCTGATGTTAGTGTTGGAACAATTGTTTTAGTAAAAGATGAACGTTTGCCTCCGGGAAAATGGCTTTTGGGAAAGATTACTGAGAAACATCCAGGTGCTGATGGGATTACTAGAGTTGTAACTTTACTATATAAAAATCAGCTGTTCAAACGCCCTGTTTCAAAATTGAGCCCCTTGCCCCTGGATGATTCCCCTAATTGAATAATTACTTGTAGACTTTTGTTTAACTTTTGTGTATTATCTCTGCAGAAGCTTGCAACTTTTATTTTCTCTTGAATTTTAGAATTATGTTTTACATGTATAATTTATGATTTTGAACTCTGATCTCTCTTTGTATCTTTTTAATGTAGAGTTTTTAGAATATACAGTCCACTATATAACTTGTAGAATACCTAACTTAGAATCCTCACTTTGTGAATTTCATTTAAGGACCACAGTTGTCCTTCGCCCGGGAGAATGTTTGGATTAGATAAATTAATACTGAATTATCACTTGTAATGTCAAAGTCAAATTGATCATCTACTTAACTGTCAAAGAACTGTCACATTTGATTTAATTCATAATTCATAATTCATAATTCATTTATTGTGGAACATAGGTATATTACAGGTTTTATTATTTGGTAAGTTCGCTATGCTACCATTTGATAAATGGTGTACAATATTTTCTAACAATGTGAGACATTTATAAAAAAAAAAAACTATAATAATAATTCAATATAAACGTCACTTAGGAATATTACATAATAAAATTTATGTCATTTTATTAATTCAGATACGTTATAAAAACATTTAGCTTGTAACCAGGTCTTGAGTTCCTTAATAAATTTATTTAATGGTAATTTTTTTATATAGTCAGGTATGGAATTATATACATTTCCGCATATTGCATAGCTACTATTTATATACATACTCGTCTTTGGAACTTTAGGCAATACTTTATTGAATTTGTTATTCGTATCCGTCCTGGAATATAACCTGTCGTTGTGTGATCTTGTGAGAAGTCAGAATACAAAGAATACAAAATTTTTGCTGGTGTTTTTAATCCTAGAAAATCTACTAATTTAACAAAACACTATTTATAATATAAAGACATTTACATAGTCATTTATATTATGATACGCTTTCTTCACAAGACTACCCTTTATGTACGCTTTACATTTATTAATAGATACTTTAGTTGCATTTTCTGGAAGGTTATTATTGAAGCGCACTGTGCTCCCCACAGAGGGAAGGTGGAGGGGTGAGAGGGAGGTGGGGATACACTGACCTCTATCAAAATTAATAAAGCAAATTAAGAGCATATGACACAATCGATTCATTGAAATTTAATAATTACTAGCTGTGCCCCGCGGTGTTACCCGCGGTAACAAACAAAAAAAAGATATTTTCCCGCAGTAAAACGTAGCCTATTGTTAATCCAGGGTGGCAGCTAACTCCATACCAAATTTTATTAAAATCGCTTTAGCTGTTTAGACGTGAAAAAGTAACAAACATACACACTCACACACTCACAAACTTTCGCCTTTATAATATTAGTGTGATTTACCATTACCTACATATAAGAAACATTTATTTTTATAATTTATTTCACGTATTAGCAAAATTTAATTACGAACTCTTGCTCTGATTAGGGGCGGACATACATAGACAGACAGACAGCAAAACTATGTGTCCTGAAATTAAATGTCTGCCATGATTATTATTGGGGTTTTCTATGTATAATATGAATGTTTAAAAAAAAGTATATAAGTAGTATACCAGTCATGTGGTGTTGGTACCCATAAGACAAGCTCTGCTTACTTTGGGGCCAGATAATGCTGTGTGAAATGTCCGGCATTATTTATTTATTTATTATTATATAGATTCCTTAAGGGCTTCGAAATAAAAGAATATGGTTAGATAAATCTTACTTTGAAATAAAAACAATCAGAGGAACATCTAAAATACACATAACAACAATTAAAAACTAAAAACAAAACTGACTTCATTTGTTTCAAAAAGTTTTTATTACGCTCTTTAGTACTTTATCATTTTTCGAAATTCGTAAACACCAGTGAAAAGAGTAAAGCAAAATATCAAAATTTCGTTTACTTGGATGACATATGTTTTTCAGCTATTTGGATTTAAAAACTTAACTACTGAACCGATTTTATTGAAATTTCTATAGGTCTAATCGGGAAGTATATCCTTTTACATGAAAAAAAATTGTTTTAGTGTTTTATTAATACTTTTTTTATGACGGTGTTATGAGGATAAAAATATACAACCGAATTGTGAAGCTCCTCCTTTTTTTGAAGTCGATTGAAAATAAGTTTTTTCAATACTTATTTTTATGACCTGTATATTGACCTGGCAGCTCAGTTGGTAGTAGCTGTGCCTTCTGCGCTATAGGTTGAGTTTGAATTCTCTCCCAGGAATAACATTTGTGTGATGAACAAAGATGTTTTTTTCTGTCTGGGAGTTATAGAGTACCTATCATAAGTATGTATTTAAATATATCTAATATATATTATAAGCTAAAACATTTTAATTTTAAATATGTTATTTTAGTAAATATTTTAAGTTTTTGGGTGTAATTTTGTTTTATTTTTTAATGGTAAATTAATTATACCTAATTTGAGGAATTATGTATTCAGAAGTTCTGTTGCCATATTCATTTTGAAACTTAGGCATTTGCAATTTCCTAGTTTTTGTGTTAGTTCTATTGGCTATTTGTTGGCATAATGGAACTTGTATTTCTGTGCAACATATTTGTCTATAAGCTAATTATGTTTAACTTTTTTCTACATACATCGGTAAGATTCCTCAGTACTTAAAGGGTAGAATCCTCTGATTTTTCATTTCAGATTATTGTTGGAACCGTTATTCTAAGTAGTCTGTGCTGAATATAAAATATCTGGCACTTTTAAGAGTATATAGTTGATAAAGGTGTGTAAAGAACTTCCTTAGATTTAATGGATTTCAAATTTGCTGTTCTATTACTTCAATAATTGACAACCTCTGTGGTGCAGTGAGCTAAGATCTGGCTGAGACGCAAAAGATTGCGGGTTCGATTCCAGCCACGGAACAAATGTTTGTATAATCTGAAAGTATTTGTCTCGGTTCTGGGTGTTTCTACTTATAATATTTATGTATGTATTAACAAAGAAATATGCTATGTATTAACAAAATAATATGCTACGTATATAAGTAGTATATCAGTCATGACACAAGCTCTGCTTACTTTGGGTGCAAGATGATGCTGTGTGAAATGTCCAAGATTATTTATTTTATTTTATTAATGCAAGAACATGGTAACTTTGACCTGCTGCTAAAGCTTCATCTGGAATCTACAGGATAGCCAACTACTCAACAAAGAGATGTCCAGTTTGGATTCATTGGAATGATATCAATGAACAGATTATACAAAAAAATTTCAACATGTACATGTGTACGTACATGTACAAAACTAAACAAAAACTTATTTATTTATGTATTATCATGTCGTTATCCTCAGTAATAACCTTCATCCAATAAATGTTCTAGTGTAATCCGGTGCACTTAACGGGGATATAAAGGTAGGAAGGTACTTCTCGCCATTAGGGTAATGGGGCCATGAAACTAGCGTTTTCCTAAGCTAACTAATGACTAATGATAATGACTGGCCTGTCAGCTCTGTTGGTAGTAGCTCTGCCTTCTGCACTGTAGGTTGAAGGTTCCATTCCCTCCCAGGATAAACATTTGTGTGAAGAATATAGGTGTTTTTTCTGTGTCTGGGTGTTATCAAGTATCATAAGTATGCATTTAAAAATTTATAAGTAATATATCAGTCATCTAGTCACAATAAAACAAGCTTTGCTTAGTTTGGGACTAGATGGTGTTGTGTGCATTGTCCACCAATATTTAATTTAAATTTAACTAGAAACTACAATTCATGCTGTACAATATTTAATGTTAAATTATCATAAGCATTGTTTATTGCCATAAGGTTTGACTGGCATTTCAGCATCACACAAGTTTGTTCGAGAAAACTAAAGTTTGTCGTTCGACATTTTACAAAGTGAAGTAAGACTCTTTTAAATTAATTTAATTATCTCGTGTTATTTCAAGTTTTTTCGGAAATCTTAATCAAGAAATTGTGTTTTCCTATCACAAGTTTAGACAATTTAAGTTTAAGTGCAAGTTTTATGTGATTTCTACGATGAGAAATCTAAGAAAATTTTAGACAGCTATTTCGCTATTAGGTTTAGAATAGGCAAATGATATAATAAAAAAAAAATTTTTGGATTTGTTTTTTTGACAGAGATATGACAAGATAGGTGCCATTGTAGGAAAAAGAAGAAGTTAAGTTAAGATGGCTTTTATTTATTGACATTATTACGACATATGACATTATCAAAGAAAAGAAGAAGAAGGCTTGTATTTGTGGCTTCAGACACACATACTTGTTTTGTTTCGCTCAATTTAGATATACAGATGTACTTAGTGAGCAACGCCAAATCATGCATAAGACACAGGAAATCATTGAAGTGAGCAGTAAGCTAAAATTCCAGATCAAAGTTGGTAAGTGAGGCTTACCTAATGTGCAGCTTAAACCTACAGTTGGTTATGCTTTATTTACAGAAACAGTTATATTACAAGAAATCCTTATTGTTTCGCCATGTCTGCCTCTCTGTCTCTTATCAGAGTCTGCTTGCAGACTATTAGTTTGATAGAGATAAAATTTTGTTAGATAATACATACTAGAGGGACGAAGATATGAAATGAAAAAAATCGGGTTGCACTCCGTGAGTGCCGACAGAAGTGAAAACTTATTTTGGCGCGTTAGAGTTTAGTAAAAAATCACTTAAAAATTAGTAATTATGGCGACTGCCAATTAAATACTGAACGAACACAGATGATGCAATATTTTTTGTTCAGAATGTAGATAATATATCAAAGAACCTAAATCAGTAAACTTCTCCATACAAAAGTAGACTGTAAACATGTGAATTAAGTTTTATAATCTAATGGGGCGAGCGCGGCAGCCGGCTGCGTCTTGCCCCAGATGGTAACTGTGTCGCGAATCCAGAGGTTTTACCTCATCTAAAAATATGCGTTCCGCGCTAAAAGAAGTTTTCACTTCAAAAATTTAGGAATTATTTTTAGTTGTTAACTGTGTGGATATCACATGTAATGTGGATTACCTTTCCCCCTTAGATGTAAAGTATTCAATATTTTAAATCTAAGAAAGTTCAAAAGAACATGAAAAAATATGATTTATACAGATTTTTTTTGTGTTGAATTAATTTGGGACCTGACCACCATTAAGACTTTCACATGGGTTTTTGCTTTGAATTTATTAATAATAATATTATTTGTTTTAGGATCCACAACATGCACGATTCCTTGATGTCTAATTATTATTTTAAAGGACTAAAATAAATAAATATATAAATGGACTTTTAGAGCGAAAAAAAAACTTTTCCCGCGCAGATGAACCTTGGCAAGATTTCGGACTTGAACACAAAAAAGACTTATGGCGATAGAGCAAATGGCGGTGGGGTTTACCGGTACCGGTATACCCGGATCTTAGCTGTTACTCTGCACATACGCGGTCAGATGAGAGTGGTCGCTTCTGGAATCGACTGAAACGGGAGGACGGGTTCGGCAGCACATCTGCTGACTAAGCAGCCCTATTTAGGATCACTCTGCTTACCCCTGCATGGGGCCCTCCCCATGCAGGGGTAAGCAGAGTGATCCTAGAAGAGGTGGCCCAAACGTAGTCCGCTTCAACCTTAACCTAGATGGCAAACCGCGGTCGTCGGGTACCGAATAATCGCGGTTGAAAACAAAATAAAGTCAATATATCATCTTCTAGAATACTGACCTACGCAACCTGGAATTTACGGACTCTCTTAGATAATTCAACCAACTTATGTCCCGAGCGAAAAACTGCTCTCATTGCAAGAGAACTGTCTAAATATAAAATAGACATTGCAGCCATAAGCGAGACTCACTTAGTGGATAGCGGTGAGCTTTGTGAGAATCGTGGTGGATATACCTATTATTGGAGTAGAAAACCTGCTAATGAAAGGGCGGGTAATGGAGTTGGTTTTGCTGTCAAAACCAGCATAACTCGAAAACTTTTAGAAAAACCAAGAGGTATCAATGACCGACTTATGACCCTCAGACTTCACATCAGTAAAAACAAATACCTCCATCTTATAAGTGTATACGCTCCAACTATGTCATATTCCGACGAAGACAAACTGCACTTTTACGATGAACTTCGGAAAGTTCTTAAAGGAATACCTTCAAGCGATAAAATTATTCTCATGGGTGATTTTAATGCTCGAGTTGGGTCTGATCACCACATCTGGAAAGAAGTTCTTGGCTGGCACGGTATCGGTAAATGTAACTCAAACGGAGAACTGCTTTCATCTTTTTGTGCAGAATTTAATCTTTGTGTTACTAATACCTTTTTTCGTATGGCCGAGAAGTATAAGACATCTTGGTACCCACGCTCTAAGCACTGGCATCTAATTGATTATGTTATTGTGCGCAGGGCTGATCTGAAGGATGTGCTAATTACCAGAGCTATGCGCGGCGCCGAGGGCTGGACCGACCACCGTTTAATACGGTCGAAAATTCGTCTCAGCTATAAATCTCCTCGCAGAGCTGTGCACAAAATACCTTCCTACAATTTCACGATGGAATGATAGCTCGAGTACAAGACGATAGCGACTTTTCAGATAAGTTTCCAGTGACGAGCGGCGTCAAACAGGGCTGCGTGATGGCTCCAACTCTCTTTGCTGTATATTTTGCTGCTGTACTGAGAGACTTCTATATTAGCTGCACTAGACAAATTCTACTTGGTGTGAAAACTTACGGAAGTGTCTTTGATTTGTCCCGTTTTAGAACTAAACGCATGGTACATGACTTCACTATCATAGATGCTCTCTACGCAGATGACGTCTGCTTGATGGCTGACGATATTTGTAGTCTACAACATCTCCTGGACCACCTAGATGAATCGTACAAAAAGTTTGGTTTGATCATCAGCGTCTCCAAAACTCAAGTGTTTAAACAACCAGCACGTGGCACCACTGCATACACTACGCCGGTATCTCTAGATGGTAAAGGACTCGAGGAAGTGTCATCATTTCGCTATCTAGGAAGCTACATTCGTAATGATAATCGTCTGGAAACCGAAATCTCCTCCCGAATTGCAAAAGCAGCTGCTTCTTTTGGTCAACTTCGAACTCGAGTTTGGGATTCGCATGACTTACAGTTACACACTAAGATCTCAGTGTACAAAGCCATCATCCTTCCCATTTTGCTTTATGCCCCGGAAACATGGTGTCTGTACAAAAGCGACATTAGACGTCTCTACACCTTCCACAAGAGATGTCTACGCAAAATTATTTGCGTGCAGTGGCATGACAGAGTACCAAACTCTAAAATTTTAATACGTACCCAGCTGACTGAAATAGAATCTTTGCTGATAAAGAGCCAATTGAGATGGTGTGGTCATCTAGTGCGTATGGATGACTCCAGGCTGCCTAAATCTGTATTTTACTCACAACTACATGAGAGAAAACGCAGACCTGGGGGTCAGTTCCTTCGCTATAGGGACGTATTAAAGCGTCATCTTACAGCTTGCGATATTTCAACAGATGATTGGGAGGAGCTTGCGCAACGTAGACGAGAGTGGTGCAACTCTGTTAACAGGGCCGTTACTAATTTTGAAAATAATCGTACACAAGATCTCGATAACAAGTGCCTTCTTAAAAAGATCCGTCCCAAGCCTTCTTATACCTATTCTTACAACTCTTTAGGTCAGTTATACTGTGCGCCATATATCCGGACCTTTAAGACAAAATTTGGCTTTGCAAGCCATTTTCGCCGTCATGTCCGGAGCTAATAAGGTTCGCCGTTGACGGATACGTCAAGGAGGACATCATTCGTTTTTCGTAGTTAAACTAATTATAAAGAGGATCATACACAAAAGCGCTAGGACCAGGACGAGTTTCTTATCAATTCTTCTCGTAATTCACCTAGTATGTAGGACGTTTCAAACTGATCCTTGTGATTGTATTGAATAAATCATATTTGCATTTCATTTTTTTGCTGTAAATCGGGGCGGCAGGCTCTTCCCCATGACTTTTATGCCATTACGGCAGATAAATATATTTTAATGTTTTCAATTTTTGTAGCTCCACTGGTGTAGCGAGTGGGTTGCGCCACGTCTTTCCAATAAAAAGTAAATAAAGTTTTTAAACTTACGCGATCAGAACACATTATTATAAATATTAACGGGTATTTATCGCGTTTATTTACCTATTTTTCCCGACGTTTCGACAGGTAGAGCACATAGTGGACTCAGGACCCAATCACTGAATTGAATTACATAAACCTCAAGTTATATGTAATGAAAGGCATTACTACAAGAGAACGGTTCGGGAAGCGATTGAAATTAAGAAATATCCTAATTTCAATCGTGAAGACGATTTCAGACTCTCTGCCTCATGGAATCCAGTTATAGCTAAGTGTACTCAGCGTAGACCAGTTTCTCAATACGTCATGGACACGGTTAGTGCTGTGTGTCGCCCGAGTGTGCAGATGGACATTTCTATTTCGAAAGAACAAGTGAGGGTAGTTGCAAAAAATGCTGCCCCCGCTTCGCAGAGGCGGTAGTCATCCCGTGACTGCGACAGAGAGTAAACCTGTCGAAACGTCGGGAAAAATAAGTAAATAAACGCGATAAATACCCGTAAATATTTATAATAAAAAGTAAATAAGTAGTTGGGGCTAGATAACGATGTGTAAAATGTCCGAAATTAATAATAAATAAAAATATTAATATATTAAAATTTAAAAATTAAATAGTTAGAGTTTAAAAAGTAAATCACTGTGTTAATTAGTGCCATCCCTTTTTGTAAGATTGTAACAAAAAGAGACAGGGTGAATTTTAAGCGTTGTTTAGGCAGTGTTCAAGTTGAGAGGTTATAACTATATATATATATATATAGACAATAGCAATATAGCGTGCTAATTAAAAGCTTTGCTACAAACTCAGCTTGTATTATTAGAAGCGATTAACCCCCGTTCACGGTATCTACTTTAATCAATCTAATGATATCGGTAAAGTACCACTTCGTATGATTCAACTTTGGTGACGAAGTTTTAAGGACTCGGAAGGAAACTTGCGAGTTCGGTAAAAGTTGTTTTATGGAATTTAGATATGATCATGCCTGGCATGATCATGACAGCATGACAGCCGACCCCGGCTTTGACATTCCAGGATCTATCGATCTCTTGCTAGCTGCTGATGTCTTTGCTGACTCGCTTCTCAACCAACATATCAAAGGTTATGAAAACCAACCGACTGCTTTCAACTCTGTCTTCGGTTGGCTTCTTTTAGGAAAAACTAAATTGACTTCTAGCACTTTACACACCTCGTTGGATATCGACAACGAGTTGAACTCGGACCTTCCCAGTCAAGACTACCTTACCGGTTCTATCTCTCTCGACAATTCTGAACCCTCAAACCTAAAGATTCTTGGTCTAAAGTGGGATCCTTCAATGGATGTCTTCTTTTTTAAAATCAAGCCCTCAGATCGGCCATGTACAAAACGCTCCATTCTTAGCGAACTTGCTAGAATGTTTGACCCGTTAGGTTTCTTATCTCCCATTACAATACAAATCAAATCGTATATTCTAAATAAAAGCTATGGATCCTCGGTATTGGTTGGGATCAAACGCCACCTGATGAGGTCATTAGTACATGGACCAGTTATAAAGATCAACTCCCGCAGTTGTCTCAGCTTCGTATCCCTCGAAAGCTAACTTGCCTCGCATCCAAATCCTGCGAGCTGCACGGATTTTGTGATAGTTCGGAAATAGCATATGGTGCTGTCATTTATATACGCGTCACTGATAAGGACGGTATAGTTCATGTCTATCTGGTCTTCTCTAAGGCTCGTGTAGCTCCGCCAAAACGTACCTCGCTGCCTCGACTGGAGCTTTGTGCAGCAGTTCTTCTCTCGGATCTTTATAAATTCGTTCGCGACACTTATCTCAATCGTATAAAAATTGACACTGTCTACTTCTGGTCTGACTCCACATTGGTTCTCTCGTGGTTACGCTCACATTCATCTCGCTGGGCCACATTCGTTGCAAACCGGGTTAGTCAGATCTAAGAACTCACGCCTATCGAATGTTGGCATCACGTCTCGTCGGGAGATAATCCAGCTGATGTTTGCTCGCGTGGACAATTTCCTAGTACAATTATTCAGAATTCTCTATGGTGGGCGGGGCCTTGTTGGCTATCTAAAGATCAAAAGTTCTGGCCTTTAGGCTCAGACGACGGCAATCACAACGACGAAACGATCATTCAATTCGAAGAACGTAAATCAGTAGCACTAGTAAGCGGACAAGCCTGTGAGAACGTGACAGAAGATTATTCCATTATCGAAACCTTGCTAAATCGTTCCTCTTCATTATCGAAACTTGTTACTGTCCTCTCGTATGTATATCGCTTCATTAATAATTCTAGACATCGTAATCAAACAAATCGCAAAGAGTTTCTCAATAACGTAGACCGTCATCACACTTTGATGAAAATTGTCAAGCATGTGCAGGGTCAAGCCTTTTCGAAAGAGATTGCTAATCTAAAATCAAAGAAAGCTTTATCCAAACCTTATCGTAAACTCAATCCATTTCTTGATGACCAAGGAATACTCCGGGTAGGCGGTAGGATATCTAGATCAGGATTAGAATACGAACAAAAACATCCTGCTTTTCTCCCGTTTGATCATCCTTTAACGATTTTGATCAT
The DNA here is from genome assembly GCA_948098915.1 of Lampropteryx suffumata. NCBI lineage: Eukaryota > Metazoa > Arthropoda > Insecta > Lepidoptera > Geometridae > Lampropteryx > Lampropteryx suffumata. Next base: position 18,638,901 of record OX402557.1, on the reverse strand, counting down.
CGATTTCATTCATCGCAGCTACTTGCACCCAGGCATAAATACCACTCACTTCTTACTTCTTCAACAGTTCTGGATTATCGCAGCCAAACGAACCATTCGGCGTCACCTTTCCAAGTGCCTTCAATGCTTTCGAACGAACCCACAACCGTTACAGCCGTTCATGAGTGATCTACCATCCTATCGGGTCAATCAAATAAAACCATTCTCGGTGGTAGGTGTTGATCTAGGCGGACCGTTTCGCATCAAACTCGGTTCACATTGTGGCGCTAAGATGGACAAAGCATATTTATGCTTGTTTGTCTGCCTTGCGACCAAAGCAGTCCATCTGGAAGTCGTATCGACGCTCTCGACTGAGGGTTTCATCGCTGCCCTTCGGCGTTTCGTGGGACGCCGCGGGCGTTGTAACATTATTCATGCAGATTGTGGTACTAACTTTGTCGGCGCACGGAATCACTTCTTGTCTCTAATGCATCAGGCTTGTGGTACAGACAAAATTGAATTTAAATTTAATCCTCCCAGCGCACCGCATTTCGGTGACGTTTGGGAAATCCAAATCAAAGCGGCAAAATCGCATTTATACCGGGTAGTAGGTGATCAGGTCTTAACTTTTGAAGAACTGACAACTCTGTTTGTTCAAATCGAAGCCATATTAAACTCGAGACCTCTTTACCCTATCAGCTCGGATCCGAACGACCTCGCGTGCTTAACACCAGGTCATTTCCTCACCTTAGAGCCTCTAACCGCTGTCCCCGATGAAGATCTCTCAAGCGCTAATATCAAACGGCTTCATCGTTGGCAGATGATACAATCTTTCCAACAAAGTTTTTGGTCCAGATGGAAATCCGAATATTTAAATTCTTTAACGCAACGCGCCAAATGGACCAAAGATTCTAAACCACTATCGATAGGTTCTATGGTGATAATCAAGGACGACAATCGGGCTCCATTGCATTGGCCTCTCGCAAGAGTAGTCGATCTTCATGTTGATGTAGATGGAATAGCTCGGAGTGCCTCCGTAAAAAATGCAAACAATCAAATCATAAATCGACCGTTGGTAAAATTATGTCCTCTACCTATCCACGACTAGTTTTAATCGTATCAATCATATAATCATAATCATAATCAATCATATAAGTAATCAAATTACAGTGTAATTAAATCGTAGTTAAGAATCGTAGTTTATTAATCTCATTTGTATCGTTATCGTTTCTGTTTAGGTCATTTAGGCTTTAACCGGAAAATACCATAGGCATTTTGGTGGGCGGGATGTTTCGTTTCCTTAGCCTCTGAATGTCTTTCATTTCAAAAACTATATTTCTTTTCGTTTCATATCATACACGCGAGATGTTCATGTCATTTCTAGCTTTGACAGCGGTATGAAAGACGCCTTTTTTTTTTGGTTGTCATGCGACACATATCCGTCGAAGCTTGGAGTGACCAGCAGTTGTTTGTGGGACACCGACCGAATCGCGCTTATCTTTCATCATTCATCAACCGGTGAACCTCCCTTCTATCTCAATCTCAAGAACCACAAACGTGAGCTCGTGAAAATTCGTGTTAAACACCGGTGGGACCAACGTATGCTGATCACAGTCTAAGGTATGTACTCGCATTTTATTTCTACCGTCTGTCAGCAAAACTTGATGTGAACATCGTGTGTTATCAAAAGTAAATTCGTCAGACTCTTCCACGAAAGGTCTTCCCAGAGTAGCAGAAAGCCACACCAATCTTCGGCTGGTTGTGCGTATGCTACAACCAATCTGCCTACTGTGATAAATATACCTTCTCAAACTAAAAATATTAAAAATCAAAGTTTTACAATGGTACAAAATGCGCGCCATTTGTATTTTTTTCACCAAGTCGGTTTTATTCAGCCGATTTTTATTAGCCAGTATCTTTTTGATCGAATGCAAACATTTTATATTAAACTTATTGGGAGATATTAAACCTCTGAGGTAAATTTATGTATAAAATAAAAAGTAAAAAACAGTGCAATAATGAAAAACAGTGCAATAATGAGATTTCATATAACATTACTGCATTGTTTTGGTTCTAAGCAAATAATAGAATAGAATAGAAAATACTTTATTGCACACCACAAATACATTAGACTGTTATAAGAAACAATGTTTAGCTACACGGTAGTACAATGGGCGGTCTTATCGCTAGATAAAATACGTCCTTTGTGATCGGTCATATGCAGATCGATTGTTTACAGTACAGCTAGTACTCTTCTGATACGAAATATCAACCTCGAAATTTAAAGAAAATTTCATGATGAGTATTAACAATTAGATTGTGAAGGAATGTCTTATCAATTATCGCTTGAAGAATTTTATATTAGACTGTTGCCCGAACCTTCACTTTCCCTCCTGTAACAAAATAAATTTTATTTACATACGATATAATTTTTTTGATATGTCGGTGCTGGACGGATCCTAGAGAGATGCTTTTTTTATTCAGAGTTTAATAAGAGAAAATTCAACAGCTTGCTTTAATACCAACCTTTGAAAGTTTTCACCATCTTCAAGAGTCTCCGGTAGTTTGCAATCCATGGTTTCCGGTAACCAGTAGCAGAAAACAGCTCCCAGGATCGGAGCTATACCAAAACATAATGGAACTACCCAATAAGCTATTTCATTGTCCTGAAACCGAGTAAATTATTCATTAATCATCGTTATCGGTCATAACGAAAGGATAATGTTAATAATACTGATAATAATAAGGAAAAAGATGTCTTACATAGTCAATTAAGAACGGTGAAATCATGCTGCCTGATTTAGATGAGACATTGCAGATGGCGTATTCAATATTTCTGACGACTGTGGGAAACAGCTCTCCAGTATATAAATTGCCTGTCAGGAAGCTGAGCGTCAAACAAGTTGATCCGATCGAAACAACTATTAATTTAGCAGTATCGTTGTTGTAGAATGGGATGATCAGCAGCGTTTACTGTTGCTGGGGATATTTTGTTCCACTTAGCAGCTTTTAGCAATACTTGGCGTGCTTCTTCAACCGTTCCATGTGCTAACAACCAACGTGGAGACTCGGGTATCAGCCTGGGGAACAAAATTTCATTAGTAATGTACTGCCTTGAATTATAATGATTAATAATGTTCAAAGATTAAAGAAAAATGGGTTACCAGTAGTAGGATAGCAGGAAAAACGATGGAACGGCGATCATAAACCAATATCCGTCCCAAGTCCTTGTGAGATATGAAAATCCAGGCACCATTAAAAATCCGAGTGCAAAGGAAATTTGGTATAGTATGAGAACGCTCGATCGGTAATGCACGCTGACGATTTCGACAACTGAAATCAAATCATTTGGTTATTTGAATGTCTAATTCGTTGTGTGGACATGATATCACATAGTACTTTCCTCACCTATTGAAAAACCTATAAGCATAGTTCCACCTGTAGCAACGGCTGCTATCAATTTGAAAATCAAAAACAATTCAAAGGTCGGCATAAACGATGTTGCAATTCCTGCTAGCGCTTGAATTGATAGTGCAATCATTAGTGGAGTTTTCCTGCCGATCCTACAATAAATGACAAAACGGTTAGAGATCAGTCTATCTTTTTCGTCTTTTGATCATTACTCTTATTATTAATGTACAATCTATGTCGTTATTTGCAGACGATAGTACTTTGACTATGACTTGTAATAACATTGACACTTATAAAAAGGACATAAATCTAGCACTGACATCAATTATAGAATGGTTAGATAATAATAATTTGACAATTAATATAAATAAAACGAAAATAATTCATTTCAGACAACGCGACAATGCTGCTGTACCCAATTTAAACATACAACATAAAAATAATACAATTGAGGAAGTTAACACCACTAAATTCTTAGGAATCGATATTGACACTAAATTAAACTGGAAGCCACATGTAAAAAATCTGTGTAAAAAAATTAATAGCCTTGTCTATGTTTTATATAAACTGTCCCCAGTAGTTAATGAGGAAACTCTACTCATTGCATACCGCGGCCTTATCGCCTTAAATATTAGGTACGGTGTGATATTTTGGGGGAACTCCACTGACGTCGACAAAGTTTTTAAATACCAAAAAAGATGTATTAGAGCAATGTTTCATCTTGAAGTAACAGATACTTGCAAATCATTCTTTAATAAACAAAACATCTTATCTGTTCCCTCGCTCTATATTTTGGAAACGGTTATGTTTGTCAGGCACAGGCCAGACCTCTTTGGTCGGCTGTCTGATGTCGTTCCTCGTAACCGACGAGACGAATATAAAATTTGTGTCCGTAACTTTAAGACAGCACTAATGAGCAAAAGTATCTTCAGTATGGCTCCATTCATCTACAATAAGTTACCTCGATCATTGAGAGCATTACTAACTTCGTTGTTTTAGAAAAGGTTGAGAGTAATATGAAATGATAAATGTTATTATACAATTAATGAGTTTATGACCGATAATTCGATTGATACTATGACAAAGTAATGCATTTCCTGATTTATTTAATTCCCTTCGACCAAAAATTGTAATGTATGTGACATGACATGTGTATTAATTTCATTTCATTTCATTTTCTGTATTTTTTGTTTTGTGTTATTGCTGTTTTATTTTTTTCTTGATTTTATTTTTTGTTATTATACAATTAATGAGTTTATGACCGATAATTCGATTGATACTATGACAAAGTAATGCATTTCCTGATTTATTTAATTCCCTTCGACCAAAAATTGTAATGTATGTGACATGACATGTGTATTAATTTCATTTCATTTCATTTTCTGTATTTTTTGTTTTGTGTTATTGCTGTTTTATTTTTTTCTTGATTTTATTTTTTGTTATTATTAGTACCTATGACATATTAGAAAGAAAGAAATATTACATGATAAACATTGATATCATGTAATATATCCTTATTTCTTATTTCTTTATTATTTCTTTCTTATTATTTTATTATTTTAGAATAATATTATATTTCTACTAGCTGTCCCGGCAAACGTTGTTTTGCCATGTATGTTATTTTTAGGAAACATTTTTATAGGTAAATATGATGTTTAAAAAATAAGGGTTGATCGTAGAGGGGTGAAAATTTAGGGTTGCATGTATTTTTGTATGATGTATCATAAAAAAATAAAAACAAAAAATTTTGTCTGAAAAATAAAAAAAAAAATTAAGGGGTGGACCACCCTTAACATTTAGGGGGATGAAAAATAGATGTTGTTCGATTCTCCCCCCTGACTAATATCCTCGCTAAGGATCACGAAAATCGGTCGAGCCGTTTCGGAGGAGTTCGATTACGCACCCCGTGACAGAAGAATTTTATATATTAGATTATTATTGTCATCTATAAATAATAACACGCCCATAAAGGGTAGATTTCATTGAATGTATACAAGTTGTAACATCGTTTTAAACATGTAATCTATACTATATACTTACTATATTAAAAGAGGAAAGATTTGATTGTTTGTTTGTTTGTTTGTATTGAATAGGCTCCGAAAATACTAGACCGATTTGAAAAATTCTTTCACCGTTGGAAAGCTACACTATCCCCGGGTGACATAGGCTACTTATTATCCCGGGAAATTTGGTTTGTCCCGGGAAAAATCTTCAACGCAGGCGAAGCTGCGAGCGGACAGCTAGTGATGCAATAAATATACTTTGACTTTGACTTACTTATCAGCAACTATTCCAGAGATCAAATTGCCTGAGAGAATACCTAATTGCGTTAAAGGTTGAACCAAGCTCAGAAGCAATTTGCGATCGCATACCAAGTCCCACTGGAAAATTAAATTGATACAATTAGTTGTCAAATTATTACTGTTACTATCAATAATCGTTGGAAGAATAATCATTATTTCATTACCTCACTTATGATGGTAGACTTGAAATCACTGACATCGTAAGTGAATTTCTCACATTTAACTTTTGGCAAGCTCTCATTCACTTTAACATAACAAGCCTTCAGCATTGAGTCGCTGGGATTCATGGGCGCCGGAGAAACACAGGTAAAATCTTGTCCAGGGGCAATTACAGGTATTGCGAGTTCATGCCACGCTGCAGGCATATCTACTATCGAAAGTGCTACTGTAATTACCAGTTGCCATATGCCTAAGCGACCCATTGCATCTTGGATTGGATCTCGGTGGTTGATACCTGAAAAACAAAAAATCTATGTATCTGGAGGTTCAGAAAATGACGACAGAGTTTTTCACTTCTATTCAAAAGTTAATCGCTTACAAAACAAATACTTCTGATTCATCTATGCCTCATTTTTCCATGTCTCTACAAATGAATTACTTCATGAATTACTTACCGCTTTCTGCAAGACGCTCCATTGTTGTTAAATTTGACCACTTTTTGTAGTAAAAAAATTAAAACACAAACAAACCACTTTTGATTTATCAACTTGAATTTTTTGAACTACAAAGTACACTAGAGAGGTTTCCTCTCTCTTTAAATCGTTGACAAAAACTGATGTAGTCGAAGGTGCGCTCGAGCGTTATATAGCAGTCAGGAACGTGTTTACGGGCCACGTGCAGACTGAGTTCAAATATTTGGCAGTGAATCTTATTGTTAGGTTTCAACAGTTCGGTTTTTCCGTTGTTTTAATTTTCACCAACAAAGAAGCACTTAATTACAGTTAACATCATCATCTGTCCGTAGCTATTTCAACAATGATCCATTCCCCGCACTTGTTTCATCAACTACAGTATAAAGTTACATCATTTGCTGACGCAATAACTATAATTTGTATCCATCATACGGAAAACACAAAAATAACATTTTATTTTGTGAAATTAAATAAAGTCTGTGATTTTCCATACGAGTCAATGTTAAAGGCAGAAATCTATAAATATTATAATCTTTTTTTAGTTCTTTCCTTATATTATATTATATTATATTATATTATATTATATTATATTATATTATATTATATTATATTATATTATATTATATTATATTATATTATATTATATTATATTATATTATATTATATTATATTATATTATATTATATTATATTATATTATATTATATTATATTATATTATATTATATTATATTATATTATTTATCGAAAACAAACAACGGATATGTTATAAAAAGTCATAGTTCAATCTAGTGATAACGGTTTATTGTTTGTGTTGCGTCAGTCAGTGGTGAACGTTTTAGATCATATTGAATAGAAAGTACAACTTCGTATTGAATATGAATAGGAAGTTGTTCTTGCGCAGGTTCTCGCGCAGGAATCAAGAGCATACAACATTTTGAGTTAAGTATCTGAGGTTTAAGAGATGTAAATCTTATGCATTAAGATGATGAGGTTTGTACATTTTGCATGGTATTATATTTTTTTTTTTTTGCTATACCAATTAGAGGCTAACAGTTCTGTTTGCCTTGTAATCAGTAATGTGTTGAGTACCTATGAGTCAATGGAGTAACTAAACTGGCCTATACGTAAATTTGATTGAGTCTAATTGCAAGAGTCATTATTGGAAGCGTAAGAGAATGCTTTACGATCAAAAATGAGTGTTTTTCGTTTTCTTTTTATCCATTAGAATAAATTCAATAAACATTATGGTGTGCTCTTTTATTTTTATTCATATTTGTTCTTGGCTTTAGAACTATGCTCAGGATATTTATAGCTGGAATAGCAGGAAGTAAGGGGTGTTTGAATGACATTAAAAATTACTATTGGGGTAGATTATAAACGTTTTTAGAAAAATAAATCTTTATTCAAAAAATAGAAAGTACTAATTATAAACTTACAACTAGAATAATGATACATAAATTAGTTTTTTAAAGTTGCAATAAAGCGCACCATCAGGTTAGTAACATTTCAGTCTTACTTCACATAGTTAAAACCTTCTTATCAAAACCTTTTCACGCTTATATCACGGGAAGTAGATTAACAGAAAGAGTACGCGTATTGCATTATAATCTAAATCGTCGAAAAATACAAATGTATGCAGTTCGATGTGAACCACTAATACGACGAATATACTGTATGGTACAGGACTTTACTAGGAGTCGATAATAACCCTCGTCTGATAATGTCCTGTTTGAGTCCTGGATCCGCTAACTATCCTATCATTTTCAGAAGGGATGTTTAAAGTACTAACTTTTAGGATACGGAAAATCCATTTTAACTACATAACATTTCATAACGGGTATTCACAAATAGATTGTTAAGGAATATCTTATCAACTATCGTTCAAAGAAGTGTATGTTAGATATTAGACAGTTGTCCGAACCTTCACTTCACAGGAGGGATCCTGTAACAAAATACATTTTATTTACATACGGTATAATTTTTCTGATATGTCGGTGGTGGACGGATCCTAGAGTGATGCTTTATATGAAGTTTTTTTGATTCAGAGTTTAATAAGAGAAAATTCAACAGCTTGCTTTAATAGCAACCTTTTAAAGTTATCACCATCTTCGAGAGTCTCCGGTAGTTTGCAATCCATGGTTTCCGGTAACCAGTAGCAGAAAACAGCTCCCAGGATTGGAGCTATACGAAAATATAATGGAACTATCCAATAAGCTATTTCATTGACCTGAAACAGAGAATTATTCATTAATCATCGTTATCGGCCATAACAAAAGGATAATTTTAATAATAGTGATAATAATAAGGAAAAAAAAAGAATGCATGTCCTCATATTTCTCTGCCCTCAGTTAACTGATCAATTTGAAACGTATAAGCTACTGTAACTCTGTATTCGTTTTTCGTAGTTAAACTAATTATAAAGAGGATCATACAAAAAAGCACTAGGACCAGGACGAGTTATCCTAGTATGTAAGACTTTTCAAACTGATCCTTGTGATTGTATTGAATAAATCATATTTGCATTTGAATTTTTGCTTTTAATCGGGCGGCAGGCTCTTCTATCACTTTTATGCCATTTCGGCAGGTAAATATATTCTTATGTGTTTTCAGTTTTTGTAGCTCCACTCCACTCGCTACGTGGGTTGCGCCACGTCGGTTGTGTGTAAATGCAATTACGTGCAGCGGGTAATGTAAAGTGCAGGTTCGTTCCTGACAGTGATTTTATTTTGACCTCCTTTAACCTCTTTGATGTGTGGTAGTGATGGCTTAAATTCATTTACCGGAGGCATTTTATTTTTGGGTTAAAAGTCTGTTATATTACTATTGGGGATACTGAGTATTTGAGACAAGACATAATAATTGGGTAGATATATAGCAGATAGAAAACACATTGGACTGATAATATAAGAAAAATGCTTAGCTAGTCGGTAGTACAATGGGCGATCTTGTCGTTATGTAGCGATTTCAGCCAGACCTGACAACCTTGGCATGGATTAAACTAAATATAGCAGCTGATAAGCTGAAAGTAGGATGATTCTGATAATAATTCCAAGTCTTGTATACATATTTACAAAATTGCGTTGATACATATACAATAATACACACATACACATGTCACCAACCGTTTCAAAATCCCTTAATTTTAATTACCAATTTTTTAAGGCCCTTACAATTTAAATAAAATATTTATTTTTATTTATTTATTAAAGTCACATTGATTTTACCGATTTGGTGTAAATCGGTCATTATTGTGGGTCGCCATAGAATGTTAAACCATGCCGCTGATTCCTTGGTCTTCTTCTTCTTATCGTGTCACTAGTTATTTCTTACCAGTGGTGTGGGGAAAAATGAAAGGATTAAAGTGCGCCTCAGGGCCTCCTTTCGTGCACTTAGATAAGCCTTAATATAAGCTCTCGACAGTCAGTACATGCGGTGTCGGTTTGGTTGTCGGTGTCGGCCATGCTTGGTGCCAGCCGTTATGCACCTGCATAACGGCTGGCACCAAGCCTGGCTTGTTCCAAGTTTTCCTTCTCTATTCCTTGGTAGTTTTGTTTAATATGGATTGGCTTTCACAATCAGTTTTAATTTATAGTTATTTACCTTAGAGGCTGACCTTCCGCGTGGTTTATTCTTTAGTCGAAGTTTTACTACAAGAGTGATTAAAAAAACACACAATGCGTTTATTATCCTTATCCTCTCCTTGTTTTGTTACGAGCTGAATTTGTTACGTTAGTTCCTCGTCAACGAAACGAAATCAAAGTAGGTTATTGCATATGGGTTTGTAGCAGTTCTTTTGTAATACATTTTAGAGCAGCTATGATATAATTTTATTTAAATTTGCATGTAGGTACAAACATCATTCAAAATTCAAAATTCAATACAATCACAAAGACCACTTGGAATCGTCTTCTTACATGCTAGTGAATCTAGGTGCCGGTTCCTCCAAACCCCAGTTCAAGAAGAATCCGGCAAGAAACTTGTCTGGTCTTAACACTTTTTTGTATGGTCCTTGACAATTTTGTCACGGATGCCGAGTCGAGTTGGAGCAGATTCATCCCAAGCTTTTTTGTCACCAAAATAATCAGATATTTTATAATATGCTTTAATAGACAGTTTCTGTTTAATTACGTTTTTAAATTTGCCAATTGACAAATTTAACACGTCGCTTGGGACCTTGTTATAGAAGCGTACACATTGCCCTATAAAAGACTTATTAACTTTAGCGAGCCTAACAGTGGGAACAGCGAGTTTATCTTTATTTCTAGTGTTAATACTATGATTATCACATTTTTTTTTGAATAAATGAACATTTTTGTGCACATACATTAAATTTTCGTATATATACTGACAAGGCACTGTCATAATATTAATTTCTTTAAACTTATCTCTAAGTGATGCTCTGGGGCCCATGTTATAAAGTGCACGAACAGCCCTCTTCTGCAACACAAATATGGTGTTAATATCAGCAGCACTCCCCCACAACAAAATGCCATAAGACATAATGCTATGAAAGTAGCTGAAGTAAACGAGTCTAGCGGTATCTACGTCGGTAAAATGACGGATCTTTTTAACAGCGTATGCCGCAGAGCTGAGTCTCTTCGACAATTTGTCTATGTGCGGGCCCCATTGCAGCTTATTATCTAAGGTAATGCCTAAGAACACTGTGGATCTATCTTTTCGTTTTTAATTTTTACATTAGCTTTCACCTGTTTAACGTTGGGCAGTATAAAACGAATGCATTTCGTTTTTTTCTCGTTAAATTAATAAGTTGTTTACATTAAACCATGTTACAACTTTAGAGATTGTATTGTTTACATCGTCAAGATTAGTAAGTCGTCGCTTTAATTTAAATAAAAGTGACGTGTCAACAACAAACAGTACAATCTCGTGATCATCCTTTACAAGTTTAGGTAGATCATTTAAATAAAATAAAAAAAAGAATGGCCCGAGTATTGATCCTTGTGGTACACCCATTTTTACCATTGACCTAAGAGAACGCTTTCCATTTACATCTACTCGTTGTGTTCGGTTACTTAAGTAGGATGTGAGAAGCTTAAGTGAAACTCCCTTAACACCATAGTGATGTGGTTTGCTGATTAGAGTTTCATGGTGAACGCAATCAAAAGCTTTCGACAGATCACAAAAAATACCTAAGGCATCGTGAGATTCCTCCCAGATATCAAAAATATGTGATATTAACTCAACATCGGCATCAGTCGTTGAGCGTTGAGCGTGTAAATACAAAGGGACGCTCAACGACTGATGAATTGTTTACTGTCTAATAAGGTGTTGGTATTAAAATGCCGTTGTAATTGGTTTAGTATAACTTTTTCAAATATTTTACTAAATGTAGGAAGAACTGATATAGGTCTAAAGTTACTTGGATCGGAATGACTACCTGATTTGAATAGAGGTATGATCTTGCTATGTTTCATTTAATCAGGAAATACTCCGCTGTCAATACATTGATTAAATATGAAAGCTAGATCTGGTGCAATAATGTCAATTAGTGGTTTTATAAAACTAACAGAAATGCCCCAGAGATCAGTGGTCTTTTTACATTTATCATTTTGAATGCCTTGATAATATCGTTTTTGTCCACATGTTCAAAGTAAAATTGTGTGACACATTCAGGTAAACTATCTTTTAACAATCATTCTGCTATTACATGAGAAGACATGCTTCTAATTAAATAAAATTTATGTTAGTTTATTTTGATTATTTTAGTTATAGTGTGTATAAAAAGTTTTACATAGAAACACCACGCCTCGCAGTATTAATTTTAATATAAACATAAGAACGACAATTCATTATTTTAATCCCTATTAGAAATGTGAGCTTCAATCAAGCACTAAGCCGATAAAAATAAACTTGATATCGATATAGATTTAGAACTGGAATAACCTAATATAGGCTACATAATTCTATATCTTTTATAAAACCTGTATTTTATTAGGTACACTGATAAAGTGTACGTAAATACACTTTGTATGCTTGTAAAGCTTAGTGTCGTCACGCTATAACAACAATGTAGACTTGGCTTTACTACCCACTTTAGAAGGTTCATTCATAAATATTTATGATAAAGCAGAACGTGCTCAGTTACTCTACGAGCTAAGGTGTTGTACTGACAGGCGGTTGTAGGGTTAATCATAATGAAAGAATGGTATATTAACCATAGACAGCGCTCGTAACATAGCAATCTCATTAACACGACAACCTCTGTGGCGCAGTCGGCTAAGGTCCGGCTGAGACGCAGAAGGTTGCGGGTTCGATTCCCGCCGCGGGACAAATGTTTGTACGATCTGCAAGTGTTTGTCTCGGGTCTGGTTGTTTCTATGTATATTATGTATTTATTAAAAAAAATAAGTAGTATATAAGTAGTAATATCAGTCATGTGGTACACATAACACAAGCTCTGCTTACTTTGGGGCCAGATGATGCTGTGTGAAATGTCCGGGATTATTTATTTATTAATTAATTTATATTTATAAAAGAGCTTAATCTGACTGACTGATTGATCATCGCCGAACCGTACGCTGAAGCTAGAAACCTGAAATTTAGAATGTAGCTTCCTTTTACAGCAAAACTACCCACTAAGGCGGGATTTTTTGAAATACAACCCCTAAGAGGGTGAAATGAGGTGAAAACGAATGTATAAAACTTTTTAAAGCGTGGTGCGATTTGCTTGAAACTTGATAATATATGAATAAATGTGTACATATATCAAATACCCTCTTTTTAATGAAATAAAATTAATATTTTTATTGCATTATATTTATATTATATTTATTATACCCATATTTTGTTAACTCAACCCGTTGACCGAAAACTTGTATTATGTAAACTCGTACTTTGGTTTTCCGCGTTATAGGCGTCCGTCGCCTAGTGAGGAAACCACCAGATACCTCAAAAGCTGTAATGATTTGTCTGTAAGCTACATAAGTTTTTACTGTGTTAATATTAACTATTCATAGATAAAATATTGTTTAAAGATTAGTTTTGAGGAGGCTGCTTTGAAATGAGCACACAGAGGAAGCTACATCAGTTATACTGGTATGAACCATGTGACTTGTGATTCTTACTACTGTATAGTAAGAATCTCGAGTCACGTGGTTCATCAGATCCTAGTTAGTAAGATAACGGACATTCAACTTTGCTCCTTACGAGGTCAGTTTAAGTACTAGGGACATTACTCGAAGGAAATAAAGACCTATAAGTTCTAAAAAATGAGTTTTAATTATTTTTATTATAATATATACATGAATAAATTCGATTTTTTTTATTATAATTTGTTTTTTTTTTTAATTGAATTCAACTATGAATATGAAATATTTTATATACTAGAGTATATTCGAGTCTATGACCGTTAGCGCGTACACGACATTAACCATGCAGAATACAATTTACAATTATAAAACAATAATTTTAGTCGAACCAACGGAACAACTACATAGATACATCAGAAGCGCTTTAAATTAGGCAAGAAATGAGACACTGAAAAGCTTCGGATTCTTACTTAGTAAGCAGGTGTCATAATTTAATTAAGAAGAGCGTCTTAGAGTCTTAGGTATACGTCCACCAACATTTTAACATGCGGTTAAAAAACACATCCCAAATGGTTTAGTGGTCCTTTACCTTACTTATAGGTAGAAGTTCCAGCAAAATATAATCGGCTGAGCTCACTTAGTTCAGTTGGTAGTAACTTTGTTTTCTGCGATTCCTTCCCAAGACATACATTTGTGTGATAAACATAGATATTTATTGTGTCTGTGTGATTTATGGTATCATATGTATGTTTTTCAAAATGTAAAGATATTATATTAGTCATCGGGTACCCATATTACAAGCTTTGCTTAATTTAGAGTAAGATTGTGTATGCATGTTCCACTGATATGAATTTAATAACTGTGAGATTTCAGACCCAGACGGTATTAGACCATGAATACTATGGATAGTTAAATCAGGTGGACACGTCCTAACATTAGATACTAAAGGAAAATGCTCATAATATGCACCTATTGTCTGTATAATAAGAACCACACGAATTAGACCTCTAGAAAATATTGTAAGGCTAAATGGCTTTAACTAAAGCTTTAACCTCTGGTTAAAGTTGTGGAAGACCCTGGTCTCAGAAGCGGCAACTTTTAATAAATTAGTTGAACGAACTCGCTTGAGTGACACTACGGGCATAATGGGTTTCGTTAAATATCATAACAAGCTTTGAAACTTGATTTTACGTTTCTTATTAACATTTTAAATACTTGTTAGAGTAAATATATTTTTTACTCTCATTTGGAATCTAGCTAGGATCTGTTTGGTTACAATTTGTATGGGCTAGGTGATACCTAGTGGCAACTGCATTTGAGGGCTATGTGTATGTGTAGGACTCATCACACTAATATTATAAATGAGAAAATTGGTGCGTGCGTGCGTTAGTTAGTTACTTTTCACACTTAAACGGATTTGGATAAAATATTGTTAATAAAGTGTTGTTTTTTTTAATCCATAATGAAGTAGCATTGCTCTTATACATTTATTAGTTTTTCGCTATTTATTGGGTAAATACCATATACAGGAGCCCACCGCGTTTTCAAAATTATTTTACAGCGTCTGGTAGATACTTTGCGTGACCCAAGAGCTCCTATCTGGCTCAGCGTATTAGCATTGCCATTCAACGTAGCAATGCCGGTAGTATCTTGTGAACGCTGCCCTCTGGCAGTGATTTGGATCAGTTGAGCTATCTATTGATCGTTTTAAACGGTCCTTAGATAGCTCAACTGTTTCACGTATATTTTATATTATTATATATTATTCTGTTTATTTCTGTAATTATTTTTGTAAATAAAATCTATTTATTGGGTTTATGTTTTATGTTTTATCGTAACGGAGTTCTAATCTTTTTTTGACGACCTCTGTGGCGCAGTGGGCTAAGATTCGGCTGAGACGCAGAAGGTTACGGGTTCGATTCCCGCCGCGAAACAAATGTTTGTACGATCTGCAAGTATTTGTCTCAGGTCTGGGTGTTTCTTGTATAATATGTATGTATTTACAACAACAAAAAAAAAGTATATAAGTACGTAGTGTATCAGTCATGTGGTACCCATAACACAAGCTCTGCTTACTTTGGGGCCAGATGATGCTGTGTGAAATGTCCGGGATTATTTATGGTATTTATTATTTATTTATTAATCTATATATTATAGTAACTTAAATGTGTAAAGTGTGTTATATTCCTTTGAAATTTGTTCTCTAGATGTATCGAAACAGTATTGGTGCCTCCATCGATAACATAAGCGTGTGAAAAACCCGTGTTGATCAAAATGTATAATAGTACAACTCACGAAAATTTTGAAATTGAAATTAGCTACTCAGCTAGTTTTTCCCGAGTTCTATTAATGAACCTGAGGTCAAAGTTAGCATGTTACAGGTATTACCTAAACACGCTCTATTTTTTATTATATATATTATTATTATTTTATTTTGCAAACTTTTTGTAGCAAATTACTCGTAATAAAATCGTTTCAGACAACTACATCAATTACTAATATATTTTAAACTTTTACGACCAGAATTCTTATTGTTTTTGTAGTTAACGGGTATTTTTCGTGTGCTACCTTAATTTAAAGTTTTTTAAACTTACGCGATCAGACAGAACACATTATTATAAATATTTTGACCACGACAGAGTGTAAACCTGTCGAAACGTGGGGAAAAATAGGTAAATAAACGCGATAAATTCCCGTAAATATTTATAATTACCTTAATTTATTCGTGAAACTTTGGTTAATTGCAATAACCGTAGTCGCGGGCTGACCCTTGTCAAAAAAATGATTTCTTTGCGCGATCGATGTTAATTCTTAGATCTGAGCTTCTTACATAATATTGTTAACGAAAAATTACATGGCATTGAGCTGTTAGAGCAGTTCCCTCTTTATGCCTTTTAATTTTCCCCGGCGACTATTCTTCAAAATATTTAACACACCTCAATCGAGAACGAATATGAGAATACAAGTACATACCAATGTATACAATGACATTAATACAAGAAACCCTGATTTAGATGTTTTCGGCGACACTATGAGTACCTTTAAAAATATAATATTGAACCACCTTTCCTTAACCCCAATTCCTATGAATATGTATGTTGTATAGATCTTATGACGACCTCTGTGGCGCAGTGGGCTTAGGTCCGGCTGAGACGCAAAAGGTTGCGGGTTCGATTCCCGCCGCGGGACAAATGTTTGTATGATCTGCAAGTATTTGTCCCGGGTCTGGGTGTTTCTATGGATAATATGTATGTATTTACAAAAAAAAAGTAGTCATGTGGTACCCATAACACCAGCTCTGCTTACTTTGGAGCCAGATGATTCTGTGTGAAATGTCCGGTATTATTATTATTATTATATGCGACAACATTGAGGCTCGCTCGTTTTAAAAAAAAAAAAAAAAGATCTATTTATTTTTATTTTAAATCCTTATGTTTATCATCCTTATGTATACCATTATGGTGAATGTTGGCACAACGTGTATCATTTTGTCACTAATGATGTTGTATAATGTTAATATGATGTGTGTGTGCTTAAAAAAATAAAACATGGGAAATTAATTAAGAGGTATAGGTTTGTTAACAACAAAAATGATACATATCATTAAAATTATGTTTTCTTCTTTTATACTAAGCCAGTATCGTACCTACCTAGGTACTACATATATTTTCAGTGGAAAATCTTCCTTCAATTAGAACTAATTGGCACACAGAACTTAATTTGCGTGAAAAGTCTCGCTCACCCGCATTATTCTACGAGTATTAAAGCTTTTTAAATGTCGCCTCCAGAAGAGGTGTTGACTCATTTGTATTCAAATTAGTGACTATAATTCTACTGCTCTTCAAGCACCATATTATTAATATTTTACTTGTCATTGTTTCAAATTTAAAAAGTTTTTACCTACTTTACCAGTAACAACTTACATTAATCTTCTTTCAGAGTGCAAATTGAATTAAAATACGTGAAAAACACTGACTACAGTAAAAGTCATTTGTAAACCATCGATCGAAAACATAACACTTGTAACACTTGTAAACATCTACATAAATAGTTATTTTTCCCTTATTTTGGAATAAATAACCATTCAACTTTTGGTACAATTATAAACTTTAAAATAGTGAAGCCAAATATCTGCGTTTGAAAGAGCATTAGAAAATAATTGTCGCACCATAAGCTTCGGTTAAATGAAGATATTATTTTGCGAATCTCAGGTCCGTTTTCCAACTTACGAGATAAGAATGGCACAGAAGAACGCGAATGACAATGTAACCTGTATTTTATGAGGGTTCGCTCAGCTAAACGAGGTCTCTCATCCCATCTACATCCATTTTCATGTAGATTTAAGAGTGTAACCGCCACTGCATAGATAAACTTCTGAAGGAATGTAGACTCAACCTCATTTCAGCTTGTAGGTAGCGTAGTGGATAAACTCTTAAAATACATATTTTACAAGCTTGAACAAAGATTAAACTGAAACTTTAAACCTATCTTGTACAACTAACTCTCTGAAAGAAAACTTCAGGAATTCAGTGCGGTTTTTTTGATTATGTATTCAGGTAAGTAGGTACCCACCTAGTTTATGACATCATATAAACCGTTTTTAGATATGTAGGTGCCTACCTGCTTAGTAGGTACCCACCTATTTTCATCCTACTAATTAAAGATTATATTATATAGCTTTATATAGCCTTTATATAGCCTTTATATAGCTTGAGCTTACCTATAAATTATCAATACCCATCCTATAACCTATAATTACCTGAATAATAGAGAGGAACATTTTTATTTCTTGCCATGAATGTATTAGTACAGCGTTTTATGGTGCCTAATAAAATCCAACGCGAGTAGCGGGGATGCAAAATGCTATTAGAAACTGCCAGGCGTTTGTTTTTTACAGTCGCATAAATATGACTTCGTGCATTAAACAAGATATATAGCTATATAGATAACTCTTATTATATCGAAAACAAAAACGATTTTATTTTACTAGTAATGTCAAATAAAATATTACGCTTGCATGACTGAGTCAGGTTAAAATAAGTAGGTACGATACGTACGTACGATAAATACGTAATGATTATGTTTAAGTATATTGCTGTGATTTTTTTCCCATCTCGTGATATACTTACTTAATATCTAGACTTTCACGTTGAAGCCCGACCGGCAACGATGTCGACTGTTTGAAATGCTAATTCTTCGGCAACTTTCAGCAAAACAAATCCAAATGTGGATTTATGCTCCAAATTATGCGGACATCGTCGTCTGTCGGTTGAGATTCAACCATAGCGTATATATTTTGTACCATAAGCAATAAATGAACTTTGAACTTTGAATAGGTATAAGCTATTATGGGTCTGAGGCCTGACTACGTGTTTAGGTATTCACAGTTTCTCTATCAGGGTGAAAATGAACTTAGAACGATCAAACTCAAAAGCACAAAATCAGCTGTTGACGACATGAAATTTAAACTTGCTCAACGAATCGCTAAAGGCACTGATCCTGGGTATCACTCGCAAACCGATTTTGATATTATCCGAACGATAATATCGTTGAAATCTTCGTCAAATTCACTCAAATTGACAGTTGTTTCGTAGTCAAATTCAAGTTATTGTATCGTCTGCTGTGGAGGATTGCGATATCGATTGTCAAAAGTAATAACCGTCTCTCATTCGTTTAATACAAGTAGAAAAAACGTAGCTAAGAGTAGAGTTTTGCACGATTATTATCTCGATAATATCGTTTATCGATTTCAAACGTAAGCCCCTTGTATTCATACCCGAATCGATAAGTCGAAGTACTCTACTCGATTGAAAAACTGTCCAAAGGCGTGAATTACAAGCCTTTGGACAGTTTTTCATGTATATGTAACTACGTAAGTAAGTACCCATACTATTTAAAAATAAGTATGTACCTAAATAAAGAAAAAGCATTTCATTCTACAACATTAAATTACAGTTCAATAACATTTCTTACAATAATAATTTACTTCCAATTAAATAATTTCATGCTTATAATAAAAATCATGCTTAGGTATAAATTGGTTTATATTGTAGTAGGTAGACACCTCTCTGGCGGTGGCCTCCCCATATATTTACATAGGCCTTTATCTCTCGCGTATCTCATCTAGTCTGCTCCACTTTTTATTACGTACCCACCTTCACATAAAATATCAAATAAAATGCAGAAAAGAAGTAGAAATAAATCCGCCTGTAATTTCACTGGCAGCCTTACTTATCGAACCAGAACGGAGCTACGCGAGCACTTAAACTGCTGGGCTATAGAAACATGTGGCTACCTACTTACCCATGTATAAGTATGGTAGTAGAAAGTAGGTATACTTAGTTGGACCTACTCGTACCTGAAGGAGCTTAGTATACCAACTTTAAGTACCGTATCTATTCTATGCCCCCACTTATCCTTAATAAGATTAATAAAATTTGCCTTATTTACTGATTTATTTTCGGCTTTGTTTTCTTGAAGTTGTACCTTGTACTTAGTAGGTATGTGTAATTTGTGGTAGCGTTTTGCTTAGTACATGTTTAACTAATTCTTTTTTTAATATTTTACCACCTATTTTAACAACCAAAATCAATATTGGTGGACAATTGACACAACACCATTTAGTCCAAAATTAAGTATAGCTTTATAGCTTGTACCTTGAGATCCAGATGACTGATATAATACTTATATATTATTAAATACATAGATACTTATGGTACTTTATGTGAACAAACCCTAAACCAGCTAATTTAAAAAACTTACAATTGAGAATTTACAATCTATGATTGGGAGTTGTAGTGTACATTCGACTATTGTATTGATTGTCTACTTATGGTATGCAGCTTCTTCGAGAGACATAGGTGCTCGCTAGAAAAGGTTTTCAAAAAAATCACTCGGGATCATGGTCAAACCGTGAAAACCGCGATTATGCTTTGTAATTTTTCCGAAACATTCGTTCAATTATTATCTTGCTACTTTTTATTTACCACGCGGGCAAAGCCGCAGAAAACAGCTAGGTAATCATTAAGAACGGTTGCTAGGGTTTTTGTTCTTGACTTGATTGGCAACACTGATAATGTCGAACAGATAGAGGGTAGGTCGGACTGACCGAGTTACTGATATTCTCTCGAGAGCGCTAGGTGTTTTTGTATCGTCTGGGATTATTTGGTAGTAGTTGTAGATAAGTAGAATAAAAACCAGTTGGTTAAATGTTAAAGAACAGTGTATTGCTATCGAGGGTTATCCTTGTGGGTATCGTGCTTTAACATTTATTACACCCAGACACATAACAAGCATCTATGTTTTCCACAAAATTGGTTTGTCCTGGAAAAGAATTGTATCTACAACCTACAGCGCAGAAAGCTGTTCTACTACCACTAGACTTGAGAAGTCAGATAAAATTAGGGATAATAAGTTCTTTCTGTTGTGCTATCATAACAGTTAAGCTCATACTCGGATAGTACTTTTGTTACAGACTACTGTTTTTGCATATTCAAGTAAATAAGCCAGCCTCGCTGAGTGGGCAGCCCGGGTCGCGAGTAGCGGCGACCGGACTGGTCGTTGACATGCCGTATCGGCTACCGATGTAGGTCAATAGGCAGCTCCCGTCGCCCACTTACCACGGGTTTCAATAACACACCATTTGTGAATTGTTTTGTTATTCCTTTATATTTAGGTGTTTTATAACATAGATAAAATTATTTGAGCTTGACAGAATAATTGAAATTATACTCGTAAGAATTCAATAAAAATCCACCTGTCATTCAATTAGTTCACAGCTAAAAACACAGATGGTGTTTTGATAAACAGTTAAACAGTTTTATACTTATATTATTATTTTATAGTTTGTTTAAATTAACATATGCTTTAATAAATATTATTGTAATAAAAATGATTATACCATCACACACATTTGAGAACGAAATTAGGATTTCAGAACGAAAGTATCCAATGATTGTTATATATTGTAAATTTAATTGTTCGATACATACTTTCTTACTATTTTTCAGTTATTAATTAGTTTGGATTTATTAACGAATGTTTCACTTTATTATTTTCTGTTCTCATTATTCTGATATTTACAAGTCCTTCATTTGATTGTTTACTAAATCGGTAAATTCGTTATAATTCTTTTATTAAGACATATATAGCAAAACTATGAATCCATTGTTTCATGAATTATATTTTAACATCTTTTTATTGTTATTAAGTAAATAACTTTCATTATTATACTTAGATTCTTAATAGGCTTCTGTGATTGGTTGAATAATGAATATGGTGTGATGTTTTGTATATATTTCAAAAATGTATAAAAGGCGAGGTTAAAGCCTAAGACGGGTAGATTGGGAGTGACCACCGAACTAGAAAGATAAGTGCCTTGCAATAATATTGTACTAAAATATATTTGTGTGTATTTAATATGTGTACCGTTAACTTTTTGTGTTATTCTCTGTTTGGTTATTTGGTAACTTTAAAACTATATTATCTTTGTGAACTACATACATTTGTATCAGTTAATTATTCTGTCATTGTTTCCTTATATTCCTTATGGTGTTTATTTTGTAGGAGGGTACTTGTGTTGTGTAAAATTGTAAAGGATCATACAAAAAAGTGTTAGGACCAGACAAGTTTCTTGCCGGATTCTTCTTGAACTGGGGTTAGGAGGAACCGGCACCTAGATTCACTAGCATGTAAGAAGACGATTCTAAGTGGTCCTTGTAATTTTATTGAATAAAGAAAATTGAATATACTATGGTAAATTTGTTATTCTCTCTTCTTATTGAATTTATCCTTGCTTACATTTAGCTTTCATTCCTCATGTGAGAAGTAGGTATTTAACTTCAGTAATTTTACTAATTTTCATTATAAACTTCTAAATCTTGATATTAGGTGTAATATATTATACTAATTAGAGCAGGTATTTATATGAATCTAACAAGCTCGTAATCCCACTGGGCTACGTCATAGAGTTCTACGGCTACGGTTCACTACGCCGTAGCCGCTACGGCGTAGTGAACCATTCTTTATAAAACCTGACACTGAAAATATTTATGGTTTAGGGTTCCTAGATAGGAACATCTGTGATGAATAACAAAGTCGTGAGTGAATCTTGAACAATGTAGAAGTTTTTTTCTATCTTGTAAAAGTCGGTAGACTGTTCGGTAAAATAATGCGGAGTGATATCGGAGTGATAAATGAATTATTATTATAATAATTCATTTATTAATTCAGATAGCATAAATCTATTGTGGGTTAGTACAATCTTAAGGCTAAGTTAGTCGACAGTCAGGTTTAATTTTATTTAGACATACATACATTTTTATGTAATCAATGCCTGAATAGGAACCATCGCACTTGTCCGCTATTGCCATCAGGATAGTGTTGGTATTCCCTACTCAACGCAGTAGAGTGGCTGCCTTTTTTCTCATGCATGCGGCGTACCTATCCGTTTGCGCCTCCAAGAACATACCGGATGTGCTGCAGACGATGACGACGTTTAATGGCTTTAATGACAATACACAAAATGCAATGCTAACTATAATGTCAACATTTAACATTTAGTTGTTATGGTTATTTTGCCGGGAGTAGAGTTTAGCGCAAAAGCGTTAATATTATTCCAAAGCGTAACTAGATGTCACTGCTAAATTTGTACAAATCCTAAAACGCGCTATCGTTGTGTTCTAGAAAACAATGGACCAAAGAGTAATATGTAGAGCAGGGCTTCTTGTGAGAGTAATAAAAACCCCACCTAACTTTAATTGAACAATTAAACTGTGAATCTGTCAATTGTGTTATTTCTTTACCTTGCCATTTACAAGCGAGGGGCTTGTAACGTGCCATTTA
Organism: Lampropteryx suffumata; assembly: GCA_948098915.1. Classification (NCBI taxonomy): domain Eukaryota; kingdom Metazoa; phylum Arthropoda; class Insecta; order Lepidoptera; family Geometridae; genus Lampropteryx; species Lampropteryx suffumata. Next base: position 18,615,683 of record OX402557.1, on the reverse strand, counting down.
TTTTGTCCTTTAATAAAAAAAAAGAGCGAAAAGGTTATGGGAAAGTTTGGGAAACCAATTCGAACAGCAGCTTGGATAGTGAAACTCACATTCTCCAGATGTTTATAACGTACAACAAAGAACATCGTTAAAAAATGTTATATCTTTCACTAATAGACAGTCGCGACAGGTAGGTAGGAAGGTGCCTACGTAGACATTTCTCGCTTCAGATTGTGTGGTTTCTTCCGAAGCGTATTTCACGAGCCATTTGCTAATCTAAACTAGAGCTCAGACATGCTGAAGCCTCAAATGTGTAATTACTGGTTTCTAAAAGGATTGCTCGGCTGTCACATCAATCAAGCTGGATCGATGTGAAATGTCGTCTCTATAGAGATGACGCTGTAGAAGCGCTACTCTGAACAGAGTAACGATGTGTTTTATGTCAGTAATATTATGATACAAATTGCATTGATTCACGACTTTTGTATATGAAAAGGCTTGTCTTGTCTGACTTGTGTCAAAGGTATATTTAACTGCGTTTTTCCCGTTGCTCGGTGTAGGACAGATTCTGGATTGGACAGATTCGTGATTTGGCAGAATCACTACTCGACAGCTACATTTTTATAACGAGAATCAGATCGAAACCAGTTAGTTAGGTTGTTGTATAGAAAACAACGCGCAAGGCGAGCGAGCAATGCGAGCGTGCCGCGGCAGCGGTGGTGGGGCCATACATGACTAAGAGGTCCTCGTTATAAAAATGTAGCTGTCGAGTAGCGAATCTGTCGAATCACAAATCTGTCTAATCCATAATCTGTCCTACACCAAACAAAATAGTTTTTCACCCTTTTTAATTATAAGAGAACCCCAAAATCTGTATCCATCAAAACAATGTAGTGCTTGGATAAAATTAGGACATACAACTAACTATTTTTGTAGCAAGAAACAACAGAAAATCATGTTTCATAAATAAATAATGCTTCACATTTTTCACAGCATTTTCTAGCCCTAAAGTAAGCAGAGCTTGTGTTGACCACGTGTCATCTGAACCACATGACTGATATACAACTTTTTTTGGTAATACATAAATATAATATAATAGAACACCCAGAACCGAATCAAATATTTCCAGGTCATACAAACATTAGTCCAGCGGGTAGAATTAAACCCACAACCTTCTTTGTATTTTTTTTATGTAAGTTAAATTTTGCAGCGCAATTTCAATCTGTTTGAAATCAATTTCAAACAAAATACGCTTGGTTTCAAAATGACATTTAGCACTCACCATAATTGATTGAGGACATTCAAGTTACTACAAACATTCAAACTCACTTTCATGTCTTATCTGCACTCTCAAATCATTGACCAACGAGAGTTAAAAGCGATAGAAGGGCGTGTTAGGTTCTTCAGTATCACATTACGCGTCTACGAGTGATACACGACCGTTTTTTTTCCAATTTCGACGACCTCGAGTCACGTGATATCGGAGAAGATGTTGCGTAGTAATATATATATCATAATACTATTCTGTCATGAAAGTACCGGGAAACGATCAATAATACACAAAATAATAGTTATTCATCCAATTTTTTTTATCGCCCTTTAAGTATGCTCCTTCAGAAACGATACACTTACGCCAACGAATAATCAAAGCATCAAAACATTTTTTAAACGCTTTTTCCGGTATTGAGTTCAGTTCTCGCCGCGAATTTTCCTTCATGTATGTGAACGGAATGTGAACGGTACGGTATTTTTGTCAAAAATATTACTTTTTACAAAAGCAGATAATTTTAATATGTACAGACAAGGCAATGTTAAAATTTTGAGTGAAGTAAGTTGACAGAATCGCTGTCAGTTATTTCTAGTTTGCATACTCTGACACATTTCTTCTGACTTCAAAATATTTCCTGCTTTAGGTAGAATCGCCCCATCGGCTAATATAATATCAAAAAAAGCTAATTCTGGGTTTGATTCCCTCCCAGGACAAACAATTTTGTGGTAATCATAGGTTATTCTGTGACTAGGTATTATAAGGTATCTTATATATATGTATTTAAAATATATACATACTAGCTTTGTTGCGAGTTCAGTTCTCGCCGCGAATTTTCCTTTATGTCTTCTACGGAATGTGAACGGTATGGTATTTTAGACAAAAATATTACTTTTTACAAAAGCAGATAATTTTTATATGTACAGACAAGGCAATGTTAAAATTTTGAGTGAAGTAAGCTGACAAAACCGCTGTCAGTTTTTTTTAGTTTGCATACTCTGACACATTTCTTCTGACTTCAAAATGTTTCCTCCTTTATGTAGAATTGCTTCATCGGCTAATATAATATCAAAAAAAAAGCTAATTCTGGGTGTGATTCCCTCCCAGGACAAACAATTTTGTGGTTATCATAGATTATTCTGTGTCTAGGTATTATAAAGTATCTTATATATGTATTTAAAATATATACATACTAGCTTTGTTTGCGTGTTACAAAACAAAGTAGCCTTTGACCGTCCTCTAGATTAAATTTACCTTACCAAATTTAATCAAGATCCGTTCAGCCGTTTAGCCGTGAAAAGGTAAGAAACAAAAACAGACAGAGATACATTGAAATATAGAAAGATTTACATACAAATGTGTACATTTACTTTTACTCTTAAAAGAGATTATAACATCAATTTCCTTATTATCGGAAAATCTATTGGAAGTTCTGTGAAGATAAACTTATGTGGCTTTTCATTTGAATTATTTTACCTGTGTTTTTCAAGTTTTACTAATAATCTGGACGGATTTTTATTTTAAGCAGTAAAGTGTAGACAATAGGGTGGCATATGCAAAGCTATTTGCAGATGGCAGCACAAGCGTGAGTGCCTTGTTTACATTTGTATGAAGTTGGGGCTTGTGGTAGATGCAATTTGTGGCGTTTGCTGTAGAAAATTACTCGCTATTTGCGGTAGCACAACTTAAAGTTGACTTCCGTCGAAGAAAAGCGTCCCTCACAGTAAAACAAGTCATTTTAATTGAAAGATTAGTTGTAAAACATCGTAGGTTAGTTTTTCTTTCTGAGCATGTTGTTGTATATTTTTTGGGTAAAATGTGTTTGTTTATCTTGATCAACTCGCCATGAAACGATTCCAGTTTAAAGTTTGCGAGTGTATAATGGTGTAGTTTATATAAAATTATAATTATTGTTTTTGCTTGAGTCACAACGAAACAAAGCTTTTATTTCAATTATTCACACCTAAGTCAAGAACTTAAGCTCTTTTTAAATAAAAACACCAAAATAACTAATAAAATCGGAAATAACTCGTGAAAATTATATATCATAAGAGCGCAATGTTTGCTTCGCAAGACTGTCAAAAATAATTTCGACGATATTATAACAAAAAAAAAAACCCCTTTACGTTCTACTTTTCTTCGTTAATAGCCTGTGACATACTAATGTCAATTCTGCCAATGTCAATTCTGCCAGTTTGTTTGTTATAAGTCTTAGTCGATGGTCAATTGTCAATTCGACACGCGGAATGGCGTCTAGAATTTTTTTGGGACTCCTCAACGTTCAAATTATACTGCATCACAATACACATGCAATCCAATTATCCATACCCGTCCCGCAGCCACAATTTATGCATTAAAATTCCGCCAAGATTACTGAATAGAACATGCAATAAAACGGGTAAAATATTAAATTAGCAGAGCCATGTTGCTCCATGAAATGACAGACAAAGAATCCCCCCTTTACGTTGGCGAAATTGTCATCAAAACAGATGTCATTATAAGAAGAAGAAGAAGAAGACTTTTTAACTTCACTTTAATAAACGATGCACTTGACACTGGCAACATTGTCATCGTAATAAAGACAGATGAACAACACGAAGAAAACTCTGAATAAACAAAACCTGTTGTCGTGAGACGGTTCATTAGAAAACAGAATTGTTTTCAATTATTTGCAAAACAAACATCATTACGACTGGAAGCTCACCTTTCTCTGAAGCCGGGGAAACTGCGATTTATTTTTAAAATATTACTTTTCGGAACAATTTTAAGAACTGGTAGGAAACCTGTCATACAATGACATACAATGTTTTATTTTCACCGGCAGGCGAGTATTATGCAGCGGTTGGCTGTTGGCTGTTTTAAAAAGAGATTTTTGACTTTTTCAGATTATTGTAGTAGTAAAAATCTTAAATATTAAGAAGAAGAGGTAGCGAAACACCTCTTCATTTGAAAATAGCTTTTAAGTTATAGTTCACATTAAAAGGAAAGACCAGGACTTCACTCTTTCCTCTAGTCTCCTCTGTCAAAAACTTAATTAGAGTTTTCATGTCTCACTTGAATGTAACATCAAATTGAGTACGCCCTTAGCAATTTAATTCACATAAATTTAATTAACATTAATATTTTATAGTACCACTTTCAAATCTTTCATGAGATGTATTATTTTGTCGATGAAGGCACCGACACTGTTTCAATGAATACTTATGATATTTTTTAATATGGTACTCGGCTAGTAAGTGTGCCTACGTCTGATTCTATCATCAGCTCGTGTCAATTAAAGATTATCAGCCTTTTTCATGTTGATGAAGAAAATAATGTGAGTAACTTCCACAGGTCTTATCGATTAGAAATTTGGTGTCTTTTTACTTCAACGGTATTGCAGAAACACATCGTGACTTAATGCTTCAGCATCAACTGGAATGTGCAGAATACCCAACATATCAATTTACAGACGAGGTATCGGGTTTGGGCTTATTCAGATTCTCATTATGAATAGGTTAATAATAATAATGCCTGACATTTCCCATAGTATCATCTGGCCCCAAAGTAAGCAAAGCTAGTGTAATGGGTACCACATGACTGATATACAACTCTTCTTTTTGTAAATGCATACATATTATATATAGAAACACCCAGATCTGAGACAAATACTTGCAGATCATATAAACTTTTGTCACGCGCGGGATTCGAACCCGCGACATTCTGCGTCTCAGCCGGGCCTTAGTCAATAGATATTGTTTTTTTTTTGTGTCGGCTGTTTTATTTTTTTTATTTAAACTTGTTAACTCTGTTTCTATGGCCTCTGTCGCCTGTAGCAACGAGACAAACGATGTTGACGCTAAGCCGTGGGCTGTACGAAAGCTTTAATAACAAGCTTTCTTTTATAGCGACGTGAGAATCTAATTCAAGAAGTGTCTTGTTGAAGGAATCCTATACAATCGTACTAATATTATAAACTAGCTTTTGCATGCGGTTTTCAGGTCGAACTATCCCTCTTTCCTAAAATTACACTAGTGGCTTCGTGAGCTGCAGACCTCGCAAACATTTTTCAAAATGACTGATATAACTTTTTTTGCATTTTCCACCATATCTCCGCCATTTTGAAAACAATCCAAAAACTGAATCAACTAAAAAATTCTAAATAGTTATAGAACCTTCTCACAAAATTTCAAGAGAATCGGTTGAAAAATGCGACCTGTATAGGAGATCGTCCGGACAGACGCTGCCGGACAGACCGGATACGTAAGCATTTTCGCCTAAGCTGAAACAAAGACACTAGCGAAGCGTACAATATCATGTAGCGAAGAGTAGCGTGTCTCTATTCTTTGACATTAGTATGATAAAGACAGAGTATACTTATGCATACTTATAGAGAGAGAAGAATAGAAAAGGTAACGAAATTTAACTATTCATTGGCTAGTGTGTGTTTATAAATAAATAAACAATGTCAGACATTTCACTTAGGCCCAAGGTAAGCAGAGCTTGTGTTATGGGTACCACATAACTGATATACTACTTATATACTTTTTTTATTAAATACAAACATATTATAAAAAGAAACATCCAGACCAGAGACAAATACTTGCAGATCTGGCTGTCGGATATGCCTGTCAGATGTTTGACTGGCCTATCAGCTTAGTTGGTAGTAGCTCTCCCTTCTGCGCTGTAGGTTGAGGATTCGATTCCCTCCCGGGATAAACATTTGTGTAATGAACACAGGTGTTTGTTCTGTGTCTCCGGGTGTTATAAAGTATCATAAGTATGTATTTAAAAATACATATAAGTATTCCTTCAGCCATCCGGTTACCATAATACAAGCTATGCTTAGTTTGGGGCTAGATGCTGTTGTGTGCATTGTCCACCAATATTTATTTATTATTTATATATCGTACAAACATTTATCTCGCGGTGGGAATCGAACCCGCGCCCACGCATCAGAGAGGTCGTCAATTCATTGTATTTTTTGTTTTTATTGGTCATTATCATAGTAATGTCAACAGATGAAAATAGCGACAGATTGAAATGACACCATAAAAATGAGTGATACTAAGATCTCATTAACGAATAATTTGCTAGCGAGGAGTTTAAGTAAGCTCTGTCCTCGTCTTTCTAATGTCAAAGAATAAAGATAGCAACAGATTTGAAAAAATAGTAATCATAATCAAATGGTGCACAAGGCACACAACACCATTTAGCCCCAAACTAAGGATATATTGTGATAGTGACCAGATATCTGAAATATTTTTAAATTCATACTTATAATACTTATTACACCCAGATACAGAACAAGCACGTACGTTCAACGCATAAATGTTTCTTCTGGACGGGAATCGAACAACCAACCTACAGCGCAGAAGGTGGAGCTACTACCAACTAAGCTGATAATGGCTGAACTGATTTGAATAAAAGCTCATAAAGATATAGATTTGAACCTGGAATAATAATTTATACACTACGTTTAATATTTATAAGAAGAAGAATATTTAAAAGAAATATGTAAAGAAATGTGAAAAAGAAATATAAAGTAGTATATCAGTCATGTGGTATCCATAACAAAGGCTCTGCTTACTTTGGGGCCAGATGATGTTGTGTGAAATGTCCGGTATTATTTATTATTTACTAGCAACCCGCCCCGGCTTCGCACGGGTGCAATGCTGATACTAAATATACTACAGAATGTCTTTATATACAAAGTTAACTAAGAAAATAACATAGTCTAAGAGATAGACATTTACCATTGCGGATTTTTGTGTAGACCTTTTTAAGGTGTACAATACTGTAGTACATTATTTTGATCTATCTCGTAGGGTTCAGCTAGCGTTTGCAATGTAAGCGCAATAAAATGTGTTTATTTACGACACCACATAAGAAACCTCTAAAATGATCAGTGTTTCTGTACTATATTATGCATGTTTTATGCATTATGAACCTTTCTCTTGAATTATTATATCTATTAAAAAAATCAAAATCCGTTGCATAGTTTAAAGATCTAAGCATACATCGGGACAGACAGACAGCGTGAGGCAACTTTGTTTTATACTATGTAATGATTTAATTAGCTAATATGGCGCTTAAGTATGCTCTGTCCTTGTCATTCTTATGTAAAATAAAGAAGGCAGCAGATTTAAAAAACACATTAACAAGAAACGGTCTAACTTATACACACCTCTTAACATGAAAACTGCCTAAACACTGCATAAAATTCGCCCTGTCTCCATTTGTTATATCTTAAAACGGGATGACTTTTTACAGAACTTGGGAGACGTTTATAAGAAAAATAAAACTAAAAAAATAAAAAATCCATTATTGCCACATAAGAACTAAAAACAAAACAAAAAATTAAAATTAAACATACTTAATTATACGGACTTAAATTAGTTCACAGAGCAAAGGGGATAAATTCAGCAGAAAGCTGCACCTAGGTACAGCGATCATTTTCAGTTTACCCCCCTCGGATAGTTCTTAACCGAGTGTTTAGGTGGAGCGGGTTACAATCAAATTAAAATTATCACGTTATCTTATCATAAGGCATTTATACGTCTCGCTGATGGTCTTACATCTCTTTGGGCTCCATTCGGTTGTATGTTATAATCTAAACTGTCTGCATACTATAACTTTGTTCATTAAAGTTTTCACATTACAAGTTAAACTAGTTAGAATGTGAAGTCTGCCTGCCGTAAATATTTGAAAAGATGACTGCAATTAGGAACGTTCACGTTAACGAGAATTTCTATGCCGCAGAATGTGTATTTTCACTTGGACAGTCAGTAATAGAAGGTACTTGATTGAGAAATTAATTATAATAATAACGCCGGACATTTCACACAGCATCATCTGGCCCAAAGTAAGCAGAGCTTGTGTTATGGCTGATTTATCCAAATTTTTTTTAAATACATAAGTACATGTGTTATACATAGAAACGGGTCTGGGTGAGCCGAGACAAATACTTGCAGATCATACAAACATTTGTCCCGCGGCGGGAATCTAACCCACAACCTTCTGCGTCTCAACCGGACCATGGCCCACTGCGTCACAGAGGTCGTCAAATTAAACACTTAATAAATAAATAATTATAAAAATAATAAATAATATACGTGTTAAAGCAGAACTCCCATGCAGTGACGAAAAGCACCGTGTGAAAAAAGGCATGTCGTAGAACCTGATAAATTCGAAGACAGTGCCAAGTGAACAAAATGAGGTGCACTTTAATCCCTTCACCACACTGGTTCAGAATAACTGTTACAATAAGGTTCAACAATAAGAAGAAGAAGTAGATTTCAGTCCTATATAATGTTTGTGTTGTTATTTTAAATACCTGGATAACCTATCTTTGCTCGATATAAAACACGGATAAAACGACGTTTTCTAAAAATTAAACCGAGCTAGATCGATTTATCGCCCCCGAAACCCCCTGCATACAAAATTTCATGAAAATCCTTGGAGCCGTTTTCGAGATTGATATTATGCGATCATCCGCAAGAGAACGTCGTCCCTGATGCGTCACGTGAGGGACAGCACCAACAGATACCTGCAACTTATAGCAAGAAGGCTGGATACTGACTGCATCATCATGAAGCACTGCACAGAGGTGCACCATTCGCACCGGCGATGTAATGATGTGGTGCATGCAGTCTATATTTTAATTTATTTATTTTATTTATGTTCTCTATGTTTTAAATTATTATTATGATAAATATGGCTCAAATTTGTACATATACTTATGAAGGCTGAAATAAATGAAATTGAATTGAATTGAATATTATAAATATAGGTACATATATACAAAAATTGCTCGTTTAGAGGTATTAGATAAAACTAACTCTCGTGCACGCGTGGTGCCTTCATAAACAGTAGCCTATGGCCTACCCTATGATACAATCTACTCTTACCAAATTCATCTAGATGTGTGAAGTCGTGGAAAGGTAACAAAATAACAAACAGACACTTTTGAAAGTATAATATTACGTATAGAGTATGGATAAGCATCAATGAAATATATATCACAACAAAATCTATATATATAAAAGAAAGTCGTGTTAATTACACCACTTATAACTCAAGAACCTCTGGACCGATTTGGATGAAACTTAAAATGAGTATAATTAGTAACTTGGATTAAGATATAGGCTATTTTTATCTTGGAAACAACGGGACAACAGGAACGGGGCGGGCGATGCCGCGGGTAACAGCTAGCGCCATCTATCAATATTTATTCATAACTTTGTTAATCTCTGTAATTATTACAATAATTTGAATGAGAAGCAATCTTTTTTTTAATATCGATATTAGTAATTACTTTAATATTTTTTGTGAAGTTGTAACCTCCCAACGAAGTGGGCACGGGTCAGCTAGTTTATAATAAAACCAATTATAATGAGGCTATTATAACTTATTATAATTAGGTACTAACTTTTGATGTTGTCTGTACCTTTTTACATTTCGAGGCTCTTTAGCAACTAGGTTAGAGTACTTTTGCATTTTTCATGCCATTTACAAACATTTTAAACAGTGACGCAATTCCTGGTTTTCCTGGAAGATCATGCAACTGAACGTAACATAACGCTGAGTTGGACCCCATTTTGTGACGTCATCCCATGGATTGAGAGGATAGGACTATTTTACTAATTGTTACTTTAAGCTGCTTTAAATTAAATTTTCTTTCTTTCTTGTTTATATATGTATGTGTATCGTAAATAAACTTTTTTCTTTATTTCTTTAAAAAAACGAAAACCTACACTTCATCAGAAGGCAGAGCAATACTTTTGTATGCTCAGGTGTTTCAGTTCCTCTGTATTCTTAGCAAGTTCTTCCATCTCAGCGTCTGGAGCGTTCCTGTCATTAGTCAGCAACCATCTTGTAAATCCTCTTAGCGCGCACTCCGTGTACATGATATACTTCGGGGTAAGTTGACGGTACGCGTCCACGGTATATCCATCCGATCCCAAAGTCATGGTTGAATTTGGTGTCAGAATATAGAACTTAGCGACGTTGTGTCCTGAGACTAAACCGTCCACGACCCTAGCGTCTTTAACCAGCACGGGATTATCGTCTATATTGTAAAGTAAATTTGGGTCATTATACTTATTCTTGTACTGTTGAATAATATCTGCGGTTGGCCTGGTAAAGTTCCGGTAAGGGCAGTTCTGGAAAGGGACAGATCCACTGAAGAATGTGAATTTCCAGATCATGAACCAGGTGCCAATAAGGTTGTCGTTAGACCAGGCTTCACTATTGTCTGCAATACATCGTCTGTTCACATCGGAGAGGGCGAGAACTGAACTGAATGTACCAAGCAATAACACTACTGATAGACGATACATGTTGGCTTGACACGGGTGAAAACACAACTGCGTGTGATTTTGTATTTATAATAATAGTATAAAAATCTGATAAAAGTTTTAAATTAAAAATGATAAACATATTGATTATCGAGTAGATAAAAACGATAACTTTTCTTGGAATCAAGATTAAGATTGTCTAATCAACCGCCTGATCTGGATTGATTTTGTAACGACATTATATTTCACTTTAGGTGAGATGAATTAAACTTACTCAAAATTGTTATGTTTGCGCTAATCAGTAGAACTCATATATACCGAATTTAAGACGTAGCTTCTACATATTTTATGGGAGTTTCGCTCGGAACTGTATGCATCATTCAAAATCTTGCATTCTAAATGTAAACCTCACTTTGTCAATATAACCTCATTTTTGAAAATAGAAGTTACCACAACCTCATTAGTTTGCCCTCTATCGTACTCAGGAAAACAGAACTTGTCATTATGCACGATATTTTTTACGGTAACATGGCGATATTTTTTTCATTGTTATTATGATAAGAAAATATTCCATATTTTCATTAATTCGAAAACATTTTGTCATCATGAAACGGCTTATTTACTCGCAAAAAAGACAATGGTTTATTCTTTTAGCCGCAGGGATTATCATTACGTGTATTTACTTCAGAGAGGCCTTCATATATCCTGATTTTTCGAAGACCAATGAGCTTGTAGAGTTGCAGCTCAGTAACATACTTTCGAGAGATAAGGGAACAGGGTGTGAGATGCCTAATTTGGATCCGTTCTCAGAAGAAGCAATGGCGTTCAATAAATACGTTCCAGAGATTGTGTGTGAAGGCATAGACTGGGTCAATTGCCACAAGTCCGAATGCTACGTGACCCAGCAGATTCTGAACGAAATGAAAAACATTGAGTGTACGTACAAAGACATTATTTTCGTGAGGGACGATTATTATTACATTGGAAAGCCGACTAAAGTTTTTGGTCGTGATAAGTATGAGCTGAATAAAAGTGACCACGTGAAAGTGTATTGTAAAGGAATGGCTGTCAATGGATTAGGTATTATGCGTTCTCATTGGTTCGGCAACAGGGCTGGGTTTAGACCTTTAAAGTTTTCAACTGAAAAGTCTTTGAATATTCTGGTTGTTATATTTGATTCCACGTCGAGAAACGGCTTTATACGGCGAATGCCAGAGAGCTACAAGGTATTAACTAAAGAGTTACAAGCTGTTGTCCTGAAGAGCTATAATATAGTAGGAGATGGAACTCCTGGGGCTTTGTTCCCGATGCTTACTGGTCATATGGAATTGGAACTTGACGATTCCAGAAAAACGTACAGAAATAAAAAACACGTAGATGTGAAGCCGTTTCTGTTTCATTTGTTAAAGGAAAATGGATACAGGACAGCGTATTTTGAGGAGATGCCATGGATCGGTACCTTTCAGAACCGCTTCAATGGGTTCGAACACCAGCCTACTGATCACTACTTGAGACCGTTCTTTATGGAAGAGTATAACGGACGCTGGTGGAAGTCAAAACAGAAATATTGTGTCGGAGCTAAGCCTCAGCATGAGTACTTGATGGCCCTCACAAAACAGTTTTTAGAATTGAAAGGAAGAAAGTTTTGCTTATCTTTTATAGCTGAAATATCACACGAAGACTTTAATATGATCACCGCGGCTGATGAAGACTTAGCTTCTTTCCTCAGAACCTTAAAAAAAGAAAGACGATTAGAAGACACCTTGCTTATTGTGATGGGAGACCATGGAGCAAGGTTTACTGCACTCAGGAACACTTACCAAGGCAAGATTGAAGAACGACTACCTTTTGTCTCTATAGTACTGCCAGAAAAGTTAAAGAAAGAGAGACCCGAAGCCCTGAACAACTTGAAAGCGAACATCGATGTGTTGACCACTCACTATGATATGCACACGACTTTACTCGATGTTCTAGACTTGAAAAAGAACAGGAATACTTATAAAGTGCCAGGGTCTGATTTAGAAAGAGGAATGAGTTTTTTGGATCCTATCCCGAAGGCGCGTTCTTGTGCTGAAGCAGGCGTCATGCCTCACTGGTGTGCATGCGCTAAGTGGTACAACATAACCGATTCTGATATTATTTACGAGAAAGTTGGCCTAGCTCTGGCTAGGTATATCGACGGCATTACTGACGAGAAGCGCAACGATTGTGCTACAAGAAAACTGTCCAAAATAGAGTGGGTTCTACGCCAGAGTCCTAGTGAAAGTATGCTTGGTTACAAGAATTGGAACGAAATCGACCGGTACATTGGCAAATATGAAGAAAATATGCGTGTGCGGCCTGCAAGCGAGTACTACCAAGCTAAGATCATAATGAGTCCAGGATCATCCATCTTCGAAGGCTCGCTGGAGTACAAAGTGAAGGAAGAGTTTTTCATTATCTCTGAGAGGGATATCTCGAGGATAAACGCGTATGGCGATGAACCTAAGTGCGTGAGCTCCACTCATCCACAACTGAATAAATATTGTTTTTGTGAGAATAGACTAAGAAATAAACAGTATACCAATCTTATTAATATTTAAAATAACTTAAAACTGATAAACAAGTAAATAAAGTACTTATTTATTTATGAGCTTATGCATTTTCATTGGAGTAGAAAATCATCCGCCACGGATTAATGACCAGTACCGACAACAGTCTATGTGAAGTGAGGAAGCATTCAATCTGAATGCCCTAACGGTCACCCTTCAAGTGCTGACAGCAAAGAACGTTGCTATACATCATTAGAAACAACAAAGCTAGCTACGCCACGAGCTGAATGTATAGCAAAAAAGCGGGGACTACTGGTAAGCAGCATGCACTGATTATAATAGTTACTTGAGTTGGGTTGTGGGTGCCTTATATATGTATTTAATTTATAACTACATGAAAAAAAACGCAGACCTGAGGGTCAGTTCTGTATTAAAGCGTTATCTCTTAGCTTGCGATATTCCAACTAATGATTGGCAGGAGCTTGCTCAACAGAGACGAGAGTGGCGCAAATCTGTTAACAAGGCCGTTCCTAACTTTAAAAATAATCGTACATAACAGAATAGAATAAGTTTTTATTTGCAACAACACATAATATCCGAATAGACAAAATACAATAAAGCTATACAGACTAACATAATTAATGGTTGCCGCAAAATGTACCTAACTCAGCATATGCAGATTGAAGTGTCAACAATCCGCGCTGATCTTCCCTTAGGACAATTTTGTTTATCACTAAACATGTTCACACATGAAACGATATCTACATTAATAAGAAATAAATAAACAAATGTTACAAAACAGATAATAAAATAAACACAAAAAGAAATACATGAATTAATAACTATGGACACAGGCATCTAGCTCCAACTATTGTTATTTACAATTTGCAATCAAATTATCAAATCATATCGCAAATAGATTGGAAGTATTAAACCAAGCAACAATGTATTACTTACGTACAATAGTATGTAGTATTCTTATTTGCAACATAGTAATAATTCTTGAACACCCAGAGGACTCGATAAGAAACATATTCTCTTGGCGCTAGTCTGCGGAAAATTTATGACACTATATAGCTTGTTATAAGTCAACTGACGACGACTGCTGCTACAATTTTCATAACATTTTATCGTTTCGCTAAGAAGTTATCTTGAAGGAAAACTAAGCGTGAAGTATTTGTCTAGACCCACAGGTACCGCTGAAGCATTGGAGTGAAGTGAGTGAAGTCGAACGTGGAAAAGACGTGCTGTGATTTTATACCATTGTTTGATCTGGATAATAAAATCTTTATTTGGAACAAACGACATAAACTTAAACATAATAGAACGTAGTATAAATTATACTATGTTATATACATCAACGCCCTTCGTAGTACCATCGAAGTCAAGAATACAAAACAAAAAGTAACATACTCCATAATTAAATTAATAAGATAACGTTGTAGAGTATAAGTGTACATAAGGGTATATATGGGTTATAAGAATGTGTGTGTGGGATGTGTTGTGTACTGGACTAAATGACACCAGGCTGTTGAGAGCTTGATGTCATTAGGTACATTGGCAGATTTTAGGGATCCTTTGTCGTCTTTGGGTGTCTGTGTCATAGCAGTAAGTTAGTGCTTACGCCATCTGCTATGCTATACTAGTGGCTCGTACGTTCGTATGTGTCACCTGGCATACAAGCAACTGCCCCTTTTAAACTTGACGCGTGTATTCCCGGCAAGTTAAAAGGCATGCCTTTTCCAAATTCCCAAAAAAATAGCAACAATGGCAAATTATATTCTTATTCTAACAAAAATCAGGGGAACGCTAATCCCGCGACAATTAAACCATTCTCCAAAATAGCTCAAAATACCCCAAAACGGGTCGCGAACCCGCATTACGCACGTCACTATAATCCGATAATGAGTTGATGATGACATGTTACCGCTAGGATAATGGGCATCTGTCCATCATCGGATAATCAAGGATAACCGCATTGATATAATAATGTGATTAATAATATCGAGCGCTTGTGTATCTGGGTTATTTGTCAGATCGACTAAGTTACGATCAGCACAGTCGTTTATATATTATACAGAATTATACAGAACACTTTTAAACAAATCATTAAAACATTAAACAATTCAGTAAATAAATAAATAGATAAAAGCTTTATTTCACATAACATTACACAGACAAACAATAAGGTACAAAAATAAAATTCTAAACATAACTAGTAACACTATAAAAAAAATAAAAAGACACGAGTTACAACTAACACACAAAGTAGCTAAGAAACAAGGTAGGTGCAAGGTCTGTGGTATGCCAAAAAGGACCAGTCTCAGCTTATTGTTACTCTGCGCCATTAGGCGTAGGGCAACGCTGGTTTTCAGACTGGGCCTTTGTAGTAGTAAAATAATAATGCCGGATATTTCACAACAATAAAGTTTTTGCTATTTTTGTTTCTAGCTTCTGTCGACGGCTTAGCATGCGTGGTGTCTGCATAAAAGGTGGCATTTTTGGTCACTGACTACATACTCGTATATACCAAGTTGCATTTAAAGATCACAGTAAATTTGGACCCTTTCCAAATTTACTGTGATCTTCAAATGTCAAAAATATAAAACGTATAATCAAAAATGACATAATTTCGATTACTACACGTACTTCTTACCATTGAATATGTGAGTCAAGAATGTTTCACGTATTTAGAAGGGCTATTTGAGCTATTAGGGTATGCCGGAAACCTTAGAACGGCCTATTCAAATTTAAATATTTTTATTCAATAAAATCTTTGAAACGCCTTACATACTAATTGAATTCAGATGCCATTTCCTAATCTATGTCCGAGAACTGGCAAAAATCTTCCTGGTCCTAGCGCCTTTTTGTATGATCCATCTTATAACTAGTTTAACTACAAAAAACTAATACAAGATTACAGTAGTTTGATTTTTACATAAAACAAAGGAAAGTAAAACAGCTTAAATCTATTAAAATTATGACTATAAGAACATTCTAAATATGGAATTTAAATATAAAAGAAAAACTCAATGGGTACTTTTATAATACTATTATTATAAATAAACAAATAAAATTATACTTCTTAAATGTCTGTTTTGCTGATAATATCTAAGTTTATAAATACTGTTTATACATTGCAAATCTGTCAGTTAACTGTCTGAGGGCAGAGTAACATGAGGCCATGCATTCTTATCCTCTTCTCATAGGCTATTCCTCTTATCATAAACTGCCATAACTAGATCTGGTTATTGAGTCATGAAGGTATTAAAGTATTGTGGCTATTATAAAACAAGTAGATATTGTAGGTCATAGCTGGTGAGCAAGCAAATAAAAGCACGATAATCACTTTAAACAACAAGTTTTAATTAAATTCAATTCAATTCAAAAATACAATACAAAATACAAAATACAAAATGTTTTATTTCAGTAACTTAAGTAACATAGTTTATCAGTATTGGATACCTCCTTTTAAGTATAAAATACCTGTATTAGGAGAATATCGCTCTTCTTAATTGTGGTTTATAGCTGTTATATTGCTGTAACATACATTAAAACATTTACTTAACTACTTATACTAAATAACATTCATGTGAATTTTTGAGGGTAGATTTGAGACAGTTATCAAAGTCAGTTGTGAATGTTGAAGTTCAGCGCGAGTGCTGTGGTGAGGTGTAGGTAATTTTTGTGGGTAGAAAAATATTGTTGTGCAGTGTCACGAAGTGTCGATGTGAATGAGTGTTTGAGTAGGTGTAAGTTTTTGTAAGTAAGTATTGATGTATGGTCCAAGTGTAAAAGTTTCGTCTGATAACACCAGGCTAATGTGAGTTGGTGTATCAGTCGTAACCACTGGGTGTGGTGTGTCTGTTTGTATGAGTGTGTAGTGTGATGTGTGTGTGTGTGTGTGTGTGTGTGTATGTGTTTTGATGTGTGTGTACAATGAATTATCTCGTATTATATAAATTCAATTCAATATTTATTTATTCAATAAAATCACAAGGACCACTTTGAATCGTCTTCTTACATGCTAGTGAATCTAGGTGCCGGTTCCTCTAACCCCAGTTCAAGAAGAATCCGGCAAGAAACTTGTCTGGTCTTAACACTTTTTTGTATGATCCTTGACAATTTTGTTAAGGATGCCGAGTCGAGTTGGAGCTGATTTAACCCAAGCTTTTTTGTCATCTAAATAATCAGATATTTTATAATATGCTTTAATAAACAGTTTCTGTTTAATTACGTTTTTATATTTGCCAATCGACAAATCTAACACGTCGCTTGACCTTGTTATAGAAGCGTACACATTGCCCTATAAAAGACTTATTAACTTTAGCGAGCCTAATAGTGGGAACAGCGAGTTTATCTTTATTTCTAGTGTTAATACTATGATTATCGCAATTTTTTTTAAATAAATGCATATTTTTGTGCACAAACATGAAATTTTCGTATATATACTGACAAGGCACTGTCATAATATTAATTTCTTTAAACTTATTTCTAAGTGATTCTCTAGGGCCCATGTTATAAATTGCACGAACAGCCCTCTTCTGCAGCACAAATATGGTGTTAATATCAGCAGTACTCCCCCACAACAGAATGCCATACGACATAATGCTATGAAAGTAGCTGAAGTAAACGAGTCTAGCGGTATCTACGTCGGTAAAATGACGGATCTTTTTAACAGCGTATGCCGCAGAGCTGAGTCTCTTCCACAATTTATCTAAGTGCGGGCCCCATTGCAGTTTATTATCTGAAGTAATGCTTAAGAACACTTTGGTGTCGACGAGATCTATCTTTTCGTTTTTAATTTTTACATTAGCTTTCACCTGTTTAACGTTGGGCAGTATAAAACGAATTCATTTCGTTTTTTTCTCGTTTAGTAATAAGTTGCTTACGTTAAACCATGTTACAACTTTAGAAATTGCATTGTTTACATCGTCAAGATTAGTAAGTCGTCGCTTTAATTTAAATAAAAGTGACGTGTCATCAGCAAACAGTACAATCTCGTGTTCATCCTTTACAAGTTTAGGTAGATCATTTATATAAATTAAAAACAAGAATGGCCCGAGTATTGATCCTTGTGGTACACCCATTTTTACCATTGAACCTGGAGAACGCTTTCCATTTACATCTACTCGTTGTGTTCGGTCATTTAAGTAGGATGTAAGAAGCTTAAGTAAAACTCCCTTAACACCATAGTGATGTAGTTTGCTGATTAGAGTTTCATGATGAACGCAATCAAAAGCTTTCGACAGATCACAAAAAATACCTAAGGCATCGCGTGATTCCTCCCACATATCAAAAATTCGTGATATTAACTCAACACCGGCATCAGTAGTTGAGCGTCCCTTTGTAAATTCGAATTGTTTACTGTCAAGTAAATTGTTGGTATTAAAATGCCGTTGTAATTGGTTTAGTATAAGTTTTTCAAATATTTTACTAAATGTAGGAAGTTCTGATATAGGTCTAAAGTTACTAGGATCGGAATGACTACCTGATTTGAATAGAGGTATGATCTTGGTATGTTTCATTAAATCAGGAAATACTTCACTGTCAATACATTGACTAAATATGAAAGCTAGATCTGGTGCAATAATATCAATTAGTGGTTTTATAACACTGACAGAAATGCCTCAGAGATCAGTGGTTTTTTTTACATTAATCATTTTGAATGCCTTGATAATATCGTTTTTGTCCACATGTTCAAAGTAAAATTGTGTGACACATTCAGGTAAAATATCTTTTAACAATGATTCTGCTATTAAATTAGAAGAGTTTAAAGACTTTGTAGTGGAGACTGGAATATCAGTAAAAAAAGTTTCAAATGCCTTTGCTACATCTATATCTGCTTAATGATATTATTATTAATATTTAAATTTATTACACTTTTATGAGTTTTGGATTTTCTGGTCTCACTATTAATTATTTTCCAAGTTGCTTTTATTTTATCTTGACTGTTTTTAATTTTTGAACTTAAATACTGAGATTTAGCAGAGCGACAAACATTTTTAAAGATTTTTGGGTAATTTTTTACTTTTTCTTTAAACTCTTCACTAAAGTTATACCGTTTTTCACTGTACAATTCATACAAGGTACGCCTACTCTTATGAATACCTGCTGTTGCCCACTCACAAAATGTTGAACTGCCAGAGACCACAATAGTTTTGGGTGTGAAAATGGAACTGAATACTTTATTAAATTCAGTGAAAAATGTATTGTATAAATCATTTGGATTATCATCATTATACAACAAACAAGGCAAGTTGGTATCCAGGTTTAATCTTACTTTCTCTAAACGATCAGTGGTAACTGGTATATAAGTAATTTTTTTTTGTACATCTTTATTATTAATTTTAGTTTCTATTTGAACTAGTTGACCGAGATGGTCAGAGTGAATATTACTAATTATATTTTTGCTTATTATGTTTACATTGGTAAAGATATTATCTATGCATTTGGCCGAAGTGGCAGTTATTCTAGTTGGCTCCATAAATGTAGGTTCAAGACCAAAGGAATTAAATAAACTAGTTATTCTGGTACTTAATGAATATTTCTCAAGCTAATTTATATTAAAATCACCGCATACAACAATTTCTTTATTTGATTTTGTAATGACTTGTGCAAAATGTCCTCCATAATTTTCTCAAAAATATCAAATGAGGCAGTTGGTGGGCTATAAGTGCTTATAACAAGGAACCGCTCCAACTCTATGCAGGCTATCTCAATGTGTCCTTCTACAGAGTGGGCGACAATGTCATTGCGTTCTTTGAATTTTATTTGTTTATTTATTAATATTAATGATCCACCTCTTATAGAATGTACTCTGCAGAAAGAACTACCAACTTGGTGATTCTTGAAGTTGAACATGAGCTCATGACTTTTCAGCCAATGTTCTGTTAAGCAGATTATGTCAATATTGTTTGAGTTCATGTACAAGTCTGTAATTCTTTGTTACAAATTCCTTGAATATTTTGATGCACCAAGTTAGTAAACTTAAACTTGTTTACAGTATTTATTTTATAGTTTTTAGTCTTTTTGTTTGATTGACTATTTTTATAACATATATTATTTGACTTGTCAGTGCTAGAGACTTCCCCTATTGTCTTTTTATCTTATTTAAATTACTAGGAAAAGATTCCAGAGTCTGATTTGGAATGTCAAGATTATGCTCAATAGAAGCATTGTGTGTAGCCACGTTCTTGGCTGTTATACTAAAATAATAAGATAGCGAAACAGCTACCTGTCGTTTGTAATAATTAGGAAGGTAGTATCTACCTTTTGTCAAATAATATTTTTTACTAGCAGTGGTGTTAGTGTCAATCATATGGATTACATTATTATTATTGCATGACATTGTATGCAAAGCCTGATTTAATTTATACCTGTGGTCATTTTCTGCTTGTGGCAAGCTGTCGCTGTAGGGAAATGTAAACATTACAATTTTGTTTACTTGCAATGAACAAAGTGTTTCAAAATATTTTATTAATTCAGCTTTGTTTACATTACCCCTATTTCCAAGCCAAATTACTAAATTAGAGTTGTGCTTAAAATTATACTTAGTTATTAATTGCATTATGTCATGCAGGTCACAGTTTGGTAAGCAATTATTTAGTACAGTATGTCCCATGCTAGTGTTTAATAATAATTGGCCCATATTTTTTCCAATTTCATCACAGAACATTATGGTTTCTTCTAATGTAACATTTTTGTGTGAGTCCGAACACGCTTGGAATAACAAAACAACTACTATTGAAACTAACATGGGTTTGAACATAATTTTCAACAACAGTGAATCCGGTGGTACGGGTAATGTTCGAAGTAAAAGACTGTGAAATGAAAATGAAATAAAAAATATTTATTTGACACGACAAAACACAAAAAAGACTTAACCTAGGTTAGGTTAATGATAAAAACATAATGAAAACTAAAAATAAAAAGGAGTACGTACGCCACAAAACATGGTAGGTGACCGAGCAGTATTAGGTACCTATTTGCAATCAGAATCAATATAAAAAGTTGTGTATGTCGCTATTTACAAATAATATATAAAGATTACGCACCTGCATAGTGTGCTAAAAATTATGTCGCGCCAAAAAGGGTCAGCTCAGCAAAATTCAAAATTAATATATATAAATAAATATTGATATTGTGCCTACGATTAGTAAAATTAAAATATTAAATATCTCTTTTGTTCGGTTATTTATGCGTTTAAATACCAATAATACATGAGTAGTTACATAACTAAAAAATATATGAATAATAATAAATTATGAAACTGACGAGAATTCATACGTGGAAAATATAACACTGTTCGCAAACTGGAAAAGGACAAAAGGTAAACAAAACGATCTACGTTTTGTCTATCGCAATGACTTCAGTTTATCTTGTAATCATGGCGCATGTCGTCGAAATTTCTGGATGTAGTTAAACTCACATATCATGGTAAATTATCCTGTATTGAGTCAAAATTATAAGGAACTAGTATTTTTAAACTTTAATGATCGGAATTCATATTGTTTTTGCATTTGTGGTTTTATTAGAGTATTACTAAAACGAGAGAATGCCAAGAATTAATTAAAAGGTCGGTCGCCCGTTTGGTAGACGATATAGTTAAATTCGGGGGACGCAGATGCACAAGATTACACTGGACTGGTCAGCGGATAGTACAAACTTAGAGAGGCTTATACCACAGCAGTGAGTGTCAGACTGCAAATGATGATGATGACGCAATAAATACCCGTTTACTATTAAAAAAAGATATCAACTCTGTTTTTCTGAAAAACAATCCTTAAGAATATAGCTCTAAATTTATTATAAATGCTCGACATTAGTACACAATGAGCCCCAGTTTAAATCTTGTTTGCACAGCAATAACTCACTATTATCATTTTGTAAAATACATTATCATTTTATAAAATACTTGTAATAATTCAAAGGATAATATATATTACATCGCTGTGCACACTAAACGTACAATTGAGAAGTAAGTTTAAAATATGGAGGTCTTAATTTAGTAAGTGGGCCATATAAAGGGCGACTTTAGTATTTTAGCGCGTATCGTAATAGCTTTGCCTTTTGCGATGTAGGAATCTAAAAAATACAAAACATCACAATATATTAAAGCCCTGTAAATATCACATTAGAGAATTCAAACAAGTGTGGTGAAATAATTAAAGTGCGCCTCAGAGAATGCTGTTTAAAAAACACTGTGACTCACATTTTAGGATTGTGTAAAATGGGCCATGTTTTGGGTCAAATCGGGATAAATGTATATTGGGATAGAAAAATCGTAGAACGGAGAATTACTCCCCCTTTCTTGCACGTGGCAAATGTCTTCAAACTTTTTAGGTTTTACGACATGCGGGTTTTGCACAAACAAGTTTTCAATAGATTAATCCATCGATGCACGACCGTATTTGAACCCACAACTTTAGGATCAAAAGCTAACTAATAATAGACTACTAGTGCTTGTAACTAGCTTATAATTAGTAGCACATCAAGGCATGTCGTAGTATTAAAAAAGGTTGTAAACACGTGCTAAGTGGAAGATAGAAAAAGTGGTCTCGTTCGACTCATATTTTTTATACCTAATAGGTATTTATCCCGGTTTGACCCAAAGATTTGTTAAAAAAAATGGACCTTGTGTTCAAAAGAAGCATTTGAAGCGCACTTTATTCCTTTCACCACATTGCTTTAATATAACTAAGTGATACGATATACGATTAAAATAAGATTAGCGCCTTTGAATTATTTTATTTCTTCTGCCCGCTTTAGTTTCCGCTACCCTCGTGGCCATAACTACCGAACTACATACCCATTGGATGCTGTGAGAAGATCAAACAAGATATGAATTGATAGGATCATAAATAGGGAACGACGGATGTTTGTCCGTCTGTTGTTGCCATTTTTTTATTAATAGGCGCTTTTGAGCACAGCTCATGCCCTTTGGCTTCGTTTTTGCTTGATAAGTGAACATGTGAACCGATGCGGGAAACATTTTTATTGTTTGTATTACAGGTAGATATATAATGGCAAAAGAGTTTAGACTAAGGTCTATTCACACACTAGTTAGTTTTTTTTTTTTATAAAAAAATAAATAATTCCGGACATTTCACTCAGCATCGTCTGGCCCCAAAGTAAGCAGAGCTTGTGTTATGGGCACTACATAACCACATGACTGAAAACTTGTACTTGTAAATGTATGTATTATACATTGAAACACCCAGACCCGAGACAAATACTTGCAGATCATACAAACATTCATCTGAAATGTCAACTGTATAGATAACTTGAATGGTTTAATAATTAATACTATACATTACATAAAACTGGAAACAATTGTGTAAAGATTTGTCCCCCGGCAGGAATCAAAACCGCAACCTTCAGTTGTTTAAATCTGTTGCCATCTTCTTTAAATACTATTAAAACGAAAAGAACAGAGCATACTTTAACAGCACGTTAGCTAATTATTAGATTTTCAGAGCGTATACTTACGTTTGTTCAAACTCAACTCATTTTGACATAAGAAATAGTAAACATAACGCTTGTTTTGGCCTGGATACTTAAAAAGGATAAATTCAATATTCTCCTCACTACCAACTATAAGAGTTTAGTAATATTTTTTAACTTACTTTACATATATTTTTCGTATTATGTGTACTTACCCAATTGAAATATTGTAAAACGATTCATGATACATAACTGCAAAAAAATTGTTTTCGAACTATTATTGTTATAAAAGACTCTATGGACGTAGTACCGCAAAAACTCCATGTTGTATACCTAATATGAGGATAATGCAGTGAGCTATGATATTGTTACTATAATTAAGTTACCAGTTAACTAACATAATAGTATATTGTAGCTGTTTATTGATTTAGTGTAGTGTAACAGTAAAATAATGTAATAATGCTCATACAATTTATTCATAAAGAACACAAGAACAAAGTGTCCTCCCCTTAACTAGAGACAGTAAGAAAAGTGATATTGGACACATTATTTGACACTCCATATAAATAAGTCAAAGTTAAATTACGCATTGGCTTACTTGGCTAAATACTAATCCCTAAACGATTTTCTTCCAGACAGAAAAACTTCTTGAGTTTATAAAACACACGCGTAACTAAATTTGAGGTTTCTGCTGGTTTTGTTACGATCGATTTCTTCCCCTAGACCATGTTAGCTTTACATACATTACCGAATAAACCCAGTAATAAATAACAACATTGCGTGGAATCAGGCGATGCACACTAAAACCTAAAAATCTAATGTGTCATAGTTTACTAATTATATAAGCGGCAATTGGCTTGCAACAAGTCAGTTACGCAATAGTTCTGTATACGTTGGGGTCAGATGATGCTGTATGGAATGTCCGGCATTATTATATTTGTTTAATTCTACTTGTAAATTTTGTATTAAATGTATAATGTGCGCAATATTTGAACGATCCTCTGAATACCATTAAACATCCTCAAAGAGATCTCTGCAAAATATGATAAGGCCCCAGATTACGTAACCTGCGATAACTATCAAAACATTGCATGATTTCCGACAAACACACTTTTTATTCGCTAATATCTCTGCTATAAACGTATTATAACCACGTGGTGGGCGACAGACGATTATTTCAATTTTCAATTCAATTTCATTTGTTTTTTTCATAAGTATATGTACAAATTAGATCTATATTTACCATACAATTTCAAACATACAGAACATAAATAAAACAAAAGAAATTAAAAATACAGACTCCATGCACCACATCATTACATCACCGGTGCGAATGGTGCACCTCGGTGCACAATGTTTTATAAAGATGCAGTCCGTTTCCAGCCTTCCTCGTATAAGTTGCAGGTAGCTGTTGGAGCTGCCCCTCACGCGACGCATCGTTCTCTTGCCGATGATCGCATAAAAGTCGTCGACGCGTGCGTTCGCGAACATCCCCGATGCGCTACAGAAGTATGGTAGCCAAAACAGCAACCTGAAACTATTATCGTACTGGACTCGAAGGGCATTCCAGCAGCCCTTAGTAAACTTAACCCATAGAGTGCACGTGTAAAAAGACTGGCAGTATGCCTTAAACAAACTTGTATAGTATAGACAGTAGGTTTAATCGGAAAGTGCCCTTTCAATAACTCTATTCTACTTTTAAGATTTAGGTATATTGTGTTTCTGTTTTTTTATGTTTTTAAATCTTTTATGACCCTACTATCCTACCGAAATAAACGCCGTTCGCTTTTATGTAATAATCCTAGGCTACGGGGGACTAGTATGACAGTAACTCAAATAGGCATTGTTTTTCATTTTCTTGGAAAATAAATGAGTTTGATGCTACTAACTATAGATCTCAGGTGTTTACCTAGTCTGAGGGTCACAGTCATGAGCATATATTTGCATATTTGTTTTGTATCCATAAATCCTACTTCTGGCCATAAAATTCACGGTGATATTTCACCAGCCCCCAGTGAGGTAATAGCAATATCGGTCTAACGAGCTCAGCTGATACCTGGGCTTAGTTCGAGCACTCAATTATAAAATGACCTTTAAACTGCTTTAAAATATTCCCTAGGCGAGAGGCGAGTTCTAGTTTTATATTAGTTTAATTAGACTCTGATTTATGTCACCAGCCACTTTCCTCTTATGAAAAGCTCTTTCCGTTAGGAATATTTTAATAATATGTTGCACATATCTGTAAGTAGAGATATACATAGAAGGTTTCAATAGCCGTCTGCGATAGTCTTCAAATTATTGAGGTTAGTCCCCCTGCTGACTAACAGAAAAACTAGCAATAGAGAAGGAAAACTTGAAACAAACCCGGCTCGGTGCCAGCCGTTATGCACCTGCAACCGAACCAACACCGCATTTACTTATTCGTCTTTCCTGCGGGTCTTGTCGGCAAGGTCGAGAGGTTACATTAAGATTTACCTAAGTGCATGAAAGGAGCCTCTGAGGCGCACTTTAATCCTTTCACCACACTTGTGAGAAATAACTAGTGACACGATATGAAGAAAAACATTGCCGTGACACCCATGTGAGTAGTACTTAGACCTACCTATAAACCCAATGGTCTACATTTAATATGGCAGATACGAAATGCAAAAGGAGGCAAAAAACTAATTTTCTTAACCTTGAGAGGATAGAGGTCGAAATAGCAAGAGACGAAATGAACATAGTTCAAATATAACAATAGAAATAAGTAAATATAACAAACAATACAAAAAGGCCGCGTTTGTACAGCTCTATATCAGACTCGCAAAACAAGACTATCAAAGCTAAAAAACGTAATCGCAAACTGCTCATCCGACCGTATGTAAACAAATCAATACAAAAGCCTACTGTTAGCAAAAAAGGAGATTCATATCACGTCCGGGAGGGTTGGCAAAAAAAGCGCAATCCTTTACGTGTACAATTTAAGAAATGTACGGTCAACAATAGCAGATCTAAGCAATTTGTTTACCTGGAATTGAGTTTGGTAGATTTTGAATTCTCGCTACCTATTGGAATCACGTAATGTAAGAACATTATTCTCACAAATAAAAAAATTACTGTCAAATGTCAATACTTCTAAATTGTTTGAAAAAGAAACAAGCATTTGAAAATATTATGGATTATTTTTGGCAAACTTGAGAAGCGAATATTACACTTTTATATTATAGTAGCTGTTGCTCGCGACTTCGTCGGCATTTTTTTTAAAGGAATTTTAGCTTAAATCCCTAAATCCTTAAATTCCCAGGGTGCTTTTCATCTTCTTGCCAAACTGTATTGATAAGTTTTGAAGCAATCACACAGACCATTAAAAAGTTTCCAAGTTTCTAAGAAATTAAAACATCCGTTACAAAGTTCCCACACAAACTTTGACACCCCATTTTACCTTTTTGGAAGGCTTATTTTGAAAAATCCTGAAACATGCATTTTATTTATTCATATCAAGTTTCAAGCAAATAGCACCACGCGTAAAAAAGTTTCAAACATTCGTTATCACCCTCTTAGGGGTTGAATTTCAAAAAATCCCGCCTTAGTGGGCGGTTTTGCAGTAAAAGTAAGCTACCTTCCAAATTTCAACTTTCTAGCTTCAGCGGTTTAGGCTCGGCGATGATGAATCAGTCAGTCAGTCAGGTTAAGCTCTTTTATACGTACAGATATAAAACTAGCTGCTGCCCGGGGGCTTCGCACGCGTGGGTACCTACATACAAAGCAGCCTATGCCATTCTTAAAGGTCCCATCTATCTCTATACCAAAATTCATCAAAATCGGTTCAGCGATTTAGGCGTGAAAACAAACTGACGTAACAAACAAACTGACAGACTTACTTTCGCATTTATAGTATTATTATGACGAATGACAAGATACGACATTAAGGCATTATACTATTCAAATTCATTTTATTACCATTATAAAACATTACAGGTAACAAACATTACCCAATGAGTTCGTTATGGACATTATACAATATAACTATAATCAACATAAACACTTGACACTGGCAAAATTTACACATGCCATTTACCAAGAAAAAGAAAAAGAATAAACTGTGCAACTAGGGAAGAAAAAATAACAGAGTTTAGAAATAGAAAAAGTTTTTATTTGCAACAACACAGACAAAAATACAATAAAAATAAAAAATACAAAATTAATGGTTGCCGCAAAATGGACCCTAACTCAGCATATGCGGATTGCAGTGTTAACAATCCGCGCTGGTCTTCCGTTAGGACCAATTCTGTTTAGCGGACATGAAACGATAATTACATTATAAATAAACAAGAAATAAATAGACAAAAGTTACAAAACAGAAAATAAAATAAACACAAAAAGAAACACATGAATAATTTCATATTTTAGGTCAGATTTTTGTGTCTCTTTACGGACAAGTAGTCATTTGGAAAAGCTGAGCGTTGAGCATCGTGGGATTGTAGAAGTGATAACTTTTTATAGGTGGGTAAACCACTCCGTTACGCAACGTGTCACGACGCCAGTCTGTCTGGCTTCCCATTCTCTCACACATACGGCAGCGGTAGACATACTCCTCCTCTCTCACTTTAACCCACAGCACTAGTTGGATTAGTTAAAATTATCAGTCGGGCGTCCAGAGACCTACACGTATTTTAATAAAACACTAATAAAAAAACAAATAAAAAAATGCTCGTGACTTTTATCCCGGGCTAATAGATACCTCAGAATTTACTTATTTTTACAGAATTTACTCTTTAAGAGTGAACAAGTTGATTATCTTTCCATACAAACGTCGAAGGGTGATCACACCACCGTCTGATGATGAACAACCAAAACTAAAAGAGATATAAATTTGTCTTGTCATAATCTATGCTAGTATCAATACAGAATTGTAAAAATAATATGGTTTTGAAAGATACAAGACTCAAAAAAAACGTTTTTCATCACTGATTTTAGCGCAACTTCAGGTGTGAATAAATAACAAACGGAGTACGCAAACTAAAAAAATATTCCGATACAAGCATAGATTATTTATTCAAGAGCTCAAATAACTTTTTTTTTAATAAATACATCAGTAGTTTTTTCATGAAAACCCTTGAGCCAAAAATCTACTCATTATTTTTACGCAATCGTTTTATTTAGAAATCATAGATTAATCTGATCATATGACTCGAAATTATAATCACGCTATCTCCTTACTGCTCATCTCTATCCTTGGTGCACGTCTATCCTTTTCTCACACTAAGCTAGGTGAAATAGCATGCATTTTAGCTGCGCCCACTAACGAGTTTGTGCCGCTGACTCGTGTATCCTTAAGGATGTCTATGGAGGTAGTTAAAGGCACGTCTAAAAAATATATTTCACACACGCCCACGTTTTGCACAGTAGTTCAAATTCCGTATGTGACAGATTGCAAGCCCATCGCCTGGCCTGTCAGTTTAGTTGGTAGTAGCTCTGTCTTCTGCGCTGTAGGTTGAGGGTTCGATTCCTTTCCAGGATAAACATTTGTGTGAGGAACATAGGTCTTTGTTCTGTGTCTGCGTGATATTAAGTGTCATAACTATGTATTTATAACATATATAAGTGGTCTATCAGTCATCTGGTCACCATAATTTGCATTTGCTTAGCTTGTGCTAAGCTTAGTTTGGGGTTAGATGGTGTTGTGTGCATTGTCCACTAATATATATCGCCTCTTATATGAATACTTATCAAGATACGTACCTCCGTGAATGTTTTATACAAAACCCAGTAACTCAGTCTGAAATTTATAATATTTACGAAATTTGTCCAAGTTTTAAATTGGGTACTCAGACTTGACAATGTATTTGTTTTTTATTTAAAAAAAAAGTGTTTGTTTATAGATCTATATATAATGATAGTAAATAGTGCCGGTCTTTCACACAGCATCATCTGACCCTAAAATAAGCAGAGCTTATGTTGCACATGACTGATACATTATTTATATACTTATTTTGTAAATACATACATATTATACATAGAAACACCCAGACCCGAGACAAATATTTGCAGAACATTTTGCAGAAGGTTGCGGGTTCGATTCCCGCCGCGGGACAAATGTTTGTATGATCTGCAAGTATTTGTCTCGGGTCTGGGTGTTTCTATGTATAATATGTATGTATTAAAACAATAAAAAAGTATATAAGTAGTATATCAGTCATGTGGTACCCATAACACAAGCTCTGCTTACTTTCGGGCCAGATGATGCTGTGTGAAATGTCCGGAATTATTATTATCATTATTATTAAAACAAGACGAAACGGACTTAGGCCGTGTTTATACAGTGTTCAAGTTAAGAAGCGTGTATAAGTAAGTCCGAAGTTCTTTTGTCTGTTTGACTGTTTGTATGTCTGTTGTTAAAGGCTTGGCTGAGACTTGCGGTTGCGGTTCGATTCTCGCCGCGGGACAGTTTGTATGTTAAATAATATGTATGTATTTACAAAAGAAAAATGGTTTACAATAAACCCTTTAAACCTTAACACATTAATACCTTCACATAACTGCTAAGAGGCAGAGTAATAAGCACTGTGATGGTACCAACCTAGACGGACTTACTGAGTTCTACCTCCAGATAAAGTGTAATTATAGTATCTCAATAGTTTCACCATAGGCTTGTAGAATTATTGAAACATACCTAATTCCATGAAGCTTAATAGTTTGGAGAGTTGGGTACGTCATACTATTTCTATTGCAATCTGGGTTTACCGATTCGTTGGTAATTACAGACAATCTGTGCTTGGCCTAGTTTGTATTTCAAAACTTGTGTGCCCAATCTTGTGCTTTGTTTACAAACCGCGCAAAGCTTTAACCCACGTTTTGAGGTTAAAATATAAGTTTAGATGTAGATTGTAGTGTGTCTTTTAGGTTTGTATTGAGAACTTTAAGTTCTCGCACACCAAACACTCAACGCTGCGGCACGCGGCACACTACAAACTAAGTAGTCACACATTTTGATAAACACGGGCTTTACTCACGTGTTAATTTGTCAATGGAGGCATTGACACTGTTACGATTCACCTAGAGAATCTTCAAAGTATAAATATAAATCTTGAAAATTATACGTCAGTAAATTCCGTTCTTATCAAAATGACAATCATAACAACTCACGAATGTTTTTAAGATGAAATAAGTAGTCACATTTAATTAAAATCAAAAGTCAAATCGCGTGTCCAACAGCTCGCGGAAAAAAACGGCTGTTCCGTCACGGATTTTCCGTGGTGTGTCAAATCCGCTGAACCACGGGGTTAGACGTGTAGGGCAGGATTTACATTCTGTAAGGTTTTAAAGCATACATAAAGGGTAGTCATTTGAAGAAAGCGTATTATAATATAAATGACTATATTATTGATATCATGGCCTCATGTCACTCTGCCCTCAGACAGTTACCCGACACTTTTGAAATGTATGAACTCTTTTGTATTAGTTTGTCGTAGTTAAGGTAGTTATAAGATGGATTATGCAAAAAAGAGCTATGACCAGGACGAGTTTCTTGCCAGTTCTTCTCGGGCTTTACGGGCACCTAAATTCACCTAGTATGTAAGACGTTTCAAAGTGATCCTTGTGATTGTATTGATTAATATGTCGCGTCAGGCATGGCAGGTTGAGACATCAGGTGGTCATTTTCTTCACCTTCCATTATTATGGGCGCTATTAGGTTCTCCAGGCAACGAAGTAAAGGAAACACGTAACGCTTACAGTTTTATTCGAATTTGCACACAGATTATTCTTAAAAACTATGCCTTTATTAAAAGAATTACGCGGTAACAGACAAGTCTTTTGTCCACGTCTTGCTATTACCAACTCTCCAAAATAAGTGACTGAATTCACAAGCAAGATGTACTACAAAAGCTTTGTCCAGACGCCCCGGAAATCGTTGGCCACGTCTGCGTTTCCGCTTTCATGACATTTTAAAATACCAAGTCAAATCCCAACTAATTTGAATGGAAACCACTGACCTCTATACTACTAGTACGCTGGACTTGCTATACGCCGCATCGTTTTGTGCCTATTTGATTTTCGCCATTTTGGCGCTGACAACGCCAGTGAACGTCCACGGAACTAATAATAGGGACGGGACAATGTAACAAATTATATCGACAAAAAATCTACTTTTAGCCTATAGGTACGTCTCTATCCCTTTTTGGACTTGCTATACGCCGCATCGTTTTGTGCCTATTTGATTTTCGCCATTTTGGCGCTGACAACGCCAGTGAACGTCCACGGAACTAATAATAGGGACGGGACAATGTAACAAATTATATCGACAAAAAATCTACTTTTAGCCTATAGGTACGTCTCTATCCCTTTTTAACATTTTATATATAATGTCGACTAACACTGATAACAGACAACAAATAAATATTATTACTAAGGGTCCTGCATGATTTGTGGTGAACATAGGCTATTAAGTACTTTGAAAAACTTTAGGGATGGTACCAATAAAACGATGAATGATTTTGCTAAAAAATATATAATTACAAAAACAACATAATTAAAAATATATACAATATCTAGTAGACGCCCGCGGCTTCACTCGCATTATTTTGGGATATAAAGCCTATGTATGACACTTCCGGGACGTCATACTGCGTGATGAGCGTCTAAATAAACAGACAAACAGAGACACAGAGAAACAGACATACAGATAAATGGACAAAAAATCTATACATTGTTGAATATAACGAACTTAAATTTGAAATTAAAATAAACCTTCAATTGTTATGTAAGTGACTAAATTTAGAATAGTGAAAAAAATAAAAAAATACTAATGAACGAAGAAAACTTACCTAATACCTATTGCGATACTATTAAATCTAATTTTATGTTCTTATATTTTATCCTACTTTAAAAGCAATTTATTTACAGCTCTAAGTTTGAATTGTATTAAATTTAATGACAACGAATTATTGGCGAGCCCATATAATTTGTCGAGATAAGAAATTCCGTACATTAACGCCTGTAATATTCAAGGAGTATATTTTTGTTGCTGCATATAGACGGATATCTATATATTTGATGATAATTTGTTTTACAAGAGTGTGAAAGTGACTGTTAAAACTGTCTGATACCAAAGTGTCCTTAAAATGGTCTTGTAGATCAGGAAACAATGTTGCCGTTTTATGTGTAAGATCATTTAACGCCTTTACAGTTAATACTGCAGAAAAATTTTGTTCTATTGGCGGTTTTCCATTATTGTTTTGGCAAGCATGACGGAATAATGATTCCACTAAAAAACAAATATTAACTACACTTGCAGAAGGTATCGTTAAACCTCCTCTTGTTTTTTGCACAATAAGAGCAATCCCATTTCTGCGATTCAATACCGGATCTTGTGGTATAGATTCACAAGCAATCAAGCAATCGTCACATTTAATTATTTTTCGTAACGCTCGAACAACAAAACCAGCAATATATCCAACACACTGCTTAGACGTTTCGTTTACATTTGAGTCAGGTACGGCCCAATATAAGTGTAAAAATTCACTCATTTCATCTTGCAGCGTCGGATATTCTGTTTCATCTAAACGATATTTTTTTGTTGTACGTATGTTTTCAGCATTACTATAGACATCTACATTAAATTTATCAATTTTAGCCCCTTTTGAAGAACCAGATGCTACCGTTAATATGGCTACGTCGTTTTCCTGAACATTGCCAGTGGAACTGCTTATTTCATGGTGAATCAACAATTGTTTATATGCAGTCACGAACTGAGCAGCTGTTGGGTTTGGACACCAACCACCTCGACTACGAATCGCACAAAAAAACAATTCCAAATGGTCTTGACTAAATTTGTACGTCAACAAGTAATTCAGTTCCGGATTATTTAGTTTAACATATCTGTCGTAGATATGAAGAACTGAAATAGCAGCATTGTAAAACCCTAAAAAACCTGCTTTACGGCGTGATTTCACTACAAATCTATCATCGATTAGTTTTATTTGACTGAGGTAATTGATTTCATCCATTATTTTAGACCTCCACCTCTTCTCATTTGTAGTCTTAAGTGGACTTTTATACCCACGACCCCATGGGTTTCTGACATTTAAAAAATCAAAAATACGATCAACTGCTCTGATAAACCTTACAGTTGGAGCAGAATTATGGAATTCTGGTAGTTTTAAAATTGTGTCGCAAAACTCAATTGCATCTGCAACACTGCTACTCAGAGTTTGGGCTGCAAGATAAACTTTCATTATCATTTTTTTATAATTAATATGTAAATTCTTCAGTCTATTTCCTAACCTCAAACCTTCAGTTTCCTGCAATGCTGCCAATTTTTCAACATATTCCCATTTTATTAAATTTCCTTCGTGATCTTTTAGCACCCTTAAATCACCTAAGCAATTCCTAATATTTTTAAGCATATGGCAAGGGTCAAAAATTACATAAACTTTGTGATCTTTATCCATAGGATGCTCAAAATAAGGCTTTGTTTTATTTCCTACGTCCAAGACGGCACCTAGTTTAGCAACTGTCGAAAAATGTTCGGGTGGTCCATCTAAAGTAATGGAGCATATTTCTACCGAAACATCGTGCAAGCGAATTAAAGCCTGTTTAACTAGGGCACTTTTTGTCTCAGCAGACAACCCATTGATGAAAAAGTAGGCAATTGGCAATTTCCAATTATCCTTTAACGGGACAATCATAAAAACCAATGCATCTTTACAATCAGGTAAATCATTATTTTCTAAATCGATGCCTAAATCAACGTGACCACGCGTTATACCATCACGGCTGCGAGTGCAACTTTTTTTTAAACTCATTTCATCTATTATTAAAGAACAAATCAGTTTTTCTCCATTCTGTTTTGCTTGGTTACTTTTAAGTCGCAAAGCATTAAAACTTTCAACTGAAAATCCTGGATTTGCGTCAACAGAACTATACCATGATCGTATTACCCGCGGATGTGGTAATGCTAAATTAAACTTCTTTCTTACAAAGGCGTACGCTTTCGGAGAGTAAAAATGGAGTGTTATAGCAAAGGATCTTAATTCTGGAGCATATTTGGCATGACTTACATTGTTAACTGAATTTTTTAACATTCTTTTAAACAATTGTGGTTTAAAATCATCATACTGATTTAGCATTGCAGCACAGTCATCATCAATAAATTTCCTTTTTGTTAATTCAGTAATTACAGTTCGTAAACTAGAGACGCTGGCTTTCAAGCGATTAACATGTTGAGATAAGACTTTTACACGACTTTGTGTAGATCTCAAAGATTTTTTAACTCTTTGCCATGTCTTTTTGGATGTCCTAGGAGTGGTTTCATAGCGATGATCATGCTTGATAGTAACACAGACTTCAGATATGGACCTAGCCTTCATTGGAGTAGTTGTCTGTTCCTGGTTGCAGCTTTTGCTGAGACCTATAAACAAAATTGATATATATATATATCTATTAAAAACCAATCTCAAACAATATTAATTGAGATAAACACATTTAACACCAAGCGTGAAACATCTTTTAGAGTCCCTATTTTTTCTGTGATTTAACTAAAAATATACGATTTTCAGATTTTTGTCTGTACATACAGTTCAAGACCTTATTCCTTGCCAAATTTCATAGTTCTAGGTCAAAGGAAAGAACCCGATCAATTCAGATTAACATAAGGCTTCCACGAGTTTCGAATTGTACGTTTTTTGCTGCATAAACGGCCGTATCTTTTTTCTGCTTGACTTAGAAGTTTGATTTTTTCAGAGCTTAAAGGGACCATAGACCTACGTATTCGGTTAAAATTTCAACTCGATACATCTACACGTTTCCGAGATAAAGGGTCTTGACAGACAGACAGACGGACAACAAAGTGATCCTATAAGGGTTCCGTTTTTTCCTTTTGAGGTACGGAACCCTAAAAATCAAGGTCTGAAGGTACCAACTTGAAAATGAATAATCTTGGTCCAGAATCTCCATGTTTTCTGGTTGTTGCAAAGTATCACAATGCATGGAGCCTTGTTCGACCACAGAGTCACCTTGGTCGGTGGATGTTGTATCGGATTCTAGACTTCCATGCTTTGGTAGAACCATGTGTTCGGAAGAGAACAATGTACTGCAGTCCATTCGTATGTCATTAGTCGCCAGATCACCTCTGTGAGTAGATAGTGGGCGAGTTGTCGCCCCTGAAGACCCTGTAAGCAAAGGCCATATCTCATAATGGAAAAGACACAAGTAATAACTTTCTAAGATAATAAACACAGTTTTAATCAGGGATTAAAATGATCGTACCCATGCAACTTCGGTAAACCAAGCTACCTACTCCATATAATATGTTTTTTAAACTTACCCATGCTAAATATTGTAGGGATGCTGCCTCTTTTCAAAGAAGTACGTGTTTCGTGTTTGATGAAACAGTTATGTGTGAAATGTTTCGAACAAAGATGATCATTTTTTTTGGGACGCCGATCAACAAGTTTCATCTCTTTAAGCCACAGTTTTAGTGAAGAGTCTTTTGGGAACCTGTAATTTAAAAACAAACCGTTCATTGAATGATACAAATTATGCCAGAAAAAACATCGACAAATATTATCGATATGGAATATCGACAACACTATTGTGTTGTTTATGTTTATCAAAACTCGGTAATATCAAGTCAAATATGTTATAATGGCATGTAATATTACTAGTGACGGTATTATCTTTACAAAACATTTTAATTTATAGAATATTATTGTAAATTCACTTACTTGTGGAAGGTTATCCCGCTTCCCTTCTCGTAACGAGTTTTGCAAAACACACACACTCTCATTGCCGGTGAAAATAAGTATTATGCTAGTATAACTATAAATTGAACTGTATGATACCAGATTAAACACATATTAAACACTTAAAACGTTAATAAGATCGCGGAAACAATGTAAACAACACGACGGCCATTCGCTTATTGAGCAATAAATGTCAAATTTAGTTCTCAGTACACTCAAGGGAGGCGCTTCAAATCGGCACAGAAAATAGCTGTCATTTTGTATGGTATAGCCAGTCCAGCGTACTAGTAGTATAGAGGTCAGTGATGGAAACGGATATGAACTTACAATAATACCAACACTCTCGGAAATCAAACGAATGACTTATTACACAAAAAATAATTAAACGGAAATGGCTAACCGGAAATCATCTCGCAATTTTAAAGATTAAGATTAGAAATCAAATGAACATCTTAGTACTTAATACATTTCAAAAATCAACATAAATAAGTTTAGTTTCATTAACACAATCAAATTAATCAAGTAATACTTTTAACTAATTGATTGGTTATTTTCCATATTATTTCGTTTACTCTCCGACAAATATATCTTTTGACTTGACTTATGATAAGTAGTTTGTAACTTCCGAGAGCAGGCTGTTAACGTGTGCAAAAAAGCTTTTAGGAGTCTGGGCTTCATGCTTCGTTGTGCACATGGCTTTACAAACACGAGAGCGCTAACAAGCATGTATGATGCTTTAGTCAGGAGTCAGCTGGAGTGCAATATTGCTGTGTGGGCTCCTCATGAAATTAAGTACAGTGGTATGATGGAGCGCATACAGAACAAGTTCGTTCGGTACCTATACTGGAAGAGATATGGAAACGGCAAAACAAGCAAACAAGCAAAACAAGCAAAGCAAAACGGCGTGCCCTAGTGTTGCTTGGTTTTGGAAAACAAAATTTAATCACACGTCCATTTACTTCTACCAAATAGTAATGCTAATCTGTTTCATTAGGGTTAGACAGTATTTCGATGCAACCGTCAATGCCCAGTCACCTATCAAGCGCAGAGCACGATACCCTTAACTTTATCTACGAAGTTCTATCTTGTTTCAGACAGCTTTAAAGGGGATTATGAAGCAGATCGCAAGTTTCGGTTCTCTCTATCAATTTCTGACGAAATTCTATTCTAAGCTAATTGACAAGCATCTGAACGCAGGTTTGCACGCAAGGTACCTACATTAGAAGTAGCCTATAAAAAATAAATAATGCCTGACATTTAATACAGCGTCATCTAGCCGTAGGTCACAGATTACAATAATAATAAGTTTAATTCAAACCTGTTGTTGATGCGGCATGATCGAAACACAACAAAACATACAAATATACAAACATCATTACAAACATTCGCATAAGTAATTTTACGCAGCATCATCTGGCCACAAGTGTTATGAGTACCACATGACTGATATGCCTACTACTTATATACTTTTTATTAAATACCTGCACATAATGCCTAGAAACATAATGGGTCTTAGACCAGAAAACTTGCAGATTATATAATCATGTTTTTATAAACATTTGTCTCGCGGCGGATATCAAATCTGCAACCTTCTGTATTCCGGCCCACTGTGCCACAGAGGTCAAATGAAAAGTAAAATTGGATATAATTCTTAGGTTTAATAAATAAAAATTAAAATAAAAAACCCTTTTATTTTCCAGTCAAGCTTGCTTATTATCGACTCAAATGTGGCTATAAATAGTATAGGTGAAAGCGGGTCCCCTTGTCTTACGCCTCTTTTTAAAGGGAACCAGGGGCCGACGGTTTCTAGTTTAACTCTACTTTTGCTCTTCCTCTATAATGCTTTTGATTACTCTTGAATATTTATATATAATTCTTAGGTTTACCAACAAAAAATATACAGGAATATACATCATTTAAAACAGAAAGTTTCAAGAAACATTTCTAGTTCTACTTTACAAACTAGGTAATATGTTTTTGTGGGCTCGGTAAACTAATTGTTTTTATTTTAATCGGTACGAGTCAATGTTTTCGAATGACGTTTCCACGATATCGTTCATCAACTAGCTCTATTTAACTAACTTCATGCTATACTTATACTTCTATCTCTTCAAGATAAGAGACAAGTAAAATCAGTACTAAATCATGAACTAAAATCAGTAGTACTCTCCGTACCTGATTTTAGTTCTTCAAAGTTTCTGCTCGAGGCGCTGCAAGCATGAAAACGATACGTTTAAAGTTCGTAATCTATCGAAGCCCATACTACCTAAACTCAACCATTTTATTTTCTGTTCGATAATTATCGTCGAACAAAGGAACAAATCCAAATCATCCATGTTGCCACTGAGATCTACGTTCGCTTAGCTCATTCGTTCAAAAACGCTTGGAGTCTGTATGTTGAGAGTACTTACTGTCGGTGGTTGATTATATTGGACTTAAACAGCACAAAATTATTATCATACTGGTGCAACACTAGTTATATAACTTGTATGCCCTCAAACAGTTAACTGACACATTTGAAATGTATTGTATTGGTGGTAGTTAAAATTAATGGATCATGCAAAAAAGCAGCATAAATAAAGAAGGCTGTGTTTGGTGTAAGAATACTCCCGAGCCGAGATTAGGTTAACGATTTGATTGCAAACTTTTTGTGTCTGGCTGAGATGTAAGAGTTTTTGTTACGCGACACAGCGAAGTCCTCTAATTTATTACGCAAACCACAAATAACGTGGAGTATTCGCACGCAAATCCGTAATATTAATTTAGCAAACAAAGAATGGCTCTAGGCTGTCTTTGTTCACGTGATATATTATTATAATATGCAAAGGAGTAAGCCAACTGCCTTCGAACGCCTTGACATGTTCTCTTATTGCTTGTTACCTACTCTAGTCCTAGCTAGCAGCTAGCTGTGATCAATTTGAGTCTTTTTTTATTATATTCACAAATTTGTAATAACTTGTCGTACAGCTTAAAAAGTTGGGAACTAGATTTGAAAGTAAGGCCACTACCAATAGACCAGTGGAAAAGAGTGACACAGAGTGGAACAGAGTGGAACAGAGTGGAACAGAGTGGAACAGAGTGGAACAGAGTGGAACAGAGTGGAACAGAGTGGAACAGAGTAGAACAGAGTAGAACAGAGTGGGACAGAGTGGAACAGAGTGGAACTGAGTGGAACAGAGTGGAACAGAGTGGAACAGAGTGGAACATAGTGTTACAGAGTGGAACATAGTGGAACAGAGTGGAATGGAGGGGAATGAGTTGAAACGGGGTGAAACGGGGTTTAGCGGGATGGAACTTCTTTTACTTCCGGTGATTTTTTTGTCTATGTGTGATTGTGGCAACAAATAAATACTTTTGTCTATCATTCAATCTTTGACATAAGAATGACAAGGTTTATGTTCTTATACGATACCTTAACTCAGCATTGCAAATTATATGTTTATAAGATAAAGAGTATGAATTCTACTAATACTGAAAATCTAATCATTTTGGTGGAAATTATCAAATGACCCAAATCATTATAACAGTTACACTCGAGCACAGCTGGTAATTGGAGAGCGGGTGGTTAGCCGCTATGGTGTCGAGTGTACTTTGAAAATTGTTTATTTGAGAGGAGAAATTGTTATTTTGATTAATGTTTATATTTAAATGAAATTTAATATTGCAGCCAGGTATTTACACTCTTTTGGCTTCCATTAACATTAACCAAGTGCCTTTTGGTTTACAATTATTGAGGTACTGATTACAACATAACAGTTTTACTTTCAAAACTTTCATGAGTTGTACTATACGTTATCTATCTATACCTATAAAAGAACTTAACCTGACTGACCGACAGATTCATCATCGCCGAGCCGAAACCGCTGACGCTAGAAAGCTGAAATTTGGAAGGTAGCTTCCATTTATAGCAAAACCACCCACTGAGGCGGGTTTTTTTAAAATGCAACCCCTAAGAAGGTGAAAAGGGGTGAAATCTAATGTATGAAACTTTATAACGCGTCGTGCGATTTCCTTGAAACATTATTTGAATAATTAAAACGCAAAATAAATGGACACGTGTTCCAGGATTTTTCAAAATGTTCAATAATATTTTCTTCCTCACATTTCTTATATATTTTTGTTCTAGTTATGTTTGCTTTCCTTATTCTATTATTGTACAATAATTCACGATACCTAGTTGCTTAAATGTAGTTTAAGACCTACTATTTTATAAAAGCCCCTATTGGCGTGCTACCACAAAAATTCAATGCTGTTATACCTAATATGTGGATAATGCAGTGGGCTATGATATTGTTACTATATTTATGTTATCTTTTATCTAAAATATTGTATATTGTAGCTGTTTATTGTCCCTAAATAAATAAAATAAAATAACTCTTACAGAGGGGTAAAATGGGGTGTCAAAGATTGTATGAAACTTATCAACGGTTGATGTGATTTCTTAGAAACTTGGTTCGGATACTTAAAATGCAAAATAAATGGAAACGTGTTTTAGGATTAATCAAAATAACTCTCATATAAAAAGGAGTAAAAAGGGGTGTACATTTTTGTATGGAAACTTTTTAATGGTTGGTGGGTGTGATTGGTTTGCAACTTATAGTTTGGCAAGGAGATAAATTGCATCCTGGGGAATGATTTTAGCTACAATTCTTTCGAAAAAAATGGTTAGTTTGATCCGCGATCAAACGCGAAATACGTGATATATAATATAAAGGGTCTTCCAATAGGCACATCCGAACTTTGACAGTTGGTAGCTGCCATCTTGTTGAAGCTACATCTGTCAAATTGGTTGTAATTTATTCATTCTGTTTTGCCAAATCATCATGGATAGCTATAGCATTCAACAACACGTGCAAATGATAAAATTGTTTTATCAAAATGAGTGTTCTGTTCGGGCAACGCACAGCGCGCTTCGCCCATTTTACGGTCGCCATAATCGTCCTACCGAGAGGACCATTCGTCGTGTGGTGGATAAATTTGAGTCCACTGGTTCGGTAAATGATCGACCAACACCCGTACGTCAACGAAACGCAAGGTCTGCCGAAAACATCGCCGCTGTCCGTGAGAGTGTGCAGGAGAATCCAAGGCAGTCGATTTCGCGTCGCTCACAAGAACTCGGCCTTTCACAGACCACAACTTGGCGAATTTTGCGTCGTGACTTAGGCCTGCACCCGTATAAAATTCAACTCACCCAGGAATTGAAGGTAAACGACCATAGACAACGACGTGTGTTCGCTGAATGGGCACTGGAGCTGATTTATGCGCAAAAGTCATGGAAAATTGGATATCTCGCATGCGCTTCACCCAGAGAAGCCGTGGCGGACATTTGAATGATGTCATAATGGCATCACTACATCTTTCAAATAAATATTTATCTATTTGAAAGATGTAGTAATTTTAATGTAATTTAGATAATATATCACACACACTTTGTTTTATTTAAATTTAAAGATAGGACACGCTTAATGAAAGACCCTATATAATAATATATAACACAACAGTTTTATTTTTATGTTGGTAGTCATGTGGTCAAATCTGTTACCTGTTTATCGAATACCTCATCATAAAGCCACTACCAACACTACCAATGTTTTAAGATATGAAAATCAAGGAATTCTTATCACTAAAATAACGAATAACCATGTTCTAAGGTTAATGTTAATGCTTTGAAGAAACCAGCATTTCAGCCTGTCTTGAATACCGTTGTTTTGAAACAAAATGTACTTGTTTCATCAAAAATAAAACATTCCGAAGCTTCATTTATCAAACAAACCGCTACTTGAACACAGGAAACAAAGCGAGAGCGCTAATAATAAAAATATCATCCGTCCGTTCATCTTCCTTTGTTGGGAATGAATAATTTCGGAAACACTTGTTCGAATAACAAAAATATTCTAGTTACGTGGCAAAGTGATGCAGCGTTTGCTCTACAGTTATGCGCTAGATCGCAGTAATGGACAATTCCACTATTTACCAACGTTTATGATTATATTCCGTCCCACGACCGTTTTGACTCAGATTACTTTTTATATTCTATTAGGAGTATATCTGTTGGCAAGAGTGTGGGCAAACGTAATGATAAAACATTCGATTAATCATTGACGACTTCGTAAACTGAGCAAACGAGATACGTCTCGATAGCAGAAAACGAAAACACCAAAAACAAATAAAAAATATCGTTTTCTGCGATTTAATTTCAATCGAGAAAAAGATTACTTATAGTCTAAGATCCAATATAAGAAATAT
This sequence comes from Lampropteryx suffumata, assembly GCA_948098915.1. NCBI lineage: Eukaryota > Metazoa > Arthropoda > Insecta > Lepidoptera > Geometridae > Lampropteryx > Lampropteryx suffumata. The sequence continues at coordinate 18,573,214 of OX402557.1, read as the reverse complement.
ATACCCTCATCTGTAACTTAATAGTAATAAGAAATAAATGATGGTTAACATTCACATTGACATATGTATTGCAAATAGGTTGCCTAGTTAAATTGCGCCCGCATAATATTAAATAATTAAATCTATATTGCAACTATATTGTAATTATAAAAATCTTCATCAATAAAAATGTCACATGATGATGTCACATGATTGCGCGCGCAACGCACTTTTGTCACTCTCACTACTCGCATATAAAATTTACATACAAAATCTAGGAAACGATGAACTAGACCAACTTTTTAATAAGGCATCCTAATACAGTGAAATTAAGAATAAAATAAGCTTTCATTTGATATTTTTTCGACTAAATAACTGGTGAGGGTATATAAATAACATTTACTCACCTGTTTATACCTGGCAACCCCATAGTTGCGCAGTTGTGAAAGTAGGCAACCTTTACGTTTTCAATTCTGTTGGGTATATTCTTTTATCTAGTATACTAGTATTATTATATAGTATTAGTAAGAAGGCATACGACAGGGTTCCCCGAAAGGTTCTGTGGTGGGCAATGAAAAAGAAAGGAGTGCCTGTGAAGTACTTGCAGCTTGTAAGGGCCATGTACAGTCGACCTTGTACCCATGTTCGGTTCAAACTGGCGTCATTGGTGTGTTCAATGTGGCTGTAGGTTTGCACCAGGCCCTTAATTAAGCCCTTATTTGTTTCTCCTGATTATGGACGCTCTGACATCAGACATACAGGAGGAGGCACCCGGATGCATGCATTTTGCCGACGATATTGTTCTCATCGGAGAACCCGCAACCAAGGTCCAAAACAGTCTGGGAAAATGGCAGGGCAAATTGGAAAGTGTCGGACTGAAGATAAGCAGGACAAAAACCGAGCACATGTTCTGCGACTTCGGTGGTCCATCCAGTTTTGCCCATATTGCCTTAGATGGTGTACACCTACCAGTCTGTTCCGATTTTCGGTACATAGGTTCAGTAGTACAAAATGATGGTGAGATAGAGAAGGATGTAAGAAGTCGAATAAATGCGGGATGGATGAAATGGCGACAGGTCTCAGAAACAATTTGCGATCCACGTGGGGCATACGTGGATCGGATGTTTTCATGTACCTACTTTCATACCTCGCTGTCTCATTGGAGCGTTGCGTTTATTTGGCCTACCCTTATTATATATGTATATACAAAATACATCTACTTTCCACTAAAAATGTATTATAGGCTCAAATTTCATTCAATGAAGTCGGTTTCTTTTTAGTTATTAAAACGTAATTATGTATATATATAATATGAATAGGCCCAATAAACGCACCGCTCCAATGAGACAGCGAGGTTTCATGAAAACATCATCGATGAATACAATTTTTAGATTTACGTTGATTTTTCAGCTCGACCGATTTTGATAAAATTTATATGGGACCTGTGAAGTATACCCTTTCAAACAAAAACATAATTTTCCAAATCGGTCTAGCCGTTTCCAAATAATCGGTGAACATACCGACACTCCCTACGTATAGTTGTGTATCTGCAAAACACAAATTTTACAGGAGAGCGTTTTAAAGATTTAAAAATGTTCAAATGCCTATAACTGGAGCCCTTTTTAAGATATTTCAGTGAAAATTGGTGAGATGCTCTTACTGTAGATCTAGTTTAAGATGGATACTATTTTTTATTTAAATCTATACTGGTTTAGATTTTATTACACTTACATATTTTTACGTGGTGCTTATAACCTAATAAAATGCCGTATGTGGCACATACACACTTTTTCGTGGGAGCTTAGAAGAATGACAATATCGTAACTGCCTGTTACACGGTTATACTTAGTAGATATATTTGACTAATTCTGTTTAACTGGTGCTTACATGTTTAAACGTTGGAAATTGTATAATTTAATAATATGCTTCTACATATTCTGTTTCGGCAAATTAGGCCTGGTGACCAGTACCTAATACAGGTCGCCAGGCCCTAATTGCCAAATATTCACTTGCTCACCAAAGTTCTTACGAAACTAAGCCTATTTTAAGGTAGGTAGGTAATTTTTAAAATGTAAAATGTAAAACTTTATTCGTGAATTGGGGTTTTCCCACTTATCTTATTATTTTTTTCGCTAATATTGGTCGTTCTTATATTATTATCTTAAATAAAACAAGAAATAAAAGAGCTCAAAATACCATTTATTAGGGAAGTAGGTGCTCACCTAAACAAAAAACCTTTTACGGATTGTTATTTCAAAAATAAGAAAAACAAAACCAACTAAGTAACTAACTCAGCTTTAAACTCCTAACGACTATCAAACACGACTAATCAGTCTTTACTAGTAGGTACTTCAACCTAATTATAATCAAAATGTGAACACAGCATTAATATTATGAAATAGCATACTTGACTATGTCAACATCTAACTATGTAAACAATTTACATATTTATACGAAATACAACATTTATTAAATTGAGATCGAAATAATAGTACACCTATCATTACTATACGTTATAGGGTAGGTACATTTGCAAAATTCTTATATCAAAAATATACACACAGACATAAAGTTATAAAATTAATAATAATAAATATCCAAACTTGACTATTCAATTTCAAAGATGATAAAAATTAACACAAATACAAAATTATTAAATTGAGTTCGAAAATATGGTAAGTATCATTTTTACGTACTTTTATCAAAAATAAACACAAACACAAGTCATTAATTAATAATCATTATTTACATTATTTAAGCCAAATTTTATATGGTTTCAAACTTTATTTAATTTTACTTAATTTTGGGATTTTGTCACAATATCTATTGATAAAATCCCAATGGCGAACAAGTTCTCCCAACGACCAAAAAGCCACAAACTGCAGGTCTCTTTTAAAGTCATAATTTTTTTGTGAGCATTTAAAAATGCATTTGTCTCCACAAGCAGCACATCTCTCTCTTTTTCCATAATTTACCGTCCCTTCCAGTGTATGGTTTTCCTGAATTTCTATTGTCCTTACGCTTAATAATTAGCCATTGGTTTTTATGGACCAAACGCAATTGACCCTTATCTGTTTTATTTGTACATCGCCTTTTCTTCTTAGATGGTTCGCTGTCATTGATTTCAAGCTGCTCAGAATTATTCCCTGACATACCTGGAGAGGTAGGGAGAGAACGCAATTGGCAATAGCAATAGAGTGGAGGCTGGTGACGCAGGGCAGCCTAATAACTGTTCATCTGGTAAGCCAACTGGTAATGCCGCTGGAGTGGGTGCTGTTGACTCAGCGCAACCTAGGTGGTTATCCGGAGAGAAATCTGGCAATGTCACTGGAGTGGGTGCTGGCGACTCTGTGCAGCCTAATTGGTCTATCTGTTGAGCTATAAGGTGGCCGTGATTGGGAGAGTCACACAGTGATAATGGCATGTTAATGCTTGAGGTAGACTGTAGCAGTAGGGGAGATTCAGGCATGTTTGCTGCCAAAGCGGGGTCATAGAAGCTATATTCCGTCCAATTACCTTGTACTGTACCACCTATATTTGTAAATAGTGGTACTTTTTTACTTTCCACGGGTTCAGGTTTTTCTTGAGTTTTGTGGGTCAGGTTTACAGGTTTTTCACAAAAGCGTGGCGACGAGCTAAAGGCAATGTCATTATTCCCTGTGTCATTGCTGGAGCCTCCACCACAAGCTTGCAAGGAAGATTGTAAGATATGGGAAGCTGGGACATGCAATTCAGAAGATCTATCTAAGAATCTATCTCAGAAGACTATCACAGTTAGTGTTCGTAGAATGCAAGAGGAAAATGCGCGGTGAAAAGGTTCTTCATCGCTGTCAGATATTATCTCACCCATTCGGCTTAGGTCATCCGCAGTAAAATTTTCTGAGAATGGAGATACATCTGAAAACAACAAGGGGCAAAATTATTTTTTTTATGAAAATCGACTTAAATTTCATGAGAAGAAAGCACCTTGCACTTTTGAAGTGCATTTCTGTTCATAACTCTGAAGATCCTTATCAGATCCTCAACATTTTAATGGCACCCTTGGAATTATCGTCTTTCCGACAAAAAAAGAATCAACAAAATCGGTTCACAAACAACGAAGTTATCCGCGAACAAAAAAAAATACACACATATATATATATATATATATATATATATATATACGGTCGAATTGGGAAATCTCCTCCTTTTTTGATATTGGTTAAAAATAATTGTTTTTTATTAAAATAACATGAAAACACAAACACAGAACTATGTGTGCATGGGTTACTATAACTTTAATTCAATAACTTTCCAAAATAAAACTATGTAATAGTCAGTTACCGAATTTTGATTTAACAACTTTTCGAAGTATTAATATGTAAGTGCCTAGATACACCTTATGATCAGTAGTGAATCCCGATGTATAAATATGTAAGTGCGTAGTTACACATTTGTACGTAGGTTATCAAAAAAATTTGGAAAGTTTCAAAATGTACTTACTAATAATTGTCTATTTAGTCAGCAATGAAGGCAATAACACACAACTGATTCAATAAACCTAATAACTACGATTAGACATCAAAAAGTACAAAAAGTTGGTAAATCATTAATTTATGATTTACTTACCTGGTCTTGTTGTAGATATAGCTGGGTCTAGGATATCTACTTTTCCTTTCCTTGTAGCGTCTGCTTTTAAATTTTTCAGGAATAGGAAACGTTCACTTGTCATTTTGCGGCAATCAAATATTTACGAGTCGCACATGCATTCTACTCGCTGTCCGCGCAAGAACTGCGTAACGGGCAATTACCGCCACCCGCACCTCATTCCCCCCGCGTCAAAGTGTGTATGTGGAAGATACAGCATTATATGGCGGGAAAATAATGAAGTTGGACAGTTATACGATCAAGAAAAACGTACTTAGAGTAGACTTTTTGTTTTTATAATGATAGACTGGCATGTGTACATGCCAAAAATGCATCAAACGTATAAGTGTGTATCTGGTAGTTAGACGAAGATACGTAGGGAGTGTCGATACATAAAAAAAAAAAAAGATTCCGATGAATTGAGATCCTCCTCCTTTTTGATAAAGTCGGTTAGAAATAAGTCACACCACGAGATAAGCTTTATGGTGTGGACGGAAAATCTAATAGAAGTCAGTTGGCTTAGTTGCCATCAAATATAATTGCTTGTTCTGTCTGGGTGTTACAAAATATTACAAGTATGTATTTATATATTAATAATTACTAGTGGTCGCCCACTGGTCGACATTCGACCAACATTAATTAATAATTAATGTATTTTTAGGCATTATTAAATAAATTGCATTCTGCGCGAAATTTCATACCTACTCCTCCATCCGCGCAATTTTCTCACAAAGGGTTACAAAGTTTTTGCTTCACGTTTTGATTTCACGTTTTCCTTTTCCCCACAATATTTTTACTTGGTGCGCTAGGCTTCAACTCTCTGGAAGCTAGGCGTCACTACAATCTTCTGGTCACTGCTTGTCTGATACTGCGCGGTACTTCAGACTGCCCTGAATTAGTGGCTAGAGTTGTAAGACTGTCTGTTCCCGAAGTGCCTAAATACTCGCTGAGGCCCCGTAGTCTCGACTTACTGGCTGCACCGTGGGCGCGGTCAGTCGCGCACGACAACTCGCCTCTTGTTCGGGCTCTAAAATTATTAAATGCGCTTCTGGCATCAACACCTTCTTGTGATCTGTTTGCTGACCGATGGACGAATGTGTGCAGAGAATGTCTGAGGTATTGTGAGACGATTGATAGTAGTAGAATTAGTTCAATCTGTTAACACCTTCCCTGCGGCTGCGCTAGATTAAGACTTACTTCCAGTGCTGTACAAGTCACATACTTCCCGTATCAAGAATGCCTGATATGCCTTACGACGTCTATTTTCCCGTACGTAGTCCTGACTTCAAACCTCCACAGAGACATGGAAAGTCCACAGCTGATTTTTTTTGTTGTACCAATCAATAGGTTACATCCTTGTGTATACACAGCTGCAGTCGCACGGGGTTCTAAGTAATATCTTAAAAGTTACAGGTATTTTTGGAAATGGTTGATTTTACGGGAAAATACTTGTCGTGGCGCATACAACAGTCATATTGCTAGGGATGGGGTGTAATAAGTTAAATATTTTTCTGTTTCAGATTTATTATTGTTTATTCAGGTCGTACACAATCAACAGAAACTATTTATAACAAAAGTAATAATTAACTATGTAAAAAAACAGTTACTTCTTATTTTATATTATTATTTATTTTAGATACTTATAAAAGCTAAATTACCAAAAAATCTCTAATTTATTTATCACAATTATTTATTTTACTCGATAATTTAATCAACAGAAAAAAATAACTTAAAAAGTAACAGTACAGGTACCATACCATGAAATGAGATAAGCTTTAATAATTCTTTACATAACATCCTGCATCATCACGATTAATAGGAACTTTGAGTATATATTGAGATCTAATTCAATAATTTCATATTTTAAATTTATCTGCTTTAATTAAAGTATGGATTATTCGTTTTTTTTGTTCTTACCTACATTTATTAAAATTATTTTCTATTTTTTTAGTTGGGTTTTCTATATAAAGCGAGTTTTTTAGTTTTTTTTTACTATTATTTATTCTTTTAGGTACTATATCAAAAACTTCTTCATCATCAGATTCTATGTCGGATACAATAAACTTTGAAAGTTTTATCTGCTTGGTAGCTCCTGGCGAGGATTCACGCATGATCTGAGTTTTCTTCTTCATAACAACCAATTCGAACAGCCTTACGTTTTGAAGTCGGCGTTTGGAAAATTTTAATATTTCCATCGGTATTTCTAGATGTAGAACACGTTGGTGTCTTAAACTGTGAAACTTACTTCGGGGTGTTGACAACATTTCAGACACCATTTCAGAACTCAGTGATGTTTCAAGCGCTGGTACTAGATTACTCACAGAAATGTTGTCCAGGGATAATGAAACAGGATCAGTCTTTTTATTTTTATTAATTATTACTTCTTCTAATAAACTAAATTCCCTTCCTGTCGATGGACTTAAAAAAATTGAACTGGGTTTTTTTGTACTAGATGGTTTGAGATTCGATAAACTGGAACCAATACTCTGCACAATAATGTTTCTAGCCTCTTCACCTTCTGCCTTTACTCCTTTCCCCATAATAAGTTTTTTACGTGAACGTTTCATTGTTTATGTACAATTTACCTATTTACGCGTGACGAATCAAATATCGCGTTCTGTAAAAACGTATTAACTGGGCACAGCACTACGGCTAACTGAAGCTCCGCGCGCGCGCACGTTCAGTGCGGTACGGGGTTTAGGATACGGCCAAATAGTTCCCGTATCGCACTACCGTAAAATAATTACCTTTCTGTGCGTTATGAAAAAATAATTCCCGTACATTTTTATTCGTAAATTTTAATACACTTCAAGCAAGGACACCGGCAATATAGGTGTCTCTTTTTTACTTGTACGAGTACTTGAAAAAATCACCTCCGCACGGAGTGCAAAACAAGGACAACTAGCTGCCGCACAGAGCAAAACCCAATTACAACCAAATACATCCCGTAACGCACTGAATGTGTTAATACTTTTTTTTTTTGTTTTTTTTAAGTATTTTTATTATTAATTATTTGGTAAAAATATTTTATAGTGTTAAATTTTTCTGTTAAAATGTTATTTCATAGCGCCTTGGTGTACCTACTGTAATGCTATGATCTTATTGTGTAAATAAATAAATAAATAAATAAATTTGATATATACATATAGATGTATATTTATATTAATATATATGTAAACAAAGTGCGTGACACTTAATTTAGTTTGTACTGTTTGAATTTACCGCGTAATAACTCTGATGTATAATTTATCTGTGAACATGTGTCATTCTATGGAGCTGTCTTTCATATTGACGGATCGATACAGCATGTTAGATATGGAGGTTATGTTATGTAAAACAAGTAAGAATTCAATTGTAATTTGAATGTCTGAATAATATTAATAAGAACTGGTGAAACAATAGCTTTAAATGTGTCTCTTTTCAGGTGAGATTTTGATTAACTAAGGTTAAAGAAATGTTTTATAAAAGTGTTAAAATTAGCAAGTAATAAAATAAAATTTACTTTTTTCAGAGCAACTATATTCTGGTTATATAGTTTTACTGATTCACCATAATATACAAAGATAATTATAAATTAACACATTAGTAAGTAAGTTTTATGTAAGTAAGTTCGAACATCTATATACATTACAATTATGTTTGTGTTGTGTGCTTTGTCCAGCAATATATATTTTATTAATTATGATTCAGTAATCTAATTACACAAAAGTCGCCGGTAATGGGTAGCCAGATCCATTCATTTCGTAGTTCTGTGTAAAATATGAATTTAATGCTAAAACCAGTGATTAATATGGATGATCTGGAAAACGTTGTTTGTGAGAAAATCCGAAGTATAAGTATTTAAATTAAGTTTTCCGTCTGTTTCAGATAAAAGTTTCATGAATTCGAGACATGGATTTTGCTTTAGAGCGAAGAAACGCGATCTTCAAAAAGTTTTACTACGAAGTGTACGAAGTAGTTTTTATACGTTTTAATAAGTGATTTATTTATTATTTCGAAGTTCTTTGAAATAAGATATGTGTGAATAAGTAAGCCAAGGGCATGTGACTACTTGAAAGAAAATGCTTACGAAGTCAGCATGGATAAAAATGGTTAGTTATCAGGCCCCAAACCAATTCCAATCCAATTCCAAATTGGTTTACAAATCAGGCGTGATAATTTAGCCGTTCCTTGTGAACTACGGAACCTTAAAAAGGCATAAGTCATAAGAAGACGCCTGATAGAGAATAAATATAAAAGAAGCATGTGCTGTAACCCCACAGCATGGGGATATATGATGATGATGCTATCGATAAACTAATTATATTATTAATAAAATAATAATTATATAAGCTTCTAATTCTGAGTAGATTTTAATAAATCTACGAATCAATTATCGAATTAGAATTATATTATAACAGGTAGATTAAGTTAGATAGGTCAAAACAATTTGAATATTACAGATAGCCTGCCTCGCCGCATTCGGTAATCCCAGATGATCCTGCTTACGCCAACAAAGGCCGATTGTTGATTTTTCAAAATCGAATATACTCGTACCTACCAGATTTCGCAAAATCAACCGAATGGACTCGATTTAACAATATCGAGCTCGGTTATGATATATTTTGACTGTTGTTATGGAATTTTATGAGTTGGGATTTCAAATAGGTTATCGTTGGATTAAAAGTTGGTCTTTGTGATTGGATTGAACACTTTGGAATTTGAGTTAAATTTGGAGCGTTATTCAATAAATATTTGTAGAAATTGGTTTAAATACGAAACATCTCTTCTGCCACTCCTAATTAAGCATCCCAATGGACCCTATCCTTCCTTTTCCTAAATTTTTGACACTTCTCTTTTTATCAACTTTTACAATATTGCAAATTAAATAATTAGAGAATAACTTAAAATAACAAGAGATATTTATTTAGATAAATAATTACAGAAATGTACAGAATAATATAGTATATATATATGAAACAGTTGAGCTATCTATGAACCGTTTAAAACGATCTATAGATAGCTCGACTGATTCAGATCACTGCCAGAGGGCAGCGATTCTAAGACACTGGCTGACAAAAGACACACTTAGCATTGCCAATGGTAATGGCAATGGAGTGACAATGGCAATGCTAATACGCTGAGCCAGATAGGAGCCAGGTCATGGTTCACGCAATGTATCTACCAGACACCGTAAAATATCTTTGAAAACGGTGTGGGCTCCTGTTCCCCACAGGCTCAGGGTCTCGACTCCAAAAGGCTCAAATATGTAAGCCTTATCAAGACCGGCATATTTTCGCTTTTTGAGGTACTCGGGACATTCAGCTGCCCCACCAGCTCTAACGGAAGTCTCCGACTGATGGAATGAGGCCATAGTGCATCCCATACCCAATGGTTTACCCATTTCTCAAGGGGTAAGAGTCATACCATCAAGCCTCTTAGCCTCACGTATCAGACCGTTCGGTTCGAGAACAGGGATTAATTTTAAGATACAATAATAATTCAAAAAAGCTAAACCAACTTTGAAAAAATTGTTTACAATATGGTTTACCGAGCAATTTTCATCCCTTTCAAGTCTTACAGTTTCGCCACATAAACAATAGCAAATTCATCAATTTTCCAATCATAAATACTTTCGACGCCGCCCCCGTCATCTGCAGAGCTTATTTTCTGCCCTCCTATTCGGTGGGGTGGTGTGTAAATTGTTGAGGGTATGATAGCTCAATATAAACTCAAACACATTATTATTCTTTTTAAATAAGTCGGCTTACACTTAAAATCAGCAATGCGTCTGTCAATAATGTGCCGATTGATTTAAGATGCGTTTGAAACATACTAGGCCTTTTCATACATACTAGGCCTTCACTAACTAAAATCAGCGATAAGTCTGCTATACCTATAGAGACGAAGCTTTGCTATGAGGAATATATTTATATAGGATATATTTAGTATGTTTTGTTTAATGTCAGATGTTTCAAGCGTTGAAAACTGGCATGTACTATAAGTTCTAAAGCTTTCAAAATGTACCAGAAATAGCTTGCTTTGAATATCAACTTTTAGAATTACATTCTTGCCACTTTCACCTCCACCTTCACTCAGGTATAACATTAAGTTCCCAGACACTTATCTGCGTAAAAAAAACATTCTCATTCACTAGAGACTCCATTAAAATATCTTCCGAATTTAAGCACAAGGGGCGCAAAATTGTCGCTAAATCACGAAGCGGACCAATAAAAGGCCTCAATAAAGAATAAAAACAGTAATAAATTATCAACACCGAGTTTACCACAAACAAGACTCTTTTCGACCATAAAATTAACAATAGCTTACCCATTGTTCATTTAGTGAATGAAAATGTATGAATGAACGTAAGAATGTATGAATGAAACAAGTGTCAGACACTTTGGCGTCGGTTATTCTGCTATTTGAAAGTCGTTTTTTTCTCGTCTACCTGCTCTGTTGTTGGATTAGCTAAAAGTTGTTCATTTTATTCGGTCAAAAGTTGCGAGAAATTTTTAATTAGTTTTGAATTTTAAAGTAGGTATCCAACATGCCTAGGGATCATTGTTTGTGAGCCTATTTGTTATTTTCTGTTTAAAATTAATCTCGAGAAAACCTAAGCTTCAAATTGCATCAACTTGTCACGTTTTGGTCCCAAAATGTTGTGCTATAATTCAGATCTAAATACGGTAAATTTTTTGCTAACCATACCAACATCGTTTATACTCGTTTTAAACGATTAAACGACCGATATTATTTAACAACAATCTAACAATCGATGTCGTAATCCTCCACAATAGACGATCCGATAATTTGACAACGATATAATTATAACGATAATTTGACTGATAATTCGACTGAATTCGATGTAAATATCAACGACTTAATCTTATCGATATATCGATATCGGTTCGTAGAGTAGACTCCCTGTATTATGAAAAACCTCTTTAGGTGTGTCTAAAAGACCTAACCTATCGATATGACACACGATAGGGAAGTAAAAGAAATATTATATTTTCAAAAAATAACTGAAAACCGGCTTCTTATTCCTGAATATCACATGACCATTACAATTCAAAATACAAGCTCTAATTGCGATCTTATATATTTTTGTTGTTCTGTAGGGTATGTTTAAAGTCCACTGTTTAGTAAGTTGTTCACTGAAAATATAATATATGTATACTCTTACAACAAAATCGAACAATTGCCTATATAATAACCGAAATGTACAGGATTCTACAATAATATAAAATAAATTTGAAACAGTTGAGCTATCTAAGGACCGTGTTAAACGATCTATAGATAGCATAACTGATCCAGATCACTGGTAGAGGGCAGCGTTCCCAAGACACCTGGCGGCATTGCCACGTTAAATAGTAATGCTAATATAATATAATAGTAACGCTGCTCTTAAGTCACGCAATGTATCTACCAGACGGCGTGTAAAATAATTTTGAAAACGCGGTGGGCTTCTGTTTCCTACGGGGCCAGGGTCTCAACTCCGAATGGCTCAAATATGTAGGTCTTCTCAATTAGCTAATTTAATTGTACAATATACTTATGTAGGGAAATACTTATGTAGGGACATGTAAGTATGAATGTTTGTGTATGCAGTTTTATGTGTGATGCATGAACGAGAAGCCGTCAGTGATTGCACTTGCGGCTAATATGTAAACGTGTAACAGCTTCGAGAAAATAATTTATATAAAATTACAGTTGAACTCTGGCGTTTTATATATACTACCTCACCAATCCAGATAGACCGTTAGTGCAGTGAGTCCAACACTTACATTCATCAATTCATTCAATAATACATTCATTAATTCGTTTATTCGTTCATTCATTCATTTTGTTTTGAGATATCTTTGGAGAGAAATGTCTGATTCAAGATTCAACCATTGTAATAATTACTCCGATAAAATAGCCATTGTGACTTTGTGAATAACCTTTGTACTGTGATACGTACTCTTTGACATCATGCTTCAAAATTCACCACAAACACAGCGTTCAATTTGGCCGCGCCCCGAGGCCGTTGTGCTGCCTTGAATATTTATCACACCTTTTTGTACTGTACCGTTACGCGTACACGGCTGTGTACACGCTTGTATACGTTTTCCCCAATTTCCCGCGAACGTAGACTAATCAAACATAGTTATTGCGAATGGAAATTCTGTTGGTTTGTTATTGTGCAAATAGAACAGGGGGTAAAATTTTTGTAACGAGATATATAGCCTAAAAAAAATATGGTTGTCTGTAAAGTCGGTTTACGGACGATATTTTTACGTGATAACGTCATAAGAAAACATTGATGAAAAATTGCATACTATTACCTGTCACAAGCCGAACGCTTAGGCTGACCGTGCCTCTCTATCGCTTGTTCCGTGCCCTCGCTTGCGTGCTTGGCTCAGGCGGAACGTGACAATTTTCGTGCGTGCAACCGGCGTTCATCGATTTATAAGACGTTATCACGTCAAAAATACCGTACGAGTGTCCTTAGTAAACCTACTAAAACATTTGTACGCAGTGGAGTTTAATTTCTTGGGTCATAATTGTTAGGCCACGACGTAGGCCTTGGGCGGTCTATTTACACCCATATTAGAGCTTACCAATGACTTTTTTTTTTTTTTTTAATATTATTATTTTAAAGTAAATACGTATTTTTAATTGTAAACATCTTAAAAACCTTGTTAGGTTTGACAAAGATGCAAAAAAGAAATACATTCCTCAATAAAATTAACTTTGTCGTGAACTGGTGTAGTTTGACAATGCTTTTATACGAACAATGCTTTTATTAGCACTTGGCATGTCTTCAATTTTAAGTTCTACAACATGCCGGTTTCCTGACGATGTTTTCTTAACAGTTGCGAGAGTACTAGTAGCACAGAAATATCTATTGGTGCACGACTGGTTTTGAACCCACGACCTTAGGATAAAATGGTTACTACCACTGGACCACTAGTGCTCACTAGTACTGCTATAATACGCCCGTCATCACCGTCGACTTTGTTTTTAGGTCGCTTCAGTTCCAATTAAAATTTTACAGTTGCTTTCGTTTGAAACGTATCTGGGACAAACGTTGATTTACATTTTTTAATTGAATTCTAAACGACTGCATAGCAAATATACTCGTAAGAAGGTTACTAGAAGTAGTCATCATCATCATTCAGGCCGATTGCACCCATTGCTGGGTATAAGGCCTCCTACTTATTACACTTTAAACACCAGCTGGCAACTTTGGATTCGATCGAGCCTAGAGCATTGTGGATGATGGGTGAGCCGGTAGACTTACATGATCTAATTTCACCATCTTATTTTCACAACAGTTGAATAATTTCCTCGCGCACCGAGGGATCCGTACAAACCTGTAGGTATATAAGTAAAAGTTCACATATCACGACAATCGAGTCATAGTTATGGTATTTTTATTGAAAAATGAAATCCATCTAAAAATTTACGGCTTTCGCAATTTTTCCTTAACTGTGCTATAACACGTTGTACCAAAATTAAAGATTCTGAGTTCACGGGAAGTACCCTGTAGGTTTTGATTCCCTTGCGAGTGTCAAAAATTTGCGGCGTAAACGGCTGTATATTTTGATTGCGTTGGCTTAGAAGTTTCTTTTTCACAGCTTTAAGGGACAGTAGTCTCAAGACTACTCAGAAATATAAAATAGAAATACTCAGGTATTTGATATAATTTTCAGCTTGATGACGCGTTCCTGAGAAAAAGGGTCTTGACAGACAGACAGACGGACGGACGGACGGACAACAAAGTGATTCTAAAAGGGTTCAGTTTTTTCCTTTCGAGGTACGGAACCCTAAAACGCTATTTATAAAGTTTGTATTATATAATAAGTTGCCTTTATAAAACAAACGACTAGCTAGGGCTAGTCATTAAGGAATGACTTTAAAAGGAAAACAACAATATTTTTCGAGAGTCATTCCTATTGTACCACATCTGCGAATACATGAGCTGTTCATCAGCTGAGCTGATTTGCATTTATAGTGCGTGGCCACTAGTGGCCTGTAAAATATACCTGTACTAACTACCTATACCCATCTGCACCTAGCTTTATACCAAGATTATTAATATTGATTGAGTTCCTTTAAAAAACAAAAGAATGTTATGTCATTGTTTTTTTTTATATTGACATGACAATATTATGCAACGGTTATGGTGAAATAATAAGCCTAATTTGAATATGTCACTCCGGACCCTAGCAAGTCTCATCCATTGGTTCCCGGCAACGCTACTAAATCCTTCGACAATCGGGCGGGTGGTCTGCTTCTTGGCCGTTGAGTATCCCTTATCCACCACTCCGTTACCGACATTGTCTATCTTCCGTTATCCATTCTTGCCACGTGTCGTCCCGCCCATTTTCACTTCTATCTGGCGATCCTCGTAACCACGTCCATTTTTGTGCGACGTCCAATTACGACATTACGGTTTAAGAAACTTTATACTCATAAAATAATTTACAATTCACGTATTATGAGAACTTAAAAAAAGACATTGGGTATGTGATTCAAAAGTAATATTCTGAGCATGGCGCGCTCTATTGCCCGTTGTTCTACTCTGATCTTATGCATGTATTCTTTTGTGAGCGCCCATTTCTCGGATCCATAAGTATAGGTAGGTTGAACACCTTGGTTTTCAGGTACTGAGGGATTTTCAATTTCAAGACGTCCTCCAACTTACTAGCGGCAGCCTACCTAACTAACTTAGTCATCTTGAGATCTCTTTTAATTGGGATTGTCAGCCGAAAGATAAACAATGTTTAAGGTATATAATATAGTCGTCCACTGCCTCTTTCCGGCAGTTACCTACGACTATGTTAGGTTACGATCCTACGTTACGGTTACGGTTTGTCATAACCTTCGTTTTAGAAAAGCCCACCATCAGAGTGGCTTGCTGCAGGTTTTCGAGCATTCTTTGCAAGCTACCGACGTTTACAGTAGGAATAAGTATATACATATTTGTAAGCACAACACCATCTAGCCCCACACTAAGCATAGCTTGTATTATGGTGACCAGCGATTATGGAACTCTTATACAATCAATGTCTATCAGTTTCGATTAGCGATCGGCATTATTTCGTGGATTAGTATTACGTGCGAGCGGTTTTTCTCAGTTTCTATTCATATCACAGCATGTGTAACATTAACCTTCCGTAATACCAATTCATCAATAGATACAGGGAACTATTAGTTTCCATGTTTTTATAGTAAATAAATAATAATAAATAATGCCGGACATTTCACACACCCATCATCTGGTCCCAAAGTAAGCAGAGCTTGTGTTATGGGTAACAACATGACTGATATACTACTCATATACATTTTTTTTTGTAAATACATACATATGATACATAGAAACACCCAGACCCGAGACAAATACTTGCAGATCATACAAATATTTGTCCCGCGGCGGGAATCGAACCCGCAACCTTCTGCGTCTCAGCCGGACCTTAGCCCACTGCGCCACAGAGGTCGTCATAGTATCATAGTTCCTTAGTTCATTAGTATCATATTATACTTATAGCACTCAGGCACAGAAAAAACACCAACATTCATCATATATTTTTTTTATCCTGGGAGGGAATCGAACACCAAACACCGCAGAAGCCAGAGCTAATTCCCCAAGCCAATTTAATTCCATCTAGTTTGAAAAACAAAACAAATTGTGCTTAAAATATATTCACACCTATTATGTATCGATAAACTGCTTAAGAAACCGACTAGTATCTTCAAAACTACTTAAGAAACCGACTAGTATCTTTAAAACAGCTTATGAAACCGACTAGTATCTTTAAAACCTATCAAACGATAAGCCACACGATGGGTAGTTAAATAAAAAAAAAAACGTCCAAGTGTGAGTCGGACTCGCGCCCCGAGTGTTCCGTACAAACCGGTGGGTATATAAGTAAAAGTTCACCCATCACGACAATCGAGTCATAGTTATGGTATTTTTATTGCAAAAAAATGTACTAGATCTCAAAAAAGGGGTAGTAAGTTTAAAATTATTAAAAACAAATTTATTATATGATGTAGCTAAAAATATACGGTTTTCGCAACATTTCCTTTATCTGTGCTATACGTTGACGTTGACGTTGCTTCGTACCAAATTTCAAGATTCTGAGTTCACGGGAAGTACCCTGTAGGTTTTGATTCCCTTGCGAGTGTCGAAAATTTGCGGCATAAACTGTATTTGATTTTGATTGCGTTGGCACATAAATTTGTTTTTTTTACAGCTTTAAGGGACAGTAGACCTGAGTATTTGATATAATTTTCAGCTAGATACCTCCACGCGTTCTTGAGAAAAAAGGGGTTGGGTTCACATAGTCTGAATTGTAAAACGTCTGTGTGAGCAAAATGTCTGGGTTAAAAAAGACTTTGTATATACAACGTCTTGATTGTAAAACGACTGAACTTAATTTTAAATTGTCTAGGTAGGCAAAACGTCGTAGATGCAAAAAGACATGTTTGTAGAAGACCTAAGTTTTAAAATGACTTTGCAAAACGTCTTGGTAAGCAAAATGGCGTGGTTGTGATTATGACCACGTACTTTTTTCAGAAAGTACGAGTACTTTGTCCAAAACAATTAACTACTTTTGATAATTTAAAAGAACCAAGATAAAACTATTATTATTTAAGTAATATTATTATGATATTATTATATATTATATTATATTATAGATATTATTTTTAAATAAAAGATAAGATTAGGAAAAGATCTTTTTATTAAATGAAAACTAAACAGATGCGTACCTATGTACTCAGTCTACAAATATTCTAATATTTATTCTAATCACTCTTTTAGTTTCTATATACATATATTTTTTAAATCAGATATTTTTTTCAAGAAAACTAATATTGTGCTTCTTCCTTCAATTCGTTTTAATAATTCTGATCTGAGTTTTTTGTCAAATGTTTCATCCTTTTTTGTTCTATAGCCATGAGTAAACAATTGATTTCTCATTTTTATTTCTTGAAACCTGTTATCTCTTTTGATGTTGTATAGAAACTGAAGTAAAGTGGGCTTATGTGGCATGCGTGCATTAAGTCGTCTGTTCCAGGCTTCCGAAGTATTATTTGTACGATGCCGTTGTCTTGCACACGAAATAGTAGCAGGCGAGATTTTTTTCATCCACTACCGCTCAAAGTATGTTACAAATTGATTCATTTTTGTACATGTAGGACCATATTGTTTCACAGCCAACCAAGCATCGTTTATGTAATCTGCCGGTAAATACGGAAAATTTGAAGTCATTTTCGCTACTTCTTTACCTCTATTTGTATCAGTCAGTTTACGCTCATTTGCGTGCTTCCAAATAACCCAAATAGATTGTAATGATAGTAGCAACCAGTCAATTAAGCGCTTGGAAATTACTTTTTAAAGGCACTAATTATAGCTAACTCATAATCACATTTAAATTGTAATATTTTTACGCCAAGAATGTCTCTAATTATTGTAAAAAGTACACAATAACTCTCTTCCCCTTTGTTTGGGAGTAAACAGTATACAACCACGTTTGTTGTATCATCACTGCTGTTTATATCCAGATGAACAGGTGCCATCCCCAAAAAAAATATGGTTTTCACGAGCATACTTTTTCATGCTTTTCACACAAAATTTACTGCTGAAAACGAATATTTTATCATCTATACCATAATCTGCTACTAAAAAGTTCTCTGATATAATTGGTGGTATTTTCACATCTTTACAATGCAAAAAATCCTGTTTTTCAATATGCAAAAACTTTCTTCTGGCTTGAAATAAAGTTAATTTCACAGATTCATATGGTGGTGGTTGAAGCAAATGGTATTTCATTTGACAATCAACAATACTTTTCTCGTAATTAACCTTGATTGATTTCATATTCTCACAAACCATGTTTTTAGCATACTCCAATAGAATGTAGATATCATAGCCTACATTAATACGCAATCCTTTCTACATGCATGTAGGCGTTCTCTTATTATTTCCGTTTTCATCTTATTCAAGGTGATCGATGCACTACACAGTCCACGTTTACAACATCGCCAAAGGGTGGTTCCACTAGCATTATTTGTTGCTAAATTGTAACGGTAACCGTTACTGATAAGTACTGGTTTGCCTTTGTGACTTTCAAGAAATAAAAAATCACTGTTGCTTGCATGTACCATCATGAATGCAGATGAATGAATAAAATATGAAATACAATATATTGTCATGAAATCATTTGACAAATAGCATTGTCATTTTACGATCGTGTTATAAATTGCCAGTCCTTATCTTGAATTCACAAACTATTTGTATGACACATAAACTCCATGATCCGAGTAACAGAGTGCAGTCTTTGTATAATTACCTAACCATTTTCAACCAAGACTTTTTACAAAGAAGCCTATTTTCAACCAAGACGTTTTTCTACCTAGGCCATAAGCAACAAGAACCATTTGCCACCAAGGCTTTTTACAACCATGGCATTTTAAAAATAAGACATTTTGCCAGACATTTTGCTCACACAGACGTTTTACAATCCAGACTATGTGAACCCAACCCCGGACGGACAACAAAGTGATCCTATAAGGTTTCGTTTTTTCCTTTCGAGGTACGGAACCACCCTAAAAATTAAACCACTTTGTTATGTAGGGGATGTATTTTTCAATGCTTATATTTCATAACTTTGTAAGGGTCACTAATACGTATTACAGTTCAAAATTTAAAGGCGGACAGACAGACAAACAGACATATTAACATAGTTAACGGAGCCTTGTCTTCAGAATCCGAAAAAGGTGGAATTTCGTGACAATTCGTTTCTACAGTCAATAGGCTCAATCCAAAAGTTTTTTTTTTCAACATGAGTAGAGTCGTGAATCATTCTATATAATACCTTATGTCATTGTATGTATGTATGTCACATGTTACGGTTCCTCTTATTGAGGTTCTACCCTTTTACGTGCATCTTTAAAATCAACAATCTTAGTTTTTCATAAAGCATTGCCGACAATCTCTCGATCATGATAGTCCTACTAATTGATCGATTCCGCGAGATCGAGTCGTATGGACGTGTGTGGAGTCCTTTTTGCTACTTGAGGTTTTTGCAATCTATTGTTATGAATTTAGATTCCTTTGTCGATGCAGAGTTTGTGAGATCAAAGCGGCAAATTTACCTTGTAGTTTTGCCGATTGTGTTGTACCAACAAAATCTATAATGAATTAGCATTAACTTGAATATACGATGTGACGTCAGTGTTTTGGGCACGTATCTATCATGGTGGTAATTTTTTTATAAATTGTCCAATCAGTGGGTTTGAAAATAGATATACTTACAATAAAAATAATAATAATATAATAAACAGGATAAATTTGTATTTTTGTATGTAACGAATAAACTTAAAAACTACTGGACCGATTTGAAAAATTCTTTTTCCGTTGGAAAGCTTCACTATCCCCGGGTGACATGTTTTTGTCCCGGGAAAAATCTTCACAATAAAAATAGGTATATTGATGACCACTGTGGCACATTGGGCTAAAAGGTCCGGCTGAGACGCAGAAGGTTGCGGGTTCCATTCCCGCCGCGGGACAAATGTTTGTATGATCTGCAAGTGTTTGTCTCGGGTCTGGGTCTGTACGTATGTATAATATGTATTTTAAAAAAAAAGTATAAAAGTAGTATAGTCATGTGGTACCCATAATAACTCTGCTTACTTTGGGGCCAGATGATGCTGTGTTAAATGTCAGGGATTATTTATCATTATTATTATTAATAGTAGGTGGTAATGTCGTTAATTTTATTATTAAAATTTTAAAAACACGAGTTTTACTTTTGTTTTATTTTGTCGACGAAGAAATTATTTTGACATTGACGTACGTACAACACACGGAAGATTTGTTTTTATTTTGTTTCAGTTTAGGCAAAATGCTTTTGTATGTCTGTCCGAACGGCGTCCGGTCGGCGTCGTGAAATTTTGTGCGCAGGTTCTGTAACTATATACATTTTCTGTTTTTGAGAATTTTTTTTAAAAAATGGCTGAGATATGAGCGTTCAAAACGTTAAAAAAGTTATATTTCAATCATTTCGAAAGAGGTTCGCGAGGTCTACAGCTCACAGAGCCACTAATAATAATATTTTATCTTAAAATATTATTAAAGAACGATAAAAAACCATAATGGAGTTGTTCAAACTCTAACAAACTTTTAGGTTCAAAACGTATGATAATTTAATGTATTAAACATAATAACAGTTAATTTTCATTTACAATCATTGTCTAACATCCCACAAAAAGTCAACCCCACATAAAATTAGGGATCAATTTTTATACAGGTTTTAGCATCCCCAGGTAACTCTCAAATTAGAAAATAAGCCCATAAGCAGCTATTATGACGAACAATGATATTAATTTATGGTCATTTTTATGGCCGCTATAAGACAAAAGTGTAATAAATCGCTATCACGGTAGCAGGCAGGTACAACACGAAGCAATTGTCCGTTACGGTTCACGAAGAATTATTCAAATTACGTGCTGCTTGGTGTAAATGAAAGCGGTTAGCAGGCAGGCCTTGATTTTGTTGTGTCGCTGGACTAACTAACAATATCGTAAAATACTAATGATCTTAGTTTGTACCAAAGTCTGATAATTTTTTAATTTACTAAAATCTTAAACTTACTATAAGTATTGACATTTTATTGACGTAATTTTATTAGTCGTCATTTATATAAATGCTGAATAAAACCGCAGAAAATTCTAGGAAAATCTATTAAATATGGTAAAAATAGATTATGTAAACTTGTAAAACTATTATTTAAAAAATGAAACCTAAATTTGGACTTTGTTTTAAGCATAATAAGAACGTTCGTATATTACGAAACTAGTAGTAACTAGCTAGTCCAGCGAAACAGCAGAATCGCCACCATATCTGATTTATAAAATATTTTGTAGGCCTCTGAAGTATTAAATCCATCGGCGATTTAAAATCGTTTAATAATATTTAAGAAATAAAATAACTGCAAATTAATAAATTTTTAATCAAAATAAACTTCATTTGACAGAAATAACACTGCAGTTCATTACCCTTACTCATATAGAATAGCACCCCGGGTTTCTCAAAACTCACCAACACCTATTATCAAACTTTCTTTCGAGAAATTAATCACCTTTCGTTTCAATAAAAGGTACTCAATTATGACTTTTTTATATACAAATGTAATTTTTGTCTGTTCGCGCGAAGAAATCGTTGTCTACAAGGTTTACCTTACGTTGGCAGGTCCATCTGATTATCGTTCTGTAAATATTCAGAGTCGTTTTACGCGCAAAAAAACATGGCCTTTCAAAGATAAAACTTTAATTTGAAAACGCTATAGATTGATCGCACTATTTGCCATTGAACGGATTGGTTTTGGTAAAAGTTTAGATATGGCTATTCTGAATGTCAAAATGGTACCGCGTTATTCTTCCTGAACAATTTAATCATAGATTTTATGACGACCTCTGTGGTGCAGTTAACTTAAGGTTCGGCTGTGACGCAGAAGGTTGCGGGCTCGATTCCCGCCGCGAGACAAATGTTTGTATGATCTGCAAGTATTTGTCTTGGGTCTGGGTGTTTCTATGTATAATATGTATGTATTTACAAAAAAAAAAAGTTTATAAGTAGTATATCAGTCATCTGGTACCCATAACACAAGCTCTGCTTACTTTGGGGCCAGATGATGCTGTGTGAAATGTCCGGGGGATTATTTATTTATTATTTATTTATTTATCAATCGAACAAATTTATACATGCATCTACCTAGTATTACTCTATGCACATACTACCAGGATGTACTAAATCAAAAATGTTCGTTTGATAGCACTGTCAAAAATAACGCCATCCTGCAATATTGGATCAACGTATAATCCAAATTAGAGCTAATTTGATTCCATTATATTGATGAGCGCGATACGAAATATGTCAAAAATAATGTTTTGACTTTGGTTTAGATTTGGTTTAGCTTTGGTTCAAATGTTCAAAATTATCGCGGTCGTCACCCTCCTCTACCTTGTGCCACTCCCCAAACGGACGTGATCAGACCCACATTGTGACGGATACGAATAACGAATCAAACGAATTGTTTATAGACTGATTGTAATTCTATTTTTGTCGTTTCAGGCTTTTGGGTGATTTCGCTCGTTTTACAGTTGTGACGGACGTGACGTCATTGGAGGCTTTGTTCAATTTATTCTGCCATCGGGATAACGAATTTTATGAATTAAAATGAATGATATTTGTGGGCTTTTGATTGCTTTGTGACCAGTATATTACCTGGTGAACTCTTCAGCATAAGCAAAATTTTGTGGGTTATCACAGTATCAGTATTCTAACAATAAATCAACATTGGAACTATAAAACAATTGTACATCCTTTATTCTTAGCATTCTTCTTTGTTTATTCTTTTGAGAATTGAGTTTCCATTGAAGCCTTAATGCTAGAACATTAAACCTATTCGCAATGATGTAGCACGTAATAAGTCCACCGCCCGCGGGGAAATCTGACTTGAAGACAGAAAATAATCAGTTTATTACCCAGCAGAAACTATTAAAGTTGCGGTGTTCATAAGTTTATGAAATTTTAACCCCTATTGTTGCGTAATATGGATTTTTAACGTATATAAACGCCACTACTTGACCACTACTTAACCACAAATAAATAAATTAATAATCCCGGACATTTCGCAAAAGTATCTTCAGTATGGCTCCATTCATCTACAATAAGTTACCTCTATCGTTGAGAGCATTACCAACTTCGTTGTTTCAGAAAAGGTTGAGAGTAATATGAAATGATAAATGTTATTATACAATTAATGAGTTTATGACCGATAATTCGATTGATACTATGACAAAGTAATGCATTTCCTGATTTATTTAATTCCCTTTGACCAACAATTTGTAATGTATGTGATAATTTACAAGTGTATTAATTTAATTTAATTTATTTTTTGTATTTTTGTTTTGTTCTATTGCCGTTTTATTATTCTTGATTTTATTATTTTTTATTATTAGTATGACCTATGTATCAATGTTTAACATGCAATATTTATTTCTTCTTGTCCTTATTATTGCTTATTATTTTATTATTTCAGAATAATATTTTATTTCTATTATTGTAAACTTTAAATAATTGCACGCCCATAAAGGGTAGATTACATTGAACCTATATAAGTTGTAACATCTTTGTAAACATGTAATGATGCAATAAATATACTTTGACTTTGACTTTGACTTTGACTTCACGCAGCATCATCTGACCCCAAATAAGCAGAGCTTGTGTTATGGGTACCACATGACTTAAATACCATTAATATACTTTTCTTTGTAAATACATAAATATTATACTGATCGTCGTAAAACGCGGTAGGTATGTACAGAAAACTTACTCATTTATTGAATAATCAGAGGTTTTACTTATGTGCAAGCCAAAACGCATCTATAGCGCGATCTAGGATACAGAAAAATTTAAGGGCGACATCTAGGTATAAAATTAATAAACTTTTTCCTATTGAATGTATGTGATAATCTAAACATATACATAAAAACAACCAGAACCGAGACAAATACTTGCAGATCATACAAACATTTGCGCCTCGGCGGGAATCGAACCCGCAACCTTTTGCGTCGCACCCGGACCTTAGCCCACTGCGCCACAGAGGTCGTCAAAATAGCTGTCCGTTCTTAAAAGTTTAATATATGTATATTATTTTAGACTGCGTATTACCAGAGATGTGCAAGGAAAATGAGCTGTGCGCCAGGAAAAAATACGAAAAGAAATCATTTTTCTTTTTATGGTGTCAGTTATTAAGAAGCAGTGTGGTAATAAGATCAAAGTGCGCCGCAGAGGCTCTTTTCGTGTACTAAGAAATCACTTTATTTACCTAGTCTAGTTCGGCGCAGTGATATTATTGGAGGGTTTTTTCCGTTCATCTTTCTCGAACATCTTTGTGCACGCAACCTTAGTAAAACGGTAGTTATTCACCGAGACATACCGACTGTTGCTGAATACCTTTTTGCCACTTTTGCGCACCTAAATATGACTGTAACGTCTACATTCAGTATTTAATGGTTATTAATGTCGATCTTAAATATAATAAGATTGCATTATACACTAAGGAGCGCCTTAAAGTATCATTAATGACTCTGAGTGTGGCAGTAAGTAAGGCTCACAAGCCGTTACATAGCAAACTGTAAACTCTACGAGATTACGATTCCTACGAGAATTGTCAATAATTGCATTTGGGTATAAAACGACCTCATAAAATTTACTCTTGAAAGTCATACATTTTATTGAGAAAGAAGTTATTTTGAGAAATATTTGATTATCGCTATGGTACACTGATCTTGATATGCAGAGGGTCTGATTCTCGCCACGGGGCAAATGTTTTAATGATCTGCAAGTATTCATTTTGGTTTTTTTCCTTATGTTTTCAGGTATGTGTTTACAAAAATAAGGATATCACTCATGCACGAGTAGTACCTATAACACAAACTGTACTTCGGGTCAGATGATGCTGTGTGAAATGTCCGGAATAACAATAATGATAATAATCATTATTTTTATTATTTGCTTATAAATATGTTACATAGTACATGTACTATGTTCTCAAGACATGTCTTACGTGCCTAGATGAGCTTACTCTACATATTGTAAGGAACCATTCGATAAGCAAAGAATGCTAATAGCTTATCGATTCCATAGATAACAGCTACGTGACCTCAACATCGAACAGAGGTTTCATAAAGGAAGAGAGAAACAGGAAAGGACATCAGTTCTAACTTCGAACTCGTCAACTAGATTAGTTAGTTAGTAAGAGTTTATATTAATTCTGTAACTATTGAAGTTCATATTAAAGTAATTTCATTCATCTTGATTTCTTACTTGATAACCCCAGGCGTCGTTCTATAATGAATACAAGATTTTTATCGTTTATAATATTGATACAAAGTAACTATATAAGTGTCTAATAATGTACAATAAGCTCCAATAAACAAGAAAACTCCCAGCACCCCTTCGTGTCGATAAAGCAGGCCACGGAAAAACTTTTTAATCACATCGAAGTCACGTCCTAAGATCGAGTGTGTGACGAGAATATTGATGTGGCGTTAAGTGTCTCAACTAGTAGACAATTGGGTCAGAGAGTTCAGCAGAGTAATTTAAGTAATAAAAACATATAGACATAGAGATAAACACTTATTTATTTACATCTCTCCAGCACGAAAAGGGGGTAATCCACGATTTCAATAACATGTTGCTGAAAACAAAAATAGGCGATAGTTTGTAAAAAAAATATATATTAGTTGACAATGCACACAACACCATCTAGCCCCAAACTAAGCACTCGCTTGTATTATGGTGACCGATGACTGATAGAATACTTGTACATGTTTGAAACATAACTTTATAACACATTGTCCTGGGAGGAAATCGAACCTTCAACCTATTCTTTATTCTTTATTGTACACAAAAAAACATAATCTAAACTTAATCAATAATGGCATGTACACAGGCGAGCTTAACCCTAAAAAGAGTTCTCTTCCAGCAAACCTTGGGAATTGGAGATATTAAAAACGAATGGGTGGGTATGAAGTGTACAAAAGGAGGAAAAGAGAAAGATTAAATTCATAAAACTAATTCAAATATGAACTAACTAATCGAGAAATACAGGTAAATACTATATAAACTAAATATAATGACCTAAAGATTATTGCTAAATATGTTATATTATATATAATTATAATATAGTATATATATATATATATATCTACCTAAATATAATAAACTTACATAAAATAATACACAAATAAATATACCTAAATACTTACAAGGAGAGATAGTGCTCTTTGACTTTTCGCTTGAAAATGCCAAGCGAGGGACTAGCGCGGATAACGTGAGGGAGAGAATTCCACAACTTCTGAACTGAAATGAACCACCATAGCGACTAGAAGAGTGGGCAGGTATTTTAAGAAGAAGAGATTTTGCAGTTCTGCAGGACTCACCACGGGGAACAAGGAAATCGAAACGCTCATAAAGATAAGAATGAAGATAAGAACCTAGATAAAGATAAAGATAAAGATAAGATAAAGATCATTTATTTGCATAAACATGTGTAGATATAAGATTTTACAAACAGGTGTGTATCAACATGTTTTACCGATTGCGGTGTACAAATTGTGAGAGATGGCATGCAACAGTAACTAAAATAATAATTAAGATATTCGAAGGAAGTAATGTCAAGTCCAATAATTAATTCTTATCTAATTAATTATTCTAATTAAAAAAATTAAAATTTATCATTTAAAAAATCGTCAATCTTATAATAACATTTTTCAATTAATAGTTTCTTAAATTTCTTTTTAAATTCACAATCATTAAGTTGCTGGTAGCTCTTTGGTATTTTGTTGTAAATTTTCGGTGCCATTGATACTATGCTCTTATGTAGTAATGCAGTATTTGATGGAAATAAACAAAGCCTCTCTTCACGTCTGTTTCCTGGCGCTTTGTCTGACATACGCGGAAACAGGTGAGGGTTATTTCTTACAAAAAGAGCTACTTCGATAATATATAGCGACGGAAGTGTTAATATTTTGTGCTTTGTGAATAAAGGTCTACAGCTATCAGTCATATGTATTCTGAACAGGGCATGGCATCCTACAGGGCAGCACTGCTAATACCGCCAGTCAAATACTAGTAACCCTTAATGTATGTCTTGTTCCTTTTAATCAGTCAGTCCTTTAAATCAGTCACTGTGCTCACTAATATAGAAACACTCGCAACACTCGTACAAATCTAGACTACTTTGCTAGATCGTGATATAAAGACAGCACTCGCAGCAAAAAAATACGTTGCACATTTTGATTTTAATTGTTATACACCCTGTTTTATAGATAGAAACCTCAGACCAAATAAATATAAAGACGGAGCGCCGCGCCGTGATCAACCAATGTTTCATGACCGTGCTCCTCTGTGTAAATACACGCATTCTAAATCATGCTCCTGGCTCTTATGTCACGTTGCGTTGTCATCCAGTAAACTTCGTATAAAACTTTCACGCTTAAGGTCATAGGCGTTTCGTGTTCAAAAAACCAAAAAATTTAGATTAATATTAAAAAGAAGTTTTTATTTCACTTTTTTTATCACGTAATCAGAAAAACATTATGTTTTTTGTACGATGATTACAAGACGACGACATGACATAAACCACATAACACTTATTAGTACATTGTATGTATGCATATAAAAAGACCAAGGAGCATGGTTTGGGTAAATTAGTGTACGTAGGTCCGTGTATTTAACATTTACAGAGAACCACGGTTTAGAGGCTTCACTTTAGTTATTCGCGGCACTGCCACGCGTGCCATGCGACTTCATATTTATTTACAGAGACAGAAACCGAACGTACGTAATAATAATCCATCTTGTCAAAACTGGTTCCAGTTACAATTTAATGATTGAAATTATGCCGATGGCTTATCGAAACTCATAGACATTGATTGTATCATAAGTTCCATAATCTACAGAACTTAGCGCGTTTTTTATGATCCATATAACTTGCTTATCTACGAAAAACTAATTCATGGTAACTGTAGGTTATACATTATATACACAGCAAATTTAAATTGCCCCCGTCGCGATTACGATTTGCTGGTGGTGAATGTTTTGTTTTGATTGTGCGTTGTTTAGATATCTTGATTATTGCTGGGATAGCTTGATTACTGTTTCATTGTATTTTGTTGACGGCCTCTGTGGCTCAGTAGGTTACGGGCCGGCTGAGACGTAGAAGGATTGATTCCGCGGGACAAATGTGTGTATGATCTGCAAGTATTTGTGTCAGGTTTGGGTGTTTCTGTGTTTAATATGTATGTATTTACAAAAAAAGAGTGTATAAGTAGTATATCAGTCAGGTACCCATACTACAAGCTCTGCTTACTTTGGGGCCAGATGCAGCTTTGTGAAATGTCCGGCATTATTTATTTATTTACTGTTGCCTAATATGTTTTCAAATTAATGTTTAAAATTATTTCTGTTTTATCTGTCAAAGGGCAGAGGAACGTGAAAAAATGGCGGCAGGCATTCTGTTCAAACCTTCAGCCAAAAGGCCCTGTGAGTTTTTTATCTAGAGTGTTAATTCTTTGGATTAGAATCAAACCAGCTGAATTATAACTTTCCAAGTCTTAAGTTTTTTTGAAAAGTTATTGAGCTATTCAGTTTACACTACGTTAACGAAGTCGTCAGCTGTCGATCCATAGTATATTGCCTTAAAAGGCCTTAATTCCACTATTTACTGACTGTTATATTTCAATTGCAATCCATCAACGTTGAGGCTCTAATGCGTTTAATTGTTTACTTTAAAACCTATATTTTGTTAACTCTATGGACAAATGTAATAAAACATTGTTACATTAATCATATATATATAATTTCTCAAGAATATGAATTCACATGTTAAGCAACACCGAATTTCACGTATTACTTTGTCGATGGAGGCACCGACACTGTTTCGATTCATCTCGAGATTCTTCATCAGAGTGAGTTTGATCCGCGGTCCACTCGTAGCCGCTTAAGTTCACGGTTCTGATGAAGATTCTCTCAATGAATCGAAACAGTATCGGTGCCTTTATCAACAAAATAATACTTGAGTAAAACCCGTGTTTATCAAAATAAATAGTACTCACGAAAGTTTTGAAAGTTATTATTTGGTTGACATATTGTATATTTATAATTAATAAATATTGGCTAAGGGGCTTTGGTACTTACGTAACAATTCTGTGATTTTCTTCAATTCACTATTCTATTGTACTAATGCTTGTCCAATCAGTAGCAAACAATAGTTATTGAAATATACTTATTATTAAGGGTTATTTATGTCGCTCCTTAGTAGATATTGTCTTTGCCAAATCTATACGAAGAGCCAACTTAAATAACCCTTGACACTGTGTGCTAGATTAAGTTATAATGGTACTTTGATAGAATAGAAAGGATAAACATATATGTTCAAGTTTTCCTTCTCTATTGCTAGCTCTTCTGTAAGTCAATAGGGAGACTTATCCCCAATAATTCGAAGACTATCGCAGTCGTCTCCATCATCAGTCTCCAAGCAGCACTCATCTGGGATCAGTTCCACGTAGAAATCCTTACTCGAAGTGTTAGATAATAATTCAGCGAAAATTACCAACCCGATTTTACAGTCAGATGCGGCTGCTGAGCCATATTTGATGATCCTCAGCTGAGAGGAGAGCTTACATTAAAGCTTACCTAAGTGCACGAAAGGAGTATCTAGTAAAAGTACTTAGTCATACATGGGGTGGCCTTGTCGCTTGAGAGCGATTTCTTCCTGGCAACCTTTGGAAAGCATTGTATGAACTAGAGTGGACGGTGCGGCGTATATTAAACAAATATTGTAATCATTAACAAGCTGTTCGCACGCGTTGAAGATTACTCTCGGGACAAACCAATTTTCCCGGGATAAAAAGTAGCCTATGTCATCCGGGGACACTTTCGCTTTCCAAAATATTTTTTGAAATCGGTCCTGTAGTTTTTAAGTTTATTCGTTACACACAAAAATACACTAGACATCTATGAAAGTGATATTAGTGATAAGTTTTTGTAAATTGCTTAAAATTAAGCATACAGGATAGAGACAGCTCATTCATTTCAAATCATTCAAAGTTCATTCCAAAGCTACAGAACCTAGAGCGTAAAAGAACTTTGACTATTATAATATTTGTTATTTTCAATAATATTTCATTCAATTTCGACATTCGTTTGATCGTTGGATTCGAAAGCGGCTTCGAAAACAGAGCATAAGAGATGTATGGTCGTTATTCTACCAAGTAACTTGACACTCGATTGGAATCGAACAGCATAAACCCTATTAAAGCACAATATTGGATAAATTACTTTATTATCCAGCAGTAAGTTAATGCAAGAAGGTGTGGTCGTCGCCATGGCGATAGACCACGCCCACAGAAAGGGTAGCAGATGCGCGTGAGTCGGCAAAACCGACGCTTTTGTGTCGAAAGCTTCTTGATGTGTCAAATGATAAAACGTGTTCGTTTTTTGCTGATTGTGAATGGCATGGGAGGTAATTACCACCTGCGAGCGTGCTAAATTTAAACTTTCTTAATTTAAAATTGTGTAAAATGTGAATTTATTGAGACGACGCTATGACTGTCGCCTATTGGAACGCAGAAAGGTTGCGGGTTCGATCCCGCTGCGGGGATGTTTGTATGATCTGCAAGTGTTTGTCTCGAGTCTGGGTGTTTCTATGTATAATATGTATTTACAAAAAAATGCATACTATTAGTACATCAGATACCCATAACAAGCTCTGCTTACCTTGACTGACTGACTACCGACTCCCTGATCAAATACTTTCCGCCTATAAGTGTACACTGCAAGTTAAAACGACATTATTTTAAGGAAAATACATTTCGTGTATCTTTTATTATCTCTAATAGCGATAAAAAAAACATACAAAAATTCATTTGCTGCGGGTCATCTTAACTCCCTGAGTTGGCATTACTTATATTATTATATTGTTTTTTCTCAATAAAATAAAAATGTCCATTCATTTGCTGATATGAAATTTTACCTGGAAAATATCAAAGAATCAAAGAAAGAGGCGAGAAGTAACAGAATATACGATTTTATAAAATTCATGTAAAACAGTTGAGCTTTAATGATCGTTTAAAACGATCTATATATAGCTCAACAGATGATTGCCGAAATCTGCGTCCCCAAGACACTGGCGGCCATTGCCACGTTGAATGGCTAATACGCTGAGCCAGATAGGAGCCAGCTCTTGGGTCACGCTATGTTTCTACCAGCCGCCGTAAAATCACTTTGATAACCACGACGAAAAACATACATTTTGAGAGTAAAAACCTACATATTTAAAATCCTAATTAGTTGCACCCAGCAAATGCAAGAAATGTAGAGTCGTAACCTTATGTTACTGACGTTATTAACCCTATATAAATCACCATAACTCATTTTTCATAAGTGTTCAATGACAATAAAATGCAATGTAATCAGATTAAAATATTGAATGGCCTAAATGCTTAAGGGGATTTAAAAGCGGCAATTTGAAGGCAATTGCTTCTAGAGTTACACGACAACCCACTTTTTAATACGTTAAATATAGCAAGTTATATTTTGAAATTCGATGTAACTTGATCACTTGAGCTCTATTTGATCCGAGTTTGAGCTCTACTCATAAATGGTAACCGAAATCTGAAATATTCGGGCTTTGAATTGAGATTTAAGGTATTTTGTGGTTTGAACAAGCGGCTGCTGATAAATTATATTCAAAACATCTTACTTATATATAAATGTAAATATTTTTGTGGATGTTTGTTTGTTACTAAGCATAGCTTGTATTATGGTGACCAGATATAGAAGATTTATATATTTTTAAATACATACTAATGATAAGATAAGAATGCATGGCCTCATGTTGCTCTGCCCTCAGACAGTTAACCGACATATTTGATATATATAAACTCTTTTGTATTCGTTTTTTGTAGTTATAAGATGGTTCATGCCAAAAAGCGCTAGGACCAGTTTCTTGCCAGTTCTCGGGATTGGGTTAGGAGGAAATGGCACCGAAATTCACCTAGTATATAAAACGTTTCAAAGTTATCTTTTGACTTTTTGAATTTAAGATACAAATATATATTTGTACTGTGCCTGGGTAACATATATGTTCATTCAATGTTTGTCCTTGGAAAGAAACACTGAACGTACCAGCGCACTTCAGATTTGGACCTGGAATATAGTTAGTCCAGATCTAAATCTGAAGTATAATTTAAGTATAGCCTTTAATACTACTATAGGCTATATTTTGTCTACGTACCGCGCCGGGCAAAGCCGCGGGCAGAAGCATATACTCAAAAAGCTTTCGTATTAAGGTACAGAGTAAAGTTCATATTATAAACACGTAAGTTTAAATTAGCCTTACATTTACCAAATTACAACTTTGGTAAAAGTTAATTATTACAAATTATCTTATCACATTATTGAATCCCGAAATGTCGTCCTGTTTCTGACCGTATACTCAGTAACCTAATTTCGATATTTAGAACGATAATATCGCTAACTATTCGAATTATCAAAAAAAAAAGAAAGAAAGAAAGAAATAATATATATATTTTTCGAGTTATTTCCTGTTACAGTCCAGTATTAGTTATTTTGATGATTTTATTTCAAAAAAACTAGATATATTGACTCGGTCTGAATAATTGGAATAAAAGTTTTCTGTTTCTTTGCGATTCGAGCAAAAATAATCCGTAGTTATTTTATATGAATGTCACCAATTTATACAAAATAACAAATGACAAACGACAAGATACGACTCTGTGACATACTATAAATAATATAAACACTTGACACTGGCAAAAATGACATTATTATTAAACATGTTCTCTTAGAAGAAGAATAAGTCTGTCGTGGAGAATTACGACATCGATTGTCAAAAGTAATGTCGAAACGATGTAAGAGTTAGAGATTTACACGATTATTGTTCCGATGTATCGTTTATCGTTTTACTAAGTAGATACCCATGTTCAACTCACACCAATAATCTCTGAAATAAAGTATCAACAGACTTATAAAAGTAACTAGCTGACCTGTGCCCACTTCGTTGGGCGGTTACAACGTCACAAAAAATATTAAAGTACTAATATCGCTATTAAAAAAGATAGCTATTCAAATTATTGTAATAATTACAGAGATTAACAAAGTTTCGGATAAATATTGATAGATGGCGTTAGTGACCACCCGCAGCTTCAACCGCCCCGTTACCGTTTAAAAAAAAAAGTAGCCTAATCCAAGCTACTAACTATATTTATTTTAAGTTTCATCGAAATCGGTCCGGCAGATCTCGAGTTATAAGTGTTGTTACAAACCCGACTTTGTTTTATATATATAGATATAATTATATTTATATAAACTTATATATACATATATAGTATATTTTACCCGATCCTCAATTTAACCCACTTTATACCAACTATAATAATATTACCAAAGCTATTTACACTAACAAAAGTTCAAAAACACTTAATAAACAATATGTAGCTACAGCATTCAGCTCAAACCATTCAAAACTAAATTGTTACGTTCAACACAATATCATGTTACAAACAATTCACGCCACTCAATGGGATTCAAATTACTGGTTCTCCCAGAATAATAAGCAGTTACTGGCTGTTATCAAATACAGGGTGTCTTATCCTGTCACTAGATATTTTGAAGCAGAGTGTGGTGAAAATTATTTTGACGCGTACTCACGGCGGTCAAATCGCGTTTTTTTTATCAGAAACCATTGATACAAAACAAATACAAAACATTATTTATTTAATAAAATCACAAGGACCACTTTGAATAGTCTTCTTACATGCTAGTGAATCTAGGTGCCGGTTCTTCCTAACCCCAGTTCAAGAAAAATCCGGCAAGAAACTCGTCTGGTCTTAACACTTTTTTGTATGATCCTTGCAAATTTTGTTACGGATGCCGAGTTGTGTTGGAGCAGATTTATCCCAAGCTTTTTTGTCATCTAAATAATCATAAAATAATTGATTGAAATTAATTCCGAAAAAGTTTAACGGGTAATGTTTAAATAGCTTACTTTCCAGCTATTAGTGTAAACTGCAAGTTAAAACGACGTCAACATTAGCGGAAGATGATGAATATTGTAAATATGTAATTATTACATAATTTAATTATAAAACAAATGGGTACTTTAAAAACCATTTGTAACGAGATAGTAGTAGGCAAAACATTGAAAATACATACCATAATTCTTTTATAACTCGTATTATTTAAATTAACGAGCAGATAGACACTAAATAGCGGTAAAATTATTATGTATTTCCATACAAACGCTAATTGACTTTTGTATGGGAATAAATACTAATTTTAAACACTCTGTATAATATCTAGAAATATATTACCCCAGGTTACTGTACAGTTATTAAGGATTCATTGTGTTCGTGCGCTAATCGTCACTTTGTTAACGTTTAGCGATCGAGATAAGATCGTATCGGGACAATTTAACTACTGGCTTTAACAGCCACACTCAGAGGATTAACAAAGAAAATGTAAGGAGCGGTTTAAGTAACCAGTAATAACTTTGGGAGTGGCAGTTAGTGTGGAAGTCATTGTCAAGCCATGAGACGGCTGTTTTAATTTTTTAAATTACTTGACTGGTGACGCGCAGAGCGATGACTATATTAGACCTGAAAGATATAGGTTTGATTCCCGCATTGGAATGAATATTTTCATTGTTTAAAAGTCCCTCTCGTAGTTTTTATTGCTCATGACACAGATACACCTTGTAGTACAGTCAAAATAGCATTTAACTTTGCACTAAATTTCCGATCAAATTTTTTTTTATCAGGTTTAGGATCACTTACCGGGCATAAAGTCACAAAATGCTGACCGATCCAGATGACGATTCAAGCGCCACCTTGAAAAACGTTTTTGTCGATATCTCGGAAACCATGCACTTTATAAAAAAAAATCTAAATAATCCTAAACCTTATAAAAAAATTTGGATCGGAAATTTAGTGCTAAATTTACCAAAAAAAAACGTCTATTTTGACTGGACTATAGTAAGACTAGTAAAGTTTAAGGGAACGTCAACTATGTTTTTAAAAACTAACTTTAAAATGAAGGAAATTCTGAATATAATCTGACAGTTTAGGACGTACTGTACGTCTGAGACAAATTTTATTCTTTATACGAATGGTTAATTGAAGCTTATAAACTATGGGCCACACGGCACAGAATACGTAGGTGGCAGAGATAAAGCTTCCGGCTGCAGCTGCTAATATGCTAGCTTCCATTCTCACACATTCAAAGTTGTCATTAGCCTACTAGTCGGTTCCATAATTTAATTTAAAACTTGCGCGATGAAGACGTTATGCTAGGTTATGTTAGTTCATATTTTTATACACAACCGAGCCGGCTAACAAGCATACGGCCCACCTGATTGCAAACAGCTATAGTAACCTGTTAGAGATTGCAATGCCAAAAATAACAAATGCGCAACCATAAGATATAGTTATTTTGTTTACTCGCCCAGTAACGCCACCTGCTCTAGTGCCCTCAAACCTAAACACATCAATGCTTGCATACTACTGCTTGGAGATAGAATATCTGCACTGTGCTGGTATCCTCTAAGACGAACTCTTGCCAAAGAACCCTACCAAAACCGTACTTTATAATTTATGCGCTTTTAATTTCAACCTTAAAGCAAAAGGCCATATGAAAATACTAAGTGCTGCCCGCGGCTTCGTACGCGTGGTACCTACATAAAAAGTAGTTCATGTCCTTCTCCAAAGTATCATACATCTCTATACCAAAATTCATCAAAATCGGTTTAGGCGTGAAAACGTAACATACAGACAGACGGGGAGACAGAGTTACTTTCGCATTTATAATATTAGTTAGATTATTTATTTTGATCTTCCGGCCTGGGCTCGACAAAGACTGAATTTGGAATAACTGAATTTCACACTAGAAGTAAACACCCGTGCATACTTTTTCAGTATACTACTTTACTTCAGTAAATTGTAAGCTGATTACACTCATCCAAACGTCGTAAAGAGTTCTTATCTAAACCTTAGTCTAGACAGGCGACAATCAAGAAGAAATGAACTCCAACTCACTTAAAAAACTCATTCAATGAATACCTCAATAAAAAGTCTAGTTAGTGTCAGTTTGGCTATTATTTCTGAAGCACTACCACAGTTTTTGCATAAAGTGCACTAAGGAGTTCGGCTATTTAAGTAAAACGACAAAGATGATTGAACTTTTTGTCTAGACATAAATACTCACAGTTCATACAAAACAAAATAAAATAGATAGTGTAAAGTCGGCTTATACTATAAGCAAACCAAGACTGAATATAACAGAATATAATAAAAAAGAAAACATGGTGTAGGCAGCAGGTACATAGTAAATAACAAGAAAAGTTAAAAATAATTAAGTAACTGGCGAACGAAGCAAGCCGCAAATTTTCAATTTAAGAGCATAACAATACTTACCTATCTGTAAAAGAGAAGCAAGCGGCTTTTACAAAATTGCGAACAAAGCGCGCCACAACTTTTCCTAATCAGTAAGTCAAGAAAAAGAATCTGATAAATAATTGAAAGCTTCCATTAGAGTAGGAGCTCAAGTTAAAATTAATTTATTTTTACGTTGTATCTATAAACTAAATATATTTTTTTGGAATGTACTTACAAAGCACTTTCATATGTCATCGCAATGGAATCATCTGAATAACTGTAATTTTTCTACCTTTAAAATCCTTATATATTAACAACCCGTCGTTCAATTTAATTCAATAAGTTACCAGTTTATATCTCAATCCTATTCTGTCCAACTGCCAAATTTTATGCAGATCGGATCAACGGTTCAATAGTTATCGCTAAACAAACCAACATACAAAGCCAAATTGCCCAAGTTGAAAATGAGATCTTTGCTCGTTTCGCTCGCTCAATCAGTAATTACAGCTGTCATCAGCTGTTAGTGCCTGGGACATGTTACGACAGACCCAGGTTTAAGCTTTGAACCAAGGTATTTCATCCTTTCAGTCACTAAGTCGGCCTTAACACAGAAAATACATTGAAATGTGTGAAGAGATCTAAACCACGGGATTTCTCACGATGTTTTCGGGAGATTCCCAAAGGATCAAAATCTATTGCTCTCAGTTTAAGGAAAACCAGAGCACTTTGTGTATCTTACAGTACATAAACTGTTTGTGTGTATTGTGTAAAACAAAACTTTTGCAGATGGCACTTTTAGTTGACAAAGTTTGAGCATCCTCCGAGACACGTGCTTGGTACTTATATACAGCCGGAGTTATTTGCTCTTAGTATTTGCGATCAAACAAATAAACAACTTACTGGTAGACACATATGGTTAATATTAGCGTGTAGAAGCGCACTTGGGCAAAGATTTTGGTACGCAAACTTAGCTCACGCTTCCTTATGTCTAATCGCAGTTAATTTTGACAAATGGAAGCGTTTGTCTCTGTACCCTAGCCTCAGTAATACATACTGTAAAATGGCATCCACACGTATCTAAAGACCATAGTATACCAAAGAAAAACTCAAACTAGTACTTTCTTTACAGAGTAGTATGTGTCTGTCTGTCCGCCCGTATTTGGCAGATTATTAATCTTATCGTAATGAATCGTAATAGTCGGAAGCCAATCAATCATTAAATTAAAACATTGAAAGTAATAATATTAAGCCTAATGATATTTAACACTAAAGATGAAAATATTAAATATATGGCTTGAAATGTTACCATTTATCTACAAAATTATGTAATTATTATAATTTTATGAAATATTTACGGATTATTTTTGTTCGAATCATAAAAAAACACAAAACATCTATTTCAATTCACTCCCGAATCCCGAAAATATGCTCAATATAAACAAAACCACCATTTTTTTTGTGTTAAAGTATATACTTCCCGCTTAGAAATTTCAACAAAATCGGTTTAGTAGTTCGGGTTTTAAATCAAAATAGCTAGACAAAAATTGTCATTCAAGTAAACGAAATTTCGATAATTTGATTTCCTATGACTTTACAGTGGACATATTTCATTCAATGGATTTTTCATTTTAGATTTTAAAACGTAATTACTATTATTTATGGTCTTAACTATAAACGCCTCTTAACTTAAACACTGCCTGAACTGAACTGCTCCTGACTGAAAATTGCGTAAGTGTAATGCAATGTAATGCATGTAAGGCAGCATTAGCATCTGCCTAGGGGGGTGCCTATACTTATACTATTTTGTTTTATTTTATTTTTACTGTCTTTCTTTCTTTTCATTGTGTGTGTACCAAATAAATGTCTATTCTATTCTATTCTATTCTATTCATTATGCTGAGTTCAGGACCAGTTTGGCTGCACATGCCTCCGCATGTGTCGGAACTAGTTGGGCCAAAAATGGCCTTCCCTAAGTAGTTGGGGACAGATAATCTGTTCTGTTTGTTTGTTTTTTAGATTATTTTAAGTATACCTATTTTCACTGTAAACAATTTACCTTAATTTAGGTTATCATAGTAGCTGTACGTTTTGTTTTGTGCTGTCAAATAAATTCTATTCTTCCTTTTTTTTTATACGATTTATATTAGCTTCACTTTATTATAAATATTAACGGGTATTTATAGCGTTTATTAACCTATTTTAAAAAACCTTATTAGCTTCACTTGTATGTATGTTTGTATGTTTGTAACCTACTCCTTAGGATGCGATTTTGAACCACTTTAAACGGCCAGATTTCATTCAAATTTTGCACACCTGTCAAAGACCGATGACAATGCAATAATACCAATAAAAATTAAAAAAAAAAAAAACGATTATCCTAAAACTAGCTTTTTGCCCCAAGCTTTTTTTTAAATAAATTTTTTTTTTCTTACATACTTACATTTATTATTTTTATTAATATTTATTTTCTATTTTTTCGTTTATTTTCTATATAAAGCGTGTTTTTTAGTTTTATTTACTAATATTTATTTCTTTTGCCTAAACACTGCTTAAGATTCGCGCTGTAACTATTTGTCACTATCTGACTAAAAGGGATGGCACTATTATAAACAATGATTAACTTTTGTCAGAAGTTGAGACGTTTATAGGTTTTAAGGTATGTTGTAATTGAAACAGTATACTTATCTTAGTAATGTCACATCTATACGTTTTTACTTACAGTGAAATATATTTCATAGAGTCGAGTTGAACGTAGAACTCGTATTTACTCTGAAAGTTATCATCCAGATTAAACGAACTCTCGACTTAGGGAAGGTAAAGAGAATTTATCGCAGACAGATGAACAAACTAAGTGATTGGGTTATCTGTGAAGCTCGGGCTTTATGTGGTGATTTTACGACGAAAAGCGATAAAATAAGATAAGTCACTCACTTCAGGTTTACTCTATGTTTAAGGGTGTGTTTACACTGAGGTGGAAAATAGAATAGAATAGAACAAATAATAGGAATAATAATAATAATGCCGGACATTTCACACAACATCATCATGACTGATATACTACTTATATACTTTTTTTTTGTAAATACATATTAAACATAACAACAAATAAATTTTTTTTTGGTACATATACACACACGTAAATTGATAATATAGTAGAGACAAGCAGTTAGGAAGGTAATTAAAATAAGGTAAGAAGTAAAGAAACAAAAAAAGAAAACACAAAGAGTATAATATAGTAAACTTATAGTAAAATAACAAAGTACAATGGACCACTAATAGTACACTAACTGTAGTTCAAAAACATTTAGTCCTTTCCCTGTGTGTGGTATGTCCAAACAGGTTCAATCTCAGCGTTTGAACCTACGAAAGTAGCGCCTAAAAAAGTGGAGACGGAGACGGAGCGGATCAGAGCAGTGACAAGTGGTGAGTGTTTGGAGAAGTGGAATGGGGGTCCCTGAGCTCATATGTTATTGATATCTGTGATACAGTGATCTATGGATACCTGTTCTATGTAGTCACAGTTTATTCATTAAAATTCCGCTAAGATCATAAAATAAAACATGCAATTATTCGAAAAAAAAATCAATTTAGAAGTGCTATGTTAAAAAATATTAAAGAATCAGAGTTGGCATTACTATGACAATACCATCCGCGATAACAATTGAAGATGAAGTGGTTCGATGTTTCGCAAAAGCTCAAAATTTATAATATACGAATGAGCTTATATTGCAACAAAATCCAAACTAGAGAACCATTTATCAATTACAGTTTTAATATGATAGAAAATTTAAATTTATATATATAAATATATATATATATAAATAAATAATAAATAAACACATTTCTGTAATTATTTAAAGAAAAAATTACAGAATAATATACAATAAAAATACATGTGAATTAGTTGAGCTATCTAAGGACCATTTAAAACGATCTATAAATAGCTCAACTAAGTCAGATCACTACCAGGGGGCAGTGTTCCCAGGGCACTGGCGGCATTGCCACGTTAAATGGCAATGCTAATACGCTGAGCCAGATAGGAGCCAGCTCATGGGTCAAGCAATGTACCAGACGCCGTTAAATAATTTTGAAAACACCGAGGACTCCAGTTCAATATGATCTAAACACTAAAATTAACTAAATCATGTGAATCACGCGTAAGTTTCGCAAATTCAAAAAGTATTACTCAGTCTAATTCAGACGTTGGAGCAAAAACGTACGAACGATCATATTTTAAATAAATTTAATGAAAATTATAAAAGAGGTAAAAAATGAGATTTCGTGAGTCCAGTATACAACAAATGAGGGCTGTTATGGATAAAAATAATATATAAATATAATTTCTTACGAGCCACCGTTTCTGAGATATAACGATTCAAAAAGTTATAAAAGTTGTTATCGTCATAATATGCACACGTTTCCACGCCACGTATTAGGTAGTGTACTTCTTGATCTTCTTCTTGTTCTTGTTCTTCTTCTTCTTCTCCTGCGTTTTCTTCATCTTCATTTTGGATGCAAGTAAATTGCGTCAATAGCGATGTATCGCATGACACTTAGTAGGAATCAAACGAATCCTCCATTGTTTGTGATTCAACATTAGGGCACGACCGGCCTTGACAATTTGTGCATGCCAGAGGACAAAACAGTCCGACTTTTTTGCAACCACATTTAGCACTGCATCCCTTTTTGCAGTTGCAAAAAATGTGTTCAGCAGTTTTTCCGGCGCAGGTCGGAGTAAAGTTTGAACTGGCTCTAATATATTGTTGACTAACTTCCAACCCCAGTCTGTAGGGTCTAGCTGATAACCAAGCCACACTTGAGTTTGGT
The DNA here is from genome assembly GCA_948098915.1 of Lampropteryx suffumata. NCBI lineage: Eukaryota > Metazoa > Arthropoda > Insecta > Lepidoptera > Geometridae > Lampropteryx > Lampropteryx suffumata. Next base: position 18,531,781 of record OX402557.1, on the reverse strand, counting down.
AATATACCCGAAAAAGATGTTGATGAGCAGCAACTGAGGTTGGAGGAAGACAAGCTAATTGAACTTGTTTTTTATTTTTAGTATTTTTAACGAAACATGCATATCGATGCTTATCTAAACAGGTAGTTTTTTTAGGAGCTCCGTACATAGAAAGAAGAAAGCGGATGCCGTTGGTAATTCAACTAAACAAGAAGTTATCCTTGTTGAGTTGAATTACTCTATTTAAAAACTTCAGCACATTGAACTAAATCTTGTTTTTCAAACATTTTGAAAACTGCTGTTTATGAATAAATATGATTTGTGTTGATAAACGTGATTAATATTTATGAAGTAAAATGTAGTGTATATATAATATTAAGTGTAAATATATATTTTATGGGTTTAATAATTATTGTGTAGGAAAGTCGCCTACATAGGTATAACTCATGTATATTTTATATTTTATGTATAAGTTACAATGACCGATAGAAAAATATTTCAACATATAATATAATATATAATAAAATATAATATAATATTTATAAATAATATATATATATATATATATATATATATATTATAATATATAAGAACTCTAGAGATGTATATACGTGGCGTCCTCATGCATATTATGACGATAACAACTTTTACAACTTTTTGAATCGTTATATCTCAGAAACGGTAGCTCGTAGGAAAAAAGTATTGAATTATTTTTTATAGATAATTTTATGATCTACAATTTTTTTAAGGTACTTTTATGATAAAACTTACCGTTTTGCTGAAAATCGCGAAAAACTCATTTTTTTTACCTTTGACCTTGAATTTTTTTTTTCCATACACGGGAATGATGGGGAACTTTTAAATATTATATATAATTATGTTTTGAACAATTTCACTGATTTTCAGCTTGTTGGGATTTTATGTACCTTTTCTCTAATTTTTTGGTCTAGATTGACCGGACTATAGAGAATCTTCAACGATTTATCTCACCGCGGGTAAAACTCACCCTAATGAAGATTCTCTAGATGAATCAAAACAGTGTCGGTACCTCCGTTGACAAAATAAATAGTACGTGAGTAAATACCGTGTTTATTCAATTGTGTAGTACAACTCACAAAAGTTTTGACAAAGATACTTCATTTTATCAAAATCCATTGAACCATTAGGACATACATATTACACTCAAAAAACATTACAATTACGAAGGATTGTAAAGATTGTATTATAAAAATATATGCATTAGCTTTTACGTTGAGACCATACAATAGGAAGTTTGACGCAAAAATAGCAAGAAAATAAACGAGTCTAGTTCGTTATGTTTAGTGCAGCGCACATTGCCCGCTTGATTGTATTTATTGGTGTCGGCCGCAGAGTCCCGCAGCAATCTAGCATGAACATATACGTATGGTTAGTTGCGATAACGGGTAGCGATAGCAGAATCAGTTTTTTTATTTATTCTTATGTGTAAAAGGTCGTTCTGCACAACACGGATGATCTTATCCGGTTTTGGGAGAGCGAAGGCTTGGATGTAGAGTAGAAGACCATCCTGAGTCGGATCCTGCACTCCTGCGCACTTCACTACAAACTTGTCGCGCTGTAGCGGCGGTCATCCGGCTCGAAGGACCATGTAAAAGGGTAGAAATGTCTATGGTGGATTCCTATCACCTCTTCCCAGATTGGTATTGGTATGTTGAATTTAAGTGGTTTATAATGGAAGGAAAGTCACTTGGTTTCGTGAGATAATTATAATAATAATTAATTAATGGCAAACTAGAAAAATTAACATAATGGTTTAATGTTCGGTGCAATGGTAGAAATGGTTGGTCAGAAACCGTCAGATTTGGTGAAACTTGTGCGCGGTAATGCATAGCGTTGCACAAACGCATAACGCATGTGTTAGGATTACCTAGAACATTATGTTTAGTTTTTTTCACGACATGCCGAAGCTGATGATTTAGGCGCTGGGTAAGCCTACTAAACTAAAAAATCAAAGCAACCTAAAAACTATTGTAAAAAAGGCACCAGCGCCATAATAATATTATAAGCCTTTATTCAAACTTTTTTTTATCACTAACCTATTCTAGCAATTGTTTTTTCATTTCATTCGTTTAGTTTGGCATAGGCCTTTTCCAACTTCTTCTACTCGTTTCTATACCTGGCAGTTGTTGATCATAGCTTCCCAGCGATAGCTTTAACGTCTTCTTCCCACCTCTTAAATGGTTTTCCATATTTCATCTTTCGGTTTCTGAGTTGCCATTTTGCTATGGTTTTGCTCCACCCCTCAGTTCCTCATTAAGTAAGACCTGTCCATCTCTATTTATTCTTTCGTACAGTGTTATATTTTCAATTTTTTTTTGTTTCTCTAATCTTTTTGTTCCTCACTCTGTTTTTTTATGCTTACCATACTTCTCTCCATAGCACCAGCATCAGCGTTCAAATAAGTTTTTTTTTATAAACCCATTTCTTAACACTGCTAACACTGCTGGGCAAAGAAACCATCCAACCGTCTCTATCCTTCGAAATCTCTCAACATAAAGAATGTTCGTCGGTGTCAATAACGTCCTCCATCAACGCTTTACTGAATATTTTTAAAGTTATTTTACAAAAACAGTCACCATAATTTCACGATCGTCACTTTCTGATATCTATTTAACGTTGGTACTTTGCTATTCGTTTTCACAGAAACTCCTCACTTTCTTCAAAGAAATGGCACTTCAAAGTGGAAATAGAACACTCGCCCCTCGGGATATAAAAACTATTCCTTGCAAGTCAAACCTTTCTGATCGATGGGATACTGTTTTTCAAATCTGTTCAACAGTAGAGTCGTGAATCATGGAGTTTTGTATCATATGGCATTGACATAAATGTCACCCTAGCAGTCTATTAGGTAATAGATTTACTGGCTGTTTTGCCAACCTTTAATCCCGTGGTAGTATTTTATCAGAGTTTGGAATAAGTATTATAAACCAAAATTTTAAAATATGTGTCATCAGATTATATAAGCAGCTATTCTATAAGCGGTGATGAGCTTGCATCCTGTCACGCACGGTGAGCATAATGTGGGTATATGTCACATATAAGATTCTGATTCAGTTTTTTATTGATGACTTGAATATTACATGTCTATATGATCAAGTTAACAAATGATAGACGAAATATAGTCTAGTATAATAACATTATATTACATTGAACGCAGTTTATAGCCAAAAAGTTTAAGGGTTTGGAAATCTCCAAAGACACAGGTAACTATGGATACAAAGAGAGAACTAGAGGGTGAAATACAAAGTCTAAGATTAGTGACGTTGGTGTCTGTGGCGCAATGGGCAAAGCCCTGCGTGAGACGCAGACCGCAGGTTTGATTCCCGCCGCGGGATGGATGTTTGTATCTGCCAGTATTTGTTTCTATGTATTATATGTACATATGTATTTACAAAAAAAATATATCGTAGTATATCAGTCATGTGGTACCCATGACACAAGGTCTGCAAATTTTGGGGCCAGATAATGTTGTGTGAAATGTCTGGCATTATTTATTTTATGTATTTATACAAAGTTTTATTTGAACTCTCCTTCAGATTACGTAACTCGTGACAACAAAGCATGACTTGCGCGACCACTGCTGTCAAACACATATTTTGAATGTGTGTTTCCTCTCGCTCATCTGCAATCTGTGGGAGTGATTTAGTGAAAAGGGACGGAAGTATGTAACAGGAAACTAGGATAGCGCGGGATATTGATTTGACCAATAAGTGCACGTGGTGGGAGAGTTGGCCGTCAGATCATTCTAACCCATTTTCTGAGAGGTTGGTACTGTCAGACAACAGTGTGTACGTGTGTAAGGAAGAGAAAGAGAAATAGATAAGGAGACCGCATCAGCTGTGCGCTTAACTTACAGTGTTGTGTATATATTTAGTGTGCTGACAAATAATTGAGGTTATAAAGTTTTTGTTGCTAATTACCAAGGTGAGATGTCAGATGTTACACATCATATGCATCATCATAAATACTTTACAGACTAACATACATAAAAACTTATGAACTACACAAAAAGTCAGGGCACTTTCCTAGTTAGCGGTGCTTCACTATACCGTCGGTAGAGGAATACGTCCTTGTATCTTTTTGTTTTATGAAATCTGAAGCTATAGAAGCTGGTAGAATGCATTAGGGTTTTAAAAAAGAGGTTTTCAGAGGACCGAAGATTTCGAGTATTTTCACAATGGAGGAACTCGAAACTTTCCTTCAAGTAATATGGAGTGGAGGGATTGTGGAGGATGTTGATAGGAAGGAAAGAATGTGAGTATTCCGGCGAAAGCGGATAGGAAGCTATTTTAGCTTATTACGAAAATCCGATACATGGTCATATTAACGGAGTCCGTCAATAAACCTAATACTGACATTTTGGAGACGTTCAAGTTTGTTGAACTGGTCTTCTGTGAGATCAAGATAACAAGAGCCAGCGTAATCTAAGACCGGGAGAAGGAGAGATTGTACAAATGCAATTTTAGTAGCTGTGGGAAGAAAATTACGCAACCTCCGAAGTGAACCAGCGGAAGCAAACAATATTCCGCCCAGGAGTTCTAGTTTTACCACTTGAAATAGATTTCGCAGATATTGCTATTGCTTTTGCTGTAGTCATTTTTGCGTGATGGAGAATCAAAACATCCAGACAAACTAACAAATTTTAATTAGAAGGATGATGACTACCTAAGTGGCGCAGTAGGCCAACACCTGCCTGAGACGCAAGAGTTTGCGGGTTTATTTCCGCCGCGGGACAAATGTTGATAAATGATCTGCATGTATTTGTATCGCTTCTTGGTGTTCATATGTATGTATTTACAATAATAAATGTATTCGTATCTAGTAATATCAGTCATGTGGTACCCATAACACAAGCACTTACTTTACGACCAGATGTTATTGTGTGAAATGTCAGGTTTTCTTTATTTATTTTTAGATTACTGTATATCTTCTTAAATATAAAATTATCGTGGCACAGTATTTGTAACCAAACTCGTAACAAACGGCTTGACCAATTCATATGAAATTTTATGTGTATATTCAGTAGGTCTGAAAAGTGGACTTAAACTATTTTTCATACCCAAACTAGAAATAGAAAATAGTTTTTTTTTACTGATTCGCTATAAAAAATACCTACAACCCTAAATTTTCACCCTTATAACACCATTCCCTATTTTTACCGGTGTGACTTCTCACCCTGTAAACAAAATCATTTTCAATTAAAAGATAAATATATGTATACCTAGATATAATTTATATGGCAAAACAGCGTTTGCTGGGTCAGCTAGTTTTCTGTAAATTTCAGTATTTATCTTGTTACTAATTAGTATGCTGTCGGTACCTGCTAATAACGGCTTTATCTATGGAAGTGCGTCCATTGCTGACGCTCGAGCTCCCCGTGGCGTAATCACACTTACTGATTAAATGGTTGTGAAAACCATTTTATACCACCTAGATATTAACTAGATCAAAAGACCTAGTTACTAAATTCACCTAGTATGTAAATAGTTTCAAAGAGATCCTTGATTGTATTTAATAAAAACATATATTTTAATCTGACTACTCGGTGATTACGTACTAACTACTAAAGCGTGGACATTATGTGAAATATAATGTTTAGACGTGCCTAAACCGTAAAAATTCTACCCACCTATTTTATGCTACCATTAGGAAAATGATGTGCAATATGTTTGAATCAACTGAGACATAATTAAAAAATTAGCAACAAAACACATTTTTTTTTATTGTCGGACATTTCTCACAGCATCACCAAGCCTCAAAGTAAGCAGAGCTTGTGTTATGGGTACCACATACCACATACTACTATATATTTTTTAAAGTACATATATATTGTACACCAGACAACCAGAAACACCCAGACCTGAGACAAATACTTGCAGATTATACAAACATTTGTCTCGCGGACGGAATCGAACGCGCAACCTTCTGCGTCTCAGCCAGACCTTGGCCCACTGCGCCATAGAGATCGTCAGCTATTCATATACATAACACGTCTGCATGAGTTTTAAACTACTTAACTTTATGGTGTATATATTAGGTCTTTACAAACACAAGGACCACTTTGGTTTTGGCATACATACTTCACTACATAGTATAAAACAAACTCGCCTCCCGCCATCTGTCTGTCCCTATATATGCTTAGATTTTTAAAACTACGCAATTGATTTTGATGCGGTCTTTTTTAATACATAGAATGATATATAGTAGAGAAACACTGATAATTTTAGAGGTTAGTGTATATTGGTTCAACGTTTTAGAACTACTTAGCTACAGCAACAGGGTATGCTATTAAATTATAAATTCTAAAGTGTCTCGGTATGTCTGTTTGTTTGTTACCCGTTCACGCTAAACGGCTGAACTTGATGAAATTTCGTATGGAGATTATATATTGGGGAAGTACATAGGCGTCTTATGTACGTATGCAACAGTTAGATAATATATAAATGTGATACCTTCATTTACAGAATTGTACAAAATAATATACAATAATATAAATACATGTGAAACAGTCGAGCTATCTAAGGACCGTTTAAAACAATCTATAGATAGCTCAAGAGATTCAGTAATATTTAAATTACTATTCGCTTTAAGACATTAAAGTCTAAAAATATTTTTCCCTTACTTAAAATATCTACATCATATTTTTGCGTAGACTCAAAGTAAAATATATTTTTCTGCCATCCATCACAAAAAGGACAACGCACATAAAAGCAAAAAGCAAAAGGATTTTTGAGCATTGTCACCTTTTTTGCTTGACTCGTGTCTCCCACCTGGGTTTTGGATGGCGTCCAACAGAATGTCGCTATTAATAAAAGTAAATTAACCTTAAACTGCCACGCCCTCTGCTGGGATTTGTATAAAATGTAAGAAAAAGGACACGTGCATAGACTATGTATGAATAATGCCCAAAACTGAACATCGAATATGTGCCACCTAGATAGATATATTACTTACTAACCATAACACAAGCTCTGTTTGCTTTGGGGTCATATGATGCTGTGTGAAAGGTCCGGCATTATTATTATTACTAGTGGTCGCCCACTGGTCCAAATTCGACTATAATTAAATAATAATTGATTATTTTTTATGCATAATTAAAAAAAAATATAGCATTCTGCACTCCTCTATGTAAGTATTTGCTTCACCTATTGATTATAGATTATTATAACTTTGTCTGACGCCACGTTACAGCCTAGACTATGTTCATTTTTACCTAGTACCTACACATCTAGGTATATCTTCTTTCCCCTATCTTCTAGTCACTTACTTAACTAGTTTTGCGTTTTAAGAATGATCTGTATTTGTCTAATGTTATTGAATAAAGATGATAACAGATTTAAACACACCAGCTAATTTGTTATTATATAAATTTATTGATTTTCGGAAAACCTACATCAGATTCAGATTCAGATATTTGTTTCATCATAATCTTTACATTGCATAACATGACGACCTCTGTGGCGCAGTGGGCCAAAGTCTTGCTGCGACGCAGAAAGTTGCGGGTTCGATTCCCGCCCGATAATTATTTATTTATTTTATTAAAAAAAATAAAAAACAATGTCACAAGAAAAAAGAAACAAACAATAATAATCTAAGCCTAAAGCTAGGAGCATATAGTAAGGTCGTTAGTACAGCTATATTTTACAGGCCATTGGTAGTAATGGTAGACTTCTTAGTACAATGACATGATGAACAAAACATAGTTGAGGCTTGCGTCTTTACGCATAGCTTGAGGAAATCGTTAAACAAACTTTAAATCGTTCGTGTCTTACTAACCGTAGCTAACTAAAAGCTAAGTGTTAAGCTAAGCTAAAGCTAAAGTGTTCAGTAGAGAAAAACAGATTTATAATTTTTCTGCCAAAATAAGAACATTGTAGCAACATTAAAACTATCATGGTTTAAAACATTAACATTTTCACTTAAAACGGAATATTTACATTATATGTAAGTTTTTCTAATTCCCGATATTTCGGCACAGTTGCGTGCGCCTTGATCACGAGATAAACTGCAGAATAATGGTAATCATGGTAAATATCCCGTTTCGAGTGAACATTTTGTAGCATAAGTTAGCAACACTAGCTTTTAGTTGGAAACTTCTTTTTTATGATCACCAGATTTATACACGTTTTTTGGTTCAATAAACCATTTTATTACATACTTTTTGCCGTTTACTTAACAGTCAAAATGGCCCATCACGCCGGTTATTTTAGACCTATGGATAACAGATGAAATACTATCAAAACATTGATACTAACAGTTTTTAGCTATATTGACGTAGTTATAGTTAGAGCTGACAGTGAAGAGCTTATCAGGAGCTGATGTTTAAGCTTACACTATTAGTATCAAGTACATATTACATAACCGCTCTAGATCAGCAGGAGATGTCTACCGACGGTATAAGAATGCTACGTTCAAGTAAAAAATGCCCTGATATGTATGGTTTACAATTTTAAGTAAGTATATAAAGTATTTATTTTGCTGTATGCCTTTGTCTTTGTCATTTATACATAACATCGTATTCCTTGAAACCATTACATATTATAATGATCCCCCCGCCTGCGCCACGTCTGTCTGTTAGATCGCGATAAACTTAAAAACTACCAAGCAAACTTTTATACGTTTTCGACCAATGAACGGAGTAATTATTGAGGAAAATTTTGGAGTATAATTCACCCGTGCAAAGCCGGAGCGGAATGCTAATAAGATATAAACATAAAATTACCTGTTCTTTTTGACATGGACTCTCACATTCTCGATGTGTAAAACTGTGGGATCCCTACAAGTCTCTTCTGATCTATATCGACAGTTTGCGTGTATTTGTGTAATAACATCAATGGTACCGAAGGTGAGAAATGGAATGATAGATGAACAAATGTTAGTTTTTAAACGTTTTAAATGGGATTAATTTCAAACACGCGAAGTATCTATTAAGCTTCAAAAACTGGTACAGTACGGGGAGTATTTTGGGGTATAAAAATATACGCGTCTACTTGAGAATCAAAAAGAGAAAATGGGACCACCCATTAAAATTTAATCGAAATCGGTCGAGCGGTTTTTAAAATATCAACAAAAATCTAAAAATTGTATACATTGATGATATGTTCGTTGCGTGCAGTGCAGAGCAGTGATTTTAGTTGGCCTACCCATATTATATATTAACAAAATATATCTACTTTCCGCTAAAAATTCCAAAATAAAATAATTTTATGCTCTCAAATTCTATCCAATGAAGTCGGTTTTCTTTTTAGTTTTTATAACGTAATTATTTAGTGTTTCGAAGTCCACAATGAACCCTTATATTTTTGCTATGTCTATTTGTCTGTCTGTCTGAGCTGTCAGAGCTTTATTGGAAATCAATGAGATGTAATGATGAAATTATTAGGAAAATTATCACGGCTGGTAAGGCTTTACTGCTTGGAGACTGATGATGGAGGCGACTGCGATAGTCTTTAAATGATTGGGGATTAGTCCCCTGCTGACTAACAGAAGAGCTAGCAATAGAGAAGGAAAACTTGAAACAAGCCCGGCTCGGTGCCAGCCGTTATGCACCTGCAACCGAACCGACACCGCACGTACTGATTCGTCTTTCCTGCGGGTCTTGTCGGCAAGGTCGAGAACTTACATTAAGGTTTAGCTAAGTGCACGAAAGGAGCCTCTGAGGCGCACTATAATCCTTTCACCACACTGCTTAGAAATAACTAGTGACACGATAAGATGAAGAAGGCTTTACTAGATTACAAGTAACAGCCCGATTTGTAAATCTTATAAAAAAATATAAAACCCTATACTATTTTTTTGTTTGAAATACCTTAACTAGATCGTGTTGAACTGATCACTGGTCATTCTTATCCTTACTGACATCGGAAGCCTACACTGTGCGTGGTCACATGCACTTGGACAATTTTTATACAACCAAGCCGGCAATAAAACATACCGCCCACCAGAAAGGTAAGCAGTTACCGTTACCTAGAGGCACTTGCAATACTAAAGGTATCACACGTGCGTTGTCGACTTTCTACATACTTATTAAAACCTTTATTAGCTCTGGTTTTTGAAATATAAAACAGAATAATAGACTGAGCTTAGTACGCCTTAAATTTAGAGTCCCTTGCATACAATAAATGGCTTTAGGTACGTACTGAACCCAACACCTAATGGTATGGGCACTAAAACCGTAACAAATAACATTGAGCCATTGAATACTAAGTCTGCCATTTTTGGATGCGGTAGTTGACTTATATTGTATGTCACTGCTATGTCTTATTGATTGCTGCAATATTTTTTGGCTGTCATGCAAAGCAAATATTGCGATTAGCAATATATATTTTTGTCACGTTATTACGAGTTTTATTAGTTATTTCGGTGATTTTGTTCAAATAAAAACTTAAAACTTAGTAAAAGAGTTAGAAAATAAACTTAGGAAAAGAGGGGTGTAAACTTAATAAAAGAGTTAATTTATTATTTTCATCATTATGTACATTATTTATATCATAATGACACATAATATTACGAAAAAGAAGATTATATTGACTTGTAAGGTAAAAAGAACATACTAATTGCCGACAGACGCTTAAAAACCCCTACTAATATTATAAAAACACGAAAGTGTCTTTGTTTGTCTGTTTGTATGCTTGTTACCATTTCACGGCTAAATAGCTAAACAAATCATGATAATTTTTAGCACGGTAATAGGTTATATCTTTGGAGCTTTAGTTTGTTCAAAATAGTAGATTTTCTGCAAGATGTATTTTCAGAAAATTGTCTATTTTGAACAAACTACTTTATGTGTAACATTTCGCGCACTAGCACTTTTGGAACAGTTGCGAGTCTACGGCGGTAGCGATATGGTTAATATATTTTAAGCTACTTACCATATCCAAATTATTACGTAAAAACACTTCTCACTTCCTTGCAACTAGTAATCCCGACAGGACGATGTAAATACGACGTTTGCAGACCGTACTAATCAGGCTGAACGAATTTATTGATAGACTGACTGTACTATAAAGCTGATTAACAGCTATGGATTTTATTGCTAGGTTTTTACGACTGATATTTATTTTCGTATGAAAGTAATGTTTTTCTTTTGTCTAAGACATAATATATTGCAATAATAAGGTCAGCTAGGGAATACTTCGGTAAAGATTTAGTTTTTTTGCTGACTCGTCTGATGATCATTAAAATAGTGTTTCTGGTCTCTCGTCACTATCATTATCATCCACAGCTTGCTGAGAATAACTCTTCGTTTATTCGTACCAAGCACTTCGATCTTGCGCTCGCCTCATCCATCAACGGCCTTTGACTTAAATAATTGGTGGACAATGCACACAACACCATCTAGCCCCAAACTAAGCATAGTTTGTATTATGGTGACCAAGAGGCCAACCGCGGTAATTTTAAACTTTTGAACGAAACGTTCAAAACGTTATTTTTCACATATTTCGTACCGCGCTAATCACTATGACGGAAACGATTTAGCTCTTATTTGGATTATACGTTGATAGTTGCGATATCGCACTATTTTTGACAGTGCTTTCAAACGAACGTTTTTGATTTAGTACATCCTTGATTCTTCGTCTGTCATTTCATAACATAGCTCTGCTAATTTAATATTTTTTTCTTTCAACTACGTATTAATGTTATCATTAATCACTACAAAACCGATCACAAAGAACGTATTTTTTGCTTAGAACCAAAACAGTGCAGTACCTAATGTTATATGAAATCTCATTATTGCACTGTTGTTTACTTTTTATTTAGATAAATTTACCACAGAGGTTTAATATCTCCCATTAGGTTTAATATAAAATGTTTGCATTAGATCAAAAAGATACTGGCTGATAATAAAAATCGGCTGAATACTTACTTGGTTAAAAAACAACAACAAAAGGCACGCATTTTGTACCATTGTAAAACATTGATCCTTCGTATTTTTAGTTTGAGTAGGTATATTTTATCACAGTAGGTACCTAGATAGGTAGTTGAAAGAAAAGTAAATTACGCACCTTGCTAAAGCGAGTAATTAATGCACTCGTGTTAATTCGTACATAACATAACACTCGTGCATTAATAACTTACTTTGCGCTCGGTGCAACAATCTACTATTTCTTTCAACTACGTAGTAATGTTATCATTAATCACTACAAAACCGATCACAAAGGACGTATTTTTTGCTTAGAACCAAAACAGTGCAGTAATGTTATATGAAATCTCATTATTGCACTGTTTTTCATTATTGCACTATTTGTTACTTTTTATTTATATATAAATTTACCACAGAGGTTTAATATCTCCCATTAAGTTTAATATTAAATGTTTGCATTTGATCAAAAAGATACTGGCTGATAATAAAAATCGGCTGAATAAAACCGACTTGGTGAAAAAACATAACAAATGGCGCGCATTTTGTACCATTGTAAAACTTTGATTCTTCATATTTTTAGTTTGATTAGGTATATTTTATCACAGTAGGTAGATTGGTATTTGAAAGAAAAGTAAATTACGCACCTTGCTCAAGAGAGTAATTAATGCACTCTTTTAATTTCAGTGCCCTCGCTTCCGCTCAGGCACCAACATAACACTCTTTCATTAATAACTCACTTTGCGCTCGGTGCAACAATCTACTATAACCCGTTTTATTCAGTAATCTTGGCGGAATTTTAATGAATAAATTGTGACTACAGGACAGGATAATTGAATTATATGTGTATTGTGGTGCAATGTGATTTGAACGACGAGGAATCCCGAAAAAATTCTAGACGCCATTCCGCGTGACGCCTAGAATTGACAATTGACCATCGACTAAGACTCCAATAACAAACAAACTGACTATAAACACTTGACACTGACAAAATTGACATTAGTATGTCACAGGCCATTAACAAAGAAGAAGAAGAAGATAAGTACATCCTAGTAAACTGTGCACAGAGTAATACTAGGTAGTTCTATATATAAATTTGTTCGATTCGTCAAATCAACAATGTGTGCGGTAGCTTTTTACTTATGCTTTGCACGGCTTTTCAATTGCGGGCGGGATGAAGGTGCATGTGTCTGCATCGTGTCTAACTAATTATGAACAGATTGAATAGTAATAAATGTTTTTACATCAGTTTAATGACATACATAGTAGGCAGAACACATAGGTTAAACAGGTGGGTTTTCAATGAATGGAATATTGACTAATTTGAAGATATTATAAAGTTTATCAAATGCAGGCCATCTAAGTAGTATCTAGTACTTATTTCAAGTCTAACTTACTTCTCGTTATTGAACTATGTTTGTATTTGCGACAAAATTGCGCTTTTCTGTCTAACCTTCGTCAGACCCTTTTATAATTGTACTCGCTGTCAATAGGATAAGTCGTGGATCTAGGGATTTAGGTTCTATCAAAACCTAGCTGGGGTCTAGTTTTTTTAGAAATTGAAATTGAAATATTTATTATACTTATGTTGTTAGATGTTATAATATACCTTGTTTTAATGTCAAACAAAAATCCTGTTAGGGCACAACAATATTTCACTATTTCACATAATATTTATGGTTTAAGTTTATGTAATATGCGAGTAAATCGCGTTTGGCGAGTCATAATTTTTAGGGTTCCGTAGCCAAATGGCAAAAACGAAACCCTTATGGATTCGTCATGTCTGTCTGTCTGTCTGTCTGTCCGTCCGTATGTCACAGCCAATTTTTTCCGAAACTATAGGAACTATACTGTTGATACTTGGTAAGTAGATGTATTCTGTGAACCGCATTAAGATTTTTAGGCAAAAATAGAAAAAAAAACAATAAATTTTGGGGGACCTATGGGGGGGAGTATGGGGAACCATACTTAAAACTAAAACTCAACAATTCTTTTTTCATTAAACCCATACGTGTGGGATATCTATGGATAGGTCTTCAAAAATGATATTGAGGTTTCTAATATCATTTTTTTCTAAAGTGAATAGTTTGCGACATTTCCAAAGTGGTAAAATGAGTGTCCCCCCCCCCCCCTGTAACTTCTAAAATAAGAGAATGATAAAAGTAAAAAAAATATATGATGTACATTACTATGCAAACTTCCACCGAAAATTGGTTTGAACGAGATCTAGTAAGTAGTTTTTTTTTAATTCGTCATAAATCGTAAACCGCAATTTACCTTTCATTCAATCAACTCTAAAATGTTACTTGCTGCTACGGAACCCTTCATGGGCGAGTCCGACTCGCACTTGGTCGCTTTATTAATAAATAAAATTCAGTACATCAGTCACACTCCAGACTTGCCGCAGAAAAGACATGCCTAAAGGCGATATGCGGTAGGTACAATCATCGTAGAAACTATATTGTAATTTGTTTCTTGGACTTTTTATAAAAATACAAGTAATTAAAGTGATCAGTTATTTTTCTTAATATCGCATCCTACTTAGCTAGTAGGATCCTCACCCTAAACAGATCGGGCTTCTTCAGTAAAACAGCAAATACAAAATATTGAACAGCTAGTATTATGTTTAAAACATAATCAAATACATTTTCTGAAAACGACTTACGAGTATTTTGTATTAATAAAAAATATATTTGTCATGTCATGCGCAACGTGCTATGGAGAGAGCTATGTTGGGTGTTTCACAACGTGATAAAATTCGCAACGAGGAAATCCATAGAAAAACCAAAGTCACCGACATAGCACTAAAAATTTGCAAGTTGAAGTGGAAATGGGCAACCATATAGCTCGCAGAACTGATAACCGTTGGGGAATAAAAGTTCTCGAATGGCGACCAAGGACAGGAAACCGAAGCGTAGGCCGACCCCCCGCCCGATGGTCTGATGACATTGTAAAGATCGCAGGAAGTCGGTGGATGGAGAGGGCTTAAAATCGTTCTTCCTGGAAATCTATTGGAAAGCCTATGATCAGCAGTGAACTTCATAAAGGCTGTTATGATGATGATGATATTTGTCATTATCCAGAAGTTTTTTAAGTTAATGGGCTTATTTTGTTCCTTTGAGATAACTTTTTTTTAAGGCTAAAATAAATGACTCAACAAGTGTTAAATAAAAGAAAATGCTGGTCCTTTAATAACTTAGTGTTGTGGTTCAAAAATATATTGGAGTGTTAGAACTTTATACATAGACCCACAGACAACAGACAATCCATTAGATACTCATACAAAATATATAATAAAGAATGCCGTACAATTCACACATCGAGCTTCAAAGTTAGCTTGTGTTATTGGTACCACATGACTGATATACTACTTAAATATTTTTCATTTATAAATAACATTTATACATAGAAAAACACCCTGACCCGAGACAAACACTTGCAGACCTAACATATATTTGTCCCAAGACGGGAATCGTACCCGCAACCTTTTGCGTCTCAGGCGGGCCTTGGCCCACACAGAGACCGTCAATAACAATTAACCACACCTATACACAAAAGCACTGAATTAATTTGGCAATAAATTATCTTGACACAATAAACTGCATTCAACACAATCTAAATATTGAACCGAAAGTACTAATTACAATAATGACGTCAGCATATCAAATTGCCACCATTGTCACCACTCACACCGAATTCAAATGGAAGAATGAAAACAAATTAAATGTTTAATTCAAATACCAACTGGTTTTATTCGTCACACTTCTTCAATTAGATTGTTGGTATGGCAAATTTGAAATAACAACCCCGTCTTCTCTATGCAATAGGGTCCAAACTTGAATAACAAATGACATTTCTGTAGGGCATAAAAACTACATTGCACTTTTAGTAATGCGAAAATTTTACTCAGTATACAAGGGACTTATTATCGTTATTGTAAACTGTACCTTATTTGTTTATAAAAAAGGTTTGAAATGAGTTATTAAAATAATCAACTAGTCACCCTAAAGATAAAATTTCTGGATCTCAAATAAGCATAACTGAAATAAGATATAGGTATTTTTCTAATATGCACCGTATTGTCTGTTCAATAAGTTAAAGTTTCGTGTAACATGTCTTTTTAAATCAATGAAACAAAAATCATTGAAACATATGCGCAATAAACATGTCCTTTTAGAAGGACCTAATGTTATACAGGGTGGTTCATTGTCGCTGGGGTTTTGAGTGTTTTATAAATTCACTTTGTGGTTGGTTGTGTGATTGGTTGTTTCATTATTGTTAAGTATCATTGTCGTTAATTGTATTGTAGTTTTGAAGTGAGCTTTATTTCAAATATAATGAGCTTTGCACCAACTCTTTAAAATTATTATACTCGTAAATAGAAGAATGTTGTTGTTGAGGCAGTTTTAATATTAAATAAAAACCACAACACCATCTGACTGGTCTGTCAGCTGTGTAGCTCTACCTTCTGCGCTGTAGGTTGAGGGTTCGATTCCCACCCAGGATAAACATTTGTGTGAAGAAAAAAGGTGCTTGTTCTGTGTCTGGGTGTTATAAAGTATCATAAGTATGTATTTAAAATATGTGAAACAAAATTTATACAAAGTTTAAATGTAATGCGACCGTTCAACCGTCAACGGTTTTAGTAAGTTATTAGACATTGATCCATTCAATATTAGTATTGGCAAGGCACGGCGTTGCATTATTCTGAATTTTTTTATACTCTGAATAGATACTTTTTGATGTTTTTACTTTTGTTTTATTGAAGTGAAAACTTCTTTTAGCGCGGTACGCATGTTTTTAGATGAGGTAAAATCTCTGGATTCGCGACACCGTTACCGTCTGGGGTGAGACGCAGCCGGCAGCCGCGCTCGCCCCATTTGATTATAAACCTTAATTCACATGTTTACAGTCTACTTTTGTATGGAGAAGTTTACTGAGTTAGGTTCTTTGATATAGACGCAGCCGGCTGCCGCGCTCGCCCCATTTCATTATAAACCTTAATTCACATGTTTACAGTCTACTTTTGTTTGGAGAAGTTTACTGAGTTAGGTTCTTTGATATATTATCTACATTCTGAACAAAAAATATTGCGTCATCTGTGTTCGTTCAGTATTTGATTGGCAGTCGCCATGATTACTGATTTTGAAGTGATTTATTACTAAACTCTAACGCGCCAAAATAAGTTTTCACTTCTGTCGGCACTCCCGGAGTGCAACCCGATTTTTTTTATATTCTTTTATTTTATTGAGTAAGATACTCTGATGTTTGTAATTGTCTGGTTAGCGAGCATGTGCCTCTTTTTATGAAGGTGCGATAAAATAGTGTTCTCACCTTTGACTATAATGTTTCCATCAGTCAAAACCTGTAATTGGCTCTCTGTTTCTTTTTTTAGTAGCATGTTGTTTTTTTAGCTGTTAGTTTTCTAAATAAATGTAATTATTCTATCAGTCATCTGGTCACCATAATACAAGCTATGCTTTGTTTGGGACTAGATGGTGTTGTATGCATTGTCCAGCAATATTAATTTATTATTGTTATTATCTAGCCCCAAACAACTGTGGCGTTTTATTAACGCCCCATGTTTTAAGTAGTCTAAGTTCGATTATCTCTGTAAATTGTATATGGTAATAATAGATTTACGATTATCTATGTAATAGATTAATAATATTGTCTATTTAACTTCCGTTTCCGCACGAGACGTTCATTCTTCTCTTCATCTACTCGCTCTCTTGGGACTCGGCTGCGGGAGCGGAAGGACGTACACGCATATCGCTACTTGGTGTGTCTGACACCATTTTTTAGTTGTGATAATACACGTTCAAATTTACAAGGAGGTGTTTTGGTTTTCATCCTAACCGAGCAACCCTCCAAATAACAAAAACAACATGATTAATAGAACAAGATATACATTTTACAAAAGAAGGTACAGGAATATATAAATAAATTATGCTTTAACAGGTTAAACAGTACTCATATTATTACAATTGTCTTGGATATCATTTACATGTACTTATTCCGAATAATATAAGTACCTGGATGACCGAGCTTGGCTCGGTACACGGATAAATCAACGTTTTCTAAAAATGAAACCTAACTAAATCGATTTATCGCCCCCGAAACCCCAAAACCTGCATATTAAATTTCATGAAAATCGTTGGAGCCATTTCTGAGATTCAGAATATATATGTATTTTTTGCTGCTCGATAATTGTGTATATCAGCTGCATGCAAGTGCCTTCTAACTGTTGATGTTGATATGAAATATTGTTGAGCAGTTAAACGAGTGGATGCAAATGGCGAACTAGTGTGAATGTCGACAATAGCATTGTGGCGGCTACACTGATTTGTAGAAAATTTGCAGAAAAACAACAGGAGTGCATCCTGTTGTTTTTCTGCCAAATCTTCTTACATTCACATCCCCTTCGGATAGAAATCTAAGGACCCATAAGTCGTAGGTTTTAATCTGTGAGAAAACAAATCAATAAATATAGGTATTTGGTTATATATTATGAAGTTAAAGATAACAAGGTTTTACTAAAAATATAGGTAGGTATTTGCTTCGTTATGTTATGATGACACATAACATAAAGTAGATAACTTACCGTAATTCCAAGTTGACGAGCAATATCCTTTATGCTCATTTGCTGTTCAAAAAGAATAACGATCTTGGTTCTCACAAAAGTACTCATATGCACCATTTTCTTCAATTCTTTGATAAATTAGAACCACCAAGTCAAGACTCGAATCGAGAATGGCCAGTCTTTGTTCACTAAAATTATATTCAGATCTACCCTCAAACACTTCTTTTTTTTCTTATCCAGCGTAAGGAGATACCGTAAACAAAATCTGCTGCCGAACACAGATAACATAGCATTTCAAAGCTTTGATAACTAGTTTATTGGTTTAGTTGGTTGGTGCAGTTGTTACTCGATGTAAGTGACTGGATGCCTGGTTCGATTCCCGTCTTGGTGATACGATTTTTGCTTTAGAATTTGAGTAGAAGATTTATAAATCGTGTAGTAATGTGCAATGTAGTTTACATAAGCTATTTGAGGGGATACCAATGAATGCTTCTGTCTGTACATTTAATATACAAGAATTGCTTGTTTAAGGATACACAAGTCAGCGGCACAAACTCATTAGTGGGCGCAGCTAAAAGGCATGGTATTCACCTAGCTTAGTGTGAGAAAAGGATAGACGTGCACCAAGGATAGAGATGAGCAGTAAGGAGATAGCGTGATTATAATTTCGAGTCATATGTTTAGATTAATCTATGATTTCTAAATAAAACGATTGCGTTAAAATAATGAATAGACCTTTGGCTCAAGGGTTCTCATGAAAAACTACTGAATGTTATAAAAAAAAAGTTATTTGAGCTCTTGAATAAATAATCTATGCTTGTATAGGAACATTTTTTTGTTTGCGTACTCCGTTTGTTATTTATTCACACCTAAAGTTGCGCTAAAATCAGTGATGAAAATGGATTTTTTTTGAGTCTTGTATCTTTCAAACCTTCATCAATACAGAAACAAATCTTTCTGTATTGATACAAGCATAGATTATGACAAGACAAATATATATCACTTTTAGTTTTGGTTGTTCATCATCAGACGGTGGTGTGATCACCCTTCGACGTTTGTATTGAAAGATTATTGACTTGTTCACTCTTAAAGGTATTAGATAGATAGATATAGAGATATGAAGAAAAAGTGAGCTAGCTAGCTAGATTCGTATCCCAAAATAATGTAATACCATATAAAAAGAGGTCTCATTAAAATTGTCGTGTAAATTAGATTTTTTTTACTCAAGCGAATCAGCAGAATCATCACCATTACTTGTAATTTTGCTAAAAATTTACCTAATATAAACAATCTAATATAATGTTGTTCTATATAAAGTTGATTCTTAAGCATAAGGAGTGTCTAAAAATACCTGCACAGTATTTTAATTTTGGACTTTCAGAACTTACGAGACAATAGTCAAAGGCGTTTCAAATTATCGATCCCAGCTTTTCAAAAGTAGTATTAGTTGCATAGCTTAGTACTTATATTTGACGACCTCTGTGCCGTAGTGTGCCAAGGTCCGGCTGAGACGCAGAATGTTGCGGGATCGATTCCCGCCGCGGGACAAAAGTTTGTATGATCTGCTGGTATTTGTCGGTCTGGGTATTTCTATGAATAATATATATGTATTTACAAAAAAATCTTAGTTATTGGATCACGTGTCAAAATCTTCAAATATTGTTGTTGTTGCCGTAAATAATTACAAATAGATTTAATTGGCCTGATAAGAGGCTTTCAATGTTTTCCGTATTTATAACAACAATGTAACTAATTAGTAGGTTATATGTTTAGGTAAGATCACGTGTCAAGCATGGTTCCTTCATTAGGCTTCAGGAAAGTGGCGAATATTGAGCGAAGAGGCAAATATTGATAGCGGACAGCGGGATAAATCAATATTGAGCTATGGTTATTTTGACTATTAGCGATTTTCGGCTTCGAACTATAGCACGGGTTCGTCCTTTTTGGCATACCTACCACACAGACCTCCTTGCACCTACCTTGCTTCTTAGCTTAGTAGTTAAGTTTAGTTTTTATTTTGTACCTTATTTTGTGTCTGTGTAATGTTGTGTCAAATAAAGTTGTTATCTTTCTATGTACCAAATGAGAAACTTTCTAATATTTTTGCAAATACACATACATACGGTTTTACTAGTTGATAATTAATTAAATAATTTTTGAAATCAGTTTTTGAGTTTATTTATTACTTAGAAATATATATACAAATATTTAAATATTTATTTAAAAAAATATTGAGTATTAATACGCCAATCTAGATTAGTAATATTTGTCCATCTGTTAAATGATGTTTTTTAACAGGATCCGGGATTTATCACCAACAATATTTATTATATATTACTCATATTCTTAAAACTGCTAAGTATAATGAAGAAATTTTACAAAAATGTATTTCTGTCTTATTTTTATTACATAATAAAATATTAATGTTTTAGTAGTTAACGGGTATTTATCGCGTTTTACCTTTAAATAAATTCCAGACGTTTTGGTTCAGTGCAATAACATAAGTCAGCCCGCGACCATACTAAAACAATATTATCGTAAATTATTAAAATACTAGGTGACCCGTGCCTACTTTTTTGGGCGGTTACAACTTCACAAAAAAGATAGCTATTCAAATTATTGTAATAATTACAGACATTAACAAAGTTACGGATAAATATTGATAGATATTTATCCGTAACTTTGCGCGGCGTCGCCCGTCCCATTCCCGTTCCAGTTGTTTTTTCCGGGATAAAAAGTAGCCTATATCCTAATCCATGTTACTAACTATATTCATTTTAAATTTCATCCAAATCGGTCCAGCGGTTCTCGAGTTATAAGTGGTGTAACTTTAAAATATTCTTTTATAAATATAGTTACTAAAATAATACATGAGTAATGCATTAATCAAATTTGCAATATCAATCATGCATTTTTCGATAAAATTATTTTATATGGAGACGTGACCTCTCTATAAAAAACATTAAATTAAAAAACCGAGTACGAGTATCGCAGTAAACCAAACAATAATTAAATTGAGTGCACATCAAAGTACCCAGTACTTAATAAGAAAAAAAACTAATCCAACCCCTCGTCATCACAAAATCAATAAAACCCTAAATTTACCACATTTGTCACTAACAAAATACTACCGAAATAATAGATTTTTATAACAATTTACGGAATTCGCTGAACGCTTTACAAAAAATTGTCTCTTACGTTATTTATTGTCACTAGGCGGGGCAAGAAATTTTATTTGGCATAAAATTTATAGAAATGATATAAAAATTGATAATAAGTGGAAAGCATGACTTCGGATAGCAAATGATGCGTCAAATAGATAGGGAATAAAAACCAACAGATGTTTTTACACGAGCCACCGACCTCTGCCACAGATAACCTATCAGTAGTTCAGGGGGATGAAAGGATGGGGATGTATTGTGCTTTGATATGCTATTTATTATTGTTAATAATTCGTGAATTACGGGATACATTGGTTTTTATTATCCATTTTGTTCTGTTGCTGTAGTCTTATTGTTAAATCATTTTGAGTCTTGGGCTTGTTTGTAAAAAATAGATTCTGTTTTTAAATTATACAGTGATTGTTGATTGGCTTTTGCTGTATTAAGTTTTATTAAATATTACATAAATAATTTATTTATTATTACATAGATATTAACAGAATAATAATACAATTACATAAAATACACGTGAAACACTTCATCTATCTAAGAACCGTTTAAAGCGATCTATAGATAGCTCAACTGATCCAGATCACTGCCAGAGGGCAGCGTTCCCAAGATACTTGCGGCATTGCCACGTTGAATGGCAATGCTAATACGCTGAACCAGATAGGAGCCAGCTCTTAGGTATATAACGTAAATATTAATCTTAGCGTGTAACTAGTTTTTTCGAACTAGTGTATTGAAAGGATTAAAGTGCGCCTTAGAGGCTCCTTTCGTGCACTTGGCACTTGGCACTCGAAACAGTGTCGGTGCCTCCATTGACAAAATAATACTTGAGTAAAACCCATGTGCATCAAAACGTATATAAGTAGTATACTTATATGTATGTATAAGTAGTATACTTATATGTATGTATAAGTAGTATACTTATATACATTTTGATAAACACGGGTTTTACGGGGTTTTGTATTGTATTTGTATTGTATTGTATTGTATCATCTGGTTGAGATTGATCCGCGGTCCGCTCGTTGCCGCTCGAGTTCACGGTTTGCAGTGATAAGAGAAATGAAAAATAGATCTATCACGCACTCCCAAATTAATCCGCGTGGTTTAAACTACGGTTTAAACGAAGTCTTTTCTGAAAGATATCATTTTCAACGTAGTTTTTTCTGCGCGTTCGTGCATCTAGGCCTGATTCTACATGTATAAAAATTATCCGTATTAATTACACGGATAAATCCGTAATGCGTGCTTTAATGATAATCGTAATAATAATTGATCTCTATGATAATGATATAAATTGTTTAACCTAAATTGTAAGAATACTCAATTTAATGAATTTTGTGTACTTATATTTTTTTTTTCTCGACGTCGCAAATAATTTCTAAGCGTCAGGCACTCACAAAAATGTCTGATAAATCGCTCACCATAACAAATTCCATTCTATTCATTCATTCACACTCAAGTAGCACTCACGTTATGGCGACAATACGTCTGACTTCGCATATAATAAAAAAAAACCTTTCAAGTAACAAAAATTTGAAGGCACGCATGAAATTCCATAATACATTATAACGAAACGATAACTGCGTATCAATTTCTAACCGAAAATGCCTCTAAACGCTTTGCAAAAGGTTCGTGATCTTTGCCGATTTTTCTAAAAACAATTTCCGTTTGATTTTCAACTTTAACTTTATAAATATATAGCTGCGTTTCTTTTGGGGGATATAACAATAGAGTCTTGGGAGCCGATTTGTCGCCGCATGTCAAACGACTTGAATGAATGAATGAGAATGGAAGCAGTTATGCAATCAATTAGAGGGGGCGGTGCCGACGGATCCTTTTGAAAATCGAGACACTTTCAAGTTTGGTCTAATAAAAGTTCTGAGAAATAAAGGTGTGTTTAAATCGCTCTTTATATCAGCGGTTACTTCGTTTATCAGAGTCCAAGGTACATTTCTGTACCAAATTTCATCAAGATCCGTTCAGTCGTTAAGTCGTAAACATTAGGTCGTTTGTATTTATAATATTAGTATGGTTGCACAGTATACATTATGTATATAGGTAAGAGACTCAGGTAATTTAGGTAGTATACCTACGTAAAACATGTCTACAAATCGCCCAATAAAAACTTGTGTGTTAATTAAGTTTATTTAAAAACAGTATTGAACAGCAGTATTTATTATCAAATATTTGCGACATCTGCGACTTTATCCCACTTTTAAACCTGCCTGTACCGTACGAGGTAATACTCGAATGATTGATAATCTCGTACTTTTTGTATTAATTTTTGTTTTTCAAACAGAGCTAGAAGGCCCCAAATATCAAGTTGTTTCAAACCGCTGTTAGCTTTCTCCTTGGACCAACCATCAATTCTAAAGCACATTACACGCGTCAAAGGCGCCGCGCTACCTAAACACTATTTTACACTATTAAAAGTTTTGATAATACATTCTACAATTTCTACATATAGCGTATTGTATATTTCATTCATTCGTACTTTTGAATATCGAACCGTATCTACTGAATGTGTTCCTTGAATGGGCTTTCGAGTGTCCGAAGCAAATCATAGCTTTGTTAATGTTCATTGATTTTTATATTGGTTTATGAATGAACTGCTATTTTTATCGCCATTCAGTTCAGTTGGTAGTAGCTCTACCTTCTGCGCTGTAGACTTGAAGTTCGATTACCTCCTAGGATAATTTATATTGGTTTTTGAATGAAATGCTATTTTATGGTCAGTCAGCTCAGTTGGTAGTACCTCTACCTTCTGTGCTGTAGACTTCCATTCCCTCCTAGGACAAACATTTAAGTGATGAACATAATTGCTTTTGAAGCCACAGTCGTACATAGTATTAAATATATCAGTTTTAAATTTAAATTTGGTTGAACCAAGCTGAAAACAAGCACACGTTTCACCTTTTTTAATTTTAATTGCAAAAATAATAAGTTATACAGTATTTTTGATTTACAAATTTAATACTGATTGACTTTTTCATGGAAAAAGAACGATTTTGATATTCCCATCAAAATACCGCCGTCATCCAGTAATTCCATTTAATACGGCTTCCTTTCCGGTTATAAACAGCCGGAAGTGACGACACGCGGACACGCGCCCGGGTCTACCCTCGTTTCAATTTGGCGCCATGTTGGAAATTAGGTTACTAACGGTTTATTGGGGAAATTTGAATATTGTTATTTCAGTAAAGGTCAAATTGTACAATTTCCTATATACTATTAATGTTAACTTGTGCCGCCACATCTTCTATACACACATACACACACAGTTTCATTAGCTATGTGCTGCTTTATTTTTAGTTGACTTGCCTCAGAGCTTAGTTAGTATGTTGTGGGTTCAATTCCCCAGAACAAATATTTATATACGCATAGTTGTTTTTTTAGGGTTCCGTACCTCGAAAGGAAAAAACGGAACCCTTATAGGATCACTTTGTTGTCCGTCCGTCTGTCTTGAATCAAAACCTACAGGGTACTTCCCGTGAATTCAGAAACTTGAAATTTGGTACGAAGCAACGTCTTATAGCACAGATAAAGGAAAAATTGCGAAAACTGTATTTTTTTTGTTACATCATCCGACTATGACTCGATTGTCGTGATGGATGAAATTTTACTTATATACCTATAGGTTTGTACGGAACCCTCGGAGCGCGAGTCTGACTCGCACTTGGCCGGTTTTTTTTTGTGTTTGTGTATATATAAATTTCTCATTGCGGCCTATTTCTAGGCTATTTTTTAGTCTCTTTTCCGCTCATGTTTTCTCTTTTGTTTTGAGTGCAAAATAAATGTTAATTTTTACTCAAAACGGGATATTTACCATGATATGATATAATCATAATCATGTTCAAAACAATAGTAGTTGTAGGAGCTATAAATAATGTTTTTTCTTTTTTTCTTTATAATATCTATATAACTTTTCAAGATGTCATGGTTTTGAATGATATATCGTTACCGTGAGCATTGAGCATACAACTGTGCTGAAATATCGGGAAGCAGTAAAACTCACGTGTCCCGTATAATATTCCGTGTTGAGTGAAAATTAAATATTTATATATTGAACGTGATAAATGTTAGTTCTGTGTCTGGGTATCAAAAGTATGTATTTATAAATTTAATGTTTTATATCTTTTATCTGTATAGCTATTATGGGACTTATGGGATAAAATACTTCCCAACAAAAACGTTTTTATCACTACAAGTCGCTTCCCGCTGTCTGTCTGTGCCTATGTATGCTTAGATCTTTAAAACCACGCAACGGATTTTTACGCGGTTTTTTTTAATAGATAGAGTGATTCAGGAGGAAGATTTATATGTATAATACATGTACAATATAGTAGAGAAACACTGATAATTTTAGAGGTTTCCAATCACATTAGACATTCTGTAGTATATAATAGTATCAGCATTGCACCCGTGCGAAGCCGGGGCGGGTCGCTAGTATCACAATAAAACATGCAAAAGAATACGATATGATTCGCTCAAGACCTCTGTGGCGCAGTGGGCGAAGGCCTGCCTGCGACTCATACGGTTGCGGGTTCGATCCCGCGAAAACAAATGTTTGTATCTGCAAATATTTGTCTCGGGTCTGGATGTTTTCCTATGTATAATATGTATGTATTTACGAAAAAAACCAGCGAGCCTTATAGTAGTCGCATATGATGTATAATATCTGACATCTCACGTTGGTAATAAGCAACTTTAACATTATATCCTGAATTAGTTTAAATAACAGCACACTTTATACACAAGAGTGTAGATTAAGCGCACAGCGTTCTCCTATTGGTCAAATCAAATAGCGCACGCTTCCCCGGCTACCTGTTACACAGTTCCGTCGCTTCACTAAATCACTCTCACAGATTGCAGGAAAGCTAGAAAAAAGATATTACACATCAAAAATATTTATCTAGTATAGCAAGGTCAGAAGGTCTGATAACTTAGGGGCTAGCTAGATGGGGCTGTGTGAAATGTCCAACATTATTGTTATTATTCTCGTGTGGAATAAAACAAATCGTCTTTCGTTTGATATCCTCGTAATGAAATGTCCGATGTGTTACGCCAACACGATTAGTTCCGCGCACTCGCTGTGTCTGCTGCGTCACTGAAGGGGATGTAACTACCCTGCCTGTTATATTGCTGTTTGACTGAGCTAATGCGATAGTTGCCTATCATTAATATTATACCTTAAAACATCCATACTTGGTTATAAAAGTTATAAGTGTTTGAAAGTGTCTGTTGGTTTGTAATGTTTCACGGCTAAGAAAATAGTTTTAATCTTTGTGAAGAAAATAGGCTGGTTTTTACGTAGGTGTATGCATGTTAATACGCACGCACAATAAATTTGGTTTGCTTCGACCGTTATACTACTTTTTTTTTTTTTGTAAATACATAGTTACATATTATACATAGTAACACCCAGACAAATACGAACCGAACCTGCAACCATTTGCGTCACAGCCGGACCTTGGCCAACTGCCACAGAGGTGAATGACTCATAGGTTGATTGACTGCGTCTCATATGAAGCTCTACAAACCGAAAGCCATTTATTAAAGCACACAATATCGAATTTATTCATGCGAATCCAAACCGCACTATTTCGTACCATGTAGATTCAGGCAGAGGCTGCAAAAGAGCAAAAGATAGCATTGAAAATTAAATAATTTGATACTCAGAATAGACAAAACTGTCATGAGTTATAGAAGGAATAAAAGAAGACAAGAAGAATAAAGGCTCCAACGGAAGAACAGCGCAGGTTAATAACCTGCACACGCTGAGTTTGGAGCCTTTTTTCAACTAAACCAACGTTTATATTATTTCATTGTTTTTTTATGTACTTATTCCATGTTTTGTTATTGTTTTTGTAGTTGCAAATAAATGTATTTGGTTTGATTTGATTTGAAGACAAAAAAAATACCTAACTACCAACACAAAGAAATATAAAGAAATATATATTACACAATAAAATTAAAAAAACACGAGTTACAACTAACACACAAAGTAGCTAAGAAGCTAGGTAGGTGCAAAAAGGTCTGTGTGGTCGGTCAAAAAGAACCAGTCTCAGCTTATTGTTACTCTGTGGCATTAGGCGTAGAGTAACGCTGGTTTTCAGACTGGGCATGTATAATGGTGACTCCACGAACAGAGAGAAAGAACGACACAACTGCAATAGTCACATGATAAATTATTATTAGAGTAAGTAATCAAATAGAATATACTATACATTTATTTTGTACACACACAAAGAAAAGAGAGTAAAGATAGTAAAAATAAAATCAAACGAAATAATATAAGTATAGGCACCCACCCCCCAGCACCCCCCTAGGCAGATACCCAAGGGTACCCAAATACTTTACCTACTTACCTACTAACATACACCCACGATCAACAGTCCCTCCCTGTGTGTGCCCAAATAGGTCCAGTCTCGGCTTTATGCCACTCCCATACAAAGTATGAAAGCAGCGCTGGTTTTCAGACTGAACCTTGGGGCTGGTGGTATCACGGTCGAGATACAACCATAAACTTAAATAAACAATAATAATAAGTATACGTATAGGTGAAGATTAAAACCACTAAAGTGTGCTGTGTATGTCTAAAACCGTGTATTTATCGTCTGGTCCTGTAAGACATATTGACATGACCCCTTAAACAATTCTATTTGAGAAGGCAACATGATACAAAAAAATTGCAACCGATAGTGAGACGGAAGGGCCTCAGGGCTACAGTATCCTTACCTAACAATAGAGGTAAAGGGTTTTAAAACCCTTCCGCCTTCGCCTTTTGACTCCAAGACTTATTGACTAAGTGGTAACACCCTAAGCATGTACGAGATTGTTGCATTGTAAGGAATATTTTGCGATATTTTGGTAAATATTTATATGTATAGACAAAGTTAAAATTAGAACATTTTTTATTTAATAAAATCACATAGACCACTTTGAATTGTCTTTTACATGCTAGTGAATCTAGGTGCCGGTTCCTCTAAGCCTCAGTTCAAGAAGAATCCGCCAAGAAACACGTCTCGTCTTAACACTGTACAATCAGCCACCGCATTGTTTGTTTTTTTTAAACGTTTTGTTTTCTTCTTCAAAATACAGGTATTCTAAAATACATAGATCATTTATGTAAAAAAAAAAGGGAACATCGAGCTAAAACAACGCTTACTTTTAGAAATATTCGTAATTATCCTGATTGGAAGATGATCATTTTCATGCTCTGGCTACAAACTTAATCAATTCAATTTATCAAGTTTGAAGTTTGCTTAATAATTCTTGTTTGCACATTTTTCTTTGTTAACTTTGATAAAAACCACTCAAAGGGCATTTTCCAAGTTTACTAAAATACTAACAGTAAACAATCAGCTCTCAATCAAAACGTAAACATAATATAAAGGCCATTGAGAAACCTTCAATTCAAACTAAAGTATGAACTTTATGCTTAAAAGAACATAAAGGGCATAATGTTGATAAAAAAAACAGCAGTTACAAAGCGACAACCAATTCTTGTATTTTATTGGAACACAATACCTATTATAAATGATTGCGATTGTGGTAGGTAAGTAAGGTCTTTGTGCAAAATAGGACGAAGGTGTAAGTCATAAGATGTGGCAAACATTGTCAACAATAGTATTTACAGAAAGTAAAAACACTTTAGAACTACAAACTAAAATACTTAGACTAAAAGACTTTAGTCGCAACTGGTACAGCTTCCTACGTGTAATTCTCTTCAAAGCAGCCTCTCAACCAATTATGCGTTATGAAAGGAACTTCTCTATGTTCTGGCTCATACAGCTTATTCTTAACTCTTCTACCTCTTTCTTCTCTTTTCTACTACTCATAGAAAATATAATTTGGCATCTGTCTTCTTACGATGACAATTGTTGCCAATTCTTTCTTTCTTCATCTGGCTTTGAGTCAAGTGAATAGTTTGATCATTGAACTGTGTCATATAAGAGTTAAATAAAAAAAACATTATAAAAAAAGTAAAATTTTATCGAGTCGTCTATAAAACTACCAAAGATTGTCAAAATTATAATTCTTTGTGACATTGAAACTGACCCAAAAGGGTAAAAAATTAAATCTGTACCCCTTGAAACTTAGACCACACTCTAAGGCCTTTCTTAACGATTCCCCGCTCGCACCACTCGGGCCGGCATCGGCATCGGCACTGTACACTGCACCGCAATTAATACGCCACTCGAACTGTAAATGACATGGGAATTTTATACACTTATGATTGTGACTGAGTGTATAAAAAGGTAGGTTTACTTGAGAATAAAGATTGTATATTTTTATTTAATTCGCTTAGAGAGTATTAAAGATCAGGACTCGGAAAACTGATTTCGACATAAAAATAGACATAACATAACGTCGCGTCGTTGAAATGTTCTTCGACGAACAATTCAATGACGTCATATTCTCGATAGTCGAATTGATGGTGGTTTCGTTATCAAATTCAAACTATCGTATCGTTGTGGAGGATGACGGTCGTTATGTAGTTCCAAATGAGTCAAAATAATGTAAGAGTAACAAATTTTTGCACGTTAATTGTCCTAATATAACATTTATCGTTTTGCCCAGCAAAGCCTCTGAACACATATAATGTGTTAAAAGCCTATGGATTAGAGCCGTGTCGTGAGTGTTTTTTTTTGCTTGAGAGTCGGTTTTATTATCCAGACGCTAGTAACTATCGATTGCATTCCGATCCAAAGGAAAATAAATACGACCTCTGTGGCGCAGTAGGCTAAGGTCCGGCTGAGAAGCAGCAGGTTGCGGGGATCGATTCCCGCAGTGGTACAAATGTTTGTATGGTCTGTGTGTCTCTATGTATAATATGTATGTATTTACAAAAAAATGTGTATGTAGTATCAGTCATGCATGTGGTACCCATAACACAAGCTCTGCTTACTTAGGGGCCAGATGATACTGTGTGAAATGTCTGGCATTAATTATTTATATAATAATATAGGTTGCTGATCTATGAAATTAAGAACTATAAGAAGTTTTTTTTTAAATCTCTCATTTTAACCTCATGACAATCGTAGCTTTATTAATAGTACCTAGCTCTGTATACTGCACTGCAGGTTGAAGGTTATATCAGGACAAACATTTTTAGAAAAAGAAAGAACATTTTAGAAAGAATGGAGTATGTAAATACATACCAAAATTTAAAGACTACACTATATTTATTTACACAATAATAACATTATCTACAGTAAACCAAATCGCAATGATATAACAACATTAAGAAAAAAATTACAATAAAAGAAGCCATAATCCAAAATTTTACATAATAAAATATTTACTAAATTATTAATAATAAAAAAATGTATATAAAAAACCACAAAAAATAAGAAATTGAACTATTTATACTACTATCAATCGTCTCACAATACCTCAGACAGTCTCTGCACACATTCGTCTATCGGTCAGCAAACAGATCGCATGTCGTTGTGCCAGGAGCGCATTTAATAATTTTAGAGCCCGAATAAAGGGCGAGTTTGCGCCCACGGTGCTGCCAGTAACTAGTGATGATGATCTAAGATGTTTGTTCTGCGTCTAGGTGTTCGTAAGTATCATCAAATAGTATAAACATATGAGTATATCATCATCATCATCATCATCAGCCCATAGCAGTCCACTGCTGGACATAGTCCTCCCCGCAGCATCAGCAGTGCGAGAAGCTATGATCTGCGATCCCCAACCCGCTTGCCCAGCGTAGGGATTATGGCATATCCCCAATGATGATGAACGCAAGAAGGAAATGGCCCCCAGTTCTCGGCCGCCACGCTATTCCTGGTCATGTTAGCGACCATGGTAATGACGGGGCAAGGGGTGCTAAGAATCACCGGCCTACCGCAGGCTACCTACAATAAATGAGTAAATAAGAATCCTATATTAGTACACCTGGAAAAGTCAGGTACAAAAATACTTAATAATAATATTACAACATAATATTACGGGCTAACTGTTTGGTTACAACATTAAAGAAAATAATTCATTACAAATAAAATAGCAACATTAAATTCTAAATAAACTCATTGTGTAATAATATGGGTAGGCCAAATAAACGCACCGCTCCAATGAGACAGCGAGGTAAGTACATGAAAACATCATGGATGTATACAATTTTTTGATTTTCGTTGATTTTTCAGCTCGACCGATTTTGATAAAATTTATATGGGAAGGGTAAAGTATACCCTTTCAAAAAAAAAAGAATTTTTATAATCAGTTCAGCCATTTTTGCGTAATCGGTGAACATACATAAAAAAAACAGATTCCGACGAATTGAGAACCTCCTCCTTTTTGAAAAAGTCGGTTAAAAAGGTCATCAGCGAGTGCTTCGTCTAGAGAATAGTACGATTTCTCTAGTAATATATTTCTTATCTTTATACGATAACATTCAAGATCAGTGTTTTGTAATTCAGACGTTAGTTAATTCTACAATTTTATGCTTATACATAAAAAACGATTACCAACTTTGGCAAGTCTATGCTTAGGAAGACAAATGTTATATTTATTTCTTTTTTTTTGTAGTAGGAGACATTTATTTACAGAAATAATTACAGAAATGCAGAAAATAATATACAATAATATAAAATACACGTGAAACAGTTGAGCTATCTAAGGACCGTTTAAAACGATCTATAGATAGCTCAACTGATCCAGATCACTGCCAGGGGCAGCGTTCCCAAGGTGCTGGCGGCATTACCACGTTGAATGGCATTTATTTATTTTTTGTATTATAATTATGGATGTCACAGTTTAGGTTAAATTTATCAGGGTTCAGGGGATTTATCTGCTTCAACTCGGCCTCCGTAAGAAAATTAGCAAGGATCCTACAAAAAAGCGTCAAGACCAGACGGGTGTCTTGCCTGATTCACTTTGAACTGGGATTAGGAAAAACTGGTATCTAGATTCACCTAGTATATAACATATTATAAGACAACTCAAAATGATCCTTGTGATTTATTGCAAAAACTCTTTCTTATTGTTTCTTATTGCTCTGTGGAATAAGCCATCAATATTTATTTATTTATTATTCTACCCTTACATGTAAGCACCTACTTTAATGTACTACTAGTTAGCAAAACAACACCACACGTGCACTGACACAATTTGGACGTAGCTTAAAAGCATTGCCAACGTGCTTTATTAACTTTAAAATCGTGTTACATGCGCACAGGGGTGTCTGCCACCCTCTCTACTATTGATGCGCAAAATTAAAGTAAATATGAAGAGTTTTTATGGATACAAATGCAAAAGTTAAGTTTCTAAAAAAAGGTTCAGCTTGTAAAAAAAAACCCAGGTCAGGTTTCGAAAAGAACGTTCTAAAACTGTATCAGAAAATTTTGATGATTTGTCCAGCTTAGGTGGATTCAATTCCACCTCTGCAGCGCAGTGGACGAAGCGCTGCCTTAGACGCAAAAGTTTACGGGTTCGATTGCCGCCGCGGGAATCCTTGCCGGGCGATTATGGAATTCTGATACTATCAAAACATTGATATTAATAGCTTTCAATTACTATTGATGATGATGATGATTGTAACACATACTGTCATATTAATAGATTTTTTATTACTTAGAATATATTAATAGAAATGAAGGTCACATAAACATAGAACCCGCGACCGATCATGATAATATTTCAGACGAAGAATTTAGAATACCATCTGTCACACCCAGAGAAGTTTTAAAAGAAATCCTCAAAAACATAAATCCTAAGAAATCACCAGGATTTGACCTTATTTCCGGCGAAATATTACATAACTTACCAAGAAAAGCCTTGGTTAAGCTAACAAATCTTATCAACGCTGCTTTAAGACTGAAATATGTGCCAGACCTATGGAAAGTAGCCGAGGTAATAATGATAGCAAAACCAGGCAAACCACCTCATGACGTAACGTCATACAGACCTATTTCCCTGCTACCAACCATGTCAAAACTATTTGAAAAAATATTATTAAAAAGATTTAAACCTATAATAGCGATAAATACCCGTAAGTATTTATAATAATGTGTTCTGATCGCGTAAGTTTAAAAAACTATAATAGAAGCCAAGAACATAATACCAGGACATCAGTTTGGATTTAGAGAAAAACATTCAACTATTGACCAGGTGCACAGAATCTCAACAATAATCGAGAAAACATTAGAAGATAACAAAGTCTGCTCTACCATATTCTTAGATGTTGCGCAGGCTTTTGATAAAGTTTGGCACAGAGGCCTTTTACTGAAACTAAAACAAATGCTACCTCAACCCTATACAGACATCTTAGAATCCTACATAACGGATAGAGCTTTCAGAATTAGACAAGAAGATGCCTTTTCTGATATCAAAGAAATAAAAGCAGGGGTACCACAGGGAAGTGTATTAGGACCAGTCCTGTACCTTTTATACACCAGTGACATACCCCATTTAGATGATAACACAATCGCGACCTTTGCTGACGACACAGCCATAATGGCTGTTGGAAGCACGTTTGCAGAAGCAGCAGAAAAGGTTCAAGTGGCTGTTAACCAAATCCATGACTGGACCAAAAAATGGAGAATAAAGCTTAATGAATCAAAATCCATTCATATAAACTTTACGAACAAAAAGCAGCAGTACCACCCAGTATATATCAACAATAAACGCATACCATGTGAAAATACGGCCTAGGAATGACGCTTGACGCAAAGCTACGCTGGAAGGCTCACGTCAAGAAGAAAAAAGATGAATTAGAGCTCCGCTATAAACAGATGTACTGGTTGCTTGGAAAACAAGCAGCCTTGTCGGTACATAACAAAATAACAATCTACAAACAAGTCTTGAAGCCAGTATGGACTTATGGTATTCAGCTGTGGGGCTGCACCAAAAAAAGTAACATCGAAATAATACAACGGTTTCAAAACAAAGTACTAAGGAACATCGTGAATGCACCCTGGTACGTAAGAAACGAAGACCTCCATCGGGACCTTGGCATAGACTTCGTCGACACAGTTATTACAAAGTACGCAGAAGCTCATGAGGAAAGACTTCATCATCACGTGAACGTCGAGGCAATCCAGCTCCTCGACAACACAGACATAATGAGAAGACTCAAACAAACCAAGCCGTTTGAGTTAGTGCAGTGTAACAGTGAAAGAAAGTGAAAATGACAATACAATATATTCATAAAGAACACATTAACAAAGTGTCTCCCCTTAACTAGAGACAATAAGAAAAGTGCTATTGGACACATTCTTAGGCATAGTTTACGTTATAAAAATAAGTCATAGTTAAATTACTCATTGGCCTACTTGGCTAGATTGTAATAATATTAGAGTATAATTTTTAAGAATTATACACTATTTAAAAAAAATATATATATTAATAGAACCTAAGATAGAAGAATGTACGTAATACCAATTCATGAAATAATACTTATTGTTATTCGAAACTTATAGAAATTGATTGTATAAAGAGTTACATAATCGCCATGTAGTTATTATGTATGTTATGTACGAGTATTATGTAGTTCAGATAGTAGATAGTAAATACCTTTAGTACTCACTCTCTCTGGTACTCACCACGGTTTTATGATAAGCAGGTAATCAAGTCGTCATCCATCACACCTGTCCACACTCCTGGTTTATATAACGTATACATTATGTATGAACCACAACTTGAGATTAAACTTGGTTAGAGGAACTTGTATTGGAAGCTGGGAGTTTCGAAAATCAATCTTACTCATTTTAAGACTGTACCCTAAGCAAATTAAGCCAGATCTTTTATATAGAATAGAAGAAGTAACAGTAATTATAAAATTATTTTGATAATTTGAAACCAGGTTCAGCGTTTCAAATGGTGTTTAAAGTTATTGATAATCCTATAGTAGGTTTAGTTACAACAATTGGTTAAAGGAGTATACAGAAGAATATAAAATACATGTGAAACAGTTGAGCTATCTAAGGATAATTTAAAACGATCTATAGATAGCTCAGCTGGTCCAGATTACTGCCAGAGAGTAATCCCTAAGAAACTGGCGGCTTTTCCTCATTGAATAGCAATACTAATACGCAGAGCCAGTTGTTAGGTCATGTCATTGTCATTGTCAACAATAGTTTTTAAATAATGTCAAAAATATTCAATAGTCTTTTTTTATTTTTGTTGGCGTTATAATAACCTTGCAGTTTACACTAACATGTAGCTAATTAACTGCAAAACATTCCCCGTTCAATTGCGGATTTTGTTTCGTAAAAAACACTCGATTTAAAAGTATTCACAACGTGACAGTCAAATAATCGCCTTAACGTTAATTTGTATTAGTATGTTTGTGGTTTAAATAACAAAAGGATGCGAGTGGGTAGAGTACCAGAGTTTAGAGATAAATTAAAATCAGTAAGAAATAAAAAATAAAAAATACCTTATAACTGTAATTCCCATGCTCATTAAAAATCTCAGATATGAATGTTACATCTTTGTGAATATCTAAGGGGAGTAATCAGATGCTAGTTCAAACATTAAATTTGGCACATGTCTACGTTTATCAATGTTTTTCTGAATACCAAGACTTACTGTATGAGAATAGAATAGAATAAAATGTTTATAACACGGAAACACTAGCTAGAACAATTAGGTAAGTAAAGAGACAAAAAAGAAATCACAAAGATTACAATACAGTAAAATAATAACATAGTACAATTGTACACTAATTGTGGTACATTAATATTTAGTCCATGAGCAACATGAGCTAGTGATGTATTAAATAAACAAAATATTGTTGGACAATGCACAAAACACCATCTAGTCCAAGACTAAGCATAGCTTATACCATCGGTGACCGATAGAATATGTAAATCTTGGCCTATTTTTAACCGACTTTTTTTTAAATGTATTTTCACCGATTACTCGAAAACGGCTGGACCGATTTGGAAAATTCTTTTTTTGTTTGTCCCATATAAATTTTATCAAAATCGGTCGAGCTGAAAAATTAACGAAAATCTAAAAATTGTATATATCGATGATGTTTTCATGTACTTCGATACCTCGCTGTCTCATTGGAGCATATACAAAATACATCTACTTTCCACCAAAAATGTATTATATGCTCAAATTTCATTCAATGAAGTCGGTTACTTTTTAGTTTTTAAAACGTAATTATGAATTCACACCTTCTTCTTCATTAACAGCATGTGTCATAATAACAATAATGTCAAGTATTTATATTGTTTATGGTATGTTACAAAGTCGTAACCTGTCGTTCGTCGTTTGTTATTTTATATAAAATTATGTCTTGCATAAGTCAAAAGTCAAAATAACTACGGATTATTTTTGCACGAATCACAGAGTAACACGAAATTTTTATTCCAAATATTCACACCCGAGTCAATAACTCTAGCTATTTAAATAAAAACACGAAAATTACAAATACAACTGGAAATGACTCCAGAAAAATATAATATAAGAATATATAATATAGAATAGATATAATGGAATAGATATAAAATAAGAGAGCATTGCTTTGCAAGACGGCCAAAAACAATCTCGTATTCTCACTTACCTAGTGGTCTAATACCCTGTCATTCCCAACACTACGCCATTGAATCGATATCAGTATATTACTATAATAAGCTTAAATATTCACAAAAGCACGAACACAAACCGAAACATTTTCTAAGCTGCACGCTAATTCTGATACAATCAAAGAAAATAAGCCTTACCACCTCGTAATAAAAACTTGCAAAAATGCAAGTAAAAAAATAATCTACCTGTATCACAATTCACAAAATACAATTGTATACTACACAAAAGAAGCTATACTTCATTCATTACCATAGCTAAAGTCATGAATGAACGTAGATAATATGAATGAAACTATGAATGGACGGACAAGTGTGTCCCATAGAGTCCTGTAGTGAGGCAGAGTCCAGACATGGAGGCGACACTATTGTTATATCATTTAAAAGTAATGCCACTTCGCAGAATGGTAATTCACTTGACTTCACGCAGGTGGTCATTAAATAACTTTTCTGATCTCATTTCCGTTTCTTAGTCATTGGATGGTATTGAGTTAGAAATTAAAATACATTTTGACTTGGCTAGCTGTATACTTAATTTTGAATGGACCAAAAACTTTTAAAAATGTAATAATTTTAGAGCCACTGTTTTTAATCATTAATCAATCATCATCGTAACCCAAAAATATATAACTTGTGTGTTTAAAGTCAAAGCTAATTTTATTAACTAAGAACCATGTTACACGAACTAAATTACTCGCGGTCTTACTAATTGGCAAAAACAATGCAAAATCCAAAGTCAAAGATATTTTTATTCAATACAATCACAAGAATCATTTTAAAACGTCCTACTGGGAGAATTTAGGTGCCCATTCCTTATAACCCTAGTCCGAGAAGATCCGGCAAGAAACTCTTCTTGGTCTTAGCGTTTTTTTGTATGATCCTTCTTATAACTAGCTTAGGTAACTATGAAAAAATAATACAAGTATACACTAGTTTATCCCCTTCCTCTTGATTGTATATCAGTCCAAAAAACAAGCAAATATCTCCACGTCATAAGCAAATGATGTCCAGGCTAGGTCCTTTAATCCGTACTAATTTCGATCTTTGCGAATGTTTAACACGGGTTGTCAGAAGCATGTTCTAGATTTAGCATAATACCCACGATTGCACAGCACATACAGAAAAAACCAGAAATAACTCGAT
Organism: Lampropteryx suffumata; assembly: GCA_948098915.1. Classification (NCBI taxonomy): domain Eukaryota; kingdom Metazoa; phylum Arthropoda; class Insecta; order Lepidoptera; family Geometridae; genus Lampropteryx; species Lampropteryx suffumata. Next base: position 18,493,462 of record OX402557.1, on the reverse strand, counting down.
TAAAATATAATATAAGAACGCAATGTTTGCTTAGCAAGACCGTCAAAAATAATCGTTTAGTAATTTAAGTTATGTTTGATTTATATTGCCACCTTCATAACGTTTTTACTGATGATTTACACTCGTCATACTAGTAGAGAACACTCTAGTAATTCTACTACTTTTGTTAGTCAGTGGTCAGCTCTAGCTCTGCCGAAAGCCTCCGTCAAAGCTTTACAACGATGAAATGCTTAACGAGTCTTCCAAACAAGGAAACACTCAAGAGAAAATGCTGATGTCACCTGTCTAGATCTTCCACACAAACTTCCTTAATCTGACGAGTTTGCTAAACCAAGATCTCTTCTATTAAAGAACTACTTTACTCTTTAGAGTTTAAAGAGTTTTAAAGGGTAAAGAACAACTTTACTCATTAGAATTTAAAGAGTAAAGTTGTATATCAGCTGTAGGTACTTAAGTACGTCATAATCAAAGTCAGTGGCTGTTTTGTAACATAATTAAAAATAAACTCAGCCAATTATTAAACAACAAACGACCATTGAGCGCAATTACGATGAGATGATAATATGCATGTCAATACACGTAGATTAACCCCATATCAAACCATCGGCTGGAAATGATTCCCAGCTGAACACCGTCATTACTGGGACCCATCTGTACACATGACACGTACACAATTACCAGTATCGATAATAACCCTTTTTACCTTCAGCACACAACCAGTCCACTTTGTTCCAATGTCATAAAGATCATAATCGATTGAGGGAATTTTTTGATGGATACGGGATTTGGTAAGGGTGGTTTCTTGATACGGAAAATGGGACTTTATATCATCGGAATAGAAGATAAAATGTTGTTTGATATTGTTGTTTTTTTGCATTATTTTGTCGTGTCTACAGTATCGTGATGGTCCCTGTCAGTTTCGGTAACAATGGAAAGATTGCAAATATGATATAACTGGATAAACGCGGATTTTCGGTTTGTAAAAATATGTTTTTCTTTTTCCTGCTGCCAATTTTCAGGAACAGATTTCTGATAATAATTACGTTTAGAAAACTAAAAAGAAAACCGACTTCATTGAATGAAATTCGAGCCCATTAAAACTAAATTGAGAACTTTCTCTATTTTTTTAAGTTGGTAAAAAACGTTTTATTTAACGCTTTTTAATACCTACTTTATGATTTTTCGTTTCGAAATTCGTAAATGCTATTGGAAAGTCACAGGGAACCAAAATACGAAATTTCATTTACCTGGATCCTGGATGACCTATTTTTTCCACCTAAAATAGGTGATTTTAAAACCAATTATGATAACAAACATAAACAAGTTTTGCAGTCTGTTAAAAAACAAACAAGATCATGATCGTAATATCCATTTTCATTGATTTTCTTGAACACCTTGCACCTCTAGTTGCTTTTATTTATGGATCTCGAAAGGGGATAGTCAGAGGCACGTTAATTAAATTAATATAAAAATAAAAATCATGGTCAAAAGTTATCTTATTCAATACAAGGATCACTTTGAAACGCCCGAGAAAAACTGGCAAGAAACTCGTCCTGGTCCTAGCGCTTTTTTGCATGATCCACCTTATAACTTAACTACGAAAAACTAATACAAGAGAGTTTGTACATTTCAAAAGTGTCGGTTAACTGTCTGAGGGCAGAACAACATGATTGCATGCATTCTTATCAATAATATAGTCAAGACGAAAGTCTACAATCAGTGCGTGTTGCCAGTGATGACATATGGAACTGAGACTTGGTCGCTAACTATTGGCCTCATACACAAGCTCAGAGTCACGCAACGTGCTATGGAGAGAGCTGTATTGGGTGTTTCACTACGCGATAAAATCCGCAACGAGGAAATCCGTAGAAGAACCAAAGTCACCGACATAGCACTCCAAATTTGGAAGTTGAAGTGGCAACGGGCAGGCCACATAGCTCGCAGAACTGATAACCGTTGGGGAATAAAAGTTCTCGAATTGGCGACCAAGGACAGGAAAACGAAGCGTAGGACTACCCGATGGACTGACGACATTGTAAAGATCGCAGGAAGTCGGTCGATAGAGAAGGCTCAAAATCGTTCTTTCTGGAAATCTATTGGGGAGGCCTATGTCCAGCAGTGGACTTCATAAAGGCTGCTATGATGATGATGATGATGATGAATCACAAACCATAGATATCAGGTTCTAGACTGTTTTAGTTTCCGATGTTTTCCTTTTACAGGCATTGTTTACTTCTTGATTGATCTCGTATTTTCTATGGTTTCTATTGTTATCCCGAGTCTTTTTACTTCGAAATAGGATACGACAGAATCAAAGTTGAAAACAGAAATATCTGGAAACAAAGTTTGAAAGAAGTCTAACAAAACTCTTTATTTACAGAAATAAAGGAAAACTTTTGGAGTCTTAGAGCTTAAATAATAGTCTTTGGATGATATTTCAGTTCAGTTGGTAATTTGTCTTTTGCGCTGTAGGTTGAGGATTCGATTCCTTTGTAAGATGAACAGTTGTGTGATGAACAATGTTTGTTGTGGGTTTGGATGGTAAAATGTAACATTGGTATTTAAAAATATATAAGTATTCAGCCATTACTGCCTCTGTGGCGCAGTGAGCCATGTTCCTGCTGAGACGCAGAAGGTTTCGGGTTTGATTCCCGCCGCGGGACAAATGTTTGTATGATCTGCAAGTATTTGTCTCTGGTCTGGGGGTATGATATAAAAGTTTTTACAAAAAATAAGTATTATATTAATCATGTGGTACCTATAACACAAGTTCTGCTTACTTTGGGGTCAGATGATGCTGTGTGAAATGTCCGGCATTATTATTGTTATTCTTATTATTATTATATCACAATATCACAAGCTATGCTTAGTTTAGGGCTAGATGGTATTGTGTGCATTGTCCACAGATATTTATTTAGTGATATTACTGCCATAAGACTTAATTTGCAACGGTTAACGATTCTATTAATACTGACCAACACGTTAACAGAAAAGGTTTACTTATAACCACAAAGCAATTTCTTAATTAATTCTTTAGATTCTATATTATGAAATACTGATTTTACACATATATTATTTTGTTGATAAAGGCGCCGGCGCTGTTTCGATTTATCTAGATCAGAGCGAATCGCGAACGCGAGCGACAACGATCGGACTACGGAACAAACTCACCCTGATCAAGATTCTCTAAATTCACTGACTTTTTACTAAGTGAAGCCTATAGAGGAGCAATCGAGCACAACTTAACCTGAACAGCAGCGACAGTTCTGGTGCAACCACATGTACTTACAAAGGTACCTGCCCCATGTAGTCTGAAGTATTTCATAGGCAGGCATTATCCGGCTTCGGTTGGAGCTTGGTATTTTTAGACCGTTTTCGCAAACCGGGAGCTTTCTATGTAGGCATTATTCGCCGCGGGTTGCTCCTTCTTCTCAAACCCCGTGACGTGGTCAAGTTGGTCGTGCAACTCGCCATACAACCGAGTTCCTACTCGGAGCCCGCACTTCAAACATTGACACTATTTGATCAAAGTCAAAAGATACTTTATTCAAAACAGTGCCAATTACTCTTAACCCAAGCCTGAGAAGAATTGGCAAGAAACTCGTTTTGGTCCTAGCGCTTTTTTGCATGATCCATCTTATAACTAAGTACCTTAACTACGAAAAATGAATAGAAGAGTGTTTATTTCAAAAGTGTTAGTAAACTTTCTGAGGGCAGAGCGACATGAAGCCATGCATTCTTATCAGTGTTCTTATCTTAATTTCCAAAGTAGCCGCCTAAGAGAATCAGAACAGATGTCGCTGTTTTCATCGAAAAATATTACGTGAGTTTTAACCATATCAATATTTTTTGTTGTACAACTGTAAAAAAAAATGTGTGAAATATTGAAGAATTCGAACCAAATCGCAAACCTGTTTTAACCATTTATTACAACTACGCTACAAAAAATTCAAACACACGTAGACATATAATAAAGTTATAATCCAACAAAAGTCTTATAAAGACACTTTATGCCCGTATGTAATACTCTTATATTACAACTGACATGATAATAACATTGATTCATACTCATATCTACTATTAAAAAGAAGTGTAAGTATGTTTGTTTGACACTTTAGAAGGTTCAAAGTGGAGTTTAAGTTTTACAATATTTGATTTGAACAATACGAATCTCAAAATAACGCTTACACAAGTGTCGAAATACTAAAGGTCTATCTTATAATCAAACAATAGCTAATGTGCTGCTTAAAGATGTCATCATTAATCATTGACATTACAAGAATATACTTTAACGCCACGTTAGCTAATTATAGGATTATGAATTATAATGTCGTTATAGGTTAGAAGGTAGATCTTTCCGTTACTTTGCTTGCGCGGTGCTTGGACAAAGTTAATTTATATATAAATATTGCTGTACATTTGACACAGCATTATCTGGCGCCAAAGTAAGCTGAGCTTGTGTTATGGGTACCACATGCATGACTGCTTTTATACTTCTTTTAGAAAGACATTGAAAAACACCAAGACAAATATTTGCAGATTTTACAAACATTTGTCCCGCTGCGGGAGTCGAACTCGCTACAATCTGTGTCTCAAGCAGAAGAATGATCTCAAATCTATAGATTTTTGAGAGAATATTTTACGTATTAAACGTAGATAATTGTGATTCGCTGCAAAAAAAAGGTTATTTCTCGTAGACAAATCCGTATGTTATAGTTAGTTTCAAAAATCCCTTTTAATATTTAACAAATAAAACTAGTTTAGTGCTGGACCGGGATTCGAAGGCGTGGCCAGGCTGAGCCAACCCTACCGTGGGGTTGCAAGGCTTCTTGTACCATACGGCTTGTATTATAGGGTATTCATACTTAATTAATATGGTTTGGAGAGTAGTACACGTGAGAGGATTTAATACTTGCTAAATTTATATTTTAAAACTAACTTATTTATCGCACGTTACGTACTAAACCGAAAAAGTTGTTTGATTTCGACTAACACTATGTCACACTAAATGAAAATATGTCGACTACTATTGTTGACTATTTTCGCAAATTTGGTAAGGATCACGGTAGCTGAGTGGTTGACAACGCTGATTATTATATAAATAACTGATATTGTCCCGAGCGCTGACATGTGTTTTTTTATTTTCAACTTCGTTCCTACCGTGTGTCCCATCACATCTATGGAGTATTTTTATTCAGTAGTAGCATGTAACTGGTCTATTAGTTTAAAGTCCAATAGTTTTTAATACGATATTAAAAACTGTTTCTGAATATATTCAAAAACAGTTTTATTAAAATTAGCTCCATATTTTGATTAGGTTTAATTAATGAATTTTAGTCTAAAAGCAATTGACAATTCTATGGATGCATAGCTGAAATAATTTGAAATACGAAACCTAATAATCTATGCCAACATTTCATAGCTCCGAGTATGTTAAATATTTGATTGAAAACTAACGTCCTCAATATAAATAATTAAATATTTGTTCCACCTCATTATTTTATTTCGAGTACAAAATAACTTATGGACTACACTTTATGATCAAACTAGCAGAACTTCTCACTAACCCTAATGCGCTTATGGAATCAAAATGGTTTCTTGTATAATTCATAAGTGCATTAAAAACAGTAACCAAATTGGATTTAATGAGATAGATACAAGGGAAGTTAGCGTCCCATACAAAATTATTCATAGCGACTAAAACGTTTCTTTTCACAATAATAGTTTTTTTCATCCCAAGCCTGGGGTTGACGGCTCTCCGACAAAAGGGTGGGCCGGCCCAAATAATTGCCGAAACGCTTCAAGTGAGACCTATTGTGTTTATTTACAATGGGGTGAGCTAAGTGGGGGTAGTTTTTGTAATTGTTACTTTAGCAGAGCTCACCCTTCATGATCAGTTGAAAGTTGATCGGAGAGCAAGCAACATGTCGAGGTCTTTCTTAGTTGATGCGTTGATAAGTGATACGAAAGAGTGTAAGAGGACAGAGTCCAGTGACGCGATGAATCCTTACACGATGATCGGGCACCATCTCGACACTCGTCCGAAGTTCCTCCCTTACCCATATCCAGGGAACCTAAACAACCTGCTGTCTCTTGGACTACAACATCCGCAACGATCTACTGAACTATTCCGTCCGTTTCTGGAACAGCTCAGCTTTAGATACCCGATGCTGCACCATATGCCTCGCCAAGAACTCTTTGAGCCACAGGAGCCGAGGACGTTTGATTACATGAAAACAGAGCCTCAAGAACCAACAAGTTTGGTTACGAAAAGGAAGAAATCCGTGTCTCCGTACTTGCATCACCCATACAAGACTGCAGTGTCACCTTCCAAAAGCCAAGGTCAACGCTCCCCATCTGTATCAAGTGAAAGTCGAAACGGATCTCCAAGCCCGCCACTCGCACACCCCGAGGAACTACTACCAGGGTACTCCAACCACCTGAAAAGTCTACCTATAAAAGAGGACTCAAGCAAGAGAATCAGAACAGCATTCACAGGAACTCAACTACTGGAATTAGAAAGAGAGTTTTCTATGAACATGTATCTGTCAAGGTTGAGGAGGATCGAGATTGCGTCAAGGCTGAAGCTGTCGGAGAAGCAAGTGAAGATCTGGTTTCAGAACCGTCGTGTTAAGCTGAAGAAGGAGGAGTCCCCGATGGCTACAGATGGCAAGAAGAAATGTTGCTGTACGAAGTCTACTTGCTCTTCGAAAGTGGAATCTCAGTGTGACAATGAACAGATTGATGTGGTCAGTGATCATGATAGTTATGAAATTCAGAATCTTTCTCAGTACAAATAAGAGGGATGCAAACTTTGTTACATTCTTCTGGACTCGGGTAAAAATAGTATTTGTCTACTGATTTGTGAAGGTGATGATTTTTAATGATAGTGTGTCGGACTGAAAATAATATTTGGCACTATGGTATTATTTTAAAGATCAGAGTGCTGAGGTGATATTTATGTCATTGATATAAGTAACAAATTGTAATGATTCGCGACTCTAATCATATTGAATTAATCAGAAAAGTCTTGACTAAATAGTGCTTTATGAACAAATTGATATGAATAGAATAATGTTTGTCATTTAAATATTTATTAGTAAGAATGCTTGCTATAACGGAGGTTGTACAAATATTTTGTGTATTGTTAAAAAGTGTAAATAATAATTTATGAGGCTTTTGCTGTAAAATCTTGACAAAAATATATTTTCTGATAACTTTACTGATCGTTAGTAATAAATAAAATTTCTATAAGGATTTATGGCGTTTATTTATTGCCCATTAAGGAAAAATTAAAAATATACAAGATACCCAACTTCAAAAGGTTAGTTTACAACTGTAAAAAATATATTATTTGGTACTATCTGCCGCCCGTGGCTTTGCACGCGTAGTATTAAAAATTCATGATACAATTTTATATCCGTACCAAATTTCATCAATATTCGCTCAACCGTGAAAAGTAACAAACAAGGAAACAGACACACACTGAGAATTTTATAATATTTAGACTAAGAGACTATAGAGACTAAGACTCTAATAACAAACAAACTGACTATAAACTATAAACAACAAACTGACTATAAACTATAAACAACAAACTGACTATAAACACTTGACACTGGCCAAATTGACATTAGTATGTCACAAGCCATTAACAAAAAAGAAGAAGAAGACATAAGACTGTAGTATTTGATTTCACATTCAAAACTATCGTGTGTTGTACGGAATTTTGTTAAACGGATTTATTCACGTATTATTTTGTCAATGAATACAACAATACTGTTTCGATTCATCTAGAGAACCTGTGAAATTATCTGTGGACCACTCGCTCTTGCTTGCGTTTGCGATTCGCACTGATACTTGACGACATTGGCGGCGCAGTGGGCTAAGGTCCGACTAAGTGGCAGAAGGTTGCGGATTCGTTTCCCACCGCGAGACAAATGTTTGTATGTTCTGCAAGTATCTCGGGTCCGGGTGTTTTTAGGTATGTATTTACAAAAAAAAGGTTAAGTAGTAAATCAGTCTTGTGGTATCATATGCTTACTTTGGGGCCAGATAATTATTATATTTTATACTTAATAGTAAAATACTTAGTTTTTGATATTAATTTTGAGTTGATACCACCACACCTTCATGAGAAATAGGATTTTAACAGACACATGGACAATGAAGTTATACTTCCGTTTCCTATTTTCTCTTTGATGCACGTAGCATTAAATTAGTTTAATGTTCAAGCATGGCTATCAATACAACAATATAAAAACAAAATTAACCTTATAGGAATTTAATTAAATGAATGTTTGCACTGGAGCATGGGGTTCAAATGACATTAGTAATTTCATTCGAGGAATGCGATTCGGGAATGCGAGGACGGAAGTTATGACGTCACCCCAGCCGTGTGACGTCATTCTAAAGAGTATTATGAAACCCAAGTGCGAATGGATTATTAGAATGTTCGGAATTTGGGTATTAGATTGATTAGAAATCCTTAAGTTTGTCTAGGGTTCATTATTAAATTTAAAATGGTTGCGTCAATTTTGTGATGCCAACGTCTCGATGCCTACAATACATGAAATAAATATTGTTCGAATAATTTGGACACAATATCATCTATCCCCAAACTTAGCATATTATTATCCTGTACCAGATTACAATATAACTTCTGTTCTTCTTCTTCTTATCGTGTCACTAGTTATTTAGAAACAATGTGGTGAAAGGATTAAAGTGCGCCTCAGAGGCTCCTTATGTACACTTCTATGACGTGGTGAACAACAGGATAGAAACGTTTCTGGTTTGTTTCAGGTAGACCTAAGATGGCCACTTTGGAAGTCAAATATTTCAAATTCACATATTAAAAAAACTACTTACATCAATAGAATCACAAGAATCTCTTTGAAACGTCTCACATACTATGTGAATTTAATTCTTCCTAACACCTATATAAAACGGGTGCGTCTCGGGACGCCCGACAGAAGTGATAACTTAAACTAATCTAACTAGCGCTGTGGGTTAGAGTGAGAGAGGAGGAGCCTGCCTACCGCTGCCGTTAGTGTGGGAGAAAAGGAAGCCAGACAGACTGACGCCGTAACGCGTTACGTAACGAAGCGGTTTACCTTCCCATAAGAAGTTATCACTTCTAAAAATGGGTTAATTTTATATGTACAATTTCAAAGGGATCCTTGTGATTGTATTCAATAAAAAAAAATGATGAATTGTTGAATTTGACCTTTGACGTCTGTTGTAGGTACCTAAGTACATGCAGGGGTTAGACATAGGATTAAATAATGAAGCACCGTCTGTTCAAGCCACTATATCTCTAGTTGGCTTAATTACTAGTACAACAAGCTTACTAATTACTAATAAGTCATGTTTCAATCAATCTCAGTAATCGAAACCTCATTAAATCGAACTGAAATCAGGTATTACGCAGTTTCATTGTAAATTAAGCCAAATATATTATAACCAAATAGCCATGTCATCAAATATATGTCACGAATAGCAATTACTAAACTAAGTAGATTGTTATTAACCGACTTCATCAAAAAGGAAGAGGTTCCCAATTCGTCGGAATCTTTTTTTTTATGTATGTTCACCGATTACTCGAAAACGCCTGAACCGATTTGAAATATTATTTTTGTGTTTGAAAGGATATACTTCCCATTTAAATTTTATCAAAATCGGTCGAGCTGAAAAATCAACAAAAATCTAAAAATTGTACATCGATGACATTTTCGTGTACTCCAATACTCGTTCGCTGTCTCATTGGAGCAGTGCGTTTAATTGGCCTACCCATATTATATTATATACAAAATACATCTATGAAGTCGAACATCATTCAATAAAGTCGGTTTTCTCTTTAGTTTTTAAAACGTAATTATTTTAAAACTTGTTTATACATTTTGATAAACACGGGCTCGGCTTTACTCACGTATTATTTTACACCGTTTCGATTCATCTTGAGAATTTTCATCACGGTGAGATTGATCCGCGGTCCGCTCGTTGCCGCTCGAGTTCACGGTTCGTACTTGTTCATACTATTCTATAATGTCAAGAATATTACAAAAGATACTCTATTCAATTCAATCACAAGGATCACTTTGAAACGTCTTACATATTAGGCGAGTTTAGGTACCAATTTCTCCTAACCTAAGTCCGATTAACTGATTGAAACTCGTCTACGTTGAAACACATTTTTAATGACGATTCTGACAAACTCTGTGTCGTTGTAGGTCAAGGCTCAGCTGACATGCAGATGGTTGCAGGTTAGATTCCCGCAGCGGGACAAATGTTTGTATGATCTGCAAGTATTTGTCTTGGGTCTGGGTGGTGTATGTATAATATGAATGTACTAACAAAAAAATACATTATTTTTGTAAAAAAACAAACATACTAGCTGTCCGCGCGCAGCTTCGCCCGCGTAGATTTTTCCCGAACCAACAAATTTTCCCGGGATAAAAAGTAGTCTATGTTACCCGGGGATAGAGTAGCTTTCCAACAGTAAAATATTTTTTCAAATCAGTCCAGTAGTTTTGGAGCCTATTCATTACAAACAAACATACATTCAAATCTTTCCTCATTATAATATTAGTATACATATAAACACACAGTCCAGAGACATATACTTGCAGATCATACAAACATTTGTCTCGCGGCGGGAATCGATTCCTTAACCTTTTGCGGCTCAGCCTGGCCTAAGCCCACTGCACCACAGCGGTCGACAAACTGAGCAGTGAGCAGACTAAGCAGACATTATACATTGGGAACCAACTTTACTTCTGTTTTATGAAATAACTACCTTTATCTATCTCTCTATCTATCTATCTATCAGTATTGAATTAACTGCCATTTAAACAATACCTAAACTACTGGAATCCCTGAACCGAAATGTAATTACAAAATACCTACCGAGTTTAATCACTAAAGCAATCGTAACTTTAAGACAATAATGAGAGGATTACTGCCATACTTAGAGTCATTATAGGTTACTTAAGTCATTCCTTAGACTGTCCTGTCAGCTCAGTTGGTAGTAGCTTTGCCTTCTGCGCTGTGGGTAGAGGGTTCGATTCCCTCCCAGTATAAACATTTGTGTAAAAGTTCAAAAATAAAGCGTCATAAATCTCGCTTATATTTTGACATTAAGTAATTTAAGTCTGACAGTTAGTACATTACCGTATTGCTAGGCAAATAAACTTACTATATAATTATCAATTTAGAAGAATATTTAATATGAAAATGATAAGTAGGTAGGTAATAATTCAGATAAACGTGAATTAACTTGCAAAGAAAGCCAACCAATTAATCACAGAAGTAATCGTAAGTTTGAAGATAAGCAGAGCCTTACATCTCGGGAATAAGGAAACTTCTGTTGCACTTAGAGATGTAACAAGCTAGCTATAGTGCGTATCTATGTGTGAACGGTGTAAGCGAATAGTTATCCGCAAAAAAATCGGTCAAGTGCGAATGTTGCTCTCAAATAGCATTATGATTATTTTATGATCGGTTACTATTATATAAATAGCTTCCTGAAAAAACAACATCCTAATAAGAAAAATTCTATAGCTTACATAATGGGTAGTCTTTTGAAGAAAGCGTATTACTTATAATATAAATGACTATATTATTAATAAGAATGCATGGCCTCATGTTGCTCTGCCCTCAGATAGTTAACAGACAGATTTTTAATGTATGAACTCTTTTGTTAATTTTTCGTAGAAGCTTGTTATAAGATGGATCATACAAAAAAGCGAGGACTAAAAAAAGACCAGGACAAGTTTCTTGCCAGGTTTTTTCGGGCTTGGGTTAGGAAAAAATTACACCTAAATTTATATAGTATGTAAGACGTTTCAAAGTGATACTAATGTTTGTATTAAATAAAAATATTTTTACTTATTTGGATTTGATAACTTATTTGGATACAATTGCACTTAGCATACAATATAGTTTTTTTCCTCTTAGAAACGAAATGGGATGTCATATAAGTGAAGAAGAGTTTCTAAGTACTTGAAATTGCGGAGAGCGTTTCACTAGTAATCTCTGTAGTTGAGCTCTGTTGTAAGTTATAACTCTCTTATTTAGTAGAGCCATTTCCTTAATGTTGTGTTTATTCCATTTATTCCTGTGGTAAGACTGTTGTGGCATAGATACATTATCAGTTAGTACGTTTATGGTACTATTTAAGATTTCTCTGTAATTATTACAATATCTTTTGAATGGCTTACTATTTTTATTAGCGATATTAGTAGGTAGTTTAATATTTTTTGTGATGTTGTAACCACGGCACGGTCAGCTAGTTACTTATATATAAGTAATTAAAGTTTAGTTGAAACTATAGTTTTTCTGTGGCATATTTCCAAAATTATTCCAAATCAATCTCTTTACGTATTAATAAATATAAAAGATAAGAGACCTGCAGATAATTCATTGCCTTAAAAAATGGAGCGAGCCTTACAGTAGTTGCATATGATGTGTAACATCTGACATTTGGTAATTAACAACACTTCCCTTTCTCTTTCTCGTCACACACACGAACACATCGATGGCTGACCAACCCCTTTGGAAAATGGATTGGTACCATCTGACGGGCAACTCTACCTCTGCGTGCGCTCATTGGTCAATTGAATCGTTCTCATGTCCGTCAAACAGTATCGCTCCTAAAGGAAAACTAGCGCGGTTTGTTAACTTTGCAATCCGATTATGCTGAGTTAGGGTACATTTTGCAGCAAACAATAATTAGGTTAATCCTTATCTCCTAACTTAATATTATAAACGCGAAAGTTTGTATGTATGTTTGTTACTCTTTCACGCAAAAACTACTAAATGGATTAATATTAATGAAACTTTACAATAATATAGCTTATAAATCAGAATAACACATAGGCTATAATTTATAAAAATATTGTGTGAATTGTCCAATATATAACGATTCCTTACAATCTTACTTTCCTTATAATATTGATACATTTTGGTATAAAGATAGATATGACCTTAGAGAAGAAAATAAGCTACTCAAAATACAAATCCTGCGCAGACGAAATCGTGGGCACCAGCTAGTAAAAAATAACGCCGGTTTTTCACACAGCATCATCTAGACTCAAAGTAGGTAGAGCTTGTAATATGGATACCTACCACATGACTGATATACTATCTATATACTTATTCTTTAGTAAATACATACATATTATAAGTGTCTTAGGACGCTGCGCTCTGGCAGTTATCTGGATCAGTTGGGCTATCGTTACGAGCAGTCCTTAGAAAGCTTAACTGTTTCACATGTTTTTTTTTATATTATCGTATAATATTCTGTATATATTGTACATAAAAAAAGCACCTAGACCTGATATCAGTCAAATACTTGCAGCGTTACAAACATTTGTCACGCGATATTTAGTTAATTTATTATGTACTGGTTAATTTGTTAGTATATTGGAATGTGTTTTAAAAAAAAAAAGTTTGAATCAAACTTGTTATATTTAATAATAATAATAGCAATTTTGATTTAATATCCAAACTACCGAACCAATTTTGGTGGAATTCTCTCTATCGGAAAGTACATAAAAACTGATTTATTCAAATCGGGTCATTTTAAGACGGAGTAACTAGGTAACAAACATAATAAAAATACAACCGAATTGAGCACCTTTCATTTAATAATTAATAACTATGTAAAACTGCAAAATATGTGTCGTCACACTAGGGAGGGGAGGGTCTCACAAATGTGACCAACAAATGTGACAAGGACGAGGAAGGAGTCGAAAAATCACGAAATTTGTGTGACGTACGTCACATTACATTATGGATGACCCCGTACCGCGCGTGCGAAACCGCGGGAAAAAGCTAGTAAGTACATAATTGTTAAGGGATTCTGGGATGACCAAAGCCCAATGATAAAAGCATTACAGCTAATAGGGGTTTTACGAAAACAAGATGTGCCTGTTAAGACCGCGATTACGAGGTCTTAAGCTTTTCGTGTCTGTCCTCGTTATTGGGATTTCGTTTCTTATTATTGTACTAACCCACCCCCCTTACATATCCCACTAATCGTTGACACTGATACCCAGCTAAAAATTTTAGGGTTTCGAAGTTCAACAAGGAACTCATCACTACATAGTATAAAACAAAGTCGCTTTCCGCTGTCTGTGTGTCCTTAAGTATGTTTAGATCTTTAAAACTACGTAACGGATTTTAATGTGGTTTTTTTTAATAGATCAAGTGATTCAAGAGGAAGGTTTAAATGTATAATAAATTCTTAATATAGTAGAGAAACACTAATAATTTTAGAGGTTTCTAATGTGATGTCCTGAAAAAACTATTTTTTTTGCGCTTACATAGCAAACGCTGCCTGAACCCTACGAGATAGATCAAAATAATGTACTACAGTATTGTACACCTTAAAAAGGTCTACAAAAAAGTCCACGATGGTATGTCTATCTCTTAGGTTATGTTATTCTCTTAGATAACGTTGTATATAAAGATATTTAGTATCTGTAGTATATTTAGTATCAGCATTGCACCCGTGCGAAGCCGGGCGGGTCTCTAGTAATTGAATAAATAATAAAAAACAATTTGGTGGACAATGCACACAACACCTATCTAACCTCAAAACTGTCACAAAAGTGGTTTAAAAAAAACAATTGTAAGTTTAAAGAAAAAAATTCTTAAGAAACTTATTCGCTGAGAAAACTATGGAGTTCTTTTTGTAGAGAATAAAGACATAAAAACAAAATTTACTACGCACAAAATAAAGAACACTAATATACAAGGCTCACTAAAGTAAGTATTATATGTGCGTTATGCGTTATACCGTACTCTCAAACGGTCGAGGAACATCATGACGAAACCGGCATAATTTAATTTGAGTACCTAATGAGTATTGATGAATCAGAGTTGATCTTCTCAGACTTGGGTTAGGAGGAATTGACACCTAAATTCACCTAGTATGTAAGAAATTTCAAAGTAATTGTTGTGATAGTATTGAATAAAAATATGTGTATATCAGTTTTAATTTTGAATTTGATAATTTGTAGCTTCATACGACTCATCTTGATCCGATATGCTTTCTCTAAATTATTTCAAAACACACTCGGTGGCACTACATTTTCTATGGTATCATTACAACAATAGGTACCCCATGCATCTCCCACGAGCCATATTTGCTGACGACCATCATCCATCGAAAATCAAACAGTGTAATTATTTGCGAAAAGCATTTATTCTCTGTTGAGGGACGCGCTGCCGCGTGCGCACTTATTACCTCCCTATTTTTATTACATCTCTTCATATTTTTTACAACTCTAAATACGAATAAATAAGAGTTATTTTAGCCTGTGCATGTGTACACGATATGAGTAAAGAGGTTTGTGATTTTGGAGTTCGCCACGCGGCCTCCTTTCAACGGTATCTATTTGAATTTGGAATCCATCTAAATGTTGAATTTGTTTTTCATCAGCGGGTTCTTCTTTACGATTGAACTGTCGTTAAGTGTGTTCTTGTCGGCTGATTTATTTGTTGATGTGATTATTCGGTCAACAATTAGTGGGGCGCAGTGGGAATATGCGTATTTGTTTATGGTTTTACGTTTGGCTCACTAGGAAATTAGGATAGCGTGATTTTTTTACAATAAATGTAATTATGTATTGAAATATATCTTTCGAATAAAATAAAATATATATATTGTAAAGAATGTAGCTGAATGTATGTATGAGTGTAACTGAATGTAACTACTGAATGTAAATTAAACATTATGTTCAATAAAATTCAATAAAATTACCAATGGCAATATCACGTAAATTTGGCACGTACTAGAGCTGTCTTGTTCGCGACTTCCTCCACGCATTTTAATAAGAAAAATATATCACATTAGGTTACGTTACGTTTCGTGAGGTTACGTTACGTCACGTTATGTTACGGAAAACGATACTTTACATTTGGATTTCAATTAAAAGCATTTTTGCCTATCAATTCTAGATAATTAATAAATTTAAAAGATATCCTCTCTTTCAATACCAAATTTATTTATATATCAAAAGATACTTTATTCAATACAATCACAAGGATCACTTTGAATTTGATATATAATTACTACATACTACAAGTGCTGTGCTAATATGCAACTAAAACCCCGTCCAAACTTGCATTGTCACTATCAATACAACCAAAGACCTTGTTACGCTTCTCCTAATTATTTCATTGAAATGCCAATTCAAATTGTCATTCAAATTCTAACCCTATCACGTCTGATTAAGAACCTCCGAATTGAAATAGATTGGTAGTGATAAATCCCATATCACGGTGACAACCGTGTTTTGTCACTGCTAATAGGATACGGTTTTCAAAACTTATGTTATCCATTTGACGTTTATGTTTATTTAATATTAAACTTTCTTTTATAAGAAATAAGAGTACTTTTCCGATATCATTTACTTTGTCATTTGTGTCGCGTTTGGTTTCATAAATTTTATTAAAGATTCCGTTTATATAATTTGAGTTTTCTGTTGTTAGAAGTTAGGTTGTTTTTGGTTTGTCTGGCAATATTCGCTCTAGTCCTCAACGATGCAGATGGGTATAGTACAATACAATATAATTTTGTTGGTGTAACGAAACGTTTGATGCTTGATAAATGAAAATTTAAATTTGTTTTTTGATTTGTATTTGCGAAACAAAGTTAAGATCGATTTGATAAGGTGCTGACAGTGTATAGCTTTAATATACTCCACGACATTTGAAAATAATACTGATTCAAATTAAATTAAGAGTGCCATAATAGGACTAATATCCAAACTGGTTTCTTTACGTACTGTTTACTGGTACTCACTGAATATATAATTGTTATTCATAACTGATATTTGGATTTTAATTTACAATGACAGTTTTGTGCAAAATACCAACTAACATAATTATCCAGATTTTCCATCTTATGAATCGATGAACGCCGACTGCATGCAACTGCATGCACTTACGAAAGTTTTATATGTGAAATATTATAGTTAAAATTTAACAGACGACCTCTGTGGAGCATCTCCCGCCGCGGGACAAATGTTTGTATGATCTGCAAGTATTTGTCTCGGGTCTGGGGGTCTTTCTATGTAGGTATAATATGTATTTACACATAAACCAAGTATATTAGTACTATATCAGTCATGTGGTACTCCATAACACAAGCTCTGCTTACTTTGAGGCTAGTAGACGAAGTGTAAAATGTCAGGCGTTATTTATAAAAAAAAATATCCCGTGTTTCGTAAACGAAATTGTTGAAGGAACATTACCTACACTATTAATACAAGCGCACTTTGTCGGCAATAATGAGTTTAATTCACCACATTTTAGTCATTATAGACCAAAAGCATATTATTTTGATGGTATTTCACGCGACATTGAGTCTCGTTCAATTTGTTTCCACCTGGTCAGTTAATGGTTTGAAATTGCTTTTACATAAAATTAACGTTTTTCAATAATGTATTAAGGTATTGCACTGTTTATAATAATTTACACAATTTTAGGTAATCCATACTAATATACTAATCATGATAGGTACCTAATTAGCTACACGACGTAGATTGTATTAAATAGCTTTCGGTTTTTAATTTTCATCTTTTTTCTTTCTTATACTAATACAATATTTTATTTATCAACGATATTATACGTTTGACCACAATCTCGCCTGGTGGTAAGAAACGATGGGGCACGAAGGTCTAGAATAAATTATCCAAGCGCATGTCCACGCACTATGAAGGTTTCCAAAACCAGTAATGTTAAGACTGACTAGTGTACAAGTCTTAAACATTGACAAAATAAATTTATTTAGAAAAATCATTAAAGACAATGTACAGAATAATATACAATAGAATAAAATATACATGAAACAGTTGAGCTATCTAAGGACCGTTTAAAACGATCTATAGATACCTCAACTGATCCAGATCACTGCCAGAAGGCAGCGTTCCTAAGACATTGGCGGCACTACCTACGTTAAATGGAAATACTAATATGCTGAGCCAGATAGGAGCCAGCTCTTGTGTCACGCAATCATAAACGAATTCAAAAACATATAATTAATGCAAAAAAAAAATATAGGCTATTTTGATTTCTTTTTGGAGGTGTACAAATCTGGCTGTTATTAAAAATCTAGGAAAGCCTTACTATCCGTATTGGTTTTTTCTTATAATTTCATTACATATCCTACTATATTGTAAAGCATTTCGGGTTTCTCCAAACAGTAGTTTAGCCGGTAGGGGACGACACTGACCTATATCAAAATGGCTACTTCAAAGCATAATATTTATCAAACGAATATCTGTATCGAAAAACTGTCTAAAATACCTCGTATATTTCAAAAATATATCCAACGATATGCCACACGCAGGGTAGTGAAATAATAAAATAAAATAAAAAATACATGTGGAGGAGGTATCTTAAAAAATACATGTAGAGGAAGTATCTTAAAAAATACATGTAGAGGAAGTATCTTAAAAAATACATGTAGAAGAAGCATCTTAAAAAATACATGTAGAGGAAGTATCTTAAAAAATACATGTAGAAGAAGCATCTTAAAAAATACATGTAGAGGAAGTATCTTAAAAAATACATGTAGAAGAAGCATCTTAAAAAATACATGTAGAGGAAGTATCTTAAAAAATACATGTAGAGGAAGTTTCTTAAAAAACCGTTTTTTTTTTAGTTTGTATTTCATAACTTTGTACCGGTCACAAATACCGGGCAAAATTTAATTACGATAAACTAACAGTCTGCAAAGAAGAGCAAGATTAAAGGCGGACAAAGGGGTCACTAATACGTATTACCGTGCATTTAATTACGATAAACTAACAGTCTGCGACCAAGAGCAAGATTAAGAGCGGACAAACAGATAGACAGATAGCGAAACTATAAGGGTTCCTTGTATTTACAATTGGAAACCTAAAAATCTAACGTCTCTGTATTTCACGGCTAAACGACGGAACACATCATGATTCAATTTGATAAAGAGTTAGATTGTATCCTGATCCTGACAACCTCTGTGGCGCAGTTGGCTAATGTCCGACTGAGAAGCTGCAGGTTGCGCGTTTTTGTACAAATGTTTGTATGATCTGCAAGTATTAGTCTCGGGTCTGGGTGTGTCTATATACATATCATGTAAGTATGTATTTACAAAAGTCGTGAGTAGTAGGGATTCGTTCATTCTGGCTCACCAAAAAAATGGATTCGGATTCATTAGTTTTCACACACACAAAAAAGCCGTGACGGGGTGGTCTTGGCCAAACCGCCGGCTAAAAAAAAAAAAAAAAAAAAAAAAGTTTAGACTCTTTTTGTATGTTTTCGCACACGCCTGATCGATTGCGCTCATCCATTTTAACGTATCTCGTTCCGTTCAAAAGTTAGAAAGCCACTGTTGACTGACCCAACCTCAACCTTCAAAAAAACCCAACCTTTTTTTGCATCGTCCGGCTTGCGCCGCAGGTAGCTCAGACCCAAATCCTTGAGAGAAAGAATTCGTGTGAATTAAATTTAAATAATTATAATATCATATTATGATAATATGATAACCAATATATTTATTTTTTATTTTAATTTTAATATATTTATTAGCAATACGCCAATATATATTTTATTCTATGTGTATAATATTTATTATTGTACGGCCCCCCCCCACGATACATATAAATATGAAATTATTATTTAATAATTTAATAAGTATTAATTCTTTAATTGTTATTAATTATATTTATTATTTAAATAAACCACCTTTATAATAAACTAACCGCGATTACATTCAATGCAAATATAAAAAAAAGCCGGCAGGGAGGCGCCATCTAAACAAAAACTTGTCGGGGCATGACGTCTTGCTAAAACGATGTAAGATAACATCTGCGATCGATAATTCATCATGAGTTTTTGTGACACTGCAAACTGTAAGATAACATCTTCTATCGATAATTCATCATGAGTTTTTGTGACACTGCAAACGCCCACCCACAAGGCAAGTTTACTTGTCGAAACATGTCGTGAGTTTTTGTGATGCCTTTCTTCTATAAATTTCTAAAACTCTCGAGTTACTGACACAGTCTTACACCATTCGTGCAGTGAACTACAGATAAATATTGTTATAACGTCTGCTATTATATCTACGTGTATTCTAAAATTATTCGTTACTCAGCACACAGTCTTGTGCCACAATAAATAGTGTTTCCGTGTTCTACAGTATAAAATGGAGGTAAGTTCTATATTACTTATTTACTTAGAACCGATTTCACCTTTGCGATTAAACTATCAATATAAGCTAAACCGAGTTCAAGATACCCTTGATGATAAACTGTTGTAGCACAAGTCACATTTGACACAACTTTGACTTTATTTGAGTTCGATTAAGCTGAACTTAGTTTTGTTGATCTAAGTTTTGCCTGCAAACGGTGAAATCGACTCTTTGTGATCTATGATTTTGCATTTATGTTGTGCACCTACTTGTATCTATGTATTTTATAAAAGTAACATGTCGTTACAGGACACACCAAGTTACTCTCCCGTGGAGGAGGTTGAAGAACATAACACTTTCAAGCAATTCTATTATAATACTATATCTGATGAAGAGGACACCACCAATTGCGTGCCATACTACCTTGCAAAGAAATCTACATGTAAGCGCCCCCGCAGTAGTCTCAGCAACATAGATGAGTTCTTTCCGGAAGAGTCACCAAAAAAGAAGAAAGCAAAAAACTCATCAAACGTTGGACGAATGAACAAAGAGGGTGGTACATCATACATATCAACAAACACAGATGACAGTGTTAATGCTACACATCTTATAAAAATTGATGTGTTTGATGTGAAAAAGCTGAGCAAGATTCCTTCTGCCCAACATTGGAAACACGCTGACATTCGTGTCAAATACTACTGCAAGGAGTTGAATAACAAAAATTATGAAAAATTGAAAAAAATTGTCTATCAAATCACCAAGGAGATATCGGAATCAGAAGACAGCAAAATGTATTCTTTTAAAAAACAATAACTAACTAGGTGTAATAACTAAATGTAAATAATGATTTTTAGAATAGATAATAACATTGTCATGATTTTTCTTGGTCATCAGATATTTTATTTTTATACTTGAATAAAAAACTTTTTAATTTCATGAAACTTTGTTTTATTAGTCTAATGATTCACTTTTAACCACATTTATCAATTAGTAAACTTAGTTAATTTAGCTAACATTAACTATTTGTATCTAGGTGCTAGTCCTTTTAATTTTTAAAGCATTTATTAAACAACTTGTGTAAAAATAGATCATTATTGATAGTATTGTTACTAAATAATTCAATAAAGTCTGTCATAGTATTACCATAAAACTTGAAATACAGATATGTTAAACAATATTCTCCACATACTGTAGTTAAGTCGTGTTGCAATCTATATCTATTAAAACCCCACTGTCTCGAGTTTCTGCGCAGGAAGTTTTTGTGGTAGTCTTTAGGTGCGCGTCCATATGAATCAAAATACTGGCCAACTCCATTTTTATCTATGTGCATGGCTATCCAATGTGATCCTGGTTTGTTGTCCGGGTCTAAATTGCTTATTAGATACATCGGTTTTTTTACATGCAGTGGTAACCTGTTTGCAGCATACACATTTTTGTGTAAAGCTGGGTGAATGTAGTGTAAATATTTTCGAATATCAATTGTATCCATTATTCCTAATAAGGAAAGCTGTGTCAAGTTCAATCTCCAAATCAAGAATGTTAAAAGGAAGTATGTAAATTACTTTTTATAGTGAAAAAGTAAAAAAGAGGTTTCAGGAAATAAAACGATATGTACGTATGCACACGTCAATGTTTTATTTATTATGTAACTAAATACAATTTTATTTAATCTTGACAATTGATAGATAGTCTGTGAATGGGAATACAATTTTATTACATCCTAACTACTATAGTCTACAGTTACATTACGATTCTTATCAATTTCAATAACATTATCGAACTCTGCATAAATAATACAATTTATTGTCTGAGTAAGAGTAGATTCAAAACGAACCTCCAGTCTAACGCTACCATGTTTTATAAGATTCCAATGAGTATTTGAATTTGAACTGAGGTCAGCTGTTAGATCAAACGCCAACATACAATATCCTTTTGCATATTGCTCCCTAGATATACCATTGCCTTCATTCAGAAAATGTATACCTGTCCCTGAAAATAGTGTGTGATAGGCTGCTGTGTAAATATTATTATCGAATGATGGTTGCAAAGCTTTCGAAGGTATTTGTTGACCGTCAATGTATAAACAAAATGTATTTATATTGTAGTTTTCAAAATTGAATGGATTTTTTGTTAGACCCCCATTAAACGCTGCATTGTTCACAAATCCGATTATACACCTTTTGGGAACTTGCCCCAAAAAAATATTATCTAGAGTTTTACCCTGAATTCCTGAAGGTATAGTTAAAACTTTGACTTCAGCTCGAGTGATAGGATATTTAGCTGTAGTAGAGGATAAAACCTTTTGATGTGCAAGTAATACAGTAGGATTGATTCGTGCTCTACGTATAATGAGTGTTGCATCTGTAATGCATACTTTAAATTTCAAGTCGGCTGTAGAAGCCATTAGGTTAAATGTTTCTCTCGAACGAACTAACTTAACACTCATTTCAACACCATTTATTAAAAACTTTTCTTGATTAAATATATCACCATGAAGATGACCAATCATTTCTATCTCCTTACTTTCACATGCTAATTCTCGTCTTTTAACAAATCCCTCATTTTTTTCATCAGTTGAATCCATTTTCCCAGCCGTATCTTGATACCAAAGACCGCAAGTCAGATGAGATTCCTTAGCAGCAGGAGCATAATTTAATAATGTTTCCATGTAAGCTCTATAGGCATATGTATTGTTTGGCGGCGATACTAGCTTTTGATTCAAATAAATATCTAGTTGGGTGAAAAGAGAATGGAGCCAATTGTTTACTGGAGCTACAACAGTTGACTCAGTTAATTTCGTACCATCCTGGTTTTGTATCTTGGCTTTTATGTGCAGCAATGTATGGGATAAATCCATGTAGTCATCACCTGTTCCAGGTACTTGAAATTCTATGGGGCCATCATCAGCTAGGGATGAAATGGGTTTGTAGTGTATCCATAATCCGTTTTCTATGCTAGTTTGCGTGGATGGTAGAGCAAATAAATCTAACTCTGATTTTATACATTCACAGGAATGGCTATGTAAGAATGACATTTTAAAAATTATTTATGAGAATATATCTTTTTGATTATTAACTCGTAATTTTTTTAGAGCTTTCACTTTGGTTGTCGACGGTGGAATGACTGAACTAAGACGCTTCCTTTTGGTTATATATCCAGAACCAGACATATTTAATTTATCAATTTTATCATGAGCTTTTCTTTTCAAGTTTGAAGTAGCTACTTTTAGTCGATTTTTAATTGATTCTTCCATGGGGCGGGCACTAACCATATCTGATAGAAGACCGACACCAGTATTTAGTGCCTCCTTGCCTATTACTCGAGCACCACTAGAAAGTAAGGGTAAAACCGATCTAAACAACCCTCCTAAAAAGCTACCGATCCCATGACCACGTTGATAAGGCGCCCCTTTATAAATCACTCCAATACCAGAGCCAGCTTGATGAGAATAATAATGTTCATATGGACAAGTTATGCTGTCACGGGGATACATTATAATTTTTTGAAATGAAGTTTAACACACACTGTTCCAAACTGGAATGGTATTTTTTGACCCGTGCTGGTTCTTATATCTATTTCGATGGTATCAAACTCTCTACGCATAACTGGTAAATAGTGAGGAGGTGAGAAAACATGCATTTTATTTGCGCCATATATATACTTTGCCGGATCTAAAGGAATGATTCTCAGGAGAGGAGACATAACATCTCCTACTATCTGAGGATCGATTATATCACAATAGACAAATAATTGTGATGGCAATCCTAAATGCAAATTTGCAGGGCATTTTCCAAGACCATTATCTACAAGATTCCTATTAGGTTCAAAACCGAGTTGAACACTCAATTTAGGTTTTAACGTTAGCGATTTTACTGAATTATCCATCACCGAAACTGACACAAACTTTGATATTTCATCATAGCGAAACGTTACTTTTTCCTTTATATGATTCAACGCTGTTAAAATATGATTAATGTTATCATAATTTGTAGCTGGAATGTGTTTTTTATAATAAACCAATGAAGGTATTTTCTCATTTGGTATCAACATCGTTTTAGTTATGTAAATAATATTTTCATGTTCTTGAACAGTAAACATGGTACATGGATATTGAAATTCAACAACTCCGACGGTCCATTGTCCCTCCAATTTTATGGGTTTTGGTAATTTAGTTGAAAATCTTGTAGTAACATTATCTGGAAAATATTCCATAGAACTGTTACTAGGTAATGTTAAATAAAAACTTTCTCTATTCATATTTGTTTTAAATCGGAAACTAGAACCCAACTATTAAATTTATCTGGATAACCTTTCCACTTCACTAACACTTGCTTTCTGTTACCAGAATAGCGGGAACTTATTATTTTATCTAGTTTATAATTTAGAGAGGGGTCGTACGTCACTTTTTGCAATTCCTTATCATAAAAGGTTCCAATAATGTTTTCTTGCTGTAAATCTCTTAGTGTGTACACAATCCATGGATCCCGATCTATCACTGAAGATATTACAAATATTTCGTCACTCCAATTAGATTCATATCCTTTTTGAAATATATGTTTATATTTTGTTATTCTTACATAGTCTCCAATATGAAATTTGGGTAGTGTTGGGGATGTATTGGTATTATTATTATTTTGAACATGTTTATGTGTATACAAATTGTTCCACACTGTCATTATATTTTTTGAGTTTACATCACAAGGGCACATCTTGATGCTGGAATGGTAACTGTGGTTATATGAATATATTAAGTCCTGTAAAATATCAATGTATTTATATGTATTTTTGTGTGTAAAGTAACGCCACATCCTCATTTTGAGTGTCCTTTGAAATCTTTCAACTACACTAGCCTTAATATCGGGGTTGTTTGTAGTATAGTAATTGATATTCTTCGTATTAAAGTATTTTTGAACATCTTTCGATACAAATTCGGTTCCTTTGTCGGATTGTATATGGGTAGGTGTTATATCAGCTTCACGAAATATACTTTCAAAACATGTTTTAATCGATTCAGAATTTTTATTTTTCATTGATCGTGCATAGGCAAATTTGGTAAAAACATCAATAACACAAAGAATGTAATTAAAACCATTATTATATTCTGAATAAGTTCTCATGTCACTTAAGTCAGCCTGCCAAAGTTCATTGAGATTAGATAAGATATATTTGTTTCGTGGAAATTTTTTGTGAACCGGTTTATGTAGTGTGTATGTTTCTTGTGATTGTAACCATCTTTTAACATCTTCTCTGTTCATTTTACCTTTCATAGCACTAGCCAGTTTATCAATACTACCATACCCCGCTGGGTGTGAAGGGTTATAGTAGATATTGTTTATTTCTAATAAGGATTCCATTTTTCCCAATCTATCTTCTGCCTGGCTTTGCTAGTAACTGGTGTTGAAAACTCTTCGTCCTCTTCATGCGGTGTGTGTTCTTTATATGGTGTAATCGGAAGCTGCTGCATATAGTCGACTCTTTGTGGATTTCCAATATAAATTATTGGTATTTTAATATCTTTCAGTGCTTTTGCAAATTTCTCCCATCCTATTGGAGCACTTCTTTTTAGCGGTCTCAAAAAATCATTTACTAAGTCAACAATATTACTCCCAGGGATTTTTTCTTTGTCTACAGTAATTACACCATCAGCACCCCAATTAATTTTATTTTTGTTCAATACCAACAAATACAATAATCTCTCACCCTTCCTTATATATGTTTTAGGTACCAAACTGAGTATGTGTTTTGGGGTGTAAGGAGTTGGTTTTCCATGAGAAACAGTAATATTTACCTGTTCCTCACCTTCGTTTGAAGACTGAACAGTAACTGAATCTTTAACACTGATTTCATTGTTTTTATTATCAACTGTGTCATACCCACTATTATCCATATCAGATTCAATATTTGATACGATGGGTAATTGAATTGGACGACGTCCTTCTTCAGCAAAATGTAAATATCGCTGCAAAACTTGCAGGTATAGAGTACACTTTTTTCTTTCTTCCATATCACTTTTTAAAATGTCTTGCATTTCCATATCTAATCGTGATAGGGGGTTATCAGCCGTATTATGTTGATTAATTTTTTCTATTACACTTGGATCAACAAGCAACATTTTCTTAGCATGTTCCATTTTTCAAACAAGTGAGCCAACTAATGCACTTAAAATTGAACCCAATATCATTGGTAAAAAGGCACCCCCTTTTTGAATGATTATGTTTTTGCGAATTCTGTTTGTACTTTTACTTACTAGTTTGCGAAGTATGTCTTTATATTTTTTTAAGTTTTTTCTAGTTGTTTCTTCTAAGGGCACTTTTCCTTTTAAAACGTTATGAATGCATTCACAAATACAATTAATTTCTTCTTCATCACACGATTTTAAAAGAGCTTTTACGTATTTTGGTTTTAGTGTGCGCAGAGCTCTAAGTAAATCCGTATGCGTCTTTAGTCTTCGATGCATTATTTATGACTGATATGAATTTGTTGATTCTTAGCATATTTAAACACTTTTGTTGGTATGTACACAGTACAATATCCGTCTGAAGGGAATATTTTTGTCTTGAAACGACACATGTCATTAGTATCTTGTTTTAAATCAATCATTAGGTATCCATGAGCTTCATTAGTCGCATCTTTGTAAGAATCTTCCATAAACTTAATATTTTCTGGTGAAACTTGTCGTGCTAGGTATCGAATTTGAGTCTTATCACGAGGATTTTTGAAATAGATGATATAACTAGAGTTCAGCGATATGTCTCTTTGGCCTTTACCTTGATGAAATAAGTTTTGTGTTATGTAGAAAACACTCAAATTTCTGTGATGACTACCTTTTGTAAAAATATCAACAATGCGTCCATCGGATTCCCTCATGAGATCATCAATAATTATTAGTTGAGGATCCTTTCCATCGAACATACTAAGATCTGGTATTCCTTGAAAATAATTTACGTTTCTCAAACTATACAACGGTTGCATTTCATCAAAACACCATGTGGTTTGAGCAAAATTCACACTACAAACTTCTTTTACATATTTTATAAAGTTTGTGACAAAATTTGATTTTCCACACCCACTTGGACCAGCCACTATTGCAGTAAATGGATGATTGAAATGAAACATTTTTTTTTTTACTACCAACACGTGTTTCTGGTATGAGGTAAATGAAGGCAATGATACAATGTTTTAAAAATTAGAAATATATATTTATATTTATACTTAAATTTAAAATAGGATAAAAAATTATGTCATATAATAAAGGAACTCTATAACTATATTATTACATTAACAGCTAGGTACTTTACAAAGTTGTGGTAAGGTAGATAGGTACCTAACTAGATACTTAAATTCTAATATTACTTAAACTTAGTTTCTTAAGCTATAATGCCCCCATGCTAAAGTATTTACAGAATTCGATAAAATAAAACGTTTAGTATCATTATGTGAAAGACATGTTTTGTTAATTTTTTGTGTGAAAATTACATGCTTTATTGACTTAAATCTATACATGTGCGAAAATTGAATATTTTTATCAAAGAGACACGTCTTATAGTTATCCATTGTAAGTTTTTTAGTTACACATTTATTTACTCCTTTAGCCTTTGTTAAGATTCTATTCTCAACCAGCATTGCATACATTTTTGATCGTAAGCCCACAAACTCTGTAAAGATTTTACCGTTATTTTCATCTTTAAATAACCCTACTCTTTTCTTGTTAACAAGTGAAAAATTATATACATTATCTGGTGGATAATCAGATGTATCGAAGTATGTATGAATGTCGTCTTTAATATCTCTGTAAAAATCGTTTGTAAATATTTGGTAAACCAAACTGTCTGTATCTGTGTATAACAGATTGATATTGGTATGAAATTTATTTTTCATGTAATTATAATGGAAATCATACATCAAAGTTTTGGAAATATCTAAAACACACAATCCTAAATAGATGGGTTTGTTGTAAACCAATTTTGTTTTACGAAGTTGTATTGCAACTAATTCTTTTGAAAATATGGAAAGACTATGAAATTCAGGTCTTGCTATTAAACTTTGAGCCCCTTGAATCTTCCCTCGATTTTCCCAGTGAGTGAGCAATTTAACATTTACCCGTTTCTCAATGTTTTCCATTGTTTTTCCAAAGATTGCATTGTTCATAAGCTTATAGAAATCTTTTTCGAAGTCGGATTTGGCTTTGGTTCTTTGATTTGTATTTAATTCTATATACTTGCTTAACCATGGACTTTGATCAAATTTTAAAATTCTATGAATTTTTTTAATTTTTAATCCCATATTTAAGCATTGTATTAAATTTCTGTAGTGTATTACGTAGTTACTTTTATTATTTAGATTTGGAACCAGTTTAAAGTCTTTTGTATTTCCGATACAAACATTTTCTGGACAGAGTGGAAAATCAGAATGTAAATCATGTAGGTTATCAGGATATTCTAAATCTACTTCTAAAATATATCCGATTTCAGAATCGATTGCAACTTTGAAATTTGTCTCAATATCAACCCACTGAAAACCTCCAACCGGGAGATACTGTGACATAGCCCAACCATACAAATTATTAGCATCAAGATATATTAAAAATGATGTTGCCTGATTTTTATCGTAATCATTCATATAGTGGTTGTTTGCTTTGGCATATCGATGACTGCACTGTGATACTCCACCTCGAATACCAGATTTAATAAAGGCAATTTTATCAAAATCTGTTAGCAACTCTATCTCTATTTTTGTGTATTTTAACATCGCATCCCAACTTAAACCTGGTGCTGTATAGTAATGCGCAGGATCCAAACCATAAGTGCTCATACAAACAGTTCTAAAGTTTTCAAAAATGTCACTTAGCAATAAAACATCTGTCTTTAAGTACAAATCCGAATAATCACTCATAGAACGACATTTAAAATGCTGCCAGACATCTTTGGCATGTTCATAGTCTTCATTTGAAACGTTTGTATTTGTTATTGAGCTAAAGAATTGGTTTTGTGTGGGAAGAGATGTTTGTTTAAGACTTTCTAACCCGGTCATAAATTCATAAGGATAAACACCTTTTCTTTTTAATCGTTTAAAATCCTGTTCATTCGGGAAATGTTTCCTCAATTCATCGAATTGATTGATGTTTAAATTATTTGCTAGTGTTTCCAAACTACATGGCAAAAATTTCAGAGAATCTATAAACCGTAAACTTACTCGATGGTTATTAACTTTTAATAATTTTGAAAAAGATATATAACGCTCTTTGCTTTGGGGGATTATTTCTACTGCGCCTTCAGCAAAATTTAGGGCATGAACAATAAAATGACCATCATAATTACTTAGATTATGTAAGATAACCGGAACGAAACATTGACTTCTAAATTTACTGCTACATATTTCATGAGCAACACCTCGAAAAACGCCTGTATACCAATCGTAGTCTATTATTTGTTGGGATTTTAAATCTCTCCCACAAATGTAGCATGTAGTAGCTACATCTATTTTAATTTTGTCCATATCTGTTAAAGGTAACGGACATTTTTGAAAGTTATTTATTTTGGTAATTATTTCAATGTCTTTCTGTAAGCTTTCCATAAACTTTTTTGTACAGTCATCACCCACATAAGATCTGTATTTTGAGAGACTGTCGTCATAGGCACATTTAATGTAATATCCGAAACTATATACATCATGTCTTTGAACATTTTCAGTATGAGGTAAATCTGAATCATTTGAACAGGTTGCGATTGGTCTCAGAAATGATTCAAAATCTGCATATATAACGAATGGAACCTTGAGTTGTTTTTGATATTTATCAAATGAAGCCTTATTATTGGAGACATTTTCACCGAACCAATTCTTTAAGCATTTTTTTTCGGAAGGTAAGTCAGTACGAATTTGATTACAATCTCGCTCTTGATGTTTCAATAAGTGCTCATTGTCTGGAAAATACAATAAACAGCCATCACATAAATGTATTCTAGCGTGTTGCGAGGTGAGTTGACTTCTTATTAAGCGTGACATATTTTTTATATAGCAATAATGACCATTTGTATCATTTGTTATATATAATAAGTTAATGTGACAACTTTTTCGACACTTTGTGAAATATAAGGGACCAACAACAGAATTTTGTTTCTTAACATCATCATATTCTAATCCGAAAACATTCACACTGATGTTGTTTAATTTTTCAACTTTTGAGATGTGACACAGTTTAACAGGGAAAGAAATCCCATCAAATTTTAATTTATTTTCATTTCTTACATATGATGTAACTCTATCAGCATTTTTTGCAACTGGATACAATGCTGACAGTAATGCCCATTGGAAACATTTAACGTCTGCGTTTTTAACATTGACTACCGCTTTTTTTGTTTGTATATCATGCGGCAATTCGATGTATGATGTACCACGTAGGGGGTTAAATTTATTGATATTCATATCAATGCTCACAATTTTAGATAAACTCCAACCACTATCCTTTTTTTCAAATTCGCTTATTTTGTTGGATAACGTGTCCTTTAATGATTTTAAGAATATATCTAAATCATCACCTTGCATGATTATAAAGTTACTAGTTTGAAAGTCAAATGAGTTTTTTATTTCTTTTGTTTGTTGTACAAAATCAGCGTACAATATAAAATTAACTTTAAAAATTATGAGTTCTTTGATAGCTTCATTGATTAAAACGGAAATTGTTTCAGTGATTGATTCCACGAATAATTCAGGAGTTTCAAAATCTATTTTCGTTTTATCTATTTTAGATGTTATTTTGTATGTATAAACACGGTTTCCAAAAGCTGATTGTATAAGATCAACATTCGATAAAGAATGTTGAATTTTAACAGAGTTATATTTATGCTGTTTACTATTAAAATGGCTATTTAGATACCTCTTCTTTATTGGCAACTTGCAGGCAGTGCAATTCACAGTTCCAGTTTCAGCCTCCATGCAAAGATTGAGTAATTCATTATCGAAAATTGGATCAAATGCTTCCCGCGATGTTGATGGTGTTTCCAAATGGCTTTGTTCCTTTGATCGTCTTCTCTTCATTATATATATAGGTATGGCACGCAATTGGTGGTGTCCTCTTCATCAGATATAGTATTATAATAGAATTGCTTGAAAGTGTTATGTTCTTCAACCTCCTCCACGGGAGAGTAACTTGGTGTGTCCTGTAACGACATGTTACTTTTATAAAATACATAGATACAAGTAGGTGCACAACATAAATGCAAAATCATAGATCACAAAGAGTCGATTTCACCGTTTGCAGGCAAAACTTAGATCAACAAAACTAAGTTCAGCTTAATCGAACTCAAATAAAGTCAAAGTTGTGTCAAATGTGACTTGTGCTACAACAGTTTATCATCAAGGGTATCTTGAACTCGGTTTAGCTTATATTGATAGTTTAATCGCAAAGGTGAAATCGGTTCTAAGTAAATAAGTAATATAGAACTTACCTCCATTTTATACTGTAGAACACGGAAACACTATTTATTGTGGCACAAGACTGTGTGCTGAGTAACGAATAATTTTAGAATACACGTAGATATAATAGCAGACGTTATAACAATATTTATCTGTAGTTCACTGCACGAATGGTGTAAGACTGTGTCAGTAACTCGAGAGTTTTAGAAATTTATAGAAGAAAGGCATCACAAAAACTCACGACATGTTTCGACAAGTAAACTTGCCTTGTGGGTGGGCGTTTGCAGTGTCACAAAAACTCATGATGAATTATCGATAGAAGATGTTATCTTACAGTTTGCAGTGTCACAAAAACTCATGATGAATTATCGATCGCAGATGTTATCTTACATCGTTTTAGCAAGACGTCATGCCCCGACAAGTTTTTGTTTAGATGGCGCCTCCCTGCCGGCTTTTTTTTATATTTGCATTGAATGTAATCGCGGTTAGTTTATTATAAAGGTGGTTTATTTAAATAATAAATATAATTAATAACAATTAAAGAATTAATACTTATTAAATTATTAAATAATAATTTCATATTTATATGTATCGTGGGGGGGGGCCGTACAATAATAAATATTATACACATAGAATAAAATATATATTGGCGTATTGCTAATAAATATATTAAAATTAAAATAAAAAATAAATATATTGGTTATCATATTATCATAATATGATATTATAATTATTTAAATTTAATTCACACGAATTCTTTCTCTCAAGGATTTGGGTCTGAGCTACCTGCGGCGCAAGCCGGACGATGCAAAAAAAGGTTGGGTTTTTTTGAAGGTTGAGGTTGGGTCAGTCAACAGTGGCTTTCTAACTTTTGAACGGAACGAGATACGTTAAAATGGATGAGCGCAATCGATCAGGCGTGTGCGAAAACATACAAAAAGAGTCTAAACTTTTTTTTTTTTTTTTTTTTTTTAGCCGGCGGTTTGGCCAAGACCACCCCGTCACGGCTTTTTTGTGTGTGTGAAAACTAATGAATCCGAATCCATTTTTTTGGTGAGCCAGAATGAACGAATCCCTACTACTGTCGTGTGGTACCCATAACACAAGCTCTGCTTACTTTGGGGCCAGATGATGCTGTGTGAAATGTCTGGTATTATTTATTATAAAAAAATGGTTGTCTTATATATATATATATCGTCGGTTTACGGACGATAATTTTACGTGATAACGTCATAAGAAAACATCCTCGTGCCTCTCTATAGTTTGTTCCGCGCTCTCGCTTGCATGCTCGGCTCATGCGGAACGTGACAATGAGTCATGCTTTTTCGTGCGTGCAGTCGGCGTTTGTGGATTTTTAAGACGTTATCACATCAAAAAAATTTGATTATAGGAGAGAGGATTGGTTATATTGTAATAATATTGATTGATATTGATATATATATTGTAATAATAATATTTTAATATTGATTATTACACATCATTATACCATTATTATTATATATTATAACATTAATATTATTTCAAGTAGACCAATACAACGATTATTGATTCACTAAACCGTAACTCCCTTTCGAGAATCGCAAAAGCCCACATTTCACAAAAGAAACAATTCGTCACACTTTGACATAAATTACCCATCATTTCACACCGATTCACAATCCATGAACTAGATCCTCGATCAATGAACCCAGGACAATTGGTGATTCGTCATACACACTTGTCTTTTTATGAATAGCAGTTTATTCTTCTGTTGTTCGTAGATACTTTAACTATAGAACACGGAGCTTCTTGTAATGAATTGAGGTATTGTTGCGTCTTGTACTTGGTAAGTACTTTTAGGGTGACTACCATTGTGACCATTTTACGAGTGTCTTCTCGATCTTAAATTCTTTAGGTCTTTTAAGTATTACTTATAATGATCGAGGACATACTTCTTCGTTCACTAATGTCATGTGTTAAAGTGATGAAAATTTTGCCAATGTCGAGTCATTCGATTTTTAGTGAGACGATCTTTTCTTACAATGAAGTAAGAAAGTCGGCGAATCTTCATTTGTCATTTCATGAAGTAGCATAGCACTTCTAAATTAACTATTTACTTTCGTGTTACTGCATGGTTTATTCAGTAATATTAGCGGAATTTTAATGATTAAATTGTGACTACATAGGACAAGTATTAACAATTGATTTGATTTGAACAACGAGGAATCCCGAGAAAGTTTTAGACGGCCATTCCGCGATGACGTTTAAAATAGACAATTGTAGATCGACTAAGACTTTATAACCAATCACTTGACACTGGAAAAAACTACAACAGACAGATGGAGGAAAAGAAAGAGAGAAAGAAAGAAAGAAAAGGTAAGAAATATTAGTACTCGTAACTATATATTCATTCAGTTTCACAATGAACTAGCCCTTGAATTCAATTCAATTTGTAAGGGCTACAGAATCAATCACACTAAAATACCTTCATCAGAATAGAATGATCATTGGTATTACAACAGGACTATCGAAGGGCATAATTTTAAATTAGGATAACTCTTTTGAACTTCCCTTCAACGAATATTATAGGGGTTGTTATAATTTTATACAAGTTACTAGTAAATAAATTATTCTAACTTTAGGGTTACACTTAACAATAATAAGTAATAAAACCGCATTCCTCATCGACATAATCATCCCCAACATCCATAACCTGCAAAACACAATTTCAGAAAAACTTTTTAAATTATGTCCACTTGAAGAATGAAATTACTCGTATGTGGCGCCTGCAAAAAGTGTCCATAGTGCCAATTGTATTGTCTAGTGTAATTTCAAAACAACTGTTTCGATTCCTCTCAGTGTTATATCTCCTAAAATAAATTCATAGTCTTATGCAACAGGCAGCTATACTTAACCCATGCCGAATTGTCCGAATGTTTTTACAAACTGACCTTGTTAGCGGAAATGGATCACTCGAACAAACCACACTTTCTGATGTGCACTTGGTTTAGGCCTGTACATGTTAGTTATTTTCCGGTTAGAATCGTTTAACCGAATGTAAATCATTATTATAAATATTTACGGGTATTTATTGCGTTTATTTACCTATTCCCGACGTTTCGACAGGTTTACACTCTGTCGTGGTGACGGGAGAGTCATCCCATGACCACGACAGAGTGTAAACCTGTCGAAACGTCGGGAAAAATAGGTAAATAAACGCGATAAATACCCGTAAATATTTATAATAATGTGTTCTGATCGCGTAAGTTTAAAAAACGAATGTAAATCATTTAAAAATAATA
This sequence comes from Lampropteryx suffumata, assembly GCA_948098915.1. Classification (NCBI taxonomy): domain Eukaryota; kingdom Metazoa; phylum Arthropoda; class Insecta; order Lepidoptera; family Geometridae; genus Lampropteryx; species Lampropteryx suffumata. The sequence goes on along the minus strand of OX402557.1, from coordinate 18,458,587 downwards.
AAATTAATCATTTATTATCCGGCAACAAATAATTGTACTTACAGGTATCAAAAATATTGGCAAATAAATAAATACCTTAAAGACTAAAATACAAAATATTAAACTTATTACTTTTATCACTGATGACTTTCGATCTGTGTCTTGTGTCAGGGATCCGTGGAATTCCTTGAACACGAAACCTTTGGCCATAACCCGGTATCCATGAATGACGAGAGACGATTCGTCGGCACTCTCACCATAAATGAATTGAAATTCACATCCCAACTTCACGACTTTCATGGTGAGACTGTTTATGTTATAATTACTTAACAGTTATCAAGAAATTTTCAGAATAAAATTATATCTTCTTCCAAAGCTAACTTTCACCGCTTTATTATTGAATTTTAGATACGGTTTCATGAAGTTCGCACGAAGTTCAAAATATAATTTATCATTCAACGTGCCGGGAAGTTCAGATCATGGTTTTGAAAAATACGATCACCGTTTTATTAAGTTTAATATAATAATATTACAACGTAAGTAGTGAGATCCTTTTCTTTACAAATCTCTAGAATCCCACAAATATTATAATCTTAATAATGTACGTAGTTAGTTGTAATTTTTAGTTTTCAAGGGCTTATCAATTTTTGTATATAGGCCGTTTTTTTAAATCATAGATAGACCTACGAATGATCACGAACTAGCCTGATGTTAAGCGACGATGTGGGCACACAGGTCTAGAAGATACATACTTATTTACTCTTGACTTAAAGAGACTCAAATTGTAGTTTTCAGGAAAGACAGACGACGGCAAAACATTCCAATCCTTGGCTCTACGCATTATAAATGTGGAAGCAACGCGCTTTGTTCGTAAGGGTGTAAGACTGACAAGGTATGGATGGTATTAAGCGGTGCGTCTGCGTGTCCTGTTAAGGTATCTTCCATCCCTTGCTAGTTGGTTCTGTTATGTTCTGTTGTTCTGTATTTCAGTCAAATACTGTCCAATCTTGCTCTGAAAAATTCATAGATATTATTTATAGTTTATTTGACTGTTCTGATCTGATCTGTATCCCTCGGAAGCGTCGTAAAAGCATGTCAGGACGTCGCTATCCATGTGGTTTTTAAGTGATATTATCAGTGACATAAAACTTAATTTAAAATTACATTCTTGCTGGAAACGAGACAACAATGAGGAGTCGTACAAAACATTTTCTGAATTAAGATCTTCCTTCAAATTTCGTACCTCTGCCGCATACAAAAACTACCTTAAAAGTATTAAAGATAACCTCATCTCCAATCCTCGTGGGTTCTGGCAACATGTCTCTAGCCTCCGATCTAAAGGTGGGTTTGAGCCTTGTGTAAGTTATAAAAGAGAGTCTTTTAGTGGTGTTGAAACGGCAGAAGCCTTCCTTAGTTTTTTTGGGAGTGTCTTTTTCCCTGATATTCTTCAGTTAGATGCCGAAAGTGCTAACAAACACGATACGACCCAGTCTAGTAACTACGCGAATATTTTTGAGATTACTCCCAATGATGTGATCTCTGGAATCGATTGTCTAAAACTTGAAGGTTCTATTGGGCCAGATAATATACCTCCTTGGTTTTTAAAGCAAGGCTGTAAGATTCTTGTTCGTCCACTTTACTACATTCTTAACTTATCTTTGTCAACCGGAGTTTATCCGACACAGTGGAAGCTGACGAGGGTGACAACGATTCCTAAAGGAGCTAACAAAGCATTAATTGAGGAATACAGACCAATTGCAATATTATCGTCATCGGCGAATGTTTTTGAACGCATACTATACAAAAAATTTACAGGCAGGTTGAAAAACACCTATGCAACTTCTTCTAATTTAGAACTAAGAGGTCCGTTAACACCAATCTCTTAACAGTGGTGAATTTTATATCAGCTAGTTTAGACCGGAGAGGTCAAGTAGACGTTCTTTACTTTGACTTCCGTAAAGCTTTTGACAGAGTCAATAATGACATACTTTTGATGAAACTGGTGGGTCTAGGGTTTGCACCGGGATTGCTCGCCTTGATCGCGGATTACCTCCGGAATCGACAACAATATGAGAGACTGGGTGTTTACGAATCACAGCCGTATCGCACTCGATCCGGGGTTAGCCAGGGGTCGATACTTGGACCGCTTCTTTTTAATCTGATGATCAATGATATACCATCTGTCACCAAGCACAATAAATGTATGCTGTATGCCGATAACTTGAAATTGGTCTCAGAAATAAAGTCCGTGGACGACTTTCTAAATCTTTAACGTGACGTCGACGCAATTTATGACTGCAGCGTGGCAAACGCGATGGAGTTTAACACGGCTAAGTGTTATGTAATGACGTTTGGTCGCATGCGGCACCCAATTCAATTTCCATATAATCTAAATGGTCATCCTATCACTAGATCTACAACTGTTAAAGACTTGGGTGTCACATTTGACTCCAAGCTAACATTCTATGTGCATATCACATCCACAGCCACAGCAAAGAATCCTTCCGTAGGCTGGGCTTTGTGTTGAGGAACGTCCGTGACTTTAAAAGCAGTCACGTCATAAAGCTTTTATTCTGCACGCTCGTACGGAGTAAGCTAGAGACTAGCTCATGTGTGTGGCATCCATATGAAAGCACATTATACCCTCTTGTTGGAAAAAGTCCAAAAGGCTTTTTTTCGTTTTCTGTACAAGCACCAGTATGGATACTACCCTTACATGTACCCGACAAGGTTGCTTATGGGCTGCTCAAGCTACAACAGTTTAGAAGTTAGAAGGGCGAACAACCAATTGATTACCATGTGTAAGGTTCTCCGTGGTAAGATCGATGCTCCTGATCTCCATGATGACTTGGCGAGGCTCTACGTCCCCAACAACTATTGCAGCATCAGAAAGCACCGACTGTTCCAGGAACCTTCTTCTCGCACGGTTGCGTACGCACAGTCTCCCATTGCACGTACTCTTTCTGCACTAAATGCCCTCTTGAATGAGAGCCCAAAATGTGATGTGTTTGCGGACGGATGGAAGGTGATTCTATCTGAATGTCTGAGATTCTGTGAGAAGTCTGTTTGAGTGTGTAGATAGACCTTACAACCAGTTAATATTTGTATTTGTATTTTCATTTAAGGTTTCTAGTAGGTATTGTTCTTTTTTAATTAGTGTTATTGACATATTCGTACTAATTAATAAATAAATAAATAATAATAATAATAATAATAATGGGTCTCTCGGATCCACAGGCTTCCAGCTAACGTAGCAATATCATCCGCCCGTGGTAAACAGGCCGGCCGCTTACTCTATTTTCTCGTGGCCACCGTGCAAGACTCTAGTTAAATAAATACCTAGTTGGTACATTTTCTGTAGAGCAAAACATACATTAGTTAATGAATGCTTATATGTGAAAATTATTTAAACAGTGCGAGATAATTAAGGACTTACAATTCAGAGTTATAAGGCGACACGACAGCGACAAGAGTACGTTTTCAACCCATTTCTTAAGTAAGTAAATAAATAAAAAGAAAAGTGGTTAACATACACAACACCATCTAGCCCCAAATTAAGTATAGCTTGTACTATGGAAACCAGATCACCTATTGAATACTTACCTAGATAATATTTTTGAATACTGTTTGTCTCCGTCATATTTCTGTGATAAAATTACGGTCGTTACTTCTTCAAAATAAGCTGTTAATATAAATGTTAAGTCTTCCTTTCTAAATGTATTTTCAGAAAATCTGCGTAACTTTTCACAAAAATTCGCGCTGCGAAGGATAATCTTCTAAATGTGTACTTACATACCTTTGTGTACACATTAACTTAATGTGTTTTAAGTTACATGTATACCTACTGACTGGGCTCGAAGCTCAGTTAGTAATAACGCCTTCTGCGCTGTAGGTTGTGGGTTCATTTCCCCACCAGGACAAACTTTTGTGTGTAAGTCTCAGATCTTTTTTTATATCTGGGTTTTATAAAGTACTAGCTACTGCCCGCGGCTTCCCATGCGTGGTACCTACATAAAAAGTAGTCTATGTCCTTTTCCAAGGTCTCATCTATCTCTTAACCAAAATTCATCAAAATCGGTTCAGCGGTTTAGGCGTGAAACAGAGACACGTGACAGACAGAGTTACTTTCGGATTTATAATATTTGTTAGATTTACAATTTATGGTACTTATAGAGTATGTTTCTGATGCAGTCGCATAAAAAAAAAGCTTAGGGTAAACCTATTCCCCACACTCGCACTATGTTCTCACAAAAGTCTGCTATTTAAGAGGTCATTTTTGGTTTTAGTTTATTTATATTAAATTTGTTATTTAATGTATTTATCACAATGTTTAACTGGTTGCATAATTTTGTATTATATTTGTATTCGTTAAATGCCTATTTAACAAACATGCAAATATTTTTATTAGTTCTTTAGTTCTAAGAGTTTTACCTGTTAACTAGCCAATTATATTTAGTTAATGTATGTGGTAAGTACACTCATGGCGTGTGGCAGTAGCTGCTGCGCTACTCACGATGGCGCCACTGAAAACCAGCGATACAGCAGCCTTCACACTTCTGTATCATATGCTGAGTGGTAGCCTTTTTTTCGTCACTGTACATAGACTAGTTTATATTATATTTGCACTGTATTTGATATGTAACGGCTACTTTTTATGTAGAAACCACGCGTGCGAAGCCGCGGGCAGCAGCTAGTATCTACATATTTTTAACAGACTTCTAAAAAAGGCGGTTTCTCAATTCGTAATTCTTTTTTTTATGTGTTTTCCGCGGATATCTTCGTCGTTTAGAAACCGATTTTGATGGTTATTTTTTTGTTAGAAAGGAGATATCCCAAAGATAGCATGATAAGGATCTGATGATAGCATCTCAGAGAAATCGAGTGGAACTAGTGGCGACTAGTGCGTTTGTTAATTTTATTCAATAAGTATTTTAAAGCACTACTATTTAATGAAAGTCTGGAGTCGATCTGATGATGGAGCCGAAAGACAGTCGAGGGAACTCCTCAACGATTTACAGCAATTTCCTGGTGTTTGGGCTTGTTTAATTTGTATTAATGAGAACTTTATACCTAGATGGGTTGTGATTAGGGTTCTGATGATGAAGACGAAGGACAGTCAAGGGATTTTTTACTTTTTAGTTTTCTGTTTGAAGTCGGTTTTTTGTTTAAAAATTAAAAAAAAACTTTATTAATTTTCTCACGTATCTTATGGTATGATATTAACCCAATCAAAGCTTAAACATAAGTTATTATAAGTTGTTGAAATAAGTATACTTACCTACAACTACTTACTAAGTATAAAATCTTAAAAACATCATCGTTGTTCTCCTTATACGACACGACAGTTACAATAAAACCAAACTTGAAAAACATATTTTTCGTTACAAAAAGGTGTTTGCGAAGCTTTTAAAAGCTGTCGTTACCTATCATAGCTTTTTTGTTTAGAAACAAAAACGTTGGCGTTCTATATAAAGTCCATTAAATTCCCAACTGCCTCCAAACCGCAAGTAATACTATATTCCATTAGCTATAATGGACACACAAAATCGCTTCATTATCATCACGCTTTATAAGCCACCAGTCAATTTTACGGTGACCGCGTTGACAGGTGATAGTATCAGTGTATTACCATTCACTATTCACATCTAGGGGTCTTTGAACGGACACAGCTCGTAGCGGAAATCTTTGGGCTAAGCCCAAAATTATCCGCTCATTGCTGATAATTTCCCACCGTGGACAAATGTTTGTATGATCCGCTAGTATTTGTCTTGGGTCTGGGTGTTTTATGTATAATGCGTACATATGTATTTACAAAAAAAATAGTATATAATTAGTATATCAGTCATCTGGTGTCCATAACACTAGCTCTGCTTTTTTTGGAGCCAGATGATTCTGAGTGAAATTTCCAGCATTATTTATTTAATTATTTTATTTTATTCGACCAAACTTTTTCTCGCGACTACTTCGAACATGAAATCAGACGTAGGCGTACACACTAGCGGAAACACTGCATAGGAAATTACAATTACATATATGTAATTAAGAATTGGTCTGAATAGATAATTTAAACTATGCAGAACTGTGCGTAATTTGCTAGTGCACGCTAGATCTTTAGGCGTACTGTAGACGCAATATCTTACGACTGACATAATATAGCTAGCGCAAAGTAGGTGTTTATTAGTACTAGCACACATTCGTGAACAGAGATTCTGAAAATCTCAACGCGGAACCGTCATGGGACTAATTAAGTAGGTAGGTATCTTTTTACCTGCAAAATTGTGTTTAGGTACCGACACCAATGATTATTTCTTTCGACCAAAAGAAAGAGTCTTTTGCAACAAGATAAACAATCGAGCGGAATCCGCTGCGTACGATGTCCGCTGTGTGTGCGAATTCTATTTAGTAGTATACATTGATGACCAATAAGTTTTTATCGAACCATTTTTGTTACGGTTTTTAACAAATATCGTTTAAAGACCCTCGATAATGTAACTCAATTTAATGCCGTGTGTTTTATGGCAAGGAATTTGGAGCATGTTTTGGTGAAGTACATTTTGATGGTCCGTTAAAACTTCTAATCGTGTCTGGTTCTTTATAACCAGTGTGGTGAAAGGAGTAAAGTGTGCCTCAGAGGCTCCTTTCGTGCACTTGGCGTATGTTTTGTAACTTTTAAAGTTATACGAAATAACGGAAAAAATATTTATTTTACATTTCACATAGCATCTTCTGGACCTAAAGTAAACAGAACTTGTGTTATGGGTACGGCATGACAGATATACAGCTTATATACTTTTTTTTTTTAAATTCATACATATACATAAAAAAACACCATGACCCGAGACAAATACTTGCAGATCATACAAAAGTTTGTCCCGTGGCAAGAATCGAAAGAGGTTTTTTCGCGGTGTTTTCTTACTGAGAGAGGAAGGGTGGTTTTCAGCCAATTTAGTTTTTATAAGTAAAATATTGTTGATTATTTATTTATTGAGACTAGTTAGGTTCGTTCTGTTCCTGTTTAATTTAGTATAGATACTCGTGGACGAGTTATGTATAAAGTGCGACTGTGATGCTCCCTTCCTAACTATGTCTCATCTACTTGATAACCCTACTTGCCCCGCCTCCTGCACAAGTCTAGTCTATAATAAGGTGGACTTAACTAACCAATTAAGACTATTTTAGTCTCATAGTTTATCCGAATTATAGAAGCTACATGAGGTTAAGTGATCAACCGATTTTCAGTTTGACTTGATACAGCATCGTAACTTTACAGAATCAAGCGCGGATTAATCCATTACGAATTTTTTCGCACGTTTAAACATAAACATCAAATGTCTGATTGGCAGAAATGACCGTGGCTCTCAATAATAGCCGCGGGTGGCGGCAAATCTCAGTTAGGAAAAAACCGAAAGTGATGGATAAACGATAAAACAGAAGGAGGCGGAAAAAACCTCAAGTGCGTGTTACCAAATGTTGTGTGTTATTTCTCAAAGAAAATATTCGACAAAAATAATCTGTCCTCGTCCTCGTTAGGCCTTAGAGTAAGCCTTAGATAATGACATTAATATTATTTAGCGCTTACCTTTAGATTTATTAAGACGACCTCTGTGGCGCAATGGGCTATGGTCCGGCTGAGACGCGGATAAATGTAATATATTCACGTGGCTGTACTCGGGAGACATATGCAGCTCTACTATTTTAACAATTCCACCATAAGGATATTATAACCATGTCTTTAGTGAATAAACGTACTGAATACTAAATACTGCGGAAGGTTGCAGGTTAGATTTCCGCAAACAAATGTGACAAATGTTTGTATGATCTGCAAGTATTTGTCTCAGATCTGGGTGTTTCTATGTATAATATGTAAGCATTTACAATAAAAAGTTTATAATTAGTATATCAGTATCTCTGCTTACCTTGGCCTTACCTAAATCTAAATTCAAAACGTATCTTCTAGAAAAACAAACACAAGGCATCCTAAAACACTTCGTTCGCCGACTATAGGTAATAGTGCCGTCTAAGTTCTATTGCAAAACTTACACATTACTTAATACACTCGCCCTTAACTTCCACATGCACACGGGCCTCTTTTGTTAGCCAGACTCTTAAGAGACTGCTGCTATCAGAAGAGACCACACTACACGACACGAATACAAATTCATTCTCCCACTCATATACATACACTCACACATTCACTTTTTGCACGCCTATTTTCACTCATACACACTCAAACAGTAGGTACACTGAATGTTGTATTGCGCTCGTTTTCGGCTCGTCATCTCGAGGGTAATAGCTGAAAATCAGTATTTGCTTCTTAAGCAATATTATCGCTGAGCTATGACCCTTTTAAAATTGCAACACACACGCACTTTTAGTTTTAAGCATCTAGTGTCTAACCTAAAGTTTTACGTATTTACCATTATGTACAATGGTACCATTGATTGTACTTGTGTGCTGGTTTATCGAATAAATGTTGTATCTATCTATCTATCCTTGGGCCCAGATGATGCTGTGTGTAATATCTGGCATTATTTTTCTTGTAAATTAGGTAACATATTTGTTGGTTGAACTTAGACCAAATAGTACATTAGCTAATTTTAAAAAAGCCTACGCAATGTTATTAAAGAGCTTATGTACAGAATTTGATAAAGAATATGACTTTTAAACCTACTTATGCTCGTAAACTGGTAGGTAGGTACCTAAACGTAAGATACTTCTTAAACGTTGTTACGTGCCGAATGAGATTTTGGATGATAGCCTCTTACAGCAGCCATTTTACTTTTTCAGCAGCCATTATCTCGGCTTATCGGCATCTTGTGCTAACCTTGTTGTAATCTTCAATATTACACAGCGATTTGGAAAATTAGCATTTTAGCTACATAGCAAGACGAAATTGATCATAGTATACTAGAAGTATAATAAATGTAAATAATCATATATTTTCAGGAATATCCCACTTAATATTATAAGTTTGTTTGTTACGCTTTCACGCGAAAACTACTTAACCGATATCATAAAAATTTGTACACATATTCTTGGAGGTATTAGAAGTAACATAGGATACTTATATGAAAAAAACATTTTTTTTACGAAAGAAATTTATATGGCAAAACAACGTTTGCCGGGTCAGCTAGTATCTATATCTATGTATATAAAAGAAAGTCGTTTTAGTTACACCACTTATAACTCGAGAACCACTGGACCGGTTTGGATGAAACTTAAAATTAATATAGTTAGTAACTTGAATTAGGATATAAATAATTTTATATCCCGGAAAAACAACAGGAACGGGAACGGGGCCTCCAAAGCCGCGGGTAGCGCCCTCTATCAATATTTATGCGTAGCTTTGTAATTATTACAAAGGTCTGGATGTTTCTATGTATAATATGTATGTATTTAAAAAAAATGTATATATGTAGTTTATCAGTCATGTGGTACCTATAACACAAGCTCTGCTTACTTTGGGGCCAGATGATGCTGTGTGAAATGTCCGTTATTATTATTATAACAATTTGAATAGCTATATTTTTTTAAATTGCGATATTAGTAATTAAATATTTTTAGTGAAATTGTAACCGCCCAAGGAAGTGGGCACGGGTCAGATAGTTTTTAAATAAAATAAGAATATAAAAGTTTTAAAGTCAGACATATATATATAGAAATACGCAGACCCATACAAATACTTGCAGATCATACAAACATTTGTCACTCGACGGGAATCAAACCCGTAACGTTCTGCGTCTCAGCCGGGTCTTGGCCCACTGCGCTTGAGAGATCATCAAAATAATGGTAAGTATAATATTTTTTTTCTTTTGGCAAAAGTCATAAAAGAATGCAAAGTCAAATAATTTTATTCACACAGGTCTTATTTAATCGTCTTGTGTACCTAACCCAAGTCCGAGGAAAAATTATAATAAACTCGTTTGGGTCCTAGTACCTACTCTATCGTTTAATCCTTATTATAACTAGTTTATCTTTGAAAAACGTAATTACCCTGCAAGTAAGATCATACATTTCAGAGTAATTATGTAAAAGATGCAGCAGTGACCGCAACAGAAACGCAACAGCAAATATCAACGACATCAGTCGTAACTCGTAAACAAAGACCTAAGATATAAAAAAACTACTCCTATTATTACGAAATCCAGTCGTCGCCCACTTATAGGCGCAAATACATAAGTTTACAGCAGGGATATCAGCGTGCAAAGGTGTTTGACAGCAGTGTGTCTGCTCTTCATGCCTTTTACTATTATCGTGAATTATGTAATTTTAGCTGGTTAGCTGGTTACCATGACAGCTGCTATAATCGTATCTTGGCTGTCATGTTACTGTATGTATGTATGTTGGCAGTAGGTACTGCCAGATTCGACTGAACTGTGCAATATGTTTTTTTTAAATTGTATTTTGCAACCATTTTTAGACCTTACAAAGCTTTCGTGAGTTGTACTATACATTTTGATAAACACGGGCGTTACTCTCGTATTATTTTGTCGATGGAGGCACCGACACTGTTTCGATTTATCTAGAGAATCTTCATCAGGGTGAGTTTGATCCGCGGTCCGCTCGTTGCCGCTCGAGTTCATCGGTGCCTCCATCGACAAAATAATTTGTGAGTAAAGCCCGTGTTTATCAAAACACATTTTTAGACCTTCAGCAATTTGTCAACATTATATGGGTATCTTGATTGTCCGGTGTCCCGGTGCATGCAGCAATGAAGCGTGTAATATGCAACAAAATTGGACAAACGGTAACAGAGCAGATGTATTTGGTATCATACAAGAACCCATGCGATTTTTTTCCCACACCCACAAGCCCTTTCTCTCATTATATATAGTTCAGTCTATCCAAAGGTTGCCTGGTAGAGATGGCCTTAATAGTAGAGTTATTGTTATTGTAATATTCCGTGTTTTAGTCAATAAAAAGTTATATATCTATCTATATTTTCAAGAAAGCGTATTATAATATAAATGACTATATTATTTATAAGAATGCATGGCCTCATGTAGCTCTGCCCTCAGACAATTAACTTACATATATTTGCAATGTATAAAATACTGTAATCTTGTATTTGTTTTTCGTAGTTAAGTTAGTTATAAGATGGATCATACAAAAAAGCGCTAGGACCAGGACGAGTTTCTTGCCAATTCATCTCGGACTTGGGTTAGAAGGATTTGGTACCTAAATTCACTTAGTATGTAACACGTTTCAAAGTGATTCTTGAATTTGAAGAGAAGAATATAGAAATCATCTCATTTTGCCAACTAGGACAGATATGGCCGGCTGAGACTCTATCGTGGCCTATCGATCAACAAAGCGAGACCCAATAGGTGAACCAGTCCTCCAAAACAAATAAAACGCGATTTTAATAACTGTATCTATCTATCTAATTAAACAATTTATCTGTTCAAATTACATCTTACCTGACTTCCATAAAAAGACCCAATTCGGCTGTATTTTACCAGATATCTCCGCCAATTATAAGCCGATTTTCAAAATTCATTTATCTCGTTATAATGGCGCATGCAACTCTGCCGAAATATCGGAGAGCAGAAAAACTCACATAAAATAAATATCCCGTTTTGAGTGAAAATTATTGTTTTTACTCTGTAGGTACAGCCCCGCAATGGTCCTATCAGTTTGATGATGATCTGATGATGGAAAACATTAAGTATAAAAATAACGCATGAGAACCAAACGCAAATTAGTTATAAAATTGTTAAATACAGTAAGGGATTACCCATTAGTAACTATATATCTTATAATGGTCAACTGGCTTGTCCATGAACTTTGAAGATATCCTTCAGAACTCTTTATCGACAAACAGCTTGTGTCGCAATTAAATCATTGTATTGGTGATCGCAGGCAATAAGTTTGTGCATACTAATCAGTTGATCAGACACGTGGTTTGAAGATACCCTGTGGAACGCTTCAATGACAAGCAGGACAATGCTGTTAAGGCTTGACATTGGTGCTCCATCTGATTCCCTTAGGACAAACTATGCTTAGTTTGAAGCTAGATGCTGTTTGAATTGCTTATTAATAAATACTAGTGGTCGCCCACTAAAATTCAACCTTAATTTATGAATTTTTATGCATAACTTAATAAAATATTGGCATTCTGCCACTCTATATAAACTATACGTGTGCGAAATTTCATACTCCTCCGTCCGCGCAATTTTAGTCAAATGGGGTACAAAGTTTTTGCTTCACGTATTAATAGATACATAGATTTTTTATTTATCCGATACGTTACGTTGATCATGGAAAAATATCTTATTTTTATCCATTTACTTTCATCCCTTAGCTTACCAACTTCCCTCTAATTAAGCTGCCATCCCCAAGTGCATTATTAAACCAATGCAGACACGTGCCAAGTGAAAACAAAATAATATTATCCACATACAAAATTATTAGGTTGTTTGTTTTGATGTAATTATGCGATCACACTCGCCTTAGGGAGAAATGCCTTGGGAAAATATTTTTTAGATAAATACCTACTTGTATTTATCGTAACAAAAGTAGGTAGTTAAGAATCGTAGCCCGTTAGTACCTAGCTAAGTACAAAGAATACACTTCTTCATTTTTATCGATCTCTCTACCACACAATTATGTTATCGAACCTCCTTTACCATAACCTGGGATACTTACCATAGTAAGTACCACACAATATAAGTACTTTAAAAAAAATTACAGCATACGGAAACTGTATATTTCCCCATTATTGATGCCTCAATGTATTTAATTAAATATAGTTCAAACAATTTGAAATGTTATACATACTTATAAAAATGTAATAATGCGCCATCTGTCACTTAAAAGTAAGACTAGTTTGTTGTATAACAGGCAAGTTTTACTTTTGAAATCTACGGTAAAGATTCGAACAGAAACCAGTAGGTGGCGCTCTACTTAAAACATTTAGCTGGTGCTGCCATCTAGCGGAAGCAACGTGAAACACTTGAACTCATGACGCGTATTAATAAAAACCATTTGTATGTTTGGTTCGCATAAAAAGTAACAGGTGACACTAGCCCTGCAAGCTTTTAATAATTATCTACAAAAATACTAAAAAAAAAAGTTACGAAATGCAAAACGCTTAATACTTTCGTTTGCCTGAATAGTTAGAGGTGTAATCTTTCAATTGGTTTTAAAAGTAGTTAAAAATACAGTTAAATGTTTGTTATGTAATGAAAAGTTCTAGATCGCGCTTGCAAGTTTGCTACAGATTGTAACACATGTTCAAGTTCGTTTTTAACACTGTTGTACTTGCTTCGGCAGTACATATACTAAAATTGGAACGATACAGAGAAGATTAGCATGGCCCCTGCGCAAGGATGACACGCAAAATCGTGAAGCGTTCCACATTTTTTGGAGATTTTCGAATATAATTATTAAAACTATATTTTATATTTTTAAAATATCTACAGTAATCTAGTCTCAATTAATACTCGTATGTCCTACTAATCATTTAATTGCGAAAGATTATTAAAATAATAAATTTAATGTATAGAATAATATACAATAATATAAAATAGATGTGAAACTGTTGAGCTATCTAAGGACCGTTTGAAACGATCTATAGATAGCTCAACTGATCCAGCTCGAATGCGATCAATGCGAATGAGTGTACGTTTGTTTGTGTCTAATCACACCATAACGGCTGTTAGTATTTAGATGAAACCTGGGATAGATCTAATCTACGATATAGAATAGGTTATAGGCTCTTGTCTACTCAAAATTATTTTAATTACTTTTTTCATAGTTAACACTCGTTACAAAAATCTCTAATCATTGTTCTCTAAATTATAGTACCTATGTTTTATAAGTGAAAACAAGGCCTGCAACATTCTACCTATATATTATATATCTATTCCATTCTGATCCCTGCTCTTTTAAAACAAATGTTGAAGAACACCCCACTTAAAGCACGCCCTTAAACGGCACAAACAGCACTAAGAAGCGGTACGCTGATTGCCGCAAATGCATCGCAATCCTGGTAAGTCCACTTCTATCTAGCGAGACAGAACCATGGAACAATAATACTAGGAGAGGTGGTTTATAATAATAATAATAAATGATATCGTTTTGTTTTTACTGCTGCTGTACTGTCTGTACCGTACTGTCCCACTGCTTTGCCCAGCAGTGGGACAGTACGGGCTCAAAACAACAAACAACAATATAATATTAACTAATCAATAATAACGCTGCCCTCTAGCAGTGATGTAGATCAGTTGAGCTATCTATAGATCGTTTTAAACTGTCCATAGATAGGTAGCTCAACTGTTTCACATGTATTTTATACTAGCTGGTGCCCGCGACTTCGTCTGCGCAGTATTAGTACTTTGAGTCGCTTATTTTCTTCTCCAAGGTCCGATCTATCCTATTACCTAAATTCTTTAAAAATATACGTAATTAATCGTTATATTTTAGACAATTCACACAATGGTGGCAATTCGGTTGGTTCATTTCTAAATTTAGGAATTGTCTAAAATATATTTAGTTAGTCATAGCATTTGTAAAACCTATTCGGTTGGTACCGTCTAACTAAATTAGGAACGTTTAACTAAATTAGATAAAATTTAATTAGGATAAGTTGGTAGCAGAAGAATACCAAAGCTTCATTTGACAGTTCAAAACCTAATTTTAGCTAAAATTAGTTAGGTTGGTGCCAACAGAATTGAGGCCAATATCTTTATAAATTATAGCCTATATGTCATTCTGATATATAATATAAGGTACATTATTGTTGAGTTTCATTAAAATCCATTTAGTAGTTTTTGCGTGAAAGAGTAACAAACATCCAAACATACAAACTATCGCGTTTATATTATTAATAAGGAAGTAAGGGTTATTGTATATTATACTGAACGTTTCTGTAATTATACTTTATAAAATATACCTAAAGGAGAAGTGGTAGGTCAGAATACCTACATGGTGGTGTACTTGTACTTATATTATGGTGACTAGATGACTGATAGAATACTTATATATTTTTATATACATACTTATGATACTTTATAACACCCAGACACAGAACAAACACCTATGCTTTTCACACAAATGTTTATCCTGAGTGGGAATCGAACCCTCAACCTACAGCGCAGAAGGCAGAGCTACTGCCAACTGAGCTAATAGGCCAGTCATTTATTCGTGTATTTCCTTTTAGGTTTATTTTATTTTCAGGTTTGTAACTTTTGTTTGTTTATTTATAATGAAGATATCGTTTAATGTCCGCTAAACAGAATTGGTCCTAACGGAAGACCAGCGCTGATTATTGACACTGCAATACATTAGTTAGAGTTAGGGTCCATTTTTGCGAAATCCATTTTAGTATGTATAACTATTGTATATTGTCAATTCGTCTATTGTAATTACTTGTATTATTATTTGTTTCAAACCTACTACATGTTAGTAGCTCTGAATGCTACATTCACTATGCTTCACTTAGATATTCCCTACGTTTTAAGAAGGTCGCTACGAGTCGTAGCAGTCGTAGCAGTTTGGCTACGAAACATACGATACGTAACGTTACCTAATACAATAATCGTCGCGAATAAATTTAATGGTAATACGATAAATACAACTAAAACAATAAAATGTGGAAGGCGAAAGTTCAAAAATATTACAATAAAAACCAATATTCTAAATTCTCTTAGTAGCTCAGGTTTCCACGTTTGAGAAGCTTTCAATCCGAGACAAGATGGAACGCCTTTGTACGCCCTAGCACTTGTCCGCGCGATTATTATACCTGTGCCTTTTCAACTTTTATTGCGGCCTGTGCTAGTTTCAGTTATGCGAATGAGAAGAGCTTGAAATACCTACCTATTTTATCATTGTACCTACGTAATGTTTTTTTAGCTAAGTGAAGTTTGCAAAAAATAATAAGTTGTTATTGAATTTTATTTACTTATTTAAATTACGGCTAGAAACTAGTTTTTAATAATTTAGGAATAAAGGATCTAGATTAGTTTGTAAATATTTTTCTAAATTTGTTACTAGTTATTTCCAACCAGTGTGGTGAAAGGGTTAAAGTGCGCCTCAGATGCTCCTTTCGTGCACTTGGCACATATCTTCAAACATTTTAGGTTCTTCGACATGCTGGTTTCCCCACTACTTTTTCTTCACCGTTTAAGAGTAGGTACTCGTATAATAACACACATACATTTTTTGAAAAGAAAAATCTAGTGAATTATTATTATTATTATCAGCTCACACCGTCTCACTGCTGGGCAAAGGCCTCTCCCAATTCTCTCCATTCATCCCTTTTCCGCGCTAAGATTGTCCAGTCGGCGCGGAATTTGGTGAGCTCGGCCCTCCTGGTTCGCGGTACCGTATCACCACTCCGTGGTCAGTTTGGTCACTGGTGAATTATATGAACCAATATTATTCTACAGTAGCAAACAATTTACAGAGCACACATTGGACACTGGAAGAGAACAATTCATAATATATATTTATTTATTTGGAAAAATTAACAAAACAAATAATCTTTTGAAGAAATCACTAAATACTTATTAAATAATCCAGTTTCACAGTTTCCAGATCGCAGTTGTTTGCTGATGGCGTGCTTAAATACGGTTGAAAATATTGAGTAATTCACTTACAGAGAAAAAAGTTATAAGTTTTATATTGGAGTGCCTTACAGCGTTAACATAGAAAATGAGTTGTGTCAAATAATACAAAATACAAAACAATATATAAAAACAACAATCACAACAACGAAACCATCGGGACACAATCAAGCATCAAGCATACATCGGGACAGACAGACAGACAGACAGCGGAAGCGACTTTGTTTTATACTATGCCTTCATTACAAGGCCATGGTGAGATGTTTCACTATGTAGACAATATAGACAATCTTCAAAAAATGTGGAACGCTTCACGATTTTGCGTGTCATCCTTGCGCAGGGGCCATGCTAATCTTCTCTGTATCGTTCCAATTTTAGTATATGTACTGCCGAAGCAAGTACAACAGTGTAGAAAATGAACTTGAACATGAGTTACAATCTGTAGCAAAAGTGCAAGCGCGATCTAGAACTTTTTTACAAAACACACAAATTATGATGATTTTTAAATAATTTTTGCAATTATACAAAACTTTATAATTTCAAATAAACAATGGAAATAAAAAAAATATCGTTTTGCATTTAGAAAAATTGTTATAGCATTATTGTTTCAATTAAATGTAACATTGCCATACTGGCGCCATCTTTTGGTTATAGGCCAAACTAATTTAAAATGCTCCGAGCGTGCCAATCCCGTGAACAAACATTTTGACAACCATTTACTTAGGTTTGTTTTACACTGTGTTAGTTCTGAGCCACCGTCTAAAATATTTATAAAACATATACTTAACAGCCGTTTAATCATATCTAAAAACCCGTATATTCTTAAACTGATTGGAGTTTTGGATTATAAATATTAATAAACGGGTACATTGTAAATAATCTCATTCCGTTTTAACAATAATAAGTATTTTATGTTGGTTATATTAGTTATGTTAACCTACGAGTTAATACTCTCTTATTTAAAACTATTACTAAACTAAAAAACAAGGTCTAAAAATCCGCAAAAAGAAAACCTGATGGCACCCCGTTTCCTCACTACAAAACGTAAAAACATTTGAGTGGATGCAGATTGTGCAAACCAAAGGCTTTCATCAGAAGGAGTTGTTCTTAGGTGCCCTGTACACTCTCATGCACGTGTCATTCTACATCATCAATCCTATGTCACCAATATTTTAACTGTGAGAGTTTGGATGCATGTTTATTTATTACATAATTACCTACGTAATAATTGCGGAACAGATTTAAATGAAACTTAGTCAATATATAATTGTGAACCTGAATAATATATTGATTACTTTTTATCTACGTATTACGCAGTCGCCACGGCTAGCAGCTAGTTACTTAATACGAATTAAACTTATGATCAACAAAAGCCAGAGTTGGAAGCTCTCCATCATGCACCGTACGCATCATACAGATAATTGTGAAAAATCCTTTTCACAATTTAGACAACTTAACAAGAAACGAAATGCCTTGTAGAGTTTATTGCAGCTCGTCAAGCTGACTACTTCAATAAAGCCGTCGATATGTTGGATCGTCGTCAATTATGTTGGATAATATGCATGGACAAATAATTCGATTAAAATAAATAAAAGATTACAAAAGAGCAATTTCATATAGGTACTTATTATTTTAATGTATTTTATCGTAAGTTACCATGTCAAGATGGGCGTCAGTCATCGGTATATCCGTATAACTGATAAAAGAATGAGCTTGTACAGGAAGCCTAAGGTTCCTTCCATCGGTCCCCGGAGTCGGCTGTAGTGCTCGCCTGTTTACACTCGCAGATTGGATTGAAAATACAGATTGATCTAAGAACCTTTAGAATATTTATTATCCATGCCTCAGATTGGTCAATGCATGAATGGAATTGTATTGAATTGAATTGAATCATACATAAGTAGGCACTTAATAAGATATAAGTGAACACTGGTAGTAGTAGCCCGCCTTCCGAGGGGTTTTTTTGTTTAAAAAATGTATGTGTGCTTAATCTTTATGAAAAAATTGAAAAATGTATGTGTGCCTAAAGTTTCAAAAATCAATGCCAATCTCCCCATTGTCACTAGAATAGATATAAAACAAGGACTGAATAGGCTTGTTTTAGAAAATTCATAAATTATAATAACACCAAATAGTTTATTTATAACACGTTTCACAGTTGTACATTTCAACACAATCACGATTCAACCACTTATTTGTCTATTAGAGCACTTTAAACACTAAAATTAATACTTATGAATGTTTACATTTTTTCCGTAGTTACGGACCATAAAGCAGAATTTCGACACTATTGACACTATAAGAAGAGGAAAAGAAATTAATGTTGCAAGGGCAATTTAAATTCCTCAACACACGCTGTACCTACTTGCCAATTTTATTATAACGTGACGACCACATTATGTAATTAACGTCAATAACAATGTAGGAACGTTATAGAGACAAAACCACACCATACCTCGCAATAAAGAGCAATTTGGCGCAGTGGGACAAGGTCTTGCTGAGACGGTTACGGGTTCGATTCCCGCTGCGGGATAAATGTTTGTTTGATCTGCAAGTATTTGCCACGGGTGTTTCTATATATAATATATGTAAGTACAAAAAAAGTATATAAGTAGTATATCAGTCATGTGGTACCCATAACACAAGCTTTGCTTACTTTGGGGCCGAATGATGCTGTGTGAAATGTCCGGCATTATTCATTTATTTATTTACTTTGCACATACTAATAATAATAATAACAATAATTTATTTATATTTCTCTCACAAATAGGTGGTTACATAGTATACTTAATGGTAAGGTAATTTTTCATTATACTTATTGCATCCTAGTATGTGAGAGAACTGGTGCCTGTGGAAGGTTAAAAAAACCTGTGTTACCACCAGTGCTCCCTCCTCCACTGATTTAGCAAATCAATGGTTAAACATGACTCAGAGCATTTTTGTATAACAAGAAATAAGATGAGCAGACTAAAACTAAACGTAAACTTAATACTTCTTAATTATTTATAGAAGTTTATAAAAGTACAAAAAAAAAATGTTTAAAATAAACAAAAGAATGTGTACGTGTGTACTGTGTGTACTTTGCACATACTCAATCGAGTATGTGCAAAGTCAATATTGCACTTCGTCACACTTAAAAAAAAAACAATATTACACTTCGTAAAGACTACGATGTATGTTTTTTTGTTATTGTAATAAATTGTAAATGTTGATGGATTTACACAGTGAATTTCGACTATTGTTATTTTACATTTTTTTTTATTTTATTTCGATTGGACATAATATGTATTTGAATTTAATTGATTACGGTGTTATATTACAAATATCATGTAAACACATTAATGTTGTAATAATTGTGATAAATTTAATCTTGTAATTAATTATAAATTTTTAGTTGAAAGTTGGAAGAGCGGTTTTTTCCAGTTTCTGTATGATAGGTTCAAAAAACCAAGCATTATGTCTAAATATTTTTATTTAATTGGCCTACGACTACATTAAATTACAATAGTAAGAAAAAACAACATCAGTTTAAACTCCACTATAAATAACATGCATGTTTTTTTGGCGACCCGAGCGCCGCCAAAACAATAGGGAATATGTAACCTTCAACGCAGAGTACACTGTGGTTCAAGTGGATAATCTGAAATCGTTGTTTTGGGGTCTATGTTATCACAAAGATAACGTGGATATGGAAAGGGAACGCAGTCCGATGAAACATGATCGCTCATAAGTTCGCTCACTGCTTGAGCGAAGTTAATATTACGCTCTTTAAAGCTTCCTGCCAGTCTTTCTACTCAAGTGGCCTCTGAACACACACCCAGTGGGCAGCCAGCTCTCTGTGGGTTCTGTAATATTATCTTCAGGATGCTGTTGAGTCTACCTTGCTTATGTAGCGCATATGGGATGTTCGCGGAGGCGCGCACGGACGGCTTTCACGTGATTGTTCGCCAGAAAGTCGCTTCCCTACGACAACGTGCGCGAGGCAGTATCACATCATCTCACGAACAGAATGTCTCATCCAGTTTAAATGGATACTATAATGCTGGACCTTGAAACGCGTCTGGAAAAGACCGTATTGTCCGTATAACTTTATTATTATTTTCTTTGTTTAAATAGGAATTATTCATGATAGTCAATAATAATAATAATATATAGTAAATGATAAAAGGAATAAATACATTATTCCTTTTATCATTGACTATATCTTCTAATATATAAAATTCTTCTGTCACGGGGTGCGTAATCGAACTCCTCCGAAACGGCTCGACCGATTTTCGTGATCCTTAGCGAGGATATTAGTCAGGGGGGAGAATCGAACAACATCTATTTTTCATCCCCCTAAATGTTAAAGGTCCACCCCTTAATTTTTTTTTTTTATTTTTCAGACAAAATTTTTTGTTTTTATTTTTTTATGATACATCATACAAAAATACATGCAACCCTAAATTTTCACCCCTCTACGATCAACCCTTATTTTTTAAACATCATATTTACCTATAAAAATGTTTCCTAAAAATGGCTAAAATGGCAAAACAACGTTTGCCGGGACAGCTAGTATTTTATAATTGTATTTTGAATTCCGTGTACATTTTTGAATGGATTTTATCTGAAAAAAAAAATACTTACCGGTAATAATGTAGGTAGAACCTAGGTCAAGATTCAAAATTTCGTTTGGGTTGGGAGAGAGGGGTAGTTAGTAAAATACGTAACATTATTTCGTTAGATAAGGGTTGTGTAATATTTTGAGGTAACGCTTAACGATGTTGACATTCTTATTCGCTAGTTCCTTCCAAAATGTTGGCATATTTCCCATTCTCATTTGCGAAGTATTAAGGCCAACACAAAAAGAGCTTGATTAACAAAACGAACGTTTATCGGAAAACGATTTGTGCTTAATTCCATGAAAAAGGTAGCGCAGGTATTCGTTACGAGATTATAGAGGGAATACGGACTGAATCACAACACTGTTGCAAGCTTCTAACCTAAAATTGATACACTAGACATACAGACGTTATATAATTGATTCAGGCGTGACCTTGCGGAATCCATTACAAAACATTAAATAGATGGAAAAATATTTAGTACTATTCCGCCAATCTATTCCCAATGAGTTAGACACGATGCAGACGCATGCCATGCAAAGCGTTAATAAAATAGCGCACACCATCAAGACATGCAACCTCAAAAATAAATTCGACACGTGTTTCGCCTCCAAAAGGCATCCTCATGAATACTTGACACGCTCCGCACTTTGACAAAAAACCACAACCAAATATTTGTCCATCTATTTAATGATATACATACAGATACAATAGTTTAATTGCTTCTTAATATATAAAATTCAGGAAAAGAACATGGTATGATAATAACAATAGAACTTTGCTCAGGTATGTGTATGTGGAGAAGGTCGTTGGACCAAAAAAATATATATTGAGAGGCGAAGAGGTTGTAGTCGAAAATAGATGGGTGGATGTTTTCGTAGAGGGCTGGACCGAACTGAATGTCTAAGGTCAGAGACTGAGGATTGTGGAAGCTAATGGGGAGAAAATAAAGCCTCATTTTGTTAGTTAATCTAATCTGCGATGCCCTGTACGATTTGTTACAAAACTTATCTCAAGCACCAGACTAGTAAAACATTTGATAAGACAAAGTTAATTGGAGTTAATTGTAGCATCTCCTGGTGTACTTCTTTTCTGAAAGAAAATAAACATAGTTATTACCTTCAAGCATTTCTTTACTTCTGTCAAAAGATAATCACTGTTTATATTTACATATTTGTTACTACCTTACAAAAAGGGATGGCACTATTGTGATAGGACGAATCTTAAGTAGTGTTTAGGCAATGTTCAAGTTGATAGGCGTTTAAAATTAAGGCTGATCTATATAATCAAAATCAATTGATGTTCGTGAGCCTCGCTAAAACTCGAGAACGGCTGGACTGATTTGACTAATATTGATCTATATATAAATATATATATATATCATCATTTTGCTATATATATATATATATATTATAATTCATTGATTTAAGATTGATAACAAGAACATACTTTAACGCGACATTACTTAATTATATGATAAAAAATACGTATATATATGACGGACTTGTACATTGTGTAATTCTAACGGTTTTTGCAGCGCACGCCAGAATAGCTCGCTATTGGCAGATTTTTTTCTACTTACGTGACACTTATCGTTATATTTTGGAAAATTCACACAATATCTGTAAAAAATATGGCCTATGTGTTATTCTGATGGTATGCTATAAGGTATATTATTTTAAAGTTTCATTAAATTCCATTCAGTAGTATTTGCGTGAAAGAATAACAAACATACATACAAACTTTCGCGTTTATAATATTAGTAGGATAGTAGGATAGTAGGATAGGATAGGCATTTTGAAATTGAAAAAATTGTTATCAAAGCTACATTTAAGTTTAATATGTCACAATGGGGGTCAGATCGTCGGCAATGTTTTTGCTCAATTCCATATTCCATGAAGCTAGCTGAACTACAGGGTATAAAATAAAATGACTTGCAATGCCGCCGCGTCTGAATGGCATATAATATTTTTGAACTGCTGCCATTGAAATAAGTATGTACTTAAGACAAAGAAATCTAAGTACTATGCACTTTCATGACCTATAATAAAGTCATATTTTGCTCGTCAAAATGAATGCTTTATGACTCCATTCCGTCCATTATTGAACGAATGCATCCGTTTTCAAACTCAGTTTTGATTAAGTTTGTTGTTGTTGTTGTGTTGTCCATTTGTGACTTTTTTTTATGGTTAAGCTTTTTGAGTTAAACTTTTGAACTTTTTAGGACCTTGTCCTAAAGTTACCTACGAATTTACTACATACGTCTTTATTTACAGATATCAAGTCAAAGTCAAAAGTCAAAAGATATTTTATTCAATACATTCATAAGGATCACTTTCAAACGTCTTACATACTAGAAGAATTTAGGTACCAATTCCTTCTAACCCAAACCCGAGATGAACTGGCAAGAAACTCGTCGTGGTCCTTGGCGTGGCTTGGCGTGGCCGTGGCGCTTTTTCGCATGATTCAACTTATGATGTAATGTATAAACTCTCTTGTTCGTAGTTAAGAGAACTATGAACAAGAGAGTTTATACATTTATAGAAATGTGTCGGTTAACTTTCTGAGGGCAGAGCATGAGGCTTCAAGAGGCCATGCATTCTTATCTTATTCTTAAATTACATATGTTTTTATTTACATACAGATGCGTATTATGGTTACAAGGCGTTTATTCCGACATTACGAAATTCGAGATGAAAGGGAAGGGAACAATTAAGTTAACAAATAGGCGAGTACAGGTAGATGTCACATGATAACGATCTACCGTAATTTGTAGATTTAAACAATTTTTTTTCAAACATGATTTCTGTAATTTTCAAAAAAATACATAAATCTGCAGATTAATATATAAAATACTGGTGACAGTTGAGATGTCTAAGAACTGTTTAAAACGATCTGTAGATGGCACAACAATCCAGATCACCGCCAGAGCGTCCCCGAGAATTTAATTTTCAATGGTTAGCGAAAACTGTCTGTATGAACCGCGTAATCCCGAACATGTACAGAATAATATATAATAATAATAATAATTATAAGAAGAATAATAATGTATTCAAATAATAATATTTTTTAAAATCTAATGCCGTGCGCAAAAACTTAAAAAATTACCGATTTGAATATATAATTTTGTTTTGATCGCAAACCCAGAAGAAACAGCCGAAAAATCTGAGGATCATTTAGAATGTATAAATAGCTCAGCTAATCCAGATTACTGTCAGAGAGCAATCTTTTCTGCAAAGTCAAAGTCAAGTCAAAAATAGTTTTATTCAAAACAATCAAAAGAATCACTTTGAAACGTCTTACATACTAGGTGAATTTAGGTGTTACTGTATCCAGAACCCTGAACGAACTCTATAGACTGGCTTGCCAGCTTAGAACAGTATTTCCAGGTATAGACGGTCGAATATTCCAAAAACTTGCAATAACATGTAGAAGTTAGACAGGTACCTTTTCCACTTCAAGTACCAAGCATTCTGCCCCATTGGCCTTTAACGGGAGATTAAGCCCAAACTTCAACTCGACAAGAAATTAGGAACTTTTTACGAGGTTTCCTCAGCTAGCATTATCTTGATAATGGGACCAAACAAAGAGTTGGGCACTTCGGTCAAATGACATAACGACACATGGTTCAGCACTGAGCTCGAACTAGAAAAAGAATTAAAAACTTTTGTTAAAACTCGCTCATGAGGTCAGTCTTAGGAGAGAACATTAGAAAGTTGGTTTCGGTGAAACAAACCTATATAACGATGAATTATCGGTCTGATACGTGATGATGGTAAGAGGCCTGATGGTATGACTCTTGTCCCTTGGGAAATGGGTAGACCATTGGCTTGGGATGCTACATGTGTAGGCCGCATCCCATCTATCAGGGACTTCCTTTAGAGCTGATGCGGCGGCAAATATGCCGGTCTTGATAAGGCCTATATTTGAGCCTTTTGGAGTCGAGACCCTGGGCCCGTGCGGAACAAGAGCCCACCAAGTTTTCAAAATTATTTCACGGGGTCTGGTAGATACATTGTGTGACCCAAGAGCTGGCTTCATCTGGCTCAGCGGTTTACCATTGCCGTTCTACGTGGCAATTCCGTCAGTGTCTTGAAAATGCTGCCCCCTGGCAGTGATCTGGATTAGTTGAGATACCTATAGATCGTTTTAAACAGCCCTAACCTAGCCCTAATAGCTTAATTGTTTCACATGTATTTTGTATAATCTGTATAGTATTCTGTAAATTTCTTGTAAATAAAAATAATTAAAAAAAAAAAACAATACAAAATTATATACGGGCTACATAGGTTAACATCGATCAGTGATAGTTTTTAAAAAAAAAAAACTAAAATATGAACAGTTGTATCTCTATTTATTATGAATTCCCTCTTAGAAATACATTCAAAAAAACTGAATTCCCAATGAACATGCACATTCACAATTTTAACACTCGCAATAAAATAAAAGTACATGTACCGAGGACTAGATTAGTAAATTTTTTTAAATAAGGTTAATGTCTACAGCTCGTACTCTATAATAAGTTGGCTTTAGCAATAACACGACTACCCCTAAATGACTTCAAAAGGAAAATAAAAAATTTTTTTGAGTGTCATCCATTCTACAACAATTTGTAGATAGCTCAACTGATCCAGATCACTGCCAGAGGGCAGCGTTCCCAAGATACTGGCGGCATTAACACGTTGAATGGCAATGCTAATACGCTAAAGATCGTTTTAAACGATGCTTGGATAGCTCAACTGTTTCACGTGTATTTTATATTATTGTATATTATTTTGTACATTTCTGTAATTATTTCTGTAAATAAATATACAGTTATATTCTACAACATCAGCGAATACATGGGCTGTTCATTTTCTGATTTGCATTCAAAGAACCTTGCCAACTACCAATAGTCTTTAAACTATAGCCGTACCAACTACCTATACTTATATGTACATAGTTTTAAAATTAAGTCTTGTTGATTGTGTTTTTTTTTATGTGACATTGTATTTTTTTCTTTGACATGCCAATGTTATGCAATTAATTATGGTGAAATAAATATCTGAATCTGACAATCGAAGAGTACCTGTTTATTTTGGTTTAAAAACTTAAAGTCCAATATTATACTGTTAAAACTAAAATACTTACTGTTTTAAAATTATAACTGAAAATTAATTATAACTACAAAACCAAACACCACTCAGTTTTGTGCTACAATAATGAGCTGCTACAGCACTCGCGTTCTGTGGCTTCGCCGATAATTACATTCACAAACAAATACATTAAATCACCTGTTTTCCGACAGGGTAAGTAGAAACTACACATTTCTACTTGCTTACCACAATACTTACATCTTTTCTTTTCTCCACTATACATATTTCTCATATATGTTAATTCATTAATTAATTTATTTAATTAAATTAATTCATCAATACAAAGGAGGACGTTCTCAATTCGTTTTATATTTGTTTTCTCATAACTCCGTCATTTATGAACCGATCAGAAAATCATTTTTTCATGTATTTATTTATTTACACAATAAGAACATAGCATTACAGTAGGTATACCAATGCGCTGTGAAATAATAATCATTGTCAATCAAGCGACTTATTTTATACTATGTAGTATAAAACAAGTCGCCTCCCGCTGTCTGTCTGTCCCGATGTATGCTTAGATCTTTAAAACTATGCAACGGATTTTGATGCGGTTTTTTTAATAGAGTAATTCAAGAGGAAGGTTTATATGTATAGTGCATGCATAATATAGTAGAGAAACTGATAAATTTAGTGGTTTCTAATGTCGTAAATAAACACATTTTTTTGCGCTTACATTGCAAACGTTGGCTGAACCCTACAAGATAGATCAAAATAATGTACTACAGTATTGTACACCATAAAAAGGTCTACACAAAAGTTTGCAGTGGTATATGTCTATCTCTTAGTCTATGTTATTATCTTAGATAACGTTGTATATAAAGACATTCTTTAGTATATTTAGTATCAGCATTGCACCCGTGCGAAGCCGGGGCGGGTCACTTGTTTAATATAAAATAATTATAATACAATTTAAAAATAAACAATAATCCAAAATTTTACACAATAAAATGTTTTTACTAAATAATTATTAATAAAATTCATGTGAAAGGATATACTTCCCGATTGGTCTCATAGAAATTTTATCAAATCGGTTCAGTAGTTTGGATGAAATCAAAATAGCTGGAGTAATATGTAATTCAAGTTAACGAAATTTCAATATTTTGCTCTCCTGTGGACAACATTCATTCAATAAAGTCCGTTTTCTTTTAAATTTTTAAAACGACATGATTTAGCTCGTTTTGAATTACACGTTGATCATTCAATATAGATACTAAAGCATGAGATGTTATGTAGTTTCATCTTTAGTAGGCATCGTTCCATGTTTAGGCAATCAAAAAGGCTTTTCTAGTGGTTACACAATCTGCTCCCATTGTGTTTTCGAGTGAGGTAGAGGTTTTGCTAAACTTTCTTGCGGTTATTGCGATGGGTTTCTGGTGGAATACCTGCCTAGTTTTGTGTTTTACGATGTTCATTTTACATATTTTATTCGACTCTGGTCACCAAATAAGGTAACAGAGAAATAATCATTATTATACGTAGAACCACCCTCGCTCTTGCAAAATAACTGTGTAGTTAATAGTGAAAGTGAAAAGTAGAATATGATAAGGGAGTTCCATGAACTGAGATGTGAGTATGTCAGAAGTGGGAAGACGAACGTGAGAAACCAATCCCTTGAAGTGAGAATGTGTATACTACCTTGCAGTCATAATCTAAGCCTGCTCTGATTATCTGTGTCGTTGGTTTATGGAACTACGATTACAAGAGCCACTTAGTTAAAGCACAGATAACATAATACTATTCTAACAGAATTAAAAGAAAGTAACTCTCACTCAAAAAATACAATTATATTATTTATAATGAAAAATAATTGCTTAAGGTAAGGTAGGAAAGCACTAACAATATAATCCTGCAAGTGTTCAAGTGGATTCGAGAATGGTTAAGATTTACATTTTTTATTTTATTTTTCTTTTTGAATCGCGCAGACGAAGTCGCAAACGGGACAGCTAGTCTATTATGTATCTATTATATATAAAAAAACTCTTTAAAGGGCTCTTTAAAACATAGATATGTTTTAAAGAGCCCTTTAAAGAGTTTTAAGACTAACATGCCTAAACTAATATTATAAAGAGAAAAGACTTGTATCTTTGTATGTTTGTTTGTAATGGATAACCCCAAAAACCACGTTACAAATTTTAACTTATAGAAATCTACTTTTTATTATAAATATTAACGGGTATTTATCGCGATTATTTACCTATTTTTCCCGACGTTTCGACAGGTTTACACTCTGTCGTGGTCACGGGATGACTGTCATCCCGTGACCACGACAGAGTGTAAACCACGATATTTAATATTTATAATAATGTGTTCTGATCGCGTAAGTTTAAAAAACTTTGAAAGCTACATTATCAGCGAGTTACGTAAATTGCAATAATGTAACCCAAGGTAAGTATCCAAAATTTCACTTTCAAAACTTTCATGAGATGTTCTATACATTTTAATAAACACGGGCTTTACTCACGTATTATTTTGTCAATGGAGGCACCGACACTGTTTTGATTCATCTAGAGAATCTTCATCAGGGGATCCGCGGTCCGCTCGTTGCCGCTCGAGTTCACGGTGCGAACCAGTGTCGGTGCCTCCATCGACAAAATAATACGTGAGTAAAGCCCGTGTTTATCAAAATGTATATCCAAAATTTGCCTGTAAATGTCATTATTTGGCGTGCACTACGAAAACTATTTGATACATATTAATGACGTTTTAAAAACTAAAAAGAAAACCGACTTCGTTGAATGAAATTTGAGCCCATAATTAATTTTTAGTGGAAAGTAGTTATATTTTCTTTATATATGTTTGTGTTTTTTTTGTCTTTTTTAAATATATTTTATTTTTTACTTTTTAGTTTTAAGATAATCCGTTTTTTTTCCGATTGTTGCATTTTCATCGGTCTTTGAAAGGTGTGCATAATTTGAATGAAATCTGGCCGTTTAAGGTGGGTCAAAATCGCGTCCTAACAAACATACAAACATACTAACATACATACAAGTGAAGCTAATATAAAGCGTATAAAAATTAAACCGCCGAAAAACTGAAAAGCAAAAAATAATAAACTTAATTTTGTTTTTGTTTTGTTAAAAGTTTTATTTTAAAATTTTTGTAGCTATAATCTACTAATTGCTACATTCTTAATCTTTGATTACTATTAAAATACCTACCTACCTTACTATCATCTATCAAACATTACAATCACTGAGTGAATGACCAACCATCCCCTGTTTTCCTATCCTTAGGGTTGGTTTTTTTTCCAAATTTATATGGGACTAACTTCGGGTTATACCCATTTTATTAAAAACAGAATTATCAAAAACGGACTACTCTGTTAAAAGTAATGCGTGATCATACATAAAAAAAAATATACGCGTTGACTTGGTAACCTCCTTCTTTTTGTCGGCTAAAAAATTTAAGAAATTTACAATTTTTATGATAACATAAAATTATTTTATTTCAACATTTTTAGTGGCAAGTAGATGTATTTTGTTTATAAATTATAATATGGGTAGGCCAACTTAAAAATTGCGGCCAACGTAATTTTTTGATTTTTGTTGATAGTTTAAAAACCGCTCAACCGATTTTGATAAAATTTAAATGGATCACCTGGGAAGTATATCCTTTAAAACAAAAAAGAAACAAATCGGTTCAGGCGTCTTTGAAAAAAAAAAGTAATTGACGAATTGAGAACCTCCTTCGTTTTGATGAAGCTTAAACAAAAAAAAAACCGGGAATCTCCCTGGTAAAAACAGGGAGTCTGGCAATTTTGTTGTTTCGCCAGACTAGCTAAAATTTCCTTCTGGTTCTCAACTTCTGTCAAAAAATTATATTTCGAACTTTAAAAACTCTCTATAAATATGCAGCGGTTTTTAACTCTGTGCCGCCGCTCAAAAACACCTATATTTGTTTATACAACTGACGATGAAATTACAACTTTCAATTGTACCCGTGCAAAGCCAGGAGGGGTCGCTAGTTTCATATAGCGATCCGTGCTGGCTTTTCTGCTCTAGTTTTTACAGATGTTAATAAAGAAGTTCATAAAAGAACATCTATAATTTTAATAATTTGTTCGTTTTTCGAAGTTTTTTATTTTTATTAGAAAGGCCACTTCATTTTAAACGAGCACGTATTACTTATTAACATTTCCAATCATGTATAAAACGTGAGGAACGGCAGGAAAGGTCAAAATGGTCACCTGTAGTGTAACTTTAGCGTCGAACACCCTAAATACCTTTGGGTATACAGGTATGGACTTTACGTGACCATACTTGTAACTAGAGCAGGAGATACGTGGAGACGTTTCGTAAAACATTTGCTGAAGAGTTTCTTAAAATATTAGTCTTAAATTACCAAGTAAAATATATATAAAAAATACCATATATATTAAATAAATTATGTCTTTGTATGTCTCATTTTTTATTGTCTTGATCTTAATGATATTTGGAAACCTGTAACATCTTTTCTCTCGCTATCCTGCAATCTGTGAAAAAGCGCGCGTTTTCGTTTTTTGATTTGACCAATGAGCGCGCGTGGTATTTGATTTGACTTATTACGCGCGCCGCGCCGTGATAGAGTTGGCCGTCAAATGGTAACAAACAACCGTAGACCGAGAAACTAATAGACACATGGTGATCGTGCCGCGTGTGAGATAGAACGATAGGTGGGTGGTGTTGCCACTAAAACTTTTACCCTAGTCCTAAGTAATCCTAGATTTATTCGAGACGTTATGTTGTAGTAGAAATCTCTAGAGCTTTCCTCTCTATCACAAAACTCAAACTTTTTTAACAGATGTGTGATATAGAAAACATATAACAACATTTGTGTACTTAATTGTTTACTTATTATTAAAGCTAAGCATAACAATACAGAAATAAAAAAACCATAAATATAACACAAAGTCAAAAGATACTTTATTCAATCCAATCACAAGGATCACTTTGAAACTAAGTCTTACCTACTGTGTGAATTTAGGTTCCAATTTATAATCCAAGCCCGATAAGAGAAACTCGTCCTGGTCCTAGCGCATTTTTGCATTATCCATCTTATAACTAAATTAGCTACGATATACTTATACATGAGTTTATACATTTCAAGTGTGTCGGTTAACTGTCTGAGGGCAGAGCGACATGAGGCCATGCGTTCTTATCAATAATATAGTCATTTATATTATAATATGCTTTCTTCAAAATACTCTTTTATGTAAGCTTTAAATTTCTTAATAGGTAGTTTAGTTGCATTTTCAGGAAGCTTATTATAGAAGTGCACCATGTTCCCGATAAAGGACTTATTTACTTTTTCTAGTCGAAAAGTATTGATCAGTATCTACCTTCCTACAGAATAAAAACTCATAAATCATATATTTACTAACCATCAGTGGAACAGCATTAGGATACAGAATAGTTAATTTATTCTTCTTAAGCAAGACATTTTTCTCAAAAAGGGTACTACAAATCCTCGAAGAGTTTTTGGGTGTCCAGATTTTTCGGCCTGTGGCTTCAACCCACAACAAACGTACATTATCGTTTGATGGAAAACTGTAACAAATTAATAGCGAGGTGTTTTATTTTACAATGTGAGAATCATTTTAATCTATTTATTTATACTGTCAGCGACAATAACCATACCGCCCGGTATGGTTATTGTCGCTGACAGGACATTATTTCACAATCAATTGACATCAAAATGTATGAAAGGTTTCCTCAGACCGATTTTAAGCAGCTTTTGCCTTTACCATGCCTCCATATATTCATCTATCAACATTGTACGATACCTCCGTTAAATTGAAATATTAAAATTCATACGAAATGTAAAACATATTTTATGTAAAATTTATGTACCTAGTCTGGGGAATGTTAAGGTCGAATGCAGGCAACACCAAAATAAATAAATTATTTGTTATGATTTACGAATTATGCTGTAGCGAACAAAGTTCAGTTCGAAATGCTGTTATCTATTGTGTATATTATTAAAAAAACAGTTTGAAAGCTAATAACTACTCAAAAATACTTGTACTTACGAGTAAAAAGACAAATAGGGGTGTTTCCGTTCACTATCACTTATACACCCTAAAACGATACATCGAACCATTATCTTTACAAAATCCGGTAAAGGAATTTGTTAGTAAGGAATTCGCATGTAATTCACCGTGTTCGCAATTTTTTTTTTACTCTTTTTTTCAGTTTATTTCACACAAAGCGAACACAAAGCATCCAAACAATGGCAAACTGTCAAACGTTGCTTTGCACATCGAGGTGCGATCTTGAAAAAACCGCCACGCGACATGAAACAAAAAATTAACCATTCTATCTCGTTTCTTTACAGTATCTGCACATAAGTTGTTCTCTTTCTTGTATGAATGCGACGGATGCTATCTAGTTGTCTATTAGTTTCTCGGTCTACGCAAACAACCTATTTTCCGAAAAGTTTGTACTGTCAGCCTGTGTGTGCGTATGTGTGACGAGAAAGAGAAAGGAACATCGAAATGGAGAAATCATCAGCTGTGCATTTAACCTACAGTGTTGTGTATAAAGTGTTCTATTATATAAACGAATTCAGGATATAATGGTAATGTTGCTTATTACCAAGGTGAGATGTCAGAAGTTACACAAATGTTTTTTTTTAGTCAGCATTGCAGCTCCATAGTTTTAACTATCGGCCGTCCTTCAAGTGCAGAGTATTAAAGTTAGTTTAATAATGAGTAAGCGAGTCTAGACCAAGACCTGTATGAGCGCACCTGCCCAACTATCAACGTAAATTAAATTCAGGCTAAGTCCTCCTACTTCGTCACCACGCTATATAACCCCTTAACTCCAAGGCCACAAGTCTTGTTTTTCTATGAGGGTATATAAAGTCCAGAGATTACGTTAAGCTAATTTGATTCGAACTGCTAGTGGAATAGGATAACATTTTAAATGATCGCAGTTTAAGTTAGTTAGTAGTGCTTGTAAAATGGTTGGTATTTTTGTAGGGTTTTGAAGCGAAAGTCGTGAAATCAACGACAACTGAACCCATAACTCTTTGCACTTAACGATTTAGAAGATTACCTTAATATCATAAAATTATAAATATTATAAATATATGTTTGTGTCTACATAAACACACAATTTATAATAATTTCTGGATATTTTGATGTTTAGATGCTCTTTTTTATTTTTTTTATTGTTTTTATTTGTTTGTGGTCCAATCACATCGTCTGCTGAGCAGATTTAGATGAAACTGAATTTAATTGTAGTCTTTAACCAGGAATTCAATTATTATAATCTATTATGTAACTATTCGATAAAACCACGGGCGAATGCTAGTTGATTATACAAAATTAAAATTTCCAGGAAATCAAAAAATCTCACCTTATATTTCTAATTAAAATAAGAAAATGCCTTACAAGAGAACTGAACCCGCGATATTTTACAGCGAACGCTTCGTTACACTAAACTAAAAGCTATGAAGTATAAGTTTAATCTAGCCGCGATCTAGGTCACGTTTTATTACTTACGTGACGTCATAAGGAAACATTGGATGTGCTCTACAAAACCAATTTATGGGAAACGCTCATATGTAGTAATGTTAATGACGATACAGTTCAAGATAATTTGGACGAATTTAATACCTACAACCACCTACAACCACAGATTTCTTATTTATCTCGATGCTTACAACTGCTACGAAAATGACAGACAATTATTTTATTGACGACCTCTGTGGCGCAGTGAGCTTAAGTCCAGCTGAGACGCAAAAGGTTGTGGGTTCAAGTCCCGCCGCGGACCAATGTTTGATCTGCAAGTATTAATCCCGGGTCTGGGTGTTTCTATGTTGTACATAAGTAGTATGTCAGTCCTGTGGTACCCATAATACAAGCTCTGCTTACTTTGGGGCTAGATGATGCTGTGTGCAATGTCCGGCATTACTTATTTATTTATTATTTATTAATAAAAATTATAGCTTAGTACAATACGAACGGCTCATACTATCCGGGCGCGTACCTGTGGCGGCAACGGACATATTTCTATTAAGGGGAAAGCCAGTGGCTGTGCCCTTGTGTTTTTTATAGTCCTTGTCCTTTTTTCACCACAGACACAGAATACCAGCCCACTCAGACAGTAATGCGAAAAGAAGTTTTTAAATATGAAGCCTTGGTTAATTATAATTATTAAAAAAAATGAGACGATTTGCAAATAAAAATACCAATTAATAAATTCTGATCTTACCTCCACATTTATTTAAGGGATATTTTCAAATGCACATCTGTATAATTTTTCAGCACACTAGGTAACTCCACTAATTAACTAAATGCATACCAGAAAAATGAATGCTGCGCTAAAAAAACCAATTGATTAACTAAACATTACCTACAATTGGTTAGGTTATGTTAGAGAATAGAAAACAACGCGCAAGGCAAGCGAGCGAAGCGAGCGTGCCGCGGCAGCGGCCGCTGAAGCGTCAGAAGCGCCAGAAGAATAATACAAGGTCACGGTAGGAGCATAATAGTTCTGCAAATACTATTAAACAGTATATATAATTTTATTTATTTAGTGTGCATAACTTGTGTGCGAGTCAGTATTTTTGGTTTAACTTTGAAATATTTTGTTCGAAAAAGGGATATACACAGATATCGATTTAATTACATGCCTTTATTTAAGAGATAAATTGAATTGTCGTGTTTCATTGAAAAATGGATCTACATCGGGTACATTGTCGTGCGATGATTTTTTGCTATTTCAAATGTGGCCTAAAACCAGATGAGGCGCTTGATTATTTTCAAATGGCATTCATGGATGAAGGCGTTTCCAAAGTAAGCATCTACAACGGTAGAACCAACGTGCATAACTAATTCAAGCGCGGTCGTCTAAACTTTGGGGGATGAAGAAAGAAGTGGTCGTCCTTCGACGGCTGTTACCGAGGAAAACGTGAAAACAGTGAAAACTTTAATTCTAGAAAACAGGAGAAATACGTACGAAAAGCTTCAGCATATATTGCAGATTGGATCGGGAAGCATTCACAAGATTCTCAACATGAGCACCTTCTCGTGAGTAGGATAGTTTCACGACGCTAGGTTCCGCACAATCTCGTGTAGACTGGTGTGAAATGGAGGCCCGTGTGGAATAGTGCCGTGACATGATTAATAATTTTGAAGCGGGCTCGTCTCGGCGCGGTTACGATATTATGACAGGTGACCAACCCTGGATTTATCAATACGATCCAGATATAAAGCCTCAGTCGACAGTTTGGATGTTTTAAAACGAACCAACGCCTACTAAAGTGAAGCGATCGAGAAGCGAAGGGAACATTTTTTTTGCTAGTTCACTTTGATGGTGTATCTGGTGTCGATTCCTTTACAATATCAAAGCAGCATCAACGCGTTATTATTATACTATGGTCGAATTTAGACCAGTGGTCACCCACTGGTCTAAATTCGACCATAATTAATTTAAATTAAAAAAAACTAAAAAATAGTAATAATATACAATAAAATCTATTTAAATATATGCCACACGATGGGGTAGTAAACTATTTAAAAATGAACCCCAATTTACATGTAGAAGAGGTATCACTAGGATCGTTTCTTTTAGGTTTTATTACATAATTACGAGTAGGTAGTTGTAGGTGTTACTAATATGTTTTACTACGAAAATTTATCGTTAAGGGCGCACAGAGAGATAGATAAACATAAAAATGAAATAAAATATTATTAGAAATAAAATGAAATAATTATATATATGCTTGAACATAATATGTAATACAATGTTCTACCATATTCTTTAGCATGCATATTTTATCTAAAGTTTTCTTAACCTAGTTCTTAGGTTGTTTATTTTTTTGTAAGATACGAGTATATTAGATATATTATAATGAAACAATAAAGAAGGAAAACTTAAACAAGCCCGGCTCGGTGCCAGCCGTTATGCACCTGCAACCGAACCGACACCGCATGTACTGACTTGTCTTTCCTGCGGGTCCTGTCGGCAAGGTCGAGAGCTTACATTAAGGCTTACCTAAATGCACGAAAGGAGCCTCTGAGACGCATTTACTCCTTTCACCACACTGGTTAGATATAACTAGTGACACGATAAGACACTAGTTATTTCAACCTGTATGTCACACAAGTGTGTGAAGCTGCAATTATGCTGAGACTGGACCTTTTGGCCCACACGACACAGAGGGGACTAATTAGCACAAAACTATAGCAATTTATTACCTACTGTTTTTATTATTATTATTATTTTTATTTTTTTATTTTCTCTTGTTCTGTTTCTGTTGTCTCTTGTTTCTGACTTTATCTACAATGTTATTTGTGTTCTCTGTATATTGTGTATCAAATAAACACATTCTTTTCTACTCTATTCTATTCTATTAGAAGAAGATAGTGAAACTATAAGAGCTCCTTGTGGACTTCGGAACCCCCAAAAAAAACTTTACTGACAATCTGAAAATGGACGGTACCAGCGATATTAAGTATTATATACATTATGTATATAGAAAATGTATTTTTTTATAAAAAATGCAAATTACCTACTATTTGATTTAAATATCACTTTTTTATTATAACTGTGAATTACGTATTTGACAAACCCCTTATACAAACAAAAAAACACCATAAATATAAATAAATATATATTGATGGATAGTGCACACACTACCATCTAGCCCCAAACATAGCATAGCTTGTATTATGGTGACCAGATGGCTGATAGAATACTTATATTTTTTTATAAATACTTATTTACCTATGATACATTACACCCAACCACAGATTAAACATCTATGTATGTAGTAATTAATATAAACATACCTACCTACATTTCAATGTTTATTATTATAATTATGTACCTACCCGACAACCTCTCTGTTTTGAACTTATCTAGAACTAGCTGTTTTCCGCGGCTTTGCCCGCGTGGTAGATAAAAAGTAGCAAGATAATAATTGAACGAATGAATGCGATTATGCTTTTCGCGTTTTCAGGTTTTCGCGGTTTGATCATGAATTTTGAAAACCTTTCTTAGCGAGCACCTACGGCCCTAGAGAAAGCTAGCTGCATACCAAATTTTGCTCCATCCGTTCGGTGGTTTCTGAGATTTCGGGATGAATGAGTGAGTGGTATTTGACAAATATATAAAGTTCTACATTAATTGCACCTACATTGATGGTGTGCGCTGATACCTATTAAAAAGAATTATTTTTATCTTAGTTTGGGTATTAGTTGTTATGATCCTTGTGACTTTCATAAATTAAATATTGTTTAAATAAGATTCTCAATAAGCAATTTACAATGTTCATCACACAACATGTTTTTCCTTAGGGGGAATCGAACCCTCAACGCACAACGCGGAAGGTACAGCTACTAACCGTCAGTTAATAAAAATACATAAATACAAAGGCAGATGAGAAATACAGACAGAAAAATACATACTGATTAAAAAAATACTTAATTAAAACTACACAATAAGTAGACCACACTTAGTACAAGGATTCACTTACTAAAGGATTTCTTTCGCAATACTAATATATATCATGAAACTTTATAACTTAAGTTTGTTGCTACATAGATAACGTTTTTGTTAATTTTCCTCATAAAAATCAAATAAGTTCAAGTTATAGTCGATCTCAAAAGCTTGAGAGATGATTCAGTATTCGGATTATGGCTGATTCTGATAAAATAAAACGAAAGTTCACACTTCGTTTGTCTAAATTCTGTTTCTTTTGACACATGAAAATGTGTACAGAATATATTCTGGTTCTGGGTGTTTCTATAAAACATATGTATTTACAAAAAAAAACAAGTATATAAGTAGTATATCAGTCGTCTGGTACCCATAACACTAACTCTGCTTACTTCGGGGCCAGATGATGCTGTGTGAAATATCTGGAATTATTATTATTATTAATGTTTTTAATTTTACCTTAAAAACCATGATACATAGGAATAGGTGCAAGTAGGCACAAGCCTGGATTTAATTATAGCCGTCCCACGTAAAAAAAGGATAAAGGTCAGTACTCCACGGATCCTGATCGAATTCCTGTAACAATAGCCACTCAGAAGCCTTTGATGATACGGACATTCTTTCATGCTACCTTTTCGAGTTCAGTACGTAAGTACGTCCGACTTCACAGGTAACAGTTAAAGTAAGTACTTAAGAGCGCGCCACACCTTCAAGTCATATTTCATACTTCCCTTCAATAGTTAACGCCGCATCTTTCACACAGCATCATCTGGCTCAAAAGTAAGCAGAGCTTGTGTTATGGGTAAGTACCACATGACTGATATACTACCTACTTATATACCGACTCGTTTGGTCAATAAATACGATACGATAAATTTTATTTATTTTAAAACGTTAACCACATAATACAAGTAGATACTTTAGTACCTTATAGCAAAGTCACCTCCTATAGCCTCTTAAGTTGCTTAATTTTATACAGTCAGCAACTATTGGGAGGCTAGCCGTCTATCGGGGAGCGAATGTTTAGTTTAATGACAAATGTTTTTATGATCTGCAAATATTTATCTCGTATTATATATTAATCAAATATTTATCTTTTTCTATGTATGTACAATTACA
Organism: Lampropteryx suffumata; assembly: GCA_948098915.1. Classification (NCBI taxonomy): domain Eukaryota; kingdom Metazoa; phylum Arthropoda; class Insecta; order Lepidoptera; family Geometridae; genus Lampropteryx; species Lampropteryx suffumata. Next base: position 18,419,756 of record OX402557.1, on the reverse strand, counting down.
TGTATACATGTATATATGTATATGTATGAATTATGAAATAAAAGTATAACACAAGCTCTGCTTACTCTGGAGCTAGACGATGCTGTGTGGAATTTCCGGCATTATTTTATTAATAAATGTTTTGATGGTATTCAAATTACAATCAGAATTACGTTACCCTAATCCTAATCGAAAACTAACCAAGCCTAATTACAGCATTTTAACAGAGATTTTCGCCGTGCATCCTGGTTGTTTGCCAAGTCATCTCACAAGCCGAATCGATCCCTTTTAGACAGGCCGAAAAAAAGTTAAGGTGTCTAGTTTATTGTAGCGGAACAACACACCAACATGAGCCGGGCGATCGTTTCAGATTAAACATTTACGCCGTCGATTTTAGACACTTGACCGCATGCGACGTTTCGCCGCACGACAAAAGTGAAGAGTCAAAGCCTACTCTACTTTTGGAACTTGCGATTTTAGTTACCTGCGGCCTATCCGAATTGTCATATAGGCCTAGCACGCACTGCGAATTACATCACGCTATTCTGTAGAATATGGAATCAGTTAGTCTATCAGACGTAGACGCACCGCACTAGCGGAATAAACTGCATTAAAAATGACATACTTCAGAATAGACGCTAGTATGTGCTAGGCCTCAGACGGCTTTTGGGGTTATATTAATCTGTTAAAACTTTGCATAATTCAGAAATGTAAAATAATAAAACAGATTAAAGTTTATATGATACATAACTCAGAAAAAATACAGGCAGGGAGACAAATTTTTTTTGACTTGATACTTTTTTCTGTCTTTTCCAGCTGTTAAATACATCGGTAAAAAATCACTCCAAATACTGGAAAAAGTATTAATGTCCTATCGTTTTTCGTACGTCATCGTTATCGTATCATTTCATATGTTATGTCACTGTGTCCGTCCAGTATTTCAGTCCCACTGTCTGTAATTTATTTATATTTGGAAAACCAACAGCTAAAAATTTATAGGTTTTCACCTATAGAAACATGATAGTCAATGATGAGAACACTATTAAACGCATCTGTATGCAAAGCGGCGCGTGCTCGCATTCAGATATAACCAGAACTTACGGAGTTTTTTTCTTTATAAAAACAAGAGAATAGAAAAAAACCGGCCAAGTGCGAGTCGGACTCGCACACCGAGGGCTCCGTACAAACATGTATCTATTAAGTAAAAGTTCACTCATCACGACAATCGAGTCATAGTTATAGTATTATTACTCAATTTTTTCTTTATTTGTGCTATATGACGTTGCTTCGTACCAAATTTCAAGATTCTGAGTTCACGGGAAGTACCCTGTAGGTTTTGATTCTTATGCAAGTGTTGAAAATTTGCAGAAATTTGCGGCATAAACGGCTGTATCTTTTGTTTGCGTTGGCTTAGAAGTTTGCGTTTTTCACAGATTTAAGAGACAGTAGATATGAGTATTTGATATAAATTTCAGCTTGATACCTCCACGCGTTCCTGAGAAAAAGGGTCTTGACAGACAGACGGACGGACAGACGGACCGACGTACAACAAAGTGGTACTATAAGGGTTCCATTTTTTCCTTTCGAGGTACGGAACCCTAAAAAACAACGAAAAAAAAATACAAATAGTACCTACATAATACCTGGGTTGGCTAGGTGCTAAAGAAATTATGAAATGCAACGCTTTGCCTAGCCAATACTAATATTAAATGGGTCAATGTCCTACAGCTTTGCTAAAACCGTTGACGGTTAAGCTCGTTCGCATCCTAAACGAATTCTGTCTGTAATTAGTAGAAGCTCCAGGAATATGAAGAGGGGGGTAAAATCTGACTAGCCAATGCGGGATATATTAAAATAAATATTAAAGAGACGGTCAGGGCAGTGAATGGTGGTGATTCTGAAGTTTTGATATCTTGCTCTTAACAACGTCCAAATTAAGGTAACATGTTTCATCTTTGAATTGGATTGCCTAGTATTTTTCGCAGCTTTAATCAAACAAAAATTATATGGCGTCTAAAATGGTATAACATGGTGTAACATGTTTGCTTGGAGGTTTGCGAGACGTAAAGGTAGCCCCTTTTAAAGTACTTTGTCAGATGTTTTACAACAGTAGCCTCTGGGTTTATTAAACACTGAAAACTCTAAATGTTCTGCGCATCCAGTGTAATAATGGCTTGAAGATGCTTCGGGGGATGCCTCGTTTCTGTAGCGCATCAGAAATGCGCTCAGAATCCTGTGTAGAAGGATTCCACGCTATCATGCGAAAACGAGTTGCCTCCTTGATGTGCCGCGTGCAAGGTAGTACCAATAGCCTCCTCGTTACCATACTGGACAGGGTTGACTGTCCCGTCGTACGCAAATGGAATGCTTTACATATGGCTTCCAGATCCACTGTGTTTAATGCACGATAGGGTTAAGAAGTTGTTCATTGGTTCTTTTTAAAATATATTTTATGTATGTACTTGCCTGAAATAAACAAATAATTGTTATTATTATTATTAATGACTGGTCTGTCAGCGCAGTTGGTAGCTCTGCCTGCTGTAGGTTGAGGGTTCGATTCTCTAACACGATAAACATTTGTGTGATGAACATAGGTGTTTGCTCCGTGTCTGGGTGTTATAAAATATCATTTGTATGTATTCAAAAATATATTAGTACTATATCAGTCATATTGTCACCTTAATACAAGCTATGCTTAGATTAGTGCTAGATGTGTGCAACGTCTTCCAAAATTTATTTATTTATTTATAACTAGCTGTTCCATTTGCGACTTCGTCTGCACGTTTTTAATTAGGGCCAGTATCCCTTGAAATACCCTTACCCTTTCGTGCGTCAACGTATGCAAGATTTGTAACGCTTGTTGCAAGACTTGTAGGGTTAATTTTTTTTCTGCTGATAAATCTATGAAGTAAATACATACTGAAATTGTAAATGTGAAAGTAACTTTGTCTGCCTGTATATTACCTTTTCATGTCTAAACATATTCCGATGAATTTGGCATATACATAGATTGCAACCCGGGGTCAAACAAAAGTTACTTTCAAAAAAACAAACATGGAGAGTTCGATACAAGGGATGTAGGTTTGCATGAGGAAAGTAAATAACAAAAGGTAAGCATCGCTGGGCGCGGTCCTGGATGGATGATCGTCTCTTATTGAGATCCTTTTTTTTATAGATAGTAGGTACTACATTTGACCACAATATCGCCTCACGGTAAGCGACGAAGCGGCCGACGATGAAGCACGAACGTATAGAAGATACCTACCTATTTACTCATAAATTGAAGAGACTGTAGTTGTCAGGAAAGACAGACAACGGCAAAGTTTTCTAATCCTTGGCTGTACGCATTAAAAATGTGGAAGGAAAGCGCTTTGTTCGTAAAAGTGGTAGACTTACAAGGTATGGATGGCACTGAGTGATGCGTCTGCTTGTCTTGTTGTGAAAAGGAGATAGTGGAATCAGATCATCAAATTCTTAGGCACATTCTCAGAAATGTATTCTTTAAAAGATCGAAAAGCAAGCAACTTAATGGCGTTACTAGTGACTCTGGAACTTAGTCTCAGCGTTTAGCTGATCACCCATCAGCTTCAATGCTTTACGTTCGATCGAGTCCAAAGCAGCCAGCTGATATTTAGCTGAACCATCTCAAAGGAGGCAGCAATACTAGATACCCGACCTTTCCACTCTATATAAAGCTCAAGTCCGAGCATTATATAAAGTGATAAGCTGTTCAGGCGTGAAGTATCGCCTCACCTTGTTGAGGATGCCAAGCGTCATGGTATTAGTCTTAGCCTTACACTTGATATAGGAGGCAAAATTAATAGTGTAAGCGAAAGTATCAAGAATTTTTGATCATTTTTATAGTTACTGGTATATTTTGGAAAACAGAAACTTGGAGACACTCACTTTTTTGGCCGAAAAAGCTTGCATTTTGGATAAGTTAAACTTAACTAGATTGGCATCGCCCCAATCGGACATGGCCTTGAGAGTCAAATTCAGACGCATAAGCATCTCGTCTTTGTGTTTCTGAATGTCAGAATGACTGGCTCATGCGTTGTCAAAGTATCTCTCCACAACTGTATTATCGTCTGCATACACAATGATTTTGGGCATAAGCAGATCGTTTATTGTGTAGTCAAAACAATGTGATAGAGAGCACTGACCCTTGAGGATCAGACGAGCAGCCGTCAACAACTACTCGAATGGATCTTTCCCTCAAGAAGTCAGAAAGTCATGAGCAGAACTAAACTGGCAATCCGTAAGCTGGAAGCTTACCAATAAGGCTGGCGTTCCAGAACCTTTCAAATGCCTTTGAAATGTCGAGTGAAACAGCTAATGCTTCACCATGATTCTTTAAGGCCTCACTGCAAATGTGACATACTTACACAATCACATAGGGATTAAGGGATGCTTTCAACATTAATATGTTATATTGATGGATCTCTGCGGATAAAGTCACCGGTAATAGAAATTTATATTTACTTTAAAAGTTCAACAGCAGCATTTATTAAAATATCGCTGGATCCTGCAGCGATGGACTCGACGTTGTGCAATTTCCGCTCGCTCTCGGATTGTGAGATGGATTATAATAAAGTTTACAAGTATATAGCCTATGTAAATACATAGAAAATACAAAGCAAGGAAAGAAAATGCTTTTCTTTGGTGGATATTGGTAAAGACAATAACTTGAATACAATAAAATGAAAATTGAGGTTTAAAGCTTCTAAATAATGGTAAATATTTTATTGATGAAACCTGAGTGAAATGCCCAAGATATTTTAATTTTATTTATCTACTAGCCGTTCCCTTTCGTGACTTCGTCCGCGTGTTTAAAAAAAATGTATCTAATTGTAAATCTTAACCATTCTCGAATGCACTTGAACACACACAAAAAAAACATCAAAATTGGTCTAGCCGTTTAGGAGGAGTTTTAATACAAACACACGATGAAGATTTATATATATAAAGATTGTAGGTGAAAAATGTAATTATATTTAGGTTAATTTTTTTAAGCGCCCCAGTGCCATGCCACATATAAAACTTGCGATGCTCGAAGATGTCGAATAAGTTAAAAGGGGAATAACAATTTGTAACTGTATACTAATTTATGTAAATATCTTGACTCTTGAATATAGAATACTTATACTTTTACAATACTTTGTTACACCAAGACATCCATGTTTATCACGTAAATGTTTATCTTAGGCGCGAATCGATCTCACAACAAACAGCGCAGAAAGCAGAGCTGAGCTAGGGAGAATCGAAATAATAATTACATATTTACAAAACCGAGCATCAAAGGGCAGGAAAAGCTGTTAGTCCAGGCTTTTAAAAAACTATCCATATAACGAGTATATATAGAAACACAACAAAAAACGAACCCGAGACAAACACTTCAAAATCATACAAACATTTGTCCCGCGGTAGAAATCGAACCCGCCAATTTCTACGTCTCAGCCGGACCTTAGCACACTGCGCCACATAGGTCGTCAATGACTTCTGGGGCTTAACAAGTTTATGTGGAAAGTTCGCTAGAGATGTTATAGCCCATCGGATCTATTACCACCTTTATGTATACAGCGTAAAAGAACAAAACTTTTTCGTCGAACTGAATTACACCAACTAAATAAACGAAAAGTATCTTAACGAGTGTGCGTACTAAAACTTATTTTTATCTGTGGCTTGATTAAATCCTTATTATACTGTTAAAGTTACCTATTCTTCATCCTATAATGGCATCCGGCTTGGTGACAATTTTGCAAATGTCAAGTGGTTTTGTCATTATATCATCATAAAGAGGTAGTCGGGATTCTTCGTTTGTCATTTCATGCAGTAACATAGCTCTGCTAATTTAATATTTCTTACTCGTTTTATTGCATGTTTTATTCAGTAATCTTAGCGGAATTGTAATGAATAAGTTGTGACTACATGGGACAAGTATGAACAATTGAACTATATGTGTATGGCAATGTGATTTGAACGACGAGGAATCCCAAGAACATTTTAGACGGCCATTCCGCGATGACGTCTAGCATTGACAATTGACCTTGTTCAAAGTTGTTCAAAGAAGTCCCAATAAAAAAATTAAGTTAGAGAGCCGTTAGAGCTGGTGCGGCGGCGAAATGTGCCGAGGACGGTTCAATAGGCGGAAATATATCGGTCTTGATAAGGCCTACATATTAGAGTCGAGACCCAGGGCCCGTAGGACAGGAGCCCACCGCATTTTCAAAATTATCTTTAAAATTGTCTTGGGAGCGCTGCGCTCTGGCAGTAATCAGGATCAGTTGAGCTATCAATAGATCATTTTAAACGGTCCATGCATAGCTCAATTGTTTTACATGTATGTTATTTGATTCTGTACGTTTCTTTAAATATATCTGTGAATAAAATATTTTACGCAATAAATTACTTCAATTCTATATATCTGATTTTAAGAATCACGAAAATACTCTTTCTGACGTTTTTTAAATATTAATAATAATAATTACTAATAATAAGCTAATAATAATAATTCAATACAATTTAAAACTAATAATAATTCAATACAACACAAGGATCACTTTGAAATTCACTTTGAAATTTAAGATCTCGATTAACAATACAACTATTCAAATACCCTTAATAAAGTGTGATTCGATGGGAAAAAGAAATAATTCAACAAGCAATAGTGTATCTCGTCTTTGTGATACTCATTGGGAACCAATAGTATTTTGTCCTGCTAAATCTAAATCTCTTACAAATCCCGATCAAACTATTTCCGGAGAAATCCCGAATCAAATACCGGACCTAACGAACACGTTTCCCGGATGTCAGAAGCTTTAGCATCCTAAAAAACTATAATCGTAGAAAGACGTTCGTAGTACAACCGTTGTGTTGTATTCTTCTTTATAAATCAATCGCTACGCCTTTATCGGTCACCGTTCTATTGAAAACCTAAGTATTGGATAGAAAAAATATTGTGATAGTGACATCCTAAGCTTTTATTATCTATGTATTATTATTAAATAATATTACAAAAACTTGTCGCTAATAAAATAAGTTTCTTTTGTGGTCTTAATAAGTTTTCTTTAATATTATCTTAGTCACACATCATCATAATCTCATTAACCTCTGTTGCATAGGCTCTACTTAGAATGTAATTTCACGTGCACACGGTTGCCACGTAAACGGTGCGAGGGATTTATGACATAATATTATCAAATATATATCCCTAATATATGACCTTATAATATTTTGTATTGTTTACAGAAATGTACAGAATAATATACTTACAATAATAAAAAATACATGTGAAACAGTTGAACTATCCAAGGACCGTTTAGAACGATCTATAGGTAGCTCAAGTGATCCAGAGCACTGCCAGAGGGCAGCGTTCCCAAGGCACTGACGGCATTGCACGGCACGTTGAATGGCAATACTAATACGCTGAGCCAGATAGACTTTTAGTATTATTATTATTATTTTATGTTTTGTTTTGTAAATTCATAAATCTTTTTATAATAGTAATTCTTAATTGAATATGTTGATTCGTTGTAATTAAATCGTGAAAATCGTATTTTTATGTACTGTACATTCAAATAAGATTTGTATATGGTGTTAAGGGAGTTTCACTTAAGCTTCTCACATCCTACTTAACTGACCGAACACAACGAGTAGATGTAAATGGAAAGCGTTCTCCGGGGTCAATGGTAAAAATGGGTGTACCACAAGGATCAATACTCGGGCCATTCTTGTTTTTAATTTATATAAATGATCTACCTAAACATGTAAAGGATGATCACGAGATTGTACTGTTTGCTGATGACACGTCACTTTTATTTAAATTAAAGCGACAACTTACTAATCTTGACGATGTAAACAAAACAATCTCTAAAGTTGTAACATGGTTTAATGTAAACAACTTATTACTTAACGAGAAAAAAACGAAATGCATTCGTTTTATACTGCCGAACATTAAACAGGTGAAAGCTAATGTAAAAATTAATAACGAAAAGATAGATCTCGTCGACACCACAGTGTTCCTAGGCATTACTTTAGATAATAAGCTGCAATGGGGCCCGCAAATAGATAAATTGTCGAAGAGACTCAGCTCTGCCGCATACGCTGTCCAAAAGATCCGTCATTTTACCGACGTAGATACCGCTAGACTCGTTTACTTCAGCTACTTTCATAGCATTATGTCTTATGGCATTTTGTTGTGGGGGAGTGCTGCTGATATTAACACCATATTTGTGTTGCAGAAGAGGGCTGTTCGTGCAATTTATAACATGGGCCCCAGAGAATCACTTAGAGATAAGTTTAAAGAAATTAATATTATGACAGTGCCTTGTCAGTATATATACGAAAATTTAATGTATGTGCATAAAAATGTTCATTTATTCAAAAAAATTGCGATAATCATAGTATTAACACTAGAAATAAAGATAAACTCGCTGTTCGCACTGTTAGGCTCGCTAAAGTTAATAAGTCTTTTATAGGGCAATGTGTACGCTTCTATAACAACGTCCCAAACGACGTGTTAGATTTGTCGATTGGCAAATTTAAAAACGTAATTAAAAATAATCTGTCTATTAAAGGATATTATAAAATATCTGATTATTTAGAAGACAAAAAAGCTTGGGATGAATCTGCTCCAACTCGACTCGGCATCCGTAACAAAATTGTCAAGGATCATACAAAAAAGTGTTAAGACCAGACAAGTTTCTTGCCGGATTCTTCTTGAACTGGGGTTAGGAGGAACCGGCACCTAGATTCACTAGCATGTAAGAAGACGATTCAAAGTGGTCCTTGTGATTGTAATGAATAAAGTTATTTTGAATTTTTTGAATTTTATACTGAATTTATTGTTACTTATAAATAAAATGAAATGAAATTACTGTTGTGTTATATGCATACCCATTAAACCAAACGGTAAACATATATACATATGTACTATACATATTTTAAGAAACATTATATTTTATCCCATAATCACATAATTAACTAAAGTATGTTCTGTCCTTGTCATTCTTATGTCAATAAATAGAGATGGCAACATATTTAAACAACATATTAGCTATTGTGCGGTTTAAGGATAGAACCTGTCAACTGAAATTTTTTGTGGGAAATTTTATGTAGTAACCTAAAAACGCCAGTACCATGAAATAGAATAGAATAGACTGAATTAGAATAGAATGTGTAATTAATTATAAAAAACTCAAACTCACATATTAAAAAATATATTGATTAAAGTCTGTGGATTGTATAATATTGACAATTTATATGTTTACATTATGTAGGTAAGAAAATCAAACATTAGGTATAATTTTTTTTATTCCTGAAACATTTTAGGCCATCTTGCGTTGAATGGTAGATAATAAAATGATGGCTTTAAATTAAGCTTTTGTGTCACCGTAACCCAGAATATTACGTAATTATAATGCTGTTATCAGTAATGAATAATTAGACCCCAAAAGGGGTATAATTAGCCATATGTATAAATTACCTGATGAGTAAACTGCGATTACGTTTAATGACGGTAGGAACAAAAAAGGATGTGTCCCTAATCATAGAGATTTAACGCACACTTCGGCATATTATTCTAAATGTCAGCCATTTAATTCACAGATGGTGGATCAAAAAATCTCAGTATTAAAGTAAATATGATTACATGTTTTATGGTAAACATGATGCAGATATGTAACTAATGAATGAATATATAAATAAAAATCATTTCATGGTATACCCAAAAACTAACTAATAAACTAAACTAACTAAACTATAACTAATATATCGCAAAGGAGCGATTTTCTCTAGACAACCTATGGAGCTTACCTTTCGAAGATGTTTGTGGTGCTCTAAATTATGAAATATGAAATACTATGTAAACAAATAAAGGTACACTATATTATTGATATTACAATATTATTGGTACATGAAAATAATAACAATAAATATTGGTGGCCAAGCGTTTGTATAAATCGCGTACCTTAAACTTACAGTTCTAAACATTCGCCTCAATATACACTAATACATTTAAACAACTCATTAGCTATCTAAAAGCTATCTAAAATATTGTTATATATTTAACAACCCCTAAACAAGGGCGCAATAAGGGTTTAAAATTGAAATGAGGACTTTTTAATACGTGTTGAGATTTAAGATTTTGGAATGTTGAAGGAAAGAGGTCACAAATCATCTATATCAGCCAAATTAAAGAAAAGGTAGCTGTCACGTCGAATATGGAGCTTAAAGCTACTGAGCTAAAGAGTAACAGAAGGAAATAGCTGCATCATTCACCAAGAGATCACTGGTGGTCTAGCGGTTGTACCGCCTTTCAATCCTAAGGTCGTGGGATTGAATACATTTTTCTGTATAATTATTTTTTTGTTTTTTTATTTTTTTTGTAAATCCATACATATTATACATAAAAACACCCAGACCCCAGACAAATACGTGCAGTTCATACAAAAATTCCCGCGGCGGGAATCGAACCCGCACCCTTCTGCGTCTCAGTCTGGCCTTGGCCCACTGCGTCACAGAGATTGTCGTAATAGAAAACCAATAGGCTTCCAGCATGGACTATTTAAAATCTGGAACCGATAGTTCAATATGCGCTTCAAATCACGAAATCGCTCAGATGCCAAAACCTTTGCGGTCATCGATCCAGGTATTGACCTCATACAGCTTTGTTTAACTCCTGATAGGAATAACTATATTAGTTATGTCATAAGCGCTTAATAAGTAGTTTCTTTCAGCCATTATTCGCAAATGTCAAATATATTTACACCTAAAAGGTGGCTCTTGTAAATAATTCAGGATATCCGACAGGACCTTTTCAATGGACACTTGTTTCGAGGTCCTGAGGGATGGCCCGGCGCTCGTTTCCAGAATTAAGTAGGTATTCATGAACCCACGATCAAATAGTCGTAAATTCGCTCCAGAAGGATCCATGTTAAGTGGTTCTGAACCATTTTTACGTGTGTAGGTACCAAATGTATGTCACTTGCATACCGTACGTCACATATATTTGGTTGGATAAAAAAAACTGCTGTAGATATATTATAAATAATGATTTAAAATGCTAGGATTCCTTATTATAAATATAACAGCAAACTTAATATCCTGCAATTCTGTGGCGGAGTGGGCCAAGGCCTAAGACGCAGAAGGTTGCGGGATCAATTCCCGCCGCGGAACAAATGTTTGTAAGATCTGCCAGTTTTTGTCTCTTGTCTGGGTGTTTCTTTATAATATCAATGTATTTAGAAAACTAAAGGTATATAAGTTGTTTAACAGTCATGTGGTACCCATTACAAGCTCAGCTTCCATTGGGGCCAGATGATGCTATGTGAAATGTCCGGCATTATTATTATTATTTTAAATTGAATAGAGCTTTTACGAAACACTTTGTCCGTCTAGTCCTAGTTATGTGGTGTTCTGTGGCTTGGAATCCCCAATACGAAATTTATTTATAGAAATAATATCAATAGAAACCGCGTTACGCGGTTATATAGGATAGATGGCCTAGGCGGCCTAGGCCATCTATCCTATAGGGACAATCTAGCTTCGAAGATATCGAGCTATAATGATAGAATTGAACATTACAAGATGACCGCGCTGTCTAGCCACAAAAAGAAATCAATCATGTATTCTTACATAAAGTTTTCAATGGTAACGTATATTGTATAGATCTTACAAACATATATGTAGTTGATGTATTGCCGCACAATCTCGGTTACCCAGAACAAAAGCTTTTAACCTTATTATAACCTATTCCAGAATCTAATCTCGGTAAGCACTCTGTCAATCTATGAGCAGTATTACAGTTTTTTAAAATCAAGACAGTTAGACTTCTGATTCTATACAAACGATTAAGAAGAAACTAAAATAACTTATTTAATTAATGTTAGGTGTAATTTTATCTTTTTATGATTATAGTTTCGTATACTCTTTACAGTACCTTAGTTTTACTTGACACAATTCAAACATGATGATAAAAAAAACTTGATAAGTACCTACATTATAATATGATACATACATTATATAACATATGTAGTTACAAGTATGCTATATATATATATATATATATATGACAATGTAACATATTTGTACATAAATTTCCATATTAGGCTATACATACTTAGACATACGTAATATATTTATGGTCTCATATTTTTTTATAAATATTTTTCACGTCTTCGTCTTATCATATCACTAGTTATTTCTAACCAGTGTGGTGAAAGGATTAAGTGCGCCTCAGAGGCTCCTTACGTGCACTTAGGTAAGCCTTAATGTAAGCTTTCGACCTTGCCGACAGGATCCGCAGGGAAGACAAATCAGTACATGCGGTGTCGGTTCGGTTGCAGGTGAGTAACGGCTGGCACCGAGCCGGGCTTGTTTTAAGTTTTCCTTCTCTATTGCTAGCTCTTCTGTTAGTCTTTTGTCACTCAAAACGGGATATTTACAATGACATGTGAGTTTTTTGCTGCCCGATATTTCAGCAAACAAACTCCGTTTGTCTCTGATCATGGCGCATTCAACTGTGCCGAAATATCGGGAAGGAGAAAAATTCGCATATCATAAATATCCAGATTTGAGTAAAAATTATTACGTTTTAAAAACTAAAAAGAAAACCGACTTCATTAAATATAAAAAAACACAACTAAATTAAGAACCTCCTTTGTTTTTTGTAGTTGATTAATGTTGTTTTTATTTTACGCTTTAAGGTACTTTATCATATTTCGAAATTTGTAAACACAAAAGCAAAAGCGAAATGCTAATTTTCGTTTACATACTTTTTCCAGCTTTTGATTTAAAAAACCAACCTCTGAACCGATTTTCATGAAATATCTATAGGACCAATCGAAAACTATATCCCTTCAAATAAAAATATATTTTTTAAATCGCTTCTTAAATGACGGACTTATGATATAACAAACATTTAAAAAAAAATCAGACACTTCACTTATTTTGAAATCGGTTAATTATGTTAAAAAAACGAATAAAACTATTATATTTTTAAAAGTTTTTATAATTTTTTCCATACCTTCCTTATCTTATGTATAACTACTTACCTAATTTTTAAATATACACTCCACTAAATATACATAAATATACATACACGCACTGTAAATATTCGTTCACTGCCACAATAATGTCCTCTACCGTTTAACCAGCAGCCGTGTTCTTATTAAAAGTACCGCAATGTAATACAAATTCATTAGCAATATTGCGCAATATCAAACTACCTAAATACCTATTGACATGACACGCTCGTCGTAATGATCGAAGTAATTACACACATTCCCTCGGGATAGATTACACAATATTGTTCAAATTGATTGTATGCACTAATTATTGATACCTTGATAGTTTAATCAGTTAATTGCTTTTTAATGAGGAAGGTGTTGTGTAGTTAATAACGTTTTAATTTGAAGCTTGATGTTCTTCGAAAAAAGATATTTCTACGCAAGTAATCTTCTTATAAAAAATAATTACTATTTTAAAACTAAAAAGAAAAATAAAAAATAAAAAAACTAACTTCATGGAATGAAATTTGAGCCTATAGTACATTTTTAGTTAAAAGTAGATGTATTTTGTATATATTATATATAATATGGGTAGGCCAAATCAACGCTCTGCTCCAATGCGACAGCGAGGTATCGGAGTAAACGAAATAATCATCAATGAATACTTTTTTTTGAATTTTGGTTGATTTTTCAACTGGGAAGTTATACCCTTTGAAACAAATAAAATTCCAAATTCAGGCGTCTTACAGTAATAGGTGAACATGCATAAAAAAGATTCCGACGAATTGAGAACGTCCTCCTTTAATGTCAGTTAATAATTGGCTAAACGTATGCTACATCGGACAGCCTTCTCGACTAAAAAGAAAACCGACTTCAATGATAAAGTTAGAGCCCATAAAAATATACCCGAATTGAGAACCTTCTGTTTTTTTTGAAGCCGGTTAAAAAGTTTTTATTTTACGCCTTATAGTACTTTATCATTTTTTGAAATTCGTAAATACCACTTCCGGTGGTGTTTGCAGTCACAGGAAAGCAAAATATCAAAATTTCGTTTTATCCAAGTGGATGACATATTGTTTAAGTTTTTTTTATTTAGAAACCTAACAACTAAACCAATTTTTATAAAATTTATATGGAACCAATCGGGAAGTATATCCTTGATGAAATTAGATATTTTCAAATCGGTTCATAAATGACGGAGTTGTGAGGTAACAAACAACCTCCTTTTTTGAAGTCGGCTTAAAATAATTTAGTTTGGAACTTTCGTGATCTTTTAAGGTAAGGTACAAATAACTGTTACTCATAATCTAGTAAAATCTTACTGGCATTTATAACTTCAACATATATGCTACAATTGTGAAAACATATTAGGTGCCTGGTTTTACCCTAAGGGTTCTTTGACCCTTGGACCCTCCTGGGTTCATGACCTTTGGCACCCTGTAAAGACACTTGGTGGAAATGTATATGAAAACTATAAAAATAAATAAACATTTCATACAGCATCATCAGGCCCCAAATTAGGCAGAGCTTATGGGTACTTTTTATTATTTTTTAAATACATACAAATTCCCGAGACAAATACTTACTTAGATAAGTATTTGTCTCGATTATAAGAGCAGATTATACAAACATTTGTCCCGCGATGAGAATCGGACCCGAATCCTTCTGCGTCTCAGCCGGGCCTTGGCCCATTGCGCCACAGATGTCGTCAAAAGATTGATGTCAGGTAATATAAATTGTAAAATAAAATATTTAGCATAAAAATACGTAGAACGTAAGGTTCGAACTCAAAGGCTTAGAATTAAACGTCGGGGTTGCCATTCGTTGAGTGCATTATAATTAACTAGTTATAGTGTCGTTTTGAAGTTTCGGAATCCAGTAAAAATCCTTATTGTTTCGCTTTTGTTAGAGCTTGTTAGATCTTATCGTAATCAAAATTAGCTCAGTAATTCGTATTATCGGCTCGTATAGAGTTATGAAATTAAATCTTTAAATAATGGTTTTTTAGGTGTAAATGTTGATAGATAAAGAATAAAGAAATTGTTCTAATAATATCATCATCATATCAGCCCTTAAACATAGACCTCTCCAATAGATTTCCAGGAAGAACGGTTTTGAGCCCTCTCCTTCCACCGACTTCCTGAAATCTTTACAATGTCATCAGTCCATCGGGTGGGGGGTCGTCCTACGTTTCGTTTTCCTGTCCTTGGTTGCCATTCGAGAACTTTATTCCCCAACGGTTATCAGTTCTGCAAATTCAAAAGTTTTGAGTGCTGTGTCGGTGACTTTGGTTCTTCTACGAATTTCCTCGTTGCGGATTTTATCACGTAGTGAAACATCATTGGCAACTCGCACTGATTATAGACTTTCGTCTTGAGGCTCTGCGGTATCTGTGACGAGAAGATGTGCTGTAATTACCCGAACGCTGCCCATCCGAGTTGGATTCGTCGGCTGACCTCTTTGTCAAAGTTGGACTTGCCTAGTTGAATCGTCTGACCCAAATAGACATAATGGTCTACAACTTCGATTATATCGCTCCCAATATGGACCGATACGGGTGCAACATGGGCATTTGACATGATTTTTGTCTTACTCATGTTCATTTTATGACCCACCTGTTGGGAGACGATATTAAGGTCGTTGAGCATTGTGCCAAGGTCTTCCAGCGATTCTGCCATGAGGACTATATCGTCGGCAAATCGAAAATCGAATAATATTATATACATGTTTGAAATAAAAAATGAATGAAAATATTTTCATTTGTCCTAAAAACTACCATATACATAAAAACTACACAATATAAAAAAAGACAAAAAAAATCTAGGGCAAATATGGCATAATAATGGCAAATGTGGTTTGCGTCTTTCCACCAGAACTTTACTTTTACTTCAGGTTCTCGGTTTGAACCTGAAGTATTAAGGTGCGCGCACACACGTGGAAAGAGCTAGCACTTGGGTGTCGAATTGTGTGGTAGAATATCAGGTGGTAAAATGCGCGTTTAGCTTTATCAGATCGACAGCCAAATTGCTTCGTGTAAAAGCGGCTGAATGAAAACTATGTGATATTACAAAATCCAGGCCGACAAAATCGTCAAAGCAATTAATATCTACTGCACCAAACGAGGCGTCTAAACTTTACCGATAGGTTCAAACTTATATCTATGCAAGCTGAAACTCTCTGAACTATTTTAACCTCTATCACAGGCATGCAAGGTTGAAAGTAATGTGCGAATAACTACGATGGCATGGCAACTTCTGACGAATTTTGCTTTTAGCCTTCACTGATCGGTTTTGGAGTTCCGTATCGGTTTTAATGAAACTGTTGCAAAGGCAATT
The DNA here is from genome assembly GCA_948098915.1 of Lampropteryx suffumata. Lineage (NCBI taxonomy): Eukaryota > Metazoa > Arthropoda > Insecta > Lepidoptera > Geometridae > Lampropteryx > Lampropteryx suffumata. The sequence continues at coordinate 18,403,435 of OX402557.1, read as the reverse complement.
TCGAACTTGAGCATCGGTAATTATCAACCCTGTATGTGTGGATTCTGCTTTGTGTAGCTTTGTGAGAGAACTTTTGCTAAATAGGCTAATATAAATTAATTTAACAGAAATATACTGTACTATGATATACAAGTGAAACAGTTAAGCTATTCAAGGACCGTTTAAAACAATCTACAGATAGCTTATGTGGTACCCAGAACACTGGCGTTATTCAACGTGGATGGCAAAGTTAAACTTTAGTAGTGTGTCGCACGAAAATGAAGGGAAAAAAATGGGGGAGGGGTAGGGCAGGGACCCCTTCTCCCCCCTGGCACCACCCCCATACTAGGTATTGCCCCGTTTCTGAGATATTTGAATAAATGTAACCTAACCTCAAAAAAAAAAATTGATACAACTAATCTAGTTTAAATTACCAAGGCGGGGGAGGGAGAGGTCCACCTCACCCTTGGTAAAGCTCCCATGATAAAGGTAAATGCACAAATGAGAAAAAACATAACCTAATTTGTAACCTATCGACAAATAAATAAAACATCAAAACATTCAGTTTTTTACATATGGCGCGATTTGGCGCGGTAACAGTGACATGACACATGACAGGTTTTTTACGTTTCGTTCACATCAATTTTGCACAACATGATAAACCACAGACAACAAATACGACAAATATCAGATAAACCGTGACCTTGTATTATTTTCTAACGTTGCGGCGGCCGCTGCCGCGGCACGCTTCGCTGGCCTTGCGCGTTTTTTTCTATACTCCAAACTAACCTACCTAGTGATAAGTGATATGATAAGTAACCAAGTAAGATATACCGTGACCTTGTATTATTTTCTGGCACTGCGGCGGCCGCTGCCGCGGCACGCTTCGCTCGCCTTGCGCGTTTTTTTCTATACTCCAACATAACTTACCTAGTGATAGGTGATTAGTAACCAAGTGAGATATACCGTGACCTTGTATTATTTTCTGGCGCTGCGGCGGCCGCTGCCGCGGCACGCTTCGCTCGCCTTGCGCGTTTTTTTCTATACTCCAACATAACCTACCTAGTAATAGGTGATAAGTAACCAAGTGAAGTTAAGATAAGCCAAAGTCGTCGAAAGAACCATAACAAAATCACTGACAGGATTTTTACGTTTCGTTCACATCAATTTTGCACACAACATGTTAAACCATAGACAAGAATTACGACAAAGTTGATTATTATCTGTAAATTTTTATGTAGTTTTATCTGATTTATCTGATTTGAGGTTAAAAATGTTTAATAATTTTCTCGAAAACTAAGAATAACCTAATGTTATTAGTGGTAAATATGTAATCAGGAAGCAAAACCCTACCAGATGTGAGTCTTTTCGTCTTTTCTTTTATTGTTTTAATAATGTTAAGTCTTTTGCGTCAAACTGCTTAAACACAAAAAGGTTTCGCATTTCAACAGGCACATTTCGAATAGTATGGAAGTATGGATACGGATTCCCAAAGAATACATTTAATTTGAAATAACAAATTGAGATTGAAATAGCAATTTAATATTGAATTTGATCGAATTGAATTTGATTACATAAAGTTTATTTGCTAAAATTTCAAATTGTACGGTATAAGTTAAAATTTTCTGAGAAGTTTATCTGATGGATCAAAAACCGCGTGTTAACTTAATATTCAGTGGTTGGGTATACTTTGATTAGAAACCAATATTATTATGATATTTGGAAATGAATGGGTTGTTTCCACCCGTAGAATGACTATTATCAAACTTTCTACCAAAAAATGGTTGTTGATTTGCTCTTTTGTGAAATATTTATATTAAACATTAATATTAATATTATATGTATGTCCAGCAGTGGACTGACACGGGCTGATGATGATGATCATGATTAATATTATATAAGTGTTTTATCAACATTTATATTATTATTAATAAAATATTGAGTATCAAACTTCTTCTCTATATCCAAATGTAATTTTATTCTATTCATCTGATTCATATGACTGGCCACAGCTCATTTAGTAGAAAAATCTGCCTTCGGTTTCGTAGGTTGTGGGTTTGATGCTTAGGACAAACATTTGTGTGATATTTATAGATATTTGTTCTGTATCTGGGTGTTATAAAGTATCTTGGGTATGTTTTATATCAGTCATTCGGCTTACATAGCACAAGTTTTGCTTATTTTGCGATATCGTGTGCTGTGCGAAATCGTCCAGCATTATTTGTTTATTTATCAACCGATTTCAAAAAGGAGGAGGTTCTCAATTCGACTGTATTTTTTTATGTTTGTTACCTCATAACTCCGTTATTTATGAGCCGATTTGAAAAAAGCTGATTTCATGTCCGATTGGTTCCATATAAATTTCATAAAAATCGGTTCAGTAGTTAGGTTTTTAAATCAATAAAACTGAAAAAATATGTCATCCTCTTGGAACAAAATTTTGATATTTTACTTTTATACACATGAAGTCGGTTATCTTTTTAGTATTAAACGTATTAAAAATACGTAATTATTGAGCTAGGTATGTACGTAATAGTTGTACACTTACCTCTGGCAGACATCAATTTTATTGATACTTGAGCTTAAAGTTTCAGCAACGTTGGTCTAGAAACGACAAGATAAGGTACACCACAAGCTACCGTAACCCAAGTGATCTACAAACACAAATTGGTAACCCAATCAATCATTATTCATCTCAGAGTACCTCATGCATAAATTCATCCCAAACTCTAAGTTCACCAACACGTTAAGCGCTAACAGTGGATGAGGACAGGACGTTAACGTTAAGCCCTTCGTAATGTAGGTTGATATTAGTGCTTGGCCAGACTGCAAACGCGGGCGCAGCACGACAAACTCAAACATAAAAACTTAATTTGAGTGTCCATTGTGGACACGCGGGTGCGAGGTGGACGCGGGAATCGGCGCGGGAAACACTGCAACTTCGTGTGAAGAAAATAAATATACATAAATAAAAAATAAAATAACAAAAATCTATGGTCATTTCACAAATGATTATCCTGAGAGAAAATCGAACCCTCAACAACACAGAGCACAGCACAGCACAGAGGACAGAGGACAGAGCTACTAGCAACTGTATTAGGCCAGTCAAAGTCAGTAGATAAATGCATGGTTTTAGATTTAGATATCAACCAGACCGCATATCTAAATCTGAGTGTTTCATAACATACATTCATGCTGCCAAACACTCGCATACGCTATCTTATGTGCACAAAACTCACTCACACACAACACTACGCAACTTGCAAAACACACACACACACTACGTCACTCTCACAAAACACATTTTTTTGCGTCCCACTTAAATAACAATTAGATTTATCTATCTAATACCTTTAAACGAGCAATTCTTGTATATATAATTTGAATCTCGGAAACGACTCCAACGATTTGCATGAAATTTAGTCTGCAGGAGGTTTCGGGGGCGATAAATCAATCTATTTAGGTTTTATTTTTAGAAATGTCGTTTATCCGTGTTTTATACCGAACTAGGCTCGGTCATCCAGGTCAGATTAATCAGATGAGTTAAACTTTCTGTAAAATTTGTACCCGGTACTCTTCGTTCTAGAAGAGGGCGCTTGTACTGCGACACAGTATTTGTACGTCTGTGAGTATCATCGTTTTCAGTTTCTTTTATAATGTTCCAAATAAAGATACCTATTTGAATGATTCGATAAGTTAATTTTATTACTTATGATTTTGTTTGACAATTTGTAGATTGGTTGTCATTGTAACCGATGGTTAAAGTAATCGGTTGTTAACATGCAAGTGAACATAAGGGTCACACCGTGTCTACAGATAGCCCGCCACCCTGGCAATTATAAGGCAGGTGTAGGACCGGCGATTACACCCCCTGCTACCCCTTGAGCTAGGCTCATGGGGCGCATTAAGGATCATCTTAAAGTTAGGATTACTCAGATCGTCTAATACATAAATCATTTGACAACCTCTGTGGCACAGTGGGCGAAGGCATATAATCATTTTATTCCATAGTACAAGTACGACTTTTGTGGTCCCTTTAATCTTCAAGGGGAGACCCTAAATTCAACTCTGTTCCCACCCTCCTAAACGTTTCCTTTCCCACTAAATACTTCCCTTCAGATCCTGCAGGAAACAATCTGTGACATGAAAGTACATCTGTCTGAGGATCATAGCAGGACGAGCATAACATGAAAGCGGCAGGATAAGAAAGGATTCTGAAAAAATACTGCGGCAAATAACTACAATATTATTATATTAGCTTTTACCCGCGGCTGCGCGTGTAAACTACATAAAAAGTACCATATATGCTATTTCATACTACAGACTATGGATCTAATCTATAATCGCACACTAGCTAATGAGTTGTTTAAATCTGTTGCCATCTCTATTATTAGACATTAAAATAACAGGGACATGATGTCCCTATGCCTATGTATTATGCTGATGCATAATCGGCCTTAGTTCATCTGTTGAAGATGATTTCGGTGGCGTCAGTCAAGTTACAGAGCAGTTATTTGTAATTGAAAATATTCGTTTATGGATCCACTCCAGCACCGAGCCGGGTTTGTTTCAAGTTTTCCTTCTTTATTGCTAGCTCTTCTGTTAGTCAGCAGGAAGAATAACCCCCAATAATTTAAAGACTATCGCAGTCGTCTCCATCACAGGGACAGAGCAGACTGTAAATCGAGTGATTATAACACAGTGACAGTTTCCTAATCTATGTTTTTGTAACCAAACTTCACACAATTCGCAATTAACACAAAATCAATTTATAATATGTATATATTTTTTTATTTTATACCATGTTTATTTTTGTTTTTAATTGTTTACTTATGATAAATTTCGTGTATGTATGCCACCCGCGTAGCAACGGTCATAGTCTAGTCCGAAAACCATCGCTACTTTTTAAGGGGATGTGTCTCAGGCAGGCCTTCGCCCACTGCGCCACAGAGGTCGTTTATTCATCAACCACGACTTAACAACCATTAACCCCATGAATACGTTTTTAATGGACGCTATAAACCTAGTACCATATGGAAGACCATCCCCTTGATAACAACTCTATATCCAACCTATTCCAATACTTTATACACATAGTAACATATTTGAAAGCGCAGGAGGGCCTTTATCAGAGTTATTTTTTCGCGTCGTGGACGCAGGTGAAGAAGCAAAACTAAATAATTATTCTCTTTGTAGAGAAATAGTGTAATTCTTCCAAATACTCTGAATCATAGAAAATAAATCTTTCGATAAATTAATCTTAATTCTTAGTACTAAACACTAATTTTACAACACTACAATTAACACTAATTTTATTCCTAATTAACATTGATTGGCTAGATACTAAGCGATTGTCCAAACCAGATGGCTCGCTACCATCGACACGACGCTCCGCTAGAGTGACATTCACAGCCTTCTGTCACTCTTGTCGTTGAAAATTTGCTATCGCGCTGTCATATTTGAACAATATTTTTAATTGCATTTTTTTTCTTTCCTACAATAAGTTCTTTAACTTTCTAATAGACGGCAGAATAAGTTAACATCAACTGAGCTATTGAGCCAGCAACGGGTTTTAGTTAACATAATATAAGTTTACCACTATAAGTATTAACCACATGAATTCGTTTTTGATGGATGCTATAAACCTAGTATAATACAGAGGACCATCCTCTTAATAACCGTATATCCAACCTATTCACAACTTTATGCATCGTAACAACAAGGTTCAAATCAACTACAAGTGGAATTGTTGTGTAAACGGTGTCCCTTTTTGCCTCATTAAGTACATTTAGCCGAAACATTATTGCTTTTGAAAGTTGTTTGTATTGAATTTTAGTAGAGTCATGTTTAGAGTATGTGAGGCCACACGGACAGCTTAACTATTTAATGGATGCTGAAACTTAATTTATAGTTTGTGAAAGCAATTTAGTATGTTTTAAATGTACCTACCTACCGTTAAGCTCACAGAACTCAGTGACTGGGGATTTAAAGTTTTAGATAAAGGGTATGTCGAACAGGAAAAGGCAGTAAAAGACTACAACTATGAACGGAATTTCAATACAATTTTCGAAAATTGTAAGTACAAATACGTTTTTTAAGAAATAGAAATAATATATGAAATATGGTAGGTAACAGATATTGAGTCATTCAGTAAGTTCACATATTGGACCAAAGATCATTGCCATGCAAATTTTAATGTTTTTGAAAACATTAAATTAAACTATATAGTATTCTATTTTAGTATTAATTAATTACTCCATAAAGTGTTTAATAACTAATAATAATATAATAAATAATGTCGGACATTTAAGTGATAATGTGATATTGTGATAATGTGTGTTAAGTGATAGTCGGACATCAAGTAAGCAGAGCTTGTGTTATGGGACCACATGACTGATACACTACTTATATAATTGTTTTTGTAAATACATACATATTATACATAGAAATACCCAGACCCGAGACAAATAGTTGCAAATCATACAAACATTTAACCCACGGTGGGATTTGAACCCGCATAAAAGCATACGTGGCGTTACTGATAGTGATTCAGACCGTGGTTGTTATTGTGTGATTATGGGTATTTGCTAGTAATATAAATTTAAGGCAAGACAAAATAAAAATAAGTCACAAGATTTAGGCGGGCCAGGCGTACTCCGAACTTGAGTACAAAGTTACAAGTATATTGGCGCACCCAACTTGTTGGGCATGTTTGTAAAGAAGTGTCAGACAAGAAAGTCACGCGATTAAAAGAGATGCACCATGTAGGTAAATTGTTAGGTAATAGGTGCTTGTGGGAGCTGAATTGCACTTTGTTGCGACTCTAGCAAGAATCGCTATTTATATAAATATTCATAACCATCTGTACTTGTACTAATAAGTAATCTGTGGTATAGTGAGTTACCTAAATTACTCATAACATTTACAGAACATAATTTCTACGTAACTTACCTACGTATTTTACGTATATATTGTAACTAGCTCGCGACTTCGTGCGCTATTTTTTTTTAAGAATTGTAGCTTAAATCCTTCCCCAGGACAATTTATGTCCTTGTCAAATTGTATAGATATGTTTCAAGCCAATCATACCCATACCCATTAAAAAGTTTCCATACAAACATTCACACCTCATTTAACCTCTTTGTTAGGGTTATTTTAAAAAATCTTGAAACACATGACCATTTATTTTGCAATTTAAGTATTCATACAAAGTTTCTAAGAAATCACACCACCCGTTAAAAAGTTCCCATACAAACTGACACCCTATTTAATCTCTTTGTTAAGGTTATTTTAAAAGATCCTGAAACACGTGACCATTTAATTTTGCATTTTATTTATTTATATCAAGTTTCAAGCAAATCGCACCACGCGTTAAAAAGTTTCATACATTTGTTTTCACCCCTTTTCACCTTCTTAGGGGTTAAATTTCAAAAATCCCCACTTAGTGGGTGGTTTTGCTATTATAAAAAGATAGGATTTTGGATAAAAGAAAATTTCAGCTTTCTTTCTATTTGACACATTGTTATACTAAAATCGAGCAAGCTAGAACTAGCTTCTATCGGTATCTTCACTATTTAATAACAGTCCGTTCAAAAACGTATGGCCGATGGGACAGTAAAAAGTGTGAGCGGTGCAGAAGAATGCCTAACACGCTCCCACTTGCTGCCTTACCAAAATGCTTAGCACTGTGGATTTATCCGCGCTTTTCGGTGGAGCATTTATTCAAACGTACTAGCAGACATTTCTGCTTCTGGCAGGTATGTACATTTTCAATGGAGGTATGTACATTTTCAATGTAGTTCAAACTACAATTAATTGACAGAAAAAACCGCGGTTGGCGAAAATCCTGCAAAGCACTATGGAAAAACCAACATTTGGCAGAAAAAACTCGCGGCGCGGTTCAGAAATGAAAACGCCGAGAATCGGTTAAAACCACGGACTGCGGAATAAACAGTGCATCCTACCAATAATTAGCGATAAGTTTCTTGAGAAATTATTCGCCGCGGGTTATTCTCCAGTGCGCTAATAGTTCAAATTCTTGTATTTTTTGTTTACATATAAACAAAACAAAACATTTTTCAGTGTCCCCGCGGCTGAACCATAAAGCAGATTAAAGTAATCCTGTTATGTCACAGAAAACAGGATATCATGTCCCGGGCGATTCCTTCTAATTAACGTTTAGCCGGTGAATGTGGAACTCTGAGGTTTCTACTGGGGAGAAGGGAACAGCTGGTTCACTTAAGTGTATGAAGAAAAACAAAAGCTTGAAAATCTATTAAGTAAATTTAGTTATAAGATTATAACACGGCGTCTGGTAGTAACATTGCGCGACTCAAAAGCTGGCTCCTATCTAGCCTAACGTATTAGCATTACCATTCAACGTGGCAAAGCTGCCAGTGTCTTGGGGACCTTGCCCTCTGGCAGCGATCTGGATCAGTTTTTAAACGGTCCTTAGATAGCTCAACTGTTTTACATTTATTTTATACGACGGTTTTGACGACCTCTGTAGCGCAGTGGGCTTAGGTCCAGCTGAGACGCAGAAGGTTGCGGGTTCGATTCCCGCCGTGGGACAAATGTTTGTATGATCTGCAAGTACGAGTCTGGGTGTTTCTATGTATAATATGCAGGTATTTACAAAAAAAATATAAGTAGTATACCCATCAGTCATGTGGTACCCATAACACAAGCTCTGCTTACTTTGGGGCCAGATGATGTAGTGTGAAATGTCCCGGATTATTTATTTATTTTATTTATATTATTTTGTACATTAATGTAATTAATAATATTTAGTTAATTGTAGATTAGCAAATTTGAAAACGTAATAATACAGAAACTGTCTCATATTTAGATGACAAACAAGCTTGGGTCATCCCAAGCTTGTTTGTCATCTAAATATGAGACAGTTTTAAGTTGGAGCTTCATAGCTCCAACTTAACTAAGTCGCTGCCGAGTTAAGTTCAACTTAACTCGGCATCCGTAACAAAATTAGCAAGGATCAAACCAAAAGTGTTATGAATAGACGTATTTCTTGGCAGATTCTTCTTAAACTGGGGTTAGGAGATACCGGTACTAGATTCACTAGCATTATAAGACGATTGAAAGTTGTCTTTGCGATTTTAGTGAATAAAGAATATTGTGATTGATTTTTATCATTTTAATTGAAACTATAGATCCTTTCTGCTGCAATATTTTATATTCTGTTATTTTGTCGTACTTTTTCTGAACAAAATTTTATATTCTGTTATTTTGTCGGACTTTTTCCAAACAAAATTTTATATTCTGTTATTTTGTCGGACTTTTTCCAAACTAAATTTTATATTCTGTTATTTTGTCGGACTTTTTCCAAACTAAATTTTATATTCTGTTATTTTGTCGGACTTTTTCCGAACTAAATTTTATATTCTGTTATTTTGTCGGACTTTTTCCAAACTAAATTTTATATTCTGTTATTTTGTCGGACTTTTTCCAAACTAAATTTTATATTCTGTTATTTTGTCGGACTTTTACCGAACTAAATTTTATATTCTGTTATTTTGTCGGACTTCTTCCGAACAAAATATTAGTAAAATATGAGCGAATGTTTGCACCAAAGTCTAAGAAGTTAAAGTATAAGAGCATTATTTAAAAATACATTCAACTTCTTCGTTAATGGCATGTATCAAGTGATTGTTTGAAAATATAGCCTTAGTCGAATAGTCAATCGTCATTTGTATATTATAAACGTCATCGCGGAATGACTGTCTAGAACTTTCTAAGGATTCCTTGTCGTTCAAATCACATTGCAACATAATAAACTTATAATTCAATTATCCATACTTGTGCTACGAAGTCACAATTTATTTATTAAAGTTCCGCTAAGATGATGTACTTAGCGGAACTTAGCGGAAGATGAATAAAACATGCACGGGAAATAGAAAAATATTTTAGAAGTGCTATATTACTTAATGAAATGGCAAACGAAGATCCAAAATATATGTACAATGGTTGGTCTGGTCGCTAAGGAAGCGATTTATTCCAGACGATTTTGACCAAGTTTGTTATAGCAGAATTCATAGGCGCTGGATTATCGTTGTAATCGTATGAAATGAGCTAGCTGTCTACGTTATCTTAGCTGTTCTGTTCCGTAGGGGTTTTTGCACTTAACTAGATTTGTTTGAGAGTTAAACTGCATTATCAAGGCAATTGTCCTGCGGACCATGAATCTTGATGCGCAATTTACAAAGACAAGCTTAAGTCCGTCGGTCAGTAGTTTTGTACAATATAGGTGGAGTTGTGAATCACTGTAACTTGTATCGTATGTCATTGACTTAAATTTCACTTCAGCGCATACCACTGCAGAGTCGCCATTACAAAGAAAAGAAGATAACTAATACAGTTTAGAGTTGTTTAGTGGATGAGGACTTGTATCCACTTAATAACCATGGGTGCTATAGAAACAATGGTTGTTATATACTTATAGGTATTTATATGTGACAATCTTATAGCAGACTTAAAACCAGGATGAATTAAAAATATAACCAACGTTCAAAAAATCTAATCTATCTACAGTCCATTCCAATGAGCCCAAACACAACACTTCAACTGTTAGTTGGAGAGTGGTTGGCGACCCTGCAAATAAATGCTGCAGCATCAGATCTAGGTTAACGTGCTCTTGAAGTATCATTAATCGTCAGACCTTTGGAAGTAGCTCATATTCCTATAACAATCACAAAATAATAGATAACCAATAACCAGCAAAGAACAAATTTTTCAGGTTCATTCTTTTGGAAGCTATAATGCCACAGACAGACACACATATAATACAAATACACATGTCAATGTAATAATACCTCTTTGTTAGCTTTGTGGGTAAATAAACTGTTTCTATCTATCAAGTGCAAGACTGAATATTTGTAAGCGATGTAACTCTTTTCGACAGTTGCAAAAAAACACAACTTTTTAACTTGATATATTTTTTTGAAACATTGGCAATCAGATACTCTCTGATCAGATTGGACCTAATTACTGAATTGAACTTAAATCCTTAATTAAACTTAAATGAGGGCAGTTTAGAAAAACTGACCGCGCTACTCGGTGGCCACTCCCTAAGCATCCAGTCAGTCCCAGACCACGGTTATTGAACTGAAACGTATTTATTTATTTTTTTGTTAGTTGCATTAACAAGGTTTACTCTAGCACATCCAAATATCTAACAAACTTATACAAAATTCTGAGTGGCATCTTAATTACAGATGCAAACGACGATGCTATTTTTTTCAATAATTGATTATCATAGGAACAAAGTAATTACATTTCATGGAAAATTTATATCATAATTCATAAATAATTAATAAAAATTTGGTTAAATAATAAAAATGTGGGAACACAGCATGATCAAGCCCCAAAATAAGCAGAGATTTTGTTTTGGGTACATGACTGATACATTTTTTTTTCTAAATACATACATAGGTACATTATTATACATAGAAAAAACACCCAGACCCGAAACAAACATTTGTCCCGCGGTGGTAATCGAATCAGCAACCTTCTGCGTCTACAGAGGTCGTCAAATAAGATAAGATAAAAGATATTTATAACAGCAAAATACATATTTATAAAAATATCTATTTACTTTTCTATTAAATACAAGAATCATTTAAATTGCTTTACATGCTACGTGAATTTAGGTGCCCATTCATCCTAACCCAAGTGCAAGTGAGAAAGCCAGAATATGGAGAATCAAGTGGACAATACATACAAACATTACTCCGCTAGTAAAAAGCTGATCCATCAGTGTCGCGATTTGCATACAAAACAGGATGCTGTGTTTATATGCAGCTGAGTCCTGACGCTGTAATAGAGCACAAAGTTTCATCGTATATTTTAAAACTTTACTTATGTTGAGATCCTGCGAACATCCGTTAGAAGCTTCCGTTGTTTTTATCTTGGAAAATAAATATTTACGTATAAACAAATATTGGATGACAATCAACACAACATCATCTACCTCCTAATTAGGCATAGCTTGTAAATCTCATGACTGATATTTTTTTAACTTTAAATAGGTACATACTCCTCATACTTCATAACACCCAAACACAGAACAAGCCAAGGAACAACAAAACGACCCGCAGGTTTTTACTCATAATTACGTTTTAAAAACTAAAAATAAAAACGATTTCATTTATAAAAAAACAAAATTTCGTTTACCTGAATGACATATTTTTTCCAGCTACTTATTTTGATATAAAAACTAAACTACGAAACCGATTTTGATGAAATATCTATAGGACTATATATCTTCAAAATTGGTTTCAAATCGTGAACGAACTCTTATTATGGAAACCAGACGCACCGTCTGCTACCCAGCTGCAGTTGAAAATAGGCATTTAGCAAAGACATTAGCATCGAGCTAGTAGTACTAATCACACAACTTAGGCTTGTTGTTAGTTATTGCGAATAATACCCCTATTAAGTATCCGTTCTGATTTGCATAGATCAATAAACTGATGGAAATCACTAACAGGTTGTCTCTATATATATAAATATTTTGTGCGTGTGTTTGAAATTAAACTCCTCCTAAACGGCTGGACCGATTTTGATGAAATTTTTTGTGTGTCTCGAATTCGAGAATGGTTTAGATTTTACATAATATTTTTTTATATTATTTTCCTTTTAAAATGCGCGGATGAAGTCGCGAACGGGACAGCTTGTAAATATATGGGATTGTGGCTTTAGATGTTAGTGGTTTGATAGTCACGGAAGACTTCTGAAGCATTGCATTTTGAATCTTGTAGCAATGGTAATAAAGGTTACAAGACGAGTCTTCAAGTTAAAAACAACAGAAGTGTCAAGTCAAATCAGATAAAGGCAAGTCAAAGTCAAAAGATATTTTATTCAATACATTTACAAGGATCACTTTGAAACGTCTTACATACTAGGTGAATATAACAAGTTATACCGCAGTTGCGTTGTACATTAATGGAGTTTGCGACCATTTTGTCTGTCAGTTAGTCTGATCAATATGAATAGAGTCGTGAATTATTATATTGTGTGTGTTATGTCATTGACACATAATATCACTCTAATGCTATTCTCTTACATTACTAGCTCATTTCTCAATTCCAATCTGTCGACCTGCCAAGTTTCATGATCAACAGTTTGAAAGTTATAGTCGGACAAACATACCTAGCCAAATTTTCAAAATGAGTACAAAGATCTTGGCTCGCTTCGCTCACACTTTCTTCTTTTACGACTCTAGACTGTGACTTTTTATAGTGAAGAGTGTCGCCAAAATTACCAATGAAATCTTAGCTCCCTTTGCTCGCTCACAAGCCACAAGCCAGCTTTATTTCCCAGAACCCTTAAATAACAGTGTAAGTGTATGTAATTATGTAGTTTAAATTCATATTTGTATGAATTAGTTATTACATTTTTTTTTTCCTTCTTATAATCTAAATTAATATTTTGTTAGGGTATGGGCCCCTCCTCGGGTGAAGGCCTCCTGCAGTTGTTTCCAATTTTCCCTGTCGTTTGCTATATTTTGCTAATCGTCTCCTACTGTATCGTTTAGGTCGTCAGCCCATCTTCTTTTCGGTCTGCCTGCTTTTCTTTTCCCTGTGGGCCCTTTCCACTTTGTAGTTTTGGCTGTCCACCTGCCGTCCTTATATCGTGCTACGTGGCCAGCCCATTGCCATTTTAGTTTTAGAGCTTGCGTGGGAGCATCGGTTACCTTTGTTTTTTGTCTTATAACTTCATTTCTGACTTTGTGTATTTTCCTTACGTTCAATATACTTCTCTCCATGGTCTTTTGTGTTGTTTCTATCTTGTGTTTGGCTCTTGTCGTGAATACCCAAGTTTGGCGTCCGTACAGCAGGCAGGGCAATATACAGGTATCTAAAACGGTTTTCTTCATCGATATTGTGTAGTCTCCTTTTAAGATTTCTTTGAGTGACCAGAATTTCTTCCATGTTATACTAGCTCTCCTTTCAACATCGTCTTCGTTGTTTGTTTTCTTAAATTATACTTGTTTACCCAGATAGATGTAGTTAGCCAGCTAGTATGCCAATCAAACTTTCTTTGGGGAAATAAACAATTTCTAATTTATATTATAAATTAGAAATTGTATATATATAACTAAAAAGAAGGTTTCAATACAACATTTTCTATGTATATAGAAAATAGTTTGTTAGTCTTGTGATTCCCATAACCCAAGCTATTCGTACTTTGGGGCTAGATAGTACTGTGAGAAATGTCCGGTATTATTTATGCATCCCATCTGTCGGGGACTTCCGTTAGGGCCGGTGCGGCGGCTGAATGTGCCGAGGACCTCAAAAACCGCAAATATGCTGGTATGGATAAGGCCTACATATTTGAGCCATTCAACGTGGTAATGTCGCCAGTATCTTGTGAACGCTGCGCTCTGGCAGTGATCCGGATCAGTTGAGCTATCTAAAGATCGTTTTAAACGGTCCTTAGATAGCTTAACTGTTTCACGTGTATTTTATATTATTTTGTACATTTCTGTTATTATTTCTGTAAATAAATATATCCATGAGTATTTTTTATATATATATATTTCATTTTACCTTTTCTCACGGTTGTTGAATCTTTTTCTAGCGAGTTTATGATAAGCAGAAAATAATCCTAAATAACAAATTTAGTCGTGCCTTCTCACTCAGACAGTTCTAACAGTAATTAGTGCGAATGAAATGATATAGTTTAAACCGGTTATACCAGCATCGCAGCATCAGTGTATCGTGTCTATAACGCAACTGTAATATGAAGCAATATCAAGCAATAATGGGCAGAGCAATATTGAGTGACACACTTCGAAATGCCTAAGCCGTTCTATATGTAAATCTAAGCACAGATTGTTATCTACTGAATAAAACATGTCTATATTTAAAGTGGATTTGAGATACCAACTATTTTAAATCGCTTTTTTATGAGGACTAGAAACAAATACTTGCAGATCATACAAAGATATATCCCGAGGCGGGAATCAAACCGTCTCGAGCCTTGGCCCACTGCGCCACAGAGGTCGTCAGAGGTCTTGACAGAGATAAAAGTAGACTATGTCCATCACCAATATATAAGTTATAACTTCATCAGAATCCGTTTAGCCGTACGGTTGTCAAATGACAACAAACAATAAAAAAAACATGAATTTATAATATTGTTTGCTTCTGCTCAGCGGCTTCGCACGCGTGGTACTTACATAAAAAGTAGCCAACGTTTCTCCTCAAGATACTATCTATCTGCTTACCAAATATCATCAAGATCCGTTCAGCCGTTTAGCAGACAGACAGACCGACAGACTGACGTTTTCGAATTTATATGTTAGCATGGATTATGTATCATGGATAAGTATAGGATTAGTGGTAAGTTAATCTATTAACTTTGAGTAATACTTTCTAGAGAAATTTGCAATGATCTATTTCATTTTGCAAAGTTCTATCATAAATTTTAATTGGAATTTTCCAAACGTTTTACCCTAGTTCTTCCGCCCAAGTAAAAATAAAACTTACCTACAAACGATAGAGATCATTATCCTCTATAGGATCGAGCGTTGCCATTGTTACATTCTATATGCGACTTTGTGTCTTAGCGCCTTCTGATAGAAGTTTTATTTGAAGAAGAGTAATCGATTAGTCAATTTCGACAACGATATTTGGCCTCGCATGGAATTTAATAATGGCATGTTTTTCAATTAGGCCACATACCCGACTCATGATATTATATTCAACTAGCTAGTGCCCGCGACTTCGTTTGCGCAGGAATAGTACTTCGTGTGATTCTAACGGTTTTTGCAGCGCACGTCAGAATAGCTTGCAGATGGCAGATTTTTTTCCTACTTACTTTACACTTATCGTTATATATTGAACAAACCACACAATATATCTTAAAATTATAGGCTAGGTGTATTGTGATGTAAAAGCTATATAGTCCAGGATCCCTGGTCCATTTTTGCTTTTGATTACTATCAAGCTAATTTTCCGTGAGTAGCTTCATTTTGATGAAACGCCCAACAATTTCTTGTACTAAACTCTCTATCGTGGTAGCTAACAGAGGAAGCAAGGATAACATATTTCGATTTTATAATTATCAAATATTTATTACTAACTGTTTTTGTTATTAAATCTCAAGTTAATTATCTAAATTATACGAAAAAATATTTGTCCTACAAAATCAATGGTTTGATCAAAGAGTCCCCTCCTTCCAACATGTATCGACAACGAGGTCATCATAAATGATTACTAACCAGCTGATTATTTCTTTTTTTACTTAGTTAATATTTATATAATTTAAAAGTCATAATGTCCTACAAATTGCGTGGTACGTTATCCCGGTCCTACGCTCAAAAGTAGTGGTACAGATTATCAAATATTTATTACTAGTACTACTTTTTTTACTACTAATAGTCATACGCTCAAAAGTATTCTTGATATCCAATTTCAGAGGTGCCGCAACAGCATGGGTTCTTGAGGGGTAGATCAACCACTTCAAACCGTCGGAACCCTCTCAAGTCGACGTTATATACACAGATTATAGTAAATGCTTTGATCGCATTGATCACTTTATTCTTTTACAGAAACTTCAGAGGATGGGTATTAGGGGTAACTTGTTTAGATGGTTTTCTTCGTATGTCCGTAATAGGTGTCAGACTGTTGTATTGAATGGGTACTCTTCGTTGCCCATGAACATTCCCTCAGGAGTCCCTCAAGAATCGTTATTAGGCCCGTTACTTTTTTAAAAATATTCGTTAATGATATCTCTACTTGCTTTGTTTATTCTAAAACTCTTATCTATGCTGACGATATGAAAATACTTCTCGTTATAAAAACACACGACGATACCCTGCGCCGACAGGACGATCTTAACAGATTTTACAGTTATTGTACTCATATTGAGAATTAGAATTAAATGTCTCAAAATGTTAAGTGTGTTCTTATACTCGCAAACGCACGCCACTAAAATTCGAATACACATTACAAAATTCTGTTATATCTGTAATAGCAGAGTAACTTCAATCAGGGATTTAGGCGTCACATTTGACAGTAAAGTTTTATTTGATGAGCATGTTGAGAACTTAATTAAAAAAGCATCGCGCGCACTTGGCTTTGTATTGAGAATGTCTAGTGAATTTTCTAGTATCTTAATTGTTGTATAATGATGATAATCCAAATGATTTATACAATACATTTTCACTGAATTTAATAAAGTATTCAGTTCTATTTTCACATCCAAAACTATTGTGGTCTCTGGCAGTTAAACATTTTGTGAGTGGGCAACAGCAGGTATTCATAAGACTAGGCGTACCTTGTATGAATTGTACAGTGAAAAACGGTATAATTTTAGTGAAGAGTTTAAAGAAAAAGTAAAAAATTACTCAAGAATCTTTAAGAATGTTTGTCGCTTTGCTAAATCTCAGTATATAAGCTCAAAAATTAAAAACAGTCAAGATAAAATAAAAGCAGCTTGGAAAATAATTAATAGTGAGACCGGAAAATCCAAAACTCATAATAGGGTAATAAATTTAAATATTAACAATAATATAATTAAGCAAGATATAGATGTAGCAAAGGCATTTGAAACTTTTTTTACTGACTTTCCAGTCTCCACTACAAAGTCATTAAACTCTTCTAATAATAGCAGCAATTCTTTTAATAGTAGTATCATTGTTAAAAGATAGTTTACCTGAATATCACACAATTTTACTTTGAACATGTGGACAAAAACGATATTATCAAGGCATTCAAAATGATTAATGTAAAAAAGACCACTGATCTCTGGGGCATTTCTGTCATTGTTATAAAACCACTATTGACATTATTGCACCAGATCTAGCTTTCATATTTAATCATTGTATTGTACAGTGGAGTATTTCCTGATTTAATGAAACATAGCAAGATCATACCTCTATTCAAATCAGGTAGTCATTCCGATCCTAGTAACTTTAGGCCTATATCAGTACTTCCTACATTTAGTAAAATATTTGAAAAACTTATACTAAACCAATTACAACGGAATTTTAATACCAACAATTTACTAGACAGTAAACAATTCGGATTTACAAAGGGACGCTCAACAACTGATGCCGGTGTTGAGTGTTTCGGAAAAATTACATACTATACTCGCGGTTTTCGCGGTTTAACCATGATCCCGAGTGATTTTTTTCGAAAACCTTTCTTAGCGAGACCCTACGGCCCTAGAAGAAGCTGCATACCAAATTTAATTTCAATCTGATTGGTTGTATCTGAGATTTTGTGATGAATGATTAACTGGTATTTGACAAATATATAGTAGAAGAATATTAGGAATATATAAATGCACCTAATATATAATAACTTGTTTGCATGCGTGTTAGATTTGTCAACTGGCAAATTTAAAAACGTAATTAAGCAGAAACTGTCTATCAAAGCATATTTTAAAATATCTGATTATTCAGATGACAAAAAAGCTTGGGATGAATCTGCCCAACTAGACTCGGCATCCGTTACGAAATTGACAAGGATTATAAGGATTATACAGAGGAGTTTCAGGCCGAATTTTTCTTGGACTGGGGTGAGGAGGAACCGGCACTTAGATTCACTAGAATGTAAGAAGGCGAGGCAAAGTGGTCCTTGTGATTTTATTGAATTGAATTTATTTCAATTGAAGATGAATTTAGGTGCCTTCCTACTTTGCTATGATACAAAATACATTCTTCCACACAAATATTATAAATTTGAAAGTTTTAGTCTGTTCGTTACCTTTTCATGGCTAAACGGATCTTGATGAAATTTGGTAGAAGGATAGGTTATATCTTGATAACGAACGTAGGGTACTTTGTATGTAGTTCAAAATAATAATTTATTTTCTTATCAAAAAGCTGGTTAAGTGTACCAGCTGTTTAGTGTTCTGATTTTACTATAAGGTATTACCGTTAAGTTACTCTGTTCCCCACACTAGGTCTAACAAGCACCAATTAGTCCCAAACTAAGCATAGCTAATTGACATGTCAGCTCAGTTGGTAGTAGCTCTGTCTTCTGTGTTGTACGTTGAGGGTTCGACCAGGTCCAACATTTATTTAAATAACATAGATATTTGCTCTGTGTCTATATATACAGTAATAATAATGTCCGGGACATTTCACACAGCATCATCTGGCCCCAACGTAAGCAGAGGTTGTGTTATGGGTACCACATGACTGATATACTAAATCACAAACTATATGATGCTAACGCATCAGACGGGGCACTCCCATAGACGAAATCCTGTCCAATACCTGTTCACCTTATCCCATATGACAGATAACTTTTTTATTTTGAATGAACCTTTTAGCATCAGCAAGGTATTCATTCTACCGAGTATATTTTTTTTGCTTGCTTGCATACAATTGCTTACTATTTTAAAATATTTTATTGATCTACAAAGGAAAGACCCTGATAATCATAATAAACACATTGATTATACAATTAGACATTTATTTACAGAAATATACAGAATAATACAAAATACAAGTCAAACAGTTGAGCTATCTAAATTGCGTAAAACAATCTATAGATAGCCAAACTGGTCCAGAAAATTTGATTATTTCACGGAAGCGGCCTTGAATTCAAGAAAGAAAGGCATATTTGCATCTTATCAGGTCCTCAGCACCTCCCCACATGCAGCTGTCCTCACCAGCTCTAAGAGAAATCCCAGACTGTAATGGGATGCGGCAAGGGTGTCTACACAAGTAGCATCTCATATCAATGGCCTACCCATCTCTTAAAGGACAAGAGTCATCAGGCTTCTTACCATCATCACTTATCAGACTGTACAAGCCGAGAACAGCTGGTATGTTGATGTTGACATTTGAATTAGGTGTAATCTGCTTTGGAGTAGGTGTGAGCCAAATGTTGTAGTTTCATGGTGTGTAATCACATGATGATCACAGTACCATCTGGAAAAAAAAAGAAATTTAAGCACACATAACCAAATGCAATAATGTTGAGTGTTTAACATTCTATGTTGTTTCTATTGGTGTTTCTATGTATAATATGCATGTATTTACAAATAAAGGTATAAATAAAAAATATTGCTGGACAATGCACACAACATCATCTATTTATGGAGCCAAGATGACTGATAGAATACTTACACTCAGATACAGAACAAACACCTATGCTTTTCACACAATTGTTTATCTTGGGAGGGAATCAAACCCTCGACTTAGAGCGCAGAAGGCTACTACCAACTGAGCTGACAGGCCAGTCGATTATGTAGTATATCAGTCACTTGGTTCCCATAACAAAAGCTCTGCTTACATTATCATTATTATTATTATAATTATTATTTAATGATTTTGGTAAGATAAGTAGGTACAATAAGTACTTACTGGTGATTATAGCAGAAGAACACCAATAGACAGACATTTCGGTAGCAGCAGATTACGTTGGATAGGCATGTGCTCTCGAGTTGAAGCGAGAAATCTCTTCTAAAAATGCTTTCGACACACAATCAAACTGCTTGCGAAGATCTTGAAAACTTCAGGTCTAGAAGTCTTTTAGTCCAATCGAAGTCCAATCCAAGAGTCCATCTCTCTTTTCGGAAGCATAAAAAAACTGACGTCCTTTCGTTTACTAGCACAGCTCACAACACAGCACTTGTACATTACTGCGAGATTAAATTGCAGGTTCAGGAATTGAGAGGATATATATAAATTACTCACAGAATTTAAAAATCAACGTCATTTTTTGAAACTACAACAGCTGTTGCTTGTTTGTTAGTTTGGTTGGTTGGATTGATTTGATGTCGATAGCAAAATAGGAAACAAACATGACTTGATCGGGCAGGAAAGAAGTATGAAAGAAGGGGGAGAGGAACTGTTAACTATGTTAGTACTATCGTTCTATATAGACTATAAATCGGCCAGGATTTAAAGTTCAATGATTGCCGGCCATGTACTAAATATACTTTTTTTTTGTTAATACATACATGTTTTATATAGAAAATTCCGAGACCTGAGACTTACTTGCAGATCATACAAACATTTGTCCCGGGGTGGGAATCGATCCCGCAACTTTTTGCGTTTTAGTCAGTATCATTACTATGTACACAACCTACAGCACAGAAGGCAGTGTACTAACTGAGCTGAGACTAGTCGTATCACCTACTAAGCTGCTATGACGCAGAGTAGCTACGGCGTAGCAACGTAGCTAGAAACGTAGCAACGTAGCTAGAAGCGTAGCAACGTAGCTAGAAGCGTAGCAACGTAGCTAGTTGCGTAGTGTCGTTTTTCATTTGGGGACTTGAAATAATTAAACAACAATATTCAAATACAAAATAAAAACATTTAATTGGAGTTTCCACAAACCAAACATAGAAACACTTATTTCTACATATTGCTAAACGCTTTTACAATAATATTAAAAACATTAATAAAATATTTATTAATACGTAAGTTATAATAGATCTAGCTTAGTACAAAGTAAATGCAATGGCATTAATGCATGTTCAGTTTTAACTCATTGACTAGATTTTTAACTTAACAGAATATTACTAAGTGAAAGTATCTACACCACTTTACCTAAATTAGAGTTATTGCACTGCCCAAAAAATTACACTTAACTAAAAAAACGAATGTGTTACAAAATAATGACGATAACACAACTTGTGCAAACAAGATATATATAGACGAATACAAGGTTACTGAAAGTAAAAATCAAATTTTAGATGAAGGACTACCCAAAATTTCAAATCCCGTTATCCTAATATTTCGAAACACTTCCGATTATAAAACTCTTTCTACGGTGACTCTACGTAATATTAGTGATAGATGTATATAATGAAGATATAGTTAGATGATATGAAATACTCGTAATTATCGAAATATACGAACTTATTCACAGATTGGTCCTTAAATTTAATAAATGGGGTTTTGGAAATCGCAAAAAAATATATAAAAAAACAATAACAAACATGCTCAATCCCCAGGCTTGGTATCATCTATCTATCTATCTCTAGTTACTGAGGCCTTTAAAGATGAAGGGGTAGTCAGAAGTATGTTTAAAAATTACTTCGAATATAAGAGTTAAGGAGCAAAATTATATATTGTGATTTGCAGGTTTTTTATTCACAAATATTCACAATGGCTAAAGTCTGTTCAATATGAGTAGAGTCGTGAATCATTCGATTTTATACCTAAAGACACTGACATAAATGTCACCCTACGATCCTACTATTATCAAATAGACTGTAGGTAGTTTTATGAAATCTAGCGTGGACATGTTTTTATTTTAAGAATATTGTGCTTTATTAAAAAATCTAGATTTACAAGAATATTATTAAGTACTTATTATTTAAGGAGATCACAATGGGAGATGGGTCCTATGAGAATAAAATTAATATCTTGTCATCAATTTGGCATTGCTTTCAATAAAACTTGACTATAGGTAATTAGGGCACTTAATTTCAAATTACCTACTGACTAGACAAATATATTTTTGTTCTAAACATCATCGATTTTTAAATACACCTAATAGTTTAACTTTTACTTTAAGTTAAACTTTAACATTATATCGATCACTTATCCTGTTACTATCTGGTGAAGAGTCATCGGCAAACTTTATGTCATTCGATGAGTCTGAATTCTCATCTGCAAATCTTATATCAGCGAAATCTGATCTTTTTAACGTATCAGTATCTTTGGTTTCTCTTGTGGTATCATTTATCCTTTTCAATGTTGAAGCGTTGTCATCATTTTTACTCCTATGTACTTTGACTGGAGATCTTAACAAAGTCAGGTCTGTCATCGGTATGCCTACAGGACTTTCGACCTTCTTCTTCTTATTCCGCCTAGACAGTTTGGGCGTTTTTTGCAAATCACTGATGCTGAAGTTAAGAGGGTGTATGATGTTGCTTCTGTCTTTGCGAAATGTTTTAATGGAGTCGTTGGAGCGGTTGAAACGGTTGTCATTTCTTTTCAGGGTGCTGGAGGTTGGAGCTTCTTCGGGGGACTCTGTGTTGCTGCCAGGGTCTGGGAGCAGTTCCTTGGGTAAAATTTCCTGTTGGCAGATAAAAATGTTTTAATTTTTCGTCGTTTTATATCACTAGTTATTTCAAACCAATGTGATTTTTACCACATTGGTTTGAAATAATCCTTTTGGATTAAAGTGAGCCTCGGAGGCTTCTTTCGTGCATTTGGCACATTTCTACAGAACTTTTTTAATTCTATGATATGCTAGTTTCCTCACGAAGTTTTCATTTTAATTACTTTATAGTGTGTGACCATACTATAAAGTAATTAAAATGAAAAACTTTGAAAATTATCATTGAAGTGTCCAAAGATAAGAATTGTATCACTTGAATTTTTACCTCGTAAATTGGTGCATCAGCATCAGTTTCATCCATCTCTTTTAAGATGTCGCCTTCTTCAAGCGGCGGGATCCACACTAGGAAAGCTGGATCCATTCCCAAATATGAGCCGGGAACTGAACCTGCAATAATGTGAAGATCAAATTCTTGACCGCTACTATTTTATAGAACAAATTTCATAGATCGCAGAATTAAATCTTATTTTAATATGTTTTTGTTACGAGCCAAAAACAAAAAAGGTCATTATGTTAAGCCTTGAGGTACACCACTGTCTGTTTTAGTAGGGACCGCTCTACTTGTTATGATACTTTGACTTAGTAGTAGATATTTATTTTGTAAACCAACGTTGAACAACGAACGCCATCAAAATGTCAATCTATCTAATTGTAAGTTGCGTAACTACTCACTCAATAGCATTTAAAAAAACAGGCACGAGCAATAGTCATCTTACCAGCATTGTTGACTTCGTAATCGTAATAGTCGATTTCCATCTCGGGGTGTGAAGTTAGACTGAGATCAGACGACGGTTTCCGAAGAAGACGACGGTTGCAGGATTCTTTGGTCTGTTTCGCGTTGTCGCGAATCTTGGCTGAAGAGACTCCGCTTAAAGCGGGAGAATACCAACCCTAAAAGAACCATAAAATTAAATTACCTTATGCTATTATTTATTTATTTTGTCTATGTTTCTTCACTTTAGGGAATTACCACAGTTCATAATTAATTAGGTACTCCATACTGACTAGCCTGTCAGCTCAGTTGGTAGTAACTCTGCCTTTTGCGCAGTAGATTGAGGGTTCGATTCCCTTCCAGGATACACATTTGTGTGACGAACATAGATGTTTGTTTTGTGTCTGGGTGTTATAAAGTATCTTATGATTGTATTTAAAAATATACAAGTATTCAATCAGTCATCTGGTCACCATAATACAAGCTACGCTTAGTTTGAGGCTAGATGGTGTTGTGTGCATTGTCCACCAATATTTATTTCATTATTTATTTAATTAAATATTCATTTTATTGAATGATTTCAAATAATAATCGTACTACCACTCACGTTAGTAAGCGTTGCAGCAGAAGTAGAAGATGAAGCTCTGCTCTCACTTCTATCCTTCTCCCACGCGCTGTCCCTATCCTTTTCACTATCAGTCCTCTCACTCGCACTGCTGATACTCGGTGTCATTTCTACTGAAACTTCTTCACGTGGGGCGGGTTGTGGTGATGGTTTTGCCTAAAAGCCATTCAATATTTATAAATTACAAATTAACTGTTTTGTAATGCTATCAATTGTAAATTAATTTATTTAATTGAGGTTTTGATTTTACGTAAATATTGAAATGTAGCATCTGCATTGTGTCTAGCTCATTTGGTATACTTTTGCGGAATATTATCAAGTACTTACTTGAGTCTGAGTAAATGTAACGTTAGTAGCAGATACAGTACGAGATCTCCGTAATGGTGATGCCTGTATACTGATGACTCGACCGACTGGAGCACTGCTGGATGATACAGTCTCCGGAGTGACGGTTGCCTGACTGGCTACGCTTTCTGCACTCGCCTCACTGTCGTTGTCTGCCTCTTCGTCCGACGCTGGATCTTCGTCTTCTTCTTCCTCTTCCTCATCATCCCTGATTGTAAATGCAAATTTATTATCTATGCATGCTTTAGTTTTCTTGTTATAAGACCACTGTGAATTGAAACGTAATCAATAATTTTTCAACAAAAACTTTACAGATATGTTATGATTGTTTTGTAAATAATGTTTTACTAGCCTCTCAACTAATTTGGTCTGTACTATCAGTTCTGCGCTGTACGAGTAAGTTGTGGGTTCTATTCGTTCCCAGGGCAAGCATTTGTGTGATATACTACTAGTCGATTGGTTTTCATAGTACAAGCTATGCTTCATTTAGGACTATATGGTGTTGTGTGTATTGTTTAACCGTATTTATTTATCATACTTTTATCATGTATTGGTCTTTTTACTTATTTAATAAATTTAACAGATGACAGCTATATTACTGTTTTAGAGCTCAAATTAGAAACGTGATAGTTCCCCCACATAAAGCAATCACCTCAATACGTCAATCAGAAAACTACACCAATTCATAAAACAAAGAAACCCTTAACATTAATTAACAAACACTCAACTCAGTAGGGGTTGTAATCACTACAGAGCATTATTGTTTTCAAGTAAGCTTGTTAATATTGTACGGTGCTATTGTTTGCACACGTACCCTACTCGTTACCTGATGATGAACGAATGACGGTTTTAATTACCATGGTACCAGCACCCTAAATTATAACTCCTTATTATATAAATAATAATAATACCGGGCATTTCACACAGCATCATCTGGCCCCAAAGTAAGCAGAGCTTGTGTTATGGGTACTACATGACTGATATACTACTTATATACTTTTTTTTGTAAATACATACTTATCATACATAGAAAGACCCAGACCCGAGACAAATACTTGCAGATCATACAAACATTTGTCCCGCGGCGGGAATCGAACCCGCAACCTTTTGCGTCTCAGCCGGTTCTAAGCCTACTGCGCCACAGAGGTCGTCGTAATTAAAGTTTTTTAAACTTACGCGATCAGAACACATTATTATAAATATTAACGGGTATTTATCGCGTTTATTTACCTATTTTTCCCGCCGTTTCGACAGGTTTACACTCTGTCGTGGTCACGGGATGGTCGTCGTAATTAATTTATTTCTATATTTATTTTGACTAGTGGTTGCCCTAAATAAATAATAAATAAATAATTAATAATTAATGTATTTTTTATGCAAAATTTAAAATTAATATTAGCATTCTGCATTTCTTCTGTATATTAACTATAAGTGTGCGAAATTTCATACTCCTCCGTCCGCGCAATTTTCGTAAAAAGGGGCACAAAGTTTTTGCTTTACGTATTAATATATAGATTACAAATCATTCAGAAAATGATATGTGAATCTAGTACTTTCAGGAAAGTTATGCATTTAAAAATAAATATAAGTGGACAATCCACATAATGACATGTAGCCCCAAACTAAGCATAATTTGTATTATTGGAACCAAGTGACCATTATAACACATATATATGTGTGAAATGACCGACATTATTATTATTATATTAATACGTGAAGCAAAAACTTTGTACCCCTTTTTACGAAAATTGCGCGGACGGAGGAGAATGAAATTTCACACACTTATTTATATAGATTATATATAGAGAAGGAGTGCAGAATGCTAACATTTTTTTTAATTATTTAATAATTAATTATGGTCGAATTTTGACCAGTGGGCAAGCACTAGTTATTATTTTATATATATTTATATTTAATACTGCTTAAACTTTGTTACACCTAGGCATAGAACAAACATATTTTTATCCCAAAAATGTTTCTCTAATTGAGCCCACATCCTACAGTCGAAAAGGTAGGGCTACTACCAACCTCAGTGGTGGTAGTAGAGCTACTACCAAACGACCTCACTTAGCGTAGGATAAGGTCAGAGGAGACTATGATTATGAAGAAACGCTTTACTACTAAACGCTGAGACATTAATGGTTATTGGTCCATAATTAAATTATTTGGTAAAATCATTGTAGGGATATATGAAACTATTAATTAAAAATTGCATCAGCTAAGTGTGGCTTAACGCTGTTGTGTAAAGACAAATCATTCAACCCCACTGAGTTTTTATTTGTTGTTGGAAGTAAAAGGTTAAAGTCCATTTTGGGGTATAAAAATAAAAGTCTTTTGTTCTCAAGTTCATTTCAAAATCTCAAATTCGAGGTGAAAATGGAAATTTTTTATCTGTTTCTTTTATTATCAGCGACGCGCTGTTATTGAAAACTTTTTATTAAAATTGTTTTTATGGAGTTACAGACCTACTTAGTGAGTCTAAAAAGATACTTGAAACATATTTATTTATTTTTTACATGTAGCATTATACTGTCCCTTTGCTGGGCAAGGGAATTCCACATAGTTCTGTGCCAAGTGTAACCCGCATCCAACAACGCAGAAAGCAGAACCACTGAACTGGCATGTGAAGCCAGGCAAAATTCTGCGTTCCTTAAACATATCTTTTCACAAGTAAATGGATACTCATTCATAGTTACAACTTTTATTTGTTAATGTTAATCTTTTCAAAAAAAAAATTACCTGAAAATCATTTTGTTATCTTCTCTCTCAAAACCATTAAAAATTACCGTCATTTCGCTATAATGCTCACCTTGGTTCTACAGCTTCAGATGCAGTATCCCTCAGTCTGGTGTGTCTGGTCTTGCCTGAAGGTAAGAGACGTCGTAGTGAGACTCCTCCCCCGACCACTTCAGACAGTAAGGTACTGCGGGAGCCAGTATTGGCAACTCCGAAGTCCAGTGATGCGGAACAGGCTGATAAAAAATCGTATTTAGTTGTATATTTAGTTTAGGATTGGTTGGTATTTAGCTTCTATCAAACTATATTAGTGTTCTTACAAATTCCACATGTACTGATTGCGTTTGCCATACCCCAGTATAGGCATAACATTATATTTGATCTATATAGAGAAGTCCTTATTATTATTGGTTATAATTTTACATTAGTTTGGACATTCAGGTATTGTATTTTATTTTAATAATCCCTGACTTATGATTGTAATATTATTAAATAAATGGTTATTATTATTTGATTATTTTCATAACATAATCGTATGACGACAAAAAATGCAAATAAATAAATAAATAAATAATCCGGACATTTCACACAACATCATCTGGCCCCAAAGTAAGCAGAGCTTGTGTTATGGCTATATATTGCCACATGACTGATATACTTACTACTTATACTTTTTTGTAAATACTTACATATTATACATAGAAACACCCAGACCCGAGACAAATACTTGCAGATCATGCAAACATTTGTCCCGCGGCGGGAATCGAACCCGCAACCTTCTGCGTCTCAGCCCGACCTAAGCCCACTGCGCTACAGAGGTCGTCGAATGTGTTGTCGAATTAGTGTTGCTTCAGTTGAACGCTTAACGGTACAAGAGATGTGATAATATATTTTTTTGTTACATCGTTATGGCTAATTTCAATTATATCTATTCGAGTTATTGCAAACGTAAATAGTAATTGTATTTTTATGAAACTTTTTCACCTACTACGAGTATTTTGGGTTTTATAACATTCTGACTTAATTTGATTTGGGTTTCATTTAGAGTCCATGTGTGTAGATTTGGGTTCTAATTTGGTTTAAGGTTCAGCTTCAGGGTCGGATTTAAGTTCAGGGTTTGTAAATATTGTTATATTCAGTTTCAATTACATTAACATTGATACTATATAGGCTTTAAGCTGATTACCATCACTATCCGTCAGCGATTCTTTATCAGCTGCTCGTTGGTACGCCCTCGTGCGGTGCGCTGAATGCAGCGCTAGACACAAGGCTGCAAGCGCTGCAGCGGCTGCCAGGGCCACTGCAGCACCTCGGGCGCCAGTCCCACCTCGCCACCAGACTCCACTACTCATTGCCCAGGCGGCTGATGCGTTGCGAATTGGTTCTAAAGCCAAATAATACAGATTAGCAAGACTAGTTACATGAATTAGGTTGAGTCAACCTAGTGCATTCTACTTTTCCATGCTCATGACTCTACATATTTAACAGTCAATATGCATAGAGTCGTAAGTCATCGCATTTTGTATTTATACAATTGACATTATATATCTCTATGCTTTTTTAGCAAACAGAATATAGATTTTAAGAAATATCTGAGTGGGGTTTATGATAATAGACGAAATATACGCCCTCATAATTTTCGATGACTCACCAACTTGAATAGCATGTCCCAAAAAGCCTCCGGAGCACTTCTCGCTTTTTCTTTTACTTTTCTCTTCTTCTGGCATGAGTTCCACCAGGACATGACGACCTCCTGCTATCTCTATAACACCACCACTGTCCGTCGTCGTTTCTACATCGTCAGCCTATAAACAAAAGTGACAATGCTTAATTTCTATCAGTAGTTTTGGAGTACAAGATTTTGAGAACAGCTTAATAACTTACCAGACTGACAACTGGCTTAAAAAATACATCTGCGCGATATATGTGTCTTGTGATATTGAACTCTTTCTGCTAACCTATCCTCAATCAGCTTAACTCTTTGTAGTATTGGAGTAGGACTTTGATAGTTGGACTATTTCATCATTATATCTAATGGTGTTGTGGATGAAAGAAAACAGGACTATGCTATATGGCTGACTTATGATTAATTATTTCACGAGAAATATATTGTAGTTTACGTCACTAGCACTTCAAGATGTTTACTTACCACAGCAGAGCTATCAGGGCCATCCCAAGACGCTAGAAGTGGGGAGCCCAAGGAGTCTCCGTCCCGAATTTTCAGCCATTGACCAGCACAAGGCAGCTTTACTGATTCTATTCGTAGTCGTACTACAAGACCTTCTTCTGCCTGTGGACCAGGAAATAAACTAAAACCTTACGTGCTAGATGTGGGCAAAGGCATGAGCCGTAATATTACCCGTGGTCCGACGACCAAAAAATATTATCATTTTTGATGTATATTTATTTCTGCTTTTCGAAACAGCCTGGTTTGTAAACCTTAAAAAAATCATCAATTTTTTATAAGTATTCAATTTGATTGTATTACTAACAAGATGGTGTTAATTGGTTTGGGACCTGACCACTGGTCAGGTTAACTTGTACTGACTTTTGAATCATATACTTTGCGTGGCCCAACACGCTCTTGCTAAATTATTTTTTTCAGAGCTGGACATCACCTCGCATTAAAACTAGAAGCGGACAGGTTCTTCCATAACTATTCTTAACTTACCTTCAACTCCGATTTCAAAACCATTAACTTTTTGATTCACGGTGAAATTATTACAGTCGAGAAACGGTTAGTAAGCGGTAACCGTATCCAAGTTTTAATTGAAATATAACTCATTCCAAAGTTTTAACAACATGCTAATCGTTCGGGAAACGAGGAAGCAACTTTTGATTAAGGGAGTCAACAAGTCAACACTGGTATATTGGGATTGATAACTGTGAAAGTCTTTGATTCAGGTATGCGATTATCAAATTCAAACAGCAACAATTTCAGTCAAGGCTTGTTTACAAAAAGAGTAATCAAAGATACCTACCTACTGCCAAGGTATATGACAGCTTTATTATTGACTTGAAAAAGTAAATTTACATGATGAAAGAAGATAGATAGATAGATAGATAGATTATTACTTTATTGTACACAAAAAGAACACAGAAGAAATAATATAAATAAAATTGTACGGCTGCTTAAAGCTATCTCTTCCAGGCAACCTTTCCAGGAAAGAAAACACGTCATTATGCAAAAAGGGAAACTAGAACGTATAGGCCAGTCAAAATAGCATTTAACTTTGCACTAAATATCAGATCCAAATTGTTTTTTTTAATAAGGTTTAGGATCACTTACTGAGCATAAAATCACAAAATGCTGACAGATTCAGGTGAAGCTTCATGCGCCATCTTGAAAAAACGTTTTTGGCCGATATCTAGGATACTATGCACTTTAGGGAAAAAGTTATTGAGATCATTATTGTAGAGTATAAAATTTCGCAGCTTTTGTTTCCTGTAAACTTGTTTGTTAATCACGATTTATGGCCCATTTAATGAACCGGTTTTTCTATCGCAGCCGATAACTTTTGAAATATTAGATAAATCAATATAATGCAGCAATCCATTTTTAAAGATCAGTTTATTCTCTACAATTTTTGTATCAAACTTTTTATTCAAATTTCCATACTTTTTGTGTTATAGGGCGTTTAATTTTGGACTACCTGGCGTAAAGTTGAAAATTTCAAGATACGCATATAATATAATAGTACAAATTCAACAAATAAATTTAAAAAAAATATCCATATTGTTTATGTAGTAAAAAATTAATAGTTTAATTCCTTACCTACAATAATAACGAACTTTTTTTTAAATTATTTTATTATATTTCGTACAACTAAAAAATAGTTAGTAATTATAATAAATTATGTTATGTTCAATTGCTATAATAAAATGAAAGAAAACAAAAGGGGAATATTTAAAAAAAAATTATCCAAAATTTATTTTTAGAAAAAACATATAACAATTACAAATTCAAAATTTTATTAAATTCTTGACCGTTTTGTTGGCGGCGAAAATCCAATTGTATTGGATGTTACCTCTTCATCTTTGTGACCCTCTTCGGAGAAATACAAAGAGGACTGTAAAGCCTCGATAAATTCCTCGTTCTTGTGGTCAAACTCCTCAACATCAACCGACTCCTCGTTTGAGTCGAGGTTCACCGTAGGTTAATTAGTATGTTTCACCGTTTCCGCCGTAAGTTTCCGCCGTGTAATCTTCGCAAATCACCGTGCAGTCTAAGCCTGCAGGTAAGGAATTGAACTATTATGTTTTTACTACATAAACAATCGGGATATTATTTTTAATTTATTGGTTGAATTTGTACCATTATATTCTATTCGTATCTTGAAATTTTCAACTTTACGCCCGGTAGTCCAACATTAAATGTCCTGTAACTCAAAAAGTATGGACATTTGAAAAAAAAGTTTGAATCAAAAGTTGTAGAGAATAAACTGATCTTTAAAAATGGATGATGCATTTTATTGATTAATCTAATAATTCAAAAGTTATCGGCCGCGATAGAAAAACCGGTTCCTTAAATGGGCCATAAATCGTAAACGGTAAGTTTTACAAAAAAGTTTACAAGAAACAAAAGATACGAAATTTTATTTTCTACAATAATAATTTATAACTTTAGCCCTAAAGTGCATAGTTTCCGAGATATCGGCCAAAAACGTTTTTCCAAGATGGCGCTTGAAGCGTCACCTGGATCTGTCAGCATTTTGTTATTTTATGCTCAGTAAGTGATCCTAAACCTTATTAAACAAAAAATTTGGATCAGAAATTTAGTGCAAAGTTGACCAAAAAAAACGTCTATTTTGACTGGCCTAGTATCACTTTTTACATAATGACGTGTTTTGAACCTAAAATTTAACAACATTTATACATCGGTTTGTATAAGAGCTCAGGTGATCTAGTGGTAGTGGCCCCGCCTTCGATCCTATGGTCGTGAGTTCAAATCCATTGCACCAATGGACCAATGTATTTGCGCTATACCAGTACTCTCAAACAATAAAGGAAACCATCATGAGGAAAAAGTTCGAAGACATGTGTCAAGTCCACGAAAGGAGGCTCTAAGGCGCACTTTAATCCTCTCACCACACTGGTTCAAAATAACTAGTGACACAATAAGAATAAAAATGTTTGAATTCCTGTAAGCCGCAACCGGGGTGATAACATGTCTTAACGTGTTTTTTGTTTTGTTTTTTGTAAAACTAACAGAAATTTACAGATAATGTCTAATGACACAACATCCAATAACCAGTCAGAGGCATTTCGAAATAATAAATTTGTTAATATTATGCATATGCGCACATTGTGCATATTAGCTACTTTTGTTATTCCGTAGGTAACAGAATGAAAGAGTGGAGTTTTTATAAGAATTGTTTTAATCAACGAAGAAAATACCATTTTCTCTCCATAAAACAGTTAGTGGGCAATACTTTCTGTTGTAGTAAGTCACCATACTGCCAAGCAAAGACTCTTCTATTCATGTTCACCGAAGTTACTTTTATTACATTAACAGTTGGAAAAGTTCAGCTCTCAGTGTTGAATGGCTGTCGATTTCCTGAAAGATTCCGTTTCACACTTCCGTGACTTTTGTTGATCTGAGTTCAACTTCGTTCAGATTATATATGTATGTTTGAGTTCTCTCAGACGTTGTACTATACATATATACATTAATGTTTTCTATTATGCTACAATATTTTTTATCTCAAGCGTTGGTAATATATTGGTGCCAAAGTCTGCCTTGAAGCAGACACGCCCCGTGATTCGATGTTAAATGATTCGGCAAGCTTACGACCATGCATTTACAAATAAAATATTAAAGCAAATTTATCCCTTCACTAGTAAATTGCAATTGAACAAGCAGTGGTTTTTAACTGCTGTAAGCAATAGTACCTAGTAGTTGTAAGTCGTATTATCGTTAAAATCGAGTGGTCTTGAATCGGGGTAATAACAAAGTTAGCCACTGTTCTGCGCTGTTTGACGGGGCCATTGCTAATTCCATTGCGCTCAGTCCAGCGACGGGTTGCAGGAGCGTCTGAACGATGCTCTGAACTAAAAACTCGAGTAGGCTAGTGACTCGACTAGAGTGACATAATGCTTGAAATGAAGTATTATTTATTTGCTTGAACATTATAAGATACAATTTGGTCTTAGATTAGTTTGTCCATTGTATGTCCTACCATATTCTTAGACATGAAAATCAAAGGTTTTCTCGACCTTGTTTAACCTTAACCTTAACCTTAACCTTAACCTTAACCTTTGTTTATTTTCATCTGAGATTTTCTTATTATCTTAAGAATTAATAAGTGAGGCAATAATAAACAAAGCCATTTCATATGAATTCATAATAGTTAATAGGTCAAAAAGTAATAACAGCTAAGTTGTCCTTATAATAAAAATATTCACAAATTGTATAAAAAACATTTGTCTACAAGGCACTTTTTAAATTATACAAAAAAATTAATGCCAATGCCTTTAATCTTGTCAGGTAGCCTATTCTAAATTTTTAACACACATGTAGTAGGCATAGCGATGTGTTAGTATAAATTTATATTTGGAAAAGTGCAGTTTGTTGGAATAAATGAAAACTTGCTTTAAGTACCTAATACTTTTTATTGCTTGGGTAAAACCTTAAAAAACGTGCCAAATGCACGAAAGGAACCTCTGAGACACACTTTAAACATTACACAACACTAACTAGTGACAAAATAACTAGTGACAGAATTACATATTATCTACCTTGGCCATGAAGTCTATTAACTCTTTTATCAGAGTTAAGCACTAACTTATACAATAAACTAATTGTGTCCAATAGGATCAGTCAAAAACATTGACAAAGATATGTATATATGTAAAAGTCAACAGCAGATCCCGACTTGAGTATGCGTAAGGCCTATACAGCGGATAGCCATGGATGAATAAAATATTTAAATAGCAACTCGTTTTTTTGCGCGGTTTGTGTTTCAAATAAATATATATAAGATCAGTTTATCTCGTGATCATGGCGCATGCAACTGTGCCGAAATATCGAGAAGCAGAAAAACTCATATATCATGGTAAATATCCCGTTTTGAGTGAAAATTATGTGCAAAACCATGATAGTTTTAAAAGTTATAAATATATATAAGTTCCAACATACTTGTTTGTATAATTCGCGCTAAAATAGGCTACATACTAGTCGATGCACTGCACGTGATGCCAGAGTTCCCACTGGGTTTTGTGAATATAGGGCAGGCCATGCATAATAATGAGAGGTAATGTAATTTTCAGGATTTAAACCCGAAAACTGATAACTACTCATTGTTATTGCTCGATCAAATAAAGTGTTTACTCCATTTTCAGTATATGCACTGAACATTTTTACCATTTTCCTAACACCTGCTGAGTAAACAGAAGGTCTGTTAATTTATAAAATGGGACCTAGCTAGGTACTGTAATATATAAACTAGTACGATCTAAATGCTCCGTCATTGAATTTGTATCGCCTTATAGTCATTAAAACTTCAATTTGAGAGGGTCCGCCGCCATCCGTTTAGCAAGTAACACTGTTTGGCAGTTCTGGGTAAACGTTTATTCTATGGGAAATCGTTTCCGAGTTGCTGGAGTCATTAAAATATACAAATTGCGGTTGGTAAGCGTTATGAAGGGTCATTGAATTTTGAGCACAGTGATTGGAGTAGATGTTTGCATAGAGTTCGTTTCTGAAGCGGCTGAATCAGCTTAGGGTTTTCAAATTGGTTCATTATTTTTTGTCACGTCTTACAGCGGAGACAGCTCATACAATTTTTTACTGCAATTATATCAGGCTAGTGAATTGCCTCTGTGTTTATTTAAGCAGTTTGGTAGGTACGTACCTGAAAACCGCCTAAAAGGCCTAAAACAAATTAAAAGGCATAACCGCATTTTCTTCTATTCTAACAAAACTACTTTACCAGATTCTTAAACCCGCAGAAGGCAGATATACATAAAAATAAATATTGCTGACAAATAAGGCTAAATTAGAAAAAAACATATCCACTCAACCCAGAACTTACTTGAAGAAGCCAGAGCGACCTAAGAGGGCATGCTCTGAATGATCCTGCCAGCAGCCGTGAGATAGGAGCCAGGTGAAGAATACATCCGCATCTGCACTTGGAACCCACTTCTGCCATTACCACTGAGGAGTCGCCTGCCCAAGGCACAGCAGAGCACTCACATGCAGCCAGTTCCACGGCTTGACCCTGTTAAAAAGGCTTGGATAAAATCTAGCTTAGAACGGTACTTCACGACGATTTAGTTACATTAAAAACATACGTGTGCTATCTTCTCTTAAATACCTATCTGCGTGACTTAAGTTTCTACAAAATACTGAATACAACATAGGGACTAAAATAAAATGTTAGTTATGTATAATAATATAATTTATATAAGTACTTCATTATGTATATGACAATATTTAAAATCCACACCGCTAAAACTAGTTAAAAAATAGTAAAGTTCACTCCTCTGTAGCTGGTTTATCTTCTTCTTTTTTATCTTCATCCACCGTCTTTTTTTCATGTTCTATTTCTTCGCCTTCAGTATGCTCCCCTTCCACACCGTTTTTGCCTTTTACTATTTCTTCGCCTTCAACATGTTCCCCTTCCGCACCTTCCTCGCCTTCTTTGCCTCCTTCTTTGCTTTCCTTATCTTCATCATCTTCCAATGTTTCAAAAATTACCGATCTCGTACCCTTTTGTTGCTCCTGGCTTAATTGAGCTTGTGATTGGAACGTTATCTGAGAGTAGGCGAGATCCTTCATTATAGATTTCTGGATCTCCAGTTTACTGGCTGCTAGCTGCTTTTCAATATCTGTCAAAGTCTCATCTTCTTCCTCCTCGACAGTGCTTGAAGATTCGCTTGACTTCGATGACGTGATAAATGATGGGAGACTGTCTTTAGCCGTTAGTTCTGGCCCTGAAGACGGTGGTATAAGTTTGATGCTCGGTATTGTCTTGACGCTACTAAGAGACGACGATGATAATGAAACAGAACGTGAAGCCTGTTTTTCACCTCTAATAGAAAGTCCTTTTTCTTTAGAATCTACTGACAAAACGGTTGATACAGCCGATTTCTTTGCTGCTGGTTTAGGAATAAAGCCAAGGTCACCTTCTTCGTAAACTTTACCGAATGATGCAAGCGTGTCCATAGATTCAGCGCGTTGGATTTCACGGTATTGCGTGATAATATCAAGCAACCTTGAAAGCAAAACTTGTCGGTCCATTATCTCTCTAGTAGGATCAGTTGTGGCCCAGTTATCTAATTTTAGAGCTGCTTGAATAGAATAAGCAGCTTCTTTCAAAATATTTTTTAATTTGTTAACTTCTTGGGCAACCCTTGATGCTTCAACAGTAGATTTGTTTTGATCACTCATTCGAGCGTGTAAGTTTTGCTCAAGAATACGAACGTTTAATGATAAGTTTTCATTTTCTTTGGTCAATTTTTGTAACTTGGAATTCAAGTTTTCAAGGTCAAAGTTTCTCTTTTCAAACAATGCCTTTTCTTTCTTTACATCTTGGAATGCCGTAGTCAGTTGATCTATTACTTTTAGTTGCACAACGTTTTTATTGATAGCTTTATCTCTTTCTTCTTCAGCTAACTCCATAGCAACGCGTGCAGCTCTCTCACTTTCCTTGAATGTTTCATTTCTTTCAGCCAACTTTGCTTGAGTTGATAAAATACTGTCCAACTCATTGTTGATAGCAATATTTTCTCTGATGACACGGTGCGTTGAAGCTGCTATTCGAAGTTCAGTAGCGTCTTGGAAATCTTGAGCAAGCTGCAGAAGGCGTGCTTCCATTTCTTTCTTCAACTTATCTTTGCCTATTATGAACTTCTTTTCTGCGTCATAAATGATTCGCTTGTATTTCATTTCTTGGTCACTAAACGCTTGCTCTTGCGATTCAAACTTTCGCATCAAATCATCTCTAATAGCTCTAAATTCTTCAAGTGTATTCAATTTACCCGCCAACAGCTTGTTTTCAGATGTAAGTTGGTCCTTCATAATAGTGAAATTTTTTTCAAGCTCTGTAACGGTTTCTTTAAACTCAGCTGTTTCGATTTCTCTCGTCTCTTCAAGGCCTTTGACTTTATCTTTGAGTTCATTATTTTCTTCGTTTTTTAAATTGAGTGTCTTCTTCAGGAAAGCGATTATATCTGCCCGATCTTCGTCCAATTTGTCGTACGCCTTTTGTAATTCTTCGTTTCTTAACTCATATTCATCAACGGCTGTGCGGAGGCGTGCTACTTTTCTATTACACTCTGCTAATTGCAGCTCTAGGAAAGTCCTCTCGACTTCAGTAAAACCTCCCTTCGAAGCTGGTTCTTCTTCTTTTTTTCCTTTGTCTTTTTTCGGAGCCATGATTAAATAAAACAATAAAAATACTTGATATCCGCGTAACTTCGCGAGTATTGACAGTGTATTGACAAAGCTGTTGCCTAGTGACGCGCCCCATGACGACCGTTATTCACGATAAATACTTTTTGCTTAGTAATTGGAATGAAATGAGGGTTACAGTATTATCACGCCTGATTTTTTTCGTTTTAATAATACTCGTACAATTAAATGGTTACAACTGTTTAAAATTTATTTAAAATTATAATGAAAAGAGGGGAATTGTAATTTGTTTACCAACTTTTGTGCGTGTTGAATTTCTGAATATAATTTACGAATCAGAGCAAATCGAATATGGTATATACCTATATCACCAATGAAATATCATGTTCGTGATACTAAAATCTCAAGTCAAAAATAATATTTGATGACCTCTGTGGAGCAGTGGACAAAGACCCACCTGAAACTCAGAACGTTATGGATTCTATTTCCAAATCCATGTCTATGGTCTGTGTGTGTTTCTTTTATAATATGTAAAACAACATGTATATAAGCAGTATATCAGTTATGTGGTTCCTATAACACAAGCTCAGTCTACTTTGGGGCTAGATTATGCTATTTGTGATGTCGCTTTATTTTTTTATTGATCTAGTCATACCTCACAGTATTTGGCGCCATAGGCCGGTGGGGGCGAATCACAGAAGCGGTGTCGAGACCGAGTCCTAGTAGAACAGTGCTGGGGAGCGGGACACGCAGACCACGGGGACCACTCACCCCAGCCGCCAGCACCACCAGCTGACAACAATGAACCTATTTATGCGGGTAGTTTTGGGTTACGCATAGCTACTACTAATACTATCGTACAAGTCAGGAGCTAACTTTGATAGCACAGTTAAGGGGCTTTATTTATGAATAGTCAACAGTTTAACGTGCTCTCCAAAGCACGAAATCACTCTGAAGAAAATGGTATTGCGATCACCCATCAAGGAACAGATTTATTAGCTCACCTGTCATTGCCAAAGTGGGCAAGCAGTCCATCCTGACGTCAGCAACTGCACCGGTAACTGCTTGTGAGACGTACACGAAGCAGTATTCAGGGTATCGCTCGCTGAACAGCCGGCAGTCAAACGAGGCAGTGTGCTGGCCTCTGTGAATCAGTGAAGACGACTTGAATCTACTGTACTCAGCTCGTGAATTCAGTGTATCCGTCTTGTATGTTTACATTGAATAGAATACGGGAATTGGGCTGATGAAGATGTCTTAATAAGTTTATATTTATAAAAACTGTATTTCTCCTCCTAACTCCTGAATTTCCTCATGCCACTGGCGTATTGATGCAATCAAATTAAACTACCCAACCGCCATCAAAATTCTAATGCCTCATAATGGTGTGACCATGTCGATAAACCCCTAACTTTCAAGGTATTTTGCAATAGTTTTCTCGTAAGGCTTGATGACTTCAGATTCATTCAATGCGTTGTCACAAGCGTTGGCCCATTTATTTAATGACTCTAGTAGCATACGAGAACCAAATAATGTTAGTAGATCAACTAATTTGCGGTTATTATTGCACCATAACCGCATTTTCAATTCATCGCTGTTCAATGATCCGGAACAATTAATCATACAAGGTTCCTATGTTCAATTAGCATTGTGATTGCTATGAGTACTCAGTGGTTAATAATTGATCGAAACGTTGTCGAATTATTGGTACTACAACTGGTTTGTAACTAGCTTTACAAAACTAAACTACTAAAACGAATAAGCAGCTCTCTATTTGAGCATAGTTTGACGACCTCTGTGGCGCAGTGGGCTAAGGTCCGGCTGAGATGCAGAAGGTTCAAATCTTGTCTTTCGTCATTTCATATTTTATATAACATGGTGGCTTTTCTATAAAATAACTACGGATTATTTTTGCTCGAATCACAAAAAACACAAAGCTCTTATTCCAATTATTGACACTCGTGTCAATAACGCTCTGTTTTAATAAAATAACCAAAAATACTAATAAAACCGGAAATAACTCAAGTAAATAAATAATTTAAGAGTGCAATGTTTACACCTCAAGAGGACCCAAAAATAAATGAAAATGAAACCCTTTAATGAAACTGCAGCTGATTGTCACACAATATTTGTAAATTTCTTAACGGTGACAAATTGAAGCTGACTGTGATTGTATTGACGACCTCTGTGGCGCAGTGGGCTAAGATCGAGCTGTGATGCAGAAGGTTGCGGGTTCGATTCCCGCTGCGGGACAAATGTTTGTATGTTCTGCAAGTATTTGTCTCGGGTCTGGGTGTTTCTATGTATAATATGTACCTATGTATTTACAAATAAAAAAAAGTATTTAAGTAGTATATCACTCATGTGATACCCATATCACAACCTCTGCTTACTTTGGGGCCAGATGATGCTGTGTGAAATGTCCGGGATTATTTATTTATTATTATTATTTATTGAATAAAAATATTTTTGACTTGACTTTGACTTGACTTACATTGGCGAATTGTGGTACCTTCTACAAAGGCCATTAAACAAGAATCGAATTGAATTGAATTCTTGAAATTGATTGTAACAAAAATACGTAAAATAACCCACTTTAAAAACATATATGTATGTTTTCAACGAATAGAATTTATATTTTCGTCGAAAACACTTATAACAACACAGCACAGCACTAATAGTATGCTATGCAACACAGCAACAATAAAACACACGACCACCACGCCTCATAAAATAATATCTGCAAAAGAAAGAACATCAAAGGTAACGGCAGAAATTATGTAGACAATGGACCGCAAGACTATGGGCCGTTTGGGCCATAGCTTGGACCATTTGCAATACAAGGGTTTCCGCTCCCTGTCGGTCCCAGATTATCATAACGAGCTATCAATTTTTATAGTAAGTATGTCATAAAAGTAGAGAAACAATCGCAGAGCGTTGTGATTGTCATAAACTGTCTTTTAATAGTGGAAAAGTTGTGTGACTATACATACGAGTAATGCTACTGTGAATATTAACGCTTCCAAAACCATGCTTGTTGTTAAGTACCTAAAGCAAAAAATCTTGACGCATTTTGACGACGCTCAAATTGCGAGATTAAGAAATAAAAAAAAGTTGGACGAACGATTTTAGAATTCGTTTATTCTCTTAGAGTTTTTCTGACCTTATTTCATAGTCAAATAACAGAATTAACAATCAATTTTGAAACAATTTAAAACGAGGTAGTTAGATGTAAAATATGGGAAATGCATACCATATTTTTCTTTTTATTATTCAAAGTCAAAGTCAAAGTCCAAAGATGATTTATTCAATACAATCACAAGGATCACTTTTAAACGTCTTACATACTAGGTGAATTTAGGTGCTAATTCATCTTAACCCAAGCTCGAGAAGAATTGGCAAGAAACTCGTCTTGGTCCTAGCGCTTTTTTATATGATCCAGCTTATAACTACCTTAACTACGAAATACTAATACAAGAGAGTTTATACATTTCAAGTGTGTCGGTTAACTGTCTGACGGCAGAGCGACATGAGGTCATGTACTCCTATCAATAATATAGTCATCTATATTATAATAAGCTTTCTTCAGAAGACTACCTTTAATGTATGCTTTAAATCTCTTAATAGGTAGTTTAGTAGCATTTTCAGGAAGCTTATTATAGAAGCGCACCGTGTTCCCCATAAATGACTTATTAACTTTTTCTAGTCGAAACCTAGGGATGTATAATTTATGTTTATTCCTAGTGTTGATTTTATGAAGGTCACTATTTTGCTGAATCCCATCTCTATTTTTATGTGTGTATAACCAATTTTCATATATATATTGTGAAGCTATTGTGAGAATATTAATTTCGTTGAATATTTCTCTCAAAGATTTTCGTGGTTTCATTTTATAAATGGCACGTATTGCCCTTTTTTGAATTACAAATATTTTACCAATATCAGCTGCTTTCCCCCAGAGAATGATGCCGTATGACATAACACTATGGAAGTAACTGAAATAAACTAGTCTAGCTGTAGCTTCATCAGTAAGCCACCGTATCGCACGAACTGCATATGCAGCGGAACTAAGCCTACCAGCAAGTGTTTCAATTTGTGGACCTCACTGTAGTTTTGCATCAATTAAGACCTAGGAAGATCGTGGAATTTACAAGATTCATTGCCTCTTCATTTAATGATGGACGGGCTATGAATAACATTTGGCAAAGTGAATTTGATAAATTTAGTTTTTTTTTAATTAAGCAAAAGATAATTTACAGTGAACCAGTTATGAACTAACGATAAGGGTTCATTTACGTTATCGCAAATACTGGTTTTACCTCTATCAACATTAAAAATTAAAGACGTATCGTCTGCAAATAAAACTATATCATAAATATTTTTTACAAAAAAAGGTAAATCGTTAACGTATACTAGGAATAAAAAAGGGCCTAGTATCGATCCCTGAGGTACCCCTATATCAATAATTGATTCCGAAGACCTCTCACCACCCACGTCTACTTTCTGGACTCTATTGGATAGATAAGACTGTATGAGGTCAATCGCCCGGTTTTTAATGCCATAATATTTTAACTTTGTGATTAGGGTTGCATGACTCACACAGTCAAAGGCCTTAGATAGATCGCAGAATACCCCAACTGCATCCTGTGACTTCTCCCAGGCCTCAAATATATGCTTTAAGAGCGCTATACCTGCATCAGCTGTTGATCGACCTTTAATAAATCCGTATTGATTACTATGTAGCAGGCCGTTAACGTTAAAGTGGTATAATAACTGATTAAGAATTATTTTTTCAAAGATTTTACTTAAAGCAGGTAATATCGGTCTATAATTAGCGAGATCACTTTCACTTCCAGACTTAAACATAGGAATGAGTTTACTGTGTTTCATGAGATCGGGAAAAACTCCCTCGTCGATACATCTATTAAAAATATAAGCTAAACATGGTGCAATATCTAAGATAATGACACCCAGCACCTTTGTAGACATTCCCCAAAGATCTTCTGTATTTTTTATATTAATTAACTTGAATGCTTTTACAATACTAGCTCGTTAAAGTAGCTAAAACTAAACTCATTCATTAAACATTTTGCAACACTAGATTCTAATAGAACGGAAGCTCTGGAGGCTGAAGAGTTTGGCTGAACGATTTGGTCACTATTTTTGGTATATATGAGAAAAAACTATCAAATGCATTCGCAACATCCTGTTCTTTAGTCAAAATTGTACCATTTATATTTAATTTGAACTGTATATTGTGAGCCCTTGATTTACCTGTTTCATTATTAATTAATTTCCAAGTTGCTTTTATTTTATTTGTTGAATTTTCTATTATTTTTCTCAAAAACAGTGACTTAGCCGCATGACAAACTTTTTTGAAGACTTTTGAGTAATTCCTAACATATGAGATAAAAACTGGATCATCTAACATTGTCTCTATTATTTTAATCAATATAGCTATATAGCGGATAAAATACATATTTCCCATACAATAGGTTATTTACTAGGGTACTGCCTTAACCCGCGTTAGCCATACCGAGCATCGTTACATAGTATAAAACAAAGTCACCTCCCGCTGTCTGTCGGTCCCGATGTATGCTTAGATCTTTAAAACTATGCAACGGATTTTGATGCGGTTTCTTTTAATAGATAGAGTAATTCAAGAGGAAGGTTTATATGTATAAATCATGCTTAATATCGTAGAGAAACACTGATAATTTTAGAGGTTAGCGTATATGGGTTCAACGTATTAGAACTACTGAGCTACAGCAACGCGTGGCCGGGTCAGCTAGTCTCATAATAAGCTAGTAAAAATATCATAAAAATATATAAGATCCGTATTCAATTTAAAAAATTCAGACAGCTGTGTGCCTAACTTTACATATAATCAAATTTTGCCATGACACAAATATTATACGCATTTGGATGTTTGTTATATACTAATGACGTCAGCAACATCTAAACCGATTTTGATGAAATTTGGTTTATTTAATAAAACTTTTTATCCCGAAAAAATATGCAGGTTGTAAATTTTATATGCCAAAGTTGTCGAGGGTTATTTACACTTATACATCCATACTCCACACTAATATATCTGTATATCTGTATATACTTATGTCTGTCTATTTGATAATTACGTTTTCACGGGTGAACCGATCTCGATTAAATTTGGTATGGAGATAGATTATACCTTATGTATAATCATGTCCTCATGTCCTCATTTCCCCTTGTTGCCCTGCCCTCAGACAGTTAACCGATACATTTGAAATGTATAAACTCTATTGTATACTTAGTTTTTTGTAGCTAAGGTAGTTCTAAGATGGATCATGCAAAAAAGCGCTAGGACCAGGACTAGTTTCTTGCGAGTTCTTCTCGGGCTTGGGTTAGGATGAATTGGCAATTGGCATAAATTCACCTAGTATGTAAGACGTTTCAAAGTGATCCTTGTGATTGTATTGAATAAAGTATATTTTGACTTTGACTTTGACTTAAGACAAAACGTAGGCTAATTTTAATGTAGGTACAACACGTGCGAAGCTGCTAGTTTTACGTAGATGATTTGCGTACCTCCGCACTCTTCTCTCAGCGACGTATCTCAGGCGGTCATTGTCTCTCCCAAATACACGGACTCTATCAGCACCTTCCAGCACACACTCAGGATACTGGAAGAGAACCTTGACCCCCTCTCCGCACGGGAACACAGACCCTCCGTGCACGTTCAGCACGAACTGCTCTGACCAGTCAGCCTGCAA
Source organism: Lampropteryx suffumata (assembly GCA_948098915.1). Classification (NCBI taxonomy): domain Eukaryota; kingdom Metazoa; phylum Arthropoda; class Insecta; order Lepidoptera; family Geometridae; genus Lampropteryx; species Lampropteryx suffumata. The sequence goes on along the minus strand of OX402557.1, from coordinate 18,358,875 downwards.
GCAAAGAAAATATTTTACTAAATACTTATTTTAAAACAATCACTAAAAATTCAAAACAAAATCTAGTGGTGAATTTTTTAACAAGAGTCCGACTTAGTGGGAAGCAGTTGTGTGCAAGAATTAATGTGTATAGATTTGAAGGGTACTGGAGTAAGTGAAATTACTGGGCGTATAGACGTATCAGAGTAGGCAACTCTTGAAATCGAATAACTTTCGGGTCAATACTCGTGCATAACCCTACTCTTTGTAATGCACTGTCGTAATCCTTCACAACAGACGATTCAAAAGTTTGAAAATGACTAAGAAACATCAGTCAAATTGACTGAATTCGAAGTACATATAAACGATTTTATCATTTTCATATAATCTATACCAAGTTTTTTGAAATTCAACCCCTAACAGGGTGAAAAGGGGTCAAAACGAATGTATGAAACTTATTAACGTGTGGTGCGATTACTTGAAACTTGATTTGAATAATTGCAATATGCAAAATAAATAGACACGTGGCTTTTTGAAAATAACCCTCATAAATGAGTAAAATGGGGTGTAAATGTTTGTATGGAAACTTTTTGTGTGGTGGGTGTGATTGGTTTGAAACTTATCAGTAAAAATTGGCAAGGAGATAAATTGTAGCCTGGGGAAAGATTTAAGCTAAAATTACTTTTTAAAAAATGCGGACGAAGTCGCCCTTGTCAAGCGTCATGGGTTATAGTAACTACTTTCCATCAGGAGGACCGATGCTTGTTTGATGGCTCGGATGTATTATAATAAAAAGGTTGAATGGACATTGTTTTAATAACCTAATTCTCTTATTATACGTGTCAGCTGCAAGTTATAACGACATCAACTTTAAAACAAGATCATTATTATGAATGGATATTATTTTGAATTAAGTTACAGAGTTAACAAATAACCTTAAAAAAGTGAGGAAGTTGGAAGCACAAAATACATTCCATATTTTTCTTATAACTATTCCTTCAGTTAACGCTGCAGATAAATAAATAAATAACGACTAACTATTCAAAGACAATAGACATTTTTTCTTAGCAAAACGTAATTTACTGAGGGTGCTGCCTTAATGCTAAAGCATTCTTCATCAGATTAATGATACTTAAAAAAAAATACTTACAAACAGAGCCTTTTATGCTCATTTATGAGATACTAAGAAAAGCCATTTGGAATCTCTTCAGATATTGCTATAAAATATAGCCGACAACAGGCCATAAAGCGCTCAACGCAATAATACCACACTAAAAGCGAGTCTCGTAAGCTTTTATGTAGATTGTACTTTTTGATGTTGCTAAATAATATTTTATCTATGAGTACGACTTAATTCAGCTTACTTTTATGGCGGTACATTGTTCATTATGAATCATTACATTGTGAACCTTATGCACATACATAAACGTTACACTTATGTATGTGCATAAGGTTAAGTTTTCACATTACATTGTGACCTTGACACGTACGTAATGTATACAACTTTATATACATTAAAACCTACCTTGCGCAAACACCATTAACTAAAGCGAGTTCCAAAAGGAACTGAAATTACAAACGAATACCTCCAGTATTTATTTTTGACATACCTACGTAGGTATGTACATAAATACCTACCTACACGTAAACTTAAACTACACTATATAATATATTAATATATTAGTATTATAAAGAGGAAAGATTTGTATTTTTGTATGTTACGAATAAACATAAAAACTACTGAACCGATTTGAAAAATTATTTTACCGTTGGAAATCTACACTATCCCCGGGTGACATAAGCTACTTTTTATTCCAGGAAAATTGGTTTGTCCCGGGAAAAATCTTAAACGCGAGCGAAGCTGCGCCCGGACAGCTAGTACTTAATAAAGGCAGCCCTCCGGCAGTGATCTGGATCAGTTGAGCTATCTATATATCGTTTTAAACGGTAGTTATAACTCCGTGATTTATGACCTGATTTAAATTATGTTTTCATGTGAAAGGTTATACTTTCCCATTGATCCCATAGAAATTTTATCAAAATCGTTTGTGTAGTTTGGTTTTTAAATCACAGTCCGAAATAAGTTATCGAAATTTCGTATTTTTATATCAAAAGTCGGTTTTCTTTCTAGTTTTTATAACGTAATAAAAATGTATTGAATAATACATTTCTGTAAATTAATAAACCCATAGAGGATAAATACGGGTGACGGACTTGTTAAGCCGCCTATATGCCTCTGTTAGGAAAAAACACTGTTTGGCTAGCACTGTCACTCTTGACTTGCGATCATGGGTTCGAACCTAGTCGTGCACAAATGGACTTTGCCTTTCGATATATATATATATATATATATTCCATTCAATTCAATTCAATATATGTTTATTCAATAAAATCACAAGTTGAATTTGAATCGTCTTACATGCTAGTGAATCTAGGTGCCGGTTTCTCCTAACCCCAGTTCAAGAAGAATCCGGCAAGAAACTTGTCTGGTCTTAACACTTTTTTATATGATCCTTGACAATGTTGTTACGGATGCCGAGTCGAGTTGGAGCAGATCCATCCCAAGCTTTTTTGTCATCTAAATAATAAGATGTTTTATAATGACAGTTATTATAATTTGCCAATCGACAAATCTAGCACGTCGCTTGGGACCGTTTATCTTTATTTCTAGTGTTAATACTATGATTATCGCATTTTTTATTAATAAATGAACATTTTTCTGCACATACATTACATTTTCGTATATATTATATACAAGGCACTGTCATAATATTAATTTCTTTAAACTTATATGCGCAATGCCATTACTATCAAAGCTAGGTAGGTAGGAAAGGGTAGGTAGGTAAGGTATTATCAAAAACTTGATTGTTATAATACTGCTCGATGAACGATTGATAAGTATCCTTGCAGGTAAAGAACACTGTGCAAAATAAGCCAGATAATAATGTTTTGACTTACTCCACTACTCTATTTAAACATCCTCAAAGACCTAAGTAACAAGAGATCTGAGATGTCAACCAGGCCTGGGAATTACAATCTAAAGTATGTTGCTTTTTGTTTTAGCCGCATTTAATCCAGTTACTATACGTATTAAACCCCGACCAAAAACAACCGAAAATGAAATATATCATTGCAAACATTCCAACTGTACTTCGTACGAGTTCATACACTAATATGAGATTCCAAAACCTACGTACAACTAAAAGCGCAGTGTCGTGTTTCTTTTGCGTGGTTTTAATATAGCATTATCTGGGCCGTTTACATGCAACTGATTTTATGCTTCAAAGACTGTAAGGCTGAAGCAAAGATTTAATTAATGAGGATCAGTAAAGTTATAGCAAAATCAATAGAACAATCCACGTTATTCTTTATTATATATTCTTTATAGAAACTCATATATTTTTGAATTATTCAAATCGGACCATTACTTCCGAAGATCATCATTTTCCTGCCCTTTTCCCACATTATGTGGGGTAGGCACAACATGTGGTCTTCTTCCATTCTCCTCTATCAGCCGTCATCTGAACACTCACTCCTTTCTTACTAATGTCATCCTTCACACAATCCATCTTTTCTTTGGCCTACCTCTACTCATAAATCCATCAACATTCATACCAAGCACTCTCCTAGTTACATGCCATTCTTCCCTTCTCATTCATGCCCATACCATGCTAGCCTGTTGCTCCTCATCTTTTCATTCACTGGCGCCACTTTCACACATCCATCTCAGCCACGTGCACCTTTCGTTCATCCGTCCCTTTTGTTACCCAACACTCAGATCCATACAATACAACAAGTCTTACGATCGTTTTATATATTACTTCCGAAGATATTAAGTAATAAACATTATACCGTTCCTGCCGGTAAAATCAATGTACGCGGGTGCATGTGACGTAGCGCAGCCCGAGCGCAGCCGGCTCTCTTACTTGATCATTCGATAACTAGCGCCGACCGACCCTGTGACGTCACAGCTACCGCGGCTGCCACTCAGTGAACTTGCTAGTAATTTCGTCATAACATCGTCTATTTTTGTCGTAGAACAAAAATTATTGCACTGTATGTTAAGGATTTTTTAGCTCCATAAATCTGTATTCTCTACTAAAAACGTTACGGATTCTCATTAGACAAGCGCATGTGAAGGCTTCTGAAGTTAGTAAGGAATAATACTGCCTAGTGGTTAGGTGGTTAGGGGAAACTGACCTCTGTCAGAAATAGCCTTCAAAGCTTAATATTTATCAAACGAAAATTTGTATCGATAACCTGTTTAAAAACTCCTATTATCTTTAAAAAAATATATCCAACGATATGCCACACGATGGAGTAGTCAAATATTTAACGAAATTAACTCCAGTTTACTTGTAAGGGATGTAACCCAAAAATAACTGTATCCTCTACAAAGTTCACTAATGTGCATTTCCGTGCAAAATGTTATCACGATAAAATTAATAGTCTGCGAGTAAGATTAGAGGCAAACAGACACACATAGACTATAAGGGTTCTTTGTGGACTGCGGAACTCTTAAAATGAAGCCTAGAGCAAACTTAGACTGTCGTTTATCAAAATAATTGCGATTTGACATTCAGAGAGCTCAAAGAAAAGTGCTGGAGTGACGTTTAATTTACATCAAAGATATAAGGTGAAGTTCTCGTGGCATGAAGATGTCGTTCCTAACCTGTCCTTGTACTTAACAAACAACGAAGTCAAGCCATGCTCTGCGAGGTTAGTTTCTGGATGGGTGACTGCAGAGCCATTGCATCTTAACGCTTCTGTATTTCGGGGGAATTTTAAGCTGTCGGTACCAGGTTTTCAAAATGATACATTGAAAGTCTACGGGCGGCATATTGACTCCGTCATAATAGTGACTACTAACTCAAAAAAACTACTAGAACCCGTAACAAATATTTGCAAATCGTACAAACAGTTGTCTGTGTGGCAATCGAACCCACAACCTAAGCCCACTGAACCACAGAAGTCGTCATTTATTACATATTTAATTTATTCCTGACAGAATCTGAAGACCAAGTTTCCAAAAAGTGTTCACACTAATTGGTAGAAACTCCCTGTGCATCCTGTCAGCCCGCGACCAGAGTTATTATAACATAACCGAAACATCAGAAATAAATTAAGAAGATATAAACGATAAATACCCATTAACTAGTAAAACAATATGAATTCTGATCGCAAAAGCTTAAAAAACACTACAACAAAAGTTATGTACTGTAAATAAAAAAGTTACTCAATAATAATTTATTCGTGACACTACTCCTAAAGGCTTAAATTCAGAAGAGTATTTCAGAAAAAAACTCATATCAAGAACTTCCCAATGCAAATATTTTTCTAATAGCTCTGAATGAAAAACTGGCAAAAATTTATGCTCAAATTTATATAAGGGTTTTGTTTTGGAATACGAATCTAAATAGAAATTAAAGTAGCTTACCTATCTCTTTTTGTGAGTGAGTTATTCAAAGCCACCGATACATAAATTCCAGTATTTATAAATCGAGAATAGACCGTGGGCAATAAAAATCTGTTAATTCAGGGCCAAGAACTTGCGCCTATCTGGCCCAACGTATTAGCGTTGCCATTCAACGTGGCAACGCCGCCAGTGTCTCTGGCAGTGATCTGGATCAGTTGAGCAATCTATAAATCGTTTTGAACGATTCTTAAATTGCTCAACATATGAAACACACATGTATTTTATATTATTCTGTATATTTACGTAAATAGGAGTAACAATATTGATAAAAAAAAATCCTAGACAACAATGTAATAAATGCGACGCATAAAAACATTGAACACTCTTCCACCCACTTATACTAAATTCCTACAAACCTTTGCGTATTCCCATAAATCTAAATAAACAGCGCTACCTTTCTTCGCAGGAGTTTGGGAAAATTAAACACAATTCCCTATAAACGTACAGTCATCTGTAAAAGTACTTAGTGATTTAGAAAACCACTTAAGTTAACTATCTTTTTACATAAAAGTTATGTTAAGTATTTTTTTACATATTAATTTGTGTTCTATGAAAAAGTTTCATTTTTAAATCATTTTGAATTCATTTTGATAAACACGGGCGTTACTCACGTATTATTTTGTCGATGGAGGCACCGACATTGTTTCGATTCATCTAAAGAATCTTCATCAGGGGTTAGTTTTGAAAGTGAAACATTTTGAATTCATTGAAATATTTGTATTATGGGGTAATACAAATATTTAAGTACAAAAAATAAAATTCCGAATCGGTTGGGGCATCTTTGAGTAATCGGTGAACATAAAAATAAAAAAAAAGATTCTGACGAATTGAGAACCTCCTCCTTTTTTGAAGTCGTTTAAAAAAGTTACACGTTAAGCGTCAAAATAAAACGTTTTTTTTATAAAAATCATATATGTTAAAATGATTAAAAGTCTAGTTTATAACATAAGTTTGTACAAAAAAAATACAATATTTGATTTGGTTTAATTTAACATTATTTTTCCAATCCTACTAATATTATAAATGCGCAAATTTGTATGCTTTAAAATGTTTTGTATGTTTGAATGGGGTTCAATCACACGGCAACGGATTTGGATCAAACTTTGTATACATGTAGTCTATGATTTTAAATAGCATAAATTATACTTGAGGTACCTATATAAGATACCGCACGTGTGAAACCACGGACAGAAGCTAGTTAGTAAAAAATGTGCAATTTACCACGTCTCGTCCTCATTCGAATGTGTTGGTTTAATCAGATTTTTCTAATATATCAACGCTATTTGCAGATGACTGTACACGGGGGATAAAATATGGAGTTATCCGGAAAGTAACCTGCACATTCGTAAATATTTATTGAAGTTTATTCACGAGAGCCCTACACGGATATGTTTATGGATCTATTTAATAAATGGGAGAGAAAACAATTTAATTTTCTGAGAATTGGTTTTGAACGGTTGAGGAAAATGTTTGCGTTGATATCAAAGACACGTAAAATGTTTATATTAGAATTAGGAAGGTAATGTTTTTGTATCCAAAAGTATGTAAATTTATACCTATACAAATACTCGTAAGTCCGTTCCGAATCCAAGAAAATACAGGCTGAAATAACCGGAGTATTTGCCTCTTTTGCGTGCCACAACCCTAATAACAAATTGTATTTATTTACTAGCTTCCGCCCGCGACTTTGCTCTCGTGGTTCCTTCATAAAAAGTTGACTTTAGTCTGTACCAAGTCATAGTCTCCATCTACAAAGTTTATTCAAATCCATTTACAAACATAAAAACATACAAACTTTCGCGTTTCTAGTAAAAGTAGGGTACTCACTAAAAAAAATATTTTTTGCAGACAGACAGACGGACATGACTATAGGGTATGGGCTTCGAAACCGTGAAAAAGTCGCGTCTGAAAATGTCTTGTACCTACGTTATATGTGCTTTTTCCCCACCTTGGTTCTTTCAACATCGGTTACAATGTTGTTACAATAACTAGTTTAATTCAGGGCACCGAACATTGGTCTAGCAAAAAGATAAGTGGGATGGAAGGAAAAACTCAATTATGTAGTTGAAAAAAGTGTCACAGTCATACAAATTTGGAAACACACAATTTTTTCATTTTGTGAATATCTACAAATGTGACTAACTTGTAAGACTATGCGTCTGCGCAGTAGTGAGACCTTGCTTCATGCTAAATTTCATGATTCTAGATCAACGGGAAGTACCCCCATAGGTGTTGATTTACTGGCGAGGGTCGAACTGTGCCGCATAGATGGCCTTTTTTGCGTTGACTTAGAAGCATGATTTTTTACAGCTTCGGCTTTAGTATTAAACTTTAGTATTTAATATTAATTTCAACTCGTTATCTCCCTCTGTGGCGCAATGGGCTAAGATCCGGCTGAGACGCAGAAGGTTGCGGGTTCGTTTCCCGCCGCGGGGCAAATGTTTGTATGAGCTGCAAGCATTTGTCTCAGGTCGGGGTGTTTCTACGTATAATATATTATGTATGTAAGTATTTTCAAAAAAAAAGCATATAAGTAGTATATCAGTCATGTGGTACCCATAACACAAGCTCTGCTTACTTTGGGACCAGATGATGCTGTGTGAAATGTCCGGGATTATTTATTTATCTCCACTGGTTCATAAACAAAAGGGTCTTTACATACAGACAGACATACAAATAGGATTCCTTTCCTCTTTTGAAGTACGGAACCCTAAAATCAAAATCATGTAATGTATACCGTTATAGATTGTGCTTTTACCTTTATAAAAGATGTGGCCAGATCTTGGGGGCCAGCTGCAGCAGCTGGTCTCAGGGTTAGAGCGTAGTCTCCCGCTTGGCCGAACAGCTCACAGCGTAATGTCATAGTTCTACGACCAGTGAACCCGTGCATCTGTAATGACAACTAGTTACACTCTTGTATTATTTTATCGAGGCACCGTCTCTTTTTCAATTCATCTAGATAAGGGTGAGTCAGGGTGAGTTTCATCAATCGAAACAGTGTCGGTGCCTTCATCGGCAAAATAATACGTGAGTCATATGTGATTCTCAAAATGTATTATTTAGCTGAGTAACGTTTTGAAAGTGAAATAGTTTAACTCATCTGAAAATGAATAATTTTTACATAAATCTGTTTGATAAGAAAACATGACACGGGGTGACATTTATGACCATTTCATAAGGTAGAAAATGCAATGATGACTTAACTCATATTGAACTTTACTAAGACTAAGGTTCAGGGGGAAAACTAATCGTAAGCTTACGCCTTCGTCTGGTAGTATTCAGTGCATTTTGATATATGGAAACGTATGATTAGCATATATTTGCGTCTCTGTATTTATTGAATCGTTTATTGCACAAAAAATATATCTATACAGATGTGCAATAAGGAGGACTTAATTCTAATAGCATTTTCTACGTGCCAGGTCAAGGTAGAAAAAATAAATAAAATAAAAGTGTATCTTATCTTAAGACTTTACTGAGCTAGCGAACAAGTAACTACACAGTCTACTTGGTGGTGAACGTAATGGTCTGAGCATTTATGCTCAAAAAGTGAGATAAATATCTCAGATGACGTCACAATCTTCCGTTATAACGATTGTGAGACGATGATGTCATCTGCGTGAGATGACATCATCGTACGTCTTACTTTCTGAGCATCAGCTCCCATTGTCCGTCAGTGTCGTATTGAGTTAGAGAAGACTTGTTCCATAACTAATATAAGTACAATTTCTCAAACCAGAGAAACTTTTGGTCGAGTTGAGAATTAGACACTTCGGATAGTATTGTTTCAAGAAGGAACATTTATATGTATAATTCACAGTTTCAATTACTTTAACTCCTTTTGTAACAGTCGGCGTCCGTTATTTGAATGTCGTATAACATAAGGACTATCAAATCACTCGCATTCAAGATGATTATTTCTACTTTCAGAACCGGGTTACGAAACAATTATGTTTATCGCCTCTGTAATAAAAACCTCCTTTGTAAATAACGTCTGCTTAACGAGTAATTCGTTCATTTGAACTAGTGTTGTGAAAAATATATCTATCACATCATTCGCATACTCAACATTGAGATCAACTGTGATAAACTAATTATGAAGTTTACATTCTAGTTTCATAACTGGGTTACGAAACAATCATTTTTACCGCCTCTGCTTAAGAAACCGTAGCGGTAAAGCGATTAATATCGCCAGCGAGCGTCCCCATTTTCTTTATTATGAGCATAAATCTGAAATCTCATTTACCTGAATAAACGAAAGGAATGTATGCAAAGCTATTTCGCCTGCCATGACTTACGGCAACACTATTAGTGCCCGTAAAATATTAAGTCATTACTCTGTGGATGCTGTGGAGGCAAAACCTGATATATTTGTTTTTAATGATTGCTTTACATGAACCTGAAATCTATATTTTCCTCATCGAGTGGTGGGAAAAGTGTTTGCTTGATTTTGCAATAGTACAGAAAGGGAACACGTTTGATGTTCTCAGCGATGATGGTGCTTATGAAAGACCAGTCTGTCCGATAGAACAATCTCCTGGTTGAGAAAGGGAATTGCAGTTAATATTGGGTTTGCGTTATACATAATGTCATAAAGTTGATTTATTTTATTTTTTCATATGAGTTAGTGGCAGAGAGATAGCGACTTCCAATTAAGTCATGTGTTTAGGTTCCTCATGCTTTTACATTTTACTCTTTTAGAAAAATAAACATAGATGATATTGTTGATAGTTTTACCTGTTCTGAATAGAGCACATGAGCGTGTGAACTTGTATTCTTGCCATCACACAGCACTGCCCCTCCACTGGAATGTCCGCAGTACAGCAACTCGAGCCAGAAGTCTGCACTAGACTCTACCGGCGAGCACACCACTCTAGGAAACTCCAAAATAGCAGTCACTTGACGTTCTGGATACGTCTGTATCTGTTCAGGGGTAACGTCTAGGTTGGCTGATGGCCAGAGGACGTCAAACTTCCAGGATTTTACGACACTGTCGCCAGTTTCCATTATACTACCATCGTCTACATCTCGTTTATTTCTTGGTACATTTTTGACTTGACGTGTTTCTGTTTGTAAATCACTTTTATCTTCGTGTTTTACTATTTGTTTCGCATCTCGCTTTACTTTTTTTGACGCATCAATTTTGTTTACTTTCCCATCACTTTTTGTATCACTGTTAAAGTCATTTTCTTTACTAGATTCAAGTTCATCAACATCACGTTTCACTTTATCGTCACTGCCAGCATCGCGCTTGTCGAACTCACTTTTCACTTCGAAAGTATCTGTTGCGTTGTCATAATCTGGTAAAAAGCTGTCCTTATCGGCGATGAGTTCAATGTAGTAGACTCCTCCTCTAGAGAAGTAGCCGCATGGGAGGGTGACCCTGCTCTCGGCGTCGAGGGCTAAAGGGAGAGTTGCGAGGAGGATCCGGCCTTCGTCGTCTTCTCTGGCGAGACGGACCCGCAATCCTGGGCCGACGGCGCCGTGGACCTAAACCAAACATTTGCTGTTTTACAAATATATAATAATGCAATTTAATGATACCATCTCAGACATGTTTGTGTATTTTGCCGGCATCATATAACACAACAGACATGAACATACCTGGATATGTACATCGCCCCCTAAAGCTACTAAGGTGGTGGGGATCTCCACCCATACTTGGTTGAGGTCGGTGCGCTCGTCACTCGTGTAAGGATTGACAAAGCTGGCGCCTCCTTTGGACAAAAACACATAGTTTAGGTTGCTGGTTTTTTATTTAATTGTTTATATCCATTATTATTTTATACATTATTTTTCATGTAATCTATTAAATCTCTTTTTTTTATTTACGAGTTTGATTCCATATTCGCTGTTATATACATTATATTCCTTATTGCTCGACTGTCACCTAAGTTCGAGCTAAGGGTAGACTTAAAAAATCAGCCCTGCGTAGACCATTTTCGATTGAGTCTACTCTTATTACTAAATTACTCCCAGAACTGTATAAAACTCTTAGTACTTGATCCTTTAAAATATTTCTTTTGCCAAAAACTGCAAAACTTTGATAGATCTGCCAGTATTTGTCTGGGGTCTGGGTGAATAATATGTATGAATTTACAAAAAAAAGTATATAACTAGTGTATCAGTCATGGGGTACCCATAACACAAGCTCTGCTAACGTTTGGGCCAGATGAAACTGTAGAATATCTGGCATTATTTATTATTAGTATTACTGTCATTTATTTTATAAGTCATTTAAATTCCCTTTTAGGACGGAAGCAATCAAAATAAATGTTTCCGATCCAATTGAAAAGCAATCCATGATAAAGCATTAAAAAATAATTTCCAATAAATAGGTTTCAAATCAATTTCGTACAATAGATTAAGAATTATAATTTATTTTATACATATAATTAATATACCATCCCTCACAAGGTGGGTAGTCAAGTTAGATCAAAGACATAAATCACAAGACCTCTGGGGTACACAACTAATGTAACCAGAGGAGGCCACATCAATTTGTCATTTAAATTGATGAAGACGGTAACCAAGGTAAAGGGTAAGAAGTTGCTTCTGAAACAGTTAATTATTATACAAATTTGTTACATTTTACACGTTTTTGTATTTTGTTTTGTCACATCTTTTCTTTCGCTTTCTTCCAAACTGTTGAAGTGATTTCGTGATAAGGGAAGGAAGTGTGTAACAGGAAGCCGGGGAAGCGCGGACGATTTTATTTGTCCGATGCGTACGATACATTAGCAACAAAACTACCCTCAAGTCTTGAGAATAGCATTGGCATCGACAGCTAGGCCACAACAGAACAATCAATCGTATCTGTGATATCGCTAAAGTGAGAGTGGAACAGATTCGCTATTCTAAATCTGACTGAACTCTTCAGAAACTATACATTTTGATAAACACGGGTTTTCTGATACATTTTGATACACACTGTTTCGATTAATCTAGAGAATCTTCATCAAGCTGAGCTTAATCCATATAAATTTCTTCAAAATCGGTTTAGTCGTTTGACTGAATTCTTTCGATATCGGATCGAATCGGAAAGTATACCTTTTTCATAAAAAATATTTCGGTTAAAAAACAAAATGGTTCATAAATGACGCAGTAAAAAAGTAAAAATAAAAAAAAAATACAACCGAACTTAGAACCTGCTCTTTTTTTAAGTCGGTTAAAAATTCACGACAAACAGAGCCGCCAAAGGACCGTTAATAACGATTTCTAGATAGCTTTAAGTCCAAAGTTTATATTTGTTTTTTGGTGATTGGTTTATGTACAAGAATTATAAATTCGAAAGTGCCATCCATCAACGAACTTATTTATTTATTTGCTAAACGAAACAATTTCGAATGTTATGTAACTGGAATGCCAACAAGTGTACAATTTTGACGTTTTAATAACTTTTTCAGCTTGTTTTGCAGTTGTTTTCATATTATTTTTTGTTTTTGACGTCGTCGCTGAAAGCCAGCTGAAATTTGCTCAAACAGAATGTCAGTGAGAATTTTTGAATAGTCACAATTTTTGCTTTACTACAAGCATCTAATAGGACCCTTCGTTTGTCATTTCAGTTTAAGTAGCAGTTGAAGTAACATAGCTCTGCTAATTTAATATATTTTCTTATTTTATTTTATTATTTATTTCATATTTTATTCGGTAATCTTAGCGGAATTTTAATAAATAAATTGTGACTACATAGGACGGATATGGACAATTGAATAATATGTGTATTGTAGTGCAATGTGATTTAAACGACGAGGAATCCCAAGAAAATTCTTTACGGCCATTCCGCGATGACGTTTAGAATTGACAACTGACAATCGACAAAGACTTTATTAACAAACAAATTGACTTTCAACAAATATAAACACTTGACACTGGCAAAATTTACATTATTATGTCACATGCCATTAACAAAGAAGAAGAAGAAGCACCCAATAAAAGTATTCTAATACTACTTTACTAATTTTGTAAGTAAGTGGCGAACTTTGGTAACGAAGACATAAGACCGCCCAAAGTTCACCATCATTACATGGTTTTTCCCTTTGATAGACACTCGTGCGCAGGCATCTCAAAAACTTGTATGGGCGACTGCAATTATGATGACCAACGGGTTCTATTTGTCCTGCCGCTAGCTGCATTTTTGCTTGACTTCTTGGTAGCAGATGATTTCAGAAGTACCCTCCGATTTCTCATTTTGTTAATAGTCGACCTAATTACATATATTTGGCAAGCGAGCTATCTACATATTATATGTAATAACTTGTATGTTTTTCAATATGTAATGTTCAACTAAAGCTTACATGTCCCTTAATTCTAGTTTAATATTAAATTACATATATGTTTCGTAATATATGAAACATATACATTGTTTGTTATGAGAAGCGCTTGTAGCTTAACTAACATTTACAATATAAGATTTCTGCTTTCTAGGTTCACAACTTACACTGGAAATGTAGAATAGAATAGAATAGAAAATACTTTATTGCACACCACAAATACATTAGACTGTAATAAGAAACAATGTTTAGCTACACGGTAGTACAATGGGCGGTCTTATCGCTAGATAGCGATCTCTGCCAGACAACCTTTGGATGGATAGAAATCAACATAGCTGAATCGGGGGTGATGAAAATACTTTGCGTGATTTATGATAAAAATTATATGTACATACATATTTACAGGATAACAAAAAGTGAAATACATCAATACCTAATATTACCTACAAAAATAAATTAAATAATAATAATACAATAAGATAAACTAAATAAACTAATACATACATAAATAAATATACCAATATAACGTAAAGAAACAAACAATACATAGTTAACAACATGACAAAAAGTGTTCCTTGACCATAGATTTAAAGATACTATGTGATTTGGAGCGTCTAATAGCATAAGGCAGTGCGTTCCATAATTGAACAGCCTGTACTTAGAAAGAATTGGCATAGTATGAGGAGGTGTGGACAGGTGTCGCGAGTAGGAGAGTATCAGAGGAGCGCAAGGATCGAGAGTGGGTGAGGTGGAGAAATTGGAAACGTTCTTTGAGATAGGAAGGTGTTGTAGGATTAAAAAGAATATTATATAAAACGTTCAGAGAATGCAAATTCCGACGAAAGCGAATTGGTAACCACTTAAGCTTTTTTCGGAATTCGGAGACATGGTCATATTTATGTAATAATCATATTAATGTACTGTAATAGATTTATTTTATAAAATAAATGACCTTTAAAACTGAAACTGAACTAATAGGCACTTGTTGGTATGTTACTAGTACCGCTCGGCCCTTAGTTGGACTTGTCAGATAACCGATCCGCGATCATTTGGATGGGTGACCGTCATACGCCTGTGGCATTTACATCTGCGCGCGATCTCTGTTACCGGCTATAAACGTTGATCTATAGAGGCTGTGTTGGCGTAATTAGTTTACCACTGAGTCGTTAAAAACATACTTATTGGGCTGATAAGTTCGATTATTACCAGTGGGCCTGGGACAAAAAAGTCTCACTAGTTCAACAACTAACTGAAATGCTTATGCTTGTGTATATGATATACATGTATTTGGTATAAAAAATCGCCAAGAGATATCCTATTACCTATATGTATATGTTTTATTATTTTGAATAGGTACTTAACTTACATAATTCAGGTTCTTCCTCGTGGTCAACCTCTTTAGTTTAACTGGTTTGTCCGACAGGTATTATTTTCCTTGTGGTCAAACTACTGCATTATCTATTTTGTGGTGCTACGGTGGTCGCTGCTCGCTTTGCTCGCTCGCCTTGCACGTTTTCTATACTCTAACAATCTAACCTCTCCAACATGTTGGTTAGATTGGATAATTTGACCACAAAGGAAATAATCCCTGTTGAACAAACTAGTTATACTAAAAAGTTTGACGTCAAGGAAGATCCTCTTAATTTTGATACTTTTGTGAATTAAGTAAAAGGCTAGTTTTCGTAGTGGGTAAACTCTACAAAAACCCTCGGCTTTGTTTGCATAACGATGTTCATATACTAGTAATTACATGCAAATGTGAACGTGCTAGCGCTGGCATTTTTGAAGCCACAGTTTAAAGAACAAAGCTTGTTCGCTTTGTTATTACTTAGATCACAAAAAACTCTATTTGGGTCAAACCACTAGTGTACATAATTATTATCAGTTTTGTGAAACAGTGAAAGCCCAACAAGATGATTCAGCGGCTGTGCTGACCCTACTGGAGTAAGGGAAGAAAGATGATGGAATGATTCAGCTTTGACTGATTTGACTGTACCTGAATTATGTTTGAAAGAGCCCTAATTAAAGTCCTTTGTAGCGCGACTAATGAAGCGGGAGAGCAGAACCGTCGGATAGGAATGACTGAATTCAATATTTATTAGGTTTTCCTAATGTTTGTGAAAATACTTTGTATACACAATTGAACGAACACATTGAGAAAGCTGGAAAGGGAAGATGGATAGATAGATTTTGAAGTAAACATAAACTTCTCTTGTACTCTTATGATTTTGATAGAAGTTTATTTCCATAAACTAAATACACACAGATCAAAACAATAAAAGAGCATTTATATACTTCTCTGTCAAGAAAATAACGAGAAACGATCAATAATACATAAGATGTTAGTTATTAATCAAAATTTATTTCAAAGTATGCTCCTTCAGAAACCATACACTCACGCCTCGAATAATCCAATCATCTAAACAATTTTTAAACGCTTTTTCCGGAATTAAGTTCAGTTCTCGGTACGAATTCTCCTTAATGTCTTCTACCGAATTAAAACGGGTGCCACGAAATGGTGATTTGAATTTAGGAAAAATAAAGAAGTTGACTGGAGCCATATCTGGTGAATAAGGTGGTTATTCGATGGTATTTGTTGAGTTTTTGGTCAAAAATTCGTTCACAGTGATGGCCTTGTGCGAGGGCAAATTATCGTGGTGCAAAATCTAAGAATTTTCTTTTTAAAATATGGCCGTTTTCCTTGAATTATAAATAATAGAGCTCTCTTAAACGCCGCATTAAATATGAATGATATTATTTATTTACCGTTTGACCTTTCAGCAAGAATACCGAGTGCACAACACCGGGATAGTTAAATAAATAAATAAATAAAATAAATAATCCCGGACATTTCACACAGCATCATCTGGCCCCAAAGTAAGCAGAGCTTGTGTTATGGGTACCACATGACTGATATACTACTTATATACTTTTTTTTTATAAATACATACATATTATACATAGAAACACCCAGACCCGACACAAATACTTGCAGATCATACAAACATTTATCCCGTTGCGGGAATCGAACCCACAGCCTTCTGCGTCTCAGACGGACCTTAGCCCACTGTGCTACAGTTAAAGAAAACAGGCAAAATGACTTTGATGTTTGATTGACTTTGGCGTATTTTTTTCTGTTTCGATTCAGTTGGAAGGCACCACTCTGAAGCTTGTTGGCTAGTTTGCATGTCAAACTCGTAAATCCACGTTTCGTCACCAGTAACAATGCGTTTCATGAATGTTGGGTCGCAATTGGCTCGTTCTAGCATGATCCTCAGTCACTCTTATGCGATTGAGCTTTTGGAGAAGTATCAAGTCTTTTCAGAAACTACATCAGTAACTCAAACTTCATGTTTTCACGCGCATCTCAACGACAAATCCAGCTAACGCATCACGAGAGAAGAGCTCGCACTTAGTGCTCTGCGCATCACCAGTAAGGAAAAAAGTAGAATCCTGTATTCCACGGATCGGTGTAGCTGGGTCGTCCCTTGGGCTTTTTGGTCTGACAGACTCCGCAGCGCCATTTGTCATTAACGAATGCTTTGACTGGCAAGCCAACGCGTTCGCGATGAGTGCTTAAGTATCATTTCGTGCATGATTAGTCCATCTTTTGCTGACATGAATTTTGCACACGCAACACACCTTGCCACCATTGTATGTAAGTTTAGTTAATTTTGTAATGTACTGTATCCACATTACTACTTTTTTCAGTCGAGAGTACTAAGAAAATCAATCCGTCAGCTGTTTGATGTAAATGTGGTAAATATGTAATGTAATAACTGCTTGATATTATCTTGAGATTAGAGTATTCACTACACCTTGTTGTATCACTGTTAACACTGTTAACACTGTTATTTTTATCTTTTTGGGCAAGCAAAATCACTTAAACTTTATTTTGACACGGAGCAAATTTGTACAGTACAAAGTTCGTGACGTCAACAAATAATAATACAGCTTCAGTTGTCAGCTTGGAAAAAATACCACGAATTTTAATATATTATGGAAAAAAATACAATGTAGTAAGTGAATATAAATAAATAAATAATGCCAGACATTTCACACAGCATCATTTAGCCCCAAAGTAAGCAGAGCTTGTGTTATGGGAACCATATGACTGTTATACTACTTATAATGTACTTTTACTAAAAACATACATATTATACATAGAAACACCCAGACCCGAGACAAATACTTGTAGACCATACATTTTTTTTCCCGCGGTAGGAATCGAATCAGCAACCTTCTGCGTCACAGCCGACCTGGTCCCACTGCGCCACATAGGTCGCCACATGTGTAGCTAATTTAAAGCTGAAAATAACTAGAGTTCAAATGGCGGGAGGCATTAGTGTGGACACATAATGCAGGACTTTATAAGTCCTTAGCTTAGATATTTAAAGGTTGTACTGCACCTACTCACTTAAAATTAATTGTTAAGTGAGTAGGTAAAAAAAACCTATGATAGAGATAAGAGAATAAAATTTCAGTTTTTAAGAAACTTTTATCAAAATTTTTTGATATATTTGATATTGATATTCGAAATTCTTGATAATGTTTTATATATATATGAAATGTAACTCTTGATTAAACTCATATATAATATAAACGTCCATTAGTTTAAAAAACTCTCATTCATTATATATAAACTGCAAACTTTAGCGTTGGCAACTCTGAACAAAACACAATTTTAATTTAAATAAAAATCATTTTCTCATGTGTTTAAGAATGACAAACGACAAATGAGTAAGTTTATTTGTAAAAAGTAACTTCACTTGCTTTTTTAAGTGTTTGCGTGTGAATTACAGTGTTTCACTACACATTAAGGCATTTTATTGAATAAAAATGTTGTATGACGTCAAAATTATGACTACGTTGGCAACGTAAAATACCCCTAAAAAAGGGGTATTATATTTTAAGGAGTATCTTACGTTGCCAACTGCTGATCCTTTTATATAAATCTATAAAGTAAACACAATTAGCAAAAGTCATATAAAGAAGATTTGGAGTATTTTGGAACAACCCCTTCTGACTAGGTACAACTATTTATAGTCGTATTCGTAGCGGGGCGTACCAAAGTGTGTTGTCCACCCGGAAAACGGTCATTTAGTCATTTGTGTTGGCTCCCTATAAGCCACCCCATGAGCTTTTAGGGACCCAACACAAACACACACCCTTATGGGTGGAAAATATTTTCTAATTGCTTGTTAGATGGAGATAGCTAATATACTGTGGATATACTGAAGGTTTAATCATATTGGTAAGTGGTAGTTTTAGAGCAGATACCCGTCTTAACGGAGAGGAAGATTTAACGAAGATGATAAAATAAAAAGTTAATGCCGGAAATTTGACACAGCATCATCTAATCCCAAACTAAGGAAAGCTTGTTTTATGAGTACATGACTAATATACTAATTAAATACTTTTTTTCTCTTGTATAAAAATACATATTAGACATATAAAACACTTGAGATACACCCGAGATAAAAACATACATTTGTTCCTCGGCAATGGCCATGGCCATGGCCTACCGCACCACAGAGGTAGTCATCAATAGAGGTAGATTTCAATAAAATCGTGTAAAAATGACGTGATGATGACGTAATGCTTAATTTTGATAGTCGGTTACACTTTCCGCTTAGTCGCCCATAGAGCTTAAAAACACTCAAAATTGCATGCCATTTAGTAAATGATTTTACTTATATACTGCTAGAGTAGATCATTCCCAATTTGTTCGGCCATAGAGAAAACACTAGGTTTTTGATAATTACCGAAACGCAATCAGAGCCGAAACGTGTACGGATTTAAATAGAGCGATAATTATTATAACCTTTATATGAGAATAGGCCTCAGGTAAAATATGATAGTGACGTTTTTCTGTAACAATTCCCTTCTAATACCTACGCAGCATAAAAACAACAAGTGAAGGAAAATACAGAGCGTGAAAAACAGAAACCCTTTTGCGACTTTGTCCTTCGGAGGCACAACAGGAATTGATTGCTTAACTTCAGAACAGAAAGATGAAAAGTTGCGTTCATCAAAGGAACGATTCCGGGGGGAAATTCCGTGAATCTGTGAATATATAAGTATGTACTTACGGGTTGATTCAAAATAACGCAACCAAGCGATTACAAGCGACATGGTAACGAGGCTAAGGCGCTATCACACTACAGTGGTCACGCTACGCACATTGACTTAGCTTCGGTTTGTGTGAAGATGTACATAGGAGTGGCATTAAAGCTGAGACTCGACCTTTTAACAAACCACAAGCAAAAATTTTAACTCCTAACATTTACAATTTGGCCTACCTACTCTAATCATTTACTTGTTTGCTTCTCTCTATCTGTGTTTTTTTTGTTTGCTGTTGTGTCAAATAAACCATATACTAATAATTCCCACTACTACCATTGATAGAACAAATGAGACTAAAAATGTTTCAATGGTCTTATTGACCGCCATTACTGGGGCAAATGAGACTGAAAAAGTCTTATTTGTCCCATTACCAACAATGCTTTTGCTTGTACATTATGTGCTATGTACGCAGAATCGTCAATCGTCACCTAAAGCTTGGGTATACATTGTTTGATGATTGATTCGCTTAAGTATATTTGTGATAAAGTCCACTGTAACCCGCGAACTAGCCACACAGGAACATGTGGTTGGTGACGTCACTGCTACATGTATGGTGTCCACGTTAAGGTATACCATACGTCCGTTCCCGAATTTGAACTGTACTATGCAACAGTTGTTGATAATTGTGGTTCTATATTGGCATACAGTGGAACGTAGACATCACGCCGTCTAACAAACGGATCCACGTAGCTAAAATGCGTAGCGTAGCCACGTAGCAAGCGTAATATTGGGAGAGCGCCTTAACTCTCAAACGATAGAAACCACACTGTCACGGACCAAAATTGCTACGGGTCCATGAGATTTTAATTGTCCATCATTTAATTAATAGTCCATTGAAAAGTTACATTTGGGTATGCATTTGTCAGAGGACGCAATTTTATTTTTTTAATGTGTAGGGGGGGTCAGTAGAAGCTTAAGTTCAAGTTTGTGGGGTCGGCACCCTTGTCCCCCGGCCGCCATCTTGGAAAAGGGGGTGCAAAGGGTTTTCGCGCTGTATCTCGTAAACTAGTTACCTTACAGAAAATTTAATCAAACATAAAATGTAGCAAATTAAATTTCCTACAATTTTATTTCTATTACTTTTTATCGTCAAGTGACCAACAAAAAAGTTATAAACAAAAATACCAAGAAATTTTTCTTGAGATAATTTTGGTACGGTGCTCTTATCAAACTGTACCTCTGTCGATTGGTGCTTTTTAGTGCGACGCAAGCGCTCCCATGACTTTGTTCCTGCGATATCAGGATTTTCGGAGTAGCCATCAAATACTATACTTGCAGACATCAAATACTATACTTGCAGACTCTGCTGCTCAGACGACGAACAGCATTATCTGTTCGACTGTCACTATAATATTGATAACACGCTATATGTACACTAATCTCTGAAACAGTTTGTAAAAATTGCTCATTGTCTAAGTCATTTTTGGCTTTTGCTCGATCAAGCAAAGTTTTCACTCCTCTAGCCTTTACAGTTCTTACTTTAATGTTCCCCAGAGGTTTTTTACAAATGAAACAATCACTCATGATGCACGCTTAAAAAAAGTCAAAATGCTTATCACAAAGATATTAATTTTACCCACAAAACTCTCAATAGTATCGACAAAATTGCTGTGATGTCATTTTATTGTAAAATGAACTGAAAAAAAGTTATAACCTCCAAAAGGAAATTTGTTACAAAATTTTCATTTATTTTTGTTTATAACTTTTTTGTTGGTCACTTGACGATAAAAAGTAATAGAAATAAAATTGTAGGAAATTTAATTTGCTACATTTTATGTTTGATTAAATTTTCTGTAAGGTAACTAGTTTACGAGATACAGCGCGAAAACCCTTTGCACCCCCTTTTCCAAGATGGCGGCCGGGGGACAAGGGTGCCGACCCCACAAACTTGAACTTAAGCTTCTACTGACCCCCCCTACACATTAAAAAAATAAAATTGCGTCCTCTGACAAATGCACACTAAGGCCTAAAAAATGTAACATTTTAATGGACTATAAGTTAGGCAGAAGGAATCTTTAACAAGAATCTGTCATTGTGAGTGGTACCACAGTGTTAGATATTGGCCTCAATTCTGTTGGCACCAACCTAACTAATTTTAACTAAAATTAGGTTTTGAACTGTCAAATTAACCTTTGGTATTCTGGTGCTATCAACTTATCCTAATTTTATTATATCTAATTTAATTAAGAGTTCCTAATTTAGTTAGATAGTACCAACCGAATAGGTTTTACAAATGCTATGACTATATATTTTAGACAATTCCTAATTTTAGAAATGAACCAACCGAATTGCCACCATTCCGCCTCCAAGAGATAGTGTGTAAGCATTACTGGACAAATAGATAAAACAACTATGTACTTGTTTAAGATCGAACCGTGCATAATACTCGTCCCTCTACAGTTAGGATAAGGTTCACAATTGCTATTAGGTGGGCTGTTCATAATTGACTAAAGGTGTTTTCTGTATATAGACTATGTGCCCGACAAACATTCATCTCAATTGTTTTTTATACGCTGTGGCTTAATATAGAAACGGGCAGACAGTTTAGGTCAATCTAATCAAACGAGCATCAAAGTCACGGTTTGATAAAGTAGAGATTTTTGGGATATTAATTACTAGCTGCTGCTCGCAGCTTCGCACGCATGGTACCTACATAAAATGTAGCCTATGCTCGTCTCCAAGGTCCCATCTATCTTGATACCAAAATTCATTAAAATCGGTTCAGCGGTTTAGACGTGAAAACGTAACAGACAGACAGACAGACAGAGTTACTTTCACATTAATAATATTAGTAGAGATCAACAGCCTTAAATTTTATGCTTCTAGTTCCGAAAATGACAATAGTTTCATACAACCTTTCATCCCCCTTTTCAACCCTTTATAACCCTTTTATTCAATAAAAAAATAACCTATGTCCTTTCTCAGGCTTTAGACTATCTGTGTACCAAATTTCATTTAAATCGGTTTAGTAGGTTTGGCGTGAAAGCGAGACAGACAGACAGACAGCCAGAGTTACTTTCGCATTTATAATATTAGTTAGGATAAGGATTTTTAGAAAATATAATAGTCTGCCTTAGCAGTCTGTTAAGCATCAAATTAATAAAGTTTCTTCCGAGAAAAGTATCTGGTATAAATAAATGTCTAATCAAACCAGCATCAAACGGTTTTATAAAGTACATTTTTTAGGATATTAATTATTCCGAGAAAATATAATAGTCCATCATATAGCATGTTAAGCAATAGATTAATAAACATTCTTCAGATAATCTTTTTTAAATAAATGTAATTAATATATATTATCGGAGTTAAGCAATTGTTATCTACAAGACTCATGCTACGCGAGCAGAAGCATCGAAGAAAAGTCACATAGCAGCGTTCCAGAAGCATCGAAGCGAGGTAACAGAGTCACAAAAAGACTACAAACATACAAGCGATTAAACTTATCCAGAAAACAACCCATAAAACCTCATAAATATATGTCAGATGGAAGCTGGCCATCATATCATGACCTTTTCAATATCGCAGCTCTTTGAAACTTTGAACACTTTCACAAGTAACAATGAGACGCGAGGTTTCTCAGTAATCTGGTTGCGGTTGGAACTGCTCATACAAATTAGGTAGCATTAGCTTAAAGGGGCAAGAAAACAAAGTGGGTGTGGTATGTAAAAGTATTTTGTATATATCTTTTAATTGTATATTAAATGGCTATGTAGTACCTAATCTACTACGAGTAACTTCAATATTGTCTCTACGAAGGTAAGTATATAGATAGATAGATCTTTCAATCGTGCTCACGACTTAAATTCTCAAGGTTGGCAGCCATAGTCATCTCAACATCTTTGATAATCCTAAGCATAAATATATGCCTACATTTTGCAATATCTAGATGTTGCATATCAATATCTAGATATTGCAGATATTGTGTTATTGTATATTGTTATTAAATGTGTATATATATATATAAATAATGTGTAATATGAATATTTAATTCTAAATATATAGTTATGTTATTGTGTTAGACATTGGGTTACTTAGACATACGAGTACATTAATATTTGTAAGTAACCAACTCTATTTATAAATATTTTTTTATCACTTAGATTTTTTTGTCTCATAAAACGTAGCATTATCATAAATTTAATTTACCTTTATCTTTTATATTCAGCTCTAGATGATAAAATCGCTCAAAAATAATAAAAGATTGTAATGTATAAATTATTGGGTTCCACAGGCACATTTATTCTATCAATGGACATTTATCACGGTAGTTACAATACTCCACAATTCAAAGGCACTTATAGAAATCAGTAGTCGCCGCACGTCGCCGATTCTTAAGCAAATGTTTGTAGTGTTCCAGGCTAAACCCCAGGATAAGCAAACCGTAGGTTTTACCTTGACGACCTTTGTGGCGCAGTGGGCCAAGGTCTGGCTGAAATGCAGAAGGTTGCTCCCGCCATTCCCGGCGGGAGACAAATTATCATGCGGCGGTCTGTATGATTTGCAAGTATTAGTCTCGGGTCTGGGTGTTTCTTTGTATAAAATGTGTATGTAAATGTTAAAAAAAAAATGTGTATAGGTAATTTATCAGTCATGTAGTTAAGTACATGGCTGATATACATACTAACACAAGCTTTGATTACTTTGGGGCCAGATGATTTTGTGTGAAATGTCCGACATTATTTATTTTTTTACTTACTAATATTATAAATGCGAAAATTCGATGTTTAGATGTTTCTATGTTTATAATAATTAATTAATTAAATAAATAAATATTGGTGGGCAATGCACACAACACGATCTTACCTCAAACTAAACATAGTTTGCATTATCGTGACCGATAGAATATGACTGATAGAATATATTTTTAAACACAAACTCATGATACTTACCCAGATACCAAACAAACCTATGTTCATCACACAAATGTTTGTCCTGGGAGGGAATCAAACCGTCAATCTTAACCGCAAAAGGCAGAGCTTTTCGAAAGTTGGTATATATGTAGTCTGTGACAAGGCATAGCTTTTATGCTACTTTTAATGTAGGTACCACACGAGCAAAGCCGCGGGCAGAAGCCAGTAGACTAATAAATCTTCTAATGATCTGAATCATTATAATTACGTTTAAAAAAAAAAGAAAACCGACTTCATGTAGACGTATATAAAAAAATATCACATAAATAAAGATTTTTTAGATTTTTGTTGATTTTTTTAAAACCACTCAACCGATTTCGATAAAATTTAAATGTGACCTGGGAAGCCTTTGAAACCAAAAAATTATTCTCTAAATCAGTTCAGGCCTCTTTAAGTAATCGGTGAACATACACAAAAATAAATGAATTTGACAAATTGCGAACCCCCCTCTTATTTTGAAGTCGGTTAAAAAGAGATGACGTGACATCTTACCGTAACCTGGTTAAACAAAACTTGAGTGCCTGATTTGCCGTCATCTCTCATAGTGACATTGTACTCGTATGAACTCGCAAACAAAAATGTAGCCATAACCATAAAAAAACATCTTAAAAATAACATTTTCGTATAGAAATTTAATCGAATAAGAAGTGGTTACTTTTTGTAAAAAAGATTTTAATAATCTGCTATCTGTGCTATTCCTACAGACAAACATTGACATGAATTTTATATTATATTTTATTTGTTACTCAACACAAAAACAGTACAAAAAAAAATACTTTTTTTAATTGTAACTTTGCCAACCCTTTGGGCACTTTACTTGCAGTCAGTGAACTGAGTTCTGTTTTTAATGTATAAGTAATTTTATATTATTCTGTACATTTCAGTTATTCGATATGTAAAAAATATGATTAGGTATATTGTAAATTAAATAAAAACATACAAACAGAAATATATATTGCTAGAGAAATAAAAGCAAAGAAGACAAAGCTACAGTTAGTTAAATAGGCCTCCAAGTTCCGTTGTACTTTAATGGGATTATCTGCAGTAATCCATTTATTCTGAAAAGGTCTGCTGCCCTAAATACCTATTCAGTCTGTGGCTCAACCCAGATTTGTTAATGGATGTAAATAACTATTGTTCGACCATTTTACCAGATTTGTTTTTGTTTCTGAAACAGGCTAAACTACTTACTAAATTCGTGGACACTTAGATGGTCTACACACCAAACTCAAACCCTGTTACTATTAAAACTATATAACTAAATTAGTTGAAAGTTAAAATTTTGTTTCATTCAGTAATTAACGATCTGTTGTTGTTAATTATTGTATTGCATACCTCATAAGGTAGATTAAATGTTTTATACTATTTATTACATGTATTTTACATATACAATGTATTAAAACTTTTTGAACTTTGAAAATAATGCCACCGGTATCAACGGTGGGTCAGTGGCTTTGGTATGGTATACAGAACATAAACATACAAATAAACACAAGCTCAGTTGACACAATAAACACTAGCCCAGTTGACGCAATATAAACACCAACCCAGTTGATGCAATAAACCCCAACCCAGTTGCCGCAATAAACTCTAACGTAGATGACGCAATAATCACCAACCCAGTTGATGTAATCAACACCAACCCAGTTGACCCAATAAACACGAGCTCCGTTGACGCAATAAACACCACCCCAGAGGCAATAAACACCAACCCAGTTAGAGTAATCATCACCAACCCAGTTAACGCAATAAACACCAACTCAGTTGACGCTGGAAGCTCCAACGCAGTTGATGCAATAAACAGTTCAATCCAGATTACTTTCATGTCGTTTTTCACATAGATCGAGTCTGTCTTACCTGCAATGAGCAGCAGCCGCAGAAGCGCGGCGAGTGGTCGCCGCATACTGCGTCACCGCGCACTCACCATTGCGCCGGCGCCGATCTATCTGCAACAATGCATAATTTAAGATTAACAAAAATATATTAAAATATATTAAAAAAATTTTTTTTGGGCAACTCACACAGCACAAACTAGAATACATTTATACTTTTAACTATTTTATTGTAACATGTTATAATAAACTACAATAAACCTTCCATAAGGCAATGTGTATGCTTCTATAACAAGGTCACAAGGTAACGAATCTAGGACGTTCTAGATTTGTCAGTTGGTAAGTTTAAAAACGTAATTAAACAAAATCTGTCCCCTAAAGCATAATATAAGATTATTTATATAACAAAAAGCTTGGGACAAATAAGCTCTAACTCGACTCGTAAAAAAATTAGCACGGATTATTTATAAAAGCGTTAAGCTTTTAGTTTCCAGCCGGATTCTTCTTGAACTGGGGTTAAGAGGAACCGGCTTCTAAATTCACCTG
Source organism: Lampropteryx suffumata (assembly GCA_948098915.1). Classification (NCBI taxonomy): domain Eukaryota; kingdom Metazoa; phylum Arthropoda; class Insecta; order Lepidoptera; family Geometridae; genus Lampropteryx; species Lampropteryx suffumata. The sequence continues at coordinate 18,331,733 of OX402557.1, read as the reverse complement.
ATGTATAAGATTACTATTTAAAAATAGTGAGATTTTTTAATTAAAACATGTTCTACTTTATTTTCTATTAAAATTTGATTTAAAAACTCTTAGCACAGCTGACTTTGAACGAGACACTTCGTTCGATCGAATTGTCTTACTTCGATTGAGGAACTGTTAAAAACCCATAGTCGCCTTCAGATGTTAATGTCGCTGAAATGATACCAAGTGATTTTCTGTACTACTGCTGTGCTGAGACATGATCGTACCTACCTACCTACCTACCTAACTACAAAGATATTAGAGTATGTCTGCTGAGAGATCATATAAAAAAATTCAATGACTCAAGACCGTAGGTAAAAATTTATTGAATACAGAACCAGACTCGATTCGTTTTACATTTTAGGAAAAAACACAGGTTTTATAAATTGAATAGTTTTTCTTGTATTATTTATTTATTTATTATACTTTAATTAACACGGATAAACCAATTACATTATTAAAGTCACAACCAATTATTTGATATATAAATAAACTATAAATACTTATTTACAATGTCAAAGAAATAGTCAGTATAATTAGGTTAATAAAAATACCTAGCCATAAATGTCGAGCCAAAACACAAATAGTATATAAAAATAGTATGAAACACGCAATCATACATCACGCTCACAGAAACTCAAAGAATCCGATAAAATTTTAATCCATCCATCCGCAAATAAATCGCACTCAAGACTACGATTCAGGAGCGCGTTTAGCGCGGCGAGGATGCGCGGAATAGGTGGTGAAGATCTAGCCACAGTGCGCGCCGGTGGTTCGGCAAACAACCTATGATTCCGACCCCGACAATAGTTGTTCGGGACAAACAATCGATACAGCTCGTTGCTCAAGTCCAGAGCGTCAATCTTGCCGCGGAAAATTTTGCAGGCCGTAAGAATCTGATCGCAAGCCCGTCGAACCTCCAACGAGTTGTACCCTAGACAACCCAGCAAAAATGTTGTGGGGTATAGGTAAGGGTAATGTCCATAACGGCGTTTGTAGAGAGCCCACAAGAAAGCCTTCTGGACTTTTTCCAGCAAGAGTGCATATGTGCTCTCATGCGGGTTCCACACGCAGGCACTGGATTCCATCTTTCTACGTACAAGTGCACCAAAAAGTAAACAGACCACACGATTGCTTCGGAAGTCACAGGCATTTCTGAGGACAAACCCCAAGCGCCTATAAGACTCTTTAGCCAGTGCAGTTACATGATCGTGGAAAGTAAGCTTACGATCGAAAGTGACTCCCAAGTCTTTTACTGTGGTAGAGCTAGTAATAGGAATATTGTTAAGCTGATATATAACGTTGATTGGGTGACACGCTCGACCGAAAGTCATTACATAGCATTTACTGGCATTAAATTCCATCTTATTTAGAGCGCTCCACTCGAAGACTGCATTAATGTCACCTTGTAGCGCTATACAATCCCCTTCCGATTTGATTTCTAAGTAGAGTTTTAAGTCATCCGCTTAGAGTAGACACCTAGCATGAGACACAACTACCGGCAGATCGTTAACCATAATCAAGAAAAGCAAAGGCCCGAGGATAGACCCCTGACTAACACCAGAACGCGTATGATATGGTCGCGACTCGTACATGCCGAGTCTGACCAACTGCTGACGATCACGGAGATAGTCAGTGAGAAGCCGGAGAAGACCCGGGGCAATGCCTATAGCGGAAAGTTTTGCAAGCAGGATGTCGTTATTGACCCTATCAAACGCCTTCCGGAAGTCAAAGTAGGGTACATCTACCTGGTGCCTACGATCCATGCAACTATAGACATAATCAACGAGTGTTAATAGGCTAGTGTTTACTGATCTTTTGCTCCTGAACCCATGTTGTTCGTTACATAAATACTTATTGACCTGCGCGTATATGTGCTCATGCAGAATGGATTCAAAAATCTTCGCTGGGGAGGACAAAATTGCAATAGGACGGTACTCTTCAACAGAAGGTTTATTCGAGCTTTTAGGTATTGGAGTAACCCTTGATAACTTCCACTGTGGCGGATAAACACCAGTTTTAAGCCCCAAGTTAAAAATGTGGCAGAGAGGACCGCTCAAAAATTTTCTTGCCCCTTTGATGAATGCAGGTGGTATGTTGTCAGGGCCCACAGAGCTTCCAGGTTTCAACTTGTTGATACCAAAAGTTATATCGCGCTGAGTAATCGTCAGTATATTGATATCATTGCTGTTAGCAGAGCTATCAAAGACGGCCTCGGCATTAAGTTGGGGTATCTCGGGAAGGAAAACACTAGAGAAGTAGCTTGCGAAAGCCTCAGCCGCCCCCGGTCCCGTATAAGTTGTACCTTGATAGCTGATACTGGGTTCAAAACCTCCCTTTGACCGAAGGCTCGAAATGTGCTGCCAGAATTTCCGCGGGTCCCGACCAATATTGTCCTCTATAGACTGCGTATACGCACTTTAGGCAGACGCTATACGTTATTTTAATTCTGCTCTGAGGTTAGAGAATTCTTGGTAGATTTCAACAGAACTGAGACGTTTCCATACCGAATGCAACCTTAACTTTCGCTTTGTGTCCTGAATTATGTCGCAGGTAAACCAAACCGGGTAGCGCCTGCCCACACCTTTTTGGCACACACGCATCAAATATGTTATAAATAATGTCATAAAAACACTGGCTGGCAATACCGACATCCTGGGCCTGCAGAACCTCGATCCAAGATGTCTCGGACAACAAAGAATATAACTGATTATAATCGCACTTCCTGAAGTTCCAGTCTTTATCTGGATTGATGTTGCTCGGCTCAACTCGATCAGAATGACGTGCCATGTCGATACCTATTCGAATGTCTAAAGGAGGGTGATAAGAGTCAACGGGGACGACTATTCCTTTCGTATCCGTGACAGTTGCCTCGCGCGCGCTATCGCTCTCAGAATCAGAACAACATCTAGCATTCCTCCGTATGAATTCGTCACTACGTTCTTCTCAGTCACACTGCAAAAGGACATGAAATAACTATAATAATTGCTAATGTTTAACGTGGCACTGTTAAAATTTAAGTCACCTAAGATTAATACAGATACTTCATAAATGTTTATAAAAGTTTTGACTTTTATAAAAAGTTTGAAAGTTTGAAAAAAGTTCATGTAATCACTATCGCTAGCATTTGGTTTAATATAGAATACACATACGTGAAAGGGGCGACCTTGCCACAGATCCACAGATCTTCCCCATTTTCTGTTTCTAACTCCTGCCGCCTCTGTAGCACAAGCGGAGTACGTGCAGCAAGCAGAACGCCTCCACCCGGTGTTTTTCTGTTGCGGCGTAAAATACACCATGTCACTGCATGTCAGCTCCTGGTCCTCTACCGAGTCGTCGAGGTTAGTTTCAGTCACTGCTACCAAGTTGTGATCGAGTATTGACAAGTTGTTTCGCCACATCACCAATTTAGATTTTAGGCCACGTACATTTTGGTAAAAAAATTTAATGGTGGAGAGTTTATTGCGTGGCCGCAGCGCTACGAAAGGGCTGATTGGACTTGCTTTGGTGGTAAGATTTGTGTTGGTCCAGTCCTATTGCTTTCCTTTCATAGACAATCCAAGTCTTTATTCTCGCGTTTATCGGCCATACATCGCTAGACATGCAAGTCTCATGGTAGGTGACAGGGAATCCAATTTTATAGGATTTATAGTCACCTTTGGTATTGAGTTTCATAACCGTGCAGGTCCCGCCAGGACAGAGCTGATGAAGATAGTCACGAATCTCATCAGTGCTGCTGGTCCTCAGACTCTAAATAGCCAGTAGTAGCAGGGTTATGGGCTATACAAGTTTTGGTAACTGTGTGTGATTTCACTGGCTTGTTTGAATTAACCTGTTGGGTAGAAGGCAATGGCGGGGGTATCTGGACAGCCATTTTTACTATCCTTTTTTGTACAGGCTCGGGGGTCTTTGAAGGTGTAATAGCCTTCTCCTGCGGGATGTCTACAGGATGGGGTTGGTAGGAATCAGCGGCCACAGATGATAATTGACATTTATTGTACATATCATGAAGCGCCTCGACATGGACGAATAAGATTCGAGTTTCGACCCATATCTAGTTATGAGAAATACAGCCGTACTAAGTTGCTTTTTAAGCAGAGACACTTCTTGTCGTAAGTTTCGGATCTCCGACGACAACGGCAGGCCCGTCTCAGTATCGAGTTCTGTGATGGTCTTCGCCGTATCGATCTTCGTCAGTATCTTTTTGCGATGCGTTGCATACGGGTCGCGTAACTGCTTGGACGACCCGACAGGTGTGCCACTATTATCGCCACCTCGTTTTGAAATACAATTGTATTCAGGACAGATCCACGCACCGGTGGACTCAGATGGCCTTTTACCACCTGTGCAGAGAAGATGATACATTTTGCCACAGTCAAGCAATGTACACCGCAAGTGATCATCCCTCTCCAAGATAACGGTGAAGCAAGCAGCACAGCTCATATTGTGCACTTTAGTGAACAAAATAACACAAGAAGCGTAAGCGGGCGTATTGCGAGTTGTCGTAGGTCAGGAACAAGCGGTTAGCCAAAAACTTTTGGAGGGATTTTGCTTGGGACACCGGTGTTTTTTTTTACGTTTTGCTTAAATACATACACTTAGCAGAATGTTCTTCTAACACAAATTTAGACAATTTCATTATATGTCTAGGCTTTATGTTACTTTTTGATTTCGTGGAATCCAAGACGCCAGTCAGAATTACGAGTTACGATCGGCTGCTTAAGTCATTATTAGTTAATAAAAACTTTTTAATTATATATATATATATATATATATATATATATATATATATATATATTTCATTTTATGTTTTATTAAACTAAACTTACTTAAACAATCCCTATAGATTCTTTATTTAAAGGTGCAGCTCAACAAACAAAAATCTAATTTTCCACTGGACATTATTACTGAAGTAATGGCTCGGTATATCCTGCGTAGCTAAGCTGGTTTCACATCTAGTTAAGACTTTGATGTGTCTGGCAGCGATAAACATCGACTATTCCACATGCACACGATTGTCTGAACGGTACATAGTACCTATTTAAGCATTGCTGCTAAACGTGGCGGGGTTTAACAGTTCGTATAGTTTCTTATACCTTTACATCCGAGCGCGCAAAGCAGCTAACAAACTTTATATTTTTAAAATCGTGAATTATATCTCTATCGTAATTGACATTTTAACTGGGATGATCATCAAGGCGCTATATGTTCCCAAAATCAACACTGACATTGCCTAGAGAGTTGATAAAATCATGCCATCGGTGGCGTAGTTTGGCGAACCAAGATGCTCGTCAGAGTCCTTAATCCTCCTTAATCATTTAATCATCCTTAATCATTTATTCATTTTTTTATTCATACAATTTATAACATTCAACTAAAGCGTTATAAATAAATTAGTCAAGATTATTTACAGAATTTCATCAATTGTATAGGTAATACAATTAATGCATTACCATGTATTACAGTTGATACAATTGATCAAAAAGTATTTAAAAGTCAATAATTATTTATAATTTTAAGAAAATATAACGACATAAGATTTGCAGGTAATGGTGGCAATTCGGTTGGTTCATTTCTAAAATTAGAAATTGTCTAAAATATATTTTAGTTAGTCATAGCATTTGTAAAACCTATTCGGTTGGTACCATCTAACAGTTAGTTATATTAGATTAAGCGTTCCTAATTTGCTTAGTAACTAAATTAGGAACGATAAATTAAATTAGATAATATTAAATTAGGATAAGTTGGTAACAGCAGAACACCAAGTTTCATTTGACACTTCTAAACCTAATTTTAGCTAAAATTAGTTAGGTTGGTGCCAACAGAATTGAGGCCATATGCCAATCTATGCCAGGTTAGAAACTTCTACTAGACTTTTCCTAGCCCACACTTCAAACAACCCCTTACACTCGTGCATCAAGCAAGTCATCCCATTCGGGAATAGATCATCGTGTGGAGCCCCGATGAGGGTGGATTCAAGCAGAGAGAGCGCAGGGCTCTGGCGACGGTGGAGAGTGCGTTCTGAGGCGCGCGCCAGGATCCGCGGGGCACGCGCTCGCAGGTAGCTCTGCGTGTGGAACTTTTGGTAAAGACAATCTTAGAAGCATTCCGATGAGTGCTACGCTTATCTACGCGTGTCTTTATTCTGAGATTCTGAATCGAAAATCGATCGATCAACATGCTTCTTTTAGATATCTACCTAGAATGCAAGGTTTACGGAAATAAAATGCATGAATATAAAATTACTATTTCCTTTCAATATTTTAACTTTTAAATGGCAAGTTATTATATAAGTTATATCAGTCTATCTCACTTAATTAGCTAAATTGGCAGGTAAATCCCTCTTAACCCAAGTTCAAGAATAGTTGGTAAGAAATTCGTCCTGGTCCTAGCGCTTTATTGTAAGATCCTTCTTATAACTAGCTTAACTACGAAAAACTAATACAAGGTAACAGCAGTTTATACATTGTATATCTGTCAGCCTTTTGTCAAAAAGTAGTGTAACATGAGGCCATGCATTCTTATCAACAATATAGTAATTTATATTATAATACGCTTTCTTCGCAAGGCCACCTCTTTATAAAGATCCATAAAGAACCTTTTTACTTTTTCTAGACGAAACATATGGATGCATAATTTGTTTTTGTTCCTAGTATTGGTTCTAAGTATAACTAAGATATTAATGCCACAAAAGCTTTGAGTGTCTCTAGAGACACTCAAAGCAACACTACACTAGTGTTAGGAATCATATAATAAATAAGAACAGTGACCCAAAACTCACATTCATATTTGTATTCCATCGAGGTTCCATTATTACAATCAGCAGTCAACGACGCGAGACGAGCACAAAGCAATCCGTACAAAACCAATCGCTTTGATTATTATCGAAAATTTGAAACATGCCGCACGCGCATAATTTAAGTTCCGGTTCCGGTTCCGGTTATGGTTTAACAGTAACCTGTATTAACTAACACTATGACCTCTTTATCGGAGTTATAAATAAATAGAGTAAGGCAAAACCCGTTTCTTCAACCGCTATACAAAGATCCGACACCAATTACGTCGCGTGTAATGATAGTTTGGTCCACGTTCGTAACTAAGATTTCATAACTATAAAGTGGACTTTTTTTCCATTTTTGTAACGAGAACCTGTTAGTTATGTATGATCTCCTGGTACACTGGACAAATTAGCGACCGGGATAGTAGAGTCAGGAGAAAAAGTTAAATCAGATCGAAACCATTTAGTGAGGTTATGTTAGAGTATAGAAAACAACGCGCAAGGCGAGCGTAGCGCCAGTGCTAATTTTCCAGTGTACCAGGAGACCATACATGACCAAGAGGTTCTCGTTATAAAAATGGAAAAAGTCTTGTTTAATAACTGGTTATAAAACAGTGAAAAAAAATCCTGATATATAACTAGTTATGAAATCTTAGTTACGAATGTGGACCAAACCGTAATGATAGCCAACTCTTAAACTGACAATTGAAATGACAGATGTAAATAAGCATTACCTAGCTCTGGAGTCTAAACAAGATAACTTTCACGCTTTAGGTGTAGCGTATGTTTAAAAAACGTGAACACGCGAATCTGTGCGTTTTGAAGTCTACGTTCTTGACATTAATGTCACCTTACGACTCTACAAAAATGGCATTTATGTCTTTTATGCCGCATATTTCAAGCTCGCCAGTAAATCCAACCCAATGGGGTACTTACCGTTGACCGTTAATATTATGCATTTTGCAAAAAGAAAAGTCTCAAAGTCCCTCTCTCTCTCTTCTCAGCACGAATAAAAAAAAGCCGTAACCCATATTTTCTACTTATTTTTTACAAACTTAAAAACAATATTTGGTGCTCTCATAGCTTATGCCACTTACTCTGACGGACTAGTTAATAGAATCAGTAACCAATTGTAAAAAAATCATGATGTTGATAAGAGTAAGTAGGTACCTGGGTACAACCCTCCTTGGAGCAACTTTTACATTTAATCGGGTTTTTTATAGAAAAACATTAATCAAAACTACACAACAATCAAGCTGTTTGCTGTTGTTACAAAAAGTTTTTGTTGACTTGATTTTGTACACAAGATCTAAATTAAAAACACTGTTTCCCGCTACATTCCTAACGCTATTATGATAACCGCTTTCTTAGAAAAGTAAGGATAATCTGAAATACGAATACCCATCGATTTATATTATTTCGAAGAAAACTTTTCAATGTTGAGACTTTATTATTTCATCGTACAACTCTGCGCGTTTCTGATATTCGGAGAGGTACTTACTTAGTAAAAGTTGAAATTGTCCTTGCCTTGAGGGTTTTTTGATGTGAACTTCTATTTCGAGAACGTAGTATCTTACATAGGTTTTATGACATTACTTAAGAACAATTTAAAAAAAATCCTAAAAAAGAAATTTAGCAAAACTTTATTTTATTCTTTATTTATATTATTTGCCAAGCCTCTACAAATACGTTTTGGAGGTTTAGGCATTAGAAACAAAGTCAAAGTCAAAGTCAAAAGATGATTTATTCAATACAATCACAAGGATCACTTTGAAACGTCTTACATACTAGGTGAATTTAGGTGCCAATTCATCCTAACCCAAGCTCGAGAAGAATTGGCAAGAAACTCGTCTTGGTCCTAGCGCTTTTTTATATGATCCATCTTATAACTACCTTAACTACGAAATACAAATACAAGAGAGTTTATACATTTCAAGTGTGTCGGTTAACTGTCTGACGGCAGAGCGACATGAGGCCATGCATTCTTATCAATAATATAGTCATCTATATTATAATAAGCTTTCTTCAAAAGACTACCTTTAATGTATGCTTTAAATTTCTTAATAGGTAGTTTAGTAGCATTTTCAGGAAGCTTATTATTGAAGCGCACCGTGTTCCCCATAAATGACTTATTAACTTTTTCTAGTCGAAACCTAGGGATGTATAATTTATGTTTATTCCTAGTGTTGATTTTATGAAGGTCACTATTTTGCTGAATCCCATCTCTATTTTTATGTGTATATAACAAATTTTCATATATATATTGTGAAGCTATTGTGAGAATATTAATTTCTTTGAATATTTCTCTCAAAGATTCTCGTGGTTTCATTTTATAAATGGCACGTATTGCCCTTTTTTGAATTACAAATATTTTACCAATATCAGCTGCTTTCCCCCAGAGAATGATGCCGTATGACATAACACTATGGAAGTAACTGAAATAAACTAGTCTAGCTGTAGCTTCATCAGTAAGCCACCGTATCGCACGAACTGCATATGCAGCGGAACTAAGCCTACCAGCAAGCGTTTCAATTTGTGGTCCCCACTGTAGTTTTGCATCAATATTAAGACCTAGGAAGATCGTGGAATTTACAAGATTCATTGCCTCTCCATTTATTTCAATGTTGGACGGGCTATGAATAACATTTGGCAAAGTGAATTTGATACATTTCGTTTTTTTGGAATTAAGCAAAAGATTATTTACAGTGAACCAGTTATGAACTAACGATAAAGATTCATTTACGTTATCGCATATACTGGTTTTACCTCTATCAACTTTAAAAATTAAAGACGTATCGTCTGCAAATAAAACTATATCACAAATATTTTTTACAAAAAAAGGTAAATCATTAACGTATACTAGGAATAAAAAAAGGGCCTAGTATCGATCCCTGAGGTACCCCTATATCAATAATTGATCCCAAAGACCTCTCACCACCCACGTCTACTTTCTGGACTCTATTGGATAGATAAGACTGTATGAGGTCAATCGCCCGGTTTTTAATGCCATAATATTTTAACTTTGTGATTAGGGTTGCATGACTCACACAGTCAAAGGCCTTAGATAGATCGCAGAATACCCCAACTGCATCCTGTGACTTCTCCCAGGCCTCAAATATATGCTTTAAGAGCGCTATACCTGCATCAGCTGTTCATCGACCTTTAGTAAATCCGTATTGATTACTATGTAGCAGGCCGTTAACGTTAAAGTGGTATAATAACTGATTAAGAATTATTTTTTCAAAGATTTTACTTAAAGCAGGTAATATCGATATCGGTCTATAATTAGCGAGATCACTTTCACTTCCAGACTTAAACATAGGAATGAGTTTACTGTGTTTCATGAGATCGGGAAAAACTCCCTCGTCGATACATCTATTAAAAATATAAGCTAAACATGGTGCAATATCTAAGATAATGACACCCAGCACCTTTGTAGACATTCCCCAAAGATCTTCTGTATTTTTTATATTAATTAACTTGAATGCTTTTACAATACTAGCCTCGTTAATGTAGCTAAAACTAAACTCATTCTTACATTTTGCAACACTAGATTCTAATAGAACGGAAGCTCTGGAGGCTGAAGAGTTTAACGATTTGGTCACTATTTTTGGTATTCAAAACAATTCAAGTGTTTCTCTCCCACCTTTTATCTTCAGTCCATAACACACCAACTCTGTTTTCTAAAATTATACAATCATCTTTAGGTATTATACAAATCGATTCTATGGGTGAGGCAAAAAAATGCCTGGCATTGGTCTGTCCATCAGAAACGATTCCTGAAAAATCTAATTTACAGAGACATTGGGAAGAGCCTATTTGTACAAAAAATACAAGATCTTTTGGATTCGATACCTTAACAAATGGAATGGGCTCGCCTCATTGCCTGTGGAGCTAGGAAATCTGGTTTTAGGCTGCATGCTCTGCCTTCAGGAAACATAGGCACGCTAATGGATAACAATACTTTTTCATGAGTAGTAAGTCTGCGTGTAGACAAGTATGTCATTAATTCCCTGGAATCCTATTAATGTAATTCCCTAGAATCTGGTGTAAGATGCGACTTGTGTGACACTTTTGCCGCGTCCCACGTATCGTCTAGTCTGAGATCGTAGTTGCCGCTGCTTCTACGGCAGAAGATCTCAAAAGGCGGAAATATGCATCCATTGGCAATGGTTATATATCTGCGTTTTGGGGTAGAAACTTTAGGCCCGTGGGGACCTGAGGCGTGGCTCCTTTTCAGAGAGTTATCCAAGAGACTGGTGGACAAGACCATAGGATTAGTATGTATTAGTATATAGATACTATTCAACAAGGTAAAGTTGCTAGCATTTTGTGCACTTTACCTGCGGCCAGTGAACCGGATTCTGTTATTTATCCATAAGTTTTTGTGTATTATTCTGTACATTTCAATAATTAAATTTGTAAATATATTAATATAATTATTGACCTTATTTTCTTAAGATTTTCGGCAGTTTTATTAAACACCAAATTACATAGCGTCTAAAATGAACTAAACTAAAACTCGCCGATCCTTAATAAGTTATTCTAATTCAGATTCTGATGCAAAAACAATTAGGTACGTTAAAAACATATAAAGAAAACTGACATTATTTATATAAAAATACGAAATTGCGTTTAATTGGGTGACACATTTTTTCTAGCTATTTTGATGTAGAAACTAATGAACCAATTATGATGAAATATCTACGTGACCAAATTGGAACGTATATCCTTACACATAAAAAAAATATCAAATTGGTTCATAAATAATGGAGTTATAGAGTAACGGTGGTAACATAAAAAAACAACCGTATTGAGAACCTCCTCCTATTTTTAGGTCGGTTAAATACAAGATATATATTTTTGGAAATATTCTCATATCATATATTTATTCACACCGACCCAGCAATCATACAAACATTGTCCCCCGGCGGGAATCAAAACCGCATCCTACTGCGTCTCAGCCGGGCCTTGGCCCAATGGGCCACAGAGGTCGTCTCTAGCTTAAGGCGTAAAGATAAGGTTGATGCTTCAGCTTATTACGAGCACTTATAAAACGCAACCACTACCAATTTAGTAATCCCTCGATAAAGCCGCGAGAAAATACAGAAATTCATTAAAATTTGTACAGCAGTGCTGATCTTACTTTACTAAAGAAATTCGTACCAATTTGGTATGCTTGTCATGTGTCAAGAGCACGAAAGGAACCTCTGATACGCACTTTAATCTTTTCACCACACTGATTCAAATTTCATTCAATAATAAAATAATTCATTCAAATAATAAATAATGCCGGAATAGGTAATAATGATGAAATTTTACCTTTTTTATACAATAAACTATGCCAAAGAATGTGTTCAATAGAACTTTTCTTACTGTCTCTAGTACAGGGAAGGACACTTTGTTCTTGTGTGATTTATTAAAATTTTATTAAAATATTTTATAGTCTTTTTCACTTTCTATCACTGTTACACCTACACTAACTCAAACGACTTGGTTTGTTTGAGTCTTCTCACTATATCCGTGCTGTCGAGGAGTTATATTCAGTAAACATAGGTGATTGTTCTGTGTCTGGGTGTTATAAGGTTTCTTGTATATGTATATAAAAATATATTAGTATTCTATCAGTCATCTGGTCAACATAATATAAGATATGTTTGAGGCTAGATGGTGTTGTGTGCAATGTCTACCATTATTTATTTATTATTTATTTCTCTACGAGGTCAGTATCTAGATGGGTGTGAGCAATGGCACACTATGCTGATTCTGGTTTTTAAAAGCTGTTAGGCTACGAGGCCTTCAGGCGGTCTAATAACATCCTCTTTAGAGTTGGTTTAGAAGAAAGTATAAGCATTGATGGTTTCGGTATTCTTTGTTCACTTATTAACATGTCCTCTTCTTGATAAAACTTTATTTTCTTTTTGCGACTGGATCTGCAGTAGTCTTTTTCTGCTTTCGTCACATTCTTAAAATGTATCCCGAGTACCGAATTCTAAAATCAAACTGTTTTTTTATGATAGTACTTTTTTTCTTCCTATAATGGCATCTGTCTTGTCTACAATTTTGTCAAGTATTTTTTTGATAATAGAGTCATAGTTTTTTGGTTTAATACATTTATTCATAAAAAGACAATTACATGTCACTTACTTATGAAAAGCATGATCTTAGGATTAAAATAGACATTAAATAGATGTCGGCGACTTATAAATAGGTACCTACTTAACGCAATCATTTTTCAAGTAAAGAGTGGTCTTGCATTACGTGTTTTGTGAGTTTATTTTTGAATGCGTTAAATAGGTGTACATTTTTAATTTCCGAGGGTAGATTGTTGTAAAGCTTTGCGCCTTCGAAGGTAATAATTTTGTTTGCCATAGTTTGTCCGAGGTCTAGGTAAAACAAGATAGCGGATCGTCTATTCTAAGCGTCATCGCGGAATGGGCTTCTAGAACTTTCTCGGGATTCCTCGTCGTTCAAATCACTTGCACCATAATACACTTATAATTCATTTGTCCATACTTGTACTATAAAGTCACAATATATTAATTAAAATTCTGCTAAGATAACTGAATATAGCATGCAATAACATGAGAACAAATAATTAATATAGAATGTGTTATGTGTTATGTATGTGTTATGTTACTTCATGAATAGACAAGCAATGAATGATTTATGATAGTAAACTATTTGCCACCGCGATTCCTTGTTGTGTTACGCTAGACTATTGGGTGGTCTAATGAACGTGAACGCGCAGAAATATAAGGCAATGAAAATATTATGGATTGAACGTAAAGTGCGTAGAATTTGAAACGACGACTTCAGAACGAAGGGGTGGCTTATTTACCACACCAGTGCACTGTTTATGAGTGGTTTTATCGCTAAATGCGGTATCTACCAGGCAACTAGATTATATTAATACTTTCCTTACTCCACAAGTTGATTTAAACTCGTAAAAATGAGCACGAAATTCCAGAGATTCATAAAAACGCGTCGGGAATTCATAAAAAGTTTATTTCAGTGAAAAGGTTTTGAAATTCTCGTAACGAGGGCGTTTTGCAAAGTACCGATTTTTTACCATTCTTTTCTTATTAATAAAACTACGCACGTGTTTACTTTTAAGAAAAAAAAATGTATCTACAGATAAATATGTAAATATTGGTGAACATTGCACACAACACCATCTAGCCACAAACTAAGCATAGCTTGTATTATAGTGACCAGATATCTAAGAGAGTACTGCTATATTTTAAAATACAATGATACCTTATAACACCCAGACACAGAACAAATACCCACGTTCATCACACAAATGGTTGTGATTGCATCTTATGTATTTACAATCAATTAAGTATTATTTAAGTCAAACTTTGCTTAGATGACGTGTGAATTATCCAGTACTATATAAGTATTTTCAGAAAAACCTTTTTTATTAAATAGAGCAAACAAGCATATCGCCCACTTAATTATATTACCGAAACCTATGAGCGCTTGCATCACCAGAGGTATCATAGACGCGTTGTCGACCTTTAGATACAATAATTACGTTTTAAAAACTAAAAAGACAACCGACTTCATCTACATAATAAATATCATCGACGTAGACAAATTTTAGATATTTTGTCAATTTTTAAATGCCTTTTAACCGATTGGGATAAAATTTCAATAGGACCACCTGGGAAGTACACCCTTTGAAACAAAAAAAGAGTTTTCTAAATCGGTTCAGGCAGGCGTCTTTGAATAATCGGTGAACAGACATAAAAAAACCGACGAATTGAGAACCTCCTCCTTTTTTGAGGTCTGTTAAAAACTCTTACATATAAGCCATATTTGAAAACAAGACTTAGCATAACTATTCTGACAGTTCCGAATGCCTTTTAAATATCTATCCTGGTGGTAGGAGTCTACAGCAAGAGGCTATATTAGTAGGTAGCACCGCATTGCCAGATATTTTGCTTTCAAACTGTTTAGATTTAAAGAGCACATGGGCAAGTAAAATTACTGCGAATAGACAAAACAACATCGGTCTTAATTATAAACGGCTCTCAACTAGAACACTCCCTAAACAGACATAAGATTCGCCCTGACACTGCTGAACACAATCTTATAATAGTTACGTTATAAAAACTAAAAAGAAAACTCATCTCTCAACTAGAACACTCCCTAAACAGACATAAGATTCGCCCTGACACTGCTTAACACAATCTTACAATAGTTACGTTATAAAGACTAAAAAGAAAACTCAACTCTCAACTAGAACACTCCCTAAACAGACATGAGATTCGCCCTGACACTGCTTAACACAATCTTACAATAGTTACGTTATAAAGACTAAAAAGAAAACTCAACTCTCAACTAGAACACTCCCTAAACAGACATAAGATTCGCCCTGACACTGCTTAACACAATCTTACAATAGTTACGTTATAAAGACTAAAAAGAAAACTCAACTCTCAACTAGAACACTCCCTAAACAGACATAAGATTCGCCCTGACACTGCTTAACACAATCTTACAATAGTTACGTTATAAAGACTAAAAAGAAAACTCAACTCTCAACTAGAACACTCCCTAAACAGACATAAGATTCGCCCTGACACTGCTTAACACAATCTTACAATAGTTACGTTATAAAGACTAAAAAGAAAACTCATCTCTCAACTAGAACACTCCCTAAACAGACATAAGATTCGCCTTGACACTGCTGAACACAATCTTATAATAGTTACGTTATAAAAACTAAAAAGAAAACTCAACTCTCAACTAGAACACTCCCTAAACAGACATAAGATTCGCCCTGACACTGCTTAACACAATCTTACAATAGTTACGTTATAAAGACTAAAAAGAAAACTCAACTCTCAACTAGAACACTCCCTAAACAGACATAAGATTCGCCCTGACACTGCTTAACACAATCTTACAATAGTTACGTTATAAAGACTAAAAAGAAAACTCAACTCTCAACTAGAACACTCCCTAAACAGACATAAGATTCGCCCTGACACTGCTTAACACAATCTTACAATAGTTACGTTATAAAGACTAAAAAGAAAACTCATCTCTCAACTAGAACACTCCCTAAACAGACATAAGATTCGCCCTGACACTGCTTAACACAATCTTACAATAGTTACGTTATAAAGATTAAAAAGAAAACTCATCTCTCAACTAGAACACTCCCTAAACAGACATAAGATTCGCCCTGACACTGCTTAACACAAT
Organism: Lampropteryx suffumata; assembly: GCA_948098915.1. Taxonomy (NCBI): domain Eukaryota; kingdom Metazoa; phylum Arthropoda; class Insecta; order Lepidoptera; family Geometridae; genus Lampropteryx; species Lampropteryx suffumata. The sequence goes on along the minus strand of OX402557.1, from coordinate 18,315,715 downwards.
CTTACAATAGTTACGTTATAAAGACTAAAAAGAAAACTCATCTCTCAACTAGAACACTCCCTAAACAGACATAAGATTCGCCCTGACACTGCTTAACACAATCTTACAATAGTTACGTTATAAAGACTAAAAAGAAAACTCAACTCTCAACTAGAACACTCCCTAAACAGACATAAGATTCGCCCTGACACTGCTTAACACAATCTTACAATAGTTACGTTATAAAGACTAAAAAGAAAACTCAACTCTCAACTAGAACACTCCCTAAACAGACATAAGATTCGCCCTGACACTGCTTAACACAATCTTACAATAGTTACGTTATAAAGACTAAAAAGAAAACTCAACTCTCAACTAGAACACTCCCTAAACAGACATAAGATTCGCCCTGACACTGCTTAACACAATCTTACAATAGTTACGTTATAAAGACTAAAAAGAAAACTCAACTCTCAACTAGAACACTCCCTAAACAGACATAAGATTCGCCCTGACACTGCTTAACACAATCTTACAATAGTTACGTTATAAAGACTAAAAAGAAAACTCAACTCTCAACTAGAACACTCCCTAAACAGACATAAGATTCGCCCTGACACTGCTTAACACAATCTTACAATAGTTACGTTATAAAGACTAAAAAGAAAACTCAACTCTCAACTAGAACACTCCCTAAACAGACATAAGATTCGCCCTGACACTGCTTAACACAATCTTACAATAGTTACGTTATAAAGACTAAAAAGAAAACTCATCTCTCAACTAGAACACTCCCTAAACAGACATAAGATTCGCCTTGACACTGCTGAACACAATCTTATAATAGTTACGTTATAAAAACTAAAAAGAAAACTCATCTCTCAACTAGAACACTCCCTAAACAGACATAAGATTCGCCCTGACACTGCTTAACACAATCTTACAATAGTTACGTTATAAAGACTAAAAAGAAAACTCATCTCTCAACTAGAACACTCCCTAAACAGACATAAGATTCGCCCTGACACTGCTTTACACAATCTTACAATAGTTACGTTATAAAGACTAAAAAGAAAACTCATCTCTCAACTAGAACACTCCCTAAACAGACATAAGATTCGCCCTGACACTGCTTAACACAATCTTACAATAGTTACGTTATAAAGACTAAAAAGAAAACTCATCTCTCAACTAGAACACTCCCTAAACAGACATAAGATTCGCCCTGACACTGCTTTACACAATCTTACAATAGTTACGTTATAAAGACTAAAAAGAAAACTCATCTCTCAACTAGAACACTCCCTAAACAGACATAAGATTCGCCTTGACACTGCTGAACACAATCTTATAATAGTTACGTTATAAAAACTAAAAAGAAAACTCAACTCTCAACTAGAACACTCCCTAAACAGACATAAGATTCGCCCTGACACTGCTTAACACAATCTTACAATAGTTACGTTATAAAGACTAAAAAGAAAACTCATCTCTCAACTAGAACACTCCCTAAACAGACGTAAGATTCGCCCTGACACTGCTTAACACAATCTTACAATAGTTACGTTATAAAGACTAAAAAGAAAACTCATCTCTCAACTAGAACACTCCCTAAACAGACATAAGATTCGCCCTGACACTGCTTTACACAATCTTACAATAGTTACGTTATAAAGACTAAAAAGAAAACTCATCTCTCAACTAGAACACTCCCTAAACAGACATAAGATTCGCCTTGACACTGCTGAACACAATCTTACAATAGTTAAGTTATCAAGACTAAAAAGAAATTCGACTTCAAGTATTTAAAAAATATTCCTCAATGTTTACAATTTATTGATTTTGTTGATTTTTTAAAAATCACTAGATCGATTTCGATAAAATTTATATGGGACCACCTGGGAAGTATACCCTTTGAAACGTAAAATGAATTTTCCAAATTGGTTCAGGCGTCTTTGACTCGGTGAACATACATTAAAAAAAAGATTTAATGAAATTTTTGAAATCTGAATCGACAAAAAAAAAATATATTATTATAAAACCTGCTCACAAAATTTCACGAGAATCGGCTGAGAAATGCGACCTGTAGAGGAGAACATCCGGAAACACTCGCTTCGCTCGGTAAATAAATAATGCCGGACATTTCACACAGCATCATCTGTCTCCAAAGTAATAAGCAGAGCTTGTGTTATGGGTACCATAATTATGACTGATATACTACATATGTACTTTTTTTTGTCAATACATATTATACATAGAAACACCCAGATCCGAGAGGAATATTTCCAGATTATACAAACATTTGTCCCGCAGCTAGACCTTAGCCTACTACGCCACAGAGGTTGTAAAAAATAACCTGTTCTTCTGTTTGAGATATGTTCCATTATACGTTCCTATATTAGTTGTAGTACTTGGTTAATCTTAGTTCTATCTACGTAACACCCAAATACATAGAGCTGCTCATTCCCCCGCACATTCCTGCAGAATTAAAGCTAAGATCACGCGCCGATCTTGCCCTGTGCACCGACTCAGCGTTTATTTTCCGGAAAATTCCATCTCGTGCCGGTTTAATGGGGGTTAACACAAGTCACTGACGTTGTCGAGTAACTAGTGATTTCGCTAAAAAACGTCAATGTAAAAGTTAAACTTACCTTTTAAGGTTCTGATGTCCGTCTGTCGCGATGACGTCTAGAATTGACAATTGACCATCGACTAAGACTTTAACAAACACATTGACTATAAACAAATATAAACTCTAGGCACTGGTAAAACAGACATTATATGTCACATGCCATAAACAAAGAAAAAGAAGAAGTTTGTCTGTTTGTCTGTCCGCCCCTAATCAGAGCTCTTGCTCACAGACTATAAATTTAATCGTGATGAAATTTTGATTAAAGTAATTAGTATTAGTAAACTTCGAACTTAAAACTTTAAAACAATGATTTTAAGGTTTTAAGGTTTTAAGGTTTTAAGGTTTTTTAAGGTTTAAGGATGATTTTAAATACTTCTTCCTTTTTATTTGACTACATCATCGTGTGGCATATTGTTAGATAGGTTTAAGTTACTATGAGGTTTGTTGAACAGGTTACCGATATAGATATTCATTTGAAATATTAAGCTTTAAAGTGGCCATTATTGGCCATTATTGGCTATCTGTCTTTATCTGGAAACTGCTAACTGGTTCGTAGCTCACTTAAATAAATAATCAATAAATATTTAGATCCTCTATCCTGTCCATCCAAAGGTGGCTTGGAAGAGATCGTTTTTAGCAATAAGGCCGCCCATTGTACAACTTTATTGCTAATTGTTTTTTGTATGCTCTCTCTGTGTACAATAAAAATGTAATCTATCTATCTATTGGTAGTCAGTGTCCCCCCACTCCTGCTTTTTTTATGGTTGGTATGATTAAATTACAGGAATAATTATCCCGGCTAGTAAGGCTTTACAAAGTTTTCGAGTCTAGCCTGATTTTAAAATCTTAAAAAAATATAAAAAGCCTTACCCTTTTTATTTGTTTTTCTAACTAGATGGTATTGAATCGACTTGGGAGCTGACCATTAGTCATTCTTATCCAAACTGACTTCGGAAGTCTTCACCGTGCGTGCTCGCATGGACATAGCCATTTTTATCACAGAATCGTTTTACATCCTACGTGAACCAATTCAGTATTTTTTTTCTATTTCTCTTGCATATAACATAGTTTCCTGGGGGCCGACCGCGGTAATTTTAAACGTTTTAACCAAAGCTAAACCAAAGTCAAAACGTTATTTTTGACATATTTCGTACCGCGCTAATCATTATAACGGAAACGATTTAGCTCTTATTTGGATTATACGTTGATCAAACGTTGCGGGATCGCGTTATTTTTGACAGTGCTTTCAAACAAGCATTTTTGATTTAATACATCCTAGTAGTCTGTGCATAGAGTAATACTAGCTAGTTATACATATAAACTGGTTCGATTGGTAAAATCAACGATTAAATCGTTCAGGAAGAATAGCGCGGTACCATTTTGACATTCAGATTAGCCATATCCAAACCTTTGCCAAAACCAATCCGTTCAATGGCAATTACGTTGACAAATAACGCGATCGCCCTACAGGACATACTATAAATTCAATATCTAAGAACTAGTGCTAAGGACGCTCCACCTGGGACGGTGCCGCGGTGGGGATATAAAGGAAATACGTGTTACGTGACTAGGTGACTACGTGACTTTTGAATGTAAGCAATAAAGTATATTGTTTTGAAGTTACATGTATGTTGTACACTGATTTTACGGGTCATTTTAAAAGGTACTTGCTGATGGTGTAGTAGCACCTAAGGTCCTAAGGTCACCAAATAGTCCTAGGGTCATGTATTTGTATTTCCTTTTTAATAATGTATGAGTATTTAAGAAACAACAGTGCTCGGTGAAGGAAACGGTGATGGTAAACATTGTGAGGAAACCAGCACACCCTTGAATTTATACTTCATAGGTGTCATTGGTTAGTATTTCTTTAAAAGGCGATGGAATTGCGACCTGTCACATGGAATATTGTTTTTGTGCAAAATGTGGGAGAGTAATGTTTGTAGTTGACTATCGAGGGATAGTATAAGTGTCTAAGAGGTTAGACATCAACAAAAAATAAATTATCTAGAAATCTGAAGAGATGTCAACCAAGCCTGGGAATTACAATTGTGAGAACGTTCGTTTTTTAAACGACTACAAAAATAAGAAGGCTCGTACTTAAAAGCGTATAACAAAAGCATTTTTAACATTCTTAATGTTAAAAATGTTCTTATTTTTTTTTTTATTTTCTATTTTTTCCTGACTTTCTTAATTTTTAACCTCTGAGGTTCTTAATTCGATTCAATTTTTATAGGCTTAAATTTCATTCAATGAAGTCGGTTTTATTTTTAGTTTTAAAAACGTAATTATGTATAGAACACCCACCTGCATTAACTGATTGAAAGACTACAACCTCACAAGACACGCAGGTACTAAATACATTCGTAGGAGGAAAACCATTTGGTGTATATGTATATATTTATTTATTGGCGTGTATATTTACTTAACAACTCTTGACGAATTCTTTGGCGCAGTTGAAGATGAAGGCCTGCCTGAGACCTACTGGAGGTTGCGGGTTCGATTGCCGTTGCGGGACAATGTTTGTATGATCTGCAAGTATTTGTCTTGGGTCTGGGTGTTTCAATGTATAATATGTAGAATATATTTACAAAATAAAAAAGTATATAAGTAGTATATCAGTTATGTGGTACCCATAATACAAGCTCTGCTTACTTTTCGGCCCGATGATGCTGTGTGAAATGTATAAAAAAAACGAAGTGGGTTTTGTCCAAAACTTGCCAGGTTAATCCACTTTCATCCGCACTACTCCGTTTAGACACACGCAACCAAAAAACGTCATAATCAGTCATTTCTGACGTTTAAACAATAGCCTCTGTCAAAGTGACGTACGACCCACGTCAGGCTGTCGCCGAATGAGCAACTCAGAGATGGCGAAAACAATTTGTCGAATGCCGCAAAGCTTAGCTACGGGATGACCAGTTTCCTGTAAGGCTATAGAAGCAGCGGAAGAAAACATTCAAACATATTAAAAATGCAAATCGAGAGTGAAGTGGATCGCAATAAATAAAATACACAGTCACCACGCCCAAGCATACTATACACCATGGCTATATTGTTTAACGGGTATTTATTTATCTTGATTTACCTTTTCTTTTATTCCCGACGTTCCAGTAATTTTAAGCGACGACAAAAAAAGAGGAGGTTCTTAATTCGGTTATATTTTTACCTCAAATTTATATCAAATACCATCAAATGTCTACTGTTCCTTAAAGCTTTGAAAAAATCAAAATTCTAAGCCAACGTAATCAAAAGATACAACCGTTTATGCCGCAAATTTTCGACAAATTTTCGAAAAATTGTGAAAATCGAAATTTTTTAGTTACATCATCCAACTAGTACTCGATTGTCGTGATGGGTGATCTTTTAATTATATGTTTACCTAAAAGAAAGAAAGAAAGAAGGAGTAGAGTTTATTTGACAGCACAGAGCAAAACAGTAGAGAGGTACAATGATAACTTAGGATAACATATTTTTTTTACATTGAAGATAAAATAGGTACACATCAAATAATCTAAAAATAAACAACCAGAATATATTACTTATCCCCAACTAATTAAGGAAGGTAATTCATTGGCCCAACTAGTACCGCTCCTCATGTGCAGCCAAACAGGTCCTTAACTCAGCATAATGCTGCCTTACAAGGTATAGGATACCATGCACAGCAACGCTGGTTTTCAGTCAGGGCTTGGGTATTAGGGTGACATCACAAATACATAGGTACTTATAAATATACTTACGTTATAATAATTTATTTAGATTTTATTGTTTTACATAGCCACACAAGATGACCCGAGAACAGTCGACTACTGCGCTGGCCGGCCGCGGTAATCCTCTTCAGTTTTGTGCCAGCACACTGAATATTAGAGGTAATTCTCCCTTTATTTATTTATTTTCTTCACATATCAGTTGATGGTACTCTGGACTAAAGGTTGAGTGTTTGTTCCCCGCTCAGGACTAACATTTGTGTGATGAAAATAGATGTTAGATGTCTGGGTTTCATAAAGTATCCTATGTATTTACAAGTAAACAAATATTTAATCAGTCACTTGGTATCCATAGTACAAGCTTTGCTTAAGGAATAGATGGTATTGTGTGAATTATCCAGCAATATTTATTTATTAATAATATTCAGCGGTAGCTCGAGTGCGTAGCGAAACCTGAATAATTTTGATTGAATTACTTAAAGAGCAGTCGGGGAATTTTCGAATTACTAGAAGATACTGGTGCTAAAAATCTATATTTAGGGCTGTATTTGAGAATAAAACTCATATTAAGTTTAAAAAACTAAGCATGGATTTTCTGACAGTTCTGGAGCCAATTTGAACGTCTGATCCAAAGCTAAATCAAAGTTAAAACGTTGTTTTTGTCATATTTTGTACCGCGCTAACGGAAACGATTTAGCACTAATTTAGATTATACGTTGATCAAACGTTCAGAAAACGCGTTATTTTGACAGTGCTTTCAAACGAACCATTTTGATTTACATCATAGTAGTCTGTGCATAAAGTAATACTATGTAGTTCTATATATAAACTTGTTCGATTGGTAAAATCAACGATTTAATCGAAGAATAGCGTACCAATTAGACATTCAGATTAGCCAAATCCTAGCGATATCCAAATTTTTCCCATAACCAATCCGTTCGATCGCCCTACTGGTCTATTAGAAAATCTCAGCCTAGTTCTCAAATTGAGTTTGAGTTTTATTGTGATATGCGGACCTAAGCATGAGAAATTGAATTAGTGAGTAATAACGTGCATCTTTATTAAAAGTATATTCACCTTTCCACGTCATTATACGTCAGTGCTGGATAGGTGATCGCAGTGGCATTTTGTGGCGCCTCATCAACTTCACCGCTTACGTTAATTTTCTAACTCCACGACATTCGTATACCAGCCTGTGCCACGGAAGTATTGTTCACTGTACTATAATTTTCTAACTCCACAGCATTCGTATACCAGCCTGTGCCACGGAAGTATTGTTGACTGTACTATAAGTTTTTTAGCCAGGACGTCAAGCACATCACGGTTCATACAACAAAAACAAAATGACACTCGTAAACCAAAGCGTTTAAACAACATGTAGGTAGGTACGAGTACCTACTTGGTAAGGGATAGTCGAGTTAAGTAATGTGAAAAGTTCGCCTCACGCTGATTTGTGAACACTGTTATTCATAGATGCCTTTGAGTAGAAAGGACCTGGTATTCATAGATGCCTTTGAGTAGAAAAGACCTAGTATTCATAGATGCCTTTGAGTAGAAAAGACCTGGTATTCATAGATGCCTTTGAGTAGAAAGGACCTGGTATTCATAGATGCTTTTGAGTAGAAAGGACCTGATATTCATAGATGCCTTTGAGTAGAAAGGACCTGGTATTCATAGATGCCTTTGAGTAGAAAATACCTGGTATTCATAGATGCCTTTGAGTAGAAAGGACCTGGTATTCATAGATGCTTTTGAGTAGAAAGGACCTGGTATTCATAGATGCCTTTGAGTAGAAAGGACCTGGTATTCATAGATGCCTTTGAGTAGAAAAGACCTGGTATTCATAGATGCCTTTGAGTAGAAAGGACCTGGTATTCATAGATGCCTTTGAGTAGAAAAGACCTGGTATTCATAGATGCCTTTGAGTAGAAAGGACCTGGTATTCATAGATGCTTTTGAGTAGAAAGGACCTGGTATTCATAGATGCCTTTGAGTAGAAAGGACCTGGTATTCATAGATGCCTTTGAGTAGAAAGGACCTGGTATTCATAGATGCTTTTGAGTAGAAAGGACCTGGTATTCATAGATGCTTTTGAGTAGAAAGGACCTGGTATTCATAGATGCCTTTGAGTAGAAAGGACCTGGTATTCATAGATGCTTTTGAGTAGAAAGGACCTGGTATTCATAGATGCCTTTGAGTAGAAAGGACCTGGTATTCATAGATGCTTTTGAGTAGAAAGGACCTGGTATTCATAGATGCTTTTGAGTAGAAAGGACCTGGTATTCATAGATGCCTTTGAATTGAAAGGACCTGGTATTCATAGATGCCTTTGAGTAGAAAGGACCTGGTATTTTAGTTTCATTAATTTCATTAACAGGTGACATTTAAATTTTATTGAATAATACTTGTTACATTTTGTAACCGTCTCGTTTGTTCGTTTGTATTAGGTACTTATATTTCTTCGGTTCCACCAGACTTGTGGCACTCTAATATGACCCGTATGTATATTGAACGAGAATCGCTACCTTGCCGTTACACAGTTTTTAACTAGCACGGCAGGTAGGGGTCTTTACTGTATAATTAACTACCTAGTTTAACAATTTGATGTTTTTTAGTATTTCTTTGTTATATAGTTATACCAACTGTTTTTTAAGTTTTGTTTAAATAAATTATTCATATTCTTATTCTTATACTAGTTTTCATTATAAGAGACATTTAAATCAAATTCACATAATATAATAAGAAAATTATTGCACAACTTAAGCGTAAGGGTACATTGTGGAATAAGGCTTTATATATATATATATTTATATATATATATATATATATGTATATATATATATATATTAGCTTCTGCCCGCGGCTTCGCATGTATAGTAAATACATAAAAAGTAGCCTATGTCCGTTCCTAAGTTATGTTGATCCGATCGATATCAAACTTCACAGGATCACCCGCTAGGCCAATCTGAAGATTTCCTAAAATTTTTATCAAAATCGGTCCGGCCGTTTCGGTGTTTATAGGAAACATACATACACACACTGCCTTTTATAGATATAGATAGATATACCTACTAATATTATAAATGCGAAAGTAACTCTGTCTGTCTGATACTCTTACACGCCTAACCCGCTGAACCAATTTTGATGAATTTTGGTATAGAGATAGATGGGACTTTGGACTTTGAGAAGGACATTGGCTACTTTTTATGTAGGTACCTCGCGTGTGAAGCGGCGGGCAGCAGCTAGTAATATATAAAACATGTTACGTTACACAATGTCCCGTTTATGATCATAATACACTATGAAGTGTGGAACTAACCTCCCGGGCTAGTTTGTAACTATGTTACGAAAAGCTCTCCCATTCTTATAAATAACATAATTTTAGTTTTCTCTTGACGTGAGTGTTGTAAAGATTTAACTAGGTGAGGATACAGGTATTTATAATTCAAAATTTTCTAGAGAATCTTCTGACGTAGCATTTGACTATTATAATATTTAACATATGATTATATTAACAGGAGTTAACTAATTAATGGATGGATAGTAATGATGATGATATAATGGATAATTAATGGAATAGATAGGAATTAATGGATCTCATTTATTTATCTTTATTGTATAAATGTGACCTTTCCTAGTGTACAAAATGTATCAAGAGGTGATACATTATTTGACGATTCAAATTCAAATTTGAATTGAAATGAATTGACTAGTAAATAACACATTAGGCTAGGATAAAACAGTAGTTACAATTATTTACTTTATTATGATTAATAGGTTTTCCGTTGAGTTATAGTGGATTTGGCGAAGGAACATTTCGAATATTCTTTCACATACTAAAATATTGGTCTTATCTCCTAGTAACACAGATTTGCTAATACGATTATAATTAAATAATTATGTTTTAAATACTACAAAACCAACATAATTTAATGAAATTTGAGCCCATAAAAATACAACTGAATTCCCCCTTATTTTAAGTCGGTTAACACCGCTGGGAATTCACAAGAAAGCAAAATCGAAACATCGTTTACTTGGATGACATTTTTTTTTTTATTTTTTCAAAACTAGTTTAGTTTTAATAAAATTTCTATAAAATCAATCGGAAAGTATCCTTTTAATCCTTTTACATGAGATTTTTTTAAATCGGTTTATAAGTGACAAAAAAAAATGCAACCGAATTGTCAACCTCCTCCATTTATTGAATTCGGTAAAAATATGTCCGTCTAAGTCTGTGTTTACGTCTGACAGCAATTTAGTAAGAACCTAAATAAATAATATAATATAATAATAAATAATAATAATATAATAATATATAAATAAACCTAAATGGAATTGGTAGGCAATTTGAGCGACAGTGGTTTGAGCTATAATTTTAATTTCTTGGAAGCGTTGGTGTTTAATTATTAAATTATATCCGTCGCTTGCTACACCACAATGTTTTTAGTTTGTGTCTGACTACCGGCAATCAGTCAACACGGCTAGAGACCAGTTATCGGATACAACTATAGACGAACTCACGGAATATTGAATCGTTTCTAGAATTCACCCTTCGACAATGGCGTACAAATTACGGTCCTACACTAGACTCTAGAATCGCCAGATTATGTTTGGTGTCTTGTGAAGCAAACATTGCACTCTTATGTTATTTATTTTTCTTGAGTTATTTACGGTTTCACTACATAGTATAAAGCAAAGTCGCTTCCCGCTGTCTGTCTGTCCTTATGTATGCTTAGATCTTTAAAACTACGCAACGGGTTTGATTCGGTTTTTTTAATAGATAGAGTAATTCAAGAGGAAGGTTTATATGTATAATACATGCATAATATAGTAGAGAAACACTGATAGTTTTAGAGTTTTCTAATGTGAGATCGTAAATAAACAATTTTTTTGCGCTTACATTGCAAACGCTGGCTGAACCCTACGAGATAGATCAAAATAATGTACTTACTACAGTAAGTTATTTTGATCTGTCACTTTAATTAAGTCTACTAAAAAGTCCGCGATGGTATGTCTATAGGTTATGTTATTCTCTTAGACAACGTTGTATATAAATACATTCTGTAGTATATTTAGTATCAGTATTGCCATTGCGAAGCCGGGGCGGGTCACTAGTTATTTATAATTTTGGTGTTATTTAAATTGAGCTAGAGTTATTGACTCTGGTGTGAATAATTGGAATAAGGCTTTGTGTTTCTTTGTGATTCGAGCAAAAATAATCCATAAAATTATTTTATATCAAAGACACCATTTTATTTAAAATGACAAATAACGAACGACTAGATACGACTTTGTAACATCATATTATAAACAATATAAACACTTGACACTGGCATAATTGACAGTATTATGACACATGTCATTAACGAAAGAGAAGTAGATAAGTATGTAATGTGGCAATGCTGCCAGTGTTCTCTGTTCTCTGAATGAATGTGGGGAGGACCGGGACCAACTGGATTATTTGTGACAGTTTTTTTTCAGTTATTTGTTTAAGAAATAGATTAGTTTACACTATTATAGTAAATAATATAATATATATAATAGTAGGTGGTTGATTGAATTTATTTATAATCTTCTAATCCAATATATACTCCTTTCAATGCTAACTGTAAATAAATCATAATCACTACACAGTACGCTGAATGAACTTAAACTTTAAAACCATCGTGGCTTTTGCACTCCTAATATAGGAACTTATCCTAGAAGTTGTAACTTTAACTTTTGCACTCGTTATATACGAACCTATACTAGAAGATGTAACTTTAACTTTTTCACTCCTAATATATGAACCTATCCTAGAAGTTGTAACTTTAACTTTTGCACTCCTAATATACAAACCTATCCTAGAAGTTGTAACTTTAACTTTTGCACTTCTTATATACGAACCTATCCTAGAAGTTGTAACTTTAACTTTTGCACTCGTTATATACGAACCTATCCTAGAAGTTGTAACTTTAACTTTTGCACTCGTAATATACGAACCTATCCTAGAAGGTGTAACTTTAACTTTTGCACTCGTTATATACGAACCTATCCTAGAAGTTGTAACTTTAACTTTTGCACTCGTAATATACGAACCTATCCTAGAAGTTGTAACTTTAACTTTTGCACTCGTTATATACGAACCTATCCTAGAAGTTGTAACTTTATCTTTTGCACTCGTTATATACGAACCTATCCTAGAAGTTATAACTTTAACTCGAAACACCACTCAATGGTCAGATCAGAATAATTCGGCTATGACTACCTGAAAACTGAAGTTTCCTGGGAGTAATGGCTGAACATTAACCTTTAACTTTCAGCTGGCTAGATATATATAACGTTAAGACTGACACGGCTATATAATAACGTGGCGAAACGACTGCGAGGCCAGCATAGCCAGACCACGCTGGTCTGTCAAAATGTTGTGAAATAATGAGTAATTTTAAATTTACTTCAGCAAAGTAATTTAATAATTTATTTTCTTAAGGCGAATCCCTGATCAAATGATTTTAATGCGTGTTCACTGCGCTTAATATAGAAATATAAAAATAATCAGACTAGTTTATTCTAAAAAGACTTATAATACTTAAGTTATTCTGAAAATACTTATATTAATACTAATAACGGGTAATGTTTTAATTAGCTTATTTTCCGCCTTTTAGTGTAAGCTGCAAGTTAAAACGATGTCAACATTAAAAGAAGATGATGATTAGTGCATATATTAGACATTATAAATATTTGAAACAAGAAAAGTAGGGGGCAAATTATTGAACATATCAACTATATTTTTTATATAACAATTCCTTCAATTAATGAGCAGATAACCACTAATATTTCTATTTTTTTCCAAACAAAAGTAATTTTGCTGTGGGTAACATCTTAACAGAGCGCTCGTATACTGAAGCTCTTAGATTACTACATTATAATTTTCCGCTTTACTCTGTTCTGTGATATGTTATGAATAAATTACTATTATGTTAGAAGTCTAAAAGCGAAGAAGAGCTAGAATTCTGAGTAATATGGAATCACTGAAACCTGCTACCTAAACGATTTTTTTCAACTATTTTTGTCACTCAGCCTGCCAAGAATAGTCAATTGACGAAAACATCAACAAATTAATAACATCTTCACAATAACAATAGTTTTAATCCTATCTCCCGACGGGTACGCGCAATGTGAACGTCCCGCTAAGCTTTAACATATCTTCTGGTTCCTCCCAACCCGGAGATATCCCGAAGGACCCTTAAGCCTGGCTAAGTTTAAGGGTTAAGCACTTTGCAAGGTATATAGCTGATGCACGATAAAGACGAAACATTTTAGCCTGTGTTTCCTAACATTTTGTTTACCAGCGAGTTTTTTTTATTTGTAACAGCAGCTTTGATGACCTCTGTGGTGCAGGGTCAAGGTCCAGTTGAGACGCTGAAGGTTGCGGGTTCGATGTGTTTCTATATACAATATGTTGAATTTTTTAAAAATGTGTACATATAAGTATATACATTTTTATATACATTTTTCAGTCATGTGGCACCCATAACACAAGCAATGCTTAATATGGGGCCAGATGATGCTGTGTAAATTTTTTGGCAATTTTTTTTATTTCATTACTCACTACTTCTGCTTGTCACGATAATGTAGCCTATATCTTTAGGTCTTTATCTATACCAAGTTTAATTCAAATCAATCCAGACATTATTGTGCGAATGAGTGACAATAGGTAAAAACTTTCACATTTTTTAATGTTATAGAATGTATGTATAATTATTTTTATTATGTAAGTAGGTATGTTTTTTACATTTCGACAAACACGGGCTTTACTCAAGTATTATTTAGTCGATGTAGGCAAAAACACTGTTTCGATTCATCTAGAGAATCTACATCAGGGTGAGTTTGTTCCGCGGTCCGCTCGTTGCCGCTTGAGTTCACGGTTCACACTGAATCACGGTATGTTTTTTTTTACGATTCATAGTCGATCTATGTCGAACAAAATTAAATTAATCTAGCATGTTGTAAGATGCTTAATAATTTACCTGTGTATAAGTCATGCGAGGTAAAGAACAGTGCTTACCACATCCTCGGTACAGTTCGTTCTGAACTCCGCGACAAAAGCGGCCGTGGCGAGGGAATTTGGAGAGCTTGGACTTAGTTTAACTATCCTTACGCTTTGTGTACGAACTTAGTAGATTAGTGGGTACTCTCGTATTATGTTACACGATTGTTTATTAAAGGTCTTGTAGGGTCGGAAACGCTGTTTGAGTATGTTTATCGTTTTGTAAATGCCTTGAATTGTCAACTGTAATTAGTCTACGTCCCGAGTAGTCCCTAACTACGCGTGTAATCTGTATATACATAGATGGCAGGGTTTTATTCAATAAAATAACAACCACTTTGAATCGTCTTCTTACATGCTAGTAAATCCAAGTGCCTTTTCCTTCTAACTCCAGTTCAAAAGAATCCGACAAAAAACTCGTCTGGTCTTAATACTTTTGATGTGTTTGTTTTGATCATTTTTGAAGCATTTTTGTCATATAAATAATCGGTTATTTTATAATTTGGTTTATGAGACAGATTCTGTTTTATAACGTTTTTAAATAATGCCTATCGGCAAATCTAACACGTCGCTCAGGCCCTTTCAAGTACACACTAGAAGTGTACACATTGCTTCATAATAGATTTATTAACTTTTGTGAGCCTAACTGTGGGACATGATATTATTCCTAAATAGTTAGATATTCAAGTTTGATTATGTACATGTAAATCACACCTAAGTTGCAACCGTACAAAACCGGGGTGGGACGCTGATGTTCAAGTAAAATTAAGGTACCTATCGATATTCGACATTTTGATGCGAATTAAAGGCAAATATAAAGTTTTGTCAATAACGATAATTCTCTTTATTGAAACAATGATTGAAAACAAATGAATGAAATAAATGAAAGATCAGAGAGTAATTGTATTATTTCCTTTGACAAAATCAACAGATATTGTTGCATAACGAATTTACGCAGTCATTTCGTTTCCATTTAATGTGAATGAACGTAATTAAATTCCTAGTTACGAGTATAATTAATAGTTACACTGAATATTTGCTAATGTAATATTAGTGATAAAAAAGTATAATTACAGAAATGTACAGAATAATATACAATAAAATAATATACAAAATGTGAAACAGCTTTAAGGACCGCTTTATAGAAAACGATCTATAGATAGATCAACTGATCCAGAAGGCAGCGTCCTCAAGTCATATGCGGCATTGACACGTTGAATGGCAATGCTTATTTGCTGAAGCTGATAGGAGCCAGCTCTTGGACCACCCGATGTTTCTTTGAAATTATTTAAAAAACCCGATGGGGTCCTGTTCCACATGGCCCCAGGGTAATGACTCCAAATGGCTCAAATATGAGACCTATCAAGACCGTTTCAATATCAAAAATCTTTTATGCTAGCTTTTTATAAACTCTCCTAAGCAGTTGAAGACTAGTAATGGCCCGTCTTCTGATGCTAAGGTCGTGGGATCGAATCCGAATCCGTAGAGCCTACAAAGTTCGAACATGAAAATGAATGGGTATTTATTATCTTTTTAATTTATTCCCGGAATTTCGTTTCATATAAAAAGATAATACCCATTAACTATAAAAAACAGATGAACTAGTCATACGATATGAAGAAGATGAACTTTCCAAATGAATAAGTTACAAGCAAAATTAAAAAGATTCATACCTCGTGCCCCAACTTGGCAGCCGGCAAAGCATCTAAACTTTCCTCAATTTGGCTCATACAAGTCGAATGCAGAAGCACAGAATAATGTATTTATTACCAGTAAAGACAATTAAGGACGTTAAGTTTCAAGTAAGCGCAAAATTTGTGAAACCTTTTAATTTCTTAGGTTCGAAATTAAATAAAAATATTGTTGACCAATCCACAAACACCGTCTAGCACTAAACTAAAGATAACTTGTACAATGGTAACCATAAGACCATAATATTTAGGTATTCCTTATATTTTTTTTTAAATGCATACATCTGATACGTTATGCAATATAATAATAATAATAACAATCCCGAACGTCTGAGCATCATCTGGCCCCAAAGTAAGCAGTGCTTGTGTTATGGGTACCACTGATATATTACTTATATACTTTTTTTTTGTAAATACATACATATTATACATAGAAACACCCAGACCTGAGACAAATGCTTGCAAATTATACAAACATTTGTCCCGCGGCGGGAATCCAACCCGCAACCTTATGCGTCTCAATCGTATCTTAGCCCACTGCGCCACAGAGGTCATCAATATATTAATTACATTAAAATAAAATGTATTTTTAAACTATCATAACATGAGCATGAATCTAACAAACGTTGGTAGGTACAAACTACGAACGCCGAGATCAAATTGGATTTGATTTTCATTCAGAACTGTCCAACGAGTATGCTTATTTTCGATTTCGATTCTAAACTTAAGTTACTGTATGTTCCTTTTCTGTGTACACTTTCTACAATTTGGCGCAAACAAAATGGCGAAACATAAAAATTGTCGTTGAACGTTCAACGTCTGAAAACTTTAGCATCAGCACGACAGCGTCGATAGAAAGCACCTGGACTATGATTAAAATGTTTAGTTAAACCTCTTGGTCTATTTATTTTTGAGTATAAGTAATATTTTTATTTTAAATTCATGCACAAACACTATTAGTAAATTAACATAGGTAAAAACGAAAGGAATTTAATGGGTCCGTATCCGTATACATAATAATGAAATAAATTAAATAAATATATATAAGTGCACAATGCAAACAGCGCCATCTGGCCCCAATTTAAGCTTAGCTTGCATTATTGTGACCAGATGACTGATAGAATACTTGTATATTTTAAAATACATAATGATTCATAATAACAAACACTTATATTCATCACACAAATGTTTATCCGGGATGGAATCGAACCCTCAAACTACAGCACGGAAGGCAGAGCCACTTCCAACTGAGCTGACATTAGCTGAGTAATTATATTGGTGATGGTAAATTCCTTTTCCGAGATGCTAATAGCTACTTCAATTAACTAACAAATTAAATATATCTAACTTGTTTTCCGTATTAGTATAAAAGTCACCCAAATTCATGTAATTATATCAATCGTCTGGCTGCCTTTCAAGAATAACAAGGTGAATATTGTTTATCGATTACTATTAAAGCAAATTATAAAAAAAAAACGAATAGTTGACGCACCAACCTTAACCACTTAAATTCACTTAAAACATTATTAAGATTTCATACTGTCTAAATAATATTATTAAGATTACTAAGTCATCTTTTTTAGTCTTCTAGTTATTCTCGCTGTACCTACCAGCTAGGTGCACTATTGGGCTCAACAGCATTTCTTAACAATGTTTTAAATAAACCAGTTATAAAACTTATAATATATTTTACTAAACACTGAAAATCTGCTTCATACATAACACTGAATATAAAAATGTGTGATACGTCTAATTGAAATACATAATATTTTTGTCATCGAAGCGTTTCGTAGGAACACTACATTATAGGCTTTATGGGCTTTGTAAGTGTGGTACCTTAAAAAACTCATTTTGATCTGCATTTGACTGGCCTGTCCGCTCAGTTGGTAGTAGTTCTGCCTTCTGCGCTGTAGGTTGCAAGTTCGATTCTTTCCCAGAATAAACATTTGCGTGATAAATATAGGTGTTAGTTCTGTTTCTAGGTATTATAATGTATCATAAGTATGTATTTACAAACAAGTATGTATTGTATGTATTTACAATAAGTATTTTAAGAGTCATCTGGTCACCATAAAACAAGTTATGCTTAGTTTGGGGATAGAAGATGTTGTGTGTGTTGTCCACTAATATTTATATTTATTAATTATATATATTAATTTTGATATAAATATTTATTTACTAAAAGAACATTCCACAACTGGCTTCTATGATTAAATTTGTTTTTCTTTTCCCAGATGGTGAAAATTTTGATTCTCGTAGCTGCATTCGCAACCGTGGCGTTTGCTGCACCTGGTTTTTTTATTCCTCCCAGTTACTCGAGTGAGGAGGATCTTGAGCAATTCGATCCACAATACATTGAAAAGCGTAGTATTGATGTTGCAGTCGTAGATGACGCTGACAAGAAAGATGAACAACAAACTGAAAAAGCACACGCCCTTGAACCTGAAGCTGAAAAAAACGTAGAAGAACATAACAAGATTGAGAAAAGGCAGGTGACTCTTTCGTATCCATTTTCTCAATACAGATACGGATACAACCCGTACAGAATCGGCTATTACCCACAACAGGCGTACTACGAACCAGCTGCTAGGGGTTTAGTTTACCCCTACCAGAGACTTCTGTCTTCCTGGTCTGACTTCCCTGGTCTCTATTGACCAGCGAAACAGAATACTTAAAAAATGATTAATTTTAAGTAAAAATAAAAACTTTTATGAATGAATCTGTCTTTTTTAGTAAATATCTAGAGCAACAATTCGAAGAATATGTTATAAATAAGTGGAATGTACACACTACATCAGCTGGCCAAATACGAATGTATTATGGTTATGTATTGATGAGACCAGTTGAAGCAGGCGTGTCTACAAAAATGAATCACTTAATTAATTTTACATTGCAATAAATAACGCAATTAGTATATCTGGACTTTGATCGATAATAATATAGTTGAGAGGTGAAATTTATGACGCTGAAAAAATAACAATTGTAAGTCTGTCCAATAATAGTGAAATTTCCGAGCCTCTATATGTCTTAGGAAAGATCAGATAGAACATTAAAATGTTCTTACTTTACTAAAGAAATTCGTACCAATTTGGTATGCTTGTCATGTGTCAAGAGCACGAAAGGAACCTCTGATACGCACTTTAATCTTTTCACCACACTGATTCAAATTTCATTCAATAATAAAATAATTCATTCAAATAATAAATAATGCCGGAATAGGTAATGACGATGAAGTTTTACCTATTTTTATACAGTAAACTATGCCTAAGAATGTGTTCAATAGAACTTTTATTACTGTCTCTAGTACAGGGGAGGACACTTTGTTCTTGTGTGATTTATTAAAATTTTATTAAAATATTTTATAGTCTTTTTCACTTTCTATCACTGTTACACCTACACTAACTCAAACGACTTGGTTTGTTTGAGTCTCCTCACTATATCCGTGCTGTCGAGGAGTTATATTCAGTAAACATAGGTGATTGTTCTGTGTCTGGGTGTTATAAGGTTTCTTGTATATGTATATAAAAAGATATTAGTATTCTATCAGTCATCTGGTCACCATAGTATAAGCTATGTTTGAGGCTAGATGGTGTTGTGTGCAATGTCTACCATTATTTATTTATTATTTATTTCTCTACGAGGTCAGTATCTAGATGGGTGTGAGCAATGTCACACTATGCTGATTCTGGTTATAAAAAGCTGTTAGGCTACGAGGCCTTCAGGCGGTCTAATAACATCCTCTTTAGAGTTGGTTTAGAAGAAAGTACAAGCATTGATGGTTTTGGTATTCTTTTTTCACTTAACTTATGAGCGCTTGCATCACCAGAGGTGTCATAGGCGCGTTGTCGACCTTTAGACATATTAATTACGTTTTAAAACTAAAAAGACAACCGACTTCACGTATATAATAAATATCATCGATGTATACTTTAGATATTTTGTCAATTTTTAAATGCCTTTTAACCGATTTGGATAAAATTTCAATAGGACCACCTGGGAAGTACACCCTTTGAAACAAAAAAAGAGTTTTCTAAATCGGTTCAGGCATCTTTGAGAAATCGGTGAACAGACATAAAAAAACCGACGAATTGAGAACCTCCTCCTTCTTTGAAGTCGGTTAAAAACTTACAAACTCTTACATATAAGCCTTATTTGAAAACAAGACTTAGCGTAACTATTCTGACAGTTCCGAATGCCTTTTAAATATCTATCCTGGTGGTAGGAGTCTACAGCAAGAGGCTATATTAGTAGGTAGCACCGCATTGCCAGATATTTTGCTTTCAAACTGTTTAGATTTAAAGAGCACATGGGCAAGTAAAATTACTGCGAATAGATAAAACAACATCGGTCTTAATTATAAACGGCTCTCAACTAGAACACTACCTAAACAGACATAAGATTCGCCCTGACACTGCTTAACACAATTTTACAATAGTTACGTTATAAAGAATAAAAAGAAAACTCAACTCTCAACTAAAACACTTCCTAAACAGACATAAGATTCGCCCTGACACTGCTTAACACAATCTTACAATAGTTACGTTATAAAGACTAAAAAGAAAACTCAACTCTCAACTAGAACACTCCCTAAACAGACATAAGATTCGCCCTGACACTGCTTAACACAATCTTACAATAGTTACGTTATAAAGACTAAAAAGAAAACTCAACTCTCAACTAGAACACTCCCTAAAGAGACATAAAATTCGCCCTGACACTGCTTAACACTGTTACTGGAAAAGGTACAAAAGGCATTTCTCAGGTATCTTTGCAAAAGAGCGTTTGGATATTATCCATTTATGTATTCAACCAGGTTTCTTCAAGGATGTCTTCGCTACAACTCTTTGCAAACCAGAAGAGCGTATGATCAGATTGCAACGGCATGCAAGGTTCTCCGTGGTACGATTGACGCTCCTGACTTGCACAACAACCTCATTCGAAAAAATAATTTTCCAAATCGGTTCAGGCGTCTTTGACTCGGTAAACATACATTAAAAAGAAGATTTAATGAAATTTTTGAAATCGGTTAAAAAGTGATGGTGATACTTTTACAGTAATAACTTTTAATAGAAGTTGAGAGACGTTTATAGGTAATGCCGCTTATGTATAGTGCCGGCAACGTGTGATACCTTCTATAATTACAAGTGTCATAGGTTACGGTAACGACTTACCTTCAGGGGTCGTATTCTTGTCAGCTATCTCAATTTAATATTACTGGATCTATAAGCTGTAGACCTTGCTAAAATTTTTTGAAATTACTGAGATATAACTTTTTTTACGTTTTCAACCCCAATTTTGAAACATTTCCAAAAACTGAATCGACAAAAAAAACTCTATATTTACTCTATTAACTCTATATGTTGATAGTTGATCAAACGTTGCGGGATCGCGTTATTTTTGACAGTGCTTTCAAACAAGCATTTTTGATTTAATACATCCTAGTAGTCTGTGCATAGAGTAATACTAGCTAGTTATACATATCGACACTTGAAAGGCAATAATTACTAAGCGACATATTAGCAACTTTACACCAGGGCATTTTAAAGTTTTTTTTTTGGAAAAAAAATCGTCAAAAATCACCTTTTAATCATAGCTACTCGATTCTTACGAATTTTGAATGCAGTTAAAAAGCTTTACAAACTGGCATATAAAGATTATTATTTTTTTCAATACATTAGGAAATACTGTCGGTTAGTAAAATTTTAATCAAAATCACAAACAGGTAAAAATTACTTACTGACAGCAAAACTTTATTATAAAACATGTTAAATTAACTAAACACCGGTATTTTATAATTGTGTTTGAAGCAAAATGATGCATCCAGAAATAACAGATGTTTGACACATAGGTAAAATGATCGAATTAAAAACCAAAACACTTTTCTGCCAGGCAATTTTAACCATAGTACAAATTAAATAAGGTAAGTGTAGGCCTGTTTTGAACAAGTAACAAAGAATTTAGGTTTCAGTACACAAAATTAAAAGACTTTCGAACAAAGGTTTTCGATGGATGTCGACATCATCAACATCAAAACAGCCCTTGTAGTAATCTACAATCACTCACTACTGAGTATGGGCCTCCATCTGACGAGTTACGAATTAGAGCATACTCCGCCACGCTGCTCTAGTGCAGGTTGGTGAAGGTTTTAGGCCTGTGTCTAACCCTATGTTGATGACGTCTATATGAGCCTTCAATATACGAATAATGCAGTCAAATCTCTCGCAAAATGGATAGCTGATTTTATAAATAACATTTATGCTGCCGTTATAAATAACAAAGGCATTTTATTTTTATACATAGTATTTATTAGAAATTTCAAAATCAGTACATTTATAGTAAATACAATTTTAATGAAGAAAAAAATTGAAAGTTATAAAAAATTCATAGTTGGAATGGGTTTCTGGGACCTACCTATTCATTACCTAATTAAACCAAATTTTAATCAACCACATCAAGTGTTTAAGTTTCAGATCAGCCTTCTTCAGCAGTCTTACAGTATTATTACTTGGAAATGAAAATTAGTATAATAGTTTTTTCAGAAATTCTTTACGCTTGATCTCTTCTTTCTGCGATATATGTACCTACTTACTAACAAGTCTTTACGACGATTTCCCGAGAGTCATCATAAGAAGATTTAGATCCTAACCATTCATCTGAAATTGTAACTTCTTCACAATCGGCAGAAGTTGTTATCTAATATGTAACTATTATTATTATTATCTGATATGTAATCAATGTACATTAGTTGTGCATTTATGTTTACGGCCTCTCTGTGGATTTATAGTTTTTGATCCGCCAGATTCAGAGCATCCCACAATGGTAAAACTTGAAGAATTGGCAATTACTTCGATGTTGCTTGCAGTATATATTTCTGGTGTAGTCTTTCCATCTTCAGTGTTTTTAGCTGTTTATTTTAGGCGTTACATGCATTAAACGTTTCCGGTGTAGTCAAATCAACCTCCATGTTTGTAAGTTCTTTCATCATCAGCCCGTGTCAGTCCACTGCTGGACATAGGCCACTCCCATGGCACGCCACTTAGCTCGGACTTCAGTTCTCCTAGTCCAATCCTTGCCCACTGCCTTACGAATATCATCACCCTATCTAGCTACAGGGCGCCCTACACTACGTTTGCCGATACGCGGATTCCACTCAAGAATCAGTCTGCTCCAACGGCCATCGGCTCTGCGGCATATGTGACCTGCCCACTGCCACTTCAGCTTGCTTATTCGCTGAGCTATGTCGGTGACCTTAGTTCTCTGATGAATATTTTCGTTTTGGATTTGATCCCTAAGAGAAACTCCAAGCATAGCTCTCTCCATAGCTCGCTGAACGACCTTGAACTGGTGGACAAGTCGCACGGTTCTTTGTCTTGTTAATTTTCTGGTATGCAGGTACAATTTCCAGGGTAGGACAAAATAAGCCACCACCAATTTCATCTAATAATTGATTATAATTTATTGGGCCAGTTTTCTCTCAGCAGTCAAATCCCTGCTATCCACACCGGCGTTTGACATAGCTCGCTTAATGATGTTATCTATTCGCTTATTTTGATAAATTAAGAATTTTAAACAATAAATTTAAATCAATACAAAATGCGCATTATAAATAATATTATACATAAAATCATTACATTGCACTTACCAAGTACACTTCAAGCTACGCGATGAAGCACTATGTCCGATGCGCGTGAGTGCGCGGGTTGCCTAGCGACAGTTCGATAAAGACTAAATCATTATGGTAACAAATTACCAACAGCCACTCAAAATCTGCTTTAGAGTGCTGATAAGTGACCAAACAAAATACGTGCATCAGGGATAAGCTCAGTTTTATACAAATTTAATTTCAAAAATAGTTATCTTAGTAACAGAAACAATAAAATAAACGGTAGATAAAAAATTACCAAACGACAAAATATATACTTTTTAGGTAAATATTACAACTTTACGTTTTTAAGTCCATTGTATTTACTAAAAGCACTAAATGAAAATGAATACATCATTAAGATGTGTTGAAAAGTCTTAAATTACGAGAAAAAAAAAGTTCAATCAGGTAAAATTTCTTAATCAATGTTTATACCCTTGGTACTGCATGGCAAAAAATACTTTATGTTTAAAAGCATTATTTCGAGTCTAGGCAAAAATGACTAAGTGTAAAAAGTAAAAATCTAATATATACTAAGTAAAAGTTATTCATAAATCGGTAAAATTATAGTCGCTTGGACGCCGAAAACTAAGAAAATTGTTTTTTTTTTAGTTACCAAGCGACAACAAACTTCGTCATAGCGGCATGAGAGTAAGACGAATCGACGCAGATTTTTTTTCTGATTTCAATGATGTATAAAACTCAATATCGCCAATATGTCGCTTGGTAATTATTGCCTTTCAAGCGCCGATATAAAATTCAAAAAAAATCAAAATTCAAAATAACTTCAAAAAAACTGGTTCGATTGGTAAAATCAACGATTAAATCATTCAGGAAGAATAGCGCTGTACCATTTTGACATTCAGATTAGCCATATCCAAACCTTTGCCAAAACCAATCCGTTCAATGGCAATTACGTTGACAAATAACGCGATCGCCCTACAAGACATACTATAAATTCAATATCTAAGAACTAGTGCTACGGACGCTCCACCTGGGACGGTGCCGCGGTTGGGATATAAAGGAAATACGTGTTACGTGACTACGTGACTTTTGAATGTAAGCAATAAAGTATATTGTTTTGAAGTTACATGTATGTTGTACACTGATTTTACGGGTCATTTTAAAAGGTACTTGCTGATAGTGTAGTAGCACCTAAGGTCCTAAGGTCACCAAATGGTAATAGGGTCATGTATTTGTATTTCCTTTTTAATAATGTACGAGTATTTAAGAAACAACAGTGCTCGGTGAAGGAAACGGTGATGGTAAACATTCTGAGGAAACCAGCACACCCTTGAATTTATACTTCATAGGTGTCATTGGTTAGTATTTCTTTAAAAGGCGATGGAATTGCGACCTGTCACATGGAATATTGTTTTTGTGCAAAATGTGGGAGAGTAATGATTGTAGTTGACTATCGAGGGATAGTCTAAGTGTCTAAGAAGTTAGATATCACCAAAAAAATTAATTATCTAGAAATCTGAAGAGATGTCAACCAAGCCTGGGAATTACAATTGTGAGAACGTTCGTTTTTTACACGACTACAAAATAAGGCTTCTCAATTTGGTTGTTTTTTATTCTGTTTGCTACGTTTGCATAACTGCGTCTTTTATGAAACGATTTGAAAAATCTTTTTCATGTGAAAGAATTGATTGGTTTTAAAATCAAAATAGGTGGAAAAATTATGTCATTCATGTAAACGAAATTTCGATATCTAGTCTTCCTGTGACTTTTCAGTGGTGTTTCAAAAATTTCGAAAATTCATAAAGTACTTAAAAGCGTATACTAATACTAATACCAAAAACATTTTTAACATTCTTAACGTTAAAAATGTTTTTTTCTTTTTTTTTTTTAACCTCTGAGGTTCTTAATTCGATTCTATTTTTATATGCTTAAATTTCATTCAATGAAGTCGGTTTTATTTTTAGTTTAAAAAACGTAATATGTATAGAACACCCACCTGCATTAACTAATTGAAAGACTAAAACCTCACAAGACACGCAGGTACTAAATACATTCGTAGGAGGAAAACCATTTGGTGTATATGTATATATTTATTTATTGGCGTGTATATTTACTTAACAACTCTTGACGACTTCTGTGGCGCAGTGGATGAAGGCCTGCCTGAGACCTACTGGAGGTTGCGGGTTCGATTCCCGTTGCGGGACAATGTTTGTATGATCTGCAAGTATTTGTCTCGGGTCTGGGTGTATCTATGTATAATATGTAGAATGTATTTACAAAATAAAAAATATATAAGTAGTATATATATCAGTCATGTGGAGCCCATAACACAAGCTCTGCTTACTTTGCGGCTAGATGATGCTGTGTGAAATGTATTAAAAAAAAACGAAGTTTTGTCCAAAACTTGCCAGTTAATCCACTTTCATCCGCACTACTCCGTGTAGACACCACGCAACCAAAAAACGTCATAATCTGTCATTTCTGACGTTTAACAGCGGCTATTGTAGCCGCTGTCAAAGTGACGTACGACCCACGTCAGGCTGTCGCCGAATGAGCAACTCAGAGATGGCGAAAACAATTTGTCGAATGCCGGAAAGCTTAGCTACGGGATGGCCTTATAGTTTCCTGTAAGGCTATAGAAGCAGCGGAAGAAAACATTCAAACATATTGAAAATGCAAGTCGAGAGTGAATTGGATCGCAATAAATAAAATACCCAGTCACCACGCCCAAGCATACTAGACACCATGGCTATATTGTTTAACGGGTATTTATATATCTTGATTTACCATTTCTTTTATTCCCGACGTTCCAGTAATTTTAAGCGACGACAAAAAAAGAGGAGGTTCTTAATTCGGTTATATTTTTACCTCAAATTTATATCAAATA
This sequence comes from Lampropteryx suffumata, assembly GCA_948098915.1. Lineage (NCBI taxonomy): Eukaryota > Metazoa > Arthropoda > Insecta > Lepidoptera > Geometridae > Lampropteryx > Lampropteryx suffumata. The sequence continues at coordinate 18,289,187 of OX402557.1, read as the reverse complement.
CCATCAAATGTCTACTGTTCCTTAAAGCTTTAAAAAAAATCAAAATTCTAAGCCAACGTAATCAAAAGATACAGCCGTTTATGCCGCAAATTTTCGACAAATTTTCGAAAAATTGCGAAAATCGAAAATTTTTTGTTACATCATCCAACTAGTACTCGATTGTCGTGATGGGTGATCTTTTACTTATATGTTTACCTTAAAGAAAGAAAGAAAGAAAGAGTAGAGTTTATTTGACAGCACAGAGCAAAACAGTAGAGATGTACAATGATAACCTAGGATAACATATTTTTTTTACATTGAAGATAAAATAGGTACACATCAAATAATCTAAAAACAAACAACCAGAATAGATTACCTATCCCCAACTAATTAGGAAAGGTCATTCATTTGCCCAACTAGTACCGCTCCTCATGTGCAGCCAAACAGGTCCTTAACTCAGCATTATGCTGCCTTACAAGGTATAGGATACCATGCACAGCAACGCTGGTTTTCAGCCTGGGCCTGTGTATTAGGGTGACATCACAAATACATTGGTACTTATTATAAATATACTTATGTTATAATAATTTATTTCGATTTTATTGTTTTACATAGCCACACAAGATGATCCCGAGAACAGTCGACTATTGCGCTGGCCGGCCGCGGTAATCCTCTTCAGTTTTGTGCCAGCACACTGACTATTAGAGGTACTTCTCCCTTTATTTATTTATTTTCCTCAAATATCAGTTGATGGTACTCTGGACTCAAGGTTAAGTGTTTGTTCCCCGCTCAGGACTAACATTTGTGTGATGAAAATAGATGTTAGATGTCTGTGTTTCATAAAGTATCCTTAGTATTGTAATAAATAAATTTTAACTCGTGCCTTGTTAGGGTATAAGTTGTAATAATAAATTTTAAAGTTCCTAGTATGAAGTTAAATTGTAATAATAAGAAAGTTTTTAATAGGGTCTCCTGTCAAAAACAAAGTTAAATTCGGTTAAATAATAATTCTCGGGCGCCAGACAGGAAGTATCCCAACTTAATTAAATAAACTTACCACGGATATGCAGCCGTCGCACTAGAACTTCTAATCACAGGGCCGGGAAAACAATAAAAGTCCAGATAGGTTACAGATGGTATAATTTAGAATGTTTTGGGGTTTTTGTTTGAAGGCTTATTGGTCCTAGTTATCCTAGATACATCTCTTTCTCCTATGTTACCATTGCATTTTTCAGTGAAAGAATAAAAATATAATTTCAAATACCTGGGTTGTCCAGTCAAAAATAGGATTAATTATACCGGATCCCTCTTCAAGGAAACATTCCTGGACGCCGCCACGTGGCGTGGGGGTCTCGCGAACGTAGCGTGTCCTGGGTCACGGGTCTTCTTGGGTCGGTCCGGTACCTCTTTACATCAAAAGCCAAAAAGGAGATGGTGGTGTGGGAATCCTCACCATCCTGACGTCCTCGTCGAAAAAGCACGCGGCGTCATTCGAATCAAAGTTTTGTAACAATAAAAAAAAACGCTATCGACTATTGCGTAGCTAGAACAAATTAATTACGATTAATAAAAACTCGAAGAATGTTCAAAGGAAAACCAAAACTAGTAGTAAAACCTTACCGTTTTTCTTTTAAATAATGTTGCTGGATTACACAGCCATTTTAAGGGTAGGAAGCAAATACATTCCGCCTGCAAAAAAATATTCACGATAATCAAAACTCGCGAGGTCATTTTGAAGATAACAAAATCACAATTAAATTTGAAGCTTACCGAAATAATGATTTGGGGGGATCACCCCTTGCCTTAAGGAAACATAGCGTCCATTATAAGGCTCTAATAATAGAGGATTCCTGCGAATTTAAAAGATTTCGCAGGGTTTAGTTACAACTCCGCTCTGCGGTTAGAAGAAAAGTAAAAGCCGTGAGCCAGCTTCTCTCTCTTATCCGTCCATCTCGCTCTAATCCGCAAAACTAGAGCTGCCACTCGAAAACTTGAAAAATCCTACAATGTCAACGGATGTATCTGTCAAAGTCAAAATCTACTGCTCTGACAGGGGTGTCAGAACAACCGGAAAGATGCCTGGCGGCTGAAATGATCGGACGTATCATTAATCGCCTCAATATCTAAAAGTAAACAAACCATTTTCGAGGTTAGATTCCCGAATTACATGTATGACGCAAATACGTCGTTACAGTATGTATTTACAAGTAAACAAATATTTAATCAGTCACTTGGTTTCCATAGTACAAGCTTTGCTTAAGGAATAGATGGTATTGTGTGAATTATCCAGCAATATTTAATAATATTCAGCGGTAGCTCGAGTGCGTAGCGAAACCTGAATAATTTTGATTGAATTACTTAAAGAGCAAATAATGTAATATTAGTGATAAAAAAGTATATTTACAGAAATGTACAGAATAATGTACAATAATATACAATAATATAGAATACAAAATGTGAAACAGTTGAGCTATAAGGATCGTTTAAAACGATCTATAGATAGATCAACTGATCCAGAAGGCAGCGTCCTCAAGTCTTTGGCGGCATTGACACGTTGAATGGCAATGCTTATTTGCTGGAGCTGATAGGAGCCAGCTCTTGGACCACCCGATGTTTCTTTGAAATTATTTTAAAAACCCTATGGGCTCCTGTTCCAGATGGCCCCAGGGTAATGACTCCAAAAGGCTCAAATATGAGACCTATCAAGACCGTTTCATTATCAAAAATCTTTTATGCTAGCTTTTTATAATATCTCCGAAGCAGTTGAAGACTAGTAATGGCCCCGTCTTCTGATGCTAAGGTCGTGAGATCGAATCCGAACATGCAATAATATATTTTTTTTTCTGAAGGAAGAAAACATCATGAGCAAATAGGCATGTTGTCGAGCCTACAAAGTTCGAACACGAATATGAATGGGTATTTATTATATTTTTAATTTACTCCCGGAATTTCGTTTTAAATGAATAGATACTACACATTGACTATTAAAAACACATGAACTAGTGACATGATATGAAGAAGATGAACTTTCCAAATGAATAAGTTACAAGCAAAATTAAATGGATAACCGAAAGTAAGGAGCTAATCCCTAACCAAGATGTGAGACATCTCATCTAAAATGCAATAAAAAGATTCATACCTCGTGCCCCAACTTGGCAGCCGGCAAAGCATCTAAACTTTCCTCAATTTGGCTCATACAAGTCGAATGCAGAAGCACAGAATAATGTATTTATTACCAGTATAGACAATTAAGGACGTTAAGTTTCAAGTAAGCGCAAAATTTGTTAAACCTTTCAATTTCTTAGTTTCGATATTAAATAAAAATATTGTTTACCAATCCACAAACACTACAAATAATATTTTTAAACCATATGACTGATTTAAACATATTATTTAGGTATTCCTCAAATAATATTATTAAATGCGTACATCTGATACGTTATGCAATATAATAATAATAATAATCCCGAACGTGTGAGCATCATCTGGCCCCAAAGTAAGCAGTGCTTGTGTTATGGGTACCACATGACTGATATATTACTTATATACTTTTTTTTGTAAATACATACATATTATACATAGAAACACCCAGACCTGAGACAAATACTTGCAGATTATTCCCGCGGCGGGAATCCAACCCGCAAACTTATGCGTCTCAATCGTATCTTAGCCCACTGCGCCACAGAGGTCATCAATATATTAATTACATTAAAATAAAAAGTACTTTTTAAACTATCATAACATGAGCATGAATCTAACAAACGTTAGTAGGTACAAACTACGAACGCCAGATCAAATTGGATTCGATTTTCATTCAGAACTGTCCAACGAGTATGCTTATTTTCCATTTCGATTCTGAACTTAAGTTACTGTATGTTTCTGCCTTTTCTGTGTAAACTTTCTACAATTTGGCGCAAACAAAATGGCGAAACATAAAAATTGTCGTTGAACGTTCAACGTCTGAAAACTTTAGCATCAGCACGACAGCGTCGATAGAAAGCACCTGGACAATGATTAAAATGTTTGGTTAAAGCTCTTGGTCTATTTATTTTTGAGTATAAGTTATATTTTTATTTTCAATTCATGCATAAACACTTTTAGTAAATTAACATAGGTAAAAACGAAAGGAATTTAATGGGTCCGTATACATAATAATGAAATAAATTAAATAAATATATATAAGTGCACAATGCGAACAGCGCAATCTGGCCCCAATCTAAGCTTAGCTTGCATTATTGTGACCAGATGACTGATAGAATACTTGTATATTTTAAAATACATAATGATACATTATAACAAACACTTATAATTCATCACACAAATGTTTATCCGGGAAGGAATCAAACCCTCAAACTACAGCACGGAAGGCAGAGCCACTTCCAACTGAGCTGACATGAGCTGAGTAATTATGTTGGTGATGGACTCTAGTTAGACAAACGGAACCTAAAATTGATTAGTAAATTCCTTTTCCGAGATGCTAATATCTAATTCAATTAACTAACAAATTAAATATATCTAACTTGTTTTCCGTATTAGTATAAAAGTCACCCAAATTCATGTATTTATATCAATCGTCTGGCTGCCTTTCAAGAATAACAAGGTGAATATTGTTTATCGATAACTATTAAAGCAAATTATAAAAAAAAACGAATACTTGAAGCACCAACCTTAACCACTTAAATTCACTTAAAACATTATTAAGATTTCATACTGTCTAAATAATATTATTAAGATTACTAAGTCATCTTTTTTAGTCTTCTAGTTATTCTCGCTGAACCTACCAGCTACGTGCACTATTTGGGCTCCACAGCAATTTCTTAACAATGTTTTAAATAAACCAGTTATAAAACTTATAATATATTTTACTAAACACTGAAAATCTGCTTCATACATAACACTGAATATAAAAATGTGTGATACGTCTAATTGAAATACATAATATTTTTGTCAACGAAGCGTTTCGTAGGAACACTACATTATAGGCTTTATGGGCTTTGTAGGTGTGGTACCTTAAAAAACACATTTTGATCTGCATTTGACTGGCCTGTCCGCTCAGTTGGTAGTAGTTCTGCCTTCTGCGCTGTAGGTTGCGAGTTCGATTCTTTCCCAGAATAAACATTTGTGTGATAAATATAGGTGTTAGTTCTGTTTTTGGGTATTATAATGTATCATAAGTATGTATTTACAAACATATAAGTATTTTAAGAGTCATCTGGACACCATAAAATAAGTTATGCTTAGTTTGGGGATAGAAGGTGTTGTGTGTGTTGTCCACTAATATTTATATTTATTAATTATATATATTAATTTTGATTTATATATTTATTCACTAATAGAACATTACACTACAGGCATCCATGATTTTATTTGTTTTTCTTTTTCCAGATGGTGAAAACTTTGATTCTCGTAGCTGCATTCGCAACCGTGGCGTTTGCTGCACCTCGTTCTTTTATTCCTCCCGGTTTCTCGAATGAGGAGGATCTTGAGCTTTTCGATCCACAATACATTGAAAAGCGTAGTGTTGATGCTGAAGCCGTAGATGACGCTGACAAGAAAGATGAACAACAAACTGAAAGAGCAAACGCCCCTGAACCTGAAGCTGAAAAAAACGCAGAAGAACATAACAAGATTGAAAAAAGGGAGGTGATTCTTTCGTACCCATTTTCTCAATACAGATACGGATACAACCCGTACAGAATCGGCTATTACCCACACCAGGCGTACTACGAACCAGCTGCTAGGGGTTTAGTTTACCCCTACCAGAGACTTCTGTCTTCCTGGTCTGACTTCCCTGGTCTCTATTGACCAGCGAAACAGAATACTTAAAAAATGATTAATTTTAAGTAAAAATAAAAACTTTTATGAATGAATCTGTCTTTTTTTAGTAAATATCTAGAGCAACAATCCGAAGAATATGTTATAAATAAGTGGAATGTATGTATGTACATTCGTATTTGGCCAGCTGATGTAGTGTGTACTACATCAGCTGGCCAAATACGAATGTATTATGGTTATGTATTGATGAGACCAGTAGAAGCAGGCGTGTCTACAAAAATGAATTACTTAATTAATTTTACATTGCAATAAATCACGCAAATAGTCTATCTTGACTTTGATCGATAATAATATAGTTGAGGGGTGAAATTTATGACGCTGAAAAAATATCAGTTGTAAGTCTGTCCAATAATATTGAAATTTCCGAGCCTCTATATGTCTTAGGAAAGATCATATAGAACATTAAAATGAACCATTTTTTATTTATAGAAATATATTGAGTAATATATATTACACATATAAATAATATAATAAGTATTGTCATTACCAATCAAATTGCCGTTTTATACAAAAAAGTTGGAGTAATATTTTATCTCTTTTAGTTCTATTAATCGAAGTATTTACCCGACCGTAATGGGAATTTATGCTGTTCATCAAGACAGCTGAACGGGAGGCAACTAACTCTACAAAAGCATTTTGTACAGCCTCTTGGGTATTGATTTTGAAAATTGTGGAAAAAATGGAACTCTGTGGGCGCAAAGTTTATTGTGCAGTGTGAGGTCATATTCAGAGCTATGCTTCTGTCTTTTAATAGATAGATAGATAGAATAACACTTTATTGTACACAAAAAGACCACAGAAAAAATAATGGACATAAAACTGTACAACGAGCGGCCTTATCGCTAAAAGCGATCTTTTCCAGGCAACCTTTGTATGAACAGAATAAACAAAAACAGAACGACGGCAGTGTACAAAAAGTTACTCTATATACTAATACAAAAAATATAAAAAATACAAAATATAATTGTCATGATGCTAATCGACATACACGATAATTATTAACACATACAAACAACTTTCTATAAACAATAATAATAATCATAAGTAATAATGAATTATATCAACCAGTTAGCAGATTCCAGAAATGGAGAGATAATGATCATGAACTTTGACTTTAAAGATTTGGATAGATTTGGATGCGCGCATAGGTGCAGGTAGCGTCCATAAGCGTACAGCTTGAACAGTGATGGAGTCACCATACATAGCTGAACTATGGACAGGAGTAAAGAGCTGAAGAGCGCAGAATACGATCGATTGCCTGATGCAGGAAAACAAAAAGTTCCTTAAGATAACAAGAAGAGGAAGACAGAAAAGGGATATGGTATAGAAAGGACAGGATATGAGCATTCTGACGAAAACGAATAGGGAGCCACTTGAGCTTCATGCGAAATTCAGAAACATGGTCATATTTGCGCAACTCAAATATGAAGCAGATACAGAGATTTTGAAGGCACTCAAGTTTATTTAGTTAAATCAATAGATCAAGATAGCTGGTGTCCGCGTAATCTAATATCGGATGGAGAAGGGATTGTGCAAGCTTAACTTGTCTGCGTAAAGACGCAGATGATGCAAACATTTTCCTACTGATTTCATTGATTCATGGTTGCCAAGATAGCTTATTGTCCATGATAATACCAAGATTTTTTACTGGCTGATCGCTATTCTTGTATCATCAAATATAATAGGTGAGAGAATAGAGTAATTAATCTTATAATGGGTGAGAGAAGAGAGTAATTAATCTTAACAATTTGCTTCGCACTACCAACTATAATGGCCTGACTTTTGCTTGGATTCATCGTAAGTCCGTAAGATTTACTCCAATCACAAACATGGTCTAAATCGGAGTTTAGTAGGCTTATGGCACCGTTGACATTATCAATAGTGGTTTGGCAGTATATTTGAAGATCATCTGCATACTACCTGTATGCAGATGATTGATGATGTAGGATGATGTTAGATGATTTGGGAGTTTATAAAAATAGTAAAGAGAAGAAGAGAGAGGACGCTGCCCTGAGGGACACCAGCTGTCAGATTGCTCCATGAAGAAAATGCGTTTTCAAGACGGATGCGCTGCCGGCAATCGAATAAGTAGCTGCGAAACCAGTCAACTGCCGACGGTGATATATATGTTAATAGAGTTAAGCACACATAGAAGAAGGTCAAAATCAACATTACAGAAAGCGCTGCTGAAATGGAAGAGTGTAAGTATGGTAACTTTACCACTGTCCATCCCAAACCGAATGTCGTCGGTAATTTTGATTAATGCTGTAGCGGTGCTATGGCCTGGACGGAAGCCAGACTGGAATGAGTTGAGTAGTGAGTTTTTAGAAACATATTCACTTAGCTGTTGATAGATTAGTCGCTCAAGAACTTTTGAAAGAAAAGGGAGGATAGATAAAGGACGGTATTCGGAGAAGGTTGATGTATTTGTTTTTTTTACGTAAGGGAATAATCTGGGCTTCTCTCCAGGCCAGTGGAGAGGTCCTAGATGTAATGCTAGTGGTAGCTTTTTTTCGTCACTGTACATAGACTAGTTTATATTATATTCGCACTGTATTTGATATGTGACGTTTAATAAATATTTTCTATTCTATTCTATTCTAATAGACGCGTTGAAAATAAATGTGATGACATGTACAATATCAACAGAGATGGGCTAAATCATATTGCGACTAATGTTGTCACTACCTACAGCGCTTGATGTGATAGATGCTATGCTCTTCTTAACATCACTATCGACAAATTGACAGAAGTTAAATTAAGGAATGTCTGGGTCTGGCAGTGAAGAGAGAAAGTTCAAAGTATTATGTTTAGTAGAAATGTCAACTGTAGAAGAATTAGAAAAATGCTGAATAAGAAGATTAATGTCTAAATTTGAGGATGTTTCTTGCTTATATCTGCCAATTCTCAGTGTTCTAAGAAATTTCCATATTTTGGATGGATCATTATTGCCTACAGAGTCATGAATATATCGGCGTTGCGCGTCTTTACACAACCTATAACAGTGATTTCGACCATCGTTATATTTGGCTACACTATCATCATTATCATTAGTCATCATTAGTAGGCTTGCATCTCATACGAACTTTAGCGAGACCTCTCATGTGCATAGCCGAGCGGATTTCATCAGTTAGCCATGGAGCAGGGAGATGTTTGACCTTGATGGCACGGCATGCACCCCGCATGCGCGGCATAAAGTTTAGAGAATTGGTAATTAAAACACTTCACCATGCCATCAACATCACATCTATCCAACAGCTCAGGCCAGTCGATCAGTTGGGCATCCTTGCGATTTTGGTAAAAAACTGTGATGAATTATACCGACATTAGACAATCAAACAGTGACCATAACTTTTTTTGGGGTTGGGGTTCTTTTGGGGACCATCACAAGTTTTCGTTTATAGCATTGCATAGATGCTGAAACCAATGTCTTGTCAACATGATAGTCGCTTAGAACTCTCAATTAGAAGCATTTTTTTTTTGTTTCAAGTGGCTTGTAGTTCCAAATTTATTCGTTTCTGTGTCTGTAGTTGCATTCATGTGCATTCATGCAAGGCTTACGTCACGTTTGCGATCATTCAGTTCGATGATCACCCATTTGATGGACATGGACCATAAATGTTTTAATACCAACGTCGAAAGCTAGTGCTAAAGCAGTTACTACCAGACAGAACTACCCGAATTCAACGTGTCCATGCTAATAAAAAATATTCAAAAAAGAATGAAAGATAATCAATTAACGAATGAGAAAATTCTACAACAGAGTTAAATGTTTAAAAATTTCAGTCATTCTAAATTATACAAGTAATTAATTCTTATTTTATTGTAATTACATGTAATTCTTAGCCAACCGTAATTATTATATTTAAAACTTAAGTTACTGTATGTTTATGCCTTTTCTGTGTAAACTTTCTAAGATTTGGCACAAACAAAATGGTGATACATAAAATCGTCTAAAAACAGACGTTGAACGTTCAACGTTCAACGACAATTTTTAGCATCAGCACGACAGCGTTGATAGAAAATACCTGGACTATGATTAGAATGTTTAGTTAAACCTCTTGGTCTCTTTATTTTTAAGTATAAGTAATATTTTTATTTTTAATTCATGCACAGACACTATTAGAAAATTAACATAACAGGTAAATAATGAAATTAATTGAAAGGGTCCGTATCCACACATTTATTAAATAAAATAAATAAATAAATATTGGTGGACAATGCACACAGCGCCATCTAACCCCGATCTAAGCATAGCTTGCATTATGGTGACCAGGTGATTGATAGAATACTTGTTTATATTTAAATACATATGATACCTTAATACACCGAGAACAAAAACATATGTTCATCATACAAATGTTTATCCGAAAAGGAATCGAACTCTCAACCTACAGCCAGAAGAGCTACCACCATCTGAGCTGACAGGTCAGTCATTATGTTGGTGATGGATTTTAGTCAGACAAACGGAACTTAAACATGATAAGTAAATAGCTTGTCTCGAATGCTAATGGCTACTTCAATTATCTAATAAATTAAAAATATCTAACTTGTTTGCCGTATTAGTATAAAAGTCACCCAAATTGATGTATTTGTATCAATCGTCTGGCTGCCTTTCAAAAATAACAAGGTGATTATTGTATAATTTGTATATCGATAACTATTAAAACAAATTATTATAAAACAAATAGTTGAAGCACCATCCTTAACCACATAAATTCACTTAATTTTTTTTTAAGATTTTACGCTGTCTAAATAATATTATTAAGGTTACTAAGTCATATTTTTTTGTCTTGTAGTTAAGTTAAGTTATTCTCGTAGAACCTACTAGCTACGGTGCACTTTTTGGTCCATCAGCATTTTCTTAGCAATGTTTTAAATAACCCATGATAGTTATAATATATAATTATATATAATTTTACAAAACACTGAAAATCAGTTTCATAACACTGAATATTAAAATGTGTGTATTTATATTATTTATGTGTATTCCTCTAATTTTGCAATACATAATATTTTTGTCATTGATGCGTTACGTTTGAACACTACATTATAAGCTTCATGGGCTTTGTAGGTGTGGTAACTTAAAGTAACACCACCTTGGAGTTACACCATATAGGAAAAAAATACATCAAAATTGGCTTATAATTGGCGGAGATATCATGTAACATAAAAAAACATGTAACAAATAAAAGCAAGCCGAATTGAAACTTTCGTCTTTTTAAAAACCTGTTAAAAATAACAAAATAACAAATCAAAGCGACGCATTCTCCAAATATCACAATTTGTTCAGCATTTTGATATAAATATTTATTTACTAAAAGAACATTCCACAACTGGCTTCTATGATTAAATTTGTTTTTCTTTTCCCAGATGTTGAAAATTTTGATCCTCGTAGCTGCTTTCGCAACCGTGGCGTTTGCTGCACCTAGTGTTGACGCTGCTTGGAGTGCCCCGTCGAAACTGTTTTCAGTGAAGGATCTTGAGCTTTTCGATCCACAATACATTGAAAAGCGTAGTATTGATGCTGCAGCCGTAGATGACGCTGACAAGAAAGATGAACAACAAACTGAAAAAGCACACGCCCCTGAACCTGAAGCTGAAAAAAACGTAGAAGAACATAACAAGATTGAGAAAAGGCAGGTGACTCTTTCGTATCCATTTTCTCAATACAGATACGTATACAACCCGTACAGAATCGGCTATTACCCACAACAGGCGTACTACGAACCAGCTGCAAGGGGTTTAATTTACCCCAATCAGAGACTTCTGTCTTACATCCCTGGTCTTTATTGATCAGCGAAACAGAAATCATCATAAATGTTAAATTTTGAGTAGAAATTAAAAACAATTACAAAATGTGTACGCATTTCTTTTAGTAAAAACATAGATCAACTATTCGACCAACTTTATATTAATAAGTATAATGTAAAGACGCCATCACGTACGAATAATAATAATAATAAATGCTGGACAATGCACCATCTAGTCCCAAACTAAGGATAGCCTGTATTATGGTGACTAGATGACTGATAGAATACATACATAATGATACTTTATAACACCCAGACACAGAACAAACACCTATGTTCTTCACACAAATGTTTATCCTGGGAGGAAATCGAACCCTCAACCTACAGCGCAGAAGAGCTACCACCATCTGAGCTGACAGGTCAGTCATTATGTTGGTGATGGATTTTAGTCAGACAAACGGAACTTTAACTTGATAAGTAAATAGCTTGTCTCGAATGCTAATGGCTACTTCAATTATCTAATAAATTAAATATATCTAACTTGTTTGCCGTATTAGTATAAAAGTCACCCAAATTGATGTATTTGTATCAATCGTCTGGCTGCCTTTTTTACATTGCATAGATTAATCATTTAGCCGTCTCAGTCTGTTCATTAATAAATAAATAAATAAGGCCGGACATTTCACACAGCATCATCTGGCCCGAAAGTAAGCAGAGCTTGTGTTATGGGTACCACATGACTGATATACTTACTATTTATATAGTTATTTTAATACATACACATTAGACATAGGAACACCCAGACCCGAGACATATACTTACAGATCTGCAAATGTCTTAAGAAAGATTATAAGATAATATATCATTAAAGTAAACCATATTTTATTTATAGAAGTATAGAGAGAAAATATTACAAATAACATAATAGGTATTGTCATTACCTATGAAATTGCCGTATAATACAAAAAAATGGTGTTATTTTTTGGAAATATATTTTATTTCTATTAATGAAAGTATTCACCCGGTGGGAATGGTAATTCATAGATGACTTTCATGAAGAAGTTAGCTAGACGAGAGGTCACTAACTCTACAAACGCATTTTATACTGCCTTTCGGGTATTGTTTTTTTCTTGGCAAGATGTTGTTGAGATAGTGGAGCTCTGTAGGCACAAAGTCTAGAGAATACGGTATATGACGAAGAGTTACCCATCCTAGCCCTTGTAGTTAGGGGATCATCTATTGTGCAGTGTGAGCGCATGCGCTGTCGTGCAGGATACATTCGCAGTAATGTTCCTGTTTTTTGGTAAGGAACTGTGACGAATCATACGGGCACTAGGCCATCATTACTTTTTAGGTGTAAGTTTTCGTTTAGGGAGTACAAAGGTGCTGAACCAAAGTCAAACCAATATGATAAGCGCTTAGAACTGTCAAATAGAAGCACTTTTTTTGTTGCAAGTGGCATGCGGTTCAGAATTCCTTCGTTTCTGTGTCTGTAGTTGCATTTATACAAGGCATGAATTCAACGAATTCAACGTGACCATGCTAATAAAAAAGATTCAAATAAGACTAAATGATAACACTAGGTAATCAATAAACAAATGACAAGAATTCGAAATAGAGTTCAATGTTTTAAAATTTCAGTCATTCTCAGTTATAATTCTTAGCCAACCATAATTTGTATATTTCAAATGATCTTTAGTTATGAACTTTATAGGTAAATACCTATTACAAAAATAATATATACACGTGAAACAGTGGAGCTACCTAAGGAATATTTAAAAGATTTATAAGTCAACTGATCTCCAGCAGCGTCCCCAAGACACTGGACGCATTTACTTAACGAGAAAAAAACGAAATGCATTCGTTTTATACTGCCCAACGTTAAACAGGTGAATGCTAATGTAAAAATTAAAAACGAAAAGATAGATCTCGTCGACACCACAGTGTTCTTAGGCATTACTTTAGATAATAAGCTGCAATGGGGCCCGCACATAGATAAATTGTCGAAGAGACTCAGCTCTGCGGCATACGCTGTTAAAAAGATCCGTCATTTTACCGACGTAGATACCGCTAGACTCGTTTACTTCAGCTACTTTCATAGCATTATGTCTTATGGCATTCTGTTGTGGGGGAGTGCTGCTGATATTAACACCATATTTGTGTTGCAGAAGAGGGCTGTTCGTGCAATTTATAACATGGGCCCCAGAGAATCACTTAAAAATAAGTTTAAAGAAATTAATATTATGACAGTGGCTTGTCAGTATATATACGAAAATTTAATGTATGTGCACAAAAATGTACATTTATTCAAAAACAATTGCGATAATCATCGTATTAACACTAGAAATAAAGATAAACTCGCTGTTCCCACTGTTAGGCTCGCTAAAGTTAATAAGTCTTTTATAGGGCAATGTGTACGCTTCTATAACAAGGTCCCAAGCAACGTGTTAGATTTGTCGATTGGCAAATTTAAAAACGTAATTAAACATAAACCGTCTATTAAAGCATATTATAAAATATCTGATTATTTAGAAGACAAAAAAGCTTGGGATGAATCTGCTCCAACTCGACTCGGCATCCGTAACAAAATTGTCAAGGATCATACAAAAAAGTGTTAAGACCAGACAAGTTTCTTGCCGGATTCTTCTTGAACTCGGGTTAGGAGGAACCGGCACCTAGATTCACTAGCATGTAAGAAGACGATTCAAAGTGGTCCTTGTGATTGTAATGAATAAAGTTATTTTGAATTTTGAATCACCATTTAAAAATGGCAATGCTAATACGCTGGACCAGAAAGGCTCCAACTTTTTGGTCACAAAAATTTAATTATTTAAGTTTTGAAGGTACTTGGTCTTGTATCATTGATTTTAAAAATAGTCGATTATCATGAATCTAAAGGCCGTACTTTAGAACAAAATATAGATTTAGATCAAACGCTAAGCATTGTTGATTTGACAATATTTCATAAATAAAATAAATAAAAAATAATGCCGGACATTTCACACAGCATCATATAGCCCCAAAGTAAGCAGAGCTTGTGTTATGGATACCACATGACTGATATACTACCTATATGTATACTTTTTTTTGTAAATACATACATACTCGAATCGAACCCGCAAACCTTCTGCGTCTCAGGCAGGCCTTCGCCTACTACCCCACAGAGTAATGTGTTAATTTTGAGTAATAAGTAATGTGTTTATTTAAAAACTATAGTACAAGTAGGTACACAATAATAATTAAACAAATACAATTCTAAGGGTCTCTAGGTATCATTGATTTGAAGTAATCGATCAGTAAAATCCTAATAGATATAATAGTTTTTTAAATAAAGTTTTAATAGCTTCTGCAATTAATTAACAATTGAGAAATATGTAATTTGTTTGTCGTTTTAGTATAAAAGTCAAGCAATTTATTTGATTCATATCATTCGTCTGCCTGACTACGAAGACTAAGTGTCAAGGTAAATATTGTATGGTAATAAAAATATTATAAAATGGTAATAAAAATACGGTGTAAATACTTTTTTTATTGTTTTTGGTAATTTTTCGTGATTTCTCGGTGAGCCTACTTGGTGGACCTAAGAGAAACTGGTACTTGTGGACCTAACAGAAATCTCAATCACTTCGCTCAACTGTTTAACCTAGCTTTTTACTAAAATATTAAATAGAGGCAAGGCATACTTACTATAATATATTTTAATAATTTTACTAAATTAACCTTCCACAGATATAAAGTTAGATCTTACGGCATTATTTATAATTTAAAAATTACCTCTGTGGCGCAGTGGGCCAAGGCTCGGCTGAGACGCAAAAGGTTGTGGGTTCGATTCCCGCCGCGGGACAAATGTTTGTATTTTTTTTTTCTTTAACCTATGGTGTCCTACTGCTGGGCAAAGGTCTCCCCCTTTATCTTCCACTCTTTGCGCTCCAAGGCCACAGTTAGCCAATTTGGCTCGAATGCAACTAGATCGTCTCGCCATCTTTTCCTGGGTCTGCCGCGTCGTCTTCGACTATCGGGCACCCACTGAGTGACGAGCTTTGTCCAACGATCCGAATGCATTCGAGTCACATGCCCTGCCCAATCCCATTTCAAACATGCAGTCCTCGTACCTACATTCGCTATGCCCGTTTTCGATCGGATTTCGGTATTTCGGACCCTATAGGTTCTTTTGATTCCCAAAACACTGCGCTCCATAGCTCTTTGGCAAATCTTGAGGTCT
Source organism: Lampropteryx suffumata (assembly GCA_948098915.1). Classification (NCBI taxonomy): domain Eukaryota; kingdom Metazoa; phylum Arthropoda; class Insecta; order Lepidoptera; family Geometridae; genus Lampropteryx; species Lampropteryx suffumata. The sequence continues at coordinate 18,273,398 of OX402557.1, read as the reverse complement.
GATTTTTGTGACTCTGTCAGTGACCATGTCTGAGCACCGTATGTCAGTATGGGCAAGATACAAGTATCGATGAGTTTTCGCTTAAGTGATATTGGGAGGTTTCCCTTCATATGCTGCTTCATGGCCCAGTAGCTCTTCCATGCGTTCTCAATGCGGCGACTTATTTCTCTGTCTTGCCTGCATTTCAAGGAGACTACTTGGCCTAAATAGATATACTCATCGACGTACTCTATTATTTGACAGTGACATTACGTTTCGTGCTATTTGAGTCTTTGATCGATTCATGGCCAGTCCCACCTCAAGACTTGCTGTGCTTAAGTCTTGTAGCATTGACTGGAGCTCCTGCGCTGATGATGCAAAAAGAACGATATCATCAGCGAAGCGCAGGTTTGTAAGGTTTTTATCTCCGACTTTGATCCCGTATGTTAGCCAGGATGCCGCTAGCTTCTTAAATATTTCCTCAAGGGTGCTTGTAAAAAACTTCGGAGACAGAGGGTCACCCGGTTTAACACCTTTTTCGATTCTGAAGGAGGGACCGCAGCTCTCAAGTTCAATTGTGGCTGTGCTGTTATTATAGATATTTTTTAGTAGGTTTTGTTCTATTTGTTGGTTCTTTAATGATTCAAAAATAGCTTTGTGGGAGATACTGTCAAAGGCGTTTGTGTAGTCCACAAAGGCTATGGGTTTACTAAACTCGTGATGTTTTTCAATTAATTGATTAAGACTATGAAGGTGGTCAGAGGTTGAAAAGCTAGGCCGAAAGCCAGCTTGTTCTGGGGGCTGGTGCATGTCAAGCTGACCGTCTATACGATTAGAAATTACTTTTATAAATGATTTATATATGTGTGATATTAAACTGATCGGCCTATAATTGTTAATGTTGGTTTTTTCTCCTTTTTTATGAAGAAGAACTATGTTAGAATGGCATATTTTAAGTGGAAGTATGCCAGTGGTGAGTATGCTATTAAAAAGGTTGGTAACTTGGGGTAGAAGAGCAGGGGAACCGATTTTTAGTGCTTCTGACGTGATACCATCCTCTCCAGGGCTTTTGTTATATTTCATACTTTTGAGCACTTTATCAACTTCCTGACCGGTAATGAAAGGAATGCTATCAGGGCAGGAATATTTTGAAATAGTTGTTCTGTTTTTAGATTTGTCCGTATAAAGGTTTTTGTAAAATTTTGTGCAGATTTCCAATAATTTAGTCCTGTTATTATGTTTTATTCCTTGATCATCCGTTAAACTATTTATCCAACATTTCCCTTTCGTAATTCCTTGCTTAGCTACACGAAGTGACGTATTGTTCTCGAGTGCTATTTGTATCAAATGACAGTTATATTTTCTTAAATCAACTCTAATGCTACGTTTTACTTGTTTATCTATAACTCTGTATTCTTCTGTATTTATTTCAGTATCTAGTCTACTTTGTATAAGCTCTAAGGTTTTATTTGTAAACTTTTTGTTTTTATTTGTTTTGTCCTTAAATTTATTGCTAATTTTGTGTATACCAGTTACGATGTCATTGTATTGTTTTTCTACGTCATCAGATTCATCTTGATTAAGAAGTGAAAAGTAATTATTAAGTTCTAAGTTAAAAAGATCTGCATTATTTATTAAATAGGGTTTTGAAAGTTTTTTATGCTTAACAAATAAATTAATACGGTGGATTTTAAAATTAAATTTTATTTTTGCGCGAACTGGTCTGTGGTTGATATCTTTAACGATATTTTTATCTGAGCATAATATAAAATCTATCTCATTTTTTATATTTCTGCCTGGAGAAACCCAGGTCCATCGTCTTTGGGATTTTTTGAAAAATAGGCTATTACTGATAATCATACTTTGTCCAAAGGCAAATCGAGATCGTAGAAGTTCTCTATTTCTTCGATACTATGGGAGGTTGTTAGAGCGTAGGTTTGTATGACAGTTAGGGTTTTTTCTGAGTCATTTGAAATTTTAAAACAGCAATTTGCTCTGAGTATCCTCTGAATTCGAGAATGTTGTTTTTCCACTTTGAAGCTACAAGAAATCCTACACCGTTAAGACCAGGGGTTTCTCCAATGTGGAAAAACACACCGTCGTTTCTTTCAATACTTTGTTCGCCTAACCTTCTAACTTCAGCCAAGCCGATAATATCCCATTTTAAGTCTTTTAATGAGTTTTCCAACTCAATAAGACGTTCATCGCTCATGAGGGTCCTCACATTATACGTCAAAACATTAAGCAACTCGGAGTCCTTTAGAATTGATGCCTTGGTCGTTTGACGGTGGGTCCTCGCTCGGAGATTCACCTGGCCCCTAACCCCAGAGCTGGTTTGACGCCCGTCAACGTTAGCACCGCTGCTGGGATTGCCGAGCACTTGGGGCAATTGTAGTGTACTTTCCATCATAAAAAGGGGGGGTTCGGACCATAACCCGCCACGCTGATCCAGTGTGTGTTGGCGGGTAGTTCGTCAGAGCCTCGTTCGTTGGTCAGCAGGGTGCACCGCTTGCAGGTGAGGATGGCTTGGAGCCCGAAAGATGTAATTAGGGCCCCCTTTCACCCCAATGTTTGTATTATCTGCAAGTATTTGTCTCTAGTCTGGGTGTTTTTATATAAAACTAGCTGTTGCTCGCGACTTCGTCTGCATTGCATAAATGTCCGGAATTATTATTATTATTATTATTCCATACCAACATTCACAACCCATTTTACTTCTTTATGAGAGTTATTTTGAAAAATCTTGAACCACGTGTCCATTTATTTTCAGAGAGTAATTGTATTATTTCCTTTAACAAAATCAACAGATATTGTTGCATAACGAATTTATGCAGTCATTTCGTTTCCATTTAATTTGAATGAACGATACTAAATTCCTAGTTACATATAAAAATTTAAAATAAAAATTATATATACAGAAATGTACAGAATAATATACAATAATATAAAATACAATATGTGAAACAGTTGAGCTATAAGGACCGTTTAAAACGATCTATAGATAGATTAACTGATCCAGAAGGCAGCGTTCTCAAGTCATATGCGGCATTGACACGTTGAATGGCAATGCTTATTTGCTGGAGCTGATAGGAGCCAGCTCTTGTACCACCCGATGTTTCTTTGAAATTATTTTAAAAACCCGATGGGGTCCTGTTCCACATGGTCCCAGGGTAATGATTCAAAATGGCTCAAATATGAGACCTATCAAGACCGTTTCAATATCAAAAATCTTTTATGCTAGCTTTTTATAAAGCCGGCAAAGCATCTAAACTTTCCTCAATTTGGCTCATACAAGTCGAATGCAGAAGCACAGAATAATGTATTTATTACCAGTAAAGACAATTAAGGACGTTAAGTTTCAAGTAAGCGCAAAATTTGTGAAACCTTTTAATTTCTTAGGTTTGAAATTAAATAAAAATATTGTTGACCAATCCACAAACACCGTCTAGCACTAAACTAAAGATCACTTGGTAACTTGGTGATCAATGTTAACCATAAGACCATAATATTTAGGTATTCCTTATATTATTTTTTTAAATGCATACATCTGATACGTTATGCAATATAATAATAATAATAACAATCCCGAACGTCTGAGCATCATCTGGCCCCAAAGTAAGCAGTGCTTGTGTTATGGGTACCACTGATATATTACTTATATACTTTTTTTTTGTAAATACATACATCTTATACATAGAAACACCCAGACCTGAGACAAATACTTGCAAGTTATACAAACATTTGTCCCGCGGCGGGAATCCAACCCGCAACCTTATGCGTCTCAGTCGTATCTTAGCCCACTGCGCCACAGAGGTCATCAATATATTAATTACATTAAAATAAAATGTCTTTTTAACCTATCATAACATGAGCATGAATCTAACAAACCATGGTAGGTACAAACTACGAACGCCAGATCAAATTGGATTTGATTTTAATTCAGAACTGTCCAACGAGTATGCTTATTTTCGATTTCGATTCTGAACTTAATTTACTGTATGTTCCTGCCTTTTCTGTGTACACTTTCTACAATTTGGCGCAAACAAAATGGCGAAACATAAAAATTGTCGTTGAACGTTCAACGTCTGAAAACTTTAGCATCAGCAAGACAGCGTCGATAGAAAGCACCTGGACTATGATTAAAATGTTTAGTTAAACCTCTTGGTCTATTTATTTTTGAGTATAAGTAATATTTTTATTTTCAATTCATGCACAAACACTATTAGTAAATTAACATAGGTAAAAACGAAAGGAATTTAATGGGTCCGTATCCGTATACATAATAATGAAATAAATTAAATAAATATATATAAGTGCACAATGCAAACAGCGCAATCTGGCCCCAATTTAAGCTAAGCTTGCATTATTGTGACCAGATGACTGATAGAATACCTGTATATTTTAAAATACATAATGATTCATAATAACAAACACTTATATTCATCACACAAATGTTTATCCGGGAAGGAATCAAACCCTCAAACAACAGCACGGAAGGCAGAGCCACTACCAACTGAGCTGACATTAGCTGAGTCATTATGTTGGTGATGGACTTTCGTCCAAACGGACCTTAAATTGATTAGTAAATTCCTTTTCCGAGGTGCTAATAGCTACTTCAATTAACTAACAAATTAAATATATCTAAATTGTTTTCCGTATTAGTATAAAAGTCACCCAAATTCATGTATTTATATCAATCGTCTGACTGCCTTTCAAGAATAACAAGGTGAATATTGTTTTTCGATAACTAAAAAACGAATAGTTGAAGCATCAACCTTAACCACATAAATTCACTTAAAACATTATTAAGATTTCATACTGTCTAAATAATAATATTAAGATTACTAAGTCATCTCTTTTTAGTCTTCTAGTTATTCTCGCTGAACCTACCAGCTACATGCACTATTTGGGCTCAACAGCAATTTCTTAACAATGTTTTAAATAAACCAGTTATAAAACTTATAATATATTTTACTAAACACTCAAATCTGCTTCATACATAACACTGAATATAAAAATGTGTGATACGTCTAATTGAAATACATAATATTTTTGTCATCGAAGCGTTTCGTAGGAACACTACATTATAGGCTTTATGGGCTTTGTAAGTGTGGTACCTTAAAAAACACATTTTGATCTGCATTTGACTGGCCTGTGCGCTCAGTTGGTAGTAGTTCTGCCTTCTGCGCTGTAGGTTGCGAGTTCGATTCTTTCCCAGAATAAACATTTGTGTGATAAATATAGGTGTTAGTTCTGTTTTTGGGTATTATAATGTATCATAAGTATGTATTTACAAACATATAAGTATTTTAAGAGTCATCTGGACACCATAAAACAAGTTATGCTTAGTTTGGGGATAGAAGGTGTTGTGTGTGTTGTCCACTAATATTTATATTTATTAATTATATATATTAATTTTGATTTATATATTTATTTACTAATAGAACATTACACTACAGGCATCCATGATTTTATTTGTTTTTCTTTTCCCAGATGGTGAAAACTTTGATTCTCGTGGCTGCATTCGCAACCGTGGCGTTTGCTGCACCTGGTTTTTTTATTCCTCCCAGTTACTCGAGTGAGGAGGATTTTGAGCTTTTCGATCCACAATACATTGAAAAGCGTAGTATTGATGCTGCAGCCGTAGATGACGCTGATAAGAAAGATGAACAACAAACTGAAAAAGCACACGCCCCTGAACCTGAAGCTGAAAAAAACGTAGAAGAACATAACAAGATTGAGAAAAGGCAGGTGACTCTTTCGTATCCATTTTCTCAATACAGATACGGATACAACCCGTACAGAATCGGCTATTACCCACAACAGGCGTACTACGAACCAGCTGCAAGGGGTTTAGTTTACCCCTACCAGAGACTATCTTACATACCTAGTCTCTTTTGATCAGGGGAACAGAAATCATCAAAAATGTTAAATTTTGAGCAGAAATAAAAAACAATTACAAAAAGTGTACGCATTTTTTTTAGTAAAAACATAGGTCAACCATTCGACCAACTTTATATTAATAAGTATAATGTACAGACGCCATCACCTACGAATGTTATGTACCTGTGTATGCCTTGAATGCAGGATGTATGTACAAAAAAGAATCACTAGAGTTATTTTTACATTGCATAGATGGTTGATATTGGTTGATCTAAGCTAATGGTGAAATTTATAACGATGAAAGAATTTCAATTTCAATTCAAGGAATTGTCAAATTTCCTAACCTGACAATGTCTTAGGAATGATAACCATGGTGTTTTATTTATGCTTACTTTGGGCTAGATGGTGTTGTGGGCATTGTCCACCAATGTTTATTATAATTATTATTTACTGAAGTATAGTACAGAGTATAATACAATAAAACTTAAATATTATACAATAATATAAAATACACGTAGCACAAAGATGAGCGATCGATGGATTATTTAAAATGATTCATAGATAGCTTAACTGATTTACAAAGGGCAAGGTTCTCAAGATACTGGCAGCATTACTATTTTACGTTGGACCAGATCGTTGGACGCTCGTCGTTCACAAAAATGAAATTATTGTTTATTTCAACCATTTCAAGGTAACTTGTTTTAGTACCATTCGGTTTTGAAATTGTCACTGAGCATGAATCTAAGGTCCAAAACTAAATTTAGATTCATGTCGAAAACTAAGTATCGATGATCCGAATATTTTCCATTCAGAACTGTCAGAAAATATACTCCCTAGTTCTCGATCTGAGTTGGAGTTTTGTTCAGAGACACGTACCTTAGTTAGTGTACTTTTCCGTACTAGGCAAAGTACACTAGCCACCGCAGAGAGGATACCTACTAATTACTTATGAATATTTTTATCCCATTAGTTCTTTGATTTATATGACTATGCTTTATACCTGACTTCAATGTCAAATTATATTCTTCTGGCGCTTCGGTGTCCGCTGTCGCGGCATGCTTGCTTTGCTCGCTTGCCTTGCGCGTTGTTTCCTATACTCTAACATAACCTATCCAACTGGTTTCGATCTGAAGTATTACAGAGGTATTTTCATTTAACCAAGTAGATAACTGTACTTGCTTTGCCTATTTTAACACGAGTTCGGTCATGAGGATATGTCCTCGTAGCGAAATCAGTTAGGCGAAGTAGTTAGGCCATGAGGAACTACCTCAAAATATCACGATACCTAAATACGTCGCTTTTTCAACGTCTATTAATTTAAAAATTAATATTTATTTTTCCACGTAGCATAGTTCCACGTAGTTCTAAGTACATACAGCGTTTCTCTAGCTTTCCGATCCCTTCCATAAAATACGATTTAGACAACTCCTTGAAATAGGCAAATAGGCATGATCTCTTCGTTGGAGCTAAATCTTTTTCCACCAAACCTTTTTTTTTTTTTCGGAAACAGAAATTGTTGCAAAGAGCTAAATCTGGCGAATATGGTGGGCGAGAAAGCAACTCATAGCGCAACTCATGGAATTTGGCCGTAGCAACCGCGCAGGCGTGCACTCGTGCGTTGTCTCGGTGGAAGAGGATTTTCTTCTTAGCCAAATGTGGTAGTTTTTCAGGTATTTTTTTTTTAATTTGTTCAATAATTTGGCATAATATTCGCCATTAATCGTTTTACCCTTCTCCAGGTAGTCAATATGGATTAACAACCCACGTGCATCCCAAAAAACTGTAAACTTTATTGGCCGATAAAATTGCTTTGGCCTTCTTCGGAGCTGGTTCGCCTATAGCACAGAACAGAAAAAACGATAGAAGTAGTAAGTAGGCGGGGCTCGCGTAACACCTAGTATGCAGAATACCGCGCACTACAAGCTTCGCTCACTTCCGTCGTGTTTGAAGTTTGTCAGGGTAAACGTAACTCAAAAAAATCATAAAAAAATATAAAATGTTGTATTGTGCTGTTCTGGAGTGCAAAAATTATAGCCAAACCAAAAATTTAACAAAAGGGGGCATCATATCCCCGGTAAGTATTATTTTATTGTTTTAAACGGTTTTATTTAAGTTTTGTTTAAAATGCAAAACCGTCAAACAAAAACAGACTATGAATCATACGGTTTAAAGTCGCGTTTCTCTTAAACCTCATCTTTCGCTATTCAATTAGGGATGAACCCTAAAAAACTGATGAATGTGTTATTGAAAACTTCATCATGTAAATAGTTACCCCTATTAAAAGGTTTAAATATTCTAAGTCATTGTTTTTTTTGTTTTTATTATCACTTTATTCTAAATGTATTTAAGCCATACGGTGTCCAGTGGTTAGTTAAGATAAAATAACAGAAGTATTTTGAACAAATAAACTTCTGGTTTCATTTTTCGGATTGATGCAACTCGGAAACAAAATTGGTTTCTACAAAAACAAGCACAATTTACTCAGACCACTTTAAGAACCAAGATTTTGTCATTACAAAAGTGGAAACAAATACATGGTTGACACAGCTATGCAGACTCAAAAAATGATTTTTTTTCAGGTTATTGTCGTGTTTATTTGACGTTTTATTATAATTCCTTCATTTATTTTATGATTACGTAAAATCGAAATCTAATGAAACGTATTAAAAATTACAGACACAAAATTTATCAGCAGAACCTTCCTCAACGCCAAAAAAACCCAAGCGTGTGATTGTGTTAAAATAAAGAAAAGCTGTTTATTTTGCCCACCACATATATAACCTGACGTACCCATCAAGTACGTATGCATAAAGTTATTGCCTGAGATCACCAAAATAATGCTTTAATTACGATACATGAGTTGTTTGTCGTTGAAGACGTCTGTAGTATGTGACCACTGAAAGGGATACACTATACTCATAGGTCTTACCTTACTACATTTACCAAAGTAAATATGAATTTGTGATAGATTTGTAATAATAATGAGAATAATAATAATTTTATTTGGAATAGATAAACAAGAGGTACATAAATATTGAAAGTCGATGCCATCTGCATCAAGTGTAAAATGTGTCGAAGGCATCAACGTTCTCATACGTTGAGGAGTTTCGTATTTTTATCATGTTTTCTATTATGAGATCCTCATCAAACTTATATGGGACTATTTCCGATGTAAGCTCTATAGGAGAAATAAAGAATGATGATAATCAGCTTAAACCTAATTAACGGAGATATCATTTAATACACATTAGAAAAAATAAATGAATAAAAAAATACATCCGAATTGAGAACCGCCGTCTTATTTTGGAAGACGGTTAAAAAGGGCAAAACGTGCTAATTATATAATTAAAACCGCGAGAAAGAGAATATTAGTATATAAAGAAAACAATATAACAATATAACAACAATAATTTGACGACCTCTGTGGCGCAGTGGGCTTAGGTCCGGCTGAGACGCAAAAGGTTGCGGGTTCGATTCCCGCCGCGTGACAAATGTTTGTAAGATCTGCAAGTATTTGTCTCGGGTCTGGGTGTTTCTATGTATAATATGTATGTATTTACAAAAAAAAAAGTATATAAGTAGTATATCAGTCATGTGGTACCCATAACACAAGCTCTGCTTACTTTGGGGCCAGATGATGCTGTGTCAAATGTCCGGGATTATTTATTTATTTATTTAATATTCTACCAAAAGCTTCAAGTGTGCCTTAAAAGTTTTGGCTGAAAAACTAAATAAGTTCGTTATGGAGAACACGATGCACTTTTATAATAAGCTATCTGACAATGCAAGTAAACAACGAATTAAGAATTTAAAGCTTATATAAAGGGTACTCTTGTAAAGAAAGCGTTTTTATTCCCTTACATTTCCCTCACAAAAATTGCCATCAAGGTACATCGAATAACGCAGTGTTGATGCTGTAGCCAATGAAAAATTTCCTAGTATTGTTCCTTTAGAAGGTACATACATGCCTTCGATGCACATCGAAAAGCACAGTGTTACTAATAAAGATCTTGAAAACCATGAAGTATATGAATGGATTCCTTTAGAAGCATAGCCTGCAACGCACATCAGAAAGCGCAGTGTTGATGCTACAGACATAGATGGCGCTGATAGGGAATTTGACCATAAAACTGAAAATGCAATCACCCCAGAATCTGAAGCTGAACAAAACGCAGAAGAACATAATACAATTGAAAAAGGGGTGTTGTATCTTTCGTACCCATATTCTCAATATAGGTACGGGTACAACTCGTAGCAAATAAACAAAGAGGAGAAGAGCAGACAAAAAAGACGATATTGACGACGATCTTGCCATCGACTGGAGGAGTAGTGATGAAGAAAATGAAAATATCGACGACAATTTACATGTAATAATACTTTTTTTTGTATTTTATAATATTAAAATAACATTTTTTACTTTATATAGTATGGCTATGAACGTAATAACATTATTTTTTTATTTATGACGACCTCTGTGACGCAGTAGTCGAAAGCCTGCCTGAGGCGCAGAAGGTTGCGGGTTCGATTCCCGCCGCGGGACAAATGTTTGCATGATCTGCAAGTATTTGTCTCGGGTCTAGGTGTTTCTATGTATAATATGTATGTATTTACAAAAAAAACGTATATAAGTAGTATATCAATCATGTGGTACCCATAACTCAAGCTCTGTTTACGTTGGGGCCAGATGATGCTGTGTGAAATGTCCGGCATTATTTATTTATTTATCTTAGAAAAACGTAATCGACTAAACACTCGCGCTCGTACCTACAGCGGACTTTCAATTTGTCTGGCAATATGTAAAAACCATTTAAAATGCCCGGCTTTTGAGGTAACCTTTGTATATAGGTCTCCAAGTAACATATATATATAAAATTTAGCTTTTATACTATAATGAAAGTATAATTATAATTTATTCAAGTTTAGGGGTGTCTGACAGGGGGTAGCAACTGTCATAAGTGTCTGGCAATGGATGACGAGATTTCTTATTGAAGTTATAAATGAAGTTATGCCGAAGAAAATTTAAAAAGTTAGCTTTATACTTTAACGAATTAAAGGTACTATTTTATACAACTTTACTAACTGTTACCTGCCCAAGTAATCACAACTCAAACTCTATAGTCGCTGGTCGTTCTTACCTGTAAAGGGGACATGCACAGAAAAAATTTCAGCTTTTATAAAATAACGAAGGTCTGGCCATCCTGGGCTCTTAAGCTATAATAAAATTCGATGATTAAATTTATGACAAAGACTCAAGGTAGAAAATTCAATGATTCAACATTCTACTCATATTGAATCTAACTTAAGTCCCAAAGAGATCGACACGTTACAAAAGTTTCCGACTGCAGTTGAAATTGAATTTATTTATTCCAATTTGCAGAGTTGAAGTTAAAGTAGGTATATCTTTGCCTCTCTATCCTTATAGAGTATTGCGACACGTTTATTTTGGTCCTTTGAAATTGTAGGGAAAACTCTGTGGTTCTGTTTGATAAAAAACGTGATATTAGATTTAAATAAACTCCTTCATGTTATTTTGAATAGATGCAGAAGTGGAATGAAAATGTATTTTTTTTATTTTCAACTATTTAAGTTGAAGTAAATTCCTTTTGGTTCCACTTATATTTTACATTTTACGGATATTTTACACAGCATCATCTGGCCCTAAAGTAAGCACAGCTTGTGTTATGGGTACCACATGACTGATATGCTACACATTTTTTTTTGTAAATACATACATGTGTTTATATAATTATTTAGTTATTAGGTTAGTAGACAGCATAGTTGTAGTTGGGTAGTAAAATGTTGACGTGGGTAGGCTGAGGGTCCGGTTCCCATAAAAAAAAACCTTATTATGTGTGGTTAATATAGATGCATGTTCTGTGACTGGGTGTTATAAAGTATAATAAGTATGTATTTACAATAATATAATTTGTTACTTGCGTATAAACTCGCCCTAACGACTCGTTAATAACATCTATTATATCTACCATGGCAATGAGTAAATTTTTTTTAGAGGAATGATAATAAATAATTTACTTCAACTTCAACCTAATTAGTAATTTGTATGATTTATTAAATATAAATGATTATTGTTTGTATTGTGTTATATTAATATGTTATTTATAGGTATTATTAATATTGACATAATAGAAATTTCGACATTAATATATTGACATTTGTTTTTTCAACGTAATTAGTAATAAATGAGAACTATTTAAAATAATATATTATAGTTACAGACTTGTTTCGCCATACTGTTGTAATAGGTAAATCTTGTAAAAATAGATAAATAAGTGGTGAATTAAATGGTTTACATATATAAACAAATAATGTGAATTTATAAAAAAACCAGAACGACTGACACATGTATTGTGTCAAACGCCATAAGGTTACATAAGAAAAGTTTATATTGTCAGAAGCGCTAATTGAGTTTCAGTCAAGAATTTCTTAAGTTCTTTAATTTTTCACGCAATTTTTTTATTTATGAAAACCTTCGCCTAAAAATAACAAACACAACAAAATAAAAGAATTATGCATGTCCTACGTAATGATGGATATAAGTTTCGATCTTTTCCAATTTGACAAAAGCCTAAGCCCCACAGATGTGTAGATCGAACACCTGCATTTCTACCGTAAAAAAATATAACTTCAAGCATCTTCAACTTTAAAGTTCAGGCATTACTGATATTAAAAGTGATTTGTTATTAAAAAGAGGGCAATACCATTTATAAAACGAAACCACGAGAATCTTTGAGAAAATGTTCAAAGAAATTAATATTCTCAAAATAGCATCACAATATATATATAAATTTGTTATACTCTCATAAAAATAGAGAAAATACAATTTCGGCAAAATACCTATAGTGACCTTCATAGAATCAATACCAGGAAAAGAAACAATTTTTTCATCCCTAGGTTTCGACTAAAAAAGTAAATAAGTCCTTTATGGGGAACACGGTGCGCTTTTACAATAAGCTTCCTGAAACCGCAACTAATTTACCTATTAAGAAATTTAAAGTCGTCAATTCAAGTAAGCGTGTTTTAATATAAATGGTATAGGTAGTTCTAAGTTGGATCATGCAAAAAAGAGCTAGGACCAGAACGAGTTTCTTGCCGGTTCTTCTCAGGCTTGGGTTAGGGGAATTGGCATCTAAATGTACCTAGTATCTAGTATGTTAGACGTTTCAAAGTGATTCTTGTGATTGTATTGAATAAAGTTACTTTTGACTATGTTACTAAAGTATAAAAGTCATGTGGTACCCATAACACAAGCTCTGCTTACTTTGGGGCCAGATGATGTTGTGTGAAATGTCCGGGATTATTTATAAATAAATAAATAAGCATTTATTATTATTATTTTTATTATTTATTATGCGTAGCCAAAGATTGGAATGCTTTGCCGTCGTCTGTCTTTCCTAAAAACTAGGTATCTTCAAGTCAAGTTCTGAACAGTACATTCCGAACAGTTAAAAAATCTATACGTACCTAGTTGTCGATCTGAGTTGAAATTTTATTCTAAGAAACGTATCTAAGTTATTGTATGTTTGTGCCATTTATGTATTAGTTTTCGACAAGTCGTCGCACAAACTAGCACGGTATATATACCGTCGTCACGTGATACGTCGTTAGTTCAACATCTGTAACTTTAGCACATTTAAATCGAATGCGTTTATGGAAAACTCATAGATTATGATTAAAATTACACACAAGTACACAATAATGATTTAAAAAATTGTAACGCCCTCCTCCCCTACTACTACTTCTCGATGCACATAACCTTTTTTCCGCCTTCGTTACTAATTAATAGTACCTAAATTAACCCCAAATAACTAAATGATATTATAAATATAATTTAAATCCCTAACATACTTTGATCTATTATTAATTTGGCCAACGATTCGTCTAGTGTTTGTGATTAAAATCCAACGTTGTGTTTCGAATATAGTAACTCTGATTCTTTAGGAGAATTATGTTGAGATATGTATTTAAAATATTATAAACTTTATTATTAGAAGTAATCATCTCTATAATGAAGAATATCTTTGATTTGCCTACGCTGTGTCTCGATATTAAGGTTAATAATTATATTAATTATTGTCCTTTAGTGATATTATAAAACTGCATAAAGTAAATAATTATTATATATCCAATCTAGTATAACTGTGAAACCTTATTATAACGGTTTAAGTTATTTCAATATTTTAATACGATATTAGTTCTTGTCATGAATTGTTACTTTGTATAATATCAAGCTCCGCACGCGTGATATTTACACAAACAGCAGCCTATATCATTCCCCAAAGTCGATCTATCTTTTTATCAAAATCCATCAAAATCAATTCAGCCGCGAAACGTAACAGACAGACAAACATATTCACTTTCTCGATAATATAATATAGATAATAACTTCGGTAGTTTCAGTAGTTAAGCAAGGTAATCATTTTTGTTCAATATTACTACTTCCTAATAGCAGCTTATGTCGATTTTGTCCCACATTGATATATTTTATTGCGGCTTAGATCACTAGCCCCTCCTCGCTAGCGATAGTAAGTTTCTTTCCATGTGACCTGGACAGCCTTCCTCCGCAATGGACAATTTCATGTCCCAAGGGAACTAATTTTAATTTCGATAACAAACAAAACAGTTACTTCAGTAATTAGTATGTCTGTCATAGTTCAGCAGATAGTATTGCAGCAGATGTCATAGTTCAGGGGTATCAGAGCGCTTAATCTTTTATCAAAACGTCCAATGTAGTAGGTCGGTCCAACACATTCAAGGGCATTTACTTTACTTTTGTCTGCAAGCAACTCACATACCATCCATCCACTGGTTAACCTTCTAGTATCGCATCTTAGAATGCAACTGGATACATAGAAGAGCCCGACCCTAATACAGATTATTATCTAATACAATATGTTGTTGATTTTATTTGTTAGGTTCGTAGAGTAAAGAAGATTGATATTGTGTGATAGATATACTAATTATATTAATAGTTTAACTTTAATTCCATGAATAATATCAAATTTGGATAGCTTAATTCTGAGCCTTGAGAGATATTTCTCTATACTATTACTAGGTAAAAGTCTGAATTAGATAAAATTATATCAACAGTAATATTCATACTGACTCTTCGTCGATAGCAGCTTTAACCTTTCTATAGATTCAAGCAAGCTAGAAGGTCTTTCGCCTCAAGAGTTTGCTAAAACTTATCTAATATGATTATTAATAAATCGATAGTAGGACTCATTCATAAGATCTCCATAAATATGTACCACAATGTACAAATATTGAACATTTGAATTTAAGGTGTAGAAAATCATTATTCCATTTCATAAGAATTTATAATTGCTTTCAACTAGACATTTATTATCTTGTGCAATGTTTCAGCGAAATCTTAAGTAAATAATTGGTATTACTATCTCATTGGATAATTGAGTTTATAAGTTTAATAACTTTTAGTCAATGATAGTTTTCCCCACTGGTTCGCGCACCGATTTAGTTACAGTTAAACTACGTAATCCTACGAAAATCATAAATAGATTTATACTACTGTATAGGTATGGATAATAGTAATTCGACCACCTAGGCAAACTGGTCGAATTGTATTGTGTACCTGATGTCCTACCTAACCTAATCTGATGTGTGAATCAGGAATACTGGAAGCAAGCTTCGTGCATTTAATTGTGTATGTATTACTTACCGACCGGATAAACTATTACATAACTCACACAATAAAATTATCACAGAAACAACGCACGACAAGACACTATGTAATTGTAGGAAACCATGAGAGAAAATATACCGAAAACGTTCAGCTCGAACGGCCTCACGCGTCCTCATATCTAGAATCACAAAATCCGCCATGTTCTTTTTCATCTTTTTTTCTTTTTTCCTTCCATTTTCAAACACATTCGAAATTTCGATTCCATTTCAATTTACGTCCCAACCTCCGTGGTATAGCTAAATAACCTCTTTACTAAATCAAGCCCTTAATCAATTAAAATTTCAATTTATTCCCAACTTTATGTAGTTATTTCATGATTTATATATTATATCGTTAACATAAATAGATTTTAATTTATCTATTCTAGTTTTAATATTGTTTTTATATAGCTATTTTATTGTTTATCCTTTCGAATTCAACCTCCTTAGAGGTCTTCCCGTCCCAAATCATTCTATCATTAATATATTAATAGAAGGATAGATTATTCTATCTCATAGAATCAAATTCTATTTAATCTTACTCAGTATTATTTATTATTATACTCTATGAGTCGTAAGATATTTCTAAACCATAGTCTATATACTTAGTATTAATTACTTTTTGCTAGCTTTCACTCACGGACCTTGACAATTGCATACATCTGCCATAATCCGTCTATGGTATAGTCTGTCATGACAGATGCTTTGTTTATTTACATTGTAATAAATTACGCATTATTTTATTCAATAATTAAAGATCTGAGATAGAATTGCTGGTAAATCTGTTCTGATAAGAATGACCCATGTATGCCTACGTGATATTAATAAGGTTTGTACCCAAGCATAATTAATAATAATAGCAATAATTGTGAACCGTAACGGAATTACCTTGTTCCGTTACAACGGTATATATACCGTTGTCACGTGATACGTCGTTAGTTCAACATCTGTAACTTTAGCACATTTAAAATCGACTGCGTTTATGGAAAACTCATAGATTATGATTAAAATTACACACAAGTACACAGTAATGATTTAAAAAACAGGCCAACACAACACAATTGCGACGTAAATGGACTCTTATTTGGTCAATTCATAACTTATAAACTTATTTTATAAACTTATTTAAAGATATTGATTAGTATATCATAGTAGATAAGATTTTTTTCAAAGAAAACTCTAATAGCTACTTCAATTAATTAACTAATCAAAAAATATTTAATTTGTTTGTAGTTCTAGTATAAAAGTCAAGTAATTTCTTTGATTTTTATCAATCGTCTGCCTGCCTTTCAAGACTAAGTATCAAGGTAAATATTGTGTAGAAATAAAAAAATAAGAAATAATCATCATAATTCTTAACCAGAGAATTAAGGTTGCTGTCATTAATGTTAATATTGTATAAATACTTTTATACATTTATGTGTATTCTCGATCAGTCTACCATCTTTTGGCTGGCATATTTGGCATATTTAACACAAAGAACACTTATTAGTTTAGTATCTTGTTTTAAATAGTTATTCAATACTTATTTACCTAATCGAACATTTCAAGAGCACAGATATTAAATTCGTTTTTATTTCACAGATGATCAAAACTTTTATAATCGCAGTGGCTCTCGTAGCCGTGGCGTCTGCTGCACCTGCAACAACGCACTTTAAAAAACGTAGTGTTTATGCTCCAGCCTATATAGACCTTGGAGTATATTATTCTCCTATATTAGAAGGAGAGCATTCAAGGCACATCGAAAAACGTAGTGTTGATGCTCCAGCCTATATAGACCGTGGAGAATATTACCCTCCTATTTTAGAAGGAGAGCCTTCAAGGCACATTGAAAAGCGCAGTGTTGATGCCATGGATGGCACTGGTAAAAAATATAACCAAAAGACAGAAAACGCTATCACCCCAGAATCCGAAGCTGAACAAAACGCAGAAGAACATAACAAGGTTGAAAAAAGAGAGGTTCTCCTATATCTTTCTTACCCATATCCTCAATACAGATACGGATACAACCCGTACAGATTCGGGTATTAATCACAGCAGCTGCAAACGGTTTAGTTTACCCCTACCAGAGATGTCTGTCTCTCATACCTGGTCTCTTTTGATCAGCGAAACAGAATACTTCAAAAATGATTAATATTGAGAAGCAAATAAAAACATTTATCAACTAATGTATATATTTTTTTAGTAAAAACCTACATCAATAATTCATACAACTTATTATAAATAAGTGGAATGTAAACACGCTATCAGCTGGTTACCTACGAATGTAGATTATATTTACCTATCCTTGGGGTGACTAGGTGGTGCAGGCGTGTGCACAAAAATGACACAATCACAACTTTGATTATTTTGACTTTGCAATAATCAAATCAAATTACTACGAGTATCTAGGGGTTGTTATATTATAATTGAGTCGTAGGGTAAAATGTATGTCAGTGACACAAGGTACAAAAACGGTTAAAAACGGTTTACTATGCTTTAGTAGAGTCCAAACTGAGATACAGTATACGATTTTGGGGTAATAGCTACTTGTATAACAAGTAGCTATTACCCCAAAAACGTATACTGGGATGCGCACTATTGTGCGCATCCCTCCGTGGGAATCATGTAAAGAATATTTTAGAAAGTAAGAAATTCTCACCCTGCCCAGCTTATACATATTAGTTGTCCTGGTGGACATTGTACGAAACCCACTTAAATACGAAACAGCAGAGAATAGAACAAAAAAACTCATGACACGAAGAAAAGACCTAGAGCTCGAGGTATATCCGAGGCTGAATGTGGCAAAGCATGGCAGTTGGTATCAAGCAGTCAAACTGTTTAAAGTTCTTCCTACTGAAATGAAAGCAATTGAAAATCCAAATATTTTCAAGAATAATTTAAGAAAACTTTTGCTGAAGGGGTGTTTTTACACAATTGACGAGTTTATCACAAGAAAGTAATTATGATGTAAGTAACAAAGATGAATTTGATTAAGTACCTATATGTAATTGCATGCTATTAATTTAATTTTATTATATTATATACGATTTATTCACACACGATGTCAAAATTGTTTTTGAATAAATAAACTATACTTAAACGCAATGATCCACGTTTATACTAATTAAAAACTAACTTAAGCCCAAAAGAGATCTTCACTTAACAAAAGTTTTTGACTGCAGCTCAAATTCAATTTATATTGAAGTTGTAGAGAAGACTCAGTGGTTATTTTTGATAAAAAAACTTACTTTTTGATGTACTTTGAATGGGTTCAGAAATGAAATGAAAGTTACGTATCCTAATTTTTAACTATTTCAGTTAAACCACGGAGAAATGAAATTCCTTTTTGTACAACTAGATTACAATTTTAGTTGGATAAAAAAAAGTAAGAAAGGATATAAGGAATAATAATAATAATGCCAGACATTTCACACAACATCATCTGGTCCCAAAGTAAGCAGAGCTTGTGTTATGGGTACCACATGACTGATATACCTACTATTATTTATTTATTATTTATAGATCATACAAACGACCTCTGTGGCCCACTGTGCCACAGAGGTCGTCAAATGACTAA
The DNA here is from genome assembly GCA_948098915.1 of Lampropteryx suffumata. Taxonomy (NCBI): domain Eukaryota; kingdom Metazoa; phylum Arthropoda; class Insecta; order Lepidoptera; family Geometridae; genus Lampropteryx; species Lampropteryx suffumata. The sequence continues at coordinate 18,254,278 of OX402557.1, read as the reverse complement.
GACTAAATAAGATCTATATAAATATTGGTGCGCAGCAGGATCCAGAGCAAATAATGCTCTCACCTGAATATCTGGATCGTCAGATATTCAAATTCATTGAAACCTTATGTGTTTAAACTACTCGTATGTGTATTGTAATTTATTTTTGTCTAATTCTTAGTTTTAAGTGTATACAACAGATAAGTATTTTTTTCATTTTCACCTCCTCATTGCGCTGGATATACTTGTGCCCATCCAGCGCTTTTCCAGCGTTTCCATACAAACATTCACACCTCATTTTACTACTTTATGAGGGTTATTTTAAAAAATCCTAAAGCACGTGTCCAAATGTAAGACAAAATTCTCTGATATGGGTATAATAAACCGTTCGCAGCTGGAGTTGGAGCTGGAGTTATACCTGCCATCCATGGCTACAACATTAACACTGCGCTTTTCGATGTGCGTTGAAGGATCTCCTTCTAAAAGACTCCAATCATATTGTTCTGGGAATTCAAGGGCTATAGTAGCAACACTGCGCTTTTCGATGTGCGTTGAAGGCTCTTCTTCTACAAGAGTCGGACCAGGTGCAGCAAACGCCATAGCTACGAAAGCGACGGCGATAATCAAAGTTTTGATCATCTGTGAAATAAAGAACTAATTTAACACTTCTACCTAAAATAACTATTTAAATCAAGATAATTATTATACAAATTAGTGATAATTGTATTTAGTTTACCTGGTTTCGATTTAATTTATTTTTTAGTATAACAAAAAGCTAGGTAAAACAATTGATCCAAGTGATAGAGATTCCCGTTGGGTTCACCAGTGGGCCATAGCTGGTGGAGGATCAAGAATTCATACAAAAATACTAACAAATTCTTATGATTAAAACAAGTATTTATACAGTATAACATTAATGACAGCAACCTAAATAATAAACATTTTCCGTTCAAGAATAATTGTAATAAAATTTTGTGCTTTAACTACTTCTTAGTTTTTGATTGCTACACAATATGTACCTTGATACTTAGTCTTGAAAGGCAATCAAACGCTTAATACAGATTAAAGAAATTGCTTGATTTTTATACTAAAACCATAAACAAATACAAGACAATACAATGGTTGTCTGGAAGAAATCGCTTCCTTAGCGATAAGACCGCCCATTGTACATAATTTTTCGTAAATAAATTTAGTTATAAAATTGTTATATTTAGTTTTAAGGTGTACAATAAAGAATTTACATTCATTCATTCATTCATTCATTCACTCATTCAAATTAAATATATCTATTAGTTGTACCTATTTGTTTATTAGTTAAGTAGCTATTACAGTTTTACTTAGAAACTATTTAATCTACTATCTTATTATTATGAATTGTGTTGATACCGAAGGTAACAGTCAATTTTCAAGGAGCTCCATAATTTTATTTTGCTATAATAATTAGATGGTGTTAAATTAGTTTGGGACCACTAGTCATTCTAAACCCTACTGACTGCGGAAGCCGTCACTATGCGTTGTCACATGCGCATGGCCAATTGCTTAAATTAATTAACTTTCATTAAATTACATTGCAATAAAAGAAGCAAATAACTACTTCTTTTTCGTTAATGGCATGTGTCATAAAAATGTCAATTTTACCTGTGTCAAGTATTTACATTATTTATAGAGTATTACCACAAAGTCGTATCTTGTCATTCGTCATTTGTTATTTTATATAAAAAATGTGTCTTTGGTATATATAAAAAGTATAAAAAGTATAATGTCTTTGGTATAAAATAACTATACGGATTAATTTTGCTTGAATCACAAAAAATCACCGAGCTTATTTTTATTCTAATTATTCAAACCCGAGTCAATTATTCTAGCTCTATTTTAATAAAAACAACAACATTACTAATAAAACCGAAAATATAACTTAAGAAAAATAAATAATTTAAGAGCGCAATTTACTTCGCAAGATGTATCAATTTGTTTGGATGTGTTATGGTTCACCTACTAAATTGATCTTAATGATATTTCCAGCCATTTTCAGTCTTGCCATCAATGCGGGTTTTTAACCGACCATATCCAAAAAGGAGGAGGTTCTCAATTCGTCGTTTTTTTTTTTTTATTTGTGTTCACCGTTTACTCGAAAACGGCTGAACCGATTTGGAAAATTCTTTTTTTGTTTGAAAGGGTATACTTCACAGGTGGTCCCATATCAATTTAATCAAAATCGGCCGAGCTGCAAAATTAACGAAAATCTAAAAATTGTATACATCGATAATGTTTTCATGTACCTTGATACCTCGCTGTCTAATTGGAGCAATGCGTTTATTTGGCCTACCCTTATTATATATATACAAAAAACATCTACTTTCCACTAAAAATGTATTATTGGCTCAAATTTCATTCAAAGAAGTCGGTTTCTTTTTAGTTTTTAAAACGTAATTATTAACGTCTCCAATCTAAACTCAACGTTTCATACTTAGATGATGGAAGTATAGGTGCAGATGTGGACACTGTTCTGAAGCTCATCAGTGATGAATTTCAGCAGATTGCTCGGTTTTGAATATTAATTTGGATGATATGGCATGTCTGTAGGTCTCCTTACCTTTCAAATCGAGAGGCTTAGGTTTTCCCAAAATATCAAGTATTGCCATTGTACGAGCTAACGCACATATGTACAATGAACTTTTAGTACCTAATAGATATGTTATATTTAAACTAGCCTAGCTTGTATTATATAAATACATACATATTATACATAGAAACACCCAGACCCGAGACAAATACTTGCAGATCATACAAACATTTGTCCCGCGGCGGGAATCGAACCCGCAACCTTTTGCGTCTCAGCCGGACCTTATCCCACTGCGCGACAGAGGTCGACACATGTAATCGGCACATGATATAATCATAAAAATCTACTAGAGATAAGAGACGAAAATCGAGTGTCTTTTGATCGACCACAGCAAACATCGGGAATCAGGCTCGTCTGATTTAGACAAAATTTAGATTCAGATCGAAAACAAAACCTCGATAATTTGTTTTCTTTTGCATTCTGAACAGTTAAAAAATCTATACCTACCTGGTTCTCGATCTGAGTTAACATTTTATTCCAAGAAATGGATCTAAGTTATCGTATGTTTGTGCCATTTATGTATCAGTTTTCGACAAGTCGTCGCAAACAAAATAGCATGGTATATGTATACGTCGTTAGTTCAACATCTGTAACTTTAGTACACTTCCATCGCCTGTGGCTATGGAAAACTCCTAAATTATGATTAAAATTACACACAAGTATACAATAATGATTTTAAAAACAGGCATCAACCCAATTGCGACGTCTATGGACTCTTATTTGGTCAACTCATAACTTGAACTTATTTAAATTATATTGATTAGTAAATCATAGTAGATAAGATTGTTTTCAAGGAAAACTCTAATAGCTTATTCAATTAATTAACCAATCAAGAAATATATATTTTGTTTGTAGTTTTAGTATAAAAGTCAAGCAATTTCTTTGATTTATATCAATCGTCTGCCTGCCTTTCAAGACCAAGTATTAAGGTAAATATTGTGTAAAAATAAAAAAAATAAGAAATAGTTGAAGCATAAAAATTAATCATCATAATTCTTAACCAGAAAATTAAGGTTGCTGTCATTAATGTTAATATTGTATAAATACTTTTATACATTTTCGTGTATTCTCGATCAGTCTACCATCTTTTGGTTCTTATATTTTACCAAGCATTGTTCGATACTAAACAAATATATTAAATCAAAACGTGTCATATTTAACACAAAGAACACTTATTAGTATAGTATCTTGGTTTAAATAGTTATTCAATACTTATTGACCTAATCGAACATTTCAAAAGCACAGATATTAAATTCGTTTTTATTTTCACAGATGATCAAAACTTTCATAATCGCAGTGGCTCTCGTAGCCGTGGCGTCTGCTGCGACGCCACGATTAAGGTTTGAAAAGCGTAGTGTTGGTATTCCAGCCTATTTAGACCGTGGAGAATATTATCCTCCTATTATAGAAGGAGAGCCTTCATGGCACATCGAAAAGCGCAGTGTTGATGCTGTAGCCATGGATGGCGCAGTTAAAAAAGCTGCTGAGAAAACGAGCGCTGTTTATTGGGAGATAACAGAGGATTTAGGCTCTTATTATACATAATATAAATAAAATTGTTTAAAACCCAAAAACGAGTAGCTACCTTTTGGACATTAAATACATATTATACATTTAATATATATTGTACAATATTGTATACATTGTACATATTGTACATTAAATAACGAATCTTTCTTTTTCTCGAGTTTCACCCTCTTTCTGAGCATCAAGGAAAAACCGTTTTACTACTGTTTTTAACGTATTTATTGTTCTGGTTTTTGATGGGTGGTGGAATATTATTCCTGTACTTTGTTGCTGCATGACGAAAACTATTCCTAAATGATGCAGATAAACTTTGAGGCGTTGCCAGAGAAGGGTAACATTTTCTTCTCATACCTTCATTTTTAAACCAAATGAGTTTATCATAATGATACGCCAAACTTAACAACACCGAAAAGACGAAAAGCTATGTGGAGTTTTCTGCGCATTTCATTCTAAGGATGTTGTGTTGATTTAAGGATGGAGTAACATGTTCTCGTGGTGGTACAGCAAAACAAAACCTGGCGCAAGCGCTTTGAACTCTCTGGATGAGACGCTAAGAACGCTTCCAAAGATGAGGTCCGAAAACTGTGTCCGAGTTGTTAAATTTTGACAAGACCAGGGACTCTACTATCTGGATCCGTAGTTTTCGCTCGGATGTGATCTAATTTTATATTAAACCTTAAGTCGATAGAAATAGGGTTGAACTGGCTCTGTAATATGTTTTTCATTATGTGCTTCATAAAAGCGATCATGGTGCACCCGTGAAAAAATACTTTCCATGATCCATGACGACGGGGCATAACTAAAACTAATCATAAGTACCTTGTTACAGTTCATAGATTTTAATAATTTCTTGTAACAAGCCCGGCTCGGTGCCAGCCATTACATTAAGGTACCTAAGTGCTTACCTAAGTGCTCGAAAAGAGCCTCTGAGGCGCACTTTAATCCTTTCGCCACACTGGTTAGAAATAACTAGTGACACGATAAGAAGAATAATAATTTCTTAATATAATTTCAAAATGTAAATACTTTACATTTTGATAAACACGGGCTTTACTCACGTTATTTTGTCGATGGAGGCCCCGACATTGTTTCGATTCATCTAGAGAATCTTCATCAGGGTGAGTTTGATCCGCGGTCCGTGAGTTGCCGCTCGAGTTCACGGTTGACACTGAACCGTGTGAAGAGTGTGAACCGTGAACTAGAGCGGCAATCAATGTTTATCAAAATGTATAGTACAACTCACGAAAGTTTTGATAGTTTATACATTGTTTATACCCTATTAATAAATCTGTAATGAGCAGGTTATTATTTATCAAACTAAAAGAAACTATCAATTTGAATATTTCATCCAAAAGACAGTGTAGCGAATGTTGGTAAATAAATAAATAAAATAAATAATTCTGGTTATTTCACACAACATCATATCGCCCTAAAGTAAGCAGAGCTTGTGTTATGGGTATCGCATGAATGATATACTACTTGTAAACAGTTTTTTTTTTGTAAATACATACATATTATACATAGAATCATCCAGACCCGAGACAAATACTTGTAGATCATACAGACATTTTGTCTCGCGGCGGGAATCGAACCCGCAACATTCAGCGTCTTCGCCGGGTCTTGGTATACATATGAAAATTTGTTATATACACATAAAAATAGAGATGGGATTCAGCAAAATAGTGGCCTTCATAAAATCAACACTAGGAATAAACATAAATAATACATCCCTAGGTTTCGACTAGAAAAAGTTAATAAGTCATTTATGGGGAACACGTTGCGCTTCTATAATAAGCTTCCTGAAAATGCTACTAAACTACCTATTAAGAAATTTAAAGCATACATTAAAGGTAGTCTTTTGAAGAAAGCTTAATAATATAGATGACTATATTATTGATAAGAATGCATGGCCTCATGTCGCTCTGCCGTCAGATAGTTAACCGACACACTTGAAATGTATAAACTCTCTTGTATTAGTATTTCGTAGTTAAGGTAGTTATAATATGGATCATAAAAAAATAGCGATACGACCAAGACGAGTTTCTTGCTAATTCTTCTCGAGCTTGGGTTAGGATGAATTTGCACCTAAATTCACCTAGTATGTAAGACGTTTTAAAGTGATCCTTGTGATTGTATTGAATAAATCATTCTTTGACTTGACTTCGACTTTGACTTGACTTGGCCCACTGCGTCACAGTATTCGAAAAATGTTAAATGTTAAAAAGTAATAGAAATGACCGACCGACCGAATGAAGAAATGAATAACCTTCCTAAGGTTAAATTTTGTTTTTTTTTGTGATGTTTACAGATGTTTGTTCTGTATCTAAATGCTAGTATAATAGTATCATCACTTATAAGGTAGGTATTATCAAGTAAGTTAACTGAAGCGTACAATCACGCCCATACGACTCTTTAATCATTTTCATCCAAACGAGCTAAAGAGGAATCAAAATTTACGTGTTGGTTACATTAATCAATATGAAACACGAAAAGTAAGAGTAGTCTGAGTTTTTTTATTTATATCACAGTTATAAAATAACAGTAGGTAATAAATAAATACATACTCAAGATACTTTATAATACCCAGAACAAACACTTATGTTCATCACACAAATGATTGTACTGGCGATTCCCGGCGTGGGACAAATGTTTTTAGTTTTGAAGTATTTGTTTGGTTTTAGTGATTTTCGATGTATATTATGTAAGTTTACAAAAAAATAGTTTGTAAATATTGTATCGGTCATGTCATATTTTTTTGAAAATAAATAAAATAGTGCTTTTTACACCGTTAACAAATATTAACAAATTTCATGGAAACCAATGAATATAATTTATTAATGCTAAAATGGAATGGTATATAGTTTAATTTAACGATTTTTAAAACATTATAATGTCGATTGTCCTTTGGTGAAATATGTAAACTTACTGGATGACTCTATATCTGGCTACCTACCTACCATATTTCTTGCTTATAAATATTTTCTATTTCTATTTCTAAGACAAGCTCTACTTACTTTGAGGCTAGATGATGTTGTGGGGAAATGTCTGGCATCATTTATATATTTACTGAGATAACGATGGAGGACATAGATAGATAACGAGATAGAGGGAAATGGAAAAAAGAAACGTATTGTGCCGACCTCACTTAGCGTCGAATATAATATGAACTACATAATTAAGACGAAATAAATATAATTGATCGCTTATTTTTTTTAATTTAATAACGTCCCGTCTTATGTTGTCTTGTCCGTCTTGACCGTCTGAGACAAATTTAGTAAAATTAAGTGTATAAAAGTTTAAATCTAATTTGGACTTTGAATGAAGCAAAATAAGGTCGGTTTAGATCGAAAACTATACCTCGATAAATTGTTTGTTATTTCATTCTGTTTTAAACTAAAAATCTATACCTACCTAATTCTCGATCTGAGTTGAAGTTATATTCAAAGGCACGTACCTAAGTTACTTTGCTCTTGTATGTGCCTTTTCTATGTTAGGTTCTATAAGTCGGCGCAAACAGAATGGCACGGTATATATTCGTTGTTAGTTCAACTGTACCTTTAGCACACTTCTATCGACTGCGGCGATGGAAAACTCTTCGATTATGATTAACATTTCGAGATTTATTACTAATCTGTTAATATTGAGTTACTAAGTAAAATGATCATATTAAAAAACTATGAACAAGTCAACAGTACCTAATTACTTAACACACACAGTTTTGAGGGTCTGTCGGTATGAACACAATTTATAATAATATTATAGTAGATAGGATGGTTTCTAAGTAAAAATCTAATAGCTACTTCAACTAATAAACAAATCAAGAAATATTTAATTAGTTTGTCGTTTAAATATAAAAATTGCAAAACAAGCAATTTATTTGATCTGTATCAAGCGTCTCCTTGCTTTTCAAGATTAAGTACTCGTATCAAGGTACATATTGTGTAGCAATAAAAAAATGGTTGTCTGTAAAGCCGGTTTACGGGCTATAATTTTACGTGATAACGTCATAAGAAAACATTGATGAATCGATCGTGCATTTCTATCGCTTGTTTCGCGCTCTTGCTTGCACGCTTGGCTTAGGCGGAACGTGTCAATGAAGTTATGCTTTTTCGTGCGTGCAGCCGGCGTCAATCGATTTATAAGACGTTATCACGTCAATAAGAAGTAGCACAAATTTTTATCACTTAAATTCTTGAATAGAAAATTTAGGTTGCTGTCATTAATTTTGTACTGTATAAATAACATGTTTTAATAATAAGAATTCGTTGGTATATATATTTTATGTATTCTTGATCCCCCACCAGCTATGGCCCAAGAGTGAACCCAACGGGAATCTCTATTACTTGGATCAATTTGTTTACCTAACTTTCTGATAGACTAAAAAATAAATTCAATCAAAACAAGGCATACTATATACAATTATCAGAAATTATATTATATGTATATGTTATATGTATAATATATTGATTTAACTAGTTATTTAATACTTATTTACCTAAAAGAACATTTCAAGAGCACAATTATATTAGTTCTTTATTTCACAGATGATCAAAACTTTGATTATCGCCGTCGCTTTCGTAGCTGTGGCGTTTGCTGCACCTGGTCCGACTCTTGTAGAAGAAGAGCCTTCAACGCACATCGAAAAGCGCAGTGTTGCGACTATAGTCCTTGAATAATCAGAATAATATTATTGGAGTCTTTAAGAAGGAGATCCTTCAACGCACATTAAAAAGCGCAGTGTTGATGCTGTAGTCATGGATGTCGGGTATAACTCGTACAGAATCGATGATTACACAATAGGCATTCTACGATCTAGCTGCGAGCGGGTTACTATACCCATACCACAGACTTTTGTCTTACATTCCTGGTCTCTATTAATCGCTGAAAAAAAATCTTTGATAATAATACACATTTTGAGGAGGAATATTTAAATTATGTTCAATAATGAATACTTTTTTTTAGTAAACACCTAGATCAACAATTTAAGCCCCTTTTTTAGTTCCGAAGTCCACAAGGAACTCTTATAGTTTCGCTATGTCTGGTTGTCTGTCTGTCTGTCCGCCCTTAATCTTGCTCTTGCTCGCAGACTATTAGTTTTATCGTGATGAATTACGGAATACGGAAATACGTAGAGGTATCTCTCCTGTAAAAATGGGTTGATATTTTTATATGTTACTACTCCATCGAGTGGCATATCCTTGGATAGGTATTTTAAGGATACTACAAGTTTTCTATAAAAGTTTTTCGATACAGATATTTATTTGATAAATATTAAGCTTTAAGGTGGCCATTTTAGATTTAGTTCATTGTTTTCATCGTCAATGTCGTTGTCGTCCCTACCGCCTAAATTAATGTTTGGAGTAATCCGAAATGTGTTACTAAATAGTTAGATATATAATTAAAACCAAGGAAAATAATCACAGATATTTCGGGCTTTTCTAGATTTTGAGTAACAGTCTAATTTCAAAGAGGTCCATAATGTTTTTTGCTATGATAAGTACATGGTGATGAATTAGATTGGGACCATTAGTCATTTTAAACCTCGACTTCAGATGCCTTCCCTGTGCGTGATTACATGCGCTTGGCCAATTGCTTGAATTCATTAACTTTGATTAAATTTACATTGCAATAAAAATATGTAACATATAACTATCCAGAGTCGTCTTCTCCTTCTTCGTTAATTGTATGTGTCACAATAATGTCAATGTTGCCAGTGTCACGTGTTTACATTGTTTATAGTATGATGCCACAAAGTCGTATCTTTTCATTGGCCATTTGTTATTTTCTATGTAATAAAAATCAATTGCTGTTCGAAAGTCTCGCTAAAACTCAAAAACGGATGGACTGATTTGGCTAATTTTGGTGTTGAAATGTTTGTCGTAGTCCAGAGAAGGTTTAAACGGTGAGAAAATTTGTGGCATTGCAACGCATGCCGGGTACAGCTAGTTTTATATAGAATGGTGTCTTTGATATCAAATAACAGTACTGATTATTTTTGCTCGATTCACAAAGAAACACAAAGCTTTAATTCTAATTATTCGCATCCGAGTCAATGACTACCTGTATTTATAAAAAAACACCAACATTACTAATAAAACCGGTAATAACTTAAGAATAAATATTATAAGAGTGCAATGTTTATTTCGCAAGACGCTCAAAAATCATCTTTTTTATAGTCTGTTCGATTGTAATAGAGTCCTAGGATGAAATTTATGATATAATTCAATGATTCACCATTCTACTCATATTGAATCTTAAGTCCCAAAGAGATCGACACGTTACAAAAGTTTCCGACTGCAGTTCAAATAGAATTTATTTATTCCAATTTGCAGAAGTTGAAGTAGGTAGGTGTTTGTCTATCTATCCTTATAGAGTATTGCTACACATTTATTTAGCTCCTGTGAAATTGCAGAGAAGACTCTGTGGTTCTTTTTGATAAAAAAACGTGCTATTAGATTGAAATAAACTCTTTCAAGTTACTTTGAATAGACGCAGAAGTGGAATGAACGTTTTCTAGTTTAAACTATATAAGTTGAACCAAAAGGAAGTGAAATTATTTCCTTTCATTTATTATATAATTCCTTTCATAGGTGTTTTAAAGTATCATAAATATATATAATAATAAATAAATATAATTAATAAATATATAATAATAATACCTTTGATTACCTTTGATTTATGGACATTTGATACCCAGCACACAGCATCATCTGGTCCTAAAGTAAGCAAAGGTTGTGTTATAGGTACCACATGACTGATTTACTACTTATATAATTTTTATTGTAAATACATACATTTATTATAAGATTATTCAGTTATTAGGTTAATAGAAAGCATAGTTGTAGTTGGGTGGTAAAATGTTGACGTGGGTAGGCTGAGGGTCCGGTCATTCAAACTGAGCGTACCTACGCACAAAATTGATGCTTTTTTGAACGAGGGCATTTGGCCTAAAGGGGTCAAACTTCGACTTTACCGTGAGTACACGGTGAAAGGAAGAACGAATAATTAAGACTCTAGTATGTATAGTTCATCATCAAGTATACATATCTATAGTATAGTGTGTGACATAGCAGTCGGTACAACGAGCTTCTACAAACAGGATGCGTTGAGAAATATTCGGTGGGGGGATCCCTTTCCCCTGACCAGATAAAGATGTACCTATGGGAAATATTACTATGAAAACCTTAATACTTGTGATAGTTTTAGGTATACATGTAACTGTGATATTCCTATTACATGCCCACATGATTATTTTACATATGTTAATTGTTATTATGGCCGTATTGTCCAAGCATTACAAAATGCAGCCGTGAAAAGCTCTCGTTTAGCATTACAAAATGCAGCCGTGAAAAGCTCTCGTTTGACGCAGATAGGAGCCAGCTCTTGGATCACGCAATGCATTTACCAGACGCCGTGATATAATTTTGAAAACGTGGTGGGCTCCTGTTACCCACGGGCCCAGGTTCTCAACTCCAAAAGGCTCAAATATGTTCTTATCAAGACCGGCATATTTGCGCATTTTGAGGTCCTCGGCACATTCAGCCGCCGCAACAGCTATAACGGAAGTCCCCGACAGATGAGATGCGACCAGAGTGTCTACGCAAGTATCATCCCACACTAATGGCCTACCCATCTCAAAAGCGACAAGAGTTATACCATCAGGCCTCTTACCATTATCACGTATCGGACCGTTAGGTTCAAGAACAGCTGGTACTTTGACGCTGGTAAGTGCCCAAAAAATGACATCGTTGACATGACATGACAATAAGACTTGCGTGGCGAGCCATCCTACTAGCGCGGCGGCCCTAGAACATGATAAACCGTGGAGATCAAGCTGGTCGACCGCTGTACAACACTGATAATGATGAGGGGTGCAGCACCGCGCACTCAACCGCAGACAAATTGCAACTCGTAACGTTGTAGGATTTAATAAGGTGCCAATATTAAATAATGGTAATACTTGTAACCAATGTCCTGACTCCCTTGTCCTTATTATGTTCAAAACATAGTCCTAGTCCTAGTCATAGTCCCAACATCCGAATTTTGGATCAAAACTCCGATGAGGTATTTTTAAAGGTGAATATTAAAACACCTTGGTTAAGGAAAAAATCTAAATTCCCGAAATTTATCCATTTGTTTAGATGTGTTTTTTTTTAATTTATTTTTGTTATGGTTCACCTTTTAAATTGATCTATCGGAACAATGTTATTTCCAGCCATTTTCTGTCTTGCCATCCATGCGGATTTTTAACATCTCCAATCTAAACTCAACGTTTCATACATAGATGATGGAAGTATAGGTACAGATGTGGACACTGTTCTGAAGCTCATCAGTGATGAATTTCAGCAGATTGCTCGGTTTTGAATATTAATTTGGATGATATGGCATGTCTGTAGGTCTCCTTACCTTTCAAATCGAGAGGCTTAGGTTTTCTTAAGATATCAAGTGTAGCCATACCAGCGTCTACAGTACCAGTTGATTGGATAAAAAATATAATTCCGTCTTTTTCGGCTAGTTCAGGCATTACTGATATTGAAAAAATATTTGTAATTCAAAAAAGGACAATACAACGTTATAAAACGAAACCACGAGAGTCTTTAAGAGAAATATTCAAAGAAATTAATATTCCCACAATAGCTTGACAATATATGTTGTATATGAAAATTTATTATACACTCATAAAAATAGAGATAAGTTTCAGCAAAAAAGTGACCTTCATAGAATCAATACTAGGAAAAGAAACTAATAACTATCTGCTCAGTTGCTAGTAGCTTTGCCTTCTGCACTGTAAGTTGAGGGTTCGATTCCCTCCCAGGATAAACATTTGTGTGATGAACACAGGTGTTTTTTCTGTGTCTGGGTGTTATAATGTATCATAAGTACGTATTTAAAAATATATATAAGTATTATATCAGTCAGCTGGTCACCATAATACAAGCTATGCTTAGTTTGTTGCTAAATGGTGTTGTGTGCATTGTCCACCAATATTTATTTATATATTTTATACATCCCTAGGTTTCGTCTAAAAAAAAGTCCTTTATGGGGAACACTCAACTAATAACTCAACTAATACCGCTCCGCATGTGCAGCCAAACAGGTCCTGAACTCAGCATGATGCTGCCTTGTAAGTTATAGGATACCATGCAAAGCAACGCTGGTTTTCAGTCAGCGTCTGGGTATTAGAATGACATCACAAATAAATAGGTAATTATTATAAATATACATACGTTATAATCATTTACGTCCGAACATACAAAAGTTAATAAATAAATAAGAAGATGTAAAATGATATGCTTAACCACATAAACAAATAATTAATATATATATATATATGTGTGTTTTTATTTATAAATATAAAAATGTAACATCTAACAATTTGAAACAAACTTTTAAATGATAATGAAAAAAAATAAAAAAAATACAAGGGCGTATAGTGTGCGGGATGGATTCTTGGGAATTGAGAAGTACTACCGATGGAGAGGATTTGGCCTGCCTCGGACAATCATGCGTGCTTTGCTGGTGAGTGGTCTATTGGCTAATTTGACATGTTAAAAGCAGTTTTTTATACCTGGTTCTAAATGTGTTTAACATTTTCAGAGCATGGATTGGTGGGGGCAGGTCATTCCAGCAGCGAGATGCTGCAAATCTAAAAGACCCACGAAAAAGTGACTAATTTATGACTTGGCGTTACAAGGACAACGTGAGAAAAGTCTCTGGTTGTGTAGCGAGAGTATTCTTGCACCCATATTCGTTTTTGGAATAAGTAGGTAGGCGTTTTGCTCTCGATAATTATAAACAAAAGAGTGGCAAGGTGACAAGTTAACGTTTTATTCCAAGAAATGGATCTAAGTTACCGTATGTTTTTGCCATTTATGTATTAGTTTTTGACAAGTCGTCGCAAACAAAATAGCACGGTATCGTTAGTTCAACATCTGTAACTTTAGCACACTTTTATCGACTGCAGCTATGGAAAACTCCTAGATTATGATTAAAATTACACATTTATGTGTACAATACAATAATGATTTGAAAAAACAGGTATCAACACAATTGCAACGTCAATAGACTCTTATTTGGTCAATTCATAACTTTTTATTTGAAGTTATTGATAAGTAAAATCATAGTGGATACGATTGTTTTTAAGAAAAACTCTAATAGCTACTTCAATTAATTACCCAATCACGAAATATTTAATTAATTTGTTTATTAATTAGTTTCAGTATAAAAGTTAAGCAATTTCTTTGATTTATATTAATCATTCAAAAAATATTCAATTTGAGTAGGTAGCCAATAAAAACATGTATCAATTAATGTTTATTTTTTTAGTAAAACCTACATTAAAAATTCGAAAAACCTACTATAAATAAATAGAATGTAGACACGCCATCAGCTGGCCACTTACGAATGTAGATTATAGTTACCTATGCCTTGGGGTGACTACCTAGTCATAGACAGGTGCAGACGTGTGCACAAAAATGACACAATCGCAACATTAATTATTTTTACATTGCAATAAATGAAGAAAATTACTATCTAGAGGCTGTTCGTTAATAATAGAGTCGTAGGGTGAAATGTATGCCAGTGACACAAGTTACAAAACGCAATGATCCACGTTTGTACTAATAATAAAGCTAACTTAAGCCCAAAAGAGATCGTCACTTAACAAAAGTTTTGGAATGCAGTCCAGTGGTTCATTTTGATAAAAAACGTGCTTTTTTGTGTACTTTGAATTGAAATGAAATGAAAGTTACGTATTATTCTTTTTTACTATTTCTGTTAAGCCACGGAGAAGTAAAATACATTTTTGTACAACTAGATACAAATTCTAGTTGGGTGAAAGAAAGTAAGAAAGAAAGAACATATTTTATTTTTTCTAAGAACTACTTAATACATAATGACTAAGATTAAGACTAAATTAGTTCTACATAACAAAAAAAAATTGTGCGCTGCAGGATCCAAGGCAAATAGTAGGCCAGGCCTCTACTCAGCAATGTGCCGGAATGCATACTCGAGTGCTGCCTACCCAGTGCTGGTTTTCAGGAGATGCCAGAGGAGCTACGTCACAACCTGTATTATAAATAATAAATAAATAATAAATAACGGATCTATATTCACCTCGAGTTTCACCCTCCTTCTGCACATCAAGGAGAAATCGTTTTAACTTTGTTTTAAGCGTTTTAGTATTGTTCAAGTCCTTGATGGCTTGTGGAATATTATTCCAGCACTTTTTTGCTGCATGACGAAAACTACCCCTGAAGGCTGCAGATGAACCTTAAAGCATTGCCAGAATAGGGAAACATTTTCTCCTCGTACCTTTGTTTTTAAACTAAATAAGTTTATCATATATATAGGATGCTACGCCAAACTTTACCACACCGAAAAGAAGAGTAAATAAATGGAGTTTTCTGCGCGACTTAATTCTAAGGATGTAATGTTGATTTAAGAATGGAGTAACATGTTCTCATGGTGGCACAGCAAAACAAAACCTGGCGCAAGCGCTTTGAACTCTCTGGATGAGACGCTGAGCACGCTGATCTTTTGAAGCATTTAATATTAATATAGTTATGGTAATATTAACAGTTTTATTATGTAGCTAGACCTGCGTCGTACATTAAAGAGGGTTGATAAGCCGAGAATTGACAGCTCATGACAAAGACGTCATATTGCATGAGTGCGTTTTGACACACTACAATACAGTATATTCTTCTTCTTCTCTTCGTTAATGGCCTGTGACATACTAATGTCAATTCTGCCAATGTCAAGTTTTTATAGTCAGTTTGTTTGTTATAAGTCTTAGTCAATGGTCGGTTGTCAATTCTAGACGACACGCGGAATGGCGTCTAGAATTTTCTTGGGACTCCTCGTCGTTCAAATCACACTGCACCACAATACACATGCAATCCGATTATCCATACCCGTCCCGCAGCCACAATTTATTCATTAAAATTCCGCCAAGATTACTGAATAGAACGTGCAATAAAACGGGTAAAAATATTAAATTAGCAGAGCCATGTTGCTCCATGAAATGACAGACGAAGACTCCCCGATACAATATATTGTATTGTAGTGTGTTTTTGATTTGACATTGATTTTTTTAATCTCTAAGAAGTAGGTTATTATCTATCACTATTGAATTTTTCATCCAAATACCAAATGACAGTGTGTGTTCATGTGGATTCGAAAATGGTTTAGATTTTCATTAGATATATTTTTTGTTTTTGGTTTACTTTCTTCTTAAAACGCCCGGACGAAGTCTCGATCGAAACAGCTAGTCATAATTCTGGTTATTTCACACAGCATCATCTGGCCCCAAAGTAAGCAGAGCTTGAGTTCTGGGTACCACATGACTGACTACTTGTTTACAGTTTTTTTATACATAGATCAACCCAGATCCGAGACAAATACTTGCAGATTATACGAACAGTTATCCCGCGGCGGGAATCGTACAGCTACCTTCAGCGTCTTATGCGTCGGGCCTTGGCCCACTGCGTCACAGAAGACGACACTGCATCATAACCTTTATGATGGTTATGGTTGGTTATGGTATGGATTTATGGTGGAGAGTATTCAGAAAATGATAATGTTAAAAACTTATAAAAATTAACTAACTTCTCAGGTCCCAATTTTGGTTATTTTACATTACTTAATATGAAACACAAAAAGTGAGAGTAATTTAGGTTTTTTAATTTATTTCACAGTTATAAAATAACTGTAGGTAATCTAGTTATCTAAATATAGTAAATAAATATTGGTGGAGAATTCACACAACAATTATCTAGTCCCCAACTAAGCATAGCTTATTTTATCGTGGCCGGATAAAAGACAGAATACTTATATATTTTGAAATACATACTAATGATACTTTATAATACCCAGACAGAACAAAAACCTATATTCATCAAACAAATGATTGTAGTAGCGATTCCTGCCGCGGAACAAATGTTTTTAGTTTGTGTGAAGTGATTTTCGATGTATAATAAGTAAGTTTACAAAAATAAGTTTGTGAATACTGTATCAGTCTTGTGGCTTATAGTCTTTAAATAATTGAGGGTTAGTCCTCCTGCTGATTCACAGAAGAACAGCAACGAGCAACAGAGAGAGAAAACTTGAAACAAACCCGGCTCGGTGCCAGCCGTTATGAACCTGCAACCGAAACGACACCGCATGCGTCGCACTCGTCTTTCCTGCGGGTCCTGTAGGCAAGGTCGAGAGGTTAGTGTGGGTACCTGGGAAGGCCTGCGCTATCAAACAGAATCCCAGGCAGACTAGCGTCAGTGGAGAGGAAACTTCACCCACCTCAGCTTGCTAAAGTGGATCCATGAAGGAAAGTTTTCAATTACAAATAACTGCTCTGTAACCTGACTGACGCCACCTAAATCATTTTCAATAGATAAACTAAGGCCATTGATGTCGTGTTATATTTTTCAAAAAAAATACAAATTTTATGGAAACCAATGAATATAATTTTTTAATGCTAAAATAGAATAGTATATAGTTTCATTTAATGATTTTGAAAACGTTAAAATGTGCAAGCCACTGTTTTTTGGTGAAATATATGAACTTACTAGATGACTCTATATCTGGCAACCAATCTACCATATTTCTTGCAAATATATAATTTATATTTCTATTTCTAACACAAGCTCTACTTATTTTGGGGCTAGATGATGTTGTGCGCTAAATGTCTGGCATTATTTATTTATTTACTGCGATAACGGCAAATAGAGGGCAATGGAAAAAGGAAACGTATTTTGCCTACCTCACTTAGCGTGGAATATAAAACTCCATAAGACGGTACGTTATAAAATTAAAATACAAAATAAGCAATCAATTATATATGTATATATTTCAAATCAGTGATCAGGGTAGAATCCGTAAAGGCTAGCGAAATAATCCGGGTCGTAGTCTGTGACCACAGAGCCCGTGCGTCCGTACACCGTACGAAGCGGGTACGGAACCGGCTGGTATCCGTAACGCCATACTGGTGCGTTGTACTGCAACGGTACGATTCCCTCTACGCCGTATTCTCCGTACCTAGCTAGCCATTCCATTTCCATAGGTTTGGGTTCCGTCTCTGGCTTCGTCTCGTCGGCGGATGTCAAGGCGATTATGGCCAGCGCGATAAGAAGATAGAGCTTCATCTAAAATAGAAAGTTAAGGCTACATTACTCCATTTATGAAACGTGCTTCTACTTCGATCGAAGTGAAATGTGTGACACAGAATCTGAAAAAAATATTTTGTGGAGAAACATCACGTGAACCAAGAGCTGGCTCCTATCTGTCCCAGCGTATTAGCATCAACATTCAACGTAACAATGCCACATGCCTCTTGGGGACGCTACCCTCTGGCAGTGATCAGTTGAGCTATCTATAGATCGCTTTAAATGGTCGTTTGATAGCTTAACTGTTTTACATATATTTTATGTTATTGTATATAATTCTGTACATTTACGTAATTTATTTATTTATAGTACTTAGACTTAAGTAATCAACAATGAAGATCTAAACAATAACCTTATGTTTTCTTTCACTCATCTCATAACACTAGTTAATATAAAGTTGGTATAATAAAAATAAGCGAAGTGTACTATTGTGCGTTTGTACTTACTTTGTTAGATGTTAATTCTTCAATCCCGAATTCGCTACTGAATAAAATGCTAACTGACACTCTTTTATAGCGATTCAGGTTAGATATACATTTATGTATTACTTGGTTTATTGGTTTTTTATAACCAGATATTGTAGACAATTAACTATCGATTATTTTGTAGTTAACTAGATAAAAAAAAAACTGTTGATGAAATTAAATAATTATTGGATTAGTATATCAGCAAGTTGAATGACAATTACTATTTTATAACTTCTGCCCGTGGCTTCGCACGCATAGTACATACATAAAAGTAGCCATGTCCGTTCCCAAGATACTATCTATATCCAAACCAAATTTGATTGATGGAAAATAAAATTTCTGTGGTTCCGATCGCATCGATCGCATTAATAATATGTATGTATCTACAAAAAAAAGTATATAAGTAGTAGATCAGTCATGTGATATCCATTACACAAGATCTGCTTACTTTGGAGCCAGATGATGCTGTGTGAAATGTCCGGGATTATTTATTATTACGTTTCATAATAATTGTAGTTAAAAATTAAACTGATTTATAAAAAGGTATGTTTTAATATTCTGTGTATTTCTGTAAATAAATAGTCTTATTATATTACATTACAAAAATAATATTCAAAGTACCCTTAAATGTTTTATTTTGGGTAAATAATGTATTTTGTCGGAAAACGTCGATCGTGTCCAAACCAAACAGTAGGTAATCATTTGTGTATGTAAAAACGTTTGTTATAAAAAATATCTGTAAGCAGATTAGTACAAGAAAATGTTAATAAGTCCATTATGGGAAAAACGAAACGCTTCTATAATAAGCTTCCTGAAAATGCGGCTAAACTTTCTATTCAGAAATTTAAAGCTTACATCAAGGGTATTCTTTTGAAGAAAGCATATTATAATATAAATGTCTATATTATTGATAAGAATCCCTTGCGTCATGTTGCTATGCCCTCAAGACAGTTAATTGGCAGATTTGCAATGTATAAACTACTGTCATCTTGTATTAATGTTTCGTAGTTAAGCTAGCTTAACAAATTAAAGTAAAGGGTTAAATGGTAAAATTCCCTTGGGAGGTCAAATTGATCCAATTTCAATATTAGGGGATAAGCTTCTATGAAAAAAAGCTCAAAAAAATGAAGAGAAAAAAAAAATTCTGAGACAATAAATAAAATCATAACTAGTATAAGATGGATCATACAAAAAAGCGCTCGGACAAGGACAAGTTTCTTGTCAGTTTTTCTCTTACTTGGGTTAGGAGGAATTGACACCTAAATTCACCTAGTATGTAAGACGTTCCAAAGTGATGATTGTGGTTGTATTGAATAAGAATATTTATATTTGAACAAAACATCTGTAAGATTTACTTTACTTTACTACCATAGCTCGGTATGCTATCTGAAGCGGGTCTCAATTCGATTCGTTCCGATACACGGGTTCGAGCTGTTCTTGTACCATGTGTTATATCCGCAATTGTGCAAACTAAACCTGAGCCTGAGATTATCTCTGCAGAGTAGTCTGAACCCAATAACTGTTTACTGTTTTTGTACTCGTAGGTTCGGTATGGAACCTACGAGTACATAAACCATACGAAGCCGCGGGAAAAAGCTAAAAATCAACACATGTGCGGCTAGCACTCAATGACGAGACTAAAATAAACTTAATTCTTAATAAACTCCATTGCTTGCTTAATACGTGTATTAAGTTCATATACAATCTCCGCAAGTACGATCACGTCTCTGAGTATCGGTCTAAACTTAAGTGGCTCCAAATTCGTGATAGAAGAAATGTAACAATATTGTGTCTGCTCTTTTCAATTCTCTGGCAACTCCAAATCACCTCAAACCTTCAAACCTCTTATCGTGCTAAATCTTTTGAAGTGGTTGCCGTTGGTTTATGGAATTCTTTCCCCACTAAAATAAAATAAGCACCCAGTAAACCAGTGTTTAAAAAACTCATCTATGAATACTTTCTGAGTAAAGTTTAAGACCAGTAGCTTATTCCGGTTCTAATTTAATTTTATAGGTATACATCAAAATGTCTCTCATCCATTTCACTACTGAATTCGTCGCTCGTACTATTTTATATATCTACAATATGTCCTGTATTGTTAAAGTTAATAATTATTATTGGTCACGCCAATTCAATTTGTTAAAAAGAACGTGAAATCAAAACGTTTTGGCTTTGAGAATTTCCTTTCTTTTCCACGCAGTTCTGTAACCGCCATCCCTTTGCCACATAGCATTTTCTCAAAGCCAAATCAACGTCGCATCATCCCACATCTCTCTTTTCTTTTATATATACAGTCCACTATATACGCACAACCAATTATTGTATGATTTTTAAATGTATCTTATTTATTGTAATATTTATAATAATATTACTATGTATATTTATTTATATATATATATTTATTTTATTTCTAGGAGTTTATTTTTAAATATGTTGTTTATATATACTGTTAAATTACCTTATTCTTAGATTGTGTTAGCACATTAGATTGTGTTGTGTTAGCTACTTTTATTTTCTCTACCTTGCAGGTTGGCTGGTAGAAAATGTTACTAGCAATAAGCCCACCTATTGTACATTTATAAATATTTGTTTGTACACTTAAAGAATTAAACAAATAAATTAAATAAACAAAAAATAATTAGATTGGATGTTTAGTTGTTTTATTTCTTTATTTTATGTTTATGATACTAATAGAGTTTATCATATTATAACTGTTTACATTAATTCGCAGAATCATCCAGCTGGTGTTTGCTCTTCAAATCCAAATTATGCAGGTAGTGACCATTTAGTAACGATTAAATAATCGATTATTTATAATTTTATTTTAATTACAAAAATCATTTAGTTAGCATATTAAAAAACATGTTTAAAAAATGTGGTGGATGAAAGCTATTAAGACCGTATCTTGTTTTAATTATATATTGTTGTTTAGACCACTAACTAGGTTTTAGTAATAAGAAACTAATGATATTTAATAGACTATCATTATGCTAAGATGTTTTATGTTTTTTAGACCTAGACCACCTAGACAACCTAGACCACAAGACTAAACCCAGACAATAAAATCTAAGTCAATTAATGTAACCTTATTTATTGAAACTAAATACAAAATTCAAAAATTCAAAATTCTATATAACTTTATTCAATACAATCACAAGGACTACTTTGAATCATCTTCTTACATGCTAGTGAATCTAGGTGCCGGTTCCTCCTAACCCTAGTTCAAGAAGAATCCGGCAAATAACTTGTCTGGTCTTAACACTTTTTTATATAATCATTGACAATTTTGTTACGGATGCCGAGTCGAGTTTCTGCTAGTTTCTGCTGCACAAGAGTCTGCCTCCCCGCACCACAGTTTCCAAAACTATTTAGGCCCTCAAATATTGGTAAAACATTTAAATCAATGGTTTATCGACTTATCAAATATTACTTTCAACAGTACTTCTCCGACTATCAGCACGGTTTTGTTAATTCTATGCCAACAGCTAAATATTTGGTAATTTTGGTCAAAACCTTGCTGAGGCCATAGATAAGCATCAAGATATTGATGTTAATTTCACAGATTTGAGTAAAGCCTTAAACCGAGTCATTCGTTACTAATAAGCAAACTCGTCCCATTCGTGCAGTTTTATAACATCGATAAAGAAGTGCCTAACTTATAGGTATTTCTTTGTATTTGGTAATTGTTACCAGTCAGCCTAGGCAAATTTTTCAGAGTTCCTTAGAGTTCTCATCTAGGACCTATTCACTTCAATATTTATATCAATGACTTTCACTGTTCATTTGTTTCTTTGATAGACCTTAGATAATAAAGCTTCAATGGGGACTACACACAGACAAATGCTCGAAGAGACTACGCGGTCAAAAGATCCGTCACTTTACCGACGTAGATACCGCTAGAAGTTTACTTCAGCTTCTTTCATATCATTATGTCTTATCGGATTCTATTGTGGAGAGTACTGCAGATATTAACACTATATTTGTGTTGCAGAAGATGTCTGTTCGTAAAATGCATTACTCTTGGAGAGTATCACTTAGAAATAAAGTTTAAGGAAATAAATATTATGACAGTGCCCTTGTCATAATATATTATGAAAATCTAGTGTCTTTTTACAAAAATACTCATAAATAATAAATAAATAAATCCCGGACATTTCACACAGCATCATCTGGCCCCAAAGTAAGAAGAGCTTGTGTTATTGACATCTCATGACTGATATACTACTTATTTTTTTTTTTGTAAATACATACATTAATACATATAAACACCCAGACCCGAGAAAAAAACTTGCAGAAACTTGCAGAACCTGCAACCTTCTGCGTCTCAGCCGGATCTTAGCCCACTGCGCCACAGAGGTCGTCAAAAAAACAATAAAAACAATAGCGATAATCATAGTAGAATAAATAGGAACTCGCTGTTCTCACTATTAGACTCACTAAAATTAGTCAATCATTTATAGAACAATGCCAAGGCTGCCAAGTAACTTGTATGATTTGTCAACTGGCAAATTTATACAGATTTAAGCAAAAACTATCTCATAAAACATATTATAAAATTTCTGATGATATTTGGGTGCAAAAAATCTTGAGACGAATCTGCTCCAACCTGACTCGGCATCCGTAACAGAATGATAAAGGATTTATAAGAAGACAATTCAAAATGGTCGTTGTGATTGTAATAAATATATTTTTTTGGTAATGAGATAAATGAATAAATACTAGTGGACAATGCAAACAACACCCCCAAACTAAGCTTAGCTTGTAATATGGTTACGAGATGACTGACATAATTATATATTTTCAAATACATACCTAAGACACTTTATAACACCCATACACAGAACAAACTTATGTTCATCAAACAAATGTTTGTCCTAGGATGGAACTGAACCCGCAACCTACAGATAGATTGTATCTTGCTATTCTGGCTACTTTTTCACGCATGCGAAGATTACATAAATCGTAATAGACTCCACAATGAATTTGATAAAAAAAATTAAGGTAGTGTTCCGAGTTTTGTGATTTTTATATTGAATAATGCTTCGATGTTTGTTACACAATGTGTATTCATGCTAAGTTTCTTTTCAAGGAATAGCAATAATACATGTGTTTAATTGTAATTTTATCATTGGCTGCAAACCTAGGCACCGCCGATGTCATGCCTCAATGCTTCATCTTAAGTTTCAAGATTATTAGGATTCGTTTTAACAGTGTAAAGTAAACTATCTTCATAACAACACACATAGATATACATATATATACATATAAATACATTTACATTTTAGAAAATTAAGATATTAAAAGCAAAAAATAAAGAGACAAGAGAATTTCACTTATTCTAATCTAAAGTACCTAAATATAAAATATTTTGTACAGAGAATAAAAAAAACATTACACTTCAAAGAATCAAATTTTATTTAATGAACGTATTTTGGCGAATATTGGATATGTACAGAAATATTCAAAGGCCAGTGTTTATTTGTTTATATGAATAAACGAAAGGTTGAACTGATTTTACTGCCACAGCTGCCGTGCGAGTTTCTGTCGACGGGACCATTACCGGGTTTAAATACCGGTACATAAACGAGTAGTCATCCAGTAACGGTGTTCCGATCCGGTATTCCGCGTCGGCCGGTCTTTCGATCCGGAAGTTAAGGGGCTGTTCCAAGTACCGGTACTCGACCGGCTTGTTGTCCGTCAGACGGTACTTGCCGCTCTGGTCCCATTGGAGCTCAGCCGTGGCGGCGCACACACAGAGAGCTAGCACGAATAGTTTCATCTGCAAGTTTAAAAATATTTAGTATTAATATTGCCAGTAATGCTGTAGTTTAACGGCTACACTTTTTTTAAATACTAACGATCTTAATTTTCTTACAAGAGAGTCCAAACAATAGTAGATTTTTAAGTGAAAAACTTCATCATTTTTCTTTTTATTTACCGAATAATGGCATTCAAAATGAGCTAAACACGGCAATTTAGTAACGCCTATAAAGGCTTTGTTGCAAACAAAATAAGAATTTACCATATTTTCGTCAGTGCAGCAAAACACCAGAACCAAGGCATTTGACCACAAAATACAAATTTTTATACTACACCTACAAAAGCAATAGATTTTTTACGGATAACAGACTTAAACCCTCGACTTTATCTAAAGCCATGTTAATATTTTCATTTAACGGTACTGTTTTTCTTTAATTGAATCGCATTTTACGTTTTTTCTATATCGCACCTCAGCTGTTTCAAGAAGTAAAATTAAAAATAAACACAACATAACCGAATTAGGGTCAACAAGAACCCCGAATTCTTAAGCGTCAAGTATACTTCGTTTAAATTAAAAGAGCCCGCTCCCGAGACTCACTTGAGAGCCGTTTATCTCTCCACTAATCAGTATTTAACCTTGACTCTTGTTTCGTTTTTTATTCAAATACAACAGGAAGCTAATAAATTTCAGTTTGATCTGTTTATGTATAAAATAAAGAAATTAGGTCTTATTTTTTGTTATTCGCTGGTGTCATGATGTAATTATAAAAAAAATATGACCTCAAAGAAAATGACCATAATTCACGAACTAATCATAAAAAAAATACTGTTGGGAAATAAAAAAAAACAATATATCTCATATTTGTTAATAATATAATTATTATAAAATATTAATAAAAAAGAAATACTGCCTTACCTTGTCAAAAACAGGTCTGAATGACTAAATATTTTACGAATATTCTTTTATATAGTCTCATCGTACTCGTAACCGCACTAATGCAGTAATATTAATAACCTAAGTATCTGGCAAGTAGCAACCTAATCATCATTTATCTAACAAGTTTTAACAGGTTCTAGTTTAGGCTTAAAATATTGTTTTATAACAAAATCATTACAGTCCGAATTCATCCACTGCTGAGTGTAGGCCTCCCTTTAGTCATACCATCCACCTCGATCCTGCAATAGTCTCATCCATCTACGTCCCGCGACTTTGGTAATGTCGTCCACCCTACTCGTTGACCTACTTTGGTACATCCACTTCTCGACTACCATTCAGCCGTTGTCTTGCTTCACCTGTCGTCATTTCGCCTTGTGTCCTGCTGAACTCAGTTTAAATTCCATAATTCGATTGCCGACATCTTTAACCTTAGTTCTTCTATGAGTTTGTAATAAACAAATAACAATTATAATTTTATAGCCCTACACTAGGATCTAATAATGTTTTTCTATGTATGATAACAGTCATGTGGTCATGTCAACACAAGTTCTGCTTACTTTGGGGCTAGATGACGATGTGTGAAATGTCCAGCTTTATTATTGTTATTACTATTTCGGTACCACTTAAATGCAATAAAAATAAATAAAACAAACACGATCTAACCCCCAAACTTAGTATAACTTGTGCCATGAACCAGACGACTGATATTTATATAATATTTAATAGGTTCATCTCACACACGTTTGTCATATGAGGGAATCGAACCTTGTGGGGTCGTACAGTGAAGAAGGTATTAATTAACTATTATAATTACTCTTTGAAAAAGGTTTTTTATTAAGTAATAATTTCAACCTCTCAAAACAGTATTCCATAAAAATATCCTTTATTCACCAAGTTCACCTGAGCAATAATTAATTGGAGCTTTGCAAACAGCGGAGCGCAGACCGGAGGAGATCCCCTGGGGATTAGGAGCTAGTGCAAGGTACAAGTTAGAGCGAGTTAGCACTACCATGGGTATCAAGACTGACTGTTCTATTGTTTTCTTCGTCTTTCTTAGCTTAGCTGCCCACTAAGTGAATAACACCTTATCTTTTATATAGTGTTGACTATTTAATTGAGGGACTATAAAACAAAAGTTAAAATTCTGAAATCTATCTAAACGTGATCTCTACTTATCAAAGTTCAGTGCAATTTGGCATACGGAAGCTCTAAATTAAGGGTTTTTTCATCCCTGAATCTTATTTATATATTATCTATATTTAATCCTGTAATGCACAAACAAATACATACAGATGTACAGAATATATGGGCTTAATGCTAGTAGCATTTTCTACCTGCCAACCTGCAAGGTAGAGAACAAAAAGTAGTCTTGTTAACATAATCAAATTCTTAATAAGGAAATCTAACAGTATAAATAGATTTTTAAATACACATTTAAAAATAAACTCCTAAAATGTATTAATGTACAATAACATTAATCTACTATAACTATACAAAAGGTATAATTGCAGATATATAAAATAGTACGATAGTAAAATATAATCCTAGTCTCTAGAAGAAAAGCTTATATAGCTAGACATTTTTAAATGACACTTCTTGAAAAGTACAATCAAATTTGGACATTAGTATTAGTAAAAAAATACCATATGTATTTCATGGAATTTTCGTGTGTCCAGCGAAACACCAGCATTACCAGTCACCAAAGCTACCAAAAGCCACCAAAGAGACGACTGCCGTTGAGTTACCTTAAGTTTTGTAAACTAGTTGTAACTTGGAACACACTTTTAAATTATAAAGCATTAAAACCAAATTGATTGAAGAATGTACTGCTTACACTCCAAGGTTTAACTAACTGCAAGGTAATAATTAAAACGGGCTTCAAACTCGACAGCTAACTAGAAACACTAGGTATACTGTATAAATACATAGGTATAAGGGTGTTCACTGCCATCAATAAGAATTTATGAGATTCTTATTTTTATCGATGGCCTTTCTGTATTATTTTCTTCAATTTTCAATTCTTCTAGGACTTACGTTAGGAATAATTAGCACTTAAAATCACCTTGATTGCATATAAATCAATAATGACATCATGACAAAGTACAGACTTAATGACTCGAAGAAGTAAAAAAATGATTGTTTATGTGTGTCTAAGTGTGAGAGTACGTATGTGTCTGTGTGTGTGTAAGTGAGTGTGCGAGTGTGAATGCATAAGTGTGTGTGAGAAAAGTGAGGGGCTGAGAAGAGTGTACACGTGAAGAAAAAGAGAAAGGAATTGCTGGGTAGGTATACCCAGCAATACTGTAATTATAGTAGTAACGAAACATAAATAAACTTACGACAAGACAGTCACGCTATATAAAAAAGTTCCAAGTGCCTTACTTGCCGTACTCAGTAGGAAGGGATCTCTACAAACAATATTAATAAAAACATTTGAATGACAGCGCGTCACTGAAAAAATAGACAAAAAAAGTTTACATCGATTTGACGACCTCTGTGGCGCAGTGGGCTTAGGTCCGGCTGAGACGCAAAAGGTTGCGGGTTCGATTCCCGCCGCGGGACAAATGTTTGTATGATCTGCAAGTATTTGTCTTGGGTCTGGGTGTTTCTATGTATAATATGTATGTATTTACAAAAAAAATGTATATAAGTAGTATATCAGTCATGTGGTACCCATACACAAGCGGTACACAAGCTCTGCTTACTTTGGGGCCAGATGATGCTGTGTGAAATTTCCGGTATTATTATTATTGTTATATAATAATTATGGAAAAAGATTTAACTAAACGTAAAAGGAAAACGTAAAAGGTTAAATTATTTGGATTTACATAAAATCCTCAAAACGCAGTTAGCTTAGTTTTAATAATTACTTATTTAGTTTCTATGATTTAAAAAAAACGGAGTTCATCAGGGATCTCATCTAAGGCCCATTCTCTTCAATATTTTTTATCAATGACATTACCAGTTGCTTTGTTTTTTTCTACGCTGCTTAAACTTACCGACGATCCAAAGATTACCCGTTGAATAAGTTCGGATCTCTACGTAACTTTAAATAGCCTACATGAAAGTAGTTGCGTCAATAAAATAAATCTTAAAATAGACAAATGTTTTGCAAACAGTTCCCACGAAAGCATATTTCATTAAAAGTTTATTATTGTCATTGTTGTTTTGTTAACTTCTACTTCTTAAACCGCTTCGTTACGTAACGCGTTACGGCGCACGTATGTCTGGCTTCCCTTTCTCTCACGTATACGGCAGCGGTAGGCAGGCTCCTCCTCTCTCACTCTAACCCACAGCGCTAGTTAGTTAGTTTAAGTTGTCACTTCTGTCGGGCGTCCCGAGACGCACTCGTTTTTTCTTTTGTATATTGAGTATGTAGTGGACTAAATAAATGTTTTCTATGCTATTCAATTCTATTATTTTCCATAATGTTTTCAGCTTTAACATTAACGGGGGATCGCCCATACGCAAATTGGATCATATAAGTGAGTAAGGTGTAACCTTGGACAGGAAATTGACGCTTCTCATATTACATCAAAAATGTTAGGATTTTTACAAGGAATAGTAAATTATTTAAAAAATCACGTACCGAAAAAATCTTAACAACAAATTGGTATTATCAAATACTGTGTTGGAGATGGGTACCTAATAATAACGTCATAAGCAAGCAATAAGGATTTAATACGATGACGTGATAGTGCGCGCTGATTGGCTAATTGTTCCCACACCCCGCTATCCTGGTCTCTGTATTTTTCTAGTTCACGATTACATTTGCCAATTTGTTATTTATCAAAACATTGCCTTTTCATTTGAACATTCCTGATCCATCTAATAGGTAGGAAAGTCAAAGTAACTAACATTATTGTGCAACTATTACGCCGCTACATACTGTCTTGTTGTTTGAAGACCTCACTATGTTTGCCATAAATTTAAAGACTCAAAAGGATAAAAAAACAGTTTCTATGGTATTTTTATTGAGTTATTATATGAAAGCACACAATCCGTACAAGACCATTGCTATGAAAAGGGTTATGGTAATAATGTATGGCGCAACTGACGTCGTATTTTTAAGCGTGAGTAATTGTTTTATGATTATTTTGTATAATATATTATTTTTCAATTTACATAGGAGCCAAGATGTCGGAGTTTAAAAAGTTACTATAAAATGTTGTCATAAAATAGAATTATGTGTAAAGCAGTATTTTTGTAGGATTATTAAGTGTCGAAGTTGTTACGTCGTCGATTCATGTTTTTCAAATGTAATTAGACCGTGACGAGGCCTGATCCATAGAAATAACGAAATAGTCGTCAAAAACCACGTCAATGATAAATGAAATATCTCGTTGTTGCGGGGCGTATGGTACGTAAGACAATTTCAGCGACTAGAGTGAAAAATAGCCGCTTCCATACTTTCTTGTTTGAATACAAATTTTTAATAAACCCTCATCCTACAGATACTCTGTCCTGAGTGTGTTACTATCCTTATCCATACTATTATAATATTATATGCGAATGTTTGTATGTATGTTTGTTACTCTTTCACGCAAAAACTACAGAATGAATTTTAATGAAACTTTACAAAGTCAAAGTCAAAGTCAAAAGATGATTTATTGAATACAATCACAAGGATCACTTTAAAAAGTCTTACATACTAGGTGAATTTAGGTGCCAATTCATCATATCCCAAGCTCGAGAAGAATTGGCATGAACCTCGACTTGGTCCTAGCGCTTTTTTATAATGATCCATCTTATAACTACCTTAACTACGAAATATTAATACAAGAGAGCTTATACATTTCAAGTGTGTCGGTTAACTGTCTGACGGCAGAGCGACATGAGGCCATGCATTCTTATCAATAATATAGTCATCTATATTATAATAAGCTTTCTTCAAAAGACTACCTTTAATGTATGCTTTAAATCTCTTAATAGGTAGTTTAGTAGCATTTTCAGGAAGCTTATTATAGAAGCGCACCGTGTTCCCCATAAATGGCTTATTAACTTTTTCTAGTCGAAACCTAGGGATGTATAATTTATGTTTATTTCTAGTGTTGATTTTATGAAGATCACTATTTTGCTGAATCCCATCTCTGTTTTTATGTGTGTATAACCAATTTTCATATATATATTGTGAAGCTATTGTGAGAATATTAATTTCTTTGAATATTTCTCTCAAAGATTCTCGTGGTTTCATTTTATAAATGGCACGTATTGCCCTTTTTTGAATTACAAATATTTTACCAATATCAGCTGCTTTCCCCCAGAGAATGCCGTATGATCATCTAACATTGTCTCTCTGGTAGCATATAATTCATACAATGTATTCCTACTTCTATAAATACCCGGTGTAGCACAGTCCACAAATCGAGCACAATTTTTTGTTTTGCATGTTTTTACTGTAAATATATCAGCATGTTCTTTAATTATTAAATTAGACAATGTGGTGAAAAGATCATTTTGATCATCGATGCATGGTACAAGGGAAACTTTGTGTTCAATTCTACTTTGAAATGTTTTGATGCGGCTCTCTGTAATAGGTCGGTGAGTAAAGTTCTGAGCTTCAACTATACGATCACAAGAAAAGGTGGCGCAGTGACCGTAATGGTCAGAACTAAAATGTTTTAGTACACACTTATGAACCGGTGTGCAACTGCAATAAATATTATCTAGACAAGTGGCTGTTGTTAGTGTCACTCTTGTAGGTTCATCAAAAAGAGGACTTAAATTGAAACACTTAAATAAGTTTAAAAGTCTTTCAGATAATGGATCAATCGGAATATTTATATTAAAATCACCACAAACAATTATGATCTTATCACAATCTATTTTTTGCAATACTTCTTCCATAGTGCATTCATATAACCCAAAATCAGCATTGGGAGGACGATAAACGCTCACGACGACATGCCGCTCCAGCTCGACACACGACACCTCAATAATTATTTCAATAGAAAGATTTCTAATATCCTTACGTTCCTTGAATTTTAAGTTATTTTTTACAATAATTAACGAGCTACCACGTATTGCGCTCTTGCGTTTATAGCTGCTGACAATGTTGTAATTTTCGTAGAAAGGAAGTACCTCAGATTGTACCATCCAATGTTCAGTGATACACATAATATCTACACTGAAATGATTTAAAAATTATTCACATTCTAATACTTTGCTGGGCAGGCCTTGCATATTTTGGTGAACTACATGTAAACTGCCTGTTTTTCCCATTGTCGACTTGGTCAGTTTAAATGCTGATCAGTTGGCCCTACTACATTTTTTCCCTCAGTACTATTACTAAATATGGGGTCGTCATTACACTGTGTTATAGTTCTAATAACAGAATCAGAAATATTAAATGCTAACAATTTAGCAATAATTAATTTACTACGTATACTAAGGTATACATTACCTTTTGTCAAATAAAAATTACTAATAAAATTATTAGTGTCTAAATATAAAATGTCACTATGACGACATGTCAAACTGTAAAGTATATAATTCAAATTGAATATTTTGTCATTGTCTTTAACACACAATGATTTTGAGTAAGGGAAAGCACATAAAATTAGTTTCCCTAGCCCAAGATCTAGCTTTTCTAACAGGGTCTCAATTAGTTTAATTAAGTCTAATCGCTTGACACCACTACTTTCACCTAATTGAACAATCAAGGTAGTGTCTTTGTCTAAGAATTTATCATTTTTAATTCTATCGGTAAAATAGTCCATGGAGACATCTGTGTAACAGTTATTTTTAACTGCCTGATAATATAGCTATACAATAATATAGCTTAAACATCAGAATAGCACATAGGCTATAATTCATAAAGGTGTTTAATTGTCCAAATTATAACGATACTAGCTGTCCGCGCGTATATTTTTTATAATAAAATCATAAAGATGTTATTATAAATATTAAATATTACCGATAACAATAATTTACAAAATGATCTTTTTTCCAAAAAAAAATATACTCTTGGGAATTTAGAATTATAAGAATCTCCCATTTTTTTGATGTCGGTTTGTTCAAATAATTATTGCGTTATTTTCTTCTAAAAAAGAATTACTGCCATACCTTGTCAAAAACAAGTTTGAATGACTAAATATTAGTCACATATTTTTATTTATAGTCTCAACGTACATAACTGGCTAGTTGCAACCTAATCATCATTTAACTAACAAGTTTTAATAGGTTCTAGCCGCCGCGGGTAAAACCTTTGTATGATTTGCTTGTTTTTGTCACGAGCCTGGGTGTTTTTTTGTATATGTGTATGTACTTACAAAAAAAGTGTATCAGTAGTTTACACAACACAAGCTTTGTTTACTCCAGCATTATTTATTTCATTATGAAGATAGTGTATAAAAACATTATACCTTAAGGAATCAAATTTTATTTTATTAACATTTTTTAACATTAGATATACTTGCACAAAAACCCTTTAACTCCATGGTTTGCTTATTTATATGAATAAACGAACGGTGAAATAGATTTCACATCAAACCTATCATAGTACGCGGCTCTCCTGACTGTACCATTACCGGGTTTAAATACCGGTACATAAACGAGTAGTCATCACGTAACGGTGCCACGATCCGGTATTTCGCTTCGGCCGGTCTTTCAATTCGGAAGTTAAGGGGCTGTTCCAAGTAGCGGTACTCGACCGGCTTGTTGTCGGTCAGACGGTACTTGCCGCTCTGGTCCCATTGCAGCTCGGCCATGGCGGCGCACA
The DNA here is from genome assembly GCA_948098915.1 of Lampropteryx suffumata. Taxonomy (NCBI): domain Eukaryota; kingdom Metazoa; phylum Arthropoda; class Insecta; order Lepidoptera; family Geometridae; genus Lampropteryx; species Lampropteryx suffumata. The sequence goes on along the minus strand of OX402557.1, from coordinate 18,221,103 downwards.
CACAGAGAGCTAGCACGAATAGTTTCATCTGCAAGTTAATAAATATTTAATACTAATATTGCTAGTAATTTTGTAGTTTTACCAAACTACATAATAAAAATGCGTGCGAGCTTTGTTCCGATCGAAAATTGATATATTCAGCATATTAAGTTTATTTGTCTTAAGAACCTCAGCTGTTTCATGAATTTAAACTAAAAATAAACAACATAACTAAATAACACGAATCGAATTCTTAAGTGTCAAGTTTACTTGAGGCCCGTTTATCTCTCCACTAATCGATACTGAAACTTGACACTTGTCGCATTTTTTATTCAAGTAGAAAGCTAATGCATTTTTATTTGAGCTGTTTATGTGTAAAATAAAGAAAGTAGGTCGTCTTATTTTTTGTTATTTGTGGATTTCATGATGTAATTATTCAAAAAATATAACCGCAATAAACAAAATACAAAATGAGAATTAGCAAAAATACTTATGGAAAATTAAGGCTATCAGCATAAATCGCTCAATAATTTTTGGTAGGTTTTTAAATAAATATATTTTCTTTTAAAAAAGAAATACTGCCTTACCTTGTCAAAAACAAATCTGAATGTCTAAATATTACTCGAATATTTGTATTTATAGTCTCATTGTACATAGCTGGCTAGTTGCAGCCTAATCATCATTAAACTAACAAGTTTTAATAGGTTCAAGCCGACAGCAGATACTTGCGAGTTGCATTTGGAGTTTTGTTAACAACACCATTATCATCGATAATCCGAATTTATCTATTTCTCAGTATCATCATCATCACATCAGCCTCACATAAGCATCACATAAGAAGTCGTCAATGTCGTCAGTCCATCGGGTGGGGTTCGTCCTACGCTTCGTTTTCCTGTCCTTGGTCGCAATTCGAGAACTTTTATTCCCCAACGATTATCAGTTCTGCAAGCTATATGGCCTGTCCATTGCCACTTCAACTTGCAAATTTTGAGTGCTTTGTCGGTGCTTTTGGTTCTTCTACAGATCCTCGTGTATCCTCGCGGATTTTATCACGTAGTGAAACACCCAAAAATTGTGCTAAGTGGATTAACAACTAGCCAGATATCTGGCTAATTGTTAACCCACTTTTTTATATCTACTCCTCGGCTATCATATAGTCGTTTTGTTCCACCTGTCGTCATCTTGCCTGGTGTCCTGCCGAACTTCATCAAAGATTTTGGCTGCGCAGTATAGTGGTCACAACACGGTACTAATTCTGCTTGACTCTCAGGTGCATTCGACTGCCTTAATACTCCCCTTCTTGAATTAGCTTATTGTGGTTTAAGTCATGGGTCAAAGGATATGGGTCATATTCTTTATGTGAAGCATGATTCCTGTCTAGGCTTAACTAACGAGATATTGATTATAATAATCATTTATTTCAGGCAGCAAATAATTGAACTTATGGGTAGCAAAAATATTGGGCCATAGATAAATACCTTAAAGGGCTAACATACATACAAAATATAAAACTACACTGATGACGTTCGCAAGGTGTCTTGTGTCAGGGATTCGTTGAATTTCCTGAAAACGACACCTTTCTATGAATGAATGGTGTATATGAATGACGAGAGACAATTCGTCGGCACTCTCACCATAAATGAATTGAAATTCACATTACAGTGAGATTACAACTTCACGACTCTCATGGTAAACCTGGTTTTCTGCTTCGTGTATTGCACGACCCCCTCGGCCTTCACGGCGTTGTGGACCCGTGACAGGTAGAGTTGAGTGGCGGGTACATCGGCATGTAGAAGGCACATCTGCTTTAGTGCAGTCAGAGCGGCCGTGCACGCACTAGTTACGACAAGTGGGTTTTCTCTTCTTCCGTTCTACGAGAGTAAAACCCTCTTTATCGAGAGAACTGCATCTAGGAGCGTTGTTATTTGATGTTATCAAATTAAAAAGGCTGAATATTTGCACTTGCAACTTCGGTTCACTAGTAGTAAAATCCGCACAGCCTTGCGGTCCATCAGGTCTGTATTCCTCTATTACAATCATAAAATCATATATCAACGAAGTGTTGGATAAACATTCCCCCTCAAATACGCAATATCAACGCGAAATTCGTTTTTAAAACAAGGACTGGGCAGACTTGGCACGTGGAAGAAAGCGGGGCTCAGAAGTAAGACAGTAGCCTCAATTCAGCTGTTTCGCTAGTAACTAAAATTACCTAAAACAAAAACGATCTTATTTTGTTTGCATTAAAGTCTAAAAAAAAAATATTTTTTAAGACACTTCCTAAATTAACGCTTAACTGACGTGTTTTAGCTCAATTTAGTCATCGTGTAAGTAGGTGTTGATTAAAACTGCGGTTATTTTCCGCAGTTTTCACAACACCTCTATACATTATTAAAGGAATAAAGGTTAATAAAGGAATTCATTGGAATAAAAATTATAGCAATAAAACAAAAAATAATTTTAACTTATTTTAGAACTTTGATTTAAAATGGGTACCTACTCTAATTTGAACTTTATTTGCAACAAAATAAGGTCGTCCATATTTTAGAACATATTAGCTAGTCCGGCGAAACAACAGAATTGCCAGCAGTATCGGATGTATGACAACGCGTCACTAATAATAGAAACAGATAAAACATTTCCATTTAAACCTCAATACAATGATTTTAAAATGAATTTTAGAACAAAAGACATCATTTTATCTCAAAATTGACATTTCACCTTTTAATTCTAACAACAAATAGAAACCCAGTGGGGTTGAATAATTTGGCTTCCCACTATAGCGTCAAGCCGCACTTACCCGTTGCATTTATAATTAATGGTTACAATAAGTACAATAAAGCCACCCTCTTCTTTAATTTTTCATTTTACTAAATAAAAATATTAATAAGCGACTTAAGTTAATGTCAGTATAGTAAGTCTAGTGAGGCAGTAAGTCATTTCATCATCATCATGATCTCCTTGCTCTTACCCTAAAGGTAACTAAGTTTAGTCGTTCCTTTATTCACTTCATTTATTTTGTCGTAGTAGCTCTCCCTTCTGCACTTTAGGTTCGATTTCCTCTCAAGATATTTTTTTGTGTGATGTTCATACATTTGTTTTGTGTCAAGGTTATATAAAATCTTAAAAATATATTTAAAAAATATATAAGTATTATATCAGTCATCTCAATCTCATACTACAAGCTATGCTTAATTTGGGGCTAGATGGTGTTATGTACATGGTCTGCCAATATTGATTTCTTACTTTCCTTAGGCGTCATCTGAATACTCATGCTTTTTTTACATTGACATCTATATTGACATAATTCACACAATTAATTATTCGTTTCTTCATCAAATTGATATATATACAATTTTGTAAGAAAAGTGGCTAAATTTCCCTGTTCCGAATGTTAGCTCAAAATCAGTAGCGGCGTATGATTCTTTTTTATACGCTTTATATTAGCTTCACTTGTATGTATGTTTGTATGTTTGTATGTAACCGACTCCTTAGGACGCGATTTTGACCCACTTTAAACGGCCAGATTTCATTCAAATTTTGCACACCTGTCAAAAACCGATGACAATGCAATAATTCAAAAAAAAAATTTAAAAAAACATAAAAAAATAAAAAAATATCCGGTTATCCTAAGACTAAAAAGTAGAATATAAATAATAGTTTAAAAAAACTAAAAAACACAATTTATATAGAAAACTAAACTAAAAATATAAAATAAATTTTAATAAATGTAAGTAAGAAAAAAAATGTTTTCTATTTTTAGTTTAGTTTTCTATATAAAGCGTGTTTTTTAGTTTTTTAAAACTATTATTTATTAGCTTTAGAGAACCCAATATAATAGTAATAATAATAATAATGCCGGACATTTCACACAGCATCATCTGGCCCCAAAGTAAGCAGAGCTTGTGTTATGGGTCGTGTGATAACACGACTGATATACTACTTATTTATTATACTACTTTTTTTTAAATACATACAATACATCAGCGGCCATCAGTTCGCCGCATGACTACAAAGTGTGACTCAACGCCGCTATGTCTAGCTGAACACTTACGCCAATACCAACAATTTCATTTGTTTTATTGATATTTTTGTCACTTCGAAGAAGTAGGGAGAGAAATGGCGCCAAGGGGTGAGGGGCCTTGGATATTTCGCAGAAAATATTTTGGGGGAGAAATGGGGTAGTTACCGGCTGCAAGTCACAATTTGCGGGGGTTAATTTTCTATATTTTTCAAATAAAAATATTTATATAGACGAGAGCTATTTCAAATAGAATGGAATTCTAATATATTATTTTGATCAAATAATATATGGCCACCTACATATACGAGACGATTACGAGTAAATTACATACATAAATGTCATTAATTGTAGTTTAATTAAAATTAAAATACTATTACAGTAATATCACTTCAAATTTAATTCATTTCAAAATCCGAGGACTCTTAATTAGACTTTTATATCTCTTTTTAATCTTTTTCATATATTGTGCATGAAAAAGTTCAACGTAAGAGGTATTAGGTTATATTATCTTAGAGATATATTTTTTTATCTTTGTTGCAATGTGTGTATAAACAATATAACAAAAACCACGCGAGTCAAGAAAAGTTTTTTTTTCTATTCTTCCTATAATGGCATCGGATAATTTTGCCAGTGTCAAGTGATTTTTGACTATAAAGTCTTAGTTGATCGTCATTTGTCTATTCAAAACGACATCGCGGAATGGCCGTCTAGAACAATCTCGGGAATTTTCGTCGTTCAAAGTACATTGAAACATAATATACTTATAATTCAATTGCCCATACTTGTGCATGAAGTAGTTGATAAAAAATCGCTGAGTAAAGCGAATAAAAGATGCATTAAATTGATATACTCAATGATAAATTCTTCTTGGTAGTTCAATCGTAGTTTACTCATTATATATAATTGTTTTGTTTTATTTTTTGTTCTTCAAAATCTTATACATTCATTGATTTTCTAGAATCTAAGTAAGTAGAAATACAATAGCAGACGACTGCTATTGTATTTCTACTTACTTATATTCTTTTTTTAACTACAAGTGGAATCTTTTAATTGGCCCTCTGTAAAATATATGCCTTGCATATATTATGTATTTCATAATTAACAATGTTCCTACATAGCTGTAAGTTTTCTTAAAACGAATAAAATAAATAAATTAAAATTAATATTAGCACGAGAATTCTACTTCATGAAATGATAAAAGAAGAATGTTTTAGGATGCCACAGCCGCCATGTTTTGTTTACGTCACTGCCCCGTCCTGTCAAGTGACAGAGCAGGAGATCAGCTAGAAACATATACCATAAGAATATACAAAAATAATCTTCTGTTGAGCAAGTCCAACTCATGTCAGAAACACGCGAGACGAGATAACATCGTCTATTGTTAACACAAACATCACCACGAAACGGAATCGGTTCACTTTTCCTCGTGTATTTATGATATGCCGTGGAGTAGGGATACAATGATTTGTGCCATAGCTAGAGATTTATTATCCGAGAAGCATAGACAGAATGTGATGTAGCTCTGCAGATCCTGCTTTTTTATTACATTTTTATCGACTTCAAACGGAGGAGGTTCGCAATAAGGGTGTATTTTTTATATTGAAAAAAAAATCAATTGGTCCAATAGAAATTTCATTAAAATCAGTTCAGTTGTTTGGTTTAGGCAAAATAGTTGGAAAAAATATATCATTTAATATTTAAAATAAATTTCGTATTTTGCTTTTCTGCAATTTTCCAGTGGTGTTTACGAATTTCGAAAAATGATAAAGTACTAAACGGCGTGAAATGAAAACTTTTTTTCAACTTCAAAAAAAGTAAATATTGAACTAAGGTCCGGCTGAGACGCAAAATGTTGTGGGTTCGATTCCCGCCGCGGAACAAATGTTTTTATGATCTGCAAGATTTTGTCTCGGGTCTGGGTGTTTCTATGTATAATAGGTCTATGTATAATATCAGTCATGTGGTACCCATAACACAGGCTGCTTACTTTGGGGCCAGATGATGGTTGATTACACCAAAAATTTTATCACTAGAAAGGATTTCTTATTTTGTGTGTTTGATTGTAAGGAACTTTTCAACCGATTCTAAAATTCTATTCTAGTTTTAGGTGCAATATAGGCAGTAAACAAAGTTTTATATTTTTAAATAGTGCATATCTTGTATGTTGTAAATTATTGCTAGCACAATTGTGTCAATTGTGCAATTATTGTTTTATTTATAAGGCGAATCATTATCATGTGTGTCTACGCTCTATGGTTGTGCTGTCATAGTGAACCGGAAAATGACGTATGACATCAGAAAAAAATACACGTAGTTTTCCGACTTCCCTATCCGTGAACAAAAACGGTGAGATTGATGATCTTTTTCCCGCGGTCTGCGTGACCAACTTACCCAGACGCAATGAAGTGTAGCGCTTGGGATTACTGAATAACATGAAGTAGCGAGTTACCATACTTCAAATCAAAATTTATTAGTATTTTTAAAAAACATTCGCGATCAAAATTCATGTTCTGTTAATTAATAGGTAGATATTACCGCGAATTACTTTTTAATTTATTCCCGACGTATTACTTTTTTAGTTATGTTTCAATAATCGTGGTCCTAGGCTGACTGGGAGCCTAGGGATTTAACGTTAAGTACTCGTAGCAATGATATTACAGAGTAAAGATATGTTACTAGCGCGCCCGAGTTGAAGATTCATAAAAGACCCAATTGACCACTCTCGCTCTCAGTTCACGCCAAACAAGCTGATGACTGTGACGTTATGACCGTCGAGCCGAAATTGAACAAAAATAAGTAAAATGCCGTCGTGTGTGTTTCGGAAGTGTGTTTTTTTTTTTTTTTTTTTTGTTTCCTAAGTGCACAAACTATGAAATAAAAATAAATAGAGCCCAAGGGATCTCATATCACGCGTAAGTACAACTTATTTTGATTTCTACTAGATAGTATAAGTTAATTTAAAAATTATCGTAACGAAAAGACGTGCTCAGTAAAGAAAAGGGATAGCAATTTCATTAAAACACGCGTATGATAAGGATAGCGGCATTGATTAAAAGATCAGATGAGACTTCGTCGTTGGTATAAATTTTAGACGGGCAAATGTGGACTAATATTGTGCCAACACATTATTAGTTTATATGATTATTTTATATAACGTCGTATTAAGTTGAATCGACTGAGAATTGATAGTATATTATGTGAATTGTAAACTCTGAGCGTGTATGTAAGGCGGGACGAGATTTTAGGGTTGCAGCTGCATAATATAAACTATTATCTATTATATAATTTTTCAAACTTTCACGATCAGATAACAAAATGATTAATTTAAAACGATTTTTTTTTTATCTACAGAAATATTTTTACAAGTTTTATTTCTATTTGTTACCTACCTACTTTTCTTCTTTAGCAATGTCTGTTCTGTTCGATTAAAAATCATAATCTGTGTATCCACGGCGACAATCGAAGAGCAATTGGTTACAGATAGCTATCTCTCTTACTCTTGTGTTTTCCGTATCAGTCGATCGTTCATTAGTGAAACAAGTGAACATGATTATAGTTTGTACTTTGTCTATTTATCTATATGCAACTGCGACTATTTTCAAACGTAATTTACTAGGAACGAAACATATTTATCACTATTCTGTAATATCTTTGACTCGTAATAAAAGCAGCTTTTTGAAACTATCCTCATTTCGAAAAATCTACGTATCCTTTACGACACGCCCCAACAGTATCCAGGCACTGATGTGATAAAACGCGACGCACTCACTTACTCACACGGAACTATCGATCATTCCCATTTGTTCAATTTCAAGTAAAAATGAGACTAAAAAAGTGACATTTCTCCCATTGATCGCCATTACTACTAAACTCTGTAACTTAATTTTAAAAACCTCCACTTACAAAACAAGCGAATTGAATATACAACATTCATACGGAATGACGTTATCTATAAGTAAATTCAAAATTTTGAAAACATAATATAATTATAAAAATAAATATAACACGTAATGTACAAAAAAAATACAACATTTACAACTATCTTAATCTTAACCTATAAAAGAGCTTAACCTGACTGACTAACTCATCATCGCCGAGTCAAAACCGCAAAAGCTTAAACCTGAAATTTAGAAGGTGGCTTCCTTTAACAGCCCACTAAGGTAGGATTTTTTGAAATTCAACCCCTAAGAGGGTGAAATAGGGTGAAAACTAATGTATTAAACTTTTTAATGCGCAGATAGTTAATAATAAGTAATATCTTTTACCTATATGCGGAGGTCAATCTCACAAAACTTTGAACGGTCGGTTTGATTTGTCAGTGAAAGTTTTCAATAAAAAAAAAAAATCATATAAATAATTTATAGTGCACGCTAGTGTACTGATAGCACCTTCCGATCATCAGGGCGTTGGTTTGAACTTGGTCGTGCAACAATGGATTTTTCCTTTCGAAAAATTAATCAACGCATTGCCAGATCTCTCAAACGAAGATGATGTGGAAACGGACACATCCTAAAACCTAAAAAAATCTAGTCAGTGTGTTTCGTTGATTAATATTCCTATAAGCAGCGATGGGATTTTATCCTGTCACGTACGGAATACTAACAAAAGTAAATAAATAATGCCGGACATTTACATCGAACTCGCAACCTTCTGCGTCTCAGCCAGACCTTAGCCCACTGCGCCACAGAGGCTCTCAGTTCTCATAAGTATAAGCATATGCCAAATATAATGTTTGTACGTGCTGACTACCTTTATACATCCTCAAATATCGAAATAACTAAAGATATAAGGTGACTACCCTAACCAGGGGTTGCAGTCGTGAACAATTTTTTATTTTTATTTTTATTCATTATCATACCCCCAAGTTCAACATAAACATACCTCAACTTAGACTCCTCATGATCAAGCCGTTTATGCAAAAAATGTGCATAAATTTCACAAAATCCTGCAGCTCGTTAGACGTTACAGGCCCGTACAAAAGTCCTTTGACCCGGCATCTACTTATCAAATATTTAGTCCCCGTTTTCCCCACAACGGGAAAATACAAGTTACCCCCTTTTCACCCCATGTGGCGTGTTTTCTGTCATTCATCACGGCATCTGTCGGACTGAGTTCCAGATTATTTTTTTGCGGGAAAAGGAAATATTGTTCTAGGCTTGGACGGACCGGACATACTAAATACGTGAAGTAATAATAAATACATACTTACACCATTATTTATAATGTGGTTATACGTCTCATATAGTAGTATTTTAAGGAAAGCGTATTATAATATAAATTAGATTATTGATAAGAATGCATGGCCTCATGTTGCTCTACCCTCAGACAGTTAACTGACAGATTTGAAATGTATAAACTACTGTAATTTTGCTAGTTTTTCGCGGACTTGGGTTAGGAGGAATTGGCCTAGTGTGATAGATGTTTCAAAGCGATCCTTGTGATTGTATTGAATAAAAATATTTGACTTTGACTTTGACATACAGCTTCTTTTTCTTTTTTTCCTATAATAGCTTGTAACCTAATGACCAAGCCAGAGTCAATTGATAGTTTTGTTATAATATCGTAGTCGATCGTAATTTTGTCTATTAAAAACGTCATCGCGGAATGAAATAGTGCTGAAACAATTTTATTTATTACGATTTCGCTTGAATTGATATAACACTAGAAAAACTAATTAATTTATAACAGTTGTGTTACTTTATAAAATGGCAAACGATGAATCAACTCATAAAGCTAAATTGGGGTAAAAATGTATGTCCATCTTTATTTATTGACATTTAAGGTTATTAAAGTCGTATATTGCATGTTTTTGTGTATATACCATTGGCCATTAACTCAAATCGCAAAGCTTTCAACGTCGGAAACGAAACGGAACATTAAATTCAAAAGTACTTTTGACCAGTTGAATTAAGTGTTCACGATTGAACCGAAACAGATTCTATCGACGTTAAACCCACTTTACGGTTAATGACATAGAGTTTATTTTGTAATTTGATTATTGAGAGGTCACTGAACCGCTTTTGCTCACACCTGTACAAGGCAAATACAGATCACGGTAGTCACAGCTTATTAGTAAATAACTTAATAATACATAGTCGTGTTAATTTTTTTTAATACCACACCTACTGAGAAACTTGCCCATTCCTTTTCAAAATATAACTAAAAAAGTACATCATTTCAGCCCTACTGAAATGCGGGACGGAAAAGTCTATGGAATTTCATTTCTAACGCGTTTATCGGGAGATAATGGAAAAGAGAAATGAATGTGAATGGAAATCCATTTCTAACGATCCATTTCTTAATTTCTTCATAGATCAACCGGTAGCAATGGTTATTTTCATTATAGGTCAAACGACAAAAAGTTTTTACTCCAAGACCACCAAATGATTTATTCCTCTTCCGATTTCCAAACAATATTTTGAAAAAAGAACCCACATCACAAAGGCATGCGCGGGAATTTCTTCTAAATTTGAATTTGGGTATGGTAATTTTATATAAATTTACATTTAAAAAATAATTCTCATTTTTTATTTTCCTCGTAGGTGTAGTATAAAGCACTATGTATCACTCAGAGAAAGTGCGATTCCTACCTCGTGTATTTTAAGGCTCAAATAACACACTCGATAGGAATTGGACAATTCCTCGCCTACGTGTACAATGTACTATTTACTACCAAGTCAACTACCTAGCCATACCTAGGTTTCTGTTTAGAAAAGTGAGATAAATGTCATTGTGTAAGATGACGGCAAATCGGACTCTTAAATTATGTGTTAGTACTTCATTTTTTACTTAACGGTTTTGTAGTGCATGTTATTTAGCTTTTAAACCCTTGTTGTTCTTCATTTATATAATTTTACTTACAAATGGATATGTAAAGGTTTACTCGACTTATCATAGCATTCTCACAAAACTATGTTGCTCTATTCACGATAGATTTACATTTAATTTACTTAAGAAAATTAATTTTCAAAGCAGAGCAGTATATTCTGATCACAATCATAAATCTACATCATATTTTATGCTGTTTCTTTAAGTTCATAACTTTTCTATGTAAAATCAATGTTAATTTTGAAGCTGTCAAACGATGAAAGTTCTCATAAAACTCAAACACTTTCAAATTAGCGAAAGGTTCACTACAATGACAAGGAAAACTTTTAGAATAAAATGTATTTTTTATGACTGTAACTTTGAATTAGAAATCCTGTAATAAACTTTTGAAATGCGCAGAATGCGCAATAAAATGACGTAAAAGGGAGACCCGCTGTAAAACTGACACTCTAATTCAGTCTACTCTAGGATACCAAAGAGTTTTGCGGGTCAGATAATCCAAACCCAAACACAGGGGTACACTCACTCACTTTCGCTATTTATTACTATGTAACAATCACTGTTTCATACAATAACAACGCCTCGATACGACCGCTGTCTCTGTCCGTTATCTCGTCATGGTTTTTCCTTCCCAAAAAAAAACAAAAAATCTTCCGCCGGAAGTATAATTATCATAATGTCAGTAAATCAAATTAAACACTTACATTAGTATAAATTGATAACAAAAAAAAACTGAAAATTTACAAAAAAAAAGGGTACAGCTATGTTTATTTTTGCCTTCTTAAAAACCAAATTAACTCCGCAGGAAATAAAATTATTATAAAAAAAATTGCTTACAATACTTATCTAACAGTGGATACCCAGAGGATGGTGTCAAATGTTAAAATATATTGATATGCGAGAGTAAATTGAACTTGGTAATATACGTTTGAAAGTGTCACGGAGGTTTCGCTACACTTTACATTCTTAAAGACTGAAATTATCATAATCCACGGTGCTTAAAAGCAGATGGTCTTAAAAGAGATAACCCAAGGTCAGATTTAAAGCTTGTGAATAACTTAAGCCTACGCCGGCATCTACAAGCGTAGCCCTACGCAAAGCTACGAAACAAGAGCTACGAGATATTAGAAAAATTTACTGTACGAGCTGTTACCTTTTAAGCTGTGTTGGATGCCATGTTGTTCACAATTTTTTCATCGTTTTGTTTTGATTAGACCATTCATTACATTTATAGGGGCGTTATCGGAATACCGCCTTTGTTTCAGACTGGGTATAAAACCACAATACGACACAGAATATAAATAGTACCAGTCGGTTGTTCACTTGCGATGGGCTTGCTACAAGACATGTACGGAATACTTTGCAGAAATATGTATTGAAAATAATATTTGGTCGTGCCTCGGACTAACCTCTTATAGACATCATCAAAGACTTAAGTATCTATGCTATGCTTAGTTTGGGGATAGATGGTGTTGTGAGCATTGTTCTATTTATTGACGTGTAACATCTTTACTCTTTCCTGCAATCTGTGGGAATATTGTATAACAATATCCGTTGCAAATAAGAGAGTAGTCCCTTTGAGGTGTCTACCAAGCCTAAGGATATTAGTCGAGAGAATGTATGGTTTTAACTGACTTCCAAAGAAAGAAGGAGGTTTGTTACACCAGATCTCAGACATTTATTAACCAATTCAGAAACATATTTTTTCGTTTGGATGGATATACTTCCCGGTTGGTCCCATTTAAATTCCATAAAAAAATTGTGAAAGATATATTATATTGGACATTTAATTGAGTAATGTATTTAGATGATGCATATTTAGATATATATAAGGGTGGTAAAACGAGATTCATTTTTTATTTTTTATTATTTTTTAATATTTTTTTTATTTTTTTTTACCTGTCAGATGTATCTAGGTCGCCAAAGAGTTTTATCAATAAAGTTGGTTTTCTTTTTAGTATTAAAAACGTAATAATATTATTGGTTTTTTATTCTATGACATAGTTTTTTGCTCCAAGATCTCTGGACTACATAGACTACAATGCCTAATTTCAAGACTACCCTATTTATTAATCTTTACAGGGCTTTTTATGTGTGCCTTATAAGACCGCTGCTACAGTCATGAATACGAGCATTCATAAGAGTAGTTATTTTGTTTAACTAATCATCTATAAGCACACTATTTTTCGTCACAAATATCAGCAATGATTCTTTAAGAGGTCAAAGTCATCCAAGATCCTAAAACTAAAGATTTTTTCAGAAAAAACACATTGCCAATTTGATACATTTGAAGATGTAGACCTTTGAAGACCCTCTTCTAAAACTAAAATCAAATAAAAAAAAACACATAAAGCTGGTTTTTCATTGCAATTAGTTTCTAAGTGAAACAGCCCTATTTTTGATATTGGATGAAATAACGTAAAAATGCCATTATTCGGATTATTATGATGGATTTTGGTTATTATTTTTTATGGTGATGAGTTGAAGAGCAATGATTTGCTATTAACCTACATTGATCTTTAACGATTGATTTATGCTTCGTTTAATTAGATTGGTATCCGTATGAAAATATTGCTCGTGATTTGTGAATTCTGTTATTACGAGTACAGGGACGGATAGTATTTTATTTTATTTTATTTGGAAAACAAATAGACCGTATTTTGCCTATATGTAACACATAGATTAATAACACATAGTCCAGTAAAGTTACCACAGTTACATTATTCATATAAAGAAAAAGAAAATGGACATTTCACTCTATAAAAAATATATATTTATATATATAAATATATAAACATTACTAAAATACAATGTATCTGCTTAGATACGTTATCTTCATGTCATTTTGTATGCAGATATATTGTGTACTTTTTATGTATGTACAACGCGTGTAAAACCGTAGACAGCAACTAAAGGTTAATACAAATTTAGAGCTAACCCTTGCACAAAACCAAAATCATAGATAAATCATTACAGTATTTACGCTCTATTTGATTTTAATAATATTTAATGTCAAAATCAAAAGACCACTTTGAATAGACTTCTGACCTAGGTCTGACCTTTACCTAACCTAAGTTATTTTTTTTTAATTTTCTGTTACTTTATTATTCTAATCAATTTATTTTAAGAAACCTATTCTAACCACGTAATTGCCTCAACTGACAAAATAAAAAGACTTTATTTTTATCTCGCATTGTTTCAACAACATGCGGGTTATTTGCTCCCTGTTGCTTTAGGCGGAGTTTAGAACAAGAGGAAACATGTGTGTGAAAGTGCCTTTATTTTAACACGTACGAGTTTTAATGTTTCCGAAATGGCAGAAGTTGGGTGGAACCGAGACATAAAAGCTTAAGGTGGACGCGCACTAGTCATTTGAACAGATGATGGAATTACCTAAAAGTCTACCTAACTTCCGTGATGGCCAATTGATTTTTATAAGCTGAGGCCAACAACAAAGAATGCGTCCAGGTAGTTCATGATTAAGATATTTGAAATTTGATGTTTTTGAACCGATTTCAAAAAAGGAGGAATTTCTCAATTCGTCAAAATTTTTTTTTTATGTTTTTATTTTCATCGATTACTCCAAGACGCCTGAACCGATTTGGAAAATTATTTTTTGTTTCAAAGGGTATTAGGTTTTTCTTCCAATTTATACTTCTTATTTAAGTTTTATCGAAATCGATCAAGCGGTATTTTAAAATCTACAATAACCTAAAAATGGATGATATTTTCGCTTACTTCAAAACCTTGCTGTCTCATTGGAGCAGTGCGTTTAGTTGGCCTACCCATATTATATATTCATATACAAATACAAATACAAAACATTCTTTATTCAATAAAATCACAAGGGCCACTTTGAATCGTTTTCTTACATGCTAGTGAATCTAGGTGCCGGTTCTTCCTAACCCCAGTTCAAGAAGAATCTGGCAAGAAACTCGTCTGGTCTTAACACTTTTTTGTATGATCCTTGCCAATTTTTTTACGGATGCCGAGTCGATTTGGAGCAGATTCATCTTAAGCTTTTCTGCCATCTGAATAATCAGATATTTTATAATATGCTTTAATAGACAGTTTCTGATTAATTGTGTTTTTAAATTTGTCAATCGACAAATCTAACACGTCGCTTGGGACCTTGTTATAGAAGTGTACACTTTGCCCTATAAAAGACTTTAGCGGGCCTAACGGTGGGAAAAGCGAGTTTATCTTTATTTCTACCGTTAAAACTATGATCATCGCAATTTTTTTAAAATTAATGAACGTTTTTGTGCACATACATACATTCAATTTTTGTATACTTACTGACAAAGCACTGTCATGATATTTATTTCTTTATATTTATTTCTAAGTGTTTCTCTGGGGCCCATGTTATAAATTGCACGAACAGCTCTCTTCTGCAACACAAATATGGTGTTAATATCAGCAGCATTCCCCCACAACAGAATGCCATAAGACATACTGCTATGAAAGTAGCTGAAGTAAACGAGTCTAGCGGTATCTACGTCGGTAAAATGATGGATCTTTTTAACAGCGTATGCCACAGAGCTAAGTCTCTTCGACAATTTATCTATGCACATAGAGGGCCCCATAGCTTTTTATCTAAAGTAATGCCTAAGAACACTATAGTGTCGACGAGATCTATCTTTTCGTTTTTAATTTTAACATTGGCTTTCACCTGTTTAACATAGGGCAGTATAAATCGAATGCATTTCGTTTTTTTCTCGTTAAGTAATAAGTTGTTAACATTAAACCATTGTTTACAAAATATACAATATACATCTATTTTCTACATTTTGTTTATATTTAGTGATGTCGTTGTTGGTATTCTTTTAGTTTTTAAAAAGTAATTATATTTAATACAGGTTTTGACACGCAGACGGTTGTGTTCTAAATAACAATATCCATACCTTTAGTCAATGGGAAATCCGCCATGAATTAATGAGTGCGATCGATGCCGTCTGCACGCCATGCCACCGACTAGCTCTTTACATTACCTGGTGTTATTATATGGCAATTTACAAACAAAGAACTTTGAATCTATGTAGCGTGCTGGACAAGCAACGGTGAGCCTATATGACCTGTAGGCTCAACTTGCGCATTGAAGCAAATCGAAAATCAATAATTACGTTTTAAAAACTAAAATTAAACCCGACTTCATTAAATGAAATTTGAGCCCATAGAAATACAACTGAATTGAGAACATTCTACTTTATTTGAAGCCGGTTAAACATATTTTTATTTTACGCATTTTAGTTTTTTATTATTTTTCAAAATTAATAAACACTTCAGAAAAGCAAAATTCGACAATTTCGTTTTATCCAAGTAGATGACCTATTTTTTCCAGTATTTTCGATTTAAAAACCTCACTATTGAGCCGATTTAAAAAAAAATGTATATGGCACCATTTGGAAAGTATATCCTTTCACATGAAATCAGATTTTTTCAAATCGGTTCATATATGACGGAGTTATGAGGTAACAAACATAAAAAAAATACAGTCGAATTAACAACCTCCTCCTTTTTTGAAGTCGGTTAAAATGAATTGCAACTTTTTGCTATCAGACCTGCATTCATGTTGAAATTCTTCTTCATCTTCTTCATTTAAATAGCAGTATTTACAGATAATTTTGCCAAAGTCGAGTAAATGGTTTTAAAAGTAGTTTTAATAGACACAGAAAATTGCATGCTGCAATTCCAGTACAGAGTACTGGGGAAAAAAACATCGTGAGAAAGCCTATATTTGCCAAGTGCATAAAAGAAGCACCTGAGGCGCACTGGTTCTAAATAACTAATGACACGTTAAAAGGAAGATAGTCACAACGTCGTGAAAATGACTGATCTTTTGTATTGAACCTATAAAACGATTCCTTTTGGTCAAATCGGAACGAAACACAAAACTTGTATTCCATGTATTTTTTTAAGTAAGTAAGCATGGACATTCTACACATCATCATCTGGCCTCAAAGTAAGCAGAGCTTGTGTAATGCACATGACTGTTTTTTTTTTGTTTATCCATATTATACATAGAAACACCCAGACCCGAAACAAATACTTGCAGATCATACAAACAAAGAGTGACGATCTGCGAAAGGCTGCCGGCAGAAGCTGGATGCGTCGAGCTGAAGACAGGGCGCAATGGCGCTCATTAGGGGACGCCTATGTCCAGCAGTGAACTGCTATGGGCTGATGATGATGATGATACAAACATTTGTCCCGCGGCACACCGTTTACACTGGAGTCAATAATTGTAGCTTTGTTTTAAAAATGTCACCTATACCTAAATTTCGAGTAATAAAACTCGAAATAAAAAACTTGATACTAACACCTAATATAAAAGCGCAATGTAAGCTTAGTAAGACGGTCAAAAATAAAATAACAGCTTTAAAATAAAATAACAGATGATAATAATCAATCACTTTTCATAAACAAGTCTGGTCATCATAATACAAGCTATGCTTAGTTTGGGGCTAGATGGTGTTGTGTGCATTATCCAATAATATTTATTTATTCAATTAATTATTTATTTATAAGCTTTCTACCTATTCTAACTATTCTAAAATCGATGTGATTACAAGTTTGAAATCTTAAAAAAAACACGATGCCAAATATAAATGTCATCTTTTGAACCCGACTTAATTTAAAGTTCCTACTAATTTTACCATCACAATACCATCAAACTCATCTTAAGTCCATCAGACCTTTACATCCGAAGTAACAAAACTTTGTACAAAGGCAGATCCAAAAGTTGTAAAAGCAATAAAAGAGGTTGAAAGAAATATTAATATTTAGCTGAACCGGCAGCCGGGATCAAATCCAGTTGCGGCCGGTTTGAACCGGATCACGGAAACTTTACGGAAAATTGATAAAATGTTAATGTAAGAGAGTTAGAAAAGTGAATAGAGCACGAAAGTGTGAGAAGTAACTACCGACCTCGGTTACAAACTCGTAGAGTTTTAGACAAAATGTGCTTCACGTGTCAAAACTTATACCATACCATTGCGACCTTTAGAATGCGCATTCTCTGTTTCTACGTGGTTACAACTTCTAGAATTGTTTCCTTTGGCTTGAGCATAATATATAGATTTACTTAAACAGTTGTGTACTCGTACCTTAGATACATAATAAGGCAACCTAACCTTTTTTATAATTAACTTATGTCCTTCTTAGCGCGCGAAATGACGGAACATTTTTATAATTAATTTGCCCAACAACAAACTTTATATCGTAGGATGTAATTCAAATTACAAACGAACAATATATCTGTATTTCAGAACAGACAACAATAGTACAGATAATGGTATAAAAACGATGCTGAAGTATAAAACTATGTTGGAAACATCAACGCAAATCCGAAATTAAATTATACAGATGGTTCCATCCACAACTTAGTACTTACAATATAAAACTAAAAAATGAAGGTGTGTGTGTGCGTGTGTGTGTGTGGGTGTGTATGTATGCATGTGTGCATATTGTATTGTATGTGGTAATGTGGTAAACATTTTTGATTTCCCCTTACAGTAGGGCAGGTAATGGAGTGCCGCTATAACTCGCCGCTATAGCTATATATAGCAATAGCAACAGCTAGCCGATCGGTTCATACCAGAAGTTCGCTCTGTGCGCTTTTATGACTCTTATA
This sequence comes from Lampropteryx suffumata, assembly GCA_948098915.1. Taxonomy (NCBI): domain Eukaryota; kingdom Metazoa; phylum Arthropoda; class Insecta; order Lepidoptera; family Geometridae; genus Lampropteryx; species Lampropteryx suffumata. Next base: position 18,202,639 of record OX402557.1, on the reverse strand, counting down.
AACCTAAACATGACAGAGTTTTATAAAAAGGTTTTCTTTTTATGTAAAATAGGGGAGTTGGGAAGTTTCCATTTGTTTCAAAAGTTTGTGACAAAATGCGTGTGGGTTAAATTGAGTGTAATGCGATGGGTTTTGTGTGGTGAGAGGTTTGCGGCGAAGTTTTATACAGAACCCTGATTTATATTCGTACAAAACGTATTAACTATTTTCAAAAAACAACGGATATTTTTAGTACACGCTTTTTATTTCTGTAGAATTGGACGGACGAGAATATAAGTAATTTGCTTTTTGCCATCAGTTTTTCATACTAGGATTAATATTAAATATGCAAGCGTCCATTAGTAACAGTTAGTAATCCGTTAGTAACACCCTTCAGTTAACTTTTATATGAGAAAAGAAACGAATGCCATTCATGCTTATTTTAAAAGTATATTTAGAAATACAAATGCACAGAATAATATACAATTTTATAAAACTTTTTAACAAAAAATGAAGCCGCCGAAAAAACTGAAAAAATATAATATACCTTTTTTATTTAAACTTAATAGGTAACTAAATTCTTAATTTAATGTAAGTATACCTGTAATATACCTAAGTATAACTTAGTTATTAAGGTTAAATAAAAAAGCTTTATTATTTTTTGCTTTTCAGTTTTTTCGGTGGTTTAATTTTTGTTAACAAGTTTTATTTTATATTTTTTGTGGCTATAATTTACTAATTACTACATCTTTGATTACTATTTAAATAGCTACCTACCTTACTTTAGCTATCATACATTACAATCAGTGAGTGAACAATCAATCATCATCTGTTTTCTTACCCTTAGGGTTGTTTTTGTTTAAACTTATATATTACCAACTTCAGGGTATACCCTTTCCATTCAAAAAATAATTATTAAAATCCGACTAGGTACTCTGTAAAAAGTTATGCGTGGTCATACATAAAAAAACACACGTATCACTTTCGAACGTCTTACATAGGTGAGTTTAGTTTTGTATAGTATCGTATAAAAAGATCAAGGAGGTCGCGCTGGAATGGAACTAGGTAAAGAGCTGAATCGTTTTCCGAAATGAGTATAGCAAGAAGAAGAAGACAAAGATGAATCAGGCTTTAGTGGCTATTAATAAAACTAAATAGTGGCTTATGTTAACATTATTTTAATTTCAAATTTATTTGTAATAAGTTTTTAGTGAAACAAAGGCATCCTACACAGGTACAATAAAGTAATTAAAACATCGTAACCACTAATAATACTCATCAACAGCTATTTAATTAGTTTGTCGTTATAAAGCCGTTTATTGCGTGTGGTCAGTGACAGCTAATTCAAGTTTTATTGATAAAATCAGTAGCTACATTAAAATCGTATAAATGGTTTTTTGTGTTACCAATATTTTGATGTGCCTATAACTTTATTTATATTTGACTTATTATGTTGTAAGATTGAAGAACTCGCTTGATACATCTACTTATGGGTCGATTACACGTAACCAGTACAGTGGCGAGTACGTACACCTACTTGCCCGCCTCGACTCTCTATTCTAAAAGAAACATATAAAAGTTTTTATTTGGCAACACAGAACTGAACGGAAAACAGTAACATAAAACAAGATAGATAGATAGATTAACGCTTTATTGTACACAGAGAGAACATACAAAAAAAAAACAATTAGCAATAAAGTTATACAATACCCCTGTGTACCCCTATCGCTAAAAGCGATCTCTTCCAGGCATCCTATAACGTGTATAATTTTGTCGAGATAGTACTTTTCCTTCTGGTTGCTCTCTTTTGCAGGAGCCGTCAGCTCAGCGAATTTCTCGACATTTTGTCCACTTATAGATGTCTTTTGACACATTGACACATTTTTTTATTCTTCCTACTCGTCGTTGTTTGTTCATTATAAACTGTACAAAGTACTTAAATCACAGTATACAGTAAACGAACAGTATAGTAAAATGATACGAACCGAAATGGTAAAGTATTTTAGCACTTACTGTCTCGCTATTGTAATCGTTACGTGTAAGTGACCCGAGCTAGAACTTTGGGTTTCATCTATCAGTGTCAGGGATTCCGCCAAAGATAAAAATAATACAGTAGCAGTGCCAGACTGCGGTGTCAGATAACAGTTTTGTAGACGACAGTACCTATGGGGAAGCTATCGTCCGTGTAACTCCGTTGATCACGAAGGACAGTCGCAAACAAAATGCGTCCAGTGTGGCTACAAAAAAGGCAGTTGAAGTATCTTGTACCTGCGATCATGCCCTGAAAACCTTTTACATGGTAACAATATTAGCCTCCCGTTTTTAAAACGTTATATTGAAACTTTTAGTTCAAATGCAATATTGATAAGAAAAATGTGTCAAACATGTCAAACACGTGTCACATGTCAAACACGACTATAATCCCCGGGCTCAGTAGAAGTGACAAGACTTCCTAAAATTTATGGTTGCTTAGATATATTGAGATCTCTAAAGGGTTACTGCACATATAGGTACATATTATATACACACACTTATTTTTTAGGTTCTTAGATGTGCCGGTTCACTCACAATGTTTTCATTTTCCATTTGAGAGTACTGACAATAGCAATCATACATTTATCGAAATAAAAAAACCATTCGTTTGTACCTAATGTGTGACCAGGTTCAAACCCACGACCTAATGATCGGAAGGTGTTGCTAATACTACATTACCAGTGCTATTTATATATATTAGCGGCGATAGGTTTGTAACCTGTCACATACGAAACACTAAAAACTAAACGTGGACATATTTTGTCAAATATAATATCACTATATATTTAGTGTATTCGTTATAGGGATCTGAAGAGATATCTACCGAGCAAATTGTAAATTGTAACTTTGATTTACAATGTTGTAAAATGTGCTCTATTCAAAATTTCAAATTAATTTATAATTTTCTTGTAGCTTTACTAATTTCATTCTTCATTATTTGTGTTTATTCGACTATTTTTTAAACTTATAGTTATCATGTAATTATGTCCATTCTATCTATTAGCTTACCGATTTCCCATGGTATCAACGGAAGACCAGCGTAGGTCGTTACACACTGCATTATGCTGAGTTTGGTCTATTTTGCAACATTTTACATGATGTTTTATTTATTAAGTAAATTTATTTAATATTTTTTATTAGTTTTATGAGTTTTAGGAATACTGACAGCTATGTAGGTACAATGTTAATTATGAAATATGTCATATATGCCAGACATTTTTATAGAATGCCAATTAAATGTTTCCACTTGTAGTTAAAAAAAATAAGTAAATTGAAATATAAATACAGATGACAAATAAATTTTAATCTTGTACTTAATATACCTTTTTTTTCTTTGATAGTTGAAGATAAACCGCTTGTACAATTATTACCATAAAAGTAATTTATTTACAGAAATAATTACAGAAATTTACAGAATACTATAAAATACATGTAAAATAGTTAAGTTTTCTGAGGACCGTTTAAAACCATCTATAGATAGGTCAGAACAAGAAGTACAGAACATGCTGCTATATTTTCTTTGTAATTGTTTACTCTTTTTATTCCTGTAGTACCTTAGCTTGTAGGCGGCCAACTCAAATTGTAAATCACGATTGCATTATGTAACACGTTTGGTCAGTATACTTTAGTTATATGATACTTTAGTCGCCAATTTCATAGCCCTACAATATAAAGGGTTCATCGACCTGCTATCTGAATCTGCCTTTATCGGGGTGCAGGTAATCATGTGAGTGCGATACGTTGTTCTATGGTACACCTGCCCATTCCCATATCGTTAGGGGGATTTTTGAATCTGTATGTATACTTTACTCGTATGGTGTTAATTTTTTTTATATCTTCCACATCCATCCATACTCTTTTTAAATTCTTTATCTGTTTGTCTGTTTTATTTTACTTATTCACAGCTAAACGACTAAACGAATGGACATCTGCTTTTTATGTACCACGCGTGCAAAGTTGCGGGCTGCAGTAAGTTAATTACAGATTTTTGTGATCTAAAACAACAGTAAGTATACAACCTTATTCAAGTTGTGAATAATCGGTAAAATTTTTTTGGTTGTTCATATTTCAGACCGCCTGAGGCCTAACTACACAAACACCCAATCTCAACGGAAAAAAATAGAACGCGCTTTCGTTGCGTTTTGGAGTTTCTATATCTTGCGATAATTAACCTGATTAAGAAAGAAAAAAATAAATAAATAAACACACACAAAACAGAAGAGCGGAAAAAAGACTAAAACAAATATACCCCAAGGAGAAATTCACCACCAAACATTGTTCTAACGAAAAAACATGTTAAATTGAAGGACAATCAACTTTGCACTTAATATTTTTTTTATTGATATAGGTAGGTCACGGTCATGTAAGTTTGTAATCATATTTTGTGCTACGTTATCCCTATATAATATAAAAATCTTCTGTCACAGTTTTCGTGTTTATACTCCTCCGAAACGGCTTGACCGATTTTGATGAAATTGTATACGTATATTCAGTAGAATATACATATAATTTTTTATTTTTTTTTATAATTCATATAATTTTTTTTTTGAGAATAGGTTTATAAATTTTTTTTATACCCACTTAGGGTTAGGGGTTGCTCATCCCAAAAATTTTGTTTTATGATCAATAAGGCAAAACAACGTTTGCCGGGTCAGCTAACTAAATAATAATAATAAATAATCAGGCATGCGACAGACATGACCAGCCCAGCTCCACTTAACCTTCGCAACGTTTCGAGCTACATCAGCAATTTGGGTTCTGGAGCGCAGAGTTGTGTTGCGTATGCGGTCGGTACGTTTAACACCGAGAATGCTGCGCTCCATTGCTCCATTCCGTTGACAAATTTCGAGTTCGGACTTTTGGATATTCGTAAGGGACCAAGTTTGTGCTCCATAAGTTAATATGGGGAGGATACACATATCCATTAGCTTCCGTTTTAATGATAACGGAAGAGTGCCCTTCATAAGATCTTTCATAGACCAGTAGCCCCTCCATGCATTTTCTGACCGCCTTGCTATTTCTTGGTTTTGGCGGGACTCGAAGGAGGCTACCTGGCCCAGGTAAAGGTATTCAGTGACGTATTGTATATCCTGCCCAAATATAATGATTTAGCGCTTGGTCGTGTTTGTCATGACTTTGGTCTTTGTCATATTCATTTTTAGTCCGATCTCGAGGCTTTTAGCGCTTAAATCTTCAAGCATGCTCTGTAGCTCGTGAGCAGAGGATGAAAAAAGAACAATGTCGTCGGCGAAACGAAGGTTAGACAGCCTCCTCCCGCCGACGTCTATACCCTTCCCTTCCCAGCCCGTTGCTAGCTTTCTGAAGATTTCTTCGAGGGTACTGGTGAAGAGTTTTGGTGACAGCGAATCACCTTGCTTGACACCTTTTTCTATTGCAAATGTAGGACCTTGTGTTTGTAATTTAATTGCTGCTGTGCTATTTTGGTAAATATTGCGGATGAGATTGATGTAGGTTGGTTCTATATTTTGGTTGGAGAGAGCAGTAAATATTGCAGAATAGGCTATGGAATCAAAAGCTTTGGCGTAATCCACAAAAGTGAGGTAAAATGGAATATTAAATTCATTGTGCTTTTCTATCACTTGGTTGATGGCGTGAAGATGGTCAGTAGTAGAAAGACCTTTTCGGAAGCCTGCCTGTTCTGGTGGCTGTTCCAAGTCCAATACGTCTTTCGATAACCTTAATAAATGTTTTGTACAAGTGGGACACAAGGCTTATAGGCCTGTAGTTGTTAATGTCTGATTTATCGCCTTTTTTATGGAGAAGGATGATATTAGAATGGCAGAACTGGTTTGGAAAGGCTTTAAAATAATGTTGAATAGGTTGGTGATGTGGGGCAAAAGTGTTGGTTCACCCAGTTTCAAAGCTTTTGTGCTGATGCCATCTTCCCCTGGTACTCGATTGTACTTCATATTGCATAGCGCAACATGCACTTGGTAGCCAGTAATAAGAGATACTGTCTCTGGACATGAATAGATTTTTACGTTCGTTGGTTGTGCATGTGATCTGCGAGGGTTTGAGTATAAAGATTTATAGAAATCTGTACATATGTGCATTATTTTTTCTCGGTTTTGATGTTTGATTCCGTGCATGTTTTTTGAACTGGTGATCCAAGATTTTTATTTTGCGATTCCTCGTTTCGCTATCCTTAACGAGCGGTTGTTGCCTAGGGAATTTTCTATTAGGCTAATATTATATACTCTTAAATCTTTTCTAATATTTCTTTTCGCTTCTTTATCTTTGGCTTTAAATGTGAAACTATTCCGAGCTGTTGTTAATTTTAATCTTTCATCTATTAACTTTATAGTGTGGTCTGATAATTTATTCTTGTTACGCGGTGTTTGTTTGATTTTATTACTTGCAATTTTTAAACTATTTTTAATGTTGTTGTATTGCTCTTGTACTTCTGCACATTCCATGTTGAGTAAGCTAAAACTATTTTTTAATTCCAAATTAAATATTTCGTTACAATTTATTAATGATTCCTTATTTATTTTTTTAATTTTATTTGTAAATAATTTCTTACGGTGCAGTTTTACATTAAAAGAGAGTGTGACTCTTATGGGCCTGTGGTCTGAACTAAATTTAAAACAGTTTAGTACGTTTACATTCTTTAAAAAGCTGCGATCTGAAAAAGAAACTATTGCCGATAGCCAATCTTTGCCCGAATTTAAATTGAATAAGGCGCTCACCACGCTCGTTTCGTGTGCCTAGCCATGTGGGCCCAGAACATCTGTGTTATCTGTCGATTGTTTTTGACCAATTTTGCCGTTGAAATCATCCAGTATGATGTTCCAAGTTCCTCGATGATTGTCGCAGGCTTCATTGAGTAATTCGTAGAAGTCTTCCACTTCGTCGGCAGAGTGGCTTGTTGTCGGTGCATACACCTGTATAACTGGTAATGTTTTCTTTTGAGATATTTGAAATTTAAGTACTGCTATTCTTTCTGAATATGGGACGAACTCCTGCATATTGTCTTTCCATTTTTTGTTTACTAAAAACCCTACATCGTACAATCTTCCTGTTTCACCATAGTAATAGAATATATCATTTTTTCTTTCAATTGTATCTTCAGCTAACTAGTATAACTATATATTGAGAGAACTGGTACTAAATTCTTGGTCTATTGGTAGTGGCCCCGCCTTCGGATCCTAAGGTCGTGACAAATCCGGACGTGCACCAATGGATTTTTATATATTAATCTTTTCACCAAACTAGTTCTAAAAAACTATAGACACGATAATAAAATGAAGAAGACAATACATTAACTGTTTTCTGATTTTTTTCTCCATTTTTACAGTGAGATCTTGCTATTTGTCAAGGTTTATGATGATACCCTATACGTTGTAATTTAATCTGGCAATCGTTTCATATGTGGGTTACCGTATTTAGGCTGTAATTTTTCATTGCATTGACTAAGAAGCTTGTTTTTTTTTGATACATTCGTGTGTTCCTGAGAAAAAAAGTCTTGATATACCGTCAGACAGACAGGCGGACAGCGAAAATTTTAAGATTTGAATTTGAAATCTTAAAATCTTCGCTGTCCGCCTGTCTGTCTGTCGGTATATAAAGATCTTTTTTCATAGGTCCAGCCAACTGAAGCAAACAACTGATATAAGCATGAGTAATTGTAACATTCGTTGTAAAAAATAAGGTTGAAATAATTGAATAACATATTATATCCTAAATATAACCAAGAAAAACGTATTAATAATTTTCTTATTATGACTTCAGTAACTCACCCAATTTCAACCTTATTTTTAGCAACGAATGCCACAATTACTCATGCTTATCTTATGGTTCAGTTGGCTGGACCTATGAAATCTTGACTAATCGCAAAACTCTATAGACTTTAGAATCCAAGCTGAGTATTTGAATATGCATCAGTTCTACAGTGACGCAACACGTGCAAGCAACGTTAACAAGACGCTGGAGCGCGTCCAACTGTGCCACGGTCACTGCTCGCTAGACCATTAGCGGCAAAGATATCCGCATTGTGTTTCTGGAGAGTTCCTAAGTGGCCAGTCCTAGACCATGGGCGTGAAGCAGGCTCAGGGTTGTACCCATTTGGAGAAATTATAGCACAGCAATTAGTCACATAGGGAATTACTTGCAAGCTAACGAATTGTAGATAGAATAGAAATAGAATAGAAAATACTTTATGGCACACCAAATATACATTGAACAAGTAGAAACAAAAATAACAATGTTTTGCTAGTCGGTAGTACAATGGGCGGTCCTGTCGCTATGTAGCATCTCTGCCAGATACCCTTGAGATGGATTTTTCATTAGTTTTGTATAATTGACTCACAATATGAGTCAATTATACAAAACTGCTTTCTTTGTGGTTTTCATAAGTAAAAACGTTTTTGCTTCACTTGTATAGAGAATAAGTGTTCCAAAAGCTTCGATATTATCTAGTTTTGGTGATAAGTGCCTACTTACTATTAACGGTCTATTAACTACCAGCCTTATAAACGTCTCTCAACTTCAGTCAAATAATGTGCTTTATTCAGTGTCCTTTAATTAAGTTATTAACTAATCACTGTTTAAAATAGTGCTATTACTTTTTGTAAGATTGTGAGAAATAGTGACAGGGAAGGGAATCTTATGCAATGTTTAGGCAGGGTTCCAGATAAGAGGCGTCTGTGGCGCACTGGGCTAAGGTTCGGCTGATACGCAGAAGGTGTAGGGTTCCATTGCCGCCGCTGGACAAAAGTTTGTATGATCTGCAAGTATTTGCCTCGCGTCTAGCTAAAGTATAGCTCTGCTTACTTTTGGGGGAAATATCCAGGATCATTTATTTATTATAAGTATGACAGTAAGTCACTAGAATTGGTCACTGATTCATACAAAAAAGTACCAGTAGTTTTCCGTTAGAGACGGGTCGGAATCTTGATTTATTATGGCTGCCATTTTGTTTTAGCTTTTATATATTAGATTATTTTTTCTTAGTTATATAAGTCATATCACTATGACCTTAATCACTATTCAGTAGTTAGATATAAATCCTCTGGGATAACTTACAGAATAGCTTATTATCAAACAAGCGAGAGTTAGTTCGACTCTACTAAGCTGTGGTGTAAAATTTATGTCAATGACATAGAGTACCAAATGCAATGATCCACGTGTCTACGCTTACGTTAACGTTCTTATAATACAAGAGCCTTATTAAAAATACAACCTGCCCCAAAAGACCAGCTTGTATGAATTATGGGCCAGCCATAGAAAAGCGTGCATTTGACTACACATTTTGTCGTTGGCTGCGCTCCAAAGCGCGCCGGGCTCGGCTCGTGTGCCAATATTTTGTGAACAGGCAAACAGGCTGAAAATGATTGTAAATATCGCAGTTCTGCTTGGAGCTTACGACTACCTATAAGCTTCCTAGAATGTCGGCCCTATTTCATTACGCGCCCTATTTCTTTACCTTACCACCAAAAATTGCATGTAAAATAAATGCTAGTATTCTTACATGCTAGTGAATCTAGATGCCGGTTCCTCCTATCCTCAGTTCAAGAAGAATCCGACAAGAAACACGTCTGGTCTTAACACTTTTAAGGGTTCCGAACACTTTTAGTTTCGCTGTGTCCGTCTGTCTGTCCTCCTCTAGCTCTTGCTCGCAGAACTTAATCGTGGTGAAATTTTTATTGGTAGTACGTATCAGTTCAGGCACATACAAAAACATGAAACATGATGATATAATAACATTGAAAAAAAATTTTTTAGGGATACCTCTTACATGTACAGTATTTTTTTACATAGTTTTTTACATACATAGTTATGGTGCGTTTAAGCGCGTCCATATTTACTAATATTATAAGCTTGAGTATCTCTGTTTGTTAGTTCTTTCTGTTTCTTTGTTTGTTACCTTTTCACGGCTTAACGAATCTTGATAAATAGATATTAGATCGTATCTTAGCAAAAGACAGCCTATTTTTATGTAGGTACAACGCATGCAAAGCCACAGTAAGCTGCTAGATTCTCATACATTTTACCTATAATTTACGGCACATGACAATGACAAGAAAAATTAAGTTAGTAGATAGGTACTCTTGTTTGGAAACAATAGACAAGGGGAGACTGTCCTCGATACAAGGGTGCTTCTTACAAAGAAGCTCTTGAGTCTCGAAATAGAAGTCCACGGGTGAAACTTTAACATGTTTTTGAAGAGCACTCTGGAATGTCAGTGCCGTTTTATTGGATCCTGAATCTACTAGAGGTGTAAGTGAGAAGTATTGCGAAGTGTGTGAAGCCTTGATATGACATAATTACGTTTTAAAAACTAAAATGAAAACCGACTTAATTAATATAAAAATACGACAATTTTTTCCAGCTATTTTGATTATAAAACCAAACTACTGAACCGATTTTGATAAAATTTATAAGACTAATTAAAAATTCCTTATATCCTTTCACACGAAAAAATATTTCTTTAAATCGGATCAAGATTTTTTTAAGTTATGAGGTAACAAACATAAAAAAACCGAATTGAGAACTTCCTCCTTTTTTGAAGTATATTTTTGGAATAATAAGTGTTCGGTAACTAATATGGATCAATTTGGAGCAAATACTTTACCTGAATAAGTCCATATCGCGAGGCATGTGCTAGTATCTCTATACGGTTGCTACATGTTTCTATTGTTGTAATGGGTCAATGACGATCCGTAACGTTTTTAGTTGAGAATGCAGATTTATGGAGCTAAAAAATCCTTAACCAGTGCAAAAATGTTTGTTCTACGACAAAAATTGACGATGTTATGAACAAATTACTAGCGAAGTTCAGTGAGTGTTTGTTGTAGTTGCTGTGACTGTTATCGTATCGTGTTGCGTTGTGTTGCAGTTATCGAATTGTGAAGTAAGAGGGCCGGCTGCATCGGACCGTCCCAGTGACGTCACACGCACCCGCGTACATTGATTTTACCGACAGGAACAGTTTAATGTTTTTTACCTAATATCTTCGTAAGTCCGATTCGAATCATTCAAAAAGATATAATCTTATAAAGAATAACGTGGATACTAGTTCAATTAAATTTGCTATAACTTTACTGATCCTCATAGCTTAATGTTGTCGTGACGCTAAAATTATAAAATAATATTAGTAATGATATTGTCAAATGATAATAATTATAATTGAAAAGATTATAATTGGCAAATATTGCCAAAGATTGGACAGATTCGATTGTCCGTGTAAGCGAGCAAACCGGTTTAAGGTACTTATAGCAGAAGTTATACTGTCTGTTATACGTGTCGCTTACCCGATTGTTGTGGAGCTGGTTCAGGTATCTGAAACAAAATAACATTTTGTAAATAACAAAAAAGAGTTATATTTTAAATCTTCAATAGACTAGTGGCTCGCCTAGTGGTAAGCGTCCATGCGACCGACGATGGGGCACGAAGGTCTAGAAGACTCTAAATTTACTTTGGAATTGAATAAAGCCAGATTGTAGTTTTCAGGAAAGATGGACGACGGCAAGGTATTACAATCCGTGGCTACATGATAAACAAAGCGCTTTGTTATGGACATAAAAAGTATGGACGGTACTGAGCGGTATGTCTGCTTGTCCTGTAGTGAAAGAGTTCTTTTAAAGATTTATGTACAAATGGCAATGTCGGTCATAACATCTCAATGTGTTTGAGTATCACAAGATATTTCGTATGATCCTATTATTCAGCTATTTTATCTTCTGTGTAATTTTTTGACGCTAGATGGCGTGTGTAATATCAACCAATATTTTATTTTATAACTTTGATTACGTGTTTCTCCAAAAAAATAAAGCCACTTACATGCGTGACAACTTTCCCGTTGCCACCTGATGCGTTCAAATGTTTTGAAGAACTCAAGCAAGATATCAAGGAAGCCGCTCTAGTAACCATTAACGACAATGAAATGTTTACAGTCGAAACAGACGCTTCGGAATTCGCGCTAGGGGCTACGTTGACCCAACATGGAAGACCAGTTGCTTTTTTTTCTCGGACACTGAATAACTCTGAACGCAAACAATCCGCAATCGAAAAAGAGGCTTGTGCGATAGTAGAGAGCCTAAGGAGATGGAGACACTAACCTGATTGTTAGACCTTTTCTTCTTCTATAAGACCAATACAACCATACGATATAGTTTATATACCAGGCACTGAAAACGCTGCTGCGGACGCTCTATCTCGCGTATGCACCTACATGAATATAAACAAGTTGAAAGAACTACATAACGCACTCTGCCACCCAGGAGTAACTAGAATGTATCACTGGCTAAGATCTAAAAACTTGCCCTTCTCAGCTAATGATGTCAAGGAGATGACCACCTCGTGCCCTATCTGCACCGAAATAAAACCGAGGTTTCTTAAGGCCAAGGGTAAATTGATAAAAGCTACGTCGCTGTTTGAACGGATCAACATAGATTTTAAAGGACCACTGCCTTCTAAAACAGCCAACAAGTACATACTTACGATTATTGATGAGTACAGTTGGTTTCCTTTTGCATACCCATGTAAGGATATGACCTCAGCCACCGTCATTACTTGCCTGAAAGATCTTTTTCTAACATTTGACCAATCTCTACATTCATAGCGATAGAGGGTCGTCATTCATGTCCGAAGAGTTCAAATCATTCCTACAACAGTCAAACATAGCCTCGTCCAGAACGACGCCCTATAACCCCCAAGGTAATGGCCAAGTGGAGCCACTAAGCGGAACGCTCTGGCGAACTATTCAACTCCGCCTTCGGTCAAAGGTATTATCGGTGGAAAATTGGGAAGTAGTACTGAAGGACGCATTGCATTGTGTCCGATCCCTCCAGTGTACAGCAACAAACGCTACTCCGCACGAAAAACTTTTCATATACCCTAGAAGATCCCCGAACGGAGATTCACTGCCATCTTGGCTCACGCCGGGACCAATCCTTGTTAAGAAGAACGTTTGCTCTTCAAAAACAGACCCTCTTGTCGAAGAAGCCGAGCTCCTAGAGACCAATCCCAATCCCTACTACTCTCTCATAAGACGGGATAATGGACAAACCTCAACGGTATTAAACCGTCAATTGGCCCCCTTCCCCAGTACTACTGATGATAGCAGAGACGATAACTTTGAAACGGCCTCCGAAGATGATTATCTTCCATCTGAAAATAACTCCACATCTCCACCTGAAAATATCGCTCCTTCGTCACCGCCTCGTTTAGAAGAACCATCGACGTCCTCACGAGTTCTTCAGACTGGACTCCCTAGGAGATCTAATAGAATGCGAAAATTACCCTCCTACCTGGCGGACTTTGTGGTTGATGGAAGTGAGAGTAAAAACTGAACCGGGGGAGAATGAGGTGATATGCGACCTCCGCACCGTATACGATCTCCATAGTGCTGTCAATACCAAAGGTGTTAACTTTCATACTTTGTTATTAATGATCATTAGGTTTGTCTAGTGGAATTCTTTCAGTTAAATAAAATCAATGTTTCTCTTGGTTTCTCGTTTATTTCGCCACACTGTCCCGTTCGCGACTTCATCCGCTCGTTTTAAAAAGAAAACTATATAATATTAACACACTTTGCTTCATTTTGCTTTTGCTATTCGGGGCGACGACAAATCCAACAAATCAAATATCACGAAACCGGTCCAGCCTTTCCCTAGTTGTAAATAGTGTGACTAACACGACTTTGCTTTATACATAAAGATAATTACATAATGAAGGTTCCACTCATAAGGGCAGGCTTTCGTCAGATTAACCATATGACGTCATCGGGTCGGGTACCGGATGTGTGCTACGGCTCCGACCTCATAAGAGCTCCTTACATTTTCTTGACAAAAATACTAGCTTAAGCAGTTCCGCTCGCGACACGTATTTAGTCTGAGAGGTGCTAAGAGGCCCTCTGTGCTGAGAGGCCAGTAATGAATTCCACGAGTACCCGACTGTAACATTATGAACACTTCATTGCGACGAACACTTTATTTAAGGCATGTCAGCTCAGTTGGTAGTAGCTCTGCCGTCTGCGATGTAGGTTGAGGATTCGATTCCTTTCCAGGATAAACATTTGTGTGAAGGACATAGGTGTTTGTTCTGTGTCTGGGTGTTATAAAGTATCATAAGTATGTATTTAAAAATATATAAGTATTCCATCAGTCATCTTGTCACCATAATACAAGCTATGCTTAGTTTGGGGCTAGATGGTGTTGTGTGCATTGTCCAGCAATATTTATTATTTATTATTTTATTTAAGGTATATTAATTCTACATTCTAGAATAATGCAGAAAACCTAACGAGTATGTGTCTACTATAAAATAATAAGTTTATAACATTTTTATTGAAGTCTATCTGTACCCGGCATGCGTTGCAATGCCACAAATTTTTCACTGTTTAAATCTTCCCTGGACTACGACAAACATTTCAACACCAAAATATGCTAAATCAGTCCAGCCGTTCTCGAGTTTTAGCGAGACTAACGAACAGCAATTGATTTTTATTATAAAGGTTAAGTATTGTACCCTCTGCAACTAATTTATTTTGTTTCTATGATACACTTTACGTGAATATTAGGAAAAGACAGAGATCATGGCTCTTTGTATTCTGTAAAAGTAGACTTTTACTCAACTATTTTTATTTACGGTGGACCCGAAAAAGTATCTGATACGAGGATGCGAAAGGCCTATGGTGGATCAGGGAGCCCCCCGTCGTGTGCATAGCTTGAAGCGGTTGGAATCGAATCGACAGAGCAATTTCAAGTCGTACGTGCTCCGAGTAGCTGCCAAGTTCAAGGACTTATTTTTCGCATCCGACTACAGTCAATAGAAGTTATCTGCCGACGGTATAGGGAAGCACCGCTTACAAAGCAAGTGCCGTGTATCTTGGGTAGTACATTAGTTTAATAAGTATGTATGTTAGTCATTTATACATATCACTTTGTTGCATTAAATAATAATAATAACAAAAACATTATTGAGAACACTATAAAACAAAATAAGAAATTGAAACGTAAGTGCATATACATAAATTAATAGTGTCCTGCAATCGGCGGTCTTATCGTGCTTACGATTTGTACCAGGCAACCGTATATTATATTAAATATCGTTTATATTATATTATTATTGTTATTATACCTACTGTTTAGACTATACATTGATTGTAAGTCAGTCACGTTACGAATTAACGGTAAACTAGATTCCGACTATGGCTTCGCCATCTTTGTCAGTCCCTACTCTATGTAGGGTAGATTCATAGAGTTACAACTTTTTACTAGAACGTTGCTTAGATGGTTGGTTACTAGCCTCCATCAAGTTATCAGAGAACGCATAAAAGGGCAGTTAAATTCTTCTTTTTCTTCACAAGTTATATCGAGCCAGTTCGGTGAAAGCATTCAAGTGCGCCTCAGAGGCTCTTTTCTTGCACTTGGAACATATCTTCGATTAGGTTCCACATGTCAGTTTCCTCACTATGTTTTCCTGCACTGATTGAGAGTACAGGTTTGAGTTAGCGCACATTAAATCCATTTGCGCATGAGTAGAACCTACTACTTTAAGATCGGAAGGCGTGGCCACTACCACTAGTGCTCGTAAACTCAATAAACTTCTAATTATCATAAGTTGATGTCAAAAAACCAAGATATCATTATCATGATCATTATCATTAGACGACCTCTGTGGCGCAATAGGCTAAGTACCGACAGATACGCAAAAGATTGCGGGTTCGAATTCCGCCGCGGGACAAATGTTTGTATGATCTGCAAGTATTTGTCTCGGGTCTGGGTATTTCATATGTATAATATGTATGTATATACAAAAAAATATATAAGTAGTATATCAGTCATATGGTACCCATAACACAAGCTCTGCTTACTATCTGGGGCCAGATGATGCTGTGTGAAATGGCCGGTATTATTGTTTTTACTATTTTTTTTCAATCTGCTCTCTACAATCTGGGTCTCTTCAAGCTAGGTATCTTCTAGACCAGCATGCCCCAACATCGGCCACATCGTCGCTTACCATCAGGCAAGTTCGGGGTCAAACGTAGGAATATCTATAATCTATATAATAAAAATCAATTGCTGTTCGTTAGTCTCGCTAAAACTCAAGAACGGCTGGACTGATTTAGCTGATTTTTGTGTTGAAATGTTTGTCGTAGTCCAGGGAAGGTTTAAAAGGTGAGTAATATGAAAAAACATGCTTGCTTTTTATTCATTGATTTAGAGGCGGTACGAAGTGTGCCGGGTCAGCTAGTGAAATATAAAATTGGTTGTCTGTAAAGTCGGTTTACGGACGATAGTATAACGTGACAACGTTATGCGCTCTCGCTACGATCGTGACGGGACAATGAGCATAACGGGATTAATAGTCATCCTTTTTCGTGCGTGCAGCCGGCGTTCATCGATCGAAAAAAATCTACCTTTATCTATTCGCTTATCTAAATCTATTAATATATTTAAAATCAAAGTCCATAACCTTTATCTGTCTTTATCTGGAAACTGCTAACTGGTTGTTAGCTTCTATCACTATAGAAAGTTGTTTGTTAGTAGGTATGTATGTCATCTTTCTTTGTGTAATTTTTGTTTTGTAGGTTTAATTATAGGCATTGTTATAGTTATTGTAATATTTTGTATTTTTTATGTATTAGATAAGGTATAGGTAACTTTTTTTGTACACCGCCGACTTTTTGGTTTTTTGTCTATCCTGTCCATCCAAAGGTTGCCTGGAAGAGATCGCTTTTAGCGATAAGGCTGCCCATTGTACTGTATTGCTAATCATTATTTTTTGTGTGTTCTCTTGTGTACAATAAAGTGTTTATCTATCTATCTATCTATCTAAATAATGCGAGCCTTTCATCACAATCCACACTGAATTGGGATAAGGTAGTATCAATCATGAAACTAACTGATAAGTTTAAGCATTTCTGATATTTCAGGATAATATCGATTGACACATCCACGTTCGCCAAGCAGATGACAATATCAGATAAGACCCATATCACTATGAGCAAAGTTTCATACTCAGCCTTCAAGAAATTGTACCTACCATGTAAATTACCATTTACATACAAATTACTTTGTAAGTAATACCTGTCTGCTCTCTGATGTGGATATTGAGTGTGATTACACTGGTGCTCTTACAAGGATCCGTGCTTTGGAGTCTTATGAAGCGGTCGATCATGGCCATGCTAAAAGAGGGGTTTGGGCAGCCTTTTGAGCTTTGTTGTAAGAGTTGGCCACTGACTTGGTCAGATACTTATTGGTCATAGTTTTTATCATAAACTAGTTGTAAATTTTTCACCGTTTAAACCTTCCCTAGACTACGACAAACATTTCAACACCAAAATCAGCAAAATCAGTCCAGCCGTTCTGGAGTTTTAGCGAGACTAACGAACAGCAATTGATTTTTATTATATAGATTTACATAAAGGGTACAAAGGGTAGTTTTCTGTAGAATGCGTATCTATACTAATATTATAAATGTGAAAGTAACTATGTCTGTCTGTTTGTTACGTTTTCACGCCTAAACCGCTGAACCGATTTTGATGAATTTTGGTATAGAGATAGATGGGACCTTGGAGAAGGACATAGGCTACTTTTTATGTAGGTAACACGCGTGCGCAACCCCGGGCAGCAGCTAGTTATAATATAATGGCCTTTGTGCCCTCTGACAGAAAACGTACAGATTTGCAATGTTTAACTTTAGTTTTTTACTCTTTGTTTACGCATTATCCAATAAATGGGATAGCCTGTTCCTCAAGCAATTAAATCGAGTAAATATGAAATAATTTTATCTTTATTCGATTGTAGTGTTTGAAAATATTTTTTTTGACCCAATTTTTTTTTTATGTTGATTGAAATAAATTCATTTTATTTATTTATTTATTTGGTTTAACCTACTGTTACTGTGACTTCGTTTTTTGTAGCTAAGCTAATAAGAAGAATCACTTATAAAATGCTAGAAAACTAGTTTCTTGCCAATTCTTCTCGGATTTGGGTTAGGAAGAATTGGAACCTATATTTACATATTATAAAAGACGTTTCAAAGTGATACTTGTGAGTGATATGACTTTAACATAAACATATACATAGATTGTTATCAAATAATTCTTAAAGTGTGTACCATTTCAAAAAATATACAAATAGGTACCTGTGTTAGTTTGTTAGTAAAAATGATCTCTAGAGTGTATTCTATGAGTAGTCGCAAATCATTGCGTTTTATAACTTACTAGCTTCTGCCCGCGGCTTCGCACGCACAGTACATACATAAAAAGTAGCCTATGTCCGTTCCTAAGATATAATCTATATCTATACCCAATTTTATTGTTAAAAAATAAGTTTTGTTGAGACGATCACTACCAAACTTCACAGGATCTAATCGAAAATCTCCTAAAAATTTCATCGAATTCGGTCCAGCTGTTTCGGATTCTTTAGGAAACATACATAAATACACACATCGCCTTTTATAGATAAAGATACCATTGACATAAATATCACACCAGCTCTCTTCTTTTACCAAACAATCTTACCGGGCATCTGTAATTCAAAGCGTTTGAGAGATATATGAATGAGACTATCAATATTTGACTTTGCTTATAAACCCTATTGATATAGCATTGATTATTATACACTAATTATGTGTCCCGTTCGCGACTTCGTCCACGTGTTTTAAATATATATCACATTATAACACTTGACTTGGCTTTGCTTCTATATGACACAATCACACCCACTACCCATTAAAAAGTTTCCATACAAATACTCACACCCCATTTTACTCCTTTATGAGAGTTATTTTGAATAATCCTGAAACATGTGTTCATTTATTTTGAATTTTATTTATTCAAATGTGTGGCACTGTAATAAAATGGGCACGACCCAGCATATTGCCTTGCCACTGGTTGGTAGCTAATGTATCAAAACCTTCAGACAAAATACCTCGTGACATTTATCACAACAACATACCTAATGTTTCATAACCTCTCGTGGAACGAACGTATGAGATTATGAAACGAATCCAGTGTAACAACATATCCAGTGGAAGTCGACGTTTGTAGCGGACAGACGCGAGACGAGGGTGTTTACGAAGGTTCACTGCGATGTATATTTCAAGTCGGTTTGTTAACATCAATGTAACACTTTTAACATGGGCTATTTATATGCTTAGAATAGCTACGGTATTTGATTTTTAACCAACGAAAAAATGAAGGAGGGTTACGACGGTTTTTTTATTTATGACCTAGCATCGGTCAACTTTTTAAAAAGTAGACCGATTTTGATAATTCTTTTTTTATTAGATAGGGTATACCTTGAAGTTGGTCGTATAAAGTTGGAAAAAAATCCTACCCTTTATGTATAATATGTATTTATAAAAAAAAGTATATTAATAGTATATCAGTCATGTTGTCTCATAAAACAAGCTCTGCTTACTTTGGGACCTGTAGGGCGATTATGGAACTCTAATTACAATCAATGTCTATCGAAACGTCAAATTCGTCAAACGAATGATTGAAATTACGCCGAAAACTGATAGACATTGATTGTAATTAGAGTTCCATAATCGCCCTACAGATGATGCTGTGTAAAGTGTACAGCATTATACATTTATTTTGGGTATGTTGTGGGTGCTATCCCCCTCTAGGACAAGTATTTGTGTGATGAACATACGAGTAGTCTGTTCTGTGTCTGCTTGCTATTAAATATTATAAGTATGTATTCAAATGTACGTGTTCTATATGTTCTAGATGGTATTGTGTGTAGTGTTCTGCATTATTTATTTATTTAACTTTTAGCAAACGGGGCTACCAAATATGATTGTGTTTAAACCTGAGACGTTATTTTGTAAGCATGTTGAGTTCAAACTGTTGAATTTTTTATTTAAAATAGCGGCCACTACTTTTTAGAGTTTATTTATTTATACTATTGACATAAAAGTCTTCTTCTACTTCATTAATGGCCAGTGCCATGATAATCACATTTTTTCCAGTGTCAATGTTTATATCACTACATAGTATAAAACAAAGTCACCTCCCGCCGTCTGTCTGTATGCTTAGATCTTTGTATACCTATGTATCCTTAGATCTTTAAAACAACGCAATTGATTTTGATGCGGTCTTTTTTAATATATATATAATGATTCAAGCGAAAGGTTTATATGTATAATACATGCATAATATAGTATAGAAACACTGATAATTTTAGAGGTTAGCTTGTACTGGTTCAACGTTTTAGAACTACTGAGCTACAGCAAAGCGTAGCCGGATCAGCTAGTTATTTATGAAATGATGTCACAAAATCGTATCTTGTCGTTCATCATTTATTTTATATAAAATGCCGATTTTATATACAATAACTATACGGATTATTTTTGCTCGAACCACAAAGAAACACAAGCTTTTATTCACACCCGAGTCAATAACTCGAGCTCTTTTTAAATAAATACACCAACATTACTAATAAAACTGGAAATCACTCGAGAAAATCAAATAATTTAAGAGTACAATGTTTATCAAATATGACATAACGTTTTAAGGCTGGTTTATGTCAGTAGCTCTACTGACAAAACCCTGGCTACATACATGACAAACTAGATCACTCAGATAAGTGACCATGCGTACAACCCGCTGACATGCTGACGGATAGCTTATATTAACTTGGCCACCTATGCAGACGTGCCATCATGCCTGTAACGCTGATCCCGCTGGCTGTTCGCTATGCTTTGACTTTGACATGACCCTGTTACTCAATTTCCTAACATCACAATGAAGACACGTATACGGGCAATTAAAATTGATCAATCTTGGATAATACTTGCCAATTATGTCGTCACGACAACGTTATGAAAATAGATGTATATTCTGTGTCTAGGTATTATAAATAATCATAAGTATGTATGAATTAAAAAATATATATTAAGTATTTTTTCAGTCATCTGGTTTCCATTGCTAGATGTGTGAGGCGTCCACCAATTAAAAAATTTAGCATTTAGACCATTTAGCCCCAAATTAAACATAGCTTGTTTTATGGTAACTAGTTAACTGATAGAATACTTATATATTTTTAAATACTAATGATACCTTATAAGTCTATAACACACAGACACAGAACAAACATCCATGTTCATCACACAAATTATTGTTCTGGGAAGGAAACAAACCATATAGCGCAGAAGGCAGAGCCAACTGAGTTGAGAAGCCAGTCAATATTATCTATTTATTTATTAACGGCAGTGGCATCATTCGATTGTAAAGAGATTCCTAGGAGCTAGGAGCTTAGCTAGTTATTTAGCAAAGGTAATTGCTCTACTCAAAGATCGATCTTAAATACCGAGCAATTATTGCTCAAAAAATTGCCAGTGTAAGCGGCACCATAAGTCTGTATTTGCGATGAGAAATGAAAAGCGAAGTACATTGCTCCGCTGGCACCGCAGAGAGATTCTCGTTCGTTTGTAATAACGTTAGTGTACGCTAACACTAAGAACATTGTGTGCTTCACGTAATGAAGTTGAGTGACAAAGTCTCGCGTGCAGTATATGAAGTAGGTATTCAAAATTCCTTGCGTTTTTCTGTTAAAAGCCAGAATGACCAACTTTGAAAGAGGCTTCCTTTGAAGAATACCACGACAACCAGTGTTTTTGGCGTTCCGACCCTAAAGAGAAAATAAAGTCTTATATGAGTAAACTCTTATATGATTACTTCGTTATTGGTCCGACTGTCTGTTTGTCTCTCCTTATGTCAATATCATTTTTCTCCGTAACCCGTGACGGTATCAAGTGGAAATTAATTTCGAATTCTTCATTAAGCCGCACATTTCGGACTCGCCAGTAAATTCAAGCAAGGTCGGACGCAATGTCTCATAGCACAAGTAAAGCGAAAAATTCGCTAACCATGATTCTTTCCTTATCTCTAATAATAAAGTATTATAACGAGAAAAGATTAGAATGTTTACCTGAAGTTACCTCTATCATTGAGAGCATTACCAACTTCCTTGTTGCAGAAAAAGCTGAGAATAATATTAAATAATAAATGGTATTATACAATAAATGAGTTAATGACCGATAATTATATAGATACTATGACAAAGTAATGCAATTCCTGGTTTATTTAATTCCCTTCGACAAGAAATTGTAATTTGTGACATTTATATTAATTAAATTTCAATTTTGAATTTATTGTTTTTTTTATTGCCGTTTTATTTTTTCTTGATTACATTATATGTTATTATTAATATGACATAAGTATTAATAATGCATTATTTCTTTCATTCTTATTATTTTATTATTCTAAATTATTATTTCTATTATTTTTGTAATAGTTGCACGCTTATAAAGGGTAGATTACATTGAATCTATACAGTTTGTAACATCTTTTTAAACATGTAATCTTTATATATAAAAATGAATCCCTATTTCCCTTGGTCACGGCATCTCGCGGGAACAGCTAGACCGATTTTGCTAATTCGTTTTTGTTGTGTTTGTTATTGTCAGGAAAAGGTTCTTATGTAAGAGAAAAATAAGAAAGTTAAAATTGGTAAATTAAAAAAATCGACGACGTTATTAACGTTTGGTGTTTGACATCAGTCGTTTGACAGTTATAGATTATACTAATTCGAATTCAATAGTCATAGTTAAGACAGGAGAATGTCTGTCGGGTCAGCTAGTGATGCAATAAATATACTTTGACTTTGACTTTTGTATGTTTGCTTTTAAATAATAAATCAAAACCAACTTCTACGATTTGAAACACTCTTTTATGGAAAGCCACGAGTACTTACATTTATTTATTACAGCTTTTGTTACACAAGCCGTATTTTAATTAAAAAACTAGCTGTCCCGTTCGTGACTTCGTCCGCGCGTTTTAAAAAGAAAAATATATCACATTAAAATACTTTACTTGACTTTGCTGAAATCACCACTATAAATAATTTTGCATTTTTTAGTTAATAGGAAATTTTCAAAGAATTATGTTTTTTTTTATTTTCAAATGGATTCGGGCGGTGATAAATCTAACAAATTAAAAATCATGAAAATTTTAACCAGGGGTTTGCAAATACTTGTCTCGGGTCTGGGTGTTTTTCTTTGTATAATATTTATAATATATATATACTACTATTAATATACATTATATATAATAAACATCAATTGCTGTTCGTTAGTCTCGCTAAAACTCGAGAACGGCTGGACTGATTTAGCTGATTTTGGTGTTGAAATGTTTGTCATAGTCCAGGGAAGGTTTATACGGTGAGAAAATTTGTGGCATTGCAACGCATGCCGGGTACTGCTAGTATATATATAAATAAATAGAATAGCACTCATGTGGTTCTCATAACACAAGCTCTGCTTACTTTGGGGCTAGATGAAATGTCGAGCATTCTTTATGACACAGGGAAGTAAGAAGTATGCTTGTTATTAGGTGTCTGACGTAACCTTCTGTCTCAGTATACTGTGGTAGGTTATAAGATACAAGACAAAATAAGGTCGCAAAGAGAATCTAGACTGTTTAATTGAATGCGCAACGCGTCGCGTCCTCGGAAGGAATTTATGTGTTGTACGTAGAACTCATTAAGTTAAGCTTTGGATTCAGTTTAAGATCCTTAGAAGTGACAACCGTTTTATCCCGTCACCGTTACCGGCAGTTGGTTAATAGTACTTATAATGACTTAATTAACTCCAACACGATAATTAAATTTAAATTCTAATAAGACGACTGGATACACAACAGGACAAGCAGACCATACATTGTAAGCCTTACGAACAAAACGCTTTGCTTCCACATTTATAACTCGAACGGCTAAGGATTTGAATACATTGCGGTCATCTGTCTGTAATAAATAGGTTTCTAGGCCTTCGTGCCCCATCGTCAGCCGCATCCTCGCTTAACATCAGGCAATAGGTCAAATGTAGGTCTATCTAATAAAAAACTGAAGATTTTGTGGTAGTTACTTCTCCGAGGTCGAGGGATTAAATCTAGCCGTACCAACTATACGGTTTTACTGTTTACTGTTCGAAAT
Organism: Lampropteryx suffumata; assembly: GCA_948098915.1. NCBI lineage: Eukaryota > Metazoa > Arthropoda > Insecta > Lepidoptera > Geometridae > Lampropteryx > Lampropteryx suffumata. The sequence goes on along the minus strand of OX402557.1, from coordinate 18,178,655 downwards.
TTGTTCGCTATACCAGTACTCTTAAACAATGAAAGAAACCGAAACGTCGTAGAACCTAAAAACTTCGAAGTCGTGGCAAATGTACGAACGTAGAATGACGATTGATGTAGGAATGTTGAACAGCTGTAACTTAAAAGTAGAGTGCTGGACTGACATATATGTCAATGGTATAAGATACAAAATGAAATGATTCATGACTCTACTTTTGTAGAACAAACTCAACATTAACTATGTATCAACATTATTAAACATTTAATTAAATAGGTTGGTAATTAACATAATAAATACCTACGACCAACTAAAGCTTTTTAACCAATTGAATAAATTAGTTTACTGTTAAAATTTTATGGTATTAGATAGTGTACCATCGAATTTGATTTTCCGTAGGCAACCCGAAGTCAGTTAGGATAATAATAACCAATAGTCAGGTCCCAAATCATCTAGTTAGCAAAATAAAATAATTGTTGTACCTGGATTGGATTGAATTTGATTGGAAGGAAACACCGAAATCCTTAACGAGAATCTAAAATGTTTTAAGTTCAAGTTATTTATTGGTATGAAAATAAGGTTACATGGCAGTTTACATGCCAATAATAATGCGTACAAACATACATCGTTCAACAATATAATTTTTTTATGAAATATAATTTCAAGTAACAATAATTTTAAATCACATTTTTTGTGATTCAATTGGTAATTAAGTTTCATCTAATAAAGTACAGGTATACCCAACTTTAACCAATTTAAATTCACATTTTTTATTCAACTCGCTTATATTATAACTTAATAATAATGTTTTTTTTATAATAATAATAGGTATGTCAAAATAATAGTCGTCGTAGATAGATAGATAGATAGATAACTCTTTATTGATTACCACACGGAATATTACATTAAAAATAACTTAACTTCTTTAAGGCAATTCAATGGGCGGCCTTTATCGCGAATAAGGCCATAATAATGTGATCTATTATAAATTACTACAAATTAATGTATTTATCGAAAAATTGTTCGAGAAACCTTCTAATATCTTTGAAAGACCTATCTATGTTGTATATTTATGCATAGCTTCAGGTTGCTCTGCCCTCAGACCACTTGCTCTATAACACTTGCGATTATACAATTAATTGTTATGTACAGGTATTGCTAATCGGTCTTAATGTCTAGAGCTAAATTTGTAAACCTATTCAAGGGTTTCAAATAATTCCATATAAGATTTGACAAATTAGATAATTGATAATTGACTTTGCGGCGTGACTTTACGGAAATCCATAACAAAACATTAAACATTACGATCTGCATCGTGTCTAACTCATTAGGAATATATATTGGCGGAATTTAATAAATAAAATAAAATATGTATGTGCATCTGTTTTTTAAATTTACCCATTTCTAAAATATAGTCCTATGAGTAATAAGAATGATTAATAATATGAGAATAATAATAATAAGAGCAGTATTATGAGTGATGATAATTGATCGGTGGAACCACAATACAGGTTGTACAAAATTCTCACTTCCCCTTTGCCATAATTCATTTCCCGCTATCTCCTAAACGTAACAAATGATCCCCCGAGTTTAATTTGTTTTATCTAATTTTTGAAAAACTTCGAGACATTCCCCGAAGGGAAATTACCGATATCCGATCCCTAAAATCCTGTCACAATGAAAAATAGCTTTGTGTTAAGGTGAGTTTACACTAGATTAGTAGCTCAAATGTTATTTAACTAATTTACTAGCTTCTGAGTAATCATCCAGAATCACTGGAAAAGCTGACTGGTTTTATGAGTAGAATTAGACTAATATAGTCGTCATACCAACTAATGCAGCGTGAAATGTAACTTGGACTATTTACTTTTACTATAAAAATACTATTTACTTATTATACATGGTGTTTTCTCGAAAGGCCGACCCACACCAACGCAGTGGCGCTGAGGTCGGATATATTTATACACATATATATATATATATGAGTAGTAGTAGTCAGTCATGTTGTTTCCATTACACAGGCTCTGCCTATTTTGGGTTTAGATGATGCTGTGTGAAATGTCCAGGATTATTTATTTATTTATCTTAAAAGGCCGATTCTCGACACATGCAAAACAAAAACTACTTTTATACATTCAATGATTAATTCATTGTAAAAATTTGTAGTAAAACCCATTTCTCAATTTAATTTATTGAATAAAAAAATATATTTTGTATAGGAATCTGAAATCAAAAAATCTTAGGCATAAATGTACCAACACGTGTTTATTTTTATGGTTAGGTTAGAATCACCTGGTTTAAGTTTAAAATAGCTAGCTCCGGGATACCTTGTACACAATAATAACCCCAAAATAGCAATAAAATAATGAACATGTACTAAAGTGGTACAATGGCTTGATCTCTTCCTCTTCTGATTCTGATTCTGATATATTTATATATGACTATTATACTATTATAATGTAATATATTTTAATGTAATATATCAGTAATGTGGTTCCCGTAACACAAGCTCTGCTTATTATAATATTTCTACCCAAAGTGGTTCAAATAATCACGATTGCCAACTCGTCCAAGCGCTCGCCTCTCAACTCGTGTGGAACCGCCCTGTATCGAGCAACAATCGCTCGATTACCTGCCGCTTGTCACTCTGACAGCCAGGCAGGTAACGACACGATCGAATTATAGATACGTTTTGCAGGAGAGATCGGGCAGGGCTCGTGTGTAAGCGGCTAGCTGTGATCACTGTTAGATCACTATTGAGAATTGTTCAATTTATTTAATTTATATTTTTAAATACATTATGTATGGTACTTAACACATAGACACAGGAAAAATACCTATGATCATAACACAAATGTTTTCCTTGTAGGGAATCGCACACTCAAAATGCAGAGCTACAACCAAGTAAGATGAGAGGTCAGGCAATTATTGTTAACTTTCAAGACTTTCGTGAGTTGTACTATACATTTTGATAAACACGGGCACGTATAAAATAAAAATAATATGTAAAATAATACGTGAGTAAAGCCCGTGTTTATAAAATGTATAATTATTGTTAAATTGAGTTTTTTTTTATTTCTCTCTTATTACATTGGTATACGATAAAACATTATTAACAGCATAATAGTGTGAGTATCGCACTATTATGTTGTTAATATTGTTTAAATAAATATTTGAATCAACTAGGTTTATTATTAACTCGATTAGTCTCCATCTCGGTACACATAAGCTAGGATGGGCCTAGTTTATGTGTACCGAGATATATAACTATAATAACTATATAGTGATTATGGACGATAAAGACTATATATCATATTCTTATATCAAAATACTTTTGGCAATGAGGCCATGAAGTAGTACTGACTACGTAACTGCACTGGCATCAGTCAGTATCCGAAATAATCACTACGTGACGTATGTCATTTTTAACAGACTTCAAAATAGGAGGAGGTTCTCAATTCCTTTTTTTTAGTGAGATGTTAATATTTAAGAAGCTCTGCATTTTAACAATACAGAGTATCTTCTATGTATATAAAAGGCGATGTGTGTATATATGTTCCCTATAGAATCCGAAACGGCTGGACCGATTTCGATGATTTTTTTTATATTTCGATAATTTTTTTAGTTATCTTCAGATTGTCCTAGCGAGTGATCTTGTGAATTTTGGTAGTGATTGAATCAACAGAACTTAGGTGACTTTTTATGTATGTACTATGCGTACGAAGCCGGGGGCAGAAGCTAGTTAAAGAACTAAGGAAACAAGGCTTTTCTACTTATTATGAACAACCTCTGTGGCGCAGTGGCCCAAGGTTCGACTTAGACTCAGAAGATTGCGGGTTCGATTCCTGCCGCGGGACAAATGTTTGTTTGATCTGTAAGTATTTGTCTCGAGTCTAAATGTTTCTATGTACAATATGTATTTATTTACAAAAATAAAAAGGTATATAAGTAGTATATCAGTCATGTGGTACCCATAACACAAGCTCTGCTTACTTCGGGGCCAGATGATGCTGTGTGCAATGTCCGGCATTATTATTATTATAATTGTGTCATTAGTGATTTCAAACAGAACTATAAAACGTTTCGAGTAAACGTAACTAATATAGTTTGGTAATGTACACACTCGCACATTTTTCGTTTACTATGAATTTAGAGTTAAATCGATGAAATTTTATCCAAAGTTCACTTCAAAGTTCAAAGTTCACTCAGCATACGGTGAAAGAGTTAGTGTCCCTCATAAGGCTATTTTCGTGCACTTAGGGCAAGAAGACTTCAAACCGCTATCATTCTAAACCTGCCTTAACACTCAAAGCGTTCCGGTTACAAATACAGCCTAAGACGAAGCCTCCCTTGAACCAGCATTAAATATTGATAGCTCGTCTGACACATTCCATACACCGACGTGGCATATCACTGTTCCAGCTATTCTTGTCTCGGAACATGATAATGTGCCTATAGCACAAGTCTGAATTTGATCAGCTAGCAAAACACCAGTGCCAGAAGAATAATAATTTTAAACAAAAAAAAAAAAAGCAGTGAAAACTTATTTTGGCGCGTTAGAGTTTAGTAATAAATCACTTCAAAATCAGTAATTATGGCGACTGCCAATCAAATACTGAACGAACACAGATGATTCAATATTTTTTGTTCAGAATGGAGATAATATATCAAAGAACCTAACTCAGTAAGATTCTCCATACAAAAGTAGACTGTAAACATGTGAATTAAGGTTTATAATCAAATGGGGCGAGCGCGGCAGCCCTGCGTCTCGCCCCAAACGGTAACGGTGTCGCGAATCCAGAGGTTTTATCTCATCTTAAAATATCTCAAAAAAACCGACTTCAAACAGGAATCTAATAAGTAAAAAATCCCTTGACTGTCCTTCGTCTTCATCATCAGCCCCCTAATGACAGTCACAACCCAGCTAGGTGTAAAGTTCTCATCAATACAAATTAATCAAGTCCAAACACCAGATATTTGCTGTAAATCGTTGAGGCGTTCCCTCGACTGTCTTACGGTTCCACCATCAAATCGACTCCAGACCTTCATTAATCAATAGTGCTTTAAAATACTTAATGAAAAAATTACAAACGCTCTAGTGGCTACTACGTTTTTCGAAGATTCCCTTTGATTTCTCTGGGATGGCATCATCAGATCCTGGGTTCCTTATCATGGTATCACCTTTAGGATATCTCCTTTCCAACAAAAAAATTTGTAATGTTTCAATTTTTTTTTTTAATTATTATACAGCTGTAACCTCATACATTATGAACACTTCCGTTATTATCAAACACAACCAATTTTGAGCTACGTACTGTTAAAATTGCCCTGTAAGCACTGGGCACAAAACAACTATTCACCAGCTGCACGGCAATACGAAATAGTTTTAAACTGATTCCATCACACTCGATGTCTGTGTACAACCGTTAAGTACGAGAGTCATGTCGGAGAGGGTAACATAGGTTAGGTATGTTACCTACTATTTTCACAATCACAGCCAAGTCGAAGTCAACAGATATTTTATTCAATACAAGGATCACTTTGAAACGTCTTACATACTAGGTGGATTTAGGTGACAATAAAAGTTTTTTAAACTTACGCGATCAGAACACATTATTATAAACTCTTGGTCTTATTTGGTATTAATTCAACTAGAATTTTCCACGCGATCCTGAAAAAAAGGGTCTTGACACAAACAGATAGACAGATTCTAAAAACTGATCCTATTAGGGTTCCTTTTTTTCCTTTTACGAAACCCTTAACGTATGAGACGACAGCCAAACAGTGCGACGTCATGCGTGTTATTAGACAAGTGCGTCTTTTAGACTCAATGGTGCATAGAAGCCGCAGTAGGAGCTAAGAGCTCAAACAAGAAGTAAGCTCTAAAGCCGACCCCAGTGTGACACATTTCACTCAGACAAAGCGCGAGCACCTCTGGCATTAATAGCTTCTTTTCACTGGATTCACGGTACAGATGGCAAAAAAATGAAAAGGCACAAGTAATTTTTAAAAAACAAAAAAAACAAATAAATGGTGGTCTGTAAAGTCGATTTACGAACGATAATTTTACGTCATAAGAAAACATTGATGAAAAATTGCATACTTTTAACCTATTAAGATTCACCTCAAGCCGCACGCTTAGGCCGATCGTGCCTTTCTATCACTTGTTCCGCGCTCTCACTTGCACGCTCGGCTCAAGCGGAACGTGAAAATTTTTTCGTGCGTGCAGCCAGCGTTCATCGATTTATAAGAAAGAAAGAAAGAAAGAAAGAAAATTTGTTTATTTGACAACACATTACAGAGCGGATCAATAAAAAAAAATAAAAAATAACTATATAAGATAACAACATAAAAACAACTAAGAAAAAAAAATAAAAAAAAAACAAACAAAAAGATATAAAAATTAAAAACAATCTTTAAAGATAAAAACAATAAACTATATAACACAATCTACATCGTGTAAGCACTAACTAGTCCCGCTCTGTGTGCGCAGTCAAACAGGTCCTGAACTCAGCATAGAAGCTGCTCTACATGGTTGATAGTGGCTACCTACCATGTATAGCTGCGCTGGTTTTCAGTCAGGGCCTGGAAATAGTGACCTCACAAATACCATAACCACAATAGTAAATAATTATTATGTATTGATTAGGTATATAAATGTTTATCCGTGGCTGAGTGTAAATATATAGAAATTGTATGGTAGGTATATAAATATAAATAATGTTACAAATATAAAAAATAAAATAATAATAAATAATTATAATAAATGCGTGTTATTTATTTAAAACGAAATGGGCAAAACTATTTTAAAAACAGAAATATCATTATTGAATTTTTTTATGTTCAACAATCAATAAAGTCAAGAGTCAAGAGTGCTAGTTTTATTGTTTAATCAAATGTCGGGTCGATTATCGAATATCGGTGCTTGCCCCCAGTGTGACGGACTGAATAGCCGGAGACGTACCAAACTCAACCAAGCAATATTATACGTACAAGATTAAAATATATAAATAGTAAATTTAAATTATTTTATTGTGGCTTGAGAATGCTGAGAATCGATTGAGATGTGATGTAAATAGTGACAAAAGTGCGGATAGTGAAACTCAATTGGTGATCTAATGGTTAATTTGATAAGACAGCAATATTTTTTTATATCTGATTTTAAAAGTATTTAGTGTTTTAAGAGCACGAATTGGTGGGGGCAGGTCATTCCAGCAACGAGACGCTGCAAAACTGAAAGATCCACGAAAGGTAACCAGTTTATGCCAAGGAGTTATAAGGACAACGTGAGTACAGTCCCTCACTGTGTAGCGAGAGTATTCTTGTACCCATTTTAGCTTTTGAAATAAATAGGTAGGCGTTTTATTCTTAATTATTCCAAACAAAAGGGTGGCAAGGTGAAGCTTCATGCGTGCTTTCATTTTAAGCAGGTTAGATGAGTTTAGATAAGGAGTCACATGCGTACGAGGGGGAATTTTAAAACAAAAACGAGCGCATGCATTCTGCACTCGCTGAACCAGCTTTTCAGTCCTTGCCAGCAAACAAGAACCATATACTACATCACAATAGTTCAGTTTGGACAGAACAAGAGACTCACATAGCGTTATACGAACTTCTTCACTGATATAGGGTCTAATGTTATACAGACATCTCAACCTATAAAAGCAGTTTCGCACAGATTCAGCAATATGGCTCTCGAAGCGAAGGTGTCTGTCCAGAATCAGCCCAAGACTTTTAGCCTCTGTGACACATTCAACATCTTGCCCGCCCATACGAATATTAAATTGTGAAGTGTCTAGTTTATCAAGCTTAGCTTTAGTACCTAACAACATGTACTTTGTTTTTTTAGGGTTAAGCACAAGAGAATTTGATTCTGACCAATGCAGGACTTGGGCTAAATCACTGTTAATCTTGTTCACGGCGTCGGGAGAGTCATGCGGCAAAAAAGAGTAGTACAACTGCACATCGTCTGCATAAAGGTGATATTTACAGTGTGTAATGGCCTGGGTAATGTCTGCACTAAAAAGTATGAATAAAATTGGTCCTAATATAGATCCTTGTGGGACCCCTCGTGGTACTGATTTTAATGAGGATCGAAGGGTCTGACCATTGGGAATCTTGATTTCCACACATTTTTTTCTCTGGACCAAATAACTAGTGAACCAATTTATTGAGTTTGCATCCAGTCCATAGTAAGCCAGTTTCGAAAGAAGCAGTGGAAGGCTGATACAATCAAAGGCACGCGAGTAGTCAAGGAGGACTAGAATACTACACTTACCCTGATCCTGAGCAACCAGCAAGTTATCAACCACGTCTAATAGAGCAGTTGAGGTACTAAATCCTCGGCGGAAGCCTGATTGAAGCTGCGGAAGGATAAGGTGCTCCTCAAGATACTTGGTCAGCTGTATACAGACCACTCTTTCCAATAACTTTGAGAGGCATGGCAGTAAACTAATTGGTCTAAGATCACTCATGGTAGAGGGTTGGTTATTTTTGGGGATGGGTTTGACGATTGCCACCTTCCAAGACTCAGGGAAGACACCACTAGATAAAGACTGATTGATGATAGCCGTAATTACAGAAAGTGATTGCGGAAGGGTCATTAGTACCATATCCAAAGATATGCCATCAATGCCTTGCGCATTTGATTTGAAACTCTGCAGAATTTTGAGTATTGAATATTCATTTACAGGCTGAAAAGAAAAACAGATTGAATCTGAACTGTACCGGTTATTCGCAAAGTAAGTTAGTTGGGACATTTGGACAATACCATTTCCTGGGACATTAAGAAAATGGGAATTTATTAAATCTGGATCATCAAACTGTATAGGTAATTCATCTGCTCTATTTTTATTAGTTAGGATATTATTTTTTAAGTTCTTCCACAATTTCTTAGGATTACAGATATTTTTATTTATATTTTGAGTAAAGAAAGCTGTTTTCTCACTCTCAATTGCGGCCACCACAATGTGTTTCATGCTTTTGTAGCAGTTTTTGAGGGTATCCGTCTTATGTTTCTTGTATCTTATATGATAGTCATCCCTGACTCCCATCATTACTTTTACAGTCTCAGTTATCCATGGGTGAGGGGGGCCCTTAAATTTGCATGTTTTAAGCGGAGCGTGTAGGTCGAACAGGGTAATAATGAAAGAAGTTAGAACTCTTACCCGATAATCAATGTCCAAAGATGAATCTACACAATCCCAAGAAATAGAGTTTAAATCTTTAGAAAATAAATCCATGATAATATTTTTTAGAGGTCTGTAAGAAACATATCGTGGGGACGGTTTTTCTTTTTTAATGTAGAGCTCAACAACCAACATTGCATGGCGACCAAGATCAGGGGTCTGTTTCACTACTACTTTCCTGACAGGGGTATTTGTACAGTCAATATCTATTAAAGTCTGGGTATAATCATCTTGAAAATGGGTGGGTTCAGTAATAATTTGTTCAAGATCCAGACTATGCAGAAATTGTTGAAGTAAGACACATTTACTATTGCTAGGTACAAGCATGTTAATATTGAAATCACCAACTAGGATCAGATTGTCACACTTTGGAAAGGAGGCAATCGATTCAGTAATGGCATCAAAGTATACAATTGCATCTTGCCATGGTGCTCGATAAGCTGTGCCTACAATTACGGTCTTGCCAACTACGCTAAGACGCAACCACATTTGTTCCACTGTAGTCACAACAGGGTGAGGGCAGACACGCGCATTAATCCCCTTCCGTATGTAAAAACCCACCCCACCACCACGTCCTTCCTTAATGTGGCTGTGTCTTGGCTGATGGACGAAACGATAACCCGAAATGACGGGCGCCCTGCCGTCTTGCCCTCTTTTTACCCAGGTTTCATTAATTGCCAATATGTCAGGGTTTAACTCTCCCACAGCCACTAAAAACTCATCCTGACCTGTGTGTAGAGAACCCGGGTTAAAAAGACCAACCTTCAAATGATTTAAAGGAAGTGGTTAATAATTGATACACCACTTACGCAATGCAATGTAACTCTTAACACAGAAATCATAGAATGATTATTTTTAAATACTAATTCAATGTAAGATATGTTATATTTGCCCAGACTCAATGTCAGATATGTTAAATTGCAGGAATGTTGAATATAAAATAGAAAGTAATAAAAATGATAATTATAAAAATATAATATAACTAGAGTAGGTAAATAGTGATAAAATAATAAATGAGTTAGTTTTATTTGTGTATAAATATATACTTCATAAACAAAAATCACACAGGCGAGAGCAGTTGGAGCCCAAAAATAAATATAGTTATAGATACACAACATAACAATGCTAGTACAAAGATAAGCGGAACCGTTTACATAACAATATAGCAAGTAAAATACATTAACACAAGTAATACAATTCCAGCATTCAACAAAATCAAACGGAGCCAAGACCAAAAACACGTTCCAAATCCGCCTGTGATTTGATCGGATACGCCTGCATGTTATCCGCCTGCCGCACGAAGACTCTGCCACGCCGAGTCCAAGAGTACCGCCACTGAAGCTTACGGCACTCCTCGCGAGCCCGGTGGAACAGTTGGCGGTTGGTTCGCGTGAGGCGCTCATTAATATAAATACGAGCCTGCGGTCGTGCACCATCACGGCCTTCTTTGGCGATGGTCAGGGTGCGACGCACTCGCGCAGCCTGCAGCAGCTGGTCACGGACGTGACGCCTCGCCAGGCGAACAATGACGCGACGCTCGCGCGGTGCCTCGCCCCCAGACCCCGCGCGCTGCACCACGCCTACGCGCTCCGCAAACACTATCTCTCGCTCGTCAAGTACCACTCCGACCTTGGTGGCCAGCAAGGAAATAGTATGCACCAAGTTCTCACCCTTTTCCTCCGGTAGATGACCTATCTCCAGGTCCGATAAAAGAGCATCCTGGTCTCTGTCGTAGAGCTCTTGCTGGAGCAGCGCAACCTTGCACTTTAATTCAGCGATCTCCGGAGGACACTCTTCGCGCCTCAGCTCCATTGTCTCGAGCCGTAGTTCTATGGAGTCTATGCGTGATGATAAGCCCGCGACAGAAGAACGAAACTCCGCCATCTCACGGCGAAACTCCCGGATCTCCACCATCCAATCGGATAGTTCCTGTCGCACTTCCTGCAGATCGCAAGATGGTGCGGCGGGCGAGTTTGCGCGCAATACAGTGGTGGTAGCGGCACCAGCGGCGCTCTGTGCCAAGGCATCTGGTGCTGTAGATCTCACAGGGGTGTTGTCGCCCTTGCGAGTCCTTGTTACGCATTGGGGACACACCCAACGGGTGCTAACGGGTGATGACTCAGGCATCGATACACAGCCCTTGTGATATAAAGAAGGACATACGCTACAGTTAGCGACACCTGTCGCTGGGACGAATTTCCCGCAAGCAGAGCACTTCGGTTTCGACGCCATAATTCTCGTAGATGGCAGGACAGTCCTTCTATCGACTCGTTGAAAGTTACTACTACTCGTCGGTAGATGGCGCTGATAGTATATTTGGTGCAGACTAATTCGATTCGGCCACGCTAGGCTACCCTCAGATACAAAATGGTGGCTGGACAGACTATAGTTATTTTCCCTATTTGAAAAGCTTTCCCAGGCTACCACTGTCTCACAAACACTCACGCACACGTAACAGACAACAATTAATAATATTAGAAAACCACAGGGTGTACTAATCGTTAATTCCTTCACAATAAAATATAATGTTACGGACACGAAACGAGTAGTTACGCGTTTGTGACTTGAACCCGACGTTATAAGACGTTATCACGTCAAAATATTCTCGCGACTGTAACCCCCAGACTAAGTAGACACCACCTCAAATCTCTAGTTACAGTCTTTATGGTGTTTAAGTAAATTATTCATAGTCAAGTGAAAAAGCTTTGACAGAATATTGAATTTACAAAGCAACTTTATAGGTCAAAAAGTCAGAACATTTTTGATTAAATAAAATCACAAGAACCACTTTGAATCGTCTTCTTACATATAAGTGAATCTAAGTGCCAGTTCCTCCTAATCCCAGTTCAAGAAGAATCTGGCAAAAACACGTCTGGTCTTAACATTTGTATGATCCTTGCCAATTTTGCTGCCGATACCGAGTCGAGTTGGAGCAGATTCATCCCAAGCTTTTTTCATCTGTATGCATGTATGCGTATGTATCTGCATTTATTTTATTACGTTTTTAATTTAAATTTTAATTTAAATTTTAATTTGCCAATTGACAAATCTAACACGTCACTTGGGACCTTGTTATATAAGCATACAATAAAATATTTTATTAACTTTAGTGAGCCTTACTGTGGAAACAGCGAGTTTATCTTTATTTCTAGTGTTAATACTATGATTATCGCTATTTTTTTTAAACAAACAAACATTTTTGAGAACAAACATTAGATTTTCATATATTACTGACAAGACACTGTCATGATATTTATTTCATTAAATGTATTTCTAAGTGATTCTCTATTGCACGAACAGCCTTCTACTGCGACACAAATATGGTGTTAGATTTTATTCATTAGTATCAGGTATTGCGTCTCAGGCCGGCGCCGGCGCAGTCCTTCATGAACTCAAACGGTGCCTCACGAATTTTATAATTAGTAGTTTTTTATTTAACAAATACTTTAATGTATATGAATTTAATTTAGACATATTTATTGAAAAAAATATATACAATTTAATTACCTCATGGCAATTATATATAAGGTTGATAAATTGTATTGTACTAAGAACTACCTGCAATCTCTTTTACCAATCAATTACTATAAATTATGATTATGATCTATGCATATTTCAAAATAACATTCTTCTTGCTTAAGCAAGCTATTATAATTTGCGCACCGTACATAAAGGCGTGGTGCGTCTGACAGCGTCGGTTTCAGACCAGTTGCCAGTCGAATGGAAAGTTGTGGTTATTTAGTGCAAACAAATGCACTGTGAAATGACGCGGTAGATTCATTTTTAATTTAATTAAAGTTCATTGGTGAAAAATATGTTTTTTTGACAGCTTTTAAATAGTTTTTACTCGTATGTGAGATGGTCTGCCTAGCTGATTAACTGCTATATCTCTCACCACAACTTTTCTACTCCAAGGGTTATGTTTCTAGGTAATATAATTTTTGATTGAAAAATGAAAAGAAAGTTTGAATTCGTTTCCCACTCGCTACACTCGCTCGGTTTTCAAGCAAATTAAATGGCGTATTTTATTTCATTATGTTATTTTGTAAGCGTGTATTTACTCTTGCCTAGTCAGTAAACTGAATTAGGTACTGTGATGGTTTACTTTACAGGTGCGCAATTACAAAAATACAACTGTATAAATGTGGATGGGAAAAGTGAGCCGGAGCACATTTGTGAATTGTTCAAGGAACATTTTAAGGTAAAATCTCCACTAGGCCCCTCGTCTGTTCTCCCCACCTCTACAGAGTCAGCATGTCAAGGAGAAGCGCAGCTGATGTACTTTACCGCAAAGCATATTCGAAAAGCTATCGGTAGAATGAGCGGTGGAAAATCTCCTGGACATGATGGCATCAGTGTGGAGCATCTGAGCATCTGAGGCAGGTGTACATTTACCGAGGGTCCTGGCTCTGTTCTTCTCAATGTGCATAAGTCACTCATATTTGCCTCATGACTTAATTAAAACCGTAGTAGTGCCCATTGTGAAGGACAGAACAGGTGACATCTCGGCTAAGGGAAATTACCGTCCTATCTCGCTAGCTACAACTATTGCTAAAGTACTGGACAGTTTGCTTACCACTTACCTAGAGGAATTCTCATACTTACATGACGCCCAGTTTGGATTTCGACCCAGGCTTTCTACTGAGAGCGCAATCGTAAGTCTTAAGCATACTGTTCAGTATTATACTCATCGTAAGACGTCGGTTCACACCTGTTTTCTTGACCTCTCTAAAGCATTTGACCTAGTGTCATATGATGTGCTATGGAGAAAGTTGAGAGACAGGGGTGTATCAACTGAAATACTAAATATTTTTAGATATTGGTATGTAAACCAAACTAATTCTGTAAAGTGGGCTAACTCATTGTCTGAAGCGTATGTGTTAGAGAGTGGGGTCAGGCAGGGGGGGTTATCGTCACCCATGCTCTTTAACATGTATGTTAACGATCTCACCGTTGAGCTGAGCAGCATGCATATTGGATGTCGAATAGATGGCGTTAGTATTAATAATATTAGCTACGCAGATGATATGGTGCTGCTCTGCCCAACGGCGGGTGGTCTGCAAGAGATGTTGAAAACTGTGAACGTTATGCTGCAGACCATGGACTTGTCTATAATGTGAAGAAAACGGAATACATGGTCTTTAAGGCCGTCGGAAAAGGTCCCGATAACAACACCTATAATGTAACCCTGAATGGCATGAACTTTAAACGAGTAACTCAGTTTAAGTATCTGGGACATTTCATTGCCGACGACCTTAAAGACGATGCTGATATTGAAAGGGAACGTAGGTCACTAACAGTAAGGGTAATATGCTGGCCCGCAGGTTTTCCCGTTGTACTGAACAAGTAAAAATTACTCTGTTTAAAGCCTACTGTCAGAATATGTACACGGGAAGCCTGTGGTTCAAGTATACCAAAAAGTTGCTGGCCACCATACGCATCCAGTACAATAATATTTTCAGGATGATGTTGAGGCTGCCTCGCTTCTGCAGTGCTTCAGGGATTTTTGCTGAATACCAAACTGATGGCTTTGAAGCACTTATTCGCAAGAAATCTGCATCCCTGATCCGTAGAGTTCGAGACAGTCACAACAGCATCCTGAAAACTATACCGGATAGGTACTCGTCGCCGATGTGGGCAAAATTGATATGCAGGGTGATCCCAGAAAACTGCTCGTTACTCTGGTTAACAGTCTGTGAACCAGCGTCAGCTTCTTTTTTTACTTTGTATCTTTTATATCATTATATTACTAACTCTCTTTTGTCATATTATTATGTGCTATGGATCTAAGTTGTCCCAAAATAAAAATATTTGAATTTGAATTTGAATAAATTATCTTATTATGTTAGCATCAAAGCAAAAATTCAAAATTCAAAATTCAAAATAACTTTATTCATTACAATCACAAGGAAAAATTTGAATCGTCTTCTTACATGCTAGTGAATCTAGGTGCCGGTTCCTCCTAACCCCAGTTCAAGAAGAATCCTGCAAGAAACTTGTCTGGTCTTAACACTTTTTTATTAACTTTAGCGAGCCTAACAGTGGGAACAGCGAGTTTATCTTTATTTCTAATTTTAATACTATGATTATCGCAATTTTTTTTGAATAAATGAACATTTTTGTGCACATACATTAAATTTTCGTATATATACTGACAAGGCACTGTCATAATATTCATTTCTTTAAACTTATTTTTAAGTGATTCTCTGGGGCCCTTGTTATAAATTGCACGAACAGCCCTCTTCTGCAACACAAATATGGTGTTAATATCAGCAGCACTTCCCCACAACAGAATGCCATAAGACATAATACTATGAAAGTAGCTGAAGTAAACGAGTCTAGCGGTATCTACGTCGGTAAAATGACGGATCTTTTTAACAGCGTATGCCGCAGAGCTGAGTCTCTTCGACAATTTATCAGTATGCGGGCCCCATTGCAGCTTATTATCTAAAGTAATGCCTAAGAACACTGTGGTGTCGACGAGATCTATCTTTTCGTTTTTAATTTTTACATTAGCATTCACCTGTTTAACGTTGGGCAGTATAAAACGAATGCATTTCGTTTTTTTCTCGTTAAGTAATAAGTTGTTTACATTAAACCATGTTACAACTTTAGAGATTGCATTGTTTACATCGTCAAGATTAGTAAGTCGTCGCTTTAATTTAAATAAAAGTGACGTGTCATCAGCAAACAGTACAATCTCGTGATCAGCCTTTACAAGTTTAGGTAGATCATTTATATAAATTAAAAATAAGAACGGCCCGAGTATTGATCCTTGTGGTACAACCATTTTTACAATTGACCCCGGAGAACGCTTTCCATTTACATCTACTCGTTGTGTTTGGTCAGTTAAGTAGGATGTGAGAAGCTTAAGTGAAACTCCCTTAACACCATAGTAGTGTAGTTTGCTGATTGGAGTTTCATGGTGAACGCAATCAAAAGCTTTCGATAGATCACAAAAAATACCTAAGGCATCGCGTGATTCCTCCCAGATATCAAAAATATGTGATATTAACTCAACACCGGCATCAGTCGTTGAGCGTCCCTTTGTAAATCCGAATTGTTTTCTGTCTAGTAAATTGTTGGTATTAAAATGCCGTTGTAATTGATTTAGTATAAGTTTTTCAAATATTTTACTAAATGTAGGAAGTACTGATATAGGCCTAAAGTTACTAGGATCGGAATGACTACCTGATTTGAATAGAGGTATTTTCTTGCTATGTTTCATCAAATCAGGAAATACTCCACTGTCAAATAGAGTCTTACTTTAACATGACAATTCTTAAATTTATTAATTTAATGCATAATTGAATGAATATCAATCATCAATATTCATAATCAATGAATGAATGCAGAAAATCAATTCAATACTAGAATTAAATGACAAATTTAACTTATAGAACTGTCATTTAAAACCGTTAATCTAATTTGGACTTTAGTGAAAATAAGGTTGTTCGTATTTTCGGAAATTATAGGTAGTTTTACAAAATTACCAAATCAGGGGCCAAAAGCAGCGCCTACGCATACTTAACAGCAACTATATTCATCAGTACATACCTTTTGATAAACATATTTGCCTGGATTTTTAGGTTAGTAGTAGGTAGGTTGGGGGTTCGATTCCCTCACAGGACAAACATTTGTTCTATGCCTATGTGTTATAAAGTAATTTTATTATTATACAAAATCCACGGCCGTTATTTATACATTGTATCTTACATAGCATAAAGTTCGGCCAATAAATTATTTTTATTTATATAGGCTTTGGTTTTTAGGTCAACAATCATTCAAGCCAAAAGATAATAAAGTGCTTACTATTAAAAAATAAACACAAAATTACAGATATATGTTTACCAAAAATACTATAATTATAAGTATGTATTTGAAAGTATATAAGTATTCTATCAGTCATCTGGTCGCCTAAATACAAGGTATGCTTAGTTCAGGGCTCGATGGACGGTCTTGTTGTACTTTGTCCATCAATATTTATTATAATTATCCATACCAAAATAACAAACTTTATTTACATCAATATACAATAAGATAAAATACATGTGAAACTGAAGACTGTTTAAAAAGATATATGGATAGCTCTACTGATCCAGATCACTGCCGATCAGTGTTTCCAAGACACTGGGGGCATTGCCACGTTGAATGTAAATATTAATATGCTGGGCTAGATAGGAGCTCTTGTATCACGTGATGTTTTTACTTAGGGCACCTGAGGTTATACAAAAGATAATAATAATAATAATGCCGTATATTAATTCATAAATAATTCATAAAATCACCTGGCCTCTCGTGGACTCTGGTAAGCAGAGCTTGTTTTATGTCTACATACTGATATACTAGTAATACTTGTTTTAATACTTGTTGTTTTTATTTGTTAACACCTACATACATATTATACTTAGAAACAACCAGACCCGAGACAATTACTTGCAGATCATCTCAGCCGGGCAATGGCTTACTGGCATTCTCGCTTGTACATAGATAGGGATCAAATTGTATGGATGACACTAACTTGTGATAAGTCTACGTGACTTAAAACTGCTGTCATTGCCATACAATTTGAACTTTTCACAATGGTTTAAGCGTGAAGAAATACTATATTTTTCCTAACCCCCTTCTCCTCACGAGCCCAAGGTCTCGTATTAAAAAGACTTTAATGTTGGCCCTATTAAGACTGACATATTTTCGTCTTTTGATGTCTTTGGCTTAAGCTTAATTAAGACGACGCATCAGTTCTCTTATTATATATGGAGCGGAATAATTAAAGAAAGCCAGAATGTACGTAGCAATCAAATTTTTTTATCTAGTTTTACAAAATCTCATCAAAACATTCCCACTGCAAAAACTGAACAATCACAAAACCGGACAGCCCCGATGAATCCAATCCAATCCGTCCGCCGTACACTCCATTACTTACGGCCGGCCGGCTCGGACAGTGCCGGACACTGTCCTGACAAATTAAAAAGGCCAATTTGTCTAGTGAGCACTGAAATGCCACTTCCCAGGTGGCAGATTTATTGAGGAACTATTTTTGCCCAACTAGGGCAATGCTAAAAGAAGAAGCAAGATTAAAAGATGATTATATTATAACATTGTTATAGTTCCTTTCCTTTCCTTTCTTTCCTTTCAAGTTCCTTTCAAAACATTCGTGAGTTGTACTAATCACAGGTTTTACTCAAAATACAAAACGTGATACGTGACACGTGAGTAAAACTCATGTATATCAAAATGTATATCTATATAAGTGACCAGGATTTGGCTCAGAACATGTAGGTTACGTTATTACAATTTTTGAAGGGAGCTCTATTTTTAGATTAACAAATTAAAACATCGTTTACTCGCTGATAATCGCTGTCGATAAAAGAAATAATGTTTAAAATCGGTTGAATAGTTTCTGAGATTATTCATTACAAATACACATAGAAATAATCAAATCATTTCTATATATAATATTTATATATTTAAGTGAGTGATAAAAATGATTGTCGCCTACTGATTGAACTGTGGGCGAATAGAGGCATGGGACATTGAGGAGGCGCGCCGCCGTCGCAATTTTCTTCGACGTGCTTATAGATGACTACCTGGGACATTGAGGAACCGCCCGTCGCATTTTTCTGACGTGTCGGTAGAAAAAACTATCGCTTACAAACACATTTTACGTACCGTACAAGTAATGATATTGGCCATGACGCACAGTACAGACTTCTACTATCTATCAAAACATTGATACTAATAGCTTTCAGTTACTATTGATGAATTAGTATACGGATTATTGCGATTTCTATCGGCTTTTATCGCTAGTTACAATGTGAAGTTGGTGTCAAACTATAACTCGACCAATTTACAAAGTATGATTGTGGTAGGAACCGTGTTTAGCCTACTAAGCATTTAAATACATCGTATATGATTGATTGAAAAAATGCCTATTGCTAATCGAAATTGATAGACATTGATGCCGATTGCTAATCGAAATAGATAGACATTGATGCCGATTGCTAATCGAAACTGATAGACATTGATTGTATCAAGAGTTCCATAACCCCCCTACAGGTCCCTACTAAACCGAACATTTCCAAATTAAAAAATTGTATGAGGCTTTTGTTTTTTTTAAGGTTTACAAACTAGGCTATTACTTAAAATCTAGTAAAACTTTACTACTCATGATTATTCTCCTTGTAAGTGGATGATACATCGAAATATTTTGAAATGATTACAGGTTTCCACAAACAAATATATAAGTAATATTAATATTTTTTTTTTCTAGAAAAACTGTTGAGACCTATCCAATGGTATGCCACACATCAAAGGTAGAAAAATATAAAAATTTCAATACTTTTCACTTTACTTATAGCGAGTAAGGTGCATATACTCGTATTTCACAAAGTCCTTAAAGATTACATTTATTACATTGATATAAAATATTACTTTTCAACCTTTTCAAAGAGTAATAGTCAAGATCTCTGATTAGGGGCGGACAGACAGAGAGACAAACAGACAAACAGACGGACATGGCGGAACTATAAAAGTCCTTTGTGGACTTTGGAACCCCAATAGAAATAAAATGGTGATCTCCTCGGGGCCGTCAATATCTACGAAACGTTCGTAGCTATTTAAACCGAAATAAAACCGAAAATTAATTGGTTTGCGAAAGGCATACTAAGCTCCTTTAATTTTACCTTTCATTCGCTCGTAAAGTATCGCTTAATTACTTATAGGTACTCGTAGCAGTAACAATAGAAAAGAAAACAAACATGGCAAATTGTACCGAATGGATTTCTTAAATGGCTATACCGTTGACAAAAACAGTGGGTAAATTTTAAAGCGAGTATTTAGACTGAACTAAGTGGTACCGACTGACGGCGCTGAAAGCGGCCATTTTCTTTCATAAAATAAAAAGAAAATGGCCGCTTTGATTCGATTGCTAAATTTCGATGGAAGAATTTTCTTCGACAAAATTATTTCGCTTATTAATACAAATAACGATCGAAATAGTTAGATTTAATGAAAGCTTCTCTGTGTATTCCTAAACCAAAAGCTAAATGGCAAAACATTATCGTCTATACATAAAAATGCCTCTCCACCTGAACACTGCCATAACACTTAAAAATTCGCCCTGTCACTGTTTGTCACTATCCAACAATAAGGGATGGCACTATTTTAAACAGTAATTAACATTAATTCAGTGACAATTTAAATAAGTTGTGTAAGCGATTTGACTTAGATCTGTTCTGCACTAGTGTAGGCTCAGCTAGACAACGGCTGAATAGGGAATTCTTTGGGGACAAGTCGAGTTCACAAATTTAGATACTTACTTAGTTAATTATACTTGTTTACTTTTATTTAATACTAAGATACCTTATTTCTAGTTCTTTTTAGCTGTAACTATTTATATTGTGTTTTTTATACGTTAAAACCTGTAATTGGCTTTCTTATTCTATGCGACTGTTATATTCTGTTTAAACAAGCTGTTGGTTTTCCAATAAATAAATCAACTTTTCACAGAAGTTGAGAGACGTTAATAAGTAGAGGGTAATATTATTTTCGTGGCTTCGTGTGTATTTCAAACATAAAAGTTTATTTATACCAATATAGGAGTCCACGTCTTTCAAACTTTTATAAACTGCTTCAGTGCTCCTACTTCTTCCACGAAGAAAGTAGCCATTCAGTTACGCGCGGCTTCCCTCAACTTTCTTAGTAAATACTTAGAAAATTCGTTTACTCGCTAAATAGGTTGTTTTTTGCTAACTCTACAGAGTATAAACCAGTTGATTCAAAGCGAGTCGGCCGGGTGAAACGACCACGGACCCAACTTTACTGAACCCTTGGTTCTAAAGAAGCTCTGACCGCTATTGACGATGACGGTGAAGTATTACACAAACATGGTGGCAAACTGCATGGCATTTTCATTTATCACATCCTTATCAGTGATCACACACTGGAGGCTTTAGATTACACATGCATATTTATTTATTGTTTGATATCTGATGGTGTCTTTTATTGTCTGATATCTGATGGTGTTTTTAAATGCCAGATATCGGGGATCTTCTACCTGTCTTTCCTAGATATTTATTAATATAATTACCTATGCACTCAGGGAATATAACGCTTTCTACAAGTGAAGGAACCTACTAAATTAAATTGGTTCAGTAGTTCAGAGATCATCCATAACATCGTGTTTATTATATTCTACACTATTAGACTTCTTACCTACATGCTATTTTTTTCTTAGATACCTACCTACAATTTTGTCAACAATTTACTTACCTACTATTACAAAGAATTGAAACCATTGTATCATGAAATACCCTAACTAATTGTATCTAGCGTACTCGTATGTCATTAAAATGGTTATTTCGATTATGTACCTAGTTTAATATTATTGTAATTGTGAATTTGGTTGTGTTAAATATAAGTGCTCCTTTAGACCACGGAAAAGAGGGTACTCTTCTAACACAGGTTATTTTTAACTTAACAGAAGAGATCCCAACACATATGATGTACTACTTGTTTTTAATTAATAAAAGATTTTAGCTTTTTTTTTATATTTTGTTTGCAGAAGAATTTCGTTAACAAAGATATTTATATCCTTATAACAACTTTCTATCAGAACCGCAAAATACCAAAAAGCTACTAGTTCAAAAATGATTGTCACAACGATGCATGTATCGCGAAAAATACGCCTAACGCGGTGCCGACTTTCTACAAATTGCGAGCACCCGTTTCCTTATATCCGCGTAATAAAGCTCATTTTACAACAAAAGCCTGCTTGATGTGACAATGGGCTATCCTAGTCCGATCCAGTCCCGATTTGCAAACATATTGGGGCTCAATGAAAAATATTTCCGGCCTTTTTGACTTTCAAATGAATCGCCATGAGCCCTACAACGTGGACCGGATTGAATTTGACGATTACGGAATTACTTTGAATTTATTATCGTTGCTCTTGGCATTTGGAGTTTGTTTTTAGAAATTGGACGTAGTAAGTACACTTTTCAGTTGATTTGACCCAATTCTGGTTTAAATGTTCTCTAATTGGAAAGGTAGCCGAGTCACTATGTTCATTCGTTAATTTTACAAATTGCTTTTTTTATTGTGGCCCAAAAATATAATCTTGCTGTGGCCTGAATTACGTGGTTTTTTAATACTGTATTTTAGTAAACTGGACGACTTCGTAACTATTTCATACAGCATATGGACTGAAAATAATGTAATCTGTTTTTTGATAAAAAAAATAGCTTCCAATTTTACCCATACGAGTCGAGATAACTTTCCGCTTGATTTCTGACATTCGGAAATGAGGCCGTAAATCGGGTAAACGGCTCATTTTATGTAAAATAGCCATTTGCGGTGAGGCCCATGGCCCAGCGAGCCGAGAGGGTTGCAATTACGGCAAGAGCTAGTTGGGCTGGCTATTGGACTGTTAACTTCCTCTATGTAATAACATGGGACACTGTAAGGCGTACGGGTGCGGAGTCTAAGGGAATAGTTTTATACAGGGCATGTTTTTCAAGGACTATCGCAATGATTCAGGGCTAAATTTCTACTAGTACTTTTTAAAACGAAAAATCAATGGCACATTCATTTCCAGACCAAAAAATAATCCTGCTCGAATCGAACCTACACTTCACATGGATAAACTCTCGCTGCGCGGCACTGACTTCGTCTTTTATAATATTATGTGAACAGGAAAGAAGGCCCAATAGGGACCAGTAAATATTTATGATTTTAATCTAATCACGCAATTTTCATCACGTATCGAGAAGGCTGCGCTCCGAATGAAGGATTTTGTGGTTCAGTACTTCCTTAGCAGTTCAAGGAAAGGCCGTTCAGTAAACATGTCTTGTGACTCGTTCAAATAGAAAGAATGTTAATTGTTGGGTTTTGAGGAAGAAGTACCTACCTACTTTATGTTGAAAGCCATACATCTCAGTGTGTGACTGACTTATTACTTATATCAGTAGCAAAGTAATATACAGTGCCGGTTTTAACAAAACAAACCTTGCCAATTTCAAAACCAAAGCGCCAAAAAGCTATAAACAATAAAAAAACAAATTAACAAAACGGTCAATCCCGCAAAGATTTAATACCCGATAACCCAACCCTTTGCAATCACAACTTCACAATACTGGGAAAGGTTCTAAAAACTCAATTTACTATCCCCAAATGGAACGCTGTGTGCGAAATTACATTACATACAAAACAAAAAACAATCGAATTTTAGCGCTTTCAATTCGCGTCGAGATTGCAGGATGCCGCAGCGGGTAATTTTATCAGGGAAGTCTTCTAGAACAGTGTCCCAAACAGGTGTAGACATAAACCATGCAAACTGATAGAGGATTTTGACACCATTTAAAGGAGGAACACAAGAGGGTTTCAATAAATACCTTACGCTTAGATTTCCTTTACTCCAAAAGATCAAATTGTATGATAATGATGGCATCCATATAATTATATCTTTCCGTTTGTGTAAACGCCATTAGAAAATGGATCTTGTGCAGGCCATAAGTTTCACCTCACGAAGGTGTCAGTTACAGTTTGGAAGGATACTAGCAGCTGACGCAAATGGCTTGTTTACAGCAAGGCTTGAACCGCACACAAACTTTGCATACGCACACGTATAAAAAAAAAAGTTAAACACCGTATGAGTAAGCGAATGAGTCGCATAAATGCTGTCTTCATTATTTTTATCATTTTCCAGATACCACCAAAAACTAAATCGGTTTAATTGAATCTTCAAAATTTCCGTTGAACCAGCTGGATGTCCTTTAAAAGCAAATACTGCTACAAATAATCCTATCCCAATAAATCATAATTTCCATTTTTCCCGCTGCAGATGGCGACGGCAGACGTCGTTTGCCGCGTAATTAAACGTCAAGCAGCCATTTTGAAATAAACATGCATGAGCAAAGTGGAGCGAAGTCGCGTTCGTCACGTACCTACAGAATAAACGAAATACTTTTTAAATCTCTTTTATGATGAATCTTTGCGAACGGTGGCAAGAAAAATATGGCTTTACGACGCGCAGGTGAGGTTACATCATCGCTTGCGAAAAACTCATTTTGACTTGTGAGTTCATTGTCAATTTGCAAAGTAACTCGTACCTACCAAAAAATATACAGTAAGTATGGAGTAATACAATTGCATGTATCTAAAGTCTAGAATACTTGATAGATATTTGACAATCTAACTCATAACCACAGTTTGAACAACGAATATGCAAATGAACATATTGTATGTGATGCAATAACAAAATAAATGATTCATTACCACAATTCGGTCACGCTTACATGCACTTGACATGTCCCATTGAACTCCATAACCGTCGCGTCGAGCCACTTCATACATAAAACATCACCCAAGATCCCTCCATTACAAATGGTGCCAAACCACGTGATTTCACTAATGTTAGTAATCATGAGAAATAGCAGAACTCTAAGTCTTCCAACTCGCTGACGACGAAAGACAGCAATTTCTCCTCATCTCATGAATATTTAATTCCTAATTTTGTTAAGTTCGTCACCTCTTCTCTTCGGTAGGCCGGTCACGTCTGCATAGTACAATGACAGGTTCTAATCGGAATCCGTTACGCAACCGCTTCTCGCTTAGGTGTCCAATGTCGCGGTTCACTCGGCTAGAATATCGATCGAGGAGGAGAATATAGACTTGGAAGTCAACCACGTCCGGGCGAAACGGAAACTCTACAGGAAACTCAGGATTCGGTATAAAAGAGCGTATACGTTTGGACACAGCATCATTCGGCTACAGTCAACCGAGCAAACAACAATGAAGACTTTCGTTTGTGTACTCCTCCTCGCGGCGGTGGCAGTCGCCGTGCCTCCCTATACCTATAGACAAAACCAACAAAACTTCAGGTTCCAACGCCAGGAACTTGAACGTGAATCTACGACTCCTAGCACTGAAGATGCTCCCTACCCAGCAGCTGGATTTCGACCAGCAACGGCTTTCAATCTACCAAACGAAGCAGCCCCACCTGCCGCATCATACGGAGTGCCCGATAACAGCTATGGAGCACCTCAACAAACTTACGCGGCCCCTCAGCAAGAGTACGGAGTTCCGGACAAACTTTCCACCGAATACGGTGCCCCTACTACTGAAAACGCTGATGCTAGCGATGAAGGTCTTCAAGTTGAGGGTCTGAAAAAAGAAAATATAGAACTGGCGCCGAAAGATGCTGAGGTGCTGAGCAATCAGGGTGCTTATTACGTTCTTCTTCCTGGGTCTCAGTTGCAAAGAGTGCAGTACCAGACTGAAAATGATCTTAGGAACATGGCATACACGGCTCGTCTTCAGTACAAGAATGAAGACCGTGCTCCGTTGTATGTGTACACTGCAGTGCCTCAATACAAGCCGTCTGCCGCGTACATCCAGCTCTTCTAAAGTGACTGCTATCACCGGATCGCATAAATCCTTATTTTTTAAGTTAATAGAACCTGGCACACAACAATAAAAATAAAAGCTTAATAAACTTATTTCTCTTTTTTTCGAATTTAGAACTACTCGTAGCTAAATATAAACTCCTACTTTCGGGGTATGTTGTAAATTTATAAAACAGTAGAATTGTAATATACGTACTAAGCTACGAACATAAAATACTTAAATTATTTTTTTGGCATACCATTTAAATATATGTCTAGGTCAAAGGCATGTCAGTTGTCACGTTATGAAATAAAAGGTGTGTCTTACATAATTTTGTTTGTTGTTTGACATTTTTCGGTCGAAGCAGTCAATTATACAACTGTGTACCTACCTACATGATGTGGTTTGTCTCAGTGTTTGCTAACTACTGAATGTGATTTAAAATACAAACCGTGCTCAAATCTTATGGATATGCACTAGCATTAAGTATAGTGCCATATTGATACATTAATTAGAGTACGTAGACGTTTTACTTCTAATATCTTTTGCATAATTGACCCTTCCGCTACTTGACGTTTTGATAGCATAGCTAATTATGATGGCTAAAGAATATGAGTTACTTGTTTAATACAGAAAATTTTATCAATTACTTATTTAAGTATTTTTAACCGACTTCATCAAAAAGGAGGAGGTTCTCAATTCATCGGAATCTCATATATCTCGGAATGTTCATGTTCACCCATTACTCGAAAACGCCTGAACCGATTTGGAAAATTATTTTTTGTTTGAAAGGGTGGTTTACTTCACAGGTGGTCCCATTTAAATTTTATCACAATCGGTCGAGCTGGAAAATTAACGAAAATTTAAAAATTGTATACATCGATGATGTTTTCATGTACTTCGATACCTCGCTGTCTCATTGGAGCGGTTCGTTTATTTGGCCTACCCATATTATATATATACAAAATACATATACTTTCCACTAAAAATGTATGATAGGCTCAAATTTCATTCAATGAAGTTGGTTTTCTTTTTAGTTTTTAAAACGTAATTATTTTAAATAACTTTGCGAGAGTCACTGAATAAGTCATTCAGAAAGTCGTATCCATGTTTCGACGCCGTCTGTGTGTGTCACGCGGTGCCCATTTTTACCCGACGACTACACAGATGGAGAATAATTTTTGTTATTTTACTTAGTTTCAAGATTATTCTTTTCGCTTGTTGAATTGTGTAACAGAGGTCGTGTCACAACCACGCGCCGCCATCATTCTTTACATTTGAAACAAAGGAACCGAGTGATTGCTTTGCTTCTGCACAATTTATTAACTTTTTATTTTTACTCGGCTAACGCGTATACGTAGTAACAGGAGTAGAATTATGATAAAAATACTTACCCACCTAGGTACCTACTCATTATTTTTTTATTGATTGTCAGTTTACTTGCTTTATTTTGATACATATTTGTATTGTTATCTATATATGAATACATGAAGCTAAAACTTTGTACCCCTTTTTACGAAAATTGCGCTGACGGAGGAGTATAAAATTTCGCTCACTTATAGTTTATATAGAGTAGGAGTGCAGAATACATTTTTTTTTAATTGTGCATAAAAAATACATTAATTATTAATGAATTATGGTCGAATTTCAACCAGTTGGCGATCACTTGTTCATATTATTTCACATAATGTAATGTATTCAAAGATCTAAAATAATTCAAAAGGTTTGAAATGTCCTCATTTCTGTCTTCTTTGTTGAAGTACGTAGGTTATGTAATAGGTTGGTTTGTATCTATATGTGGTATGTTATTCGATTCTATGCTCAGTTCCAGTAGATAAAGCAACAATCCATAGTAACACAACACACACATCAATGACAATAATCCCTTACAAAACTGAAACGGAAACATGTCAGGGAGTCGGCGATCTGACACCTCTCTGAATGTCAGGCTCACCATTGATTGTCAGGCCTTTGTTTGAACTCTCGAGCAAAGCAAAGCGTCTATTCCGAGGCATTTTACGCATTTCTAACATTTTATTTGCAATTTTTTTAAAAACACCATTTTACATTCAGTTTTATGGATCACAATCGTCATCATGAACTGAGTACTAATAGTCCAGGATCCCTGGTCCATTTTTGCTTTTGATTACTATCAAGCAAATTTTTCGTGAGTAGCTTCATTTTGATGAGACGCCCAACAATTTCCAAAAATATTTTTTCGAATAATTTAGATAATTATCTTGAGATTTAACCAAAAAAAAAAATCAGTTAGTAATAATATTTGAAAATCATAAAATCGACATATATTATCCTTGCTTCCTCTGTTAGCTACCACGATAGAGAGTTTAGTACAAGAAATTGTTGGGCGTCTCATCAAAATGAAGCTACTCAAGGAAAATTAGCTGATAGTAATCAAAAGCAAAAATGGACCAGGGATCCTGGAATATAAGATGAATTTCATACAATAATATATATTTCGAAAAAAAATCTAAATACAAAAAACACAAGAAAGTTCTATTGTTCTTATGTCCGGTGTTGCTGTGGTTTTCTATTTCTCATGCTGTTTCGGGGTTCTTCCGCGTATCAAGTAGTACAAATTGTTTGTATAATAAAAGAATGTACCTATCTAATAAAATCTCTCATGTAATGCAATGTCCTTTCACATATTACGTAATTATAAATGTTTTTCATTTTTTAAACAGATAGATAGCTTCCCTAAGTAGGTAGTCATACTAAATTCATAAACATAAACTTAATTCCAGCTTATGATCCATTTTTTTACACAAAAATTATTGTGCGAGTGAGAGGACACGACTAAAACAACTATTACAAACTCTTAATTTTCACTCAAAACGGGATATTTACCATGATATATGAGTTTTTCTGCTTCTCGATATTTCGGCACAGTTGCATGCGCCATGATCACGAGATAAACTGAAGTCTTTGCGGGTGGATGTTATTGGCAGACAAAACGGTCTACCCTCTTTCTCAGTCTTTTACTGCGAACATTACCCCTACTACCGGTTTCACTGTCACTAACAACTCGATCACGATTACGACACACAACACTCACGGTATCTGGACGCATAACTGGTACCTCACTTTTACGATTTCCACACATCCTCACCACAGGGTTCCAGGCTCCAGACAATTGAAAACCGTCTTCTCGATTGAAATTCCTGTGTTTGGTAATCTCTATTGCCTCTTGTACCAATCTTGGGATGTAATGTTTTTCAGTTGAGATTACCTGTGGATTGTGTAACTCGATCCAGTGGTTTGAGCCAGATTCTAGTAGATGTGTAGCTATGGCCGACTTTTGTGTGTCCATATTTTTGACCGCCCGGATGTGTTCTGTCACTCGACAAGCTATGGTACGTTTTGTTTGGCCGATGTAAGAGCTCCCACAGCTGCAGTCAATCTTGTACACTCCTGGTGTTTGAAGAGGAATCTTATCTTTAGGTGAGCGCAGGTAGTGTGAGATCTTATTTAAGGGAGTAAAAATTGTTTTTATGGACAATTTCTGCAGGGCTTTCGCAATTTTGTCCGTCACTCCTTTGATGTACGGTAGAAAAGCAGGTTTTCGTTCTACTATACATCTGTGGGGTTTAGGCCTTTGTCTAACTGGAAAAGATCGAAGCTTATATCCATTTTTACGTAGGACATGCTGAACATGAGCTAGCTCACTCTTTATGGAGTACTCATCACATAGGTCGAAAGCACGGTTCGTGAGAGACATTACAACCGAGTTAAGCTGCCGAGGGTGATGGTGTGAATCAGCATGGAGATATCGGTCCGTATGGGTCGGCTTCCTATAAACGGAATAGCCTAAATTACCATCATCACGAATCTGTACCATCACGTCCAGGAAAGCCAAGCTTCGATCACTTTCCATTTCATACGTAAACCGCATCTTGGTATGTACGCCATTTAGGTATGCCAAAAGGAGTTCAACTCATGTTTATTGCCTCTTACAATACAGAAAACATCATCAACGTACCTTTTCCACAACTTCATTGGCAAGGGGGCAGAGCATATAGCCAGGTTCTCAAAATACTCCATCCATATATTGGCCACTACGGGAGCGACGGGACTTCCCATGGCAACACCATCAATTTGTAGGTAGTAATTTTCCCTATACAAGAAATAGTTTGTGGCCAGAATATGGTATAAAAGCTTGGCATATTCTGCTGGGATACCATTTCTCTGTATTCTAGTCTCTACCACCTTCATACAGTCGGCTATAGGGACGTTTGTAAAGAGGACCCCACAGATGTATAGTAGAACGAAAACCTGCTTTTCTACCGTACATCAAAGGAGTGACGGACAAAATTGCGAAAGCCCTGCAGAAATTGTCCATAAAAACAATTTTTACTCCCTTAAATAAGATCTCACACTACCTGCGCTCACCTAAAGATAAGATTCCTCTTCAAACACCAGGAGTGTACAAGATTGACTGCAGCTGTGGGAGCTCTTACATCGGCCAAACAAAACGTACCATAGCTTGTCGAGTGACAGAACACATCCGGGCGGTCAAAAATATGGACACACAAAAGTCGGCCATAGCTACACATCTACTAGAATCTGGCTCAAACCACTGGATCGAGTTACACAATCCACAGGTAATCTCAACTGAAAAACATTACATCCCAAGATTGGTACAAGAGGCAATAGAGATTACCAAACACAGGAATTTCAATCGAGAAGACGGTTTTCAATTGTCTGGAGCCTGGAACCCTGTGGTGAGGATGTGTGGAAATCGTAAAAGTGAGGTACCAGTTATGCGTCCAGATACCGTGAGTGTTGTGTGTCGTAATCGTGATCGAGTTGTTAGTGACAGTGAAACCGGTAGTAGGGGTAATGTTCGCAGTAAAAGACTGAGAAAGAGGGTAGACCGTTTTGTCTGCCAATAACATCCACCCGCAAAGACTTCAGTTTATCTCGTGATCATGGCGCATGCAACTGTGCCGAAATATCGAGAAGCAGAAAAACTCATATATCATGGTAAATATCCCGTTTTGAGTGAAAATTATGTGCAAAACCATGATAGTTTTAAAAGTTATATCGCTAACCGGTACGGGCCGGATATAGTTAAAATGGTGAAAGACCTAGAACGTTTGCGGAAAAAGTGTGAATGTCTACGTGCATCGCTGGAATTTTTAGTGAAGTGTCGGGATACAGACCTAATACCAGTGTGTGTGCGTATTAAATCTCGTGATGACATTCCGGGATCCGCAAATATTCTACGACAAGCGAGTGTCAAATTACTGCGAAAAACAATACGGAACAATAGACACCGGTTTCATACATTGCAAGTAGAATTATATAAAATACATTTCAAGTGCATTAGTGTGTTGTCACCTACGGATTTTGATACTTGTGACCGTATTACATACATGCAAGCTCAGCGCTCTGGAGATCAAAGTTCATATAAACAGAACCGTAAGTTAGAATCCATGTTGAAAACACAAAAGCGAGTTGTCCCCTACCAGACACATGCAGACATTAACTCACAAAAAACTCGAACGGTTATTAATTTGTCTGACAAGGTTTTGAATGATTCTGCTCTCAGAGTGTTAGAGAAGGGTCTAAATTTTGCCCCTACCACGAAACGCATCCCTTATGAGAAAGTGATCGGTAATGTGGAGGAGGTCATTCGTTATAATAGGATACCAGGAAGTGACGCGGAGTGTCTAAGACAGGACATTGCATTTATATTACGTCATACTAAACCTCCAGAACCCAACATTACTAAGGATGAGTTGATGGCGTTAAAAGAGCTCCGCCAAGATACCAACTTGTTGGTCCTTAAGGCTGATAAGGGGAACGCTACGGTAGTTATGAACGTCACAGAATACGAGGATAAAATCCTGAACTTGTTGAAAGACACTAACACATACAAACTGGTGAATTACAATCCGACGGCTAGAATACATCGTAGTACCCAGAAAATTATAAAGGAGTGCCAATACGCTATAGGAGAGGAACTAACAAAATACCTGTTGCGCCCTAAAAACATCCAGCCACCTAAACTGTATGGTCTACCTAAAGCGCATAAACAGAATGCTCCGCTGCGACCCATCGTTAGTCAGATTGACTCACCTACTTACGAGTTGGCGAAGCATGTAGCGGGTGTGTTGCAACCTTCTGTAGGCCTGACATCATCTTTCGTGAAAGACTCACGTCACTTCATACAGATTCTTCAGCAGACAACGGTTGATGAGAGTGAGGTGATGGTTAGTTTTGATGTGGAATCCCTCTTTACAAACGTCCCTATAGCCGACTGTATGAAGGTGGTAGAGACTAGAATACAGAGAAATGGTATCCCAGCAGAATATGCCAAGCTTTTATACCATATTCTGGCCACAAACTATTTCTTGTATAGGGAAAATTACTACCTACAAATTGATGGTGTTGCCATGGGAAGTCCCGTCGCTCCCGTAGTGGCCAATATATGGATGGAGTATTTTGAGAACCTGGCTATATGCTCTGCCCCCTTGCCAATGAAGTTGTGGAAAAGGTACGTTGATGATGTTTTCTGTATTGTAAGAGGCAATAAACATGAGATTGAACTCCTTTTGGCATACCTAAATGGCGTACATACCAAGATGCGGTTTACGTATGAAATGGAAAGTGATCGAAGCTTGGCTTTCCTGGACGTGATGGTACAGATTCGTGATGATGGTAATTTAGGCTATTCCGTTTATAGGAAGCCGACCCATACGGACCGATATCTCCATGCTGATTCACACCATCACCCTCGGCAGCTTAACTCGGTTGTAATGTCTCTCACGAACCGTGCTTTCGACCTATGTGATGAGTACTCCATAAAGAGTGAGCTAGCTCATGTTCAGCATGTCCTACGTAAAAATGGATATAAGCTTCGATCTTTTCCAGTTAGACAAAGGCCTAAACCCCACAGATGTATAGTAGAACGAAAACCTGCTTTTCTACCGTACATCAAAGGAGTGACGGACAAAATTGCGAAAGCCCTGCAGAAATTGTCCATAAAAACAATTTTTACTCCCTTAAATAAGATCTCACACTACCTGCGCTCACCTAAAGATAAGATTCCTCTTCAAACACCAGGAGTGTACAAGATTGACTGCAGCTGTGGGAGCTCTTACATCGGCCAAACAAAACGTACCATAGCTTGTCGAGTGACAGAACACATCCGGGCGGTCAAAAATATGGACACACAAAAGTCGGCCATAGCTACACATCTACTAGAATCTGGCTCAAACCACTGGATCGAGTTACACAATCCACAGGTAATCTCAACTGAAAAACATTACATCCCAAGATTGGTACAAGAGGCAATAGAGATTACCAAACACAGGAATTTCAATCGAGAAGACGGTTTTCAATTGTCTGGAGCCTGGAACCCTGTGGTGAGGATGTGTGGAAATCGTAAAAGTGAGGTACCAGTTATGCGTCCAGATACCGTGAGTGTTGTGTGTCGTAATCGTGATCGAGTTGTTAGTGACAGTGAAACCGGTAGTAGGGGTAATGTTCGCAGTAAAAGACTGAGAAAGAGGGTAGACCGTTTTGTCTGCCAATAACATCCACCCGCAAAGACTTCAGTTTATCTCGTGATCATGGCGCATGCAACTGTGCCGAAATATCGAGAAGCAGAAAAACTCATATATCATGGTAAATATCCCGTTTTGAGTGAAAATTATGTGCAAAACCATGATAGTTTTAAAAGTTATATTACAAACTCGTTTTTTATTGAAATAGGTTATAATGATTACTATTATCCTTGCACAATTATTTCTTCATTTGAACAACATGACCTTTTTAACTTTCATGTATTGTCAATCAAAGTGTTGTCACATTGACTTAACGCCAGATTGTTTATACACGCATATTGTGTGCTTGCATCTTTCTTCAAAGTTAAATAAATAAATTAATAAATGATAAGGAACAGTACATCGGTTGACCCGCCGCTACTTTTGATGCCTGCCGATAAGAGAAAATGCGTGCACATCACCAACTATGTCATCGTACAATGTAAGTCGAGGCCTCCGAAAATGAGACACAAAAAATCTTAAAATGTTTAAATTAATTAATATTAGCAAAGTCAAAGTGAACAGATATTTTATTCAATACAATCACAAGAATCACTTTAAAACGTCTTACATACTAGGTGAAGGTACCAATTCCTCTTAACCCAAGCCCGAGAAGAACAGGCTAGAAACCCGAAACTACGAAAAACGAATACAAGAGGGTTTATACATTTTAAATGTGTCTGAGGGCAGAGTAACATGAGACCATGCATTCATATCCTAGCTAATATTATAAACGCGAAAGTTTGTGTGTATGGATGTATGAATGTTTGTTACTCTTTCACGCAAAAACCAATTTAGTGGTTTAGATTTTAATTAAACTTTACAATAATATAGCTCATACATCAGAATAACACATCCTAATTCCTAATATACTTAATATTATAAATGAGAATGTAAGTTTGTTTGTTACGCCTTCACGCGAAAACTTCTTAACCGATCATCATGAAACTTTGTACACATATTCTTGGAGGTATTAGAAGTAACATAGGATAAGAAAAAAATATAAAAAAAATTACGAAAGATATTTATATGGCAAAACCACGTTTGCCGGGTCAACTAGCAGGCTATAATTTATAAAGATATTATGTGAGGTGTCCAAAATATAACGATTCCTTACTATAATTATGATGAATTTTGGTGTAAAGCTAAACAGGACCTTGGAGAAGAAAATAAGCTACTCAAAAGTACTATCTGCACATAGAAAGTCGAAGGCACCAGCTAGTCAAGATTTTAGTAGTTTATATTATACAGTGAACAATCAGCACCAGCTTGCCACAAACTAAGCAAAGCTTGTACTAATACTAGATGTCTGATATAATATTTAAATTCTAATAAATACATATTTATCCCATCTATGTTTATAATATATTAAATGTCCTGGTTGGAATACATATAACCCACAACCTACGAGTACGATGCAGAAGGCAGGGAAGCCCAACTGAGGCCATTCAAGAATTATAAATGCTACTATGTAAACATTTATAAAATCTGTATAATAAAAATCAATTGCTGTTCGTTAGTCTCGCTAAAACTCGAGAACGGCTGGTCTGATTTGGCTAATTTTGGTTTTGAATTATTTGTGTCCAGGGAAGGTTTAAAAGGTGAGTAAATATGAAAAAAATGCTTGCTTTTTTATTTATTGATTCTGAGGCGGTACGAAGTTTGCCGGTCAGCTAATTAATAATATAATAATAATGACGGACATTTCACACAGCATCATCTAGCTCCAAAGTAAGCAGAGCTTGTGGGAACCACACGACTCATTACCTTTTTTATGGTTATTGTAATTGTCATGCATTTCAGAAAAGTATAGTTTTGTCAATAATAATGTTGTTTGATTATTTATCGTATGATGTGTGTACGTAAATAAATAAATAAATATACTACTCATACATACATAGGTATATACTATATGCACATCATTTTTTTTATATGACTCACTGACAGAACGCACAGCCATAGGTCTCAAGGAGGTGAAATTTTGAGTATCAGACCCCCAGAGCTTAGTGGTGTATTAAGAATGGATATATTTTTTATCTCGATGCGTAAAACAGCAATTTCTACTAGTCTTTTCAAAACTCTATTGCACTGGAGATAGACTTACCTTGTTCTACTCCCTTTTAAATCGTTATTGTTATTTTGTAAAAGCCAGCACATATCCAATGGCCATGGTTTTCATTCCTCATATCGAGAAGAATAAGGGCCGCACTTAGATATATAGATAGAATTGCACACCACAAATACGCTGATACTGTTATAATAAACAATGTTTAGCTACACGGTAATACAATGGGCGGTCTTATCGATAGCGATCTCTGCCAGACAACCATGGGATGGATAGAGAGCAATATAGCTGAATATGGGCTGATAAAAATTATATGAGTGATTTATGATAAAATAATATGTAATACATAGATAATTGATTCAGGCGTGACTTTGCGGAAATCCATTACAATTCCGCTAATCTATTCCTAAAGAGTTACCTCCAAAAGAAATTCGACACGTGTTTCGCCTCTCCACGAGGCATCCTCAGGAACACTTGACTCACTCCGCACCCCGACGAAAAAACACTCTGCTCTGCAGACTTGTTGCTTCGACCAACGTCAGAATAAGAAACACGTGTCGAATTTCTTTTGGAGGTAACTCTTTAGGAATAGATTAGCGGAATTGTACTAAATATTTGTCCATCTGTTTAATGTTATGTAATACATATTTACAGGATAACAAAAAGTTAAATATATCAATAAATAATATAACAAAAATCTATGTATAATAGATGGGCAGCAACTAGTGCTGCCCGCGGCTTCGCACGCGTGGTACCTACAAAAAAGTAGCCTATGTCCTTCTAAAGGTCTCATCTATACCAAAATTCATCAAAATCGGTTCAGCTGTTTTGGCGTGAAAACGGGACAGACAGACAGACAGAGTTACTTTCGCATTTTTAATATTAGTAAAGATTAGTAGGGATTAAATGCAATATGATAAACTAAATACATCCAGACCAAAACTCAAACTCAGTTCACATAGCGTAGGTTCAACACTGTTTGAAAACATATACTTGATTGGACCTCTAACGCCTTTAAATTGGACCATCCCATCAGGTCTAATAATATTCGGTGCCTCAATCACAATCCTACACTGCATCTGGTGTCCAGACAAAGCATCATTCGAATTATACAAGTTAGCCAGCATCATGTACTTGTATGACAGCGAAGCTTGCGGATACAGTCTGGCTTCCAAGGCTGTAGCCAACCTGCAGCTCAGCAACGATACTAAGGGCCTGGATGTATTGCCTATTAAGTGGGAGCCAATAGTGGTGACAGTCTCGACAAGACTCTCGGCTAAGACGAGGAGGTTAGTACCTGTCTGTTTTTTACCAAGTAGAGTACAAAAAATTGTACTACTTTATAATCTCGTACTAGCTGTCTCTTTACGTCTTGGCTTCAAGCACCAAATGTTTGTGTAAAATTACACGCACATGAAAGGTGCGTGGTCTCGAACCCCGCACCTTTTATGTGCGTGTAATCAAGATTTTAAGTTCAGTACACTACATACAAACTCAGAAAGTTTTGAAAAACCGTAAAACCCGTATTTCATTTTCCTAGAGTATCTACTTATTTTCAAAAAGGTTAGAGTTAATTGTATCATGCGTTGAAAATCTTCTATACAAACTTTGACAACAAAAGAAATGCAACCGGCATTTCTTTTAGTAGTAACCTTCGAACCCGTATTCTATTACTACTTTGAACGGTGAGTTTCCAATGTTTGGTAGTCTTATAGTCTAAGGTAGTGTTTTGAAGAAAGCTTATTATAATATAAATGACTATATTATTGATAAGAATGCATGGCCTCATGTCGCTCTGCCCTCAGACAGTTAACCGACACACTTGAAATGTATAAACTTGTATTAGTATTTCGTATTTAAGGTAGTTATAAGATGGATTATGTAAAAAAGCGCTAGGACCAAGACGAGTTTCTTGCCAGTTCTTCTCGGGCTTGGGTTAGGATGAGTTGGCACCTAAATTCACCTAGTATGTAAGACGTTTCAAAGTGATCCTTGTGATTGTATTGAATAAAGTATTTTTTGACTTTGAAATTAATTTCTACGCATTTAAAATCTCTCATATCGTTTAAAACAAACGTTTCCACGTCTTTTAGAATTATAAAAAAAAAACATTCTCCTTTATTTAGATATTTTTTTTGTAGTATTTGGATTGACAACAAACGAATGATACTCGTATAGTATAGCAAGATCGTTGGTTCTTAGAACGTTGGATGGTTTCGGGACTGAATATAAAAACTACAAAATGGAAAAAACCTATGATTTCAAATAATTTGTATTGTTTAAACAAAATCGTAATCCTTCATTTCTTGAGAGATAAATAGTTTATCTACGTTCCAGTCTTCGCTCACTTAACACTAGTGTTCGTTTCAGATACGTCAAGCTAAGCATAGCCATACACGTGGTGTGGATGGTTGCGGCTATAGCCCTCAGGATCATCTCCAAAAATAACAGACATCCTAAACTCCTGAAAATTATCTTCACTTTGTTCTCGTACTCGTGCATTTTCGTCATAGTCTTCGACTTATCCATGGCTATTGTGTACGTATCTCATATCAGACAAAGCTTGAACAAGGGAATGATAGTAAGGTTAGTATTTTAATCGACTATTATTTGTTATCAGAACGCATAGTTTGTAACGTGTTTTCGCGTTGACTTAACATGTACTAAGAGCAAGGAGTATGTTTCTGCGTGTATTATATAGCGGAGCACGGTTTTTAAGCTTAAATTTCGAGGCACTCTGTCTTTATATTTATAAAGTCTCAGACAGAAACCGTACGTACCGAACCGGACAGGAACCGAACCGTATAATTAAATAAATAAATAATTTTTATTTTTATTTTTATTTCACACAGCATCATCTGGCCCCAAAATAAGCAGAGCTTGTGTTATCGGTACCACATTACTGATACACTACTGACATATATACTATTTTTTAGTAAATACATACATATTATACATCATAGAAACACCCAGACTTGAGACAAATACTTGCAGATCATACAAACATTTGTCCCGCGGCGCGAATCGCACCCGCAGCTTTTTGCGTCTCAGTCGAGCCTTGGCTTGACTAAGCCAAGCTCTATAGAATCCATCCGTAGTAATCCATCTTGTAAAAACTGGTTCCAGCTACAATCAAACTAAACATTGAAACTTTGCCTATTGCTTATCGAAACTAATAGACATTGATTGTGTCAAAAGTTCAATAATCTTTCCTACTTTCGAGGCGAGATTGATTGATTGATTGTGTAATACACGGAGCCATTGTGGATTGGTTCAAGGCCCACGTTTCTCGAATTTTCAGTTCTCGGCATGGTTTCCTCGATGTTTTCCTTTACCGTGTTGCTTGGTCTCATAAAAATATTTATTAATAGGTACAGTGGATGGAGCGTGCTGCTGAAACTGAAGAATGCTGACGACTTCGGCGGATGGTTACCGATGCTAGCGTCTGCTTGCTGGATGAGAGGCGTGGTTATCCTCGCCTTGAACATCTACTGTTACAACATCATCCGTCACATCACCAACAAGATCAAAAGAGGGCAGTTCAAGGCGCGTTATATACACAATTTGAACTTGCCTTTACCTGAGGCAACGCAAGGGACCACGTTGAATGAAAATGTACTGTATTACAGTCCGGGGGAAATTAAGCCCCAAGTCAAGAAGGACCCTAAAATAATGTTTAAAGGATAAGCTATACATACGAGTATGTTATAAAAAGAGTTCAGCAGAGCTAATTATTCATGTAATATAAAATAATTATTCAGATTCAATACGAAACAATTTTATTATCAGCTCTGAAGTACCATTAATTTATCAAACAACGCTTTCGCCACCGTCCTTGTAAATAAGAAATGAAATGCTGCTCTACTTAAGGCAAATCCAATTTGGATCCGACGACGGACACCATTAGTTTTTTCATTATCGCTTCGAGAAAGTCTGCCATTAATTTCGTTCTACCTGTGATCACAACAGCTCCCTTAGTATTAGTTCCGTAGACATCCCCCTATTATGTATTTCGTGACAAGTTTTTGTCCTTGGTAGAGTGAATTGTCAACGGTAGGCTTCCGTGATACACATTTTTAAACGTCTTGCTTAGTTTCTGCTGTCGTACTGCTGTGCTAGTGTTATCGCTACTGCTACTTTAGTGTAATAACACTGCTGTTTTCTTTTGACACAATTGAACGGTTCAGTAGAGAAACCATTCCACGGTGCTTATGTTTAGTGCTTGGATGCTTTTTCAGGCTGCAAATAACAATGGCCCTTTTGAATAAGACGCCGACTAGATTTTAGAAACGATTCGGTCTATTTGTTAAATGACATGTTGTCTTAGTTATTTTAAGGATAAAAATATTCAAAAAATAATGGCAATTGGTGTTTGGTGTTTGCTAATAATTTTGTACCAAAGTAAGTGGTTTATTTACCTTAGACCGAGTGAAATATGAGTTAAAACTACAGGTCGACACTGCCTCATTTGCCTCGTCTGCATCGTCTCATTAACTAACCTTAATCTTATGACTGATCTAGCGTTCTTCTGTGTCATTCTGAGCTGGCTGACTCTCAGTTGCCAGCTTGCACCAGACGCTTCGGAACTGCACGAAGTGACTCTGATAAAGCTGCTCTATCTCTATGATCCCGAAGCCTGTGGGCGAGTGCACTTTTACAACTTCACTGCAAAGGTCTCCACGACCAACAATAAGTTGACCACGGCTGTGGTGTGGCCTATCAGCAATAGAATAGCTTCTCGTTTTCGAAGGTGATGTTTCATTAAACTTTTTTGGCCAACTCCAATGGATTTAGGTTTGTAAGTTCATTATAGTTCTCAGTTTAGTTTGTAATGCGTGAAAACATCTCGTGCAATTTGCAAAGTTGTTGCTGACAAGTCAAATTACGTTCGATCACCAACGTGCCACTTAAATTTGAAGGCTAATTGATGACGCTCATCTAAGTTTCCATCTCTATCCTCATACAATTTTAAGGATAACGGGATAACGGACTCTCAAACGTGAGTTGAGCTCTCAAATGCTTAAATGGTATCAGAATTCAGGCATAAGATAGAACATTTTACCTTGTCATCAGGAAAAACCTCACCTAACCAAAGACCTCAGCATTTATTTCTCAGCGCCTCTCTGCTCCTCGATTTCGATTTCCGCCACGGGACAAATGTTTGTATGATCTGCAAGTATTTGTCTCGGGTCTGGGTGTTTCTATGTATAATATGTATGTATTTACAAAAAAAAAATATTTAAGTATTATATCAGTCATGTGGTACCCATAATACAAGCTCTGCTTACTTTGGGGCCAGATGATGCTGCGTGAAATGTCCGGCATTATTATCATTATTATTATTATTATTATATTTCTCGTTGGAGGTTTCATAGAAGCTTTAAGTAGGCTTATCATAAACTAGTTTCTTAGTCTGCGTATTGATTGTCCATTCGTCGAAAGTGTAGTAAAACTCTTGTCATTTCCAGCAAGGTTCAAGTATGGCTGGTTCTCCACCTCCTCTGGATGCTGATGGGCATCGTGAACGTGACTCAGGGAACCCGACCCTGCGCATTCTACGTGACCTTGATCCCTTTCATAATCATCGGAACAGTCTTGCTTATTGTAGACCTGGTGTTTGCTGGTTTGTTCATAACGGATGCGAAGAATACGGGGACAGAGAGTAAGATACTTGATGTGATTGACAACCACCGTCCTACCTACTTAAGATTATCATTCAAACGTCTTACTTATTGAGCTTTATATTATAATAGATGGCACCACAGGAAAAAGATTGCGCTCCGGTTGCCGATAATAGCATATCAACGCGTCAGTCATCAGCCTAGACTAAAAATCTTTGCTTAAATGGTTATCAATCCTACGTTATTATTCCCCAAGTCACTAGCCTAGAGCAAGGATAGTAACTTGCGCGGTAAATACCCTGAGGCGTTTGCTGCAGTTCTCGTGAACTTCGCCTATATAGTCAAGCGGTGATAGGCTTGCAACCTTCTGTGCAAAACGTGTCAAATATGTTTATTCGTGCCTCTGACTATTTATGTAATACTCAAATATTTATGTAACTTGAGGTATATTTTCTGGGAATAAAATCAGATTTCGAAAGTTAGCGAAAAACATAGAATCTTCGATTTAAATGCTATGGGAGGCTTAAGTACTTAGTCTCTATTAGTCTCCGTTTCAACTTCTGCAAGAATGCTTTCGTATGTCTTTCCAAACGGCGTCCGGCCGGTGTCTGTCCGCAAGTTATCCTTTACAGGTCGCATTTCTCAACTGATTCTCGTGAAATTTTGTGAGCAGGTTCTATAACTATATATAATTTTTTTGTCGATTCAGTTTTTGGAAAATTTTCTAAATGGCGGAGATATTGGGGTTGTAAACGTAAAAAATGTTATATATCAGTCATTTCGAAAAATGTTCGCGAGGTCTACAGCTCACAGAGCCACTAGTATAAAGTAGCTACGTAAAGTCGGGGCTTATCACTATATTGCATAGAAGGAAATATCATTTTATGACATTTCGAACACTGCATAGAGCCGCATGAATTATTAACTTTTATAGCTTTGACTGCATGCTCACTGCACAAAAGCTCGTAGCTTTTACTGGTACGGGACAAGCTACATATCATCACATGCTTGAGTAGCACAAGCATACTTTATCTTACTTTAAATACCGACGTTTCATGTGTTATGCGTATCACATGACTTTTTGTCAACACAAATATATTATACATAGAAATACCAAGATCAGAGACAAATACTTGGAGATCATACAAACTTTTAACCTTTTTACAATTTTTAACTTTTAAATAGGAAGTATATATAAGTTCTATCCTTGCTTGCTACTCAATATTGAATATAATTTCTGTATAAATATAACCGTTTAAAATACTAGGTTTTTGTATGGGTTACCTTATGAGTGCATGACGTATAGTCTCACCATACCATGTTGAAATTCATATTTTTATTTGTCTCACTCTGTTCGCATGAAGAGAGCATCTGCAAGGCGCATTAAGTCCTTTTACGCTGGTCTTTTAATTTAAGCTACTTTGGGTTACTAAATCGTTTATTATCCTTAGAATTGAGACAGCACTACTAACACTAGTGGCTCTGTGAGCTGTAGACCTTGCGAACATTTTTCGAAATGAGTGATATATAACATATTTACGTTTACAACCCCAATATCTCAGCCATTTTGAAAATTTTTGAAAAAAAATCCTTATAGTTATAGAACCTGCTCACAAAATTTCACGAGAATCGCTTGAGAAATGCGACTTGTAGAGGAGAACATCCGGACAGGCGCCGGCCGGACAGACATACGAAAGCATTTTCGCCTAAGCTGAAATGGAGACTGAAATGTTTGCGAGAATGTTCGAATGTTTGGATATTTGTTGATGGCTGAATCACGTTAAAATGGATGGGCAGATCTGATTGAATCTCTTTGTTGTTATTCTCGTAGTCAATGACCTGCATGAGCATAAAATCTACCTGCAGACTTTTATCTGCTACATGCAAAGCCGCATGCAAAAGAAAGGTATTTTAAATACTCTCGTAGAAGATGTATATAAAGATTAAGTAGCACGTACTAATATGTCTGTTTAGATCTTTATACATTGTTAAACCTCTAGTACAGGAAACTCCTTTGACGCCATTACTCTCATAATTTTGGTTGCAAATGTTAATGTTTGAAATATCTTTGCTAGTACCTTTTGATGGAGTTATTCATTTTATCAAACAACCACAAAGCTCTCAAAGTGTTTCAAAAGCTACTAAGATTCACGCCCAAATTGCCACATTATTAGAACTTTTGGTCATTGACCTTTTTTGAAATATTCTCGAATTTACGATGAATAGATAGATAACTCT
The DNA here is from genome assembly GCA_948098915.1 of Lampropteryx suffumata. Classification (NCBI taxonomy): domain Eukaryota; kingdom Metazoa; phylum Arthropoda; class Insecta; order Lepidoptera; family Geometridae; genus Lampropteryx; species Lampropteryx suffumata. Next base: position 18,135,601 of record OX402557.1, on the reverse strand, counting down.
TTATTATAATACCACACGGAATATTAGAATAACAGACATTACCATTAAAGGCAATACAATGGGCGGCCTTATCACTAATAGCGATCTCTTCCAGGCAACCTTTGGATGGACTGGAATATAAATAAACAAATAAGGGGTATGTGGGTGTGGTGTATATATATAATTACATACATATGTGTATAAGCTAAATAAATATGTACTTAGTAAATATAATAAACATAAACAGTCTAAAAATCAACAATACAGATATAACTGAAGATGTTATTCTTAGTTATTTCTGCACGACAAATAATGTTTCATAACCGTGCTTTTGAAGATAAATTTGTATATTTTGTAAATTTAAAGCTTATTCGCTCGACCGATGTCGGTAACCGGACGTTGTGTTGCATACAACATACCGTGCCGATCAGATGGCTAACGAAGGAGAGACGATGAAGGTTCCTATTGATCGGACTCGCACATGTTAATTCAAATTCAATACACAACATTTTTATTGCAGACAATGTCGACCTCTGTAGCGCAGTGGGCGAAGGCCCGCCTAAACGCAGAAGGTTGCGGGTTCGATGACAAAATGATCTGTAAATATTTGTTCACAAATACTGCAAAACAAGGTGTTTTGTATGTATGTATTTACAAAAAAAAGTATATAAGTAATATATCAGTCGTGTGCTTATTTTGGGGCTAGATGATGCTGTGTGAAATGTAAATTTTTAATAATTATTATTTACAATCACTAGGAAAACTTTAAACGATGTATAGCATACGCGGCCACGAAAAAAACATCGCGGAAACATCACCAAAGCAGCTGAAGTCTCAACTTCAAAATTTTCTTCTGTTTCTGACGTAGAGTTATCCTCGTTATCAAACTACGTAACAACAGAGTAAACTAGTTGGAGTAGTTAACATCAATGGAGTCTCGGATTAAACTTACAAGTTTTAAAGTGATTAAAAGCTTATCTCGACAAAGGCAAACTGTGTATTTAGCTAACAGCTTGTAACTTAAGCCCGTAAGAACACAGAATACTCTAGATTGCTAACCAATCAAAGTTTTTGATATATTGATATTATAGGTCCAAGGTGAATTGAAATTTGCAGGTGTATTTGGATCATCATATCAGCCTTTAAGAAGTCCAGTGCTGAACATAGGCCTCCCCAATTGATTTTCAGGAAGAACAATTTTGACCCCTCTCTATCCACCGACTTTCTGCGATCTTTACAATGTCGTCAGCCCATCGGGCTTTTTTGTATTTGGATAACCTATATTTGCAACATAATTTTTATCGAACGTCGAAAGTCCTGTCTTTTTGACTGACTGACAACGCACAACCAAAATTGGTAGTCATATAGATTTGAAACTTAAGAGGTATCTTTGTAATTCTGTTTGACCACTATGCGGTGCAACTGGGAGTCAAAGTTTATACAAAAGTCGTCTACTGCCAAAAACGGTACTATGCTTAGTCAGAGCCAATTTGCTGCTGTAGCATATACTACACGCATACTCGTACCTAAATAAATAAATAAATAATGCCGGACATTTCTCACACTATCATCTGGTCCCAAAGTAAGCAGCAGAGCTTGTGATAAGGGTACCACATGACTGATATATTACTTATATACATTTTTTTAATACATATACATATTATACATAGAAACAAATACTTACAGATTATACAAACACAAACATCGAACTCGCAACCTTTCGCGTCCCAGCCGGGTCTTGGCCCACGATGCCACAGAGGTCGTCATAATCTTACGGGTAAACCAATAATCTTATTGTTTTACCCGTGTCTTTTTAATTTCCTGTATCGTATATGTTCTGTGCTGCGAAGTTAATGTGTGTCTGTCTCGGATGAAATAGGCACATCTATTAATATAAACGCAAACGAAGTCACGGGATTTTCTTTTGGTGTTAAATAAATGTGAATATTCTCTGCAAATTCGATTACATTGATACTATTAGAGCCATTCAAAGCAATCAAAGCCTATGTAAGCAGAGCTTGAACTACCCATGTGTGTATAGAGAATCTGAGCCTAGAGTACAATACAGCACTAAATTAATACTGTACGTACCTTCGTATGCCTAGTTGAGTCTGACGACTTGAAACAGGGCGTCTCAAGCGTTAATCAATATGTCTAGTAAATTGGAGAGTTGATTGAGCGACTATAGCGAAGGCTAAAGTAATATCTGAAGCTACAAACAATGCGTGTCATAAAATATTTATCAGGTTTTAATCAACTCAAAAACAATCATGTGGATAACAATGAAACGCTGGCAAAACAATGTTACTATTTTCAAGCAATCTAAAATAATAAAGCAAAAACGGATACATGCAGGGCAAAAAGGTTTTTAGATTAATCAGTGGCAGCTACCGCTATCGACGTGTACACAATATGCTACGATATTAACGTATTAAAGGGAAACATCGTGACGAGACCGGAACTGAACATTCTTAGGAAGGTCAGTCAATAAATCAAATTAAAACATTCCATATTCAATCACAAGGATAACTTTGAATCATCTTCTTACATGCTAGTGAATCTATGTGCCGGTTCTTCTTAACAGGAGAAGAATCAGTTCAAGAAGTTCAAGAAGAATCCGGCAAGAAACTCGGCTGGGCAATACTTTCTTGTATGATCCTTGCCAATTTTGTTACGGATGCCGAATCAGCCAAATTCATCCCAAAATTTTTTGTCATATAAATAATATAAATGTCATATAAATTTGTTATTTATAATATGCTATATGATACAGTTTATTACGTTATTAAATTTGCCAATCGACAAAATCTAACACGTCCTTAAGACCTGAACTGCTTGTTAGGTGTTCAGAACTGTTTGTAACAGAACCTCGTGTACACAAGCACATGCGGTAATTTGCAACGCGCTACTCGAACAACTCGAGTCTATGACCAGTTATGAAAGTATAAAATCTACATTGCACTGTACCTACTGAAGGGTTGGTAGCATAGCTAAGATGATACTAACAGATCTACGAAGTTATGCAACTTTCTGCGAGGTCTTGTGATTTTTTCGAATGTGTGATAGCAGTGGCATTTTCGTACTTCGGAGAGCACGATGAGATATCGGTCCCGACTTTTCAAAAGTAGTTAGACAATGAGAGAGGTCTTTGGGTGGCCTAGTACCTCCATCACCAGAGTAGGCTGCTGACTACGATGTAGTACGGTACCTACTAACCAATAGTTGGTTACAACACACACACTCACGCACCCACACTTTTACATACTCATACTTTTTTTGAAGTAAGGGACGTAAGTTTTAGTTTTAGTTTAATTTAAAATGTTATTATCTATTTAATCCTTATATTGTTCACACACTCCTTTTTGTTTTTTGAATTTTTAGTTTACCTAATTTTGTATTGTTTATTTTTTGAATTATCTAAGGACAGGAGGTCACTCGTGTCCTTAGTTCGGACACTGGAAACTGCGTCACAGTGTTATAGGTACTTTTGCAATTTTCAGTGTTCACTTCTGTATTATATATATGTATATATAGTATATATATATATATATATATATATATATATATATATACCTATGTATTACGTTCAAAATAAACTTATTATTATTATCTCCTCTACTGTACATTCCCAGCGGCGCTCGTAAATCTGAATCTAGTTCCAAATCGTTCACGTGAAATCCGTGAAGCCACAGGGGAGTGAAATATTATTTCAAGAGTGCACAGAACACCTGAAGCACAATATTTCATTGTTTGCTTTTGCAGAAAATGTGAAAATTGTGTGCTATAAAACGATATTCGAAGTTGTCTCTGATTTGATTTACAATATTTAATGTTTTACGAGAATTTATCGCGTTGAATTGAAACAGTCAGTTTTTACTTCGAGAGCACATGAATTGAAGTCGTAATATCCAGAAGTTTGTTGTACAAAGCATGTTAGTAATTACATTCATCGACAATCATCATTACCATAAAACTTTAAATCTAAAAGGTTTCTTGTATTAATGTCCTTGTATTAATTATTATCATCATTAAAACGTCGGCAGCAATTGTGGCAATTGATAATCATAAAAATTGATAATTAGCTTATAAATAACTTAAATGACATCAACCAGGAGCAGCTATTATCGACGCGCAGTTTTAACACCGTGTAATATGAGGTTTTTATATTTAATTTCCTGTAGGCAAGGTCAAGAGCTTAGATTAAAGCTTACTTAAGTGAACGAAAGGAGCCTCTGAGGCGCATTTTAAACCTTTCACCACACTGATTAGAAATAACTAGTGACACGATAAGAACAATAATTTTTAATTTTGCCAGCCGCTATCCTCAAGTACATTGATAGCAAGGAAGGCAACGTTGGCTTCGTGAGTGCCACCCTCGACGCAATTGCGGTCCAGGAAGACACCAGCTGGATATCGGTGCTGCTAGCCTACACTAGCATCAGGGGTGTCGTGCAATGGATCTTTAACTTTTGGGTCATCAAAGACAGTTACATTGAAGGGCTGGCGAGCTACCGTAAGTAATGCCTGCATCCTTAGACAAATGTTACTCTAGCTAAGTAGACGTAAGTAGAGAGATAGCTCGATTAGAGAAACTAGACTAGAGAGAATAGTAATATGATCACAGTTCTGCAATACCAGTACAACAATCGAATCAGATTTACTTAGTAGACTGGACACAGCTTCAAACTGAATCATAATTTCAGGTCGTCATCAATACCAGAACTCGAAAAACAAAAGCTCGAAGTCTTCACAATATCTCCACAACATTCAAGTGTAAATTATTCAGTCAATAAACCAAGATCTAAAGTTTCCGAACTTGTGTTTCAATCAATGGACTTGAAATTCGGGTCTGCGCACCCTCGTCATAGAAACTGTCAGCTTTTAATTATTTCCGAGGGCTCTCTGCTTCCTTTCAGATTATTTTAGATGTCCTCGTGCCGATTGAGATTTCAAGAATCATTTTGTAATTATGGAAGCTTTTGAAACAGGAAAACAGGAAGGAAATCGAGTAAGATAATGTTTTATCATTTCTGTGGTATAGATCCCGGATATTTATATAAATAGGTACATATTTACCACGAGTTTCGCTAAAAACATTGAGTGTCCTTCAAGGGCCTACTTTTGTACTAACCGTACGTAGATTGGATGACGTTAGATATCTGATCATATTGTAGGTTTCGTCTCTGAATAGTCAGAAACCAATGAAAATCTATTAGTATTCAATTAATTATGTGAGGTCAGTGTATGTAGTAGCAAGTCTCCACGGTCTGTATAAGGGTTTGACTTTGAGCAGCAAAATGTTCTCCTCCATGAATGACGTTGGTTCCGTTTTGTTGAATAGCGCCCGCAATTAAGGCGGAGTCTATTATAAGCGACATAATTATCGTGAGATTCTGCTGGTGTCGCGACCACTACTAATGAACGTTATCCGACGCTACAGGGCTGGCAAGAGAATGTGCTGATGGGTGTATCATACTCCAATGTTTTTACCAGCCGTAATGCCTGTTTTCATTAAACGGGAGACTAGACAAGATCCACTTTCTATTAGCGTTCTTCTTCTACTTCGTTAATGGAATGTGTAATAATAATATCAATTTTGCCAAAGTAATATATTGAGTATTATGTCACAAAGTCTTATGATGTTTCGTCATAAGTTGTAATTTCGTAATTTTTATTTCAATTATTCACGCCGTGGAGTGACTCTACCTCTACATTATATTATTGATAAGAATGCATGGCCTCATGTCGCTCTGCCTTCAGACAGTTAACTGACATATTTGAAATGTACAAACTCTCTTGTATTAGTTTTTCGTAGTTAAGGTAGTTATAAGATGGATCATACAAAAAAGCGCTAGGACGAGTTTCTTGCCAGTTCTTCTCGGGCTTGGGTTAGGAGGAATTGGCACCTAAATTCACCTAGTATGTAAGACGTTTCAAAGTGATCCTCATGATTGTATTAAATAAAGTATCTTTTGACTTTTTTGACATCAACTTTACTAATAAAATCGAAAATAACTCTAGAAAAATATATAATATATGAGCTCACTGTTTACTTCGCAAGATGGCCTAAAATAAACTAGTTAGCGTTCACGTCTGCGAGTCACGTGACTTGTCAGAAGCATGTAGAATTTTTCTAGTAATTTTAAGCTAATGTCATATGCCTTTGCTAAGTACCTAACGTTAGTGTGCATTGCCCTAGCAAAATATTGACGAGTTTCAGGGTTTTGAGTATGCAGATAATTAGAGCATTGTTTCGTGTAATTGTGCACGAAATTTCATAATTGTGCGTCCACTGGAAAACATGTTATGGACAAAAAACAGATTTTGCTAGGGGAACGTTTACAATATAAGCCATCCAATCCATTTATTATTTTTAGGCTACGTCCATTATTACAAAAAAATCTTGGTGGAGTACCGTTGCAAACGTTCCCCTAGCAAAATCTGTTTTTTGTCGCATAACTTTTTTTTCAGTGGACGCACAATTATGAAATTTCGTGCACAATTACACGAAACAATGCTCTAATTATCTGCATACTCAAAACCCTGAAACTCGTCAACATTTTGCTAGGGCAATGCACACTAACGTTTACTTAGGAACTGTCATTTCTGTCAGTATATAAGCTACGAGTACCTAGCGGACGCTTTGGTTTTCACTTCGCTACGTAACACAGCTTTTCTAAATTAATTGGTTTTTCATGTGTTATTGGGTAATCTTAGTAGAATTTTAATCAATAACATGTGAGTTCCTTAAACAAGTGTAGACAACGGAATGTTAGGTGTATTATATTTTACTTTACAATTAAAAACAAATTCAATGGGTGGTTTTATCGTTAACAGCGATCTCTGGCAGAAAACCTTTAAGTAAGCTACCTACCTACCCAATCAAATAAGTTATTTCCACTGATAAGTAATCCATTATAATTACATACATTCAGTTTATTGTTTTTTTGACGAACTCTGTGGCGCAGTGGGCTAAGGTCTGGCTGAGACGCAGAAGGTTGCGGGTTCGATTCCCGCCACGGAACAAATGTTATGTATGATCTAGTATTTATAAGAGTAAGTATTTGTCTCGGGTCTGGGTGTTTCTATATATAATATTTATGTATTTACAAAAAAAAATATCTAAGTAGTATATCACTCTGCTTACTTTGGGGCCAGATGATGCTATGTGAAATGTCCGGCATTATTATTATTATTATTATTGTTTTCTCAAGACTTTGCCGTATTTAGATCACCGCCTTCAATTAATCTGTTTAATGTGTTCAACTTATTTCAGTGGCTTTCTGGAATTCATTTCTCTTAAGTTCAAACAAGAAACGGTTTATCTCGAATAATTTCAGCTTAATTACTGAATATTCTCGTTTTAATTGTGCCATGTCCTCGAAAGGATTCGTAATCTTGTCGACAATAGTCGTTAACTTGACCCTGCCTCAAGTAACTAACTATAATTTTCTTCTGCGCCTTTGTTGTTTACTCTAGAGCCTCTGGAGAACCTTGGACATTTTTAAACCTTAATATTGCAACTGCAATGCAGGGATACTTTAAGAATATATCTAGTAGTTTTTTTGAACTCAGTTTCCCATTATTTGAAACTTGCATTTAAGAATTTTCTAATTAGTGAATAAACAGATAAGTAAGTAGGTTTAACCGAATATATCTTTAATGAGGTATGAGTCTAAATCACATAATATTATGAACATGGAAATCAATATCAAGGTCTGAACACAATAAGTGGGGCGCGTTCTCTATACTGAAGCCTCGCCGTATACTTCATGTTCTGGATTTCATTCTCCGTCACAAACTCCACTTTCTGCAGCTGTCCATTTGGCAGTAGGACGTAATAGGTACCTTCACTCTTCTGCACATCCACCGGACCTTCTAACCTCTCTGCCTGGGGGTTATCAGTCGTGGGCACCTCAGTGGTAGACGCATCAGGGGCGCCGTAAGCGTTATCTGGCACGCCGTAGCTGGTAGATGGTGGTTGCTGGGGCAGTTCGAAAGGTTCACTCGGCTTCCAACCTGATGGGGGATATGGACCACTCTCCTGTGGAGCTCCGTAAGTGTCCGTGGGTTCTGAAGCTTCGTTTGGCAGTGTGAAGGGCGCGCCTGCTGGTTTCCATCCAGAAGGCGGGTAAGGTCCAGAGGGCTCTGTTGTAGCCTCGGTCGGGGAGTCTGTTGTGGTTGGAGCTAATTCTTGCCTCTGGAAGCGGAACCTCGCTGGTTTGAAGCGAGGCAGCTCAGCGGAGAATGCTCCAGCGATGATGAATGCAAAGATAATGGACTTCATGTTGTGACTGATGCTTCTTGATTGCTCGTCGTCTAATTTATACTATGTTGATGGTTTTATGGTGCTTTGTGATATCGTAAATGGTGTCGCTAGGCCATTGGGAGGATGTAGAAGGCGCGTCACGTAGGTATGTACCTACCTATGGTAGTCCGAGGCCGACATTGACCCCGCGACGTCAGCAGGATAGCGCGTCATCTCTGTCTAGAGACGTGAGATTGACTAATTAATTGTTAATTAACTCAGTTTTAGTTTTATGGAGGTAACCACGAACGGAACAGTGAAATTACGAAGCAACAATACGTATCTTGGACTCGATATATTTATGTAATATAAATTCCAAGTTCGATGTGCTTTGGCTGGTCTGATTCAGAACAACAATGGGTTGTGGCTTTCTGTTTACTTTATAACAAAAGCCATTTCCTGAACAAAATAAATAACAACGTGGTATTGGCTGCAGGAACTAACTGAAACCCTGCTTTCTAACAAGCTGTTTCCGTTACATGACGGTCAGGCGATGGCATGCGACAGCTAATTTCTTGGGTAGGTATGGGTACGCTGAATTCAGGGGAATATCATGTTTTCAATCGTTATATTTTAGTGGATGAGATTTCATAGGAAATCAAAGTTTATTGCATCTGAAATAGTTCAAACATAACATCAGTCGATACCTTTGTAAGTACCTACCTATATATTACTACCTGCTGCCCTCGGCTTTTCTTGCGTGGTACGAAGGTAAAATCTATCCTGTATGTTAATCCATGTCCACTTCATTTAAATTCATGTACCAAATTTCATTGAAATTGGTTTAGATATTCCGTGATTGACATCGAAACATGCAAACAAATTCTTACATTACTAATATTACTACGATTGACTGGGCAGGAATAATTTGATGACTTCCCTATTTTGAAATATAAAATGCTTTAGCATTTATTTGCTTGAACATTGTGTGATACCTTAGTTTATTTTCCTTTTGAAATTAAGAAGAAGAAGACGAGTTGTTTGTGGTTGTGGGTACGGCTCCCTCACAGGTCATACATATATTTGTTAGACTAGCATAGATGTCTGTTCTGTATCTGAGTGTAATTCAATATGTAATTTAATGGCATGTAATTAAATATCTGTGTATTCCCTTTTTTCAAACAAAATATTTCAAAGTTAAACCAAAAATACTGACTTGCACACAAGTTATGCACACTAAATAAATCAAATTATATATACTGTTTAATGGTATTTGCAGAACTCTTGTGCTTACCGTGACCTTGTATTATTATTTTCGCGCTTCTGACGCTTCGGCGGCCGCTGCCGCGGCACGCTCGCTTCGCTCGCTCGCCTTGCGCGTTGTTTTCTATACTCTAACATAACCTAACCAATTGTAGGTAATGTTTAGTTAAACAATAGGTTTTTTAGCACAGCATTCATATTTCTGGTATGCATTTAGTTAATTAGTGGAGTTACCTAATCTGCTGAAAAAATATACAGATGTGCATTTAAAAATATCCCATTCATAAGTATGGATTTAAAAATATCCAAATATTTTATCAGGTATCTGACTAAGGGTTGTGGGACCCTTGGATCTGAGAGTCAAATGGGAATCTAATGGATAATACAAGTTATGCTTAGTTTGGGGTTAGATGGTGTTTTGTGAGCATCATCTGACCTCAAAGTAAGCAGAGCACCACATGACTACTTGTTTTTTTTTTGTAAATACATATTACCTAACCTTCCAAACCCAACCCAACCTTCCAACCTTCTGCATCTCAACCGGACCTTAGCCCACTGCGCCACAGGTCGCTATATATCATATAAATCGTCATAATTATCATATAAACAGGTTGCTAAAATTAATTAATATTAGTATGTACCAAGTTAATTAATTTGTTAATAATAAGTTCAACCTTACGCGAGAATAATTTTAAACCTTTCATTTATATTTGATCACGTTTTTTTAATTAAAAAGCTTTAACCTGCCTTTGAACCTGAAGCTGCCTTTGAATTTTATTATTATTTGTTGTGTTTTAGACTGTTTTATGATCAAAACAAGTATATATGTAGTATATCAGTCATGTGGTACCCTTAGCACAAGCTCTGCTTACTTTGGGCCGGATAACGCTTTGTGAAATGTCCGTCATTAGTCAGTTATGCATTTATTTACAAATTTCGATTATAGAGATTATTTTTATACTAAAAAATTCTAGATTTACTATAAAAGTCAGTCAGTGGCTAGTGCAGAACATTGTGTTCTTCAATTAATAATTTATTTCAAATAAGATGTAGTTACAAATTATACAAATACACATGATCTGATGCTAGGAGGTACAAAGTTATGTAGTAGAACTACCAGTGCAAACCAAGCTAAGCGAGGAGCTTGTATCTTGTATCTTGGCCTTCTAGAGTGCATATTACCATAATATATCCCCCTTTTATGAAATATTGTTCACATAAGAAACACAGACAAAATAAACAGAAAACATGTTTTAACCGTAACGTCACTACATATTTAGTAAAAAACAAAATCGCTTCCCGCTGTCGGTCTGTCCTTATATATGCTTAGATCTTTAAAACTACGTAACGGATTTTGATGCGGTTCTTTTTAATAAATAGAGTGATTCAAGAGGATGGTTTGTATGTATAATACATGCATAATGTAGTAGAGAATCACTGATAATTTTAGAGTTATCTAATCACATTAGATACTCTAGTATATTTAGTATAAGCATTGCATTGAAAAAATATGAATTCTCAATAGAGAAATGATATACAAAAGCATGTTTATTCCTACCCAATTATTAATTACCGAATTATTAATTACTTGCTACTGCCCGCGATTTTACACGCATAGTACATACATAAAAAGTAGCCTATATCCGTTCCTAAGATACAATCTATATCCATACCGAATTAGATTGATGCAAAAAATAAGTTCTGTTAATTGAATAACTACCAAACTTCACAGGATCACCCGTAACGCCAATCTGGTTGCAGACTTGCAGATCATACAAATATTTGTCCCGCGGCGGGAATCGAACCCGCAACAAAAATTTTTAAGAAAAGATTTCTTAAAAATTTCATCAAAATCCAGCCGTTTCGGAGTGTATAGGTAACACACATACACGAATCGCCGTTTATATACATTATATAGAACACTAACTTTAGCCCGCGGTCTTTTACGCGTAGTACCCACATAATAATAATAAAAATATTTCGGATTTAAGTCCTGTGGATCCAGATCTGATATCTGTGATATGACTCTGTGGCGCACTGGGCTTAGGCCCAGCTGAGACGCAAATGTCCCGCAGCGGGACAAATATTTGTATGATCTGCAAGTATTTGTCTCGGGTCTGGGTGTTTCTATGTATAATATGTATGTATTTACAAAAAAAAGTATAAAAGTAGTGAATCAGTCATGTGGTACACATAACACAAGCTCTGCTTACTTTGGGGGCCAGATGATGCTGTGTGAATTTCCGGTATTATTATAATTATTATATCTATGCATTTTGGTATAGAGATAGATGGGACCTTGGAGAAGGACATAGGCTATTTTTTATGTAGGTAACACGAGTGCGAAGCCGCGGGCAGCAGCTAGTAAGTATATATTTAATGTGGAAAGGTCCAACATTATTATTATTATTATTAATAGGATGTAGGGTTGTTTATAACAGTGTGGTAATGTATGTATTGATATCAATATCCAAGGTTAGTCCCTGTAGGGTAGTGTAGAAGTTTGTACTGTACGCAAAAGAAGTCACAGGATTTATCAAGTCTAATATAAATTTTCCACACTTACCCCGTGCTACCGGGTCGAGTCCAAAAAGTACCTGTAATATAAAAATCTATATAATTTCACAAGCGAAAACCTTTGTGACGTTGATATCGCTTTTGGATTTTAATTAATGTGCTTGTGGAAAATGTTACACAAAAGCCGAGGGGCGAAATTTCACACTCAAGCCACAGAGATCCTTAGAAAATGATTATTAACAAGAAGTAAATTAAGGTGCCCAGTTTGCAAACAGGACAAGCACGTCGGTTGTTTTTTAAAATCACAAAAAAGTGAAGACGAGGAATGAAAAAACTGAAAATTAAATTAAATTAATAATTGCCATTCAACGTGGTAATGCCGCCAGTATCTTGAGAACGCTGCACTCTTGCAGTGATCTGGATCAGTTGAGCTATCTATAGATCGTTTTAAACGGTCCTTAGATAGCTCAACTGTTTCACGTGTATTTTATATTATTGTATATTATTTTGTACATTTCTGTAAATATTTCTGTAAATAAAATAAATTCTACTATTAATAATAAAAAATTATCTAGGCCGTGTATATGCTAGACCGTGCAATATAAGCTACTTCTACTTCTACTTCTAGTAGTGGTGAAGTATTCCACGATTTCTATTGGCTTCGCTTAAAGAAGTGCCCTCGCAAAAACATGACGATTGACCGGCTTCAAGATGTGTTTTCCAAGAATGTTCAAATCATTTTATACCTACTTTAAACAGCTGGCTAACAAACTTACATCTTCCTACATATAGATAAATATAGTAAAAGAATGAAAACATGAAAAAAAGTATATTTTTATTGTATTTTGAGTTCTGGCTAGGCCATGCACTTAATCCGTGGTGAGCTTGCGAGGAATCAGCTGCTATGAATGTTCTATTTTATATTAGTGTTATTGACCATGTTCGTACCAGTTAATAAATAATAATTGGTTTCAACTTCTCTTAGGCGAATACTCCGAGCATTCCCACCTGTCCCATTTCCAGAACAATTGATTGAACAAAAGATACTTTTCAGTCTCAGTAGTTCAAGTAATGGTGGACAATAGGACAAAATAATGAGACTTCTTTATCCTTAATTGTCCCATAAGCTTACAATTTATTACGCAGAATATCTTTTATTCTTGGTAGATGATGGCGTAGTCGAAGATGTAGCTTGCCATTGACCGTATCGACTTGTAATACATACTACCTACTTCTTAACTTCTAGGTATATTATTGTAAAAGATTTACGCGTATCCATTTGAATGTTGTTGTCTTATAAATAAGGGGCAGCCTGTATTGCACACGGAAATAGACCAGTGTTGCCTAGTCAGCATATACTTACGTAATTTCCATAATTGTTTCATTTTCTCCTGACATTAATATTTTCCGACATAAATTCATTTCTAGACATTAAACGACTTATTAGTTATAAGCTACGTTGAAACAGACGCAAGTAAAATAATGCAAATTTGACGGTGGCAACGGCGCCCACGACGCAGTTTGTTCTGCTTCTCTCTGCGTTCATCTTACGTCCATAATATATCGCTGTCATAATCGTTAATTCCCAGCTGCCTAATAACCGGTAGAAGATGAAAAAGGCTCCGTAGTCTCATTATCAACATAAGTGCTCTTGCATGTATACATTTCGACAGAACTCAGAATCACTAATAGGCCAGTTAAAGCTAGTTAATTTTAAGTTGATACATAAAAGTTAGTAATCAATCACACAACTAAGTAACTAAGATAATTCTTCTTTTACAAAGAGATAGATAAAACATTGATTTGATAAACCAGCATACACGTACAATCAATGGTTCCATTGTGCATAATGATAAAAACATAAAACTTTAGTCAGACACGAAATAGCCAAAACTAATGCGTGTTTTGTAATTTCAAAAGAGTCATAGCTCAGCGATAATATGACTTAAGTAGCAAAAATGTATCTTCAGCTATTAACCTCGAGATGACGAGCCGAAAACGAGCGCAATACAATATTCAGTATACCTGCAATTCGAATGCGTCCGAGTGAAAAGATGCTTGCAAATAGTATGTGTGTGTGTGAGTGTGTATGGGTGAGATAATGAATTTATATTCGTGTTGTGTGCTGTGGTCTTCTTCTTATCGAAACCCCCAAAAACACCAAAACCCCCGATCCCGGTAAGTGCCCGGGTGTCGTTATGTCGGTCGGCAGCATTATTTTAAGTAAATACTTTTAAATAATGCCACCAACACCAACGCCGCCATTTATGTGTATTTAATTAGAAGAGAAATGCTAACATATCTTCCCGGTAAGAATCAAGATCTGCGTTTTAGACTACTATACCATCTACTAGCTTGACCTGTGGAGGTATTCGCGTCGGTTTTGCTGTAGCTTGAAGCTGACGATGATTTACGACGACTTATATTGTAGAAACTGTCTGAAAGGGAACGTCTTTGAGTTTAATTCCCACAAACCGTTGTATCACAGGTGGCGCGGCGATCATTGCGCTTAATAGCGTTAAGGCTCTTGCACACGATCTAACTCAGCAAACCCCTAACTTTTCAGGATAAAAAAAACAAACATGCAAAACTGTAATCACTGAGTTCGGAAAACATCAATCAAATCAAAATAAAAATATATTTTATTCAATTTAATCACAAGGATCACTTTGAAACGTCTTACATACTTGGTGAATTTAGGTGCTTATTCCTCTTAACACAAGCCCGAGACGAACTGGCAAGAAACACGTCCTGGTCCTAGCGCTTTTTTGCATGATCCATCTTATAACTACCTTAACTACGAAAAATTTAAACAAGAGAGTTTATACATTTCAAATGTGCCAGTTTACTGTCATAGGCAAACCAACATCAGGGCCATGCATTCTTATCAATAATATATAGTAATTTATATTATAATACGCTTTCTGTAGATAAAGGGTAGTATACCCTTTATGTGAGCTTTAAATTACTTAATAGTATAGTTGCATTTTCTGGAAGCTTATTATAGAAGCGCACCGTGCTAAAATACATTTCAGATCTATACGTAATTTTTTAAGGATGTCTAAAAAAGGTAGTCAAAGGCAGAACCAAAACATTATATTAAAACACACACTTTTCACAGTTGTGAAAAATCCGTACGTGACTGAGCGCATGCCTATCGCCGCTTATAAGAATACTAAACTAATAACACATCTTCGAGTTTTATAGGTTCTAGGATGTAAATAAATAAATAAACAATGCCGAACATTTCATACAGCATCATCTAGCCCAAAAGTAAGCAGAGCTTGTGTATCACTTGTGCCGGTTTCCTTACAATATTTTCCTTCTCCGTTTCAGAGCACTGGAATCTTGCTTGAATAATTTAAAAACCTCAGAATCGAACTCTCTGAGCCCTCGAAAAGATGGGATTTATTTCAAAATTTATGTAATATTCGTCAAAAATCCAACTTGAAAGTTTGATTGGGTTTCGGAAGTAGACAGCAGGAGCACTCGATCACATGAATCAGCGACATGAATCTCAAAGCCCACTGATACGACATATCGAACGTGGCATGAAATGTTAATTCCCAACATTAAACAGCTTTTTGCATACTTTACAAAAACAAGGGTAAAAGTTTTGTTTTTCCCTCATGTGTTTTTTTGATGAAAATTCTCCAAATTAATCGAAACACAGTGATGACCGAACATTTTCACGTATCATTTAGCCGCAAAGTAAGCAAAGCTTGTGTTATGGGAACCACATGACTGATATATTACTTATATACTTATCATTTTTTGTAAATACATACATATTATGCATAGATCCACCCAGACCCAAATCAACTACCTTCAGATCATACAAACATTATCGAGCGGCGTGAATCGAACCCGCAACCCCCGCATCTCAGAGAGATCCGTTTAATATTAAGAATTGTCAGTTATCTGATTCCCATTGCTATATTTAGTGTGGGGTAAGGCAATGGTTTGTAGAACGTACATCAGTATTTATTCTCTACGATATCTAAAAAAAACATAAGTGTAAAAGCATGTTTATTACTTAAGCATGCTCTTCGCATTATTATTCCGAAGACTGAGGTATTTCTACTCGTTGGTAGGTATTTTCCTTATTCGTGACATTCTTACACAGATTTGGGAGCCAAATGCTTGTTGTCAAATTGAATTTTTACGATGAGAGCCTCGTTATTTCCATTCTCACGCAAAATGTGGAGAGATTTTTACAATTTCGTATCAGAAAATCCATTTACGAAATTAACCCTGTAAAAGCTCAAATTGCGAAGGAAATTACTGAATTTTCAACCCTTTTCTTTGCTTTTGTATTTTATAGTAAGTTTACGGGAAACTAGACACAAACAACTGAACAGCCCTGCGTAAACTTTGTTTACATTATAGTGCTGCGTCTACACTATTTAGTAAATAGTTTCCATAAACGTGATATTTTTAGAAGTACATTCTAAGACTAGTTAGACAGGTACAATGATAACTAAACTTAACATAAATTGTTTACAGTGAACACAGGTGAACTTAAAGTACCCAAAAAACAAACGAACCCAACAGATTACCTATTCCCAATTAGATACGGAAGGCCATTCATTGGCCCAAACAGGTCCTGAACTCAACCTAATGCTTCCTTACATGGTATATGATACAATAGAGTATAGAAAGTTATAATAGAGTTATGGAATAGACATTCAGGAACACTTTCCTATTTTTAGTTTTAGTAATGGATTGGATAAGAATTCTGGACATGTTTTTTTACAATTAACATTGTGTTGTATTATATGTGTATCATAGCTGGCTTACTATAATAATGTATGGTACACATCATCATCATCAACTCACGGGTCTACAAGAAGGTTTTTCCCATACTGAAGAAGACATCTTATGGTAAACTAGCAGGCTTATCTATTTTTTATCTCCTGACTTACTAGGAAACTAAACATGTTACATACAATACAAACAATGGTTTATTAATTTTGTTTAATATTTTCTGTTAATAATGTTTATTATGGTAATAAATGATTGAGTTAATTAATAAACACAAAAACATGTGACATTTCACCTTGGTAATAAGCACATTAACATTATATCTTGAATTATTTTATATAACAGCACACTTTATGCACAACACTGTAGGTTAAACGCGCAGCTGATGCGTTCTCCTTCTCTATTTCCTGTTGGCTGACAGTGCCAACCTTTCGGAAAATTGGTTAGTACCATTTGACGACCAACTCTACCACCGCGCGTTCATTGGTCAAAACCCGCGCTTCTTCTTATTGGACAATTCCATCCCTTTTCACGAAATCACTCCAACAAATTCCAGGAAAGCGAGAGAAAAGATTTTACACATATAAAAAAGTAGAAGAAGAAGCTAGTTTCTCAATACGTCAATTATCACTGAACCCACAAGTGCTTATCACCTTTGTAACAGTATCAGCTAAATTGTCCTTAAAGTCTTCAGGGACACCTTGAAGTAGTTTTGGTCCGACTGTAATAACTCAATCAGTTTCGGAATGCGTCGACTTTTGTAGTCACAGCCCAACTTACTACATATTATTTCGACTTACTCCGCAGAACGTTTTTATCCGCTTGACTAAGCCCGGTACTAATGCTAAAATCTCTTTCTGCTATCATTACCATCAAATTGTTCTAAGCTAACCTTTTAGGGTAATTGTTTTAACAATAGTTGCTCTCCAAGTACAATTAATAAATCTGGAGCAATTAGTTCTCCTAAAAGATCACTATACAATTCTTATATTGCAATTGCTGTTGTACAACTAAATGTTGACATGACGCCATAATTGACAAGTTCATAATTGAGCAACTTTGGCAAGATTCTCAGAATAGTACGCTATATGTCATTGGAAGAGGTGACGTCAAATCTGACACTAAGCATAACTTAACACCAATTTTCGGCGAGATTTGTTCCACGATTGTCTACGATTGCATTTCGCGACTGCCTACGGAAACAGCTACGAGATGTCTACGTAATACAGGATAGCTACAGGATATCTACAGTACCGCTATATAATGCTTTCAGCTACAGACATTCCAAGCTACATTTTGAAAACCCACCGTTACAACTTGGAATGACCGTATGACCGCAGTACCACCGTAAACGAACCTTTATTGACATGACCTAGGTGAATTTAACTCTGGTATATTGTAGTTCGGCCACATTTAACGCAATTCAACCCTCTCATAGTACTTAGTCTTGTCCTTGATTTGTCCGAGAGACTTTAGTCATCAAAATAACGTAACGTGCCTACAGATTTACGACCTCTGTGGCGCATTGGGTCCAACTGAGACGCAGAAGGTAGCGGGTACGATTCCCACCGCGGGACGAATGTTTGTATGATCTGCAAGTATTTGAATCGAGTCTGGATGTTTCTATGTATAAAATGTAAGTATTTACAAAATAATAGTTAAAAAAATATGTAAGTAGTATATCAGTCATGTGATACCCATAACACAAGCTCTGCTTACTTTGAGGCCAGATGATGTTGGTGTGAAATGTCCGGGAATATTTATTTATTTATTAGATATAATCAAATCAAAGCAACTGAACTAGCTTTTCTGGTTAGGTAGTATATTGCATTAAAATCCAATGAGTTTCATTCACCGTTTGAGAACACTGTCAGAAATTACATGACTTTTTTTGGAAGGAAAATTCAATTGGTGTGCCACTATATTCGAATTCAAATACAAACCAATAACAATCATTGTAATTTGTATAATTAGTTTCTCAAATGAGAATAACTCAGAGGCACAGTTTTTGGGGCCTGATGATGATGATGTTTGAGAATAGCTGCCATTAACAGCAAAGACGGTGTCTATCTACAAGCTGCTACCTGCGGCTCCTCACGCATTGTACGAGTGACTACATGAAAAGTAGTATATGTCCTTCTCTAAATAAAACAAATAAATGAATGTATGTGTATGTACGTGTGTGAGCGCGCGTGTGTGGGGGTGGTGAGTGCTAGTAGCATTGCGATATATAAGAATGTATGGCTAGTAGCGTCAATTACGCTGGTGTCAAACGCAAACGTATTTTTGTCTGTAGAAGAGCGAATGGCAAAATGCAGCGGCTAACTTCTATTTTTTTCGAGTCGCAACTTATTGCGCAAATATTACTGTTGCTACTAGTACTTTACGTAATAACACTATGGTTCAGTCTGCTTAGTTTATCTTTGGAATTTATAATATTAGTATGGATGGATGATGATTAAATAAATTTATTTAATTAATGTTACAAAGCGGTAGACAGAGTGTAATGCTTAATTTATTTATGTTAATTTATGTATTTATATTAATATAATGTTTTTTTTAATTATGTGAGTTACATACTAACACACATAAAAACGATAAAGTGGAAGTGGACAGGTCATACTATCAGAAGCAAAACGCATAAATGGTCTAAGGATATCATAGAATAGTACTTAAGAGAAGGAAAGAGACCAAGAGTTAGATGTTTGTTAGACCAAGGAAAGCTCGTGATCGGGAACTATGGAAGAGCCTGGGGGAGGCCTCTGCTGAAAAACAAAACGGTCCTGAGCAATTACCGATGTCAAATCTATATTTAGAATATTTAATATGACTAGGTTTTAGGTTGTAAATAAATGCTATTTAAAATTGAAATTGAAATTTAATTGTTAATATATCTGAACACGTGGGTACCAAACCTTAATTTTATTTTCAAAGATAGACTTACGTTTGACCACGATCTTGCCTGATGTTAAGCGACGATTTGGCCGACGGCGGGGCACGCAAGTCTACAAAACACCTATTTATTCTTGACTTGACACCCTGATTGTAGTTTTTAGGAAAGACAGACGACGGCAAAGCATTCCAATCCCTGGCTGTATAAATGTGGAAGCAAAGCGCTTTGTTCGTAAGGGTGGTAGGCTGACAAGGTATGGATGGTATTAAGCAGTACGTCTGCTTGCCCTGTTGTGAAAAGGAGATCAAAGATTGAAAAGCCACTTTGTAATAAGCTGGTGTTTGTGATAGGTTCTGTAAAATGTGTAATACAAGCCGCCAGGGTCTTCCACCATAAGTGACTGAGTGTTATTAATGTTGTGGGCAAGGCAATTCAATCCACACAATAGAAAGGTACAATTATTTTTTATAAAACAGAACGTGCACGTGTTTGAAAGTGTGTGTTCGGTAATAGTTAATATGGTTATAGTTATGTAGTTTGTAACTCAATACCCTTTAACTTATCCCGTAACTGAGCACCATTCGTTTTGCATACTAAATAGCACTCACGTTAGTTATAACTTGGTTCCGCTAGAGCTCGACGGAACCCTAATAAACTTTTGCTCTAGATTCCTTTCCATAAACTCATCTTATCTATCACTCTAATTTGTTCAACCACTCCAAATGTTTCATATAATATAATAGGAGCTGATGCCGCTAAGCATAGTTATTTGTTTCAATATTCTTTTTATTATCGTGTCACTAACAATTTTGAACCAGGGTTTTGATATTATAAATCCACACATTTTTAATTCCAAAACTTATGTCTGAACACTGAAACGCCACTCAAGCATTTGAGACTTACTCAAATAGGTCAGTAAAAATAGCCGTTTTTGGTCAACCTCGCACTAAATTTCCGATCAAATTATATTTTTTTATAAGTGTAAGGGTCATTTACTGAGCATAAAATCACAAAATGCTGACAGATCCAGGTGGAGCTTCAAGCGACATCTTGAAAAAAGCTTTTGGCCGATATATTGGAAACTATGCACTTAAGGCAAATGTTATTGAGTTTGATTTGTTTGATTTGATATTGAGATGTGAAAAAAATCACATCTTTTATTGCCTGAAAACTTTTTTGTATAACTTACCGTTAACGATTTTTGACCATTTAATGAACAGGTTTTTCTATTTCTTTTCTATTTTTACTGTCCTAAAACGTTTAAAACCAAACGACATTCTTAATACTTCGAAACTGCATTAAGAAAGGACGGAACCGACAACTAAATAACTTTAAAATGCAATCCTATTCGAGTATTCGAGTATAAGAACTTTTACGCATCTACTTAGAAACGTCTCTCAACTTCTGTCAAAAGGTAATCACTGTTTAAAATAATGCCATCCCTTTTTATACGATAGTGACAAACAGTGACAGAGTGAATCTTAAAGTATTTAGCCACTTGAGCGTCCGGGTAGAAAAATCGACCGAAAACTTTATTGCGTAGACAGTCCGGGTATTTTTTTCGACCCATCGGACCTCTATGAGTTTTGTGTGAAGTTCTGTTGGCTGGTGTCTGATAGTTCCTGTATAACGTCACTAGATGACACTTTAATAAAAAGGCGTATGGTAGAATCCAAGAAAACCGTACCTGGCAACGAAAATATGAAAAAAATAAATAAAAAACAAAAAAGTTTTGCGTGAGTTTGCGTTTTGTGAAGTGAGTGCGTGCGGGTGTCGTTTAGATTGTTTTGTTAGTCTTATTTATATTAGTGTTATATATCAACTTAATCCTCAAGACTATTGATATTGAAATATTTACAATTATTCTAGGCCCATCGACTGATGGCAAAAAAATTGACATTAAACAAAATGCCGAGTTTATTGAAATTTAACCTACATTGTCAAGTTTAAATTTATATTTTCAGTATTTAGATTCATAGTTTCACGGAGTTTTAATTTGTATAGTTTTACCTATTCATATGTATTTTTTATTTAAGTCTAGCTATAGTAGTTATCTAGTTATCACGCTCGAAGTTGAAAATGAACAAAGCGCTCGGCGGCTCAGAATTACGATCGCGCGGGCGGACGTTCTAGAGGGACACAGCTGCTGCGCTCGGACGTTCAAGCGGCAGGCAGTGGTGGTAATTCGGTTGGTTTATTTCTAAAATTAGGCATTGTCTAAAATATATTTTAGTTAGTCATAGCATTTGTAAAACCTATTCGGTTGTACCATGTAAATAAATAAGGACCGCTTAATTAAATTAGGATAATCTCAGAGCATACTTTTTCTGGCAGTTTTGAACGAAATGTTGTCAAAAAAATTATATTACTAGAAATATTATAGGTTCATTAATTCACTTCTTAGTATAGATTTCACAAAGATAATATATACTAAAGAGTAAATTAAATAACCATTAAGGACGTGAAGGAAGTACGGTTGTTCAAGTTTTCCATATATGTTTGGATTTTTTTTTCCAACAAGAAAAATAGCAAGTTACTTACCTAATTTAGTGGAAATTCGGAATATTAGATGTTAGATCATAATATATCGATGCCACATTTTGGAGTTTGATTAAAAACCCTGTAAGGCATGTTGACAGAGGACCGCCCAAGGGTCGGTCCAAATGAAAATTAATAATTTAGATATCTACGTAGATATACTTATACAGGGAGCATAATAATTAAAGAGGGAATCCAAAAAGTTTAAAAAAATATTGTTTCAGCAGCATTTCACATTGCGACACACCGCACTTACACTAACTAAACATTCAGAATCTAAAGAACAAATGAAGAACCGCCTTTGTTACTCGGCGGCACCTCCCTAGTCAGTCAGCAACGGTTATCGCAAGATAACCGTAACGTAGGTAATAAATTAATTAAACCCATTAACTACTAAAACAGTAAGACTTCTGATTGCTAAATTTAAAAAATATACTAAAAATTAATATTCCGTACAAGGCATATGAAAATAAGCAACATTATTTTCACAGATATTTTTTATTTTTGACTAATATGTTTGATCCACTTTGTACATTCAATATACTCGTAACTTTAATGCGTATGCTGTGTAAATATATACACAATTCTAAGAAACATACGATTTAAAACACCTGGATTCACAAGCTATAAATTACAAGCTGGTGCCCGCGACTTCGTCTGCGTTAGTACTTCGTGTAATTCTAACGGTTTTTGCAGCGCACGCCAGAATAGCTTGCAGATGGCAGTTGTTTTTCCTTTTTAATTGACACTTATCGTTAAATTTTGGACAATTCACCAAATATCTTTATAAATCATAGACTATGTGTTATTCTGATGTATAAGCTATATTATTGTAAAGTTTAATTAAAATCCATTCAGTAGTTTTTGCGTGAAAGAGTAACAAACATACATACAAACATTCGCGTTTATAATATTAGTAAGATTATTATGATTATGATATTAAATACAGAAGTTAATATATTCACAGATATTCATCTTTATGATTAGTAAGACACAAATAGTATTTATGCCACATAGATAATACTTATCTGATCCATCTCAGAAGCTCTACTTTGTAATCAGAAAGAATAGCACAGACATAAACGTTAAAACTGAATCGCTGCGTTGTACAACAACAATCTTCTTTTCTTCCTATAACGGCGTCTGTCTTGTTAAAAATTTTGACAATTGATTGTTTGGTGATAAAGTCTTAGTCGATCGTCATTTGTCTAAACGTCATCCCGGAATGATCGCCTAGAACCTTCTCGGGATTCCTCGTCATTCAAATCACATTGCAACTTAATACTTTTATAATTCAATTGTCCATACTTGTGTTATGAAGTTACAATATATTGATTAACATTCCGCTAAGATTACTTAATTAAACATGAAATACTCGTGTTACGAGAAAAAAATAATAATTTAGAAGTACTTGGTTACGTCATAAAATGACAAACGAAGAATCTACAACAACGTTTCTTATCGGACTCTTCTTTGATTGGGTTAAGGAGGAATCAGCACCTACATTCACCGAGCATGATATAAAATGGTCCTTGTTATTTTAGTGAATAAAAATATTTTGTATTCGTAACAAATTATTTTCTCCAATTATTTTTAAGTATTCACTTTCACAGACAATACTAAATACTTATTATATTCTTTCAAATATGATTTCAGTCAAATTATAAAACTTTTTTATTTGATTTCGGTTATTATTTTGGTCATAAGAACTTATTTGGACTATTTGGAAATAAATTATTAAAATAGAGTCCTTAGTTTTAAATAGTTTAGTAGAGTACTAAGTTAGTTTGTCAATTCTTAATGACACATATAAATTAATGTAACCAAAAAAAAGATGTTATACTTACTAGTAATTTACTCTCGGATATTTAAACACCTCTTCAAATAAAAATTCAGGTGGCACTTTGTTAATAAGAGACAATGCCGAATTTATAATATGAAGTTTGGCGTCATCATTCATAAAAACAAGTACATAGGTACGTACGTAAGTAACCTTCTAACAAATCCAGACCACTAACAACCATAACGTAGAGTGGTTTCGATTTGATTTGATTCCATTTTCTGACTGTGCTTAATTAAATACATATAATGGTAACTATAGTTAAATGTTTGATACTTGTTAATCAATCCAAATCAATGCCACGGTCACGTTTAAATAAGTCTAAAATGCTGCCAGATTTTCCAGATATTCTGCTAGAAGTGGAATTGTTTACTCACACAAAGGACGCTAGAGAAATCCAATAATCCAATGGAAAGACATGGTCAACTTTATTTTCATTTATTTCTGTCTCTGATCTGCCATTTGCTTATGATTTCTAGACCAGTCACTTTATATCTTTAGAACACAATCAGTTTCAAGTTGTGGGCTAGTGATACCACGGTATATAGGTACCCGTATATACTCAAATACTAATGTGTTCTCAGGAGTCAAAGCTGTTGTAATATAATGGCTGTTTCTAGAATGTAGAGCAAAGAGTTCCATTTATTTTGCTCGCACTGAACTCTTTGCTCGACTCTGTGGTTCTTTAACTATAATCTGGGCGTCTTCATGTCGCGAGTGAATAGTTTTCATCTAGGTTAGCGTGTTACAACTTCGACCACATCATCTCATATCGACAGGTGAGATAGCAGCAAAACGCAATTCTATCGCAAATTAAAAAGAAATGTTGGCTAACTTTTTTTAGCTTCGGGAATTAAATTATCCCTTTCTATTAGGTAGGTACTTACATTAAAAGAAAGAAAGAAAGAAAAAATAGAGTTTATTTGACAGCACAGAGCAAAACAGTAGAGAGGTACAATGATAACCTAAGATAAGATAACATAAATTTTTACATTGAAAATAGGTAGGTACACATAAAATAATCTAAAACCAAACAACCAGAACAGATTACCTATCCCCAACTAATTAGGGAAGGTCATTCATTGGCCCAACTAGTACCGCTCCGCATGTGCAGCCAAACAGGTCCTGAACTCAGCATAATGCTGCCTTACAAGGTATAGGATACCATGCAAATGCCATGCAACCATGCAAACCATGGTTTTCAGTCAGGGCCTGGGTATTAGGGTGACATCACAAATACATAGGTACTTATTATAAATATACTTACGTTATAATCAATTACGTCCGAACATACAAAAGAAAATAAATAAATAAGAAGATGTAAAATGACATTATAATACTTACCTACCATTTTGCCTCTGCCTCATAGAAAAGTAGTAGTACCATTTTGAGATAACTTACTCATCCTGAATTTGTATACAAAATAAACATCTAGAAAAATATTTTGAAGACATAGGTATTTTAATCTACACTTTATTTATTTAGTTTATTTAGTTAAAGGAATGCAGCAAAAAAAGGCTTGTTATTGTGTAGTATTTATTTAATTTTTGTGTTTATTGCAATTTTATTAATATTGCCGCCATGTTAAACAAACATACATTTACTTACAACAAACATTTTTTTTAATAATTTACCCTTTCTTCTATCAAATTATTTTTCTTGAAAATGTACTTAAGTGTTCACAATACAGTATACTGTACTGTGAACTTACTATTTTATACTGACAGTACTGACAGTATAGGGTCATATACTGACAGTATAAGGTCTTTTTGCCATAGGTTTGGGCACAATCAGTGCATGGTGTTATTTATCCCTTTAGCTGTTAAAATTCTCTGTATTCCACTTGGCCTACTTATTTATCAAGTCATTAATACAATTTTGTAGTATTTCATTCCACTCTTCTTTTAGCCCACTTTTGAGATCTCTAACGTTTGTTGGTGCTGGATTTCGTTTGTTGGTGCTAAACCTAAATCTATCTGATTTAGGTCCGGTGAGCGTGCTGGACACTCCAAAACATCGATTTCGACCTCTCGAAAATACCCCTTAAACTATTGCTGCAGTTTGAGACCGATGATTATCTTACATAAAACGAAAACCATTTCCAAAATATGAGGCAAACGGCATCACAATGGGTTCTAACGTGTCAGTTACGTCCCGTATCGCAGTCGGAGAACCATGTTCCACGATATGTACGTGGAAGTGCAAGGGGAAGTACAAGTTCGTGCCCCTATGCAAATACCGCCATATACTATTACTGATCCTCCACCATATGGCTCTCTTCCGACAGCGTTGCATCTTTTTAATCTTCTATCGTCTGGTTTAAGTCAAAACCGGGACACGTCAGTAAACAGTACTTTTCCCCAAGTATCATCACCCAGTTTCGGTATGATCAAGCAAAGTTGGCCCGAGGTACTCGATGATCTGTGGTAATTAGGCTAGCATAACGTCCCTATTGAGCCTCTTTAAGTCTTCCTCTTCACGGTTCCAGTGCTAACTGTCACTTGCCAAACTTCCTAGACCTAGAACGCTCAAGGACAATGATCGTCCCCCACTGATGTGACTCTTGCGATTTTGTCCTGCATATCTTGTGCATTCTCGTGCAATGTTTGAGCGACTTCAATTTCATTTTAAATTAAAGTCACACTTTTAGAGAAGTGAGCTACGCTGAAATCCGGTATTGTCTCTTTTAAAATGATGTGCAAGCCGCACGACCACAATACATTTTTTGTAAAAAAAACTGAAAAAACAAACGGAAAGCGATAAAATTAATGCACACGTTAGCAAATTATTGCAATGTGTTGATGAAAATACCAAATAAATAAAAAAAAACAAATGAAACTCTAAAACAAAACAATGAAGTAATTTTTATTCAATTTGAACATTGAGGCCAGTGTAAAATTATAACTTTTATACACATTTCAACATTTTTAAGACCATGATTGTATAATTAGGTGTTGTATTGTACTTAAACTGTTTAAATAAAAGTTGGTATAAAATGGTTGATAGTTAAGTGGCGTGTACCTCCTGGTCAGCCAGTTTTACCTGAACCGTCTCTCTGTAGATACCTACAGGAGTACGAAGAAAACCGCATAGATTAATCAATATCTCAAAACATGGGAACTTACCTAGCATTATTTGCGCTAGTCACGCTGTAAGTACTTACTTTAGATTTCTTGCATGATCCATCTTATAACGAGCATAACTACAAAAACGAATACAAGATTTCCGTAGTTTATACATTTCAAAACAATCAGTTAACTGTCTGAAGGCAGAGCAACATGAGGCCATGCATTCATATTAATAATATAGTCATTAATATTATAATAGGCTTTCTTCAAAATTCTACCCTATATGTAAGCTTTATATTTCTTAAAAGGTATTTTAGTTGCGAATCCAACTTGGAAAGGCAGCTTTCTTCTCGTCACAGATACCGCAGAGCCTCAAGACGAAAGTCTAAAATAAGTGCGTGTTGCCAGTGATAACATATGGAACTGAGATATGGTCGCTAACTATTGGCCTCATACACAAGCTCAGAGTCGCGCAACGTGCTATGGAGAGAGCTATGTTGGGTGATTCACTTCGTAATAAAAACCGCAATGAGAGTATCCGTAGAAGAACCAAAGTCACCGACATAGCACTCAAGTTGAAGTGGCAATGGGCAGGCCATATAGCTCGCAGAACTGATAACCGTTTGGGAATCAAAGTTCTCGAATGGCGAAATAGAACAGGAAAACGAAGCGTAGGACGACCCCCCACCCGATGGACTGACGATATTGTAAAGATCGCAGGAAGTCGGTAGATGGAGCGGGCTCAAACTCGTTCTTCCTGGGAATCTATTGGGGAGACCTTTGTTCAGCAGTGGACTCCTTAAAAGCTGATATGATAATGATGATGATGATGATGGGTTAGGGGATCTAAGAATCCCCGGGCAAGATCCTATCGTCAGGCGACCCTGGCTCACGTTATAAAGGACACTGACACGCTGAACGTTTTAACATACAATGTCAGAATACTTATGAGCGACGAACGCTTAATAGAATTAGAAAACGCACTCAATTAATAATAATAATAATAATAATATTTATTCAAAATTTACATGGTACAATAATATCTAATAACAACATTCAAAAACTTATTCAATTAAAGCTAATGCATAATACGAACCTGAACTAGCATCAAGTGGGACAATATCGGACCCGAAGAGGTAAGAAGAAAAGGCGAAGACATAGAAGAGCAAAACGATAATGTACTTTACAACTTCGGGGAAACCAGCGGCCATCACGGAGTTGGGTTTTTGGTCGCCAAGAAGTGGAAAGATAACATAATTGAATCTAAAGGATACTCCGAACGCAGCGCTGTACTCAAACTTCGAGTTACACCCAAAACCTCCTAGACGCTAGTGTAAATATACGCACCGACATGCACCTATAACGATGACGAAAGTTGAAATCTTTTACGACCTCCTAAACAGATTTTGTGCAGAAAACTGGGGCACCTGGAATATGGTCCTTGGCGATTTCAACGCGAAACTTGGAACTAAACAAGCAACTGACACTAGCTCAGTATTTAGCCAATTTGGTTTAGGGAATATATTAATGAAATAGAAGAAATTGAAGAACAGTACAAAACAATAGTAAAATCAATAGAATTTAGCTATAGGAAAATTAAATGCATAAAAGAAATAAAGCAACACTTTCAAATGAAACTAGAAAACTTATATCAGATAGGGAATAGGGAAAGATATTAGGACATTCAAATCTCATTTAAAGAACTGAGCACGGTGAGTCTTGAGGTTGAACTTCACATGAACCGGTCCAAAACAAAACTAATGACCAATAGCACGAAACGTAGGGTCGTGGTAGATGGGCAAGAGATACATTACTTCGATGAATACTTATACTTGGGCCAGTTAGCAAGCTTCGAAAATAGGCAGGACAAAGAAATCGGTCGACGAATCGATAATGCCTGGAAGAGCTACTGGTCCATGAAAGCGCACATGAAGGGAGATCTTCCTCTGACACTTAAGCGCAAACCCATTGACATGTGTATCTTGCCCGTCCTAACCTACGGTGCTCAGACTTGATCGCTAATCGAGCTGCAGAAATCCAAACTCAAGATTTGCCAAAGAGCAATGGAGCACAGCATTCTCGGATTCAAACGCACCGACCGAGTTCGAAACAGTGTCATGCACTCTATTACTAGAATTGGTGATGCGGGTAATCAAACGGACAGGCTTAAGTGGGACTGGGTCACGTGAGTCGCATGCATTCAGACAGATGGGTTAACATGGTAATATAACCCTGGCATCCTGACGGACAGCGGCGTCGGGGTCGGCCAAAAAAGCGTTGGAGGGACGATCTTGACAACTTTGAGAGAGGATGGTGGGCTATCTCGAAAGATAGAGCTAGTGGATGGATTTGGGTGAGACCTTTGCCCAGCAGTAGGACGATAAAGGTTAAATAAAAAAAAATATAATGTATAGCGTAATTTTAAGGACTTGAAGCCTATTTCGGCACAAGTTTATAAGTTTGCAGCCGGTTTTAAACAATCAGTTTTAAATTAAAGAATAGCAGAGATGGCTGGCTATATTTTATTGTTTGATCATACTTATGTACAAACGCTCAAACCGTTCACGCTACCATTATAAAAAAAATCATTGCCTGTCTATAACAGAACTTTCAAACGGAGAAGAATAACAGGAAACCAAAAAGAACCCAAAAAGTTCAAAGACATGTGCCAAGTACACGAAAAGAGCCTCTGAGGGGCACTTTAATCCTTTCATCACACTGATTCGAAATAACTAGTGACACGATATAGTGAAAAATAATTTCTGTTTAATGCTCATGAATAATTTTTTTTTGTTAAGTAATAAAAAAAAACTCCACTGCACTTGCTCTCTATAATCTACGTGATAAGGCGGTCCTCACGCTTATCGGTTATCATAACAAAAAACTACATGCAAAACCATTAGCAAGTAGCTATACACGCAACGAAAAGTAAATAATCTAAAATAAACATGGCAAATATTGCAGATTGGATTTCCTAAAAAGCTGTAGATTTGACAGAAAAAATGCGTCAATTTTAAAGTGAGGCTTAATGTGCTCGACAACTGATGAAAAAAACATGTCGAAGAAAAAGGCTTTAGAATTCGGTGGTTGAATTTGTTAGATAAAATTTCTTCGACGTCTTCGCACTATGTGCGCACGTTTAATATAATTGACTTTGCAGTAATCGGGTTTTTGTTTAATAGGTTTGTAAACGTAGAACTGGTGCAAGTGACAGTGAAACAAGGCACGTTGGAAGGTGAGGTTTTGACCACACTATTCGGAAACGAGACGTACTACAGCTTCAAAGGAATCCCCTACGCATCCCCTCCTATTGGAAATCTGAGGTTTAAGGTAAGCCGAGAATAAACTGGTACATGCTGATTTATATAAATGACTATAAAGATTAAATTCATAAGAAATACGGTCAAGATATTATGTATGCCCAAACAATGGTTTTATTTTTAATTTATTTTGACTCACTAAACATAAAGAGCGTTAAAAAAGGAAAGAAAAAAATCAGTAAAACCTACAAAAGGTACTCGACTGTGATGTACTCAAAGTCAAACAGAATTCTGCAAACCAACCGGTAGCCATATAGAACAAAATGGCTACCTGACTGCAGACATTGTTAACAGAAATCTTACGTAGAATGTAATGTAGAAAAATAAATCATACACTCTTTTGCTCTGTTGTAGTCAGACTAAATAAACATAAAAATATTTGTATCTACAGGCTCCAGAACCACCCATAGCTTGGACAGGAGTAAGGAAAGCCACAGAGCACAGCGCTTCATGTCCTCAAATGGACTTATTCACATCTCTGATAAACCTAGGAAGCGAAGATTGCCTTTGCCTCAACGTGTATACGCCAGATCTTAATTCAAAAACTCTTCCCGTGGTGCTCTTCATATATGGTGGCGGCTTCCAAAGCGGCTCAGGAAACTCCTCCGATTATGGGCCCGACTTTATGGTCAGAAAAGGTGTTATATTAGTAACCATCAACCACCGGCTTGGAGCTCTAGGTTTTCTTTCACTAGGCACTAGAGAAGTTCCTGGCAATGCGGGGCTGAAAGACCAAGTTGCCGCAATGCGGTGGGTGAAAGAAAACATAGCGAAGTTTGGAGGAGATCCCAATAACATCACAATAATGGGTCAAAGTGCAGGCGCCGCGTCTGTTACCTACCATATGCTATCGCCCATGTCGAAAGGGTTATTCAAAAGAGCTGTTGGGATGAGCGGATCCGCATTATGTGATTTTGTATTTTCTTACAAACCTGTTGAAAGAGCTTTTCTCCTTGGCAGGCAACGTGGTATCTACACTCAAAATACCACTGTCTTGCTAAACCAACTTCAAGCACTACCTTTCAATCAGCTGATCAATACAAGTGATTGCACCGTTTTATTAGCAGAGCAAACTTATAACAATTTGATTAAAAATTTCTTTTTCATGCCTGTTATTGAGAAAAAATTTAGTAGAACCGACGCTTTTATATCAATGGAACCTATAGAGATATTCAAGAGTGGTTCTATCAATGATGTAGATGTAATATTTGGTTACACTAACAAAGAAACTTCTTCAGTGATTGATTTATTTGTCAGTACGCTCATGCCGATCTACGAAAGGTTTCCAGAAATGTTCGTGCCACCAGATTTGTACTTCAAGAAAAGTCCCAACCAGAACCTTGAAATTGGTGGCAAAATTCGAACTTTCTACTTCGGAAACGCAACCATAAACCTGAACTCAGTTGACCAATTCATCGATTACGCCAGTAATGCCAGTTTTGCTGTCGACGTCATCAGGACCATCTCCATCCTACCTAACAGCGGTAAAGCTCGATATTTGTATAAGCTCTCGATGAATTCTACTTTTAACTACAACGGAAACGCAGCAAATAAATACAACCGATTTGGATACGTGGCTCACCTCGACGATATACCATACCTTTTCTCAACTAGCCGTCTGAACATAACCGTAGTGACGGAGAACAGCACAGAGTGGAGGATGATTAACCAGTTTACTAACCTCATCACTAACTTCGCGAAAAACGGGTAAGAATCTTTGAATCTTTGAATGAAATAAACACAATATAAATGACAATTAAATGATGTATAAGTACAATTGGTGGCCATATCACTTGAACGATAACTTCCTGGGTAAGTTTTCATATGTTATTGAGCTACATGACAGAGCACACGTATTCAATATATTTAGTTCTAGCTTAAGGCAATTTCCTTACTACGTTTATCTCACAATTTGAAAAGCAAAATCCGTTTGATGGTACTCACCTAGGTTCTAAGCAACGACCTTAGGATATAAAGACAGAGTGGTACCTCCGTACCGCCAGCCGATGATATCTTTATTATCACAGACTGTCTGCTATTCCACATAAATAAAATTGGTACGCTATAAATGACGGTTATTTCCATGCTTTTACAGGAACCCGACTCCTAGGAACAGCAGGCTTCTGACCTGGCCGCAGTTCAACACCAGGAGCAAGACCTACCTAGAACTTGGGAACACGCTGGCCACGCAAACCAACCCCGAAGCTAGGGACATGGCTTTCTGGGAAACACTCTATAAAGGCACTGGCGTAGATTTTTACTAAAGGGAAGAGCTTGTAAAACAACCACTTTGTTTGTTTAGCCTGCTACTTTTCATGTTTGATAAAGTGCATTAAAATATTACCACTTATTTTTGTTAAAGTATTTCAAAACATGTATTTACTCCTACTTGCATGCTTTTTAATTTATTTTAACTACATAATAGGTAAAATCAATTTACGCATGTCTATGTTTTTATATTTTTTCGTCTTGAAAAATCATTTAGTTAACAGTACAGTACAGTACAGTGTAGTTTCGAGGAATATGCAACCGTTACTCGTAAGTAAATGCTGCGTGAGTGTGAAACATTTAAATAATCTCTCGATCAAGCGCCTTCTGATATTAAGACAGTAATGCTTGTGTATGTGCATTGCTCTTAGAGTTCGTTATCTTCGCCTCTTCACTGCTTGATTCAGCCTCTCGTGTACTATAACCAAATTATAATAATAATAATATAATAATAATACCGGACATGTCACGCAGCATCATCTGGCCCCAAAGTAAGCAGAGCTTGTGTTATGGGTACCACATGACTGATATAGTACTTATATAAATATTTTTTTCTAAATACATACATATTATACATAAAAACACCGGCTTTACAACTGCAAAAGTACAGATTTTGAGCAGTGCTAGTGCTATTACTAGTCGTAGACTTGCACGCAATTGAACACAAATAGTTGAGAATTTTTGGGCTTTTTCGTAATTTTAAGAAGGACATCAGTATTACAAAAAATAATTTGCAAGGACTGTGTTAGACAAAGCACAATTAAGGCTTCCAAAGTCAGTCATCATTTCAAAGTAGAATGATGACTATTTATCAGGGTGCTTACCGGCGAGTCACGAATCCAATCCTAATTTGGGATTTCTGCCGATTTCATTTGGTACTCTCGAACGCTATTTGCGCGCACTAGTTGATATCGGCTAACTCGACCTAATTTCGTTCTCACGGTACGCCAATTTGACTTGACGTTAGAAGAAGAAATCTTGAGACACATAAAATCAGAAAAAATATTCATCTTCTTCCTGATAACAAATATATATTTGAGGTTTTACTAACTGTTTTAGTTAGGCTTAGTTTAATTGCATTAATTATTTTATTATTAATTGTAAAAATTTGACGATTTCAAAGGTTTTTACCTTCCAAACATGCGATCCTAGCGTGGGAGTCGTGTGAAACTTACTTACTAGCAATCCATAAAAAAATTAAGATCGAACAATTTCAATCTCATGGCACCGTAGACGGAAATTTGATATTACATATTGGGATCGCAATCAAGTTTGCTGTCATTTTTTCACAGTTTACAAAAAATAACTGTATAGCGACTGAGCGAGCGGGTTTTGGTTGTATTTCTAAGTTATTTTCATAATTATGGCACGTTTGGGCCTTTGGTTTCATATTTTAGAGGATGA
This sequence comes from Lampropteryx suffumata, assembly GCA_948098915.1. Taxonomy (NCBI): domain Eukaryota; kingdom Metazoa; phylum Arthropoda; class Insecta; order Lepidoptera; family Geometridae; genus Lampropteryx; species Lampropteryx suffumata. Next base: position 18,101,499 of record OX402557.1, on the reverse strand, counting down.
GCGTTACACAAGAATAATAGCGCGCTCTAACCAAACCACCTTTAACATGACAGACGAAGAGTTTAGAAAGTTTTAATATCAAAAAGAGTACCTAATGTGACATCGTTTGGATGGGAGCTCCGCAGACGCATTGTGCACAGGTATAGTCCCGATAGGCCCATGCTTTCTCTACAGCGGCAGACTTAAATCCGCAGTCGGTTTATAGTCTTCTAAACTAACAATGGATGATCACTTCCGGAGGGCAGGTGTTCCTGTGAAGTCCCTGTGGAGCCCCTAATTGCCGAATCAGGTTCAGCAGAGGCAGGCCCCTGTTGGTCAGCGAATACTTCTTTCTTTCAAACCCACTTTTCAGCCATGGGTGGTATATTTTCATTAGCATCATCATCATTTTACACAAGCATTATACATTAGCATAAAGCATTACGCAAGCAGTGTTGCAGACGTGCTTGATAGCATTACCCATTTTAGCAGTTGTGTCTGGATGATAATGAAGAGTTCGGTGGCACAACAGTCATCGCCACTTATTTTTGAGCACACCTATTGTACGCTCTGCAGTGTTTCGGGCACTGCAATGTAGTTTTGTGTAGTATACTTCAGGAGAGCCTGAATGAGCACCCACGATGGAGTGTCATTAGGTACTCTCTTTAATATTAACACTTTCTAAACTCTTCGTCGGTCATGTTACAGGTGGTTTGGTTAGAGCGCGCTATTCTCCTTATGTAACGTCTTTATAGGATATCATCTCTGTGATCATCCTCTAAAATATTAAACCAAAGGCCCAAACGTGCCATAATTATCCAAATAACTTAAAAATACAACCAAAACGCCACTCGTTCAGTCGCTATAAAGTTACTTTTTGTAAACTGTGAAAAAATGACAGCAAACTCGATTGCGATCCCAATACGTAATGTCAAATTTCCGTCTACAGTGCCATGAGATTGAAATTGGTCGATCTTAGTTTTTTCATGGATTGCTAGTAAGTAAGTTTCACACTACTCCCGCCAGGATTGCATGTTTGTATAAACCTTTGACATCGTCCGATTTTTACAATCAATAATAAATTTAATAATTCAATTAAACTAAACCTAATTAAAACAGTTAGTAAAACCTGAAATATATATTTGTTATCATGGAAGAAGACGAATATTTTTTCTGATTTTATGTCTCTAAAAATCTCGATAAGTCAAGTCAAATTGGCGTCAAGGGTAACGTGAGAACGAATTTAGATCGAGTTAGCCGATATCAATAATGCGCGCAAACCACGTTCAAGAGTGCCAAATGGCATGAAATCGGCTGAAATCCCAAGTTAGGATTGGGTTCGTAACTCAACAATAGGCACCCTGGCGGGTAGTACCCGCTACTACCCGCCAGGGTGCCTACCGCTGACTAACTTACTAACTAGCAATCCATGAAAAAATTAACATCGACTAATTTCAATCTCATGGCAACGTAATTTGGAAGACTATAAACCGACTGCGGTCCCAAGTCGGCCGCTGTAGAGCAAACAGGGGCCTATAGGGACAGTCACAGTCGCATTGGGCACAAGTGGCCCAATGCGACTGCGGAGCTCCCATTGATGTCACATTTACTAGTCTACCCCATGTGCCCTTACACCTGCATAAGGGACGACCACAGACGCCACGGACGATGAAGTGAGGTTGGCAGTATTTTATTCAAAATTAATAATTACATAACGCTTACTACGACTGTCTATAGAGCAAAATATTTAGTAAGGAGATTCTTGCATGCAACTAAACTACCTATTAAGAAATTTAAAGCATACATAAAAGGTGGTCTTTTGAAGGTGGCTTATTATAATATAAATGTCTATATTATTGATAAGAATGCATGGCCTCATGTCGCTCTACCCTCAGACAGTTAACCAACACACTTGACACTTGAAATGTATAAACTCTCTTGTATTAGTATTTCGTAGTTAAGGTAGTTATTAAATGGATCATGCAAAAAAGCGCTAGGACCAAGACGAGTTTCTTGTCAGTTCTTCTCGGGCTTGGATTAGGATGAATTAGCACTTAAATTCACCTAGCATGTAAGACGTTTCAAAGTGATCTTTGTGATTGTATTGAATAAAGTATCCTTTGACTTGACTTGCTTAAGCGTTCTTGATTTGTATAATTGAAATTGGAAAAATGTTATACGGAATCGCCGTATCGTATTTTTCAAAATTCATCTTACAAGTCGGTTTGAACCGTTTTGATGCTAAGAATCTCTCTCCGTGAAAATTGGCTATTATGTTAACAACTACGGTTAACATAAACGGTTCAGTTGCAGCTTAGATAAAGTTTTGTCGAAGAAATGACTATAGTTTTTTGGGGAATTATTAAATCGATAATCGGAGCCAAATCGTAGGATTGTAATAGAACATTATATTTATCTTGGTCACAAAGACTTATTTTGTTTTATTCGGAATGTAAGAACATTAAATAGGTATTAATATTTTGTAATAAGCTAAAAATAGCTCCAGAAGTAATTTACCCTCAGATATTTGAACACCTGTTCTAATAAAGATTCAGGTGCCTTCAGCACGTAGTTAATAAAATACAGTTCTGAATTTATAATAGTATGACATCATAGCTCACAGTTACAAGTACAAACATAAATGAATAACCTTGTAACTAAGCCAGACCACCAACAACCATAATGTAGGGGTGTGAGTTAGATTTACAATTGCGGAAAAATATTCTGGCTGGGCTTAATTACTTAACACAGTAACGATGTTAATTCTATTCTATAGTATAATTTTAGATTTTCGTTATTAAGGTATAAATAAGAAAAAACTAAACGAATTAATTACAAAATAATATACAATAATATAAGATATATTTATACCACACCTACTGATAATCTTGCCCATTCCTTTTCCAAATATAACTTAGAAAGTACATAATTCAGGTCTACTAAAATGCGGGACGGAAAAGTCTATGGAATTTCATTTCTAACGCGTTTAGCGGGAGAGAAAAGTGTATGGAAATCCATTTCTAACATGTTATTTTTTTTTATTTCTTCATAGATCAGCCGGTAGTATGATTGTGGTTATGGGTATTTTCATTATAAACGATAAAACGACAAAAAAAATTTACTCCAAGTCCGCCAAATAGTTTATTCCTCTTTCGATTTCCGAACAATATTTTGAAAAAAGAACCCAAGTAATAAAGGCATGTGTGGGAATTTCTTCGAAATTTGAATTTGGGAATATAGGTAATTTATATATACTATAATTATATATATAGGTAAATTATTATATTTATATATAATACGTGAAGCAAAAACTTTGTACCCTTTTTTACGAAAATTGCGCGGACGGAGGAGTATGAAATTTCGCACACTTATAGTTTATATAGAGAAGTGCAGAATGCTTATTTTGCATAAAAAATACATGAATTATTAATCAATTATGATCGAATCTCGACCAGTGTGCGACCACTAGTTCTATTAATTCTACAGAAAGTCGTCGACTGATAGTAAAGATTTTATTACACCGCCAGAAATAAAAGAAACTGCTCAAACAGTGATTGAGAACCTATTGCCCGGGAAATCCATAAATAAATACAACAAGACTAATGAAGATTTTGTGCATTGGAAAAAGAGAAAAATTTATATTAAAAAATAATTATCTATTTTATTTTCCTCGTAGATGTAGTATAAAGCACTATGTATCACTCAGAAGAAAATGCGATTCCTACCTCGTGTGTTTTAAGGCCCTCGACTGTGACACAGTCGATAGAAATTGGGCACTTTCTCTCCTAGGTATGGAATGTACTATTGAAACAGTTGAGCTATCAACTATATATAGCTCATATAGATAGCTCAACCAATTCAGGGTGGCTACCGTTGAGTTACGAACCCAATCCTAACATGAGATTTCAGCCGATTTCATGCCATTTGGCACTCTCGAATGCGATATGCGCGCATACAAATATCTGCTACAAATATGAGAAATAAAATTAGAAAAATTTATGGTGTTTTTCCATGATAATAATATGTATTTTAGGTTTTAATTGTTTTATTTAGGTTTTATCGGATGATTACAAGGATAAAAACCTTTGTAGTCCTCCAAACATGCGATCCTGGTCGGGAGTAGCGGAAACTTACTAACTAGCAATCCATGAAAAATGTGCATCTGCTACTCTGGACCAATTTCAATCTCATAGTATCGTAGATGGATATTTGACATTACGTATAAGAATCTCCATCGAGTTTGCTGTAAATTTTTCATAGTTTACAAAAAATAACTTTATAGCGACTGAGTGTGCGGGTTTTGGGGGTATTTCTAAGTTTTTTGCATAATTATGACTTACAACCTAATGTTGTGCTTTTCAAGTATGGTAAATAGCAAAATTTATAATAATAATAATAATAATATGTTTTATTTCCAAAACAAAATCTTTACAAGTTCTTAAGTAACTTAGGTCTAAATACAGACAAAGAAACATTTGTCGCCTTAACCTGTAAAGTCTTGACATTGACTCCTCACTCTAACTAAGTATTATTTACTTGTAAATAGACGTGAGGGATCTCTGCTTCGGCCTTTAACAAAGTGTAGGAAAACAGTTTGTTATGTATGTGTATTCGGACTTATATTTTTATTTTGTAGGGTTTCAACCGTGCGAGATTATAATGTCTTATTAGGAGATAGAGAAAAAAAAGAGATAAAGAAAAAAAATATAAAAATATGCAACTAAAATAATTCATTAAAACTAAATACAGCCACTAAAATAAAAATAAAAAAAAATAAACTAAATAATCTTGAAATGGGTGTGTTCGTGTGTGTGAGTAGGTTTATGTGTATGTATGTATGTATATGTTAGTAATTTGGGAGTGTGTGTGTAATGTGTTTTGTTTAGCCTGTGGATAGAAGGTCTTCTATTTGTTGGTATTCTAAGCTCTGCAGATAATTGTTAATTTTACATTCTCTGTAAGTTGTGTTGTGTAGTGTGGAATGCTTGTTTATTTTATTATATAACTGTGCTGCTAAAAAAAGTGTGTGACGCTGTGCAAATGTTGTTTTACATAGTTTTGTGTTGAATATATTATGTTTAAGTCTTCTATTTGTTAGGTTTGAGCCAGCGCGTTTTGTGTGTTGTTTAAGGACAACTTTTTGTATGTAGAGTTTCTTAACAGTTAAGACTTCGCAATCTTTGTAGAGTTCAGTGGTTGGAAACCTATATGGGTGGGAGTAGGCTACCTTGAGCACAGCTCTCTGTGCTCTTTCCAACGGAAGTAGATGTGTCTTAGCGGCTCCACCCCAGGAGTCTATGCAATATGTTATTAATGATTGGCATAATGCGTAATATACCGTTTTTAGTTGAGCTTTATTCGCCGCGTACCGTATGTTTTTAAAGACTGCAATAAATTTTCGTATACTGGCTGTCAGTAGGTTAATGTGAGGTTGATAGGACTAATGTGAATCAAGTGTCACACCAAGATATTTAATAGTGTTGCACCTTTCCAAAGTTGGACAAATACATTTTGATGCGTTTAATGCGTCCTTTAAACATGATATAGAGTGAGCTTTTATTTTATGCTTAGGACTTTTCGGAAGCCCAGGTTTCCGAAGAGAAAAGGCTACATATTTGGTTTTGGTAGGATTTAGTGTAAGTATATTTTGGAAGAGCTTTTTTGTTATCATGTCAAAACCATTTTGGGCAAAAGAGTAAACCTGATCCCAACTCTCTCCCTGAAATAGCAATACCGTATCATCTGCAAAAGACAAAAACTTACAGTTTGGTATAACGAGTTGGCAAATCTGGTTTATATACACTAGAAATAGAGTTGGTCCCAGGATAGAACCTTGCGGAATTCCATAGGTGACATGTAACTCTGTACTAAAGTGCTCTCCAATTTTTACACTTTGTGTTCTTTCACTCAGATAACTCCGCAGTAGCTCCAGCTGGTTATCACGGATTCCTAAACCTTCCAGCTTCTCCAGGAGCAATGGAATAGACACCGTGTCAAATGCCTTAGCTAAGTCTAAAAATATGCCCATACATTTGGAACCCCTATCAAGACATTCCACAACATAGCGATTTAGCTCACTCACCGCGTCTGCAGTAGATCGGCCTTTTCTGAAGCCATATTGGTTTACTGAAATGAGGTTGAAATCTTCCAGGTATTTGACCAACCTTTTGTTGAGTGCTCTTTCCAGGATTTTTGATAGTGATGGTAATATAGATATTGGTCTATAGTTACTTACTGTCTGTTTATCACCTGTCTTGTGAATAGGTAATATGATCGATTTTTTAAACGCTCTAGGGAAAACAGAAGTCGTTAAGCTAAGGTGGCAAATGTGTGTGAGAGGCACAATGATAAACTCTATGTTTTTTTTAGGATGTTTGAAGAGATATTGTCCCATCCTATGGAGCAGTCTGATTTTAGGGAATTTGTAAGGGTTAATATTTCTTTGTAGTCTGTATCTATGAGTCCAAAAGAGTTTGATGATTTATTTTGTGCATTTTCTTTGCAGTGTGTATTTGTACATATTTTTTCAGCCAATTTCCTACCGATGTTTGCGAAAAAGTAATTTACTGTATTTACAGTTGTGGCTCCATCTGTTTGTTGTATGAGTTCTTGCGGTAGAGTTTTTTTAGTTTTAAAATTAGTTAAGTTATTTATGACTTTCCAGGTTTTTTTAACATCGTTCCCTGCTTTATCGAATTGAGATTTCTCGTATCGTTTTTTTAATTTACGTAGAAGACCATTGCAAAAGTTTCTGTATCTCTTATAAACTAGTGATAGAGTTTCGTTTTCAGGTGCTTTCCGGAGCTTTGAGTGCAAATTATCCCGATGCCGAATAGATCTTATGAGACTCGGTGTTATCCAAGGCTTTATCGGTGTTTTCCGACGTTGAAGTTTAACCAACTTTGTATGGTTTTCGATTATTTTTTTCATAATTTTAACAAAAGTATCAGTTGCATTATTACAGTCATGGACATTTAGGACAGAGCTAAAATCGGTATTTGTTAGTTCAGTTGTGATGCCTTCAAAATCTATCCTTGTAGTCATGATCTGAGAGGATACTTTGTTACAGATGCTTTTTAGTGCTAATAGTACAGTATTATGATCCGTAAGGCTATTTACAATTACTAGAGTCAGTGCGGATTGATTAGATTTTAAAAATATGTGATCGAGACAACTCGCACTTCTTGTAGGATATGTATGGGATGGCAAGAGCCCATGGTAAGCCAAAGTGTCTAGGTAGTCTGAGGATTTGCGTGTTGATACGTTATTTATAATATTTATGTTGATGTCTCCTATCAATATTACATTCTTAAATTTAGTTAGTGTCGAGAGTACGGTGTCTAGCGAAATTAAAAATTTTTCTAAATTCAAATATGATGGATTTTAAACTCGACTTTGTTCTACAGTGCCAGTTATGCGCATATTGGAATAGAAACCGTAGTGGAATTTCGTGAGATTGAGATTAGTATTGGAATGCCCGGTAGACCCCCAGACCAATGCCACTGTCAGGTACTAAAATTATACCTTATTTACACTGAAGTGGAATATTTGACTCACACCAAGGACACTAGAGTTTTCAACACCATCTCAACTTGACTTTATACAATGGAAAGACATGGTCATTCTAACCTTGTTTCCATTTATTTCTGACCCTTATCTGCCATTTGTATGTTTCTTTATTTCTTTAGAATACACTCGGTTTCAAGCTTTCAATTCTATATAGTGGTCAGGAGTTAAAACTATCGTAATATAATGTCTGTTCCTAGAATGTAGAACGTATGAAGAATGTGTGACTCTGTTTATTTAACTACAATCTGGACGTCTTCAAGTCGAGAGCAAATAGGTTTCTTCTAAGGTTGCATCCTTCTTTGACCACATCATCTTATATCATCAGGTGACATAGCAACAAAACGCAATTTTGACGACCTCTGTGGCGCAGTGGGCTAAGGGCCTGGTAAGACGCAGAAGGTTGCGGGTTCGATTCTCGCCGCGGGTCAAATGTTTGTATGATCTGCAAATATTTGTCTCGGGTGTTTCTATGTATAATATGTATGTATTTACAAAAAAAAGTATATAATGTAGTATATCAGTCATGTGGTACCTATAACAAAAGCTCTGCTTACTTTAGGGCCAGATGATGCTGTGTGAAGTATCCGGTTTTACTATTATTATTATCGGAAATTAAAAATAAATGTTGCCTAACTTTTTTTGCTTCGGGAACTAAATTATTATCTCGTCCTATAAGTAGGTACTTACATAATAATACCTACCTACCATTTGCCTCGGCCTCATACAATGGTAGCAGTACTTTATTAGGATAACTCACTCATCCTAAAACAGTATACATTGACAAAGTAAACATCGGAAAGAAATATTTTGAAGATAAAGGTAATTTAACATATAATTAAGAATTCCATTGTACACTGTTCAAATAAATGATGGTATAAAATTGCTGAGAATAAAGTGGCGTGTACTTCTAGATCAGCCAGTCTTACCTGAAACGTCTCCCTGTAGATACCTACAAGAGTACGAAGATAACTGGATAGATTAATCAATATCTCAAAACATGGGAACTTACCTAGCATTATTTGCGCTTGTCACGCTGTAAGTATTTAAAATTGCTGATTTTTATTTAAAATCTGATGTGTTAAGAAGACGCAGAGTGCCCAAACCAGTTTTTCTTAGCAATTAAAAATAACACAAAAAATTTAGTCACATGATCTCTGTGAGGTTGTACCATAGCAATAGTAATTTAATAACTAGAAAACAATCAGTTTTTAGTAATTGTGAGCTGGTTATACCACGATTTAATCATACTCGTATTATATAATATAATATAACAATTTAGAAATCATTCTATAATAATGATTTGAAAATTGTTAACAATTTACAAATCTGCAAGTGTCTCGGTTCTGGGTGTTTCTATGTATAATATGTATGTATTTACAAAAAAATAGTATATAAGTAGTATATCAGTCATGTGGTACCCATAACACAAGCTCTGCTTACTTTGGAGCCAGGTGATGGTGTGTGAAATGTAAAAAAAAATGTTTTATTATAGATAATACTAGCTGACCCGGCAAACTTCATATCGCCTCTGAATCAATAAATATTTTTTTTTTTTTTTTCGAAATTTTCGACACTTGAGGCAAAAGTTCAAAAGTTAATAAGTTTGCAGCCACCAACAATCGGATTTAAATTTAGATGGATGGCCGGTCATATTATATTAATTTGTTGTGGTTGTGCTTGTACATACGTTCGAATCGTCCACGCTACCATTGAGAATTGTCTGTTTCATGCTCATGCATAATAATTGCCTGCAAAGTATTAAAAAAAAGTTCCGCGTCGCCTGCGCGCTCCACTGCACGTGCAGGCCTCAACAATCGACGGCGTGAGACGACGGTCCTCACGCTTATGGGTTATCATAATAAAAAACTAGATCCAAAATCATGAGCAAGTAGCCATACACGCAACGAAAACTAAATAATAGAAAATAAAGAAGGCAAATATTGCAGAATTTATTTGCTAAAGGCCTGTAGGTTTGACAGAAATAATGTGTCAATTTTAAAGCAAGGTTTAATGTGCTCGACAATGGCGCTGAAAGAAACTTATCGAGGAAAATGCTGCTTGAATTCGGTGGTTGAATTTGTTAGATAAAATTTATTCAGCGTTGTCGCACTAAGTGCGCGTTTACTATAATTGACTATGCAGTAATCGAGTTTTTGTTTTATAGGTTTGCAAAGGTAGAACTGGTTCAAGTGACAGTGAAACAGGGCACGTTGGAAGGTGAAGTTTTGACTACCGTAATCGGAAACGATACGTACTACAGCTTCAAAGGAATCCCCTTCGCAGCCCCTCCTGTTGGGACTCTGAGGTTTAAGGTAAGCTAAGAGTAAACTGGTACATGCTGATAATAATTTATGAGAAATACGGTCAATATATATTTATGTTCAAACAAAGATATATTTTGGCTCACTAAATATAAATAGCATTAAAAAGACGGAAGAAAAATAAATCTTAAAAGGGTACTCAAATATGGCGCACTCAAACTCAAACAGAATTCTGCCAAACAAAATGACTGCCTGACATCAGATTTGGTTCGACAAAAATCTTTCGACCTGAATAGTTCCGAATTGTACGCGTTCAACATAATCGGTAACATTTAAATGTAAACTTTTAAACTAAACGTTTAAACATGCACTCTTTTGCTTTGTGCTATCCAATATAAATAAACTTAAAAATGTGTTTGTCTCCAGGCTCCAGAACCCCCCATAGCTTGGACAGGAGTAAGGAATGCCACAGAGCACAGTGCTTCATGTCCTCAAATAGACATATTCACATCTCTAGCAAACATAGTTAGCGAAGACTGCCTTTGCCTCAACGTGTACACGCCAGACCTTAATTCTACAACTCTTCCCGTCCTGATTTTCATATTTGGAGGCGGCTTCCAAAGTGGCTCAGGAAACTCCTCCGATTATGGACCTGACTTTATTGTTAGGAAAGGTGTTATCTTAGTTACCATCAACCATAGGGTTGGAGCTCTAGGTTTTCTTTCACTGGGCACTAGAGAAGTTCCTGGCAATGCGGGGCTGAAAGACCAAGTTGCCGCAATGCGGTGGGTGAAAGAAAACATTGCGAAGTTTGGAGGAGACCCCGATAACATCACAATAATGGGTCAGAGTTCAGGTGCTGCGTCTGTAACCTATCATATCTTATCGCCAATGTCGAAAGGCTTATTCAGAAGAGCTGTTGTGATGAGCGGATCCGCATTATGTGGTTTCGTAACTTCTTACAAGCCTGTTGAAAGAGCTTTTCTCCTTGGCAGACACCATGGTATCTACACAAATAATACCTCTGTCTTGCTAAACCAACTTCAAGCATTACCCTTTAATCAGCTGGTCAATACAACTAATTGCACCATTTTATTAGCAGAGGGAATTTATAACAATTTGATTAAACATTACAATTTCCCACCTGTTATTGAGAGAAAATTTAGTAGAACCGACGCTTTTATATCAAACGAAGCTATAGAAATATTCAAGAATGGTCCTATCAATGATGTAGATGTAATATTTGGTTACACTAACAAAGAAACTTCTCCAGTGATTGATTTATTTGTCAGTACGCTCATGCCGATCTACGAAAGGTTTCCAGAAATGTTCACGCCGCCGGCTTTGTACTTCAGGAAGGTTCCTAACGATAACCTTGCAATCGGTGGTAAAATTCGAACATTCTACTTAGGGAACGCAACCATAAACCTGAACTCACTTGACCAATTCATCGATTACGCCAGTAATGCCAGTTTTGTTGTCGACGTCATCAGGACCATCTCCATCCTACCTAACAGCGGCAAAGCTCGATATTTGTATAAGCACTCGATGACTTCTACTTTGAACTCCAACGGAAACGCAGCAAATAGATACAACCGATTCGGATACGTGGGTCACCTTGACGATATACCATACCTTTTCTCAACTAGCCGTCTGAATACAACCGTGGTGACGGAGAACAGCACAGAGTGGAGGATGATTAACCAGTTTACTAACCTCATCACAAACTTTGCGAAAAACGGGTAAGAAAGAATATACGAGGACAAATAATACAATATATTGTAACTACAGTTTATGAAAAAAACACAAAATAACAATGAATTAATAATAATAATACCGTACATTTGACACAGCATCATCTGGCTCCAAAGTAAGGAGAGCTTGTGTTTCTATGTATAATATGTATGTATTTACAAAAAAAAAAGTATATATGTAGTATGTATAACAGTCATGTGGTACCCCATGACTGATATACTTACTACATATATACTTTTTTTATTTTTGTAAATACATACATATCATACATAGAAACACCCAGACCTAAGACAAATACTTGCAGATCATACAAACATTTGTCCTGCGGCAGGAATCGAACCCGCAACCTTCTGCGTCTCAGCCGGATCTTAGCCCACTGCGTCACAGAGTTGATGTAGTGGTACAATCGGTGGCCATAGCACATTCTTGTGTTATCGAGCTACATGATAAAGCACACGTATTCAAAATAGTTTTAGCTAAAGGCAATTTCCTCACTACTTTTATTTCACCATTTAAAAAGCAAAATCCGTTGGTACTCCCTCGGGTTCGAAGCCACGACCTTGGAATATGAAGTCAGAGGGCGGTTATCTATTTATTATCACAGGCGTTCTGCTGTCCCACATAAATAAATTATTGGTAAACTATAAATGACGGTGATTTCGATTATTTTACAGGAACCCGACTCCTAGCAACAGCGGTCTGACCTGGCCGCAGTTCAACACAACAAGCAAGACCTACCTAGAGCTCGGGAACACGATGGCCGTGCAAACCAACCCCGAAGCTAGGGACATGGCTTTCTGGGAAAAACTCTATAAAGACACTGGCGTAGATTTTTACTAAGGGCTTGTAAAACATCAATTTTATTTGTTTAGCCTGCGACTTTTCATGTTACCCGTATATAAAGTACATTAAAATATGACCACTATTCTTGTCAGAAGTATTTCAAGCATGCAAGTAAATACAAAAAATATTACTCACATGCTTTTTAATTTATTTTAGCTTTTTGTTTTAATTTAGTTTCCTCAACTTAAGCTTACACGTCACTTAATTCTTGTAGAATAGTTAAATAATAAAATAAAATAATACTAAGTATATAATTATTGGTTGAACTGGTGAATACATCAAAATTTATTACATGTTAGAGAAAACCTAGACAATATGAGGACTAAGAAGGACATACACAATATTAATACTAGGTATAGGGATCAACTGGTTGTACCTAAGTATGACACGACTTGCAAAAGTTTCGAAAAGTTATTATTGTACCGCAATCAAATTATACAATAACATACCAGTACAAATAACGAATATGACAGACGCCCACTTCAAAAAGTATGTAAAAAAACAATTAATACATAAGAGTTATTATAAAATGGATGAAGTTTTTGCGGATAAAAAATGTTTACTTTTAATAAATGATTCTTGTCCTTTGTTGTGTGTACCTAGGTTAAGGTTAGGTTAGAATATCTACTTTTATCAGTGTTTCAATGTGATACTTGTTTAGGTAGGTATTTATAAGTGAACCTTAATATATACTTGACGATGCTTTTGCTGATAAATAATTATGTATGGAAAATTATACTCATATAATTACCTAATTAGATACACTTATATATTATAACTATTGTAAGACATGTCTAAGAACATTGTATTATGTCTAAAGATGAATAAATGTATTGAATTGAATTGAATTGTAATTCGTAATTGTATTCAGAGAAATAATATTTTTTCATTAGTTTAAACAAGCGCTTCTAGGTTAATAAACGTGTACAATAAAAGATTTCAGCTTTCTAGGTTTACTACTCACGCTGGAAATGGACTAGGCTAAATTTCCTATAAAATATGACCTTTAAAAAACAAAACAAAACATACAAACAATTTATTTTAGCTACAAAGTTAAAAAAAACAATAAAACTCATGTAATTGACTCGTGTAAATGTTTTTAATTTTTTTTTTCCTTAATGAAGTGAGTTAGTCCAGCAAAATATGTATTACTTTTTGTTTTGTTCGCCTCCATACTGAAGTGGATTACAATCAAATCACCTCAATCAAATAGCTCAGTAGTTGAATCAAACTCTTTCACTTGAACTATTGAAACAATAAAGATTCAGGTGATCAATAACCAGCTCAAGCGCATGACCACTTGTTTTGAAATATCTACTAGTACACTATATTATGTAGTTTCGAGGAATATGCAACTGTTACTCGTAAGTAAATGCTGCGAGTAATCGTGTGAAATATCTAAAAAATCTCTAGTGTCTATCTCTAAAATCTCGCCATATGCGAGTATAAAACGTCGTTTCTTTTTTCAGACATAAAACATGTACCTAGTCATTTTATCCTGCAGGCAACTTCGCACATTTAAAGTTTAGGAAAGTCAATTGATTGAAAACTTGACGCGTGTGATAGGTAGGCAGCGAGCGCAGCGGCGAGTGAGAGTTTTTATCATGCAAGGCAATAAATAGCTTGCATCTTTATACACAATAAAAATATTTCAAGATGATCAAAAGAAATTCAAGTGAAAAAAAAGATTGATTAAAAATATTAAAGAAATTTAAGAAATATAATGCTAAGATTCGAAAGTTACAAAAGCGAAATGCAGAAAAAGCCATTGACGCGTTACTGCGAACTCTTCTGTGTACCTATAGTGTTCTTCGTCTGATTCCGAAGGAAACATGAATGACTCTTTTTTACTTATTAAGTGTCGTGAACAAATTGTTTTCTAGGTTTTTTGTGTCTCTAAGCTTGCCTGGAGGATAACTGCGGGTTTACACAATGGGTTAGCATTATGCTGAAAATGAATATAACTGCCTGGAGATTCGACTGCGGGTCAACAGGAAGGCTTCAAAGAGGCAACTTCAAGAATTAAATAATTCCTCAAATTTTCTAAAATAAACCATAACCCGTTTTTTACCATCCGTTGCGGTTTCTCCCGATGACGACTCATCAGTCCATGAACCAGAGGTACCAGAGCTTGATAACCAGGTGCTAGAGGCTTTAGGCGATACTTCCGATGGTATACGGACAGATACACATTCAACATTAAGTCAACGTTGATTACCTATACTCAAGAAAGGTTTACAGGCAAAGGCGAATGAAATGCTCCTAAAAGAATGTCCGGTCCCTCCAACTGCAGGATGCATAAAGCACTCGCTTTGAACCCGGACATATCCGCAGCTGTTCTCTATAATGAGAAACAGGGTCAAAAAGATTGGACCGAACCCTAACAGGACCAACCTGAGCATATCGCCGTGAATTAAGCGATGACACTATGAAAATAACTGGTGATGAAAAAATTCAAGCCATAAAAATCCTATCGGTCAATTGTCGGATTTAAATGAACCAACGTTACACGGAAACACAAGTCAGGACGAAACTAATAACTCCAGGCTTGGAAAAACCGTTTCTCACGCTAATTCAAGACCAAAAACTGTCTTCGGCAATAAATTGTTTGAGAAAATCAAGCTTCAAAGGCGATAGAGAAGCAAGAGCTACAAATAAAAAAAACACCGACTTCGAAGCCATCTAGAGTAGATTTGATTATGTCTAATATAATACCTATGCAATACTTACTGATTTAACTTGCTCTAATAAAAATATATGTTGGTTAAGAATGTGTTATGGCAAAAAATAAAACGCCTTATTTTACTTTTTAACTGGTTTTATTTATGTATGTACTTAAGTACACACAATTTTAGATCTCTGAGCATCTACATGTTTTATATCTGAAAAATGAAATGACGTAATATAATTTATTGATAATATAATAATTAATTAATAATTTATTTATTAATTTATGTTATGGTCAAACGATCTCCGGAGTGAAGTTCGATCGATATTGGTGGCAATTCGGTTGGTTCATTTCTAAATTTAGTAATGTCTAAAATATATTTTAGTTAGTCATATCATTTGTAAAACCTATTCGGTTGGTACCATCTAACTAAATAAGGAACACTTAATTAAATTAGATAAAATTAAATTAGGATAAGTTGGTAACAGCAGAATAACAATGTTTAATTTGACAGTCTAAACCTAATTTTAGCTAAAATTAGTTAGGTTGGTGCCAACCGAATTGCCACCATTATATATGTACGCTTCATTTGAAGATATATACTCCCACTCATCCTTAATCCCAAGTAAAAATGTTATGTACCTACGTAGGTAAATTTATCTCTAAAAGAATGGCGTTCTCTCGCCGCTACACTCGCTGCCTACCTACTACGCGCGGCAAGTTTAAATCAATTGACTTTCATAAACTTCAAAGTGCGAATTTGCATGCAGAATATTTTATCCAACATTTTTTTATATAATATCGATCGAATATCACTTCGTGCAATCATTTGATAATAAATTATGACTGTAATGCTTGTGTGTGTGCATTGCTCTTACATTTCGTTATCTACGCCTCTTTGCTGCCAGATTCAGCCTCTCGTGTAATATAACCAAATTTTCCGCTTTACAACCGCAAAGAGTACATATTCTGTGCAGTGCTAGTGCCGTGACTAGCCGTAGTCTTACTCGCTATTGAACACAAATAGTAGCAGAGCATTTTTAGGTTTTGTCGTAAAGATTTTTAGAAGGACGTCAATATTACAACAATCAATTGGCGAAGAGCGTCTCAGACAAAACACAATCAAGGCTTCCGAAGTCAGTAGAATTATGAGTAGCCATCGGGCCCTAAACCAATTCAACGGCATATACATAGCAAATTAAAAGAATATATTATGAAGCTGAAATTATTTAGTTATAAATCATTCTGTTACTCATAACCTAGTAAATACTTACTATCCGTTATATATATTTTTTTAATCAAACGAAAATCTGTATTAACTGTTTATAAAACCTCGTGTTATCTTTAAAAGACCTATCCAAGAATATGAAACCCGAAGGGATAGATAAATAAAAAAACACCACAACACTTTAACACGATTTAGTAGGTATAAACAAGTGCTCTAGCAGGCTTAAAAAAACATGGCAATGTTACTTGCTGAAAAGTACCTTTCTATAAGTGATGGAATAAGAAAATCTGATAAGTAGTTTTAAGGTTTTTTTATTACAAACAAACATATAAAAAACAATCAATTTTCTATTTATAATAGTTATAAACGTTATAATAGAAGTTCAGAAAGACACAAATGCGGCTGGGGGACTTTTTTATATATACGTATAACTGCATGGCGATTATGGAACTAGATACAATCAATGTCTTTCGGATTCGATAAGCTTAGTCATTAAATTCATGGATGTATTGTATTTATTGTAAATATAATATTAGCACAAATCAAATGTTCATCTGGACTCTATTACCTATTTCAAACATTGTAAAATGGCTGCTTGACCATAACCAAGTCAACTTTAAAAAAACTAAAATAATGCAGTTTAAACCATACCAAATATACAACATATATTATCAAACATATTATCAACTATACCTTTCAAAACATAAAAATGAAACATGAAAACTCTTCTACATAATTTAACTCTTATCCATTTGCAAAAGATTACTTAGGTATAATAAAAATAATTCGTAAGAACTTAAATAATGCAGGCTATTGTAAAAACCGGTGACATGATAAAACACACAATGGTCAGTCAGTCCACATAATGTATGGTACCTACCTACTTATCTTCGAGTAGGTTCATATATCTCTGCATAATTAGCAGAACGACTAAATGCATGAGCCTTATCCATTGCCTCGTGAGACAGCAACGCTACCGAACGCGCTTAGCTAAGCAACTGGAAATGTACTACTAAATAAAATAGTCAATACCTAATATATTTAGTTGGTTGCTTTAAGTGGGTTTTTCCAGCCTTAAACTAGTTTTAAGGTGAGTTTTGTTGACAGAAAGGAACCTTAACATTAAGACAAACTAACATTTTTTATAAGTAACTAGCTTCGAGGTTTTGTATGCGTGGACATAAAGTATCTCTGTATTAATTTTTATCAAGATCCGTTCAGCCGTTTAGCCGTTAAAAAAGCAAATAAATAATGCCAGACCTTTCACACAACATCATCTGGTTCAAAGTAAGCAGAGTTTGTGTTATGGGTACAACATGGATATACTACTTATATACTTTTTTGTGTTAATACATACATAAGTACATAGAAATACCGAAACCTGAGACAAATACTTGCAGATCATACAAACATGGTTTGGAAATGGTAACAAAAGACAAATAGGCAGTCGGAAGCACTTCCGAATTTAAAATATTAGTGTTGCCGAGAATTATAAGAGGGTTTTGTAAACATTATATTTATTAAAACTAATATATATAATGTTTGTACTGTGTGCCGGCCAAACAACAGAAAAAGACAGATTAGCCTTGAACAGTGTGCATCGTTTGGTTTGATTTGTAACAAAACCGGTTTCGTAACAGTCAAAGCTTTATAGCTAAGTATAAATAGTCCTACGATTACGATCTTGGTTCATTTCTATCAGCAGCTAAGATGACGAAAGTGAAAGTGACGCAGGGATGGCTGGAAGGTGAAGTGTTAGAGCTGGTGACGGGAGATGGAGAATACTACAGCTTCAAGGGAATCCCGTACGCAAAGCCACCGCTCGGCAAGCTGAGGTTTAAAGTAAGTCACTGCTCACTTTTAAAAAACTTCATACAAAACAAAAACAAAACACAAAGGGACCTAGTCCCTATACTTATTTATTATTGAAGTGAAAACTTCTTTTAGCGCGGTACGCATATTTTTAGATGAGGTAAAACCTCTGGACTCGCGACACCGTTACGAGACGCAGGCAGGGCTGCCGCGCTCGCCGCATTTGATTATAAACCTTAATTCACATGTTTACAGTCTACTTTTGTATGGAGAAGTTTACTGAGTTAGGTTATTTGATATATTATCTACATTCTGAACAAAAACATAAAAGAATATTAAATGTATTTTAAAGTTTCAAATAACTAATAAAATACAATTCATAAATAAAATGCAATTCATAACCCAATAACCCAATAAAATTTTCACTTCTGTCGGCACTCCCGGAGTTCAAGTTTTTTATTATTTAATCCTTTATTACACAAACAAATATAAATGTACAATAGGTGGGCTTAATGCTTAAAACATTTTTACTGATTTCACTGTGCGTGCTATAGCACTCTTGGCCAATTAATTCCATTGGTACATTTGCTATCAAGATTTAGTTATCAGATTAGTCGGTACGGAGTCGTCATGACATCAATTAGATAGACTTTGTTTATTTAGATTTGATGCCAAAATCCAGGGCAATAGCGGCAGAGATATGAAGATTACCTTGACGCTTACTTAGCATGAGTGTTGTCCTCTAATACCGGTTGTGGTTGTACATGGCTGTAGTTACACATATCAAAGTTTTATTTTCATTGTTTATGTTGGTATTTTTTTTATTTACCTACTTACATAATCAGAAAAGTTTGTGATCAGAATTCATAGGTGGTTGCAAAACAACCGAAACGTCGGGTAAATAAAAAACTTACACACTCTGTACATTTCTGTAAATAATGTTATACCTAGGTATTACTTTATTTTATTATTCTATTCTAATAATATTAATATTATTTTATTCATATTTTGTTTGCACTAGAGTAGTTAGTATCTAGTTTTTTTTTTATATTTTTTTCTTAGGAAAACAAACAGTCTCATAATACTATAACTATGAACTAAATAGATAACTAAAGACCAATTAATAGTTTTCGCGTATCGAGTCTAAAGCTTGCTTACATAAAAAAAACAAAATATGACTTAAACAAAAAAAATATAATGAAAATGAAAATGAAAATGTTTATCTACATCTAAATAATATAATATCAGATAAAGAGAAAATAACAAAATTATCGTAAAAAGTGTTCAGAAGACATGCTAAACTAGCGTTCCGCTAAGACATTTTTGATTTTGGGTGGTTTACTGTTGAATAGGTCAAGTTCAGGGATGTCAGCCAGGTTGTTATATGCGATTACCGCTCAGCTAAAGTATGAATTTTGTATATAATTAGTTGAACTAAATGGCACTGCTAGGGGACAAGGGAGTCTAACAGATCTGCTTGGGATTTTCAAATTTAAATTTTGAAGTAGATATACAAGAGTAGTAGACTAACTACTCTAGTGCAAACAAAATAAGACCGTTCGTATTTCACGAAATGTTTTACTAGTCCGGTAAAACAACAAAATCAAGAATCACCACCATTGCATCTTATTGTATCTACGGCTATTCTACGGAAAAAATATTGTTCAATGTTCATTTTCCAGGCTCCTCAACCACCTGTGCCATGGGAAGGAATTAGAAAAGCCACGGCGCATGGTCCAGTCTGCCCTCAAAAGGACATCTTCACCAACGAAATAATCGAAGGCAACGAAGATTGTCTCTATCTAAACGTCTACACCCGAGACCTTAAGCCCAAAACACTTTTACCAGTTATGGTCTTCATCCATGGAGGTGGGTACAAGAGCGGATCTGGAGACGACAACAATTACGGGCCAGATTTCTTGGTCAGCCATGGAGTTCTCCTGGTTACAATCAACTACAGATTGGATGCTCTAGGTTTTTTATGTCTCGACATAGAAGATGTTCCCGGCAACGCCGGTATGAAAGATCAAGTTGAGGCTTTAAGATGGATCAAAGAGAATATCTCAAATTTTGGAGGAGATAGATCTAATATTACAGTTTTTGGAGAGAGCGCTGGTGGTTCTTCGACTGCATTCCATGTCATATCACAAATGTCCAGAGGACTGTTTCAACGAGCCATTTCAATGAGCGGAGTTCCTTCCTGTGATTGGTCTTTATCATTCAGGCCAAGAGAACGAGCGTTTGCTCTTGGAAAAATACTCGGGATAGACACCCAAGATACCAAAGTTCTTCTAGAATTCCTTCAAACTGTACCACCGGAAAAACTGGTATCTCAAAACCCTTCGCTTGTATCGTGTGAAGAAATAACTAACGACAACATTCTAAAGATGTATCACTTTACGCCTGTTATTGAAAAAGATTTGGGACAGGAGCGCTTTCTGTCCGAGGCGCCTTTTGAAGCATTGGTAAACGGCAGGATAAATAGTGTGGATTTGCTTATAGGCCACACGAGTGAAGAGACTTTGATCGGAATACCAATAATTGTCAATGATTATATACCGAAGTACAATAGATTTCTTGAGCTGGTTGTACCGAGAGAACTCCTGCTCCAGTGCACTCCTGATACTATACTCAACGTTTCGGAAAAGATTCATAAGCACTACTTTGGGAACAAGGCAATCAACATTGACACAATCAGAGAATTCATTAAGTACGCAAATGACACCTGTTTCATTTACGATATTCACAGATTTATCAGAAAATTACCCAGAACTGCCAACAACAAGAGATATCTGTACAAGTTCTCCAGCCTATCTGCAAGGAACGTATTTGGAAACCTGGGGGCGGAGTACGGTATCTATGGAGCCTCTCACTTGGATGATCTGATGTACTTGTTTGATCCCAAAAAGCTGCGATTGAAGATTGATAAAAATAGCAAGGAATATAATCTGATTCAGCTGGCAAATACCGTCTTTACCAACTTTGCTAAATATGGGTAAGGTTTTTGCATACCCTAAAATGTTTTACTATGGAACATACCTAATTCTACTGTAAATGTCTCATCAAAATACTTCATGACCAAATACCTAGAGTAGAATGTCTTGAAACGATTTCTTCTAGAATAAGTAGTTTTGTCTTAATTTAATGGAATCGTAAGAATCTTTATTGAGTGTTTGTTTCAGTAACCCGACCCCTGACCAGTCTCTTGGTCTGACCTGGCCGGAGTACGACGTCTGCAGTAGACAGTTCGTGGATATCGGAGATCAGCTGACAGCCGGAGCCGACCCTGACGCTGATGTCTATGAGTTCTGGAAGAGCATCTTCAAGTTCGCTGGTGTTGATTTCTAAAGGTCGATTCTTAAATGTCGTGAGAAATACAATGGTAATATTTAACTCCACACTAAAATCAGGGGAGGGCCACTACTATACAACATATACGTTGTAATTTTAAGTAAGTTATAAGTTTTGATGTCATAAATAACTCATTTGTTCCACAACCCAACTTGTCTTTTTTTTTGTGTCGGTGCCTCCATCGACAAAATAATACTTGAGTAAAACACGTGTTTATCAAAATATAAGTAAGTATATTCCTGAAATAATATTCAACCATTAAACACATTTTCACAGACACGACATTCTTCGGTGTCCGTAATAGCCTAGCAACTTTTGTGAAAAGAGTTAAAATCGCCAGGTTAACAAATCAGTGTTAACGGAGCATCTTAATTCAGGACCTAATCACTGAATTGAACTTCACGATTCAAAGGTTATTCCAATGAACGCTTTTCTAAAGAGACGCCCGTGATTGAAATTAAGAAGTACGCGAATTTCAATCGAGTCCATGACTTTAGATTCTCTTCGTGTAAACCCAATGTTAGTAAGTGTGTGCGTTACCTTACATCATATCGGTGCGTGAATACCGTTAGTATGGTGTGTTGTAGATTACGATACGAACATTAAATGGCGATATGATAAAAAAAACAAAGAACAAAGACCATTCAGTATCAGTCCACATATAAGTATGTTAGTACATTTACACTTTATTATATTTTATAATTTATGAACGCTATTTTAAAGTTTTATTTCTCATCTGTAGCGTAAGTTCGAAGGTGCCCTTAAAAGGTATAAAACTAGCCCTTCGTAAACTATGTCTGCGCAGATATAACTCCAATTGGTAAATTGTTCACAGAAATGTTTAATCTATATTATATTAGTCATCATCATTATATCTGCCTATAGGAAGTCCACTTCTGAACATAGGCCTCCCCAATTGATTTCCAGGAAGAACGATTTTGAGCCCTCTCCATCCACCGACTTCCTGCGATATTTATAATGTCGTCAGTCCATCGGGTGAGGGGTCGCCCTACACTACGTTTTCCTGTCCTTGGTCGCCATTCGAGAACTTTTACTCCCCAGCGCTTATCAGTTCTGCGAGCTATATGGCCTACCCATTGCCACTTCAACTTGCAAATTTTGAGTGATATGTTGGTGACTTTGGTTGTTCTACGAATTTCCTCGTTGCGGATTTTATCACGTAGTGAAACACCTAACATAGCTCTCACCCGCGACTCTAAGCTTGTGTATGAGGCCAATAGTTAGCGACCAAGTCTCAGTTCCATATGTCATTACTGGCAACACGCACTGATTAAAGACTTTTGTCTTGAAGCTCTGCGTATATATTAATACGTGAAGCAAAAACTTTGTACCCCTTTTTACGAAAATTGCGCGGACGGAGGAGTATGAAATTTCGCACACATAGAGTTTATATAGAGAAGGAGTGCAGAATGCTAATATTTTTTTTAAAGTATGCGTAAAAAATACATTAATTATTAATAAATTTAGGTCGAATTTTGACCAGTGGCCGACCACTAGTTCTTATAAGTATGCACGAATATATCTGCAAAATTATCTATGGACCTGCTTCACTTCCGAGCCGAGCCACAGACCTGACCCCAATCTACCGCGATCTTCTTTCATCAATTTTTTTTACAGCAAATATTTTTATATTTTAGTTAAATATACTATTTGCAGAACGTGCCTTAGCCATTCCCTTTTGAGACAGCAACGCTAATAAACGCGCTTAATTAAATAATTTGTTTTCCTAATAAGTCTAATATTATATACTACCCAATCATTTTGTTTTTTATCTTTATAGCGCAATGATCATTTTATATGTTGCTGTATGTTGTTTCCGACTTATTTCAGTAAAGGTAAGTTTTGTAAATGTTATTATCAATGGTTTTGTAGATGACGCGGCATATAACGAGTCTACATTATTGTTTTTACTGTGTGCCGGCCAACCTACAGAAAAAACTAATTCCAGCCTTGAAAGCGTTTTGATTTGGCTTGTAACTAAACCAGTTTTGTAAACAGTCAATGCTTTATACCATTCCATAAATAATTATATAATATAGATCTTGGCAATTTATATCAGCAGCTAGGATGCCGAAAGTGAAGTAACGCAGGGATGGCTTGGAACTGGTGACGGGAGATGAGGAATACTACAGCTTCAAGCCAGCTTAAGTTTAGAGTAAGTCACGGTTCACTGAATTCCTTTTTAACCGTCTTTATCAAAAAGGAGGAGGTTCTCAATCCGTCGGAATCTTTTTTTTTATGTATGTTCACCGATTACTCGAAAACGGCTGAAACCGATTTGGAAAATTCTTTGTTTGTTTGAAAGGGTATACTAGTAAAGGTATACTTCACAGGTGGTCCCTTATACATTTTATCAAAATCGGTCGTGCTGAAAATCTACGAAAATCTAAAATTGTATAAATCGATGATGTTTTCATGTTCTTCGATATCTCGCTGTCTCATTGGAGCGGTGCTTTTATTTGGCTTACCCATATTATATATATATACAAAATACATCTACTTTCCACAAAAAATGTATTATAGGCTCAAATTTCTTTCAATGAAGTCGGTTTCTTTTTAGTTTTTAAAACGTCATTATTAGGATTCTGAAGACCACAGCCCACAATAAACCCTTGTACATAGTTTCGCTAAGTCCGTCTGTCTGACTGTCTGCCCGTAATCTTGTTTGCAGACTATAAATTGAATGGTGATTATTTTTTAACGGTAATACGAAATTAGTGCCCATACAAAGTAAAGAAATAAAAACTGTCAAAAAATGTTTATTAGTAATACCTCCCCTACATGTAAAGTTGGGTTATTTTTCTTTATTTTCCTAACCCATCATATGGCATATCATTAGTTGGTTGTTTAAATGTTTTAAAAATATATGTTTATAATTATAAAACTACAAAGATAATTATTATAATAATGATAATAATAATAATGTTTTTTTCACACAGATATTTCACACAGCGTCATCTGGCCCCAAAATAAGCACAGCTTGTATAATGGGTACCATATGATTGATAATACTACTTTCATGTATTTTTTTGTAAATATGTACATTATTAAATATAGATAAACACCCAGACCCGAGACAAATACTTGCAAATCATACAAACATTTGTCCCATACTGACTTGCGAAGTCTTTTATTTGCGTGCTCCCATGCGCTTGGGCAATTTATTATATTGGTACATTTGACACTGAGGTCATTAACCACGTTAGTAGGTATTCAATTAAATAGATTTGACCCCAGAAACCAGAGCAGTTGTCGCAGAAGTTACCTTGGACCCACTTATAATACGCATTTTCTTGTAATTCCGGTTGAACTGGCTGTATTTACACCTGTCAAATGGACTTGTCAGTTTCGATTCAGTCGTTATTACTTCTACAAATAAATCAAGATAGAAAAATATTTGGTTTGTTTTTTAACCTACTTAAATGCTTGCTCAATGCGTAAAAAACAAATTTGTGAAAACTAGCTAATTCAAAAAAATACACAAAATTGGAAATTACTCGGGTTGTTGCTTCGACAATGAGTATTCTTAATACAATTACTTTTTCTACACTAAAATATATTTAGTAAATATTAACAGAGTGCTGCAGGATACCGCATAATGGCGTGAAATGATTTTTTGTACACGTAGTTCTAGAATTTAATTGAATTGTGAGACTCTTAATTGAGTGTTGTTTTGAGTTACCCAACCCATGACAACTTACTTGGTCTGCACGGAGTACAGAGTACCTGGCCGGAGTACGACGTCTGCAGGAGGCAGTTCGTGGACATTGGAGACCTGCTGACAGCCGGAGTCGACCCTAATTCTGATGTCTATGAGTTTTAGAAGAGCATCTTCAAGCAGCTTTAAAGTTCTACTCATAATGTTGTTAGATATTAAACCCCATTGTTGACAAGTTTGATTCATAAAATAATTACATATAATCAAATCATAACAACCAACTTGCAGTATTTTTATTATTGTGGTTTCTTGTCGTTAAGTTTTTTCGCCAAATCCATGTTTTTATATCCTCTTATTATAATTGCAATTTTTATCACGCATGAATTATTTATTTATTATTAATAATTAGAACGGTCCAGGACCAATTACACACTAATTAATAAAATTCAGATATCAACTATTTTACCTATATTATACAAAAAAAATTTCAAATAATTGAATAAATAATGAACGAATAAATAATAAAACGAATATAATGAACAAGGCATTTTTCTAAACATTGGTAGTAAAGTCCCTGATAAAAATATTGACTGGAATATTTAAACATTTTATAGGATAAGTAACTACACAATACGTAAGCACTTAATTAGTGAATAGTAAAGATTAAGTATTTAGTACGTAAGAGCCAACTTCAAATCAAATGATATGCAATCATAATACACAACTGTAGATATCTGTGGTAGGCAAGCAAACTGAGAATAGGGACGCCAAATACCAAATATTTGCGGGAACGTTTACAATGGATCGCTAGTCCTTACTAAGTAGTTGATTAACTATGCAAAGGTCGTCCCTCGGTTATTAGTTTATGAAATCTGCGGGTTGGGGGGTTATAGGTAGGTAATTTACTGAAGCTAGGTTTATAGTCGCAGGGGCTGATTGTGAGTTTCGCCATTCGAAGTGAGACAGCTAGCACTAACATTCACGAAATTACTATCGTAACGTAATTACATGGTAACCTAGTACATAAAATTAACGTCGTTTGTGTTACCTCCAAGCTCTAGATGAAAAAAAAAACTGTTTTTCTGTGATAGAAAAAATGTAATATGCTCTCGATGATTGATGTGAAATAGCTACTAGCCTAGTCTATTTCGAATTTAGTCAATTGAGAGTTTTTTAGTAATCAGATTTAATTGTCGTATCATTTATTATTATTATTATTGACACAGCATCAGCATCTGCATGATAATCAACTTTAAGAACAGGCTACCTGACTTAACTACGATCTCGTTAATAAAATAACATTGAAATAGAAGTTAACTTTTTAAAATAGTACCATCTCTTTATGTAAGATAATGGCAAATAGTGAAGGCGAATCTTCCACTCCATTCCAATGAATTCAGCAAATAAAAAAAAATATACATTGTCATCTATAATTTTATTTTTTTAATAGTTTTTCTTCGGCTTTTGGGGGACTTTGAGGCCTCGCGGCGGAGACTTTACCTCGTGGTGCGTATCAGGTACTGTTTTCCAGACCGGGCACAGCCTCTTCGCTTCAAGAAATTATAAAGGTGATTAAATTTTATGTACCTAGTTTACGATTATTTTGACATAAGTCTTAGTGTTTGTTATTTTTATGTCCACGGAAGGAGCGTGGTTGCCGTGGTGCCAGTCGAGTTACAACGCGTGCGCTTTGCCTGTCTACCACTGTCATTCAGTTAGATTATATAGTTTTACTAGCTGACGTTGTTTTGCCTTATTGAACATAAAAAAATATTTTTTGGGGTTAGCCACCCTTAACACTTAGGGGTATAAAAATTAGTTATAAACCTATTCTCAGACCTACTGAATATACATATAGAATTTCATCAAAATCGGTCAAGCCGTTTCAGAGGAGTATAAACACGAAAACTGTCACACAAGATTTTTATATATATAGGGATGCTTTCTTGCCCTTGCCCGAACTTGTAAAGTGCACGATATCTTCAGCCTGGCTTATTCAAAGGACAGAGATACCTCAAAATTTATCAAAAAAGAATCCACAACAAACCCACTATCCAGCTGTCTGCCCTGGTTGCAGGAGCGGTAGATATTTCGTTAGTGAATTCTACGTCTGACTTACAACCTTTTTGGATAGTAATTAACCAGTGTAAAACTACAACCCCTATTGGGACCTATTCCTCGCGGGGCCTTAACTCTGACGCTACTGCACTATCTTAGGCCATTAGGAATTTTGTATCTAAAAATACGAAGCAAGCATGAAAACATTTACAATTTTTTTTCCCCTATAGCGTGCCCCCGCCAAGTCGGGCAAAAAAGCGGCACGGCCGTACCATCCTTTTCTCGAAACAGTTCAGGCCATTTTCGACCTCCTAAAACTTTGTTGTAGATAAACCTAGAAGCCTGCATGTTCAGTAACCAAACATTGTGTAAACACGGTATATTTAAAATTTCATTCGATTTGAACTAGTAGTTTTATAATAACTAGTCAAATTTCCTAATTTTGTCACTCACTCACTGACTGACTGACTAATTGACCGATTATCAAAACTCGAAGACACTTCTAGCAGACATAGAAGCTTCAAATTTAGAATACAATAAGTGTTTAGTGTATAAATCAAGGAAAAACTAAAATATTTTGAAATTTCGGTCCAGTTTTCTAGACACACTGCAAAAATAATCCTTTGTTATCCCATATAGTTATATAGGATTACAAAGTTACATTTGCAGTGAATGAATCTTTATACGAGTATCTTTTCTTTACATAGAAAATGAAGTCGCTTTCGCTGTCTGTTCGATTAGATCTTTTAAAGTAATTAACGGAATTGAATGCAGTTTTCAGCAATAGAAGAGTAATTCAAGAAGGTTTATATGTAGAATACATACATATTAAAGTACAGGAAAGCCGAAAAATTCAAAGATTTGTAATGTGATGTCGTAACAAACATATGTTATTTGTTTAATCGCCAACGCTGACTAAAGCTTACGAGATAGATCAAATGAATGTACTACGGAATTGTATATCTTAAAAATAAAAAAAATCCTAATTGGGAAGCATCCCAATCCTTTAGACCATCACCACAATAAGAACACATTGTTTCATCATCGCAGCCAGCATCTGCTAATTCCTCTGGTGTTTGGCATTTGTTTATTATTTGTATTTGTTAGGCCAATCAATAAAACTCGTCAATCGCACGCAAACGATCGCAATGGGAGATGGGAGATGGGAGATGGAGATGGGAGATGGGAGATAGGAGATGGGGGATGGGAGATGGGAGATGGGAGATGGGAGATGGGAGATGGGAGATGGGAGATGGGAGATGGGAGATGGGAGATGGGAGATGGGAGATGGGAGATGGGAGATGGGAGATGGGAGATGGGAGATGGGAGATGGGAGATGGGAGATGGGAGATGGGAGATGGGAGATGGGAGATGGGAGATGGGAGATGGGAGATGGGAGATGGGAGATGGGAGATGGGAGATGGGAGATGGGAGATGGGAGATGGGAGATGGGAGATGGGAGATGGGAGATGGGAGATGGGAGATGGGAGATGGGAGATGGGAGATGGGAGATGGGAGATGGGAGATGGGAGATGGGAGATGGGAGATGGGAGATGGGAGATGGGAGATGGGAGATGGGAGATGGGAGATGGGAGATGGGAGATGGGAGATGGGAGATGGGAGATGGGAGATGGGAGATGGGAGATGGGAGATGGGAGATGGTACGTAATTAGCTAACCTAACAACATGTTATAGTCAAACTCAAAAGATACTTTATCCAATACAATCATAAGGATCACTTTGAAACGTCTTACATACTAGGTGCATTTAGATGCCAACTTATCCTAACTATAGCCCGAGAAGAACTGGCAAGAAACTCGACCTGGTCCTAGCTCTTTTTTGCATGATCCATCTTATAAATATATAGATTGACTTGGCCATGGCATGAAAACACATTGTATCTCACAAGTATTACATATTACCTATATTAAATTAGATTGTTTAGTGCGATTGCCAAGTCAATCTATTTATTTAAAACATGTTGTTAAACATGTTGATGTTGCTGCATGTTAGCTAATTACGTACAACACGCAGAACTTAACTAGGCACCTCGCTGTAATGACGTCATAGTGATGTACAAGTACTAACTACATTAAAAATTCAAGTACCCCTATAAGGCCCCTCTAAGGATAAAGCAAAATTGTGTTAAGTACATAAGTACATATATGTGTTAAGCGCATTGAGCGCACACCTTTGGTATTAGTATATTCAATAACTTTTTGTACACCGCAGTCGTTCTGTTTTTGTTTATCCTGTCCATCCAAAGATTGTCTGGAAGAGATCGCTTTTAGCGATAAGGCCGCCCATTGTACAATTTTATTTATATTATTTCTTCTGTGTTCATTTTGTGTACAATAAAGTATTAATCCATCTATCTATTAACCGCAACTAACATAGGCTGTATTTTTTAAGAACCTAAAAAAATGCAATAACGTAAATCAAAATGAAACATATAAATTAATTATTACTATTATAGTAATTATTTGGCGTGTGCTGCAATACCTACTGATGAGATACAAAATAATTAACTTCATGTACTTTGCGTTGCCCACAAAAAAGTCCGCGAGGCTATTATGTCTACCAATTATATTTAGTTAAGTCACAATAATCACTTTTATTCAAATTAGTCAATCAAATCACGTAGAAACTAAAGATAACATTCGTAACACGATATTAATCCTTAGCTAACTAAATAGTTTCATAATTAAGATTCCAGTCTATGTAAATAAATTACAATTCTAAATTGCTCCCGTGCGAAGCTGATTTCGGTCGCTAGTTGTAATAAAAAAACGACCTGTCACAACGACCGGTGCCGGCGCTCGTCAGAAATACGCAGCGCAAACAACACATTGTTTGCCAACACTCAGTCCTGTTAACGCGCGCTTGCGCATCTGGTGTTCGATCGGTTCTCTGGCGTGTTGTTTGGTTATACAACCGGTTATATTTTTTTTTCTAAAAGGTGAGTAAATTCGGTGAATCAAAGAACTTTATGAACCTATTGTTTATAATGAAATTTAACCACCTCGACCTTTAATCTAACAATAATAGGAATGCCTGTCTATCTAAATGGGACAATCTAAACATCTAAGGATGCCTAAAAAGGTGGGAATTTACAGACGTGAGTGAGCATGATTATTTTGTTATTTTATTTAAGTAAAATCAATTCACTTATTGTTTATTATCAAATAAAACTAATCGCTAGGCATCTACCAATGAAGACAAGAAACGTTTTTTATCTTACAGATAAAAATTTAAAATTATTAATTTACCTACCTATTCCTATAATATTAGATAACAAACGTGTAGTATCTTACATATAATATATACCAAAAGTATAACCAACTTGTTTAAAAAAATAATCAAGTCGTTCGTCAACTCGCACCGAAAAGCTTGTACCGCGTGGTACGAGTTTATAAAATTCAAGAAAAAAAAATTCCTTGCTCGAAAAAATCTGACAAGACGGTTTCAGTTTTACTCTCTCACTCGCACCAATACTATAAATACCAAAGTGCAAGTAAGAGGACATAATTTAAACCGCCATTGAATATTATTTTCTTTATTAGAACAGGTTATACCTAAAAAATGGTTCAAGTGGTTGTGAGTGAAGGAACATTGGAAGGAGAGCGAGTGGAGAACGAACTTGGAGAGTTCGTCAGCTTCAAGGGCATACCGTATGCCGCGCCCCCTGTTGGTGAGCTGAGGTTTAAGGTAAAACTATTATTTTCTACAATATATAATTGTATTTATTACTTACAACCTTCGGAATAACCATGTATGTCCGTCTTCGAAGATGACCTCTAAGTCGTCTGACAGTCAGTCAAATGACTATATTATTGATAAGAATACATGGCCGCATGTATCTAGTACTTATGTACTTAAGTTAGTTACTATCGACGAATACATTTTTTTTTTTAACTCAATTTTACATTTTAACCTATATCTGTATTATACAATCAAAAACTATCCATATCTGACTTATATTATTATAGTATATATAGACTAATATTATTTATATTATTTGTTACTCAAGCACACTCACGACTACTGTCAGAAGAATAAGGATAAGTAAAAGTCAGAAAGACAGAGAACATTGTTATGTACCTACCTACTCGTATCTATATGTGACCTGCCAAGTTCAGATAGTGATAAGAATAAAGATATGATAATATTACGTCATTATTAGTTGAACTTATAAGCGTACCATAGCCATTGAGTTGACGAGTCGTGTTTAACAGCGAAACGAGTTTTTTGCCGGTTCTTTTTTGGCTTGGGTTAGGAGGAATTGGCACCTAAATTCACCTATAGTATGTGAGACGTTTCAAAGTGATCCTTGTGATTGTATTGAATAAAGTATCTTTTAACATTGACTTTCACATCGTCCGTGGAGGTATTTAGCCAAGAACCGGTTTCTCATAATGTAGAATGTCTATAAGCCCTTACATTATGAAATTGACGTTTAACTTAGAAAAAGCAAAACTAAAAACTTTCGCTTGGGTTCTCCTAGGTTCAACAATTGTGTTGACTGTTTCAAATTATCGCACAGTATTCATTTTTCATCACAAGTAATGATACCATTAAAATACCTTCGTTATTATGACGTTAGTATTCTTCACTCAATTCATACGGTACCCATTTTTTGAGCTTTTCGACTTTTGTGTTTCAAGTGAATTCAAATGGTTTTATCACTCACGACACTAAATCTGTCGTGGTTTCTACAATCATTTTTAATTTTTCATTGTTAACTAGGGTCTCCGGCCGTCCGGGTTTGTTTTGTAGGTCAAAATTTGCAGAACGAAAACGTTGGCACATTGAATCACAAAATTCTAAACACAAATACACAAGCCAAAATTTTAAATAAATTTGAATATTGAATTTCTAACCAAACGCCAGATATTTGAGATCAAAGTGGCCAGTTCATCTAAACGCCTATTTCAAATGTGTGAACTTACTATTAGCTTCATATGTTTTATTTTTAAGAAAATACTCGTAACAATTGTGTAACCTTGGTTTCATATCAAATCATCGCTGTGGTCGGTGATAATAATTTACCTTACATAATTGAAACATGCAGCTATTAATAGAATATTAGCAAAGCATTTTATTTGCTTGTAATATTGCAAGGCAAAATTGCCAGTAAATTATATAGTTTACATGTAGGTAGTTAATGGTACACTAGGTCGTATTCTGAATTATTGTTATTCGTTGTCGATGCAAAATAAAATATTCTAATGTTGATTTGTAACTGCAAGTGGTTACGGTTAGGTTTTGGTAGCAGATCATGTAACTCGGGTATTTTATTTTCAGGCACCACAACCCGCAGCACCATGGAATGGAGTACGCAGCGCCAAGGCCTTCGGGCCTGTCTGCTACCAACACGACATGATGCTATCACCTGAAGCACCTTATGGCGAAGAAGATTGCCTCTACCTCAACGTCTATACCCCAAATGTCCAACCACCCTCGCCACTCCCTGTTATGTTCTTCATACATGGTGGAGCCTTTCTCTTCGGCAGTGGAAATGACAACTTTTACGGTCCTGAGTTTCTCATCAAAAAAGGAGTACTACTCGTCACGATCAACTATAGACTCGGTGCTCTTGGCTTTCTCAGCTTAGGTACAGAGGACATTCCTGGCAACGCTGGCATGAAAGACCAAGTGGCCGCGCTCAGATGGGTTAAAACTAATATAGTAAAGTTTGGTGGAGACCCGGAGAATATCACTATATTCGGAGAAAGCGCAGGTGGAGCCAGCGTAAGCTACCATCTCGTATCGCCAATGAGTAAAGATCTCTTTAAAAGAGCCATCGCAATGAGCGGATGTCTTCTCAACACCTGGGCTCAATCGTTTGAGGCTCGAGAAAAAGCATTGACACTAGCTAAGCAACTTGGTTTCAATTCAGAAGACGACAGAGAGTTATACCAATTTCTAAAAAATGTTCCTAAAGAGAAGCTTGTGAACCTCAAACTGCCGGTTATCAAATCTACCGGCACCGTCGACCTCGAATTCAATATTGTGAGTGAGAAAAAGTTCGGTGACAGCGAAAGATTTTTCTACGGAGATGAATGTGATGTCTTGAGGAACGGAATCCACGAAAATATGGAGGTGATGACTGGTTATACGAAAGACGAGGGACTCCTGGTTTTTGCTACTGATCCAACTTTAGAGCAGGTGTTGGCTGAAGCGAATACTTTCAAAGAATTTTTCGTACCTACACCGATCCGAAGAAATTGTAATATTAAAGCCCAATTAGAAGTTGGGAGAAAGCTAAAGAGATTCTACATAGAGAAAAGTATTGTAACAGCTAGTGATTTTGACCAGCTTCTCCAGTTTTTGAGCTTGAACGTATTCGTGTTCGGCATCGTACTTTTCGCCAAATTTTTAGCAAAGAAGAGCAAAGTTTACGTTTATAAAATGAGTTGCCAATCAGAGAGGAATATCATCGCCAAGATGTTCAACCTATGCACTCTGTTGGAAGGGAAGCAAGTGGTATGTCATGCTGATGACTTGATGTATCTTTTCCCGGTAAAGTTATCCCAGTTAAAAGTTGAAGTTGGTTCCGAAGCTGAGAAATTGATCGATCAGATTACAACGCTGTGGACTAATTTCGCTAAGTTTGGGTAAGTAACTATATTATGTCTGAAAATTCTTCGTCCACCATCATACTTTGTGTTTTTTACTCGATTTTTTACCCTTATAGCTTCGCCATGTGTGTCTGTCTGTGTGTCTGTCTTTCCGCCCCTTATGAGAGCTCTAGCTCGCAAAAAAATTTGTTTTATCGTTACGAAAATTAGCACAATAATATATACTTATATACAAATTTATGAAATAAAAACTTTGATAAAACGTTACCTTCGTTACATGTAAAGTAAGGTTTTATGTTCAACTTCATCAGGAGGCATATTGTTGAATAAGTCTTTCAAAGATATCAAAAGGTTTTAGATATTAGTTTAATAAAAATTATGCTTTGAATTCGTAATTTTTAATAAACTAACCTAATAAACTAACTAACCTAATTTATTATTTATGAATCATCCCTAAATCTCTATTACTTACTTTGGTGCCAGATGATGCTGTATGAAATGTTAGGGATTATTATTTATTTACTTTATTTAAATCAGACTTTGTTTTAAGGATTTTGGTTAACTTTTGTCTTACAGAAACCCCACTCCTGACAACAGCCTCGGCGTTAAATGGGCTCCCTTCACTGTAGAAAATCAAAATTTTCTGGAAATTGGGAATCAGCTGGAGGTGAAGAGGAACCCGGAAGGAGAAGACATCACTGTCTGGGAAAACGTCATGAACAAGTGCCTACCTAATTGGACCGTCCAATAAATAGCACATTTCAGACAGCACAGAGACTGTCTCTACCTGACTGTAGACCTATTTTAATGGGGAATTAACCTCCAATTCCCATTCAATTACCATTCTACCAGCGATACAATATTATGATTCTTCCAATGTCAGACAGATACCATGTATGTCTTATAAAACAACAACATGTCGCATGAAACAATTGTCTTATGAACATAATTCATAAGACAAAAGTTTGTTATGTGGCGGAATCAAACCCTTAATCTACGGTGCCGAAGACAGAGTTAATATCAACGGAGCTGTCGATTTGTAGTTTCTCCTGACTAGCTAAAATTACCTAAACGAAAGTCTAACTTAGAGAAACATTTAGAAATGAATATAAAACTTGTTTAAATTGACACATAATGACAATTTATTGAATTGATTTTTCTAGTATATAATTGATTTTTTTAGTAGTTAATCAATAACTACTTCTTCTTAGCTAATGGCAGAACATAATAATGACAATTTTGCCAGTGTCATGTGTATATATTGTATATAGTAAGTCACAAAATCGTATCTTGTCGTTCGTCATTTCTTACTTTATATAAATCATATAAAATAACTGAAGTGACATTTAATAATGTTACACTAATTCAGACTTTGGTGCAAGCTATATAAGATCGTATTTTACGCAATTTTAGTCAGTCCGGTGAAACTTTAGAATCAGAACTAAGACGTTACTTACTTCTCAATCAATCTAGAAGTTGCTCCTGTAATTTTGAACAAGTATTGCGCGTTAAACTTCGCATACATATTAGTTAGGGCAGTGGCACTAACCGCTTTTAACCCAAATTAGATGTTTTTCCTTGAACGAATCGGTGCAAATTACGAGTAGAGCTTCTAACTAAGCAACATAATATCTCCAGCGTCGGATCTCCTCTTTCACACACCTGTATTTTATTTACAGGCACTTATTTCCAAAAGGCTTTTAATTTAAGATGTGTAAAGGCGAGGCCACACGGCCTCGTAAAAACGTCTAATATCAGCAGCAGTACCTACCTGCTGTGCGGTAATTTACTCTGTTTATCCAGGTGATAGCTGATGTAATACAGCAGGCTAAGTATTTGATTAAACATGAATTTTCCACAGCTACGCACATAGTCCTGACCTGACAATATGATCATTGTTAGTATACTTGTAGGTAGTATCAGAAGCTACATGTCTCATAATAGCCTTCTTCTTCTTCTTCTTTTTTTAAACCTTCTTCATTTTCTTATTGTGTCACTAGTTATTTCGAACCGATGTGGTGAAAATATTAAAGTGCGCCTCGGGGTCTTTTTTCGTGCACTTGGTACAAGTCTTCAAACTTTTTAGGTTCTACAACATACAAGATTTCTCACGATGTTTTCCTTCACCGTTTTAGAGTTATTGTATAGAGTACCTACCAAGTAGGTACATTCTTTTTTTCTCTGACATACGCAGCGTCATAACACACATCATGTTGACATCATGCACATCATGACATCATCACATCATTCCTTATGTTGAGATTTCGTGGTCAGATGCTCTGAAACGGTCGCCTGTAAGAACATCTAGATTACTTATCGCTGTGACCTGACGAAGGAACACACCGGTATCGTGCGGAAAATAATCAGTAACACGATGTATCCTAGTAGAGTAAGCTAGCTGTTCCAGTTCACTGTGCCTGTGGCGAGGGGGAAGCTATGACGTTGTTTATTACTGCAACCTGATATTGAGATGGAATTTACGGAACTTGGCAAGATTGACTTTCTTGTAGCTAATTAACTCTTTGCTATAGAATTGTGGACTGGAAGTCCAAAACGATGTGGTAAAGAACATCGTAATTTACCAGTAGTGGTCTACAGAAGACGTCAACAGCAGAAGTATCAAAAGTCAATGATTTGTAACGGTAAAACTCAGCTAAGCTGCGTTCAGTAAGGTCAACATTGGGCAAGTGACAGGTATATCTAAGTGATTTCGTACTTCCGAAGGCACTTTTAGATAATTGTTGTTGGTTTACAAGTGACAGTCACTTACATATACCATATATGATAGCTTCCTAGCTATCATTAGAAGACGTTGGATAGCTCTAGGGTATATGTAAGTGACTGTCACATGTTTATAACGATTATTAAATTGTATATTTTAGTTTACTGAAGACCTCTGTGCCGCAATGGGCTAAGGTCCGGCTAAAACGCAGAAGGTCGCGGGTTCGATTCCCGCCTCGGGTCAAATGTTTGTATGATCTGAAAGTATTTGTCTCAGGTCTGGGTGTTTCTATGTATAATATGTGAGGTACCCATAACACAAGCTCTGCTTACTTTGGGGCCAGATGATGCTTTGTGAAATGTCCGGCATTATTATTATTTACTTTGATGGTTTTAGTCATTTCCTAATAATACGAACGGCAATATTGTGCGTGGACATAACTTTTTACAGGTTATAGGTAGGTACTTTCTTATCTCAAAAAGCGTGATAATGCTCGCGTCACTTAAAATGCTCATAAAACTCTTTACATCCTTGAACCAGACATACAATATACCTAAGACAAACGTATATTCGTAAAAACGTAATAAAACCTGCTTGCATAATCATAAAGTCTTAAGCGCTCGTAAGCCGCGGTTAAGTACCTGATATTGCCGCATCACATACGGGTAACCATGATGAAGTATTATTAGATACTTTGGTAAGTACAACCTACATGGCTTTTAGGCTAAGGCTAAGATTCACAGATAAAACTTCTGCTTCCGTTTGTCAAAATTCAGTGTGATTTGAATTATTGAAGTAAAGCTTTGAGTAAGCTGGTAGATTTTTCGTTTGTCATTTCATGAAACAACATAGCACTTCTAATGTAATATTTTTTACTCGTTTTATTGCATGTTTTATTCAGTTATCTTAGCGGCATTTTAATGAATAAATTGTGACTACATAGACCAAATATGTACAGTTGAATTATAAGTGTATTATGGTGCAATTTGATTTGAACGACGAGGAATCTCGAGAAAATTCTAGACGGCCATTCCGCAATAACGTTTAGAGTTGACAAATGACCATCGACTAAGAGTTTATTATCTAACAATCACTTGACACTGGCGAAATTGTCGACAAGACAGATGTCATTATAGGAAGAAAAGAAAAAGAAGAGTAAGAGTGGTGGTCAATATCAAAGTCAAAACATTGTGGGTTTTGCTATAGGGTACCATAATAGTGTCAAATATTCTAACTACTTACAACCAGTAGTATGCAACCGTTAGTATTTAGGTTCAAAAAGCACTGGAGCAAGTGACATTACTTGACGACCTCTGTGACGCAGTGGGCCAAAGCCCGGCTGAGACGCAATAGATTGCGGGTTCGATACCCGCCGCGAGACAATGTTTGTATGATCTGCAAGTATTTGTCTCTGGTCTGGGTGTATCATGTATAATATGTAAGTATTTACAAAAAATATATATATATATGTAGTATATCAGTCATGTGGTACCCATACACAAGCTCTGCTTACTTAGGGGCCAGATGATGTTGTGTGAAATGTCCTGTATTATTATTATTATTACTGTGCATACAGGTAAAATAACTTATATCTAGGGTCGACAACGTGTGGTTCCTCCTAGTATAGCAAGCGTCAAGCAATCATTTACTATCATGTAGGACTTGTTTGCTGGCTCAGTTGTTTAAAAAAATCTCTGAATCTTTAGCCTTAGGTTATCAACGTTAAAACCCAAAAACAATATTTCTTTAATTTATGAGGAGACTCCGTGCTCATTTTATGTGTAAATTTATTTTTGGGCATAAAAAAAAACACGGCTCAATAGCAGACATGTTGAAATTGAGATTGAACGGATTTTTAAGTCTTCTTCTTCGTGAATGGCATGTGTCAAAATAATGTCAATTTTGCTAATGTTAAGTGTTTATATTGTTTATAAAATGATGTCACAAACTCGTATCTTGTTGTTCGTCATTTGTAATTTTATATAAAACGGTTTCTTTTCATGTAAAATAATTATAAGGATTATTTTTGATCAAATCACAAAGAAACATTAAGTTTTTATTCTAACTATTCACACTCGAGTCAATAACTCAAGCTATTAAAACCGGAAATAAATAATATAGGAGGGCAGTGTTTGATTCGCAAGACGGGCAAAAATAATCTCCCTTTTAAAAGTCATTAAAATAAAAGGATTTTTTTACCGACAAACAAAAAAAACCTATTAGACAGCCTCATGTTGCTTTCGTAGATAAGCTAAATGTTATAAAAATCATACAAAAAAGCGCTAGGACCAAGACGAGTTTCTAGCTAATACTTCTAGGACTTGGATTAAAAGGAATTAAATAAATAAATAATGCCGGCCATTTCACACAAAATCATCTGGCCTCAAAGTAAGCAGAGCTTGTGTTATGGGTACCACATGACTGATATACTACTTAAGTTTTTTTTGTAAATACATACATATTATACCTAGAAACACTCAGACCCGAGACAAACACTTGCAGATCATACACACATTGGTCCTGCGGTGGGAATCGAACTCGCAACCTTCAGCGTCTTAGTCGGACCTTAGACCTTAGAGGGCCACAGAGGTTGTCAAATTGGCACCTAAATTTACCTAGCATGTCAGACGATTCAAAGTGGTATTTGTATTGAATAAAATGATTTATTTATGTAATGTATGGTCACTCTACTCTGTTTGAGACGTGATTTGAATCAGATACGTAATTATTTCCGTATGTTACTACTATACCAGTATGTAGATGCGAGGAAGGTAAGTTTTTTTTTTTATTTTTTTTTTGGATACTTACAAATAACACAAAGAAACAGACAAAAAAATATGTTTCATGAGGTATAATGTGCATTGAAGGCTAATTAAAAGTTTCCACAAATAGTAAGATATAGGTATAAGTATAATAATAATACCGGACATTTCACACAGCATCATCAGGCCCCAAAGTAAGCCATGGGTACCACTTGACTGATATACTACTTATATACTTTTTTTTTTGTAAATACATACGTATTATACATAGAAATAACACAGTATTATGGACGGTATTAACAATAGATATACAAGTAGGTTTCAAAATATAAAAAAGGGTGCAAGATGCAAGAAGGAAGTTAATATTAAAAAAAAACTTAAGAATTTACTACTAATCAGATAAACAGTAGTAATCATACGCTTAATAGTATATTGAAAAAGTTTAAATCAACATTGCGGGTAACTTACAAAATATCAATAAATGAGTTTTGCCTGTAATTTGTCTTAACTATAGGAACCGAAAGGTCTTTTGGATTTCTAATTGAAGCTCTATTACACCATAGCATGTTTAAATAGATAAGTAAAATAATGTTAAGGTAAAAAGATAAGATCTTTTCTCTTGGTTTTGTATCATGATGATAAAGAATTATAAAGTGTTATAAAGTATCATAAGTATGTATTTAAAAATATATAAGTTTTCTATCAGTCATCTGGTCACCATAATACAAGCTATGCTTAGTTTGGGACTAGATGATGTTGTGTGCATGGTCCACCAATATATATCTATCTATCTATATAGACCGAGAGATCCTTCAGAAAAGTAATTGTTAAAATCAGAAACAAAGAGTGCCATGGTTGTACAATACCTACGATAACTGCTTCTTAAAGGGACGCGAATCCGCGCCTTGTCTTGGCGTAGGCGTATGTTGGAGGTAGGTATTGTTACGATTTCCATTCTCCAATACTATTACTTATATAGATGTGTGCTGATTCCACTTTAATTGATGCCACCGCAGAGCCATCGATTCTCATCTCGCTATTATTGGCTGAATTCCTGAATACCGAGACTGGATCATTGCTATTTATAAATTTATGCGTTATCATTATTAAGGACCTTATTAATAAGTTAAGCATATCATTGTGTAGTATGATTATACGTCTTATACTTCGTGGCTCTCTGACATTGCATTGACATTGATATAATGGTCACGACAATTGATTTGATTAACGGGATTCTTCGTTTGTCATTTCATGAAGTAGCACGGCTCTGCTAATTTAATATTGTTTTATTCGTTTTATTGCATGTTTTATTCAGTAATAATGGCGGAATTTTAATGAATAAATTGTGACTACAGGACGGGTATGGAGAATTGAATTAAATGTGTGTTGTGATGCAATGTGATGTGAACGACGAGGAATCCCAAGAAAATTTTAGACGCCATTCCGCGTGACGTCTAAAATTGACAATTGACCATCGACTAAGACTTTATTAAACAAATTGACCATAAACAAATATAAGCACTTGACACTGGCAAAATTGGCATTATTATGTCACATGCCATAAACAAAGAAGAAGAAGAAGAAGATTTGATTAACAGACGGAGTGATGGACGATTATTTTTGGATAATTTTTGGCTCTTATTTTATTTATTTTTCTTGAGTTATTTCCGGTTTTATTATACATATGTTTTATGTTATATTTTTGTAATTTTGGAGTTTATATTTAAATAGACTCAGAGTTATTGATTTTTGTGTAAATAATTGAAAAAGCTTTGTTTCTTTGTGATTCGAGCAAAAATAATCCGTATAATTATTTTATATAGAGGGCATCATTTTATATAAAATAACAAATGACGAACGACAAGATATGACTTTGTGACATCATACTATAAACAATTTAAACACGTCAAGTATTTAAACTGGCAAAGTTGTCATAATTATGGCACATCTCATTAACGAAGAAGAAGAAAGGGTGATGAACTTCATATTAGGTATTTTAAATGACAACACAACTTATTTACCTACAAGTAAAGTTTCTAGTAAATTCTAACCA
Organism: Lampropteryx suffumata; assembly: GCA_948098915.1. NCBI lineage: Eukaryota > Metazoa > Arthropoda > Insecta > Lepidoptera > Geometridae > Lampropteryx > Lampropteryx suffumata. The sequence continues at coordinate 18,060,178 of OX402557.1, read as the reverse complement.
ATAATTTAGTTTTATTAAGATGGCACCCGGATTATGTACGAGCTACGATTTTAAAAACTGTATTTCTTACCTAGTAATGATTTTCGCTTCAATGGTGGACGAGAAGATAACCCAAAATATCTGAAACAAAACATTTTCATTAAAATCATTTCAATTTCAAAAGTACGTAAAATAATGATGTACGTATTACAACAAAATGGGTGTAATAATGGGTCAAATACACGTAATGAGTACAGAACGACTGAGGAGTGCTCGGCCGAGTGCATACCAACTTGCCCACCTCGACTCTCTTTAAACGACTTCATCAAAAAGGAGGAGGATCTCAATTCGTCGGAATCTTTTTTTTTTGTGTATGTATGTTCACCGATTACTCGAAAACGCCTGAACCGATTTGGAAAATTATTTTTTTGTTTGAAAGGGTATACATTAATTCCTATTTAAATTTTATCAAAATCGGTCGAGCTGAAAAATCAACGAAAATCTAAAAATTGTATGCATCGATGATGCTTCCGTGTACTTCGATACCTCGCTGTCTCATTGGAGCGGTGCGTTTATTTGGTATATTTACCCATATTATATATAAAAAAAATACATCTACTTTCCACTAAAAATGTATTATAGGGTCAAATTTCATTCAATGAAGTCGGTTTTCTTTTTAGTTTTTAAAACGTAATTATTTATTATGTATAATTATGTCTATAATTATGTCTTCGAACTTTTTAAGATTGCCCGTTTTCTCACGATGTTTTCTTTCATCGTTTGAGAGTACTGGCGCATACACATTTTTCGATAAAAAAAAACATTGGTGCAAGTCTGGATTCGAACCCACGACCTAAGAGACCTTAGAGTGGGGGTGTTGTTAAAAGATTGAGAAACGATGCGTGAGATAAAAAGTGCTCGTTCAGGTACTTGGCGGTTTGAAAACATTTTAATTCATAATAAAGTGTTTTTTATTACGAAGTAACGTGTTTTTAATGGAGGTTATGCACACAATAGAAAAGCTGAATCAAAATTATTTTATAATATTTGTAAGTACATAAAAGCGATTATACGACCTTTTTATGTGCCATCCAATCTGGACAAAGATAACGTTTAATGAGCCAGTTTATTTGTATTGCGTTTTGAATATACTTTTCAGGACAAATACCAAAGAAAGTTTATTTTATAATATTTGCTTGCTTTTATACCTTGTACAGTTACTTAATTACAAATGAAAAACATATAGAAATATGCTAGAGCGTTTACAAACATGTTCTGGGCTATTTCTCCGTTAGTCAAGCCGATCAATAGTTAAAATCTCATCCAAAGGTTGTCTGGAAGAAATAGCTTCCTTAGCGATAAGACCGCCCATTGTACATAATATTTTTTCATATGTAATTTAGTTATCAAATTGTTATATTTAGCTATAAGGTGTACAATAATTGATTTTCATTCATTCATTCACTCAAATATTTTTGTAATTTTCTGATCATTACTGCACCTATTCTTTTATTGCTCGTTTTTTTAAATATTATACACTTACTAGGATATTACTTACGACTTTTTATAGTAAGTATTAATTATTTTCATGGTAGGGTAAATTATTACATTGCCCCGCATTGCTAGAAAAAACGCAAGATGATGCTATATCTCGGCCACGGTCAGCTTTTAAAATACTCTATAAAACCAAGATAGGCAGACCGCTGAGAAAACGATATCCACGAAGATAAAAGCATCTATCGGTATCTTCATAAAATATGAAAAAAGGTAAAAGACACAAAGCGGAGAACGTCTTGAGTTCTTCTTTAAGAAAAGAGGGCATATAGATTTAATAAAGACAAGTCATTTTAGAACCCGCTTCAAACCGATGACAATTGCACAAGTGTTAAAAATTAAATTAAGCATAATCAGTTAGGTCTAAGCACAGGTAATTTGGAAAAGATTATATATACGGAATGTACAAACACAAAGTACATCATGTGAAACATTTGAGGTATTTATAGACTTTAAAGTTATCAAAAACTATGTAGATGACCCAGTGTACTTTGTAGCACCTTAAATTTATTTGATTGTCAAACAATAGGCCCCCCACGAAGGCCATCTATTGAATATAATCTGAAATGGCAATTCCCATACAAAATGTACAAAATCCCATTAAAATCGGTAGTACTATTATCAAGTATTAGCCTAACGTACGGCAATTGATTTTTATATATAAAGATAACACTTCATATCATTATGTGTTGGGTGTTAAAATACTGGAATCCTGAGCGTACGCTTAGACCTTTAACCACCGGCAAATCGATCTTAATAGGAAGCAGCGATTTGCTCTCTCTTGGGGATTAAATATATCTACCCTGGTTAGTTGTGCGGAGTCCAGTGGCGGGCCGTAGAGCACGGCCGCAATGCGGTGGCTAGATAGATTGGTAAATAGACATCCAGATAAGCAGCTTCACAGTATATTTAAGGTTTATTTTTAAGTGTAACAGTATATAAAAAACGATCCAAATACTGCGCACTTCATTTCCTTGTAATAAGTTCAAGCTGAGTTCGCGTGCTGACTGTAGGTATTGTTGTCTGGGGAGCGGTCTCTGTGTCGAGGGGGTGCGATGTGCCGTGAAATATTGAGAGGGTCATTTTAGCTGATGCTCAAAGTTTTTGTTCAGATAGGTATTTCTTTTTTCCTTTAGAAACGTTGAAGTGTTTTAGGTATCTATATTTTTTGTTTCAAAACAAAATACTCAGTATACCATTAATACGCAATAAATCAAAGTCAATGGAACGTCAACAAATCATACATAAGTGCTCGCCTGAACACAGGTCGTACAGGGCTGTTGACAAACATTGATCAGGAAATAGGCACATTTCGAGAGCTGGACAAACGTCAGATGCTAGACACGTCAGACCCTCCCCGCCTCCTTACCCTCTCCCTACTTCTCCACCCCTATAGTGCTTACTGCAAAGTAGCTGTATAACTTCGTTTGCCAAGCATTTTGTATGCGAGCTCTCGTTATGAGCTTATTCGCAAGCATTGTTTGAGAAGGTTTTCAGCTACATAAGGATTTTAGGATTACTTCTTTATTCACGTAAATAATATTATTGAAATGAGGAGACGTGAGATAGCATGCTAACTCGTCGGATGATTTTTATTTAAGTCTGAACTAAACGAAACGGGTATGATTTATAATCTTATAAAAAGTTGCGATAGTGTGACAAAGGCCTGTATAAATTTTAAAATCTATAACAGTTTGAGCACTCCAGTTAAACTTGTAAATCAATTTAATTTTAATTTTCAATTCACACAGTGTAAACTTAATTCCAGTATCGACGTCTCTTTGCAAACAAGACAAACGGCGGTTCTTTGTCCGCCATTTTCCCGCGAAGGGAAACTTGCGTTCCAAAGGCTTGTAATTAAATTTTAATCCCCAACGAACTATTGTCTGAGACAAAACCAACACCCAGAGGAAAACTGGCAACTTGAAAACCGTTTCCGCTTTCCTGTGGAAACTTTCTCAGTTTTGAACTTTTGATGACACAAAGAAACTATAAAATATAAATATTTAAAATCAGTACGTTGTAGCTGACTTATCTATCACAGTGCACAGTAACTTATTTTTCTTTAGAAAAAAAAAATCCCGTCAATAACCCATAAACATTTGGTGTTATTATTAGAGTCCTGAAAAAAGTTTGAGGATCACTTTGTATCGTCCACTATGGCCTATTCCAAAGCCATTTTGCAATACATTGTTTGTTCAATTTATACCCCCTCCCCCGTTCTCTAGAGATGCGTTACACTGTGCAATTCGAAAACAGCTGTAACACCCTTATTTTGTTGCATTAAAAGCTATTTTTCAATGGTTTAGAGATAAATAGTCATGCAATTTGCACGTCTTGAATAAATGTTATGTCGGCTTCTTGAAGGTCCGGGGTCTTTGAACCTTTTCTTATGTCATACCAAATTGCAATGAGAATCAATAAGTGATTATACCTGTGCTCTGTGGTCTTAGACAGCTATAGATAGTTTTAAACGGTGCTTCGATAGCTCAAGTGTTTCACATCTATTATATATTGTTCTGTATGCTGAATAAATAAATGTTGAGCTATTAATAGATACATTAAAGAGATTAAGCTCAATAACGGCCCCCAATTTTATCACATGCCATTGTTTGGATTGCATTTGCCTAGGTACTCAACTTACAAACTGCATTCATTTTTATTAATTTTTGTTAGTGGTCTTGTGGATGGAATCATAATTTCGACACTTTTTATGCTAATCCTTTGCACGAAGTATTCTAGTCTGGTATTTGCAAACATGACCCATGTCAGTAATTTTGAGAAGACATATATAAACCTACTAAACTAAGTATTGGTCGTTTTTGATAATTTTTAATGGACAGAGCTCGCTTCGCTCGACAGTTACTTTTAAATAGGTAAGTATTGATTGTTTTTGGTAACTTTTTGTAGGTGGTCAGAGCTTGGTGCGCAATAGATTTCCAGGAAGAACTATTTTGAGCCCTCTCCATCCTCCGACTTCCTGCGATCTTTACAATGTCGTCAGTCCATCGGGTGGGGGGTCGTCCTACGCTTCGTTTTTCTGTCCTTGGTCGCCATTCGAGAACTTTTACTCCCCAACGGTTATCAGTTCTGCGAGTTATATGGCCACTTCAACTTGCAAATTTTGAGCGCTACGTCGGCGACTTTGGTTCTTCTACGGATTTCCTCGTTGCGGATTTTAACACGTAGTGAAACGCCCAACATAGCTCTGTCCATTGCACGTTGCGCGACTCTGAGCTTGTGTATGAGGCCAATAGTCAGCGACCAATTCTCAGTTCCATATGTTATCACTGACAAGACGCACTGATTGTAGACTTTCGTCTTGAGGCTCTGCGGTATCTGTGACGAAAAGATGTGCCTTAATTTCCCGAACGCTGCCCATCCGAGTTGGATTCGTCGGCTGACCTCTTTGTCGAAGTTGGACTTGCCTAGTTGAATCGTCTGACCCAAATACACATAATGGTCTACAATTTCGATTATATCGCTCCCAACATGTACCGGTACGGGTGCAACGTGAGCATTTGACATGATTTTTGTCTTGCTCATGTTCATTTTAAGACCCACCTGTTGGGAGACGATATTGAGGTCGCTGAGCATTGTGCCTAGGTCTTCCAGCGATTCTGCGATGAAGACTATATCGTCGGTAAATCGAAGGTGAGTGAGGCGTTCGCCATTGATGTTGATACCATGTCTATGCCAGTACAAGAGCTTGAAAACATCCTCCAATGCAGAGGTGAACAGTTTCCGAGAAATAACATCTCCCTGTCTCACCCCTTTATGCAATGGGATTGGATTCGTGCTCTGGTCCTGGAGTCGGATAGACATGGTGGCGTTACTGTTTCAACACTTCGATATACCGATAAGTATTGGTAGTTTTTGGTAACTCTTTGTAGATGGTCAGAGTTTGCTACGCTCGCCAGATAGGTACAGTACACATCTGTTCGTCTTTTCTATTTAAATAATTATGTGGGAATAATTATTAAGGTATCGGAGTAGGTAAGAATGGTATTGTTGAAATAATAATCACGCTCTCTGTGTAGGTAAGTAGAGAGAGCATACCCCCTCTACTTACCTATGAAGACAACGTCTCGGGTAACAGCCAGTAGATATAATTATTGAACATAAAACCTCTAAATATCACATAATACCTGTCTGGTTTGTTCCCTGAAATAACAGCGCTTTTAAATAAACCTTGCAATGTTTTTGGATACGAGTATTATGAATTCATGAACATTTCGTAGGTGCATCGGCTCCGGCGTCCATTGTTAAATTTCCTATGCAAATAATATTCCGGCGTAAAGAGACGAGGCTGAATTTTTTATCTTGTGATTAAAACCTTGATGACTGTTGTAATGAAAGCAAGTGCAGTAAAATAATATTCCAACCTACTTATATAATCTACATAACTTTACATAATATTTTTTATACCGATAGATAACATTACTACATTTTTTATAATGTATATATTATAAAGAAGAATATAAAGAATCAACCTTTATTTACATAAATGTACAGAATAATATACATTAATATAAAATATATGTGACACATTTGAGCTATCCAAGGACTATTCAAAATGATCTATAGATAGCTCAACTGATCCAGATCCTCAGTATATATTAAAAGTCTGCTTATACATTTTGTTACTGCTAATGGTAATTATTATCTAGGAAATACTTCAATTAATAAATGCGTGACACATTGTTATTTTGTAATTATTCAATATTAGTGATCACAATGTAAAATATTTTATGGCTACTGTATTTTTCGTGTATTACCTTATAATCTAGATATTGGATTAGATATTAAAATGGATTGATTCGACGTATTAATAAAATATTGAATAAGTAGACGAATATTTAGTATCCCGCCAATCTATTCTAATGAGTTAAACGCAAAAGAAATAAGAGACTTGTTGAACTCAAGAACAATTGCCTCGCTCCGCAGAGGAGAGGCAAAATACGTGTCGAGAAGAGATGTGTTGAACTCAAGAACAATAGCCTGGCTCCGCATAGAAGAGGCGAAACACGTGTCGAGAAGAGACGTCTTGAACTCAAGAACAATTGCCTCGCTCTGCATAGGAGAGGCGAAACACGTATCGTGAACAGACGTATTGAACCCAAGAACAATTGCCTCGTTCCGCATGGAAAAGGCGAAACACATCTCGAGTTTCTTTTTGGCCTAAATCATTAGAACACATTGGCTGGATCGTACCAAATATTTGTCTACCTATTCAAAATCTATGTATCGACGTATTAAAATATAATACCATATAAATATAACAAAAAGAAGATTGTTATTTTGTATCAATGATAGACGGCATAGACGACAGTTATTTCTTAGGAAACGATAGCTCCAGCGCTTCGTAGGTGCATGTCCCTTGGGGGGTATTGTTGATACATGCAAATGTATTCAGACCTGAAGGGGCGCGTCCATTTTGTACCATGGGCTGTGAATAAATAATGCCGTGATTTGCGAACTCGACGAGATAAATACTAAATCTCATCAGAAACATGCATATTTATCAACAATAAAAAGGTCTCAATCATGCTTTTACTCATAGTTTTTATAGTTATCACATTTACTCATTTACTCATTCTCACGCAGCTTTACTCAAAGCTGGGAATATGTTTATGCGAGCTGTTTGCTGCTTGCCACGGTTCTAAATGTTTCTTGTTTAATATACTAGTTTGTATGACTTGGCTATTTAATTTTGCTTCCTATTTTGAATGGTGAATATAAAAAGCCAAAATGCTAAAACTGCTATTCAAAAAGCCTTTTAAAACTTCAATCCTCCATCACAGAGAGTTAAAAAACATTAAATTTAAACCGCGTCCGCGAGTCTCTAAGCGGGACGTTTCCGCTGTCGAGTGGTAATCTAAATGAAATACAGAATCAAAGCTCGAAAAACTATGAACATAGCTTTCAATTTGTATGAGCTTTTGTACATTGCCTCTGAACACGCGAACAACAAAATCTCATCTTTGAATCTCGTACATTCATTTTCGCGTTCATTTCGCATTTTTGTTGAAACGTACCACATGACTGATATACTACTTACATACTATTTTTTTAAATACATACATATTATACATAGAAACACCCAGACCATACTTGCAAATCATACAAACTTGTCCGCGGCGGGAATCGCACCCGCAACCTTCTGCGTCTCAGCCGGGCCTGCGCCACAGAGGTCGTTCTTTAACGTCATCGATATCACCAAATACTATGTGGTGCGCGTTGAAAGCTTACGATTGTATGAAAGTGTACCTTATGGAAATGGTACCTAAGGATCAAATAACTTAGTAGAACTTAAGGAATGGTAATTTTATGTTCAGAGAACACAAGTGAAAAATGTATTTATCTCTTCAAGCTAACGTCAAAGTCCTAGTACCTAGTAGGTAGTCATAAAGCTACCTTGCTCAAATCCGCGTACCTTTTTTAATCAACGAAAGTAGTTGGGCACAAGGCTCTCGCAATGAGCCCAACTTCGATTAGCGGTCAGCCCAATATGTGGCCATCGGTGACCCTTCACCTGCCTTTTACTCCCTGGACGCGGAAAATAGAAAAGTTCCTTCATCAGTACCTACCGGTAGAGTTGTAATATTTCCCGGAGAAACCCCGGCTTTTTGTGTGTGAAAAAACGTTTTTTCCGAGAATTTTTTAACTGCCGTGCTGGAGCTTAAATGCTGTGCAAATGTTGCCATTTCATAAATGTCCACCCCCATTCGCACCCCAGTCACCATTATTTTCAGGGTTCCCCAATTAGAGGGATTAAAAGCAAATATTTTTGCAAGGATTCCTTTACAATTTGCAGTTTTCTGATTTCTTGTGATAATTTTATTGAGTTTGATGCTGTAAAGATGGTATTATAATGACTCCAGACTATTCAATGTAATTATTTAAAGATTAATACGTTGTATAGAACATATTGTACATAGCCATGTACAATATGTTCTAGACACGTATGAGCTAATGCAACCAAAACCTACTGATAAAACTGTCAGTAAGCTTTCTACCAGGGACGCTGTATAGATTTACTGATCCCGGTAGTATTTTATATTCCTAGTATTAACATTTTTTTCGGCTTCGACAATTTCCTGCGTAACCTCTACGACAAGGCGACTTAAAGTCGCCAGCGAAAAAGTTTGTATTTTTTCGGAAGTTGTGATATTTCAGCAAATCCCGATGGAATCGTTGAATACAAGAAATGGTGTAGAGTTTAATGCGGGTATTTTGTACTCGGTTACTGCTTATGTTTTATGTTTTGGAAAATATAGCCATCTAGAGAGGCATCTAGGCTTTAATTCTATAATATTTTGTAATTGAAAACTAAAATTATGTTATTTAAATTTTGCGCAACAATTAGCAAACTGGTGGAAAAGTACTTACGTCACATTTTCTAAAATAAATTATAAGCACATCGCACACTAGCACAAAAGAAGTTCAGTAGGGCGATTATGGAACTCTAATTACAATCAATGTCTATCGTAATTTCAATCATTCGTTTGAAAACTGATAGACATTGATTGTAATTAGAGTTCCATAATCGCCCGACAGGTCTTAAAACTACTTTTATTTCTTCTAAAAACGGAAAATTGGAGCATTTTGAGAATTTAGATTTTATTTTGAGAACGAAACAGCAAAGTGTCTTTATATAAAACGACTTTTATTCCAATAGCGCTCTCAAATTGCAAGATCTAAAAATAACAAGCTTGTGGTCTTTTTTGTCTAAAATAAGGATATATTTTGTGTAGGTAGTTTTGAATTATTCTAACCGGCCAGTATTCCGCTCGGCCACGCGTGCTGTGCAGTGTTCAGTAGCAATTATTTGCAACATAGTTCGCTTTCCCCAGGACTCCTCTTTATTGGGGAAACGAGCAAACGTTAGCGTACCGGACAAACTTGGACTGCTGATGTGTATTAGAGTGAATTTTATTTGAAGTGACGCTTGATATTTGCAGAGAAAACAGCACATTGCATTACCGTTGTTTAATTAAATAATATTAGATACTTGCAGCAAAGAGTTTTTGGAAATTAATAATAATAATAATAAACAATTTAAATTCAAACTCGATTACACAAAAGGGTAAGTAAGTACAATGCGAGTAACCGTTTTTGCATTTTGGCAATTATTGTTTGCCACAAAATAAAACACAGATACAATAAATATATAAACTAATGCAATAAAATGGGTTTTATTTTTAGGTCTTTAGCCAGACTTTAAGCCAATTTCTCTTTTGTCTTTACCCACAAATTATAAGTAGGTACGTAGGTACATATTTAATATTCTGTCACAATAATATTTTATTTATTCAGATAACTAAGATCCATTGCACATACAATCAAAAATAATAGTAAAAATTAAAATTCAATCATTGATAGATAACACATAGTAATTAAATACATTAAATTAGATGTTAAAACTATTCCTTCTAACCTAAATACCACCAGATTCATTGTAGATACAGTTATACGAGTATATACTGAGATGATCCAGCACAGTCTAAACACACCGCGTTTGGTTTTAATAATAAAGTAGCCGCTGAACCCTGAATTACTCGGTCTACTTCACCCCCCGTGTCCCGTTACAAGGGCTCAGGTAACCCTTCGTAAGTAAACCTGCCTAATATCTCACTACAACCACTTGGCGTATATTAACCTGCCTAATTTGTTACCTAGTACCTTCCTAATAGATCCAAGGAAATTAACCTCAGTAAACCAAGCTTTACCTGAGATAGGTCTCAAGCCTCAACGTAAGTGGGCTTCTTCATTTATACGTTATAACACTTTAGTTGTGGTGTCTCAGAGTATATCTCGCACTGAATTTAGGCAAACGGCGAGTCCGTAAGTTTAGTTTTCATTCCCATGCACTCTGATATGTCACTGAAGTTTGAAGACCACTTAATAATAAATAAATAATCCCGGACATTTCACACAGCATCATCTGGCCCCAAAGTAAGCAGAGCTTGTGTTATGGGTACCACACGACTGATATACTACTTATATACTTTTTATTTTTTTGAAAATACTACATATTATACATAGAAACACCCAGACCCGAGACAAATACTTGCAGATCATACAAACATTTGTCCCGCGGCGGGAATCGAACCCGCAACCTTCTGCGTCTCAGCCGTGCTTTAGCCCACTGTGCTACAGAGGTCGTCTTAGACTTGGATGATGTTTCCGTCACTTTCCTCGAGACTTTCCTCATTTTAGGGTTCCAAGGGAACCATTATAGTTTCGCTATGTCCGTCTGTCTGTCTGCCTGTTTGTCCGTGGTAAACCATGACGTTTTCAATCTTTCATACTAGCCTGTCAGCTTAGTTGATGATGCTTTGCTTCTGCGCTGTTACGCCCCTAGCAGAAACTACCAATTTTAATTAATTAAAATCGGTAGTAGGTACAGATACATCTTATTTTTACAGATGTGTAATAGAGACAGAAGTATATAGCACGAAGTTAATTTAATAAAGCTAGTCGATAGACGATATCGTGTAAACTTCATTCGAAAACATTGACTCGTACTACCCATTTAAACTACAAGTTTAGCGAGCCTACGAAAACTCTTATAGTTCACGTAATTTGTAAACTCGTACTAGGTGTACAGAGCTCTACCTAGCAGATTATTAATGTTATTGTGGTATTGATGACCCCTACAAAGTTAAGAAACTGAAGTGAAGTTTTGATGTGGGCATTTTTGATAGCGGTATGCGTGTTTTGTGACGTTGCTTCTTGTTTGTTTAATGGCAACGTCTTCGTATTTTGTCACTTTTGGCAATGACAAGGTAACGCTGCTATGCGATTTATGATTTATTACCATGATTAATAATGTTTTAAACCTATTTCTTCTTATTCGTTAATGGCGTGTTTCATATGATGACAATTTGTTTGGTTGTTTATAGTAGGACGTCACAAAGCCTTATAAAAAATGGTGACTTTTTTTAAATTATTTTAAGTATTATTGGCTCGAATCACAAAGAAACAGTAAGCTTTTATTTCAATTATTCACACCCGAGTCAATAATTCTAACATTATTTGAATAAAATGACCAAAATTAAAAATTAAACTCGAAATAACTCAGGAAAAATTAATAATAAGACATTAAGTCGTCTTCTTCTTTGTTTATGGCATGGATCATAATAATGTAAATTTTGCTAATGTCAAGTGTTTTGATTGTTTACAGTAAAATGTTTATAAACAAAGTCATAGGTGTTGCCATACGTATATAAAATGGTGGCTTAAATTATACTTAAGGATTATTTTTGCTCGAATCACAATGAAACAAATAGCTTTTACTCCAATTATTCACACTTAAGTCAATAACTCTAAATATATTTCAATAAGAACAACAAAATTACAAATATAAATAGAAATAACTCGAAATAGAAAACCAAACTAAAAAATAGAAAATAAATTTTAATACATGTAAGTAAGAATAAAATGTTTTATTAAAAAAAAAGCGTGGGGTGCATGGTGGAAGGATTATCAATTCGATAATATCTTAAAAAGCACCCCACGCTTTTTTTTAAATAAAACATGTTTTTCTTACTTACATTTATTCAAATTTATTTTCTATTTTTTAGTTCGGTTTTCTATATAAAGCGTGTTTTTAGTTTTTTTAAACTATTATTTATTTTCTACTTTTTATTTTTAGGATAACCGGATATAATAGCGAATATTTTTTTTTTGCTTTTTTTTTTTAAAAAAATTCGAATTATTGCATTGTTATCGGTCTTTGACAGGTGTGCAGAATTTGAATGAAATCTGGCCGTTTAAAGTGGGTCAAAATCGCGTCATAAGGAGTCGGTTACATACAAACATACATACAAGTGAAGCTAATATAAAGCGTATAAAAAGGAGCGCATATTCGCTTCCCAAGATGGCCAAAAATTAATCGACACAAACGTCACTTATGTTATGCTAAGACACATTCTAAACAGATTCGATGATCTGTTAAAACTTACAGCCCATGTACGTGCACTTCGAGTGAGTGGTGAAAAAAAAGATTGCAAGTAAAATGTGGTTCCATCTCGATGCATGCAGCATCTTTTGTGCGGTTCGCGTGGATCAAGCCAGTAGGCAGTAGCCTCTGCTTTTATAAAAACCGCAAATATGATTAAATTTCCGTGGTTTGCCGTTCTGTGGTTCAACGAGTGTGTTTTATACTGGGATGATAATCATATTTTAAGGGTGTGCGTAAATACACGTGTGCGTAATACATGACGTATGTCATCGTACCCATCCTACCTTATAGACTAACTTCCTTACTTATAACCGCCAAAATCAAATTGTTTAGACAGTGTTCAAGTTACTTATCAACTTGGACACTGCTGAAACATTTTGATATACGGGCTTTACTCACGTATTATTTTGTCACCGGCACCGACACTGTTTTAATTCATCTAGCTAGAGAATCTTCATTTTTTTGCCCCTGTATATCAAAATGTATAACAGACGAAAGTTTTGAAGGTCAAACTGCCTAAACCCTTGACCTGTCACTTTTTATCACTATCTTACAAAAAAGGAAGTTGTGAGGTGTTTCTAAGTAGAAGGATTAGATTTGTTCTTCTATTATTATTTTTTCTTATCGTGTAACTGTTTTTATTGAACCAGTGTGTTGAAAGGATTACAGAAATAAATAATGCTAGAAATTTCACACAGCATGATCTAGCCCCAAAGTAAGCAGAACATGTGTTGTGGGAACCACATGACTGATATACATAAATTTTAGACGACCTCTGGGGCGCAGTGGGCTAAGGTCCGGCTGAGACGCAGAAGGTTGCGGGTTCGATTCCCGCCGCGGGACAAATGTTTGTATGATCTGCAAGTATTTGTCTCGGGTCTGGGTGTTTTCTATGTATAATATGTATCTATTTACAAAAAAATAAGTATTTATGTAGTATATCAGTCATGTGGTACCCATAACACAAGCTCTGCTTACTTTGGGGCCAGATGATGCTGTGTGAAATGTCCGGGATTATTATTATTATTAAATATTTATAAATACATACCATGATACTTTATAGCACTCAGACAGAACATACACCTAGGTTCATCACACAAATGATTGTCCTGAGAGGAACTAGGCTTCTTATATACAAGTTTCATACATTCGTTTTCAACCTTTTTCACCTTTTTAGAGGATGACTATCAAAAAATCCCGCCTTAGTGGGTGGTTTTGCTGTAAAATGAAGCTACCTTCCGAATTTCAGCTTCTAGCTTCAGCATTTTCGGCTCGGCGTTGATGAATCAGTCAGTCAGGTTAAGCTCTTTTATAGGTATAGATATGTTGATTTTAATGATTTAAAGTTAGCAGGTACCAGGTAAATAGAAAAAAGTAGAAAGAGAAAAAAGAGAAAAATCTATATTCACTGAAATACAGGTAGGTTAACCTAATTTTTACAACACCTTTGATAATAAACGATTCTAATTCTGGTTCATACTACATCTATAAAATTTATCGACAAATGTTTGTATGATCTGCAAGTATTTGTCTCAAGTCTGGGTGTTTCTATGTATGATATGTACATATGTATTTACAAAATACAAGTATATAAGTAGTATATCAGTCGTGTGGTATACATAACACAATAAGCTCTACTTGCTTTGGAGCCAGTTGATGTCGTGTGAAATGTCTGGCATTGTTTTATTTATTTATCCAAATCCGTTCAGGCGTTGCAAGGTGATTGGACAACAAGCAATTTAACTAACATATAAATATCCACATATTTTTTAGCATTTATACTGTTAGCAGAATACATATGTACATCTTTCGATTTAAAAAAATTGAAAATCGCTGCATCATGTCGCTGTAATAAAAAGTATTCGGAAAAAGCAACAAAAAGTATGTAAATATATCAGGGAAGGGCTGTATATGATAAATGATAACCCTGTTTAGTGATTAATGGTGCCCTGGACACGGGACTGGTTCCCAGGGTCAGATGTAGGACAGCTAGCTTTGGGGCAATGAGTGATCCAAAAAACCTATGGATTTTAAAACTTTGGTGAGTTGTGTATACATTTTGTAAAACACAGGTTTTATTAACGTATTATTTTGTCGATGGAGGCACCGACACTGTTTTGATTCATCTAAAGGAGCTTCTGCAGAGTGAGTTTAAATAAATAAATATGGTTGGACAATGCACACAACACCATCTAGCCCTAAACTTAGCATAGCTTGTATTATGGAGACTAGATGACTGATAGAATACTTATATATTTTTATACACATACATCAGATACTTTATAACATATAATATATCTACTCAATACTTTATAGTTTGATCCGCGGTCCGCTCGTTGCCGCTCGAGTTCGAGTTCACGCACTGTGAACCGTGAACTCGAGCAAACCTATGGCTTTTAGTTAGAGAAAATCCTTGACCAAATAAATGCACAATGCCCTTAGAAACCGGCACCTAAATTCACTTAGCAAGTAATGATTCAAGGTAGTAATTTTGATTATATTAAACAAAACTGTTTTGACTTGAACGATAACTGAATAAACATTAAATTTGTATTCACCCCAAATCTCTGTCACGGTCATTTGTTTAGTAACTGGCTACTTCGCACGCAAGGTACCTACGTAATAAGTAGCATATATTTCCCTCCCAATGACACAACTTATCTCCAGACCTAATTTTATCAAGATCTGTTCGGCCGTTTAGCCGTGTCAACCAGACAAACACAGAAATGATTATACTAGTATGGTTAGATATGGATATAGGGCACCCAACATAACCTACACAGTATATTCAATCGGTCCATCTAGTTGTGCAGTCTGGAGGCATTTATCATTATCAACGTGCTAAGACTATCGACTTATTTATGATAAGACTGCCAACAGATCTCTCATCTCTCGTTATTCATGGAAAGCGGTTTCTGACCGAAATATGTCGTGATACCATGATATTTGATATTTTATAATATGGTTTTGTTTAAATACGTTATTAAATAACTGCTATGGGTTATCAAGGGTAAATAAAAGTTTCAATGGAATTAATTTTAAGAAATCTTTCTTCGATTAATAATAAAACCATTAAAAATATTTAGTACAATTATTTGAAGCTTCATAATAAAAGATTTATTATTATTATTAGACGACCTCTGTTGCGCAGTCTGCTAAGGCCTGGCTAAGACGCAGAAGATTGCGGGTTGCATTCCTGCCGCGGGACAAATGTTCGTATGTTCGTATTTGTTTCTGGTCTGGGTGTTTTTTTTTTAATTTTTTTGGGTATACAAATTAAAGTGAAACTTTTTTGTTATTACAAAAAATTAACAAAAACTTATAAGTAGTCATGTGGCCATAACACAAGCACTGCTTACTTTGGGACCAGATGTTCCGGTGTAATAAAAAAAATACTTATTTATCCAATTCAGCTCCTTTACCCCACCCTAAGTCCACCCCTGCAGTCATCGACGCCGAATGATTATGCTGTAATTCGCGGAGTGGACATGGCCAGTGGCAATTGAATAGGCACATTAATCATTTCCTTTAACATACCTACGGAGGTAATTCCTATTGAAATTCAGACTAAGTCTAGCGCTGCGAAATAGTCTAATATATCAATTCATTGAAATCGTAAGTAATATATAATTTTGAATTATTTTGGTTTTTATATTTTAATATTTAAAATATTTTAGTACGCCTAGTACGGGTATTGATAGTTAACGTTCTAACAGCGCCATGCATGCATACATGCAGCGCCTCTAGCGGTAACTTGAAAGAGCTAAAATCGTCAGTACGGGTTTAAATCGAATCATCCATTCGAAAACGAAAAAAGTTTTGAAACGAATTAGTGCGTTTTGGTAGTACGAGTTCCTACTTTGACTAATTAACGGTACCTACCTAGTAAACCTTACCGTTTTCTAATACATTTATAGTATTGATACTCACTGAATATTTTTTAATGAAATTTAGCTTACTGTGTGTTATTTGGTGAAACTTTAAATATAGTATAGTTTTTATCACTAATATTGACCCCAATATTTTTTCAAAGCAAATGAAATGTTTTGTTACAATTAGCAAATTAAATGTTTTGCTACAATAAGTTCCATAAGTTTCTAACAGATGGCAGTGTAAGTTAACTTCAACATCTTTTGCTATTTAGGTTAGGTACCTAAGCGTATATTCGTTTAACGTATTATTATATTAACTAAAACTAAATATATTAACTACTGAGCCACAGCAACGCATGGCCGGTTCAGCTATTATATGTCGTATGTCGGTCGAAATACAACGACAAGGACAATACTGGGGGCTACCCTAACCTCCGAGATACGGTTTCGGGTTTCGGGTATGGGTGTTTCTATGTATAATGATGTTTATATTTCCAAAAAATAGTATATAACTAGTAAATATATCAGTCATGTACCCATAACACAAGCTATGTTGCCAGATGATGATGTGTGAAATGTCCAGCATTTATTTATTTGATTTTGTTTTATTGATTTATTTATTTTAAAATACAGGTAACACTCCTAGACGTGAACTGTATGGCAATTATGGAACTTTTGACACAATCAATGTCTATTAGTTTCGATTAGCAATAGGCATAATTTCAATCATAAGTTTGATTGTAATTGGAACCAGTTTTGACAAGATAGATTACTGATACGTTCGTTCTATCAATATCTCAGACCAAATAAATATATAGACGGAGGGCTAATAATAACCAAAGTGAAGCCTCAAAACCATGCTCCTCTGTATAAATATACGCACCCACACAACACATCTACCTAAACCGTGCTCATTGCTCTTAGTATATGCATACATACTTGTACTATTAAGTATTCTGCCATGTCGTCGTCTATAAAACATTTATAAAAAAAAAAACCTTTTACATATTCTGTAGCAAAAAAGTGTCAGGATTACGTATCATTTGAAATAACAGCATTTATTTAATATAAATCTTAAGTTTTTAGGTTATTTTGTAAAACGTCATCGAACGCACCTGACTGACCTAAAGCGAGGGTTTTGAACGATCTTTATTGAAGATGATGTGACATGCACTAAGAGCAGGGAGCACGATTTTGGTGTATGTGTGTGCGTGGGAGCGGGAGCGGGTATTTACACACAAGAGCACGGTTTTAGGACTTTATTTTGGTTGATTTGGTTGATTGCGCCGTCTTCGTATGACAATCATCATCAACCTTCCGTAATACCAATTCATCAATGGTAACTGAAAAGGATTAGTATCAAAGTTTTGATAGTATCAGAATTCCATAGTCGCCCGACTGATGGATGGTTTATTATATAATTCTTTATTTTGATTAACCTCTTTACATTCCCCAAAAAGGTTTGACAAGCTTGTCGAACAATTTGAACAATTTGTTCAAAAGTTGTTAATTAACACCGATCGCGACGGGGTGGATGGTCAACGACCTCGTCATGAAAGTACCCTAAGCTGAAGCCTTACAGCACCGAGTTGTATGTACGAGCACTATTGATCTGCTCACATGCCTACAACTTCATTATTACTAGACGACGTGACAGGCTAAGTCACGGGGGTTGAACTGCTGAGGATAGTCTCAGAAATTTATTCAATAGAAGGAAGGAAAGAAAGAAAAGTTTATTTCGTGTCAAATTGTGATATAAGTATGAACTAACAAGTAAATTGACAGCAAAATCTGTCGTCACTCAGCACGTGTTAAAGTAGCGTTTAGAACGCCCTTATAACGCTAGTCTTCCGTGACTCCGAGTATGAGCATCGGCACTGTGGTGGCGCACTGTCGTGATGTACCATCATAATTGCAATAAATGTATACTTACAATAAGTATTTGAACTGATAACAGCTAAATATATATTTAAAGAAATAATTAAAGAAAATTAAAAAAACGATCTATAGATAGCTCAACTGATCCCCACGGGCCCAGGCCGAATCCAAGAGGCTTAAATATGTAGGCCTTATCAAGACCGGCATATTTGCGCCTTTTGAGGTCCTCATTCAGCCATGGCACCATCTCTAACGGAAGTCCCCGACAGATGGGATGCGGCCAGGGTGTCTACTGAGAGATACATTACAAACTCTCCACTTTCAAACTCTGTGCCAATCATTCGTCCGGTCGTTTTAAGTTCCTATCCCTCTTGTTAGTTGAAGACGCGCTCCGGTCCAGACAAACGGTCTAAGAAACTTGTTAGTTGGAACACGTTTAGGAAAACTTTAGTTTTCCTTCATGCTAACAAATAACTGCCATTATTTTAACTGACCAGAGTAGTTTAACCCTTTCGGTCGTCGTGGTCTACGGAATACATTTCCTTAGAAGCGATGACCGTACTATGCTGTATTGAGATGAAAGTAGGTATTATTGGTCCGTTAGTGCACGAAAAGAGCCTCGAAGGAGCACTTTAATCCTTTCACAGCTTTGAAAGGCCTGCTTGAGACGCAGAAGGTTGTGGTTCGATCCCGTGGGACTAATGTTTGAATGATCTATGTATAATATGTATATATTTACAAAAAGTATATAAGTAGTATATCATGTGGTACCCATAACACAAGCTCTGCTTACTTTCGGGCCAAATGATGCTGTGTGTAATGTCCGGTATTATTTATTTACATAAAAAAAGTATGTAGGTAGTATATCAGTCATGTGGCACCCACTACACCAGCTCTGCTTACTTTGGGGCTAGATTATGAAGTGTGAAATATTCGGTAGGTATTTAAATAACAAGTGACACAAAAAGATGACCAAGAACTGGTCTGTTCCCACTAGTTCTATTGAAATTTGTGATGATGATATAATTAAATAAATATTGGTGGACAATATACACAATACCATCTAGCCCCAAATAGCTTGTATTATGATGACTAGACGACTGATAGAATACTTATATAGTTTTTTAATATACTTATGATACTTTATAACACCCAGACACAGAACAAACACCTGTGTTCATCACACAAATGTTTATCCAGGAAGGGGATGAAACCCTCAACCTACAGCGCAGAAGGCAGAGCTAATACCAACTGAGCTGACAGACAAGTCTATTAGTGGGACTTTTTGCCGTATTACCCTTCACGTAAGAAGATTAGTAGGTAAGTGGTACTGGCAAACCGTACTTGCATGAAGACCTCTGTCAAATAATTTCAAAGAGCTGAGTTCGAGCACAAATGCCACTCACGGTCACCCATCCGAATAGATGATTAGTAAGCTAAACCATATGCATTTTTGGGCCTACAATATTAACCTATTATTTAAGTAGTTTATTATTACGTGATAAATACCTTATCACGCATTACCTCTTAATTTATTTAATTTATTCTCGTTGTCGCCACTGACATTAACTTGTGACATTAAAATTAACTGACAATATCTGTGGCGCAGTGGGCTAAAGTCCGGCTGAGACGCATTAGGTTGCGGGTTCGATTCCCGCCGCGGGACAAATGTTCGTATAATCTGCAAGTATTTGTCTCTGGTGTGGAATGTATTAACAAAAAAAAGTGTATAAGTAGTATATCATTCATGTGGTACCCATAACACAAGCTCTGCTTACTTTAGGGCTAGATGATACTGTGTGAAATGTTCAGGATTATTTATTTAACTACTAAAACAATATGAATTCTGATCGCAGAAAAAACATTAACTTACCCTTTGTTCTTCAAAAAAAGTTAAATTGTAATTCATGTTCAAGAAAGGACCAGTGAGATGAACAACCGAGGTAATCCGATTTTATACAGACTTTAACTTAGCTAGCAAATCTAACACAGTGCTGGCAATTCTGTTGTTTCGCCGGACTAGCTAAAATTTCCTAAATGGACGACCTTATATTGGTACATACCAAAAAAGATCAAATTAGAGTACCCATTTTAAACCACAGCTCTAAAATAAGTTAAAATATTTTTTTGTTTTATTACTATGATTTTTATTCCAATTAATTCCTTTATTGAAAATAATGTATAGAGGTGTTGATAAAAACTGCGGAAAATAACCGCAGTTTTAATCAACACATCTTTACATGATGACTAAATTGAGCTAAAACACGTCAGTTATACGTTAATTTAGTAAATTTTAGGAAGTGTCATTAAAAAATGTTATTCTAATTCAGACTTTAATGCAAACATTATAAGATCGTTTTTGTTCTAGGAAATTTTAGTTACTCTAGTGAAACAACAGAATTGCCAGCAGGGTGATTTAATTTCACAGGAATCGGGCATCAGTAACTATATTTATATGTACAAAAGAATTTACAAAAATATCAAAATTATGTGAAACGATATAGCTATCCAAGGACCGTTCAAAACAATCTATATGTAGCCACATAACGTTACGTTAGCATGCAGACCTATTAAGAAACATATTACCAATTAAAAGCACACATAGGATAGTCTTTTAAAGAAAGCTTATTGTAATATAGACAATAAACCGACACATTTAAAATGTTTAAACTCTCTTGTATTCGTTTTTCGTAGTTAAGGTAGTTATAGTAGGTATAGTTTCTTGCCGGTTTTTCTCGGGCTTGGGTAAGGAGGAATTGGCACCAAAATTCACCTATAGTGTGTAAGACGTTTCAAAGTGATCCTTGTGATTGTCTATACTAATATTATAAAGAGAAAAGATTTGATTGTTTGTTTGTTTGTATTGAATAGGCTCCTAAACTATTGGAACGATTTTAAAAATTATTTTACCGTTAGAAAGCTACACTCTAAGCTATCCCCGGGTGACATAGGCTACTTTTTATCCCGGGAATATTGGTGTGTCCCGGGAAAAATCTTTAACGTAGGCGAAGTCGCGCGCGGACAGCTAGTATTGAATAAAGTATCTTTTGACTTCACTTGACTTGACTAATCGCTCAAATCCAAATGCCTTTGCGACCACTCATTCTAAGAATGAGGGGGCTGATCGTTCATTTATTATATAGTAAGGAACAACCAGGCATCGAAACCAGTCGTATAAAAATATGGCTATCAATAACCCTCAAACCTTCGAAGGTTCTGGAATTTATAGGCATGACGAATGAACGAATACTTTGAAACTGCCTTTGTTGTTCACTAACCCTTGTGCCCTTCTGAGAATTTTCCCACAATATTTTCATGTTTATGAACACTGCACTATGTTATTATTTTAAGTTTATTGCTAGTGGTTTACCGCGCGATTTTGTTCGTGTTGATATTTTGTGACACATCTTAGATATGTTTTTAAAAAATATATGTAAAAACAGTTTGAGCTTGTATCTATAACAAGCACAAGGACTTTGAATCATTACTTCTAACCTATGTCCGAAAAGAACAAAATTTTTTTTAATCCCGAAAGTTATTTTGATTCTTGACAATGTCGCAATGAGTACTCGGCCCTACCTACTAACAATACTATGACTATAAAAACTTTTTTAAATATTAAGCGACTGTCTATTTCATTATCATATAATTAGTTAACATGGCGTTAAAGTATGGTCTGTCATATTATTCTATGAAAAATAATGGTTGTCTGTAAAAAGGTTTACGAACGATAATTTTACGTGATAACGTCATAAGAAAACGTTGATGAACCGATCGTGCCTCTTTATCGCTTGTTCCGCGCTCTCGCTTGCACGCTCGGCTCAGGCGGAAAGTGACACTTTTTCTAGTGGGCAGTCGGCGTTCATCGATTTATAAGACGTTATCACGTCAGAAAGATTCTAACAGATTTAAAAAGCCACGTCATCTAATATGTCATAATTACATATCAGATTACCTCAAATCTTTAGGTAGCATTTACGTGGTTGTGGTAACGCTCTGTTCATTATATTGCCTTACACGCTTCACAAATTCACAACATGAATGGTGTCATATAAAGCCATAATGTTTGATTCACCGCACGATGCGAATCTCCGAAAAGGCCCTTAAAGGGACTCCCTGATCAAATGATTTTAACGCGCGTTTACGCCGCTCACATAGCGATATTTTTATCAGAAAACATTTAAATAATATTGAAAAAAGTTTAAGAGGTATTGTTTAATTAACTTACTTTCCGCCTATTTGTTTAAGCTGCAAGTAAAAACGACGTCAACTTTAGAAGATGATGGTTGAGATGATTATTGAATATTTTAGACATTTTTTCATTATACAATTATAAACCTAATAATTTCTTTGAAAACAATTTGAAGATGGTGGATGCCATAATTGAAAATACCATATATATTTTATAACTCTTATTCCTTCAATTAAAGAGCAGATAGCTTATAAAAAAGACTCACTTTTTCCAAACAAAAGCTCATTTGCTGAAGGCACCGCGGTGCCTAAAAAAATCGGAAAAAAATATACGGAAAAATCCGTAATGCGCTGGGTATAAGACGGTGCACAGTCTTAAACCCACCGTATTACGGATTTTTCCGTGGCGAATTTTTACACGCTGTTCTGTGGAACATGGAATCAGACTTGCACGTAGGTACTAGCGGAACAAACCACGTTGATAATGGTATACTGCTAATTATACCTTGTCATACCTTGTCAGCCTACCCTTACGAACAAAGCGCTTTGCTTCCACGGTCATAATTCGTACAGCCAAGGATTGGAATGCTTTGCCTACGTCTGTCTTACCTGAAAACTACAATCTAGGTCTCTTCAAGTCTCGAGTAAATAGGTGTCTAATAGACCTGCGTGCCCCATCGGCGGCCACATCATCGCTTAACATCAGGCGAGATCGTGGCCAAACGTAGGTTTATCGATGATAAAAAAAAAATACTGCGGAGTAGCGTAGTTTAAACCGCGCGGATTAAATCGCTAGTGCGTACTAGACCTTATAGCAAACACCCTCTATTATTGTAGTAGTATTGTAGGTAGGTAAACATGCCGTGACCATTGAGTTATGGTAAGGTTTACACGAAGCCGGCTCACGCGAACTTGCGGTGGATGCATATATCAGAGGTATTCAAATGGTATTTTAACTAAAACATTACTAAGCTTTTAAAACTACTTTGGGATGTAAAAGTTTGTCCTTAATTTTGTATCTTTCCCCTCTATTTAGAAACGTTTCTCAAAATCTGTCAAAAATTAATCACTATTTAAAATAGTGCCATCCCTTTTTGTAAGATAGTGACAAATAGAGACAGTGTGAATTTTTAGCAGTGCTTAGACAGTGTTCAAGTTGAGAAGCGTTTATAAGTAAGACTTATGTTATTGACACAAATATCAATTCTTCGTTTGTCATTTCATGAAGTAACATAGCTCTGCTAATTTAATAATACTAGTTTTATTGCATGTTTTATTCAGTAATCTTAGCGGAATTTTAATGAATAAATTATGATTACATGGGACAAGTATGAACAATTGAATTATATTTGTATTATAGTGCAATGTTATTTGAACGACGAGGAATCCACAGAAAATTTTTGACGGCCATTCCGCGTGACGTCTAGAATTGACAATTGACCATCGACTAAGACTTTAACCAAAAATTTTACTATAAACAAACATAAACACTTGACACTGGCAAAATTGACATTATTATGTCACATGCCATAAACAAAGAAGAAGAAGACACAAATGTCACCGCGCGACTCTTGTATTGATCAGACTAGATTATAATACATATTAATATTTTAAACTTGAAAGTGTGTTTGTTTCACGACTAAACGGATCTTGATGAAATTTCGTATATAGAGTTGAACATCGGCAAGTTTTATGTAACAAAGCCGAGGGCAGAAACTAGAATTTTATACACTTTATTAGAGTTTTAAAAAAAAGTACTTTATCAGTCTGTTTACTTTGGGGTTAAATAATCATGTGTGAAATGTCCAGCAATATACTTATATTATATACAATAATTACATAAAAACTTAATAGATTTCATACCTAATATTATACAAACTAGTAATGCTAATGAGTAGAGTCGCACATCATTGCATTTTATACCTAAAACCATTGACATACATATCACCTCACGTCTCTACTATAAGTCAACACGAGTCAATAACCATGTCACGTCTCAAAGAATAAAGAAATCCTTGAGAATTTACTAGGTTACTATATAAAGTAGTAAATGCTACGTCCGCTACGATAGTGAACCTAGGTACATAAGTGCTACGGGTGTGCTACGAAGGTGCTACGTCTTCCGGCACTAAGCATCGGCGGACGAGGTTCGTGTTTCAGCTTTTTCTAAGGTATTTTATTTTAGTGTTCCGTAGTATGTTTGTAAAAACGGATCGGTAATATCTTTGAAAGTTAAAGGTATTATTGTAGGTATGAGTATAATGTCAAAACGGACTAAGTTTCAAAGATTAGATTTTATTTATTAAATTTTGTCTAATCATTGGGTAACATCGATACCTCAGAACAAAGATTCTCCGTTCTACGATCCATAATATCCCTTCTTCCATACACAATTATTATTATAATTTCGAATAGGTATTAACACTTAATAAGTGCCTCTGCCTGTCTGTTTTTTGAACAGACAACAAACAGATGAACACATTTTGATAAAATTTGGCAAGGAGGTACATTATGTCTTGGCTGTGGACATATTTTTTTGTAGATTAGGCGAACTTTTATGTTAGTACCACGTGTTCGGAGCGCGGCCACGCGCGGGCAGAAGCTTGTTTATACACAAACAGAGATGTTTCCGTATATTGAAGTATACCAAGCCACAATGACTGAACTGATTTTAATGTAACTATATTTGGGTTTGCAAGCAAAGTCACTGGCAGGTACCTAGTTAACTGTTTTTAGGCCAAGACGCCTACCTAATTTATCACTGTCTATAAAACCCTAGACAAAATCCTTATCTATGTAAGTAGGCTTCTAGAACATTCATGTCTGTGCTATTTAGACTTGTAGAAAATGTTCGCATTTGTTCTTCCACAGAAGTATTCCACTTTCTGTAGAAATCGATCTCAATCCCATCGACACAGCTTTTACGACGTTCTAAATCTTTCAGCCTTATCGACCTAGAGTCGTGTCTTGTTGCAAGTGAAATATTGCCTTTTCAGACGCAGGCTTTGCACGATACCTACCCACTAAGATGCTGATTCTCACTCACATGCTGAGAAAATACGGAAAACCTAAAAAGTAAGACATGGAAATAAGGTCCAAATTTAAAATAATTTTATTCAATACAATCACAAGAATCGACTTATTTACATGCAGTGAATTTAGGTGCCGATTTTCCCAAGGCGTGTCCGAAAAGACCAGGCAAGAAACTCGTAAATATCATTGAAGTACAAAATTTCGAATCAAACAGATCAGAAATTGCTAGCATTTTTCAACTAGAAAAGATCTGATGATTTTCAACTCGCTGAACTCATCATTTAAAACAAAAAAATAAAATCAAAATTGGTTCATCCGTTTAGGAGTTACGATGCCACAGACATTTACACATTTTAAATTTACTACTGGTCGCCCACTGGTCAAAATTCGACTATATTAATTGAAATAAAAAAAATGCATTCTGCACTCCTTCACCTTCTCTATATAAACTATAAACTATAAGTGTGCAAAATTTCATACTCCTCCGTCCGCGTAATTTTCGTAAAAAGGGGTCAAAGTTTTTGCTTCACGTATTAATATATAGATAACACCAGTCTGTTTATATTGGCGGATATATATAGGCCGGGGCTTTTCGTCACTATCAAAAGCCAAGTGATAGTGACGAAAAGCCCCGGCCAACCTGTCGGTGGGCTGATGACATCATCCAAGTAACAGGGATGCACTGGATGTAACTGGGGAAAAGCAGGTAAAAATGGAAGAAGCCGGAGAAGAGGTTCTTAGTTCACAATCAACTTATTGTATCTATTTCTGTTAGAAAAAACGGAAAATTCCCTAAATCCGTCTATCTATCTGTCTGTCCACCTCTGATCGCAGACTATTAGTTTTATCGTGAAGTTTGCACGTTAATACGTATCCATTAATGGCCCTAATAAAGTTATGAGATAATAATTTTTAGGGGTAGCCATTCTTATCTTATCCTTACAAATATCAGAAGCCTTTCCTGTGTGTGGTCTGACACGCGCTATGCCAATATTTGTATATTTAATATTTTATTTATAGATCTGTACGAACTACGTACGCAGGCAAAGCCCAAAGCATTGCAGAAGTTAGTGGTAGGTATATATTATGTGAAGGCCGCGCACAGTGGATGTATTTTGTTAAGTAGGTACACAATTAATAATATAAGAAAAATCATTAATACGTAGGCAATAAACGAAGCATTATTTCACCGCCATCGCCGCGAGGGAGCGTAATAAATTCCCAATAAAGATAGAGGTTTGTATGACGAAATAAAAGGTCCCCCGATGCCGTCGATATTTCACGACAATTCGTAACGCCCTGATTCCTACATTTATATCCAATTTAATAGGAGTTTTATGTCGAAATACACACTAGAAGTAACAGGAGTGGTCGGAGAATTGTGGTTCGTGGAAAACTGTTGGAAACAACGTCCGTCTATTTTCTTGATGTAATTTGCATAACGACCGGTGAGGGTGACTCTCGGCTGCGTCGTTTATAATGAAGCTAAAATGGTTCGCGACAACCCTTTGGCTAGTGACGTCACGCGTAAATGGCGCCCGTGGTAGGGTTGACACTAATTTATATCGACTGGTTCTGATTAGTGAATCTGGGTTACAATTTATTACAAGCCGTATCATGAAAGATATAGGTAGATAGATTTTTATGCCCGTATGTTTTAAATCTAGGAGATTCATATAATAAAGTAGCAAAATCGTTTCATCTACCGATTGAAATTATCTACAATAATAGTAATGCGAACATTTCACACAGCATCATCTGGCCCCAAAGTAAGCAGAGATTGTGTTATGGGTACCACATGACTGATATACTACTTATATACTTTGTTTTTGTAAATGCATACATATTATACATAGAAACACCCAGACCCGAGACAAATGCTTGCAGATCATACAAACAATTATCCCGCGGAGGGAATCCAACCCTCGAACTTCTACATCTGAGCCGGGCCTTGGCCCACTGCGCCACAAAGGTCGTCTTCTTCTTCGTTAATGGCATTTGTTATAAATTATGTAATTTTTTCTTATGTCAAGTGTTTAGATTATTTATAGTAAGTCGACACAAAGTCGTATGTCGTTCGTCGTTTGTTATTAAATAAAAAAATGCTTTCTCTTTATAAAATAATTATACGGATTATTTTTTGAATCACAAAGAAACACAAAACTTTAATTCCAGTTATTCACACCCGAGTCCAATAACTTTTGCTTTATATCAATAAAATCACCAATATTACAATTAAATCCCGAAATAACTCGGGGAAAGAATAAATAACTAATAGTTAAAAAAAACTAAAAAAACACGCTTTATATAGAAAACCAAACTAAAAAATTATTTATTTTCTACTTTTAGTTTTAGGATAATCGTTTTTTTTTTTAATTCGTATTATTGCATTGTCATCGGTCTTTGACAGGTGTGCAAAATTTGAATGAAATCTGGCTGTTTAAAGTGGGTCAAAATCGCGTCCTAAGGAGTCGGTTACAAACATACAAACAAATAATATAGAAGAACAACGTATACTCCGCTAAACGGTCAAAAATAATCAACCAAAGAGGTTGTCATTGGGCAGTGCGTAATGGGCAGCTCAAACTGACAGAACTAACAGTTTGTAAACACGCGTCGTTACTTAGGCATCAGGTTAATGATAAAGTGATAATGGACACTTATTTATAAAGTATAGAGGGTGCTTTGTACGGCTTTTAATATAACATTTTCATTATAGTATTGCTTTTATACCTACGCAGCATGAGTATATCTACACAATCTACTAGAATAACAAACATAAATCCAATAAATTAAAAAAATCTAATGCGGAAGTCAACAAACCTACCCAAAGAGTATTTATGTCTATATTCTGTGGTCATACTTGTTATAGCTTACACACACGCGTCACGATATACAAAATTAGCTGTAATCTTGTCTCTGGTATTAAATAAAACGTATTAGTCACGCGATGCAGCCCTAACCGAGGGCTGCTCCCTAGTTCAGCAGCATTTGCAACTGCGCATCATATTTGAATTATTTGATATAAAGTGTAGCTTTGTAGAGATGATTTCGAATTCAATGTCTGCGATTTATAAAGTTTAAAGCTAACTAAAGTAACTAAAAAGCTTAGTTTTTCAAAGTCCCTTAAAAATATTTCTTGATTCGTTTCGCTAGACTGGTTTTATTAAGTGTTTTAAAGGACTTAGATTCTAGTTTGTTCAATATAATTAGT
The DNA here is from genome assembly GCA_948098915.1 of Lampropteryx suffumata. Lineage (NCBI taxonomy): Eukaryota > Metazoa > Arthropoda > Insecta > Lepidoptera > Geometridae > Lampropteryx > Lampropteryx suffumata. The sequence continues at coordinate 18,031,488 of OX402557.1, read as the reverse complement.
AGTGAAGCATTCTAATTTGTGTTTTATGTCATTGACATAAATGTCACTCCAATAATTTTCTTTAGAAAACAATCTCTATCAATTTGTGTTGCTATTTGCCACATCTAAAAGTAAAACGAAGATAGTATTATATAAAAAATGTGTGCGTTTCGGGACGCCCGACAGAAGTGATAATATAAACTAATCTAACTAGCGCTGTGGGTTAAAGTGAGAGAGAAGAAGCCCGCCTGCCTACCGCTGTGGCAGGCGGGCTTGCGTAACGCGTTACTTAACGAAGCGGTTTACCTTACCATAAGAAGTTATCACTTCAAATTCTAATTCAAATCAGTTTTATTCACACAATCACAAGGATCACTTCGAATCGTGTTATATGCTAATTGAGTTTAAGCTGCTGATATGTAGAGACACCTTTACTTTACGTACTCCGTCTAGCTTCGTCTTTTAATTACAGTGCAGTCATATTAGGAGGGTATCACCTCGGAATGAGAGCTAATAAGCTCTATACACCTTCATTTTAGTATTCGAAAAGTTGTCTCAAAATTCTCATAAAATCTCGTGTCTGCGCCGTAAGTTATTCAAGGGGCACAAAAATCTGTTTTCCGCGATTATCTATAACTCTAATGATGTTATCAATTATTATAAAAATTGTAGAGCATAAAATTTGAAGTTTTGTATTAAAAAATGTTTCATACACCCAAACGTTTCTGAGATAGATGGCAAAGAGCCCGCAACGCTCAGGTAAACTCACTGTAATGTAACGAGATTTTATGAGACTTCGAGACCACTTTGAGAACACCAAAATGAAGGTGTATACGAGTTTACGGCTTATTAAATAATTAAATAAATAATTCGAGCAGAGCAACATGTGGTCATGCATTCTTATCAACAACATTGTAATTTATTTTATAATACGCTTATTTCACAAGACTACCTTTTATGTAAACTATAAAATTGTCTTTTGTAGTTTTGCATTTTCAGGAAGTTTATTATAGATAGATAAATAAAGGCATTTATTTTTATAATAGAAGCACACTATGTTCTCCATATAGGACCTATTTACGTTTACTAGTCTATACTTAGTTGTTCAATTTGTTGCTTTATCTTTATTTATTGACATTAAAATGACAAGGACATCAAATTTAAACATCACGTTAGCAAATTGTCTAATTAAAATGTAGTCTCTATTAGCCCGACCAACATTGAAATGAATGGAGAGGCAATAAATCTTGTAGATTCCACGATCTTCCTAGGTCTTAATATTGATGCAAAACAACAGTGGGGTCCACAAATTGAAACACTTGCTGGTAGGCTTAGTTTCGCTGCATATGCAGTTCGTGCGATACGGTGGCTTACTGATGAAGCCACAGCTAGACTAGTTTATTTCAGTTACTTCCATAGTGTTATGTCATACGGCATCATTCTCTGAGGGAAAGCAGCTGATATTGGTAAAATATTTGTAATTCGAAAAAGGGCAATACGTGCCATTTATAAAATGAAACCACGAGAATCTTTGTGAGAAATATTCAAAGAAATTAATATTCTCACAATAGCTTCACAATATATATATGAAATTGTTATACACACATAAAAATAGAGATGGGATTCAGCAAAATAGTGACCTTCATAGAATCAACACTAGGAATAAACATAAATTATACATCCCTAGGTTTCGACTAGAAAAAGTAAATAAGTCCTTCATGGGGGACACGGTGCGCTTCTATAATAAGCTTCCTGAAAATGCTACTAAACTACCTATTAAGAAATTTAAAGCATACATAAAAGGTAGTCTTTTGAAGAAAGCTTATTATAATATAAATGACTATACTATTGATAAGAATGCATGGCCTCATGTCGCTCTACCGTCAGACAGTTAACCGACACACTTGAAATGTATAAACTTTCTTATATTAGTATTTCGTATTTAAGGTAGTTATAAGATGGATCATATAAAAAAGCACTATGACCAAGACGAGTTTCTTGCCAATTCTTCTCGGGCTTGGGTTAGGATGAATTGGCAAATTCACCTAGTATGTAAGACGTTACAAAGTGATCCTTGTGATTGTATTGAATAAAGTATCTTTTGACTTGACTTGACTATTGCAGTATTTTTTACCAAACTCAATTTATTTTCCAACATGTCTTTAACATTAGCGTAAATCAATAGCCCTGACCTACCACACTATAAAACTATAAAAATATAATTAGATCACACCCTCGCAGACACACATACACAGTCTCACAAATGCATACACAGAGACATTACATACATTATGAATGGGTAAAACGAAACGGGAGTGCCGAGCTAAAACTGAGGGGCCATATTATTGATTAATCCAAATTCAAGGCTGACTATTCACTAACCGTACAAAGAGCTCGGTTTGCGCGTGTCAAACATGGATATTTTAATCATTATGATAATCACGGGGTTTAATCACGTATTATTTTGTGCATGAAGTTTTAGCTTAAGAATATAATCGGACCACGGATCAAACTCACTCTAGTTTGATCCGTGGTCCAATCGTTGCCTCTCGTGAAAAATAATACGTGACTAAAACCCGTGTTTATCAAAATGTATAGTACCTACAATTACCGAAAGTTTTGAAAGTGAAATGTATATGTTATGTTATTAAGTCAAAGTAGGCAACCAAACATCAAAAATTAAACTTGCTGTAAATTATAAGTTTTGGCGCATTACACTAGGCAATAATCGAACACTCATTCAACTTTCCTCTAGTCTAGTATGCGATTGACCAACCGAGACACTCGCCTAATTGAAATTATCTGGGATATTCAACGCATATATTTTGTTTATTTTTAACAAGTTTGGACGTCGATTCACCATTCTGTCGCGACATGAGTGTCCACCTTTAAGACACCCTATGTTTGCTCCCTATCGGTAGCCCAAAACACTATGCCCTTTAATTTACGAATATACGCTTTAGGAAACTAGTTTCGCTAACGAAGATAGCTTGCGTGTTATGGTGTTAATTTTGTTATTCTATAACGTGAAATTTTCTCACAAAAAACACAAAATAATATACAATAGTATAAAATTCATGTGTAACTTTGGGCTATAGTTTAAATTTATCAGCTCTGATCCAGATCACTGTCAGTGAGTAGCGTCCCCAAGACACTAGTAATCTTGTGCGGTATTTAGATGTAGATAATATATAAGCAGGGAACTATAGGACAACCTAATGGGCGACCGGAATTCAGTAGCCCTATTTCGGTAGGCTCAGAACTTTCGGCGCGGTCGGCTCTGCTATATGCACGCTCACTATTAGTAGGTCAGCATGGCGATAGAATTCACAGGCAACACGATAATCTTTTTGACCTTAAGAGTTCTTAGAAGAGTGAAGAAGATAATACCAAGTCTCTCAATTTCTAGTAATATCTACTTGTCGGTACCTATAACTGCGACACAATGTATATCCTCACCATCTCCATGTGCAGCCGGTTTCATACTACTACTTGGCATAGGCTTTTCTTCGTCTGTGGCAATCAACCTCGTACTGTAGGTTGCAGGTTCGATTCCCTCCCAGGATAAACATTTGTGATGAACATTGGTGTTAGTTCTGTGTCTGGATTTTAGTATCATAAATATGTATTTAAAAATATATAAGTATTCTATTAGCCATCCGGTCACCATAATACTACATAGTCACTACATAGTATAAAACAAAGTCGTTTCCCGCTGTCTGTATGTCCCTATGTATGCTTAGATTTATAAAACTACGCAACGGATTTTGATGCGGTTTTTTTAATAGATAATAGTAATTCAAGATGAAGGTTTATATGTATAATACATGCATAATGTAGTAGAGAATATCAGTGTTTCTGTATGTTTCTCAGTGTAGTTTAGAGGTTTCTAATGTGATGTCGTAAATAAATATTTTTTTTTGCAATCGTTGGCTGAACCCTACGAGATAGATCAAAATAATGTACTACAGCATTAGTAGTACACCTTAAAAAAGTCCGCGATGGTATATGTCTATCTCTTAGGTTATGTTATTCTCTTAGATAACGTTGTATTTTTAGACATTCTGTAGTATATTTAATATCAGCATTGCACCCGTGCGAAGCCGGGGCGGGTCGCTAGTATATAATATAACGAAGATAAAGCTTACATAACGGATAGTCTTTTAAAGAAAGCGTAATTATAATATAAATGACTATAATACTGATAAGAATGCCTAATGTTGCTCTCCCCTCAGACACACAGACTAACTGACACATTCGAAATGTATAAACTCTCTTGTATTAGTTTTTCGTAGCTAAGATAGAACATGCAAAAAAGCGCTGGGACCAGGACGAGTTTCTTGCCAGTTCTTCTCGGGCTTCGGTTAAGAGGAATTGGCACCTTTCACCTTGTATGTAAGTCGATTCAAATACAAAGTGATCCTTGTGATTGTATTGAATAAAATATGTTTTGACTTTGACATTGAGATATTTTTTATTACTAGCTGGTTTCCGCAACTTCGTCTGCACTGGATTAGTACTTGAAATTTTGACGAATTTTTAAGCCCATGGCAGAATAGCTTGTAGATGGCAGATTTTTTTCCTACTTAATTGAAACTTATCGTTATATTTTGGACAATTCACACAATGTCTTTTTAAGTTATAGCCTATTTGTTATTCTGATGTATAAGATGTATATTATTGTAAAGTTTCATTAAAATCCATGCAGCAGTTTTTGTGAAAGAGTATCAAACATACATAATGCAAACTTTCGCATTTATAATATTAGTAAGGATCATACATTAGCTAATGTGTTAAGACAATTAGAACATTATAATAACCCAGACTATACTTTAACGCCACGATAGTTATCTGTATGAATATAAGATACAGGTCTAATTTTTATGGTCGGAGATTCAAAAACAATATTGATACAAATCCATTGAATCATTTTCGCTTGTTCCAATCACCAGAACCTTTCGATTACGAAATATTCTCACCCAAAAGTCCCAAATCCTCGTATAATATTCAGAAACACACACGAGATTTTTGTACACATGCCCAAATGATTTCATCTCCCGTTTCATTATTCCGTAATGCGAAAACGTGACGTCGAATAACGTTTTAACATTTTTTTCATTATATTTATATTATTTTTAATAACATGTTTTACCACTTAGCGATAATGAAATTTTTGTAAATTGAATTTTAGAATGTGATAAGATAATGAATAGCTATGAATTTCAAATTATATTATCGAGAGCGGGAGCGAGTTTAACGAAAATATTGAAGGTAATCGGTATGCCTACATACGGATTTTATTCAATCAGGGCAAATTGTATACCATATTAGAAACATGATTACTTGATTGGAAACGTTTCATTTGTAATCTTTTCTACATACATTTAGCTTATTCAATATATTTTTCAACAAATTATACGGGTTATTATAGATCTATTAGAGACGATTCTAATTGCCCCTGTTGGTTTACAATCCCTCTGATTGGAATTGAAATACTATTATTCACCTGTTTAATTTTAATACTTACAGGTTATTATTTGTTTATTCATTTTATTTTTGATTCCTCGGAAAACTTCAGCTAACAAATTAGACAAAAAAATTGATGTTCCCACAAAGTAGAGTATAATAATAATCATCTGGCCCCAAAGTAAGCAGAGCTTGTGTTATGGGTACCCCATGACTGATATACTACTATTATATATTTTTTATTTTTTTTGTAAGTACATACATATTATACATAGAAACACCCAGACCCGAGACAAATACTTGCAGATCATACAAACATTTGTCCCGCGGCGGGAATCGTACCCGCAACCTTCTGCGTCTCAGTCGGACCTTAGCCCATTGCGCCACAGAGGCCGTCATAGAGTATAGACTGCGCCACAGAGTATAGACTGAAGGCTACTCGTATTTAAAAGTTTCCATAATGATTCCATAATGATTGTAATGATTCCAGTTAGATACCTATATATACCTATATACCTACATAAGTATAGAAAAAACATAGTCGGATAGACGACGCCGGCGTTAACAATAGATACACAAGTAGGTTTACAAAAATTTAATAAGGTTGTGATGCAAGAAGGAAAAAAAACTATAGCTACAACCTGACACGGCATAAGAAATACATCACCAGAGTTTTCATTGGCTTCTAGAGCATACTACATTCCTATATTATTCTAACGTTTATAATATAGTAGGATGATATTTGATTATAAGATAAGTTTATTTAACCAGTAACATGTACATTGGTACATTTTTTTCATAGATTAAGATCTTACACTAATTATAGCAGAACCACGCCAAAACGGCGGGGACAATTTTGTTTGTATTAAACATGGTTTGGATATTGTCAGTGACCTGGAATACCTGGAAGCCTGGAATATTTTTTTTTTAATGTTATTATCTCATAAAACCGTAATTTATGAGCCGATTTGAAAATTGTTTTTTTTTTATGTGAAAGGATATACTTTCCGATTAATCCCATAAAAATTTCATCAAAATCGGTTCCGTAATTTGCTTGTTAAATATGTCACACAATTAAATTAAATTTCGTATTTTATTTGCCAGTGGTGTTTACGAATTTGGAAAAATGATAAGTATTTAAAATAGTATCATAAAAACTTTTTAAACTTAAAAAAAAGGAAGTTCTCAATTCGGTTGTATTTTTTTATAAATTTTTTATTTGTTGTTTATTCTTTAATTTTTTAAACGTAATTATGTTAAATGTGAACAACTAAGCTATTTGACTTCTGTGGCTCGGAAAGGGCACGGCATAACAAAGAAACCTTGCAAGTAGGTACAGTATCGAATGTCTTCGCAAAGTCTGACTCAGAAGTATCTACCTAGTGGGTGCGACGCTAGAACCCGACAAAGAAGTCGTGAGGGAAATCAAAATAATTTATGTCTTAGTATTAAAAAGCTACATCGGAATTTCATTTTCGTAAAAACTTGCAAAAGAATACTGAAAACTGGTATGTTTGTATTGGCATACATTGACCAAGGATTGCAAAAGCGCTTTTATCCCGTGCTAGTAGACATGGTCACCAACATTCACTCCTCTCACGACAAATAAACGCAGACGAGTCAGTAAAACCGGAACACGACGCTTTGCGACGGAAATGAGCAGAGATGCACTGGCCTCTAGCGTCACCTAGTCATCCTGCCTACTCACACTTTAAGAGAAAGAAAGAGAGAGATTTCGGTATAACTTCTACGTTCTATGTCGGTACTCCAGACAGGACTCGTTTACATATACTTACTATGTATGAAAGCGTACTTAACGAAATCATTAGGTGGATACTCAGTGTCCATTTCAATCCCGTGCTCCGTGGCTGAAACACGTTAAATAGGTGTTGTGCAGAATGTGCTAGTATTGTGGTATTATCTGTAACTGGTTGTTTTTGATACCCACAGGGGCATGTACGCGGTCAGACCATTATATTTAATGTGGCTAGTTTCTGTTGCCGTGATCGCGTTTGTCGCCTCTATTGTCATTGTAGCTTAATACTTTTCAAGAAAATTTCCACAGAATTATTAGAAGTATTAGTAAAAGTAGTATTAACGACAGCAAAAGCAACGTTGAGTGCGAATCGTGAGCGCGAACGGGAACGAGCGGACAGTGGATCAAACTCACCCTTATAATGAAATTATCTTCTCTAGATTAATAAAAACAGTGTTTGTGTCTTCATCGACAAACGTATTAGTGAGTAATGATTCCTGTTTTTCAGAATGCAATAGCAACTTAAAAAATTCGGAATCACGGAATCACGGAAACCTGCTGCCTATTACTCGCCTGTCACCAAAAGACGAAAATACACACTACAACAGAGGCATTAGCGTACTAATGGTGTGTTCACACATCACTGCCTGTCAAACAAGATCTGAACTGCTATCTAGAGGTTGCAAGTTATATAATATGGGTCCCGAAGTAGAAAGACTGCGTATAATCTGACCGGTGCCGCACCTCGTTTGGCTCCGACACGGTCTGGGGATCAGCCTTGACATGTCAGCTCAGTGCGGGTTTTGTTCACTTGGAAACAATAAGGGCGCGGACGCACTGGCAAACAGTTGGCGGCCGTCTATTTGCCGTAAAAAAGCATCCAATGCGGATTTCAATAGAACGCTCTACATATCTGTAATTTAACTACGCTTGAAAATGAAGCACGTAGTTACTAAAAATGGGGTATAGTCTTCTTTTTTATACGCTTTATATTAGCTTCACTTGTATGTATGTTTGTATGTTTGTAACCGAAAGAAAAGAAAGAAAGAAAATATATTTATTTGTAACCGACTCCTTAGGACGCGATTTTGACCTCAAATTTTGCACACCTGTCAAAGACCTAACACCTGACACCTGACACCTGACAATGCAGAAATTTGGAAAAAAAAAAAAAAAAAAACCCGATTATGCTAAAACTAAAAAGTAGAAAATAAATAATAGATTTATAAAATTTATAAAAAATAAGATTTAAGATTTAAGATTTATAAAAAATACGCTTTATACAGAAAACCAAACTATAAAATAGAAAATAAATTTTAATATATGTAAGTAAGAAAAAATGTTTTATATAAAAAAAAAGCGTGGGGTGATTTTTAAGATATTATCGAAATGATAATCCTTCATTTCATAACTGTCAATGAAATATTTATAACTATTGACACCATGCACCCCACGCTTTTTTTTAAATAAAACATATTTTTCTTACTTACATTTATTACAATTTATTTTCTATTTTTTAGTTTGGTTTTCTATATAAAGCGAATTTTTTAGTTTTTTCAACTATTATTTATCTTATTGCTATAATTGCATTTGTATAATGACAATTTTGCCAGAGTCAAAGTGAATGTTTGATTATAAAGTCTTAGTCGAATGTCGATCGTCATTTGTCTATTATAAACGTCAACGCGGAATGGTCGTCTAGAACTTTCTTGGGGTTCCTCGTCGTTCAAATCACATTGCACCATAATACATTTATTATTCAATTGTCCATTCTTGTGTTATGAAGTCACTATTTATTAAAATTCCGCTAAGATTACTGAATAAAACATGCAATGAATGAAAAAAAAAATTTGACTAGAAGTGCTATGGTATTTCATGAAATGACAAACAAAAAATCTGATTTTGTGTTATAGAGTCACAGTCGATTGTCATTTGTCCATTCTAAACGTCATCACGAAATGTCCATTTAGATTTTTATTGAATCCTTCGTCATACAAATAGCAAAGAAACATAATACACTTCTAATTCAATTGCTAACACTTTTGAAAAAAAACACAATATATTGATTAAATTTCCGCTTAAATCACTCAATAAAACATGAGAAAACTAATAATTTTATAAGAGCATTATGTATCTTTGTGAAATGTCAAACAAAAAATAACCTTTTCGCTAAGATATGAGAGTTTGGAGACATTTATATCAATGACATTAGAAACAAAATGGAATGATCTCCAAAGCGTGTTAGTGTGTATTTTGAACCAGTGTGGAGAAAGGATTAAAGTGCGCCTCATAGATTAAACAGTATAATAGAAAGACTCTAGCTATGTTTTTAGGAGAGGTTTCATTGAAGTCTGAAACCAAAGTCTATAATGACTTCATATCAGCCCCTAGAAGTCCACTGCTAAACATAGGCCTTCCCAATAGATTTCCAGGAAGAACTATTTTGAGCCCTCTCTTCATCCACCGATTTCCCGCGATCTTTACAATGTCATCAATCCATCGGGTGGGGGGTCATTATACGCTTCGTTTTCCTGTCTTTGGTCGCCATTCGAGAACTTTAATTCCCCAACTGTTATCAGTTCTACGAACTATATGGCCTGCCCATTGCCACTTCAACTTGCAGATTTTGAGTGATATGTCGATGACTTTGGTTCATCTACGAAAACCAAACCAAAGTTAAAGTCAAAAATATTTTTATTCAATACAATCACAAGGATCACTTCGATCTTACATACTATCTTACATACTAGTAAGATCGAACGTAAGCTAGATCTTTCATACTAGGTAAGATGTATCTAGGAATATAGGTGGCAATTCCTACAAACCCGCGAATAATTAAAGTTGAGATAGATATCTGTGAACCATAGTTTCGTTTGTTTATTTTGTGTTGGTTCCATTTGCTTCATGGTATGCCTGATAGCATTCAATTTCGGGGGCCAGTTGGCGGACAACGGCTGTTCCAATTATACTTCGCTATTCCAGTCTGCTGGTCTCCCGACACGCAAGTGCCCGGTTACCGTGCAGTCAGGCATATAACGATTTCTACTTACCTACAGATATCGCCATAGCGGCTCTAGAGTCTAAATGTTATGGGAACAGTGATCATATTTTATGTCAATAAACGATAATAATAATAAATAATGCCGGACATGTCACACAGCATCATCTGGCCCCAAAGTAAGTAAATTTTGCATGACTGAAATACTTTATTTTTAAATAAGTATTTATGATACATAAAAACACCCCAGACCCGAGAAATAAACTTTCAGATCAGATACAGATCATACAAACATTTGTCTCGCGGCGGGAATCGAACCCTCAGACTCAGTCGGACCTTGACCCAATGCGCCACAGTGGTCAATGAGTTAAGATACAAAATGATTTACGAACCTACCCATACTGGCTATATATTTTACTTCCTCTAGAGGACTAAATTACAAATGTGTAAACCCTATCTATTTACCAAATAATTCTTAACTTATTTAATATTGTTTTTAGTCTATGGTATATGCTTGTTATTCTATGAATACATATGACAGCGAATTCACACGATGTTTAATTAAGTTTTGTCCTTGTCATTCTAAAGTCAATGAATAGAGATGCCAACAGATTTAAACAACTCTTTTACCTAGTGTGTTCTAAAGGGAAAGACCCTAGGAATTTGGCTGCATATGTAGTCATCATAAGGTCATCGTCATCTGTAGGTGTCCAAGTATATAATGTAGTACATAATTTATCTGGTGCCCATAAAACAAGCTCTGCTTACTTTGGAGCTACATGTTGCTGTGTGAAATGTTTAGCAATATTTATTTATATTATTTATTTATCTATGGTGTCAACTACAGTGCCAACTGATCTATTCTGGCTACTGTAGGAAATAAAATGTTCTCATAAAAACAACATCAAACGGAAGCGCCATCAGATAAGTTGGTGGCACTTTATGTGTGGTGTGCAATAACAGTCAGTTTAAGATATGTAAAGTAGTAACTAGGTACGTCGGTATTCAAACAAGAGGAATCGATTACCTGAGTCAGTTTAAATTGAAAAAAAAATATACTTAAGTGGATCCCGCGTGATTTACAAAGCTTGACAAAACAAAACGAAACGAACCTACCTCGTGCAGGCAAAATCCCGATCAGTGAAATGGGAGAAAAAATGTCCTGAACAAAAAACCATAGAGTAATAAGCAAAACAGAGATACACCAACACAAAGAGAATACAATAGCAACATCCACACCGGAAATTGAACGGAACGTTGATTCTAAGCAAAATCCGCTCCGTTCTACTCAGCAGCGCTCAGGTGAGTATTCATTAATCAAACGCAGAAATGTTGAAATGAAAAATATAAACGAGAACCGAACCGTACTTGAAAAATGAGTATGGCCATCTTTTAAACGGAGACAACACTTTACGAATGACGTTGTAATAAACCTCTACGGGATTTATGGGCCTCGGTTGGATCAAATATTTTTTTATTCTGACGAGAAAATTTAAAAAGTTTACTAGATAATACATAATAATAATAATAATCCCGGACATTTCACACAGCATCATCTGGCCCCATACTAAGCAGAGCTTGTGTTATGGGTACCACATGACTGATATACTACTTATAAATATATATATTTGTATATACATACATATTATACATAGAAACACCCAGACCCGAGACAAACACCTGCAGATCATACAAACATTTGTCCCGCGGCGGGAATCGAACCCGCAACCTTCTGCCTCTCAGTCGGACCTTAGCCCATTGCGCCACAGAGGTCGTCAATAATACATAATAGGTGGACAATGTAGAACACCATCTCACCTCAAACTAAGCATAGCTTGTACTTACTATGATGACAAGATTACTGATACAAAACAAATATACAAATATTTTTAAATACATACTTATCGCACTAAACAATCTAATTTATTATAATATGTATTACTTGTGAGATACCTACATTGTGTTTTCATGCGATGGCCAAGACAATTTATACATTTAAAACATACAAGATTTTTAATATTGATATGGTCACTATAAGATGCTATTAGGTTAGCTAATTAAGTAATAACTTAAGACAGAAGGTCCCTTAAGTAGGGACTGAATAAATTAACCAACTTGGTATTACATGAATCTTACAACTTTATACGGCAAAAGAACTGAGTTGCGAGACTTGTTTTTTTTACAAGTTATGTTTTTGATGGCATGTTATCTTATAACACACAAACTATGTTCATCACACAAATCATAATCTAACTAACTAAACTGTTGCCAGGATATGAACTCACGACCTTTGAAGGCGGGGATCGCCTGCCCCTGGCCAAGAGCTGCCACGCCTTCGATTTCGCAAGTAACCTCTGCCCCAAAACTATTTGTAATCGTCAGAGAGGTTACCATGAATGATGAGTTGATTCAGGTTATGTATTTCTACCATCAGCTAGAGCAGAGTTCATCCTATCATTAAAGTAAAAATATTTGTTAATTTAATGATATTTCAGCTTGATACCTCCACGCGTTCGTGAGAAAAAGGGTCATGACAGACAGGCGGACGGACGGACGGACGGACAACAAAGTGATCCTATAAGGATTCCGTTTTTTCCTTTCGAGGTACGGAACCGTAAAAGAAGAAGATCTCCTTCACTAGTCGATCTGCATTTCCTGAAATCGAATGTCTCACTGGACAACCTAGGTATTTCAAGAATAATCCAAAAGAGTAGGTACTCTGTAGGTCAGCCAGCCAGACCTAGATGTTTGAAATTGAGCCAGAGACGTCACTAGTGTTCGTAACACAAACTACACACTTCATAGCGCTTGAGTCTATCAGCAAATCTACGCCTACTGCGCCACACTTGCGTGACTTTATAATTCCCAGTCTTATTAACTCTGTGACGCAGTAGGCAAACACCCTGAGATGCAAAAGGTTGCGGGATCAATCCCCGCCGCGGTACAAATGTTTATAATGGTATGCGAGTATTTGTCTCGCGTCTGGGTGTTTCAAAAAAAAAAGTACCAATATAAGTAATATATTCAGTCATGGTACCACATGACTGAATATACAACTTATATACTTTTTTCCCGAAGCTCTCCTTACTTTGGGACCAGATGTTGTTTGAAATGTCCTGCATTATTTTATTTGTTTATAGCTTTAATTACTGAAGCTAGATAAAAACGGTGATATAGATACTAGGTACCAACCTACGTACTCACATTAATGTATTTATTCTAAATACTTGCGATCTTGTATTTACTTGTAATTGTGTATGTGTGTCGCGTAATACAATGACAGAAACCCATGTTTGTGTAATCAACGAATACTGTCTTCTCTCTCGGGTAGTTGATAAATGTCGTTTCATTTGGCATTCGCACTCCCATTTCACAAGCGTGTGTTCCTAATGGATCAATTAAGGGATGTACACACAGGAGCTGATACAGACTCTCTGGTAAACATCTGGTTAACATGAATATTCTGTTAAGCTAAGTTAAATATATCTTATGCTATTTAGACGAGAATCTTTAAATATGGCTACCAATACCACAGAATACTTATAAGTATAAGTATAGAAAGCAGAATCCACGAAAACATTTATTTATTCTTAACAATTCATCTCGCTCAAGCGCTTAGTACAGTCAGCGTGAAATTGATATGAGCGTCTAAAGTAGTCAAAATGATCTGAAAAACGTAAAGCAATATGATATACGCAGTTCGAATCATCATATTGTTGTAAGCACACAAGGTGTTCAAAATATCTTACTACTCATTGTTTTTGAGAGCTTTGTTTGCTAAGATGATTTTAAACACCCTGACTGCTCATATAAATATGAAACAATGAGTAGTAAGATATGTTGAACACCTTGGGTGCTTACAACAATATGATGATTCGATCTGCGTATATCAAATTGCTTTTATGTTTTTCAAATCATTATGACTACTCTAGACGCTCATATCAATTTGACGCTGACTGTACCTAACATATTTACCTACATATTGCCTCTCTTTCTATCGGGTAACTCTATCTCGTCTGGCGTAGCACTTCTCTACGAATTTCCCTAAAGTAAATCTCCAATTGAAGATTAACATGCTAAATATTAAATGTCGTAGCAGTGACATAGCAAGGCCCAAGGGTGAGATGTGATTAAGAGATGAAAATTCAAAGATACGTTAATAATCTAAGCGTTCCTACGCTTAGATTTTAGGTAGGAATTTTAATCAATAAATTGTATGCAAACTTCATAGCACAAGAATAGATTGAATTATAAGTGTATTATGTTGCAATGTGATTTGAACGACGAGAAATTTTTTGATTTGATTTGAAAGACGTCACGCGGAATGGCCGTCAAAAATGTTCTGTGGATTCCTCGTCGTTCAAATAACATTGCACTATAATACATATATAATTCAATTGTTCATACTTGTCCCATGTAGTCACAACTTATTCATTAAAATTCCGCTAAGATTACTGAATAAAACATGCAATAAAACGAGTAAGAAATATTAAATTAGCAGAGCTATGTTACTTCATGAAATGACAAACGAAGAATCCGACTAAGACATTATAATCAAAAATCACTTGACACTGGCAATTGTCGACATGACATGTTATTTATATGTGTATTGTGGTGCAATGTGATTTGAACAACGAGGAATCCCAAGAAAATTCTAGACGCCATTCCGCGTAACTGACGTGTAGAATTGACAATTGACCTTCGACTAAGACTAATAACAAACAAACTGACTATAAACTATAAACACTTGACATTGGCAGAATTGACATTAGTATGTCACAGGCCATTAACAAAGAAGAAGAAGAAGAAGAAGTCTTCTTCTTCTTCTTAGAAGAACATTTAATAAAAAAATAAAAATTTAAAATCTACGTAGGTGTAGTCTGTAAACCGTGCCTTTATAAGTCCCAGTCTTATTAAGGATTTATTTGTATAATCTTTCCTGAAGCATAATCTGATCTTCGTTTAATTATTGCCCCGATTAATTACTTGGTTGCTAGAACGGTAATTACTCATCTTGAGTAGTGTAACTACTCAATTGAGATTCTGATTCGTAGCATTGTGTAAGCATGTATCGTACGAGTACATCTAATATTAAAACAACTCTATTTCACTGAATAGGCGTCTTCAATATCAACACGCGTAACATACGTTACCTAATACATAAGTACTGCTTATTGGAATACCTTAGCGTATTAAGATGTAGGAATGTAGGAAATATTTTCATTGTTAAGATTAATCTATACTAAGTTTACTATCTGGCCGTCAGCTCAGTTGGTAGTAGCTCTGCCTTCCGCGCTGTAGGTTGGGGGTTCGATTCCCTCCCAGAAAAGTATCTGTGGGATGAACACATGTGTTTGTTCTGCGTCTGGGTGTTATAAATTATTATACGAATTTTAAAATATATATCTATGTAAGTAGGTATTCTATCAATAATCTGGTCACCATAATACAAGCTATGCTTAGTTTGGGGCTAGATGGTGTTGTGTCCTTTGTCCAGCTATATTTATTTATTTATTATTCTGCCGTCATAAGTAAGAAGAACGCATCTAACATTTTTTTCGAAAATGAGTTAAATACATATTCGGAATCAGCAAAAAAAGACGCATCTACTGGTACTTGAATTATCTTCCTAAAATAACCACAACTCTATTATTTTCACTAATAAATTTGACTTAACTGCAATAATTATTGAAGGATACTAAATAAAAAAGGCTGTTCTGACTTATACTACGTTAAAAAAACATATATACGTAGAAGCGTTTTATTTGTCTACAAAGTTTTTACTCAATTAAAGATAGAAAAGACATTTCTGATTAATCATAAGAAGGAAAGACGTTTATGCGTTAAATATGCCTTTTCATATTAGTATTATTAAAAATACTCAGACGCAAGTGGGAGAAGGTATATATGCTGCAGTAGTATGTATGAGTTCAAAGTTGTCATGTTTTGTCCCAGAATAATCGTATTTAACGAAAGTTTTGTGCCAATAGGTGACAAAAAGAACAATACCACTTTTCAAATCTATGCTGCGATTTGGCATAAAGCAATTTCTGGACGAAAAATGGGTGATATAACAAGCTGCTTTAGAGCTAAAGTTTTTTAAACTTACGCGATCAGAACACATTATTATATACACTCCGTCGAAACGTCGGGAAAAATAGGTAAATAAACGCGATAAATACCCGTTAATATTTATAATAATGCTTTAGAGCTTTCTTGTAAGCAAATAGAGACCTGAAAAATGTTGTCATCTGTAATTTTCATAGAGAACTGTGCCAGTCAGAATAAAAACTGGACCTTATACTCATACATGCCGCATCTTATCAATTCAGTTGCCGTTAATTTTGACACGATAAGGCTGTAATATTTAGAGGCAGGTCACACCTACATGGCTGCAAACGAATTTCACATCAGGTAGAGCTGTTCATGAAAAGGAAGAAACATATCTATGATTTCGAAGATTTTCACCAAGCAGTATTGAACACCAGAACAAACAATACTGTGAAAGTAATGAAAGTAGAAGATTTTTGTAAGACTGTTCTTGTACAATGAAGACTGTTCTTCATCGTACAAACTGCAAAACTCTTCTCTTCGAGTATATTATTTAAGTGACATGCGTGAAGTAACATTCCTCCGAGGCACCTATATTATTCGTTACATAGCTTGCTTTGATAAAGTAGAAGAATTCTCACTATTAAGTGAGAATTCTTTAATTCAGAAAATCATTTCTACGATTAAAAAATATTGGAAAATGTGGAATTCGCTAAAATAAAAATATCGCTTGAAATATATAAGCTTGAGTGTTGATCTCACTCAAGCTTATGAACAAGACTGATTGTTGCATAAGTAGGTACCCACTTCACAAAGATGTGATTATTAATATAAATAAAGAAGACCTAACTTTCTAGTTATAAATGTGATAAATGTTACTTAAAATGGTGTGATGTTTGTTTAAAAGTTAGTGATTAGTATTCCTGATTTATTAAAAAATATTATATATAAAATATATAATATAACTAAAATATTATTTTGTGTTGTCCCTATAATGTTTATTTGGAGATTTTCTATGCTGATTTTTATTATATAACCAAGTATTTTAATAAATATAATTATTTATTATAGTATTTATTAAAATAGTAGAAGATTGGTTTAGTAAAAGATGAGAGAATTGTTTTTTTCTATTCCGTTTAAAAACAGCTGATATTAATGTATTAAATTTAGTTTAAGATTGGCGCATCTGCGGGTAATTTCGATGTTCATTGATTAATTAGGTCGGCGTTACTAGTTTGAAAAGCAGTAAATGGCTAGTAACGTCCATTTTATTTAGTAAACTAGGATCTAATAACATATTAACATTAAGAAAGAAAGACATTTACTTTATTACTAAATAAACGAAAGACGTTTCTAGCCAGAAACGTCTTTTTATTGCAGTATAACATGTTTTCTTGTATTTTTTTTACTAACAAGAAAATGAAAATGTTATTTTCTAAATATATAAAGTAAAATTTATTAAAATAATATTGATATTCTGTTAGGGCAAAACATAATTACAACTATCGCATAATAATATACCAAATTTTTCAATTTCCGAGTTACAAAATATTTATTTTCTCCGTTTTTTATTTTATGTAGAAACGTCTTTCTTCATTATGACGGCAGTATTATACCTTCGAATGCGTCTGTGGCTAACTTGGACTCGAAAGTCGGTGAAGAAGTTTACAGGTATTTTGAAGGCTTCCGGCATGCCCACTTTTGAAAATGGCCTTAGAGCACTGGTGGTCTAGTGGTTGTTGGCTCAAATCCAGTCGTGCATCATAGGATTTTTCAATGCAAAAAATATAAGTGCGCTATACAAGTAATTGAAGAAAACTATCGTGAATAAACCGGTATGTCACAGAACCCAAAAAAAAAGTTTGAAGACATGTGCAAGTGCAAGAAAGAATGCCAGATAGACCAGGGTAGAAGCCTTTAAAAATAATAGAATTATTGAAAGTATTGAATAAAATAATTTAATGATATTTTAGTACAAGATTAAAAAATAATAATCTCGTTTATTTTGCACAAACAAATTTAGTTATACTCACGATAAAATTGTAAAGGCATTATTAATTCGATTATGTCTTTTCAGATTATCAGTATGGATGAATCTGTTTGTATAATCTGCAACAAGGCAGATGATAAGCAAGTGTATGAAATAAAAAAGCAGCTTTGAATCGTTTAGTGGTGTCTAGCACAAAAAGAATCGACAATAAATACAGAAAATTTGAGACTTTGACATGAGCTTTTATTTATCGTAGTTGTAAAGTGTGTAAAGTAAAAGTCATAGTTGTGTAAAAAAGATCAAAGTTTTTTACATTTTCTGAGAAGATTTACTATAGTAATATATCTGTTGTCCGTTTGTTTGTATGTCTGTCAAGACCCTTTATCTCGGGAACGCGT
Organism: Lampropteryx suffumata; assembly: GCA_948098915.1. Classification (NCBI taxonomy): domain Eukaryota; kingdom Metazoa; phylum Arthropoda; class Insecta; order Lepidoptera; family Geometridae; genus Lampropteryx; species Lampropteryx suffumata. The sequence goes on along the minus strand of OX402557.1, from coordinate 18,012,850 downwards.
GGAGGTAACGAGTTGAAATTAAAACGATATACTTATGTCTACAGTCTTAAAAATGTGAAAAAAAAAAGTTCTAAATTTACAAAAAAATAACCGTTAAGTAGGTACCTAATCATTTTAATTTTTATTGCATGTACCTACAAATTTTAACGGAACCCTAGGTGGGCGAGTCCGACTCGCACTTGTCTGGATTTTTTTAATGTGTTTCTGTAAAATATGTTGTTACTAATAATTATTTTTGTCTTGTATTGTCCTTCATAAAAATAATACATATGTACTCGTTATATCGATATCCTAATCCCAAAGGTCAAATGCGTAGAATAGATACAAAACGAACCTTATAAGCAAGTTATACACGATGTTCTAAGTAGTATACGTAGGTAATGGATAGGTTTCCAATTTCCTTTGTCGTCATAAAATGTACCTACACAATGTTTCATACAAAGAAACAGCATAAAGCGGTTGTGTGTGTTCTGTACTAATTCTTTTTTCATTTGTCCACTAAAAATGTTACTTCTTACTGATTGGTGGGTACCAACAGAATAAACAAGCCTTACATTATAAACGCGAAAGTTTGTATGTATGTTTGTTAATCTTTCACGCAAAAACTACTGAATGGATTTTAATGAAACTTTACAATAATATAGCTTATACATCAGAATAACACATAGGCTATAATTTGTAAAGATATTGTGTGAATTGTCCAAAATATAAAGAATAATAATAAGTAAAATAGATTAATTGGTCATTGGTATTAAGATAGATAGGACCTTGGAGAAGAATATAAGCTACTCGAAGTACCTACTAATCCTGCGCAGACGAAATCGCAGGCACCAGCTAGTAAATAATAAAGTAAGTACTTAGTTAAGTATTATTCCAGTTCGTGCATAAAAACAAATGACCAAAATCCACAATTCACAAGTTTAATTTCGAAGTCGAGACAACTTTATTTTCCCCAGACACCGATGGGGAAAACATGCCATCGTGAAAACATTTGAAAAAGCGTCGCTACGCCACAGAATTAATAAAACTACGTAAAAAGAAGTCTCACTCCCACAGTAACTCGTATAATTCCTATCTACTTAATTTTAATTCTAATCTGTCTCGGTCTGTTTGTAACGTTTTCACAGCTAAACGGCTGAACGGATCTTGATGAATGATTTTGAGGTGAAAACTTCTTTAGCATCGTTGTGATTTGAAAGTCGATGAAACGAAAAAGCGACAGTAAAATGAGACAGACACTTAAATTCATAAGATTTAACGTGGGAGAAAATGAGATAGGAATCATTCGATGAAACGAAAAAGCCAAAAATTTTTTAAGGTTTCACTTCTACCACGTGTGAATTGCACACATGTTTATTTATTTGTACCACGCGTGCAAAGCCGTGGACAAAAGCTAGTATTACTAATTTTAATTAGTATTACTCTGTTAAAGCCTACTTCGACAGAGAGCTCGCCTTTTCAATTCAATTTTGAATGCTCTGTGATGGGAATCCTTTTCCGAATCCCACTCGAAGAATCAGAGCACACTGCATTGCAATAAGTAAAGGCTAAACAAAGAGAGGTTACTTTACTCTTTATCCTGATTTAAAAAGATGGGAGGCGATGTGACGAGGCAATACTACGCCAAGTTCCAAGTTTTTGATGGAACAAAGAAACAGTCCACTCTTTGAGCGAGTAAATACAGTAGATACGACAGAATTGCGATACTTTTTCTGTTCTTTGTAACTGGACTCCTTGGCTAGAAGCTTTTTATTCATAGCGATCGAAGTCGATGAAACACGCGATGTTCGTTTGCAATAGAAGAAGTAGGTATGTATAATACCTACTATATGTATGTATGTAGGTATGTATATATTCTACAGCCTTATAAACGTCTCTCAAATCTGTTAATCACTGTAAAATAATGACATCCCTTTTTGTAAGACAGTGACAAATTGTAACGACGAATCTTATGCAGTGTTTTAGATTTCATGAAGTAGCACGGCTCTGCTAATTTAATATTGTTTTATTCGTTTTATTGCATGTTTTATTCAGTAATAATGGCGGAATTTTAATGAATAAATTCTGACTACAGGACGGGTATGGAGAATTGAATTAAATGTGTGTTGTGATGCAATGTGATGTGAACGACGAGGAATCCCAAGAAAATTAGACGCCATCCCGCGTGACGTCTAAAATTGACAATTGACCATCGACTAAGACTTTATTAAACAAATTGACCATAAACAAACATAGACACTTGACACTGGCAAAATTTGCATTATTATGTCACATGCCATAAACAAAGAAGAAGAATAGCATTTTTCTAATTGAGAGGCGTTTATAAATAATGCAGCTAATTCTTACTTCTAAATTTATTAATAGGTACCTACTTACTATTATGTACTAACCAAATATAAACATTCATTGGAACTTAAGCTGGAATTTACTACCCCACTTATATAAACCCACAATACTTAGGTGGATGGGTACAATCATTAATCTCAATTCTTTGTGGCCCATAACGACCCCAAAAAGAAGCAATTCATTAGTCATCCCCAAATGCATTTAAATAATTAAAACGAGCCTTTGACCTTTACAAACACAGCAATAAATACGAATTTGCGTGTTATACTCGTGTCTGCGTAACTACCTACCCCACTTTGCCAACTCAATTCATCCCTAATTGAATCTACTTGTTAGCGACCTCCTTCGAGAAATTGCGCTCTGATTTCGGCCTTTTTTTAAAAACTTGTATATATTGTTCACGTTCAGAATAAAACCCGATTTTAATTGTTGGTAGGTAGGTCTAATGCTTAGATGAAAAATGATTCAGACGAAACTGGTGATTAATACACTTGTGTAGAAAGGGTTTGCGTTATAAATTATTTTACTTGGTAAAGTCTGGGCACTATACTGCTATGAGTAGGTAATAGGTACCAATAAAACTTCATTATAACGCAATGCAGTAAATATCACTTACGTAAGTTTGCTGTTTGCCAAAATGCGGATGTCCACACAAAACTTAACACAACAACACTGGCCAAAATTCAGCTAGTTATTTACAATAAAAAAACAATAAAATAACACAGAATTTAAAAAAACAACGAAATGTCCAAAAGAATTTACGAAATTCGAAAGGTTGTAGAGTATTGCACTAAAATAGTTCGGGAAAGCGCGATGATTTTCCGCGCGAGGGAACGCGGAGTGAGCGAGCGACGCGAGGGTAGAACTCAAACTGAGGGATAGAGGATGGCAGGATGGGTTCTATTCCGCTAGGGTGGCAATGGGGTTGGCACTTTGGTAGACAGCGGGGGTGTCGACGACTTGAATGGACGCCGACTAGGTACGTAACGCATGACGCTTGCCGGCGCACCCTCACTTCGCAATGAATATTGCTCTAATTATCGCGAAGTATTCTAAACGATCTCCTCGGTAATGATTACTGCTGGCATCAAATGTTTTCCCGAAATTAAAGAAAAGAAAACGGAAAACCGGGTTTTTCAAACACCCTCTTAGCTACCTACTGGTAAGGTTTCAAAGAGAGATGTAACGTACAATCGTTATTATTATTTAATAACTAATAATGCCCGCGTAGGTAAGTACGTAGATACAAAATAGTCTTCAGGATACACAACTAGTATATCTACACAAAGTTTTACCAAAATCGGTTAAGCTGTTTTTGCGTGATAGAGTAGGTAGAGTACCTTAGTACCGACCTAACAAACAAACATCCACGAACGTTCAGATTTATAATAATTTGTAGAATTAGGAAGGATATAATAAGTAGACAACTGACTGTACAAACACGCGAACGAAGTCGCGGCTGTTCCAGCCAGTAGAGATATAATGTTGTCAACCTCTATGCAAATACAACATACCTATCTTACCTACCTGATATGATCGAACCATGGCATAATTTAAAATCGATACGAACTTCAAATCTAGACATCGAGGGGCGCGTCGCACCCTCGCATGGCACCCTCTTCCCTTACTGGATTACTTGTTTTGTTTCGAACCGTAATGTCCGCACACGCTGTTCATTTTACACCATAGATGAACTCAATATTACCTACCTAGATTATAGATTAGAGGATTGGATATATTGGTACCTAGCTTAAATTTCACTGCAAAACATCAGAAACGTAAGTCTATTTAAAGTTTATATTCTGTAATATAAAATTATTTAAGAGAATATATTTATTTTTCTTCTTTTTCTTCTTCGTGAATGAAATGTGTCTTATTAATGTCAATTTTGCCAGTGTCAAGTATGTTATGTATGCGGATGTTGTTTATAGTATGTGCGTATAGTAAGTTTGAAGCGTTTCTAGCTGCGTCTAGATATTATATTTTATGGGTGATGCCAGAACTAGCCGGAAAATACGAAATTAGAATTTTTTCAACCAAATTACTAGTGCTGTAGACGGAAGACAAGACCGCTGGTAGAACGTCGTATAATTTAATATATAAGCAAATCGTCTTCTTATATCGTCGGTCCAATACTCAATTTGCCAAACTGAAAATTCAAGAGTTTTCAGGAGAGCGAAAACAAAGTTCAAATCGTTGCAGTAAATCAGGATTTATAGATAGGTTTTTAAATCAGGGCAATATATTAGCTTTAGGTAAATGTCTAAAAGGTAGTATTTATCAAATTGCTACAATATGAATAATATCGAAGTTATCGCAAATTGTCGAGTTTATCATGGTTAGTTTTTGTTGGTAGATATTTAGATGTACTGAGGTAAAATATCCAATGTGGTAATTAGACGAGTATACTGAGGTGTAACACATTAAGAAATGCATTAATTAATAGTAAACAAGCCAAAATGTAGAAGGTACAAACAAATTACTGACATATTTTGCTAATGTAGGCTAAAGGAAGTTATTGATAAGGGATAAGATAATTAAATAAAAAAGACGTAAACTATACATATTACACCATCAATTTTTCTTCCCTTGTACTTTTTAAAACCTAAACATAGGTAATAAAATCAACAGCAGGCTACTTACATTTATGCTATTTATTATTTAAACTACGACACTTACGGTCTGAGTTAGTTTAAATTATAAAATTGGGGTTTTCACTAGCCAACATTTTTAGGAATAAAGATTTTAGATACATTTAGGAAACCTGCCTAAGTATATTACTATGATTGCTTGTTATGTATTAATTTTAATAAGTAGCTTAAAGAAAATATGGTGTTTAAAATCTAGAAACTGTCTCCTTATTTCAACTCTCCTCAGAGTTTTAAAAGATCATCTTTAAAGCAACTATTTTGTGTATTTTAACAATTTTTTTCCAAAAAGGGTATCTGGAGCATATTTTCTGTATTGAACACAGACAGCATTATAAAGGCCAATCTTGACTCCATCACCTGCAACATCGGTCTGATATTGTTGTTTGGATCCATAATCCATAAAATCATCCATGTCTTGTTCTGATTCTTCATTGTCTTCATTTCTTAATATTATATTATAATTATTTCAGCATATTCGTGCATCATGGCATCGTAACAAATGCTTTTCGTGAGCTTCTGCATTTTTAATTGTAGGAATGGACTGCTAGAAAAGTGATCCTTTAAAAAAATCTGCTTACTTTGATAGCTTGTTAGGAGGATTTTTTTCCTATTTCTCTGGCGACATAATGCCTTCATGATTAACTTTTATCAGGGCGCCCTTAACAAAATAAACAGTTATATTCAGGGTGTCTAAACCTGACACACACAGACAATTTTGGTTTCAACACACAATTTTTGTTTCTGACGATACAGTAAATGTATTAGGTAACATGAGTATTTTGCCCCTGAGTTATATCTCAATTTTTCTTCATTTTTGTGACATACCACAAACTGCTGTTGCCTATGCAGATTTGGGAAGTTACGAACTAGGTTGTAGATTTTTAGTCTTTAGAACAAATGCTATACGCTTATGTTGGTAAACCACACCGGCGAAACGTTCCGAACCAGCCAAATCAATGGCAGCTTAGGATGGCATTGATTTGCCCTTCTTTGTTTCATAAATCTCGCCTTTGAGGCAGTTTTGTTTATAAATATTTATTTTTGAATTATTTATATATGTATATTCTTTTTATTATTATTTTCTTCCCTCATTGACTGATCTTCAATATTTTCAGACGGAAGTGAGTTTTAATTGCTTGTTCTTAATAACTATTTATTAGACCATGATAAACTAGTCAAACTACTATTTTGGATAGTCAATGCACATGAATGTACCTTAAATCAGCCAAAAGCATAAAACTTGAGCAAGGTAGATTAGCCAAACTGCCACATTAACTAGTTGACTTATGTGGTTAAATGTATTTTTATAGGATTCTGCCATTGTAAACTGAACAATCGGGCACATAGAACAGTTGACAATAGCAACAACTCAATTCTATGCAGATAGCTGAAATAGATAGATGGTGATAGATTGGTCATTTTTAATGCTACAGATATGATATTTTACCACATTGTGCTATTGGCCTAACCATTACTATGCTCATCAAAAAGTGAAAAACGCCAAAAAGGCAGTTTGGCGAGTTGACCACTGGACCAACGATATATTAGTGAACCTAGGTGCCGGTTCTTCTTAACCACTTACAAGATGAATCCGGAAAGAAACTCGTCTGGTCTTAACGCTTTTTGTATGATTCTTGTTAATTTTATTACGGTTACCGGGTCGAGTTGGAGCAGATTCATCACAAGCTTTTTTGTAACCCTAATAATCAGATATTGACAACGTCTAATAAACCGATGAACGCTGGCTGCACGCACGAAAAAGGATGACTCATTGTCCCGTTACGCTCATTGTAACGTTACGATCGGAGCGAGAGCGCATAACAAAACAGATAGATGCGGCTCTATCTGTTTTGTTATGACGTTGTCACGTTAAACAACCGCCGTAAACCGACTTTACAGTAGTTATAGAGATCATTATTGTAGATAAAGTTTTTTAAACTTACGCGATCTGAACACATTATTATAAATACTTACGTGTATTTATCGCGTTTATTTACCTATTTTTCCCGACGTTTCGACAGGTTTACACTCTGTCGTGGTCACGGGATGACTTATTGTAGAGAATTATTGTAGAGAATAAAATTTCGCATCTTTTGTTTCTAGAAAACTTTTTGTAAAACTTACCGTTTACGATCTATGGCCATTTAATGAACCGGTTTTTCTATCGCCCCCGATAACTTTTGAAATATTAGATTAATCAAATCCAGCATTTTGTGATTTTACGCTCAGTAATGATGTAGTTTCTGCTGCAGTGGTCAGCACTACGCGGAACTGCTTCATTATGCAAGTTTGAGGATATATAATTAAACGGTTTTTCCAAAACAATCTTGTATATTCTTTCTTTTTTACACTTTTCTCTTATTGACACACTGTCACTCTATTTTTCACAGTAGTCATTAAACATTATTGAATAATATAAAAGAAGGTTGTAGTCTACTCAATACAATCATCTTCAAAAAGTAAGTGATCCTAAACCTTATAAAATAAATGAATTTGGATCGGAAATTTAGTGCAAAGTTAAATGCTATTTTGACTGGTCTATTTACTCAGAAGAGTTTTTGAGGTTTTGAAGCTTCACTTTGAGTTGCCAAATTAAATTGTTTGGTCAAATTTAGAAGAACTGACACAACAATGACGTTAATTACATTTTCTATTTAATAGAGAAGCACGAACAAATTATTTTATGATAACAATCAAATTATGAGATACCTAGCAGGGACAGACAAGAACAGAAAGCTGGATACAGCAGCTTATTCCTTTCCTTGTCCTATCTAACACGGATGATCGCGCAATTTATGCCTACTGCTATGTACCTACTTGTCGCAAGTTATCACGATGTTAATTAATTTATGTGTGTAAAACTTCTCTCGAAGGACTATGAAGGGCTTCAGTTCCTCGTTCAATTAACTATCTGTGTAAGTAGACCGAGATACTTACATAATCTGTGTAAATTATAAGTAACGTAACGTTTCGTTTTCATTTCATAGCAGCTACAAAACGATTATTTTCAACTAGATGTTAGATATGGTGACATAAATGAATTACTTCGTTTTGCTTATAAAATTCTAATGTGCACTTTTGCTATACTTATAGAAAAATATTAATTATTATACCATAAAATAAAAACAATACTTTCATTCTTTCTGGACAAAACGAAAACGAACGAAACGTCAAGTCAATTTTGAGTTTTCTCAAATTCTCAGCCGCTCGCTGTATATGTATTTTTGCTGTTTGGTTTCTGAAAATTAAACCATTTAATTGAATCCTACGACACTTCAGAGGTTTACATTTGCTGAAAAATATCAGCGTTTGAAGTTACTATTTATAAAGGTACAAACTTCACGATATCCAGAAATGACAACAGTCTCAAACTCCCAAGTTTTTTCTCTACCGATCAGTTTTGCGATTGTAGTCATCGATTTTAGCAAGCGTGAAAGACATTTTTGCCGAGCGTGATAGTTTTATCAACTCCAATAACCTCAGTTCTGTCTTGTGCTCCATATAAATTTCTATTTCAGGTTATCAGTGACCTGTCAAGAGGACATTTTTCTCGTGCAGCAGCTCCTGCAAATTTCGCAAAATAGGAGACGATAATCCCTTCAAGTTCTCCAATTTCATATCGAATCTGCCACCAATAGTAAGTTTGTGTATAATCTGCAATGTTTGTTCTGATTAGTTTTGCCTAAGTGTTGTTAGATTGACTTGTCAACATTTCGTATATTCTGTCTACTAAATGCAATATGTATTTACTTACTCTGGTTACATCCTTGATCACAAATAAACCTTCTAAAGGTGCTTATCTTGGATATAAAACATTATACTTAATTAATATATGTATGCATTTAATATTATTTGATGTTAAACCTTTACATCTTACATTTTAACACTAACAAAGCTGTAGTTTTATTGACAGAGGTTCAAGAAAAAGTTGTATTTAACAATAATAATAATGCCAGCCATTTCACACAGAATCTAGTCCCAAAGTAATCAGAGCTTGTGTTATGGGTACCACATAACTGATATACCTAATTTGTACTATTTTTTGAGACAAATAAAATTGGAGATTTGCATTGAAGATCAGCAGGACAAAGACAGCATTTGTTCTGGGACTAGTGGTTGCTTTTGTTTCTCACCTTAGATGGTGTATCCCTGTCAGTCCGTTGCGACTTCAGGTACCTTGGTTCATTGATCCAACACAATGGCAATATAGACCGCAATATGTAAAATATACTAAATGTGTGATGAATGAAATGCGAGTAGATCATAGGTACTAAGTGATTAACAAATGTCCCTAAAAATTTAATGGGAAAAATGATTGTAAGTTCTGTTGTAATGTATCATCAACCATGTTGAATGTTTCGAGTGTTGGACTACCAAAGAGAGGAATAGATGAAAAGTGCACAAGATAAATAAGAATGTTGGATGGATAAACAATAATAGACATGATATAGAAATTTTGTATGATCCTTGCTAATTTTGTTACGAATGCCGAGTTGAGTTAGAGCAGAATCATCCCAAGCTATAATGAGCTTTATGAGACAGTTTCTGTTTTATTATGTTTTTAAATTTGCCAATCAACAAATCTGGCACGTCGCTTGAGACTTTGTTAGTAGCATACACATTGTCCAATAGAAGATTTAGTAACTTCAGCAAGCCTAACTGTAAAAGGAACAGGAAGCTTTTTTTTCTAGTATTAATATAATGATTATCACTATTTTTGTTAAATTTTGACATGATAGTTGTTTCCTTAAACTTATTTCATTTAAGTGATTATCTAGGGCCCATGTTATAAATTGCTTCTGAAGACATGGTAAGCTCATCATCCTATAAAACAGCATAAAGTGACTATCAGCGGTTTTGTGCACTAGCTCATAGGAGTAACTTCCAGGGTGGTGGAACGATGCCTCGCTGCAGTAAACGAACACGTAGCGGCGCCCCGGGGAACAGTGACGTTTTGCAGGGCGCCACCAATCTAGAGGAGCATCACCATCATAAGCGGTCACGGAACAGCAGGTGTGTAGTACCAGGGCTGTTATGAAATATATATGTCTTCTTATTTACAAAAATAATAACAGAATAATATAAAATACATGTGAAACAGTTAAGCTATCTAAGAACCGTTTAAAACGATCTATAGATTACTCAACTGATCCCTAAGTATTGCCAAAGGCAGAGTTCCCAAGACACTTGCGGCATTGCCACGTTGAATGGCAATGCTAATACGCTGAGCCAGATAGGAGCTCTTAGGTCACGCAATGTATATTCCAGATGCTGTGAGATAATTTAGAAACGCGGTGTGCTCCTGTTCCCCACAAGCCCTAGGTCTCAACTCCAACTCATAATGTCTTATTATTATTATTACTGGTATATATTAAAATTGTAGTGTCTATAATTGGTGTACTCGTATGTATCCAGCATTAAACTCTTGTACTTACCAAAATTAATGTATAAATAAGTCTGTTCGCAGTCCTATTAATAAATAAATGTTTCAGCTCTCGTCGACATTCCAAAGTAGAAGATACAAGTTTCAGTGTTAAGAAATGTATGACATGGTTCAAGGAATACACCACAACTTCAGAGCCTGATGTATTAGGTGAGATTTTAAACTACACTAATCCTAACTCCATAATATTATAAGTTTAAAAGAGATTGTTACCTTTTCATGGCTATACGGATGAATGGATCTGAATGACATGTGGTACAGAGATTGATTATATCAGATGTAATAAGTGAGCCTTTAATACTAATCCATACCTTAATGGTAATATTATAAATTCTAAAGATTCTGTCAGTCTGTTTGTTGCCTTTCACGGGTTAACGACTGAATGGATTTTGATGTAATTTGGTAACAATTGTATCTTAGGGAAGAACATAGGCTACTTTTTATGTATCAAAGCCTGAAGCTGAAGCTAATATTATAATGAGTTCAAAAGCTTGTATGTTAGTGTTGGCCTCTCAATCACGTTGTAACAAGTAAACTGAAGGATTATAGAAATAGCCGTGGCTATACCTTATATGCTTTGTATAAATTATCCTTATTACGGAAGCCAGACGCTGCGTATTTACTTGCCGCTCGCCTATCCACGGACGAAAATAGTCTACTAATAGTTAATCTTTACTAAAAGCGTATTTCCTACTAATATTATAAACGCGAAATTTGGAATGTATGTTTGTTACTCTTTCACGCAAAAACTACTGAGTGGATTTTAATGAAACTTTACAATAATATAGCTTATATATCAGAATAACACATAGGCTATAATTTTTAAAGATGTGTGAATTGTCCAAAATATAACGATAAGTGTCACGTAAATAGAAAAAAAAATCTGTCATCTGCGAGCTATTCTGGCGTGCGCTGCAAAAACCGTTAGAATTACACAAAGTACTAATCCTGCGCAGAAGAAGTCACGGGCACCAGCTAGTATTATAAATCCAAAAGTAACTCGTGTCTGTATGTCCGTTTTTTACGTTTTCACGCCGAAACCACTGAACCGATTTTTATGAATTTTGGTATAGAGATAGATGGGACCTTGGAAAAAGACATAGGCTACTTTATAAGTAGGTACCACACTGGCGAAGCCGCGGGCAGCAGCTAGTATATCATAAATATCTCTATTAGTGTAATAAAAGTGAGTTTACCAGCAGTGATCGCGCAATGGACGTCTGCTATTGCTAGTTGTCGCGAGTTACGTAATATGGTATAATATACTTAAAATATATCCTATCCTTTAAGGACAATTTTTAACGCGAAAAACAACTTTGTGGCAATACAAAAAATTTGTACTCAAACAAAGTGGTCGGACGTTCTAATAGTTAGTTATATTTGCACTACTTATAGGTATACTGCAATCTGACCAAGGTCAATGTTTTGTGGTTAAGATAGATAAATAAATGTGGTTGAATTGATTACCACATAGAAATATCGTACCATCCTACTTCCTACTAATATCATCATTAAATTAATAATGCCAAAGTAATGACAAGCTCAGCAGCTTGTGTTATGGGGAACCACATGACTGCTATACTACTTATATACATTTTTGTAAATAACAGGCTAGCATGTTATGGTCATGTAATGAGAAGAGAAGAATGGCATGTAACAAGGAGAGTGCTTGGTATGAATGTTGATGGATTTACGAGTAGAGATATGCCAAAGAAAAGATGGATGGATTGTGTGAAGGATGACATGAGTAAGAAAGGAGTGAGTGTTGAGATGACGGCTGATAGAGGAGAATAGAAGAAGAACACATGTTGTGCCGACCCCACATAATTTGGGAAAAGGGCAGGAAGATGATGACTTACATATTATCTATCTAATTTAAAATAAATACAGAAATTTACAGAATAATATACAATAATATAAAAAAACATGTGAAACAGTTGAGCTATCTAAGAACCGTTTAAAACGATTTAAAGATAGGTGAACTGATCCAACCACTGCCAGAGGGCAGCGTCCCTAAGACACCGGCGGCATTGACACGTTGAATGGCAATGCTAATACGATGGACCCGATAGAAGCCAGCTCGCGCAGTCACACGATGTGTCTACCAGGCATATTTAAGTAGTCTCGGAGCCTAGCATATAAACTACGACTTTTTAGCTACTTATCTATGCACCACGCAGACAATGCCGCGGGCAGCAGCTAGTACAGAACATGAGCAATTTTTTTACTTCACTGCTCTGTCAAGAAAGTACCGAGAAACGATTAATAAAACACAAAATGTTAGTTTTTCATCCATATGTATTTTATCGCCTTCAAAGTATTATCATTCAGAAACGATACACTAACGAGAACGAGAAAATCGAAACACGCCAACGAAAAATCTAATTCTTCTAATAAAAATAAAATCTTTTTTGGAATTGAGTTAAGTTCTTGCCGCGAATTCTCCTTTAAGTCTTCTACCGAATGAAAAAGAGTGCAAAGAAATGGTATTTTGAGTTTAGGAAAATAAAGATATTCACCAGATATAGCTCCTAGGTGGTATTTGTTGAGTACATGGTACATGGTTGATATTATGAGTTTTTTGTCAAAAATTCGTTCACAATGATGGCCTTTTCGTTGAATTTGCTCTCTTAAACGCCGCATTAAGCTCAAATAATATTCTTTACTAGCTGTTACCCACGACTTCGTACGCGTACCTATGTTTAGTACCTCTTTTTTATTTTTTGAAGGAATGCATTCTGTGCATCTAAAGACCATCTCATAAGTTGAATCCCTTATTGTACCTGCAAAAACGTTGAAACACTGGTTTTTGAGACAAAAATAGCCTATGTTCTTCCCCCGAATGCAATACATCTTCTTACCAAATTTCATCAAGATCCGTTCAGCCGTTTAGCCGTGAAAACGTAACAAACAGACATACAGAGACACTTTCACATTTATAATATTAGTATAGATTTACCGTTTACCGAAATAATTTCCTGTGCACAACACCGCGATAGTCAAAGAGAACAGTCAACTTAACTTTGACTTTTGCCTTTGGTAAGTATCGTTTTTTCGGTTTCAGTTCATTCGGAAGACGCCACTTCAAATCGTGTTGACCAGTTTGCATGTTAAACTCGTAATCCCACGTCTCGTCACCCCACGTCTCGTCACCAGTAGCAATGCGTTTAATGAATGTTGGGTCGGAATTTACTCATTCTAGCATGTCCTCTACTCATTCTAGCATGACTCTTATGCTATTGAGTTTTAGGAGAAAATTCAGGTCTTTTGGGACTAGCCGAGCGGCAATATGTTTCATACCCAAGTGATTATTTAAAATTGTAAGGATCGACTCTTGAGACACAGAAAGTTCAGCGGCTATCTCTCTTAATCTTGAATGAGGGTTTTCAGTCACTATTTCCTTCACTTGTGCGATGTTAACTTCAGTTGAAGACGTTGATGGCCTACCAGAGTGAGGCAAATCTTCCATCCAAACTCGACCGATTTTGAATGCTTTGTTCGATGTTTTTGTCCATTATGGAATTCGCAATACACACTATTAGATTTATGATCTAACTGAAAACAGCACTGTATTTTAATCTAAATATCAGTTGCAACTCAAACTTCGCGCCATAACGGAAAACACTTGTGCCAATCTAACAAAAAAAATGTTTAAAACATTTGGAACCATATGAACAATTCCCGATACTTTTGTGAGAGAATCTATATTCATTTTTATTCGTAATATTATTCTTCTGGTCCTTCAGGTCCTGAAGGTATGGAAAAGTTTTGTGAAGACATTGGAGTAGACCCTGAAAATGTAGTTATGCTGGTTATTGCATACAAAATGAGCGCAAAACAAATGGGGTATTTCACACAAGAGGAATGGATAAAAGGTAAGATATTTTCAATAGATGCTCATTTTTTAATAACAACTCTTTTCACTTGGTATAGCATCTCTTTGGTTATTGTTTTTAATCCCCCAAGCAAAAAGATGTTATAAGTTTACATGTGTATCTGTGTATTACTGTCTGTCTGGCATTGTAGCTCTTGATTGAGAGTTGCTATCTTAGCTATCATCCAAGAATCTCTGTCCAGCCATTTGAAGCTCTTTAAATAAATTATATGTTTTCAAAAGAATTTACAATTCACTTAATGATATTTAAACAATATACTAAGGTTACATTGTAGATGTATAATATACAACTAAGTACTTATCTACAAAAAAATAGAGTAGGTATGTACAATAATATGTAGCTAAATGTGGGTATACTAAAAACAAATCCTTAACGCATTCCAACGCTTTACTTTGTTCTATTTGAGATCATGAGAGACTCTAGTACGAGAGTACTAGAGTTTTTGTTAGTACTCTTTTCTAGTTCTTGAATGGATCTGAGCACCTTACACATGTCTGATCGATTTGAAATTTGGTATATACTGTAATTTCAAAGATGTTGCAAGAAATTGGTTATCTTGATCTGATTTGGCAACATTACTTGGAATCTGCAGGATACCCTACTCACTGCTGAGATATCACGTTTGGTGTCAATGAATATTTTAAAGATAGATGTATATTTTTGTTTATACTTATTAATTTAAACTTGCGTTTAATAATTTCAGGACTTACAGAACTACAGTGCGACAGCGCATTGAAGTTACAGAACAAATTAGAATCCTTGCGCGTAATACTCAACGACCCGCATGTGTTCAAAGCTATCTACCGGTATTCATATGATTTCGCCAGGGTAAGTCTACCTCGCTGAATTCTCAGACCAAATAAATAAAGACACAGTGCTGCGAACAATCTAAGTGAACATCAATACCGGCCTTTATGTAAATACACGCACCCACGGACACACATACATACATTCTGAGCATGCTCCTCGCTTTGTACATGTCACCTAGTTGTTCAGTAAATATCGTACAAAAAACATTATACCTACGTGTTTGGTGAAAACATGTAAAAAAACTAAAAAGTTGAAAACATTTTTATTTATATAAATCGTATGTTTTTGTTATTTGGAATTCGAAACGTCATGTAACGCACTTGGCCTCACGCGCGGTTCTTGTTAGAATATAATTTGAAACTTCCCCATTAATGATTACACGATATATTATTATTTTTGTAATTATAATTGCACTTGTTATGTATGTACTGTGCACAATACAACAATTGCTTTGTTTTTTAATTAACTCATTAATTGATACAAATTTACACAATTAAGGGGAAATAGTTAACAAATAGCAACCCTTCGACATACACACATACATACGAGGGCTGAGTGATAAGTCTGGTAAAAATCTATTGTGGAAAAAAAGTATTGCAAATTGCATGATACCTCCATGTTCATAACTCTTTAGAAGGTCTAAATTTATATATTCAGCCAGTACCGCCATGCCGGTTATTTTTTTTTTGACAGCTTAAAGGAAATCAATTGAACGCATTTTCGCAAATATGAAGAAAAGTGAATTTCGTGTGTTGATTAAACATTACGGAAACAAAACAGACTTGATAAATACTATGGAGACTGCTCTGTCGATTAAAACGATTTATAAGTGGTTTACTAATTTTCGGTGTGGTCGTACAAGCACAAGTGGTGCTGAACGTCCAGGACGCACAGCTGAGGTTACTACTCCAGAGATGATCGCTAAAATCCATGACATAGTGTTGAATGACCGCTTCCTGATCAGAAAGTCTAATTTTTAGGTTGCCTAAGAAGTAAAATGCCTAAATGTCATGTCTAAAAAGCAAAATGCCTAAGATTCAGAACACCTAAAACGGTAGTATGACTAAAATGCATGTTGTATAAATGTGAAACTTCCTAAGAAGCAAATAGTCTAAAATGCAATACACTTACATAGGAAGACGACTAAATCTTACGATAGTGACATATTGTTCAATAAGAGGTAGCGACAGCAATTAGACTAACTGAATAACTATATTATTACGCCATCACAACTTTTAAGCATTGTTTTTATGTAAAAAATTTAAAGAAGCATATGTTTCGCGAAGTAGAAGGATATGATTAAGAACTTTGTATAACATTTTTAAAATAATTGCAGTGTTTTATTGTACTTGCAAGCGTCTGTCTGCGATATTTCTCACGTGTTACCCGGATAAAAAGTAGCCTATATATTGTAGTGGGTCACTAACTATGTATATTCTAAGTTACATGCAAATCGGTTCAACCGTTTAGACGTGAGAGAGTAACAAACATCCTCACAATCTATATTCTATAAAACAATAGTAGGATAGTTTTACAACAGTTTTAACCCGTTATTATGTAAAACTCGTTGAAAAAAAATTTAGAGATTTTAAAGAGAGCTTTAACAGCTTAGGCAATTTACTTCTTAGGTATTATAAGTTTGGCGAAAACTCCTTCTTAGATCTTTGACAGTTAAGGCATCATACGTGTTAGACCGTTTATATTTTAGGCACAATGGAACTTTAGTTAATTTTCTGTTTAGGTTTTCTGGAAAATAGTCGTTTTACATTTTAGGCATTTTGGAAATTAGACTTTCTGATCAGGAAGCGAATGACCGAAGAGTAAAAGTAAAGGAGATAGACGAGACAGTAGGCATCTCAGACGAACGTGTACGCAATATCTTACACCAACATTTAGATATGAAGAAGCTCTCCGCGCGATGGGTGCCGCGTTTACTGACTGTTGATCAAAAACGCATACGGGTGACCACTTCGGAGGCAGATTTGGCGTTGTTTCAACAGGATTAAACTGAATTTTTGTGTCGTTTCATAATAGTAGACGAAACATGGATCCACCGCCATACACCAGAAACCAAGCAACAATCGAAACAGCGGATTGCTACAGGCGAACCAGCTCCAAAGGAGTTTTATCGGTCAATAAAGTGATGGCTACAGTTTTTTGGGATTCATGTGGGATAATCCATACTGACTACCTGGAGAAGGGTAAAACGATTAATGGTGAATATTATGCCAAATTGTTGGACAATTTAACAAAATTTTACCTGAAAAACGACCGCATTTGCACCTCGCACCTCAACCAAAACAACGCTCGAGTGCACACCTGCGCGCTTGCTATGGCCAAATTCCACGTGTTGCGCTATGAGTTGCTTTCTCACCCACCATATTTGCCAGATTTAGCTCCTTGCGACTATTTTCTGTTTCCGAATTAAAAAAAATGGCTCGATGGGAAAAGATTTAGCTCCAACGAAGAGATCATACATGAAACCAATGCCTATTTAGGAGCGTATTTTATGGAAAGGATCGGAAAGCTAGAGAAACGCTGGATGAAGTGCATCGACTTAAAAGGGAGCTACGTGGAAAAATAAATATAATTTTTTTAACAAAATTACATTTTTATCAGACTTATCACTCCGCCCTTGTATGACGGCTTCTGTATCACTTTCGTGGATTGCGGCGCTCTGTCTTGAAGTAAGAATGAGTATGGGCAAGAGAGGGTGTGGTAGGTATTAGAAAGTATGGGAAGGAGTAAATGAGAAAGAACGAAGCCAAGTCGAACATTTTTCCTTTAAGTTGAGTGTCGCAGCGCGACATCGACTAACGTATCGGTCGGTAATCGGTCTGTACATCACTAAAAACTAGTCCCATCACTAGTGGCGGCGCTAGTGTCACCGCTGTCATACAAACGGCGCAGGCGCCGTTTCCATTTCCCCTTTTTGGCACTAATGTAATGGCCACGACCGACGACATCGTAGTTTTATCTTTTATACCTTAAACACATTTTTAAACTCTGAAGAACACAATAATAAATTCATTTATATAAGATCAAGCTGCATCATCATTGAAGAAGCCCAAACATTGGTCCTTCGAGCCGGATCAATGTTTGGGCATATTTGGATGTAGATTAGATGAAATTAATAAAAGTGTTTTATCATTGTAAACTTAATTACCTACAAACAGAATTAATGATGTTATCTTTTTGTTTTAGCTTAGCTAGTTTTAGCTTAAAAGTGAGTTAAAAGAGCTCTGTTGACTTTGAAGTCAGTTCTGGGCGTCTACTCTGAGAACCGATATCGAGACGATAAATTCGTTGAAATGCACGTTGAATTCAGTCATTCTTTCAGTTTCGTTGTCAAATTCAAATCGTATCGTATTGCCTGTTGTGCAGAATTACGACATCGATTGTCAAAAGTAATTAGTAATTACGGTTGTTTTATAGCACAAACAGGGTCGTAACGATGTAGCCAAGAGTAGGGGTTTGCATGATTATTGTACCGATTTATAGTTTTATCAATTTCAAGAGTAGGCAGTGTATCATCAAATCTTCGTCTATTACAGATCGCTCGACCTAAGAACATATTGTTCCGGGTCGTACTGATTAATTAATGAAACAGCTCGATTTCACCAAATAATAACTTTAATTTCAAAGTTACCAAAACACAGAACTTAATCCACTGATTCTACTAGTAAATTTCCCAATAGAACACAATAAAAGTCACAACAATATAACTCAACTGATAACATTTCGAAAATATCGCACTTGTATCACTTGTTAAGCCGAATATAGACTAACTGCCTCAGTAAATTACCGCCGTATTTATATGAGCGCCGAGCGCGTCGCGTAAAACCTCGACGCTACTCGAACGTTCGAGAGCGAACCGGAACGCGCTAATATGTTTGTTTAAGAGTGAACAAGTCGATTATCTTTCCATACAAACGTCGAAGGGTGATCACACCACCGTCTGATGATGAACAACCAAAACTAAAAGTGATATTAATTTGTCTTGTCATAATCTATGCTTGTATCAATACAGAATTGTATAAATAATATGGGTTTGAAAGATACAAGACTCAAAAAAAATCGTTTTTCATCACTGATTTTAGCGCATGTTTAGGTGTGAATAAATAAGAAACGGAGTACGCAAACTAAAAATTATTCCGATACAAGCATAAATTATTTATTCAAGAGCTCAAATAACTTTTTTTTTAATAAATACATTCAGTAGTTTTTTCATGAGAACCCTTGAGCCAAAGGTCTATTCATTATTTTTACGCAATAGTTTTATTTAGAAATCATAGATTAATCTGAACATATGACTCGAAATTATAATCACGCTATCTCCTTACTGCTCATCTCTATCCTTGGTGCACGTCCATCCTTTTCTCACCCTGAGCTAGGTGAAATAGCATGCATTTTAGCTGCGACCACTAACGAGTTTGTGCCGCTGACTCGGGTATCCTTAAAATAGGGATATATAACCATCTCGTTCGCTACACTCGATCCCAGATAGTGTTGTGGCTGAATATTTAATGCGTCCGCCTGCCAACAGATGGAGCTACGTAGCGGGCGCAACAATATTGTTTATATCTTGTACATAATAACCCTGCCAGTGAGATATAAATAGCCGATGATAATTCCAGGACAAGGAGCAACGTTCCCTCGAGACGGGCACCGCGCGGGCCCTGCTCGGGGTCCTTCTGCCGCGGTGGTCGCTCCGCGCCGCGCTCGGGGACTTCCTGCAGCGCGAGCGACGGTACCGCGTCGTCAACCGCGACCAGTGGTGCAACATACTCGAGTTTAGCCGCACCATGGACCATAACCTAGTCGCGTACGACACCGACGGCGCATGTATGTATACTTCTTACAGCGCGAGCGACGGTACCGCGTCGTCAACCGCGACCAGTGGTGCAACATACTCGAGTTTAGCCGCACCATGGACCATAACCTAGTCGCGTACGACACCGACGGCGCATGTATGTATACTTCTTACAGCGCGAGCGACGGTACCGCGTCGTCAACCGCGACCAGTGGTGCAACATACTCGAGTTTAGCCGCACCATGGACCATAACCTAGTCGCGTACGACACCGACGGCGCATGTATGTATACTTCTTACAGCGCGAGCGACGGTACCGCGTCGTCAACCGCGACCAGTGGTGCAACATACTCGAGTTTAGCCGCACCATGGACCATAACCTAGTCGCGTACGACACCGACGGCGCATGTATGTATACTTCTTACAGCGCGAGCGACGGTACCGCGTCGTCAACCGCGACCAGTGGTGCAACATACTCGAGTTTAGCCGCACCATGGACCATAACCTAGTCGCGTACGACACCGACGGCGCATGTATGTATACTTCTTACAGCGCGAGCGACGGTACCGCGTCGTCAACCGCGACCAGTGGTGCAACATACTCGAGTTTAGCCGCACCATGGACCATAACCTAGTCGCGTACGACACCGACGGCGCATGTATGTATACTTCTTACAGCGCGAGCGACGGTACCGCGTCGTCAACCGCGACCAGTGGTGCAACATACTCGAGTTTAGCCGCACCATGGACCATAACCTAGTCGCGTACGACACCGACGGCGCATGTATGTATACTTCTTACAGCGCGAGCGACGGTACCGCGTCGTCAACCGCGACCAGTGGTGCAACATACTCGAGTTTAGCCGCACCATGGACCATAACCTAGTCGCGTACGACACCGACGGCGCATGTATGTATACTTCTTACAGCGCGAGCGACGGTACCGCGTCGTCAACCGCGACCAGTGGTGCAACATACTCGAGTTTAGCCGCACCATGGACCATAACCTAGTCGCGTACGACACCGACGGCGCATGTATGTATACTTCTTACAGCGCGAGCGACGGTACCGCGTCGTCAACCGCGACCAGTGGTGCAACATACTCGAGTTTAGCCGCACCATGGACCATAACCTAGTCGCGTACGACACCGACGGCGCATGTATGTATACTTCTTACAGCGCGAGCGACGGTACCGCGTCGTCAACCGCGACCAGTGGTGCAACATACTCGAGTTTAGCCGCACCATGGACCATAACCTAGTCGCGTACGACACCGACGGCGCATGTATGTATACTTCTTACAGCGCGAGCGACGGTACCGCGTCGTCAACCGCGACCAGTGGTGCAACATACTCGAGTTTAGCCGCACCATGGACCATAACCTAGTCGCGTACGACACCGACGGCGCATGTATGTATACTTCTTACAGCGCGAGCGACGGTACCGCGTCGTCAACCGCGACCAGTGGTGCAACATACTCGAGTTTAGCCGCACCATGGACCATAACCTAGTCGCGTACGACACCGACGGCGCATGTATGTATACTTCTTACAGCGCGAGCGACGGTACCGCGTCGTCAACCGCGACCAGTGGTGCAACATACTCGAGTTTAGCCGCACCATGGACCATAACCTAGTCGCGTACGACACCGACGGCGCATGTATGTATACTTCTTACAGCGCGAGCGACGGTACCGCGTCGTCAACCGCGACCAGTGGTGCAACATACTCGAGTTTAGCCGCACCATGGACCATAACCTAGTCGCGTACGACACCGACGGCGCATGTATGTATACTTCTTACAGCGCGAGCGACGGTACCGCGTCGTCAACCGCGACCAGTGGTGCAACATACTCGAGTTTAGCCGCACCATGGACCATAACCTAGTCGCGTACGACACCGACGGCGCATGTATGTATACTTCTTACAGCGCGAGCGACGGTACCGCGTCGTCAACCGCGACCAGTGGTGCAACATACTCGAGTTTAGCCGCACCATGGACCATAACCTAGTCGCGTACGACACCGACGGCGCATGTATGTATACTTCTTACAGCGCGAGCGACGGTACCGCGTCGTCAACCGCGACCAGTGGTGCAACATACTCGAGTTTAGCCGCACCATGGACCATAACCTAGTCGCGTACGACACCGACGGCGCATGTATGTATACTTCTTACAGCGCGAGCGACGGTACCGCGTCGTCAACCGCGACCAGTGGTGCAACATACTCGAGTTTAGCCGCACCATGGACCATAACCTAGTCGCGTACGACACCGACGGCGCATGTATGTATACTTCTTACAGCGCGAGCGACGGTACCGCGTCGTCAACCGCGACCAGTGGTGCAACATACTCGAGTTTAGCCGCACCATGGACCATAACCTAGTCGCGTACGACACCGACGGCGCATGTATGTATACTTCTTACAGCGCGAGCGACGGTACCGCGTCGTCAACCGCGACCAGTGGTGCAACATACTCGAGTTTAGCCGCACCATGGACCATAACCTAGTCGCGTACGACACCGACGGCGCATGTATGTATACTTCTTACAGCGCGAGCGACGGTACCGCGTCGTCAACCGCGACCAGTGGTGCAACATACTCGAGTTTAGCCGCACCATGGACCATAACCTAGTCGCGTACGACACCGACGGCGCATGTATGTATACTTCTTACAGCGCGAGCGACGGTACCGCGTCGTCAACCGCGACCAGTGGTGCAACATACTCGAGTTTAGCCGCACCATGGACCATAACCTAGTCGCGTACGACACCGACGGCGCATGTATGTATACTTCTTACAGCGCGAGCGACGGTACCGCGTCGTCAACCGCGACCAGTGGTGCAACATACTCGAGTTTAGCCGCACCATGGACCATAACCTAGTCGCGTACGACACCGACGGCGCATGTATGTATACTTCTTACAGCGCGAGCGACGGTACCGCGTCGTCAACCGCGACCAGTGGTGCAACATACTCGAGTTTAGCCGCACCATGGACCATAACCTAGTCGCGTACGACACCGACGGCGCATGTATGTATACTTCTTACAGCGCGAGCGACGGTACCGCGTCGTCAACCGCGACCAGTGGTGCAACATACTCGAGTTTAGCCGCACCATGGACCATAACCTAGTCGCGTACGACACCGACGGCGCATGTATGTATACTTCTTACAGCGCGAGCGACGGTACCGCGTCGTCAACCGCGACCAGTGGTGCAACATACTCGAGTTTAGCCGCACCATGGACCATAACCTAGTCGCGTACGACACCGACGGCGCATGTATGTATACTTCTTACAGCGCGAGCGACGGTACCGCGTCGTCAACCGCGACCAGTGGTGCAACATACTCGAGTTTAGCCGCACCATGGACCATAACCTAGTCGCGTACGACACCGACGGCGCATGTATGTATACTTCTTACAGCGCGAGCGACGGTACCGCGTCGTCAACCGCGACCAGTGGTGCAACATACTCGAGTTTAGCCGCACCATGGACCATAACCTAGTCGCGTACGACACCGACGGCGCATGTATGTATACTTCTTACAGCGCGAGCGACGGTACCGCGTCGTCAACCGCGACCAGTGGTGCAACATACTCGAGTTTAGCCGCACCATGGACCATAACCTAGTCGCGTACGACACCGACGGCGCATGTATGTATACTTCTTACAGCGCGAGCGACGGTACCGCGTCGTCAACCGCGACCAGTGGTGCAACATACTCGAGTTTAGCCGCACCATGGACCATAACCTAGTCGCGTACGACACCGACGGCGCATGTATGTATACTTCTTACAGCGCGAGCGACGGTACCGCGTCGTCAACCGCGACCAGTGGTGCAACATACTCGAGTTTAGCCGCACCATGGACCATAACCTAGTCGCGTACGACACCGACGGCGCATGTATGTATACTTCTTACAGCGCGAGCGACGGTACCGCGTCGTCAACCGCGACCAGTGGTGCAACATACTCGAGTTTAGCCGCACCATGGACCATAACCTAGTCGCGTACGACACCGACGGCGCATGTATGTATACTTCTTACAGCGCGAGCGACGGTACCGCGTCGTCAACCGCGACCAGTGGTGCAACATACTCGAGTTTAGCCGCACCATGGACCATAACCTAGTCGCGTACGACACCGACGGCGCATGTATGTATACTTCTTACAGCGCGAGCGACGGTACCGCGTCGTCAACCGCGACCAGTGGTGCAACATACTCGAGTTTAGCCGCACCATGGACCATAACCTAGTCGCGTACGACACCGACGGCGCATGTATGTATACTTCTTACAGCGCGAGCGACGGTACCGCGTCGTCAACCGCGACCAGTGGTGCAACATACTCGAGTTTAGCCGCACCATGGACCATAACCTAGTCGCGTACGACACCGACGGCGCATGTATGTATACTTCTTACAGCGCGAGCGACGGTACCGCGTCGTCAACCGCGACCAGTGGTGCAACATACTCGAGTTTAGCCGCACCATGGACCATAACCTAGTCGCGTACGACACCGACGGCGCATGTATGTATACTTCTTACAGCGCGAGCGACGGTACCGCGTCGTCAACCGCGACCAGTGGTGCAACATACTCGAGTTTAGCCGCACCATGGACCATAACCTAGTCGCGTACGACACCGACGGCGCATGTATGTATACTTCTTACAGCGCGAGCGACGGTACCGCGTCGTCAACCGCGACCAGTGGTGCAACATACTCGAGTTTAGCCGCACCATGGACCATAACCTAGTCGCGTACGACACCGACGGCGCATGTATGTATACTTCTTACAGCGCGAGCGACGGTACCGCGTCGTCAACCGCGACCAGTGGTGCAACATACTCGAGTTTAGCCGCACCATGGACCATAACCTAGTCGCGTACGACACCGACGGCGCATGTATGTATACTTCTTACAGCGCGAGCGACGGTACCGCGTCGTCAACCGCGACCAGTGGTGCAACATACTCGAGTTTAGCCGCACCATGGACCATAACCTAGTCGCGTACGACACCGACGGCGCATGTATGTATACTTCTTACAGCGCGAGCGACGGTACCGCGTCGTCAACCGCGACCAGTGGTGCAACATACTCGAGTTTAGCCGCACCATGGACCATAACCTAGTCGCGTACGACACCGACGGCGCATGTATGTATACTTCTTACAGCGCGAGCGACGGTACCGCGTCGTCAACCGCGACCAGTGGTGCAACATACTCGAGTTTAGCCGCACCATGGACCATAACCTAGTCGCGTACGACACCGACGGCGCATGTATGTATACTTCTTACAGCGCGAGCGACGGTACCGCGTCGTCAACCGCGACCAGTGGTTCAGATTCAGATTCAGATTCAGATTCAGATTTTTTATTAATAACATAAAAGTTACATGTCCATTCTCATTTATATTAATTAGAGTTACTAAATAAAAATATAAAGAGTCAATTATACTAATATTGAATTAAGAACATTAAAAATAGATTGTAAAAGAATTCACATTGCAAAAATAATAAATAAAATAATATATTAAACATTTTTAAATGTTATAATGTCATGTCGTAAAGAAACATTTATCGAAAAACTCGTCAACCCTATAAAAGTTTTGCTCGATAAGCCAGTTTTTTAACTTGTTTTTAAAGGATTGCGATGATAGCGCAGCTGTAATATATTCCGGTAGACGGTTGTAGATAGCAGGCCCCATTGCGTGAACCATTTTTTTGGATTTTACTAACCGCCACTTTTCCACTCGCAGTTTTTGAGCGTGTCGGGTCGGGTATCTATGATAATCGCCGAGTCTTGTGAATTCGTCCAAGTGGAGGCGAGCATACATCGCTGCGTTAAAGATGACGAGGGCGGGAATAGTTAATATTTTTAGTTTCTTGAAGAGGGGGCGAGCAGAGGTGTCCCAGGATACCTTCATAATAGCGCGGACGGCCCTCTTTTGCATTCTGAACGCTCGCTCCCAGTCAGCAGCTCCACCCCACAACTCCACGCCGTATTGAAGGAGCGAGTGAACGGATGCAAAGTAGCAACTTCTGGTCATCCCCTCCTCAAGAGTCGCCGATAGACGCCATAAAGCGAAGCAGGCCTTGCCTACTCTCTTACAGAGTCCATCAATATGCAGATCCCACTTCAGACCCTCATCTAAGATAAATCCCAAGAAAGAAGCGTGCTTGACCTGAGTGATTACGGTGCCCCCGAGTGATACATTTAGGCCTCTATAGGTACGGCCTGCAAGGTTGAAGTGCACAAAGTTTGTTTTATTCGCGTTTAAAAGAAACCCATTATCACGGAACCACGCGTGCAGCTTCTCAGCTACCATGTTCAACCTCCTCTCCAAGACGTCCACGGTAGGCGCCGTGACGACAGCAGCAACATCGTCTGCATACATAAGTGCATGCGCGTCACCTACACAGTCAGGCAGGTCATTGAGGAGAAGGGAGAACATAATATTGGACATTGATGATCCTTGAGCCACACCTATCGACGTTTTGAGAGACTTCGACTTGATGCTTCCTCCTTCTGTCACGGTCTGCGACCTATTTTTCATAAAATCGCTCAAGAGAGCTAGAGCGGGCCCATCTATACCGTAGTGTGCTAACTTGGTGGTAAGCACACCATGATCTGCGACATCGAAAGCCTTCGAAAGATCGCACAGTATGACTGCCACATGCAGTCGCTTCTCGCGAGCCCGCAGCACACGACTCACCAGCTCTTGGGCTATGTCCGTCGTGGATCTTCCCGTCCTATATGCAAATTGCCTATCGGAAAGGGATTGCGTATCCCCCAGGTATTCGGTGAGTCTTGAGCAGAGGCCGTGCTCAAAAATTTTTGCTATTGTGGGTATTATTGAGACTGGTCTGTAGCTGTTCATGTCTTCTTTTTTACCTTTACCCTTGTATAGGGGTGATACCCTGACATTTTTTAATACCTGGGGATAATGTCCCTCTTGCATGCACAAATTAAATAATGTTGAAAAAATGTAGCTAAGCGGCTCAGCGGTGGCGTAAATCAAGGAAACCGATATTTCATATATATCCTTAGTAGGCTTATGCGCTACTCCGCTTGATATAATTTTATAGACCTCCAGAGGGGTGAAAGGTTTAAACCTGAACGAGCGGTCTGCGGGGACCCGCGCGGTTGTTAGTGCACGTGACGCGGCCGTCACATCGGCGGCAGGCGCGCCGCAAGTCACCGCGACATTGACAAAATGTGAGTTCATTGCATCTGCCGCCTCAGTTCCGCTCGCGTACTTGGAGCCGTCTGGTTTTCGAAGGGTCTCGAATAGCTTAAAATTCGGTCGACGCCGCCCTGTCTCGAGCCTCACGACATCCCACATGGACTTAGACGTGTTAGTCGAGCCGGATATAATATTACAATAAAAACGGCTTCTTTCCGTTCTTAGAATGTTATCAAATTTATTTTGAAACTCGTCGAATTTATTCGACAACGCTGTATTTAAAGGGAATTTCGCAACACTAGATTTAATTTCTCTGAGTAGAAACTCCAGACTGACAATTTCATTCGTAACCCATGAACTAGTTTTGGTCGTGACTGCCACGCGTTTTAAAGGAAAACATATCTCCAGTTTGTTTCTTAGAATGTTTACAACTGTTTGGGCTAGCTCGTTTGCGGACGCTCTCTTTTGACTCACCTGAAACCAGTCGACGCTTTCAATTGATGCAATGAAGTTATATCGATTCGCATTAGTATAGGACCTAGCAAGACGCGGCGCTGGCGGGATACTTGACTCGCATAGTAGCTCGACTCGTACGGCATGGTGGTCGCTCCGTAGCATGCGCATCGCGGTCGCGCGCGCTGTTCCCGTCTGCACTCGCTCGCCACTTACATAGGCATGATCTAAGCAGGTGCTCGTAGTAGCAGTTACTCTCGTAGGTAGGTGTATGATATTACAGTAGTTACGCGTGTAAAGGATATCGTACAGCTTTTTCTGGTCACTGTTCAACGGGCATATGCAGTCTACATTCATGTCACCAACTACAACGCACTCCTTTCCGCTATCTATTAGCCTATCGAGCAAACGTTCTAACAAAGGAAAGAATAAAGAAACAAGTGTTTTGTTTGATCTATACAAACATGCCACTACAATATTATAATCGGTAAGCTCCACAGCTGATACCTCACATACTTGCTCCATGGATAAATCCGTGCAGTTAAATTCCTTAAATTTAATGTTTTTCCTGACATAAATACATGACCCACCACGGTCAATAACTGGTCTACAATAGTAGGATCCTAAACAGAAGTTATTAATAGTAGTTTGGTCAATTTGAAAGTCCTTCAAATGGTGTTCGGTTATACAAAGCACTTCACATTTCATTTCATGTTGCAGCATCACTTCTAAGTGTCTTGTTTTATTTTTAAGAGAGCAAATGTTCTGATGAAAAATCACCAACTTATTAAAAAAGTTTTCTTCGTCACTACGCAGTGTCTTGGAGACGCGCGGGTCACACGTCAAAGTAGATACCAAACTCCTAGTCGGTTCGTTCGCAGCCCCGCGGGCTGCGGGGCCTGAATAGAAACCACTCCGAGAAACGAATCCCGGATGGCCAGGCAGTAGGTGTAGTCACTTCGGTGTATACGTTCTCCGGCATCCCGATAACAAAAGAAGCATGCTTATCTGACTTAATATTTCGTTTCTCAACGGTGTAGTCAGATTTAGTAATCTTGTTTAGGAAGCTATGTACTGATTCGGAAGTAGTATCCGGCCTAAAACTCCACGCCTGGATGTACCTTACACGATCAGCTGCTTGTAGATCGTGAGTGCTATTCGCCGTTCCAACTATAACAGCGGGACGTTGTTTGTGTCTACGTTGTCTGCTTATTACTTGCCAATCATTCTCCGTTTTATCTGCAGTATTTTTTGTGTCTTCTAGTGCCACAGGGGGCACGGTCGTCAATGTTTTCGTTGTAGAAAATCCATTCGGTGAATCATTGATGCGGGATGTTTCTTTCGAATTGCTTCGTTTTTCGGATTGATTAGTCGTTGGCACGACGTCATTTTTTGTGGGTATCGCAGTACTGACACCTCCATTGCGGCGTTTGTTCGCTGCTGTCTGTATCTCAGCTATAGCGGCCGAGGCTTGTATGCGCGCAGTGCGGATAGGACGCTGGGGCGCGGCAGCAGCTTGAGTCACGGCGCTCGACAGCGACTTGCGGGTAGACGTGTTAGCACTGGGTGTAAGTTTTGTGATAATCTCAGATTGTTCACTGATTTTACACTCTAACGATTCAATTTTATTTACGAGTGACACAACAGTTAATTGTAGTTCGCGTACAACATTTTCAATCGTTGTTAGCGACATTATCGCTCGTAAAAAATATTTTAAGCGCGGAGCAACTTAGTACCAGCTGAACGACTGGACGACTCAAAACTGTGGTGGTGAAAAACAGTGGTGGAAAACAGTGGTGCAACATACTCGAGTTTAGCCGCACCATGGACCATAACCTAGTCGCGTACGACACCGACGGCGCATGTATGTATACTTCTTACAGCGCGAGCGACGGTACCGCGTCGTCAACCGCGACCAGTGGTGCAACATACTCGAGTTTAGCCGCACCATGGACCATAACCTAGTCGCGTACGACACCGACGGCGCATGTATGTATACTTCTTACAGCGCGAGCGACGGTACCGCGTCGTCAACCGCGACCAGTGGTGCAACATACTCGAGTTTAGCCGCACCATGGACCATAACCTAGTCGCGTACGACACCGACGGCGCATGTATGTATACTTCTTACAGCGCGAGCGACGGTACCGCGTCGTCAACCGCGACCAGTGGTGCAACATACTCGAGTTTAGCCGCACCATGGACCATAACCTAGTCGCGTACGACACCGACGGCGCATGTATGTATACTTCTTACAGCGCGAGCGACGGTACCGCGTCGTCAACCGCGACCAGTGGTGCAACATACTCGAGTTTAGCCGCACCATGGACCATAACCTAGTCGCGTACGACACCGACGGCGCATGTATGTATACTTCTTACAGCGCGAGCGACGGTACCGCGTCGTCAACCGCGACCAGTGGTGCAACATACTCGAGTTTAGCCGCACCATGGACCATAACCTAGTCGCGTACGACACCGACGGCGCATGTATGTATACTTCTTACAGCGCGAGCGACGGTACCGCGTCGTCAACCGCGACCAGTGGTGCAACATACTCGAGTTTAGCCGCACCATGGACCATAACCTAGTCGCGTACGACACCGACGGCGCATGTATGTATACTTCTTACAGCGCGAGCGACGGTACCGCGTCGTCAACCGCGACCAGTGGTGCAACATACTCGAGTTTAGCCGCACCATGGACCATAACCTAGTCGCGTACGACACCGACGGCGCATGTATGTATACTTCTTACAGCGCGAGCGACGGTACCGCGTCGTCAACCGCGACCAATGGTGCAACATACTCGAGTTTAGCCGCACCATGGACCATAACCTAGTCGCGTACGACACCGACGGCGCATGTATGTATACTTCTTACAGCGCGAGCGACGGTACCGCGTCATCAACCGCGACCAGTGGTGCAACATACTCGAGTTTAGCCGCACCATGGACCATAACCTAGTCGCGTACGACACCGACGGCGCATGTATGTATACTTCTTACAGCGCGAGCGACGGTACCGCGTCGTCAACCGCGACCAGTGGTGCAACATACTCGAGTTTAGCCGCACCATGGACCATAACCTAGTCGCGTACGACACCGACGGCGCATGTATGTATACTTCTTACAGCGCGAGCGACGGTACCGCGTCGTCAACCGCGACCAGTGGTGCAACATACTCGAGTTTAGCCGCACCATGGACCATAACCTAGTCGCGTACGACACCGACGGCGCATGTATGTATACTTCTTACAGCGCGAGCGACGGTACCGCGTCGTCAACCGCGACCAGTGGTGCAACATACTCGAGTTTAGCCGCACCATGGACCATAACCTAGTCGCGTACGACACCGACGGCGCATGTATGTATACTTCTTACAGCGCGAGCGACGGTACCGCGTCGTCAACCGCGACCAGTGGTGCAACATACTCGAGTTCAGCCGCACTGTCGCTCGTATTTTTTTGAAAGGAATCGTAGCTTCTTAAAAATCCTTCCCCAGGATGCAATTTATCTCCTTGCTAAATTTTATTAATAAGTTTCAAACCAATCACTCCCACCACCCATTAAAAAGTTTCCATACAAGCATTCACACTCCATTTTTACGCTTTTACGAGAGTTGTTATGAAAAATCCTGAAACACGCGTCCATTTATCTTGCATTTTAAGTGTCCAAACTAAGTTTCTAAGAAATCACACCAGTTGTTAAAAAGTTCCCATGCAAACTTTGACACCCCATTTTACCCCTTTGTTACGAGTTATTTTGAAAAATCCTGAAATACATGGAGCCCTCTATCTCCTCCCGTGGATGTCTTAAAAAGCGACTAAGGGAACACACATCGGGGAATTGGGCAGCAGCACCCCCCGAGCACAAAATACTAAATCTGCGGTCACCAATCGCCTGCCAAGCGTGGTGACTATGGCTAAACCCCCAAAATGATGGACACAAGCAAAAGACGGCCCTCAGTTCCCGGCATTGCCGCTATTTAGGGTTTGTGGACTATGAGAAAGCCTTTGATTCTGTCGAAACCTGGGCAGTTTTGCGTTCACTCCAGTGGTGCCAAATCGGTACCACTCGTATCAGTATATCGAAGTGATGAAATGTCTGTACAGTAACGCCACCATGTATATCCGCCTCCAGGACCAGAGCACGAATCCAATCCCATTGCATAAAGGGGTGAGACAGGGAGATGTTATTTCTCCGAAACTGGTCACCTCTGCATTGGAGGATGTTTTCAAGCTCTTGTACTGGCATAGACATGGTATCAAAGTCAATGGCGAACGCATCACTCACCTTCGATTTATCTATGATATAGTCCTCATGGCAGAATCGCTGGAAGACCTTGGCACAATTCTAAGAGACCTTAATATCGTCTCCCAACAGGTGGGTCTTAAAATGAACATGAGCAAGAGAAAAATAATGTCAAATGCTCATGTTGCACCCGTACCAGTACATATTGGGATATATAATCGAAGTTGTAGACCTTTATGTCTATTTGGGTCAAACGATTCAACTAGGCAAATCCAATTTCGATTAAGAGGTCAGCCGACGAATCCAACTCGGATGGGCAGCGTTCGGGAAATTACGGCACATCTTCTCGTCACAGATACCGCAGAGCTTCAAGACTAAAGCTCATAATCAGTGCATGTTGCCAGTGGATGACATAGGGAACTGAGACTTGGTCGCTAACTATTGGCCTCATACAAAAGCTCAGAGTCGCGCAACGTGCTATGGAGAGAGCTATGTTGGGTGTTTCACTACGTGATAATTCCGCAATGAGGAAATCCGTAGAAGAACCAAAGTCAACGACATACCACTCAAAATCTGCAAGTTGAATGGGCAGGCCATATAGCTCGCAGAACTGATAACCGTTGGGGAATAAAAGTTCTCGAATGGCGACCAAGAACCCGATGGACTGACGACATTGTTAAGATCGCAGGAAGTCGGTGGATGGAGAGGGCTCAAAATCGTTCTACCTGGAAATCTATTGGGGAGGCTAATGTTCAGCAGTGTACTTCTTAAAGGCTGATATGATGATGACATGTCCATTTATTTTGTATTTTATTTACCACCCTCTTAGGGGTGAAAAGCTCTTTTATAGGTATATATTTGACGGGAGACTGGGCAGACCATGTAGTGGTGCCCAGACGACGCGGCAGACCGCGGACCATCTGGAGGGACGAGCTCACCTAATTCCGTTCTGACTGGACCATCTTAGCGCGGGAGAGGGATGAATAGAGATTGAGGGCTGATAATATTAATAATAATTATTATTTCAATTATCATTTTTTCACCCCCCAGGGCCTGTGATGCTAGACGAGTTTGTAGAGTGGCTGCGTCAGGAACGCGGCGTCGTCAGCTCAGCGGCCGCCAACAGCTGAGGAGCTGACTCCTCTCACCTCCGACCTGCTCTGAAGACTCACTCGGTACCACCATACACCGCCACTATATCGGTACCTTTACTGTCATGTGCCAAGTCCCTGTTGGTATCCTCACTATTGTACCCGCCGATTTTGAGGACCTAGTCAGTATTTATACTCACTTATTCCAGCTACTGAATGGATAGAAGGTCTAATCGGTACAAACAACTATAACTGGTGAAGACTTGATCGGTATTATCGTCCTTGTATACCAACAGTTTAGAACCTATATTCGTTTGCTGAAGATTCGGAATCCTTTCAACATTCTCCATGTTTTGCATATTAAATTAATCTCTGTCATTCAAACTTGACTGGTATGTGAAAATTGGTAACCTAAGATTTTCAAAGATGTAAATTCTCATTGAAATTCAATCACTCGGAACACTGTTTACAATATATTATTTTGTACGTGCACATTGACCATTTTAATCTTTTTTTTAATCGACTTAAAAAAAGGAGAAAGTTCATAATTCGGTTGTATTACATTTATTTTTGTTACCTCAGATCTTTATTAACTGATTTAGAAAAATACATTTTTTTGTCTTTCCGTTTGATCCTATTCAAATTTGAAGGAAAAATTTGAAAATTATGTATTGGACTTTTAATAAAGTATGATGATATACATGATGATACTTATAATGAACTATAGATATAAATAAATACATTGGAAAAATAAAGCATCCCTAAAGATGGTAAAACAGGATTAGCAATTTTTTATGGGCTCAAATTTTATTCCATGAGGTCGGTTTTGTTTTTAGTTTTTAAAACGTAATTATTAATTGAGTTTACGTGCCAGGTCAAGTTTACGTTTGTTTATATGGTGGTATCAAATCGTTTTTTTTTTCTGAAAATAATGAAAACAAAAAAACAGGTGTGCATGCATACATCTTACTAGAAAAATGATTCAGGACTGAATCATTATATAACTTATGACTATATAAATTGGTTCACTTAGAAATTGTAATGAATTTAGATATGCTGTATGATTAATGTACTCGATATAAAATATTTTCTAATTAGATGGAAGATAAATTAATAAATTAAAATGGGATAAAAACTGTCTAAATTCCATTTAAATAATAAACTGTAACTAATTATTGTACTTGTGTACCATTTGCTTGCTTAATACTTACTTTGATATCTTCGTAAATTTTCGTACAATAATAAAAAATACGTGGTGTATTAGAGGGGTCAGTACATTTATTGTATTTTATATATTAATCGCATTAACATGATAACATCTTAGATTATAAGTTATGTGTATATTTTTAGCATTTATTTTAGATGTATGTATATTATGGCACCGGTACTCAGAATTCCTCTCATACATAATGCAATCTCAGATATTCTACAAAGAATCATTTATTAGATTAACAATGTACCCACCGAACTTTAACACTTCTTACTTTACGATGCCACCTTTTCTTATATACAAGGTGATTCATGCACTATTTTTTTCAAGTACTTATATTAGCTTGTAGAAAATCTAATGTTTTTGTTATTTAATAACAAATTGTTTCAAAAATGTTTGTTTTGTCATTCTTTCAGTGAGGTATTCTACATAAATTGTTCCAAAAACTTAAAAAAATAAGGTAGTAAATAAATTTGTTTATTGTTTTAGTAGTTTGCGGATATTTCGTATTTACTATAACTACAAAATGTTTTAAAGATTTTGTTATTCATTCAGTGAGGGTTTCTGCATAAAAATGTTAAAAAAATTTGAGTGTTGCAGCACCTAAAAAAAAGCGTTTGTTCGCATCGTATCTAATGACCACCCAAAGTGCATGAATCACCCTGTATATTAAGCAGATTGCGCGCAATTATTTTCGAGTCCCGGCAAAAGGATATAAAACGTAAAACACCTTCATGCTTTCATCATTCTGTCAGTTTCCAAATGGCCTTATGACTGATTTTATATACAGTTCGCTAACTGCCAATTTTATACAACTAGATCTAGCAAATATTTGTAATAATTACTATCATTCTCTGGTGTTACACGGCTAGTAAAATATACCAGCGTAAAAGCTCACGCAAAAATAAAATGTAAAGATTTAGGTTTTAGTTAGGGTATAAAATAGTGTACATACAATAGTCGATAAGTTAGTGTGAAGTCAGAGGGCCTATTATAATTCCTTAAAATTATCTTTACTTTGAAAATTTTGATTTTTTTAAAGATATTTCTACGATGTTCTTTAATTATTGTTATGGATTAATAAAGCAACAGGCAGCTACAGGCGTTGATGCATAAGGAAAATTTGTAATTCAGACTGAAGCTTCTGCTATGCTGAAACATCTGCTCGTGAAGCAGAAAAACTCATATATTATGGTAAATATCCCGTTTTGAGTAAACATTATGTTCAAACCCATTATTGTTTTAGAAGTTATATTGAAGCTTCAGTTTGAATTACAAATTTTGAAAAAGTGGTATGGTTTTTACGACAATTGCATCTGCTTTGCAATACATCCTGCTCGATTTAAGTCGATACCCTGAGCAAATTGCATTGACGCGTTATGAAGGCACCAGGGCGCTCCTATAGCATTTTTTTTTAAAGTTGAATGGACAATATTTAAATTAGTTTAGTCTCTTCTATAACCAGCAAATTGAAAAGACGTCAACTGGCTGAATAATTAATAAATGATGATTAATGAGTATTTTAAATCATCATTTATTTATTACATCATTTAGCTACATTACAGAATCAACAAATTTTTTATTTTATTGTCTCACTGTCACTTCTTTAAAACCAGTGTAGTGAAAGAATTGAGTGCGCCTCAGCCTCAATGCTTCTTTCGTTTCAATTTTTCTGTTCATAAAATGTATGTGCGTATAATATCAGTACTTTCACGGTTAAGGAAATTAATAACTTGTCTTTAAAGTTAAGTTACGAAACTTCTAAACAGGAAATTGGATGTAAAAGTATCGAAAATATAAAACCATATTTTTGTTATACGTTATAACTATTATCCTTCAATTAACGAGAAAATATTCACTAAATAGCGGCGAGATCTTTCTATAAATGTTTTAAGGGTACCGTCTGAAACTGCGCCTCGTGACGGTGACGCATTCAGAAAACAAACCCTTCTGTTTTCAGAAGCAAACGACTCAATTATCTGTATCATGGCTATGTTTACTATCCTCGAAGTACCAAAGGGTTCGAAAAACGTGGTCATTACCCTAACAGTAGGCACTGAATTATATACACTCAACCGTAGTGTTCAACAGCAAGGTTTTAATGCTGCAACAGGCTATGAAGCCAGATGAATCATGTTCCGCAGGCTAGATCTCCGTCTAGTCTACACGCTAGGGTCAGGTGTAGATATAGTTTTGTATAAGAAGAGTAGGTAGTTATATTCAAATTATCTTAATTTGGCGTAATCTTGGTGATTTTGTACCATTTGCTAACTCCCTTACTTTGATACTTTTCAGTGTTTTAATGGTCGCTTAAGAATCAGTCGATAGGTTCATTGGCTCTAAATAGCCTTGAACAATTTGAACAAATCACTTTGGAATAAAAAGATCAGATCAATACTATTTGATTAGGTTGATGTTATGGTCACCAAGATTACAACACTATTTGTTTATGTAAAAATAAAATAAACAATGTATACCTACAAGAATGACTCATGATTAGGCCATTCATGTTAGAGCTGTGGTTATAGCAAGAGTATTGGACTTAGAAAAATGTTTAGTTATGTTTACATTTTGAATGAGAGTTGTAATTTTCAAGTCATTTCTGCTCTAATAAAATTTTCAACTGGACTCTGTTTTTTTTGTTTAAGATGCTGTGTATTTATAGACAGGCAACTTATATGTTGATGTGTCTATATCCCATTGTTGAAATATCCAATGATTCACTGC
This sequence comes from Lampropteryx suffumata, assembly GCA_948098915.1. Classification (NCBI taxonomy): domain Eukaryota; kingdom Metazoa; phylum Arthropoda; class Insecta; order Lepidoptera; family Geometridae; genus Lampropteryx; species Lampropteryx suffumata. The sequence continues at coordinate 17,975,972 of OX402557.1, read as the reverse complement.
CACGGATTTTAATATACTTGCTTTACTTCCTTATTGTTAACAGTTTGTTAGTATTGTTAGTATTCTTCAATTTCTGTTTTCTATTCCTACGTGGTAAATAAAATGATCAATGCCGTCTGGTAAGCAATTTCCTAAATCATTGACATAGATCAAAAATAGTAATGACCTTAGTATGGAACCCTGTGACACGCCTATATTATTGTTGCGCCCGATACATAGCTCCATCTGCTGGCAGGCGGACGCATTAAATATTGACCTACGACGTATCGAATGCATAAGAGTGAACGAGATAGCAATATCTCTCTATTGCAAGCACTCATTTGAGCGCGTTCCAGTTCGTTCTCGAACGTTGCGAGTTGCGTCGCGGTTTTGCGCGACGCACTCGACGCTCGTATAAATACGGCGATGGTTTGCCGATACAGTCAGTCTTATTGTGTTCTATTGGAAAGTTTACTAGTAGAATTAGTGGATTTAGTTCTGTGTGTGGTAACTTTGAAATTAAAGTTATTATTTGGTAAAATCAAGCGGTTTCATAATTCAGTACCCAGCTCGTTAACAAATTGGTGTCAGAAGGGGAGATAAAGAAATGCCGGTTTTACCAAAAGATGACACGGACGGACAAGGAGTCAGCGGCAACAGGAAATGGATGAGAGGCGGTTTGGAGGTTCTTCAGCCAACGATGGAGTCATCTGGTGAATTATCGGGAGTCCCATCATCAGCTGTGGCTCAGGCTCCTGCTGCAGGGGACCTTGCTGTCTTAATGGCGATGCTTCAGGAACAGGCTCGCCAGCAACAGGAACTGATTCACCGGCAGGAAGAACAAGCTCGCCAGCAACGGGAAGAACAGAAACGCTGGCAGGAGGAACTGGTTCACCGGCAGGACGAACGAGCTCGCCAGCAACGGGAAGAAGAAGCTCGTCGTCAGGAGGAAAAGGCTCGTCGTCAGGAGAACCAAGCTCGCCAGCAACAGGAGGAACTGTTTCGCCGGCAAGAAGAACAGATTCGCCTTATAAAGGACCTGCATGGAGCCTTTGGCAAGGAGCTTCAGGATGTTAAGGAGCAAATCCAGCACCATGATAGCCGAATTTCTGAAGCAGAAACCCAGATTGCAATGTAAAAAAAGCTGTGGATCTGCTGAAATCTGAAGATAGAGATATTGCTCCTGTGGTCTCTTCATCGTCAGCGCGAGGATTTAAGGTGTCACCATTTAATGGAGGTTCTTCGTGGTCCGCCTATAAAATTCAGTTCGAAGCTGTCCTAAACGCAAACGGATGGACGAAGTTGCAAGTCATGACTGCGCTGCCATTGGCCCTTCGTGACCAAGCGCTCAGGCTCTGGAAAGTGGCTTTACTTATGAGCAGCTCCTAGAGGCACTGGAAGGTCGATATAGAATATAATAGAATAGACATTTATTTGGTATACAGACAAAGAAAAGAAAGTAAAGACAGTAAAAATAAAATAAAACATAATAGTATAAGTATAGGCACCCCCCTAGGCAGATGGGTACCCAAACACTTTACCTACTTACAACTAACATACACCCACGATCAACAGTCCCTCCCTGTGTGTGCCCAAATAGGTCCAGTCTCAGCTTTATGCCACTCCCATATCCAAAGTATGAAAGCAGCGCTGGTTTTCAGGAACCTCGGGGGGCTAGTGGCATCTCGGACGAGACTCAACTATAAACTTAAATAAACATAAAAAGAAAAATAATGGTTTTATAAATAATACATATACCTACACTAAATCAAGATCATAAATATAAAAATCAATAAAGTTTAATAAAATAAAATAGGTGATTAATAATATTCCTAAAAAACTAACACGGTAACATAAAAAATAAAATAAAAATACGAGCAAATAAACAAGAGCTCAAATGGTTGCGTTGAAGACGTGCATAAAAGGTAAGTTTACCTAGAAATATAAATATTATACTTATTACTACCATTAAATATAAATAGAAATTTCATACTATGATAAAAGTCGCTTTTAGTCACCTTACATGAGTTCTTTTGAGCATTAAACAGTTTTTGTTGAAGCGTTACTTTGAATGAATTTAAAGTTTTTAGGGCACGCAGCGGAGGCGGCAAATCTTTACAGCAGCTTGAAGCTGCGAAGCGAAAAGACCCTCGAAAAGCGACAGTTCTGTGCTTCTTTGTAACAAAAATAAAAGAGCACGATCTACTGGGGTAGCGAGAGTCCACTCGCGCCCATTCCAGCTTGTTGAAAAGGTAAGGGGGAGATTGAAATTTAATTATTCCAAATAGCAAGCATGCTAAATGTAGATCTCGTCGTGCTTTCATTTTCAACAAACTAGATGAGTTAAGGTACGGAGTCACATGTGAACGGGGAGGGATGTGAAAGCAAAACCGAGCACAGATATGATATGATGAGATATGGTGACGCACATCTGGAGCATGTTTTCCGCGCTCAATAAAGGACCGGACTCAGCGTAATTCGGAGAACGTGCAGCAGTGGGCCCTGGAAATTGAAAAACTAGTTCGAAAGGCCTTCCAAACCTCACCAGCACTTATCGATGGGAATCTGGTTCAGGCATTCGTCGATGGGATACGTGATTTGGAAGTCAGGGCTGCTGTAAGACTTGGGTATCACGAGTCCTTAAAAACGCCTTAGCCCATGCTTTGGAGGTGGAAGATGTACGAATGGACACTCGAGCACATCGGATTAGGGAAGTGGTGGAGTCTAACCGTGACACTCGTCCAAAATTCAGGCCGAAATGCTACGGGTGTGGAGAAATGGGTCATCTGAGAAGAAAGCGACGACCGATCTCAGTGACATAGAGGATTCAACGGCTACAAGAGTTTGACTATGAAACTGTGCATCGCAGTGGAAAATCTCACGGTAATGCAGATGCCTTGTCAAGGAGACCTTGTCCAGAAGAATGTAAGCATTGCGTAAAAAAAGAGTCCAAAGAAGTGGTACCCGTCAGAATGATGAGCACGGATCTAAGTGATGAGTGGGAAGAAACCCTGCAGAAAGCGCAGACAGATGACTCAGATATTAAGGCAATCATCGAATGGATAAGGGCTGGAACTTCTAAACCTGTATGGAGTGATGTGGCTGGAATGAGCACAACAACAAAAAGCTACTGTGCACAATGGGACAGTCTGGTTATCCACGATGGAGTATTGTGCCGTAAATGGGAAAATGCTCGCGGAGATCTGCATCTGCAAATGGTTGTTCCAAAGGCTAAAGTGTCTGAGGTGCTTAAACTCTACCATGAAGGATGCTCCGGCGGGCATAGGGGGGGTAAAGAGAACTCTGTTGAAGATACGTGAGCGATTTTACTGGATCCATTGCAGAGATGATGTGGAAGACTGGTGCCGAAAATGCACGAGTTGCGCAGCAGTGAAAGGGCCCAATACACGCAGCAGAGGTGCATTAAAGATATATAACGTGGGAACGCCATGGGAGTGGATAGCGTTGGACATTGCGGGACCATTTCCTGCTACAGAAAATGGAAACAAGTATTTCATGGTTGTTATGGATTATTTCACAAAGTGGCCGGAGGTCTTTGTAATCCCAAACCAAGAAGCGTCGACAGTAGCCGATAAGTTAGTCCATGAGGTCTTTTGTCGTTTTGGAGTACCCTTGGAAATTCACAGCGATCAAGGGAGGAATTTCGAGTCCCAAATATTTCAGGAAACCAAGAAGCGTCGACAGTAGCCGATAAGTTAGTCCATGAGGTCTTTTGTCGTTTTGGAGTACCCTTGGAAATTCACAGCGATCAAGGGAGGAATTTCGAGTCCCAAATATTTCAGGAAACATGTCGAGTGATGGGTACTTATAAGACAAGAACCACCTCTTATCGGCCACAATCCGATGGCATGGTTGAAAGGTTCAATCAAACGTTGGAAAGATATCTAGCAAATGTAGTGGGAAACAAGCAGACCGATTGGGACAAGCACATTCAACCGTTTTTACTGTCTATCGAAGTGCAGTTCACGAAAGTACAATTGTCACTCCAGCTTTGGCGAACTTTGGAAGAGAACTACGGTTGCCAGCAGACCTTATAACAGGCATTCCGCCCCAGTCTCCGCGCAATATAACAGAGTACGCGAGTGACCTTCGCGACAAATTGAAAGATGAACACGAACACGTCCGCCAATCCAGCCAACAAATGTCTGAAAAATTTAAGACTCGATATGACCGAAAATTAAACCACTTGGGCTTTAGTGAAGGATCACTTGTGTGGTTACATAACCCTGTACGCAGTAAAGGAAAGTGTCCTAAACTGCAGGCGAAATGGGACGGGCCATATCGAATTGTGAACAGGATCAACGATGTCACGTACCGGATTAAAAAGGGGCTACGAGGCAAGCCTAAGATTGTCCATGTGGATCGACTAGCGCAATATTATGGGTCTAACGATGCTCGGGACGAGCATGTCTTAGGAGGGGATAGTGTTGCGCCCGATACATAGCACCATCTGCTGGCAGGCGGACGCATTAAATATTGACCTACAACGCCATCTGGTATCGAGTAGATGCAAACTACAAAGTACACGTATCGAATGCATAAGAGTGAACGAGATAGCAATATCTCTCTATTGCAAGCGAACATTTGAGCGCGTTCCAGTTCGTTCTCGAACGTGCGAGTTGCGTCGCGGTTTTGCGCGACGCACTCGACGCTCGTATAAATACAGCGATGGTTTGCGGATACAGTCAGTCTATTCTCGGCTTAACTAGTGATATAAGTGCGATAGTTTCGATAGTTTCGATGCGATAGTGTTATCAGTTGTGTTACTAGTGTTGTGACTCTTATTGTGTTCTATTGGAAAGTTTACTAGTAGAATTAGTGGATTTAGTTCCGTGTGTGGTTACTTTGAAATTAAAGTTACTATTTGGTAAAATCAAGCGGTTTCATAATTTATCAGTAGGTACCCGGCTCACATTATTATGTTCCACATCTGATTTAATATTACTAGTGGTCGCCCACTGTTCGATATTCGACCATAATGTGATTTTTATGCATAATTTAAAAAAAATATTAGCATTCTGCACTCCTTCTCTAAAGAAACTATAAGTGTGCGAAATTTCATACTCCTCCGTCCGCGCAATTGTCGTAAAAAGGGGTACAAAGTTTTTGCTTAAGGCGCTTCCTGGAGATACAAAACTTAACACTTTCGGTCACTATTAAGTGGCTATTAACTCGTTAATTGTAAGAATAAACGAAATTTTAAAAATATGTTCTGTATGCTGAATATTTTGTCTTCAAGTTCCTCGTTTAAAATTGTTTCTAAAGTTGTTGTTAATTCTGTAATTTAATTTTGTATTCAACACGAAAATTGGAAATAATTTATCATCGTCTCCTAAAGTTAGCATCACTTAAATTTGCGGTTTGCACTAATAAATAGATATTTTAATAGGTAAATAATTCCTCGTTAAATACTTTTCAAATTGCCTACTTGTATTTTTTCCCAATAAAACTTCGAGAAATTTGAGTGAGTTTTGGTGTGGCTGGTAATGCGCGGGCGCGGACGTCAGGTGCGCCCCCAACTCTCGGACGTGGAACCCGTGTCGCTCGCATCCGCACCGGCCGGCCGGCTGCCGATGCACTATCTCGTGGTTTCTTCTAAAAGTACTTAGTTGTGTTATTTTGTTTTTGTTTATTGTGAAAAGAGGCTTTGTGTTTATAAGATACTTACCCTACCTCTTTAGTTATATTAACCTTAGTTTGTAGACTTGGTGATACAAGTACTGATTGTGATTTCTGAAACATTTCTCTGAATTACCAACTGCGAAAAGACGCTTCGATTGCCTAGATTAGAGTTGGTACCTAGTGATCTACTTTCGTGTGTTTTATATACCTACGTGCATAAAAAATGCATAAAAATGCATAAAAAGTTCAAACAAGTGAAATGACAAAGGCGTCAAAACGCAAAAAGATTGAATAAATTTATGTAAGTACATACCTATCTACCTAATTATTGCTATTTTCATCATCCATAACTTTACTGCCAAACATTATCATACATAATATCCATAGGTAGGTAGGTACTTACTAATATTATAAATTCAAATGTGTCTCTGTTTACCTGCTTGTTTACTAAGTTACGATTAGGTAGGACCTACCTACTACAGACTGACTACTTGATTTATCTAATCACCTGCTCACTTACTTACAATGTAAGTAAATACCACAGTAGTTACTTACAAGTACCTACCTAAGTACACAATAAACACAGGTAAGTAGCTGAATAACCTAAAATTATTTTTTGTAAGTAGACGAACGCGAAAAGAAGAATTATTTGGAACATGCTCTAATAACGGACAAAATAACAATACAACATCCCAATTGAATGTGGATGAAAACGAATAAGTACCTACCTCAGAATAAATAGGTACCTATCTATTTACTATACCTACCATAATACCTACGGTAAGTACCTACCTAGATACTTCAATTTCAATGGTAGGTACCTACCTAACTGCCTGTCTACCTAAGTACCTAAATACTTATTTTGATAATCTGTCGGTAATTAGCAAATTTATCAAGAAAAAATCACGTATTAGATAAATACCTACTAGTACCTAGGTAGGTAAATCAAACAACTACCTAATCAAAATAAATCTACAATGTTTTGTTTGATCAATAATCGAATCATCGCTGCGAGTAGGTAGATACTTCGTCATCGGCGTGCGAAGAAAAATGAACTGTATCTCGCTTGGGTGTGGATCATAATGGAAACACCTAAACGCCTGCTTTGGTATTTAAAATTGCAATGTAGTGTAGAGCATAAAAATACAGACACGACACTACAGGAACGCAAGGATTTAGGTTGCCGTGTAATATTTTCTGATTGCAGAACTATTTTACATGATTATGTACATGCTTTATTTTGTAAACCGACTCTATTAGAATATTTGCCTGCCTAAATAATTATAATAAAAAGTTTTTTTTTGCAGGATAGGAGAGCGTTGGAGGTTACCGTCACAAAATAATAAAATAAGTAATGATGAGCAAGTGATTGACATAATCAATAATGAGTAAGTAGATTATATATATATATATATATATATATAATAATAATACCACGTTTTATGCTATATTATACAGTGTTTTTTTAATAAAACGATGTTGGTATCGATTATGAAATTTTTCATGTATATAAAAAAAGTGGCATCCATTTCAAAATCTAAAGAGGTACATTTTACTTAAAAAAAATAATGTACCTACGCACATTTGATTTTTTATAAAATTATCCTTCTTATAAACTATGATATTTAGACGTTTGTTTGTTTGCTACTTACGCAATCACAACGATGCTAAAGAAATTACACTTCAAAAAAATACATGTTTGCAATTCACACGTAGTAGAAATGAAACCTTCAAAAAACAAACGTATAATACGTACACGTATACTAAACACCACGGTTGTTGTGATGCCTTTTCTCAAGCTTTGTAGCTTGCTACGCATGCGCGCACAAACACGTAATAATAAACACGTATAATGCTTCCTATCTCATTTTCTCCCACGTTAAATCTTATGAATTTATGTGTCTGTCTCTTTACTGTCGCTTTTTCGTTTCATCGACTTTCAAATCACAACGATGCTAAAGAAGTTTTCACTTCAAAATATATCTTGCTTATTCAATTCATGATAAATGTATATTTTTTCAGGATGATTGAAGAGCGCTCAGGATCACCTTCACGAGTCATCGAAACAAGTAACAACGAAACCTTTGACGATAATGAAGAGGTGGGTATTATAATAATATAAGGCAAACTCGAGGTCGAGATTAGGCTTGTATACAATAACTTATTTATGGCTTGAGTTTCCAATGTGGTTCAGATAGCTTAGTTTTATATTTTTTTTGCAGTTACAAATTTCATACGAGAATGAAACAGAAAACAAGACAGTGACGAGTAGAAGAGGGATAATCGACGTCAGCTATTTTTTATCAGAGCTTAAACGCATATCTACTCATGGGCCGCTCAGATGCAGCATCACTGAACTCAATTTGATTTCAGAAACACAAAATGGTCTGCAATCGAAATTTAAATGTCGTCTCTGCAATAAAAAAATTGTTATAGCAGGTGATAACTGTAGTGACAATTATTTGCCGGTGCAATGGCAATTGGCGGGGGTCAATCTCAATTAGTAGAATTTTTTTCGGCTCTTAACCTGCCTGTTATATCTGAAAATATATTATATGCAAAAAACCATGACATTGTCCGTCAGAAATGGGAGGATGTTTCTGTTGATGCAATGAAAGAGGCTGCAGAAAACTAAGACAATTTGCGATTTATAAGGACAATCGTCGATGTCATTGCGGATGGTTGCTGGTCTAAACGTAGTTATAAAAACAATTATAATACTCTTCCATACAAAATTCAGGAAAGGTTTGCCACTTTTAAACTATCCTTAGTTTTGTATGAAATTATGTATAAATTGCCTCGCCATCATTTGTTTGTAATTTTGTTTGATTATAAAAAAGTTTAAATAAAGTTTATTACGTGACAAACAGATTTTTTTTGTACCCTCAACCATAACCACCTAATAATTAAAAAAAATACATAAGTAATATATTTTCCTGACTAGTGAGGTAGGTAGCTACTTTTACTTCTGACACACACAGGAATTTACATGCTACCTAACCTTAGAGGATTCAAAGTATAATCAATAATCTAAGTAGTTTAGTAAACAATTATTTATTTCAGGTCCAGAATTACTTTAGATTGATGTCTACAATATCCACTCGTATAATCAGTAGGTATATTTAATTTTAAAATGCAAAAATACTTATTATAAGCATAACTTATCAAAGTCAGTCAAAAATACAGTAAGTAAGTAAGTAACTAAATAGTTATCAACTCACAACTTACCGAGCTACTTTGTTTTATTTTTACCGTCCGTGTCTGTTACATTTCTAGGTTTATGTTTTTACAAATGAAATCTCATGGCTGGTTTACACAGTGCGAGCTGCTGCCTGGCCAGTAGACAGCTACTCGGTTTGTCTACTCGTACGCCAGTAGCTCGGCTCGCCTTTGCTGTCTACACCACACCTAGCTACTGCTCAGTCCGAGTCGTGTCGCGATGTCGAGTGAACTTGTTTTAATAAAAAAAACGGTGATACGCTCTATGACAACAATTTTATGTCAGGAATTGGAAAATATCTATAACCATAGCCAATATAAGAAAAAAGAGCGAAAGAAAAGGATTTGGATTAGAGAATGGATGGCTAGAAGATCTTTAGGGGCAACACGTATGATTCTCAACGAGCTTTACCATGAAGACCCCCGAGAATATAAAGCAGTGATGAGAGTGACACCTGAACAAGTCGAAAGACTTTTAAATTTGATAAAAACAAAAATACGAACGTCAAGACACATTGATGAGAGATGCCATAGCAGCAAGGATAAAGTTGGAAGCAACTCTGTGTTTCCTAAGCTCAGGAATGTCATTCAGACTGCTATCAGTATTTTTCAGGATATCTAAAGCTTCTATATCAAAATTTATACCAGAAGTTTGTGACGCTATTTCTGAAGCTTTGGACGAATATTTTCAAGTAAGTAAAAGTTAATTAACTCAATTATACATGACGTGTGACTCATTCATTTATTTTTCAAAAACAAATTAAACCTTAACTAAAACATTATTGCATGTTGTTTACATTAGCATTTATCATCGCTTTGACTATTGGATCATTAAAGTCAAATAATTGTCCTGCTTGAACTGGCTGCTGCGCAGAAACCGTTTCTAAATTGGCTGCCTCGTATGATGAATGTGATGATTGGTGATCAACTGTTTCTGTAGGCTGATAAGTTGTGCCTGGGAAGGACACACTGGGTCCTGATGATGGTGACGCTATGTAGGACTGTGGTGACGAAGCACTGTATGAGGAAAGGGCAGATGCGTTCCGAGCGTATATAGCTCTTTTTCGGTATCGTGAAAGTACTTGTTGAATTTCATCTTTGGCATCTAAAAAATCTAGTAATGGGAGCTGCCTCAATTGAATAGCGACATGTTTTCCAACAACATCATACTCGTCTTCTTGTCTAGAAGAGCTGGAAGATTCTATAGTACTGTTTAGTTGTTTCAGCTCATCAATAGCTGCTGTAATTCCGCTCATTTCTTGGGCAGTATTATGTGATTTTTTAGCTTTACCCGGGTTTTTTTTCTTTGTCAATGTGCTGTCACTGGAGTAGATTGATCTATCATCAGATTTATCAAGAGTTTTATCACCCGTTTTATCATCAGTATTTTCATCAGTGTTATCCGCCATGTCTTGACTAACAGCATTTTCCAAATCCGCCGGTGTGTTGTCTTTCTGCAATTGGAATATAAAATTAATATTACATTTTTCAGGTACCCAGCAGAAAGGAATGGGAAGACGTACAAGTAGGATTTCACCACAGGTGGAACTTTCCACGATGTTGTGGAGCCATCGATGGCAAACATGTGGTGATTCAAGCTCCGCCCAATTGTGGTAGTGAATACTACAATTATAAAGGAACTAACAGCTTGGTGCTCCTAGCGATCGTGGATCATGACTACTGCTTTAAATATGTGGACATAGGCTCATATGGGCGAAATTCTGACGGTGGTGTTTTCCAAGCTTCCTCATTGTATCCAGTGTTGGAAAATGGCACATTATTGCCAGAAGGCGGTATTGTAGTGGGAGATGATGCTTTTCCTCTTAAGACGTACTTATTGAAACGCTATCCCAATGAGACTACGACAGCTGAAAAAACTTACAACTACATGCGTACTGCACAACTGGTTACGGAAATCTTCACCACACATCTACACTCCTCCTGGTAGTGTAGATTATGAAGATATTACAAATTTCACTGTCAACCTTGGAACGTGGAGATCAGAAATAAATGCATTACCGAGTATCGCCCGATCGCGAACAAATAACAGATCAAAAGCAGTTGCCGAAAAATTGAGAGAAAAATATAAAAACTACTTCTGTAATGACGGTGCTGTCTCCTGGCAAAGTCGTATGATTAATATCTAGAAATGTAACCAACTACATTTATCAGTCAAATAAAGAATTAGGTACTCACCAGATTGGATGTTGTTTTCTTTTCTTTTAAATTAATTGTTTTCATTATATAATCCATTATATCAAACCATTTTATGGATGGTTTGTACACATCGTCTGCGCTAGCGCCACTCTTCTTGCTTTTTTCGATTTTATTCACTTCTTGATTGTAGGTGGACCGTAATTTTTTTATTTTCTTGGTTACCTCACCGGTGTTACCTATGTGCATTTCTTTTGCGATATGTTCCAAAGATTCTTTTCTCATATCTCTATTTCGATAGTTTTTATCGAAACAATTCCATAGGTTTTCTTGTTCTCTGTAGAGTTTCATGAATGAAATATTATTGTCAGAAGACCATCTATCCGTACTCATTTCGAACTCGATTTAGTACATAGGCGTAGCACACAAAAAACACGGCTTCCACTCACAACTGTCCGGCTGGCACTAGCGAGCTACTGCCGAACGCGTCCAAACGATGCGAGCGACGCACGAGCCGCTATCATGTGCGAGTTGCTGCCGGGCGAGCAGGCGAGTGAAAACAAAAAATGTTGAAGTAACTCGGATGCGAGCTACTGACCAACTCGCACGTGCGAGTTACTCGTAAGTTACGTCCAAACAGTGCGAGTAACTGCAGTGCAGCTACTCGGAAGGCTTACTCGTACGCTAGCTCGCACTGTGTAAACCAGCCATCAGAATAAGTACACGCACAGAATAAGGACGCTCTGCGACGGCGACGAGCGGCACCGGCTCGCTAGGCAACGCCACCTACGGCGTAATTTTGTATAATATATATTGTAAAACTTTGATTCTTCATATTTTTAGTTTGAGTAGGTATATTTTATCACAGTAGGTAGATTGGTAGTTGAAAGAAAAGTAAATTACGCACCTTGCTAAAGAGAGTAATTAATGCACTCGTGTTAATTCAGTGCCCTCGTTTGCGCTCGGGCACCAACATAACACTCGTGCATTAATAACTCACTTTGCGCTCGGTGCAACAATCTACTATTACCTACTTTACTTTTTTTTTATGCCATGATCTACAGTGGATATAATAAAGCGCTGTAAATAATGCGTTTTTATGGCTCAAAGATAACCTCGAAGCAAAATACGACAGAAACTTTAATGAAGTACCTACTCTCTCCATATAACAAGCTATGCTTAGTTTGGGGCTGATGGTGTTGTGTCAAACAAAATTGTCCACCAATATTTATTTATCATATTATATTTATAACTATTAACACTATAAGGCTGATTGATGTTATTTACAATATCGGTCGGCTTTCATAACGCTTCTCCTGTCCAGTAAGGTTTCATGGAGATTTCCTTCAGTCTTCGCTTTCCTCAGCTCGATCAAGCCACTCTCGTTCACGCGAAGTTTCTTATCTTGAAACTTTTGAAACTTTTTTCTGCAAACAAGAATAAATTTAACTTTATAAATGTACCTATTATGTATTTATTTACAGAAATAATTACAGAATAATATACAATAATATAAAATACACGTGAAACAGTTGAGCTATCTAAGGACCGTTTTAAACTATCTATAGATAGCTCAACTGATCTAGATCAATGCCAGAGGGCAGCGTTCCCAAGATACTGGCGGCATTGCCACGATGAATCGCAATGCTAGTATGCTGAGCCATATAAAAATACTTTAATAAAAATAAATTAAATTAAATATTAATAACAGAAAAAAAAATATCTATTTAAAATCTATTCATTGAGACCATTCCAATGACACCAAAGCATACAACCTACAACAACATACACCAACATACAAAGCAGAGGTGCTGTATGTTGGTGATGAGTTGCATATCCTGCAGATTCCGGATGATGCTGCAGCATTAAGTCAAGGACCTTGTTGAATGTTGTTTAATATTTCAATTAACATGTTATTGAAATATTCTTGTATAGATAATATTCTATAATATATTCTTATCTTTGGAATGACTAAATGGAGCTCATTTGGAGCTTGGGATTAATCTGCTCTAACTTCTGTGGTTTCGTTTGTTTTCTATATTTTCCAAAGGAAAATAATACATATGCTAGGTAATGGTGTGCATTAGTAAAGATAAATTTTGTGGCACAGGCATCAGCTCCATAACATAGTTTGTGTGCATAGCATGTTGCACGTGTGCATGTTGATACTTACACATAATTGACTTCCACCTCATTCAAATCCCCTTCCTCCTCTGCCACCACAACCCTGCTGATCTCCTGGCTGCGATTGCTGCGGATGTGGCAAAACTCCAGGCTGTCTGCGCTGGTGCTGCGGGCGATGAGGGAATCATCTTCCGGACTCACTGACATAAACTTGCTTACAGAACTGAGGATAGCAGTTTTCCCTGAAAACATTCATGTTTCTTTAATACTATGTCCTCTAACTCGCACAATACGAATATCAATTGTGGGAGTAAGAGGCCAAGACTAAAGCATATAAGATTTGTTTATTTATTTAAACTGGTTATATTTTTATTTTTGACTTGATAACGTCTTATAAATCAATGAACGCCGGCTGCACGCACGAAAAAGCATGACTCATTGTCACATTCCGCTTCAGCCAAGCGTGCAAGCGAGAGCGCGGAACAAGCGATACACAGTGGCACGATTGAGTCATCAATGTTTTTTTATGACGTTATAAAAAAACTAAACTAACTTTACAGACAGCCATTACTAGTGGAACACTCCTTGATTTTATTTGCATACAAACTTAGGCATCTGCATCTGTAACATGCCAATTGCATTATTATTTCGTTGTCTCGTCTCGTCTGGTACCCAGCAGATGAGACAACAAAATTAAGAGCATATTGCATCTAGCATGTTATGCAATTCATTCAAATGAAGTTTTGTGATATGTTATCATATGGACAATATTGAGGAACTTTGAGGTTTCTCAATGTTTGTCACTAGGAACTGAAAACAGTTCATGCTCTTACTAGGGGTGAGTGGGCATACAATAAAATTGCATCTTTGTTCTGTGAAGGTAACATAAAGCTGATTCTTACCATCTTGCCAAACTGGCTCCCATTGTTCCATTGGCCCCACAGCATCAGACCTGCCAGTGACCACACCATCCTTGGACACTCCCACATACTTCCCATACCCTGACTTCAATGCAAACTTATTATCTCCAGCAGGGAATGCTGTGAAGATCTCCTCAGGAGATGGACCTTCCCCGTCCCCATGGGGAGCTCCAATGGTAAAGAGACCATTGTCTAAAGCGGATATGTAAGAACTGTTCCCAAATTCGATGGATATGGACCCAGTGACATCTTCAACTTTCTCAATTTTCCACCACCCACCATGCTTTATTGGGTCCACATCTACTTTATTCTCATCAGATGACTTCTCTTTCTTGTGTTTACGTTTCTTAGCTCTGGAATTTTAAAAGGCACTGTATAGCATACTATAGGTTTTCCAAAAAATAAGTATTGTGACGATGCTATCATGGTACAATGATTGTTTATGGTTTACGATTGATTTGATTTTATTTGATTGGTCTGTTAGCTCAATAAATAGTAGCTCTGCCTTCTCCTCTGTAGGGTTAAATTTCCTTCCAGGATAAACATTTGTGTGATGAACATAGGTGTTCTGTGTCTGGGTGTTATAAAGTATCTTATGTATGTATTTAAAAATATGTAAGTAGGTATTCAATCAGTCACCATAATATGTACCAGCTATGCTTAGTTTGGGGCTAGATGGTGTTGTGTGCATTGTTCACCAATATTTATTTTTATTGGTAAGTAGGTAATGTACTTACTTATGCTTATCTCCTTTTAGTACAAGCTTTCCGCGTTTAACAGCAGCATATTCATCAGCCATCTGATGAATGATAATAAAACCAAATGAAAGGAGATCTTTCGAAGGTAATTCAACAATAAGGGAAGACTTCAGAACTTATATTACTATTTTATTTTAATTATAAAATTATACTGCAATTCAACCCAAGGAAAAATCTCCAAGCAAGGCATACATACCATACCATACAATACAATACAATTACAATATGAAATATTTACAATTAGCCAAAAACGGCTATTTTTTTAGCTAAAACAACAACAAAATGTCCAACTGTCAATGTCAAAGTGAAATAAGCTGAACTGAGCTGAGAGCCAGAATAAGCCAGAGGGTACCACAGATAAAACGCTAGTCTTGATTATATATCTTGCGACTTTGCGATAGGCCAAAAGTGCTATGTAGTACCTACCTTCCCTGAGAATGTAGTGACCTTTACCTTACGTAGCGCCAGCCCGTGCTACCTCAGCTGCACTCACTATAATCCTTTACTTTTAAGATCTCAAATAAGCATTAAAAGTTTGATTGTATGAACATTAATTAAATGAAGTACCAAAAGTTTCTGCTACACATTTACAGTCTGTTAGATGATAAAATCGTCATCCGTCCGTTCCCCCTCCCTATTCCGTTCTTCCCGTTTATCCGCCATTTTGTATTTCAGATTCAGAGCATGTTGATTTGCTTGTTTCGACGAAAATGATTTCAATTTTGCATTGTAGTTTTGACGACATAATTTAGTGTTTTAATTTATTGTAATTGGAAAATAAAACAAAATGGATACGCCGGAAGTAAAATCGTTCAACGCGGAGGTAAATTCCATAAAAAACAAACATTTCGGGCTGGTGGAGGAGTCCGTGGCATCATCAGTTAATTTACGATTTTGTTTGTTTCAGCTATCCGGGTTGTACGATAATAAGCCTCCAATATCAAAGGCGAAGATGAGTGCTATTACCAAAGGTGCTATAAAAGCCATCAAGTTCTACAAACATGTTGTGCATAGTGTCGAAAAGTTTATCCAAAAATGCAAGCCAGAGTACAAAGTGCCTGGTCTCTACGTGATAGATTCGATAGTACGGCAGTCTAGACACCAGTTTGGGCAGGAGAAAGAAGTGTTCGCTCCACGATTTGCAAAGAATATGCAGCAAACATTCGCGAACTTGTTCAGATGTCCTCCTGAAGATAAGGTTGGTTATATAAAATTGGTTTTAGGTTATAATCAGCCTTATCAGTGGTTGAATGAATAGTGAAGATTTATAAATCTCACCCTGTGAGAAAAATAAACCTAAAACTTATTAATCTTGGTATCAGTCTGCTGCTGGCTACCTGTTGCAATTGGGCATAGTCAATGGTACAAAACATCCACAAAATCTGATCAAAAATAATCTACCAACCACTGCTACAGATTGTTAAATTTGTCATAATCTTAATGCATTCAATAAATCAGCACTATTGATAGTAGATAAAACTTACAAGATTTGTGTCACAGACACATTTGCAAAAACATTATTATGATCATTGGATTTAGGTATATTGTCTAATTAGCTTGTCTCTGACACAATGAATTTAGGCAATAATAGTAAAAACTATTACTATTGCAGCGAAATATAATTCGAGTGCTGAACCTCTGGCAAAAGAACAATGTGTTCACCTCTCAAGTCATCCAGCCACTGCTCGACATGGCAGACCCTAACCATCCCCTGCACCAGGAGATTCAGCAACAGCAGAACAACACAGCTAATGGTAAGAACCAGATAGAAGGCATCTTACTGAAATCATTGAAACACTAAAACGCTTTGTAAATTATATACACTCTTCATCCTACATCAGGTTGTATTACATATTTTCCCTGCTTATATTGACCTTAGCCAGCATATCATCATCATATCAGCCTCTCGAAGTCCACTGCTGAACATAGGCCTCCCCAATAGATTTCCAGAAAGAACTATTCTGAGCCCTCCATCCACTGATTTCCTGCGATCTTTATAAAGTCATCAGTCCATCAGGTGGGGGGTCATCCTACGCTTCGTTTTCCTGTCCTTGGTCGCCATTCGAGAACTTTTATTCGCCAATGGTTATCAGTTCAGCCAGCACAACTCTTTCAATTAGCAGAGTAGGACTTGTAAGTTGATTGCAACAGCTAACAGCCATAGCTAATATGTCTATATCACACAGTGTTGAAATAGTATTTATTTATTGGTTAATCTTTTTGAGCACTGATGCACTGTTGTCAAGCGTGTTTTTAAAGGCATTGACAGAGGTAGCAGTACCTTGCAGTAGCAGCAAGATGTCATGAATATTGGGCAGGTTGTACTGATAGGTCATAATCTTATAAGTCTCAATAACCAATGGTGTTGCAGATGGTTATGAGGATAAATAAACATACTTCTGCATATTATGAAGAATCATAGTTATCGAATAAGTGTGCTGAATAGTTTAAAGTGCACCTCAGAGGCTCCTCTTGACAATCTCTGTGACGCAGTGGGCTAAGGTTTAGCTGATGTGCGGTGCAAATGTTTGTATGATCTGCAAGTATTTGTTTGTGTGCAAGTATATGTATGTATTTACAAAAAAAAAGGTTATCAGTCATGTGGTACCCATAACACAAGCTCTGCTTACTTTGGGCCCAGATGGTGCAGTGTGAAATGTCTGGGCTTATTTATATCATGCTGTACCCGTAGCATAAATTTGTGGTTCTATTACCTAAAATTGAATGTTCTCACTAAAGTTAATTAATTCTTATTATATCTAAAATTATTGCTAATTGTAAACTAAAAACAATGTAATTTAAAGAACAGCCTGATGTAGGATTCATTGACCTTACTTTCATCCATTACATCCATTCATTACATGCCAGTTCCATTATAGAGCTTTATTATTTGGAATTGCTGTAAGTATCTACATATTTACTAGTTTAGTTTTAAATAAAAAATGACTTACAAGGAATCACCTGTTCCTTTCCACATTTTTTTTTTGTTTCTTCCCTCTTTATATGCTATCGGCTCGTCAGCCATGATCAGATGCGTTCTGGGGGGGGAGATTTAAGAGCAGTTCCATTGAGTGGCCCTAATTACTGTTGATGAACTTCTTAGTTCCTTTGGTCAAGCAAGAGGTCATCCCATCTCTTAAGGCGTTTTATTGTGCTTTGGTCATTCAGTAGATTTTTAGCCAAAACGTTAGTGTGCTTTTTGAGTCTTTCCTTATATTTTGTGCAGTAGTGGTTTTTCCTCGCAATGCAACATAAGATACAGTAATGCTAATATGATATTTTTTTACTTCCAGGGAGCAGTCTCAATCTTAGCCATAACACATCAGATAACAAACTATCGCCAGGCCCATCACAACATTCACCGCGCATGTCATCACCAATGGATGGTAATCAGGTATGCACACAAATTTGCACAAACAGCTAATTATCTACACTATAAACATTAGAAAATGTCATCATCATCACAGCCTCTATGAAGTCCACTGCTGGACATAGGCCTCCCCAATAGATTTCCAGGAAGAACGATTTTGAGCCCTCTCCATCCACTGACTTCCTGCGATCTTTACAATGTCGTCAGTCCATCGAGTGGGGGTCGTCCTACGCTTCGTTTTCCTGTCCTTGGTCGCCATTCGAGAACTTTTACTCCCCAACGGTTATCAGTTCTGCAAGCTATATGGCCTGCCCATTGCCACTTCAACTTGCAAATTTTGAGCGCTACGTCGGTGACTTTGGTTTTGCTACGGATTTCCTCGTTGCGGATTTTATCACGTAGTGAAACACCCAACATAGCTCTCTCCATTGCACGTTGCGCGACTCTGAGCTTGTGTATGAGGCCAATAGTCAGGGACCAAGTCTCAGTTCCATATGTCATCACTGGCAACACGCACTGATTGTAGACTTTCGTCTTGAGGCTCTGCGGTATCTGTGACGAGAGGATGTGCCTTAATTTCCCGAACGCTGCCCATCCGAGCTGGATTCGTCGGCTGACCTCTTTGTCGAAATTGGACTTGCCTAGTTGAATCGTCTGACCCAAATAGACAGAATGGTCTACAACTTCGATTATATCGCTCCCAACATGTACCGGTACGGGTGCAACATGAGCATTTGACATGATTTTTGTCTTGCTCATGTTCATTTTAAGACCCACCTGTTGGGAAACGATATTGAGGTCGCTGAGCATTGTGCCTAGGTCTTCCAGCGATTCTGCCATGACGACTATATCGTCGGCAAATCGAAGGTGAGTGAGGCGTTCGCCATTGATGTTAGAAAATGTAGGTGCTAAGAATTTATTTGTTACTAGCTTTCCCCACGAATTTCATTTTACTTCAGAATAATGTAGCATTCCATAGGTGAAGGAATTTTTAAAATCGGTTAGGTTGTTTTTGAGTTATCCATTACAAACAATTTTCCACACTAACAATCAATCAAATCTTTTATAATATTATTATTGATTAAGCATTAATAGCACAACATTGTTATTTATTAATTATCAAAACAAATTCTTCTAACAACCTCTGCTCTGTAGCGCAGTGGGCTAAGGTCGATTCGAGGTTCGATTCCGGGTTCGATTCTGGGTTCGATTCCCGTCGTGGGACAAATGGGACAAATCAAACTGTAATCAGGTTTGATATGAGCACTTGAGCTTAAATAAATTTGCTCCATGAAGTTTCATGATATGTAAGAAATAACATTAACATTTGTCTCATTAACAATTTCAGTTCCAAGATGAACCATCAGGCCCTAACATGAAGTTCAACCGAAAACTGCTGAATGATTTTGAATATGAGAGCGAAGATGAGCCGATGATGCTAGACCCGCCGCTACCCACATCCTCTCACACCACCCACACCACCCACACAAGCCATTCGCATAGTCATACAAGCCATTCTAATCAGCAGCCACAGAGTAATCCTACAGATGCCATGGCCAGGTAACTTACATACTTACATAGGAAGGTTTTTTGGAAGGTCCAAAAGCTGTGGAGGATTTGATTCCTGCCGCGGGACAAATGTTTCTATGATCTGCAAGTATTTATCTTGGGTCTGGGTGTTTCTATGTATAATGTGTGTGTATTTACAAAAAAATACATAAGTATATCTGTCATGTGGTACCCATAACAAGCTCTGCTTACTTTGGGGCTAGATGATGTTTTATGATTGTCCAGCATTATAATTATTAATTATTATTAATAATGGTTGAACCGAATTGAATGAAACTTGACATAGAAAAAGACTATAATTATTAAAGATAAGATTGCATGGTCTCATGTTGCTCTGCCCTCAGACAACTTGACTTTGACTTGGATAACAAAGACTACAGTTTATATGTGTACCACCCGGGCAGGTGGTTTGCATTGTTGCAAACCTGCTAATCTAACTACCTAGCTACTAGCATCGTATGCAGTTATTTGGTATGACTTAAAACAAAAACAACATTAAAAAAATGTTTTTTATTGTAATTTCAGTATACTCACAAACCCAGAGATCATGAGGCAGTTGCAGAGTTTGCAGGCACAAATGTCACTTATGACTGGCATGCAGATTCCTGTAAGTATTATAGTGTCTGCTAAAGATCAGTAGATCACCTTCCAATCATAACTTTTTAGTGAGAGTAATTACAATATGTTGCAATCTTTTTTATGTCACTTCACTTAAATCATTTTCACTCAAAACGGGATATATACTGAACTCTGTGGCGCAGTTGGCCAAGGCCCGCCTGAGACGTAGAAGGTTGCGGGTTCGATTCCCGCAGCAGAACAAATGTTTGTATGATCTGCATGTGCTTGTATCGGGTCTGGGTGTTTTTCTATGTATCATAATGTATGTATTTACAAATAAAAGTATTTAAGTAGTATATCAGTCATGTGGCACCGATAACACAGGTTCTCTTTACATTGGGGCTAAATGATACTGTGTAAAAATGTTCGGCATCTTTTATTTATATACATGATATGTGAGTGTTTCTACTTCACCGATATTTCGGCACAGTTGCATGCGCCCTGATCACGACAAAACCATGATAGAAAAGTTATATTATTAAATTAATGTTACATGATTTCAGAATCTAATGCCAATGATGTCGGATATGCAGCTACAACAAAACCAAAATCAGCAAGGCCTCCCTTTTCTGGTAAGCAAGAGAAACCTATAGTTGAAAAAATTACATGTGCTGCGATTTGACAGCTTACAAATATGTCAAAACGCGTTCTAATACCACACTCTGTTGTCTAGAGTTGCTTAAAGTTAATTTAAACATGTACTGTAATCATATCAATCATCAATCATATAATCAGCTTTAATCATATACAATCAAATCATCCATCATTTGACTGACCTCATAGCTCAGTTGGCAGTAACCCTATCTTCTGCGCTGTAGGTTTTGACTTTGATCCCCACCCTGGATAAACATTTGTTTGTTCAGATGCAGAAGGTTCAATTACCCCCAGAAAAATGTTTATTGATCTGCAAGTATTTGTCTCAGGTCTGGGTGTTTCTATATAATATGTATGCATTTACCAAAAAAAATATAATGAATGACAAATAAATATTGCCCAAAACCCCAAGCCCCAAACTGTGTCTGGGCACAGTACAAACACCTATGTTTATCAAACAAATGTTTATCCTGGGAAGGAATCGAATATAAGAAGTATATCAGTCATGTGGTACCCATAACACAAGCTCTGTTTATTTTGGGGCCAAATGATGCTATGTGAAATGTCCGGCATTATTATTATTATTTATTTTTATAACCTGATTTCTCCGCGACAGTTAGTTAAAACATTTTATTAGGAAATTTAAGAGACAATTGCTACTATGCTAAAATATTTTTGCATATTTTAGAAACCTTTGCGAGCCAGTTTAGAAGGTCTCATCATCACATTAATATTGTTTTCAGAGTAATCAAGATCAACAGAATGATGCCAAAGATGACATGGTCGAGTCTGATATAGAGTTCGTTGACGCCGGTCCGCAGGTTATCGAGATACCGGACGCTAATGATTCCAGGTAAATGTCTATGTAAATATAGGTACTCCAGATTCTAGTCTAGTAAGTCAAGCATGTATGGCATGTATATGTCGGAGTTTAGGGAAATATATAATCTGAAAAACTAATTTAATGAAAATGGGAATGGGAGGCAATCTAAGTCGAGAGTCGTTCTCCTTGTCAACCAATTTAAACGGGTCAAATGGCATTACTTTATTTTGACACTTTGGATGGTTTGAATTCAACCAAGGTTTTTCTTGGTCAGAATGATCCCCTAGATAACTGGCATGAACATGTTTCAGGAGTCCATCCCCAAAGTCCCGACGTCACCGCTCCCGCTCCAAGTCGCCGCGGCGGCGCGGCCGGCGCTCGCGGTCCCGCTCTCGCTCACCGCGTCGCCGACGGGACAGAGAGAGAGAACGCGAGAGGTTAGTCGTAGCTTTTTCTCTGGAACACTGAAAGCGTACTAACGCAGTGCACAAGTTGCAATAGGCATGACGTCAGAGCCGAGGTCATGACACCTGCGAGCTGTTTTCGCGCCCTATTGGAAAAACATTAGGAAAATGGCTTTAAACTTCGTTAAACTAAAGTTGATTACCGAAATAAAGGTTTTTTCGTTAATAGTAAATGTGTACCCACATTACGGAAGGGGATTTTAAAGTCTTTCGTCACGCCTATTTTACTCAAGCTACCAAGTACCATTAATTCACATGTTCACAGTCTACTTTTGTATGGAAAAGCTTACTGAGTTACGTTCTTTGATATATTATCTACATTCTGAACAAAAAACATTGCATCATCTGTGTTCGTTTAGTATTTTATGTGCTTTCGCGTTTCGCGCCTGGTCTGTGTGAGTTCAGTTACCTTTGATTGTGATTCGATTGTGATTTGATAGTGGATTTACTGGATTTATCGATGGTAAGGAGTGTTTATTATTACAAAAACTGTTTATTCTGCTCATTATAAGTATTTTTGGATAATCGATTGTAAGAAATACATAGTAATAACATATTGATAAGGCGGGAAAAAGTTCGTTGCCATGTTACTGATTTCGAAGTCATTTATTACTAAACTATTTATTATAATATATAGTATTTGACTAAACACGTTATTTTTATGCCTGATAGATAGGTAATATATCAATTAGTACATTGTTGTTTACAGAATGATAAAATATGGCTTGGTTGTAGAGTTATTACATATTTTGTACAATGCAGTATTTTTGAGTATTTTTGCCGCCACCTAGTCTAGTCTAGACTCTAGTGCTGCAAAATTTTGAAAATTTTTTTTTTCGAGACAGAGGTTTAGGTTTATAATCAAATGGGCGAGCGCGGTAGTCGGCTACCGCTCGGTGTTTTACGGTGAAGTATGGCGCGATTGGCGCGGTAGTGGGCTACCTGTAGACAGAGAAAACAATAGACACATGGTGAACGTGCCGCGTGTGAGATAGAACGATAGGTGGGTGGTGTTGCCACATTTAAACTTTTACCCTAGTCCTAAGTAATCCTAGATTTATTCGAGACGTTATGTTGTAGTATCTCTAGAGCTTTCCTCTCTATCACCAAACTCAAACTTTTTAACAGATATAGAAAACATATAACAACATTTGTGTACTAAATTGTTTACTTATTATTAAAGCTAAGCATAACTTGACGACCTCTGTGGCGCAGTGGGCTATGTTCCGGCCGAGACGCAGAAGGTTGCGGGTTCGATTCCCGCCGCGGGACAAATGTTTGTATGATCTGCAAGTATTTGTTTCGGGTCTGGATGTTTCTATGTATAATATGTATGTATTTACAAAAAAAAAAAAGTATATAAGTAGTATATCAGTCATGTGGTACCCAAAACACAAGCTCTGCTTACTTTGGGGCCAGATGATGTTGTGTGAAATGTCCGGGATTATTTATTTATTATTTATTTACTTTACAGAAATAAAAAACCATAAATATAACACAAAGTCAAAAGATAATTTATTCAATACAATCACAAGGATCACTTTGAAACTAAGTCTTACCTAATAGGTGAATTTAGGTTCCAATTTATAATCCAAGCCAGAGAAGAGAAACTCGTCCTGGTCCTAGCGCATTTTTGCATGATCCATCTTATAACTAAATTAGCTACGATATACTTATACATGAGTTTATACATTTCAAGTGTGTCGGTTAACTGTCTGACGGCTGAGCGACATGAGGCCATGCGTTCTTATCAATAATATAGTAATTTATTTTATAATAAGCTTTCTTTAAAAGACTCCTTTATGTAAGCTTTAAAATTCTTAATAGGTAGTTTAGTTGCATTTTCAGGAAGCTTATTATAGAAGCGCACCGTGTTCCCGATGAAGGGACTTACTTTTTCTAGTCGAAAAGTATTGATCATTATCTACCTACCTACAGAATAAAAACTCATAAATCATATATGTATTTACTAACCACCAGTGGAACAGCATTAGGATACAGAATAGTTAATTTATTCTTCTTAAACAAGACAGTTTTCTCAAAATGTCACAAATCCTAGAAGAGTTTTTGGGTGTCCAGATTTTTCGGACTGTGGCCGAAAATTCGGACTGTAACAAATTAATAGCGAGGTGTTTTATTTTACAATGTAAGAATCATTTTAATCTATTTATTTATACAGGGCGGTATGGTTATTGTCGCTGACAGGACATTATTTCACAATCAATTGACATCAAAATGTATGAAAGGTTTCCTCAGACCGATTTTAAGCAGCTTTTGCCTTTGCTTTTGCCTTTTACCTTGCCTCCATATATTCATCTATCAACATTGTACGATACTTACGTTAAATTGAATTATTAAAATTCATACGAAATGTAAAACATATTTTATGAAAAATTTATATACCTAGTCTGGGGAATGTTAAGGTCGAATGCAGGCAACACCAAAATAAATAAATTATTTGTTATGATTTATGAATTATGCTGTAGCGAACAAAGTTCAGTTCGAAATGCTGTTATCTATTGTGTATATAGATAAAAAACAGTTTAAAAGCTAATAACTACTCAAAAACACTTGTACCTACGAGTGAAAAGACAAATCGTCGAGTTTCCGTTCACTATCACTTTTACATCCTAAAACGATACATCGAACCATTATCTTTACAAAATCCGGTAAAGGAATTTGTTATTTGCAATTCGCAAGTAATATAGCGTGTTCACAATTTATTATTAACTGTTTTTTTCCGGTTTTTTCACACAAAGCGAGCACAAACCATCCAAACAATGGCAAACTGTCAAACGTTGCTTTGTACAATCTGGTGCGGATCTTGAAAAAACAGGCACGCGACATGAAACAAAAAATCAAACCATTCTATCTCGTTTCTTTACAGTATCTGCAAATAAGTTGTTCTCTTTCTTGTATGAATGCGACGGATGCTATCTAGTCGTCTATTAGTTTCTCTGTCTACGGGGCTACCGCTTAGAGATAGACAGGTTAATCATCTTCCGCCCTTATTGGCCTGTCAGCGCAGTTGGTAGTAGCTCTGCCTTCTGCGCTGTAGGTTAAGGGCTCGATTCCCTTTCAGGACAAACATTTGTGTGATTAACATAGGTGTTTGCTCTGTACCTGGGTGTTATAAAGTATCATAGGTATATATTAAAAAATATATAAGTATTCAGTCATCTAGTCACGATAATACAAGCTATGCTTAGTTTGGGACCAGATGGTGTTGTGTTCATTGTCCAGAAATATTTATTTATTATTATTTATTTATTTACTCAGTAGCCTATCCTTCTTTCACACAGCACATCCATTTTTTCTTAGACCTACCTTATATCATTCGTCATACTGATATATCATACAATGGCGTGCTATGGAAGAGGCCTATGTCCACCTGTGGACTGACACGGGCTGATGATGATATTGATATTATAAATACGTTTATTATAGAGAGAGAATGTGACAGGTTAGCCAACTTCTTTCCTCCTCTGGAACACGTAAACACTGCTCAACTAAACTCTGCTTAAGATTCGTTTTATAACTATTTCTCAATATATTTCTGGTGGCTCTGTGAGCTGTAGGAGCTCTGTGAGCGCGAGGTCTCGCGAACATTTTTCGGAATGACTGAAATATAACTTTTTTTACGTTGTCAACCCCCATATCTCCGCCATTTTGGGATATTTCCAAAAACTGAATCGACAAAAAAATTGTATCCTGCTCACAAAATTTCACGAAAATCGTGTTCTTTTTAAGCAAACACTCCCTCTATCATCCGTCATTTCAATAGCCATTCCTTTCTTTCACAGTACATCCATCTTTTCTTAGGCCTTCCTCTGCCCTTATAACATTCATAATCATACTTATAAATAAAATAAATAATATAAGAAATGTGAAACTATGTTCATTATCTTTGTTTGTGGTTCAATCTCAAATGAAATGTGAAATGTGGTCAAATGAAACCTGGAATACCAACTATTTTTGAAGTGATAACTTCTTGTGGGTAAACCGCTTCGTTGCGTAACGCGTTATGGCGCCAGTCTGTCTGGCTTCCCTTTCTCTCACGCATACGGCAGCGGTAGGCAGGCTCCTCTTCTCTCACTCTAACCCACAGCGCTAGTTAGGTCAGTTTAAGTTATCGCTTCTGTCGGGTGTCCCGAGACGCACACGTTTTTTTTTATCTACTTACCAAGCAGGCAGGAGTCAGTAGTTACATAAACTCAGTAAAACGACGTTTTAAGCGTCATTGGCCACCTGTGTCGTTTATTAGGTAGGCGATTTCGTTTACCTACATAGTGCGTCTCTTTTGATCCTGTACCACTATCTCGTCTGTGTACCATTTTATTCAAATTTGCCCAACAAGTGGGATGCACTAATGTACTTGTAACATTACTTAAATTGCGATGTACGACTCGCCTGGCTTCTGTAAGCTTCGGATATTGAATTAAATGTAAAACATGTTTCAATTGTGAACTTTCAGAGACCGGGAAAAAGAGAGGGACCGCGAAAAAGGAAGGGACTATAAAGAAAGAGAAGCGGATAGAGAGAAGCAGAAGGAGAGAGAAAAGAAAGGACTTCCTCCAATCAAAAAGGAAAACCTAAGTGGTAAGATTAGTACAAATTTATTCTTATAGAGAACTAATTGTCATGAAACTTCTTTCTTGTCTAATGTTTTAAGAGTTTTCCACGCCGGCACAGAAAATTTATAAGTACAGAAAGGGCACTTCACGAAAGCATTTATATAAATAGCGACTTGCTACGACGCAAAGTGCAATTCAGCTCGCAAAAACACTTAGTTATTTAGTAGTATTATATTTACCTATATAGTGCCTATTTTTATCGCGTACCTCTATCTCGCCTGGCGCGGCACTTCTCTACGTATTTACCCAACAAGTTGAGTGCGCGAATGTACTTACAACGTCGTACCTAAATGTCGGAATACGCCTGGCCTGATGCAGGCAGCTAATTATCTTATTTTTATCCCCGTTGCACATAACGCTAAGATTTGACAACCTCTGTTGTCACACAGAAGGTCGCGGGTACGATTCCCGCTGCAGGACAAATCTTTATATGATCTGCAAGTATTTGTCTCGGGTCTAAAAAGTATATAACTAGTATATAAGTCATGTGGTACCCATAACACAAGCTCTGCTTAGTTCGGGGCCGTTATTATTATTAGCACCTTATTCCAGTATGCAGTACAACGCTATGGGTGGGCCACCTGTCCAAGCTGGCGACTCCCGAGGAGCTGTCCGACCTGTTCGGTGCCATCGGCGGTGTCGTGTCCATCGACGTGGTGGCTCCACGAGGTTGCGCCTTCGTGGTTATGGAGAGGCGAAGAGAAGCTTACAAGGCGTTGAACAAACTTAACAAACACAAGTTGCATTCTAAGGAGATCACTGTAAGTTTCTAGTTTTATGCCCAATTGCAGAAGGTACGAGTACCTTCTGCATGCTGCCTTGTAGGTTGTGGGTTTGATTCCTATTCCGCACAAACATTGAAAGAGAGAAGAAAAATATTTATTTAGCACACACAAAACAAAAGAGGAAACATGAGCAGAAAACAGACCAAAAATAAGCCCCAACGGGAATTTTATACAAACACACCAAAACAAACACACAACAAAAAATTAGCCCTTCCCACGAACCGATCAACATTTTAGTGTGGGTAAAAAGGTTTAATCTCATCATGCGCTACTTCCAGGCACGGAAGTAGAGCTGGTGCTCAGATTGAACTCATTGTGTGATGCTCTATCTGGGTGTTTAACAATTGATTGGTTGATCATGGATCAAACATCCACGCATAAAGGTCATCACACATATCAACTCGTGAAGGGTTCAAATCGAGCCGTTCAGTTTTCTTTGTTTGAGACTTCCTACTGAAACGCACACTAATCGGAATCGGATCGTAATCGCCTCGGCCTCGTGCGTGCTCAACTTGCAGTTCCTGCGCTTAACTCTCACTGTACCCGAGCATTCTTCTCTTTGTCATCCCTCCCGCGGCCTGCAGCACATTACTGTTGCCGACGTGCTGACATTCTACCGCCTAGCCGTAGTCGAGTACACTTTGTCATCCCTCCCGCGGCCTGCAGCACATTACTGTTGCCGACGTGCTGACATTCTACCGCCTAGCCGTAGTCGAGTACACTTTGTCATCCCTCCCGCGGCCTGCAGCACATTACTGTTGCCGACGTGCTGACATTCTACCGCCTAGCCGTAGTCGAGTACACTTCTGGAGTTGCTGATCCGCTTTCATTACGTGTTAGGTTGACGGCGATGCGAAAGCCGATACGGTGAAGATTCCTTTCCGAGTTGATATGTGTGCTACGGCTATGACCTTTATTCACTCAATACTATCTAGGACCAAACTAAGCAAAACTTGTAATATGGGTACCGGATGACTGATAGAATACTTATAGTACTTGTAAATAAATATTAATGATACATTATAACACCCAGACACAGAACAAACGTTTATGTTCATCACACAAATATGTCGTGTCTTTCTAGATCCTAATTCATTTATTGTACACTCAGAAATTCTATGATATGCGGACGACCTCTGTAGTTTATGGGCAAAGGTTGCTCGTTCGATTCCCGCCGCGGGACAAATGTTTGTATCATACAAATATTAAAGTAGTATTTAATATTACATATGCAATATTATATATGCTGGCAACAGCTAGTGCTGCTGCCCGCGTCTTCACACGCAATAAAACTCAATAATAATGTAGATAAAACTCATGTTGTTCAATTTCGTCTAGGGGAAATAATCCTTTACTCATTACCAATGACTATTAATAATGACTATGTATGCTTCATGAACTGTCCTTACCAAGAACAAACCATATAAAATTCTTAGGGCTCTGGCTGGACTCGAAAATAACTTGTGCACTTCATATTGATAAACTGGCAAAAAGTTACGTTATGCTACATATGCAGTTTAAAAATAAAAGAACATAGGGGGACCAAGGCTGCTAAAGATTTGTACTTTGTATATTTTCATTCGTTATTGAGTTACGGAGTTATTATCTGGGGAACTGCTCCAAATTCTAATAGAATATTATACAGCTAAAACACTTATATATATATATATATATATATATTAAGGCTCAAATATTGTAGCTCTTGGTGAAATAGGTTCAGGAAACTGAACATTATGACCTTTATTGGTGAATTTATTAATCTTAATTGTTTATATATCAAAAATATCACTAACATTTAGTCTGTAACACATAACAGGAGAAATGAATAAAATGGTCTTACGATTAGATTGACTGAAATATTAAAAAGATTTATGTTAAAAAGTACCATAAAATTATATAATAAAATTCCTACTGACACTAAATATAAATTTATAAATATTCTGTATTAGACTTATATATGACATCTATGGAAATAAATGCAATTATGAGTTATAGTCCAGCAGGATAGCTACACGATCCTGGCTCGTTTCAGCGTTTAGAGTGGTCTGTTTTCACAAGTCTCGTTTAAAAATAATAACTGTATCGTCAGCATAGAATAGTATCGTTTATATAGGGCGTAAATAGGATTAGTCCCAAAATGTTGCCTTGTGAGACCCCATAGGAAACGTCACTGTTAGCAATGTAGTGACCACCAATTGAGACACACTGACCTCTTTTCGACATGTAACTGCGGAACCATTCTAAGGTGATACCTCTAATCCCCAAGCAATTTAATCTTTCTGGAGATTGAGAAGACCGTGTCAAAAGCCTTAGCAAGGTCTAAAAAATAACATGCATTTCTTCCCGCTGTTATGAGTCTAAACTGCTCCGTCAATTAGCATGTACGGCATCAATTGACTTACGTCTCAAAATTATGTGGAGCTTTGTCGGGCTAGGGCTAGATAGTATCGTGCCAATTTTTCGGCAATATTGATTACGCTACTTTGTTCGATTCCTAGCATCGGAGTAGTTGTATCCTAAAAATCACGAAAGGAGTCTTTGAGGCGCATTTAAACCTTTCACTACACTGGTTGCAATAACAAGCGACACCATAAGATGAAGTTGGATCGTTGCGTTAAAAGAATCGCGTGTTCCGCAGCGCCTACAAAATTTTTACTCGCAATCTCGCCCACCTAACTTTACAAAAGAGGATCTATTAAGATTAGTTTAACGTGCGTCACACAGCAGTCTGCAATAAGAACGCGTTCCAGGTGGCGTGGGCGCCGGGCAAGGGTGTAAAGGGGCGCGAGTGGAAGGAGCAGTGGGAGGCGGAGCTGGGCGTGTCCTATCTGCCGTGGAGCGCCTTGCACGCGCGGTGGGCGCTCGGAGATCTGCAGCTCGACGCGCTGGAAGATGGCGGCATGGTGGACGAGGAGACCCTGCCGCCCTGGCTGCCTCCTCGGGTAAGTACCACCACTGGCCGACGGAACGGTACCTGACCCTCTAGCATAGACTCAAACTCACAGCTGAAGTACCCTTAGAAGACATCCTCTCAAATCTCTGATTACATAGATTTTGACGCTGTTTGACGATTTCTGTGGCGCAATGGGCCAAAACCTATGAAGCAGAAGGTTACCGCACAAATGTTTGTATGATCTGCAACTATTTGTTATGGGTCTGGGTGTTTCTATGTGTAATATGTATGTACAAAAAAAGTACAGGAGTATTATATCCGTCATGCGGTAGCCATAACAAGCTGAGCCGGATGATGCTACGTGAAATGTAAGATGTGCATTTTAAAGTAAGATGAGCTTGAGTTATGGATACCACATGACTGATACACTATATACTTTTTTGTGAATGTATATACCGAAAGGTTATCATATGTTTTTTAAACGTGCAGTACCGTTGACTTTATTTCTCGGTCACCGGTACTTTCTTTGCAAGCATTGATTTACCTACCTACTTCAGATATTTCATTATGTGAACTATTTCCTATCAAGCGAAACCACATAAAATATTACAGTAATTTAATTGAAAATAAAACAAAAAGAACACTAATAAATATCGAACTATTTTATTGAATAATGAACCGAGTTCAACTCACAGTTCTTTTCGGTTTCCAAGTCGCAAGGCAATTGAGTCTTTTCGACTCACAAGCAATCTCTTGTCGCCATCTTGATTTGATAGCACTTCCGTTCAAGTTAAAAAAGATGGTGCAGGAACTTATTAAAATTACTATTAATATTGGGTTAATAAATTCTAAAAATCATTTCTTAATTATTGAAGGTTATTTACAGGATTTGCAAAAAAAAACCAAAAAAAAAATATTCAACTTAAAATTACCTTAATTATTTCCGATAATTTAAATAGTACTCAAATAATTCGAAATAAATTCCATAAATTGATTCTAAATTATTAAAGAATTAAGAAAGCAACTAAAGCTCAAATCGCAAAAAATTATAAATTAACGTCCTTCAAAGCGTCATCATCACTTTTGTAGTCAAATCAATTAACAATTTAATAAGACTATCGATTAATACAAAGTAATGAATTAACCTGGCGTTAACATAATAAATCTGGGTTTTATAAGACCTCATTGCATTAAATTATGTTCTTTGTAAATTAAATATAAATCGATGACGCATTGTTTCGCGAGGCGTAGGAACGACGCGGCGACATATACATATTATACATAGAAACACCCAGACCTGAGATAAATACTTGCAGATTATACAAACATTTTACCCGCAGCGGGATCAATCTCGCAACCTTCTGCGTCTCAGCCGGACGTTTTCCCACAATGCCACAGAACCCATCGTAAAGTATGTACAAAAAAGTAGATCGTATAACAGCAAAATCGGTCATCGCACAGCATATGGTGGCTATGGAAGCTTTGAAAACACTCTTACAACAACGCTGGTCTTTCGTGAATGTTATATACACCTTTAAATTTTATTTTTTGTATTTCGTGTGTCGCACAATTTGAACTCACTATACCGGTACTCTCAAACGGTGAAGTTAAACATCGCGAGAAAACCGGCATGTCGTAGATTCTAAAAAGTCCGAAAAGATGTGCCAAGTGCACGAAAAGAACCTCTAAGGTGTACTTTAATGCTTCCACCACACTGGTTCGAAATAACTAGTGACACGATAAGCACAAGAATTGACGAACGAATAACGCGATGCTTTTATAAACGACGTCGCGCGTCTCGGGAAATATAGCGATACACCCTTATTTATAAACATGTTGTTTACAGATAATGCCGAAATCGTTGATGGAGAACATGTCTCTAATGGGCATGCCTCCGGGCATGATCTCGCTGCCGCCCGGCCTGCCGCCGCCCGGCCTGCCGCCCGGCCTGCCACCCGGCCTGCCGCCGCCCATGCGGCCGCAGATGCCTCCGCAGATGCCTCCAGGTAATCAACGACTATTTCATCTGCCGGCTAAAACGCCAGCTGATTAGAATACTTAGGTATCATAATAAGATCATCAATATCTTAGATTCTTATCAGCGGGGCGATTATGGAATTCTGATACTATCAAAACTTTGATACTAATCGGTTTCAATTACTAATGATGAATTGGTATTACGGAAGGTTTATGTTGATTGTCATACATGCTGTCATATCAATAGAAAACCGAAAGTACGTAATAGTAATCCATCTTGTCAAAACTGGTTCTAATTACAATCAAACTAATGATTTAAATTATGCCGATTGTGAATCGAAACTGATAGACATTGGTTGTGTCAAAAGTTCCATAATCGCCCTACAGAACTTATACAGCCGCGGCAATTACACATACACTTACAATTACAGCAAATTATGGAATTCTGATTCAAACATTGATAGTGGCTTCAATTCAGTTGTTTCGCTAGAGTAACTAAAATTTCCTAAAAAAAAACTATTATATTTTGTTTGTATTAAAGTCTGAATTAGAATAACATTTTTTAGTGACACTTCCTAAATTAACGTATAATTGACGAGTTTTAGCTCAATTTAGTCATCACGTAAGGAGGAGTTGATTAAAACTGCGGTTATTTACCGCAGTTCTTATCAACACCTCTATACATTATTTTCAATAAAGGAATTAATTGGAATAAAAATTATAGCAATAAAACAAAAAATAATTTTAACTTATTTTAGAATTGTGATTTAAAATGGGTACTAGATAATTTTACTAGGTTTTAGATAATTTTAGCTAGTCCGGCGAAACAACAGAATTGCCAGCAATAACAGCTTTCAATTACTATTGATGGATTGTTATTACGGAAGGTTGATTTTGACTGTAACACATGTTGTCATATGAATAGAAACTAAAAATGAAACCGAACATTCATAATCCAATCCATGAAAAAATGCCTATTGGTAATCGAAACTGATAAAAAATAATTATATTAAGATTTCCATAGTTGCCATGCAGGGGAATGATCCGTTACTCTCAATAGGTAATACGAGCGAGCGAGCCTTACAGTAGTCGCATATGATGTAACATTTGACATCTCACATTAGTAATAAGCAGCATTAACATTATATCCTGAATTAGTTAATTTATCAACACACCTGTAGTATAACCTAACCTGTAGGTTAAGATAGAAAAAAAAAAGCAAATACTTTTATTTGCCCTAAAAACTAGCACAGTTTTTAGGGCAAATATCGCATCTACTCAGCGCTAGTTTTCAGTAGATGCCAGAGGAGCTACGTCACGACCTGTCAGCTAAGCGCACAGCTGATGCATTCTCCTTCTCTATTTCTCTTTCTTTTTCTCATCACACACACGCACACACTGTTGGCTGACAGTACCAAGCTCTCTGAAAATGGGTTGGTACCATCTGACGGCCAATTTGACCACCGCGCGCGCTCATCGGTCAAATCATACATAGATTATACTTGTTTTTATTATTTTAATTTTTATATTTTCATTGTATAAACTGTAATGTTCACAGACATGGCTGCCGCCGCTGCCCTCGGCTCTCCCGCTAATATGTCAGTCACTAGAATGCCACCGCCTGGGTAATTAACATTACTTAACTCTTATCATAATTAGAACCCACTTATAATCTGTCAATAAAGAAATGAATTTAAAATGGCGGTAAAAGTCTACTCGTACAATATTGCTATTAGTATTGTGCCAGTGAGAAGACATAACTCAAACCATTTCGTTTACACATAAACTTAAGATAGTTCGTCACGGGTTAGCGGGAAATTTTGATGATATTTTTTTCCAAAAATATTTTTTATGTTATAAGTTTTTTACTTTTACCATGCGCTGTACTCTATAACGATTAGTTGAGGATCATCATAAATGGCTCAGCACTGCATCTGACTTTAAAATCGGGTTGGTAATTTTCGCTGAATTATATAACACTTCGAGTGAAGATTTCTACGTGGAACTGATCCCAGATGAGTGCGGCTTGGAGACTGATGATGGAGACGACTGCGGTAGTCCTCTAATTATTGGGGGTTAGTCCCCTTGCTAACTAACAGAAGAGCTTAGCAATACAGAAGGAAAACTTGAAACAAGCCCGGCTCGGTGCCAGCCGTTACATTAAGGAGCCTCTGAGGCGCCCTTTAATCCTTTCACCGCACTGGTTAGAAATAACTTGTGACACGATAAGAAGAAGAAGCGGGAAATTCAAAAACAACGCGGCTTTTGACATTTTCAGCGTTCTCGAAGTAATATGGCTAGCTTATTATATAGTCTTGCTCATCAGATGCGCTTGTGGCATAAATTAGATGGTCCTATGGGATCGACGAAAGCAACGCAATGTATTTGAATTACCGCAGTGGCATTTTCTTTTCGCAGCGCTTCAATGCTCAGGCAGGTTAAGCTGTCGATGTCGACTTGGCCCCAAAGTAAGCAGAGCTTGTGTTATGGGGTACTACATGACTGATATACTACTTCATACTTTTTTTTTTTTAAATATAAGCATATTATACATAAAAAAAAACCCAGACCTGAGACAAATACTAGCAGAGCATTCTTCAAACATTTGACACATAATCAAACGCGGAACCTTCTGCGTCTCAGCCGGGCCTTGGCCCACTGCGCTAGAGGTCGTCAAGTCGTAATAACACCGTCACTCGAGTTGGCCTTCGAAGTAACAGAAGACATGGATCAAAAAAATATATTTGACTAGCTGGAAACCTCACGACTGCGCCCGCGCGTTTGTACGAGAAACCATTTAATTTATAGTATGGTATTATTCATATAAATTTTCAAGCAAATCGCACTACGCGTTCAAAAGTTTCATACATTCATTTTCACCCCTTTTCACACCCTCTTAGGGGTTGAATTTCTAAAATCCCGCCTTAGTGGGTGGTTTTGCTATAAAAGGAAGCTACCTTCCAAATTTCAGCTTTCTAGCTTCAGCGATTTTGGCTCGGCTATATATCAGTCAGTCAGGTTAAGCACTTTAATAAGTTTAAATTAGAAATATTAAATTGAAATTTAAAATGATCAGTTTTGTTATTGTGTTCATATAATTTTGTCTTGATAATGTCTTACAATGTGTATTATTGTGGCAGGATGGCAGGTTTACCTCCCGGAATGCCTCCCGGAATGCCGCCCGGCATCAGGCCGCCTAACTTACCCACTGGAATTCCAGGTAATATACATTCCTTTGCAAAAGGTTATTGTCTTGCAATCTTTTACCACTGCATATACTGATTTTACTCTTTAAGGAAAGGAGTAAAATCGGTATACCCCGAAAGGAACACACCCTCAAAACAGCTTTCTAAGGACCTATGGTTTAAGCTGTGCATTAGTTGACGGTCGGTCACCTGACGAGCTTATATATTAAAAAGTTTTTGAGGCAAAATGTATACATTTGTCACTGGAATATTTGAAGATCTGTTAATTTATAATAAAACCAGGATGACTATAATATTTGCAATACGGGCGGATTCAGATTAGCGTATTTTTCAGCGTCGATTCGGCATACGACATTACGCGCTTCAAAAAAATGGGACTCGTAAACGGGCATATTTCGGCGTTTTCGCTCAAACCGATAGTGGTGTCGTGTCAGTATCAACATAGATTCTGACGAAGAAACATTGCAGTGTATGACATTGTGAAACGTATGTGTATCCACTGCAATGTGAAGTTGTCAACTGAGTGTGACGCGGGCAGACGGGAGAAGTAAGCGCACGGGGAGGTGTCTCTCGCGGCTCTTATAAGAGCCTAGAAGCGCGTCAAAGCTCGTACGAGTTGCGCGTGTGCCAAAAGGCGCTATACGCGCCTACATGCGCTTCCAATAACGAACATATACGCGCGTATAAAACGCTAGTCTGAAAGCGCTCTAATACCTTATAAATATTCTGTAGTTTATAATCTTTCCGGTTTTGTAAACTTACGATTCTTCAACAAATGGTCTGCCCGTCAAATCGGAAACGAAATTGCGCGCTGATTGGATGTGTGATTCGCGAACCAACAAACAAAACAAGCCGGTTTTTTTATTGTGTTTATTGTTTTGAGGCTTGAACTTTATCCAGTTTCATATTTTATATTAGACAAAAAAAAGTGGTTGTCTGTAAAGTCGGTTTACGGACGATAATTTTACGTGATAACGCCATAGGAAAACATTGATGAACCGATGGTGCCTCTCTTTCGCTTGTTCCGCGCTCTCGCTTGCACGCTCGGCTCAGGCGGAACGTAAGAATGAGTCATGCTTTTTCGTGCGTGCAGCCGGTGTTCATCGAGTTAACACGTCAAAAATGTGACTATATCTACTGAACTTTTATATCTTGAAGATCCATTGTTATGTCTACTATTGTCTTATCATTAGACTATTGCTATAGTCAATGATTTTAGTTTTACCCATACATTTTTTGTTATAATATTTTGTTGTTCTGCTTTTTGTGGACCTATTGAGTTTACATGATCACTAGATCCTGGAGCAGTTAATAAGATGGCGTGTACTTCTGTGTTATCAGGGTTGTCAGGCGAGGCGGGCATGCCTCCGACGGGGCCTATGATAAGATTCCCGCCTGGTATGCCGCCTCAAGGCATGGGACAGCCAGGTAATACTAATTCACCTTAATATTGATATATATATATATATATATATATATATATATATATATATATATATATATATTTTAAGGCTGGATATTTAAACACAGCGTCATATAGCCCCAAAGTAAGCAGAGCTTGTGTTATGGGTACCACATGACTGATATACTACTTATTTACATGTTTATGTAAATGCATACATATTGTATGTATAAGCAACCAGACCCGAGACTAAATAAGAGATGGAGGAAATGTCGTACAACACAATGACTGGCCTGTAAGCTCAATTGGTAGTAGCTCTGCCTTCTGCGCTGTAGTATGGGGGTTCAATTCTCTCCGAGCAACATTTGTGTATTAGGTGCACATGATATGATATGACATGACATGATAGGTGTTTGTTCTGTCTGGGTGTTCATATGCCATATAAGTATTCTATCAGTCATCTGGTCATAATAATAGAAGCTATGCTTATTGTGTGCCCATAAATATTTATTTACGACCTCAGTGACGTAGTGAGATGCAGAAGGTCGCGGGTTCGATTCCCGTTGCGGGATAAATATTTGTATGATCTGCAAGCAATTGTCTCTGTTCTGGGTGTTTCTATGTATAATATATATGTATTTGACATGTGACATTACAATAACAATAACTTAACTTTTAAGGCAATTCAATGGGTGGCCTTATCGCTAATAGCGATCTCTACCAGGCAACCGTAGTATATCAGTCTTGTGGTTCCCATAACACAAGCTCTGCTAACCTCGGGGCTCGATGCAGCTGTGCGAAATGTCTGGCACTATTTATTTATTATTATATTTTTTTAATAATAAATAAATAATGCCAAAAAAGTAATAAGTAGCGTTCAAAATTTGCAAGTTGAAGTGACAATGCGCAGGCCATATAGCTCGCAGAACTCATAACCATTGGGGAGTAAAAGTTCTCGAATGGCGACCAAGGACAGGAAAACGAAGCGTAGGACGACCCCCACCCGATGGACTGACGACATTGTAAAGATCGCAGGAAGTCGGTGGATGGAGAGGGCTCAAAATCGTTCTTCCTAGAAGAAGTCTATTGGGGAGGCCTATGTCCAGCAGTGGACTTCATAAAGGCTGATATGATGTGATGATGATGATATATTTTTTTAAATAATTAGTTGTGTTGCACATAGATGTAATATGTATATATCCGTGCAGGCATGGTGCCCGGCTTCCTGCCCGGCCTGCTGGGAGTGGGCGGCCTGGGCGCACTGGGCATGCCCAGCCTGCCCATGTTCGCGCCCGTCCTGCCGCAACACGCGCCGCCCAGTCTGCACCTGCCACCGGTATATATCTAAACACTTATCTTATATTACTTTGCTAACTCGTCAGCTCGATTGCTATCGGCTCTGTCTTCTGCACTGTAAGTCGGGGTCGATTCCTTCCCAAGATAAACATCTCTGTGATCGACATACAATACTCATCCTGGATCTTTCCCCCTCTGAAGTTAGGTGCAACAAATGCGCATGTACTGTGCACTTAAATGTTGGCTACGGGTGTTTGAAGCCCGATACAGATCACAAAGTATAGTTTCACAAATGTATAGAGCCTGAGCTAGGTCCTACCTACCCACTTTTTATATAAACTACTCAAAACTAATCCATACTTATATTCTAAATGCGAAAGTGTCTCTGTCTGTATGTTTGTAACGTTTTCACGGCTAAACGGCTGAACGGATCTTGATGAAATTTGGTAAGAAAACGTATTGCATTCGGGGCAAAAACATAGACTACTTTTTGTATCAAAAAACACCCTTGAAGGGGGGTAAAATAGGGAATGAAAAATGTTTGGGCAACACATATTTGCTTAAGTTAGGGATCTGAAAATTAATATTTAGGCTTTTGGTAACAAATAAAGAAATACGTTTTTGAAAAATCATCTCCGTAGGGGGTAAAGTAGGGGACTTAACTTATTAGATGTTCCTTAGATGCATAG
Organism: Lampropteryx suffumata; assembly: GCA_948098915.1. Classification (NCBI taxonomy): domain Eukaryota; kingdom Metazoa; phylum Arthropoda; class Insecta; order Lepidoptera; family Geometridae; genus Lampropteryx; species Lampropteryx suffumata. The sequence goes on along the minus strand of OX402557.1, from coordinate 17,936,855 downwards.
AATGAATTCCTTACAAAAATAAATATAAATGTTCTAAGCATACGCGTACGAAATCGCGGGTAACAAAACAGCTAGTTGATTATGTTCTGATTTTATAAATCCTTATTTTCTGATTTTGTTAAGACAACGCGAAACTCAACAATAACTGAAAACAGATTATAAAACTTTGTGTGTTGTTATCGAGTGTACTGCTAAGAGTAAGCGAGATAAGACGATGCGACAAACATAAGCGAGTGAGCGAGGCAGTTATACAACGCTATTTTCATCTCTAAAGTTGGGGGATTGGCGCTAAATCATACTGATAACATACTGCTAGTGCTGTTCGATTCAATTGAAACTAAATCAAACTAGATATTTAAATCAATCGAAAAAGATCGTTATTTTCATAACCTAATGTTTTTGTTTAAATTATGATTTCACTATAAATTTAAGCATTTAACATCTAAGGTTCCAATACCATACCATCTTTCTATCCTTACATTCGTGTACTTTCAATTATTTAATTAGCCTAAGTACTTACTGCTACTATTTACTTCATTTAAAAAACCTTTATTGACATTTAATATTTACATGTTCCTTGCAAATACAAAATACGATTATCGACTAATGACCGAATGACCGATTGAACTACATCGGTAATTTTTAGATTGTTGTTCATTGTAGAACAACCATGTCCCTAACCTCCTCCGCGCCGCTCGCGCTACCTGCCGAGGTACAAAGGTCCAGTGTGAGCCCTCTACTTATTTGTTCCGTACCATAAGTACCATGTTCAAATACTGGGTCTTCCAATAGGGAGTACTGAACTTTGACAGTTGATAGCGTTCATATTGTTAAAGTACCATGTACCATACCATGTTCAAATACTGGGTCTTCCAATGGGGAGTACTGAACTTTGACAGTTGATAGCGTTCATATTGTTAAAGTACCATGTACCATACCATGTTCAAATACTGGGTCTTCCAATAGGGAGTACTGAACTTTGACAGTTGATAGCGTTCATATTGTTAAAGTGCCATGTACCATACCATGTTCAAATACTGGGTCTTCCAATAGGGAGTACTGAACTTTGACAGTTGATAGCGTTCATATTGTTAAAGTACCATGTACCATACCATGTTCAAATACTGGGTCTTCCAATAGGGAGTACTGAACTTTGACAGTTGATAGCGTTCATATTGTTAAAGCTACATCTGTCAAATTGGCTGTCATTTATTCAGACAGTCTTGCTAAATCACCTTGGTCCGTAGACAGAGAAACCAATAGACTCATGGTGATCGTGCCGCGTGTGAGATAGAACGATAGGTGGGTGGTGTTGCCACATTAAAACTTTAACCCTAGTCCTAAGTAATCCTAGATTTATTAGAGACGTTGTGTTGTAATAGAAATCTCTAGAGCTTGTCATTCTATCACAAAAAATCAAACTTTTATAACAGATGTGTGATATAGAAAAAAATATAACAACATATTGTTTATTTATTATTAAAGCTAAGCATAACATTACAGAAATAATAAAACCATAAAGATAACACAAAGTCAAAGTCAAAAGATACTTTATTCAATACAATCACAAAGATAACTCGAAACGTCTTACATACTAGGTGAATTTAGGTGCCAATTCATAACCCAAGCCCGAGAAGAGAAACTCCTAGCGCATTTTTGCATGATCCATCTTATAACTAACTTAACTACGAAATATAAGAGAGTTTCAAGTGCGTCCGTTAACTGTCTGAGGACAGAGCGACATGAGGCCTATATTATATTATAATAAGCTTTCTTCAAAAGACAATCTTTTAAGTAAGCTCTAAATTTCTTATTAGGTAGTTTAGTTGCATTTTCAGGAAGCTTATTATAGAAGCGCACCGTGTTCTTCATAAAGGAGTTATTTACTGTTTTTAGTCGAAAAGTATTTATCAGTATCTACCTACCTACAGAATAAAAAGTCATAAATAATAATTAATAATATTTACTAACCACCAGTGGAACATCATTAGGATACAGAATAGTTAATTTATTCTTCTTAAATAAGACATTTTTCTCAAAATGGGTGCTACAAATCCTCGAAGGGTTTTGGGTGTCCAGATTTTTCGGCCTGTGGCTTCAAACCACTGCAAAGTACATTATCGTTTGATGGAAAACTGTAACAAATTAATAGCGAGATTTATTTTACAATTTAAGAATCATTTTAATCTATTTATTTATACAGGGCGGTATGGTTATTCTCGCTGACAGAACATTATTTCACATTAAATTGACTTCAAAATCTATGAAAGGTCTCCTTAAATGGATTTTAAGCAGCTTTTAAAGTTAAGGTGGCTGCCCTTGCTATCATGAATTACCTTGCCTCCATATATTCATCTATACAACATCGAACGATACTTACGTTAAATTGAATTATTAATATTCATACGAAATTTAAGACATATTTTTATGAGAAATTTATGTAGTCTGGGGAATGTTAAGGTCGAATGCAGGCAACACCAAAATAAATAAATTATTTGTTATTATTTATGAATTATGCTGTAGCGAACAAAGTTCAGTTCGAAATGCTGTTATCTATTGTGTATACAGATAAAAACAGTTAAAAAGCTAATAACTACTCAAAAACACTTGTACTTACGAGTGAAAAGACAAATCGTGGAGTTTCCGTTCACTATCACTTTTACATCCTAAAACGCTACATCGAACCATTATGTTTACAAAATCCGGTTAAGGAATATGTTATTTGTAATTCAGCGTGTTCACAATTTATTTTTAACAGTTTTTTCCGGTTATTTCACACAAAGCGAGCACAAAGCATCCAAACAACAGCGAGCTGTCAAACGTTATTTAGCAAAGTAGTGTGCTAATCTTGAAAAAACCGGCACGCGACATGAAACAAAAAATCAAACCATTCTATCTCGTTTCTTTACAGTATCTGCACATAAGTTGTTCTCTTTCTTGTATGAATGCGACGGATGCTATCTAGTCATCTATTAGTTTCTCTGTTTACGCCTTGGACGGATATAATGTTCATCAACACGTGCAAATGATAAAATTGTTTTATCAAAATGGTTGTTCTGTTCGAGCAACGTTCCGCGCACTTCGCCCATTTTACGGTCGCCATAATCGTCCTAACGAGAGGACTAGTCGCATTGTGGTGGATAAATTTTAGTCCACTGGTACAGTAATAATCAACCAACACCCGTACATCGACGAAACGCAAGATCTGCCGAAAACATCGCCGCTGTCCTTAGGAGTGTGCATGAGAATCTGAGGCAGTTGATTTCGCGTCGCTTACAAGAGCTCGGCCTTCCGCAGACCACAACATGCCGAATATTGTTGTGACTTGGACCTGCAGCCGTAAACAGTTCAACTGACCCAGGAGCTGAAGGTAAACGAGCGTATGGTCGTTGTCCAACGACGTGTGTTCGCTGAATGGGCTTTAGAGCAGTTGGAAACTTGTATTTCAGAGAATGGATGAATCGGAATATATATTAAAATTACCACAAACTGTTATGATTTTATCACATGCTATTCTTGCAATACTTCTACCATAGTGCATTCATATAACGCTGCATCAGCATCGGGGGGACGGTAAAAGCTCACGACGTCATGCCGCTCTAGCTCGACATAGACACCTCAATAGTTCTTTCAATCCTTGGTATTTAAATTATTTCCTACAATAATTAACGAACCACAACGTACGACCCTCTTGCAACATTATAATTTTCGTAGAAAGGAAGTTCCTCATATTGTACCATCCAGTGTTCAGTGATACACATAATATCTAAACTGAAATGCTTTAAAAATAATTTACATTCTAATACTTTGCTGGGCGAGGCCTTGCATATTTTGAACTACTTGTAAACTGCCAGTTTTTCTATTGTCGACTTGTTCAGTTTAAATACTGGTCAGTTGGTCTTACTACATTTTTTCCCTCATTAGTACTATTACTAACCCCCCGTAGTTAGTAATAGTACTAATGAGTGTCGGGGATAAAATCAAAATAAAATAAATATTACTGTGTTATAATTCTTATAACATGATCAGATATATTGAATGCTAACAATTTAGCAATACTACTAATAATATAATTTAGTAACAGCATACTTGGCCACTGACTGTACACAAAGCTAGTACATAATTAATTCAGTCTGTTTTTAGTTCGAAATTCACAACTAGATGGCGCTGTTAAAATTTGTCGATTCCTAGAACGCGCTAACGCTGCGTTTTGCGAATAGGTTGGTAGTCCAGTACATAGATAGACGGACAAATAATTGGTAAGCGAATACTTAGCGCTTGTCAGCCAAAAGGGTATACCACGTTTTTTGGAGGTTTCATCTACTACAAGTGGAGGAACTCTTTAATTTAAATAATTAATTTGGTGGACAATTCACACATTGAAGAAGAGAAAGGTTCTCGTTATAAAATAACAAAATTAGCCGAAATCTATTAGAAAGCATTAAATAGATAGACAAATATTTAGTACTATTAATCTAAGCCAGACATCATCATCATCACACAAATGTTTGTCATTGGAGAGAATCGAACCCTTAAGCTACAGCGCAGAAGGCAGAGCTACTACCAACTGCGCTGAGTATATCTTATAATCAGTTATTCGCTAATGTGTTGTAGAAATCTATTCCTATCTAAATCATTGACATTAGAATTAGTTCTACGAACCACGCTAAGCCGCAAATAGATGCTAGTGATAATAATGTATTTATTGTAAATAGCAGCGAGCGAGTGACGCCAACGACGACGACGCAATGGATCTCGACACGGAAGACATGCATCAAGAGGACGCGAACGGAGACAAATCTGACAACCTTCCGCCCGCGTTACTGCCTGACCAGGTAAACTAATCTCTAATAAATAAATAAATAAACTTTCTAGCAATATGCACGAAAACAGAATACCAAGATTTTTATACGCTTTATATTAGCTTCACTTGTATGTAGGTATGTTTGTATGTTTGTATGTAACCGACTCCTTAGGACGCGATTTTGACCCACTTTAAACGGCCAGATTTCATTCAATTTTGCACACCTGTCAAAGACTGATGACAATGCAATAATGCGAAAAAAATAATAAAAAAAACATAAAAAAAAAATTAAAATATCCGGTTATCCTAAAACTAAAAAGTTGAAAATAAATAATAGTTAAAAAAAAAACTAAAAAACACGTTTTATTTATACCCGCGATTGGCCAATTTATTGGTTATATAAATAATAGTTAAAAAAAACTAACCAATAAATTGGCCAATCGCGGGTTTCACGTACAGTGATGACTTTGAAGTCGTACTAGATAAGAATTATTAGAGGTCCTAAAGCTCCTAATCACGACGGTCACCTTATACAGCCTCCGTGGCTAACCTCCACGCAAGATACGGTCTCTTTATACATAATTCAATGCAATCAAAATAAATACTCAATGAGAAAAATTAAGGCTGTTTGTAATCTCTCGCTAAAATTTATTAAGGAAGTAAAAATAATATGAAAGGTTTGTCGCCAACTTGTCAAAGTTGGAACTCGTTCTGACAAAACGCACTAATTCTTTCGAAAACTTTTTCGTTTTCGAATACATAGGTTCGATATAACCCATACCTTAATTGTGAAACATATGCATATGTTATTATATATACATATGTTTCACAATAAAGTTACAACTCTAAATTGCACTCATGCGTAGCCGGGGCGGGTCGCTAGTCATTTGATATGTTGGACCTAATAGTGATGTATAACTTTTTTTATTTATTTTTTTTCTTCTTTTTCTTATGTCACTAGTTATTTCTAACCAGTGTGGGGAAAGGATTAAAGTGCGCCTCAGAGGCTCCTTTCGTGTACTTGGCACGTCTTCGTACTTATTTTACGACATGCCGACATCGTTGAGTTTTTTGGTATGCCAAATAAAGTCAACGAAATGTTTCTCTTACTCAAGTCGCTCTAGTTTCTTCACAAAGATGGAGACAGACACAGTATCGAAAGCCTTGGCCAAGTCTAGGTTAAGTTAACTTAACTTAAGTCTAATCATATCAGAGTGCTTGGACGGAAGGCAGAAATGCATAGGTATCTTCTTAGACTTAATTCGTCATTAATGACGGCGTCCTCTGTTGACATGCCGAAATTAAAATGTTTATCTGGTAGTAGATTGTGGGTAGTAAGAAATTATATTAGCCTTGTATTTAGTTTTTTTCAGTTAATCCAGATCTAATTAAAATAATAGTATTTAATAAAGGAATTTGTAAAGGGCAAGGATTTAAGTGATATAGAATGAGAGCTTCAGATTTTTTGCTAGAGATTTTTAACTGCGAGCGTGCGTCTTGAGTCGATTTTTTTGCTCACGAGTGTATTTAGACATAGTTTCGTGTACTTTTTGTGGGATGAGTACTATAAACATGTAACCAACATGTTGGTTTATGTATAATTAATAGTTTTCGTAGCGTACGCTAAATAACCACTGTTATTATATTTTTTTTTATACCTTGGGTTTATATTATTGCAATTTTTATCTCTAATTTTTTCGATGATAAAGTACTGCCCATGGTAGTAACTGATAATGTAACTTCTATAAGTGAAAGAGTTTTTAATATCGGTTGAGTAGTTTTTGAGTTTATCTATTACTAACAAACATACAAAAAATTTAATCATTTCTCTATATAATATTAGTTTAGATTATGACAAGAATGCTACTTATAACTTCCCATCTTGTGTAATAATTACCTAATATTATTGATATAATTAAGTATAAGTAAAAATCTATGAGTACAATGGTTCACATTCAAAATACAAATATTATTATAAAGTATTTATAAGTATTCATATTAGATTTACTTTTATTTTATAATATGTAGTACCTAAAATTATCTAAAATATTTTTTTGTTTGTTTTCATATTGTTAATGAATTCCACAGATCCAAGCACTTCTATCAAAACCGCCGCCAAAGTTCAACGCCTCAGAGCCCCCGCCAGGATTCAACGCATCCGAACCACCCCCCTTCTCACAACCTCCCCCCACTGAGGACAAGCAAGACGAGGATAGAAAGAACGACAGAGAACGCGAGAGGAGAGAAAGGGAACGCGGCGAGAGAGATCGGAGAGGCGGTGGCGATAGGAGGGATAGAGATAATAGGCGGGGCAATGAACGAGGAAATGAACGGGGGAACGAGAGAGGGAATGAACGAGGAAACGAGAGAGGCAATGAACGGGGAAACGAGAGAGGCAATGAACGGGGAAACGAGAGAGGCAATGAACGGGGAAACGAGAGAGGAATTGATCGGGGGAATGAGCGAGGGAACGAGAGGGGGAATGAACGGGTGAACGAGCGGAGGGATCGCGGGAACGAAAGGGAAAGGTGAGTTTTATTTTGCAACCATCAGATATTTTTTCTATGGTAAAGATATCGGCCCGTTCTTACTTTCATAGAGAAAACAACTGACGTATATTTTTTTATATAGAAACCAGACAATACTCCAGCCTTAATTCAGGACCCGATTCTACTAAACCAGTGATATTGAAAACATCAAGTGGTATTGTAAAAAAGCGCAATATTCACTTTGCTTTGGCACTGGCACATTTAAAAGGCACTGCAAACTAAATAATTAAAAACTAAATGTTATTGGTTTAGTTTAGTAGAATTGGGCTTGTTATCAATAATACTAGAAATAAAGATAAACTCGCTGTTCCCACAGTTAAGCTCGTTAAAGTTAATAAAACTTTTATAGGGCAAAGTGTACGCTTCTATAACAAGGTCGCAAGCGACGTGTTAGATTTGCCGATAAAGAGAAACTGCATCTTAAAGGATATTATAACATAACAGATTATTTAGATGATAAAAAGCTTGAGATGAATCTGCTCCAACTTAACTCGACTTTCGTAACAAAATTGGCACGAATCATACAAAAAAGTGAAAACCAGACGAGTTTCTTGCCGGATTCTTTTTGAACTGGGTTTACAAGGAACCGGCACCTAGATTTACTAGCATGTAAGAAGACGATTCAAAGTGGTCTTTGTTATTTTATTCTATTGACTTTGACATTATATTATTACATGTGACGTGTAATACTAAACAGCACACTGAATTGCTGCTGATTCTCTCAACTTAGTCGCAACTTCACACGGTATTTGCCATTCATCTGTTACTTGATATCAGAGCAGGATGTCTCAAAAGTGATAACATGCTTACTGTTTGTTCAGAGAGGGAGGCCTCGAGCGCAGAGGCGATGAACGCAGGGACCGGGATCGAGGCCGGGACCGGAGAGACCGGGACCGGGATCGAGATCGAGGAGTGAACAGAGATAATAATGGGTGAGTTTTATTTATATTACAACTAGATGCATTTGGTATTTACATAAAAGTAGCCTATGTTCTTCCTCAAGATACAATCCATACTAAATTTGATTGAGAGCTGCCTTTCAAGGTAACAAATAAATTATTAAATTATAATATTACTGATAAGAATGCATGTTGCTCTGCCTTCAGACAGTTAACCGACACATTTGAAATGTATAACTCTCTTTATTCGTTTTTCGTAGTTATAAGATGGATCATACAAAAATGCGCTAAAAAAAGACCAGGACATGTTTCTTGCGAGTTCTTCTCGGGCTTGGGTTATGAGGAATTGGCACCTAAATTCACCTAGTATGTAAGACGTTTTAAAGTGATTCTTGTGATTGTATTGAATAAAATGTCTTTTGACTATTGTAATATTAGTATGATTATAGATAATCTGAACTAAATCTAAAGTTCATTTTGATAAACACTGGTTTTACTCACGTATTATTTTGTCGATGAAGGCACCGATAATATTTCGATTCATCTAGAGAATCTTCATTACGATAAGTTTTATCAGCTTTCCGCTCGTTGCTGTTCGCGATTACAGTTCGCAAAATATAATTCGTGAGTAAAACCCGTGCTTTTCAAAATGTATATTACAACTCAAGAAAGTTAAAACATTGAGATAGATTGTCTTAGTCACCTGACGAGTATATGCACTTGCAATAACAGAAGCATCACACGTGCGTTCCCGACCCTAGATATTACTTTGTCTAATCTTCCAATCACTTATCCAATCAATCAAAACAGTAATGCTTGCACACTACTGCTTAAAAGCAGGTAGCAAAATATAGTTCCATCCATTACAAAGATGCAATCAATTTAAATAAATGCAAAAGTTACTTAGTCAATGTTTAGTATATTTAGAGCATTGTTGGTCTCTGAAATGGTATATAAGTCTTATAACTTCCCCTGAATCCAGACAACAAAATTTCAAAAAAAATATGACCGCGGGTGCGTCTTAGATGGCGGCGAAAATACTGCAATGTACAAAATATGTAATAACTCTACAACCATATATTATCGTTCTGTAAACAACAATGTACTAATTGATAAATTACCTATCTATCAGGCAAAATAATAAAGTGTTAAGTCAAATACTATATGCGTATTACAAGTTTAGTAATAAATCACTTCGAAATCAGTAACATGGTAACGAACATTTTCGGGCCTTATCTAGAAGTTATTACTATGTATTTCTTACAATCGATTATTTAAAAATACCATTTGTTCGCTTATGGCCAGCTTAGCAAACCGTCCACTATTTTTCACGACTTCGTAATAGGTAAACTTCGCAATCAGTCAACTTCTTGATCGGTCAACTTAGCAACTAGTCATCCTCGCAATCGGTCCTCTTAGCGTTTGGTCAAAAATAAAGCAAAACACTAATAAAGGTGGGTCTACGCTGTGGAGATGCGGCGATCGCAGAAAGTGCCATGCTACAATCGCGCTAAACCGTGACAAAGATAAAACGACAGACGAACTATATTCTTCTGGCGCTTCGGCGGCCGCTGCCGCGGCACGCTCGCTTCGCTCGCTCGCCTTGCGCGTTGTTTTCTATACTCCAACATGACCTAATCAACTGGTTTCGATCTGAATTTCATGTCACAAGATTCGTGAACAGAACTACTGGAAATTCTTTTGACCGTTTGAGAAGTGGACCGATTGATACGCGGACCTTTTGAGAAGTGGATGGTTTAAGAAGCGGCCCGATTGCGAAGTTGACTATATACGAAAGGGACCGATTGCTCATCTCCTACAGAAAATTTTAGTGGACGGTTTGACCCACAGCGCTAGTTTAAGTTATCACTTCTGTCGGTCGTCCCGAGACGCACTCGTTTATTTATTTATACTTTTTAATAAATCATTTCATAATTTTTTTTCTGATAATAAACTATTAACTGTTAAGCAGAGATCGCAGTCGAGAGAAGTCTCCTCGCCAAGCCGGAGGTCCAGAAAGCGGCGAGAAGTCTCTCCAGGAGCGGCTGTGGGAGATGGCGAACGGGAAACCGGCCGCGCGAGCCGACGACAAGCCGAGAGAGGACTATCCAGAGCCGAGGGAGGAGAGGGAGACGGGAGATGATAGGATGCGGCCAATGGACAATGGTGAGTTTCTTAATCATACGAACCAGGCGGAAGCTGAAACAAAAAGTTGGTTTAGAAACTCTGCCTGACGTTAAAAGTATAGTACATTGTACACCATTGCACACCTAGTCCATTGTATTGTACACCATACACCTAGAAAGTGCCCAATTCCTATCGAGTGTGTCATTTGAGGCCCGAGGAGCAGCCGAGGGCCTTAAAACACACGAGGTGGGAATCGCAATTTCTCCCGAGTGATACATAGTGTTTTATACTTCACCTACGAGGAAACTAAAAATGGAGTATTATTTTTTTAATCGAAATAAAATTACCAAATTTCGAAAAAAATTTCGCGCATGCCTTTTTTTTTTCAAAATATTGTTTAGAAATCGGAAGAGGAATAAATAATTTGGCGGACTTGGAGTAAAAACTTTTTGTCGTTTGACCTATAATGAAAATAACTATAGCTACCGGCTGATGTATGAAAAAATTAAAAAAAAACACGTTAGAATGGATTTCCATACACTTTTTCGTCCCGCATTTTAGTAGGCCTGAAATGTACTTTTTAAGTTATATTTGGAAAAGGAATGAGCCAGTTTTTCAGTAGGTGTGGTATCATAGTAGATTGTTGCACCGAGCGCAAAGTGAGTTATTAATGCACGAGTGTTATGTTGGTGCCCGAGCGCACGCGAGGGCACTGAATTAACACGAGTGCATTAATTATGTAGCTGTAGGTATAGCGCTAACCGCTGGAATAACATAAAACGCGGGAAAGGTTTACGTGTAACAATTCCCGCGCTGGCATTTTCGGGTCAGTTGCGAGTCAACGGAATTTTCACTACTACCGGATAAATTGTACCAGTAAAGAGTCAACGGGTTAAAACGTAAATAATTGAAAGAATATCGGAACAGGGAATAAAAATGACAATCGGATGCACTCTGATTCGGTTTGAACAGAACAGCTAGAGCACAAACGCTTCAACAATGCTAACCAGGATCGTTTGTCGTGCAGAGTCCCTGGGCGGTGGCGGGGGTGGCGGGGGTGGCGGGGGTGGCGGCGGGCTGGCGGGCGACGCGCCCCCCGGCTGGACCGCCGCGCGCCCCCCGCCGCACATGGCGCCACCCTTCCGCGCCGGTCAGTCTACACACCTCACACCTCACACCTCTCACCTCACACACACTGAGGGACATCTCACATACACACAGAGAGGGTCACCTCTTACACGCAGAGAGGGTCACCTCTTACACGCAGAGAGGGTCACCTCTAACACAGAGAGGGTCACCTCTTACACACAGAGAGGCACACCTCTGACACAGAGACGCGCACACATCACACAATATATCTTGAGTGTTATCTGTTCTACCACATGAGCTATTCTTTCCTGATTTGCGTTCATAATGCTTACTATAAATGATCTATAAAATATAGCTGTTTCAACTGTTTGCCCGCACCTGCTTCTAAAATTAGATTTTGGATGAATCTTATAATGAATATTGTTTTTAGTTTTTTTATAACATTCCTTTTTTATCATGCAAATATTATGCAACGTAACGAGGTAAATAAATGAAAATTTGACATACTAGCACACATTCAAATAATATTATGCTCTAACACACATCTACAGGCACATTCATTTTCTTTCTACATATGAGTCTGTGGTGACGTGGTTAATAAATCAATAAATCGAAAATCTTCGAAATATCATATAATTAAAAAAGAATACAATTAAAAAATATGTGATCAACAGTTCTTTCTTGAAGACCACATTCACATGATCCCTAACCCGGATTTTAGCCAGAAATACAGGAAATAAAGTTCTATACTAATTCTACACCAGTGTGACAAGCAGTGTCAATGTGGCTCGAACCCGGCGCTTCTATACACACTTAAATTAGCAGAAACTACTTGCGCATCCAGATACAGACTATCTCCAAAACCTTGTTGTACATATTTTTGAAGTGAAAACTTCTTTTAGCGCGGTACGCATATTTTTAGATGAGGTACAGTCAGTTACAGTCTACTTTTGTATGAAGAAGTTTACTGAGTTAGGTTCCTTAATATAGACGCAGCCGGCTGCCGCGCTCGCCCCATTTGATTATAAACCTTAATTCACATGTTTACAGTCTGCTTTTGTATGGAGAAGTTTACTGAGTTAGGTTCTTTGATATATTATCTCCATTCTGAACAAAAAAATATTGCATCATCTGTGTTCGTTCAGTATTTGATTGGCAGTCGCCATAATTACTAATTTTGAAGTGATTTATTACTATACTCTAACGCGCCAAGTTTTCACTTCTGTCGGCACTCCCGGAGTGCAACCCAATTTTTTTTAAATATGTTTTTCATTACAATAAGTTTGTCTATCCTGCTTCTTTTTCTTTCAAATAAGTTTATGGCTTCAGGTAGTTTTCTCTTTCTTTTTGTTACTGTTCCTATTTATTTAATGACATTGAAATTAAATCGCAATGATAACAGGAACCTTCAATTTACAGACATGAGAATGAGAGGGCCGCCTAACAAGCTAATGCCAGGTACGACTCTCGAACGAACCTTACACAAACAATTATATGAATTAGGATTGTGTCAAATAAAGATAATAAATAAATATTAGTGGACAATGCATACAACACCATCTAGCCCCAAACTAAGCATAGCTTGTAATTATGGTGACCAGGTGAGAAGGTTTGACTACTGATATTCTGTATACATTTAATATTACAATGTCTAAATCTGTTGCTACATTGATGATCTTCTATCGCACAGTAGGCGCAGGCCTGCCTGAGACGCAGACGGTTGCGGGTTCGATTCCGCCCGTGGGACAAATGTTTGTATGTTCTGCAAGTATTTGTCTCGGGTCTGGGTATTTTTCTATGTATAATTGAATGTATTTACAAAAAAACGTATTTAACTAGTATATCGGTCATGTGGTACTCCCTCACAAGCTCTGCTTTGGGGCTAGATGACGCTGTGTTAAATGTCCGGCAGTATTTAAAAAAAAATGATATTCTTATGACCATGACAGACTAGGATAATAGTAGATTGTTGCACCGAGCGCAAAGTGAGTTATTAATGCACGAGTGTTATGTTGGTGCCCGAGCGCAAGCGAGGACACTGAATTAACACTAGTGCATTTGCGTGCGTAATTTACTTTTCTATCAACTACGTTGTAATGTTGTCATTAATCACTACAAAACCGATCACAAAGGACGTATTTTTTGCTTAGAACCAAAACAGTGCAATAATGTTATATGAAATCTCATTATTGCACTGTTTTTCATTATTGCACTGTTATTTACTTTTTATTTTATATATAAATTTACCACAGATGTTTAATATCTCCCAATAAGTTTAATATAAAATGTTTGCATTCGATCAAAAAGATACTGGCTGATAATAAAAACCGGCTGAATAAAACCGACTTGGTGAAAAAAAACAAATGGCGCGCATTTTGTACCAATGTAAAACTTTGATTTTTCATATTTTTAGTTTGAGTAGATATATTTTATCACAGTAGGTAGATTGGTAGCCAGTATCTTTTTGATCGAATGCAAACATTTTATATTTAACTTAATGGGAGATATTAAATCTCTGGTAAATTTATATCTAAATAAAAAGTAAAAAACAGTGCAATAATAAAAAACAATGCAATAATGAGATTTCATATAACATTACTGCACTGTTTTGGTTCTAAGCAAAAAATACGTCCTTTGTTTGTTGGTTTTGTAGTGATTAATGATAATATTACTATGTAGTTGAAAGAAAAAGATAGTTTTATTTAAGTATGCTATATATAGATAGGGGTTAAAATATTAAATTGCCGTTTTATAGTAAAAAATCTATCATTTTTCACTATTACATTCCAGAATTTCACTAGATCATTCAAACCTTTACGGTAGAACTCTGGGGACACAACAAACTGTGTAGGCATTCTGTAGTGCTCCTGGGAAGTAAATTTTTTAACATGCAAAAAATTTACCAAATCATTAAAAAAATGGTAGTCTGTTGGAGAACAGTCTGAAGAGTTTGATGGATGATTTCTCTGCAGATCTTGAAGTGTTAAAACGGTTTCTCGAGCAGTATAAGGTCTTGCGTTATCGTGGAGCAATAATGGTGAAGATCGGTTGACGAGTCGTGGCTGTTTCTTTGTGAGCTTCGCTATCATTGTTTGCAGTTCTGTTCACAGTAGCGGCCTAACTTATAGCGTCTCTTAACTTCAACACTGCCTAAACATTGCTTAAGATTCGCCCTGTCACTATTTGTCACCATGTTACAAAAAGGAATGCCACTATTTTAAAGTCTTTAACCTTTGACAGAAGTGGAAAGACTTATATGTAAGACTGATCGAGTGAAAAGGTCTGAAATTCTGAAATTCAATAGCGGCTTGTGATACATGCAGGTTTAATTTTATTTTAAAGTGTCAGTACATTTCAATGGCAATTCCATATTTAAGCCCCCATTATAACTATTAAGTTATTAAGTACTAAAATAACAAACGATCACTAACTGTAATTGCCAAACTCACTCACTCCTTAGTATAGATTTGACAAAGAAAAGCTTTACTAAGTAGCAACTTAAGAAGCCATAATTGACCGAGTTTGGATTTGAAGTAAGTTCGGAGTGATAGTTTCGACCGACGCCGACGTAGTCTTTCGATAGTTTTAAACAATGTTGGGTGATATCTGTTAATGTGATTTCAGGAGCTCCATGGATGGACGGACCTCCGGGGCCCGGTCCCTTCGGGCCGCGGTTCAACGGCATGGGCCCCCCCTTCAGCCGACCTCCCTTCGAGAGGCCCCCCTTCGACGGCCCCCCCTTCGACATGCCGCCTCGCTTCGAGCGACCTCCCTTCCGCATGCCCTTCGACATGAGCCGTCCTCCCTTCGACGGGTCGCGCCCCAACGGACCGCGTTCGCTGTTCGACGGAATGCGTCCTCCCTTCCCCGGGCCCAGACCCGCCTACGAGGGCGCCGGCCCCTCGTACGACGGCCCGAGACCCGCGTACGACGGTCCCAGACCGGCCTACGACGGGCCGCCGTTCGACGCGCCCGGTTTCGAGCCCGACCAGTTCGACCGAGGGCGTCGGTTCGAGGAACGCGAGCCTTTCTCCGAGCGCGGGAACGGCGGGGCTTGGGGCGAGAGACGCGAGTGGGACGAGCGACGGCGAGGCCCAAGGGACCGGCGCCGCCCCTACGATGACAAGCGACCTTCCCGTGACGAACGCAGCGGTTCCAGAGACGACAGACACCGAGACGATCGGAACGCCCATCGGGACGACCGAAACAAGGATGATCGAAACTCCAAGGACCGGAGCGCGCCTAGAGATGACAAAAATGTACCCAAGGACGATAAGGGACCCCGAGATGACAAGTTTAGAGATGAGAAGGGGTCCAGAGACGACAAGTCGAGAGATGACAAAGGACCGAGAGATGACAAAGGGCCGAGAGACGACATATCTAGGGATGAAAAAAGTTCCAGAGACGATAAGGGGTCAAGGGATGACAAAGGATCTAAAGACGACAAAGGACCGAGAGATGAGAAAGGGTCCAGAGACGATAAGGAGGAGAGAAGTGAGAGACGACGCGACAGGCAAGATAGAAAGTCTCGGTGGGGTGCACATCGCGACCGGGACGGAGAGCCTGCGGAGGAGACGCTGGAGCCCGACCGTCCCGTGATCGTCCCGGACGAGATCAAACTGAAGCTGCAGGAGACTATAGCGAGATTCGAGAGCGAGAGCGAAAACCAATCGCAAAAAGAAAGCGATCCAACCCCGAGCGAAGAGACACACGAGCCTATGGAATGTCCGCCAGGTGACAGTGCGCTAGGTACTATAGAGTCTATAAACCTCCCGCCGAGAGACGACCCGCCATTCCCGGCTGAAAGTCGAAGCCCGCAAGGAGAGTTCGAATCTACGTCTTTCCTTCAGAGCGAAAGTCATCTTATTCCGCAGATTGATTTCGATTCTACGTCATTTCCGCCAAAAGATTTTGAATCTACGCCATTCCCGCAGAGCGAAAGTGAACTTCCACAAAAAGATTTCGAACCGCCCCAGAATGATTCTTCTCAAAGTAATACCAAGCAAAGCTACGAATCCGAGAGCACCAAGCAAAGTTACGAGGATCCGGAGACTCAACAGAATGACGAAAGTTACCCAGCTTCTATGAAAAGCGAGCCCAATAAAATGGTGCCTGATCTATACGACGACTCCGCAACGGATGTCGGAATAGACACTAGCTTTGCGACGCCTATACCTGATGAGACGCTGAAAATACGCGAACCTTCTCCCGTTTCTACAAGTGACGATATATTCGAGAAGGATCCAGCTCGTGAAGCTTCAGACAGCCAGGGCGGCGCTTGACACCGCACTAGGTGCGAAGTCGGGATACTTCCAGAGGACATGATTCGGGTGACGCGCGAATGAGATAATACGCGTGCGAGTTGTAGCCTCGGACTCTTTGAGTCGGGTTTCGAGTTGATTTATAACCACTGAATATACGATCTCTTGACAATTTAAAAATTTTCGAAATTCACGTTTTGCTGAGAGGTCGCGGCCGCAACTCGCTTCGACCGCCGGTATCGATTAACGCCAAAGAATTATTTTTATACACACTTCGAAAGTTGAAATATACGAGTGCCTTATTGGTTACCGAATGTGGTGTTTATTTTGTTTGGCGATCGGCGATCGGCGAAGAGGAACGCGCCCGGACGCTCAAGTGGAGTGATCCGGGCAAGGTACGGTTGCTAACTGATATACACAACGCGCGTCGTAGAACAATTTGCAACGTTGCAACATGATCGCGGCTAAACTGTCTAAATCTAAATCTAATACTTACATGTCATTGCTCACTTCAGATCTGATATACTTTTGGTAAAACCACATGTTGCAACTATTTATCGGATGGTCAATTTTAACTCACTCAAATTGTACTCGGCGGGCGTGTTTTTATATATTTTGGCAATGTCGGAATGGAATCTCCTACTTTCAAGTCAATTTGAATGTGCAATAATATTGTGTTAACGTTTTTGTCGAGTTTTCAAAGATTACCATTCTGACATAATAATTATAATATCGCTAGCAATGTGTGCAAAATACCTCTGCGGCGGCCGTGTCACCCGAATCTCCCCTGGAAACCAAGAAGCTGCGCCAACTACGATCAAGATACTTCTATGTTTTTACTTGTATACTCATAACAAAATACTTGTATTTAATAGTTTGTTACGCCTTAAATTAATACTATAACTCTAGGGGTTAATTTATCGGTTAAACGTTGAACTATTCTGAAAATTCAGTTGTTAGTCTTGCACTTGTAGCCTAAAACCTAATAAAGCTTCGGTTGGTTTTGTTGAAATTATTGTCTCGCTTCTAAATGTCTAAATATATTAAGGTGGAGGTAGGAAACGGATATAAAATAATTCAAACAATCTATAAAATAGATTACAAGAGTTTATAATGTGTAAAAATCTAAATTGATTGACTCTTCACATTATTGTAGGAGGTTAGGAACAACTAAAATAAAGCGCAATCGCTATTTTAAGCTAGTTCAACATAATTGTTTATGTAAAATAATTTCTAAGGTATTTACAATATACCTACATAATCGTAATAACTAATTGAATATTATACCTACTAGAAGAAATGAGTTTGCTTACTCACTTAAATAGTTAGGTTAGTTGTGTAGTTGATTAGTCGCATGCTTTTCAATGTTTGTCATTTTGTGCTTCAAATAAAAATTATAAAATCCAATGTACAGTTTTCACTCCCAACTTCACAGGTCCGTATTTAGGGACATTTTGGAGCTGGGTTCAACGGGGTTCCTTTTGCACACATTGATTAGCTTGTGTTGCCTTTTTTGAATTTCAGCAGATTTCAGCATAGCTACCTACAACTTCTAATATGTATCCGAAGAATCTGAAACGTCTAGCGCTGGACAGAAGCTTCTATGAATATTTCATTGAAAAATTATAAGCACAACGCGAACTGCACTTGAATACACACATAATGTGAGCATTTATAGTAATTTTATTCCCATTCAAATCCTCGCCTATTTGCGGTAATTATCTAAATATAGCGAACTAGTAGATTGAAACCCACGTGAAATGCTCGAGGGATTGAAAGAGCTTACATTATATTAAGCATTAATACTTGTATACCTACTCGCTATACTGATACTCAGTATAGCGAGTAGGTATACAAGTATTGTAAGGATAGGTACCTATTTACAAATAGCTTGATTGATCCAGATCACTGGCAGAAGGCAGCCGATTAGTCCATCTATTGCTCCTCAAGTAATACATGTCCATGTATTACTACTGGTACAATCCAACATGCTCTATATCTGTAATGTCAAAATTATTTCTTTGGGATTATCAGAAACAAGTGTTAAATGTTTAAAAAATTATTGTTCTCCATAAAATACAAAACTGAAAAATCTCTTTAGACTTAAATAATCGATGAAATCTTGGGTTCCTAACATATTTATTGTGTATTTTTTGCATATTTTCAATATTGGGCTACATTAGTTTTATATGTTTTCTTTAGATGGTATCTACTGGTGCCCTATAAAAGGTAAAAATTTCCCCCTCCCCCGAACCCCCCTTCTTCCTTGGCATTGTACACCCGACTGTTGAAAACTACTAAGGGTGTTTGGATTATGTAGTAGAAATGCATGGACATGTGTTATTCTTGGGACCAATATTTTAGGAGCAATAGATGTACTAACCGAAGGCAGCGTCCCCAAGACACTTGCGGCATTGCCGCGTTGAAGGCAATGCTATTATGCTGCGCTAGAAAGGAGCCAGATCATGGTCACGCGATGATTAAGATTAATTAGTCTAGGTGCCATGAAACTTTGGCACCATATTGAAAACCTATAAACAAAACTTCAGGCCCAAAAGGGCAAAGTGGGTTGGATATCGTGAAAAGCATAATAGAGTTTAGGTGGATAGGTACATTTAGTTACTCATACTCTGACTTGTTTCACACATGTTATGAAGGTAGTAAAACGAATACTGGTATCAAAATAGTATTTATTTCTAGAACTTCCGCCTTTTGAGAATCTCAGGGCGCCAGTTGATGGGATGCGATTCTTCTGAGGCAGTATCGTCTTCCTTGTATATCTTGATCGTCTTGTCAGCCTCTGTGGTAATTAGGCGTGATCCAGACTGGTCGAAGGTCATCGCGAATATACCGGCTTCCGAATCCATTGAGCCGGGTTGCACTGCCGCCTGAGAAAACATTCATACCATAATTATAAACTCAAAAAGTCTTAGTCTGTTTGTAACCTGTTCACGGCAAAACAATTGAACAGATCTTGACAACATTTTATGAAAATTCAAAATTCAAAATTCAAAATAACTTTATTCATTACAATCACAAGGACCACTTTGAATCGTCTTCTTACATGCTAGTGAATCTAGGTGCCGGTTCCTCCTAACCCCAGTTCAAGAAGAATCCGGCAAGAAACTTGTCTGGTCTTAACACTTTTTTGTATGATCCTTGACAATTTTGTTACGGATGCCGAGTCGAGTTGGAGCAGACTCATCCCAAGCTTTTTTGTCTTCTAAATAATCAGATATTTTATAATATGCTTTAATAGACAGTTTATGTTTAATTACGTTTTTAAATTTGCCAATCGACAAATCTAACACGTCGCTTGGGACCTTGTTATAGAAGCGTACACATTGCCCTATAAAAGACTTATTAACTTTAGCGAGCCTAACAGTGGGAACAGCGAGTTTATCTTTATTTCTAGTGTTAATACTATGATTATCGCAATTTTTTTTGAATAAATGAACATTTTTGTGCACATACATTAAATTTTCGTATATATACTGACAAGGCACTGTCATAATATTAATTTCTTTAAACTTATCTCTAAGTGATTCTCTGGGGCCCATGTTATAAATTGCACGAACAGCCCTCTTCTGCAACACAAATATGGTGTTAATATCAGCAGCACTCCCCCACAACAAAATGCCATAAGACATAATGCTATGAAAGTAGCTGAAGTAAACGAGTCTAGCGGTATCTGAGGAGATAGACTGTACTTTGGGGAAGGACATAAGCTACTTTTTATACGCTTTATATTAGCTTCACTTGTATGTATGTTTGTAACCGACTCCTTAGGACGCGATTTTGACCCACTTTAAACGGCCAGATTTCATTCAAATTTTGCACACCTGTCAAAGACCGATGACAATGCAATAGTTCGAAAAATAATCGATTATCCTAAAACTAAAAATTAGAAAATAAATAATAGTTTTAAAAAACTAAAAAACACGCTTTATATAGAAAACCAAACTAAAAAATAGAAAAATAATTTTTAATTAATGTAAGTAAGAAAAAAAAATTTTATTTAATTATTATTCTATTTTTTAGTTTGGTTTTCTATATAAAGCGTGTTTTTTAGTTTTTTTTAACTATTATTTATTATGCGGGTAGCACTCACTATACAGTCTACATAAATTCACCTCTAGCTTGGTATTAATTCTGCAACACTGCTTAGGATAGGTACTTGCTCGCTCTGTGTTTAAGTGACTCGCGCCTGTACATGTACGACAGCGTTTTGATCCGTGATACTAGTTTTTTTACAGCTGTCGTTACTGCTTGCTTTACGTAATAGCCTAGGTTAATATCCAAGACGTGATAGCTGATGTTAGAATACAGAAATGAGCGCAGACAGAAAAGAACATTTGAGATAATGATGTTTACCTGCAGCCTCTGGAAATTGTAGCCGGTCCGCCAGTCCCAGCAGTACATGGTGCCGTTGTCTCCCCCGCTCACCAGCACGCCTTCCGGGTTCACGGCCATGCAGTTCACTATCGCGTTGTGTCCCGACAGATTCTGGACACAAAAACAAAGATAGTTAGGTAATGCAGAGATGGGCTTGCAATATGTCACGTAGCGTTGGAAATGGAAGAACTGAGTGCACCTACATATCTTCAGCAAATCAGAGATGATTTTGAGAACAAGTAGACATCTTAATAGGTCAATAAGGTGGTTCGAAGCTGGTTGTAGGTAGGTATATTAATAGATTTTTTTACATCCGGAAAACGCACGTGTGTAGTGCTAGTACTAACAAGGAAACCCTAGAACCAAAAATGATGGTGCGCGTCATCAGTTAGTAGGTACTAATTGCTACTGGCGATGGGCTTGAAACCTGGCACGCACCGAGTATTGACTTATGTGAAAATTATAATTTTAGATGTGCTTGTAACTACACCTCTTAGATATCCAAAAATATTTTAGTAACTAGAGAACCAAGTCTGAGGTTACAGTCGGCAGCATGTTTGTAGACATAGGTATATATAAAATTTAGTAGCAAAATATAGCAGCCTAAGCAATCCTCAAATTTGAACATTACGATGCGTTGAGGTATAATTCACCTAGCGATGAGTGCAATGTACCTGAATAAAGTTTCCTTCGGGACACTTCCACTGCTTGATGTTATCGGGCGAGGCGCTGGCGAAGGTGTAGAGCGAGGGATGCAGCGCCAGCGCGCGCACCGACTTCTTGTGGTTGGTGAGGGAACACATCGAGCGGCCGGCCGCCAGGTCCCACAGTCGGATAGTCGAGTCGTGGGACCCCGTTATTATCTGGAAGAGGTGACCACATCTTAATGGAACCGGATACTTTCGGCCATCTTCAAAAGACACGACTTTATGGAAATGTGTACTTAATACCGAATTTCCTATTCCAAAATAATTATGATTAAATCGAAAGTACCTATGATTCGATTATTCTACCATCGATCATATTCACGTAGTAAAACAGATAATCGAAAAACTTAATGAGTATGGCCAACACTACCACATTGCATTCGTCGATTACAATAAGGCTTTCGATTCTTTGAATCATAACTATATCTGGAAGACGTTGGAAAACCAAGGCATAGAAAGCAAATATATAAAAATTATAAAAGAAATATACAAAAATTCCACAGCAAAGGTCCAACTAGAACAGCAAGGAGAAGAATTTAGTATCCAGAGAGGCGTTAGGCAAGGCGACCCACTCTCCCCAAAACTTTTCTTGGCCGTGCTAGAAAATGTATTCCAAAATATAGACTGGGACGATTTCGGAATAAATATAAATGGAACAAACCTAAATCACGTATGTACGAGAGTATGTACGTTGTAATATATACAGTAGAGTTACCTGGGGCTCGGCGGCTTGGCAAGCGAGCGAGGCGACGGTGTCGGTGTGGCCGGAGAGAGTATGTACGTTGTAATATATACAGTAGAGTTACCTGGGGCTCGGCGGCTTGGCAAGCGAGCGAGGCGACGGTGTCGGTGTGGCCGGAGAGAGTATGTACGTTTGCCTTCGTGCGCATGTCCCACACCCGCGCTGTGGCGTCACGTCCGGCCGTCACCAGCACGTCGATGCCGGGATGCAACTTGATTGTATACACGGCCGACAGGTGCCCGTGGTAGTGACGGATCACCTGTAACCAGACCACTTTATAAAAATACTATTGCCACTATAAGTGCAAAATTTTGTGTGGATGTTTGTTTATGAATCAAGTCAGATCATACAAGACAAATGTTTGTATGATCTGCAACTATTTGTCTCGTGTCTATGTATAATAAGGTATTTACAAAAATAAAAGTATATAATGTAGTTTATCAGTCATGTAACCACTCAGAACACTTAAAATTTAGTAGGTAGAAGAAAGAGGGAGGAATTTTTTTGTTTTTGTTTTTAATGTTTTTTTTTTTTGTTTGTTTCCCTTGCATACCTGCACATACCACTTAAACATTATTATTTTTTCTATGTACATACTACTGAACCATTTCTTTCTGTGACCCCACTTTAAACAGGCTTTAGCCCTAGTGTGGGGGCACAGAGCTACTTAAGGTACATCATTTCTGCATCATTTAGTTCATCAATAATTTAAGGAATGAGCAATAGCAAAAAGACCATGGGAGTCCTTGTGTCCCCACAACACAGGCTCTTCAGTCCTAGTGTGGGGAACAGGTCTACCCTGGCCTCTTTTTGTTTATTGTTTTTATTTTTGATACAACTGCAGCAGAAGTGTAACTGGATATTTTAGTCTAGTCCATAAGTTATATATTGTACCAGAACAAAAACTTTGAATAAAACATTTTATCTTATCTTTATCTTAAAAATCGTTTGAAACGGTCCTTATATACCTTAACAGTTTCACATGTATTTTATAGAGAAGCTGCTCACAATATCATTCATGTAATGTTACTTTGAAGATGGCACATACCTCGTCCTAAAGTTAATACAATTACAAACTACAAACCCAGCATGTTTTCGAAAAACCTCTTACTGACAGGAATTACCGACGATGGATTGTCAAGTATCGTGTTCGAAACCGATTACTGATGGTACCAACCCATTTTCCAGAGATGTAATTATGCCAAATCATATGCATTGTAACCATAACTATTTTAAGGCTTGCTTGTTTTTTTTTTATTCAATGCTCCCTGATATCTTAACTGTTTACCTTGTTATATTCTAAATCCCAGCATTTAACTTGTCTGTCTTCTCCACAACTGAATAGGTATGGATGTCGGGGAGATACTTCTAAACCTGAAAACAACAAGCACATTTTCTAAATAATACAAGATTCTATGAAAATTATTACCAATATTTATTACTTTGTATGTCCATTTATTTATCTAACCTGACACCGATTTGTTACCTTGTGATTCAAAATAAATAACTTAATTAGTTCAATAAAGAACTTCCTAGAGGGAAAACAGCTGTGGTTCCTTTGATGATGCTTCTTACTAAGCAAAACTTACCTCTGACTGTGCTGACGTGTCCTGTGAGAGAAACTTTCAGTTTTCCACTTGCTAGGTCCCATATTTTTATCACTCGGTCTGCCGCACCTACGAAGAGAAAATTTGATGAATTCATAATTATAATACTTTATACACAAAGACACAGAACCAAAATATATGTTCATCACGCATCGCAGAATGCAGAGGTAATACCAACTGAGCTAAGAGCTAAATATTTCAACCTCTATATCAGCAGAACTTACCTGTAGCAAACCACTCATTCCCCGGTTCAACTGCTACACACCGCACCCACCCTAGATGCCCAGATATAACTCGGAACAATTTCCATGGAGCATGCCACTTTGGTTTAGGCATGGTTGGTGCTTTGCGGGGCAGAATCCCTAGGGTGCCGGGTGGCGGGGCTGGCGACGGTGAAGGGGGAGGGATACTGTACGGCAACATGGCCCCGTCTGAGCCTAGGGCTGCTGATTCAGCCATATCTGCAACAGTTTCATGATATGTATTATGTGAGCTCGAGACCAAGTTTGTAGTCTGCATGGAAACATAACTTAGTAATTGTAGCCACAATAAAAGAGGTAGGTAGTATTTTATAGCACAAATTGTTGTCCTTCGGGATACTTAAAATGAAACACAGAACAGAATAAAATTGTTTAAGTATATGAATTATAAATTTGATATTACCTGTAGAGTCCATGGGAGGTTCAGGGCGGCATAATGACTCCAAATCTTTTATATCTTGTGCTTTTTGTACCACTGACATCACTTGGCCGTAGCTGTCTCGAGCTTTTACCATTCTCAAAATCTTTTCACTGTAATTTTTCACATTATAAAATAAGTTCAGAATTGTATTAGTACAAATTTCGTTGCTTATATAATTTATATAATTAAATTCATACAATTGTTTAGCTCTTGACGTCAAATACTTATTGCGCTCATTGCATCAAAATAACTAATGTTAGTAAACATAACCTTACATTTCTACGAACCACTACTTTATCACTTATGTGTAAACTTACGCTGTATCGTCAATTGGAGGCAGCATACCCTGGTTAGAGAGGAACATGTCATGAGACCTCTTTAAGGATCTGAAGACCAGGGTGTGGACAGAGTGTTTTATCACATCGTCGGACATTATTACGATGCTGTTATTCCTTTGGTTAACTAAATCCAAATCCAAGTACCTACCAAAGAGTATAATAATAATACGGGAGGTACCTACTATTGCTATTATTAACAAATAACAATTAACAAATAAACACATAGGAGCATAAGACAGACAACACATCAGCCGGGCCAAGAGCAATTTTTTTTTTTCGTAAGTAATTTGAATGTAAACAACATCACACAATAAAAGTGCATTAACATAGTCTGTGTAAAAAATATTTAAATTCCATCTAGGAGTTATTAAAAGTTATTTCACCTACCGACTAGATTTTTCTCTAGATCTCTTTGGATCATTCATTAACTCATATTCGACTTTACTCTATGCAATTAAACCTGTTATTATATATATACTTAGCTTGCTAGTATTCCTACGGGCTGACACCAAGCAAGTTCAGTGGACAATTCTGCTAATGGAGTTGAGAGAATTGTAATATTGGAGAGAAAAAGGTGGTTACCTA
Source organism: Lampropteryx suffumata (assembly GCA_948098915.1). NCBI lineage: Eukaryota > Metazoa > Arthropoda > Insecta > Lepidoptera > Geometridae > Lampropteryx > Lampropteryx suffumata. The sequence goes on along the minus strand of OX402557.1, from coordinate 17,911,071 downwards.
TTGTTACCTATCCAGGTTAATCTTACAAAGCTTTGCCTAACTTCGTTGATCCGTCAGGGGTACTTGGTACTTGGTGCGCGGACGATTTTCCGCAACTAGGCCTCTGGTGGGGCCCTTTTGCGTGACGGGTGGAGGCTGCTATTCCAGCCACCCGGTGTCTTCCAGGAAGGCCAGCAGCTTACTGATCCCGGCGCATGCCTCCCTGGGTGTCCTTGGTGTACCAAGATGCTGAGCACGTTGAGTTGCCACACTACTACACTCTAAGAGCAAGTGTGCGGCTGACTCGTCCGTGCTCAAGCATCCTTTGCATAGAGAGCTGTCTGTAACCCCCAATGTAAATAAGTGTTTATTTAGTGTGCAATGCCTTGTAACAATACCGACGACATGTCGGAGCTTGTTGCGTTTAAGGCATAGGAGCTTTCGGGAGTACCTCGGATTTAACTCCGGTAGGGCCTCCTTCGACTGCCTACAGTCTGTAGTGTTTGTCCAGAGGGTTTGATGCATGCTGGCCGTTCTTTTGCGGATCCATGACCTGACCTGGCTAAAGGGTAGGGGATTATTGGCTCCGGTCCTGTTGTTTGCAGATCCGAGCCACGCCTTGCCGGTGCAGTGGGTTGTCCTCCGCATACTCTTTTAAGATGTTAGTGTCAATTCCCAAACCAATTCAACACAATCTAATTTGCAAAATAAAAAAGGTACATATATATATTATTATATATTATATATATTATTATATATATATATATATATTGCGTATATATATATATATATATATATATATATATATATATATATATATTTATATCATAAATAAAATAATATAGCTCTAATATATTTTTTTAAGGTTTATAAATCTGGACACTTTTTGTCAAAGTCAATTTTATTTTCTCTCACATCTTTCTCTTCCTTTCCTACAAATATAGTTGTTTTCCTTTCCTTTTTAGCTAGACCCTTGTGAACATAATTGTCTAGCTTCTTTTATCTACCATAATATACTATTATGATTTTGAAATATTAATGATTTAGTCCTACCGTAACTACCGATCCTTTAACGAAAAGTTTCAATAACTTATAAATATAATGAAACGAAATATGGCAAAAAAATATTAATATAACCTCTTGTCTGTTGCGCGGCCTCGGAGGCATATCGGCGCATCTGTTGCCATGCCTCGGAGGCCGCGAACGGATCACCCGCTTTGGCGCCTTTACTAACGAATATTAGCAGGTAGTAGAGTGAAATGGATGTATGCAAACCATTCTAGATAGATAGAGGTAGATATCTTATTGAGTGTTCAAGCTTTAATTTTTCACGAGTATCGTTGGAATTTTTATAATATAACCGCGAAGTTTTTAATACTGAAATTGTATTTGCGCCGCATCGGTTTGGGTTTAGAAACTTTTAAAATTCAATGAAAAGTGTTGTTTTTTGTGTTGGAATAGGTGTTTTACTGGAGAATGTAAGTTTTTTGACCATACAATTATAATTGTACGTTGTTTTGATCAAGTTTCCGGCCAATAATATTGATTTTTAGTTGAATACGCCAGTCGTGACCGTGAAAATATGTAAATATTTTGGCTAAATACATATTATTTTTTTATTATTTTAGTGTAGAACATTGATTTGGTTCAATATTTAATGAATATGATACATACATTGCTTCTAGTAACTGTAAAATCATTGAATTCAATAAAAATACTATTCAGTATCATTCAAAAGCCGCCGAGGCCTCAGCAACAGACCGCGTCATGGTCGACGCTTACTGACTGTGGATAAGACTTTCACTAGGTAATGTCTAAGCAAAAACGTGAATGCGGTACGTAAAGTCAAAAGTCAAAGTCAAAAGATGATTTATTCAATACAATCACAAGGATCACTTTGAAACGTCTTACATACTAGGTGAATTTAGGTGCCAATTCATCCTAACCCAAGCTCGAGAAGAATTGGCAAGAAACTCGTCTTGGTCCTAGCGCTTTTTTATATGATCTATCTTATAACTACCTTAACTACAAAATACTAATACAAGAGAGTTTATACATTTCAAGTGTGTCGGTTAACTGTCTGACGGCAGAGCGACATGAGGCCATGCATTCTTATCAATAATATAGTCATCTATATTATAATAAGCTTTCTTCAAAAGGCTACCTTTAATGTATGCTTTAAATTTCTTAATACGTAGTTTAGTAGCATTTTCAGGAAGCTTATTATAGAAGCGCACCGTGTTCCCCATAAATGACTTATTAACTTTTTCTAGTCGAAACCCAGGGATGTATAATTTATGTTTATTCCTAGTGTTGATTTTATGAAGATCACTATTTTGCTGAATCCCATCTCTATTTTTATGTGTATATAACAAATTTTCATATATATATTGTGGAGCTATTGTGAGAATATTAATTTCTTTGAATATTTCTCTCAAAGATCCTCGTGGTTTCATTTTATAAATGGCACGTATTGCCCTTTTTTGAATTACAAACATTTTACCAATATCAGCTGCTTTCCCCCAGAGAATGATGCCGTATGACATAACACTATGGAAGTAACTGAAATAAACTAGTCTAGCTGTAGCTTCATCAGTAAGCCACCGTATCGCACGAACTGCATATGCAGCGGAACTAAGCCTACCAGCAAGCGTTTCAATTTGTGGTCCCCACTGTAGTTTTGCATCAATATTAAGACCTAGGAAGATCGTGGAATTTACAAGATTCATTGCCTCTCCATTTATTTCAATGTTGGACGGGCTATGAATAACATTTGGCAAAGTGAATTTGATACATTTAGTTTTTTTGGAATTAAGCAAAAGATTATTTACAGTAAACCAGTTAAGAACTAACGATAAGGATTCATTTACGTTATCGCATATACTGGTTTTACCTCTATCAACTTTAAAAATTAAAGACGTATCGTCTGCAAATAAAACTATATCACAAATATTTTTTACAAAAAAAGGTAAATCATTAACGTATACTAGGAATAAAAAAGGGCCTAGTATCGATCCCTGAGGACCCCTATATCAATAATTGATCCCAAAGACCTCTCACCACCCACGTCTACTCTCTGGACTCTATTGGATAGATAAGACTGTATGAGGTCAATCGCCCGGTTTTTAATGCCATAATATTTTAACTTTGTGATTAGGGTAAGGCCTTAAATAGATCGCAGAATACCCCAACTGCATCCTGTGAGTTCTCCCAGGCCTCAAATATATGCTTTAAGAGCGCTATACCTGCATCAGCTGTTGATCGACCTTTAGTAAATCCGTATTGATTACTATGTAGCAGGCCGTTAACGTTAAAGTGGTATAATAACTGATTAAGAATTATTTTTTCAAAGATTTTACTTAAAGCAGGTAATATCGATAACGGTCTATAATTAGCGAGATCACTTTCACTTCAAGACTTAACACATTCACTGCCACTGACACGCCTCGCGTGTTCAGGCTAATCTAAGTCTCTACGCCAAGAACACGCTAGGCGTGTTTTGAATGTTTCGGTTATATTTCCAAAACTAGGCCAGATTTTCTGTTCAAATTTTTAGTGCATCATTTTTAAAGGATAGGCTATGGCATATTGAAGCGGTTCCCTAAAAAACTAGTTAGATTTTTTTTACCAAAAATAGTTATTTTGTAGTGCCGAGAACACGCTAGGTGTGTTCACTTACTGAAGCTACCCTTAGGTTCCCAAACTTTTTTATTCTATTAAACGCTTCGCTAATTTCAGAGTTATAAGCTTGCGATATGAGATTTTTAACCAGTATTTGATGACAAAACGGAATGTCATAATTTATCGGACCGTTGTTTTTACCGTATACAGTACTGTGTCATGTATGAATAAATAATAAATAAATAAATAATGCAGGACATTTCACACAGCACCATCTGGCCCCAAAGTAAGCAGAGCTTGTGTTATGGGTACCTCATGACTGATATACTACTTATATGAAGTCGCTTATACAACTCCATGCGCCATCAATGAAAAAAAAACGTACCTATCCGATGTATATCTTTATATAATTATACATAGAATAGAATAGAATAGAATAGAAAATACTTTATTGCACACCACAAATACATTAGACTGTAATAAGAAACAATGTTTAGCTACACGGTAGTACAATGGGCAGTCTTATCGCTAGATAGCGATCTCTGCCAGACAACCTTTGGATGGATAGAAATCAACATAGCTGAATCGGGGGTGATGAAAATACTATGCGTGATTTATGATAAAAATTATATGTACATACATATTTACAGGATAACAAAAAGTGAAATACATCAATACCTAATATTACCTACAAAAATAAATTAAATAATAATAATACAATAAGATAAACTAAATAAACTAATACATACATAAATAAATATACCAATATAACGTAAAGAAACAAACAATACATAGTTAACAACATGACAAAAAGTGATCCTTGACCATAGATTTAAAGATACTATGTGATTTGGCGCGTCTAATAGCATAAGCCAGTGCGTTCCATAATTGAACAGCCTGTACTGAGAAAGAATTGGCATAGTATGAGGAGGTGTGGACAGGTGTCGCGAGTAGGAGAGTATCAGAGGAGCGCAAGGATCGAGAGTGGGTGAGGTGGAGAAATTGGAAACGTTCTTTGAGATAGGAAGGTGTTGTAGGATTAAAAAGAATATTATATAAAACGTTTAGAGAATGCAAATTCCGACGAAAGCGAATTGGTAACCACTTAAGCTTTTTTCGGAATTCGGAGACATGGTCATATTTGCGCAGCCCAAATATAAATCTAATGGAGAGATTTTGAAGGCGCTCAAGTTTGTTAAGTTGCTGTTCAGTCAAATCTAAGTAGCAGGCATCAGCATAGTCTAATATTGGAAGAAGGAGTGACTGTGCAAGCGAAATTTTATACACACACACATTTTTTACATACACACACAGTGACATACACACGTACAGTAAAATTATCTCTATTATATAAAAATCAATTGCTGTTCGTTTGTCTCGCTAAAAATTTTATCATCATTAATATCTTCCGTTTCCGGTACAAATTTAACTTTTCCTGAAAAAAAGATAAGAAATCAATTTATTTCATTTGAATATTTTGAATTTAATTCATACTTATGTAATTAGGTTAGGCCAATCAACCAACATTACGATAATACGAGATAAAAAACGTAAACAAACTTTCTGCAGTTCAAAGCTTTTTATCGGTTTAATAATTTAGATGAATTCACTCATATAAGACTGAAAATATGTTTAAATATGATTGTCACTCAATATATTATCAAAACAAATGTACTTGCACTGTTAACAATGCCAATGTTACAGTTCACAATAAAACTTTAATCATTTATGCATGGGAATTTTAGTAAAAAAAGTTTGAGAACCTTAAATTACGTTATAATAAATTTACTTACTAAAATCTATTTTTCCAAGCTATGCCGCGAGCACGCCTAGCGTGTCCGCGGTTTTATACGGCGGCATCTCGATAAACTTCAAGAAAATCGTGGTGGCAGTGAATGAGTTAAACATAGGAATGAGTTTACTGTGTTTCATGAGATCGGGAAAAACTCCCTCGTCGATACATCTACATCATGCTTTTACAATACTAGCCTCGTTAATGTAGCTAAAACTAAACTCATTCTTACATTTTGCAACACTAGATTCTAATAGAACGGAAGCTCAGGAGGCTGAAGAGTTTAACGATTTGGTCACTATTTTTGGTATATCTGAGAAAAAACTATCAAATGCATTCGCAACATCCTGTTCTTTAGTCAAAATTGTACCATTTATATTTAATTTGAACTGTATATTGCGAGCCCTTGATTTACCTGTTTCATTATTAATTAATTTCCAAGTTGCTTTTATTTTATTTGTTGAATTTTCTATTATTTTTCTCAAAAACAGTGACTTAGCCGCATGACAAACTTTTTTGAAGACTTTTGAGTAATTCCTAACATATAAGATAAAAACTGGATCATCTAACATTGTCTCTCTGGTAGCATATAATTCATACAATGTATTCCTACTTCTATAAGTACCCGGTGTAGCCCAGTCGACAAATCTAGCACAATTTTTTGTTTTGCATGTTTTTACTGTAAATATATCAGCATGTTCTTTAATTATTAAATTAGACAATGTGGTGAAAAGATCATTTGGATCATCGATGCATGGTACAAGGGAAACTTTGTGTTCAATTCTACTTTGAAATGTTTTGATGCGGCTGTCTGTAATAGGTCGGTGAGTAAAGTTCTGAGCTTCAACTATACGATCACAAAAAAAGGTGGCGCAGTGACCGTAATGGTCAGAACTAAAATGTTTTAGTACACACTTATGAACTGGTGTGCAACTGCAATAAATGTTATCTAGACAAGTGGCTGTTGTAAGTGTCACTCTTGTAGGTTCATCAAAAAGAGGACTTAAATTGAAACACTTATATAAGTTTAAAAGTCTTTCAGATAATGGATCAATCGGAATATTTATATTAAAATCACCACAAACTATTATGATCTTATCACAAGCTATTTTTTGCAATACTTCTTCCATAGTGCATTCATATAACCCATAATCAGCATTGGGAGGACGGTAAACGCTCACGACGACATGCCGCTCCAGCTCGACACACGACACCTCAATAATTCTTTCAATAGAAAGATTTCTAATATCCTTACGCTCCTTGCATTTTAAGGTATTTTTTACAATAATTAACGAGCCACCACGTATTGCGCTCTTGCGTTTATAGCTGCTGACAATATTGTAATTTTCGTAGAAAGGAAGTACCTCAGATTGTACCATCCAATGTTCAGTGATACACATAATATCTACACTGAAATGATTTAAAAAATAATTTACATTCTAATACTTTGCTGGGCAGGCTTTGCATATTTTGGTGAACTACATGTAAACTGCCTGTTTTTCCCATTGTCGACTTGGTCAGTTTAAATGCTGATCAGTTGGCCCTACTACAGTTTTTCCCCCAGTACTATTACTAAATATGGGGTTGTCATTACTCTGTGTTATAGTTCTAATAACAGAATCAGATATATTAAATGCTAACAATTTAGCAATAATTAACTTACTACGTCTACTAAGGTATACATTACCTTTTGTCAAATAAAAATTACTAATAAAATTATTAGTTTCTAAATATAAAATGTCACTATGACGACATGTCAAATTGTAAAGTATTAAATTCAAATTGAATATTTTGTCATTGTCTTTAACACTCAATGATTTTGAGTAAGGGAAAGCACATAAAATTAGTTTCCCTAGCCCAAGATCTAGCTTTTCTAACAGGGTCTCAATTAGTTTAATTAAGTCTAATCGCTTGACACCACTACTTTCACCTAATTGAACAATCAAGGTAGTGTCTTCGTCTAAGAATTTATCATTTTTTATTCTATCGGTAATTCTATCGTAATAGTCCATGGAGACATCTGTGTAACAGTTAAAATAATTAAATAATATTAATAAGTAAATAATTCAACGCTCTCGATGGTGATGGTGCCACTGGCATACCTGTTGTATCTTTATCCCACACCTTTAATCCTTGTGCCCTTGTGACGAATTACCAATACGACTTCACCGATGTCTTATCCATATTATTCTAGCGTGACCTGCCAGATTTTATGTTTATTTTATCAATGTTGAGAGGTTCATACACAAACTATAGGATGCTAACGCATCAGACGGGGCACTCCCATAGACGAAATCCTGTCCAATACCTGTTCACCTTATCCCATATGACAGATAACTTTTTTATTTTGAATGAACCTTTTAGCATCAGCAAGGTATTCATTCTACCGAGTATATTTTTTTTGCTGGCTTGCATACAATTGCTTACTATTTTAAAATATTTTATTGATCTACAAAGGAAAGACCCTGATAATCATAATAAACACATTGATTATACAATTAGACATTTATTTACAGAAATATACAGAATAATACAAAATACAAGTCAAACAGTTGAGCTATCTAAATTGCGTAAAACAATCTATAGATAGCCAAACTGGTCCAGAAAATTAGATTATTTCACGGAAGCGACCTTGAATTCAAGAAAGAAAGGCATATTTGCATCTTATCAGGTCCTCAGCACCTCCCCACATGCAGCTGTCCTCACCAGCTCTAAGAGAAATCCCAGACTGTAATGGGATGCGGCAAGGGTGTCTACACAAGTAGCATCTCATATCAATGTCCCACCCATCTCTTAAGGGACAAGAGTCATCAGGCTTCTTACCATCATCACTTATCAGACTGTACAAGCCGAGAACAGCTGGTATGTTGATGTTGACATTTGAATTAGGTGTAATCTGCTTTGGAGTAGGTGTGAGCCAAATGTTCATGGTGTGTAATCACATGATGATCACAGTACTATCTGGAAAAAAAAGAAATTTAAGCACACATAACCAAATGCAATAATGTTGAGTGTTTAACATTCTATGTTGTTTCTATTGGTGTTTCTATGTATAATATGCATGTATTTACAAATAAAGGTATAAATAAAAAATATTGCTGGACAATGCACACAACATCATCTATTTATGGTGACAAGATGACTGATAGAATACTTATAAGAGTATATTTTTAAATACATACATTTATGATACTTTATAACACCCAGATACAGAACAAACACCTATGCTTTTCACACAATTGTTTATCTTGGGATGGAATCAAACCCTCAACTTAGAGCACAGAAGGCTACTACCAACTGAGCTGACAGGCCAGTCGATTATGTAGTTTAACAGTCACTTGGTTCCTATAACACAAGCTCTGCTTACATTATCATTATTATTATTTAATGATTTTGGTAAGATAAGTAGGTACAATAAGTACTTACTGGTGATTATAGCAGAAGAACACCAATAGACAGACATTTCGTTAACAGCAGATTACGTTGGATAGGCATGTGCTCTCGAGTTGAAGCGAGAAATCTCTTCAAAAAATGCTTTCTACACACAATCATACTGCTTGCGAAGATCTTGAAAACTTCAGGTCTAGTCGGGAAAGTCTTCAGGAAAGTCTTTTATTCCAATCGAAGTCCAGTCCAAGAGTTCAATCTCTCTTTTCGGAAGCATAAAAAAACTGACGTCCTTTCGTTTACTAGCACAGCTCACAACACAGCACTTGTACATTACTGCGAGATTAAATAACAGGTTCAGGGATTGAGAAGATAAATATAAATTACATGCAGAATTTAAAAATCAACGTCATTTAGCTTTGAAACTACAACAGCTGTTGCTTGTTAGTTTGGTTGGTTGGTTTGTTTGGAATGATTTGATGTCGATAGCAAAATAGGAAACAAACACGCCTTGATCGGGCAGGAAAGAAGTATGAAAGAAGGGGGAGAGGAACTGTTAACTATGTTAGTACTATCGTTCTATATAGACTATAAATCGGCCAGGATTTAAAGTTCAATGATTGCCGGCCATGGGTTCATATTTCGTAAGCTTTCCAAAAAGAGTGTTATTATTATTATTTTGTTTAGTTGCCCATTTTAAGTATTAGTAGAACAACTAACAACAGTTCCGAATAAAGAAGCCAATATTTAGTACCAACCATAATTACAAACCGTGTACTAATTTTGCACGCTGATTCAAGGGTCTAAGTTTTTAGTTCACTGTATATTAATTAATCAAAATACAGACTTACAACTAATGTACATTAAATTTTGATTAATTACGTGTATAGTTACTTAAAAATTTGGATTTAAAAACCTTGCATTCACAAGATATATGAACTTCATTCTAATTAAGAATGGGTTGCAAACAGTCTCAAGATTAAACTCGCATGTTCGATACCATTTTGAAACCTGTCTTGTATTGTTTTTTTGTACTGAACTACTAGTACATTTTTATGATATTCGATGCCTATTAATGTAAGAAATAATTAAAATATACAAACACACCTCAAAATGGTCTAATTTCTTAACTGTTTATATTTATTTCTCACAAACTGGCAAAATTTTACTAATTTTTGAACTAGAACGACCACAGGATATATACAATACGCTGGAATAAACTTATATACATAAAAATTAATAGAAAAATTCAACTGCATTCAGGTTTTTTATGGGTTTTATAGAAAAAACACGAGAAATCGGTTTTTTTGTGGTAAGCGTGGTGGCAAGCGGCCATATTTCGCGCAAATTCCGCAACAGATGAAGCGACCCGCGACCGGTGGTGCAACTGACAAGAGGATAATATTGCAATGTGAAGCCAAAAAAAGGTCAAATGTCATATACCCGTGTGTAGAAATAACTCGTTCCGCTGCTTGAAAAAGTAGTTTTTCTTGTTTTTTGCTCAGCTGTATTATCTTATCTAAATTAAGGTTTTAACACATTCACTGCCACTGACACGCCTCGCGTGTTCAGGCTAATCTAAGTCTCTACGCCAAGAACACGCCAGGCGTGTTTTGAATGTTTCGGTTATATTTCCAAAACTAGGCCAGATTTTCTGTTCAAATTTTTAGTGCATCATTTTTAAAGGATAGGCTATGGCATATTGAAGCGGTTCCCTAAAAAAACTAGTTAGATTTTTTTACGAAAAATAGGTATTTTGTAGTGCCGAGAACACGCTAGGTGTGTTCACTTACTGAAGCTACCCTTAGGTTCCCAAACTTTTTTATTCTTTTAAATGCTTCGCTAATTTCAGAGTTAATAAGCATGCGATATGAGATTTTTAACCAGTATTTGATGACAAAACGGAATGTCATAATTTATCGAACCGTTGTTTTTACCGTATACAGTACTGTGTCATGTATGAATAAATAATAAATAAATAAATAATGCCGGACATTTCACACAGCACCATCTGGCCCCAAAGTAAGCAGAGCTTGTGTTATGGGTACCACATGACTGATATACTACTTATATCGCCGCTTATACAAGTCGCTTATACAACTCCATACGCCATCAATGAAAAAAAACGTACCTATCCGATGTATATCTTTATATAATTATACATACACACACAGTGACATACACACGTACAGTAAAATTATCTCTATTATATAAAAATCAATTGATGTTCGTTTGTCTCGCTAAAAATTTTGTCATCATTAATATCTTCCGTTTCCGGTACAAATTTAACTTTTCTGAAAAAAAGATAGAAATCAATTTATTTCATTTGAATATTTTGAATTTAATTCATACTTATGTAATTAGGTAAGGCCAATCAACCAACATTACGATAATACGAGATAAATAACGTAAACAAACTTTCTGCAGTTCAAAGCTTTTTATCGGTTTAATAATTTAGATGAATTCACTCATATAAGACTGAAAATATGTTTAAATATGATTGTCACTCAATATATTATAAAAAAAAATGTACTTGCACTGTTAACAATGCCAATGTTACAGTTCACAATAAAACTTTATTCATTTATGCATGGGAATTTTAGTAAAAAAAGTTTGAGAACCTTGAATTACGTTATAATAAATTTACTTACTAAAATCTGTTTTTCTAAGCAATGCCGCGAGCACGCCTAGCGTGTCCGCGGTTTTATACGGTGGCATCTCGATAAACTTCAAGAAAATCGTGGTGGCAGTGAATGAGTTAAAGGAAATGGAAGGTATCCAAGTCGTTACTCAAGATTTTGTGAACGTGCATATCACAAAATCGGATAGTGAAGATGCAGCCCCGGTGGAAAGAAGATTTAAAAAAGGCATCACAGTTCAGGATTTCAAGGTGCGGGAATGACTCACTAGCCATTGTTATTAAGAATTTGCCGGTTTACAACCTCTGTAAACTCGTAAGTCCCAGTGAACGGAGAAAATATTGAACAGCCACATAAATATTTTATACTATTCTGTCAATCTATTCCTAATGAGCTAGACACAATGCGGCAATTCAGTTAAATTCAAGATTCTTATGATAAGTTCAAGAACTATCCTTAGATTGAAACTATCCTTATCCTTAACTATCCCATGCTACTTATCCTAACAAGCTTTGCTTAACTTGGGGCTAGATGGTACTGTGTGAATTGTCACCAATGTTGATTTATTTATACTAAACCTTTACAGACTAAACTGGAGCTGGTCACTGGAGGTTCAGCATTAACCATGAAATTGAAGGTTTACGACAGTAAGAACCACTTTGTGTGCGACATAGATGATGACGCAGCTCTCCTTGGTTCATACCACATTGATGATGGCAGCCGGATTCATGTCATTGACAAGTTCATACTTACCAAGGACTTTGCAACAACAGACAGCACTGAAAGGTACATACTGCCACAGTATATCTTTTAAAAGTTAGACTAAATTATTTGATTATATGTTTGTTTATTTGATTAAAGACATGCAACTTTAGTTATTACTTATGTATTCAAAATAGCTCGCTAATCACTATCAAAATAGCTGGAATAAATGTGTCAACCAAGTTAACAAAATTTCAATATTTTGGTTTCTTGTGTCTTGCCAGTGATGTTAACTGGCTTTAAAAAAAGGAGGAGTTCTCCAGGTATTTTATGGGCTTAAATTTCATTCAATAAAGTTTTTTTTTTTCACTTTTTAAAACATAATTATAAATAACAAAGTATCAGTAAAACAGAGCTAGATTATCAACTTAAAGATTTTATTTTTCTGCTTCTGCTGAAAATAAAATAAAATATTTTTCTTCTCAAAATACAATATTTTATGGTTTCAAATTGTATCCAATGAAGTCTGTTTTCATTTTAGTTTTTTAAATGTAATTATCAAACCCTGATTTCATAGCCAGTTGTTGAGCTTATTTTTAAATGTGATAACAGTTAGTAGCACTTCTGGTAGTATTTGCCTACAAATCTATACACTCTTATTATTGACATAATAAGAAAGATTATAAGAAAAAGTGTGTATGTCTCGTTCTGTGTGTGTCATCACCAGATTGATATGACTTCATTTATATTGTCATCCATTAATAATGGCCTCTCTGATCAGTTGGCAGTAGCTCTGCATTCTGCATTTTAGGTTGTTGTGCGTTTAATTCCTTCTCCGGACAAATATTGTGCGATGAACGTATTTTATCAGCCATCTGGTTTACATAGTACAAGTAGTACATAGTACCGATTCGTCTTTCCTGCGGATCCTGTCGGCAAGGTCGAGAACCTACATTAAGGCTTACTCTAAGTGCACGAAAGGAGCCTCTGAGGTGCACTTTAATCCTTTCACCACACTGGTTCGAAATAACTAGTGATACGATAAGAAGAAGAAGAAGTACAAGTTATGCTTAGTTTGGGGCTAAATGGTGTTGTGTGGATTGTTTGTTTTTATCCCAACTTTGATTTGTTATCCCAATGTTAATAAAAGGTCAATATCAAATTCATTTAAATAGATTTCGTATATATCAATCATTATAATAATCAATCATAATCAATCATAATCATAATCAATCATATTCATAATCAATCATAATTGGTTGGTAGTAGCTCTGCCTTCTGCGCTGTAGGTCGAGGGTTTGATTCCTTCCCAGGATAAACATTTGTGTGATGAACATAGGTGTTTGTTCTGTGTCTGGGTGTTATAATGTGTCATAAGTATGTATTTAAAAATATATAAGTATTCTATCAGTCATCTAGTCACCATAATACAAGCTATGCTTAGCTTGGGGCTAGATGGTGTTGTGTGCATTGTCCACCAATATTATTATTATTATTGTTATAATCAATCATAGGCATAATTAATCATAACCATAATCAATCATAATAATAATCAATCATAATCATTTATTGTTTGTGAATCCAGGTGTTACAAAAAACAGGTGTTTCTTAAAATTAGGAATCTCTGAATCCTGCATACAGCATACAAACATTTAGTAGGTTCATTCAAACTGGTTCAAAGTAGAAGTCACACATTTGATTATAAGAGAAAAAAGGTTTATTAACCATAAACGAGAAAACTTATTAACTAATACATAGCTTAATATTTAGTTGTGTCACAGGTGTAATTTGCATTTTAGTTAAAATATGTACCGATGATCCCCACACTAGGCTATGCCTGTATCGTGGGGGCCATTCGACGATTACAATGTATGTGTGGTGCAAACTTGTGAATTTAAAGGTTTAAATAAATGCGGAAAAGTTAAACTAGAGTATGAGCGTTCATGTGTGTGTCCGTGTGTGTGTGTGTGTGTGATTTTGTGTGCGCGTATGGTGCTGAATACCACGGCACGTATGTGTGTTAGTGACTAATATGGATTATATTTTAAAAGCGAGGTGCGCAGAGAGACAGATTCTGTGTTGAGAAAAATGTTATGAAACAACTTTTAGTAAATCTTCAGTTTGGCTGTAGGTTAGAGAAAGAAGGAATTTGAAGGTCATCACTTTTGTTTCTTTAGCAGAGCTATTTTTAATGTCACAAGATTTGGCTATTTTATTGTAAAGGATGCAAAAATTTTGAAAAACGATTAGCAAAATGGGTTTTTACTGCAGGCTGAAGTATTTTATACACCCTTCGTTGCAAAAGTGATTTATAGTCGACCGAAGCAATTACCTTCCTGTGGGTTAATACTATTGCTTTATGAATGAAAAGCTGGCGCGTACGGTTAATAGACTTGCTTCAGCGTACAGCGTTGTCGTCGGGTAGCGGAAAGGTTTTCTGTGCATTACTTTTACCACTGAGCGCTGCGCTCTTTCTAACCCAATCATTGCCGTGATGCCAGCTCCACCCCAGACAGCTATGCAGTACGTTAGAATTGGCTCGCATAGAGAAGCATACACAAGTTGAAGAATATTTTTGTTAGCCGATTTGAGTAGTCGACGCATTATGAAAATTAATCTTGTAACTCTTAAGAGATGCCACGATATGCTCCTTAAAAGAGCACCCCCAAATAGCGGATTGACGCAACACGTGCTATTGTTTCACAACTACATTTGGAGAGTTTGCAAGAGTGTATTTTGAGTTGGTATTCTATGTTTGGTTCGGAAGCCTGAGTTTTGTGAAAACATAGGTATTTAGTTTTTTTAAGATTAAGCGTAAGGAGATTTGTGTCTAGCCAATGTCTAATGTTAGCCATTCCCGATTCCGCTCTTTGGTAAACTGACTTCCAAGAATCACAGTGGAAGAGGGTGACTGTGTCATCAGCATAACAAATGAGGTCAGTGTCGGGAGGAGTAATATCGTGAATATCATTTATAAATAAGATAAAAAGGGTTGGCCCGAGTACGCTGTCTTGTGGAACACCAAAACGTATTGGGAGATCGATGCTTTTATGTTCGCCAATTCCAACGCACTGGCTTCTTGTAGAAAGGTAGCTTCGAAACCATTCCAGTGGCAATCCTCTGATGCCTAAAAGTTCAAGCTTCTTTAAAAGGATTGCCACAGAAACGGTGTCGAAGGCCTCAGCTAGATCTAAGAATATACCTATACTCTTCTTTCCTTTGTCAAGAGTTTCTGATACATGGTTAGTCAGAAGTTCTACCGCATCTACCGTAGATTTGCCTCGCCTAAACCCATATTGGTGTTTTGATAGTAGGTCGTACTTTTCCACAAACTGGGTGAGGCGGTGGTTCACAATTCTTTCGAGAATTTTAGAAAAAGCCACTAAAAGTGATATGGGTCTAAAATTTTCTGGTAATTTCTTAGACCCTTGATTCTTGTGTATTGGAGTAACAATTGCTTGTTTCCAGTTGTGTGGAAAAATGCCCGTTGCCAAGCATAAGTTATAGATGTTTGTTTGCGGACCCACAATTTGACTCTCAATTTCTTTAATAAGATATTTTTTTATACCGTCCTTTCCCGGGGCGCTGTTATTTTTCAGTTTATGGATAAGCGTTATTACTTCAGTTTCATCTGTGGGTTGCATAAAAAAAGAGTTAGTCGATGGGGAAATGTTGTGATATACTTCAGAAGCAAAAGCTTGTGCTTCCCAGGTTTCAACTCTCAGAAGAGGAGTATGGGAAAAAGGGAGACACACTCCGCTCTTTCCTGCAACAGAACCGCCTCGGGAAGTACAACGAGGAGGAGATGACCAAGATGAAGGAACAGCAGCAGCAGGAGATGGAGGATGAAGCCAAGTGAGTAGGCTGACTTTTTGAGCTTGTATTAATTAATTGATGAGGTTAAAATTGGTCTTACGAACAGTCTGGAGAATGTAATGATTTGGGACCTCCAAATTTCTGACCAATTTTAGACTTGTTTTTTTTTAAATCTTATGTATTTGAACGATATCAGTTCCATCGTTCATTTAATGTACGTTTTAGGTCTTTTGTCACTAAATATGTTGTTATATGATTAAACATTTTTAATGGATGATCGGGTCTCAAATATTTGTGTTGATCTCAAATGCTTATATAGCGATTCTGTGTTCGTGCATTCTTCGGACGTGTACAATGGACCTCGTGATTAAACTTTCGTGACTTGTACTGTATATCTTGAGAAACACCAACCGCGAACACAAACAAACCACGGATATAAATTGTTTACCTATTTAAATGAAAACTCTTGATGAATCGAAACAGTGTCAGTGCCTTCATTGACAAAATAATACGTGAGTAAAACCCGTTTTTCTCAAAATGTACAGTAGACTGCTGTTAGTTGTTACTTCTTTGAAGAGTACGTACAGCTCTTGGTGCTAGAACAATAAGTTTTGAAGGTGTACAAATCTGCAATAAACTGCCGAAAGAGGTGAAGAATGCAGATTCATTTAAAATCTTACAATTAAAATAAAAAAAACACATACTTCACGATCAAAGATTACTCAAATAGACGAACTTACCTATCTGCATATGCTTACACTGTGACGCGTGAATGAATCTGCACACTACACTGTGGCGCATGCGATGACGCGATTACAATTTGCGGGTAGATTGTTGTTTTGTTTTGTTTGTTAGTTGTTTGAGTACGTTGATTATTTTCTGGTTGATTTACCACTGTTTTATTGTTGCCGAAGCATGTTTTAAAATTTACTTACATACTTATGTTTAAAATTATTTCTCATGTAAGTGAAGTTTGTAATTTCTTTTTGAGAAAAATAAATATTCTATAACCGGATTATTAAAGTAATTGTTTTAAGTAAATTTTATAGTTTAATTATGAAATAATGTCTAAAATAATCAATAATCATCGTCTCCTAAGTTGACGCCGTTTTTACTTGCAGCTAACACTAATAGGCGGAAGGTCAGCTACTCAAAACATTGCCCGTTAGCTTTTTTCAGAACTCTGTCAAAAAAACGTGAAAAAAAATTTGAGCGCCGTGAATACGCGTCAAGATAATTTGATCAGAGACTCGCCTTTACGTGCATCAAGCGCACGATATGTGAACAAAAGTCAAAAGATACTTTATTCAATACAATCACAAGGATCACTTTGAAACGTCTTGCATACTAGGTGAATTTAGGTGCTAATTCCTCCTAACCCAAGCCCCAAGCACGAAGCCCAAACCCAAGTTTCTTGCCAGTTCTTCACTGGCACGAAACTCGTCCTGTTCCTAGCGCTTTTTTACATGATCCATCTTATAACTACCTTAACTACGAAATACTAATACAAGAGAGTTTATACATTTCAAGTGTGCCGGTTAACTGTCTGACGGCAGAGCGACATGAGGCCATGCATTCTTATCAATAATATAGTCATTTATATTATAATACGCTTTCTTCAAAAGACTACCTTTTATGTAAGCTTTAAATTTCTAAATAGGTAGTTTAGTAGCATTTTCAGGAAGCTTATTATAGAAACGCACCGTGTTCCCCATAAAGGACTTATTTCCTTTTTTTAGTCGAAACCTAGGGATGTATAATCTGTGCATGTGTCATTGTGTCACACCAACGAAGCTCTTCCATATAAACAAAAGTCAAGTCGCAGTGCAGGAATTTGGCCTGGACGGCATCATTAACATCATATTCTCTAACCGACGACCCCTGTGAGGTTGTGGGCCAACGCCCGGCTGATACGAAGAAGTTTGCGGGTTCGATTCCCGCTCCGGGACAAATGTTTAAATGATTTACAAAAAAAGTATTTATGTAGTATTTCAGTCAGTGGTACCCATAACACAAGCTCTGCTTACATCATCGGGGCCAGATTATGTTGTGTTAAATATCCGGCATCATTATTATTATTAATAATTTATTCAATAGTATTGTATGAATGTTCCAGAATGGCGGAGGCCGTGGTAGTGGGCGCGCGGTGCGAGGTGCGAGTTCCGCAACAAGGCGTGAGACGCGGCACGGTGCGGTACGTACCACTCGGATATACTACCGCAACTCTAACCTAGCCAAGTGCCAACAGCTGGCTCCTATCTGGTATTAGCATTGTCTTAACGTGCCAATCCCGCCAGTGTCTTGGCAACGCCGCCCTCTGGCAGTGATCTGGATCATGGGAAACAGTTGAGCTATCTAAGGACCGTTTATAACGATATAGTATAGAGTAAAATAGGATAATAATATATATAATAGGATAATAATAATATAAATGCTACCATTCGCTCCAAAACAAAAGTCCTCGACGTGGCTGAAAAAGCTGCGAAGCTACCACTGAGTGGAGACCTGAGACAGAGAGACGCAAGCGGTAGACCACGCAAACGTTGGCGTGAAGAGCTAGACACTTTTAGCGACTGTCGGTGGCAGACAATGGCGTTAGACAGAAAGCAATGGAAAACTCGAGGGGAGGCCTTTGCCCAGCAGTGGGACAGTACGGGCTGAAAACAAACAAACAATATATATCAGTCATGTGGTACCCATACCACAAGCTCTGCCGACTTTGGGGCCAGATGAAACGTCCACCATTATTTATTTATTTATTTGTATTGCGGAAAAAGGTTCTTCGCATTTTTTAAGAAAATTCAAAACATTTTTTAATATAGTTTATTTACATTTAACTAAAGTATATAGGTACCATTTTGTTCGATAACTTTTTGTCATCTTGTAGGTAGGGACATGATCCCATTGCTATAGAAATTTTGGGACTTCTGATCAAAATACCGCGACAAGTGGTTTTAGCAGTCCTCTCGTGATGTTAACCTGACACTAACTAAAGAATTCTAAAGAGACCGAAACAGGTGGAAATCTGAAGGTGCAAGGTCAGGACTATACGGCGGATGCATTAACACCTCCTGCATTAACAGCCAAACTCTCTTAATTTTTTCTGAGTGGCTAAAGATGTGTGAGGTCTAGCGTTATCATGATGAAAAACCACACCCCTTCTGTTGATTAGTTCCGGCCGCTTTCTCTCAACTTCTTGCTTTAATCTCATCAGTTGTTCGCAGTAGAGTTCAGAATCGATGGTCCTGCCTGGTGGTAATAGTTCATAATGAATAATGCCCTTCCAATCCCACCACAGACACAGCATCACCTTGTTGCGAGTTAACCCGAGTTTCGCCACAGTCTGTGAAGCCTGACCGGCCTTTGACCACGACCTTTTTCGCACGTTCTTGTCGTACGTGATTCACTTTTCATCACCAGTTATCAGCTTCTTCAAAAATGGTTCGGTTTCATTACGTCGTAATAAAGAATCACAGATGAGTACACGGTTCATTAGGTTTCTTTCAGTGAGCTCGTGAGGTACCCAAATATCGCGCTTTTTTGTGTACCGAGTTTTTTTCAAATGCGCCAAAACTGTTTTGTGGTCAATTCCTAGTTCTTCAGCTACGTCGTATCTCTGATATGCCGATCTTGCTGCACTTTTTCAGAAATGGCATCCATTTTATCCGTATTAGGGCGACCCGACGTGCATCTTTGACATCAAAATTTCCGGATTGAAAACCAAATTTGTGCTACTCTCACAGACACTGCACTAGGTCTATAAACATCGCAATTTTTTTTCGAGGCTTGCGTTGCATTTTTTACCTTTTTTGTAGTAAAATTTTAAAATGTATCGAATTTCTTCATTAGATTCACTCATCTTGAGTACACAGTACGAAAAACAGATAAAAATCACACATTTTCCTAATTTGAATTTGGAATTATGTTCTTTAAAATTTAAACTTTTAATGATACCAAAACCAGCCAGATACAAATAGTATAGCCAAAGAGATTTTATTCAATTCAATTCAATTAATTTATTTGTCAGAATGTAGGTTTACAACATTGTTATAGTATAGTAATAATTATATAAAGTACCAGTACAATCTTACCTTAACTAGACATGCAAATTTATTATATTTAGTTACAAGTAACTGAGGTCATCGTTCAAAAACTCGGTGATACTGTAATAACTCTTTTCTACAAGAAGTGCCTTAAGCTGATTTTTAAAGCTCAACAATTGATTACCTTTTATGCTCTCTGGTATCTTGTTATATACTTTAGGAGCCATACAGAAAACACTATTATGCATTAGCGCTGTATTTGATTTTACAAGGCAAAATGTGTTTCTACTACGGGTATTTAAATTATGAATGTCAGAAAATTTATTAAATTTGTTCATGTTATGTTTTGCGAATAGGGCCATTTCAAATATGTATAAGCTAGGTAAAGTCAAAATTTTTATGATTTAAAGTATGGCACACAGCTGTCAGTATTTTTTAGATTAAATATGGATCTTATACACCTTTTTTGCGCAATAAAAACGTCATGTTTGTTTGTACTGTTACCCCAGAAAATCAGGCCGTATCTCAATAATGAAGCAACCGAGCCGTGGTACGCAGTTAATGTTGTATCTTTGCTTGCTACTCTTGATAAATGACGTAGTGCATAAGCAAGGCTATTAATTTTTTTAATTATGTTTTCAGTGTGGATTTTCCATGTCAATCCTTTATCTATATGTAGCCCTAAAAATTTCGTAACATCTGAATCTTTTATTATTTCATATTGATAATTTATGTTAATATATTTGAATTTATAATGCGTTGATTAAAATGCATTATTTTAGTTTTATTTAGATTTATCCGTAGATTGTTAGCATTTAACCAGTCTACACTTTCTTTAAGAGTAGTGTTAATATTATTTTCATAATTTAAGTCTTCTTTTTTTATTATGACTGTGCTATCATCTGCAAAGAGTACCATCGGATGACTCACATGCTTAGGAAAATCATTAATGTAACACAAAAATAATAATGGTCCTAGAACACTACCTTGTGGCACGCCATACAGATTGTTCCGAAGAGAAGACCTATATTTCTCTTCTAACCTTGAATTTATATTTACTCGAGTTATTTCTGTGTATTGGTTTCTTTTAGATAGGTATGATTTTATTAAATTCAGAACAAGTTCATATTACAAGTTCATACATACTTTAATGCGAAAAGACTTTTCCCCCAACCTAATGTTTACTCAAAACGGGATATTTATCATGATATATGAGTTTTTCTGCTTCCCGATATTTCGGCACATGCAACTGCCGGATATTGTATCCGGATATATCCAAAACATTGTTATTTTTTTCTACTTGTCCAATGTATTTATGGTGTGCAATAAAGTATTTTCTATTCTATTCTATCCCGTTTTGAGTGAACTTTTTGTTAAAAACCACGATAGTTTAAAAAATGTACTCCAACACTGTGTTATGTTCTATTTTATTTTTTATTTTATAACATTTAAACTGCTATCATGTTTGCAGGTACAACGGCGCTCTGGACGGTGCCAAGGGGCTTTGGATCGGTGTGCAGTATGACGAGCCCAGAGGCAAGAACGATGGATCGTAAGTAACATGTATAAACCTCTATCGTTGCAAGAAAACGGTTGAAAAGGTCATTTTAGTATTTAGGTATATCCAGAAAAAATAAATGTATATAGATTTAAATAATCTGCTATTACGTAATACTTTCTGCATTTATCAACATATAGTAAGATTCTCTATGAAATTATATTATAATCTCTTTGAACATTAAATAGTTTCGAAATCTCCATAGAGTTCTTACATGTGAAACAAAAGATGGCGGTAAAAAAGACGTGTTTACCAAAACAACAAATACTAGTTTACAAACCGATCTTTACATCGATGATTTATACAATCAATGAATACAACAATTTATAATGCGTTTATGAATAAGGCTGAATGTGAGGACAAATCTGTCAGTTATATGTCAAAAGCTAGAGCAACATGAGGTCACGGATTCCTATCAGCAATATAGTTATTTATATTGTAAAACGCTTTCTTTATAAGATTACTCCTTATGTAAGTTTTAGCGGCCTTACTTATAAACGCCTCCCAACTTAAACACCCCCTAAACGTGATTAAGATTCGCCTGTCACTATTTGTCACTATTTTACTATTACTGGCACAATTGTAAAGTGTTTAACTTTGCATTACATTTGCAAAACATTATTGTTAAAACTATTTTGACTTAAAATAATAAAAATGTTTTCAGTGTAAACGGTCAGCGTTACTTCACGTGTCCTCCGAAATATGGCGGCTTCGTAAAACCTGTTTACGTCACTGTCGGCGACTTCCCCGAGGAGGAGTTCGATTTAGAAGACGAGATATGAAGACCCTCGCTTACCAGGAAGCTAATATGGCACTAACATACGCAACTTTAATGATTATTATCAAACGCTTTCAATAACACAGTCACATAAGAATTAGGATCCACGAAAGAGCACAGAAAAATGGTACTGTTTTCGGCTCTACCGTGAGGTATAAGATAATTATAACTGACCCGTGACTGACTCAAGCATAGATTTTTGACAGTTCTTCATAAATTAATGTCAGGAAATCTTTGCTAAAAAACATACCTAGGTTCTGTTTCAATATGGTTTTATACGAGTCTAGGATCCCTTGTGTTGAAATGTCAGCTACTTCACTAGAAGTATGTACTAATTTGTAGAATTAATTCTAGTTCTTACCTACATTAGATACAAATACATTACCTATGTATTTTGCTACTTTTATGCACTTAATCATTTTGATGCATTTTGACGGCTGTTTAAAAATTGGAAACTATTGGATATTATAATTATAACATATGATAATTTTAGTCAAAAGGCATAATAAACACATTTAAAGTTATAGCTTGTAATATATTTTGAGTTTGATAACTGATTTTGTATGAAGGTATATGTTAAGTTGTTTGGGCCCCTAATGGACCGATGTGCATGGATTGTTAAATTATTAATGTTTTGGTTAACTTGATAAAGGTTTGGAAAAATTACTGCCATAATTGTTAGGGTCAGTCGTGAGCTTATGCGAATATGTATGTATTAAAATCGATGGCGTTGAGATTGTGAAAAGTTTGTGGAAGAAAGAGAGTAGAGGCGTTTTAGTCTTGCTAGAGCTAAGACCTTCGTTGCACGTCTTTATATACTTGGACTTGGTACTCGAGACTTGGGGTATATTCTATAAAAACACCTATCCTATGAGTGTTGTTTAAATCTGTTGCAATTTCGTTGCATTAAAAATGACAAAGTCAAATCATACTGTAAAGCCGCGCTAGCTTATTGTGTACATTGTGATAGAGGGTTGCCTTCTTTCCTTTAATTACATGATCATCTATCCTCTGTCTTTGTCATTCTCATGTTAAAGAGATCGCAGCAGATTAAAAAAACATTAGTTAAGAGTGTGTTTAGAAGATTGACCCTTGGACTTGGACTAATGTAAGACTGTGAATGTTGATAGGCATATTGGGCATTTATGATTTTGTAATACTCTCGCTATGTGCAATGATATCACTGCCCTGCTTTTTTATATATTTTAATTGAATACTTTTAATAAAAAAAGCTTTTTCATTCCATTATGTAGTGGAACAAACGTTTTATAAAAACTTCATGTTATTCGACTAGATTGTAAACAATTTTGAAGTTATATTATTTGTACCTACAATTAAATAAAATGCTATATATACAATGCTTTATTATTTACTGGCTGCTGCCCGCAGCTTTGCACGCGTGGTACCTATATAAGAAATAACCTCTGCTAGTCCAGGTCACAGACTACATATATACCAGCTTACATTCAAATCCTTGCAGCCCTTTTCGGCGTGATTGTGTCACACACATAGACATACAAATATACAGATTAAAAACACAAACACAACTTTCCATTTATAATATACTAGCTGTTGCTCGCGACTTTGTGTGCATTTTTTTAAAGGAATGATAGCTGAAATCCTTCGCCAGGATGCAATTTATGTCCTTGCCAAATTTTATTGATAAATTTCAAACCAATCACCTGACCACCCATTAAAAAGTTTCCATACAAACATTCACACCCCTTCATCATTTTACTCCTTTATGAAACACGTACGTCAAATGTCCGGCATTAATATTTATTTATTATTTCCTATTAAATCAACGGCCCTACCTCACCGGGACGCCACAGTGACGTCGATGGCAACATATACTTGGTTACCTTTGGCAACCGAAGGTCGCCAAATAGAGTAGCCAGTAATTAGGTACTGTCTGTCTCACTTAGTTCACTTACTTCTACCTTATTGTTTTTTTCTTAATTTGTAATTTCGTCTATTTCTTTAAACAAGTTAACTTAATCGTCCCAACGTTTAAGAAAAGTTGAATAAACTTTTACGGTCGGAATAATCATTCGACCCACTATCCCATAAAAATGGACGGTTTTGTACTTCAACATTACACCTCTCTGTGTCGAAACGCTGTTTAAAAAATAAACTAGTCTTGCAATATAATGTTCTGATAAAATTAAGCGATCGTCCTAAATGGCGTCCAGTTGGCTACTGAGTGAGTGAGGCACGGCTCGGCTTGCAAGTAGGTATAGGTACATTTTATTGGCAATTTGTCAGCGCACCAGAGTGTCCAGATTGCAAACAGCGAGCCGTTCGTTGGTCGCGCCACGTACCCAAATTGACGACGTTGCCGAATCTTCGCTAAGTATCGTTGTCGGTATACAATACAAAATTAATAGTTTGGATACGTTGCCAGCGCCGTGGCGTCCCGGTGAGGTAGGGCCTTAAGTTTAGTTATGGTAACGGAAGATATAACGTCAATAAATACAATACACTTAGGTACATCAATATCTATTTATTATTACTACTGACTATTGGTGGTACAAAACTAAAGTGTATTTAAATAACTTATTAATATAAATAAATTCATATAATTAGGTGGAATAATTGTACAAATAAAATTTCCAAATATGTATGTCATCCTACCTATCTACGAGTATTTATTTTTAGCAAATGTGGATCTTGGAAATAGGTATGCACTGAGGTAAATCATGATATTTTCCTGTTATGTGCCTATAAATACTTAATTATTTGTTTGAAAGAGTACTTATGCACTAAATACCTAGTGCTACAATGACTAGACTTGATATTAGACTAGAGACTACAAACATTATAATTAATAATATTACCTAGGTCTTAAAATACGTAATATTATTGTTATAAAAAATATGTCTAAAAAAATTCAGCGAATTAATAGTAATCATGCGTCAGCATTTACACAGCGCACTTTAGCAGACAAAAATACAATAAACTAAGATTCATTTGAGATTTTAGGTGCATTAGCTAGTCAAAGACACTACAGTCCTTATATAACCTGGCGCCGGCCTTAGCGGTAAATCTGTAAGCACTATAAAAACCGTCACTAAAAAAACTATCACACAGTACAGTAAAGTTCCACAGACTGAATTGAAGATCTCGGCAGATCGATCGGATCTACCTATAAGATCAGAGGATCAAGAAACAGTGGTCTTTCAAACGAGGCGATCGACATTGGAGTGCTCCATGGGCCACTCGTAATCGATCTCTGGTTGGTCGGCGCCGGCGACTGAAAACACCGCGCCACTCTCGCCTCAGATAGCCGACTTCTCAGAGTTATTGGCATCGCTGACCCGACGAGAGTGAGGCGCCCGGCGAAGCGTGCGAGGCTGGAGATTTAGAGGAGGTAGATTCGGGCGTTCGATCCTGGTAGGGGAGGAAACAAGAGGTCTGTTACCCCTGCGAAGGGTATCGATCCCGTTGCGGAAGTATTCCTCCCTCTCGCTGTAACTTTCGATCAGAGGAGCGGGGTCTTCGTATTCCACGAAGTGTCTCGTGATAGCCAGGTCTTCGGGGGGTCCGAGCTTGTATAGCGGGGGTTCCACGCATTCGTAGTGGTGATCTTCTGTCTCGTCGTGAGGGTAGGTGTCGGCCACGAAGTGTCTGGTGCCTCGAGGAGTGAGCGCGGCCCAGAGCACGCGAGAGTCCAGGGCTGCGCCCCCGTACAACGCGTTGGAGCCCCCGGCTTTGCTGGTCCCGCTCTTGCAGCCCCCGCGGGCCCTGATGGTCACAAATTTACAGTACCTGAGTACATTATTAGATACTTTATAAGGGAAATTAACTTTGTAAACATCTGATAGAGTAGTTACCTATGACAGTCTTCACTGTTAATTCTGACCATTGCTAAGCTTCAGAAACTAAAGAGTTTACTCTTGAGTTTACTCTTGAGACTTAACAGAAATCAGTGCATATGGACTTACAGAAACGTGAGCTTGCGTAAGTACCTTGGTAGGTTACCTACTTAAGACCAACTTGGCAGATCAGTAGGTAAACCTACATTTGATACTCGTAGGTATACATACACCTACACTAATAAAACAGGAACTGTCTCTTAAAGCATATTATAAAAACTTGGGATGAATCTTTTCCCACTCGACTCGGCATCCGTAACAAAATTGGCAAGGATCATACAAAAAAGTGACAAGACAAGACGAGTTACTTGCCGGATTTTTTTTGAACTGGGGTAAGAAGGAACCGGTACCTTCACTAGCATGTCAGAATACGATTCAAAGTGGTCCGTTGAATAAGGAATGTTTTGACTTTGACTTTGACTTGACACATTCTTATTTCAAACAACGCGTCATGAAATAAACACAAGCAGAAATATATTTTCAAAAGATTCATATGATAGTTTCTTTTGGATCAACTACTGTTCCGGGATTCTATACCTACTTATTATGAATACCTACCTAGTAGTAGGTATACGTATCTTTTTGTATGAGAAAGGAATCTGTTTGTTCCGATTTTATAGCAAAATCTGCAGATAGATGCTACTTAACTATCGATTATATATTACTAACTGCTGTCCGTGGTTTTGTCCGCGTGGTACGTAGCCGTTATGTTATGCAGGTCCACATTTATATATAACAACATATAACAAAATTAACAATATATAAGTAGGTACCTAACTAGAGATTTGTTTTGTTTCTAAAAAACATTAACATGTACATAAAATATAAGTAGGATAGGAATCTTAGAGATCCACGGTTCTTGGAGAGTATAGGTATCCAGCGAAGACCTAGATAGATCAAATACTCACTCTCTGCATTTGAGCAGGAACAAGGCCAGCAGAGCCGCAATGCAAAGCACGGCGATGCAACACGTGATCAGCACCAGGAACCACGTGTCGTCGTTGCCGGCTGGCTCTGCAATTATAAGTAAAAGCAGAACTTGTTAAAATCAATAGTCTATTGAGGCAATCTCTGAATTCGAATTGCTTGGACCAGCGATTATGGAATGAAATATGAACACAACAATGACAATAACAGCTTTGTTTTTATCGATAATTTGGTATTACGGAAGGTTGATGTTATTTGTAACACATGCTGTCATATGAATAGAAACCAAACGCACATACGTAATACCAAATTCTAACACATCTTGTCAAAATAGATTCCAGTTGCAATTTAACTAACTTTTGTGTTCCTGTTCGCCTGTTTACTTAACCGAACATGCTGATTATTTATCGAGGACGTAAACTAAGATCCAAACACCCAGCACACAAATTGACGACCAGCTTTTGTTGTTAACCAATCGCTGGCCAATGACAATGCTTTTACGTTTATTACTCTCTTATGCTGTTCAATATTGGTATTTTATCGACATTGAAAAAACATTTTGAAATCACGTTAGAACAACGTTAGCAGCATTGGTCAATAATAATAATACCGAACATTTAACACAGCGTCATCTGGCCCCAAAGTAAGCAGAGCTTGTGTTATGGGCAGCACATGAATGTGAATACTACTTATATTTTTTTTTTTATAAATACATACATTTTATACATAGAAACACCCAGACCCGAAACAAATACTTGCAGATCATACAAACATTTGTCCCGCGGCAAATGGGCGGGCATCGAACCCGCAACCTTTTGCTTGATGATGATCAATACTATAAATAAATAAATCCCGGACATTTCACCCAACATCATCTGGCCCCAAAGTAAGCAGAGCTTGTGTCATTGGTACCTACCACAATGACTGATATACTACATATATACTTTTTTATTTTTTTTATAAATACATAGGTACATGTTAAACATAGAAACACCCAGACCCGAGACAAATACTTGCAGATCGTACAAACATTTGTCCCGCGGCGGGAATCGAACCCGCAACTTTCTGCGTCTCAGTCGGGTCTTAGCCCACTGCGCCACAGAGGTCATCTATCAATGATGTTAATCAACGTTCTGTGAGGTCAGTAGTGGATGGGTGACCGCAGTGGGATTTTCATTTGAGCGCTTGCCTGCTTCGGAGAGCACGGTACACTGTCGGTCCGGGCTTATCCATAGTAGGCCATAACGAAGTTAACACAATCCCAAGGATCACTTTGAATTGTCATACCTACATTCTAGATGATTTTAGCTGCATATTCCTGGATTGGCCACTGATGACTCATATAGAGGGAGCAAAATAGGGGGTCTATTGGCTTACCATGTCTCGGTAGCTCATGGTACTCCACCCCAGGGAAGAGAGAGTTCTCCTCGGTGTTAGGGAGGGGCGGACACTTGGAGGCTCGGCATGGTGGTGTCAGGTTCGCAGCGCTGGCGAGGAACGCTGGTAACGGAGGCGGTGGCATGTGGAGGATGGAATCCGGAGGCGGCCCGAGAGACAGGCATTCTGATCCACATGTCATACCTACTACAAAGAAACCAATTAAGTATGTAGGTACTTGTTAATCTGTTTTAGTAGTTAACCAGTAGTTATTGCGTATTATCATTTAATTTATTCGTGGTTATGTTTCAATAAATATTTTTTTGCTAGAAGTTTTTTGCGCTATTCTGTGAAACATGGAATCGGACATGGGCGCTTGTACTTGTTGCGTGGACTGTTTTCCACGACTAGACCTCTAGTAGGCCATTTTGCATGATTCACCATTCACGCCAGTTCCATCGTTCAAAAAAGTAGAAACGATGTATATTTTATAACACTCAGATACAGAACAAACACTTATGTTTATCACACAAATGTTTATCCTGGGAGGGAATCGAACCCTCAACCTACAGCGCAGAAGGCAGAGCTATTACCAACTGAGTTGACGAGAAAGTAATAAGTATTTTGTTAATAGGTTTTGCACGATTATTTGTCCCGAAATTATAGTTTATAGTTTGTTCGCGTAGACCTCACATTTTGTTTATTTTGTCTTGTCACTTCGTAGCAGTAGCTACAACGCTACGAATGCCTACGTATTTTCTACGATTGTATGATTTTAGCGGTTAGACAAACATAACTTCTCGATTCTGCGTGCCTAGTAATTCTTTTATAAGCTTACAATTTAATTTCATTCACGAGAACAAAAACACTTTATAAATTACAGAAAATGCCTAGAAAATAAAATTATGTCTCCCCTGGGGTAGCCAATATCACGAGAAAAGTTTCCTTGTCTAGAGAGAGGGAGACAGGAGAGATAGATCGACTAAGCCTAGATTATTAGTCAAGTCAAATAAACAGTAATACTTAGAATTATTAGGTTGGTATTCAGTTAACACCAAAGTAGGTGAATAACATGACAAAATGTAGGAAAATATTAAAATTGCATACTACTACACCTACACCTTAATGATAGGTGGGGTTGATGCGGGTAGTTAGGTACACTACCCTAGAAGTAAAAATTATAATGTAGGTGCTGATACAATTTTTGGAGTCGTTCACACTTTGGCATGTTGAGACAGAACCTAGATTCTAATTGCTACCAAATTCTACCAGCTCATACAGAACACATGAAAAACTGTCAAACTACACCATATCACTTACTTTTAAATATATTTTACGTATTATATCACAAAATGTATGCACTTTACACTAGTTTCGAGTTACACATGCTATAATAATGGTCCATGGATGCAGGGCGCAGGCGCGACCCTCTACCAAAACCTCTACAAACCTCTCCTGACTCTACCGAAGCTTAGATATTATCTTGTTCTATTGCTCGTTGGAAACTGCAGCAATATTAGGTACTAGAACAAACCCGGTAATGTATAGTGAATCAAAAAGAACATGCGAACATGAAAGTAGGGTGGTATAAGTAAATTTATTGATTCACGCATGCGCGGCGTCATCTTTATTCGCAACCCCAAGGGGTTGAGTTGAGTGCTTTTGACAGTAGAGCGGAATTCTAACACTCTTCTCTTTCTAACTCGTACTATTTTGAATTGAGTAGAAAGAGAAAGGACACTAGATGTCTTTGTTTACTATTTTGCGGAGCCAAGCGGATTAATTCGTTTTAGTTGAGTTTTAAAATTATGTAGATACGTATCTATAATACTCGTACTTATAGATGCCTCGGTACCTACCAAGGTGAAGGTACTTGGTATGATTTTATTTCGTTATAACATTCTAGATCATTCGACTAAATATCAAGCAAGCGTCGGTATTTTGAACAATCGATTTTCATTTAGGTAGGTAAGTTAGTAACCTATGGTTACTAATAAATTGAAACAGTAAGTTATTTGTATGATTTTATTTAAATGTAGCGAGTGGGCCAAGGCCCGGCGGCGCAGAATGTTGCGGGTTCGATTCCCGCCGCGGAACAAATGTTTATATCATATAAATCTGTCTGGGTGTTTCTATATATAAAATGTATGTATATTTAACAAAAAAAGTATATAAGTAGTATGATATACTACTTATATATGTGGTACTCATAACATAAGCTCTGCTTACTTTGGGGCTAGATCACGCTGTGTGAAATGTCCGGCATTATTTATTTATTATTGTTATTTTTATTTACAAGTCAACAGGGCTGGTGGTGGGACTTTACAGCAAGACCGCATCAGCACAGTGCCAGATATTCTGTTTCCAACTTGTCTGTCTCTAATTCGACGACCTCTGTGGCGCAGTAGCCTAAGATCCAACTGAAACGCAGAAGGTTGCGGGTTCGATTCCCGCCGCGGGACAAATGTTTGTATGATCTTAAGTATTTGTCTCGGGTCTGGGTGTTTCTATGTATAATATGTATGTATTTACAAAAAATATCAGTCATATGGTACCCATAAGACATGCACTGCCTACTTTGGGGCTAGATGATGCTGTGTCAAATGTCCGGGATTATTTATTATTATTATTATTATGTAGTGGGCACGAGCAAGTGGCATTACTGGGCGAATAGGTAACTCATTCTATATTACTACATACCATCATGCCGTATGCTCGTTTGCTGGCTCAGTAAAAGAAAACAGTGTTCCCGGTCGGCTCATTAACACTATTAGTACCACAAAACAACTGCGCCTTACGGTAATTATTGTAATGAGAACTACTTAATTACATGCAGTAAATTAGTAGGTATAATCTACATATTAATATTAATACGTGAAGCAAAAATCTTTGTATCCCTTTTTACGAAAATTGCGCGGTCGAAGGAGTAAGGAATTTTGCACACTTATAGTTTATATGTATAGAGAAGGAGTGCAGAATGCTTTTTTTTTAAATTATACTTAAAAATAGGTACATGAATTATTAATTAATTATGGTCGAATTTCGACCGGTAGGCGACCACTAGTTATCATAATTACGTACATGGTAAACACCGGTAGAATCAGTTTAATGTTAGTAAGTACCTATCGTGATTTTCGCATCTGGTTTTTTTATCAAATGGACTCTAGCTAGTAGGTAATTGTGTTAGATATTATTCTAGTTAGAAAATAATTAATTTCGTTTGACTTAATCAGACAGTAATCAAACGACTCTAATTCCATTGGTTAGTTCTACGATATAATAATATTAATAATAATATTTATAATATGTATAATATGGATGTATTTACAAAAAAAAAGTATATAAGTAGTATATCAGTCATGTGGTACCCATAACACAAGCTCTGCTTACTTTGGGGTCAGATGATGCTGTGTGAAATGTCCGGTATTATTATTAATAATAATCGTTTATTTCAGAAATAATAATTTATTTAACAAATAATGATACTTATAGGAAACAAATATATTGGCCCATAGATAAATACCCTAAAGACTCACATAGATACAAAATATAAACTTATTACTAAATTACAGATGACGTTCGCACGGTGTCTTGTGTCAGGGACCCGTTGAATTTCCTAAACACGACACCTTTCGGCCAGAACCCGGTGTCCATGAATGTCGAGAGACTATTCGTCGGCACTCTCACCATAAATGAATTGAAATTCACGTTACGGCGAGATTCCAACTTCACGACTCTCACGGTGAGCCCGGTCTTCTGCTTCATGTATTCCACGACATCCTCAGCCTTCACGGCGTAGTGGACCTGTGACAGGTAGAGTTGAGTGGTGGGTACCTCGGCACGTCGAAGGCACAGCTGCCCTAGTGCAGTCATAGCGGCCGTACCGCACTGGTTACGACAAGTGTGTTTCCTCTTCTTACGTTCTACGAGGGTAAAACCCTCTTTGTCGCAGCGGCCCTTCGAAGGTACCGACGACGGCTTCCCCTTTGTTGGTCGTCGCTGATGCCTTGCTTGGCTCGCAGCGACGGCAGCGTAGTCACGTCGCGGGGTGGACGTGGCTTGCGCCGGCTTGCGACAAGATATACGTACTTATGTTGGCTTATTACGTAATAGTAGCAGTAGAGACCGGGGACAGCAATTGCAACGTCTATGAAATAATTCTCAAGTCAAAAAACGAATTACTGCTGCCCATCACGCCTGTCACCTACCCACAGGCTATAATACGCATAAGTAATCAGAGGGCCGGTTCCGGTTAGTACAAACCGGCAGTTGGTTTTTCTATGATAAAAGTAACGGTTTCTTGCTTCTATGCTACTAATGATGTTTGCATATGACGAGTATGTGAATTAGATTAGGTCAACATTTTTTATTTAAAACAATCACAAGGATCTTTAAAAAGACTTACATACTACCTACGTGAATTTAGGTGCCAATTCCTCCTTATCAAGTCCGAGAAGAACTGGCTGAAAAAGAAACTCGTCCGGGTCCTAGAAAAGAACTTGCTTTTTTGTATTATCCAACTTATAACCAGCATAACCACGAAAGACTAATACAAGATTACAGTACTTTATACATTTTAAATCGGTCAGTTCGGTCAGGTCAAGCCATGCATTCTTATCAATAATATAGTCATTTATTATAATTATAATACGCTTTATTCAATAAGTAAGCTTATAATTATATGTATTTTTTTTTTAAATTAGTGTACAATTCTTAAAAAATTATACTCTAATATTATTACAACCTAGCCTAGTAGGTCAATGAGTAATTTAATTATGACTTATTTTTATAACGTAAACTATGCCTAAGAATGTGTCCAATAGCACTTTTCTTATTGTCTCTAGTTAAGGGGAGACACTTTGTTAATGTGTTCTTTATGAATATATTGTATTGTGACCTTCATTTGGTTTGAAAGTGTTTTCTAAATGCTCTGCAAATATTTTAGCTTTTTGTTCATTACTGACAACCCATTTCCCATTATCCTCTTTTAGTGGAGGAATCTGAGTCATGGGCTGTTTCATGCTTTTAGTAGCCTTCCATAGAGAGTAGTTAGTATTGCGACTGTTGGTGAGGTTTTGAAGGTATGAGTTAGTTTGGCTATCGTTAAATGATTGTATTTGTCTTTTCAACCGTTTTGTAAGGTTGTTAAGCGTTTTTTTTATCATCCGGTGACCTAGTTTAATGCCATTGTTTCCTTTGTTTTATTTTTTTAGCCAAGAGATTACACTCTTCAGGGTAATTATTTCTGGAGATCCTTTTTTTGATTTTGGGAGTGTTTGTCCAAGCGGTCTGTTGTATAAGTTTTATAAATTATTCTACTTCTATGTTCAGCTGCTCTGGAGTTTTTAATGACACCCTGAGGTTTATATTTATATCTAAGTCTATTTTAAAACATTCCCAGTCTGTGTATTTATTTACAAGGGTCAAAGTTTCCTTAAGTGCTACTGTCTCTCTTATTTCTAGATATATTGCAGAATGGTCAGAGTTCGTATCGTAGCTCTGTTCTGTTTTTAGATAGTTAGGTGATATGTTTTTATATATAAAAAAGTCTATTAGATCGGGTACTTTTAGTGGATCTGTTGGCCAATAAGTTGGTGATCTGGTAGATGCAACATCGGATTTTACTTCTTTTAGAGCTGTTAAGAGTTGTTTTCCTTTTGTGTTCGTTAGTCTCGAACCCCAATACTTGTTTTTGGCATTAAAGTCACCACCTAGAATAAACCTTTCTTCAAGTGGGTGTAAGAGACTCTGGTAGGTGTCTTTTCGAATTGTATATCGCGGTGGACAGTAAATGGCAGCTACCGTAAGCGGATATAGCTTGGTGTTGATACAAATGGCCACTGATTGGATATCTGGCTCTTCATATTTAAATTTTTCGTGATGTTTGATGTTGTCCTTTACAATAACAGCACTGCCACCCCTTTTTTTATTAGCTGGGTGTAGTGCATGGTAAACTTTACATCCTTTAAATTTGATGTGTGATTGTTTTGTAAAATGTGTTTCAGATACGAGGCACACATCTACATTTTCTATATCTAATACTACTTGCAACTAATTTTGATGTTTTTGTTGCCCATTACAGTTCCATGCCATTATTTTAATTTTTCCAATCATTTTTTGGCCTTAGGTATAGCAGTTTTAGTGCTATGTTCTATTTTTTTCAATCGCTCATCAAACAACGACATAAGTTTTAGGATTTCGTCTAACTTATTGTCATTTAAGTGGTTTGGTTGTTTGTTGCGTTGAATTACTGTTAAATCTTTGGCAGCCGTTTGAGCATAGGACACTTTACTGTTAATAGCGCTTGTAGGCCTCGCACTAGTTATATGCTGGTTAGTTATATGTATATATATATGTAATATGTAAGCATTAAATTTCTTAATACATATTAAAATGCAACTAAACTACCTAGTTTACTTGCATTTTCAGGAAGCTTATTATAGATGCGCACCGCATAAAGGAATTATTTACTTTTTCTAGTCAAAACCTAGGGATGTATAATTTGTTTCTGCTCCCTTCTTCCCCATGTCTATTAGGTCGTATTACGTAGATCGCGACATAGTTGTCGCAATCAACCTGTTGCACTAGAAAATTGCGCGCGGGAATTGCGCGATTATTGCTGTCAAACAACTTTTCTTCGTTTGTTTGACAAAAATTTTTTTCAATCGCTGATCAAACAACGACATAAGTTTTAGGATTTCGTCTAACTTATTGTCATTTAAGTGGTTTGGTTGTTTGTTGCGTTGAATTACTGTTAAATCTTTGGCAGCCGTTTGAGCATAGGACACTTTACTGTTAATAGCGCTTGTAGGCCTCGCACTAGTTATACCTCTATATATAGTTTATACCTCTGCTATAAGCGTATGTGGGCGACAGGCGAGAGACAGAGGATGTCTACCGTAGTTCCGTAGATGTTGTTGTGTGCATTGTCCACTAATATTAATTTATTTATATAGATACATTTAAAAATGTTTCGTCTCACACTCAGATACCTACGACCTTACAACTTAAGTACGTACAAATAATGCTCGTAATAGTATTATAAAATAAGGTTTCTAATCAAATCGTTGTTGTGCACAGACTCAGCCCAAGGGCTTGTTCTGTAGTTTTGTTACCCTGATTGTTTGATATTTTTTGGTAAACAAGGGTTTGTCTGCGGTTTCGGTCGGATGTAAGTACCTACTCTTGTTTCGTAATTCTGTAAAAGTTTGGTAAAGTTAGTCACTCGATCAAACTTAAGATCTTTATCGTACCCGCATGAAATAATTAATAAAAATATAACAGAAATATACAGAATTGATCGAAATATGTCGCCTTACCCTCTGATCAGGACAGCTCATTTGCTCGTGTTGCCCATCGTGACCACCTCTGTGACGCAGTAGGCCAAGGCCAGACTGTGACGCAAAAGGTCGCAGGTTCAATTCCCACCACGGGAAAATATTTGTATGATCTGCAAGTATTTTTCTTGGGTCTGGGTATTTATAAAAAGTATATAAGTAGTACATCAGTCATGTAGTACCCATAACACAAGCTCTGCTTGCTTTGGATCCAGGTGATGTTGTGTGTAATGTCATTATTCAGTATTAATGTATGGTTCTTAAGTAATTGAATTGTTTTGCATTTTAATTATAGTTTTGAAAATTATTATGAAGTACCTGGATGACTTGCCAGGTACTTTATAATAGTAAAAAAAATTGCCTATACAATTCATTATTTGGCGTGCGCTGCATAAACTATTGATGCCACTATTTGGCGTTCCGTAAGGAAGTGTACTTGGCCCCACTCTATTTCTTGTGTACATTAATGATTTCTGTAAACTGTCACTTCTAAACCACAATATTTACACCTATGCAGACGATACAGCATTCTTTATCACCGGGAATACCTGGGAAGAAGTGAAGTCACTCACCGAAATCGCCCTAAAAGCCGTATCAAACTGGCTGTCATTGAATCTTTTAACACTCAATGTCAATAAAACAAAAATAGTTACCTTTTCTCCTATTTGTCATACCAAACCTAAATATTTTTCCCTACATGGACATACCTGCCCAGGCCCTGTCTTTGCCTGTCACTTGAACGTACGAATTCAATCAAGTACCTTGATGTTCTCCTAGACAGTACCTTATCATGGATTCCTCATATTGATTCTACATTTCGATTCCCTCCTAAGGTAAACATTTGTGTGAAGAACATAGGTGTTTGTTCTGTGTCTGGGTGTTATAAAGTGTCATAAGTATGTATTTAAAAATATATAAGTATTCTATCAGTCATTTAGTCATCATAATACAAGCTATGCTTAGTTTGGGACTAGATGATGTGGTGTGCATTGTCTACCAATATTTATTATTATTATTTATTTTATTAAATCGTAAAAATCATTAACACTATTAGTATCACAAAACAACTGCGCCTTACGGTAATTATTGTAATGAGAACTACATAATTACATGCAGTAAATTAGTAGGTATGATCTATATATTAATACGTGAAGCAAAAACTTTGCACTCTTTTTTACGAAAATTGCGCCAACGGAGGAGTAAGATATTTCGCACACTTATAGTTTACTCGCATATAGAGTGCAGAATGCTAATATTTTTTTAAAATATTAATAATATCATAATATTAATTATTAATGAATTATGGTCGAATTTCGACCGGTAGGCGACCACTAGTTATCATAATTACGTACATGGTAAACACCGCTAGAGTCAGTTTAATGTTAGTAAGTTTAATCTACCTATCGTGATTTTCGCATCGGGTTTTTTTATCAAATAGACTCAAGCTAGTAGATAATTGTGTTAAATTTTATTCTAGATAGAAAATAATTAATTTCGTTTGACTAAATCAGACAGTACCGACAGTACGTACATGGACATACCTGCCCAGGTCCTGTCTTTGCCTGTCACTTGAACGTACGAATTCAATCATGTACCTTGATGTTCTCCTAGACAGTACCTTATCATGGATTCCTCATATTGATTCTACAGTGGCTAGACGCACGTAAGTTAATCTTCGTCTTTAAAAACTTAAGATGTGTCGCTAACTTTAACTGCTTGAAGTTTACTTTGCCTTGACACAGTCAGTGCTGAACTACTGCATAACGGCATGGGGGGCTTCCACTAAAACCCAAATGCTAAGAGTGGAGCGCGCACAGTGGGCAGTATTAAAAGTGATGTTCTCCAGGCCGAGACGGTATCCCACGACTTTATATAATTCATTTTGTAAAGTATTTTCTGTTTGACAACTCTTCGTTTTAGCGACTATATTACACAAACACTCGCATCTCTTGTCCGATCCTCATCTCACCACCAATAAACGTCGCTCAGACATTGTTTGTAAAGTTGAACCCTGGAAAACAGCTTTGGAAGGCCGCAATTCGTGAAAGTGAGATTGAATCTATGATATAAATTAAACAAGTTAAAAACAGAATCAAAATAAGGTACCTGGGTCGAATATGTCCACCTTAAGTTTTGGAGTCGTATTTTTATATTTTCTTTGATGTGAGATCAACAATTAGTATATAATATTACAGAGTATTTATCTAAGTTTTATATATTTTAATTTATCAGTTAAGTTATCTGCACACATTGTACATTGTTCTGAATAAATATTTTTTATACTTTAAACTTAATTATACTTAATTCAATAAATTCGTACAAACATTTGTGTAAAATCTACTCGTAATTTATTCAAGGTATGAATAGAATAAATTGGAATAGAAAATATTTATTTAACGTCACATAACAAAAAAAAATTACGTTTAAACTCCGGGAGTGCCGACAGAAGTGAAAACTTATTTTGGCGCGCTAGACATTTTTTCGATGGGTACTAGGGTTATTGGGTTATTGGGTTATGAATTGCATTTTATTTATGAATTGTATTTTATTAGTTATTAGAAACTTTAAAATACATTTAATATTCTTTTATGAATCATCGTTAACAATTTCGACAACTCTTGTATCATCATCATTATAATCAAAATTATTACAATCTAAAATAGAAACTATAGGTTTATGGTAACTAAAATAGGAAATAAACAATTTTGATTCGAAGTTATTTAAATATCTCGTGAATACCGCATCAATTGTACTTTTATATCCCGTTGTGCTAATATTGCGTTGATTGGACATAGTAAAATCAAAATCTCTATTCAAAAATTCAATTAATGGTAGATTTTTATCGTCTGCAAAGTTTATGTTGGTGGGGATCCACCCAAAAACATTGGCAAATCATCGAATCTTTTTCCAATTTTATCTTGAAGCACTGCAGATCCGGCTTTAGGCTTTTATAAATGAATAAATTTTCAAACAAACAGTAAATCCACTATCAAATCACAAACAAAACAATCAAAGTTCACTAAACTCACACGGACCAACGCGAAACGCGACTGCCAATCAAATACTGAACGAACACAGATGATGCAATATTTTTTGTTCAGAATGTAGATAATATATCAAAGAACATAACTCAGTAAACTTCTCATTACAAAAGTAGACTGTAAACATGTGAATTAAGGTTTATAATTAAATGAGGCGAGCGCGGAAGCCGGCTGCCGGTTCTGCGTCTCGTAACGGTGTGGCGAGTCCAGAGGTTTCACCTCATCTAAAAATATGCGTACCGCGCTAAAAGAAGTTTTCACTTCAAAAATTGTGCGAATATAACATTAAGTACCTAGTCCATGTACCGTGACGAAAGAAAGGCCACCGCTCAGCATATGATACAGAAATGTGAAGGCTTCTGTATCGCTGGTATTCAGTGGTGCCATCGTGAGTAGCGCAGAAGCTACTGCCACACGCCATGAGTGTACCACATATATTTAATATATATATTGTGCCAACAATCTTCTTCTATATAATAAAAATCAATTGCCGTTCGTTAGTCTCACTAAAACTCGAGAACGGCTGGTCTGATTTGGCTAATTTTCATTTTGAATTATTTGTGGAAGTCCAGGGAAGGTTTACAAGGTGAGTAAATATGAAAAAAATGCTTTCATTTTTATTTATTGATTCTGAGGCGGTACGAAGGTCGGATCGGGTTTGCCGGGTCGGCTAGTAATAAATAAATAAATAACCCCGGACATTTCACACACCATCATCTGGCCCCAAAATAAGCAGAGCTTGTGTTATGGGTACCAACATGACTGATATACTACTTATATACTTTTTTTTTGTAAATACATACATATTATACATAGAAACACCCAGACCCGAGACAAATACTTGCAGATCATACAAACATTTGTCCCGCGGCAGGAATCGAACCCGCAACCTTCTGCGTCTCAGCTTAACCCACTGCGCCAGAGAGGTCGTGTATATGTCTCTATGTCGTCTAATAATTGGTAAGTGGTAAAACTAAAAAACTTAAAAAATATAGAACTAAAAAAACTAACAAAAATATTTATAAGTTGATTTATAAGATGAAATAGGCATAAATGAATACAAATATAATACAAAATTATTTAACAACCTACATACATAAATACCTACATTAAATAACAAATATAATAAAAAATAAAAAATTTAAACCAAAAACGACCTCTTAAGAGCAGACTTTTGTGCATTTACCATTTACGATGATATATCATCGTCCCAGTACCCTCATTTCAACCACAGCTGAGTATATAAGACCTCCATTTTATCGTCATCATCTCCTTGTGCTTATCCCACTTCACATGGTCGTTAACACTGATTATTTTCTTCTAGTCTTCTCAGTAGTCTATCCACATTCAAATCCTTTTGTTCGTACCTTAGATACATCA
Source organism: Lampropteryx suffumata (assembly GCA_948098915.1). NCBI lineage: Eukaryota > Metazoa > Arthropoda > Insecta > Lepidoptera > Geometridae > Lampropteryx > Lampropteryx suffumata. Next base: position 17,870,819 of record OX402557.1, on the reverse strand, counting down.
ATCTGTAATATAAAAAAATTGGTTGTCTGTAAAGTCCGTTTACGGACTATTTTTTAACGTGACAACGTCATAACAAAACAGATAATGTTAATGCATAATGTTTTGTTATGCGCTCTCGCTCCGATCGTAACGTTACAATGAGCGTAACGGAACAATGAGTCATCCTTTTTCGTGCGTGCAGCCGGCGTTCATCGATTTATTAGACGTTGTCACGTCAATAAAGTCGTGTTAGTTACACCATTATTGTAACGTAACTCGAGGACGGCTGGACAGATATTAATGACTTTTGATTTGTTGGATTTGACCCGAATAGCAGAATAACTATTAAAACATTACACAATTTATAGTTAAAAATAAACTTGTTTTAAAGTTTTAAAGTGGTGAGTTCAGCAAAGTCAAGCAAATGGTTTTGATGTTAGGACGAAGTCAAAACGGGACAGGTAGTTGTAAATAAATAATGCTGGACATTTCACACAGCCCCAAAGTTTAGGTTTGAGCTTGTGTTATGGGTACTTAAAGACAGATATACTAAATTTTTGTAAATATATACATATTATACATAAAAACACCCAGATCAGAGACAACTTCATAACATACAATCCTTCACTCGGTCTCAAGTCTCAAACTTTAAGGCTTAGACTTAGATTATGTCGTCCACCCATCTCCCACTGCCGAGGACCCACTTTTCTATTTCACGGACAGCAGCTAATATAAGATAATATACTTAAAGCGAAGTTGAAAACATCATGAAAAATTAAAGCAATTTACCTTCGCAATGAGGTAGCCCACAGCTCTAGCTAGCAAACAAGATTAAACCACTTTGCAGGAAGGCGGGGATAACATAATTTAAAAAAAAACACGCAAAGTCAAAGTCAAAAGATACTTTATTCAATACACACAAGGATCACTTTGAAGCGTCTTACATACTAGGTGAATTAAGGTGCCAATTCCTCCGAAGCCACTAGACACTAGACTTCTAGTTAGATGTTTTTTATGTAATCTAAGGAGGATAATACCATCTAGTCCCAAAACTAAGCTTGTACTATGGCAACCAGATGACTAATAGAATACTATAAACTTGTAAATACATACACTAGTGGCTCTGTGAGTTGTAGACCTCGCGAACATTTATCTAAATGACTGATATATATTTTTTTTTACGTTTTCAACCCCCATATCTCCGCCATTTAAAAAAAAAACAAAAAAATTGAATCGACAAAAAAAATCTATGTATTTATAGAACCACAAAATTTTACGAGAATCGGTTGAGAAATTATCGGTAGAAAACATCCGGACAGACGCCGGCCGGACATACGAAAGCATTTTCGCCTAAGCTGAATCGGAGACACTCGCGCTTCGCGCTCGCTCGGTCACTAATATACTGTATAACACCCAGACACAACAAGTTGCTACGATCAAGGAGATTTGCCTACGCTACTACGGCGTAGCAACGTCTACGCGAGATTATATAGTGGATATTGGCGGTATCTCTAAGAGCTATAACAGTCCAATGTCCAACAGCGGCCTTCAGGTGGTATTAAAACTGTGTTACTTGATTATTTTGGTGATTTATCAATCCTTACTTATATTAGGCATTCGTTCATTCGACGGTATCGTGATTACTGTCAGTTTGCTTTGTTAATTATAATGTATATTATTGGCTGTTGGTTATAAATTTGAGTTTTATACATTTAAAATCTGTCAGTTAACTGTATGAGGGCGGGCAGAGCGACATGAGGCCATGCATTGTTATCAATAATAAAGTTATTTATATTATAATATTTATATTATAATACGCTTTCATCAAAATACTACCTTTTATGTAAGCTTTAAATTTCTTAATAGGTAGTTTAGTTGCATTTATAATAATAATAATAATAATGCCGGACATTTTACACAGCATCATCTGGCCCCAAAGTAAGCAGAGCTTGTGTTATGGGTACCACATGACTGATATACTACTTATATACTTTTTTTGTAAATACATACATATTATACATAGAAACACCCAGACTTGAGACATATACTTGCAGATCATACAAATATTTGTCCCGCGGCGGGAATCGAACCCACAACCTTTTGCGTCTCAGCTGAACCTAAGCCCACTGCGCCACAGAGGTCGTCATTTAGAATAGAAGCGTACCGTGTTGCCCATAAAGGACTTATTTACTTTTTCTAGTCGAAATCTAGGTATGTATAACTTGACATGGTTTGAATAAAAAGTAATCAAAATTCTTACATCCATTTAGATTGAACAACCCTGAAACGATGTTTTTTTGCGGTGTGACGAAAATAACTTTCACTAAATAATTGAACATGATCGATCGGTAAGTGAGATGGGTTTTGCACAAACACAGTGCAGACCGTGACTCAGAATAGGTAATTATTTGGAGAAGCCAATCTATCATGATTAGATACGTAATCATTTTCGGATATTTTCCTGTAATGTATTGTGATTGTGACACCATATTTGTTAGTTTAGACAGTATTTGTTTTAGACAGACAGATTATACATATATTATATAAGTATGTAATCATTACATAGTATAAAACAAAGGCGCTTTCCGCTGTCTGTCTGTCGCGTTGTATGCTTAGATCTTTAAAACTACGCAAATAGATAAAGTGATTCAAGGGGAAGGTTTATATGTATAATACATGCATAATATAGTAGAGAAACACTGATAATTTTAGAGGGTTTTAATGTGATGTCGTAAATAAACTCATTTTTTCTGTCGCGTTGTATGTTTAGATCTTTAAAACTACGCAACGGATTTTGATGCGTTTTTTTAAAATAGATAGAGTAATTCAAGAGAAAGGTTTATATATATAAAACATGCATAATATAGTAGAGAAACACTGATAATTTTAGAGGTTTCTAATGTGGTGTCGTAAATAAACACATTTTTTTGCGCTTACATTGCAAACGCTGGCTGAACCCTACGAGATAGATCAAAATAATGTACTACAGTATTGTACATCTTAAAAAGGTTTACATAAAAGTCCGCGATGGTATATGTCTATCTCTTAGGGATAACCATTCTGTAATATAATTAGTATCTGCATTGCACCCGTGCGAAGCCGGGGCGGGTCGCTAGTTATATATATATAATACACCTACATGCCCCTTCTTTGTTTATTTATAGTCCAGTCTATCCAACGGTTGCCTGGCAGAGATCGCTATTAGCGATAAGGCCGCCCATTGCCTTAAATAAGTTAAATTATTGTTATTGTAAAATTCCGTGTGGTAGTCAATAAAGAGTTATCTATCTACCTATCTATCTTATTTCTTGCCAAATTTCATGGTCCTAGGTCACAGTAAGTTTGTATTTACTGCCGAATGTCAAATTTGCGTCATAAATTAATATAAATTTTGTATAATGACATTTACATTTTACACAACATCAATTTTAGTCCCAAAGTAAATCGAGCTTCTGTTATTAGATCCACATGACTGTTAAATTAGATACTTTTTTTTTAAATACATTCATATCAAACAAAGAAATTCATGAACATATTTGCAGATCATACTAACATTTGTCCCGCAGCGGGAATCAAACCCACAACCTTTTGCATCTCAGGCCCACTTCCCAGGCCCGTCATTTATTATTTATAATAGCCTTATTTAGTTTACATTTTTTTATAGGCTTGAAGCTTGATTTACAGCTCCAAGGAACATTCATTTCATTTCATTCACATCATTTTACAAAAAGGGTCTTAACAGACAGTCAGACGGACAAAGAAGTGATAGATAAGAGTTACTTTTTTCCTTAATCCCTAAAATTAGTATATACCTAAGGCTGATGATGGTACCTACCCTTAGTTTAATAATGACTACTTATGACAAATAGATTCACTTTGGCAAAACGTGAGTGTAACAGTATCATATTTTTCAACCGACTTCAAAAAAGAGGAGGAGGCTCTCAATTCAAATGTTTTTTTTTTTTTAATTACAATTACATTGTCTTAACAGTCGGGACACCAAAACGACAACGAAATCACATAGCACATAAATAATGTGTAGCAGCATCCGAGAACTTCGCCAAACTAGAGATAAATATATCAATATCATCAGATAAATGTTTGGAATGTTTGTTACTTCATACCTCCGTCATTTATGAACCGATTTAAAGAAATCTGATATAATGTGAAATGATATATATCCCGATTGGTCCCATATAAATTTCAAATATGTTTCACTTGGATGAAATTAAATTTTGATATTAAGCTTTTTTTAACATGAAGTCGGTTGTCTTTTTAGTTTTTAAAACGTAATTATAATTAGCTAAGTGACTAGTGAGCTTATTCTCTCTAGTACGGGTTTTAATAGTTTATCGAAACTATATACCTATATTTACTACTATTAAGTATAACATGGAGCGCCCCTAGCGGAATCTTTGATAAACTGAAATCGATAGAACGGAGTTTGTTCATTTTTTCCGATGTTTAATAGATATAAAAGTATAGCATGAGTCAAGTCAACTTCATTCGAAAACATTGACTCGTACTACTGATTTAAATGTAAACTTACTTTAGCGAGCCCACGAAAACTATTCGATTCCCGCCTCGGGACAAATGTTTGTATGATCTGCAAGAATTTGTCTCGGGTTTGGGTGTTTATATGAATAATATGTATGTCTTTACAAAATAAATGATATAAGTAGTATATCAGTCATGTTAAACCCATAATACAAGCTCTGCTGACATTGGGGCCAGATGATGCTGTGCGAAATTTCCGGGATTATTTATTTATTTATTATAGTTAACGTAATTTATAAACTCGTACTAGACGTACTGAAACTGAGATGCATACCTCACGCTGATGATGTTTTCATATCACTCGATGATAATATGTTTCGGGTGATCGAAATTTCGCTAGGTTAAGTATGAGTTTCTTGTGAATTCTTCTCGGACTTGTTAAGAGCAATTGGCACCTAAATTCACCTACTTGGCTTGTAAAGAGGTTTTAAACTGATGCTTGTTAATAGAATAAAATATTTTGACTCTGACTTTGACTTTGAGTTGAAGACAAAAATGAGATCACACTCACATTCTGAGTATCAGCTTCCTGAACCACAGCTATAATTCAAGCGTCTTAGCGCACTGCGAATACTCCGTAGTATTTTTAGGGGAAAATATTTGCAGCTGCCGAATTCTTAGCACGCACTAGCGGCTTTTTCGGGTTTTGTTTGCGGTTTTTATCGACCATTTATCTTGGTTTAAACCAAAATATATCCGCATATCCGTCAGCGGCGATCCGCAGAAATTTCCACTGCGATGGATTGACGACATTGTAAATATCGCAAGAAGTCGGTGGATAGAGAGGGCTCAAAATCGTTCTTCCTGGAAATCTATTGGGGAGCAGTGGATCAGCAGTGGACTTCATAAAGGCTGTTATGATGATGATGATGATGTACGTCAGATTCTATATTCCTCAGAATGCGCGAAAATATTAGCTACGGATCAATCAGCAAGGGGCACTAGGCCTTATAACGATCGATATTTCTTGAAATAACACAACAAAGCCTTCACTTTCATGTAGTTCATTCTAGTTCCACGCTAACACAGTTTACTGGCCACTTGTTGTGCCTTCCATCTGACATATGTACTTCTATCTCGGATATTGCTTCTATCTAGGAGGAATTGGCCACATGTGAATTCATAGTGATTACTGTGATTATATTGAATAAGCTGATTTGAATTTGACACAGCTCTTTGTAATTATCTATAATTTTAGTAATTACTTTGGACGCATGAGAAAATGTATTACAACATTACTAACTAAGTGTTTATAAGTGGGTAACCCGTTATTTTGACTTTCACTCAGAAAATAAAGAAATCATACTCAAACAGACTTACATTTTTTTTGGGTATAGATTTAGAGCTTTTCACCAATTATTTGAATTTATCATCGGACAACTGTCATAAATTTTAGTATTTTAAGGAAATCAAACATTACCAAACGGCCATGTTGTTGACGTCAGCAAGATGGCGCCCCCATTGATAAAAGCAGTGTCGACCGGCGCGGGTAATGTGCGCAGGATCGCTTCTATACTACAGCCATTGATAGGTTTTTGATGGCTTTTACACCCCACAATCACAGAACAAAGAGAAATAATGTTGGGTGTTAATGGAATCCAAAGCGCACGGAGAGCCTGACTAACAGATTTTCAATGTAAAAACTACTGTCAAAGTCAAAGTCAAGTCAAAGTCAAAAGATGATTTATTCAATACAATCACAAGGATCACTTTGAAACGTCTTACATACTAGGTGAATTTAGGTGCCAATTCATCCTAACCCAAGCTCGAGAAGAATTGGCAAGAACTATACTGTTACCTGTTATACCTGTTATACTGTTACCTAGTATTCGTTTTTCGTAGTTAAGCTAGTTTTAAGACGGATCATACAAAGAAGCGCTAGGACGAGTTTTTTGTCAATTCTTCATGAACTTGGGTTAGGAGGAATTAGCACATAAATTCACCTAGTATGTAAGACGGTACAAAGTGATCCTTGTAACGATTAAAAAATACATGACTTTGACATTGACTTTGACGGCGCATAAAGCGATCTGCTAGCATAGCAACTGAGTTGCGGCCAGTCTGAGCATCAATATATAGGTTAAGCAACATTTTAATGATACATTGTTTCGATACGATACGATACTATTTTTGGATACTAAGATACTATTTTAACTTAGTTGGAAAAAAGCTTAACACCCTGTTGTTGAAAAGTTTCAAAATAGCATCGTATCGTGTAAATGTCTTTCCCCCCTACTGCCTGTTCCAGCCGGCTATAAACTAGGCTGTACAGATGCCTCCCTGCCGTCGGGAACGACGCCAGTTCGCGCGGTAAACACCTTCCAAATTCAAACTTTGTTTCTTTTTAATTGTAAACGCGGTTTAGGCCTGCCTCTAGGCGAATTTGCTGTTTACTTTTAAAAATTGGTAAGTTTAGAAGGCTTTTGTAGTATGTAGTTTTGTTTATATTCTTTTGTAGCATATTTTTGTACCTTTTATTTCTGTTTTGTCATAATTTTCGTAGTTTAATTGTTTTGATCTATGTCATTTAGAATAATTTATACATATATGAGAGTCGAATCTTGACAGGATTATAATTAACGATCCAATAAACGAGGAAGTACAAACTTTTGTATTACTTGTTCATTGTAACTCTTCCCGAGAATACCTAAAAACTACTTGTAGATAGGTAAAATAAAAGTAGGTAATTTAACTAAATTTAAACATCGTAAACAAAAACATAAACCAAAACAATCCGTAAGGCACTTAATATAAAACAATCTAATTTAGAAAATAAATTACAGAAATGACTTTATCTTACAGAAGTGTATAGAGTAATATAAAAATACGTGAAGCAGTTGTGCTATCTATAGATCATTTTTAACCGACTTTATCAAAAAGGAGGAGGTTCTCAATTCGTGGAATCTTTTGGACTACCCATATTATATATATACAAAATACATCTACTTTCCACTAAAAATGTATTATAGGCTCAAATTTCATTCAATGAAGTCGGTTTCTTTTTAGTTTTTAAAAAGTAATTATAAACGGTTCTTACCTAACTGTTTAACATGTATTTTGAATTATTCAACGTAAAATAATTTACAATGTTCAATATAAAAGTTAAATTTTGATATTCTAAAACAATTTGGCAAAAAGTTGGCAACACCTGGCTAGTTTCAGTTTAATATTTCATTTGTAAACAAAGGAAAATAGTATTCAATATATATTTTATATATTTCGGTCTACGAAAGTGGCATCGGGAAAGGCAGTTAACATACTTAAATCAACTTTGTGTTTTTAAGGTTCTACAGGCGTGAATATATAAAAGGCGATGTGTGTATGTATGTATGTTCCCTATAGACACCGAAACGGCTTGACCGATTTCGATGAATTTTTTAGAAAATCTTAAGTTTGTTTGGTCTAGCGGGTAATCCTGTGAAGTTTGGTAGCGATCGGATCAACAGAACTTTTATTTTTGCAAAAATCAAATTTGGTATCGATATAGATTGTATCTTAGGAACAGACATAGGCTAATTTTTATGTATGTACTATGCGTGCAAAGGCGCGGGCAGAAGCTAGTAGGAAAATAAAACCTTATCCTATCTAATCCTTTTTTATAGTTTGTAAATTTTGCGATCGTAAGTTGTTCCTTTGATGGCAACAATGATTATATTGTATCGCCAGGCTAGCTATCATTTCCTAAAATAGAAATTACCTTTGCTAGGACCAAAGTTCAAATTAGAATTACACTTTTAAATTACAGTTCTACTTCTTCTTCTTCATTAATGGCATGTGTCATATGATGACAATTTTGCCAATGTCAAGTGTTTAGATTGTTTATTGTAAGACATCACAAAGGCGTATGTTGTCGTTCGTCGTTTGTTATTTATAAAAATTGGTGTCTTTATAAAATAAGTAATTATACGGATTATTTTTGCTCGAATCAGAAAGAAACACAAAACTTCATTCCAATTATTAACACCCGTGTCAATAACTGTAGCTTTATTTAAATAAAATCACCATAATTGCAAATAAATCCCAAAATAACTCAGGAAAATAAATAATATAAGAGCACCATGTTTACTCCGCAAATCGACCAAAATAACCGAACCCGTCTCCTTTTCTTAATTTAATCATTCAATCTTTTCTTGATTTTCCTTAAGTTTTCAGCTTTATATGTCTAAAATGAACTAAAACACGTCAAATTAGCAAATATGAGAAACTAGCTGCTGCCCTCGGCTTCGCACGCGTGGTACCTACATAAAAAGTAGTGTATGTCCCTTTCCAAGGTCCCATCTATCTCTATACCAAAATTCATCAAAATCGGTTCAGCGGTTGAGGCGTAAATGCGTAACAAACAAACAGACAGACAGACAGAGTTGCTTTCGGAATTATTATAATATTAGATAGATGTAATTTAAGTGTTACTTTAATTTGAACTTTGGTTAAAAAACAAAACAAGGCCGTGTCTATATTAAGAAATTTTAGCATGTTGGCGAAGCTACAGAACCAGGGATAATTTCTGCCTATAATCCCTATCTAATATTATATATGCGAAAGTAACTCTGCCTGTCTGTCTGTCACGTTTTCACGCCTATACCGCTGAACCGATTTTAATGAATTTAGAGCTAGATGGGACCTTGGAGAAGGACATAGGCTACTTTTTATGTAGTTACCACGCGCGCGAAGCCGCGGGCAGCATCTAGTAGGTAAATAAAACGTGTTTTTTATGATTAGAGTGATGGGGTGGCACTTATGTCAATGACATATGATTTAAAATACAACGTTTTAACAATCTTACTCATATTAAACACATCTTTGATTTTACGTATTATTATCGACGACACCACATGAGGCCAGCGACTAAAAGCATTTACATTAACCGAAGTACTATGATATATGGGTCACACTACATACCCTCGCATGATTTAGTGATGTGTTACTGTCATGTCTTTGTGTATAAGGACGTTGGTTCATATAATTGGTTTTCCAAGTATTACGAATTTAGTTGAATAATAGTTGATCGTCCTTGCTTTACTCGTTTAGATGGACCTGCCTTAGAATATGAGAGCGTTCGTAGCATAGAAGTGCAACCTATCCGAATGAACGCACTAAGCTAAAGGAACGAAGGAAGGAACGATGAAGGAACGGAACGATAAGGAACGATTACCTAGGTACACCCCGTATCGATTGTATTTCACTTGTTTGATTTGAACTAAGGCGCTGCGCAAACATGGACACTTTTTGTTGCCGACATTACTGGCCACTGGCACAATTTTTTGCTTGTTTTCCGTCAGTCTCACGATGGACGTTGATGAAGAAACTCAGTACAATTGTAAGGATGTTAATGTTGCTTGTGTCTTCAACTGGCGACTTTTAGTTTCCAGTTTCCGAAACCGACCACTTTTCGATCGTCAATTAGTAAGTGTCAAGTGGGAGCAACTGAAACTGACACAAAAAATGTTTACGAATGCGCAGGGAGTGAATGATTTCATACTGGTTCTATAGAAATCAGTAGCTTATAACTGACACAAAACACAAAAGTGTCCACGTTTGAGCTCTGCCCTAAACGATTTGCTGTCTTTTTCTTACAACACTGAAATGAAAGGAACCGCGATAATGTAAATTAGTACGTTTTACAAAATGCAGAAACTGAGTTACTACCGCTGGCTTCAAACGGCCATAGTAATATTATGCCTTTTCACGGCCAGATAGCTGAACTCATCTAGATAAAATTAGGTACCTACAGAGATAGATTGTATCTTGGCTACTGCACGCGTAAAGCCGCGGGCAGTAGCTACTATTGTATATTGTTTTCTTAAAAGCTTTATTAATATTTATTTAGGCTTATTTTGTGCCACCCCAAACATTTTTACTCCTTACATATGATTTTAGAGCAATGATATGAATAATGCTTTTAACGCTTACCTTAAAACTACTACTCAATCTAAGGGTGGGTTTTTCTCTCGAAGTCAAAGTAAATTTGGTTAAATTAGTTATGAATCAAACATGGCGGTTCTGTTGTTTCGGCGGGTTAGCAAAACATTCCTAAAATACGACCGATCTTTTGTTTACGACAAAGTCTTCTTCTTCTTCGTTAATGGCATGTGTCATAATAATGTCAATTTTGTCAGTGTCAAGTGTTTATGTCACAAAGTCGTATCTTGTCGTTCGTCCATTTTGTTAGTGTATATAAATGGCGCCTTTAATTTTTAAAAGAAAATTAATAAATATTTTATTTATTTTGCTATGTTTGCTAAAATAATCCAACACCAAAAATGTATAAATGACAGTTTGAAAATAATTAGGACTTATTTTTTTTTAGATTTTATTCTGCACCAATTTACTTACATAAGCTAGAACACTTCAATCACAAAGTCATAGTGAAAAGTCAAGTCAAAATATTATTTAATCAATAAAATCACAAGGATCACTTTGAAACGTCTTACATAGGTACTAGGTGAATTTAGGTGCCAATTCCTTCCTTCTAACCCAAGAACTGGCAAAAAACACGTCCTGGTCCTAGCGCTTTTTTGCATGATCCAACTACGAAAAACTAATACAAGAGAGTTTATACATTTCAAATGTGTCGGTTAACTGTCTGAGGGCAGAACGACATGAGGCCATGCATTCTCATCAATAATATTATAATAGTCATTTATATTTTAATATGCTTTCTTCAAAAGACTACCCTTTATGTATGCTTTAAATTTCTTAATAGGTAGTTTAGTAGCATTTTCAGGATGCTTATTATAGACGCGCATTAGTAAATTTAAAAATTGTAATTTAGGATGTTACTCTTATTAAATAAATAAATAGATATTGGTAAACAATGCACACAACACCATCTCACTCCAAACTAAGCACAGCATGTATTATGGTGACCAGTAGGGCGATTATGGAACTCTAATTACAAATAATGTCTATCAGTTTTCAAACAAATGATTGAAATTACGATAGACATTGATTGTAATTAGAGTTCCATAATCGCCCTACAGATGTCTGATAGAATACATAAATATTTTTAAATTTTTATATATACATATACATTTGTTTCTTTATAATTCAGACTTTGGTGCAAACAAAATAAGCACGTTCGAATTTTGGTAATCCAGCGAAAATAGTCAAAAGTCAAAATATTCATCTAACTAAACTTAATTTTATACACAGAAAAGATTTTTGAAATGATAACTTCTTAGGGGAGGGTAAACCGCTTCGTTACGTAACGCGTTACGGCGCCAGTCTGTCTGGCTTCCCTTTCTCTCACGCATACGGCAGCGGTAGGCAGGCTTGTCCTACTCTAACCTGCAGCGCTAGTTAGATTAGTTTAAGTTATCACTTCTGTCAGGCGTCCCGAGACTCACACGTTTTTTTGTTTGTTTGTGGTTTGTAATGGATAAATTCAAAACTACTTAACGTACTTTTAAAACACTTTCATCTATTGAAATCTACATTATCAGCAAATAACATGGGCTGTATTATATTATCAAAAAACATAGAGATCCTTTCGAAAATTGCAATAATGTAACCCATTCTATCAAACATTTGCATGTGATGGTTATATGGATGGTTAGATGGATAGGCTTGCGTTGCGAAAACCATTAATGATACCTACATAAATAGTTTACTATTATTGTACATTTTCTTCTTTTCATGTCGATGTTTCAGTCGTTATATAGTAATTTATAATTATTGTACTATTATTGTTAACTACCGACTTTAGTAGGTACAAACGCCCAGACGTTCCATCTAGTATTTAAAAAAACTGTCAATTTTTCACTTGACGCTGTACAAATATGGTGTAATCACAAATTAATACGATGACCTCTGTGGCGCAGTGTGCCAATGCGCGCCTGAGACGCAAAAGGTTGCGGGTTCGATTTCCGCCGCGGGACATATGATTGTATAATCTGCAAGTATGTTGGATACTTGCAGACTCAGGTGTCAACTATAATATGTATGTATTTACAGAAGAAAAAAAGTATTTATTTCGCATATCAGTCATGTTGTACTCATAACACAAGTTCTTCTTTGGAGCTAGATAATGCTGTGTCAAATATCCGGCTTTATTTATTCAATAGCTTTTACAGAAACTGTTTCTTAAAGCATACTATAACATAACAGACTATTTAGATGACAAAAAAGCTTGGGATGAATCATTCATCCCAAGCTTTTTTGGCATCCGTAACAGAATTGGCAAGGACCATATAAAAACAGTGTTAAGACCAGACGAGTTTCTTGCCGAATTCTTCTTGAACTGGGGTTAGGAGGAACCGGCACCTAGATTTACTAGCATCTAAGAAGACGATTCAAAGTGGTCTTTGTGATTTTATTAAATAAATAATGTTTTGACTTTGACCTTGACTTTGCGTGAATAGTGAAAACAAATTAATAAATTAACAAACAATAAACTCAAGATTTGTTTGTTTTATTAGTTTCTGATTTCAAATTGTAATGAGGGAAGGCTTAGGAGGTGAACGCTTTGTTCAATTAATTGCAAAGTTTTCGGCAATAACGATATTTTCAACTAGGTTCTACCCGCGGCTTCGCACGGGTTGTAGGTACTTAAAAAGTTACCTTTATGATATTCCAGCAGGGCGAATGAACTGAGATAGAAACCAAACGTACTTAATACCTATCCTATCCTATAGCTATCGCGGGACAAATGTTTGTATGATCTGCAAGTATTTCTCTCGGGTCGGTTGTTTATATGTGTATAACATGTATGTATTTACAAAAAAAAAATATATGTATAAGTAGTATATCAGTCATGTGGTACCCATAACACAAGCTCTGCTTACTTTGGGGCCAGATGATGCTGTGTGTCATGTCCGGGATTATTTAATATTTATATTATGTATATATATACATACATTTGCAGTATTTGTCTCGGGTCTGGATGTTTCTATGAATTATATGAATTTATTTATAATAAAAAAAAATCAGTCAGTATCAGTCATATGGTACCAGATAATGCTGTGTGAAATGTCTGGCATTATTTATATATTTATTTATTGGTCCCGCGACTGGTGTGGAATCCGGAACCTTTTGCGTCTCAGCCGGACCAAGGCAAACTGCGCCACAGAGGTCGCCAAAAAATACTTATGCCGACCCCACCTTGTGAGATAAGGGCAGAGTGATGATGATGATATTAAAGCGTGATTGAGCCACATATATCCACACAAACATTTGCATTAAAATATTAGTCAAATTTGTGATTTTTACAAACAAAGAACATGATAATTGGATTCAATACGGGTTTGATGGCGATTGTGAACAATTACCGAGTGGAAAATACGATTACATTATAAAATTTAAAAGGGTCTTTATACAAATATGGAAAGACGTGAATAGCAAAGCTTTGAAATTTAGGTAGGTATTATTATATCGATGGTGCGCATTCGCCCGCCCACAGCTTTCAACGAACTGCACGTACAGTCAGACCCATTACCTGATATCTTAACACAAGTTATTACTTTAGGGCCAGATGATGCTTTGTGAAATGTCCGGCATTATTTATTTATTTATTATCTTAGCTCAAATGTTTTAATGACCTTAAATAACTGTTAAATAATAATAATAATAATAAATATTGGTGGACAGCGCACACAACACCATCTAGCCCCAAACTAAGCATAGCTTGTATTATGGTGACCAAATGACTAATAGAATAGTTATATATTTTTAAATACATACTTATGATACTTAATAACACCCAGACACAGAGCAAATACCTATGTTTTTCATACAAATGTTTATCCTGGGAAGGAATCGAACCCTCAACCTACAGCGCAGAAGGCAGAGATACTACCAACTGAGCTGACAAGCCAGTCAAAATGAACCAAGGCATGAGCTTAATCCCTAATAAGTTTCTTTACCTTAAAGTTTTTATCATTATAATTAATGTACTAATATATAAACTGGAGACCAAATAAAACCATTTGTATATGTTTTAAGTAGCTATGTAATAGGCAAATTAAGTGCGTATGTATATTTGTCTATAGGTACAACAATAACATAAAAATCATGAAATAAGGTGATTAGTTTTTTCATGTTCTTTGCGTGTTTAATTATTTATTTAAAACAACCTCTGTGGCGCAGTGGGTTAAGACGCAGTTTGATGCGGGTTTGATTCCCGACAATCATCATACTTGCAAATACTAATACTTGCAGATCATACAAACATTGACAAATGTTTGTATGATCTGCAAGTATTTGTCTCGGGTCTGGGTATTTGTATATATAATATGAATGTATTTATAAAAAGTGTATTAGTATATCAGTCATGTGTTACCCATAACATAACACAAGCTCTGCTTACTTTGGGGCCTGATGATGCTGTGTGAAATGTCCGGGATAATTTATTTGTTATTTATTTATTTATTTAAATAATCCTGAAAAACATTTTTAATACACATTGATAAACATGGAGTTTACTCAAGTATTGTTTTGTCGATGGAGGCACCGACACTGTTTCGATTCATCTAGACTACAGAATCTTTATCAGGGTGAAATTGATTTGCGGTTCTTAAGTTGCCGCGAACGTTTACGGTTCGCATTTGAATTTGAATGTGCGTGAAATTCAAAATAATACGTGAGTAAGCCACGTTTATCAAAATCTTTATTAAAATATTGTTTGCCAAAAGCAACATTGTTACCTACATATTATAACATGTGTATCTGTCGGTATGTGTGTATGTCTATAGCATTGTAGCTCCGAAACGAGTGAAGCGGTTTTAATTTACTATTTGAAGTGATACCTTATTAGCGGTTTACCCTACCTTATGGGAGGGTAAACCGCTTCGTTACGTAACGCGTTACGGCGCAAGTCTGTCTGGCTTTCTCTCACGCATACGGCAGCGGTAGGTAAACTCTTCCTCTCTCACTCTAACCCACAGCGCCAGTTAGATTAGTTTAAGTTATCACTTCTGTCGTCCCGAAACGAACACGTTTATTTTTTAATGGAAAGGTGATTTGATCGAGAATATTCTTTGCAATGATTTAAGAAAATCTGTTCAGCAATTTTAAAAAAATTAGCAATTTTAAGAAAATCTGTTCAACAATTTTAAAAGATCATTAGTTTACTATTTAATGGATATATGCAACTTCCACTGGTCTGATCAATTTGAGATTTAGTATACTGTTACTTCAATGATATTGCAAGAACATGGTAACCATGGCCTGATGCTGCAGTTTCTGGAATGTGTAGGATACCCTGCTCGCCAACTTACAGCTGAGGTATCGTGTTTGAACTTATTGGAATATTGGAATGGTCTATATATACTTTGATTTCCATATGTGTATGTATATATATGTATATGTATATGTATATATATATATATGTGTATATATATATATATACACACATATATATACATATATATAAAGTCGTGTTAGTTACGCCACTCAAGAACCGTTGGACCAATTTTGATGAAACTTAAAATGAATATAGTTAGTAACTTGGATTAAGATATAGGCTATTTTAATCCCGGAAAAAAAACGGTAACGGGGTGGGCGAAGCCGCGGGTTAGCGCCATCTATCAATATTTATCCGTAACATTGGTAATCTCTGTAATTATAACAATAATTTGAATAGCTATCTTTTTTTAATAGCGATATTAGTACTTTAATATTTTTTGTGAAGTTGTAACCCCTCAACGAAGTAGGCACGGGTCAGCTAGTTATACATAAAAACTCATAAAGAAATATAGTTGTTTAATGATGCGACACCATTTTGAATATTGTGAAATGTGTATTCCTGTGCAGCTGACTGTACCACCTCGCTCGATAATGGCATCCTCTCTCTTCCCCTCCCCCACCCACGACCTTTCACGAAGCTGCAATCTCTGACTGCTGCATCATTACTGAATGCTTGCGAGAAAAGGCTTTTATATAAATTTCTAGAAATACCCGTGGAGGGTTGAATTTCGGGAATTTAGTGCGCATCTACACAACGACACTCTATGTTTTAAGACCAGCAATTCCATGATCATGTTTTCAATCAATCATATCTTCCTAGGTACTAATATTATAAACGTGCAAGCTCACACAGGACGCTTGTGTTTCGACTGGCCTCTCAGCTTAGCGGGACTAGTATAAGTATAATTTTGGTTTAGTTTGTTATTGTTTCTGTGTGATAATAAAATCCGTGTAGCCGCGAAAAAGTACCATACAAACAGATAAAAAGTCACATTTATTGTATTAGTATAGACTGATTGATTAGTAGATAATTTGTTTCTAATGATCGGATGGTATACAATACATAGTCGAATGTATTCATGCCGGTCTCGTTACGTCACACATAGTCATATTACATAGATTTAAAGGACAATGGAATAAAAGCAGTACCTACCCATTGACGCACGAATCTCCATCATTTATTCAGAGCCTCGTTTATCGTCGAGCAATCGTTTGAGTTAGTCATAGGACTTCGACAGAGCCTGGTTTATTTAGAACATTGTTCTGTGTTCATGACCTTGCTATTGCTTAGTGTGATGGTGTAGTGTAGATTGTCTACCAATGCTGTATGATGAACATTTGTGTTTGTTCTGTGTCTGGGTGTTATAAAATATAATAAGTATCATATCATATCAGCCTCTAGAAGTCCACTGCTGGACATAGGCCTCCCCAATAGATTTCCAGGAAGTACGATTTTGAGCCCTCTCCATCCACCGATTTCCCGCGATCTTTACAAAGTTATTAGTCCATCGGGTGGGGGATCGTCCTAGGCTTCGCTTCGTTTTGTTTCGTGTCCTTGGTCGCCATTCAAGAACTTTTATTCCCCAACGGTAATCAGTTCTACGAGCTATATGGCTTGCCCATTGCCACTTCAACTTGCATATTTTGAGCGCTATGTCGGTGACTTTGGTTCTTCTACGGATTTCCTCGTAGCGGGTTTTATCACGTAGTGAAACACCCAACGTAGCTCTCTCCATAGCACGTTACGCGACTCGCTTGTGTATGAGGCCAATAGTTAGCAACCTAGTCTCAGTTCCATATGCCATCCACTGGCAACACGCACTGATTGTAGACTTTCGTCTTTAATAAGTATGTATTTCAAAATATATAAGTATTCTATCAGTCATCTGGTAGAATCTGGTAGTCAAGCTATGTTAGTTTAGGGCTAGATGGTGTTATGTACAATTTCTTCCAATATTTATTTATAAATTTTTTACATATATACGTTACTAGTTGCTGCCCGCGGCTTCGCACGCGTGGTGCCTACATAAAAAGCTTATAAATAAAATAAATATAAATAATAAATCTTTATTCATTAACTTAGAGCTAAGGGTTACAACAGGACAAATAATATTTATTATAACAATATAATACATATTATGTAACCATACTTAGGTAACTGTTAACAATATGCCCGAACTAGGAGAACCTATGTCTCGGGCTGTCTCGGTTATGTCCTTCTCCAAGGTCCCATCTATCTCTATACCTAAATTCATCCAAATCGGTTCAGCGGTTTAGGCGTGAAAACGTGACAGACAGACAGACATACAGAGTCACTTTCAAATTTATAATATTAGTAAGGATAATACCCTGAAATAAGCATTTATGCTCATCACACAATTGTTGGTTCTGTAAGCCTACCACAACGCATTACAAAACAATCATATTTCAGGAACGTTTTGTTTCAAGCTTGTAGCAACATCAATATTTGTGTAATACCTTTATTATTATTATTATTATTATTATTATTGTTTTATTTGTTCTATAATGTGTAAAACTAATGTTTTCTCCGCGAAAGAGCAACTTCTACAAGATTGCTAGATTTGACGTTAGATGAATATTATTTATCGTTAAATGACACCTCATGGCATGCATGGTATGCATGGTATGATTGGTATGCATAGTATGCATGGTATGCATTGTTACACATAATTATTTTGAGACACCAAGCGCTTCTGAAACCGATTCAGTAGTCATATATATTACTCAATGTTTTTGCAAAATTATTAAATGGTGTAGAGGGTTATCGCTTTTTGCAAAAAAAAAATGAAATGAGTACCTCCTCCACTTTTTAAGTCGCTTAAAGATGGAGGAGGTCCTCAATTCGCTTGTATTTTTATGAGCTCAAATTTCATTCAATGAAAAATTGAACAGGTTTTCAAATTTTTAAGACTTTTTTTTAACGAATGATGCATTATGCTTCACTGCGCTTGCAGAACCATGCTAGTTAACATCACGCAGTCATCTCACGCACTCAAAATAGGGTTTCATACTCAGTTTTTTACATAACCGGTCTTTCGCAGTTCTTTGCCTGTAGTCTATTACATAGATCCCTCAGCAGGTACCTTCATACAATCTATCGTTTATGGATTTAAACGTTATATGTAAAGATCTTGACCGATACAGTGCCTCGGATTGGCACGCATGTAATTCTCATGAAGCAAAACTACACCTGAACGTTATAAACAGTAATCTTAGTATAATTTGCCAAAATATCAGAAGCATATCTTGTAACATAAATCAATTTGAAGCATACCTGGCGCAACTAGATTTTGAATTTGATGTGATTGTTCTCACGGAATGCTGGTTAAAAAATACTAGTAATATTCCTCTTATTAATAGTTACACATTTTATAATACGCCGCAAAACCATACCCAAAATGAAGGTGTAGTAGTTTATATTAAAAACGGTTTACAAACCCAAACATATGAACACGAGCTAAACGACGCAAACTGTGTTGTTATAAAAATCAAGAATGATATTGCCATAATAGCAGTCTACCGACCTCCAAAATATCATGCTGATAGGTTTCTAGAAGCTGTAGACCTATTACTTGCTTCCTTGGCTTCGTTTAAAAATGTAATCCTTGTTGGTGACATCAATATAAATATAAATGAATCTATTAGTGATTCCCGGACACACGAGTACCTGAATCTGATGGCATCCCATGGCCTTTTACCGACACATCGGTCTCCTACTAGAAGCGAAAATTGCTTGGATCATATTATGATTAGAACTTTGTCATAGTAACACGATTGTTGTAGCTTCGACAGTAACAGATCATTACTATAGTCAACCCACTTATACTAAAATCCATTACACTGACCTTATCACCGAAATAGAGAATTCTAATTTCAGTCCAGTATATTGCTGTATTGACGTGGATGTAGCACTCGAAATTCTCATAAAAATCTTGGCTAATGCGATAAATAACCACTCAACAATTAAAAACGTAAGTCACCGTAGGAAGATAATTAAACCTTGGAATACGCCGGGGCTATTGCGTTGCATTAGGGTTAGAGATGGGATGCACTTAAGAGTAAGGAAAGACCCTGAAAATTTACAGTCAAAACGTATTTATGCTAGGTATAGAAATTTTTGTAAGGAACTGTTGTTTAGAGTAAAATGTGAGTACGAAAAGGCCGAACTAGTAAAAACAAAGAACGATTTGAAGAAGACTTGGAAAGTGATTAAGAACATTGCCTCTCTTAACACGCAAAAGGTATCCTGCGAACGTCTACTGGAGATTGAAGAGAACCCTCAGAATTCTATCAATAAGGTAAACGAATTCTTTGCTACGATAGGTCAAAAACTAGCAAATAACCTTACTGAAAGTGTAACGACTGACCCGTTTGCGCAAGTCACAAACTCTTTTGTCTTAATGGAGACAGACGAAATGGAGGTGCTCCCAATAATTAAGAACCTTAGAATTGATTGTGCTGTGGGCTTTGATGGTATTTCCAGTAAGGTACTAAAAATGACAAAACATGTACTCACACCGGTGATAACTTTTATCTGTTATCTGAGTTTCAGATCTGGTGTTTTCCCCAGGCACTTCAAAACTGCGTTGATACATCAAATTTTTAAATCAGGTGATAAAGATAGTGTCAACAATTATCAACCCATCTCGGTTCTTCCTGCAATGTCCAAGATCCTTGAAAAACTTCTCAACGTGCGTCTTACCAAGTATCTAAGGAAATTTGAAATTTTGTCTGGTCAGTACGGTTTCACTTCCAGAAAGTCTACCGAAGATGCGCTCAGAGTACTAACGGAATCGGTGACTCGATCTTTAGATAATAACAAAAAGTGTATTGGAATGTTCTTGGATCTTGCAAAGGCGTTTGACACTGTCTCTATTCCAAAATTACTTGACAGAATTCACGGGATTGGAGTGCGGGAAACTGCACTTGAACTATTTGCCAGCTATCTGTCTAACCGAACTCAGCGAGTAAGAATTGGGTCGTATGTGAGCTCAGATGCTCCCATTACTTATGGAGTACCTCAAGGCAGTATACTCGGCCCCACTCTCTTTTTAATCTAAATAAACCAGCTATGTGGCCTCAGACTAAGAAATGGTTAGATATTACTTTTGCGGACGACACGGCCATAGTCTTCCACGGCAAGAATTGGGAGGATGTGGCTGCACATACAGAGGATGGCTTAAAAAGAGTAATGTACTGGTTAAACGAAAATACCCTTACAATTAATCTTGATAAGACAAAATACGTGACATTTTCTATCACAGAAGCAGGAATGCTTCAACAAAATGGACTTCAAATAAGAGCTAACACATGTAACCCTACCGTCTTCTCACAATGTGATTGCATTATCCTAGAAAAAGTATCAAAAATTAAATTAAAAATTACCTTGGTGTCTGGATTGATAATCATCTTAACTGGCATCATCACATAGAGCTGTTGACCAACAGGGTCAGGAAACTTATGTTTACATTAAAAAAAATTAGACACCTCGGTGATTTAGCAGTTCTTAAAACAGTATACTATGCCCTCTGCCAGTCAATAATTGGATACTGTGTTTCTGTGTGGGGAGGTAGCCATAAATCTACTGTAGTAAAATTGGAAAGGTCACAAAGAGCCGTCATCAAAGTTATACTTCATAAGCCACGTCGTTACCCCACTATTCAACTATATAGGGACTTTAGTGTATTGACCGTTCGTCAGCTATTTATTATGAAAAATGTAGTCCTTGCGCATACAATCGTAGGCAAAAGTAACCAACGATCTAATGCTGGTAGAAAGCGAAGGAAAGACCAAGTTTTTGCGACTACCCCGCACAAAACATCTTTTGCTAAACGGCACCCTTATGTTGCAGGACCTTCCTTGTATAACGAGCTGAGTAAAAGACTTACTTTACATGATTTATCGCTTTTCAAGCTAAAGAGGGAGACTAGAAAACTTCTAAGTAAATTAAATTACGATGACACTGAAAATCTACTATATCCAATGAATCGATAGGTATTAATATACACACAATACAATTTAGATTGCTTGTCTTATTTGCTGAACACTAATAGGTATATATACATCAACACTCCACAGCGGTATATATTCCTTCTCTATACACCTGTTATAACTACTCTCGTACATATGAATTTGTAAGTACTTTAGAAACTTTTTAGTGTTAGTATTGATAGTTTTATTTAGTATTAGTTTTTTTTTAAATTTATTTTTGTTTCTGTTTAACTTGTTTAATTTTTGTCAAATTGCGAGTCGAAACTGTCATTTATAGCACAGGATTTCCTAGTTTAAATGACAGTGTTTTTATTATTGTAAACCTAATTACCTGAGATCAATAAATATCTTATCTAACAAGTCAGTAAAATCAACAGCCCAAATAACATCTAAATGAAATATCATTCGAGATGAATTTATTCAAGTGCTTATGCCCTCGAGCCCTCGACAATCGAATGTTTGCATACACCTATAGGCAACGGGAACTGTGAAGCCAGCTTTCAAAGGGACATTTATCACGACCGTGACCTTGCGCATCGATCGGCTCCTGATGCTCCACTGCCTTCGTTTACAACTTACGTGGATATGTGGATCATGTCAAACTTATCACAATAATCACACTAATCCTACTAATATGATAAATGTACTAGTTTGTGTAGACGTTTCGGTTATTGTTTCTTACTCAACCACGCAATAATTATCCCTAAATAAATAAAATAAAAAAATTGTTGTAAAGATTTAAATTGGTATTAATAAACCATCATCATCATTGGCCTTAGTTCATCTGTTAAAGATGATTTAGGTGGCGTCAGTCAAGTTACAGAGCAGTTATTTGTAATTGAAAACTTTCGTACATGGATCCACTCCAGCAAGATGAGGTGGGTGAAGTTTCCTCTCCACTGACGCCACTCTGCCTGGGATTCTGTTTGATAGCGCAGACCTTCCCAGGTACCGACCCTAACCTCACGACCTTGCCGACATTATTAATAAATAATGCCGGACATTTAACACCGCGTCATCTAACCACAAAGTAAACAGAGGTTACATCATGACTGATATACTACTTTTTTTGTAAATACATATTATACATAATAAAATACTCAGACCCGAGACATATACTTGCAGATCATACAAATAGCTATCCCGCGGCGGGAATCGAACCCGCAACCTTCTGCGTCTCAGACAGACCTTCGACTACTGCGCCACAGAGGTCGTCAAATATACAAAGATGCGGACTTGAGTAAACATACAGGTTATTGGGGCCAGCTTGATACATATTTAGTCAAGTCAAATCAAGTCAAAACATCCTTTATTCAATAAAATCACAAGACCACTTTGAATCGTCTTCTTACATGCTAGTGAATCTAGGTGCCGGTTCCTCCTAACCCTAGTTCAAGAAGAATCCGGCAAGAAACTCATCTGGTCTTTTTTTCCTGCAAGAAACGCTTAGAAACGAGTTTGAGCAGATTCGTCCCACACTTTTTCATCATCTAAATAATCAGATATTTTATTACAAGCTTCATTCTTCTTAGTTTAATTACGTTTATTTTATTATTATTCGGAGTGCCTACGTGCTTTTAGCGGCATCAATAAACAGGATAAACACGAAAAACTCACGAACAATCAAATAGAATGGAGCTTTCACCTGATCCCATATCCTCTTTGAACTTTGTTTCAATTAGCCACGTCCATTAGTGAATCAAACAGAGTACAGGCTAATGGAGAGTTGGATCCAAATGATCCAACACTAACGCCGGAAATTCTATTATACAAAAGTCCGATATCAGCATTGTTCATTACCAAAAAATTATATTGCTGATTGACACTTATATCTTGCTCAAAATGATTTCTGTTCTAAAATGGATGTTATAATTTATCAAAGATACTAAATATCCATAACTAGTTCTCATAAAAAGTACACGATGTCCGTTCCTAAGATACAATCTATATGCATACCAAATTTGATTGACGCAAAAAAAAAGAAAAGTTCTGATGATCCGATCGCTACGAAACTTCACACGCTAGGCCAATCTGGAGATATCCTAAAAATTTCATCGAAATCAGTCCAGCCGTTTCGGAGTTTACAAGAAACACACATCGCCTTTTATATATATATAGATAATTCGTCGAGTGAGCAAAGCGAGCCAAGTATGAAAGTGTAGTATGCAAGAGCTTTGCTTGTACATTCCAAAAATATTTTTTTTCTAGAATATCATCTAAAGAATAAATAAAAAATCTCGGACATTTCACTCACCATCATCTGGCCCCATAGTAACCAGAGCTTGTGTTATGGGTACCACATACTAGAATGTATTAATTAGTTTATAAAATACAAGGTAAATCATTATGACTTTCCCTAAGTTTAGTCGGTTTTTCATTTAATTTGAAATATTTTAGTTTAAGTTTCATCAATATTTTCATATATAAAATATTGTACAAAAAGTATGTACTAATGATGACAACGAGCTAATCAAATTAGATGGAGCCAAAGTGCTGTTATTATGAATTAGTAAGTGTGTTTGTATTTCGTGTTTTATTGTTACCTTTTCACGGCTAAAGCTGAACAGATCTCGATTAAATTTGGTAAGGAAATAGATTGTATCTTTAAAATAACATAGGTTTCTTTTTATGTGAGTACCACGTGTGCGAAGCCGCCGACTGTAACTGGTAGGTTTTGTCATTTTTTTCTATAAGGAATAAAACTCTTTCAAAGATAATTCAACTGTCGAATGTTACTAACGGATGATTTTATTTTATAGGGGCCGCACCATTATGGTGCTGCCACACTGCTGTTAAGAATGTTTACAAACATTTTCAAACACTAAAACATTTACTAACGAAATTTGGAATTGTGACATTCTTTTGGGAATGTTTAGATGTTTTGAGTGCACACTGATTTAAAATGTTTACAAATATTTATAACATTTGAATACATGATATCGGCTCGCAGTTTGGATTTACATCTATTTCGATTTGGATTTGGATTTTAAAATGGAAAAAGATTAGCTCATTGGATTAGTTTTTTTTTTGTTTCAAAAAAAAGAAAAATCACTATCTGGATGCGCCAAACACTAAGACCTAGACAAAAGTATAGTGCCACAGATTATATCGAGGATTTGGGAACTGTGACAGTTGCCTAAATGATTTTTTAATAATGAACAGTTCTGAATCTGAATATCTACAGAATATAATTGATAACAAATGTATTATTTGATACAATTTGCTAACTAACAATTTTGTTTAGAAATTTTTACTATCATTACTTCACATAAAATTATTTTCTAACATTGTGATCAAATGTTTGTTAAAAATGTTTACTAATGTTTATAAACATTTTTAAACAGCAGTGTGGCAGCACCATATGAAGTAAAATGCAATATCACTTTATATATTGAACAACGTCTAATAAACATATAGATCCTTCTCAAATCGATTCCGTCGACTAAAATATGAAACGAAATAATCAATGTTGGCCTTGATTCTGTTGTTCAACGAGTTAGCTAAAAATGTTAATGTTAAAATGTCTAATTTGGACTTAGATTATCAAAATAAGATCGCTCGTATCTAACAAAGTTTAGCTAATCCAGCAATATAATAGAACCTCCAATTTCCAATCTAAAATCATTGCAAAAACATTTATAGCTGATGAAAATAGAGAACTTTCAGATACCCGACAACCCTAGACCTATTCTGGAAAATGAGATAGTGTGCTCCAAGCTCTGACGTCATTCGAAACTATCGATTTTGCCCGGTTTCACCTACATAAACGTATATGTCTATAGACATACTATTTCCGTAGAACACTGGTAATTTTGTTGACTTACCTGAAGTAGGTAGGGTCATACATAATTGGATACTAAAATGAATGATTCCAGAAGTCCAATTTAACGTAGCTATAAATATTGAGACTATACTTTGTTGAACTCTTCTGTTGAAAACCGTTCTTAGTATATCCAATAAGATATGTTAGATACACAGGTATCTAGCATACGAAAGGATTTAGGGGAGACCTTTGTCCGGAATATAACTTTTTTAAATTGTGCCGGCCTTGTAGTTGTACCTGTTAACTACTAAAAGCCAGTGTCTTGAGTACACCGCCTTCTGACTGGATAAGTTTAACTATCTATAGATCGTTTTAAACAATCCTTAGATAGCTCAACTGTTTCACATGTATTTTATAATATAATATAATATTTTATAATATATTCTTTATTTATTATTATATAATAAACAGAAACAAATTATACATTCCTAAGTTTCGTAAAAGCAAATAGATCATTTATGGGGTACACGGTGCGCTTCAATAATAAGCTTCCTGAAAATGTAACAAAACTATCTATTGCCAAATTATAATCTTGTGTATCTATATATCTATGTATCTATATATTCTATATATATAAAAGGCGATGTGTGTATGTATGTTCCCTATAAACTCCGAAACGGCTTGATCGTTTTCGATGAAATTTTTAGGAAATCTTTAGATTGGCCTAGCGAGTGATCTTGTAAAGTTTGGTAGCGATCGGATCAAAAGAACTTTTTTTTTGCATCAATCAAATTTGGTATGGATATAGATTGTATCTTAGGAACGGACATAGACTACTTTATATGTATTTACTATGCGTGCGAAGACGCGGGCAGAAGCTAGTTATTATATAAATGACTATATTATTAATAAGAATGAATGATCTCATGTTGCTCTGCCTTCATTTAAATATCAGATTTGCAAAACATAAACTTGTACCTTGTACATAATTTTCACTCAAAACGGGATATTTACCATGATATATGAGTTTTTCTGCTTCTCGATATTTCGGCACAGTTGCATGCGCCATGATCACGAGATAAACTGAAGTCTTTGCGGGTGGATGTTATTGGCAGACAAAACGGTCTACCCTCTTTCTCAGTCTTTTACTGCGAACATTACCCCTACTACCGGTTTCACTGTCACTAACAACTCGATCACGATTACGACACACAACACTCACGGTATCTGGACGCATAACCGGTACCTCACTTTTACGATTTCCACACATCCTCACCACAGGGTTCCAGGCTCCAGACAATTGAAAACCGTCTTCTCGATTGAAATTCCTGTGTTTGGTAATCTCTATTTTAAAAGTTATATTGTACCTTGTAGTTTTTCGTATAATTTCGTATAAGCGCCAGGACCAGGATGAGTTTCTCGTCAATTTTCTCGGACTTCAGTTAGGAGGAATTGCCACCTAATTGTACCTAGTATGTAAAATATTTTAAATTATTCCTTGTGGAGAAAAATATTTTTGGATTTGAATTCGAATATTCATTCTTATGATAAATATAAAGATAAAACTACAAACTAAGATATTTTTATATTTGTTTGGTTGTCTCTGGAACTACTGAACTGATTCTAAAAGTTCTCTCACTGAGAGATATCTTCTTACCTATATCTTTTATATCTTCTGAGAGATCTATTCTTTCACTAAGAGATTATTCCTGAGTGATATAGGCTGTGTATAGCGGGTAAATTTGATAGGCAGCGTAAACAATAAGGTTACCTTCGTCAGAAACATTGCCAAAATTCCCATTCCCATTGTTACATTAAAAGGCAACCCTTGGCGAACCATATATTCTGATCTAGCTATATTCAACTACCTTTTACACGTGGTACCTACATAAAAAGAGTCAATCTCATTGCTAAATCAAGATCATAAGATCTTGAGCCTTTTATATATATATAGATAAGCTTTTGTCCACGTCTTGGATGCCTTAGACTTATGATCCGTAAAGTAGACGTTTAATTGTTAATAGAATAACAAACAACGAAACAGTCAAAATGCATTCCAATTCATAATAATAATTCATGGTATCTAATAATTATCTGATTAACCTTTTCATATAAACACACATAAATAATAAATAAATACATTATATACATAGAACCACCCCGACACCCAGACCCGAGACAAACACTTGCAGATCATACAAACATTTGTTCCGCGGCAAGAATCGTACCTTTTGCGTTTCAACCGGACCCACTGCACCGCAGCGGTGGTCAAGTCAAAGTCACGCCTGTTTCCAGACAGAGTAGAAAGAGACCACAGGTTTCCATTCGCCACAACCTTGACCCTTCTTTTCCTTAATTTAGTCTCATCACATCCCTCATTAACCTTTTCGTATTAAAATAATACCTAGGAAGGAAGTTGAAAGGTCAGTTAAGCGACCTAAATGCAATATAAATTGAGTGTGGGCGGGCTGGGCAGCATCCGCTGAGCAAAAATAAACTTTGCATAATAATTTT
This sequence comes from Lampropteryx suffumata, assembly GCA_948098915.1. Classification (NCBI taxonomy): domain Eukaryota; kingdom Metazoa; phylum Arthropoda; class Insecta; order Lepidoptera; family Geometridae; genus Lampropteryx; species Lampropteryx suffumata. The sequence goes on along the minus strand of OX402557.1, from coordinate 17,842,813 downwards.
GAGTTGGATAAAACCGTCTGGAACTTTGCCGTACCGAACTGTAGGTACTTCTTGAAAACTTTATATACCTATATATTTCGAAATAACTATGTACATATGAATTTTAAAAATAAAAGTATTCTATCAGTCATCAGATCACCTGCAATCACTGTGGTTCAAGAGTAAGCCAGCGTTTTATCTGTGGGAACATCGTAAGATAAATGAATCAATGATTCTATAGTAGATTGTATCATAAAGGAGCAAAATAATATTTTTACGGCGAGGGCGCTTTTTTGAATCCAGAGCAAAGTGAGGGATTCTAGAGTAGAATCCCGAGCGTAGCGAGGTATTCTTTAGTAGAATCCTGAACGTAGCGAGGGATTCAAAGTATGTCGCCCGAGCCAAAAATATATTTTGCGCCCGAGTGATACACTCTACTTTTCATCACCCACTATGAGGAAATAAAAGGCGCCTCATATTTTATTGTAATATTATTATTTAATGAAACATAGAGTAACAACTAAATTGAAATTAAATAGTATCTAATAATAAAACAACTAAAAACTTATATTTACATTTGAGACATTTATAATAGATCAGTAATAGATTATCCATCACATTTCTTGCGTCAGTTCTAATACTTTCAGGAGTTAATTCTATACTTTCACTGTCACTTGAAGAACTCATTTTTAAAAACAAAACTATGAATTTCCAACAATCCGTGAAAATTTACGAAAACGCGGGCTGTAGTTCGCGCATTTTTAATTTAATTTCTTTTTTTTATTCAGCTGGCGGCGCGACTATGGGCCGTCGTACCAGCCAGTCAAACAATATTTGCGTTCAATTTCTTTGGCGCTGAACACTAAGATGTTCCAAATTAAAAAAGTGCGCTGGGCCAGATAAAAACCAACTCTCGGGTCACGCGATGTTGAATGCTTGTAATGCACTATAACAATTTACAAAGAGGCCATGGCTCCTTATTTATCAAAATTTCTAAAGTTTGTATAGCACTTTTGTGTGCATTTGAAGAAAAAAAAACGTTTTTTTTGGGTGGAGTCTTTGTACTCCTTAGACATTAAGTCCCAAAGACAGGGTAGGTCTCTAAATAACTCGATGAGTTCAGTGATAACCTCACGTTCTTTCTCCATAATACCGTGCGTGCGCGCAATTCGTCCGCGCTCGCTCGATGCGTGCAGCGGCGCGACTGTGGTACGCGTGGTTTTAAACAAGCGGCTAGACGGTTTGAAACATGTTTAAAACCATCGCTTCTGCCAGTGGTTTGCTGGGCAAGCCTTTCTACCAAGGGCGTTTAAGGTCATGCGAAATTTGGTTTGCAACCACTATCTACACGGTTTAAAACATACGTTTTTACCGAGGTCACCTTGGTAGAAACTGAGGTTTCAAACCGTGTAGCGCATGCTTTAGAACTGGACAGAAGTGAAATATTTTATTAAAAATGCTGGTTTCTATAAAGCGACTATCGACTTTATATTAGCAGGTTCATAATCCAATGTCCTGAGCGGGAAAGTCCAACAAACCCAAATGTCTTTTTGTGTTTTTGGCTTAATTTTACCAGCTTCAAAAAAGGAGGAGGTTCTCAATTCGTATGTTTATTACCTCAGAGCTCCATCATTTATAAACTTTGGATTTGGAAAAAAAATGTTTTGTTGGGAAGTAAGAACGGGAAGTATAGGGTACTTTCCGTTTGGTCCAATTTGAGTAAAATAATGCCTATCCCGCCGAATGCCGAAAAAATAGGGGATGTTTTTTTATGGGCTCGAAACAATAAAGTCGGTTTTCTTTTTAGATTTTAAATTGTAATTATTATATATAATAAAGGTTTATTTCGTCATGTCCCATGACTTTTTGGGTGATGTGATACGATATATTGCCAAGTCTCTCCCTACGTCTTAACTTTTACAGACCCTAGAAAATGTAATGGCACACAAATCACATATATAGTCTATGGACTGTTCGTGCTTTCAGACTATAGACTAAATACGGTCTGTGGACTGTAAACCTGCAAATTAACTTATTGCAAGAAAACAAAGTTAACGTACGGTCGCTATCCTACGGCTACATATTTGTGTGGAACTGGTTTAATCGCTTGTCCAAAATATATTGGTTATAAATAAATTATGTAAAAAACTACACAGGTGTTCAGTTTCGTCAAATGTTTCAGATTTCAATGATTGAATATTTATAGAAATGAATAGAATAGACATTTATTTGGTACACACACAAAGAAAATAAACTAAAGATATGTACGAAAGACTAAAAAAATGGTTGTCTGTTAAGTCGGTTTACGGACGTTAAATTTACGCGATAGCGTCATAAGAAAACATTTATGAAAAATTGTAACCCGCGGGCATGAAGAAGCATGTATTATAAATTTGAAGTTTTAGAAATTTAGAAATTCGTTTGAAACTCAATCTTGGTGTATATATAGTAGATGTGGACCTAAGGTTGCTTTTTACGCCTAGTACTACCCGAGTATAGCCGCGGGCAGCAGCTAGTACAATGTAAAATTATATTGAAGTTGCGACGACTCGTTGCCACTCGCTGATACCCGATTTATTGATTTCAAAATGGCCGCGCTTCAACGAACAAGCATAGAGTTTTATTCTGAAGATTTTTACATTACTTAAAGTTGTAAGACGACATTTAATGATAAATGCTACCAAATATAATAATTCACGTGTCTATTAATATTGAATAGAACAAAACAGGAGAAAGTTATGTCCTCGCAAATAAATCTTTTCAATTCTATTTATATTCATATATTTCCTATAGACGGTGATAAGCATTCAAGCTGCCATGTACGCAATTCTAGCTACCAAGTTTACAGAGCCCAGGGATTACAGTCGCGAGCAAAAACCACTTAGGTTAGTTACCTACTTAGTTAAAACATGCGTGGCGATTGTGAAACTCTTGATACTATCAATGTCTAACAGTTTCGATTAGCAATAGGCATTACCTATTTAATTGGTATTACGTACTTTCGGTTTCTGTTTCTATTCATGTTACAGCATTTCTTACAATTAACATCAACCTTCCGTAACACTAATATATTAATACTCACAGTAAGCTCATTTTATTGTTTTGTTAAATAAATATTGCCGGACATAATTATTATCACACAGCATCACCTGGCCCCAAAGTAGTAGCTTGTGTTATGGGTACCACAACTGATACTGATACCCTGACTGATATACTTTTATTTACATACATAATACATATTATACATAAAAACACCCAGACCAAAGACTAATGATTGCAGATCATACACCATTTGTCTTGCGGCGGGAATCGAACCTTTTACATCTCAACCGGACATTCAGTCCGGTCACGATTTTGATGTCTGTTTACAAAGACATTCGTGTCTGTGCTTACAGTTAAACTAGCAGTTAAATCACAAGGATGTCGTTTAGTTCACCGCTGTCTCTGTAAACAGACCACGATATTGATCCAAATTTGAAATTCCAATTGGGTTCGTGAGCAGGATGCTGATGCTATACGTCAAGTTAAGGACAAAGTAAAAATATTTTTTAATCGATCAATCATACGTTTTTGAAACGTATTAAATACTAGGTGAGTTTAGGTGCTAATTCCTCCTAACCCAAGTCCGAGAAGAGTTGACTAGAAACTCGTCCTGGTCCTAGCGCTTTTTGTATGGTTCTTCTTATAACTAACTTAACTACGAAAACATTGCATAGCAAATCTGTCAGTTAACTGTCAGAGGGCAGAGCAAGATAAAGCCATGCTTTCTTATCAACAATAAAGTGATTTATTCGGACGACCTCCGTGGCGCAGTGGGTATAGATAGGCCCGCCTGAGATATAGAAGGTTGCGTGTTCTCGAGGTCTAAATATGGGTGTTTTTCTATAATATGTATCACTACATAGTATAAAACAAAGTCGCTTCCCCCTGTCTGTCTTCAAAACTATCTTCAAAACTACGTAACGGATTTTGATGAGGTTTTTTTAATAGATAGAGTGATTTAAGAGGAAGGTTTATATGTATAATTCATGCATAATACAGTAGAAAAACACGGATAATTTAGAGGTTAGCGTATATTCATTCAACGTATTAAAACTAAAGGCCACGCGTTGCTACAGCAACGCGTGGCCGGGTCAGCTAGTGTATTTATAAAATGTATATAAATAGTATATCATTAATGCAGTTCCCATAACCAGATGCTAGATGATGCTGTGTAAAATGTCCGGTATTATTATTTTTTTTTTTTCTTTGTCCAGCAGTGGGACAGTACGGGCTAAAAACAAACAAACAAACATTTTATAGTACGCTTTATTTACAAAACTACCCTATACGTAAGCTTTTAATTTCTGAATAGGTAGCTTAGCTACATTATAACATGGTATTGTATTAAGGACCTATTTACTTATTCTAGTCGAAACTTAGGGATGTATTATTTGTTTTTGTTCCTATCATTGATATAATAAAAATCACTATTTTGCTCATACATTTTACCGATGTTGCATCGCAAATACCGCCGCAACAAGAGCCTTGCGCTTTTTAACAAAATTAGAAACAATTTAGCTGGGAAGCAGCACCGAGCGATGCGGTGTTCCACTTTAAAGCAATATTTAATCGGGTTAGATTTCCCATTGGATTGGAAGGGTAACTCAATAATAAGATCACTCAGAACCTGTACATAAGGCTTCGATAAAATGTACATAATCGTATAACCAACCTACCTATTTTTAAGTTAATTACTGTATTTAAAAAACCACCCGAATGTGTCAGAACAAAAGTGAAATTGCACATTGATTATGAATGTTTGGTAATAAAATGATTGAAATGAAATGATTCACTTATGGGACTTACAAACAAAAACACAAAAATATCATTTTATTATCAATTATAAGTGAATTATGGGATTTAGCCGAAAAAATACTTTTGTAAATGACGAACGCGAACGGGATCACGCGAACCCCAAATCGCGAGCGAATTGCGTATCAAACTCATAAATAAAATGCTAAATAATTGGACATGTGTTTCGGGATTTTTCAAAATAAGCCTAACAATGGGGTAAAATGGGGTGTCAATGTTTGTATGTGTATGGGAACTTTTTAACGGGTGATTTCAGAGAAACTTGGTTTGTATACTTTAAATGCAAAATAAATGGACACCTGTTTCAGGATTTTTCCAAATAACCCTCATAAAGAATATAATTACGTTTTAAAAACTAAAAATGAAACCGACTTCATTGAATGAAATTTGAGCCTATAATACATTTTTAATGGAAAGTAGATGTATTTTGTACATATATAATATGGGTAGGCCAAATAAACGCACCACTCCAATGAGACAGCGAGGTATGAAAACACATGAAAACATCATCGATGTATACAATTTTTAGATTTTTGTTGATTATTCAGCTCGACCGATTTTGATAAAATTTATATGGGACTACCGTAAAGTATACCCTTTCAAACAAAAAAAGAAATTTTCCAAATCGGTTCAGCCGTTTTCGAGTAATCGGTGAAAACACATAAAAAAAAAAAAAAATCCGACGAATTGAGAACCTCCTCCTTTTTGATAGGATTTGATTTGATTTGATTCGTGTTAGTTGTTTCACATCAAAAAAAAACCTTTAAGTAATCTAAGTATCTACTTATTTCCGATTTCAAAGCAAAAATATCAGGCGTCGTCGTCGTGTGGCGTTTATCTAAATAATTCACTTACCTACTTATTCTCTTTGGAAAATATTTATTCATTTTAACGTTGCGGCGTGTTTATAAATAGCTTTTAGCGTAATGAATTTTAAAATAAGCTATTTCCAGACAAACTCAATTGAAAATGCAGGTGAATGACCAAACTTAGTTGGTATCTAGACTGCGTGTGTATAATGAATCCGTGTTAATACATTTCCACGAATATTACGACGTGACGGCAACTGGCTGGCCGGGATATGACAAGCACGGGTTCTATTCCGGACATTTTGAAGGTTCTGTACCTTAAAGAGAAAAAGGAATACATGAATTATATAATCAAATTATTGTCAATCTGTCTGTTTGTCTGTAGGTATGTTAAGACTCTATTTCTCAGGTGGTATCAAGTTAAAACTAATATCAAATACCCTTTGGAACTATAAACAAACCGGCCAAGTGCGAGTCATACTCGCACTCCGAGGGTTCCGTACAAACCTGTAGGTATATAAGTAAAATTTCACCCATCACGACAATCGAGTCATAGTCGGATGATGTAACAAAAAAATACAGTTTTCGCAATTTTTCTTTATCTGTGCTATAAGACGTTGCTTCGTACCAAAATATCAAGACTCTGAGTACACGGGAAGTACCCTGTAGTTTTTGATTCCCTTGCGAGTTGCGAGTTTGAATATATGCGACTTAAATTGATGTTTCTCTTGATTGCGTTGACATAGAAGTTTGATTTTGTTACGCGTTCCTGAGAAAAAGTGTCTTGACAGACAGACGGACAGACGGACGGACAACAAAGTGATCCTATAAGGGTTCCGTTTTTTCCTTTCGAGGTACGGAACCCTAAAAATAACTCCAAAGTAAGCAGAGCTTGTGTTATGGGTAGCACATGACTGATATACTACATATTATTCTACATATTTTGGAAATACATACATATTATACATAGAAACACCCAGACCCGAAACAAATACTTGCAGATCATACAAACATATGTCCCGCGGCGGGAATCGAACCCGCAACCTTCTGCGTCTCAGCCGAACCTAAGCATACTGCGCCACAGAGGTCGTCATGAATATAAAAATACGGCTTAAATACGTATAATTATGTTGCTCATTTGTGCTCATGTGTTGACGATCGCCAGTAAATCAAAACCTTAAGTCATGGTACTAAAGCTATGAAATTTGGCAAGCAACGTCTTACAATACAAGTAAAGGTCAAAAACTAGAAAGCAGATAATTTATGGTTATATTATATTACTCAAAATTATTACAAAATTACTTGAATAAATTGTTTGCGGTCACAAACTTAGGTACCCAATTGACCTGGACGTATATCGACGTATTACACTTTTTAACAAATACTTTTTGATTCGAAGCGGTAAGCGCTGCTTAAACGCAAAGCCCACGCGGCTTGCCTAGGTACAGCACTGTACACACGTCACGGGTCACGTGTGGTTCCAATTTCTGAACAAAGATTGTTTCTTTGATGTCTGTTACAGAAATATTGGTAAGGGCTGTCATCTTCGCATGGAATACAGATCTATTTGCTCTCAGATCGGATATATACCATAATATACTCAAAATCCGATGGGGAAATTTTGCGTTCCTTCTTACGTCATTTTCGATAAGGTTTACAGGTAAATAACGATGTCATCAAAAACATAACTTGTAAAAAAAACAAGTCTCACGCAACTCAGTTCTTCTACCCTTAAAATGTTGTGAGATCCATGTACCAAGTCGGTTAATTTATTCAGTCCATACTTAAGGATACGCGAGTCAGCGGCAGAACTCGTTAGTGGGCGCAGCTAAAATGCATGCTATTTCACCTAGCTTAGTGTGAGAAAAGGATAGACGTGCACCAAGGATAGAGATGAGCAGTAAGGAGATACCGTGATTATAATTTCTAGTCACATGGTCAGATTCATCTATGATTTCTAAATAAAACAATTGCGTAAAAATAATGAATAGACCTTTGGCTCAAGGGTTCTCATGAAAAAACTACTGAATGTATTTATTTAAAAAAAAAGTTATTTGAGCTCTTGAATAAATAATCTATGCTTGTATCGGAAAATTATTTTAGTTTGCGTACTCCGTTTGTTATTGATTCACACCTAAAGTTGCGCTAAAATCACTGATGAAAAACGTTTTTTTTTTAGTCTTGTAGCTTTCAAACCCATATTATTTTTACAATTCTGTATTGATACAAGCATAGATTATGACAAGACAAATTTATATCACTTTTAGTTTTGGTTGTTCATCATCAGACGGTGGTGTGTCACCCTTCGACGTTTGTATGGAAAGATAATCGACTTGTTCACTCTTAAGGGACCTTCTGTCTTAAGTTATTATGTAATTAACTAACCTAACAACATCTTACAGTTTTGGGCTGCCGCGCTTCTGCAGCGCGTCAGGAATGTTTGCTGACGCACGAGTAGACGAATTCGCGGCGATAATGCGCAAAAGATCTGCGTCCCTGATGCGCCGGGTGCGCGACAGCTCCAACAGCTACCTACAGCTCATTGCCCAGAGGCTGGACACTGACTGTTTATTTATGGAACACTGGATAAGAGTGTATATTGTACTCTCTTGACCAGTGTGCGATTAGGGTTACATAAATTTTAATTATAATCAAATATGGACACGTATTATTTTATGTAACTAATTTATAACGTAATGTTGTCTGAAATAAACGTTATGAATGAATGAGTAGTGATTATATCAATGTTAAAAATCTTTTATGTTTTAAATAAATAGATTCACTTGGCAGTCGCATTAAACAATCTAATTTAATATAATATTATTACTTGGGGGATATATTGTATTTTCATGCGATGGCCAAGTCAATCTACATTTAAACTGTTTCGAGAAAAGAATGTACTGCCGTGCCGCGTTTTTGCTTGACTTGGCGGGGGCCAGATTTGATTTGTTGAATGAATGAATGAATGAATGTTTTGTGCTTATAAAAAGTATTATGGATTATTATGAGTTATCTTGCCGTTATTAGAGTGTAATAGCAGCAGTGAATCAATTCAAATTTAAAATTATTGGTCAATCGATATTTTTTTCCCGCCATTTTGTTGGTCGCGTAAGAACGCGTTGGAGATTTAGAATCTTTTTCGGATTATTCTACGACTTGGACGACAGCTGACGGCCATTTAGTTGTCCAGCTGTGTACGAGTGTGTTAGATTTAACAGGTTCTACTGATTCTAAAAGTTATGAAAGCCAGAACTATACCCTAATTTGAACTACCTAGGTATCTATTTTCATTAAAAAGTTACTAGAAATCCTTATAGGGTAGGTAGCTATTGTGGAGAGTAAAGAAAAGAAACACAGCTCAACAAAGGAATACTTCTAGTATATTCTACACAACCTGGTTTATATTATTATAACACATGTTATGAACAAGTAGAAACACATTAAACTTGTAAGGTTAATATTACACAACATTTAATTTAAGTATGAACAGTAAATAGGTAAGTACTTAGCTTTTAGTTCTGTCTGGTTCGGCTGCTGATCAAAAAGAGGCCGTTCCCCAGCTTTACAATCTTATTTATAAGCTACGAAAACAGAAAATCTACTTCTACCGTCTCGTCCGGCTCAAAACACTTTTAGCGCGAACGTTTGAAACAAAAATGTATTTGGCTTCTTACATTCTAAAATATGTTTTCAAGACAAAACAATGATAATCATAAATTATTAACAATTGTAAAAGTAATGTAATAACATATATATGTGTTACAAAAATAATTATTTAGGTAACAATAAATAATTATCGAAGCTTAGAGTAAATTATATTATAGGTATGCTAATGATTTTATTACATATGTGAAAAATAACAACGAAATAGGTATCTTTATTCAGAAAACTATTTTAAGACATAGTTTTCACTTGCGTTTTCCCACGATTTTTCATATTAATCTATTAAGTGCACCACATTGCGCAACTATTCTACACAACTCCAGAGGTTACTCAACTGCCCATCAATCCAACATATATATTCGTTATATCAATGTCCGGTGCATAAATTAATTGTGACGATGTGTTGCCCTGAAATGGATTGATGGCAAAATAACCATGTTGGTAAAAAATTTTGTACGGTACGGTTTCAGGCGGGAATTTCGCATGTGACCGTTTTTGTTTTAAACAAACTAAATGGATATCAAACATTACGACACATGGTATGTTACCGTTTGCGTCTAGACCGTGTCTAACTCATTAGGGATAGATTCTCGGAATAGTACTAAATATTTGTCTTTCTAGTCAGTATTTTATAATTAATTTCTGCAAAGTTACGCCTAAATCCATTATGTAAACTACGATGTGTATGTAATTATACCAAACCGAAAACTACATTGCAATTTACTGAGAAATCCCTCCAACCGCAGGGTTCACGTACCTGCGACCTACAGGTGCCTACAGTCAGATGATACCAACTCTTAAGTAGGCGAGTATGAATTAGTTAGTAGAAAACCAGGATTATACTCGAAAAGGTAGGTTGGTAGACCTTTTTGTGCTATTACAGCTAACACAGGATATTATAAAAATAAAACAGAAATAAAACCTTTTTTGTTAGGTTGTTTGGCACTGTTCTCAAGATTAATTTAAACATGGAATTAGATGAAAAATATTAGGTTATGGTCGTGGTTCAGTTGTTACCATGGACTAGCAAGAAAACCGGCATATTATCCTAACATGTTCGAAGACATGTGCCACGAAAGAATCCTCTGAGCCACACTATAATCATTTCACCACACTAATTTCAAATACATATTGATTGACACTACAAATTAGTATAATTGAAAAAAGTTACACGATAGACGATCTTATTTTGCTTTTACCAAAGTCCAATTTAAAACAAAATTTAAAAAAATATAGTTTAGTTATTGTCTTAAAATTTACATTTTGTTATATATTGAATCGATTTTCCTGAGTTTTTCCGCAGTTTTATTCAGCACCAATTTACATGGTGACTAAAATTAGCTAACTAAACTAAACAATAAAGAAATCAGACTCATTCAGATTAAAATTGCAGATTTCGGTGAAAATAAAAAGAGATCATTACCTAATATTTTAAGGAATTCTAATTAGCCCGGCAAAAAAACCAGGGCCAAAAAAGCCAAAACCTCAGGATAAAATACCTACTTTTTATAAGGTAAAAATCTGGGTAGAATCTGGTCGTGGATTCGAATTGCACGATTTGATTCGAACCCAAGTGCACGAAAAGAGTCTCTACGGCGCACTTTAATCCTTTCACCACACTGGTTCGAAAAAACAAGTGAAACGACAAGAAGAAGTAAGTAATTATCTGCTTAATACTAATCATTGGCATTTTCTTATTAGTGTTTTTATGTGTTAGGTAGATTAAGTATAGGATAACAGGAAACCATATGACAGAATAACCATATAACATTGTTAAATGGTTATAGAGTAGTATATGGCAATCGCACTAACCCTTAAGTTCTACCCTTGTGCAAGGGTTCGGACATAGACTGTGTTGGAGCACCACAGTGCTCGCAATTGCGCCAAGCTATGGTCCCTAAATCCCCATTCACACCAGTAAATGTCTATGGCGGCCAACCTGGGTGCAAAGTCGATTTAGTAAGTTCCACAGACATGACAGGGCTTGTCCTGACAGTATTTTTTACTGCGATGTGGTAAAATCAGAAGGTGGAGATTTTCTTCCAAAGCTTCTATTTTGCAGCTGCTGGATGGTCGTTAAAAGTCTGTGCATTGCGCTGAAAGCTTTTGCGGCTTTTGAGTCGATCTCAAGCAATTTTATGTATGAGATATGCCGGTTATCCCTCTCTTTTCTTTCCCTATGGGACAGTTTATCAACGAATTAATTTCATTCATATCAATATAAGTAGGTCCCTACATCTACCTAGTTTCAAAGGTACCTACGTGTAATCCTTGTTTCTAACAGATGCTATTCGTTGGTAGATAAGTAATCCCTCGAAACCTCGAATCCCACAAACGTACGTCCAGTAATCTCCTGACCACAGGGTTTCGTATTGCCCAGGGGCTGAAATACTCGCGATGCTAAACTGAATTACTTGGGGTCGGTCGCGTAGAATCATTTATTCGTGCGACCACACTAAGCTCCCATTATGCAAAATTGAGGGCGTTCGATTGTGAATTGTTTATCAGAGTTTGAATATCAACGAAAGAATTTTTTTTTTTTAATACATGCAATATGAATCAGTACATAATAAAACACAAAGTCGTCTGTATGTCTATATGAAACTGATAAAGTAAAAAAATACCATAATTACGTATTAAAAACTAAAAAGAAAACTGACTTCATGTTGGTATATAAAAAATATCATAAATATATATGCAATTTTTTTATTTTTGTTGATTTTTTAAAACCACTCGACCGATTTTGATAAAATTTTTGAATTTCGAATTTTTGAAATCGGCTTAAACGTTTTTGAGTAATCGGTGAACAAATCCTCCTCCTTTTTTTGAAGTCGGTTAAATGATTTTCATACGGTTTTCACCAATGGACGAATTGATACATGAGAAAGATTTAGGTGTATAATTCATCCATACGAAGCCGGGGCGGGTTGCTAGTTATAAATAAAAATTAAAACTTTATTTGAAAAGCTTAGAAAACATGTTGAGGAGTATGTTAGCGTGGTATGGGCTTGGGCTTGGGCATGTCATGGGGGATGATTTTCATGTGATGAGAAGAATGTAAGATATGAATGTGGATGGATAGAAGTACAGGTAGGCCAGAGAAAAGATAGATGGAATAAGTGAAAGACGATATGAGTATGAAAGGCGCGAGTAGGGACTGTAATATGATGGATGATAGAGGAAAATAGAAAAATTAAACATGTATCATGATGCACATTGGCTCTTTTGTAATTTTTGCGAATAAATAAATCGGTTAAGTGCGAAAGTCGCACCTGACAAGGTATCGTGCCTACTTACTTTTTTTAGCATTGTTTTTATTTTACCATTGGTAGCTATTAGGTACTATTGTTATTTATGTTTGGAATTAGTTTATTTTTCCGTTAGAGCTGGTGCGGCGGCTGAATGTGCCGAGGACGCCAAAAGCCTTATGGAAACACACCATTTTATATAAAACTAGCTTTTGCGTCGAAATTGGTTCTAATAGGACTTTTAATTGGTTTTTACGTTATTAATTTGAAACGGATGGATTAATATTTAGTACTATTCCGCCATTCTATTCCCAATGAGTTAGACACGATGCAGACGCATGCACCTCCCTCCCGCAGTTATAAAAGCCATGCAAAGCGTTAGTAAAAGGCTAGCGCACACCATCCACACATGCAACCTCAAAAATAATAATTACGTTTTAAAAACTAAAAAGAAAACCGACTTCATTGAATGAAATTTGAGCCTATAGTACATTTTTAATGGAAAGTAGATCTATTTTGTATATATAATATGGATAGGCCAAATAAACGCACAGCTCCAATGAGACAACGACGTATCGAAGTACACGAAAACATCATCGACGTATACAATATTTAGATTTTCGTTGATTTTTCAGCTCGACCATAAAATTTAAATGGGACCACCTGTGAAGTATATCCTTTCAAACAAAAAAAGAATTTTTCAAATCGGAACCTCCTCCTTTTTGATGAAGTTGGTTAAAAATAAATATAATTTCTTTTTGAGGTTGTATGTGTAGCTAACGCTTTGCGTCTGCATCGTGTCTAACTCATTGGGAATAGATTGGCGGAATAGTACCAAATATTTATCCATCTATTTAATGTTTTGTAATGGATTTCCGCAAAGTCACGCCTGTTTCAATTATTTATAAATTTTGTATATAAATTTTGTTAAAACATATAAATTATTATGTTAAAATGTTTAAATACTTATAAAATATAACTTAATTTATTATATTGTGGGGATTTAAAGGTTAAATAAACTCATGCGATGCGATGATTTCAATAAAATACGAAACACATCTTCTTTATTCTTTCTTTATTCTTTATTGTACACAAAAAACATAATCTAAACATAATCAATAATGGCATGTACACAGGCGAGCTTAACCCTAAAAAGAGTTCTCTTCCAGCAAACCTTGGGAATTGGAGATATTAAAAACGAATGGGTGGGTATGAAGTGTACAAAAGGAGGAAAAGAGAAAGATTAAATTCATTAAACTAATTCAGATATGAACTAACTAATCGAGATATATAGATAAATACAATATAAACTTAATATAATTACCTATTATTGCAAAATATATTATATTATATATAATTATTTATTTATCTTCCATCAATTCTGTTAAATAATGTTTATGCTAAATTTTAAGTTGATTGGACCAAGGAATCACGTTGTTCCATATACAAACTTTGCCCCCATTTTTCACCCCTTTAGGGGTAGAATTTTGGAAAATCCTTTCTTATCGGATGCCTACGTCAAACAAAGAACACATCCTCCAAGTTACAGGTCTCTACGATCAGCGGTTTAGGCTGTGCGTTGATCCGTCAGTCAGTTATTCAGGACAAATCATTTTATATGTATAGATGACAAATGACTGTCGTTCGTCATACGACTTTGTGACATCATACTATAAACAAAATAAACACATGACGAAGAAGAAGAAGAAGTCTTACATTCCAGGAGAATTTAGGTGTCCATTCCTCCTAACCCAAACGTAAAGGCCCACAGAAATTAGATCTTATCTAGACCATAAGGACAAAGTCAAAATCAAAGTCAAAAGATATTTTATTCAATACAATCACAAGGATCACTTTGAAACGTCTTACATACTAGGTGAATTTAGGTCCCAATTCCTCTTAACCCAAGCCCGAGAAGAACTAGCAAGAAACTCGTCCTGGTCCTAGCGCTTTTTTATATGATCCATCTTATAACTACCTTAACTACGAAAAACTAATACAAGATAGTTTATACATTTCAAATGAGTCGGTTAACTGATAAGGCCAGAGTAACATGAAGCCATACCTTTTTATCAATAATATAGGTAGTCATTTATATTATAATACGCTTTCTTCAAAAGACTACCCTTTATAAACCATACAAACCACGTTACACTAGATAATTATATGAATATAGGGTAGGTAAGTATCTAAACACACGTAGCTAAGGTAATAGCCAGCCAGCGTCTGCTAAATAGAACTTACTGAAGCTTAACTTTGCTGAGTCCGCAGTAGTCTCAAAGGAAAATAATTAATTACTATATACGGAGTAGTAACATTTATTTGAGAACATCTATCCAACTTTCGACCTCCGAAGCAAACAGATGAGTTTTATAAGTATAACTAGCTGACCCGGCCACGCATTGCTGTAGCTCAGTTGTTCTAATACAATGAACCCATATACGCTAACCTCTAAAATTATCAGTATTTTTCTACTATATTATACATGTATACATATAAACCTTCCTCTTGAATCACTCTATCTATTAAAAAAAACCGCATTAAAATCAGTTGCGTACTTTTAAAGATCTAAGCATACCTACATAGGGACAGACAGACATCGGAACGCGACTTTGTTTTATACTATGCAGGGATGACAGTGTCTGTGTATGAATCTGTCTCTGTCATCGTGAGATCCCAAACGTATCAAAAGAATTAGATTTATTCAGTCAAAGTAGTGATAGTGATCTGGTTGTGATCTGGATCAGTTGAGCTATCTTTAGATCGTTTTAAACGGTCTTTAGATAGCTCAACTGTTTCACATGTATTTTATATTATTATATATTATTCTGTACATTTCTGTAATAAACATATTGTTAAATATTGTTTAAGTCACAGTATTTATTACATAATTACATGGCAGATGTTACAAATTGTATAGATTTAATGTAATCTACCCTTTATGGGCGTGTAGTTATTTATAGATTCCAATATTACAATAATAATGAAGAATAATAAAACAATAACAAAAAAATATATACCTAATAATAACACTTATGTCATGCAGGTTATAACAAAAATGGAAATCAAAAACATGATTACATTTTTAAAAACCAAAAAGAAAACCGAACGATGTCGGTTTTCTTTTTGGTGAATGAAATTTGAGGCCACAAAATACAACCGAATTGAGAACCTCCACCTTTTTTTAAAGTCGGTTACAAAGTATTAAATTTTAGGCTTTTTAGTACCTACATTATTGCTATTTTCAGCATTAGTAAACATTACTGGAAAGTCAAAGGAAAGCAAAAAAATCTAAATTTAGTCTACTTGTATGACATATTTTTTCCAGCTATTTTGATTTGAATTCAGAAAATCAGAACCAATTTTAATTAAAACCACATGAAAAATATTTTAAATCGGTTCATAAATGACATAGTTATGAGGTAACGAACATTAAAAAAACAACCGAATTGAGAGCCTCCTACTTCTTTGAAGTCGGTTAAAAAAGCGTTACGACCAACACTAGTTTCTTACCTGATTCTTCTCGGCTTTAGAAGGAATCCAATATTCACACTATTCAAAGTTTCCTTTGAAGAATAAACTATTTTTAATTTGGTAAACAATATCATAAGTTGAAAAAAGAGATAGCTATTCTGTAGGTATAGGTAAGTAAAGTACTCAGTAAGTACATGATTCTCAAATGGTCTAGCTAACTATAACACAGTATTTCCATTATCAATTATTCATTGTCCAATAAAACTCGTCAGTAAACCGTTTATACTAGAACTTGCGGCCTCAATAAAACTGGGAAATGGAATTTATGATTGTCATTTATTGTCTTTTATTAAATTCTTCGGCGCAGCTCCAGAGAAGTTGTAGCCTTTGTAGACTAGTAGACGTAGGTACTTCGGACAGTCGGAATATTATCATTACATAGTATAAAACAAAGTAGCTTTCCGCTGTCTGTCTGTCCCGTTGTATGCTTAGATCTTCAAAACTACACAAGGGATTTTGATGCGGTTTTTTTAATAGATAGAGTGATTCAAGAGGAAGGTTTGTTTTAAAAAAAAAGTATATCAGTCATGAGGTAAGTACCCATAACACATGATCTGCTTACTTTGGGGGTCAGATATTGCTGTGAAATGTCCGGCATTATTATTATTACTGTATATTATTCTGTCATTTCTATAAATAATTTATGTGTTCTAATATTATAATTTAACTAATATTACGAGTATAATAACTAATATTCTTATATCAGTGTATTGTTGACACTGCCCTCTGCCAGTGCTCTGGATCAGTTGAGCTATCTGTAGATCGTTTTGAATGGTCCTTAGATGCCTCAACTGTTTCACATGTATTATTATTGTATAGTAAGTATTATACACTATCCAATATTTGAGTCGAACGTCGTCAATTCACACCGAAAAATGCATACCACACGGTATGAGTAGAATCGTACGCTACTAGCATCTGAAGGTGGTACCTACATAAAAAGTTGCCTATGTTCTTTTCCAAGATACAATCTATCTTCTCACCAATTTTTATCAAGATCCGTCACCACCAGATGCAGAGACACCTCAAGGAAATCATCGTGAAGAAACAGACATGTAAAACATCAAAAGTTTGAAGACATGTGCCACGTGCATGAAAGGAACCTCTTAGGCGCACTAAATCCTTTCACAACCAAGCGCGGATCCACCGTTGTGGGCACGATGGGCATGCTCACAACCCTAATAGACTTTTTACGTCACACTTTCACGGTCTATTAAGGTGGATATGTTGATGATATTATAACCAACGACATAAAAAAATAAAATAAATCTTTTTGGCACATGTATTGGAAATGCGCAGCTGGAGTATATTTTGTAAAAACTCATTTGTAGGAATGCTATATCGATCATGAGAGTTCATACTCCGACTCGCACTTGGCTGGTTTTCGGGTGGCTGTGACCACAACCTTTTTTAAAAGCTAGATAGTGACACGATAAGAAGAAGAGACCTCGATCGATCAACGTTTCAGTTGTTTACCGCAGTTTGGGGGTATCTTGAAACTTTTTGAAAATAGCATTATGATGAAGTTATAAGCAAAGTTTTCACGGCTGTTAAGGCATTCTAGATAGATAGTCTTCGTTTCAGCTTAGGCGAAAATGCTTTCGTATGTCTGTACGGCCGGCGTCCGGCCGGCATCTGTCCGGCTGTTCTCCTCTACAGGTCGCATTTCTCACCCGATTCTCGTGAAATTTTGTGAGCAGGTTATATATTGACTATTATTTGACCTGTCAGATCAGTTGTTAGTAGCTCTGCCTTCTGCGCTGTAGGTTCAGGGATCGATTTCCTCCCAAGATAAACATTTGAGTGAAAAGCATAGGTGTTTGTTCTGTGTCTGGGTGTTATAAAGTATCATACGTATGAATTTAAAAAAATATAAGTATTCTATCAGTCATCTTGTTACCATAATACAAGCTATGCTTAGTTTGGGACTAGATGATGTTGAGTGCATTGTCCAGCAATATTTATTATTTATTTATAACTATATCGATTTTTTTTGTCGATTCAGTTTTTTTGAAAATTTTCAAAATGGCGGATATATGGGGTTTCAAAACGCAAAGTTACATTTCATTCATTTCAAAAATGTTCGCGAGGTCTATAGCTCACAGAGCCACTAGTGAGTAACAGCTTCATTTGTAAACCTAAAGCATCATTCCTAATTCTTTCATTTTGATAACTAGATGGCGTTGAATTGGTTTGGGACTGCGTATCGATTTCGGTATATCGAAACGATAAAGCCGTTGAAATGTTTATCGAATTGACAGCGAAAACGAAACGTTAGCCAATTCAAATTATCGTAACCTCTGTTATGGAGGATTATGACATCGATTGTCAAAAGTAATGTTGGTCGTTCCATCACTCAAAACGAGTCAGCGATTACGAAATATCGGGTCAAACCTACGGGGGCCTACTCTTGAAATCGTAAAACAATATATCGGATCAATAATCGTGCAAAAGCATACTCTTAGCAACATCGTTTCGACTCATTTTAAGAGCTGGAACAATCGATATTACTTTTGACAATCGATATCGTAATCCTCCATAACATACGATACGATTATTTGAATTTGATAACGTTACGTTTCGACAAACATTTCAACGAGTTTATTGTTTCAATATATCGATAATAAGATTCAGAGAGTAGACGCAGAGTAGACGCCCAGACATATCGTTTATCGATTTCAAGAGTTGGCCCCCAGGCATCAGAAGCCTTCACAGGCGCTAGGCCAATATTATGCCGCCAGTGTCTTGGGAACGCTGCCCTCTGTCAGTGATCTGGATCAGTTGAGCTATCTATAGATCATTTTAAAAGGTCCTTAGATAGCTCAACTGTTTTACATGTATTTTATATTATTTTGTAGGTACATTTCTGTAATTATTTTTGTAAATAAAGTAGAATTTTGACATTATGTGAAAATAAAATATAAAATATGCTTATATTGTGAAATTGTCTTTAATTGTAAGATGGCGTAAATTTCGGGACGAGGAAGTGTTGGTTAAATGAAAACTGAAACCAGCGTTATGGCATTCTGCCCGTTAAGCTCTTTATAATTACTTAGTTATTAAATTGCTGGAGCCGCGTGGGAGGCTGTTGGGTTATCTGATCTCGTGAAAATGTTCTATTAATAGTTTATTCGTATAGTTCACAGCTATTTTTGTAGTGATAACTTCTGATGGGAGGGTAAACCACTTCGTTACGTAACGCGTTACGGTGCCAGTCTTTCTGGATGACCTTTCTCTCACGCATACGGCAGCGGTAGGCAGGCGCCTCCTCTCTCACTCTAACCCACAGCAGCGCTAGTTAGATTAGTTTATGTTATTAACTTCTGCCGGGCGTCCCGAGAAGCACATGTTTTTTTTTAAAACACTGTTGAACGTTTACTTTTACAGTTGCTGTTATAAATAGCGAGGTTAGTCTGCGCCTTCGCCCGTGTAATAACTTTGACATCTCATTATGCACCCTATCGGGGCAGATTTCATACTTGGTAATAAATTGTTAGGGTAAGCATATCGAAGCTACATAGCATCAATAACGTTTTAAAAACTAAAAAGAAAATCGACTTCATTGAATAAAATATTTTTAGTGGAAAGTAGATGTATTTTGTTTATATACTCGTATAATATGGGAAGGCCAACTAAACGCACTGCTTCAAAGAGGCAGCGAGGTTTAGGAGTAAACGACAATGGTAGCAATTCGGTTGGTTCATTCTAAAATAAGATATTGTCTAAAATATATTTAGTTAGTCATAGCATTTGTAAAACCTATTCGGTTGGTACCATCTAACTAAATTAGGAACGCTTGATTAAATTTTATAAAATTAAATTAGGATAAGTTAGTAACAGCAGGATACCAAATTTCATTTGACAGTTCTAAACCTAATTTTAGCTAAAATTAGTTAGGTTGGTGCCAACAGAATTGAGGCCAATATCATCGATGTGTACAATTTTTAGATTTTGTTGATTTTTCAAAAACCGCTTCACCGATTTCGATAAAATTTTAATGGGATCACCTGAGAAGTTATACCCTTTGAAACAAAAAAAATCCAAATCGGCTCAGGCGTTTTTGAGTAACCGATAAAAATACATAAAAAAAAAGATTCCGACGAACTGAGAACCTCCTCCTTTTTTGAGGTCGGTTAAAAACAAAAATACACGCCCACGAATATAAGCACCCGAGCTCTGTAGACATCTTCTCATATCTTTTGTTGATAAATAAATAAATATTGATAGACAATGCACACAACACTATCTATTTTCAAACTAAGCATAGCATGTATTATGGTCACAAGATGACTGATATAATACTTAAATATTATTAATACTTGTGTTACTTTATAACAACCAGACACATAAAAAACACCTATGTTCATCACAGAATGTTTGTAGTGGGAGGGAATCGAACCTTAAAACAACAGCGCAGAAGGCAGAGCTAGTACCAACTAATTTTGGCAGGTCAGGTACTCCACTCTTTGAGCATGTCTAAATCAGATGCACGTCCAAACCTTTGACACATGCCTAGATTGGAAATATAGAATTTAAAAAAATATGTAAAAAAAAGAAATTATAATAATAATAATAATAATTCCGGACATTTCACACAGCATCATCTGGCCCCAAAGTACGCAGAGCTTGTGTTATAAGTACATGACTGATATACTACTTATATAGTTTTTTTTTGTATATACATACATATTATACATAGAAACACCCAGACCCGAGACAAATACTTGCAGATCATACAAACATTTGTCCCGCGGCGGGAATCGAACCCGCAACCTTTTGCGTCTCAGCCGGACCTAAGCCTAGTGCGCCACAGAGGTCGTCTGCGTTGCGTATGTTTAATTGTTTATTGCGTGTGGAAGTCGTGAGTGTGATGTGAGTGAGTGTTTGTCTGCCTTTGTGTGAGCAAATCTGTATTCCAGAATTTAAATCACCGTTTTCCTTAGGTCAAATTTCTTAAAACTATTGTTTTTTACCAGCATCCTTTATTTATATTATTTTCACGTGAAACGGGATATTTACCATTATATGTGAGTTGGTCTGCTTCCTATATAAAATTGATATCCTATATGTAGGTACTCCACAATCGTAAAACGACTTTTTAAGAATGGTGAAATATTGTGACATTGGTAGTTATAGGCCTGTCCCTATATCAAAGTCAAAGTCAAAAGATATTTTATTCAATACAATCACAAGGATCACTTCAAAACATCTTACATACTAGGTGAAATTAGGTGCCAATTCCTAACTCAGGTCCGAGAAGAACCGGTTAGAAACTCGTCCTGGTCCTAGACTTTTTTTGCATGATCCATCTTATAACTACCTTAACTTCGAAAAAGGGCAGTCTGACTGAGGACAGAGCAACATGGCATCATGTTGCTCTGCCCTCAGATAGACTGCATTCTTATGCATTCTTATTATATTCGCCAAAACAATCAAAAAAGTCATGTACAGTAAAGTATACAAATACATTGAAGATAAAAAACTTAGCATAAATCACCACCAGTCTATTAACAAATCAAATTGATCTAGATTTCTGTGCTTATTTCAGATGTCAGTGGAACGCTGACCCAAACTCTTTTAAATCAGATCGATTCCAATTTATTTAAAGGCTTTAAAAGCACTTTGAAGTAAAAGCCCACGGGCGAGCTCCGGTACAACGGGTATCCACTCGGCAAACGACATATCGAAACGATTGAAAACGATTGAAATGATCTAGTTATTTCGAACCAGTGTGGTGCAAGGATTAAAGTGCGCCTCAGAGGCTCCTTTCGTGCACTTGGCACATGTCTTTCAACTTTTTAGGTTCTACAAAATGCCGGTTACCTTACGTTTGGTCGAAACAATTACATTGGACGCTACTTATACGTTTTCTTATATAGAAAAACAAATATTTGCGGTTCGGGAGAACACTGGCCTCAATTCTGTTGGCACTAACCTAACTAATTTTAGCTAAAATTAGGTTTTGAACTGTCAAATTAACCTTTGGTATTCTGCTGCTACCAACTTATCCTAATTTAATTTTATCTAACTTAATTAAGCGTTCCTTTTTTAGTTAGATGGTACCAAACGAATAGGTTTTACAAAAGCTATGACTAACTAAATATATTTTAGACAATTCCTAATTTTAGAAATGAACCAACCGAATTGCAACCATCGTATTCATAGCTGTTCCAGACCAGCAAAAGTCACAGACATGATTATGATTTCAATATTATGAATGAATGAACATTCTTTATTGTACTCCTTAAAACGAAATGTAACAATTTGACAACTCAAAATGCTTATGTACAATGGGCGGTCCTATCGCTAAGGAAGCGATTTCTTCCAGACAGCCTTTATTATGAAGTTAAACCTAATCTACCAAATTGTAACCTACAAGCGACCCGCCCCGGCTTGGCACACGTGCAATTTAGAGTTGTAATTTACATGCGAATAATGAAACTTGATTTTGAAACGAATTAGTTGGATAAGGATTAATGTCATAATACGAATGTCATCATCTTTCGTTTCTAACCTTGTTTTGAAACAAAAAGCGGTTGTTGTGACTTAACAATTTTATGGGTTTGTGAGTACCTACTACAAATATGTAGTAGATTATTTGACTAGCGACCCGCCTCGGCTTCGCACGGGTGCTATCCTGATACTAATTATACTACAGAATGGTTATCCCTAAGAGATAGCCATATACCATCGCGGACTTTTTTGTAGACCTTTTGAGGGTGTACAATACCGTAGTACATTATTTTGATATATCTCATAGGGTTCAGCCAGCATTTGCAATGTAAGCCCAAAAAATGTGTTTATTTACGACACCACATTAGAAACCTCTAAAATTTTCAGTGTTTCTCTACTACATTATGCATGTTTCATACATATAATCCTTTCTCTTGAGTTACTCTATCTATTTAAAAAACTGCATCAAAATCCGTTGCATAGTTTTAAAGATCTAAGCATACAACGGGACAGACAGACAGCGGGAGGCGACTTTGTTTTATACTATGTAATGATGATGTATCATCTTTTATGAAAACTTTGAGTTATACTATCGCAATTTGCGTAGAGATCTCTATTTCTTTGAAAATAAAATATAGCCTATGTAACTTGCTGATAATGTATTTTGCAACCTATAGGTATAATTGGTTAAGTTAGTTAAGTAGATAGAACGAAGTTCTTTATCGCACAGTACGGACTTGACGGATGGGGGCTAGGCGAAAAAAAGTGTAAGATTTTTCCGACACTACCCTTTCTTTAGTGTAGACGGTTACCACGATTCTTCATTCCCGGACAAAATATCTCCGTAAATATATTTTTCAAGTTGTGAAAAAAACATTTTATTGTACATCTTTCAATTCATTAGTTATTTCTGCGTTTTATTTATTTGCTCTCAGTCGCTAGTAATTTATTCATTTGTATTTGTTTATCAATAATATAATAATATAATACCTGTAAAAGAGCTTAACCTGACTGACTGATTGATCATCACCGAGCCGAAACCGCTGAAGCTAGAAAGCTCAAAAAATAAAGATAAGGTAGAAAGGTTCCTTTTACAGCAAAGGCGGGATAAAATGAAAAATAAATGGAACTTTTTAAAGGGTGGTGTGATTTATTTGAAACTTGGTTTGAATACTTAAAATGCAAAATAAATGGACACGTGTTTCAGGATTTTTAAAATAATCCTCATAAATGAGTAAAATGCGGAGTGAATGTTTGTATGGAAACTTTTTAATGGGTAGTCAGGCGATTGGTTTGAAACTTCATCAATAAAATTTGGCGTCAATTCCTTTCAAAAATGCAGACGAAGTCGCGAACTACAGCTAGTCAATAATAATAGACTACGATAGGAACTTCGTTCCAACCGAGTGTTCCACGACATTCACGCATTTTTTTAGTTTATGTAGTTTATCTTTAGTTTTTAGATTATAAACAAACATAAAAATATACCAAAAATCTAACCTTTTCTTTTTTCTGGCTCGGCTTATTGTCTTCTAATTTATGTATTTAGTCTGCTGGGTATCACTTACTACCGTTTAATGGTGACAACTGGTGTCTGTCCAAAAAAGATGGCTAAGCACAGATATTGAAGAGCCCCTGCTATTTCATTTCAATACAATGTTTTTATGAAGAAAGATAATTGATTCAGGCGTGACTTTGCGGAAATCCATTACAAAACATTAAACAGATGGACAAATATTTAGTAAAGTTTTTTAAACTTACGCGATCAGAACACATTATTATAAATACTTACGGGTATTTATCGCGTTTATTTACCTATTTTTCCCGACGTTTCGACAGGTTTACACTCTGTCGTGGTCACGGGATGACAGAGTGTAAACCTGTCGAAACGTCGGGAAAAATAGGTAAATAAACGCAATAAATACCCGTAAGTATTTATAATAAAATATTTAGTACTATTCCGCCAATCTATTCCTAAAGAGTTACCTCCAAAAGAAATTCGACACGTGTTTCGCCCCTCCACGAGGCATCTTCAGGAACATTTGACTCACTCCGCACCCCGACGAAAAAACACTCTGCTCTGCAGACTTGTTGCTTCGACCAACGTCAGTCTCAGCCTGACGTTGGTAACTCTTTAGGAATAGATTGGCGGGATAATACTAAATATTTGTCCATCTGTTTTATGTTTTTTATGAAGAAGACTTTGACCATCTTTGACTCGGGGAAAAATAAACAATATAAGAGTGCAATGTTTGCTTCGCAAGACGTCCAAAAATAATACTAAAAGAAACTCAAATTGTGAAGCTTAACGTGATTTATAATTTACTAGCGACCCGCCCCGGCTTCGCACGGGTGCAATGCTGATACTAATTACTACAGAATGGTTATCCCTAAGAGATAGCCATATACCATCGCGGAATTTTTTGTAGACCTTTTGGGGGTGTATATATGTGTATATATATGTGTGTAATACTGTAGTACATTATTTTGATCTATCTCGTAGGGTTCAGACAGCGTTGATGATCAGTGTTTCTTTCCTATATTATCTATGTTTTATAAATATAAACCTTCCTCTTGATTCACTCTGTCTATTAAAAAAACCGCATCAAAATCCGTTGCGTAGTTTTAAAGATCTAAGCATACAAAAGGACAGACAGACAGCGGGAAGCGACTTTGTTTTATACTATATATATATAATGAAGCTTTATATTCACAACTGTCATAGTAGCCTATGTCCTTTCCCAAGAACCAATCTATTTCCTTATCTTTCATCAAGACTCATTCAACAGTGAAAACGAAACAAAAAAAATATTATTATATATTTATGACACATGCCATTATAGAAGCAGAAGAAGAAGTCTTCATTTTATTTGTACTAGTTCAAAGTCGTAAATCAATACCTCATAAGTAAACATAGACAACCCGTTTCAATAAAGATGCTAATATTAACCGGCGCTTTCAGCCAAGACTTCGAACAATATTGCTATTAGTATTGTACAAGTGAGAGTCTTGACTCGTTTGTTTATTGAAACAGGTTATTACGATAATATTAACCAGAACCTAGAAACTTTAGCATAAGTAGGACAATAAGTAATAAAGTGAGTTTCAAACGAAGTTTCTTGCTAAAGTCTGTTTTATATGAGTTGAGTCGTGGATTATTGCGTTTTGTGTTTTATGTAATTGACATAAACGTTACCCGAGCACTCTTTTCCTAGTTAACAATATTCTAATGGAAAAACTTGTGTAACCTTGAGGCGCGTACTAACAGAAGTCAAACAAGTCTGTTTGAGAATAAAGCTCATCGCCGTACAACATTAATTCAAGATAATTGTACTTTTGGTACATTCTTGAGTGCTTCCCCGATTCAACCTACGATCTTTCTACCCATTCACACAATACTTACGGTATCTAGATGCATAACTGGTACCTCACTTTTTCGGTTTCCACACATCCTCACCACAGGATTCCTGGCTCCAGATAATTGGAAACCGTGTTAAATTAAATTCCTGTGTTTGGTAATCTCTATTACCTTTTGTACCAATCTTGGTATGTAATATTGTTTAGTTGAGATTAGCTGTGGATTGTGTATCTCAATCCAATGGTTTAAGCCAGATCCTGGTAGGTGTTTCGTTATGGCCGACTTTTGTGTGTCCATGTTTTTGACCGCCTGGATGTGCTCCTTCACTCGATTCACTTTGATGCGGTTTTTTTAATATATGTATGTAGTGATTCAAGAAGAAGGTATATGTTTATATTATATGTATAATATAAAATAATAATATAATAATAGGTTGGGGAATTCGCATTTTTAAGAAAATTCAAAACATTTTTTAATATAGTTTATTTACATTTAACTAAAGTATGTTGGTACCATTTTGTTCGATAACTTTTTGCCATCTTGTCGGTAGGGACATGATCCCATTGCTATAGAAATTTTGGGACTTCTGATCAAAATACCGCGACAAGTGGTTTTGGCAGTCCTCTCGTGATGTTAACCTGACACTGCCTAAAGAATTCTGAAGAGACCGAAACAGGTGGAAATCTGAAGGTGCAAGGTCAGGATTATACGGCGGATGCATTAACACCTCCCAGCCAAACTCTCTTAATTTTTTCTGAGTGGCTAAAGATGTGTGAGGTCTAGCGTTATCATGATGAAAAACCACACCTCATCTGTTGATTAATTCCGGCCGCTTTCTCTCAACTTCTTGCTTTAATCTCATCAGTTGTTCACAGTAGAATTCAGAATCGATGGTCCTGCCTGGTGGTACAGCTCATAATGAATGATGCCCCTCCAATCCCACCACACACACAGCATCACCTTGTTGCAAGTTAAACAGGGTTTCGCCACAGTCTGTGAAGCCTGACCGGCCTTTGACCACGACCTTTTTCGCACGTTCTTGTCGTACGTGATCCACTTTTCATCACCAGTTATCAGCTTCTTCTAAAATGGTTCGGTTTCATTACGTCGTAATAAAGAATCACAAATGAGTACACGGTTCATTAGGTTTCTTTCAGTGAGCTCGTGAGGTACCCAAATATCGAGCTTTTTTGTGTACCCAGTTTTTTTCAAATGCGCCAAAACTGTTTTGTGGTCAATTCCCAGTCATTCTGTAGTATATTTAGCGAAGCCGGGGCGGGTCGCTATTATAAACTTAAACTATGTAGTTCATAGGGCAATGGGGATAAATTCAGCAAAAATAATGCTGTACAGCGCTGAATTTCAATTTACCCCCCTCGGATAGTTCTTAACCGAGTGTTTAAGTGGAGCGGGTTACAATACAATTACAATTATCACGGTATAATGCCAATGCTGTGTGTATTTGCGTGTGTTTATATGTATGTGAGTGAGTGAGTGTTGTGTGTGCTTCCTTGTTCCCTTCAGTCTCTTATGAGTCTGGTTATCACAGAGAGAAACTCATACAAGTTAGTGTTTGCGTGCATGAATGTAGGGTGTGAAAAAGTGTAATACCTACCTTATTAACTATATAACTACCTAATTAATAATTCATACTAGTCTAGACTTTGGTTTAAAAAACAAAAAAATAGTGATTCATATAAATAAATAAATAATCTCAGATATTCACTCAGCATCATCTGGCTCCAAAGTAAGCTGAGCTTGTGTTATGGGTACCATATGACTGATATACTACTATTTTTGTAAATACATACATATTATACATAGAACCCAGACCAGAGACAAATACTTGCAGATCATACAAACATTAATCCTGCGACGGGAATCGAACCCGCAACCTTCTGCGTCTCAGCCGAACCTTAGCCTTAGAGGTCGTCAAAAGTCGTCAAATGTTATAAAATATTAGTTAGTTCGACGAAACAAACACGATTATTATATATATTGATGACATTTTAATACCTTAACTACGGGTCACAAACCCCACCCTAAGCGTCCACTTAGTGTATATGTATGTATTGATAAGTATATTATGTATTATAATCAGTCGTTTGGTTCCCATAGAACAATATGCTTAGTTTGGGACCAGATGGTGCTGTGTAATTTATCTACCAATGTTTAGACAAGAGGTTGTTATACCAAACTAGTATCTTTTAGTATGTATTTAAAGTATGGATTTACAATAAAAAAAGTATATAAGTAGTATATCAATCATGTGGTATCCATAACACAAGCTCTGCTTACTTTGGGACCACATGATGCTGTGTGAAATGTCCGGTAAGTCCGGTATCTTGCCCTGGCTTCGCACGGGTGAATTACGAGTATATATATATATACCTAAACCTTTCTTATGAATTTCTCCGTTCATTGGTGAAAACTGTATGAAAATCCGTCTATAATTATGTACTCATTTTCATTTATAACATGGCTATGTGTGCTTTTGTTTGGAACTTTTTACTTAGGTCCTTACTTTAATACCTAGCATCATCATTAGCGTTAGATCATCTTTTGAAGATGATTTAAGTGGCGTCAATCAAGTTCATGGATCAACAAGCTGAGGTGGGTGAAGTTTCCTCTGCACAGACGCCACTCTGCCAGGGATTCTGTTGATAGCGCAGGCCTTCTTGACAATTTTGCTAGTGTCAAGTGATTGTTTGGATATATACGATCGTCATTTGTCTATTCTAAACGTCATCGCGGAATGGCCGTCTATAACTTTACTCGTTTACTCGTCATTCAAGTCACATTGCAACATAACACACAAATAATTCAATTGTCCATAATTGTGCTATGAAATCACAATTTATTGATTTAAATTCCGCTAACATTATTGAATAAAACATGCAGTAGTACGAGAAAAAATAAATGTTACTTAATGAAATGACAATCGAAGAAAATCAACACCTATTTAACTGACGACTATAATCCGCTAAACCACATCAATCACACGTCAACTTAATAAATTGAAGATGTCTTTGAATTTCGAGTCCAGTACAATAATAGCTTCAGGGTGCTGTTGAGGCTGCCATATTTCTGTAGCGCATCGGGGATGTTCACGAACGCACGCGTCGATGACTTTTATGAGATCATCCGTAAGAGAACGTCGTCCCTGATGCGTCACGTGACAGCACCAACAGATACCTGCAACTTATAGCAGGCAGGCTGGCCACGGACTGCAGCTTCACGAAGCACTGCACAGAGGTGCACCATTCGCACCGGTGATGTAATGATGTGGTGCATGCAGTCTATATTTTAATTTCTTTGTTATGTTTTAAATAATTATGTTAAATATGGCTATAATTTGTACATATACTTATGAAGGCTGAATGAAATAAATGAAATTGAATTAAATTGAATTTACGAAAAATTTATAAGCTTAGGGAAACTAAGAATCAGTGTCAATACAAACCTCTCAACGTAGTTGGATCCATAGGATATACATCATCAATATAAACAGAGCTGAAAGCCGTGGGATTTCCCACGGTGTTTCTCTTCATCGATCATTTAAGTACTTATTATGTTCATGGACTTTTGTGTTTAATGCGATGTTATTTGATAAGTATTGTATTAACATTGCCGCCATTTAAAAAACTCTAACTTTAATAGAAATGTCATAAAATTATCAACAGAAATGTTACCTAAAATCTTAATTTCTGTAATCCTACTTAAAAATGATGTTTCGAATAATTTAACCCTTTCTTCTATCCATTTTGATAAACACGGGTTTTACTCACGTATTATTTTGTCGATAGAGGCTACTCCGACACTATTTCAATTATTCTAAAATGTTCTTACACAATGACACAATTAGTCTGACCTCAACGAACTGATAAAACTGTATTCTTGGCATTATTATTATCAAGTCATCAAAAACATTTTATGACATCTCATTCTACTCTTTTTTCACTTTCAAGATCGTTCATCCCTATGTTCAATTGGGTTTAGTTCCGGCGAGCGTGCTGGCCACTCCAAAACATCTATCGACGTGTCGAAGATACCCCAAAACAATGTATCGCGTTGCAGAATGAGGTTGAGCAATATCTTCCATTAAACGAAAACCATCTCCGATATATGTGGCATAGGGCATCTCAGTGGATTCTAAAATGCCCGTTACGTACCGTGCTGCAGTCAGAGACCCATATTCCGCCCAGTAATATGTAGCTTCGTACGTGCCCTTATGGAAATACCGTCCCATAATACTAGGTAATACTGACTCTTCATCTAAGCTTTCTTCCGAAATTGTTGCATTGAGCGTATTGTCTCCGGATTGTCTCCAAACCCTTCTATGTTGTCGCTTAAGACAAAACCGAGATTCGTCAGTGCACAGTACTTTTCCCCAAGTATCATCATCCAGGTTTTGGTATGAGCGAGCAAAGTTTGGCCGAGCTAGCTACTCGATCACCTATGGTAAGTAAGGGGCCTCTGGCTGGCAAGTACGTTGCTATTCCAGCCTCTTTGTCTTCTTCTTACAGTTTTAGCGCTGTCTCTTGCCACCTAGAGCGTAGGTCTGACCTCAGAAGAAGTCAAAGTGCAATTTATAAGGACCTTACTCCCCGTCAATCGATCGTCTCTCAATGAGACTCTCTTGCAACCTTGCTCATCGCATCACGCATCACCAACGCATCTCGTAGTCTTTCCAGTCTTCCGGTATCGACTAACATTGAAATAGATGAGTTGCTAATTCGAAATTGTTTTCAAAATTTAAATTACTTACTTCATTGTAACTGTTACCATTTTTAATTAAAGTCACAGCTTTAGATACCTGAGGTTCGCTGAGATCCGGCATTTTCCATATAATTTTTCAATGATGTGTAAGCAACACGACCACAATACATTTTGATATAAAAAAATACATAATTCGATAAAATAAATACAGACGCCAGCAAAGTTATTCCAATGGAAAATAATAATTAAACAAAAAAAAAACAACTGAAACTCTGAAACAAAAGACGATTGATGTAATTCGTTTTTCAAATAAACATTCAGGTGTAATGTGACTAGTGTGTAATAAAATCTTTTTTACATATTTCAATCTTTTTTTTCGATTTTCGAACCATGACATTTAAATATTGGTGGATGCGCACAACACTATATATTCCCAAATTAAGCATAGTTGTGTTATGATGACCAGATGACCGATAGAATATGTACAGAAAAAACACCCTGTTCATCACACAAATGTTTGCTTTTGGAAGGGAATCGAACTCCCAATAGCGTAGAAAGCAGAGCTACTACCAACTGAGCTCAAAGTCAAAGACAAAGTCTAAAATTATTATAAATACTTACGGGTATTTATCGCGTTTATTTACCTATTTTTCCCGACGTTTCGACAGGTTTACACTCTGTCGTGGTCACGGGATGACAGAGTGTAAACCTGTCGAAACGTCGGGAAAAATAGGTAAATAAACGCGATAAATACCCGTAAGTATTTATAATAATGTGTTCTGATCGCGTAAGTTTAAAAAACTTTAAAGTCTAAAATATTTTTATTCAATACGAGTAGAATCACAAGGATCACTTTGAAACGTCTTACATACTGAATTTAGGTGCCAATTCCTCCTAACCTAAGTCCGAGAAGAACTGGCAAGAATTTCGTCCTGATAGCTGATAGGACAGTCAAAATCTGGACAACAAAACATTTAAATAAAAGGGAGGCCATGCATTCTTATCAATAATATAGTCATCTATATTATAATAAGCTTTCTTCAAAAGACTACCTTTTATGTATGCTTTAAATTTCTTAATAGGTAGTTTAGTTGCATTTTCAGGAAGCTTATTATAGAAGCGCACCGTGTTCCCCATAAATGACTTATTAACTTTTACTTTCGTGCACTAACTAACTAACTAACTAACTAACTTTCTAGGTTATACAACATGCACATTTCCTTCACTGTTTAAGAGTATCTAGGGGTACAGCGCAGATACATATTTCGTACAGAAATATCCATTGGTGCTCGACAGGATTCGAACCCGACCTTAGGATAAGGCGGGGCGGGGGTCTTGTTGTAATGAACAAGACCACCAAGATGATAAGTACTTATTTTTGGAACAAAGTTCCTTATCGCACGGTACGGACTTTGCGGATTGGGGTTAGGAAAAAAAAATTAAGATTTTTCCGTCACGAATTTCCGTCACGAACCTTTTTAATTGTATTGTTCCGTCACGATTTTATGGTACATCCTTCAATTCATAAGTTATTTCTGCGTTTCTTTTAATTGCTCTCAGACGCTTGTATATCATTTATTTGTATTTGCTAATCATTAATATAAGACGTTTATCAATAATAATATACTACGATGGGAAATCGTTCGAACCGAGTGTTCCACGACACTCACGCATTTTTTTCTTTTAATGTCTCAGGTAGCTGGTGAGGAGTTCTAAAGATGAAGCTGCTGGTACCGGGCTGCATCACCGAGGAGCGGAACATGCCAATTCTAAAGTTCCTCATGATGATCTTCGCATTGGTACTCTATTTGTGCATGGGTAAGTTCTATGAAGGGGTCTACAATCCCCCTGTAGTATATAGTATGCTATAATATCTAATTTGGGTTCTGTTTTATTATCTTCGGAGGTGGGCGTTAACATTCGCGACACGTTACATTTAACTTCTGCGTAATGTTATCGTTCTTTCCATGTTTTTTGTAATTTTTGTTTATGCTCCCAAATAAATACATATACAATACAACTAAAATCTTTATATTACGAGTATATCTATATATTAATACGTGAAGCAAAAACTTTGAACCCCTTTTTACAAAAATTGCGCGGACGGAGGAGTATGAAATTTCGCACGCTTATAGTTTATATAGAGGAGTGCAGAATGCTAATATTTTTTTTAATTATGAATAAAAATAATACATTAAATTTAATTATGGTCATATTTCGAATAATTGGTGACCACTAGTTAATATTAATACGTGAAGCAAAAACTTTGTACCCCTTTTAACAAAAATTGCGCGGACGGAGGAGTATGAAATTTCGCACACTTATAGTTTATATAATAGAGGAGTGCAGAATGCTAATATATTTTTTTCAATTATGCATAAAAAATACATTAATTATTAATTAATTATGGTCTAGTATATATATAAATCTTCCGTGCGTGTGTTTGTAATTAAACTCCTCTTAAAAGGCTGGACCTATTCTGATGAAATTTTTTGTTTGTGTTCAAGTGGATTCGAAAATGGTTTAGATTTACAATTCGATTTTTTTTTTAAAGCGCGCGGACGAAGTCATGAACATGACAGCTAGTGTAAATCTAAATTTTGAACCTAACTTTGAACATCAACTGTTGATATAATTTATCACTACTTATGTTTTTTTTTTATTGAATGTTGTTTATATGATTGTGTTTATTATTTTATTGTTTATCGTGTGTCAATTAGTATCATTACGATAATATTTTGTATTTCTATATTAGTACTAGCTGCTGCCCGCGGCTTCACACACGTGGTACCTACATAAAAGGTAGCCTATGTCCTTCTCCAAGGTCCAAGGTCCCATCTATTTCTATACCAAAATTCATCATAATTGGTTCAGGCGGTTGAGAAAACGTAACAGACAGTTACTTTCGGAATTATAATATTTGTTAGATATTAAGTAACTTTTTGTGCACCCCCTTCGTTTTCTTTTTATTTATCCTGTCCATCCAAAGGTTGCCTGGAATATATCGCTTCTAGCGATAAGGTCGCCCACTGCACAATTTTATTTCAATTTTTTCTTCTGTGTTCTTTTTGTGTACAATAAAGTGTTATTATATTTATCTATCTATGTAATAATGACAGTACTGGAGTACGAGGCTCAGAAAGTATATAATATACTAGAGACCCGTGTTTTGATTGAGTAATTAAAGCAATAATTACGTTTTAAAAACTAAAAAGAAAACCGACTTCATTAACTAAATTTCGTTTGTAACGTTTCGTTTAAATAAATACAAACGAAATTTTCCTTGGACTACATATTTTTTCCAGCTATTTTGATTTGTAAACTACTGAACCGATTTTGATTAAACTTCTATAGGACCAATCAGATAGTAGAATTTTACAAAACGGTTCATAAATGACGGAGTTATAAGGTTACAAACCTAAATGCAACGGAATTGAGAACCTCCTCCTTTTTTAAAGTTGGTTAAAAAGCAGTGACTTAACTCTTAAAATGTTAAATCGAATATATCTGGTTCGAATGTCAAATGCAATTATTTAACCTTCACAATATTTGGCTAGTTTTAGTTTAGTCGGTATTTGTTTTAGATAGGTCTCTGCACTAACTTGTCTAAAAAGTCAAATTGCTAAATACACTAACACTAATAGGTAAAATATTTTTTAGAGGCGTCAAACCTTAAAATGATTTTAAGAAATCGGAATAAACGTGAAAAAATAAACTTTTCCATTCATAAAAAAAAACTGGATTTTACACAGAATTGTTTAGCCTTAAAGTAAGCAGAGCTTATGTTACGAGAACCACATGAATGATTATACTACTTATGTATAAGTATATATATATATATATATGTATGTATATATACATATATATATTACACATATATATATATATATATATATATATATATATATATATATATATATATATATATATATATATATATATATGTTTTTTAAATACATACTTATTATACATAGATAATTGATTCAGGCGTGACTTTGCGGAAATCCATTACAAAACATTAAATAAATGGACAAATATTTAGTACTATTATTATAGATTATTATTATTATAGACTATTATTATTATCTATTATTATAGATTGGCGGAATAGTACTAAATATTTGTCCATCTATTTAATGTTTTATTATATATAGAAAAACACAAAGACCCGACACAAATATCATCGCGATGGGAATCGAATACTCAACCTTCTGCGTCTCAGGCGGGCCTTCGATCACTACGCCACAGAGGTCGTCATACTACGTCATAGCTTTAACACGCTAAATGTAATATCTTGATACTTATTGAAAAGTTTATTGTACCTATCTCGAAGTTTCTCGAAGTTCAATAATGTTATCATTAAAATGTTTCAAGAACTCACATTCGAATAGGCGCTTACATTACCAAATACTTATCACAAAACCAGGATATCACGATTCCCTGGCGGGCACTGATTCGGGACAGCTCGATTCAGTCTTCATTTCAGTGCCAATAAAAAATAATCTCTTTTTTGTTTAGAATATAATTACGTTTTATAAACTAATCCTTTTTGATAAAGTCGGTTAAAAATAATAATAATAATGCCTGACATTTCACACAGCATCATCTGGCCCCAAAGTAAGCATAGCTTGGTGTCATGGGTACCACATGACTGATATACTACTTATATACTTTTTATGTAAATATATAGGATATATAGAATAGAATAGAATAGTATTTATTTTTAAATGCATGACACAAAGAAATAAGTTAAAATAAAATAACAAATAACTATCAATAATTCTGAGGTACAACAAGTATATACCTACGGTTGCAAAAATGTTTTAACTCATCATTATGCAGGTTGTAAACCACCTGCGCAGATCTACCGTAAAAACCAGTTGAGACCAGTGAGTAAAATAAAATTTCGAATCTAACTAAAATTGTGCCCCGATCGCGACTTCAAACGCGAAAGTCTAATTGTAAATTTAAACCATTCTCGAATCCTCTTCAAACCATTCTCGTCCTGCCGTTTAGGAAGAGTTAAATTACAAACACACGCACAGAAGATTTATATAATATAAATATATCATGGTTTACTGTAAAAAATGAAATGTCGCTTGACAGTGGAATCGAGTGGAAAAAAACATTTCTATCAAAAGGATTAGCTTGTATTGTGGATTAATAAATTAAATTAATTGTGGCGAATTTCTGTGGAAACCACCTTTTAAATTAGATGCTAGCGCGGTTTAGACCGCGCGGATTAATACGCTAGTGCGTGATAACACAACAATTGTTAGTATCTATCTACAAGTTTCTAGACTTCAGTGGACTGAACCGGCTTTTTATTTCACACACTCATTTTTCATTTCATTTCATAAATTATATCCTGTTAGTTTTATAAATAGTTAAATTTATTTGTTTTCTTATTCGTTTTATTATGTTAATTGCAAATTAAGGTATGATTAAATTTACACCGTTTTATATTGCACAGATTTTTTACAAAAACGTTAAACACGTAAATATTGTTAACTATTGATAAATAAATATATTGAAAAGTAAATATTGTTAAATATTAAAAGTAAATATTGTTACTCTTTATATCATTTTAATTGGTCCTACAAAAAAAAGAATCAAGGCCAATAAGTAATAACTTAGTGAAATAATACAGAGTGTAAAAAGACGACTACCAAAAACAAAAGAGATGGTACGACACCCGAAAACCCAACCAAAAAAATATCAGTTGTATATTATTAGAGGACATCGCAGTTAAAACTAACAAATTATACTTAACAAAATAACTGTCCCCATTCACCCACTTTTACAATAAGCTGCCTCATGAGACGGAGCAAACGTATCCTCCTACTTTAATTTTCTCCTACCTTAGTGGAATTGAAACGGCTTTTCATTTGTGGTTGATTGACCAGGTTGAGTTTTTTATCCGGTAATCCAGTCCGGTGCGGCAGTAAAAGATCGTTGCTAAAATATTCGTCTTCGTACTAAAGCTGAACCGAACGGGCTCGAATCAAGGGGTCTATTCTTAACTTTGTAACTCGATTTCACAGAGTGTTATAAATCGTTTGGAACAAAATATACATAAGTAATTGCTTTTGTTATTTTCCACTGCCTTGGAGCTGTGTTAGCGATGTTATATCTTAGATTAGATACTAGATTCTATTATTATACGAAACGAGGAGGTACATTGGGTTATACCTAAGAACGTATTTCAACAACAGAAGCCAATCACGTCTTCATAATTATTTCACGGCATCAGGTGAAACATTGCCCACAAGAGCTAGCTCCTATCTGGCCCAGCATATTAGCATTGCCATTCAATGTGACAATGCCAGTGTCTGGCACACTGCCCTCTGACAGTGATCTGGATCGGTTGAGCTATCTATAGATCGTTTTAAACGGTCCTTAGATAGCTCAACTGTTTCACATATATTTTATACTAGCTGTTGCTCGTATATATAGCTCGACTTCGTACGCATTTTTTTAAAGGAATTGTAGCTTAAATCCTTCCCCAGAATGCAATTTATATCCTTGCCAACATTTTATTGATTAGTTTCAAACCAATCACACCCACCACCCATTAAAATTATTTTTAATTTTTTGAGTATAAATAAATTATTATTATTATTTTCTTGTACTAACGTAGTGTAAGACAAATACCTACTAACATACTATGGACCTAAAATTTAATATTTTTTATGTTGTCTGAAATAAACTATTTTTTTTAATTTATAAAGTTTCCATACAAACATTCACACCCATTTCACTCGTACTCTTTTATGAGAGTTATATTGAAAATTCCTGAATATTTTGCATTTTAAGTATACAAACCAAGTTTCTAAGAAATCACACCACCCGTTAAAAGTTCCCATGTAACTTTGACACCCCATTTTACCCCTTTGTTAGGGTTATTTTTAAAAACCTGAAACACGTATCCATTTATTTTACATTTTATTTATTCATATCAAGTTTCAAGCAAATCGCACCACGCGTTAAAATGTTTCATACATTCGTTTTCACCCCTTTTCAACCTCTTAGGGGTTGAATTAAAAAAATCCTGCCTTTATGGGTGATTTTGCTGTAAAAGAAAGCTACCTTCCAAATTTCAGCTTTATAGCTTCAGCGGTTTCAGCTCGGCGATGATGATTCAGTCAGTCAGGTTAAGCTCTTTTATAGGTATAGATTATTCTGTACATTTCTATAATGAAGTTAGAACCTAGTATAATAATTATCAGGTCTCACATCTCAGTTGGTAGTAGCTCTGCCTTCTTCTCTGTAGGTTCGATTCTCTCATAGGACAAACATTTCTGTGATGAACATAGATGCATAATTTGGGGCTAAATGATTTTGTGTGAATTGTCCATAGTCCATAATTGTACATATAAGTTTGTATTTATTTTATTTTAATAGTGATAAATATGTTTTACCCAATAAATATATAAAATAAATAAGCAATAACGGACAGTCGATTTTATTTCATCATAATTAAGGAAGGAACTGAATAAAAATATATATGCATATATATTTATGTTATTTTTCTTTTTTTAACAGACTTCAAAAAAGGAGGAGGTTCTCAATTCGTCAGAATCCTATTTTTATATATTTTTTTTATGTATTTTCACCGATTACTCAAGGACGCCTGAACCGATTTGGAAAATTATATTTTTGTTTCAAAGGGTATACTTTCCAGGTGATCCCTTTTTTTAATTTTATCGAAATCGGTCGAGCGGTTATTAAAAAATCTACAAAAATATAAAAATTCGATAGGTGATATGATATTTTTTATACAAATGAAGTCGGTTGTCTTTTTAGTTTTTAAAACGTAATTATTGTTTTATTCATTCTATATGTTTTAAAATATTTTGTTCTTTATTTTTTTTCTATTTAAGGTTGATAAAACTAACATTTGTCAAACATACCACACGCTAAAAGCTCTGCCAGTGTGAGGATCGTCAAATATTCAAATTTATTGAAACCTACCTACCTACCTAATTACCTAATTTGCAAACCGTAAACCGGTTACCTAAGCATGTTGTTTCAGAATGTTATATTTTTGTCGTCTTCTGTACACATGTTTTCTGGCAAATAAATATCTTTATCTTTATTCTAATGTGTATTGTAATTTATTTTTATCTTAGTTTGAAGTTTATACAGCAAATACCTATGTTCATTTTCATCTATAGATGCTACGTGAATTCAGGTGAAGATTTCTCATGAGCGTCGTTTCTGTAAATCTTTTTCATTTGCAGGTGCCACGATGTTCCAGGCCCTGGAGGGTCCTTACGAGCAGGACACCATAGCGATGGTGCAACGACTCAGAGCCAACTTCATGAGCGAGCATCCATGCGTTACAGGTCAGTTTAACTCTTTGATAACCACTTCTTCTTCGTCTTCTTATAGATAACCACGAAATAAGACAATTTGTTTTTTATTATTCTTGACACGATATCGCTACTTCCTTACTTGAGGGGGTACTCTGCAGTCACAGATTGGTGGTCTAGTGGCCCTTTCGCTCCTAAGGTTGTGGGTTCAAATCCGGTCGTGCACAAGTATCTATTTTCTTTTCGATAATTTATGTGCGCTATACGTATATACTTACTCTCAAACGAGAAACAAAACATAGTCGGGAAACCTGTCATGTCGTAAAACCTAAAAAGTTTGAAGACAATCATAATAATTAAGGGCATTTCACACAGCGTCATCTAGCCCTAAATGAAATGAAATTTATTGATAATTACGTTTGAAAAATTAAAAAGAAACCGACTTCATTGAATGAAATTTGAGCTTGAAATTTTGAGATTTGAAATTTTTAGTGGAAAGTATTTTGTATATTATAATATGGGAGGACAAATAAACGCAACGATTTTGATAAAATTTATATGGGACCACCTATGAAGTATACTCTTTCAAACAAAAAAAGAAAAAAATAACAGACATGAGTAATTAACGTACAAACTAAACCTAATTAATATACTTCTATAATTATTGGTTTTTGATACTGATTGGACGAACATTGGAATCCAAACTAGGTTCGACCAAAGTAAGCAAAGCTTGTGTTATGGAATCCACATGACTGACAGGTATACTACTTATATACGTGTTTTTTTGTCAATACATATTATACATAGAAAAAAACCCAGAACTGATACAAATACTTGCAGAACATACAAACATTTGACCCGTGGCAGGAATCGAACAATCATAACTCTTCATCACATTAAATTTATTACGTTTTAAAAACTAAAAAGAAAACCGACTTCATTGAATGAAATTTGAGCCTATAGTACATTTTTAGTGGAAAGTAGATGTATTTTGTTTATATATAATATGGGTAGGCCAAATAAACGCACCGCTCCAATGAGACAGCGAGGTATCGAAGTACACGAAAACATCATCGATGTATACAATTTTTAGATTTTCGTTGATTTTTCAGCTTGACCGATTATAATAAAATTTAAATGGGACCACCATTTAAATTTTATTATAATCGGTATCGGTATTATAGCGCTTTGTTCGTAAGGGTGGTAGGTTGACAAGGTATGAATGGTATTGAGCGGTTGTGAAAAGGAGGATTTCAGTGTGTACGTACAGAAGTCCAGCAGTGGAAACAATATACTGAATCACAACCTGAAAGTTTAGTGCCGGCGGCGGCCGTGGCGGTATGGCGGCAGCATTATTTTATTATTAATCTCGTTATATAAATAATAAACGTAAATATTTATAAAACGAGATTTCGGAGTAAACGAATGTGACCACCTGCAACCATCACCCTTTGAAACATAAAATTAATTTTCCAAATCGGGTCAGGCGTCTTTGAGTAATCGGTGAACATTCATAAAAAAACAACGAATTGAGAACTTCCTCCTTTTTTGAAGTCGGTTAAAAATAATGTAGTCACCAATCCGCCGGACTATGACGGCGGCTCTAGACTACATTAAATTTAGACCCCACCTTAATTGGCGCTTTGTAGTAAAACTAGCGACCCGCCCCGGCTTCGCACGGGTGCATGCTGATAACCTGAGAGATGGACATATACCATTGCGGACTTTTTTGTAGACCTTTTTAAGGTGTACAATACTGTAGTACATTATTTTGATCTATCTCGCAGGGCTCAGTTAACGTTTGCAATGTAAGCGCATAAAAAGTGTTTATTTACGACATCACATTAGCAACCTCTAAAATGACCAGTGTTTCTCTACTATATTATCCATGTATTATAGGTACCCTTCCCTAAACCTTCCTCTTGAATCACTCTATATATAAAAAAACGCATCAAAATCCGTTGCATAGTTTTAAAGATCTAAGCATACATCGGGACAGACAGACAGCGGGAGTTACATTATACTATGTAATGATCCTTATAAATATCAAAAACATGTATAGATTTAAAATGTTA
This sequence comes from Lampropteryx suffumata, assembly GCA_948098915.1. Classification (NCBI taxonomy): domain Eukaryota; kingdom Metazoa; phylum Arthropoda; class Insecta; order Lepidoptera; family Geometridae; genus Lampropteryx; species Lampropteryx suffumata. Next base: position 17,801,806 of record OX402557.1, on the reverse strand, counting down.
AAAACCCCGACACAAAAAAACATCATATCTATAACCTAATTACAGGACGAGTTTCTTGCCGATTCTTCTCGAGCTTGGGTTAGGAGGAATTGGCACCTAAATTCACCTAGTATGTAAGTCGTTTCTAAGTGATCCTTGTAATTATCATTACATAGTATAAAACAAAGTCGCCTCCCGTTGTCTGTCTGTCCCGATGTATGCTTAGATCTTTAAAACTATGCAACGGATTTTGATGCGGTTTTTTTTTAATAGATAGAGTAATTCAAGAGGAAGGTTTATGTATAAAACATGCATAATATAGTAGAGAAACACTGATTATTTTAGAGGTTTCTAATGTGGTGTCGTAAATAAACACTTTTTTTGCGCTTACATTGCAAACGCTGGCTGAACCCTACGAGATAGATTAAAACAATGTACCACAGTATTGTTCACCTTAATAAGGTCTACACAAAGTTCGCAATGGTATATGTCTATCTCTTAGTCTATGTTATTCTCTTAGATAACGTTGTATATTAAGACATTCTGTAGTATATTTAGTATCAGCATTGCACCCGTGCGAAGCCGGGGCGGGTCGCTAGTATTGAATAAAGCATCTTTTGACTTTGACTTGAATTAATCATTGCATTCCAACGAGCTCAAACTCGATAACCTCTGTGGCAAGTTTGTGAGGAGTTTGTGATAGTATTGATTGTTTTGTATAGATGATGCTGCAGCATTAGGTCATGGTACTGTCAGCTCTGCCTTCTGCGCTGTAGATTGAGGTTTCGATGCCCTCCTTGGATAAACATTTGTGTGATGAACACAGGTGTTTGTTCTGTGTCTGGATGTTATAAAGTATTATATGAATGTATTTAAACATATACCTATTCTATCAGTCATCTCGTTACTATTATGCAAACAATGCTTAGTTTTGGGCTAAATGGTGTTGTGTGCATTCCTTCATATAACTATATTTATTTACATAACTTTCCGAAACACTTATTTAGTCTAGTGCAAAATTCAGTTATTAAAAATACTTGCCGAACTATCAGAAAGTTTCTGCAAACCAACCTTGCAACTGACATGCAGATGCAGACACCAATGGGCGCCTCACTCATCAAATCCCCTATTATCTGATGCGCACTTGACTTAGGTCCGTATTCATTTTGCGGAATACAACCGAGTTGAATAAAATCTAAACATCGTATGTTAATAATAAATATTGTAGATGACGTAGTACCTACACGTGTGGTGTGACTCGGGTTAATGAGTGCGGGAAATATAGCATGTAACCCCTGACGCAAGCTGGGGGTTGTTGTGTGTATGTCTTTGACAGCGTAGCTCTCAAGCAGATAAACCGATTTTGACCCAGAGACAGAACCAACATGTTTATCTCACAAATGTTTGTTCTGGGAGTGAAAATAACCCTTCACCCACACCGCAGAAGGCATAGCTACCTACTACCAACTGAGCTGACATGCCAGTCCATACCTACAGCTCAAAAAATTGGTGTAAAAACTAGCAGACCCGGCCACACGCGTTTCTGTGGCTCAGTTGTAAAGTTAAATTACACTGCCGTCTGTTAGAAAATTATGGAACTTTTTAAATTTGAAACAGTTAATTTGCAATAAACATGCAATAAATATTAAGGTAAAACTATTCTATTTTTCAAATTTGGTCAAATTGTTGATTTGTTATAACTTTTAAAACTATCATGGTTTTGCACATAATTTTCACTCAAAACGGGATATTTACCATGATATATGAGTTTTTCTGCTTCTCGATATTTCGGCACAGTTGCATGCGCCATGATCACGAGATAAACTGTAGTTTATCTCGTGAATTGTGAAAATGAAAATTGTGAAGAGTGAAAATTATGTTGATGTGTTGATCGCCATCTTTGTTCTTTGACATTAAAATGACATGGGCAGACTATACTTTAACGTCAGATGAGTTAATTATGTCATTACGAGATAGACGTAAGTAGGTTCCTGCGCAAAAGCTATAAATCAATAGGTACCTACACGACGTTAGCAAATACCTACTTAAGTATGAAACGTAATATTGGCTCAAAGAACTTTGCTTGGGGTTCAAACGCTCAATTGATCATTTCCTTATCACCGTATCAGACCAAACATTATTTAAAGACGGAGTGCCTCTAACAACCAATTGAACTCAAACCCGTGCTCCTCTGTGTAAATACACGCACTCAAATACACCCAACCATGTATTTCTTAAAAATAGTACAAAAAAACTATGCCTGTGTCTGCTGAAATTCGTGTAAAAATAGCAGCAAAACTAAAAATAAGCGTATGAAATCACTTCTACTTAAATCAACACTTTTTATTTAATTTTAATTGGATGTTTTTAGGTTATTTAGAGCACGAACATACGAAACATCATCGACGTCATCGACGTCAAACGACGCACTTTATTAAACCTAAATCGCGTGCGGTGACAGAATAAAATTTGATTTGAATTTGATAATTATAATTGTATACATAATTGTAATAGTTCCTACTTGTATTTAGTTGTGCAAAATAAATCATTCCAATTTTGTTAATGATCCAATATCTCACTCATTTACCCAGTAAAGGAAAACTTTTAACATATAGCAACCCTTCAATATTCACACATCCATTAAATTGTGGCTTCACTTTGAATGATCGCGGCGCGGCGCACTGTCTTTGTATTTATATGACCTGAGATCACGCTATCGTTAATAATTAAGTAGTTATTATACACTGACAAGAAAGGAGGGCAAGACTCTCATAATATCTCATTTAAACTCTCATAATGTCAATAAAAACTCACACCTACCAATTACCAATTACTCACGGATAATGAGATTTAAATAATGACGATAGATGTGGCAGATGACGGGCGTAATATAACAGCGTCGACTTTGTGAGAAAAATAATGATGGAGGTCGCTTCCATTATAACTGGATATTTTGTATTCCGTTGACACAACCACGTCGATGTCCTACTGATAGTCATAAAATTTAAAAAAGTTCTACTTTGGTACAATTCCTACGCATTCTACAATGTTCTACGCATGGAACCCCGTATTATACACAATCTGGTACAAAATAAGGTAGGTAGGTTCTTAAATAAGTGCCTATCTAATCGGCTGATATTTATTTATTCCACCTAGATAACATAGGTGTTCCTTACACAATAACAAACAAACAGCTAGATACTAATAACCGTTATAGTGAATATTTGTTCTGTGGCAGTTGGTTCTTATTTTATTCTGTGACGATAGACACAAAGATAGGACGAGATAACAGTTACATATTATTTACTGACGGTACTTGAGTATTATTATTTGACCGAAAGCGGTCACACGACGAACCAGTACGTGTACGGTCACTGTCCTGAACGGTTACTTGATACGAAACTATCTTGTGCGGCTTCGTCCACTCTCTATCCGTCTTAGATATTGTGAATTCATAAAATGCATCAAAATGGTGACTTTTAAACTTGAAAACTGCCGGCGCGATACAAAAGTGACCGAGATTTTCGGGCTGTTTTTTGAACCTAATCACCCGAAACGTTTCTTCAAGTATAGTTGACCTAAACCCCAGTGCGTTCCGGGATTAAGGTTTGTGATCTGGAACAAGTACATAACACAGCAAGCCTAGAAGAACACTGACATGAACTTTTGAATTTTGAACAGTAACTTTTTTTGTTTGACATGAACATTTATTATAACTACGAACCACAGATTTTTTTAAACATTTTAATTTCGAACAGTACCGAATTTTTTACCTTTTTTTTTTATTTAATTTGCATTATGGAGAAGCAGGAAAAATATACCAGGATCCAGTCATATGGAAGCATGACATCCAGCCGAAGCGATGATGACATGACAGTGCACAGCAAATTGTACCCTTACGCGAAGAAAATGATAATTGAAAGAGAAATTTTGTATGAAGAAGAACATCCTCCATTCCAGCCTTTGTTTGCGACCAGTCGGATTTTCGGCAAAAAGAGGTTGTCCTTCCTCCTGCTTACGTATGTGATGTTTTATGTGTGCTACCTGTCGACTGGAGCTCTGGTGTTCACGGCCTTGGAAGCGCCGATTGAGAACGAGATAAGATTGGAGCTGATCAGAGCCAAGCAGGTTTTTATGGCAAAAAACCCGAATGTCATAGGTTTGTTTTAAATCCTTCTCTTTATGTCTACTAGATAAGTACACTTAGATATTTACCTTCTCGTTCAGGGAGAAAGTTTAATATAGGGTGCTCTCTTGCATCTTTTAGGTGAAAAGGTCGCGCGCTACCATATTGATTGACAATAATTGACCAGTGAGCGTAGCCAATCTTTACAAATTTGTGGCTCCGATTATATTTCTCACTACAATACAAACAATTAAATTATCATAATTTTCATCCTGTTCTCATTCCACAAGGTGGTTCCTACAAGATTTTTGTTTTTTTTTTCCTACATTCACAAATAAATAGTTCAAGTGACATGGTAATAGGAAAGATGCCAAATAAGAAGTCGGAAATGATTTTTACCGTCTGTTCTCAGTGATCAAACACTGAGAACAGACGGTAAAAATCACTAGACGAGCAACACACAAGGACTGATAGGTACCTATTTACGAATTTAATTTGGTCGCAACGTGCACGCGTCCTATGTTCGTTATCTGCCAATGACGTGCAGTCTCTGATTTTCAAATTAGTTTTTCTTCGCGAACAAGGTAGGTACATAAATAATTATTCCTGTTTTCTCTGGGTAGTATTGTTTTAAAGCATGTTTTGAACTACCCTCAAATGCCCCGATGGCGGTTGTGAGTTTATGACACTTTTTTAATCGTAGTGAGTCACTTAAATCGATCGAAGTGTCAAACTCAGCTGTGCTTGGACTTTGGGGCTTTTGATAGTTCCAAGCAATGACTTTGTGTTCCTACCTACCATACCTATCTATAGAAAGTTGGCTTAGTGGAGTTGTCTCCTCTAGTGTGCTATTGGTCTTGGCGCCCTCGCCCAAGGGAGATAGCAGCATATATTTACCGTAACGCAATTTCAAGTGTTTTTTGGTCCCGAGATTTAAACAAAATTTCAATTATCAATAGCATAGTGTTATGCTTGAATTTAATTAGCTTCTATAGAAATTCTAGCTGCTGCCCACGGTTTTACTCTCGTGGTACTTACATAAAAAGTAGCCTATGGTTGTCCCTAAATACAATCTATCTTCATACCAAATTTCATCAAAGTCACATGGATCACATTGAAACGTCTTACATACTAGGTGAATTTAGGTGCCAATTCCTCCTAACCCAAGCCCGAGAAGAACTGGAAGAAAAAACAGACACTTTGAGACACTTTCAAATGTATGATACACTAACTACCCGCCCCGGTTTCGCACGGGTGAATTATACACATAACCTTTCCTTATAAATTACTCCATCCATTGGTAAAAATCGTGTGGATATCTGTTAGGTAGTTTTTGAGTTTATCGCACAGACACACAGACAGACATTGCAACTTTGTTTTATAATATTTACTGATATACTCGTAAATGCGGATTAATCTGTACATTTATGTAAAAAACCGTTTATTAAAAGTATAAAAGTAAAAACTTTTACTTTTATGCGTTTGAATATATTTTGCCCTCTGGAAATAATCTAGATCAGTTGAGCTATTAGATCGTTTGAAACGGCCCTTAGATTATTTCTATTTTCACATTTTTTTTTATATTATTGTATATAATTCTGCATTTTCTGTAATTCATTTTCTCAATTTATGTTATTTATATCCAGCAAACGCCACGGCTGCCATCATGTCATGTCATGACCATCTGGGAAAAGAAAGAAAGAAATCATTTTATCTCGGTGCTCTTCGTGGAATAAACTTACTTTGGAGCATCTGGCTCCAAAGTAAGCAGAGCTTGTGTCATGGGTACATGACCGATATACAACTTATATACTTACTTTTTTTTTGTTAATACATACATATTATACATAGTAACACTCAAAACCGAAACAATTACTTATAGATCACACAAACATTTGTCCCACGGCGGAAATCGAACTCGCAATTAAGCCCACGGCGCCACAAAGGTCGTCAAGAAAGAAATAAATAATTTTATCTGTGTGTTTTTCGTGGAATGTTTCATAAATATATTTTTATGATTGCGATCTTTGTTTATAGTACCTACGTATTTCAGAACTATGTAAATCTATAGAGCTGTGTGTTATGTGATAGCGATTCTTGTTGCGTCCTGTGGTGGTAGGTTCATCGAAGCGCGAAAAATAATCTTTTGTATTAATTTAAACAAAAAGTATTTATACAGTAATTCACTTTACTGTTTTAATTACTGTTTGAAACTAATTGTTATTAATGTATTCAACTATTTCTGTCATTTTTTTATTGCTTTTTTGTTTATTTTTATTGCTACAGATTATTTATATTGATACTAAATCTGGGAAGGCAGCCAGACGATTGATATGAAAAAGGAAATTGGTTGACTTTTATACTAATACGACATACTATATGAAAAATTTCTCGATTGTTAATTAAAAAGTAATCTATTAGGATTTTACAGATCAATAAGTTCAAGTCCGTTTAAAATATCGATTACCTAAATCTATCGACGTCACCATCGTGTCGACCTACATTACCTTAAAATAATAATTGCTGGATAATGCACACAACACCGTCTAGCCGCAAACTAAGCATAACTTGTATTATGGTGACCAAATGACTGATAGAATAGAACATAACATTTTTAAATACACTTATTTTAAATAATTTATAACACCTAGATTAAGAGCAAACGCATGGTATTCATCACACAAATGCTTATCCGGGAAGGGACTCGTACCCTCAAACTACAGAGCCACTACCAACAGCCACCTTTCTATAGCCTGTTGTTTTACTCAAGATAATGAGTAACCCTAATGACCTTCTATACTTTCTACAGACTAGTTTCAATTTAGTTTCCACTTGATACAGTACCTCCACAGGGTACTGTTCTCTGTCGGTGTGTCCCTGACTACAATATGACTAGTATAGTTTTCACACATGAAAACGCCCGATGCTTTTTTTGAGCATTAAAAATCAAGTTTTATTTTACCTACCTACCTATAAAAAAATATTACAAATACTTAAATACAGATATGAATTGCTAACTTTTTTATTGGCGTTTAACTACACGAAATCAGTTCAAACACCACGAAAACTTGTTTTTCTCTTAAAAAACAGATACAGCACTCACGCGCTGAGCATTGACTAAAAATGGCCAACTGTTAATAATTGAACCACGAACCTGGCAACTCTATATACTTGTATGTATGGGTGGCACCGTGGTTCCTGGCGTCCCCCTTATGCCTCTCTTTCTTAAAAGCAAAAGGACCACGACAAGAAACATTACAATTAAAAAATAAATATAGCATGCGATAAAATTTATCAGCATTGTCAACGAAAACTTCAGCATTTGTTTTGCCCAAAAAAACATTAAGAAGAGCATGAAGTTAACCTAACTTCTTTTATTAATCTTCTTTTATCCATGTGTTTTCTATAGCCGTTGTCTTACTGGCGGTCTAAAGTTTCTAGACGTTGAACGAACTAATGTATTTAAATATCGTGCCATTTTGTTTGCGCCAAGTCGTAGAAAGTTGACACAGAAAACTGCAACTCAAACCGAGAAATACATAGGTTTCCTATGTACCTACTAAATCTATCTAGATTTCTGATAGCTTTGAAGGAAAAATAACAATTATTGATTGATCGATCGATCGATTGATTTCGATCTGTCTACATAATTTCGTTCTGGAGTAGGTAAGGCCTTTGATTCATGATCCTTTGCCGTTTTAAAACCACGTGATTCTAGCACACTTCAATCTTTGTGAAAATGGCTCCTATCTGGTCCAGCGTGTTGGCATTACCATTCAACGTGGCAATGCCGTCAGTGTCTTGGGAACACTGGCCTCTGGCAGATCTGGATCACGCAAGCTATCTATAGATCACTTAAAATTTTACTTAGATGTACTAGGAACGCAGAACCGACAAGAAGTCACATAAAGTTTGTATTTACTAAATGGATTTAATGCAAGCAGCTGTAGGTATATCCAGATTATAATGTTATAGTACCAGGTTAGCAGGAGCTACCAAGAGATTCGAATAATGATTATACTTTGAATATACAGTTGTGATATTGTTAATTTGAAATAAAAGTACCAAGCGTATATTATTTTTTTATAATAATAATAACGGACATTTCACACAGCATCATCTGGCCCCAAAGTATGCCGAGCTTGTGTTATGGGTACCAACATGACTAATAAGACTACTTTATACTTTTTAGAAGTAATTATTTGTAAAGTAATCATGCCTGCTAAAGTTAATCATTAATTTTGTTATTCTTCGTTCTTGGTACTTTTGCGTTAAGTCTATTATAGAACTTACTAGCATTCATATTTTACTGATTATAAAATGTAATACCGTCGAATCAGATCACGCGCTGTGAAGGCTTTTGAAGTCAAGGATCATAATGATCAGTGGTCAAGTCCCAAACCAATTCAAAACCATTTAAGGTAATACTTATAAAAAAACGTTTTTTAAGGTACAGTTCAGGCTGTACTCAAAATGTAGTAAAGCCTTAAGTAGGTACCTACTAGGCGTATTTTCCTTGTGATTTCATAATTATTATGCAACTATGTACTCGTAATTTGAAAATTCCCCAAAAAGCAGTTTAGCCGCTGACCTCATCGAAAATAATCACTTCAAAGCACAATATTTATCAAACGAATAACTGTAAAGGATTTCCTAAAAACCATTTTTTTTTTTGTTTTTATGTTATCTTTGTAGAGGCCATTAATATGTATTATCGTGCAAAATTGAATCACGACATGTCTGCGATAGCTCTGATTAGGGTCAGACGTCAGACAGACAGACGAGCGGATATAGCGAAACCTATAAAGGTTCTTTGTGAACATCGGAACCCTTGAAATCTCAAAATATGTCAAACAACAACAGGAAAAACAAGGTTGGCTAATCGGACGGTGATCATCACTTCTACCTAAGTAATGGCTTTTATGTTATGTACTAAAAAGTCATAGCGCACTTTGTTAGAATTAGTAGATTTTCGACCGAAAACGACTCAACTCTAAACAACTTAGTTATTAAGTACAATTGACACGACTCTACATTATAAGCATTTGCGTTTCGTTTCACAAGTCCTTCTATCACCGCATACGCAGCCCGACGCGACGAAGAGAGATAGCAGTAGTTCGGTCTTGCTCTGGTTTGTGACTCAGACAGACACATTGCACAGTGGTCGATTTTCAACCTTCCCATTAAAGTTAAAAAAAAGTTTAGTTTTCGTGTCCCTTAGTGTCAAAAATGAATCCATCAGTAATAAATGCGAAAATGTATTAGTATGTTTTTATTTAAAGCATCGCACTCGTGGTAGGTACCAACAAAATAAAAGTAACTTAAGTTTTATTTAATTAATTTATAAAACATGTTTCCGTATCCGTACAGCCATTTAGCCGTAAACAAATAACAAATAAACAGATATACAGACAGACTTATTCAAATTTAAATAAATATTGGTGGACAATTTACAACATACAACTTATCTCAAACTAAGCATAGCAACCAGATCTTTGATAGAGCACATAGATATTGCATACATACTTCAGATACTTTATAGTATCCAGACACAGAACTAACATCTATCATAATTCATCAATTCGTCACATTATCAATTTATACCTAATATCACAGTATGCGTATATGAAAACCGAACCTGTGATCAAAATAAAAGAGAAGGTTTAAAAATCGACCACTGTGGAATTCCCAGACGTCAGTGAATGAATCAGTCACTCTCGGCCTCCCAGCCAGAAGTGGTGTCCAACGAACGACTAGTGTAGATACTTGTTTCTCAAAAGTGCCTACATTAATGTATATAAATCATAGCAATTCCATAAATCAATTGAATAAAGTGACGTCATTAATAACTGTGCCTATTCAACAGAGTGTAATACTATTCCCGTCTACCATAACGGAGCGTTAGTGTTGATAAGTAACCGAGGTAAGTTAGAAAAAAATATTTATGCTTGCTATATGCTCAAATTTATATAAGTAAAGTTGATGTGCTTTTCTAGATTTCACTTAAAACAGCCGACTCTAGTCTAACAGGCTATTGATCTGATGAAATGGCTCTAGTCTAGAGTACAAACTTTTAATTTCATCAGAATACTAAAAATAGAATGGGTCAAAATACTGTAAAAGTTGATAATTGATTTATTTGAGGGCATCCAACAGTAGTTGCACAAGTATTACAAGTTGTATAAGAGCCTCGAATTTTATGCTTATTACTAATTAAAAGAAACCACAGCGTGCTGCGTGCGTTTTTAATTATTGAAAAACTCAACAATATAGACTTGTTTTCAGGATCTTAAGTAGGATTTTTTTGTTTCAGGGCAGAGTTTTACCACCTCGAGTAGAAAGGGTGGTAGCTATTTCCGTCGCAGTTTCCGAATCCTAGTCACTACACGCAATCATTTACTTAACTTTACATCAACGCAACGTGTTCAAACATGAATGAAAAAATAGAAAATCAATCATCACCAAATACTTTGGCGTCGTCGACAAACAGCAACACAATGTCAGAAAATGAAAATAATACAGGTTTTGATTTTAATTGTCAATGCGTTCAAAAATATGAAGATATTCCGATGGATTCCTCGTCCTTTAAATTGTTCTATGCTAATATGCAAAGCACGTGCAGTATTGACAAGTTTAATGAAATAAAATGCATAGTATTCAACTGGACAAAGACAATACACGTGCTTTTATTAGTTGAGACATGGTTTAAATCAGAAGAAGAAGCAGAAAGATACCAGATACCTGGCTACACGCATGTTCCCAATATTAGGATAAAAACAGAAGGAGGTAAAAAATGGGGTGGTGGTGTTTCTATTTTTATACAAAATAGTCTTAAAAGTAACTACAATGTTATACTAAATGAGTTTGATGAAAATAGCAATCATTACCTATGGTTACGTGTACATATTACAAAAGATTTGCCATTGAACATCGTAAACGTATACAAGCGAGAAGGACCGGATAAGTTTAATGATTTTTTGGAGAAGTACAGTGGACATTTGATGGATTTGCAACAAAAACCACGAGAAAATGCGGTCACTTTCGGTGATTTTAATACAGACCTACTCACCGAAACGAAACTCGCCCAACAATACCTTCAGAAAATTCAAGACACGGGATTCGAAGTTGTGAACAAAATAGATAGTGAACATAGCACGCGTGACACTGATAAAAGAAAAACTCTGATAGATCATGTATGTACAAATGTAAAAAACCATCGTTTCAATATGTCTATAATTAACTCTTGCTTATCAGACCACAAGCATATATTTCTTGAAATTCTAGGAATGGCACCGCAACCGCAGTACTACTCAGTACTCGATCTTATAACCCAATCCTCTAATATAAAAAATGCAGAATACTTAAATAAATACAATGATTACGAATACTTAGAACAGTTCATAAATGAGCAGAATGATAAAAGTAAAATAGACAAAGAAATACAATATCCAGTATCAAACTGGGTAAATAAAGATACGAACGATGCAATAAACACACGAAATATTGTATATGCACAAACTAAAATAAAAGAGCAAGCTAATGTTGTTTCTTCGATTATAACACACAAAAAACAACATTTTTATAAATTATTTGAAGATAATAAAGATAATACAAATAAAATTTGGAAACTAATATATTTACTTTCGTGTGAGTCAGTAGCCAACTCAGGTTACGAAACTTTGAAACTTATTTCTAACCTAAACGCAAAAAACATTATATGTAAAATAAAAAATCCCCCCAGAATCAAATTAAATTCAGGGCCTATCAAAGAAGGAAATGGTATCTGTGATTATTTTAATTCAGTTTTTTCATCAATCGGAAAAGATTTAGCGAATAAAATACCCAACTACTACCACGAATATACAAACATTATTGAAGTGTCCGAAGATAAAACCTTCAGAAATTTTATACAGTGTAGTACTATAGATGTTACAAAAATTATTGATGAATTAGATGACAGCATACCTACCGGGCTAAGTGCTATTAGTGTTAAAACGATAAAAAGTCTGAAAGACGTTTTAGCCAAAAGGATAGCAGACATTATAAATACTTCTTTATTTAATGGAGTTTACCCTGACAAGCTTAAAGTTGCTGTAGTTAGACTAATTTACAATTTACGAGATTCAATTAAACCAAGTAACTACAGACCACAGACAGTCTTTCCACCTATGTCCAAAATTTATGAGCAAGTCGTGTATAATCAATTAAATAATTTTCTGATTGAACAAAAGTTTTTTAAACACGCACAATATTATGTCTCTCGTCACAAAATCTCTGCCAAGTATACTGTCATAGACCAAGTGACTAAAATATATAAACACATAGACAAAAAAAACACAAATTTTGCCATAGGGATCAATATTAACATATATAAAATTTTCGATGCGGTAAGTCACAAAAAGCTACTGCAAAAACTGAGCAACGTAGGCGTCAAAGGGACGGCTCTAAATTGGTTTGAATCCTACTTACAAAATAGGTGTCAGATTGTAAAAATAGGTAATTACGAAAGTACTTCACAAAGTGTGACTTACGGTATTCCCCAAGGTTCAATTTTGGCCCCACTTTTTCTAGATATCCTTACAAACGATATTCATAAAATAGGAATAAACGGGCACCCAACAGTTTCTGTTAGAGATACATGTCTTTTCTACTTTGGAAATTCATTTGACAACATACAGAATAATATTCAGGAAGATCTAAACATTCTTAGTGATTTTTTTAAATGTAATTTACTAACCATCATCCCATTACAAACGTCATATACGATTTTCACGGCTAAAAATAAACATATACCAGATTTTACTCTAACGATAAATGGCGAAAATATAAAAAAGGCAGATTACATAAATTATCTCGGTCTATTTATTGATAGCACATTAATGTGGAAACCGCATATCGATCAGGTAAATGATAAACTAACACAGCTTTATAAAATAGTCTCTCCCAAAGAAATAGCCGAATTTATCCCATTTAGTATTTACAATACATTAATAGAGAAAATATTTTATGTAATAGAAATTTGGGGGTCCGCTGCAAATACACATATAAAAGAGTTACAAAGAACTTTAGATAAATTAATTAAACTATTAGGAAAAGAAGAAACTAAACCATTCAATCTCAGGCAGATGTATATATACTCTATCTGCATCTGTATCAAAAATATTGACATTAAAACCATTCAATCTAATTTAAAGCTTAGCAAAGTAGGCAATACGCACAACCTAAGAAATGAAAATGATTTTAAATTAAAAAATACGCGGACAAACTACGGAAAGAGAGCGATATCGTTTGCGGGAGTGCAATCTTACAACAAATTACCTTACGAAATTAAACAATGCAATGACTTAAAATTATTCGAATCAGAACTAAAAAAACATGTACTTACATTAAACATAGATTAGATTGAGCTTCTTTTTATTTAACCATATTAGGTTGTGCATATACCAAATTTAATGATCACACGTGTCTCGACTCCTCTTAGTCATCCTCAAAGACCGAAGTAATTAGAGATCACAGAACTCTACCAAACCTCGGGATTAAGCATTTGAGCATGTTCGTTTTTTTGTACCTTTATTCATATCTGAAAATGAGTTTTATGTAAGTAGGTAGGTTGGTTAGAATTCATCTATCGTCAAACCAGTCAAGTTTATATTTTTTTATAAATAAACACGTGTTTTATTCACGTATTATTTTGTCGATGAAGGAACCGACACTGTTTCGATTCATCTAGAGAATTCTAGAGAATAGACTTTGACAAAATATTACGCGAGTAAAACCCGTGTTTATCAAAATGTAGGTACAGTCAAGTTTATTTTAGTTTTTTAAATCTTGTTTCTATACACACAGTATGTTATCGCCTTGAACAGTCAACCAAACTTTTTGTAGGTCTGTAGAACCTTTTTTAACCTAAATCTTTTTACAGTTATCTGCGTTTACTCTACTCAATAGAATTCATTTGAATTTGGAATGACGTTTTAATATATTTTTTTTAATTACTTTACTGATATGCTATCCTTATGATATTATTATTATCTGACGTTGACAATTTATTTTATACCTAGTGGTCTACAGAGTGGCCGAGTTTAGTTGACTGTCGGTACTTAATGATTAATAAAACATCAGTGTTTTTGTTAATAATATTCTACAATAGGTACCTATACTTAATACTGTTCGGACAGAATGACTGCTAGCTACTTTTATATTGATTTGGATTTTACAAAACATTATGTACTTAGGTACCTTATTATTTTTATTCTGATTTGATTTGTATTTTTTTATTAATATTTTATGTACCAAAATAACAGTACCCTATAGGGTACACGTTATTTTAGTATACATGTGGTAGCAATAAAAACGAGTTATATTTAATATCCATTAACAATGTATGTTTTACATAAATACCTTTTGCCTAAATATTATAACTACTTACAGGTTTTTATGTTTAAAAATGTGTATACCTACCTACTTTATGTACTCACCTATTTTGTTATTTGTATGAGAAAAATATATATACAACTTAATTACAAAGCAGTTGTTATTTTAGCTAAAATTATATTCTATTTTAGTTTCCTGGTTTCCGAAGCACAGAAAGCGGAAGCGTACAGATGATAATGATATTCAGGTCACCCATCCAAGTATTGACGATGCAGAGCCTTAGCTTATTATTTGCTAGGTGCATACCCATGATGATCCTAAAAAGCGCTAGGAGCAGGACGAGTTTCTTGCCAATTCTTCTCGGACTTGGGTTAGGAGGAATTGACACCTAAATTCACCTAGCATAGGAAAACGTTTCAAAGTGATCCTAGTTTTGAATAAAACATATTTGAGCATGAGTTTAAGTTTAATGCTAGAACTAACTCTGTACTTATTTATGACTTGTTTATGCCCGCGGCTTTGTAAAGCCCGGATACAAAGTACTAACACCGTAAAATTCTATTCGCCGAGCTAAAGGAAATTCTCAAAATCTTATTTTGTTTGCACCAAATTTCAAATTACAGTAATAGTTTTATAAAACTAGGTATTTATTAATAATTTCAAATTGTTATTTTTCCATTTTCCTAAGATAGTCCGCAGTTTTAATCAATTATTATTTATTATTAATCGAAACTGATACACATTGATTGTATCAAGAGTTCCATAATCGCCATGATCTATGATCTCGCCATGAAGGACAGGGAGATATTGATAAAGACGATGTAAGTACAATGTAAGCTGAGGGTTAGATACCCTTCCAGGACAGTCAGCTACACAGTTTCTATCAGCAGAGATAGACACATCGTCTTTCTTTTAAAATTACCTTCAACGTGTTTATACAGGGTGGACCAAACAGTGACGTCCAAAAAATTTGGTTGAAGTCATGTGTAAAAAAAAACCATGACAGGTAAAATACTGAATTTCGGCCGAATCGGTAAAACTTGTTTAGTTTTACCGATTCGGCCGAAAATCAGTATCACAAAAAAAATCGCCGAAAATCCAAATTTTATTACCAAAAATCGGGGCTTTCCTGGGAAAGGATTTTTTTTTGATCCCTCTTTATCTGCATATAGCTCACATTAAAAGTAGAACGAAGCAAGAAGAAAAGAGCTTCTTATTGTTTCACTAGTTATTTACCTTTAACCAGTGTGGTGAAAGGTTTAAAGTACGCTTCAGAGGCTCCTATCATAAAGGAGGCTCATAAGGCCCCTATCATCATTACATATTAACAAACAATGAAACAGAAAAATTTAGCTAATTTTCAAAATCACTAAATAGTTACACAAACCTGCGGGCCTAGCACGGCACGAGGAGAAATAGTCTTTCCACCTTTTTATCTACCTGTCAGTGGAAATACACCACCACCTGTCCACCACAGGTGGATAAAAACGGGGGAAAGACTATTTCTCCTCGTGCCGTGCTAGGCCCGCAGTAAAGATTCAATTATTAAAATTTTTTGTAAACAATTTTTTTTTTTCATAAAAAGAACCGACTTGTTCGCTGATGGCGTGTTTTAACAAATGTATAAATATGATGAAATAGAATACTTATAATCGTATACCTACCTATTTGTAAATAAATAGGGGTAAATAGGTACTTAAGATAAGATACTTTGTACCACCAAGGCAAGAAACAACATCTATGTGCCTTGGTGTGTTTATCATAATTACACAAATAAACCCACGGAATACATTATTATTAATAGTACAAATACTGAAACGGAATAAAATAAGTATTTATTTTATTTTATGGTATATAAATTTCCTTTTCCTGGTGTAAAATGCGCATTGAAATAGCTCTGCTTCAGATAATTGGATATATTACTTCTAGTTTATTATTACTAGCTGCTGTCCGTGGCTTCGCACGCGTGGTACCTACTTAAAAAGTAGCCTATATCCGTCTATATCCGTATCATGGGGATACAATCTTCTCCTTACAAATTACATCAAAATCCAGCGAGTTATAAGTATTACATAGCTGCTACTGCGACAGCGATCTGCGAATTATGCCACAATTCGTAAAAAATCGTTCTTATTACGTAAGCCAGCCGCTTCCTGTCGCCTGTCGCTTACCTACAGACAATTCAGAATATTATGTACAGGGCCGTCAAATATTGCGTAGATATTAGCGTTGAAAATGTGTTTGACAACAGTGATCGCGCATGCTTATTGCTAGTTGTCGCGAGGTCTACTTAATAATGGGCTCGTTCAGCCGTTTAACTGTTAAAAGGTAACAAACAAAAAGACAAATAGACAGACAATAGCCCAGATTCTGTAGATTCACCTGACTATGTATCTAACATTTCCTAAAATACGAAAGACCTTACATTGCTTGTACTAAAGTCCAAATTACAGTAACATTTTTAAATCACAGTTCCAAAATATGTTAAAAGTGACATTTGACATTCCTATATTGAATAGATTTTCCTAGGATTTTCCGCAGTTTTAATCAACACTTCTTTACCTGATGACTAAATTGCACTTAAACACGTCAATATATAAATAATAAATAAATATTGGTGGACAATGCACACAACACCATCAATTCCTAAACTAAGCATAGCTTGTATTATGATGACCAGGCTGGTAGAATTTCAAATACATACAAAATATTTATAACACCGAGACACAGAACAAACGTCTATGTTCGTCATACAAATGTGTGTCCTGGGAGGGAATCGAACCCTCAACCTACAGCGCAGAAGGCAGAGTAAACACCAACTGAGCTGACAGGCCAGTCAATCACACATCAATTTAGTACATTTAAAAAGTGTCATTAAAACATGTTGCTGAAATTCTGACTTTGGTGCAAATAAATATATTAGGTATAAATAATGCCAGACATTTCACATCACAGCATCAGGGCCCAAAGTAAGCAGAGCTTGAGTTATGGGTACCACTTGCCTGGTACTTAAATACTTTTTGTGTATACATATACATAGAAACACCAAAAAACAAAATAAAAAAAGATCGTTATTATTTAACAAAAATGTTATGGGTCTGGCGAAATTACCGAATTAGGGCTATAGGAAGGCAGACAGAGACTTGAATTATACATTTACAAAGACTATGTGTTGTTTTTAGATGATGACTTGGAGAGGCTCCTCGATGGAGTTATCCGAGCCAGCAACCGTGGGGTATCTGCGTCACGGAACGTCAGCGGTGGCCCCAATTGGAGCTTCGGGCAATCGCTGTTCTTCTCCTCAACTGTCGTTACTACTATCGGTTAGTAAACAAATAAATAATGCTGAATATTACACACAGCATCATCTAGTCCCGAAGTAAGCTGAGCTTGTGTTATTGGAACCAGAAGAGTGATATACTTATTAAAATCAATGCACACATCATCATCTAGCCCTAAACTAAGCATAGCTTGTATTATAGTGACCAGATGACTGATAGAATATATCTTCAAATACATATTTATATGGTACTTTATAACGCCCTGACACAGAACCAACACCTATGTTCATCACTCAAATGTTTATCCTGGGAGGGAAACGAACCCTCAACCTACATCGCAGAAGGCATAGCTACTACCAACTGAGCATGACGGAATCAGATTACAGATTACGAAGATTGAATACTCACATATATATTTAAATACAAAGCTAAGACACTTTATAAGATCCAATAAGAAACTGTCAACAACTTTTAATTAGCTCTCAGGCATTCGGGTCCCAAAGATTAAAGCCACCGAAAATCCTAGAAAAATCAATTCAATAAAGGATTCATTCATTTATTGAATCGATTTGTCTATGATGACAACTTTAACATATTTTAGAACTGTCATTCAAATTTTACTCAAATTTTAGCTTTCTTGCGAAGAAAATAAGGTCTTTCGTATTTTAAGTAATTTTAACTATTCTGGCAAAACAACAGAATAGGGGCCAATTTCTGAGATATCTAAAGATGTTAAAGGTTCAATATTATATAGGTTACGGCCACATGACACCGCTGTCGAGTCCCGGCAAGCTGTTCTGCATCATGTATGCAGTTCTCGGCATCCCTCTGACTCTGGTGCTTCTAGCAGCTATGGTGGAACGCCTGCTCCTACCAGCTACAGCAATGTTGCGAGCCTTAAACGCAAGCCTGGGACATCTGTACCGCCCTTTTACCATCCGGCTTATTCATCTCCTCATCGTTGGTAAGTTACTTTGTCAGGCAAACATTTGTGATAAGCTATGACTATGTATCTCGGTTACAATGTTGATGTTATCTCGTCAAAGACGAAGTATGTGACACCATTAATAATTAAGAACCTTATACCTACCATACCATACCTACCATATTTTGAGCTTTAATTACATAGTGTTGAAATCTCACACTTCCCATTCATTTTAGGGTTCCGGGATCCACAAGCAATCTCTTTTTATTTATTTTATTTATTACTAGCTTCTGCCCGCGCACGCATAGTAAATACATAAAAAGTAGCTTATGTCTGTTTCTAAGATTGATGCCAAAAAAAAAAATCTGTTGATCCGATTGCTACCAAACTTCACAGGATTACACGCTAGGCCAATCTGATGATTTCATAAAAACACAAATGAACTTACAGAATAATTCCAAGCCGTTCAAATATTATAAAAAGTCATCAATTTAGAATAATAAGAAATACAATAAAGCACAAACATAAGAATGTCAAAAAAGAAATAATATCAAAATCATTATATTCGTAAATCAACATTAAAATTAAAAACATAAATTTAGCATGCCGTAAAATTTAACAGCATTGTCAACGAAAACGTCAGTATATGTTTTGCCCAAAAAGAAACTTTAAGAATAGCAAGTGTTCGAGGCGTAGGAGCCGCAGCTCCAGCACAATCGAAAAAATGTATTGAGCCGCACAAGTACGTACACGAGACGTTCGCGTCATAATGCCTGCCATGCGCATTAGTGGGACATTTAATCATCTCCGTTCCAAGATCTCTGGATCATCCACTCCACCGCGCAGAATCAGGAAGTAATGCAGGAAGAGAAGCATATTTCGTCTCAGCTGGGTTGTGCTGAGCCTGACCATACCGGAGACAGAGGGATACAAGTAGCGCTAATAACCGTACAATCTTTTGTAAGCATATCGAGCAAACTTGCGCTGGACTCGTTCGATCATCAAAGTTTACTTAGCTTCGTGGTGGTCCCAGACGATCGCGCCAAACTCTAGGCGACTACACACATGTGCTTTACGCAAATCAGGGAACTTCTATGTATTCGGCATTATTAAACCCAGGATTTTACAGCCTTGCTTACAGGTGTTTGTGACATGCGTGTTAAATTCAACTCGTCAACCAGACCATCTTATCGTCATTTAATTGGGTCGGTCGCCCCCCGAGTGTCATTATTAATGAATTACATGACACTCAGGTGACCGGATGAGGCTTGGTGAAGAGCTAAAAGCGCGCGCCACATTCCTGCTAAAACTACACGAGAATAACCAAATACGAGAGTAAAGAGGCCCTATTCGGCAAGTCTCGACTATGGTCGTTTCCATTTTGTATCGGTATTTCGTGCCTGAACTGAACTTTGTGTTTGCGCGAAACACTTCCTTTACATTCTCGTTGTCGTCGTCAAGTCAATTTTATCAACGAAAACGCATTCAAATTGCCTCCATCTTGTACAAGTACCGAATGGATAACTGCGCGAGCGAGAATATCGAAGTCCACTTTCGGTCTCGTCTCGGCGAGACCCATTTCGGTCTCGTCCAGTCACGGCGAGACCCTAAGCAGAGACCTATTGTCGAGAATGTGGAGCGCGCTATAGATATTAAAACCCACAGTTCATTATCATTACATGCTTCCCAAAAACATGAAAGTTGTTATGATAACTGGTTTTAACGCCATATCATTCGGCGTTCCCTCAAAAATGTATTAGCATCCTAGTAGTTTGTGCTTCCGGAGCACGGAAGCACGGAAATTCACCCATCTTTGCATGACGATACTTATGGGCGGCATATTAACTCAGAACGACTGACTAAAAAATACACATAGGTAGGAAGAAGAAGGGATGATTTAATATAAACAAAAATCTCGACAAAAACTCGTAAACAAATACATATGTGTGAGTGTGTGACGCATGCTTGATATGAGTGTTGTCTCAAATGTTATCGCGTCAAACGACAGCTGGTAGTTATTGCAAATGATTTCATTATACCTAATTATTATTTACACGTTTTGATTTTGAACCAACTTACCTATTATATAAATGATGAATAACCGAGGTCAAATTAAAAATAAATAAATAATTCTGGATACTTCAGACAGCGTCATCTAGCCCCAAAGTAGGTACCTAAGCAGTGCTTGTGTTATGGGGAACCACAAAACTGATATACTACTTTTAAATTTATTTTATACATACATATTATACATAGAAAAACTCGAGACCCGAGACAAATATTTGCAGATCATACAAACATTTAACCGGGGCGGGATTCGAACCTTCCGCGTCTCAGGTTGGTCTTCGCCCATTGCGCTACAGAGTTCGTCAAAATTCTAATTCTATATTTATTTTGTTTACCAAATAATTTATCCAAGGTTCATCTAGAAAGTGCCCTGCCAACTTCCTATTTTACTAAATCATAAAAATAATATAAATGTAATAAAGTATTGTGTAGAATCATCAACTTTCATTAATTTAACTATTGCGTTACAGTAACATAACATTGGCATGTCAAATTGTACAATAAGATGTATTATTACCTACATTCTCATTCTAACCTAGCATTTATACTACTCACGTTTGCAAATCAGAGAATGAACTATGTACTACATACTACTATACGTATTGGATAGGTGTCATTCAAAATATATTTTTATTTTTAGTTAAAACGCATTTAGTGGGAACCTCGTGATTTCTAAGGGTAGTTTATTATACATGTCGACCTGTCGAGCATAAAGAGACGCTTACCAATTTATACTTAGTAAATATGCCGGTCTCAATAGGAACTACATATTAGAGCCTCGAGACATTGGACCCGTGGGGAACAGGAACCCATCGCGTTTTCAAAATTATTTCACGACCTGAGGTAGAAACATCGGGTGACCCAAGAACTGGCTCCTATCTGTTCGAGCGTATTAGCCGTGGCAATGCCGCAAGTGTCTCTGCGAAGCACCCTCTGGCAGTGATCTAGATCAGTTGAACTATCTATGCCTACATCGTTTTAGCTCTACGTGTATTTTATGTTATTGTGAATTATTCTGTACATACAGAAATATACAGAATAATACACATTTATTTGAAATACTATTTTAAGTAAAACAGAAAACAAAATTACGATTTCTATTTTCAGTGGCATTGTTCGTCGTAGTTTGCCTGGTAATCCCGGCGTGTATCTTCTCGTACCTGGAGCCAGAGTGGAACTTCCTGGACTCGTTCTACTACTGCTTTATGTCCCTAACCACCATCGGCCTTGGAGATTACATTCCGGGCGATTCTCCCGACCAGCCGTACCGTCCACTTTACAAACTCGTGACGACCAGTAAGTAAATAACCGTAGGTACCTAACTACAATTATATTGGTCATTTCACGTTAGATCTTCATACGCCATGCCATTCTGCCAGCCAGTCATGCCAATGGCGTCTGTATAAAGTATAGCTTAATCTAATCTCAGACCAATTAAGTTATAAGGAGACCCAATATGTAGTTATAATTACATTCAAAATCAAGACTTTGGAAGCTTTGATCGTTTGTCCGACACTAACTAAATAGACTTCGGTGCCGTACCATTTATTCAGGTTGACACGAGTTTCGTTCGAGTTTTCTGTTTTTAGGGCTCCGTATATCAAAAAGAAAATAGGAACCCTTATATGACCACTTCGTTGTCCGTCTGTCTGTCTGTTTGTATGTCAATACCCCTTTCCTCGAGAACGCGTGGAGGTATCAACTTAAAATTAATATCAAATACTTAGGTCTGCGGTCCTTTGAAACTATAAAAAAATCAACGCATTAAAAAAATACGGCATAAATACGCCTTATTTATGACCCATATTTCTAAATACTTCCAGTTGACCAAGAATCATGAAATTCGCCAAAAAGCTCATGCAGTATAAGTAAAAGAAAAAAACCGAAAACCGTTAATTTGTAATTTATCACATGGTTTTTTGTAATTACAAACTTTAAAACAATGTTGAGTCCTTTATAATTGACGGTATAATAGGTAGGACTAGTCATAGTAACAGGTGGTAAAAGAACCACGATACTGAAAAATGTAAATAAGTTCTTAGGTACGAAACCCTCTCAGGTGCGAATTTCGCATCTGACTGATTTATTTATTATATACCAACCTAAATGCCTGACCAAACTTTTAAAGAACATTACGATTGTCAGTCATTTACATTGTAGATTCATATCTACCTTATTTTAATATTAATTTGATTACATATTACGGTAACTTTTATTCATCTTTCTCATTTCCCTTTTACAGTTTACTTAATAGCCGGCCTCGCATTTCTGTACCTGACGCTCACCGTATTCTACGACATTCCACAACTGAACCTCAGCACTGTCTTCTCATCCGTGAAGCTCGACGAGGATCCGGAGAAAATGCGTCTCAGTGGATCTGGAGTCATGGGACCTGGGTACGGCCTCGGCGGCGGTCTCGTGATGAGGGATGACTACAACCATCATGACCAGCGTCGCTCCGTGGTCCTTATCCGACCGCACGTGGATGACTCTCCAAGCCCTGAGGACACCACACCGGTTCACGCTAAAGATATGCGCGTCCACTGAACACTCCGACCTCAGACGACTTCTATGCTTGACCACATTTCCAATATCTATGGTTACGACTCACAGCATTAGTCAAAGTATGGGCAAATATAATCTGCCACTAGAGCACCGTAGACGTTTAGATAAAAAATACATTAACTAACACACTTTCTGTAGCGATTCTGTGTTGTAATCTCTGAAAAATGTTGTGGTCTTGCTATAGTGATTAACATCTATCTATGGTATGAATGACGAATAAGAGATCGATGGCAAGTTGATCAGTCTTGTTAGCCCTTACTTTGGCCAGTACTTTGCGAGTACGTTATTTATTGCATGGTCCAAGTCTACGTGTGAAGTTGGAAAGTGCAACTGGCGAGTGGAGACACTTTCAGGAATCTTTGTTTGTTTTGAATCTACACTTCATTTGCTCATCGATGTACCTTGTGAGAGTAAAAACGAGCGTGTTGTGGTTTTTACTCCGTGTGAAAAGCAGCAGTCGTTTTGCAATTTTAAAGTTTAGAGATTTTTTTATGACTTATAATAGACTGACTTTAAGACCAGCGATCAGCGCATTGAGTATACGCAATTTAATAGTAAACTTGTCATCTGAATGTCTCTGGCGCGGAATGAAGGGAATGTAAGTAATTTCAAGTTCTTTGTGTTAATAAGTGTGCTTAAATGTTCTCACTTTGTACTTTTGTTCAGGATTCCCTTGTTGACCGTCCCGATCGCTTACTTTTAAAATGTCTGGATACGAAATTTAAATAACTTTGCATTCAGCGTTTCGCTGGCGTGAACCGAGTTGGGATAAGACTGACAAAGTTTTGCAAATTTTTCACATTTTTCTAATTCTTTTTTATTAAAAATTCGCCCACTTGGCGGAGAAAGTTTTTGAAATTATACAAGACGGAAACATTGTAATATCTTAACAGACTGACTATCAACATTGGTGTAAATGTACCTATTACGCAAAAAAGTCACTTCATAAATACCTAGTTAATTAACTATCTTATTTCCTAAATTGAGATGTGCACATGTTTACATAATTTAAAACCGATAATATCAAAAGCCAGAAAAACTATTTTTTTTTACAGTAAGTTGAGGAATGTCGAATCATGCGAGAGGCTTTTCAAAATAAAACATTATTCTCTTCTGGTAGTAAACTATAATAAAATATACGACTTATACTAGGTATTACCAAGAAGTAGTTGGAAAAAAAAACGCTAGTAGAAGTTAAAACATATAAATGTTATAATCAATACATATTAAAATATTATATTCACAAAAATATATTATTATACCTACCTACTTACTAACAAATTGTACCTAGATAAGTTTAACGTGACGTAGTACGTATCAATTTTATGTGTGATAGAAGACCAACCCTTAGAACCTTTGAATTTAATAAAACACCTATTATAGTAGGCACTTACATAGGTACTATTTAACTAAATAGAATCAGCATAAAAATAAATTATGTACCTATAGGAAGTAAATAACTAGTAAATATGTAATGAATATCAGTTTAGGTAAAAAGTTAATGTTAGCTGTGTTAAATTATCATTAATATTTCACTTTTGAAGTGTCTGTAATTTCTGTTACATAAATCAATTGAATTATGTGTCCCTAATCGCAGGCTATATGAAAATTATACACAAATAATTTTGCAATTTTCATAACACGTATGAACTTCAGAAGTTATTTTTAGTTAGTTAGTTTCCTATGTAGCGACGCAGCTTTATGTAGGGTATCTATCACCTACTAGTGCCTACCTAAATATTTTAATAAGCTCTTGTTTAGGAATAATTATGTACTTATTTAAGCAATTTTTTTTATTATACATTAAGTTGAACGCAATTAATGACAATATCAAACAAAGTAAAAGAGATTATTATATTATTTATCTATCTATACATACACATTCTATACACAGATATTTTATTAGGTACCTTAAAGATAGATTTACTTAGACTTGATATAGACATTACCCTATTTTTTAAAGTATTTATCTAATAACTATACCTAACTACCTACCCTACCTATCCTAGTACTGAGGGAGGCATTTACATTTTTTTATTTACGGACAACTATTGCTCAAGCAAATTTTTGAAGGTACGCGACTCATTTCATAATAGTTATTGCTACTTACTTACCTAACTACCTACCTAATTCTTATTATATATTGTACCTACCCAACCTCTGTTATTTGTTTCAACTCTAAATGCCTACAAATGCAAAAATATCTTATATTTATAGTATTAAATATAATAAAATAGGGTATGTTGTAGAATGCATTATTATCTAAATATAATGCATAATTATAATTGTTATTGTAATTTAGAATTACATATTGTAGCCTACAGTGTAAAATTATAAAAAAAATTGTAGCTAAGTAAGTACTTAATTGTTGACAGTTCTAACACATTACATACTACCTACTGTGTGCTTTTATAGCAACCGTACCTAGAGACTAGAAATTAACACGAATACCTAGTTGTGAGTAGTTAAAAGTTTCCTGCATCATAGAAATGCATATAAAAATAAATAATACTTACCTAACTATGTACCTTCCTACCTGAATAAATCCGCTTCAAAGAAATGTTCTACATTCGTGAAACTTATTGCTCAACATTGTTTTACTTTTAAACCCCTTTGATAATTAATTACAAATATAAATTATAAGACAATTAACAAAGTATGCCTATGATAGGTAGGTAGTTTCTTTTTATGTAGGTAAACTACATAATTAGGATAGTTAGCTTCACTAAAAGCGTCATGGTCATCTCGCCGCGTTGCATCGTCACAGAACACCCACGAGGTGTCGTTGGTTGCCACCGCCATCGTCCGTCGTCGGTTTGTCGCGGGGCTAAATCGCTCCATCATTTTGTTCTCGAACGAATCTCGTCGATGAGGCCAGTTTTCACGTCAATAGTAGTAGTATTATATTAGGTAGTAGGGGTCTAACGTTTCATTTCACGCGGTTGTATTTTAGTTTATTTAGCTAGAGTTTTAACGTACTTAATTTAAGCAAAGAAAAATTACCTTCTTGTGCGTGTTATCCACTAATATTTATTTACCTACTAGGGTAGTGGCACCAAAAGATGAACGATTAAGCGTTTTTGACAACTTTGAGTAACTTTTCCTCCTTTACTTTATGATATTGTCGCTTGCCAGTATTTTTTAATAATTACTTATATACTTAAGATTTGACTGCTGAAAAAGAAAATTACTATGTCTACTAGTTTTTTTGCAAAATTACTATTTGTCGAAGATTTTGGATTTTTCCCTATAGATGAACGCCGACCCCTCATTATGAACGATGTACTTCCAATATTTGAACTAACATTTTAAAAGAAATTTAGTTTTATAAATTTAGATTTTTATATATTAGAAATTATTTCTGCATTCCTTTTCGTGATGTTAGGGTGCCTTTGCAAAAATAGCTGCAACCATTTTTTGCCTGGTTTCAGGTTCGAACCTTTAATTTCATCATTTGCGTTTACAGGAAAGCCAACTTTGGCCAAATTTAAAATCCAAGTAGCAATTTAATTTATTAACAGTTATTTGGCCCTTTTCTACCCTTTGTGTGTACCCTTTGGAATATTAAATTGAAGTCTGGCTTTGCTTAGGGAAATCTGTTCATTTTAAGGAACAACACCTTAAAGTTGAACGAATAAAATGTAATAAGTTCAAGTTTTGAACATGATTCCTAAAGTTGAACAGATTAAGATTACATACTGAATAAAAAACAAAATAATCAAAAACACAAAAAACATATGTTCAGCTTTTAGTAATTCGCTTCATATATTAACTAAAACTAATTTAAGATATTTTATTTGTATCCTAAAGCGATAGATTCTAAGTTATAAGGTCTGTAAAATTATGCTATTTCTCCATTAGTTGAATGGGTCAATGGACCGGTCATTTTTTGGGTCAAGCAAATAAAATTGTACCCAATACTTGAACAGTGAATTTCTTTTTCAAAAATGAGAATTTTATTAAAAATGAGAATTTGTATATATATAATCAAAGCTTGATTTATCAAGTTCTTATTTCGTATAAAAACCACTCAAATCGATCATTACTTCTTGCTTTAATCTAACAAAATGCTTAAATTGGGAAGGCACTACCTTAAGTAGGTTTCCTAGTAAATCAGGTTTTCGGCGGGAACCACTCGTACAACGACTCGCCACGAGAGCGTCAGTAGTAAAACTTTTGATGTTTTGATTGAAAATGACGGACATAATATTTCCATATGCGGAAAAAAATATTGCACACATTTAAATAGCGAGATATTTTTTTTTTTTTTGTAATTTTGTATTGTCAGTCAACTTTTGGGGGTCAGTCAACTTTTGGTGCCACTACCCTATTACTGTTTGTACGCAAATAAATTATTCAAGACATTTATTTGGTCTGAATTAGGTACCTACCCACACAAACCCGCAACAAACAAAGTCTAGAGGCAATGTATAAATATTTGTACTAATTAGTATTCTGTGGAAGAGGTAGAAATTATTTAATGTAGGTACCTAGGTACTTACGCACGCCTGTGAATGGATATTTGCGTGATTTGGAATGGGCTCGTCCGGTAGCTGCGCTGAACCGCAGGAGTAGGAGGGGGGGGGAAAGGAAAAAAAATAAACTTAACCTCAAATCACACCTTTATTAAAGTACTCTCTATCAAGAATCTCATTCAACTCAATAAAATATAGCTTGAATATAATAAAGACTCGGAAAGTCTACTGTTTGGTATATATTTAGGCGCAGACTGTAATGTAATGTTTCCGATCTAAATAATCGATATCTGAAATCGATTCGAATCAATGTACGTTTTGAATCGAATGATTGACCCATGAAAAGTTCGATCTAATGTAAATACCTAGTTTTTTTATTTTTTTTTATTGGTAAACCTTTCATTTAACGCCATCTAGCCCTAAACAAAGCATAAACTAATAAACTAGTAATATTTGAACCAGACGATTGACTGACAGAATATTTATATAGGTAGGTAGGTACTTACATAATGATTTTAAACTCGTTTACAATCTATGGTGGGTTGTCCAACAATAAACCAGGTAAAATTCAAACGTCCATAGCTTTTTAATTTTTTGACTTACGGACCTAAGATTTAGGCGTGAAGTAAGGTAATTTATCTGGCTAAGATTTAGCACTGTTAGTTTATTCATATAATCTTTAGATTTCCTAGAAAAAGGCAAAAGTTAAGCAAAAAACTAGAATTT
This sequence comes from Lampropteryx suffumata, assembly GCA_948098915.1. Classification (NCBI taxonomy): domain Eukaryota; kingdom Metazoa; phylum Arthropoda; class Insecta; order Lepidoptera; family Geometridae; genus Lampropteryx; species Lampropteryx suffumata. Next base: position 17,773,288 of record OX402557.1, on the reverse strand, counting down.
GTTCAGTGCTTACCACCCGAGTTACGCATTGAACCGGCCGAATTCTGCAATAAACTACCTATTTTACCAAGAGGAAGGGTAATGTTTTTACCTTATATTACCTAGTTTAAGCAAAATTATTACTGAGTTTGAAATAAAAGTCGTTAGGTAATGTTAATCATATTTATTAATAATCATTAAATGATGGCATTAGGCTCTTAATCTTCTAGTATCTAAATATACAGATCTAGTAGGGTAAAGTGGGGCAAATGCGAGTACCATAACCATTGTTATAATTTAAAGTAGGTACATAATTCCCATGTGTATCAAGCATTAAAAGAAAAAAAGAATTATCTTTTGGTTTTTATTTCAAGGAGATCACGTGGAAGAATTAAGATTTACTTTTACCCCGCCAGCGCCAGTGCAATTCCCCCCCTTGACTATAATTATCTAATTAGTATAGGTACATCATCCACCTAGACTAGTGAGCTAAGCCAAGTGATCCAGGAGGGGCACCCGTCATTTGAAGTCCTTGAATTTCTTTCTCGGAAAAACTAGAACGGAGAGAGCTTCACCCCTAGCACAAAAAATGCCACATGTTGTTACAAGTGTGCCTTTTCGCCACTTGTTACCTTTGCGATGTTTTTCCTTTTGGTGCAATGACTCTCTGAGGACGCTGTACTGTGGTCAAAAACAATTGAAATTTATTGTCATTTGAATCGTATTAAATTATTCAGCCGTTCAAATCCCAAAATTTTCTCGAACATAAAATAATTACACTGTAGGTATGATGAACTATGAACCGATCATGGTACTCCAAATGCCATGGGAGACAACCCACAAGTTTTCAAAACTACAGACAAAATTCCGTCCGGACCGGATGACTAGTTTTGTTCATGTAAGACCACGTAACGTTTTGAGCACTTCTTTTTGATGGAAGCGAATTTCCTGCATTGGCATTTTTGCATCGAAGAAGGCTAGGTGGGGTTTCGTTAGAGGTGTCTAGATTGCAGTGTGGGCTAGAAACTCATCTGGTTTCAGTAGGTAGTGCAGGTAAAGAAGGACGACTGAAGTTCGCACCCACCGACTTGGCCAATTGGACCAGATTGCTTTATAAGATAAATGCTGGATCATCTACTACTTTGCATATTTTTGCTGGATCATCTACTACTTTGCGTAAATATATCAGCGTGTTCATTTATTAAATAAGACAATGTGGTGAAAAAGTCATTTGGATCATCGATTCATGGTACAAATCCCTCATGTCATCTATGATCCAGATAACTTTGTTGAATTCTATTTAGAAATTTTATGATGCGGCTCTCTTATAGCCGGTAAGTAAAGGTGGCGCTGTGACCGTAATGGTCACTACCAAAATGTTTTAGTTCACACTTATAAACTAGTATGCAACTGCCATAAATATTATTTAGATAATTGACTGTTGTTGGCGTCGCTCTTGTCATATATATCGCAAAGTCTGCATCGGGGGGACGGAAATCAGACTCCGATGCTGACTTCTGAGTACCTACACTTGACGCTGTGTGTATAATTACTGGGATGCAAAATTCCAGATATATAGTCAAGTCAAAGGTGTAGGTGGTTGGGCAGAGAGGGCACGAGAGCAGGTGCTTCATGCTCTGAGAGGGCGTTCCGCAGTTACACTTGCTCCTGGATGGGTCGATGTAGTCCCACTAGATTTCGTCGGGTGTGGTCAATTTGAGCTCGAAGTAGGTTAAGAGACTTACAAGTTGACCACTACAACTCGTGAGCGGAAGGAAGGAAATACAGCGTACAGCGTAGACAATTTTTACGGCTCTTTAGTTAGACTGACCTTTTTAATGCGAATAAAAAGCTGCAAGCTGAAGTGCGTTGATTCGATTCTATTAAAATAATATACTTACCATACCTGCAAGATGATTTAATGGATCAAGATTTGTCTTCGATCTACTTAATTGTTATATAAGTGATCTGTTTAGAAATATATTTGTTTGTTTCAAAGAATTCATTCTTATTAAGATAACGAAGATATTTTTTGATATCTGAGAGATAGATAGATATATAGATAAAAACTTTATTTGACACAACATTACACAGACACAAAATAAGGTAGGTACACAATTAAATACTAAATACTACTCGATTTTCAATAGATCGAATCGAGTTGGAAACCGTAGTCAGCCATTAAGCAGTCATACTCCAATCCAGACAGACAGAGATAGAGTGATGTCTGGATCAGCGATGCGCGATTGTTAATTGATTACCCATTCGAATAAATTGACATTCGTGGTAGCATGCATTCGAATGTCGATTCATTCGTTGTTTTAAAATAACAATCGAATCGTGATTCGAACAAATTTGCGTGCGTTTATAGCTAACAGCTTTAATAGGTACCTAAACCTAAGTAGATTTAAAACCTACCTACCTGAAAAGTACAAGAATTTAGTAGGTAAGTATATTATTGTTTCCATTAACTAGTTGTTTTATCACATAACATTCAGCCTAGGTAACTACCTACCTACATAAATTTTATCAAGTTACCTTCTTAGCACCTACCTCAATAGATACACTTTTGTATTTGATGGTTAAGGGTTGGTAAACTCCCTACCTACTAGGTAGGTACTTAACTAAGTACCTAAACTTAGGTTTGCTAGTAGTAACACCCGCACAGCCTTACGATCCATCAGGTCTGCACTCCTCTATCACAATCATAAAACTGCAGCATTCACCGGTAGTTTCCGTTATCTGGCAACGAAGTGTTGGAACAACATTCCCCCTCCAAAATACGCAATCTCAACACTAGGTTTACTTTTAAAACACGTTTTAGATCCGTATTATTGGAAAAACAAAGAGAGGGTATTCCTAAACACTTTGTTTGCCTTTTGTAGGAGGATTGCTCAGGGGTAGTGTTATCACTGGTCACTTATATAGACACACATTGGTTGGTTCACACGCACACATGTTACTTGTTAAGCTGCAGGTATTCAACTCTTCAAAACAACATCTCGTTCAACTTGTCATCTCGAAGTGTTTTAGTTGAAAATCAGTGTTTGCTCCTTGAGCAAAATTATACGCTGAGCTATGACCTTTTTGTCTGGCTGCAACACACACATGGATTAATGGGACACCTATGTAAATGTTTTGTTTTAAGTTTTTATTTCCCCATTTTTTTTGTATTGTTTTTGTTTGTATTTACCTACTTAATTTTGTTCCTTATCTTTTGTTATTTTTGTATATGTGTGTTTGTAGCTATTACAAATAAATACTTTGTCTATATATCTATCTATCTACCTAGTTACACTTCTCATCGCCACCTACTGCCTACCTAACCTACCTACCTAGTAGCTAGTGGCTATTGTATTGTATTGTAAGTACTTATCTACTTAGTGGTAACTTACCAAATTATCTAACCTACTGTCTATGGATGAGGAGCAGTACCTACCTAGGTTGTTTATCATCGTCAGACCCCCAAACTTTATTAAAACTTTATTATATATCTGAGGACAAAACGATGTTTCTATTTGCGAATAGGTAGGTAGACTTACCTACATACTTAGCTCCGTTAGGTATAACATTAGATATATCGTTTAGTTTAACAAGAAGGTCACGATAAAAGATGTCCTGGAAACTACTGAGCGCAAGTCAGAGTTTTCAAATGATAAAAATGTAGTAAAGACCGTTACCGTTAATAATATCGTTTTGTAACGAATGAATGAGGTGCGAATAATTACTATTTTGAGTCTATTGCACGTAAGGTACAACTCTAGTTTGCTTGTTTTATGATTTAAATTGGCATAACACGGTTGCAAGCCGAGTTACTAGCTTTAGTAATTAATCTACTGACGTAAAATAATAAGTATCTTCAAGCATATATAATAAGGATTGAATTGGCATGACATAGTGTAACGGTATGAATGAATTGGTGGCCGCAAACGCCAGGGTTATGGGAACGAATAACGAACTACTGATTTTTCGATTGTCATTCGAATGAGACGAATAACTGAAACCATCGAATTATTCGATTGTTTTCATTCGTAATCGCGCATCGCTAGCGGATGTTGTCCATGATTTTTTAGGAGTCACAGAGCATGGTGGTAATGTTATTTATTTCTTTAAATATTGGTTTCTATCTCGCTATGTTTATCAATTAAAAGTAGTCTTAGTCGTCTTTTATTTTTAAATAAACAAAAGATAAAGAAGTCAGAAGTTATTAAAATCAATAAATCTCAACCTGAAGAATAACTGAAAATGGATTCTCCAGTGTCTGCGTTTGCCATTTACAGTGTCAACAAAAAGCCAAAAAGAGTCAGAAAAAATAGGAAGAAGGTTTCTAAATCCTCACCAAGAGTATTAGAAAACATACCTGAGGATATTCAAATCCAAGCTGCGCACAAGTTTAAAAAAACTCAGAAAAAAACTAAAGAAACCAAAAATGTCGGTAAGAAGAAATCGCACAAAAAGAAGCGAGAAAAGTTTGCTGAAAAGTTAGCCAAAGGTACGATTCAGTTTGAAAATAAAAGGATAACTAGAGTTTCTGAATGTGAAGATGTCCCAATTTTAGTGTGCGCCGAAGCAGAACCGGTAGATGATGAAGTTAGGTCTCACTCAAGCAGCGGTAGCTTCGAATTTGTGCCAGTAGAGACGGACAGTGTAGAAGAAGGCTTGAAAGTATTCAAGTGGATGATAGCTCCTTATGACCCTGAGCGATTTCTCGAGCGTATCTGGGAAAAGAAGCCCTTGCACATATCGCGAAAGAAACCCTCTTACTACAAAGAGATAATTTCAACTCCAACTATAGATCACATGCTACGCAATGAAAACATACAATTTACTAAAAATATCGATGTAACATCTTATATTGATGGCAAAAGGGAGACCCATAATCCAGAAGGCCGGGCTCATCCACACTTAGTTTGGGATTACTATCTGAATGGATGCAGCATTAGGTTATTGAACCCACAGACTTACATACCAAAACTGCATATTTTAAATGCAACATTACAGGAATATTTCAACTCTTTTGTGGGAGCCAACTCTTATTTGACCCCTCCTGACAGCCAAGGGTTTGCTCCACATTACGATGACATTGAAGCATTCATTCTACAAGCAGAAGGTAAAAAACTCTGGCGTGTTTATAAACCGCTAAGCCAGAATGAGGTTCTACCACGGTGTTCATCAAAGAACTATGATCAAAGTGAGATCGGGGAGCCAATTCTAGAAGTCACCTTAGAAGCTGGTGACATGCTATACTTTCCTCGGGGCTACATCCACCAAGGAGTTACCATTGATGGAGAACACTCTCTCCATGTTACAGTCAGTATGTACCAAAAGCACTCATGGGCAGATTTGTTTGAGAAACTTGTGCCAGCTGCATTACAGATGGCAATAACAGAAAATGTGGAGCTGAGACGAGGATTGCCATTAGATATTTATGACAACTATGGTTTAGTTCACTCAGATGCTAACACCCCTCGCAGGAAAGAAATAGGAAACATTGTGAAGGCACTATTTAGTTCTATAAGTGAGCACTTGCCTATTGATGATGCAGTTGATCAAATGAACAAGAATTACCAGACAGATGCATTGCCACCAGTTTTGAACGACTTAGAGAAAGCTGTTACAGTATATGGAGATTCAGATGTCATGGTTGAGGATGGCAAGGTGATAAACAGAGTAGAAATAGCTCTAGATACAAGAATAAGGCTATTGCGCAAAAATATATTAAGAATGGTATCTGAAGATAAAATAAGAATCTACTACTATGTAGAGAACTCCCTGGAGTATCATGGAAGTGAGCTTCCATTCCTGGAGATTGAGGAGATCTTTGCTCCAGGTATCGAAAACTTGATAACTGCCTACCCTGCGTATGTGTCTGTGGAAAGTCTCGATTTGGCCTCTGATTCTGATAAGGTTCAGTTGGCTGATGCTTTGTGGAGCAGAGGATTAATCATGTCTGAGTATCCCCTGGAAACAGTTGAAGATGATTAAATGTTTTTTTCTATTTATTTAAAAAGGCTTATCAGTTCTTCACTTTATTTTATTTTATAAGTTTTAAGAAAACTTACAGCTAGCTGTAGCTAGGTAGCTAGGTACCTACTTAAAAAGACTAATATATAATTATACATACCTACTTACTGAAAGTACATACCTATTTAAATAGTTGAGGCCAATTATAAGTTTCCACATATAAATTTACGTAAAGATCAATTAAAAACAGTGAAAGTAGATAACTATTATAATTCAGTATTTAGATTATAAGAATCAAAATAATCTGTAAACAATGACCGATTCTGTAGTTTCGCTAGGCTAAAACTCCTTTATTACGAATGAATTTATCTTCCCTACACTGAAGTACCTACGAACGAATTATAGTAGCGATTTTAAATGACAATTCGAAAGTTAAAATTGACATTTAATTCCTTTATTGAATTGGTTTTACAACTTTACATGATGATTGAGCTACAACACGATATACGTCAATTTTAATAATTTATTCAGAAATTCTGAATAAAAAATTATAAATGTTTCTAATCTAGCCACCCAAGTTAGAAGAAACGCGCGACGCACCGGCATCGGCAGTGTGTATTTTACACAAACCAATTCTAGCTACTTTTGACATCTTCAGCTCAAAAACTAGCAAGCCTTGCAATTATTGGATTGTGACCCCCTTGTACACCAAGAATACGAAATTTCATAAAAGTATCTATACATCTCTAAACATTACAAATGTTATTTTATATAAACTGAATAATATAATCATATAAGGCACTGCTATGGAACTGCACCCGTTCAGAACTCTTATCGAAGTCAGCGTCAACCCCGGACGCAGTTTTTCACATTTGTTTTTGTTGGGGTACAAATGTTACTTTAATTCAAACAAAAAAAAAGATCGTTCGTGTTTTAGCAAATTTTTGTTATGCAAAACTATCGAGTCAGGGCCATATTTTCTCTAGTGTTAGTTGCGATTGGAAGGGGTTAAATAAAGTAAAACTCTCCTAGTTTTCTTAAATTATTATATTTATTCTGAATTGCAATATAAATTTGTGGACTTTCTGTTACAATAGTACTCTCCAACTGATATTTTTTGTATAAAACGCTAAAATAAGTTTTACAACTATTGTACCGGAGCGATGCCGACATTAACATACACTCCACCTAGGGTACTTAACAGAAAATACACGCACAATAATTTATATTCTACCCTTAACTGCTCTTTTAAAATTAACCTATTTAAAAATACCTCCTAAAACTTAGGTACCTACATATTATTCTTCAATAATGTTCCACACACACACTCATGCTCCGAGAGCTATTATGAATATAGGCCCTCAGGCCCATTGACCACCATTTCCATAGATGCGTATTTATTACTTGTAATTGACTCAGTTTTAAAATATATAGACATGTAACAAAAATAAATCACTTTTTTTTTATTTTACTTCAGTTGCCATGTACCAAAAATGATCGACTATTTTCCTTAGACATCAAAATTATGTAAGTAACTAGAGGTTTGAAGCTCTACCATCTCTGGGAATAACAGATGTGACCACGTTTTTCAGTTCCAAAACGTTTTTGTTTGCTTTGAAAGCTAAATTACATAAAGTGTATTTAATATAGATATTAGAAACTGAATCAATTGCAAGTTGTATGGAGACGGCTCTGACAGTATCTGTAAAGTGGAACAATAACAACATGGAGTTTATCATAAACAAATTAACAAGTATGTAAGGGGTAAGTACTTTACCTCCAACATAAATTATGTTAAACAACCTTAAAACAATTCAGACAGGGTGATGTAAAAAAACAAAATGATTATTTTCCATACAATAGTATGTTAAAAATAAAACACTTTTATACCGTACATAATGTTAAAAATGGGTCTTTGACAAAACATAATATTACAAGATCTACTTGAGTTATGAAGTTGTAAATGGGAACAAATGTGCATCTTCTATAATTATGTAGGTATGTACATTCAGTGACCACAATTACAATTTTATAAAAAAGCTTGGTCCGAACGGGATAATATTAAAAACACAGATTTAGAAGACATTTTAGAATTTCGTCAAAAAAACCACGCACACATCTACATCTAAAACAAAAATAAACACGGATCATATGAAAATATATTTCAAGTCGAAGCAAATGTCCAAATACAGTCAGTTCCAATTTTTTTAAATAAATTTTAAACTCTTTTGTACTGTTTAAACAAGATTTTCTTCAAAATACCTAATGTAAGTATAATCAAACTAATTACACAAAAAAATATATCTGCCTAGACTTATAAAGGTAAAATTACAGTTACCTAAGAGAAGATAAATAACCTGCTTTCGTTCTGGACTACCAGCTGTAACTTAGGATTGCATTATTCGCCACTGAGGAAACTTTAAAACGACGAAATCTCAACATCCCGTGATTTCAATGACATATAGCCAAGATATGATCAATTCATGTTTGCAGACAATAAATTAGCTAAATACTCATTACCTAGTGATTTTAATTTATTTCGCCTATACTACAGCATGTTTGTTACGGAAGCTTCCTGCTGTGTATCGCCTGCACGAAATACGAATGTCGCGAAAATACGCTGGTATAATTATTAGCGTACAAAACATGTGTTTAACAGTTGTCACGAGAGAGATACATAATCTGCCTGTTTTTAGCTGTTGCTCGACTCATCAATATTAAAAGTAGGCTGACTTAGTTCAAGTTTGTGGCGGCATAAGTCTCTACAAGGATGTTATACAGAGACGCATTATATACAATCCTTTTACAATCCAATAGAAATTAACATTTCTTTGCAAGGTATATTTACATTGACAATTCATACATAATTCATTAGAAGACGAAATTAATTAACTCGCAAATCAGAAGAAAAGTTAAAAATTAAATTTACTTTATTGATTACATTTCTGCAATGGCAGTTATCTTTAAAAAGTAATCCTTCAGAGCGGATAAATAAATGTTTTTTTTTATTCTTTCTTCCGATTTGCAGCCGACCTTCAAAGTACCAACGAATTAAAAAAATCTCAACTCAAATTTTCAATTTTCATAGCAACTTTAGTTAATTTCAGGCGATTTTATTGCTTTAGTTTTCGTTATCTACAATACGCATTTAATAAGAAATCAGTAGCCGTAGCAAGAACCTTCGCGAATTCACTACCGAATAAAACTTTGTATGGTATACGGACATTGACAGTTCGAATATTGACCATACATTTGTTAAATTTTTGAAAACTCTTAAAGCCACGACTACAGTAAACAATACTTTATTTAATTCTAATTAATGGGGAATTGGCAACGTTAATATTGTATTATTCTTAAAATCAAGCAACTTATTTTATAATTTCAACTTTTTACACTACAACGAATTGTGCTAATGGCCGCTCTCACGAAGCCTTGTTAAGTGGTAAATAAAATCAGCAATTTATCTATAATTACTTATTAAAAACATTAAATAAAAACCACTTAACAGAGCTGAGAGATTATACGCCATGTATATTGTATGTATGTACTTTTGAAGACATAATTATCTTTTTAATTGCAATGAACAGAAACATTCAAATTTAAATCAGAAAAAAATCGTAAACCATGATTATTCTGTTATAAAGTTAAACTAATCTTAAACTGATACAAAATTGGACACCGATAAGTTTACATCACTAAAAACATTGCACGAAATTTGGTCAAAGTAATTTAATAATGCACCTAAAACAAGTCTCAGATACAAGTAAATAAATTTTCAATAATAATGTTCCTCAATGTACTTAATTTTATTCATGCGATGTAAACTCGCCCGCGTCTGTTATCAATACAACTGTTCAGACCAAACCATATGCAAAACAATGCTATTTTATATCTAAACCCTTTATCAGTTACACATATTTTGTGAACATTAGACAAATATTTATCCTAACATAGTATTTTTGAACCTATACGTTTAGAAAAAGCTCTTGACTGCTATAGATTTCATCCCTTTGTTTGAAACGTGACTGTTTGTAATGATTTTATATTCACAAGATATGCATATTGATAAAGGGAACAAATCAACACCAATGGCCCTCATCGATACCCAATATACATCAGGTGAAATAAACAGGTATGGTAAGACACACGTACGGACCATTCGACACACGCAAAGTCGACCCGATACGGCAAACGTGCAACGTATTCTACATTCAGATATGTTTTAGTGAGAAATGTGAGCAATTTTTCAAGATATTACTTATCTATTATGACCAGCGCAGTCATACTATATATATATTTTTAACGCTACGTATGGTCAAGTCGACACATTTTTATCAACCAACTGTTTCAGAAAATTCAAGATCGATTTAGTCCAAAGAACATAATAAAAAACAAAGTTGCATACGCATTTTTAAAAGTAATTCAGTTCTGTTAGAATTATTCTTTCAGTTAAATTGTCAAGGACCATACAAAAAAGTGTTAAGACCAGACGAGTTTGTTGCCGGATTCTTCTTGAACTGGGGTTAGGAGGAACCGGCAACTAGATTCACTATAGCATGTAAGAAGACGATTCAAAGTGGTCCTTATGATTTTATTAAATAAATAATGTTTTGATTTGATTTGATTATAACATGTTCACCAACACCTCTTGCCATGAAATTTGAGCGAAATGGCCAATGATAGAGCATGTATCATTTTTATATGATTGGTCATTATCATTTACGCATTCATTGGCGCTTCACGAAATCCTAAAGATAAGATTCAAAGACAAAACGTGAACACATCCGTCTCTGAATCCTATCCTATCTATTATTCAAATATTCGCGATCACAATTCATATTGTGAATATGAATTGAAAATCATATTGACGACCTCTGTGGTGCAGTGGGCCAAGGGCCAGCAGATACGCAGAAGCTTGCGGGTTCGATTCCCGTTGCGGGACAAATTTTTGTATGATCTACACATATTTGTCTCGGGTCTGCGTGTATCTATGTATAATAAGTATTTAGAAGAAAAAATGTATGGTAGTATATCAGTCATGTGGTACTCATAATACAAGCTCTGCTTACTTTGGCGCCAGATGATGCTGTGTGAATTGTCCGGCATTATTTATTATTATTATTATTGTTTTATTCGTTAACGGGTATTTATCTTCGACGTGGTCACGGGCTGACTGTGGTGACGTGTGGTCATCCCGCGACGGTTGTAGCAACACCGAAACGTCGAGAAAAAAAAGGGAATCCGCAAACTACTAAAACAAGCTCACGATCTCGGTAGAAACCTCAAGTTATTTACTTAGATGTTTAAGAGGCACGACTAAACATTATCAGTAGTAGTGAAATATCTAGTTAAGTAAAGTTGCACGTCCACCACACCGCGACGGTCCCACGGGTTGTTATTTCCTCGCGGGCGGTTTTCTCGGCGTGCGTGTTGTCTTACCCGTCGAGGTGGAAGGCTGGGCTAGCGATGCCGCGGCCTTCGCTTCTGCAATGGAAGGAGATCTGTTAGCACCGAGCCCGAGGCCATTTCCATTACTGGATGATGAATGCTGAAAACAAAGGTTCAGGTCAGCTGGTAGTCGAAACTCCGAACTGGGAATTAGTAGATCATGATTCAGGAGTGATATTGCGGAAATCCATTACAAAACATTGAACAGATAAAAATATATTTAGTACTATACCGGTAATCTATCCTAATGATTTAGACACAATGCAAAGTCAAAGTCAAAAGATATTTTATTCAATACAATAACAAGGATCACTTTGAAACGTCTTACATACTAGGTGAATTTAGGTGCCAATTCATCCTAACCCAAGCCCGAGAAGAATTGGCAAGAAACTCGTCTTGGTTCTAGCGCTTTTTTATATGATCCATCTTATAACTACCTTAACTACGAAATACTAATACAAAAGAGTTTATACATTTCAAGTGTGTCGGTTAACTGTGTGACGGCAGAGCGACATGAGGCCATGCATTCTTATCAATAATATAGTCATTTATATTATAATATGCTTTCTTCAAAAAGAAGACTACCTTTTATGTATGCTTTAAATTTCTTAATAGGTAGTTTAGTAGCATTTTCAGGAAGCTTATTATAGAAGCGCACCGTGTTCCCCATAAAGGACTTATTTACTTTTTCTAGTCGAAACCTAGGGATGTATTATTTATGTCTATTCCTAGTGTTGATTCTATGAAGGTCACTGTAGTTTTGCATCAATATTAAGACCTAGGAAGATCGTGGAATTTACAAGATTAATTGCCTCTCCATTTATTTCAATGTTGGTCGGGCTATGAATAACATTTGGCAAAGTGAATTTGATACATTTAGTTTTTTTTTAATTAAGCACAAGATTATTTACAGTGAACCAGTTAAGAACTAACGATAAGGATTCATTTACGTTATCGCAAATACTGGTTTTACCTCTATCAACTTTAAAATCAAAGACGTATCATCTGCAAATAAAACTATATCACAAATATTTTTTACAAAAAAAGGTAAATCGTTACTAGGAATAAAAAAGGCCCTAGTATCGATCCCTGAGGTACCCCTATGTCAATAATTTATCCTGAAGACCTCTCACCACCCACGTCTACTTTCTGGACTCTATTGGATAGATAAGACTGTATCGAGGTCAATCGCCCGGCTTTTAATGCCATAATATTTTAACTTTGTGATTAGGGTTGCATGACTCACACAGTCCAAGGCCTTAGATAGATCGAAGCATACCCCAACTACATCCTGTGACTTCTCCCAGGCCTCAAATATATGCTTTAAGAGCACTATACCTGCATCAGCTGTTGATCGACCTTTAGTAAATCCGTATTGATTACTATGTAGCAGGCCGTTAACGTTAAAGTGATATAATAACTGATTTAGAATTATTTTTTCAAAGATTTGGCTTAACGCAGGTAATATCGATATCGGTCTATAATTAGCGAGATCACTTTCACTTCCAGACTTAAAAATAGGAATGAGTTTACTGTGTTTCATGAGATCGGGAAAAACTCCCTCGTCGATACATCTATTAACTCATTCACTGCCACCACGATTTTCTTGAAGTTTATCGAGATGCCGCCGTATAAAACCGCGGACACGCTAGGCGTGCTCGCGGCATTGCTTGGAAAAATAGATTTTAGTAAGTAAATTTATTATAACGTAATTTAAGGTTCTCAAACTTTTTTTACTAAAATTCCCATGCATAAATGAATAAAGTTTTATTGTGAACTGTAACATTGGCATTGTTAACAGTGCAAGTACATTTGTTTTAATAATATATTGAGTGACAATCATATTTAAACATATTTTCAGTCTTATATGAGTGAATTCATCTAAATTATTAAACCGATAAAAAGCTTTGAACTGCAGAATGTTTGTTTACGTTATTTATCTCGTATTATCGTAATGTTAGTTGATTGGCCTTACCTACTTACATAAGTATGAATTAAATTCAAAATATTCAAATGAAATAAATTGATTTCTTAAACTTTTTTTCGGGAAAAGTTAAATTTGTACCGGAAACGGAAGATATTAATGATGACAAAATTTTTAGCGAGACAAACGAACAGCATTTGATTTTTATATAATAGCGATCATTTTACTGTACGTGTGTATGTCACTGTGTGTGTATGTATAATTATATAAAGATATACATCGGATAGGTACGTTTTTTTTTTCATTGTTTTTTCATTGATGGCGTATGGAGTTGTATAAGCGACTTCATATAAGTAGTATATCAGTCATGTGGTACCCATAACACAAGCTCTGCTTACTTTGGGGCCAGATGGTGCCGTGTGAAATGTCCGGCATTATTTATTTATGTATTATTGATTCATACATGACACAGTACTGTATACGGTAAAAACAACGGTCCGATAAATTATGCCATTCCGTTTTGTCATCAAATACTGGTTAAAAATCTCATATCGCAAGCTTATAACTCTAAAAATATCGAAGCGTTTAATAGAATAAAAAAGTTTGGGAACCTAAGGGTAGCTTCAGTAAGTGAACACACCTAGCGTGTTCTCGGCACTACAAAATACCTATTTTTCGTAAAAAAATCTAACTAGTTTTTTTAGGGAACCGCTTCAATATGCCATATCCTATCCTTTAAAAATGATGCACTAAAAATTTGAACAGAAAATCTGGCCTAGTTTTGGAAATATAACCGAAACATTCAAAACACGCCTGGCGTGTTCTTGGCGTAGAGACTTAGATTAGCCTGAACACGCGAGGCGTGTCAGTGGCAGTGAATGTGTTAAAAATATAAGCTAAACATGGTGCAATATCTAAGATAATGACACCCAGCACCTTTGTAGACATTCCCCAAAGATCTTCTGTATTTTTTATATTAATTAACTTGAATTCTTTTGCAATACTAGCCTCGTTAATGTAGCTTAAACTAAACTCATTCTTACATTTTGCAACACTTAATAGAACGGAAGCTCTGGAGGCTGAAGAGTTCAACGACTTGGTCACTATTCTTGGTAAATCTGAGAAAAAAACTATCAAATGCATTCGCAACATCCTGTTCCTTTGTCAAAATTGTACCATTTATATTTAATTTGAACTGTGTATTGCGAGCCCTTGATTTACCCGTTTCATTATTAATTAATTTCCAAGTTGCTTTTATTTTATTTGTTGAATTTAATATTATTTTTCTCAAAAACAGTGACTTAGCCGCATGACAAACTTTTTTGAAGACTTTTGATTAATTTTTAACATGTAAGATAAAAACTCGATCATCTAACATTGTCTCTCTGGAAGCATACAATTCGTACAATGTATTCCTACATCTATAGATTAGATACTCGGTGTAGCCCACTCGGCAAATCTAGCACAATTTTTTGCTTTGCATGTTTTTACTGTAAATATATCAGCATGTTCTTTAATTATTAAATAAGACAATGTGGTGAAACGATCATTTGGATTATTTGGATTAATGTCCGAGCCCGATAAGAACTTGCAAGAAAGTCATCCCGGTCCTAGCGCTTTTTTACATGATTCATCTTAGAACTACCTTAACTACGAAAACTGTGTCAGTTAACTGTATTAGGGCAGAGCAACAGGAGGCCATGCATTCTTATTAATGATATAGTCATTTATATTATAATACGCTTTCTTAAAAAGACTAATGTTTATGTGAGCTTTACATGAACCTCCCTCCCGCCCGCTATTGAAAAGCCATGCAAGGCATTCATACAACCACAAAAATAAATTCGACACACATTTGTGTTTCATGTTGCATGTGTCTAAACTCATAAGGAATATATTGGCTGAATAGTACAAAATATTTGTCTATTATGTTTAAAGTTGTACAACATTTCATGAAGTAACATAGCTCTGCTAATTTAATAATTATTTCTCGTTTTATTGCATGTTTTATTCAGTAATCTTAGCGGAATTTTAATAAATAAGTTGTGACTACATGTGGACAAGTATGAACAATTGAATTATATGTGTATTGTGGTGCAATGTGATTTAAACGACGATAAATCCCAAGAAAATTTTAGACGGCCATTCCGCGTGACGTCTAGAATAGACAATTGACCATCGACTAAGACTCTAACAAACAAATTGACTATAAACAAAAATACACACTTGACACTGGCAAAATTGACATTAATTATGTCACATGCCATAGACAAAAAAGAAGAAGAATGTAAGTGTACGTTCTTAAATTATATTGTTACGAGCCGGGTAATGAGAACTAACTGGAACGCGTTAAAAGATTCGCTTGTAAGAGAGAGATATTTCCACCTCGTTCGCTCTTGTACATTACATACGCGTACTATGTACTGTATCCACTCGATACAAGATGGCGCTGTGCTGATTATTTTATTGCGTCCGCCCGCCAACAAATGGAGCATGTAGCGAGCGCAACAATATTATGAAATAACATATTATTTAGATGACAAAAAAGCTTGGGATGAATCTGCTCCAACTCGATTCGGCATCCGTAACAAAATGGCAAGAATCATACAAAAAAGTGTTAAAACCAGACGAATTTCTTCCCGGATTATTCTTAGGTTAGGAGGAACCAGCACTTAGATTCACTAGTATGTAAGAAGCAGATTCGTCCTTGTCCTTGTAGTTCTTGTGATTTTATTGAATAAAAAATGTTTTGACCATGACTTTGCCATTGAAAAGATGTATAAAAGACGGTATGAATCAGAAAGGCGTGAGTAGACGGCTGATAGAGAAGAAGGTAACATGTGACCCCATGGAATAAGGAAAAGAAGAAGTCAATACATCTGTTCGACCTATATTTTGTGCTAAGTAGTTACCTAGTTACCATTACCTACGGCGCTTACAATACGAAGATATATCAGACGCACGTTGCTAGCCCTAGACAACAGTTCTTTCGTATGTTTCCATAATCATTTTACTTGCTTTAGTGCCTTTAAACCTAAATACAGTTAGCCTTACTTATAAACGTCTCTCAACCTCTTTCAAAAGGTAATCACTGATTAAAATAGTGCCATTTCTTTTTTATACCGACTTCAAAAGAGGTTCTCAATTCACTTGTTTTTTTTTATACGCTTTATATTAGCTTCACTTGTATGTATGTTTGTATGTTAGTATGTTTGTATGTAACCGACTCTTTAGGACGCGATTTTGACCCACTTTAAACGGCCAGATTTCATTCAAATTTTGCACACCTGTCAAAGACCGATGACAATGCAATAATTCGAGAAAAAAAAAACCATAAATAAAAAAAATATATCCGGTTATCCTAAAACTAAAAAGTAGAAAATAAATAACAGTTTAAAAAACTATAAAACACGCTTTATATAGAAAACCAAACTAAAAACTAGGAAATAAATTTTAATAAATGTAAGTAAGAAAAAATGTTTTATTAAAAATAAAGCGTGGGGTGCTTTTTAAGATATTATCGAATTGATAATTTTTCCACCATACACCTCAAGCTTTTTTGTTAATAAAACATTTTTTTCTTACTTACATTTATTAAAATTTATTTTCTATTTTTTAGTTTGGTTTTCTATATAAAGCGTGTTTTTTAGGTTTTCTAAACTACTATTTATTTATGTTTATTTATGTTTACACATAACTCTGTCATTTAAGAACCGATTTGAAAAAATATTTTCTCATATAAAAGGATATACTACCCGATTGGTCTCATAGACATTTCATCAATATCAGTTCAGTAGTTTGCTTTTCAAATAAAAATAGCTGGAATAAGTTTGACAACCTCTGTGGCGCAATGGGCTAAGGTCCGACTCAGACGCAGAAGGTTGCGGGTTCGATTCCCGCCGCGGGACAAATGTTTGTATGGTCTGCAAGTATTTGTCTCGGGTCTGAGTGTTTCTATGTATAATATGTATGTATTTACAAAAAAAAAAGTATATAAGTAGTATATCAGTCATGTGGTACCCATAACACAAGCTCTGCTTAGTATGAGGCCAGATGATGCTGAGTGAAATGTCCGGGATTATTTATTTATATTTATTATTTATTATAAGTATGTCATCCAAGTTAACGAAATTTTGATATTTTGCTTTCCCGTTTACCACTGGAAAGTCAAAGGAAAGCAAAATATCGATATTTCGTTTACGAATTTCGAAAAATGATAATGTACTAATAATCGTAGAACCTTTTTTAACCGACTTGTTTTTTATGGGCTCAAATTTCTTTCAACGAAGACGGTTTTCTTTTTAGTTTTTAAAACGTAATTATTGTAAGTGACAGACAGTGACAGGGCGAATCTAAAGCAGTGGCAGTTTGAAAGGCATTTATAAGAAATTGTAAGTAATGCTTGCACACCACTGCTTCGAGGCAGAATATCTGGCACTGTGCTGGTGCTCAGAAAAACATACTTTTGCTGTACAGTCCTACTAGAAGGCATAGACAAGATCCACTTTCTATTGGCGTTCACACTAAAGGAAATATCAAATTTTAAACATACGATGCTGCCACACTGCTGTTAAGAATGTTTAAAACATTTTTAAACTCATATATACTCAATATACTCAATACATTTACAAACAAATGTTAGGAATTGTTATAGTACAGTCAAAATAGACGTTTTTTTGATCAACTTTGCACTAAATTTCGGATCCAAAATTTTTTTTTTATAAGATTTAGGATCACCTACTGAGCATAAAAGCATAAAATGCTGACAGATCCAGGTGACGCTTCAAGCGCCATCTTGAAAAATGTTTTTGGCCGATATCTCGGAAATTATGCACTTTAGGGCAAAAGTTATGGAGACCATTATTGTAGAGAATAAAATTTCGCATCTTTTGTTTCTAGTGGTGAGGCATTAAACAGGGCGCAAACGTGGACACTTTTGCGTCTTGTGTCAGATACAAGCTACCGATGAATATTTGATTTCTATAGAACCAGTATGAAATCATCCACTCCCTGCGCGGACGTAAACAAAGACGTCAGTTCAAGACACAAGTAACATTTAACAAATTTCCTTACAATTGTACTGAGCTGCTACAATTGAACTACGGTTACCAGTGGCCAGTAGTAGCAACGGGCGACTGTGTCCGATCACCGCTACAGGACAGGCAACAACGGTTCCCTGTGTGCGTGTGCCGGGTCGGCAACAAAAAGTGTCTACGTTTGCGCAGCGCCTTAGTTAGGTTTAGGTTAGGTTAGGTATCAAGGTATCCCTGGGGTGGAACCTTGTAAAAACATGTTACCATGTTGTTATGAATGGTTACCTTTCGCCGCCGTTCTCCGTCCCTTGCGTTGCGGAGTTACCACGGGCTCTGCTTTTGCTGGCGTTCGTTTAGGCGTGGATCTTGCAGCCGCCTTCGCTTTTTCCACAACCGCCGTCGCAGTCTGAGGAACATAACCCGTTACAAATACTCACTAACTACTGATACACACGGTATGCAATGGGCGGTTTGTAAAACGATTTTATCACACGACAAACAATAAATTCGGATATCGCGTATCGGTATAGTATTTCATAGTAAACAAGAAATTACGCTTTAACTCAATTGATTTAATAATGACCCCGCGCCGCGACAACCTTATGTTCAGTGACATGCGGCGACATAATATCATTTTTTTTTAAACATTTGTATCGAGAAATTTCCGAGTAAAAATGTAGGTATTAATGCAAAAAGTGCTAAATATAATGTTTGGGCGTGCCTCTGACTGCCCCTCTTAGACGTCCCCAAAAATAAGCAACAAGAGGTCTAGAGGTCCAATATCAATTTGTTTTGTCAGTGATAAAATCGTCATATTTTAAGAAAATAAGGATGTCTAATTATCTATGCCACATGCTGTTTTAATAAAAGGCATGATTTTTTTAAGTGGGGGTAAATAATTTCTTATTTATTTAAATTTATAAGCATCAAAATATAATAACACAGGTAATTCAGAATTTTGACAATAGAAAAATCCAGTTTCACATGCACAGCATGCAAATACTTCAGATAATGCAAAATAAAGAACTTGAACCGTTGTTCACCAACACTTTAACGATTACCAGAACCATTCGCTGCTACCGGTTAAAGGGTTAAAACTGATTCTCCATTTTCTTGTTACAGCTTATTAATACCTGGTTAAGACGGTACCCTCGAAAATAGCATTAATTAATTTTGAAGGCGCTCAAATCGATATTTTTTAAAAGAAAACATTAAAATAAATTTTAAAAAATTTTAACGGGCAATGTTTTCGCTTTTATTATTCATGTACCTAAGTTACAAGATAAAACTCAACTTTAGTAGCAGATGATTATTAAGTATTTTAACCCCATTTCATAATTAAATTGTTAAGGATCAGTAAAGTTATAGCAGATTCAATAAAACTAGTATCCAAGTTATTCTTTATAACAGAAGAATGATATATTTTTTTTAATGATCCAAATCGGACCATTACTTACTAAAATATTAAGTAATAAACATTATGCCGTTCCTGCCGGTAAAATGTAGTTGGGTGCGTGTGACGTCACTGGGCATTGGGACGGTGCCCTCTTACTTCACGATTCGCTAACTGGCGGCGACCGTCCCTGTGACGTCACAGCTACCGCGGCAAACTCTCAGTGAGCTTCGCTAGTCATTTCGTCATAACTTCGTCAATTATTATCGTAGTTCAAAAAATGTTGAACATAAAAATCAGCATTCCGGCAAACTCTCAGTGAGCTTCGCTAGTCATTTCGTCATAACTTCGTCAATTATTATCGTAGATCAAAAAATGTTGAACAAAAAAATCAGCATTCTCAACTAAAAACGTTACGGATCCTAATTAACAATAATATTAAAAAATATTTGTAAACATGTTTTTTCTTATAGTTATTATTCCTTCAATTAACGAGTTCATTGAGGGAACCGCCTTAATGTGTTGGTGAAGTATTGTTAGTCAGAAGAAATAAACACAAAAGCAATGAATGTATGAAGATGAATGGAATTACAGATTTTAGTCGAGTTAGTAACACTAAAATAGAACCAATAATCAAACGGTGACTTATAGACTAACGACCTCTTCCATCCGCTTTTGTATACTATTCAAACGGTTTTGTATACTATGCAAACGGTTTTGTATACTATGCAAACCGTTTTGTATACTATACAAACACGTTACTAGCAACCGCCAGTCAATTCTGGTATACAAAAAGAAAACGGTTCGCTCTGGTAGGTATTCATAGAAAAATAGACATACGGATGCTAATAAAGGATGTATTTATTTTAGGAACGGAGCATTAATGCTCGTTCTTAATCTAATGAGCTATATATGTCACTGGAAGATTGAAGAATCTTTAGTTTATAATTAATAATTACGTTTTTAAAAACTAAAATGAAAACCGACTTCATTGAATGAAATTTGAGCCCATAAAAACAACAGATTTAAGAACCTTATACTTTTTTTGAAGCCGGTTAAAAGTTTTTATTTTCCGAAAAGTCACAGGAAAGCAAAATATCAAAATTTCGTTGCATCCAAGTGGATGATAATATTTTTTTCAGTTTTTTTGATTTAAAAACCTAACTACTGAACCGATTTTTATTAAATTTATATGAGGAATTTAAATTACAATCTGTTCATAAATGACGGAGTTATGATGTAACAAACAAAAAAAACAGACTAATTGAGAACCTTTTTTGAAGTCGGTTAAAACAGTCGGTTAAATGACGACCTCTGTGGCGCAGTTGGCTAAGACCCGGCTGAGACGCAAAAGGTTGCGGGTTCGATTCCCGCCGCGGGACAAATGTTTGTACGATCTGCAAGTATTTGTCTCGGGTCTGGGTGTTTCTATGTATAATATGTATGAATTCACAAAAAAAAAAGTATATAAGTAGTATATCAGTCATGTGGTACCCATAACACAAGCTCTGCTTACTTTGGGGCCAGATGTTGTTGTGTGAAATGTCCGGGATTATTTATTTATTTATTTAGGAAGATTATATATACGGCCTGAAAATTGAGAACTAATATAAAAAAAAATTCAATATAACTTATATTAGAGTCTTATGCTAACTAAAAAGTTCAAAAATAGAGGAATATGAAAATCTAGACATGGAAATACAAAAACCATTTGTGATCCCCATAATTTGATATTTGATATGAACAAAACTGACCAATGTAAAAGGATACCATATAAATCTTTTTGGGGTTGCCCACTTATTTATATATATATATATATATAAACGACAATCTGGCAACACTAACTAGCAATGAAATAAGTGGGCAACCCCAAAAAGATTTATATGGTATCCTTTTACATTGGTCAGTTTTGTTCATATCAAATATCAAATTATGGGGATCACAAATGGTTTTTGTATTTCCATGTCTAGATTTTCATATTCCTCTATTTTTGAACTTTTTAGTATATATATATATATATATATATATATTTTAAATCTCTGTTTATAATCTTGCTTGTGTTATTATAACTCTCTTACGACCTCTGTGGCGCAGTGGACCAAAGTTCGACAGAGATGCAGCCGCGGGTTCCGCCGCAAGACAAATTTTTATTAGCTGCAAGTATTTGTCTCGGGTCTGGGCGTTTCTATGTATAATATGTATGTATTAACAAAAAAAAAATATAAGTATCGTATATAGTTGTATGACTGGCTTGTCAGCTTAGTTGGTAGTAGCTCTGCCTTCTGCGCTGTAGGTTGAGGTTTCGATTCCTTCCCAGGATAAACATTTGTGTGAATAACTTAGGTGTTTGTTCTGTGTCTGGGTGTTATTAAATATAATAAGTATGTATTTAAAAATATATAAATATTCTATCTGTCATCTAGTCACGATAATACAAGCATTGTCCAGCAATATTTATTTTATTTTATTTATATCAGTCATGTGGTACCCATAACACAAGATCTGCTTACGTGGGCCAGATGATGCTGTGTGAAATATCCGGCATCATTTATAAACTAACATTTTTACTATCTTCCGGTGACATACTTTTCTCTATCAATGGATTGTTTTACTTTAGTAACGAAGAACGAACGAAGAAGAGATCATGCAGTCATGCTTCCAACTTTTAGCTTACTATTGTTTTACTATCAGTAGATCTTTCTCTATCGGTTAAAATACCTCTACACAAATATTTGTTAAAGCTATTGACTAAACACAAGTCATAAGATAATCAGTACTTACATCCATACTTATATTACACGATTGTGTCTGTCTGTTTGTTTGTTGTTTTCGCGGCTAAACGTCTGAATGGACCTTGATGAAATTTGGTAGGATAGATTTTATCTTAGGAATGGACATAGGCTACTTTTTATGTATGTACCACGAGTACAAACCCGCGGGTAGTAGCTAGTATGTGATGAAAATGAATAATATAATAACACCATTACCGAATATATGTTGAGAACTGGATCTTACAATTACAGTGCACCACAAATAGAAAGTCAACATGCAACAATATCAATCTTATGACCAAAGTAATAAGAATGAATGTTGTAAAATTTGACTACACTTGGGCGACTGTACATGCACGAATTATATTCCATCAATTTAAATTCAAACAGGAAATCTAACTAGAAAATAAAAATTTAACTTTATGAAACACAAGTCGACGCTTCTATCTGTTTAGATATGTTTTGATGATGAAGAAACAGCCTAAGACAATAAGGGGATGTCCATTATGTGAGGACATATACCGAGAGCTCTATTCAAATGTAACGGGAGAGAGCGGGACAGCAATAATCTCTCATGACCTAACAAATCAGTCTTGATGGGTCTACGTCTCACTTTACTCATGGACGTCCCCTTATGATTATTAGAACAATTACTTGATCTTATTTTCCATATATTTACAATATCTATCAGCTGCTTTATATTGTATCTGGAAGAACTTATAACCTTGTCACCCAAAGCCTTCGCACAAAGAGCCTACGAAGCTAAACCATGCTCGGCAATATAAACTGAAATTTTACAATAATTTAACTTAGGCTCTCCTTGTCATCAAAACTTGCTTCTAGAATACTGAATAAACTTTAGTTAGACACAACTAAACAGATAGTATCGTTGTCTCGCTCCCGCGGCGTGTGCGAGAGCGAGACGGCGACAGCGCGACGCACACACATGAATGTAATGAGTGATGGCGATACGTACATTTCTATAGATCCGTTGTACTATGCCTACCTTGCTTGTGCTCGCCACAACGGGCGTACTACCTACTGGTTTTCGCTTATTATTGTTAGGTTTGGCCGGTGGCGGCGTTGGCTTAGCTTTTCTGGTGGATTTTGGACTGCGTTTCGGAGTTATACGAGCCTTTTTGACAGGTGTCGTCTCTTCCTTCTGAAATGGAGTTTGCGTTAGTGAATGACGGAACTATTTGCTGTTGATGAGATTATTAGGATAGGTCTTAGACATGCTTTTTTTTTGACTGGCCTGTCAGCTCAATTGGTAGTAGCTCTGCCTTCTGCGGTTGAGGATTCGATTCCCTCCCAGGGTAAACATTTGTGTGAAGAACATAGGTGTTTGTTCTGTGTCTGGGTGTTTTAAACTATCATAAGTATGTATTTAAAAATATACAAGTATTCTATCAGTCATCTAGTCACCATAATACAAGCTATGCTTAGTTTGGGGCTAGATGGTGTCGTGTGCATTGTCGAGCAATATTTACTTATATTTATTTATTTATGCTTTTTATTTTATAATCTTGTAATGATAATGGAAATGTATTATTATTTAACTTTCAAAATTTTTGTGAGTCATTTTGAGTTGTATCCCAAGGATTTAATGCATGTACTGTTTTGTCGGAGAAAGCATCGACACAGTCTCTTGATTCATCTAGAGAATCTTCATCGGGATGAAACAGTGTCGGTGCTTTCAAAAAATAATACGTGAGTTAAACCCGTAGCAGCCTTCTGCTCTGTAGGTTGTGGGTTTGATTCCCAGGATTTAATTGTTTTGGGTATTAAAAATGATGTAATTCCCACAAGCTATGCTTAGTTCGGGGCTATGTGTTTTGTTGATTGTCTATCAATACTTTTTTACGTTTTGTATAGAAAAACCCCAGAAGCTGGAAGAAATATACAATTTTATGAATACAGTCAGGGATGATTCGCTTACCACAGTCTCAATAGCGCTGTCACCCTTGCTCCTCGGCGAAGACTTAGAAGCCGCGCGTTTGCGAGCTCGCTTCTCCAACTGCGACTCGTCTGTGTATAGCGAGAGGTCCACTGCACATGTACAACGTTTATGAACTCCTGGTCATCATGATCGTCGTCGATCGTCATTTTTAAATATAATTCCCAAACAAACATTATAATTATTATAATGCTCTTTGAATCATCATCATCATATCAGCCTTTAAGAAGTCCACTGTCGAACATAGGCCTCCCAATAGATTTCCAGGAAGAACGATTTTGAGCCATCTCCATCCACCGACTTCCTGCGATCTTTAAAATGTCGTCAGTCCATCGGGTGGGGGGTCGCCATTCGAGAACTTTGATTCCCCAACGGTAATCAGTTCTGCGAGCTATATGGCCTGCCCATTGCCACTTCAACTTGCAAATGTTGAGTGCTTTGTCGGTGACTTTGGTTCTTCTACGGATTTCTAAAACCCTTTGAGTAGCGAACCTAAACTACCTAACTAAGGCGTTAAGCGGCGGCGAAATGGCGGCATAAGATGTATTTTCAGAAAATCAACTATTTTGAGCAAACCACTGCTTCTATCAACAATCCAAGAACAGCTGAAGAATCCTATTGAATTTTTCTATTAGATTATTGTAGTTTCATCCGTTATTTTATAATTATTATAATTGTCTAGATGTAAAAATGGTAAGCAGCAAAATCTCGCTCGCTTCATACTATATGCTGTTTATTTTAAAAACACATTATTCTTTATGTAAATATTATATGTTTGTCAATATATTGTTTGATAAGTGACATTTTTGGATTTACTTACTTCAATATAAAAATACAAAGTTATTTGTGATTGAAAATTAGGTTAAGTTCAATGACGAAAATAATGTCGGCGAATTTTGACAGATTACTTATATCAATCAAAATGTTCAACGATCATAGAGTATTGTATATCAAATGAACGGTACGGATTCCGTACTTCAGGCCACACATAATCAACCGCAATCCGCCGGAACAAAACAAAACGCGGGAAATGTTTATGTGTAACATTCCCGCTCTGGCACTTTCGGGCCAGTTGCGAGTCTACGGAATCGTACTTAGAGGGTAAATTGTACCTTGAAATAGCCACTTTAGAGAAGAGTTAAAATAGAAAATAGTTGAAATAGAGTTACTTTCACATTTATAATATTAGTAGGGATCAACAGCCTAAAATTGTATGCTTTTAGTTCTGAAAATGACAATACTTTCATAAAACCTTTCATCCCCCTTTTAAACCCTTTGCAACACTTTTTATAATTAAAAAGTAGCCGATGTCCTTTCTCAGGCTTTGGACTATCTATGTACCAAATTTCATTTAAATCTGTTCACAGACACAGACAGACAGACAGAGTTACTTTCGCATTTATAATATTAGTAAGGATTGTGTGAATTGTCCAATGTATAACGATAAGTGTCAAGTAGGAAAAAAATCTGACATCTGCGAGCTACGCTGGCGTGCCCTGCAAAAACCGTTCCAATTACGCGAAGTACTAATCCTGCGCAGACGAAGTAGCGGGTCTGGTGCTAGTACTTTATAAATTTGTCGGGTTATGCATTTATTCCATCAGTCATCTGTTAGTCTATTAGTCATCAGTCTTCCCATAGTACTTTGCATAGTTTATTACATATTCACTAGCTGCCTGCTGCCTGCTTCTGACCCTCCTTTTACCACACTGGTTTGATATAACTAGTGCCACGATAAGAAGAATGTATTGTCCTGGGAGAGGGAGAACTCGCAACCAATAGCGCACAAGACTAAACTGGTGCATAAGACATCTTCTTAATGGCGACCTACCCTACCTTTTTATTATGATTCCGATTATAAGTAGGTACCTAATACTGGTCACCTACCAAGTTTTTTGTGACCCATTTTTATTATGTTTGTATCATTTACCACCTAAGCTTTTAAGTCTTTTTTGTGTTGTGTTGTGTCAAATATATATATTTTTATCTGCAATCAGTCTACAGACTATGAGCCGGTTTGTTGTTGGCAGTCTGATTTGTAGGATCTTTGCTCTAGCGAGCATCTCTCCTTTTATTTGCTTATCATGTTCCATCCAGATCCATGATATGTCTTCACAACCTCTTTGGATAAGTACCAACAGCTGTGCTAGTTGGTTTCGGTGTGCATTAGGGCGTTCCTTGTATTTGTTGCAGTATTGCTTTATTTCGTCGGTGACAGTGGTGACTTGTAGATCATTATGTAGCTCAGTTGTCTTAAGAAACCGTGTCAAATTTTCCAACTGTTAAAACTCACGTCCATCAGGATGTTCTGGTGTGAGCTGCAGACTTCCCGGGCTGGTCTCGGCCCTCAGGGCACGTTGCAGGATGGACGCGGCTCGCGCGCGCTCCGTCGCTTTCAGTAGCTGTGCTCCACCCGCCGCGCGATTCAACGACAGAGTCGTCAGCACGCATTCCATGTCTGAAACACACGAAACACTTGTAGTTAGTCTTACTAGATAATAAATAGACCTGTAGGGCGAAGTTCATGGAACTCTTGATACAATCAATGTCTATCAGTTTCGATTAGCAATAGGCATTATTTCAATCAATCATATACAATGTATTTAAATGCTGAGAACGCTAAACACGATTCCTACCATAATCGTACTTTGTAAATTGGTCGAGTTATGCTTAGTTTGACACCAACTTAGAATATTATAACTTAGATAGAAGCCGATAGAAATCGCACCGATAAGCAATCCGTAATACCAATTAATCAATAGTAACTGAAAACTATTAGTAACAATCTATCAAAATACTATGATGAGTTTTGATAGTACCAAAATTCCATAATCGGCCCACTGATAATAAATATAACCATTGAGTGAAATGCATTGCATCATGTTGCTCTATCCTCTGACACCAACCGACAGATTGGCAATGACTATACATAGCAAAATGTATTATTGTAGGTTGAGGGGTCGATTCCCTTCCAAGACGAACATAGCTAGGTGTTTGTTCTGTGTCTGGGTGTTATAAAGTATCATAAGTAAGTATTTAATAACATATAAGTATTGCATCAATTTTCCGTGGTGGTTCCGGCATAGAATAGGACCCCTCCATCTCCTCCCGTGGTTGACGTAAAAGGCGACTAAACGAACACACATCGGGGGATTGGGCAGCAGCACCCCCTGAGCACAAAATACTGAATCTGCGGTCACCAATCCGTCTGCCAAGCGTGGTGACTATGGCAAAACACCCCATATGATGAACACAACTAGAAGACGGCCCCCAGTTCCCGGCAGTTCCGCTATTCCTGGCGAAACAGGGGGTGCGAAGAATCTCCGGCAGAGGTCCAGCTACCAATCCCAACGACCCCTGGCCCTGGCAACACACAACGCACGCACACTGAGGACCGACGAGAAGTTGATAGAGCTGGAAGAAGTAGTAAATAAGTTGCACTGGGATATTATGGGGTTATCAGAAGTCCGAAGAGAGGGAGAGGACACGATAATCCTAAATTCCGGCAACTTATTCTACTACCGGGAGGGCGATCAACTTTCTCAGCACGGTGTCGGATTTCTTGTCCACAAATCCCTCGTTAACAACATAGTAGAGATCGAAAGCGTGTCGAGCCGAGCAGGGTGGTATACCTTATACTCAGAATAACCAAACGGTATTCGATTAAGGTCATACATGTGTACGCACCTCACACGAAACGTCCAGACGATGAAGTGGAGGCTATGTATAATGACATTTCAAATGCCTGCAAGCCTCGAAAACACACTTTACGGTTGTGATGGGGGACTTCAACGCGTGGCTAGGTGTGAGGAATGGCGATGAACTGAGAGTGGGGCTATTTGGATTTGGACAGCGGAACCAACGGGGTCAGCGATTGGCCGACTTCATGGAAAAGGAGCGACTCTTTATGATGAACTCCTTTTTCAAGAAGCGGTCGTTCAAGAAATGGACGTGGCTTCACCCCGGTGGACACAAAAGCGAGATAGATTTTATCATGACTACAAAAAAGCAAATATTTAATGATGTCTCAGTGATCAACAGGGTCAAAACCGGCAGTGATCACCGAATGGTTAGAGGCATTCAATCTTAACGTAAAGCTAGAAAGGTCCCGTCTGATGAAATCTAATTTTCGCCCAAGTCCTGCCCAAAGCTTTCCCGAGAGCTTTCAGTTGGAACTCCAAAATCGCTTCCAATGCCTCGCCGAATGCGGATCCGTGGACGAAATAAATGACGGTCTGGTGGAAATTATTCATGCCGTTGGGTCAAAGTTCTGTAAAACCCAGCGCAAAGGTAGAACCCAAAAACTCTCTGAGCACACTCTTAAACTCATGGCAGAACGTAGCGAAATGAAACTGCAGTCTTCAGTGTACATGTCGAAATACAGCTCGCTCAATAAACAGATCTCTAAGTCTATGCGACGCGATTTGCGTCTCGTTAATACGTGTAGTATTAAGAACGAAATAGTACGCAACCAAGGTTCCAAAGTGTTCGCGAGAGATCTGTCTATTGGGCAAAGTCTGTTGACGAAGCTGAAGACCGATAGTGGCAGTGTCGTTTCCTCGAAGCCAGAAATTTTACGAGAGCTCGAGAAGTTCTATGGACAACTATACACCTCGTCGCAAAGTCCTACTACAAGCACGACTAGCGATGCAAGAGGCCGCCTAACCCGACACTACACTGAAGACATTCCGGACGTCAGCCTATATGAGATTCGAACGGCTCTCAAGCAGCTTAAGAACAACAAGGCACCGGGGAAAGACGGAATAACGACAGAGCTTCTGAGAGCAGGAGGAACATCGGTACTTAAGGTCCTCCAGAAGCTGTTCAACTCCGTCATCCTCGAGGGAACTACAACAAACAGGAACAGGAGCGTGGTGGTACTGTTCTTTAAGAAAGGGGATAACACCCTCTTAAATTATTACAGGCCCATCTCGCTGTTGAGCCATGTCTATAAGCTGTTTTCGAGAGTAGTTACTAATCGTCTCGCTCGTAGGATTGGCGACTTCCAGCCTGCCGAACAAGCCGGGATCCGAAAAGGCTTTAACACCATAGACCACATCCATACGCTCCGGCAGGTTATACAGAAGACCAAATAGTATAACCAGCCACTTTGTTTAGCGTTTGTGGACTATGAGAAAGCCTTTGATTCTGTCGAAACCTGGGCAGTGTTGCGGTCACTCCAGCGATGCCAAATCGACTATCGGTATATCGAAGTGTTGAAATGTCTGTACAGTAACGCCACCATGTCTATCCGACTCCAGGACCAGAGCACGAATCCGATCCCATTGCATAAAGGGGTGAGACAGGGAGATGTTGTTTCTCCGAAACTGTTCACCTCTGCATTGGAGGATATTTTCAAGCTCTTGTACTGGCATAGACATGGTATCAACATCAATGGCGAACACATCATTATCTTCGATTTGCCGACGATATAGTCCTCATGGCAGAATCTCTGGAAGACCTTGGCACAATGCTCAGCGACCTTAATATCGTGTCCCAACAGGTGGGTCTTAAAATGAACATGAGCAAGAAAAAATCATGTCAAATGCTCATGTTGCACCCGTACCGGTACATATTGGGAGCGATAATATTTATTTTGACTTTTTCGAAGTTCAATTAGTCCTATTTTTCCTAGATGATATAGGAAAAAAGATAACAAACAAAAAACCTATAAAACCAAACAGAGAAATAATCTGTTATATTGTAATATGCTTTAAGACATAGTTTCTGTTTTATTACGCTTGGGACCTTGTTATAGAAGCGTACACTTTGCCCTATAAAAGACTTATTAACTTTAGCGAGCCTAACTGTGGGAACAGCGAGTTTATTTTGATTTCTAGCATTAATACTATGATTGTCGCAACTTTTTTTTGAAATGAACCTGTTTGTGAATATACATTAGATTTTCGTATATATACTGACAAGGTTCTGTCATGTCACTTCCTTTTATTATTAGATTGTTTTTATTTTTTAGAAGTACCTAGTTTTACCTACTTTTACTTTTTCTCTGTACTTTTTTTTAACTTTAATGTTTTCTCCTGCTTTTTTGTGTTCCTATTTTTAACGCTTTAGATATTATCTGTAATGTTAAAATAAGGATACACACAAAGATACATTTCAGAATATTAAAAAAAAATGGAGAAAACCGATAGCATGTCATTTAATTGAGTGCTACAGTAAGAAAAAGATCTCCACTCAGCATAATATGCCACTGGGAGGTAGCTAGGCGGTATTCTGTCCAAACCTTCACCCTTCAGCCTATGAACTTTTTTTTACTACATTTCGTTTCTCGTTTTTAGCGACAGTAAAAAACAAGGTAGGTTTTATACAAATAGGTATAAATGTCTAATTTTGACTTACCAGTAACATCGTAAAAGTCCGGTTTGTAGGTCTCTCCAGAGGGGTCCGCTTGTTTGTCTTGCGACAGCCAACGGATCTTGATCTTACGTGTGCTTCTGTACACATTCTGCATGGTCTGGCACACGTAGAAACCACCTTCGGCATTGCGGACCGCTAGGTATTCGTTTCTGGATGACAAATTGAAAAAAGTTAATTAAATATGTAAACAAATATGTAAAAAAAAAAAATGTTAAAAAAACTAAGTTCCAAGACTTGTGCCAAGTGCACGAAAGGAGCCTCAGAGGCGTACTTTAATCCTTCAAGCACACACAGTTTCATTTAACTAGTAACATGATAAAAAGAGGAATAAATAAACATGGATGCCTTAGCGAAGACCGCCCATTTCAGCGTCTTTTACAGCGCTAACACAATACAATGGTCAATGATCTTTTCTCGCTTGAATTTTAATACAGAAAAATCTATGTAGTGTCTAGTCAGAGTAACATTGGAACATTGAAAACTGGAAAATCATCTTATAGCCACTATTAACTTTTTTTACTTTACGAATGAGGTAGTGCTAGTTAAATGATACTTTGTCTACACTGTAGAATGTTACATTGTCTGTCAGTGTTACTTACTCTATAGATATAGAAACATTCCAATAAAACTCTACAGACTCAGACAATTTTGACGCTTTAGGTTTATGACCCTTGAGGTTTAACTGCAATAGGAACCGCGACAGTACTTTGATAGATAGATAGATTAACACTTTATTGTACACAAAAAAAAACACAGTAGAAATAATAGAAATCAAAATTGTAAAATGAGCGGCCTTATCGCTAAAAGTGATTTGATTGTGAAACTTACTTGTAAAAGACGATAAGTTTGTCATCATTCGGTTTAGTAGGCGTCGATCGGCCTGCAGAAGCAGACAGTTTGGTCGCCATCGCCAACTCAGGGGTTGGAGACTGGTATAGCTGTACCTGGAATCAGAGACAGTAGGTACCTATAAAATAAAGAACTTTCTTTCAGTTTTCAAGTAGGGTGGTGGAAATATATCACAAGGGGTCAGTTTCACAAGCATCCTAGTTGTAGAAACCAGCCTCCTCTGCAAGTATGTATCATGAAGTAAAGTGCTTGATGATAAGTTGTTACTCACAAATCAATAAAATTAACTAATGCTCGGCAAGATCGGTGATATATGGAGACAGTGACATTTTCATTGTATGTTATGCACATTAAGGTGACTATTCCAGCTTTACAAAATTTGAGGCAATTACAAAGGATAACATAACATGTTTTAACGATGAGGCTAAAAAGTTTTGTGTGAAATGTCCACCAATATTTATTTATACACCTTGAGAAATTTTCTGTTAAGTCGACAGAGCTACAAAATTGTACAAACCTTAGTTCTGTTCCTCTTTGTCCTGGCATCAGATGGAGTACTATCTCCTTCTGCTGCTTTCTTAGCAGAAGTTGGGCCATCACTGCCTTTAGCGGGAGATGTTTGTCTTCTCTTCCTGAGTGGAGGAGTCACTGTGGCCAGTTTCAATGTGGATCTCGGCTTGGGTTCCTTTTTGGGTTCAACCTTTTTTGGTTCAACTTTTTTGGGTTCAACCATTTCTTTTTCCGCAACTTTGACAGGTGCATCTACTGTGTCTACCTTTTTAGGAAGCTCCGGTTTTACTTTCACTTCAGTTTCCTTTGCCTTCTCTTCTGTGCTTGGCTTTTCTGCTTCATCTTTCATTTCTTCAGCTTTGGCAGGTTCTGTCTTTTTTTCAGCAGGAGAATCTATTTTAACTGGCGAGGAAGCTTTCTCTTTCTCAGGTAGACTGGGTTCACTATTCACCAACTCGGGCACAGATTTAGATTCAGCTTGTGTTGTTGGTTGTTGTTGTAAATTGGTAGCTGGTATTGTTGATAGTTTTATTTCTGCTGGTTTTGATGGAGGGTTTTCAGATGGTTCAGCAGCTTTTATTTTTGGCTGTGTCGGAACATCCTCGGAAACCGGATTGGTTGTTTCAGCTTTCTGAGCAGTGCTTGGCACAGGTGAGGGTTTTTCAGGTGGTTTGGTTGTACTGGGTGATGTCTTTGCAATGTCTAGTTTGTCTTTACTAACCTCAGGGTTTTGGGCTTTCAAGGTTACCGGTGCATTTGATGATGATTTAGTTGAATCTATAGTACCATTTGCTTGACCTGTAGAGTCCTCTTTCTTTTCAGGTTTTTCAGGCGCTCTTGTGAGGGCTAACGGTTGGGATGCAATAGCCTTTTCTGCAACTAAGCTCAGTGGCGAGCTAGTGCTTGGGGCTTTGCTAGGGCTCGCAACGACGACGGGAGCGGGAGGGCCAGAGTTCTGGTTCACGTGCGAGAAGTTCCCATGGTTGCTCATGTTCTGCGCCATTTGCGCCATGTTAGCCGACACGGGCGCCATGGAAGGCACGGCGTGGGGCGGGACCTGTGGCGCGGGGACATGCTGCGTCAGGTTCTGAACAGCCAGGTTGTTACTAGTAGGTGCATGGTTCAATGAGTTTTGTGCACCCTGGGGATGACCAACGGATGCGTGGTTCACGCTCGCCACATTCCCCTTTGCCGGGCTCGACTGACCCCCGGCCTGCGGAACTCCCGCGCTAGCCAGAACTGGCTTCAAAGCAGAATTCATCGTGAAATCTTCGAGCTGAAACACAATAAATAGTTTGTTTACCAATTTCGAATCACTCGAACGAAGCGCTTGACCCACAACAATAACTCAGCATAGACGTAAGTAGGTACGGATCGAACGCGCGCTATGCAAGTAGGTACGCGCGGAGCGCTGAGTGGAATGCTCGAGACCGTTTTCTAGAGTACGCGGCGGAATATAGTGAAACTGAGTAATAGGGAAGTTACCGCTAGCTGTTGTGGAAAAGAACGCCCATTAAACAGTTCTATGTGTCTGCCGCGGCGGAGATAGCCGCAAAAAATACGCGTTGCTATAGCCAAGAAAGTTCCGCAAGAGCCCGCCGCTGTTACACTTTTGATGATTGCATAGATTTGTTCACTTTTACACTGATCTAATGCTTGATCTCACTTGCGGTATAATTCCTTGATTTATTTACACTATTTACCACAAATTAGCATTTACTTTACACAAGAACAAGTACATAATCGGGAACAGAAGTTTAGCAGAGATGGCGTCGGCACCAACGCGCACGCGCCACCTTCTTTTGCTTTCCGCCAATAAAAACTTGTGACGAAACGATGCTCAACGAATTTTGAACGAACTTTTCTGGGAAGTTATGTTTGCTCTTTCTATCTAATATCTTTGTATATGTTTATCTCTTTTTGACACAACATTACTCATTTTGTCTATAGCGTTTATTGATAGTTCAAGAATATAAAATAGTTCTTTTTACAATAAAATAAAGAGTATCCTTCCCTAGGAATCCTAGGATGATATTCCTATGTTTCGCTATGTTCTTTTCATCATGTAAATCACTTTAGCCCAGGAGTAGTACTAGTAGTATTGCCTATCAGATAAATAAATAAATAATGCCGGGCACGGGCATTTTCACACAGCATCATCTGGCCCCAATGTAAGCAGAGCTTGCGTTATGGGTACCACATGACTGATATACTACATAATATACTTTATTTTTATGCATAGATACGCACAGACCCGAGAGAAATAAATAAACATAATTATGTCGCGGCTGAAATCGAACCAGCAACTTCCTAGGTCTCAGCCAAACGTCGGCCCACTGCACCGCAGAGGTCGTCAAAACATCGTCATTCGTCAATACTCAAAAATACGCAATAAACTACTTTTCCATCTAGAATTATTATTTTTTAATTATTGTAAATACCGCGACATAGCTTTTGCCGCTGCTGCAATTCTTAAAAGTAAAAATATAATTTTGGCACTGACATAGGACAAGTTAAATCAGTCTGCGTTAAGTCACAATCAGTCAACTTCAGTCACAGTGATGTACCCGATTTAACACACGATTAATACACGATTTATAAAAGGTACAGTACTAAAATAAGGTGTTTGCTTGTACAATTATACCATACAGCCAAACTATTTTCCCACTCATTATCACACATCAACAATGTTGTGAAATGGAACGACTGAAAGCATCTTTATTCTATTACATGCTTTAGTTAATAATCCCGTTAAGTCTATGTTTTAAGGCCAAGTGCATGCGAGATTGCGAGCCATATAGGTACCTACCTACACATGCCTACGAATTCCTAGATATCCCTCTGATATAGATGTCAACTGATTGTCCATCAGTCTGGTCCAGGCAGACTCAAAAAGTTAAAGTCAAAAAAGATTTGTTCCAATACAATCACAAGAATCACTTTGAAACGTCTTACATACCTACTTGAAATTAGGTGCCAATTCCGCCTAACCCAAGCAGAACTGGCAAGAAACTCGTCCTGGTCCTAGCGCTTTTTTGTATGATCCATAATATAACTAGCGTAGGTAACTATGAAAAACGAATACAAGAGAGTGTATACAATATTTAAAATGGGTCAGTTAACACGTTCACAGCCCCTTGGGTCCACTTTGGACCCACGCATGGATACAATACAATGCACGTTCGTGGATCCATGCTGGACTCACGGTCCCCATCCAAACTTAGTGTCTCGTTTTAGCGTGTACTTGTGAGTTATTACATTGTTTTCTTCATTAACTTACAAAGGGTAAAAAAACTACCTGGTGGACAAAAAACAATGCGCATTTTGTTTTTTATTAATTTTTTACATGCATTGGAACTTTTGATAATGCAATAAATACACCCAAAACATCTTTTATTTACTATATTTTGCAACAATTGATGTGTGGTAAAGCTCAAAACAATGATAAAAAAAACCTTTTTGCAAATCATGTATGCATTGCATTTTCATTCATTTTTCTGTCTTCAAGTATTATCCGAACGTCATTGTTTTCCAATATAGGAGAATTAATAATAAAATTAATGAATTTTACTAGTACTTATTTGATTTCATCTCACTGTAAACGCGCGTAACAAGTAAATAATAAGTGACTTTGGAATACTGATACCATATCGAACTTCCCTCAATATAAAATAACATCACTTACTCATAAGTCCGTGTACCCATATTGGGTGCACGCTGAAAACCGCGGGTAACTCTGAAAAACCGGCGTCTTACAAAAAAAATCTTGTACATACCGATGTTTTCCAAAGTCTTGTATGGGGACTGTGAACGTGTTAACTGTCTAAGGGCAGAGCATCATGAGGCCTTGCATTATTAAGCATGCGCTACACGGTTTGAAACCACAGTTTCTGCCAAGGTGACCTTGGTAAAAACGTATGTTTCAAACCGTGTAGATAGTGGTTTCAAACCAAATTTCGCATGACCTTTAAACGCCTTGGTAGAAAGGCTTGCGCAGCAAACCACTGGCAGAAGCGGTGGTTTCAAACTTGTTTCGAACCATCTAGCCACTTGTTTAAAACCACGCGTACCACAGTCGCGTCGCTGGGCGCATCGAGCGCGGACGTATTGCGCGCACGCACGGTATTATGGAGAAAGAACGTTATGGAAGACCTACCCTGTCTTTGGGACTTAACGTCTAAGGAGTACAAAGACTCCACCCAAAAAAAAAGTTTTTTTTTCTTCAAATGCACACAAAAGTGCTATACAAACTCGTAAATTGTAAATTGTAATAGTGCATTACAAGCATTCTGCACACGTCTATTCAGCACGAGCGTTTTAAAAACACTGAAGTTTGGGGTTTGTTTTATACCGTGTAGACAGAAAACGTTCTACCAAGGTCACC
Organism: Lampropteryx suffumata; assembly: GCA_948098915.1. Lineage (NCBI taxonomy): Eukaryota > Metazoa > Arthropoda > Insecta > Lepidoptera > Geometridae > Lampropteryx > Lampropteryx suffumata. The sequence goes on along the minus strand of OX402557.1, from coordinate 17,736,698 downwards.
TTGGTAGAAACTATGGTTTCAAACCGTGTAGCGCATGCTTTATCAATTATATGGTCATTCAAATTATAATACGCTTTTTTGTAAGTAAGTATCTGTTCTTTTATGACTTTGTGTATATATATATATTGATAATTAGGTTTATGTAATTTCCGTTAATTACTATCTTACAATAACCAAGTCATAATCTATCTCAAAAAAATGTGTGTTTAACGCCACGTCGAATAGGTACTTAGGTACACATATTTTTATAAGCCTTGAGCTGGTGGCGTTTTTCAGTCTGATAATCGTAGCATAAGTCTTGAATAAGGCTTACATTGGAACATAAGTATTCGTCTCTCTAGAAAACCACACATACTAATAAACTAAAGTACCTTCCATACTTATGAATGTACCTGTATGTGAATGAACTGATTCTTGAACTCAGAAACAGTCATGTAGGATGCTCCATGGACGGTATGAAAGTTACCTATAAACTATACCTACTGACGATATGGTATTGCTGAGTGGAGATGGAGAAGACAAAAAATTACGAGAATAACTTTGTTTTTACTTTTTTTCTACCATTAAAAATGGCTGAGAAAATGAAGATCAAAGTGTGAATTTTCGTACGACATTACTTTAAAACGGTTTGTCTCGCTAAGTCCATTCCTTCACAGGTAGCTCGCGCTAACCTTTCTTCGTATTGTTTCTGGGTACTTAATAAAAATGATAAAGAAATACTGTGTCGTGCCTAAATATTGTAATTCCTATGTAAAAACACCGGACAAGCTGTTTTTTATCGTGCTAAAGAACCCAAAATATAGAAAGAAGTGGATGTCAGCTATACGAAGAATTGATTCAATAGGTCTTAAACCTAAAAAAACGTTGCGTTCTGCTGTGATTTTGATGTAAGTACCTACTTCTCGTTGTCTGATATCAATATAATACCAATATTCTGGCCGAAATAACAAACTTACGGCCCGCATTTTTTAGTAGATTACTATCATCATCATAAGAATAACATGCGCATTATTAATGTCCGAAGGAAAGTGTTATTAAAAGCCTTTTGTTTATGTATCCGTCTGTGGCATCAACCTACATAATAGGAACGAAAACCTATCCTTTAGTTAAATGAATCGACAAGCAATGATGTGGTTTTCACTTTTGTTTTGTAAATATTTTCTGTTTATTTTAGGTGGAAAATGACATGAACAACTAATTGGAAAACCACTCAATCTCAAGAAACAAATCGTCCCTCAAAAGTTTGCGAACAGATTAGCTGAAAAACCTGAACGTTCTGTTATAACAAAACTTAAAACTAAATCAAATGAAAATATTGCACCCACTTCACATAATCTTGAACAGCTTTATAATTATTGTGAATAATCTAATAATTGATCAAGTTGAAAACGTCGATATTGACGAGTAAATATTTTAGTTTGCCACCTAATGATACAGATACTAAAGATCTCCGTAGATCTATCTTCCTGACCTAGAAACAAATAAATAACTATATTAAAAATAACTTAAAACTGTCAACTATTTGCGGGCCGTATGTTTGGTTATCCCTGATTTCTTTATTTCTAGAAAAGCTCCTGGTGACAGGAAAGATACAGGGAAGGCGACCAAGGGGAAGGAGTGCAATGCGGTGAACGGACCAGATCCGGGACACCACCAACAAGAACGTCCATGAAAGCCTACACACTGCCGAAGACCGAAGCAAGTGGAAAGCGATCGTCCAAAGAATGATTCGCGGAGGTCACGACCCTCAGCAATGAGGAACACGACACAAGGAGGAGGATTTCTTTATAACCTGGTATCCAAAAATGCTCAAATTTCAAACCGCAAGTATGTAGGTATTTATCTACTACCTTCCTACCTTGGAAAGTGCATATTTGTAGGTAACTAAAACCAAACCGAAAGTTATTTAATTATTATAGCAGTTAGGTAGGTAGGTATTTTTCTCAAGTCCATGGCTTTAATAGGTACCTACCTACCTAGGACACATTCAGTTTGAAGTTCGAAATAGGTAGGTGTGTAACTTCTAAATCTATCATGGTTTTGAACATAATTTTCACTAAACGTTTATTTGGTGACCATGGCGAATGCAACTGTGCCGAAATATCGGGAAGCAGAAAAACTCATATATTAGGTTGGGGAAAAAGTCTTTTCGCATTATAGTATGTAATAAAATCTCTTTGGCTATACTATTTGTATCTGGCTGGTTTTGGTATCATTAAATGTTTAAATTTTAAAGAACATAATTCCAAATTAAAATTAGGAAAATGTGTGATTTTTATTTGTTTTTCGTACTGTCAAGATGACTAACCTAAATATTGTTAATCCATTCAAGTACTCATAAACACATACTTACTGCTGATCTAGGGGAACGTAGGGTGCTAGCAGTTAGAAGCAATATATATGATGGCCCGTAGGTTTGCTCGATGTACCATCCCTGTTAAAATAACGCTTTTCAAAGCCTTTTGTTAAAGCTATTATACGAGCAGCTTTATATTGCGTATATGGTTAAGTACCTATACGCAGAAAATCTATAAGCGTCCAAGTCCAAAACAACAACTTCTTCAGAATGCTCTTGGGTCTTCCTAGTTACTGCAGTGCCTCTGGAATGTTTGTTAACCCAAGAACTGACGGCTTCGCAGCGATAATTCGATAGAGGATAGCAGGAATAATGAGCAGAGCAAAGTTAGACATAGTCACAACAGCTTTCTGAATGTCATAGCATATAAGTATGAGAGTCCTATATTTTTACATTGGGTCAAAACTGTTACACTAATATCAAAGAATTTATTAGAGTAGGTAATACTTTTATTTCTTTTAAACTTTTTTCAAGTGAAAACATTTTTATCATCGTTGTGATTTGAAAGTCGATGAAAAGAAAAAGCGACAGTAAAAAGAGACAGACACATAAATTCATAAGATTTAACGTGGGAGAGAATGAGATAGGAAGCATTATAAATTTTATTTTTTAGGGTTTCACTTCTACCACGTGTGAATTGCACACATGTTTTTTTATTTTTTAGGTACCTACCTATTGTTTAATATTTGGCTGGGGTATTTTTTAAGTCCTATTATGTAGTGTGTCTGTAATTAATGTATGGACTTAGTTGTCTGAAATAAAAATATTATTATTATTATTATGTCTGGGCGATGTCAAACTCTAGAAAGACCAGTGATGTAGGTACATCACTCACTCAGTCAGGTCAGGTCAGTCGCTCAGTCAATTATTCACAGTAACGTCAGTAACGTCAGTAACTCAAGCAAGTAGAAATCCAATTTATCCATGTGCATTTTCTCGAAAATAATTATTAATTAAATTTATCTTGCAACAAATAAATCTGTGTGACCAAAACATTTTCAATGGTAAGTAAGTGCATATCGGATAGTCTGCTTAGATACGTATTAACGATTTTGTATCATCGCATCGCATCAGTGCCTACCTACACACACCGATTAAAATAAATTGGCTTCTAAACTAGACTTTGATTCCTCAGGGTTTAAAGATAATTTGTTTGTACTAGTTTGTGCCCGCGGCTTAGCACGCTAGGTACGTACATACATAATAGTAGCTCGTATATTTGTCATCTATCTTCATAGGTACTCACCTACCAAATATAATAATTATGATCCGTTCAGAATTTTATCCGTGAATCACTCGTCGGTCATTTTAATAATTTGTATGTAGGAATCTTTTAGGTATGATTTTACTAATGAATATTACAGGAGGTGTTGACGAGACCCGCTGAGGAGTTCGGCAATGATGAGACCCTGGAGCATTTGTGGGCGGCCAGAGCGATGGAACACAGCGACATTTATTTCAATGTAAATAACAAATTACTAAGTATGTTATATTTACTGATAGGTACCTATTCCAATGCTGTTCTTTCAAATACAGGAACTGCTGTTCCATAATGATACCACTGTAGGAATGGTTCCTTCCTGCACACATTCATGCCTTACCACATACCTACATAAAAGTTTTCAAAGTCGAAAGTCAATACCATACAAAGACTACTTTGAATTATTTTGTTCTTTTTGAATTAAAAAACATTAAACAGATGGACAAATATTTAGTACAATTCCGCTAATCTATTCCTAAAGAGTTACCTCCAAAAGAAATTCGACACGTGTTTCGCCTCTCCACGAGGCATCCTCAGGAACACTTGACTCACTCCGCACCCCGACGAAAAAACACTCTGCTCAGGAGAGGCGAAACACGTGTCGAATTTCTTTTGGAGGTAACTCTTTAGGAATAGATTAGCGGAATTGTACTAAATATTTGTCCATCTGTTTAATGTTTTGTAATTGATTTCCGCAAAGTCACACCTGAATCAATTATCTATCTTTGTGAATTGTGCCGACTCGTCCTAAGCAAAGTTCAAGAAGTTTTATTTAATAATATTTTTGTTTCTATTTTTAAATTCCAGGTATTGTGCTCAGTGGATACAAGATGGTTGCAGCTTACACCCCACGATGACTTGATCCACTCAATCTTCAGGCAAGATTTCCCCGACCTAAATGTTGCCTTCATCAAAGAAGAAGTCATAAAAAACAACACAAACAAAGCCAAGTGGAGAGTGTTCTGTGAAAAATTCAAGAACATTGTTGAAGACTACAGTTTTGGAACCTTAATGCGGGCGGACACAAAAGGGGATTATTCAGAACGAAACACAATCCTAGTGCCAAGAGTTCAATTTTATGCAATAGAAATTGCAAGAAATAGGGAGGACTTAAACAATGATGTCAAGAAACATTTCAAATGTGCATCTAAAGCAAATGTTGAGGAAGAGTCCGGAAAGGCAGCATAAACCTGCCATTATTCCTTGTCTTTCCAGAAATGTATAGAGCCTATATAGCAGTAATGCCTAAAACGTGATTTTTGAGCCTATTCAAATAGCGTTATTAAAACAGCTATAGTACTTTATAAATAACTCATTCATAGCTAGTCAAGCTAGATGCCTGAAAGTTAGCCTAGAATAAAACTGAGATTTGAATTTCAAAATAATTCAAAAGTCTACCATTTACTAGGAATAGAATATTCTTTATTTGCAGTCCTACTCTTAGAAAACTGACCCATGCCTCTACTTTATGTTGCATATCCAACTGCATTTTATGATATCCAGAAGGTTGCTTTGCCATGAAAGATGTGTTTTGCCAAACCAATAAGGATCTTCAGCAATTTTATATAGCAAATCTAGATTTGGCATACAGGATTATGATGTTAAAGTATGCTCTTGTATCTTAGCTTAAGTCTTATGCAAATAAATAGATCTTAGGCTCGGCGCAAACGGACCACCGACCACAGCCAACCACAGCCACCGGTGGCTGTCGCACGCTACTGCCACATTTGTAAGTTTCAGGAGCGAGCGACAGCCAACGGTGTTCGGAAGCCGCCACACTTTATAACCCTTCTTACGATGGACTCCGACACGGAAAGTTTGCTTGCGCTATTGCAGACGACGTAGACAACGATATTGAATACATCCATACGTAGAATGTCTAACGGTTCTGCGCGGGGGGTTGCAGTGCGACAGTGGCGGGTGTCGGCGTCTTGTCTGGCCCGTAGGGACAAGCGGCGAGTCGCGGACACTGCTGTAGCGAGTAGCCGCCCCGCCACCGGTTACACGTGTGTGGCGCATCTATACAAAATATATGAAAAACTGTTAAGTCGCTGTCGCGGGCCACCAGTGGCTGTGGTCGGTGGCCCATTTGCGCCGAGCCTTATTGGTTGTTCCACTTCATTCAACTCAACATCTTACTATAACAGTTAGCTTCCCTCTCTATTTTAATCGCGATTTAGTGTGGTGTTTAAGTATGTTGTCTTTGTCATTCTTATTCTAATGAATAAGACGGCAGATTAAAACAACACATTATTTAATGTGTGATTGTAGTTAGGCTCATAAAATGCAGTGTCGTAGGTAGCAGTCTGAACTCTTGATGAGTTATTTCAGACTGAATACATAATTGTGTATGGATGGACATAAATGTGTTTATATCAAGTTTAGAAAGATCGAGAAATGTACAAGCTCAACATTTTGAACTAAGTACCTAATAAAAATTTTAGTATAAAGTCTTGTTTTATTTTCACAAACTCCCACTTTTGTGGCTAGCGCGAGTCATAACTTCTAACATTCACAAAATAATTTAAAAACAAAAAAAAAAATATCAAGTAACATATTCAATGAAAACATGTTTGGAAATACCAGCATGCCTTGCATGTAAGTAAGGTACAGGTTTACAGGTATTCATGCATATAAGTAAGGTAGGTCCACCGAAACAGTTATTTGGGAACAACTTGCAACAATATTGCAATATTGTACAGAAATGAGTGAGTGCCCAAACATCATTACTGGTAATTGTACAACAGTGTGTAAAATTTTTTTTGCTTGGTTTATATGCTATTATTCAAATCCTGCCTAAAATATTTAGTTGAGTAACTTATACAATCAAACAATTCATCAATTTTTACATTTTTATTTGGTCTTATAAACTAAGTTTACGACGCTTCCATTGCGGTAGCAGTTTCCTCTGTGTATTTGCCCTTGTCTTTGCCAAGTGCTGCAAGTCTGCCCTTTGCTCTGCGGTCGAGAATCGATTTACGGTCCTTGTTCATCTTTAACTTTACGATCACACACTGAAAAAGATTTAAAACTTGTTATATCTGTTGATAGGAATGGTAGTGGGAAGAGTGTGGGTTGAGAGATCAGAGCCATGGAAGTGTTTCAGCATGAGCAGTGTCCCTGCATCACATCAACCATTGGCTGAAACCGCAGGAATCCATGATACATAAGACAGAGTCTTATTTGAAGGTTATCATCAGGAACCATCTTGTATACACATATTTATCACTTAAGTATTGCTTTGTTACGTCACTTTCCCCAAATAACATTAAGGAGTTGCTCTCAAGTGATATTTTGATATTCAGACATTAGACAAGCAGCTTTCATGTTACAGGTTCCTAGTACTAAAAATTTTGTTGATTTAGATGACTGCAAAGAAGTAGCAGGTCCCAATTGGAGAATCACTGCAAAACCCAGGGAGACATGATGCACCCTGCGGGCCTAGCACGGCACGAGGAGAAATAGTCTTTCCACCTTTTTATCCACCTGTCAGTGGAAATACACCACCACCTGTCCACCACATGTGGATAAAAACGGGGGAAGACTATTTCTCCTCGTGCCGTGCTAGGCCCGCTGAAGGAGGCTTTTACCCTGAAGGGTCCACATGTCACTTATACTAGTAGAATACAAAAAATATATATATATTATAATAATAAAATAAAACCTCTATTATATTCTACAGATGAAAAACACAACAAATATCCGATATTTACCTTTGAGGGGTGAATGCCAACATATGCACTTGCACCATTGGCCTTTTCACGCTGGATTCTCTCAATGTATACTACAAACTTTTTACGGTAAACTTGGACAACCTTGCCAACCTGCTGACCTTTGTAATGTCCACGAACAACCTGAAAGGAGTTTAAGCATCACTAAAAACTCATTTTTGACTTGAGCTTTACAAATACAAGTACTAGTAATTGTAGGGACCTTATTTGAATATTATGGAGTTGGGTTGAATTAAAACCATGTCATATTATTATTTAATCAAACCTTAAGTAGTAGGTTATAACTAAATGTACTAAAACACAATATGGAGGCACAACAATCAGAGCCAAGTCTTTAACCAGGGCATGAACTAGCAAATGCACTTAAGACTCACCAAAGAAAACCTCTGGTTTATCAAAAGCACAGACGCAATCATCCATAGTCTGTGAATGGTTTGATGTCATCATTTTGTTTTGCCAAACATAACCTAGCAACGGACTAATGAAAGGGACTACAGATTTAATTTATTTATTTAGCTGTTATGATATGGAGAATCATCAGAGCCAAGTTTTTAACCAGGGCATGGATTAGCAAATGCGCATAGAACTCACAAAAGAAAACCTTAAGTTTATCCAAGACACAGATGCAATCATCCATGGTCTGTGAATGGTTTGATATCATCATTTGATTTTACCATATATAAACATAACCTAGCAACGGACAGAGCTACAAGGATTGAATTATTCAAATTATGTACTGTTATTTTATAGAGAACCATCAGAGCCAAGTTTTTAACCAGGACATGGATTAGCGAAAGTACTCAGGACTTGCCAAAGAAAACCTTAGGTTTGTCTAAAGCACAAAAGCAATCATCCATGGTCTGTGAATGGTTTGGTATCATCATTTGGCTAGGACAATAGTCTACTGTAAACATAACCTATTGGCAATGTAACTCGGAGAGAAACAAAGGTTTACTTACCTGAACTTCATCGTCTTTACGGATGGGCATCGATTTGACGTTGAACTTCTGCTTCAGCTCCTTGGATAGAGGTGATGACATGAGAACTCGTCTGATGTGCGAAGGAGCGCTGAAATGACGCTTCCTATTTTTCCTTCTCGAGGATGTGACGAGCTTATTGTACTTCATTCTGTCACTCTTCACTGAAAAGCCAAAATATCACGTTTTATTCACAGACTCCAATGTTTAGGTTACTGTTTGTTGCGTGCGAATTGTCAGTTTGCCGCGACCGTAATTTTGTTCAATGACAACAAAAATACACAAAATATACATCCTGAACTGTGCTACGTAATATCTTTTTGAATGTTTGAACTGCTTTCACTAAATAAAGTGAGAAATTACACAGATTTTCACGGATTAATCAACGTACCCGATACAACACGGCAAAGAATCGAAATAAAAAGGAATATTGTTAGAATGTTGCCATGCCTTGTTCGCAATAATACCAATCACCTAAAGATAATTTGTTTATAAGATTGAAGCTGCGTAAAACAGTAAAAGTAGTTAAAAAATATTACCTAATAGTTTAATTTCAAGTATTTTTTTTGCGTTAATGACAATAGTAAGCTAGTTAATTAAAAAAGTATGACTGCTATTTGCACATCAAACGAGGAACATAAAAAAATGGCAATTCTAGTTTTAGTTGTCAAAATAACGTTTCTTTGCACGCATTTAAGTACAGATTCAAGGCAAAATCAATATTATTGAAGTTTTATTGGAATTACAACTAATGATTTTTCGTTATGTCGTGTCGGGGAGATCACCAAAATTTTTTTCTGCTTTGGCCTTTTATCGTCAAACCAATCAATATTTGGAGGACGGATAAAATAAAAGTATAAAGAAGTAGTCAGGTAACTATTCTGATGTACGAGTATGTAAAGTAGATATATGTACCTACCTATTACATAAACATAAATTGACATACTAGTAGACAAGCTGACATACTCGTGACATACTCTATACTCGTAGGAACCTATATACAGAATTACTACATTTAATTCTGAGTAATATGTAGGTAGAATATTATAGAATAGATTGCATTGACTAAGTCCACCGTCCACCATTCAAAAAAAACTACAGAAGAAAAATGTAGGTCTTTAGGTATATCTCTATATCGACTTGTTAGTTCTTGTGGTGTGCAATAAATATTTTTTTACTATTCTATTCTATTCTACATTTAAGAATAAAGAATAGAGATTCAATTCATCATTATGAGTGGCTTTCGTCTTCAATTACTCCCACATTCAATTCACTCTAACAGTGAATGAAAGGGATGAGCATGAGTTGATTTTGTAAGTTTAATACGTACCGGACATCGAGTTTACGATAATATGTAATAATACCTACCTAGCTACATTGGTAAGTTGGTTGGTAGGTATATAAAATAAGAAGGTAACATCGAAAAGGATCGTAGCTGCATTTTTACTACTAGTTCTACGCGCCATAGGCTTTTCATAGACTAGGTACTAAACTTTATTAAGCTCATTTCAGAAATCCCCACCAAGGCTGACCCGCTGGTGTGGTTTACAAGTAGTTTTAGCTAGTAAGAAGCAAAGCAAGCTACGGCGTCGCGTCGGAAGGAATATATTTCCGGATATTTCTACGACTTTTACTCTTTCGTAATCTTTCCTTTATTCACTAAAATACCGTAGCGAGCATTAAGACAGGACTTGCCTGTAACTGGGATTGTAAATAGTGTGCGACTTTTGTAACCTCCCTAATTAGATAAGTTGAAAAAAGGGATTATTAACCTACTTATAACAGTAGCTTTCAATCACCAAAAGACGATTTAGGAGAAGCAAGCAGTGTTTACCGTGGAGGCTGTATGACCTTGTGACCTCTAAGGGATCGGCATCCTCGGGCGCGTTCGTAGGATGTGCGAGGCGAGAGTCTGCGGGCGTCCGAGCGTGCGCAGTGGGCGCCGGCCCGGGCTCCGGCTGCCAGTGAATGGAGCGCCGGCGGCCAACTCGCACGCTGGCTCCCGTGCCCCGCAACCTGCTATGAGTGACAACCTGCACTCAGTGATGGTACGCGCGTGAAACCAGGATGGCCGCGCGCTCGATCGGGCCCGGCCAACTCGGACAATGCGTGCCGCCGTAGGTAAGCTCAAGGTCACCCCGTAAACAATTAAACAGGTGAACAGACAAGACGCCCTGCCTCACTCTCTATGTCCCTTAAATCTCTAAGTGGAACCTAAAATTTAAAATCTGGTGATGTCATGTGTAGGTAATATTAATGACGGGCATTGTGTTATTCGTTTCTTCGGTTTTGAGGATTAATAATCTCGACACACGGCATAATTTGGAAGCATATTAGTTAAGTTTAGGTTGTTAGGTACTTATCATCAAGTCCTCTAAATTTCTCACGGATTTTGAATGTTTTTAGGATTTTAGCGTTGCATGTTTCGTTGAGCGGTAAAACCACGTTTCTAGCGCGCCTATAAAGATTTACTTAAGTATGGAGATACTTCACCTACTAACTTATCTAAATGGAAGCTAATTATTATAACTAGGCAGGCTACCCCTTAAAAATTAATCATTAAATGAGAATTAATCAAACACATCAAATCAAATGTCTACGAAAATGCAAGCTCAAGTTTACGAAATCTCATTGATATTCTTAAAAGCCTTGTACAAAACAGCAGCATCAGGCTTTCATTAACGAAGGCGTAAATATCCTCGCTATGGCCCTCTTTAATAACGATTCTGAGCCTCCCCAGCCTCGGCAATAGGATCCTAAAGGTCGGACAGGGTAGCTTCAGATTACATTATTCCTCAATTACACGAGTCATCAGTTTTAAAAATGCTTTAATCTTTAATTTACAGTTCAATTACGGAAAATAGGGATAAATTTGTTCTTAAAAATGGTTTTTATAACAAAATTAAAATGAGGCTGGATAGTATTCGTGAAAAATCTTTACATATGCATCTTATTTTATTGTATTTCTCTGTATTGTATGAATCTTTTTTAATGATTGCATCAAATCATTTATGATATCCAATCCAAGCAATGTATATTCTTAACAGCATTTCTATCGGAACTTCAACCTGCAAATCTATGTTTAGTTCTCGACCTAAGTTTAAGTTTTGTTTTAAAATAAACGCTTATGTATTGTTAGTCTTCTTCGCTATCAATGAAGTTTCACTCAAAAGCTTTTTATATAATTTACGCTCGAGCGAAGTTGTCGTTTTTCTGACGTCTACGGCTCGACCATGCTCTCGTGTTTTCATTTACGGAACCCTCTCAGTTGAAAATTGAAACTGTCTCTTTATATTCTTTGCTGATTTCAAAATGTTTTGCGAGTAAGTTGTATTGTTGCTCTTATTATTCTCAAATACAAACATTTCAATTAAACCCTGATTTTAGCTGTCTTTCTGTTTCTAGATGATAAAAAAACAAGCAGTAAATATACATTACTGTACTATGTACTTAGTTTATTAACTAGGTAATAGTTTATTGTGGCGTGGAGCCCCTTTACACTGTATGAAACGAGCGGGCTCCACAGATCTCTCAGCATTCAAATCTGTTGTTTCTTCCCTTTGGTCATGGTTACTGTACCTTCCAAAATGTTTATTATAAATTCTTGCTCTTGACATCAGTAATGAGCTCGCAACGTTTCAGAATTAATTCAGTAGGTACCTACTTAATTATTTTTAAGCAGATCAAAAGGGAGCCGCTGAGGTAGAAAATTGGGTTCTGTACCTACAGGGCGTGACCCAGCCCAACAATTGATGCTATATTTTTATTTATGGGTTTTTGAACACGAGAAAAACATCGAGCGCCCAAATTGAGTTATTGTTTGGTAATTGTCATCCATCTAGCAAACTTTTTTTTTATCACACACACATGATCTGGCTGCCAAAATTACATTTATTTCAATAAATAAATATCGGTGGCCAATCCACACGAAACCATCTAACCCCAAACTTGTATTATGTATTATACGCTTATCTGGTAGAAATCGTAACCACGATAAGACCGCCGATTGCAGGACACTAACTTATGTATATGCACTAAGGATTAAAATTCAAATTCAAAATACATACATACGTTACGTTATGACTTCCAATCACAGAACAAACAACAATATTAATCACAATAATCACGTTTTAAAACCTAAAAAGAAAACCGACTTCATTGAATGAAATTTGAGCCTATAATACATTTTTAGTGGAAAGTAGATGTATTTTGTATATATATAATATGGGTAGGCCAAATAAATACACCGCTCCAATGAGACAGCGAGGTATCGAAGTACACGATAACATAAATAAGGGAAGTGAAGTATATCCTTTCAAAAAATAATAATTTTCCAAATCGGTTCAGCCGTTTTCCAGTAATCAGTGAACATACATAAAAAAAGAGGATTCCGACGAATTGAGAACCTCCTACTTTTTGATAAAGTCGGTTAAAAACATCAGAATATTCGTCCTGGGAGGCAATCGAACCCACAAACTACAGCGCAGAAGGCAGAGCTACCACCATCTAAGCTGAGAGACCAGTCTTTCAAAACTTTTTCAGTTTAATAAAAACAAGAGCAGCAAAAACATGCCTACTATACATAAACTTGAAGTAGGTACTCGACCATATTGTATTCATATCAGGGCTTTTGTGTCCGTCGTGGGACCCTCGTTGACCGGACCTTTAGATTATAAAGCACTAACACAAGTTATGCGAACCTCTATTCCAGTTCAACCCTAAAACGTTTTTAATGGATGTCGTTTTTCCTAAAACAGCTGCAACCATGTGGCTAATGTTTTGTAGTGCTCTACTCTTCTAGAATTACTACTCTATTCTTCTCTACTAAGTCGTTAATAATGAAATGCCTTTATTGAGTTGATTATGAGCTGATTCTATGCTGCTCTGTCTCCGGCAGCTCCCAAAGCAACAGTAACAAAAATATAGAAACTAAATGTATCGTTTTTGCTCTGTGATTCATGTTTTTAGTCGAACTAAAATGTAGAGTAAAACAATGTTTTGTGTTGTGATGGGAGCAACGATTTCAAAGCAAGAGACGCGCTTTTTGGAGGTAACAGATATTCACCGTAGGATATATGGATATATCCCTATATATGTATATTATAATATAAAAATCTTGTGTCACAGTTTTTGTGTTTATACTCCTCTGAAACGGCTTGACCGATTTTGATGAAACTTGATATGTATATTCAGTAGGTCTGAGAATAGGTTTATAACTAATTTTTATACCCCTAAGTGTTAAGGGCGTTTCACCCCAATTTTTTTTTATGTAGGTACTATAAGGCAAAACAACGTTTGCCGGGTCAGCTAGTAGTATACAAGTATAGTTTAGAGTGCTTAGTTACAAAAAAAACGTGTGCGTCTCGACAGAAGTGATAACTTAAACTAATCTAACTACCGCTGTGGGTTAGAGTTAGAGAGGAGGAGCCTGCCTACCGCTGCCGTATGCGTGAGAGAAAGGGAAGCCAGACAGACTGCGACCATAACGCGTTACGTAACGAAGCGGTTTACCCTACCATAAAAAGTCATCACTTCATAAATATATTTTTATTTGGGGTTTTTTTTTGGTGGTATGGACTCTTTAGCAAGAGTCCATACCACCAAAAAAAAACCCCAGTACCAGCACAGTGCCAGATATTCTGTCTCCAAGTAGTAGTGTGCAAGCATAACTGTGTTTAGGGTCGTAGGACACAAGCAGAAATAAAATTACGGGAGAAACAGACAAAAGAACTTATATCTAGGACTAGCAGCGTTCCTGTGATACCTCCTGGTATTAAAAACGTCTTAGGTTACCGTCACCACATTTAACATCAGGTGGTCCGTGTACTTGTTTTGCACATTCAGTTGTATAATATTATTTTCAAAACACTTGCTCATAAAGTGGCTCTATGGTCACCGCAATTAGGCACAGAATGACACCCATAATCAAACTGTGACTTTTTCATTGCTATAACTCACTAATGAGTTATAGTTTTTTTTTTATTTTATTGGTTGAGGTGCTTTGTTCTTAAAAAAGTTTTTATTCAAAAAAAGATCGTGTTTAATAGAACAAATAAATTAATGTTCCTATTGCTTGCTCATTTCATGCAACTTCTTATTTAAATAGATAATTTTAACTCGTACGTTTTTAATAAATAAAACTTTCACTCAAATATAAATGGTGTTTTCTCTGTAATAAAAGAAAACTTTAAATTCCCCATTTTGTACGAGGCAGAATAGGCGCAAACCCTATGCGCTGAAAATAAAAAAAAACCTCATCCCTTTAGTCTGTGGCTGATCGCAATGCGCACGCATAGGAAAACTGATTATTTTTTCCCGCCATAGCGAATCATTTTTCACAACTCGTTTTCACTGTTGAAATTATAGTTATTTATTGTTATTTTATTCACAAGTGTGTTGAAAAACGTAAATAATAAAATAATAAAATAAACTATAACTCACTAGTGAGTTATAGCAATTAAAAAGTCACAGTTTGATTATGGGTGTCATTCTGTGCCTAATTGCGGTGACCATAGAGCCACTTTATGAGCAAGTGTGTTGAAAAGTATCTTATGTATTCAATGTTTGTATTGTATTTTTGTGTTGTGTGAGTTGTCCACCATTATTTATTTATTTATTTGTAGGCAATGAATGTGCTTTTACTCAAATTATAATGAGATATACTATGTTTTCTATTACTGGTACTTGAGGTTTTAAAATTTCATGAGATTTCGCTTTGACGACTCGTTTTTAATGCATATTAGGCGCCTTTAGACATCTTTACGAGGTTTTTAGTATCGCAACGGAAGTTAACGATGACCGAGGCGAAATAAGATGATTTATTCGGAATGAAAGATTTATTGCTTTGGGAGGTCACAGGTTCAACAAGTTTCAACAAGTTTCAACTTTGAAGATCATGCGGTTTTCAGATTACGTTTGAGGCTAAAAAGTTACTTAGTCAAGTTGCACTCGAATGTTTTCTTTATTTGAATAAAAACCTGTATCTATGTTGATGACTTTTATAGTCATCCTTCAAACTCATTTATTTCTGCTTCGATGTAACTTATGAGAATGCATATATAGGTATAATAATAATCTATATATTAATACGTGAGGCAAAAACTTTGTACCCCTTTTTAGGAAAATTGCGCGGACGGAGGAGTATGAAATTTCGCACACTTATAGTTATATAGAGAAGGAGTGCAGAATGCTAATATTTATTTAAATTATGCATAAAAAATACATGAATTATTAATTAATTATGGTCGAATTTCGACCAGTGGGCGACCACTAGTAAATAAATAATGCCGAACATTTTCACATAACATTATCTGGCCCAAAGTAAGCAGAGCTTGTGTTATGAGTACACATGACTGATATCTACTTACATGTTTTTTTTACGTGATAACGTCTTATAAATTGATGAACGCCGGCTGCACGCACAAAAAAAAGTCACGTTTCGCCTGAGCCGAGCGTGCAAGTGAGAGCGCGGAACAAGCAATAGAGATGCACGATCGGCCTAAGCGTTCGGTAAACCGATTTTACAAATAACCATTTTTTTGGAAATACATACACATTTATAAAAACAAATATATAGCACCAGTACAGAGATAGCAGTATCAGTATATTATGCATGTGCATACTCTTAGCTTAGATATGAAGTAATGTTATGGATAAAAAAAATGCAAAAAAAAAAAATATTCAAAAAAAATGCGCAATCATAAAGCTGCAAACGGTAATGATAAAACTTATTTTTTATCATCATCATCATGTCCACTGCTGGACATAGGATTCCCCAATAGATTTCCAGGAAGAACGATTTTGAGCCCTCTCCATCCACCGACTTCCTGCGATCTTTACAATGTCGTCAGTCCATCGGGTGGGGGGTCGTCCTACGCTTCGTTTTCTTGTCCTTGGTCGCCATTCGAGAACTATTATTCCCCAACGGTTATCAGTTCTGCGAGTTATATGGCCTGCCCATTGCCACTTCAACTTGTAAATTTTGAGCGCTACATCGGCGACTTTGGTTCTTCTACGGATTTCCTCGTTGCGGATTTTATCACGTAGTGAAACACCCAACATAGCTCTCTCCATTGCACGTTGCGCAACTCTGAGCTTGTGCATGAGGCCAATAGTCAGCCTCATACACAACAATATTTGCTATACAACTAACAATTTACTTACCAGACATATGCATATTCGTTTTTAAAATAAACAAAATCATTAAAATAAAAGACACATAATGACGACCTCTGTGGCGCAAAATGTTTTGGTTCAGTTCCCCCCGCGGGCAAATGTTTGTATGATCTGCAATTATTTGCCTCGGCTCTGGGTGTTTCTATGTATATAAGTAGTAAGTAGTAAGTCACGTGGTTCCCTTAACACAAGCTCTGCCTATTTTAGGGCCAGATGATACTGTGTGAAATGTCTGGCATTATGTATTTATTTAACAGGAACACTTGCCACAAAAACAGACTCTACCTACCTTATTGAAAAAACAAATTGTTGACTTTGGTTTAACTTTTTATATTAATTTTGTTAAAATTTTGGTTAACTGCCATTATAGGCTTTGGCCTACCTACATATATATGGCAGTAAACACATCAATAATCTACGAAAACTTAAATACTTAAACCTTAATTGTATAAGTCTGCATCCTTATAGAAGTACTACATATGCACTACTAAGATTTCTTTCAAAGTGGTACATTGCAAATTTCATTAGTTTTCCACTAGATTGCCTTGCCTGCCGCAATAATTCAGGACTTGTAGCTTGTTATTTAATTATTAGCGTAATTCGGTTAGTTCGTCTCAATCTTTTTATTGCTCGTTTTTTTGTGCAACTGAGGAGAGTAATCGTGTAATGGAAGTAACCTATTTATTGCTATCTGGTAGATAGGCTGCAGGATTTTACACCGAGAATTTAAACCTATTTCGTTCGTTGTTCAAACGAGCACCTGTCTTGTTTATGTGTATGTATAGAACATATTTAGATATTTAGTTATTTAGTATAGTATACTATTACTATTAAGGTTGTCTGGCAGAGATCGCTTTCTAGCGATAAGACCGCCCATTGTACTACCGTGTAGCTAAACATTGTTTCTTATAAAAGTCCAATGTATTTGTGGTGTGCAATAAAGTATTTTCTATTCTATTCTATTCTATTCTACTATATTACTTTGCAACATTTCTGAATGATATAATCTGCAATATTTTTCTAGGTCTGGATATTTTTCTATGTATAATTGTTTATACAAATAAGTATATAATCAATATATCAATCATTTGGTACCCATAACAAAAGCTCTCCTTACTTTGGGGCTTGATTTCTCTGTGTGAAATATCTGACATTATATATTTATTTATTATTATTTAGATAAATCATGAAATAAAAATCCTTAGTATATTCAAGAAAATCACAAGGACCATTTTGAATCGTCTTCTTCCAAGAAGAATCCGTCTGGTCTTAACGCTTCTTAACGCTTTTTTGTATGATCCTTGCTTATCTTGTTACGGATGCCGAGTCGAGTTGGAGCTGATTCATCCCAAGCTTTTTGTCATCTAAATAGTGTTATTTTAAAATAAGCTTTATGAGAGAGTTTCTGTTTTATAAATTTGAGTTAAAGTCTTTAAATTTGCTAATCAAAAATCTAGCACAGTGCACCGGGGGTTATTTTAAATTGTTCTATTAATGTCATCAAACAGTAGTAAATCATCGTAAATAGCTCTGGCACGCCACAATGTCTGAGTACACGCCGAGTGTTTGCCGTTTTTGCTGCCATTTTACCATACTTTGGCTTATGATATTTAATCTAAATTTAAATTTAATGATATTGTAATGTGATAGCCTTTGTAACATTTGACCGAAATAAGATGTTTCAAGCAAGAATTTAGACGCAAAAATTAGCTAATTATAATTTTTCATACTTTTTCTCTTTTTTTTTTATTTACGAGTATGTTGCCGCTGTTATATATCTATATATTAATACGTGAAGCAAAAACTTTGTTTACTTTTTTACGAAAATTGCGCGGACTCCTCCTGAGTACGAAATTTTGCAAATTTAGAGAAAGAGTGCAGATTGATTTTTTTTTAAATTTAATTTAATTACGGTCGAATTTCGACCAGTGGGCGACTTGTAATTTTTATTGCTCGACTGTCACCTAAGTTCGAGCTAAGGGGTGGAAACCATGTTTGCGCAGATATTGTGTTGAGTCTACTCCAAATGCTAAATTACTGCTGTATATTTTTTTTAGTACGTGATCCTGTAAAATATTTCTTTAGCAATAAAGCTTTTTATATTATTGTTGTTGTATTACAAAAACACGCTTTAATCTTATTATTAAACTAGCTATTGCTCGCGACTTCGTCCGCGTGAATATCACCTATCGCGATTGGATAAATATTATTTATATGTCTTTCCATGAGGTTTAAGCTTACTCTATACTATATTTCGTCAAAGTCGATTCAGTAGTTTAGCCGTGAAGTCGTTGCAAATAGATAGACAGGCAGAGTTACTGCGCGCGTGAACCCGAACATACCTATTTTGTTGCGGAGTTATTTTAAAATTATGATATCTCCTAAGATGTTAATTGAAATCAAGTGATGTCAAAGACAATTTTGTTTACAATTAAATGCTTGTGATTAATAACATATTTATTTGGGTAAGGATTAATATAAAACTCCTTTGCAAATAATTTATTTCGAACAAATTTAATTACCATAAAAAAGGTTATAGTGACCCAATCTTAAAAGATAGAGATATGCTGTCGCGGACTTTTTTTTAGAACTTTTAAAGAGGAACAATTCCATCATACATAATTTTTGCGTAACTTATACCGTTTACGCAGCGCACGCAACGGAAGCTCTCAAAAAGGAATAACTTTCCCGTTTTTCCAACATTTTCCATTGATGCTTCGGTCCTATTGGTCGGAGCGTGATGTTATAAAGCCTAAAGCCTTCCTCGATAAATGAACTATCAAACACAAAAATATTTTTTCAATTCAAACTAGAAGTTCCTGAGATTAGCGCGTTCAAACAAACAAACAAACTTTTCAGCTTTATAATATTAGTATATAGATTAACACATTAACCTTTGTTAGACTCCATACGATTACTTGCTACGCACACACGCGTAGCAGTTTCGTAGCTGACCGGTCTCCTCTGGCTACGACATTTTAACGTAGCAAGGCAACGTACCAAGGCAAGCTACGCCACAAGCATTTTACTGCTGAGGACCTGAGGTGCAAGCAAACATAGACCTTATCAATGGATAGACGAATGCCTGAATGGTAGTACAGCGGCTCGGTACTGGTTCATATTACCTACTAGCTTATTCCTGCGGCTTTGCACCCGTGGTATACCTACATTAAAAGTAGCCTATTTCCTTCAACAAACAATCTATCTCCTTGCTAAACTTTATCAAGATCGGTTCAGCCGTGTAGCCGTGAAACCATAACAAGCGACAGAGAGACTTAAATTTATAATATTAGTATGGATGGATATAGAACAATTTTTGAACCACAAAACTGCTCTGCACTGATACAAGGATGAAAAAAAGAGAAACCTTACGGAAGAAGGCACGACCCAGCGTAATATATGACGCCGTATGATAAAGAAAGCTGACTTCGATTAACGGGAATGAACGAGAACAATTAAGATGAAGCAGAAGAAGATCTGCTCTGATTAGCACGATCTACACGAGGCTCTAAATACCTATATGTGGCTGGATGATTAGAAGAAGTCAATCCCGATAACGGGAATGAGCGAAGCGAGGACAATGTTGCTTGTCTTTAAATTTTAATGAATTTGATTTGAAATGTATAAGCTACTGTAATCTTGTATTCGTTTTTCGTAGTTAAGGTAGTTATAAGATGGATCATACAAAAAAGCGTTAGGACCAGGGGGCCGACCGTTTGATCGTTTGAACCAAAGCTAAACCTGAGTTAAAACGTTATTTTTGACATATTTCGTACCACACTAATCACTATAACGGAAACGATTTAGCTCTAATTTGGATTACACGTTGATCAAACGTTGCGGGATCGCGTTATTTTTGACAGTGCTTTCAAACGAACGTTTTTGATTTAGTACATCCTAGTAGTTTGTGCATAGAGTAATACTGCGTAGTTCTATATATAAATAGGTTCGATTGGTTAAATCAACGAATAAATGGTTCAGGAAGAATAGCGCGGTAGCATTTTGACATTCAGATTAGCCATATTCAAATCTTTGCAAAAACCAATCCAAAACCAAACCAAAGTAAAAAAAGAAAAAGAAAATTATTAGAATTTTTAAACATGAATGATGAAGAAAAATAAACTTTATTGTAACCAGTACGGTTGTTTCCGGTTACCGGTTAGTTCTATGGAATGTTTGATATACACCGGTATTAATCCGGTTATATAGGGTAGGTCTGAAATACCAGCTCGCATTTAATATAGCCTCCTATAAATATGCGGGTCAAGCCGTGGAGCGTGCGTGCAACGTGCCACCTGGACCGAGAGACCCCATTTATGGAAAATAGAATAACGACTGCAGGAATAGATAATGCTATAAAGTTATTTTAAATTCTATACAACACTAGCTAATGCGCGCGGCTTCGCACGCATAGTACATACATAAAAAGTAGCCTATGTCCGTTCCTAAGATACAATCTATATCCACACCAAATTTGATTAATGCAAAAAAAAAGTTTTGTTGGTCCGATCGCTACCAAACTTCACAGAATCACCCGCTAGGCTAATCTGCTGATTTCCTAAAAAATTCATCGAAATCGGTCCAGCCGTTTCGGAGTCTATAGGGAATATACATACACACATCGCCTTTTATATATAGAAAGATAGAAATAAAAATATGTATATAGCATACACAAAACAAATGAGAGCACATGAGCGGAAAACAGACTAAAAATAAGCCCCAAGGGGAAATTTATATATACATACAGGTACACATTTATACAACACACAAAAACAAACGAAAATTAACTATGCGTACAAAATTTGCCCTGCCTGCGAACCAATCAACATTTTATATATACTAGTGGTCGCCGACTGGTCGAAGTTCGATCATAATTAATAAATTATTAATGTATTTTTTATGCATAATTAACAAAAAATAGCTCTCTGCACTCTATATAAAATAAAAGTGTGCGAAATTTCATACTCTTACCATACATACTCTTACTCGTATTTATATACAGATAGATTGATTGTAATTATATTATATATTATTACGACAAAATTCATTAAATAATTTCAATAACAGATGGAAAAGTTGACATTATTTAACAAAATCGTTCACAATTAAATAATAAATAAATAATAAAAATAATGAAATAAAAGTTCTGCAACTCTTCACTTTTAGGGTCCCGCTATATCTAATACCTTGATTTCAACTGCAGAGGCCCGGGTCTTCTCTTTCTTTAGCTGAGCATCTCTGATCACCTTTTTCTTGGCCTCAATCTCTCGGAATTTGGTTTCCAAGTAACCCTATTCTAGTGGAAGGATCCGTACGCCATTCCCACGGTCAGGAGCGACCAGCGGCCGAACCTAATCAGGAGTGAAACCCGCACTAAAATAACTACCAGGCAGGCAATTTACAGAAAATGAAATCATTGAATAGTGTTGATTGATTGGCATTGATTACTGATTACTGACAGATTTTTCATACTTTGTATTGGAGTGGCATAAAGCTGAGACTGGACCTATTTGGGCTATTGATCGTAGGTGTATGTTAGTACGTAAATAGGTAAAATGTGTGGGTACCCATCTGCCTAGGGGTGCCTATACTTAAACTATTTCGTATTATTTAATTTTTACTGTCTTTACTTTCTTTTCTTTGTGTGTGTACCAAATAAATGTCTAATCTATTCTATTATATAATTAAATTCATGGTTAGTGGTTTTTGATAGTACCACAATGCCGTAATATCACGTTGTATGTATATTCTTTGCGCGACGAGAAGTCAATATACAAGATGGGTATCATGTGGCACGTATGTTTTTTTGACGGTTCAGTTGTATAAATAATTACGTTTTAAGAACTAAAAAGAATACCGGCTTTATTTATAGGTACTAAAATACGAAATTTCGTTAACTTGGATGACATATTTTTTCTAGCTATTTTGATTTAAAAACCAAACTACTAAACCGATTTTTATAAAAGTATTAGGACATTAAAATATTTTTTTTAAAGTTTCATTGGACCAATCAGAAAGAATATCCTTTCACATAACAACACACCTTGCACCTTTTTTTTTTCATTTTCTTCAATAGGTTCATAAATGACGGAGTTATGAGGTAACAAACATAAAAAACCACCCAATTGAGAACCTCCTCCTTTTTTGAAGTTGTTTAAAAATAATTAATTTTTATCTTTGGCGTGAAGGTAGATAAATGGTTTTTTTTTGCCATGTGTAAGTATAGACAGCAATATTGTGAGAGCACATGACTAGAGCTACCATTCGTTCGAATTATGAATCATTCTTTAATTAAACCAATGACTGACTCTGTGGCTCAATTTAACAGACAACCAACTCAATTTAAAAAGAAACTTGTCTATGCTAGCTGTATTATTTTACGTTGAATTTTGAACCAAAAATCCTCCGAGTTCGCTATATCTTTGAGGTTACTTGGATACACGTGTTTGTTCCAAGTAGGTCAGATATAATGTTTACTTTGTGCGCGCGTGTAACTTTTTGCAAATACTTTGTAACTTTGAAGGGTTTGAGTTGGAATATTTTATTTTCATGTAAATAGGCATAATAATATTTATTTACAAAAAATATATAATGTATAGGTATTTTGATGTGGTAAGGTTTCTGTGCAATCACATTTTAGGGATTTAAGCCTATTCGTTCTAGAATACGGGCTACTAGTACTTTACTTTCGTATGAGTACGCCAAGTCTGGTGACGGGGCTAATATGAAGGCCTATAGTAGGCCTTCATATTAGCCCAATGTTTAATTAAAAATTACATTTATTTCGAGCAAAACTCATAGGTACAAGGAATACACAATTAAAACTTCAACAAATGAATTCAAATAATTAAAAATGCTATTATAAACTTAACGAATTTATAAATGACAAATTTTTATTTCCTATGTAATTGTATTGTTTCATTTTATTGCTTGACATTATCCTAATATTAAATATGTTATTTGATTTATTGTTAACACTTTAGCATTCCACACCGAAATCTGTAAAACAATAATACCATAAAATTATCATCCTATCTACAAATGTTTATGGAAATAAATAATCTTTAACACTAGTTGGTTTACTGGAAAGGTGTCGCTCACCGCAGTGCCTTATATAAGGACAATCTACCCTAGCAGCTATCATCGCCAGAGCGGTGTTGAAGTCGGCTCGCACAACACCGCTCTGGCGATGATACGCTCTGAGCTCTCGGCTCGCATGAGCATGATAGTATGGATATGTATGATAGTATAGAAACAATCAACCCGCGCCGCGGCAAACATCCCTAATACGGGATCGACAGCTTAAAATGGCCTCCGAAGCACGGAAGAACTCTGATGAAAAACTTTATGTATGTTCACCGATTCCTCAAAGACGCCTGAACCGATTTGGTTTTTTTTTTTGTTTTATCGAAATCAGTCTAGCGGTTTTAAAAAAATTAACAAAAATCATAAAATTGTAGACATCGATGATATTTTCGTTTACTCCGCCACCTCGCTGTCTCATTGGAATATAGAATACCTTCGACTAAAAATGTATTATAGGCTCAAATTTTATTTAACTAGCGACCCGCCCCGGCTTCGCACGGCTGATACTAAATGTACTACAAATGTGTTTATTTACGACATCACATTAGAAACTTCTAAAATTATCAGTGTTTCTCTGCTATATTATGCATGTATTATACATATAAACATTTCTCTTGAATCTATCTATCTATTAAAAAAACCGCATCAAAATCAGTTGCGTAGTTTTAAAGATCTAAGCATACATAGGGACAGACAGACAGCGGGATGTGACTTTGTTTTGTACTATGTAGTGATGAAGTCGGTTGATAATACAAGTTATGCTTAGTTTGGGGCTAGATGGGATTGTGTGCATTGTTCACCAATATTTTTATTACATTGTATTACATCTTTCCTCTCGCATTTCTGCAATCTGTGGGAGTCATTTCGTGAACCACGGAAATGTGTCGAAGCCGGTAGGAAGGGTAAGCTCGCGCTATTTGGTTAGAACAATAAGCGCGCGGTATTTGATTTAACCTAAGAGCGAGCGCGGTGGTAGAGTTAGCCGTCAGAGGGTACCAACCTATTTCCCGAGAGATTCGTACTTTTAGCCAACAGTGTGTGCATGTATGAGATGAGAAAAGAAAATAAAGAAGAACGCATCAGATATGCGCTTAACCTACAGTGTTGTGTTTATAGTGTGCTTTTATATAAATTTATTCAGGATATAATGTTAATGTTGATAATTACCAAGGTGAGATGCCAGATGTTACACATCCTGTAAGGCTTGCTCGTTTTTATTTATTTATATATCTCCTAGGAACGACTAAGTTAGCTATTCCACGAGCGTTTCCTAACGGTTTTAAGTATTTTGTAACGTACCTAACTCAAAATAAAGATGCCGTCCGTTCAAAGGTTTAAATCTAATGTTCAGCTTGGCTCTAAAGTTACGCAGTGATGTGAAGCTCGTCTTGTAAGATCGTTATTAATTTTATCACCATTGTTTTATCGCCTGTTAAGTTGGTAGTTGTAAAGGTGGAGTACCTAGATGGGTGTTAATATCAGTAATATTTAGTTGTAAAGGTCCTCTGAACAAGTTGAAATATTTTGTCTAATACAATTTGCATCAGTTATTTATTAATAACCTCGGGGATTCGACTAGGTAAGCAACGGCTGCATGAAGGACTAATAAAAAAAATTAAGCACTTAGGTATCATATCATTAATCATTAAGATAAAAACATTTAAAAATGTTTTTAATCTTAAATGTTCCCTTGATATCACAATCCTAAGGTTGGATTGGATTGAATGAATGAATTGAATGAATCAGTATTTTTGATTTATATTTTCTATACCTTATAGTTCTTTCATGTTCTAGAACTACATAAATAACTAGTAAACTAAGTACCTACATTAACATTTATTTAGTACAAAAACTCCGTAAAAGCTTTTAAACTAAAACAGCACTAAAATCCAACTCCATTAAAGCCGAGATAGGCACAGATACTCTAATTTCAATCAGTTCCGGGTCTACTCGTAAAGTTCGATTCTCGACATTTACGACCACAGACTATTTACAAGGTCCGCCATATTGCTTTTGCTGACGCGAATGGCTGATATTTATTTCTAAATCTACTACATATTATGTAGTGTTAGATAGGTATCTGGTAGTTCTGGAGTTATGGAAGTACCTAGATACTTATAATTATTAGAGCATTTTTACCAACACAGTGCTTTTTTGTCGAATCATGACTTAACTACCATATTTAAAGTTTTAGTAACTACATTTATCTTAGATTAAGTAGGTAGGTAGGCAGCAAGCATAGTTAGATACATTTACGTGTGATCCCGTTCAAAGCTTTGGTAGGATTTACTAAACCAGATAAACGTCAAAACACAATACAATAAACTTATGTAGTATATAATAGATAGGTACATTAAAGAAAGTATTATTTCTTTACATGTTTGCCATAATATACGAGGTAGGTACTGAGTATTAGGGAAAACATGCCGAAATAATTTTCACGAACAAAATTTACTCCGGAACTTTGATAAATTTGAATAAAACCAAGAGCTTTTCTCACAACAAAAGAGACATCTGCGCACTGTCATAATTTTAAAAACCTTAATTATAAGGCTATGATGAAACTGGTTTTCTTTTTCACGAATTACAAGGAGAGGTTGTCAGCACGCCGTCGCCATTTGCAATTTTATAAAGTGCTCGGGAAAAGAAACCTGTTGATTTTGAGCAGGTTTTCTGTGTTTAATTAGATGATTGAAATACAAAACAAATCTTGAATGTGTAGGTAGGTACACTTTTTCTTTCTTTCGTGAAATTCCTGTCAATATCACTGTATGATCATTGGCTGCCAATATATGCGAATTTTATTGGCACTTTTGTTATATTTTAACACTCTTATTAACACAACTTCCGCAAGAGTTAGTGGCCAGATTGTTTATTGCAAAACATATTTATGATCCAAATTAAATTGCATAATAACCTCGAAATTCTCAATATTGGCTTCCAAATTTCCTAAAAGCAACAGAGCCTCGATTATCATTGTATCACGTGCCAATATTCGATAGAGGAACAGCATACAAAATTCAATAGGCAAACACTGCCAATGTTATTAAACTTTTAATTATAAATGCACGTGAAACCCGGCCATTATGTTAAGGCTTGTTTACAAGGTTTCCAGTTCTAAAACTCTTTCAAGGCTATCTTGGGAAGATTACAGGTTCGATGCCCGACTGTCACCCAAAACACTGTTAACAATTAACCTGCACCACTTGACCGTTCGCCACTCCACTTAATGAAGTTCAATGACCATTTTGCTCGAAAGTTCTCGTATCTTATCAGGTCTTGCCATCGCACTACTGATTGTTTTTAAAATAAGTAGCAAAATTGTAAGACTATTGTATTTGCTCAACAATAGGTAGTAGGTATGTGGTGGAGCTGTGGGTTGTGGTCGTGGCTCTGGCCCAGAATTGGGTCACGGGCCGGATCAGCTGTTACCCGAGCTTTTACCGCAGATCACTATCGATAGTTGACTATTTGCTTTCGTATAAAAACAGAAATAGGCGCTAATAAAGTCTGCGTAAATCGTTGCAATTTGTACCATAAGGCGTTGACATAAATGTCACTCCTGTCAAAACAGAGAGGTGTTATACGTTTATAGTGTGAATACTTTTGACTGTCTTGCGAAGCAAACATTGCGCTCTTATATTATTAATTTTTAACGAGTTAATTATGGTTTTATTACATATTTTGGTGTTTTTATTTCAATAGTGTTTCTTTGTGATTCGAGCAAAAATAATCCATATAATTATTTTATATGAAGACACCATTTTATTTAGAATTACAAATGACGAACGGCAAGATACGACTTTGTGACATCATACTAAAAAATGGCATTAACGAAGAAGAAGTAGAGGTTTAAAAACTGTATCTGTTTATGTTTGTGTCTGTCTGTGGCATCCTAGTTCCCAAATAGATGAACAGATGTTGATTTCTTAAATTTTTGAAGTAATAACATCTTATGGGAAGGTAAACCGCTTCGTTACGTAACGCGTTACGGGGGCTGTCTGGTTTCCCTTTCTCTCATGCATACGGCAGCGGTAGGCAGGCTCCTCTCTCACTCTAACCCACAGCGCTAGTTAGATTAGTTTAAGTTATCACTTCTGTCAGGCGTCCCGAGATGAAGAGTGACTTTACGAGTTATTCATGAAATACTATTTATTTATTTGAAGATTATGTAGTTCATAAAGAGATGTGATCAGCTTCCACAGATCTAAACGACTGGAAATTCCGTATCCTGTTACTTTAATGATATTACAAGAACAATGTAATCTTGATTACCAATCGAGAGTTAGGTAATTACAATCTGCAGATTACCTTACTCTTCAGCAACTTACATCAGAGGTATCGTTTTTGGACTCGTCTTAATCGACATGTTATAGATTCATACATGTATTTTTGTGTTCGGGGATTTATAAATTTTGGTTTCATAAAGTAATAGCTGTTTCCCGCGGCCTTGCCCGCGTGGTATATAAAAAGTAGCAAGATAATAACTGAACGAATGAATGTTTCGGAAAAATTACAAAGCATAATAGCGGATTTCGCGATTTGACCATGATCCCGAGTGAATTATTTGAAAACCTCTCTTAGCGAGCACCTACGGCCCTAGTGGAAGCTGCATACCAAATTTCATTCCAATCCGTTAGGTGGTTTCCGAGATTTCGTGATGAATGGGTGAGTGGTATTTGACAAATATATAGTACTAGCGACCCGCCCCGGCTTTGCACGGGTGCAATGGTGATACTAAATATACTACAGAATGTCTTTAGGTATATATAACGTTATCTCGGGCTTTTTGTAGACCTTTGTTTGTGTACAATACTGTAGTACATTATTTTGATCTATCTCGTAGGGTTCAGCCAGCGTTTGCAATGTAAGCGCAAAAAATGAGTTTATTTACGACATAAAATTAGAAATCTCTAAAATTATCAGTGTTTCTCTTCTACATTATGCATGTATCATACGTATAAACCTTCCTCTTGAATCACTCTATCTATTAAAAAAAATGCATCAAAATTTGTTGCGTAGTTTTAAAGATCTAAGCATACATAGGGACAGACAGACAGCAGGAACCGACTTTTTTATACTATGTAATGATTTCAAAGACTCTACAATACAACACAGAAGTAGTACTTACAGCATACGGAAATAAAAAAAAATCGGGTTGCACTCCGGGAGTGCCGACAGAAGTGAAAACTTATTTTGGCGCGTTAGAGTTTAGTAATAAATCACTTCAAAATCAGTAATTATGGCGACTGCCAATCAAATACTGAACGAACACAGATGATGCAATATTTTTTGTTCAGAATGTAAATAATATATCAAAGAACCTAACTCAGTAAACTTCTCCATACAAAAGTAGACTGTAAACATGTGAATTAAGGTTTATAATCAAATGGGGAGAGCGCGGCAGCCGGCTGCGTCTCGCCCCAGACGCGAATCCAGAGGTTTTACCTCATCTAAAAATATGCGTACCGCGCTAAAAGAAGCTTTCACTTCAAAAAAGATCGAGCCTTACAGTAGTCGCATATTGATGTGCAACATCTGACATGTCAACTTGGTAATAAGCAACCACGCGCGCATTGGTCAAATCAACTAGCGCGCGCTTTCCTGGCCTGTTCATCCCTTTTCACGAAATCACTCCCACAGATTGCACAAAAGCTAGAGGAAAGAGGTTACACATCAAAAATATGATCAACCTTTAATAAATGTTTTGAGTTGATCAGAAATAGGGCCCGTAGCTCCCAGTAGGTATGAGATCTGGGAAACTGGAATACTTAATTGAGTTGTGGATTCGTGAATTGTTTGATTGCCGAAAAAGTTTTGGCACGCTTAGAGAATAAGGAATGGGCATCGACAAGTTTTGCTTTCTCATCAAAACCAGAGCTTATAGCATATTTAAAAGCATTTACTCTGACGATCTCTGTGGCGCAGTGGGCTAAGGTTCGGCTGAGACGTAGAAGGTTGCGGGCTCGATTCCCGCCTCGGGACAAATGTTTGTGTGATTTTTTAATATTTGTCTCGGGTCTGGGTGTTTCTATGTATAATATGTATGTATTTACAAAAAAATAGTAGGTATGTACCTAAGTAGTAAGTCCGTCATGTAGTACCCATAACACCAGATGATGCTGTGTGAAATATCCGGGATTATTTATTTATTTATTTAGTAGTCTGTCAGCTCAGTTGGTAGTAGCTCTGCCTTCTGCGCAGAGTTCTATTCCAACATTTGTGTGAAGAACGCAAGTGCTTGTTCTGTGCCTGGGTGTTATAAATACAAATACAAATTCATTTATTTACCAAGAAAATAAAAATACAGGGTTAACAAACTTACTGATGGTCCCCGCACTAGGGCAAGCCTGTATTGCGGGAGAGCTGAGGCATAAGATGAGCGATTTCCACAAACTAGATAAAGATAAAACAAATCAGATAATACTTAAACAAGGCAAGACACAAGGAGGACAATCCAGGAGAAATAAAATAAAATAAAAATCTAAAATCTAAAAGAAGAAATCAAAAAACTAAAAGAACACAATAAATAAAGAACACGAAAGTAAATAAAGTATCATAAGTATGAATTTAAAACAAGTATTCTATCAGTCATCTAATCATAATACAAGCTATGCTTAGTTTGGGGCTAGATGGTGTCGTGTGCATTGTCCACTAAAATTTCTTATTTATTATTGTTATTATGAAGCTTGCATTATTTAGCTGGTATTCACGACACAGGCTTGCCTAGTGTGAAAACCGCTGAAAGGTCTACCTATTTAAAATTCGAGCGGCATCAAAGTGCATTTAAACATTGTATATGCTATCATATGAATGCTGAAATATTTATTTTTTATTTTTTATTTCCCTAAACTTTTACATAACCACTCAACAGTCGACGGTGACTGTGTCACCAGTGGCACAATACGCTCAACTGTCGGTGGTGAGTTTAGTCACCAGTAGTGAACCGTTTTATTTTATTAGTCTAGGTTTGTGGCGGATCATATGAGGCTAGACAGTTGAATGGATAAGCTAAGGATAAGGATAAAATCGTTGGCAATTGTGTTGGCAATATTAGCAATGTTAAATACAATCTCAATGTTTTTATTCGCTGTTCCCACAGTAAGGCTCGCTAAAGTTAGTCAATCTGTGATAGAGCAATGTGTACGTTTCTGTAACAAGGTCCCACACGACTTTAACAGAAACAGTCTTATATAGTTAATTTATTTTATTTTATTTTTAAGAAAACTTACAGCTAGGTACATAAAAAGACTAATATATAATTATACATACTTACTGAAAGTACATATATAGTTGATGGCCAATTACAAGTTTCCACATATAAATTTCCGTAAAGATTAATTAAAAACAGGTTATTATAAAATAACAGGTTATATAAGAAAAGAAATAAATATCCATAAGAAATTATCACTTCAAAACACGAGTCTAAAAATAAAATAAGTTTGACATTTTCATAGCCTTTGAGCGGCAACAATGCATATCTTCCGCTACTTGCACTCGCGTCAATCGCACATCGCACAGAGAGTAACCACTCTATGGACTCCACATCTAGCCCTTTTTACTCGTTCATTATTACCAAGTTACTTTACTGTTTAAGATGTCACTTATGAATCTAACCTCCAACAAAAAAAGTTCAAGAAGGTAATATTGTTTTAATAGCCACAATAACAAGTTTTCATATTTTTTGATTTTATAAACACATAATTTTGACCGCTATGTTTCTTTTCACACGTAAAAACTCAAGAGAGAGATGGTTATCGTTTTTATATGCAAAGAGTTTATAATAGGATATTTCATGGAGATTATTCTGCATGTATTGGAATGATGATAGATGCAATTACATAAAATTTAACTTTTAGAAAACCCATTTCCTTTCCCACATTTATAGCCGCATTGTAAGCATCTAACTGGGTTAATTTATTTAAGTTAATAGTTAGTTCCTACTATGTCCTCAAACGACGTAGATGCGTCGGGAATAGACAAATCAAATTATTACCTATGCATTTAAATACCTACGCAATAAAGAATTCGTCATTCCATAGAAATGTCGTGTTAATTTCTGTGCTCTCTTTGTAGTTAAATGTTTAGGGGTATCCTTTTTTAAATGAGTAGATTAACAATTGTCGTGGGTCCAAAGCTTGGCTGGTCCGTGCTTGCTTCACCACTGGCACGTATGGACGCACCGTTGGCCACTGTAATTGCCAAGCACCCGTGTCACTTTGCCTCACTTGATATTCGGGAGCTGAACCCTCGGTTACTAGGACTTTGAATAATATGTTGCGCATTGCAACATACCTCTTCAAAGTTATGGTAATATAAATAAGTAATTAATAAATAATCACTGACATTTCACACAGCATCACCTGTCCCCAAAGTAAGCAGAGCTTGTGTTATGGGTACCACATGACTGATATACTAATTATATACTTTTTTGTAAATACATACATATTATACATAGAAACACCCAGACCCGAGACAAATACTTGCATGTGAGACAATACAAATATGTATGTATTTACATAAAAAAGGATAGAAGTAGTACGTGTCGTACTCGTATATCAGTTATGTGGTACTCATAACATAAACTCTGCTTACTTTGGGGCCAGGTGATACATTTATTATTATTATTGCTATTTATTAATAAAGGCAAAGTCAAAGTCAAAAACATTTTTATTCAATAAAAACATAAATCACTTTGAAATGTTTTACATACTAGGTTAATTTAGATACCAATTCCTCCTAACCCAAGTCCGTCCCAACTCCGTCATTTATGAACGGATTGGATGTGAAAATATATTTTTTCATGTGAAAGGAATTTCCTTCCCGAATTGTACCATAGAAATTTGATCAAAATCGGTTCAGTAGTTTGGTTTTTAAATCAAAATAACTGTAAAAAATATGCTATCCAAGTAAATGAAATGTCAATATATTGCTTTCCTGTGATTTTCCAGCGATGAATTTTTAAAAATTATAAGGTTCTAAAAAGCGTCAAATAAAAACTTTTTTAACCGACTTCAAAAAAAGGAGTTGTATTTTAACTCTGTTGTATTTTTATGGGCTCAAATTTCATTCCATGAAGTCGGTTTTTCATTTTAGATTTTACTTATTTCAATTGTTTTTAATACTCGCCTATCTTTCTTTAGCAATAGCTACATCATTTTAGCTTTTTATATTCTTTCGCGACGTACTTCTTTTTTCAAAATTGAAAAGTTTCTAGAAGTTTAATCTGGTCTATAATAATAATAAGCATCATCTGGTCCCAAAGTAAGCAAAGCTTGTGTTGTGAGAACCACATGACTGATACACTGCTTATATACTTTTTTGTAAATACATAATTTTTTGTATATATAATATATTATACAAAGACCCCAACCCGAGACAAATACTTGTAGATCATACAAAAATTTGTCCCGTGGCGGGAATCCAAGCCCCTTGGCCCACCGCCCCACAGAGGTCGTCAATCACAGATTTTTTACTGATTTTTTATATAAATACACAAAGAAATGCGCAAAGTTTTTAAACTAGTTTACGTCTGTTACAGCGAGCTGTTATTTAACATTTCTACTGACGGGTGACTCCATTGTGTTACATAGCGTTCAATTGTTTACAAACTGGCAGCAAAGACATGAGTTGTGCTCTGACAATAGCTTGGCATTTCATTCGCTAACACGGAATCAATATAAGCTGGAGAATCTAGTTATTATTAAGCTCGCTGCAACTTGGTTCGCGTTTAAAAATTCTTAGAAACATTAAAATCATTTCCTGGCTATATATGCTATGCTTAGTTTGGGACTAGATGGTGATGTGTGCATTGTTCACTTATATTTATTACTAGCTGGTGCTAGTACTTCGAGTAGCTTATTTTCTTCTCCAAGGCCCCATCCATCTTCATACCAAAATTCATCAAATTTGGTTTTGCGGTTTATTTGTGAAGGCGTAACAGACAGACAGAGTTACTTTGACCCTTTAGAGACCCTTGACTTTTATATAATCAAAGTATTTATGTTGATATAAAGATCCATTTGTTACTAGCAAATGTGCATTAATAAATTATAAATTGTTTAAAAGCTATCTTTTATGTGTATGCCATTATCGCCAAAATAGTTATTATTATATATGCTGACGCGGGCTTTTTTGTGGGACTATTTAAAAAGGATAGAGTAAACACTTCCATTATACATTATACGTGTAATTCTAACGGTTTTTGCAGCGCACGTTAGAATAGCTCTCAGATGGCAGATGTTTTTCATACTTGACTTACTGTTATATTTTGGACAATTCACACAATATCTTTATAAATGATAGTCTATGTGTTATTCTGATGTATAAGCTTTATTATTGTAAAGTTTCATTAAAATCCATTTTCTAGTTTTTGCGTGATGGAGTAACAAACATCCACACATGCAAACTCTCGCATTTATAATATTCGTACGGATTATTATTGTTATTATTAATCTTGCACTTTTGCAGATTATATAAGCTATGTTTAGCGTGGTCAATATTAGCAATATTATTAATCTGAATGTTTCTGTTCGCTGTTCCTACAGTAAGGCTCGCTAAAGTAACAAACATCCACATAAACATAAATTTTGTATCTTTAAAAGGGTTCGTTTTTATGACAAGGTTCCACACGACTCGCTAGATTTATTGGCACAATTAAAAACATGATTAGGTAGAAACAGTCTCATAAAAGCTTATTATAAAATAACAGATTAGAGTCATTTGCTGGCTATCTATGAGCCCTTTACTGATTCCGGTAACTTGATAACTTGATGAGCTTAATTAACTCTGTGCCAGTCTTCTCTGCCAATGACGTTTTAAACACATGTGTTTTCTGTTTATGTATAAAAAGTTCTAACCTAAGCTTATCATGACGCAGATACCCATCTGGTTGGGCACTGCCGGGTCTCCCCCAAATCCTTCAAAGTCAAAGTCAAAAATATTTTTAAGAAACGTCTTACATACTAGGTAAATTTAGGCCCCCAATTCCTCCTAACCCAAGTCCGAGAATAACTGGCATGAAACTCGTCTTGATCCTAGCGCTTTTTTGCATGATTAGTTATAACTATCGTAACGAAAAACTAATACAAGATTACAGTATTTTATACATTTCAATTAATCTGTCAATTAACTGTCTGAGGGCAGAGCAACATGCGCCATGCATTCTTATTAATACTATAGTCATTTATATTATAATACGCTTTCTTCAAAAGACTACACTTAATGTAAGCTTTAAATTTCTTAATAGCTAATTTAGTTGCATTTTCAGAAAGCTTATTATAGAAGCGTAACGTGTTCCCCATAAAGGACGTATTTACTTTAACAGAGAAGGTTAGAAGTAAATACGTCCTTTATGGGGAACACGGTCTTTTTAGATCCCCCACCATCCTCTCTCGGTTTCGACTTCCACGCCCGCTGTTCGTCAGGTTGCCAGTGTGTTACAATATTGACCCAACTTTCTTAGTGCATGTGATTCATGTGGCCTCCCCAGATCCACAGGAGCCTGGCCTTTTTCTTACTGCAACAGCAATTCCAGTCATTGAACGGCAGATTTTATTTGATATAATTCTTTCGGCACGGAGGGTTCAGCTAGTGCGGATTCTCCCTAAGGTAATGGTTAAAAACGGTAAATTCGACATCAAACTTTTTATGAGTAAATTCATCAAATGGGGTATATAATAATCAAGTTTTAGGGTTGGGGTAAGGTTTATCGGAGTAAACTCGTAAACTGAACGGCAAAGTTTACAAGCTTTGACGTGTGCTTGGCAAACAGAGGACCGGCTGAAACTAGCTCGGCTCTTTGGGGCTCTGAATATACTCTAAGCTTTATAACTCACAAACTTATGTTGCTCACTTATTTTACTTTTAAGTTAGTATCTACCGTTGCAAACTATTAAGTTATAATGTAATTTGCATCGACTTCGCACGGGTGAATTATACACCTAAACCTTCCATCGACTCGATTCTTCAACTCGACGACCTAAGGCCTGTCTGAAACGCAGAAGGTTACGGGCTCGATTTCCAACCCGAGACAAATACATGCAAACAATTGCAAGATTTGTGTCGGGTTGGGGTGTTTTTCATGTATAATATGTATCTATGTCTTTAAAATATAGTAGAAGTAGTAAATCAGTCATGTGGTACCAATTAAAACAGGCTCTGCTCACTTTGGGACTATATGATGCTGTGTGAAATGTATGGCATTATATGTTTTATTATTTATGTATTTATCACTCCGTTCATTGGTGAAAACTATATGAAAATCCCTTTGGTTGACGAGGCGGGGCCTGGCTTTTGTTTTCCGGTATTCACATTTCTTTTTTAATTTGAATCATTGTGGCCAATTCAAGTTAAATTTTTATTTCTTTTATTTCGTTTTGTTGTACCTATAAAAGTATAAGGTATTCAACGTGAGCCAGACAGGACGCAGCTGTAGGTATTTCGTTACATGGCAAAAACCAGAACTCACAACATTTGAGCATGCTCATTAAACAACACTTTCAGTAAATATAAATAGTTTTCAATCAAATAATTGTTTTTGATAAACACGGCTTTTACTCACATATTATTTTATCGATGAAAACACAGACACTGTTTTGATTCATCTAGATAATCTTCATAAGGGTTAGTTTGATCCGCAGTCTGCTAGTTGCCGCTCGCGTTCATGGTTAGCACTGCGAAGTCGAAGATGAAACGCGATTAATTATCGAGATGAATCGAAACAGTGTCGGTGCCTCCATCGACAAAATAATACGCGAGTAAAGCCCGTGTTTATCAATATGTATAGTACACGAAAGTTTTGTGTATTTTGTTTGTTTAAAAGGATTTTAAACTTGTGTAAATTGGTGATGTTATTAGTTATTACGCCTAAGAAATCTGCGTAGTAAATTCATGAAAATATTAATACAAATGGAAAGCAATATACATTTTGTTTGACTTCCACCCACCGCACTCTCGGCTTAGCAGCGGGTTGGGAAAGGTGCCAAGTGCACGAAAGGAGACTCTAAGGTGTAGGTACTTTAATCCTTTTACCACACTGTTTGAACTTGAACCAACTTTGAACCAACTGAAAGAGTTGAATATACGAAGAGTACCGTATATTCAAAAAGTGTCTGTGCTTACTCTTTTATTATTTAAAAGGAAATACAGTGTTACATTTCCACCCACTCGTAAACTAAGACATTTTATCGCTCACACGATAAAAGTAGGTCAAAAGAATGTTGAGGTCTTACGGTCTCAGAAACGATACCAATGTTACTACCCAAGGATCTACAAGGTGTAAATAAATAAATAAATAAATATTGGTGGATAATGCGCACAACACCATCTAGCCCCAAACTAAGCATAGCTTGTATTATGGTGACCAGACGACTGGGAGAATACTTTAATATTTTTAAATAAATACTATTTTCATTCTGATTTTTACTATTTCTTACTGTGACATTTATTTTGATTTGTTATCTATGTGCTTAATAAGAGTAATTGGTTGTGCCGTTCTAATTAATAATAATAATAAATAAATAAAATTGTGATACTTTATAACACCTGTATCTTGAAATTTGGACATTTAGATGATACTAATAATAATATAATCATTAATCTCATTAGATCTAAACTTAGCATAGCTTGTATTATGGTAACCGGTCCATCCTACAGTGCAGCAGACAGAGCTACCAGCTGAGCTGACAGGCTAGTCATAAATCATTTGATGAAGAGGGTTTGCCTAAAACTTGGTATAAATATCCATTCGGAAATAGAATCAGAACATGTATAGGCTATTTATTTACGTTCCATGCGGTCATAGCAGCAGGTAGTGTTTCTTAAATGTATAACCTTTTCCCCATCTATTATTTCTAGTCACAGATAGTACACGTAACGTATAATACAAGGCAAAGCTCGCCTTACAGCCGAAACGATTGGCAATGAAACCGCCGCCGTTGTGTGAATTGGGTCACGTTGTGTCATGTTGCCTTCGGGACCACAGCCTCCGTAAATAATAGCTGAGTTTCTGTTCTAAGGCCCGTTGCTTGTAAATAATGTTTCTCATATCAAACTTCAGATTCAGAATTCTATATGTTTGTGCTTTGTGCTCTAATTAACATCTTTAATATCCATTAGATAAAAATAATGCCGGACGTTTCACACAACATATTAGGCCCAAAGTAAGCAGAGCTTGTGTTATGGGTCTGACTGATATACTCCTTATATGCTTTTTTTTTGTAAATTCGTACATATTATACACAGAAACACCCAAAAAAGCCTCATTATCAAGGGCAAATCAAACAAAATTATCCTTTATTCAATAAAATCACAAGGACCATTTGGAATCTTCTTGCTGCTGGTTTTTCCTAATCCCAGTTCAAGAAGTATTCGTTAAATCGTCTTCTTACATGCTATGCAATCTAGGTACCGGTTCCTCGCAAACCCAGTACAAGAAAAATCTCGTACGAAACTTGCATGGTCTAAACGCTTTTGTGTATGATCCGTGGTAATTTTGTTGAGGTTGTCGGGTTGGAGCAGATTCATTCCAAGCGTTTTTGTTAACAAATCTGCCAAATTGCCATTGGATTTGGTAAGCGAACAGTCTCTATAACATTCGGTTCTATAATGGTCTGTGTCTTAGGGGCTGGTGATTATTTCTATCCTTATTTGCACATGAAGGCTCGGCTTCGACTACCAGTTCTAAGCCAGTGGAGCTGACACCATTTTCTTCTAGGGAGTGAGAAGACAGGTTGTTTGTAAGTGGGGTTCTTAAAGATATATTTCCTTATTACGAATAAAGAAAACAATCTTTATGAAAATAATAAGATGTGAAGAAAATCCTTATGGGTTTTATGGATGTGTTCTGGCTTTTGCAATAGCTCGTTCTAATGTAGTTGAACTAGGTTTGGTAATGCCTGTTTCCCGACGTGTTAGGCAAAGGCAGATCCTCCTTGATACGATCCTGAAGTAGTCTTTTGCTTCATTCACTCTCATCGCATGCCCCATAGATGCACGTTGATCTAGGGAACTTCAGGCGTTTCTCCAACACATCCCTAACTTGGTCTCAGTAAGTGCGACAAAGTCTGTAGAAGAACTAGGACTCTGTATGCTGGGAATCCTAGGCCTCTTAGTTATTGGTCGTCGGTATTTGGTGTGGTTGCAAAATGAGAAGTCCAAAGTTCACTGTAGACAGTACTGTATTTTACTGGACTCCACACAGGTACACGGAATGGTTAGTAATTATGTTGAACTAGTTTAAAAGACTAATAAAGATTGGTAATAATATGAATGGTATAAAATGGTATGTTGGGTGAGATGGTTATGAGTGACGCGGTGCGGGAACGGCACATGGTAGCGCGCTGGTATGATCAATCAGGCAATTGTGCATATTTGATTGTAAGACAAATATGCCGAATTGTTCGAAAGGTCTTCCCTTTCCAGCTTCCCGCACACTCCTATTATGCACCTATTTCGTAAATCTTCTTTTATCCATCAATACTCAACAATGTGAAACAGGGTTGATTTCATGCATGTATGTTAATGCTGCAAGGGATATGCGGTTTTTTCTCTGATTGAAGTGCACCAATGATTTATTTATAAGCTGTGGTTGTGTCGAACCCGGCCTATGTTTTATTTCAGTCGTGTTTACTTATCGCGATTGGGGGATGCTGTAAAAAAAGCAGAATGTTATTGGTTTTGATACAATATTCTATAAAGGAGGTTTAGGTAGAATCATATTATGGCACTGCAAGATTCGATTTAGGACATATCCGCCAGATTCCACATTCGCCATAAATCAAAAATATTTTAATTTATGTTCAGTTTGGTCTTTGATGACGAATGAAGATACATTCGCCTGAGTTATGTCAGACAGACAAACTATATTCTTCTGGAGCTTCGGCGGACGCTGTCGCGGCACTCTCGCTTTGTTCGCTCGCCTTGCGCCTGGTTTTCTATACTCTAACATAACCTAACCAACTGGTTTCGACACAAACGCGAAATCTGTCGAATGAGGAATCATGAATAATATCGTTTCGTCAGAGGTTGCAAAAATCTGACGAATGCGGAAGAAATAAATGATCTGACGAATGTGGAATCTGGCGGATGTGCCCTAAAACCATGATTCAGGTAACGATAACCTTATCTATAGAAAGTTAAGCAAGCCTCTGCCCTCTTTAAATGTCTCGTCCGGTCTCGGTTTGTCAAATTTTATAAGCCATGACGGAGGCTTTTGGACGGCCAATCAGCTATAATCTAGTAATAATGGATTACAAATGGTAATAAGTACAAATAAATACATAGAACTACATCATAAATGATGTTGAAGTATATAAGTACTTCCGCAATCATTTCCGGCGTGAGGCTTAAATATAATAGTTAACAAAGTACCACGACAATAATAATTATAATAGTAGACGATAATCTCCATTGTTCAGTCAGTCAATGTTATATTTTGTGTCAGAGCAGTCGAAATTACGATGAAACATTTTGCAATTGCATAGGTATTGTCTATATTTAAGTGTGAGTTGTGGCTTATTAAAAATATTTACGGGAACTTGCTTGAAGTGTAAATAAAGGAACGGATAAGATACAAAACAACATGGTATCTAGTCATAAAACTCTTAATCATATGTTTCGTTTTAATGGTATGTTGTTTTTGTGTCTCAATGTTTGTGCCCCATTGACATTGCTAGACATTTTGATTTACTTTATCTATTGCCATTTTTTGTCACTGACATTAACATGATGCCTCTACTTACATACTTATTTTCATCTATACATTCCGAAAAGTCATATTAACTCATTATGTGATTATCGTGTGTACGCTCTGTGACCATTCTAGAGTTCTAAAGTCATTTAATAATAACTTCGATGATGATAGATTTAGTTTAACGTTGTCGTTTTGTCCACAGCGAGGTGCGTGGAGGTGCGTGGGCGCTACCAGCGCTTGCGCGCGTGTCGCTCGCTGAGTTGACAGCATGCTAAGCGCGTTCAACGACACAGACAACCTCACCGACTCGGCGCTCGGTGACCTGCCCACCAGTCCCTTCAGCCTCGCCCAGAAGATAGTCATTGCCATCGTCGGCAGCCTCCTCTCATTCCTCACAGTCGTCGGCAACTCCATGGTGATGATCAGCTTCAAGATCGACAAACAGCTCCAAACTATCAGCAATTACTTCCTGTTCTCGCTGGCGGTGGCTGACTTTGCGGTTGGATTGATCTCGATGCCGTTGTACACTATGTTCACTATATACGGGTACTGGCCGCTTGGGCCTCACATTTGCGACACGTGGCTCGCTTTAGACTATCTCGCTTCCAACGCGTCAGTGTTGAATTTGATGATAATCAGTTTTGATCGGTTTTTTAGTGTGACGCGTCCGTTGACGTACCGCGCGAAGAGGACTACAAGGCGTGCGACGATGATGATAGGCGGTGCTTGGGGGTTCAGTCTAGTGTTATGGCCTCCTTGGATTTACGCATGGCCGTACATAGATGGGGAGAGGAAAGTGCCGCCGAACGAGTGTTACATTCAGTTTATAGAGACGAACCAGTTCATCACGTTTGGGACAGCGATCGCGGCGTTCTATGTGCCAGTGACAGTGATGATATTACTCTACTACAGGATATGGATAGAAACTCAAAAGCGGCAAAAGGATCTGCCGAATTTACAGGGTGGGAAGAAGCATGACTCGTCGAAGCGCTCCAACTCTAGGTAAGTTTAATACATAGAAACAGTGGGTAAGTTTTCTAATAATAAAATATTATTAGAAAAGGCGAGTTTGTGAGTGTAGCCAGTCCACTACAATTCGGAGTGTATTTTCATATTTGCACGAAAAAATGCGATCGCGCTGTTTCGTCACTCGCTGAGTACAACGGAGTGTACTCAGCGAGTTGCACTGCACTGCACTTTTACACTGCATTAAAACATTAAAAATGCCATTTTGTGCAATAACTACTTCCAAAACAATAAGATAAGCCATAAAAGAAGACCATAAAACCATTTATTTAAGACTCAAAATTATTTTTATCACTACATGGTATAAAACAAAGTCGCTTCCCGCTGTCTGTCTGTCCCTATGTATGCTTAGATCTTTATAACTACGCAACGGATTTTTATACGGTTTTTTTCAGTAGATAAAGTGATTATAGAGGAAGGTTTATTTGTATAATACATGCATAATATAGTAGAGAAACACTGATCATTTAAAAGGTTTCTAATGTGATGTCCTAAATAAACACATTTTTTGCGCTTACATTACTAACGTTGGCTAAACTATGTTATTCTCTTAGATAACGTTGTATATACAGAAATTCTGTACTATATTTAGTATCAGCATTGCACCCGTGCGAAGCCGGGGCGGGTCGCTAGTTAATTATATTTTAGAAAAAGTTCCGCGACCACGACAGCGGTTCCCATACAAATGGCGGAA
This sequence comes from Lampropteryx suffumata, assembly GCA_948098915.1. NCBI lineage: Eukaryota > Metazoa > Arthropoda > Insecta > Lepidoptera > Geometridae > Lampropteryx > Lampropteryx suffumata. The sequence continues at coordinate 17,694,699 of OX402557.1, read as the reverse complement.
GTTGACCCTTCTAACCTATTCTATTTCCTGTGGGTTGAACAAAAGGGTTTTTAGCCTTTGGTTAGAAAGACACTAACGTGTGATTAATTTAGAGACGATCATTCCCAGCTGTCCCATTATCAGTACTACTGAGACAAATAAAGTATCGGTAGTGGTTGGCTGCCCTTCTAGTAGAGTAAATTTAATTATAAGGATAAGACCCAGAAGTATAAACTTCGAATAAAACTTCTATAGTTTTGTCAGACTAGCAATTTTTTAATTAAATACGGCTCTAAAATAAATTGAAATTGACATTGAATTCGCTTATTAACAGTTTATTGACACTCGCTCTCGCTGAGCGAGTGTCTCCGTTTCAGCTAAGGTGAAAATGCTTTCGTATGTCTGTCCGGCCGGCGTCTGTCCGGATATTCTCCTCTACAGGTCGCATTACAACCATGACAACGCATGACTACCTCTGTGGTGCAGTGGGCTAAGGTCTGGCTGAGACGCAGAAGGTTGCGGGTTCGATTCCCGCCGCGGGACAAATGTTTGTATGATCTGCAAGTATTTGTCTCGGGTCTGGGTGTTTCTATGTATAATAAGTATGTATTTACAAAAAAAAAAGTTTATAAGTAGTATATCAGTTATGTGGTACCCATAACACAAGCTCTGCTTACTTTGGGACCAAATGATGTTGTGTGAAATGTCCGGGATTATTTATTATTTTATTTCACAAATTCTCGTGAAATTTTGTGAGCAGGTTATATAACTATATAGAATTTTTTGTCAATTCAGTTTTTGGATTTGGCGGAAATATGGGGCTTGAAAACGTAAAAAAAGTTACATTTCAGTCATTTCGAAAAATGTTAGCCCACTAGTTTTAAAATGATTACAGAAATGTAAATAATAATATATAATACATGTGAAACAGTGGAGCTATCTAAGGACCGTTTAAAACGATCTACAGATATTCTTTTTATTAAAATGATTTTCCTATATAGTATTTTTCGCAATTTTAATCAACATATCTTTACATGATAATTTAAATGAGCTGTAACAAGTCAATCACACGTCAATTTAATAAATTTTAGAAATGTTATTTAAATTTAAGAAGTGTCATTTAAAAATGTTACTCTATATCAGACTTTAATGCAAACAAAATAAGATCGTGTTTCAGGAAATAGATAAATAATGCCTAAGAATTATCACAGCATCATCTGGCCCCAAAGTAAGCAGAGCTTGTGTTAAGGACCACATGACTGATATACTACTAATATATATAATTTTTAAATAACAGAATACCTAGAAACACCCAGACTCGAGACAAATACGTACTTGCAGATCATACAAACATTTGTCTCGCAAGACCCATAACACAAGCTCTGATTACTTTGGGCCAGATGATGCTGTGTGAAATGTCTGGCATTATTTATTTATTTAATAACACACTAGCTGATGTGTTTTTTTAATTCTGTTGCTATCTCTATTCATTGTCATTAGAAGGGAACAAAACGTACTTAAACGCATCGCTACGATAGAATAGAGGGTTAGTCTCTAAAATGGTCGAAGAAAAAAGTAAACAGTTGAGGATACCTTCTCACCAATTTCCCCATTTTATCGATCCTCGGATTATAAACTGGGATCATCCCGGGGTGAACCACTTCAAGGACAAAGCTCAGTGTTGATAGCCTCCAGAGAAAGGACCTATCAGTCTTTATTACTGACTAGCTGACCCGGCAAACTTCGTACCACCTCAGAATCAATAAATAAAAAAGCAAGCATTTTTTCATATTTACTTACCTTTTAAACCTTCCCTGGACTTCTACAAATAATTTAAAACCAAAATTAGCCAAATCAGACCAGCCGTTTTCGAGTTTTAGCGAGACTAACGAACATCAGTTGTTTTTTATTATATAGGTATTGTCTGGAGGATACAGTCATGCGCCAAATCCTTGGACTTGACTCTTGACTATTTATTTAGATAACTCAAAATTTAGATAACTAAGAAATAATAATTACAATCTGTTTTTTAGTTCAGATGACTGATATAATATTTATATTTAAATAGGTATGATAACTATAATATAATATACTATAATATACAAACACGGAAAATACCAACCTCAGCGAATATATTTTTACCTGCGTATTAATATTCTCGATTAGGCTGGTTATAATACAAGCTATGCTTAGTTTGGGGCTAGATGGTCTTGGGTACATTTTCAATCAATATTCTGTTGTTTCGGACTAGATACAATTTCGTTAGGAAATGATCTTATTTTTTTTATCGCGTCGTATTAAATGCTTTTTTTTTAATTAGGTAAAATTGTTGGTTTTTTTCTTTTAGTAGGTTTATTGATTTTCCTTGAATTTTCCGCAGTTTTGTTTTTCACAAATTTACGTGGCTACTAAATATTCTAAAATTTGGATGATGTGTGACTGACCTGCAGTCACACGTCATCCAATAATATATATAATTTACTTATAAAACATATTTTATTCATCGGCATTCATTCAGCAAAAAAACAAAACTACACAACTATTCAAAGTCAAATTCAAAAATATTTTTATCCTGAAGACCTCATTTTTAACCGTCTTCAAAAATAAGAGTAGGTTCTCAACTCGGTTGTATATTTTATTTTTTATTTGTTAGTTCATAACTAAAAAATATTTGTTTTATGTGAAAGGATATACTCTCCAAGTCGTCCAACGAAATTTCGTATTTAGTTTTCCTGTGACTTTCCAGTGACGAATTGTGAAAAATGATATGGTGCATTACTAAACCGACTTCAAAAACAGGAGGAGGTTCAGTTCTATTTATTTTATTCAATGAAGTCGGTTTTCTTTTTAGTTTATAAAACGTATGTATTTACAAATATATATATATTTATGTATATAATATATAAGTAATATATCGGTCATGTGGTACCCATAACACAAGCTTGCTTACTTTGGGGCCAGATGATGCTGTGTAAAATGTCCAGATCTATTTATTTAATTATTATAAAAAAGGCCGTAGTAGCTTCATTTATTTACTGCTCCAAGATATCGCAAGCTTACCATATTCGATCGGTCCATTTAAGCTTTCTTCAAAAGACTACCTTTTATGTGTGCTTTAAATTTCTTAACAGGTAGTTTAGTAGCATTTCCAGGAAGCTTATTATAGAATCGCACCGTGTTCCCCATATAGGACTTATTTACTTTTTCTACTCTTGTTCCTACATACTGTAGCGGAGACGATTTCGAGTGGTAGAGTAGAAACTCCCGAGTTTATTTGTTAACTGTGGTGCTTTATTTGGTAATGGTGATGAATTATTATGGTATTAAAGCTGGATTGTACAGTTACATGTCTGGTTCGTGGATAAACATTGTTATTAAATTATGAAAACGATCTTACATTGTTTAATACTAGCAGGTGCCCGAGATTTCACCTGCGCAGGATTCGTACTTTGAGTAGTACTTCTCCAAGGTCCTATCTATCAGCTCGCCCATTCGCCCGCCGCTAAACCGCACTATAGTATCGCGCACTCGGTTGGTCGTCGTAACTATTAAACTAATGATGATGATGATGTAGTGTGAAAGACAAAGTTTATCAGATAGCCGATTTTTTTACTACATGACACCTATCGTTATATTTTGGACAATTCACACAATATCTTAATAAATTATAGCCTTTGTGTTAATCTGATGTATAAGCTATATTATTGTAAAGTTTCATTAAAATCCATTCAGTAGTTTTTGCGTGGAAGAGTAACAATTTAGTAGTTTTTACGTAAAAGAGTAACAAACATGCATACATACAAACATTCGCGTTTATAATATTAGTAAGGAAGGATTAATTTCAACTCGATAATTTCACGCGTTCCTGGGGTCTTAACATACAGATAGAAAGTCAGTCAAACAAATATGTGATCCTACAAGGGTTTCTTCTATAAATTTGAGGTACGGATCTCTAAAATACACTGTTTATGTAGGCTGTAAGGCGAAACAATAAGAATACATACAAAATAACTTCCATTTTTGAACTATCAAAATTGTGTACACGCTCCAATACCTACTCTTATGTACAAGTACATAATACAAAGGTCCCTTTGCCGGTTGTTGAGTAGGGATCGCTTTGTGCTTTGTGCCAGACATAGTTCCTTTCACGTGTACACGTGTACACGTGTACGTGTGCCTTTTTGTAGGCATACGGCTGCCGTAGAAAAATAAATTTATTTCCAATAAAATAGGTGGCAAGATATTGAGTTATAGAGTAAGTCACATATTTCATCAAAGTATATAGGTATGCAAGTTTTAGGGTTTCAAAAAAAAGTGTATATTGGATTTTAGCATTTAACAATAGAATATAATAGTCAGTAATTTTGGGCAAGGTCAGGAAATATTAAAGACATTGCACTGTTCAATCAACTTGTACAATTTATTTGGACGACACTGTGGCGCAGTGGGCTAAGGTTTAGCTGAGACGCAGAAGGTTGCGGGGTCGATTCCCGCCGCGGGACAACATTTAGTATGATCTGCAAGTACAAACCCAGACCCGCGACAAACTCGGGTCTGGGTTTTTTTATAAAAAAATATTTCGAATTGAGGAACCTCCTTTTTTGAAATTGGTTAATAAGATCACCCACCTTCTAAAAGGCTTTAAGCATTTCATTGCTCACCCACTTCGGAGCACCTCGCCACAAAGGTAAAAGTACTTATCTATATCCAAAATAGTAAGACTTGGCTCTAGCTAACACAAAATTCAACCTTAAATTGCCTGTCAGTTTAGTTGATAGTAAATACTTACGGGTATTTATCGCGTTTATTTACCTATTTTTCCCGACGTTTCGACAGGTTTACACTCTGTCGTGGTCACGGGATGACTGGAGTACTGGAGCTACCGCCTCTGCGAAGCGGGGGCAGCATTTTTTGCAACTACCCTCACTTGTTCTTCCGAAATAGAAATGTCCATCTGCACACTCGGACGACACACAACACTAACCGTGTCCATTACGCATTGAGAAACCGGTCTACGTTGAGTACACTTAGCTATAACTGGATTCCATGAGGCAGAGAGTCTGAAACCGTCTTCACGATTGAAATTAGGATATTTCTTAATTTCAATCGCTTCCCGAACCATTCTCTTGTAGTAATGCCTTTCATTACATAAAACTTGAGGTTTATGTAATTCAATCCAGTGATTGGGTCCTGAGTCCACGATGTGCTCTGCTATTGCAGACTTGTTTACTTGACGATTTTTGACCGCCGCTATGTGTTCTTTAACACGTTCCGCGACCGTGCGTTTAGTCTGGCCTATGTAGGAACGCGCGCAGCTGCAATCTATTTTGTAAACCCCAGGAACTTGCAGAGGTACGACGTCTTTTGGTGTTCGTAGATACTTCATACGTCATCTTGGTGAGTGCAGTGTAGATCGACTTGATTGAAAATTTACTGAGCATGTTACCAATTTTGTCCGTAACTCCTTTCACATAAGGCAAGAACGCAGGTTGTCTTTTCACATCAATGTGTTCCTGTTTGCGCCTCCAGTTAGAACGACATCCGATTCGAGTATTGTAGCCATTCCGTTTCAGAGCCCCTTTAACATGATCTAGCTCACCCTGCAGATGTTCAGGATCGCAAAGGTCATGAGCTCTGTTAACTAGTGAGGAGACTACTGACTCCAGGTGTCTTGGATCTGTCCGTATGTGTAGGTTTTCTATACACTGTGTGTGCCAAGGTCCCGTCACATTTTACCATCACTTTAAGGTCGAGAAAAGCTAACATTCTGTTTTCCTCCATTTCATGTGTAAAGCGTATCTTAGGGTGTATGGAGTTCAGATAATCAGTTAGCTGATCGACTTCCTGGTTAATCCCGTTAATTATACAGAACACATCATCGACGTACCTCTTCCAAAGTTTTATACCATGGGCTGCCAGGTCTATCATGGATTCAAAATGTTCCATCCAGATATTGGCAAGAACAGGTGCCACAGGGCTTCCCATTGCTACACCGTCTATCTGGAGGTAATGTTGCCCTTGATACAAAAAGAAGTTTCCATCAAGACAGTTCTGAAGGAGCAAAATGTACTGATCAGGAAGTTCGTGATCACTCAATCTATGTCTCACTACATCAAGGCAATCTTTAAGAGGAACGTTGGTGAAAAGCGACTCAACATCGAAGCTCACCAGTAAGTCTCCGGGTTCCAACTTTATGTCCCTGATGATGCTGACAAAATGGCGCGAATCCTTCACAAAAGACGACGTCTTTCCCGTAAGTGGCTGTAAGATACCAGCGACGTGTTTTGCTTGATTGTAAGTCGGCGAGTCTATTTGACTTACTATTGGTCGTAATGGTGCGTCAGCTTTATGTACCTTCGGCAGACCATATAACTTAGGCGGCTGCACAATAGCTGGTCTGTATAAACGGTCGAAAACATCATCAGTGAACAGGTCTTTATACTCATGTATCAGTGTTCGTACCCGTTTTGTTACACAAAGCATCATCCGTATTTTAGTGTCGTAATCCTGTGTGTTCATAACTACGGTGGCATTTCCTTTGTCAGCTTTGAGTATTAGAATCTCCTTGTTTTTGCTAAGGTCTTCCAGAGCTTGACGCTCACCCGCAGTAATGTTCGGTTTCGGGAGTCTACATTTTCGCAATATAATTGAAACATCTTGTCTCAGCGTTTCCGCGTTTATAGTAGGTATTTTATTACGAACAATGGTCTCCTCCACGCTACTGACAATATCCTCGTATGGTATTCTTTTCGGTGTTAGAGCAAAATTTAGACCCTTTTCTAAAACGCGTACCGTGTCATCATCAAAACGAGTATCAGTTAAATTAATAACCGTTTTGGGAAATTGTGTCGGCGACTGTACCTTATTGCTCTGTACTTTTCTACTTCGAGTCACCAATCGGTTAAACTTGTTTTCATGACGCTCTGTACAGAACTCATAAGTCCGCTGTGCTTGATTGTACGTTATTCGATCACACAATTCAAAATCACTGATAGACAACACAACACTGCATTCCATATGTAGGTCATACAGATTTTTCTGCACTTTATGCAGGTAGCACTGGTCATTCCTAATCTTTTGCTTTAGAAGGTGGACACTCGCATTCCACAGAATTTTTTCGGAATGTTCAATATCACTACGTGGTTTTATTCGACAACACGTAGGTAATAAATCCCAATCACGACACTTTGTTAAAAATGATAGTGATGTATTAAGACGCGCACTTTTATTCCGTAAAAATTCTAGTTGTCGCACTTTGTTCACCATTTCCGGCCCGTACCGGTTAGAAATAAAGTTTTTTAAACTTACGCGATCAGAACACATTATTATAAATACTTACGGGTATATATCGCGTTTATTTACCTATTTTTCTCGACGTTTCGACAGGTTTACACTCTGTCGTGGTCACGGGATGACTGGAGTACTGGAGCTACCGCCTCTGCGAAGCGGGGGCAGCATTTTTTGCAACTACCCTCACTTGTTCTTCCGAAATAGAAATGTCCATCTGCACACTCGGACGACACACAACACTAACCGTGTCCATTACGCATTGAGAAACCAGTAAACAGTAATTTAACTGATACTCGTTTTGATGATGACACGGTACGCGTTTTAGAAAAGGGTCTAAATTTTGCTCTAACACCGAAAAGAATACCGTACGAGGATATTGTCAGTAGCGTGGAGGAGACCATTGTTCGTAATAAAATACCTACTATAAACGCGGAAACGCTGAGACAAGATGTTTCAATTACATTGCGAAAATGTAGACTCCCGAAACCGAACATTACTGCGGGTGAGCGTCAAGCTCTGGAAGACCTTAGCAAAAACAAGGAGATTCTAATACTCAAAGCTGACAAAGGAAATGCCACCGTAGTTATGAACACACAGGATTACGACACTAAAATACGGATGATGCTTTGTGTAACAAAACGGGTACGAACACTGATACATGAGTATAAAGACCTGTTCACTGATGATGTTTTCGACCGTTTATACAGACCAGCTATTGTGCAGCCGCCTAAGTTATATGGTCTGCCGAAGGTACATAAAGCTGACGCACCATTACGACCAATAGTAAGTCAAATAGACTCGCCGACTTACAATCTAGCAAAACACGTCGCTGGTATCTTACAGCCACTTACGGGAAAGACGTCGTCTTTTGTGAAGGATTCGCGCCATTTTGTCAGCATCATCAGGGACATAAAGTTGGAACCCTGAGACTTACTGGTGAGCTTCGATGTTGAGTCGCTTTTCACCAACGTTCCTCTTAAAGATTGCCTTGATGTAGTGAGACATAGATTGAGTGATCACGAACTTCCTGATCAGTACATTTTGCTCCTTCAGAACTGTCTTGATGGAAACTTCTTTTTGTATCAAGGGCAACATTACCTCCAGATAGACGGCGTAGCAATGGGAAGCCCTGTGGCACCTGTTCTTGCCAATATCTGGATGGAACATTTTGAATCCATGATAGACCTGGCAGCCCATGGTATAAAACTTTGGAAGAGGTACGTCGATGATGTGTTCTGTATAATTAACGGGATTAACCAGGAAGTCGATCAGCTAACTGATTATCTGAACTCCATACACCCTAAGATACGCTTTACACATGAAATGGAGGAAAACAGAATGTTAGCTTTTCTCGACCTTAAAGTGATGGTAAAATGTGACGGGACCTTGGCACACACAGTGTATAGAAAACCTACACATACGGACAGATCCAAGACACCTGGAGTCAGTAGTCTCCTCACTAGTTAACAGAGCTCATGACCTTTGCGATCCTGAACATCTGCAGGGTGAGCTAGATCATGTTAAAGGGGCTCTGAAACGGAATGGCTACAATACTCGAATCGGATGTCGTTCTAACTGGAGGCGCAAACAGGAACACATTGATGTGAAAAGACAACCTGCGTTCTTGCCTTATGTGAAAGGAGTTACGGACAAAATTGGTAACATGCTCAGTAAATTTTCAATCAAGTCGATCTACACTGCACTCACCAAGATGACGTATGAAGTATCTACGAACACCAAAAGACGTCGTACCTCTGCAAGTTCCTGGGGTTTACAAAATAGATTGCAGCTGCGCGCGTTCCTACATAGGCCAGACTAAACGCACGGTCGCGGAACGTGTTAAAGAACACATAGCGGCGGTCAAAAATCGTCAAGTAAACAAGTCTGCAATAGCAGAGCACATCGTGGACTCAGGACCCAATCACTGGATTGAATTACATAAACCTCAAGTTTTATGTAATGAAAGGCATTACTACAAGAGAATGGTTCGGGAAGCGATTGAAATTAAGAAATATCCTAATTTCAATCGTGAAGACGGTTTCAGACTCTCTGCCTCATGGAATCCAGTTATAGCTAAGTGTACTCAACGTAGACCGGTTTCTCAATGCGTAATGGACACGGTTAGTGTTGTGTGTCGTCCGAGTGTGCAGATGGACATTTCTATTTCGGAAGAACAAGTGAGGGTAGTTGCAAAAAATGCTGCCCCCGCTTCGCAGAAGCGGTAGCTCCAGTACTCCAGTCATCCCGTGACCACGACAGAGTGTAAACCTGTCGAAACGTCGGGAAAAATAGGTAAATAAACGCGATAAATACCCGTAAGTATTTATAATAATGTGTTCTGATCGCGTAAGTTTAAAAAACTTTAGTTGATAGTAGCTCTGCCTTTTGCGCTGTACGTTAAGGGTTCGATTTCACACTAGGTGTAATAATGTATAATAATAATAATAGTACCATAAGTATGTATTTAAAAATACTAGTAGTCACTGGTCGAAATTCGACCATAATTAATGTATTTTTTATGCGTGATTAAAAAAAATATTGCATTTTGCACTACTACTCTATATCCTTACTTCCTTACTTATATTATAAACGCGAAAGTTCGTATGTATGTTTGTTACCCTTTCACGCAAAAACTTTTGAATGGATTTTAATGACACTTTACAATAATATAACTTATACATCAGAATAACACATAAGCTATAATTTATAAAGATATTGTGTGAATTGTTCAAAATAAAACGATAAGTGTCTAGTAAGCAGGAAAAAAACCTGCTATCTGCAAGCTATTCTAGCGTTCGCTGCAAAAACCGTTAAAATTACGCGAAGTACTAACCCTGCGCAGACGAAGTCGCGGGCACCAGTAAACTATAAGAGTGCGAAATTTCATACGGAGGAGTATGAAATTCCGCGCAATTTTCGTAAAAAGGAGTACAAAATTCAAAGAATTCAAAATTCAATATCACTTTATTCAATACAATCACAAGGAGCACTTTGAATCGTCTTCTTACATGCTAGTGAATCTAGGTGCCGGTTCCTCCTAACCCCAGTTCAAGAAGAATCCGGCAAGAAACTTGTCTGGTCTTAACACTTTTTTGTATGGCCCTTGACAATTTTGTCACGGATGCCGAGTCGAGTTGGAGCAGATTCATCCCAAGCTTTTTTGTCATCTAAATAATCAGATATTTTATAATATGCTTTAATAGACAGTTTCTGTTTAATTACGTTTTTAAATTTGCCAATCGGAAAATTTAACACGTCGCTTGGGACCTTGTTATAAAAGCGTACACATTGCCCTATAAAAGGCTTATTAACTTTAGCGAGCCTAACAGTGGGAACAGCGAGTTTATCTTTATTTCTAGTGTTAATACTATGATTATCGCAATTTTTTTTTAATAAATGAACATTTTTGTGCACATACATGAAATTTTTGTATATATACTGACAAGGCACTGTCATAATATTAATTTCTTTAAACTTATCTCTAAGTGATTCTCTGGGGCCCATGTTATAAATTGCACGAACAGCCCTCCTCTGCAACACAAATATGGTGTTAATATCAGCAGCACTCCCCCACAACAAAATGCCATAAGACATAATGCTATGAAAGTAGCTGAAGTAAACGAGTCTAGCGGTATCTACGTCGGTAAAATGACGGATCTTTTTAACAGCGTATGCGGCAGAGCTGAGTCTCTTCGAAAATTTATCTATGTGCGGGCCCCATTGCAGCTTATTATCTAAAGTAATGCCTAAGAACACTGTGGTGTCGACGAGATCTATCTTTTCGTTTTTAATTTTTACATTAGCAATCACCTGTTTAACGTTGGGCAGTATAAAACGAATGCATTTCGTTTTTTTCTCGTTAAGTAATAAGTTGTTTACATTAAACCATGTTACACTTTAGAGATTGCATTGTTTACATCGTAAAGATTAGTAAGTCGTCGCTTTAATTTAAATAAAAGTGACGTGTCATCAGCAAACAGTACAATCTCGTGATCATCCTTTACAAGTTTAGGTAGATCATTTATATAAAAACAAGAATGGCCCTAGTATTGATCCTTGTGGTACACCGATTTTTACCATAGACCCCGGAGAACGCTTTCCATTTACATCTACTCGTTGTGTTCGGTCACTTAAGTAGGATGTGAGAAGCTTAAGTGAAAGTTTTTGCTTCACGTATTATATATGGATATAAGTATTGTATCTGTAACCATGCTTAGTTTGGGGCTAGATGGTGTTGTGTGCATTGTTCATCAATATATACATTTAAATTGAGAAAAAAATCATTTTTCAAAACCAATTTACAGCGACTCAGACTATTATCCTCAATAGGGGTGAAAAGGGGTGACATCTCTCGGGGAGGTTTACGCTCGCATTATGTAAACATAATCTCATGAGTGAGATAAAAAACGATGGATGACAGAATAGTCGCCTTCGTGTAGCTTTTACTAAAGAAAGGCCTACACCAAACCTTGACAGGCGTCAGGTGAGACAGAAGATAAGATAAACAAAAAGGTAAGACAAAGACAAACTACGCAAACCTAAACAAATATTCAAACCTCTATTTTTATTGCGCTTGTGGAGGTTAGTCAAACGTATGGAAGGGCCAGTGTATAAACTACTGTAATCTAGTATTAGTGTTTCGTAGTTAAGCTAGTTATAAGATGGATCATACAAAAAAGCCAGGACGAGATTCTTGCCAGTTCTTCTCGTACTTGGGCTAGGAGGGATTGGCACCTAAATTCACCTAGTATGTTTCAAAGTGATCCATGTGATTATATTGAATGAAACAATTGTTGACTTTGACTTTTGACTTTGAATCGTCGTTATCAAAACCATATATCTCCTTGATGTTGCCTGGCTTTTAGGGCTCCGAGGTCAACAAAGTCATTTTCGTTATATCCGTCTGTCTGTCTAATAAATAATGCCGGACAATTTACACAGCATCTAGCCCCAAAGTAAGCAGAGCCTGTGTTATGGGTACCACCTGACTGATATACTACTTTTATATACTTAATTTTTTGTAAATACATACATATCATACATAGAAACAGCCAGACCCGAAAAAAATACTTGCAGATCATGCAAACATTTGTCTCGTGGCGGGAATCGAACCCGCAATCCTTTGCGTATCAGCCGGACCTATTGTTTGGTGATTGACAAATTGTTCCGCAAATAACTACTCTAAATATATTCAACGCAAAATTCTGCAGTCCTCTATGAACTAAGTACAATGTTTCTATTATTATCGATATAGATCCACTCGATATTCAATATTCGCAAAATGGCACGTACGGGCTAATAATGAAATAATATCACAGTATAATGAGTAGCGCCGTTCAATTGGTCGACTACTGATTATACAGTAGTCGACCAATTGAACGCTGATGCAAAAACACGACGACGGCTCCATGCATATTCAATGAGTTTCCATTAAACTACTATTCCATTGGAATGCGAAATTTATCATTGAAATCGAAATTAGACTTTACAAATTAGACATATTGATGCTTCGATGGTCAACACAAAATAAATAATTTGGGCGTTGGCCCGCATATTAGAAGTTAGTTACACCTCTGAATGATATGATATAAATGTACAAAATGTACGCTTCGAGAACTAATAATAATAACCAGTGGGCGCAGCACTGGTCGAAATTCGACCATAATTTATTAAAATTAAAAAAAAAAAAATTGTGTATGTGTGCGAAATTTCTTACTCCTCCATCCGCGCAATTTTCGTAAAATGGGGTACAAAGTTTTGCTTCACGTATTAATATATAGATATGTCTATTTCAGGCATGTCCAAATAAAAATACAATTTTAAAAATGAACCATAAAATAACTTCTTAACACTATCGTACATATTGGTTACAATTAACATAGCGGTTCCGGAAGTCATATGGCTTCCAGAACCGTGAAGCATTCCATTTCGTTTCGTTGTCATCATTGTCGTGCGTTGTCTTTTCGTTGTCCGTACTGTTAAGATAATGTAATTGTAATATAAAATTAAAAAAAAAAAGTTGTCTGTTAAGACTAAGCGTATTTTTTGCTATGCTTAGTTTGTGGCTAGATGGTGTTTTGTGCATTGTCCAACAATATTTATTATTTATTATTGTTATCAAAATCAACTGCAAAATATATTTTTATATATAAAAACATGAAGATAATTTTGGATCATTTTGAACAGTATTTTGACATACCTACCTACTAGTAAATTAGTCTAGGTGTCAGGTTCCTCCTAATTCCAGTTCAAGAAGAATCCGGCGAGAAACTCGTTTGGTCTCCGCATTTTAGGGTTTCGAAGTCTAAAAGGAAAGTCGCTATGTCTGTCTGTCTGTCTGCTCAAAAATAGTGGTTCTTAGAAAGTTATGAAATAAAAATGGCTCAGCACCCGCATCTGACTATAAAATCGGGTTGGTATTTTTCGCTGAACTGAATAACACTTCGAGTGAGGATTTCTACGTGGAACTGATCCCAGATGAGTGCTGCTTGGAGAGTGATGATGATGGAGACGACTGCGTTAGTCTTCAAATTATTAGGGGTTAGTCCCCCTACTGACTAACAGAAGAGCTAGCAACAGATAAGGAAAACTTGAAACAAATCCGGCTCGGTGCCAGCCGTTATGCACCTGCAACCGAACCGACACCGCAAGTACTGACACGTCTTTCCTGCGGGTCCTATCGGGAAGGTCGAGAGGTTAGTGTGGGAACCTGGGAAGGCCTGCGCTATCAAACAGAATCCCAGGCAGAGTGGCGTGAGTAGAGAGGAAACTTCACACACCTCAGCTTGCTGGAGTGGATGAACTTGACTGACGCCACCTAAATCATCTTCAACAGATGAACTAAGGCCAATAATGATGATATTATATCAATATTAGTTTAATACATATCAAGCCTTTATGTGCCATGTTTGGCAGAGGTTAGTGTCCCAATATATAAATTTGGTTTAAATTGGTATAAAACTATAAATTTTCCAGTTGATTAAGAAAATATTTGTATTGTTTTTTTGTTATTAAGAAAGTGCTGGGGAGGCCTTTACGTTAATAAAATAAAATACAAGGATTCACGACTCAACTTATATTGAGAATAACAGACGTATTATCGGTCATTGATAATATTACTATCGTTATCTCGACATATTGAATACAGCCAATAATGTATCATCACTAAATATTATAAAACAAAGTCGCTTCCCGCTGTCTGTCTGTCCCTATGTATGCTTAGATCTTTAAAATTACGCAACGGATTTTGATGCGGTTTTTTAATAGATAGAGGCATTCAAGACGAAGGTTTATATGTATAATATATGTATAATATAGTAGAGAAATACTGTTAATTTTGGAGGTTTCTAATCACATTAGACATTCTGTAGTATATTTGGTATTAGCTTTGTACCCGTGCGAAGCCGGGGAGGGTCGCTAGTTAGATTAATAAGATACTAATCTTCATAGATACAGGTAAAATTGATAAATTTCTGACAGATTAACCAAACCAAGTATTGCAAAAGTGAGGTTGTAAGTATGAAATTAATTAGATAAAAGTGTAGGAGTTTCACTAGTAAATTTATAAAACTTAACCCATTAAACGGTATATTATTTAATTTCATAAAAACGATTTCATTCAGGCCGCAGTAAGACTTGACAATATTTTCATACCGAGAACATTATAAACGATTTGTATCATAATCATTGCAAGTTGCTCATAGTCTTCTTTGTTGTTCTTAAGAAACGTGGCTGCTTTTTTATAGTCTTCTAAGCCCAGTCCATTTAAGTAGTCATACACAATGAGAGATAGTTCCGTTAGCTTCGTTTGCACGTCGTGCCAGACTTCTCGCATGGTCACAGCAATGACCCCCAGACCACAAGCCCCTCCAATAGCGCCTCCGACCACCGCGCCTATCTTGTCACCATAATATTTCCCGATCAGTCCTCCTGCCAACGATAGCCCTGTAGTCAAAACCAAGGCTCCTTTCGTCCGCCCGTCTTGTAATATTACTCGAAAATCGAAGTGGTCACATAATGTAAGGATAACCTTCTCCAAGGATTTAGGATCGAACGGCAATATGCGTGAGTCGTGACTGACATAGTCGCGCTGCAAGTGGCAAAGACTCATTTTTGCACGACCGCGTTTCAGCACCGTATCAACACTTATGAAAGATAATATGAAAGATATTAAATAAATTGATAAACAAATTTGGTTACGAACTAAGAAATAGACACAGATATAGAAAATTGAAAAAAAAAAAAAAAAATTCTATTGTTGCCAACCCCAAACCAGTGTTGCCCACTCCAAACTAGTGTTGCCAACTTCTAATAAAACAATACTACCAACTCTGACCCAGTACACCATACAAAAACATCTCAATATGGAACAGCAAATGGATATATTTTGGCAAAAAATGAAGCAAGAAATGTCAGCACAAACGTGAGAGATAACCGAAGGCGTCACCAAAATGTATCTGAGAGTATCAACGAAAAGTTAACTGCTGTTTTGGAGGAATATATCCACTTGAAGACTGAAATCAGGACCTTACAAGGCAAAATAAAGTCAATGGAAGACCACAAAAGAAAAAATAACGTTATTTTCTTTGGTATGAAAGAGGAACAAAACAACGAGTCCCCAATCGAAGCCATTATAAATTTGCTAGAAAAAAATATGAACATCTAAATCAACCCTCAAGAAATAAACAACGCCTACCGACTAGGTGCCAAAAAGGATAACAAACCACGGCCTATCCTTGTAACGTTCACAACAAACTGGAGAAAAATGAAATTCTCAAAAACAAAAAGAAACTGGACCAAAAAATGTACATCAAGGAAGATCCCAACAAAGAAACGAGAAAAGGAAGGAACTCCTTCCTCAGCTACAGGAAGAAAGATCAAAGGGAAAAATTTGTTACTTTGTTAAAGACAAAATTGTCATAAAGGAGTCGAAAGATGATAGAAGAGATAAGAGGAAAAGGGACTCTAGCATTTCACCCAACAATCAACCAACGATGGCCCCAAAAAAGATTAACAAGACAAATAACATGCTTAACTATATGGCACGGGGCAGATCCACGTCACTATCAACACCCTCAACTACAAAAAACGATCAATAAACATCGACAACGGAAAACCAAAACCAAACAACAAAAAACACACACCCAACGAAACAACCTACACATTCACCCCAAGACGGCTGGTCACCGTGGGGGAAGACGACCACTACCCTCCAAATACTATCTCTTTATCTCCTACGAATGCGTCTAGAACGAAAAAGCTTCAAAGCACGTAATACCTACATATAGCAACAACACACTCTCTCTAAGGACTGAAGAAAGCTTACAAGAACTTTTATACTCAACCAGAGATATAAAGTGGGATATTATCGGCTTGAGCGAAGTAAGAAGACACGGTGAAGCTATTGAAGAGCATGACCAACTCATACTGTACCACAAAGGCGAAACACCAGGAAGACATGGAGTAGGATTCCTAGTAAGGAAAACACTCAAAACCTGTATTACAGAAATAATAGGCATATCAGAATGGATTGCCATTTTGAACCTACAGATATAATAATAATAATAAGCCTTTTTCTCAGATCTCTAAAAACTGATTACAATGAATTTAAACTTAAAACTAATGTTCTTAAACTAAATAACCATTTAAACTAATATCTGCTCCTTGGTTATTATCCCTAGATCTGTTTTCCAGTCAGCAAAGGCCTCCTCCAACCTTTTCCATTCGCTTCTTTCTTGAGCCACTCTGTTCCACATGACTCCCGCCACTTGTCTGATGTCGTCATCCCACCTTTTCTGCGGTCTACCTCTCTTCCTTTTGCCTTCTCTGGGGTACCATCGTGTCACTCTTTTGCTCCATTTGTCGTGTCCTCTTATCACGTGGCCGGCCCATCTCCATTTAAGTATTTTGACTTTGATTGTTACATCTGTAGTTTTTGTTTTTTTTCTGATGACGCAGTTTTTCAATCTATCAGACTTTTTGAAATTTAGCATACTCCTTTCCATAGCATATTGGCAAGTTGCTAGTTTGTTCAATATAGGAAATATAGGATTTAAAGTCCACGATTGACAGCCGTATGTAAGATCAGGCAGTACGCAGGTGTTAAATAATTTACTTTTTATGTTTATATGAAGCGTTTTGTCTTTCATAGCCTCTCTCAAGCTCCAGTATCTCTTCCATCCGTTTGTGATTCTTCTCTTCACTTCTTTTAGCATGGGTTCTTTTTGTCTTATAACCTGTCCAAGATAAATGTACTCATCAGTATAATCAATTTCAGTGTTCCCTAATTCTATGGTATGGAACAATGGAACAATGGAATCAAACATGATTCCATTTGTAATCACTCTTGTTTTATCTGGACTCAGTGTCAATCCTTCTCTCTCACTTTCTGTCGCAAGTTCTTTTATCATTTTATTTAAGTCTTTTGATGTTTTTGCTAGTAGCACTATATCGTCAGCGAATCTCAAATGCAACATTAATACTCCATCTACATTTAACCCGAGATGTTCCCAGTTAAGTTTTCTGAAGATTGATTCTAGTACTGCGTTAAAAAGTTTCGGAGATAAGGGATCACCTTGTCTTACACCTTTTTCTACCCTAAAAGGAGCGCTTTTCTTTTTTAATTGAATTCTCGCTTGAACCTACAGATACCCCCAAGCAAAGAATT
The DNA here is from genome assembly GCA_948098915.1 of Lampropteryx suffumata. Taxonomy (NCBI): domain Eukaryota; kingdom Metazoa; phylum Arthropoda; class Insecta; order Lepidoptera; family Geometridae; genus Lampropteryx; species Lampropteryx suffumata. The sequence goes on along the minus strand of OX402557.1, from coordinate 17,676,764 downwards.
ATGGTTCATAGTACAAATTTACTCACCAACTAAACAATCCTTGATATTGGAAATTGAGTCATTCTACTCATCTCTCAAAACTGCCATAAAAAAACACGCACTCAAAAACTACATAGTGATGGGTGATTTCAATGCCAAAGTTGGAGCACCAAGAAACGGAGAAGAAATCATCCTGGGCCCATACGGACAAAAACTTATAGAAATGGCATTTGAATACAACATGAAAATACTAAATAGTCAAAAAAGAGCTTCCAATAGATGGACATGGATATCGCCCGATGGTCGGTACAGAAATGAGATAGACTACATCTTAACGAATAAACCCAAATCATTCGACGACTGTGGCACCATCGCAAATCTCAATTTTAATAGCAACCATAGAATGCTTAGAACATGTCTGAACACATCATCTGCTTTAAAACCAAGCCGGCCCTTCAAAGCGAAAACAATAATACAGATGTACCAGATAACAACGTAAGAATAGCCACTATAATACAGAACCTAAACTCTGTGACAAAATCATCTCTTGAGCATTTAAGCACCCAACAGAAATACAACACAATACACAAATTACTAACAGCAAGACCTAAAACTAATATTGAAGCCCAAGCAAACAATAGAAAAATATCAGATAAATCTCGCGAAATTTTAGAAAAAAGATCAAAATCAGAATAACAAACAAAACAAAAACTATCAGAGATGAAATAGGAAAGTTGAGCAAAGAAATAAAACTACAAATAAGAAAAGATAGAGAACACCTTAGACTCCGCACGTTCGAAAAGTTCATTAACAAAACGGGTGGTATAAAAAAGGCCCTTAAAGTTTTGTCTGACAAAAGTAACTGGATAGCTAATATGAAAGACCGTCAAAGCATAACAACAACCAAAAGACTAGATATTTTATCAATAGCTACGAATTTCTACAAAAACCTGTACTCCAGCAAGAGCTAAATTGAAATTACCGAACTAAGCAACGACGTTAAGGTGCCACCCATACTAGAAGACGAAGTACATAAGGCAATTAAAACACAGAAGAACGATAAGGCCCCTGGTCCCGACGAGATCAGCAATGAATTGCTAATAAGCTGCAGAAACTATATTGCACCACTACTTATATATATTTTCAATGATATATTGGATACTGAAATTATTCCATCACAGTGGACTGCATCAACCATCATCCTGCTCCATAAAAAAGGTGACAAGACCGAAATATGTTACTATAGACCCATTAGTCTAATGTCCAATATTTATAAAATCTTTGCCAAAATAATTTTAGCCCGAATAACAAGAACTCTAGACGAAAGTCAACCAAGTGAACAGGCTGGATTTAGGGCAGGCTATTCGACATTAGATCATATACATACTGTGAGACAAATTATCGAGAAGAAAAAGGAGTTTAATGTGCTGTTTTATTGACTACAACAAGGCATTTGACTCGATAGAGCACGAAAATATCTGGTATTGCATAAGGAACCAAGGAGTCGAACAAAAGTACATCAGGATAATAAAAAACGTATACACCAACAGCACAGCTAAATTTAAGTTAGAAAAAGAAGGGAAGGAAATAAAAATAAACAGAGGTGTAAGACAAGGGGTATCGCATAAATTATTCAAAGTCAAAAGTCAAAGTCAAAAGATGATTTATTCAATACAATCACAAGGATCACTTTGAAACGTCTTACATACTAGGTGAATTTAGGTGCCAATTCATCCTAACCCAAGCCCGAGAAGAATTGGCAAGAAACTCTTCTTGATCCTAGCGCTTTTTTTATATGATCCATCTTATAACTACCTTAACTACGATATACTAATACAAGAGAGTTTATACATTTCAAGTGTGTCGGTTAACTGTCTGACGGCAGAGCGACATGAGGCCATGCATTCTTATCAATAATATAGTCATCTATATTATAATAAGCTTTCTTCAAAAGACTACCTTTAATGTATGCTTTAAATTTCTTAATAGGTAGTTTAGTAGCATTTTCAGGAAGCTTATTATAGAAGCGCACCGTGTTCCCTATAAATGACTTATTAACTTTTTCTAGTCGAAACCTAGGGATGTATTAATGTCTATTCCTAGTATTGATTTTATGAAGGTCACTATTTTGCTGAATCCCATCTCTATTTTTATGTGTATATAACAAATTTTCATATATATATTGTGAAGCTATTGTGAGAATATTAATTTCTTTGAATATTTATCTCAAAGATTCTCGTGTTACAAATATTTTACCAATATCAGCTGCTTTCCCCCAGAGAATGATGCCGTATGACATAACACTATGGAAGTAACTGAAATAAACTAGTCTAGCTGTAGCTTCATCAGAAAGCCACCGTATCGCACGAACTGCATATGCAGCTGAACTAAGCCTACCAGCAAGTGTTTCAATTTGTGGTCCCCACTGTAGTTTTGCATCATTAAGACCTAGGAAGATCGTGGAATTTACAAGATTCATTGCCTCTCCATTTATTTCAATGTTGGATGGGCTATGAATAACATTTGGCAAAGTGAATTTGATACATTTAGTTTTTTTGATTGATTCATTTACGTTATCGCAAATACTGGTTTTACCTCTATCAACTTTAAAAATTAAAGACGTATCGTCTGCAAATAAAACTATATAACAAATATTTTTTACAAAAAAAGGTAAATCGTTAACGTATACTAGGAATAAAAAGGGCCTAGTATCGATCCCTGAGGTACCCCTATATCAAAAATTGATACCGAAGACCTCATACCACCCACGTCTACTTTCTGGGCTCTATTGGATAGATAAGACTGTATGAGGTCAATCGCCCGGTTTTTAATGCCATAATATTTTAACTTTGTAGATAGATCGCAGAATACCCCAACTGCATCCTGTGACTTCTCCCTGGCCTCAAATATATGCTTTAAGAGCGCTATACCTGCATCAGCTGTTGATCGACCTTTAGTAAATCCGTATTGATTACTATGTAGCAGGCCGTTAACGTTAAAGTGGTATAATAACTGATTAAGAATTATTTTTTCAAAGATTTTACTTAAAGCAGGTAATATCGATATCGGTCTATAATTAGCGAGATCACTTTCACTTCCAGACTTAAACATAGGAATGAGTTTACTGTGTTTCATGAGATCGGGAAAAACTCCCTCGTCGATACATCTATTAAAAATATAAGCTAAACATGGTGCAATATCTAAGATAATGACACCCAGCACCTTTGTAGACATGCTTTTACAATACTAGCCTCGTTAATGTAGCTAAAACTAAACTCATTCTTACATTTAGCAACACTAGATTCTAATAGAACGGAAGCTCTGGAGGCTGAAGAGTTTAACGATTTGGTCATTATTTTTGGTATATCTGAGAAAAAACTATCAAATGCATTCACAACATCCTGTTCTTTAGTCAAAATTGTACCATTTATATTTAATTTGAACTGTATATTGCGAGGCCTTGATTTACCTGTTTCGTTATTAATTAATTTCCAAGTTGCTTTTATTTTATTTGTTGAATTTTCTATTATTTTTCTCAAAAACAGTGACTTAGCCGCAAACTTTTTTGAAGACTTTTGAGTAATTCCTAACATATAAGATAAAAACTGGATCATCTAACATTGTCTCTCTGGTAGCATATAATTCATACAATGTATTCCTACTTCTATAAATACCCGGTGTAGCCCAGTCGACAAATCTAGCACAATTTTTTGTTTTGCATGTTTTTACTGTAAATATATCAGCATGTTCTTTAATTATTAAATTAGATAATGTGGTGAAAAGATTATTTGGATCATCGATGCATGGTACAAGGGAAACTTTGTGTTCAATTCTACTTTGAAACGTTTTGATGCAGCTCTCTGTAATAGGTCGGTGAGCAAAGTTCTGAGCTTCAACTATACGATCACAAGAAAAGGTGGCGCAGTGACCGTAACTAAAGAGAACTAAAGCAAAAAATTAGAAACTTGCCAAACAGCTATGGAAAGAAGCATGTTGAATCTAAGAAAATCAGACAGAGTACGAAACAAAGTCATCAAAAGCCACACTAAGATACAAAATGTTAGAATACGGAAACTAAAATAGCAATGGACAAGACATTGATATGAGGCATCGAAAAGTGGAACAAAAGCATAGTGTTTTGGTACCCCAGAAACAGGAAAAGGAAGCGAGGCAGGCAGATTCGGAGGTGGGAAGACGAGATAAAGACGATAGCAGGAAAACTATGGACAAGGAAAGCTTTAAACCGAGCAGATTGGAAAGAAATGGAGGAGGCCTTTGCCAATGTTGGGCAAACAGACGAAGTTATCGATACGAGTATGTCGTTAAATTAAGATTGTCAGTTGTAATTACTCTTTTATTTTGCGTCTGAATAAAGGCTATTATTATTATAAGAAATAGACAGCTCTTCATGAATCTGTTGTCCACGGCTAGTCAAAAGGAGAGTGAAAGAGAAGAACATGTGCTGAATCCACATGAAGAGCGATAAAGACAGGGAGTTGTTGATGATTCACTAGCATAGTGCGAAAATATACCTGCATTAAGAGTTTTTTGTCGTAGTGTTTGTTATCATAAGCAAGCGAGCCTGAAAGTCAAGACAAATATTGTGGTAATTTTAGGGTATTAAAGTCCACATGCCCGTCTGTCTGTCTGTCCGCTCTTAATAACAGTTCTTGCTTGCAGACATTAGACTTGATGAAATTCTACACAGTTGTCCAAGTTGTCAAATCAGTTTTTGAGATTGTATATGTGGTCGCTAACCTTTTACTAACGCTTTGCACGCTTTTTAATAGACATAGACATAGACATAGACATAGAAATTTGTTTATTTATTGAATAAGCACACATACACATCAATAATAACAAAAATGACTAAACAATATTAGGTAAAAAGGAAGAAACACATATAAGTAAAAGGAGAAAAGACATTTTAAAAGCTGAAAAATATTCTGCGTACTACAGTGCTGTGTGCTACAGCAACAAAAAGATGACTCAGCGTTATGCTTCCCTGTCAGATGACAGGTCTGCGGGTGGGAGGGAGGTGCATGCGTCTGCATCGTGTCTAACTCATTGGGAATAGATTGACAGAATTATCAACAAGTTGATAATTGATTAGTTGATAAAAAACCTTGTCATATCTTGTATAAGTCAATCCAACGATATGGCACACAGTAAGATAGATCAACTCCATCTCTCTAAATTAGGAAAATAAAGGATATGACAAGGTTTCTTGGAGAGGTTATCGATACAAATATTTATTTGATAAATATTAGTCTTTGAAATGGCCAATTTTAATGGAGGTCGGTATCCCCCCTGCCCTAACGGCTAAATCGCTGTTTGAGTAAACTGGAAACGATTTCAAAAATATTTAATATATGGAAAATTATCACAGCTAGTAAGGCTTTAAAATTTTTTGAGTAGCAGCCTGATTGGTAATACTAATTCATAATTACATTAAACTAAAAAGAAAACCCACTTCATTTTTATTAATTTGAATTTGTTAATTTTTAAAAATAGCTCGACCGATTTCGATCAAATTTAAATGGTACCCTTTGAAACAAAAAAAAATTCAAATTGGTTCAGTGTGCTTACCGGCGAGTCACGAACCCAATCCTAATTTCGGTTTTCAGCCGATTTCATGCCATTTGGCACTCTCGAACGCGATTTGCGCGCACTAGTTGACATTGGCTAACTTGATCTAATTTCGTTCTCACGGTACTCTTGACGCCAATTTGACTTGACGTATCGAGATTTTGAGAGACGTAAAATCAGAAAAAATATTCGTCTTCTTCCTGATAACAAATATATATTTGAGGTTTTACTAACTGTTTTAGTTAGGCTTAGTTTAATTGCATTAATTATTTTATTATTGATTGTAAAAATCGGACGATTTCAATGGTTTTCACCCTCCAAACATGCGATCCTGGCGGGGAGTAGTGTGAAACTTACTTAATGAAAAAATTAAGACCGACCAATTTCAATCTCATGGCACCGTAGACGGTAATTTGACATTACATATTGGGATCGCAATCGAGTTTGCTGTAAATTTTTCACAGTTTACAAAAAGTAACTTTATAGCGACTGAGCGAGCGGATTTTGGTTGTATTTCTAAGTTATTTGCATAATTATGGCACGTTTGGGCTTTTGGTTTAATATTTTAGACGATCACAGAGATGACACCCAACAAAGACGTTACACAAGAATAATAGCGCGCTCTAACCAAACCACCGTTAACATGACCGACGAAGAGTTTAGAAAGTGTTAATACTTATCAAAAAGAGTACCTAATGACGCCCCATCGTGGTTCCTCATCCAGGCTCTCCTGAAGAATACTACACGAAACTACATTGCAGTGCCCGAAACACTGTAGAGCGTACAATAGGTGTGCTCAAAAATAAGTGGCGATGCCTGTTGTGCCACCGAACTCTTCATTATCATCCAGACACAGCTGCTAAAATGAGTAATGCTATCAAGCACGTCTGCAACTTGCTTGTGTAATGAATGATGATGATGTTAATGAAAATATACCACCCATGGCCGAAGAATAGGTTTGAAGAAAATAAATACTCGCTGACCAACAGGGGCCTGCCTCCGCTGAACCTGATTCGGCAATTAGGGGCTCCACGGGGACTGCACAGGAACACCTGCCCTCCGGACGTGATCTTCCATGGTCAGTTTAGAAGACTATAAACCGACTGCGGATTTAAGTCTGCCGCTGTAGAGAGAGCTTGAACCTATCGGGACTATACCTGTGCACAATTTGTCTGCGGAGCTCCCATCCAAACGATGTCACATTTCCTCGTCTACCCCTTGTGCCCTTTCACCTACACAAGGGATTACCTAATGGTCGCCACGGATGCCACGGATGATGGAGTGAGGGTAGCAGTATTTTATTCAAAATTTATTTAATTGTATCATTGACACGCAAGAAGAAAACGGGGACTTCGTCCCAACTAGTGTAAATTTTAACACATCTATATTACTTTATAGGTGGTAATAAAAATAGTTTTAATCATAATTACATTTATTTTCCTTAAATATTATATTACTAGCGGATTTTTTTCCTACTTACTTACACCTATTGTTGTATTTTGGACAATTCACACAATATCTTTATATTTTTTTTTTACCTGTGTTATTCTGATATATAAGCTACATTATTGTAAAGTTTAATTAAAATACATTCAGTAGTCTTTGCGTGAAAGAGTAACAAACATAGTACATACAAACATTCGCGTTTATAATATTAGTAAGGCTATGGATAAGGATGTAAGGGTAGATAATAATAAACAACCAACATATGAAAAAAAACTATTATATTGACAGGCATTTGACCAAACTTTAGAGAATTTGCATGTGCTAAAATCTTTATCTCCTTGGACTCCTATGGTAGCAGATGTCAAACCCACTACTGGCGCAGTACGAAAGAGCCCTTGCAGCGGGTAGTTTCTGCCTGCCCCTCTGTCTTCTAATGGGAGCAAACATATGTCGTTCCTGGTCCATCATACTCCTCCCAGCCCGAACACGCTGTTTCACACGGGTGTACCTCCTCAATGAGAGCATCATTTCACAAAGCCTTCTCAAATGAGAATTCGTCAATGGTGATCTCCATAATCATTTCACTTATTGGAGGGTTCCTCAACAATGACCATGGTGTTTAGCTAGAAAAAATAAGTACAATTGTAGGTAATAAATGTAAGTTTTACCACATAGCATTAGAAAACAGAAATTCATAATCACAAACCTTTATATTATTTTCAAAACCTATCCCTGCGATCCGGAGCTCCGAAATTCGGTTTTTGGACTGAAATCACAACTGTTGATATGAAGGCCGAGATGCACATGCTTCGCTGTAAATTAACGCAACATAATCAGTCTGAACTGATGAACTCTGAACGTACTTCTCAGCATATAATTCGTAATAGTTTTACAAATCAATCCAAATGTGTTTGTAAACCAAAGACTAATCTGACAGCTCCATAGACAATTACGCACCATAAAGTATTGATTTAGCAAAAACAATGTCCCCGTGGTGGGCAGTAGAGAGAAACTTAGTACCTAGTGTTGTGTCTTAGACGATTCTTAAATAGTAAAATTTCAATCTCGACTTTGTTCCACGGTGCCAATCATGCGCATATTGGAATTGGAACTGTATTGGAATTTAGTGAGATTGAGATTGATATTGGAATGGCCGGTAGACCCCCTGACCTGACCACTGGTCATTATTATCCCATCTGGCATCGGAATTCTCTGTGCGAGGTCCGACACATTCTTGGACAAATTTATAAAAATATGATCAAAGCAAAAGCTTCTACTTTCACCATCCAGCTTTGAAAATAGTCCAAGAAGTTACTTGGCGTGACATCTTCGATTTCCAGTTCCGTTATAGGATTAAGGACGGAACTTTAAAGGAAAACTCCTGAACCGAAGCTTATTGGATAGGAACCTGTCTTGATCAGCGGAAATCGGATTGCCGTCTGGGATTCCGGGATGGCGCTCTTTTATCCGGTATAGTCTAGGCTTGAGGAACAGGCGTAAGATTATTGGCAGGAGTACTTATTGCAATTATTTCATGCTATTTTCCTTGGCTAATGTTAATGATAATTTTTTACAAACTTCAAAAAAGAAGGAGGTTCTCAATTCGTCAGAAACTTTTTTTTTATATATGTTCATCGATTACTCAAAAACGCCTGAACCGATTAAAAAAATATTTTTGTTTCAAAGGGTATACTTCCCTGGCGATCTCATTTAAATTTTATCAAAACCGGTCGAGCGGTTTTTAAAAAATCAACAAAAATCTGAAAATTGTATACAGCGATGATATTTTTAATATACGTTGAAGTCGGTTTTCATTTTAGTTTTTAAAACGTAATTATCTAAAATCCAGTAGAAGGAGTACAGTAGACAGAGTAAGAGGAGTAGAAGGAGGCCAGTATTTGAAGATTTGATGTTGAGTCGCTTTTCACCAACGTTCCTCTTAAAGATTGCCTTGATGTAGTGAGACATAGATTGAGTGCTCACGAACTTCCTGATCAGTACATTTTGCTCCTTCAGAACTGTCTTGATGGAAACTTCTTTTTGTATCAAGGGCAACATTACCTCCAGATAGACGGCGTAGCAATGGGAAGCCCTGTGGCACCTGTTCTTGCCAATATCTGGATGGAACATTTTGAATCCATGATAGACCTGGCAGCCCATGGTATAAAACTTTGGAAGAGGTACGTCGATGATGTGTTCTGTATAATTAACGGGAAGTGACCGGTGATATTTTGTGACTACAAATCTATACCTACCATATGAAAACAAAAAAAAACAACTCTAAACTAATTACTTAACCATGATAATAAAATAATATATGTAATAATAATACAATATAGTCAAATACAGTGAATTTAAGTTTACAGTTTTTTAATACTTATCTATATATTAACATAACTATTAATTTTGCATCGCTTATGAGAACAAAGCATTCAAAAGCGGTCAAGATGCGATGAAAGATTTGCCCCGCTACCAGAGCGGGGCAAATCTTTCATCGCATCTCGACCCATCAACTTCTTCAGCTAAAGTTAACATCGCAAATGTGATGGAAATAGAGACTGAAAATCCTCATTCAAGTTTGAGAGAGATAGCCGCTGAACTTTCTGTGTCTCACAAGTCGATCCGTAACATTTTAAATAATCACTTGTGCATGAAACATGTTGCCTGTTGCCACATGTTGCTTGCAGTCCTAAAAGACCTGATTTTTCTCCAAAAACTCAATCGCATAACAGTCGCTGTGGACCAATTCCGACCCAACATTCATGAAACACATTGTTACTGGGATTTGCGAGTTTGAGATGCAAACAAGTCAACAAGCTTCAGAATGGTGCCTTCCAACTGTACCGAAACTGAAAAAACCTCACCAAAGTCGATCAAAAGTCAAAGTCATGTTGACTGCTTTCTTTGACTATCGCGGTGTTGTGCACTTAGTATTTTTGCCGGAAGGTCTAACGGTAAATAAAGAATATTTTTTGAACGTTATGCGGCGTTTTAGAGTGAAGTTTAGAGCTAATTTTGTGAGAGCCAGATTTGTGGAAATAAAATTCTTGGATTTTGCACCACGATAATGGGCCTTAGCACAAAGCCATCATTAAACGAATTTTTGACCAAAAACAACATATACCATCAGACAAACACCTTATTCACCAGATATGGCTCCAGTTGACTTCTTTCTTTTTCCTAAACTCAAATTACCACTTCGTGGCACCCGTTTTCATTCAGCAAAAGACATAAAAGAGAATTCGCATCGAGAACTGAACTCCGGAAAAAGTGTTAAAAAAATGATTTAATTATTGGATTTATTCGTTGGCGTAATAACTAACATTTTGTATTATTAATCGTTTCCCGGTACATTCTTAACAGAGTAGTATGTAACTTAAGATATTTTATAACACACACAGAACAAAAATCTATATCCCACAAATGTGTGTTCTGGGAGGGAATCTAACCCTGAAGCTACATCAAAGAAGGCAGAGCAACTATTAACAGAGCTGAAAGGTTAGTCTTATAAGATAATTATAAGAAGAAGAAACGGTTTAGATGTACGATCTAACGTCGGCATTATACAGCCAGTGGTCTTGCTCTTGGCCTACATAGCGCGGACACTGAGAGTGCAAGGGTAAACATTACTCATCTCTGGTATGTCATTAGTGACCATGGCTTCAACGTAACGCTCAATTATACGACATTTAAATCCATGGGAATATGACTAAAGTAGGTAATTGTATATCTCTATGGTATTTACAGCGTTATCTGTATACCTAACTACAAGAACGAACTCGCATTATTACCGCAGATACTTGCAAAGTCATCTTAGCTAACGCATGTCATGGGTCCGGATGTATATAATAGACCTCCGAGCACTATCACAAATACTTCTAACTTAAACATTTTTAAAATGAAATTGAAATTCTGGCTTATCGAGCGTAATTTCTACACCTATGATGAGTTCATGGGCAGTATTGTACCTTACCCAAGGTTGTAATAATTATCCAATTTTATATTTTTTATATTGTCATTAAATTAAGTTTAAATCTAATCTGTAATTGTCACGTGGCTATGTAGTTAGTAGTTTGTAGCAGTACATCAGCAAATTAGCAGTATCTAGCCCCGAAGTAAGCAATGCTTGTTTTATTAAATAGTACTAGACATTTCACACAGCAGTATCTAGCCCTGAAGTAAGCAGAGCTTGTTTTATTAAATAATACTAGACATTTCACACAGCAGTATCTAGCCCCGAAGTAAGCAGAGCTTGTTTTATTAAATAATACTAGACATTTCACACAGCAGTATCTAGAGTAAGCAGAGATTGTGTTATTAAAAAAATAATAACTAGAATACTATTTATATTGACACATGATAATGAGGTTAAGGAAAAATAATAATAATAATATTTGTTTAGTTTTTTGGGTTGGTTAAGTTTTTAGATTTTATACACCTATTTGTAAACAATATTATAATAAATAAGTTAGTCATTATTTTAGATCCTATTTAAGGTCTTCTCATCTAAAACAGCATCTATAAAGCATCAACCTTTGTCTAGTTAATTTGTTTTGTTATATTATTGTACTATTAGAATTTTGAGTAAATATTATAAATATATTTTTTTAATAATAATAATACCGGACATTTCACACAGCATCATCTGGCCCCAAAGTAAGCAGAGCTTGTGTTATGGGTACCACATGACTGATATACTACTTATATACTTTTTTTTTGTAAATACATACATATTATACATAGAAACACCCATTATTATTTTATTTATTATATACTAATTGGTATAGTAACCAAATCCAGTGACAGTATTCCCGATTGAAAGCCTTTGTGATGGCCTAAGAACTGATGAAGTCTAGTCCCCCCCGAAACGCTCTGTGGTAAAATAACTTACAAAGACAAATATCCACCAAATTTTATTTCCTACTTCATATTTCCTATTGACGAGCTCTGTGACGCAGTTGGTGAAGGCCCGCCTGAAACGACAAAGGTTGCGGGTTTGAATCCCGCCGCGGGAGAAATGTTTGTATGATCTGATATACTTATCTCGGGTCTGGGTGTTTTCGAGGTACAATATGTTTATATTTACAGGTTCCCAAGGTTTGCAAGGTTCCGGTTTACAGCTTTACAAGGTTCCCTTAAAACGAGCATTGCTTACTTTGGGGGTAGTTGATGGTGTGTGGAATGTCCGGCGTTATTTATGTATTTACATGGACACTCGCCAGTAAATCAAAACGTATTAGGTACTTCCCGTATTAGTATACGTATTAGTCCTGTAAACCAAGGTTTTACAGGACTAGTAAAAGGGAAAAGTTCGAAATCCGTTAATTTTACTACAAATTCAAAAAAATAATAATTTGCTGTTGTAGACTTGATCGTGACGTATTTTATAATTTATATATTAAATTGTATAGTTTGTTATTATTTAGTATTAGTGTCTCATCATATTCCTGCCCTTTTCCCACATTATGTGGGGTCGGCACAACATGTGTTCTTCTTCCACTCTCCTCTATCAGCCGTCATCTCAACACTCACTCCTTTCTTACTCATGTCATCCTTCACACAATCCATCCATCTTTTCTTTGGCCTCCCTCTACTCGTAAATCCATCAACATTCATACCAAGCACTTATTTAGTATTAGTGTCTGGTTTTTGTTTATTTAATTTAGGGTAATCTAAAGATATGTATATTTGGGTACAATAGTTTAATATAGCCATTAATATAGATATGGAAGAGCGGAACCATTTGGCACAAGTACTTCGTACTTAAAAGAAGGTTCCCACCATTGTTATAAGTTGTAATGTTTGGCTACTGAAATAAACAAATTTGAAATTTGAATTTGAAATATACTAATACGTGAAGTAAAAACTTTGTACCCTTTTTTACGGAAATTGCGCGGACGTAGGAAAATGAAATTTTGCACACTTTATAGTTGCGCGTCCGCGCGTAGCTTTGCTTCGTTGACGATTTTTCCCGGGACAAACAATTTTCCCGGGATAAAAAGTAGCCTATGTCATGGATAGTGAACGGTAAAAGATTTTTTTAAATCGGTCCAGTAGTTTCGGAGCCTATTCAATACAAATAAACAAACAAACAAATATTTCCTCTTTTTAATATTAGTATAGATATAGAGAAGGAATGGAAAATGTAAATATTTTTTAAAAATTATGTATAAAAATACATTAATTATTAATGAATTATGATCGAATTACTAATACAAATACAAAAAGGTTTATTGTTAAAAAAATTTTTACAAAATCATTTACACAGTTTATACAGTTCTGGGAATCATTTAGCAATTGGAGTAGATTCAGCACTATATATGCGCAAACATGGTTTACGCAGGGCTGGTTTTCAGTCTACCCCTTAGCTCGAACTTAGGTGACAGTCGAGCAATAAAAATGATAGTAACAGCGGGAAAAATGATAGATCATACTCATATAAACAACAAAAAGAGAAAATAAAATGAACATGAAAAATGACATATGAAATAATATAGATATAAACTATTATAAATATATAGACTACTTAATAAAAATAAAAAAAAAACACTGAAAACTTTTAACTGCGTATTGCTGCGTGTGAGTGAGCGTGTGTTAGGTATGTTATGTGGGAGAAGGCATTTTAATACCTCCAGTCTCGTAAGAGCCTGGATGGCTAAGCTGCCTCCTCGTGTGTAGTGTATGTGTAGTATGTTGTGTAGATGTGTATGCGACAAATTTTTAAAACTAAAGGTTGCTTCAAACATCTTCTTATTTCTGTTAATTATTATTTCTTTATACTTACGCTTAAAAAGATTGGTTCTCATTTTACTATATAAAGGAGGCGGGATATTATTCCAAATTTTCGCTGCACTATATTTGAAACAACCTTCAAATTTTGTGGTCTTATGTTTTGGTATCGACAAAGCCAGCAGGAGTTTACTTCGGGTATTACGACCAGTGGGCGACTGGTAAATAAATAATGCCAAACATTTCACATAAAAGCACGCTTCAAAGTGGAGCTTGTCTAATGGAAACCACATGACAGATATAGGTACTTTTTAATTTTGTGAATTGATACATATATGTATAATGTATAATAGGAACACCCAGACAAGAGACAAATACTTGCAGATCATACAAACATTTGTCAATATCGATGTGTATTAACCTATTTTTGAGTACAAAATTTGGTGGTTTACGATGAAAAAAAAATAGGTAGATAAATAAAATAAATAATCTCGGTCATTTTACACAGCATCATCTGACCCCAAAGTAAGCAGAGCTTGTGTTATGGGTACCACATGACTGATATACTACTTATATACTTTTTTTGTCAATACATACATATTATACATAGGAACACCCAGACCAGAGACAAATACTTGCAGATCATAAAAATATTTATCTCGCGGCGGCAATCGAACCCTCAACCTTCTGCGTCTCAGCCGGACCTTAGCCCACTGCGCCACAGAGGTCGTCAATAATACAGAATGTATTTATTTTATGAGAATTTATCACATCCAAGATTTGCTAGTTATTTTTAATTCTCTTAGCGTTTTTCGACGATTTGTCTCTATTTACGTGTTATTTTCCGATGAATAAATCATTTCACGGTATATCAGCTTTCAAATGGGATAAATAAGGGTGAAACTGTATGTACAAGAGAAAAGTTAGAAAAATAGTTCGTCCTCGACGCGGCTTCGGCTCTATCCATCAATGTCGTATATTTCAACGCGTAAATGACTTTCCACCCAAGTTCAAAGAAATTTATACTTAATCACCAGGACTTACAGTGCATTGTAGCTGTAGAGAGAATATAGGTCGGACGCTAATGTCAGGGTGGCTCGGGGGTACATAATGTTTTTCAATATTGTAAGAAAAACAATAGAGTTGAAATTAATTAATAGTGACTGAACCAAAAGAGGCGCATGGCAGTTAAGTAGAGACTGGGCCTTTTTGGTAAACACAGACTGGGATTACCCAGTTAGGTAGTAATAAAAAAACTGGCCAACTGCGAGTCGGACTCGCGCACCTAGGGTTCCGTACAAACCTGTAGGTATATAAGTAAAAGTTCACTCATCACGACGATCGAGTAATTGTATTTTTATTGCAAAATGAAATCCATCTAAAAATTTACTGTTTCCGCAATTTTTCTTTTATCTGTGCTATAAGATGTTGCTTCGTACCAAATTTCAAGATTCTGAGTTCACGGGAAGTAAATTTGCGGTAATTAGCGGCATAAACGGCTGTATCTTTTGATTGCGTTGGCTTAGAAGTTTAATTTTTTCACAGCTTTAAGGAACAATAAACTTGAGTATTTGATATAAATTTCAGCTTGATAGCTCTACGCGTTCCTCAGAAAAAGGGTCTTGACAGACAGACGGACGGACGGACAACAAAGTGATCCTATAAGGGTGTTTTCCTTTCGAGATACGGAACCCTTAAAAAATATACAACAGAATTGAGAACCTCCTTTTTTGTAGTTTCATAAAATAATCGTTAAGATCTTAGTTTTTAACCGACAAGAAAAAAGGAGGAGATTCTCAATTCGGTTGTATTTTTTTATATTACTTTATGATTTTATCATTTGTGAATAGATTTTAAAAATTCTTATCGGATATCAGAAAGTAATTTCATATGAAATAAAAGAATTTACTTTCCGATTGATTCTATACAAATGTCATCAAAATCGATGCAGTGGTTTATAAATCAAAATAGCTAGAAAAAATATGACATCTAAGTAAACGAGTTCTCGTAATTATTTTTCGAAAAATTATAATATACTAAAAAGCGTTAAATAAAAACATTTTTAACTGGCATCATAAAAAAGAAGGAAGTTCTCAATACGGTTGTATTTTTATGGGCTGAAATTACATTCAATGAAGTCGGTTTTCTTTTTAGTTTTTAAAACGTAATTATGATTTGTGTTATTGTCCTGTTGATTGTGTACCTACATACCTGATATGCTATTTATATATATATATATATATATATCTGTGTGTGTATCAAAATTCGTGTGTGACAAACTTATTTCATTATTTCACTTCAACCCTTTCACCACACTGGTTCGAATTACTATTATCACGATAAGAAGAACGGTTTTAAAAAATATATAAAAGTGAGTCTTTATATGGACCGAAAACTTCAGTAGAAAACTACCTAAGTAAAGCTTAAGTTAAAGAATAGTGCTGAAATGACCTTTATGTCAATGATTTAAAGACACAAATTGCAATGATTCACAACTCTAGTCGTATTGAACAGTCTCCAACTGATAAACATCATGTTTTAGTGAGAGTTAGAACTTGGTCGTCATGTTTAAGTTAGACGATCATGGAAAACAGCAGAAAACACGTTTAGAAAACCATAGAAAACACGTTTAGAATACAACATAAAACACTTTTAGAAAACAATAGAAAACACGTTTAGTAAACAGCAAAAAACACCTTGAGAAAACAGCAGAAAACACAGTGACATATTCACATGTTAAATAATGCGTTTAAATATGTTGCTATCTTTATTCATTAACATTAAAATGACAAAAGAGAACATACTTTAACTCCAAATTTACTAATTATGTGAATGTGACATACGGGTTGAAATAAAACATATTTTTTAACATAAAAACGATGGTACAAGCATAGAGAGGTCAAATACAGCAGTGGGTGATGTCAGACTGTAGATAATGATAGTTATGAAAAACGATGATATTCGAAAACATTTCTAGAATGAGAAAATCTATTGTACAGAGCCGGATCACTTGTTTCGTTATATAAGACGTCAACATCCTCTGGCTGCCAGAGAAGTGCCCCTTGAGATCCCGTTGAGTGTTTAAGGATTAAATAATAATGGAGGGAGGAGATAAGACAAGGTACTTTATAGTCAGATCAAATAAACTCAACCGAGCGCGGAGCATCAGTGCCGAAGGAAAATTCTATATTACCTTCACTCGAGTACTGTTGCCAAAACTGTATCAAAATTTCTTATGTAAATAGGATTTACGCCTATCTTACGGTGGACCCTCATCATGAGACAGCTTCGAGAATAGTCCGTATACATAGGGAAAATAGCTGAGTTGATAGCCTCGTAACCAAAGTTTAAACAGTGAGGTAATTCTAAAACTATAAATAATACACGTACAAGACAATAGTTCTCAACCGTCTCCTCGGAACAATTGATGCAGATATCCATTGAAGTTCTGAGATCCATTCAAGGCATTGAAACACCCGCCGATAGTATCAGCCCTTAGTTCCACCATTATAGCCTCAGGAAGGACGTGTCAGTGAGCAAGACAGCATTATACCCGTGTCCCGCGTGTGAAAGGGACGGACACATATCATTGTGTTGCGCCTCGATTGTTATAACTTTGTATGCACGGCGGAAGCTCCTTTTATGTCTGCTCGCCTGGTACATCATGTTCATTTTACGATCTTTCTGTTACCTTCTTGGTGTTTTTTCAAGTGGATGAATAATGTGATTTGGATAAAATTACTCATGGCGACCGGTAAATTATTTAAAATCCATTATGTTGAAGACCCTTAAAGTCCGTCAAAGGGTAGTAAAGTAATCGTATTTATTTATCCCTTCCGGTAGGCTTTAACTTATTCACGAGAGAACTTCCTTGCATTTGTTCTATCGTTGAACAAAGATTTGTTTTGGTATGTTTGACTTTTGCCGAAATTAATCCTCTGAGAATTTAATTAGGCAGAACTGAAAAGTTCTCAATTGATATGAAAGCTAAAAGTTGTTGGATTTTAAACGAAACTTTGACCTTATTGTCTTGTTTAAAGGTATCCTCATTATGTATTTATGAATATCTTTTTCTTTTCTTGATAATCCGATGAGTGATGAATGATTTATTAATACAAATTGGAAAATTTGTGTTCTAGATACCACAGATTCCGAACTTTTGTAATTATTTCAATCGACATACTTACTTTCTTTTTGATCTCAGTGTTTGCGCTAATAGCCGCATAAAATAAACTCTAGATCAATACAAAATCTTTAAATGTCAAACGATATTCAGTTAACTTTTTTATGCAAGATTGATGGTTAAGTAATGCTTACAAACAACCCCTCTTTCGAGATTTTTTCGTTTGTCATTTCATGAAGTAACTAACTAGCTCTGCTAATTTAATATGTTTTATTCGTTTTATTGCATGTTTTATTCAGTAATCTTTGCGGAATTTTAATGATTAAATTGTGATTACATAGGACAAGTATAGACAATTTAATTATATGTGTATTGTGTTGCAATGTAATTTTAACGACGAGGAACCCCAAGAAAATTCTAGACGGCCCTTCCGCGATGACGTTTAGAATTGACAATTGACCATCGACTGAGACTTTATTAACAAACAGACTATAAACAACTATAAACACTTGACACTGGCAAAATTGACATTATTATGTCACATGCCATAAAAAAAGAAGAAGAAGCATTACGCACTGTCCAAACTATGTCAGAACTATAAATAGCCTCTTACTGTTTTTTTGTATGGGTACCTGGTAGAATATTACTTTTAGGAAAAATCCATTTCCTTCTCTCAAATAAAATGTACTGACACATTGTTGTTCAACTAACAAGTAAGGTCCCGTGGGAATCATACTAATATACAGAGTACCTACTGGGTGGGATTGCGAGGGGGTCTCTCAACAGATGTGTTATCCTGTGAGAGGGAAGGAGACAGTATGATTTTAACTCAATCAATCCTTAGAAGCGCTGACGTTTTCAGGAAATATAGTTTAAATTTGTTTAGTACTGAGTATTCAGTGTTCAGAAAAGATATGGTACATTATACATTAGGTATAAAATAGATGAGGGATACAGGGATGTAGTTTAGATATTTATTTATATATAAAATCCTTATATTTAGTATAGGTTTATCATAGACTCCATTATGGTAAACTAGCTGCTGCCCGCGGTTTCGCACGCGTGGGACCTACATAAAAAGTAGCCTATGTCCTTTTCCAAGGTCCCATCTATCTCTATACCAAAACTCATCAAAATCGGTGCAGTTGTTTAGGCGTGAAAACGTAACAAACAGACAGAGTTACTTTGGCATTTATAATATTACTAGCTAGTGCCTGCGACTTTGTCTGCGCAGGCTTAGTACTTCGTGTAATTGTAACGGGTTTTGCAGCGCACGCCAGAATAGCTCGCAGATGACAGATTTCCTACTTTTTTGACACTTATCGTTACATTTTGTACAATTCACACAATATCTTTATTAATTATAGCCTATGTGTTATTCTAATGTATAAGCTATATTATTGTAAAGTTTAATTAAAATCCATTCAGTAGTTTTTGCATAAAAGAGTAACAAACATACATACAAACTTTCGGGTTTATAATATTAGTATGAGTAGGATGTGTTAGCACACAGTTATTTTCATGTATATTGAAACTAAATGTCATTAGGATAGGTAACTATTTGAAGTGTAGTAAAACTTGTAATATTTATATATTAAAAATTGATTCAGATCCATTCGTGTTGAATATAAATAAATAAATATAGTGGACATTGCACGCAGCACCATCTAGCCCCAAACTAAGCATTGTATTATGGTGACCAGATGACTAATATACTACTTATATATTTTTAAACACATACATTATGTTTATCACACAAATGTTTGTCCTGGGAGGGAATCGAACCTTTTCCAGCACAGAAAGCAGAGCACCAACTTAGCTGACAGGCCAAACTATTAAATTTGATAAACGGGTTAGTTCTGTAGGGCGATTATGGAACTCTAGTTACAATCAATTTCTATCAGTTTTCATAGATTTCTGATAAACATTGATTTTAATTAGAGTTCTATAATCGCCCTACTGGGCGACTATTCTGCAAACCGATTTTCGATATATCGAAAGTCATTGAATTGAAACTTGAAAGTAGGAGACGAAATATTGAAAATACATACCACAAACAATTATTCTCTGATTTAACGAGAAGATAGTCACAACGGTAATAAAAAAATCATTTTTCCATACAAAAGTTAATTTGCTAAGGCACCGTCTTAATAAGGGTTTTACTATTTAAGGAATGGAACCCTAAAAACAGATACAACAGAACCAAAACAGGTTAAGGACTAAAATTTATGTATTCTGTTGGTAAGAATGCAATAATATATAATATCATCCTTACGACGCGTTGTTCCCTAAGTAGCAACGCGTTCTTTAAGAGCATTATCATCATCGTTCACAGCCTCACATCTCTGCTTGTAGTAATTCAGTACGTTTATTCACATAACACATGGTTATAATATACATTAGGTGGAATTGTCAATAGTAGAGCTGCATATCTAGCCTGAGTCCAGGCACGTGAATATATTTCATTTAACATACAAATCAATTGAAATTATAACATATCATTAATACAATGTCACTATAAATACCAATTTAAAATAACTTATAAATTAAATGTAGGCTTACCTATGTTTGTTCCATCCACCGTGATCCAGTGCTAATCTTGTCCAACCGTGACCCACGATGAAGACACCAACTTACAATCTAATCAAATCAAATCACAATATACTTTATTCTTTATTAGAGAAATAAATATCATGATAGTATATATACGAAACTTTTATGTATGTGCACAAAAGTGTTCATTTATTTACACTAGAAATAAAGATAAACTCGCTTTCCCCACTGTTAGGCTCGCTAAAGTTAATAAGTCTTATAAAGGGCAAAGTGTACGCTTCTATAACAAGGTCCCAAGCGACGTGCTAGATTTGTCGATTGGCATATGGCATTGAAGCATATTATAAAATTCTGATTAATATGATGACAAAAAAGGTTGGGATGAATCTGCTCCAACTCGACTTGGCATCCGTAACAAAATTGGCAAGGATCACACAAAAAAGTGTTAAGACCAGACGTGTTTCTTGCCGGATTCTTCTTGAACTGGGGTTAGGAGGAACCGGCACCTAGATTCACTAACATGTAAGGAGACGATATAAAGTGGTCCTTGTGTTTTTATTGAATAAAGAATGTTTTGTATTTGTATTTGTATCTAAAATCACAAGGTCCATTTTGAATCGTCCTACATGCTAATAAATCTAGGTGCGGGTTCCTTCTAACCCATGATCAAGAACCGGCATAAAACTCGACCAGTTTCTGTTTGATCCTTGCTAATTTTCTTACGGATGCTGAGTCGAGTTTTAGCAGCTTTTTTGTCATCTAAAAAATACAAATTACATAAGTAGACGAAAAAAGCTTTCAATTCCAAATAAACCCACAGTACTTCTGTAAAAAGGCTCTCACAAGAAAACAATCAACTCAAGTAATTGAACCTCCCTCATCCCTCAGCCCTTATCACCCCGATTAAGATAAAAGCTTTCTAGGTACTCGTACAATCATAGCATGAAATTAAGTTGAAGCTATTCAACTTTATCAATTTATCTCAACATTTATGCTGGTTTCTCTACGCTATTATCAGCCATATGTTACCCCCTCCACCCCAAACCCACCCCAAAAAGCACCTAGAAAATGTACGAGCATTTTCTTTCGTATTTATGACAGCAGTCTCTCTCACTTAGTTAATATTACTGAAACAAACGATTCACGACTTTCTCTACCTGAAAATAAAACCCAAAACCGTTTTGTCATTATTCTTTATTCAAGTCACCTGTGATTCAGTGCAGTTAAAAGTGAGCTCCTCAACTTGGGGAGAAGATTCATAATCGCTTGATGGGTGACGTGTAGTTTTAACGTTTCGGTTCGCAAGGGCGAGGTTCTCGTTTCGTGGTTGCTTGCTATGGAATTTGCGTTCTTATTGTTCTGCAGTTTTGGGTTATTTTTGGTTGATATTGTGAAGGTATTTACGGTGAGTTTATGCTGTTCAGTGAGGTAGAAAACGCTTTGGAAGACGATCTCTGAGAAGCTGCATCTTTGTTTCTGTTCAGATTCTGTGAAGACGTTATTTCGCGTGCTAATGTACTTACCTAGGACATTCATTTTATTAACATACCTGAACCTGACCTGACCTGAACTAAGACCTGAATGCTGAATTAACTTAAAAGGCTACTTTGATGACGTCACATTTCTCGTACAATTTTGAAAGGTAACGGGGTCTCAAACATTTAAGTAGCTTTTAAATTCTTAATAGCGTTTCAGTGGTTGTGATTCTGTTACTTCGCCGAACTAGCTAAAATTTCCGAAAATTAAACGATATTTGCATCTTACAATGTCCAAAATGACATACCTCAAATAGTATAATAATACAATAAGGAGCCTCTGGGGTGCACTTTAATCCTTTCACCACACTGGTTCAAAGTAACTAGTAACACAATAAGTAGAAGAAGTACGTTCTTGCGCCAATATCTACGTAGAAATTCGGTTACTCTGAAACTCTTCGAAAGTCAGACAATAGAGGAATTTCAAAATCTCTATAAACACTAAAACCATTGATGAACCATTAAAAATTATTTGATCCATGATTCGAACGAGACTGATATATAAAAACATTTTAAAAACTATAAAGAAAACCAACATCATTTATATAGTATAGTTATTGTATGTATCAGTTGTATCGTTTCCATCAGCTTGAACGGTCGCTTCGTAGTGGCTACCTCAATGTTGACCTAGATTATACGCGTGAGTCAACGCGATGTAAAATGGCTAGTCCAAAAAGATCAGACACTATTGTGATTGACACTGTTCTTGCATTTATACAATGCAAGCTGGACGTTATGGACCAGGTCAGTCTGACCCAAATCCTGACTTCCAGCTACACTGAAGCCCAGATCGCAGACGCCAAAAAGGTACTACACGATACAGCGGCGACCACCATCCGCCTGATAACCAGGCAAAGGGAAGGTCGTGGCAAAAAGGACATCGAGGATATCTTCAAGGTGTTCCTGGAGACCGATCCTGATGACGTCCCGACGTTTGTTTGTCAAGACCTCACCTCTCTTCCGCCGCTGACTTGGGAACACGTGGACGTTACGTGTGTCCTTAAACAGATAACACAGCTGAAGGCAGATGTCTCCAGCATCCAGGCGCATCTTCAACTTTCGGATCAAACTGTATCCGAGATGAAGCTCGAAATTGTGGCATTGCGCAATGTAAATGCAGTGCCAGCTATTTCGCCGCAATCAGCGCAAAATGTAAATGTCGTATGTGCTCCGGGTAGCTGTTAAGTACAAGGACGTATTTCTCGCACCCGACTTCTGGTCAGCAGGAGTTGTCTACCGACGGTATAGGGAAGCACCGTTTACAAAGAAAGTGCCCTGACTTTTTGTGTAGTTTATAAGTTTATATGTATATATATGTTGGTCTATAAGGTATTTATTTTCTATGGGCTCTTGTTATTGTATTTCTTACATATAATGTTGTTGCTTGAAATAAAATTTAATTAATTAATTAATTTATTTATATAAAAATACAAAACTTCGTTTACATGAATAACTAATTTTTCCAACTATGTTGATTTAAAAACCAAACTACAAAACCGATTTTGATGTTATTTCTATGATACCAATCGAAGAGTATATAAAAATTTATGAAAGGATATATCCTTTCATATTTTTTTTTTTCAAATCGGTTTAAATGATGAAGTTACGAGTATGAGGTAAACATAAAAAAAATCAGTCGATATGAGACTCATCGTTATTTTGAAGTCTGTTAAAAAGGATATAGATACACATCTTTTAGAGGTTGCCCATTAATTCTATTGCAGTTCGTGTCCAAAGTCTAGCATAGGATCATTCATAGTAACATGAAGCGAAGTATTTAGCATGTCAACAATAGACAGGATATTACTTGATGTATGGTCTGATAGCATGCCTCGTTGCATTGTGTTGGACAGTTCAATTATCGAGGATAATGGTAGTCGTAATTCTGTTGTTTCGCAAGTCTAGCTAAAATTATATATATTGAGCGATTTTATACGAACGAACATAAACATTCAAATAAGAGTAAAATTTTGAAATGAGAACTCAAATTTACTAAATTGGCGTGTTTTAGTCGTCATGTAAATTGGTGCTTAACAAAACTGGGGAAAATCCTAGGAAAATTAATAAAAAAAAAAAAAACAAAATGCCTTTTTCAAGTTATTTTAAAACTGTAATTTTAAAATATTACTCTACACTCATTATTTAGACTTTTGTGTGAATAATTTTTGACCGTCTAACGAAGCAAACAGCGCTCTATTATTATTTATTTTCCTTGTTTTTTTTTTAATAATTCGAGCGAAAATAATCCGTAAAGTTAATTCATACTAGCTGTTCTTTCGTATAAAATATGTTTTTTAATTTAATTTAAATTATCCTATTTTACTTCTTATACCACCAAGAATATGTGTACAAAGTTTCATGATGATCGGTCAAATAGTTTTCACGTGAAAGCGTAACAAACAAACATACATTCACATTTATAATATTAGTATGATGAAAAATCACCAGTTATATAAAATAACAAATGATGAACGTCAACATATGACTTTCTAACGTCTTACTATAATCATTCTAATCACTTGACATTGGCAAAGTTTACATCATATTGACGAAGAAGGACTTCGGTGTAAACAACATATAACAGTTCGACGTCCGACGAAACTATAAATTACCACCACTGTCTTCAAACTGAGTATTATATGCGTTGCCTGATAAAATTTAATAATTAGACAAATACTACTGGACAATACATACAACAACATTTAGCCTCAAACTAAGCATACCTTGTATTATGGTGACCACTAGGGCGATTATGGAACTCAACATGGAACAGGCATCTACAATCAATGTCTATCAGTTTGATTAGCAATCGGTATCAATGTCTATCAATTTCGATAAGCAATAGCCATTATTTCAATAAATCATATACGATGTATTTAAATGCTTAGTACGCTAAACACGGTTCCTACCACAATCATACTTTGTAAATTGGTCGAGTTATAGTTTTGACACCAACTTCATATTGTAACTAGCGATAGAAGCCGATAGAAATCGCAGCGATCCGTAATACCAATTCATTAATAGTAACTGAAAGCTATTAGTATCAATGTTTTGATAGTATCAAAGTTCCATAATCGCCCCACAGATGACTGATAGATAACGTATATGATTTAAAATAAATACTTATTATACGTATATAAGATCTACTCAACATTACACAGAAATATCTAACAGGGTTTTTGGTCTGAAAGATTCGACAGTTGACCAGCGCCAGCGCCAAGGCTACATCCAAGTGGCGAGGCATGTTATGCTGATTTGAGGCCTTTTTGTTACTGTGGCTCATAGATACATGGCATGCTCTATGTCTTCTCAATTTTTATTTATATTAGGTTTTTTGTGTGTATTTGAGTTACAAACAAATAAGTGTCCATGTCTTTGTATTTTAAACATCACGAAAGAATAAACACCTATGTTCATCACACAAAAGTTCCTGGAAGAGAATTGATACCCCAACCTACAGCGCACAAGGCGGAGTTACTACCAACTGAGCTAACGGGCCAGTCTGAAAGATGGTGATATTAACAATTGCTTCTAACTTGGATACTATTTAGCTTCAGTGGCACCTGAATTTCTGTACTACTCCTTTGTATCAGAAGCCAAAACTAGTGATGGAGTTGATAGGCCACTTAAAGCCTTCGTCGTGACCTTACAAATTTAGAAAAGCCGGTAACGTGTCCGTAGCACGGAAGTGCTCAGATGAAAATGCTTCACCTATCCAAGGTGACTTCGTAGAAGCTTGCTTAATTTCATTGATCTGGACAACAAAGTCAGTTATGGTACGAAAGCTGCAACTAAGTATTTAAGACGGTTCCTACATTAAATTAACTTTTGTATGGATATAATTACGTTTTACAAACTAAAAAGACAACCTCTTCATTGAATATACAAAAAAAAATTGAGAACCGTTGCTTTTATTTGGCCTACCCATATTATATATATACAAAATACATCTACTTTCCACTAAAAATGTATTATAGGCTCAAATTTCATTCAATGAAGTCGGTTTCTTTTTAGTTTTTAAAACGTAATTATTAAATAAACTGTTAGTTTTATAATTTAATTATGAAATAATGTCTAAAATATTCCATAATTCAATCATTCTCCTAAAGTTCACGTCGTTTTATCTTGCAGCTTACACTAATAGGTGGAAAGTAAGCTAATTAATACATTAAACTTTTCTCAGAATTATTTTTGTGAATGTTTTCTGATAAAAAAACCGCCATTTGAGCGCCCGTGAAAATGCGTCAAAATCAGTCGATCAGGGATCAGTCGATCAGGATCAGTTAATCAGTTAATACAGAGATTAATAACAGAAGTGTAATTATTATACAATATATATATTAATACGTGAAGCAAACATTTTGTACCCCTTTTTCGAAAATTGCGCGGACGGAGGAGTATGAAATTTCGCACACTTATCCTACTAATATTATAAATGTAAATGTAATTTTGTTAGGCCTATGCCAACTGGCAAACGGACCTACAGAAGATCAAGAAGCATCAAACATATGAATAAATTTAAAGAAATAAAACAAATATTTATAGAAAAAAGTGCATAAGAATAAGAAAAATCTGTATATCTAGTAGTCCGAATAAAAAGGCTTTATTATTATTATTATTATTATAAATTTGTTTGTAACGCTTTCACGCGAAAACTACTTAACCGATCATCATGAAAAAAATTTTTTACGAAAGATATTTATATGGCAAAACAAAGTTTGCCGGGTCAGCTAGTAGTTTATATAAAGAAGTAGTGCAGAATGCTATTTTTTTATTTAAATTAATTCTGGTCGAATTTTAACCGATGGGCGACCACTAGTAATATAAAATACATGAGTTTAGCTCAGAATAGTTTTAATAGTTTAATAATAATACAGGATGTCCTTGCACCTCATTTGGTCCAAAGGAGTTTTTATGAGAGAAAAACAGGAAAAAAGTAAATAATAGAATAGAATAGAATATGTTTTTATTTGCAACAACACATTATAATGGACAAAAATACAATAAACCTATACATACTAACATAATTATCGGTTGTCGCAAAATGGACCCTAACTCAGCATATGCGGATTGCAGTGTCTACAATTCGCGCTGGTCTTCGGTTAGGACCAATTCTGTTAAGCGGACATGAAACATTAATCTACAATAATAAATAAATAAATGTTTGTAGACAGTGCTCACAACAACATCTAACCTCAAACTAAGCATAGCTTGTATTATGGTAACCTGATGACTGAATGAATACTTATATATTATTAAATACATACTTATGATACTTATACGCAAACACAGAACAAGCACCTATGTTCACCACACAAATGATTATCTGGGGAGGGAATCGAACCCTCAAACTACAGCGCAGAAGGCAGAGCTACTACCAATTGAGGTGACAGGCCAGTCAGTGTTTGTTATATAAAGATTTTCGAGATTTTCTTTCATGGTTCGAATTTTACTATACAACTACGGAACCCTTGAAGCAAATAAACTGGGGCAGAAGTTGTACGAGCTCGATAACTACAATTAGGCCCAATATTGGATGAACCGTAGCAGTGAAGTGGCAAAGGAGTCGGCTAATACAATCACTTACAGGCGACTACGGCTGTTGTTGCAAATAAAATATATGAACATCACCCCACTAAAACATGCTTTCGCATCTAGACTTTACAGACGACCTCTGTTACACAGTGGGCCGAAACGCGGCTGAGACGTAGATGTCAAAACGTATGGCGTAGGAATCGAACCGCAACGGGTTCGATTCCCGCCTCAAAACAAATGTTTGAAGCAAATGTATGTATTCACAAAAACATATATATATTGCCGTATTACCGTATTGCCGTACATTTCACACAACATCTTCTGGCCCCAAAGTAAGCAGAGTTTGTGTTATGGGTACCACATGACTGATATACTACTTATATACTTTTTTTTTTTTTTTTTTGTAAATACATACATATTATACATAGAAACACCCAGACCCGAGACAAATACTTGCAAATCATACAAACATTTGTCCTGCGGCGGGAATCGAACCCGCAACCTTCTGCGTCTCAGCCAAACCATATTCCACTGCGCCACCGAGGTCGTTATATTATATCATAATATAAAAGTATTAATTGGTCTATAGTTATTAGTTCGTAGTTATTAGTACTAAGGCTGTTTATTTTCCTGTGAAAATAAAATAAATAAAAATAAAATATAAATCAGTCATGTGGTACCCATAACACAAGCTCTGCTTACTTTGGGGCCAGATGATTCTGTGTGAAATGTCCGGCCGTATTTATTTATTTATTTAATCGTAAACCAGGCATCTATGGTCAAGGTATTGCATAGATTGTAAAAAACCGTACAACTTGCCCTATTCTATTTATCTTACGAAGAAACTGAGGAGTTATTAACTGTAGTAAAGTAGGTAATATTTATAACATTCAATCTTTTATGTTAAAAGTAGGTATCCACTTTGTTTGTTTTTAATAATAGTAAATAATAATATAATGGTGTTTTTCTCTCTCAAAAAAGGTGTACAACAGTTCATAAAACAGGAAGGTAATTGCTTCGGTCGACTATAGATCACTTTTGCAACGAAGGGTGTTTAAAATACATCAGCCCGCAGTAAAACCCAATTTGTTAATCATTTTTCTAAATTTTTGCATCCGTTACTTTACAATAAAATTGCCAATTCTTGTGACATTAAAAATAGCTCTACTAAAGAAACGAAAGTGAGCTTCAAATTCCTTTTTTCTCTAACCTACAGCCAAACTGAAGATTTACTAAAAGTTATTTAATAAGGACTTCTCAATAGACTCTATCTCTGCGCACTCTTGCTTTCTAAATGCAATCCATTTAGAGACTAATCTCCAACAATCACATACATAAACGCTCATATTGTAATTTAACTTTTCCGCATTTATTTACCTAATTTTCTTTAAATTCACAAGTTTGCACCACACATACACTGTAATCGTCGAATGGCCCCCACGATACAGGCATAGCCTAGTGTGGGGGTCCCCACACCCATCAGTACCTATTTTAAATGCAAAATATACCTGTAACTCAACTAAATATTAAGCTATGTATTAGTTAATAAGTTTTTGGTTAATAAACATTTTTCTCTTTTAATGCTACAAGTGTAAGGACATGTCTTATCACCTGTTTTACGAGAGACTGGTGCCTGAGATAGGGTTTGTAATAAAACCTGTAGTACAGATCACCAGAAGCTCCGCTCCGTGGATTAAGTTAGGATACTTTTACAAAATAATGTACATTACATAAAACAGCTTTCATTTCTTATAATATAAGCACCTAAATTACACAATAAAACTTGTGTGTCAGCATTACTGATTAGGCACTGAAGCAAGTGACATTACTGGGTAAATAGACAAAAGCACTTCCCCTCTTAGAAACATGTCTCAACTTCTGTCAAAAGTTAATCACTGTTTAAAAGAGCGCCATCTCGTGACAAAAAGTGTTGAGGCAGCGTTCAAGTTGAGAGGCGTTCATAAGTCAGGCCGCCTATGTCCAATGCTGGCAACGTGCGTGTGATATTTCTGGTATTGCAAGAGTTAAAGGTAAATAATATAATAATAATAATGAACTTTATTGAGAACATAACATAATAGGTACGTACAAACAAAATGAATGCTACGGCTACAATGTAGTATGTCCTGCAAATGGTGGTCTTATCGCATATGGCGATATCTTCCAGACAACCTTATTACGCGGGTCGTATGTTTATTTGCTGGGTCAATTCTATAAAAGAGATACTTACACGGTTCCGTACCTAAGAACTACCTACTTTTCAACATCATGGTTCTTTTACACTCTTACTATTGCATATCCGATTATACCGTCATAAACTATGAAGGCACTGAATATTTATCGCGTATTACTTTTTAATTATTTCTCGACGTTTCTGTTACCTCGCAATAACCGTGGTCGCGGTGTGACTGGTGAATTGGTTATTGCTGCATAGCATAATGTAACATTTTAGGATTATTTTTGACGTGATAACGTCTTATAAATCGATGAACGCCGGCTGCACGTACGAAAAAGCATGATTCATTGCCTCGTTCCGCCTGAGCCGAACGTGCAAGCTAGGGAACAAGTGATAGAGAGGCACGATCGGTTCATCAATGTCTTCTTATGACGTTAGCATGTAAAATTTTTGTCCTTAACCTCACCCAGCTGGCCATTCACGTAATACAAGTACATAAAAACCTTGACGTAATAATACCGTCTCAAAAGTCGTCTAGAACTCAAACCATGCTTACCACCTATTTCAGAAAAGCCTTCTTCACACATCAGTTCCCAATTACTCTACGTCTTCCCTTCTATTTCCACCTATCAGTGAACGTGTAAGTGCGAGCGAGAGCCAATTGGCCGGTCGCCAAATGGTTAGTGTCTCATTTGGTTTTCTTTACGTGCTTTTGATGAACTCATTTTACTATTAAATTATATCGCATGCTAAAAGTGTTATTGTTTACTGTTGTGATCATAGAACTTGGATGGTGTCCCTCACTTAATTTCTTACTAAGTTTATTAATATACAGTATAGTATAATACCAGACATTTCACACAGCATCATCTGGCCTCAAAGCAAGCAGAGCTTGTGTTATGGGTATCACTTGACTGATATACTACTTATATGTATACTTTGTTAATACATACTATATTATACATTGAAACACCCAGACCCGAGACAAATACTTGCAGATCATATGAATTTTTATGCCATGGCGGGAATTGAACGCGCAACATTCTGCGTCTCTGCGCAGACTGCGCCACAGTCGTCATTGTCATTCAAGTTTGCAAGACGGTCTGTGTTTTGGGGACGCTGACCTCTGATGTGATCTTGGATCAACTGATTCAAGACTATCAGAGGGTGGGTACCTATAGTTTCTATAAACCAGAGCTGTCTATAGTTTCTATAGATCTAAGGATCTGAGGATGCCTCGTCGAGAGACGAAACACGTGTCGAATTTCTTTTTTTAACTGACTTCAAAAAAAGGAGGTTATTTAACCGACTTTAAAAAAAAGAAGTTACTCAATTCGATTCGTATTTGATTTTTTTTATGTGTTTTGCGCGGATAACTTCGTCGTTTATGAACTGATTTTGATGATTCTTTTTTTGTTGGAAAGGAGTTATCCCAAGGGTGGTACCATGATAAGGAAACCAGGATCTGATGATAGCATCCCAGAGAAATCGAGGGGAACTTTCAAAAATCGTAGTGGCGACTAGTGCTTTTGTTTATTTTTTATGAAAGTAATTTAAAGCCCTACTATTTAATGAAGGTCTGGAGTCGATCTGATCATTAGGGGTCTGATGATGAAGACGAAGGACAATCAAGGGAACTCCTCAACGTTTTACAGTAGCTACCTTGTGTATATACATGAAGTCGGTTGTCTTTTTAGTTTTTAAAACTTAATTATATGTTTTCTAAGTGCTACCTTTGTATTGATGCTTTGTAGAATTTTTAATAATGGGCGGGAGATGCACTGTATTTTGTCTAACTCCTTAGGAATGGTGCTAAAAATGAGTTTTTCTCCATCTATTTAATATTTTATAATCGATATTTATCTATATTATTTTGTACATTTACTTTGATATTTTCTTTATTTTACGCGTTATCTTTTATTTACAAACAACAAGAGATTTTTTTTAAAACGACCTTTTAGAATATGGAATAGAATAGGATAACATTTATTTGGTACACACACAAGGAAAATAAAGTAATGAAAAGTAAGCAAGACAGTAACTGTAGGTAACATAATAAAATACGGATGGGTATCTAAACACTTTTCCTCTTATTTACTGCTATTGTAAAATCTACGTCTTAAGTAGGTAGGAACCCTTTTTAACCGACTTTAAAATAAGGAGGTTTGTTATTTCGGTAGATTTTTTTGTTACCTCATAACTCCGTCATTTAGGAACCGATTTGTAAAATTATTATTTTATGTTAAAGTTGTTACCTTCCGAATGGTCCCATAGATATTTAAAATCGGTTCAGTAGTTAGTTTTGTTAAATAAAAATAGCTGGAAAAAATATGTAAACGAAATTTCGTATTTTTATATAAATGAAGTCGGTTTTATTTTTAGTTTTTAAAATGTAATTATTTGTTCTGTGGTTAAAACCATCCTGCAAACGCAGCTCCTCTGTAGAAAAATTTGTTTTCATACGTGTTTTTAATCTCAAAGGAGACCTTTTTATACGGTGCGAGCATAACACGAACATAGGGCATAGACCCTCTACGAAAAGCGTAGACACTGCGTAGCAGAGATGCGAAAGAACATAATTAGGGTCCAAATTGTTCACTTACTGCCACAATCAGTCATCAATGCTTAAGGAACGAAGTTGCTCCTTATAGTATTCATTACAAAAATACTACGTACGTACTAGTTTCGTATCGCGAAGCTTTTGCCAAAGTATGTCGTAACATACCGTTTGACAGGTCGAGGAAGCATGCGTAGACCGGCGTCCGGCGTTCAGTACACATAGTCCTAAACCGTGTATTTGAGGCTAAGTATTGCACTCTCAGTGGATAATCCAGGCCTAAACCGAAACTGTCCATCAGGCAGTTGAAGGTGCTGGTCCAAGTGTTTATTTAGAATTCGAGCAAGCACTTTGCTAACTATTGTGGCCAGATATTGGCCTATAGTTATTTATATCTGCTACGTCCTCAGTTTTGTTTTTGATCATTGGCACAACAAAAGTTTTCATACAGTCAAGTGGCAAGTACATGTGGCTAATAGATAGGGAGTAAAACACTGCCAGTACTGTAGGCAGATGCACTCCCGCGTACCGCAAGTGTTCGATACCAAGATCGTGACGTACCGGTGATTTACCCATGCTCAAAGTTTGAATGACTATGTTACTTCTTTAGCAGGAACTCTGACCATAGCATTGGAATAATGGTCGTTCTCATCGTCAACCATCTGTGGCACAGCTGATTGTCCTAAAAGCGACCTTACACTGAATTGTCATTTGAACATTTTTGCTATCTGTTTAGGTTACGATACAACCTTAATCATATAACCATTGAGACTATTCCAATGAGCTCAAACACGATACTTCTGCTTGAAGTTCCTGAGGAGTTGGGCATCCTGCAAATTCCATGGTATTGCAGCATTAGGACATGTTTGCCTTCTTGCAACATCTTTGATGTAACAGGACACCAAGTTGCTCACATCCCATTAACCAGAAAAGAGCAGCTGATCTTCAACATTTCAACATAAAACAATGCACCAAAATCTATTTATTGAGCTACGATACCACAGACAGAGACTCACATACATCATAGAGACACATCACTTCTTCGTTTTCGTCGTTTGTTAAAATGGGTATGGTTTTTGATGATCCCACTCATCCACCCACACCATTGGTTGAAAGATGTTAGACATAAACATAATATCCAGCCAGTTGTGTTCTTTTTAAAGGACTAAAAACTTCGTCCCCACCACCAGCTCTTTTGAACTAATGTTGATTTTTGTTCCAGTAGCGACGAAACGCGAGAGGTGGATGGTCGCGCGCGGTCGGAGTCAGGGGACACTGACTCGGTGTACCATGTTCGGGGGGCTTTGCACGACGGCCGGGGCCGAGACAACTTGGTATGTATGGCTTTATTACTGTTATATATTCATATATGTATATCAAAAATAATTCATTTCGTAGGTCAGACACCTCTGAGATGCTCTTTAATATTTTCCTTTTAACTGGTTCCAAATAACTAAGAAGAAGTAGGCAATGTAATAGAACTTGAGAAAGTTTATCCAAGCACTCTCACATTCAGAAAATATCAGGAAAAATGCTTTAACTAATATGAAAAGGAAAATATCAATCATACACAAAATTATAGTTATTCGTCTGAATTTATTTTATTGCCTTCAAAGTATGCTCCTTCAGAAACGATACACTTACGCCAGCGAATCCAATCATCAAAACATTTTTTAAACGCTTTTTCCGGAATTGAATTCAGTTCTCGCCGCGAATTCTCCTTTATGTCTTCTACCGAATGAAAACGGGTGCCATGAAGTGATAATTTGAGTTTAAGAAAAAAAAGAAGCCTGGAGCTAGGAGCCATAATGCTGGAGCCATATGTGGTGAATACGGTGGTTTATCGATGGTATTTGTTGAGTTTTTGGTCAAATATACGTTCACAATTGGCCTTGTGCGAAGGCGCATTATCGTGTGCAAAATCCAAGAATTTTCATTCCACAAATCTGGCATTTTTCGTCGAATTTGTCATAATTTGTCTTGTCTCTTAAACGCCGCATAACGCTTGAATAATATTCTTTATGAACCGTTTGACCTTCCGGTATAAATTCCGAGTGCACAACACTGCGATAGTCAAAGAAAATAGTCAACATGACTTTTAATCGACTTTGGTGTGGTTGTTTCGGTTTTGGTTCAGTTGGAAGGCGCCACTCCAAGGCCACTTGACTACTTTGTATGTGAAACTCATAAACACGTTTCGTCACTAGTAACAATGCGTTTCATGAATGTTGGATCGGAATTGACTCGTTCTAGCATGTCCTCAACGACGCTTATGCGATTGAGTTCTGGAGAAAATTCAGGTCTTTTGGGACTAGCCGAGCGGCAACATGTTTCATACCCAAGTGATTATTTAAAATGGTACGGATCGACTCGTGAGACACAGAAAGTTTAGAGGCTATCTCGCTCAAACTTAAATGAGGATTTTCAGTCACTATTACCTTCACTTTTGCGATGTTAACTTCAGTTGAAGACGTTGATGGCCTACCAGAGCGAGGAAAAATTTTCATCTTATCTCGACCGCTTTTGAACGCTTTGTACCACTCATAAGCACGTGTTTTTGATAAAGTCAATTCACCTTTGTAACATTTTCAGGGACTCCAAACACGAAATTCCATTGGCGATGCAAAATTAAAGGCAACCTTCTGCTGGATGTTTTTGTCCATTATGAAATAAGCAATACACTATAGATATGATCTAGCTAAAAACAACATTGTACTTAATCTAAATTACACATGCAACTCAAACTCCGCGCCAAACTGGAAAACAGTTGTACCAATGTTGAACAACTGTTTTCCAAAAAAAAACAAAAAATTTAATTGGGAACCATAAACAAATTATCCATTCCTGATACTTTTTTGTCAGAAAGTGTAAACAAGCAGATCAGAGTAACAAACGATAGGCGCTAGGACATAGACAATGATTATAATATATCTTTTAAAACTATAATGGCTTTGAATAATAATTTTCACTCAAAACGTATATTTCAATGATAAGTGAATGTCCTACAAGAAGCAGTATGTGTGGCAGTAAACCGCCAAGATCAGTCAATCTCGTGATCATAGCGCATGAAACTGTGCCAAAATATCGGAGAGCAGTGAAACTTATATTCATAAATATTTTGAGTAAAAATCATGACTATAATATTAAAAGCTGTTTTGACAAAAGTCAAAGACAAAGTCAAAAATATTTTAATTAGTTAAAAGAAGGATCATTCAATAAACCGCTAGTGAAAACAGGGCAATCGCGTTATTAGTCAACGTATTAAATATAGACACGGAAACGTTTTTACTTTGGTTCAGACAACTTGCACATGATAATGATGAAATATTTATAGCTCTGCCTCCTGCGCTGTAGTTTGTGGGTTCGATTACCACAAAGGATAAACAATTGTGTGAACATAGGTATTTATGATGTGTAAGTATTTAAAAACATATAAGTATTCGAAAGAATACTTATATATTTCCACCATATTACCATATATTTATATATTAGTCACCATAATACAAGCAAATATATATTTTATTTCATATATTATTATTCCTATTATTATGAATAGAAGGGAGAGCCTCTTATAAGATATAAGAAATGCTTTTCTTACCTTTGTATATTTTATATTATTTTATTTTAAATTACAATTACATTGTCTTAACAGTAGGGACACCAACACGACAACGGAATCACATAGCACATAAATAATGTGTAGCAGCATCTGATAACTTCGCCAAATTAGAGATAAATATATCAATATCATCAGATTCACATAGGCTGTTGATGATTGATGATATATGAAGGGTTCGCGTCAGTTTACTACAGCATCACTGCGGTAAAACCGAATCGTGCGGTATCGAACCGAGGACGCTCAATGGAATTTGCGGATTCCAATTATACAACAGATAGTCAGCGTGCCTTCGCATAGCTTTGCGGCGTTCAGGGTCTCAGCAGAATAAGGCTGCTTCCATACAAGCGCGATTTTTTTTCAATTTAACTTAGGTATTACAGAGGAAATATATTTTTTACTCAATACCTAACTCAAAGTCAAAGTCAAAGCCAGCCGCGGTATAAATGTTTGAATGATCTGCAAGTATTTGTCTCGGGTCTGGGTGTTTCTATGTATAAGTAGTAATAATTATTACTACTTATTCGATTCCCACCACAATAGTAATAAGTATATCAGTCATGTGGTACCCATAGCACAAGCTCTGATTTGGGGCTTTGGGCTAGATGATACTGTGTTAAATGTCCGGCATTATTATTATTATTTTGTATTATTTGGGAAACAAACAGACAGTATTGTACTTATATATAACACAAAGGTATAAACTGACTGGACTACTCCGATGAAGTTTCCATAATTAAATTATACATATAAAAAAAATAATGTGGAAATTTAATTCTATACAAAATTATCATTAAATAACTTGCTCACATAATAATAATTAACAAATTATTGAAGTCTTTCAAACACTCTCTGCCACACTGTAGTCATTAATTTGAAATCTAAATAAACGGCTTAAATTACCATTAACGACAGGTGGCAGTAGGTACTTCAGAAATAGGTTTTATTCAAAACAGGGAGAATTAATATTTGCTTAGGTCGTAAATCCGGGCATTGGTGGCAATTCGGTTGGTTCATTTCTAAAATTGGGAATTGTCTAAAATATATTTAGTTAGTCATAGCATTTGTAAAACCTATTCGGTTGGTACCATCTAACTAAATGAGGAACGCTTAATTGAGTTAGATAAAATTAAATTAGGATACGTTGGTAGCAGCAGAATACCAAAGGTTAATTTGACAGTTCAAAACCTAATTTTAGTTAAAATTAGTTAGGTTGGTGCCAACAGACTGAGGCCATTATCATATATGGATTTTTGTAATTGTACGAAAAAAATAATTTTAATTTATTTATTATCAGAATCAAGTATATTCTACGACATGCCATCATAAAGTATGCTGACAAAATATGTAAATATTAGTTGGCCATCTGTTCTTCCTGTTTTTCTATTCATAATATGTATGTATTTAAAAAAAAAGTATATGTAGTATATCAGTCATGTGGGTGCCATAACATGAGCTTTGCTTACTTTGGGGCTAAATGATGCTGTGTGAAATGCTCTGCATTATTATTATTATTTGTATCTTTAGTTTAACTGAATGATGTACGGTTTTGTTAATAAAAAGAAAATAATCATTGTATAAACATTTGTGATTTAAAAAATCTAAATATGTATTCCTTGCTGACTTTTCCTTATGCAGATGCAAGCTCAAGGCGCCATTTTAGCGTCTGTAATATAACGGGTTTGATATCGTTGATATATTTGATTTATTACCTTTTTTCGATCTGTTCTGTATTGTCAAATAAACTCTTCTTTTTCTTACTCTTTTCTTCCTATAAAGGCGCCTTGTTGACAATTTTGCCAGTGTCAGGTGATTGTTTGATAATAAATTCTTAATCGATTGTCATTTGTTTATTCTAAACGTCATCGCGGAAAGGCCGTCTAGAACGTTCTCGGGATTCCTCGTCGTTCAAATCGATTTGCACCATAATACACCTTTAGTTCAATTGTCTATACTTGGAAATGAAGTCACAATTTATTGATTGAAATTCCTCTTAGATTACTAAATAAAGCATAAAATAACACGGGAAAAAATCATTAATTTAGAAGTGCTATGTTACTTCATAAAGTGACTAACGAAGAATCCGAAAATTTCTTCTTTTTCTTCTTTGTTAATGGCATGTGTTATAATAATGTCAATTTTACCAGTGTCAAGTGTGTCAAGTGTTTCAAGTGTTTATATTATAATAGTATATTGTTGGGATTCTTCGTCTGTCATTTCATGGAGCAACATGGCTCTGCTAATTTAATATTTTTACCCATTTTATTGCATGTTCTATTCAGTAATCTTGGCGGAATTTTAATGAATAAATTGTGGCTGCGGGACGGGTATGCATAATTGGATTGCATGTGTATTGTGGTGCAGTGTTATTTGAACGACGAGGAGTCCCAAGAAAATTCTAGACGCCATTCCGCGTGTCGTCTAGAATTGACAACTGACCATCGACTAGGACTTAAAACAAACAAACTGACTATAAACAATAAACACTTGACATTGGCAGAATTGACATTAGTATGTCAATTCTGCCATTAACGAAGAAAAGACAGAAAGAAGTATATTGTTGTCACAAAGTCGTATCTTGTCGTTCGTCATTTGTTATTATATATAAAATGACGAACGACACGAAAGGAGTCTCTGAAGCGCACTTTAATCCTTTCACCACACTGGTTAGAATTAACCAGTGACACGATAAGAAGAAGAAAATATATATAATATATGCGTTTGATATGAAATGACAACGGATTATTTTTGGCTCGATGTCTAAAGAAACACAAAGCTTTTACTGTAATTACTCACAACCGAGTTAATAACAATTTAAATAACAACACGAAAGTTACTTATAAAACCGGAAATAACTCGAGAAAGATAAATAATACAAGAGCGCAATGTATGCTTCGCAAGACGGCCAAAAATAATCCTAAATAAACTCTTTTCTATCTATATTTGACACTTCTTTTAGATTTAACCTCGTCACGTATACTCAGAGCTGTAAATACTCTCGAATATGATTCATCATTGGCCTTAGTTCATCTGTTGAAGATGATTTAGGTGGCGTCAGACATGTTACAGAGTTATTTGTAATTGAAAACATTCGTTCATGGATTCACTTCAGCAAGCTGAGGTGGGTGAAGTTTTCTCTCCACTGACGCCACCCTACCTGGGATTCTATTTGATAGCGCAAGCCTTCCCAGGTACCCACACTAACCTCTCGACCTTGCCAACAGAACCCACAGGAAAGACGAGTCAGTACATGCAGTGTCGGCTTAGGTTATGATTACGAGTTAAATAATTCCCCGAAATTGTAACTTAAAACACTGATATATAACCTGGGTCGTAACAACTACACCTTGTAGTAATTTGCATCTGCTGAACACCCCTACTGCCACCCCCTGCCCACTATGGGTAGTAAAGCGAGGACGCGATGAACTCGCCAGTTCCGCCACTTTCTCAACGTCCAACTTTGCAACTCGTTCCGCGTTATTTAAATGGAAACTTCAGATTGTTGGCATCACACTATAACTCCTTGTTTTGGTGAGTGTTTATATACACGGTGATCGTGGAATTAAGTTTAAGTAGAACAGATAATTGATTTAAGCATGAATTTGCGGATATTATTTAAAAAACATTAAACTCTAGTCTTTAAATTTATTCCTAATTAGTTAGACACGATGCAGACGCATGCAAATCCCTCCCACCCGATGAGTTAAAGACAATAAATAAATAATGCCGGATATTTCACACAGCATCATCTGGCCCAAAGTAAGCTTGTGTTATGGGTACTACATGACTGAAATACTACTTATATATATTTTTTAAATAAATACATATTATACATAGAAACACTCAGACACCAGACAGATACTTGAAGACCATACAAACATTTGTCTCGCGGCGGGAATCGAACTCGCAACCTTCTGCGTCTCAGCCGTAATGTGAGAAAGAATGGCGTGAGTACTGAGATAACGACTGAGTTAGGAATTCAGGAATTTAGATAGACTAATTACCTAGGGAAGCTTTAGAATAAAATAAATAAGATTTATTAGGTTTCGGATTCAAAATAAAATTTAGAAGTTATAAAAATAATGCACAATGGTGTTTAAAGTTCAAAATTGAATTCTTTTTTTTTAGTTTAGAGTCACTGCAATCCATTCTTCTGTAACACGATCGTCTTAACACATGACTGTACTTCTTTAGCGGAGTGTATTTGAAAATTGGAAGTCATACGAGTAACCAGAGGTGCAAGGTAGTCCAAGTAAAGGATTATCCACAGGATTTACTGGGTCCTTGATGTTCTGCGGTATGGACGTGCGACTTTCAGCACTGTAGATTCCTGATCTTTTTCTGGTCCTGGTTCCAAAATTATCAATTTGTGA
This sequence comes from Lampropteryx suffumata, assembly GCA_948098915.1. Lineage (NCBI taxonomy): Eukaryota > Metazoa > Arthropoda > Insecta > Lepidoptera > Geometridae > Lampropteryx > Lampropteryx suffumata. The sequence goes on along the minus strand of OX402557.1, from coordinate 17,636,553 downwards.
CTTTACTAGGTCGTCTGGTAACTTTTCACTCTCTATATAATTTCCAAGCCGAGAACTCTCACTAATTAAATGTATCAGACTCCGTTCGTGCATATACGTCCGTTTCTGAGCATTTACATAGTATGTTCCAGGATTTCAAATTAAAAGTTTTAGTCATTATATATTGTGAAAGTTTGCATTGTAATTTTAGCAGACCTCTCGCTAATTTGATGTTGAGTGAAATATTCTCTTACATATTCACATGTAAGTTAAATAATGAAATGTAAAATAATTACGTTTTAAAAACCAAGAAGAAAACCGACTTTATTAATAAAATTTGAGAAACTACAACCGAAATGAGCAAATCCTCCTTTTTTGAAGTTTGTTAAAAAAGTTCACAGGAAAGCACAGGAAAGCTTAATATCAAAATTTCGTTTACTCGCATGACATATTTTTTCAGCTATTTTAAAAACCATACTTTAACAATGCAACTAAACTACCTATTAAGACATTGAAAGCATACATAAAGGGTAGTCTTTTGAATAAAACGTATAATAATATAAATGACTATACTATTGATACGAATTCATGGCTTCATGTCGCTCTGCCCTCAGACAATTAAGGTAGTTATAAGATGGATCATGCAAAAAAGCGCTTGGACCAGGACGAGTTTCTTGCCAGTTCTTCTCGGGCTTGGGTTAGAATCAATTGGCACCTAAATTCACCTAGTATGTAAATCGTTTCAAAGTGATCCTTGTGATTGTATTTAATAAAGTATCTTTTGACTTTGACTTTGACTTTAAAAGTCTCGAATATGTAGGCTCAAGTACTTATTGAGTATTGGTCTGGATGTGCCAGTTTTTCTGTGCTGCTTACCTTTACCGTTTGAGAGCACAAAATGTTAATTATTGTAATAAATATTTGTTAACTACATAAATGATTTCGCAGATTGGGTAATTGCCCGCGCTATAATTAATAAGTGCTACAATTACACGAACAACAGACTCATTTAAAAGCCTGTTATAATTTATCAAATTGCTTGTATTATTAAATCGGATATGTTACCACTCGTTTGTAGATAAACATACATAATTATTGATTTATTTCTAAAAACAAACAACAATGAAACTTATAAACAAAATCACTAAATATAACATAATCCTGTAAAGTCTCCATTAATAATTAAAGCTTAATAAATGCGAAGTGGACATACATGAAATGGGAATAGGCTTTTTAAATTAACTGTTTTAAACATTAGATAAGTTATTTAGAGATAGCATTTGTTCGCTGATGAAGTGTTTAAATTTGGAGAGAGGTCAAAAATATCTAACATAGAAAACAAATCATTAATAATGTTCATAGAACGGTTTCTGATTTAGTTCAAAGGTATTTAACGCTTAGTTTAGACTTGCCATTGATTCGGCCTGGCTCGCAAGGATTTCAAAAACTATGGGTCTAACTTATCTTACTAATCCATGACATCGGCAGTGTTACGGTCCACTTGATTGAACTATCGGAACAATGTTATTTCGTCTGCTGTCAGCAAAGCATAGGATTAAGCCATTTTCAGCCTGCCATTCATCTGATTATTCAACTCCAACACGTCTCCAATCTAACCTCAACGTTTGGACTTGGATGACGGATCTTTAGGTTGAGATGTAGATACTGTTTTTGGTAGTCTAAAGCTCAACAGTGGTGAATTTCAGCAGATAGATTTAAAGCAAACTTGTCAAAATGCGATTGTTCGGACACTTTTCGGGTAAAAAAAACAATTGTTTCAAAATCACGAGTTTTGCCTGAAATATTAATATTAGAAGAATATAATTTATTTATTCAGTCCACCAAAAAACAGAATAAAAATAAAAAAAAATAACAATACAACAATTATTACCCAAGAAAACCCAAGAGTTATTGTTGAAAAGCCTCTCCATCCTCAACGTGTGACTGTTTCGTGTGGTTTATGGCCCGGAGGGGTCATTGGACCTTACTTTTTCGAAAATGAGGCTGGAGCAACAGTTACGGTGAATGGATTGCGCTATCGAGAGATGATTGATTATTTTTTATGGCCAGAGTTGGGTGGTATTGATCTGGACAACGTTTACTTTCAACAAGACGGCGCTACGTGCCACACAAGCAACGAAACCATTGATCTTTTACGGGAAAAGTTTCCGGACCGTGTTATCTCTCGAAGAGGTGATCACAATTGGCCACCGAGATCTTGTGATTAAACACATTGCGACTTCTTCCTTTGGGGCCACGTAAAAGATAAAGTCTACGCCAACAGCCCAGCGTCATAGGGCAGCCACTTTGCGACTTGGTTATGGAAAATTTAATGAAAAGGATATGGTCCTATAAGCGTGGTCGTGGTGGCCATTTGGCTGATGTTGTTTTTCATTATTAACGGCATACCTTCTTCTTTATAGTGAAATAAACATCCAATCATTTATCTAAAGAAATGCCATTTATCTTTGAATATCAAAATAACACCTCTTATTGGACAAAACTGTAAAAGTGCAAATATGCCGGTCTTGATAAGCCCTACATATTTGTGCCTTTTGGAGTCGAGACCCTGAGCCCATGGGGACCAGAAGACCATCGAAATTTCTAAATTATTTCATGGCCTCTGGTTGAAACAGCGCGACCCAAGAGCTGGCTCTTATCTGGCCAAGCTTATTAGCATTGCCATTCAACGTGGCAATGCCACCAGTGTTATACCTAGATAATAAATATTGTGCGCCCGAAATGGGTGTAACTATTGCAACATAATTTAATACCTACTTAAGAACCGTGTAACACAGTTCATGGCATTAACATTTTCTTCTTCTTCTTATCGTGTCACTAGTAATTTAGAACCAGTGTGTTGAATGAATTCAAGTGGGCCTCGGAAGCTCCTTTCGTGATTTGGCACTTGTCTTCGAACTTTTTAGGTTCATTCCGGTTTCCTCCATGTTTTTCTTCACCGTTTGAGAGAAAAATTGTCTTATTCATATTATATACTTTTGGTCTATCTTATAATCATATAAGCTGGTGTTGCGTTAAAGTATGGTCTGTTCTTGTCATTCTGATGTAAATTAATAAAGACGGAAATGACTTAAAAAGCACGTTAGTGTCTGATTATAAGATAGACCTTTTTTTTGTACCTGTAGCACAGGTATTGTAAACCCAATTGGCACGCAAGCACCAGTTACATTAACAGGTTCATAGCCTCGAAATTGCTTAAGAACGATAATGACCTTTGCGGAGAGAAATAAAAGAATGTATTTTGTGGCAAAAATAAGTCGTAAATTATATACCCAAAAGAAGGCTAATGCTTTTTAGTAGAATGCTTGCTCATTTGAAGAAACAATATGGCTCATAATCTGTCCATCTTCATTCCACTAGCCATCCAATCCAACTAAGCTCTTACATACAAGAACACACAATTCGTATTTTATGCACACGCAGCAGCTCACATGGATTTATCAAAACAAGTCTTCATTACACTTACACTCATCTTTATTACCCACTCAAAAGAGTTCATTTTCGCGTAATTTTGGTAAACAACACTGGAAAATCGGGTTGGACGCGTGCCAGGACAACTGTTGGCGATCATATTTTGGCACAAAACGCCAAAACCAGTCGTAACTGGTACGGAATAAAGGCTTTTATGCAAACTCAATGGAATACATTCATGATTTTTACTAAGCATCTCAGTGATTAGATCACAATACTAAAAGTTCTCCCTTCCTCTACAAGAATGAAATGAAGTTGATAACCATGTTTCTGACAAATACTTGTCTTTTGCAGTACTATCGTCGAGGTAACATGGCCAGAGGGTGGCCTGCTGTTCGAGCATGGTGCCTGGCCTGGTGGCACTCTGGCCGCGAGGACCTAGAGGAGGAGAGAGAGGAGGAGCCTTCCGAAGCCGGTTACGCCACGCCAGTGTCTGTGGAGACGCCACTTCAGAGCTCTGTATCAAGGTAATTTTTCATCATTATAAATAACCTAACCCCGGAAGCAATAAAGGATAATAATAAAAAAATACTTTGTAGGGCATGATTAACCTGCTCATTTTCTCTTAGGTGCACTTCACTGAATGTGATCCGAGACCCATACGCCTCCCGCGGTGGCTCCGCCGGGAACAGCGATGGAGGGACCTCTCCTCTTCGCCGTACCTACGACCCTCTCAACATCCCCTCAGCTCGGGACAGCCGCTCCCTACCACCCAACACCAGAATCAACGCCACTGCTTCACCAGCACCTAAATCCACCTCAGCAGACTCCGTTTACACTATCCTTATAAGACTTCCAGATGCAGATACGGATAGAGCCACGATAAAAATGATAACCGAAGACTCACCACCTTCTGTGACTCGGCCGCATTACCGCCCAACCAGGGGAGATTCAGAGCTGAACTTGCATCCAGCAGGACACGCTGCGTTGACCAGGAGAACTTCCGCAATACAAGACGTTAGAATTCCACTGAACGCTAAAATAATCCCAAAACAGTTAATAGGAAAAGGGATAACTGCCAAACAGCCGAAGAAAAAGAAAACGCAAGAGAAGAAGCAGGAGTCAAAAGCTGCTAAGACACTATCCGCCATCCTGCTGTCGTTTATACTGACATGGACGCCGTATAACATCCTAGTATTGCTAAAGCCGCTGACGGCTTGTACGAAGTGCATCCCAGATGAGTTGTGGTCGTTCTTCTACGCGTTATGCTACATCAATTCAACAATCAACCCTGTTTGTTACGCACTGTGTAATACAACATTTAGGCAAACCTATGTTAGGATTCTCACGTGCAAGTGGCATAGCAGAAACAGAGAAGCGATGACGCGAGGAGTGTACAATTAGTGGAAGTACTTTGTGAGTTTTTGAGTCGGAGTGTACCAAGGTACCAAAATGATGATTGCCCAATTTTGGTATCTTGCGGTATCTCAACGATTTCTAAATTTTGCGTATAATCTTCGAAAGTAAAATAATGGATTAAATTAAAATATTAAACGAACAGTGAATCTTATAAGTTCTTAATGAAGTCCTTTGTTTATATTATTATTTGTTTTTGTGATTTGACCATCCCGTCCATTGGTAGATAGACTAGTATGTTTTTGTAGATTCAACGCGTGACTAATTTCAAAGGTTGTTATTTTTAAACTGATAGATAATCCTAGTTCACAATAATGAACGGTTGATCCGTTAGCTTTTGTTTTAAGACTTTTCTTCTCTTCTATGAAGACTAAATTTGAAATTTAAAACGAACTTTAAAGCCAAGAATATGAGTAAGCTTTATAAAATGTGAACTGTGAATATTGAACGTGTTTGAAGGTAGTTTTTCCTATATATTTAGTTAACTTGTGATTTTTCTAGTCCCAAAACTTTTGAGCTTTTAGGGTTAAAGTGGGCGTATTTATGTGCTGTTCTTTTATGTGGGTTTAAACCTCGGCTTCTAATATTATTTTATGTTCAGTGAACTGACATTGTGTGCCATTTCTCTTTAAATGCTAAATAGTTATTAAGTTTGGGGAATTTGTTAAAAGACCAATTTGATGTTTACTCTTTAGTGCTAGTTGAGACGAATGTCTTCATGCGTTACCTACGAGAGAATTTTAAGCCTTTTATTTAATGTTCTCAATGTGTGTTTTATCTAAAATATTTATTTACGTAAGTTTTCTAATTATAGGAATTTTAAGCAATACGCAAACTGTACCTACTTTATCTCTGTTGTCTATTAACTTTAAGGATTTCACATTATCTCTAATTTTTACGAATAATTTAACATAATAATCAAATTATAACATGAGATTATGGTCTCTATAACTAAATACCATACAACGACTCAAGTAACCTTTAGAATCACGTTAGTTTAGTGCCAATTTGACTCACTTTTAAAGAGATCTTGAAAAAACTAAAAACGCCTTTTAACTTGTATTTGATAATATAATCTACGATCATTTTTGTGATCACGAAAATATAATTGATATAATAATCTAAAGCGAGTTAAAATGGTACCTCTATACTTAAGTATTAAAATAATTCAGTTTATATGTCTATATGTACTACAATATTATAATAATACCCTCTAAATACTTAAATATTGCGTTCGTAAGTGTCAAAGTAGCAAAGTGAATATAAATCTAAATATTGTTACACTTATACATTATAAACTGTAAATACATTTTATTCAAAAAATAATAATAAATATATGTCAGTATTATAAAAAACTTACTGTTTATATATTTATATGTACGCATAAGTATATAATTTCAATGGATAGTAGCTAAATGTAAACCTACATCAAATTCTGTGTGTCAACGTCACAACGTTCCTTTGTTGTGAATGAGGTTCTATTAACCTCTTTATAATCATAATAAGTGTGTAGTAATAGTTTATAATAATATCAAAATAATAATAATTATAAAAATAAGCTCTAGATTTGAATTAAGTACCTACCATAAATTTTGTACATCAAGTAATGGAGGGTTACGCATTCCGCGGATCGTATTTGACGCGATGATTTATATTTTAACAATTTGCATTCCTTCTCTTATTTTTTTTTAATAATTAATTTATGGTAGTCATCGTACATTTATTATAAATTAGCAGCGGCATGAAAAAAATATGTAATAATAAATAAATTTAAATGATATGATACTTGAAATGATTAGTGCGTTATTTTATGTATAATTAAATCAAAATCAAATTACAAATACAATGATCATTACACTTTTTATTATTTTTATTCATGTAGTTACTTAAATAAGCAGTGAATTTATTATAAATAATCAATTTAGTGGGTACCTTATTACTAAAAATTTACTATAATGTCATACGTCCTCTTCTTTTAGACATTTGGCTTTCTAATTACTTATTTTCTATCCTGAGAACAACAGCCATGTCGTAATAAAGCTTTTTTGTATTTGTAATTGCATTGTGGTACCTAATTCTTAACCCTAAATTATTGTCAATGCGCACAGTAAATTAGACGATACTTTGTTTTAGAATTACATATTATTCCTTACCCTTAATCTATTCCTAACTTATTGATAAGCACGGGTTTTACTCACGTATAATTTTGTCGATGAAGGCACCGACACTATTTCGTTTCATCTATATAAGGTGACTTTTTTTTATATTTTTAACAATATCAACATTTCAAACTATTTTTGACCAGTGGTTGTGGGTATAAGTTTTATAAACGATTGTTTTTGTTAGATTTATTAATGTTATATTTTCGTAGAATGTAAGCACTTATTTTTGCTCTAATGTATGGTAAAAATGTAATAGATATATCTTACACAATTTATGAGTATTTCATCGTATTATGATAAGCTGTTAGTGTAGATGCATTATTATTGGAAAATAGCAATCTCGATTCTGTTCAAACGTATAACGCATCTAAAGCAAGAAATATACATATGATTTATTTCTAAAATCTGTGACTGGCCTGTCAGTTTAGTTGGTAGTAGTTCTGCTTTCTGCGCTGTAGGTTGAGGGTTCGATTCCCTTCCAGGATAAACATTTGTGTGAAGAACATAGGTGTTTGTTCTGTGTCTGGGTGTTATAGAGTATCATATGTATTTAAAAATATATAAGTATTCTATCAGTCATCTAGTCACCATAATACAAGCTATGCTTAGTTTGAGACTAGATGGTGTTGTGTGCATTGTCTAGCAATATATATTTCTTTATTTATTTATAATACATACAAGCTATACTTAGTTTGGTGCTAGAACAAATAATGTGCATTCTTCATCAATATTTATTATATTTATTGATGGACACTGTAGGTATTGTGTCTATAACATCATTTAAAAATATACCGTCTGATCGACGCTTACCTATCTACTCGTTAACATAAAATATGATATGCTATTATGTATAAATATTATATGTTATTATGAAGGATCTAAAGATTCATAATTTTAAATACTATCAGTACTTCATACCTGTATTCACAGACAATAAAACAATTTATCATTTTCCTAAAATTTTAATAGATCTCGATAAGTTGAATCAATTGTTTTTGGTACTATATATACCTATGTATATCAAAATAATTGGTGTGTTCAATCATGTATGATAGTGTACCGTTTAATCATTAACTTAATCTATTATTTAATGTTTATAAAATCTATATTATTTTCTAAATTTAACACGATCTGAATTCATGTTGTGTAAGTAGTTAACGGGTTTTAGTAATCAGCTCGCGACTATGGTTATGGCGAACGGAAACCTCTGGAATAAATTAAAAGGATTAAAAGGATAAATATCCGTTAATTAAATAATTACAGAAATGTACAGAATAATATAAATACACGTGAAACAGTTGAGCTAGCAATGGACCGTTTAAAACGATCTATAGATAGCTCAACTGATCCAGATCACTGACAGAGGGCAGCGTTCCCAAGATACTGGCGGCATTGCCACGTTGAATTGCAATGCTAATACGCGTATGAAATAATTTTGAAAACGCGGTGGTTTGATATCTGCTAATATTGCGTTTTACGTTTAGCTGAATCGAGTCGCAATCAAAATAAAACAAGTAATATTTTGACACGGGCAGTGTTTTAAAAAAATATTTTTAAGGAATCATTTTAAAATCATTGTAAACAAACAAGGGAATAAAATGAACTGAATTACTTATTACTTAAATAACTTAATAACAACTGTCGTGAATTTGTAGTTATTTAATAGAAAATTTCTAAGATTATATCTTAGACTAAAGACCGTACATTTTTTAGATATTCAGTGCGATAATGCATGTTAAACATTATGTATATTTGTCGTTATAAATAAGTATTTGGGGTTTTTGTATTATTATGAAAAATAGATAAAATAATTTCGCACCATATTTTTTTTTCAAATTTTCCTATGTATGTGCATTTCAGCACTGACATTTTTGTTATGCATTTGTTTACACCAATTTTGGTGATCCGAATTCGTATTTTTTCTTATCCTAGTAAAATATCTGTAAAATCTGTCTGTTTAATTTTTTATTTTTTGGTTTTAATTAAAAGCCAAACCCCAAATTCAAATTTATACTAAGAAAAATCATGGATCCTGTATCGGAATTTGAAAAATGCGTGCGTATTACATGTTTTATGTATAACGAATGTGTTTTGAATTTACGTTATCCTCATATTTTGATTTGAATAAAGTTCAAATTTTGACATTGACGACTGATTGGTTTGACGTTTCGAATGCGTAATGCCCTTGTGAGAGTTCTATAACGTAATATTTTTGTTTTTTAATGTTTATTAAACTTTTTACGCTCACCTAAGTATTATTATTATTATAGATAGGCAAGATTAGTTTTTGCCCTATAAATTAAATGTAAGTACTAAATGTGCCAAGATACTTAAATATGTAAAAACAAAGTGTCAAAATAGTTTCCGCGTTTTAGATCAAAATTTAGTAAATCGATGTACAATTTTAGTCACTCACTACAAACATTATTATATTAAATAAATGTGTTTTTGTAAGTTATTTTAAAAATTAATCCATGTTTTTGTATAACCAAAGACAATAAAAACTTAACTAAAAATCAACGGGTCTTTTATTTTTACCTCAGTGATTTTATTGGGCTGGTACGGTGCTTTCTGTCCATGTGGTCTAGGACGTGGAGGAATCCTGTACGTTACAGGACGAGCTCGCAGCTCTTTTTAAACTGGGCAGTTTCGATCTCCGTAATGTGACAACACCGTGCTTACGTACCGAAGGTTGGTTGACCATTGACTATTGGTTATCATCAGTACTAAAATTGGTTTCAGCATTGCTTGCTGGTATTTTTGATCCTATCGGATTTTCATTTCCGTGTACATTTCTTGCAAAATGTATAAGTAATGCAGGATTTGTGAAAACTAAGTTTTGTCTGAGCTGAGTCGACCCTCTTCGAGATATGATTTCTTTGGTCTCACTTTCTCTTTTTGTGACTTCTGCGTTTGGTTTTTTGGTTTGTTAAATTATAATATTAAGTAGGAATATTGTAATATTGGTAATGATATAGTAATTGTAATATTAAGTAGGAATATTTGTAATTAATGATTTTTATGATTGTAATAGTATATATACATATATTTATTTATGATAAATCCTATGAATCCTATATGACTATCATGTTCAAAGCTGTGACGCACCCTCCTGGTTTCCGCGGAAGATCAGCGTTGTTTTCAGTAGTACCTACTACTGAACGCAACATCATGCTGAGTCGGACACCATTTTGTGACGTCATCCCATGGATTGAGAGACACAACATAGAACATAGAACGTTTTTTTTAATATTGTTTCTCTAAGCTGCTTTTATTTTATTTTTTTCTGTGTATTTCTTGTTTTTAATATGTCTGTGTGTCACTCGGTTCCTTGTGTACCGTTGCAAATAAAAAAAATTTTTCTTCTTTCTTTCTTTCTCTCACTTGCTGGCAAATCTGAAATTGTAACAAATGATTGCCGGGCTCGGGAGACACCTTCTAGATTTTCAGTTACTTCAGTTACTTCTTTGATGATGTCTAAAGGAGATAGTCAGAGGCACGACTAACATATTTGGCACACGCCCACGCCAGTAGTTAGTATTTCAATGACCAATGACTTTCACGCCTTCGAATTTCCCAGGTTCTACGACATGCCGGTTTCCTCACGATGTTAGCATTGGCATTGTGCACACTTTTATTGAATAACATTGGTGCACGACCAGATTCGAACCCACGACCTTATGATCGAAAGATAAGAGAGCTACCATTAAACCACTTATACCATCATAATAATAACATAATACATTTTTTTTTCAAATACGTTAAAGTTATCGGAAGGTTGTATAAGTAAAAGCCGCGGGCTTTGAAAAGTAATTACCTAATACTACTATTGTCGAAAAGTCTTCTTAAGTATTTGGATGTTTGATTGTGGTTCAGTAACGGCCGAACAAATTTTGGTTACATACCAGGTGCGCTGCAAAAGCGAGGCAGCCGCATCAGCATCCTGAAGATATCGTTATATTAGACTCGCAGAGAGCTGGCAGCCAGTTGGGTGTGTTTTACCCAGAGGCTGCTCGATTAGAAGGACTAGCAATAAGCCTTGAAAAGAGTGATTTTCACTTCCTTCGAGCAGCGAGCGAACCTGCATGCAAGCATGTTTCCTCGGACCGCCAGCGCTCTGCGTTCCCTCTCTATATCCTCGTCATCTTTAAGATTCTCGGTCACAATATGCCCCAGGTATTTAAAAGTACTTACAACCCGTAGAGCAGCGCCATTGAGCATAATAGACGGATAGACGGAACATGGACTGGTCCAACTCTTACTCTTGATATTGGCTATTTTTTATGCAGGTAAGCCGCGGACAAAAGCATGTAAATAAAAAAGAGTAAGTTAAAAGCTTGTAAATATATAAACGCAATTTCTTATATTGCACTGATTTGGTTCATGAACGCGCGCTTGGGGACCTATTCTCAAGATTGGCTCAAATCTAAAACGACTTCTGGTAAGAAATGAAACGTGAGTTTTAATTAAATTGGCTTATCGTGTCGTACCTACCTATGCTAATTTTAACGTGATTTTCTCGTCTCAATGGGGCTGGAAGCCCGTCACATTTTCTTACAAAGCTGATTAATATACGAGTATTAGCAAGGGAATATGGCCTATACGAAGAATAGCATATCAAAAAGCTGGTACACTCTTGGCTACTAGACTATATACTTTTATAATGTATGATTTTTATCAAATAGATGGAAAAATCCCAAAAAGTGGCCTACACAATGTCTCAATGGGTTGAGAAAATTTTTCGTTATTTGGCATATTACAGGCAAATATAGTCCTACTCTATGAAACCTTTACCTAAACAAAGAAAACCATGTTTTCTATAAGAACTGAACACAAATATAAGTAAAAAAATATAAACTGATCGGGATCCATGCCATATCTATCTATCTATCTATTTAATCTGATACTTTTTAACAAGCAATTCTTGTATATACGTTTAATAATCTGAATCTCGAAAACGGCTCCAACGATGTTCATGAAATTTATATGCAGGGGTTTCAGGGCGATAAATCGATCTAGGTAGGTTGAATTTTTAGAAAACGTCGTTTTGTACTTGTTTTATACCGAATTATTTTATTTTATTTTATTGCCGAGTAAAGCTCGGTCATCCAGGTACTTAAAATAAACTGAAACAGTATCAATTCTCCTAGTATCGAGGTAAGATGAGATGGGAAAGTAGACTTTTCCATCTCATAATTTTTTGTGTTCGGTTCTTATAGAATAAATGGTTTTGTTTGTTTAGAAACAGGTTTTTATATAGTCAGGCATGGAGTTATAGATAATTCCACCCCTAACTATATAGGTAATAAAAATACAATTAAATAAATATATCAAGGAAAATATAAATGACATATGAATTATAATAGGGCTCGAGGATATTTGAAATAAGCATATATTTATAAATGAAGGAAATTTTATTGAAGGAAACTTTATTGAAACGCTAAAATTAGTGACAAAATTTTTGTTTATTTAACACGTTCCCAGCGGCACTGATTTATCTGTACTTTCCATTACTGCGTTACGAGACGTTTGAAACCTCGTTCTGAACCAGAGTTTGTAGCGGCACGAGGCTTAGTAAACCCCACCGCCCACAGGAGACAAAAATCCTTTTTTTGGCGCCAAATAAGGCGAATTGTACGGTTTTTGTCGCGATTATTATTATCAATGAGTTGATTAACCTAAATCTGCCGCCGCCTGTGGGCAGATTATTTAGTTTAGATTCTATAGGTAAAATAAAATGTGGGGTCTTATGTACCCCATACCGCACTGAAAAAGGGCAGTTTTTCATATTGTTTAGAGATGGGAAAAAAAATATCGATTTTATTTAATTGTACTTATGGATGCTTTTTATTAAAACAGGTCAAACAATAATATAATTTATAATATTATATATTGTATTTATACACCATATTTTAAATATACATAGCTGGAATTTATTTATTATATTCCTACATAGTTATTTCACTTAGACTGAGTATAATTTGTAAATATTGATTGAAACTTACCTGTTTTTCAAATATCGGTAATTTTGAATTAGATATACCACCAAATTCCTCTTCATCATCAATAATATTATTAATTAACTTTCTTCGGCAACGTTTCGACATCTTATTATATCTTCGCGGGCGCAGCGTTCAACGTTTTGCACAACACTAACCGCGTGAAGCTAGCGTAGGGTGCGGTACGAGGTGTGCCGGGGTACGAGGTGTTCGCTACCTCGTAACGCACTGTATTAAATTTTTATTTATTCAGTGCGGTACGAGGCCTAAAAAATCCGGTATTAAGGTAGGTATACCAAAAAACTCGGCATCAATAGCATCTCAGATATAAAGTTATCTCTTTCCTAGACTGAACCAGACGGAAGTTACGCCTCTCGCAGGACAGAGAAGTTTAACTTTTTCCTTACCGCTATAAAGACGAGACACGGACGAGGTGTTTCAAGCCTCTTTTCGCACTTATCGTGTATAAACCTTATCTTACCCTAAAAATAGGTAGGAATTATATTTTTACTTTCATAATTACGTATCAATTAGACAACTTTATTAACTTTTGCGGTATCGTTACGATATACTTACATATAATTAAATAGTTTATATTTCTTATGAATGTGCTACAAAACATCATTTTATACTATAATTAATTTAGACTAGCCCTCAGCTCAGTTTGTAGTAGCTTTGATTTCTATTCTGTAGATTGGTTTGATTGGCAGTCCGTCGGTGTCCTGGGAGGCTCTCCCAGGACCTCCCAGGACACTGACTGACTTCCAGTATGATAAACATCATACTGGCAAGGATCATATAAAAACGTTTTTAGACCAAACGAGTTTCTCTGAACTGGGGTTAGGAGAAACGGGCACCTAGATTCACTAGCATGTAAGAAGGTGACTCAAAGTGGTCCTTGTGATTTTATTGAATAAATAATGTTTTGATTGATTGATTTCTGAATCCCATAGAACTGCCTTTATGACACAGCTTTGCTTAGTTTGGGGCTAGATGGCGCTGTGTGTAATATCTTTTATTATTAATATATGTCTATTGATATTTATTTTTATTTTCTGTTTTGTAACTTTTGTTTGTTTAGCTTTGTTTATTTCTATTTATTTAGATATTTTTATATTATTCATGTCCGCTAAACAGAATCGGTGATATCGGAACACGAGCGTGGATTGTTGAGTCTGCAATCCACATATATTATGCTGAGTTAGGGTCCATTTTGCGGCAACCATTATTTATGTTAGTATGTGTAGGTTTTTATATTTGTCTATTGTAATGTGTTGTTGCAAATAAAAATTTATTCTATTCTATTCTATTTCACAGTGTCACTGAAGATCAGGGCACTGTGGCGTATACCGCTAAGTGTCGTCCTTTTTTGCTGTCATAACATTTGGTTAACACAATATTTACCTAAATCTACCTTTACCTCTTTTGTAGCACAAAACGAACATTTTATTATTATTATGATTACATACATAACAGATTTTCATAAATTGCACGCAGAAGCGTTAAATATATATTTGAATCTAATTATGGGCACCATAACGGGAGGTACAATTTTCAAAACAAAAAAATCCTAATAAAACACTGATCAAGCAGGTATATAGATTCCTGTACATAATCATAAGAGCCCTACGGACTCTTTTCCTCTAAAGATAACCCCGAACTGATTCGTGCGTGACCACAGAAAAACTTGTGAAATAAGAAATCAGATTATATTACAGTGATGCAATGTTGATAGATGAAACATACAATTTAAAGTTTTTGACAACTCATCTCCTATTCCATTTTTCAAAAACCAGCTTTGGTATGGTAGGATACCATTGGTTTGTAAAGCTGCAAGTAGAAGCGTTATGTAAATATATATGAAGTTTTTTAAACATACGCAATCAGAACACATTATTAGAAATACATACGGGTATTTATACGTATTTATTCGTAGGTCACGGGATGACTATCATCCCGTGACCACGACAGAGTGTAAACCTGTCGAAACGTCGGGAAAAATAGGTAAATAAACGCGATAAATACCCGTATATATTTATAATAAATATATATGTGCACCATAACGGTACAGTATTCTTAAAAATAACAGAAAAATACTAAACACTAAATACTAATAAAACACTAATCAAACAGGTATATAGAATTATCATAAGAGCCCTACGGGCTCTTTTCCCCGAAACACAGTCCCGAACCGATTCGTGCGTCATATATTGTTAAATCTAAATTGAACCGAAGGGGAATAGGACCCGCGGGGCTGTAAATTCACCAAACGCGATATTTACGATCAAGTTCGAATCAGCACGCTGAACTTGGGTGTACTTACCTGAAGCTTCAGGCGTCGTCTTGTGGATAAGACTTACAAAGTTCAGGACGTAAAAACAAACTAGCTGCTGCCCGCGGCTTCGCACGCGTGGTACCTACATAAATGTAGCCTATGGTCGTCCCTAAGATACAATTTATGTTCTTATCAAATTTTGTCAAGATCCGTAAAACTGTTTAGTCGAGAAAAGGTAACATAAAAACAGACAGACAGAAGCACTTTTGTATTTAGAGCAATGTTTGCTTCACAAGCAAGACGGCCAAAAATTATCGTCTTTTTATAAACAATTTAATCACTTTCTTTTTTTAATCACTTGACATTGGCAACATTGTCATCATTATGGCACATGCCATTAGATGAAAAAGAAGAGAAGAAGAACCTCTATCAAAAATTAACACTTTAAAATATAATAGTTATTAAAAAAAAATTGTATCAAAAAACTGGTTATTAATTTTATTTCAAAACTTTGTAGGGGTCACTTATGCGTATTACAGTGAAAATTTTCAAAACAAAAACAAAAACAAATAAATAAATAAAAATAAATAAATAATCCCGGACATTTTACACAGCATCATCTGGCCCCAAAGTAAGCTGAGCTTGTGTTATGGGTACCACATGACTTATATACTACTTATATACGTTTTTTTGTAAATACATACCTATTCTACATAGAAACACCCAGACCCAAGACAAATACTTGCAGATCATACAAACATTTGTCCCGCGGCGGGAATCGAACCCGCCGAATTTTGATCGAACAACAAATAATATGCGAGCAATAGTATGGAAAATTAGGTGGGGAAAGACAAACAGACAGGTTCCTTGTCGCCTTCGGAACCCTTTTAACTAACCTAACCTTAAGTTTTATGTTGCTACCATTACTTACCATTACTTTGAATGTACGTATGTGCTGATAAAGGAAACCAGAGACATGTTTATTTATTTACAGAAATGTACAGAATAATAGAAGGTGGCAGGTTCGACGCCCGCCGCGAATATTTGTGTGATCTGCAAGTATTTGTCTCGGGTCTGAGTGTTTCTATGAATAAAACCTAAGTATGTATTTACAAAAAAAAAGTATGTAAGTAGTATATCAGTTATGTGGTTCCATAACACAATCTCTGCTTACTTTGGGGCCAGATGATGTTGTGTGAAATGTCCGGCATTATTTATTTATTTATTAATAATAAACAGTAATATAAAATACATGTGAAACAGTTGAACTATCTAAGGACCGCTTAAAACGATCAATAGATGATCTAGATCACTGCCAGAGGGCAGCGTTCCCAAGACACTGGGGGAATTGTCACGTTGAATGGCAATGCTGATAAATGTTTTATGTCTTCTTGCCCCGAACCTTCCCCTCGCTGTATGTCTTGGAAAAATCATCTAATAAATCGACAAAAGACTCTATTACTTATATTATTAGCTCAGTAGTAGTTCTAACTATGAACTACCAAATAAATAAAAAAAAAAAAAATAATAATTGAGCTATTTGACGGCGTCTGATAGACACATCCCGTGACTCAAGAGCATGCTCCTATGTGGACCAGCGTATTAGCATTGCTATTCAAAGTGGCAACAACACCAAGTTCTTGGGAACGCTGCTGACAGTGATCTAGATCAGTTGAGCTATCTAGATCTTTTGAAACGGTCCTTAGATTTTATATTATTGTATATTATTCTATAAATTTCTATAACTAAAATAACATAGATTTTACGTATGTTATGCATGAGAGTAAATTTTGATAAAATGACAGGGTTTAAACTTAAATTTGAAGGCTACTTAGATGGCCTACTTTCTACTCTGAATTTTGAAGGATTACGGGCTTTCAAACGTCTGAGTTGGTTTCAAATGCATATGGCATTTCAGTATTCGGGTTAATGGCTGCATTGCCAGAAAACCTGTCGGTTAAGTGGTTATCTATCTGGGTTTTCTGGAATACCATAGTAATTCCCCACTGTAGTGATATTCCATGTCTCGGTCGCGGCATCAGAACGAGGCCTTAAAAAGTGATAAAGTTTGCTTTGCATTATTTCCCCGCAATCAATTCTCGCCGGAAGTATCGAAGTTGTGCTAACTAATTCATGAAACTCACTGTTTGCAGCTTCCATTTAAATGTATCCTTTTGAAGGAAATTCCATTTTCTAAGCAGGAAATATGACTAGTAAAGTTATGATCTTACTAACATATGCCCGGGTATTTGCACGTGGTATGGTATCCATAAAAAAATGTCAATTACCTCCAATACAATCGACATTTATTTACAGAAATGTCAGGAATATACAATATCATAAAATACATGAGAAACAGTTGTGCTATCTGAGGACCTTTAAACGATCTATAGATAGCTCAACTGACCTTACTGCCAGAGGGCAACGTCCCCAAGACACTGACGGTTGAATGGCAATGCTAATACGCAGAGCCAGATAGAAGCCAGATCTTGGGTCACGCGGTGTTTCTACCAGACGACGAGAAATAATTTAGACAACGCGACGGGCACCTGTTCCCTACGGGCACAGGCTCTCAACTTCAAGAGGCTCAAATATGTACGTCCTATCGAGACCGGCATATTTTCGTATTTTGAGGTCCATCGGATCATTAATATTAATAAATAAACAAATTAAATTCAAATAACGCAAAGACATAGTCTCCCACTCTGTAGAAAGACATATTGAGATAGCATAGAGTTGGAGCGGTTCCTTGTAATACACAGACCTTGGATATATAGACGAATTGCCACTATCAATCATAGTAAAGTCACTATTTTATGTATGTGCCCAAAGGGTTGCCATTTGTTAAATGGTTTCACTTTCAAAACTTTCGTGAGTTGTACTATGCATTTTGATAAACAGGGGCTTTACTCACGTATTATTTTGTCGATGGAGGCACCGACACTGTTTCGATTCATCTAGAGAATCTTCATCAGGGTGAGTTTGATCCGCGGTCCGCTCGTTGCCGCTCGAGTTCACGGTTCGCACATCGGGTGAGGTATCAAAACAGTGTCGGTGCCTCCGACATACTACGTGAGTAATACGTGACAATAATACGTGAGTAAAGCCCTTGTTTATCAAAATGTTAAATGATTCCCTATAATTGAGTTAATTTGAATGAATGAGTAAAATATTGTGGTCGTTGATTCATAAACAAATCAATTACTTGTTATATGTTTTGCACTACTCCAATTACAATAACGGTGTATTCTTTGGTAACTTTATCGATCAGGATTCATTTTGTTATAGTAGTTAACGTATAATTATCGCGTATTGTAATTTGTAATTTATGTCCTAAAATTTCAGTTATGTTGCAATAACCGTGGTCGTAGGCTGACTGGTTGCCTAATGGAGCCAACTATAGTAACTGCCACTTCGGCCAAATGCATAGATAATATCTTGGTAAAAGCGTAGTATCTCTGGCAGTTCAACATTCTGTGAGTGGGCAACAGCAGTTATTCATAAGAGTAGGCGTACCTTGTATGAACTATAGAGTGAAAAACGGTATAATTTCAGTGAAGAGTTTAAAGAACAAGAAAAAAATACTTAAAAAAAATTTTTGATCTCTACTAAATCTCAGTATTTGAGTTAAAACAATTATAATAAAATAAAATAATAATAAAAAGATCCTTCATTTTACCCACGTAGATACCGCTGGACTCGTTTACTTCAGCTACTTTCATAGAATTATGACTTATGGCATTCTGTTGAGTGCTGCAGATATTAACACCATATTTGTGTTGCAGTAGAGGGTTGTTCGTGCAATTTATAACATGAGCCCTAGATTATTTTGATGACGAAAAAGCCTGGGATGAATCTGATCTAACTCGACTCGGCATCCGTAACAAAATTGGCAAGGATCATTAAAAAAAGTGTTCAGACCAGACTAGTTTCTTGCCGGATTCTTCTTGAACTGGGGTTAGGAGGAACCTGCACCTAAATTCACTTGCATATAAGAAAACGATTTAAAGTATTAGTAAACAATGTTTTGTTTTTTACTTTGACTTGAGCTCGGCTCAATTAGCCATCGAACCAGCTCTAACAGAAATGCGACCAGGGTGTCGAAGCAAGCATAATATCCGTTCAGCCGCGGAAACGTAACAAACGAACAGACACATACTTTTGCATTTATAATATTAGGTACGGAAGTATGGGTTATATAAAGAAATAATGGACGGACATTTCACACAGCATCATCTAACCCTAAAGTTGTGGCTCATTTTAATTTACACCTGAATTCCCCGAGTAAAAATTCCCTGGTTTCAGCATTTTTCCAGACAATCTCGTCGATATTAATTCTACCTTCGTTGTCGTGAGAAAGTGCAGACTGTGGCTGAGCTGGCTGACAAGATGGACGATGTCAGCGTTGTAATGCCAGATTTCTTGGAGTTCAGCATCGTAATATGCCGTACGTTTTTTTCGCTTTTAGTCACCTTCATTGCCAGTAGCCAAGTCGTGTGACGAATTTAATAGGCCACCCGGCAGCTGCGATATGGTATGTAACAAAGCATGGTTCTTCTTCTTCTTATCGTGTTACAAGTTATATCAAACCAGCGTGGTGAAAGAATTAAAGTGCGCAGTGACTAATGAAGGTAAAATCGTCTGACTGACTGACTGACTGATCGTCTGAACGAGATACGCATATTTCACAGACCGAAGATCTGATAACGAAAATATTTTTACGGGGTGTACGGGCTTAGAAGTAATTAATCCGAATAAAAGATTAAAACTAAAATTATTTGTATAACATGCATTTTACAATCGTATAGAAAATTTGGTTAAATTATGTGCAGTAGTTGTTAAACTGTGTAGCAGCTACCAACGCCGGCTTAAACCAAATGCATATATAATTAGGATATGGATCTGCGATTTCACTGTTGCTAAGAAGTTTTCATACGGCAGTTATATGATGCACCGCTTTAAGAGAACTAAAGCTTAGTAGTATTTAAGTAAATAATCAGCACTCTGGACCCACTGGAGCAAGCTGTCAAGTTAAATCTATACTCCCATGTAAAAACCTAGACAGACCAAAATATAAAGTCGCCGCGTCGCTAACAACTAAAGAGATTTCCCTATAAATGGGTAAATTTGTATGAATGAAGAAGATATTGTGGTGGTTTATACATAAACAGATCAATTGTTATATTGTGTACTAAGTTGTGCAATGATATTGCACAATATTGTAAACTAGCTAAAGACATGTTTTCTCACTCAACATTTTAGAAAAATACTAAAAGGCTTCCTTGTTCGGCGCAGTCTAAAAACCAGCGCTATTTCAAACTGTGTGAAATAGCATAAAGCTGAGACTGTGCTTTTTTGACAAACGCAGATTAGGTTTGGAACGGGGTAAAAGGTAAAATTTTTTTTTTTGTATTAGTTACTTTATTAGTTAGGTTGCTCTCTTAACTGCGTACCAGCTATGTTACTTGTATCTGTGTGTGTGTGTCAAAATAAATTTATTTCATTTCAACTCATTTAAATGTTTTTTTTTTAAATTATTAGATTTCTAAAGTCCACAAAGAACATTTAAAGTTTTGCGATGTCTATAGGTATGTCTGCGCGCCCCTAATCAGAGCTGTCTCTCACATACTGTTAGTTTTGTCGTAATTATTTTTTTCACGGTAAAACAATATAGTAGCTACTGAAATAAAAACATTAAAAAAATATTTTATGAGCACCTACCTCCCCGACGTGTAAGGTTATATTTTATTTTTCTAGATAGTGTTGCATATCGTTGGATAGGTCTTTTAAATATATTAGGTTTCTTGAACAGATTTTCGATACAAATAAAATAAATAATGCCAGACATTTCACACAGCAGCATCTGGCTCCAAAGTAAGCAGAGCTTGTGTTTGTAAATATTTGATAAACAAATATTATGCTTTGGAGTTGCCATTTTTTAATAGAGGTTTAATAGAGGTTTTGATGATTTGTAAACCATAAAATTCAAATATTTGAATTTTTAAGTTCACAAATCAGGCTTTGTGAGTTACTCAAAATCTAGTTAAGTCTTACTAGCCGTGATAATTTTATCTTATCATATACCCAACTATTTTAAAATCAACGATACGACGACGATACACTTTTTTTTAAATTAACTAACAGCTATGGTTTTTTGAAATGAAGTTCCTTATCGCACGGTACTGACTTGATGGCTAGGCGAAAAAATATGTAAGAATTTTCCGTCACGACCCTTTCTTTAGTGTAGGCGGTTATCCATAGGGTGACGCGACTGAATTAATTAGATAAACGAATAAACGAATGCATTAGATGAATTCAATGATGAGTACAATAAATTGTTTATTTTTACAACTCTAAAAAATATATTAATCACGAAATTTCCTACCTTTAATAATTGATAATTTAATTAGTTGAAGGAATCTTCAATTAATTTGTTATTTTTGGGTTTCATTTAGTTTCTCTCAGACACTAGTAATTCATTCATTTGTATTTTGTTAATTAATAATAATACGTTTATCAATAATAATATACTACGATAGGAACTTCGTTTCAACAGAGTGATTCACGACACCTTTTTTTTGTTTTTTTTGTAGTTTTTTGATGTTTTTTCTTGTTTTTTTTGACACACATTTTTTGTTGTTTTGCCAACTGGATGCCTTTGAATTAGTTAGGGACCTCACCACTGGTCTTTTCTACCCCTACCACTTTCGAAAACGTGTAATGTGCGTGGCCCGACATGCACTTGACCAATTTATTTCCAATCTAATATTTCTGTTCCGAAACGTATATTTTTTGTTTTTACAAAGTTTTTAGGTGATTATGTTTTTTCGATATATGTAAGGCAAAACATAACGAGCATGCGCTAAATTTATATGAGTACGTAGAAAAAAGACCCGCCTCTGTCGTAAAAGCACTTTAGGAGTGAACTAAAATAACCTCACGAAATATTAATGAAAAATTCCCGACGCTAAATAAAATAGAAGAGAACTTTTGACCGAAGAGCGTGAGGTAAGTGCACAAGTCGAGTGCCAAGCCGTTTAACGCCCTTGCTGAGAGGTAAGAACTCGTCGACAATAGTAAACGTGCCTGGGTACACTAGACCCGTCGACATTCACTACATAATCTTAGTTTATAGTAAAAACCTTCGTAACTATAGAACCTACATACTTTAGAGACTAAAGCCAAGCGCGCACTGCAAATAATTTTGCTGTGGATTTATTTAAGTATTGTAGGGAGCGTTCGTGGCATTAACTAACGTTAAATCCACGAAATTAAACAACGTTGTGCGCGAAGGTACTCACCAGGGCAGGGCGGAAAAAACCGCGGCACTCGAAAAAACACCCCGCTAATGCGGGCTACCAAGAGTTCACCAGCCGCGATAATTCTCTCACGAATATTCTCACTGTGAAATAATTCGCAGTGCGCGCTAGATCTAACTACACTGTCGCATCTTACCAAGGCATTTGAGAGCATTGGTGTTCTAGTGGAAGTGGACCTGTCTTTCGTTTGTCCTGCTCAGAAAATGTATCTACGCTATACCAGAATTCTCAAACTGCGAAAGATATCATCATGGGGATCGGTATGTCATGGAAACTAAATCTAAGACATGTGCCAAGTGCATGAAAGAAGACTCTGACGCGCTCTTTAATCCTTTCACCACACTGGTTCAAAATAACTAGTGACACGATAAGAAAAAGGCATTTAGAAAACCAAAGAAAGAATAATAAACGAAAGAAGCGTTCGTAGCATATCTTACTTCCTTATTCCTACTTGCGTAGACACCCTCCGCATCCCATCTGTCGGGGACTTCCGTTAGAGCTGTCGCGGTGGCAGCGGTGAATGTGCCGAAGACCTCAAAAGGCGCAAATATGCCAGTCTTGATAGGGCCTACATATTTACATATTTGAGCTTTTAAGAGTCGAGACCCTGGGCTCGTGGAGAACAGGAGCCCATCGCAGTTTCAAAATAATTTCACGGCGTGTGGTAGAAACATTGCGGGAACTCAAGAGCTGGGTTAGATAAAATACTCAAGAGTCTTTTATCCCAGCGTATTAGCATTGCCATTAAATATGGCAATGTTGCCAGTGTCTTGGAGACTGCCCGGCAGTGATCTGGATCAGATGAGCTATGTATAGAGCGTTTTAAATGGGCCTTAGATAGCTTCATTGTTTTACATGTATTTTATATTTTCGTATATGATGCAATTCTGTAATTATTTTAAAATAAATGCATAGGTGTTCCTAACAGATTGAGGATGTTAAGCAATGCTAAGCGTTGTCAGTACCTGGCATTCTCTTCTTCTTAATCTGAGCGCTTCTATGCTAAGGACAAGTTAATCTGTCGGTCCCAACTTTAAATTTTTATGTCACGAAGGAGGCGTTCGGGGGCCGAATAACTTCTTCACAAGAGTTGGTCACTAACTATGACTCACCTAAGTAGTACCTAAGCAGAATTTTTAAATAAAGGACTTATGTATCATATTTTCAAAAAACATCCAGATATATGTATACAGTGGATTATTAGGCTGATGATGAAGAGCATTGGACCTTCCACCACGTGACAGTAATTAAAAAAATACAAATGTACTCACTGATGTGATCCTCAGGCTCGGCAGATCTCCTAAGACCTTTTCAGGGTGAAGAAGGCAGAGGCACGTCCATACATTACATCTTCATTGCAACATTATAACAAAACCGTAGTAGGCGAAAGCCCGCCTGAGACGCAGAAGGTTGTTTAACTATCTATGATATCTATGAGCTTGCAGCTCATAAATATTTAGATATATAACTCTTGCTACTGTCGCACCTGTCGCGTGCGATATACTACTTTTCAAAATGTCGGCACATGCCAGATGTAATGTTCGGACGTGCCTCTACCTACCCTGATAGACACCCTCATCAGCCTGACATTATTACTGTATCTTTCTTTGATGGATTAATTTCCAACTAGTAGAACGACGAGCAGTCTAGGGTCATTCATATTTGCAGATCATACAAACATTTGTCCCGCGGTGGGAATCGAACCCGCAACCTTCTGCGTATCAGCCAGGTCTTAGCCCACTGCGCCACAGAGGTCGTCATATATAATTATACATAATTATACACTTACATAATCTTTAAATAAACTAAATATATTACTGATATAAATAAATACATACATACACTATACATACACTGAGTATAAATTTAATCTAATTTAATTCATTAAACAAAATTACAATATAATTATTTTACACATGAATCCCGTTCGAAGTATGAAGCAAGAGTGCAATCCTAAGTCTAGGTAGTTCCCATGAAAAGTGCAGCGTTCGGTTGTCAGGCGGCCCACGGTCCGCTGACCATGTGCCAGGTGCCTCGTGCCATGCCGATGTCTTGTACCGGTCGAGCCAACGCAGCGCTCTACATATATTAGCATTGCGTAACGATTACGCAGGCACTTGTCAAATCATTGATTTGTCAAATTTTATACTCGTCAAATCTTTATTTGTCAAATTAAAGACACGTCAAATTCTTGATTTTTCAAACTGGAGACTTATCCAAACCGAAATTTGTCAAATACTTGATTCGTCAAGTTATTAATTATACTAATACTAGGTTCGTAAAATGAGCTATTAGTTAAGCACGCTTTAGGGCAGTCAAGATGAAAATAGAATTATACAAAATAACATCATTATATTATTTCAAAAAAAAAAACAATAAAATGTAATATAATGTAATGGTAATGTAACTTATATAGCATTATGTATTTATTTACAGAAATAATTACAGAAATGTACAAAATAATATACAATAATATAAAATACACGTGAAACAGTTGAGCTATCTAAGGACCGTTTAAAACATTCTATAGATAGCTCAACTGATCCAGATCACTGCCAGAGGGCAAATAGAAACAAAGAGAAACAGTATTAAAATAACAATATAAAATCAAATTTCAATGCGAAATTGAAATTAAATTATTTATAAAAAATAACGAGAAATTAAATTATTTAAGTAACTGACATTTGACTGACATTGTCATTAAAGTAATAATTATTCAAATAGATCATAATAAAAAAGAAACACTTATTATTTTCAAATAGGTTGCATTACGCTTATCACCTAGGTTATATCGAAGATGAAGCACTTTAGTTTTCGATCTCACAATGACTAGACGCATTACGTATTTGACGTGTATACGTTTTGACGAATAATTGAATTGACGAATCGCGAAAATGATAAATTAAGCTTTTGACTTGAGTAGGATATGACAAATAAAGGATTTGACGAATCACGAAATTGACACATTAAGCTTATGGCTTGTTAAGGATATGGACAAACAAGTATTTGACGACTGTCTGCGAAATCTGCGTAACACCTCCCACCGAAGAACAGCGAGTATTGAAGCTTGTAGTAAATTGAGCTGGGGGTTGCTTGGGATCAACCCTTCTTATATCTGGAAGAGCGTAGACTCCCTGTAGTTCAGCTAAGCTTTCCTCAGAAATTTGGCGTGAATTCTTCATCGGTGTCGGTCCATACTTTCTGTATAACATCACGCTAGTAAGTGCACATGCACCGGCTATAACCACGTACATAGGGATTGTAGTATGGTATCGAGTGTAGTCGACGTTTTTCTCGAGATGTAACGGCGATTGCAATGAAATTTTCTTGTTAGTGGCTTGAAGGTGGTCCAGGTTGATAGAATACAATTTGAATGCTGGATCTGAAGATGAAGTGACTAAGTCGCTGCTAGGTAGATCCATAATTTTCAATGCTTGTCCCTTTAAACGATCGTTAGTATTTGAGATCCTAAAATCTTCGGTTTCTAAGTAACATCTTTGTGGAATTATGGCGAGATAGCTGCCTTGGAGCGTCTTGTAGAGATCTTGACCACAAGAGAGATGTATCTTAGTGGAGACAGGGAAGCTGACGCTATAGTGTCTCTCGTCGAGTTTTTCATACGCCGGTTTTGTTAAGGTGATGCTGATGGAGCTACTTATCTCGTTCCGCTGCTGTGTTGAGATGAAATGCGGGATACAGTCATCTGATAATCGGCTCTGCTCGTGTCTTTTCTCCTCGCATATATATCATTTTCTGGTCTTCGGGCATTCAGTTACTCTTCTACTTAACCTCTATGTACTTAAAATCTTTCTCATGGATAGCTAGGTATGGGACAGGAGGAGCAAGAACTTCGTTATTTTTGTTAGGGATGATAGATAATCTATACTTTATTATAAATTAATGGGAGCACGATTGGGAACTTATAAACTATAATTATATCATTTCCTACACAGTAAAAACCTAATCTAATTATATCGAAATACTCTATAATATCTAAATCTACTATTGCTCACTGCCATAAAGAATGTTCAATTTACGAATTATATCGCGAACTGTATTCAAATTTATGACCGAATGATGCGTGGTGGAAGCTCTGATAGAAGCATGGATATTTTGTAACTTAATTAGTTCTTGAGAGATAGAATCTACATTATCCGTTAAAATCATAAGAATTTGAGCTAGGTGTACGTACTTGACTAAATCATGATCCCTAGAAGTTTCAGATTGCCTAATTTTATTTATTAAAACTTCAATTTTATTCTGATTGTTTACAATACTATTTAAATCTTTGAATATTGTAGTGTAAAATGTTTAGATAAACTTACGTGATTATTCAATTCAGTTACCAACTTATTCTCATTATTTTCTAATGTTTTAATAGCCTGATTATAATGTAATGCGTCAGTGTAGTCGAGGTTACCAGTTATACTTTTAACTACCGATCCGAGACCATCTACGAGCCCTCTTTTTACACGGTTTATCTCAAAGGACTCTAATTGTTCGAGCACACTTGTGACTTTATTTTTAAAATAATTTATATGGTATTCAAATAGCGAATTCGTTTTATTATTAAGATGCGGGCTAAATTCGTCAATTTGACTATCTACTGAAACTACTTTATTACGTAACTCTTGGAGGTTGACATTTTGTAGAAACGAATGGTAATGAGAAATTATTTTAGATGAGCCTAATTTGAACGGTAATACCAGGACCGTCATTAAGGCTTTCATGTTTTATCTCCTGCATTAGGCTGGTGCCAGGAGCAGGTGAATTGTCAGAAAGGTCCTGTAACAATTGTTTTTAGGGAGACGCTTT
Source organism: Lampropteryx suffumata (assembly GCA_948098915.1). NCBI lineage: Eukaryota > Metazoa > Arthropoda > Insecta > Lepidoptera > Geometridae > Lampropteryx > Lampropteryx suffumata. The sequence continues at coordinate 17,609,156 of OX402557.1, read as the reverse complement.
AATCTGGATTTGGCAATAGGGCCTCGCTTTTTCTTAGTATAAATATGAATAGGGAGGTCCGCCATTACGACATCATGAGTGTAACGAGGGGCTAATTTTTGTCTGGAAGCAAACGGATTTTTTACGAAAATCTGTTGCTCGGGAAAATATTTAGCCTCTGGTTTTTGTTCCTTATTTCGGTTGTCTGTCAGGTCTTTACGGGCCGCGCTACATATCTCAGGAATAACGTTATATGCTTTAGTCATCCTATCTCTATGATTAGTTGTAATAAATGAGCTGAGAGATCTACGTCGAAAGAGTCGCGAGGATCATAATGTCCTGTAACTACTTCTATCGGTTTGCACTTTGTAAAACTATGGATACTACTGTTGTAAGCTAGAAGAGCGTAAGGCATTAGATGCATAAGATTGATAACAGATTCGGATTTCTGACTCAATTTTAAAATACGAAGGTGTTCTAATATCGTCGAATGGAATCTCTCAACTATACCATTCTCGTTAGGTGTGTGGGAAGCGATTCTGTGATGCTGGATCATATGCATCTTTACAAATTCTGTCACAAGCTGATAAGTGAATTCGGTTCCGTTATCTGTTATTATAGTGTACGGTATTCCGTGATGAGTGCATAAGTTTAATAAAGCCTGTACTACACTAACAGCAGTACCATCTCGCAAATAATATGCTTGTGCATACTTTGAGAATGCGTCTACGATAGTTAGGCATTTCTCGCTTTGAATAGTCAAAAGGTCTAAATGAACTAGTTCAAAAGGTTTACTAGCAGGTGGTACTACTTTAAACTGCTGCTTTATCGGGCTGCGATCATATTTCGCTTGGCCACAAATAGTGCATTCATTTATAAACTTAGTTATTTGCTCTCTCATTTTAGGCCAGTAATATCTATTAGATAAGGCTAGGTAACATTCGTTAAGCCACGATGATTGGTCTTACCATCATGATATTTATTAATAATTTCCTGCTGTCTAAAGTATTCTCTAACGTTCTCTAATTCTGTTTTAGTTAGTGTAAGATTCATAGCCAAATTTTTGAAGGTTTTTTGTATAATAGGTACGATGGTGTATAGAGCCAAATAAGGATTAATCCGGTTTTTATTTTAGGATGGACATAGTCCTTGATCGCGTTTATAACGTCTTCCTCAATATTAGATTCTGATATTTGAACTGAAATACGCATGTGCGTCTCAAATGGTTTGGTGACTACTGGTCTTCCTTTAATATCACCTACGACATTAAAAATTAGTTGTTTCGTAAATCGGTTCAATGGGTCATCTGAAATCAGAACTTCTAATATAGGGTTTTCGTTATTCGTATGAACGGTTCTTGAACCAGCTGCAGATTCTGTAGCAGTTACGGTTCTAGATTCATCTAATGCAGGGTCAGTTTCTGATGGATTTACTACGATTGACATAAGTTCTTCGTTATTAATTTCAAGACGCGATAGTGCATCGGTGTTAGTGTTGCACTTGCCCTGTAAGTAATCGACACTATAATCATACCCATTTAATTTCAAGCGCCATCTTGTAAGACTAGGATCTTTTAAGTTCATTACCCATTGCAGGGGCAATGGGTCATGGGGGTCGGTAAGTATTAGAAACTTTCGGCCATAAAGGTACGGTCTAAAGTATTTAGTAGCCCATACAATAGCTAAGAGTTCCTTCTCAATGGTGCTATAATTAAGTTCGCTAGAATTAAGAGTTCGCGAAGCATATGTGATCGGTTTATTTGAACTCTTGGTGCCTTAAGATTTATGGCGCCGATAGCTACATTGGATGCATCGGTTGTCAAGATAAAATCTCTTGTAAAATCTGGGTATTGTAAGATGGGATCATTTGTTAAGAGCGTTTTACAATGTTCGAAACAACTAGTGTAGTTTTGATCTAACTTGATTTTAGAACCCTTCAAACATTGAGTTAAAGGTTTAGTTAGTCGGGCAAAATCTGGAATAAATTTCCTATAATAGCCAAGTAATCCGAGAAAACTTTTGATTTCAGTGGAAGTCAATGGAATTGGGTAGGTTTTAATGGCCTTAATTTTATTAAGGTTAGGTTTTACACCGTCTTTTTTTTTTTACCCTCTTTAGAGATGACATGGCCTAAAAACTCGGTTTCTAGCTTCAAGAATTCTGATTTATCCATTTGGATCTTGAAATTAGATTCTCTCAGTCTATTAAATACCTTGTCTAAGTTGATAATGTGATTCTGAAGGGAAGTACTGAAGAAGATAAAGTCATCGAGATAAACTAAACAAATCTCATTCTGTAGGCCCCTTAGGACGTTATCCATGACACGTTGGAATGTGGAAGGTGAATTTTTAAGGCCCATTGGCATTCTTAAAAACTTATTCATTAAATCCCGTCTTATGGATGTCGGAATGATCCATTTCTACTTGGTAAAATCCACTGGCCAAGTCAAGGGTCGTAAAGTATTGGCATTTACCTAGTTTGTCTAGTACATCTGTTATATTGGGAATACGATATTTATCATCAATCGTTTTCTCGTTAACTTTCCTAAAGTCCACGACAAGGCGCCATTTAACTTTACCGGAAGCGTCTGCCTGTTTGGGTACAATCCAAATTAGAGAGCTCCATGCGGATTCTGATGGTCTTATAATACTTTGATCAATCATATTATTTATTTGAACTCTGACTTCTTGTCTGTGAACGTAAGGATAGCGGTAGGTCGTCTTAGTATGTACTGGAATTTCATCAGTGCTCTTAATCTTATGTTTGATCTTGTTGGTGAATGTAAGTGGTTCGCCCTCAAGATAAAACACGTCCGCGTAGTTCGCACATAAGCGCCGCAAATTAGCGAGTTCTTTCGGGTTAAGACGATCGGTCCGAAGTCGAGATAAAACATTTTTCTCGCGATCTGATAAAATTTCAGTATTGTCACATTTAATATTAAATATTTCAGCTTCAACAGGACGATCCATAGAAAATATTATATCATTGAAAGAAGGGTTAGATATTTCTACCCAGCCTCGGTTGTTCTGGACCGTCGTTAAATCTGATATAAGGCAGTTACAAATTTTCTGATTATCAATCAGAACCTAGCCGTCTTGCGTGTTAACCGGCAACCTAACTATTTTCGTAGAGTTAGCTAGAATAATCTCTTTGTACAAGTTTACAAGTTCCTAGAATCGTACATCCGAATAGGTATCTGCGTATTACGAGTTTTAAGCAGTCTATTTTTTCCCATACGTCAAGTAAATCGAAGCCTAAAAGTCCGTCAAAATAGTTGTGAAACTTATAAACGTATAAATTTATACCATTAGGATCGTTCAGTTCTTGAAAACACAGCAACGTAATAGAATAGTCGTTCTTACTAGTCGCGTGCACGTTCGTCACCTCAAATGGATCGTATTTCAAAGGTATATGACGGAAGTATTTTTTTACAGCATCGGGAGTAATAAAAGACTGGTTGGCTCCTGTATCGATTAAAAATTTTAAAGGGGGGTTCGCGATCTGAATATAACCTAATTGCCTTTGAATATGGAAATTAACTTCTATTTTGGCTTTTCTGAATACGACTCTTTCCGAAAAGTTTTAGCTTTTTGTTCGGGGGCCTGAGCTATTTCCTCTACTACCAGTGGTTCATAGCTGGAGATAGGGGCGGCTGCGTATTGATCATAAACGCAATACTCAGGGTACTGTTCGTACGCGTAATAATCTTCGTAACACTCGGGGTAACTTTCGTAATCGTAGCTGTAGTCATAATTATCATAGCCGTCTAACTCATTAAAGTAAATTTCGCGTGTCTTAATATAGTTCCTCGGGGGTGGATTTCCGTGTGTTCGCCAGTCATGTACTGTCGGTGGTAAACGTCTTTCCGCAAAATGACTAACGCCACTCATGGGGGTAGGACGCGGGGCATACCCAAAATTATTCGGTTGCTTTGGTTGAGGTCTGTATGGCATTCTAAAAACGTTACTCTGTAGGCTATAATTATGTGGAGGGGCACGGAACATCTGTTGGGTGCGCGTGGGACCACGTGGTGGTTGTGCCTGAGGCGCTGGGTTAGGCTTCCAGCCCTGATGTGTTTGAACCTGCATGGGGTTCGGCCTTGATGGACCAGGCATACTAAAAATGGGTTGTCTCATTTGTCCAGGTCCGTTAGTCAGTCTAGGCACAAAGTTATTGAGAGGAAGATTAAACCTCGGTGCGCTCGAGAACGGCTACTGCTAATCCTTTCTAGATATTTATTTCTTCCTATCCTTATTATTGCTTATTATTTTATTATTTCAGAATAATATTTAATTTTTTTATTGTAAACTTTAAATAATTGCACGCCCATAAAGGGTAGATTACATTGAACCTATATAAGTTGTAACATCTTTATAAACATGTAATGATGCAATAAATATACTTTGACTTTGACTTAAGATGTACCACTATTACGCTCTTGCATATAGAGCGTATTAAGCTCTTCACGAAAACGAACGAACACTAAAGCTTTTTCCATCGACTCAGGACGCATACAGTGTATCCTGGATCCTAAAGGGTCCTTCAGACCTCGTAAATAAGCCTGCAAGGTTAACTTTTGGTAAATACTACGTTTCGCTTGAATAGTGGTAGCTACTGTCTCGTGTAGCCAGACATAAGTCATTATTATCATTATTGTGTGTGTTCTTGTATGTTTTTTTTTTTGTGTGCTGAATAAATGTTTTTCTTTCTTTTCTTTATTATGGTGCTAAATAAATTTTGGCACCTTTCATGGAATTCTTGTGGGGTCTCTGACCCTTGGGTCTCTAAAGATAGATCGCTGTATAAAGCGGTTTCGTCACGATGGTCTGCGAAATTATTTATAAATGCACTCCTGACACCCTGCCAGGTTTCTGGTATCTCACTTGAATTAATTAATCTAGCTGCGGAACCCGACATTTTATTTTAAATACCATTAATGAGAGCTAGGTTAGTAAGTTCTCTACCTGCTGCGGTCGAGAAATAGACCAACACAATTTGGTCACACAGATTAATGAATCTTGTTAAAATGTGCGGATTCCCATCGAATTCTAGTACAAGTCTCAGTGACTTACTAATCTGATCAATAATATCGGTTTGCGGATGCGGTTGCGGTTGCGCCATTTCTTCCTCTAAATCTCTATGCTCGTCTATTGTACTAAGCCTATTGCTATTATTTAGATTACCTAACCTAATATCTCTTGGATGAAAAATCTTGGAGTTAACTATTAACGCACAGTGAAATATACGTAATAAAAGATACACATAAAATATATAAGAAGGACTACAGTAAGGAATAAGCAAGGACTTATAGCATTTCTCGTCGTTTGGAACACAGCAGAATGGATGTCTAGATTCACCCTTAACAACGGCACTAGTAAGTTATTTTTTACTCGCGAGATGAATCTCGTAAAGATTAGATAAACAAGTAATCCGGGAGGCTGCGCCAAATACGTAGGCCGCTGCCTAGGGTAGCTTTTAAAAAACTGAGTTTAAATTTAATATAATTTAATTCATAAAACAAAATTACAATATAATTATTTTACACATGAATCCCGTTCGAAGTATGAAGCAAGAGTGCAATCCTAAGTCTAGGTAGTTCTTATGAAAAGTGCAGCGTTCGGTTGTCAGGCGGCCCACGTTCCGCTGACTATGCGCCTCGTGCCATGTCGATGTCTTGTACCGGTCGAGCCAACGCAGCGCTCTACATATATTAGCATTGCGTAACACACAATAGGTATAATAATAAACAGATAAAATTATAACACAAAAGTGGGTATTAAATAAGATATCAACAATAAAATTTGCGCTCATAGCGCTCATATTAATTAATTTTCATAAACGCAATTTTCAAAGAAAATCAAAAATGTTATCACAGTTATTTTAACCCGACCGTACTCGTAACTCCAGCATCATAAACACATCAATAACCAAGTTTAATCTTGCGCTACGTACGATAGCGGCAATATATTTGCCATTTAAAAATAAAACCATGATGACACTCGAGCTGCAAGCTTTCATACGACAGGGGAGTTAGGGACTAGGGTTGATGTAAAGGTTTTTAAATCGAATTTAAAAAATGTATTTGAAAACCTTTACATCAACCCGACAAAAAGCGACATGTCGGGTCGGTTCCTTCGCGATATCGATTTTTAGATTTTTTCGATTGCAATTCTTCGCTTGTCATTTCATGAAGTAACATAACACTTCAATTTATTTCATTTCATTTCATTTATTTGCTTCAATGTACATTCAGTACATTTTCTCGTGCTATTGCATGTTTTATTCAGTAATATTAGCAGAATTCTAAATCATAAATTGCGACTTCATAGAACAACCATGGACAATTGAATTATGGTGCAACGTGATTTGAACGACGTGAAATCCCGACAAAGTTCTAGACGGCCATTCCGCAATGACGTTTAGAATATACAAATTACGATCAATCCGACTAAGACTTTACGAGTATTCTTCGTCTGTCATTTCATGGAGCAACATAGCTCTGCTAATATAATATTTTGTACATGTTTTATTGCATGTTTTATTCAGTAATCTTAGCAGAATTTTAATGAATAAATACCCGTCCCACAGCCACACTGCGGGATGGGTATGGATAATTGGATTTTATGTGTATTGTGGTGCAATGTGATTTGAACGACCAGGAATCCCAAGAAAATTCTAGACGCCATTCCGCGTGACGTCTAGCATTGACAATTGACAATCGACTAAGACTAATAACAAACAAACTGACTATAAACACTTGACATTGGCAAAATTGACATTAGTATGTCACAGGCCATTAACAAAGAAAAAGAAGAAGACTACTATTAAACAACTACTGTTAGACAATGACTTGACATTGGCAAAATTGAAATCATTATGACACATGCCATTAACGATGAAGAAAAAAAAACCAGCTAGACGTAGAACCTAAAAAAATTATTAAAGACATGTATGCCAAGTGCAAAAAAGGAACCTCTAAAGCGCATTTGAATCCTTTTGCCACACGGATTGGAAAGAGCTAGAGACCTCTGTCCACCAGTGCCAAGCTAAGCTAAGCTATGAAAATCAAGTAATCCAATTGGTTGTTTTGGCATCCGTAGCTTTATATGTAGCACACCTCTGGAAAGGAAGCCTAATGCTGTATTGTGAATACTGGGAACTGAAGCGACACTGAAGTTTATCGAATCTATATATATATCTATTAAAAATCTGTGCGTGTGTTTGTAATTAAACTCCTAAACGGCTGCACCGATTTTTATGTTTTTTTGGTGGGTACAATTAGATTCGAGAATGGTTTAGAGTAACAATTCGATTTTATTTTAAACGCGCGCGCGTTTAAAAAAAATTGAATTGTAACTCTACCCACCAAAAGAACATAAAAATAACGATATGCCACACAATGGCTGACGCAGGTTGCGGGTTCGATTACTACTGCCAGACAAATGTTTGTATGATCTGAAGTATTTGTCTCGGGTCTGGGTGTTTCTATGTATAATAAGTATAAAAAAAAAGTAGTATATCAGTCATGTTGTACCCATAACGCAAGCTCTGCTTACTTTGGGGCCAGATGATGCTGAGTCTGAGAGCAACTAAACGAAATACAAAAATAACTAATGAATTGAAGGAATGGTAGGAAATTTCGTAATTAATATATTTTTTCGAGTTGTGAATATAAACATTTTGTTGTAGGTAGGTACATCAATTCAAATTATCCAATTCATCTAAATAATTTGTTCATTCGTTCATTCGTCCATCTAATTAATTCATGCGTATCACTCTATGGATAATCGTCTTGTTCTTATCGTGTCACTAGTTATTTCTAACCAGTGTGGTGAAAGGATTAAAGTGCGCCTTAGAGGCTCCTTTCGTACACCTAATGTAAGCTCTCGACATTGCTGCAGACAGGATCCGCAGGAAAGACGAATCAGTACATGCGGTGTCGGTTCGGTTGCAGGCGCATAACGGCTGGTTTGTTTCAAGTTTTCCTTCTCTATAGCTATTGCTATTGCTTCTGTTAGTCAGCAGGGGGACTAATCCCTAATAATTTGAAGTCTATCGCAGTCGACTCCATCATCAGTCTCCAAGCAGCACTCATCTGGGATCAGTTCCAGTTATATAACCGTCTATACTAAATAAAGGGTCGTGCGTGACGGAAATTAGTGACGGAAAAATCTTACACATTTTTCGTCTAGACATACGCCAAGTCCGTACCGTGCGATAAGGAATTTCGTTCCAATTTATATATAAATATTAATTTATATACGTTTGTCTCAACTCTAGAAAGAGCCGTAAGAAGACTGTTACGTTGGAAAATATGTGACGTTCGCTGTGTTAGAGAAATTGCGGAATAACATACGAACAACGTGCGAACTGTTTTAGTAATAACTTAGATTGCTAAGCAAGATTAGGTACGAGTAAGTACCACTTTACCTACTATATGAGCTTTGTTTTCCTTTAGTCACTTTTAGTGTAAAAATATACCATATTGGTAACGAATATCAAAAAAGCGAGCGACTACTCAATGTACTTAAAACAAATCAAACAAATTGACGACCTCTGCAGCGCAGTGGGGTAAGGTCCGACTGAGACGCAGAAGTTCGATTCCCGCTGCGGGAATCAAAAAAAATATACAAAAAAAGTATATCAGTCATGTGGTATACATAACATGAGCTCTGCTTACTTTGGGGCCAGATGATGCTGTGTGAAATGTGCGGGATTATATATTTAGTATCTATATAGAACTTACATAGTTTACGATGGTGTTAAATATTACCTAGTACTTCTTTATACCGAGTCATGTAATACTCTAGTGCGCGTTATTACCTAGTTTGACCCTTTTAATGTATTCTTAAAGTTCGGAGACATGTGCTACGAAAGAATAATACGAAAGAATAATAATAAGAAAGCGTATTATAATATAAATGACTATATTATTGATAAGAATGCATGGCCTCATGTCGCTCTGCCGTCAGACAGTTAACCGACACACTTGAAATGTAAGATGGATCATGTAAAAAAGCGCTAGGACCAAGACGAGTTTCTTGCCAGTTCTTCTCGGGCTTGGGTTAGGATGAATTGACACCTAAATTCACCTAAAAAAAAAAAAAAAAATTATGTTTATTATTAAAGGAATAAATAAATAAAGGAATTGAAGGTAGTCGCAAAATAATAGCGACAGTTAAATTTAAGTTAGTGACGTTTCTAGACGTTAAAAAAAAACACTATTGTATAAAAATTGCCTCAGGCACACTTTAATCTTTTTACTATACTGATTTTAAAATGAGAATACGTTCTTATACTTACTTGATATGATAATGTTATGTTAAGGAATGTATAATGTTAAGAAACTTTGTATATTTTCTCGGAGGAGTGCGTTGATGTCTGCGACACAGTTTTACACTTCTGCAGATATAATCGACTTTCAATGTTAATGTACCTGTTGTTATCTGTTCCAAATAAAGTTTTATTATTATTATTATTATTACTTAATACGATAAGAACGGATTCTCATATAACACAAAGATAGTTCAAACAATAAATCAGACTGACTCCGCGAGCCTTCGATTCAATTAGATTCGTCTTGAAAATTCTTCAACTAGGTAGAGCCGCGATTTCATATTGAAAAATTCCTTTCGCCTTAGTTTTGTAAAAAGCCACTGCCTTTCTACCATGGCAGGATTTGAATCTAATAAATAAATAAATATAAGTGAACCAGATTGACAGAATACATAAATATTTTTGAATACATACTTTATAACACCCAGACACAGAACTTACACCTGTTGTACATCACAAAAATGTTTATCCTGGCAGTGATCTGGATCAGTTGAGCTATCTATAGATCGTTTTAAGCGGTCTATAGATAGCTCAACTGTTTCACGAGTATTTTATATTATTGTATATTATAATAATAAAGCCTTTTTATTCGGACTACTAGATATAGGTACAGACTTTTCTTATACTAATGCACTTTTTTCTATAAATATTTGTTTTATTTCTTTAAATTTATTCATATATTTGATGCTTCTTGATCTTCTGTAGCTCCGTTTGCCAGTTGGCATAGGCCTCCTCCATCTATATTGTACATTTGTATATTATATATTATATTGTATATTATTATGTACATTTCTGTAAAATTCTGTAATTATTCCTGTAAATAAACTCCTGGGAGGGAATCGATCCCTCACCCTACAGCGCAGAAGGCAAAGCTAATACTAACTGAGCTGACAGGCCAGTTTTTCTAACGTCAAAAAACTTGAAGAGATGCTCTTCGTGAGATATTTACTCGATATTTTAATTAGTCAATGGTGATCAAAGAGATTCACAAACAAAACTCTTCTTCTTATCGTGTCACTATTTTTAACCAGTGTGGTGAAAGGATTAAAGTGCGCCTCAGAGGCTCCTTTCATGATGTCTTCGATTTTTTTAGGTTTTACGACATGCCGGTTTCTTTACGATGTTTTCCTTATTTTTATTATTTACTTTTGTGTGTTGTTTTTATTTTCTACTAGCTGACCCGACGGAAAAAATATGAAAAGGAATAAAACAATATTCCAAACAAACTGCGCGTTCAAATTCATTTTAGTTGTTACAAAGGTTTTTCTTAATTAATTATAAATAAATATTGGTGAACAATGCACACAACACCATCAAGCCCTAAATTAAGCATAGCTTGTACCTAATAAGGTGACCAAATGCCTGATAGAATTCCACCATCTCCCTTTCACAACAGGACAAGCAGACGTACCGCTCAATGCCATCCATACCTTTTGAGACTTAATATTTAATAATTTACTTTAATTAACACGGCACATAAAAGGTCTTACCACATAAAAGGTCACACCATAAAAGGTCTTCAAAAAACGATTTACTCACTCTAACACTCTGGCTTGAAGAGTTTAAAATCTTTGGTAATTCCTAAGTCGCAGAAACTCATTACGGATCTGAACATGATTGGTGATCGAGTGCCTATCTAGATAGTTCGGGGAGGGGTAGGGGGGAGGGGGTTTTAATTGCTTTTTCAATTAGCGGGATGCTACCCTCTTTGGATCCTCCAAGGCGTAATGGACTGATCATAGATAAAATGTGTAGAGGAGACTGAAGGTCTAACACTTATTAGCAAATAAGGTACATTCTTATAAGGTAAGGTTTTCAGTTATTACTTATTAAAACTACTACTACTACATTTCACTTTCAAAACTTTCATGAGTTGTACTCTCATAATGGATATACACGGGTTTTATTCACGTATTATTTTGTCCTTAGTGATTAAAATTATCAATTTGAATAGAATAAGACCTTTTTACGTTATATTCTATTATATTATAGTATTTGAAAGTTCTGAATTAAAAAAAACTGCTTACGTCTCTCTCGATTTCTGATTTTGAATAATTCAAAATTCTAAGCTTAGTTCAGTTCAAAAATAGATTTTAAGTGAGCTGTGGATTTTGTTAATAGGTCGGCAAATTTATTATTAAATAATGTATAATTAACCTAAATAATAAAAACCAAAAGATAATTAGGCTTGCCAATTTGCAAAATTAAGGCGATTCATCTCGTTGAAGATGACGAGAATAAATTGCGGGCGGCACTAACATTCATCATATGCTGAAAGAAGCTGGAGAAAGGCAGAGAGGGCTATCCACCAGTCTCGCTATCTGTAGCCGAATGTTACTTGAGGTTTTTTGTCAGTAGGAGTCACAGATGACCAATGGTAAGAAGGGTGAGTGGAGGAAAATTACTAGTAGTACCAACCTCAGCTAGTGGGATAAATGCAGAGAGATGATGATATGGGTACCTTCATACTGGAACATCTGTTTGTAACTGCTTATTCTATGGCAAGTAGTAGCTACACTCAGACGATCATAATTTCATTTGAGTGCTGCCAGGATAGTCTTGCTATTGAGCACGCTACCCCTACCAGAGGGTTTTATCCGATTCAGTAGTTCTATTGGGCATACAACAAGTAAGGGTAGTAAGTTGCTGAAGCCCCGCAAGTATTTATCATCTGACCTGTTGATAATATGAAAGCTTTTTTGGTACAGTCGAGCTACCTATCTATAGATCGATTTAACCGATCATTAGATGAGCTGTTTCACGTAAATTTATATTATTCTGTACTTTTCTGTGAATAAATAACCATTATAGTTTTTTTAGTATATCTTACCTACACTACTTGCTAACATTATATTTTAAGAAATAGATACATTTTAATGTATTATTATTAATTCTCTATCCCTCAGAATCTCTATCCTTAACATCCCTGAAGAATATCTTTATAAGAATATAAGATAAGAATGCATGGCCTCATGTTGCTCTACCCTCAGACAGTTAACCGACACATTTGAAATTTATTAACTCTCTAGTTAAGGTTAAGGTAGAGTCATAGTTATGGTATTTTTATTGCAAAATGAAATCCATCTAAAAATTTACCTTGAAATTTTTCCTTTATCTGTGCTATAAGACGTTGCTTCGTACCAAATTTCAAGATTCTGAGTTCACGAGATAGGTAGATTAGTAGGTAGTAGGTAGTAGGCCCCGTAGGTTTTAATTCCCTTGCGAGTATCGAAAATTTGCGGAAATTTACGGCATAAACGGCTGTATCTTTTAATTGCGTTGGCTTAGAAGATTGTTTATTTTTACAGCTTTAAGGGACAGTAGACTTGAGTATTTGATATAAATTTCAGCTTAATACCTCCACGCGTTTTTGAGAAAAAGGGTCTTGACAGACAGAAGGACGGACGGACAACAAAGTGATCCTATAAGGTTTCCGTTGTTTCCTTTCGAGGTACGGAACCCTAAAATATGTGATATAACTAAAAATTTAAGGCTTTTGGAATTTTTCCTTTATATGTGCTTTAAAACATTGCTTCATGCCAAATTTCAAGATTCTAGGTCGACTGGAAGTACCCTTTAGGTTTTGATTCCCTTGTGAGTAGTTGGGAGTTTGTAAATATGCGACTTAAATTGCTGTTTCTTTTGATTGCGTTGACATAGAAGTTTTATTTTGTCACAGCTTAAAGGTATTACAGTCTTGAGTATTTGATATGAATTTCAATTTAATACCTATACGCGTTCATGAGGAAAGGGGTAGTAAGTTTAAAATTATTAAACATATTTTTATTATATGATGTAACTATAAATTTACGGATTTCGCAATTTTCCTTTTGTCTGTGCTATAAGACGTTGCTTCGTACCAAATTTCAAGATTCTGAGTTCACGGAAAGTACCCTGTAGGTTTTGATTCCTTTGCGAGTGTCGAAAATTTGCGGCATAAACGGCTGTATCTTTTGATTGCGTTGGCTTAGAAGTTTGATTTTTTCACAGCTTTAAGGGTCAGTAGACTTGAGTATTAGATATAAATTTCAGCTTGATACTTCCACGCGTTTCTGAGAAAAAGGGTCTTGACAGACAGACGGACGGACGGACAGACGGACGGACGGACAACAAAGTGATCCTATAAGGGTTCCGTTTTTCCTTTCGAGGTACGGAACCCTTAAAATGCTAGGACCAGGACGAGTTTCTAGCCAGTTCTTCTCGGGCTTGGGTTTCTCGGAATTGTATGTATGTATGACGTTTCAAAGTGATCCTTGGGATTGTATTGAATAAAATATCTCTTGATTTTGACTTTGGCCTTGACTTTGATTTGTTTTGATATTTAACTTGCCAGGTTTTTCGTCACAAGGCAGAAGCCGCCGCTTTGTTACTACTGCGGCTCTCTCTATTATTTCCATATCTTCAAAAGAATAGATTTCCATACACTTTTCTCTCCCGCTAAACGCGTTAGAATTGAAGTTCCATAGACTTTTCCGTCCCGCATTTTAGTAGGCCTGAAATGATGTACTTTCTAAGTTATATTTGGAAAAGGGATGGACAAGTTTCTCAGTAGGTGTGGTATAAAATAAATTTCGAATAGATGAAACTGTCTCCACGTAAACCAGCTCTAAGAAGGTGCAAAACTTACCTAATTTGAAAGCAGTGAACTAATTAGACTGCTTTGTTGACAGTCAGGTTAATGGCTTCGTAACTGTTACAAGCTGGTCCAAACTTGCTCCTTTGTGCTCCATGTTTCACCAATAGTGTGCTTACTTCCACACAGGCGAATTGGGTTAATACTCGTTCAGACGTACGTTTGTGAAACACGGGTTTTGTTAATGTATTATTTTGTTGATGAAGGCACCGACACTGTTTTGATTCATCTAGAGAATCTTCATCAGGGTGAGTGGGACCCGCGGTCCGCTGAAAATTGAATCAAAGTAGTGTCTGTTACGTCCATCAACATAATAATACTTGAGTAAAATCCCTCAATATCTCATCTGGGTTAGATGATTCAGAATCGAAAGACGTTTAGCAAGCTTGTTTTTGTGACGTGATTTTTCTGACTTTCGTCGTAACAAGTATTATTGTCATGAAATGATATAAGATGTAAATGGGTAATGAAATTGCTGAAAGTAGTTATTAGATGCGCAATTGTTTTACTTTCGTACGAGTCAAACTCTAACGATGGAGTTAGTAGACCACCCAAATGATGGCCTAAAATCGTTTGAAATTCACGGAAGCACTCAAATTAAATTATTACTCATCCAGCTTCAATCGCAGAGCGTTGCTGAACTTTGTTTATCGTTAGGAGCGAGTTTGCTATACCATAAAGTTACGAGAGAAGAATAATGTAATAGCTAAGTCCCAGTCTTAGAATTAAGTCCCAGTGCGGTGGCACATAGCAAAATTCAATGTTTTCATGTCTGTAATTGGGTCACAACTGAGCCCAACTTTCTAAATCAAAGTCTTTGAAACTGGCTGTGACCGGAATCTCACTTGCCTGACTTTAATTTGCAGCTAAATAAATGATCACTTCTATCTTTCGGTTTAAATTGCGTCGGAGTTGGTTGTCGTTGTTTTAATTGGTTTTGTTTTCAGGCTTTTAGGGGCATCTATTAACATCAATTTTAAGGTAGGAACTTACTTCCTTGCATTACTTTTTTAAAACATTTGAATTAAAATAGTTTTCAGTTACTATATGGGTAAAGGAACATTAATTATCTGCCATTTACGTATAAACAAAAACAGAAAAGATAAAGTGTTTTCGTTTAATCCAATCAGGCCGAATATTAGTTAAAAAACACTTCGTCGCAACCTGCGATAACTCATCCGTAAATCTTGCCGCCGTAACCCAGACCATGGCCAAGGCCGCCAAGGCCAAGGGTATTAACGCCTAGGCCACCATGGCCGCCAAGACCACCATAACCACCAAGTCCCCAGCCACCAACACCAACAGACTTCACTACAGGGACGGATATAGGGGCGATAATGGGGGCTGTGATGACGGGTCGAATGACGTGGATGGGAGCTGCCTTGACGAGGTTGGCCGTGGAGACTGCGGGCGCATAGACAGAGCCTGTGATGATCGGGGCGCCGATGCCACCTAGGCCCCAGCCGCCGATGCCACCGAGACCCCAGCCGCCGAGGCCTAGAGAAAGATTAATGGTTATAAAAATGGGGAGAATTGTTGCCTCATCGATAAGAAAAAGAATAGTCAAGATTCACTTGTCGCTAAACTGGACCTCTTATGCAGAGTAGGAAACACTCAGAGAACGCAATTGTCACAAGCTGACATTTTGCTTGACTTACGCAGACCTCAGACGACACAAGCGTCACCAACCGCTCGTGACATTGCATATTTCCTACACGTAATAAGCCATGTCTACAATAGTGCACTTTCAGTTTATCTTGTGTCTTCAACGTTAAATCCGTCTCAGCGCATGCAATATTGATTACCTTAAGAAGCATCAACCTTGTAGTCTACACTTTAAAACTTAGAGCTGTCTACTAAGCGTCTACTATGCGGGCACTTGGGGCAGGCTTTGTTGACGAATAAGTTAAGCGCATTTGGTATAACATGCGCTATGGCGGTATGCGCATGCTTTCAAACGCAAGATGAACACGAAAACACATGGACAAAACTATATAATAATAAATACTGGTGGACAATGCACACAACACCATCTAGCCCCAAACTAAGCATAGCTTGTATTATGGTGACCAGCTGACTGATAGAATACTTATATATATTATCATTACAGTAATATTTTGTATATTTATATTTTTTGTATTAGTATATTAAGAAACGTTTAGTTCTCCGCCGTCGTTCTCTTTTGTTTTGTCCATACAAAGGTTGCCTGGAAGAGATCGTTTTTAGCGACAAGGCCGCCCATTGTACAATTTTATTAATATTATTTCTTCTGTGTTCTCTTTGTGTACAATAAAGTGTTAATCTATCTATTTATCTTTATTTTTAAGTACAAACTTATGGTACTTTATTCGAGTAACATCCAGATACTGAACAAATACCTATGTTCATCACACAAATCTTCCCTAGGAGGGAGTCGAACCAACCGACAACGACGAAAGCAGAACTATTACCAACTGAGCGGACAAGCCAGTAAGGCCAAGTATATGCTATACCAGATAGCTTGCTCTGCCATCTATCATACTCAAGTCATTTATTGTTAACCTAGTTTCGTGATAAAGAATTATTAAAACTCACCATATCCACCAACTCCTACTGGGTTACATTGGACCCCAGCGACGGCCAACAGGCAACCCAGCTGAAAATTCGCATGAAATTAATTTGAAATTTTAAGGACAAAACAGGTCTTTGCATCTTCAAGATGATTTACACATCGTCAAGTGGAACTTTCTAACAAACAGGATGCTGTATTGATTGGGACAGTTTTTTGGTGGAGTAGGCTTGCAGTATCTATATCATCCACTCAACTGTCCTGTCCTCTCAGGTCAAAGACATGTTCAATACATGGAGCTGATTAAGCCGCAGGTTTTCTCACGATGTTTTCCGGCACCGTTTTCCTGGCACTTTGAAATTAAAAAATTCATTGCACGAATGGTTCGAAATTATTAGGTTATGATTGAAAGACAGGCTTACTACGACTACGCCACGAGTGCTTACGTCACAAATAAATTAAACAAAACTTACAATAACGTAGGTGTTCATTGCTTCGAGTGCAAACGAAGTGTGTCTCAGAGCTGGATGGCTAGGTTTTTATACCCGAGTATATCCTTATGCCCAATTCGAAGATTTCGAAGTAAATTCGGCGGAAACGCACGTCGGAGCACGCACTATGCGCTGGCGCAAACAGCTGTACTCGTTGCATCAGGATATTAGCATTTGATATCCTTGTAGATTTCATATAGCACTTGCCTCTTCATTTTCTTTGTTGTCATTTGCAACAATAAACCTATGAGCTTCTATGGTGCAGTACATTTTGAGGAGCACGGGTATTTTGTCGATGAAGCTACCGATAGCTTTGATGGTAGTAGTTGTCTCCTGCGCTGTAGGTTAGCGGTTCTATTCAACTCAGCAAACACATTTGTGTTATAAATATGGATATTCCTTCTGTCCTATGGTGCATTCTACCTTGGAAATAAAACCGTAAAGCGTGTAGTTAGAGAACTATTAATACGTTATAACATAATTTCGTTATTTACGTAAGACCAATCATGCCATGCCTAACGACAGTTCTTTGTGTTAGAGTGTACCATAAGGTGAGCAGCATGGCTAAAACATCACGCGGGTATTTGCTATTGCATCCACTTTGAACGCGTCAGTGGGTCGAAGCATTAATAAATCTGTTTCAGAGAAACAGCATAGTGGCGTAAACTACAATGTAAGTTGCATCATGAATATTACATGTATTATACGTAATGAGCATTAGTATCCTATTGAGAATAATAATTGAGGTATTGAAGGTCACTTTATTTGTCAGGGAAAGATATAACGACGATGGAATACATCGCCAGAGAGTTACGTATTATTTGTCAAATATACAGAGAGACATAATTAAAAAAAACATGCTTCTTCTTCTCATTGTGTCACTAGTGTGGAAAGAGGATTAAAGGGTCTAAAAACATGCATACGACAGTAATCTCCAGCCTCTGTAGACGTATTCTCAGATTTCTTCCTAGTTACATAAAATTAAATAATTTGTAGCTCTAAAAAATGTCACTAGAGGTCACTAGAGGCTAACCAAAGGCATAGCTTAAGGCTCAGCTCAGATGGCTCAACTCAACTCTTAGTAGCTCTGCCTTATGCGTTGTAGGCTATCGGTTTGATGCCCCAAAGACAAATATTTGTGTGATGAACATAGATGTTTGTTCTGTGACCGGGTATTGTAAAGTATCTTATATATTTTCAAGTATTATAAGTATTATGAGTATCCTCTTCACATTTACTTATGGCGCACAGGCTTGGTCCCGTAGAAACATCCAAACGTCCAAACTACAGACTTGTCAGCATGCGATGGAGCGCAGCATGCTCGGTGTTATTCGTACAGACCGCATACGCAACACAACTCCAGAACTCCAGGTCCAGAACACAAATTGCTAATGTACCTACTCGTAGCTCAATAATTTATGTTGATTAAGTGGAGCTAGGCTGGTCATGTCAGTCGCATGCCGTTTGAGCTGTGGGCCAAAATCACTACTCAGTGGCAGACCCAAAAAAAAGTAGGGAGATGATCTCGACAATTTTGACATAGCATGGTTCTAATTGGCTCAAAACCGAGATAACTGAGATCAAGGGGAGGCCTTTATCCTCCCCTTGATCTCAGTGGGGCACAATGGGCTAATTGGAATCGTAATCGTAATCGTAAAAGTATTCTATATAATATTGTTTAGTGTTTAGACAAATATTTAGTACTATTACGCTAATCTGTTCCTCAAAAAGAAATTCGACATGTGTTTCGCCTCTCCATGAGGCATACTCAGAAACAATATCAGCAGACTTGTTGCTTCGCTGAGCCCTGGCATGGAAGTCAGTTTAATGTTTTTTTAACACAAAATAAATATATTGAAGTGATAACTTCTTATGCGAGAGTAAACCGCTTCGTTATGTAACGCGTTACAGCACCAGTCTGTCTTCCCTTTCTCTCACGCATGCGGCAGCAGTTGGCAGGCTCCTCCTCTCTAACTTTAACCCACAGCGCTAGTTAGATTAGTTTAAGTTATCACTTCTGTCGGGCGTCCCGAGACGCACAGGTTTTATTTTTCTTTCTATCTTTCTTTCTATCTTTCTTTCTATCTTTCTATTAGTTATCTAGTTCCCAAAGTAAAAACTATACTTAAGTCTGAGGAAAGATCGTTTTGTGTAAACTGTCCTTCTATATTATTCATCTACTTAACGTCCAAAACATCATTAAAGAACGGAACGAGTACGAAATAACAAAACGAGTCACTCAAAGTGACAAAGTGTGGAAATTCTCGTTCATTCTGTAAGCAATTACACCAACTCATGAAATATTGAAGAAGTTTGCTAACAGTAATTTGTTTAATAATCAAATTGCATTTTTTTAGTACCTACTATACATATACATAATAGGCTGTTAGCAAGTACTTCTACAATTAGTGGTTAGTGGCCTATAAGATATTTGAGAAGGCAGACAATCTTAGAGGCAAAAAACTATATCATTTTTACTCAAAACGGGATATTTACCATGTGAGCTGTTCTGTTTATCTCATGATCATGGCGCATGAAACTGTGCCGAAATATCGGGAAGCACAGTCAAAGTCAAAGTCAAAGTCAAGGCATTTTTTTTTCAGCATCTTACATGCTAATGAATCTAGGTGCTGGTTCCACCTAACCACAGTTCAGAAGAATCCGGCAAGAAACTCGTGTGGTCTTAACAGTTCTTTGTATGATCCTTGCCAATTTTGTTACAGATGCCGAGTCGAGTTAGAGCAGGTTGTTATTTTATGATATGCTTTAAAAGACAGTTTTTGTTTTATTACCTTGTTATAGAAGCGTAAACTTTGCACTATAACATTAGCGAGCCTAACTGCAAGCAAGTTTATCTTTATTTCCAGTATAAATACAATAATTATATTTTTTTTTAAAACAAATTAACTTTTTTGTGAACATACATTAGATTTTCGTATATATACCAACAAGACACTGTCAGAAAAACTCATAGGTAAATATCCCGTTTTAAGTGATAATTATGATCAATACCAAGATAGTTTCAAAAGTTATATCACTAGGTATTATATATAATAGTGGTTTGAATGAATGATTTGTTTCCTTTTTTTCTTTTAGCCTATATTCAACTACTACTAGGTCTTATTCTAAACAAAACTCAAATTCAGTTCGCGCACTAAGCATATATTACTTGCGAGCGTTTAATTCAGAACTGTCAGAAATTGTACTCTTAATTCTGAATACGCGCTTTCCTCCGGATATTATTTGACTCGCCTGGCAAACGACTCAAGGCACGGTTAATTTTCACTATCATGAAGGTATGCTTACACGGGAAACTTTTTGAGCAACGGTTGTTCAATCTGGAGCATCTAGTTTTCCATGGCTCCATATAGCGAAGTACGGTGTCTTGGTATCTTTATACAATTGCTACAGGTTGCCAATGCCGTAAATAGGATAATGGCGTGACGTTATACTTAGCAAGTATTGCTTAGATGGGGCAATTCTAATTGCCCGTGTGTGCGTACTTTTAGGCGCTGCGCAAACGTAGACACTTTTTGTGACATGACACATCATCACAGGGTTGCTGTGTCCTGTAGCGGTGTTCAGACACAGTCGCCCGTTGCTACTACTGGCCACTGGTATAAGTCGTTGCTGGTTTTCCATCAGTACAATTATAGAAAGAAATTTATTAACGTTGGTTGTGTCTTCAACTGGTGACTTTTAGTTTCCAGTTACCGACAACGAACTCTTTTTGATCGTCGATGAGTATTGTGTTAAGTGGGAGCAACTGGACACAAAAAATGTTTACGTATGCGCATGAAGTGGATGATTTCATACTGGTTCTATAGACATCAAATATTCATCGGTTGCTTGTATCTGACACAAGACACAAAAGTGTCCACGTTTGCGCCCTGCCTTTGAACAACCACAAAAAAGACAAAAAAGATGTGTGAGAGCCATGTTTAAAATAAAAATTACTGATAGCTGTAAACCATTATTTTCGAAGCACAAAATTCTGACACTTCCGTCGCTCTACATATTAGAAGTAGCTCTTTTTGTAAAAAACAATCCCCATCTGTTCCCCCGGTTATCTGATTTTGTAATTCGAAGCAGACGGGATAACACTAGGTTAAAATTACACCCTGTAAAAACAGCACTAATGCAAAAAAGTGTTGTTGGTGTTGCTCCAAAAATTTATAACAAATTACCTACACTATATAGAGACCTGAACATCCAAATGTTTAAACTAAAACTAAAGAAATTGTTAATTGAAAAGAGTTATTATAATCTTGGCGAATTTTTTAGTGATAAATTGTAATTATTTTTAAACTTGCATGCCATCTCTCTACCTAATTTGCATACCGTAAACCGGTCAAGCATGTTGTTTCACATTGTTATATTTTTGTCATCTTCTGTACACATGTTTTCTGGCAAATAAATATTTTTGAATCTTTGAATCTTTGAACCGGAGATTTAAGTCGCCTGGTTTAAAACGCGCTGTAGTAGAACATGGAATTAGACATAGGCGCACGAACTAGCTTGAACTTCAGAACAGATTTCAGAATAGTTTATTCTCTAGTGCGTAGACTTACTGGTTATCTAGCTAGGTACTTATGCTGGCAGCTGCACGTAAAACGGTAATGACAGAGAGCGCTCCCGCGGGAAATAAACGCGACGCAAATTGTTTTGTGCGACGGGTGCGATTTAAAATTCATTACTGCGCCACGCCCGCGGCGCTTCAGCAGAAATAATGGAACATAGCCCGATAAATAGACTAGACTCGTGAATAAATGTATTTTGTATCTTGTCATTAATTTAAAAGGCATCCTTGCACTCTGCTCACACAGAATCTAGTTCTGCCAGACGATTATGGAATTCTGATACTATCAATAGAACACCGGTGGTATTGTTGTAACACCATTATTTTTGGATCAGGCCGTGGGTTCGATTTTAATCGGGCATTAATAGATTTTTGTATTAATAAATCACATATCAATTTAGTAACTTTAAGAAGTGTCTTTAAAAATGTTCCTCTAGTTCATACTTTGGTGCAAACAATATAAGATCAATCTTGTTTTAAATCCAGCGGTATTACAGAATCAAGGCTATTTTAACTGTTTTACAAAATTATTAATTATAGTCGCCATCTTAATTAGTATTGAATAAAATTCAAAAAAAAATATTTAATAAAGGAACCAAAAATGACAATTTAATTTATTTATATAAAACTGTCCTTTATAAATGTTGCTTAAGAGATGCTGTAAGAGATTGTTCGTAATTAACGAAATTATAGTTGGAATTATTATTAGCGGCGAAACAACAAAAATAGGGTTATTCAATTATACTTAGCCTATGATAATTTAATATATAATAATATACTTGACTATAATCACATAATTATAAGTATAAAGTGCCATAAGTATGTATTTAAAAATATATAAGAAAAATATAAGTATTCTATCAGTCACCTGGTCACCATAATACAAGCTATGCTTAGTTTGGGACTAGATGATGTTGTATGAATTGTCCGTTATAAATATCTTCGTAAACTATCTATCCGGCAAACTTCGTTCCGCCTCAGAATCAATAAATAATAAGCCAGCATTTTTTTCATATTTACTCACCTTTTAAACTTTCCCTGGACTTCCACAAATAATTCAAAACCAAAATTAGCCAAATCAGACCAGTCGTTCTCGAGTTTTAGCGAGACTAACGAACAGCAATTGATTTTTATTATATAGATTTACTAGCTGTTCCGTTCGCGACTTCATCTGCGTAGTTTAAAAAGAAAATATATCACATAAAAACACTTTTCTTTCTGCTTCTGTCATGCGCGTTCAATAATAACTGACATATCCTTTGATTAACAAAAGTTTCAATCAAAGATATCATAACCTATCAAACCGAACGTCGTCAAAGGTTGTATCAAACTCACTGCATACCTCAAATCTTAATATTTTATTATATTTTCAAATGTTTTAGCAGTCATTCTGCTATTTGGGGCGGAGACATCCAACAAATCAAAAATCATGAAAATCGGTTAAGCCGTTCTCGAGTTTTAAATTTGTAATTAACACGACTTTCGTTTATATATACAGACAGTAAGGTCATTGGCCTCAATTCTGTTGGCACCAACCGAACTAATTTTAGCTAAAATTAGGGTTTGAACTGTCAAATTAACCTCTGGTATTCTTCTGTTACCAACTTATCCTAATTTAATTTTATATAACTTAATTAAGCGTGCCTAATTTAGTTAGATGGTACCAACCGAATAGGTTTTACAAATGCTATGACTAACTAAATATATTTTAGACAATCCCTAATAAAAAAAATTGCCGAATTGCCACCATTGTCCTTCTAATATCAGAGAACATAACATAATCTCTAATATTAAATCGAATATAAAAAAACGATATCGTGAAGATACCGGCATGTCGGGGATTCTTCGTTGGTCATTTCATAAAGTATGGCACTCCAAATTTATTATTTTTCTCGTGTTATTGCATGTTTTATTCAGTAATCTTAGCGAAATTTTGATCAATGAATTGTGACTTCATAGCATAAGAATGGACAATTTAATTATAAGTGTATTATGTGATTTGAACGACGACGAATCCCGACAAAATTCTAGACGGAAATTCCGCGATGACGTTTAGAATAGACAAATGACGATCAACATTCGACTAAGACTTTATATTCAAACAATCACTTGACATTGGCAAAATTGACATTATTATGACACATGTCATTATCAAGAAGAAGAAGATTTAGTCAATACATCAGCTGGTGTGTGTTAATAAGACTATAATGGGTTCAAATATAAAACGTGATTTATAATTTTAGTGATTTTTAAACAAGGGTGTAATTAAAATTATTTAATTAGATAATGTTCAGGAGCTCGAATTATAATAAGTTATAGTAATGTATAATAGATCTATGATATATTTTTATCTTCACAGACTCCAGGCTCGGGTGGGATGGTGAGGGTGTTGGTGCCGAATTTCAAGTTATCTCCATGATTCTGTAAAAAAAAACACCTTACCTTTCGTATTTTGAAAAAGGACGGAAGTGTGTAAAAGGGAGGCGCGATATTTGTTTAGATCAATGATCGCGTACGATATTTGAATTGTCCAATGAGCGCAAGCGGTGGTAGAGTTAGCTGTCAAATGGTGCCAACCAATTTTCCTGATATATCAGATGTTACATATCATATGCGACTACTGTAAGGTTCGCTCGTTTTTTTTTGTTATCATGCTTAGATGGAAAAATATGCGCATTTACGAGTTTAAATGGTAAAGAAAACAACGCGAGGAAACCGGTCTAAGAGCTGAGTATTTTAAATAATAGATACCTGATTCAGAAACAATAGTATTTGGGTCGTGTTTTTTTACAGAGTTGTTTTAGAAGCTTAACTTTTTACAACTCTAAAGGAAGGTATACGAGTACCTTAGGTATTAATTTGAACATGATACCTCCACGTTCCTGAGAAAAAGGGTCTTGATAGACAGTAAGACATACACAACAAGAACGGACAGACGCCAACGAAGTGATAAAATTATTCCACTGTCCGTTTTTCTATCTGTCTGCAAGTATTTTTTTTATGGTACGATAACCGAAAAATAAAAAAATATTTTAGATTACATTAGATATTGTATAACTCACATCTTCAGCGCTAAACCGGTCTATCTCGTGTGCAGATCTCATCATTTTCTGTGTCCTCTTTTGCGCTGA
This sequence comes from Lampropteryx suffumata, assembly GCA_948098915.1. Lineage (NCBI taxonomy): Eukaryota > Metazoa > Arthropoda > Insecta > Lepidoptera > Geometridae > Lampropteryx > Lampropteryx suffumata. The sequence continues at coordinate 17,584,460 of OX402557.1, read as the reverse complement.
AGCCGCTCGCTGCTGCAGGATCTGGAATAAATGAAGCTGGTTAATTAACTACGAACTGGGAATATTAATTTAATTTAATTTCATTTATTTGCTTCAATGTACATTCGGCTTAGATGTAACAAACAATGCTGTGAGTATAGTAACATTGGTACCCTTTGAAGGCGTTGCAGAATAAGTATAATTAGTATCGAGATAAATTCCTAATTGTGAATTGGGGGCTTCGCATCCGTATAAGTTGTGCAACTTGGCAGCTTTTGGTGGAAAAAATGTTTTTTTTTTTTTTTTTAATTTGTCACTAAGACAACAAGATTTGGAAATATAAGTTTTAGAATAAGGACTTGCCGTATTCTAAAACTTATATTTCCAAAGCTGTGTTTAATTGTAGTATTTCTAGATTTTATTTATACCTACTACTTTGTCACCCAAAATCGAGCGTAAGCCTCTTCCATATGATTCTACCGAGATCGATTCTGGTCAAGTCGAGTACAGGGCTTCTCAGCTACCTCAACGATATATCTCACCACGAACGTGGGTGGCAGACCAGAACCCCTTCAGTATTTCAACGCATTGAAAATTATAACAAAACTTTGGGTTTGGAGACAGATAAAAGTTGCTCAAATTTTCTTTGCTAACGCTACTTCGCTCTAGAACTGTCATTTTCGATTTACTTTAACGAAGCACCATCCCTAAAATTATTTGGTTGCCTCTCCCCTGACTACATTTTTCTTTTACCAATATCTCCATCCTTCTTTATGACACTAACATGACACGAACACTGGCAGAATTGTGACAAATAAAGTCACAGACGCCACAAAATAAGAAAAAGAAGAAAAATCACCATCCCATTCTCATCGCGTGGATTTATATACAAAATAGTTAACCCTAGAGTAGATATACCTAGCATTCTGACTAATGGTTCCTGAAAACAAACAACGTAAAAGAAAATAAATTGTTAATTGTAAAACTAGTGTTTTAATCGGCATTTCACATTTACACGACACATTTGTGTTCGCGGAAAAGCTATTGGAGTTCAAGGTTTTTTCAATAAGCGATAATCAACGGGTCATCATAATGGGTGATTGTCTATTACAGACTTTATGTAGGTAAACACGTTTACGGCCCGCTTTATTGTTAGTTGTTAACGTCGCAGCAATACCAGAAGCATTGCAGATGCGTTGCTTGCCTTCAAGAACTCTTTCCATATTTTGCTTGTAGCCGTTTTTTATCAACGATAATAGTAGGTACTAGACGAGAGAGTGCCCAATTCCTATCGAGTGTGTAATTTGAGTGTGCCTCAAAACACACGAGGTAGGAATGGCACTTTCTCTCGAGTGATACATAGTGCTTTATACTACACCTTCGAGGAAAACATAAAGGAGAATGATTTTTAATTGAAATTTATATACCAATTCCCATATTCAAATTTCGAATAAATTCCCGCGCATGCCTTTATTACTTAGGTTCTTTTTTCAAAATATTATTCGAAAATCTGAAGAGGAATAAATCATTTGGCTGACTTGGAGTAAAAACTTTTTGTCGTTTGACCTATAATGAAAATAACCATAGCTGATTTATTAAAAAAAATAAAAAAAAAACACGTTAAAAATGGATTTTCATACACTTTTCTCTCCCGCTAAACGCGTTAGAAATGAAATTCCAAAAACTGTTCCGTCCCGCATTTTAGTAGGCTCTAAATGATGTACTTTTTAAGTTATATTTGGAAAAGAAATGGGCAAGTCTCTCAGTAGGTGTGGTATAAACCTACATATCTCGCCTGATGGTAAGCGACTATGCGGCCTAGAAGACACCTATTCACTATTAAATTGAATATACGAACATTGTAGTTTTCAGGAAAGACAGACGATGGCAAAGTATTCCAATCCTTGGCTGTACGCATTATAAATGTAGAAGCAAAGCGCTTTGTACGTAAGGGTGGTAGACTTATAAGTTATGGATGGTACTGAGCGGTATGTTTGCTTGCCCTGTTATAAAAAGGAGATGGTGGGATTAGATCATGCAATTTCTGGGCACATTCTCCGATTTTATAGTTACTACATTGCTCATGTTACAGTTCGGCGAAAAAACCTCAAAAGGAAGATCATATGGGAAAAGACAGATCTTGTAACGTGGCAGCTGACTACTTGAGGAATTGTATCTTTACCGACTGTCTCCTCTGTTCTGCTTCCGCCAGCTTCTCCTTGATGTCAGGGAGGCTGATCTCTGGCTGCGGGGGCTGAAGCAGGCGCTGGAGGTGCGCGGGGGGAGAGTTGGGTCTCTTTGCTCCTTCGAACTCTTCGAGGGGGATCTCGAATGCAACCGCTGGAATTTAAAAACCTAATTAGGTACTTTCGTAAGAAAATAGTGCAGGATTTTTAGGTAGTTTCTCGGGGGCTTTGCTTGTAACCTACCTATGTTACTGAAACTATGTAAAAGCAGATTTAAAATCATATATATTTAAAAACAAAATGCTACATATGTGTATTTTGAACTTCAGAGACAATAAAATAATGACTTGGTCATCTTTTCTTCTTCGACCATAACTAAATACTATCAATCAATTTTTTGATTTCGTAACATTGTAAGTCTACCAACATTATGTAAGTATGTGCATATACTGTTTTAGTACATAGGTACTCCTGAACCATTTTAGGGATCTTGGTCTACATAGACAGTACCTTTACTCTTGATCATCCACTCACTTTATTACCTACTAGCAACCCTTCCTGGATTCGCACGGGTGCAATCAAGAGTTGTCATTTAAGATACCTAACAGATTAAACGTAGGGACGTTCACTCAAACCGCGACATTTTTATTTTTTTATACCCGTCGTAACTTCTAAACGAAAGATCCGATTGGAATCATTTAACGAGAAATTAAAATCTACATAATCATTCTTGATTATTAAGTAAAGTCTATTAAGTTAGATAGCAATTACTATCATGATAAGAATAACATAATTTTTCGATTCTACCCATGCTTTGATTGAACTGAACAGTTGAACTGAAACTGAACAGTGGTTATAATAATAATAATAATAATAATAATAATAAGCCCCCTAAAGCCCAACCCTTCGTCCGCGCTGAACATCTAAGCCACGTGGGGGGCGGACATCTGCAATAAAGTAACTTCGCAGATCACTAACAGGGCAATGGCAAACCCATCATGATGGAGAAAAGTAAGGATAAACGTATATGGTCGCTTCCCGGGGGTGATCGCCGGGGCACGTCTGGAGCCGATGCTGGACGTCACAGCATGCAAGCCATCGGTGGCGAGGGTAATGGGCGGCCCTCTGCCGGGGAACCCGAACAATGTGAGCCCAACAGAAGGTATAACCTACGATCACTATGTAGAAGCCGGAACACATCTCGAACCGGCACAGAAGGTGTCAGCAGCACGAGTGCAGTTGACATGGAAGCAACGCGACTGACCTCTATTGAGGAACGGAGCCCGGGTCGCACAAATTGGGCTGAAAAGGATAGCGAAGCCCAATCATCTATTTCATCACATCAATCTCTCTCTTCTTCAATCCCTTCATCTCCCCTTTCTTACCTTGAATCAATTTCACAACCTTCATCCCTTTCCCCACTTTCACGTAATCCCCACTCTTCATCTACACTGGCCGAGGATGTTGTACAGACGACAGTTGTCGACAACGCTGTACCCACCAAAGCTAAATCACGTACGCGCAAAAAATGGACTGAGGAAATGAATATCTTTATCCTGCGTACATACCTCATTCTCACCAACTTGGAGTCTAATACAAGACTGTACCTCACAGAACTACACAGTCAGTTTAGTAATAAATTCCCAGACATGCAAGTCAGCAGACAGAGGATAGGTGACCAACGAAGAGCAATAGTTCGAAACAACTTACTGACTGAAACATGTGTGACTACTATACGAGATGATGTAGAAACGTACCTATTAACCCAGCAGCACCCAACACAACAACTCGCCTCGCAAACTCGAAGCACTCAGCGAATCCATTGGACTTTAGAACACAACGAAACCATAATTAGGGCATACTATAGAATAACGCAGTTAGAAACCAACCAAACAGCGTATAGGAAACCTTTACACCAGCACTTTATCAATGTTTTCCCTCATCTGTCCCATATCAGCGAACAGAGGATTGCAGATCAAAGAAGGATTATCATAGCAAAGAAATTTATTGATGATGATAGACTCCAACTTATTCGCCAGGAGATAGCTAGTGAATTAGATACACAGCCACACACGAATGTAATGCTTAATGAACCCCAAGAAGATCTTAACGCAACAATTTGGTATGATGCAGTCAATGATAACACTATGAATAACACTCACGACACACTAACATTACAAACATCACAATCTCAATCTAATTTAGAAAACAACACTGAAAACGAGACAATCAGCGAACAATCAAGAAACAGCGAAATAGACGAAATATTCAACCTAGCCCAACAGTACTTTAAAGACACACCGCCAACTGAAAGGCCGTTTATTCCCAAACAAAGGGCTACTAAAAAATTTGCAAAGATTGTAGGCTACGTAAATGAAATAATCCTACCTGAACATGTGAGTATTGACACAACCTTCGAAACCCTGCAAACTATTATTTATTGCACAGCCTGGACAGCAGCCAAAGCAAATGGAACAAAGTTTAAAATACCACCAGAATCAGGAAACAAAGAGCGTCGGAATTCAAAACCTAACTGGCAGAAACGTCTTGAAATAAAGGTAGTAGACCTAAGAAAAAACATAGGAAGGTTGACACAATACATTCAAGGAAATAGGAGCAGGCCACTAACTAAACAAGTAAATACGATTTTAGAAAAATATAAAACACACACTACACATGAAGAACCTAATTCCAACCTCACACACTATTTAGATACTTTAAAACAGAAACTCATAGTTGTCAGCAGTCGCCTCAGACGTTACAAAGCATGCACATGTCGCAAAACTCAAAATAGTCAGTTCTTTAATAACGAAAAAAAATTCTACCAGTCTTTGACCAAATCAACACATAATATCGCGAACAGTAGTCAAAGTGATCCCAACATAAATACGCTAGATCCTACAGAACTCAGACGATTTTGGGCAGATATCTGGGAAAACCCTGTGGGCTACAATGAACATGCAGAATGGATAAAGGAGGAGCAAACGAGCTGCTCGCCCTTAGAGCCCATGGAATATCTAGACATACCTATTGATGTGTTCCAAAACGTCTTAAAAGGAATACACAATTGGAAAGCTCCAGGATCTGATCATATGCATAGTTACTGGTACAAAAAGTTCACTCGTATACATCCCTTTCTTTACAATCACATAAACAATTTCATACAAAACCCCCACACTATGCCAACTTACATCACTACTGGTATTACATATATGATACCCAAGGACACAAATGACTTGACAAATCCTGCTAAATATAGACCGATCACATGTCTTCAAACAATATATAAAATTATTACAGCTTGTATTTCACAATTGATATATAGCCATATAAACACAAATCAGTTACTAGCAGAACAACAAAAAGGATGCAAAAAGTTCAGCCAGGGTTGCAAAGAACAACTCATACTTGACTCTATAATTTTAAAACAGGCAGAAAAAAACAAGGAAGATCTGTACTCTGTTTACATCGATTATAAAAAAGCATATGATTCTGTCCCACACTCGTGGCTCATAAAAATCCTAAACATTTATAAAATACACCCACAAATTGTCAAGTTTTTAGGTGAATCTATGGCTAGATGGACGACTAGAGTGCAAGCACAAAATACCAGTAGAACCGTAGAATCAGCACCTATCAGGATCCAGAGGGGAATATTCCAAGGGGACGCACTTAGTCCGCTCTGGTTCTGCCTTGCTCTGAACCCGCTCTCAAACAGTCTTAATTCAACACATTTCGGCTATTTACTCGACAATATACGCGACAGACTGACAAACTTTGTAGAATGCAGAATAAACCATCTTCTCTATATGGATGATATTAAGATATACGCTAACACACAGGAAGATTTAGAACACCTCATACAAATTACTGAACAATTTTCTCTGGATATTTCTATGAAATTTGGTATTGACAAATGTAAAATTAACTCCATCAGAGCCGGTCTGAACTATCAACATGCGTATGACATGCAAACTGGTGAGACAATAGAGTCTCTCAGTGAAAATGAAACGTACAAATACTTAGGATACAACCAATCAAAACAGATACATCATAAAGAAATAAAAACTAAACTAACACAGAATTTTAAACACAGATTATACTCCATTCTTAAAACACAACTATACTCCAAAAATATTATTAAAGCTATAAATACTTTTGCAATCCCGATACTAACATACTCATTTGGTGTTATAAATTGGACTAAAACAGAACTTAAAGATCTACAGCGGCTCATAAATGTAACAATGACAAAACAAAGAAAACATCATCCTAGAGCTTGCGTACAGAGGCAGGTGCTACCTCGAATAGAAGGAGGCAGGGGTATTATAAATGTACAAAACCTACACAACAGGCAAATATCCACACTCAGGTCATACTTTTATTCTAAATCCCAAACCTCTATACTCCACAGGGCAGCAGCATTATTAGATTCTAAGCACACTCCACTTAACTTACAAAACCACGAAAAGCAGGATAATGAAGTACTGACAGACATACAGACATTAATCGCAGAATGGTCTCGTAAGTCTCTCCACGGAAGGCACCACCATGACTTGAGCCAACCCACCGTCGACAAAAAGGCGTCGAACGAATGGCTCAACCGAGGTGAACTCTTTCCCGAGACTGAAGGGTTCATGATAGCTATCCAGGACCAAGTGATTGAAACCCGGAACTACCAGAAATATATTATGAAGATACATAACTTACCAACAGACTTGTGTCGACGGTGTAATAGTTCCTCTGAAACCATCCAGCACATAACGGGGGCATGTAAAGCACTAGCACAAACAGACTACAAATTTCGACACGACCAGGTGGCAAACATAATCCACCAAAGAATAGCTGCTATGTATAACTTAATTAACGCATCTGTAAAACCAACCCCGTATTACAAATACATTCCTGAAACGGTGCTAGAGAATACCACTCATAAACTCTATTTCGACAGAGCTATCCTGACCGACAAGACAACACATTATAATAGACCCGACTTAACTCTCTTGGATAAAAGTAATAACACAGCTCTCCTAATTGACATTGCTATCCCCAACACCCACAACCTGCAGAATACCATTGCCGAAAAACTAGCTAAATATGTTGATTTAAAAAATGAAATCACCCGCATGTGGCGTCTCCAGAATGTCTCTATAGTCCCGATAGTCTTGTCTTCTACAGGTGTAGTCCCAAAACAACTATTTCAATCCCTTGACCGGTTAAATCTCCCAAAACATACATATGCTCTTCTCCAGAAGGCTGTTATATTAAACACCTGCAGGATAGTTAGGAAATTCCTGCAGACTGACTTCCAGGATGAAGGAAATCCCAACCTTAATAGGCACTGATGTGCACTTGGCTTAGGCCCGTGCATCTCGGTTAACTCCCGGTTTAATCGTAAAACTGAGTACGTAAATTATAACACAAAAATAATAATAATAATAATAATAATAATAATAATAATAATAATAATAATAATAATAATAATAATAATAATAGTAATAATAATAATAATAATAATAGTAATAATAATAATAATAATAATAATAATAATAATAATAATAATAATAATAATAATAATAATAATAATAATAATAATAATAATAATAATAATAATAATAATAATAATAATAATAATAATAATAATAATAATAATAATAATAATAATAATAATAATAATAATAATAATAATAATAATAATAATAATAATAATAATAATAATAATAATAATAATAATAATAATAATAATAATAATAATAATAATAATAATAATAATAATAATAATAATAATAATAATAATGAACTTTATTGAGAACATTACATTTCATGACAATCAAATAAAATTAATGCTACGTTTACAAAGTTATATGTCCTGCAAACTGCAAGTTATATGTCTTATCGCATATGGCGATATCTTCCAGACAACCTTTAACTATACTGAAATTATTCTAGAAGGAAATTGAGGTGTCGATAAACAAATTACAAGGTTCAGCGTGTTGGGTATTTGCCAGCCCTCGAACTAGGTGGAAACTGTATCTAGGGGGTTTGGTTGTACCCTCAATACTGTAGCTGCCGTCGTGTATCGACCGACACCTGCATTCACGGATTCAGATCTTGATGTTTTTATATTTTTTATTGTTATTGTGACTTAACTATAATAGTTAGACATATAACTTCGCGAACTTTTTTGTTGATAATGATGAGTACTATAAATTTTTAGTACATTATTTTATGTATCATCAATAATTTTCACAGAGAACGCCAAATAATGACTTTTATAGGCAAGAATTTGATATCTTGGGTTACATAATTGCAATAATTAATATCTATCTCATATTATATTAGCACTGTATTTGTTATGTGGCGTTATAGTACATTGTACCTAGGCGAGAAAGTGCCCAATCCCTATCGAGTGTGTCATTTCTTAAAACACACGAGGTAGGAATCGCACTTTCTCCCGAGTGATATATAGTGCTTTATACTACACCTACGAGAAAAATAAAAAGGAGAATTAATAAAGTTACTAAATCCAAATTCAAATTTTGAAGAAATTCCCGCGCATGCCTTTATTACTTGGGTTCTTTATTCAAAATATTGTTCGGAACTCGAAAGAGGAATAAATCATTTGGCGGACTTGGAGTTAAAACTTTTTGTCGTTTGACCTATAATGAAAATAACCATAGCTACCGGCTGATTTATGAAGAAGTTAAAAAAATCGTTAGAAATCGATTTCCATAGACTTGTCCGTCCCGCATTTTAGTAGGCCTGAAATTATGTACTTTTTAAGTTATATCTGGAAATGGAATGGGCAAGTTTCTCAGTAGGTGTGGTATAAAATATTTTTCAACACAGTTGCTCATAAAGTGGCTCTATGGTCACCGCAATTAGGCACAGAATGACACCCATAATCAAACTGTGACTTTTTCATTGCTATAACTCACTAGTGAGTTATAGTTTTTTTTTAATTTTATTGGTTGAGGTGCTTTGTTCTTAAAAAAGTTTTTATTCAAAAAAAGATCGTGTTTAATAGAACAAATAAATTAATATTCCTATTGCTTGCTCATTTCATGCAACTTCTTATTTAAATAGATAATTTTAACTCGTACGTGTTTAATAAATAAAACTTTCACTCAAATATAAATGGTGTTTTCTCTGTAATAAAAGAAAACTTTAAATTCCCCATTTTGTACGTATTCTGCCACGTACAAAATGGAGAATTTGCGCATAGGCGCAAACCCTATGCGCGGAAAATAAAAAAAAAACCTCATCCCTTTAGTCTGTGGCTGATCGCAATGCGCGCGCATAGGAAAACTAATTAATTTTTCCCGCCATAGCGAATCATTTTTCACAACTTGTTTTCACTGTTGAAATTAAACTTTTTATCTACAAAAAAAAATTAGTTTTTAATGTTATTTTATTCACAAGTGTGTTGAAAAACGTCGTATGATACACGTGTGTATTGATGATTACCGTCCTCGGCTCTCTTAGGACCCTCACCTAACACCAACATTACACACTAGTACCATAATGTACTATTTTTCTTTCAACTACGCAGAAATGTTATCATTAATCACTACAAAACCGATCACAAAGGACGTATTTTTTGCTTAGAACCTAAACAGTGCAGTACTGTAATATGAAATCTCATTATTGCACTGTTTTTTACTTTTTATTTTAGTTATAAATTTACCACAGAGGTTTAATATCTCCCAATAAGTTTAATATAAAATGATTGCATTCGATCAAAAACATACTGGCTGATAATAAAAAACGGCTGCATAAAACCGACTTGGTGAAAAAAATAACAAATGGCGCCCATTTTGTACCATTGTAACTTTGATTCTTCATATTTTTAGTTTGAGTAGGTAGGTATATTTTATCACAGTAGGTAGATTGGTAGTTGAAAGAAAAGTAAATTACGCACCTCGCTAAAGAGAGTAATTAATGCACTCGTGTTAATTCAGTGCCCTCGCTTGCGCTCGGGCACCAACATAACACTCGTGCATTGATAACTCACTTTGCGATCGGTGCAACAATCTACTATTATCTATTCTATTCTATTCTGTTCTTTATTTTTCTTATAATAACACATAACTCATGTTACTTACTAATAATGTAACTTTCTAAAGGTAATATAATAAAAAAAACAGTTATTTAGTTTTTGAGTTTATCCATTAAAAACAAACATACTGACATACAAATAACATTATTACATAGGTATATATACATAGTACATATATTCATAGTTCGTTGTAGGTTGAGGTTTCAATTCCCTCCCAAAGCAAAAAGTTCTGTATCTGGGTATTATTAAGTATCATAAGTATATATTTAAAAATATAATTATCAATATTTTCTCAGACTTCTGGTCACCATGATGTTGTGTGAATTTTACACTATATTTATTTATAGATATGGTGGTGATGGTTATAGATATAAAGCTGCTATACGACTTGTGCCTGTTGTATAATAAATAAATAATGCCAGACATTTCACACAGCAATACCTGGCCCCGAAGTAAGCAGAGCTTGTGTTATGGGTACCGCATGACCCATATACTACATAGACGCTATTTTTTTAAATACATACATATTAAACATATAAATAAAAGCGGACAGCCTGATGTAGGTATACACATAACTATGTACTTGAAAAAAATGTTTCCATACATATATATACCTACGTTACGGCAACATAGGTGAGTTTCTAATTGTAAAACAATGTTTTAATGTAATATAACCACAAGACTACAAATTTGCGACTCTTCGATTCTTTCCAGTACTTGTGCTATGATACCTTGCTTCTTGGCGAAATTCATGTTTCTAGGTCAACGGAAAGTAGCACATAGGGTTTGATTAACTGCCGAATGTCAAAATATGAGACATAAACATCTAGCCCCAAAGTAAGCAGAGCTTGTGTTATGGGATCCACATGACTTATATATTACTTTTATTTTTATTTTTTTGTGAATTGTACATACATCTACATATTATACGTGGAAACACCCAGACCTGATACAATTACTTGCAGATCATCCAAACATTTTTCCGCGGCGGGAATCGTACCCGCAACCTTCTGCGCCGCAGCCGGGCTTTAGCCCACTGTGCCACACATGTCGATAATGACCGTAGTTTATATTGCGTTGGTATCTCCATGCGTTGTTGAGAATATGGGTCTTAATACAAACAGACAGACGCACAATTAAATTATATGGGTTCCTTTTTTCTTTTGAGCTACAGAACCCTAAAAATAAAAAATAAACTTACGTGGTTTAGGCTTGATCGGCGTTTCCGGCAGCACTACAGTGGGTAAATCGTCATCGTGCCCATCTTTCCCATGCCCATTGGCCGTGCCATTTCCATTCGCCAGTTTAGTATGACCATTGGAAGGGTTATCCTGGGTTCCCACCGTGTTTGCCGAAGTACCGCAACCCATTATGTTGTTTATTCTGAGGTGTTAGAGTCCTGTTCACTTTGCACTGTTTTGAAGTTAACACGTCACTGCTTGTATTTTGCTGCTTATGTTTTCATGTTGATCACAATGTAAATTGTAGTGAACTTAAAAATTAAAATTAAAATAAATAATGTCGGACATTTCATACAACATCATCTGGCCCCAAAGTAAGCAGAGTTTGTGTTTTGGGTACCACATGACTGATATACAACTTACATACTTTTTTTTGTAATACATATTATACATAGAAACACCCATACCCGAGAAAAATACTTGTAGATCATACAAATATTTGTCCCGCGGCGGGAATCGATCCAGCATCCTTCTGCGTCTTGGACCTTAGTCCACTGCGCGACAGAGGTCATCTAAGTAATATTCGTAAAATAATTAAAGTAAGTACCATCGAGTATTCATATACGGGTCTACTTAATACTTGATAGGTTTATTAAGTAGGACTTCATCATAATTTATTTATAGCAAGGACATTCACAAATTTATAAACTTATTTCAGTTCCGTCTATTATTGATTATGAACATGAATAATCAATAATTGATTGATTTATATAATGTATAATAATTAGAGGATGACAAACACTACTACTCCTTGCATTAGTCAGTGGCCAACTCTAGTGCAGTCACTAGTGTTGGCCACTGATTATGTAGGCGGTACTACTGAGTCTATATGAGACGGTGGCCAACTTTGGTGCAGTCACCAGTCTTGGCCACTGACTATGTAGGTTGCACTACTACGTCTTTATGAGAAGGCGCGGTGCAATTACTGTAGTATCGGGGCGTCTTCTAAAACATCAGTAGGGCGATTGCGCTATTTTTTAACGTAATTGCCATTGAACGGATTGGTTTTGGCAAAAGTTTGGATGTGGCTAATCTGAATGTCTAAATGGTACCGCGCTTCCTGAACGATTATTTTTGATTTTGAATCGTTAATTTTACCAATGGAACAAATTTGTATATAGAACTACCTAGTATTACTCTATGCACATACAAATTTGTCAAAAACATTCGTTTGAAAGCACTGTCAAAATAACACGATCGTTTGAATAACGTATAGTTTGGTTTTAATTCAAACGCTCAAAACTACTGCGGTCGGCCCCCAGGAATATTTAAAAATACTAAATATGCACTAGTCTTCGGGAGGGTACAGACCTCTGTCATAATACATTTTGAAAAACCGCGACCGACAATGACAAAGGCAATGCTTTTTCAAACACGATAAAACCCCTATTCCCATGTCCCACTAAGCCAACCTAGTTTACCGATTTCCAATCAAAGGGTGACCTCCTTTTAGTCCTGTAATCGTCCCCGTCTCATCGCGACCATTAACCTGAAAAATGTGGGTACTCAAATTAATTGTCCCCGGGGTTTTCCATCACCGTGGCGTGATAATAGAGCCAATTTATCATTTCGAAGGCGATGTTTAAACCCGGCTTATTACGTAAAAGTGACAGTAGCGACAGCAAACGCAACGCGACAGCAATAATAATAATAATAAATAATGTCGTACAATTCACACAGCATCATCTGGCCCCAAAGTAGAGCTTGTGATCCAAAATTCTTAATTAGACTTATTTTATCTGCGAAATAAGCCACGCGCGCTCATTGGTCAAATCAAAAAGCACGTGCTTCCTCGGCATCTCGTTACACACTTCCGTCCCTTTTCACGAAATCACACAATTTATGTTTGACAGCAGTGATCGCACAATTCAAGCCTATTGCTAGTTATTAAAGGGTTACCTAAAGGGGCCGAGCTTTTAACGAAGCTGTGGACGTTCAGCGTTTGCGTTAATATGTTCGCAAAAATCTGCAAGTCCGCATACGCTCACATCCGATCAGCCCTTCTGTCGACCAAATGTGGATCTCGATGTCGGCAAATGGTTTAAAACTTGTCATAGGCTCTGCTTATAGTCCTCCTTGGCAAAATTCTGATACCTTTCTTGACGCCATTACTGACTCTATATCTTCCTTTACATGTTATGATTATTTGGTTCTTCTCGGCGATTTCAATATAAATATGTTGGTTACTGGTGACAGTGATACAAAGAAGTTAAATGGATTCCTGAGCTATACCAATTTAGTTCAGCATGTTTCTGAGCCTACGCATTTCACTGACCATAGTGCAAAACTGATTGACGTAGTGTGCATTGATGCTCCTGTGAGACAAATTAATGTAAGTTATATTCCTGACCTTGACCTTGTAGCGCTCATGCTTTTATCACTGCTGAACTGAATTTGAAAAAACCAAAACAAATAAAATCTTATGTCATATACAAACCTTTGAAGGATATATTGATGGATTTTTTTAGTAAAGACTTGGAGAGTATTGACTGGAACTATATAATAACTCTTGAAGATGTGAATGAAATGATAACTCTTTTTAATAAAATGATCATAACACTTTTTGACTTGCATGCGCCTGAAAAGAAAGTATTCTTACGAAAACAGTCCCATCCTTGGATTACTGATACCTTGAAGCAGATGATGCAGCTCAGAGATGATGCACATGCTCGGTATCGGACCTCTGGGAAGGAGACTCATAAAAATTATTATAAAGATTTGAAAAAAACTGAGTCTAATGCTTTACAAGCTGATGGTCGTGACTATTTTGACAATTATATAAACGCCAATTTAAAAAACCCTGCAAGTTTGTGGAAAAATTTTAAACGCAGAATCTTCCCCCTAGACAAATGTACTGAACTACCCAATCACCTGAATGACCCAGAAACCATAAATGATAATTTTCTGAAAGTTCCTGGTTCTAATATTAAAGATACATCTAATTTAACATTTTACAAACACAATAGGTTCTGTGATGACTCGTTACAATTTAAACTGTTTCGCCTGGTAAGGTATAAAGCTCTCCATTTACTGAAATCGAGAGCTCAGGGATTCGATGATATAAATCTACATATGATTTTGTTGACTCTCCCATACTCTTTAGAAGCGATAACTCATGATCTGCAACTCTATACATCTTTTCTTCCGAAGGTTGCATCGCAAGCATTGGATAAACTAAATGAAGACCTTGACCGTATTGCTATCTGGTCAACTAATAATTGTCTGGTTTTAAATCCTGCGAAGTCAAAGTATATGATACTAGGATCAAGGAAGCAAATTGATAACAATAAACTTAAGACACCTCAGGTGAGCATTTTAGGGGAACCCATTGTTTGCACAAATGAATCTCGCAATCTTGGAGTAATAATGGATAGTGAGTTGCGGTTTGAAAAGCATATCACTGATTGTGTTAGGAGTTGTTTCTTTCGGTTAAAAGTTTTGTACCGTATTCGCAACTGTTTGAGCGTTGATCTCCGTGTCAATCTCTCTGAAGCTCTTGTCCTTTCCAAATTGAATTATGCTGATACTGTTTATGGCCCCAGACTATTTTCCAGAACCGAGAGATTGATACAACACGTCCAAAACGCTTGTGCCAGGTTTTGTTTTAATATTCCGCCTAGAGCACATGTAACACCTTATGTTAACAATGCCAAGCTGCTTAAGATGGAGAAGGTATCTTCACCTTGCTATACTTTTGTTTGGGGTGATAAAGAGTAGAAAACCTGAATATCTTTTCAACAAAATGCGCTATCTCCAGGATGACAGTAGGTACAAAACTAGAGCAGGTTCTATTTTACTAGCAACACCGTTACATGGCTCTGCTGCATTTAGAGGTAGTTGCTACGCTGCCACAAAGTGTTGGAATGACATACCACCACCATTTAAAAATATATTGAATGTTAATCTTTTTAAAGTTAAATTAAAGAAACATATTTTTTCCATACAAATAGACCAGCCCTGGCATAGGGGAAGCTAGTTTTTGCAACTGTCCTCTTAGTTTGTTCTGTAATGTAAGTAAAATGCTAATCTTATTACTACTATTGTTTTTTATTTTTGTTTTGGGCTTGTGTTCATATTTGAGGTACCTATTAATTTGTATTGTGTGCTTTTTGATGTTGTATCTTGTTGAGTTAATGTATCTTGTCAAGTTTGTTTGATATTTTAAGTTACTTTTATAAAAAAATGATTGTAAGCCCTGATTCGGGTCAAGATGTACGTGAACTCAACACTGGCCTCAGCGGAAGACCAGCGCTGTCACATGGCAACATGCGGCAGCATTATGCTGAGCTGAGTACCATTTCGCCACCACAGTTTATTATTGTTATTATTATTGTAAGTTTTGTTTTGTAAACTTCCTATTGTTTATTTTGTTCTATTGTATTTTGAGTGGTGGACTGAATAAATGCTTTCTTTTTTTCTTTCTTTAGATGTCATATAAATAACAACAAGAGCATTTTTCGATAGGTTTTATAGGTTAGTTTACATTATTTAATAAATTAAATTAAGCAACCTTCTGCGAGATCAGTTTTAGGATGGGTAACCGCAGTGGTACTTTCATTTGAACTTTTACGCTCAAAATAAATAGTGACTTGATGCAACAAAGTGTCATTCAACTCACACAAGCGAGCACATATGTATACCTACATAGTGCCTCTCTTTCTAATATGTATGTATTTACAATAAAAAAGTATATCAGTCATGTGCTACCCATAACACAAGCTCTGCTTACTTTAGGGCCAGGTGATGTTGTGTGAAAAGTCCGGCATTATTATTATTTCTATCGCATAATTCTACCTCGTCTGGCGCGGCAGTCCTCTACGAATTTGCCCAGCAAGGTAGACTTGCCGATTTACTTATAGCTTCGTACGTAAGTGCGGAATGTGCCTAACCTTGTTATGGGTAAAACATCGGATCCTGAATCTCGTTACAAAAGCCTACTTGGACCGCAATCAAGACAATCCATTTCTAACTAGGGGGTGGTTTAATTACGAGTACCCTCAAACCTGACAGGACTTAATACAAAAATGGAACACCTCGTTTAAGTTAAAACTTAACTAATCGCTTCCTGATTACAGTGATTATGCTTGTTCGATAGTTGTTACTTTCCTTCGATGCTCAATCTGCGTAATTTTTTTTAAGGTTACTGTAATTTTGAAGCACAATCGATACCCTTCCAGGTTATCGATTCTGCTTCAAAATCCAGCCATGCTGTTTCCTGCTAAATAACAATATCACTAAATAGTATAAAACAAAGTCGCTTCCCGCTGTCTGTCTGTCCCTATGTATGCTTCATCATAAAAATATAAAATCATAAAAACTACGCAGCGGATTTTGATGAGGTTTTTTTAATAGATAGAGTGATTCAAGAGGAAGGTTTATATGTATAATACATGCATAATATACTAGAGAAACACTTATCATTTTAGAGGTTTCTAATGTGAGGTCGTATCTAAATATTTTTTTGCGCTTACATTACAAACGCTGGCTGTACCCTACGAGATAGATCAAAATAATGTACTACAGTATTGTACACCGTAAAAGGCCTACAAAAAAGTCCGCGATGGTTTATGTCTATCTCTTAGGTTATGTTATTCTCTTAGATAACGTTGTATATAAAGACATTCTGTAGTATATTTAGTATCAGTATTGCACCCGTGCGAAGCCGGGGCGGGTCGCTAGTACTACCTAAACGTTTTTCAAAATATAGTAGATGAACCCTCGTAGCACGCTACGCATTTCGTAGCAGTTCGTAGCAGCTGTAGAACTAGTACGAAGGTATAGTCAACCGAACATCAAAGTTACACAACTAGTTTCGTAAAACCTATTCTCACTTCAGTTTAATTTGGACTTGTATAGACGTGTGTATTAAAAAGATGGTAATTGAGTAGTAAAATAGTTAATTAAATTCATCGTTATGTTTAATAATTAAGCATTTAAAAGATAATGTCCCTGATACTCTTGTTTTGGCGAACTGGGCAAAATTGCGTAAATTGCTTATTTTGATTTTACCCAATTTTACGAACGAACGAATCTTATTTTGTTAGCACCAAAGTCTGAATTAGATTAATATTTGGAAATAAACTTTTCAAATTTAGTAAACTGACGTGTGATTTAAGTTTTTTCATTCATTTAATTAAACTAGTGGTCGTCCACTGGTTGAAATTCGACCCTAATTAATTAATAATTAATGTATTTTTTATGCACAATTAAAAAATATTTTAGCATTCTGCACTCCTTCTCTATATAAACTGTAAGTGTGCGAAATTTCATTCTCCTCCGTCCGCGCAATTTTTGTAAAAAAGGGTACAAAGTTTTTGCTTTACCTATTAACATATAGATTTAGTGTTGCAATAAGGCAAATAATCTTTAAAAAAAACAATTAAATTAAAAATTTCAGTTCTAACTTATTTTATCACTGTCATTTTAAAATGTTACTTTAATGAAGGTCCTTTGTTTAAGCAATAGTTTCAACAATCGTTCATATTTTACGAAATTTAAACTAGTCCTGCGAAAACACAAATTGCAAAATCATCAATGCTATGTTCGCGAGCCGTGTTGTCGTGTGATTCCGACTGACTCGAATTACACCGAAAATCGCGACACAATGTAAAATGCTGACATACGGTGTACATAAACCTTACATGGTATAAAAACGTAACAAGACAGATATAAATGTGTGTGTGGTGCAAAAATGATACTCCACATACTTGGTCTACTCAGCGAAAAGATAAAGAATATATCGAGACAGTCATAGTGCAAAAACACCACGACATCATTTGGACTTTTATTTAACGATAGGACAGACATTACTTTAGAGAAATGTCGATATGATAGACTATACGATACGATTATGATACTGAATTCCATGAACAATTCAACGACGGCATCGTCCAATATATCTAAATCGGTTTACCGAGTAGATGCTCTATTGGTTTTGGGAAGTCACTATGTTGAGTCGATCTTTCGTGATTCCTAGACCCTGCACGAGACCGGCTTTGAGGTTTATGAGGCTTCAATATATAATAAAAAGGTAATAAATGGGTAAATGTCCTACTAATATTATAAAAGCGGAAATATAAATTATGTCTGCTTTATTACGTTTTCACGGTTAAACAGTTGAACGGATCTTAATAACATTTTATAATAGTGGTTTAAAATAATATAAAAAATAACTTTTTAGGGTCCACAAGGAATCCTTATAGTTTTACCATGTCCGTCTGTATGTCTGTACGCTTCTAATCAGAGCTCTTTCTTACAGTTTTTAAGCTGACACAATTTTAAACTGTAAGTGTAATTTAGTGACTGTATAAGTGACCTCTATAAAGTTATTAAATAAAAGCATTTTTTAAGAGATTGATACTTCCTTTACAGAAGAGACGACCTCTGTGGCAGTGGACTAAGGTCCGACTGAGACGCAGAAGGTTGCGGGTTCAATTCCCGTCGCGGGACAAATGTTTGTATGATCTGCAAGTATTTGTCTCGAGTCAGGGTGTTTCTATGTGCATCATGTATGTATTTACGATATAAAGTATGTAACTAGTAAAAAGTACCTCTGCTTTCTTTGGGGTCAGATGATACAGTGTAAAATGTCAAAAAAAGTTGTTTTTTTTTATTTCACTCCGACATCGTGTGATATATCATTGGATATTAGGAGTTTTCTTAAATAGTTTTTCGAGACAAATACTCGTTTAATACGATTAAGATTTAAAATGGTCCTTCCGACCTTGACTACTTTTTAGGGTTCCGAAGTCCACAAGTAAACCTTAAGTTTCGCTATGTCCGTCTGTCTGTCTATTTGTCCGCCCTTAAACTTGTTCTTGCTTGCAGAATTATATTTAAATTAAATTATTCTTAAAGGTAATGCTTAGGTATTAGTGTCTTGGACAAAGTTAGAAAAAAAAACGGTTTTTAGAGATATCTCGCAAGTAAAATATATGTAAAGTATCGTGTAGTATATCGTTGAATAAGTTTTTTAAGATGCTATGAGTTTTCTTAAACAGTTTTTCGATACAGATATTTTTTTGATAAATATTAAGCTTTGTAGTGGCCATTTTTGATAGAGATCATAGTCCCTCCCACACACATAGGTGCGCTCACCATATACCCTTACCTAATAACTAGTACCAAAGATGGATTATTTTGCAATTTTTTATAAATATCAGCCCCTCCGCCCCTATCGGCTAAACTGCTACAAAAACGCTAATTTTTTTGATGCAAATTAAATGATCAATTTATTTAATTAGTTTTGGAGTTGATCTAAAGTAACCTTAACCAAAAGAATGTCTTTGAAGCCGCGTGCAACCACAAGTCGTAATATAAATTGTCAAAACGTTCTGCCCGTTCCGGCAGCTAGATATCAATCAAGTTACTTGTATTTCCCCGATGAAAATATTGAAAGCAGTGTCAATCAAAACACAATGCTTTTGTGGATAACTGGATCGAATGATTTTGTTACGGGAAAAGAATTTTATTTTGTTCATTTTATTTTGCCGACTGATTGGATTCTGTTAGATGTAAATCAAATTTAATGAACACTGGGATCATGATCGGCTCAGATATATTTATATTATTTTAAATGGTCCATTGATAGTTGTACTGTTTCACGTGTGTGTGTTTTATCCTGCCATACATTAAACTATATTGGCTAAACGCATGTGAGCACGCGTGAAGGTTTCCGGAGTTAGTAAGGATAAAAATAACTAGTCATCATTCCAAACCAATTCAACACCATCTTAGAAAATAAAATATTTTTTTAGCGAGCTTTCATCTATTTTTTTAGGGTTACAAATCAGGTGGTTTCTCATGATATAATTTTCCTTATTATTTGAATTTAAAAAAAAAATTCAAATTCAAAATTCAAATACCCATCTCCCAAGGGACAAGAGTCATACAATCAGACCTCGTACCATCATCACGTATCAGACCATTCAGCTCGAGAACAGCTGGTAAGTTGACGCTGGTGAACGCCCGATGAATGACATCGTTAAGACGTTCGTGGCGGCTAATCCTACCGGCATTCTTCCCGTTGGCCCTAGAACACGATAACCTGCAGAGACGAAGCTGGTCGACCACTGTACCACACTGGCACTGAGAAGGAGCGCAGCACCGCGCATCCAATTGGAAGCTGCTCTGCCTTCTGCGCTGTTGGTTGATAGTTCGATTTCCTCCCAGGACACACATTTGTGACGAACAAAGATGTTTGTTCTGTGTCTGAGTGTTATTAATAATATTATGTAATTTATTGAAATGAAAACTTATTTTAGCGCGGTACGCATATTTTTAGATGAGGTAAAACCTCTGGACTCGCGACACCGTTACGAGACGCAGGGCTGCCACGCTCGTCCCATTTGATTATAAACCTTAATTCACGTGTTTACAGTCTACTTTTGTATGGAGAAGTTTACTGAGTTAGGTTCTTTGATATATTATCTACATTCTGAACAAAAACATAAAAGAATAGTAAATGTATTTTAAAGTTTCTAATAACTAATAAATACAGTTCATAAATAAAATGCAATTCATAACCCAATAACCCAATAACCCTAGTACCCATCTAGAAATGTCTAACGCGCCAAAATAAGTTTTCACTTTCGGCGGCACTCCCGAAGTGCATATTTAAAAAAAAAATATAAGTATTCTATCAGTCATCCAGTCACCATAATACAAGCTATACTTAGTTTGGGGCTAGATGGTGTTGTGTGCATTATCCACCAATATTAATTTATTTATTATTAATTTATGTAGGTGCCAATACCAACTACAATTTAGACATCTTTTCAGGGTACCTGAAAAGTGGTTTAGCCACTGAGCCACACCAAGTCCCACATTACATGGGTAAACAAACTTTATATAGTAGGTTTTTATTTCATAACTTTGAAGGGGCCCCTAATACGTATTACCGTGCAAATTTTCATAGGGTTAAAACCAATAGTCTGTAAGCTAGAGCTTAGGGGCGGACAGACAGACAAATTCACAGACAGCGAGACGAATATGGCGAAACTAAAATGTATAGCTCTTAAGTTAATCCGGTCCACATTCTACCACGCATTATTTCTGTACATACCTATCTTGTAAATGAAGAATTACGAACACTATATTTAATTGCGTTTAAAATTAACTGTCACTTGTGTTAATTTAACACCACACTAGTTTTTCCATCTCCCAAAAACCTCTGTTTATCCATTCAGTGCCTTGCGATTGAGATATACTCAATCTCAGAGAATCTCTCACTGAACAGATAACCAAAAAAAATTAAACTCCAGCAAACTCCCGGTTCATCAGGCCGGAGCTCTAAACGGTACTGGATAAAAAAGTTTTCCACCAGCTACGCCATTTGCAGCTGTTTGCTCCCATAATAGACACAAACCTTGAACCGATCAATCGATCCCCACTGTATTTAGCCTACATATTTTCAAATAGGTAAGTAGGCTGCCCACGATTATCGTGGCACATTATAATAAAAATAATAAAATATCGATTGACAACACCATCTAGCCCCGAACCAAGCATAGCTTATCATGGTGACCAGATGACTAATAGAATACTTATATATTTTGAAATACCTACAGACAGAACACACATCTATGTTTATTCAACGAATGATTGTCCAAAGAGAGAATCAAACCCCAAAACCCACAGCGCAAAAGGCAGAGCTACTAGCGACTGAGCTGACTGGCCAGGCATTAACTGGCATAGCTAGTCGTTCCTAACAAATCAACGAAGCAAAGCACTTTGCATGGTCAGCCCTTGGATGGGTGACCGCAGTTATATCTTCATCTAAGAGCTTCCGGGCTTCTGAGGGTGCGATCTGGTGTTGGTTCCGGCTTTTCTAAAGTTATTTAACCTAGGCCTTTTTAAGTAGTCGGTAGTATACGTAAATAAAACCTGTATTTCTCAAAATGTTTAGTTTTAGTAAACATGTTAACAAATAAAACTCACAACCTATTGACTGAATTACATTAAATATACTGGCTTCCAACAGACCCAGTGTATTAGCATCCAAAATGTCACCAGTGTCTTGGGGATGCTGCTTTCTAACAGTAGTCTGGGATCTGGTTCAGTTGAGCTATCTATAGATCGTTTTAAACAGGTCTTAGATAGCTCAACCAACTCACGTGTGTTTTATGTAATTTTGTACATTTCTGTAATTAAAAATTCTAGCTATAAAAGAATATTCCACAAACTCATAGGCAAGCAACAAAATACAAAAGAATTTTCAATATGGCCGCGCGGCCGGACGAGTGATGCTAACAATTTTTCAAAGCGGAAACACCACCGAGAGAAAACTTCAAGCTACACCAGGTGCAATTTGTTACGCTAATAATATATAATTTTTACTCAAAACGGGATATTCACTATGATATGTGTGTTTTTCTTCTACCTCTATATTTCAGAATAGTTGCATGCGCCATTAGATAAGCTCACGAAATTACTGAAGTTTTAATAATATATTTTTTCATAAAACCGAACACCACCTTAACTTTCTTACCCTTTTATATATATCTGATCTCCAGTACAGTGATCTCTGATACAGTGCCCTAATTGCGATAAATTAGCTTATTGTAGTTAATGAGTTCTATAGAGTGCCTTTAAGGTGCATAGTCAGGAAATTGCTACATAAAGGGTAGTCTTTGATAAGAATGCATGGCCTCATGTCGCTCTGCCCTCAGACAGTTATCCGACACACTTGAAATGTATAAACTCTCTTGTATTAGTATTTTGTAGTTAAGGTAGCTATAAGATGGATCATGTAAAAAAGCGCTAGGACCAAGACGAATTTCTTGGAGGAATTCATCTAGTATGTAAGACGTTTCAAACTGATCCTTGTGATTGTATTGAATAAAGTATCTTTTGACTTTGACTTTGACTTTGATGTGTTTGGTGAGTTTGATCTGCGATCTGCTCGTTGCATGGTCAGTGCCTAACGAAGTGATCAAGCGGTAAAAACGAATCGTAAACGAATTGTAAATAAGGCAAGAATAATAAGAATAAGAAAAAAATGCGTTTATTTTGCTACATCATTACAATAAAATACCAAAAACAAAAAAGGTAAAATGGCAGCGAAAACGGCCTCGATTCAGAATCATTCAATGTGACGTGCCAGAGCGCTGATCTTCCGTGGTGGCAAGACAGTAGCAGTTTTAGGCATGACCTTCCACTCCTACCCGGTGGTAGGACTCTCTACAGCGAGAGCCTCCTTGGTGGGTATACAGTGCCAAATATTTTGCCTCCAAGCAGGAGTGTGCAAGCATTACGTCATTTTTTTTTATGCTTGCACACTCCTTTCATTAAAATATTTTTATGATATCTGCATATTTTTTTTTTAAAGAGCTTATTCTCACAGACCCAGTGTGCTCCAGCCGGCAACGGACGCGGGAGCAGGATGGATAGCCGGCGATATTTCCTGATTATCCGGCACTTGCAAATAAAAACATTGCACGAAATGCCCGCCTTATTGGTATTTGAAGCAAACAGGAAATAATCAATTTCGAAGCGAATTTGCATCTCTGCGCCATAAACTTCGTTGAAAAGCTAGCTTATCTATCTAATCAAAGGGAAATGTTGTTTGTTGATATCATCACTTGAGACTTGAACTTCAAAATTCTTAAAAACTCAAAAGGTACACTGGACTCTATAAAAATGTCAACTTATAAGCTTATTATTTATAAAACCAATATTGTATCGAAAAGTGTTCAATATAATTCGTAATATCTTAAAAGTCCTATCCAACGATATACTACACGATTGTCATACCATCGGGTACTAAAATAAAAAAAAAACACCTGACTTTAAATTTAGTGGAGGTATCTCTACATGTAAAGTGACGGTATTTTTTTAGTTTTTATTCCATAATTTTATAGTCGCTAATACGTATTACAGTGCAAAATTTTACCATGATAAAACTAATAGTCTGTGAGCAAGAGCTAAATTAGGGGCGGACAGACAGACAGACAGACGGGCAGACTGGCGGACATAGTAAAACTAAAGGGAACTAAAGTTTATTTTCCGGTGGAATTTCTATGGGTACAATTTATTAAAATTTAGACAGGACCACATCTGCTAGGTCAGCTAGTGATAACGTGTTGTACCTACATAAAAAGTAGCCCATGTACCCAAGATGCAATCTCAAACAAACAGACAGACACTTTCAAATTTAAATAATATATCTATATATATTATTTATTTATTTATATATTAATACGTGAAGCAAAAACTTTGAAGGTACCCCTTTTCCCGAATATTGCGCGGACGGAGGAGTAAGAAATTTCGCACACTTATAGTTTACCTATACAGAGAAGGAACGCAGATTTGTTATATTTTTTTGTAATTTTGCATATTAAATATATATATATATATATTTATATAATATGTTCTATTATAAAAATATAATAGAATAGTTTATTTACAGAAATGTACAAAATAATATACAATAATTTAAAATACACGTGAAACAGTTGAGCTAACTAAGGACCGTTTAAAAAATGATCTATAGATAGCTCAACTGATCCAGATCACTGCCAGAAGGCAGCGTTCCCAAGATACTGGCGGCATTACCACGTTAAATGGCAATGCTAATACGCTGGGAAGATAGGAGCCAGCTCTTGGGTCACGCAATGTATCTACCAGACACCGTGAAATAATTTTGAAATCGCGGTGGGCTCCTGTTCCCCACGGGCCCAAGGCTTCTACTCCAAAAGGCTCAAATATGTAGGCCTTATCCAAACCAGCATATTTGCGGTTTTTGAGGACCTTGGCACATTCAGCCGCCGCACCATCTCTAACGGAAGTCCCCGACAGATGGGATGCGGCCAGGGTATCTACGCAAGTAGCATCCCACACTTATGGCCTACCCATCTCCCAAGGGACAAGAGTCATACCATCAGGCCTCTTACCATCATCACGTATCAGACCGTTGGGTTCGAGAACAGCTGGTACGTTGACGCTGGTGAGTGCCCGACGAGTGATATCGTTAAGACTGGCGTGGCGGGCAATCCTACCGGCGGCCCTATGACACGATAACCCGTAGAGACGAAGCTGGTCGACCGCTACCACACTGGCACTGATGAGGGGCGCAGCACCGCGCACCCAACCGCAGACAAATTGCAACTCGAAATGTTGTAGGGTCTAATAACATTCCAATGTTCTCCCACTCCCATTTCGAAACGGCTAGGAGACGGGCGTGATCTATGGAACTTGAGCATGTTTCTAGAAGATGATTCCATGTAAGCTCACATAGAGGCCCGTCCCATTGCCGTTGGGCCGAAAGGTTCTTGGGGGGAGCGGAATTAGGGCAAGCACTGTTCCAAGCGTTTCTTGCTTTGTCTAGATAATGAAATTTTATGAGTGATGCCAGAACTAGCCGGACAAGACGGAATTCGAATTTCAACCAAATTTCTAGTGCTGTAGATAGAAGACAAGAATGCCGGTAGAGCAACACTTGAAATACCTAAGCCTCCCAATTTGACAGGTAAGGAGGCCTGCAGCCATGCCTTGTCTTCCAGATGAATATTCAAAACCGACGATAAAGTGTCAATAAAGGACAATGTTGTCTAAGCCTTCCACCAGCTCGCTGTGTTTCCACAGTTGACAACATCAAAGCGTAAGTAAATTTTGGAACAAAAAGACAAAACTTGATAATTGTAAAAGCCATATGACTATTAATTTTAAACAATCTGTCCGAGGTTTTGCAAAAAT
Organism: Lampropteryx suffumata; assembly: GCA_948098915.1. Lineage (NCBI taxonomy): Eukaryota > Metazoa > Arthropoda > Insecta > Lepidoptera > Geometridae > Lampropteryx > Lampropteryx suffumata. The sequence goes on along the minus strand of OX402557.1, from coordinate 17,558,301 downwards.
TTTGAATTTTCTCATCTATGAAGGTCGGACTCGTCAAGAATTGGTGAACCAAGGAGGCGAAGTGAACATTTATCAACAACTGTAATATTTGAGGCCAAAGTGTTGAATTTTGAAACAATTGTCCGAATCCAAACAAGTGTCCGAAGCGTAAAGCTCGCATTCTGAGTAATTTGCAGAAATTAATCACTGATGAGCTTTAGATCACCAAAAACAGTGTCCACATCTCCACCTCTATCTCCAAAGTTCCGTCATCCAAGTACCAAACATTGAGTTTAGATTGGAGACTTTGAATAATCTGATGGATGGCAAGGCTGAAAATGACTGGACCAAGGGGGTCGCCTTGTTGAATGGCAGACGAAATAGTATTGTCCCGATAGATCAATTTAGACGGCGAACCATAAAACTGCCATATAATAATTAATTAATAATAATTAATAATTTATGAATTATGTTCGAATTTCGACCAGTGGGCGGCCACTAGCATAAATAAATTAAAATTGGTAAACACTTTTGACACAAAAAACAAAGCATAGCTTGTATTATGGTGACTAGATGACTGATAGTCTTTTGGCAGTGGACAGTGCCTGCGACTGGCCAACAGAATTGTTCTAAAATGTAGGGGCCTTGAATCACAAAATACATAACTAGCGGTATTACTTATGTCCATCTATCTATCTCCATAAATAGACGGGTCATATGATAAGATGTAACAGAGATAAATAAACGAATACAATTACTGAATGGACTCCAACTCAAGGTCAAGAAAGAAAACAAGAGAGGCCAATCAGGAGTTGGGTAGATGAAGATAAGAAAGCTGCAGGTCCTTGCAAGACTTGCAGAGAATATACACGACTGGAAGAAGCTGGAGGAGGCCTTTGCGTCTCTAGACGTACTGATGTGCAAAATTATAATCCTACTAACAGGCTTTATGACCAGCTATTAACAGTGTGTTGTATACGAAGCTACCCAACTGTCCGTTCCTGAGAACCGTACTCGCTTAAGGCCTGGATTTGTCCCTTTACTTGCACCAACGTCTGCACGCACTGTTTCACGAGAACAGCCCATCTGCCCCGTAAATTTAAATGTGCTTCTTACTGAACATTCTCAGGTGGATCTGTTTGCGGATGACTGGACGACGATAGAGAGACTGTGGCTTATCTATTGTGAGAATAAACGTTATGTTTAAATAAATCTATACTCATTATATTATTTTTGTGTAAGTTCCTTTTATTATTAGATTGTTTTTTATTTTTTATTTTTTAGAAGTAAAATTTACCTACATATACTTTTTCTCTGTACTTTTTTATTTTAACTCTTATTTTTTTCTCCTGCTTTTGTTTAGTGTTTATATTTTTAACGCATTAGATATCTGTGTTCTTATCTTATATGTTATTATCTGTGTTAAAATATGGTGTAAATAAACTGAATTGAATTGAATTGAACAATATTTAGTTATAAATACTTTAACATTTCAGTTTTTAAAGTCTTCATACTACAATATTGATGTACTTCTGTAGGTATTACTTATGTAAACATTCTTATGAATGTCAAGCTCTACCATTTTAAACATGTTCCAAATACCATCATAATATACTATTTTAATAATATATAACATAAAATATAATAATATACATATTTTTCATATGCATTTTTCATTTTCATCATCACAGACACACATTTTCATTTTGTTTACTAAGTAACTATTTAAGTATTTTTTTCTAATTACCACTATTTCACTATTAAAATGTTTGATTTTTTTTACTAGAATTACAAATACACTAGGAGTGCTCGACCGAGACTTGAACCCGCGTCACGCCGCGGTCGCGTCGCCTCATCGACTAGCACCGATTAGTGTGTATTACATTCAACCCGACTTTTCCATTCCAACCCCGACGTGAGCATAGTGCGACAACGTTTCTTGATACTTTATGTTAACACGAACATTCCGACACATGTCATCATTATGGTCTATTAATGTCACCACTGCCTTGTACTGTACATGTACTTGATAGCGGGCAAGAAGCAGACAACCGGCGGATGGTTAAATGATATCGTTATTCGGGAACCGCTGGATGAAAGTTGCCATTTGTTAGAAAAGTGACGTAAAAAGTTAATTTACTTTGATCATCCTACATTAAAATTGGTCCTTCTGATTACATTGAGTAGGAATCAATGTTCTCGTCCGGCTACTAAATTGCCTGACGCAAATACAATAGTACTTACCTTTAGTTATTGTCTTTAATGAGCATGCATATTAAAACAGTTAAAAATAAAGTCGATATCCTCAAATATCAAAACATCTAACACCCATACATTCAGGAGCACAATGCTTACATACAAATTACCATCGTACAGTCTGCCCTACTGAAGGACAGAAAATTATGGAGTCGACAAAAAAAGTGCTAACGTTTGTTTTTTGAAGATGATTGCAATATCACTATCAAAACTTTTGTGAGTTTTAATATACATTTTAAGATACACGGATTTGTACCTGGAGTTAACAAGATTCCGGAAATAGCTCATATTAAGTGAAACTAAGAGAAATATTTTCACCGGGCTGACTGAACATAACCCATGACGAATGCAGACATAGACAAGTCAGCGATTGCGGAGCACTCGTTAAATTCTGACTACACACTACATTCAGTTTGACAAGGCTTCTATCTACAGACAATTTCTTTGTAAGCCATTGAAATAGGCCGAGTTTCAAACTTGAACCGAGAAAGAGTTTTGTTTATATCTCAAGCTTGGAGACCTTGTTTCCACGGAACCTACTGTAGTAATGATGTGGAGTCTTGTAAAGATACTGTTCGATCTTTATGTTTGAATGTTGAGGGCACGAGGAACCAGCACTAGTGACAGGTTCGTCAGCGAGTAACAATACAATTACACAGAGGATAAAGGAGTAAAATGGGTGTGAATGTTTGTATGGAATTGTTTTAATGGGTTGTGGGTGTGTTTGGTTTGAAACTTGAATTGGATAAAAAAATCCTGAAACACTTATCCATTTATTTTGCATAAGCTACAATTCCATTTAAAAAAAATGCGGACGAAGCTAATATTATATATAAACTAAATAGATCTACCTTCCACTTATAAAAATGTATTATATAAAGTCTGTTTTCTTTTTAGTTTTTAAAACGTAAAATTATATATAGATATATAAAGGGTCATGACATGCATAATACACGTCAAGCTATTGCTGTAGTGTATTGCATCCATGATGTAGTCGCCTAACTACACAAAATAACTCAGTCACAAAAGTTGGCCTCGATTTTCCAACTTTACTTTTAAAATTTACTAACAGAGTCTGCTCCACGCCTTCCCCTCATCATCAGCAATCACCAACACCTACCATTGATTGCCACTACATAATGCATAGACAACCCACCCCCACCCTGCGTGTCCTCAAATTATACCTAGAACCAGGGTAAGTAGACCTGTGCTAGCTTTTTAAGCTTGACTCATTCGTTCGTAGTACTAGGCCAGTGTCCTCAGTAGTGCACGTCAGAGAGCTAGACTTCGACAATGACAAAAACCTGGATCAAAAGATGGGCAAGTCATATAGACTTACAATAGCTATGACAGACAAAGAAGACAAAATAGCATTGTTCAAGTCAAGTCAAGCCAAAAGATATTTTATTCAATATAATCACTTTGAAACGTCATACTAGATGAATTTAGATGCCAATTCCTCAAAACCCAAGCCCGAGAAGAACAGGCAAGAAACTCGTCCTGGTCCTAGCGCTTTTTTATATAATCCATCTTATAACTACCTTAACTACGAAAAACTAATACAAGAGAGTTTATACATTGACCTCTGTGAAGCAGTGGGCCAGCTGAGACGCAGAAGGTTGCGGTTGCGGGTTCGATTCTCGCCGAAGGAAAAATGTTTAAACGATCTGTAAATGTTTGTCTCTGGTCTGGGTGTTTCTATGTATATGTATGTATTTATAATAATTACGTTTTAAAAACTAAAAAGAAACTGACTTCATTGAAAGAAATTTGAGCCTATAATAGGTACATTTTTAGTGGAAAGTTGATGTATTTTGTATATATATATAACATGGGTAGGCAAAATAAACGCACTGCTCCAATGAGACAGCGAGGTATCGAAGTAGATGAAAACATCAGCGATGTATATATTTTTTTAATATTTGTTGATTTTTCAGCTCTACCGATTTTGATAAAATGTATATGGGACCACCTGTGATATACCCTTTCAAACAAAAAAATAATTTTTCAAATCGGTTCAGCCGTTTTCGAGTAATCGGTGAACATAGATAGGTACATAAAAAAAAAAAATTTAGAACCTCCTCCTTTTTGATAAAGTCGATTAAAAAAATAGTATATAAGTAGCACCTATATCAGTCATGTGGTGCCCATAACACATACATTGGGGCCAGATGATGCTGTGTGAAAATGTCCGGCATTTATTTATTTATTAAATGTGTCGGTTAACTGTCTGAGGACAGAGCAACATTAGGCCATGCATTCTTATCAGGTTCCTGCTCGGTTAGGTTAGTTATTAAATATATAAATATCAGTGGACAATGTACATAACAATATCTAGCCCCAAACTAAGCATATCTTCTATTATGTTAACCAAATGACTGATATAATACTTATATTTTAAAATACATGTAGATAGATAGATATATAGATAAAACATTTATTTGATAAACCAGCACACACGTGCAATCAATGGTACCATTGTACATAATAGTAAACGCATAAAAACCCCAGGCTGCAGCCCAGGAGGCAGAGCTAATAACCTACTGAGCTGTAAGGCCAGTCAAGTTAATGATCTTAATATTGCAAATCTTTAATACTTCTCAACCATTAGTACGCATTTATAGTCTAGGGAATATAATGGTCTATAATTGTAAGACTATAAAGCTGTGACGTAGAAGGTTGCGGGTTCGATTCCCGCCACGGAACTATTGTTTGTATGATTTCCAAATATTTATTTCAGTTTTTTAAACTTACGCGATCAGAACACATTATTATAAATACTTACGGGTATTTATCGCGTTTATTTACCTATTTTTTCCCGACGTTTCGACAGGTTTACTCCAGTCATCCCGTGACCACGACAGAGTGTAAACCTGTCGAAACGTCGGAAAAATAGGTAAATAAACGCGATAAATACCCGTAAGTATTTATAATAATATTTATTTCAGGTTTGGGTATATTTCTACAATAATTGTTGTACATATATGTGAGAGCGGGGTCCATGAGGTCACAAGAAATACCACCAATAACTGTTTATACCTTTTATTTAGAGGTGTTTACTCGGTGAGCGTCCGACACAGAATGATCGCTCCGTCTAAAAACCGCTCTATTTAAGGTAATTTCTAGTACAAAGTCAAACTATAGTTTCTTACATAACATAGCAAACTAATTTTACAAATACTTTTTTATTAATATATGATCATAATAAATTGATTCATTATATTTCATTAATTAATTAATTAACTGATTGAATTCAAGTACCGGAAGTACGAATACAAAAGGTTAATAAACCGGCAAATCAACTTATCTTAAATTAAGAATATCGAAAAATTAAATTAAATCATCTTACTAATAAATTTACCTACTAAATACGAGCGCCATCATATATGTGTGTATTTCCGAAAATAAAAGTATACCAGTATATAAAGGGTCTTCCAATAGGCACGTCCGAACTTTGACAGTTGGTAGCGGCCATCTTGTTGAAGCTACATCTGTCAAATTGGTTGTAATTTATTCATTCTGTTTTGCCAAATCATCATGGATAGCTATAGCATTCAACAACACGTGCAAATGATAAAATTGTTTTATCAAAATGAGTGTTCTGTTCAGTGGCAACGCACCGCGCGCTTCGCCCATTTTACGGTCGCCATAATCGTCCTACCGAGACTATTCGTCGTGTTGTGGATAAATTTGAGTCCTCTGGTTCGGTAAATGATCGACCAACACCTATATACATGTGGTTTCAATAATACAAGCTCTGCTTACTTTGTCGCTAGATGATGCTGTGTGCATTGTTTACTCATATTTATTAAACAAATAAAACAGAGTTTAGATCATCGGCACATGACCCCAGGTAATGTGTTCGAATTTGGTATAATTATTGACTCTTTAGGCCCATTATGATTTAAAAAGTTGTAAAGTAGCAAGCGCACGCAAAGTTGAACACCATCAATCTATACTCAATTATGGAATAGGGAGACATGTACGTTTCCGTTTCGCTCCAGGGGATGATGATGATGAAGTACATACTCGTATATACCATAAAAACCACCCTATGCATTCTTATGGGACTTACTCACGTATTATTTTGTCGATGGAATCACCGATCACGTTTCGCCACTCCTGCTCCTCGACAGAGTAGGCAGAGTCTACGTATTTCCTGAAATACTTTTTCTTTCAATCGCATTATATTCCTCATACATCACTACTAATATTATAAATGCGAAAGTCTGTATGTCTGGTACGTTTTCACGCCAAAACTGCAGACCGATTTTGATGAATTTTGGTATAGAGATAGATGGGACCTTGAATAAGGATATAGGCTACTTTTTATGTAAGTACCACGCGTGCGAAGCCGCGGGCAGCAGCTAGTTATAAATAATTTCACACAGTATCATCTAGCCCCAACGTAAACAGAGATTATGTTATGGAAAGAAAATGACTATTACTTACTTTCATATACATATCTAACTAATATTATAAATCAGAAAGTCCGTGTGTCTGTTTGTTACGTTTTCACGCCTAAACCGCTGAACCGATTTTGATGAATTTTGGTATAGAGATAGAGGGGACCTTGGAAAAGAACATAGGCTACTAGGTACCACGCGTGCGAAGTCGTGGGCAGCAGCTAGTCTACATATAAAAGCTCCCAGACCTGAGACCCGCTGCGGCAAACCCGCAACCTTACGCGGGCCTTCGCATACTGCGTCATCACAGAGGATACAGAGAATTTATAAGAGATAAATTGACTTATCATGAAGTACAAAAAGCAGTATACAAACAGTTATAAAGAACTTACAGTCTGATATCAAAAACATAGAGGTCTCGGTAATATGGTGGGTTGTGCATGTTGATAATGTTCAATCGATATTAATAATTATATGGGTGTCGTGTTGGTTTTATCAGTTTTATTCTGATCGGAAGGAAATAAGCTCGTTTTAGAACTGGTTTTTTCGTAGTCTTTAATAGGTCGTTGTCCTTGTGTATAGGTAATTTTTTTTTTTTTTTTTATTTTATTTTGAGAATTTTATGAAACTTACAGCTAATAACAGTACGGTAAATTACTTATGATAACATGCATTACCTATACATACATGTTAAGTTACTGAGGGCTAAATAAAAGTTTCAACATTTAAGGTATTAATAGAAAAATAATAATAATTTAGGAACAAATCAGTAGACGACGATATAAAGAAAGCACAAACAAAAAGGTATTCTAATACTTGTATTTCTTCTGTGGTATCGTGCTAAGTGAGCGCCTGTGAATTGTTAAAACTTTTACTTCAGATACCTATTGATATTATTAAAATGTCAGGCGCTCTTTAAGCATTTTATGAATAATAATAAATATTGTCAGACAAAGCACACATCATTTAGCCCCAAACTAAGCATAGCTTGTATTAGATGCCAGATAGAATACTATGTTTATACTTATAATATGTTTATATTTACAAAAAAAGTAATGTAAATAATTAGTATATCAGTCATTTGGTACCCATAACACAAGCTCTGCTTACTTTAGGCCAGTTACTTTAGTTTATAACACCCAGACAGAACAAACACCTGTGTTCATAAGACTAATGTTTGTTCTGGGAGAGAATCTATCCCCCAACCTTCACAGAAGACAGAGCTAACCCCAAACTAAGCATTGTGTTATGTTGACTAGATGACGGAGAGACTATCTACGTATATTTTATATACAAATTTAACACCCAGATACAGAACAAACACCTTTGTACAGCGTAGAAGGCATAACTATTACCAACTGAGCTGATAGATTAACATTGAACCTGTGACATAGGTACTTATCTGAGCGATTCCGTGCTTCATATACTCGTAGTAGGTACCTAAAACACCACCTATCAAGTTCACTGAGTCATAAGATAAGATATGCTGGTCTAAAATACGTATATACAGCAGGGTAGAAGGTGTCACACTCTTGGTTTATCGTCAACAGAAGCGCCTACGTTCATCTCGTCAGCAAATAAAAAGCCTTTGTGCTTGCTCAGTCGCGTTGCGGAGCCGTCAATATAAATATTGACTCAATAACTCTACAATGCATATTTACCTAGACTACATAGAAGATCACTGCTGTATTCAAGAGGTGGGAAATATCCTGTTAGAAACGAAATATGTCCATCCATTGTCTGTCAGCTCAGCACAGCTTCTGCGCTGTAGGTTAGGTGTTCGATTGCCTCCCAGGACATACTTTTGTATGGTAACTATAGGTCTTTTTACGGTGTCTGGGTGTTCATATGTGTGTAGTTATAAATATATTAGTAAGTATTCTATCAGTCATTTTGTCACTATAATACAAGCTTCGCTTAGTTTCGGGCTAGATGGAGTTGTGTGAATTGTCCAAAAATGTTTATTTTATTTAAAAAAAAAAAAACTTCTGCCTTTTGGGGTATAAACTTAAGACCCGTGGAGACCTGAGGCTTGGTTCCTATTCAAAGAGTTATCCAAGATACTGGTAGACGAGATTGCAATGATCAAAGGGCTGGTGCTTTATGGATATCCAACGAAGTAAGTTGCCAGCATTTTGAGCACTTTACCTGTGATCTAATTACGGCTAGAAAATAGAGTTCATAGTTTTTAATAACTTAGTTTAAAAATAATATGACAAAATTTATTTTTCGTGTGCACTCACGCATGCACGTTTATACTTCCTAATTTAGCGCCATCTAGTGGCAAGACTTTGTATTAGAAAGAAGAACCTAGCCTCTTGTCATGAATCGATTGAAACTGACTTAGTTCTACCTCCATGCCGCTAGATGGCACTAAGAGTTCTTAAATCAAATTGATGGGTAGGAATTCCACATTTTACACACCCTCTTAGTAATTATAATTTCGGATCAATTCGGTGCATATTTAGACCATTCGCAAAATGTCCAGCGAAAACCCCACTGTGCGATTACCACGCCTGATTTAAAGAAGCCGACTTACAGTTTTCAATTTTCAGTTTTGGGGTCAGCAGACACGTGAATGAAATGTCGACGAACGGAGTTCCATGACCTGGAAAGAAAAGGAACTTTTGTGTTACCTATAACAATAATAATCTAAAATGTTTCATAAACTTTCAACTTGTCAAGCCGACAGGCTTAACAGCATACATATGTAGGACCTACCTATTTACCTAAGTATTCAGATATCACTGTTTGTCAAATATTATAACGAAATAAGAAAATCCAAAGTGCGAATGTGCGTGTATGCAAGAGAGTTTTAGTAAAGTAAAGTAAATATGTCCTTTATATCTACACTAGCGGCTGCCCGCCTTCGCACGCATGGTACGTACATAAAAAGTAGCCTAAAGTCCCATAAATTTCTATAAGAACCAAAACTCATCAAAATCGGTTCAGCGGCTTAGGCGTGAAAACTTAACAAACAGATAGACAGACTAAGTTACTTTCACATTTATAATATTAGTATAGATGGTGCGCTTCTATAATAAACTTCCTGAATATGCTCACTTACATTAACATTACAACCTTACTTATAAACGCTATTCAAATTGAACACTGCTTAGACACTGCTAAATATTCGCCCTGTCACTATTTTTGCCTATATTTTTTATCAAAAAAAAACTGATTTCAAACAGGAAACTAAAAATAAGAAACTCTTGACTGTCCTTTGTCTTCATCATCCGACCCCTAATGATAGTCACAACCTATCTAGGTGTAAAGTTCTCATCAATACAAATTAATCAAGCCCAAACACCAGGTAATTGCTGTAAATCGTTGAGGAGTTCCCTCGACTGTCTTTCGGCTCCATCATCAGATCGACTTTCAATAAATAGTAGTGCTTTCAAATATTTAAACGCAAATACTTCAACACTAGTCGCCACCACGATTTTCGAAGGTTCCCCTCGATTTCTCTAGGATTCCATCATCAGATCCTGGTTTCCTTCCTTTCGTACTTACTACCTTAAGGATATTTCCTTACCAACAAAAAAATATCAAAATTTGTTCATAAACGACGAAGTTATCCGTGAACACACATAAAAAAATATACAGTCGAATTGAGAAACCTCCTCCTTTTTTGAAGTCGGTTAAAAAGGAATTGCACTATTCTAAACAGTGATTACATTTTGACAGAAGTTGAGTTGAGACACGTTTTAAACTAAGGCCGTTAAAGAATACATCTATAGGGTAGTTTTATCTATAGGGTAGTTTTGTGAAGAAATAGTATTATAATAAATGACTATATAGTTGATAAGAATGCATGGCCTCATGTTGCTCTGCCCTCAGACAGTTAACTGACAGATTTACAATGTATAAACGACTGTAATCTTGTATTAGTTTTTCGTAGGTTAAGTAAGAAGGATCATAATAAATAATGCTAGGACCGAGGTGAGTTTCTAGTTAATTAATCTCAGACTTGGGTTAGGAGGAATTGGCACTTAAGTTCACCGCATGTAAGTTGAATCAATGTAATTCTTGTATTGAATAAAATGATTCGACTTTGACTTTGATTTTGTTACTTTTTCACGCTCTAACGGCTTGACGGATTTTGATGCAACTTAGCATAGATATAGGCGTAAACCTTATCTAATATATTGACAACTTTCTATGGGACCACCAGTGAAGTATACCCTTTCAAACAAAAAAAGAATTTTCCAAATCGGTTCAGCCGTTTTCGAGTAATCGGTGAACATACTTAACAAAAAAAAAAAGATTCCGACGAATTGAGAACCTCCTCCTTTTTGATAAAGTCGGTTAATAAATAAATATAAATATTGCTGGACATTTCACACAGCATCATCTGGCCCCAAAGTAAGCAGAGCTCGTTTTATGTACATGACTGATATACTACTTATTTACACTTTTTTTTGTAAATACATACATATTTTACATAGAAACACTCAGACCCGAAACAAGTACTTGCAGCTCATACAAATATTATAAATGAAATCGCTGAAATCGAACCCGCAACCTTCTGCGTCTCAGCCGGAGCTTGTCTTACTGCGCCACCAAGATCGTCAACCCTGTATATTCATATATTATAAATAAATAAAATTAAAATAAATAATCCCGGACATTTCACACAACATCATCTGGCCCCAAAGTAAGCAGGCTTGTGTTATGGGTACCACATGACTGATATACTACTTATATACTTTTTTTTTTTTGTAAATACATACATATTATACATAGAAACACCCAGACCCGAGACAAATACTTGCAGATCGTACAAACATTTGTCCCGCGGCGGGAATCGAACCCGCAACCTTTTGCGTCTCAGCCGGGTCTTAGCCAACTGAGCCACAGAGGTCGTCATAATATAGTTTGCTAGTTACGGTTGAAAAGTCTCAACATTATTTGTGTTGCCATAACAAGCTCTAAACGTAAACAAAAGCTCACTAATCATTGATCCAAGGATTGTATCTCATTACTGAGATCTACTTAAAATCTTGCACAAACAACTACCACGCATTTTCAAAAAAGGAATTCTAGGGTAATACCACCGTTTTTCGACCTCTACGAGGGGTTAACGCCCGACAAAGTAATAATATATGTATTTATTTATAATACGTTCATTACGTCACTAAAAGCTTCAACTTATTCTACTTCTTCTTCTTCGTGAATGGCATGTGTCATATGATGTTAATTTTGCCAATGTCAAGTGTTTAGATTGTTTATAGTAAGACGTCACAAAGTCGTATGTTGTATGTAGTTTGTCGTTTGTGACTTTCTAAAAATTGGTGTCTCTTTATAAAAAAATATATGGATTATTTTTGCTCGAATCACAAAGTACCTAACACAAAACTTTCATTTCAATTATTCACACCCGAGTCAATAACTTTAGCTTTAGTTGAAAAATATCAGCAAAATTACAAATTAAACCCGATATAACTCAGGAAAAAAATCTAAAAACACATTGTTAACTCCGCAAAACGAACAAAAATAATCTACAACTTATTCCTATTATCTTCCTATAATGGCACCTGTGACAATTTTGCCAGTGTCAAGTGATTGTATGGTTATAAAGTCTTAGTCGATCGTCTATTGCCTATTCTAAACGTCATCGCGGAATGGCCGTCTAGAACTTTCTTGGGATTCCTCGTCGTTCAAATCACATTGCACAATCAAATTCCGCTAAGATTACTGTATAAATCATGCAAGAACAATAACAATCAAGAAAATTAATTAATTAAATGCTATGTTACTTCATGAAATGACAGACAAAACCAGCTTTAACGTAAAACCTCTTAAAATATCTCTTAATAATTTGATATTACCATATTTGGTAATATTATCAATCATAATGAATTACAATCAAATTAAAATCGCCGTAAGGTTGCTTTAGGGAAAAAAAATGATAATTAATTAAAGCCAAAGTCAAAAATATTTTTATTCAATATAATTACAAACAAAACGTCTTTCGTACTAAGTGAATTTAGGTGCAAAATCCTTGTAACCCAAGAAAGTCAGTCACTGGTCAGTCATAGGAAAGCAAAATACGTAATTTCGTTTACCTGGATGACTATTTTTTTCCAGCTATTTTTATTTCAAATATATATATATATATATATACCCAGTAGTATATAACCCAGTAGTATGGTTTTGTTAAAATATCTATGGGGCCAATCGGAAAGAATATATTCATACATACATGTTATAATCTCTGTATTTTCCTCTTTTGTTGCTTGAGTATTAAATAAATGACTGTTTCTCGTAAAATAAATATATCAAATCGATTTATAAATGACAGAATTCTAAGGTAACAACCTAAAAAAAACAACTAAATTAATAACCTCCTCCGTTTTTTAAGTCGGTTCAAAATAGGTACGGTCCCCTCAGACGCGAATTTCGTATTCGACCAATTTATTTGACATCGGTAACATAGTAAATAAATCTATTACAACTACCACACGCACAATTTACCCCATTAACAACAAAGCGGACCAACTCCAAACATGCATGAATGGCTGATCAGTGTGATTCAGCTCTAATAAAGGCGGCGCTACCCTTTTTCGGCGATATACGGTCTACATTCGCGAGAGAAAATAGCTTTTTTAGGGAAATCGAATAGCGGTCGGCTATCGATTTCTTACGATGAGATCAGAGTAACGGTGCGGCTACCCTAAAAGGTTATTGAAAGTAGTCTTAGGAATAAATAAAAAATGGTTTAGAAAATATAGTTTTATTGAGTTTTAATCATCAGCCTTACTTATAAACGTTTCTCAACTTCTGTTCAAAGTTCTTCTTTGTTAATGACATGTGTCATAATGACACCAAACACCAAAATCCATACTAATATTATACATGCGAATGTAACTCTGTCTGTATGTTTGTCACGTTTTCACGCCTAAACCGCTGAACCGATTCTGATGAATTTTGGTATAGAAATAGATGGGACCTTGGAGAAGGACATAGGCTACTTTTTATGTAGTTACCACACGCGCGAAGCCGCGAGCAGCAGCTGGTTACAAATAAAACCGAAAAAACGCGAAAAAAATAAATAAGCAAGAAAAATAATCTTCAAAAGTTAAAAGTATCATACCGCTAATATCTCTGGTAAGAGCGTGTTTTTGCCTGTGGGTTGGCGACATGCAAGTTATAGGAAGCGTGTAGTTTCCGTAATAAGAGATGTCTTACGACTCGAAACTGCTTTTGCAGATGTTGATGTCGTATTGCTCTTAGTACTAGTACTTTTACGTAACAGTAGTAGTACCCAGCCGTTCAAACTTTTAGCTGTGAAAAGTTAACAAACAAAAAATGTAACGACCAGGGTCTATGTTTTTGTATTAATTTGTAGGTATTCTTGTTAGTATATTTAATATTTTATTTTTTGACTTTGACGACTCCGTGACGAACAGATTTGATCTGCTGACATCTACTTTCTGTCCAAAAAAGGGTTTGCAGACAATTTTTGACCGCTAAGCGAAGCAAACATTGGTTCCTTCGTTTGTCATTTCATAAAGTAACTCCATCTAAATAAAAATTTAATATTTCTTACTAGTTTTATTGCATGTTTTATTGCATCTTAGCGGAATTTTAATGAATAAGTTGTGACTTCAGGACGGGTATTGATAATTGAATTATATGTGTATTATGGTGCAATGTGATTTGAACGACGAGCAATCAAGAGAATTCTAGACGCCATTCCGCGTGACGTCTAGAATTGAGAATTGACCATCGACTAAGACTTTAACAAACAAATTGACTATCTATATAATAAAAATAAATTGCTGTTCGTTAGTCTCGCTAAAACTCGAGAACGGCTGGACTGATTTAGCTGATTATGGTGTTGAAATGTTTTTTTGTAGTCCAGGGAAGGTTTAAAAGGTGAGTAAATATGAAAAAACATGCTTGCTTTTTTATTTATTGATTCAGAGGCGGTACGAAGTTTGCCGGGTCAGCTAGTAAATAAATATAAATACTTGACACTGACAAAATTGACATTGTTATGTCACATGCCATAAAAAAAAAACAAGAAGAAGCGAAAACTGCACTCAATTTCTCCTTGCATACCAAGCTGGAGCTACATTAGTAAATATATTATGTTTTGTTTTTCTAATTGTATTTACAATAGATATAAGTAATATATCAGTCATGTGGTTCTCATAACACAAGCTCTGCTTACTTTGGGGCCAGATGACGCTGTGTGTAATGTCTAGCATTAATTATTTTTGTTACTACTTTTGACGACTACGACGATGCAGCAGGTGAGTACCCAATTAAGAAGGGGTTTGATTCTAGTTTGGTTTGATAGCAGCAATCTCGAACCTTCACTCTGGTTCACCATCACAATATTTGGGCAGCCTATTACAAATGACACATTGACAATACTACGTTAAATAAACAAACCAAAACTGGCCAAAATAGTTTTATCAATAGGTACCAACAACTACTTTTGACAGCTGTACTTCTTCTTCTCCGTTAATGGCATGTGTGGCATAACAATGTCAATTTTTCCAGTGTCAAGTGTTTATGGTATGTCAAAATGTCTCAAAGTCGTTGTTCGTCATTTGTTATTTTATATAAAATAATGACGGACGATTTTTGCTCGAATCACTAAGAAAAACCAAGGTTTTATTACTCTGATTCACACTCGAGTCAATAACTCTTGCTCCATTTAAATAAAAACACCATAGTTATTAATAAAGCCGGAAATAACTCTAGAAAAGTAATTAATATATGACCACAATGTTTGTTTCGCAAGACGGCCAAAAATAATTAACTAAACTTCGTGTGTTAAAACCATTTGAAGCCCATTTTCTTCTTCGTCATCTTTCTATAATGGCATCTGCTTTGGTGTCAATTTTGCCAATGTCAAGTGATTTTTTGTTGTTTTACTCCGTAATAGCGTTAAAATGTGGCAGTCGATTGTTATTTGTCTATTCCAAACGTCATTGCGGAATGACCGTCGTAGTAAAGGAATCTCGTTTACAACGAACTCTGTGGTGCACTAGGCTAAGGTTTGGCTGAAGGTTGCGGGTTTGTTTCCCGCCGCGGGATAAATAATTGTATGATCCGGAAGTATTTGTCTCGGGTCTGGGTGTTTCTATGTATATGTACATAATGTATTTAGGAAAAAAGTATGCAAACCATGTGGTACCCTTAACACAAGCTGCCAGATGATGCTGTGTGAAATGTCCGGCATTATTTATTTATTTATTCGCTTAGCCACAAAGAAAAATGATTTATAATTAAATTGCTTAAACTTGTACTTGTAACTTGTAGTCACAAGTCACAGAAAAACTAATTAATTTAGAAGAGCTTACTTCGTGAAATGTCAAAAATGTTTTCGAAATTCAAACCTATTTTCACAATAAAGCACTGGCAGACAGTAAAGTTGTCAAAATAAGTTTTATACCACGCCAGTTCTATAATTAGAGTATCGTTTTAAAAAGGGGCGGGCCATATTAGGAGTCCCAAATTAGTGACCAAATACCTGTCATATTTGGTGACGTGAATTGTCAGGTCAACATGAAATTGACAAGTGCAGTGTTAAGTGACTTATGTCACAATGACGCCAAGGATCTTTTGGTAATTTGGAGTGAATTGTGGGAAGAATAATAAAGCTAAGAGGTAAGTTAAATACTTATTTGGTTGACACATTAAATGACGTCAATCTTTATATGCATATGTATATAATAATTACATTTTACAAAAATAAAAAGAAAACCGACTTCATTTGAGCCCAAAAAAATACAACTCAATTGAGAAACTCCTCCTTTTTTGAAATTGATTAGATAAGTTTTTATTTTGAGCTTTTTAGTAGGTACTTTGTCATTTTTCAAAATTCGTGAACACCACTGCTGGGAGGTCACAGGACAGCAAAATATCGGAATTTCGTTTATTTGAATGACATATTTTTTCCAGCTATTTTGATTTTTAAACAAAACTACTGATTTTAATGAAATTTCTATGGGATTAATTATGGGAAGTAATATCCTTTCACATGAAAAAATACTTAATATGAGTTATGAGGTAACAAACATAAAAAAACGAGAACCTACAATTTTGAAGGTTTAGAAGTCGGTTAATAATCAAGTGCCGTTAGTAAGTCTTACTGAAACTTAAAATAGGATCGTCTTATTTGAATATATTTTATTTAGTTTGGTTTCCTTGATTATTCGGGTGTATTACAATAAAGTCAGGTGGTGCGAAGATACCGGGTCATCTAGTAGGTAATATAATAAAGAAAAATCCAGAGAAATAGGAACTTTACAAAACTATCTAACAAGATCTTTTCTTTTTTTATTAATATAATAAATAATGCTGGACATTTCACACATACATTAAGAGCTTGTGTTATGGGTACTATATGATACTTATACTTATATACTTTTCTTATATTATACTTATACATTTTTTTAATAAATACATTTTTTTACATAGAAGAACACCCAGATCCGAAACAAATATTTGCAAATCATACAAACATTTGTCTCGCAGCGGAAATCGAATCCGCAACCTTCTGTGTCTCAGTTGGGCCTTCGCCCACAGAGGTCGTCAAACAAATCACTTACAAAACTACAACTATTATATTAAATTTAATATATTTACAGAAATGTACAAAATAATAATCACGTGTCAAATAGTTAAGCTTTATAAGGAACATACATTTCGAGAAACACGGGTTTTTAACTATATATTATTTTATCAATAAAGACACCGATACTAAGGACCGTTTAAAACGATCTATAGATAGCTCAACTAATCCAGATCACTGCCAGAGAGCAGCGTCTTCAAGACACTAGCGGCATTGCCACGTTGAATGGTTAGTAATGTTAATACGCTGGGCCAGATAAATGTGAAAACGCTATAAATAGCAAAATAATTCTTTAATACAACACAGAAAATGACATAAATCAATTATTCAACAATAAAAGGCAATACAATGAGCTGCCTTATCGCTAACAGCGATCTCTGCTAAGCAACCTTTGGATGGACAGGACTATAAATAAACAGAGAAAACAGTTTTCTGTTTTATTATGGTATAACATGACATAACATGACAAATGAGGGTAGATTTTAAAACTTTGTGCATTACAATTTATTTTTGGTCGCTACACTCTTGGCAGAGTTGTCGTGGTCGTCACGTCTCGTGAGTAGCGGTTCGATATCGTTGCAGTTCTAGTGCACTGTCTAGTCCTGTAGGTGTAGCATTATATAAAGTATATAAGTATATAAAAAACATTTCGGAGAATGTGCCCAAGAATTGCATGATCTAATTCCACCATCTCCTTTTCACAACAGGACAAGGAGACATGCTGCTCAATACCGCCCATACCTTGTCAGTCTACCACCCTTACGAACAAAGCGCTTTGCTTCCACATTTATAATGCGTACAGCCAATGATTGGAATACTTTGCCGTCGTCTGTCTTTCCAGAATACTACAATCTGGGTCTCTTCAAGTCAAAAGTCTTCTAGATCTGCGTACCCCATCGTCGCTTACTAACAGCCGTGATCGTAGCCAAAATTAGGTCTTGCTATGATAAATAAAATGCGGGCAGTCTTTGGGGACTACCGATAGAAGTAACTAAGTAACTTCTGAATTGTATTTATCATAAACCAAGTATAATTCGAACTTAATAATGTAATAGCTCGACGATACAATTCACAAGTTACCTACTTAGTTTTTTTCAGTTCAATCAGCAGTCCCCAAATAATGTTTAGGGCATAATTTCTCATGAATTGTTTTATTTATCAGTAGAAAGTACTAACATGTATTATGGTAAAATACAATTTTCATTTATTGCGCTATCGCACACTATTATTGCAATTATTTTACATAAAAATGAAACTATGAAAAATGAAAATGAAAAAAATGAAACACTTCAGAAAAATCAACTTTTATCCAAAAGCGTTCGGTAACGATGACGCGAGTTCCATGATTTTTGTTCACCCAAAATGTACTCAACGCGCCAAAGAAGTTTTCACTTCTAAAAGTAGTAGTAAAGCGTGTAGTAAGTATGAATTGTAAGTATCTAACTGTATAAATTTTATAACACAATATATATTAACTGTTAGTAGGCCTAATGTCGTCCGCATCCGACGGGCGCGGAACGCAAGCCGATTTATAATTTGTCACGATAGGTATTTACTTCATTTATTCAAATTGAAACTATACTGATCTAAAACGTGTGTAGGTATTCTATTATAAAACTGCGCTAACAAAACAGCGCTGCTATTTTACTAGATCGAAAATTTCCCACACAATTTTTTTATTGTATGTGTGTAATTTTGATTACACACATACAATAAAAAAATCACAAGTCAAGTCAAAAGTCAAAGATATTTTATTCAATACAATCACAAGGATCACTTTGAAACGTCTTACATACAGGTGAATTTAGGTGCCTATTCCTCCTAACCCAAGCTCGAGAAGAACCGGAAAGAAACTCGTCCTGGTTCTAGCACTTGTTTGCATGATCCATCTTATAATACGAAAAACTACGAAAAACTAATACAATAGAGTTTATACATTTCAAACGTGTCGGTTAAGTGTCTGAGGGCAGAGCGACATGAGGCCATGCATTGCTATTAATAATATAGTAATTTATATTATTATACGCTTTCTTCAAAAGACTACCCTTTATGTATGCTTTAAACATATGCTTTACACATAAGTACACACACACACATATAATTATATACAAGCATCACTCCTTAACTACTGTCGGTTATAAATTTAAGTATTGTGTACTATTCTTAAGAGCTGTGGATTTTGTACAACGACTAAATAAATAAATAAATATTTCTAAGTACTTGATACCTTACAACACCCAGGTACCGAATCCCAGGCAGATCTACCACCAACTGAGTTGACAGGCCAGTCACAGAATCGTAAGAAGTCTACCTCTGATTCTGGTCAAGAACAATCAAAACCTGTCAGAGTTAAAACACCAGCTGTTTAAAACTGACTCACCAAGAAAACCCCCAGACCAGAGACACCACGTGCATCTCCATACTAGCTCCACGTCGAACCATATTTCGGATCCAATCCATATCCAAGGGACCGATCACCTACCCCAGTTACGGACACTCGCTTATTTAGTCCCACCTCTTTAAGGCCAAGGCCTATTTAGGAGACCGCTAAAGATGCTAAAGTCTCGTGGGATTTTCTTTTTAGGATCGTCTGCTCCTGAAAAGGATAGTTATGCAATGAGTGAATGAACTTGAATAAGACTTGGTTACGTTTGATTGTTTTTTGTCATCGAAAGTGTTTACCTATACATGTACGGCTTCATTTAAATATGGATAGGTGTCGGAGGTAAAGTTTGTACATGGCAATGTTTTTATTGGTTTAGTACATCAGTTTATAACCGTTGCCTTTTGAGAAGGAAACAGCTGTGCGATGAGTATTTATATATACTTATTACTGAATAAAATGTAGTATTGTGTAATAGGTTTTAGTATTTGAAATATGTGAAGCAAAGTACCTTTTGGATTTTACTAAAATAACACCAATCGTTAGTTTATATATAAGTATACTAAGTAGCTGCCCGCGGTAAGCACGCGTGATACCTACAGAAAAGTAACCTATTTCCGTCCCCAAAATACAATCTTTCTGCTTATTTAATTTCATCGTATAATAGCGTCGAAGAACGCTTTCTTCTAGGTTCTATTATGATATAAATGATTATATTATTAATAAGAATGCATGGCTTCATGTTGCTCTTGCCATCAGATAGTTAACAGACACATTTGAATTGTATGAAATCTCTTGTATTCGTTTTTCGTAGTTAAGGTAGTTATAAGATGGATCATGCAAAAAAGAGCTAGGAGCAGGACGAGTTTCTTGCCATCTTTTATCGGACTGGGGTTAGGAGGAATTGGCACCTAAATTCACCTAGTATGTAAGTCGTTTTAAAGTGATCCTTGTGATTGTATTGAATAAAATATCTTTTGATTTTGACTGTGACTTGACATCAAGATGCGTTCAGCTGAGAAAAGGTTACATACAGGTGAATATATTAGTGTAGATATAGATTATTATGGATTTCTCGCACCATTTTATTTCGAATAAGTACTTATCGGGATTTGTAAAACGGCGACTACGTAAAACTCACCCGTCATTGCATACAAATTTTGCACGTACAAAATTGTATGAAAAATCACGCTACTGTAATAGAGATCAATAAGTAGGTACGCCATTTTATTCCACGAGCTGTTTCATAGCTGCGCGTTGGTTTGGTGTGTGGAGACTCAAAATAAACTGGAAAAGTATCGATGGTTTTACACATTTTGAGAAACGAGTGTTTAATTACCTTGTCGATGAAAGCACTGACACTGTTTCGATTCATCTCGCTAGAGAAGAGAATCTTTATCAGGGTGAGTTTAATCCGTTGGTCGATTGCTCACGTAAGTGATTTGCTCAGATTACGAGTTTTTTTTGAGTTTTTTTTATTTTACTTGACAAATCGCGAAAGGCTCTATTTATACAGTTTAAGCACTCTGTGACCACTTCTTAAATCATCTTCGAGATATAAGCATTTCTGTGGGAGATGACGATTAGTCGAGTAAACTTAAATTTCATGTTGTCGATCGACAAAATCTAGTTTTGAACGATTACCTCCATCGAAAGAAATATTTTTTTTTATCTAATAAAAATCACAAGGATCTAGGTTCTAGGTGAGTCTAGGTGAGTCTAGGTTCCGGTTCTTCATAACCCCAGCTCAAGAAGAATCCGACAAGTACTCGTCTGGTCTTATCGCTTTTTTTGTATGATAATAAACCAATATTGGTAGACAACGCACAACACCATCTAGCCTATAAATAAATACAGAAATGTATAAAATAATATACAATAATATAAAATACACGTGAAACAGTTGAGCTATCTAAGGACCGTTTAAAACGATCTATAGATAGCTCAACTGATCTAGATCACTGCCAGAGGGCAGCGTTCCCAAGATACTGGCGGCATTACCACGTTAAATGCTAATACGCTGGGCCAGATAGGAGCCCGCTCTTGGGTCATGCAACGTATCTAGCCTTAAACTAAGCATAGCTTTTATTATGGTGACCAGGTGACTACTTATCCTGATAGTGTCACTAGTTATTTCTAACCAGTGTGGTGAAAGGATTAAAGTGCACCTCAGAGGCTCCTATCGTGCGCCGTTTCGTCCTTTCATTCCGATGACTGATATAAATACATACTTATGATACTTCATAACACCCAGACAAAACAAACACCTGTATTCATCACACAAAAATCTTTATCGTAGGAGAGAATCGAGCTCGCAACCTACAGCGCAGTGCAGACCAACTGAGCTGCCAACTACTACCAAATTGAGCTGGCAGGTAAGTCAGATGATCCTTCTTCTTCTTCTTTGTTTATGGCATGTGACATAATAATGCCAATTTTGCCAGTGTCAAGTGTTTATGTTTGTTTATGGTCAATTTGTTTAATAAAGTCTTAGTCGATGGTCAATTGTCAATTTTAGACGTCACGCGGAATGGCGTCTAAAATTTTCTTGGGATTCCTCGTCGTTCACATCACATTGCATCACAACACACATTTAATTCAATTCTCCATACCCATCCTGTAGTCACAATTTATTCATTAAAATTCCGAATAAAACAATATTAAATTAGCAGAGCCGTGCTACATCATCAAACGAAGAATCACAGCTGATCCTTGCTAATTCTCGAAGATCGATCAAAGTGTTCACCTCGACTTGTAAACTGTCAAAACTTGTAATCAACCCTCTGATTCAGCGCCTTCACCTGTGAGTAAAAGACCGTGTTTTCAAAGTTCCGTGAGTTGATGTTTGAGCTCTAACAGTTATTGTTGATGGTTAATTTTATATCACTATTTATCGCTTAATATGCCCCCTATAAGTAGTTACAGTGAAATCAATTCTAATACTTTCCTACCATTAGTTTAGTTTCAATGTCAATCACACGCTGTTGCGTACGTGCTGTGTCGGTTTTGATGGTGTTTCGGTACTTCCGCTGTCGCAGGAAGGCAGTGGACAGTTACTTTCGTTATGTTGCATAACAATATCTAGCGGAAATGCGAATCTCGGTGATAACACGTACTTGGGACAATAGAGTCTGCTTCAAATGACACGGATAGGTACAGAGCGCGGCTGTTGATATGGCACATTGTAAACAACAGCACTTCTTAATTATTTATTCGAGGATCAATCACAAAATTATATATGTACTTAATCGATATTGTGTTTTTTTATTTTTTTTTCTCGTCACAGATATCGCAGATCCTCAAGACGAAAGTCTACAATCAGTGCGTGTTGCCAGTGATGACATATGGAACTGAGACTTGGTCGCTAACTATTGGTCTCATACACAAGCTCAGAGTCGCGCAACGTGCTATGGAGAGAGCTATGTTGGGTGTTTCGGTGGAAGTCGGTGGATGGAAAGGGCTCAAAATCGTTCTTCCTGGAAATCTATTGGGGAGGCCTATGTTCAGCAGTGGACTTCTTAAAGGCTGATATGATGATGATGATGATGATGATGATGATGATGTTGATGATGATGATGATGATGATTGTGTCTTTGTCTGTTTGTTACTATTTTAAAGCTAAACGGCTTAACGGATATTAATGAAATTTATTACAGAAATAAATTGTATATTTGAGACGGACATAGGCTAATTTTTATGTAGGAACCAGGCGGGCGAAGCCGCTGGTAGAAGCTAATTTGCTATATAGGTGTGTTTGCTAAGACATTAACATTACTCGACTGAGAACGAGAAACGCGTGCTATAGTAGCACGAATATATCATAAAGCGCTGGGGAAACTGTTTTGGACTACAGTTATTTTATTGGTAGGTTACTTAGGTAGCGCCTGAAGTTAAGCCCCACCTCTAAGTAGTTCGAACGTTAAGGCAAAGCGTGCACTTACGCTTTTATTGTTCAAATACATTGTGATTTGAAAAACTTATGTGATTCGATTGTATAGTAAGACGTCACCAAGTCGTATCTTGTCGTTCGTCTTTTGTTATCTTCTATATAATAAAACAACCTCTGTGGTGCAGTGGGCTAAGGTCTGGCTGAGACGCAGAAGGTTGCGGGTTCGATTCCCGCCGCGGGACAAATGTTTGTATGATCTGCAAGTAGTTGTCTCGGGTCTGGGTGTTTCTATGTATAATATGTATGTATTTACAAAAAAAAAGTATATAAGTAGTATATCAGTCACGTGGTACCCATAACACAAGCTCTGCTTACTTTGGGGCCAAATGTTGTTGTGTGAAATGTCCGGGTTTTTTTTTTTTTTTTTTTTAATCAATTGCTGTTCGTTAGTCTCGCTAAAACTCGAGAACGGCGTGACTGGTTTAGCTGATTTTGGTGTTGAAATGTTTGTCGTAGTCCAGGGAAGGTTTAAAAGGTGAGTAAATATGAAAAAAATGCTTGCCTTTTTTATTTATTGATTCTGAGGCGGTACGAAGTTTGCCGGGTCAGCTAGTTTTATATAAAATAGTGCCTATATAAAAAAAGCCAGACATTTCACATATAATACATGTACTATTATTTTTACTCGAATCAAAAAGAAACACTAAAATTCCAATGATTCGCAACCCGAGTCAATAACTCTAGCTCTATATAAATAAAAACACCAAAATTACTTATAAAACCCGGAATATCTTGAGAAAATTATATAATATAAGAACAGCATGTTTACGTCGCAAGACGGCCAAAAATAATCCTGCCGATATCATTTTGTGCTCAATATCTGTCAATCTGCCATCTGTCAATCTGCCGCAGCAAACATGTCAGCATATTTTCTTCAGCTGCCTTGTTGACAATTAGCATAATAATACTGTGTCAGTTGAAGTTGAATTTGAGGTTGAGGTTAAAAAATTGGCTTCATTCTCTCTGCGTATGCGATAGGTATAAATGAAGACAATTGCGGCTCGCTTTGCTCGCTACTTTTAGTTACATTAAGGTAGTGTAAATAAGTGTGTGTGAAAAAGTGTGCAAAATGAACTCGCATATCCACGTCTATTTTGACGTTTCTACATAGATTTCCTTTCTCGCGACTATGTTAGCCACCTTGCAAACCTGGACCAGCACTAACACCCAGATCAATTGGGTTAGTCTTCAAATTGGATTAATTACATTAGGACTCTGCAGACGGTGCAGCATACCATGTCGATTTATGTGTCTCGGTTAGACCCAATCACTACCGGGAAGAGTATTCTCCAGTCCGTGGACGAGAGAGAGCGATGCAGGATCAGGGAGCCGCCCGCCTTGCTTGTGGATGGCTTGAAGCGGTTTGAATAGAATCTAGAGAACAATTTCAAGTCGTACGTCTACCGACGGTATAGAGGGCAGCACTGCTGACGAAGAAAGTGCCCTGGCTTTTTGTGTAGCTCATAAATTTATAAGTATGTCTGTTAGTCTATAGGTATTTGTTTTTTGTTGGCCCTTGATATTGTATCTTATGCAATATAAAGGTATTTGTATGAGGTGCTACTTGCGTCGCCATCCTGGCCGATCTGTCGGGGATTTCCGATAGAGCTGGTGCGGCGGCTGAATGTGCCGAGGAGCTCAAAAGGAGCAAATATACAGGTCTTTATAAGGTCTACATATTTGAGCCTTTTGGAGTCTAGACCCTGGGGAACAGGAGCCCTCTTCGTTGTCGGCGTCCGTGTTGTAGAAACATTGCGTAATCCAAGAGCTGGTTTGTATCTGGTCCAGCGTATTAGCATTGCTATTCAACGTGGCAATACCGCCAATGTCTGGGGAACGCTGCCAGTGATCTAGTTCTGTTGAGCTACCTATAGATCTTTTTAAAAGTTCTTTAATGAGGTAACACAACTGTTTCACATTTTTTTTTATATTATTGTTTATTATTTTGTACATTTCGTAAATAAATGTTTTGAAGTGAAAACTTGTTTTGGCGCGTTAGAGTTTAGTAATAAATCACTTCAAAATCAGTAATTATGGCGACTGCCAATCAAATACTGAACGAACACAGATGATGCAATACTCAATATGCGGCACTCACGGAGTGCAACCCGATTTTTTTTATACATATCATTTTCTTGCCTGTAATATCGTTTATATTATTATTATTTTTATTATAATTAGAACTAAGTAATGGTAAACACCAATAGCCGTGTACTGTAATCCTGGAAGCACCTTACTATGTCGGACACCTCGTCGCCAGGATCTGATTCAGGAAATGGTCATTGCATTAAGTGTCAGGTGCGAACTTACAATTTAACTAAAGCTTTATTAGCATTCTGCTGTTGTCTTATCGACACTGGGTTTGACGGCCAGTGGGTTCATCGCTCAGTACAGATCATAAAAAATAAATTACACATGTCCTGGTTGTTTGTTGGCTGCTGAGAAGCATACCGCCCACCTGGTCTCAAGTGGATATCGTAACCTATGCCGCTTGCAATACCAGGTAGTATCGCGCACGCACTTTTCCTTGTAGTACTTTTACTTGTAGTACTTCTATCTGTTTGTAATGTCACTTAGTCCAGTGCCCTTGGAACCGGCACACAGTAATGCTTGCACACTACTGTGCGGAGACAGAATATCTGGAACTGTGCTGGTATCCATCTAGACGACCTCTTGCTGTAGAGTCAAGGAAACCAAGGAAACCTCGTAGCGTTTTAGAAAAATGCCGAATAAGTAAGCTCACTATGTTCTCCGTTTTTAGAAAAGACACAATGTTTAGGATAAGCTAGATTTATGGTTTATTTTATGGTGTTTATTCTAATTTTTTTATCAAATAAAAAAAAAAATAACCTTCACTTACATTAACATATTTGTTTTGTTATTAAGTCGGATAGCTGCTACCCTCTATTTTGTCTACTTAGTTCTGTGGTACTTAGAAAAAAAGTAAAAATATCTAAACTGTTAAAGTTACCAAACAATGCTAATGCTGGCCCCAAAGTAAGCAGAGCTTGTGTTATGGGTACCACATGACTCATGTTGACTGATATAC
The DNA here is from genome assembly GCA_948098915.1 of Lampropteryx suffumata. Taxonomy (NCBI): domain Eukaryota; kingdom Metazoa; phylum Arthropoda; class Insecta; order Lepidoptera; family Geometridae; genus Lampropteryx; species Lampropteryx suffumata. The sequence goes on along the minus strand of OX402557.1, from coordinate 17,531,685 downwards.
TACTGAAATACGTTTTTTTTGTAAATACATACATATTATACATAGAAACAAATAGAGACAAATACTTGCGGATCATACAAACATAAATAAAAAATCGCTTATTGCCACATATGAACTAAATAAAAACAAAAAATATAATTAAACATACTTAATTATATAAACCTAAACTAGTTCACAGGGCAAAGGGGATAAATTCAGCAGAAAGCTGCACCTAGGTACAGCGCTCATTTTCAGTTTAGCCTCGGATAGTTCTTAACCGAGTGTTTAAGTGGAGCGGGTTACAATCAAATTATCACGGTATAATGCCAATGCTCTGTGTGTATGTGTTTGTTTCGCAAGACGGGCCAAAAATAATTTGGTTCATTCTGGAATTACTAATACATTCTCTTCTTCGTTAATGGCATGTGTCATATTAATATAAATTTTGCCAATGTCTAGTGTTTATATTATCGTTCGTCATTTGTTATTTTATATAAAACTAGCGACCCGCCCCGGCTTCGCACGGGTGCAATGCTGATACTAATTATACTACAGAATGGTTATCCTTAAGAGATAGACATAATACCGACGCGGACTTTCTTGTAGTCCTTTTGAGGGTGTACAATACTGTAGTACATTATTTAATGTCCGGGATTTATATATTTTGATCTATCTCGTAGGGTTCAGTGAGATAGATAGGACAGCGTTTGCAATGTAAGCGCAAAAATATTAGTTTATTTAAGACACCACATTGCAAGCCTCTAAAAATATTAGTGTTTATCTACTATATTATGCATGTATTATTCATATATACCTTCCATTTGAATTACTTTATCTATTAAAAAAAACCTAATTAAAATCAGTTGCGTAGTTTTAAAGATCTAAGCATACCTACATAGGGACAGACAGACAGGGGAAAGCGACTTTGTTTTATACTATATAGTGATGGTGCATTTTCTACAAAACAACTACGGATTATTTGTGCTCGAATCGCAAAGGACACAAAGCTTTTATTCCAATTATTCACACCCGAGTCAATAACTCTTGCTTTATTTGAATCAAATCACCAAAATTACTAATAAAACCTGAAAATAATATTAAAAAGAGCCCATTGATTGCTTCGCAAGGCAGCCAAAAGTAATCTCTACTAATACAATACATTAACTTTTCAATTTGTTTTAACAAAGACTTCACTACACTTCACAACGACGCGACGTCTGATTGCTTTAAAGGACCGACCATTTTCGTAATACTGGACCTCTCCTTGATCTAACATAAACCGGCTTCCACAAAGGCCACTAATCAAAAGTTTCATTGAATTGACAGCCAGGATAATCCCTCATTCTCAAAGTCAGTTATTGAACTAAATTTTCAAAAAGTAGGTACTTCGGTAATGCATTTCCTCCATAACTATGTGACCTGCCGTTCACATGCAGCGATCAGCTTAGTCCACTTTCTAACGTCCGGCGGACGTGAACCGTTCCATCCCGTTTTGGCTGTGACGATGCAGGCTTCATAATGATCAGGTCACGGGAGACACGTCATCCTGAATAGCATCCATTAGAATCGCTTTGAATAGGACGCGTCGCCTGCTGAAGGAATTTTGACCTAGTGATCACCTGTGACGATACGGCAAGGATTTAAGTTGAAGGAATCATAGGTGAACATAGGTTAATATGTTCATATTTTATTAATAAATAAATAAATATGGTTCCTAATAGTTACAATAGTTACAATTGTGATTGATTGACAGTTACTGGACTTACTTATTTAATTCAAATTCTTAATCTCTTTTCTAAACAGATTTCTAAATTAATAATTAATGTTAATAAATATCAGCTATTCTGCTAATTAATGTATCATTTATTAAATTTTAAAATTCTAGACCATTTAAACGCCCCTTAAGATAGCTCAACGGTATCACATATATTTTATTGTAGTTTACTTCGAATTTTCGAAGCTAATATTACAAAGAGACATGATTCGAATTTTTGTTTATTTGTCGTATACATTTAAAAACTACTTAACCGATTTTAAAACTTCTTTCACTTATTAGAAAGCTACATTACAAGCGAGTAAAATTTATACTAACATTATAAATGCGAAAGTCTTTCTATTTGTTAGGTCTTCACGGCTAAACGGCTGAACGAATCTTTTTGAAATTTAATAAGAAGATGTATTGCATTCGGGGGTAGAACATAGGCTACTTTTTGTCTCGAAAAACAACCTGAAAAGGGGTAAAATAGGGGATTATACTATTATAACTAGTGGCTCTGTGAGATGTAGACCTCGCGAACAATTTTTAAAATTACCAAAATATAACTTTTCTTCATTTTAAACTCCCATATCTCCGCCATTTCAAATAAAATATAAAACCTGAAACGACAAAAGAATACTATAAAGAACCTGCTCACAAAATTTCACGATAATCGGTTGAGAAATGCGACCTGTAGAGAGAACATCCGAGCAGACGCCGGCCGGATACACGAAAGCATTTTCGCTTAAGCTTAAACGGAGTTACATAGTTAAGTCACAATAATAACTTTTTGTTGAAATTAGTATTAAAACACGGGTAGATATTAACCCTTATGCAACTAAATAGTCTCAGATTCAATATTGAATTTGTACATTTAAATTTCTCTTTAAATTAATCGAATCAAACATTTCATTTAGAAGTAACGACGGGTATTGACGAGACTTGAACTATGTTTCTCGATTTAATTATGACTCTAAATTGCACCCGTCTGAAGCCGGGGTGGGTCGTATTCAATACAAACACAAGGATCACTTTGATTTGTCTTATATGCTAGTTGTTTTTAGGTGCCGATTCTTCCTAACCCAAGTCCAAGTGATAGGATATCTTAAACATTCCAATTTCTTAGAAAACTACTTACATATGAACTAAGGGAATCTGAGGGAATGGAGGCACTGACACTGTTTCGATTCATCTAGAGAATCTTCATCAGGGTGAGTTTAATCCGCGGTCCGTGAGTTGCCGCAAGCGTTGACGGTTCGCGAACCATTGAAAAAATAAGATGTGAGTAAAGCCCGTGTTTATTAAAATGTATAGTACAACTCACGAAAGTTTTGTAGGGGCATGAATTTTAATTTTTACCTATTGCCGTAAAAACAGCATTACCCACGCAATTGCGCAATATCTCTTAATTTCCACAACTTTATACAAAGGATATTAATGTTTGTTTCCTTCTTTGGAGGATGCCTTCACCTGCACAGGAGTTTGTGCAATAACAAAATAATTACAAAAATTACGTATAATTTATTTATGTATAGAACTAGTATACATACATACACCATTTACTCTAGTTAAAACTATACAAAAACAAGGAACAAAGTCAAACAATATATAAGTCAATATTACAATAAAAATACAAACACGATAATAATTAAAAGTCACTAAATTCAAAAAAAAATCAAACATATAATACTGAATTTAAATTAGGTACTACAATAATTACTGATTTGTTTCGCTGAAGGATAGACAGGTCCTAAGGACCTTTATCCATCCGTCCGTAAACAGATCTAAGTCAGCGTTGGTTGTCAAGAGATCGTTAAGCGCCGAGACAGTGCGCGGTAATAATACCTAGTAGTAGTATCAGTCATGTGATTCCCATAACACAAGCTCTGCATCCCATCGGGGACTTCCGTTTGAGCAAGTGCGGTGGCTGAATGTGCCGAGGACCTCAAAAGGCGCAAATATGTCGGTCTTGACAAGGTCTACACAATTAAGCCTTTTGGAGTAGAGATCCTGGGCCCGTGGAAAACAGGAACGCCGGCGCCGCTGCGTTTTTGAAATTATTCTTGTAGATACATTGCGTGACCCAAGAGCTGGCTCCTATCTGGTCGAGCGTATTAGCATTGTCATTCAACGTGGCAATGCCGCCAGTGTCTTTAGGACGCTGCGCTCTGGCAGTGATCTGGATCAGTTGAGCTATCGATCGTTGTCCTTATCTTAACTGTTTCACATATATTTTTATAACTGTATATTATTCTGTAAATTTCTTTAATTATTTCTGTAAATAAATTAGCTCGAATTATTATTATTTACAAAGTCAAAAACTGTTTCGCCGAAATGTCAAAAAAACGTAATGCTCGTTCACATCCCATTAGGCAACTTAACGATACGATCGTTAATGTAATTATTTAAAATGCAATGTATTCGATTTGTTATATACATCACTAGCGACCCGCCCGGCTTCGCACGAATGCTAAATATTGAACAAATGTGTTTATTTACGACATCACATTCGAAACCCCTAAAATTATCAGTGTTTCTCTACAATATCATGTATATACAAAAAAACCATAAAACCATAAAATATACATAAAAACCTTCCTTGAATAACTCTATCTATTAAAAACCGCATTAAAATCCGTTGCGCAATTTTAAAGATCTAAGCATACATAGGGACAGACAGACAGCGGGAAGCGACTTTGTTTTATACTATGTAGTGATACCCACGTCTTGTAGTTTCGCTATGTGGGATAGAATGAATAATTGTATCTCCATGTGTAAAAACCAGTTACATAATGCTAATTATTAAGTACATGATGTTATGACGTTTACAAAAGGCTGGTCGGCTGTAGGTTGATACTTTGTAACTCCTCCCCTATTTAAACATACCAGCGACTAGTTTTTTGCAAGACTGGTATCAGTATATTTATTTAAAATAGATCGGATATTTTATCGTGAAATATTGTTTTTTATTAATGAGCTAATTATAAATGTTAATATAGGAATGAAAACTATTTGTCCTATGGAATATTGTTTTTTTTTATAACTTGTAATTTTTGTATGTTTGTAAAATAACGGTATCAAGTACTTAACTAAGGTATATATCGTTTTAAACGATCCTTAGATAGCTCAACTGTTTCACGTGTATTTTATATTATTGTATATTATTCTGTACATTTCTGTGAATTTTTCTATAAATAAAAGTTATATATAAACATAGCTTATAATTAATACAATGATAGCCAATAGTCCTCTTAGGTCAAAGAAATGGGTAAGTAACTAGACGGATAAATAATAAATAAATAAAAATTCCGGATATTTCACACAGCATCATCTGGCCCCAAAGTAAGCAGAGCTTGTGTTATAGTAACAACATGACAGACATACTACGTATATACTTTTATTTTGTACATACATAACACCAAGACCCGAGGCAAATACTTGCAGATCATCCAAACATACGTCCCGCGGGAATCAAACCCGCAACCAAAGAAAACCTGTAAGAAGAAGTTGTTGAGAAGCACTGGAGATCTAATGGCAGTGGTCTCGTTCTCCGATCCTAAGGCCGTGGGTTGGAATCCGGTCGTGCCCCAATGGATTTTGCTCTTCGAAAAATGTATATGCGATTTACCAGTACTCGGAAACAATTCAATTCAATTTAATTCAATTCAATAATAAACAGTAGGAATCTTGAAGAACCTAAAAAGCTCGAGTTAATGCTCAAAAGGAGCATATGAGACGTACTTAAACCCTTTCACCACTCTGGTTCGAAATAACTAGTGACACGATAAATAATTGGAAGAGCATTGGTAGTACAGTTGTGACATCTTTCCTTTCTGATCATAAAGCCGTAGGCTTGAACCCGCTCTTAAAGAAAACTAGAGGCCGACCGCGGTGATTTTGAACGTTTGCACCAAAGCTAAAACAAAGTCAATACGTTATTTTTGACATATTTCGTACCGCGCTAATCACTATAACGGAAACGATTTATCTCTTATTTGGATCATACGTTGATCAAACGTTGCGGGATTGCGTTATTTTTGACAGTGCTTTCAAACGAACGTTTTTGATTTAGTACATCCTAGTAGTCTGTGCATAGAGTAATAAGTCAAGTCAAGCCAAATCAAAAGATACTTTATTCAATACAATCACAAGGATCACTTGGATCTTATATACTAGGTGAATTTAGGTGCCACTTCATCCTAATCTAAGCCCGAGAAGAACTGGCAAGAAACTCGACTTGGTCCTAGCGCTTTTTTACATGATCCATCTTATAACTACCTTAACCACGAAATACTAATACAAGAGAGTTTATACATTTCAAGTGTGTCAAAGTGTGTCGTCTGAGGACAAAGCGACATGAGGCCATGCATTCTTATCAATAATATAGTCATTTATATTATAATACGTTTTCTACAAAAGATTACCTTTTATGTATGCTTTAAATTTCTTAATAGGTAGTTTAGTAGAATTTTCAGGAAGCTTATTATAGAAGCGCACCGTGTTCCCCATAAATGATAATACTAGGTAGTTCTATATTTAAATTTGTTCAGGAAGAATAGCGCGACAGCATTTTGACATTCAGATTAGCCATATCCAAACCTTTGCCAAAACCAATCTGTTCAATGGCAATTATGTTGACAAATAGAGCGATCTTTGTGTTGCCTGAATCAATAAATAAATTTGATTTTAAATCCACTTCGATTTCTAAGATCACCACACACAAACAATCATATTAAAATTCGGCTCAGTCGACATCAACACATACCTTTCACGAGGAATCGTTCCGTAAATACTTCAGGGCGCATTAAAATTGTATAAGATGTAGTTTTTGTAATCGTATCGTATGTGACGGAGTTGCTGGTACATTGTAATTAACATGAGGTTTCCCGTAATAACTGAGGAGCGCGCGCGGGTCCAAAATTGGTTCGTACGGGTTTTTGCGCTAACCCGTACCTACGCTGAATATTATAAGCGTATAACGACACGGGTGCATTTTTCATGGAGCTTTTCATTTTATTGTTATTTTTCTCTCTTTAAAACTCTTAAAACGGAACAGGGACTTGTTACTCGCCGTCGGTAGGGGTTTGATAATCATGTAGACGTCTCGCTCAATACCATACCTTGTCAGTCTACCACCCATACGAACAAAACGCTTTGCTGCTGTACGCATTATATATGTGAAATATAATGCGTACAGCCAAGGAGTGGAATGCTTTGCCGTCGTCTGTCTTTCCTGAAAACTACAATCTGGGTCTCTTCAAGTTTATATTTACTCGAAATAGGAGTCTTCTATACCATCGTCGGCCAAATCGTCGGTCGCTTAACATCAAGCGAGATCGTGGTTAAACGTAAGTCTATTGATAATAAAAAAAAGTGCGTGTACATATTATGTGTTGTGCTGTGTCTGGGTTCACCAATATTTGTTTATATATTTTCCTAAGTTATTCGTAGTATGCGGCTACAATCACCCCGTGTGCATTTACTACAGTCGACGGGAGACAGTGCTACGCCCTCTGGCTGCACCTCGCGACTGCTCGCTATCTACAACTGATACACTCTCTTATAGAGTACGATACGACGCCACAATATCAAAAAAACATGATAATCCAAAAATAATCGTTTTATACGGAATGAAGAGGTAAAGGCAATGCAGTGATGATGAATCGTCTTTTTTAACGGCCCTTCGATAGTACTTATAATTTAAGCAACTCGTAACATATATAAAAGTAAAAAGTGGTATAAACAATCTGTGTTTTGAGTCAATCTGAAATTATTAAAAAAAAAGAGATTTTTGAATTGAAACTTCTTATGCGACTTCCAACAAGGTTGCGTTAAACGTTAAACGTTCCTATTTTCATTTCCACATTACGAAGTTTCACTTCTGCGAGGAGGGACTCCACTATATTTTCGTATCTTTTCAAAGCATTAAGAATGCTCTCCGATACGATTGAATTATTAGTATCGTATGATGTAAGTCCACACACCGCACTGCTCGTACGTGGCATGAGCTCAGTTTTTGCGTTCCCTCGTAACACGATCGCTCCTTCTCGTAATTTTATCTTTTTTCCAATACGATGCCAGGACTCCTTATTAAGGCTGCGTAAGTGACCGATTACGTCACTGGCGCTTTTGCTATGCAAGTGAGAGTTGCTATTGCTATTCCAAAACAATTGAAATACAACTTACCAATTTTTCCAATTTGGCTGTACGCATTATAAATGTGGAAGCAAAGCGGTTATCGTAAGGGTGGTAGACTGACTAGGTATGGGTGGTACTGAGCGGTACGTCTGCTTGTTCTGTTGTGAAAAGGAGATGGTGGAGTTAGATCATGCAATTCCTGAGCAGATTCTCTGAAATTTAACTACATAATGCGTCTTTTTCAAATCGCGTATATTTTCTAGTATACGCGATTTGAAACGCTTTTTACTTTTATATATGTATTACTGGTATTACTCTAAGCATTTGCCCAACATGTTAAGTGCATGGAGGCACTTAACATGTTGGGCAAATGCTTAGAGTCAGTTGTAACTTCGAACCTAAAGTGTGGAGTACGCCTGGCCTAGTAAAAATGAGAAGTATATATAAGGATTTAGTTCAAGAGCGAGGAATGAATTAAATTTAGGAGTTAATAAAAAAACATGTGTGTCTCGGGACGCCCGACAGAAGTTAACTAGCGCTGTGGGTTAGAGTGAGAGAGGAGGAGCCTGCCTACCGCTGAATCTACCTAGGGAAAGGGAAGCCAGACAGACTGGCGCCGTAACGCGTTACGTAACGAAGTGTACCCTCCCATAAAAAGTTATCACTTCAAAAAAAACTGACAATTGATATTATCAGTTTGTCAGATAACGAGCGGAGATCAATATCATTAACTCAAAAGCAATAATCACACGTAATTAGATCTATATCGAGATAAACAGCGGTAATGTACCATACGTTAGCGGTACTGGATGTCTGCGCGTACTCCTGGATTATAATAGGGTGCCTAGCATCGCCTCGCATACTAAGCACCACGTAGTACCACAGGGCATATACTAGTTACGACTAGATACCTGATAGTACGCATTCTAACGTACTCTTTTTGTAGTGCTTTTAAATTAAAAAATATTTAGCTATTTGTATGCCTGAGAGGCACTGGATTTATATCTACAAACTAATTAGTAAAATTAGTAATTAGTAACGAGTTTTTCATCTCTACAAAATGAAAGCAGCCTTTCACCACACTGGTTTTAAATAACAAGTGACACGATAAGAAGAAGTTATATTATATATTATACTAGCTGACCCGGCAAACGTTGTTTTTCCTTATTGAACATAAAAACAAAATTTTGGGGTGAGCCACACTTAACACTTAGGGGGATAAAAATTAGTTATAAACCTATTCTCAGACCTACTGAATATACATATAAAATTTCATCAAAATCGGTCAAGCTGTTTCGGAGGAGTATAAACACGAAAACTGTGACACAAGATTTTTATATAAATTATAAATAAATAATAATGTCGGACATTTCACACAGCATCATCTGGCCCCAAAGTAAGCAGAGCTTGTGTTATGGGTACCACATGATTGATATACTACTTAAAAACTTTTTTTTAAATACATAAATATTATATATAGAAATACCTAGAATACCCAGACCCGAGACAAATACTTGCAGAACATACAAACATTTGTCCCGCTGCGGGAATCGAACCCGCAACCTTCTGCGTCTCAGCCAGACCTTAGCCCACTGCGCCACAGAGGTCGTCAGGGATTAAATAGGGATTAATACATGATAGGTGAATGTAAGTGCTGGTTTCTGCTCTAATCCAAGAAACACAGGCCTAATCCTTTTAAGGGTTATTTATTTATTTATTTTAAATAGGACACTCAACACAAATAAACACTGGAGATTCAAAGTAAACAGAATTAATTGGTAATAAACCTAGTGTTTCCGTAATTATAGGGCACCACATCATGCGTTTAGAATAGCAAGGCAGATTAATCATTATAAAGAGCCCTTGACGTCCCACTGCAGGGAAAAGGCCTCCCTTCCTTTTCTCCAATTTATTTTCTCCTGTTAAATATGGAGAACAAAAATTAAGTAAGTTTAGATTTGCAGGTAGATAAGGAAATAATTATAAACAAATATTAATGCGTCTAATATTAAATAATAATACGTTTTTTTTGACCTACTAGCGACCCGCCCCGGTTTCGCACCAGTTCAATGCTGATGCTGATACTAAATACCTATACTACAGAATATCTAATGTGATTAGAAACCTCTAAAATTATCAGTGTTTCTCTACTATATTATACATGTTTTATACCTATAAACTATCCTCTGGAATCACTCTATCTATTAAAATAAACCGCATCAAAATCCCTTGCGTAGTTTTAGATCAAAGCATACATAGGGACAGACAGACAGCGGGAAGTGTTGTAACTATTAGTAATAATATTATAACTATTTAGTAATAATATTGTAGAATAACTGTATCTGTATCATTGGGTTCTGAAGTCCTATATGGAATCCTTATAGTTTCATCTTGACCGTCTGTCCGTCTGTCTGACTGTCTGACTGTCTGTCCGTCCCAACTCAGAGGTCTAGATTAGTTCCAACACTATCATTTTCAGCGTTATGAAAATTTGCACGGCAATATATATACAATATGTGGCCCTACAAGGTTATCAAATTAAAACATCTACAAAATGTAAACTGTATTTAATGTAAATTGGAGTTTTTAGGTAGTCTTTTGAACAAAGCTTATTATAATATAAATGACTATATTATTAATAAGAATGCATGGCCTTATGTCGCTCTGCCGTCAGACTGGTAACCGACACACTTGAAATGTATAAACTCTCTTGTATTAGTATTTCGTAGTTACCTAAGGTAGTTATAAAATGGATCATATAAAAAAGCGCTAAGACGAGTTTCTTGCCAATTCTTCTCGGGCTTGGGTTAGGATGAATTGGCACCTAAATTCACCTAGTATGTAAGACGTTTCAAAGTGATCCTTGTGATTGTATTGAATAAAGTATGTTTTGACTTTGACTACTCCATCGTTCAGCTTATCGATAGATAGGTATTTAAAGATATTATGATACAGATACTTGTTTGATAATTATTAAGATTTTATTCAATTAAGGATCGCGACATAAAATCGTCGTCCCTTTATGGCTAAACGATTGAAAGTTTTCAAATTGTAACATATATGATATTATAAGAAAAAATATCAATAGATTGTGAAAACAGTGTATTATAAATGCGACGATAAAGTGGACATACTGAAAAAAAAATAGGTTTTAAAAAAAAATACTGATTTATACATTAGACAAGTTATTTGATGTTGTTCGCTGATGGCGTGTTTAATTTGGAAAGAGCCCTCTCTTTCCAAATTAACACGCATAATAATATCTAACATAGTAAACAAATCATTATGAAAGTTCATTGACGACCTCTGTGATGCAGTGGGTCTCTGTGACGCAAAAGGTTGCGGGTTCGATTCCCACCGCGGGACAAATGTTTGTATGATCTGCAAGTGTTTAACTTGGGTCTGGGTGTTTCTATGTATAATATGTATGTATTTACAAAAAAAAAGTATATAAGTAGTATATCAGTCATGTGGTACCCATAGCACAAGCTCTGCTTACTTTGGGGCCAGATGATGCTGTGTGAAATGTCCGGTATTATTATTATTATTATTATTATTATTATGGAACGATTAATTAAAGTGTTTGAGGCGTAACTTGTACGCATGAAACTAGGTTGGATTGTATGGTTCTTTCTAGAATTAAGTCTGGAACATCGAAAGCTCAATTTATCTAATACGGGCGGGCTGTCAGTGTCAATATGACATTACCACTAGTCATTCTTATCTTATTGACATCGGAAGCCTCCACTATAATAATGTTAATAATAATAAAAATAAGTCCTTATTTTCCTTGGTCACGGCATCATGCGTGAACGGCTAATCAGTAGGGCGATTATGGAACTCTTGATACAATCAATGTCTATCAGTTTCGATTAGCAATCGGCATCAATGTCTATCAATTTCGATTAGCAATAGGCATTATTTCAATCAATCATATACGACGTATTTAAAGGGTTAGTACGCTAAACACGATTCCTACCACAATCGTACTTTGTAAATTGGTCGAGTTATAGTTTGACACCAACTTCACATTGTAACTAGCGATAGAAGCCAATAGAAATCGCAGCGATCCGTAATACCATTTCATCAATAGTAACTGAAAGCTGTTAGTATCAATGTTTTGATAGTATTAAAGTTCCATAACCACTTCACTGATATCGTTAATTGTTTTTTTGTTGTATTTGTTAATGTCATGAGAAAATTCTTATAAAAGAAAAAAATTAAGAAAGTTGCGTGGAAATTAAGGAAACTTAAGAAAACTTTACGACGATATTAACTTTTCTAATGTAGCCTTAGAGCTTTTAGCAATATAAACTTTTCTAATATAACCTTATGAAGTTTGACATAACTGTCAGTTGTTTGACAGTTATAGATTATACCAATTCGAAATCAATATTCATAGTTAGGACAGTCTGTCGGGTCAGCTAGTAATAAATAAATAATGTCGGACATTTCTCACAGCATCATCTGGCCCCAATGTAAGCAGAGCTTGTGTTATGGGTACCAGATGACTGATATACTACCTACTTATATACTTTTTTTAAATACATTCATATGATACATAGACACACCCAGAACCGATAGTAATACTTGCAGAGACAAATATTTGTAATTCCCGATTTGAAACCGCAATTGTCTGCTTCTCAGCTGGACATTAGCTTACTATGCATGGTCACATCGATACTTAGCTAATTTAGTATATGCTGCTTCTTGCTAATTTGGTTGCAGATGCCCAGTTGGGGCAGACAAGGCCATTCTAGGCTATTACTCAACTCAAACTCAGATAGTCCCATTGTTTCTTGTCACTTATGTCTCAAGGAAGTATTTAATTTTAGAAGATTTTTGAAAATTTTTAGACGGTTTTGATTGATTAGGTTCAACATTTTGAATCAATATAGTTTGATTGAGACACTGCGTGTGATGGACACCTTCAAAATTACCTTAGAGCTTCAAATGACGCGGCGAAGCGACTACTTTTGATAACATTGAAAGCGGCACCTTCCTTACATGTAAAGTGTTTTTTTTACATTGTACATTAGTGAGGAAACTGGCATGTCGTAGAACCGTGGCGAAGAAATTTATTTATTTATTTATTAACTAGTACGTACATGTCATTAACACTTATAAAAAAAAAAACTAACAATAATAAGACCTTAAATGATAATACAAGTTAATACAAGTTTAGAGGATGTCAAAGTTAAAATGTCATGTCGTGATTCAATAACAATACAAAATAGTCAAAAAACAAAAACATTAAGAAAATAAAAATACAAAAAATAAATAAGTGGTAGTAGAGTAAGCATTTACACACTCAATGAGACATGCACCAAGTGCACTAAATGAGCCTCGGAGACACTTCTTATTCCTCTCACCACACTGGTTCGAAACTGGCACCATCAGGTCGACGAAGTTAGGCAACACTGCGAACTCACTTGGGTGATTTTTGCGGAGATTCAAGCGGAGGTTGGTGAAGTTTTCTTTCCACTGACGACACTCTGCCTAGGATTCTGTTTAATAGCGCAGGCCTTCCCAGGTACCCTTCTCTGTTGTTAGCTCTTCTGTTAGTCAGCAGGGGGACTAACCCCCATTAATTTTAAGGCTATCACAGTTGCCTCCTTCATCAGTCTTCAAGTAGCACTCATATGGATCAGTTACACGTAGAAATCCTCACTCGAAGTGTTATTCAGTTCAGCGAAAAATGTCAACCAGATTTTACAGTCAGATGTTTTACATATGTACATAAGCTATAGAGGCAGAAGAGTTTCCTCATGAAAATTATTCCGGCGCAGCGACGGTTGCCTTTCGTGGAGCGGACGCGGGTTAGGCGGCGCGTGCGCACTCGGGCATACTGATGTAGGGCGCAAAGTGACCACAAGGCTGGTCTAAACTGGATAAATTTTCAGGTGTTTGTCAATATTCTATATTTTCGTATCTTTTTGTAATCGCTTAAACTGTATCTTTATTATTTCGATTATATATTGAGTGTCTTCAAGTATAGTATAGTATACGACAGAGCAGCGACAAGTCTCAGCTTCGGCAGGACAGAGCTAAGCTCAAATGAGTTCCCGAACGGTTTGAACCATGCGTTATTCCGAAAAATCACGAAAACTAACAGAAACATGGTCGTCCTACAAAAATGACGCGCGAACCCAATTACGGAACCCCATTATTATAATAGCGTGCCCATAGAGAGCATCGGCAAAATGCTCTTGTGCGCCACAATGAATGTTTAATAATGTTTTTCATTGTTTCAAATTTTCCAATGAATTTCGGAGGTAATGTCGGCGCGTGCTGAATGCTTTTTTGTTAATTATGTTACAGACAGTAGGTTGATGGGCGGAGTGCTTTGATCTTTTCGGTACTTACAGTCGTCTTAATTATTATTTTCTGGTATTACAACTTCTCAAAACACTGAGCTGAGTGTTGACTTTGACTTGGTACTTATTAACCGACTCTCGGGTTTTTTTTACCTCATAACTCCGTTATTTATCTGACAACCGACAACTGATTTGAAAAAAATATTTTTTCATGTAAATGATATATACTTCCCGATTGATCCCATAGGTCCCAAATTTCATCAAAATCGGTTTTGTTTTTAAATCAAAAAAGCTGGAAAAAAATGCCATTCAAGTAAACGAAATTGCGATGTTTTGCTTTCTTGTGTCTTTCCAGTAGTGTTAGCCGACTTCAAACAAAGAGGAGGTTCTCAATTCAGTTGTATTTTTATGGGTTCAAATTTCGGTTTTTTTTTAGTTTTTAAAACGTAATTATTAAAAAAAAAACAGTGGTGGGCAAAGCACACAACACAATCCAACAACCCCAAATTATATTTTGTATCATGGTGACCAGATGAATATTGTATTTTTAGATACATAATTATGATGCTTACACCCAGACACAGAACAAGAACCTTTGCTCAGCAGATGTTTGTCCTGGAAGGGATTTGAACTCCTAACCTACAGCGCAGAATGCAGAGTTACCACCAACTGAGTTGACAGGCCAGTCAGAATGTAAGTCAGTATGGCCAATGCAAAGAGATCTACTCTCCCTCTCATAAAACGCAAGTTGATTAAGTTGATCAACCAATCTTAGCGATGTAGGTAGTACATAACGTCTAAGCAAGTCAAGATTTATGAAGTAAGTGTGAGAAGATGTCATCTGGACCTTCGTGCTTTACCGTCGGCCATATCGTTATAACCAACTAGCGACACGACCCGGTTCTGCGCGGGTAGACGGGTTACATTATTGCAATTGTCGTAGGGATATCTATATATTTTAAAATTGAATACAGAAAAAATATATTTTTTTTAAATGTTTCTTTGTAATGGATATTTTTAAAATCTACTAAATTGATTTTAATAACTCTTTCACCTATAGAAAGTTACATTACGAGCGAGTAACTTAGCTTATATTTTGTTTTCAAAAAATTTAGAGATCTCTATGAAAATTGCAATTATCGTAACCCAAGGTATCAAAAACTAGCCTTAAGTGATTATTTGGCGTGCGCTGCGAAATTTTTTGATGATAAATTAATCACTACATAGCATAAAACAAAGTCGCTTCCCACTGTCTGTCTGTCCCTAAGTATGCTTAGATTTTTAAAACTACGCAACGGACTTTGATGCGGTTTTTTTAATAGATTAAGTGACTCAAGAGGAAGGTTAATTTGTATAAAACATGCATAATATAGTAGAGAAACAATGATAATTTTATAGGTTTCTAATGTGATGACGTAAATAAACTCATTTTTTGAGCTTACATTGCAAACGCTGGCTGAACCCTACAGATATATCAAAATAATGTACTACAGTATTGTACACCTTAAAAAGGTCTACAAAAAAGTCCGCGATGGTATATGTCTATCTAGAAGATAGGTTATGTTATTCTCTTAGATAACGTTGTATATAAAGACATTCTGTATTATATTTAGTATCAGCATTGCACCCGTGCGAAGCCGGGGCGGGTCGCTAGTATATAATAAAAAAAAACTATTTTCACACTATACATCATTTAATGCTTTTGTTTTAAATGGCTTTTAGGTGTGGACTGCCCTTGGCGGTATAAGACATGTCCAAGGCTTGCCAATCTTTCCTATATCTGCTCTTCTTGACTATATTTTTCCCGCTACTTTAACAACATCGTTGTTTCACCTTTTAAACTTTTTTTCTTATTATGTTTAAGGGTATCCAGTTTGTAACTAAGTAGGGCCATCTATTTAGCTTTATTCTTTGTACATGTCCTGCCCATTTTCACTTTAAGCCCATTAACTTCTCGACTTTGGTTAATATTTTAATTTTTAAAGTCAAAGTCAAAAGTCAAAAGATACTTTATTCAATACAATCACAAGGATCACTTTGAAACGTCTTACATACTAGGGGAATTTAGATGCCAATTCATCCTAACCCAAGCCCGAGAAGAATTGGCAAGAAACTCGTCTTGGTCCTAGCGCTTTTTTACATGATCTATCTTATAGCTACCTTAACTACGAAATACTAATAAAGAGAGTTAATTGCAGTGTTTCGGACTCTAAAGCCGAGCTGTACTAGTGGTCACCCAGTACATCCAGTCACTTGTCGAAATTCGACCATAATTTATTAATAATTATTAGTATTTTTTATGTATAATTTAAAAAAACATTAGCATTCTGCACTCCTTCTCTATATAAACTGTAAGTGTGCGAAATTTTATACTCCTCCGTCCGCGCAATTTTCGTAAAAAGGGGTACAAAGTTTTTGCTTCACGTATTAATATTTAAATATGTTTACTCATACTAGTATTATTGACCATTAACCACGAAAATGTCCGTAAGACTATTATGTCTAACTATAAAAAATAGGTATAAACACGCGGACGAAGTCACCGGGGCGTTCCAGCTAGTAATATATAGTTATACTATAGTTTAGATATTCTATATCTATAATCAAAATCGGTCGAGCTGAAAAATAAATTCTAAAATCTATAAATTGTATACATCGATGATGTTTTCATGTACTTTCATACCTCGCTGTCTCATTGGAGCGTTGCGTTTATTTGGCCTACCCATATTATAATATACAAAATACATCTACTTTCCACTAAAAATGTATTATAGGCTCAAATTTCATTCAATGAAGTCGTTTTCTTTTTAGTTTTTAAAACGTAATTATTTCCAGCTATTTTGATTTGAATACCAAACTACTGAACCGATATCGATAATATTTATATGGGACCAATCGGAAAGTATATCCTTACAACATAAAATAATAATATAACGGAGATATGGAACACACACAGGGAAAGTACTTAATGTTTTCGAACCACAGTTAGTATAGGTACCTACTATTGGTGTAGGTACATTTGTACCTTATTTTTTATTGAATTTTTGTACTCCGTATTTCCTTTTATTTTCTGTTATTTTTTTTTGTTTTGTTTTTTTTTAGTTACCTTCTTACCTCATTGTTCATAGATACTTTCCTAACTGCCTGTTTCTATTGTATTTTCAATTTCCGTGTGTGTATATGTACCAAATAAATATTTATTCTATTCTATTCTATTCTATATGAAGTAGGTACTTAACAAACATAAAAAATACAACTGAATTGAGAACCTCCTCCTTTTTTAGAAGTCGGTTAAAAACTCAGTTATTTTCTCTTTATAATATTAGACAAGCGAGATAATCGCAAAGCAAATGTATATTCACGATAAACAAGTCTAAGAACTAAAGATGAAATATTAGATCGATAAGTGTTTGAACATTTCCTAGGATTGTGTAATTCCTGATAATTTCGATCAACATTACCATTTTGCTCACGTGTAAGCCACTTATGCTTATTAAAATAGTAGATACTAGCGACCCGCTCCGGCTTCGCACGGGTGCAATGCTGATACTAAATAGATAGATGATAGATACATAGATACAACAGTTATTTGATAAACCAGCACACACGTACAATCAATGGTACCATTGTACATAATGGTAAATACATAAAACTTTAGGGTAAATACTAGGTACTTAAAACTAAATATACTACAAAATGTCTAATGTGATTAGAAACCTCAAAAATTATAAGTTTTCTCTACCATATTATGCATGTATTATACATATAAACCTCCCATTTGAATCACTCTATCTATTACAAAAAACCGCATCAAAATCCGTTGCATGGTTTTGAAGCTGTCTGTCTGTCCCTTTGTATGCTTAGACAAAAGGACAGACAGACAGCGGGAAGCGACTTTGTTTTATACTATGTACTGATAATTACTTATTTACTTGCTTGTATGGAAATTGCAGTTAAAAACGTATATCAGACATTCTTAACTCGCGAATAATGTGGAAATAGATTACAATACCTATTTGTGTGAAGCCTTGTGTCCAATAGCAGAAATCCTTGGATCACTTGGTCTGATCTGACATTGTTTACTTCTTTACTTGTATCTAAGTAGGCGTGTTATTGGTTCATATACCGTACAAATGTAGTGAGTATGAAGTCGGTTTTCTTTTTAGTTTAAAAAACATAAATATCCTATAATACCATAGGCATAAATAAAACAGATTTTGGCATAAACTACAGTTCGCACTTCAAAATGTTTTGACTACGTTGCGTAACCTGATTAAAGCAAATTAAATTGAATTGAATTGATCAAATTGAACCGCTACTTATTTATCTGTAAATAAATTCACTACGGCCGAGTGCGTGAATGATTTTTCAATTAAGGATTCAGTCTGCGTGACGGTGATTTGTTTTCGTATTTTATTAGACTATTTATTCAAGGATATCCAAAGCTTTATGACGACCTCTGTGGCGCAGTGGGCCAAGGCCTGGCTGAGGCGCAGAAGATTGCGGGTTTGATTCCGCGGTTTGAACATTTGTCTTGTTTGTATGATCTGCAAGTGAAAATGAAGAAATTTGTCTTGGATCTGGGTATTTCTATGTATTATATGTATATATTTAGGATATTAGTAAGTAGTATATTAGTCATGTAGTATTGATAACACATGCTCTGTTTACTTAGAGTAAAGTAGATGTAATAACATTTTTATTTAGATTACAAGCATTATGTATATCGCTGAAATTATCGCTGGAAGTGCGTGTTTGCTGTCTCTTACAAACGTTTGTAGAAACGAATGGATCGATGTGTTTTGATTAATGATTAATATTCCAGAATATTCCGAAACTCGCTATGGAGAGAGCTATGTTGGGTGTTTCATTACGTGATAAAATCCGCAACGAGGAAATTCGTAGAAGAACCAAAGTCACCGACATAGCACTAAAAATTTGCAAGTCGAAGTGGCAATGGGCAGAGCTGATAACCGTTGGGGCATAAAAGTTTTCGAATGGCGACCAAGGACAGGAAAACGAAACGTAAGACGACCCCCCACCCGATGGACTGGCGACATTGTAAAGATCGCAGGAAGTCGGTGGATGGAGAGGGCTCAAAATCGTTCTTCTTGGAAATCTATTGGGGAGGCCTATGTTCAGCCGTGGACTTCTTTAAGGCTGATATGATGATGATGATGAAGCATAGTTTGTACTATGGTATATAGTTTATATAATATATAGTTTATAGATGACTGACAGAATATATATTTTATAACACCCAGACACAGAACAAACATCTATGTTCTTGATCATGCTGTGGCCCGACCTGTGGCTGTTGCTGCCCAAACATCACAATACACACTCGCTGTACGAAGATTTGCTATGCATCATTGCAGGCAAACTATTATAATGTAACAAACGTTCGAAATGTTGCATAAGTTACAACAGTGTTGTTTTAGTGCTGGTTAATACGTATGTGAAGCCTGGAGTAGTAGCTAGTTAATTAATTATTTATATGTAAAAATGTACATATATGTGGTACCCATAACTCTGCTTACTTTGGGCCCAGATGATGCTGTGTGAAATGTCAGGTATTATTTATTATTATACATATTTGATACCGGAAACTCATATCTACCCACTCGTTGAATGCCCGGTATTACGCAAAAGTAGTAGTTGCGACAGCCACTGCAACAGCAACAGCGTTGCGAAATCAGTTTCAAGTCGTAAAAAACTCTTTTCACGGAAACCAGCCGCTGCTTATTACTCTGTCACCCACAGACAAAAATTCGCTCATAACAGAGATAGCGTATAAAAAGTGTGTTTAATAATAGTTATCACGCAATTTACGCATTTTGCTAGTTGTCGCGACTTACTTATTCTGGCAGCCAGTCTCGTTATTTGTCTTCTATTTCATATAGTTACTCCAGCAAGTTTCCAAACGAGAATTAGAAATCAATCAGACTTGTAAACATGCCAGATTTATGAACATGTATTGTCTGTTCGTCACAAGCGGCGGCCGCAGATGGCTATCAGGCATCGACGTCTGTCAGACCGGCATCGGTAGCGGCGCACTGCTTTGCAAGCTTGACTTCTGTGGAAATAGCATAAGGTAGGACTATCTGTAAATAGGTAGGTAGTTTACTTATTTTAGGGATTCCGTGCCTCATTAGAAAAAAGGAACCGTTGTAGGATCACTTTGTTGTAATGTCTGTCAGTCTGAATATCAAGAACATTTTTCTCAGCAACGCGAGGATGTTGACACTAATATCAAATACTTTGGTATACGGACCCAATTAACTGTAAAGACAAACTTTTAAGGAATCAAAAGATACGGCATTATTACTGCAATTTATGCCGCATTTGACAACCGCTAGTAAATCTGTACCTATAGGGTACTTCCCGTTGGCCTAGAAACATGAAATTTGCCAAGTAGCAAGTTCTCATAACACAAGTTAAGGAAAAAACAGAAAACACTTAATTTACAATTATATCACAAAAAAAAGTGGTTTGCGATTACAACTTACATGCCCGTGACGTATATTGATGTATAGGATGATTTTTTGAAGTGATAACTTCTTATGGGAGGGTAAACAGCTTCGTTACGTAACGCGTTACGTAAGCGCGCCTGGCTACCGCGCAGCTTCTCCTCTCTCACTGTAACCCACAGCGCTAGTTAGATTAGTTTAAGCTATCACTTCTGTCGGGCGTCCCGAGACGCACACGTTTTTTTTACTACAAAGTTAATAGTCCTTCAATCCAGCTATATTTTCGTTAGAGCAACGTCCGGTGCTTGATTAGTTTGATACGGTGTACTTGCCTTAAACTGGACCCATGGTAAAATAAATAACCAAGTCTATGAAAAATTCAGGTAAGTACGTAGATAGGCGACTTTCACACTTAGCCGTTTTTCCATATGAAAATTCTAAACACAGTACTCATACCGTGGCCCGGTTGAGGAGTTCGGTTAATCGGACTTACGATTACCTAACTCGCCACAGCTAGGAATATGTGAATTGAATTCACAGATGTCAAATACACTTTATGCACGCTAATATCTCTTCGACATCATCAGCGTATTTTGGCTTGTAGGAATGCGACACGCAGGCACTAGACAGCAGCTGGCTTTCGTAATACTACTTTTTTAACGCCTTACGATTGTGTTCTTAGTTATGCTTTCGCTTCTTCTAAGTTTACTTAATAACCCAGCATACTACGGTCAACGAGTATGCTATATGAAACTTTTGGGATCTGAATTTATATTATTATTGTAGATAGCGGGCATTCGCGTATTAGCATTTGGTTTATTCCTGAAGTTTTAGTTATATCATGAAATATGCCATAAATACCCGTTAACTACTTTAATAATAGATAATTGATTCAGGCGTGACTTTGCGGAAATCCATTACAAAAAAGTAAATAGATGGACAAATACCTATTTAGTACTATTCTGCCAATCTATTCCCAAAGAGTTAGACACGATGCAGACGCATGCACCTCCCTCCCGCCCGTAATTGATAAGCCATGCAAAGCGTTAGTAAAAGGCAAGCACACACAATACACACATGCAACCTCCAAAAGAAATTCGACACGTGTTTCGCCTCGCCACGAGGCATCCTCAGGAACACTTGACTCACTCCGCACCCCGACGAAAAAACACTCTGCTCTGCAGTCTTGTTGCTTCGACCAACGTCAGGCTGAGACTGTGTCATTAAACTGTGACTGTATAAAAATATATAGAAGTGGTTGAAAAACATTAATTAGATCTAAGTCAAGGTTATTTCGATTTTTGGTATTTGTACGGTTTATGCAAACCACACAATATTTGTACATGCTTTCGCAGGTCAGCATTTTACGCTGTAACATGGTTTTCTGGCCTATTCAAGTCAGTTGTCAACTACCATCAAACCGAGAACACGTCACAGCGTAGTCTCACAAACACCACTCATAACGTAACGAATAAACAGTGAACTTTTAACAATCTACTTTTACTACAATTATCTACTTTATAGGACGTAGAGAATTACGAACCCTACATCTCTGTTTTTTTTTGTTAAAAGTTCACTGTTTATTCGTTATGTTATGAGTTGTGTTTGTGAGACTATGCTGTGACGTGTTCTCGATTTGATAGTATTTGACAACTGCCTTGAATTGGCCAGAAAACCATGTTACAGCGTAAAATGCTGACCTGCGAAAGGATTTACAAATATTGTGCGGTTTGTATAAACCGTACATCATTGAATACATCACTTTGATTACATACTAGATGAAATTAGGTGTCAATTCTTCTTAAACTAAGCCGGAGAAACATTTACAAGAAACTCATCCTGGTCTTTTTTTGTATAATCCTTCTTATAGCTATCTTATCTACAAAAAACTAATAAAGGTAGGGTACACATTGCAAATCTGATAGTTAATAGAATCCCAAGCACCGCCTTAAAATTGTTTGCCTTTCGATCTTTAATAGAATACTAGCTGACCCGGCAGACTTCGTACCGCCTCAATAAATCAATATTTTTTTTATATTTACTCACCTTTTAAACCTTCCCTGGACTTCCACAAATAATTGAAAACCAAAATCAGCCAAATCACTATAGCCGTTCTCGAGTTTTAGCGAGACTAACGAACAGCAATTGATTTTTATTATATAGATATTTCGGAGAATGCGCCCAGGAATTTAATGATCTAATTCCACCATTTCCTTTTCACAACAGGATAAGCAGACATACCCTTAATACCATTCATACCTTGTAAGTCTACCACCCTTACGAACAAAGCGCTTTTACATTTATAATGCGTACCAAGGATTAGAGTACTTTGCGATCATCTGTCTTTCCTGAAAACTACAATATAGGTCACTACAAGTCAAGAGTGAATAGGTAGACCTGCTAGACCTTCTTGCCTCGTGTACCCGTACCTACATGCTACGTAGGTGTCGATTCCTCGTAAGTCAACTCAACACTTACTAGAAGTATCTACGTTTGTTATGAAGTCGGTAGATAAGTACTATGTTCACCTATAAGGTAAAATCCAAATGAGTTTTCTACTGCAAAATACATAAATTTAGCCGTTATTAAGTAATGCTTTATTAAATTCACTGTTTTCATATAAATAACCATCATTAAATACATTATTTATAAATTATTTGTTATTTATATAATAATCATACATTTACTAAACAATTAATCAGCTTTATTTGCGTTTCGAAAGCCAATTTCCCGTAACAGAGGTGATTTAAATTATTAATTTCTCTGTAAACGAGGCTTATACTACAATATTATTTTAGAATCACAGTTTTGCCGCTATTTCATAATGCAGCGGTTGATTCATTGGACTTTCAAGTGAAACCAGCTTATTGAGAATTTTCAATTCGCTAATCACATTTTTGGGACAATAACAACATAATTACACCTAAATAAAATGTCCGTAGTTTTCTTCTTCTTTGTTTATGGCATGTGACATAATAATGTAAATTTTGCCAGTGTCAAGTGTTTATATTTATTTATAGTCAATTTGTTGTTAAAGTCTTAGTCGATGGTCAATTGTCAATTCTAGACGACATAGCGGAATGGCCGTCTAAAATTTTCGTGGGATTCCTCGTCGTTCAAATCACATTGCACCATAATACACATAAATTCAATTGTTCATACTTGTCCCGTGTAGTCACAATTTATTCATTAAAATTCCGCTAAGTTTACTGAATAAAACGAGTACAAAATATTAAATTAGCAGAGCTATGTTACTTCATGAAATGACAAACGAAGAATCTGTCCGGTAGTCATTGGAGTTTTCCCGATTACCTTCGTTAATGGCATGTGTCATGATAATGTCAATTTTGCCATTGTCAACTGTTTATAAGTATTGTTTATAGTAAGATCTCACAAAGTCGATCTTGTCGTTCGTCATTAATTATTTTATATTAAATGATGTCTTTCATCTATATAATAAAAATCAATTGCTGTTCGTTAGTCTCGCTAAAACTCGAAAACGGCTGGACTGATTTAGCTGATTTTGGTTTTGAATTATTTGTGGAAGTGCAGGGAAGGTTTAAAAGGTGAGTAAATATGAAAAAAAAGTTTTTATTTATTTCTATATATTAAAAATCAATTGCTGTTCGTTAGTCTCGCTAAAACTCGAGAACGGCTGGACTAATTTGGCTGATTTTGGTTTTGAATTATTTGTGGAAGTGCAGGGAAGGTTTAAAAGGTGAGTAAATATGAAAAAAAAAACTATTTATTGATTTATTGAGGCGGTACGAAGTTTGCCGGGTCAGCTAGTATAAAATAATTACCAGATTATTGTTGGTCGAATCACAAAGAAACACAAAGCTTTTATTCCAATTATTCATACTCTAGAGTCAATAACTCTAGGTCTGTTTATATAAATAAAACGCGTGAGTGTCGTGGACCACTCGGTTGGAACGGAGTTCCTATCGTAGTATATCTGTACCGTTATTATTGATAAACGTATTATATTATTGATATACAAATACAAAAGAATGGATAACTAGCGTCTGAAAGCATTTACCTAAATGAAACGCAGAAATAACTAATGAATTGAAGGAATGGTAGAAAATTTCGTAATTAAGGTATTTTTCGAGTTATGAAAATAAACATTTTATTGTAATACATAATTCAAATCATCTAATTCATTCGTTCATATAATTCATTCATTTGTGGCACCCTATGGATAACCGTCTACACTAAAGAAAGGGAAATTCGTGACGGAAAAATCTTACACTTTTTTTCGCTTGGCAAAGTCCGTACCGTGCGATAAGGAGCTTCGTTCCAAAACACGAAAATTAATAATAAAACCAGATATAACTCGAGGAATATAAGTAATATAAGAATCGCAAGACGGCCAAAAAATATCCTACATATACCTCATGCTTTATTAGTTCTTCTCCACGCTAACGACTCTGTGGAATGATAAAGTTGAATAAACATGACAGCTGTCACGCTTCGGTGGCTTATCATATGCTAGTGTCATAAATAAAAAAATATTAGTGGTCAATACACACAACACCATCTAGCCCTAAACTAAGCATAGCTTGTTTTATGGTGACCAGATGACTGATATAATACTTACCTATATATTTTTTAATACATATGATACTTTTACAAACAAACACCTACGTTTATCACACAAATATTTATCCTGTAAGGGAATCGAACCGTAAACCTACAGCACAGAAAGCAGAGCAGCTACCAACTGAGCTGACGAGAACGCCAACAGAAAGTGAATCTATTCTATGCCTTCGGTTCCAGTTAAACCATTTTAAAACTATTATATTCTGTACACCCAACAATGTTAATCATTACGTTTTTGCTGCGCTTGCGCGGATTACAAACATGCAATCAACCCTCAACGGTAAAAAATCTTGATCGAAATAAACTCAACGATCATTTCACACAGCCATCGGTAGAAGTGGACGTAATCAGACCTAAGACTGGGGCAAGTCATAACAACGGCAGACGCAATAAAATAAATAGAAATAAAATCTTTTATTGACTTTATGGAAAGGTAGGTACAAAATCAGTAAATATTAATATCTCAAATCGCTAGGCTTACAAATGTGCAAATTCAGCATCTGCTGGTAGGAGGTCAAATTGAAAAACAGTTCGAGAAACAGGCTGATTTGTAAACCTTGTAAATAAATGAAAAAGACCAACTTTTTATTTAACTATACGGTATTGAAACGGTCTGGGACCTGACCACTAATCATACTTATCCATACTGAATTCGGAACTCTTGGGTGTGAGTGGTCACACACCATTGGCCAATTGTCTTCTTATTTTTTACAAATGTATTCTTCATCATCCGTCTGCATCTGTTTTGATGTCAATTTTGCCAGTGTCAAGTGATCGTATTGTTATAATATCGTCAAAAAGTTGTAGTCGATCGTCATTTGTATATTCTAAACGTCATCGCGGAATGGCCCCCTGGATTTTTTCTTCTTCGTCTTCGTTAGTGGTTATGTGTGGTGGTTATGTGTCATAATAATTACAATATTGTCTGTGTCATGTGTTTAAATTATTCATAGTATGATGTCACAGTCGTATCTTGTCATTCGTCATTTGTTATGTAATATAAAATGGTGTATTTCTTATAAAATAATTATACGGATTATTTATTCTCGAATCACAAAGAAACACAAAGATTTTGTTCCAATTATCCACACCCGAGTCAATAACTATTACTCTATTTAAATAAAAACACCAACATTACTAATAAAACCGGAAAAAACTCACGAAAAATAAATAAAGTAAATGCACCATGTTTGCTTCGCAACACGGCTAAAAATAATCGAATGATACAAGATACGACATTGTGACATGATACTATAAATATATTGACACTGACACACTTGACACTGGCAAAATCATTATTATGACACATGCCAAGAAGAAGAAGACTCAAAGTATAACAGTGACATTTTCGTAAACTTGCCCCCTTATTACGACCACGTTACAATTTATTTAATGAACACTATACGCTATTCTGTAGCTATGTATCAGTATGTATCAGTATGTATGTGGCACTAATGCCAGCATGTAGCTTGGAATATATAATGTGCACCATATAAGGTCCATGTCAAATGTGGACATAGGTGTAATGGAGTCTGAATACTTCAATATTTCTGTTATTTATACACCACGGTACAAAGATCATAAGTTTTTGGTTTGAGAAAAAAATCACGGTGTTTTCCGAGAGCAGTTCCAGTCTAACATATTTAAATATATTAAATATGTAATTGAAATAATTTGTTGCCAAAAAATATATACGTAATAATAATAATAATAATGCCGGAAATGTAACATATCACCTGGCTCCAAAGTAAGCAGAGCTTGTGTTATGGGGGTACCACATGACGATATACTACTTATATACTTTTTTTTTAAATACATACATATTATACATAGAAACACCCAGACCTTCTTCTCGGACTTGGGTTAGGATGAATTGGCACCTAAATTCACCTAGTATGTAAGACGTTTCAAAGTGATCCTTGTGATTGTATTAAATAATGTATCTTTTGACTTTGACCCCAGACAAATACTTGTAGATCATACAAACATTTCTCCCGCGACGAGAATCGAACCCATAACTGTTTGTGTCTCAGTCGGGCCTTGGCGCATTGCAACACAGAGGTCGTGTAATAATATATAATATAATAATAATAAAAATGTATTCCATTGTTGCTCGCGGGTATCTGTATATTTTATTTCACAGACGTAAAACTATTTTAAGAGTCGCAGTTGAAACAATTTTAAGTATATAAAAAAAAAACAATATATATTCATCCAATTACTAATACTACTTTTTTTGGTTTCATAAAGGTGTACTACTCTACAGTTTCATAGCAAATTGATTATCAATCAGCTGTTCCGATTGGCTGATCATCGACCAATGAAGTCACGAACAATGTTATTAAACATTGAATGATAAATGCCAGACTATGCCAAATATTACCACCAGAACAACACGAGCTCAGGGTATAATGCATTTTTTTAATTGTAAGCTCTTTTGTGTACTTTTGAAGAAGTATCAGAGGTCTAGACAACTTGGTTGTAAATCGATTATGATTTTTTGTTGAGTCTACGTTTTTGTGCTTTGTAGCTTTGAATCGAGTTCTGTAAAGTTTTTTGGATAATAGCCGATTAACTTCGACGACCTCTGTGGCGCAATGGGCCAACGCCTGCCGCAACGCACAAGGTTGCGGGTTCGATTCCCGCCGCGGGACAAATGTTTGTACGATCTGCAAGTGTTTCTATCGGGTTCGGATGTTTTTCTAGGTATTATAATGTATTTAAAAATAAGTATTTATGTAGTATATCAGTCATGTGGTTCCCATAACACAAGCTCTGCTTACTTTGGGGCCAGATGTTGCTGTGTGAACTATCTAGCATTATTTAGATATAAAAAAAAACTTGGGTTTAAATTTAGTACGTACTTAGTCATATCAGTAATCATATTCAGAATCAATCCGTTTTAGCCAGAGAAGGAGAAAACAATGAAAGCCGTAGCCAAAATAGTAATAGGGAAAATAAATAAAAAAATAAATATTTTCTAATATTTTATTATAAAAATTAAGGAAAAAGGAACATTGACTTTCAAGTTATATAACAGCAACCTAAAGACTTATGATCTAAAGCCACATACACAGGCTATTATATATATAATTAGCCCGACATGCACGGGATTAGGCATAGGTAAGGTCTATCTCCTAATAATATGTAAGCGTCTCAATATATTGCCATCTTTATTTATTGAAGAGTGACAAGGACAAACTATACTTCAACGACACATAAGTTTACTGCGATTGAAAGATACACCGTTATTTTGTGATTTATTGCAGTAGCAGCAAAATAAAAACTGATTGTAATTTTAGAAACTTCAACACGGTCAAAAAACAAAGTAAAATTATGGGAGTAAATGCTTTTACATTAAGTAAAAAGGTTTTTTAGCAAATAACTAATATATAAACTTGAAATATTTTGCAGTATTCAGGCACTTCAGTAAAAAGTTTCTAATGCCAAAATATAAATTAATTTCGACGGGTCTTGATTCAGTTGTTTCGCTAATGTAACTAAAATTTCGTAAACCATAAAATCCAAATTAGAGGGTCATTATTATATTAGTTTTATAATAAGTTCAAATGTTTTTTATTCTATTGTGTTTACTATTTTATCATAAGAATTTTCTGTGGTTTTATTCAATACCAAAATACATAGCGAGAAATCTGAGCTTAAACACGTCAGGTTGAATTCAAATGTTAAAAATGTTACTTCAAACTTTGGTCGCCATGCAAATTGGTAGAAAAATCTATTCATTAAAATGTATCTCCATTTTTATCTTCTTTAAAATAGTTTACTTGAATTTGGACTTTGGTGTAAGCAAAGTTAATCGTTTACGAACGAAAAATTTCGTAAAATACGTTTTAGGAAGTTTTAGCTGGTCCTGCGAAATAATAGAATCACTACCACTATTTACGTACTGCTTGTTGTTTAGAACTTAAATTAATTATTCAACAATCATCTCGATATAAACCGGGCAAGAAAAACTAGTCGGTAGTACTAACTAAGATATTACGAAAAAACTAGGTAAGTAATTGAAAAAAAAAAAAGTTTTTGTTTAAAAAAATGTTATCCCCGGTAAATAGACGTTAAACCACGAGGTACTCAGATTCTTGAGCATGTCTAAGAAGGGTAGTCAGAGACACGTCCAGCATTAGAATAATGAAGAAGAGTTTATTAATTCTAGATTACAAACACGTAAGGAACAGTATACTACAATGTTATTTGATACAAAAATACACATTGTTTTTTTTTTACAAACCAAGGCAAAGTGATTATTGTAAGGCTTTATATGCCCATAAAAAATATTGCAATCGCAAAGAAATAGTTATATTTTTACCCATTTTAAGAATTACTTGTCTTTGTAGATGAAATAAATCATAAAATTGATGGTAAATTTTATACAATTTGGCAAAAAATAAACTTTTGTACACCACAATTGGTTATTTTTGTAATGTTTATATATTGTTATAAATCTTAAACATTAAGAAAAATGATTATTTTGATGCGATTATATCAAGAGGAATATGTTCAGGATGATTCATTAAACATGGATCATGTTTGAAAACTTCAACGATTGATTTTTTACGTTATTATCAAAAAAATATTTTTAAAACTTTTCTGATCAGAATTCAAATTGTTGTAGTAGTTAGAGGGTATTTATGCGTGATACGTTTAAATGTATTCCTGACCTATCATATCAATATATGTTTAACATATCAGGTGCGTAGATACTGTTAGTAAGTCGGAATCTAAGGTGAGGGTAGTTTAAACTGCTACTCGGCGGCAACTTCCTTTGGAAGCAGTCAGCTCGCGACGCGAAACGTCAGGAATAAATCAACGCGTATTGCGCGTTAAATACACGTTAACAATATAAATATTGATCCATTGTCAATGAAAAACCTCGCACAATAAATTATAAGTACTTAATTTTACTTTACTATTGATTTACACAATGTTAGGTCCAAAACTTTGGTACATAATAATGTTACTTAATTAATTAAGAATATAAGTTAAGTTATTCCAGCCTTATAACGATGAATCTGGAACAAGACAAAAAACATTTTAAATTTCAGAATGAGTAAAATTTTTAAAGTTTTTTTCGTAAACTTCAAGTTTTTTTGCAAATTTCAAGTTTTTTTTTATTAAAATTTAATGTTTTTTTTTGTAAAATTGTCTGCACACTTTGCTGATCCACTGGTGAGACATTAGCTCTATTAAATTTACTGTTAGCTAACGAGCTGATGCGATCTAAATAATACGTCTTAGTTTGCACCTTACAGTCGATGAAGGAAATAGACAAATCGATAAACCTGCCCTGGTTTCCTTACGATGTTTTTTCCACCATTTAAGAGCAAATTATCATAAACTCATAACAATTATAGCCAGGACCATATCTACTTGAATTTAAAAAAAAATTAAAACATCGCTATCCCCAAGAGCTGGCTCCTATCTGGCCCAGCGTTTTAGCATTGACATTCAATGTGGCAATGCCGCCAGTGTCTGTCACGCTACCCTCTGACAGCGACCTGGATCAGTTGAGCTATGTATAGACCGTTTTAAATGGTCCAGAGATAGCTAATCTGTTTCACGTGTATTTTATGATATTGTATAATAATTTGTACATATCTGTAAATAAGGTATTTTTTGAATAAGTTAAGAAAAAGAACTGACTAGGTCACTTCCTGCCTGTGCTGAGGTCTTGGAGCTCGCTGCTGTCGTCGCTGGAACATCCGTTGGCGCTTGCGTTCGCCATCGCCATGTTCGCCATCGACAGTGGGATGGTGATGAATTGCGGCTGGGTTGATGATGATGCTGGAATTATAACGTGTATTGTTACCTACAAATTAATTTTAACTAGCATTCATTTTCTCAGGCTGAACAATTCTACAGTTTGAGGTACAGTCGGCAGCATTATTATTATAGCATGATTTTTATTTGATTCAAATATGTTTAGTTTTGTATCTTTGGGGATTATATGTGAGCCTCTGTTTTTCTTATCTGGATCGCAACATTTTATGAACAATTTGGAAATATCTAAAAACATAAATAAATACTTGCAACTTGACAATTAAATGTCAAATTAAGGTCGATGGTGTGACACATATCGGGATAAAGGCAGTGTACCTCCCCATTCGACATACTTACACAATTAAAAAACATGTCTTGATTATAAGCTCACCTGTATGTTATAATCTAACGCTCGTTCCAGTTTGGTTGTGCTTGAATCAAGTCCAGATTTTTTAATTCAAAATTGACAGAACTCCAACTCGATTATGGTTTAGATAGGGGTTTTCGTAAACCTAGATTGAAGCCTAAGTTAACGTATATATATCGCGTATTACCTTTTAATCCCGACTACTAAAACATTATGAATGGTGAAATAAATAAATTAAACTAAGCATAGCTTGTATTATGGTGACCAGATGGTAACTGTTACAATAATAAATAATACCGGACATTTCACACAGCATCAACTGGCCCTAAAGTAAGCAGAGCTTGTGTTATGTACTAAAAGTACTAATATACTTTTTTTTGTAAATACATATTATACATAAAAACACCCAGACCCGAGACAAATACTTGCAGATCATACAAACATTTGTCCCGCGGCGGGAATCGAACCCGCAACCTTTTGCGTCTCAGCCGGACCTAAGCCTACTAAATAAATAAATATTACTGGACAATGCACACAACACCATCTATTCCCAAACTAAGCATATCTTGTATTATGGTAACTAGATGACTGATAGAATACTTATATATTTTTTAAATAAATACTTATGATACTTTGTAACATCTTGTCTAGATGTTATAAAGTATCATAAGTATTCATTTAGAACAAACATCTATGTTCTTCACACAAATGTTTATCTTGGGAGGGAATCCAACCCCCAACCTACAGCGCAGAAGGCAAAGCTACTACCAACTGAGCGGACAGGCCAGCCAGAATACTTATATATTTTTTAAAACATCTATTTTTATAACACCCAGCCACAGAAAGTTTATTGTGATAAAATGCCGTATTTTGTAAATAAAAACAAAACACTATAATCTTATACCAGTTCTAGTTGGCACTTGGATAAGTCTTCCAAGTTTCCGCGCCAGTTCTATTCCGAGAAACGAGCTGATAAAACTAAAATCCTTTATTCAAGCCTGTCTCCGCAGTTAACCTAATTATAGAGCTGGACACCTGAGCTAAGAACTAAAGGGAATCTCTTTCGGAAATGTAAAAGTTTACTTGCTGTGCCGACGGCGACGACGCGGCAATAAAGTCACAGTATATTTGGCAGCTTTATCATTTCATACAAAAATAGCACTCATTATAATAATTACGTTTTGAATGAAATTTGAGCTCAAAAACAAAATACAGTCGAATTGAAAACCTCCTCCTCTTTTGAAGTCGGTTGAAAATACAACCGAATTGAGAAACCTCCTCCTTTTTTTGAAGTCTGTTAAAATAGTTTCACGAAACAAGCGCTATTTGATTTGACCAATGAGCGCGTGCCGTGGTACAGTTGGCCATCAGATGGTACCAACCCATTCTCCGAGAAGTTGCTACTGTCAGCTAACAGTGTGTGCGTATGTGTGGCGAGAAAGAGAACGGGAAATAGAGAAGGAGAACGCATCAGCTGTGCGCTTAACCTACAGTGTATAAAGTGTGCTGTTATATAAACTAATTCAGGATAAGGATATAATTATAATGTAAATAATTTAATAATAATAATAATATAAAGTTTATTTTCTCTCAAAAAAAAGGCGTACAACAGTTAATGCTACAATAATTGTAAGGACATGTCCTATCACCTGTTTTACGAGAGACTGGTGGCTGAGATAGGTTTTGTAATAAAACCTGTAGTACAGGTCACCAGAGCCCCGCTCCGCGGTTTACATTAGCATACCTACTATTACAAAATAATGTGCATTGCATAGTACAATTTGAATTTGTTTTTTTTATTTTTAAAATCTTAGTATCTATCTAGGTACTATGTGTGTTTGTGTGTGTGTTTTGTGTGTGTGTGTGTGTGTGTGTGTGTGTAATAGAGAATTTTGTATAGTGGTGTGAGATGGATAGGGCAGGTGTACACAGCAGAATGAATGTGCTCACTAGCCCTACGACATCATTGTAGGTAATGTTTTGGGAACAAAACATTATCTTGTTTGTGTAACGAGTAACGAGTGGGTACCCACACGGTGCAAGTATGGTCCGCCGTTTTTTAATGTTTTAAAATTCCGCTATGGCGCAAAAAGCTTTAGAAATTGTGATACGCGACCTGCAAAAGGTGATTAGTGAACTCCCTATTAAAGTCTGCAATCTGGAGAGTAAAATAGAAGGACAAAGCCTTCTAATCGAAAAACAGGATCGAGTGCTGACTTCATTAAAAATAGCCATGGAGGGTAGGCCTACCGCTGAACTAGCCAAACCGCAAGTCGCCGATGTCCCAGCCCCATCAGCTTCTGCAGCGCTGCAACGACCTATTCGACAAGCGAGACTCAATGCCGCCGCAAAACTAGCAAGCGGACACGCAACCGCTGCTATAAAATCTGCCGCTGTATTGGAACGTGCATCTATGAGTTTGGCACCGACAACACCCGAAACGGGCCGAAGTACACCGAAACCAGCGTCACTGTGTGGAAGCGACAAAGGACAGCCCAGAGATAGAAAGCTGAGAGCTTACACAAGTGTGAGTGCGGGTGAGACGGGCCAAGTAGATACCGCGAGACCCTCTGATGACAAGAATAATAACGACTATGTATGGTGTGTGGCCGGCCGACAACGCAAAAAGAATCATCGTCCCATCACGGTAGGGACCGGCAAGAATATTGATATTTTACAAGCTGTTGAGAGGACGCAGTACATACAAGCCTGGTCATTTAGACCTGATACTACTACAGAGAATGTGTTAAGTTTTAATAACATCACGAAATCCGAGTACACTGTAGAAAAACGAAATATCAAAACTGATAGACATGCATCCTTCCTAATTGGCGTGCCCGAGACTGTATTCGATATAGTGGCAGCGCCAAGCGAATGGCCACCCGTATACGTTTTGTGCCGTGGTTTCGAAATGGTTTAAAAACGTGGGTATCAAACGATATTGTCAGTCTAGAGTATTTAATTCGCGATTCGAAATATTTAGGGGAAAAGTTTCCTAATAACGAAAACCTAATCATAAAAATTAATGAATTCCAGGATGAAAAAAAGGAAAAAAGAAAGGAGCAATTTATATTGTAAATTGATAAAAAACTCCACTAATATGTCAAAAACTATGTGGGACGTCGTGAAAATTGAAACCGGACAGCGGCGACACAATCTTGACGTTCTCGAATTCCTCAGGAGACATGATGGTACAAAATTTGAAAATGACGCTGCTGCAATGGATGCGATCAACATGCATTTTGTTGGCGCTGCGAAGACGTGTGGTGCGCCTACTGCGAGTGTGCCATCAGCAATGCGCGCACTTGTGGCAGCACGCGAGCCCGCTGATCGCTCGTCGAGGTTTTACCCATTCACGCCGCAAGAGGTTTGTAAAATAATAACATGTGGAGTAGCGCACAAGCCAACTAAAGATATTTATGATATTTCCATATCCTTGCTAAATATGGCTGCCGCTCCAATATCTGCCATTCTCTCAACCCTTTACAACAGGTGCTTGGCAGAAGGCAATTATCCACAGACTTTCAAAAATGTCAGGGTATCACCATTGTACAAGGACAAAGGAATGAAAGATGATGTGAACAGTTACCGTCCTGTGTCCATAATCCCTGGCGTCGCTAAGATCTTCGAGCACGGCCTTAGTACAAGGCTCACGAATCATCTGTCGAATACGGACTCGCTGTCTGTCAGGCAATATGCCTATCGACCGGGGAGATCCACGACAGATGTAACAAAAGAGTTGGTGCGGTGGTGTTCTGTGACCTGTCGAAAGCCGACGTCGCTGACCATGAAGTCCTTGCAGCGAAACTTGAGCATTACGGCATAGGGGGAATACCTCTACGATTGCTGTTAAGTTCTATGACTGGACGATCACAAATTGTCACGGCCAGGGGAGGGAAATTTCAATCGGTGCCGATGACGACTACCATAGGCGTAGCGCAAGGCTCATCGCTATCGAATATATTATTTTCTCTCCTCCTGAATGACCTGCCTGACTGTATTTCGGATGCGCACATTCTTATGTATGTTGATGATGTAGCAGCGATCGTGGAGGCTCCTAAGAGGGATGTCTTGGAGTGCAAGTTGAACGCGGTAGTCAACGATTTGCAGAAATGGTTCCATCAAAACGGCTTGATGCTAAATGTGAACAAGACCAACCTTATGCATTTTAGCCTTGCAGGCCACCATTGTACGCCACTATCAGTGAGCCTGGGCGGACGTGCTCTCAACCAGGTTAATACCACGTCCTTCCTAGGATTTACCGTAGGTCTCACATGGGAGGAGCACATCGATAGGCTATGCAAAAAGATTGGAAGATCATGCTTCGCCTTATGGCGCCTTTCAGCCACTCTAGACCGAGATATGGTGAGAAGGTTTTACTTTGCCTCGGTTCACTCGTTTCTTCAATACGGAGTGGACGTCTGGGGACGCGCCGCCGATTGGGAGCGCGTTTTCAGGCTTCAAAAGAGAGCAATACGGGCCATTGTACGAATTCCACAGGATATGTCCGCGCAGCCGTTCTTTAAATCGTTAGGTATTTTGACCGTACCTTCCCTTGTCATACTTCAGGCTGTAAGAAATAATATGTAAGAAATAACTTAGATAAATACGCAAAAAACTGCGACGGTAACAGGTATGATACAAGGCATGGGAACAGGTTAAGAGCGCTTCCACGACGACTCGCCAAAACGTCGAAGTTGATTCATGTAATAGGACCAGAAGTATACAACCGTATTCCGACTAGCATTACTGACATTCCCTCGACGCTATCTTTTAAGTACCGACTTAAGACTTCTTAATCGATCAAACAATTTATGATTATAATGATTTTATTGATGCAAAATGTAAAAGTGCCTATTAAATTATATATTGTTTATTATATATATTACAATATTTTTCCCATATAATTGACTACAATCATAATTTTAAAATGTTATTAATTATTATATTATATAATTACGTATTGTCTCGATTGTTTAGATTTGTTTGACCTGTAACTTTTTCTGTTATGAATAAATGACTATGAACTATGAACTATGTATTATGTAAGGGTGAGGGGGTGTGTTATATGTTTGTGCATGTGCATCGTGGTTTAGCTTTAGTACAATATGTTTTTTTCATTTTTTTGAAACATACTAGCCACAAGAAGGGTGATGATGAGTCAGTGCATGATCACTTTTCAATTTGTAACAGTTTCTCAGTCTCGTCATAGTTGAGTTTTTTAAGTCATTCACTAACCGTTTTATAAGCCATTCACTAACCGTTTTTTAAGCAATTCACTAACCGTTTTTTTAAAGCCATTCACTAACCGTTTTTTAAGCCATTCACTAACCTTTTTTTTGCATTTAGATTCATGTAGTGGGTAAATTTCGAGAATCTTGTTTAGTCTATTGTAAATATAGGTAAATATAAATGATAATGTAATTCATTCACCAAGGTGATATCTTAGTGAATATCTTAGTGTAATCTTAGTATAATCTTAGTGTTATGGTGTAATGTTACACTTCATATCCGACTACTGTAAGGATCGCTGTGTTTATATATTTTGTTGGACAATTTACACAACAACATTTGTACTCAAACTTAGCATAGGTTGTACTATAATAATAATAATAATGCCGGACATTTCACACAACACCATCTGGCCCAAAGTAAGCAGAGCTTATGTTATGAGTAACCACATGACTGATTACTATTTATATAATTTTTTTTTGTAAATACATACATTATTATACATAGAAACACCCAGACCCGAGACAAATACTTGCAGATCATACAAACATTTGTCCCGCGTCGGGAATATAACCCGCAACCTTCTGCGTCTCAGCCGGATCTTAGCTCACTGCGCCACAGAGGTCGCAATATCTTATACACTAGGTGAGTTTAGGTGCCAATTTCTCCTAACCCAAGTCCATGAAGCATAGACAAGAAACTCGTCCTGGTGCTTTTTTGTATGATCCTTCTTGTAACTTATGTTTAGCTAAACTACAAAAGAATACTAGGTATCAGTAAGTTACACATTGCAAATCTGTCAGTTAACTGTCAGAGGGTAGATCAAAATGAGGACATAAGTTCTTATCAACAATATAGTCATTTATATTATAATACGCTAAAGATAATTTACCGAGCCCGGGCATTGCACTCGTGTTTTTGTCTATAATATTACTATTACGTTTTAAAAATAAAAAGGCACCGACTTCATTCAATGAAATTTCTACAATACATTTTTAGTAGAAAGTAGATGTATTTTGTATATTATAATATGGGTAGGCCAAATAAATGCCACGCTCCAATGAGACAATGAGGTATTAAAGTACATGTAAACATCATCGATGTAAACAATTTTTAGATTTTCGTTTATTTTTCAGCTCGACTGATTTTGATAAAATTTATATGGGACCACCTGTGAAGTTTACCCTTTCATACAAAAAAAGAATTTTCCAAATCGGTTCAGCCGTTTTCGAGTAATCGGTGAACATTGATAAAAAATAAAAAAAATAAAAAAAAAGATTCCGACGAATTGAGAACCTCCTCCTTTTTGATAAAGTCGGTTAATAAATAGAAGCATTATTAAATTATAAAATATTATAAATAGTATATCAGTCATGTGGTACCCATAACACAAGCTCTGCTTACTTTGGGGCCAGATGATGGTGTGTGAAATGTACGGGATTATTTAGTTATTTATTACTTTTTTATATTTCAAAGCGATCCTTGTGATTGTATTGCATAATCATATTTTTGTATATTGTATTTTGAAAAGAGAAAAAATATTTTCCTACAACATTGAAACACTGGCCACTCTGAACCTTTTAGTCGATCATACTGACCCAGTGCAGGATGCTGGATAGCACATTTTCTTTCTAGTTTTGAACCCTTCATTGGCAAATATCCACCATTCATTGGTATCATTGGTAATTAAAAGAGATATTTATATTGTACTGAATAAGAATTTGAATAATAATAGGTTTTTATATTTGATGCCGCAAATTGGATTTATGCCACATTCGTCCCGGATTTTCGGCCGACTCCATTAAAAAGTACTTATTCGTCCCGCACAATAATATTGTCCATATTCGTCCCGCATACCAAAATTATTGCAAGTACAGTTAGAATAATTTGTCAACACAGCCAAAACTGTGGTCATTGTTATAGGCTGATCACATTCATTATTATTAACTAAAGTGTTGGCGTGGTCTCAGATATAAAGTGTCCCAGCTGGCCTGTAAGTGCTGTGTCGTATCGCCTGTGCCAATGTAACCCAGTTCAGGCTGTTACCTAACTCCTGTTTCGCCTGTTACATAACTAAAACTCATCGGCACGTCCGTTCGTCAGAGCTTCATTTCAAAAGTTTGTGTCAGATTTACATGAATTTTCGATACCCTGGAGCTTATAACTTTCATGTAACCTTGTTTGATGGGGATCTACAAATACGAGAAGTTTCATCTACCGCAGCAATTGTGACTCAATCAGTGACACAATGGTGGCAATTCGGTTGGGTCATTTCTAAAATTAGGAATTGTCTAAAATATATTTTAGTTAGTCATAGCATTTGTAAAACCTATTCGGTTGGTACCATCTAAAGAAATAAGGAACGCTTAATTAAATTTGATTAAATTAAATTAGGATAAGTTGGTAGCAGCAGAATACCAAAGTTTCAATTGACAGTCTAAACCTAATTTTAGCTATAGTTAGTTAGGATGGTGCCAACAGAATTGAGGCCAATGCCGCTTTGTTATATAATGTCTTACATTTATAGCGCTTTTTATATGATGAAAACAACTATGCTTCAGCGATATTCGTTCCAATTATATGACCAAATTCCAATTATATGAAATTCCATAATTAAATCAGATTCATTCAATAAAACAACCACTTTGAATTGTCTTACATACGGTGAATTTAGGAGCCTATTCGTCTTAAATCAAGACCGAGAAGAAGCAGGTAAATAACTCGTCTTCGACCTGCCGCATTTTAAATCGACTTTATCAAAAAGGAGGAGGTTCTCAATCCGTAGGAATCTTTTTTTTTTTTTTTATATGTATGTTCACCGATTACTCAAAAACGGATCAACCGATTTGAAAAATTCTTTTTTTGTTTGAAAGGGTATACTTCACAGGTCCCACATAAATTTTATCAAAATCGGTCGAGCTGAAAATTCAACGAAAATCTAAAAATTGTATACATCGATGATGTTTTCATGTACTTCGATACCTCGCTGTCTCATTGGAGCGGTGTGTTTATTTGCCCCACCCATATTATATATATACAAAATACATCTACTTTCCACTAAAAATGTATTATAAGCTCAAATTTCATTCAATGAAGTCGGTTTCTTTTTAGTTTTTAAAACGTAATTATTATCTAATGATAATCTGCACCTATATAGATACCCTTAATAATTAGTCAAGTTTGTTTTCAAAGTCTACTTTAATAAAACTCAATATGAGTCTTTGAGAGAAATATTTAAAGAAATCAATATTCTCACAATAGCTTCACAATATATTTCGACATAAGGTCAACTCAAAACTTTGTTTACTCAATAAAATCTTAAGGTCCACTTTGAATCGTCTTCTTACATGCTAGTGAATCTTATATATTATGTATCTTATATAATTATATATATATGAAACTTTGCTATACACTCATAAAAATAGAGATGGATTTAAGCAAAATATCGATCTTCCCGATCCCTAGGTTTCAACTAGATAAAGTAAATAAGTCCTTTATGAGACACACGGTGCACTTCTGTAATAAGCTTCCTGAAAATGTAACTAATCTACCAATTAATAAAATTAAAGCTTACATAAAGGGTAGTCTTTTTAAGAAAGCGTATAATAATAAACATTACTATATTATTGATAAGAATGCTTGGCCTCATGCTGCTCTTCCATCAGACAGTTAATCGACACATTTGAATTGTATAATTATATTAACCCTCTTGTATTAGTTTTTTGTAGTTAAGGTAGTTATAAGACGGATCATGTAAAAAAGCGCTAGGACCAGGACGAGTTTCTTGCCAGTTCTTCTCGGGCTTGGGTTAGGACGAATTGCCACCTAAATTCACCTAGTATGTAAGACGTTTCAAAGTGATCCTTGTGATTGTATTGAATAAAATATCTTTTAACTTTGACTTCACTTGAATACGTACCTCCATCTTGGCCTTGATTAGCAAGCCCTAGTATGAAGCTATGAGGATAGCTCATAGCCAGGCTGCCCAACCCCATGTTACTTCCAATGCCGTCCAATCCCAGAACTCCAGGGTACAGCATAGCTCCTCCCGGCATCTCAATCTTAGGCAGGATCTTGGCGAGTCCCGGCTGGTGGGACTTACTGCTGTCAGCCTCTTGTGTGGTCGATGAGGTTGACGCGTGTGGCTCCTGGTGTGATTCTCTGATGATCGAAACGTGAAAATCTCGTTTATGAACCTTACGTTAATTAAGGTCATTATTAATTAAGAAACATCGCTATGGATTATCCACCGTCATCAGTTGTGAGTGAGAATCATCGAAATAGGATAAATGATCGAAGGTCAGAGTAGCAAAGAGATAGTAGGTAGTAGCATTTGGGTAGGTATAAATATTGGTTTACATTTCATCCAACACCATCCAGCCTTAAACAAAGGATAGCTTGTATGCTTGTTGTTGCTTGTACCAGATCATTGATTATATACATCATATTATTATATACATGATATTCTGTAACACTTGTCATGTCTGGAGGTCCTGATTGCAGTTCAGTTATTAAAACCGCTGGAGCGATTGGATCTGAATAATACTCTGTGTAGGTATGTGTCTGTGACTAGAACTTACATTACATTTGGCGACCTCTGTGGCGCAGTGGACTTAAGGTTCGGCTGAGACGCAGAAGGTTGCGGGTTCGATTCCCGCCGCGAGACAATTGTTTGTATGATCTGCAAGTATTTGTCTTGGCTCTGGGTGTTTCTATGTATAATATGTATGTATTTACAAAAAAAAGTATGTATGTAGTATATCAGTCATCTGGTACCCATAACACAAGCTCTGCTTACTTAGGGGCCAGATGATGGTGTGTAAAATGTCCGACATTATTTATTTATTTATTAAGGTACGCTGAAACGGGCAATATTTTGAGCAATAATTTCTCAAGCAACTAGTATAGATCAATCCGAAGTAACTAGTTTTCTTACATCTCCTTTCCGCGAATTATGGTGAAGTATTGCCCAGGATTAGTATTGAGCAGTTTCAGTTCTATACCGTAGTAATCTATGTAGGTGTGACATAATCAAAGTAGAGAGAAAGGGAGACGTCTAAAGCTATAATGTAGTGTCCTCGATGGCTGACCTTTTGATAGCTTCGTTGACTTCATGGCTGGCCCACTCCTGCTTGTGCGCCTGCATCAGCTTCTCGCTCGGAGACTCCGGCTCGCTGCCGCTCTCATCACCGCTGTCCCCTGAGGATGCTGGCTCATCCTATAACAAAAGATCAAAAATAGTTAACAGTGGTTCAGTACAACTTGTTTGAGAAATATATATTGGGTGGAATGGTCACTATGTAGTTAAGGAGAATGTTATAAAAAATACCTATGTTCTTTTCAGGTCAAAAACTGGGCGTTATAGGAGTAACCTTGGCAAATGGGGCATGATTAGCGAAAACGATACGCGGTGTCATTGTGGTGCCCAGGTGCAGTCCATGTCACACGTACTTGTGTGTCCATCTTGCCCCTACTTATGCACTATGGGTGATCTGATGTCCTACTCGGATAACGCCGTAGATGTGGCTACCTACTGGTCAAAAAGGATGTAACAACGATAGGAAAGAAGAAGAAGGTCAAAAACTTTGTTTATAAAATCATCCTAAAATAAATGATTTAAACCTATGTACTCTTAACTCTTGAATTAGACAATTACCTATTTATAAAACTACCTACAGATATATAGCCATACTAATCCTTAGTCAGAGGTAAGCACGCCATAGGAGTGAACTAGTCGATTAACTCTCCATACAAACGAAGGATGATGGACGATGGAGTGCCATCGTCTGATGTTGGACAACCAAAACTTAAGAGTGAAATAAATTTGTCTCGTCATATCTATGATTGAATCGCAAAAGAATAAAAAAAAATATAAGTTTGAAAGATTTGAAGACTTCAGTAGTTTTTTCATTAGAACCCTTGAGCCAAAAGTCTGTTCATAATTTTTACGCATTTCATGTAGAATCATAGTTGCATCTGATCATGTCTCGAAAATATAATCATACTATCTCCTTACTGCTCATCACTATACTTCGTACAAGTCTATCTATTTCACACTCTATGCTACATGAAATAGCATGCATTTAAGTTGCGTCTACTGACGAGTTTGTGCCGCTGAATAGTGTATCCTTATCGATTCGTTTATGTCCGAAACAACCCAAACCTTCCTCTGTCTCGAATTTACCCAGCAGTGTAGGTACAACAGCTTTTAAACCCTTTCAAAACTTTCGTGAGTAGTTGAGTTGAAACTTTCACTTTGAGATGGTTTTTACAGACGTATTTTATTGGCGATGAAGGCATGAAGGCCTACATCGACAAAATACTTCAGTAAAAACCTGTGTCTCTCAAAATGTTAGCTTTGACCGCGCTACGAAAATATTGACGTAGGCAACCCAACTTTGAACATTTCAACTTTAAAAAATTAGTATTACTAGCTATCCCGCACGCGACAGCGTCAATATTTTTTTAGAATCGGGTTAGCAGTAAAAATAACTCAACATCCATACTCGCAAAATGTCAACTAGCATTCGCGATTTATTCTCGATGTTTCGGTTATGTTACAATAACCATGGCCTCAGGCTAACTGACCATAACCATCGAGAATAAATGAAAAGTTAATAGGCGAAAAACACCCGTTAACTAGATAATTGATTCAGGCGTGACTTTGCGGAAATCCATAACAAAACATTAAACAGATGGACAAATATTTAGTACAATTCCGCCAATCTATTCCTAAAGAGTTACCTCCAAAAGAAATTCGACACGTGTTTCGCCCCTCCACGAGGCATCCTCAGGAACACTTGACTCACTCCGCACCCCGACGAAGGCGGGGACGAATTTCTTTTGGAGGTTACTCTTTAGGAATAGATTGGCGGAATTGTACTAAATATTTGTCCATCTGTTTAATGTTTTACCCGTTAACTACTAAAATACTAGAAGTATATATATATCTATATTATAAATATTTTAAAAGATATTCTGTATTTATAAGATAGACCCTAAGACTATAGTTTTAAGAGAGTTATTTCAACAAACTTGCCAAACTTATAAAGTGCAATACGTCTCTATAATGTCATTACAAGGTAAAGTCTCAGGTGGTGCGGAAAATAGGCTTTTTAGGAGAAAAACTTTGAGCAAGTTAACGCCCACTTAATACAAGCGCGCAGCTGCGCTCTTCATATTTCTTTATAACATTACTGGCCTTCGCCCGTTACTTTTTCTTTCGTTTAGAAGTTCTTTTTTGTACGTAATACTACATGTATTTTGTTTCTATTTCACACCGAAATATGTCAGCGTCTCAACCCACTTCATAAATTAATAAAATATTTTCCGTTTCCACCTTAAATATATGTCTGTTATAGACCACAATTAAATTAATAGATTTTGTACTGTTAGAAAAACAGCAGTAGTAAGTATTTTATCATAACTTAAACCATTTTTTGATTACTCAATTACTTATCTATCTACCAGTTTTGAACAATATAAAAAACCATGTAATTACTAAAATAAAATAAAATATGGTATATGTATATAAATACACCTTGTATATATATATACATATACTTTGTGTATATATACATATACTTTGTGTATATATACATATACTTTGTGTATATATAATTATAAAAACATATATACAATGACTAATGACCTTGATATTGTT
Source organism: Lampropteryx suffumata (assembly GCA_948098915.1). Classification (NCBI taxonomy): domain Eukaryota; kingdom Metazoa; phylum Arthropoda; class Insecta; order Lepidoptera; family Geometridae; genus Lampropteryx; species Lampropteryx suffumata. The sequence continues at coordinate 17,487,383 of OX402557.1, read as the reverse complement.
ATGTTTACATAATTACATTTTGGACATAATTAAAAGTTGAAAGTGATTTATCGTCTTCTAAAATATACACTGCAATTTTTATAGACATTGTAGATTTAATTTATATATCGTAAAGTTTTGATTAATATCAAGCTTTTTTGTTTAACGTTACCTACCTATATACTTTGCCAGGCATTACGTTTACTTAGGTTGTTTTGCGTCTGTGGGTTAAAATGGAAATCAAAAAACCAAGTGGTATGAAACAGAAAAAATATTATTACTTTTGGCTTGTGAGAAATACGCCCACAAAATACAGAATTCTAAATTCAGGTCTAGGGATCTCACTTAACTTGGTCCGCAAGATTGCACTGGCACATAAAAGCAGTTATAATCATGTCTATTAAACATTTATTTTAATGGTCTATTCTATATTATTAACGCACACTAATGAATGAATTGTTTAAATGTATTTATTCTCTTTATCCATCTCTTTTATCTCTTTTATCCATCTCTATTCTTTGACATTAGAATGATAAGAACAGTGTTCTTAGCGCCTCGCTAATTATGTGATTATAGGGAGGGTTAATCTTATACCAATTAGAGATAAGAGAGTTGCCGACAATTCAATTTAGGAAAAAACTAGTGGCTCAGCGAAAAATGTTTTTAATTACGATATTGATGAAATGGTTTCATAATAACCATATGATTGAAACTCTAGATATACCTGTTTACTTAGATAATTATTATGTAGTTGATTTTTTTATTTTAAGTAAACGTTTGATTAATAATCGTTGTTAGGTAATAACTAGTGATAAGCAATATCTATTAATTTCATGGTTACCATGTTGATGTTTGCAAGTCGGTCAATGACAAAGCGTATGACTATTAACATATAGAAACTTAATTATTTGGTTTTAATTTAACTGGCCTGTCAGCTCAGTTGGTAGTAGCTCTGCCTTCTGCGCTATGGGTTGAGGGTACGATTCCCTCCCAGGATAAACATTTGTGTGATGAACATATGTGTTTGTTCTGTGTCTGGGTGTTATAAAAGTATCATATATATTTAAAAATATTTAAGTATTCTATCAGTCATTTGGTCACCATAACTATGCCTAATTTGGGGCTAGATAGCGTTATGTCTATTGTCCACCAATATTATTATTATTTATTCATTTAATTTTAGAAGTGAATACTGAATAATACAAAATTATTACAGTTACAGTTACAGTGACGCAGTTTTCGGTGATCGACCTAAGGATAAGAGGGAGTAGGAGAAAGGTATTAAGAAGTAGTTTCTTTCAAAATACTTTTAAATAACAAGTGACACGAAAAGAAGAAGGATATACCTGTGTATAAACAGTGATGAAAATAGTACATGAGCTGTTATATTATCTGCGTGGGTGGCATGAACTCTGTACTCTGCATGAATTTCTCCTTCGCAAGAATAGAAAAAAAATACAGTTTGGCGACCTCTGTAGCGCAGTGGGCCATTATCCAGCTGAGACACAGAAGGTTGCGGGTGTGATTCCCGCGGAGGAACAAATGCTTTGATCTGCAAGAAATTGTCTCTAGTCTGGGTGCTTCTATGTATAATGTATGGTGTTTACAAATAGAAGATTGATTGTTGCACTGAGCGCTAAGTGAGTTATTAATGCACGAGTGGTATGTTGGTGCCCGAGCGCAACCGAGGGCGCTGAATTAACACGAGTGCATTAATTACTCTCTTTAGCAAGGTGCGTAATTTACTTTTCTTTCAACTATCAATCTACCTACTGTGATAAAATATACTTACTCAAAATATGAAGAATCAATGTTTTATAATAGTACAAAATGCGCGCCATTTGTTTTTTTTTTTTCACCAAGTCGGTTTTATTCAGCTGATTTTTATTATCAACCAGTATCTTTTTGATCTAATGCAAACATTTTATATTAAACTTAATGGGATATATTAAACCTCTGTGGTAAATTTATATCTAAATAAAAAGTAAAAAACAGTGCAATAATGAGATTTCATATAACATTACTGCACTGTTTTGGTTCTAAGCAAAAAATACGTCCTTTGTGATCGGTGATTAATGATAAGATTACTAAGTAGTTGAAAGAAAAAACAATTACCTCACTTTTATCTTGTCACAACACGGGTTCGAAAAAACTAGTGACACGTAAGAAGATGTAAGAAATAGGATTATCGTTATAGCCATTACGATATCTCAAAAGGAACCTTTTAATAGTATAATTAAGAAAAACGTAGAACAGAAAATATTTTGAATTATTATTATTCACACTCATCCAATTTGCAAAAATATCACCAGCGGATCTTTGATTTACGACTTCGTAGGCGATGGACGTGTTTTGTGGAAACCTCCACAAACATGCCGGAGTTACCGAGAAAAACAAGTCATTGCTGATATCGATCTCAATTCGCAGACAAGTGGCCAGCTAGCAAAAAAATGCACAAACGAATATAGTCCAAGTCACTTCATAAGTTCATTTTCACAAAGTATTTATCTACTTAGTAAAAATAGTTTTACACATATTTTTGGTATAGTGAAACTTGTCTTTGAAAGTCAAAGTCAAATTCAAAAGATATTTTATTCAATACAATCACAAGGATCACTTTGAAACGTCTTACAAATTGGGAGAATTTAGGTGCTAATTCGTCCTAACCCAAGCCCGAGAAGAAAAGGCAAGAAACTCAAACTCGTCCTAGCGCTTTTTTACATGATCCATCTTATAACTACTTTAACTACGAAAAACGAATATAAGAGAGTTTATACATTTCAAATGAAACAGAGGCAGAAACTTGAAACTTGAAAAAGTTTGACGTTAAGTTTGACGGCAGAACTTTTGCTTGAATAACGTGTTAATGAGGAATTATAGATGTAAATAAGTCCATTTGCAAAAAATATATTCAACGAAGTCGGTTTTATTTTTAGTTTTAAAATTGTAATTATTGACTGTAATTTGATAGTACTTACATAGACGCCGCAACAAGGAAGACCAGCATTATACAAGCGTTTTCAACACTTATGTAGTCTAAGCTGAAGCCAATTTTCTTGTCCTACAATCATCTTGCTTGTACCTAATTTTATGCAATCTGAATTGTTGTAACATAAAATAAACAAATCTTTCTTTTCTTTTAAATTCCTCATTCATCGTTTCGTTTGCGATTAACTTCTTTTAAGCCACTTGTTTAGTAATCCTATCGCTTCAGCATCACTGAACAATTTACAAGCTATCAGAAACTTTATTCCCTACCTGCTATTTGTACTCGGGACAACTATCTAAGTGATTGACTGTAATTTAACTTGAACTTATGCTTAATCTATACATAAGTGTTATGTAGGTATTTTGATACTTTTACTATTAGGGCTAACATGCAAAACGAAATATTTAATCATCTCGTGTGGTTCTCAGCAGACGATACGAGATAATTATTACGTTTCAAAAACTAAAACGAAAACCGATTTTATTGATAAAACACCTCTATTTTTTCCCTTTTTGAAGGGGGTTATTTTTCTTTAAAATTAAATAGGACCAAACGGAAAGTATACCCTCCTGAACAAAACAAAGAACTTTCCAAATCGGTTCATAAATGACGAAGTTCTGAGGTAACAAAAAAACCACCGAATTGAGAAGATCCTTTTTTTCGGTTAAAAATAATTATATTTTACGCATTTTAGTATTCGTAAATACTACTGGAAAGCCACAGACATTTTTTTCCAGCTGTTTTGATTTAAAAACCTAACTACTGAACCGATTAAATTCCAATGGGACCAATCGGAAGGTATATCCTTTCGAGTTATGAGGTAACAAAAAAACAATTGAATTGAAAACGTATTTTCGGTTAGTAAAAAATATTTCTCGGTTAACATGGTTCTACAGAACTCACATGACTATTACATACCCCTTATTATACATTAGTTAATATGTTGTTTATATCTGTTGCTATCCTTTTGTATTGATATTAGAATGACAAGGAGCCTAGACAAGATCCAGTTTCTAATTCCCTAATTTGTTAAAGTCTAATTTGAGTTGTTTCGTTATTTTCGAAGGTGGGCGTTAGCATTCGCGACACAGTTTATTTAATTTCTGCGTAATGTTATCATTCTTTCCAAATTTATTGTATACTAGCTTTTGCCCGCGGCTTCGCACGCATAGTACACACATAAAAAGTAGCCTATGTCCTTTCCTAAGATACAATTTATATCCATACTATATCAATTTGATTGATACAAAAAAAATAAAAAAAGTTCTGTTAATCCAATCGCTACCAAACTTCACAGGATTACTCGAAAGCCAATTTGAAGATTTCCGAAAAAAAACTCTTTTTTCTAATATACTACTTATACACTTGACGACCTCTGTGGCGCTGTGGGCTAAGGTCCGGCTGAGATGCAGAAGGTTGGGTTCGATCCCCGCCGTGGGACAAGTGGTTGTATGATCTGCAAGTATTTGTCTCGGGTCTGGGTGTTTCTATGTATAATATGTATGTATTTACAAAAAAAGTATATAAGTAGTATATCAGTTATGTGGTACCCATAACAAAAGCTCTGCTTACTTTGAGGACTTTTTTGTAAATACATACACAATAGAAAAAGACCCAGATCCGAGACAAATATTTGCATGTAATACAAAACTTGTCCCTCGGCGTGAATCGAGCCCGCAACTGTCTAAATAAATAAATACTGCTGGACATTTCAAACAGCATCATCTAGCTCCAAAGAAAGCAGAGATTGTGTTATGGGTACCAACATGACTGCTTATATACTTTTTTTTAGATAGATAATTGATTCAGGCGTGACTTTGCGGAAATCCATTACAAAACATTTAATAGATGGACAAATATTTAGTACTATTCCGCCAATTATATTATAAATAGCTTATAGATTATAGATTGGCGGAATAGTACTAAATATTTGTCCATCTATTTAATACTTTTTTTTGTAAATACATACATAATAGGAAAACACCCAGACCCGAGACAAATATTTGCAGGTAATACAAAACTTTTGTTCCTCGGCGGCAATAGAACCAGCAACTTTACTGGGCCACAGAGGCCGTCATGATATTTTAGGTTGAATAGTCCCTGAGGCTCTGAAGCTCACTTTAATCCTTTCGCCACCCTTTTTTACATAACTAGTGATACAATAAGAAGAAGAAGCTAATTATATGATTACTAGCGACCCGCCCAGGCTTCGCACGGGTGCAATGCTAATACTAAAATATACTACAGAATGTCTTTATATACAACGTTATCTAAGAGAATAAAATAGACTAAGAGATAGTCATATACCATCGCGGATACCATATACCTTTTGTGTAGACCTTTTAAAGGTGTAGAATACTGTAGTACATTATTTTGATCTATCTCGTAGGGTTCAGCCAGTCAACTCATGTTTTTGTGAGCGCAAAAAATGATTTTATTTACGACATCACATTAGAAACCTTTGAAATTATCAGTGTTTCTCTACTATATTATGCATGCTTTATACATATAAACCTTCCTCTTGAATTACTAATAATAATTGTAATATGATTTATTACAATAAATCTTAATCTCATACTAAAAAAACGAATGCATAATTACATCAAAATAATATGACAATATTTTTGACCTAATTCCGTGCAATCATTTCAGTACCGTCGTAACCGACATTCTAAAGCCATTGCCACACAACCGCCATACAGTCTACAACAATCGACATCACAACAGCAAAACGCAATAAGAACGAACCGATACAATCTCACTAAAACCAGATAAACACCATAAAGTAGAGATAAAGGCCATATTAGTAAGGCTTTACTAATTTACGGTTAGACTGTAATGAGGCAATAGTGGTATTGTGACGTCACTCGTCCAAAAACGGTGCTCACTATTGTAGACTGGATAGGGCTTTGGACACTTAGATACGGTTAGCAAGCGAATCTAACTCACAGATATTATTTTTTCACTTATAACATTTTTTCACATAAACTTTGGTAACTCACGGTGACACACCTCAGACCTCAGATTTCTGGTCACATAGATCTGTTTTTGAGAATGTCTAATGTCTAAAATGTGTAGTCAGTCAGTATAGAACCACATCCATAAAATAAATCTATGTTTGTCGTATCGTCTAATCTTGCTTACTCTCGCAGTACACTCGTTAACAACTGGAAAATTATAATTTCCTTGTTAAATTTTTCGTTGTTATTCATTTTAGGCGTTTTTGTTGGGTATATATTTTTATAGATGTTATTTGTTTTCTGTTATTATTGAGTTTCACGTTTATTGACTTACATCATAAAATAGGCATGTATAAAATGAGAATATATTAAGTAATTGTTGAGTAGTTTATATAAAAAGTAGGTAGGTATCATGGATAATGGACCTCATGGACCCAGGCTCTACACATTTGAGAAACTATCCTTTGTACACTATCTGTATCAAAAAAAAATTCAAAATTCAAAATAACTTTATTCATTACAATCACAAGGACCACTTTGAATCGTCTTCTTACATCTAGGTGCCGGTTCCTCCTAACCCCAGTTCAAGAAGAATCCGGCAAGAAACTTGTCTGGTCTTAACACTTTTTTGTATGATCCTTGACAATTTTGTTACGGATGCCGAGTCGAGTTGGAGCAGATTCATCCCAAGCTTTTTTGTCTTCTAAATAATCAGATATTTTATAATATGCTTTTATAGACAGTTTCTGTTTAATTACGTTTTTAAATTTGCCAATCGACAAATTTAACACGTCGCTTGGGACCTTGTTATAGAAGCGTACACATTGCCCTATAAAAGACTTATTAACTTTAGCGAGCCTAACAGTGGGAACAGCGAGTTTATCTTTATTTTTAGTGTTAATACTATGATTATCGCAATTTTTTTTGAATAAATGAACATTTTTGTGCACATACATTAAATTTTCGTATATATACTGACAAGGCACTGTCATAATATTAATTTCTTTAAACTTATTTTTAAGTGATTCTCTGAGGCGCATGTTATAAATTGCACGAACAGCCCTCTTCTGCAACACAAATATGGTGTTAATATCAGCAGCACTCCCCCACAACAGAATGCCATAAGACATAATGCTATCGGGCTTCAAACACCTGTAGCCAACACTTATCTGCACAACAGTACATGCGCAAGATTGCTTTGTGCCTAAATTCAGAGGGAAAAAGATCCAGTGTGAGTATTGTACCTAGTTTAAAAAAAGGTACTATATAAAACGGCTCTACTTACTTGGCCTAGATGATTCTGTATAAATTGTCAAGCATTTTTTTTATAATTTTATTGTATATTATATTTTGTTAAGTAGTACAATTGCAAGCTTTTAATAAAATTTTAAAAGACAATTTTCTGAAAAACCTATATTTTTTTTGTAAAATCCATTGAATAAAGTTTATAAAATCTGTAAGTATAATAATATAAACACGATAAATCGTTTTTAGCATTAACAAAAATAAACAACGGTCACATTAGCCGTATCAGATCCGCGCAATTTATTTGCGCACGGTACGGTATCAGATTTAAGAAGAAAGCCGAATGCGTTAAACGGTAGTTAGTTAGCCGCAATTATTATTATTTAGTGCGTCGGCGAATAAAGGAGACGCCCACGCGGTTTCATAGAACGCACGTCACAGTAGCGTGGATACACCTTTATTTATGATAATGGTCATCATTCTGAAACAACTATATCGTAATATACAACGAACGACGTCAACGACCTTCATAATTAACAAAAGTAAACAGAAACTAAAATGTCAGATAAGATGAAAAAAAAAAAACAGGTCTAAATCTATTTTTTAATAAACGTAGCCAGGCTCACAAAGCCGCAGGTATAGGTTTAGTAAGGTAATGTCCACACTACGCTAACGAACAGTAAGCGCACGATCGTATCAGCGCTGCAACTCGCATCATCCTGTAGGTATTTATTAACAATTGTACTGTTTGATGTCTGATATCAACTAATTACTGCTGTGATTTATTGTGCGTCGGTCTGTCTGTATCAGATGACGCGGCTATTGTTGCTAACCTTTCAATGGGTTAATGTTAATTTATTGTAACTTTAGGTCGGTAGTACTTTGTTGTTTTAGAATTATGATAAATGATAAATGGTTTCTTGTTGTATAAAAAAATATTGGTTTAAAAATCTTTACGGTAATTTTTCAAATGTCCGAAAGCGCATGATAAATTTTAAATTACTTACGAACCTTCTAAATACATTTATTTGCAGAAATAATTACAGAAATAAAAATAATAATATAAAATACATGTAAAACCGTTGAGCTTTCTAAGGACCGTTTAAAACGAACGAATAGAAAGGTCAACTGATCCAGATCACTGCCAGAGGGCAGCGTTCGCAAGACTCTGGCGGCATCGCCGCATTGAATAGCAACCTTGAAAACAAAATTATTGAGCCTTTTCGGCTCAATTTCACCTTGATAATAAATATAGAACATACAATCATGTTTAAGTTTTTATTCACTCAGCGATCATAAACATTATTTACCTACTGAAAGTTGTTGTATATCCAATTTGTTATATTTATCCTTTGTACTGATAATCTACTTGAACATTTGATTATATATATGATATACCTACTTACATAAATAAATTGTAATGCCGTTTTCAATACATTTACTGAGTTATCTAACGATTTAGTACTTCGTCAACTCACACCAAAATTTTTGACGAATCGAAAAAAAATGTAGTGTCTATTCCTTAATTCGTAGGTGTTTTATTTCTGTTCGTTACCTTATAACACCATCATTTATGAACCGATTAAAAAAAACGTATATTATGTTTTATATTTTCCGATTGATCCCATAGAAATTTAATCGAAGTCAGTTTTTTGTAGTTTAGTTTTTAAATCAAAATGGTTTTTCCAGTGGTATTTGCAGTTTACAGGTTCCAGTACAGGTGTTGTGTGGATGGTCCATTATTCAATTATTTATTACTACCTGCTGCCCGAGGCTTTTTTTTTTTTTCATATAATGTATCCTATCTTACTTCTAATACCTCCTAAGAATATGTGCAAAGTTTCATGATGACCGGTCAAGTAGTTTTCGCGTGATAGAGTAACAAACAAACTTACATTCACATTTATAATATTAGTAAGATAGTATGGTTAGGATATTAGGATGCTTTGTGACACAAAATAAACATTTCTTGCTTTCATCCTTTCCGCACCTATGCTGTTTATCCCATTCCAAGATATGTTCCAAAGTCTTTCCGATATCAGTCGGGTTCGCACTCGCTATGCATGTGTAGAGTCGGCGGCGAGCATTAGCGCGATTGACAGGTACACGGGCCTTGTTACCGCCGTATCGAGATGCGTATCTCACTCCTTTGGGCTACTGTCTTCGCATCTTCGGGACAGATGTACATATTTCTAGAAGCGGCGCGAAAATTGCTGGGAATATTCAAGACTTGCCCACGGTAGCCAAATAAGTCCAAAATGAAAGGTTAAGTAGGAAAGATAGCGAGTTGGCGCAATCGGACGGATTTTCGGCGTGAATTTATGTACCATAAGAATGTGAAAGCTAAAGCGAAGTAGATAGTCATTTCATAATTAGAATGTACACATTTATACACGGTAGCAAAATAAAAGGTTCATCTAGTGCAGAGAGGATAGCGGAAAATGGCGCAGCCGGTGGGATATTTGTCGTGGAATTCATGTATCATAATAATTACGTTTTAAAAATTAAAAAGATGTGACTTCATGTAAAAAAAGCAAAATATCAAAATTTCGTTTCATCCAAGTGGATGACATATTTTTTTCAGGATTTTTGTTTTAAAAACCTAACTACTAAACTGATTTTCATGAAATTTATATGGGACCAATCAGTAATCAAATCCTTTAACATGAAATATTTTTTTTTCAAATCGGTTCATAAATGGCGGAGTTATGAAGTAACAAACAAAAAAAAAAAGTCCAAGAACCTTCCTTTTTTGAAGTCGGTTGAAAAGTAACAGAACAAATGCCTGTATAGCTTAGATATGTCTTACAATAATCAATAATGACTTGCCTGCGTTGACTTTAGAGTAGATGGAGTTGTATGAAAATGTCAACCAATATTTATTAATTAAATATCTTGGGAACGCTGCCCTCTGGCAGTGATCTGGATCAGTTGAGCTATATAATTTTAAACAGTCCTTAGATAGCTCAACTGTTTCACGTGTATTTTATATTATTTTGTACATATTTGTAAATATTAATATATGTATTATTTTTTGTTCTAACTTTCAAACTTCTAACTTAACTTTATCGATTCGAATTCGCATTTTTTAGTATTTAATAAGTAATTAACAAATACGGACGATGCACACCACAATTTAGCCCCAAACTAACCTAGCTTGTATAATGGTAACAGGTGACTGATAGAATACTTACATATTTTTAAATACATACATATGAGACTTTATAACACCCAGACATCACATACATTCATCTCGCAAATGTCTTGGGAGTAAATCGAACCCATAACTCAAAGAGCGCAAGACAAAGGTAATATGCGATAAATACCCGTAAACTAACTGTCAGCTCAGTTGGTAGTAGCTCTGCCTTCTGCGCTGTAGGTTGAGGGTTCGATTCCTTTCAAGAGCAAACATTTGTGTGATGAACATAGGTATTTGTTGTCTGTCTATCAGTTCCGATTAGCAATCGGCATCAATGTCTATCAATTTCGATTAGTAATAGGCATTATTTCAATCAATCATATACGATGTATTAAAATGCGCTAAACACGGTTACTACCACAATCGTACTTTGTAAATTGGTCGAGTTATAGTTTGACACCAACTTCACATTGTAACTAGCGATAGAAGCCGATAGAAATCGCTGCGATCCGTAATAACATTTCATCAATAGTAACTGAAAGCTATTAATATCAATGTCTTGATAGTGTCAAAGTTCAATAATCGCCCCACTGCTGGTCAATATAAAGAAACTATGTTTAGTTTGGGGCTAGATGGTGTTGTGTGCACAGACCATTAATATTTATTTATTTATTCCTTTCCTAATTTCCCTTCCAGCATTGTGTACATCCTTGTGAGCAGCTCCGGGTGTAAATGGGTGCATAATAAGAGGCCATTCAAAATCAACCAGATACATTCCACCCGGTGTATAATAGGAATTCTTCACTATACACATGTTGTTCGTCTGTATGTGTGTCCGACATTTGTATGGTAGGCCTGAATAATGATTTACAATCCTGCTTTAAATAACGCTTTTGGTGATTTTTGTTTTTTGGATTTTCTGAGTTGTACCCTTTTTCGTGGTTCATGCCGATATGTGGGATGATAGTGGATTTGTACATCTTTTTATGTAGGAACTTACTTTTTTATGATTACAATTTGTGATAAACCTAAATAAAGAAAAACGTTTTTTTTTATTTATTAAAATCACATTGACAATTATTTAATCGTCTTCTTATTTTTATATAATAAGTGAATCTAAGTGCCGGTTACTTCTAGCCCAGTTCAAGAAGAATTCGGCAAAAAACTCATGTTGCAAGTTGGGATCAAGCTCGGGATGAATCTGCTCCAACTCGACTCTGCATCCGTAACAAAATTGTCAAGGATCAGTGTTAAGACCAGACGAGTGTTTTGCCGGATTCTTCTTGAACTGGGGTTAGGAGGAATCGGCACCTAGATTCACTAGCATGTAAGAAGACGATTCAAAGTGGTCCTTGTGATTTTATTGAATAAAGACTTATTGAATTGAATTGAATTGATTAACTTTTTTGGCATCGAAATAATCGGATATATTATAATACGCTTTATGAGACAGTTTTTTGATTAATTATGATCACAAATTTGCCAATCGACAAATCTAGCACGTCGCATGGTACCTGCCGTGTTTTAAAGCGTACCCATCGATGATTGTTCTGTGTCTGGGTATTATGACGACCTCTGTAGACAGTGCTACAGAGGTCGTCAAGTCGTCATACATCATACGTCATACAGGGCTAAGGTCCGGCTGTGACGCAGAAGGTTGCGGGTTCAATTCCCGCCGCGGGACAAATGTTTTTATGATCTGCAAGTATTTGTCTCGGGTCTGTTTCTATGTATAATATGTATGTATTTACAAAAAAAAAGTATATAAGCAGTATATCAGTCATGTGGTACCCATAACACAAGCTCTGCTTACTTTGGGGCCAGATGATGCTGTTTGAAATGTCCGGGATTTTTTTTTTTTTATTTATATAAAGTATCATACGTAAGTATGTATTTAAAATATATAATATCAGTCATCTGGTCACTATAACATAAGCTATGCTTAGTTTGGGGCTAGATGGTGTTGGGGCTAGATCCTAGTAGTAATAATAGGTAGTTCTATTATATAAATTTGTTCGATTGGTAAACTCTTTAACGATGAAATCCTTCAGGAAGAATGGCGCGGTAACATTTTGACATTCAGATTAGCCATATTCATACCATTGCCAAAACTATTTCGTTCAATGGTAATAACATTGGTAAATAACGCGGTAGCGATCTTGATGCCCTACTGGACAAGTTCAAGAATACTTTTTGAAAATCACTGTCAAATCACTCTCACTGCGGTGTTATAGCAGCAGTGTAATACACAACTACCCCAGATTCAATCCCGTACAATTCGGCTCACTCCCCGAAATTAAACTCAAAATTCTACAGTGTTCGTGCCAGCACAGTGCCAGATATTCTGTCTAGAAGCATTACTGTGTGCGGGTTCGAAGGACACTGGAACAAGTGATATTAATGAACGAACAGATAAAATAACTTATGTCTAGAGCCCGCAACATGCGTGTGATACCTCCTGGTATTGTACGTATCATAGGTCACAGTAACTAATTATCATCAGGTGGGCCGAACGCTTCTATGACGGCTCGCTTGTAAAAACAACTATAATAAAATCTCTTTTATTTCGCCGAATCGTGTGCAGAATTAGGAACCAAATAGCATACAAGTACTCCTTGCTCCGTGTAGCTGTCCGGTGGGGTGTTGACGTGTGTCAATTGTATAGTGGGTTCGATTCCCCGATAGCGCTGACGGGACACCTGAATTTAAAACGAGTGGTGTTGCCAATTACATGTTTATGCGATTGCCGAGGAGCGAGTATATACAAGGTGTAATACGGATACTCCCGAAACCTGAAACTGGGGTCTTTAACGGTTACTAGAAATAGACAGTAGCAGTCTAAATAGTTATTGCCATTCGATGGGCCGATGACATGTATCCAGTGTCTAGGACACAGTTATTAATTTAGTTTCTTATATTTCACTTCTAAAACTTTCGAGAGTTGTACATTTTGATAAAAACGGGTTTTACTCACGTATTATTTAGTTGATGGAGGCACCGATACTGTTTCGATTGACCTAGAGAATCTTCATTAATCTTCAGTGAAGAAGAGTGAAAATTAAGTTTAAACCATGACAGTTTGAAAAGTAATAAAAAAGAAAAAAACAACATTGTAGTTATCATGATAAGAATAATAGTAGAGCGAGATAGAGATCTGATAAGGGGCGGACAGACAGACAGACAGACAGATAGACATGAAGACGGACGGACAGTACGAAAAGGATTAATAAGGATACCTTGTTAAACTTCGGAACTCAAAAAAAAAAGACCATAAGCAAAATTACTTTTTTTATGGAAAATGTAAAACAAAATTCTGAATAAATATCATACAAACATACAAACCGACGATATCTGTGGCACAGTGGGCTGAGTCGCAGAAGATTGCAGGTTTGATTCCCACTGCGGGATAAATGTCTATATAATATAAGTATGTGTTTCTGATCTGGGTATTTTTCTATGTATAATATGTATGGATTTAATAAAAAAAGTATATAAGTAGTATATCAGTCATGTGGTACTATAAGCTCTGCTTACTTTGGGGCTAGATGACGCTGTGTTAAGTCCGGCAATATTTTTATAAAACCGTTGTCACAATATGGGAATTGAACCAATCATCAGTGCCCAACTGCGCTACAAAAAGGGTCGCGATAATGCAGCAGAAACTATCATAAACAAGAAGTAGCAACAAATTATAGCAATACCATAAGCATTAGTGCACAAAGATGTCGTAATTCCTAATGTTAATAACATAATAACTAGGCTCAGCCTATTTGGTATGGAAACGCGAGCGAATGAGAGCACGCACACGTAGGCAAAGTCACGTAAGCGCAAAATATATGTTTTCAAGTTTAATGAAAAAGAAATTGCAGGTCACTGAAAGACAGTATTTTGTGGTAAGCAAGTGTGAGGAGGGAAAGTGACAAGAAAAGTGATACATATGAATGTGGATGTGAAGAAAACCGACTTAAACCGACCTAATAAATTGAGAATTTAGAAGTCGGTTAAAAAACGTTTTTATTTTGAAAAATGCTAAAGTATTTTTAGCATTTTTCAAAATTCGTTAACATCACTGGAAAGTCACAGAATAGAAGAATATCGAAATTTTGTTTTCTTGCATGACATATTTTTTCCAGCTATTTTGATTTAAAAACCAAACTACTGAATCGTTTTTGATGAAATTTCTATGGGACCAACCAGAAAGTATATCCTTTCACATTAAGAAATATTTTTTTTAAGTCGGTTGATAAATGACGGAGTTATGGGGTACCAAAAAATATAAAAAAAATCTTTTAAAAAGAAGTATGGGTTGTGTGAGACGATAGTAATAAGAAAGGTATTGAGATGACGGCTGATAATGGGTGATAGAATAATTACGTTTTAAAAGCTAAAAAGCAACCGACTAAATAAAAAAATATCATCGATGTATACAATTTTTATTTTTTTTATTTTTTACAAAACGCTTTAGATAAAATTTAAATGGTAAAACCTGGGAAGCCTTTTAAACAAAAAAAAACGAAATCGGTTCAGACGTTTTTGAGTAGGTAATCGCTGAATATACATAAAAAAAAAGATTCTGACCAATTGAGAATTGAGAATTTTTTGAAGTCAGTTAAAAAGGAATCATGTTGTGCTGGGGTAAAGATGGTCACCACAATACAAGCTATGCTTAGTTTGGGGCGAGATGGTACTGTGTGCTTTGTTCATCAATATTGACTTAAAATATTATGTGTAAGCAATTATTACAGATATTTATATATATAATGAAAAGTTCAGTAACTAAAAGAGTCAATGCGTTATCTTTATATCTTTATCTTATATATGTAAATCTTCTGTGCGTGTGTTAATAATTAACAACCGATTTTTATGAAATTTTTGTGTGTCCCCAAGTCTTAAGTGGATTTGAGAATGGTTTTGATTTACAATTAGTTTTTTTTTAAACGCGCGGACGAGGTCGCGATCGGGACAGCTATTGATTTATAAAAAAAAAAATTACAAATAAAAATATATACATATAAATATATAATATATATATATATATATATATATAAATATTTGAAATAACATAACGAAATCCTCAGAAATCAGCTGCAAGCAAATGCAATTTACATAAAACGCTTTGCCGTTTCGAATGCTCTGAATATTCAAATATTCATGAAACAGCATTAATATTAAAATTCTGCGGAGCTGTGCAATAATTTCTTAACCGCTGCTCCTCGCCAATAACAGCTTCATAAAAGCTGATGCTAAAACTGCAATTAAAAGAGTTTTTGATAATTGCAGTTATGTTTTGGTGAACTTTGTCGCACTTTATAGCATTATATTTAAACTAGCTGCTCGCGGCTTCGCACGCGTGGTACCTACATAAAAATTAGCCAATGTCCAAGGTCCCATCTATCTTTATACGTAAATTCATCAAAATCTGTTCAGCGGTTTAGGCGTGAAAACGCGACAGACAGACAGACAGAGTTACTTTTAAATTTATAATGTAAGGAAGTTAGGATTATTTACAAGGTTTTGATTCCAGATTAGGTACTTGTCTATACAATTTAGGTGTTATAAAGATTTAAAATAGTTAGAAGGATTCGTTAAACTACCTATTCAGAAATTTGAAGCTTACATAAAGAGTAGTCATTTGAAGAAAGCGTATTATAATATAAATGACTATATTATTGATAGGAATGCATGTCCTCATATTGCTCTGCCCTCAGACAGTTAACTGACAGATTGAAAATTGAATTGAAATGGATTGAAATGTATAAACTACTGTAATTTTGTATTAGTTTTTCATAGTTAAGCTAGTTATAAGATGGATAATAAAAAAGCGCTAGGAACAGGACGAGTTTTTTGCCAGTTCTTCTCGGACTTGGGTTTCTTGCTAGTATGTAAGACGTTTCAAAGTGATCCTTGGTGAATGTATTAAATAGAAATATTTGACTTTTGACTGCTTTGCAGTGGGACATGTAAGGTTAATAAAAAAGAGCTTCTGATTCTTTATGAAAGCCTGGCCTCTAAGGCTTAGCACGCACTAGCAAATTAATCCGCACAGTTAAAACCGCGCTATTTTAAAGTCTATTCTGAAGTATACGCGGTTTTTTGCGCTAGTGCGTCTACGAGTAAGTATAATTCCGTGTTCACTGTGGATTAATCCGCAGTGCACTCTAGGCCTTAGTTCTAATGTATTTATTTTCTAATCTTTCAACCACTTTTGTTTACAAACAAACATTTTTAGAATATGAGACATACAAATGTTTCATATAAACTGTTCATCCATCAAATTCGTCAGTTACATGACCACAAAGGGTAAGGTTTTATTTGCAATACATTCGTTTGACGAACAATGGAGTTTCCAGTCGCCCGCACTACACAAATACACGTCGCGTCGGTGGTATTCGCTATCAAAGAACATTTTACAATTGTGACATTTTAACGCGATCGTCAGCTATCGGCATACTGCGTGCAGGAAACAAAACCAGTACTTTCAAAAAAATTCAAAATTCAATATTTATTTATTCAATAAAATCACAAGGACCACTTTGAATCGTCTTCTTACATGCTAGTGAATCTAGGTGCTGGTTCCTCCTAACCCCAGTTCAAGAAGAATCCGGCAAGAAACTTGTCTGGTCTTAACACTTTTTTGTATGATCCTTGACAATTTTGTTACGGATGCCGAGTCGAGTTGGAGCTGATTCATCCCACGCTTTTTTGTCATCTAAATAATCAGATATTTTATAATATGCTTTAATAGACAGTTTCTGTTTAATTACGTTTTTAAATTTGCCAATCGACATATCTAACACGTCGCTTGGGACCTTGTTATAGAAGCGTACACATTGCCCTATAAAAGACTTATTAACTTTAGCGAGCCTAACAGTGGGAACAGCGAGTTTATCTTTATTTCTAGTGTTAATACTATGATTATCGCAATTTTTTTTGAATAAATGAATATTTTTGTGCACATACATTAAATTTTCGTATATATACTGACAAGGCACTGTCATAATATTAATTTCTTTAAACTTATTTCTCTAGGGCCCATGTTATAAATTGCACGAACAGCCCTCTTCTGCAGCACAAATATGGTGTTAATATCAGCAGCACTCCCCCACAACAGAATGCCATACGACATAATGCTATGAAAGTAGCTGAAGTAAACGAGTCTAGCGGTATCTACGTCGGTAAAACGACGGATCTTTTTAACAGCGTATGCCGCAGAGCTGAGTCTCTTCGACAATTTATCTATGTGCGGGCCCCATTGCAGTTTATTATCTAAAGTAATGCCCAAGAACACTATTTTGATGTACACATACAGTACCTAAATAAAAACAATAAAAACCCATTTTGATAAACACGGGCTTTACTCACGTATGGTGCCTTCATCGTCAAAATAATATGTGCAAAAGCCGTGTTTATCAAAATGTATAGTTCAACTCACGAATGTTTTGAAAGTGAAATAATAAAACGTATATTTAAGTAAGGTAAGTAAAGAAAAAAGTAAAGAACTGGTAAATATTGATGGAAAATGCAAACAATACCATGTAATAGAATACTTATATATTTTTAAATACATCCTTATGATACCTTATAACAAGAGTACATGTCAAAGAAAATTTCGTTCTTGTCTTGGTCCATTTAACAGTTTTTTGACGCGATAAAATTATTAAAGCTTTTGAATAAATTTAAGTAGAAAAAGTAGGCTTAAATTAAAATAAAACAGAAATTAAAACAGAATGCAGCAGAGCGTGTTTTTGGGTTTGTGCATGTGTGCGGGTGTGTATGTCTGCGTGTGTGTAGGTACGGGTATTTATCGGGTATTTATCGCGTATTACCTATTCGTACTTTTTAATTATTATTAACTACACGAAAACTGACAAGCTCTGTGGCGCAGTAGGCGTCTCAGGCTTGCCTGAGACGCAGAAGGTTGCCGGTTCGATTTCCTACGCGGGACAAATGTTTGTATGATCTGCAAGTATTTATATTAGGTCTGGGTATTTTTCTATGTATGTATAAACAAATATATATATATGTATCAGTCATGCGGTACCCATAACAAAAGCTACGGCGAACGGTACCTAAAGTATTCTTTGAATGTTTCGCGATCAGAGATTATATTTTTTAGTAGTTTAATAAATAAATATAATCTCTGATCGCGAAAGATTTAGAGAATACTGTAGTTACCGTTTACGTTGGTTTTCGTCCTAGGTACAGTAAAAACATAGTTTTTATTATTAGCTTCATGAAAACTACAAAAATTGTATATTCTAATTGCAAAATTTTAATAAACATTACTTACCGTTTGTGTTGGTTTTCGAGTTACGCTACTTTGCATGTTGAAGTCCGAAGGCATACGGAAGTCTGTCCCACAATAGGCGGCTAGATGAAAGCCTTATAATATGCGTGACGTAAGGCGCTAATGGTGGACCTGACTTCGCTTGCATTGTCAGTAGACTGAATCACCGGTAACTACTCTAAATTACGATAAATATAAAGCGGTATAACGTTAATACCGGTTTTAATACGGTATTCTGTACTTCTTCTTCTTCGTTAGTGTCATAATAATCTCAATTTTGCCAGTCTGTTTATATTTTTTATTGTATGTCACAAAGTCGTATCTGGTCGTTCGTCCTTTTTTATTTTATTAAAAGTGGTACTTTTCATATTTATAAATAACTACATATTATTTTTGCTCGAATCACAAAGAAACAAAATGCTTTTATTCCAATTATTCACACCCGAGACAATAACTCTAGCTCTATATAAGCTGGATTTTTATGTTATGTTTTTTATACCACAACTGTCAGATTGACAGTACTGACAGTGTGGAGCTTGTCCTTAGAGGGAATGGAACTCACAATCAACAGCGCAGAAGGCAGAGCTAGTACAAACTGAGCTGCCCTGCAGCTATTTGTCTACGTATTTACCATTGAAACGGAAACGTTCTGTTTTTGGTGCGGACAAATCAAAACCGTCCGTTTGACAGCGCTGCCAAAATGACGCTTAAATAATTAGCAAAGTACGAAATGTGCATAACAAAACGTTATTGTTAAAAGTATAGCTTAAGCATTGACGTTTAAATAACCGTTTCGTGCTTCCTGTTTGACAAGTGAGTAATAGCTTGATAAATATAACGATACCGGTATTTAACGATTATAAAATACCGATACCAATGTCTGTATTTTACAGCGTAGTAGGTACTCATCCCGGTAAGGGCTCGTCGTGCGGTTTGTATTCAATGGTGAATTGGAAGGCGATAAGATAAGATCTGTCTGCGGATAGACTCACATCCCCAACTGCACCGCTTTGAAAGGGACAAAGGACAAAACTGTAAAATATATTTGCCAAGAATTTGTATAATAGTGTGATCGATCCAAAAAAAAGTTTGCATGACCACGAATAATACCGACCGACGTCAGAAAAGTTAAGAATGACTAGTTAGTTTGACAATTCAACAGCATCTAGATAGCAAGATGCTGTTAAAATGGTTTGAGACAGTTCTTTTCCAATTTATCCATGTTTCGGTTCCAATTACAGTTCGATAATAGCATGCAAACCTTTTCCGTTATCTCTATGACCAAACAAAAAACTGAGCTGAGCCATTGTTTATTAGCAGAATACGCAAAAAACTTCAAAAACTGTCGTTTGGCTGCGGTTCGATTTCAGTCGAGCTTACAGAAATTAACAGTTACCCCCTGATCAGTAAAAAAACCGGCCAAGTGCGAGTCGGACTCGCGCTCTGAGGGTTCCATACAAACCTATAAGTATATAAGTAAAATTTCACCCATCACGACAATCGAGTCATAGTTGGATGATGTAACAAAAAATTTACAGTTTTCGCAATTTTTTCTGTATCTGTGCTATAAGACGTTGTTTCGTGCCAAATTTCAAGATTTCTGAGTTCACTGGAAGTACCCTGTAGGTTTTGATTCCCTTGCGAGTTGCGAGTTTGAATATAAGCGACTTAAATTGCTGTTTCTCTTGATTGCGTTGACATAGAAGTTTGGTATTGTTACAGCTTAAAGGTATTATAGACCTGAGTATTTTATATGAATTTCAATTTAATACCTTTACGCGTTCATGAGAAAATGGGTAGTAAGTTTAAAATTATTAAAAATATTTTTATTATATGATGTAACTAAAAATGTACGGTTATCGCAATTTATCCTTTATCTGTGCTATAAGACGTTGCTTCGTACCAAATTTCAAGATTCTGAGTTCACGGGAAGCACCCTGTAGGTTTTGATTCCCTTGCAAGTGTCGAAAATTTGCGGCATAAACGGCTGTGTCTTTTGATTGCGTTGGCTTAGAAGTTTGATTTTTTCACAGCTTTAAGGGACAGTAAACTTGAGTATTTGATATAAATTTCAGCTTGATACCTCCACGCGTTCCTGAGAAAAAGTGTCTTGACAGACAGACGGACAGACGGACGGACAACAAAGTGATCCTATAAGGGTACCGATTTTTTCCTTTCGAGGTACGGAACCCTAAAATAGGAAATAGTATGAAACTTTTATATTTTTTTCAAGTTTTACGAAATATTGTTACTGTTACTGATTCAAATATATCATCTAAACAGCAGTAACGCCGGGGCCGGTAAAGGGAGAAATATTTTTTCAACATTTTGATTTTATAAATTTGTAGGGGCCGTTAATATGTTAATACCGTTAATACTGAAAATAAATAAATAATGCTGGACATTTCACACAACATTATCTAGCCTTAAAGTAAGCAGAGCTAGTGTTATGGAAACCACATCACTGATACACTACTTATATATTTTTTTTGTGAATACATACATATTTTACCCGACCCGAGATAAATACTTGCAGATTATACAAACATTTGTCCAGCGGCGGGAACCGAACCCTTCCTTCTGCATCTCCGCCAGACATTCGCCCACTGCGCCACAGAGACCGTCATTATTATAACGATAGTCATAAAACGGACACCGTTTCTAAAGAAATCAGAGTTTTAGTAAAGCATCGGCTCTCCTTAATGTTTTATAAACAATGACCCTTTCGCACAAGAAAGCTCCAAAAAAGCGAATATTCAAATTGACTCAGTACGCGCAAACGACTTCGGGATCCCAGTTTTTGCATCAAAATAAAGTATCCTAAAAGGGAATTGTACTTCAAAAGCACTCATGCACAGAGATATAATTCTATACAACGCTCTCGAACATACGAAACGTAAATCGAATGCAAGATGACTTATTTGTAATCACTAACACACAGTTCGTAAATAATAAATGAATAAAATAACACAATAAAGTGAAAAGATTAGCTTTTTTCATGCTTATTTGTAATGGATAAACTCAAAACCTACTTAACCGATTTTGAAAATCCTAAACATCAGCGAGTAACACAGAGTATTTTATTTTCAAAAAGCTAGTAATTTCTACGAAAATTGCAATAATGTAATCTTTTGAAACTCATTTGAATTTTTTCGTGGATCCAGCCTATATAATATAATTACGTTTTCGTTTTAAAAACACAAAAGAAACTTCATTTATATAAAAATACAAAATTTCGTTTACTTGGAAGACGTATTTTTCCAGCTTTTTTTACCATTTACCATTTCGATTTATAAACCAAACTACCGAACCGATTTTGATAAAAATTTCTATGGGACCAATTGGAAAGCCTTTCAAATATAGGTTCATAAATGACGGAGTTTTGAGGTAACAAACATAAAAAAAATCAAAAAAACAACCAAATCGAGAACCTCCTTTTTTGAAGTCGGTTAACAACATCAACAGAAACCCCAAAATCCTATCATAACCTAATAATATCATTCTCGTAAATATGAAACTATGTAGATATATCAGTTTGAATAATCGACTGTTACGCAATTACGCAATAGTAGCTTAACCGATTTGCATAAAACTTAGCACAGATAGACCTAAATTTATATATAGGCTACTTTTTATATACGTACGCGAGAAAACCCGTGGACAACATCTAGTAAAATACTAAATTTATGACAAAATTGCTATGTGGTAGGTCATACGAAACGCCGATAAGAGAGGAGACCTCTGTGGCGCAGTGGGCTAAGATCCGGATTAGAAGCAGAAGCTTGTGGTTTCGATTCCCGCCGCGGAATAAATGTTTGTATGATCTGCAAGTATTTGTCTCGAGTCTGGGTGTTTCTATGTATGTATTTATAAAAAAAGGAATTAAGTAGTATACCTATAAGTCATGTGGTAGGTACCCATAACACAAGCTCTGCTTACTTTGGGGCCAGATGATGTTGTGTGTAATGTCCGGGATTATTATTATGGATATAAATTTTGTTCCGATACCAAACGAAGTGAAGGGAGAAAAGAACGAAGTAATAATGAAAACGCAGGGGTAATGTAGTTTATTGTTCCTCGGTTCAGTTCTGCTATTGTAGCGAGGAGCGCCGCTTAGAGCGATTTGCAAGATCTGCTTAGAAAAGTACCGGCAATGTTCATTAGTGTTGCCGCGTTTCAAATAAATGCTGGTTTAGTCTATAACTTCACAGAAAAACTATGATTGACTGGATTATGTAATTTTTTCATATATATAAAAATCAATTCAAAACCATATCAGATTTAAAAAAAAACTTTTTTTTTGAAAGGATATACTTTCCGATTGGTCCCTTAGAAATTTCATCTGATCTGATAAGTAGTTTAGTTTTTTAAATAGGTGGAAAAAATGTTAATAATATTATATAGCATTGTGTGTAAAAGCACAAAGCTGCATTTTTAGATTTTTAGTCCTACTTACTATAACACTTAAATACAACACTTATCGTTATATTTTGGACAATTTATACAATATCTTTATAAATTATAGCCTATGTGTTATTCTGATGTATCAGCTATATTATTGTATAGTTTCATTAAAATCCATTTAGTTGTTTTTGCGTGAAAGAGCAACTAACATACATACAAACTTTAGCGTTTATAATATTAGTAAGGATAAGGATGACTTGAATTTGTGTGTGGTCATATACAACGAATGGGTAAAGATCGTAGCGACAAGAAAGCATACTAGATCAGAGCACTCGGCCGCCCCCCGGATGGTCGTCCTAAATATCTTTGAAGCAATAGACTCGTAGCTGGCCTGCGTGAGCTTGAAGCTATTAACTGGCAGGAGAGTGCAAAGGACGAGAAGGTGGAGAGTTCTTGTTTCGGAGGTCAAGACTCATTTTGGGTCCCTGCACCAATAGAGTAAGTAAGTGTAAGTACATTTTTTGTACTATTGTATTATTCATAATAATAACTTTAATAATATTACAATCTAGCCAACCCAATGTGTAATTTAACTAATTTATTTTTATAAAATAAACTTTGACTATGAATGTGTTCAATGGCCTCAATTCTGTTGGCACCAACCTAACAAATTTTAGCTAAAATTAGGTTTTGAACTGACAAATTAATCTTTGGTATTCTGCTGCTACCAACTTATCCTAATTTAGTTTTATCTAACTTAATTAAGCGTTCCTAATTTAGTTAGATGGTACCAACCGAATAGGTTTTACAAATTCTATGACTAACTAAATATATTTTAGACAATTCTTAATTTTAGAAATGAACCAACCGAATTGCCACCAATAGCACTTTTCTTACTGTCTCTAGTTAAGAGAAGGACATTTTGATCTTGTCTCATTACTAAAATCATGACTAAAATCATTTTCATTTTCTATTAGGTACTGTTACACTACACTAACTCAAACGGCTTGGTTCGTTTGATTCTTCTCAACACTTGCATTTTTTTTTCTTTTCGATATATAAAGAAACAATGATTATGACATACGAAACTGACAACCACTGACATATGAAAGTAGGGCTACTATCGTACGTCAGTGACCAACTCTGGTAACCGAGTTAATAGGCCTTCCAGAGGCGTCCAACATAGCGTGTCTGCGTCTGAGCTGGCAACACTTGAAGAAGCTGGCTTTGTGTGGGTGCAATAACCTCGAAGTAAATAACGCTCAGAATCTTTTATTGAATACTTCTTTTATTAGAATAAAAGAAGTCGGTAAATTGAACTCGACGGATTATGCAAAGTACTTTATATTGAAGGCTTTCAATCGCAATTTCCGTCTTCTTCAGCTTTTCTTAAGATAATATGCGAAAAGATACAATAGTGGTGAGGTCATATAACGGTCGTAATTCAAAACTGAAACTGAAATATATATTTATTCAATACAATTACAAGGTGTACTAAAGTATACAAGAAGTTTCATTTGATCCTCGTCAATTGAATAAATTAATTTTGGTTATTTTTTTCAAATAAAGCTTCAATTATTAACTCGGGTGGAATTATTCCCACCCTAGTCAATAATTGAAGCTTTATAAATAAAATCTTGTGTGTTCTTTGTAATTCGATAAGAAATAATCAGTATAATTATTTAATATAAAAACCAACATTTAATATACTAGTTGCTCCCCACGACTTTGCACGTGCGGTACCTGGGGTACCTTATGTCCGTCCCCCAATTTAATCAATATCCGTTCAACCGTTTAGCCGTTAAAAGGTAACATACAGACAGACAAGGAGACTCACTTGCAATTGTATATATTAGTATGGATAACAAACGACGAATGACAACATACAACTTTGTGACGTCATATTATACTTAAACAATGTAATCACTTGACATTGGCAAAATAGACATCATTATGACATAATTTTCACTCGGAACGGGATATTTACCATGATATATGAGTTTTTCTGTGAAAAACCCGATCCCGATAATTCGGAAAGACTGAGAAGGACTAAAAGACTGAGAAAGATGTAGACCGTTTTATCTGCCAATAACATCCACCTACATACTTCAGTTTATCTCGTGATCATGGTGCATGCAACCGTGCCGAGATATCGGGAAACAGAAAAACGATATATCATGGTAAATATCCCGTTTCGAGTGAAAATTATGGGTTAAACTTTAGTCTCCGTAGCACGAAAATGAAGGAAAAAAAAGCCCTTCCCCCTGGTATCACTCCCATGAAAAGGGATGGCTCCGTTCTTGAGATATTAAAGGGTTTAGTTTTGTTGTTATAGCAGATTTTATGGGTGGGCTCGCTTCGCTAGCCTTTTTTAAATACAACCCTAACCTAACCTACTCATCTCGGACTTAGGGCACCAGATTTTATGGAGGCAAACAATCAAAGTCCAGAGGATAAGCCAAAATCGCCGAAAGAAGCCACAAGAAAAACACTACAAAAAAAAACACAGACACAGAGAGAACATTCGCTAGATTCGAGGAGAATGACTGAATGACTCTTTATTTTTACAGTGACACATGACACAAATGACATAAATGACAGATTTTTTACGTTCCGTTCGCATCAATTTTGCACAACATGTTAAACCACAGACAACAAATACGAAAAATTTGGTTGTTTTCTAACAATTTTTACGTTTCGTTTCACGTTTTATCTGATTTGAGGTTAGAAATGTTTTTATTATTTCTAAAAAACTAAGGATTACCTTATGTTAAGAGTGGTAAATATGTAATCAGGAAGCATAATCCTACCAGATTTGAGCCTTTTTACCCTCCAATTCGTGCTACCGGAAAATAAAGTCAAACCTAATTATGTGCAAAACCATGATAGTTTTAGAAGTTATATCATTATGACATATTGGTATATGCCAATTAATGAAGAAGAATATGCCACAAACATTATAATCGTGGATTATTATTAGCCATCTTGCGAAGCAAATATTGGGCTCCTATAATAAAATTTTTTGAGTCATACCCGGTGTTTATACTTAAATAAAGCAAGAGTTATTGACTCAGTGTGAATAATTAGAATAAAAGCTTTGTGTTTTTTGGTTCGAGCAAAAATAACTCCCTTAATTATTTTATATGAATGACACCTGAATGAATGAATGAATTTAAATGAATGACATTTTATACTATGTAATGATAACAAATGACGAACGACAACATACGTCTTGGTGACATCATACTTCTTTTTCTTCTTCGTTAATGGCATGTGTCATAATGATGTCAAATTTCCCAATGTCAACTGTTTAGACTGTTTATAAGACGATACAAAAAATCTTTTTTAACTGACTTCAAAAAATGCGTGCGTTTGTTTATTTTTTATGAAAGTATTTTAAGGCACTATTTAATGAAGGTCTGGAGTCGATCTGATGATAGAGCCGAAAGACAGTCGAGGGAACTCCTCAACGATTTACATCAATTACCTGGTGTTTGGGCTTGATTCATTTGTATTGATGAGAACTGTACACCTAGATGGGTTGTGACTGTCATTAGGGGTCTGATGATGAAGACGAAGGACAGTCAAGGGAACTCCTCAACGTTTTACAGTAGCTACCTTGTGTATATATATGAAGTCGGTTGTCTTTTTAGTTTTTATAACGTAATTATTATTAAATAACTAGGTATACGGGTTAATTTCGCTCGAATTACTATTACACATAACTTTTATACCAATTATTCACAACCAAGTCAATAATTCTAACTTTATTTTCATAATATCACCAAAATTACAAATAAAAACTGAAATAACTTGGGATAATTGAATAATAAGTACAAGAGCACAATGGTTACTTTCCAAAGCGACCAAAAATAATTGACATCATACAAATTGTCATTATTAAAGAAAAGAAGCCATTAAAGAAAGAGAAGAATATTATTATAATTTTCAAATATCAACATATTTCAGTGTATATTCCGTAATATTAAAGTTTTATAAAAATGATTTAACTGACGTGAAAAGCACAACATCCCGTAAACCCAAGTGGATTCGCGCGTTCCCGACTCCGCCTCGAAAATTTGCACCACAATATCGATATTTCGTCCGAAACGTGACGAATTCGAATCGATCGCACAAACATCAAATAACGCAAATCACAGGCAGTGGCGGCGTGTCGTGCGCCCCTCGGGCGGCGGCGAATCGATTCGACACTAGATGCTATCGAGTTGTGGCAGGTACATCGCTTTTTGCCGAACCATTCGATACTGCTTTTTTAGTGACGAATCTGCCCAGCTCTAAAATAACTTCTTTTCTAAATGCATTTGTTTTTCTGGTGTTATTTCATCTTTTATATGGTAATGTTAGCGAAATTTTAATCAATAAATTGTGACTTCTTAACACAAGTATTGACAATTGAATTATAATTAATTGTTTTTGAAGTGTTAAATCTTTTTTCTCGCTTTCCTGAAATCTGTGGGAGTGATTTTGAGAAAAGGGACGGAAATGTGTAACAGGAAGCCGAGGAAACGTGCGCTATTTGATTTGACCAATGAGCGCGCGCGGTGGTAGAAACCCATTTTCTTGAGATGTCAGATGTTACACATCATATGCGACTTCTGTAAGGCTCGCTCGTTTTTCTTGTGATTCTTATAACAAGGAATCCAAATAAAACAGAATCAACGCATAAGTACCTATATGTTCATCACACAATTATTTATCCTGTGAAGGAGTCAAACCTTCAACAAACAGCGCCAAAATCAGAGCTATTACCAACAAAGCTGACAGGCCAGTCAAATTGAAACATAAGCAATTTTAGACCGCTTTAGCGTGGGTTCGATTTTAGTGGGTTACTTTAAAAAGCACATAACAAAACGCAATGTACAGAGGCGGGCTAGGAAGACACGGCACAGCAAACGAAACGTTAACAGTGATCTCGCGCTCCGCATAAACAGTTCACACTTGACCGCGGAGAGGTAAGTAGCTGCCATCATCAACTAACACAAGTGCTTGATCGTTCGACCCACGGTTTTTCTACCTAGTAGAACATAATAATCAAAAACACAACAAAAATAAAATTATGACGACCTCTGTGGTGCAGTGGGCTTAGGTCCAGCTGGCCAGACGCAAAAAGTTGCAGGTTCGATACCCGCCGCGGGACAAATGTTTGAATGATCTGCAAATATTTGTCTCGGGTCTGGGTGTTTCTATGTATAATATGTATGTATTTACAAAAAAATGAATATAAGTAGTGTATCAGTGATGTGGTAGCCTTAAAGAAGCTCTGCTTACTTTAAGGCTAGATGATTTTGCGTGTGGCCTCTTTATTCCTTTCACCACACTGGTTTGAAATAACTAGCGAAAAGAAGAAGAAATGATAAATCAGCCCACGAAAGATTAGTGACACGACGGACGATATGAGAGTTCAGGGTATCCTTCGCCCCAGGTCACCGGTGAATTGATTGCGTACCGTAGGTACAGTCATCTGCAAAACAGCAGGTGCAAATATCTTATATCCGTAAAAAATCTCATAGTGCTCATACTTTGACCAACTAACTGCCCATCACACATTTTTTATATTATTGCATATTATTTTGTACATTTCTGTTAATAAAAAATATGTATACCAACTGGCAGTAGCTTGAGATGAATCTGCTCTAACTCGACTCGGCATCCGTAACAAAATTTGCAAGGATCAACAAAGTGTTAAAATCAAATAATTCTTGCCGGATTCTTCTTGAACTAGGGTTAGAAGGAATCGCAACTTAGATTCACTAGCATTTAAGAAGACGTTCTAAAATGGTTTTATTGAATAACGATTGTTTTGATTTGTATTTTTAGTAATATATTTGTTTTAATAATTTAAAAAAAAATCGTCTAGTTTAAAAACACGAATGTTTGTTCGAGGTATTAGTATTTCACGCTAACATATTTTGCTTGAATTTTACTATAATAATATTTAATTACAACACCATAAACTTTACACGGAAATTTCTTTGCACTCTTTTTCAGCTGACTGTACCAACAGCGTAGTCCAAACGACAATTTTTCGCATCGTTGCTTCTTGAAATAGGTTGTGGCAAACTCCCCATAGGTGCGGTTGGATATATTAAGATATTTTTTTCTTACTAACTTTTACCCACAGTTCCTCTCGTACACATGATAAATCACTGCTTAAGATTCGCCCTGTCACTATTTGCCACTATCTTACAAAAAGGGATGGCACTATTTTAAGCAGCGATAACTTTTGACAGAAGTTAAGAGACGTTTATAAGTAAAGGGGGAATTGTCTTCATTTCGGTAAAATTATCGTGTGTTTAATGTATTTTTTTGATAACGTCTTATAAATCGAGAAACACCGGATGCACGCACGAAAAAGCATGACTCATTGTCACGTTCCGCTTGAGCCGAGCGTGCAAGCGAGAGCGCGGAACAAGCGATAGAGAGGCACGTTCGGATGTTTTCTTATGACGTTATGACGTCCGTAAACCGACTAAAGTCGGTTGTGTTAAAAAAATTGTTTTTTTAAATTCATTTTTAATTATTTTTTTTAAATGTTCTTCGTAATATCTCAACAGCTACATACATCATCGCGGCCTGGCACGTGGGAGCCTGCGCCCGCGCCGGCGGCTTCCATCCGCATACATTTCACCATCCCCGATTATCCCCGACTATCCCCGATTATCTCCGATGTTCCGCGGATGACCTACCTCTTGTCGGGATAACCGTAACGCGCTTTCCGACAAAGAAGGGCTATGTTTAGTTACACCTAGATGAATACCTGAGTAAAGAAGCCTTTGTTTTAGACTAGCTGCTGCCCGCGGCTCAAGTGGATCAAGTCAAGATCTCAAGCCTGCAAGATACAATCTACAGACAAACAGACAAACATAGACAAATGATCTGAACTAATAAAGCTAAAACGTTCCGGACCCATAAAATAATAAAACGACTTCGATTGTTTTCAGCTGATGTTAATTCAAATATAAATCTTGTTTTGGCACGTACCAATATGTTTTTTCAGTTAGTATTCTATATGTGATAGGTTGCAAGCCCATCGCCGCTTAATGGAATACTGACCAATTACACGCACCTTCGATTTTTTGGTTTCTTGGAGCACGACCAGGCCTGAACCTAGGACTTTACAATCGGATGGTAAAAAACCATCTCTTCAGTAAATAAAGCGACAGCAATAACAAGTAATATTACCATCTGTAGCCAGTGGCTAGAAGAGTTCTGGAACAGCTGAACATCAAACACCAGGAATAGATGAGGCACAACCATACTCTTCGATAGTGCTATACTATCGATAGATATTCGATAGACCCTGATGGAATGATGGAACTCGATGGAATTCGAAACTTTGACAGTTGACAAATTGTTTATTAAACGATACAGTTGAGTCGTGCTTATGATAAGCTTTTTGATTTCTAGAAAACAGCGACCACCATGTGACGCACGTTATGTACAAGTATTATAAACTAGCTTTCGTGTACATTTGACGACCTCTGCGGCGTAGTGAGCCAAGGCCTGGCTGAGACGCAGAAGGTTACGGGTTCGATTTGTCCCCTTTGTCCCGCCGAGGGACAAATGTTTGTTTGATTTGCAAATATTTGTCTCAGCCTTGGGTGTTTTTATGTATATTATGTATGTATTTACAATACAAAAAATATAATATATAAGTAGTATATCAGCCATGTGTTATATAACCCATAACACAAGCTCTGCTTACTTTGGGACCAGGTGACGCTGTGTGAAATCTCCGGCATTATTATTATTATTATATTATTATTTTTCAAAATTCAAAATACATCTTCAAACAATATACACCGAGAGGTCTATTCTGCAAAACAACAAGCGATATATCGGGACAATAATCGCGCAAAAACCTACTCTTACTTATATTATAACGTTTAGAACGATGGAACAAACAACATTACTTTCTACAAAATCGATGTCACAATCATCCACAATATACGATAATTTTAATATAACGACGAAACAACTTTATATTCGACTGAATTGAGTATTTCAACGACGTTCCGATATATCAATATCAGTGCCGAGTAAACGCTCTGTACGAAATATTTTGAGAAGAGTTCTGACCCCTACCGTAATACAACGGGCATATCTTCCTAGGAACCTAAAACTTACAGTTTTGCATCCAACAGTCGTGATAGGCCGGCAGCCGGCGGCGACCGCTCAAGCCTTAAATCAAACCGTTTCAACTGATCTCCTTTAGTGCTCTGTTTAGATTTCATTGACGCTGCGGAAGGCGTGCCTAGTGATTTACTATCGTTACTGGGCCTTTCTTGGACACTCTTCATCAATCTTCTGCTTAGTTTGGGGCCAGATGATGGTGTGTGAAATGTCCGGGATTATTAATTATATAATTAATTATTTAGTAGTTAACGGTATATGGCAATTAATTCTGCCTTCTGTATCTATAGGTCAATTCCCTGCCAGGAAAAACATTTGTGTGATATACCTCATCAATAGACCTTCGTTTGACAACGATCTCGCCTGATGTTAAGCGACGATGTGGCCGACGACGGGGCACGCAGGTCTAGAAGACACCTATTTACTCAAGACTTGAAGAGACCCAGATTGTAGTTTTTAGGAAAGACAGATGACGACAAGGCATTCCTATCCTTGGCTGTACGCATTATAAGTGTAAGCAAAGCGCTTTGCTCGTAAGAGTGGTAGACTGACAAGGTATGGATGATACTGAGCGGTACGTCTGCTTGTACTGTTGTGAAAAGGAAATGGTGTTTTAGATCATGTAAAAGTATGTATTTAAAAATATATAAATAATCTTTCAGTCATCTGCGGGGCGATTATGGAATTCTGATACCATCAAAACTTTGATACTAATCGATTTCAGATAGGTGCTATTGATGAATTGGTATTAAAAAGAAGGTTGATGTTGATTGTCATACATGCTGTCATGTATACATGCATGTCATATGAATAGAAACCTCAACCTTTTTTTTGTAAGATTTTTTTAGACGACGGCATGAGAGAATTCTTAATAGTACAGGTAGGTATGTATGGATATATTAAGAGGAAGGAGCACAATTTGGTTGGATGTGTGTGCGTGGGTGCAAGTATTTACACAAAGGAACATGGTTTTGAGGCTTCACTTAGCTTATTCACGGCCCTCTTGTCTAAATATTTATTTGGTCTGAGATAGTAACCAAACGTACGTAATAGTAATCCATCTTGTCAAAACTTCAAACAATCAAACTAATGATTCAAATTATGCCGATTGCTAATCGAAACTGATAGACATTGGTTGTGTCCAAAGTTCCATAATCGCCATACTGGTCATAATACAAGCAATGCGTTGTTTGGGGCTAGACGATGTTTGCATTATCGAGCAATATTTATTGTACATATTTATCGTGTAACTTAAATTTATTACCGACGTTTCAGTTGTATAATTTGCATTAACCGTGGTTGCGGGCTGGCTCTCTGATATACTAAAAGGTAATAAGTGATAAATACCGGATAACTATTAAAACAATATGATAATAAAAAATATTCTTCATCAGGTTAATGGCAAGGGTCTATTAATCATCCTTCATCACAATTATGTGGCAAATTTTGAAATGTATTTTTATGTAGCAATTGTTCAATGTTCATAACAACACTGAATTTCAATATCTTCTAAATATTTCGTGCTTGAACATGCGCGTTTATTTGCGATGTTTTTATTTGCCGTTTTTAGATATATTAATAATAATAATAATAATGAATTTTATTGAGAACATAACATTTCATGACGTACAAACTAAATTAATGCTACGGCTACAAAGTACTTAATATGTCCTGCAAACGGCGGTCTTATCGCATATGGCGATATCTTCCGGACAACCTTTAACTATGCTAAACTTATTCTAGAAGGAAATTCAGATGTCGATTATTAACCGACTGCGAAAAAGGAGGAGGTTCTCAATTCGGTTGCATTTATTTTTTATGTTTGTTACCTCATAACTCCGTCATTAATGAACCGATTTAAAAAAATATGATTCATGTAAAAGTGTACACTTCCCGATTGGTCGCATAGAAATTTCATCAAAATCGGTTCATTAGTTTGATCTTTAAATAAAGCTGAAAAAAGTCCAAGTAAACGAAATTTCGATATTTGGCTTTCCTTTTCAGTGGTGTGAACGAATGTCTAAAAGTGATAAAATGTTAAAGAGCGTAAAATAAAATCTTTTTTCGAGACCTAAAAGAGGTTTCAATTTGATGGTGTTTTTATGGGCTCAAATTTCATTCAATTATGTCGGTTTTCTTAATAGTTTTTAAAACGTAATTATTAGTCAGTACACGCTAAGCGCCAAGTGCACGAAAAACGCCTCTGATGTGCACTCCTTCTACACTAGTTCGTCATTCTTGTAATTTATAAAACGATAAGAAGGTGAAGAAGAAGTCAGTCAGTGACCTAACTTAACAAATTACAATTAGACAGATGAAGGTGCTAGACATAACTTTAAGACCACACACATTGTCGCGTTTGTAAAAACGGTCACGTGTAGGCTGACGTGTTCCTGCGTGTGCTTGCGCATAAAAGGCATTTTTTCCTGAGCGATCAGGTTTTTTGTGGAAGGCTGTTTATTTATAATACGTATACGGTACGTTACTTTTACTTATCGTGTTACTAGTAATTTCGTTATTTCACACAGCATCATCTGGCCCCAAAGTAAGCAAGAGATTGTGTTATGGGTGACATGGACATGACATATTACTGATATACTTTTTTTGTAAATACATACATATTATACATAGGAACACCCAGACCCTTTGTCCCGCGGCGGGAATCGAACCCGCAACCTTCTGCGTCTCAGTCGGACCTTAGCCCATTGCGCCACAGAGGTCGGCTTATTTACGGTGCTAACCGATATACATCATATTTGTTTATTTATATTTAGTTATTTTAATATAGTTCAAAATATCTAATATCAATAAAAAAATATTTAGGAACAAGTAACATTTGCTTACAAAACAATTAGAAAAACGAGGGTATCTGCAGAAGAAAAACTGTTGCAGACACCAACGGCCGCCCCCGCCTCTACAGAGGTAGACAAACTAACGCGGTATGTGTCAATTTGTGTGTATGTGTGTGTTTGTGTGTGTGTGTGTTTAAATATCGTGTCTATTAACATAATTTTCACTTTAAACGGGGCATTTACGAGTTTTCTTCAGTTTCTCCCTTGATCACGGCGCATGCATCTGTGGCAAAATATCGGGAATAAAAATAACTTCCAAATCATGGTAAATATCCCGTTTAAAGTGAAATTAGGCAATAAATGATCACAGGAAAATAACATTTTATTATTAACATTTCCATACAACATCTTCCGGCCCCAAAGTAAGCAGAGCTTGTGTTATGGGTACCACATGACTTATATACATTTTTTTGTAAATACATTCATATTATACTAGAAAAATCCAGACCTGAGACAAATACTTGTAGATCATACAAACATTTGTCCCACTTGAATCGTAACCCGCAACCTACGTCTCAGTCGGGTCTTGGCCCACTACGCTACAGAGGTCGTCGACGATAACATACACACACATCGCAACCGTGTCATCGGCCCATCTGACGGTGGACTACTAAAACTTATTAACTGCTTTGTAATGTGAATGTTAATTTGCAACTTAATTATTTCTGCACACGTATTTTTAACCACCTGATAGTGGTAATAATAATGCTGAACATTTCACACAGCATCATCTACCCTCAAAGTAAGCAGATATACTACTTTTTTGTAAATACATACAAAATATACATATAAACACTCAGACCCGAGAATAATACTTGCAGATCATACAAAGATTTATTCCGCGCCAGGAATCGAACCCGCAACCTTTTGCGTCTCAGCCGGGCCTTTGGCCCTTTGTCAAGTAGTTACCGCAACATTTGTATAAAATAGCGTCGACTTGACATTTTTACATAAATATCATAAAAATATAATCTCAATAACACTATCTTTGCTGTGCCAATGAGCATTTATCCTTTGAGATTATTTATCTCTATCAATAATTGTTCAACCAATCCTATATTTGTACAAGCCTACTGTGGCTTGATCATTGTTTGTGGTAGTGTTGACATAGTGCCCCACAATAAACAGTATCTCAATTAGGTATCCAGATTTCTAGACAGCACACACACGACGAATACTAATTGACTAATCTTAGTTCAGTTGGTAGTTGATAGCCTTCTGCGCTGTAGGTGTAAGTTCGATTTTCTCACAGAATTAATCTTTGTGATTTGAACACAGATGTTTATGCACTCTATGAGTGTTATAAGTTTCATAAGTGAATTTAAAAATACTAGTAATTAATAATTAGTGTATTTAAACTATATAAATTATAAGTTTCATACTCCTCCGTCCGCGCAATTTTCAAAAAAAGGGGTAGGTACAAAGTTTTGCTTCTCGTACTTTAATATATATATATAATAAGTATTATTTTAACTGGCCTGTCAGCTCAATTGGTAGTAGTTCTGCCTTCTCCACTGTAAGTTGAGGGTTCGATTCCCTCCCAGGATAAACATTTGTGTGATGAACATAGGTGCTTGTTCTGTGTCTGGGTGTTAAAACGTATCATAAGTATGTATTTAAAATAAACAAATAATTAAAATAAGTATTTTATCAGTCATCTGGGTCACCACAGTACAAGCTATGCTTAGTTTGGGGCTAGATAGTGTTGTGTCCATTGTTCAGCAATATTTATATTTATTTTATTATTTTTAAATTCATTTTATACGTTCCTTTCCATCCAAAGGTTGCCAGGAAGAGATCGCTCTCAAGCGATATATCCGTTCATTGTAGTACTTAAATACTTGTACTATATTTAAATTGTTATATTGTGTTTTATTTCTTAGGTGTACAATAATAATAATAATGCTGGACACAGCATCATCGAGCCCCAAAGCAAGCAGAGCTTTCTGTGCATGTGTTTGTAATTAAACTCCTCCTAAACGGCTCGACCGATTTACATATTTTTTTTTAAAAACGCTCCGACTAATTCGTGAACTGGTCAGCTAGTATTCTGTTCTATTCTACTCCTAAAGTTGTAACATTTGTGACTACGTAATACTGATAGGACGTAAGAAGTAGGACGACCCACCACCCGATGGCCTGATGACATTGTAAAGATCGCAGGAAGTGGATGGAGAGGGCTCAAAATCGTTCTTCCTGGAAATCTATTGGGGAGGCCTATGTTCAGCAGGCCTGGACTTCTATGGACTTCTAGGGTTTGATATGATGATGATCGTGATGAATACTGCAATTCTATATAGAGCTATACAATGCTGTAGCGAGCATGAACAGTCGGTAATCTATATGCAAATGCAATAACAGCCGAGCCCATCAGCGGTGGCTATCAGCTCAATTTTTACACATTTCAACTTTACGATCTTTTAGTCACATGACTTTGTTTTTATTTGAAGCCTGTTTTCTGTTTACGATGTAATTATGAAGAGTTAAATACAATTAATTAAAAGTTAAGATGAATGATTAACCTTTCGCTATGTTGTTATAGTTTGAATATAAATTAACTGTTTATAAAACGGCAACCATACGTAAATGCAGGGTCTTTCACGTAATTTTTTAACCGACATCAAAAAAGTGGAAGTTTCTCAATACTGTTGTTTTTTTATGTTTTTTACTTCAGAGCTCCGTCATTTATTAACCGATTTGACAAAATTTTCAAAACAGAATATTTACCATGCTATCTTCTCGACGGATGATTGAAATTCCTATGTTTGGTAATCTCTATTGCCTCTTGTATCTCAATCTCAATCTTGGGATGTAATGTTGTTTAGTTGAGATTACCTGTGGATTGTGTAACTCGATCCAGGGGTTTGAGCCTGATTCTAGTAGGTGTTGAGCTATGGCCGACTTCTGTGTGTCCACATTGTTAATTCAAATATCGGGAAGCAGAAAAACTCATATAAAATAAATAAAATAAAAAATAAAAAAGCCTTTTATTTCTGGCAAAAAGAAAACTTGAAAAAAGACAACAAAGTTTTGTATCTCTTATGTCTAATGTTTTTTTTTCTAAATTAATTCTAGGTTAGTTTTTTGCTATTGTTTAAATTTAAATCTACAAATGTTTATAATTTTGGATTATTTGTTTGCTAGAACCCTTCCGCGGGTGAAGGCCTCCTCCAAAGAAAAAAATGTATTTCGGCCTTGAGCTTCTTTCATCCAGTGTGGGCTGGCAATTTTAAAACTCATATATCATGGTAAATATCCCTTTTTGAGTGAAAATTATGTTCAAAAACACGATAGTTTTAGAAGTTATATCGATTTGGCAAAATATTGTTTGGTAGGGTTCCCGTTTAATCCCATTTAAATTTTGAGAATAAATACCATTCCTAAGTCAAATTCAATTTTGTATTGGACTGGAAAGAATACCTTATAAATATATAACTCAATTATAATATAAAATACACGTGAAACAGTTGATCTATCTAAGGACCGTTTAAAACGATCTATAGATAGCTCAACTGATCCAGATCACTGCCTGAGGGCAGCGTTCCCAATATACTGGGGGCATTACCACGTTGAATGGCAATGCTAATACGCTTATATATTATTGTATATTATTTTGTACATTTCTGTAATTATTTATTTATATAACTCAATTAAATATTTATATATTTATGAGGTATTATTAGGTCATATATTTGTTAATATGTAAAAAAAAACTAGCATCCCTAAGGGTAGTAAAACAAGAGATTTATTTGCTCATATGTTCTTAAAAGAAGTCGTTTTTCTTTTTAGTTTCTAGGACGTAATTGTTTTTTAATTTATTATTAGATACAGCGGTAACATAACAACAAATACAGGTTGAACATAACCCGTACGTGATAAATCCATCATAGTAACACACGTCAAAACAATCCAAGCCTCCCGTCATACAAGTGCGACAATTAATACACTACGACCACAAAAAAACGTCAACAAATTCTACATCCGATGATTTCAAAGGTGGGGTAAAAAAATTGCGATCTTTGATTTATGATCACGATTTTCCCACGTGGGGAAGTGTACGAGGAATTAGACCCGGAACAGATGGCCTGGGAACTGTAGACTGCGTACAGCGTATCGGCTTTTTCTTGGATTCGATGGTAGGGAGGTGCAGCGATTCTGGAAATTTAGAACTGATTTTCTTAGTTATGCGAATTTTACGTCAAGTCAAAAGATACTTTATTCAATACAATAACAAGGATCACTTTGAAACGTCTTACATACTAGGTGAATTTAGGTGCCAATTCCTCCTAACCCAAGCCCGAGAAGAACCGGCAAGGAACCTGTCCTGGTCCTGGGGCTTTTTTGCATGATCCATCTTATAACTACCTTAACTATAAATAACTAATACAAGAGAGTTTATACATTTCAAATGTGTCGGTTAACTGTATGAGGGCGGGTCGAAAGTGTCTCTGTCGGTCTGTCTGTTTGTCTGTATGTTACCGTTTCACGGTTAAACGGCAGATCTTAATGAAATTTGGTAAGCAGATAGATTGATCTCGGGGACGGATATAGGTTACTTTTACGCAGGTACCACGCGTGCAAAGCCGCGAACAGCAGCTAGTATAATATCATTTAATAAATAAGTTCACTGACCAATGAACAAACGTTTTTTGTGTTTCAATTTTGATCCCGTGGCAATTTTGTTAGTCATTTTGGAATGGTATCCTTGTAAAACCATGGCCGTCCGGGATTCAAATTTAAATTCAAGTTTAATTTTGTTTTATTCAATACATGAACAAGGATGTTGCTTTGCCCTCAGACAGTTAACTGACAGATTTGCATTGTATAAGCTACTGTAATCTTGCTTAAGTTTTTAGTTAGAAGCTAGTTATAAGATGGATCATACAAAAAAGCGCTAGGACCAGCGCTAGGACCTTCTCGGACTTAGGTTAGTAGGAATTGGCACTTAAATTCACCTTGTATGTAACATACTCGGTGTATTTTGAGTTTGGATCACTTTAAATCGTCTTTCATGTTAGAATTAAGGTGCCGATTCTTCCTGACCCAAGCCCGAGAATCTATGTAAACTGGGTTGACGTGGGTTCATACCAGACGGCTTTCAAGTTATTGATTGAAAAAGAAAATTGATTTAATTGTAAATCAATATAAATCGAGTGCATCACGTCCCTACTGTCCACTAGGATCCTAGTACTGAGGTATGACAAGTCGGTATTTCTATACATAGCCGGGCGTCGCGCTTTGATCGATACAATAATAATAAATAACCATGGATCTATCGTTTGTTTCAGAAATAAGGCTTAGTTTACCGTTAGGTGGGAACGAGCTTAGAAAAATAAAGCGTGTATATAATATACTTTAAAACAGCATCAGGGGGATAGGTAGGGCATATGCTGGTAGATGATTGACTTCCAGAATTTTGAGGATTCGTCGCTATTTTTCCAGCAAACACATATCCATGACCTTAAAAAAAACTAAAATTCAACCTAAAAAAATACGCATGATCAATACGGACCACTATACATGTACTGCCATGTAACGCAATGAGTTGTGCTTAATAAATGGTATATAAATTTATATCAAAATTGAGTTTGTACTTATTGACATGATTTGATTTATATTATTATCATAGTTATTTTTATGTATGACCCCTGGGCCTGGGCATTTTCAAAATTATTTCTCGGCGTCTGGTAGAGACGTTGCATGACCCAAGAGCTGGCTCCTATCTGGCTCAGCGTATTAGCATTGCCATTCAACGTGGTAATGTCGCCAGTATCTTGGGAACGCTGCCCTCTGGCAGTGATCTGGATCAGTTGAGCTATCTATAGATCGTTTCAAACGATCCTAAGATAGCTCAACTGTTTCACGTGTATTTTATATTATTGTATATTATTTTGTACATTTCCGTAATTATTTTTGTTAATAAAATATGTATATAGCTTGGTAAATCATTGATCCTTGATCCTTGATTGAATGGATTTTAATGAAACTTTACAATAATATAGCTTATACATCAGAATAACACATAGACTACAATTTATAAAGATATTGTGTGAATTGTCCAAAATATAACGATAAGTGTCAAGTAGGTAGGAAAAAAATCTGCCATCTGCGAGCTATTCTGGCGTGCGCTGCAAAAACAGTTAGTATTGTATTACACGAAGTACTAATCCTGCATAGATGAAGTAGCGGGCACCAGCTAGTATATTGAATAATATAACATTGAGTAGGAAGATCAATACCTAGTACAATCGCGCCAATCTATTGTAATTAGTTAAACCCAGAAGAAATTCGACATATGTTTCGCTTTTTCACGAGCTATCCTCAGAAACAATTGAATCAATCAAAACCATACTTGTAATAAAGTCAACTATTACGAGTATGGTACTTATATATATATAACTTTTCAAACCAAGTCACCACAACCTTTTAAGCGCCATAGACAGTAATTAGACAGCGATCTAACCTTGACAATCCGTCTCGAAGGACCATTAAAAAACCCCAATCTGTCGACGCACGCGCACGCAGATAATACTAATTTAAACACTTTCACGGAACGCGTCCGCTTATATTACCGATAAATAAATATAAAATCTTTTTATCGCGAACACACGTCCTCTGTAGGAATCCTGGTTTCCATAAAAGGTAGGGGGACCTCTGCAGGGATTTCGTATGCTGGGTGCGCGCGCGCCGCAAAAAATTACGCTACGAGTGTGTACTCTCTACTTGTGCCGTACGGGGATGCCATGCGGGAGTTGCCAGCTCGGGAATAGTGTAGCCAGCATTAAAAATAAAAATATTTGACTTTTACAACCAATTGTTTTATTTCGATAATCATCCTAATTAGTTAATAAAAAAAATATCTTAAATCCGAATAACTAACCCTGTATTGCAGTGTAGGTAATAATTTTTGATTACGAATTACGTTACGTTACTAACCTTCCGTGCAAAACCTCTCCCTATGTCTCCTGAAAACGATCCAAGTAACTAATAAGATCTGAGGTGTCAAGTCTAAGGATTAAATAATTTTTTTTATGCAATTTCGAATGACCACTGCCTCGATAACACCTACTAAAACAAAAAAAGTATGACTAGACATCAATCTATACTTAATAATTTGAACTTTGAATGTCTTGTCTTCACGTCCAAACGGTTGAATTGATCTTGATTAAATTTCTAGGTAAGTGTATGGTATCTTGGGGAAGGAAATATGCTACTTTTTATGTACCACGCAAGCGAAACCGCGGACACCCGCTTGTAAACTATAAGCTAGTACCTTTTGTTTAAGTAAGTATATCTTGCTTGAGTAGCATCATGCTCGAAGAACCGTTCTTGAATCTTGCACGCTCGTCAACCTTCACCATAAGTGAGGACAAGTACTAGCATGAGTTCTGCCATCTCGTGCCCCGAATACCTGACATACAGTCACACCGCCTGTCTAGCCACCTCTTATATCTCGACTAGAATTTACCGCGACTTCGTACGATGAAACATTGACAAGAAGAATAGTTTGTGAATAAAATATTATTAGACTGGCCTATCAGCTCAGTCGGTAGTAGCTCTGTCTACGCTGTAGTTTGGTTCGATTCCCTCCCAGGATAAATATTTGTGTAATAAACATAGGTGTTTGTTCTGTGTCAGCGTGTTATAAATTATGATAAGTATCTATTTAAATATATATGTGTTCTATCAGTCATCTGGTCACCATAAGACAAGCTATGCTTAGTTTGGGGCTAGATGGTGTTGTGTGCATTGTCCACCAATATTTATATATGATAGTTTATAATTATAACACCCGGATACAGAACAAACGTTTTTATTAATAGCACAATAATTTTAATTTTAGTAATATCCGTAAATGCAGTGTTTAATTTAACTGATTTAAAAAAAATGAGGCACCATAAGGCAAACAATGCTAAGTTTCGGGTTAGATGTCATCGTGCACCAATATGTATTTATTAGTTATCTCTAACAAACTAATTTGATCGATCGTTGGTGACTTCGTAAACGTATTCTGCTAGAGAACAACAACATAGCTCACTAAGCCGTTGTTCTCTAGCAGAATACGAAAACACATCAAAAACCTCGTTAAACTGCGGTTTGATTCCAATCGAGTGAGTAGAATTTGCTCTTCAGGTCTTATAAGTTTAAAATATTGTTATGCAGGGCTACAGCCACCTTCAGTTGTTTTAAAAACGTATTCTGCAAAAATCGTTTAAGCATAAATTATAAATCAAACACATGTACAGTCAGCCAGTACATTCCATCAATCATGTTACTTCCTAGGCTATAAGATATTTTTTGCTGCGCCACGATGGGGTGCCACGCACTGCAATTACGCCTAGTATTGAATTGTAGATGACCGATGTCGACTGCTGCGATTAGTATTGTTTGCTTCTGTTATTGCGATGTCCACGGTTCTCGTATGGAATGCTACGTGCTGATATCCTGCTTCTAATTATTTTATCGTAGAATGCTGGGACGCCCACGATTTTGTTTCCGCGAAGGTATTTTCTTAATCACGTATCAATAATAAATGTTGATGAATGGTTCAGATAACGTTTTTTAGCCATGAACTAAGCAAAACTTGTAATTAATCCTGTAAATGCAATTAAACTACCTATTAAGAAATTTAAAGCTTACATAAAGGGTAGTCTTTTGATTTTATTTTTTTATTTAATTCATTTATTTGTCAGAATGTAGGTTTACATTGCTATAGTAAAGTAATAATTATATAAAGTGCCAGTACAATCTTACCTTAACTAGACATGCAAATTTATTATATTTAGTTACAAGTAACTGAGGTCATCGTTCAAAAACTCGGTGATACTGTAATAACTCTTTTCTACAAGAAGTGCCTTAAGCTAATTTTTAAAACTTAACAATTGATTACCTTTTATGCTCTCTGGTATTTTGTTATATATTTTAGGAGCCATACAGATAACACTATTATGCGTTAGCGCTGTATTCGATTTTACAAGGCAAAATGTGTTTCCACTACGGGTATTTATATTATATTTATGTCAGAAAATTTACTAAATTTGTTCA
The DNA here is from genome assembly GCA_948098915.1 of Lampropteryx suffumata. NCBI lineage: Eukaryota > Metazoa > Arthropoda > Insecta > Lepidoptera > Geometridae > Lampropteryx > Lampropteryx suffumata. Next base: position 17,444,329 of record OX402557.1, on the reverse strand, counting down.
CGTTATGTTTTGCAAATAGGGTCATTTCAAATATGTATAAGCTAGGTAATGTCAAAATTTTATTAGATTTAAAGTATGGCACACAGCTGTCAGTATTTTTTAGATTAAATATAGATCTTTTACACCTTTTTTGCGCAATAAAACTGTCCTGTTTGTTTGTACTGTTACCCCAGAATATCAGGCCGTATCTCAATAATGAAGCAACCGAGCCGTGGTACGCAGTTAATGTTGTATCTTTGCTTGCTACTCTTGATAATTGACGTAGTGCATAAGCAAGGCTATTTTTTTTTTAATTATGTTTTCAGTGTGGATTTTCCATGTCAATCCTTTATTATAATATGAATTACTATATTATTGATAAGAATGCATGGCCCCATGTTGCTCTACCCTCAGACAGTTAACCGACACATTTGAAATGTATAAACACTCTTGTATTAGTTTCGTAGTTAAGGTAATAAGAAGACAAAAATCGCCGCGTATTAATCCGTATATAGGCCTAAGAAGGTTAATATGTGTTAAATATTAGTTTTTGATGTTTAATATCATTTCTCTCGCTTTCCCGCAATCTGTGGGAGCGATTTCGGGAATAGGGACAGAAGTGTGTAACAGAAAGTGTGTAGCAGAAGTGGTAAAATTGGCCGTCAGTTTGTAACAATTCATATTATTTTCCTATGATGTCAGATGTAATATGCATCATATGCAACTACTGTAAAGGTCGCTCGTTTTTATTTTTGTTACCAGCTGGTGCCCGCGACTTGATCTGCGCAGGATTAGTGTGTAATTCTAACGGTTTTTGCAGCGCACGCCAGAATAGCTCGCAGATGGCAGATTTTCTTTCTACTTGACGTTTATTGTTATATATTGGACAATTCACACAATATCTTTATAAATTATAGCCTATGTGTTATTCTAATATATAAGCTATATTATTGTAAAGTTTCATTAAAATTCATTTAGTAGTTGTTGCGTAAAAGAGTAACAAACATACATACAAACATTCGCGTTTATAATATCGTATCTAAGGATAAGGATAAAGATATTGTTATTCAAAGGTGTTATGTAACCGAGAGATAGTTAGCCTCTTAAGGTTTAAGCACTAGGCATAATGCGTGTATTATATTCCATTCTGTCACAGACACTATGTCGACTTAATACAAATATAAATATATCTACTAAACTTACTTTATACCATGTAATGGTACACTACGTATACACTTTTTTTTCTCTATATACATACATATTATAAATAAAAATAAAATAAATAAATATTATACATAGAAACACCCAGACCCGAGACAAATACTTGCAGATCATATAAACATTTGTCCCGTGGCGGGAATCGAACCCGCAACCATTTGTGTCTGAGCCAGGCCTTGCCACAAACTCACCCTGATGCAGATTCTTTAGATGAATCGAAACAGTGTCGGTGCTTCCATTGGCAAAATAATACGTGAGTAAAACCCGTGTTTATCAAAATATACCTATAGTAGGTAGGTACAACTTAAAAGTTTTGAAGGTGTATATGATAAAAAAAAAGTCGTTAATTAATATAGAAAAAAGTAGATTCATCCGGCTGAGTTTGATCCATCCCTTGCGTTTGTAATTTTCACATTATTAAAATCACATTTCGCATAAACAATGTTCGTTTGACTAAACATATTTATGCCGGAGTTTCAATTAACGACGATCGATAAATTCATTAGCGGTCCTCAAAGCGCTGTAATTGGACGTATTATGTGGGTAAGTATAACTCGGCTAACGATGTCATCCCTCATGACATGACAGCCAGTGTTTCTCGCCCTTACACTGATTTGATCATACCTAATATGGAATAGAGAAACCCAGTGGATACGCCGTTTTGGAGGTGCTTACATTTAGAATATAAAATATATTATAAATTCGGAAGTGTCTCTGTTTGTCCATTTGGTACCTTTTAACGGTTAGATGCCTGAACAGATCGAATATAATAATAATAATAACTTTATTTGGAATGGATAAACAAGAGCTACATAAACATTGAAAGTCGATGACATCTACAGAAATGCAGAAATTTAAAAAAAGGTTTTATTAAAATGTATCTATGTTTTATAAACTGGTTCTCATCCCTTAAAGGTTTCTATAAGTACCACCTTCAACTTTTTTTACTCCGTGTATATGTGGTAAGATTTTCCGTAACATAATTATGTCGCTTTTTACATTGGCTTAGAATAAAATTAACAATATAAATAAATCAAACTAAAGCTTCCGTCTCCAATAAGGGCATAATTAAATCAAATTCTAGCCAGACAAAGAGGCAACATGGAGACTAAGAAAATCAAGCGAAGTGCGTGTCGATCCACGCAAAGCGAAGGGTTCCACACCTACTGCCTGTTTATGAGACTAAATACAGAAAAAATATTTTAAGGACATCTCAAATTATAATTATTCTATTTATTAGATAATTCTGGTAACCAGAATTATCTAATAATTAGAATAATCGATTTAAATAGATAAAAACATTGTTTTATTTGCACACTAGGAACCGAGCGATACATAGACACATTATGACAGAAAGAAAGACATAAAGAAGAAAAAACTTTAATAGTTTATAATTAGGAAGATTAATAATGTATTTCAATATAAAAACATTTAAACATCATCATCACAGGATGATGCAGCATGTTTATATCAATAAAAAAATCTATCTACTATTTAGGTACTTTATGGGTAATTAGTACCTACTCCTACATACCTATTAAAATATATAGTTTATCGACCTTATAATAAATACTAGGCACTTTGTCTACTTATTTTTTTAAACGAAAACAAAGACTTTTATTCTCCAAGCACGCAGATCTAATTAGCAAGCTTAAAAAAATTGAACACCCACTGAGAAAACGAATTCCGTATGAAAAACACGAAAATCTAAAATATCTGCGCGCGATCAATATTCATGGCTACCCAGAAAACCTTGGTGGTGGCCTTACGGAGCGGGATTCCAAGAGTGGTGCCGTCACTTTTTCGGGTACAATTAACCTTTTATGCGGCTTGAAGAAGTCTGGTGCCACGCGACCGACGTGCGACTACCCTACATGGAGTATCCACTGTGGACCCCCAAATCTGGTACGTAAACATGCTAACTGATTCGAAATTCCGCTGACTCGATATGGATCAAAAGTACGGATGAAAATGATCCTTGAACTAGTGTGTTGTAAACCCCGGTAGATTATTCCTTAAATCTCTAGCTACTTAATCTTTTGAGGATATTTAGAGGAGTAGTCAGAGGAGTCTTTCGTTTTTTCTGCGGTTCCTGCCGGCAAGGTAGAGAGGTTAGTGAGGGTACCTGCTAGGGCCAACCCGTGACGAGCCATCGTAAGGCTCTTATAAATTACCTTATGTATAGAAAAATGTGTCTTATTTTGCCGATATCTGCTAGTTTATTAAATGAATAAGAGTTATTACAAAATATATACACATGTCTTAACTAAAATTCGCTAGCATTTTGGTAGTTTGATTCATATATCGGCTAGCAGCTGCTGCTGGTAAATGTATGTATCTAAACAAATTTATTTTTATTATTTTAAAATAATTAATTGAATTATTATTATAAAGATAAAAGATTAGATTTTTTGTATAATCCTAATCATCATCAGCCCGTGTTAGTTCACTGTTGGACATAGGCCTGTCCAATGACACCAAACTCGATCTTCAGCCCTCCTCCAATACTTACCCGCTACCTTACGAATATCATCGCCCCACCTAGCTACAGGGTGCCGTATACTACGTTGTAATGGATAAACTAAAAAAACTACTGAACCAACATTGATAATTCTTTTACATAAAGAAAGATATATTATTAACGTGTAACATGGACTGTGTTTTATTTCTAAAATAAATAGAGATCCTTACGAAAATTGCAATATTGTAAACAAAGGTATCAAAAACAACCTATAAAAGTCATTTGGCGTGCGCTGCAAAAACTACCTATTGATGATACATAAAATTATTTAATAGTTGAAATATCTATTCTTTGACATAAGAATGATAAGGACAGAGTATATCTAGCTAACCTAACCTAGCACCAGGACGAAATCTCGGGCGTTAATGCTGGTTTTCAATACTTTGCTACCAACTTCCTCATTTCAAATTATTTTTAAAGTTATCATTGATTTTACTATGAAACCAGATCGAAACTTTTTGCCATCGTCTCAACATGCAGCTTCCACGAATTATGTGATGTCCGATAACAAGAAAACATTTTCTGTTAAACTTTTTTTTTTAGCAATTAAAAAAAAGTTTAACAGAAAATGTTTTTCTCTAATAAAAACCGCGATTTGAGCGCCATCATGAGTCAAGGTCATTTGTTCATGGTACAGCCTTAAGTTAAATAGAGCATCATTAGGATGATAGTCGTGACTCGGGTTGTAATACAGAGAACTCATGCTTTAGTTGTGGATGAATTGGGTCAAATGACGGATCACAATGTGAAGTGGACACTGTACCATATTGGTTTATTATATCTTAGCGTCTGACACTCATATTCTATATTAAAGTAGACTGACCTACATTTTAACATCAGAAAACTTTGTTTTTAAACAACTATGATTTGATGCAATATAAAATGTATCAGATAAACGACTTCGAAAAAAATTAGTTTCCGAAATAAGGATGTTTTTTCAAATGTTTTTACCTCATAACTCCATCATTTATGATAGTATTTGAAAGAAAACATGTGTATGTGTAGGATAAACACAAAGGATATATACCTATACATTCCGGTTGGTTCCATAAAAATTTCATCAAAATCGGTTCAGTAGTTTGGTTTTTAAATCAAAATAGTTAGTTAGCTAGAAATAGTTTTCATCCATGTAAACGAAATTTAGTATTTTTATATAAATGAAGTCGGTTTTTTTTTAGTTTTTAAAACGTAATTATTAATTATTAGTTTGAAAAATATTTTTTATAATGCTGAATGATGTCATCTTAAAGTATAAGATCATTTTGTAATTTTGGTCCTACATTGCCAAAATTTACATTTTACATTTTTTAAGGTAGATACATAATTTAGTTAAGTCGTGAAAATGATTTGTGAAACGATGATTTTTTTAGTAGGCATAATTAAAGATTTCTAATTCTACGATATTTTCGAGCCCTTTTCCTTTTTGATAGTAATTTGAAGTTACGTTTATCAAAAAGCTCAACTCTCAGTCGTCAAGATAAAATTCTTACGTTTGTAATGATTTTTATTGACGAGAGGTGACACCTTCGTGTCATGTGATGATGATTGAAGATTAGTGGGTCATGCGACATGATCCTCTGTGGACTCATGACACTTTTTGGCTGTCCACATTTAGTTAAGCGACAGACGGGTTACTTGTGAAGTTGTGACCTATGTCAGAGTTCATTATAGATTTTTGTAGATCGTGGGAAAACGACTGAAACATCTTTCTACAAAACATTGTGTAAAAAAATGCCCTAGCGCATTTCTTGTACGTCTTTTAAAAGTTCGTTAAAACACTTGTTAATATCTCAAAAATACTTGCACATAAGTTGTTCTAGACTTCAGTCTGATTTAAGTGCCTAGTCTCTAGACTTTTGTAAGTACTTACAAGTATTTTCATTTGTTATCCTTAAATATTTTGTTTTATTTTCTGTTGAATTTCCGTTTAATTAAAATTTCATATTGTATCTTAGTTAACTTTACATAATTATATTTATTTTTAGTGTGTACTGCAATTATTGTAGTTATACATTAACAGTGTCGATGAGTATACTAATGCAGCGGCGTCACGGAAGACCGGAGTTATAAAAGCGCTCTAAACGCTACAATAACACCATGATGAGACGACAGATTTTACTGTCAATTTACTTACTTCTTAGTTCATCTAATACATTTAAACGAGCAATTCTTGTATATATGTATATATATAATCGAATCTCGGAAACGGCTCTGAGTTTCATAAAATTTATTATGCAGGTTTTCGGGGGCGATAAATCGATCTAGCTAGGTTTCATTTTTAGAAAACATCGTTTTATCCATGTTTTATAACGAGCAACTCGGTCATCCAGGTACTAAGTACTTATAATGATATCAGAATGTTACACGAAATAAACTTTTTCTTTCTTTCTTCACAGTGAAAGCTACCATTGTCATAAAGGATAATGATGAGGAGTGGTCAGGTCCCAAACAAATTGAACACCATCTAGTTAGAAACAAAAGGACTTAGTATCGCGTTCCGTGATTTTATAGTTTATAAATAAGGCTTTTACTCATAATCTAGTAAAGTTTTACTAAGAGAAATAATTTTCAGGTATTCACAAATAGAGTTAAGCCGGTCCCCCTCCCCTACCTATACCGGACGACGCCGACGACGCCGTAATAGATAAATAATAAAAAAAATCGGGTTGCACTCCGGGAGTGCCGACAGAAGTGAAAATACTGAACGAACACAAATGATGCAATATTTTTGTTCAGAATGTAGATAATATATCAAAGAACCTAACTCAGTAAACTTTTCCATACAAAAGTATACTGTAAACATGTGAATTAAGGTTTATAATCAAATGAGGCGAGCGCGGCAGCCGGCTGCGTCTCGCCCCAGACGGTAACGGTGTCGCGAATCCAGAGGTTTTACCTCATCTAAAAATATGCGTACCGCGCTAAAAGAAGTTTTCACTTCAATAAATAATGCGGGACATTCCACACAGCGTCATCTAACCCCAAAGCAGAGCTTGTGTTATTTGTACCACATGACTGATGTACTACTTATATACTTTGTTTTGTCAATAGATACATATTATACATAAAAAACATCCAGACCCGAGACAAATACTTGCAGATCATTAATACATTTGTCCCGCAGCAAGAATCGAACCGAACTTTTGTGACTCAGTCGTGCCTTGGCCCTCTGCGCCACAAAGGTCGACAGTGCATTCCATTAAAGTAGGTATTACCGTACAAATTTATCAACATGTAATTACGTTTTAAAAACTAAAAAGAAAACCGACTACATTTATATAAAACAGTTTTTTAAATTACGCTCTTTAGTACTTTATAGTTTTTCAAAATTCGTAAACACCACTGGAAAGTCACGGTCAACCGATTTTGATGAAATTTCTATGATACCAATCGGAAAGTATAACCTTTCACATCAAAAAGTAATGATCATTAGATTATAATTATTTTTTGATCATAGATCATGATCAAATTCATCTTTAAAATTTACTTAATATTAGTGGATACTTTTATTGGACTGTATGATATTTTAGTTTTGTTTCATTGTTCTGTTTGTTTTTAAATAAATAAATATTTCAATATATATATTTAAATCTAGGCCAACTGTGTAAAACAGATTACCCAACAAAAATACAACACTCCAACCAAATAAACTAGCTCGCTCATTGTCAAAACAAAAATTTCCCTACAATTCGCAACTCGATCAACAAGGGTCTCGTATATCGAGTCGAAGCTTGTAAATATCTTATTGTATCGAGCGCTCGTCTGTCCGTCCGTCTGTCGAGTGATTTGCTGCCCGCTTCTGTATAATAATGAACCAGCAATTTTCTGACATCGCCCTCGCACCGGCCTCAAAACATTGATGATCGATTTGACGATTATAAACGCTTCTGTCTTCGGCTTTGCACTTATGTGGATGTATACGAAATGTTATACATTATTATCTTACTTATATGTCTTACATTATTTTTGCTAATATCTGAATATTCCAACAGTTTCTAAGGTATTTTTGATGTGTAATACTTATCATTCTGATATCGGTGATAGTGATTTTGCGAAAAGGGACGGAATTGTGTAACATGAAGCCAGGGAAGCGCACGGTATGATTTGACCAATGAGCGCGCGTGGTGGTAGAGTTGGCCGTCAGATGGTCCCACCCCATTTTCCGAGAGGTTGCTACTGTCAGCCAACAGTTTGTATGAATTAATACATTTTAGTGTACACTTTTAAACCAGCACATAAACAATTTGACAACTAAGAATACCTAAACATATATGTACAATGGGCGGTCTTATCGCTAAGGGAGTTATTTCTTCCAGAACTTTATATGGGTGTGTGTGTGTGACGAGAAAGGGAAATAGATAAGGAGAACGCATCAGCGCTTAACCTACAGTGTTGTGTATAAAGTGTGCTGTTTTATAAACTAATTCAGGATATAATGTTAATGTTGCTTATTACCAAGGTGAGATGTTACTCATCATATGCGATGCGACTACTGTAAAATCCGTTCCTTTTTTTTATTTCATTCTACTAAGATGTTTATTTAAAAAAATAATTACAAAATGTACAAAATAATATACAATAATATAAAATACACGTGAAACAGTTGAGCTATCTAAGGACCGTTTAAAACGATCTATAGATAGCTTCATTCTACTATTGGGTAAAGATCTTGCTCAAATCCTTCCAACTGTCCATAAATAAACAAAACAATCGAACTGATAATTAATACAAATGGTATAACTTACAAAGGACAATATTAGACTTGTTATTTATTGTTGTAAAACCTAATAAGTTAGAAGATGAATGAACGAAAGGAGCTGCTGAGGTGTAGTTTTATCCTTTCACCACACTGGTTCAAAAGAAGAAGATCTCAAAAGACAAAGTGTTATCTCTATTCTTTCGCCGAATTAAGTAAATTATCTTAAAATACGTTTTCACCAAATCTGAATTGAAGTTACATTTTAAATGTAAATTTTAAAATAAATTAAAACTGAATCTGTTATTTGATTTAGAATTTTCCGAAGTTGTATTCAGCTCCAATTGAAAAAAAATACTAAAACTAAAAAACTACTTAAACTTTCCAAGATTCCAGCGGTGTTAAAGTATATAAAAATGATAAATTACTAAAATGCGTAAAATAAAAACTTAAAATCAAGGGTGATAGGGGTTGAAAATTTTTAATGGGCTCGAATTATATAAAGGCTTACATTTTTATTCAAGAAGTCGGTTTTTTTTAAGTTTTTAAAACGTAATTTGAATAAATATTGGTAGACATTTCACACAACACCATCTAGCCCCAAACTAAGCATAGCTTGCTTAGTACGACCCGTGAACTCGAGCGGCAACGAGCGGACCCTGATGAAGATTCTCTAGATGCATCAAAACAGTGTCGGTGCCTCCATCGACAAATGACACGTGAGTATATGTATAGCTTGCTTAGTTTGGATAAACGCAATAAAATCCATGCGTCGAAGTGTTTATTAGCGTAGTATCTTAAAAACCAAAGCTCCAATCGCAATAACTCAGGACAACACATTTGCACGGCAAAGCGATCATTACTGTTCGCCAACAATTATACTTTTGTGATAACGCAACAACCACCATAGCCATAAGCCAGTACATACTAGCAATCGCCATTGGTTCCACTTGCGAAGGTGCATGAATTAGTTTGTTAGTAGGTTGGATGTTCGATTTCTTCCAACGACAAACATTTGTGTGATGAATATAGGTGTTTGTTCTATGTATGGGTGTTATAAGGTATCATAAATAAATAATGCCGGACATTTCACACAGCATCATCTAGCCCCAAAGTAAGCAGAGCATATTATATATAGAATCACCCAGACTCGAGACATATACGTGCAGATCATACAAACATTTGTCTCGCGGCGGGAATCGAATCCGCAACCTTCTGCATCTCAGCCGGGCCTTGACCCACTGCGCCACCTATGTCGTCAATAAGTATGTACTCTTATTTAATAATATTATATCAGTCATCTGGTCACTATAATATAAGCTATGCTTAGTTTGGAGCTAGATGGTGTTGTGTGCATTGTCTATTAATATTTATGTCTGTCTGTATTCACTTTGACGTTCATGAACTGACTATTATATGAAATGAAGATAATCTTCATTTGTCTGTATTAATTTTTAAAGTGATCGATTTAAACAGTCCTAAGAAAGCTATACTGTTTCAAAATACATTATGTGTTCATAATTGCTATATTAAAACAAACGTAAACAAAAAAATCAACTTACTAAGTCGTTATTTTTACTTCCACATTACCCTACTATATATATACATATATATTTTTATTTTAAAGTAAATACATAGTTAATTGTATACATCTTAAAAACCTTGCTAGGTTTGATAAAAAAAAATAACATTCCTCAATAAAAATTAAGCTTAATATAAAAATATACTAAGGTAAGTTAAAAAATAAGGATACGTTAAATTATTAATAGTAATGAGGGTAGGTTCACAAAAAAACTTGGCCATAACACTGGGCTGTCTTTGCATAGATGACTGTCCTTATATTATCTACAAAATGATCTACTATATTTATTTCTGACAGAATTATTTCGATCTTGAATCTCTTCATTATAAATTAAGGACAACATCCACACGGTCCAATTTCACGTATAGTTAATCCAAAGTTGTTATTTAAAGCCGGCCAGTCGTATATATCAAGGCAGGCTTATTTTTCGTACGTTATCAGTGAATCAAGTTACATGTGTGATTAATTGGCCAGTACCGGTGCATCAGTGTGCATCTGCCTTTAGGCCGTAAGTACCGTATTTTACACCTCTTTTTGTACCGCTTTTCGCACTTTCGTGTAACAATATGAGTATAATTTATTTAATGGTGTGTAATTTTGTATAACATGGTATAATGAAAAGCAATTTTATTTCAATTTTATACCTTAATTGCATAGAGCACTTGAGAGCACAGCCTCGCACTGTACGGATGAATGAAGTATCTTGTAATACCTACCAAATAGCTGCTTTCTATCTGTAGGTCTGTTACTACGGCTAGAATATAAGGTTTATGTAATTTATTTATGCTTAGTTATAAACACGGATTTTACTCACGTATTATTTAGTCGATGGAGGCACCGACACTGTTTCGACTCATCTAGAGAATCTTCATCAGGGTGAGTTTGATCCGCGGTCCGCTCGTTCGGTTGCTCGGTTCCCACAGAACCAGTTCAGTGAACTGCGACCCGTGAACTCGAGTGGCTCTAACTCAAACTCAAACTCACCCTCATGAAGATTTTCTAGATGAATCGAAACAGTATCGGAGCCTCCGTCGACAAATTAATATGGGAGTAAAACCCGCGTTAATCAAATTGTATTATATTTTCATTATTTTTTATATACAACTGAGCTCCAAAATAAGTATACGGTCTAACTGATGGTATTATATTTACCAGGAGGTATCACAACGTTGCCGGCTCTAGATATAAGTTCTTTTGTCTGTTCGTCCAGTCATGTCACTTGCTCTAGTGCCCTTCGAACGTAAACACAGTAATGCTTGCACACTACTGCAAAATATCTGGCACTGTGCTAGTACTCACCAAGAAAGACTCTTGCTGCAGAGCCTGACAACTAGGTAAACGTTTCTATCTAATGATATCTTTAAAAATATGTTCCTCAGTTTTGTGACTCGGTTTTCTGTCTTACCTATTTAGCTGTCAGTTTTTCAAATGACGCCTGAGATTTTTAAGTAATCATACCTGTAACAAAGAAATACGTAATTTTATTAGTCAATTTATATTTTCACCAAGGTAAGTTTGATCCGCGGTCCGCTCGTTGCTGCTCGAGTTCACGGTTCGTAACGTGAACAGTTAATGAAGATTCTCTAGATGAAGCAAAACAGTGTCGGTGCCTCTATCGACAAAATAATACGTGAGTAAAACCCGTGTATCTCAGAATGTATAGTACAACTCACGAAAGTTTTAAGAGTAAAATTTATAGTTTCTTCATACCCTTTATATTGTTTATATAAATATAAGCTCATAATCAATAACGACCTTTGTGGCGCAGTAGGCGAAGGCTTGCCTGAGACGTAGGAGGCGGGACAAATTTTAGTATGATTTGAAAAACTTGTCTTGCATGTCTCGAGTTTGGGTGGTTTTTCTCTGCATAATTATGCACATAATTATGTGTGTATATTCAAAAAAAGGTATGTAAGAAATACATTATATCAGTCATGTGGTTCCATAACACAAACTCAGCGCTACTTTGGGGTTAGATGATTCTGTGTCCGGCATTATTTATTTATGTATTTTAATAAGTAAGTAAATTATAATAAGGATACAATAATAATGAACATAAACTTTCATAAAATAAAAAACACTTTATCATACAATATCAATACAATATTTATATCTTTCGTTTTATGAAAGAAATCATTTTGAAAAAATTCCCCGTCCTTAATTGATCAGTGCGAATAATGACATATTTATGTCCCAGTTTCGGGGTTGCGATAAAAAGCGGGATTATTAATAATCGGTATTAAACTAGTGGACACGTTCCTTTAGCTGCCGGCGCCTGCGCTCTTGTATTCAGGCAAAAAATCATATTATTATCATAAGAGCAGCTTAGATACGGTGGAGATGGAATCTTGATGCAGTATAATCTGTGATCAGGAGACAAAACAGTCGGGATTGGTCGAAATAATGACTTCCTCATTACACAAGCTAATATTTTGGATGTTCTATGTTAGGGAAAACATTTTAAAATTATTTAAACAACCAAAGTCCTATTCTATTTCCTATTCTTCCGTTTCATTTTCCTCTGAAATATTTTATTTTTATTAAAGAGGATTTGAGGATGGATAAATTGTATTAATTAGTTTGGAAAAACCATTGTGTGCATTTCATGATTACATCTAATACCTTTAAACGAGCAATTCTTGTATATATGTAGGTATATATATTATCTTAATCTCGGAAACGGCTCCGACAATTTCATGAAATTTAGTATGCAGGGGGTTTCGGGGGCGATAAATCAATCTAGTTCTAGCGTTCTAGTTCTAGATACTAGCGTTCTAGTATCTAGCGGAAAAAATGACGTTTTCTAAAAATGAAACCCATTTTTAGAAAACGTCATTTTTTCCGTGTTTTATCCCGAACAAAGCTCGGTCATCTAGGTATGCAGTACCAGTTATTATATGCACAATAAAGGTAGGTATATTTTTATGTACAATTAATATTAACCATACTTTTACATATTATGAATGAAAATACCTCGAAAAAGCTATATAATAAGAAATTAAAGAGTTTATTGTGCCAGTGAATACATACAAATTCAGGAAGCCCAGCATAAATTTCAATGAAACTTTCAAAATTGTTGAGAGTTTTCCTACACATTTTGAGACACACTGACTTTAACTCACGTATTATTTTGTCGAAATTGTAAAAATAATACGCGAGTAAAAACGTGCAGCAGAAAACGAAAAAAATATTTCTGACAGCGACTTGGTCAAGGCGGATTTTATTCCGGTGTTTTATCTGAAATGTATGCCTGATCTGTGATCTAGCATCGAACGCCAAAAGGTATACAACAAGTACAAGAGCTGTCAAACAAAAACTGAATATAATTCAAGGGTTCTGTATAATACAAAAGCATATACGAATGTATTTCATATAAAAATTGGTTGTGTTTTGTGTCGGCTCCGAGTGATGAAATACTTGTGTGTTTATTATACCCCTTAATGTGACAGTCTGAATGTATTGTACTTTATTTATGTCTGTGGGTTTTGTGTTGGAAATATTTGAGGATCTCTAATGCCGAGTCAATAATGGCGGACCTGTCGCGCAATTATATTTAAGAAGTATTTTAAGGAGTAAGATAAATTTTTACAATCTTTATAAACTTAGTATAAGTTAGACCAGATAAGAGAAGTTGAAACTTTTAACATAATTGGGTTTATCCATTTATATATCTACTTAAGTAGAAATTAAAAGTCAAATAGATTTTGTACAATACAGACACAAGGACCACATTAAAACGTCTTCCATACTAGGTGAATTTAGGTGCCAATTCCTACCAGCCCGAGAAGAATTGTCAAAAAAACGTCCTGGTCAAAAAACACGCTGTTTTGTATGATTCTTCTTATAACTAGCTTCCACGAATATCTAATAAGGTAAGGATATACATACATTGCAAATCTGTCAGTTTGTCAGAGGATAGAGCAATATAGAGCAATAATACCATGAATTCTTATCAACAATACAGTCAATTATATTATAATACAAAACCTATGTTCGCTTTAGGGATTTAAATAAAAATTTTGAACATTTGTTACCTTTTAACAACTTATTAACTTACGATTAATTATTGAAACAATTTTACCAACAATAATAAAAGATAATTAAAGCACAAAAGCTATTATGTAATTTAACACAGCAAACCTCCATTTATGATGAAATTAGTCATAATAATTTCCTTTATTTAACATAAATTATTGAAATAAACCGGACGGGAATAATAACTTAAAATTACTGATCAAAATAAGAGCCCGTTTTTAAAACGATGTTTTGTTTAAAACATTCAATCGATACGATAAGCCTTTTTTGCTATTTCAATTCAATACATTGCAATACAATAAACAATAGATAATTGTTAGGGTGGTACTAGACGGACTTCTCTGATGCAGTCAAACGGACCGCATATTAGTGGTAACCCAATTTGACTTCAGCTTACTACGCCACAGAAATTGTAAAATTAAGGATACATTAGTCAACGGCACGAACTCGTCATTGGGTGCAGCTAAATTGCTTGCTATTTCACCAAGCACAGTGTAAGAAAAGAATAGAAGGATACACGTGCAAGAAGGATAGTGATGAGCAGTAAGGAGATCGTATGATTATGATTTATAACCTTATGATTTCTACATAAAACGACCGCGCAGAAATCATGATCAGAAATTTGGCTCAAGGGCTCATTTAATAACTACGGAATGTTTCTATTTGATACAAATTTATTTGAGCTTTTATGTACTCCGTATATTTACGCCTAAAGTTGCATTAAAATCAATGTTCAAATGCGGTTTTTTTGAGGCTCGTCTTTTTCAAACCTATTTTATTTATTAGATTAAATTTATAGCTTATAAACTTTATATGCTACAGAGAACTCAGCGTTTGCCGTTCATCACTCAATTTGTGATCATATTTTAATGACACACAGTAGAACATCATCTCTACATGCAGTCCAATTTGCATACGTGCAGTCTGGTAGGAACAAATCGTAAAGTCCGTTTGTAAACACTCTTAAATAGCTGGCAAGAAACACAAAGATACGGGCTCGAGTCCCGGCGATGCACTTTGTGATAATGTCTCCGAGGCATGACAGTTATGATTGATGATCGATTTTGACAATTCGAATTAAAATGTGAATCGATTCGTTAAATAATTTATTTTGGAGGAATGGGGACCTTTTAACATTTGTGATGTGCTCGATACGATTTTGTGGCGCGTATCTTGGAATTGAATGAGCTACTACTTCATCCCTGCTATGCTTGTGTACATAAATATTAATGTATATTATCTTGTTTTTGCTTTTTTAAAAAGCATGTAAAGAAACGATACTAAAAAAAATATCAAGTAACATTTTTGTTAAGAAACAAGCATACGGCCCTCTTGATGGTAAGTGGTTACTGTGACCTAAGACGCGTGCAATACTAGGAGGTATCAAACTTACGTTAGACATAAGTTATTTTATCTAATTCACCCAGCAATTTCAGCAGTTTCAATTTTAGAGCAATAGGAGTAGGTACCTAAATTGCAAGATATGGAAAACGGTAACCAAATAATACATTGCAAGATGCAAGTCAGTAACTAACTTTAAGCTACCGTGCTAAATCATGACAAACAGACAAACACTATCAGCTACTGTTCTAAAGCCACAATATTTTAGTTAGGCTTTATCTCATCTCATAAAAACTTATCCATCGCCAGAACATTTCATCTTTCCGTTATAAGCATTCCAGTTTTGTTGATTTTATCAAATCGAATTCATATAATCATATTTCGATACAAAAACTGATATTTCGATACGAGTTGAATTCATAACTTTTGAATTCGACTATTTTTCGATTGTTAAAAGCGTCTAGCAAACTTTAACTATGGTATTTGTAAAACATGGTTTACACGCAGTGCTGTTTACGTCGTTTCGCAAAATTTTGTATCATACGAACATCTTTTTTTATTGCAACTAAAGTTCAAATTAGAGTAACATTTTGAAATGACAGTTTTGAAATTGTTTTTTTTTACTTTATTGAATTGATTTTCCGGGGATTTACTTCAATTTTCATCTACACTTATTTACATGAGCACTCACAAGACTCTACTAGGTGCAAAATAAGATCTAAATTTGGATCTTAATCGATATTTTTTTTTAATTATGTAGATTTGGTGCTAAATAAGATTTTTATTTCACTCAATTTTTATCCGGGTAAACAACAGAATCAAGGTAGCAAGATAGCAATAAGTTTAAAAAATATGTTCTTAGACGCAACATAATAATACTTTACAAACTTTTACTTTAAAATGAATAATGTGTATTTTCTGCTATAGCTTAACAACTAACACACCCGTATTAAACAAAGCTTATGTCTAAAAACCATTGCGGATCGAGTTCCTAAAAGCTGTGAATTGCAGTTTCAGAAACGTCAATGTAAAGAATTCTCAGTGAAAATTGTGATCAAATGTGTAATCTGAGACTTATGACTGCGAAGTTACGCTGCGGGACACAACGCTGGCATTCGAAAAACAAGAGCTACTGGTAGAGGCACCATTTATAAAGTAAACGTACTTAAATATAATCAAGACAACAATATAACAATATATTTTCATCGAAAATAACAGAAACAAAATCATAAACACAATAGTTACATAAATAGCTAACATTTGCATTAAGTGGAAAGTTTATGCCAATGATAATCTATTTTTAGATGTTCAGAAAGCCTGAGGGAAAATGGATTAACAGAAATAATTATTAATGTTTCTGATTGGTAAATAGTACAAATTAGATTAATCATAATAATTGACAGAAAGGAACCTAAGCGAACGTCTAATAAATGTATGAGATACAGATCAGTATCTCGCAAAACCATGGTCACCCTACAGGTCGCGGGGTGAAGTCGGTAGCTGAGATGATAGGACGAGATACAGGGACGGTCAGAGGTCGCGGCTCCCGTATTGAGGACCATTGTCTGACGTGACTCGCAGAAATATGAGCTCCATTGCATTAGATAGTTTTATACTCAAGATTTTACGGTTAGGACAGATTTAAATAAAAAACAAAGATAGCAATAAAAATCTGGATATTCTATCACGATCATCGTAATTGGCACGGCAGCTAGATTCACTAGCATGTAAGGAGACGAATAAAAATGGTAAAAAAAATAATAATAATGTTTTTATTTGATCTGACGCAATTCGATTATATTTTCTTTGGCCTACTACTTTTAAGTCCGTCCACATTAATATCTAATACTCTTCTTATAACATGACAATCATCTCTTTACATGTCTCAACATGTCCATCTTCTTATAATGTCACTAGATATTTCAAACCACTACTGTGAAAAGGTTAAAGTGCGCCTCAGAGGCTGTTTTCCTGCACAGTTATACAACGGTATTTACTTCTTATCTGCCACTTTTAAACCTCCTCTAAAAAGTCATTCTTTATTTTATTCATAATCGCGAACAAAATGATCTTAAAAAAATGATCGAAAAATTTAAAATCATTTGATCCTATAATTATATATATTTATTTATTGAAGATAAAAAAATAGAAAACCAACAGCCAGACATGATTCGCTTGAATAGTTAAGTTAAAATAGAATAACCGGTTTTTGCTGCTGGAAACATAATAGTAATAAACTACGATAATAAATACGATAAATACGAAAAAAAGATTGCTTTTTTGATTCTTTTTTTCTTTCATCCTAGTCAAATTAAGTCTAATCATTAAAGAAGTTGAGAGTTTAGCACACTAGCCTTGCTTTGAGAAAACTTGTATAATATGGGAATGTACAATGTATGGGCAATGTATTTAAATTTGATATGAATAGAAAATAAATAGCAAATAAACGAATATTAATGTATTGAAAAATAAAACAAATATATAATTTTTAAGAGGACAACACAAATGCTAGGTGAAGCCGTGACGTCAAAAGCATCTGGTGTTGCTAGGAACGGCGCAATTTAATTGTCCGTGTATAAGCCGCTTTAATTATTAATTTCATATTTTTACAATACAATTAATGTGCTAAGTGATGTTTTCCATATAAGTAGTAAAGGTTTTCCATAAATGGTCTGTAAAACTTGATGGTATATTAATTTCCAATACATATTAAAAAGAAATGAAACACGTTTATGTTCGTTTGTTTTCTGATGTGACAGGTGTATATGTACAACTTTATGTGTGTGACAGGCCAGTTTAGTTGCATTTTCAGGAAGCTTATTATAGAAGCGCACCGTGTTCCCCATAAAGGACTTATTTACTTTTTCTAGTCGAAACCTAGGGATGTATTATTTGTTTCTGTTCCTTGTATTGATTCAATGAAGATCACTATTTTGCTAAAAACCATTTCTAATTTTATGAGTGTATAACACATTTTTATATTATATATTGTGAAGCCATTGTAAGAATATTAATTTCTCTGAATATATCTCTCAAAGACTTTCACTCTTCATTTTATAAATGGTACGTTGAATCATTTAGTTATTATTGCAAAATGTATGCCAGTTTTTTAATAATAAATAATAATAATGCCCGAGCGCAGTTTCTGAGCTGTAATCAATCATACCGATGTCAACAGAAGCTTATATACGATTCAAGTATTCCCGATTATTCGATTCTTCTCCATTATTTGAATCGAGTTGACACAACCATCGGGTGACATCGCTCACACATCATCCTGTCTCATTAAGACATTATTTGGCAACTCTTTAAAACGGTTAAGACCGAGTCATACGCATTTAAGGTGGGTACCATGTAGGTTAATTCTTTGAAGGTAAAATTGCAAGCGAAATTTAGTAACTCCTCCAACCAATAATCAAACAAGCGATGGTTTGATCACGTGATGTCACTTTGACACGATTGGTTGATATAACTTAAAATTAAAATTCATATCTATACTAATATTATAATGAGTATATATTTGTTTGTTTGTTTGTTTGTATTGAATAGGCTCCGAAACTACTGGACCGATTTGAAAAATTATTTTACCGTTGGAAAGCTACACTATCCCCGGGTGACATAGGCTACTTTTTATTACGGGATAATTGGTTTGTCCCGGGAAAAATCTCCAAAGCAGGCGAAGCTTCGCGCGGACAGCTAGTTCACCAATATACCTACTGATTCGCTAATGAGAATTTTATAAATTTTCTATTCAGTGTTAAAACATTCGATTCATTTATTGAGTTTTAGATCTTAGTTTGAGTAAAAAATAAACCCTTTCAAATATCTTAAGCAAACTTTATTCCCTTTTAAAACCTTTGGTAAAAATATTACCCTTACAAATTTCTTATATAGATTTTTTTGTTTTTATCTTTATACAACGAAGCCAGCAATCAAGCATTCGGTCCATCTGAATAGTGGTTAACATACAATTCCTCCTAACCCAAGACCGAGAAGAACCGGCAAGAAACGCGTCCTGGTTTTAGCGCTTTTTTGCATGATCCATCTTATAACTACCTTAACTACGAAAATCTAATACAAGAGTTTATACATTTAAAATGTGTCGGTTAACTGTCCGAGGGTAAAGCAACATGTGGCCATGCATTCTTATCAGTAATATAGACATTTATACTATAACACTACTGCTTGGAGGCAGAATATCTGGAACTGTGACGTACCTACAAATACAGACCCTTGCTGTAGAGTCCTACAAGGTTGGGGATCTCTAGAATTGCGAGAGAAAGTGATATTGTATTTATGACAACAAGTATCTTCGCAAAATACTACTTTGTGTCAGACGATTGGTTTTCAAGCTGGATTTATTGTGAGCAGGGTTTAGTAAAAATATATTTAATTGATTGTTTGTTGTGATACGGGACAAACGTATTTTTGTACGTATGTTTATAGATTTTAGATTTATAGATGTTTTTATAGTTTTTGGGATCTATCTTATATGTTAGCTAATGTGACTTTTAATATGTCGCCAGATAGAATGACGACAAACGATGTTCTAACTCCATTCGATCTATTTAATACTCAAACAAGCAAGTTAACACGCTTACATAGTGAGAATTTATTTTTTGACACGTAATTTTAAGTAAGTTTTATGAAGTTTTAAGTTTCTCTAAATTTGATGTATTTTGTTATTGTTATAATGTATTTATTTAGTCCGTCGTCCACATCAAAACAGTCAATTTATAATCTCCTCTCTATTTTTCAGTGGAAACTTGTAATTGGCCATCAGCGTACATGCACTCTACATGTATCTACTTATTATATATATAGGTTAATATCCTCAGCTGTATAAGTTTTACAAGCATTCGAAAAAAAAAAACATGGGCTAAATATGCGATTATGATACTAACCCTTGGTTTTTGTAGTTTTCGCTTTAGCTCGTATTCTTTGCAGTTATAATAATTAATAATGATAAACTAGCAGTCCCGTTCGCGGCTTCGTCCCCGCGTTTTAAAAAGAAAAAAAAATCTGATTGTAAATCTTAACCACTCTCTAATCAACTTGAACACACAAAACATTTCATCAAAATCGGTCCATCCGAGGAGTTTATTTATAGTTTCTACAAACACACGCACAGAAGATTATATTAGAGATCATTCTGTATATTTCACACAGCATCATCTAGCCCCAAAGTAAGCAGAGCTTGTGCTAAGGAAACCGCATGACTGATGAAACTTGTTTTTTATCGACTTATCGACTTTATCAAAAAGGAGGAGGTTCTCCATTCATCGGAATCTTTTTTTTTTTTTTCGAGCCGAGCTGAAAAATAAACGAAAATCTAAAAATTGTATACAACGATGATGTTTTCATGTATTTTCATACCTTGCTGTCTCATCGGAGCTTTGCGTTAATTTGGCCTACCCATATTATAATATACAAAATACATCTACTTTCCACTAAAAATGTTTCTTTTTAAGTTTCTTTTTAGTTTTTAAAACGTAATTATTTGACAATACATACATGACATAAAATACCTATGACAAATATTTGCAGACCACATTTGTCCCGCGGCATTATTTATTTATCAATAAATAAATTATAGTAAACAACTGACTACAGCACCAAAGCCTTAAAATAAGCTTTTATGATTAGAGCGAGCTCGTTTAACACTTTGGAGGAGTCAGATCTGGATATTGATGTGTTCAATACCGCAATACCTAAGCTGAAGCATTTATTATGTAACAAATGTTTCATTAATGTTTTATCTCTTTCGTTGTTATTTTTAATTGTTACCCTTTAATTGATATACCTTTTACACTTAAACTTTTTTACAACAGTCGTCTACTTTACTGTTTAGATTTTTATTATTACTTGTTTAAATTCTATAAGTGGAAACTTGTAATTGGCCTTCAGCAAGCACATACCTCTTAATAGGTGCATGTTACATAGTTTTGCTATTTATCTTGTATTAACCTAGCTGGAAGTTTTCCAAAAAAATCAAAATAAAAAAAAATAAAGCCCGTATTACAGGAACTAAATGAGTGATAGAATATTCATGTGCATTGTGGGTTTCTTTATGATGATAAAAATGGATAATAAATGAGTAGCGAAAAACAATAAGCCACTATAGTTTGGACAAGTGTTATAAGAGACATTTCAATCGGTATGATAAATACATTCGATACTTTTGACGACTTCTGTGGCGCAGTCGGCCAAGGCCTCGGGATTTGTCTCGGGTCTGGGAGTTTCTATGTATAATTATATATACATAGAAACTCCCAGATAATATATAATAGGTAATATTATAATTATATAATATTACCTATTTATAAAAAATAAAAAAGTATAAAAGGTCATAACATAAGCTCTGCTTACTTTGAGGCCAGATGATGCTGTGTGAAATGTCCAGCTTTATTTATTTATTTATTATTAGGTAACGGATGCAGAGTCGAGTTGGAGCAGATTCGCTTTCAATATGTATGTCATATAAATAATCAGATATTTTATAAAATGCACCTCAGAGGCATTTGGCACTTGGCATCTCCAAACTTTACAGGTCCTCGAATTAACACAGTAGATGAAGGCAGTGGAATCTGGATAATGACCATAAAACCCCAAAAAATATTTCAATCATCGCCAAAAAATACCCAAAGTTCAATTGCTCATTACTGTACAACATCGAGGAAAATAAAAAGTAGTAACTAAAAGCGTTAATACCACTTTTACTTCTCGCAATTATATTTTGAAAGTTGGGTCAGAGACCGCCATGTGTGGTCCCGTCTCATCATTGCAAAAAACTCACCTTTTTACTACGAATAAGTCCGCTCAAAACTGAACTTTAGCGAACTGTGATAAAGGTCACAAAAAATCAATAAATCGGCTTAGGAGCTGTCACAGTGGAATGATTTCGTCGCGACCGATATTTCCAATTAATTGTGGGGGGAATAAAAAGGGTTCTGACAGATAGAGGAGACTAGGCAATGAAGGTTCTAGAAGGATTCTTCGTTTGTTATTTCATGAAGTAACATAGCACTTCTAAATTAATTATTTTTTCTCCTGATATTACATGTTTTATTCAGTAATCTTAGCGGAATTTTAATGAATACATTGTGATTTCATAGCACAATGTATAGTTGAATAAGTGTAGGTGCAATGTGATTTGAACGACGAGAAACCCTGAGAAAGTTCTAGACGGTCTTCCGTTGACCTTTAGAATATACAAATGACGATTCACTATTCAACCAAGTCTTTATTATCAAACAATCATTTGACACTGGCAAAATTGTCATCATTATGACGCTTTGCTTACACATGTATAATGCGTACAGCCAAGGATAGGAATGCTTTGCCGTCGTCTGTCTTTCCTGAAAACTACAATCTGGTTATCTTCAAGTCAAGAGTAAATTGGTATCTTCTAGACTTGCCCCGTCGTCGGCCACATCGTCGCTTAACATCAGGCGAGTTCGTGGTCAAATGAAACGACGAACGAAGAAGAAGAAGAAGAAAAAGAAGTTTGTAGAACAGCAAGAACTTATAATCAAACCCATAAGTTACAACACTGTCTGCAAAATCTGCAAGGTTGTCAGCAATATTTAGAAAATCAGTCGTAAGTCGTAGAAAGAATCTTTATACGCATAATACTCCTATAGGAGATATATTAGCGTACGATTTGAGATCTCTTTGACAGCGGTGATTGCGCAATTCACGCATTCTGTTAATTGTCACAAGTTATGTAATAGGGTGTTCTGTAATAATAAGCACCATATATTTTTGATAATAATGGATGGAATATGTTGATCAGTATTTCAAGCAGTTCTTGATGTAGTTTTGTGTGTGAAATGTCCAGCATTATATATTAATTTACTTTTGGCTACTCTCCTCTTCGTTTCTGGGTCTGCGACCTACGTCGACGTCCCGGTGGGGGTGGTATTGTGAGCTCCGCGATGAATTTTCAATGACCCATAACCACTGACAACCATAAGCTGGACTCTGTCAGCACTAGTTCATGACTGGATGAAGAGCTTTGGAGGGACTTATTCAAATATAAATTCATTACAATTCAATGAGGGCTTACATATTTGAGCCTTTTGGAGACGAGACCCCGGGCCCTTGGGGAACAGGAGCCCGTAGCGTTATCAAAATTATTTCACGGTGTCTATTAGAAACATCGCGCCAAGAGCTGGTTCCTATCTGGCCCAGCGTAAATACATTGCCTTTCAACGTGGGAATGCCCTTCGGCAGTGATCTGGATTAAGCTATCTATAGATCATTTTAAACAGTCCTTAAATATCTCAACTATTTCACACGTTTTTATATAATTGCGTATTATATAAAACTTTGAACTTTTCTGTAATTATTTTAAAATTACAGATTTTCAGATATTCAAATGAGCATGTTGAATTGTTTCACAAATGAAGTGAATTTAGGTTCCAATGACTCCAAAATCAAGTTATAGTAGAATTAGACAAGAAATGCTCATATAATTAGTCTACTTCTAGACTGACCTATCAGCTCAGTTGGTAGTTGCTCTGCCTTCTGCACTGTAGGTTGGGGGTTCGATTGTTAAACATTTGTGTTATCACCATTGTTTCTCCCAACCAACTTAATTACTTAATTGGTACATAATTGATTCAGGCGTGACTTTGTGGAAATCCATTGCAACATAATTGAATAGGTAGGCATATATTCAGTACTACCCCGGAATAGTACTAACTATAAGACAGATACTCAATACCTGCGTGCCCCATCATCGGCCACATCGTCGCTTAACATCAGGCGAGTTCGTGGTCAAACGTAGGTCTATCTATGATATAAAAAAAAAAAAAACTATCCCGGGGATAGTAATAAACTAACTATTAGACAAATATTCAGTTCTATCCCGGAATAGTAATAACTATTTAACAAATATTCAATACTATCCTGGGATAGTATTAACTATTAGACAATAATTCAGTTCTATCCCGGGATAGTACTAGCTATTAGACACATATGCAATACTATCCCGGGATAGTACTAACTATTAGACAAATATTCAGGTCTATCCCGGAATAGTACTAACTTTTAGACAAATATTCAACACTATCCCGGGATAGTACGAACTATTAGACAAATATGCAATACTATCCCGGAATAGTAATAAATATTTGTCTACTTATTCAATATTTTACTTCTATAGGAACATTACTAAACGCAAAACCACCATGAACCTAATTATAAGGTTACATTTTCTTAATCTACTTATTGTTTGATTTGAGTAACTAGTGCTATAGGTCCTGAACTCGATTGGGATTTACAATTTTAATTGTTTGAAATGAATCTATCAGCTATAGGTGATTGAGAGTTTTTGTCAGATCTCCGGTGGTCTCATAATGAGACGAAAAAGTAAACACAAATTCGGCCAAGTCCGTTCGACTTCCACTCAATCCTACCTGTCGCGAGTCTAGAGCACGAATGAAGCCTCTGAGGAGCACTTAAATCCTTTCACCACACTGGTTTGCAATAACTAGTGACGTAAACGTGACGGGCTCACCACTATGAGTCGTCAAGCTGGAATCTTGTCGTAATGTGAATTTATATGAATTTATGATGAGAGTCGTCAGTCAGTCGCCATCGAAGCGTCTCTCGTCATTCTTGGACAGTGAGTTCTGGCTCTGGTGACGTTTTCATATTTTGTATGTATAGTCAGTGAGGCTTTTGTCTATATGAATTTTTTAGATATTTCTATGTATAAGATGTATGGATTTACAATAAATATTTATATAAGTAGTATATCAATCATCTGGTATCTGATAACACAAGCTCTGCTCGGGGCCAGATGATGCTGGCAAATGTCCGGCAGTTTTTATTTATTTATTTATCTATAGGCCAATTTTTTTGTTACCTGTACAATATAAAACCCTTCCGTGAACAATAATCTAACTAATGATTTAAACCGTATCAAAATCCGTTGCGTGATTTAGGAGGAGTTAGCGGATATACAGACAGACAGATGCGGAAATCGACTTTGGTTTATACTATGTAATAATAAAGATTAAGTTCGAGATTTATACAACGAGATAATCAAAGAAATAAAGGCAGTTTTCCAATGACAATAGCGTAGCCAAACGCGTATGAAGCAAGCCCTAACATTACGTAATTTAAGCCTGCTTTCATATTATAAAAACCGTCCACAACACGTTAATCCTCAAAAATCCACGTCCTTTAGGTATTCTGCTACACAAAGCATGTTGTCACAATGTCTACCGAAATTAGTACAGACATTTTAGTCGAGACAACAACATTTCAAAAGCATTATTTTCACAAAAACTCCGTCCGTGTTCGTATGACGTTCAGGAATGGTGACATTTTTGCAGAACTAAGCTGTTGTGGTGCCGTGGACGATAAAACATTGGACTTATAATTGTTATGTTAAAATTGGTACATTTAAATGTATTAACAGAAATGTTAGAATTCTATTATACAATAATATAAAATACATATGAAACAGTTGAGCTGTCGAAGGACGGGAAAAACGAGATATTTACCATGACACTCGAATGTGAGTTTTTCGGCTTCCAGATATTTCGGCACAGTTGCATGCGCGACATAAACTGTGATAAACTGAAGTCGTTGCGGGTGGATGGTTTTGGTAGACAAAATGATCACAGGTATATGAGGTAAGTAAGACTTAGTGCATACTGCGGATTCTTCCGCTAATGTTTCACGTTATTGTGATGTTTGTGGAATTAGATGTAAGCGCACGTACAAACGGAAAAAAACAATAATGAATGACATACTATAAACTTCAGAATAATTCGGATCAATTCGCTAATGAGCCCTAGACCTGAAGTTCAAGCATTCACTCGAGTTCAGCTAGAATGTGTACATACCATGTGAGTTAACTAACTTGACGAAGCTCTGTAAATGCATCCAGAGTTTGAATGGTCTAACAGGTATACTAATTAATAAAAAAATACTTAACACCGGACATTTCACACAGCATCATCTGGCTCCAAAGTAAGCAGAGCTTGTGTTATGGGTATCGCATGACGATATACCTACTACTTATATACTATATTTTGTTTGTAAGTACCTAGGTAGGTACATATTATAAATATAAACACCCAGACCAGAGACCAATACTTGCAAATTATACAAACATTTGTCCTGCGGCAGGAATCGATCCCGCAACCTTCTGCATCTCAGCTGGGCCGGATTCTAGGATGTTTCATTATCACAGCTTTCGCAAGTTGTACTATAAATTTATTCGCACTCTATGCGAATCGCAAGCGTGAGCATGCGACCCGCGGATCAAACTCAACCTAATGAGGAATCTCAAATATATTAAAATAGTGTCGTGCTCTTACGTTTACTTTCACCGTTCAAGTGGTACCATTGAAAAGTGGAGTCCATAGGTTAGTGCGTCCAAGGACAGACTCGCCCATGAGTGTAGTCATGGTATGTCGTGAGCGGTGTCCTCTCGGCTGTTACATTTCATGGTTATGGCTTACGTGGCTGGCTTGTCAACACACACATTGCTTTGAAACGCTTAGCGGATTTATAGGACTTCAAGATACGTGAAATCATAATAAGTGATCCTAGCTTTTTGATAAATAAAGATCTTTTAAGAAGAAAAAGTGGTGGAAATACTAAACTAAATACCAAACTAGTACCTTTTACTGACAGGCATATTAAGGTGACAAAGATGATTGATAGAATAATTATATATTTTTAAATACTTATGATATTATATAACACCCAGGCACACAAAAAAACAACTATGTTTATCAAACAAACGTTTATCGAACGGAAGGAATCGAACGGAATATATTTCGAAATAAACGAATGGTGTCATTGCCGTTGCGAATTACCATGTAGGAATAAGATTAATTCAACCCTAAATTAAAAATGAAATGACTACGTAACTAAGTGCCGTTTCGTTCATTCACTCATTCGATTTAGTAAAATGTTGCCAGTAATTTTTCATGAACCTATTATTTTTGTAACCTTTATCGCATTGAAACGGAATAATTAAAATAAATAGGCATGCCTACTTATACGATGTTTCTGGAAATAAAGTTTAGGAAATTCCTCTAATAAATTTCACTCCGTTCCAGTTTCGAATCACGAAATTTTATGCTGTAAAAAGGGGAATACAAAATTCCCGTCTCAAAGATCCGAAGTAATTTTCGATTCATGCACGATACATGCTTCGGCATGTTCGCAAGAACGACGAACATGTGGCAAGTCGTGTTAGAAGCGTGTTCGTATCCCGAAATGCATTTTTTGTCCAACTCCGCGTCTTGTAAACTTGTATACGAAATTCGAATGTACGCGCGCGTTTCGTCAAAACTTTGTTTTAATTTCTTATTTTTGCGACCGTTTCCACGCTTTGGACTTCTTCGGCAAATATTTGTGTAACTTTGTTTATTATTCCAATTTAATTCTAAAACACAATTCCGATGGTTTCCAAGACGTGTGCTGTATTCTTAAATAAGATAAGATATTTTTACTCGTTTCGAATCTTACAATGTTGTACTAATCGTTTATTTCCATTTTACATTTAAATAACTTCTGCCCGCAGCTTCACACGCATAGTACATACATAAAAGTAGCCTATGTCCGCTCCCAAGATACAATCTATATCCATACCAAATTCGATTGATGAAAAAACAAAAAGTTCTGTTGATCCGATCGCTACCAAACTTCACAGGATCACCCGCTAGGCCAATCTGAAAGTATCCTACAAACTTCATCGAAATTGATCCAGCCGTTTCGGAGTCTATAGGGAACATACATACACACATCGCCTTTTATTTATATAAATACCGTTTACATACTTATATAGTTGAGGATTGTAGATCGGTTTGATACGACTCTTAGATACGTAACGTGTTTCACATGTCTAAACTAACATTGTACAGCGAAAAACATTTTTTTCAATAGATAAAAACAGATACCTACTTATAAACCGATTTAAAAAATCTTATTCCTTTATAAGCTTTGACGACCTCTGTGGCACAGTGGGCTTAGGTCCGGCTGAGACGCAAAAGGTTGCGGGTTCGATTCCCGCCGCGGGACAAATGTTTGTATGATCTGCATGTATTTGTCTCGGGTCTGGGTGTTTCTATGTATAATATGTATGTATTTACAAAAAAAAAGTTTATAAGTAGTATATCAGTCATGTGGCATCCATAACACAAGCTCTGCTTACTTTGGGGCCAGATGATGCTGTGTGAAATGTCCGGTATTATTATTATTATTATTAAGCTACATTATTAGCGAGTAACACGGACAGTATATATTTTTTTAATTAGAGGTAATTACATATATTGCAATAATGTAAATCAAATCAATATTTGATATTATTGAATATTATTCCGTCTGCAAATACTTTTTCTTTTTTATTTTATACTCACATCTCAGTTGGTAGCTCTGCGTTTTGCGCTGTTGGTTGAGGGTACGATTCCTTCCCAGGACAAATATTTCTTCGATGAACATAGATGTTGGTACTGTATCTGAATGTTATAAAGTATCACAAGTATGTGTTTAAAAAATATATAAGTATTCTATCAGCCATCTGGTCACCATAATACAAGCTATGCTTTGGGACTAGATGGTGTTATGTGCATTGTCCTCCAATATTTATTTATATAATAATATTGTATACATATGAATAAGTAAATAAGGTCGGACATTTCACACATCATCACCTGGCCCTAAGCTAAGCAGAGCTTGTGACATGGGTACCACATGACTGATATAAAATGTATATACTTTTTTAAAGTAAATACATATATAATATACATAGAAGCACCCAGACCCGAGACAAATACTTGCAGATTATACATTTGTCCCGAGACGGGAATCGAACCCGCAACCTTCTGCGTCTCAGCCGCGCTTTGGCCCACTGCGTTACAGAGGTCGTCGAATATATAATAATATTCAAGTAATTAGGTACAATAACAGTTTTGATAACGTAAGCGCACGATAAAGATATTTTCATCTTTCTATACCCATAAAAGAGCTCAACCTGCCTGACTGATAGACTGACAGATTCATTATCGCCGAGCCGAAACCGCTGAAGCTAGATAGCTGTAATTTGGAAGGTGGCTATCTCTTACAGCAAAACCACGCGGGATTTTTTGAAATTCAACCCCTAAGCGGGTTAAAAGGGGTGATAACGAATGTATGAAACTTTTTAACGCGTGGTGCGATTTCCTTGAAACTAAATTGAAACTTGAATAAATAAAATGCAAGATAAATGGACACGTGTTTTATGATTTTTCAAAATAACGCTAACAAATGAATATAATGGGTTGTCAAAGTTTGGATTGGATTTTTTAACGGGTGGTGTGATTTCTAAGAAACTTGGTTTGGATACTTAAAATGCAAAATAAATGGACACGTGTTTCAGGATTTTTTAAAATAACCCTCATAAAGGAGTAAAAATGGGTGTGAATGTTTGTATGGAATTTTTTTATTGTTGGTGGGTGTGATTAGTTTGAAACTTATCAATAAAATTTGGCAAGTCGATAAAAAGCATCCTGGGGAAGGAATAAAGCTCAATTTCTCTAAAAAAAACGGGTTGTACTCCGGGAGTGCCGACAGAAGTGAAAACTTATTTTGGCGCGTTAGACATTTTTTAGATGGGTACTAGGGTTATTGGGTTATTGGGTTATGAATTGCATTTTATTAGTTATTAGAAACTTTAAAATACATTTAATATTCTTTTATGTTTTTGTTCAGAATGTAGATAATATATCAAAGAACCTAACTCAGTAAATTCTCCATACAAAAGTAGACTGTAAACATGTGAATGTTTATAATCAAATGGGGCGAGCGCGGCAGCCCTGCGTCTCGTAACGGTGTCGCGAGTCCAGAGGTTTACCTCATCTAAAAATATGCGTACCGCGCTAAAAGAAGTTTTCACTTCAAAAATGCGGACGAAGTTGCGAGCAACAGCTAATCCCACATAAACATACCACAATCAAATCATCGTCTAAAGATCTCTCGCCCAGAATCTAAAAGGTAAAATAAAATAAGACCTCATCTCAGCTTGATTATCAGTCGATCTATCGTAAAACCATTGATTACACCATAGATTAAATAATAAACACTACGCACGGGAGCGCGTAATCATCGAGTGAACGGAATGAACGATGAGTGAATGAGATGATGGCTCTTTATAATAATTTCACACCGTCGTCGGGCGCTAGTAATTACACAGAGTATAATGAGCATGATATGCTTTTATGAAATGTAATATTATTTCTATTTGTTGAGCTTAGAGATCTTTACTAAGTGGTTATTGCATGTTAGTTTAGTTCGGCTGACTACAGTTTGTTAATTGTTTTCGTCCGCCATTTATTTAATCTACCATATTGTGAAATATATAAAACAATGCACACTAAAGCATCTAGTCCCAAAATAAGCGACTTTGTATTATGGTGACCAGTAGGGCAATTATGGAACTCTTGATACAATCAATGTCTATCAGTTTCGATTAGCAATCGGCATCAATATCTATCAATTTCGATTAGCAATAGGCATTATTAAATCAATCATATAAGATGTATTTAAATGTTTAGTACGCTAAACACGGTTCCTACCACAATCGTACTTTGTAAATTGGTCGAGTTATAGTTTGACACCAACTTCACATTGTAACTAGCGATAGAAGCCGATAGCAATCGCAGCGATCCGTAATACCAATTCATCAATAGTAACTGAAAGCTATTAGTATCAATGGTTTGATAGTATCAAAGTTCCATAATCGCCCCACAGATGACTGATGGAATACTTATAATTTTTAAATACATACATGATTCTTAATAATACCTAGACACATAAAAGACATATGACATATACATAGACATATACATAGACATATACATAAACATATACATAGACATATACATAGACATATACATAGACATATACATAGACATATGTATACTTAGACATATGATCATCACACAAATGTTTGTCCTGGGAGAGAATCGAATCCTGACAAGCCTGACAAGCCTAATAGAATATTTTTTTTAGTGTCTGGCCTTTAGGAATCATCATAATCATCTGTAAACTGGTTGCCATGGTATAAGCTTTTTGCTTAGTTTGGCTTAGTTTGGTTTGTATATTGAAATTAATATATATTGGTTGACAATTGAAGACCTCTAGCGCAGTGGGCGAAGGCACATTTGAGATTACCGCTTCGGTAGCAATTTTTGTATTATCTATAAATTATCTGGTCACCATAATACAAGGACTGCTTAGTTTGGGGCTAGATGGTATTGTGTGCATTGTACACCAATATTAATAATTTTTATTTATTCTTACTAAATTGTTTGAGTGACATACTGTGTCAAAAAGAGATAATTAGATGAAGATGCAGTCAGTGTCCAGCCTTCCTGCTATAAGTTGCAGGTAGCTGTTGGAGCTGCCCCTCACGTGACATATCAGGGACGACGTTCTCTTGCGGATGATCTCATAAAAGTCATCGACGCGTGCGTTCGCGAACATCTCCGATGTGCTACAGAAGTATGGCAGCCTCAAGCCCGTACCTCGGTTATTCTATTAACCCCAACTGGTCTTGACAAAGGCACAACTAGATCCAAGAAGGTATAGAAAAGAACCTAGGTATGTAAATTCTGGTCGTCCAGTCAAGTTAATATATGCATACTAAATCGTCCAACTAAATTGCATTTAAAACAAATTATGAAAGCTCGTAAAATACATTAATTAATTAAACGCTTTATAAGTTTCGAAACGAGTCCTTGTACAACACTAGCGGTATTCATAACATCATAAAAATGTCCACGTGACCTTATTTACCAAAAAAAGCCCATCGGAACATAATTATCGACGTTTTTAGCAAATCTATCAATTTCAAATTATAATTAGAAAGAGATAAATATACAAAACTCGGTACGAAAGACTGAGACGGCAATTAATAGACGCAAATGTAACCTCAATTTTATAGAAGCCTTATAAGGATCGAGCAGAAAGGATTTTATTTTGGAATTGTCAAATGAAATCTAGTTTTATGTCTTAGGGATTAAGATGTAGAGTCGAATGGTGATATAATAATCGTACCGTGTGCAACCGCCAACACAGATTATGACAAGTAAATTATAGTAATGAAGTCGTTTCAAATGGTTAAAATATGTTTTTATGGTTTTAAACTTGGTAAAGATATCTTTACAGTTCGTTAGTAGATGTCAATGAGCTGTTTTATTCCTATCATGCATTCATACTTATAATATACCTCGAGTATCACGTGTTCGATTTCCGCCGCGAGACAAATGTTTGTATGATCTGCAAGTATTTGTCTTGGGTCTGGGTGTTTCTATGTATAAAATGTGTGTTTAAAAAAAAGTATGTAAGTATATCAATCATGTGCACAAGTTTTGCTGGGTTAGCGCTGTTTCGCACCACAGGTTCTCACCACAAATTATTTTTTGTCGTTTCGTACCAAAAAATGTCAGTGTTTCGTCCCATAACAAAAAAATATAAATATTGTCGGCGTTTCTACCGAAAATTCGTTTCCGTTTCTCACCACAAGAGATTTTGTACCGTCAGAACAACATTAGTAAACTACAGATTAATTTAATGCGTAGGGAAATGTCCGCGAATAAAAACAAATATGGACATTGTAGGACATTGCACACAACACCATCTAGCCCCAAACTAAGCATAGCTTGTATTATAGTGACCAGATGACTGATATAATATTTATATATATTTAAATACATACTTATGATATTTTTAACACCCAGACACAGAACAAACACCTATGTTCATCACACAAATTTTTATCTTGAAAGGGAATCGAACCCTTAACCTATAGCGCAGAAGGCAGAGCTACTACCTACTGCGCTGACAAGCCCGTCAGCTTAGTTGGTATTTGTTACAAACCCTACTTTAACATTCCCAGAGTTATTAAATAAATAGCAGTAGCGACAGCAATATAAATGCAACTGCAATATCCACGAATACGTACTAATACGTATTACCAAACTCCTACAAAAGTAATGAAAAATTACACCATCGTGTTGCACAAATCTGTATAGGAATTTTGTTGGTATATTTGGGTAAGGTATATACATTGATGCCAATATTTCGATTTTAAGTACAGCTGTATTAAAAGGTAAAATATCTATCTCTTCACTGTGAAATGGCAAAACGTATTTCAATATCCACGAAAACAGTCTCAGGTTGTAAAATAATCTTACTATGGAAGCTATCTGCTGTTTATTACTCGGCTGTCGCCCAGGCGAAAATAAGCTTTTACATAAGAGAGATATTAATGTAAAACAAAAAATGTGTTTGACAGCAGATATAGCGCTACTGTTGTACACTAACACACAAAACATGGCGATTATCAAACTATTCTTTCGAGAAAAGAAACAACCTTTTTCATTAATAGCTATGAATATGAACTAAACGTAAACTAAAAATAATTTTCGATATGTTTTGATCGCGGAGGAGAAATCGTAAAATAACAGGTATTTCTATACCCAAATAAAACTGTTGTCAAGGAGAGAAATCGATGTCTACAAGGAACAAGTCAAAGGCAAAATAGGTACACTTTGAATTAGTAGGTACTCCTAATTACTACTACTGATCCGGTTCCCTTGTTACGTAACTCGCGATAACAAGTAATAGGTGTGAATTTCGCGATCGCTTCTGTCAAACACTTTTTGCACGCTAATATTTCGCTATAAAACGTATTTTTGCCTCGGGACGGGCGACAGTCTGGTAATAAGGAGAGGAGCTGGTTTTCGTAAAGAGTTTTTTTACGACTTGATACTGATTTCGTTATTGTGTGTTGCTAATACTATTACTTTTGCATAATAAATAATAAAAAATGCGTGATTCCGGAGATTTTCACACATTCTCTGGCACCAAAGTTATGTTGCTTGTGTTATAGGTTACTGACTACATGACTGTTATATTACTTATGTACTTTTTTTTGTAAATACACACATTATTATACATAGAAACACCCAGAGTCTACATATTTTCGTCAGTAAATAAGCGACAGGCGAGTAATAGATCGCTGCAGCTAGCTTCCTGGTTTTTATTACAACTTGCGACTTATTTCGCAGATATAGCTGCCGCTTCTGCTACATTTACGTAATAACCCTGTTTCGATAATACATTCAAACCGTATAATACACGCACCTTTGCTAAAGCCAACACTCAAAGGCCAATTGACATTTTAAGTGCATTTTAAGGTAACTATAACCATAAATCCACAGGGCATCAAAATTACTGAGGTGTTAACTTGACATTGTTTACACTTATCGACTTAATCGCCTTGATTAAGCAATTAAACGGCCATTTTCTTAAAAAATACGGTTCTTTGACACGGGTAATTATTTACGTAAACAAATATTTGACATAGCTATCCCCTGGAATGGTGCGCGTGCGCCTTAATTGTTTATTAAAATAACTGGGAACACATGAGTTGGATTTACGGGTTCATAATGACGTTGTCGGTCGTAAAAGACTTGTGTGGTCATAACGCGAGCTTCATTCGGCACTTGATTCATGTAAGTACGTTTTAATTAAGGCAGTACCCTGAGCAAATTACCTTGAAGCGTTTTGTCGGAGCTCAGATCGCAACATTTTATTAGAAAACATACAAATAAAAACCTTGTTACCATGTATAATATCATGTTCTCATAACACAAGCTCCGATTACTTTGGGGCTAAACGATGCTGTGTGAAATGTTAAGCATTATTTATTTATTTAAAAAAAAGTTGAACGTATAAGTATTGTGGGCCACTGGATGATGATGCTGAAACCGGTATCATCGCTGGTGGCTCAATAGTCTGTCTAAGACAGACCTATAATAATATTATATTTTACTTAAATTTTCATTTTGAAATTGTATCGTATCGTCGGTATTGTATTGTGTGTGATTAATGGACGATGGGTCCGAAATAAATGATTTATTATTATTATAATTATTCATTTAGTTCGTTCTCATATTATTCGTGTGAGCAGCACAAATAATGCGCACTAAAATGACGTTAACTTTAGATGACGATAATTGTTGAATATGTTTATTATTAAATTACAAAATTAACAATAAAATGATAAACAAATTTGAAACGAGTTGCAAGATATTGAAAATACATATCATATATTTTATATAAAAACTAGCTTCTACCCGCGGCTTCGCACGCATAGTACATACATAAAAAGTAGCCTATAAGATACAATCTATCATACCAAATTTGATGATGCAAAAAAAACAAAAGTTTTATTGAATCACCCGCTAGGCCAGTTCTTAAAAATTTCATCAAAATCGGTTCTACCGTTTCGGAGTCTATAGGGAACATAGATACATCGCCTTTTATAGATATAGATTATTACTTTGATTAACGAGCATATAACCACTAAATAGTGCCGAAATACCTTTCATTTCATTGTTTATCAATTTTATTTACATTGCATTCTATTCCAGCGCCAGGATGGTATTTGTTGTGTTCGTGTTTTCTCGCATCAGCATAATGCGTTTCAAATGGTTCCCGAGGATGCCTCGTGGAGAAGCGAAACACGTGGCAAATTTCTTCTGTGCCTAACTCATTAGAATAAATTATCAGGATACTACTAGACATTGATCTACCTTATCACTCAGGTAACATCTTAAGTAAGTACAAGTTTTTGAGGTCGTGTAAATGAGCACAGGTATTGTAGATAAGACCCCAATGTGCTATCATCTGTTCGTGAGTTGAATCGGGAAATGCTCTACGAAGTTGTTAAAAATGTATAATACAGTGGCATTGACGTATCACTATTGTCTTTGTCTCCATCCGGTCCTTACCCTTAAGGGTCAAACTGTATACCATCGCAAGATGAAGTGATAATGCTAAATCTATTTTTTTTTTTCAAGTTATACGCAAAACCGACAACTTTTACTATTACCCTTACTTTCAGGACTCCACAAACCACAAACTCAGTGCTGAGTTAGTGGTCTGGTTTAGTGGTAGTAACCCCTTCTGATCCAAAGATCGTGGATTAGACAGTCACCGACACATTTGAAATGTAATAAACTCTCTTGTATTAGTATTTCGTAGTTATAAGATGGATCATGAAAAAAGCGCTAGGACCAGGACGAGGTTTTTGCCGGTTCTTCTCGGGCTTGGGTTAGGAAGAATTGGCAACTAAATTCACCTAGTATGTACACAGTTTCAAAGATATCCTTGTGATTTTATTGAATAAAATATCTTATGACTTTGACTTTCGTATAAATCCATACTCTAGAGTTGTTTTTCTTTATATACTAATTGTTTCCAACCAGTGTGTTGAAAGGATTAAACATGATCAGAGGCTCTTAAACAAACTAATATATTAAATACGAATTATTGTGCGTGTTAGTTTGTTACTTTCAAGCTCAAACAGCTGGATGGATTTGGATGAAACTTAATACATAAAAGTGTACCTTTTTTTTACTGTTATATACCTACATAGGTAATCTTAGTTACATAGTTAGCTAAGAACTAATTGATACTTACAGAAATAATTACAGAAGTGTACGGAATAATAAACAATAATATAAAATACATGTGAAACAGTTGAGCTATCTAAGAACCGTTTAAAACGATCTATAGATAGCTCAAATGATCCACATCACTGCCGGAGGGCAGCGTTCCCAAGCTACTGCCGGCATTGCCACGTTGAATGGCAGTGCTAATACGCTGAACCACATAGGAGCCGGCTCTGGCTGAACACAGGTTTTATATCTTTGTAGGTACCATGCGGGAAGCAGCTGGTTGGTAAATAAAGAAATAGCAACGAAAAACCCGGCAAGATCGAGCGACGACATAGGTAATTAGTAATAATTAGTGATTTTGCCGGGTTCTTAATTAGGTAAGGATAGTAGAAGACCGAGATAAATAGCACAAACAACGAGTTGTATATACCAGTGGGATGAGGCATAATTTTTAATTTACAAAACTTTCAAATTATTAAACAATTTTTTTTTATTAAACAATGCCGGATATTTCACACAACATCATCTGTAGGGCGATTATGGAACTCTTGATACAATCAATGTCTATCAGTTTTGATTAGCAATCGGCTTCAATGTCTATTTCGATTAGCAATACGCATTATTTCAATCAATCATATACGATGTATTTAAATGCTTAGTACGCTAAACACGGTTCCTACCACAATCGTACTTTGTAAATTGGTCGAGTTATAGTTTCACACCAACTTCACATTGTAACTACCGATAGAAGCCAATAGCAATCGCAGCGATCCGTAATACCGCTTGATCAATAGTATTTAACTTTCGCGAGTTGTACTATACATTTTGATAAACACGGGCTTTACTCACGTATTACTTTGGTCGGAGGCACCGACATTGTTTCGATTCATCTAGAGAATCTTCGTCAGGGTGAGTTTGATCCGCGGTCCGCTCGTTGCCGCTCGAGTTCACGGTTCGCACTGACAATAGTAACTAAAAGCTATTAGTATCAATGTTTTGATAATATCAAAGTTCTATAATCGCCCCACTGGTCCCAAAGTAAGCAGAGCTTGTGTTATGGGTACTACATGACTGATATACTACTTCGAAATTATTTTTTTTGTAAAATACATATTATACATAGAAACCCAGACACGAATACTTACTTGCAGGTCATACAAACATTTGTCCCGGCGGGAAACTTACCCGCCACCTTTTGCGTCTCAGACAAGTATTCGCCCACTGCGCCACAGAGGTTGTCAATCTAGCCCCGAACCAAGCACAGCTTGTATTATTGTGACCAGGTGACCAACATAATACTTATATATTTTCAAATATATGCTTATTATACTTTTTAACTATCCTTACTAATATTATAAATTTGAAAGTAACTCTGTCTGTCTGTGTTTTCACGCCTAAACAGCTGAACCGATTTTGATGAATTTTAGTATAGAGATAGGGACCGTAGGTACTACGCGTGCGACGCCGTGGGCAGCAACTAGTACGATTAAATTTCATTACACAAATGTTTATCCGAATCGAACCCTACAGCGCCGATCGCAAAACTGACAGGCGAGCTGACAAGGCGTTAATTATTCAAATTAGAGAAGGCCAGTGGACTGAAGGCTAATAATGATGAATGCCATTACTGATGCATTACAATATATGTAGCCCAACCCTGATTGTGCATCATTCATTGATATTATTCATTGGCTTATTGATTAGCTAAATGATATAAAAGTCATTGTTTATAAACGCCGTGCCAATATGGGAGTGTACGTGACTTTAATGATGATAATCTTGCAAATAGCACATTAGTCATTCCTCAAGGCTGATAAGACAGCACCTTCTTCTTCTTGCATGACAATTTAAATACATATTGTTCAAAAAACTACTAAACATATAGTAACATCTTTATGCTGGCAACATTTAAAGATTAGATTTTAGATGGCAACACTTTTGCCTCTTCCCTTTTTTGTCTGCGTTTCCTCAGGAAACGTTATGTGAATCTAAAACTATTGTAAAATTTAAATAATGCAGTCCATTGAAGTTAAAATTACACGCCTTTTATTGTACACATAGTGATGGACACATATAGCTTGCAGTGACTAGATGACTGATAGAATACTTATATATTTTTAAATATATACTTATGATATTTTATAACCCCACGTCACGTGGGCAAGGAGTTGATGAATTATAAGAGTTTATATACTAGTATATATGAATAAATAATGTCGGACATTTCACACAACATCACCTGACCCCAAAGTAAGTAAAGCTTGTGTTATGGTACCCCATGACCGATATACATTTTTGTAAATACTTACATATTATACATTAAAACACCCAGACCCGAGACAAATACTTGCAGATCATACAAACATTTGGCTCAGCGTATTAGCATTGCCATTTAAAGTCGCAATGCCACCAGTGTCTTGGGAATGCTGCCCTCTGCAGTGGATCAGTTGCGCTATCTACCTATCTATCTATCGGTTAAGCTATCTATCGGTAGATTGCTTAACTATTTCACACGTATTTTATTCGGTACATTCCTGTAATTATTTCTGTAAATAAATGTTATTACTAATAATCTTATTATATTACTAAGATTGCGAGGATGTATCGGGAAACAGGTCTAATTTTTCCTCACGTCACAAGCTGACCCTATCTTGTATAAATTACTAATGAAATAATAATCTACATAATTACTTAAACTAAAATTGAAATGTACTTGATATTAATGTTTCCCTAATGGTAGGAAATCCCAGTAACCTCCGGATAAAACAGAATCATAATTAGCGATGATTTCACCGGCTGATATATCTGCTATACTAGTTGCTGCCCGCGTTTTTCATTCGTGGTAGGTATGTAGGTATCTATATAATATAATGTAACATATTCTTTTAAGTGTTTATTTATATAAATAAATAAATGACATTTCTCACAACGTCATCTGGCCCCAAAGTAAGCAGAGCTTGTGTTATGGCTACCACATGACTGATTTACCACTTATATATTTTTTTTGTAAAAATAACACATTATACGTAGAACCCGGACCCGAGACAATTGGCTTCAATTCTGTTGGCATCAACCTAACAAATTTTAGCTAAAATTTGGTTTTGAACTGTCAAATTAACTTTTGGTATTTTGCTGCTACCAACTTATCCTAATTAAATTTTATCTAACTTAATTAAGTATTCCTAATTTAGTTAGATGGTACCAACCGAATAGGTTTTACAAATGCAATGACTAACTATATATATTTTAATATATTCCTAATTTTAGAAATGAACCAACCGAATTGCCCCCAATTACCTACTTGCTTAAAATCGTGTAAACTAAGCTAACCGATTTCATTAGAAATAGTACAGTTTTTATTATTTGGCGTGCGCTGCGAATCTATTGATGATACATAAAATACTACATACGAATATATGTATAATATAACTCATCATTACCCACAAAAAGTCTTTCGTGGGTAATGAAAAGTCGATAAATAATGTTGTTTATACTTCATTTCAAATTGTTTTTTATGTCTATTTGTAAACCAAATAAACTAGTGTCTCTGTGAGCTGTAGACCTCGCGAACATTTTTCTAAATGACTGAAATATATCTTTTTTTACGTTTTCAAAATAAAAAAAAATAAAAATTTCCAAAAACTAAATCGACAAAAATATATATATAATAATAAAACCGGCTTACAAAATTTCCCGGGAATCGGTTGAGAAATGCGACCTGTAGAGGAGAAAATCCAGACAGACAGACATACGAAAGCATTTTCGTCTAAGCTGAAACACTTGCATTGCTCGGTCAATAAAAAAAACTTAGACAGTGTAATTAAATATATCTAAATCTATAAGCCGTGGACTTGAACTATGTTTTACGATAAAAATAACCCGTGCAAAGCCGCGGCCGGTAGTTAGTCAATAATCAAAAATAAGTAATAAATTCTTTCAATGGCAGAATTAATAAGAAAAATCTTGAATGACGTGACGTTAGCAATGGGTTAGTTATCAATGGGTATAACCATTGATAAAAAATATTATAAATGTTACCATGCCATATTTAACTAATTACATTAATATTACGATTTGCGGGTAGATAGTTATTTTGTTTTGTTTGTTAGTTGTTTGAGTACGTCGATTATTTGCTAGTAGTTTTACTACTGTTTTGTTGTTGCCGAAGCATGTTTTAAAAAATACCTATGTTTAAAATTGTTTCTCATGTAAGTGAAGTTAATTATTTCTTTTTGAGAAAATATATATTCTATAACCGGAACTAACTACTTACGCGTAAATAAAAAAAACTATTTAGTTTTCCTGTTACAATTTCAGATATGTCATTCAAATATATAGGTACGTACTTAAATTAATAAACTTACACCTAATTATCTTAATTTATGAATAATCATCATTTTATTTTGGAAATTCCGGCAATTAATATTTTAAGTATAATTAGCATAAATTCATAAATTGTACCTACCTACAAGGAAAATGTCGCATAGAAACCATTAAATATAGTTAATAAGTCACTTATATATTCATTTGCAAATGTAATTTAAATGTATGTTATCCTTTCATTATCATCGACAACCTCTGGGGCACAGTGGGCCAAGTCCCGGCTGAGACGCAGAAGGTTACAGGTTCGATTCCCGCCGCTGGATAAATGTTTTATGTTCTGCAAGTATCTGTCTGTTTCTATGTATAAAGTGTAATTATTTACAAAAATGTATATAAGTAGTATATCGGTCATGTGGTAACCATAACACAAGCTCTGCTTACTTTGGGGCCAGATGATGTTGTGTAAAATGTTCGGCATTATTGATTACTTATTTATTAAATTCACTTGTACAAATGTAATGCATAGCCCGACCAACATTGAAATTAATGGAGAGACAATCTTGTAGATTCCACGATCTTCCTTGGTCTTAATATTAATGCAAAACTACAAATTAAAACACCTACTAGAAGGCTTAGTACCGACTACCGATGCATGCAATTCATATGATACGGTGGCTTACTGATGAAGCTACAGCTAGAATAGTTTAATTTTAATTTAAGTTTTAATTTAATTCAGTTACTTACATAGTTTTATGTCATATGGCATCATTCTCTGGGGGCAAGCAGCTCATATTCAAGCAATATTTGTTCTTCAAAAAAGGGCAATACGTGCCATTTATAAAATGAAACCCCGAGGGCTTTATAAAAATAAATTCATATTCTCACAATAGCTTTACAATAAATTTATGAAAATGTATCATAAACTCATAAAAATAGAAATGGGTTTCAGCAAAATTGTCATCATCATTGGCCTTCGTTCATCTGTTGAAGATGATTTAGATGGCGTCTGTAAAGTTACAGAGAAGTTAATTTTAATTAAAACTTCGTTCATGGATCCACTCCAGCAAGCTGAGGTGGGTGAAGTTTCCTCTCCACTGACTCCACTCTGCCTGGGATGCTGTTTGATAGCGCAGGCCTTCCCAGATACCCACACCAACGTCTCGACCTTGCCAACAAGACCCGCAGGAAAGACGAATCAGTACATGCGGTGTCGGTTCGGTTGCAGGTGCATAACGGCTAGC
This sequence comes from Lampropteryx suffumata, assembly GCA_948098915.1. NCBI lineage: Eukaryota > Metazoa > Arthropoda > Insecta > Lepidoptera > Geometridae > Lampropteryx > Lampropteryx suffumata. Next base: position 17,401,914 of record OX402557.1, on the reverse strand, counting down.
ACCGAGCCAGGCCTATTTCAAGTTTTCTTTCTCTATTGCCAGCTCTTCTGTTAGTCAGCAGGGGGACTAACCCCCAATAATTTAAAGAAGTCCTTTATGGAGAACACGATGCGCTTCTATAATAAATATTGACGACCTCTGTGGCGCAGTGGGCCAAGGGCCGGGTGAGACGCAGAAGGTTGCGGGTTCGATTCCCGCTTCGAGACAAATGTTTGTATGATCTGCAAGTATTTTTCTCGGGTATATAACATGTATATACTTAAGTATAATGTAGTATATCAGTCACGTTGTACCCATAACACAAGCTCTGCTTACTTTGGGGCCAGATGATGCTGTGTGATCATCTGGCTGTGTGATATGTCCAGTATTATTTATTTATAATAAGTTTCCTGAAAATGCAACTAAACTACCTATTAAGAAATTCAAAGCATACACAAAGGGTAGTATTTTAAAGAAAGAATAGTAGTAGAATAGTAGAAAGAATAGAATAGTAATAGTATAGTAATATATATAAACATTTTTTATATAAATTACTATATTACTGATAAGAATGCATGGCCTCATGTCGCTCTGCCCTCAGACAGTTAACCGACCCATTTGAAATGTATAAACTCTCTTGTATTAGTTTTACGTAGTTAAGGTAGTTATAAGATGGATCATGCAAAAAAGCGCGAGTTTCTTGTCAGTTCTTTTTGGGCTTAGGTTAGGAGGAATTGGCACCTAAATTCACCTAGTACGTAAGACATTTCAAGGTAATCCTTGTGATTGTATTGAATAACGTGTCATTTGACTTTGACTTGAATAAACATTTTGTATTTTTTTATTTGGCATATACCTATTCATTATAAATCTTATCCTATCCACATAAAGACGAGAAAATGCTTTGTAGAGACATTTGCTATGCACCATGCACTACTGTAATTAGGATTGTCCTGTATACGTGGTCCCGGGACAACGTGACATGAAAATTCATTTCATAGTAGCTTCTGCCCGCGGCTTCACGCGTATGTTACCTACATAAAAAGAAGCCTATATGGTAAACCTGATCACAGACTACTCTACTAAGTTTCATCTAAATCTGTAAATCTCTGATTATCTGCCGATTTTGGAAAGCCGACTGACACACTGCTTAAATATTTTGTTTTTGTAAATACAAACATATTATACATAAAAATACCCAAACTAGAAACAAATACTTCCAGACAAACGTTTGTCCCGCGGCCGGAATCGAACCCGCAACCTTCGTCGTCCGAACCGAGGTCGTCAAGTTATTAAACATTTTGTTTTAGTCCAAACTAAATAAGATTTATTATATTTAACGAATGTTTAGAAAATCCGGTTCAACTACAAAATTACAGCCTTTGTATGCATTGTATGTACTCGCAGATTGAGTTTAAAAGCTCGTATCTTCCGTCCATCGAACAGCGATCATAAAATCAATAATTCGGCACTAGCCTAGAGGCCAGTGACCAGTTTGAGGTTATAATTACAGCAGCTAGGAAGTGAACAGCACGTCCGCCCACTTCCGCCTAGTTTTTGTACGTGGGGTACGTGAGTGACCACGTACACGAAGCTTACAATGTCAATACTTTGTAAAAAAAAGTTATAAAATGATGTACAAAATTAAACGACTAACACACGAGTAATAGAATAGAATAGAATAGAATATATCTTTATTGTACACCTTATATAATAAAACACAATATTAGAATTTAATTAAACTAAAAGTATTTAAGTGGTACAATGGGCGGCCATATCGCTTGAGAGCGATCTCTTCCTGACAACCTTTGGATGGAAAGGATCGTATTAAGTTGAGTGGACGGCGCGGCGTACATTAAGCTAATTATAATATATAAATAAATAAAATAAATATTTAACTAAATACTACATACATACACATAAATAAAAATAAATACATACAATTAAATACATAAAAACTAACAAACTAAAGTGATATCTATGAGACTGATGTGAGATAATGATGGTATACCAAGTTTTTGAAGATAGGTAAGGATTTAGCATACCGGATGGAGACAGGAAGTTCATTCCAAAGCTTCACAGCCTGCAGGGTAAAAGAGCTCCCATAGTAACAAGATGTATGAGAAGGAGTTTTAAGCTGCAGGGTTTCAGAAGAACGTAAGGATCGAGAATTGGAAAGATGGAGGAACTCAAAGCGTTCCTTAAGGTAAACTGGAGTGGAAGGAAGAAACATAATGGAGTAAAGAATAGAGAGGATGTGAGCATTCCGGCGAAGACGAATCGGTAGCCACTTAAGTTTATATCGGAATTCAGAGATGTGGTCGTACTTACGCAAGCCAAATATGAATCTAATGGAACCATTTTGAAGACGCTCAAGTTTATTGAGTTGGCCTTCAGTTAAATCAATGTAGCTGAAGTCGGAATAATCTATGATAGGGAGCAACAATGATTGTGCTAGCGCAATTTTAGTGGACGTAGGTAGAAAGTTTCGCAACCGTTTCAGAGAGGAAAAGGCAGCAAAGGTCTTTTGGCTTACCGCTGTTAACTGAGGTGCCCAGGATAGGTGCCAATCCATGAGTACACCTAAGTTTTTAACCACTTCACTAATTTGTATGATAGTGTTATCGAACATAACATGAGTAATATGGTAATACTATAAATTCGAACGTCTCTCTCTATCAGCTTGTTATCTTATCACGGCTAAAAAGTTCTGATAAAATTTAGTAAGTAGAAATATTGTACCTTAGAGACATAGGCAACTTTTATGTAGGTACCACGCAAGCAAAACCGTGGACAACAGCTAGTAAAAAAGCAAGTAGCTCTTGTATAAATTGAGTAGCATCATTCTCGAAGAACCGTTCTTCAATCTTGCACGCTCGTCAACCTTCACCATAAGTGAGGAAAGGGACTAGCATGGGTCCAGCCATCTCTTGCCCCCAATACCTAACATACAGTCACATCGTCTGACCAGCCACCTCTTATATCTAGACTAGAACTTGCTGCAACTTCGTACAATGAAACATTGACAAGAAAAAATAAATAAATCTGCGTGCACCATCATCGGCCTCATCGCCGCTTAACGTCAGGCGAGGGGTCATGGTCAATCGTAGGTCTATCGATGATAAAAAAAGAGATCGGTAACTTTTTATGTAAGTACTACGCATCTAAAGCCGCGGGCAGCTGCTAGAGTATTCTATATTGGTGGACAATACACACAGCATCATTTAAACTAAGCATAGCTTGTACGAGTTCAGCAGAAGCAGCAGCAGATGGGAAACAGATGATTGAAGACCTTTACACTCCTTGTGGAGTAGATATTATTTCATTGATCAACAATGTTACAAATCCAAATACAAAACATTATTTATTCAATAAAATCACAAGGACCACTTTGAATCGTCTTCTTACATGCTAGTGACTCTAGGTGTCGGTTCCTTCTAACCCCAGTTCAAGAAGAATCCGGGAAGAAACACGTCTGGTCTGGTTATTATTTTTATGTAGGTACTTATATTATGTATTCATTGTATTTGTGTATATCGATTAAATAAATATATATAAGTATCAATAATGTTATGCAAGTCTATTGTGTTTATTTAATACAAAAAATAATTAATTTAAACTCATAGTTCATAATTTAGGACGCCCCGATCAATTTACTATTCAAGTTAGGCTCCTCTCTATCCAAACGTTGTCTGGAAGAAATCACTCCCTTAGCGAAAAGACCACTCATTGTAAGTAAGTACATATTTTTTTAAGATTTCTTAGTTGTCAAATTGTTTATTAGCTAATCTTAATATGTACAATAAAATGTTTTCATTCATTATGGTACGAAGTCACATAGCTTTTCATATAAAATAATTATAGAGATTATTTTTGCTCGAATCACAAAATAACACAAAGCTTTTATTCCAATTATTCACACTCGAGATAGATTAATTTAAATAAAAACTTTTTTATATATTAAATTTTTTTGTGAATTGGTTTTTGAAAAGACCTAAGTATCATCCCTAGTATAATATTTAATAATTTTACACTTTATATAAAACGCTATTTCTTCCACTTTAATTTTGGCACGCCACATAGCATCTGATTCTACCATTCGGTACGACATGCGTCAACGACCTCTTTAAGAGGCGGAAGTGTCTGAGGGAAGTCACCACAGACGATATAAAAGTGTCTAAGTATGCATTTTATAATGTCTATTTCGGTCACATTCGCAGGATATTACGTTTTTCGGGGGCCATTGACTTCGACGATTAGAATTCGTGTTGCATTTCTTCCGGTGATGGTACCTATCGTGCGACATGTGGTCAATTTATTTGCTTAGAAGCGTAGGAGCCACAACATTGATTGTCTTTTGTTTAGACTTCAATGCCAAAGCTCCTACCAAATAATATGTTACGCACTTTTCGAAGCGGGCTAACCTTATTCATTTTCGTTAATGGTATGTGTCCTAATGAAGACAATTTTGCGAATATTAATTAGATTAGATTTTATAGTAAAACGTTACAAAATTGTTTGTTTGTCATTTTTTATTTTATATAATATGGTGACTTTTCATATAAAATAATTATACGGATTATTTTTGAGCTAATCACAAAAAAACACTTAACAAGATATACAAGAACGCAATGTAACACCGCAAAAGGCAAAAAAAAACAACACGCTAATCATTTATATAGATTTACTAGCTGGTGTTACTTTGTCTGTGCAGGATTAGTACTTTAAATACTCAGTACTTTGAGCTTATTTTCTTCTCCAAGGTCCTATCTATCTTTATATCAAAATTCATCAAAATTATAGTAATAAATCGTTATATTTTGAACAATTCACACAATATCTTTATAAATTAAAGCTATGTGTTATTCTGATGTATACTTAAGCTATATTATTGTAAAGTTTCATTAAAATCCATTCAGTATGTTTTGCGTGAAAGAGTAACAAACATCAATACATACAAACTTTCAAGTTAATAATATGATTATATTAGCTGGTGCCCGCGACTTCGTCTGCGCAGGATTAGTGTTTTGTGTAATTCGAATTTTACAACGCATGCCGTAATACTCGTACCTTGCACGCAGATGGCAGATTTTTTTCCTATTTACTTGACACTTATCGCTATATTTTGGACAATTCAAACAATATCTTTATAAATACAGTCTATGTGTTATTCTGATGTATAAGCTATATTATAATAAAGTTTTATTAATATCCATTCAGTAGTTTTTGCGTGAAAGAGTAACAAACATCAATACATACAAACTTTCAAGTTTATAATATGATTATATATTATACTAGCGGCCCGCCCCGGCTTCGCACGGGTGCAACGCTGATACTAATTATATTACAGAATAGTTATCCCTAAGAGATAGTCATATACCATCGCGGACTTTTTTGTAGACCTTTTAAGGTGTACAATAACTGTGGTAGGTACATTCGTTTGATCTATCTCGTAGGTTTCAGCCAGCGTTTGCAATGTAAGCGCAAAAAAATGTGTTTATTTACGATACCACATTAGAAACCTCTAAAATTATCAGTGTTACTCTACTATATTATGCATGTTTTATACATATAAACCTACCTCTTGAATTACTCTATCTATTAAAAAAACCGCATCAAAATCCGTAGCATAATTTTTAAGATCTAAGCATACATCGGAACAGACAGACAGCGGGAGGTGACTTTGTTTTATACTATGTATTGATAATGAAGTATGGATATAAATGAGCTATGATAAGTAGAGCTTGTACTATGGAAATCTGATAACTGATAAATTACATGTTAATAGATATTGATACTCAATAACACCCAAGCAAAACAAACTCCTATGTTCATCACACATGGTTTGTCCTGGGAATCAAACCCACAAAACATATACAGAAGAGTTACTCAGCTGTGAGACCAGTCAGTTAATGTAATATAACTCAAGTAACATCATAACTTCTTCAAGATCATCGCAATGAAAGACCACCATTTAGCCGATAGACCACGACTTATTTCGTGATATATAAATCATAACAAACCTTTGTGTAGGATGCGCGGGCGCCGATGACGTCAGGGCGCGATGACCAATCGCGACCTTCGCTCCGTTTATGGACAAATCATTTTCTCTCTATTTAAAGCTAACCAGGTCCTTGAGTAATATATTAATTTTATGCAAACAAAAAATGGAAATGCTCGTTAATTTCTGATATTAAAGCAAATAGATGACAGTTGAAATAAATTATTTACATTTTATTGGGATTCTAATTAGTTAGTGATTTATTTTTATTTAAATAACACCTTTACGATTGAACCTACACAACACTACAAGATATATCTAATTGTGTTACTTGTTCTGTTTTGGTCTTAATTGAACCCATTTATTTATTTATTTTAGTATTTGCCTCGGGTCTGGGTATTTCTATGTATAATATGTATGTATTTACAAAAAAAATATTATATAAGTAGTATATCAGTCACATGGTACCCATAACACAAGCTCTGCTTACTTTGGGGCCAGATGATGCTGTGTGTAATGTCCGGTATTATTATTATTATTATTGCTGTGTTGATTTATTATGCACTCTGCCTTGCGCGTTTTTACTAAATTACTAGTAACGAGTTACTAGCTTCTGCCAACGGCATTGCCCGCGTAGTACGTAGACAAAAAGTCACCTATATGTTAATGCAGGTCCTAATCTACATGTATAACAAGTTTCATCTATATTGGTTCAGCCAATATTACGTGATTGAGAAACAAGAAAACATTCTCCGTTGCGCAGTGGGCCAAGGTCCGGCTAAGACTGAGAAGCAGTAGGCTGAGACGCAGAAGGTTTCGGGTTCGATTCCCGCCGCGGGACTAATGTTTGTATGATCTGCAAGTATTTGTCTCGGGTCTGGGTGTTTCTATGTATAATATGTATGTAATTACAAAAAAATATGTTTTTTTTTTGTTTAGTATATCAGTCATGTGGTACCCACAACACAAGCTCTGCTTACATTGGGGCCAGGTGATGTATAAAATGTCCGGCATTATTATTATTATTATCCATCATCCACACAAACTGTCTTTTTATAATAACTGTAGAATGTTATATTAGATCAAACAACATTTTCATGTCTCGAGCAAGGGTTGCAGGAAGCACGTGAAGATGAGGGATAGTCCGTTCATCAAAGTCAAAGTCGACAATATTTAAATTCAATACACTTACAAGGATTTAGAATTTAGGTGCCAATTCCTCCTAACCCAAGCCCGAGAAGAAGAGAACTGGCAAGAAACTCGTCCTGGTCTACGAGTACCAGAACTACGAAAAACGAATAGATACAGGAGAGTTAATACATTTCAAATGTGTCGGTTAACTGTCTGAGGGCAGAGCAACATGAGGCCATGCATTCATATCAACAACCTTCCGATATACCAAGTCAATAGAAACTGAAAGATGTTAGTACCAATGTTTGATAGTATCAGAATTCCATAATCGTCTGGCTGTTGAAGGTATACTGCACCCCAGCACCTGTGCTATGCAATATAATATCATCTCAGACAAGATCATACAAAAACTAATTACCCTAAAAACAGGAGAAAGTTCTCCAAAGCAGCATAACTTACTGTTCTATCTCTATTGTGGTACCAACTGGCAGCACGGTAGCTGCACCAAAAATGGTCAAGCATTGAGATATGGGCACGGACTCACGTTTAATTGTTTCTCCTCCTATTTTGGAGGTTTTAGAGACGAAATGTACAAATATGGTGGCTGAGTCAGCCGCCCACGGGAGCTGATTTTAACACCCGATCTGAAGGGTCATTTACATAGGCTAAGCATATTAAGCGGAGGTTTTGCACACGGTTTGTTAGCGGACTTTTGGGTATGGAGAAAACCTGCCGCTGCATGTGTACGGCTTTTATTTTTAGGACAAACGTTTGTGAGATAACATAGAGTTTTGGTCTATGTCTGAGGGTTATAAGGTATCAAAACATGATTTAAGAGTATATAGGTTTTCTATTAGTATCTGGTTGCCATAATACAAGCTATGGCTATTTGGGGCTAGATGGTGCTGTGTGAATTATCTATTTTATACAAACTTTATATTTCGTGACACAAAAGCAGCTTGTTTTCAGTCAAATCACAGCCAAGGTATATTCATTCAACCTGCGCTTTATTCCATAAACTATTTTTGTAAAATACACGTTGATTAAATTACCATCATTTACGAAAGTATATTATTCGAAAAACATTATTCTAAACGCTAAAGTGATGCAATAAGGAAACTATTGTTAGACGGCAGAATTTAGATTGCTTTATCCGCTGTCCGCTCAATATAAATAGACGGAGCATAAAAATGTACTCCCGACCAAATGTCAGATATTTTATATCGAATGTATTGGACACTGAATGTAACAGGGCTGTTCCTTGTATTGGAAGAATATTGTTCTATACAAGGGTTCTTTTCTATTGGCATTCTTTTATATGCGTTGGGAAAATAAAGTTTTATAGACGTTACCTTTCTTCGAAGTTATTTTTAGTATAAGGGACAAACTGGTTGTGTTGCTATTTTTAACCGACTTCAAAAAAGGAGGAGATTCTCAATTCGACTACTTTTTTATTTTTTTATTTTTGTTACCTCATAACTCCGTCATTTATGAACCGATTTGAAAAAAACTGATTTCATGTGAAAGGATATACTGGCCGATTGGTCCCATATAAATTTCCTAAAAATCGGTTTAGTTGTTAGGTTTTTAAATAAAAAAAACTGAAAAATATGTCATCCACTTGGATGTAATGCAATTTTGATATTTTGCTTTTTTATACATGAAGTCGGTTGTGTCTTTAGTTTTTAAAACGTAATTATGTTACACACCTACACTTTGATAATGCAACAGAACCTGCATACAAGTTTTCTGTTGGTAAGGTGCTACCGTAATCTATAACGCTTGCAATATCAAGCAATACCAGGATCACTCGCACGTTATAGGTCGATTTATAAATTCCTTTGTTTGTTTGATCAGTAATTTGCCTACATGCTCCAGTGTCTTTCAGTGGCAGTGTGCTCGTACTCACCAAGACGGACCCTTGCTGAAGAGTTCAACCACCAGGTCCAACCAAATCACTCTTGACTTGCTTTTCATTTAACTCAAAATTAAACACAAAATGTATTTATTTTGGAGCATAAACTAGGATATACAAAACATGGAAAGAAGGATAACATTACGCAGAAGTTAAATTAACTGTGTCGCGAATGTTACTGTCATAAAATCTATTCTAAGTTCACAAACTAGCGATACACGTACGGTTGCACGAATGCATTGGTTACATTACTGCATTATTCTCGATAATTCATAGTTAAAGGCAAAAGTCAAAACATATTTTATTCAATAAAATCACAAGGACCACTTTGAATCGTCTTCTTCCATGCCAGTTAATCTAGGTGCCGGTTCCTCCTAACCCCAGTTTTAGAAGAATCCGGCAAGAAACTCGTCTGGTCTTAACATTGATGATCCTTGCCAATTTTGTGACGGATGCCGAGTCGAGTTGGAGCAGATTGATCTTAAGCATTTTTGTCATCTTTATAATCTATTATTTTATTATATGCTTTAAGAGACAGTTTCTGTTTAATTGCGATTTTAATTTTGCCAATCGACAAATTTGAAATCTAACATGTCGCTTGATACCTTGATAAAGAAGCGTACACTTAAATATAAAAGAGTATATAAAAGATTTATTAACTTGATAATGTACGAGTAGCTTACTATAGGTGTTTTTGTTAAAGCGGTGAGTTGTTTTTAAATTTATCCATAACAAACACATATACAAAAATTTTATCTTGTCTCTTTAGTAGATTAGTTTAGAAGGTTAGGTACGGGTCACTAGATCACTATCAAGATCAATAACAAACTTTACATATCATAACAATGTTCTCACAGCCATCAACAAAGTCTCGTCTATACATCATACAAAGCACTTGCAAGAAACTCGAGGAACTCAAACAGAAACGTAATATTCCCTAAGTTAAGTGCACCCAGATTTAGGTGAGTGGAAGAACACACAAATTAAGTCTTTCTTATTTTACGTGTAGAGAAGGTATCCTTAAAAATATGTTCTCAAAGTTTTTATTTCATTACTTTATAAGGGTTACTAATACTTATTACGGTTCAAAATTTCATCACGATTAAAGTTATAATTTGAGAACAAGTGATCTGTGTAGCGACGGACTGACAGAAAGCAGACAGATAGACGAACATAGCGAAACTATAAGGGTTCCCGGTGGACTACGGAACTCTAAAATGGGAAAAAGTTTGCAAAATTCAAACGATTAATACTTTCTCCTGTCTATCATAAAAAATACAGTCTTGGTCCTAGCGCTTTAGAATTGAAAAGATCCCTAATATAGATACCGTCACTCTCATATGTTTTAATATAAGTGTCCCAAAGAGCTGGCTCCTATCTAGCCCAACGTGTAACTGCAATGCGTGTCGTTAACGCTTCCCTCTCCCAGTGATCTGGATCAGTTGAGCTACTTAAGTACACATCGATTTAAAAGGTCCTTAGATAGCTCAATAGCTTCACATGTATTTTATATTGTTGTATATTACTCTGTTCATTTCTGTTAATATATTTATAAATATCTAAAGCTATACTGATAGGCCTGTCAGCTTAGTTGGTAGTAGCTCTGCCTTCTGCGCTGTAGGTTGGGGATTCGATTACACAGGTGTTTGTTCAGTGTCTGGGTGTTATAAAATATATAAGTACTAGCGATCCGCCCCGGCTTCGCACGGGTGCAATGCTGATACTAAATATACTACAGAATGTCTTTATATACAACGTTATCTAAGAGAATAACATAGACTAAGAGATAGACATATACCATCGCGGACTTTTGTGTAGACCTTTTTAAGGTGTACAATACTGTAGTACATTATTTTGATCTATCTCGTAGGGTTCAGCCAGCGTTTGCAATGTAAGCGCAAAAAAATGAGTTTATTTACGACATCACATTAGACACCTCTAAAATTATCAGTGTTTCGCTACTATATTATGCATTTTTTATATATATAAACCTGCCTCTTGATTTACTCTATTAAAAAAACTGCATCAAAATCCGTTGCATAGTTTTTAGTTTTTAGTTTAAGCATACATCGGGACAGACAGACAGCGGGAGGCGACTTTGTTTTATACTATGTATTGATAATGATTCTATCAGTCATCTCACGACAATAGTAGTATGCTTAGTTAAGTTTAACTATGCTTAGTTTGGGACTAGATAGTGTTATATGCATCATTGATTTATACTTCGTATAAATAGATTAAGTCCAGCAACGCTACCAATGCCCTTATTAATATTGTAGGTCTGTTAGCTACAATATTCCAGGTCGCAAGCCGGACTTCCTCAGCGATGGTGTATAATGGCATGATGTGGGTGGCCGCTCGCATTGTCCACAGGCGGTCACCTGTTATAATAATTCTACGGTGCAGTGAGGCGGTCATTGTTAATGCAGGACGCCTATTGCAATTATTATATCTGAAAAGTTTCTGGGTTTATTTTCCTGATCTGGTTAGCGCTTAGAAGTTTTTAAATCGCTAGAGTATAATTTTTGAAGCTGACACGCTATTTTGCGTTAAAGTATGTTCTGTCATTATAACGTCAATTAATAAATATGGCAACGATTAAAACAACACGTTAGATGGATCGCAAAAAACAAAATATACAAATATGATTAAGGCTGTAACCTCGAACTTGACATATACCACTTTAGATATTTCTTCTTCTTCGCTGATGGCATGTGTCATAATTATGACCATTTTCCCAGTGTCAAGTGTTTATATTGTTTATTGTCACAAAGTCGTATCTTGTCCTTTAGTCCGTCGTGCTTTATGTCTAACTAGCTAACCCGACAGACTTAGTCCTGTCAAACGACTGACAGTTATGTCAAACGCCATAAGGTTACATTAGAAAAGTTATATTGTCAAACGCGACAAGGTTACATTAGTTAATAACGTAACCTTAAAAGTGAATATCGTCGTTATCTTTTCTTAAATTTTCGAATTTTGCGCGCAATTTCTTAATTGTTTCTTTCATAAGAACCTTCTGACAAAATAACAAACACAACAAAATGAATTCTTTAATTCATGTTGTTGTGTAGAAAGAATTACCGAAATCGGTCTAGCCGTTCACGCGTGATGCCGTGACCAAGGGAAATAGGGATTAATTTTTATATATGTATATAGATGGGGCTGGTCAGAGGGACTAAACGCAAGACAGAGTATGTTAATGTGCAATTGGGCAGTCTTCAAACACCTCCGCCAAGGGTTAACGGCTGTTACAGCATGGTCTGATAGTGTAACATGGTTTCTGAAGCGAGAAGCGCTCAAATATCAAGACGAGATTCTTGCCTGATTCTTTGACTTTTCTGACTTAGCTGAGGAAAATATAAATTCACTTAACATATTAGATGTTTCAAATAGATCCTTGTGTAAATAAAACTTATTTGAATTTGAGTATAAATGTCGATGTAACGTCCATTGAAATAACAACAGCGCAGTTGGTTTTAAACATAGCGGGTATAAAGCAGATTCTGATGTTAAGAATAATTCTGTTATGAAAACTATGGCTGTTATTATAATTACAATGTCTTCAAATAAACCAATCCCTCAAAGCATTCCAACAGTAATCAGAGCTTTTCCAAGATTTCCCTCAGGAGATCATGCATCGATGCAACCAGGGTAAGAAGCAAATGCTGCGAATGGATTTGCTTATGTCATTGAGTTTTAGAGTCGCTAGCGTACGTCAATATTGACTCAAACAAATTTCACACTTTTGGTTTTTGGTGAGTCAATTAGAGTAGGTATGAATGTCACTTTGTTTAGCAACGCTTCTTAACTTCTGTCAAAAGTCTCAGGGTTCAGTAATCAGGGTTTAAAATAGTGATATCCCTTTTTGTAAGATAGCGACAGGAGAATTTTAAGCTGTGTTTCGGCAGTGTTTATGAGGCCGACTGTGTCTATGTAGCACTTAGGTACTGAAAATTGCTAAAACAACTTCGAACCATGTTTAAATTAGTGTCTTATTTCGAAAACATTGTAAATATGACTTAAATAGTTAAAGTTACAACATATACACAATACTGTTCTATGGTTTGGTCCTTTTGATACGGAATCTTTGAGATGTGAATTTAAATAGCCATAGCACTTTGACATAATTGATTACCAATTAATGGCCACAGAGTCAACCCATTTTGGTTTTGATATTGATCAAATATTTAGGCTAAGTATTGAATCTATGAATGTAAAATCATCAATTTTGAAATTGTCCGTGCTAATGGACCAACTTAAACATTCTAACTCCATAAAAACTAGGTTCTGTATTAGGTATTTGGCGAGGTTTCGCAACGAATCTTGCTAGTGTTGGGGCGCGATCGATCAAACGCTGTTGACAAATAGCGCTCACACGTCCACCCCACCAGCTAGTCGTCCACGATGGCAGCTTCCCCACTAGCCGCTGAGTTTCCCACTTTCCCGGACCGCAGTGAAGTTGGCAACACAGCAGTGGGCGGAGCGAAGGCGGGCCTGGGTGTGACGACTCAGTGCGCGCCAAGCGACCGCTTTGAGCGACACTATGCGCCTGCGCTTACCAGCGCCTAACAGCGTCTTTTTCAGAAATTGAAAATCAAACTGTCAACCCTGATATATAACACTTTAGTTGCCAGGAACAGCTTGGACTTCGGCGTGATTGAAGTATCCCTGGATAGGTAAGAGCCGCCAGTCAAACAGGTGAGCTGGACGCATCTGTGTTAAAGCGACTGACCTTTACCAATAGGTACTATTTGTCGCTGCTCATGATTAATTCATGACTCCGAGTACAGCTTTTTGCTGCGTAAAGTGCGTATTGTGGATTCCGCGCATCGCACATTCGACCTTATCGCCCGTTCCGAAGGGAAATAGTTTTGAGAAATTTTTCTCGTGCGCTCTTAAGGTCGATATTGTAATTGGCAGACATTGTTCGCAATTTGAGCTCGGCCTCGATCGGCATGCCTTCGAGGATAAAAACGGTTACGTGCGAGGAAAGAATCGATAGATTACAGTTTTTGCTGGTCCGCGGTCCACACTAGTCCAAACGACATTGTTCCTTTCCGACGTCAATTAGAGATAATGATGAACTGTGTTTTTAAGGTTGGATGTCGCGATTGTTTAAAGATTCAAGGCTCTCTGATAGATGATATAAGTGCAGTTTTGTTTTGCTTTTTCCAAAGTAATAAAGCGTATTTTTCGTTCGCCGTATGTGGTGTCGGCGCCACTGTTTTTGCGGATGAATTTACATGATCAACTTGTTGCAGTCGTAACTTTATATATGATAAATTATCAGCAGTTGTTTTAATCGATTCTAGAACCACCACACGCGGTTGTTGCCAACTCTTCTCTTAAAGTCTCCAACTTTGAGATACTAACTTATTCCAGATGAGTAAAAAAATGTAGTTATCAATGCAATAATAAACAATAAATAATAAATAAATAAATAAATAATAATGCCGGACATTTCACACAGCATCATCTGGCCCCAAAGTAAGCAGAGCTTGTGTTATGGGTACCACATGACTGATATACTACTTGTATACTTTTTGAAATACATACATATTATACATAGAAACACCCAGACCCGAGACAAATACTTGCAAATCATACAAACATTTGTCCTGCGGTGGGAATCGAACACGCAACCTTCTGCGTCTCAACCGAACCTTAGTCCACTACGCCACAGAGGTCGTATAAAGTATTTTCAAAACATTCAGGAATTGCAAGTTTAATGAAAACATGATTTTAATCATTTTTGTTATAATCTGTCAATGAAGGAAACGGCATTGCATCGAATCTTTATCAGGGAGATTGATTTCGAGGTCCGCTCGTGTACAATGGCTACAGTAAATATTTCGGTGCCTACATACGCAAGCAAAACCTGTATTTTCACAATATGCAATAGTTTTATGTATCACTAGCTGGTGCTCGCGACTTTGTCTGCGCAGGCTTAGTACTTTGTGTAATTCTAACGGTTTTTGCAGCGCACGCCAGAATAGCTCGCAGATGACAGATTTTTTTCCTACTTATTTGACACTTATCGTTATTTTGGACAATTATATATAGCTATATTATTTTAAACTTTCATTAAAATCCAGTCAGTAATTTTTGCGTGAAAGAGTAACAAACATACATACAAACTTTCGCGTTTACAATATTAGTAGGATTTCATGAGTCTTGATTTAAAGAGTTGATAAGGTACTAGTGGATTCTAAACTACGAGTCGAATATCGCAAAATCTACAACATTATAAGTAACAATTTAGCTCAAGCGTGCGCCGGCGCAGGCTCTAACAATGAAACGAGGACAAATCCCTCACATGATAAATCTCAGAAATGTCAATAGAAACATGCGAAATACTAGTTTTGAGATAATGTTGTCGGAGATAATGTTTCGAGATAATCATTTCTCGGATACGACGACCGTCTTATTATTGTCATTAAGTACGGTACCGTCATGTTGATTTATTGTACAATATTTAATAATAAACCTTTTAAACGACCTCGGTGCGCAGTGGGCTAAGACCCGGATAAGACGCAGAAGGTTGCGGGTTCGATTCACGCTGCGGGACAAATGTTTGTACGATCTGCAACTATTTTTCTCGGGTCTGGGTGTTTCTATGTATAATATGTATATATTGACAAAAAAAGGCTTATATAAGTAGTATATCACTATCAATCATGCGGTACCCATAACACAAGCTCTGCTTACTTTGGGGCCAAATGATGCTGTGTGAAATGTCGGAATTATTTATTTAATTATTAGTGGTAAATATCTTAATAAATTGTTATTTTCCTTACTTATAAAGACTTTTGTCTATTAATTGTCAATTGATTTATTCGTTTTCATGTATTTATTGCTAATTGCTTTTATTATTCAGATATTTATATATATATATATATAATATAATTTTCCGTTTCAATCGTAGACGAAATACGTCAATATACATTTCTAATCATATCTATCTACAAATTATATATATTTTTGAAAATGTTTGTTTCCATTATTAAATATATTGTACCTAATTATGTTTAAAATTGTACATCTATGTAAATTGTATGTGTGTCTGTAATACATTTTTTTTTTAACTATCCAATAGGTAGATCTATCAACTTTCAACAACCATAAAACCGCTACGGAGACGGTGCTCTCTGGCAGTGATCTGGATCAGTTGAGCTAGATATAGTTATTTTAAACGGACCATAGATACCACATATATTTTGTACCATCGTATATTAATCTGTACGTTTCTGTAAGCAATTTACAATAACGAGTTTATATACCACAAGCAAAAGCTAATTCAAGGAATTCAGCAAAACAAAGTTCTATCAGAAATAATTGGAATCCGCAAGCACGTCTCTATCTAACGAATTTCTAATTTATTGTGTGCGATAGTCCACACCAAGCAGTAAATCCTGCGCGCGCATCTTATCGGCGCGGTGGCGCTATCTAGCGGTGCCTTTGCGAACTAAGATGCTGAAGTGCGCCGCCAACTCAGCGATTGCAGCGCTGTGTTGAAATATTTCTATTTGCGCTATCAGCGGGCGCAGCGCTTGGTGGCGATAACTGTTGCTCCCGTCTCACTTATAGAACCGCTGGATGGAAAATTTACTTAATAAAGTGTAAGCTAAGACTTAAGACTAAACTTATCGCAAGTTTGCATTTACGTTATTCAAAATGCACATTAATTCTTAGCTAAAATAACTCAGAAGTTCTTCTCCGACGGTCTCTACAAATTAAACTGCTAATCAACGAATAATATTTAATTATTTATTAAGGCATAGCACGCACTAGCGAATTAATCCGTACGGTTTAAACGGTTCGGTGTTCTGATTATATTCTAAAGTAAGTCATTTTCATTTTCATTTTCCGCTAGTGCATGCTACTGTTCCGGATTAATCGCAATAAATTATAAATAAATAAATAATGCCTGAATTATATTTCACACAGCGTCATCTGGCCCCAAAGTAAGCAGAGCTTGATGTGTTATGGGTACCACATGACTGCTATAGGTAATTCAGATATACATTGTTTTGGGAATACATACATGTTATACATAGAAACACCCAGACCCGAGACAAATACTTGCAGGTCATACAAACATTTGTCCCGTGGCAGGAATCGAACCCGCAACTGTCTGCGTCTCAGCCTTGGCTCACTCACAGAGGTCATCAAATGCGCGTCACGCGTCTTTTAGAAAAAACTAATTGTTAAAAGGTACGTACTAATTGTACAGTCGGAGAGAAAATTCAACGGTCATCACTATTGTAATATTCTGTGGTCAAGTTAGTGAAGATAGCTGTATTAATTGTCTATTTGCAAAGTGCAACGTTGCTTTATTCCTACTATCATTAATTACTAGTAACTTAATGTAACCTAGTTGCTTCAAAATATTTGCAAATATTCCACTAAGGTTTTGTTCACCAGGAGTCTAATAACACCAATAAGTTATGAAGTCGATTGCGTATGTGTAGGTTTATTTATATTATCTTTCGAGGACCACGCATCGGTGGACGTTAGTACGCGGTTCGCCAGATTGAAGTGGAAATGAGTAGGACACTTAGCAAGAAGGGTCGACGGTAGGACAAAGGCGGTAACGGAGTGGTGGACGATGGATGCTCGACGGTCAAGATGTAGACTCGCCCGATGGTCAATATGGCATCGTCAGTGTATTAAGAAAAATTTAGATGGGAGTTGCTAGGGACCGGAAAGGTGTAATGGTCTAATTAAAAAAGAGTCCTATACCTAAGATGGCGGAATAAGTATTGTGACCTCTGTATGTGTATACACTATGATTGCTTAAGTAATACAGCTTTAACCCGTTGAATCTTTACTGGTACAATTTACTCGGTAGGCTCGGTAACTAGCCCGAAAGTGCTAGCGCGGGAACTGTTACACCTTTCCCGCGTTTTATTTTGTTCCGGCGGTTGGCGGTTGATTGATGTGGCCTGCCTGAAGGACGGAATCCTTACCGTTCATTTGATATACAATACTGTAATGGTCGTTGAACATTTTAATTGAGATAATCTGTAAAAATTCGACGACATTTTTTTTTGCCATTGCACTTGGCCCAATTTTCAAGTACATATAACTTGGTATTTTTGTATTGAAGTAAGTAAAGTTAAATTTGTCACTTATCAAACAATATATTAACAAACATATAATATTACATAAAAAATAATGTGTTTTTAAAATAAACAGCATATAGTATGAAGCAAGCGAGAATAATTAATTATTATTTTTAATTAATAAAACGCAGAAGCAGTAGTTTGTTCAAAATAGTTGATTTTCTGAAAATACATCTTATGCCGCCATTTTGCCGCCAACAGCGCTAGATCTAGATTTAGGTTCGTTACACAAAGGGATAACATGTGGTTAAAACAACCGTCTGTTTAAGCATTGGTGAACAGAGACCTCAGCAAACAAATTACCATAAAATATAGTGCACGCATAAATCACAATATTTAAACTTCAACTATTTTCAAAATTGTATACAATATTTTCCACATGAAAGAAGCTACTTTAATGCAGTGAGTTAGAGTTGAAAGTTCTATGTTGATCCACACAATACATTTTATGAACCTCGGTTAAACACGTGTCATTGCAGTACGAAGTTATAACTGGATCTCATTCTTCGCAGTCACGAAATTTTATGTCGCAAATGAATTTAAACTTTATTTTGATGATAATAAAGCATTTTTTGATAGTTTTATATGTTGAAAAGAAAAACCGCAAATGGCGCCTGGTTATGCATGAAACGATTGTCCCGTAAATATGTTTGTATGGTCAGAAAGAAAATAAATAGTGATGGAAACTTCAAAAACATTGTTTATTTGTCAAAATACTGTGGTTTTTATAATTGCTGCTTTTGATCCCTTAGATTTTAACTAACGAAAGAACGATTAATTTTTAATCAGCTTCCAAAGACGCAGGTTCTCATTCGGCTGTTTTTTTTGTATGTATGATATCTGATATCTCCGGCAATAATTAACCCATATAGGTTTGTTGATCTGATGATGGAAAACATGATACAAATCCGAAACGTTTCAATTCTTTAGAACAAATACATCGCAAATTAGTTGTTTGCAGAATATAGTAAGAGATTTTTCTCACAGTTTTTGATATTCAGGTTAAGAACCCGGTTTTCAGTATTTTGTAAAAATATATATTCATAGCATAGCTTTCCTTTACATTCATCTCTAGGGAAAAGATACTTCGTCACATCCAGTGATTCACGACTACGCTTACAATGTCAATTGACCATCGGACGGACTGTCTGCTTCTTGTATATTTTATCTTAAATATTCTTGTTCCTGTATAAAAAAATGTCATAAATAGAGCAAAAGATTCAAACTGTCAAAATGCCACGTGACCCAATTATTAATTATTAAAATAATTATGAAGTTTCATTTAAAATCCAATCACATTTTTCAAATAAAGCATTGTTGACGCTAGTGATGCGCGCCATACGATTATGATTTAGCGTGTCAATATCGATTACTGTGCCAGAGCGCGGCGCGGCATCGATAAATCGACGATTGCAGTGTTGCATACTCTGTGGCTCTATCGACACCGCACCGCGCACGCCTAACGAACACAAGACTTTCATTAACTGTTTCGATTACATTTCTCAGTGTACGAGATATTAATGACTTTTATAAACAAGTTACAATAATTGTTTGGAAAGAAAAATTGCTTACCACAGTGCTCAGCTGACGTGTGTTGACTTACCTGCAAATAAAACATGGGATGTTAATATATTAGTTTTATTTTATGGAGTAAATAAAAGTAATTAAATTTTAATGTTGCCGTACACTGTGTAAGAGATGTTTAAGTAATAAAAATTTACGGTTTATAAAAAAAAACTACGATAAAATGCGTCGTTAAACGAAATACTATTTCGAATTCACAAATACTAATAAATGTCATAATATAAATGATAATAATTTCTATGTCTATAAAATAACCAATATATGAAATGCATTTTCATAGTAGCGCCTTAAATAAAAAGGGTAATTTGCATGTAATTTGAATATTGGCTGAGCATGAATAATGACCGAAATGTAGATATACGGCCGTCGAGTAAATAAATAAATTGTCCCCATGACGTTATGGTAAATATGGTAAAACGGGGTCGATTAAAGGAAATTTTGGCGCGAATATCGGCGGTCCGATGCGGCGGCTTTGATGTTTACGCGCAAAGTAAACGTGACGCTCATCGCGCCCGTAATTGCTTACAGTAGGGATGTGGTTCTTATGTTTCGTTTTATCGATAATTAACTATAGATAAATTATCATTTATTTTAAAAGAATAATGGCATCGTTTTTATGTTACTATAACGTATTTCAAAATCTATTTATTTACCATTGAATAAGTAGCTACTACTAAAATTGACCATTAGATGTAATTTTATTGACAACACTAAATTTTGTTATATTTTTTACTCGATTATTTTTTTCCTAAAAAAATATCGTAATAGATGCGTAATAGATGCATACTCTTAGTATAGGTATCAAAGTACGTATGCATAACTAAATAACAATATTAAATCGCAAAATAATTATAATACGTATATTTTCAATGATTTTAATTAAATCATGCAACTCGTTACATAAAAATACAATCAAAAAATAAAATTATACAATCGATAAAAATGTCCGATAAGTAAGTACAATACATCACTATTGGTACAGGTCGATAATTATGGATTGTACATTTTGTTTCCGCGTCTCGGTACCCCCGGGCGCAACTCATAATTCTCTTTTTTGTTTTTTCCCCGACAGTACTTTCTTTTTAGGAGCGTCTTCGTGAAAGTACCGTCTGAATAAAAAATAGGTCAAGCGTGTTTCAATTTACGCTTTGCGGGTTCCGTAAGTAAACATTGTATATTTTTCTTGAATTTTATGAATGCAGTGGAGGAAAAGGGTTGAGGTTCGTTAGAAGCTTTGTACTAAATAAATACTGTGGTTTCTTTGAAATAGAATAATTTAGGATTATTTTTTTTATTTTTTTCAACTGTTTGGATGATAACTTACTTATTGTACTTAATTAATTTGAATATTTTAATCTTCACTAGTAGTTTCAAACCAGTGTGGTGAATGGATTTAAGTGCACCTCAGAGACTCCTTTCGGGCACAATCTCACAATGAAAACCTGTTATTATTAATGTAAATACTATGAACTATAAACTGATAGTCAAATAATAAAATATCTAAAATAAAGATTATCACGGTTTTGTAGGTACTTCCCAGACATGGTAGACCACCTTCTCAGATCTCTGGTCACTTAGGTCTTTGAAGATGTAAATTCTATTGGGCTCGATTCCCGTCGCGAGAAATTTTTGTATGCAAATATTTGTCTCGGGTTTTTATATTTTAGTCATTTCAATCAAATATTTTTCTTTTAAACACTAAATCAGTACATTTTCCGTAGGTATTGTATCTTAAAACATAAGACGGTTTGTCTAGGCACTAAAATTTTGTCGTAAATCTCAGTACTTACATATATTTTATACTAGTAAATAAATAATAAATAAATACGTAAATAAGAACTTGTGTTATGGGAACCACCACGACTGATAATCTTCCTTTATACTTTGTAAATACATACTACACTATTATACAATAGCTGGTGACGCGACTTCATCTGCGCGTAATTTAAACGTTTTTTTCAGCGCACGCCAGAATAGCTCGCAGATTGCAGATATTTTCCTACTTACATGACACTTATCGTTATATTTTGGTCAATTCACACAATATCTTAATAAATTATATCCTATGTGTTATTCTGATGTATAAGCTATATTATTGTAAATTTTCATTAAAATCCATTTAGTAGTTTTTGCGTGAAAGAGTAACAAACATACATACAAACTTTCGCGTTTATAATATTAATAGGAAGGATAAGGATTAGAAAGGGTAGAAAAACACCCAGACACGAATACTTGCAGATGCAGATTACAAATACTTTTTCTACAATTTGGCGGCCTTACCTATACATAAACATCTCTCAAATTGAATTTCTCTATTTATCACTATCTTACAAAAAGGGATTGCACTACTCAGTATAATCTATACAGTATAAACTACTGTTATCTTGTATTGGCTTTTTGTAGTTAAGCTAGTTATAAGAAGGATCATCTCTGCCCATTGTAGATCCTACCTAACTTGTGGCAAACGCACAAAAGAATTCTCTGAGTTTTTTCGAGCTAATTCGCGCTCTGCCTTCAGACAGTTAACCAATACATTTAAAATGTATAATATCTCTTGTATAAGTTTTTCGTAGTTAAGGTAGTTATAAGAAGGATCATACAAAAAAGCGCTAGGACCAGGACGAGTTTCTTGCCAGTTCTTCTCGGACTTGGCTAAGGAGGAATTGGCACCTAAATTCACTTAGTACCTATGTAAGACGTTTCAAAGTTATCCTTGTGTATTGAATAAAAAAATTTTTGACTTTGACTTCTACAAAGTATGAATAAAAAGTGTGAGAACCAGTCTATACGTAATTTATGGATGACCTCTTGCCAAACGACGCGGCAAGTTTCACTAGCTGGGACATAAATCTCTACCGCCTAGTAAACGATGCAGTACCCTAAAAGTCTAATAGAGATGCGACTATCATCACCGGGTTGACCTAAACACTATAATTCTATCAAATTATCACCTCTCATTTGTTAAAGTAGTGTTATATTTTTTGTGATGGCAACCTTCCTGTTCAGATCGTAATAGGAATGTTTATTTGTCTATTAATATTGGGAAAGAATAAGGCATGGTGTTTGTGATAGAAGATCGCGAATCTTACCAAATCAACTCGGCATCCGGCAAGGATCATACAAAAAAGGTGTTTCGAAAAAAGGTAACTTTCTTGCCGGATTCTTCTGTTGAACTGGGGTTACGAGGAGCCGGCACCTAGATTTACTAGCATATATTATAAGAAGACAATTCGTTATTCTTTATTCATTTTTATACACAAATTGCACATGTTTTGAAACAAACATTATCATTTGGCATGTACACAGACGATTCAAAGTAGTCCTTGTGATTTTATTGAATAAATAATGTTTCGATTTTGATTTTACCAATATTATAAACTAGCAGCCGCGCCGGCTTCGCACGGGTAAATTATACAACTAAACGATCGTCATGAATCACTCCGTCCATTGGTAAAAGCCGAATGAAAATTATTTTGGTAGTTTTTGAGTTCAAAACGAGTTGATTGTAAGTCCTTATTCGAGTCAAGTTGCCCGTGAAATGAACACTGGCCTCGGCGGAAGACCAGCGCTGTCACATGAGGCAGAATTATGCTGAACTAAGTACCATTTTACCACATGTACTTAATTAAATGCCTAGATAGTAGGAAATTAATTTTAAATTTATTGAAGTGAAAACTTCTTTTAGCGCTGTACGCATATTTTAAGATGAAGTAAAACCTCTGGATTCACGACACCGTTACCGAGACGCAGCCGGCTGCCGCACTCGCCCCATTTGATTATAAACCTTAATTCACATGTTTGCAGTCTACTTTTGTATGGAGAAGTTTACTGAGTTAAGTTCTTTGATATATTATCTACATTCTGAATAAAAAATATTGAATCATCTGTGTTCGTTCAGTATTTGATTGGCAGTCGCCATAGTTACTGATTTTGAAGTGATTTATTACTAAACTCTAACGCGCCAAAATAAGTTTTCACTTCTGTCGGCACTCCCGGAGTGTAACCCGTATTTTTTATTGTAATTGTTGTTTTTGTCGCATTCAGACCAACAGACGCGGCGTAAAAATTTTGTTTTATAATATGACCTGAAAGTTCGTGTGGCCGTTTGATGTTCGCTTATTCATCAGTCACACCGTAACGGCTGAACAGATTTTGATGTAACTTGGTATAGATAAATACTTGCATTCATATAAAAGCTACTTTTGAAGTGATAACTTCTTATGGGAGGTAAACCGCTTCATTACATAACGCGTTACGGCGCCAGTCTGTCTGGCTTCTCGTTCTCTCACGCATACGGCGCTGCCGTATACAGGCAGTAGGCAGGCTCCTCCTCTCTCAATCTAACCCAAAGCGCTAGTTAGATTAGTTTAAGTTATCATTTCTGTCGGGCGTCCCGAGACGCACATTATTTTTTATTTATGTACTACGCGGACAATAGCTATAGAGCAATTTATCTATTATAACTCGGTGAACATTCAGCCTGTGCCTTGGACCACACTCACTAATTTCAATGAATGACAAATAAGAATAGATAATTGCACAGCGACCATCGATTATCGATACGTCGATACTAAGGCATCGATGAATGATCGATATCTGCTATAATTATCGATACTTTTTATTTTGTATCGATTCAAGAGTGTATACCTATGCGTACTGTTAACTCGATACAAATGCTTAAGACGGTGCCCACTGCATATAACTTTTGTATCGAAAAAATTAGTAATTTATTTTTTATTTTTATTTCGTAGCTCGTTAATTAAATGAATAATAGTTACTAGTGATCGGCCACTGGTCGAAATTCGACCATAATTAATGAATAATTAATGTATTTTTTGTGCATAATTAAAAACATATATTAGCATTCTGCACTGTTTAAACTATTTATAAGTGTGCGAAATTTCATACGCCTCTGTCCGCGCAATTTTCGTAAAAAGAGGTACACAGTTTTTGCTTCACGTATTAATATAAAGATAATAGAAAATATAGTATGTGAAAATACATACTATATTTTCTATTGTATTTGACAACCTCTGTGGCGCAGTGGGCTAAGGTCCGGCTGAGACTCAGAAGGTTGCGGGTTCGATTCCCGCCACGAGACAAATGTTTGTATGATCTGCAAGTATTTGTCTCGGGTCTGGTTGTTTCTATATATAATATGTTATGTATTTACAAAAAAATACATTGGGGCCAGGTGAAGCAGTGTGAAAAAAAAATAAAAAATGTTGCCTAATATTTCCTCTTTTCAAATTGTTTTTAGTGTATCTGTTAGTTTTATTAGTTTTAAGTATTTAAAATGTAAATAATGTCTTAAATATTCAAAAATCATTATCTTCTAAAGTTGACATCGTTTTACACAATAAGGCAGAAAGCAAGCTAATTAAAACAGACCCGTTAAACTTTTTTCTGAATTCCTTACTTGAATGTTTCCTGATAAAAAAATCGCGACTTGCGATAAATATTACGATTCACAGATTCACAAAATCATTTGATCAGGGAGTCACCTTAAATAGACTGTTCAATATGAGACTCGCGACTCATTGAATTTTGTAGCTTATGCCATTGACATAAATGTTACTTCACGACTCTACTGTTATCAGATTATCATACCACGCCAGGCCAGGCCTAGCACGCATTGCGGATAATTCCGAGACAAATCTTTTCATTAGAAAATTATCCCAGCCAGCGAATTTTTCCACATCCACAGTTTGTCCCGCAGTGGTTTGTTGAGCGACTACCAGATTTTACAACGGTTGTTATGGTTTTTTTCCGCGGTACCAGTCTGTTTTTTCAGCAAACCGCTTTTTTTTCCGCCAACCGCGGTTTCTCCGCCGATTCATTGCGGTTTAAACCATGATAAACTTGCAAACCTTCTAGCGGGAAGTCGCTGAAATTTCCTGCGTGCGCTTACGATGGCCACATTCTACAGTAGAGCGCGAAAAATTCGCCGCGGATTAATCCACAATGCACGCTAGGCCTAACTAATAAAACATCATCTATAGCATTCCAAGCAATATTCTTATGTTCCAGTGCCACAGAATACCATAGATTATACAGAATACACAGAATACCATAGATTATACCAGCTATACATCAGCATTACCAGCGTCAGCAGTGCCAATTCAGTTTTTGCATCTGCCGTGTTAAAGCTCGTAAATCCTGTCATTTTCGCGTCCAAGCCTCTTTGACGAGATAATGAATGAATATTTCAACGTATCAACGAGGCACAGTGTACACTGAAGCTCTGCTTTGACAGAAGTAAAGTAGCTGTATAACAAACCTCAATACAGTCAACCCTTTTACTAAACATTTTCCTGAAATTCGTACAATTCAATTCATTTATTCATAAAACAATGTACATTGAAAAATTACACATTAGAACAATAGATAAATAGAAAACAAACAAAAAATAAATGTGTGCAATTTACACGTGGTAGAACCTTCAAAAATTTGAGAACCACGAATATAAGAAATACTGTGTGCTTCCTATCTCATTTTCTCCCACGTAAAATCTTATGATTTTTTGTGTCTGTCTCTTTTTACTGTCGCTTTTTCGTTTCATCGACTTTCAAATCACAACGACGCTAAAAAAGTTTTAACTTCAAAATAAATATAAATATTAAATATTGCTAAACAATGCACACAACACCATCTACTACACAAATTATATATATAGCTTGTATTGTGGTATTATATAGCTTGGATTATGGTAACTAGATGAGTAATAGAATACTTATTTTAAATACATACTTATGATACTTTATAACACCCAGACACAGAACAAACGCCTATGTTCATCACAAAAATATTTATCCTGGGAGGGAATAAGTCAATGTTATAATAATTCGACATGATAATTCAATGTTAATCACTACTAAAGTAAGAGTTCGTCCACGATATAAAAGCACCCTCCAGCAAGAGCTTTTTAAGCTTATTTTTAAAATATACTTAGGCTATTCATGGTTTTCAATTTAACATCTTGTATAATCTTACCGCTTGAAAAAGAAATCTTTAACAACTTGTAACCTCGGACATTGAGGATTCTCTAAATATTTTCTTCTTGTTTCGAACCTTAGTGCTCTTTGTTCTGGTGATTCATATTTAGAGGAATGCTATATGGAGTTACTATTGTACGTAACTCTATTGTATGTATCTTATGGATACATAAGAGTTACCATAAGTTCAATACCATCCATACCTGGTCAGTCTACCACTCTTACGAACAAAGCGCTTTGCTTCCACATTTATAATGCGTACCAAGGATTGGAATACTTTGCCGTCGTCTGTCTTTCCTGAAAACTACAATGTGGTTCTCATCAAGTCTCAAGTAAAAAGGTGTCTTCTAAACCTGCGTGCCTCATCGTCGACCACATTGTCAAATAACATCAGGCGAGATCATGGTCAAACATAGTTCTATCGATGATAAAAGAAAGAGTTAATAAGATGAAGGGGCTAGATTGTGCTATGTGAATGGTCCAGCAATATTATTACTAGCTGTCCGCGGCTTTGCACACGTGGTACGTGTACAAAACACGTAGCCAATGTCCGTCCACAAGAGACAGTCTATCTTTGAACCAAATTTATACAAGAATAGCGTCGCGAACGGGACACCGTTCGCGACTTCGTCCGCCCGAATTCGAAAAATCATCAAATTCGGTCCAGCCGTTTAGAAGGAGTTTAATTACAAACACGCACAGAAGATTTATATATAAAGATATATTCAGCCGTTTAGTCGTGAAAATGCAACAAACAACCAGACATATATAAAGCAACATTTTCCTTACAACATTGTCCCTAAAATCTTGGTTCTCTCTTAAAACAGTAACATTTCTCCCAAAAGATCCAAGCTTCCTTATCTAAATCGATTAAAAGCTCGATGAAACTATGCAAGTCGTGAAATCGACGGAATATCGAGTCGCGTCGAAGGTTTCGTGTAAAACTTATTAATTCTAGATAACAGCAAGGCGAGACGTTTAGATTAATTGGGCCCGATTACCGAACGTACGAGCCAGGGTCGTAATCAGGATTCTAGGAAGAAAATATATTCTTTATTCTAAGTACCCTTTTACTAATAAAAAGAAGTTCAATTTATTTATTGATCTAAAGATAAAAACTAAAGATGCTGAATATTTCAAACATCATCATTATCTAGCCTCAAAGTGAGCAGAACTTATGTTAGGGCTGATTAAATGACATATTTATATACTTTTTCTTAAATACACATATTTTAAGCATATAAAAACACCCAGACCCGAGAGAAATACTTGCAGATTATATAAACATTTGTCCCGCGGCGGGAAACGCCACAGGGGTCGTCAATATTGGTGGACCAACCACTCAAAATAATCTAGCCCCAAATTATTTATTATTATAATTATTTAATAGAATACTATTTTATAAATACTTCATACTTAACCCAGACACATAGCAAATCTCTAGGTTCAAATGTTTGTCTTGGGATAGAATCGAACCTACAACCACAGAAAGAGCGAATACCATCTGAGCTGAGGTGAGTACATGTTGTTAGACAAGCCTTACAATAATAACATGGGTAACTAAGTTATATACTAATGTGAAATTCTGCTTTTTTTATTTTTTATAAAGTCGGTTGATTTTATCAAAAAGGAGGAGGTTCTCAATTCGTCGGATTTTTTTTTTTTATGTATTCACAGGATTACTCGAAACGGAAGGATTACGCTTACGCTTACGCTTACGCTTACGCTTACGCTCACGCTTACGCTTACGCTTACGCTTACGCTTACGCTTACGCTTACGCTTACGCTTACGCTTACGCTTACGCTAACGCTAACGCTAACGCTAACGCTAACGCTTACGCTTATAGACACCAGATCTGAACACCAGTTGCATTGCTGATACGGTACCTGCCATATCTGCCCTCTTTATATTTTGCTTGAAGCAGTTTTTAGTTTAGTTCGTGAAAAAACCTCAACACGAGCGATCAGTTCTACCAACGCTATGAATTTTAGTAAATAAATGCTTGTCACGGTATTCGTCGCCTTGATACATCCCTGTGGTGGACTGAACTCGATTCGATTACATCAGGATTTTGGAAATAACTCGATTTTGAAGTATAATTATATTGTGCTGCTACTTTATTACGCTGGGAATGAGATCACATATTATGTATTGCATAATATATCTGCCTTCACAATACATTGTAATAAGTAGGTAAATGTAGGTAGTTAGGTCATTATAACACTAATGTTGTAAATTTTAAAGTGTCTGTTTGGTGCTTTTTTACGACTAAACGGCTATATCAATCTTGATGAAATTTGGTAAAGAGATTAATCGTGTCTTGGGAAAGGATATTGGCTACTTTTTATGCTAGGTATGTACAACGCGTGTGAAGCCACGGGCAACTAATTATTATACATATGTATATCAGTATTTTGTTTAGTTTACATACAGATTATGTTAGTAGGTATATAATTATATATAAACACAACACCAACATGTTTCTGTCTATTTATAGTCCAGTCCATCGCCGATAGCGATAAGGCCATTGTATTGCCTATCACCACATAGTAGAAAACAAAGTCGCTTCCCGTTGTCTGCCTGTCCCATGTATGCTTCTTCTTTTCATCTTTATAAGTATCACCAACATCTTTAAAAGTACGCAACGGATTTTGGTGCGGTTTTTGTAATAGATAGAATGATTCAAGAGGAAGGTTTATATGTATAATACATGCATAATATGGTAGAGAAACACTGATAATTTTAGAGGTTTCTAATCACATTCGATATTCTGTAGTATATTTAGTATCAGCATAGTTGTAAAATAATTGTTTTGTTTTCCGTGTGGTTTATCAATAAAGGGTTATATATCTATCTAATTAAGTATATATAACAAATGTGTCCTAATATCACTCTATGTAGGTATATCTAAGTACTTTTTATAGTCAATTGATCAACATTTAACAATGGT
Source organism: Lampropteryx suffumata (assembly GCA_948098915.1). Taxonomy (NCBI): domain Eukaryota; kingdom Metazoa; phylum Arthropoda; class Insecta; order Lepidoptera; family Geometridae; genus Lampropteryx; species Lampropteryx suffumata. The sequence goes on along the minus strand of OX402557.1, from coordinate 17,372,230 downwards.
GTTAGATAATTCTGTTATTTCATCGAACTGGAAAAAAATACGATCTTATTTCGCTTACACCAAAGGCTAAATCAGAATATCTTATTTAAATGCCAGTTCTTATATTTACTTAACTGACGTGTGATTGCCGTAGCTCATTCTACTAGCTATATAAATTGGTGCTGAATAAATACGGAAACTTTTAGGAAATACTCAACTCAATATAATAAGAAATACATTTAAAATTTGTTCTATAACTGTCATAAAAAAATTAGGTAATCTATTTAAACTTTGGTATAAATAAAAAAAAACATGTGCGCAATTCACACGTGGTAGAAGTGAAACCTGTAAAAAACAACCGTATAATACGTATACGTGTACTAATTTAATTATAAGTGTATTATAGTGCAATGTGATTTGAACGACGAGTAATCCCGAGAAAGTTCTAGGACGGCCATTCCGCAATGACGTTTAGAATTGACAATGGTGGCAATTCGGTTGGTTCATGTCTAAAATTAGGAATTGTCTAAAATATATTTTAGTTAGTCATAGCATTTGTAAAACATATTCGGTTGGTGCCATGTAACTAAATTAGGAGCGCTTTATTAAATTATATAAAATAAATTTAGGATAAGTTGGTAACAACAGAATATCATGTTTCATTTGACACTTCTAAACCTAATTTTAGCTTAAATTAGTTAGGTTGGTGCCAACAGAATTGAGGCCAATGTCTATCGACTGACTTTATTAACAAACAAATTGACCATAAACAATATAAACACTTGACACTGGCAAAATTGACATTATTATGTCATATGCCATTAACAAGAAAAGAAGAAGACTGTGACTACTATGTAAAGGAGACATAAAGCTTATTTTTGTCTGGTCAATTATAACAGCGCGATGAGCTCGCTAATTATTCAAAAACATCAAACTCGAAACCTGTCAATATGTGGAGCAACATCCTGTCCTCATATAATCATGACACGATCAATGTGGGGGTAAATTGATCAATAACTCAACCCGTCCTGGAATAATTGGTTATTCAAATTTGGCCCTGCCTGAGGGAATTCTCCGTTAAATAACCTGGCGAATTTATTCTTTGTCGTCGAAACAATAAAATAAATAAAGATTGTCATCACGGTATACTCTGAAAATTATGATGCTTTGTAACTTCGATGCAAACTTGCGATAGTTATTATATTATTAAACAAATAATTTCGTTTTAAAAACTAAAAAGGAAACCGAATTTATAAAATACATTTGAGCTCATAAAAAAATTCGTCTCCTCTTTAACCACTTTTAGGGATGCAACTTTTCGTTTAAGGGTAAATATTTATTTAAATCAATAATTCCTCATAAATAACTTAAGTCCAATACAAAATTACTTCCACTATTTTTTTACACTTAGAGGTGATATTTTTTCTTGAAATGTAAATGTGACCGAACGGGAACTATACTCTCCGTAAAAAAAATCCAAATCGGTTCACAAATGACGGAGTCATGAGGTAACAAATATAAATAATTACGTTTTAAAAACTAAAATAAATAATAGCTTAAAAAAACTAAAAAACACGCTTTATATAGAAAAACAAACTAAAAAATCGAAAAAAAAAATAGTTTGGGTAAAGTTTGGTTTTCTATATAAAGCGTGTTTTTTAGTTTTTTTTAACTATTATTTATTTTCTACTTTTTAGTTTTAGGATAACCGGATATATATATTTTTTTTGTTTGTTGGTGTTTTTTTTTAATTTTTTTTTCGAATTATTGCATTGTCATCGGCCTTTGACAGGTGTGCTAAATTTGAATGAAATCTGGCCGTTTAAAGTGGGTCAAAATCGCATCCTAAGGAGTCGGTTACATACTAACATACAAACATACATACAAGTGAAGCTAATATAAAGCGTATAAAAAGAAAACCGACTTCATTGACTATCATCTTTTTTTGGTGGAAAATAGATGTATTTTGTTTATATTATAATATGGGTAGGCCAACTAAACGCATTGTTCAATGAGACAGCGAGGTTTCGGAGTAAACGAAAATACACTCGTGAGCAAAAAAATCGACTCAAGACGCACGCTCGCAGTTAAAAATCTCTAGCAAAAAATCGGAAGCTTTCATTCTATTTCTGATTTTAACATCTTAAAGCTGTTAGTTTTAGCTTTAAAATGATATAAAATATTGTAATGTTTCTTGCTAACACAACCCAACAATATGTTGTGATCAGTAACGACAGTAACCACCCTTTTTACGCTTGAGCCAAAAAGGCCAGCTACTGGCCCCAAATTATCCCCGGCCCACCGAGCAGCCCACCTTCGATTTGCCAGAGAAAACGTTGATTGGACTGACGAACAATGGAGCTCCGTTCTCTTCTCAGACGAAAGCAGAGTGTGCGTGCATGGTAGCGATAGAAGAGGACGAGTCTACAGAAGATCTGGAAAAGATTTTCGCAGTGCTGCATTAAAGAAATGTGGCTTTTGGAGGAGGTTCCTGGATGGTGTGGGAAGGCATTTCAATGGAGGCAAAAACCAAGTTAGTTTTATTGAAACTGGCGGTCGAGTGGGAGGATTGACGGCAAACCGATACATCGAAGAGATTTTAGGGGATCACGTCGTTTCTTACGCCGGTTTCATCGGCGAAAACTTCATCTTAATGCACGACAATGCCCATCCACATACTGCAGGTTCCGTCCGGCCGTATTTACAGGAGGTCGAAATTGCCGCTATGGACTCGCCAGCGCGTAGCCCGGACTTAAGTCCTATCGAGCATTTGTGGGATGAACTTAAAAGAAATGTTCGGGCTAGAAATCTTCCACCAGCCACGAAATCGGACCTCAAAGCGGCGCTCATTGAAGAATGGGATAGCATCGAACAAAATCGAGTAAAGAAACTTATTCGATCCATGAAGAAGCGATTGGAAGCTGTTATTAGGGCCAGGGGGGCAACACTAAATATTGATAAGTTAATTTCAATTAAATTAATATTTTGACGAATTTAAGCTGGAATTTTCTTTACTGTTAATTATCATTGCTCTTTTCATTGTTTAAGACTTCTCATTCAATATTTTTTCATTACCAAAAAAATAATAAAATAACAACGTAGACCAAGTGGTCTAAAGCTATAACTAACAGCTTTGAGATCTTAAAATCAGAAATTAAATGAAAGCTTCAGATTTTTTGCTATAGTTTTTTAACTGCGTGCGTGCGTCTTGAGTCTATTTTTTTGCTCACGAGTGTATCATCGATGTATACAATTTCTTGTTTTTGTTGATTTTTAAAAACTGCTCGACCGATTTCGGTAAAATGTAAATGGGAAGTATTATTTACACTTTAAAACAAAAAAAATGTTTGATCTTGAATTTTCCAAATCGGTTCAGGCGTCTTTGAGGAATCGGTAAACAAATAAAAAAAAAAAGATTCCGACGAATTGAGAACCTCCTTTTTTGAAATCGATTAAAAAACAAACAACAAAATTGAGTACCTTCTCCTCAAGTCGGTTTAAAAACAAAACATACTCACAACTGTAAACAATTTCTCGTATTACTATACAAATTTTAAACATTGATATTCTTTATAGACAGCCACGGTTTCATCTTATCTAAGTGGCAATGCCACCTTGGGAACGTTGCCCTCTGGCAGCTGGATAACTTGAGCTATCAACATTTTACGAATTAAGTGAGAAATTAATTACTATCGTGTTTGTATTTTTATTAATATATGAACCAATGTAATATTTTTGAAATGATCTCGATAATAACAAACCCCATGTGATTAAGCATGGGGTGTACAGTGGATCAGTAGACAAAGTGGGGCACATCGCGGAATGAATGGCTCGCCACGGGGCGTAGACCACACACTATTCCAGACTCTCGACACCCAGCTACTATCTACTTCTTGGTATTTGTTTTATCTACTAGCTCCTGTCAGCGGCTTTGATCACGTGTTACGTAATATACACGTTTAAAAATCTAAAAATTAGGCTCAAATATAATTAAATAAAGTCTTCATTGAAGGTTTTCCGACTCCATTGAATGAAATTTGAGTCCATAAAAATAAACCGGAATCGATAATCTCCTCCTTTTTTTGGAGCCGGTTAAAAGGTATCATTTAAAAATGTATATTTTACGCATTTTGATAATTTTTCGAAATTAGTAAACACCACTGGAAAGTCACAAAAGAGCAAAATATCGCAGATGAGTGGACTTGGATGATATATTTTTTCCAGTTATTTCGATTGGAAAACCAAACTATTCAATTTGAAATTTCTATTTGGACAAATCGGGAAGTATATTCTTTCACATGGAATTTTTTTTTTCAAATGGCGAAGTTATGAGATCAAACATTTAAAAAAAACAACTGCATTGAGAACCTCCTCCTTTTTAAGTCGGTTAAAAATACAAAATCTCTACAACAAGTGTCTTCTTAAAAATACCTGCCCCAAGTCTTCTTACACCTATTCATACAACTCTTTAGGTTACTTAAACTGTGCGCAATGACGAAGTTACTTAGGTATTTTTGCTCTCAATGCAAATTAACGTAGTCTTCTCGAGCTTGAGTTAGGAGGAATTGGCACCTAAATTCACCTAGTATGTAAGACGTTTCAATGTGATCCTTGTGATTGTATTGAATAAAGTATCTTTTGACTTTGACTTACATCATCATCCGATAAATAATTTTAAAATAAATTGGTCCAAGTGCATGTGACCGCGCACAGAAAAAACTTCTAAAGTCAATATGGGTAAGACTAGTGGTTAGGAACTAAATAAATTGAACAGCACAGCTAAAAAAATGTATAATCATTTTTTTTTTAAAGCGGTACAAATCAGGTTGCTAATTAAAATCTAGTTAAGTCTCACAATCCGTGATAATTTTACTTGTAATTTCTGTTACATGGAAACTAATTTGTAAAACATTTCTGGTTTCTCCAATCAGTAGTTTAGCCGGTAGGGGGTACAACGACACTGACCTCTACACAGACAGATAAATAGACAGACAGACAGACGAACATAGCGTTCCATGAGGACTTCAGAACCCTAAGAAACATATATATTAACTCTATACAAGAAAAACTAAGACAAAAAGTTGTATGTAGTTTTTAAAAACAACGTCATTGTCAAAAAAGAATTAACGGGTGATCGACCGAAAAGTTTCATACGAAATTGTCGTTTTGTCTTTGATCCCGATTTGTGTTAAGTACCTAATAAAAAAAGATTTAAAAAAATTGGGTGAGATTTCGCGCACTTGGATTCAAAAGAAAGTTCTAGACTACAAGTTATCGTTATAATAATAGGATCTCAGATCTCCTTTCGCGTGTTTTTCATATATTTTTTTAATTTAAACCAAGAGTAATCTTAAGATCTTGTTACGTAAATTAGTCAACAAACTGCCGCCATTACGCAACTAAAATGCTACCGTTTTAATTGATCCTTAAAAAAACTTTAATTGGCTGCGAAATTTTAATTTCCCCAGCACATGTGTAGTTACTTTCGTTTATCGTAAATTGACGGGTTTATTATATTTTTCTGAATTCAAACTTCTACATAAAAGTGCCGATGACAATGTTATACAGTTGTAATTATTGGGATACTAACTGAAACTCGTTAATTATTTTTTTACAGTTAGTTGAATTGCATGCAAAAAATAATTATACGTGAGATAAAGTGTATATAAATTTATAATTTAGTGTTACCGATAAATTAAATTCACAGCATGGCGGTGTAAAAGTTTTATTTGTCGTTAAAAATAAATTTTAATGTGATTTTGTATTTATTGAGGCTGTTTAAATATTGGTTGCGCTGATTATGCGCAAAAAAAATTTTAAGCTAAATAGTAAGATTTGGTTTATTTTGATTAGATTGAAACGGCAGTCAAAGAATACCTAAAAACAAATTCAAATGACGGTATCTTCATTTTGAGAAGCAAAATCGACATTTAAATATTAATAAGTATTGGTGCACAATGCATACAACACCATCTAGTGATCAGATGACTGATAGAATCCCTACTAATATTATAAATGCGAAAGTAACTCTGTCTGTCTGTCTGTCTTTCACGCCCAAACCGCTAAACCGATTTTGATGAATATTCGTATAGAAATAGATGGGACCTTGGAGAAGGACATAGGATACTTATTATTTAGGTACCACGCGTGCAAAGCCGCGGGCAACAGCTAGTACTTATATAAACTTAAAAACATACATAATAATACTTAACATACAGACATAGAACAGATCTATGTTCATCACACAAATCTTTGTCGTGAGATATAATCGAACCCCCAACCCAACCCCAACCGCTGAAGACAGAGCTACTATGAACTGAGCTGACAGACCAGATAGATAAAATACCATAAAATAATCTCACTTTACTATTAGAAAAACCTAAGCGTATTCAATTCTTTGTTAAAATCCACGCGTAGAAAATACGACCGACACGTTAACAGTACCTACAGACAACTTGTATTTAATTTTCTCGTAATTTCGCGCCAGTAATTTCATTTGAAAATGGGTTTTATTCGAAATTGTGTTCGAAAATGGCTGCCTGACGCGCGTGGCGGGGTGAATAAACGCCAACGTTTTCGACACGTTATCACTTAGCATAATAGCTCGGGAGCTAGTATGAGGATTTCACTACTTCATAACGCTGAAGCCAGCCAGCATTGCCAGCATTTGTATCATGAAAAACCACAGCTTCTTAACGTGTCACTAGATATTTCAAACCAAAGGGGTGAAATGATTAAAGTGCGCCATATTAAGTGTCTTCTTTATGAGTAACATCTTTCCTCTCGCTTTCCTGCAATCTGTGTGTACAGGAAGCCGAAAAAGCGCGCGCTATTTGATTTGACCAAAAGGCGCGCGCGGTGGTTGGCCGCTATATAGTACCAACCCATTTTTTAAGAGGTTGGTACTGTCAACAGTATGTGCGTGTGTGTGATGAGATAATGAAAGGGAAATAGAGAAGAAGAACGCATTAGATGTGTGCTTAACCTACAGAGTTGTGTATAAAGTGTGCTGTTGTATAAACTAATTAAAGTTATAATCTTAATGTTGTTTATTATCAAGGTGAGATGTCAGATGTTACACATCATATGCGACAACTTGGGGCTCGCTTATTTTTTCTGTTAGCACATAGAGTGGCCGGAATCTTCACAGTGCAACAATATTGTAGGCTTATGATTAAGTCCAAAATCAGATGTCAGCTGTTTTTTTTTTAAATTCAGTTAATTTATTATTTGTAATTGGTTGAAGAAGACTGGCAACCAAGGATCTTGAATGACGTGAAAGAATGAAAACCATCCCAATTCTAAGAAGAGTAAAGTCTGCGTGGATGATATTGTCCAATATTTCACATGCCACCTTTCTGCAGTCCTTCTGTTTATTATTTTTTCTTTTTATTAGCTTGGGGTGAAATATGCCATTCCAACCAGGTGTGGGATAGAAGCACGTAAGCCAAAGTGCTTCTTCATTTCCATCAATTTCGGAACTTTATTTTTCTTGCAGACGTAGATACTTCAAGATAACTCTTTGTCTCTTCGTAAATACTTCAAAGAAATCAATTCGCTTTATTGAAGGCTCTTCTATGTATAGTATCTAGATTATATAATTATGTTTGAAACGGAATAACGTATAATAATGTTGGCGATATAGCACAAAGTTTTTACTAAATCCTTGCGCAATCGTGTTTAAAATATTCATTATTTATCTGTAAATTTGGTGTATTCTGAACGATTACCTGGTACTCGTAACTCATATGGCCATAATACGCGATTTTTTATAAACCTAAAAACCTATGTCCGTACATTAATATAAGTAAATCAGTAGATTATTAAAATACCCGCATAATGATTTAAAGCGCAGTTATTAATACACAAAACAAAATATGTCAAACGGAACGTTTTTTCCCAACTTCAATCCCCTTGCCAGATCCAAGCAGATAATTTGCTTACAATATAATCGGACAAAGATTGCGAGCCTTCAAGGAAAGGGGGTAAAAAGCAACCCATAGGATGCGGCTATTATATTCAAATCACTTGGTAAAGGCAATTTATATGGAGTTTATTGACAAGAAGCCGCAGCGACGCGAGTGCGCGAGAAATTCTTTAAGAAAATATCTTGAAACCCGCTTAATTGAACGAAGACAATATTGTTAAAGTTTTTATGTATGTATCTGGCTTTTATATCTTATCTGCCGCTATAGACGAAAATAAAAAACCTTGCGTTCTTAATTTGATATATTGAAGTGGTTTCAATCCCTTAAACAATTTTGAAATTGAATTTCGAATGTTAAAAGAACGTCGCGTCGCAACGTTCAACGCCGCCATAGACGACAATAAAAAACCTTGTGTTCTTAATTTCATATATTGCAGAGGTTCAATCTCTTAAACTATTTTGAAATTGAATTTCGAATATGAACAGACCGTTGCGTCGGATTGAATTTCGAATAAAATTTGTTCGTCATTTGTTATTCCGTCGACTAGATGGTTGGTTAGTGGATTCTTTATTTTAGAGGCTTTTCGCAAACGGTTAAAAGAAAGTGGACACAATGCGGGATTTCACAAGACACATTACAGGGATGCATTAAATAAGGCGACCTTTATGACGGGAGATACGATTTGAATAAGGATTTATGATAATAGAAACCACAATCGAACAATTTTGAATTATGGCAAAAAAGGAAATACGTTACATCAAAGTCGTGTTTTAAACAATTGAATGAAAGTTCGGCTGAAGCTTCTTCTTCTTACCTTCGTGCCTTATCATCGGTCGCATCGTCGCTTACCACAAAGCGAGGTTGTGGTCAACGGTAGGTCAACCGATGATTAAAAAAAATCTGATAACAGAGTAACAATATTCTATAACTCTCTACGTACTTAGGGTATTACTTTGTCTTCCTCATCAGCCAATAATTTACATAGTGTTACTCTTAACAACACTTTAAAATAAAATACTTAATAAGACTAAAGGTGTCGCGGGACACCGGTAGAAACGAAGTTGACGTCACACTTGGGTAATATTAAATGAATAATAAAAGGAATTATTGATCTCAAAAAAACATGGGACGTTGGGTCAGAACTCGGGATTAGTATTAACGTGGTCAGCTAGCGTGATCATTATGAGTCCGAAAGTAGTCAACAGCTCGTAGTCGTTGTCATAGTTTCATATTGAAATTTGTAATTTGGTGTCCGCCGACATTTTTCACTTTTATCGGCTTAGTCGTCATTCACTTAATATATCGTAGGATTAAGAACTTCGGAAAGAGAAATATTGATTATGATTTTATTGTTTAAAAAGATTCAATAAAATCATAATGACCATTTTGAATCGTCTTATATACAAGGTAAATCTAGATGCCGGTTCCTCCTAATCCCAGTTCAAAAATAAGCCAGCAAGAAAATCTACTAGTCTTCTAAAACGCTTGAAAAACGCTTTTTTGTGTGATTCTTGCTAATTTTGTTACGGGTGCCGAGTCGAGTTGGAGTAGACACGTTCCAAGCATTTGTGTCATTTGTTATATTTTATAATATGCTTTATGAGGCATTTTTTTCGTAATTACGTTGCTAATTTAAATACGGCTTCTCGAAGGTTAAACACCATAAGTCAAAGGTACAGAATCGTAAGGTCTAAAAGCCAAGAGATGCACATGTCTGATGGGAGATAAGATCACTATCTTTTCGGATATTGCTCGGTATAATCATATGCGGCTTTATTTATTTTCTCGTTTTCGCAAGGGCGTAGTCGAGGCGTGCCGGACAATGAGGATGGCTTTACTGATGGAAGGTTACTAAAAAAAATCAATTCTCAGAAGTTCAAATGAAGCTCTCGTAGGGTTATGCCTCGTGGTGTAACTAGTTGAAAGGTAATTGCTATTCCCCGTGATCTACCCAGACTGTTAGTTTATAAATAAATTTAAAAAAAAACAATACAAACATTAAACAGATAGACAGATATTTGGTACTATTCCGCCAATATATTATATCTATTATTAATCTATAATATATAGATTGGCGGAATTGTACTTAATATTTGTCCAATCGTTTCATTTGTTGTCGTTTTTAGGGTTCCGTACCTCGAAAGGAAAAAACGGAACCCTTATAGGATCACTTTGTTGTCCGTCCGTCCGTCCGTCTGTCTGTCAAGACACGTTTTCTCAGGAACGCGTGGAGGTATCAAGCTGAAATTTATATCAAATACTCAGGTCTACTGTCCCTTAAAGCTGTGAAAAAATCAAACTTCTAAGCCTACGCAATCAAAAGATACAGCCGTTTATGCCGCAAATTTTTGACACTCGCAAGGGAATCAAAACCTACAGGGTTCTTACCGTGAACTCAGAATCTTGAAATTTGGTACGAAGCAACGTCTTATAGCACAGATAAAGGAAAAATTGCGATAACCGTACATTTTTGGTTACATCATATAATAAAAATATTTTTAATAATTTTAAACTTACTACCCCTTTTCTCATGAACGCGAAGAGTTATTAAATTGAAATTCATATAAAATACTCAGGTCTATAATACCTTCAAGCTGTAACAAAATCAAACTTCTACGTCAACGCAATCAAGAGAAACAGCAATTTAAGTCGCATATATTCAAACTCGCAACTCGCAAGGGAATCATAACCTACAGGGTACTTCCCGTGAACTCAGAATCTTGAAATTTGGTACGAAGCAACGTCTTATAGCACAGATAAAGGAAAAATTGCGAAAACTGTAAATTTTTGTTACATCATGAAGATTAATAGATTAATTATCAGTGCGGTTTCAGAGGAATCCCTCCCGCGAACACTCCGAGTTAATAGGTTTCTCTTAGGTCGGCATCGCGCACGTAATGCTCCTGGTGTTGCAGGCATCCATAGGTTTCGGTGACCGCTTACCATCAGACGGGCCGTAAGCTTGTTTGCCATCATTGTGGTATAAAAAAAAGCTTTAAATTGAAACAGCGTGTCAATAGACGACGTGGAATTAAATAAAACCCGTGCTTCAGAAAACTACTGTACAACTCACGACATTTCTTAAGGTACTTTTCAGCTTCCAGCGTAACCCGTAACCTTCTGGATCTCAGGCAGGCTTTCGCCCACTGCACTACAAAGATCGTCGTTAATTTAATTCAAGGCTATTAAAGTAGCCGAAAGTTTGGTCTCAACAATGAATGACAAACTTTCACCATTAAAACTTGAGTTGTACTACACATTTTTGTAAAACACGTTTTATCCACGTTAGTTAGTCGATGAAGGTATCGACGCTGTTTCGATTCATCGTAATATTGAGCTTAGGATGTTGTTCCGTGATGTTCGTATTTTTGAGGCGTCTAGTTGTGAGGCACTAAGGACGCCGGCGCGAATTACGAGGCGGGGCTCGAGGCGCGCACGCGCACCGATTTACGCGCCTCATAGGAATATATGGATGTATATCGACATTTTATCGATAACATACATAGATTAGACATGCCAAGTCGATGACCACACCTCTGCGGGCGTCACTTATGTATCTGATACACTTTTTTTATTCAATATATAATTGATTCAGGAATCCTTTACAAAAATTAGATACATAGCAAATGTAGCAAATGTATGCAAAAACAAAAAAACAGTGAAAAAAAACACGTCAGGAAAGCGTGAGGAAATTGGCATATCGTATAACCTAAAAAGTTTGGAGATATGTGCCAAGTGCTCGAATGGAGCCTGTGAGGCGCACTTTAGCCTTATCACCTCACTGGTTCGAACTAACTAGTGACACGATAAGAAGAATAAGGTCGACAAATAATTAGTATTATCTCGCCAATTTATTGTAATGAGTTAAACACTTATTAACACATAGTATTTAATATTTGTTTAAATATTCAATAATTTAATAGAATTAAAATTTCTTTGGTTGGAACACACAAAGAAAAGAATGTAAAGCAAAAAAACAAATACAATATAGTAACAGTGACTATGAAAAATATAATAATATATGTTGGGATTTGATATTTGTATTTGAATATATGATATTGAAAGTACTTAAGTAGGTACCTATATAGAAAAGACCACGAAACGTATAGCCAAAACTTGAACGACTAAATTATTTTTTGTTCACACGGCGCTAAAATCACGTTTTTTTTCATCAGAAAACATGCAAATAAAGAATTCTGTGAAACGTTTTACGGTTAATGTTTTAACTAGCTTACATTCTGGCTATAAGGTAAGCTGCAAGATAAAACGTCAACTTTAGGAGAAGAGGATTATTGACTATTTTAGACATTATTTCACAATTAAATTAACAAAATTAACAGTTAAAACCAAGGAAACGAGAAAGTGGGAGGGAAAACATTTAAAATACTTAATATATTTCTTTTATAACTTTTTATCAACGAGCAGATACACTGAAAAACGGTAAAAGTGAAACCTTTAATAATAAAATTTATAATGCTTCCTATCTTATTATCTCCCACGTTAAATCTTATGAATGTATTTTTCTGTCTCTTTATACTGTCGCTTTTTCGTTTCATCGACTTTCAAATCACAACGATGCTAAAGAAGTTTTCACTTCAAAAAGACTCATTTCTTTTCATTTAAAACTTAATTTGCTGTGAGTACCGTTTTAGGAGCTTAGATGAAGCCACTAGCGATCATCCATCCAGTTGGTGAGCGCATTGAATGATGCTTATCGACGGTATAAAAGGGCATGAAAATAGTTTTTTTAGTATTCGACTCTTTAGTTTGCTCATGGGGTACCCGCAATTTGTACCAACACCAAATCTCTATAAATACACTGGTTAAAAGTTTATTTTAACTGCCACTATCCATACAAGTGGTATAAAAAAAACAAAAATAAAGCCAATAAACTATTTAAACTGAAACAGAACTGTAAATTTTTGGTTGAAAATATTTGCTGCAAACCTACCTAAATACAAAAGCTTTTCAATTTATAAAGCGAGCGGCGATCAGCTTTTACGAAATTGAAGTAAGCTGCGTATTTCGATGTTTGTTCAGTATGGATTTATTTTACTAATAATTTTTATTGCTGAGTTCTGTCTTGAAATTTTTTAAAATAGAAATCAATATTATTAATTTAGTACAGACAGAAAAAACAACGTTTAAAACAATTAGTGGAAAGTAACGGTAGGTTAATCTGTGTGCATTTAATTATTACCAATGGTCTGGATTAGTTGAGCTATGCATAGTTTTAAACAGTCATTAGATAGCTCAACTGTTTCACATGTAACTTAAGATTATGAGGTAGTTTTTCAAAATGGCTACGTTTTTTATCGACATCGATAACTGATCCAGCACATCACTAGCGAGCCTTCGGCAACCACGCGCGTTATCGCTCGCTAAAAATGAACCGTGACCTCCGACACTAACCAAATTATTCTCGGTTCTACTCAGATAGCGGGTTCGATTCCCGACGCTAGATGGCTATACAGATATGTAGAAAGTAGCATTTTTGTATTCTGCATAATAAACATGCAAATATTTGATTCGGGAGTCGAACCCGCAACCTTTTGCGTCTCAGCCAGACCTTAACCTATTATGCCATAGAGGTTGACAATACGAAGCAGATGACTGTTAGAATACTTCTACATACTTATGATACTATATAACAGCGGCACGTTGAACGGTCTTGTGCTAGCTTTTAAGCTTAATGACTTTTTAATTGGTAAGTAAAAGCCACAGTTTAAATAACACAGTACGTAACCTCGTACAGAGCGAATAAATTTAATGCAAATGAGAGTTGTGGACATTAGCCGCGATTTTGATACAGTTCTGCATCGCAATACTCTTTTTGTGGTTAATTAAACGCTGTTAATTATAGCACGGCTACTGAGCCGCTACTGGCTCCTTATTCTGTGGCTTAAGGCGGCGCGAGTCAACGTCAAACTAGATTCAGGTTGTCAAAATAGAAAATTGATTAAGAAGCGCTCATGGCTCATGGTTTTTAGAATAGAATAGAATAGAAAATATTTATTAAACGTCACATATCAAATAACTAACATAGTATCATAGAATCACTACATAGTATAAACAAAGTCGCTTACCGCTGTCTGTCTGTCCCTATGTATGCTTAGATCTTTAAAACTACGCAACTGATATTAATGCGGTTTTTTTTTAATAAATAGAGTGATTCAAGAGGAGGGTTTAAATGTATCATACATGAATAATATAGTAGATAAACACTGATAATTTTAGAGGTTCCCAATGTTTTGTCGTAAATAAACTCATATTTTTGCGCTTACATTGCAAACGCTGCCTGAACCCTACGAGATAGATCAAAATAATGTACTACAGTATTGTACACCCTTAAAAGGTCTAAAAAAGACCGCAATGGTATATGGCTATCTTTTAGGGATAACCATTCTGTAGTGTAATTAGTATCAGCATTGCACCCGTGCGAAGCCAGGGCAGGTCGCTAGTATAATATAAACTAGTCTTATGTACAGTGACGAAAAAAAGGCTACCACTTAGCATATGATACACAAGTGTGGCTGCTGTATCGCTGGTTTTCAGTGGCGCCATCGTGAGTACTTTTCGACGATCAATATTAACAATTATTTAACGACATTTTCACAGTCTAGTTTCAGTCTAATAGATAATTTCGAAAGAAAAAACACACTTACTTATTCTTCGAAATGAACAATATACTACAAAGTCATAAGACAACAAACAACAATTCGCTACTTAACATGGTTACGAAAACGCTAAATAGTGAAAATATATTACTTTCGCTACTCTCTTCTGACTTGGGCCACCTTAATCTCACAATCAACCTAATTAAGGTAATTAATTGATATTTATTTGCACTATATCTGCCGCTCGATAAACAATCCTTTACTACAAAATTGTTTCATGCTTTCACTTTAATTATCTCTGTCATTTTATGCCGCGTTCAGATGGGGCTAGATTGCGTTCGAGATGTCAATATATCGCGTTGTAGAGACGAGCTCGAACTCTCAAACTATATGAATAAATAAATTAATAATGCCGGACATTTCACAGAGCATCATCTGGCTGCAAAGTAAGCAGAGCTTGTATCATATGACTGATATACTACTACATACATTTTTTGTAAATACATATATATTATACACAGAAGCAGACCTAGACCCGAGGCAAATACTTGCAGATCACACAATCGTTTGTCCCGCGTCAAGAATCGAACCAGCAACTTTGCGCGTCTCAGCCGGGTTTTGGCCCACCCTGTCACAGAGGTCGTCAGATACAAACAAGGCAAGTGTAAAGTTCCTACAGGCAGTTCTTTCAAACAGCCTGCTAATTAATGACAGGAAAAATTAGGTTATTCAAAACATTTGAATAACCAAAGGAAACCGGCATGTCGTAGAACCTAAAAAGTTGGAAGACGCGCTAAATGCACGAAAGCAGCCTCTGAGGCGCACTTTAATCCTTTCACCACACTGGTTTGAAATAACTAGAAACACTATAATAAAAAGATTAAGAAAATTAAGTTATAATTATGTTAGCATGAGAAATATAATAATTGGACGTGCATCTGATTTTACCCCTAAAAACCCTCAAAACATTAGCGTAGTCTGCTCTAGCATAAAGATGTACTTCCTACACTTTCGGCTTTATGTATCGCTGTAGACCAAAAACATTATTATAAGCTGATGATATTAAATACTAGAAATGACCGCACCATTTTCTACCAAACATGTCTGGGTCAGCGACATACAGTAGTCGATAATAGTAGGTACCCTAAAATATCTCGTAAATAATGCGAACGATTCGGCTGACGTCCAAGGCAAGGACAATACGAATAAGCAGTACTTATTAATATTCAACAGCTGATATAAAACCAAGAAAGATAACATTTTTGATATTATTAAGGCGAGGGGCCGAGTAACACTGAAAAAATACAGGCAAGAAAAAAAAGTTGTTTAATTTTATTTCTGCTAAATGTGAACTATTGAGACGATAGAAAAGAAAACTGAAAGAATACTGATAATAGGTAAGCACCTATTAATATGAGTGTATTTTTATGGAATGTGTTTCAAATATATCGATACCTAAGTATCCTAAAGTCTTCTAGTTCTCATAGTCTACTATTACTTATTTATTTACCTTGCAATGCAGTTAGACCTAGGGCTCACTAAATATATAATCACGAAATATCTAATTTATTTTCATCGCGGTATTTTCCGCTAGTGCCCCGCGCTTTAGCGGAAAAAACTGCATCGTATTCCATGTTACACAGAAAAGAACGAAAAAATTCGCTTCAACTGGCCCATTAACCCCATCACTAGAACGATAATAATAGAGGTGGCATTTATATTAATGACAGGCACGTACGAAATGCAATAATCCACGACGCTACTCATATTGAAGACTACACCACGTGCGCTTGGCAAAATAAATAATTCGAGATTGTCGTAACATTGTGGTTTGCCAGGTACATAATCCTAAAGCAACGAAGCAGTAACGTTACTTGATACAAATGATCTATAGATAGCTCAACCAGCCCGTGAAATACATCGCCAAAACGATACAAGTAGAATCGTGTGATGTATATAAATTACATAACAAAATGCAGTAATGGACAACTCATTGTGAACTTTGCTTCAACTCGAGTTGATATCCTTAACAAAATTATCAAGGATCATACAAAAAGCGTTAAGACCAGACAAGTTTCTTGCCGTCTTCGTAGATTGGGGTTAGGAGGAACAGGCATCTAGATTCACTAGCATATAAAAAGTCGAGCTTTACTTCTGATTTTATTGAATAAAAATCTATTCTTTCATTTCTTTTGTACTTGCAGTATAGAGTTACATTTATATTAATGAAATTATGGTATGAAATGCAATGATCCATAACCATACTCACATTGAATATTATAGTTACACAACGTACATTTGACAACAAAATCCAAGACTGTCGTAACATGTGATTTGGCCCACATAATGCTGGGTACATAGCCTTAAGGCAGCGAGGATCACAGGGGCGGGTCAGGCTCTTTAACCACGACAAAACCGACTCACGTAAATACTGTATTAATTAATTTGTACAGACAGAATGAAATCACTCGTAAACATTCAATTATTCAGAGGAGATTATATTAGCGCTAATTTAGATAAAACGGCGTAGCTAATTTAATTGTCCTTAACAGATCAACTAGATTTAGATACGTAACTTCGTAGTCATACAATGTCTTCGTGTTCGAGAACATGGATGAATCAACATTATGTATTTTTTTTTGTTGATAACCTCTGTGGCAATGTAGGCTAAGGCCCGGCTGAGACACAGAAGCTTGCGGGCTCGATTCCCGCCGGGAGACAAATGTTTGTATGATCTGCTAGTATTTGTCTCGGGTCTGGTTGTTTATATGTAGGTTCGTCTGTGCTGGATTAGTTCGTGTAATTCTAACGGTTTTTGCAGCGCACGCCAGAATAGCTCGCAGATGGCAGAATTTACTCCTACTTTCTTGACACTTATCGTTATATTTTGGACAATTCACACATTATCTTTATAAATTATAGCCTATGTGTTATTATGATGTATAAGCTATATAATTGTAAAATTTCATTAAAATCCATTTAGTAGTTTTTGCGTGAAGGAGTAACATACATACAAACTTTCGCATTTATTATATATATATATGTATTATATATGTAAGATAAAAAAAGAGTATATAAGTGGTATATCAGTCAGAAAGTAGATAAATGTAATATTTAAAAAAAATAGAGTCAGTAGCCAACTCTGATGACAAAGTTAATATGCCAAAAACAATCCTCAAAAGCCTTCGTGATGGTCCATTAACTTATAAAGACCCGGGATCGACAGCGGCCAAAGTTTGGAAGCATTCAGATGAGTCACTGGTCACTCATCCGTACTAATCTAACAGAGAGTTGCTTCGTTGATCTGTTAGAGACAACTTAGTAAGCCATCAGCCTCGCGCTGATTATTCGACCTTTTGAGCAGGCTATAGTCTTGAGGTCTTACGGCCTTGTCTTTAGTACACAACCAGCGTATGCTGAGTTAGGATTTTTTGTAGTACTTGTTTTAACTTATAATAGTTTTTATACGCTTTCTATTAGCTTCACTTGTATGTTGTATGTTGTATGTTTTGACCCACTTTAAACGGCCAGATTTCATTCAAATTTTGCACACCTGTCAAAGACCGATGGCAATGCAATAATTTCAATAAAAAAAAAAAATAAGGTATAAAAAAAAAAAAAAACCGATTATCCAAAAACTAAACAGTAGGAAATAAATTTTAATAAAGCGTGAGGTGCATGGTGTCAATAGTTATAAATATTTCATTGACAAATATGAGAAGAAGGATTATCATTTCGATAATATCTCAAAAAGCACCCCACGCTTTTTTTTCAATAAAACATTTTTTTCTTACTTACGTTTATTAAAATTTATTTTTTTGGTTTGGTTTTCTATATAAAGCGTGTTTTTTTGTTTTTTTTACTATTATTTATTTTTAAATTGATTTCTTATTTTGTGTATTGTGTTTACGTTTGCGTCAGGCTGTTACAAATAAACATCATTGTATTTTTACCGACGAAACAACCGAGCATGTTTGGCGACTCAAAATTACTTACTTACATTTGTTTAAGAACTTAGTTATTAAGGTTAATTTTTAAAGCATTATTATTTTTTGCTTTTCAGTTTTATTGGCGGTGTAATTTTTTTGTTAAAAAAAATATATTATTTTTGGGTCTCTTTAATGCACGCGGCTTTTCATACAGCCCATGTAGAACACGATGTTTTCTGTTTTTACTACCAGTACAAGTACACAATCATTACACAGTAGATGTCGAGATAACAAAAAGATCTGATCGGGGAAAAAGCGATCAAAAGGTTGAGAGCACGACCGCGCGGCCACTCAACCGATTATATTATTGTTTCTGAGCGCAGGGGTGGTTTCAGAACGAGTTGAATACCCCGCGAAATTGTTCCCTATTTTATTAATCTTCGTTGAAAAACCAGGGATGTTAAAAGTTTAATTGCGTGAATCTGTATGTCTTGACAGACACACAGCACTACTAGCTCCTGAACATATGAACCGATTAAAATTTGACGATCTCTGTGGCGCAGTGGGCCACATGGAAAATTGCGAGAACATTGCGAGAACATTGTGAGAACATGGTAACCTTGACTTGATGCTGTAGTACACTTGAAATCTTCGGGATACCCCAACTCCTTACCAACAGCAATGAACTGTGGGGCGATAATGGAACTTTGATACTATCAAATCATTGATATTAATAGCTCTCAGTTATTATTGATGAATTAGTATTACGGATCGCTGCGATTTCTATCGGCTTCTATCGCTAGTTACAATGTGAAGTTGGTGTGAAACTGTAACTCGACCAATTGACAAAGTACGATTGTGGCTTCTATCGCTAGTTACAATGTGAAGTTGGTGTGAAACTATAACTCGACCAATTGACAAAGTCCGATTGTGGTAGGAACCGTGTTAAGCGTACTAAGCATTTAAATACATCGTATATGATTGATTGAAATAATGCCTATTGCTTATCGAAATTGATAGACATTGATGCCGATTGCTAATCGAATCGACATTGATTGTATCAAGAGTTCCAAAATCGCCCTATTGTTTTATTCCAACCCGTTCAGTTTTTCGCTGTCGATGGCATTGACTTTGTTAAATGTATATTCCAGTTAAGTTAAAATTAGTCAGTAAGTAAAACGGTTGTCTGGTAGAAATCGTAACCACACAAGACCGCCGATTGCAGGACACTATTAATTAATTTATGTATATGCACTAAGGCTTATATTTCATATTTCTTTTGTAGTGTTCTCAATAAAGATTTATTATTATTTTTTATTCATTGAACTGTACTTTATGTTAGGTAAATTTTAAACAATATAGGTTAGGTACTCCAGTGTAATTATAAAGACTCTCTCTGCCTCTCTGTTATCTTTCACGGCTAAAAGAAACGAATCTTGATAAAATTTTCTATAAGTGTCCTAATTATTAAAATTAAGATATTCTTTTATAGTACAACGCCGCTTAGCCGCAAGCCATAGCAAGTAGTAAATAAGTATAAATCAAAATTTAAAAAACCCCAGACACAAAAATCAGAGAAATCAGACAAATAAATTAATCTAGGTAACCAATTTTAGATCTGTGTGTTATAATAACTAAATACATTTACTTATTTACAAAAAAAAGTATATAAGTAGTATATCAGTCATGTGGTACCCATAACACAAGCTCTGCTTACTTTGGGGCCAGATGAAGCTGTGTGCAATGTCCGGCATTATTATTACTATTATTAATTTTATTTTTCTGTCCAACAATATACCTCAGTCCATCCCTGTCTACATTGCCGTTGTTTTGTTGCTATTTATGACTATTGAATTTGGTGCATTTATTGTATCGAAGAATAAGTTCTTGTAACCTTTAGTATTAAGGCGGTTCCCTAAGTTCCAGACCATTTGTATGAAAAAATGTGTCTCTATTAATATTTACTAGCTATAAAAAAATTATGTATTTCCAATATTCAACTTAAATTGTTTTAAATGGTTTGTTTGTTTTAAATTAATCATCATCTTCTAACAGTGACGTCGTTTTAACTAGCAGCTTATCACTACTAATATTATAAATTTAAATATCAATTGAGATGACTAACTGACTGTATGCTCTTTCTGTTTGTACTAATAACAGTTATTAAAGTACAATAAACGAAAACATTTGAACCGTCAGTTGCAGTAGGTGCAGCAAAAAGTTACACGCGCGGGAATCTGAAGCTCCAAGCTTTATAAAGAATAAATGTGGTAGATGGGACAAACGACACTGAGGCTTTGAAAACCCTGTTTCTTTAAAAAGGTAACATATGAATATGATATTTTAAAAGGAGGGGGAGAAAGGGGGAAAGATGGCAATTAAATTAAATTCATTAATTGATTCAGGCAACACAAAGATCCATAGAGTATTAAATCTGACTCAATTTAAGATAATCAAAAAATTTAATAACAATACTTAGATTAAGAACGTTGTCTGTAAAGTCGGTTTACGGACGATAATTTTACGTGATAACGTCATAAGAAAACATTGATGAACCGATCGTGCCTCTCTATCGCTTGTTCCGCGCTCTCGCTTGCACGCTCACTCAGGCGGAACGTGACAATGAGTCATGCTTTTTCGTGCGTGCAGCCGGCGGTCATCGATTTATAAGACGTTATCACGTCAATTTGTTTATTCAGAACGAAGGGGACAAAAATTACAAGTCAAACGATGAAACTATTGGTAGGAAGCAGAAAAACTCACATATTATGGTAAATATCCCGTTTTAAGTGAAAATTATTAGCATTTACATTATTTTTTTTCGTTCAATAGAAGTTTCATCAAAATCGGTTCAGTAGTTTGGATTTTAAATCAACGAGCTGGAAAATAAATGTTATCTATGTAAACGAAATTTAGATATTTTGCTTGCCTCTGCCTTTCCAGTGGTGTTTACGAATTTCGAAATATGGTATATAATAAGGTACTAAATAGCGTGAAATATAAACTTTTTAACCAATTTCAAAAAAAGGAGGAGGTTATCAATTTGGTTGTATTTATTTTCGCTCAATTTGGTTGTAACAAACATTAAGAAAAAGCCTTTTTTGAAGTCTGTTAAACTTAAAAACCTTCATATTTGACAATATTTTAGTAAAGCGAATCAACAGATTCAAACCCACTGACTGCAAGTCACATCTTAACCTTAAATGTTCTTTGACGGTACCAATATCTTCGTATTTTCTCACATTAAGTATAACTGCTGTTGCCGATTGGCATTATTGGCCGTCCATTTCGTTTATTAAAACTTTTGCTACATTCAATTTACTAGCTATTTACTAACATTTACTAGGAGCCTTAACTTTAGGGCTTTTTATGGATTTTAAAATACTGAGTATTGCTGCTAGAAGTAAAGTTCGAAGACAGTCAAATGCGTGAAAGGAGCGTCTAAGGCGCACGTTGATTTTTTCACCCCACTGGTTCGAAATAACTAGTGTGGTAATTCCCCATAAAGGACTTATTTACCTTTTGTAGATTTTAACTATATAGGTATTGGTTAATATATTAACCAATACCTATATAGTTAATACCTTTAGTACCTTATTGCTTTTAAAATAATAACCAGAATCCCAAAGTTGAACAAACTCTTACTAATTACAATTTCGTAAATAATTAATACATCGCCTGCGGTGACGATCAAAAACTGCAATTGTCTGAGCGACCGCAGTTTATATAACACTTAGTATGGGTAACTGACCACAGTATAGGAATAAGTTGGTTTGTTTGCAGCGGAATCGCGAGGTCGTGTCGCGCGTCGCATTATAATGAAAGCGTGTTTTTGCCGCGCGGTAGCGTGGGAGCGACACAGTGGACTATATCGTGTGCGCTTGACTTTTTTTGAACACGATATCGCCTGGTGGTAAGCGACGATGAGGCACGAAGATCAAGAAGACACCTATTCACTTTTGACTTGAAGAGATTTCAGAAAAGATGGCAAGGTTTTCCAATCCTTGGCTGTAGGCATTATAAAAGTGGAAGCAAAGGGCTTAGGTAGGGCTAAGGTAAGTAGACTTTTTTATCATCGATAGACCTTTTGACCACGATCTCGCCTGATGTTAAGCGACGATGTGGCCGACGATGGGGCACGCAGACCTAGAAGACACCAATTTACTCGAGACTTGAAGAGACCCAGATTGTAGTTTTCAGGAAAGACAGACGACGGCAAAGTATTCCAATCCTTGGTACGTAATATAAATGTGGAAGCAAAGCGCTTTGTTAGTAAGGGTGGTAGACTGACAAGGTATGGATGGTACTGAGCGGTAGGTACGTCTGCTTGTCCTGTTGCGAAAAGAGTAGTGTAGTAACCTGTTTATTTATCATTACTGTAAGTTCTATTAACATTGCTGGTACTAATTGGTCTACTTTTTTCTTAATTCTCATTTCGGGTTTATATTTTTAATGTTTGTTTCCACATAACTCCGTCATTTAAGATCCGATTTGTTTTTTTTATGTTAAAGAATATATTATCCTATTGGTCCTATATAAATATCATCAAAAACTAAATGGATATAGCTGGAAAAAAATTGTCATTTGAGTAAACGAAATTTCGTATTTTTATAAAAATAAAGTCGGTTTTCACTATATTAGTGTATTATTTACAACAACACCATCTAGCCCTAAACTAAGCATAGCTTGTACTATAATATTTATAAAATACTAACATATTTTTAAATACATACATATGATACGTTATAACACCCATACACAAGCACAAATTTTTCAAAAAAAAATGTTCATCACACAAATGTTTATCCTGGGAGGGAATCGAACCCTCAACCTAGAAACTTTTAATTCCGCAAGTATTTAAAATGACTGCTTTTTGCATTAAAGGTGTGATTGGGTAAGTCAAGTACTATGTAAGAATGAATGACTGGAATAACTCCAGTTGAAGGTTGAGAATAGGACGATTGGAATTGTAGATACTTTTCCAGTTTCAACATCCGGCTTATTTAATTGTAGATACTTTTCCAGTTTCCACATCCGGCTTATTTAATTGTAAATACTTTTCCAGTTTCCACATCCGGCTTATTTAATTGTAAATACTTTTCCAGTTTCCACATCCGGCTTATTTAATTGTAAATACTTTTCCAGTTTCCACATCCGGCTTATTTAATTGTAAATACTTTTCCAGTTTCCACATCCGGCTTATTTAATTGTAGATACTTTTCCAGTTTCCACATCCGGCTTATTTAATTGTAAATACTTTCCAGTTTCCACATCCGGCTTATTTAATTGTAAATACTTTTCCAGTTTCCACATCCGGCTTATTTAATTGTAGATACTTTTCCAGTTTCCACATCCGGCTTATTTAATTGTAGATACTTTTCCAGTTTCCACATCCGGCTTATTTAATTGTAGATACTTTTCCAGTTTCCACATCCGGCTTATTTAATTGTTGATACTTTTCCAGTTTCCACATCCGGCTTATTTTATTTTTCAGGTCAACGTATTTGGAGAACTTTTTTGATATTGTATTTTGCAAGTTGTGTGTTTTAGGAATGGCTGTTTATTATCTATTAGAAGTGCTGTTTTATTTATTAATATTTTGAGGTTATTGTAGCTTCACATTTTCCACTTAATTTGATTCCTAAGGAGTTTGAAAAGGCAAGCCATATATTTCGCGATTTTTTTTATTAAAACTCATATTTTTTTTGTAGTTACCTTAGAAATTTATTTAAGAACCTATAGAGCTTCTTAAAGGTAAGCATCAGGGGGTCGACCTCGAAGCGACATTCCGAAATTACGGACCGTAATTTCGGCCAATTCCTACCATAAAATACATTTATTCCGCTTTCGGTCCCGAAAACGGAACGTGACAATCCGTCATTCATAATTCCTACCATGAAGCATCCGTACCAACGAAGTGACGGCAGTTTGACAACACTCCTTTCGTGATTTTAACCTCAAATTTCACGAAAGCTCAAGAGCTAACTTTTTACTTTCGTAAGTATCAATTTTAGTCTTTAAAGTACTCTAATAGACCGAAAAGTTGTTAATTCGTGATTGTGTTGAAATGTTAAAGTTGCGGTCAGCAGTATACAATAAAAAGTGATTTTGTGATGTAATCAAATTAATAATCTCATTATTTTCTGTTTAAAACAATAAACATAACATACTCATGTCATTGTGCAAGACTATTATATGCAGGAAATGCAAGTGATGGTGACCCAGGGGGCGGGAGCTTTATTATCAGTATAAATGTTCTTGGGGACGGATATGAATTTATTGCATTATGGAACTTACCTAGACCACTAACTACATTTACATTTACAACAAAAACCCGACTGCACTAAGAGCGTTACAAGCGTGTAGTAGACAGTCCACAGCTTTTATTGGCAAATATTGTTAGTCGGGACAATCCTAAAATTGTTTTCGATTAATTATCACAGATAAATACTAGTTACATTATAGGTGGTTACAAAACTAGCAAAATACTGACAAGATGTTTACCATTGAAGGTGTTCCTTTGACCAACACATCACAAAAATATTATGAAACTTTCCGTTTCTTGGTCGTGAAAGGGAACACAATTTCGCCAATGTTGCGATTTAAATGCTTACATTTTTATAAAGTAAATAAAGGTCCTGTAAAATTTTCACATCTCGCAT
This sequence comes from Lampropteryx suffumata, assembly GCA_948098915.1. Lineage (NCBI taxonomy): Eukaryota > Metazoa > Arthropoda > Insecta > Lepidoptera > Geometridae > Lampropteryx > Lampropteryx suffumata. The sequence goes on along the minus strand of OX402557.1, from coordinate 17,347,115 downwards.
GACGTTTTTGCGTGAAATGACAAATAACATAAGGATTTATTCGATATTTTAAACGACTTATTTCAGGTGTTCAGGTATAACCATATGTGTAAAACAAACGAATTGACTTTTTAATATGATCGGTTCATACTAGTTATTTTTTTCACACGGTGTATTGTGTACGTTAAAGAACTTCTCATCTTTCATTCAATCACGAAAAGACCCCGAACGAAAGAAATAAATCCGTTGTAACTTCATGGTAGGTTTAGCCTTCCTATTTCGTGCGTGTGTCGGACGGATCCGTAGTTGCGGATTGCCATTTTCGTGGTTGACCTGCAGGTATAATTTTATACCTTATCTGTCTTTAACTGGAAACTGATAACTGGTTGATAGCTTCGATCACTATAAAAAGTTGTGTGTTTGGTTGTATGTTATATTTCTTTGTGTAATTTTTGTTTTGTAGGTATAATTATGGGCATTGTTATAGTATTTTTATATTTTGTATATTTATGTTTTAGATTATTAAGTAAGTTTTTTTGTACACCACCGACTTTTTGTTTTTTGTCCATCCTGTCCATCTAATGCCTGGAAGAGATCGCTTTTAGCGATAAGGCCGCCCATTGTACAACTGAATTGCTAATAACTATCTATCGTATTATCTATAATTACCTCGATGAAAGACCAATAAATATATTGAGAGTTTTTATTTTACACAGCTATTTTCGTACTTTCAAGGTTTCAAGGCACTACCTCAATGAATAAGTACCATCTTCATCTTATCGTGTCACTAATCATTTCGAACCAGTGTGGTGAAAGGATTCAAGTGCACCTTTAATCCATTCGTGCACCTGTCGTACGTCTTTGAACTTTTTAGGTTCTACGGCTTGAGAGTACCTACATTGTAAGTAGGTACATGTTGACATTCTACTCCAAGAGAATCATTACTAATACTCTCACGCGTCCGATCGACACGTCCTCCCAATAATCCTTTATATTCGCATCTTTTTGAAACCTGGACTTTTTGCGAATTGTCGCGAAAACGCGCGACGCAACGTTTTTTTGTCGCGCCGCCAAACACGTGCCGCGTCGAGCCTGTCGCCCGGTTTTTATCCAATAATCAATTTTCAAACGCGCCGTGTTCACACTACAGAGAGCTCAAAGCCTTTATGGACTTCCGATATAAATAGACTCATGAATTTGTCGATGGCTGCCTTCGGCTTTGCACGCGTGGTATCTACATAAAAAGTAGCCTATATCCTTCCCCAATATACAGTTTATATCCTAACCAAATGTTATCAAGATCTGTTCAGTAATTTAGCCGTGAAAGTTTATAAAACAAAATAACAGGCAGAAACACTTTCGAATTAATAATATTAGTATAGCTTTTCTTACTTTAGGTCTTTTAGCGTACATTTTCTCTTCGCCATTCAGAATTTACTTTTAGATCATACAAGCGTTTATCCCGCGGCGGAAATCCAACCCGCAACCTTCAGCGTCTCAGGCAGGCAATCGCTCACTGCACCCCAGAGGTCGTAAATATATAAAACTAGCTGTCCCGTTCCCGACTTCGTCCTCGCGATTCATCAAAATCGGTCCAGATTAAACTCCTCCTAAACGAGGAGGAGTTTAATTACAAACATACGCTCGGAAGATTAATATATATAAAGACTAGCGACCCGCCCCGGCTTCGCACGGGTGCAATGCTGATACTAAATATACTACAGAATGTCTTTATATACAACGTTATCTAAGAGATAGACATATACCATTGTAGACTTTTATGTAGAACTTTTAAAGGTGTACAATACTGTAGTACATTATTTTGATCTATCTCGTAGGGTTCAGCCAGCGTTTGCAATGTAAGCGCAAAAAATGTGTTTATTTACGACATCACATTAGAAACCTCTAAAATGATCAGTGTTTCTCTACTATATTATACATATAAACCTTCCTCTTGAATCACTCTATCTATTAAAAACCGCATCAAATTCCGTTGCGTAGTTTTAAAGATCTAAGGATACAACCGGACAGACAGACAGCGGAAAGCGACTTTGTTTTATACTTATGTAATGATTAATTGTAATTATTGATATAGGGGTACCTCAGGGATCGATACTAGGCCCTTTTTTATTCCTAGTATACGTTAATGATTTACCTTTTTTTGTAAAAAATATTTGTGATATAGTTTTATTTGCAGACGATACGCCTTTAATTTTTAAAGTTGATAGAGGTAAAACCAGTATATGCGATAACGTAAATGAATCCTTATCGTTAGTTCTTAACTGGTTCACTGTAAATAATCTTTTGCTTAATTCCAAAAAAACTAAATGTATCAAATTCACTTTGCCAAATGTTATTCATAGCCCGTCCAACATTGAAATAAATGGAGAGGCAATGAATCTTGTAAATTCCACGATCGTCCTAGGTCTTAATATTGATTCAAAACTACAGTGGGGACCACAAATTGAAACGCTTGCTGGTAGGCTTAGTTCCGCTGCATATGCAGTTCGTGCGATACGGTGGCTTACTGATGAAGCTACAGCTAGACTAGTTTATTTCAGTTACTTCCATAGTGTTATGTCATACGGCATCATTCTCTGGGGGAAAGCAGCTGATATTGGTAAAATATTTGTAATTCAAAAAAGGGCAATACGTGCCATTTATAAAATGAAACCACGAGAATCTTTGAGAGAAATATTCAAAGAAATTAATATTCTCACAATAGCTTCACAATATATATATGAAAATTTGTTATATACACATAAAAATAGAGATGGGATTCAGCAAAATAGTGACCTTCATAAAATGAACACTAGGAATAAACATAAATTATACATCCCTAGGTTTCGACTAGAAAAAGTTAATAAGTCATTTATGGGGAACACGGTGCGCTTCTACACTCGTGAGCAACCGAATCGAATCACCCCTACAAAATTTACAAAATGTAACTTTTTTCCAAAATGACTTTAGTAATGCATATAAAATAGTATATTTTTTGGAAGCTTAATTTTTAGGCTTTAAAATAACACTACTATCATTTAAATTTGTTCAGTTCTTTTTAAAATAGCGCTGTATCAGTGCAAGCATCAAAAATGCGCTTTGTGCAGTAGCTGTGCGGGCGCGTTCCAACCCCCTATAAAACCCCCGTGCAAGCAGTGCACACTTATCAGTCGCTCATCAGACGTTGACCTGAACACACCTACGCAAGTTACGATCGCCGATTCACAACCACTATGGATACAACACCAGAAATAGCCGCTCAAGTTGTTGCTTTGCTGCAACAGGATCTCAGCCAGCGAGAAGTCGCTCGTCGACTAAACCTGAGTCAATCTGCTGTGTTTAGGGTGTACAGAAGATTCCAAGAGACTGGTTCTTACTCCAGGACGCCAGATACCAGTCGGCGCCGGGTAACATCTGAGAGAGACGACCGTTTTATCGTTTCGACGAGTCTCAGAAACCGCCATCTTACCGGTGTTTCTGTCCAGCAGCAGCTGAGAGAAGTTCGAGGAGTGTCTGTCAGTCAATGGACAATCAGAAGAAGATTAAAAGAAGCTAACCTCGTTCCAAGACGGCCTGCCAGAGGCCCAAAATTGACCACAGCTCACCGACAAGCGCGCCTTGAATTTGCTCGCGAACACATTAATTGGAGTGCTGAGCAATGGCGGTCAGTCCTGTTCACTGACGAAACCAGAGTGTGTCTACATGGCAGTGATAGGAGAGCTCGGGTCTACAGGCGCCCAGGCGAGCGGTTTGCGCAGTGCTGTTTTGCCGAAACCGTGTCCTACGGGGGTGGTTCGTGTATGATGTGGGCGGGCATTTCGCTGGAAGGAAAAACGGAGCTCGTTTTCATCCCTGGTGGAGGCCGAGGAGGCGGTCTGACTGCTGCGCGATATGTGGAAGACATTCTTCTGGATCATGTCTTGCCTTATGAAGGCTTCATCGAGGACGGCTTTCTGTTAATGCATGACAATGCCCGGTGTCATACAGCACGAATCACTCGTCAGTTCATGGATGAAGTTGGCATTCGGACCATGGACTGGCCAGCATTAAGTCCTGATCTCAATCCGATTGAGCATGTATGGGACCAACTCAAACGGAGGGTACGAGCCAGAAATCCGGCGCCTACAAGCATCGCAGAGCTAAAGATAGCGCTGGAAGAGGAGTGGGAAAGGCTACCTCAAGAACTGATTAAAAAACTTATTAAATCAATGAAAAACCGCCTTCAAAGTGTTATTAGAGCTAGAGGAGGCAACACCAAATATTGATTAAATAAATGAAGAGTATTAAACATAAATTTTCTGTTTTATTTTAATTTTGATTAGCCCTATGTTAACTTAAATTAACTTCACTTTTGTTGTGTTTCCATTCAAAATTGATTAATTAAAAAAATACTGTGTAGATTTTCAAAATAATGGTGTAATTTTGAAGCTTAAAGATCAAGCTTTCAAAAAAAAAAATATTCTATATGCATTACTCAGGTCATTTTGGAAAAAAGTTACACTTTGTAAATTTTGTAGGGGTGATTCGATTCGGTTGCTCACGAGTGTATAATAAGCTTCCTGAAAATGCTACTAAACTACCTATTAAAAAATTTAAAGCATACATTAAAGGTAGTCTTTTGAAGAAAGCTTATTATAATATAGATGACTATATTATTGATAAGAATGCATAGCCTCATGTCGCTCTGCCGTCAGACAGTTAACCGACACACTTGAAATGTATAAACTCTCTTGTATTTGTATTTCGTAGTTAAGGTAGTTATAAGATGGATCATATAAAAAAGCGCTAGGACCAAGACGAGTTTCTTGTCAATTCTTCTCGAGCTTGGGTTAGGATGAATTGGCACCTAAATTCACCTAGTATGTAAGACGTTTCAAAGTGATCCTTGTGATTGTATTGAATAAATCATCTTTTGACTTTGACTTTGACTTTGACATTAGTATGAATTTTTAAAAGCTATAATTACGTTTTAAAAACTAAAAAGTAACCGACTTCATTGAATGAGATTTGAGCCTATAATACATTTTTAATGGAAAGTAGATGTATTTTGTACGTATATAATATGGGTAGGCCAAATAAACGCACCGCTCCAATGAGACAGCGAAGTATGAAAGTACATGATAACATCATCGATGTATACAATTTTTAGATTTTCGTTTATTTTTCAGCTCGACCGATTTTGATAAAATTTATATGGGACCTGTGAAGTATACCCTTTCAAACAAAAAAAGAATTTTTCAAATCGGTTCAGCCGTTTTCGAGTAATCGGTGAACATACATAAAAAAAAAATAAAAAAATAAAAAAAAAGATTCCGACGAATTGAGAACATCCTCCTTTTTGATAAAGTCGGTTAAAAATATATTAAAATCGAGGAAATTATATTAATTGCGGATACAAAAAGTACTTAATGCATATACAGGAGGCTCAGTTTCCACATTATTGAGAATCTTTCGCCATACCTCGAGCCATGGACTCCCCCTAGAGCACTTCCCTAAGCTCTGACAGGTGGTCGCCAGAAAAACGTGTGGAGATTATCAGGACAGAACTCATTAACAACCCCCTGTGGATACTCAAACATACAAAAACTGAGCTCGCAATAATTGCATGTGACGTATAATTCCAGATAAGGTAATATTGCGAAAAATCTGGCGCGATTTTATGGTGCAGTTAGTAACACCAAACGGCAATCCGCCTATAAATAAACTCTTTTCGATAGATGTGGCGTCATTTTATTAGTGTTGCATCGTAATATATTGCTCGTGAAAATATCGCAGTCATTGGAAAAACTACTATATTGGTTCAATGTCTTCAAATTAATTTTAATAAATCTTTTGGAAAATACTACGCTTACTATGTAAGTGGTCAACATTTATCTTCTATCCTATAATGACATTATAACTAACGTGTCGTTTAAGTATGCTCTGTCTTTGTCATTCTAATGTTAAAGAATAGAGATAGCAACATATTTAAACAGTACTACATTAGAAAAAGAATCTTCATCAGAGTGTGTTTGAACCACGGTCTGCTCGTTGCCGCTTGAGTTCACGGTTCGAACTCGAGCGTCAACTCACGGACCGCGGATCAAACTCACCCTGAAGATTCTCTAGATGAATCGAAACATTGTCGGTGCCTCCATCGACAAAATAATACGTGAATAAAACCCGTTTTTATGAAAATGTATAGTACAACTGACGAAAGTTTTCGAAAAGAAATACATTATAGTGTGTGATATACCTTATAATGGTGGCAATTCGGTTGGTTCATTTCAAAAATTAGAAATTGTCTAAAATATTTTTAGTTAGTCGTAGCATTTGTAAAACCTATTCGGTTGGTACCATCAACTAAATTAGTAACGCTTAATTAAGTTATATAAAATTAAATTAGGATAAGTTGGTAGCAGCAGAATACCAAAGGTTAATTTGACAGTTCAAAACTTAGTTTTAGCTAAAATTAGTTAGGTTGGTTCCAACAGAATTGAGGCCAATATATACCTTTATACTTTAATTCGTATTTTTAAAAGCTATATTTATATTTATTAGGGAAATAAAATACATTCTTCTTTAGCAAAAGTGGAAATCGTCTTTATGGACAAAAAACAGGTCGTTAGTCGAGTCCCATGAAATCAAATTAAGATTTAAATTTCAAATCTGGTATTGTCTCGCTTCCCGAAACCAAAAGTGATTCGTATCCAGTGATTCCAATTACCGCGGGATGTGGTGGCCGTAACCACTAACTACCTATTGTGGCCACCACAATGGTGACCCCACCACCAGTTTTTCGACATCTTTATCTTATTCAATAGGTCGTTAAGATTCGCAGATTTTTGCTCCAGCTACGGAACTGAGGTGTGAATTTTAAGGGTTTATTTTGCCAAAAAAGTTGATACTTCTGATGATTGTCAGTCTAATTGCCGCTGTATTTGGTGTGGATTCTTCTGCGCGTGCGTTCAGCGGACGACAAATTTCGGCAGATAAAATTGAGATCTCCGATTTCGTGCATTACTTTAACTTAGTGGATTAAGTTATTTCGAATTAAGTAAAAAACTTCGACTTGATTAAAAACATGGACTGTCTTAAAGTCCATGTTTCGAAATTCATGAAGCTAATGATGACAAGATCGCAGAATCTGATAACTTACAGATCTGTGTCTGGGTGTAAAAAAGTATCATATGTATGTATTTAAATATCTAGCATCAATATTATTCTAGCAGTCATCTTGTCACCATAATACAAGCTATGCTTAGTTTGGGGCTAGATGGTGTTTTGTGGATTTTCCACCAATACTTATCTAACTATTGCTGATTGCAAGTTCAAGCAAATTGAGACAATTTTTTGACTTTTGCGACCAATGACAGCTTCAAAAAATCAAAACCGAGTGATAAGTTTACAATTATTTTAGCTTAACAATAGCTACAAAGTAAATAAAGGTATAACCTGATTCCATAAAAAAACGATTCCTAAGACCGTGCCCTCAGCAAATTAACCTTTGTTTGAAATAAATAGTATATTTATATTTAGTGTCTATCTAACTTTTAAAACTATCATGGTTTTGCACATAATTTACACTCAAAACGGGATATTTACCATGATATATGAGTTTTTCTGCTTCTCGATATTGTGGCACTGTTGCATGCGCCATGATCACGAGATAAACTGAAGTCTTTGCGGGTGGATGTTATTGGCAGACAAAACGGTCTACCCTCTTTCTCAGTCTTTTACTGCGAACATTACCCTTACTACCGGTTTCACTGTCACTAACAACTCGATTACGACACACAACACTCACGGTATCTGGACGCATAACCGGTACCTCACTTTTACGATTTCCACACATCCTCACCACAAGGTTCCAGGCTCCAGACAATTGAAAACCGTCTTCTCGATTGAAATTCCTGTGTTTGGTAATCTCTATTGCTTCTTGTACCAATCTTGGGATGTAATGTTAATGATATATAGTATGTTTTATCAATATTTTGATAATACATACACATACATGATAATACATCCTCCTACTACCTCGTTTCAAATTGTTTTTAAAGTAGACTTAGTGAAAGACACTCATTTATCGAATTGTTTAAGTCATTGTGACAGTCACAGTCAGTTACAATTTAATTATGAATTAATTTCTTTAATACTCAATAATTATCATCTACTCCTAGAGTTGACATCGTTATAAAACCTGCACTTTACATTAACAGTCGGAAAGTAAACTAATTAAAACATTACAAGTTAAACTTTAATAAAAATTCCTTATTTGAATGTTTTCTGATAAAAAACGCAATTTGAGCACAATTAATACGTGTCAAGATAATTGGATCAGAGAGTTGCCTTAAATGACTGATTGAGCCCTGCCCCGTGATAGTTAGGGCACTAAAACTGTCATTTAACGTTAATGTCTTTATTAAAACAAGTTACAAGTTGTCCCTCTATCTCATAGTCATATAATAAACGGGCGTTTCAGTATGCTCTGTCCTTGTCATTCTAAAGTCAATGATAATAGATGGCGACAGATTTAAGCAACACATGAACATGTGTGTATTTATAGGATCCTTATATCTCTATTTTCTAGACTTCAGCGAAAGCGACTCTTGTCCAACTACCAACTTAGAAATTCAGAAACATATAAAAAAATATATTTAACACTATAAATATTACACTGGTAGTAAACGGAACTATATTTTGCTAGTCGGTAGTACAATGGGCGGTCTTATAGCTATATAGCGATCTCTGCCAGACAACCTTGGCAAGAGGGCTGTTCGTGCTATTTATAAATGGTCCATAGAGAATGACTTAGAAATAAATTTAAAGAAATAAATATCTTGACAGTGCCTTGTCGGTAGGTATATAGGTATAAAAAAATCGAATGAACTCGTATGTTCACAAAAATGTTCATTTATTTGAAAAAATAGCGATAATCATAGTATTAATACTAGAAATAAAGATAAACTCGCTGTTCCCACAGTTAAGACTCGCTAAAGTTAATGTCTTTTATAGGGCAATGTGTACGCTTCTATAACAAGGTCCCAAGCAACGTGTTAGATTTGTCGATTGGCAAATTTAAAAACGTAATAAAACAAAAACTGTCACTTAAAGCATATTATAAAATAACAGATTATTTAGATGACAAAAAAGCTTGGAATGAATATGCTCCAACTCGACTCGGCATCCGTAACAAAATTGACAAAGATCATACAAATAAGTGTTAAGACCAGACGAGTTTCTTGCCGGATTCTTCCTGAATTGAGATTAGGAGGAACCGACACCTAGATTCACTAGCATGTAAGAAGACGATTCAAAGTGGTCCTTGTGATTTTATTGAATAAAGAGTACTTTGACATTGACTTAGTATGTACTTATTTGTTTTTTATCGCTAAACTACTGGTAAGTATATATATATACTAGCTGACCCGTGCCCACTTCGTTGGGCGGTTACAATTTCACAAAAAATATTAAAGTACTAATATCATTATTAAAAAAATAAAGCTATCTATTCAAATTATTGTAATGATAACAGAGATTAATAAAGTTAGGGATACATTATTGTTATGTTTTGTGCTGGTTAAGTTACGTAAGGTAATGTCCCTACAACCCCTACAACCCCTAAAAACCCCTACAACCCCTAAAAACCCCTACAACCCCTAAAAACCCCTACAACCCCTAAAAACCCCTATAATCCTTAAAAACCCCTACAACCCCTAAACACCCCTACAACCCCTAAAAACCCCTACAATCCCTAAAAACCCCTACAACCCCCAAAAACCCCTACAACCCCTAAAAACCCCTACAAACCCCTACAACCCCCAAAAACCCCTACAACCCCTAAAAACCCCTACAATCCCTAAAACTCCTACAAACCCCTACAACCCCTAAAAACCCCTACAACCCCTAAAAACCCCTACAACCCCTAAAAACCCCTACAACCCCTAAAAACCCCTAACCCCAAAATCCCCATTAACAAAATGATCCGCCATTTATTGAAATTGATCAGTTATCGAGCGGGATGAAAAATTACTAAAACTAATATTAAAAAATAGGGGTTGGTGATAGAAGGGTGAAAATTTAGGGTTGTATGTATTTTTTAATGACACATTATAAAAAAATAAAAAAAATTGTATACAAAATTAAAAAAAATGTTAGTGGTGGACAACCCTTATCACTTAGGGGTATGAAAAATAGATAGTAGCCGATTCTCAGACCTACTGAATATGCATATAAAATTTCATAAAAATCGGTCAAGCCGTTTCGGAGGAGTATGGTAACTAACACTGTGACACGAAAATTTTATATATTAGATATCGCCACATCGTTTTACCCTGTATGTGAACGAGGCCTAACCCAACCCACAGACTAATGACAGTCATAAAACAAAATGGCGGGAGCTGTCAAACTGTTGGATTGGCGCGTAAAGTTAGAATTCGAATAGCCACTGAATAATAGGTAGAGGTCTTTGTCGGGTCGCGTGCGTCGCAATAAAACGTAATGCTATTTTGAAGCTAGTGGTGGGCAGAATATCCTGGAGTCTGCTTTTGGTAACCTATGACGTTTGTAATACCAGGGGCGCGATAATTTGAACGTAAATGAAAGCGCGAGCGTGTGACGTAAATAAAAGCGCGAGCGTGTGTCTTCATTTTAGCTTAGGCAAAAATGCTTTGGTATATCTGTCCGAACGCGTCCGGCCGGCATTTTTCCGGATGTTCTCCTCTACAGGTTGCTGCTTCGCTGCTTACTTTAGGACTAAATAGCGCAGTGTGAAATGTCCGGCATTATTATTATTAAAAAATATATGTAATGAGTTTCGTATTTTTTTTTAACTAGCAGCTAAAAAATTTCTTCTGCAGCTAGCAGAAGGTACACATGTATTGGATGTTTTATTTCGTTTATTTCCATCGACGTGTGCTGAATCTTAATTTAGAACTTTCCCTTCTCTGTGTCCCACGCTACTGCAGATAGCACTTCACTTAAAAGAGACTCAGAGAATAAGAGTATTAAACAACATAATTAGTATAAAAGTTGTATTAAAAGTTAGTATTAAAATAACACTTTTATTTTGTTTAAACCTTTAAACTAGCGATATATGTATATATAATGGACTAAATTTATAGAGACTAAAATTAAATCACGCATTTTTAACCGACTTCAAAAAACGAGGTTTTTTATTGTAGTTTTTTATGTTTGTTACCTCGTAACTCCGATATTTTTATGAACTGATTTGTTTTTTTAAGTGAAAGGATTTTTCCAACACACATTTCCACAATTCCATCAAAATCGGTTCAGTAGTGATCAAGTCATCAAGTAAACGAAATTTCGGTTTTCTTTTTAGTTTTTAAAACGTAATTCTATATTCTCAAAGCCAGCATCCAATCATACGCTCAATGATACGTGCTTCCAATAACCTATGACACCGGCAACACCAGGAGGTATCACATAGACACTTACCTAAGATGAAGCTTACTTTTTCAAAATGTGCAATATATGTCAAAATGTGCTTAATTTTGAAAACAAAATCCAAATCTTAGATAATTTTGAAGATAGTCATAGACAAGTCCGAGAGAAATTTTAGTGTTCAGATTACACATCACTCCTTATAGAAATCAGGAAAGGCATGGGTCATTATTTCCTTAAGAGATTAACTGAAGCAGCTTGACCTTTAGGTTTTAAAGAAGATAACAGCAAGTCCTTGGGCTGCTGGATAGGTATTCATTAATTGGTATTTATAACGATTACAATCATCGAATACCGTGAACTTTCATATTGCATCACAACCTCCTACTAAGGACCACCAGGAATTTCTCCATGAAGATCCAAACACACAAGCTGAAAACAACTCTAAACTCACGCAGACAGAGCTGAGAATCGATTGGTAGGATAACTCCCCAGAACTTAATACTGTACATGCGAAAGGCATGTCTATGCTTGGTGCGCTCAGGGTGGCAAGTTCTCTGAACAAAGATTACTTAACTGAATCCTCTTCAGGCTAAAACTTTAAATTGATGCACATTTAATTCGTTAGCTCCGCGAATTACTTCTGCCGAAATTAAATTCGTATTTGCGGCCGTAGACAAGGGCTTTAATAATTCACTTGATTTATGTGAGTTTTGGAGGAAATTGAATTATTTTTTGGTATTGTAAGTTATGTCTTTTATTATGATATTATTTCTTGAAGTACGATTTATAGTTAAATTACTACAACTAAGCTGAGACTCGTATGCTTGGGAGCATTGGTAGTTTAGTGGTAATGACACCGTCTTCCGATCTTAAGATCGTAGGTTTGAATTCTGTCATGCACCAAAGGATTTCTCTGTTCGAAAATTAAATGTTATATTGGTACTTTCAAACGGTGGAATAAAATAAATAATGCCGGACATTTCACACAGCATCATCTGGCCCCAAAGTAAGCAGAGCTTGTGTTATGGGTACCACATGACTGATATACTACTTATATACTTTTTTTGTAAACTCATACTTACTTACATATTTATATATTAATACGTGAAGCAAAAACTTTGTACACATTTTTACGAAAATTGCGCGGACGGAGGAGTATGAAATTTCGCACACTTATAGTTTATATAGAGAAGGAGTGCAGAATGCTAATATTTTTTAAATTATGCATAAAAAATACATTAATTATTAATAAATTATGGTCGAATTTCGACCAGTGGGCGACTAGTAAATATAAACACCCAGACCTGAGACTAATACTTGCAGATCATACAAACATTAGCGCCGCGGCGGGAATCGAACCCGCAACCTTCTGCGTCTCAGCCGTGTCCATTCCGCCACAGAGAAAGAAAACATCATAAAGAAACCGTTATGTTGTCGAATCTCAAAAAAGCTAGATAACATGTACAAAGTTCACGAAAGGAGTCTCTGAGGCGCACTTTAAACCTTTCATCACACTGGTTGCAACTAGTTACACGATAAGAAGAAGAAGACGCATGAGTTTTGTTAAAGACTCGAAAAATTATAAGTACGTACCTACTCTATTTACTTGTTAGATTAGAACTTGCCATTTCATGGTCAAGGTTTGACTTTTTGACTTCAAGGTTGTGACTTTAGCACAATTTTATAATAACATTCGCTAGTAACGGTTTGTAGCAATCCTTAGTTGATTACTAAATGGACCAAAACGGACCGTTTTCTTTCTCATATAAAAATTTACTAACGGGTATTGCATGGTAGAATCCCGGCATTAGCAATTAAAAAAACGAAGCGTAGGACGACCTGGGGGTATCCTACGCTTCGTTTTTTTAATTATAAACCCGATGAACTGACAACATTGTAAAGATCGCAGGAAGTCGGTGGATGGAGAGGGCTCAAAATCGTTCTTCCTGGAAATCTATTGGGGAGGCCTATGTCCAGCAGTGGACTTCATAATGGCTGATATGATGATGATTAGCAACTATGCGAATTCTATTCAAAGTATTTGCCTCACCCTGTTGCCAACCGCATCAAATTCAGTGCATCTCAATTTCATTAATCGACATCTCAGCTAATCTCATTATAAACAAAGATTCAGCATCACATTTCTTAAGCGGAATGACTCACCAATTCGCTGCTTTTGCATAAATATAACGAATTTAATTCGTGCCTTTACTTTACAACGCAAAAACAAAGGAAAATACACCCTAAATACTAAACACTAGCGCTCAAAGCTATATTAGTCGGCAAGTTCATTTGAGTCCGTTTCTCCCGCCGCGTCGATCCAGCGAATAATGTCGTATATGCAAATTCCGAAGTTTCAATATCAACTGTAGGTTCAGAGGTTAGGGTTCAGTTTAGTTTGCGCGGGTTCTGTATGGTCAGTGTAGTGATTCAAACAGCTAGTTTTGGCTCCCGGGGTGGCTTGTACATTGTACTCGCGCGTGACACTGCTCTATTTACGACTGAGTCGGTCGCACGGACCCATAAGGATGTGACTCGGTCCGTGAATGGAGGAACTTGCATTTTTATACATGAACAAAAAATATATTGGTGGACGATGCACACCACACCATTTAGTCCTAAACTAAGCATAGCATGTATTATGGTGACCAAAAGACTGATAGAATACTTTGTTTTTAAATACATACTTATGATTATTTAGTTTAATTCATCACACAAATGTTTGTCCTAGGCGAGATTTGAAACCCTGACCCACAGCGCAGAAGGCAGAGCTACTAATTGAGCTAACAGGCCACTTTGTGTTTGAATGCTTGTTATGTTTTTCCGGAATAACTCTTCTAAATATGAATCTAATTAACAAAAATTGTATAAAATAAATCTAAGAGAATTTTCTAAGGTTAGATTCGATTTTTTTGTTAGTTCGACGTTTATGAATCAATGCGTAAATGATTGAATGAAAATATTTTTTTTATTAGTTAAGAGGTTTATGAATGAATATATGAATGAAATGTCTTTATTGTTAACCATAAAACTAGATATTAAACCAGAACCTATTGTCCTTAAATAAATAAAATAAAATAAATAAAACCAGTCAACTAAGTATACTTCCAAAAATATAGTGTGCGTTTGTGTTAAATAATTAACGTCCCAGTGTAAAATTTGTGTGTATATTTCGTTGTGTAAATTTTTTAGATTTTTTTATATTTCCGTTTGATTAGTTTCCTGTTTTCGGTTTATTTATTTACTGTAGCTAAGTGGTTTTTGTGTTAATGTTTTCGTGGAGTCCGCCTTCTTACTCGAACTAATAAAAATTGTGTTATCAACTTTTGTACCGCGGCATCGGATTTACCTCACAATATGCGGTACACCGGTATTGTATGGCTTGTCCACACTATTTACCGGCCGATTTATATGCCCTTAATAGCGAGCCACTGCCTGTTGGATTTTGAATAATTATAAAAGATGCACGCGCGCTTCTAGATTTATGCAGATGTCGCCACCGCGCGCTGTTTTATTGGCCAATAGAAGTGTCAGTTACGTTTGAATTTCGAATTGATTTTGCAGAATGTATTTGTGAAATTTGAATGTTGTTGATTGATTTGTTTATTGAGGCTTGTGGGTATTATTTCTAGGTGGTCTCATGCATATCAAAGATGCAGCCGTAGATAGAAATGGATTGATACTGAGGATTGCTATATAATAACAACGAAATAATTGTCTTTAAATGTCGAAAAATGCATAACCAGTGAGCCAAGGTCTGGCTGCAACGCAGATCAAACAAACATTTGTCCCGCAGCGGGATTCGTCCCGCAACCTTCTCCGTCGCAGGTCTTTGTTCACTGCGCCACAGAGGTCGTTAATACTAGAATCTATCAAAATATTTCAAGTAATATTAATATAACAGTTTAATAAAACAACCTTCATGATGTTACTCATATGCTTTTAGAAGCCATATGTTTGTTTATAGAGCATTCGCCACCCGCTACTGCGACAATTTATAAACATCGGCCACCGTACGCCCACCCATTCAGCGGGAATCGAACCCGCGCTCGCGCAATTAAACGACGCCCGGGGACCTCTCGGTCATCCGATACTATCTCTGTGACCCTAAGCCGCCTGCGGAGATCTCCTTTAACACCAAACCGGTTACCAAAAGGCACAAAACTAGACAAACTTCAAACGATTTCGAACCCTTTCCGACAAACCCTAAAGCAAAAAACCCTTTGAGAGGGAATCATATATATCTGTAATGGAAAAAGAGCTTAGTTTCTTAGAAAATACGTGAGAAATTAGATTGGTTTGAAGTTAATATGACACTATATAGTTGTCTGTTTCTACAGTCCTGTACTGTACTGTACTGTATCGAGGGGTACCCTACGCTCTGACCCCGTCTAGTGGTCGTAGTTAAGTTAAGGTCTGGGCTGAAATATGGAATTGGTTTGGATCGTGCAGTTCGGTGGAAAGTGGCCATTTATGATTTAAAGAGCTGCGATGTTTATAGCTCTTATACATTGACACCGGTTGCGGTTTAGTTTTAGTTTGGTCACACCGAGTTTTGAGTTCAAACTATCATCTATACAAAATCCATACTATACCTCTATGACGACCTCTGTGGCGCAGTAGGCGGCCTGCCTGAGAGGCAAAAGGTGGCGGGTTCTGTTCCCGCCGCGAAACAAATGTTAAGCTGGTCTGTAAGTATTTGTAGTAGTATATCAGTCATGTGGTACCCATTACACAAGCTCTGCTTACTTTGGGGCCAGATGACGTTGTGTGAAATGTCCGGCATAAAAAAAAATAATGTCTTTTCTCATAGAATCCTGGATTCCCCATCATCAGCCACTAGATGGGGCTAGAGGCGTGCCGCGGTGAGATCAAAGCGCGGTGCCTTTGGCGCGACAATCGCGATATCGCGCGACACGACCGCGATAAGCGATACTGCTTTCCCTAGAGTCGGGTGCGTTATCGCGACCTGAGGTGCATTTTTGAGTGTGCTATGTTATGACCCTAGAGATTTAAAACCTTTGTATGTAAGTAATTTTGAATTTGAATAAGGCAAATGAGCATTAACGATAATTAGAGTTTTCTTTCAGCAAGCCTTTGAGAAATAATTACGTTTTAAAAACTAAAAAGACAACCGACTTCATGTTTAAACACAAGGTAGCTACTGTAAAACGTTGTGGAGTTGCCTTGACTGTCCCTTGACTGTCGTCTTCATCATCAGACCCCTAATGACAGTCGAAACCCATCTAGGTCGAAAGTTCTCATCAATACAAATTAAAGAAGCTTAAACACCAAGTAATTGCTGTAAATCGTTGAGGAGTTCCCTCGACTGTCTTTCGGCTCCATCATCAGATCGACTCCAGACCTTCATTAAATAGTAGTGCTTTATAATACTTAATAAAAAAAATACAAACACATTACGATTTTCGAAGATTACTCTCGATTTCTCTTTGATGCCATTATCAGATCCTCGATTCCTTATCATGGTACTATCCTTGGGATATCTCCTTTCCAACAAAAAAAAGAAACAACAAAACCGGTTCATGAACGACGAAGTTATCCGCGAACACACATAAAAAATATATACGGCCGAATTTAATGTTTGAAGTCGGTTAAAAAGAGAGGTAAAGAAAGTGCAATGACAAAAAGCGACAGGATTAAATCTATTTAAATAAAACGAAGTCGTGTTAGTTACATCATTTATAAGTCGACAACGGTTGGACCAATTTTAATAATTTTTAATATGATAAAAAAAAACCAGAATAAATAAAAAAAAATGCAAAATCCAAGTACATAAGTAGTATATGTCATGTGGTATCCATAACACAAGCTCTGATAACTTTGGGGCTAGATGATGCTATGTGAAATGTCCGGCATTATTATTATTATATTAATACGTGAGCAAAACTTTGTACCCATTTTTACGAAAATTGCGCGGACGGAGGAGTATGATATTTCGCACACTTATAGTTTATACAGAGGAGTGCAGAATAGTATCTTTTTTTAAATTATGCATAAAAAATACATAAATTACTAATAAAGATAGAACAAAGTCGCGTTAGTTACACCTTTTGTAACTAGATTTTTGATTTGTTGGATTTGTCTCCTCCCCGAATAGCTAAATATTATTAAAAATAAATGCAAAATTAAGGTAAATAAGTAGTGTATCAGTCATGTATTATACATAACACTAGCTCAGCTTACTTTGGGGTCAGATGATGCTGTGTGAAATGTCAGGCATTATTTATTCATACCTTCTTTAACAAGGATTTAGAAAGCTGACGGTGATTCCTTCATAACTCTGTTATCTAAATGACTGACAATGGTCATGGCCATCAAGTCCCAGCATGACTAACGAAGGAAACGAGACGGGAAGACACACGAGATGCGGATGTCCAATATTTGCTCCAAACAGACAAGCCGACTATCTTATTTGCTCGTATTTGCCGAGGTAGATGAAATATATACAGATGTAACGATGGTGTGGAACTGATGTGCTTAGGCAATGTTACAAGCTACAAATCTAGTCTCTAATTACATAGACATGTTATCCATTTTGATAAACACGGGCTTTACTCACGTATTATTTTACGTGCACTGGTTGAGTGTGAACCGTGAACTCGAGCGGCAACGAGCGGACCGCGGATCAAACTCACCCTGATGAAGATTCTCTAGATGAATCGAAACAGTGTCGGTGCCTCCATCGACTAAATAATATGTGAGTAAAGCCCGTGTTTATCTAAATGTATAGTACAACTCACGAAAGGCTTGAAGGCATGTTATCATCATCATCATGAGCAGCCTGTTTTAACCCACTGCTAGACATAGGTCACTAATCGTTTTTGACTGGGCTGTCAGCTCAATTGGTAATAGCTCTGCCTTCTGCGCTGTATGTTGAGGGTTCGATTCCCTCCCAGGATAAATATTTGGGTGAAGTACATAGGTGTTCGTTCTGTGTCTGGGAGTTATAAAGCATCTTAAGTATGTATTTAAATATATTATAAGTATTCTATCAGTCATTTGGTCACTATAATACAAGCTATGCTTAGTTTGGGGTTGGATGATGTTATGTGCATTGTCCACCAATATTTCTTTATTTATCAATCTATCCTGTGTACCTATGTACGACCTGCGATTTCAACTATGTCATTGACCTAACCTGCCGGCCGATGACCTACGTTTCTTCCACCTTCTCTGGACCATAACTCAGTCAGAAAAGAGGATATCTTAGATTTTTAGATATTTGTAGGTAATGGATACTCAAAAACGACATAACCGATTTTAAGATGTCTTTCACCTATAGAAATCAACATTAACAGCGAATAAAATGGACTTTGATTTTCAAATAAATATGCATCTGAAATTTGCAATAATTTAGCCCTTACACTTATAATCTATTTATATATTTACGTGAAGCAAAAACTTTGAACCACTTTTTACGAAAATTGCGCGGACGGAGGAGTATGAAATTTCGCACACTTATAGTTTATATAGAGAAGGAGTGCAGGATACAATTTTTTTTTTCAAATTATACATAAAAAATACATTAATGATTTATTAATTATGGTCGTATTTCGACCAATGGGCGATTACTAGTCAAAGATAAAAATATACTAACATCTATCGTAAACCCCTTTTTGACTATCAGCATGCGTAGAAGCAGACTATTACGGAATCCAGTCTCGTTATTCATTCCTGGTATTCGTTTGCAGGTATTCCCAACATCAGAAAGTGTCCCGTTACAAAAAACGCTGCACCATTTAACATCATCCGAGATAATCTCCTGTAACGGCCCACGCGCAAAACTGCAACTGCAAAATCTGAGATATTTAACGCGTGCGATACATAATTATGATGACAGAACAATGCTGGTGCGACGACGCGCAGACAGTTGTTTACATGCGCGCATGAGACAAAACTGTAAGATAACAAGATATCCCTATCTCATTTATCTCGTTTATTGTTCTGTTTCTTTGTTATGATAGCCCTTTGTAATGTTAAGTGATAAAATCAATAAAAGTGCTTTATGCTGCTGTAGGTACTTGCTTAAACTAAATCTACGGTCTTACTTATAAACGCATGTCAACTTCAACACTGCCAAAACACTGCCTAAGATTCGCTCTCTCACCATTTGCTACTATCTTACATAATTATGTTTTAAAAACTAAAAAGAAAACCAACTTCATTGAATGCATTTTGGCCCCATAAAAATACAATCGAATTAAGATGGAGGAGATCCTGGAACCCCCCTTTTTGAAGTCAGTTAAAAAAGTTTTACAAAAAAGTTAAAAGAAGTTATTTTACTCTTTTTAGTACCTTATCATTTGTCGAAATTCGTAATCACCACTGGAAAATCACAGGAAGTGAAAGAAATACGAAATTTCATTTACTTGTATGATATATTTTTACAAGCTATTTTGATATAAAAACCGATTTTGATGAAATATCTATGGGGACAATCGGAAAATACTTTTACATAAAAATATAAATAAAATATATAATATTTTTTCACATAGGTCCAGAAATGACGGAGTTATGAGGTAACAAACATAAAAAAATACGAATTGGGAACCTACGTTTGATGTCGGTTAAAAAAGGATGGCACTATTTTAAACAATGATTTACTTTTGTCAAAAGTTAAGAGAAGTTTAATATGTCTTGTATTGTAATGTAAGCCGTAGGTGACGTAGCTTAGCCGTTCTCAACAAATCACCCTTAACTTCAGTTTAAGGAGCTTACTTAATAGTTTGAACTTCATCTGCAAGGTTCACCACGAATTTTGATCGAGAGAGCGAAGCGAGCGAAGCAAGCGAAGATCTTAGTGGCAACTTGGGTGATGTGGCTTTGTATGCTTGTATCTGTGTATGCTTGTTTGTCCGATGATAACTCTCGAATAGCTGATCCGATCTGCTTAAAATTAGGCAGGTCAATAGAATGCAATTAAGGAATGAGCTGATAACTTTTTGAACCAGATTGGACAAGGGGTTGTTAGGATATGGGGTTCCAAAAGGGACGAAAAGAAGTTAAAGTTATACAAATGTATTAAATTCGGTGTCATATTAAAGTTATTTGTTTATACATTCCAACTTGATTTTTATTTTAAATCTAGGACGTAGGTTAGTTTTAAAGATACAATGTAAAAAAAAATGAGCGAATGGACGCTACAGTTTCTTTGATTTTATAGGTCTGACCATAGAACGAGACTGGTCGGGTTTCATTCTATTTTAAATATTTAAAATTGAGTAGGTTCATAAATATTTTCTCGTTTAAAATAGTGTACACAAAGTGTGTAGGTATATAATTATGGTGACATGGAGCTGATGGTGAAGCCTAGGTGCTGTTCAACGGAACTCCTTGATAAATCGACTGCTTGAGCTGTAACTTGGTATACCTGTCAAGAATGACAGGGACGTTAAGGTGACAGTGAGCTGATCTGTATTGGAGTTATGAGCTGCTCCATGGAACTTTTTAATTATTATCAATAGATGTTTAGGCTAATTCGAATCAGTTTGCGGTTACCTAATAAAAGGTTTAATTTATTTTTAACTGACGTCAGTTAAGTAGGTACCTAGGTACTTTTAAAGACGACACGATATGGTCGATATATAGGATATAGGAAACAAATAGCTTGCAGAGTTCCAATCAAATTCGAACGGCAAGACAACGAACTCAATTTGCAGTTACCAGTTTACAAAGGTGATTGTAAAGTCGTGTGGGTCTTCAATGAGATAAATAGTATAACTGGATACCTGTGAAATTCACACAAAATCCAAATTAAAAATATATTATTGAATAAAATCATAAGGACAATTTTGACTCGTCTTCTTACATGTCTAGGTGAATCAAGGTGCAGGTTCCTCCTATCCACAGTTCAAGAAGAGTCTAGAAAGAAATTCGTGAGAGAATTCGCGAGGTGCTATGGAATGTCATAAAAAATTTTAAAACGATTAAAAATGGTACATAAATAATTATGTTTTAAAAACTAAGAATAAAATCGATTTCATTTATATAAAAATACGAAATTTCGTTTAATTTGATGACATATTTTTTTCAACCTGTTTTTCTATGAGACCAATCCGGAAGTAGGAAATATATACTTTCACATAAAAATATTTTTTTTTAAAACGGTTCATAAATGACGGAGAAGGTGCAATAACAAAAAAAATACAACAGAATTGAGAACCTTCTTCTTTCTGTCTTAAGTCGGTTAAAACGTACGACAAATCTAGCGACATCACTACATAGTATAAAACAAAGTCGCTGTCTATCTGTCCCTATGTATGCTTAGATCTTTAAAACTACGCAACGGATTTGAATGCGGTTTTTTTAATAGATAGAGTGATTCAAGAGGAAGGTTTATATGTATAATACATGCATAATATAGTAGATAAACACTGATAATTTTAGAGGTTCCCAATGTGATGTTGTAAACTCACATTTTTGCGCATACATTGCGAACGCTGTCTGAACTTCTGAAATAATGTACTACAGTATTGTACACCCTCAAAAGGTCTACAAAAAAGTCCGCGATGGTATATAGCTATCTCTTAGGGATAACCTTTCTGTAGTATAATTAGTATCAGCATCGCAACCGTGCGAAGCCGGGGCGGGTCGCTATTGTATTATATGTCCCAAAAAAGTAACCAAGCTATAGCGCATACTACGTTGCAAAAACTCTTGTTTACAGAAACATTTTTGCAAATTAAAAAGCGAAACATTCAAATAAGCAAATTCAAACCACGCAACATTATTTTGACAATATAAAATCTGTTATACGGGCAATTAAATTGTACATTGTAGCATTGTTAGGAAAGTCATAGGAAAGCCTAATGCGAAATTTCGTTTACTTGGATAACATATTTTTTCCAGCTATTTAGATTTTAAATCAAAAACCAAACAACCGAATTTGATAAAATTTCTATGGGACCAATCGGAATATATAAAATACATATACACATATACATATACATAATGTATATATCACATAAAGTAGTTTTTTCAAATCTGTTAATAAATGTCGGAGTTATGGGAAAACATACAAAAATACTACAGTTTTACTCAGTGGAACCAAAAGAAATATTTTGAATCGTCTTCTTACTGACCTTTTAGCTTAAGAGTGTTGCCATAACAGAGGGCCTAGACAAGATCCACTTTCTGAATATATAAGACACAAGCTTGTGATAAATGTGATGTTAGTGTCCCTACTGTTAAGACAATGTAATTGTAACTGACATCTGACTGAAGAGTGACTGGTCCTGTTAACGTAAAGAAAATCTACGCGTATTTGTCTAAACTTCCTATCGCCATCTCGTTATTATTCAACAATGTTCGCTTAAGTCAACATATCTGGCGATTGTTATTCCAAACCATTTAAAAATTGCCCGTGTAACCATCGTAACACCATAGCGTAGGTGTGGCGTGGGTGTGTCACGCAAAAAGGTCCCAACTTTTAAATTACTGTTTTTGTAATATATCATAAGCTGGCTGTGCTGACCCGTCCATGACTTTTGTATACTCGTTCCGTCCAGATTGTTTCTTGCGTAACGTAACGCTCTTCGAATTATAGGCTTTTCATTTTTTGTTTCAATTTTATACGCAAACATTGGAGATTGGGCAACTTTCTTTCGGAGCGTTCTGTTGCGTTTTTATTGAGACTACAATTTATGAGTTGAACAAAATATATTTTACGCTTTTGATGACCTCGGTAGAGCAAAGGGCGAAGGCCCGCTTGAGACGCAGAAGTTTGCAGATTCGATTCCCGCCGCGGGATAAATATTTGATCTACAAATATTTGTCTCGGATATGGGGTGTTTTTTCTATGTATAATAAATATGTATTTTTTTAAATTTATTTGTGTTAAATTCCCAGCGAAATAATGTAATTTCATGAATTTTAATGAATTTATGGAGAATAACAATGAGAGTTGTACAGATTGCATTGAAATCAATGTATGCATTGTCTGGCCTATCAGCTCAGTTGGTAGTAGCTCTGCCTTCTGCGCTGTAGGTTGGAGGTTCGATTCCCTCCGAGGACAAACATTTGTGTTATGAACATAGGTGTTTGTTGTGTGTCTGAGTGTTAACTATGTATTTAAAAATATATAAGTATTCTATCAGTCATCTAGTCACAATAATACAAGCTATGCTTAGTTTGGGACTAGATGGTGTCGTGTGCGTCCATAATTATTTATATATTTATTTAATTGTACTATTTATATTTATTAATTCAAGCAGTTTTTTTCTCATTGTCAAAGAGAAAAAATTATGACGCTAAGGCTTTATTAAGGAGAGTTTTTATTGAAAAACGAAGAGCTCAAGACTGTAGAAATCTCATTTACTACAAAAAGCTACGACAAAACTTGTAATAGCACAATCTAATTTATTTCAAACACAATTACGTATTAACAATACACTTTCATCCATTGACCATTCAAAACCATCCATCTTACACATTCATATTAACTAATTCAACTTGATATTTATACGTGCACCAACAAAAGCTTAACCCAGATAAGGGCCACCGCACACTGGGCGCGATAAATAACGTCATATTAGAGCCAGTATTAAAGGCTCGCGTAGGCGGAGCTTCATTCAATAACGTTTTTGCTTATATTTTTATAATTGACTGTTAAAACAAGGTAAACATAATAAATTTGCAACTGTATGGACTGATAAGTGGCTTCATTGTGTTTAGACATAATTTAAATGACTTGTCGGCAGGCTTAGATGGAAACCTGAGTTTGATTTTTATATTTTTTAAAACTCTTTTGTCTTAAAGCTACCGAGTTGACATTTAAAGTTCTGAATATAGAGATACCAAAACCAGCCCAGGCGTACTACGCACATTAGGTACAAAGCTACAAGAACATTCGCAATTTTCCACATCGGTTCAGGCCGTTGGGTAGTCAGTAAACATAGGTACATAAAATAAAAAAAGATATTGCGACGAATTGAAAACCTCCTCCTTTTATGAACTTGGTTAAAAAAAGCATTATAAATAAACAAATAATCCCGGACATTTCACACAGCATCATGTGGTCCCAAAGTAAGCAGAGCTTGTGTTATGGGTATCAGATGACTGATATACTACTTATATACTTTTTTTTGGCCCAGTAGCCGATCTTTTTCTCCGATTGTATCATCTATGTAGGAGTTGTCTTATGAACATCGAACAATACCAGAGATAGGTACGATTAATACGTAGCGAAATTGTATTGTCTGTAGGTCTATTAGTCTCTATCACTTTTGTTTGATAGCTGACTTAATCCCCGAAGAATAGATGACCTTTGGATATTATAGCTCTTTGTTACAAAGAAAATACCGTGTCTTCTGCTTTGTCATGTCTGTCGAAAACAGGGTCTTATTCTATTAGACATATTTATTTAGTTTATTTTATATAACCTTCTTCCTGGAAACGGTTTGATGATTGATTAGCAATCTACCCTAGCGTTAGTTTTAAGTTTTTAATTAGTTTTTTCAGATTATAAAAAAAATCTAATTGATTTTATTTATCTTTAAGTACAATGAAATACATAAATATCACTACATGGTATAAAACTAAGTTGTTTCCCGCTGTCTGTCTGTCCCTATGTATGCTTAGATCTTTATAACTACGCAACTAGGGGATAATTAACAATTTTACCGCAACTTACGTAACAAAAATAATATATATATAAATAATAATAATTAAAAAAATTATGCGTCATAAGGGTTCGATTCCCGTCGCGGTAAAAATGTTTCTATGATCTGAAAATATTTGTCACAGATCTGAGTGTTTTTCTTTGTATAATAATTAATAATAATAATAATAACCGGACATTTCACACAGCATCATCTGGCCCCAAAGTAAGCAGAGCTTGTGTTATGGGTACCACATGACTGATATACTACTTATATACTTTTTTTTTTGTAAATACATACATATTATACATAGAAACACCCAGACCCGAGACAAATACTTGCAGATCATACAAGCATTTGACGCGCGGCGGGAATCGAACCCGCAACCTTTTGCGTCTCAGCCGGACCTAAGCCCACTGAGGTCGTCATTTAATATCATCTTACGTTAAATGAAGCAGCTCACTCACTCACT
Source organism: Lampropteryx suffumata (assembly GCA_948098915.1). Lineage (NCBI taxonomy): Eukaryota > Metazoa > Arthropoda > Insecta > Lepidoptera > Geometridae > Lampropteryx > Lampropteryx suffumata. The sequence goes on along the minus strand of OX402557.1, from coordinate 17,321,660 downwards.
CGGCCTAGTTACTCACGTATGTGAACCAAATGTCAAGGCTGCATTACTCATAGACCCTTGAACACGGCCTTTGCACTCTCGCTTAGGTTTGTATCTAAACCCTGGCTCTTGTGTGTCACTAGTTATTTAGAACCAGTGTGGTGAATGGCTTAAAGTGTCAATTCCAAGTCAAAAGATACTTTATTCAATACAATCGCAAGGATCACTTTGAAACGACTTACATACTAGGAGAACTATGTGCCAATTCCAAGCTCGAGAAGAACCGGCAAGACACTCTTCCTGGACCTAGCGCTTTTTTGCATGATCCATTTTATAACTACCTTAACTACGAAAAACGAATACAAGATAGTTCATAAAAATTTTATTTTTTTATTTTTTCTATGCGCCTCAGAAGCTTCTTTCTACCTTTGTGATAGTAGTTTTTTTTATTTTATTTATTTAATCCTTTATTGTAAGTACAATAAAAAAACATAAATGGGCTTGAAAATAAAAAGTAGGTGTTCAAATAGATAACATTTAAAAAATAAACTCTGAAATCAAAAATCTATACAAATATTATAAATGTGAAAGTAACTCTGTCTGTCTGTTTGTTACGTTTTCACGCCTAAACCGCTGAACCGATTTTGATGAATTTTGGTATAGTGATAGATGGGACCTTGGAGAAGGACATAGGCTACTTTTTATGTATGTAGCACGCGTGCGAAGCCGCGGGCAGCAGCTAGTATTATATACATAGTAAAATGCGATAGCAATAAATAAGAAAATATAATACATACAATAATTGACCGAGCGAAGCGAGTGTTTCTGTTTCAGCTTAGGCAAAAATGCTTTCGTATATCTGTCCGAACGGCGTCCGGCCGGCGTCTGTCCGGATGTTCTCCACTACAGGTCGCATTTTTCAACCGATTCTTTGTGAGCAGATTATATAACTACCTATATAGTTTTATTTTTCGATTCAGATTTTGGAAATCAAAATGACGGAGATGTTTGGATGGGTTTAAAAACGTAAAAAAATGTATATTTCAGTAATTTCGAAAAATGATTGCAAGGTCTACAGCTCACAGAGCCACTAGTATTAATAATAAGTATAAGAATTCTTAAAGTTTCTATACTTCTATAACTATAAGAATTCTTAAAGTTTTGTAAAATTGTGATTACATACAGGAAACTAGCCTGACAAACGCACAATGGCGTTGTCACCGTGCTGGTGGGCGTAGATACGTGACGTGGGCGATTTGTTTGTTTTTACGTCACTTTGATTTAGGAGCTTACTATTTTATTGCAATTTAAAATAGATTCATTTATACGCCTGTACAAGCGCTTACTAGTTCAACGTGTATTTACATAATTGGAGGGTTACTACATAGGTAAGTTAGGTATTGGTGGAAAATGCGACCGCAATCTGCATTTAAAATTTAGCTCGTTTATTTAAAAAAAAACGAGAACTAAGTTCTTTAAACCCGTAACTGGTACAAATTGTACTAGCAGCTGCCAGCGTCTTCGCCCGCGTGGTACCTACATAAAAAGTAGCTTATCCAAGGTACCATTTATCTCTATCCACTCTAACGTCCGGCGCAACTATGTCGATAAACTTAGCTTGAACGTCCGACCTAGAATTTAGATTTCTGCGGCACCGAGCGCTTGGTTCATTTTTAACTTCGAGCGTGATGATATGATGATGTCCTCCTTGACGAAAATGGCTTGCAAAGCCAAATTTTGTCTTGAAGGTCCTGTTACATGGCGCACAGTATAACTGACCTAAAGAGTTATAAGAATAGGTGTAAGAAGGCTTGGGCTGGGTCTTTTTAAGAAGGCTCTTGTTATCGAGATGTTGTATACGATTATTTTCAAAATTAGTAACAGAGTTGCGCCACTCTCGTCTCCGTTGCGCAAGCTCCTCCCAATCATCTGTTGAAATATCGCAAGCTGTAAGATGACGCTTTAATACGTCCCTATAGCGAAGGAACTGACCCCTAGGTCTGCGTTTTCCCTCATGTAGTTGTGAGTAAAATACAGATTTAGGCAGCCTGGAGTCATCCATGCGCACTAGATGACCACACCATCTCAATTGGCCCTTTATCAGCAAAGATTCTATTCCAGTCAGCTGGGTACGTCTTAAAATTTCAGAGTTTGGTACTCTGTCATGCCACTGCACGCAAAGAATTTTGCGCATCTCATGTGAAAGGTGTCGAGACGTCTAATGTCGCTTTTGTACAGACACCATGTTTCCGTGGCATAAAGCAAAATGGGAAGGATGATGACTTTGTACACAGAGATCTTAGTGTGTAACTGTAAGTCATGCGAATCCCAAACTCGAGTTCGAAGTTGACCAAAAGAAACAGCTGCTTTTACAATTCGGGAGGAGATTTCGGTTTCCAGACGATTATCATTACGAATGTAGCTTCCTAGATAGCGAAATGATGACACTTCCTCGAGTCCTTTACCATTTAGAGATACCGGCGTAGTGTCTGCAGTGGTGCCACGTGCTGGTTGTTCAAACACTTGAGTTTTGGAGACGCTGATGACCAAACCAAACATTTTGCACGATTCATCTAGGTGGTCCAGGAGATGTTGTTGACTACAAATATCGTCAGCCATCAAGCAGACGTCATCTGCGTAGAGAGCATCTATGATAGTGAAGTCATGTACCAGGCGTTTAGTTCTAAAACGGGACAAATCAGAGACACTTCCGTCAGTTCTCACATCAAGTCGAATTTGTCTAGTGCAGCTAATATAGAAGTCTCTCAGTACAGCAGCAAAATATACAGCAAAGAGAGTTGGAGCCATCACGCAACCCTGTTTGACGCCCCTCGTCACTGGAAACTTATCTGAAAAGTCGCTATCGTCTTGTACTCGAGCCATCATTCCATCGTAAAATTGGCGCACAATAGTTATAAACTTCTCAAGACATCCAGCTTTTTCAAGAACGATCCATAGAGCAGATCGCGGTACACGGTCGACAGCCTTCTCCAGGTGATGTTGTTCAATACTTTTTTCTTGTAATTGTTTTACGACAAAGATCGCATCGACCGTACCTCTGCTCGGCCGAAAGCCACACTGACTTTCAGGCAGGATTCGTTCAGCCAACTCTCCTAGCCGACGATTCATCGAATCGAACCCGCACCTTCTGCGTATCAGCCGGGCCTTGGCTCTATGCATCACAGAGGTCGTCAAAATATACAAAATACGTCAAGGATTTTTGGACCGAATGATTCCCATAGTCCAAACTAAGTATAATTTGCGACTAGATGTTGGAGTACATGACTAAATGTCGTGTTGTGTGAATTGTCCACCAATGCTGGTGAATCTGTTGTTACACCAGACTAGCTAAACTTTCATAAACAAACGAACAGTCTTTATTTTGCCTAGACCAAAGTTCAAATTAGAGTATCGATTTGAAATTACAGTTTTAAACAAGTTACAATTGTCATTTCGTTCTTTGGCCAAATATTTATTTATTTCACAAATTGTGTTAGTTTAAAGGTAGTAGAAAGTGTTCTACCACACCCACTGTGAAACTTGCCCATTCCTTTACCAATTATAACTTAGAAAGTACATCATTTCAGGCCTACTAAAATGCGGGACGGAAAAGTTTATGGATTTCCATTTCTAACGTGTTATTTTTTTTATTTCTTTATAGATTAGCCGGTAGCTATGGTTATTTTCATTATTGGTCAAACGACAAAATGTTTTTATTCCAGGTCCGCCAAATGATTTATTTCTCTTCCAATTTCCGAACAAGATTTTGAAAAAAGAACCAAAGTAATAAAGGCATGCGCGGGAATTTTCCTACCTCGTGTGTTTTAAGGTTCTACCTCAAATGGACATACTCGAAGGAATTTGGCACTTTCTCACCTAGATGTACAATGTACTATAGCTTTATAATAATCTTATGTTTCGTATGTTTTAAAGATGCATCCTAAATACCAGTTTGCAAGCAATTTTTCCTGTGTTCGTTGAACTTTCGACCAAGTTATTTCGATACCTTGACATTACAGCAACACATCCATTAATATCTGAACGTACTCAATACTCTCAGAGGTATAATTTTCAAAGTGTGTAAATACGTAAATTTATGCTTTTAGTACCTTACCTAGGTTGTGGCAGGCAAGGCGTACTCGGCACTTTACGTATGAAGTTAGAAGTACATTGGCGCACTCATTCTGTTGGGCCAATTCGTAGAGAAGTACCGCGCCAGATGAGATAAAGTTACACAATAGAAAGAGAGCAACTACGTAGGTATATATAATGTAAGGAACTAAGCGCTTGTGCAAGCTTAATAGCACTTTATTGCGTCGTAGCAAAGTCGCTATTTGTATAAATAGCTCCAATCCAATCTGGCCCAGCGTATTAGCATTGCCATTAACGTGACAATGCCGCCAGTGACTTTTGGAGGATGCTCTTTGGTAGTGATTTTAATCAGTTTAGCTATCTATTGATCGTTTTTAATGGTCCTTAGATAGCCCAACTGTTTCACATGTATTTGTGTTATTGTATATTATTCTAAACATTTCTTTAATTATTAAAAATAAAGTAAAAATGTCGAAATTAGACGTCGGACGAAAGTTGTGGACGTAGGTATGCAGAACGCCAGGTTGAAGTGGAAATGGGCGGAACACTTGGCAAGAATGGATAACGAGAGATGGACGAAGGCGGTAACGCAATGGTGGCCAAGGGATGCTCAACGACCAAGAGGCAGACCACCCGCCCGATGGTCGAACGATATAGTCAGCGTTGCCGGGAACCACTGGATGAGACTTGCCAGGGACCGGAAAGAGTGGCATAATAAAGAGGAGGCCTATACCCAGCAGTGGGTGCAATCGGGCTGAAATGATGATGATGAAAGTAAAAAAGGTATATAGTAGTTTAGTAGTTAAACTATACCATTTTGAGTATGATCATAGAAGCTTTCGGTTCATAACTTATTGTTGCAGACGTTCGCTAGCTTGCTATTATGTCTCTTAGGCGTTATTGCACGTATAATTTGTTGCATACGATCTGTTATTGGCGTTAAAGTGTGCAAAGTTCGAGTGGGTCCAAGTGTTGAATATTTATAAGAGTTTCGGCAATCGCGGTGACATCTTGCACTCGCGCTACGTGACTCATAGCTTGCCTGAGTGGTCAAGGGAACTTATAATATACTCACTAATATACTTATATATACTCCTACTAATATTATAAAAGTGAACACACAGATATAAATAAATAAATAATACCGGACATTTCACACAGCATCATTTGGCCCCAATGTAAGAGCTTGTGTTTTAGAGACATTTTTTATTTAAATATATACTTATAATACATATGAAGGAACCCATATAGTACGGGTTTTTTGTTGTACTTCTGAACCTTTAAACGTATAATTTTCACTCAAAACGGGATATTTCCCATGATATATGAGTTTTTTTTTATTTTTTTTGTAGTCAAGCTAATGATGGATCATACAAAAAACCGCTAGAAACAGGACGAATTTTTTGCCGATTTTTCTCGGTCTTGGATTAGGAGAATTGGCACCTAAATCCACATAGTATGTAAGACGTTTCAAAGTGATCCTTGTAATTGTATTGAATAAAATAATTTTAGAATTTTGATTTGAATTCTCTTAATCGGAACCATGGAGGCTCAATGTCACGATGAACGGTCACAAATAAGGTTTTCTACATGTTAACTCACATTAACACTTTGGTCGGATAACTGCCACTTTCCCAGTCAATCAATAAGAGCTGAACACTCAAGCTAACACGTTCAGCAACTATTTGTGAAAACAAACGTATCCTTTGTTCAGTACCTATACACTAGTACCTATACAAAACATAGTACATACACAGTGTAAAACAATTACGTCTCTCGTTTGCCACTTAGCAAGTTTTGCTCGACTGTTAGCGGGTAAGAGGAAAGTACAGTGTAAGTTGGAAACGCTGAGCGTTTTCAGTTTGATATAGTTTTTTTGAAGTGAAAACTTCTTTTAGCGCGGTACGCATATTTTTAGATGACGTAAAACCTCTGGATTCGCGACACCGTTACCGTCTGGGGCGAGACGCAGCCGGCTGCCGCGCTCGCCCCATTTGATTATAAACCTTAATTCACATGTTCACAGTCTACTTTTGTATGGAGAAGTTTACTGAGTTAGGTTATTTGATATATTATCTACATTCTGAACTAAAAATATTGCATCATCTGTGTTCGTTCAGTATTGGCAGTCGCCATAATTACTGTTTTTGAAGTGATTTATTACTAAACTAAAACGCGCCAAAATAAGTTTTCACTTCTGTCGGCACTCCCGGAGTGCAACCCGATTTTTTTTAATTTTGTCCGTCAATTCTTCTCGGGCTTGGGTTAGGAGGGATCGGCAACTAAATTCACCTAGTATGTAAGACGTTACAAAGTGATTCTTCTGATTGTATTTATAATGTTTTAGTAAGTTTGTTTATCGTTTTATTCATGTTTTATTGGATAATCTTAGCGGAATTTTAATAAATTATGACTTCTTAGAACAATTTGAGTATATGTTTTTTATGTTCCTTTGTCATTTGATCGACGAGGAATCTAATACAAATAAATCCTAGATGGTAAATCCAAGATGACGTTTAGAATAGACAAATTACAATCGACTGTGACTTGTGACGATGTCGTAGGGAAACAAAAACACATGACATTGGCAAAACTGTAGATTTACAGCTATTACAGAAAAAAAATAAAGGTCAATAAAAGGTCAAATAAAACCAATATGTTTGACCAACACCTAACTTCAGGATTTTTTTAAGTTTGTGGTTTATTTCTTTGTTGTAATATCACTGACATCGTTTTCAATGTTTTTAAATGTTCAGTTCCAATGCAGTTGATGGTACACACTTTCTTTAATTACTATAGAAATACCGGGTAGGAAAATACACGACGAACTCTTTCATCTTAGACCAAGCCCCAAAATCAAAGTGAAGGAGCTACCAACACCCCTAGTTCTCATGTCCCGCCCACGCCACGACTTAAACAATTTTAATTAACAGTAATCAGGTAACCACCAATAGCATCAGGGATTATTATTTGGTATCCATCGATAATCACTTACTTATACAGAGGTGTTTAAAAGTGCAAATACAGAAAAAAATATCGTGTGGAGAGCACATACTGAGTAATCTTGGAAAAAACTGGAATCTTTTATTATTTTTTACTTCGAAAGGCACATAAAGCTACTGGCTTTACTATAAAATTATTTTGACGCGTATTTACAGCGCTCAAAGCGCGATTTTTGTATCAAAAACATTGTAATAAGGAATTCTGTAAAAAGTTTAACGGGTCATGTTTTAATTAACTGAATATCCGCCTATTGGTGTAAACTGCAAGTTAATACGACGTCAACCTTAGGAGAAGTTGATGATTAATGAATTAATTAATTATTTTAGACATAATTTCATAAATTATAAAACTAACAGTAACTTACTTTAAAAACAATTTGAAACGATTCCTCGTTTCAAATAGGAGGCAAAATATAGAAACTACAAACTATATTTCTTTTATAACTATTGTTCCTTCAATTAACGAGCAGATAGCCACTGAGCCATAAAAATCTAAATGTAAATTTTAATACAGGAACTGTCAACTTTGTTGAGACAATGGCGACAAAAATATAACCGTCTATATGTAAAACAATCTAGAATCAAGTCTAAACAAATATGTAGGTAACCCAACGCCAGCTCACAAGGAATGCCCCTGACTCATGTATTGATATACGTATCACGTGCGATAACCTAATGTCACTATGTAACTGGTAACCCTATCATTGTAAATATTGGTTTGATTGATCGTGATCGACCTATGGGTAGGGGGGTGGGGGCTTGTGACGCCGAACGTAGAGATGATATTATATAGAGCCTGCAGCCTGGGAGTATGAACACAAGACAACAATTTCTCCCATAAAGACAAAAATGATATTTGGTTGTAGAAAGAAAAATTGACTCACGTATAGGTTATGTATATCAAAGTCAAAGTCAAAAATATTTTAATTCAATACAAAAATACAAAAAATACAAAATGTTTTTATTTCTGTAACAGTTTTTAACAATTTCTTAAGTGTTGATTCATAATACAATCACAATAATCACTTTAAAACGTCTTACATACTAGGTGAATTTAGTGGCCAATTCCTCCTAACCCAAGTCCGAGAAGAACTGGCAAGAAACTCGTCCTTGTCCTGGCGCGTTTTTGTATGATCAATTTTATAACTAGCTTAAATAAGTTAAACGAATACAAGATTACATTAGTTTATACATTTCAATCTGTCAGTTAACTGTCTAAGGGCAGAGCAACATAAGGCCATTCTTATCAATAATATAGTCATTTATATTATAACAAGCTGCTGCCCGCGCTGCGCTTTCGCGTGATATTTACATAAAAAGAAGCATATCGACTCATCCGTAGAATAAAGTCCGATCTGTAGAGTAGGACTTTTAAGTACGTTTTTACAATGCCCTAGCCTATCACTCCGAGTTATGCGGAGCTAATGACAGAATAATCAGAATAATAATTTATTGGTAAATAAGCAATTTACATGTCATGTCATTTATATTTATATAAACTTATAAAATAATACAGGTTATAACAATTAATTAAAAATGTACAATTCAAATTATGAACAATGTCAAAATACGGTAAAATACTTTAAATAAAATTATTGTCGATTGCAAGTAAATTTATCGACGATATAGAACTCCTTGTCGACGAGCAATGACTTAAGTTTACTGTTGAACGATTTTAGGCTGGGAGCTTGTACAATATGCTCCGGCAGACGGTTATAAACGGCAGGTCCCAAGATGTGGGTTAGCCGGTCCGATTTAGCGAGCCTGTGGGTTATCGTGGCGAGCTTGCCAGCGCCACGGGTGTTATATATGTAGTGTGAGTATCCTAAGTGAGATGAAATAGGGTCTGGCTGATGTTTCCCGCGCCACTCCTGCGATCGCTTTAACAGCACGTTTTTGCATGCGGAAAGCGCGCTCCCTGACGGCAGCGCGTCCCCACAGTTCAGCTCCGTACTGAAGAAGCGAATGCACAGTCGCGAAGTAGCAGGTACGGACCACGTCAGCTGAGACCACACGAGACAGCCTATGCAGAGCGTAACAAGCACTACCGAGTTTTGCACAGAATTTGTCTAAATGCATAGCCCAAGTTAATGTTCGGTCAATTTGGAAACCAAGGAATGCGGTTGTTTCGACTTGCTCCAAGGGTACACTGTTGATCCATACCGAAAGGTTCCTAGTTTTATGTCCTGAGATGGAGAGTGCGTTTTTTAAAGGTTTAGAGCAAGTCCGTTCCACTGAAACCATTGCGCTACCTGGCGAGCGGCCTCATTCAGCTGCTGCTCGAGCTGGTCTAGGGACGGAGCGTAAACAACGGCGGCCACGTCATCGGCGTACATAAAAACCTCACCCGCTGAGACGTGTTCAGGTAGATCGTGGAGTAAAAGTGAAAAAAGTATATTTGACACCGACGATCCCTGCGCCACACTCATGACCGTGCCTAAAGGATCAGACCTAGTCTCACCTCCATCACCCACTACCATTTGGTACAGTTTCGAAGAAGGTTTGTCAGAAGTGAATGTGCTTGACCTTTGATGCCGTAATACTGCAGCTTGGACGAGAGGACGCTGTGATTGGCAGATAGAACGCTATTCGATTTTATATATCCATAACTAATAAGATAGTAGTACTTCTGTAGAGTTCATACTCCTTATCTCGTCTACTCGTAGCTCTTTAACTCATTTTTGTTCTATGATCACATCGAACTCAGTTCTACGGATAAGTCGATATGTCCTTTTCCAAAGTCCCATCTATCTCTATACCAAAATTCATCAAAATCGGTTCAGCGGTTGAGGCGTGAAAACGTAACAAACAGACAGACAGACAGACAGAACGAGTTACTTTCGCATTTATAATATTATATAGATACGCTTTCTTCAAAAGACTACCCTTTTGGGAAAGACCCTTTTACCCCTTAAAATTTCTTAATAGGTCGTTTAGTCACATATATTTTATCTATTCATAAAGTAGTTCTCAACTGATCCAGATCACTGCCACTATCTTGGGCAGCGTTCCCAAGACACTGGCGGCATTGCCACGTTGAATGACAAAGCTAATACGCTGAGCCAGCTTTAGGGTCACGCAATGTTTCCACCAAACGCCGCGAAATAATTTTGAAAACGCGGTGGGATCCTGCTCCCATCGGCCCAGGGTTTACTTCTTTTGTAAATACTTATTATACATAGAAAACCCTCCAGACCCTAATAATAAAATACTTACTTAACAGGGTACAACTAATAAGCTATTCGGTTAATACTAAAGTGTATCGTAAGATGCTCGTCCAAACATTCCAAAAATCATTTTACACTGAAGGAGCTCAAAAATCTCATACAAAAACATGCAACATGAATTGCAACTAGCAAAAGAACCGAGAACAAATGCTTTGATATTTTTGATTCAAGAGCATGCCAGGGTTCCTTAATGTTTCTTAGACCTGAGAGCTTCTTCTGTTTCTTACACATATAGAGGAAAAATTTACCAAGCCGAGTCCTAACCGGGACGTGTTCGTGTAATTTTTTACCTTATTTATAAGGCTGTTGAGCTGATATCATTCGGCATTAGATTCACTGGACGTATCCGGGCCGCTGTGATGTCATACATATTGCAATATTCAGCTTTATAATCATACAAATAAACAACGTTTAGATTCCTAGAAGAACACGAAACGGCAGTACTGTGTAGTGTAAATTCAGCTCAAATAAGACCATAGTATACGCAGCAGCACGTCTCGTGGGATAAGTAATTAATTTCGTACAGGGAAACAAAACATCCCGTTTACCACGGACCTAGGGATCTAGGTCAGTTGGTAATAGCTCTGGCTGTATACTATAGCCTCAACGGGTTTAATTCCCTTCCAGGAACAACATTTGTGCAGAGATGTTTGTTCTGTTGCATTTATAATATTAGTAAGGATTCCATCAGTCATCTGATTCACATAGTACAAGCGATGCATAGTTTGGGGCTAGATGGTGTTATGTTGATTGTCCATCAATATTTATTTATTTCATTACGATTATCGTTATATTCCAATTCATCAACGTTTCGGTTTCAATTACATTTCGGTAATAACCCATAAATTAATTCTCTTATATAGCCAAAGCTTACGTGTTTCAAATGGCATACGCTGTTGGCTTTTTAAAAGTTGCCAATGACGGGTAACCTATTAATTCTCTCATAAGAATAGGCCACTGACTTCTATAAAAGTATTACTACAAGGCAAGAAGTACTCTGCACTATAGGTATGTAGTTACATGTACATTGGTGCACCTAATGGGTGAATTCTTAGAGACGTGTCGCAACTTACGCGGTAGAGTTACGAGATAGATAGAGAGGCACTATGTAGGTATTTATAACATTAGGTATTTATCGCTTGTGCGAGCTGGACAGCACTTCGTTTGCGACTTCGTAAATGTAACGTAAAGCAACGTATAGTAACGCAAGCCGTCACTAATTTGCAGATTAAGGAAACACGTCAAAAGCTATCGCTCAGCTGTGTGGGGTTTAATGAAATCCCCCGATTGGAACAGACGACATGGTCACGTGACGTGGACGTCCCGTTGCGTTGCTATAACCTTATTACGAAAGCTTCGGTGGCAACAGTCGCACAAGGCTCGCATGCCTAGCTTTTTGCCGACACGGCTCAAATTTAATTTCACGAAGATAATTAAACGGTATTAACAATTCATGAGACCGCGGGGTGCCTCCCGTGATGTAGACGCGATAGTGGTTACCAGGGGCTGCTTGACCAGAAGTTAACAGGAGGTGAGCATTAGTTCCACTTCTTTTCACTTATGGCATGCGAACCAGTTCGTACAAAGAATTTGTTAGACAGGTCTGTGATTTTATGACGTTCGACATTGGTTACGTAATCGTACTAATTCGGAAACACGAACGTTGCCGAGGCGTTTAATTACAATCTGTACTTACTTCGTGTACAGTAAGATTTTAATTTAATTAAATTGGCGTATGGAAAATGGTGATCGCAAATATTATGAGAATCATTATACAACAGCATAAACAACTAAATGGCAATAATACTTAGATAAATTTAGCGACCGACTCGCTGTTTTCTTTAGAAACGCAGGAACTAGTGCTAGCCTACCAGACCTTGAATAAGTTATGCTACTTTCTGTGACTTTCGCTACTATTTCTGAGTGAATGAAAAGTTGTTATTTGCACGTAATTGAATACTCTTCTAAACTGGAGTCCATTTACTGAGTTGATCGATTCAAATGCTAACTACAAGACTAGATGATCCTTAGACTTTTCAAAAATAGTAGGTAACCTAAATTCATGATTTTAAGGTTTTTTTTTTGTACAACCAAAACTACTGTGGTACAAATATTTCATAAGGTTGCACACAAATACAACTCAATAAGCACAACTGCGGAAAATACCGCAGTTTTAATGAACCTCCTTACATGATGACTAAATTGAGCTAAAACACGTCAGTTATACGTTAATTTAGGAAGTTTAAAAAACTAAAAAATGTTATTCTAATTCAGACTTTAATATAAACAAAATAAGATCGTTTTTGCTTTAGGAAATTTTAGTTACTCTAGAGAAACAACTGAATTGAGGCCATTATGTTACTTCGCCACGTCCTTTTCAGGGTGTCGAAGTACACAAAGAATTTATACAGTTTCGCCATGTCTGTCTGTCTGTCTGTCTGCTTTTAATTAGATCTCTTGTTCGAAGAAATTAGTCTTATCATGATTATAACTTGCACGGTAATACGTAGGTGTTAATTGTCCCTTTAAAGTTTATTTTTAACCTATCATGTTTGACCTAACCACTGCTGAGCAAAGGCGTCCAGTTTAACATCCATTTTTTGTGCTCCAAGGTCAGAGTTTCTTGTCTTTCCTGGGTCTGCCATGTAATAAAGGTAGGAATCATTGGATAAACACTTTACTGGATGAAATCATTGGATATTTTGGATAAGTAGGTCTTTCAAGGATATTACGACGTTTTTTCAACATTTATTCTATACAAATATTCGTTTTATAAATATTAAGCTTTGAAGTGTTTATTTTTGATAAGGTATGTCCTCCTTGTTGTGTTTGTGTTTCAGGATTATTCAAAATAACCTTAACAAAGAGGTTAAATGGGGTATCAAAGTTTGTATGGGAACTTTTAACGGGTGGTGTAATTTCTTAGAAACTTGGTTTGGATACTAAAAATGCAAAATAAATGGACACGTTTTTCAGGATTTTTCAAAATAACCCTCATAAAGAAGTAAAATGAGGTGTGAATGTTTGTATGGAAACTTTTTAATGGGTGTGATTGATTTGAAACTTAACAATAAAATTTGGCAAGGAGAGAAAAAGCATCCTGGGGAAGGATTTAAGCTACAATTCCTTTGAAAAAAGCTACTTATATATATAAAAGAAAGTTAGTTACAACACTTATAACTCGAGAACCGCTGGACCGTTTTGGATGAAACTTAAAATGAATATAGTTAGTTAACTTGGATTAGGTTAAATAATCCAAGTTAACAAGAAAACAACGGGAACGGGAACGGGGCGGGTGGCCGCTAGCGCCATCTATCAATATTTTAGAATAGCGATATTATTAATTTATTATATTTTGTGTAGCTGTAAGCGCCCAACGAAGTAGGCACGGGTCAGTTAGTATAATGATTACTATTATTATTATTATAATGATAAAAATATAAGAAAAATAAATGAAATAAAAATTAAATATTCTGTGGTAGCCGTTAGAATTATTTTTACACAAAATGCAGGTAGCAAAGTTTTCCTTCCTTATTTTAAGCATTTATTTACGAAAGTCCCAAAAAGGCGTTATATCATCAGGTCGTGATATCTCGGATCTTTGTAATGAAGCACGGCCGTTGGGGTTTGTTCTTATACAATAACGTTATCGGTTCAGTTTCGAGACCTCGAGAGCATCGGCATTACTTCCAAAATACGACAAAACGTGCTCACAGTGCAAGACAACCAGTGGGCCATGTATCATTTTAATATGTGCCTAATTACGTTGCCCAACTTTTCTTAAAGTAGAAGGAAACCACAAAAACGCACTTTGAATTTTAAGTATTAATTAAGACAGCTAGCGTGTTGGTGAATACTGTAAGTTTTCTGTTGTTCTGAAATAAATAAATTCTAAATTCAAAAAAAAAAACTCAATAATAATAATGCCGGACATTGCACACAGCATCATCTGGCTCCAAAGTAAGCAGAGCTTGTGTTATGGGTACCACATGACTGATATACTACCTAAAAACTTTTTTTTTGTAAATACATACATAGAAACACCAGAGACATCTTCTAACCGGCCCAGTGTAATTAGCATTGCAATTCAACGTAGCAATGCCGCCAATATGGGGACGCTAATTTTTGATTTCTAGCCGATCTGGATCAGTGAAGATAGATCGTTTTGAACGGCCCCTAGATAGCTCAACTGTTTCAAATTTATTTTATTTTATATGATATTAATAAACTTTTTTACTCAAGTATTATTTATTATTATGTCGATGGAGGCACCGACACTGTTTCGATTCATCTAGAGAAGTGTCGGTGCCTTCATCGACAAAATAATACCTGATTAAAACCCGTGTTGTGTAATCGACATGTATAACCGACAACTCACGAAAGTTTTGTTAGTGAAAAGTACATACTCTATACATTTCTGCAAATACAGATCGTTTCTCTTATCATTATTTTTTACATTATAACAAGATTTTATTAATACCTATTGTGCCATATCAGCAAAAAAATCTGTAAGTTACAGTACAGCTACGTAACCGTGAAAAACGCGCGCGTCAAAATATTATCGCATCTTCAAGAAAGTGTTTATAGATAACTCATCGTATTATACAAATATCCCACTGCAGAGCATACTCTGTGTCCACTTGCGTTAATAAACGTCGGTGTCAGTGGGTGAAAGTCTGTAGATTTATTCCGCGATGCGAGCCCATCCTTACGCAACCACTCCGTTTTTCGGTTAATGGAATTTATTTACATACATCACGCTATATCCTACTGGGATAGCCTTGTTCGTTACACTGTGTTATTGGTTTTGAATAGAGGCAGGTTTTTGTAGAGATGGGATGGTTGGGGATAGTTTCAGACGATTCGACTTGCTGTCGAATCGAGTGCTTGCGTGTCGATGTGAGTCAGAATAGCAGGTGTACTATGACTATTCTTATTTTATTGTACTACTAACGACCCGCCCCGGCTTCGCACGGGTGCATGCAATACTGATACTAAATATACTACATACTATGGTTCAGCGTTTGTAATATAAGCGCAAAAAAAAATAGTTTATTTACGAAATCACATTAGAAACCTCTAAAATTATCAGTGTTTCTTTACTATATTATGCATGTATTATACATATAAACCATCCTCTTGAATCATTCTATCTATTAAAAAAACCGCATCAAAATCCGTTGCGTAGTTTTAAAGATCTAAGCATACATAGGGACAGACAGACAGCAGGAAGCGACTTTGTTTTATACTTTGTAGTGATTTGGTACTTATGCTAGTTACCTATACCTAGCTATTTCGAGCCACAGTAGTCCGAACTAGAGACACAATAAGAAGAAGAAGCATTAAAAATAATAACATTTTAAAATTATGTCTTTTTAATTTTAACCGACTTCATTTATATAAAATATATATTTTTTCAGCAATTTTTATTTAAAATCCAAACTACTAAACCGGTTTTGATGAAATTTCTATGGGACCAATCGGAGAGTAAATATACACATTTTTTTTTATATCGGTGCATAAATGACGGAGTTATGAGGTAACGAACATTAAATGCGTGATAAGAATGCATGGCCTCATGTTGCTCTGCCCTCAGACAGACAACCGACAGATCTGAAATGTATAAACTCTTGTATTAGTTTTAGGTAGTTAAACTAATTATAAGATGGACCAGGACGAGTTTCTTGCCAGTTCTTCTCGGACTTGGGTTAGGAGGAATTAGTACCTAAATTTACCTAGTATGTCAGACGTATAAAAATGATTCTTGTGATAGTATCAAATAAAAATATTTTTGACATTGAATAAGTAAAAAAATAACCGGTTAATAAAAACGAAAGTTTTGTTGATTTGGGTGTATGTTGATGATATGATACTCAAACACTCAATAATGGCTGAACCGATTTGAATGAAACTAGGCATTAATATAGGCTGTATCTTATAATCACACAATAAATAATGTGTTGTAGAAATATGTTGCTATCCTATAATAACGCTACGCTAGCGAAATATTTAATTATAAAATAGAAGAATAGATTTGGATGCTGCATAACATAATTATAGGCTACTTTTTATGTAGATACAAACGCGTGCGAAGTCGCGGGTAGGAACCAGTCATTTAAAATAGCAAAAATAATCAATTAACCGAAGTTAGATTTTATCACATAAGTTATTTTTTTGATTGTTTATTCGACTTACAACTATTATTATAGGAAACACATAAAGAAATATACAAATTATACAATAGCCAATTATACAAATTAATGTCACAATACTAATGTCAGTCATAAAAAAATCATTGTGACGACCTCTCTGGCGCAGTGGGAAAAGGCCCGGCTGAGACGCAGAAGGTTGCGTGTTCAATTCCCGCCGCGGGACAAATGTTTGTATGATCTGCAAGTATTTGTTTCTAGTCTGGGTGATTCTATGTAGGTATTTACAAAAAATACATATATATTAGTAGTATATCAGTCATGTGGTACCTACCCATAACACAAGCTCTGCTTACTTTGGGGCCAGATGATGCTGAGTGAAATGTCCGGCATTATTATTATAGTCAAATCACAGTACATCTAAAACAGAGTAAAATAAAAATAATATGATATTCAAATTTAAGATGAGTGTCTTGATACTGATAGTTCTTATTTTCTCTCTAAAGAATTCGCTAGCGATTCTCAATTCGTGCTTGCTCAGTTCAAAGGTATATACAATAATAAAACAACGTAAATAGCACTTTGACCCGACAGAGATGCTCAGCACATCGCTGATTGTAATACTATCCGATACGGCTCTCGATATTGCCAGGGGTGCGCAACATTTTAGAACATTGGCAGTACTCGATCGTCTAAACCTACGATTACCGCGACGCCGGTTTTGAAGCTATTATATATCGCTATATATTGCATGTAAATAAATTTTGAAGGACATAATTTTGACTCAAAACGGGATTTCTACCATAATATATGAGTTTTCTGCTTCCCGATATTTCGGTACAGTTGCATGCGCCAGGATCACGAGATAAACTGCAAACCGTATCATGGTAAATATCCCGTTTTGAGTGAAAATTATGTTCAAAACCATGATACTTTTAGAAGTAATTTTGAAGGACAATCTATATAATGCCATCTAGCCCCAAATGAAGTATTGTTTAGTTAGGTATGGGAACCAAATTATTTATATAATACTTGTTGCTTGTAATATATGTTTAAAATACTAATAATATCTAGACACAGAACAAACATCTATGTTAATTACACAAATATTTGTCCTGGGAATGAATCGAACCAACAGCGCAATCGTCAGAGCTACTACCAATTACGGTGAGAGGCCAGTCTCATTTGAATATGCTACTTCTGGGCATTTAAATTTATAAGAAAACTTACACGCGATGACAAGCGACCTATACACATAAAAGATCAATCGCGCATCAATGTTACCCATAAATTGATGTCATAAATGTGCTTCCATGGTGCACATTTTTTTAATACGCTAGAGGATAGACGTTAGACGCTAATATACCATTATGGGGCCGATTTACAAGGTAAAATGTAACCCATACATGTTATTCCGGTCCATTTGCTATACATTTTTATCACAATTTATTAGTCGTTTGTGAATAAAGAAAATACGTTTTGAAAACTAAAATGAAAACTGACTTTATTGAATATAAAAAAAATACAACTAAACTAACAACCTCCTCTTTTTTTAAGTCTGTTAAAAAAGTTTATTTTTTACGATTTTTAGTGGGTACTTTATATTTTTTACAAATTCGTGCATAAATGACGCAGTTATGAGGCAACAAAAACACCTTCTTTTTGGAAGTCCCCGGGTAATCCTCAGGCTCGGTAGACTCAGATGCTTAGTTAGTTCTTTGTGGATATCTATGTGGGTAGTCAGAGGCACGTCTAAACTCGAGTAAATCTGGCTCGTGCCCGTTGTCGCGGGCTGACTAAAATTACAAATAACCGATAACTACTGAAACAATAAAAATTGGTATTACAGAAAATGTTCAGAACCCCTTAATCGATGATATATCTCGAAATCAGTGGTGTCATCGATGATTTCTCAGAAGTGGAGAGCAGCAAGCCACAGACCGCCATGTGATCATAATATAAGTACCTACTAGAGGTACCTACTCTACCTTATATCAGTGGAAAGTTAAACACGTGTTCGGAGGAGCAATAATCATTTTGATGATGAAATTATTTGGAGATGCTTTTGTAAAGGTCTGATATAATCGCTTACCACCAAGCAGGTTTTTTGATTATTTCATCTATACTACTTTGTCAAGAAAGTACCGGGAAACGATCAATAATACACAAATTGTTAGTTATTCATCCAAATTATAGTTAATAGTTAAATAATTTGATCGCATTCAAAGTATGCTCCTTCAGAAACGATACACCAACAATGAATCCAAACATCGAAACATTGTTTACACGCTTTTTCCGGAATTGAGTTCAGTTCTCGCCGCGAATTCTCCTTTATGTCTTCTACCGAATGAAAACGGGTGCCATGAAGTGCTAATTTGAGTTTAGGAAAAAGAAGGAAGTCGGCTGGAGCCATATCTGGTGAAGGTGGTTGTTCGATGGTATTTGTTGGGTTTTTGGTTAAAAATTCGTTTACAATGATGAATTCGTGCAAAAGCGCATTATCAAGGTGCAAAATCCAAGAATATTCTTTCCAAAAATCTGGCCTTTTTAACCAAATTTAATTTGCGATACATCTACAAACATTACGGTGATCTCTTATCAGGTGGGCCGTAAGCTTGTAGCCGGTATATAAAGAAAGTAGTGTCCTGATCTTCCGGATGGCTATCCAAGAACTTTTAAAAGTAATCTTGACAGCTTACTATTAATCGTCAGTTCCCATAAACATCCACTTCTCATAGATACCTCAAGTTCCAAGTATGGCGGACATCCTCCAAGCACCCTGTTGAACTCTTTACGCGTCACAAATAAACCTTACGCAAACATTGCAATTGAAACCTTATCTCACCACATTAGAGTTCTACGACAACATGCTAAATTATTCACTGTTTGTGGGTTTATTGAAAAATAGTACATAGACTGATGCGATAGAGTGCAATATTGTGTTTTGTCGATCGACGGAAGCTGTACGGCCTCGTCGTTCAGTATGGTACAAGTAATAGCATGAAGCGATAACCAATTAAATTAGTTTGGTAGCAATTTTGCTGGATAGCCAAATACGTTCTTGACATATCAAAACTAAAGGTTTTTTGTATGGACTTATTTTTCCTACTAAAAATAATTTTAGTATTAGTTTTGCTTAAATTATATTAACACCATTTTTTTCATGCTTAATTTGCTGCAGTAGCACACACATAGACATACCTAAGCATAAAATTGTACTAAGTATTAGTGCCTTGTGGTTTGTTCTTTTCCTGTATTTTGTGTGTTGTGTGCTAAAAACAAATAAATTAAAGACAAAACTAGGCGGTCTTATATTTCAGCTAGTTTCTGTACCTTACACCAAACGTTAGTAAATCGGCGCACGCGTCGAGGAAGTGACGTCACGGCGCGCCCCGTCCTATCTCGACCACGCGCCACAGAATAATCGATACTCTCACCACGCGCCACTTATCGATGTTTCCGCCGAGAGGTCACATCACTAGTGAGAAAACGTTCCGAGCTACGCAGAAATCATTTTACTTTCTGGCACAGAGGAAATGCTTTAGCTTTTTTTGCTTTGCTATCGATAACTCATTTGAAAAATAGGCAGGTGTGCACTTGTAGTGTGTTGACCAATTTAATATGAATTTCCAGAATGTGATTTATCATAAATCCTTGTGATATTTATGTGAGTGGTCGAAGTAGCGTTATAGAAAATATCTTACCCAAATTTTGGTGATTCATTTAAAACGTGGTACTTATTGCTGGACACTTTACAAAGTATATTGCTGGAAAATTGAAACGACACCATCTGGTTTCAAATTAAGCAAAGTTTATACTATGGAAATCAGATGACTAATAGAATTTGATACTTTCGAGAGACAGATATAACAATAACGTTTTAAAAACTAAAAAGTAAAACTTAATTGAATGAAATTTAATCCCAGAAAAATAGAACCGAATTGCACCTCCTCCTTTTTTGAAGTCGGTTAAAAATGTTTATATAACGCTTTTTAGTACGCGTATTTTGTCACTTTTCGAAATTCGTTAACACCAGTGGAAAGTCACAGGCAAGCAAAATATCCAAATTTTGTTTTCTTGGATGACATATTTTTTACAGCTACATATCTTTTGACTTAAAACCGATACCGATACTGAACCAATTCTTATTATTTTTAATGGTATCAAGGATATACTTCCCGTAAATCCTTTCACACGAAGAAATATTTTTTCAAATAGTTTCATAAATGACGGATTTATGAGGTAACAAAAAAAAATACATCCGAATTGAGGACTTCCTCCTCTTTTTTTTAAGTAGTATCTATGTATCTATGTTCTATGTAATAGTGTAACTATCTATGTTCATTACACAAATGTAGGTCCGGTCCTGAGGATCGAATTCACAACCTACGCACAGGCAGAGCTGAGACCAGTCTACAAAGATATACCTGACAAAATATAATTATTAATGGTTCTAGATTGATTCCCAATATACCATGTTATGATCGGATCGCGGACAGACAGACAGACAGTTGCAGTCAATCGGCCGATCTAGACAGATGCCAGCTCAGACGCAACTAGAAACTAGAACATCCAGAATTCCATTAGTTTAATGTAATTCAATTTCTATAATCTCATTTTATGTACGAGTAGGTATCTTGTATCTTGGAACTTACGTATTTATAAACTTGATCAAATAAGCATTTTTCGATATTTAACCAACTTAAAAAAAAGGAGGTTATCAATTTTTATTATTTATATTACTGATTCACTTTGATTTACACTTTGTTTATAGTCACTTTGTAAATCTTATAATCCCACTGTTCTTCTGTATTCAATTTATAGTTCACCATTTTCAAAGATTAGACAACCCGTGACCCATTCCCATTGGCTTTTCTTCTTCATTAATTAACATGACGTTATCATTAGTTTTGAGTATTTCGTTTTCAGATCGCTTACTTTTATTTATTTATTTTATTTATTATTTATTTGCCTGAACATATGTGATACAAATTAGGTCTTATAATAGTTAGTCCATTGTATGTCCTACCATATTCTCTGGCATGCAAATTTAATCTAGTGTCGTTAACCTAGCTTACTTAATTTTCTTGGGAGATATATTATTAGAATGAATTCATAAATTAGGTAATTATAAACAATGTCACTTCTTATAAATAATTAATAGTTAATAGGTCAATAAAAAGTTAATAAGTTAATAATAATGATACAGTTTAGAGGTCCCTATAATTAAAATATTCACTAATTGTATAAAAACACATGTCCACTTTTTCAATTTAACAAAAAATAAAACTCGTTACTCGTACTATTAGTTCATACATTTGGTTATTTCAGCACTGAAACTGAAAGGACGAATTTTCTGCGTTCATTACATCAACTCCGTCATTTATAAACCATTTAATTCATCGAAATCGGTTTAGTAGTTTGGTTTCAAATCAAATTAGCTGGAAAAAATATGTCATCCAAGTAAACGAAATTTCGATATTCGTATTTAGCTTATCTGTGACTTTCCAGTGTTTACGAATTAAAAAAAAAACTTTTTTTTGATATAAATGAATTTGGTTTTCTTTTTAGGTTTTAAAACGAAATTATTGATTTGATAAAGCGATTTTTCATAGAAATTTTAAAGTCATGACTTTTTATTATTAAACAGCAGGGTGTTATATAACGTGTGTATCCGTGTATATTTCTATGACATCGTAACTATCAAATGGATGAACCTAATTTGATTTAGTTGTCGTGCCAGTCAGATCAGATGGTAGTAGCTCTGCCTTCTGCGCTGTTCAATTCCCTCCCAGGATAACCATTTGTGTGTTTGTTCTGTGTCTGTTATAAAGTATCTTATGTATTAAAAATATATAAGAATATATCAGTCACCATAATACAATCTGTGCTTGGGGATAGATGGTATTGTGTCCACCAATATTCATTAATTAATGTATATTTTTGTTTGAAAAGTCATATGATCGAACGTGTTCTTAGTATGATTAAATAAAATCTCTTCAGATATTTTAAGAAAATCAGCCTTTTCCAGTTTATGAAGAGACGTGAGCAACTTTCACAGGTCTGGATGAATATTTGGTATCTACTTACTTAAATGATATTTGTATATGTTTCTATGTATAATATGTATGTATTTACAAAAAAAGGGTATAAGTAGTATATCAGTTATGTGGTATACATGACACCAGCTATGCTTACTTTGGGGCCAGATGATACTGTGTGAAATGTCCAGCATTTTTTTAAATTTATATTCCAGGAACATGGTAACCTTGACCTGATGCTGCAGCATCACCTGGACTATGGATATCCAAATCCTTACCAACATACAGCAGAGGTATCGTGTTTGAGCTCAATATTGCCAGATATATTTATTGTTAAATGGTGTAGTTAATGGCATATACTTTTTTTATGTATTAATTTATACTTGTTAGTCGTTGCATGGTTTTTATGTCAATGTCATAAAGCACAAAATGCTGCGACTCTACGCATATAAAACTAGCTGCTGCTCGCGGCTTCTCACGCGTTGTACTACGTTAAAAGTAGCCTATGTCCATCTCCAAGGCCCAATCTATCTCTATCACAAAATTCATCAAAATCGGTTCAGCGGTTTAGGCGTGAACACGTAACAGACAGACAGAGTTACTTTCGCATTTATAATATTAGTTGGAATATACAATAGATAAGGTATAACAGTATAAAATGTATAAAGTCATCATAAAATTATTATTTGCTCGATCAATGTACTTTGTTCTTTTCTCTCGACCTCTGTGCCGCAGTGGGCTAAGGTCAGGCTGAGACGCAGAAGGTTGCTGGTTCGATTAATGCCGCGGGACAAAGGCTTGTATGATCTGCAAGTATTTGTCTCGGTTCTGGGTGTTTCTATGTATAATATGTAAGTATTAAAAAAAAAAGTATATAAGTAGTATATCAGTCATGTGGTACCCATAACACAAGCTCTGCTTACTTTGGGGCCAGATGATGCTGTGTGAAATGTCCGGGATTATTTATTTATTATTATTATTATTTTCTACATGACTAGACAAAAATTTAAACATAACTCTGTCAATTTTGCAGTGTCCAACTGACACCCAGATTCGAACCCACAGCCTTTGAATCAGAAGCCAGTGGAACACGTTGCAACATTTTGCGTGCTATCTGCTAATATCGAGTCAGATTACCGAAGCCGTAAATCGAGTTAAATATCGGTCGATATCCAGATGAGATTCATTAAGTGTTGGGTTGCTTTTTATGAGCAAGGAAGGTGAGAGCACTGGGAGTAATCTAAAGGTCTTAGGTCAAATCCGGTAGCGAGTCTGTACCTAATTTAAGTTTGTAAATAGGTCGGCTTAAAAACTAGGGGTTTACGTAAAAGTAGCAATAGTGACAACAATATCGGCAAAATTAGTCAAAATTAAAATGATTCATCCCCTGGAAACGCAGCCGCTGATTGATACTGGTCTTTCGAATAATACAAGAATAATAAAATAATAAATAAATAATGCCGGACACACACAGCATCATCTAGCCCCAAAGTAAGCAGAGCTTGTGTTATGGGTACCACATGACTGATGTACTACTTATATATATAATCTATACCTATAAAAGAGCTAAACCTGACTGACTGACTGATTCATCATCGCCGAGCCGAAACTGCTGTAGCTAAAAAGCTGAAATTTGGAAGGTAGCTTCAGGTAGGTAGTGCGATTTACCTGAAGCTTATATGAATAAATAAAATGCAAAATAAATAGACACGTGTTTCAGGATTTTTTAAATAACCCTAACAAAGGGATAAATTCAGGTGTCAAAGTTTGGGAACTTTTTAATAGTTGGTGCGATTTCTTAGAAACTTGGTTTGAATACTTAAAATGCAAAATAAATGGACACGTGTTTCAGGATTTTTTAAAGTAACTATCATAAAGGAGTAATAAAGGGTGTGAATGTTTGTAAGAAAACTTTTTAATGGGTGACGGGTGTAATTGGTTTGAAACTTATTAATAAAATTTTCAAGGAAATAAATTGCATCCAGGAGAAGGAATTAAGCTAGTTCCTTTAAAAAAAATGCAGACGAAGTCGCGAGCAACAGCTAGTATACACATATATTTGTAAATACCATAATAATAAATAAATAAATAATAATTTTATACATAGTAAAACACCCATACCCATACCTCAATTCACGCTTATAACTAGTGATCTGAAATTACGTGATAAGGGGACAGGTAAACCCAACTTTTGGAAGTTCCTTCTACATCACCAGCGCCTGTAGTGATAGTGGAATCCAGTTTTTATCACAAAATAAGTTATAAAATAAATGTCTGTGTGCATTCGTTGATGTCGGAGATATGTACAGTGGCGCCGTGGATGTTAAGCTGAGGATACACTGAGGCACGATGCACCCAATACTGCTTTAGTGTGAAGCCAGGTCTGGAATCAGAGGAGATAGGCCAAACGAAAGCAATGTGCAATAAATTGGCGAAGTCAGTAAAGATAAGAATTACTTGTTGCTATTAGATATTAAGAAAGGGGATAACAACCTCTTAAAGAATTACAAGCCTATCTCGCTGTTGAGCCATGTCTATAAGCTGATTTCGAGAGTAGTTACTAATCGTCTTGCTCGTAGGTTTGACGACTTCCAGCCTCCCGAACAAGCCGGGTTCCGAAAAGGCTTTAACTATGGTGTTAAAGCCTTTTCGGAACCCGGCTCACCACATCCATACGCTCCGACAGATTATACAGAATACCGCAGAGCCTCAAGACGAAAGTCTACAATCAGTGCGTGTTGCCAGTGATGACATATGGAACTGAGACTTGGTCCCTGACTATTGGCCTCATACACAAGCTCAGAGTCGCGCAACGTGCAATGGAGAGAGCTATGTTGGGTGTTACACTACGTGATAAAATCCGCAACGAGGAAATCCGTAGAAAAACCAAAGTCACCGACGTAGCGCTCAAAATTTGCAAGTTGAAGTGGCAATGGGCAGGCCATATAGCTCGCAGAACTGATAACCGCTGGGGAGTAAAAGTTCTCGAATGGCGACCAAGGACAGGAAAACGAAGCGTAGGACGACCCCCCACCCGATGGACTGACGACATTCTAAAGATCGCAGGAAGTCGGTGGATGGAGAGGGCTCAAAATCGTTCTTCCTGGAAATCTATTGGGGAGGCCTATGTCCAGCAGTGGACTTCATAGAGGCTGTGATGATGATGATGATTAGATATTAAAAAGACCAAGTCTCTCCCCGTCTTCAAGAATATGGTCATGAAACACTATTTGTCGTACTCTTATACCTAATAATTTCTGTATTGTTGATATCTTATATAATACCTATTTATGTGCTATGATTTTATATGTTTATTATTATACCTATTATGTATGTATGTATGTATTTATTTATATCAGTATTATATTTAGTTTATAAAAAGATTATGTAAGTAAGTCATATCGAACGAAACACCACACCAACATGCCCCTTCTCTGTTTATTTATAGTCCAATCAATCCAAAACATGCCTGGCAGAGATCGCTATTAGCGATAAGGCCACCCATTGTATTGCCTTTTATTGTAATATAATTGTTTTTGTATTTTTCTGTGTGGTATAACAATAAAGAGTTATCTAT
The DNA here is from genome assembly GCA_948098915.1 of Lampropteryx suffumata. NCBI lineage: Eukaryota > Metazoa > Arthropoda > Insecta > Lepidoptera > Geometridae > Lampropteryx > Lampropteryx suffumata. The sequence goes on along the minus strand of OX402557.1, from coordinate 17,295,593 downwards.
CTATCTATCTATCTACTAGTGGGCAGGTACCAAACCAAATTAAATACTATAATTTTTTTACTTAAGGTTTATTAGAATATAATAGAATAGAATATAACTTTATTGTACTTACACCTTATGAAATAATAAATACAAAATTACAATTTAAACAAAATAAGATTACTTAAGTGGTACAATGGGCGACCATATCGCTTGAGAGCGATCTCTTCCTGGCAACCTTTGGATGGAAAGGAATGCATGAAATAGAATGAAATTTATTTAGCATTATATATGTGGTTTTCTGCTTCCCGATAGCAGAAAACTTTTTCTGCTCATTTTTCCCGATATTTCGTCATACTTTCATGCGCCATGATCACGAGATAAGCTGATGGCGCATTCAACTGTAAGTATCAATAATATTGTGTAAGTTTAATGCGTTTTATAAGTAGGTTATAATTAATAATTTAGTGCACCCTGACCAATCTTTTAAATAACTTAAGCTTCTCTCCATCCAAAGGTAGTCTGGAAGAAATCGCTTCCTTAGCGATAAGACCGCCCATTGTACATAATTTTAAAATTGTAAATAAATGTTGTTATAAAATTGTTATATTTAGTTTTAAGGTGTACAATAATGAATTTTCATTCATTCATTCAACTGTGCCGAAAAATCGGGAAGCAGAAAAACTCATATATCATGGTAAATATCCTTATCCCTATGCCTTTACTTATCATACATATCCCTAGACTTTTAACTAAAAAAGCTCGGCAATCTTTTGTAGCTTCGTGCAACACCAATAATACGTTTTCGCCAATGCGTCATAGCCCTAGCATTAAATCTCAATTTATTGCAATAAGCCGAGATAAAGCACAGATTACACCGTGCGATAAGTTTAGATGTTTGCACTAAGCGCACCGTCTCTTTATCGCAATCAACGCGTTGCTCAGTAACTCAGCTACATGCAACTTGAATTTACACGCACACGCACACAACTATAATGAGCTATTGAGCTACACAATATAAATAACTATTATTGTATGTAGTTAAAATGTATAGTTCGAAGACATGTGCCAAATGCACGATAGGAGCCTCTGAGGCGCACATTTATTCTTTCACGACACTGGATGTAGTTAACTTGTGACACGGTAAGAAGAAAAAGTTACAAAGGGAAAAACTCATTCAGGTTGAGGGCCTTTTGGGCTTGCTAAATTTCTGAGACGCAGTCATAGGTTATCATGTCAGGCAACCTAACAGTTTAATCCAGTTTGAAAATAATAAAAATAACTGTCCGATATGTCCATTCACTGTCTAGGTAAGTCAGGATAGCCTTGGACTTATTTAGATGTGGAAATATCACACATCTAGCTCCAAAATGTATGTAACGCTTGTACACAAACTTCAGGTCTGTAATCCCTACTATCCCTACTAATATTATAAATGCGAAAGAGACTCTGACTGTCTGTCTGTTTTTTCACGCCTAAACCGCTGAACCGATTTTAATGAATTTTGGTATAGAAATAGATGGGTCCTTGGAGAAGGACATTGGATACTTTTTATGTAGGTACCACGCGTACGAAGCCGCGGGCAAGAACTAGTATAGAATAGATAAAATTCACCTAAATTCACCTAGTATGTAAGACGTTACAAAGTGATCCTTGTGATTGTATTGAATAAAGCATCTATTGTCTTGTCTTGTCTTAAAATAAAAGAGCTGGAGTTTTCAATAAGGGACTAAGGGACTATCCCTTAGCCCCGGAAATGCTAATAAATAAATATTAAAAGGCAATCCACACACACCATCTAATCCATAATCTAAGCAGAGCTTGTTCTATGGATGTTCTAAGGAAACAGATGACTGATAGAATACATTTACAAACAAAAATAATAACAGAAATGTTCAGAATAATATACAATAATATAAAATACATGCGAATCAGTTGAGCTAGCTAAATAAAATAAATAATCCCGGAAATGTCACACACCATCATCTGGCCCCAAAGTAAGTAAGTCTATCTATCTTATATACTTTTTTTTGTAAATACATACATATTATACATAGAAACACCCAGACCCGAGACAAATACTTGCAGATCATACAAACATTTGTCCCGCGACGGGAATCGAACCCGCAACCTTCTGCGTCTCAGCCAACCTAAGCCCACTGCGCTACAGAGGTCGTCATCTATGGACCGTTTAAAACGATCTATAGAGAGCTTAACTAATTCTGATAGAATACAAATATATTTTGATTATACTTATGATTGTTTTATAACACCCAGACACAGGACAAACATTGTCTATATACGAGTATATAAAAAGTATATAAAAAGCGATGTTTGTATGTATGTTCCTATAGACTCGGCTGGACTGATTTCGATGAAATTTTTATGAAATCTTCAGATTGGCCTAGCGGGTGATCCTGTGAAGTTTGGTAGCGATCGGATCAACAGAACTTTTTTTTGCATCAATCAAATTTGGTATGGATATAGATTGTATCTTAGGAACGGACATAGACTACTTTTTATGTACCTACTATGCGTGCGAAACCGCGGACAGAAGCTAGTTCTTTTTAAAAAAATATATATAATTATTGTTTGTGAATAATTACGTTTTAAGAACTAAAAAGAAACCGACTTCCGACATTTTTAGTGGAAAGTAGATGTATTTTGTATATACATATATAATATGGGTAGGCCAAATAAACGCACCGCTCCAATGAGACAGCGAGGTATGAAAGTACATGAAAACATCATCGATGTATACAATTTTTAGATTTTTGTTTATTTTTCAGCTCAAACATTCCGACGAATTGAGAACCTCCTCCTTTTTGACTTTTTGATAAAGTCGGTTAATAAAAAGAGAACGTTTAAATTTATCTTGTTCTTGTTGTTGTTTCAAAGTGATCCTTGTGATTGTATTGAATGAAGTATCTTTTGACTTTGACTTTGACTCTACTTCAATTTATGTAGAGAGCAAGCTATCGGGCCATATTTTTGTTTACTACTGATACAACTAGATGTAGTTGAGCTACTGCATTTACTGTCTTTGCCGTACTGTTTTATAGTCGAGGTGTGGCTTAGGACATTGTAGATTCGTATTAAGATGTCGTCGACTCGACCCATTTGTTGAAAATGAACAGTTTTATTTCTTTACTTGATCCAAACTTAATTTACATAATTGTTCTTTAAACTGTTTGAATGTAAATTTATTCTTTACTAATTGTTTTTTTGTATTTTAGGTGTTATTAAATTTAAAATGAAACCAGGCGCCGAAATTAAAAATTTATAATCAGACCGAAGAGAAAATAATAATCCCGGACATTGCACACAGCATCATCTGGTCCCAAAGTAAGCAGAGCTTGTGTTATGGTAACTACATGACTGATATACTAACTTATATAGTTTGTAGATACAAACATATGATATATAGAAACACCCAGACCCGAAACAAATACGTGGTGTCATACAAACACTTTCCCGCGGCGGGAATCGAACCCGCACCCTTCTGCGTATCAGTCGGGCCTTGGCCCACTGTGCCACAGAGGTCGACATACAAATGGATAAATAGAAATAGATGTCTTATTGTGTATTAGACATCTAATAGGTACTCAAATAGACATTTATTTCTATATGATTATATCCCTTGCCCTATGGAATAGGGGAAGTTCTTACACAATTCTAAAATTCTATAAGTTCACAAAAGTAGGTCAATGTTATCAAAGACTGATAGAATTTAACACTCGCTTATTATCGTGTCACATCTTTCGAACCAGTGTGTTGAAGGTGTTAAAGACCTCAATGGCCTTAGAGTTTATTAAAATAGGAGATGCAATAAATCTTAAAAATTGCAATATAAAAAAAGAAATAGTTTTTTTTACCCAGCACAGCAGGTAAGGGTCTTTTCTGTATACCTTCTTGCTATACCTACTTTTAAGATTTTTATATATTAAATTTTTGTATATACACAAAAACTATACTATATACAATAGGTATGTATACCTACTGTTTTTTATGTAGTTTTATTGATTATTCTTATAATTCTAACGCTAAATCAAAATGCTAATTCAATAACTGCATTGCTTACCCCTTGAGGGACACGTGGCAAACTGTAGTTACAATTATAAATCATGGTCGTTATAAACGCGACTCATAATTGCGGGCTACAAGTAGGTACGTTAATAAGTGCTGTCCACTTACCCTTTCGTCTTGTTATAAATATCTAAGTAATAACAAAAATGGTGTGGTACTAACGTAAAAACTCCAATTCCATGTTAATTTAAGTTATATTATGGAATTTTTGATTGGCGACCTCGATGTGTTAGAGATATGTTATTGGGGCAGTCTTTGACTATTTTTAAGCGACTTTAAAAATGGATGAGGTTCTTAATTCGTCATTTTTTTTTTATTTTACTTTATATTTTTTATTTTTTTATGAATGTTCACCGATTACTTACTTAAGTAATGGATTAATTACTTACTTACTTTTTTATGATACTTAAGGACGCCTGAACAGATTTAAAACATTTTTGTTTTAAATCTGTTCAGGCGTCTTTCATAAATGAAATAAAAAAAAAAATTCATATGGTATAGTACTTCCCCGGTGGACCACCTGTTTTATATTTAAATTTTATCAAAATATAAATAATATAAAAAAATTATACATTGAAGATATTTTCGTTTACTCCGAAAACTCCCAGTCTTATTAAAGCAGGGCGTTTAGTTGACCATTCCTTCTAATATTATAAATGCGAAAGTAACTCTGTCTGTCTGTTTGTCTGATTTTGATGAATTTTGGTACAGAGATTGATGGGACCTTAGAGAAGGACATAGGCTACTTTTTACGTAGGTACCATGCGTGCGAAGCCGCGGGCAGCAGCTAGTATTATATATGAACAAAATACATCAACTTTCCACTAAAAATTTATTATAGGTTCAAATTTCATTCAATGAAGTTGGTTTTCTTATTAGTGTTTATAACGTAATTATATTTATTAGGGAAAAGAAAAACTCACAAATCATGGTCAAATCATAGTCGAAAATTAAGTCAAAGATTGGAACAATAGGTAAACATTGAGATAAACATTTGCTCAGCGGTGAACACTAATGTTCTTTATTCAAGTCCACTGCTTAGGGAGGCAAACCTGTGTTTGCCTCCCTAAGCAGTGGACTTATATATATATATATATATATATATATATATAGCATATAGGTACCACAAACTATTTTCTAATACCACCTTGTTCTTAGAACAAATAGCTATCACAGAACATGTTAGATTGTAATTATCATCAACCAGCTCATTAGCAGGTGTAAGAGACCGTTAAGAAAACTCGTCGCATGAATTTTCAGTTAAAAAAACTTCAACTAACTGTCGAGAGTGCTGTCTCATCTTCACGGCGCACCAGATGTCGTCAAAACGTCTGCTCCCGCGCCCTCCTGGGGTAAGACGACTGGTGGCTATTACTGTGGCGGGAAACTACTCCAAAACAAGCTAAACGGTGAAATTTTCATTCCAATACCTTCCTCCGTTCGCATTTTATCTCGATATTTAGCCACATGTGAGCGCCGTATTTGGTATGTAGTTTTACCGTTCATCTGTCCTATTCTGTCGCCAGGCGGAGACCTAAGGGCATCTTGCTCGGATGACGTCACCCAACGGTAGTCAATAGACTAGTTTGAGTTTGAGCCCTATTATATCTTGATGTCAGCTACAGGTCTTAATCTAAGTGACCCTAAAGCAAGATACATTGTTTTGTTGACAACTCCATAAGTTCCGAATCGCACGTCGTTTGACAATTTTAACGGGGCGATCACCCTTTTGTCAAAGGATTTCATACTTACGTACCTATGACTCACTTTTAAGCAGATGCAATGACTTTTAATTTTAAACTTTACAATACAATCTAACTCTAATTTGGCAAAAATTTGTAGTAGAAATCTAACGCCCCAAGTCTCGATTATCCTAAAGAAATATCAGTACCTACACAAAAAAAACGGGCAACACTACTTAGTATAGTCGCTCGTAGATATATTAAATCAGACGCACGTCAAGCAGCATCAGGCTTGAATTAGTGTTGTGCAGTTCGCGTGTCGTCAGCAGCGGGTGTCGATATCGATATTTATCGATGTGACGCAGCGACTTATTGCCGCCGATCGGCTGATAACGAGCCAATTTGTTAGCAGAGAGGCGACTCGACAAAACTTTTGTTTGTTTTGTAGCATTGATGATGAGATTGTAGTACTTACAAGTTTTACAAGCTACTCTGTTATTTGGTTGAGCTTAAGCGACGGGATTTAAACAATGCTGAAGGTTATGCAGAGTTGGTGATTATTTTAAGTAAGGTAATAGTTTACTTTGTTGAAAGTTGTAACGGCAACAAAGATGCAGGTATAATAATTATACGAAATTAATGTGCGTATGGCAACAGTTAAATTATGTTTAATGTATTTCGACTTGTAAAGTTTTAAAATTAAAATTCAACAGTTGAAACTTCACTTAGCTAACTTAGATAACTTTTTACAAGATAACAAAAAGTCACCAACTCGCTTTTTCAATGGAACCAATTAGCGAAGTACAAAAACCATTTTATTATTTCTGTAATCGAAACTCTCGATAAAAAAGTCGTGCAGAATAGATAAAAGGAAGCAGCGTAGTGTTGTTTTAAAATTCATATTTTCGTCGCAAAAAGTGTTATCGATAACAAGGCACATCACTGGGCAGCCGGCTCGTTAGTCGGCGGTAATGTGTCGACATTTCTGTCGCAATACTTAAGGACGTGCTGCGAGGTGCGCAGACGCAGGTTAACCGGCGTTAATCGTTGGTTTTACGATGCCCAGAGGTATATTAGAGCTTAGACTAGTGTTTTTGGTGTTTATCGGCGTCAAAACTCTATTATAAATAACTACGATTAAAGCCGAGGTTTTAACGGTCTGATAATTGCTATCATGATTTTGTATTGATATTAGTATTTTTGTCTCAGCTGATGTTTTTGGACGAAATTACATACAAGTCAAGGCAACGTTTTGTGCTTTGCGAACACTATGAGGTACGAAAATTTCGTACCTCGACCAAGTATGTTATTTAAATATATATATAGAAGTAGTATATCAGGCATGTGGTACCCATAACACAAGCTCTGCTTACTTTGGGCCAGATGATGCTGTGTGAAATCTCCGGCATTATTTATATATAATTATTATTATTGGTGGTACCGAGCAGTCTTAAAGGTGCCATCCTTTCGCAAACTTGCCTTGATATATATTCCAAAGTCGATGAACCCGAACCGAACTTAATAAACACCAAAGCAAGTGCTAATTCAAGAGCAGAGAGCCACAGATCACTGAGGAGATAGTCCCGAGACTGACAACATACAAACATACATAATTTGCATATTCTTATCTTGAGGTATGCTATCGTTTCGCGAAAGTAGCATCGAGTTTTTAACGTTTTGATACGAATCGTTTATGACGAAACTCATGCTGCAGATAAAATTAATTTATAGGAGTTGGTGCCTGTCATATTCACTCGGCTGGCGTATAATCGGCGTAGGCGACACATGGTGAATCTGTTGTTTCGACTAGCTAACATTTTATAAGATACAATGGATCTTATGTTGCTTACACTAATGTCCATAGTAACATGAGTAAAGTGACGCCCTCTGTGGCGCAGTGGGTCAAGGTCCGGCTAAGACGTAGAAGGTTGCGGGTTCTATTCCCGCCGCAAGACAATGATCTGCAAGTATTGGTCTCGGGTCTGTGTGTTCTATGTTTTTAACGAAAAAATTATATAAGTGTATCAGTCATGTGATACCTATAACACAAGCTCTGCTTACTTTGGGGCTAGATGATGTGTGAAATGTGCGGCATTATTTATTTATTTATTTATTTACATGACAATCAATTGCGGTTTTATATAGAGTAAAAAAATGATATTTTTATTGAATTGATTTTCCTACTATTTATTGTACGATTCAATACCAAATTCAGATGACGTTTAAAATTGGTTAATGTTTGGAATTTTGTGTTCACACGACAACATAGTATTTATCATTTAAAATGTACTAACTCCAACTTTGATGCAAACGAAATAAATTCATAAGTTTTACAAAATTTTAGCTATTCCGGTGGAACAGCAGAATCAGGCAACCTTCCTTTAAAATTACTAGGTAGAGTGGGTGCCCTTTTGTTCAGAAACCAAACAATTAAAAATAGTTTAACAAATTTTAAATTCGGGTGTACAATGGCTTCTGTTTTACATAAAAACTTGATACCAAACAAACTAAAACGACCAGGTATTCGCACCCAACATACGCTTAAACCTTCCGAGATTTACAACAACGAAACAACACCTTATAGCCTCACTATAAGGGTCATAATCAGAACTCCTCACCGTTTACAAGCCAGTGCCTTATAAAGTTAAACATAAGGTTCAGATTAGGTATGTTTAAATTTGTCAGAGTAAAATAAGTTTGTGATATGATAGCAGGTAGATTAATTATGAAGATGCATCTCAGACTGGTCGGTAAGTGGTAACCATCCAGTAACGGTTAAGTTGACACTTAAATAGCGCGAGTTTAGCGGGAAACGCGGTAATTAATTAAATTTAATTCTTTGAAGAGATAAAGGTGACATGCAGTGGGTCAATGTGGTTTGTTAGCAATTACAAGATGAAACTAAAATAACATTTAAGTATTTTAAAAACGTAGTCGTTAATGAATAAATATATATTAGTGGACAATTTACGCAGCACTATCTAGCCTCCAAACTATGTAATATGGTACCAGATGATTGATAGAATACTTATCTATCTATCTATAAGTACCTATAAAAGAGACTGACTGACTGATTCATCATCGCCGAGCCGAAACCGCTGAAGCTAGAAAGCTGAAATTTGGAAGGTAGCTTCCTTTTACAGAAAAGGCATCTACTAAGGCGGGATTTTTTAAATTCAACCCCTAAGAGGGTGAAAATGGGTGAAAACGAATGTATGAAACTTTTAAATGCGTTGTGCGATTATCTTGAAATTTTATAAGTATGAATAAATAAAATGCAAAATAAATGGACACGTGTTTCAAGATTTTTCAAAATAACCCAAACAAAGGGCTAAAATGTGGTGTCAAAGTTTGAATGGGAACTTTTTAACGGATGGTGTGGTTTTTTTGAAACTTGGTTTGGATACTTTAAATGCAAAAAAAATGGACACGTGTTACAGGATTTATCAAAATTTTATTTTTTTCAGGGGTGTGAATGTTTGTATGGAAACTTTTAATGGGTGGTCAGGTGATTGGTTTGAAACTTATCAATAAAATTTGGCAAGGAGATAAATTGCATCCTGCGGGCCTAGCACGGCACGAGGAGAAATAGTCTTTCCCCCGTTTTTATCCACCTGTGGTGGACAGGTGGTGGTGTATTTCCACTGACAGGTGGATAAAAAGGTGGAAAGACTATTTCTCCTCGTGCCGTGCTAGGCCCGCTGGGGATGGATTTAAGCTACAATAACTTTCAATAAAAATGCGGACGATGTCGCAAGCAACAGCTAGTATATCTATATATTAATACGTGAAGCAAAAACTTTGTAGGCCTTTTTACGAAAATTGCGCGAACGGAGGAGTATGAAATTTTGCACACTTATAGTTTATATAGAGAAGAAATTCAGAATGCTAATATATTTTTTTAATTATACATAAAAAATACATTAATTATTAATTAATTATAGTCGAGTTTCGACTAATGGGAGACCACTAGTTTTATTAAATACATATATGATATTTTATTACGCCCAGACATAGGACAAAGTCAAAGTAAAAAATGTAAAGTACCAAAGTAAAGGACCACTTTGAATCGTCTACATGCTAGTGAACCTAGATGCTCCTCCTGACACCAGTTCAAGAAGAATCCAGCAGGAAACTCGTCTGGTCTTAACATTTTTTGTATGATGCTTGCTAATTTTGTAACGGATGCCGAGTCGAGTTAGAGCAGATTCATCCCAAGCTTTTTTACTCATTTAAATAATCATCTTTGTAACAAACATATATGTTCATCACACAGATGTTTGCCCTGGGAATCGATCCCCCAACATACAGCGCAGAAGGCAGAGCTACTACCAACTGAGCTATAAGACTTTGTTTATTATACTTATAAATTGTATGTAGGTACATGTTTGGTATTACTCAATATTATTACTATTATTTCAGCCAAGACCTTTTTATAATTATTTCATGGCTTCTAGAAGCATCGCGTGACCCACGAGACCCAGCGGATTAGCATTGCTTTGCCGTTAGTGTCTTGAGAACGCTGCTCTTTTGTAGTGATCTGGATCAGTTCAGCTATTTATAGGTCGTTTTAGACAATCCTTGGCAAGAATGTATAACGGGAGATGGACAAAGGCGGTAACGGAGTGGTGGCCAAGTGGTGGTGTTCAACGGCCAAGAGGGAGACCACTCGCCCGATAGTCGAATGATATAGTCAGCGTTGTCGGAAACCACTGGATGAGACTTGCTAGGAATCGGAAAGAGTAGTACGACTGCTTTATTGTTTCCACCAATGATCGATAATAATTGCAGCGTAAGGCAATGCAAGCTAGGCTAATTTATATAAAAAATATCTATTACTAAAAGTTCATTGTATCATTGTAAATGTGTGCGTTAGCTCGTACAAGTGGCGTAATAAAAAGGCCTATACCCAGCAGTGGCTGCAATCAGGCTGAATGATGATGATGATGATGGAGACTATCCTAAGACAGCTCAACTATTTTACATGTATTTTATATTATTCTGCATATGTTATCAAATGTATATGTACATTTAATCTTTAAAGTTATTAATATTTAGGTTCAAAACATAAAACACGTTACAGTTATTTACACACGTGTACAACTTACATCTACCTAATAATATAAGTAGCATTTTGCGAAGACAACAAAACCCGCTATAATGTAGCCAAAAACCAGTCGTCTAAATATACCTAATTTCTAGATGTTAGTATCTCATAAAGTACAACAGTGTAATGCTCTGCAATTTCAATTTCAACATCGCAGTAATCGCGAAATCGCTTAGCGAACATTAATTTACTTATTCGTAGGAATCCTGTGAATTTACTGGCTAGGTTCAGGGCACAGGCCGACCTTCTATAACTTCTTTAATATTTTCCGACCTTATAGAGCTTCGTTTCGGCTTTTTAAGACTTGGTGGTCGTTATCATCATTACATAGTATAAAATAAGGTCGCTTCCCGCTGTCTGTCTGTCTCTATGTAGATATGCTTAGATCTTCAAACCTACGCAACGGATTTTGATGCGGTTTTTTTAATAGATAGAGTGATTCAAGAGCAAGATTTATATGTATAATACATACATAATATAGTAGAGAAACACTGATAATTTTAGAGGTTAGCGTATTTGGGTTCAACGTATTAGAACTACTGAGCTACAGCAACGCATGGCCGGATCAGCTAGTAATACATAAGTTCTTGAATAAATAATGCAGGACATTTCAAAGTAAGTCCCAAAGCAGAGCTTATGTTATGGAAACCAAATGACTAATATACTTACCTATTTGTAAATACATACATATTATACATATGTATAATTTCGATAAGATAAATAAATAAATATTGGTGGACAATGCACACAACACCATGTAGCTAAACTAAACTAAGCATAGCTTGTATTATGGTGATAAGGTGACTGATAGAATTCTTATAAATTTATATACATACATTATGCTACTTTAAAACACCCAAAAATCAGAACCATATGTTAATCACACAAATGTCTATCCTCTGTGGGAATCGAACCATCAACCTACAGCACAGAAGGCAGAGCTACTACCAACTGAGCTGACAGGCCATGATGTTCTTGACCGAATTAGTACATCTCTATCGAGTATGATAATTTCGCATGAGTCAGTAGCTTATTCTGGAGACGGGAGTTAATGGACCACTCAAAGGTCCGTCATGTCTAAAGCACTTAAAAAACCAAGACTGACTGCTTAACGTGGTTTCCGAAGCATGGAAGCGCTCTGATGTTAACGCCACTGTAGCCACACAAGGACTTTGCAGAAGTTAATATAAGTTGAAAACCGAGCTTAACCTCTCCAAAATGATTCTACTAATTTAAATCAATATTCAACAGAAAAAAATATCGTAAATGACGTAAGAATTAACGGGTCACTTCACCCTTTAATTTGAAGAAAAAACTAGTGTAATTTTCGTAAAACTAACAATCTATATTTTTCCTGGACCAAAGTCCAAGATATACCTAGTAAAGATTTTAATTAATATTTAAATAAATTAAAATTAATATTTTGTTGCTGTATTTAATTTATTTTCTTTGAATTTTTCGCAGCTTTAATCAACGCCTCTTTACAAGATGATTAAAATAATTAAAACACGTCAGAATAATAATAGAAGTGTAATTTAAAAATGTTATTCTAATTAAGAATTTGAAGCAAACAAAATTAAGATTCGTGTTAGTTCGTGTTTTACGAGATTTTTGTTATTCTACGAAACGAACCTACAGAATCAGAGCCATTATAGAACCTGACATATTAAATTCTTAAATATAAGTACCGACTATATTAGTATCATTATTATTTTATGTAATTATGTAATTTTATTGATTAGCATGCCCGTTTATAAATTTATTTATTATATTTGAAAAAAAATGGTATGTATTATTTTATTGTAATTCATAAATATGAATATTCAAATACTTATTCAACGGATGCCGAGTCGAGTTGGAGCAGATTCATCCCAAGCTTTTTTGTCATTTAAATAATTGTTATTTTATAATATGCTTTAAGAAACACTTTTTGTTTTATTACTTTTTTAAATTTGCCAATCGACAAATCTAGCACGTCGCTTGGGACCTTGTTATAGAAGCGTACACATTGCCCTATGAAAGATTTATAAACAACTAGCTGACCTACTATTAATGTACTAATATATCTTTTAAAAATATATATATTCAAGTTATTGCAATAATTACAGAGATTAACAAAGTTACGGATAAAAATAACAAGATGGCGCTAGCGGCCATCCGCGGCTTCGCCCGCCCCGTTCCTGTTCCCGTTGTTTTTCCGGGATAAAAAATAGCCTATATCCTAATCCAAGTTACTAACTATATTCATTTTAAGTTTCATCTAAATCGGTCCAGCGGTTCTTGAGTTATAGGTGTAACTAACACGACTCTTTTATATATATATAGATGTTTTCATAATTCTGTTATTGCCCTGCAATGTGTAAAAACATGTCGACTCGTACAACAGATTTGCATACGACTTTTGATTATTCACCTAGAAACCCTATATCAAGTTGTAGTTAATTTTAACTGCAGGATTAATTGAATCACTCAGTCTCGCTCTTAATAAATCACTTCGATTTAACTGGAGGCTGGTAGAGTGGTACCTGCTGTAAGAGCTAATTAGTTTTAGATTGAGTCTAAATACATTTATGACGAGAGGAAAACGTATGCTAGAATGTAATAAACTTTATATAACGTATTTTCTACACCTATGATGAGTTCATGGGCAGTAATATACCTTACCCAAGGTTGTAAAAATACAATATTATTATTACATTACATTACATTACATTATTACATTATTATTATTACATTATTATATTATTATTATTAGTACAATATTATTATTTTTATACGCTTTTTATTAGCTTCACTTGTTTGTATGTTTGTATGTTTGTAACCGACTCCTTAGGACGCGATTTAGACCCACTTTAAACGGCCAGATTTCATTCACATTTTGCACACCTGTCAATTTAAAAAAACTAAAAAAACACGCTTTATATAGAAAACCAAACTAAAAAATAGAAAATAAATTTTAATAAATGTAGGTAAGAAAAAATGTTTTATTAAAAAAAAAGCGTGGGGTGCTTTTTTAAATATAATCGAAAAGATAATCCTTCTTCTCATATCTGTCAATAAAAATATTTATAACTATTAACACCATGCACCCCACGCTTTTTTTAAAATAAAACATTTTTCTTACTTACATTTATTAAAATTTATTTTCTATTTTATAGTTTAGTTTTCTATATAAAGCGTGTTTTTGGTTTTTTTAAACTATTATTTATTTTATGTTGTCATTACATATAATTTAAATATAATGTGTAATTGTCACGTAGCGATGTAGTTAGTGGTTAGCTGTTTATTGACTCATTGCTATGTTAATTTTTTATTTTTGACCTATAATGTAACATTATCAATAAATGGCTATTATTACTAATATTATGACTATTATAAATAATAAATAAATAATACCGGACATTTCACACAACATCATCTGGCCCAAAAGTAAGCAGAGCTTGTGTTATGGGTACCATGTGACTATATACTTATTGTTTTGTAAATACAATCATATTATATATAAAAACACCCATACCCGAGACAAATACTTGCATTACATACAAACATTTGTCCCGCGGCGGGAATCGAACCCGCAAACCTTCTGCGTCAGCTGGACCCTAGCCCACTGCGCCACGGAGGTCGTCAATAATATAGCGTAGAAAATACTTTATTGCACACCACAAATACATTGGACTGTTATGACGTCCCAGTCTCAGTCTAACGTTGGTCGAAGCAACAAGTCTGCAGAGCAGAGTGTTTTTTCGTCGCGGTGCGGAGTGAGTCAAGGTTCCTAAGGATGCCTCGTGGAGGGGCGAAACACGTGTCGAATTTCTTTTGGAGGTAACTCTTTAGGAATAGATTGGCGGAATTGTACTGAGTATTTGCCCATCTGTTTAATGTTTTTTACTATATACAGTATTATAAATGCGAAAGTAACTCTGTCTGGCTGTCTGTCTAGCTTTGACGCCAAAACTACTAAACCGATTTAAATGAAATGTGGTACACAGATAATTTAAAGCCTGATAATGGATATAGGCTACTTTTCAATTGGAAAAAAAAATTGTAAAGGGTTGAAAAGGGGGATGAAAGGTTGTATAAAAGTATTGTCATTTTCAGAACTAGAAGCATACAATTTTAGGCTGTTGATCCCTACTAATATTATAAATGTGAAAGAGCTCTGTTATGTTTTCACGTCTAAACCGCTGAACTGATTTTGATGAATTTTGTGTACATATCTACATATCTCTAGAGATAGATGGGACCTTGGAGAATGATATAGGCTACTTTTTTTGTGGTACCATGCGTGCGAAGCCGCGAGCAGCAGCTATTGTTAAATAAATACATACGGTACTTTGCAACAGACAGATCAAACATCTATGTTCATTACACAAATGTTTGTCCTGAGGGAATCGAACCCTCACACTACAGCGCAGTACCTGAGAGGCTAGTAATAAAAGAGTCCTAGTCGACAGTACATACGAGCTGCTAATTACATAAATGTCTTACCTGCTTGCATTTTTTGTGATTAATTTCTTCCTTCAATTCTCGTACCAAATCCTGTAGAGAAGGAAATTAGTTGTTAGTCAAGCAGAAATTAAAACATTAGAAAAAGCAGTGCATGTTATGATCCATCCAAGTTAGGCAAGTGAGTGGTCAAAAGTTGTAAGTATAGAAGGGAAGAAGAAAAAGGTGGAAATAACAAGAGATATTATTAAAAACATCTTTATTTATACACACTCGAAATACACACCAAAAACTAGCATACAATAAAAAATCGGGTTGCACTCCGGGAGTGCCGACAGAAGTGAAAACTTATTTTGGCGCGTTAGAGTTTACTAATAAATCACTTCAAAATCAGTAATTATGACGACTACCAATCAAATACTGAACGAACACAGATGATGCAATATTTTTTGTTCAGAATGTAGATAATATATCAAAGAACCTAACTCAGTAAACTTCTCCATACAAAAGTAGACTGTAAACATGCGAATTAAGGTTTATAATCAAATGGGGCGAGCGCGGCAGCCCTGCGTCTCGCCCCAAACGATAACGGTGTCACGGATCCAGAGGTTTTACCTCATCTAAAAATATGCGTACCGCGCTAAAAGAAGTTTTCACTTCCACAAATAATCATTTTAAGATAGGATACTATGATAATAGTGTAGTAGCTTCTTATTATCGTGCTACTGGTTTCTTTCGAACCAATGTGGTGAAAGTGAAAGGATTGAAGATCAGAGCCTCCTTTTGGGACTACTTTAAACTCGTTGTTACAGGTTTATCGAGGTTTCTACACGATTTCCTTAACCTCTTAAGGGTACGCACATTATTTTTTGAAAATAAAAATTAAGATCGGAAGACGCAGCGACTATCGCTAAACCACAAATGCTAAACGTACGAGTCTCGGTTAAGCCTTAGTAGCTAAGTATCGTACTCCAAGAGATAATATAAGACATAACTTACTTTACAATATCAAAATTTAATTAAATTTCCTCCAAAACGCACATAAATCAAATGAATTATAAGAGCCCTTGTCTACGGCCGCAAATACGAATTTAACTACCAGTAATTCGAAGAGCGAACTAATTAAATAGACTGAATAGGATTCAGTGAAAGATGTATTCGAAATTTTACGTTCTACGATGTTTTCCTACACCATTTATAGTATAGAAGTAATTCTGCCTTTTAGGTAGTCAGATATGTAGTACATGACATAGCTATAATCGCTATTGCCCTACATAGCGCGGTAATGCGAGCTAGCGCCGTCATTAACCTCGCGTACACCACGCTACCCTAATTGCATGGATGTAGACCAAGACTTGTAGTTTTCTACACCCTGTAGATAGAATATAAGTAAAAGTTATTATATATCCCTAGGTTTCGACTAGAATAAGTAAACAAGCCCTTTATAGAAAAAGTAAATAAGTCCTTTATGGGGAACATGGTGCGCTTCTATAATAAGCTTTCTGAAAATGCAACTAAACTAACTATTAAGAAATTTAAAGCATACATAAAGGGTAGTCTTTTCAAGAAAGCGTATTATAATATAAATGACTATATTATTGATAAGAATGCATAGCCTTATGTCGCTCGCTCTCAGACAGTTAACCGACACATATGAAATGTATAAACACTCTTGTATTCGTTTTTCCTAGTTATTAGATGGATCATGCAAAAAAACGCTAGAACCAGGACGAGTTTCTTGCCGGTTCTTCTCGAACTTGGGTTAGGAGGAATTGGCACCTAAATTCACCTAGTATGTATGACGTTTCAATATGATCCTTGTGATTGTATTGAATAAAGTATCTTTTGACTTTGGACCTTGAGTTACACATAAAAAAAATGACGATTGATTGCGATTTTGCGTTAGAAACTACAAGCAAGAACGTCAGCGTCTTCGACTCCGCGCATTTGTACTTAACAATAATAGTTGATGTATCGCCTCGCGGGCTTTTTGTGGGTAATGATGAGCACGATAAACATGTAGATTTATGTTATTGACGTGATAACGTCTTATAAATCGATGAACGCCGGCTGCACGTACGACAAATTGTCACGTTCCGCCTGAGCCGCGCGTGCAAGCGAGAGCGCGGAACAAGTGATAGAGAGGCACGATCGGCCTAAGCGTTCGGCTTGTGACGTATCTTAATAGTTTATAAGTATGCAATTTTTCATCAATGATTTCTTATGACGTTATCACGTAAAATTATCGTTCGTAAACCGATTTTACAGATTATTTTTTTATGTAGATACTTATCATCAATAGTGATATCTTACTTAACATAATTGCAATTAAAAAAAAACATGTTACTCGGTGACAATAGCTTTCTATAGGTTTTAATTTTTAATATCGGTTAAGTAGTTTTGAGTTTATCCAGTACTAGATGTTGCTCGCGACTTCGTCCGCATTTTTTTTAAAAGAATTGTTCCTTAAATCCTTCCTCAGGATGCAATTTATCTCGTTGCCAAATTTTATTGATAAGTTTCAAACCAATCACCTAACCACTCATTAAAAAGTTTCTATACAAAAATTCACACGTCATTTTACTCCTTTATGAGGTAATTTTGATTAATCCTGAAACACGTGTCCATTTATTTTGCTTATTCATATAAATATTTATTTTATTTATTCATATTAAGTTTCAAGCAAATCGCACCATTCTTTAAAAAGTTTTATACATTCGTTAGCACCCTTTTTCATTCTCTTAGGGGTTTTCAAAAAATCTCGCCTTAGTTAGGTTTTGTTGTAAATGGAAGCTACCTTCCAAATTTCAGCTTTTTAGCTTCAGCGGTTTCCGCTCGCCGATGATCAGTCAGTCAGTTAGGTAAGGCTTGTTATAGGTAAAGATGAACAAATATTACCTACATAAAAATCTAATCATTTCTATATATTAGTTGAGACTAGCTGCTGTCCGTGGCTTTGACCACGTGGTAACTACATAAAAAGTAGCCTATATCCTGTCCTTAAAATCAATCTATATCCTTAGCAAAATTGATCATTCTGATCAATGCCTCTTGCATTGAGTTGTTTAGTCGTGAAAATATTAGAAGTAAATAAACAGAAACAAAGGACCTATTATGACGACCTCTGTGGCGCAGTGGGTCAAGGTCCGGGTAAGACGCAGAAGGCGGGTTAAATTCCCGCCGCGAGTCAAATGTTTGTATGATTTGCAAGTATTTCTCTATGGTCTGGGTGTTTTTATGTACCATATGTACATATGTATTTAAAAATGTATATTAGAAGTTTCTCAGTCATGTGGTACCCATAACACAAGCTCTGCTTACTTTGAGGCCAGATGATGCTGTGTGAAATGTTATTTATTTGAACACACACAGGGAGGGACTGTCGATCGTTTGTGTGTGTTTTAGTAGGTAAGTAAATTGTTTAGGTATTTACCCATCTGTCTGGGTATACCTATATTTATTATTTAGTTTTTATTGAACTTTTAACTGTCTTTTTTACATATCTTTACTTTCTTTTCTTTGTGTTTTTACCAAATAAATGTATTTTCTATTCTGTTCTATTTGTTTTGTGGTCTCTACTGACATGACACATTTTCCGAGCACATCTATATTAATACGTGAAGCAAAAACTTTGTACCCCTTTTTACTGGAGGTGGAGAATGAAATTTCGCACACTTATAGTTTATATAGAGAAGGAGTGCAGAACGCTTTTTTTTAAGATTATTTTTTTTATTTAAATTAATTATGGTCGAATATCGACCAGTGGGCGACCACTAATACTTTTTATTTTGTCGAAGTGAGACTTATGTTACTATAATTAATTCTGTGGCGCACCACAAAAGTCCGTAAAACCAACACACTCCCCATGAATCATCGAAGTCGGTTAATTCGCCGCATGTTCCATTCGGCGATATTATTAATTAATCCAGTGCCGATAAATATAAGTTCTGGTAATGTTATTGAAGTAATTATATGCTTGTATATGGAGAGGAATCACGAGTTCGATGAATATTTGATTTCACCAATTAGGATTATTACAAAATGTTAACATGTTACCAATGTTAACTAATTAATGGGGAGTTTTATTTGTGTATAATTTAATTATAGAAATTCAGTAAATATTGCTGAACAATGCACACAACGCCATCTAGCCCCAAACTAAGCATAGATTGTATTGTTTCACTTTCTAACCCTTCGTAGGTTGTATATAGCATACATTTAGATAAACACGGGTTTTACTCACGTATTATTTTGTCGATGGAGGCATCGACACTGTTTCGATTCATCTAGAGAATCTTCATCAGGGTGAGTTTGATCCGCGGTCCGTGAGTTGCCGCTCGCGTTAACGGTTCGCTCTCAACCTGATAGGACAGGACTCAACCGGGGTAGAGGTAATAAACAAAACCATTTAATAATTTAACTATTAAGAACATTAACTATTTGCCTGATTTGTTAAATAAATATAATTTAAAACAAATATTAATATTATAAATTCCAAAGTTTTACCTTTTTACGGGTAAGCGACTGAACGGATCGTAATACAATTTAGTAGATAGATTGTATTTTAAAGTAAGGAAATTTTTTACCGCGGGCAGTATCTAGTCTAATATAAAAAAATCAGCGTTACTTGTATCTACTTTAGCAGAGTTTAGAGCTTTCAGCATCTCAATGGAGTTAATTAAGACTAGAGCCGCCTTTCAAGTCAACACGTTGGATGCTTCTAGCATAGAATTTGCGTAAAACGATGCGCTAACATTCTCATACAACACTCCGGCACGTGGGCAGCGGAGAATCGTGAACCGAAACTTGGGTAATTGTGTCAACTGGACGGTGTTACACAACACTGCACAATTGAACTAATCCATTCTAATATCATGTCTCGTGTCTCATGAAAGTCCCTGTCTGTCTGACTGTTTGTTTGTAACCTTTCCACGACTAAATGGTTTATCTTTATACAGTTTGGTAAGGAGGTAGATTATATCTTGGGGTCAGATATAAGCGTGCGAAATCATGCGTAATCGAAATCGTTAATATTTTATACGATTTTACTATATTGCATGGTGCTTTGAATCACTTTGGTACAGAAATGTACATAAAACTACTAACATAAAAATATCTGATTTAGTTTATTTTAGTATTATAACTAGTATCCAATTCAATTACTGTCAAGAAACTACTCACTGTTGCACTGGTGCATACTTAGCTAAAAGTTTATGTAAAAAGAAAATATAACATGAAGTGTAAGCCGACAACGATGAATTAACTAGATTGCATGCCTAGATTTAGAAAATAGCTGTCACTTTAATAGTAATAGTAATAAAACACACCACACACATGCATTGACCGACCTCTTTACGATGTTTGTTGATGTAAACAACACTGACCTGAAAATAGCAAAGAATAACAAATCAAAATCAAACAAAATATTTAATAATATTATTAGAAAAATAATTGTATATTAATTAGGAATGTAAATTTATTTTAGTAATTCCCGATTCGGCCTATGCCTATGCCTAGCCCGTCTTGAGCTATGGTGGGAAGCTCAAAACTAATTATATTTTTATTCCTGCTACGGCCCATGTACATTTTTTATCACGAAAGGTATCTAGTGAAGTACAATCGTCAACAAATTTCGTAGAATTATATGTGAGAAGGCTAAATAATAGGTATAAACTTTAACTGAATTTACAATTTATATCCATTTTAAAGAATATCTGGCATTAAATAATAATGTACACTTGTAATTATAATCATACCACGATATGACCCTCGTAAAATAAATGATATATGAACTAACATTATTCCTATGTTACACATTTATCAAACCAAGGCTCGCATCAATTAGGTGGCAATCTAACAAGCAAACCAAGTATCTAATACTAGTTCTAATTACCATTTATTAATATTAACTCCGTTGTGCAATATATATGCATTTTTTGCTAAATAGGCGTGGCTGCGTTTAACACAAACAACCAACAGGCATTGGTGTTGATTCTATTGTTTCGCCGAACTAGCTGAAATTTATTAATACGAACGATCTTATTTTACTGACAACAAAGTTGACAGCAGAATAACAGTTTTAAAATAAGATTTACCTAGGATTTACCGCAATTTGATTAAACACCAAATCACATGGTGTCTAAAATGATCCAATACACGTCAATCAGTTTTATATTCAGCAAATTTAAGAAGTGTAATTAAAAATTGTTCCTCAGACTTTGATGCTAACAATATACGATTGTAGTATTTTTCGATATTTTAGTTAGAACAGAAGAAAAGAATTAAGGCCCTTACCAGGTTAATTTAAATATTTCCACATAACTTTTGTCGTTCTATTCATATAGACAGGTGCAGCACAATAATACCGCTAATAGTATTAAATGGACAGTATGTTTTCCATTTTGCAAATTAGACGGCCATATTATACGGTGAATTATTTTTTATTGTACCTATTGTTGGTTTTTATTAAATAGTAATAGCTTTTCATTTACGCGAAGGAATCTAACGTCATTTGCTATAAACGCGTGTTTATCTAAATGGTATGGTATTAGTAATTAATATTATTTTAAGAATGTAGCTGGTTAGGTATTTAAAATTACTGTAATTACTAAACAACGATGAAAAAAATTGCAAAAATCTTGTAGCACATGCTAAATGGTTGCTAATTTTACTGAACATATATTGTATTATAACGTTTATGTGTATCTGTCAGAATTTGTAACATAGCGTAAAAACAATATTCTAAATAATATTCATTATCTTACAGAATATAATGCATAACACCGTCCAAAGACAGGATGATGGACGAATGTTGGACAACGTTTGGTCACCTTCCAAAAGATATTGTATCATGTCCCTTAAAACGTTTCAAGTGTGAGTACGGTTTGCAGAAAAAACATAATGCATAAAATGATAAATAAATAATGCTAGACATTTCACATAGCATCATCAGGCCCCATAGTAAGCAGAGCTTGTGTCATATACATACTGATATACTACTTATATACTAATTTCTATTATAAAATATATTTATTCTATTACTTCTATAAAATAATATTAACCACAATATAATAGTTATACTTCTTCTTATCAGGTGACTAGTTCTTTTCAACCAGTGTGGTGAAAGGATTAAAGTGAGCCTCAAGTGTATCCTTTCGTGAACTAGAATACAATAGTTATACGTAACTGACTGACGTTCAGTCTTAGGGTCTATAGGGTATATCTATAAGTCAAACATCTTTCAATAGGATTCCTCATTATTTTCCTACGAGAAAAGATACTGTCCGTTCTGGTTTTCATAGTAATCAGCTGATGCATGCTACTATCCGCCAGTAAAAAAGATGACATAATTAAATTAAGTATTCACTAATATGGTAATACCCTTATTAAATATGGGTAAGTACGTCACAAAATATACTTAGATAGGGAAAATGATGGTACATTTTATTCAGTTGCTAGGTAATTATGGATTTAATTTGGTTTTCCTGGACCGATATCGCTTTATATACGAAACAAAAAATCGCTTATGTAATTACGTTTGATAATATTAGTCATGTTATAATTGAAACTCAATATTTCCTATACCTACTTGGATAAAACGTATAACGATAGGGAAATATCCAAGACCCAGTTTTGAAAATCCAGAATTTATGTAATTTTAATTTGATAACCTGAAACGGCGTAAGATTAGCCTAAAACACTATAAATTCAAATGTATGCATTATCGGTTTTTTAATATATCCTATATTTCATAGCATTATGTCTTATGGCATTCTGTTGTGGGTGAGTGCTGCAGATATAAACACCATATTTGTGTTGCAGAAGAGGCCTGTTCGTGCAATTAATAACATGGGACCTAGAGAATCACTTAGAAATAAATTTAAAGAAATAAATATCATGATATACAAAAATGTATTCTTATATTCACAAAAATGTACATTTGTTTAAAAAAAATTGCGTAATTCATTTTAATAATACTTGAAATAAATATAAACTCGCTGTTCCCACAGTTAGGCTCGCTTGTTTATAAGTATTTCATGTGGCAAAGTGTACGCTTCTATAACAAGGTCTCAAGCGACGTGTTAGTTTAGTCGATTGGTCAATTTAAAAACGTATTAATAGAGAAACTGACAATTAAAACATATTATAAAATATCAGATTATTGATGACAAAAAAGGTAGGGATGAATCTGCTTCAACTCGACTCGGCAAACAAAATTGGCAAGGATCATACAAAAAAGTGTTAAGACCGGACGAGTTTCTTGCCGGATTCTTCTTAAGGTTAGGAGGAACAGGCACCTAAATTTACTTGCATGTAAGAAGACGATTTAAAGTGGTTCTGTGATTTTATTGAATAATGAATAATGTTCACTTTGTTGTTGAATAATGTTTTGACTTGACTTTGACAAACGACATTTGCAATACGGACTAATAACTAGTATAAATATTTATCATCATCATCATCAACCCGTATCAGTCCACTGCTGGACATAGGCCTCTACCATGGCAGTGGCAGAGATCAGGTCACATATGCCGCAGAACAGATGGCCGTTGGGTGGGGCAGACTGGCTCTTAAGACCGCGTGTCGGCGAACATAGTGTAGGACGCTCTGTAGCTAGGCGATGATATTCGTAATGCAGCGGGTAGGGATTGGAGGAGGAAAGCTGAAGATGAAGCCTCATTATTCATATTAAAATATTAATCATATTAACTGTGAAACGTGTGCATTTTCCACAATAATGTTTGAACTTGCTCTTGACTTCCTTAGACGTTCTCAAAGATCTACATAACTAGATATCAATCATACCTGGGGAATACATATAATTTTACTTGCTTAATACTTTAGTTAAATTTATTTAAAAAATACTAACATATTTTGCTATTTTTAGACAGCATACATTTTATTGTCTTAAAAATAAAGTCGTTTTTGCCGACCGTACTCCACAATAAAGTGTCCACGCACATTTATCATCATAAGAGAGGCTATACATCGGACACAATGTACTGACACATACACATGTACACATTGTGGTATACCACAATAGAATGTACCATTCGTTGGTCCAGTGACAATAACAGAGAAGTGCCTCTTAAAAGCACTAAAATATTACTGGCTCACAATTATAGCAGAGGCATAACAATTATAACTTAATGTTGTTTATTGACGACCTCAACATGGTGAATGACCGGCTGGAGATCAACGGGTTCTATTCCCACTGCTGGACAAATATTTTTTATTGATGAGGTATTTTTTACAGACCTGGTTGTTGTTAAAACTTTTTTATTGTATAAAAACTTGTAACTGCTTCTACAACGCAGTTCGTACAAGTTCACCATTTCCTGATACAAAGAGCTCCGCCCACGAACTGCCCAATGCAACGTAAACATCGGAAGTTTACATTAACCAATACAATAATTAACTAGTTAATTTAACTGGAGTTTCGTGAACGAAACTTCTTAGAAACCATAAACGATGATTATTTCACGAGCGCGCCGAGAATTTTAACGCAAAACCAATTTTTCTCGCGCCGCGTATCAGACCGTTACAAACACCGATTACGTCGTAAAATTTTAATATCGTTTTATATGTATCACCTTCCGTCTCGCTCTTTGGTGTACAATCGAAAAGGGACAGGAACTAATCGAAAGCATAAAATTAAATTGCTATAATTGACAGCTGGTTCAGAGTAAACAGAACCAATGGGCGATTGGACCCTGTGGTTTCAGAATATATCTTGAGGCTATTTCAAGGTTATCTGTTTGCTTTGTACGATAATTTCAGTTATAAAGACAGATTTTGTAAGTTAATAACAGTGGTATCGACCTGATTTTAACGTGTCACCATAATTGGTTCTCGGACGAGCAGTCGATGAGATGATTGATGCTCGGAACCTTGTTCGCCGATTATTGGCATTGAGAAAGCCATTTTCGTGCGCTCTACTAACCCAATCTTTAGGTAAGTAGCTAAGTAGGTAATCATTATTGCAATATTTTAATTATTTAACAAGCTTTATTTCAACATGGCTGAGATGTTTTCATAGCGGGTTGTTTAAAAGAGACGACGTATCTTAACACACAATAACTTTCATGATAATCATATGTAATTAAAACGGCAATTACGGCGACAGTTTGTCAGTATTCAGTATTTTGGGGGCATGATGATATTCATCACGCGGTGAAGATAATTCGCGAACAATTTGCTTGGTTTATCAGTACATAATTATCCGAAACGCGCACCTTAATGAACGGTTGCGAAGCTCCGTACGGTGTAAGTGACGGCCTATAGGCGGATCAACAGCCAATCAAATTGCCTACTCGTACGTTTGTTTTCAGAATATTGAATTTACAATGCATAACTGTCTGGGTGTTCCTATGTATAATATGCATGTATTTTACAATAAACAAATACAAGCAAATAAGCTCTTCTTACTTTGGGGTCAGATGATATTGTGTGAAACGTCCGGCAAACAAAAATTAAAAGCAAAATTCAGTGTAATTTTTATATTCAATAAGGTTTTATTCAATACACAGTAACAACTTTGTCAAGTAGGTGAATTTAAGTGTCAGTTCTTTCTAAGCACTGAAAAAACTGATGTATACAGGTGTATACTATGACGATAACCGATAAATCGGGACAGTAAAACATAGTCCCACATAGTTTCAGCTTTTTCGACTTCAAAAAAGGAGGAGGTTCTCAATTCGACTGTTTTTTTATGTTTGTTACCTCATAACTCTGTCATTTATGAACCGATTTCTAAAAACATTTGATTTCATGTGAAAGGATATACTTTCCGACTGGTCCCATATACATTTCATAAATATCGGTACAGTAGTTAGGTTTTAATTTTAAAAAACCGAAAAACATATATTATCCACTTGGATGAAACAAAATTTTGATCGGTTTGAGGTCGGTTTTTTAAATGACGTTATTGCTCGAACTTACTAAATGATGTACCTACTTCATGAAAAACTGTAGAGAAACTGATTACCATTAATTTCGTGAACTAAGTTTTACAGCTATAAATAAGATTTCTTTTTTACCCGACTTCAAAAATTTAGGAGGTTCTCAATTCGTCGGAATCTTTTTTTTTGTTTGTTCACCGATTACGCGTCATTTAGTAATCGGTGAACAAACATAAAAAAATGAGTAATGTCGGTCGTTTCATCGTTCAAAAAAGCCGATACTATGTGGGAGTAAGTTTAATTGAACCGAATTGATTTTTTTTTTACAAAGGGTATATACTTCCCATTTAAATTTTATCTAAATCGGTCAAGCGGTTTTAAAAAAATCATTATATAAATGAAGACGGTTTTCTTTTTCGTTTTTAAAAAGTAAAATCAATAAAACATTTCATTTCGTTTCAATATATCGAGATCGGTTTGTAGACGCCTTGGCTAAAAACTTAATTCGGTTCTAACTTTTTTTTGTCCAATCATACATAATTTATTATATTATGTTCTACTCATTCACATGATTTTTGAGAAGTAACGATACGTTTATGATTCGTGCGATACAGCCCGCTAGTGCCTTGCGCCGCCCGTCACGCGCAGACTCCTGCGCATCCGCGCATCTTCCGCCGCGCTGTTATTACTGACTGAGTTATTGCGTTGACACGTATAGTGTTCGAGAAAATATCACGCACAAAAGTGATAATTAACCGTGAAACTTGATTTCCATGAAAGCTGTGGAAAGTACATTATGCAACTCCGGCGCATCCGAGACTTGGCTCCTTCAGTAATTATTCCATGAGAAGTGAACCGTTAGGTCCTGGGTTCGATTCCAATTGTTACAATATTCCAAGGCATTATTACGCATTTACTCATATATTATTAAGAGAAAACATTTGATTTTTTGTTTGTTTAATAATAATAAACTAAAAAATTCTTGAACGGATTTTAAAAATTCCTTCACCTATAGAAAACTGCTTTATCAATGAATAACACGGGCTATATTTTATCATAAAAAGATAAGATGCCTTCAAAAAGTGCAATAATGTAATCCGTGCAGCCGTGCGAAGCCGGGGTTCATAGCTTTATAAAGGGGCTGCCGGTATGATAGCGCCTGCTTAGATATCCAAAAGGAACATTTTCCCGATCACTTAAACGGCGCTTAAACTGTCGCTTTAAAAATTACAGGTTTAAGAATAATAACAATAATAAATGTTTTTATTTCCCCAAAATAACAATATATTACAAATTAAACAGTTTTAACAGTGGGTTCCGCCTGTATCGCGGAAACCCATAACTATATTTATCCAACACAAGACAATACACAGTGAGAAACCTAATGCGAGGCAGATGCACAAAACAAGCATCCATATAAAATAAAAAATGAACAGAAAACATTAACAATAACAACAATAATAACAGAATATATATACACTTCTTTTTCTTATGCCACTAGTGATTTCGAACAAGTGTGTTGAAAGGATTAAAGTGCGCCTCAGAGGCTCCTTTCATACACTATATATAACAGCTTAATACAGCACTGAACTACAGAATACAAAGCACTCCCCAAATCCCAACCAAACCCCACCCTCTAAGCCCCCTACTAGTTCAACAGCTCTAAGTAGTAATCCTAGCTCCCTCTAAGAAACCCTCTGTAATTAATAAGTCCACCGGCACAAAGACAGTAAATAGCAGCCATTACAGACAAACGCTCATACTTTGTATAGTGATGTGCCGAATATTCGTGTCCATCCGTATCCGGAACTCAATTCATCTTTAAATGACGACTTGAGAGACTCTTTTCGGTATTTTTTTTCGATCCTGCCGCGGGGCAAATGTTTGTAACTCAACTCATTCGTCACGAAATCTCAGAATCAACGGATTGGAATGAAATTTGGTATGCAGCTTCCTCTAGGGCCGTAAGTGCTCACTAAGAAAGGTTTTCAAAAAAAAAACACTAGGGATCATGGTCAAACTGCAAAAACCGCGATTACGCTTTGTCATTCTTCCGAAACATTCAGTAGTTCAATTATTAAATAGTATTTCTATAATCTGTGAATATAAGTCTCGTGTCTGGGTGTTTTACTAGTACAATATGTATGTGACAAGAAAAAAGATCCCATAACACAAGCACTGCTTGCTTTGGGGTTAGATGATGCAGTGTAAAATGTCCAGAGTATGTACGCCTTCCGTTCCTAAGATCGTGGGTTTGAATCTAGTCCAACGAAAATTTATATACTCTATACCAGTACTCTCAAATGAAGGAAAACATACTGAGGAAACACGCATGTGTAGAACCTTAAAGAGCTCATAGACATGTGCAAGATCACACACAGAGCCATTGAGGTGCACTTGAGCCCTGTCCCATCGTCACAAAACCGTAATCGATGGTCATTTGTCTATACGAAACGTCATCGCGGAATGACGGAAAATTCTCTATGCTATGCTATGCTTCATTTGGGGCTAGATGTTGTGTTCATTGTCCATAACATCTGTATTCGTTTTGATTGATTATAGAAGACAAGATTCTGTATTCTGTATCTGAAGATGTTAATATGTTCCGTATCTCAGAACTATTCGTATATTTCCGCAAACTCTTCACATCCTTAGAATATTAGTCTTCTGCAGAATGAGGGGAAGTAGTAAGAGGATCTGAGCAAGAAGCTCTCGTTCCAGATGCAAATTAATGCGCAGAAAATATAAAGCAAATGTAAAATACATGTAAAATGTAAAATGTTTCTTATTAGTGAGAATTTTTTTTCTGGGATGAGTTCACGCCTTGATATATGTAAAACGTCAACAAAACTCGTCAAAAAAACTAAACTAATATAGACTCGGACTTGCGTATGAAAATTTCTGTAGGTAAAGTTATATAAATAACTTAGATGATGCCATAATAGTCAATTTGTAAAATGCATATTACGTTAACATAAATATTATATGGAATAATTTTAAAATAATCCCTACTAATATTATAAATGCGAAAGTAACTCTGTCTGTTACGTTCTCACTTCTAAACCGCTGAACCGATTTTGATGAATTTTGGTATAGAGGGACCATGGAGGAGGACATAGGCTACTTTTTATGTAGGTACCACGCGTGCGAAGCCGCGGGCAGCAGCTAGTATTATATATGTACAGAATAGGATATAGTCATATAAATGTGAAAAAGTTGAGCTAAGGATCGTTTAAAACAATATAGATGGTTCAACTAATCAAAATCACTATCAGAGAGCAGCGTCCCCAAGACACTGACGGCATTTCCACGTTGAATGGCAATGCTAATACGCTGGGCCTGATAGGAGGATGAATGTTCTGTTCATCAATGTTATTTTTAAAAGGATAAAAAAATCCGTGTAACAAATAGACGGACAGTATTGGTATAAGCAACTTAACCTATACCGAAAAGATGCATATTTTATACGAGATCAAAATGATATTGGTGGACATTTCACACAGCATCATCTCAACCCAAATTTCTCTCTTGACGACCTCTGTGGAGCAATGGGCGAAGGCACGCCTGACACGCAGAGTTTCGATTAGCCCCGCGAGACAAATGTTTGTATGATCTGCAAGTATTTGTCTCGCGTGTGGGTGTTCGTAGGTATAATATAATTGTATTTACAATAAAAACGTGGGACGCCCGACATAAGTGATAACTTAAACTAATCTAACTAGCGCTGTAGGTTAGAGAGAGAGAGGAAGAAGTTATCACTCCAAAAATATATAGGTTGGGGAAAAAGTCTTTACGCATTATAGTATGTATGAACTTGTAATAAAATCTCTTTGGATATACTATTTGTATCTGGCTGGTTTTGGTATCATTAAAAGTTTAAATTTTAAAGAACATAATTCCAAATTCAAATTAGGAAAATGTGTGATTTTTATTTGTTTTTTGTACTGTCAAGATGAGTGAATCTAATGAAGAAATTCTATACATTTTGAAATTTTACTACAAAAAAGGTAAGAATGCAACGCAAACCTCGAAAAAAATTTGCGATGTTTATGGAACTAGTGCAGTGTCTGTGAGAGTAGCACAAATTTGGTTTACGCGTTTTCAATCCGGAAATTTTGATGTCAAAGATGCACGTCGCTCTGGTCGCCCTATTACGGATAAAATGGATGCCATTTTTGAAAAAGTGGAGCAAGATCGGCATATCAGTATATACGACGTAGATGAAGAACTAGGAATTGACCACAAAACAGTTTTGGCGCATTTAAAAAAAAAGGGGTACACAAAAAAGCTCGAATTTCGGTACCTCACGAGCTCACTGAAAGAAACCTAATGAACCGTGTACTCATTTGTGATTCTTTATTATTACGATCTTTAGCCACTCAGCAAAAATTAAGAGAGTTTGGCTGGGAGGTGTTAATGCATCCGCCGTATAGTCCTGACCTTGCACCTTCAGATTTCCACCTGTTTCAGTTTCTTTAGAATTCTTTAGGCAGTGTCAGGTTAACATCACGAGGACTGCCAAAACCACTTGTCGCGGTATTTTGATCAGAAGTCCCAAAATTTCTATAGCAATGGGATCATGTCCCTACCAACAAGATGGCAAAAAGTTATCGAACAAAATGGTACCTACATACTTTAGTTAAATATAAATACTATATTAAAAAATGTTTTGAATTTTCTTAAAAAATGCGAAGAAACTTTTTCCCCAACCTATAAGTAGTATTAGCCGTGTTGTACTTATAACACAAGCTCTGCTTAATTTTTGGCCAGATGATACTGTGTTAAATGTCCGGCATTAATGATTTATAGATTTATGAAACTAAACCAGGTTTGTACTATGGATACTTTATCAGACATGCTATATTAGAACGCACGAACGATTCGAACGAATTTAAGTACCACAGGTACCACAGTGAAGTCACTGAACTTATTCCCACATCCCTAAGGAAACGCCGGATATTTTTTAAGTACCAATTCAACAGTCGATAAAAGGAAAATTCAATGTGCTTCTGTAAAAAAAGGTTCCTGTACTTATGACGTGTTATTTAAAGATGTGACGCTTCATTGCGCCACTATGCACGCTCCAAACTCACGCCGTGAATAGCCGGGGCGGGAACGCGAGTGTATAGGTCACAATTGAATGTTCCACGGCTGAGTAGCCATGGGGTCTTTGTCAAAAATAAATGTGAATAAAATAAGCGCAGTTTGATGTGTATCATCATCATCCATAGCTTGATATACCCACTGCTGAATAAGGCTTCTTTTTGTATGCAATATTTCCTACGTTTCTGTGCAAGAGTTCTGTGCATCCAGAGCTTCAATATTATTTTATTTAGCAAGGCATATATTTAGGTGAGTTTAGAAAACGAATTTGCGCAAATGAATCGATAAAAATCGAGTTATTACGCTATGGCCATTTCAGAGGGTAACAAGATAAAATTAATAGTATATTAGTAAATTAGTAATTCTAAAGTCTATGATTTCGAGACGAAAACATACGCTCAGCGTACGCTTTCGTGTGTCAAATCGTACTGAATTTAGCATCCGATTATAAATAGATTTTCGTCACAAACAATATCAAGAACTTATACTACCTTGAGGTGGGTAACTATGACACTACTATGACACTAGCTAGATCATGCATGCATGCTGTCTCGCCGTGAATCTATAGCTAGCCGCCATTTTTATACCCATATGCAATTTATCAGCAGGGCGCTACAGGTGTAAACCCAATATTTAAAAAAAAATACATTTCGTGCATAAATTGCGTGAAATAGTGATGTTAATTTATTAGTTCGTTATAAACGGTCAGCTAAAGGTTGTTGAGTAAAAAACGTTTACTCAAACATCGCGAATAACGTTAATCCGCTAATTAGAAACTTGTCTAGTGTTTATTTATGAGATGGCATGAGAGGTGGGTAGTTAGCTTCTGAAGATACCGCGGTTTTGGCATCTGGCATGGGAACAGTAGATAAAAGGCTTTTTCTATATGTAAACAAGTTTTCTAGTTCACGAGCACCAGTTTCTCACGCTGTCGAGTCGTATTTAATCATGTAAACCTGGTCGCAGATGTCAGTTTCCAAACTCGTGTCGGTAGGGTTTGATAACTTCTGCTCATGCCTACTTTCTATAGACATTATTTTTTGAGGCCGTGCGGGTAGTTTTACTTCATTTGAAGTGATGCGCATGTCCTATGCGTGTCCTATCAAAGGCATTGTTACTTAGAAAGTCCATACGTCAACGGTGTCTTAGTAAAATGGTGGCCGCTAAAACACTCTCGGCATCTTCAGACATCATAGCATTACGTCTTAATAAGATGGCTATCTTCACGCGCTGCCGTGGGCGGGGTAGGCAGGCAGGCCAAGCTCGATCGTAATCGACCGTAATTCGATGTCTCACTTTCGATGGGAACGACTTAACGATGGTGTCGATGGTAAAGGTTGTGATTCTGGGTTTAAGGTTTATGGGGCACAGAGTAAGGAACCATTTGCACCCGATAGAGCTATCTCAATCTTGATTTTTCAATAGGGAAGATATTCAAGCAATATACGTTTTGCAAAAAGGCAAATACGTGTCACCACGAGAGCCTTTGAGCGAAATTTTTAAAGTCGCTTTAGAATATATTGGAAAATGCATTACACTCACAAAAATAGGAATAAGCAAAATGGAGATCTTCATAGAATCAATAGTAGGAAGAAAAATAAGCTCCCTAGAAATAAGTTTCGACTAGAAAGAGTAAATAGGTCCTTGGAGAACACAGTGCGCTTCTTTTATAATAATCTTATAATGAAAGCGTATTATAATATGAACAACTATATTGTTGGTCTCTTGTTGTTCTACCCTCTGTCACATATCTGACAAAATGCAATGTATATACATAATAAATTATGTAAAGACATGCATTTCAATAGTTCTATTTTACGTATATAAAATGGTTCATACTAAAAAGCGCTAAGAACAGACGAAGATTCTGTCAATTCGTCTCAGATGTGGGATAGGAGGAATCGGTACCTAAATTGAACTAGCCTGTCTTCGTCTTTTTATCCTGTCACTAGTTATTTCGAACCAGTGTGGTGAGAGGATTAAAGTGCGCCTCAGAGGCTCCTTTCGTGCATGTGGCACATGTCTTCGAACTTTGTAGGTTCTACGACATGCTGGTTTCTACACGATGTTTTCTTTCGCCGTTTGAGAGAACTAGTATAGCGCATATACATTTTTCGACTAGAAAAATCCATTGGTGTCCGTCTGGATTCGAACCCACGACCTTAAGTGCTTGGCCAGACTGAAAACGCGGGCGCGGGGCGGGCGCGGCGCGTCAAACTCAAACATAAGAACTTCATTTGAGAGTGAAAACGCGGATGCGGGGCGGATGCGGGTAGCAGCGCGGGCTACTTAGGGCGGGGAGCGCGCGGGCAACTCACGTAATAGCTCGTTCATACAAGTGGCCGCAGTGAGAGCGCGGGCGTCAAGCGCCAACCGCGCGGGAGCGGGGATCTCAAACTGTTTCGAGCTAACCGCTCGCGTTCTTGTGATGGCGTCTTCACAAATTAATGTTGAAGAATTAATAAGTACTATTCAAGCACGACCTGCACTGTGGATGTCGAAGCAACGTCAATACAAAAACATAAAAGTTAATTTATGATTGTAGAATAAAATAACAACATAAAACTTTAGAGGTTTTATTCTCGCAGTTTTTAATTTCATTTAAAAATTGACATTTATGTCAACATTTTTAAATTTTAGAAGAAGAATGTAAGCATTTTCCAGTAAAAATAAGTCTTCATCATCCATATTATATTTTGACAAACACTGGCCACGACTACACTTGGAACGAAGCCGCGCTCCACTGCGGACAGGCACAAACGCGCGAGTTGCCGCACCCGCGCCGCTGCCCGCCCCGCGCTGCCAGTCTGGCCAAGCACTAAGATCGAAAGGCAGGTGCCACTACTACTTGTTCACCAGAGCTCTCTGTAACTATCTTGTAAGACGATTCAAAGTAATCCTTATGATAATATTGAATAAAAAATAGTTGTCTGTAAAATCGGTTTACGGACGATAATTTTACGTGATAACGTCATAAGAAAACATTGATGAACCGATCGTGTCTGTCTATCGCATGTTCGGCGCTCTCGCTTGCACGCTCGGCTTAGACAGAACGTGACACTTTTTCGTACGCGCAGCCCGCGTTCATCGATTTATAAGACGTTATCACGTTAAAAGTTTTGTATTTTGATAAGTCTTTTTATGGCCTGTTTATCTTAGAACAGAAAGGGAGGAATACTACTACTATAGAATAGAGAATATACCATCCAACCAATCACATGATACTGATGTTTGTATCTGCATGTCGGAGAGACAGTAACGTAATTTACCCATATATGCGATCGTAGCCGGCAAGCCGTGGGCCGGTTAGATTGATAGGTATTGTGACATTATGACATGTTACCAATAAATGACGGACATTTACGAAATCAGCTTAGTTTTAGAAGCTATGATAATGGCCTTGTTATTCATTTAGTTGTTTTGTTGGATTAACTAAAGCAACGTAAAATATGAATGCTTTTATAAAAAAAAACAACAAGAGTTCTCAATTCAGTTGTATATACTTTTTGTTTATTACTTCATAACTCCGTCATTTATGAACCAATTTAAAATAAATACTTTTTTCATGTGAAAGGTTGAAAAAACTTCATACTTCCCGATTGGTCCTATAAAAAAAAAAACTTCAAATCGGTTTGGTTTTAAATTAAAATAGCTGGAAAAATATATATTATCCAAGTAATCGAATTTTCGATATTTTGCTTGCCTGTGACTTTCCAGTGGTGTTTACGAATTTCAAATAAAATCTTCTAAAATTATCATGGTTTTGAACATAATTTTCACTCAAAATGGGTTATTTCCCATAATAATTTTACTACATATATTTACTATTTATCATGGTAAATATCCCGTTTTAAGAAAAAATTTAAATAAAATCGTTCGTATTTTACGAAATTTTAAGTAGTTTGGCGGAACACCTGAATCACAACTATTGATGCAGCACAGCCAGACATGACACTGCTATGAGTAAGAGTACCTAAGAGAAGTATTTAGTACCTAACGTCTCTATTAGAGGGTAGCTGAAAAAAATCTATGCTCTATAGAATAAATGATTGCATAATTCTGAATCATGGTTATCAGTTATCATAAAACGTTGTTTGATGGCACGATTACCTACTGAAATTTGTAGGTAAATTACTTGCAAATCATTGTTTTACATATTACCCCATCAGATATAAAAAAAATATAGGTGGACAATGCACATAAACACACACTAAGCCCAAAACTAAGCGTAGCTTGTACTATGATGACCAGACGACTTATATATTTTTTAAATACATAAGAACCTATAAAACACCCAGACTCAGAACAAAAACCTATGTTCATCACACAAATGTTTATCCTGGAAGGGAATCGAACCCTCAACCTACAGCGCAGAAGGCAGAGCAACTACCAACAGAGCTGACAGGCCAGTTCTTTTGAAACTATAATGGTAAAAAAAAACGGGATATTTACCATGATTTGTATGTATCGTGAGCATGGCGCATGCATTGTGTCCCGCCGTTGGACAAATCTTTGTATGATCTGCAAATATTTGTCTCGGGTCTGGGTATTTATATGTCTGATATTTATGTATTAACAAAAGTTAATAAGTAGTATATCAGTCATGTGGTACCCATAACACATGCTCTGCTTACTTTGGGGTCAGATTTATTTCATATATAACGACATATTTGTCAACAGATAGTTAATCAAGGAAATGTCTTATAACCAAACAACCAAAAACCTTTTTTTTTTTATTTAAAAAAATTAAAAAATAAAAAGCAGCCAAGTGCGAGTCGGACACGCCCATAAAGGGTTTCGTAGCAGCAAGTAACATAATATAAAAGTTCTTGTAGTTCGTTGTAACATTGATCGATGTTTTAATAATAGTGTAATTTTTTAAATAAAGTTATTGATATTTACGATTTATGACGTATTAAAAAAAACTACTAACTAGATCTCGTTCAAACCAATTTTCGGTGGAAGTTTGCATGGTAAGGTACATCATATATTTTTTGTAGTTTTATCATTCTCTTATTTTAGAAATTACAGGGGGGGGGGACACATTTTACCACTTTAAAAGTGTCTCTCGCGCAAACTATTCAGTTTAGAAAAAAAATGATATTAGAAACCTCTATATCATTTTTGAAGACCTATCCATCCACACGTATGGGTTTGATGAAAAAAATTTATAGAGTTTCAGTTCTAAGTATGAAAATTTATTGTTTTTTTTATATTTTTATGTAAAAATCTTAATGCGGTTTACAGAATACATCTACTTACCAAGTTTCAACAGTAGGTAGGTCTTATAGTTTCGGAAAAAAGTGGCTGTGACATACGGACGGACAGACGCACAGACAGACAGACAAACATGACGAATCCATAAGGGTTCCGTTTTTTGCCATTTGGCTACGGAACCCTAATAACCAAACAATCGCAAGATAAAAATGAAGGAGAAAGAATAAGAAATGCGCACCTGTAACGATTAGTAAATAGTATGTACCTAACACTACCTTCTAATACAAAGGACTAAAAAGATTTCAATTCGACAAAGAAATAAGAGGCATAAAATAAAATTTAAAGTATTTACGTAGGCGAACACCGACATGTTAATTGGTAATTTTATAACGATATAATTACAAATCTAGACGTTAAAATAAAGGACATATTAGTTCAACGTGGGCTGCGTATATTATATAGATTTCACTATTACGGTTTTAAGGGAAAATGAACTTTGACTCACTATGCTTAGATTCATAAATACTGGTTACCAGCTCTAGGACAAACTGACAGTTACAGTTACTAACAGTAACTGTACAAACCCTCATCATATAATCACCAAAGACGATGGTTATCACTAATACATAAAAGATGGTTTATAATCTTACTAATATAATAACCTTCCTCATTTTCTTATAGCCTTGCATGTTTCTAACATATCTCTTGTTCAGGTCGTAAAGAGAAGCTTAAATTATGACAAACTGCGTACGTAGTGTGCTGCGCAGCCTACAGAAAAAGCCCGCAGGGTTATTACTTAAAAGTAGCAGTAGCGACACTGAAAGCTGCGCCACAGCAATAACTAAGTAACAAGCCGCAAGTAGAAATAAAATCTAACATTACGGAAGTTAGCCGTTGTGTGCTCGTCTGTCGCAAAATACGCTAGTAGCAGAAATATAAGCATGCAATAATGACGTTTTAAAAACTAAAATGAAAACTGTCTTCATTGAATATAAACAAATACAACCGAATTGAGAACTTCCTCCTTTTTTTGAAATCGGTTAAAAATATTTTATTTTACAAGCGTAATTTTTTTAAGTACCTACTATATTTTTTGAAATTCTGAAACACCACTTTCAAAGGAAGTCACAGGAAAGCGAAATACGATTTTTTATAATTTTAGATTTTACCTTTGATTTAAAAACCAAAATACTGAACCATTTTTTATGAAGTTTTTTTAGGATCAATCGAAAAGTATATCCTTTTACATAAAAACGTGTTTTTTTTTAATCTGTACATAAATTACGGAGTTATGAGGTAACAAACAAAAAGCAATGATCACGCAGAAGAAAAATAAGTGTATTTCCGTAACAAATCACTACATCAAATCATCGATTGTAATATACTTGAACTTACAGTCAGTGAAACTTTTAATGATTAGAACTACAACTGCTACTGTGGTGTGGGCAGCGTATATAATTTGAAATTGCCATTTTTTCCACCGGCAACCCACTGCCAGATTAGTCAGTATTTCGACATTCCTGCCCACGTGGAAGGTATTAACATAAAACGCTACAATTCATTGTGCAATAAACGCGAATTGCGATTTTATCTAACGAGTAGCGACAAAGCAGAGCAAGGCTCGCTGTTTTTTTACAAAACGTAGCATACGACCGAAGGCTTAGACTTTGTAGAATATAAATATTAGGTGCCTAGAAACAAAGCCTAGACTTATGTATATCTAGTGTTGTGAAATGTGGTTTATTACGAACCGATTCCAAGTTCATCATATCCATTGACAAAAACAATATTCTAGCCCTTCTAGGCCCTATAACGGGAGCTTCAAACACGTTTGTAGTAATTAAAAAATCTTTGAAAATTCAGAGCTTACTCTATCAGTAAGGACTGAGTACCAATATGACATTAGTCAAAACAGAAAAAAATAACTCTTGTATAAATGGTTTTTTATTAGCATTAAATTATCACTTGCTCAATCTCCTCGGAGGTCTCCCCGCTTCTATATTAACACCAGTGCCTCCATATTTCAATTCGGCAGTAAAAGTTGAGTATTTCAAAATTGTACTTCACACCCCCACAATCGAAATTTAACGATTGAAACGAGAGAGAAGGCAAAATACTTAAAAATAAGAGCTGCTGATGCCACAAAGTGGTATAATTTTATAGTTCTGGTTCTTTCATGGTCACTCTTGGTTAGGTGATAGGCAGCAGTCAGCAGGCAGTTAAGGTCAAATAATTAATTAATTGCTGGACTTTTACACTCTAATCCTTTACCGATCATGCTCTTTTCAATGATATCTCAATCAGATCATAAAATACAAATTCAAAGTCAAATATTTGTATTCAATACCATCACAAGGATCACTTTGACCACATAGACCTAGCTTAGGAGGACCAAGAACTAACAAGTGACACGATACGTGAAAGAAAAACGTTTAATGTGTTCGTATCTGAATATTTATAAAGACTATAGCATTTATATTCAGTTTATCATTATATTAACTACGACTGCAGGTTTTTTATGATTTAGGTGGCGTCAGTCAAGTTACAGAGCAATCATTTGGTTATTTGTAATTGAAAACTTTCGTTCATAGATCCACTCCAGCAAGCTGAGGTGGGTGAAGTTTCCTCTCCACTGATGTCACTCTGCCTGGGATTCTGTTTAATAGCACAGGCCTTCCCGGGTACCCACTAAAGCCACCTAAATCATCTTCAATGATGATGATGATGAGGTTTTTATGGTATTTGCTTGTTGCAGGTCTCTGAAGAAATAAGAGAATATAAACTGTCGAGTTTCTGGTTTTATTTGTCTCCCAAAGTTTCGCAAAGCTTTGGAATCTGATCCCGGTGTGGAACGGAAGCTGAACCAACAACAATAAGACTTATCATTTCGCGTTTATTGTAGAAAACTTTACTGCAACTAATATAAAATACGCTATTAGGATAGCAATAACTGCAAACTGATATTATATTTGAAGAAACGCAGACTGGGACAAGATTTTTCAGAAGTTTTATTGTTATAACATTACAAAACTTTGCTGGCACTATTTAGAAGCTTAAATAAGTAAACGGAAGATGTAAATGCAATAACCATCCATTTACTCATTTACTGAGTAAATGGATGGTTATTGCCATTTTTATCAAATTACGAGAGCTTGAAGTGCTTGAAGATTCATATAATCTGAACAAAAAATTTAACAGTTTTAAGTTTTATCAAATTAAATGGATCAAATTTTACGTTTCCGTCTTTTCGCTTGATAACAAACCGGTTAGAGTTGATCCAATGAACTTCCACGTACTGCACGTCTTGGAGCAAGGGTCAATTTCCGAAATCACGCAATCTCCCAAAAACACGCGACTGACCGGGACATTATGCCATACTCGATCAGATACCAAGGAACCACGCTAATGTAAGTACCTTACTATGGCACATAAGTTCATTGCAGACGTGTCCAGGAAAGTAGTTTTTAAAGAACCATCAATAATATTGCGGTTATTTTGTATTTTGAAAATTCAACACCTATGTGAACCTATATTCGAAATATTGAGACAGCCTAAAATAATCAAGTAGTCAACTAACTTGAGGATGAACTTATTGCGTGGTATAGTATAAGATAGAGAAGAAGGTTATCAAAAGTTAGGTTATGGTATGATGGAGGTCTTTGGTTCGGCTATTAGCAATAATAGTGTTGGCCCCTGATTTGTACGAAAGTAGTAGGTAATAAAAGTAGTGGAGGTCATAAATCAGTTTTTTTCTCTTTTACAGGATGTGCCACTGCAACAGCCGGATACGACTTATCCACAAAAACAATCCCTGTACACAGGTTTACAGATAATATTTCAGATGAAACAAAGCTCATACAATTTCGCCAACCGACAAAGCGGCATCGCAAATCTTATTTGCAGACAACAAACAGATAACTATCTCATTCTTTCAACAATGGAGTGCGTTCATAAACAGAGCCTAATTAGTAATATTCCATTGTGGTAGCAAACGTACAATACGATGGAAGTTATCTAGGGCGATAAGCGAAACTCCCGAGCGACAATTATCAGTCGATGACGTCCGCAGCAAAGCTCAACACAACATTGCTTTTGCTTGCAACCATTGCTGATTCCCGTCCCAGGATTCCTTACACCCCCGGTATAAAATCGTCAAGGTATGTTTTCCAGGAAGATGTTGCAACTCTAACCGCGGTTTCGAGATACGATCGTGTACGGAATACGTAATGGTCAGTAGTGCTCGGCCGTGTAGTCGGCATTGTTCCGCAGCGGCGTAAATTGAATAAGTGCGTTGAGTGAAGATTTGAGGTTCTGCTAAATTGTATGCTCGATCATAAGTTGATTAATCAGTGCATTTGCATTTACTCAAAACGGGATATTTACAATGAAATGTAAGTTTTGCTGCTTCCCGATATACGGGTGCTTCCCGAAGTCTTTGGTCCGATATTATCGGCAGACAAAACGATATACCTTCTTCCTCAGTATTTCTCAGGTAGGAGAAAAGATCGAAGCTTATATCCATTTTTACGTAAGACATGCTGGAGCTAGCTCACTCTTTATAGACTCTTCTCATCACACAGGTCGAAAGTAGGGTTCGTGAGAGACATTACAACAGAGTTAAGATGCCGAGGGTGATGGTGTGAATCAGCATGAAGGAGATATCGATCCGTATGTATCGGCTTCCTATAAACCGAATAGCCCAGGCTATCATCACATCATTTCGTCGATTACTTTGCATTTTATACGTAAACCGGATCTTGGTATGTACGCCATTTAGGCATGCCAAAAGGAGTTCAATCTCTTGTTTATTGATTCTTAAAATACAGAAAACGTCATCAACGTACCTTTTCCACAACTTCATTGGCAAGGGGGCAGAGGAGTTAGCCAGGTTTTCAAAATACTCCATCCGTAAATTGGCCACTACGGGAGCGACAGGACTTCCCATGGCTACACCATTTGCATTTAAATTCATATTACCTTCTGACAGTGTAGAAATAAGACACTTCTTTGCTAATACTGATTTAGCTGATTGATTGGACCTGGTCAAAGTGATGAGACGAAGATGATTTAGTTTACTATGAGACAAATAAAATTACTTTGTAACGAATATTATAGAGTAAAGCATATAGCGTCTGGTCAGGTTTTTAACGTATTCACATTTAGATTCTTTACATATAGCCATCATAACACTAAATAATATTTAACCATCAACGAGCAAACCTAGCATTTCTTCTGACACTAACTAATTCGAATATTATGCAAAGTACAGTCGTCGTAATTGATATGTGCGCAGTGCCCGAATGCTAAGCGATTTATAATTCCCGTAAAATTGTTTTGTTGATTACTGTACAGGTGTGTAAACTAACACTTTGTGAAAGGTGTTTGTAATTTAATTGAGTAATAATTATTTCTTTTTACATTTAAATTTAGACCATCTTTAACTCATTTCTTTATACAGTAGTTGCAAAGCTGCCTGAGACATTTCTGTATTTTACG
The DNA here is from genome assembly GCA_948098915.1 of Lampropteryx suffumata. Classification (NCBI taxonomy): domain Eukaryota; kingdom Metazoa; phylum Arthropoda; class Insecta; order Lepidoptera; family Geometridae; genus Lampropteryx; species Lampropteryx suffumata. The sequence continues at coordinate 17,253,576 of OX402557.1, read as the reverse complement.
CGAGTTTAATAACAGTAAAAAACAGTTGATATACATTCGCAGTAATAAAGTATTCAAAAAATGTGTAAATAGGTATTTAGGTGGGGTTTTTATGTCTAATTTAAATGAATACTAGTAATAATGACAACTATATAAGCCAGAAAATGATAATAATACTAAGCTATAAAGCTAAGGATATAAACGGAGTGGTCAACAGAGTATTTAATTAATTTGAGCTCTATAGTCAGCCCTCAGTGCAGTTTCTAGACGCAGTAACTACATTGGCTTGAAGTAAAGCAAGCTTGGTATAGTTTTCACCAACTCCAATTTAATAGAGTAGACCAGCACTGACCTTTCGCACGAATTACGGTGTATTGTGCATTGTCCCCCGGCCACAGATAATAATTACTATCCCGAGCCGCTTTGAGTACAAAGTTATAAGCTTTCCTGAAGACAGCTCTAAGAACGAATCTAGCCTATTTAGTTCCATTGTTCAGAAAATATACCACATTTTACACATTAGTGACCTAAAAATGTGCTACCAATTTAAGACTGAATTCATCTTAGTAATGCAATTTCAAACTCTCAGAATATCATAAAATGTTTTCACAAACTTTTCACTTCGCAAACGAATTTATTTCGATATTTTCCATATCCAATTCTCAGATCCGCAGTGGGAGATTAGACAGACGGAATATCAAAACCGAACTTCCTCGAGTCATAACTTTTGACAAGTCTTATTTAATTAAGAACTGAAGAGAACTCAAACTCAAATATTTTTATTTAATACAACCACAAGGATCACTTTGAAACTTCTTACATACTAGGTGAATTTAGGTGCCAATACCACCTCAGTCCGAGAAGAACTGTCAAGAAAAACGTCCTGGCTATTTTGTACTATCCATCTTATAACTAGCTTAACTACAAAAAACGGATATTACAGTAGTTTATATATTCTGATCAGCTAATTTGTTAGTTAACTGTCTGAAGGCAGAGCAACATGATGGCATCCAATGGCATAGTTATGAATGAATGAATGAATGAATGAATGAATGAATGAATGAAAACACTTTATTGTACATCTTAAAAATAGCACATAAACAATTTGACAACAAAGAACACCTAAAAACATATGTACAATGGGCGGTCTTGTCGCTAAGTTATTATATTATTATACTATATATAGCTTAATTACCACTGATTGATTGACTCACTGACATCATTGTTCTCCCAGATGGTGGATGGGGAGGTGTGTTTTTTTTTATGGAAAGCTGTAGAGGGGGTTTTGGTGACTGGGGGAAAAATCCTAAAGTACCCCTTTTCCCCCCCCAACTGACCCCCCCACACATTATCTCAGAAACTACAAGTCGTAGAGGGTTGGTGCTCAAACTAATGTTGCTCAAGACCCTTTTCAATATCCGAATCCATAAAAAAAAAGATGGCTGCCATACAAAAAAAATATTGTCCCATACAAAAAAGTGCATTCCCATACAAAATCTTAAAGCACCTGTTTCTTCTTTGTAAACTCTCTTAATATCTCGGAAACTACAAGTCTGAGAGGGATGGTGCTCGAACAAATGTTGCTCAAGGCTCTCTTCATTATCCGATTCAGAAATAAAAAACTTTAAACCCTCATAACTTCTAAACGGTGCTAGATAGCAAACTTGACCTTGGGTCGCAAGGAATATTAGTGTTTTTTTTTGAGAATTTGTATAAGGATCTGTATATGGTGCTTCAAGACATACAAAAGTTATTTTAAACTCCCTCCTCCCCCCATTTCTCCCCCCCCCTTTTTAGGTATACCCAGAAGGCATCATGAATTGAATAGGAATTGAAATTTTAGTGGAATCGTTTTGGTAGAATCGTATAGAGGATGCTTCGTAGAGTTGAAAAAATATGTTTTACCCACCCCCGTCCTTGCCCCCTTTTCCCCCCTCTCTCATTATCTCGGAAACTACAAGTCTGAGAGGGATGGTGCTGGAACAAATGTTGCTCAAGACCCTCTTCTTTATCCAATTCAGAAAAAAAAACTTTAAAGCCTCATAACTTCTAAACGGTGCTAGAAAGACATAGCAAACTTGACCTTGGGTTGTAAGGAATTTTAGTGTTTTTTTTTTAGGGGTTTGTATAGATGGTGCTTTAAGAAATACAAAAAAATTTTTTAACCCCCCCATTCCCCCATTTTTTACCCCCCCTTTAAGGTATACCCAAATGGCGTCATGTTGGAACTGAAATTTTATTGGGATCGTATAGAGGATGCTCCAAGGATTCAGAAACGATTTTAAAACCTCCCCCCTCTCCCCTCATTTTTCTCACCCCCCTTCAAGGTATACCCAGAAGGCGTCAAGTTGGAATTTAAATTTTAGTGGGATCGTATAGAGGATGCTCGGAAGAGTTGAAAAATGTTGTGTGACCTTCCCTCTTTGCCCCCCTTTTTGACCCCCCCCACATTATCTCGGAAACTACAAGTCGGAGAGGGTTGGTGCTCAAACTAATGTTGCTCAAGACCCGTTTCATTATCCGATTCAGAAATAAAAAACTTTAAACGTTCATAACTTTTAAACGGTGCTAGATAGACATAGCAAACTTAACCTTGGGTTGTAAGGAATTTTAAGGATTGTAGGGGTTTTTAGAGATTTGTAGGGGTTAGTAGGAGTTGTAGGGGTTTGTAGGATTTTTTAGGGGTTGTAGGGGTTTTTAGGGGTTGTAAGGGTTTTTAGGATTTTTTAGGGGTTGTAGGGGTTTTTAGGGGTTGTAGGGGTTTTTAGGGGTTGTAGGGATTTTTAGGGGTTGTAGGGGTTTTTAGGGGTTTTTAGGGGTTTTTAGGGGTTGTAGGGGTTTTTAGGGGTTGTAGGGGTTTTTAGGGGTTGTAGGGATTTTAGGGGTTGTAGGGGTTTTTAGGGGTTGTAAGGGTTTTTAGGGGTTGTAGGGGTTTGTAGGGGTTTTTAGGGGTTGTAGGGATTTTTAGGGGTTGTAGGGGTTTTTAGGGGTTGCAGGGGTTTTTAGGGTTTTTAGGGGTTGTAGGGGTTTGTAGGTTTTTTTATTGGTTGTAGGGGTTTTTAGGGGTTGTAGGGGTTTTTAGGGGATGTAGGGGTTTGTAGGATTTTTTAGGGGTTGTAGGGGTTTTTAGGGGTTGTAGGGGTTTTTAGGGGTTGTAGGGATTTTTAGGGGTTGTAGGGGTTTTTAGGGGTTTTTAGGGGTTTTTAGGGGTTGTAGGGGTTTTTAGGGGTTGTAGGGGTTTTTAGGGGTTGTAGGGATTTTAGGGGTTGTAGGGGTTTTTAGGGGTTGTAAGGGTTTTTAGGGGTTGTAGGGGTTTGTAGGGGTTTTTAGGGGTTGTAGGGATTTTTAGGGGTTGTAGGGGTTTTTAGGGGTTGCAGGGGTTTTTAGGGTTTTTAGGGGTTGTAGGGGTTTGTAGGTTTTTTTATTGGTTGTAGGGGTTTGTAGGCGTTTTTAGGAGTTGTAGGGGTTTTTAGGGGTTGTAGGGATTTTTAGGGGTTGTAAGGGTTTTTAGGGGTTGCAGGGGGTTTTAGGGATTTTTAGGGGTTGTGAGGGTTTTTAGGGGTTGTTGGGGTTTTTAGGGGTTGTAGGGGTTGTAGGGGTTTTTAGGGTTTGTAGGGGTTTTAAGGGGTTGTAGGGGTTTTAAGGGCTTTTTAGGGGTTGTAGGGGTTTTTAGGGGTTGTAGGGGTTTTTAGGGGTTGTAGGGATTTTTAGGGGTTGTAGGGGTTTTTAGGGGTTGCAGGGGTTTTTAGGGTTTTTAGGGGTTGTAGGGGTTTGTAGGTTTTTTTATTGGTTGTAGGGGTTTGTAGGCGTTTTTAGGGGTTGTAGGGGTTTTTAGGGGTTGTAGGGATTTTTAGGGGTTGTAGGGGTTTTTAGGGGTTGTAGGGGTTTTTAGGGGTTGTAGGGGTTTGTAGGATTTTTTATTGGTTGTAGGGGTTTTTAGGGGTTGTAGGGGTTTTTAGGGGTTTTTAGGGGTTGTAGGGGTTCGTAGGATTTTTTAGGGGTTGTAGGGGTTTTTAGGGGTTGTTGGGGTTTTTAGGGGTTGTAGGGGTTTTGAGGGGTTGTAGGGATTTTTAGGGGTTGTGAGGGTTTTTAGGGGTTGTAGGGGTTTTTAGGGGATGTAGGGGTTTGTAGGATTTTTTAGGGGTTGTAGGGGTTTTTAGGGGTTGTTGGGGTTTTTAGGGGTTGTAGGGGTTTTTAAGGATTGTAGGGGTTTTTAGAGATTTGTAGGGGTAAGTAGGAGTTGTAGGGGTTTGTAGGATTTTTTAGGGGTTGTAGGGGTTTTTAGGGGTTGTAAGGGTTTTTAGGGGTTGTAGGGATTTGTAGGGGTTGTAGGGGTTTTTAGGGGTTGTAGGGGTTTTTAGGGGTTGTATGGGGTTTATAGGGCTTTTTAGGGGTTGTAGGGGTTTTTAGGGGTTGTAGGGGTTTTTAGGGGTTGTAGGGATTTTTAGGGGTTGTAGGGGTTTTTAGGGGTTGTAGGGGTTTTTAGGGGTTGTAGGGGATTTTAGGGGTTGTAGGGATTTTTAGGGGTTTTAGGGGTTTTTAGGGGTTGTTGGGGTTTTTAGGGGTTTGTAGGGGTTGTAGGTGTTTGTAGGGGTTTTTAGGGGTTGTAGGGGTATATAGGGGTTGTAGGGGTTTTTAGGGGTTTTTAGGGGTTGTTGGGATTTTTAGGGGTTGTAGGGGTTTTTAGGGGTTTGTAGGGGTTTTTAGGGGTTGTAGGGGTTTTTAGGGGTTGTTGGGGTTTTTAGGGGTTTTAAGGGGTAATAGGGGTTTGTAGGATTTTTTAGGGGTTGTAGGGGTTTTTAGGGGTTGTAGGGGTTTTTAGGGGTTGTAGGGATTTTTAGGGGTTGTAGGGGTTTTTAGGGGTTGTAGGGGTTTGCAGGGGTTTTTAGGGGTTGTAGGGGTTTTAGGGGTATTTAGGGCTTTTTAGGGGTTGTAGGGGTTTTTAGGGGTTGTAGGGGTTTATAGGGGTTAAACCCGCGAGCTGCATGCAGCTCGCGCACCACGCAACCTCTAGTTATACTATATATAGCTTAATTACCACTGACTGACTCACTGACATCATTGTTCTCCCAGATGGTGGATGGGGAGGTGTGTTTTTTTTTATGGAAAGCTGTAGAGGGGGTTTTGGTGACTGGGGGAAAAATCCTAAAGTACCCCTTTTTCCCCCCCAACTGACCCCCTCACACATTATCTCAGAAACTACAAGTCGTAGAGGGTTGGTGCTCAAACTAATGTTGCTCAAGACCCTTTTCCATATTCGAATCCATAAAAAAAAAGATGGCCACCATACAAAAAAAATATTGTCCCATACAAAAAAAGTGCATTCCCATACAAAATCTTAAAGCACCTGTATCTTCTTTGTAAACTCTCTTAATATCTCGGAAACTACAAGTCTGAGTGTGATGGTGCTCGAACATATGTTGCTCAAGACCCTCTTCATTATCCGATTCAGAAATAAAAAACTTTAAACCCTCATAACTTCTAAACGGTGCTAGATAGCAAACTTGACCTTGGGTTGCAAGGAATTTTAGTGTTTTTTTTTGAGAATTTGTATAAGGATCTGTATATGGTGCTTCAAGACATACAAAAGTTATTTGTGTATTTGTTATTTGTGTTTTACCCCCCCCCCCCCCTTGCCCCCTTTTCCCCCCTCTCTCATTATCTCGGAAACTACAAGTCTGAGAGGGATCGTACTCGAAAAAATGTTGCTCAAGACCCTCTTCATTATCCGATTCAGAAATAAAAAACTTTAAACCTTCATAACTTCTAAACGGTGCTAGATAGACAAAGCAAACTTGACCTTGGGTTGTAAAGAATTTTAGTGTTTATTTTTTGAGGATTTGTATAAGCATTTGTGCTACCCCGCTAAATGGTAAATGCTAAATGGTACTTCAAAATGTACAAAGGTTTTATAAACTGCACCCTCCCGCCATTTCCCCATAGGGGTTTTTAGGGTTTTTAGGGATTTTAGGGGTTTTTAGGGATTTGTAGAGGTTTTTAGGGGTTGTAGGGGTTGTAGGGGTTTGTAGGGGTTTTTAGGGGTTGTAGGGGTTTTTAGGGTTTGTAGGGGTTTTTAGGGGTTGTAGGGGTTTTTAGGGGTTGTAGTGGTTTGTAGGGGTTTTTAGGGGTTTTAGGGGTTGTAGGGATTTTTAGGGATTGTAGGGGTTTTTAGTGGTTTTAGGGGTTTGCAGGATTTTTTAGGGGTTGTAGGGGTTTTTAGTGGTTGTAGGGGTTTTTAGGGTTTGTAGGGGTTTTTAGGGGTTTTAGGGGTTTTTAGGGTTTTTAGGGGTTGTAGGGATTTTTAGGGATTGTAGGGGTTTTTAGGGGTTTTAGGGGTTTGCAGGATTTTTTAGGGGTTGTAGGGGTTTTTAGTGGTTGTAGGGGTTTTTAGGGTTTGTAGGGGTTTTTAGGGGTTGTAGGGGTTTTTAGGGGTTTTTAGGGGTTGTAGGGGCTTGTAGGGGTTTTTAGGGGTTGTAGGGGTTCTTAGGGTTTGTAGGGGTTTTTAGGGGTTGTAAGGGTTTTTAGGGGTTTCTAGGGGTTGTAGGGGTTTTTAGGGATTTGTAGAGGTTTTTAGGGGTTGTAGGGGTTGTAGGGGTTTGTAGGGGTTTTTAGGGGTTTTAGGGGTTTTTAGGGTTTTTAGGGGTTGTAGGGATTTTTAGGGATTGTAGGGGTTTTTAGGGGTTTTAGGGGTTTGCAGGATTTTTTAGGGGTTGTAGGGGTTTTTAGTGGTTGTAGGGGTTTTTAGGGTTTGTAGGGGTTTTTAGGGGTTTTAGGGGTTTTTAGGGTTTTTAGGGGTTGTAGGGATTTTTAGGAATTGTAGGGGTTTTTAGGGGTTTTAGGGGTTTGCAGGAATTTTTAGGGGTTGTAGGGGTTTTTAGTGGTTGTAGGGGTTTTTAGGGTTTGTAGGGGTTTTTAGGGGTTATAGGGGTTTTTAGGGGTTTTTAGGGGTTGTAGGGGCTTGTAGGGGTTTTTAGGGGTTGTAGGGGTTCTTAGGGTTTGTAGGGGTTTTTAGGGGTTGTAAGGGTTTTTAGGGGTTTCTAGGGGTTGTAGGGGTTTTTAGGGGTTGTAGGGGTTTGTAGGGGTTTTTAGGGGTTGTAGGGGTTTGTAGGGGTTTTAGGGGTTTTAGGGGTTGTAGGGGTTGTAGGGGTTTGTAGGGGTTTGTAGGGGTTGTAGGGGTTTGTAGGGGTTGTAGGGGTTTTTAGGGGTTGTAGGGGTTTTTAGGGTTTGTAGGGGTTTTTAGGGGTTGTAGGGGTTTTTAGGGGTTTCTAGGGGTTGTAGGGGTTTTTAGGGGTTGTAGGGGTTTGTAGGGGTTTTTAGGGGTTGTAGGGGTTTGTAGGGGTTTTAGGGGTTTTAGGGGTTGTAGGGGTTGTAGGGGTTTGTAGGGGTTTGTAGGGGTTGTAGGGGTTGTAGGGGTTTGTAGGGGTTTTTAGGGGTTGTAGGGGTTTTTAGGGTTTGCAGGATTTTTTAGGGGTTGTAGGGGTTTTTAGTGGTTGTAGGGGTTTTTAGGGTTTGTAGGGGTTTTTAGGGGTTGTAGGGGTTCTTAGGGGTTGTAGGGGTTTGTAGGGGTTTTTAGGGGTTGTAGGGGTTTTTAGGGTTTGTAGGGGTTTTTAGGGGTTGTAGGGGTTTGTGGGGGTTTTTAGGGGTTGTAGGGGTTTTTAGGGGTTTTTAGGGGTTGTAGGGGTTTTTAGGGGTTTTTAGGGGTTGTAGGGGTTTTTAGGGTTGTAGGGGTTTTTAGGGTTTGTAGGGGTTTTTAGGGGTTGTAGGGGTTTTTAGGGGTTTTTAGGGGTTTTTAGGGGTTTTTAGGGGTTGTAGGGGTTTTTAGGGGTTGAAGGGGTTTGTAGGGGTTTTTAGGGGTTGTAGGGATTTTTAGGGGTTGTAGGGGTTTTTAGGGGTTTTAGGGGTTTGTAGGATTTTTTAGGGGTTGTAGGGGTTTTTAGGGGTTGTAGGGATTTTTAGGGGTTAAACCCGCGAGCTGCATGCAGCTCGCGCACCACGCAACCTCTAGTTTATATTATAATACGCTTTCCTTATAAGACTTCCCTTTATGTAAGCTTTAAATTTCTTGAATATAAACTGATCATCTAAAGCTTTTGAAAACTTCTGTGCAGACAAGCCACCAAATAGACAGGTCATCTGCACGGTTGTACTACTCTTATTTATGAAGCTCATATACAAGACGGGAGCAGGCCACCCCAACTCATGTAAATATGTATGAGAGGGTTGCAACGACGTGAAATTGAATCATATCGTAGCAAACAAGATCGTTACCAAGCAATGTAAGGGTAGCCAACTTAGCAACTTTTGTTGCCAGAACTTACCACTATTTTACTTTGAAAGAGTGTAATTCGCGAGCGCGAACAAGCGCGAACTTCGCGAGAGCAAGCGAATCGCGAAGATTCTCCAGATGAATCGATGTCGGTGCCTTCATCGACACAATACGTGTTTCTCAAAATGTATAGAATAATTTGTTTATTTAGTAGCATTTGTTAAAACAGGCGTTTCTTAAAATTTAACGGAAGTTTAACCATTCCTATGGAATGTAAATTTTTTTGATGTTAGGTTTTTAGGTATTTTGTAATATTGGTTAAAAATTTGGCTTTGCAAGCCATTATCGCTCTCATGGATCTAATTATATTGATTGAGTGCTATTGTTTTTGACCAGCAAGAGAGTCGATTGCTAAAAATATAAACTACCTGCATAGTTTTCATGAATCTTTCATCTAGAATAGTTTAAATTACATTAGCTCTGTTAGTAAATATATATTTTTGCAATTGAGTCGCTAATTCACCAATAACCATTCTTATAAATGGTTTGATGAGTAATTATATTTTTCGACAAATATACTAGTGCAAGCTGGCAACAAAACCACAGAGTATCTAGAAACTACAGTAATGCAACTCCAACTCAACGAGTATGTAAAGTCGTTGCTTTGAATGCTAGCTTGTAGCTTAATAAGATCCATTGTTATTTGTGTGGGTTCCGTACAATTTAGTTGTCTGTCTATGTCACGTTTAGAATTTTATATCAGCAGCAGGTTTTATTATTCGAGTTTGAGGGTAACCGATTTTCAAGCTTATTTAAATTGAGCTTGTGTCATGGAAACCACATGACTGATATACACTACTTATATAAAATATTTGTTTATGTCTATTTATTTACTCTCGCTTTTGTGCAATTGTGATTTCGTGAAAAGAGACGGATGTGTGTAACAGGAAGCTGACGAATCGAGTGCTATATGATTTTACCAATTAGCACGCGCGGTTGCTGATTACCAAGGTAAGAAGTCAGATTATTATAATCATTTAACGGGTATATAAGATGTCAGATGTCAATGTCAGATGTCAGATTACATATATGCGACTACTTTAAGGCGTTAGTTTATTTAATTATGCATAGAAAAACATCCAGACCCGAGACCGATATTTGCAGGTCATTTATACTATTGTCTCGGGCAGGAATCGAACCTATAAGCTTCTGCGTTTTAGGCAGGTCTATGTCCACTGCGCTACAGAGACCGTCAAATAAACACGATATAGCAGAAAAGAAGACTAGCTTTTCAAAATTCTGCCTTAAGAAGTTGCGAATCGATTGTTGATTTGCGATCGATTACTTTTTCCCCTGCGCAACTCCTATGAGTTTGTGCGCGGGTAACGTCGCTCAATCATCAAACCAATAAATATTTCGCCTCATGTTTCTGTAATAGCTCACATTTCACTCGCATTATGACATGAAGAGCCTGTAAAAAGTACTAAATGGTGGACATTGAGTCAAAGTAACTATATCGGTATCGTTTATTCGATTGAGTATTGTTGATTCGGAATTGCGATGGGCGGCTATTAGTCTTTCAGATTGAGCTTGTTGCACACGTGCTGATTTATTTTTGGTCATAACATGATTGAAATAAATAAATAAATAAATAAATAAATATTGGTGCACATAGCACCATATAAGCCCCAAACTAAGCATAGCTTGTACTATGGTGACCAGATGACGGATAGAATATTAATTTAGTATTAAATACATACAAAAGATACTTTAAAACACCCAGACACAGAACAAACACCTGTGTTCATCCTAAAAATGTTTATCTTGAGAGAGAGTCGAAACCTCAACCTACAGCGCATAAAGCAGAGCTACTGCCAACTGTGCTGACAGGTCAACCGAATTTACATTACATTACTAAACTAATGTTTATAAATGAAATATACACATATATATAAAATATATGTATATATTTTTTAAATAAATAGATATTTCTTTTAATATAATATCGAGTTCTTGCACAGGGACTAGCACGATTTCTAATGCCCTAATTTTAATCGCTATCGAGTTTAATTGTCAAATATCATGATGAATATAATAATTATAATATAATAGGTCTTTACCTATGAAATTGCCGTTCTTCAGTACTGGTGATTTCAAATAGAAAAAAGTTTGGAATGGCTTTGTATTCTAAATTCAAATTAATTTTGTTTTAAAAACATGACATTCTTTTTACAAACTCAGTCTTTGTTTATTGATTAGCCTTGTATTTTCATTACATTTGAACATTTTTCGTCATAATGGATACTTTAAAAATTCGTGTTATTATGGAATATTAGTTCCGTCGCGACACAAACGGCACGTAACATCAAAAACGTTTACGGAGAGAACTGTACAAACGAACGCACAACCCCGTTATTGGTTTTCCCGGATCCGTTCTGGAAATTTTGACTTGAAAAATGAAGCTCGTGGTCGTCCGGAGACTATGGTCAACAATGATGAATTAAAGGCGATTGTGGAAGCTGACGAAACCCAATCTACAGCTGAGCTAGCAGCAGCTTTTGATGTTAGCATCAAAACAATTTTGATCCATTTGCGACAAATAGGCAAGGTAAAAAAACTTGATAGATGGGTGCCCCACGAACATAACGATCGCCAGCGCAACGTACGCGTCGAGACCTGCCTCGCGCTGCTCAATAGGCAAAGAAATGAAGGAATTTTGAACAATTCGGTTCAAAATTAAATTCAAAATTACGTGCGATGAAAAATGAATTCTGTTCGACAATCGAAAGCGCTCAGCAAGTTGTTAGATCCTGGTTCAGCACCAAAGCAATGCCCTAAACCAAAAAAGACCCCTAAAAAGGTGATGGTCACTGTTTGGTGGTTTAGTGCGGGTGTGATTCACCACAGCTTTTTACAAAACGGCATGAGCATTACTGCAGATGTGTACTGTGAAGAACTGGAGACAATGATGGAGAAGCTTGCACAACGGCAACCAGCTTTGGTCAATCGGTCGTCCCCACTGCTCCTTCACGACAACGCGCGACCCCATACTGCACAACAGACAGTCTCCAAGCTGCAAGAGCTGGGGTTGGAAGCTCTCCCTCATCCGCCATACTCACCAGACCTTGCACCTACCGACTATTACTTTTTCCAAAATTTAGACAACTTTTTAGTGGGTAAAAAATTAAATTCCCGAGAGGCAGTACAAAATGCCTTTGAAGAGTTTGTTGCCTCCCGTCCAGCTGATTTTTACAAGAACGGCATCAATAAACTGCCAATGCGTTAGCAAAGATGCGTCGATTGCATGGGTGATTACTTTGAATAACAGAAATAAAAAAGTTTTAAAAAAATAAGTACTTTCACTTATTCCATACAAAACGGCAATTTCATAGGTAAAGACCTAATATAAAATATTTATATAATAATACATATGTATATATGCATGATAATTTATGAAGAATCGTGCTAATAAAATTTATATCTACCTATATAAATATCCTAATATAATGTATTAATGTAAGTTTGTTTGTTACGCTTTCACGCGAAAACTATTTAAGCGATCATCATGAAACTTTGTACACATATTCTTGGAGATATTAGCAGTAACATAGGATATAAAAGAAAAAAAATAAAACGTAAGATATTTATTTGGCAAAACAACGTGTGCCGGGTCAGCTAATGCTTTAGCATGGCTAGAGCAATAAATGCGAAAGTGTCTCCGTCTGTTTGTTACGTTTTAACGGCTAAACGGCTGAACGGATCTTTATGAATTTTGGTATAGAGATAGATGGGATCTTGGAGAAGAACATAGGCTACTTTTTATGTAGGTACCACGCGGGCGAAGCCGCGGGCAGCAGCTAGTATGTATATAAATATAAATTCAGATTTAAAACATTACAGCTCGTCTGATATCAGCCTTATAATATAATCCAAGACATAAATCAATGCCAGAGGTATATTATGTAAGTGATCGCTACTCTCATTGTATTAAATGCAACAAAAACCTAAGGAACCAATGTGGGGACATTTTTATTACTACAATACAGAGGGTTATGTTTTTCACGCAATTCGGGATACTCTTATAATTCCTGGTAAAGCCAGAACAAGTCAATATTCCTAATTAGATTCCCCCTAATGTTCCACTAAGACGCCATATCTCACTAATTGGGTATTATCAAGCACAATACATATATTCTTACGACTGTAGTTTGGACTGTAGTGGCTTGATAGACAAGACATGTCCTCAGATCTCTTTTCATATATTTTTTGAGGGTATGTAAGGAAAATAGAAATAGAAATAATTTATTGACAAAATATATGGTAGGTAACAGATATTGAGTCATACTGTAAGTTTCAAGGTTTTAAAAACATTAAATGAAACTATACAGTATTCTATTTTAGCATTAATCAATTATGTTCATTAGTTTCTAAGAAATTCGTTAACAGTGTAAAAAGATCTGTCAAAGAGACAATTTTTTTTCTTTTTTACAAAAAAGCCTTATTGGTAAGTCCTTTATATCGGCAGGAAGGAGTCAGAAGAACGTTATAAATGGTGCATACCCACATTTTGCGCAGAAGTTAGTTTTCCGTTGCAAGCCTTTCTTCGCTAATAGATATACTGACTGATACCTTTGCATTTTAGGTTCTAGGGTTTGTTTCCGCATTTATTTTTTCTTTACAGTTCCAGAGCGCATATGTAAATGAAATATTATCAAATATATATTATATATATATATATATATATATATATATATATATATATATATATATATCAAGTCAAGTCAAGTCAAAAAATGATTTATTCAATACAATCACAAGGATCACTTTGAAACGTCTTACATACTAGGTGAATTTAGGTGCTAATTCATCCTAACCCAAGCTCGAAAAGAATTGGCAAGAAACTCGTCTTGGTCCTAGCGCTTTTTTATAATGATCCATCTTATAACTACCTTAACTACGAAATACTAATACAAGAGAGTTTATACATTTCAAGTGTGTCGGTTAACTGTCTGACGGCAGAGCGACACGAGGCCATGCATTCTTATCAATAATATAGTTATCTATATTATAATAAGCTTTCTTTAAAAGACTACCTTTAATGTATGCTTTATATATATTATCAAATATATATATAATATAGTAAATAAGTAAATAACTGAGAATATTTCCCACAGCATCATCTGGCCCCAAAGTAAGCATAGCTCGTGTTATGGGAACCGCATGACTGATATATACTACTTATATATATTTTTTGTAAATACATACTATTATTATTATGCATAACACTCAGACCTGAAACAAATATTTGCAGATCATACAAATATTTGTCCCGCGGCGTGAATGGAACCTTCTGCGAAGAAGATCAAAGAAGTAAATGCTCAGTCATTCATTAATAACGGTGTTTTCCATCACAAACATTAAACTTTAACTTTGTAGCATTTAGTTTCACAAAATATAATAAAAACAGAAACAAACTATGTACTTTAAAAGTTCATGCTATTTAATTAAAAGTTTAAATGTGCATCATTGTATTTCGTCGCCTCGGAAGCTCTCGCCTCTTCAAATTTTAAAAGAAAAGAATATAGAAGACCAAGTTACAAATTTAAATTAGGTTGTTTTTCTAACTCTAGTAAGTTTTTTGTAAAACATGATTTATGCAGAAAGTTGGCTGGAAAGTTAAAAAAAGTTTTGAAAGATTTGAATTTAACTAGATTTAGTACAGATTACGTAATGAAGCAATGATTAGATAGTATGTGATGATTAGATTTCAGGATTTGACTTCAAAATAAATGGTCATTAACACAGCGTGACTGTGCCTGCATACCATCCTCTGAGTATTAAGGATCTATCTCATAAAGAATACTCAGAAAGCTAACCTTTCTGAGCTTAGGAAAGCTAGCGTGTAGCTAATGCATTGATTAAATCTGTTGCTATCTCTATTATTTGAAATTAAAATGACAAGGACAGAGCATACTGGCCTGTCAGCTCAGTTGGTAATGGCTCTGCCTTGTGCGCTGTTGGTTGAGGGTTCGATTCCCTCCCAGGATAAACATTTGTGTGATGAACACAGGTGTTTGTCCTGTGACTGGGTGTTATAAGGTATCATAAGTATTTCAAAATATATAAGTATTCTGTCAGTCATCTGGTCACCATAATAAAAGCTTTTAAAGAAAAAGTAAAAAATTACTCAAGAATCTTTAAGAATGTTTGTCGCTTTGCAAAATCTCAGTATTTAAGCTCAAAAATTAGAAACAGTCAAGATAAAATAAAAGCAGCTTGGAAAATAATTAATAGTGAGACCGGAAAATCCAAAACTCATAATAGTGTAATAAATTTAAATATTAACAATAATATAATTAAGCAAGATATAGATGTAGCAAAGGCATTTGAAACTTTTTTTACTGATATTCCAGTCTCCACTACAAAGTCTTTAAACTCTTCTCATGTAATAGCAGTATCATTGTTAAAAGATAGTTTACCTTTGAACATGTGGACAAAAACGATATTATCAAGGCACTCAAAATGATTAATGTAAAAAAGACCACTGATCTCTGGGGCATTTCTGTCAGTGTTATAAAACCACTAATTGACATTATTGCACCAGATCTAGCTTTCATATTTAATCAATGTATTGACAGTGGAGTATTTCCTGATTTGATGAAACATAGCAAGATCATACCTCTATTCAAATCAGGTAGTCATTCCGATCCTAGTAACTTTAGGCCTATATCAGTACTTCCTACATTTAGTAAAATATTTGAAAAACTTATTCTAAACCAATTACAACGGCATTTTAATACCAACAATTTACTAGACAGTAAACAATTCGGATTTACAAAGGGACGCTCAACGACTGATGCCGGTGTTGAGTTAATATCACATATTTTTGATATCTGGGAGGAATCACGCGATGCCTTAGGTATTTTTTGTGATCTGTCGAAAGCTTTTGATTGCGTTCACCATGAAACTCTAATCAGCAAACTACACCACTATGGTGTTAAGGGAGTTTCACTTAAGCTTCTCACATCCTACTTAACTGACCGAACACAACGAGTAGATGTAAATGGAAAGCGTTCTCCGGGGTCAATGGTAAAAATGGGTGTACCACAAGGATCAATACTCGGGCCATTCTTGTTTTTAATTTATATAAATGATCTACCTAAACTTGTAAAGGATGATCACGAGATTGTACTGTTTGCTGATGACACGTCACTTTTATTTAAATTAAAGCGACGACTTACTAATCTTGACGATGTAAACAATGCAATCTCTAAAGTTGTAACATGGTTTAATGTAAACAACTTATTACTTAACGAGAAAAAAACGAAATGCATTCGTTTTATACTGCCCAACGTTAAACAGGTGAAAGCTAATGTAAAAATTAATAACGAAAAGATAGATCTCGTCGACACCACAGTGTTCTTAGGCATTACTTTAGATAATAAGCTGCAATGGGGCCCGCACATAGATAAATTGTCGAAGAGACTCAGCTCTGCCGCATACGCTGTCAAAAAGATCCGTCATTTTACCGACGTAGATACCGCTAGACTCGTTTACTTCAGCTACTTTCATAGCATTATGTCTTATGGCATTTTGTTGTGGGGGAGTGCTGCTGATATTAACACCATATTTGTGTTGCAGAAGAGGGCTGTTCGTGCAATTTATAACATGGGCCCCAGAGAATCACTTAGAGATAAGTTTAAAGAAATTAATATTATGACAGTGCCTTGTCAGTATATATACGAAAATTTAATGTATGTGCACAAAAATGTTCATTTATTCAAAAAAAATCGCGATAATCATAGTATTAACACTAGAAATAAAGATAAACTCGCTGTTCCCACTGTTAGGCTCGCTAAAGTTAATAAGTCTTTTATAGGGCAATGTGTACGCTTCTATAACAAGGTCCCAAGCAACGTGTCAGATTTGTCGATTGGCAAATTTAAAAACGTAATTAAACATAAACTGTCTATTAAAGCATATTATAAAATATCTGATTATTTAGAAGACAAAAAAGCTTGGGATGAATCTGCTCCAACTCGACTCGGCATCCGTAACAAAATTGTCAAGGATCATACAAAAAAGTGTTAAGACCAGACAAGTTTCTTGCCGGATTCTTCTTGAACTGGGGTTAGGAGGAACCGGCACCTAGATTCACTAGCATGTAAGAAGACGATTCAAAGTGGTCCTTGTGATTGTAATGAATAAAGTTATTTTGAATTTTGAATTTTGAATTGAATTTTGAATTTATGCTTAGTTTGGAGCTAGATGTGTGCATTGTCCACTAAAATGTAATACTTAAGAGCTACGCTAATTATGTGATTACTAGCCCGCAACTTCGTCTGCGCAGGATTAGTACTTCGTGTAATACTAACGGTTTTTGCAGCGCACGCCAGAATAGCTCGCAGATGGCAGATGTAGTACTTGACACTTATCGTTATATTTTGGACAATTCATACAATATCTTTTTAAATTATAGTCTATGTGTTATTCTGATGTATAATCTATATTATTGTAAAGTTTCATTAAAATACATTCAGTAGTTTTTGCGTGACAAACATACGTACAAACTTTCGCATTTATATTATTATAGTAGGATATAGATTATAGAGGGTAGGTATATAAATATTCTATCAGCCATTTGGTCACCATAATTCATGCTATGCTTAGTTTGAGATTAGATGGTGTTGTGTTCATAAAGATGGAAGAGGTTTGTTGGTGTATATTTTTGGATACGTAACCCAAATTAGATCTTTTGAATAAAATGCATACAGCAAAGAGTAAGGACCGCGCGCTGATGATGACGATGGCACGAAACCCCGAACATCAAACATTAAAAAAAATATCACACTCACGCGAAAATCGCGCGTCAAAAAACCTTATTATCGATACACAATCGATCAAGGTTCGACTGTTTCGATTATAGGTAATTTCACCGGCCAAAAAGCGATGGTGCATTCTTCTATAATGAAATGACAATTACGCGAGGACAGAGAATAAGTAATAGTTGACAATCAGAAGATTCACTTTACTTTACTCCATATAGATGAGATGCCATAGCAAACATGAGCTATGTCTTTGACAGAAGTTCGTAAAAAGAAGCCACAGACGCAATAAAAAAATTTGATGGCCTAGTTTTGTAAAGGTCACTAGCAGGACTAAGGGAACTGGACAAAACGTAAATGATACAAAGGCAAAACGAATCTTTAATCGTTTCGATAAAGCTAATTTTGCATTGAAACACGATTGGAGTGGAACAGGTCTGACGAGGCGAGAATCTGAGGGCATTACGGAACTTTCAGCAGGATACCAAGAGTTCTCGATAGATTAATCTGGTTCGAGAAAATGAAAGATAAAGAATGAAAATATAAATTTATTACTTGTTATTTTATTTGATATATCTTAAAGTACAGAACCAGTGCGGTAATAGACAGTGGTGGCAATTCAGTTGGTTCATTTCTAAAATTAGGAATTGTCTAAAATATATTTAGTTAGTCATAGCATTTGTAAAACCTATTCGGTTGGTACCATCTAACTAAATTAGGAACACTTAATTAAGTTGGATAAAATTAAATTAGGATGAGTTGGTAGCAGCAGAATACCAAAGGTCAATTTGACAGTTCAAAACCTAATTTTAGCTAAAATTAATTAGGTTGGTGCCAACAGAATTGAGGCCAATACCATACAAAGCAGATTTGCTAGCTGAAGAAAAAAAGGGTAAACCAAGTACCATATCTTGTGGCTAAAGAAATAACTTATCTCTATTTTATAAAATATGAAGAAAAATATTTGTAGCTAAATATTATAGCCCACATTCTTTGCTCTTTCCTACGTAAAACCCTTTTAAAAGAATCCACATCAAAGAAAAAACATTCCTAAAAACATCAACAATTCGTATTTTCGCAAATATTTTTTGCGCTACGTTGGTAGGAGTTCGCGCATTTATCGCAAGGGAGACGTTCGATTGTTTTATAAATAAAGCCTTAGCAAAAAATACTATCGATCAATCGTGCGAAAGTCAAGCGATGGCCACAGATAACAACCACACAATGGACTTTCCACCTTGTACTTCAACCTTACGGTTTGGTTTGTGTTGCTTGGTACAAAATTGTTATAACCTCCAAGGTAACCCCTGCAAAGGATTATGTGCTTTGACTGAAAAGTGTATGGTCGGTTTTTATTCAGCAAGCAAGTGAAGAAGACACATCATACTCGTGCGTACAAACGTGAAGGATCCCGTACTCAAACTGTCCAAACATTTTATACTTTCAAATAATATACTATCTCTAGTGATGATCGGAAATGCTTTATCTCCCATCTGCTTATGGTTCTTAGATCTTTATTAATGCAGCCCTGATTTTGACGTGACACCGACGTAAAGTTATGCTATTGTTGCTAGTGGCCTGTGAAGAGGATAGTCGCTGGTCACTTTATTTCCGACTGTCAGCGCACAGATGTATTTATTGGTGATGGCTGTAGATGAGATGGTGATAAGATTATATTCAATCGTGCCAAAATCTGAAATGATGAGAAGACCCTTAGTGAGGAATCATAAATGAGAACAATTCTTGAAGAGTTTGTTGATATCTGTGAATTGAATGAGGTTGATTATACCCACTTTGATTGGCATTAATATATGACATTGGTGGAAATTTGGTTGGTTCATTTCTAAAATTAGGAATTGTGTAAAATCCAACTGTGAACAAGAACTGTGTAAAACCTATTCGGTTGGTACCATCTAACTAATTTAGGAACGCTTAATTAAGTTAAATAAAATTAAATAAGGATAAGTTGGTAGCAGCAGAATACCAGAGGTTAATTTGACAGTTCAAAACCTAATTTTAGCTAAAATTAGTTAGGTTGGTGCCAACAGAATTGAGACCATTGACTATTTTGTTTATAGCATTGTATTTATAACAAATTCTAGTAGTGGAGACCTATTGACCCATATTGGTTCTCGAGTAAGGTGTACTAAAAATATAACGGATAAATAATTGGTTATAGGTGATATGGTTAATGGTTCTCTAGGCCAGCGTACTCGTATGTGGTGTCAGATCACCCCTATGGTAGCTTCAAGTATCTGTTCTTTATTTAAGTTTAATGATAATGGCCACAATTCTGTTGGCAATTACCTAACAAATTTTAGCTAAAATGAGGTTTAGAACTGTCAAATGAATCTTTGGTATTCTGCTGTTACCAACTTATCCTAATTTAATTCAAGCGTTCCTAACTTAGTTAGATGGTACCAACCGAATATGTTTTACAAATGCTATGACTAACTAAAATATATTTTAGAAAATTCCTAATTTTAGAAATGAACCAACCGAATTGCCACCATTGGCATTATGATAAACGAATATACATTAATAGTATTGCAAAAACTCAATGAAACTCTTTTTGGTCTAAACCTACCTACACTTTATTGTTCATCTGTTTTTTTTTTTATTATTTTACAATAGTTTGTTTGTCACTATTTCAAAAACACTATTATACTAAGTTAAGTCCGCAATTTTAATTGAATTTTACACTGGTCTTTTCAGTTTACTGGTCACAAAAAGGTTCTAACGGAAGACTAGCGTTTAAAAGAAGAAGAAGAAGAGATGATGTTCCTTCTTCTCTTCATATAATGGCATCAATAATAATTTTGCCAATGTCAATTCACTTATACTGATACAGATACATACAGATAATAAAACTGTAAAATGTCGTAAAAATTCCGTACAAGAAAAATAGTATTATAAAATAATAACGTTTTATAACTAAAAAGTAAACCGACTTCATTGAATATATTTGAGGCCATAAATAAATACAACCGAATTGAGAACCTACGCCTTTTTTTGAAGTCGGTTAACACCGCTGGAAAGTCATAAGAAACCAAAATATCTAAATTTCGATAACATATTTGGATGGATTACATATTTTTACCAGCAATTTTACAACCTGCATATGCTGAGTTAGAACCCTTTTGTAACAGTATGTACCTATGTACTTGTTTTACATTTAAATTATAATTATTATTATTATTATTTTATTTTATTTTAACTTATTTATTTGTGTCCATGCTGTTACAAATAAATACAATACAATTCTATTTTTTTTTAGAAGTTACAAAGTTCATGTTGGTGTCGGAGCCACCTGAAGGTAGTCACTGTTAGCAAGCAACGCGTGTGAATTAAATAATATACTAGAACGAAAAATATTGCAAAAAGTCAGTGAGTTTTATCAAACCATGGTAATTACAATAACAATGCATAGTAGAAGTCTATTGGATGGTGCAGTGAAATCGAACGAAGCGAGCGAAATTACTAAAACAACAACATTTGTCACGGCTTGTTTTTGTGTCGCCCACGAAGCTGAGCATGTAATGTGGCATGTGCCTTAAAATAAAAGCAGCGCAGTAGATGAGGTTAAAGATTTTTTGTAAAACAACTTGATTCAATCGTCTTGTTAACGTTTCGAGTTAACAACATCTAGATTTTATGAATGATTGAAAACACTGGTTATTTTATACTTACTGTGCTTTGTCTACACGGCTCACGTACGACGCAACCACTAAGTAATTGTTGCATGATTTTCCTCCGGTTACGAACTCTATTTGGCTTATTATTAGCTAGATTGGATTTTGCTAGAAATGCCGAACCTAGATGTACCACGTGATGTTTTTGAACTAAGTGACAAAGTTCACAAGCCGCTCCGCTTTTGACTTGTACCATTTAGGCACAGTCAATTAAACGATTCGCCTACACGAAACTACTTCTTGTCTCTCTATCACTCCTATAATATTGATTATAAATTACTTGATGTGTCAAATCATTCCTACACAACACTTGAAAGGTCACGGAACATGTGTTTTAGATATTTAATATTATTTATATAACCGACATCATAAGGTTATTCGAAATGTGGTATTGAAGCATTTGTTTGTCAATGTAATTGATCAGAGCCACCTAAAAAATACCATTGAAATGATAGACCGTTGATACAAAGTCATCAACATTAAACAATATTGAGACCATAACTCGATTGCAAATTTAGTAGTAAATCCAATAAAAACCCTGACACAACATCACTGTACCATATCTATCTTATGGCATAAAACCACTATCTGATCTGTACCAATATTTACCTATCGAAACACACGCAGTAATGTGCGTGCAATTAATTCCAATACTCATCCATGTATATTCATATCTGTTTATACATTCCACGCACAGTGTGCTCATTATGTGAGTGTAATAGATATTAATGCGCCAGTTATTCCTGCAAAGCGTGTCTAAAACCTGCTGTTATGTACTGGTTTCTTCATATTTATCCTGGCTGTTAAAATAATAAAGAGGTTGACCTTGAAACAACCTTTAAAAGTTTATTTCGATTGTACTGTTTAATACAGAGCGATCAATTTATTTAAATTAGGAATAAGTATAATAGATAATATAGATAGAACTGTATTATGATAAAAAAATCATATGGAGCAATGAAAAATGTAAGAAAATCTTTTGTCCAAAGGTCGATCGAAATAGTCGATGTCATCTGCAGAAGTGTAAAACTGTGTCGAAGACATCAACGCCCTCCTCCGAGAATATATACAAATTTCCTTAACATTATACATTGATAATATAATATGTAGTTGGCTAAAGTAGGGCCCTCCCTACTTTACCTAACTACATATTGTGGTTGGCTACATATTAGGGTGTGTTTGTGTAAGTGTGTGTGTGTGGGTGTGTTTGTTAATGTGTGTGTGTGTGTGTGTGGGTGTGTGTGTATGCGTTCGTGTTCATGTGTTACTTAAGAGGAACCAATAGGTCTTCCGTATCAGTATAGGTTAGTGTCTAAAGCCATTCATGGGTTTTAGATTTACATTTGTTAAATGGAAGGGAATAAACTAATAAGGATAGTAATCGATACCGAACTTCAGTGCACAATTTTCTGCCAAACACATTTGTATCGTGCAATTTGATCAATTAACAACATCATCGATACGATAGAATCTTATCGGCCATCTGCACCGCCATTCATCCCACCTGCCGACAGGAAGATTGTGCAAGATAAATAGATAAAACTTAAGGGCATTTTCTACCGGGACAGCTTGGCAACTCAAATAGTTGCTCAAACATAATAATAATCATTAATTGGCATTTAACAATGAGGATTTTCCTTTTTATTGCGCACTGAGCTAAAGTTATACCAATAATGAATCAGTAACATGACGCAGAAAGCAAACTAAGAGGCTAAATATATTTAGTTGCGTATTGCGCTTGCAAGTAGCGTATTAAGAACAAAAGGAGCGCAAGCGCAACCAATCAGAAAACTATCGTAATTTTATTATGCATCACACTAGCCACGATCGCTAGTCTTGGGACCACGGTTGCACAACTAGTCGCGCTAACTTAGTGGATTGGTGGAATAAAGGCCTAGGGGATGAGATAATTGGTTAATTGATAGTTGTAATCATTGAGTCATGAACGTGATGGTGATATATCAACATGATAAAGGTCACTGAAATTGTAATTTATTGAAACTGTTTGGACAGGTTGTTATACCTATACGAAATGATGACCTGCTTCGATATTTTTTAGTTTGGAGTTATTTGTTGCTTGTGCATTTAGGTATACACGTTGCGAACAAAACCTTTCAACGTTGTCTCAGAGTAACGGTGTTTGCATTACTGGCTACGGGCATCAGTCTCGGTTCGAATTTGGCACAATAATCGTCGATCATCCTGCCGATTAAAGTTGTTGGAGACTAGCACCAGTTTCTGATGGCTATCGAGTCATTGCAATTATCAAATGTCATAGTTCACTACAAGTGCTGCAAGCCACGTCTTAAAGTTTATGTCGACAATTTGACGATGGCGAGTTATTCGCTAGGTATTGGATCGGCCGAACTGGTGCTAAGGACCCAGGTCAAGTGCGGCTTAACCGCTGAAGAGTTATACTCATTGCTGTTTAAACAATCAAGTGATTTAGTTTCATTATTCTGTAATGTGATTTAAATAGCTGCCGAGCCGATATACAGAGAGGCAAAGCAAGTAAATTGAAGGGAGGTTATATATAATACGTATTTTGGCTAGTAGTAAAAGACTTAGGCTTAGGCTATAGTAGATAATGGCCTCAATTCTGCTGGCACCAACCTAACTAATTTTAGCTAAAATTAGGTTCAGAACTGTCAAATGAAACTTTGGTATTTTGCTGTTACCAACTTATCCTAATTTAATTTTATCTAGGTAATTGAATTAAGCGTTCCTATTTTAGATGGTACCAACCGAATAAGTTTTACAAATGCTATTACTAATTAAATATATTTTAGACAATTCCTAATTTTAGAAATGAACCAACCGAATTGCCACCAATGGCTAGTCAAGATTATAGAATATGAATTGTTGTATGAACACGAACGTGCAGGAAATACTTTACCCGATTCTAAAACATTGCAGTTGCGGCCAGAGGATGTCAGTGGATGGTCTCATTGTTGTTGTATTAATGGGACACCTATGAACAATGCGGGACGGGATCTGGTCATCGTAGTAGCTGACAAAATAACAACATATATTTTACTTCATTGGACTGTTGAAAATTCATGATGCACATAATGCAACTTTCTTATTAACAGCGGAACGTCAATCTTCTTGAAGACAGGGGGAGTATTAACGCTGAATATTGTCGAAAAACAAATTGTTTTCGCCGCCTATAGTGATGGGAATGCATATCGATAAAAATAAATATCGAGAGTTGAGAGCTTGTCGTAAAATATCGAGATCTGAAACGATTATTGGAGTTAAATTTGAATAAAAGTGCTTTGTAAGTGTAAGTTATACTGAAAGTACTTATGGTACATCTTGTAAACGAATCGTAGTCAATAAAAAAACTGAAAAAGAAACGGGACTTCACTAATAATAATATTTTACAAAAGCTTAATATTCAAAGCCTATTTTGATTAATACCTAAAGGAATAACGCCATGTTTGAATATAAATTAATCAAAGATCGGATGTAACAGATTAGATCAAATTATCGACAGACTACACCTTTCTATGAGTCCGATAAATATTAAGATATTATCTAAACCTGTTATGCCAAGACGTCAAAATTATTTAATCAATCAACCTAAGAACCCACGTGTTTTATACACAAAAGCAAAAATTCATTGATTATTTTTTTAGAGTCCAAGATATCGACGGAGACGCGTGAAGTTAAGACCTTGAACTCAACTAGGCTCAAGAGTCTAGTGGTGTAATTACTTATCGATATACTTAAATAAATAATAATGCTGGACATTTCTGGGTCTGGGTGTTTCTATGTATAATATGTATTTACAACGAAAATAAACGATGTCTAAGTAGTATATCAGTTATGTGGTGCCCATAACACCAGCTCTGCTTACTTTGAGGCCAGATGATGCTGATTATAGTATTATTTCACACAGCATCATCTAGCCCCACATGACTTATGTATGACTTATGGAAACCATATGACTGTTACACTACTATTTTTTGTTTTGTATACACATACAATATTATACCCAAACCAGAGACAAATATTTACATTTGGTAAACTTAAATTTTTGTTCCGTGTCGGGAATCAAACCCGCAACCATCGTCAAAAGCGTACCTTCGCCAACTGCGCCACAGAAGTCGTTATAATTATGGATATTGATGGATAAAGCTATGTAGTAGATATAACATCAGTAACAAGTAGGTAACTTAAATGGTCGTTTTACATTCAGTAAGAAAAGGCGGTGATAATATATTAGTAGGTTGATAAATAATAAATAAATAATGCCGGACATTTCACACAGCATCATCTGGCCCCAAAGTTAGCAGAGCTTGTGTTATGGGTACCACATGCTTGACTGATATACTACACAAATACTTACAACATACTAAAAACATTCATATTATAAATAAACACCCAGACCCAAGAGAAACACTTGCAGGTCATCATATCAGCCATTAGGAAGTCCACTGCTGGACATAGGCCTCCCCATAGATTTCCAGGAAGAACGATTTTGAGCCCTCTCCATCCACCGACTTCCTGCGATCTTTACAATGTCAGTCAATCGTCAGACTTGCAGGTCATACAAACATAATGTCACGCCAAGAAACGAACCCGCAACCTTCTGCGTCTCAGGCGGGCTTTGGCTAACTGCGCCACAGAGGTCGTGATAGGTTTAATCAAGGTGGTTAAGCATAATAGCAAGTAATTGTACATTACTGTTTTATTTGCGTGTAAAAGTTATTCCTTAACAATAATTATAATTTAATTGGTGTTAAACATTTTATTTCCCTCGTTCTGCTAACGTTTTAATCAAATGTACTTGGAAAAAGTAATTGTATCAGATGAGATGTCATGATTGTCTCAAATGAAAAGTTTTATAAAAACTATTTAACTGTAAAATCCTGTAAGTGTATGTATATAGAAGCACACAGACAGGTTAGCAAATAGAAAAACAAATCAAA
Organism: Lampropteryx suffumata; assembly: GCA_948098915.1. NCBI lineage: Eukaryota > Metazoa > Arthropoda > Insecta > Lepidoptera > Geometridae > Lampropteryx > Lampropteryx suffumata. The sequence continues at coordinate 17,227,877 of OX402557.1, read as the reverse complement.
GTCAAAGTCAAATGATACTTTATTCAATACAATCACAAGGATCACTTTGAAACGTCTTACATGCTAGGTGAATTTAGGTGCCAATTCATCCTAACCCAAGCCCGAGAAGAACCGGCAAGAAACTCGATCCATCTTATAACCTTCTTTATCGAAGTAGGACATCATTTTTATTTTAGTTTTGTAAAGTTTTTGGGCTAACGTTTCACTTTCGCTTGGCTATAAAATTGCAGGTTTACCTCTATATATTCGAGCGTCATAAAGGTATATATTTCTGGTTGAGCTTTCTTGGCTGTCTGTCAAAAGCTTCCGTGAAAGAGGGTATATTACAATTTATTTAAGAGACGCCATTTTGTGTAATCTATATGATTTCGCGCCAGACTGAGAGCAAATACGTCGGTGTGGCCGCCACTTATCTCTTAAATAACGCTTTCGGGGCCATCAATTATGCGAACATGTAATTGAAATAAAATCTTACAAGATAATTGAAAAGCAGGAGTAATGTCGACTTGACACGGAACTTTCGAAATTACTAGGTGAAGGTGGATGAGTTGGTTTCGAGATACCCTCCCCTGCTATTAGGTAAGAAAAAGCGTATTTATCAAAACTTATTGATTGATGAATTCATGTTTAATTCTTCTGAAAAAAAAAAAAAAGGGTGAACTAAACTAAATATTATGATCTCAGCGCGTGGACTAGGTCCTGTTATGAATACGGTAGACAGACACTACCGTTGTATTTTAACTTGTAATTTGTAATATGGCTATCAATAAGCCAGATGCGCACCGGCTTTTCATAATGGCCGTTCGGTGTTTCTCGCTGAGTATAAAAATGTTCGATAACGCGTCCCGGTTCTGCAATTTGCATTAATATAACGTATTCGCGTTATCGGATGCTGCGGACTGGCAGCTGGCAACACTTGGAGGCGATATACTTGCTTACGAGAACACGGGATTTATTAAATTTCGAATTTATAAAGGTACAATTTTTACTTTGTACGTGAGAAACATTATTTTAGGGTAGAACTCACCCACTTACTATTATGTTTTATTTCTTTAGGTATTGATACATCTAGTACCTATTTGAACACTGTAAATAAACCATTATCTCTCGATTGAGAGATTGATGAAGTTATAACTGATGATTGAAAGCAATACTTTCTTATAATTAGCAAGAATACCTACATACATTACAACGATGGCATCCGTTAACGATGTCCGTCACACCAGCTCTCTACATCTCCATAATGTGACAATGAGCAATCACTCATCTGTTCATTACGATCTTGGAACGCAGCATATGGAGCGAAACATATGGCCGAATTAAATGTCAATAGTTTTTTTTATATCAAGTTATGTATGTTTTCGATACGTTCGTTATCGATATCGATTAAAACAATTCGAATCGATTTATTCGTATATAAAATGAAATGTTAATCTAAATTATGCCTATTCAGTTTTTCTGTGGGAAAGAAGCACTCGTTACAATTTGGAAAGCTATTTAATAATGTCAATATATTCATTACAATTTAAGCTGACAGTTCAACTTAATCGGTTTGCGTTTCCATCACTGAATTATCACTTCAAATTGAATTGCAAAACAATTATAGCAAAGAAAACAATTCAGTTTCGATAAAACTCAATCAGCCGTTTGTTTAACCATTGCGGAAAATAATGGGACGGCTGAATGAAATGCCAATGCAATTTAAGCAAAATTACTTAAATAGAAACTTATGTTAATAATATTGTTTTAGTAGTTAACGAACTACTAAAACAATAATACGCACTTACCGCGTATTTTTTAATTTAATCCCAACATTTCGGTTACAATAACCTTGGTCGCGGGCTGACTGATGGTAATACGCGATAGATACCCGTGAACTATTAAAACAATATGAATATGTATGTACATACCTGTTAATAAATCATTTTGGAACCATATGAATATTGATCGCAAAAGTTTAAAAAAACGTGTGCGTCCCGGGACGCCCGCGTAATCTAACTAGCGCTGTGAGTTAGAGTGAGAGAAGAAAAGCCTGCCTACCGCTGCTGCCGTAGGTATGCGTGAAAAAAGGAAAGCTAGACAGACTGGCTCCGTAACGCGTTACGCCACGAAGCGGTTTACCCTCCCATAAGAAGTCATCACTTCAAAATAGTTATTTTTATACAAAAACTTCGATGTTACATCTAACGATTACGCATCGATGACATTCGGATTATTTCAAGTTATCACTCACCTTAGTTTGTGGGTATTTCATTATCAGACTGTAAAATGTTAAATATTGACCTGACTCACATAATTTCATAATATTTCAATCTCCTATTTATCATAATGAACCGAAGTCCTACAACTCCTCAGACTAGACTAAACGATTGGTCAATAAAACCTATAAGTGGATGTACCACCAATAATCAACGTGTTCCTATAACTCCTATTGAATTGATGATCGGTGAGTGAAAATACGAAACCGTTACAACGTGACCTTCCGAAGTCGAATAACTGAGGCAGAACTAGTAATTCTAAAGGGTCCTTTACCACTGGTCAGGATTGTGGCAAATAGTTTCACGTACAGAAGATTATTCACGAAAGTCGCAGTATTTTAAACGAGTAGGTACTTTAAGTTCTGACTCTGACCTCTTGAGATAATGTAGGTGTCAGTTTTAATGTATTATTCAAATTGATGTGAAAAAGTAAGCTGAATAAATTCTTTACGAGGCTCTAAATTTTAAATAAATAAAGCGTGAACCTATCTACATAATTGTCCAAATTTACTTGATGTAAATTTCTTAAACTCGATTACATTTTTATCTTGATACAAATTATAACGATAGATATTAACCATCAGACAGACGTCTATATTTCAGATAGATTTATGAAATCAAATCACGATGACACAATATAGAAATATACAAAATATTGATACCTGTGTACAAACTCTAAAAAGCACATCGAAAAAAACACACAAAATTCAATCATATTAGACAGGTTAGTAATTAATTTTCAAACCGAAGAAAAATAATAAGAAAATGCACTTACCTCAGTTACTCTTCTTTTTTCTTTCTTCGTAATAAGTTCCGGTATTTCACTTCAACGCAAAAGATTGGCCAATCTTATTCTAGTCATAATAGTAACGTAGATTGATTTAAAACGCAATCGATGCCAAAAGAAAGCTATAAAAAACGCCTTTTCACTGTCCGGACCTAAAGGAGGATCATTGAGCAATTATTGCATGTTTATGATTGTAATATTCGCCATCGAACGGCGAAAGTAATTACGAAGACAGGTACAACTTTTGGCATCGATGGAGCTCTAACAACCGACCGATTTCGAAACCGCGCATCGGAGACTTTCAGCACGAAGTCAGACACGGCTGGGAAAATTCGAATCGGTCGAATTATCGATAAAACCAAACACTATCGGACACACCCCTCAAATCGATAAACATAATTAAAACGTCAAATTGGATGTTTTACGACAATGTTGGTAATGATAGCTTGTTGATTAAGTAAACCGCGACGGGAGGATGATCCGTACGGTCCGATGGCGGCGATCAGAGTCAAAACTCAACAAAATTTCATCGAATGCACGAACAACACTTTAGGCCTTTAAGTGATGTTCGGAATTTCGATAAAATAGAGAAGAGTTCCGACTGGGGCCCCAAGATCGCCGCCCCTATGTACAAGTTTCTATCAGTTTGCCGTGAATTAAACTTTCAATGAAAATTGAACTGAACGGTGCGAAGTGGAACTTTATATTGAAAAGATATTGAATGTTCAATTTCCAGCTGGACGTCGTACGGGACCAGTTCCCGGGCATCGTCCGACAGTGGGTGGGAAGGGAGGCTTACGATAACACAAAAATGATCAAACTTTTTAACATTTTATTTTTATAATTTTTTTAATGTCTCTTCCGATTTCATCTACGACATTCTACAAACACATAATATAAATTATTCGAAACGATAAAATAAGATATTAAAAATAGAGTAGATTAAATCTTTCAAAAAATATTTAAATAGAAAAAACTTGTACAACATTGCATCTAGTATTAAAATTATTCTCGCTTATTAATTATTGTACATATTTACAAAAATGTATTTTACAGTAACAATGATCTAGCGTCTTTAGGTATTGTTTCTATCACATTGCCTTTTGTCACGTGAGAGTAACTTTGTGACGTCACTCGAAACATGACGTCACTGAAAATGGGATTCATAAAAAAGTAGCCGGTTTCACAACCATATTTAACAATGAAATGTCACAACACTAACACAAGAAAGCTGTAAAAGAACATTAAGATCTTTCATGGATTTTAAATATTTTATAATCATCAAAGTATACCTAGTTTTACTATTAAAACTATAATGAATCATATTTTAAAATAAACTTTTCATGTACTGACTACTGTTCTATATTATGTCATTGTCGATGCTTACATTGACATAATATATGTACGTAAAAAGTTCTATTTAAAATATAAAAATTACATGTTTTTTTTTCATCAAACAGACAAATGTTAATTTACAGCTACTAAAGAATATACATACTTGCACCTTTAAACATGACTGAAATAAGGCCATACGATAAACACAAGAAACACTACAGACATGATAATGAGAGCTATAAATTTATACATAAAAATATACACCATGTTCCGCGTGTTCCCGCGCGTGCAAAGCCTTTACCCAGACATGTTTAAACGAGAATAAAATGATTGCACGTCGCACATTTATCAGTAAAACATGAATAATCGCCGCCGAAGAAATGAGCGTCCACGAAAAACTCAATTTCATTTAAATATATGATTCCGTGGTTTTTGTTTCAAGTCTTTCATGTTAAGTTTCTGTCAACGTGCGACTGATTGCGGCAGGTTGACGCCTCAATGACAGCTTGACGGTATAATGCAGAGTTTACACGCTCAGTCAAATGTCGATGTCAAGAGACTGTTATTTTAATAAATAAATGTTGTCATTATATCTAAATCATTGACTGAACGCTTGCTAGAACTGCATGGTTCAACAAGTGAACCGTTATCATAAAAATAAAAGACTCTTACTTTATGTTTTAAGACCAAAACACTATAAAAATATTGTAAGAATACGAATGTGGGTTATTTTGCCCACTTCACGTCACTAGTGATGCAATCTCTAAGGCTATTTATGAGTCAGTTAGCTTTCTCTCTGCTTGTGTCGCTTCAACGTTATTTTACAGACCTTATAGTCCATTAACAATAAATACAATGTCAGATCTTTCCAAAAGTGAGCATTTTATACTACGTATTTCATTTCAATTTACTAATTAATTACCTCTGAGGCTTAAAATCCTTTAATACTGAAATCACAACAGTCATTCTTTCATTGATTTTAAGTACTTGTTTTAAGTTTTTAAGGCACTTAACTTATATACATAGGACACTGTATAGTAAATTATGCACATACTATCAAAACGTTTTTTTTTAATAGCGTCATTTTTCATTGTTTTTCCACCTTGGTTCCACCGCGTTGTTAGAACACATTCGTAACTTAGATATTAATAAAATTAATTAATATTATTTATCGACGTCAAAATCGCGATATTCAATTTTACTAGTAATCACTTTTCAGCTAATCTTATTCGTTAATTTTAAATACTAGTAAAATTGAAATTTGACTGACGCTAAATTTTAATATATAAAGAATTGATTAAAAACCTAAAAATACTTTTAATAAAAAGCATTGGTTTAATTGAGTACAATGGTTTTAGAAACCTTCCAATTAAATTGAAGCGTCAGTCAACAGTAAGTAAAGAACCGTTCACACAAACAACATGCCTTACAACTAAATTGTTCTCATTACGTTGGATGGATCACAATCATGTTATACAACACTGAAGCATACTGGGAATGTTACGTTACATATACAGGTATCAATACCAAGAAGTCCAACAGGACTCCTAAAACTACAATATAAAAAATATATTAAGATTTTTTAACTAGAGATCACCTAAGATTCCCTCTCCGCCGCAGCAGCACCAAAAGCACCGATTAGAATTATTGATCGTAAATTTGATCGTGTAAACGGGGCCTAACTATTCGTTGCATTCAGATTGATACGTACTTAAACCTATTAGAGGATGGCACTTCTTTAATGGCCTGAGAACTAATGAGTAAAATGCATTAGAGTATAAAACTTAAAGTAAATGTATTGGCCATCGCATCACATAGAACTTTTGGACTGATGAATCAGTTACTTCAAAATATATACCTACTGATTTATATTTTGAACTAATTTTTCAGGCATCAGTTCGAAACCGTATGGTGGCCTCAACGCGAAAATATAAAACATAATGTACATAGCAATCGTTTATTATGCTAAGCCTCGCACATCGTGTTTGGTAAATCGACTCACGTATATTTGTTTGTCTTCCCTCATGTCTCACATCCAGTGCACCGATGTTGACTATTTATTATGATTTAAATGACTTGTCGAGTTAATTGTCTTCTTTGCGAGAATTTGAGGATAGAAATATAACTTAACATAGATTTAAGTGACAATAGAGTCAGTTCAATGAGTAGAGACGTCAATCATTGCATTTTGAATCTAATATCATTGCTATTAATATCTCCCCATCATTCTTCTTTTAGAACGAAATCGTTATCGAACACTGGTTTATTTCTAATTATGTTTGTAAAACGAAAACTTTACAAATTTTATGTTTTATGAATCTTAATCCGAGTCATGAAATTCTTGTAAAAAGACTGACGTAAAAACTTTCACGTATAGAGAGAAGTAAAAATATTGAAAGTGTTATCAAGTAATTGAAGTCTTTGTACCCGAACAGATTTTTGTCGCCAGCGACAAGCCTGTCGTCGCATATAACCGCAAACGTATTGCAATAGTGACCTTCCGAATCACAAAGCACTGGTACCGTTATTGCGAAAACCATAATGTATCGGATAACACACAAAAGAGAGCCGTTCAAAATTAAGTCATAATTTAAAGAAGATGACCATTTCGAAAGGTGACCGAAAGTACCAGCGAATTTTATCGTAACCACCTACGGCTGATGTCACTGTCCTACTGAAACAGGAACTGGAAAACAAATTATTTAAAATCAGAGATATAAACGTTCGTTGTGCAAGAAACATTGTAGCTACAGAGTGCGGACCACCGGATTGCAAAAAGTAAGTTAGGTCGCGTAGGTCGACCGTGGGCGGGCGGAAGTGAGAGCGTCAAGCCGACGTCAAAGTTAAACGTGGACATTTCGCATCCTTATCTAACAAACTGAAATAGATGAACAGGACAGAGAGAGCGATAGAGCAATTCCACAAAGTCACAAATCTTACAAGGCTCTTCAGTTTACGAGCACTTTCGATACAGAAGAAGTAATAGTACCAGTGATGCAACCGATCGGTCCTCTGGCCACACTGCCTTTCGTTGAGAAAAATATGGTCATTATCGTGCGACGGCAGAAAACGCACAAATTACAATATTCAAGTCACGTTCTCGTAAAAACTGCAATAAATGTTGGGTTTATGTTCACAATTAATGCTTTAAGTAATGAGTAATCGATCTACAATCTACATGCTGATATGAAATTTGCTCGCGTTTCATTCATCAATTACGACGGAGAGTAAATAAGTGAGTGTATTAATTTATCGTGATTTAAAATGCGGTTGCGACTGTAGCGTGCCGAAACGTGCGTACAATTACGTTATGAGGAAATATATGGATGTTCTACTGTTTTTATATTTCAATGCGTTTTGATGAAGTCTGCAGAGCGATAAGTATGAGATACGGTCAGGCTTTAGCCATAAAAAGGTTGTTACAGAAGGCTATCAATTAGGACTATGTCGGATTGTGAAGACAAAGCACGTGCAAGATAGTTTATCTTTTTTACGCGTATTTTCTTGGTGATTGGAGTAATTCATTACGTACTATCTTGTCGGTTAGCGGACAATGGCTCGCCAAGAATGGCCGTAAACTAAGTGAGACAAGAGTCTACTATTTACTATCAAATTGCATGCCTGTGAAGCAAGCATTATTGTAACATTATCATGAACTTTGAGAAAATTTTATTTAGATGAAGATTTCAAACATTTTCAAAGAAAGTATACTTAATGAAAACTATTATTAAAAGATAAACCTAAAAGAACTAAATTACAGCGTACTGACTAACTCCTGCGCAAACGCAAGTTTACGATCCAATCAAAGTCTTTGGATAGTCGGTCTCTACGCACGCTTGAATCTAACCTTTACTACTATTCAATACATTTATATCCATCAGCCTTCAATTAAGCCCTTTTCCGAAATAATTATTGTCTATTCTGTGACTTTATATGCAATTAAAGACGACAGAAATGTAAACTTTGGGGATAAGTGTACGTCTCGGTTAGAGCTCGCTGCGGGTTAATCAGCCACCGATAATGACACGAAACAACTCGGCCAATTTAATTTGCTACAGTTTTGAAAGCAGCATTCGATTCTAGAGAATGCCGAACAGGTTTTTTGATACAGTTTTTTCAGAAAAGAAAGGCTCCGTTTTGTTAATGAAGGCAATTTCGGTAACTGGACTGATTAAAGTGACGGTGACGGGCATCGATTACGCACGAGAGAACGAACGGCCGCGATCTGATAGCGACAGGATTTTAGATTCACAACACGATCGAAAGGTACGAGAGTTGCGTCGCGAACACAATAATTCCGGAATATATCTAGTTAAATGAGCCGAGGAATAGCATCATGCATAAATCATGCGCGGGGTATCGAGAGCCGCACGCGCCGATATGTAACAAGAGGCATTAGACGTTCGCGCGCGGCGCAGAAGGACGTCGCCCACGCGTCATTCTAATGCAGCCATGAGCCAATACGTCGATTATATCACCGTTTATGTAGGTGGCCATATAAGGTTAATGTTTTAGTTAGACGCGTCGAAACCTCTGCTAAAATTCCCACGTAGTGTCGACGCGGAACTAATCCAGCACGTACTATAGATTAGCATTTCAAAGCTTTGTTTGTGCAAGCTCGACGATGCCGGTCAATAGAAAAAGTATGATGGATCGGCGCGGTCACAAAGCATAAGATTTGTTTTCAGAGCTGAATAGTCGTCGAGTTAGTTCGGAACGCGAACGGAATATATTATGCGTGTCCACTCGCCGCACTCTAGCTTGCTCTAGGAAAAATGATGCAACACAATGAACATGACCATGATTCAACTTGAGCCGTAGATGTCTTTGAAAATTTCTAGGAAGTTTTCCTTTGAAGCTTGGAACCGTTAGGCCATCAGCGCTACCGTTAGTGACACCTTTGCAAAAAATAAGTTAAAGGTTTCCAATAAGTTTCTAAGAATATTGATGGACGATATAGGAGGGAGAACAGTGATATTAGCAATCTAGCAGAAATAAGACGGAATTACGACCCTTTGGAGACTCCAATGGCCAAGCAAAACTCGAGATAGAAATTTATGAAATGCAACTGAAACATTTTGCGGTACATCTCCGGTATCCTCAGTTCTCGATAGGTAAATCCCGCATAAATCATTTACAACAATTGTTACCAAATAACGCGGTGTTTACACACAATCCCGGGCGTTCCCACGGCGCTGTCACCGCGGGCGCATATCGCCGCATCTACACCACTCCAGTCCGGTGGACAATCGTCCTAACAAAGCCTCACCGCGAGGGCAGCCTGGCTAGGGTCAGCAGTTTTATCAAATATAAAGGTGATATAGGCCTATGAAAAAACAGAGTATTTTTAAATCTTTTTGTTTTTATAGAAAATATCATATAACGCGCAGTTTTTTTTTTATTTATACGCAACAATGGTCTTAATTGTTGCGCTACGTAAACAAATCGTGTTAAAAATCTGCTAGATTCGGTTAAAAACAGTCGTATTGTCGGACATTGCACAGGCAATCGGGCAACCCTACCGGGACCCAATCATTTCCCACGCGGTAACGGGCCCGCCTCAACCGGGACGCTAGTTTGAATTTATGTTCGCGGAACTATCTCTGAACGGAACATCCAATTCCTACTCACTTCGGTTACTGAGAAACCGCAGGTACAGAAACCGGAGATGTACAGTAAGCAAGCGATAGTACCACATCGTTACCTCCAAAAGCTCAGAGATCGCGATACAAAAGCATGACCGATAGTCTTCTTTCAATAACAAGAAAACAACGCTTGAACTACAAAATCTACTGTCATGCTGATAAGGAATTACAATGCCAATGTTTAGAGAAAAGATTTTTTAATGTTTCACGTTTTGTTAATTTAAATCGATGTGAATGTACCACTCCAAAAACCTCTTTTAATATCAGTTTAAGTTCTTAAAGGATTGAGTCAGTTACTCACTTAGGTATAGACGTAATATCTTCCTAATTTTTATGTTTTTGAAGCAATCACCGCAAAAACGTGAGGTAATGTACAATTCGCGTTATAAAAGCTATTCATTTTATTAACACTGCTCCCAAAACGACAGCAATAAATGTATTTATTTCTGTTTTTCCAGTAGTTGACAACCTTGACAAATCTTATAGGCTTCAGAACGCTGCGTTCTCGTTTTGATCAGGTTTTTAGTGTTTACTTTATTTACGACTGGAGTGAGTAATTGACACGTGCAGACCTAGGACAATTTAGCTCCTGCTTCGAATACCTTAACATTGCTACAATGACTTAAAACGATATCGATACCATGTTCCCATTGCTGAAATGACTCCATTGGTACGACAGTTTTAAAAAAATCTGATTTTCAATTCTTTAGATTTTATTTTCACGAAGTTTTATTTACAGAGTTTTCACAGCAAGTAATTATATTGAATAATATTTATAATATATATATATATATATATATATAGGAACACCTGTCCCCCAGAGTTGGCCGCTGACTTAAACGAAATAGTAAGAGTACAAGCGTTTGCAAAAGGCAGAATCAAGGAGGATGGCCTGATAAATCTAAAGGAAAGTTTATACGTAGAAGTAGGTATAGAACAGACTAGAATATAATGATGACGATGAAAGTTGTACAGTAAAGGTGCTAGACTGTAAGGGTCTTGAGTCGTACGATATGATTTGTAACACAATATCAAAAGCAGGCCGATTGCGGCGCGGGCGGTGCTGGTTTACGCTATTCTCAGCGAGGGACTAATTTTAACCATGTGCGTCTCTGGGCGACTAGTTTTAGGAAGTGGGCCGGCTCGGATCTGTAGTACACAGAACGGTATAAAATCACTGATTAAATAATAGATTTATTAGAGGAGACACGTCTTTGGAAATGAGGCGTGAATATACATAGGTGGAGTATATGGTAGTACCGTGTTAACATACATGATGGTCATGGATGATAGGTAAGTACACAACATGTTAAGACACGCATTTATGTGCTGGATCTGAGGCCCGTATTTCGGAACTAAAATCGAAATCAGATCAATTTGCATAGATTTTCAGAGATATCTAAATTAAAAACTGTAAAAAAAAATATCTGTAGCTCTCGATGTGAGTTTCGAGTTTTAAATGTCTTAAATGTCTATTATAATATCCAGAGAAATTGCAAACAAAAATGTGATAAGAATGTAAGGACAAAGAAGAGCTCCGAGTAGGTAAAGTAACGAGTACACTGTTCATCTAGTTTTTGGATAACTTTACCAGTATGATTCGTAATGAATAAAACCCGTGCATTACGCATGCGCCAGCGCTTATGCGATCTCGTTTACTGGATTGACGCGAGACGCCTCATCCATTATAGATTTAGTCCGAGTATCGTCTCGACGGCCTGTGTCATTTCGATAATTGGACCCGATTATGTTCTTGCGCAATTCACCATCTGCACCAATCACCACTAGACTCAGATCCTTTGATTGACATCTTACGTCACTAAGCTTATCTAGTCCTAATTAGACTCTTTGTTTATAATTAATATCGATGTTAAAAATTTTGTGTTTCTGTAGTAATTAATCATTTCGAATTTCTTCTACGATTCAGGCATAACCACCATCTGTATTAATTAATCTGATCAAACCATCAAAATCATGGTTTCTAAAAATTTATTGAATTTTTTTCATAACTGCTTTTGAATAACCTTTAACATGCGATTAAATAATCATGGCCAACGATAAAAACAGGCAGCTTAAGCCAGTAAACAAACTTCAATTAGAAGAGGTACACGGAAGTGTATGGAATCGATAAGGGTTCGTGCGTGGTGGTGCAGAGAATACAAAGGCGGACCTCCGCTGCAAATCATTAGAATTGCGGTAAGTGAGATGTGAGCGGAATTCCCGCTTTGATCCAGCCTGCTGATAATGACGGATTACTTGGCAACTGCCTGCAGGATGTTTACAACGCTGCTTAAGCTAAGGGTCAGATTGTGCATGATAAATTGGGTAACATCTGAACAGTTACTTGAGAATTGCTACTGAGACACAAAGTAAATGAGCTAAAATAAGCAAAATAATCGCAAGGGAAATATCAAAACAAACGGACAGAATGGGAATTAATAAACGTGTCAGGGAGGAAGAATGACGTACAATGTAAACGTCCGAACATAATTCGCTCGGAAGATTTGTAGCACATTGGAAAGATGAATCTCCGCACGCCAATTTGTATGAGCCGACATAAAGCGTAAGGTAACGAAGCCCCTAAACAAGAGAATAAGCGCACGTGCACCCCCCCAGTTATATTTCACAGGTGACACGGCGACAGCACAAGCAGATTCTACATTCGCCGACGTAACGAGGGAAGCCGCTCACGGCGCTCACCCATTGTATTTATGCCTCAACAATTTATTTATTCGCCAAACATTACGGAGACACAAAATCTCGTCCATAAATACATGTGAAAGCACATATCAAGTATCGGAATGCAAACGGCGGGGCTCGTGCCTGAATTATGCAAGAGCGGCGCGCAGGCTCGGTAATAGTGCACCGACGCAACTCCTAAAATAATGCGTGCACGCCGCGGGCGCGGGCGCAAACCTATCGCCACCGTCAGGATTTCAGCAATTATAAACTTTGTACAGGCCTGGGTCGGAATAAAAATGAGATCCATTACTTTAATGACAGCGCGAATGGGATTCACCACGGTCATCGCTCTTGCGAGTTTTACCAAATTGTGATAGCTTCTTTGGTGGGACATCTCTTCATTTGTTGCGGAGGACACGCCAAAGGCGGGTTGCGAATATTGCTCTTATGTCCGATCGGATTTGGGTCCATCGATCTTGCGTTTGGGTGGTCGGCCGGTGCCACGTTAATTACAAGGGAGAACCGATCATTTAACGTAAATTTCGCAAACATTAAATAAATTTTAAAGATCGAAACGGCGGTGCACTCACGCGCTGTATAATAAATTAACGATCGCATCGATCGCGACATTAGCCGCCTTACTGCTGAATAACTCATGAAATCTGATCTGTATGTCCTAACATCAGACAGGATTACGAATTAGGGTCCTTACAATCACAATTACAAATGGACAAATAAATTCTAAACTAGAACAATAGCATCTGAAAGACGTTCATTAGGAGTCGGTGATACGGGCGTCGACAAACAACTCTATAATCCTAAAACCACACGCGGCGACGATTACAACGCACCCATTAGTCAAATTAGCTTTATTGTTGCTTATGTTGCACAAGACGTCCAATCGGCTTAGAGGCGAACAATTATGTGGTACAATACGATGAGTCAGCCAAATTGCGACTCGAGCGTTTATCAAAACAATAGTATTGATAAGTTAATAAAGCTAGGTGCGAGACTAACGAGCGATTACCAACCGACTCGAGAATAGACGAGGCTTGGAGTGGAATACGTTAGGGACGTGTGACTCAACGTCAACCACCATCAGACTAAAAACGAACAAGAATCCATGTCTCGTGTTGACAATTTCTATACCAGCGATGTTTTTTCCTTCCTGCGATAAACGCTCCTTTGAACAGAAGGAATCCGCTAAGGAATTCGGTGAAGAAACGTGCGCGCCGAAAGCGAAATCTCAAGAGTTGCTGAGAGTTACGAAACGGGCTCGATTTGGGAATACGGCCGCGTGAGGCCACTGACCGACTTCCACATTTATACCGCTAATTCATGTACAAGTATCTGCATCCCGCGAGCCACCGGCACAGCGTCACGCTGAACTAATCTCGGTTAATGCAGTTTATATTCACCAAACAAGACGCACCAGACGACGAGAATACTTAAAGAATTATGTTTATGTGAACCACTGCACGCTATGACAGGTGAAACTGTTCCTAGAGAGAAAAACGCCGCCTTTGAATATTAAAGCACACAAACCGAGATTACCGTACATAACACGGTCACGAAAACATGTACCTACATGGAATAGAAGGCAGAATCTCACGATAAGGATCTAGAAGAGCGGCCAGCGCGAGACGCTTATCTCCTCAAATCGTAATTACCGCGTGAATATTTCAATCGAATCGACTTATCGATGACACGTGAACAATAACGATCGGTATTGTTAGGGATGTATTATTTCCTTACGTCAATCGTTTTCGCCGCGCGATGAGTGAGAGCAGGCAGAGCGACCCACCTGAAAACGAGATTTTATCGAGGTGGATGCGAAAAGAAGGAATCGACGTAATCGATTTCAACATATCGAAGCTGACAAGTGATATTCGAGGTCGGAGTCGAGGGCGGTGGGCGCCGGATGGATTCGAAATTAAAACGATATGCAAATGAGAAGCGGGAATTAATTGATCGGTGCAATCGATTCGACGTCTGCGAGAGTCGCTACTGGGTACAAATCGATGAATAAACAGTGTCCGATTAGCGACGCAAGGTGTAGTGTGCTCGCGGTTAATAGGCGTATCGAATCACAGTGTCTCAATGAAACGGGCGCGTCCCTATTTGACGGTATTTGTATTTATTAGACGGTATTTGATCACCTGAGATTCCATTGATTAACCGCTTGCACGAAGAGGCGGTCAGTACACCGATATGCTTCATTGGATCTAAGGTAGGAAGCTGCAGGTATCGCTCGGCACGTGAAAGCTACCGCGTTACACAAATTGATTTTCCCGGTAACACGATCGCAGGCGTCGAGGCCGACTGGGGAATTTATAATAATCACTCTCGGTACAACCAAAAGTAATTTTCAATTAAGTTTCTTGATAATCCGGCTCACGAGGCCGGGGACTTAGACCCGAGGCGACACGACGCGCCCGGCGCGAGCGCTCCCCTCATAATTGGAAACTGTCTCTAGTTACAAATAACACACCTGCCGCTCTATCTGTTCTTTTTGTATCTTGAAATAAACGTGTGGTTTCCGAAATTGATTGTCAGTTGCAGCATAACGAGGTCCTAGATTATGTGTATGCTAATAGAGCGATCAATACGAGCGACTTCCTACAATTTGGAGAGCAATCAAGACTATTAAGCCCCGTTTCGATTGTGTATGGGGTTTTTAGAACGAAAGTCCGATTCATTGATTGTAATGATGATTCGGTAGCAAGGCGGTCTCACTACCGAGGCACGCGGCCGTCTGACCGGTCTCTAACATTAATTATAAACATATTTCAATCCGATTATTCTGCTACCGAACCCTTCTGTATCTATTTCCACATCTCTTGTACAAAGATCATCAATTTCGGAGATAGGTTAACGCGTGAGATGATTTATTGAGTTTTCGTTTACAAATTGAATATTAGGCTCCAGTCGTTCGAGTTATTTACTTACTTAAAAGTAATGAATATTAATGTGAGATTTTAGTTTAAACACGTCGAGATAACGAGTTACTTTTTTCCTGTCGGCATTCTGGCAAACAAGTCATTTTGTAACGAAGGCGCTTATCTCGCGTTGTGAATGGATCTGTCAATCTCGATCCGCGATCGAGCTCATGAAATGGTCTACATAACAATCTGTTTGTAACAGTATCACGTAAACAAAAGCTTTCACCTCAAATCCTCGCAGAAGACTTACGCAAATACACTACCATATTTACAAAAAATATATTAACAGAATTTATTGTCGTATATTAATCTTTCTTACCTAAATTTAGAAGCTAATCTAGAACGTGACTGTCTGGGCCAGTCGAACCTACGAGAGGAACTACCGTTGGGGATGGTGCGACATGTGGGGGTGTGATAGATGCGCGTGAGAGTAGGGCTGGCCGAGCGAGCCCAGGGGGAGAGGCGAGGGGCACGGCGGGTGCTGGTGGTACTGCTGCAGCGGCGACGGAGCCAGCCCCGGGTGGTGCTCTAGAGGGTACTGCGAGCCCGCGTACGCCAATTGCCTCACCTTCATATCTTCATCTACAACGTTATAGGTGAGCTCTGTCTCCTCGAAGCCGGTGGCCGCCATGCGCTGCTCGCTGGTGGTCGGAGGATCAGGGCTGTTCAGACAAGTCTGGATGAGCCGCTTGCCCGAATCCGACGTGATCATCGGCTGCAGCTTCCGCGTCGCGAACGTGTACACGTGGCCGGTCTCCGAGGCGACCAGCAACATTACTTGCGTGCCCGTTAACGTTGAGAGCTCGTAGGCCTGGAAAAGAAATGGAACTCATTAGGATTCGAGGATTCTTGCATGAATTGCAAGTTATATAAGGACTACTTGGAATTTATTGCCGTATTTTGTGAACATTTGTCAGATCTGTCGTTAAATACTCGCCGGTAAAAAAGAAAAATTATGATCTAGGCGTATCTTTACGTCTGTCGGCTGAACTACACTAGACTGCTTAAAATTACTAAACTTCCAAGAATTGGTAAGCAAGTACCGTGTTTTGCAACTTTGGAGACAGTCTTCCCAAACCAATGAGACGATTTGAACAAGTTTGTGTTTTATAAGCACATTTAGAGTCGGAACTTCAAAGATAAACTTTGCGTTATGGGTCCCGAAGTTCCCTGCGACCTTTCACCTCTCCCACGCCACTAATTTGTGTGTAAACCTTCGCTTTCGGGAGCATATCGCTCTCTCACGGCACTCTTTGTGTATGCACGACGAATTATAACACCCACCGGCGCCTTAACACCCACACCTCTAACTGGATCCTCCACTCTTGTCAATCCAATTTCAACTTTTTCACTTTTGAATAAGAGCTATGTGACAGTGCGATTTGCTTCAATTCGTCGCGGGCAATTGACAAAAGTCAGGTAGCTATTCAATTGCGTTCTACAAATTGATGTTAACCACAAAGTAAACCCTAGTGTGTAGAAAATAGGATTCTATACTGTCGTTTGGTAATGTAAGTAACGTTTGTTTTTGTATTAATTTGCTGTTGCATAGTAGGAGTCTGCGGTCGCGGCACAATTCGCCCACTCGTAGGCGCCGTAGCGGATCTATGTGTTTACACTTGCGATTGTTTACGTTACATTCAATGAGTTTTATTGAACTTTGGTTCATCTAGTGCATAGTTCGTCTAGGTCCTTTACTAGTGAAAGTGGTCGTGGCATATTATTAGTTCCCTTCGGCATATCCTTCGTTCCTAACAATTCAACATTGTGCGAAGTAATTTCCATCTTACCCCTTCCGTGCTTTGTAGGGCACGATGAGCTGTCGATTCTGGCTTTTCAAAATTTGATATCATGCATGTTAATAATAATAATGCCGGAAATTTCACACAGCATCATCTGGCCCCAAAGTAAGCAGAGCTTTTGTTATGGGTACCATATGACGGATATACTACTCATAAACTTTGAAGCCTTTGGGCGGTGTTTTGACTTCGTCACCAAAGCTAGCCATTGATTCTTATGAAGTTGTAGTAAAAGTGGTCCATCGTTCATTACTAGAACTCGAGTAATTTTGTCTTTCTTTAATATTTAAAAATGAAATAATGACAAATTATTGGTACAAATTGTTTCCGCGTAAGAATCTCAATCATCTGTACCTTCAATACAATTCAATTACATTTCGTTCGAAAGACAGCTTCCTCGCCGTAACCTGCACTTCCCTTCCCATCCACCGAGATGATTAATGATAACTCTGTAATTAGCAACTACATGCAGCATCTGTGACACCGACACCGTTACTCAATAACCAGGTCAAAGCATAATGAGCCTTATTAAAACGAAAACAAGACTCTCGGTGACAGCACAATCAATTTCGCAACAAGCCGAAACACTCCCAAAATTGACAATTACAAATGCACCCTTAATGAGCTTTTGTTAAAACATGATTAATGTATCTTCAGTGAAATTTCAGATGCCAAGTTATGGAAGGTCAATACAAAAAAACTCGGAAATTCGAGATTTCGCTATCTCATTAAAAGTTGAGATAAAAATCACTGATGCGCTTGCTTTCTTTCACAAAGTTTATTAATTGACAATTACTGTTAATTGTAAAAACTTAAAGGTCAAATTTACAATGCAGATGTCACAATAAGGGTTTTCAATTATAATTAAAAATTAATCGAAATACCATCGGAAAAAATGCACATAAGTTTGAGCTTTTGATCAAGCGCACACAGAACTTCGACATTTAGGACATGAATACGTTAACAGTAAAGTCATAATCGCTGAAGATAACACATTATCGTATCAAGCCGCATTAAAATTCAAGTTTACTGCTCAATCGGTTTTATCACCATTTCCACAGACTAATAAATAAGTTATTTTATTGCCATTTCCCCAGGCTAATAAATAAGGCAGCGAACAGTAGCAACGCAAATGAACATAAATCAAAACAAAAACTCCTTTAATCTTGGCGTACCAAATCGGGACCATTGTAAACATAACTATATCGTCCGAGGTAACGGTTACCTGGAAATTACTTCAGAGGTAAACCAATAGCTTAGTTTAAACGATGATTAGACGGCCAAACAATTGGCTAACCTCCAGACTCTTCCATTTGACCCGGGGTCTACAGGGTTGGCACTGGTTATAAAACTACCTACTTTTATTTTTCTCTGTAAGTACTTTACCTCATTTTTTTTTTCTTGCTGTTCTGTTTTTCCTATTTTTACGCATTAGATAGTATCTGTAATGTTAAAATAAGGTGTAATTAAACTGAATTTGAAAACTATTTTTTTCACAACCTTCAAACAAGGAGTTTGAATTATATACGCTCACTCATTACATTTGAAGTATTAAAAAAAACAGAAAAAAGAAAAATAATTGATTCAAACCAAAACTATGAATATAAATACTTACAATAGAAATACAAAATTACAACTACCGTCAAAAACAAAGAAAAAAATCTTGTTGAGATATTCTTAACTTTTGACTGGCCTCATAGCTCAGTAGGTAATAGCTCTGAAGGTTCGATTCCCTTCCAGGGCAAACATTTGTGTAATGAATATAGGTGTTTATTCTGTATCTGAATCTGGGCGTAATAACGTAACATAACTATGTATTTAAAAATATTTAAGAATCCTATCATTCATCTGATTCCCATAATACAAACTACGAGTATGCTTGGTTTGGGGCTAGATGGTGTTGGGTGCAATTGTTCAACAATAAGGTATTTATTTATTACCTAACAAACAAACCACAAAACCGATTAACATCTAACATTAATTCTAATTTCCTAATTATCATCACAAGCTTTCACAATAATCCCTTTGCAGCTTAACCAGTATGGCGCAATGTAATCTTTAATTGAAATTACAGCAAGATTGACAGATACTATCGCTTCTGTCGATTCGAATATTGCAAAAAACGCTCCAATTACGTCAAAAGTGACAGTTGGTGGCAAAACAGTCCAAGAAAGTCGTTTGTCAAGAGTAAAGGAACGGGGGCCGAAACTGCTGGCCGAATGAGATCACAAAAATTGAAAGCCAACACGCCTGTCAAAATTAAGCGCTATTAATACCAGTGGTGACGGCGTAATCCCTTGCAAATATAATTGTCGTATAAAATTGACAGTGTGCTGTTGAAACCTGTCTGAATGTTTCAGGTATAAACTTAAATAAAACGTATATTCCACTCTCAATACAAGGCTGAGATTTTATAAGTGGTTAACGAGTAATTATCGCTTTTTTAATTTCTCCCGACGACGTCAGTCAGCCGGCGACAAAAGTTATTGCAAAATAACCAACACGTCGGGAATAAATAAAATAAATAAATGTTCCATCTAGCCAGAACTATGCATAGTTTGTGTTATGGTGACCAGGTGATTACTTTGGTGCCAGATGATGATGTGTGAAATGTCCGGGATTATTTACTATTAATCTAAAAATTATTTTTTTTTAAATCATTCTACACAGATACTTGTAATTTGTATTTGTATAGGGGGGGGGGGGGTTGGGGGGTTATACCATCTTCGAGGAGGTTAAAAAGTTCCGAGTAGGTAGGTAAGTACCGAATACTTAAACAAATTATTGTGTCGATTTGCTATCAAAGTGTTAGGGAATCGAACCCCCTACCTGTAGAAGGCAGAGCTACTACCAACAGAACTGACAGGCAGGTCAAAAGGTAATACGCGATAAGTTCCCGTTAACTTCTAAAGAATTCAGATGGCGAGAGCTTAAAAATACTGACTATGACTTCTGTTAATGTTATCATTTATATTTCATAATATCGTCTGGGATATGTTAATCCAACCAATAAATAGCAATAATAAGATCACGCAGAACATAAATGTCAACATTATTCCGAACAAGTGAGCAGAATAAAAGTATTTTAAGAAACAAACAGCGCGCTATGATCATTGAATAATATGGATAGCTTAAGTATAGTCTAAGCCTGTTCATTGTTGACGGCTCATAAATGACGGAGCTATGCGGTAAAAAGGAAAAAAAAATACGTGTTGCATTCCGGGATTGCCGACAAAAGTGAAAACTTATTTTGACGCGTTAGACATTTTTTAGATGGGTACTAGGGTTATTGGGTTATGAATTGCATTTTATTAATGAATTGTATTTTATTAGTTCTTAGAAACTTTAAAATACATTTAATATTTTTTTGTTTTTGTTCAGAATGTAGATAATATATCAAAGAACCTAAGTCAGTAAACTTCTCCATACAAAAGTAGACTGTAAACATGTGAATTAAGGTTTATAATCAAATGGGGCGAGCGCGGCAGCCCTGCGTCTCGTAACGGTGTCGCGAGTCCAGAGGTTTAACCTCATCTTAAAATATGCGCACCGCGCTAAAAGAAGTTTTTACTTCAAAAATACAACCGAATTGAGTCTTTGAAGTCGGTGAATAAAATAATATCGTTCGTGTTTCACAAAATTTTATGTAGTCCGACGAAAACACAGAATCAGATGCATCGTCAAAACATTATCTTGTTATAATACCGTCATATAGTTGCAGTCGATCGTCGAATTCAAACCCGATTTCAACAACAAACAAATTTAGACATTAAACGTCATTTACGACGTGCGAGGTGTGTCAGCTGAAAGAGTAGTTTGTTTTCCTTACTTAATGAGCCATATAAGGAAACACATCCTATTTTTAGTCATCGACACCATACTGTCTCTCAACAAATCAGAATTTCCCAATAATTATTTACACAACGTAAAAATAACTTGGCTAATTGAGCTAAAACAGAACAATTATTTTTGTTCTGTGAATAGCAAACTCATTTTGTAGTACATTATTATTAACATTTAAATTTAAAACTAAATAGTAAGTAGATATTAGTGAGATTCGAGTTAGTTATAACAAAAGTTGATTCAAATTCACGGAACAGCCGAAACAATAACATTTGAAACAGTTTCGTTAACCAAACTTAAAATGGACAAGAATCTTCTATGCTGATAATGTCTTCATGACAAACTTTTAAGTGCCAACTACTTTTTGAATTCAGAAAAAGAAGCAGATGACGGATAAAACGAACGCTTATAATTATAACATAATAATTTTATCTACATTAATAATAACAGAAATGTACAGAATAATATACAATTATATCAAATACATGTGAAACAGTTGGGCTATCTAAGGATATCTATGGACCATTTAAAACGACCCATAGATCTTTATTATAATTGTATTCAAATTATAATTTTTATACTAGCAACCCCAGCTGCGCCCGTTTGAATTATACACCTAAACGTTAAAGCCTTATTAATAGTGGAAACACCGTCTATTGATGAAAACCAAATAAAAATTCATTAGGTAGATTATTGCGTTTAGACTGACGCGTCTACTTAGTTTTTTATTATGTACTGATGTACTGATGCCAGAGATAATATAAAGGTACGCGTCAAACAGACTAAATAAATAATAGTTTAAAAAAAACACGCTTTATATAGAAAACCAAACTAAAATATTAGAAAATAATTTTAATAAATGTAGGTAAGAAAAAAATGTTTTATTTAAAAAAAAGCGTGGGGTGCATGGTGTCAATAGTTATAAATATTTCATTGACAGATATGAGAAGAAGGATTATCATTTCGATAATATCGTACCCCACGCTTTTATTTTAATGAAACATTTTTTTCTTACCTACATTTATTAAAATTATTTTAAATTTTTTTAGTTTGGTTTTCTATATAAAGCGTGTATTTTAGTTTTTTTAAACTATTATTTATTTTCTACTTTTTAGTTTTAGGTTAATCGTTTTTTTTTATTTCTTATTTTTTTTTCGAATTATTGCATTGTCATCAGTCTTTGACAGGTGTGCAAAATTTGAATGAAATCTGGCCGTTCAAAGTGGGTCAAAATCGCGTCCTAAGGAGTCGGTTACATACAAACATACTAACATACATACAAGTGAAACTAATATAAAGCGTATAAAAAGAAAGTAATATGCTGTCAAAGGTAAGAATAAGTAAGTTTGAAGACACGGCCGTTTTGGAGTAAACATTGTACATTTATATTACTTATTATTCCCGAGTAACTTATTTGAGGTTTTATTTGTAATTTTTGTGATTTTTTTTAGAGTTATTGACTTCGGTGTGAATAATTGGAATGAAATTTTGATTCTTTGTGATTCGAGCAAAAATAATCCGTATAATTATTTTATAAAGAGACACCAATTTTTATAAAATAACAAACGACGAACGTCAACATACGACTTTGACGTCTTACTATAAACAATCTAAACACTTGACATTGGCTAAATTGTCAACATATGACACATGACATTAACGAAGAATTTCTTATTCTCCTTCGTAAATGATAGTGTCATATGTGGCATGTGGCAAGTTCAAGAAAGGAGCCTCTGAGGCGTACTTTAATTCATTCACCACACTGGTTAGAAACAATTAGTGACACGATAATAAGAAAAAGAAGAAAGTTAGGATTATAAGGAACAACAAAAGTGTGTGTACAGTGTTAGAAGTAAAAAAGAGAAGTGATTTATATATTCGCAAATCTTTCACGCAGCATCCCTAGTTTTAAAATTTCTGTAGCGGTGCTAAGTTACCCAGGCGCAGTACTACGTGGGGCGATGAAAACGGCACTTTTTGCCGAGATCAGATACAACATCCGATAGCACCAACTAATAGCTCTATAAACAAGATAATCGCCTAGTTAGCGCTGGGAAACATGTCGTGCCACGGATTTATGAAATATTTAAAAATATTATGACTTGGACTTGCGGTACTCGTACTCTAACAATCGATATATCATCCGTGTAAAAAACAGTAGAAGAAACGTCGTAGATCGTTTGCTTTATCGAACGTGCAATGAATTTTATTGCAAATATATGTGATAGGGTTACATCGATTGATTGTACAAAAGTTGATTTGTAAAACCCGACGCTAAGAAAACGATTTTACAAAAGATGAAGGAAAAGATGAGTCTGGAAGTAGTAGAAATCATACTACATCTTTCGTATAAATCAGTGGCCAATTGGTGGCCAAAAAGTGCTCAAAGTAACAAAAAGTCGCAGGTGGTCTCCTCTGTTCGCAGTGCCTCATGGAAGGACTAACCCGGTAGGCAAGGCTCCACTAACGCGGACCATACAAGTGCAAAATCTGGTGGAGGTGAACAGTGACATATTATATTCCAATGCCCAAACAGAGATATCGTAGGAACTACATTATATATCATTTGCTTCAAACTATATTAAGATTATAATTTTGACATTATGAAGATTTTAATGTAATTATTTTGTTATTATTTGATAGTATTTTCTTATTATTATGTGCTTATTGTGTGATTGAACTATTTTATTTTATTTTTTGCCCCATGACATGTGTTAATTCTATTGTGCCTACTCTATTGTATTAGGTCTAACCAGTAGGTAATGGTAGATGTAATGATTTAAATTAAAAACAAAAAACGTGTGCGTCTCGGGACGCCCGACAAAAGTAGCGCTGTGGGTTAGAGTGAGAGAGGAACCCAGACAAACTGGCGCCGTAACGCGTTACGTAACGAAGCGGTTTACCCTCCCATAAGAAGTTATCACTTCAATAAATAAACTAAACGTGCCCTCCGCAATATTGAAAAATCCACTGCGGTCACCCATCCAGGTACTGACCGCACAGCGTTGCTTATCTTAGTTGATCCGACACGAGCACGACTAGAATGAATAAAGATGTATTTTTTATATTATAATATGATTTCATTCATAACGGGATCGTGATTATGCAATATGTCCGCATCAAGCAAGTACGCTTAATAATAAAGGAACAAAAGCTCAACGGTCAACTGACAATGAGAGCCGTCATTCAAACTGTTCACATGTGAATAACCACTTATGAATCTCAAAAAACGAATTTGATGGTCAAGTGAGTTTGTGTAAATTTTTCGAGAAAACTTTCATGACAAAAAGCTCAGTAGGATAAGTGTGGCATTCAAGTCACAAATTAAACGAAAGACATTTAGGAAGAGGGCATTGCGATCCGACATTTCTGTGACAAGTGCGAGTGGCGACTCTTGCGACAACGCTGCACGAAAAAAGCAGCTAATTACAAGTACAATGGAGTACAAAGAGCCCGCTGTTCCCACGGAGCATCCGCGCATGCGTACCGATCATTTCCAGCGTGCCCGACTTTTATTGCCAAAAATTAATGCCCGGTAAACAGACCTTAATTGCAAGCCAGTCTTGTTAAACCCGCCCGTCACACTAACAGTAACGTTTCGACGAAACGAAAACCAGAAAACGCATAAAATACGCAATAACCGAATAATAATAATGTAATATAAGTAATACCCTGTGATTTTTGTGTCGACTCCGGCGCACAATCGTCGTTTTATTACATTTTAATTTTATTGGTTAATGTGGTGCTTCACTCGCATCATATTGTGCAATTTAGCTTTAACAACTCTATAGCTAAGAGGCAGAATTGACATTCTTTCATAAAACTCCATACCAGTTGAGTGCATCGATAATTTTTAAATATTTAATACTGACGCTCAAGGCTATAATGAAACGCAAACTATTATAAAAATATAACATTAATTTAATGTTAGTTACACGGTTAGCGGTACCGGTGCATCTGAGCACTATTACGAACACTTACTCTGCATATTTGTGGCCCTATAAATAGCCGAGATAAGAATATGAGAGCTCTAATTAAGAAAGGAGTCATTAGCATACATATTGAAATGACAGCGCAGTTTTAATTAAGTTATCAAACTCTGCATACAGGGCGAATTATTTTACGGAAACCTCCATACTTTATCTTTTTAGATCATCTTGGGTAAATATTACAACATAACTTTCGATATTTATACCTATCCTCCGTTACCATATATTTTTTTTTAGATATCTATGGTATTATGATGTATGTTAATAAAGTCACTGATTCATAAGATTCACATTTCCAATATCAATAAACCGTATTTCAATGTCTCCAGGGCTCTACCACTTTCACTCGAGGTGTCAGCCATTATCATCCGTGGTGGCTAGACGATGGCCATTCCTATGGTAATGAGCCAGCACTCGGGACAGACTGACGGACGGAAGCTGACGCCTATCCGAGGTTAAACGCACATATTTACATTATTTACTTTCAGGAAACTAACCTACCTACCTACCTTAACCTACTGTTAATTATCTCTATCGATCAATCTAAGATAGTTAAGGTAAAACAAGAAAAATGGCTGCCCCTATAGAATATACTCACAACAATACACAAAACGATTCGCGAAGCTTGAGTAAAAAAGTAGGTCTACTTACTAAGAGTAGTGTAGTAAACGTATCTTATTTGGTTTTGTTTTTATTACCACAGATAAAGATTACGTGACAACAAAATATTAAAACGATGCAAACCCACGTGCGATATCAGCAAATAAAAAGATATGGAGTAGTTCACCTCACGGGGCAAAGGAAACCCCAAAAACAGGTTATGAAAGGCCAGGTTGCCATATTTGTGGGCGGCTCTCGACTGTATTAGTCGTAAAAGGTTGAAACGGGGCGAGTTCGTCTTTTGCCTACCGGAACGTGCTCGCCACGTGGTTGTATTTGTTTGCCAGTTTTGGACGTCATCGCACACCCTGTATGGCAAGGATGCCGCTGCTATTTGCATTAAGGGCACAGTTGAATCACCTCTCTTTTACGTTTCCTTAAAAGAAATAGCATCTTGAAACAGTTTTACCGTCAGTCTCACGCTCCTCGAAATATAGACATTAATCGAAATCGTCGTACGAATCGGCAGGGGGTTAAGCTGGAACCCCTAAAGCCTGATACGAAGCCGTTAATGATCGTAAAGTGAAAGTTCAATCATTATCGGACTGTGCCGTCCAATCGGAAGCCACACATTTAATCACGATGAAGAGTACGCGAACTGCAAAACATTCAAAGTTACTCCCGCGGTACCGCAGTGAAGAACAGAGGAATGCTGCATAAGATCGAGAATCATAAGCGTTGCATTCGGCAACGGCATAAATGAGTTTGGCGAATTTGCAGCTTGTTTGTTTTGAGTGGTCGTCAGATTCGGTCGAAAACATGATTACAGAAAAAAAGGTAATGATTGAGAGTGGACAAGTCAGCCGGCGCTCCTTGAATAGCGGTACAATATGTAAATAAGCCCGGGATGAGATACGAAGGAATCCTCCGCTGAAAACCTACGCATACGAAGAATGTTGTATTAAAACCCAACAATGGTTTAATAAAATTTACAACTCATTTCGAAACTCCCCTACCGATGTGTAAACAGAGCTCCGATTTGAAATTCAAAATTTTCACGATATGAAATCTCGAAATATTGATACAAGTTGGCCGCAGAAATGTGCATAGCATTTTAATTACAAAATGAGGTTGTAAAAATGCTTGGTATATCATCGGAGCAGTAAAAAGGGACAAATAATGGAAAGCAAAAAGTGTTTCGGAAAGAGAACCTACATTAGTTGATAATGTGCGGTATCGCGTTAATTACGAAGTGAATGTTGTTGGGTTTGCTCATTAAGCAAAAATCTGTATCGATAATATTGAAATTGTGATTCAGGACATGATCACCGATTGCGTTGACGGCGTCAAACTGGGACTAGAGCAAGTGGCAGTCGCCGGGGGCAGGTTAGCGCCAAGTGATTACTTTAAACGACGCTTAAACAATAATTACCGATTACTGGAAACCGGTGTTTTATCGCCGCTCTAACACCACTGCCACCGATGAATTAATAATAGATTAATAGCCATTTGTCGCGTTAAAGTTGTACTCTACAACATAACAAGGAATTTTCAACATTCTCATTGTTAAACCACTTATCAGCCTGATCGAAATTCAAAGTAATTTCTGAACTCACCATCAAGAAACACAGACCATCTAAAGTGTAATTCCAGAGCTATTATCAGAGAAACAATAAGGAAGATCCAATTAAACCTGCTGTTAGCGACAATGGAAGCTATAACCAACAAAGCCCAATCCACAGAACAATGGGCAGCAATGGATCGATATAAGCGGAGCGTAAGACCGCAGCTAGAGGTTGAGACGCATGCAAATCGCAGTTCGACGGCTATGGCGACGGTAATTACCAGTCTGCCTCGTCCAGTTTCATTCACAAACAAGCAAGATTGCTTATGAATGGCCGTCGCACCATATCCTTAATTTATTGTCGCCCCGCGCACTTCCATAAGTTTCCTGCTCGCAACATTACCATTTATCGAATGTTGTTTACGCGCCATATAATTTTGTAGGCGCTAACCGCTAACCAGACCTTGATTAATGAACTTCATTCAGCACGCTAATCTGCCGGTACATGTCCACTTCATCGAGCGATTTAAAATATGAATTTATTAAATATTAACATTCAATTCATTACTGAAACATGCGAAAAACAAACACAACTCAACACGCTATTACCCAAGCTTATGAACGTAAACCTGTCGGACTGTTAATAATTCTTTTCTTAATGGCCTCTCATGGCTGAATAAATTTTAGCGCTAAATAAACAAGCTTTATCTGCGATCTCCACAATGCAACGGGTCCGAGGGCGGCGGCGGGAGCCGACTGAAGCGCCGCCACCACGATACCATCACACCGATACGCATCAAGGAAGACCACTTGTCAATACATTTCACTCGCGAACCGAACCTACTTGATGGGCCGTCGCTGCCCGGAACGAGTTCCCATGAATTGTGCTGCGTGCGAGACATTTTTATACTTCTGTCAGAGGGACAAGGTGTACCGCAGGCTTACATGTTAATGTATCTCCTGCGCTGCGCACTTTACGAGCTCCTTCGGGCGCGATCGAATTTCTAATTGGAGAAACGCGTCGATTCAATGCAATGGAAGACGCGGCTCGTCGAGGAACGCACTCAGTGTTAATGCTAATTTCCGTCTCGGCCGCATGCAAATGATCCCCCGCGCTACTAAATAGCATTAAAGCAAAGGCAAATATTCCGCTAACCTTATTTACTGGACAATTCATACGTCCAGCCGGAACACAGGTGGCTCCGATAAAAGGTTCGGTAGAGTCCGAGCATCAGAGGATGCCGCTCTCCCTAAAAGGATAATAATACGTCGTTCCGAAGCCGACCCACGAGAATCCCCAGGACTCCGGGAGAAATGTAAATTGTCCCGCCATCTGACAAATAGCTTAATTAACGGCTAACACGCGACGCAGGAATCATTGGGATAGCCCGCATGGTTCGGGTGCTCGATGGCGCTGTCCATCCGCAAATATATGCCGTTTACTTCCAATTAGAGACGAGATTCTCCGCTTTGCTGGTTAATAGAAAGGTTTCTGATACAGTGAACAGATAAGTACACATATGAGTTGTCCTAAGCCCACAGGCCGCATTAAGCAATTTAGCTGAGGTATTTAGTTTCAAGGTTAGAACAGGAATTGCTTGGAGATATGTTTTTTTTCGCAATGTTGTGCGTTTGTAGGCGTCAAGTGGGCGCGCAGCGCACGTGACGGCCTGTGAGTGCAGAAGGCACGCACGCGGCACGAGCGTTCGCGTGGGCGTCCGCGCCTCCACTGTCGAAGACGCCCGCCAGCTCCGCTCGCTCCCTACAACCTTTAAATTTAATTGCTATTTTGACGGTTCCAATGCTAAGGTCAACTATGAAGGTTCTCATTCCATTGACTATTTCCGATCGGCTCGTAGAGAAGCTCATAAAAACCGAGTGCAATTACAAAACGAAAGGTAGCTTCAAAATATCGCGAATTCCCGGTAAAGCGACACTGTGCGCAAAAACCAGTCGGTATTGTTCAATTGCATGATAACGAACAGAATCCGCGGTTTCCCACCGAAATCTGGATGTTTGGGGTTTTTTTAATTGATCGAAAAACTACCTCGTCGTGGTTTCGAAACGCAATCAAATAAAAACTTTACTCGTTAATGTTTTATGTATGACGTTCTCGATGCCGATGTATTATGGATGGGGCCCCGCTGGCTCGGGCGCTTTGGCAATTTTGACAGAGCGACAGATATCGGTAATCTCTATGGTGACCACCGATCGGTTACCGTTTTTCTGGTGAGTTCTGGTGAGTCAGCCGACTGATAGCATCACATGTCGCATAATACGAAACATGTCCTCCGGCCTCGCGATTACTTAAACATGTAAATATTAATATATTTTCCAGAATGAAGGATTTATTTTCGGCACGAGTTTCTACTCATAATGAGATATTCGATATGATAATGCCGAAGAGGTACAAAGTGAAAACTTTTTGCAAATAACACCGAGCTTTTTAATTAGCAAAAATTTTAACGGTCCGATGAAATGGAAATGGAAAAGGTGTTAACGAACATATCACGTGACCTTCTCCACACAAACCAATGGAATGTTCTTGCAAAACAGATCCCTATCAAACAAATTACAATTACAAAACACAGTGCCAAGAGTTGTTAGAAGAATCACAATTTATAGGTGGCACAGGCAGGAGGCACCTGAGAGGTACCATTTTGTAGACATGCTAAGAACACCTGACTTCTATTTTAGTGCAACCAGTATGTGCAGGTGTGCTTCTTTGGTTCGTTCTATCGGATTAGACGTTCGGGGGACGTGTTTTTGTAAATACTTTTACTTATAAAGTAGCTCATTTACAGATAAAAAAACGTGTGAACAGTTGAGCTGTCTAATGACCGTTTAAACTCCATCTATACAGATAGCTCAACTGATCCAGGTCACTGCAAAAGGGTAATCGTTTCATAGACACCGACGGCATTGCCACGTTAAAAATGTATTGTGTTGCGGTGGGTAGCACAAACTAAGGGAGACTTTATAACAAGCTATTAGTGAGAAAAAAAAACAGAAGCCGAAATACTAAAATAGTTAAATCTATAGAAATAGTTGAACCTACTAAGATAGCTTCATCATCATATGCAGTCAGTCTCATCCCACTGTTGGGCATAGGCTTCCTCTTCGTTTGTGTCATCTAACTCGGTCTTGCGCTAATCTAACCTATACGCCTTGCGACTTTAACTATGTCGTCGACCATAACCACGCCTAACTAAAATAATTTTATGTTCAAAAATAGCTAAATCTACTAAAACAGTTAAACCTACTGAAATAACTGCTGAAATATCGGGATGCAGAAAAACTTATATATCATCGTATATATCTCGTTTTAAATGAACATGATGTTTAAAAGATCCTACTAAAATATTTTATAATATACAAAAAGTTGTATCTACTAACATACTTGAACGTGCCTAAAAAGTTAAATCTAAAAAATTAAATAAATCTATTTCTTAGCAATGTGACAGCGGCTTACCTACTGAAACTTACCCCTGAAACGATATCTTGGCTGGGGAACCTGAATAGTGATTTGTAATGTACATTAGTACTAGTTTTGTATTTATAATTAGTTTTATTTCGATTTTAATAATTACCGAAGTACTTTTTTATTTTAAAATGTATTAGATTTTTGTTTGTTATCGTAAGAAAAGCCTATGTACAGTCATATGATTAAATAAACTGACACTGGCCTCAATTCTGTTGGCACCAACCTTACTCAATCAGCCATTACGGCTGAACTGATTTGAATTAATCTTGGTATAGATGTACCTTTTATTTAATAATTATAATTGGCTAGCGTGATGTTTAAGTATGCTCTGTCGCTGTCTTTCTAATGCCAATAAATAGAGATGGCAACATATTTAAACAATACATTGGCCTCAATTGTTGTTGGCACCAACCTAACTAATTTTAACTAAAATTAGATTTTGAACTGTTAAATATACCTTTGGTATTCTGCTGCTACCAACTTATCCTAATTTAATTTTATCTTACTTAATTAAGCGTTCCTAATTTAGTTAGATGGTACCAACTAACTAATTATATTTTAGACAATTCCGAATTTTAGAAATGAACCAACCGAATTGCTAGCATTATACTATAGAAACATAATGTTTGAATAAAAGCAATATTATTTACATTACGAGCATGTACAACCCAGACGATTATTATTCAATACTATTCATAGAGAATTCCTAGAGACTATGTTGCAGTCAATTGCAGTTGCATTGCAATAAATTAGTACCTATCCAGGTGTTCGTCCCTTTAAGTTTTAATTGTGTAGCTTTTTATTCGACAAATTAAACATTAGGGTGAAATAATTTAAGAACTTGGGAAGTAATATTTTTATTTATTCATGGTATTTGTTTCTTTCACATTTCCTGTTTAACCGTCGACTGAATAACTTGGTAAAGTGCCGGACCACGTGATGGCTTTCGAAGTCGGTAAGGATAAGAATGACCAGTGATCAGGAGGTCTAGACAAATGCCACACGCTTTCTTTACGCTATCGCTTTTAGCGGAATGATCACATCAAATGGTGATATAACAATAGCTTGTGATAGGTCATGTAACTGAAGCGGGATTGCTACTGTCATCCGCGAGACAAATGTTTGTATGATATGCAAGTATTTGTCTCGGGTCTGGGTGTTTCTATGTGTTTCTACAATATATACGTATTTAAAAATAAAAGTATATAAGTATTATATCAGGCATGTGGTTCCTATAACACAAGCTCTGCTAACTTTGGGGCTGTGTGAAAAGTCCGTTATTATTATTATTATTATTATTTTTATAAATATTTACTAGCTAATGTATTGTTTAAATTTGTTGCCATCTCTATCTATAGACATTAGAAAGACAGGGACAGAGCATACTTAAACATCACGCTAGCCAATTATAATTATTGGATTAAGGGTACATCTATACCAAGATTAATTCAAATCGGTCAAAAATGAAATCGATTGAGTAACTAATAAATATCCAAACATAATATAATGTACTTACATCACTGCGCCACAGAGGCCGTCGTAGAATAGAATAGTATAATGCTTAATTTGACTTACAACAGGAAAAAAGTGAGACAGAGAAACAAACCAGTAAATGATTATAGTAGTTAGCCCAAATTGTACATGTTAGGAGTTTGCAATTTTCGCTTCTGGTGCCAAACAGGTCCAGTCTCAGCTTTAATGCCACTCCTATGACCACTACTAGATGCCACTACTAGACATGGCATAGCATACATGTAACTTTTTATATTATGAGTACCACTAGGACATAAATCATTAACGACTAAATAATAGGAGGGTTGAACGTGATCAAGTGTTTTAGTATAAAATTGTTAATGCTTATATTGACAGTCCTAATTTATTAGGTAAATTAAGCTTTCGATGTCCCAGACTTAATTCTAGAAAGAACCATACATTCCAACCTAATATAATTCGTAAAAATTACGCCTTTTATTAACCGCTCCATGAACTTCAGTAATGAATTGTTTTCTATTAGATATTTTAGACTTCCCTCTTTCCAAATTTAAATAGCGAACAACTGCTAATAAATAAATAATCCCGGACATTTCACACAGCATCATCTGGCCCCAAAGTAAGCAGAGCTTGTGTTATGGTTACCACATGACTGATATACTACTTATATTTTTTTTTTAATACATACATATTATACATAGAAATACCCAGACCCGAGACAAATAGTTCCAGATCATACAAACATTTGTCCCGCGGCGGGAATCGAACCCGCAACCTTCTGTGTCTCAGGCAGGCCTTTACCCACTGCGCCACAGATGTCGTAATAACTTTTCTAATGTTTAAATCAGTTCATTAATGGAAACTTTACAGGATTATCTAATATTTTAGTGTTTTTTTAAGTGAAAACTTCTTTTAGCGCGGTACGCATATTTTTAGATGAGGTAAAACCTCTGGACTCGCGACACCGTTACGAGACGCAGGGCTGCCGCGCTCGCCCCATTTGATTATAAACCTTAATTCACATGTTTACAGTCTTCTTTTGTACGGAGAAGTTTACTGAGTTAGGTTCTTTGATATATTATCTGCATTCTGAACAAAAACATAAAAGAATATTAAATGTATTTTAAAGTATACATTATAATAACTAATAAAATACAATTCATAACCCAATAACCCTAGTACCCATCTAAAAAATGTCTAACGCGCCAAAATAAGTTTTCACTTCTGTCGGCATTCCCGGAGTGCAACCTATATTTTTTTTTATAAGTTTCATTGTTCTGTTTGTTTTTAAATTACATAAATAGATAAAATAAATAGATAATACAGATTTGATCGCGCCTGTCTGAGTCTTATACTAGAAGCCAGTTTGTTCGTCCGCTCATTACACGCGATGCGATAATGAGCGCGTATCTGCAAGTGTAATGATAGCGAATCGTACTCAATGTACGCTTTAAATAACTTTTATATTTCACTCGCGTACGGGAGCTTGAGAAAAACTTCGTGCGTAGAAAAGGTTGTTTCGGATTCTTACGCTTATATTAAAGTGAGGCTCCGAGGCACTTTCCTTTCAGTTGACCATTAGCTCAAACGAACTTAACGTTTAATACTTGCAGAAATTAATGACATCTTTAAAACATTGCGCTCGCGATTCTAAGAAAAAACTGTCGTAGGTTCTGTGTGCATTTACTTTTAAAGTCATTAATATTGAGGGCGAATGATTTAATGATTATTCATTTAAGAATTCCAGGTGAAGTAAGTAAATGAAGAAATTATGGCCCGTCTTCACTTCACGTTCGATCAAACTGATTACTGGACGACAATAAAGGTCGCTTGAGAATCTCCTCTAATTAATTACAATAAGAATTAATAACTGATATAAGTAATACTTCTTTATTTTCTGTTTTATTGAATTTGTGTTACTTATGTAGTAAAATAGACATAATTTTATCATGAATTTTTAATCGACTTCAAAAAAAGGAGGATGTTCTAATTTTTTTTGTTGTATTTTTTATGATTGTTACCCCATAACTCCGCCATTTATGAGCCGATTTGTTTTTTATATAAAATAAATAAATAAAATAAAATGTTTATTTCATGCTTTAAGCTCATACGGTGAAACATTTAAAATTAATACGATAAATTACACAAAATAAAAAAACCATAAACGAAGTCCGTTTTCTTTTTTGTTGTTAAAACGTACATTATTATTATTATCAGTTCAATTTCTCCCTTTTTCTACTGTATTAATTAAATCAATCTAGTTATTTCTAACCAGTGTGGTGAAAGGATTAAAGTTGATTTTCTGTTAGTAAGACGTGATACAATATTATGGTAGGAATTGTTTAATATTAAATAAATCGGTTATTTAAGTTTACCTCGTTATCATGGCGCATGCTACTGTGCCGAAATACCAGGAAGCAGAAAAACTCATATTACTTATCCCGTTTTGAGTGAAAATTATCCAAAAACCATGATAATTTTAGAAATGAAATCGGTTATAATCTAATACGCAATTAAGGATAGTTCTGTAAGTTGGGCTAACGTTTTTACAACTAGCTAAACAATCATCATCAGTCATGTCACTATAAGTACGAGTATAAAATATATCTCGTATACTCTGAAAAGCTGGGTTCAGTTATTTAAAAAACAAATGTTTAAATTTAGATTTATAAGTTGAACTATCTATAGGACGTTTGAAGCTGTTCTTTCAAACTCAACTGTTTCACATGTTTTTTATATTATTCTGTAAAAATTTGTAATTAAATTATTATATTAATCAAGTGGGTCAAGGTCCGGCTGAGACGCAGAAGATAACGGGTACTTTTCCCGCCACGAGACAAATGTTTCTATGATCTGCAAGTATTTGTCACGGATCTGGACGTTTCTATGTATAATATGTATGTATTTAAAAAAAAAAAGTGTATAAGTAGTATATCAGTCATATGATACCCATGAAACAAGCTCTGCTTACTTTGGGGTCAGATGACGCTGTGTAAAATGTCCGGCATTATTTATTATTTACTTATTTATATTTGTATTATACGTCTGGGGTGTCATTTAATTCCACGCGATTACAAGAATTGATCTTTATTGATTTCGTTTTAAAATCACCTCAATATTTAACTTTGATTTTAATGATTAACATCTGCTTAAAACATGTCAATATTTAGATTTTCTACCTACCCAAGTAAACCTAATAGATAAAATTATACACTTCTTTAACCATAATACCCTAATTAAGTTAATAGGGTTTAATTTTAAAAGAGTGTATAAAACGGTCCTTAGACAGCACACGTTTTACAATGCATGTTCAATCTGATCGAGTACCAAATTAACATAGCTTCATGTCATCTGTTCATGTATATTACCATTCCAAGAGGTTTTACATCACATTCGTGCGCATACGCAGTTAGTTTTCTCGAAATCGTCGTGGACATCATAGCGATCGTGCGCCGAAATCCTTTGAACCACCCGACTACTAACTAACGTCGATTCACCGATTACTCGAATGACGGACGCCCGTCACTATTATCGACTCATCAGTGCTTTTCGCAATGACAACTCGCCCCTCACTAGTGTTTACTAGGGATGGCCAGTTCCTCGATCCGTAAACAATATTATCGGAAAAGTCGGTAATTCAATCAGATTTTTTTTACCAACTAAATGAATAAAGTAATTATGAAGGTTATTAATTAAAGGTTATTAATAATTGTGATAAATAATTTATTTATTTACAGAAATTATTACAGAAATGACCAGAATAATATACAATAATATAAAATGCACGTGAAACAGTTGAGCTATCTATGGACCGTTTAAAACGATTTTTATGTAGCTCAACTGATCCAGATCACTGCCAGAGGGCAGCGTTCCCAAGATACTGGCGGCATTACCACGTTGAATGGCAATGCTAATAAGCTGAGCCAGATAGGAGCCAGCTCTTGGGTCACGCAATGTATCTACATGACGCCGTAAAATAATTTTGAAACGTTGACGGAAAACATTATGATGAAACCGGAATGTCATAGAACTTGAAGTGATACTGATCAGAAGAAGCAGCAGTTTTTCCTAACAGCCCTAATAATACTGGTAGTCTGCTTCTGTATGGTTTCTATGCCTTTCAGAGTTCCAACTAGCTGGATTGGATCGCGTCGTATCTATCAATCAAAAGGAGCAAACTACAAATTGGTTGAGAACAGAAAATTTATTCGATTTACACTCTTTTATTATAGAATTCTGCGGAGTCTGTTTTACTTAAACTTGAATCCAATCCAGCCAACCAGTTTTTAAAAAGTTTAAAAGAAATATATCGATATTAGGAAAATACATACAAGCTGGGTACGTAAGGTAAGTAATTCATTCAAAAAATACATTAGGTACTTATTCATTACGATCATTCCAGGTAAGTAATACCATTTTGTATTAAATAAAGGCACGCATAAAACAGTCATTCGCTGTCATAAAAACCAATGGTCATTAGTCAATCAACTGTTGGAATAACGAACTGTCAATGGCACCCAAGTACTAGGCTCTCATAACCAGTAAGGCGTTAACGCTAGTATGGGGGCGGGCCAGTGGCGCGCCAGGCATTCCCTTTCCAACGCCCAATCTACTTAGAACCACCCTGTCCCCGCATTATGCCTTTCTAGCTAAGAAAGGAGAGAGGCATTGTTAATTTCTGAGGGTCTGCGT
Organism: Lampropteryx suffumata; assembly: GCA_948098915.1. NCBI lineage: Eukaryota > Metazoa > Arthropoda > Insecta > Lepidoptera > Geometridae > Lampropteryx > Lampropteryx suffumata. Next base: position 17,190,766 of record OX402557.1, on the reverse strand, counting down.
ACCGTGGATGCATTTTGACGACCTGTCTTGTTTAATGATACCCTGGTAATAGAGGATCATTGCGCGCGGTTGTTTTTGTAACGTATCCAACAAAAGCAAACTCAGTCAAAGTGGCTACTTTAGGGTCGTTTACATTAAAAACTTTTTTATAGTTTAGAAGTCGTTTTTTTCGATAATTAGAATCAACATCTGGGTAAATAAATAAGTACCTACAATGTGTAGGTACTTATTTATTGGTTATCCCGAATCCCGTTTTTTTTTTTAATTAAAGGTCGATCTTAATATTTTGTCTTCTAACTCCACGAAATTGAAATGAGCGCCATCTATCTAGTATTGCCCTAAGGTTGTGTTACTACTGAATAGTGAGTGATGCGGCTTCCCTCTACCAAAAACAGCGTGCCTCGTACCAAGTCAGTCTGGCGTGTAGCGCGTGTGAATTGAACTCCTTTGTCGAACCTCTTTATGAATTCTGTGGCCCTAGTATTTTCAGTTCCACATTTGGAACTTTCCATATCGTGACGACGGGAACGCCCAACCTCTTTTGTTACGTTTATTGCTACTGTAATAAGTATTAATTTACGCCTAGAATATTCCAAATATTATAAGTACCTACCTAAGTACGTTGTGCATAAGAGAAAACTTGCCATCTGCGACGCCCTAGTAAAGTAAAAAAAAACTGCCGAAATACAAAATAGCTAGGCATTATGCCGCATTAGCATTACAAAACTGCAGGCCGTGAGATATGGGTCGCAGATGCTCGCCCGCGCTGCAATTACTGCGCAATATATAATTGTTTCATTTCGGAGTGGCCTACCTATTCAGCTACTGCCAATTCGCAAATTCTGCAAATTAATAGACCTCGCAGAACCACCAGTGAATCACAAAATTAAATAGCAAAGTTTGAGAACCGAGTTGGAGATACAACTTTGTAGCAAAAGAGTGATTAAAACAAGGATTAAAATAACTTCACTGCGAGACTAGATCCAAAGATAAAGCCATCGTTAATTGAGCTGTTGCATTGCTTTACGACTCCACCACTCAAAGCCCTCGCTATCTATTAAAATCACTAAACAATACCTGTAGAATCACAAAATCTAAACGTCGTGTCGTGTGGGAAAATAATCTCGAGCGCAATCTACATCCAAGCTAGGTCCTAATTAATTTAGTAATCGTTCGTGACGACTTATTCCGGCCCTAGACCGAACCACGAACCTAACGAAATCACGACTCTGCAAGACAACGATAATCGTTATTTTAAATTTATTAAAATGTCCTCTTTAAGGACTATATCGGAACGCCTATATCTGACTGTATAATTTATTCTTGCATTGGAGGTACGGGCTAAACAATGAGGGCTATTATCATTTCTTAAGGAGCACGTTTTGATTTATAAATCCCAAGCAGAAAAACGAGGCTACGCGAAAGAGGATTGCTCATCTACTTGATTATTTCAACGACGTCGGAGGTTCCTCTTCTTACATTATTGTATTTAGTGTCAGACATTACCAAGTAAAATCAAAATTTACTGTTATAGATCCAAAGAATATGTACAAGCTAGCATTTGCAAAGCCGGACATAAAGCATAGCTTCTTTATGACTCTGTCAAAATGTTATGCTGTTGAACTAAACGGTTAGACTGGAGAACAACGTATCGCAAACGATTTTCATGACAAAGTCGGCACAATGCCGGCATGCTGGCAACAAATGCCGTCGTGTTGCCCTCAGGGCCCCTGGGGCGTCGCAATTAAAGTCCCGCTCGTAAGGTGATCAGTTGATCCGACTGATGAATTACACTGAATAGATTTTCAATCGATAATTTCACTTCAATAATGCAATTACATAAAACGACCAACAGTAAAATAACGCATGTAATTTTAACGGCAACATCGAGAAGATTGTGGACGAGGTAAAGAAATCGTGAAACCCACGCGCCAGAGGAATCAATTACCGGAATCGAGAATTTAAAAGACAGCATCAGAGAAATCAAACAAACGATTATCCACCCACGTGATTTACGGTGCACAAATTTAATTACCCAGATGAAGTCAGGTTTAGGAGAAAAAAGGGCATCGAATTGCTGGCACGGGCAACTGTATAACGAGGGGGAACGGATGCGCGCACGGCCAACTAACAAGTAACAACAGGGCAAGCCGGCGACTTTGATTCCCGCTGTGCGACAGGCCCGCTTGCGTGCACATTACGCGACCTCTGAGCTTGTGGCCCAAGTTCCAAAGGCGAAATTGCAACTTGGATTAGCCTAAGGTGTTATATTAACATAGCAATTGCTTATGGTGGAGATATAAAAAAAACGAGACAGTATAGAAAGATAATATCAAGACACCGATCAAGGCAGCGGTGGTCTAATCGTCCTTCTCACAAAATTAATAAAATGATGATTTTGTTCAAAACATTTTCTATTAGATAGAAAATTTACGCGGTTGCAATTAAGTAGTTAGCGCCCAACTTAAAAATAAAGCTATTGTTATAGCACCAAATTCGAGAGCACATTTTCATGCAAATGTCAACCCATGATTGCAATTCGCAAAACAATAAAAAATAAAGATCTCAAAATGTTTGCATCAATTATTTAATATTGATGAATCTTCATAAAAAGTCAAGAGCGAACTCATTAAAAGTGACTAGATGGGTACATTTGAAGCAATATTGAATCCTTGATTACTTACAAGAAATTCATTAAAAGACACAAGAAATAACATTCGTATCTTGTAACCTTAACAACTTTAAAATCAACAATAATATTTGTTAACTAAAAATTGGCCCAAAATGAAGTTTAGGAATATTGCTAGCATAGTCGCTGTCCGCTCGCCATTTACATCCAGATTTAATGGTGGATTTTGATAGACATCCCTACACGGACCGCTTAGACGTTTCTACACGCATAGATTGACAACGTCTGCTCACTTAATGAAGCTACCGTCGTTCCCGAGGCACATAGGGAAATGCTCGCCGTTTTGCTACGTCCTGGTTCCGACATCGTCTGGAATAGTTTGACCTGACAGTGGACCTGCATTAGATTGTAGTAATTGTTCTGTTCCAGTTTAAATCGAATTTCTTTTATCCATAAAAGATTAACCTCTATTTAACAAGAGAATTAGCTACCGTGGGGTTTAAGTTTAAGTTCTTGGCATAATAATGTCAATGATAAAAGATAGCAACAAATTAAAACAACACATAACATACCTAATATGTGATTATTAAATGTGTATGCGTTATACATTTTGATAAACACGGGCTTTACTCACGTATTTTGTAACGAGCGGACCGCGGATCAAACTCACCCTGATGAAGATTTTCTATATGAATCGAAACAGTGTCGGTGCCTCCATCGACAAAATAATACGTGAGTAAAGCCCGTGTTTATCAAAATGTATACCTAGTACAACTCGCGAAAGTTTTGAAAGTGAAATAGTGTATGCGTTAGGTATGAAAACCTAGGTATTGAATAAAAATACGGGCTATTCTGTAAAGATTTCGTAATTTACCTAGATAATTCAAAAACATACGGACCTACACGGAGAGTAAATGTGTGTAGCATGATTTTCTGAAGTGATGTATAGATACTAACCTACCTACTAACGAAGTCTAAGATTCAGAGTCGAAACTTCGCCCGGTCATATACCTACCTACTTACCTACCTATTTTTATTTGGTCAACATTTAGTGTAGTTGACGTGACACAAGGAACGGTAAACCTGTCTCGTCATCTTTTTTTTATTATTTTTCGCATCGAAAGACTTGCCATACTGATGATTGTTATGATTTTTATAAAAGTTCTATCTCAAACTTAAAATTTTAATAAGTAGGTTACATTTACAGTAACACTTACACCGATTCTCCTGTTTGAGTTTCCTAATCTCCGAATAGGTAGGTAGGTACTTACCTATTTTGGGTTTAATTTCCGCCCGAGTCTAAACATTTCAGTTATCTACCCAATCGGTAAAAAATCGTACCTAGATTTTTATCGATAGCACAATCAATTAGAAAGTTCCTGCCGATATTTAAACCCATAGGTTCAATCCATGCAAAAGTTGATCACATTAAATAGGTATGTATTTACCTTGTAGGTAATACGATTAATCATCTAGGTAGGAAAATACAAAACTGCTTTAACCAATGGGGTTGCGTGCGTAATAATCGATTAAACTCACTCGAGTTAAACCAAATAGAATGCAAAACAAATAACGTAGTCTAGTTGAAATTAGTTGTTGACCAAACAGAAGGCAAGCATGCAACGTGCAATCCTATGCCCGGCGGGGGGCGCGCATATACAATCTCATAATAATTAAACAGGAAAAATTAACATTGTACGTATTATAGGTACCTATTATACCTCACTCACTACCTACATAGCAGATAGCAATACCTGTACAGGTAAACTAACACCTACATTTATACACTAAGGTTAGGTTTTTACCTCTAGTTCTGAAGTAAATTTTAAGTTACTTACCTAAACCTAGTTTTGTGCATTTTAGGAATAGTTCTTCGCGAATACAGAGACAGGTAATGAATTGGTGATTTTTGTTCGACATTTCAATGTGGTGGAAGCAAGAACGCAACACGTAACGCCATCTATCGAATTTTTTTGGCACATCAATCAGTCATGGTTTTGTTTACATAATTTATTTTTCCAAGATAGATCTAAGCTATTGATTTCTAGGCTCTTTACACCTAAAACTATTATTTATAAACATATTAGTTATACTAAAATGCTCGATTTTACGTAAATCCAGTAAAAAATGTGTAGTTACTTACGCCAATAACAGCTGACAGCTGTCAAAACTTTCATCACAAATGTTCACAAAAAGACGAATAAATTGTAAAAACACACGATTATATGACGGTAGAAAAGTAAGTAACAAAATGTTTCTAACAAAAATGCATTTGGACACTTTTTTGACAATATTCCACACGGATTTGTTCATTGCAGAAACATAACCTCTAACCCCAAACAAATTGTATTTTTGTTTTCAAAAAGATTTTAATTGGAAGGCACGTTGGTTTTATCACAGGTATGTCACTGTGACAACCTATTAGGATTCATGGATTTTAATGTAAGTTGAATTTTTTATAGATTAAATAATCATATCCAATTTGTTACATTGTAAGAAATAGAAATACTACTTATGTATGTATGTATTAATTGGAATATTATGTACCACTTAAAGTTCATTTTGTATAACTTTTGAAGTTTAGAATTCATAATAAAGTGCTCCTTTGATTTAAAATTTAAAATATTAAACATATTTTATGTTGAGTCGCACAACTTTTTGTTAAAACTTTAATCACAGTTTTACTGGTATTTGGAACATTTTACAGGCACTCTGAGTTGTCTTTCCTGTTGTTAATGTTGTGTAGTCATAGGATTTTACAGCACATTGCCACAAACATTAGTCCCGGTTTGGAATGACCCATATGGAATATTGCCAAAAGCGGTGTCGGCAACCCACCTTCTTCATAATGCCAGTCTTCCGCTTGGAGAATGTAGTGTAACGCCGCAGTTTGTTGTCTATGTACTCCATTTTGATCTTAACTCTGCCCTTAGTCTTTTTGCCATTTGATGGGGGTGACTTTTTGGGTTGGAGGGAAGCGTAGCCATCATCTGCTATGTCTGGCATGGGGCAGTGCTCGAGTCCGACACTCTGGGACGGTCGCTCGTCGTAGCACTGTTCCGAGGGCCGCTTGACACCAGGCCGCGGCATGGGGCAGGGCTGCATGCCAGGGCGCAGGGCTCCGCCGCTCAGACCCGGAGGCCTGCCTCCACCGTACATATCTCCCATCTCTCCCAGTAGTCCCATGCCGTAAGTCGACCCGAAGCGGGGCTCCCGCGCTCCGCCCGGCGCGTCCATGATAACCTCGCAGTACGCCACAGTAACCGGTGCGCACGCGCGCTATTTGCACCTCACCGTCCGAACGTCGAACGGAGACTGACCGAAAACGCGAAAGAGCCGAGGGCGGGACTGACGAGTCGGCCGCTCGGACCGCGACTGACTTCGCACGACTGCGTCCCGCGCGACTCGACCGCTACCCGTCTCGCTCGCGCTCGGCAGCGCCGAGCCCCGCAGAGAGGGACGGAGGCGCCGGCCGCGGTAACCCGACACATCACTAGGAAAAACCGGGAACCCGCAAACAGTTTTCAGCGCCTGAAATCCGTATTTAAAACAGAGCTTTTATTTTGAGTTTATTTCGTAAATAGAAATAATAGAGTCGGAAGTGGAGCGATAGCACGCGGCGCGGGGCGGTGGGCCGAGCCGTGCCATATTTAGACGCGAGCCGTGCCAAATATGGCATCCGACGGCCAAATGGGGGCCACTGAAATCCCTCCTACCTGCAGCTGGCGATTTTCACGTCTAATTGTAATTAAAAAATTTGTCACGACGCGTCTTGAATGATACGTGTTTGCACTAATAACTACCTACTGTCCAGCCAATCCACCTAGTTCATATACTTACCTACCTTACCTTACTCTACGGACGGGATGCGAACCTGCACTATCATTATGTAGGACTAGGAACTAACCATGCGACGGGTAGTAGGAAGGGTAGGCACCTACTTAGTGAAAACTATTAAGGGTTTGTCTAACTAAATTATTATGAATCAATTCGATATTCTGAATCTGGTAGAAGACAATATTGACGTACCTACTTATTCCAACGTCCTCTGAATGTTTTGTTAAATTGTAATATATATAGTAATGATAATTTGTAAAAGTATGACTACACTATTGTATTGGGTGAAAGCTGTAAAATTAGCTGTAAGAAGACATAAATAAATAAAAGATATATAATTTATTAATTTAATTTAATTTAAAAGTCCTGGGATCAATCTTCAAGACCATTGAACCATTAGATCATTCTTTGTCTCTCCGGAAGTCATCCAAACAAACTCTCAAGCTAACCGGATGCTAGAACGATACATATACCCCTAAGTAGTACCTACCTAGGCTAGGCGTACATCTAATGCAAACCGTAGAAAAGTCGTAGGTAACTTAATTATTATTTAGAATTGTCCGTAAATATCGCACCAACGGCAACGGCAATATGCGCTATACCAATCTCAATCAAAGGAAGTAAAACATTGTGAGAAAACAGACATATTGGTGGCAATTCGGTTGGTTCATTTCTAAAATTATGAATTGTCTAAAATATATTTAGTTAGTCATAGCATTTGTAAAACCTATTCGGTTGGTACCATTAGGTACCATGTAACTAAATTAGGAACGCTTAATTAGATAATAAGAGAGGATAAAATTTAATTAGGATTAGTTTGTCGCAGCAGAATACCAAAGGTTAATTTGACAGTTCAAAAGCTAATTTTAGCTAAAATTAGTTAGGTTGGTGCCAACAGAATTGTGGCCGTTGTAGAACCTAAAAAGTTAAATCCTTTCACCACACTGCCTGGTTCGAAATAATAAGTGACACGATAAGAAGTACTTACCTAATTATATTATACAGAAAATGTTTGCTAGAGACAAAGAACATTGGACTGCCCGCCTTCGCATAGCGATAATAAATATTAGGCAAGGCATAAAATTGGCGATATTATACAGCTTTTAGCAACTTTTATTGGTTTATTAACAGTAGATACCTACCTACATAAGTTTAAGCCTTTGTAGTGTAAGTATTAACAGTAGGCCGCCCACTGTGTGTGCTGTTTTTCCATTTAAAGGGTATTTTATAGTGCTTACCTCAGTCCTGAGTTCATTTAACCCAACGATCGTTGTTGTTTACAAAATGGAAAATACGGTGTTATATTAAAATTTTATCAGAAATGACAGTGCCACGGTAAACGAAAACATCCTGCTTCCCGTGAAACCCGCGGCGAATAGGCTGAGTGGATAGTAGGTAGGGTACGCCATTTTAACAAGTCTCAGGCATTACAGAGACATGTAAAAAGATCCAGCTGACATGTATATAAATCATCCAATGTACCTACCGAACCCTTTTTCTAATAATATAAAAAACAAAGGAGATAGGTTTCGTTCGATAACGTCGTTGAAATGTTCGTCGAATTCAATTGAATTGTCGGGATTTTTTGTTTGTTATTTCATGAAGTAACATTGCACTTCTAAATTAATTATTTTTACTTGTGCATGATTCAGTAATCTTAGCGGAATTAATAAATTGTGACTTCATAGCGCAAGTATGAAAAATTGAATTATAAGTGTAGCGTTGCAATATGTGATTTGAATGACGAGGGATCTCGAGAAAATTCTACGAGTAGCCGGCCATTCCGCGATGACGTTTAGACAAATGAAGATCGACTATCACTTGACACTGGTTGTCAAAATTGTCAACAGGACAGATGCCATTATAGGAAGAAAAGAAGAAGAAGAATTGAATTGTCAATTGTTTCCATGTTAAATTAAAATTAACATTCGTCTGTTTGACTACGACCGTCAATAGTAATGCCGGCTGTTCCATAGTTCAAAACCGAGTCGAAACGATGTATCTAACTAAGAGTAGGAGTTTTCACGGTTATTTTATTTTATTTTATATATAATATTAACTCCACGTTTCCCGCAGACTTCTGTGTCTTCTTTTACTACTTACATAGTAACTCCTGTAAGTGGATTAAGAGTTTCTCAAACAAGTGTTCATCTCGATTAAAAAACTATCAAACTTGTAATCAGACCTCTGATCTGAAGGCACCGCCACTCCTGAATGGGAACCCGCAGAAATGATGAGTGTAAAGATAATATCCTACAGTTCAACCGTTCAACTTTCCATCCACTGGACAGAAGTTTCCAAGTAAGAGATTATCCCGTGCACGTCACGTCCACGTCATCATTTTCATTTCATTTCGATACTTACTCTTTAGCTACAAACACGGAGTAGGTAGAACTATCATGAGAGCTGTAACATCTCAAGTTGCACCAACCACAGGGCGAATTCCTCGCCAAAATTGGCAGTCCACTTGCCACTCGCTGCGCCCGCGATGGTGATGTTGACGCAATGCCATTCAATACGCCACACAGTGTAGAGACTCCATCGTTTGGTACCAACACGAAATATAAAACAAAATGGAACGATCCTGTGTGTTTATAGAGCGATAAGACTCAAAACGGGAAAATATCGCTCTATTTTTTTACACCTAGCGCCATCTCTTGTCAGCTTATAAATACTAGGTGCAATTCATTCAAAACTTTTATCTTTTTATCAAGCAAGCAACCATAATGATTCTTTGTATGTCATTAAATAGATGGACAAATATTTAGTACTATTCCGCCAATCTATTCTCAAAGAGTTAGACACGATGCAGACGCATCTAACTCTTTGAGAATAGATTGGCGGAATAGTACTAAATATTTGTCCATCTATTTAATGTTTTGTAATGGATTTCTGCAAAGCCACGCCTGGATCAATTATCTATCTTTGTATGTCATAATTTATGAAGTAACAGCTTTTATAAATTAATTATTTTTACTCGTGTTATTTAATATTTTAATGGATATCTAATCTATTTTTTATCAATAAATACTCGTAGTGACTTAGGTGTAAGCAATTGAATTATAGTGTAATAGGTTGCATTGTAATTTGCGTGACGAGAAATCCAAGAAAATTCTAAGCGCGATGACGTTTCAATAGACAAATGACGATCGATTGTGACTTTGTGACGATATTAGAGCAAACCGTAGACTAAACTTCCAAGCACCTGTAACATCCTCCTTTCCTTGGTACCTTCCTCAAACTCCTAGATGCTAGACTTTAAAAAATCGACGATTAATTACAAATTGGAATTTGAAGTCAGTTTTTGCGCAACAGCAGTAGCGCGTTGAAGTCTTTTGTAGCTATAGAATTCCACCTCGTAGCACAAACGTAGCACCAAAAGACGGACTCAACAAAGTCACAATTCAGTTGGTTTTCTTATGACTCTACAAAGCTGTTGTTTCGACTACCACTTCAAACAAATCTTTTGTGTTATGACCAAGTAGATGTTTCTTCTGTCTGTGTTTGTATATATTATGAATAGATAAATTAGGTATTTATATACAAGTAGATACCTAACCTATACTATTTTACAATCATTTGGTTTTTGGTTTGCTCAAAACAAAAATGTCCTAATTCTTCATAGCTACATGGAGTTTCTATCAGGGTAGGTTGTCAAAGGCAAGATGTCAATGACCTGTGGAGTTTAATTCATGAGCTAAATTAGGTAGGTAAGTATTCAATATTACTTATACTAGGTAGGTACTTAAATATTAAATAGGTATTAGGTGTTTAGTAGGTGAAGTCGAACCTGTCTAATATCTTAGTAAGAGAAATAATAACGTATAGGTACCTATTTAGTATCTATAACGTGTTGTAAACATACCATCTAAGTCATCTTCTTTATTATACAGTAATTTAAATATGTTATGGATGCAAGTAGATTTTATACTAGTGGCTCTGTGAGCTATAGTTCTCGCGAACATTTTTCCAAATGACTGTTTTATAACCTTTTTTACGTTTTAAACCCCCGTATCTCCGTCATTTAAAAAAAATTCCAAAAACTGAATAGCAAAGAAATTCTATATAGTTACAGAACCTGCTCACAAAATTTCACGAGAATCGGTTGAGAAATGCGACCTGTAGAGGAGAACATCCGGACAGACGCCTGTCGGACAGACGAAAGCATTTTCGCCTAAGCTGAAACGGAGACATTCGCTTCGCTCGGTCTATTAGGACCCTGCATTTATTTTATTTTATTTGGGAAACAAACAGAGAGTATTTTGTTTATAGATAGGTATGTAACACAGGTTATAAATAACACATAGTCTACTAAGTTTTCACAGTTACTTTAGCAACAGCTGGTACATGTAATACCAGCTGTAGCTCGCGACTTGAAAAAATGCATTAATTTCGAATAAATTTAATTACCATTTTATTAGAACTTTTAAAAAGGAACAATTCCATCGTGCATAATTTTTGTGTAACTTATACCGTTTACGCAGCGCACGCAACGGAAGCTCTCAAAGAGGAATAATTTTTCCCGTTTTTGCAAAATTTTCCGTTGATGCTTCGCTCCTATTGGTCAGAGCGTGATGTTATTAAAGCCTACAGCTTTCTTCGATAAATAAACTATCCAAACAAATCATTTTTTTCAATTCAAACCAGTAGTTTCTGAGATTAGCGCGTTCAAACAAACAAACGTTTCAGCTTTATAATATTAGTACAAATAAAGAAAAAGAGAGTGGACATTTAACTCTACACAAAATAAAAAATAATTATAATGTGAGGTAAATTAACAGAAAAAAAACTAAAACAAAATAAAACTACCCTAATTATCAAAGAAAACTTTTTAGAATACTGCTTTTAAAACAATCGATTGTATTGGAAAAAAACAATGTCGGAAAAATAATCGTTGTGATCATCGCAAGATTTGTGAATAAAAACATTAGATCCGTAATTATATGAGTTCAATGAGCAAATAGGGTGAGTCGATAAATTTAAATAAAATCAATCAGGTCTCATGAGATCCAAGATACAACTATGTGGCCCAAACTAGATACGCCTAGTTTGGGCCTCGCTGATACTGTAAATTAGTGTAATTCTTTTTTGGCAATAAATGTTCTTATTCATATTCAAACCCGTCCTCGCTCAGCCAGCGAAAGTAACTTTCTAGGTTCTGGCAAATTTGAGTACCTACCTACCAAGAACGATGCAAGCTATGTAGGTATACTGAATACAAACCTACCTACTAGTAGGTATAGGTAGGTATGTATTAAAATAAATTTATTGAATTGCCGTCCGCGCTATTGTGTTTGAGCCTATTGTTCCATCATTATCTTTCTTAATAGTAAGTATAAAATCTCAAAGTGGTATGTAGGTACTCACATAAATAACTATGGTACCTACTTACTTACCTACTCGCTAACCTTTTTCATATGTCGGCAAACGAACCGCTGATCAAACTCGTGATATTGATCAGCTGTTCGCTTGTGGTTCTCATCTCCTGAGATGATTATTTACTATCTAGATGTTTACAGAAATAATTACAGATATGAAGTCTAGATGGATCGAAACGATCCATCTAGACCGATGGATCGATGGATGTCTTAATCGACAAAATTATACTTGATTGAAACCCGTTTCTCAAAATATATAGATAGCTATCCAATTTTTATTTAATTCGGGCCAAATACTTAATAATGCCGGACATATATACATACATTAACAGTGAATACTTTTAAATTAACCCTTAAGAAACTTCTTATCTCTTCGCAGAAATCATAGCTAGGTACCAAATACCTACTTACGAATAGCCAACTTACCAAAAGTTCCCGGCACGTCCATTTTGATGGGGAAGCGTTCATTCTACTATCGATTACCTTGTATTGCATTTCACTTTTCGTTTCTCACCTCTTTCACCTCATTTCACCAAAACAATTTTAATTTTATGTAGTCCAGTTTGTTCCCAGTCATTTTAGTTAATTATTTTAGTTGTGTGAGTATAAATGTATTTTGCTATTTATATATGTATTGTTATCCTTTTAACTAAGTAATATTTTAAGTTTTCTTATTTTTTTTTTGTTTACTCCTGTTCTAATTTTAAAATTGTTCGTTTTGTCACGGCATGATGTCACCCTCCTTGTTCGGCGCAGTCTGAAAACCAGCGCTATTTCGCACTGTGTGAAATAGCATAAAGCTGAGACTGTGCTTTTTTGACAAACGCAGACTAGGTTTGGAACAAGGTGGGTACACGTAGGTTTAGTATTAGTTAGTTAGTTAGTATTGGTTGGATCTGTGTACCTACTATATTATCGTAACTTTTATCAGTGTGTGTGTGTCAAAATAAATTTATTTCATTTCATTTCACATATCATACAGCTCATCTAACTCCAAAGTAAGCAGAGCTTGTATTAAGGGTACAACATAACTTATATACCTACTTAACATAGCAGGTAGGTACTTAGTTTAGAACTAATATAAGGACGTGTTACAGTGAACAGGTGAAAAAAGTAAAAGAACGAAGTGCGCGAAGAATGGATGGAACGCGCGAATCCCGTGTTCCGTTCCGAGGTGCGCGCATGCGCGGAGGATTGTAACTAAAATTGCACGCATTTTGTAGAAAACAAAACAAATACGTAGCTACTTTATTTATCTTCCTAATTGGTGAAATATAAGGGGTTGCAGAAGTAATAATATATACTTCCTTTACACTCACGTACCTGCGTAAGCTTTCTGTCTAATCAGCTCAATCAAACAATGAGTGCAACTAGAGTGACCGCGAATACTAAGTACTTTTTACATAATATGATTGTGATTAGTGAATAACAATGTCAATTTTGCCAGTTTATATTGTTTATAGTACGATAACACAAAGCCGTCTCTCGTCGTTCGTCATTTGTTATTTTATATAAAATGGTGTATGTGTTTCATATAAAATAATTAAACGGATTATATTTGCTCGAATCACAGAGAAACACAAAGCTTTTATTCCAATTATTCACACCCGAGTCAATAAGCTCTATTTACATTAAAACACCAAAATTACTAATGGAAATGACTCGAGAAAATAAATAATATAAGAACGCAATGTTTGCTTCGCAAGACGACCAAAATTAATCCACGACCTTACGTTTCTCAACTTCTGTCAAAATGCCTTTTTGCTATCCCTCGTAAGATATTGACAACTAGTGACAGGGCGAATTTTAAACAGTGTTTTTTGCACAGTAGACAGAGAAGTTTCTCTGTCTACGGTTTTTTGTGTACCTACCTACTATTAAGTTGATAGGCGATAAGGCCGTAAACTTTTGGTGACAAACAACTTTTTCATTGCCTATATATATATGCGTACTCAATTACTTAACTTTAATATACAGTTTTAACTGGGGTTGTACCCTTCCATAACAATATTATAATTTCGAAAATGTCTGCATTTGTTACGTTTCCAAAGCTAAACTGTTGATCAGATCCTGATGAAATTTGGTCAGGAGATAGATTGTATCCTGCGCAAGAACATATACTTTTATATACCTAGGGTACCACATGACGAAAGGCGCGGGCAGCAACTACTGCCCGTACAGGTACTTTAGGCAGGTATACTTTCTTACCTACCAAGAAATCCATAGGGTAGAAGACACGGGGAGCTCGAATTGTTGAAGAAATGTACACAAACCGATGCTAGCAAGATAAACTGCGTCTCGTCACGTGCCCGTTGCATTAAAAAAAGGCCTATTAGATTAGACTAACCATGCTAAAACTGATGAAGCACAGAAAAAACCCCTCCCGTCTGCACAAACCCAAAAGCCTTATTTACAAACAAACGACCTTACAAATGACACAAGAACCGACAATAAACATATATTGAATCACACCCTATTCTATTAGGCGGAAAAGATGCGATCTGAAGGTGAACAAAGCAGCCGGGCGTCCATATATCGAGTACTTACGAACCTTTCTTTGCATAGAAAGCTGATTTTCTGATTCTGGAATATAATTTGAGCTATAGCGGCATACCTATACTTAATATAATATCACATGGCCAATTACTCAATTGTACAAAACGCGTTTTTATGTTTCTGGATCGAGTCACTACGATCTTTCAATGTGACTCGCTAAAAACCAACTGGGCTTTTGTATTTGTATAAAAATTAAATAAGCGCCCCTAGTGATCACTCTGGTAAACCATTACCGTAATTATTCAGTGTGGTATCATTCAAATACTGATGCACAGCTGATTTTCACAGGACTCCCGCCGAGACACCTCCATCGATCGTAGTTAGATGGGTAACTGCCCAAAACTCACAACCATCTCTCAGTATTACCTACCGATTTACCGATTTCTCGCCAGCTAATTCGCCGTGGATGCCAAATCCTTGGCTAATAAGCCATTCATGAATACCTACTAGGCTACCAACTTGTAAGGCCTATTCGTATAGTCGCTCTCGTGAGCGACAGGTAGGTACGACCGCATTTCAAACAAGAGAATTGTCTCGTTCCTGTGGTAGAGGGAGAGCAGCTCGAAGTGCGCTTCCGAGACAGCAAGTAAAGCCATGCTCGGTCATGTGCAAAGGCTCCGTCGAAGAGGCTTTTCTTCCAACTGGCTCGGTCCCCTGCCTTGTCCTCCCACTTAGTATATCTCGTATAGGCCTTACAAGTCACGAACGTAAGTGCCTAATGACCTCGGACGTTGTTTAAATCATCTTCATATAGATGTAATAGGCCTTAACTTACTAACTAAGGCTACTAACACTGACATAGAACTCTAAGGCAGACAATTTGAACTGAAGAAGTCAGTCAAGCAGATTTTTACCACGTTCGTGCAGTTTCTAGCAGATAATCCGACTTTTTACGTAAATGTGTCTGTACTTACCTTACGCATTGTAAGTCTACCGGCGATATATTTAAAGCGTGCTACCTCGCAAATCCTCGTACACGCCTTTGTCGTACCGCTGGAGGTGTAAACGTCACCACAAGTATGTAGCGCGAACAAAACAAAACAGGCTCGATTTATTTACACTACCGAAACAATTTTAATTAGAATGGCCGCGTTTAATCAATAGAGACATAAAAGATTTTCGATTCCCATTCGTGCGTATGTACCGCTATAATTGGCTCCTAGATGATGTTGGTGAAATGTTGACTATTCGTGCGGTGCGATTGTGTCGAGTTACGAGTACTTACGTTCGCGGAAAATGCATTGTGTTGAAATATAGAAGCGGCTGGACTTTGTTCCTGTTAAATTGGCTGCCTTTGTAAGAGATATTGATGGGAATTTTAACGGAATCATCTGTTAATGATGGGATTGTGGCTCCGTAGGTATAAAGCGATAAGGCATTCGATCTAATTGCTGTTAACGCGCGTCCTCCCAGTGTTGGAACGTAGGTACTTATGTAACTATTGTACCTACCGATTATTGGGAAGTTGATACCTAATTCATAAGTAGTTATTCATCTATACCTACCTATAAAAGAGCTTAACCTGACTGACTGACTGATTCATCATCGCCGAGCCGAAACCGCTAAAGCTATGAAAGCTGAAATTTGGAAGGTTGCTTCCTTTCATAGCAAAACCACCCACTAAGGCAGGATTTTTTTGAAATTTAGGGTGTAAAGGTGAGAAAACGAATGTATGAAACTTTTATACGCGTTGTGCGATTTGCTTGAAACTTTATATGAATGAATAAAATGCAAAATAAATGGACACGTGTTTCAGGATTTTTCAAAATAACTCTCATAAAGGAGTAAAATGGGGTGTGAATATTTGTATGGAAACTTTTTAATGGGTAGGAGTGATTGGTTTGAAACTTATCAATAAAATTTTGTAAGGAGATACATTGCATTCTGGGGAAGGATTTAAGCTACAATTCCTTTCAAAAGTCTCAAGCAACAGCTAGTATAATATATAAGCTTTCTGAAAATGCAACTAAACTAAACAATTTTAAGAAAGCATAAGAATGCATAGCCTTATGTTGCTCTGCCCTCATTTAACTGACAGATTTGCAATGATATTGATATAAACTTCTGTAATCTTGTATTAGTGTTTCCTATGGTCCTATCCTATGGTTATAATATGGATCATACAAAAAAGCTCTAGGACCAGGACGAGTTTCTTGGCAGTTCTTCTCGGACTTGGGTTAGGTCGAATTGGCACGTAAATTCACCTAATGGTGGCAATTCGGTTGGTTTATTTATAAAATTAGGAATTGTCTAAAATATATTTAGTTAGTCATAGCATTTGTAAAACCTATTCGGTTGGTACCATCTAACTAAATTAGGAACGCTTAATTTAACTAGATAAAATTAAATTAGGATAAGTTGGTAGCAGAAGAATACCAGAGGTTAATTTGACAGTTCAAAACCTAATTTTAGCTAAAATTATTTAGGTTGGTGCCAACATAATTGAGGCCAATATGTAAGACATTTTAAATTAATCCTTGTGATTATTTATCTTCTTCTTTTCTTCACATATAGTCCATTAAAATGTTACATTTTTTAGGCCTTAGTGTGCATTTGTCAGAGGACGCAATTTTATTTTTTTAATGTGTAGGGGGGGTCAGTAGAAGCTTAAGTTCAAGTTTGTGGGGTCGGCACCCTTGTCCCCCGGCCGCCATCTTGGAAAAGGGGGTGCAAAGGGTTTTCGCGCTGTATCTCGTAAACTAGTTACCTTACAGAAAATTTAATCAAACATAAAATGTAGCAAATTAAATTTCCTACAATTTTATTTCTATTACTTTTTATCGTCAAGTGAAAAGGCAAAGTCAAATTTATAAAAATTTTGCAGAAGCATCCAGAGTTAGCAAGTGGAACTAAATTATTTATGAGTGAGAAAGTCGAGTCATCGTTACTCAGTGTTGTTGGCGAACGTTTTTTCGTCTTTTTATATGGCGGAAATAAAGACGATACTCTAGACACTCTGCGATACAAACGATTTGCTAAGACAGTGACAAAAAATGCATTTAATCTCTCTTCACTTCCTCCAACACAAGATGCAGCCCGTTTCCACAGTTTCCGAGTGTATCACCAGATTCAGTTATGGCTCGGTAAATATTGTGATCCAGAAGAATGGGGCTGGAAAAAGCATGGAAAATTTTGGATGCCAATCCAAGCTTCCAAGCCTCCAGCACCCCCCGAGCTTATGAAATTAATCTTTTGTAGATGCAAAGGAAATTGTGGAAGTGCGTGCGGTTGCCGAAAAGCAGGCCTTAAATGTTCACCAGTTTGCCTCCATTGTGGTGGTGAAAGCTGCAGCAACATCGTGGACATATCAACATTACTTGAAGAAAATGAATTAGAAGATGAATAATTATGAATGAACTGAAAAAAAGTTATAACCTCCAAAAGGAAATTTGTTACAAAATTTTCATTTATTTTTGTTTATAACTTTTTTGTTGGTCACTTGACGATAAAAAGTAATAGAAATAAAATTGTAGGAAATTTAATTTGCTACATTTTATGTTTGATTAAATTTTCTGTAAGGTAACTAGTTTACGAGATACAGCGCGAAAACCCTTTGCACCCCCTTTTCCAAGATGGCGGCCGGGGGACAAGGGTGCCGACCCCACAAACTTGAACTTAAGCTTCTACTGACCCCCCCTACACATTAAAAAAATAAAATTGCGTCCTCTGACAAATGCATACCCAAATGTAACTTTTCAATGGACTAATAATCTGTCCTGTCGACAATTTTGCCAGTGTCAAGTGATTGTTTGATAATAATGTCTTAGTCGATGGTCATTTGTCAATTCCAAACGACATAGGCTACTTTTTATGTAGGTACCACGCGTGCGAAGCCGCGGGCAGCAACTAGTATAATATAATATATCTTTAATGTACCTTAAGAAATAAAAAAAAAACAAAAATACAATTCTTCTTACCATGTAACTAGTTATTTCTAACCAGTGTGGTGAATGGATTATAGTGCGCCTCTTTTCATGCACTTGGCACATATCTTAAGAGCTTTATAGGTTCGTCACGATGTGGAAAACATCGTGACGAACCTATAAAGCACCGTTTGAGAGTTCTGGTATTGATAAGCGCGCATACATTTTTCAAATGGAAAAATCCATTGGTACACGACCGGATTTTAACCCATGACCTTAGGGTCGGAAGGCGAAGCTACCACTAGACCACCAGTGTTCTCAATAACAATTTATATTTAATACAAGAACTTAAGTGGTACAATGCGTCCATTTCGCTTGAGAGCGATCTCTTCCGGGCAACCTTAGGATAGAAAGGATTGTGTGGACTATTGTTACATTATGTTAGTAAATAAAACAATGTATATACAAACTGATATGTCTTCTTTTATTCTCATTTAGAAGTGTAATATTTACACGCTGTACATTGCAAATTAAATACCTAATAAGTACTTTACATTACAATAACACGGAAACTAACTTGTTATAATGTAATTCTATGCAAAAATATAGAATTTTATAACAAGGTTATAGAATTGTTTTAGATTTAGCAGATAATCATTAAAATTCGATATTTTTTGCAAATATTATGTATGAAATAATATATATTTAGAAAAAAAAAACGGCATTTCAAATGCGCACGTTAATATCAAATAGATCTTGGACTTATAAATTCCTTTATTACACGTATAGGAACAGTCCGATTTAAAAAACTACTAAAAAACAATGAAAAAAAAATGGTTGTCTGTAAAGTCGGTTTACGGACGATAGTTTAACGTGACAAAGTCTCTCGCTACGATCGTAACGTTACAATGAGCGTAACGGGACAATGAGCGTAACGGCACAATGAGTCATTCTTTTTCGTGCGTGCAGCCGGCGTTCATCGATTTATTAGACGTTGTCACGTCAAAAAGCAACTAGCGACATCTATTAGATTTTTTTAAATAATGATTATACTTTTAAGCTAGTACGAAAAATCGTATATGCGAAATACCTGCCATTTTTATTACAAAATAAAATACATAATACAACATTTTTACAATTCGTAAATAGTTGTTAATATAAACATATAGGCCAATTGTACTTATGAAGTACTTACATAAAACATGCATAATTATGATAATTTTACTACCTACTTACATTAATTTTACTAAATGAGATATCGTGTTGTTCGAAGACTTTAATTGCTTTTTATTGCAAATTAATCTACTTAATCTAATTAATCTACGTATAAAAATTAATTTACGTTTCCTAAATATTATAACAACATTTATGTTCAATTTACTTTTCAAGAAAATTTTATTTTATTTTTAAATAAATTTTAAATTATTGCGAATTTTCAGAATAATATCCATAATGCAGTGTTTTTCAGTCAATATTGTGAAGGTTGTACTTTTATTATAATTATCTGATAAAAAACAATTCTCTGTGATTTTTTTTAATTATACACAATTTAATTTTTCCTCAAAACGGGATATTTACCATGTGAGTTTTACTTTATCCTGATATTTCGGTACAGTTGCATGCGCACGAGATAAGCTGAAGTCTTTGCGGGTGGATGTTATGTGCAGACAAAACGGTCTACCCTATTTTTCAGTCTTTTACTGCGAACATTACCGTACCATCGGATTCATTGTCACTAACACTCGATCACGATTACGACACACAACACTCACGGTATCTGGACGCACAACTGGTACCTATAAGTACTCACATATCACAGTAAATATCCCGATTCAAGTGAATATTATGTCAAAACTATAATACTTCAATAAGATATATACCCAATCTATCAATAAGTCTATACCGTACATACTTAGAGCAAAAACGCTAAATTATATTTTCAGTCATTCTGATATCGGTAACACACCATAGACTATAATGTATTTATTAAAAACAATAATAAATGCATCAGAATCATAAATACTCAGAGACTAGTGGATTACGTCTTTGGCTATGATTCATATTACAAGGTAATAATAAAAAAAACAACATAAATATATTTACAAAAGTTTCGAAAAATCTCAAGCTCTAGTCAAAATAAAACTAATTTCTTTAATAAATGTCAAAATAACTGAATTCACAAATAATACCACGAAAAATACATAATAAAATAATATTAACTTTTAAATAATGCACTAATGATTTAAGAAAATTAAATATTTAAGGTTAAATATTTAATCCATAAAAATATTTACATACACGAAAGTAATCGCCCAAAACTGAACAATAAATTCATTTAATTTACATAAAAAAATACCTACAATTTAGCGTTAAAAAATTATGCCATTATCTGAAACTACATTCATTCTTTTGACTACTGCAAAACGTGCACTTACACTAATAATACATTCAATAACTACAACGCAGTATGGCAACACTAACTCAGCAAAAGTCAAAAAGTTGTGGAATTTAATTTATCTATACATGGAAACACCGTCTGTACTCTCTGTACTACGAAATATGGATTTGATACTTGTGGTTTTATGTTATGTTTATGTTTTATTTTTTGTTATTTTAGTGCACAATATTGATCATACGCTAAATAATATTACAATCTAGCCAAATAAGCTTATGAGTAATTTTGCTTTGACATAGTTTTATAAAATAAATTATACGAGTAGGTACCTAAGAATATATCCAATAGCACTTTTCAGTTTTTAGATTTTAATTAGTTGTAGATTAGGCTTGAATTTTTCGCTTATACTACCTGTAGTTAATACCTAAATTGATTCTCGAACTTATTATTGTTCGATTATAAGTATAGATCTAATATAATATATAACTCAATAAAATCACAACGCAAATATCTAAATCATTTGATCTATTAACTATGCGCAAGTGACTAATGTAAAAGGATACCATATACAAATATTTTTAGTGTTGCCCTTTTATTCCATTGCAGAGTTAGTGTTGCCAGACTATAATAATAATAATTTATTAGGAATTCTCATTTATCCCTTCGCGCAAGCACCGATATGTCAAAATGGACTAATACACTATAATTTATTCTTAAATAATCACTATGACGTTTTAGAATCTCTTTACACTCCTAAAGACTAAGGACAGATGGCATCTTCATTAGGTACATTAATTCAGGTCACGGTCTGATTTTTTGACAAAAATAAGTTTTAGAGCTCATTTATTAAAAACACTTATAATAAAACATTTGATCTTATAAAATTGCTTTACAGTAGCAATACTATAAACAGAATAACGTAAAAATATATTTTTTTGTCAAAAAACCGAAACTACAACATTAAGTTTAAGAATTGACACGAAAGCAACCGTGGGTTTCACTAACTTGAAACTTATCATACAAAAATGGCATATTATATTTAAATGAATCTTACGAATCATACCGTTTTCATACATAATAAATAGTAAATAAATATTGGTGGAAAATTTCAGACAGCACCATATATCAAAACATTTAATAGATGCCATATTTATTTCACAGGTATTTTATATTTTTGTATATTATTCTGTACATTTCGATAAATAAAGTAGCCACAACTTTACTTACTTTATTACAGTTTTCAGTAGTTTTTTTGTGTACATTAAAATTTAAATTGCTTGTTAATCTACTATCAACTATTTTAAGTTTTCTTTTATTGTTTTTAAAATCAATTCATGAATCAATCTCTTTATAATTACAAAGAAAATTTTCAAGAGTTTTTTTATGTATTACTGCGAATATTCCAACTAATAGAATATTAGATAATAAACAAAATGGCACAGTTAACGAAACATTTAAAGGTATATATATCTTCTATAATAATCACGGACGATAGTTTAACGTGACAACGTCATATCAAAACAGATAGATGCGGCTTGCGCCGCACGTATCTATTGTGTTATGCGCTCTTGCTCCGATCGTAACGTTACAATGAGCGTAACGGGACAATGCGTCATCCTTTTTCGTGCGTGCAGCCGGTGTTCATAGATTTATTGGACGTTGTCACGTCAATAATAGATATGAAGGGAGAATTTCCCACAGCACTGTCTAGCCCAATAAGCAAAGATTGTATTATGGGAAACAGATGATTGATAGTATACTATATACTTTTAAATATGTACATACATAATTTATGATACTATAAAACACTCAAATACAGAAAAAACATAAATGCTCATCACACAAATGAGAATGGGAATGAAACCCACAACTTACAGCGTAGAGTTACCAACTGTGCTGCGAGACAAGATATGGTTTATATTAACAAATAATATATTATATAAGTATATTATTTTAAAACGGGGATTTTAAGGATTAAATAAGATACTGGCGTTATTTCTACATTACCCTGGTTTCGGGGACGAAACCCCACTCCTAACACACTACAGCCTTCATCATTGTTATTGTCCATACTTTCTAAGTTCGTTACCATTTCAATACAAACTAATGTCTGGGCGCCTCTTTTTTTTGTTATAATCTTTTTCTTTATTAAATTTTATATTATATTGAAACGAAGTTTCTATATAATATAAGAAGAAGCAATAATATATAAGAAGCCGAGAAAAAATTTAACGAGTTACGAAAAACCGTAAGAGAAAGAGAGAATGAAGGAGACCGATAACTAACTTTCTGTGTTAACTAATAACTGTGTGTGTGTGTATTCATATTATTTTATATAAAAGGTCACCATTATATATAAAAAAAATTAAAGGGACTTCGTTCCAAACGCGTGTCCCGGGACACGTTAATTTTTTTTTAACCGGAAACTCCACATCTCTTTCAAAGACCAACTTTAATAGGCATCTGAATAATGAGTGCGCGTTATTTTGCTAACACAACTAATGAGTTGGACGCTAATTTGTGATAGAGTAGGTAGGTACATTTCTGTAAAACCTAAAAAGTGTACGTGCTTATTTTGTTATTTTAGTTAAGTTGTTTTCTTTTTAATTTAGTAAATATGTATTTTCCTGTCTGTATCTCTCACCTACCTTTGTACCTTTAACTGTCTACACTTTTACTGACACTGATTTACTGATTTTCTTTCTAATGATCAAATAAGGCAAATTTAAAAATGGCAGGTCCCTGTTCTACGTACAAGTATTTTTATTTATATAGCTGTCAAGTTTTGTTCAATTAGCTACACTAGCATTATCAATCTCATTTTCGTATATAAGATATGAAATTACGCATATAAAAGGGCTAGGATCAAGACCAGTTTCTGGCTTAATTCTTCTCGGACTTGGTTTAGGAGGAATTGGTACCTAGCTTCATATTAGACGGTTCAAAGTGGTCATTATATTAGTCAAACACCTTTGTTTTTACTTTAATTGGCTTGACTTTCATCTAAATACGAGTGGCACAGTTACGATTTAAGCTAGGCGCCTTAGTAAATTTCGTGTTTTATCGGAAATACAATAGTGATATTTCTCTAGAGCTGTTACAACAATTACGTGTTTTGTGTTCTTGTGGAATTATTAATAGTTCGGAAAATAATGTAAAACCTGCACAACCCAATCTTGTATACTAGTTTATTCTTTAATGACTTTATAGTAGGAAATCCATGAAAACAAAATTTTCTAATGAAAACAGTATATTCCATATTCCTCAAAAGTCGGGATAAAAGTCTGTTTGGACCATTCTTACTATAGCGACTTTAATGCAGAGCTACAATTTTATCCCTTTTATTATAAAATAGCAGAAATTGTCAGTGGCTCTTGACAACGCAGTCTTAAACATTATTGAAATTGCAATTTTTAGGTATTTGAACGCATTAGTTTCAATTCAAAAATAAAGATGTACATTGCACATTCCATATTATTTCACAGGATTCAGACTTAATAAGCTTTCTCCTTGAAATTTTTGAATCCAGCCTGGACACACTTTTAATCACTGCAAATTGACTTAAAAATGGGATAACAAAATCCTGAATGCTTACGGCTAATAATAATGTGACAACTGGGGGTGTTAATAACTCTATATACATCCAAATTCTAGAACCGCGCCTGTTAGCCTTGGAAATTAGCTCGCAGGTGACTGGGAAACACGAACGTTCCCGAGGCGCCAAGCATCGTAGTATACTATATACGCTTTTAGACTATACATTGCGACTAAAATCGCTACAGAATGTAAGATATAAGAGGACCCAGACCTATTCTTAAAACCACACCCATCAAAGATTTCAGATCGGCGATATAGCTCCCAAAAGTACTATGACGTCAACAGCTCTATATAATTAATTTTTTCATTTCACTGATGCATGAACCATTACAATTTGAACCTTATATTAAAGACAAAAGTCACAATCATAAAAGCACCGTGAAATGAAGCGACTATAGTTTTATTTACTTCTATCAAGACCGTAAGCTAGCATGCTCTAGTTTAATATCCTACAGTTTTTATGTTGGTAAACAAAAGTAGTATATTTTTATACTAACCATCGAAAAAACTAAATTTTCAAACCATACTCAAATCGATGAATGTATCAAAGTAATTCTTAGCGTAATGCACATATAGTGTAATTATTAACTGGAATATCTTGCTCAAAGTGAATTATGATAATAAACAAGCCTCATTTTTATACAACTGCGACATCTAATCATACGGCCCATCTGATGGTAAGTGGTTACCATACAGCAATATATGTGTAATCAATCTCAAGATGTAAAAAACTCATTTCGAAGGTTACCTATTATTCGCATGTCCTCCAACTAGAAGCGAAAATACCTTTATGACCGAGACATGGGTCCAGATATTGTAGTTTCGTTAGACTAGCTAAAATTTCCTAAAATACGACTTTAAATTGCTTGCACCAAAGTCCAAATTAGAGTAACATTTTCAAATGGCAGTTAAATTGTCATTTAATTCCTTTATTTAGTTTTTTTCTATAAGATTTTCCGCAGTTTTAATCAACACCTTTCAACATCTAATACCTTTAAACGAGAAATTCTTGTATATATGTATATATATATTCTGAATCTCGGAAACAGCTCCAACGATTTTCATGAAATTTAGTATGGATTCGAGGGCGATAAATCTATCTTCATTTTTAGAAAACGTCATTTTATCCGTGTTTTTTACCGATCGGTTCGGTCATCTAGGTACTGATGGCTAAAATGGGCTAAAACACGCCAATCACACGTCACTAAGTAAAATTAAGAAGTGACATTTAAATACGTTACTGCAATTTAATCTTTACTGCAAATAAAATAAGATCGTTCGTATTTTACGAAATCTTAGTTAGTCCGGCGGCAATAGAATCATGGCCATTAACGTAAAAAGTGTGTTTATAGGCATTATAGGTAGCTCGCGAAACGATGATCACTAAAAGTACCCCCAATTATATATTCGCGCCACTCTGTTTATGAGAGCAAGCGAGAAAGAACGTACCGAACTAGGTATTATTTACTCTCTCGCACTCGTGTTATAATTTTCTTAGTCAATTTAGCCGATCGATACTGCCGTCTCGCTCTATCTCGTTACTTTTGTACTTTTGAGTTGTTCATGTTCAATTTCATAATACTATAATTTTATCCAAATAAGATATGCCTCACTTTTGACCGCACTAGTGCTGCCAATGACAGCACTAGTGCGGTCACTAGGGATTCTTACACTCATACATATTGAATTGTTTAAATTTGTTGCTATCTTTATCTATTGACAATAGTATGATAGGGACAGAGCACACTTAAAAACCACTAATTATGTGATTAGGGAGAGCCTTATTAAGCTTTATATATGTATCACTTTAAAGATCAGCTGCCATATCTAGTTATAGAAATATAAAACTAACTAAAAATGTATAAACTGAAAACATAGTTCATTCGTTCTTGAGTGAATGTGTCTGTCACACATTCACTCCAGGGGCCAATTGCATAATATATTATTAAATATTGGTGGACAATGCACATAACGCCATCTAGCCCCAAACTTGCATAGCTTGTATTATAGTGACCAGATGACTGATAGAATATATATCACATAAATAAAAATAAATACCGGACATTTCACACAGCATCATCTGGCCCCAAAGTAAGCAGAGCTTGTGTTATGGGTACCACATGACTGATATACTACTTATATACTTGTTTTGTAAATACATACATTATGCATAGTAATACTCAGACCCGAGACAAATACTTGCAGATCATACAAACATTTGTCTCGTAGCGGGAATCGCACCCGCAACCTTCTGCGTCTCAGCCGGACCTTGGTCCACTGCGCCACAGAGGTCGTCAATTCATATGATACTTTATATAAAACATATAATGTTCATCACACAAATGGTTGTCTAGTTGTATTAATAATACACAAATATTTATATACGAAAATGTCTCGTAATGAAAATCGGTCTGATCGTTTCTTACGTTTAACACAGCTAAACGGGTGAACGAGGCTTGATGAAATTTAGTAAAGAGATAGATTGTGTCTTAAGGAAGAAGATATACGACTATTCAAGTAGGTACCACGCGTGCGAAACCGCGGGCAGCAGCTAGTAAAAAACACTAGTAGGGTAATATTATGCAATAGGTCCCCCCTGCCTTTATATTCGATTACTCTGAACGTTGCCTACTGTTATGTCAGTAAGGTTTATTACAGCATAAACAAGCTCGCAGTTCTCAGCCCTGGGGTGATGACAATAAGGCTTATAATGGTTTAAATCCAACCTGTAAAAGGGTTCGTAGATTAGATGCTTGTTCACAATGCGCCGATGTCTGGATACGAGTGTGGGTGGGAACTTGTTTCTCTGTACTGTAGCGGGTCTGCTCGGAACTCTACGGACTGAAAGAAATGATAAATTATTAAAATAACTGTAGTGGCTCTTTGAGCTGTAGACCTCGCGAACATTTTTCGAAAAGACTGAAATATAACTTTTTTTCGTAATCAACTCCCATATCTACGCCATTTTAAAAAATAAACAAAAACTGAACCAACAAAAAAAAATTACGGGTTGCACTCCGGGAGTGCCGAGAGAAGTGAAAACTTATTTTGGCACGTTAGACATTTTTTAGATGGGTACTAGGGTTATTGGGTTATGAATTGTATTTTATTAGGTTTTAGAAACTTTAAAAAACATTTAATATTCTTTTATGTTTTTGTTCAGAATGTAGATAATATATCAAAGAACCTAACTCAGTAAACGACTCCATACAATAGTAGACTGTAAACATGTGAATTAAGGTTTATAATCAAATGGGGCTAGCGCGGCAACCCTGCGTCTCGGTAACGGTGTCGCGACTCCAGAGGTTTTACCATCATCATCTAAAAATATGCGTACCGCGCTAAAAGAAGTTTTCACTTCAAAAATCTACATAGTTATAGAACCTGCTCACAAAATGTTACAAGAATCAGTTGAGAGATGCGACCTGTAGAGGAGAATAGCCGGACAGACATACGAAAGCATTTTTGAAGTTGCATGTGTTAGTGCTAACCATTTATTAACGCTTTGCATGGCTTTTCAATTGCGGACGGGAGGGAGGTGCATGCGTTTGCATCGTGTTTAACACATTGGGAATAGATTGGCGGAATGGTACCAAATATTTGTCCATCTATTTAATGTTTTGTAATTGATTCCCGCAAGGTCACGCCTGAGTCAATTATTTATAACACGAGAAAAACTAATTCATTTAAAATAAATATGCTATTTTGGGAAATGTCAATGTCAACAACTAATCGAAACCATTCGAGAGCATATCAAGAGTTTGAGAACGCTTGAAAAGTGCATGACAAAAATTAAGAAAATTCTAATTCTAAGTAGTATATTATATTTTTTTTTTGTATAATACCGGACATTTCGCACGGCATCATCTGGTCCCAAAGTAAGCAGAGCTTGTGTAATGACTGATATACTACATATATAACTTTTTTTTAAATATATACATTTTATACATAGAAACACCCAGACCCGAGACAAATACTTGCAGATCATACAAACATTTGTCCCGAAGCGGGAATCGAACCCGCAACCTTCTGCGTCTCACCCGGCCCTTAGCCCACTGCGCCACAGAGGTCGTCTAAGCTAAGTTAGCCTTCAAATTAATATAAAGTGTTGAATATTGAGGCGTATGACTATCAACTCAAAACTGGAAATGTAGGCGGCTGTACCACGCAGGCATTGAGGCTGATGGGTGAGCAGCTAAACGCTGAGCCTACGTTTCAGGGGCTCAAGCACCGCCGTAAAGTTTCTTGCCTTTTGATTTTTTATAGAATACATTTCAGAGAACGTGCCCAGGGATTGCATGATCTAATTCAACCATCTCCTTTTCAAAACAAGAGAAGCATACGTACCGCTCAGTACCATCCATACCTTGTCAGTCTATCACCCTCTAGAACAAAGCGTTCTCCTTCCACATTTATAATGCGTACCAAGGATTGAAATACTTTGCCGTTGTTTGTCTTTCCTGAAAACTAAAATCTGGATCTTTTCAAGTCAAGAGTGAATTGGTGCCATTTAGACCTTAGTGCCTCATCGTCGCTTACCATTAGGCGAGATCGTGGTCAAACGTAGGTTTAACTTTGATAAAAAAAAAGTAAGCTAGTAATATTATAAAGCCGAAACTTTACATGGATGTGTATTTCGATATATGAGTATCAATCAAGCCAAAACGGCTGGGCAGATTTGGATAAAACTTGGTATAGAAATAGTCAGTGACTTTTAATAATATACTAGCGACCCGCCCAGGCTTCGCAAGTGTGCAATGCTGATACTAAATATACTTCAGAATGTCTTTATACACAACGTTATCTAAGAGAATAACATAGACTAAGAGATAGACATATACCATTGCGGACTTTTGTGTAGACCTTTTTAAGGTGTACAATACTGTAGTACATGAGAGGCGACTTTGTTTTATACTATGTAGTGATAGGATACCTTTTATGTATGTATCACGCGTGCGAAACCGCAGACAATAGCTAGTAGACAGTGTTATATTACCTGTAAAGCCATGCGGCCGTAGATTTGAGCGAAGCGGTCTATACACGCCGACCGTTGTGTCATATGCCGAGCGTCAGCCGATAGCATCTCTGTGTTCGTACATTCTGGACATTTGAACTTCTTTCTAGGTGCCACCTGGAATTGTTGACTTCATTATCAGTAACGTTAAAAGTCATATTCCTATTATTTATTCATACTTTGGGATCACATGGATCTTAGTTGGAATCCGGGAATGCCGACAGAAGTGAAAACTTATTTTGGCGCGTTAGACATTTTTTAGATGGGTACTAGGGGTTATTGGGTTATGAATTGTATTTTATTTATGAATTGTATTTTATTAGTTATTAGAAACTTTATAATACATTTAATATTCTTTTATGTTTTTGTTCAGAATGTAGATAATATATCAAAGAACCTAACTCAGTAAACTTCTCCATACAAAAGTAGAGTGTAAACATGTGAATTAAGGTTTATAATCAAATGGGGCGAGCGCGGCAGCCCTGCGTCTCGGTAACGGTGTCGCGAGTCCAGAGGTTTTACTTCATCTAAAAATATGCGTACCGCGCTAAAAAAAGTTTTCACTTCAATAAAGAATTGGACATATACATAGACAGAAAGAGGTCGACCTCTGTGACGTTTCAGTGGGGCAATGCCCGGCTAAAACGCAAAAGGTTGGATCGGGTTAGATTCCCGCCGCTGGACAAATGTTTGTATGATCTGCAAGTATTTGTCTCGTGTCTGTGTTTCTATGTTTTATATTACAAAAAAAAAAACATAATTAGAACATCAATCATGTGGTACCCATAACACAAGCTCTGCTTACTTTAGGGCCAGATGCTGTGGGAAATGTCCGGCATTATTTATTTATTTGCTTTTTCGCAAATGCTATTTTGTGTGTTGTGTACACAAAATACAAGAAAAGAACATGGCACATAATTCTAACAATACAATTATGCTTAGGTTTGTGTATGTGTATGCTACACCAGCAAATTGGCCCCGACTCAGCATATTGTTTTCGCAGTAGACGCTGTTATTCTGCCGAAACCATAGATTACAGATCGAGAATTTTTGGATGTCTACCAATCAATATTACAATAATACAACTGCATATTACGCACAATCATTTATAGGTAAACACTACATGCATTTGATTTAACATAACAAAAAAGTAACATTAGGCAAGCAGGTGCATAAACTATGGTAAGTAACAATAATTATTATCATCTAAGAACAGATTCCAGAACAATCTGACAGCTTATTTGATTAAGTTTGAACGAATCATGCATTTAGGTAGTAATGGACACATGCCAAATATACTAACATAATGTTTAGCGGACAATGCACACAACAGAACCTGGCCTCAAACTAAATACCAAGCTTGTATTATGGTGACCAGATAAAAAGTATACTTTTATATTTTTAAATACATACTTATGATACTTTATAACACGTAGGGCGATTATGGAACTCTTGAGACAATCAATGTCTATCAATTTCGATTAGCGATAGGCATTATTTCAATCAATCATATACGATGTATTAAAATGCTTAGTACGCTAAACACGGTTCCTACCACAATTGTACTTTGTAAATTGGTCGAGTTTTAGTTTAACACCAACTTCACATTACTCCTAGCCTCCTAGTAACTAGCGATAGAAGCCGATAGAAATCGCAGCGATCCTTAATACCAATTCATCAATAGTAACTAAAAGCTATTAGTATCAATGTTTTGATAGTATCAAAGTTCCGTAATCGCCCCATGAAAGTTTAAATAAAATTTAAAATTAAAATTAAATTTAAATAAAAACACCAAAATTATTAATAAAACCGGATATAACATAAGACGTACATCTCGAGTAAATAGGTGTCTTCTAGACCTGCGTGCCCCATCGTCGGCCACATCGTCGCTTAACATCAGGCGAGATCGTGGTCAAACGTAGGTTTATTGATGATCTCGCAAGACGGCCAAAAATAATCCCCGCTAACTTCTTTCCGGAAAGACCCAATTGTATTTAAATGACAGCAGCAATCAAGCTTCAATCACATAATATATCTATCACAAGCTAATGTCATATCCATACAATTTAATCTTTACGTACCTACTTCCCAATCATCGGTGAACCTTAGTAATAGCGCCAACATTGGTGATACGTTTTAGTTAGTAATTAGTAGTAATAAAAACAAATGTTTTGACAAAAAAAACTTTAATAATTGTAACGGGAAGTCCGTTACATGGGTACCTACATAGGTACTTAGGTAAATTTTTGGATTTTGAAACAATTTTGAGCACAATATTAGTTGAAGTTTTGGGGATAAACAATTTTTTTAACTATCGAAACGAATCATTCACACAAGTTACAGTAATAAAGAAAAAAAATGGACACAACATACACTTTGGGGAGAGTAGAAAACTTAAAATCATTGTGTTTTACTCAAAATCCAATTTTATGATAGTCGCCGAATACGAATAATAATATGTGTATTCATTTCATCACTAATTTATTTAATTAGTAATCCAATTTAATTCAAAATTCTAATTCAATATATTAAATTTAGGTGCCAATTCCTCCTATCCCAAGTTCAAAAAGAATTGACAAGAAACTCGTCATGTTCCTAGCGTTTTTTTGTATGATCCTTATCATACAAAAAAAATATTATTAACATACATACTTACCTGCCTTATCTACGAAAAATAAAACTATTGAACTTATTGAACTAGCTAAATGTATAGACAATTCAAATCTCAAAGGTGTCTCATAGAGTGAAAACGGGCATAAAGCACTATGCTTAATCCCGGCATGCAGGTTAAACAAAGAAGAAAAACGTATTATCAGAGAGATAGGAATAGTTGTACCTTAATAGGAGGTTTCCTGGTGACATTAGCGACGAGGAAGTTCATCGCGATATCCTCGCAGTTGAAGTTGTCGTCCACCCAGCGGCGGATTTCAGCCGGCATCTTGTACGTATAGTACCATGACCAGATCTTGTGGTGGAAGGCTGCGCCAGTTAACACCTGCAAAATATAAATTATAATTGACCGAGCGAAGCGAGTGTCTCCGTATCACCTTAGGCAAAAATGCTTTCGTATGTCTATCTGTCTGGCCAGCGTCTGTCCGGATGTTCTCCTCTACAGGTCGAATTTCTCAACCGATTCTCATGAAATTTTGCAAGCAGGTTCTATAACTATATAGATTTGTGTGTCGATTCAGTTTTTGGAAATGTTTCAAAATGGCGGAGATATGGGGGTTGAAACAAAAAAAAAATTTCATGTCATTTCGAAAAATGTTCTCGAGGTTTACAGCTAATAGAGCCACTAGTATATTTGTTTTCGATTTTCATCAGCTCGGCTCGGATGAACAGGTAAAATAACCAA
Organism: Lampropteryx suffumata; assembly: GCA_948098915.1. Classification (NCBI taxonomy): domain Eukaryota; kingdom Metazoa; phylum Arthropoda; class Insecta; order Lepidoptera; family Geometridae; genus Lampropteryx; species Lampropteryx suffumata. The sequence continues at coordinate 17,158,142 of OX402557.1, read as the reverse complement.
GACACACGAGCCTAAACGAAGTCCAAACATCATATTTGGCACATATGAAATCTCGTATGGAATACTAAGTTGTGGAAAGTGTGTGTCGCCGGAGGCACCGACAGTTTTGATTAATCTAGAGAATCTTTATCAGGGTGAGTTTGTTCCGCGGTCCGTGAGTTGCCGCGAGAGTTCACGGTTCGCAGCCTCCATTGACGAAATAATACGTGAATAAAACCCGCGTTTATCAATATCTCTATTTATTGTTTGAGCGTAAAGAAGTAAAAAACTAATACATACACAAACTTCCTCATTTATATCATTAGTTTCATCACTACAATAAGTACAGTCTGTCTACTGCAATAATTCCCTAAAAGGTAGGAAATTTAATTATTATTTTTTTAATTATTCTTGATATTACTTGAAAGCTAACAAAATTAACTTTCAAATGATATACCACAATCCCTAGTTCATTGGACAGAAATTGTAAAAAATTTTCAACTCACGAATGTTTTGAAAGTGAGATATACAGAAATCGATAGACATAGATGAGGTCCTGGGTTAACATCTACTCTACTTTTTAATTTCGTACAACGCGGGCCAAGCCGTAATCATCAGCTAGTGGATAATTACTTGTTTAACTACAAATTACGGTGAACTCGTTCACCTCAGCGTATCGATTTCAAAGTCCTTGAACATACATTATTATGCGTACCACTAACAAGTAGCGATATCTTAATAGCTTCTAATTAAGTGGTTGAACGACTGATTTACGCGGCCAACTTGAAAACCTCGTTAAATAATTGGATGGAGTTTTTTCTCTTTTGTTAGTTGATTTCAGTATGATATTAATAAATATTGCCGGACAATACACACAGCGTCATCTGGCCCCAAAGTAAGCAGAGCTTGTGTTATGGGTACCACACGACTGATATACTACTTATATACTATTTTTTTGTAAATACATACATATTATACGTAAGAACACCCAGACCCGAGACAAATACTTCGCGGCGGAAATTGAACCCGCGAACTTCTGCGTCTCCGCCGGACCTTAGTCCACTGCGTCACAGAGGCCCTGCCTGTTTGGCCCAGACGACACAGGGGGGCTAATTAGCACAACTATACCAATTAGCACAAATCTATACTGTACTGTTTTTTTACTCTGTTTCTGTTTGACTTTATTTTTCTCTGTGTATTGTGCGTCAAATAAACAATTTCTATTCTATTTCTATTCTACGAAAATCAGAACGAACCGTTTCCTTTTCATACAAATATTAACTAACGTATGTTACTAACGGATTTTTGCATACAATAAGAATCTGGCATTAACATGCGATGATCAAATCTGATGGTTAAAGTACAACTATAGCATCAACGTCAGTTGAAACTAGGTACGCGCAATGTTTATTTTTGGGTTTTAAAATATGCGAAAGTTTATAATTTGATACTGATCTTATAAACACACACTAGCTAGTGAATTGTTTATGAAAAATAATAATAATAATAATCCCGGACATTTCACACAGCATCATCTGGCCCCAAAGTAAGCAGAGCTTGTGTTATGGGTACCACATGACTGATATACTACTTATATACTACTACTACTTAAATATTTTTTTTAAATACATACATAATATACATTGACCACCCAGACCCGAGACAAATGCTTGCAGATCATACAAACATTTGTCCCGCGGCGGGAATCAACGCCGCCCCCTTCTGTGTCTCATCCAGACCTTAGCCCACTGCGCCACAGAGGTCGCTTCATTATTCCTTCAATTAACGAGAAAAAATGACTATTTTTTTCTATACAAAACTTAATTTGCTCTGGGCACCGTCTTATGTGTCCTTTACAATTACAATCACATTTACAATTACAATTACAAATTACAATTAGTTTACAATTAGTCCTTTACAATTACAAATTACAATTAGTTAAATCTGTTGCTATAATTCATTGACATTATAAGACATGAACCAACCATTAACACCACGCTAATTATCTGATTATAGTATGGAGGATATTTCAACCAATAACTCATTCACTGCCACCACGATTTTCTTGAAGTTTATCGAGATGCCGCCGTATAAAACCGCGGACACGCTAGGCGTGCTCGCGGCATTGCTTGGAAAAATAGATTTTAGTAAGTAAATTTATTATAACGTAATTTAAGGTTCTCAAACTTTTTTTACTAAAATTCCCATGCATAAATGAATAAAGTTTTATTGTGAACTGTAACATTGGCATTGTTAACAGTGCAAGTACATTGGTTTTAATAATATATTGAGTGACAATCATATTTAAACATATTTTCAGTCTTATATGAGTGAATTCATCTAAATTATTAAACCGATAAAAAGCTTTGAACTGCAGAAAGTTTGTTTACGTTATTTATCTCGTATTATCTTAATGTTGGTTGATTGGCCTTACCTAATTACATAAGTATGAATTAAATTCAAAATATTCAAATGAAATAAATTGATTTCTTATCTTTTTTTCAGGAAAAGTTAAATTTGTACCGGAAACGGAAGATATTAATGATGACAAAAATTTTAGCGAGACAAACGAACAGCAATTGATTTTTATACAATAGAGATAATTTTACTGTACGTGTGTATGTCACTGTGTGTGTATTATTTATTTATTTATTAATCTTTATTCATACATGACACAGTACTGTATACGGTAAAAACAACGGTCCGATAAATTATGACATTCCGTTTTGTCATCAAATACTGGTTAAAAATCTCATATCGCAAGCTTATAACTCTGAAATTAGCGAAGCGTTTAATAGAATAAAAAAGTTTGGGAACCTAAGGGTAGCTTCAGTAAGTGAACACACCTAGCGTGTTCTCGGCACTACAAAATACCTATTTTTCGTAAAAAAATCTAACTAGTTTTTTTAGGGAACCGCTTCAATATGCCATAGCCTATCCTTTAAAAATGATGCACTAAAAATTTGAACAGAATATCTGGCCTAGTTTTGGAAATATAACCGAAACATTCAAAACACGCCTGGCGTGTTCTTGGCGTAGAGACTTAGATTAGCCTGAACACGCGAGGCGTGTCAGTGGCAGTGAATGTGATAATATATGATAGATAGATAGATATATAAACACTTTATTGCACACAAGAGAACACACTAAAAATAAAGATTAGCAATACAGTTGTACAATGGGCGACCTTATCGATAAAAGCGATCTCTTCCAGGCAACCTTTGATGATTAACCGACTTAAAAGAAAAGAGACTCAATCCTGTTGTATTTTTTTTAATGTTTGTTACTTCATCACTCCGTCATTTATGAAGCAATTGCCGGTTTTTTTTATGTGAAAGGATGTACTTACTTTCCAATTGGTCCTATAGAAATTTAATCAAAATTAGTTCGGTAGTTAGGTTTTTAATTCAAAATAGATCTAAAAATATGTCTTCCAAATAAACGACGTATTTTTATATAAATGAAGTCGGCTTTCTTTTTGTTTTTAAAACGTTATTTTTTGAGGAGTTGTTTGACATTCTGCCCACAGCCTCTTTATATCATCGCACCGCTCGCAATTGGCGAGGTTTTCATCCGCACACACTGGAACCCAAATGATCGCGCACAGTGCGGTTACAGAGGAACTTCCTCCCGCGAACGTTCCGGATGTTGAATAAGTTCTCCCTGCCGAGGTTTTCCCAGAGGAATACAGTATGGGGTATTTCAAGAGTTAAGATTTCTCAAAGGTCTGCAACGCGCATGCGATGCTCCTTGTCTTGCAGCATCTATAGGCTTCGATGACTGCTTACCATCAGGCGGGCCGTAAGCTTGTTTACCGCCATTGTGTGTAAAAAAAATCAATGAAGTTGCCATTTTTATTATATAATGGCATATACACATAGTGTAAACTATAACGTCTTTTGTTATAACGTAAAACTTCTTATAACGTAGTTGAACGAGCGAGGGGGAAGCGCGAGCGAGTGTCTCCGTATCAGCTTAGGCTAAAATGCTTTCGTATGTGTCTGTTCGAACGGCGTACGGCCGGCGTCTATCCGGATGTTCTCTACAGGTCGCATTTCTCAACCGATTCTCGTAAAATTTTCTGAGCAGGTTCTATAACTATATAGATTTTTTATCGATTCTGTTTTTGGAAATTTTTCAAAATGGCGGAGATATGGGGGTTGAAAACGTAAAAAGTTATATTTCAGTCATTTCTAAAAATGTTCGCGAAGTCTACAGCTCACAGAGCCACTAGTTACATTCAATTAGTTTACTCTATAACTCATTTACTTACACTCTTTATAGCGCAACAGCTATTTTATATCATCAAGAAATACGTTCATATTTAGACGTCAGAAATTCAATTTTATCAACATTACTATTAACAAAAAGCTTTGACTAAATCTTTTGAAGTTCCGAAATTCCCAAGACGACCTGAGGTCGGAAACTGACTTGCATTGTCCATAGGAACGTTGACCCAAGCGAAGAAACACCCTAGACATCTCTTATTACATAACGAAAACTCTCTATAACGATAAAAATGCTCGGTCCCTTTAGTTTCGTTAGAAACCTTCCTACTCCTCTAGTAACTGGCCTGTCAGCTCAGTTGGTAGTACCTCTGCCTTCTGCGCTGAAGGTTGAGGGTTCGATTCCCTCTCAGGATAAACATTTGTGTGATGAGCATAGGTGTTTGTTCTGTGTCTGAGTGTTATAAAGTATCATAAGTATGTATTTTTACAATATATAAGTATTCTATCAGTCATCTGGTCCCCATATTACAAGCTATGCTTAGTTTGGGACTAGATGGCGTTGTATATTTTGATAAACACGGGCTTTACTTACGTATTATTTAGTCGATGGAGGCACCGACACTGTTTCGATTCACCTAGAGAATCTTCATCAGGGTTAGTTTGATCCGCGGTCCGCTCGTTGCCGCTCAAGTTCACGGTTCGCACTCAGTTCACGGTTCGCACAGTGCGAACCGTGAACTCGAGCGGCAACGATCCGTGGTTATGAAAATGTATAGTATAACTCACGATGGTTTTGAAAGTGAAATAGATGGTGTTGTGTGTATTATCCAGCAATATTTATTTAGTCGCTATGGTGGTTCTTTCACGGCCCACTCTGTGAAGTTGTGCAATTCTCAAGTCAAAGAGTACTAGGTATCTATCATTGGAAGTGTTTAGGTATATTCATTTGTGTATTATTATATGTAGCTTTAAATGTATCGATGTTCCCGTGACGGAGTTGGCCAAGGTCCGGCTAAGACGAAGAAGGTTGCGGGTGTGATTTCCGTCGCGTGACAATTTTTTGTATGATATGCAAGTATTTGTCTCGGGTCTGAGTGTATCTATGCATAATATGTAGGTATTTACAAAAAATATATATATACTTAAGTAGTATATCAGTCATGTGGTAGCCATAAAACAAGTTATGCTTACTTTGGGGCCAAATGATGCTGTGTGAAATGTTCGGCATTATTATTTTTATTATATTTAGGTATAGGTATATAATAATTATATTATAGTATAGTATGTATTTAGTAGGAATGTATAGGTACTTAATTATATTTAGTTTATATATAATTTTAAGCTGTAATAATCTATTAGTTAGTTTATATTTGTACTTATTAGTATTTCTAAATTATCTTTTTTTCGTTTTCCCCTTTTGTAAACTTTTTTGTTTGTCCCTTTTGTATTCGGTATTCGTTTTTAATATCTCCATATCCCAAGGTTTGCTGGAAAAAAGCTCTATTTAAGGTTAAGCTCGCCTGTGTACATACTTTATTGCTTAAGTTAATATTATGTAAATGTTTATAGAATAAGAATTAATACAACATAATACATGAAATATACTTATATTTCATGTATTATGTTTACAACAAGTAAATATATATTATAGAAACTAGTGTTACTTATTATTATTTTAAAACATCGTTAATTCTTTTACAGTAATAATAATGAAAACTCTTAAACTTTCGCATTTATGTTAACACATTGTATTAATTCTTATTCTATACCTTTAAGTATACATACACAACATTTCCAACTCTCCCGATATGGCTGGTCCCCAAGGGAAGAGTAGACCAAAACCCTCCAACCGAGCAGAAAATAAATTTAAGACTAAAAAAAGAAAATGGAGGAGGCCTTTGCTCGCAAATGGGCGGTCCCAAACATGAATGAATAAGAATATATAAAAAAAAATTGCAAGAAGATACATAAATATAATTTAAAAAAATGATAATAATGAAACACTAACTACCTGCATGATTTAAATAATTTTAATGAAATACCTAGTTAATAAGTAAGTAAATTAATTTGAATGTATAAATATTTAATATAAATGCGTTTTTTATGATGGAAATTTTGTAAGAACCATTTGTAACATGTTATTGGGAAATAAATGGCTTATACTATACTATACTAAGAATGTAACAACTCAATGAACCACAGCAAGGTCAAAGTTTGAGTGAATGAAAAAAATCATAATTATGTTATACACACTAAAAGAAAACCGACTTCATTTATATAAAAATACGTAAATTTATATAATTTCGTTGAATTACATATTTTCTCCAGTTCTTTTGATTTCAAAATCCGGTTTTGATGATATTTTTATGGGACCAATCGGAAATTATATCCTTTCACATAAAAAAATAAATGACGGAGTTATGAGGTAACATATAAAAAATAAAAAATATATACAATTGCATTGAAAATTTAAGCTTATTACCGGGCGAAACCGCCTACGGACGCTAATTTCTAACTTCATCTACGAAATCATGCGTCGGAATGAATGGTTTAATTGAATATGCACATTAGACACAGTAGGTCAATTAAAGCGAGTCACTCTCGGCACTGTGTTAGATGAAGTAGCTCATTGAATCGCGGCGCGTGCGTTGTTCAGTTTTATTATAGCAAGGACATGTCACAGAACAAGTGTATCAGTACACCAATTAAGATCAAATATGCGCTACTGTCAATTATTCGCTTTGTAGAGTAACTAGTATAACCATTCGACTTTATACCAGCACGTTAATTATTATACTATAATCATTCTATTATGATCGCTATGGAATTGAAAACTACATGGGAAAAACAAATAGTTATAGAGCACGCGGCAATGTACTACTAACAAGTCTACACAACTGATAAAACCAATGTTTTATCAGTTGGAGAGTCCTACTACTGTAGAGTCCTACTACTGTAGACTTCTGGTATGTATGGAAAAATCACATCTTTTATCGTTAGGAAATAACATAATATTTTGCCCCACTTTGTCTACAGCCCCAGTTATACTCCTACAACTGACTGAGTCTACGTATTGTAGTTTCCTTTTTCAGAACTACCTTACCAAGAAATTTGCAGTTTCATTTGGATTTTAGCGCCTGTTAATCGAGACGTGGCGCTATGTATGAGTTTAATAACAAGGATTACGTTGTGCACTTAGGCTTAGCGCGCACTGCGATTTTTTCCTGTTTAACATGGAATCAAACGTTAATACAGTTCTAAAACTGTTTCCCTTACACTGCTCCGCACATACATCTATATCTGAAATGCCAGTAGGCTGATAATTTTATTTTAGCGCCACGCGATGGACTGTGTAAGCTACAGTCAAGGCCGTAGGTTCAATTCCCGGAACATATCGTTTTGTGGTAGTACTAGGAACTGTTTGTTGATTTTACTAGTTATGGAAGTTGATTATGGCCAATTCTAGTGTGTAGAGTCGTTGTTTTTATGCAATTTTATTTTGTTTTTATACATTTTTGCCCTTTATTGCAGATTCCTTTCTTAACATGAAAAAGATACAAAATGGCCCTTGTGATTTTATTTTTTCTTTCTTTATAACAATGAGCTTTGATCGATAAATATCAACAACACTGCATAATATGTCGGATAACATCACGCAACTAATTAACAAAAATAATAATAATAAAAAAAAGTTTATAGCATGTCGTATAAAGAGGTCAAGGATGCGTCTTTGGAGGAGCATATGGAGAAAGCTGCACCAGTTACATTACATCGACAAGATAGAAGTTTTAAAATTAATTATGAAGTTAGCTAAGCCACGAGCGTTTGCAGATGAACGAAGCGGGTGGTGAAGTGCACCTACTCACCATGGAAATCTGGTTGGTCCACTCGGAGTGGTACCTCCAGGAGTTGGTTACATTGTCCCACACGTGGAGCCGGCTCGGGAATCCCACTATCCGGTCGGGGAACTCCCGCCAAACGTCGAACCTGGAATCGTACCGTGCACATGTTACGTACGAGTATTTCTAAACAAGGCATAACTCAGTTTTTATTATCCATCCTATTATCATGATATCTAATTTTATAATTATTTCATGATTATTTTTACACCGGGATTATTTTTATTCTACTTTTAAACTCGTGTTGTTGATTATAAATTTATGATGATTTCCTTTACAATTCCATTTTATTGAATGAGTACGTCAATTGACTTTGCCCGGCATTGTAGATGGGCTAAGAAATGTAACAACATGATATGATGGCGAGCGGTAGTCAGTTCTTGTTAAGCCTTCGAGCAGTAAGGTTCGGTGATCAAAAAGCGAACTTAGTGGACATTCAGTAGACATACGTTGTTTCTATGTATAATATGTATGTATTTACAAAAAAAATATATAAGTAGTATATCAGTCATGTGGTACCCATAACACAAGCTCTGCTTACTTTGGGGTCAGATGATGCTGTGTGAAATGTCCGGCATTATTATTATTATTCAAATAAAGGATTGTACGAATGAGATTATGCTGTTTTATTACACTATAATATGACTAGCTTACCCGGCCACGCGTTGCTGTGGTTCAGTAGTTCTTTATGTTGAACGAATATACGCTTACCCAACCTAGATAGCAACAGAAACAAGAAAAAAACCAGCCAAGTGCGAGTCGGGCTCGCGCACCGAGGGTTCCGTACAAACCTGTAGGTATATAAGTAAAAGTTCACGCATCACGACAGTCGAGTCATAGTTATTGTATTTTTAGAGCAAAATGAAATCCATCTAAAAATTTACGGTTTTCGCAATGTTTCCTTTATCTGTGCTATAAGACGTTGCTTCGTACCAAATTTCAAGATTCTGAGTTCACGGGAAGTACCCTGTAGGTTTTGCTTCCCTTGCGAGTGTCGAAAATTTGCGGAAATTTGTGGCATAAACGGCTGTATCTTTTGATTGCGTTGGCTTAGAAGTTTGATTTTAGGGACAGTAGACCTGAGTATTTGATATAAATTTCAGCTTGATACCTCCACGCGTTCCTGAGAAAAAGGGTCTTGACAGACAGACAGATCGACGGACGGACAACAAAGTGATCCTATAAGGGTTCAGTTTTTTCCGAGGTACGGAACCCTAAAAAGATGTTGATGTTAACTTACACTGCCATGTGTTAGAAATTTATAGAACTTATTTTTAGGAGTACATTTGATTTGATTTGCATTAAAACAATATTGAGCTCAATAATCCAGATAAAAACTATCGTATTTTAAATTTGACCAAATTACACACAGTAAAGCCTTTTATAAACCTTTTATAAAAATTGGTTAAGTAGTTCCGGAGTTTATTTTGGACAAACATCGTGACGCGAGATTTTTATATATGTCGGAAAGTGAACGATACAATATGGAAAATAACCAATCAATTAGTTGTACTTTACATTTTGATAAACACGGGTTTTACTCACGTGTTGTTTTGTAGATGGCGGCACCGACACTGCGAGCCGTGAACTCGAGCTGCAACGAGCGGACCGCGGGTCAAACTCACCATGCATTCTCTAGATGAATCGAAACAGTGTCGGTGTCTCCATCGACAAAATAATACGTAAGTAAAACCCGTGTTTATCAAAATGTACAATCAATTAGTTATAAATATTACATGATTAATCTGATTGTGTTAATAAGTCTAAACTTATTTTTGATGATTTCTGAAATGTATTTATAAGATGTTCATTTGATTTTTAATCTTTAAAATTGCGAGGAGTTGATTTCCGGTTAATCATTTCCGTTTAATTGTTTTTGTGTAATAAGTCATTCATTTGATTTTCGAGTGTTGGTATCATTGTAAATTCATTTCCGTTTCCATTCGAATAAGTTAGGATTTGACTTGGTATTTTAAAATGTCATGAAAGCGGAAATGCAGACGTTGCCAATGATCTCCGGGGCCTCTGGACAAATCTTTTGTGATATATCTTGCTTTTCAGCTTATGTGATATATCTTGCTTCGGGCAGTTATTTTTGAGAGTTGATAATAGCAAGACGTGAACAATAGACTTGTTACCGCGTAATTCTGTTATTAAGGTGAGGTTTTTAAGAATAATCGGGTGTGCAAATTCGAATAAAACTAATAACGTTTCGTGTTTTGTTTACTTTTGCCTGTAGAACCCATTAGCGCCCATAATAATGGAAGGTGAAAAAAATGTCCACCTGATGTCGCACCCTGCCATGCCTGACGCGACTTAAATAAAGATATATAAAGTAAGAATGACAGATACACTTTTGAATTTATAATTGGACTAGCTGCTGCCGCGGCTTCGCACGCGTGGTATCTACATAAAAAGTAGCCTATGTTCTTCTCCAAGGTCCCATCTACCTCTATACCAAAATGTATCAAAATCGGTTCAGCGGCTTAGGCGTGAAAACGTAACAAAAAGATGGATAGACAGAGTTACTTTCACATTTATAATATTAGTATAGATATGCTGGATTCATGTCCTATTAAACATTCAATAGCTTCATTGTCAGTTTGTTACCTATTCAAGAAACGACTCTTGATGAAATTTGGTAAGGAGATAGATTGTATACTTTTTATGTAGGTACCACACGTGGAAAGCGCCAGGCAGCAGCAGCATATAGTTTAGATTTTGGTATGATTTCAACCTAAAATTCAAAGGTGTTATAGCATAGATTAGAATTTAAATTTTGCAACCTGTTAAGAAAAACTAACGGAAGTTAGAAGACAATGATCCCAATATAATGTTGGGACGTTCCTCTGACTAACCCATGAGACAAGCTCAAAAAGATCTTAGTAACTAGAGATTTAAGGTGCATGGGCCAAGCAAGCATGAGGATTACAGTCGTGAGCATGTTTCCATTTCTTATTCAGCGTTTATCAGTTAATTTTCATTACAAAAATGATAATCGGTTTTTTTACATGTTTTTATAACAAATCGCTAAGTAAATCAGTCTGGTGAAACGAAATTACGCAGAAAGATCACGCGAGATTTGTAAATCCTTCTAATACTAGAGATGTGAAAGTTTGGGTGTTTGTTTGTGCCCTACTCTTTCACGAAAAATCATTTTTGCTACTGAGCCGACAAACAAGCCTGCGGGCCACCTGATGGTAAGTGATTACCGTCACGGTACGGGCGCTTGCAATACCAGGGGTAATAAACCCGCGTTGCCTAGCCTACCCTAAGACAATTAAATAAATATAGGTGAATAATGCATACAACACCCTCTGGCCCCAAACTAAGCACACATGACTGATAAAATACATGTTAAATAAACATTGCATATTGTTCATCATGGAATTGAAAACAGTTATTTTGTCTATTTCAGACAAAATAACTGTTTTCAGCAATTTCACTGAACCGATTTGTATAAAACTTGGTAAAAAAGTAGATGTGGACCTGGATTGACATTATAGGTTACATAATTGATTCAGGCGTGACTTTGCGGAAACCCATTACGAAACATTAAATAGATGGATAAATATTTAGTACTATTACGCCAATCTAAATTCTATTTGAGGTCGCATGTGTCGATGGGGTGCGCTAATTTTTACTAACGCTTTACATGGCTTTTCAACTGCGGGCGGGAGGGAGGTGCATGGGTCTGTATCGTGTCTAACTCCTTGGGAATAGATTGACGGAAAAGTACTAAATATTTATCTATCCATTTCACTTTCAAAACTTTCGTGAGTTGTGCATTTTGATAAACACGGGCTTTATTCACGTATTATTTTGTCGATGGAGGCACCGACACTGTGCGAACCGTGAACTCGAGCGGCAACGAGCGGACCGCGGATCAAACTCACCCTGATGAAGATTCTCTAGATGAATCGAAACAGTGTCGGTGCCTCCATCGACTAAATAATACGTGAGTAATACCCGTGTGTATCATAATGTATTAATCCATCCGTTTATTGTTTTATTATAGGTTACTTTTTATCTATCTATTTCCTACGCGGACAAACCCGCGGGCAGAAACTAGTGATAACACCGCGTCAGAAGCGGTGTTTACTATTGGAACTCCCACATGCGGAGTGCGTGTGAGTGACTGTAGGTGCACAGAATAAATAAATAAATAATCCCGGACATTTCACACAGCATCATCTGGTCCCAATGTAAGAAGAGCTTGTGTTATGGGTACCACATGACTGATATACTACTTATTATACATAGAAACACCCATAGTATACATAGTATACACCCACCCATACTATAACATAGAAACATTTGTTCCGAGGCGAGAATTGAACCCGCAACCTTCTGAGTCTCAGCCACGCTTTGGCTTTGGTAACGCAGTGGGTTACAAATGTCATCATTCCGCATGTTTCATTGTTTTATTGTTTCTTGTTTCGGCTTGTCATCTTGAGAGTAATTAGCTGAAAATTGGTCTTTGCTTCTCAAGCAATATAATCGCACGTACTTTTAGTTTTATGTATGTACCATTTTTATTATACGTGTGTGTTAGTTGTATCAAATAAATGTTTCGTGAGTTGTGTCAAAGCAGAACTCTGTACATTAGGCATGAAGTTATACAAGTACATTGGCGGGCCCACCTTGGCGGGCAAATTGGGAGAGAAGTGCCGCGGCAGACGAGATAGAGTTACGCGTTAAAGAAAGATCTACTATGTAGGCATATAATAATGTAGGCCACTAAGCGCTTATGCGAGCTGAATTGATCTTTGTTGCGTTGTAACAAGAGTCACTATCAATTAAAAAAAACGCTGATTTCTCTTGTAGTATTAGTAGGTATGTATTCTGTGGTTGTGTACAGTGCAACCCCTTAATATTATAGCGTGATAAAACGTAACTCAAATTTTATTAGTGGAGTTGGATTTCGCTATTAAAACAGCGAAAGTCCCATAAAAATCGGTTCTGTACATTTTCAAACTCATAAAAATAAACTTGTAGAAGTTAGTTTTTCTATTAAATTAATTTCACTGCGGTATTTATTTTCAAAGACCGTTACAAACTTTTGTAATTCCATTAGTTTACGAGGGACTGCCTGAAGGTCTATGTACTCCTTCGTCACCAGGGTTGCCAATTAGAACGGCGAACTTGGTATTAGTTTGTAAATCTAACATGACCTCATTGAATATTCCTACTAAATTCAATAAATACATTTTAGCTGACAATCCAACATCATAATCTAGAATCTAGAAGATGACTGATACTTAAATATTTTTATATACATAACTAGCTGACCCGGCAAACGTTGTTTAGCCTTATGGAAAATAAAAAAAAAAATGGGGTGAGCCACTCTTAACACTTAGGGGTATAAAAATTAGTTTAAAACCTATTCTCAGATGAATATACATATATAATTTCATCTAAATCGGTCAAGCCGTTTTGTGACACAAGATTTTTATACCTATATATAGTATAATAATACTTTACAACACCCAGACACACAACAAACATCTGTGTTCACCACACAAATGCTTGTCCTGGGAGAGAATCGAAACTACAACTAACAGCGCATAAGGCAAAGCTACTACCAACTGCGCTGAGTGACCGGTCACTAACATTATAAATGTGACTGTTTGTTTGGATGTATTGACGGTCAAATGTTTGGGTATTTGTTTGACTAACTAAACTAATATTAACAGTATAATTATTATTATCTATTAATTTGTATGGATGTTTATTTTGTGCATATGCCTCGTGTATTACGTTTCTCACTGTATCACGTCTTGTTTTGGACTAATCTGGTTAGGGTTTCCGCGATACAGATTTGACCTAGTGCGGATGCAGAACCCACTGTTAAAACTGTTAAAGTTGTATTAGATTGTAATTTTGGGGAAATAAACATTATTATTTGGTTTAATAGGTATTATATTATAGTACCTTATCTCTTTTTTACTTATCTATAAATAATTGAACTCGTCATACATTTAAATGTTACTTATAAAACAATATCGAATCCCACACCTTTTAGTCTTTATGTACCAACTAGTATTCAATATCTATGTACTCTACTGGTTTTTCTTTGCCACTTCGACAAACTTAAAAACTACTAAATAGAGTGTTTTTGTATTCTTTCACCATTAACAGCTACATCAAAGAGTATTATGATCAGATATAATTAAAAAAAAATGATATCTCAAATCTAAAAAAATTCGTTGTCTGCAAAGTCAGTTTACGGACGATAGTTTAACGTGACAACGTCATAACAAATTTTATGCGCTCTCGCTCCGATCGTAACGTTACAATGAGCGTAACGGGACAATGAGTCATCCTTTTTCGTGCGTGCAGCCGGCGTTCATCGATTTATTAGACGTCGTCACGTCAAAAAATCTCTAAAATTGACGAAGATTGCAATAATGTAACCCGTTCGAAGCCGGAGCGGGTCGCTAGTTATATATAGGCAAGTTTTTATCGCACTTTGTACTTTGTAGTACGCGTGCTAAACTGTGGGCAGCAGATATTTATTACAATAAAACTTCCAGCAAATACGTAGTTATTGCACAATCCTCAATTTGCAAAATGCTTATAGATAGTAACATAATAAATCATAGCGGTAGTTACGACGGTACCTACCTACCTATTCCTTCCCGAATACTGAAACGCCACATAAATTTGAGGGCTATCCGAATAGCCCTATAAATGATGTTTCCGTCATTTTCCTTATACAACTTTGAAGGATTACAGGGACTCATTCTGTTGGAACTCAAATGAGTGGCACGTAGATTCGGGTAATAGTAGATTTGATATTCCCTCAAATACTTAAGCTAATTAAGAAGTTAAGTCAAATGAGCATCTTATAATTGCAAGTAAAAACATGCCCACGTTTTCAGCAAATGCCTAGTCTTATCCAACATTCAACTAGCCAAGAAATTCGAGTCACATTTAACTCAAAAGATTTCAGTTCAGTGGATCCGAGAGCCTTTCCATGTATTTCGTTTGACTAAAGTTGATCCACAAGTACAAACACGAGCCTAAACAACGATAAAGTTTGTTAGAGATATACAAACCACCAACCCACCTACCTATAAAGTTTCGTCATACTGACGCGACCGAAGCGACTACAATGATACAAATGTGCACCCCACCCACTATGTATAAAACGTACATAAATCGCGCGGTTGATGGATGTGTGTGTTTGTGTTGCTAAAGGGTCGTTAACATGAAAGGAGTTTCTTCGCCTTGAATATAATAGTTATCAGAAAAATTATAGGGCTGTTTTGTCAATATATTACTTTACACGTAGCACAAAAACTTATAGACTGGTTCTTTAGTGGGGACCGCGTATCGGCAAAAGTAGCGGGTGCTACGTGGGGCGATGGTATTCGTAAGGCTGCGGACAGGGATTCGAGGAGAGCTGAAGATCGAATTTTGTGACGTGCCATAACATAAGCTAATGATGAATTAATTAATTAATGAAAGGATTACTTATGAATACATGTACAGAAGGAGTGCACTGCGAAATACTTTTATATAAATAGCAACGCAACAGAATGCAATTCAGCTCGTATAAGCTCTTATAGCGCCTAACATTATACGAGTATATACGTAAATAGTGCCTCTCTTTATATCTTAGAAAGTAAGCGAGTTATTGTATCTTGCTTGAATCTAATGACAATCATTAAGCAGGAGATTATAGTAGGCTATTACTTTCAAGCGATAAAGTTCCCAACTAAAACCAAGAGACGAAATCGGGCAGTCCGACAGAGCGTTAGAAAGTCGCTTAGTCGCGCTGGTTAGAACGTAGCTTATAATAGAAATGTGAATTCATAAACTTGATATACGATGCGAGTGGTCCCGTAAAAGCATATGCAAACTTTGCCTTTATTAAAGTACCCACCGGCTACTGCCTGCGGCTTCTATCACTTAGGTAAGTAAGTACTGTTCATTTTTAGGGTTCTGTACCTCAATAGGAAAAATATACCTTTGTTATTCAATTATATTAACCACTTTGGTAACAAGGTCCAAGCTACCAAGCGACGTTTTAGATTTGTCGATTGGTATTAAAAGCGTCATAAAACAGAAACTGTCTTCTTAAATCGTAAAATATCAGATTATTTAGATGACAAAAAAGCTTTGAAGAATCAAACTAACTCGACTCAACATCCGTAACAAAATTGGCAAGGATCATACAAAAAAGTGTTAAGACCAGACGAGTTTCTTGCCGGATTATTCTTGTGCTGGAGTTAGAAGGAACAGGCACCTAGATTCACTAGCATGTATAAAGACGATTCAAAGTAGTCCTAGTGATTTTATTGAATAAATAATGTTTTAACTTTGACTTTGGTAATATAATTAACTTATATTAACAAGGATCACTTTGAATCATGACTTTGTTGTCCGGGTGTATGTCTGTCAGTCTGTATATCAAGACGAAGCTGAATTAAGGTATAAAGTTGAAATTAATATCAAATACTAGATAAGGTATGTCCTAAAAAAGTCCTAAAATAAAGGTGTTAAAAAACCAAGCTTCTAAGTCAACGCAATTAACCAATACGCCTTAAATACGGTAATTTTTGCTGCATATTTTGAACTCGTCAGTAAATAAATTGATAATGCCGTACATTTCACACAGCATCATCTGGCCCCAAAGTGAGCAGAGCTTGTGTTATGGGTACCACATGACTAATATACTATTTATATAATTGTTTCTGCTAATTACATTACATATAATACATAGAAACACCAAGATCCGAGACAAATATCATACAGATAATACATACATTTGTCCCGCAGCGAACCCAGCAGCAACCTCACAGCCGGACATTGGCCCACTGCGCCACAGAGATCGTCAAATAAAAACCTATGGGGTACTTCTAGGTTTCATGGGGTATTTCTAGGTCATGATTGTAGGTCATGACCTACAATCATGAAATTTAAAAATCCCAAAACCATTAATTCGTTAATAATGAACATTAACTATTTTTTTGACATTACAACTGCAAAAAAAAAATTCAGTGCTTTCATAGTTAATGTCGGTATGACTGGACTGATAACTCATTGATTAAATCAAATAACTCGCGCTTCCTCGGCTTCCTGTTTTTCACTTCCATTTATTCACGAAATCACTCCAACACATCATATGCGACTACTGTAAAGCTCGCTCGTTTTATTATGTAGGTACCGAGCCTGGAAAGCTGCGGGCAGAAGCTAGTACTTGCATAAAGTAAATAAATCAACCCCTATTAAAGTACCCATTCGAACAACGGCCCCGCCTCATAAGGGAAAAGCCTTTCCAAATTGGCGATACACGAAAACGATCTTTACGTAATTGCACGTCCAGCTTATTTAAAACAAGTCTAAACTTGGAAAGGTTAACCAATTATTCTTCGCGTTCAAATATTCATACGATCCCCGCAACTTAATCAAATAAAATCGTTATAGGACCTAACTTTAGAAAGTAATTATTGAAGTTTTGTGTCAAGTTAGTATGAATGATTTATATTAATCAAGATATCCTCTCCTTAACAATTTTTATTAGTTTTGTACAACATTGATATGTATTAACAAAAACAAATATTTTTGCCGGTAAAAAAGTATTTTACATACTTTATATCAGAGCTTGTGTACCCACAACACAAGCTTTGCCTTCTTTTGGGGCCAGATGATGCTGTGTGAAATGTCAGGATTTTTTTATTTTTGAATACTTAAGATAATTTATACTATACTTTGACTGGCCCGTCAGCTCAGTTGGTAGTAGCTCTGCCTTCTGCGCTGTAGGTAGAGGGTTCGAGTCCCTCCCAGGATAAACATTTGTGTGATGAACACACAAGTGTTTGTTCCGTGTCTGAGTGTTATAAAGTATCATAAGTATCAGTGATCTGGTCACCATAATAAAAGCTATGCTTAGTTTGGGGCTAGATGGTGTTGTGTGCATTGTCTACCAATATTTATTGTTTATTTATTACTAGCGACCTGCCCGGCTTCGCACGGGTGCAATACTGATACTAAATATACTAAATAATGTCTTCATATACAACGTTTACAGATTTTTTGTCTGTAGTACTATGTTGATCTATCTTGTAGGGTTCAGCCAGCGTTTGCAATGTAAGCGCAAAAAAAATGAGTTTATTTACGACATCACATTAGAAACCTAAAATTATCAGTGTTTCTCTACTATATAATGTATGTATGATACATATAAACCTTTCACTTTAATCATTCTATCTATTAAAAAAACCGCATCAAAATCCGTTGCGTAGTTTAAGCATACATAGGGACAGACAGACAGCGGGAAGCGACTTTGTTTTATATTATGTAGTGATTATAATTTATAAAACTCAAACACAGAACAAACATCTGTGTTTAATGTTTGTCCTGAGAGAAATTCGAACCCTCAACCTACAGCGCAGAAAGCAGAGTTACTACCAACTGACCTGTAAACCCAGTCGATGCTAGTTGCTAATATTAAGTTTCTAATATTAGTAAGATATCAAAACGAAGTTACGTTTGCGTACAGACAGAAATGCAATAGATAAAATATATTAACGGTATTCGGATGAGCGTGCTCATTGTTTATGAAAATCAACGGTTGTCGGACAGGTGGGCCGATAGCGGTATGCGTCTCTTTCAGTGTTGCTCGCTACTTTTATATATGGCTTTCAACTTAAGGTTAAATTAAGGCGAAAAGATTTATGTTTTTGTTCGTAAGAAATAAATTCAAAAAATACTAAACCGATATTAAATTCTGTCATATATAGAAAGTTATTAGCAGCATGTAGCATTGGTAGTATTATTCTCCCAAAAAAATAATCCAAGGTTACATTGGTAACATACAAAAATTGCCTTTAAAAGTAATTATTTGGCGTGCGCTGTGAAAACTATTGATGATACATAAAATAACGTTCTACATGTATGTATAGTACTCATTGATACCCACAAAATCCTCGAGGCTACCATGTCTAACTATTATATCTAAATACGAGTAAGTACGGACTTAAGCACAAACGCGCAGACGAAGGCGCGCGAAAACATCCTATACAAAACTATAATATAATTTTTGGCTTGGTGACATTTCGGACACAATATTTTCGGACACTTAGACCGAAATGAGTCTTTCAATTTGAATTTATTTTTAGCGACATTTCGGACACCAATAATAAACGCTGTTTTGTACAGTCAGGTAACAAATATATGTTGAATTGTGCATAGAACGCCTTATATTTTAAATTGTTTGATTCGATTGGTTTTTACCTTGTAGAATATTGTGCCAAATGCTGTTAAACTACTGTGATTATTGTAGGTTTTTTTGTAAAAGATTGTATTGCCTGTCTAGTAAATCTAATAAATAGGCATAAAGTAGATATATACCTAATATTTACTTAGAACTGATTATTATCTCTGATTTTTATTGTGTCTATTATATTCTATGTATACCTTTTAATCTGCATTTTAAGCGAGAAAACGAAAATGTTATTTTTTCATTATAATTATGGTTGTCAAGTTATTTTTTTACCATAGTTATTTTATATTTTTTTATGATTACCTATTTAAAAGCAATATTTATAAGATGTTGATTTTTATACTACATTGTACGTTTTTAATTATTTCTGTTTTTTTTTTCAACATGGTACCTACATACACAGTTATGATTCCGATGGCTATGAGTTACTAAAATATTAATTTATTTACTAAAATATTCAGTTTTGGTAACGCTCTTTTTATTAGTACCTATCTATAATCTAATATAAGTTAAAACTTTTCTAACTGATTGTACAAAACAGCTTCAATATTTTGGTGGTGTCCGAAATGTCGCTAAAAATTAAATTAAAATGCAAGTGTCATTTCGGTCAGTGTCCGGAACAATTGTGTCCGAAATGTCACCAAGCCTAATTTTTTGCCCTTATTTTATAAATAAATAAATAATAAAGAAATAAATAATCCCGGACATTTCACACACCGTCATCTGGCCCCAAAATAAGCAGAGCTTGTGTTATGGGTACCAACATAACTGATATACTACAGTTAAACTTTTTTGTTTGTAAATACATACATAATATACATAGAAACACCCAGACCCGAGACAAATACTTGCAGATCATACAAACATTTGTCCCACGGCGGGAATCGAACCCGCAACCTTCTGCGTCTCAGCCGGACCTAAGCCCACTGCGCCACAGAGGTCGTCACTGAAACACGCTTTCTATCGATAAGTAACATCTTTTCTCTCGCTTTTCTGCTAGCTGTGGGAGTGATTTCGAGAAAAGAGATGGAAGTGTGTAACAGGACGCCCACGCTATTTGACTTGACCAATGAACGCGCGCGGCAACTATCTGACCATCTGATGGCAACTCTATCAAGTTGGCCGTCAGATGGTACCAACCCTTGTTTCGAGAGGTTGGTACTGTCAGCCAACAGTGTGTGCCGGTGTGTGACGAGAAAGGGAAATAGAGAAGGAGAACGCATCAGCAGTGCGCTTAACCTACAGTGTGTTGTGTATAAAGTGTGCTGTTATATAAACTAATTTAGGATATGATGTTAATGTTAATGTACCAAGGAGTTGTCAGATGTTACACATCATATGCGCCTAGTTTAAAAGTCGCTTGTTTTTGTTGTTTATTTCATTTAAGTATCCGAATCAAGTTGCAAGCAAATCGCACCCAACATTAAAAAGTTCACACACAAACTTTTAACAACTTCCACCCCTTTTTAGGAGTGGAGGCGTGATACCGCAGCATGTAACTTGGAGAATAAGCTAGCATAAAATAAAAATTACCTTTCAAATAGCTCCAGTACTTTTTACGCCAATCGTGTAAAGACCGAAATAAAATAAAATTCTAAGCACTTTTTTATAAAAATATTTTTAATGTACGTACTATTCGACCTCTACAGTTATATATAAGTAGGGTAGATAGATAATTGGTGCTGTAAGCTTCATATAACTAAAACGACTCTATAATATATTACTATCTTTATTTATTGACCTTTCAATGACTGAGACAGACAATATTCAACCGAGTGTATTAAAAACTGTGCAAGTATTTATTAAAAAACATTTTTTAATTATTTTTAAGATTTAAAACAGTGAACCTATTGACTCTCGTTGCCGGTTTTCTATATATGTACACATCCGCTAGTAGTAACCGTCAGTTATTTTTAGTATCTGAAAATAAACCGTCCGTTTTAATTTCCATAGAGAAATCATCTGATAGATTCTACTATAGGACAATTTTCTTTTATAGGTTTCGAGCTCATGACACGGCACGC
Organism: Lampropteryx suffumata; assembly: GCA_948098915.1. Taxonomy (NCBI): domain Eukaryota; kingdom Metazoa; phylum Arthropoda; class Insecta; order Lepidoptera; family Geometridae; genus Lampropteryx; species Lampropteryx suffumata. The sequence continues at coordinate 17,136,778 of OX402557.1, read as the reverse complement.
AATTCCCTCCATTCAGCCGGAAGTGCCCTAAGTACTTGCGAACACTCAAGAACACGTTTACCCCACCGGTTATCGATTCCGATATGAAAGCCCACTTCACCCCGCTTGTCTTGAGAACTAGGTTGAATTGGGATGAAATTGGGTTGAACTCTACAATATCTGCAGTATCTCTACGGAAGACACTGTATTTTACAAAGACTGGCGCGTCATCGCTTTCTGTGACGTATGCAACTCATGATGCGTCATCATGACACGGTAGGTACCTACTATCTACTATTGATACACCGTATTTTGGTTAAAACACCCGGCATACAGTAATACATTACTACCATGAAATTATAATTTTCCACGATGATCATTATCATCGATTTAACTTTTAAACACAATAATTTAATGCTTTGAACACTGTAGATATAAATTTTCATATGGTAACACTGGCCTCGTGTGTCGTGCCGCGTGCGCGTTAAATTTATATCGTGTCGTGTCGTGAAAATGCTTGAATAACAAGTCTTATCTGTCATATCCACTGTATTTTGGGTAAAATAAAACACGGCAGACGGTAATACTTCACTACCGTAGATGATCATCATATCGATTTCACCTTACAAGTTATAACACAATGATATTATGCTTAGAACACGAGGGTTTCAAATGGTCATATGGAAACTCTAGCCTCGTGTTCGTGTGTCGTGCCGCGTGCGTGTGAATCTTATATCGTGTCGTAGTGTGAAAACACGTCAAGAGCAAATCTTGTCTGCCAAATTTAGTGTATTTTTGTTAAAATAAAATACGAAATAATGTATCACGTGGCCGTGTCAGTTTCTACTAAATATATTTTCTTTTTATGATGATCAACCTTCAAACATGATTCAAAGTAGCTAAACCTCTAACCAATAATAACATAATAAGCTAGTGGCGTTAAATTATGCTTTGTTATACATTTCTACTGGATGAACAAAGAACTGGGTAGTCTGGTGTAAACAGCTATGGTGCACCTTTCAGTTGCTAGTAGTATATATTTTTTTTATTATTAAACTTATACCATTGGTTCAGTATTGTAATAATGCTTTTTAATATAGGCAAATGAATTTTGTGTGGCACAATTAACTTTTCTTATTCCAATAATTTATTATGCTACATTTTATTATCTACCGTATTAAAGTTGTAAGTATTTATGTATTAATTAATTCTTGATTACATAGGTTACTATATTGCTGTAAGTACCATTTATTATTTTATTCTATCTGAATTTATTTTGATTAACTCTCAAAGATACTATATAATTGTACTTCTATTCCTACTCATTGTTATAAAATTTACACAACACTCCACAAAAATATCTGACATGGTCTTTTGGCTGGAAGGTTTCGACAGAATACCAGCGCCTAGCTACCTCCAAGTGGCGAGGCATATTATGCTGTGTCGAGACCTTTTTGTTACTGTGCCACACAGATACATGACATACTCTCTGTATTCTCCACTTTTGTTTATCTAAAATATGTATTATCTGTTTGTACTGATTGTGTGTGCTTGCGTAACAAATAAATGAGTGTCTATGTCTTTGTTATCCTTATAATTTTAATGTCGATTTAACAGAGTTTAATAACACAATGGATTAGCCATTCTAGCAGTGTTTTGTTTATCAACGATAGACTTGACCATGATGATGATCTCGCGGTTGACCATGATCTCGCCTGGTGGTAAGCGATGCGGCCGACGATGGGCCACGAAGGTCTAGAAGACACCTATTCACTCCTGACTTGAAGAGCCCCAGATTTTAGTTTTCAGGAAAAATAAACGACAGCAAAGTATGCCCAATTCTTGGCTGAACGCATTATAAATGTGGAAGCAAAGCGCTTTGTTCGTAAGGGTGGTAGACTTGCAAGGTATGGATGGTACTGAGCCGTACGTCTGCTTGTACTGTTGTGAAAAGGAGATGGTGGGATTAGATCATGCAATTCCTCACCGAAATGTATTCTATAAAAGATCGAAAGGATAGGAGATAATAGGATATATCCTAAAGATCTGAGGAAGTCTACCGAGCCCGAGGATTACAGTCGAGAATATGTCTATTTTTTCATTCAAACATGGTAGTTTTAAATTTTCATATAGAAACACTAGCCTCGTGTGTCGTGTCGTGTATGTGTGAAACTAATATCGTGTCGGGTTATGTGAAAGAGCAAGGCATGTATGTCTGTTTAATTATTAAAGCTGAAAGTGAAAGAAAATTCTTTCTTAGAAAGTTCAATTAGTGAGCTTTGCTTCATAAAAGTTTAATAAGCCAAGTAGTGCTCGTGGGTAATACTCTACTTTTACTGTTAATGTACACTTTTTAGGAATTTAATAAAACCTAAGTACTGTACTTACGAAGCAAAAGAAAGAAAAGAATATATTAAAGTCAAATGTTTTTAATATTTTGTTGAGTCTGATGAAAACAATTTTAAAATTAGGTCAGCATGCACTATTTTTATTTTGAAGTAAACCTTGAAATGAAATAACGTTAACAATGGTGGTGATTCTGTTGTTTCTGTTCTGTACTCATACCACCAATATCATACATTTTGATAAACACGGCCTTTACTCATATATTATTTAGTCGATGGTAGCACCGACACTGTTTCGATTCATCTAGAAAATCAGGGTGAGTTTGATTCGCGGTCCGTGAGTTACCGCGAGTATAACCCGTTTATTTAAATGAAACAACACAACTCACAAAAGTTTTGAAAGTGAAATCCCCCTCATATTTTTATTATCAAATTGATATTGAATTTGTGAATTATGAATTTGTCTGTTTTTAAGACATCCTCAGCTTTTTCCGTTCTTTTATCTGACTTGGCTGCTCATTTGAATCTTTTTCCGTTCTTTTATCTGCTCGTTAATGGACGGAATATAATTATAAACGAATATAGTATGCATTAAAAAAAAATACCTTCATTTTCCTCGTTTCAAATTATTTTTAATGTTATTGACAATTCTGTAATTATGTTCTAAAGTTGACATCATTTAAAATACAGCCTACACAAATAGACAGAGTACAAACGAATTAAAAAATTACCTATTTTTTAATTAAAATATCTCAATCAAAGCTATGTTACAACGCGTCAAGGTCATTTACTCAAGTAGGCGCTGTAATATCACCCTGTCCACTATTTTTTTTATTTCATACAATAAATAACGTCTAGTGGCAACCCTACCGCGCGTACGCGCCCACACTATATCATTTACTTTCATTACGTACGCAAACAACTTTTCATTTTACGCTACACGTTAATGGCGATTGTAAAATCTTCATCTCGAATAATTATTTGAAAGTAACTAGGTGTATGAATAGAAAATAGATATGCACGCACTAATAAACTGATTTACTACTGCATATTATCAACATAATTGTACATATCATAACGACGGATAGGTTTTGTTTTAGGACACATTCGCCAGATTCCACATTCGTCACGATATTATTCATGATTCCTCATTCAAAAGATTTCGTGTTTGTAATAAAGAAATTCATCAGATCGAAACCAGTTGGTTAGGTTATGTTAGAGTATAGAAAACAACACGCAAGGCGAGCGAGCAAAGCGAGCTTGCCGCGGCAGCAGCCGCTCAGATACATAAGTTCGTCTGTGTAGATACATATCTCTGGCGAATGTGTCTTCATTCGTTTTCTTTATTGTCCGAAATAAAAAAATTGAATTTGAATTAATCAGTACTGGTTAGTACAGTGTTCCATTAAGTACCAACGTAATAAACTTTTGGAAATACATGCTTCCTCGATACGTGCTAGTGAGGAAGACGACAGCAACACCTAGATTGCCCATTCAGTGCATCACAGAAATATATTAAAAAGAATAAGCTTCGTATAATTTTTTACTATATTTTACTGTAATAAATACATTTTATCTTTTATCTTTACTACCACTTACCCGAATTCCAGCTCATCGGGCGTCAGCATCACGATGTCGTCATCTATCGTCAGCTGGCATTCAGTCTCGATCTCGTCGTAAGGGAAAAATCGGTTCGACAGTACGTTCTCTTTGGTTCGTATCACTTTCAGTGGCTTGTTTATCACTGGCCATTCGGACGCTATAAAAAAAAAACATTATATTTTAAATATTTGAAAATGTTCGATGTTTTTCTGCGTAAAGTTGGTTTTACATTGGTCCTATCTTGAGGGGTAATTAGGTAAAGCAATGTGTTCGGTGATTCAAATATTGCGAGGCGTTTTACACTACATAATTGAACCATTGCACTTTTATAATTCAATTAAATTGAGTTTATTTTTACCTTATTTTAACATTACAGAAGATATCTAATGCGTTAAAAATAGGAACATAAAATAAATTTACATAAACACAGGCAGAAAAATATAGTTGTAATAAAAAATAATGTACAGCTCTAAAAAGTGTGAATATGAACTCACACATTAAAACTTTTTACTTTTTACTTTTAACTTTATTTTGTGTGTTCCATGAAAATAAAATAATAATGTTAAAGATACACTAGTCAGCGGCACAAACTCGTCCGGAGACGCAGCTAAAATGCATGATATTTCAACTAGCATTGTGTGAGAACAGGATAGACTTTTAGCACAAAGGATAGTAATGAGCAGTAAGGAGATAGAATGATGATGATTTCTACTCATATGATTAGATAAGACTATGATTTCTGATAAAATGACAGCGTGGACTGAAAATGTCAAGAACAGACTTACTTTTGGCGGTTCTCATGAAAAAACTACTGAATTGTATCTAATCAAATTAAAGTTATTTAAGCTCTTGAATAAATACACTATGCTGGTACCGGAATCATTTTGGAGTTTGCGAATTCCATATATTATTTATTTACACCTAAAGTTGCGCTAAAATCAGGGTTGAAATAAATTTTGACCTTTTGAACACATTTTTTTACGGTTCTGTTGTCTGTTGATATAAGCATAAGGTTATGACGAGACGAGAATCGATATCACTCTTAGTTTTGGTTGTTCAACATCGGACTGCGGAGGGATCATCTTTCGAAGTTTGTATGGGGAGATAATCTAATAGTTTTAATCTTAGGCGCTGCGTAAACGTAGACACTCTTTGTTGCGGACACGGCACATCATCACAGGAGACCGCAGTTGCTGTGTCCTGTAGCGGTGATCGGACACAGTCGCCCGTTGCTACTTCTGCCTACTGGTACAATTCGTTGCTTGTTAGACGATGGACGTCAATGAAGAATCTCAGTACAATTGTAAGTAAATTTATTAATGTTGCTTGTGTCCTCAACTGACGACTTCTAGTTCTTAGTTACCGACACCGAACACTTTTCGATCGTCAATGAGTAAGTGTTAACTGAGCAAATGACTGACTGACACAGAAAATGTTTACGTATGCGCAGGGAGTGGATGATTTCATACTGGTTCTATAGAAATCAAATATTCATTGGTATCTTGTATCTGACACAAGACACAAAAGTGTCCACGTTTGCGCCCTGCCTTAAAGTGGCAATCATAAGACACTGACATTGACATATAAATTTAAACCAGTATGTAAACAATTTAATATTTTATGTAGTTAGTTTAGAATTGTTTTTTTATTTTCAGTTGGTATAAATTTGTAGTGTCAAAATTCACCGACCACTTTTGCAAATAATGGTCCACTCTTTCGTGCAAAGGATAAACATAAAACGTGACATTTCAGAAATTGTGGTTTCTTCAACAAAGTCTAACCAAGTATTGAATTGGCACTCATGACGAATACTTGAGATAAATCTTGAACAAAATCGCTACATTATTATAAATATTTACGGGTATTTATCGCGTTTATTTACCTATTTTTCCCGACGTTTCGACAGGTTTACACTCTGTCGTCGTCACGGGATGACATCCCGTGACGATTAAATAGATACTTACCTACATATGAATAAATAAATACATTCGGCTTTACTTATAAACTACCTAAACACTGCTTCGGATTCGCCCTGTCACTATTTGTCACTATCATACATAATATATGTATAATTAAGTTTTAAAATCGATAAAGAAAACCGACTTCATTTATATAAAAATACGAAATTTCGTTTACTTGGATGACATATTTCTTTATGGGACTAATTGGAAAGTATCCTTTCACATTATCAAATATTTTTTCATTTTTTTATATTTTTTAGGAAACAAACGGAAAGGAAACCTCTTGAGAGTCTCCTCCTTTTTGAAGACGGTTAAAAAAGGGATGATACTATTATAAACAGTGATTAACTTGCAACAGAAACTGCGACCTGCGACTACTTAAATTCACGTACGTAAGACGTTTCAACGCGATCCTTGTGATTGTATTGAATGAAAACTTATTTAAGTTTGACATAACGTAAAGCCTAATCTAAATAGTTTGTGTTCCCGTCAAACAAATCACAACATTGGCGCCACAAATGTATACCTTCTGTGAAATACCAGAATAAACATTTCTAATGACAGCATTTATCTAGCCGTCCTGCGCAGGTCGTGCCTTAAAAGCACGTCCTACATATATTGAAATAAGGGCTATTTTCCATAATGGTATAGCTTTGTTAGGCGCCCGCATAATTATCAAGTTTATTCAGCTAGCACATTTACATTCGTACAATCCGAGTATATTAGTCATAGTTTTATAACGTTGTTACTGCTGGTACTCGTTACCTATGTAATGAGAGTGATCAGGGAGCGAATGCTTTAAAACATCATCTCCGAACTTGGGTTCGGGTTTTTTCGGGTGAGATGAGGACATCATCGGCTTGAGACATTCATATCAATTTCGACCCAAGCATGGCGCACTGCGACTGTGCTGCTCCAACACAATCTATGGCGCATCTACTCGTGTGTCCTCTCTATCCAAATACTTGAACAAGGGTGACCTTATCACGGCCACAGTTAGTGCGATTGAGATCGCCACCTACTCTACTCTACTACTCCAAACCCATATAACGACTGAAGCATCGTCACGAAAAGAAGAAGTAGAAGATCAGCTTCGAGTAATTTTCATTATAAACGTGATATTTACCATGGTTTGTGAGTTCTTGTTTCCGATATTTCGATACAGTTTAATGCGGCATGATCACGGGGAAAACTATCGGAAAACTATCAGAAATATCGGAAACAAGAAAAACGCACATGGTAAATATCCCGTTTATAGCAAAAAGTATGTTAATAACCGTGAAAGTTAAAAGTTATATCAGTTTCGAGGTCTTGACTCCACAACGCTGGCCCAAAGTGGAGGAGACAGATGCCGTTTTCCGAATTTTCAGTTCTTGGATTATGCAGGTTTATTTATGTTTTTCATCATCGTTTGAAAGCATTGCACCCTTTTTTGAAAGAAAATTTAGTTTGTGCAAAATTGGGTTCGAGCCCACGACCTTAGAACCGATAGAACCTACTCTGCTACCACCCAGAAGACAATAAAACAATGCGAAAAATATCCCTGCCCTCAGACAGTTAACTCATTCACTGCCACCACGATTTTCTTGAAGTTTATCGAGATGCCACCGTATAAAACCGCGGACACGCTAGGCGTGCTCGCGGCATTGCTTAGAAAAACAGATTTTAGTAAGTAAATTTATTATAACGTAATTCAAGGTTCTCAAACTTTTTTTACTAAAATTCCCATGCATAAATGAATAAAGTTTTATTGTGAACTGTAACATTGGCATTGTTAACAGTGCAAGTACATTTTTTTTAATAATATATTGAGTGACAATCATATTTAAACATATTTTCAGTCTTATATGAGTGAATTCATCTAAATTATTAAACCGATAAAAAGCTTTGAACTGCAGAAAGTTTGTTTACGTTATTTATCTCGTATTATCGTAATGTTGGTTGATTGGCCTTACCTAATTACATAAGTATGAATTAAATTCAAAATATTCAAATGAAATAAATTGATTTCTTATCTTTTTTTCAGGAAAAGTTAAATTTGTACCGGAAACGGAAGATATTAATGATGACAAAATTTTTAGCGAGACAAACGAACATCAATTGATTTTTATATAATAGAGATAATTTTACTGTACGTGTGTATGTCACTGTGTGTGTATATATAATTATATAAAGATATACATCGGATAGGTACGTTTTTTTTTCATTGATGGCGTATGAAGTTGTATAAGCGACTTCATATAAGTAGTATATCAGTCATGTGGTACCCATAACACAAGCTCTGCTTACTTTGGGGCCAGATGGTGCTGTGTGAAATGTCCGGCATTATTTATTTATTTATTATTTATTCATACATGACACAGTACTGTATACGGTAAAAACAACGGTTCGATAAATTATGACATTCCGTTTTGTCATCAAATACTGGTTAAAAATCTCATATCGCAAGATTATAACTCTGAAATTAGCGAAGCATTTAAAAGAATAAAAAAGTTTGGGAACCTAAGGGTAGCTTCAGTAAGTGAACACACCTAGCGTGTTCTCGGCACTACAAAATACCTATTTTTCGTAAAAAAATCTAACTAGTTTTTTTAGGGAACCGCTTCAATATGCCATAGCCTATCCTTGAAAAATGATGCACTAAAAATTTGAACAGAAAATCTGGCCTAGTTTTGGAAATATAACCGAAACATTCAAAACACGCCTGGCGTGTTCTTGGCGTAGAGACTTAGATTAGCCTGAACACGCGAGGCGTGTCAGTGGCAGTGAATGTGTTAACTGACAGATTTGAAATGTATACCTAAATGTACTGTATATACCTAAATTCACCTAGTATGTAAGACGTTTCTAAGTGATCCTTGTGATTGTATTGAATAAAAATATTTTTGATTTTATATGGTCTACGCAGTTCGCGAGAACTATGATGTAAATATTCCTCTTATTGATTATTTAATTGATTGTAGGTACTTATCATTTATAATAGGTACCTTATCTTTTAATAGCTTTATGTAAATTGCAGCAAATCAATAACGTACAACACATTATCTGGCGCACCGATAAACACGGTTTGTTCATGAAATACCCAACACGCAAACTGTTGTTCTGCATAATTAAATTTATCCCGTTTATACGTTTTCGCGGCGAGTGTCCACTCATTTTCATAGGCTAGTATATCCACTATATTATCCGTATTTTTTTCCTTTTGACGTCTTATTAATCGATGAACGCTGCACGCACGAAAAATTGTCACGTTCCGCCTGAGCGATCGGCTTGTGACGCATCTTAATAGGTTAAAAATGTATGAAATTGTTCATCAATGTTTTCTTATGACGTTATCACGTGTAATTATAGTCCGTAAACCGACTTTACAGACAAACATTTTTTTTTATAAATATATTGTTAGACAATGCATACGACAGCCCCAAACTAAGCATAGCTTGTATTATGATGACCAGATGACTGATAGAATACTTATACAGTTGTGGTCATATAATTAAGAACGATTTGAAAATATAGAAGTTTTTTATTTAAATCGTGTCATACACAGAGATGTGTACCTTCTGAGAAGCAACTAGTTATGTTATAAAATAGCCACATTAATAGAGCAACGTGGCTTAGGCATAAAGAATAAAATCGCAAACTATTTTTTTTCACATTTTATTTATTTTACCAAAGTAACACATTCAAATAGTACTGAAGCTGGACAAATAATTAAGAATGATTTACTGCTCGGGAATTGTTTTGTATGACACTTACATTTAAAAAATCCCATAATATGTAGCGCAGAAAATTTTAAAATCAATTTAATACATTTTTAACTCAAATTAATAGTTAATAGCATATCCACGGCTTTTAATTACTGCTTTACACCGGCGAGGCATTGACTCTATTAATTTTTGACATTTCGCAAGAGAAATAATGTTCCATTCTTCTAAAAACGTCGTACAAATTCCCACACTGTGTATTTGAAACCTTTTTCTTTACTTTGACTACAGATTCTCTATTGGGTTTAGATCTGGGCTGTTAGCTGGCCAGTCTTAGATAGAAACTGATTGCGCTGTAAGAAATTCCTTTACAGTGCGTGTAGTGTGCTTTGGATCATTGTCATGCTGGAATGTCGAAATAACCGGTAGAACGATCCATGTTACCTTCTATCAACTTTACAGGTCCAACACCATGTCCAGAAAAGCACCCCCAAATTTTCACATTTCCACCACCGTACTTTAATGTAACATTCGTGTACTTATGGTCGAATGCTGTATTCGGAGGACGTCTTACATATCGTTTTCCATAAGAACATACTCTGTTTATTTTCGTTTCGTCAGAAAAAAGTACATGTTTCCACTATCGCACAGTCCTGTTTTCATACTTTCTCGCAAATGCAAGCCGGGCTTGTCTGTGGCAAAGTTTCAACATGGGTACCGTTCTTGCTATCCTTCCGTGCAATTTTTTTTCTACCAAACGTCTTCGAATAGTGCATGCTGAGATTGCTGAAGGGTTTTTTTCACCAAAATATTATTTTCTCAGCTCATTGGAGCCTTTAAAAGGATTTTGTTTTGCCATACGAACGATGTTTCGGTCATCTCGAGTTGTTTTTCTCTGTTTAGGTACACGTGGAACATTCGAAGTAGTTTGATACGTAGCAAAATGCTTTACAGCGTGGAAAACCATCGTTTTTGAACATTGCAGATGGTCGGCTATCTTTTTATAATACCAATTCTTCCGGCGAAGTTTTATTACTTTACTTCCCTTGTAGATTTATCACAACTTTAATTTTTTCCCATTGTTTTTTCATAAGAAGTAATCACTTTTAATCTTTTACAGCACTAAATGGCGCCAAAATTATACAAACAGTAACAAATTGACTGAGTGTTCTCTATTTAAATTTGCATAAAGGTATAAACTATTTAGCGTTCTTAATTTAAAAAAATCTTCCCTTTATATCAGCGTTCTTAATTATATAAATGACCACCACTGTATATATTTTGAAATACATACTTATGATATCCAGACACAGAACAAACACAAACATTTGTGTGATGGACATAAGGAATCGAATCCCCAACCTACATGTAAATCATGGAAATGTTTGTTTATTTGAAACACACCAAAATAGAAATAAATAAAGTGAAAAAAAAAATAGGGCACCACTAAAAGCGGGTAGGTGTACTACCTACAATTAGCATTATCAATTCTTCCCTGAGAGTGCAGTCAAACAGGTTCAGTCTCAGCCTAATGCTACTCCCAAACATGGTAAGGAAGCAACGGTGGTTTTCAGACTGGGTCTAAGCAAGTGACATTACGGGCGTATACATAAGACATAATGCATAAATATTTCAATATAATAAAGATATACGAATCATATGAAGTATTATGTATTTTTTACAATGGCTAACTGAAGAATTCCCATAGACAAAAAATTGTCATTGAGGTCGGTAATGGCCGTGATTCTTTAGTTTCGCTAAAGACTCCTCCTAAAATAGGATCGACCTTATTTTGCTCGCACCAAAGTCCAAAGTAAACACTTTTAAATGACAGTTCTAAAATAAGTTATACATACTTAATTTACATTTGATTCCATTATCAAATTGAAATCTCTAGGATTATACGTTGTTTTAATCAACCACTTTACAGGTGACTAAAATGCGGTTAAACAAGTCAATTTTGTAAATTTAAGAAATGTACCTACTCTAATTTGACTAAAATGTAAGGTGGTGTAAGGTCATTTGTAATATACGACATAGAAAAGATTGTAAATATCGATAAAAAGTAAATCTTCAGCTACAGAAAAAATAGCACTGTAATTAGCCCTGCTTTCCGATCTTGATATTAACATAGGTGGTATGGCGAATTCGAACTTTTTGAAATAAAATTATCCATATTGTTTATCGAAAAACAGAAAATATTGACTGTAAATTGTTTATATTTTTGATATTTGTTTCATATTTTGTTCAATCTTGTCTATTTTACTTAAGCAATTTTTGATATTATCAATTGATAAATTAATGATAATTATCGTTTCGAACCCCGCTCCTATCATAATATACATAGATCGCAAGTTTACAACTTAGAAATTAGAATATATATCGTCTACCAGTGCTATTGTTATACAGATATTCAGAGCAAAACGGTTCAAAACTCATCCCTAAAAGCCTATTTGTATTCAGGGACTCAAATGTAAGATCTTAGCTTTAATATACAACGTGGGCCCACTACAGATGAGAGAGCATATAATGCATGTCTTCTCAATGTTAGATACTACGCCGATTTCAACTGTAATAATGTGTTTTTAAGTACTAAATTCCTAGATAGTAGAAACACGACAAACAATAATAAATAACAGATGCTCGTTATCCTGGCCTGGCCTGCTCGGTATGCGACCGTAACTTGATTTATTAGTAAAACTTTTGTTCAATTGATTCGTTGCCATAAATGTTATCTTGTGTATTGTCTAGACTAGAGTAGTTACTAACACGTTAGTCAAAGGAATAGGTAGTTTATTCCGGTTATTCTACACATCGTGTAACTTAGCGAAACCCGCTGTTTTACTAAATTATTAATAAGTTTTCTATCATGAATCGTAAGACGATGAGGAGGAGGAGGTGGTTTCTTCTGGTTATTCTACACATCGTGTATCTTAAAGCTGTATAACTAAAGCAGTTATTAATAAGTTTTCTATCACGTAAGACGATTCATAGTGACCCTTGTGATTGTATTAGAGTTTTGAATTTGTTACATACTGGTTTCTTTTGGAACTTCCACGGCACAAGAAAGTACCATGGCGTGATTTGGCATCTTTACGAGCACGGTTACTAACATGTTACTCAGTACTTACAGGGAGGAGGTGGTTTCTTCTGGTTATTCCACACCACGAGTATCTTGGCGAGACTAGGCGTCTTTACTAGCATGGTTACTAGTGCGAACAGACTCTCCACGCGGTCATACGTCAATATGACGGCGGTGAAGCCTGGGGCTTTGGCCGCTGTCACCGGCAGGAACAGAGGGTTTACGGGACCATACTGTAGAAGAATTACTTTTTTTATGAATGATAATTGAAGTCCTCAAAAAAGTATAGCTGACTAACATGACAACCTTACAAGCAAAGCATTTTATAGCGATAGGTACATTGCGGTTTGCTGCCATTGTTTAAACATTGTATAGTTCGATTTTTGGCGCAGCAGACATTAGTGTCGTAGCACATAGCAAAAGGCTGGCCAATGACCTGGCATTAACAGTGATAAGCTAATCAGCTTAGATAATCCTTATCAGCAGATCACAACTTCCTTAACTAGAATATTGGAACTAGGTGATACTATGTGGTAAATGAATGCAATTTACTAGGTAACGAATATCTTTGTTAGACTATACGAGCAAACAGAGCCCTTTAAAGTTAAGTACCTAGGTAGGTATACTCACCAAATGTTCGGGCATATTCCAATCTTCATACATCCTACTGGCTAAGGGGAACACTTTCTCATTAACTATCTCTAGAGTTGTTAGTGTAATCTTCTCAATACTATCAAAGTATCTTTCATAAATCCATCGCAATTGCCAGTACAACTCACCGCGCCTCTCCTTACTCACTGAATGCACAATTTTGAGTAAATTCTTTATATTATCCTCCGGTATAAAAATAGCAATTCTATTCCAGTCTATGTGAGAATTGAAAGGCATTACAACTGAATCAGCGATCACTATTGGTATACACTGCGATGCAATGACATCCATAAGCATAGCTTGCGTTAGCCTTGCACTTCGTACTACAAGACAAAACATCCCCTCTTTCAATACATCAGGGTAGTCGAACTCTCGGCCTGTACTGTACTCGCAGCGTTTGTTACCATCAGTCTTGCTTCTGCCTAATAGTAACAAGTCATTGGATGAAGATGCAATACTCTGCAGTTCTTCTAGATATACATGTGGAATGTTGAGTTGGGTTGAGACTATTGTGTAATTCTTCTGCTGTGGCTGGGTACTATCAATTTTAGTCGCCGTTTCGCTGTACACTGGGATTGAAACATCAAATCCGTGGCGGTAAGACCAGGTATTGAATCCAGCACCAGCAATAATGGCTTTGCCGGTGTTGAGGGAGATGACTGTGTTGTAGTTTGGAGCTGTTCCTGGCAGCATGCTGAAGATGAGATGGTTCTGGCCATTGTTCCAACTGTGGGTTTTATGTATAGTTTTACTTAAAGCTGCATTGTTGGTCAATGCTGATTAACATTAGATATTTATGTTAGTGATATAATAAACATACCTATGACAGCATTTATAAAATGATCGTATTTGGAATATGAAGCAGCACTGTTTGTAAATACAATAAAAACTATATTGCTTGGCTACATCTAAGTATATTGTTTGTTTTACTTAATCACTAAAACCCACTGGCTTGCCTGGGTGACAGGAACAATTAAATAAATAAACAATATCTATAATTATGGACATTTCACACAGCGTCATCTAGCCCCAAAGTAAGCAGAGCTTGTGTTATGGGTACTACATGACTGATATATTGCTTATAAATAACACTCAGACCCCAAATAAATATTTGCAGATCATACAATAATTTTTCCCACAGCAGGAATCAAACCCACAACATTCTGTGTCTCAAGCCAAGCCTTGCCCAATGTGTGACAGTGAATGTCATAGAAAAACATGTCTCTTGATAGTAGGTTCCCACAGATTAATCAATAGAAGTAAATTGTTAGGTACCTAGTCAATATTTCTTTTAGCTACTTACTATTTAAGATCTCGCAAAGCTCGAGATACATGCTCACTGGAGAATGTGTTCTGATTCAGGGTGTCTATACTAGGCACCAAGATGCATGCTTCATCAGGGTTGGGAGTGTAATACCTACTACGCTTTATGGTATCTAAAATTATAAAAAACTCTCTAGAAAACTGAGATATGGAATTCCCATTTGCAGTCTGATAGTCCTTCAAAGGATATATGTATATGGTTATCTTGTCGTGACCGCCTCGCCCGCATTTGTACACATCGAAGCAATCCCAATAAGTACAGTTCGAAGCCCGGCCTTCTGGGAGAACGGCATCACTTTTCACTTCCACAATACCCACACTTCTATCCAAATTCACAGGCACAAACACGTCTGTCCGTTGCGAACTGCCAGAGAACACATTAAACACGATAGTAAACACTAAAGTTATCACTATAAACAACAGCAACCCCACGAAAAACCTATGATACAATATTTGCCTATACGATGTATACTTTGAGTGCTTGCTCGTTTTCAGGAGCAAGTCCCCAGCCATTTGTGATTGCGATTATTATCTTAGTCTCTTTGTTTTACTTATGGCACCCATTATTTATAGAAATCAAGTTATTTTCATTCATATTTACGAAATTGTAAAACACGATCGCTGCAGGAATGAAATCGAACGAAACTAAACTAAACTAATTCTGACTGACTGACTGACAGGACTGTGACTGTCTGGTGACTGACGAGCGTATGTGCGTTGTGCGTGACGTGCGTGCTTGACTTTGACTTGATGTGACAAGGAGAGAGAAATAACCACAAAAAAAAAGAAGGCAATCATGCATGTCTAGTATCAAGCCCGTAAAATGCTGCCAACTGAGTTCTCAATAAGTAGTTACGAATTACAACAAAATACTAGACTGTTTAAAAACACACTTACTTATTTTATTGATTTGCTGAGATGATTATTTAAAGCTAAACGGAAATTTTGAAATCATAACAACACAATACCACTGTAGACAATATTGACATTATTAATTATTGAATAAAAGTTTACTGATCTCTGGGGAGATTCTGTGGTCGTTATAAAACCATTAAATGTCATTTTGGCACAAGCTCAACATTCAATGTATTGAGTATGGGATATTTCCTGATTTAGTCAAACATAGCAAGATCAAACTTCTATTCATATCAGGTAGTAATTCTGATCCTAGTAACTTTTGACCCATATCAGTGCTTCCAACAGTTGATAAAATATTTAAAAAGCTTATACTAAACCAGTTACGAAGACATTTGAATACTAGCAGTTTACTAGACAGTAAAAAAATGTATTTACTAAAAGACGCTCAACTACTGAAGCCGGCATTGAGTTGATATAACCTTTTTTGATATCTTGGAGTATACGTAAGATGACCTAAGTATATTTTGTGATATAAGTATAAATATTAATGGTTTACCTAAACTAGTATATCCCTGTAGTCGGTAAAAATACGTTCCTGTGGCGAGCAAGCGACAAATTCAATAAGTTGAGTAAGCATTTTGACTTAGATCTCTTCTGCACTAGTGTAGGCTCAGCTAGACAACGGCTGAAAAGGGAATTCTTTAGCGACAAGTCGAGTTCACAAAGTTAGACACTTACTTAGTTACTTAAGCTTATTTACTTTTACTTTATACTTAAATACTTATAGGAAGATACTTCTATACTTCTATTACTTTTACCACAGATAACATAATACTATACCTTTTACTTTATACTTAAATACTTTCTAGTTGTTCTTAGCTGTAACTTTTTATATTGTATTTTTTATACGTGAAAACCTGTAATTGGCTTTCTTATTCTGTGCGATTGTTATATTCTGTTTAAACAAGCAGTTGGTTTTCCAATAAATAAATAAATAAATAAATAAATAATATAAATAAATAAGTATGTTATTGATGATTCTCTTGAAATGCAATTGTTCAAAAAAAATACTTAAGTACCTTCCTACCTACATTACGCCACAGATGGTTTAGGTAGGTATGTAAATAAAACTTAAACAAGTGTCGGAAGGTTAGGTAGGTACCTACGAGAAGACTACCAACTTTAATCTTCATACTTAGGTGAGGCTAGCTGTTTACCACCATCTAATCCCAAACTAAGCATAGTTTGTATTATGGTGACTAGATGACTGATAGAATACTTATATAGTTTTTAATACATACTTATGATAAGTACTTTATAGCACCCAGACACAGAACAAACACCTATGTTTTTCACACAAATATTTATCCTGGGAGGGAAGCGAACCCTCAATCTACAGCGCAGAAGGCAGAGCTACTACCAACTGAGCTGACAGGCCAGTCAAATATAAAAATGATAAATGAATCCCAAATAGTAGGCACGTAATATCTACATTCAAGTACCCAACATCAACATACCAACAACATACAACAATAATTAATAATCATTGCTAGGTTGCACTTACCTATGTACCTACTCTTGATATTCAATTGTTCAAAAAAAATACTTAAGTACCTTCCTACCTACATTACGCCACAGATGGTTTAGGTAGGTATGTAAATAAAACTTAAACAAGTGTCGGAAGGTTAGGTAGGTACCTACGAGAAGACTACCAACTTTAATCTTCATACCTAGGTGAGCCTAGCTGTTTTGTTTGCATAGAACCCATGCATAATAAATGATTCCCAAATAGTAGATACGTTATACCTACATACTTTAATGATTACTGCTAGGTTTGCACCTACCTATGTACCTTCTCTTGAAATGCAATTGTTAAAAAAAAATATTTACCTTCCTACCTACATTACACCACAGATACTTTTATTTTTATTATTAGTTAAATAAGCTGCAGAACGCGACAAGTCGAGAACCTTTACTAAATGCGCTCCGGCCCAGACAGTGACAGCGCTATATGTAAGAAGCATTTGGCTACGTTTAGGTAATTATCTCAAGAACGTTTAGACTTTTACGTTTAGACGTTTAGACGTTTAGAATTGAACTTTGTTGCGTCGCCGCAAGAGTCGCTATTTATATAGCGCGGCGATGCGTCGCCCCCGCCTGCATCGCCACGCCAACAATTAGGTTTACCCTAGCCTATAGATGTTTCACATCAAAAAGAAGTAATAACAATAATAATGCTGGACATTTCACACAACATCATCTAGCCCCAAAGTAACAAGTGCTAATGTTATAGGTGTAAGTAGGTATGTAGGTTATTCTGGTATGTCATATTATAAAAACTCGCTAGATCAAATAAATTTTTAAAAGTTGGCATCCCTAATTTGGCAAGGTAAATTATTTACTATTTTAAATATACTATTTTGACATTGACATAGTGTAGTGCATTGCAGGGTCATACATAACGCTATAAAAAAATAGCATTGGACCATTTACCATACCACGAATCCTATCAAAATAGGAGTAGCCGCTATCTACGGAGTAATTGCATGAACATTACAAAAAAACCCACTAAACGTTCTTCGTTTATTGATGTTCGTATTCTTAGAATGTGTGTTGCTTTTTTGCTGACAGATTACATGACTAGACAGTTACATTACATGACAGACAGTTTTGCTGTTGTGCGTGCTTTGTTTTTATTTAGGTCAGTTTTGTGTTGTGCGTAGTTGTGGCTGAGTTTCTCATGGCTTGATTTATTTTATTTCCTAATTTATTTTTCAATTCCACTAAAATACTTGGTTCGAGCTTGACCAAAGATGGCACTGCTACCACCTGACTCAATTTACACCATCAGGAATGTGGACAACGTGCCTGTTTATTCACTGGCTTTCAGCTTTTTGCCGGGAGGTCTCGAGAGGTTACTAGCCGGTTCTAAAAACGGTTATGTTTATGCATACAACCTTCAGGTGAGCACATTATGCCAAGGATATAGTTAACCATGATCTATTGCGTAGGAAGCTGGCTATTGCAAGCTATGTGTGGCTGAATGTATTGCGCAGTTTCATCCTTTGTTTCTATCGTACCCTCAATTTAATTGACCTAAAAAATTGCCCAGCAACTCGCCTAAACATATAGCCACTTATCATTGTCCTATTTGGCATAAGTAGATATCAAGGTTTTCTGAATTTGAAACAATAAACAATACTTACAATACTTGAAACAATATTCATTTTTAATCGAGATTTATTAATAACAGTTTCTTTTACATTTCCAGACGAATCGAGTGCAGCAGAAGATTCAAGTTGGTCAAGCTCCCATCCTCCATCTCCTCCACACCAATAGCCAACTCATCACTCAAGAAAAAGGTGGGAAATATAAAGTTTTTGAATTGACAAACAGTGGCTATGTTGAAGATGCAGTCATTGAAACTGATTACCATGGATTTTGTCGCTTTGAAGCCAACACAAAACTCGAAACACTTTATGTACCTGACAATGAATCAAAAATCCTTATTTTCAACTTTGCCGGTGAAAAGTTAGGGTGTTTGAAGCCAGACAGTGAAATGAAGCTTGGAGATGTGATGTGCCTGAAATTCATTGAGTTTCCTTGTGACAGGCAGTGTCTCCTTGCCTGTTATGAAGCTGGATGGCTCCTACTATGGGATCTCAATACTAGTCAATGCATCGGCACATTACAAACAAAAGAATGTCCCATGTCAGTGGATTATCATCTTGAGCAGCAGAGAGGTATAATCGGCAATTCCTCAAATGTGATACAGATTTTTATTATAGGGAGAAAAGACTTAAGCTTGGCCCACAAGATGGACATTTCCATTAAGAATCCTGGAATAAACAAAGTTCAATCTCGCTTTGATGGGAAGGTGTTTGCGTCTGGTGGCTGGGATGGGCATATCCGCATATTCTCATGGTATTCACTCCGCCCCCTGGCAGTTCTGACAGAGCACAAACAAGCTGTACAGGATGTTGCTTATTCTGCAGAGAAGGTATCTCTTTGGAATGCATACATCATGGCAGCTGGAGGTCTAGATGGTGCTATAACATTGTGGGATTTGTACAACAGTAAGAAATGATGCAAAACGAGCCATAAGCTACCTGACAGTGAACCTATCCTCAAACATTCTATTTTATTTAAGTTTGTTTTTTGCCATTATTGCCTTAGACTTTCAAACCAATTAATTTGAGAGTTACATTATGAATTGCAATGTAATTTAATAGGATCTCAGCAATGTACAAATTCATGTCTGTCCACTTAGTGTGGCCGAGCTATTAGATAGTAAGTGAAGTTGTTGAATAGAGCAATCATATATTTTCCAAGTTTTTAGTAATTAATTTTAAAGTCGAGACATTAAACGCCTTTACAGTTTTAGAAATTGTTTTCCTATAACCATTTGGTTATCTGCATTTAGCACTTGAGAACATAACAAATTGAGTCATTGTTTGAACAGCTAAAGCCACAAGATATTTTGTTTACTGATTTGCCAGATGTGTTTCTTGACTACAGATAGAAAATATTGTTTTATTAACTTTATTTTGATAGGTAGGTAGATATTACTCTACCTACCTTCTTGGAATGTTTATTCTATGAATAGTTTTTAGCGGAGCAATGTAATAAAATATGTAGGACATGTGATGCCCTTGGCAGATTTGCAAATCAGGGAGTTTATTTTCATGTTGGGCGCCAGATGATGTGCTGACTAATGTATTAAAACAACTGTAGGAATTATAATAAGTTTATCAGGCATACATTGAATAAATTACTAATATCACATTTACAGTGCGCCCTATTACATAGTAAATATTTACAGTCTAGTAGATAAGTAATGAAATCTTAGAACTAGGACTAGCAATCTGAAAGATTATGAAAAATGAACTCTGTTCTGATTATAATGCTTGTGATATGTATTGGAGTTAATGACTTTTTAAACTTGAACTATCTTCCTTGTTTTAGGAATAAGGACTTCATCTTCAGTGGCTTCCACTAATCTCCGCCGTTTTCTCAGAGGCCTAGATGAATCAGACGGGTCTCGGGGTTTAGTGACAATTTTTGCCATTTTATTCCCTAGTCTAGTTATCTTGAACTTCGGTAAAGTTTGCTCGGGCTCGTGCTCATTTCCAGTTTCATTGGCTTCATTATCGCTTTGATCTACTTCTATTCTATCATTAACTTCTGTCGCAATTTCTGTTGCAGCGTTATCAGTCTCAGTCCCAACCGGCTCGCTATTTGCCGAGTTGGTTTCCACATCTTCTCTTCTGTGGTTCATAGTGAAGTCCAAAGGTCCTTCCGTATCATCGGTTCGATTTTCAGTCTTCACTTTAGCTGCACAGTGAGCTCGGACGAAAGCTGACAGCGGCATTGGAATCGGAATCGGAATAGGAAGCGGTATTATAACCGGGTACGGGACGAGAACGGTTACAGGAGGCGGTTGGCCTAATGGTTGTGTGAAATTCAACGGTGGTAGTCTGGGTCTTTCGTGCATTGGCATGTGACGAGGCATGAATGGCATTCGTGGCGGGAACATGTTTCCTGCCATGGGATGCCTCATGTCATTCATGTGTGAATGGTTGTCCATGAACACTGGAGGGGGCATACTAAACATCGGGTTCGGGAATGGCGGCGGAGGATGGTGTTGGTTTATTGGGTGTGGGGGAGAATGTAACGCGGTTCCAATCGTAGAAGCTGGCGACGATCCTTCGGACGGACTGCACATCCTTAGGTCCTGGGCTTTGGGCGTGGCTGCCTTCTGTCTTGCTTGACTCTGAGTCGTGACGGTCGCGGAGCATTTCGAGGTCCGTCGCTTCCGCAGATTCATCTTACTCCTACCGTCCTTCTTAGATTCGGGAGACTTCTGGATCGGTGGATCTTCGGAGCGTTTTTGCTTCATCAGTTTCGCTGTAGGGGCGATGGTAATCAACGGTAGCGGTGATTTCTGAGTCTTTGGTGGTTCTTGTTTTTCTTGACTAGACTTAGCTGTTTCAGGATTTGGAGAGCCAGAGCGTTCTGTTTCAGTAGGCGAGGCGGACCGGCTCTTGCAGTTTTTCAGCCAGAGTTCAGGTGTGATGAGGTTGGATGATGACGACGCGTTCACCAGATGAGGGTTGAGATCGAGGTGGGCTTGCGTCTCTCTGCAGAAGATGTGCATCTTGTATTGATTCAGGCATTTGTCTGAGCAGAACTGCAACTGGGTGGCTCCGTCCTGGAATTAAATAATGGGATCGGTTATAAAACTAGGTGAATTGGTTGTTTCATCGATGCTTTGGACGTAAAGGTATTATTGGCATTAAAGTATTTAAGTATGTAGTAAGTATATCAGTCATGTGGTCAGTCAGACGTGCACCAATGGGTTTTTCTGTTCTAATAATGTACATTTATGTGCGCTATACCAGTAGGTACTCTCAAACGATGAAGGAAAACATCGTGAGGAAACCGGCATGTCGTAGAACCTAAACGGAGCCCCAAAGGTGCAGTTGAATCCACACTTGTTTAAGAAACTGGTGCCACGTTAAAAAAAGTCATGTGGCAAGACCACAATAAGTACTACTTACGATAATTTTAACGTCACATAAACTAAATGTGACTAAGATAGACCTGGTAAGTACCTACGTAGGTACCTATAAACTAATCTGTTGAACTGAATTACGTATTAGTAGGTAGGTAAGTACCGGAGCGAAGAATTTTTTGTTACTTTTCAGTATGTAGGTAGGTACCTAATTTCATAATATTCTAGCTAACACGTAGTTGTATAATATGTATGTATTTACAAAAAAAAAATGTATATAAGTAGTATTCAGTCATGTGGTACCCATAACACAAGCTCTGCTTACTTTGGGGCCAGATGATGCTGTGTGAAATGTCCGGAATTATTTATTTATTTATTTATTAGTTGTGGTATCATTGTGTTGAATGAATTGGCCAGTCTAAACCATGCGTAGAGGTTTCTTCCATGGTCAGTTTGGAAGTATATAAACCGACTGCGGACCCAAGTTGGCCGCTGTAGAGAAAGCATGTGCAAATGAGGCTATCGCGACTCTGCTTGTGCCCAATTCAACTGCGGAGCTCCCATCCAAACGATGTCAAATCCACTCGTCTGCCCCTTGTGCCCACCTGCACAAAGGATGACCTAATGGACGGCAGCATTTTATTGAATATTAATTTAATAGCATCATTGGCATGCAAGAGTTAGAATGACGCGTAGATAGGTACCTATAAAAAATCTAGGTCTAGGTATTTAATCTAGGTTTAATCAATGCATCTACTTCAGGATCTGTACCAACCAAATCTCATCCAATTCCGTTCAATTCCGGCGGCTACAACTACAAACATTAGTAAAGTCTATACAAAATTATAGTTCCTGAACCTACCTGGAAATCAACGTATGCCACAGTGTGCCTCACATGTCGGCACCAGTCGCAAGTCTTAGCGCGTTTGAAGTTGGCGCGTCGCGACTGGCTGAAGCACAGCTCCGAGCAGAATGTCGCTCCGGCTTGCTGCAAAGCGCCACTCTCACTGGTGATGCTTTTGTTACACCAGGAACATTCATCTGGAATTAGGGAAAGGTAGTTAAATACCCATGTTCGAGTTGGTAGTCGACTCTGGTGACGGAATTGAAGGTCACCCAAAGCATCCGCTGAGAAACTGATACACAAATAGATAATATTTTATTGCACACCATAGATACATTAGAATATATAAATAATGCCAGATATTGCATACAGCATTATCTAGCTCCAAGGAAAGCCGAGTGAGTTATGGTAACCAGATGGTGATATATGCAACCCGTTCGCTCTTCAGCCGAGCTCTCACTCTCTGTGAAGTAAACCGACGCTACGCTATACGGTATACCGGACCGAAGGATAAATTCGGGGAGAAAAACACTTAACTACGGCGATCATGCTGTTTCTACCATATCCGGCCGAGAGCGTGTGGGTAGGTACTTATCAAAAATAATGAAAAGATTTCGTTTATTCAAGTCGAAGTGCGTCTAAAGTTTCCCTCCAATTAATTTGCGAATGATATTGGATGTTCATAAATAAAAGCTTGTGAAAAAGCTTCGTGTAACATAAAACCAGCTTCGTTACAAGTTGTACCTACCTACAGTATATATAGCTTTATCTTGATAGTAGCTTCAGCGCGCGGCTGCAGCGAGGTACCTACATAAAAATGATCTGCCTCCTTCCCCATGACACAAGCTGTGGACCATGTGTGGAGAATGTGTGTGACGACCTCTGTGGCGCAGAAAGTTGAGGGTTGGATTCCCGGGGATAAATATTTGCATGATCTGCAAGTATTTGTTCGGGTCTAGGTGTTTTTCTATGTATACTATACTTAATATGTATTTACAAACAAGAATTAATACAAGCTCTGCTTACTTTAGGGCTAGATGATGCTGTGTGAATTGTCCGGCATTATTTATTTAATATAGGTAGGTATACCAAATTCCATCAAGATATAACAAAAGATTGACAAACAGACAGACAGAGGCACATTCGTATTAAAAAAAATATAATTACGTTTTAAAAACTAAAAAGACAACCGACTTCATGTAAGTATTCAAGGTAGCTACTGTAAAACGTTGAGGAGTTCCCTTGACTGGCCTTCGTCTTCATCATCAGACCCCTAATGACAGTCACAACTCATCTAGGTGTACAGTTCTCATCAATACAAATGAATCAAGCCCAAACACTAGGTAATTGCTGTAAATCGTTGAGGAGTTCCCTCGACTGTCTTTCGGCTCCATCATCAGATCTACTCCAGACCTTCATTAAATAATAGGTAATGCTTTAAAATACGTTAATAAAAAAATAAACAAACGCACTAGCCGCCACTACGATTTTCGAAAGTTCCCCTCGATTTCTCTGGGATGCCATCATCAGACCAAAGTACGTTACAAAGAGTGTTTAAGCGCCACGATGATGTACTCGTAAATGAGTATAGCAATAACGCCAAAGCATTTAATATTATTATAAGTTAGTGGGCCTACCTACTTATAATATACATTCCCCCCCGCGGGACAAATGTTTGTATGATCTGCAAGTATCTGTATCTTCTATGTATTCTTTATACGTTTGTGCTTGTGAACGTTTGTGAAGGCTTGGCAAGCATGGAAATGTAGCATTAGTGTATGTATTTACAAAAAAATTGTATATAAGTAGTATATTAGTTATGATGAGGTACCCATAACACAAGCTCTGCTTACTTTGCATTTTCAAAACAGTTTTCTACATAGATGCCTACTAATGTAGAAAACTGTTTTGAAAAAAGATAACAAAAGGAATTAAAAAATGCAATATATTTCATTTGTTTTAGCTAGTACTACTAGCAGTGATACCAGTTCGATAGCAGTGAAAGAAAAAAAGCTTTTGTATGGCGAACTAGTTAAAGTTAATACTTTCACCACACTTGTTATTTAACCTAACAAGGTCACCACAGAAAACACATGTTTTACACGACTTCAAATAATTAGGAGGTCTTCAATTCGGCTGTATTTTTTTTATGTTTGTTGTAATATATTTTCTTGTGAAAGGATAGATATAGGTTCTTTCCGATTGGTCCCATAGAAATTTCATTTCATAGTTTGGTTTTCAAATCAAAATATCTGGAAAAAAATGTCATCCGGGTAAACAAAATGTCATCCGGGTAAACAAAATGTCATCCGGGTAAACAAAATGTCATCCGGGTAAACAAAATTTCGATATTTTGCTTTTCTCACAGACCTAGATAATAATAATAATAATAATGCCGGACATTTCACACAGCATCATTTGGCCCCAAAGTAAGCAGAGCTTGTGTTATGGGTATCACATGACTGATATACTACTTATATACTTTTTTTTTAAATACTATACATAGAAACACCCAGACCCGAGACAAAAAGTTGCAGATCATACAAACATTTGTCCCGCGGCGGGAATCGAACCCGCAACCTTCTGTGTCTCAAGCAAACCTTTACCCACTGCGCCACAGTGGTCGTCAATAATGTAATAGGTATATCCTAGGTCTGTGGCTTTCAAATGATGTTTACAAATTACAAAAATTATAAAGTACTTACTTAAAACGTAAAACGAAAACTTTTTATATAGATGAAGTCGGGTTTCTTTTTAGTTTTAGTAATTATACTAGAAATTAATAAAAGCAACATTAATAATAGGGCAACAAAACAGAATTTAGTTACCCTATAACGCAGGGACCGAGGAAGTACGAGTACAATAAATTTGCCTTCTTATGATGTAAGTGAAACTAGCATATATTTTCTCAAACCCACTTTTTGTTTCAACTTCAACTTTTGTTAAGACGAAACAACCCAATAAATGCGTTTTAAAAACTAAAAATAAACCGACTTCATTGAATGAAATTTGATACATTTTTAGTGGAAAGTAGATGTATTTTGTAAATATATAATATGGGTAGGCTAAATAAACGCACTGCTCCAATGAGACAGCGAGGTATCGAAGTACATGAAAACATCATCGATGTATACAATTTTTAGATTTTCGTTGATTTTTCAGCTCGACCGATTTTGATAAAATTTATATGGGACCACCTGTGAACCACCACCATACCCTTTCTAACAAAAAAATTTTTTTTTCAAATCGGTTCAGACGTTTTCGAGTAATCGGTGAACATACATAAAACAAATAAAAAAAATAAGATTCCGACGAATTCAGAACCTCATCCTTTTTGATAAAGTCGGTAAAAAAAACAAAAAAATATCATGTTTAATTTTTTTCAAATTCTGTTACCACATATTAGCTAATCTGTATAAAGCTCTGGATCGCGGTTACGATATTTTCTTGCATGTTCAGCTTATTAAATGCTTCATTAAAGTTATTGTTGGGGTCAGTCCTCCGAGGTAAACCAGTACGGTCAAGCTGGTCTAATTTGACTATCATTTAGATGTATTACTAATGGTTCAACGAGCGGAAATGTGACAACTCGTCAAAACCATCCAGTGATAATATAACCATTTCCAATATTGGAAGCACGATAATTCTGATGACGTCGTAAGACGATAGTACCTACGGACAAAGGACTGTATAGCTGGAAACGGCCAATTCGACCCTTTTTGACGTTTTTTGCAGATTTTCATCTCACGTAAGCCGTTAATCGTTCTCATCCATATATGTACGTGTATGTATACGTGAAGCTAAAATATAGTACTTACCTCTTTTTACGAAAATTGCGCAGACGGAGAAGTATGAAATTTCGCACACTTATCTACACTAATATTATAAAGAAGAAAGATTTGTATTTTTGTATGTAACGAATAAACTTAAAACGTAAAATATTTTTTCAAATCGGTCCAGTAGTTGGACCGATTTGAAAAAATATTTTACCGTTGGAAAGCTACACTATCCCCGGGTGACATAGGCTACTTATTAACCCGGGAAAATTGGTTTGTCCCGGGAAAAATCTTCAACGCAGGCTAAGCTGCGCCCGTACAGCTAGTAGTTTATATAGAGAAGGAGTGCAGAATGCTAATATTTTTTTTTTATATGCTAAAAAAAATACATAAATTATTAATCACTAGTATTCATAATTCATTTATTGTGGAACATACGTAAATTACAACTTTTAAAACTATCATGGTTTTGCACATAATTTTCACTCAAAACGGGATATTTACCATGATATATGAGTTTTTCTGCTTCTCGATATTTCGGCACAGTTGCATGCGCCATGATCACGAGATAAACTTTTTTTTTTTTTACGTTTTGAGTGAAAATTATACGTAAATTACAGGTTATATTTATTTGCTAACTTCGTAATAACATTTAGAAAATGGTGAAGGTAGGTACAATATTTTCTAACTAACTAAGACATTTATTTAAAATAATTAGGTACGTTTTAAAAACTAAAAAGAAACCGACTTCATTGAATGAAGTTTGAGCCTATTTTTAGTGGAATGTAGATGAATTTTTGACCGACTTTATCAAAAAGGAGGAGGTTCTCAATTCGTCGAAATCTTTTTTTTTGTTATGTATTTTCACCGATTACTCGAAAACGGCTGAACCGATTTGGAAAATTCTTTTTTTGTTTGAAAGGTTATACTTCACAGGTGGCCTACTTATCTATAAAGGTTATCTACTTTCCACTAAAAATATATTATAGGCTCAAATTACATTCAATGAATTCGGTTTCTTTTTAGTTTTTAAAACGTAATGATGTATATATATAATCTGGGTAGGCCAAATAAACGCACCGCTCCAATGAGACAGCAAGGTATCGAAGTACCATCGATGTATACAATTTTTATATATTCGTTGATTTTTTCAGCTCCACCGATTTTGATAAAATTTATATGGGACCACCTGTGAAGTATACCCTTTCAAACAAAAAAAGAATTTTCCAAATCGGTTCAGCCGCTTTCGAGTAATCGGTGAACATACATATAAAAAAAAAAGATTTCGACGAATTGAGAACCTCCTCCTTTTTGATAAAGTCGGTTAAAAAGAAAGGTAACACAATAATAATACGATAATGATTCAATATAAACGTCACTATGGTATATTAATTATATAAAAATGTCATATAAGATTTCTGATATTATGTTAGAACAACATTTAGCTTCTAACCAGGACTTCAGTTCCTTACTAAATTGATGTTTTGTCAGGTATGGAGTTATAGACTTTCCCGCATAGAACAAAGCTACTATTCATTTACATACACGTCCTTGGAGCTTTAGGTAAGTAATACAATTCTGTCCTGGTTTCTTGTGCTTCTATGATACACTTAAAAATCAGTTGATTGTGCTAAATTATAGCAGAATATACATACACGGTAGTGTGAGAATATATTATAATCGTTTAGAGGTATTTTAAAAACCCTTAATATTCCAAATAAACAAAATTGTTATAACGCACTTAAATAATTAGGTACATTTACAATTATGTCACAAGGTCGTGCTAGATTTGTCGATAAGCAAATTTAAGAACGTAATTAAGCAAAAAAAACTGTCTCATATTATAAAATATTTAACTACTAGATCAGCTTTTTTGATAAAACACAAAAAAGCTGCTCCAAGTCGATTCAAAAGCAGCGACTCCCCGATCAAATGCTCTTGACTCATATTCAGGCGCTCGAATCGTGATTTTTTTTATTATAATATAACATTTGAGTAAGGAATTCTGAAAAAAGTTAAACGGATAATGTATTAATTAGCTTACTTTAAGTGTAAGCTGCAAGATAACACGACGTCAACTTTAGGAAAAGATGATAATTATTAAATAGCTGTTGCTCGCGATTTCGTCCGCGTGAATATCAGTTATCGTGGTTTGATATATATTATTACTTTGGCCTTCCTCGAGGTTTAAGCTTACTCTATACTAAATTTCTTCAAAATCGATTTAGTAGTTTAGCTGTGAAAGCTTTACAGATAGACAGACAGGCAGATCTCCTAAGATGTTAATTCAAATCAAGTGATGTCAAGGACAATTTTGTTCACAATTAAATACATGTGATTAATAATATATTTATTTAGATAAGGTTTAATATCATGTTGATAAAACTCCTTCGCGAATAATGCATTAATATCGAACAAGTTTGATTACTATAAAAAAGGTTGTAGTGAGCCAATCTTCATATATGCTGTCGCGGACATTTTGAAGAGGAACTACGATGGAATTGTTCCTTTTAAAGAGGAACAATTCCATCGTACATAATTTTTGCGTAACCGTTACGTTACCGTTACCGTTACCGTTAAACCGTTTACGCAGCGCACGCAACGGAAGCTCTCAACAAGGAATATTTTTTCCCGTTTTTGCAACTATTTCCATTGATGCTTCGCTCCTATTGGTCGCAGTGTGATGTTATAAAGCCTAAATTCTTCCTCGATAAATGAACTATCTAACACAAAAATGTTTTTTCTATTCAAAACAGTAGTTCTTGAGATTAGCGCGTTCAACCAAACAAACAAACTTTTCAGCTTATAACATTAGTTATAGATTTTAGACTTTATTTTATAATTAAATTATAAAACTAACAATTACTTTAAAAACAATTTGAAACGAGGAAGTAGAAGGCAAAATATTGAAAATACATAGATACCATATATCTTTTATTACTATTATTCTTTCAATTAACGAGAGATAGCCACAAAATGATAGCCACAAAATGATAGCCACAGAATGATAGCCACAGAATGTGACATCAGCTCAATGAGTTGTCTAAGACTAACTCGGAGCTGGATATTTTTAACTCGAAATTACATAAATTTATTGTAACAATTAATGACATCCTCCATTTTAAAGGGGCATTTGACACTAATAGTAGCGTCTTGAACCCCAAAGTCTATTAGCTAGTGTATAGTCTAAATATCTTTATTATATGTTATCTTTTTGTTTTGATGTAATTTGGTCCTCAAACATATTTTGTGTATGCATTTTGTTCGCTCATATTGTATTGTTTTACTGTGCGCTCAAAAGTTATGTACCAAAACAGGTCAAAACTGTATTCTAGTTATACATATGTATTTTTAATTTGTTTGTAACGTGTATTGTGTGCCTAAATAAATAAATAAATAAAATGGCGGTAAAAAGACTGTTTGTTTCCATACAAAAGTTAATTTGTTGAGGGCACCGTCATAAGACATCTGGTCTAGTTTTAATGCTTTTTAAAGCAAAGAAAGAAGAAAGAAAGAAAATTTGTTTACTTGACCACACATTACAGAGCGGATCAATAAAATAAAAAGAAATAAAAAAATAAGATAACCATATAAAAACAACAAATAAAAACAAAAAGATATAAAAAAATAATAACAATAAGCTGTATAATACAATCTACATCGTGTAAGCACTAACTAATCCCTCTCTGTGTGCTCAGCCAAACAGGTCCTGAACTCAGCATAAAGCTGCTCTACATAGTTCATAGTGGCTACCTACCATGTTAAGCTGCACTGGTTTTCAGTCAGGGCCTAGAAATAGTGACATCACAAATACCATAACCACAATAGTAAATACTTATTATGTATTGATTATGTAAATATTTATCCGTGAATGAGTGTAAGTACTTATATAGAAATTGTTTGGTTATAAATAATGTTACAAAAATAAAAAATAAAATAATAATAATTAATTATAATAAATGCGTGTTATTTACTTATTTAAAACGAAATGGGCAAAAACCATTTTAAAAACAGAAATATCATTATTGCAATTTTTAATATTCAACAATCAACAATGTCAAGAGTCAAGAGTGCTAGTTTTATTGTTTAATCAAATGTCAGGTCGATTATGGAATATCAGTGCTTGCTCCCAGAGTGACGGACTGAATAGCCGGAGACGTACCAAACTCAACCGAGCAATATTATACGTACAAGATTAAAATATATATATAGTAAATTTAAATTATGTTATTGTGGCTTGAGAATGCTGAGAATCGTTTGAGATGTGATGTAAATAATGACAAAAGTGCGGATAGTGAAACTCAATTGGTGATCTAATGGTTAATTTGATAAGACAGCAATGTTGTTTTATATCTGATTTTAAAAGTATTTAGTGTTTTAAGAGCACGAATTGGTGGGGCAGGTCATTCCAGCAGCGAGACGCTGGAAATCTGAAAGACCCACGAAAGGTAACCAAGTTTATGCCGAGGAGTTATAAGGACAACGTGAAGTCCCTTACTGTGTAGCGAGAGTATTCTTGTACCCATTTTAGCTTTTGAAATAAGTAGGTAGGCGTTTTATTCTTAACTAGCGACCCGCCCCGGCTTCGCACGGGTGCAATGCTGATACTAAATATACTACAGAATGTCTTTATATACAACGTTATCTAAGAGAATAACATAGACTAAGAGATAGACATATACCATTGCGGACTTTTGTGTAGACCTTTTTAAGGTGTGCAATACTGTAGTACATTATTTTGATCTATCTCGTAGGGTTCAACCAGCGTTGGGAATGTAAGCGCAAAAAAATGAGTTTATTTACGACACCACATAAGAAACCTCAAAAATTATCAGTGTTTCTCTACTATATTATGCATGTTTTATACATATTAACCTTCCTCTTGAATAATTCTATCTAATTAAAAAAACCGCATCAAAATCCGTTGCATAGTTTTAAAGATCTAAGCATACATCGGAACAGACAGACAGCGGGAGGTGACTTTGTTTTATACTATGTAATGATTATTCCAAACAAAAGGGTGGCAAGGTGAAGCTTCATGCGTGCTTTCATTTTAAGCAGGTTAGATGAGTTTAGATAAGTAGTCACATGCGTACGAGGGGAAATTTTAAAACAAAAACGAGCGTATGCATTCTGTATTCGCTGAACCAGCTTTTCAGTTCTTGCCAGCAAACAAGAACCATATACTACATCACAATAGTTGGGACAGAACAAGAGACTCACATAGTGTAATACGAACTTCTTCACTGATATAGGGTCTAATGTTATAAAAAGATCTCAACCTATAAAAGCAGTTTCGCACAGATTCAGCAATATGGCTCTCGAAGCGAACAAGTGTTTCCGAAGAAAACAGAGAGGTGTTATAAGTTTAACGTGTGTATCTTTGTGTCTGTGACATCGTAGACCATAAACCTATTTTGATTTAGTTTTGTTGTATGAATTTCTTGCCGGATTTTTCTTGAACCGGCAAGGGGATAGGGGGAACCGGCATCTAGATTCCTATTTAGGTTACACCTAGTTTAAAAGGATTTATTTAAAAATGTCCTAATTTTATTGATATTTTTTAATGCCTTGTTTTCTCTCATTTTTAACAGACTTCAAATAAAAGAGGAGGTTCTCAGTTCGTTTTTATTGTTACCTCATAACTCTGTCATTAATATCTTGACTATCCACCTAAGCTTACCTAGGCAAGTACGTACCTAGCTACGTACCTACATACACAAAACACCAAGTAAGTAGTTAGGTACCTATGTTACTTGTTACTTAGATAATAAAGAACCATCGTTTTAGATATTGATTTAATTTTTTTTTAATATATATTTTTTTTCGAATTAAGTATTGCATTGTCATCGGTCTTTGACAGGTGTGCAAAATTTGAATGAAATCAGGCCGTTTATAGTGGGTCAAAATCGCGTCCTAAGGAGTCGGTTACATACAAACATACATACAAGTGAAGCTAATATAAAGCGTATAAAAATTTGCCTTCTTTTGATGTAACTGAGGACGCGTGTTCAATACTAGCATATATTTTCGAAAACCCACTTTTTGTTTCAACTTCAACTTTTGTTAAGACGAAACAACCCAAAAAACAAAAAAGTATCATGTTTAATTTTTTTCAAATTTTCCTACCACATAATAGCTAATCTGTATAAAGCTCTGGACCGCGGTTACGATATTTTCTTGCATGTTCACCTTATTAAATGCTTCATTAAAGTTATTGTTGGGGTCAGTCCTCCGAGGTAAACCAGTACGGTCAAGCTGGTCTAAGTTGACTATCATTAAGATGTATTACTAATGGTTCAACGAGCGGAAATGTGATAACTCGCTAATACCATCCAGTGATAAAGTAACCATTCCAATAATGGAAGCACGATTATCCTGATATGACGTCGTAAGACGATAGTACCTTCGGAAACGGAACAGTATGGCTGGAAACGGCCAACTCGACCCTTTTTGACGTTTTTTTGCAGATTTTCATCTCACGTAAGCCGTTAATCGTTCTCATCCATAATATTAATACGTGGAGCGATAACTTTGTACTTACCCCTTTTTACGAAAATTGCGCAGACGGACGGAGGAGTATGGAACTTCGCACACTTATAGTTTACATAGAGGAAGGAGTGCAGTAAAATATTTTCTAACCAACTGAGACATTTATTAAAAAAAAAGAAAGATAACACAATAATAATACGATAATGATTTTCAATATAAACGTCACTACGGAATATTAATTAATTAAATTAATTATTAATTAACGTCATACGAGCTGCTGCCCGCGGCTGTAGGCTATGTCCTTCTCCAAGGTCCCAAAAACCTCTATACCAAATTACATCAAAATCGGTTCAGCAGCTTAGGCGTGAAAACGTGACAGACAGACTGAGTTACTTTCGCATTTATAATATAAAGAAGGGATTATGAATTCAGTTCCTTAATAAATTGATTAAATTGTAACTTTTTGGAATATAATTCCATACATGACACAAAAAGTTCCAATTTCTTTGACTTTCCCGCATATAACATAGCTACTATTTATATACATACACGTCATTGGAACTTTAGGCAATACAATTCTGTCCTGGTTTCTTGTGCTTCTATAATACACCTCACTAGCCTTAAAAATCAGTTGATTGTGCCTTCGAACAACTAAAGCAGACTCCAGAGAATATACATACAAGGTAGTGTGAGTAGATTTAATTGATTAAAGAGTTATTTTTAAAAGTCCTCTAAATTCCAAATAAACAAAATTGTTATAACGCACTTAAATACTTACATTTACAATTATGTAACAAGGTCGTGCTAAATGTCAAAAAAGCTGTATTTTACGAATTTCGAAAAATGACATAGCGTAATTTTGTTGTATTTTTATGGGCCCAAATTTAATTCCATTGAAGTCGGTTTTTTTTTTGGTTTTCAAAACTTAATTAATAATAGAAACAAACAAAACAGACTTGATCTCAACTGTAATCTCCAGTTTCGATAGACACCTCCTCAAACCTCTTGTTTCTTGGATCTTTGAGGGTAGGTACCTATTTATATATCTATTTAGGAACCGTTTAAAACTATCAATATAGAAGGCAGCGACCCGAAGACACTGGCGGCAGTGCTAATTCGCTGAGCCAGATATGAACTAGCTGTTTGCTCACGCGATGTTTTTAACAGACGCCCCAAAATTATTTTGAAAACGCAATAGGCCCGTTCTTCACAGGCCCAGATTATCAACTCCAAGAGACTCGAAAAAGAAGCAAAAAAACCATAGCCACAACACCCTCATATTTTCCCGCCCTTTTCGAATTAAAAAGCGCGCGAGGGATGCTTTATGAAACTCGATTCTTAGAAACAAGCTGCAAAGTTGGATTGATTGGATGGATGGGGTGCTCCTTCTCAGAAATTCAATACAATTTTCTTATCGCTTTCCGTAATTTGTGGGGTAGGTATTGAGTAGCCTATGTTATGCAAGGGCTGATTATGAGTTTTAAACAGTTTCTCAAAGTCAAAAGTCAAGTTAAAAGATATTATATTCAATACAATCATAAGGACCACTTTGAAACGTCTTACAAACTAGGTGAATTTAGGTGCCAATTCCTCCTAACCCAAGCCTGAGAAGAAATGGCAAGAAACTCGTTCTTGTCCTAGCGCTTTTTTACATGATCCATCTTATAACTACCTTAACTACGAAAAACTAAAACAAGAGAGTTTACATATACAATTCAAGTGTGTCGGTTAACTGTCTGAGTGCAGACCTACATGAGGCCATTCTTATTAATAATATAGTCATTTATACTATAATACGCTTTCTTCAAAAGACTGCCCTTTATTTAAGCATTAAACTTCCCAGTATGTAGTTTAGTTGCATTTTCAGGAAGCTTATTATAGAAGCGCACCGTGTTCCCCATTAAGGAGTTATTTACTTTTTCTAGTCGAAACCTAGGGATGTATAATTTGTTTCTGTTCATCATGTATTAATTCTATGAAGATCATTATTTTGCTCAAACGAGGTGTGTCACTTCGATTGATCGATATAACTCTGTGAGTCTCTTAAAATCATCTGTTACTTTGGTTTTTGTTTTTTTTATGAAAATAAAATAAGCGCCTGTAGCGATCACTTTGGTAAACTATGACTTCTTCTTCTTCTTTGTTTATGGCATATGATATAATAATGCCAATTTTTCCAGTGTCAAGTGTTTATGTTTGTTTATGGTCAATTTGTTTAATAAAGTCTTAGTCGATGGTCAATTGTTAATTCTAGACGTCACGCGGAATGGCGTCTAGAATTTTCTTGGGATTCCTCGTCGTTCAAATCACATTGCACCACAATACACATATAATTCAATTATCCATACCCGTCCTGTGGTCACAATTTATTTATTAAAATTCCGCCAAGATTACTGAATAAAACATGCAATAAAACGGGTAAAAAATATTAAAATAGCAGAGCTATGTTACTCCATGAAATGACAGACGTAGAATCTAAACTATTACCATAACAGTTTAGTGTGATATGACAGCCGCAAAAGTGTTGCCAACTGGCCGTAAGAAATTACCTTTATTTTTGTGATCGCTGGTCTGTTCCGGACTGGATCCGTCCCGGGCGCGGGAGGCAGCCCAGCGCCGCAGCTCCAAGCGTTCATACCCGTACCAGCCCAGCAGCTCATTCATAGCTGTCTCTGCAAACTCCTGGAACAATTAACATTTGTTGAATAAGATGTCATAACTCTATTAACGATCTTTGTGGTGGAGTGGGCGAAGAACTGCCTGAGACGCAGAAGGTTGCGGGTACGATTCCCACCGCGGCGCGGGACAAATGTTTGTATGATCTGCAAGCATTTGTCTCGGGTCCGGGTATTTTTCTATGTATATTATGTATGTATTTAAAAATAAGTGTATAAGTAGTATATCAGTCACGAGGTACCCATAACAAAAGCTCTGCTTACTTTGGAGCTCGATGATCCTGTGTTAAATGTCCGGCAAAAAAAATATTTTAATTTGTATTACCTACAGAGCACCACCTACATAATATTTACGATTCCTGTTGTCTCAGAAGTCCTCCCCCCACCGCGTCTGTCTATCCACCTGAACACTGTAAACTCAAACACTACCAAACAGTTTTTCATACGGTTTTCACCAATAGAAGGATTGATTCATGAGGAAATTGTAGGTGTGTAATTCACCCATGTAAAGACTTTAGCTGATTTTTATTAAGCTTCGGAAAATTATAGCCCATAATGGGTACAAGAAATTCTCAAAAATCAAATCAAAAAAATATACTTATTTGGGAACATAAACAAGAATATACAAAACATGGGAAGAACGATAACATTACGCAGAAGTTAAATTAACTGTGTCGCGAATGTTAACGCCCACCTCCGAAGATAATAAAAACGAGAAATTCTGAATGCATGAAAATTTAATAGGTACTATAATAGATATTTTATACTAAACCCTCAAGCATAGGTTTCAACGGGACTTCGAGACACCTTGATGAAACCAGCTTCTCTGTTATTTTACCTCTGAAATTTCTCAGCGTTTAATATTTAACCAGTTTATAAGCTAAGAAGAAAATAAGAACTAATTCTGCGCAGAATTGGAGAACAAAATAAGCTACTCGAAGAACTAATCCGTAGTTCTTCGAGTAGCTTATTTTGTTCTCCAATATCCTATCTATCTTTATACCAAAATTCATCAAATTTGGTTTTGCGGTTTATTTTTGAATTTTTTAAAAGTAGGAATGTTTGCCTACTTAGTTGACACTTATCGTTATATTTTTGAACAATTCACACAGTCCTATAAATTTGAAAGTAACTCTGTTTGTCTGTCAAGTTTTCACGCCTAAACCGCTGAACCGATTTTGATGAATTTTGGTATACAGGGTGGCCAGGAACTAGTATTTGAGCCTGAACGAGTAGATTCCGACCATGAAAATTAACAGTTGATAGATAGAGATAGATAGGATCTTGGAGAAGGATATAGGCTACTTTTATGTAGGTACCACGCGTGCGAAGCCGCGAGCAGCAACTAGTATCTTGATAAATTATAGCCTATGTAGAATAGAATAGAATAGAATTGTATTTATTTGCAACAGCATGACACAAATAAGTAAGTTACAGTAAAATACAAAAAATAATAACAATAACCGTAATCAAAATGTAAAACCTACTTAACCTTATTGTTACAAAAAGGCTCTAACTCAGCATTATGCAGGTTGTAAACAACCTGCGCTGGTCTTCCGTTAGAACCTGTTTGCGACCAGTTCCTAAAATAAAATTAAAATTGAGGACTTAACTAAAAATAAAAGTGTTTTCCAAAAAGTGACAAACAAACAATTGTAAAACAGGTAATAAAAATATAAAATAAAATAAAAGAACAGAAGAAGAATAAAGTGCAGGAAGGCGTTTTATTAAGTTTTTGCAAAACATAATCGTTTCAGCTATGATATAATAATAATATTAATTAGAAATATGAAAAATAATAATAATATTGTAAGAAAAAATAATAAAAAAACAAACAAAACGGAACCTCTCAAATTTTGAACACATACGTTATTTATACTTATATTGCACTTGTATCGAGTATACGTTCCTGCTTCTTTTGCCCATCAATTAAATATGCTTTAAACTTTATTTTAACACTATGAATAGTGTTATGTGTTATTCTGATGTATAAGCTATATTATTGTAAAGGTTCATTAAAATCCATTCAGTAGTTTTTACGTGAACGAGTAACAAAAATAAATGAATAAATAACACGGATAAACCAATTACAGTTATTAACGTCAATCTAAACATTTTTTTGAAATATAAATAGATTATAGATACGTATTCACAATGTCAAAGAATGAGTCTACATTCTCCGATGAGTCCGTTCACAGATACCTTATTATTATTATTGAATGAATTATTTTAAGTCATTCAATAATAATACTTAGCAAGCCGAAATAAAAATATACAATTACGTTTTAAAAACTAAAAAGAAACCGACTTCATTGAATGAAATTTGAGCCTATAATAATTTTATAGTGGAAAATAGATGTATTTTGTATATACATATATATAATATGGGTAGGCCAAATAAACGCAACGCTCCAATGAGACAGCGAGGTATCGAAGTACATGAAAACATCATCGATGTATACAATTTTTATATTTTCGTTGATTTTTCAGCTCGACCGATTTTAATAAAATTTATATGGGACCACCTGTGAAGTAAGTATACCCTTTCAAACAAAAAAGAAGTTTCGAAACCGGTTCAGCCGTTTTCGAGTAATTGGTGAACATACATAAAAAAAAAAGATTCCGACGAATTGGGAACCTCCTCCTTTTTGATAAAGTTGGTTAAAATAGTATGGAACACGCAGTCATACATCACGCACGCAGAAACTCAAATAATGCGATAAAATGTTCACCAATCCATCCGCAAATAAATCGCATTCAGGGCGTCTATTCTGCGATCCGACTTCGATAGATCGAAACGATAAAGTCGTTGAATTGCACGTTGAATTCAGTCGAATGGACAGTTATTTCGTTGTCAAATTCAAGTTATCGAATCGTCTGTTGTGGAGGATTACGACATCGATTGTCAAAAGAAATGCCTGTCGTTCTATTGCTCAAATGGAGTCGAAACGATGTAGCTAAGAGTAGGGTTTTGCACGATTATTGACCTGATATACGTTAATCGATTTCAAGAGTAGCCCCCTGGACTACTTACGACTCTATGTAAACCTATCTGTGAACGGCCTGTAGTCTCACTTCGAAATTGTCAAAAAGTCACATCAGCCTATTGTTCTTTTACCAATATTGTTGTAGTAGTTAACGAGTATTAGGTATACACCTCTTAATTTATTAACCGACTTCAAAAAAGGAGGTTCTCAATTCCTCGGTACCTTTTTTTTATGTATTTTCACCGATTACTCAAAGACGCCTGAACCGTTTTGAAAAAATATTTTTTTATTTCAAAGGGTGGTGGTCCCATTTCAATTTTATCGAAATTTAAAATATAAACAAAAATCTAAAAATTGTATACATCGATGATATTTTCGTTGCGTGCTGTGCAGAACAGTGCGTTTAGTTGGTCTAACCATATTATATGTAAGTATATATACAAAATACATGTACTTTCCACAAAAAATATAAAAAAATAATAATATTATGGTCTCAAATTGTATCCAATGAAGTCGGTTTTCTTTTTAGTTTTTAAAACGTAATTATATATTATTTACATACTCGTAATTGCTTGCAAAATACCCAAAACGTCAGGAATAAAAAAGGAGAAATACCCGTTAATTACTACAACAAAACTAATTCAGATCGCGAAAATTAAATTAAATATTTTACCCAGTTACATAACAAAGTTGCCATAATCAAAAAACAAAAACCCCGGCTTTGTTGCTACAATTTTACAAGCTCCTAAAAACACCTACGGTTATATTCCATGTGTCGTTATAAATAACCCTGTGATTTATAAAGAATAAATGGCTCAAGCTTGACCCCTTTTCATAAAATTTTATTGCCAACGATCGCGATAATAAATATTACGAACGCGATTAAACAACGCGTAACTCAAGAAAAATCTGTGCCACAGAAATGTGTAATTTTAAACTTGTCGTGGGGTAATTTGTTACCTTGTGTCATTTTAACCTATGGCTAGGCAGGCGACCAAAAACGCCTTCAAAGGTTTCAATAATCTAGAAAATACGTTATGTAGGTAGTGTTGATGTGTCAACTTCTTGATCTACCGTGTGTATAGTGCTCTGGGTTACGTTACAATTTTGTATTATGATATAATTCAATTAAAACATGTCCTTTTTTAACCGACTTCAAAAATTGCGCGGACGGAGGTGTATTAAATTTCGCACACTTATAGTTTATATAGAGGAGTGCTGAATGCTAATTTTTTTTTTAATTGTGCATAAAAAATACATGAATTTTGGTCGAATTTAGACCAGTGGGTGACCACAATATTTTTTATTATGTAAGGTCACGTAATGCATCTGCAAATACTGAAATATGAATCTTCTGTCTTTAGGAATAAAAATGTAACTAATACCTGCAACAAAATATCTGCTAAGTACTTGCTAATCTGCAATCGTTAAAATTTATAATCTATTTTACAATAACAAATTAGCTATTATTTTATTTAAATCTGTTGCCATCTCTATTTGTTGACATTAGAATGACAAGGACAGAACATAATTAAACGCTACGTTTGCTAATTGTGTGAATAGAGGATAAACGGGTCGATTACTTTTGGTCGTTTTGCGAAGTAAAAATTGCGCTCTTATCAATCTCTTAAATTATTTACTAGTTGTTGCTCGCGACTTCGTCTGCCTTTTATTTTAAAAAGGAATTCTAGCTTAAATCCTTCCCCAGGATGCAATTTATTTCCTTACCAAATTTTATTGATAAAAAAAATATGTAAAACTAAACCATTCTCGAATCCTACTTGCACACAAAAAAAATGATCAAAATCGATCCAGCCGTTTAGGAGGAGTTAGGACAAGATACGACTTTGTGAAGTACTCTAAACAATAAAAACACTTGACACTGGCAAAATTGACATTATTATGACACATGTCATTAACGAAGAAGAAGAAGGATAGAGGGTATTATAGAGTAGTACTTATTTAATAAACAATAATAATTATAATAATTATAATGCCGGAAATTTCACACAGCATCATCTGGCCCCAAAGTAAGCAGAGCTTGTGTTATGGGTACCACATGACTGATATACTACTTATATAGGTACTTTATTTGTCAATACATACATATTATACTTACATATGTATGTTTGCCTGCCCCGCGGCAGGAATCAAACCCGCAACCTTCAGCATCTCAGGCCTTCGTCCACTTCGCCACATAGGTCGTCTAATAACAAATGACAAACGAAAAGATCCAATTTGGGACATAGGTAATATAAACCATATAAACACTTGACACTGGCAAAATTTACATTATTATGACACACGCCATTAACGGAGAAGAAGAAGAAGGATTGATGCTAAATTAGTGCTAAATAAATTATCAGCTATAGAGCAGATATTTTGCAAAAACATTAGATACCTTACTAATGAAGACGGTCATTATCACAGAAATTGTATATCTCTGACACACGAGCATCGAAAACCTGGATTTAATTAATGCGGGCTATGACAACGTCCACCGTCTAAGGTTTCAGAAGATGACCAGTTGTTACGCTGTTGCTAAGATAATTGGGCTCCTGTTACAGAAAGAGCTATAAGCTGATGGATGAGGTAGGTACGTTCAAGCAACTGTGTTCTAGCGATGATAGAACTTTACATACCTCCAAGATTTAGCAAAATCAAACAGGTAGGTAAGTGACTACATAAGTATTTATTTAAGTACTAGATATATTTTTATTTTTAATCCTATGTAGGCGTGGTACCTAATGTAGGTACCACGCGTGCAAGGCCGCGGGCAGGAGCTAGTTGTATATAACTTCGATTCCCGCCACGAGACAAATGTTTGTATGCTCTGCAAGTATTTATCTCGAGTCTGGTTGTTTCTATGTATAATATTAATGAATTTATATAAATAAAAGTATCTACGTATTTATGTAGTACCTA
Source organism: Lampropteryx suffumata (assembly GCA_948098915.1). Classification (NCBI taxonomy): domain Eukaryota; kingdom Metazoa; phylum Arthropoda; class Insecta; order Lepidoptera; family Geometridae; genus Lampropteryx; species Lampropteryx suffumata. The sequence goes on along the minus strand of OX402557.1, from coordinate 17,095,060 downwards.
TATCAGTCATGTGATACCCATAACACAAGCTCTGTTTACTTTTGGCCAGATAATGCTGTATATAATGTCCAGCATTATTATATTATATTACTTATATCATATTTATTATAATAAGTAGTTGATTTAGTTTCTTTGATCACTCCTTTCCTGACACTGCAAGCTGAAGCCAGCGCGCTTTCGGTTCATTTTACGGCAGCGCCACAGATAACATAATACTATCCCGCGCCAACTCACAGTGTTGCCAGTATTCAGTTGCGTAATAATTATAGCTAAAAACACGATACTTTGAACGCAGCCGAGTTCCGTTACTTCTAAACACGATACTTTGGACAATTATTATTATGATGAGGATACTAATGATACAGTTGTTTGTTTATGATTGCTAACAATCCGAGATGTAAACAATTCATCTCTTCCCTTCTACGATTGACTTAAGTGTCTAAGTAACCAATTAAAGTATTTATCTATTTATCGTTATCACAACATGATCGCACAAAAAGTTGGTTATAAATACCTATTTAGGTAGGTACGTTCTAATTTCTAAAAAGAAAACTGACTTCATTGAATTTAAAAATAAATTCAACTCAATTGAAAACTTCCTCTTTTTTTTACGCTACATACGTTGTCATTTTTCGAAATTCGTAAACACAACTGGAAAGTTACAGGAAAGCAAAATACTTACGAAATTTCGTTTACTTGAATAACATACATACTTAATCCAGTTATTTTGATTCAAAAACCTAACTACTGAACCGATTTTGATTGAATTTGTGACAAACCGGAAAGTATAATCCTTTCACATGAAAAGTGAATTTTCAAATGACTTTCTAAACAATTTTCTAATGAAATGAATGACTGGGTTATGAGGTAACAAACAAAAAATCAAAAATGACAACGGAATTGACAACTTCCTCTTTCTTTCTTTTCTTCTTTAATGGCTTGTGACATACTAATGTCAATTCTGCCAATGTCAAGTGTTTACAGTTTATATTCAGTTTGTTTGTTATAAGTCTTAGTCGATGGTCAGTTGTCAATTCTAGACAACACGCGGATGGCGTCTAGAATTTTTATCGGACTCCTAGTCGTTCAAATCACACTGCACCACAATACACATGCAATCCAATTATCCATACCCGCCCCGCAGTCACAATTTATTCATTAAAATTCCGCCAAGATTACTGAATAAAACATGCAATACAACGGGTAAAAAATATTAAATTAGCAGAGACATTGCTCCATGAAATGACAGACGAAGAATCGACAACTTCCTCTTTTTTTGAAGTTTTTTTGAAGCGACAGCATTTCTCCATAACGGTACACATTTTAAAGGTATTAGTTGAATAGTTAATTATCTATCTACTGTTTTTCAAGTACCTACCTAGTATTAAAACGACTTAGGTAAGTACCTAAGTATTTACACAATACATAAAAAATACTTAGGTATATGTGATAAAATATAAAATCTATACCTATAAAAGAGCTTGACCTGACTGACTGACTGATTCATCATCGCCCAGCCGAAACCGCTGAAGTTAAAAAGCTGTAATTTGGAAGGTAGCTTCCTTTTACAGCAAAACCACCCACTAAAGGTGGATTTTTTTATATTCAACCCCTATGATTGTGAAAAGGGGTGAAAACGAATGAATGAAACTTTTTAACGCGTGGTGTGATTTCTTAGTAACTTGGTTTGGATACTTAAAATGCAAAATAAATGGAGTGAAAAAAGGAGTGAAATGGGCTAAATGACTGTGTTTGTATGGAAACTTTTTAGTGGTAGGTGTGATTGGTTTGAAGCTTATCAATAAAATCAATAAAACAACAGCTAGTATTGAATAGATGGACAAATACTTAGTACAAATAGTTTGCCGCCGTTTGTATATTCTAATAAGTTAGACCCAAAATAAATGATATTATTCAAATTGTATTCATTCCAGCGCTCGGCGAAGCAACTAGTCTATGGTTACCGAGGATGCCCCACGGAGAGGCGAAACACGTGTCGCATTGCTATTGTAGAAACATAATTATGTTTTAAAAACTAAAAATAATAACAATAATAATACCGGACATTTCACACAGCATCAACCGACCCCAAAGTAAGCAGAGCTTGTGTTATGGGTACCACATGACTGATATACTACTTTTTTTTTTGTAAATACATACATATTATACATATAAACACCCAGACCCGAGACAAATACTTGCAGATCATACAAACATTTGTCCCGCGGCGGGAATCGAAACCGCAACCTTTTACGTCTCAGCCGGACCTAAGCCCACTGCGCTATAGAGGTCGTCTAAAAAGAAAACCGACTACATTCAAGTATATGAAAAATATAATAGATATCAAAAATACCAGCGTTGTTAACAATTTTTAGACTATTGTTGATTTTTCAAAAATCGTTTGACCAATTTCGATAAAAAATTAATGGGAGTTATACCCTTTGAAGCAAATAAAGAATTTTCAGGCGTCTGAGTAATCGGTGAACGTACGTTTCCCAACGAACGTACGAACGAACGTTTATGTAAGTCATAAAAATAAAAATAATTTTAAAAATATGTGTGCAATTCACTCGAGGTAGAAGTGAAACCTTCAAAAAATTTAGAACCACGAATATAAGAAACACTGTATAATGCTTCCTATCTCATTTTCTCCCATGTTAAATCTAATGAATTTATGTATATATTTCTTTTTATACGCTTTATATTAGCTTCACTTGTGTATGTTTGTATGTAACCGCCTCCTTAGGACGCGATTTTGACCCACTTTAAACGGCCAGATTTCATTCAAATTTTGCACACCTGTCAAAGACCGATGACAATGTAATAATTCGAATAGTTTAAAAAAACTAAAAAACAATCTTTATATAGAAAACCAAACTAAAAAATAGAAAATAAATTTTAATAAATGTAAGTAAGAAAAAAATGTTTTATTTAAAAAAAAACGTGGGGTGCATGGTGGAAGGATTATCAATTCGATAATATCTTAAAAAGCACCCCACGCTTTTTTTTAAAATAAAACATCGACTTTCAAATCACAACGATGTTAAATAAGTTTTCACTTCAAAACTAAAGAAAAAAGATTCCGACGAATTAAGCATCCTCTTTTTTTGAAGTCGGTTAAAGTAATATACCTACATATATATATTTATACATCTAAAGTTCTAAATGTCTGTCTACAAGTTCTAGGTATGATTTGTAATTAATTTCCGATAAGTCACCTAAATAAATTATTTTCATGTACCTAAGCATGTAGGTATATAGGTGTATCTCATGTAGTGCGAAACATATGTGTTCTACGAAAAACAAAACATCTATAGATCTCTTGAATTTTGGTATATAGATAGATGGGACCTAGGCTACTTTTTAAATGCTTTATATTAGCTTCACTTGTATGTATGTTTGTATGTTAGTATGTTAGTATGTTAGTATGTTAGTATGTTAGTATGTTAGTATGTTAGTATGTTAGTATGTTAGTATGTTAGTATGTTTGTATGTAACCGACTCCTTAGGACGCGATTTTGACCCACTTTAAACGGCCAGATTTCATTCAAATTTTGCACACCTGTCAAAGACCGATGACAATGCAATAATCCGAAAAAATATTAAAAAATATTAAAATTTATTTTCTATTTTTTAGTTTGGTTTTCTATATAAAGCGTGTTTTTAGTTTTTTTAACTATTATTTATTATGTAGGTACACGCGTGCGAAGCCGCGGGCAGCAGCTAGTAGTAAATATAATAATGACATTACAAAAAATAATAATTTATATATTGTAGTAGTTAACGTTTCCGAGTATATTCAAAGATATCGAGTTATTATCATTGTTTATATTTACCGGCCAAAGCACGAACAATACGTTCGGTAACGTAAAACTGACCGCCCATTATCCAGTTCAGGTAAACCATCGAAAAGCCCGCGAAACTCACACGAAACAGGAATATTTAGTATCGTATTAATGATAGAAATATTAATGAGAATGTGAACTAACTCAACAATATCATTAAGTGAACTACAGAACTCCATATTCTTCGCGAACGAGTTCTGTAATAAAGACTGGCTTCAAAACTCAATTGGTAGCGGCTCTGACGTCGGCACTGTGGGTTGAGGGTTCGATTCCTTCGCAGGAAAACATTTGTATGAACATATGTAAACATGTGAACATATATGTTTGTTTTGTATCGCGGTGTTATAAAGTATCCTATGTATGTTTTTAAAAATGTAGGTATCAGAATTTTATCAGTCATGGTTCCTACAATCTATGCTTAGTTTTAGTCTTAAATTCTTCCTGGGACACAGAAGGTTGCGGGTTCGATGCGGGTATTTACAAAAAAACGTATCTAGTATTATCAGTCATGTGGTACCTACTCATAATACAAGATCTGCTTCCTTTAGGGCTAGGTGACGCTGTGTATAATGTCCAGCATTATTTATTTCTTTATTGTTCTTGGCACGATATCGCGATTTCATTACTTGAAAGATTAATTAGTGCAGGAGTTTTCCGCTAACTTATACCAATATCTGACGATCTCTGTGGCGCAGTGGGCTGAGATCCGACTGAGACGCAGAAGGTTACGGGTTCGGGACAAATGTTTGTATGATCTACAAGTATTTGTCTCGGGTCTGGGTGTTTCTATGTATTATATATATTCACAAAAAACAGAAATGTACCTATATAAGTAGTGTATCAGTCATGTGGTACCCATAACACAAGCTCTGCTTACTTTGGGGCCAGATGATGTTGTGTGAAATGTACGGGATTATTTATTTATTTTATCATTTTTATCAACTAGGAGTATTTATCATTTTAAAGCTTTACCATTTCTAAGTCAAAGTCAAGTCAAAAGATACTTTATTCAATACAACCACAAGGATCACTTTGAAACGTCTTACAGACTAGGTGAATTTAAGTACCAATTCGTCCTAACCCAAGCTCGAGAAGAATCGGCAAGAAACTCGTCCTGGTCCTAGCGCTTTTTTGAACGATCCATCTTATAACTACCTTAACTACGAAAAACTAATATAAGAGAGTTTATACATTTCAAATGTGTCGGTTAACTGTCTGAGGGTAGAGCAACATGAGGCCATGCATTGCTATCAATAATATAGTTACTTATATTACAATACGCTTTCTTCAAAAGACTACCCTTTATGTAAGCTTTAAATTTCTTAATAGGTAGTTTAGTTGCATTTTCAGGAAGCTTATTATAGAAGCGCAACGTGTTCCCCATAAAGGACTTATTTACTTTTTCTAGTCGAAACCTAGGTATGTATAATTTGTAACGCCAACGTCTTTCCAAGACTTACTTAGATACTTGGTCTTTTACGTTCTGTTAGTTGGTCAAAGCGTAATTCTACCCGGTGATATCGTGATATCCAATACGAATATAACATAAATGCTTTTAATGGCAGAAGCTTGGCTAAGGTAAATTTAGGAGCGTTCGTAATACGACACCGGGTGCCGTCGACCTACGCAGTGTTGCCACTGGAAAGTTATCGCAATTTAGATTGCAATAGAATTGCAAAGGTTATAGATGGTATAACAAATAATTGTTTTTTAACCGACTTAAAAAAAGGAGGAGGTTCTCAATTCGAGTATCTGCCTACCTTTTGAATTAAGCACCTGAGTATTTATCATTGGCCTTAGTTTATCTGTTGAAGATGATATGTGGCGTCTGTCAAGTTACAGAGCAGTCATTTGTAATTGAAAACTTTCGTTCATGGATCCACTCCAGCAAGCTGAGGTGGGTGAAGTTTCTTCTCCGCTGACGCCACTCTGCCTGGGATTCTGTTTGATAGCGCACGCCTTCCCAGGCACCCACACTATCCTACTCTATACTACCCTCGACCTTGCATAAATATTTTTTTTTATAAACGATGCTATCCAAAAAAATATATATATTTATTGATATTTTATTTCAAGGTTTATGATGAATACCTACGGATTGAGGTATTGCTATATGAACCTGATACCGTTAATAACAAATAAGGGGTCTCCCTTGACCCAGTGGCTGAGCTGACAAAGATCTAATCGTGGGCGCGTATTCGATATCATGTCCCCAGTCCAGAGCTCACGTCATTCATTAGGCGGGGCCGGGGAATAACAGTATAGCAGAATCAGTGGAACAAGAACTTTCGGAGAACGAAATAATATAGAAATAGAAAGTGTCGATAACAAAGACATTTAAACGTTAAAGTTTATATGAGGCACCATTAGGTAAAATATAAACTGAATGGAAAAATTACATTTACTTAGTGAAAACATCGAGATAAATATGGGCAATATCATAGATTTTCATAAAACTAAAAATCACAATAAAAAATGTATATTAACTGCAATGGGATTTAATCACTTATTAATACAGAGGAAATATCAAGGTTCCCGAGTGTGTTCTCCTGGTTTACTTAAATGGGAGTGAGCTGAATATTATAAAGCAATTCAAAAACTTGGTTCATTTTCTTCCCAGGTTAAACATTTGTCTGATGAACACTCAGACCAATATATTTATTCCGTCAGAAGATACACATAGGTTCTGTCTGGGTGTTATAAAGTATCATAAGTAGGTTAGTTAGTTTGGGGCTAGATGGTGTTGCGTGCTTGGTCCACCGGTATTTACAAAAAAATATAAATGAAAGCAGACCAAAGATGATAGTGACATTGAAAGGGAACGTAGAACACCAGTGGTTAGAGGCGACATGGTAGCCCGTAGGTTTGCTCGGTGTTCAAATCTTGTGACACTTATCCAAGCTTTCTGTCTGTTTTTACACGGGCAACCTATGGATAAAGAACGAGTACACCCAGAAGTCTCATAGGTAGTGTCCTACGGGTCCAGAACAATAACATCTTTAGAATGTTGTTGGGACTGCTTCATTACTGAAGTGCATCAGAAATAATAATAATAATAAATAATTATTGCAGGACAATGCACACAACATCATCTAGCCCCTAACTAAGCATAGCTTGTATCATGGTGACTAGATGACTGATAGAATAATTATATATTTTTAAATACATACTTATGATACTTTATAACACCCAGACACAGAACAAACACCTATGTTCCTCTCACAAATGTTTATCCTGGGAGGGAATCAAACCCTCAACCTATAGCGCAGAAGGCAGAGCTACTACCAACTGCGCTGACAGGCCAGTCAAAGTGCGCGCACTGATGGCTTTGCAGTTATGTGAGAAAGAAATGCGCTTCATTCTGTTGCGGTGCGATTTTGAGCAGAGGATTTGACGTAGGAACAATATGCTGTCAAAAGGCAGTTCATGGAACGTATTGAGTCTATAATTAATGGTGAGGATTTGTCATTTGTCATTTCATGAAGTAATATTACCCTCTACTTTAATATTTTTTTCATGTGCTATTGCATGTCTTATTCGGTAATCTTAGCGGAATTTTAATCAATAAATTGTGAGTTCATAGCACAAGTATGGACAATTGAATTATAAGTATATTATGGTGCAATGTGATTTGAACGACGAGGAAACCCGAGAAAGTTCTAGGCGGCCATTTCGCGATGACGTTTACAATAGACAAATGACGATCGACCAAGACGTTATAACCAAACAATCACTTGACACTGGCAAATTGACAACAAGACAGATGCCAAGAAGAAAAGTAGAAAAATTCACAGGCAGAAAAGTAGAAAAATTCACAGGAAGAAAAGAAGAAAAATTAATGGTGAATTCATAAAATCTGTACTAACCCTACAATATTAAAGTAAGCTTACTTGTTGAAGGTACGAAATTTCAATGTATTTTTGATTTAATATTGCTATTAAGAGGTACCAAGTAAGCCCACTGATCTAATGTTTTCAATGTGATGCTTCGGACATTATTTATTCCACATTTCCATTCTCGTTTCACCTCGACTGTGGCAAGGGTGAAGCCGAGACGGCACCGGCACCGTCGTTGTCGGCAAACATATCAGGTGTCAGCGACTAGTGGAGCTTATAATTTACCTAATGCCGTGTAAAACGATCGCTTTGCTAATGTACGCCGACAATATGGATGTGGACTGATTCTAACGTCAGAACGATGTTGTAAATAGGAAAATAACACGTGTAATTTAAGATTTGTTAACTAACGTATAAAGACGTCTCACATAATTTTGAAAAGTATTTTCTTTTGCAGATTTCGAAATAAATATTTCATAAAATGTCTTTTTGCAAGTTTAAGTACCCAGTTCCAGAACTTACGAGTTTTTTCTATTTGCTGCTTAAACTCGGGGAATCCCCTGACTAACTTCAGGCTATAAAAGTTTGAATTTAACAACGTCTGTCGATGGTATACTTGGTCAGATTTTCTAGGAATTGGTCATAAGCACATTTTTCTAGGCTCATATTTCTGTCGACCGTGAGACTCGTAGTTCTACTTGTCGTTGTAAATGACCAATTACTGGCTCCTGCCCGCGGCTTTGCAACCGTGTAAACTCCATAAAAAGTAGCCCAGGTCCTTTCTCAAGATATAATCTATTTTTTTACCAAATTTATTTATTTATTCTGCCGTTCTGTCGTGAAAAGGTAACAAATACACAGACATATTTCAAATTTATAATATAGTGGATGGATATGTTATGTATCTATTTATTGGAAAACCCACAGTTCTTTAACAGAATGTAACCGAAGCCAGATATAATTTTTCACATATAAAAAACTAAACAAGGGCAGACTACGTTACGTACATACGTAGGGATGTATTAATACTTCAGCGAACAAAGACAATTAATATTCGAGTTCCGATTTACGTGCTTTGGCTTAGATCTAGTCAAAATCCAAGATGTTAGTTATGTTAGGTTAGGTTACCTACTCAATTGAGGGTCCTGTGAGGTGTTGAGGATTGAGTTAGTCATAGGTAGCAGAACTGACACGCAAGTGCACACAATAGCATTGAATTATGTACCTTATTTAAAGCGTCCGTCAATGCTCTAGAGTTACGCAGTCCTGCACGGTAGGGTTACACAGGCGCTAGTGCTACTTAGTGGCCGGCCAGAATTAGATTATCATACTGAAATAGACGCACAACACTATCGAGTAGCTGAAACAATGTTTAGAATGTGGCGAAGCTTAGAGCTTTATCCATACGCTCGTGTTCCTTATAATTATAATTTGATCCACCTACTATTATGTAGCGTTGCTCTCGTCTCTTGTGTTTTTGTCTACATAATGCTGGACATAACATAACTAAAACCTAACTAAACCTCTCTGCAATAACGCTGTGCTCGTTCACAGTAGCCAACCATCAACCATCACAGAAAATTAACTGACGGCTACTAACGAATCTATATTATAAAAACACGGCATATACCTAGTGAAGTGATACGATATCATTGATCAAGTGACGATACGTTCTGCTCATATTTGTCTCGGGTTTAGGTGTTTTTTCTATGTATAATATACGACCGACCCGCCCCGGCTTCGCACGGGTGCAATGCTGATAATAATTATACTACAGAATAGTTATCCTTCAGAGATAGACATATACCATCGCGGACATTTTTGTAGACCTTTTGGGGGTATACAATACTGTAGTACATTATTTTGATCTATCTCGTAGGATTCAGACAGCGTTTGCAATGTAAGCGCAAAAATATTACTTTATTTACGACACCACATTGGAAACCTCTAAAATTATCAGTGTTTATCTGCTATATTATGCATGTATTATACATATAAATCTTCCTTTTGAATCACTCTAAAAACCGCATTAAAATCAGTTGCGTAGTTTTAAAGATCTAAGCATACATAGGGACAGACAGACAGGGGAAAGCGACTTTGTTTTATACTATGTAGTGATACATCAAAAAAATGCGTTAGTGCCGTGAAACATTCGGTTGGAACGAAGTTCCTATCGTATCCTATTATTCTAAAACCTATTATTGACTATCAAATAAAATGAATTAATCACTAATGTCTAAGAGCAATTAAATGAAACGCAGAAAAAACGAATGAATTGAAGAATGGTAGGAAATTTCGTAATAACTAATATATTTTCTCAAGTTGTAAAAATAATGATTTTATTGTACATTTTTCAATTCATCTAATTATTTCATTCGTGTCACTATGAATAACCTCTAAAGAAACGGTCGTGACTGAAATTTTTTTCACTTTTTTTCGCCTAGCACCCATCCGCCAAGTCCGTACCGTGCGATAAGGAACTTCGTCCAAAAAGTACAAGAAGTATATTAGTTGTGGTTCCCATAACATAAACATACGTTAGGGCTAAATTATATGTGAAATGTCCAGCATATAAATTAAGTACCTAAAGATTCGAAGAGAAAGTTTAATAAATTACTTTCTCTAGTCAAAGCATCGCCACAAACTCAAAACCAACCCCTTTTAAACTTACCCACAGTACATAAATTCCCACAATTACAATCTAAAATATAAAACCGTACCCCGCGAACAAAGGCAGCAAACCCACGGCGCGGCGCGTTACGTTACCTCTCCGATATCCACCTATCGATTATGTTTCACATGTTTCTCATTATACAGTCTGGGACGAAACAAAGAGAGTGTCGAGTTTCCATGCATTACTCTTCTAGCAACTGGAGATGCAGACTGTTTTGCTCATGAAACACCGCACTTTCAAGGAAGAGCCGTTTTAGCTGGCAACACTATTTTACGGATTACGCGCCTTTGTAAACTAACGCTTCGTTTTGGGAATGAGGACGTGTTTAGGGTTAATTTTGGAGATGGAAACAAGTGCTTACCTACTTAGATATTTAACGCTGAACTTAGTAAGTAGGAGAGCACTGGTGTTCTAATGGTAGTTGACCAGCCATCCAAACGAGGTCGTGTGTTCGAATCTTATATGCGCATAACTGTAGGTACTCTCAAAAGGGCGAAAGGAAATATAGGGAGTAAACCGACATGTCGTAGAATCTAGAACGTTCTAAAACGTGCCAAGTGCACTTAAGAAGCCTCTGAGGCGAACTTTTACCTTTCACCACACTGGTAATAACTAGTGACACGAAAATGAAGAAGTATGATAGGTTACTAAGTATTAAATTTCCTGCGTATTCTTAACGCTATCAAATTTTCCAGTGGCGCCATCTAGTTTAGGTGGATGAAACAATTTTTTTTTGTTTGTGGCTCCATCAAACACGCCGTAACGGCTGAATGACTGATTAAACTTGTTATAAAAGTAGTCTTTGACCTGATGTTAAAAGCTACCACGCGTGCGAATCCGCAGGCGGAAGCTAGTATATTAATACAGTATAAAAATATTTAGTGCCACGAATAATTTGTAGTTAGGTAGGTAGGTAGTTAGAAGGCTCGAAACATGTCAAGCCGGTGCGGTGTCAGATTACGCGATATGAATGCGATGTTGTTTCTTCTGCGGCTGCCGTGGCTGTCTCAGGTTACATCATGACAACATGGGCTCCAAATACATGATGTTCCAGAATTGGTAAAGTAATTTGAAAGGGTTATTCTCTATTGTGACGACCTTTGTGATGCAGTTGGCCAAGGCCCGGTTGAGATGCAGAAGGTCGCGGGTTCAATTCCCGCCGCGGGACAAATGTTCAATTCAACTGAATTCGACGTAAATTACAATGACATCGTTCCGATATATCAAAATTGGTTTGCCGAATAAGCGCCTAGAGCTTTATTTCACTTTCAAAACTTTCGTGAGTTGTATTATACATTTTGATAAACACGGGCTTTACTCACGTATTATTTTGTCGATGGAGGCACCGACAACCGTGAACTCGAGCGGCAACGAGCGAACCGCGGATCAAACTCACCCTGATGAAGATTCTCTAGATGAATCGAACAGTGTCGGTGCCTCCATCGACAAAATAATACGTGAGTAAAGCCCGTGTTTATCAAAATGCCTAGAGCTTTATATTTGAGGTTTGTAACAATGGTACAACTTTTTTTAAATTTAACATTAACTTCTATCGAAAAAACCTCTACAAAGGTTTTTATTTATCTAACGAATATATGTAATAAAAAGTATGTAACACGATGTAACACGATAACACGATAACTAATACAATAAAAACCTGGGGTGGTTTTTATTGTATTTGATGTAGAGGAGGTACTGGAGGTAAGGAGGTACAAATAAAAATCTAAAATTTATAATTATAATGTTTATTTTTCATAAAATACTATAACTTAACACTATACTGTGCAAAATTCCATAATGACAAGGTTAAGGATTAATCCACGGCGTATGTTTTCTACAAGGCGTAGGCAAAGTTTCAAAAACCGCGTTAAAAAGTAGGTACATACTTCAGAACAGCACGGCTTATATCACTAGTGCGTGCTAGACTAGTCTGCGAGCACGAACTCTGATCTAGGGCACCCACACTGCGAATTCGCATCGCATCGCAAATATCTGCGAGCTGGCACGAACAAATTCCTGCAATGTGGCGTCGTATCGCATCGCATCGCAGTTTTGTGTGGGAGCCCTAAGGACGGACATGGCAAAACTAGGTTCCTTTTGGATTTCGGATGACAAAATTAGAAAATCTAATTAAATTTTCACCTTCCTACACGACATAGAGTAGTTACTACCTCAAAGTATAGATACACCAGACGGTTCGCGTTACATGAAAATTAACGTCAGTCTGACAGGCCGGCCGTGACGCGAACCATCGCAAAACGGAGTCAAATGACTGCCGGTTAGTTGAGACGAGCATTAATTATACGGTATATGTTCAACGAGCCCTCGGTAGCGTGTGCTTTTATTGTTATGACAACGTACCCTCTCACGTCAAAGTTTCATCGTACATTATGTGATTTATGTTTTTGATATTTGATGAATAACCATTTTAATGCGAAGGTTTTTGGTACGATTTATGGCTGAACCAACGAAATTGGGACTGTATACATAAAATGAATTATATTTTTAACCGACTTAATCAAAAAGGGGGAGGTTCTCAATTCGTCGGAATCTTTTTTTTTTATGTAGGTATGTTCACCGATTACTCGAAAACGGCTGAACCGATTTGGAACATTCTTTTTTTCTTTGAAAGAGTATACTTCACAGGTGGTCCCATATAAATTTTATCAAAATCGGTCGTGCTGAAAAATAAACGAAATTGTAAAACTTGTATGTATACATCGATGATGTTTTCATGCATTTTCATACCTCGCTGTCTCATTGGAGCGTTGCGTTTATTTGGCCTACCCATATTATAATATACAAAATACATCTACTTTCCACTAAAAATGTATTATAGGCTCAAATTTCATTCAATGAAGTCGGTTTCTTTTTAGTTTTTAAAACGTACCTAATTATAGTTTTTAAAACGACATTTGCAATTTGTATAATAATAATAATAATACCGGATATTTCACACAACATCATCTGGCCCCAAAGTAAGCAGAGCTTGTGTTATGGGTACCACATGACTGATATACTACTTATATACTTTTTTTTTGTAAATACATACATATTATACATATAAATACCCAGACCCTAGACAAATACTTGCAGATCATACAAACATTTGTCCCTTGGCGGGAATGGAACCCGCAACCTTTTGCGTTTCAGCTGGACCTTAGCCCACTGCGCCACAGAGGTCGTCGAATCGTACGGATAACGAGCTAAGATGAGTTTACCAGTTTCTTAAGCTTATGAGTGGATTGCCGATTCATTGATATTATTAGGCCCTAATTATTGGTTTCTTTGCAATTAAGATTATTTTCTCAAGTAGAAAGTCAATGAAAATATGTTATTTTTAATTAAGATTTTTGAAAAATTGAGTGTTCAATTACTGGTCTAAGAGACACAAATCTTATTTGTGACCCAGTGTAAGTGTGAACACTGCCCTTGTTTTGATATTGTAGATTGTATCTTTGATATTTGATTGATGTTTTACATTTTTCTTAATTGCTTTGAATACATAATTCTATAAACCAAAACATGAACGGAGGTTAATTACAGAAAAATCGTTTTTTTGACATGTTATTACTTCAACTGCTCATGATTATTCCAAACGTTGCATTTGTGAACTAAAAATTTTAATGGTTCATAATTAAGACTTTAAAACCTAATTATGAACCAATAATGATTTTGACAATGTTTCAATAAAATTGTTGTGTAATTTTATTAGGGTTCATCTAAGTAGACTTAATTGAGATCGATCTCAATTTTGAGTCTACTGTGTGTGTACTGTGTGTGTACTCTGTGTGTACTGTGTGTGTACCTAGTTGCTAAAAAGAATTAATAGAAAACATATAAAATAGGTACCTACTTACTTCTATGAATTATTTTCAGAAACTAGGTAGGTACACAAGAAACTTCATGACTGTCATAATAATGTCTGAGTTAATATACCTCAAGTTACTTTTATGTACTTAAATCATGCACAACATAATTAATGTTATGTTTTTATATAGAACTTAGCCTTTCATTTTCTTAGTTCATACATAAAGCCTTTATTTGTTCAGAATTAGTTCCAACCCGTTCACAATTGGAGCCAAAGACACTTTATATGATAGTTTCGCAATTTTAACATTATATAATATAATTTAAAGTAAAAACATTTTAACTAGTTAATGTACCACACATCTATCTAATTATACAACCAAAACCAACGAATATTCATTGTATAAGAGATTTGATAGTGTAAAACAAAGTTACTTCCCGCTGTTTGAAATCTAATTTGAGAAATGCGTCTTTAAAACTACGCAACGGATTTTAATGCGGTTTTTTTTTAATAAAGAGGAAGGTTTATATGTATAATACATGCATAATATAGTAGAGGAACACTGATAACTTTAGAGGTTTCTAATGTCATGTCATAAATAAACTCATTTTTTTGCGCTTATATTGCAAACGCTGGCTGAACCATTCTGTAGTATATTTAGTATCAGCATTGCACCCGTGCGAAGCCGGGGCGGTTCGCTAGTAAAAAATAAAACAAATTGCATTCCGCTTAATCGTTCATGTATTGGTCCGACTACCCTAGATGGTGTTGTGCGCATTGTCCACCAATTTATTTATAGTTTTCATTGTTAACATCAGACGGTGGAGTGAGCATCCTTGAAGTTTGTATGGAAATATAATCGACTAGCTAACTCTTAAAGAGTAAAGTTGTGGTCAGACGCAAAGTGGTCTGAAGCATAACTATGTAACTATTGTATGAGAGTTCAGTGTTTGTTGGCCTCTTAAATAATACCGCAGCCCTCCTTGAACACGGCTCTCAATACTCATAGGTAACTCTATTCGTGATACCAAATATCCTAATAAAAAATCACAGTTTATGTAAATAAATTCTGAAGAACAGCATTTTTTCATCAAAACACCGCGTCATAGTACACCACGTCTCGGCTTACACTAAAATTAACGACGATACGATACCTAGCGTCGGGTGTCTATAGCACTAAATAATTAATGCCCGATTGAAACCTCCGATGTTCCCAAATTAATGAAATTAAAAATATTTTAATTATGCCTTCAAATTTACTATACGATACGATACGCAGCCCGATATTATGTTACGCGTGCTTTCATAATTTTATTATGGAAATATTTTACGAACGATATGGCAACCTGAAAAGTGGCTTTTAAGTCTGAGATTACTTAATATCGCTAAGGGTGTCTCGATAAGGGTGCATTATTATTTTATAATAATGGAGATTTATATATTTTTGTATCCTACTACGCCCTAAGATCCTTCTACAGTGCTGCAATGGACCAGGATTTGGGTAAGTCATTACATAGTATAAAACAAAGTCGCTTACCGCTGTCTGTCTGTCCCTATGTATACTTAGATCTTTAAAACTACGCAACTGATTTTAATGCGGTTTCTTTTTAATAGATAGAGTTATTCAAGAGGAAGGTTTATATGTATAATACACATTATATAGTAGATAAACACTGATAATTTGAGAGGTTTCCAATGTGGTGTCGTAAATAAACTCATATTTTTGCGTTTACATTGCAAACGCTGTCTGAACCCTACGAGATAGATCAAAATAATGTACTACAGTATTGTACACCCTCAAAACGTCTACAAAAAATCCACGATGGTATATGGCTAGCTCTTTGGGATAATCATTATGTAGTATAATTAGTATCAGCATTGCACACATGCGAAGCCGGGACGGGTCGCTAGTATATTATAAAATTGAACTTTTATGACGATCCATTATCAATGCCACGTTTTTATACGCTTTATATTAGCTTCACTTGTAGGTATGTATGTTTGTATGTTTGTAACCGACTCCTTTTGGACGCGATTTTGACCCACTTTAAACGGCCAGATTTCATTCAAATTTTGCACACCTGTCAAAGACCGACGACAAAGCAATATTTAAAAAAAAAAATCTAAAAAAAAAAAAAATCATTATCCTAAAACGTAGAAAATAAATAATAGTTTAAAAAAACTAAAAAACACGCATTATATAAAAAACGAAACTATAAAATAGAAAATAAATTTTAATAAATGTAAGTAAGAAAACAATTTTTTATTTAAAAAAAAGCGTGGGGTGCATGGTGTCAATAGTTATAAATATTTCATTGACAGATATGAGAAGAAGGATTATCATTTCGATAATATCCTAAAAAGCACCCCACGGTTTTTTTTAAATAAAACATTTTTTTCTTACTTACATTTATTAAAATTTATTTTCTATTTTATAGTGTGGTTTTTTATATAAAGCGTGTTTTTTAGCTTTTTTAGAACTATTATTTATTTAAATAGGTCACCTACATGTCACCTGTGGGACATCAAAGGTGCTGCAGCGGACAGATTAAAAAAATATGTTTTGAGCTTGTGATATTTACATTGCATTGTAGAGTGGGCATGTTCAGATTAAGTATGAAACAATATATCCGGCAAATATCCCCCGCGGCTCTGATGAGAGGCCATCGCTCTTTTTTTACTTTTAAACATAGATGATACTAATGATAATATTTTTTGACCAACTTATATCAGACGTATATAACTTGCGTGACCCAATGGCTAGCTCCTATTTGGCCCAGCGTATTAGCATTGCCATTCAATGAGGCAATGCTGCCAATCTTGGGAACGCTGCCCTCTGGTAGTGATCTGGATCAGTTGTTCTATCTATGTATAGATCGTTTTAAACGGTCCTAAGATAGCTCAACTGTTTTACATGTATTTTATATTACTTATTGTATATTATTTCGTACATTTCTGTAAATAAATGTGTACTTATAACTATATACATAATATATCTATCTACTACTACTGTAGGTATATATAGTTAATTAAATTAAACATTTAAGTTGATAGTGGCGACCAGGGCCGACTTGATAATAATTATATGTTTTTTTTTTCATAAATTATCCAGATAAATAGTTGTCTAAAACAATAAACTAACTAGGAACCTATACTAGGTACTTAATTTTTATGTTAAAGGTATCAAACAGCAATGGATTTGTATTATCATTAATATATTTGACTAGCTGACCCGGCCACGCGTTGCTGTAGCTCAGTAAGTAGTTCTAATACGTTGAACCCATATACGCTAACCTCTAAAATTACCATTGTTTTTCTACCATATTATGTATGTATTATACATATAAACCTTTCTCTTGAATCACTATCTATTAAATAAAACCGCATCAAAATCCGTTGCGTAGTTTTGAAGATCTAAGCATACAAGGGACAGACAGACAGCGCGAAGCGACTTTGTTTTATACTATGCAGTAATGATGATGTTTTGATTAAATTGAGTTAGAAACATGATTTACCGTATTTAAGTTTACTTAGGTTTTTTTTTTATCATCTATAAACCTACGTTTGACCATGATCTCGCCTGATGTTAAGCGACGATGTGGCCGACGATGGGGCACGCAGGTCTAGAAGACACCTATTTACTCGAGACTTGAAGAGACCTAGATTGTAGTTTTCAGGAAAGACAGACGACGGCAAAGCATTCCAATCCTTGGCTGTACGCATTATAAATGTGGAAGCACAGCGCTTTGTTCGTAAAGGTGGTAGGTTGACAAGGTACGGATGGTATTGAGCGGTACGTCTGCTTGTCCTGGAGATGGTGGAATCAGATCATGTAATTCCCGGGCACATTCTCCGAAATGTATCCTATAAAAGATCGAAAGGCAAGCAACTTTACGACTGTGCTCGAGATTCTGGAACTTAGTCTCAACGTTAAGCTGTTCACCCATCATGTTGTTTCACAATTTAGCTGTTTTCTTGAGTTTTGCAAACTATAACAGCGTAATACCATTCTAAATTGTGATGGCCGCATGTTGGACCTCGTGTTGACAGCTGGATTAGAGTCCGAGAGTATAACTGTCAGCGGAAATGTCCAATCTCTGGTTAGATTAGAGGGTTACCATCCACCGCTGAAAGTTACGGTATCTCTACCTCACATAACACCAGTCTCAGTGACCCCCTCGTCATTCTGTAATAGTCCATCTTACGCTAATGACTATAATTTTCGTAAAGCAAACTTTAGTTTGCTATATTCTAGCATTCTCACTATTGACTGGACTGATGTTCTTGCTCAGCGGAATATTGACTCTGCCACTGATCTGTTTTATGAAAAGTTGTATGATGTTGTCCAAACGCACGTGCCAATCAGGAAAAACCAACTGCCTCTCCAAAATCGACAGTATCCTCCTTGGTTTACACAAGAAATAATAAGTAAACTTAAAATAAAATATTTTCATTTATGTAAATACAAAGAATTAGGGCAACAGTTCAACCATGAGGTCTTCAGGTATTATAGAAGCCATATTAAAGAGTTAGTGGATGATGCGTATCATCGTTATATAGCGTCGGTAGGATCTAATATTAGTCGTGATCCGAAACAATTTTGGAGATATGTAAATGATAGGCGTAAAAGTAGAGATCAGTTTAACAACTATACGGTTGATGGAAAGTCAATTTTAGCCCAAGAAGCTGCTGCTGCATTTGCCAAATACTTTGGTTCAGTATTTCTTGATAGTGTTCCTAAATTGGATGCTGAGGATGCTGAGAAGCTAGGGAGTATCTCAGAGGTTGCTGATGCGCGGTTAATGACCATAGATGTTGTTTCTAGTGGAGGTCTACTTAAAGTCGTCCGCCGTCTTAAGCCTTTGTCGGCCGCTGGTCCAGATGCCATACCTCCATTTGTAGTTAAAGACTGTATATCCGCCCTAGAGGAGCCACTCTTATTCTTGTTTAATCTTTCCCTACGGACAACTTGCTATCCCGCTAGATGGAAACTATCTAGAGTAACACCTTTCCCTAAACCTAAGTCATCTACTGACGTTACTATGTTTAGACCCATAGCTGTATTAAATGTATTTGCCAAGGTATTTGAATCCATTTTAAATTCTCATCTAACCCGTCAACTTGATCGTACCTTGGACGATTCTCAGCATGGTTTTCGTTCTGCCCGCTCTACAACTACAAACCATCTTCCTGGATTTCGTGGCGACACAAATGGATGCACGCCGGCAGGTAGATGCTGTTTTCCTCGACTTTAGAAAAGCATTTGATGCTGTGGATAACGACCTCCTATGCCAAGCTCTCCTATAGGTACCTTTCTCAGACTATTGAATTTTTTTGCAAATTATTTGAATGACCGTAGGCTGTACGTGCAACTTCAAAATTATAGATCTGATGAGTATTACACTAGGTCAGGGGTCAGTCAAGGCAGTACACTTGGACCAACTCTGTTTTTGGTTATGATCAATGACCTCCCTAGAATCTTAAACACTGCCCGCTTTCTAATGTTTGCAGATGATATAAAAGTTTACCATTCAGTGTGTAATGAATTTGATGGCCAATTACTCCAACAAGACATTAATTCTTTGGAAAGATGGAGTTGTTGTAATAGACTTGCATTTAACGTCTCAAAATGTAAATCAATCACTTTTACCAGATTGCAAGTGCCTACATTTAACACCTTATACCTTGGCAGATACCACATTAGAGCGAGTTAGTGGTATTCGGGATTTAGGTCTCCATGAGGATACTCGTCTGGACTTCCGCGATCACATTATTTATATGTGCAAAACGGCTAAACGTAACCTAGGTTTCATATTGAGGACTGCTTCTCAGTTCAGCGATGTAAGAGTGGCAATCATGCTTTACAATGCTTTCATTCGAAGCAAGCTTGAATTTATCTCTATTGGGTGGGATCCACGTGAGGACAAATATACGTTATTGATTGAAAGGCTCCAACGCAAATTTGCTAGGTATGTATATAAATGACAGTACGGATACTATACCTTCTTGTTTGTTTCTGGTATGGTCGGCATGGACATACTCGAACTAAGGCGTAAGTTACAATTAGCTTATCACTACTGATTATCCTGATTATCCGTGGCAAAGTCAATAATCCGACTATAGCATGATGATGGAGCATGATGTCACTTTATGCTCCCGACAACTACGTGCGTTGTGGCAGACGTCGCCATCCTCTGTTTGCATGCCACACACCGCGTACCCATCACGCGAACAACGCACCAACCCTAAGGGCGCTTATCTTAATTAATGCATATGTATACGAGGTTCAGCATATAGATATTTTTAATGACAGTCTCTCCGCTATTTTCAACTCCTTGAGAGTATATATAAGTTTTAATTTAAGATAGATAGCACTTTGGTTTTAACTGTAAGTAAGCTTATATCATAACTGTATTAAATAAATAAATAAAATAAATAAATAAATCATCCTCAATGCTCTACGCTCGATCGAGTCCAAGGCAGCCAGCTGGTGTTTGGCTGAACCATCCCATAGATGACAGCAATACTCCATACCCGACCGGACTTGAGCTTTGTTATAAATTATTATAAATACTTACGGGTATTTATGGTCACGGGATGACTCCCGTGACCACGACAGAGTGTAAACCTGACGAAACGTCGAGAAAAATAGGTAAATAAACGCGATAAATACCCGTAAGTATTTATAATAATGTGTTCTGATCGCGTAAGTTTAAAAAACTTTGTTATAAAGTGGAAAGCTGTCCAGGTGTGAAGTATAGCCTCACCTTGTTGACGATGCCAAGCTTCATGGGAGCAGTTTTGGCCTTGGACTCGATATAGGAGCCAAAATTGAGAGTCCGTGTAAGTGAAACTCCCAAGAGTTCGAGATGATCTTCTATAGTTATCGGTACATTTCGGAAAACGTGGACTTGGAGAAACTCACTTTTTTTCGCCGAAAAGAGACAAGCTTGCGTTTTGGATGCGTTGAATTTAACCAGATTCAAATCGCCCCAATCGGACACGATGTGGAGTGTCAAATTCAGACGCATAAGCATCTCGTCTCTGAGTTTCTGAATTTCAGTTTTACTGGCTCGTGCGTTTGCAACGTATCTCTTCACAACTGTACTGTCGTCTGCATACCCAATGAGTATGCAGACGACAGTACAGTTGTGGTACCTAAGTATACATATATTTCGTATAAATTTTAAGGTAATATCTTATGCTGTTTCTGAGAAAAAGGACCTTGACAGCCGGTGGACAGACAGACATATGGACAACAATATCAGCTTTTTACAGTTGGTATGGAACCCTACAATCAAATAGGAAAAGTCCCACTCGCTTCCTCAGTAACAGAACCCAGGTCTAAAAGCAAACCCGTAGGAATACCTACCTAGACAAGTAACTAGGTATCTAAGTATAGGATTCTGTAAGTCGTCCGTATGTGGCCGACGGTGTTGCATTTCACCTAAACTGTCATCACTGGACGTAATAATCATTACAGTGGACGGTACTGAAACGGGAAAGCACAACTTGGGAGATGACGCAATTTCGTACGCAGATAATATAAATTACTAGCGACCGCCCCGGCTTCGCACGGTTGCAATGCTGATACTAAATATACTACAGAATGTCTTTATATACAACGTTATCTAAAAGAATAACATAGACTAAGAGATAGACATATACCATAGCGGACCTTTGTGTAGGCCTTTTTAAGCTGTACAATACTGTAGTACATTATTTTGATCTATCTCGTAGGGTTCAGCCAGCGTTTGCAATGTAAGCGCAAAAAAATGAGTTTATTTACGACACCACATTAGAAACCTCTTAAATTATCAGTGTTTCTCTACTATATTATGCATGTTTTATACATATAAACCTTCCTCTTGAATTACTCTATCTATTAAAAAATCCGCATCAAAATCCGTTGCATAGTTTTAAAGCATAATCTAAGCATAACATCGGGACAGACAGACAGCGGGAGGCGACTTTGTTTTATACGATGTAATGATGTGGGTATTTAGGCTTATGGATTCACACAGCACATCACAGAGCTAAGGTAGGTACTTGTTATAATGTTTATTGAATCAGAAATTTCAAACGAAAAATTAAAGCCAAAGCCACTATGGGCCTAAGAATAATTAATATCTATTCTGAGCTGTGGGTAGAAACTGCGTTGAAAATTATATAGGTACCTCAGAACAGCGCGGTTTAAACCGGGCGGATTTCTTCGCTAGGGCCTATAGCCTAGCGCGCAGGCTTTATTGTGCTAGTCTGTGGAACATGGACTAGCTAAAAAACCGCGTTAAAATTGCATACCTACTTCAGAATTAAACCGTGTTTATGTCTTTTCTGTGTATAATGCTGACTAAACGGTGAACGTTTCACAATGTATCTATATTCTCCTATTAACACTGGCTATTGTTATATTCCAATAATTTCGGCTTTGATTGTGTTAATAATCTTTATCATCACATCTCTATAAATACGACGACCTCTGTGGCGCAGTTGGCGAAAGCCCGCCTGTGTGCAGAAGGTTGCGGGTCCGATTCCCGCTGCGGTACAAATGTTTATGATCTGCAAATATTTGTCTCGGATCTGGGTGTTTTCCAAGTTATAATATGAATGTATTTTAAAAAAATATATTTATAAGTAGCATATCAGGCATTTGGTTTTAATAACACAAGCTCTGCTTACTCTGCTAAGTGCAGATGATGATATGTGAAATATCCAGTATTATTATTAATAATAAATACATAAGGAAATACGAACAAAACAAAACAGTACACAGTAGGCAAACTTAAAACTAATTTCATGGTAAGTATCTAGGTATCTAGGTGGAATTGGTGGTGGAATACGACAGCGCTGGTCTTCCACTGAGGCCAATGTTAAAAAGAAATACTTGACGCTATAAAAAACATCTAGATCAGATGCATGTTTGTGTTTGTTTGTACTGGCTAAAAGCCGTACTGTCCCACGGCTGAGCAAAGGCCTCTCTTGGAGTTTTCCATTTATTTCGATCCAACGCCATTGTCTGCCACCGACAGTCGCTAAAGCTGTCCAGCTCGTTGTGCCATCGCTTGCGTGTTCTACGGCGCCGTCTCACTGTCTCAGGGCTCCACTCAGTGGTAGCTTTGGCCCACAGTTCGCCCGGCATGCGGCAGACGTGCCCTGCCCAGTACCTACCACTTCATTTCGCAGCTTTTTCAGCCACGGTCGAGGACCTTTGTTTTGGAGCGAATATTAGCAATAGTAGATGCATACCTGATTATTTATTAATTAACTATGTTAATAGTTCTAAAACACTACTCATCCTGACATCTTATCCCGTCACTAATCAAATCAGTATGGTTCACATTAAAGTGCGTCTCAGAAGCTCCTTTAGTGCATTTGCACATGTCTGCGGAATTTTAATATTTTACGATATGCCGGTTTCCTTACGATGATATTCACCGTTTAAGAGTACTGGGTTAGCGCTAGCGCACATAACCTTTTTTCATTAGAAAAATCAATTGGTAAACCCACGACCTTAGGATCGGAAGGCAGGGCCACAACCACTAGATCACCAGTGTTCTTGACATGAAAAGCTTTAAAGAAGCACGTTTGGGTGTCTGAAATCCGTTGGTTCTTATTGCGATATTTAGTATGAAACTTGACACTTTAGAACTCATTAAAACCGGGTTTGTATCGAAATACACAATAACTGCAATCCAAAAGAATTCACAAGCCCACGACCCTATTAAAAGAACCACTAAAAATTATATTGCGTTTCAAAAGACATGAGAAACGAAAAGCAACGTGACACCAACATTCTGCTGTCACACGATATTTGGTAAACACATTATTAACATTTACATGTGTTATTTATGTACGCACGTACATTGCAATTATTTATTGCTGTTTGTTTTACATGCAAGATGATGCACCTAATTGCTGGATATCGATTTCGATATCAATGAGTTGCGAGTTATTTGTAAGAGAAGAGTCATTTTGAGCTGCTGAAATGATAGGACTCAGGATCAGTAGCAGATTAACACATTTCCCAAGTATGGAGTGTAAAGTTTTTGTCGCCCTGTACAATTGTGTTCGATTACAATTTCAGTATCAGTTCCCAGATTATTTTTACATTTGGCAGATTTTTGTATTTTTTGTTTTTGATTGCTTTTTTATTTCCGTAAGACAGTTTTCTGATGTCTACGGGGCCGATAACTGGGGATAAGTCTTCAGAAAAATGTCTTGTAGTAGACTTCTTTCTTTCATCTTCTTTCGTTCTTTGTTAAAAAAAAGGGAATTCGGTCTCCAAATTTGCCGTCATAGGTGCCTGGAGGTAAATCCGCAATTGCTAAGGATAATTAATTTCCAACATCCGCCAGTTGCGAAAGTTTAAAAAATACTATACGTTACAGTTTGCCTAAATTCACCTTCGTCTTCACGAGACTTTTCATAGCAATCCTTGTATTGAATAAAAATATTTGAATTTTTAATTTGAATCTGTGCACAGAATTCTGTAATGGAGCTAATATTTTTTGAAAAATTCTAGCGTTGGTTCATTCAAATTAATTTTAGGTAAAGCTTGAATTTATCTAAGACTTAGCTGCTCTACTAGTGTATCTTAAAATATACCTTACGACCAACGCGCTTTGCGTATTAATCCGCAGCGAATTTACTCGCTCTATTCTGTGCAACATTATGTAGAATCAGTCGTAGGCGGACGCACTAGCGGAAAAAACGCGTTGAAAATTACATAGGTACATCAGAATCAGAGTACGGTTTAATTCGCTAGTGCGTGCTAGGATATAAATACCAATTTTTGACCACATACCCAAAGTGTCAATTCAACGTCGCGCTAAGGCCGTGGACGTGGGTACGCGGATCGCCAGATTGAAATGAAAATGGGCGGGACACTTGGCAAGAAGTGCAAGATGTAACAGATCCTCAACAGCCAAGAGGCAGACTACTCGCCCAAATATTCAGCGTTGTTGTAGGTATGTACACTGGATGGAGACTAGCTAGGGAGAGGAAAGAGGAAAGAAAAGAGAATTAAGAGGAGGACTATCCTCAGCTGACTGATGACCACATCATCATTGTTCAGCCCGATTGTAGCCCAATACAAAGCTACGAAATAACCTACACAGTAAAAATATAAAATACAAAACAAAGTTAAGATCTTCGATTCGGAAACCTAAGCTCTCATCTAGATTTACTTCTCACAAAGTTGGATGGGAATCTGAAACTTATTGTCTGGGAGTAAGGGTGAAGATAGATAGTCGTAAGGATAGTCCAACGTAGGTAACACTTGATACGCTCACGCACGCCTCCTGTGCCGAGGTGGTGTTTATTCACCCCCCTTTGACAAAGATTAAAGGGAGTGTGGGATGAAGAACGGCCATTAAGCATAGAAGCAACATATACGTAACTGATCAGCACAAATTATAATTAACTAGGGTGCAAAATAATCTACTGCTATTTACTAATAATGGCAATGATTGTTCTGTGATGATGCCATTTATAAACTTACTAGCTTCTGCCCGCGGCTTCGTACGCATAGTACACACATTAAAAGTAGCCATATGTCCGTTCCTAAGTTCTGTTGATCCGATCGCTACCAAACTTCACAGGATCACCTCGGAAAGGCTAGGCCAATCGGAAGATTTCCTAAAAATGTTATCGAAATCGGTCCAGACGTTTCGGAGTCTATAGGGAACATACATACATACACATATTGCCTTTTATAGATATTTATAAACTTACTTATAAACGAAATTCAACTGCTGCTTAAGGTTCAACCTGTCACCTTTTGTCACTATCTTACATAAAGGTATAGCACTATTTTAAAAGCAATGGCAGGATTATTTTTGGCCATCTTGCGAAGCAAACATTGCGCTTTTATATTTTTAATTTTGCTCCAGTTATTCCGGATTTATTAGTAGGTAAGTAATTTTAGTGTCTTTATTTAAATAGAGCTACAGTTATTGACTTGGGTGTGAATAATTGGAATACTAGATCTGTGTTTCGTTGTGATTGAAGCAAAAATATTTCGTATAATTATTTTATATGAAAGACAGCATTTTATATAAAATTACAAATGACTAACGACAAGATACGAATTTGCGACATCATACTATAAACAATATTAACACTTGATACTGGTAAAATTGACATTATTATAACACATGCCATTAACGAAGAAACAATAGACGTTCTTTTGACAGAAGTTGAGACGTTTCTAACGTTGAACCGATCTATAAGTAGGTACTTATGTTTTGTACCTAACCCACCCACTTAATAATTGATTTTAGATACCAACTCTTACACTATTGGTTCTTTTGCTTATATTGTATTGGCTTGTGCTTTAAGATTGAGGTATTATTTGGAAACAATCACTGACTTCTGGGAATAGTAGGTATTCTTTTATGCAGGGGTTCGATAACTAAATCCCCCCCTTTAAAAGTAATTGCGAACGTTAATCTTTACTTTTATATACTCAAATTCACCAACCCTGGCTGGGCATGGTTGAAACTGAACTCTACTATGATTTTTCATTCCCTATTTTTATACTGTTTATTATTATGTGACACTTGTTTAATTTTCATGAATAGTCATGTGCTTATATGTTAGGAAGTGTAGTTTAGTAACTTCAGGTTTAAGTATGTCTTTTGGAAATTACTATTACATTAGGTATATTGAGCAAACTATGTTCAGGATGTCCGTGAAGTCAATATTGGCCTCAGCGGAAGAGCAGCTGCAGCATGGCAACATACAGTAGCATTATACTGACAAGTGGGCCATTTCACCACCACTCAGTCCTCGCTCATTTTTTTTCTTCTTTGTTTTAGATTTAGTCATTAATTTTTTTTTTCTTAAATGGCGTTAAAGTCAAAGTATTTTTTTATTTAAAACAATCACAAGGATCACTGAAACGTCTTGCATACTAGTTGAATTTAGAGGCCAATTCCTCCTAACCCTATACGAAAGCTGCACGAAAGCCAAGGCGGCAAAATCAGTAAGACTTTGGAAAAATAGGCGTAAAAATAAGTAAAATGTCGTTAAAATAAACACAAACATAGCTTAACCTGTCTTCATGTCAATTTTGCCACTGTCAAGTGCGATTGTTTTGTTATATTATCGGAACAGAGTCCCAGTCGATCGTAATTTTAAAAAGTATTCTAAATGTCATCGCGAAATTACCGTCTAGAATTTTCATGGACTCCTCGTACTTATTACAGTAGGTATAATACACTTGTTATATAATTAAACTGTTTATACTTGTGCTAAAAAGTGACAATAAAACATAAAATAACACGAGAAAAACTTACTCATTTATAAAATGCTTCATTAAACGTGAAACAATGAACCTAGAATTAAATAATTTACTTTAAATTAGTGCCGCCTGTCAATGTCAAACGCAGAATGGATTTTGACAGACGCGATGGTAGTAGGCGATGCACAAGAAGTTAGTAAGTAGGTAAGTATGTAGTTTAGTTATAATGATCAAGAGTGTCGCATCTGCAGTTCGTGAGTCTATGGATGATGGTACAATGCAGGCTCGCATCGCCACAGGTGTCGGTTACGGCTATCGCATAACATCCCATCGCGTGTCGCGCTATGGTGTTAACTTTACCTACCAACATGCTTTAACGTGCACTCTGTTGAGTAATTGGGTGGGAAAATATTATTTAGGGATCCATAGTAGGACAAGAAACCCTTGGTTGTTGTAGAAAGCAGTTTGCTATCACCTATTCTCTCTACCAACATTTTAATTTTATTGTTTACAAAAAATCGACGACATCTTAATAATTCCAAATCTATTGCGTGACTAATGTGACCATGCTTCCTGTCCGGTAGTGTAAGACATTTTTTATTTTCATTTTTTTCCTTGTACAAAATCGTTTTGGTTAATCGGTGGGTAGTGTAGATACAGGTGTGCTCATGTATTAATGACTGAAAATGAGTAATTTAGAAAATAAGAATAATCTGATAATTTATTGTTTGTTGTTAGGTTACAGGTAGTAGGTATTCTGTAAGTAAAGTTAAAACCAAATCTAAACCCAACTGTTATAAAATAGTTAACTGCTTTCCTTGGTATAATACGAGTAGAACCCTGAAATCGTGTCAATCTCAGTTTAGCGACGTCAAACCCATTTAAGACTTCAGAACCTCGTGAGTACTTGCCAAAGCAGATTACGATTAAACATCTTCCTTGACCATGCAACACTGACCTAACTAAATCACTCGTATTAAATGAGACATCACTAAATCGGACAACGTTGGACGGAATCAGCAAGATCAAACTAACATGCACCTTACTGTTTAATGTTTAAGAAATAGAATATCTAAAGAGATCGCTACGGCACGAATATCTTGGACAAATGCTGCAATTGCCAAAATAACCTTTATAGCTCAAGGGATAAGACGTAATGTAAGCTGATGTCGGAAGAAAAGCGCAAGACACAGTGAGTGATGCACCGACCTTGTCCTAATATTTGCGAGAACGCATTATGTGCAAGTGCAGTGCGCGGCAGTTTTGTAAGAGTTACTGGGAAAAAAATCTAGAGCAAATGGTTTTCTCGTAATAGGTAATTATTAAAATATTTTCAAAATGTCGACAGCGTAGCAACAGTTTTGGATGAGATTAGTAGATTTTCAGTAATACCTAAAGAAGTATGTTTTTTCTTACAATAAACAAAATGATAATAATCATCATATTGATGGTCAATTTTCACATAATACCAACTAGCCTAAGTGTAACTTGTACTATGGGAATTCAAATTTTTATTTATAAATTTATTAATTCGTAAGTTGCAACAATGGTAGTGGTATGTACGATGTACTTACATGTGTCACGATTGTCATCTCAATATTGAATTAAGGAACTATCATTGTAGGTACTATCAGGTTCTCAAATGGGCTCTACTCGATTAGAATCAAACTAATTTGAAGGATTTTTCGACGAAAACGACTCGTTATCTTATAAGAATAAGAAAACCCGTTGTTTTTGTCTTAGGCTACATTTTCGTAGTTGCCCAACGATCAACCGAATATTTTCTTACCATTGGCCATAGAAACAACAGAATAGGATTTTGGGTAGTTATAGAAACTGAAGCCGGAACGTTGATAGATTGGAATAAGGTGATAACCATTTACTAAAAAGGAATATGTCCCCTGAGCTATTATGCTGATCGCACTTACTAAAGCATCAAGCATTTGGTTGTTGCGTGTCTAACTTCATTTTACAGCAAATTATACTGTCAATTTACCAAACATCCTGACTTGACATGACTGAAACGAAAAACCTAATCCACCGATGCATTATTTTATGCATTTGCGATTAGCATATAGATCGAAAACAAGGCTTGAATTTTCCGAAATTTGAATATACGCTCGCGCAAAATTGCACTGTTGACGGGTGTAGTTTGAATAAGTAGGTAGGTAATACTTACATACTTGGATGCATAAAGTGTGTCCTACTAAAGTACCGTGGTATATTATTTTATTGTAGAGTTTTAGGAAAACGTACAGCTGTTAATGAATATTTAAAACAATAAATAAGTAACACAGTGCACACCTCCTTAGAAGTACAATAAGTAGGAAAACCTGAAAGTAAATCATAGTGGTGGTGGTGGTGGTACAAGCGGAGAACATTATATTGTACCTATGTGCGCTATTATAATATTCAACAGCTCAGATAGACAGTATAAAAATAACGTGAGTATTTTCCAAATTATTTAGGACGAGTAAAATGTGGTGTAATAAATTAAATCGACCTCAAAATTTAAGTAATCGACGCGTGTGTCCTGTGACGTCACCAACGCGTGGACACCGCCAATGAGGTTATTGACATGTAATACTATTTCTGTGGCGCCAAATAAAAGCGCGCGAATCGACAGGACCGGGGAAAGGCGCCGACGATCATAAACATTGCACGGCCTTTAATATCAAATATATATAATTACAAACAGATGAAAACAATAAATGGAAGCGTCGTCGTTTGATTGTGGCCTGGGACGGTTTCGTGTTACGTTTTGAGCAAAGGAACGTCTAAAATTACCCGCACGCACACATTCAACCGGCAACAAGTACGTACACACCAACACAGCGGCAGCGCCTATATCTATTATCAAAACATCCAGCGACTCTGGTTACAGCGATCCGAGCGCGCTTCGGCTATCGCGTTACACACTTTAATGGCTGGAAAAGGCCTCGAAAACGTGATATTACACGCGTTTTATTGTGTATCGCAAAATGTAATTAATACCCACTATGTAATCAGACGCCGAATAATTTATATTCATCGTAACCCCAAGATCTGGAAATGAACCTTTGTGTAGGTTCCCCTCGCTAATCAACTTGAATAATATCGAATTTAAAAATACGATTCCGTCTTCTCCTATTACGAGATGGGCTGAATAAAACAGGCCACTTGCCAACACACGAAACCGTAAAAGATGATGGTTTTCCAACGGAAACTCGGCGTCAATGCCATCAAAATAATATTAAACGAATTTAAATCGTGCCTACCTTGATTTCTTCTTCGTTCTCCTTTTTGACTTGAATCTTCGGTGAAGAAGCAGGGTTCGGAGGTGTTTTACGATCCATATTAAAATGTCCTTGTGTATAAAAAAAAATTCAAGTACGTAAACAATTTTTTTTTAACTTTGAGTTTTATAATTTTAACATTCGCGTAAACATTTCAATCAGGCGTAAGACAATATCCTTACGGGAAACAACCATTCCGCGCGGCGATGGCAGCGCGACTGTCGGTCGCGGCCACGTACGACCATGATTGGTTCTTCGATAGTCAAGTCACTCGCAGTGTAAAAGTTTATTTTCCATGCTTGGGCGGAGCTTACTGAAGGGACAAAGCATTAGGGTAAGAACTTTGACTTTGCAATGCTCTATGTTGTGGCTGTGGCTGTGGATGACATCGCTGCAACATAAATATTTTACTTTGGTATGTACTTACAGTGTCTACCTTACCTAGGTAGGTACTGTATGTAAGTTATTAAGTATGTACTTAGTATTGATAATATGTATTAATTAGTTTGACAATTAGGGTAATAAAAATGAACTAACTATACTGGCGGTTTTTGTTCTGAATCTAAAAGAAAACTTGTTAAGCTCTTAGTTAATTTAAAAATACCTATATTATTTTTTACCTAGCCCTGTCAGTCGTTAAAGTTTGTCCGCCGAACACAACATCATGGTCACCCTTGGTAGAGTTTTAGAAAACCTAGGTATATTTTGAAGACGGTTTCTACTCACACATTATTTTTTAGGTATGTCCCTTCGTCGATGTTTATTCGATATGCGAGTAAAACCAGTGTTTCTTAAATAGAACAGAACCTGAGAATAAAATCTGAGAAAATTTCACGACTCACGTAGTTTTATATTGCAACTATCGTAGCTATTTCTAATAGTCGAAATTCTAAGCTCATTGTCAGCTCATTATTTTCTATTTAAGGTAAGATAGGTGCTACCTTTTTATAATACAAAGATAATTAGGTATTGGTCATCTGTAGTCAAAGTCAAAGTCAAAGTCAAGAGATGATTTATTCAATACAATCACAAGGATCACTTTGAAACGTCTTACATACTAGGTGAATTTAGGTGCCAATTCATCCTAACCCAAGCTCGAGAAGAATTGGCAAGGAACTCGTCTTGGTTCTAGCGCTTTTTTATATGATCCATCTTATAACTACCTTAACTACGAAATACTAATACAAGAGAGTTTATACATTTCAAGTGTGTCGGTTAACTGTCTGACGGCAGAGCGACATGAGGCCATGCATTCTTATCAATAATATAGTCATCTATATTATAATAAGCTTTCTTCAAAAGACTACCTTTAATGTATGCTTTAAATTTCTTAATAGGTAGTTTAGTAGCATTTTCAAGAAGCTTATTATAGAAGCGCACCGTCTTCCCCATAAATGACTTATTAACTTTTTCTAGTCGAAACCTAGGGATGTATAATTTATGTTTATTCCTAGTGTTGATTTTATGAAGGTCACTATTTTGCTGAATCCCATCTCTATTTTTATGTGTATATAACAAATTTTCATATATATATCTTGTGTAGCTATTGTGAGAATATTAATTTCTTTGAATATATCTCTCAAAGATTCTCGTGGTTTCATTTTATAAATTGCCCTTTTTTGAATTACAAATATTTTACCAATATCAGCTGCTTTCCCCCAGAGAATGATGCCGTATGACATAACACTATGGAAGTAACTGAAATAAACTAGTCTGGCTGTAGCTTCATCAGTAAGCCACTGTATCGCACGAACTGCATATGCAGCGGAACTAAGCGTACCAGCAAGCGTTTCAATTTGTGGTCCCCACTGTAGTTTTGCATCAATATTAAGACCTAGGAAGATCGTGGAATTTACAAGATTCATCGCTTTTCAAAATTTCAAGATTTTTCAAAATTACTGATATTATAACTTTTTTTACGTTTTCAAACCCCATACATAAAAATTCCATTCTGAAAAATTTCCAAAAACTGAATCGACATAAAAAACATTTAAAGGTAGTTATAGAACCTGCCAGTAAATTTCACGAGAATCGGTTGAGAAATGCGACCTGTAGAGGAGAACAGACACCGTTCGGACAGACATACGAAAGCATTTTTGCTTAAGCTGAAACGGTGACACTCGCTCGCTCGGTCAATAATGCCGGACATTTCACACAACATCATCTAGCCCCAAAGTAAGCAGTTTGTGATTAGGGTACCACATAACGGATACCTACCTACCTATTTTTGCAAATATATACATAGGTATACCTATGTATATATCTGCATATTTTTTTAAAGGCAGGTATATATTATATTATTTAGAGAAAAACACTCGAACCTGAGTAGTAGGGATTCGTTCATTCTGGCTCACCAAAAAAATGGATCACAAAAAAGCCGTGACGGGGTGGTCTTGGCCAAACCGCCGGCTAAAAAAAAAAAAAAAAAAAAAAAAGTTTAGACTCTTTTTGTATGTTTTCGCACACGCCTGATCGATTGCGCTCATCCATTTTAACGTATCTCGTTCCGTTCAAAAGTTAGAAAGCCACTGTTGACTGACCCAACCCCAACCTTCAAAAAAAACCCAACCTTTTTTTGCATCGTCCGGCTTGCGCCGCAGGTAGCTCAGACCCAAATCCTTGAGAGAAAGAATTCGTGTGAATTAAATTTAAATAATTATAATATCATATTATGATAATATGATAACCAATATATTTATTTTTTATTTTAATTTTAATATATTTATTAGCAATACGCCAATATATATTTTATTCTATGTGTATAATATTTATTATTGTACGGCCCCCCCCACGATACATATAAATATGAAATTATTATTTAATAATTTAATAAGTATTAATTCTTTAATTGTTATTAATTATATTTATTATTTAAATAAACCACCTTTATAATAAACTAACCGCGATTACATTCAATGCAAATATAAAAAAAAGCCGGCAGGGAGGCGCCATCTAAACAAAAACTTGTCGGGGCATGACGTCTTGCTAAAACGATGTAAGATAACATCTGCGATCGATAATTCATCATGAGTTTTTGTGACACTGCAAACTGTAAGATAACATCTTCTATCGATAATTCATCATGAGTTTTTGTGACACTGCAAACGCCCACCCACAAGGCAAGTTTACTTGTCGAAACATGTCGTGAGTTTTTGTGATGCCTTTCTTCTATAAATTTCTAAAACTCTCGAGTTACTGACACAGTCTTACACCATTCGTGCAGTGAACTACAGATAAATATTGTTATAACGTCTGCTATTATATCTACGTGTATTCTAAAATTATTCGTTACTCAGCACACAGTCTTGTGCCACAATAAATAGTGTTTCCGTGTTCTACAGTATAAAATGGAGGTAAGTTCTATATTACTTATTTACTTAGAACCGATTTCACCTTTGCGATTAAACTATCAATATAAGCTAAACCGAGTTCAAGATACCCTTGATGATAAACTGTTGTAGCACAAGTCACATTTGACACAACTTTGACTTTATTTGAGTTCGATTAAGCTGAACTTAGTTTTGTTGATCTAAGTTTTGCCTGCAAACGGTGAAATCGACTCTTTGTGATCTATGATTTTGCATTTATGTTGTGCACCTACTTGTATCTATGTATTTTATAAAAGTAACATGTCGTTACAGGACACACCAAGTTACTCTCCCGTGGAGGAGGTTGAAGAACATAACACTTTCAAGCAATTCTATTATAATACTATATCTGATGAAGAGGACACCACCAATTGCGTGCCATACCTATATATATAATGAAGAGAAGACGATCAAAGGAACAAAGCCATTTGGAAACACCATCAACATCGCGGGAAGCATTTGATCCAATTTTCGATAATGAATTACTCAATCTTTGCATGGAGGCTGAAACTGGAACTGTGAATTGCACTGCCTGCAAGTTGCCAATAAAGAAGAGGTATCTAAATAGCCATTTTAATAGTAAACAGCATAAATATAACTCTGTTAAAATTCAACATTCTTTATCGAATGTTGATCTTATACAATCAGCTTTTGGAAACCGTGTTTATACATACAAAATAACATCTAAAATAGATAAAACGAAAATAGATTTTGAAACTCCTGAATTATTCGTGGAATCAATCACTGAAACAATTTCCGTTTTAATCAATGAAGCTATCAAAGAACTCATAATTTTTAAAGTTAATTTTATATTGTACGCTGATTTTGTACAACAAACAAAAGAAATAAAAAACTCATTTGACTTTCAAACTAGTAACTTTATAATCATGCAAGGTGATGATTTAGATATATTCTTAAAATCATTAAAGGACACGTTATCCAACAAAATAAGCGAATTTGAAAAAAAGGATAGTGGTTGGAGTTTATCTAAAATTGTGAGCATTGATATGAATATCAATAAATTTAACCCCCTACGTGGTACATCATACATCGAATTGCCACATGATATACAAACAAAAAAAGCGGTAGTCAATGTTAAAAACGCAGACGTTAAATGTTTCCAATGGGCATTACTGTCAGCATTGTATCCAGTTGCAAAAAATGCTGATAGAGTTACATCATATATAAGAAATGAAAATAAATTAAAATTTGATGGGATTTCTTTCCCTGTTAAACTGTGTCACATCTCAAAAGTTGAAAAATTAAACAACATCAGTGTGAATGTTTTCGGATTAGAATATGATGATGTTAAGAAACAAAATTCTGTTGTTGGTCCCTTATATTTCACAAAGTGTCGAAAAAGTTGTCACATTAACTTATTATATATAACAAATGATACAAATGGTCATTATTGCTATATAAAAAATATGTCACGCTTAATAAGAAGTCAACTCACCTCGCAACACGCTAGAATACATTTATGTGATGGCTGTTTATTGTATTTTCCAGACAATGAGCACTTATTGAAACATCAAGAGCGAGATTGTAATCAAATTCGTACTGACTTACCTTCCGAAAAAAAATGCTTAAAGAATTGGTTCGGTGAAAATGTCTCCAATAATAAGGCTTCATTTGATAAATATCAAAAACAACTCAAGGTTCCATTCGTTATATATGCAGATTTTGAATCATTTCTGAGACCAATCGCAACCTGTTCAAATGATTCAGATTTACCTCATACTGAAAATGTTCAAAGACATGATGTATATAGTTTCGGATATTACATTAAATGTGCCTATGACGACAGTCTCTCAAAATACAGATCTTATGTGGGTGATGACTGTACAAAAAAGTTTATGGAAAGCTTACAGAAAGACATTGAAATAATTACCAAAATAAATAACTTTCAAAAATGTCCGTTACCTTTAACAGATATGGACAAAATTAAAATAGATGTAGCTACTACATGCTACATTTGTGGGAGAGATTTAAAATCCCAACAAATAATAGACTACGATTGGTATACAGGCGTTTTTCGAGGTGTTGCTCATGAAATATGTAGCAGTAAATTTAGAAGTCAATGTTTCGTTCCGGTTATCTTACATAATCTAAGTAATTATGATGGTCATTTTATTGTTCATGCCCTAAATTTTGCTGAAGGCGCAGTAGAAATAATCCCCCAAAGCAAAGAGCGTTATATATCTTTTTCAAAATTATTAAAAGTTAATAACCATCGAGTAAGTTTACGGTTTATAGATTCTCTGAAATTTTTGCCATGTAGTTTGGAAACACTAGCAAATAATTTAAACATCAATCAATTCGATGAATTGAGGAAACATTTCCCGAATGAACAGGATTTTAAACGATTAAAAAGAAAAGGTGTTTATCCTTATGAATTTATGACCGGGTTAGAAAGTCTTAAACAAACATCTCTTCCCACACAAAACCAATTCTTTAGCTCAATAACAAATACAAACGTTTCAAATGAAGACTATGAACATGCCAAAGATGTCTGGCAGCATTTTAAATGTCGTTCTATGAGTGATTATTCGGATTTGTACTTAAAGACAGATGTTTTATTGCTAAGTGACATTTTTGAAAACTTTAGAACTGTTTGTATGAACACTTATGGTTTGGATCCTGCGCATTACTATACAGCACCAGGTTTAAGTTGGGATGCGATGTTAAAATACACAAAAATAGAGATAGAGTTGCTAACAGATTTTGATAAAATTGCCTTTATTAAATCTGGTATTCGAGGTGGAGTATCACAGTGCAGTCATCGATATGCCAAAGCAAACAACCACTATATGAATGATTACGATAAAAATCAGGCAACATCATTTTTAATATATCTTGATGCTAATAATTTGTATGGTTGGGCTATGTCACAGTATCTCCCGGTTGGAGGTTTTCAGTGGGTTGATATTGAGACAAATTTCAAAGTTGCAATCGATTCTGAAATCGGATATATTTTAGAAGTAGATTTAGAATATCCTGATAACCTACATGATTTACATTCTGATTTTCCACTCTGTCCAGAAAATGTTTGTATAGGAAATACAAAAGACTTTAAACTGGTTCCAAATCTAAATAATAAAAGTAACTACGTAATACACTACAGAAATTTAATACAATGCTTAAATATGGGATTAAAAATTAAAAAAATTCATAGAATTTTAAAATTTGATCAAAGTCCATGGTTAAGCAAGTATATAGAATTAAATACAAATCAAAGAACCAAAGCCAAATCCGACTTCGAAAAAGATTTCTATAAGCTTATGAACAATGCAATCTTTGGAAAAACAATGGAAAACATTGAGAAACGGGTAAATGTTAAATTGCTCACTCACTGGGAAAATCGAGGGAAGATTCAAGGGGCTCAAAGTTTAATAGCAAGACCTGAATTTCATAGTCTTTCCATATTTTCAAAAGAATTAGTTGCAATACAACTTCGTAAAACAAAATTGGTTTACAACAAACCCATCTATTTAGGATTGTGTGTTTTAGATATTTCCAAAACTTTGATGTATGATTTCCATTATAATTACATGAAAAATAAATTTCATACCAATATCAATCTGTTATACACAGATACAGACAGTTTGGTTTACCAAATATTTACAAACGATTTTTACAGAGATATTAAAGACGACATTCATACATACTTCGATACATCTGATTATCCACCAGATAATGTATATAATTTTTCACTTGTTAACAAGAAAAGAGTAGGGTTATTTAAAGATGAAAATAACGGTAAAATCTTTACAGAGTTTGTGGGCTTACGATCAAAAATGTATGCAATGCTGGTTGAGAATAGAATCATAACAAAGGCTAAAGGAGTAAATAAATGTGTAACTAAAAAACTTACAATGGATAACTATAAGACGTGTCTCTTTGATAAAAATATTCAATTTTCGCACATGTATAGATTTAAGTCAATAAAGCATGTAATTTTCACACAAAAAATTAACAAAACATGTCTTTCACATAATGATACTAAACGTTTTATTTTATCGAATTCTGTAAATACTTTAGCATGGGGGCATTATAGCTTAAGAAACTAAGTTTAAGTAATATTAGAATTTAAGTATCTAGTTAGGTGCCTATCTACCTTACCACAACTTTGTAAAGTACCTAGCTGTTAATGTAATAATATAGTTATAGAGTTCCTTTATTATATGACATAATTTTTTATCCTATTTTAAATTTAAGTATAAATATAAATATATATTTCTAATTTTTAAAACATTGTATCATTGCCTTCATTTACCTCATACCAGAAACACGTGTTGGTAGTAAAAAAATGTTTCATTTCAATCATCCATTTACTGCAATAGTGGCTGGTCCAAGTGGGTGTGGAAAATCAAATTTTGTCACAAACTTTATAAAATATGTAAAAGAAGTTTGTAGTGTGAATTTTGCTCAAACCACATGGTGTTTTGATGAAATGCAACCGTTGTATAGTTTGAGAAACGTAAATTATTTTCAAGGAATACCAGATCTTAGTATGTTCGATGGAAAGGATCCTCAACTAATAATTATTGATGATCTCATGAGGGAATCCGATGGACGCATTGTTGATATTTTTACAAAAGGTAGTCATCACAGAAATTTGAGTGTTTTCTACATAACACAAAACTTATTTCATCAAGGTAAAGGCCAAAGAGACATATCGCTGAACTCTAGTTATATCATCTATTTCAAAAATCCTCGTGATAAGACTCAAATTCGATACCTAGCACGACAAGTTTCACCAGAAAATATTAAGTTTATGGAAGATTCTTACAAAGATGCGACTAATGAAGCTCATGGATACCTAATGATTGATTTAAAACAAGATACTAATGAGATGTGTCGTTTCAAGACAAAAATATTCCCTTCAGACGGATATTGTACTGTGTACATACCAACAAAAGTGTTTAAATATGCTAAGAATCAACAAATTCATATCAGTCATAAATAATGCATCGAAGACTAAAGACGCATACGGATTTACTTAGAGCTCTGCGCACACTAAAACCAAAATACGTAAAAGCTCTTTTAAAATCGTGTGATGAAGAAGAAATTAATTGTATTTGTGAATGCATTCATAACGTTTTAAAAGGAAAAGTGCCCTTAGAAGAAACAACTAGAAAAAACTTAAAAAAATATAAAGACATACTTCGCAAACTAGTAAGTAAAAGTACAAACAGAATTCGCAAAAACATAATCATTCAAAAAGGGGGTGCCTTTTTACCAATGATATTGGGCTCAATTTTAAGTGCATTAGTTGGCTCACTTGTTTGAAAAATGGAACATGCTAAGAAAATGTTGCTTGTTGATCCAAGTGTAATAGAAAAAATTAATCAACATAATACGGCTGATAACCCCCTATCACGATTAGATATGGAAATGCAAGACATTTTAAAAAGTGATATGGAAGAAAGAAAAAAGTGTACTCTATACCTGCAAGTTTTGCAGCGATATTTACATTTTGCTGAAGAAGGACGTCGTCCAATTCAATTACCCATCGTATCAAATATTGAATCTGATATGGATAATAGTGGGTATGACACAGTTGATAATAAAAACAATGAAATCAGTGTTAAAGATTCAGTTACTGTTCAGTCTTCAAACGAAGGTGAGGAACAGGTAAATATTACTGTTTCTCATGGAAAACCAACTCCTTACACCCCAAAACATATACTCAGTTTGGTACCTAAAACATATATAAGGAAGGGTGAGAGATTATTGTATTTGTTGGTATTGAACAAAAATAAAATTAATTGGGGTGCTGATGGTGTAATTACTGTAGACAAAGAAAAAATCCCTGGGAGTAATATTGTTGACTTAGTAAATGATTTTTTGAGACCGCTAAAAAGAAGTGCTCCAATAGGATGGGAGAAATTTGCAAAAGCACTGAAAGATATTAAAATACCAATAATTTATATTGGAAATCCACAAAGAGTCGACTATATGCAGCAGCTTCCGATTACACCATATAAAGAACACACACCGCATGAAGAGGACGAAGAGTTTTCAACACCAGTTACTAGCAAAGCCAGGCAGAAGATAGATTGGGAAAAATGGAATCCTTATTAGAAATAAACAATATCTACTATAACCCTTCACACCCAGCGGGGTATGGTAGTATTGATAAACTGGCTAGTGCTATGAAAGGTAAAATGAACAGAGAAGATGTTAAAAGATGGTTACAATCACAAGAAACATACACACTACATAAACCGGTTCACAAAAAATTTCCACGAAACAAATATATCTTATCTAATCTCAATGAACTTTGGCAGGCTGACTTAAGTGACATGAGAACTTATTCAGAATATAATAATGGTTTTAATTACATTCTTTGTGTTATTGATGTTTTTACCAAATTTGCCTATGCACGATCAATGAAAAATAAAAATTCTGAATCGATTAAAACATGTTTTGAAAGTATATTTCGTGAAGCTGATATAACACCTACCCATATACAATCCGACAAAGGAACCGAATTTGTATCGAAAGATGTTCAAAAATACTTTAATACGAAGAATATCAATTACTATACTACAAACAACCCCGATATTAAGGCTAGTGTAGTTGAAAGATTTCAAAGGACACTCAAAATGAGGATGTGGCGTTACTTTACACACAAAAATACATATAAATACATTGATATTTTACAGGACTTAATATATTCATATAACCACAGTTACCATTCCAGCATCAAGATGTGCCCTTGTGATGTAAACTCAAAAAATATAATGACAGTGTGGAACAATTTGTATACACGTAAACATGTTCAAAATAATAATACCAATACACCCCCAACACTACCCAAATTTCATATTGGAGACTATGTAAGAATAACAAAATATAAACATATATTTCAAAAAGGATATGAATCTAATTGGAGTGACGAAATATTTGTAATATCTTCAGTGATAGATCGGGATCCATGGATTGTGTACACACTAAGAGATTTACAGCAAGAAAACATTATTGGAACCTTTTATGATAAGGAATTGCAAAAAGTGACGTACGACCCCTCTCTAAATTATAAACTAGATAAAATAATAAGTTCCCGCTATTCTGGTAACAGAAAGCAAGTGTTAGTGAAGTGGAAAGGTTATCCAGATAAATTTAATAGTTGGGTTCTAGTTTCCGATTTAAAAACAAATATGAATAGAGAAAGTTTTTATTTAACATTACCTAGTAACAGTTCTATGGAATATTTTCCAGATAATGTTACTACAAGATTTTCAACTAAATTACCAAAACCCATAAAATTGGAGGGACAATGGACCGTCGGAGTTGTTGAATTTCAATATCCATGTACCATGTTTACTGTTCAAGAACATGAAAATATTATTTACATAACTAAAACGATGTTGATACCAAATGAGAAAATACCTTCATTGGTTTATTATAAAAAACACATTCCAGCTACAAATTATGATAACATTAATCATATTTTAACAGCGTTGAATCATATAAAGGAAAAAGTAACGTTTCGCTATGATGAAATATCAAAGTTTGTGTCAGTTTCGGTGATGGATAATTCAGTAAAATCGCTAACATTAAAACCTAAATTGAGTGTTCAACTCGGTTTTGAACCTAATAGGAATCTTGTAGATAATGGTCTTGGAAAATGCCCTGCAAATTTGCATTTAGGATTGCCATCACAATTATTTGTCTATTGTGATATAATCGATCCTCAGATAGTAGGAGATGTTATGTCTCCTCTCCTGAGAATCATTCCTTTAGATCCGGCAAAGTATATATATGGCGCAAATAAAATGCATGTTTTCTCACCTCCTCACTATTTACCAGTTATGCGTAGAGAGTTTGATACCATCGAAATAGATATAAGAACCAGCACGGGTCAAAAAATACCATTCCAGTTTGGAACAGTGTGTGTTAAACTTCATTTCAAAAAATTATAATGTATCCCCGTGACAGCATAACTTGTCCATATGAACATTATTATTCTCATCAAGCTGGCTCTGGTATTGGAGTGATTTATAAAGGGGCGCCTTATCAACGTGGTCATGGGATCGGTAGCTTTTTAGGAGGGTTGTTTAGATCGGTTTTACCCTTACTTTCTAGTGGTGCTCGAGTAATAGGCAAGGAGGCACTAAATACTGGTGTCGGTCTTCTATCAGATATGGTTAGTGCCCGCCCCATGGAAGAATCAATTAAAAATCGACTAAAAGTAGCTACTTCAAACTTGAAAAGAAAAGCTCATGATAAAATTGATAAATTAAATATGTCTGGTTCTGGATATATAACCAAAAGGAAGCGTCTTAGTTCAGTCATTCCACCGTCGACAACCAAAGTGAAAGCTCTAAAAAAATTACGAGTTAATAATCAAAAAGATATATTCTCATAAATAATTTTTAAAATGTCATTCTTACATAGCCATTCCTGTGAATGTATAAAATCAGAGTTAGATTTATTTGCTCTACCATCCACGCAAACTAGCATAGAAAACGGATTATGGATACACTACAAACCCATTTCATCCCTAGCTGATGATGGCCCCATAGAATTTCAAGTACCTGGAACAGGTGATGACTACATGGATTTATCCCATACATTGCTGCACATAAAAGCCAAGATACAAAACCAGGATGGTACGAAATTAACTGAGTCAACTGTTGTAGCTCCAGTAAACAATTGGCTCCATTCTCTTTTCACCCAACTAGATATTTATTTGAATCAAAAGCTAGTATCGCCGCCAAACAATACATATGCCTATAGAGCTTACATGGAAACATTATTAAATTATGCTCCTGCTGCTAAGGAATCTCATCTGACTTGCGGTCTTTGGTATCAAGATACGGCTGGGAAAATGGATTCAACTGATGAAAAAAATGAGGGATTTGTTAAAAGACGAGAATTAGCATGTGAAAGTAAGGAGATAGAAATGATTGGTCATCTTCATGGTGATATATTTAATCAAGAAAAGTTTTTAATAAATGGTGTTGAAATGAGTGTTAAGTTAGTTCGTTCGAGAGAAACATTTAACCTAATGGCTTCTACAGCCGACTTGAAATTTAAAGTATGCATTACAGATGCAACACTCATTATACGTAGAGCACGAATCAATCCTACTGTATTACTTGCACATCAAAAGGTTTTATCCTCTACTACAGCTAAATATCCTATCACTCGAGCTGAAGTCAAAGTTTTAACTATACCTTCAGGAATTCAGGGTAAAACTCTAGATAATATTTTTTTGGGGCAAGTTCCCAAAAGGTGTATAATCGGATTTGTGAACAATGCAGCGTTTAATGGGGGTCTAACAAAAAATCCATTCAATTTTGAAAACTACAATATAAATACATTTTGTTTATACATTGACGGTCAACAAATACCTTCGAAAGCTTTGCAACCATCATTCGATAATAATATTTACACAGCAGCCTATCACACACTATTTTCAGGGACAGGTATACATTTTCTGAATGAAGGCAATGGTATATCTAGGGAGCAATATGCAAAAGGATATTGTATGTTGGCGTTTGATCTAACAGCTGACCTCAGTTCAAATTCAAATACTCATTGGAATCTTATAAAACATGGTAGCGTTAGACTGGAGGTTCGTTTTGAATCTACTCTTACTCAGACAATAAATTGTATTATTTATGCAGAGTTCGATAATGTTATTGAAATTGATAAGAATCGTAATGTAACTGTAGACTATAGTAGTTAGGATGTAATAAAATTGTATCCCCATTCACAGACTATCTATCAATTGTCAAGATTGAATAAAATTGTATTTAGTTATATAATAAATAAAACATTGACGTGTGCATACGTACATATCGTTTTATTTCCTGAAACCTCTTTTTTACTTTTTCACTATAAAAAGTAATTTACATACTTCCTTTTAACATTCTTGATTTGGAGATTGAACTTGACACAGCTTTCCTTATTAGGAATAATGGATACAATTGATATTCGAAAATATTTACACTACATTCACCCAGCTTTACACAAAAATGTGTATGCTGCAAACAGGTTACCACTGCATGTAAAAAAACCGATGTATCTAATAAGCAATTTAGACCCGGACAACAAACCAGGATCACATTGGATAGCCATGCACATAGATAAAAATGGAGTTGGCCAGTATTTTGATTCATATGGACGCGCACCTAAAGACTACCACAAAAACTTCCTGCGCAGAAACTCGAGACAGTGGGGTTTTAATAGATATAGATTGCAACACGACTTAACTACAGTATGTGGAGAATATTGTTTAACATATCTGTATTTCAAGTTTTATGGTAATACTATGACAGACTTTATTGAATTATTTAGTAACAATACTA
Organism: Lampropteryx suffumata; assembly: GCA_948098915.1. Classification (NCBI taxonomy): domain Eukaryota; kingdom Metazoa; phylum Arthropoda; class Insecta; order Lepidoptera; family Geometridae; genus Lampropteryx; species Lampropteryx suffumata. The sequence continues at coordinate 17,050,683 of OX402557.1, read as the reverse complement.
TCAATAATGATCTATTTTTACACAAGTTGTTTAATAAATGCTTTAAAAATTAAAAGGACTAGCACCTAGATACAAATAGTTAATGTTAGCTAAATTAACTAAGTTTACTAATTGATAAATGTGGTTAAAAGTGAATCATTAGACTAATAAAACAAAGTTTCATGAAATTAAAAAGTTTTTTATTCAAGTATAAAAATAAAATATCTGATGACCAAGAAAAATCATGACAATGTTATTATCTATTCTAAAAATCATTATTTACATTTAGTTATTACACCTAGTTAGTTATTGTTTTTTTAAAAGAATACATTTTGCTGTCTTCTGATTCCGATATCTCCTTGGTGATTTGATAGACAATTTTTTTCAATTTTTCATAATTTTTGTTATTCAACTCCTTGCAGTAGTATTTGACACGAATGTCAGCGTGTTTCCAATGTTGGGCAGAAGGAATCTTGCTCAGCTTTTTCACATCAAACACATCAATTTTTATAAGATGTGTAGCATTAACACTGTCATCTGTGTTTGTTGATATGTATGATGTACCACCCTCTTTGTTCATTCGTCCAACGTTTGATGAGTTTTTTGCTTTCTTCTTTTTTGGTGACTCTTCCGGAAAGAACTCATCTATGTTGCTGAGACTACTGCGGGGGCGCTTACATGTAGATTTCTTTGCAAGGTAGTATGGCACGCAATTGGTGGTGTCCTCTTCATCAGATATAGTACTATAATAGAATTGCTTGAAAGTGTTATGTTCTTCAACCTCCTCCACGGGAGAGTAACTTGGTGTGTCCTGTAACGACATGTTACTTTTATAAAATACATAGATACAAGTAGGTGCACAACATAAATGCAAAATCATAGATCACAAAGAGTCGATTTCACCGTTTGCAGGCAAAACTTAGATCAACAAAACTAAGTTCAGCTTAATCGAACTCAAATAAAGTCAAAGTTGTGTCAAATGTGACTTGTGCTACAACAGTTTATCATCAAGGGTATCTTGAACTCGGTTTAGCTTATATTGATAGTTTAATCGCAAAGGTGAAATCGGTTCTAAGTAAATAAGTAATATAGAACTTACCTCCATTTTATACTGTAGAACACGAAAACACTATTTATTGTGGCACAAGACTGTGTGCTGAGTAACGAATAATTTTAGAATACACGTAGATATAATAGCAGACGTTATAACAATATTTATCTGTAGTTCACTGCACGAATGGTGTAAGACTGTGTCAGTAACTCGAGAGTTTTAGAAATTTATAGAAGAAAGGCATCACAAAAACTCACGACATGTTTCGACAAGTAAACTTGCCTTGTGGGTGGGCGTTTGCAGTGTCACAAAAACTCATGATGAATTATCGATCGCAGATGTTATCTTACAGTTTGCAGTGTCACAAAAACTCATGATGAATTATCGATAGAAGATGTTATCTTACATCGTTTTAGCAAGACGTCATGCCCCGACAAGTTTTTGTTTAGATGGCGCCTCCCTGCCGGCTTTTTTTTATATTTGCATTGAATGTAATCGCGGTTAGTTTATTATAAAGGTGGTTTATTTGAATAATAAATATAATTAATAACAATTAAATAATTAATACTTATTAAATTATTAAATAATAATTTCATATTTATATGTATCGTGGGGGGGGGGGCCGTACAATAATAAATATTATACACATAGAATAAAATATATATTGGCGTATTGCTAATAAATATATTAAAATTAAAATAAAAAATAAATATATTGGTTATCATATTATCATAATATGATATTATAATTATTTAAATTTAATTCACACGAATTCTTTCTCTCAAGGATTTGGGTCTGAGCTACCTGCGGCGCAAGCCGGACGATGCAAAAAAAGGTTGGGTTAGGTTAGCTGCGGCGCAAGCCGAACGATGCAAAAAAAGGTTGGGTTTTTGAAGGTTGAGGTTGGGTTAGTCAACAGTGGCTTTCTAACTTTTGAACGGAACGAGATACGTTAAAATGGATGAGCGCAATCGATCAGGCGTGTGCGAAAACATACAAAAAGAGTCTAAACTTTTTTTTTTTTTTTTTTTTTTTAGCCGGCGGTTTGGCCAAGACCACCCCGTCACGGCTTTTTTGTGTGTGTGAAAACTAATGAATCCGAATCCATTTTTTTGGTGAGCCAGAATGAACGAATCCCTACTACTAACCTGAGACAAATACTCGCAGATGTTACAAACATTACATTTGTCCCGCATGGGAATCGAACCACTCGAAAGCATTATTTAGTTATTTAGGTAGAACATAATTCTACTCTACGTACCTACATACATATAGATTCTCGAACTTTTTTGTTTGTTTCGTCCATAATTATAATGTATTCATTAATTACCGTAAAATGGGGAAAATGGGGAAAAAAACAACACTAAAAATGTGTGAAGTCAGCCGCTAAAAACTGTCAGACTCAGTTGAAATTAACGTTCTGGAGAGTAGTGTTTTGGTTTCTGTCAAAACTTCGTTAGATTGAGTTATTTTCTGATATTTATTGCGAAACTTCGATTTAATTGTGTGCTTTAATGTTCTGAGAACACTTTCACCAAGAATCAAGTACGTAATTTATGTTTTTGTATCGTTTTTATTGGATAAAATTCAAAGCTATAAAATTTTACTTTTTTGGGGAAATTCGAATGTAAACAGTCTAAATTGAGACAGGCACGGGTAAATAGAGACGATAATTGTTAAAATAGAAACGAAAAGTAAGTTAAATGGACTGACTTCCAATGGTTGTCACCGAACATACAAAACCCAAAAAGAAATGTTTCTTGTAAAAATAGAAAAAACTGTAGAAACCATACCGGAGAAAATACACAAACTTGGAAATCAGAGAACTAGAGAAGAAATTGATGGTACAGGAAGAAATATCATACAGTTTGGATGATTCAGAAATTCACAAAATGCCTCTCATTTCAGAAGAAAACATTTCAATTTGTGACAATTGATAATGGTAATGAATGAGAACAAATGTTGATCACGGACACTGACAACCAATTAGATCAACTACATGGATAAGAAAGAAAGTTTGAATAAGAAGCTGAGTCAGAAAATTGAAAGATTTAAACAGGATAAGAAAGAAAAGAAAAGAATTAATACCTACAGTTAAGGAAGATATTACAATTGAGGAAAACCATGAAAAATCTACAAAAAAAAAGTAGGAAAGAGTACAGTTGATTCAAAAATGGCCATTCATCAGAACCTGAAAAGAAAAAAAATACGATTTCTATCAAACGAATTAATACCCTACACATCAAGCCATGTGGAATTTAATAAATGTAAAAAAGTAGTACCCATGTATGCGCTCATAAAAAATCCTAACAAGAATAACCCTAAGCCTGATTCTGGTCCAATAAATAAATCTAAGCCTGGCAGAAAATGTCAAAGATATTATAGAAATGATGTTGAAATATTAAAAGATTTAACAGAAGATTGATTTTAAGAAATGTTATTTTGTTTAAAACTGACAATTCGAATCAAACGGGAGCTCATGGCGGCGAACACCACGTATCTCAGCATCTTATTTCATTTATTGTGATAATACCTACTCATAAATATTTTTTATTTATAATTATAATAGAGTGAAGAGAAGTAAGACTTTGATTTATATATGGGTACCAATGTGCAAACATTGACTGATTTTTTACAGTTTTCTAGTCCTTATTTCCTGTCCAATAAAAACTCTCATTCTTTTAAAGTAGATACCTACCTAAGTAGAAAGTCTTAGTAGATATCTAGTTTATAAGCATTAGGCAGGTGACAGCCCTGACGAATTTCCCTAATTACCCCTGCCGCGTTCCTATTTACCCTAGTTGCAGTGTAAATTGGGAAGAACATTATTTTGGCGTTTTTTACAGAGATTTCAATAATTACAGGTATTTTCTTTAGTTTGTCGACTAAATACCATCAAGAATTAAATTGATGTAGAATATGTTAAGGTTTACACCAAGGTATCGGTAAAAATTCAATTCAATGATTAATTTCGTCCCTATTTACCCCATTTTACGGTACATAATATAAAAACGCTGAATTTTTCTTGATAAGAAAAAAGCTGTCAACTGTCAAAGCCGAATTTCAGTCCTATTATGTCAGTGAAAAAAGTGAGGTTATTTTTGTTTTGTTTTGATTGTGCATATGTAATGGTTAGAAAATGAATTCATTTCGCGAATAGAAAAACATACAAATAAAGCATGTCGAAATTACCTAAATCAGCACTGAGCTTTAAACAGGTAGACACAAAACCTAATAACAAATCCTAACTGTATAAGCACTTACATCCAGACTTTTATATTATTTTTATTTACCTTGATGGTTACATCTTACTTCTGTCTCAAATTTTTGCATAGTGTTATTTTGCGCATTTTACGGTTGCAGTTCATGCTAAGACAAGAGGTGCTGTCACTATACAGAGAAATTTACCGAACCACTAAGTATGTTTCTGATAGAGCCACACAAACAGAGCTGAGAGAATGGGCCCGAGCTGACTTTAGGACCAACATGCACCATTCAGACGAAACCACTATCAAGGCCTTACTGCACTACGGGAAGAAATCATTGAAGGATCTACGACATTCACTTGCTCTGAGTAAAAGCTAGCGAATCTAATATAGAGAAATAACAAAAATAATATGACATAAATGTACTCATGGCATATCCTTTTTGCAACTGGTTGTAACTTCCTTAGCAGACCTCCACTCTTATTAGATGATCTTTGTGGAATATTGATTTCAATAAGTACTCATATTTTCGTTCTATAGATTTTTATGGTGCTGAAAGAAATTAATTCTATTTTGAGCATATAGATGCATATAGAGCAATATAAATGTCACAATTCAGCTAAGGGTTCTAAGTGTAATAAATAAACAGTGATAGGTATTAAAAGTTATAGAAGTGTCAGCAAAACATTTTATAATGACTTATATAAGTAGTCTTAAACTAGTTAATTATGTACAAAATAAATTAAAGCTATGCATGTAATTAGCAATTAAAAGTAATTGTGATTGAATGATATTGTTGTACCTATATAATGATAATATGCATATTGTGAATAAATAACTTAAAAATTCAACTTTTTTGTTTAATACCTACATACTTTTTTTTATGAAAAACAGATAAATTACTATAGAATACCTAAAAGATTACCATACCATCTACTTATTTTGATTTTTGACTATTGAACTCTTTAAAAATGTTATGAATGAAATGCTATAATCTATAGCTAGTTAATCTAGCTATTATCTATGTACACAGCCTTATAAAACAAATATAGTAATATGGGCCCTGTTACACCAGTGCCCACAAATATAGTTAACACTGTAAAAAATGTGATGAAATCACCATTCTTATTCAAATACTTTGCCAGTAATGTAATCAGGTTTCTAGCAATATGATGACCATCCATACCGTAACATGGCACTATATTCAGAAAGCCAATACCCATTGAGAATATAAAGATGTATCGAAGTAACCTCTCAAACTGTGATGGAGAAAAGAATGATAACAAAGCAATTCTTGGGAAATACTGATCAACAAACACAGTCTTGTGCAAGTCATAGGGCATTCCTAAATATAAGACAGGATGATCTTCTTTTCTTTCAATAACCATTAGATATGTGTGATTGTTGAGAGATGGTTTCAAACAATGCATTCTTTTAGGACAAACATAGCCCATCGGTTCTGTGCATTTGGAAAACTGTTCTTTGACCATATCGCGAGGTCGGAGGCAAGAGTACTGTCCTGGCAACACTGATTCTCCAACAACTTTAGGCTCTATGTATTCAAAACAGAAGCTGTAGAGATCATCTTTACCGCAGCATTCAACAACATCATTGTCTTTTACAGTCTCCATCATTATCTCATCATTCTGAGCGACAAACTCTGCACTAGTACAAATACCAAAACGTTCATGAGCCATTTGGAGGCAGTATGTCCAGTCATAAGAGTTTTTTATATCACAACCGTTAATAGATGTCATAATATCTCCTTTATCTAAACCTCTGGCATCTTTGAGAGGGGAATCATAGGTAAAACCAGTCACTCTGACCCCAACACCAGTTTCATACCCAATAGTGAACAGTATTGGTGATGCAAAAAACAACAGCAAAGCAATAAAAGCAGTTGCCAAGTTGTGCCATACTCCAGCACAGTAAATCTTCAGTCTTTTGGTTACAGACAGATTGTTTACATGATCAGAGTTCAAGTTCACAAATGCTACTGGAATGATTGTGAAGACGTAGAACCCTACTGACAGTAACTGTACATCTTCTTGAACAGCTGCAAGAGCATGTCCGAGCTCATGTGTTACCGTGCTGATGCATATTGATAAAAAGTACACCCAAAAGTCAGATGTTGGGATGTTTATACCAGGCAACATGGCTTTTACTTCAGGCATACTGTTAATCTGAATGCTTTCATAGAAATGCTCAAATATTATAGTAAGTAGGGTCCATATAGAAAATGGAAGAAATAACCAGATGGTAATCAGGTAGCCGCATGTATACCATTTTCTGAGTAGGGGAGTCATGTTCTTACTCCATCTGAATATTAATCTGTTCAGTGCACTTGTGGTCCATGAGAAATTAAAAATTCCTATCTTGAGACCCGTTCCTTCCATGAATGCATAGTATGGATAATGCACACAACTCTGTAAAAAATAAGGAACCATATTGTAGAGTACAGATGATATAAATTGGTAGGCACTTCTTTAATGTAAAATAAGAGATAAATACCTTGAAAAACGAATCAAAAAACCAAATAACAACGTAGAACGTTAGTACAAAGGTGCATAATATAGTGAAAGACATTTTTGACTATTCGTGCCCCCGTAAATTAAATGTAGAGAATAAATAAATTATTTTACAGAAATTTATTTTATTTTAAATTTATTGTATTGTATTTTAAATTTGGTTTTTTAAATTCCCTGCCGGTCCACTACAAAAGTGCAAGACCACAACAATTATGTTTTCGAAAATATTAGTGATGAACTGATCGTTGGCTGGCAATGGTTGATTTTATTTGATATTAGGTGATTATGCTCAACAAATCGCATCGCATTCGCAAACGCAATGTTCAAGTTCAATCTCCAAGAAAAAGTAAAGAAAAAAATGCTCGCTCGATGAATATAAAATGTTGACATTGACATTTGTTTTATTTTTAGTTATTTATTCAATAGCTCTATTATTAGAGTTATTCTAGATTTAGAAGTTTTATTTGTTCCCAAAAATACATTACTGTATTGTGTTGTGGCACAGCAGCATTTCGATAGCTAGTAATCGGATCACAATAATGAAGTTTACGTAAGATTTGGTAAAATTACTATACCTAGCAAAGGCAGTCCATATATATTATTTATACCTTATTCTAGAATTTTGTTCATGCTCAGCCTTACAATAATAACAAAAATACATGTCGTTTTTTTGACATTGACATTCGGCCGCCTGAATTGACATTTTAGCGAAAACAAAAAAAAATTGAACACGCACGGAAAGTGGGTTTGTGTTGTGAACTCAACTCGACTTGTGTATCGAAAGCTTAGCGATCAATTAAAGCCCGGGTTTCAAATAATTGTTGTGTTAATTCACAAACATTTTAACATGTGAGTGATGAGTTGTACGGAAAATGAAAGTGGTAACCCATTTCTCTTGCTCTTCCCAGCAGTCGTTGGCTGTCTGACATTGTTCCTGGCTCGGCGCTGGGCTAGTACCCAAGTTAACACAACTGCGTCTACAGCTATCTCCAGGCGTCGAAAAATTATTAAGGACTCGAACGCGAAGCGACCGCCTTTAGCGACAATCTGTAAAATGATGGCGGGGGCTAAGAAAACCGCCGGAGTCAGCAAAAAGGTTTGTTTTGCTTATCACCACTATCTACTTCTCTATAATCTCACAGTTCAGGGTTTCAGACTACTTCCCAATGCGCTCCTATACAGTATGTACCTATAGAACAGGTACACTCTTCTGTTCTGTTAAAAGTTATGTACTTTAATCGATTTTATAAACTCTAGGTGTCATTGCCTGTGCCAGAAGAAGAAATGAACGGCGGCAAGCGTGTGGCCCGCCCCACCCGCCTGCCATCTACAACACCTCCAGTATTGCCTGATGTGAAACTTCCAGAAGGGCCTGTTCCACCGAAGCATGTACCATTCCCGTACATACCACAAGATGGGACATTGCTATTCGAAGCTATGACATTTGTGTTCACACTTGTGACCACAGGACTGCAGTTTCTGAATCTGTACAGAACAAATTGGTGGTTGACAAACTCGTTTACTACTCAGGCAATGGTAATTAATTATATTACATAGTTATTTCCTTAGTAATAAAATACCTATATATATTTACTTCCTATTACCTCACTGCTAACTTTGTTTTGAGTTGAACCAACTATTCAAATTATAGCAAAATAAATAAGGAGCCCTTGAAGTGTTTTTTAAACAGATTGTTATCTGATTTCTATAATTTAATGATCTCTATATTGATATAGTTTAACCTGCTGCTAACAGGTCTACATGATACAGACTTGCCTAGTGTGAAGACCGCTGGATAATTTTTAAGCGCCTACATTTAGGATTAAGCAAATGTTATTTATCGTTAAAAGCTAAACCTGTAAATTATAAAATTCTTATATTGTTAGTAAATATTATTTATTTATTTACATTTCAGAACTACTTTTTGATTGATGTGCACTTAGTGACATTTATAATCACACTGATCAGTCGCCGGTTTGTGCTGTGCGCTGCAGTGGAGCTCCTGAAAGCTATACTTGCACCAAAACTGATACCCCATGCTATAGCCGCCTGCAGGTAATGTTTCAGCTTAAAATAATGTTGTTGACTGGCCTAATAGATCAGTTGGTAGTAGCTCTGCCTTGTGTGCTGCAAGTTAATTGGTTGATTGTCCCCATGATAAAACATTTATGATGAACATAGATGTTTAGTTTTGTGTTTGAGTCTTATAATAAAAATAATCAGCTCGGCTGATTAAAATCGAAACACAATAATAATAGTAATACCTATACCTATGTGGTACCTGTAACACAAGCTGTGCTTACTTGGAGCTAGATGATGCTGTGTGAAATGTCTGGCATTATTTCATTATTTACATTGTAATTAATTTGTTCTAAAAAATACTGAGAACATTCAAAATATTAAAAAAAAATACATAATGTTCCATTCCATTATATTTATTATTAATAATTTATCAGACCATGGTCTTGAGTACTGTTTGTCTGTAGGGTCTGATCATGTATGGATCTTTTGAAGGTGTAGTTAATATTAGTGTTTTGTTTCAGATTACTGGTATTGGGCATATTATTCAGTGTACTCATGTTCTGCGTGTACTCTATGATGTTCAAATACACAATAATAAAGATATTATCACTACTCTATCCGTAAGTCCTAAAAATAGAACAGTCATTACCCTTAATTTGATGCGCAACTTGTATTCACATAATACATTAGTGTAAACATAGTGTTTCTATGACCTACATATAGTTTATTTGAAATCAACTGATATAATCAAATAATTACTAGTAATCTATATATTAATACGTGAAGCAAAAACTTTGTACCCCTTTTTACAAAAATTGTCTGATGGAGGAGAATGAAATTTCGCACACTTATCCTTACTAATATTAAAAATGCGAAAGTAACTCTGTCTGTCTGTCTGTCTGTCACGTTTTCACGCCGCTAAACCGCTAAACCGATTTTGATGAATTTTGGTATGGAGATAGATGGGACCTTGGAGAAGGACATAGGCTACTTTTTATGTAGGTACCACACATTCGAAGCCCCGGGCAGCAGCTAGTAGATTATATGTCTGCCCTAATAGATTAGTGCAGAATGCTAATATATTTTTTAAATTATTTTAAAACATAAATTAATTATTAATTAATTATGGTTGAATTTCGACAGTGGGCGACCACTAGTTTTAATAATTAACTGACTCTATTGTAGACATCCTTAATTATATAAAAAGTAAATAGTGGTTATTGTTTGTGTTACTGTATTCTTTTAGTAGTTAAATAAAAATTTTAACTGAGTTCTAAAAAGGTCAATAAAAAGTATATACTGTTAGATAATAAGTATATTAAGTAGCAAATAGTACCGTATTTTAAACTGTGATTTCTTGTATGTAAACTTTGTTTTTTTAATGTTTGTTACCTCATATATCCTTCATTTATGAACTGATTTGAAAAAATATTTTTTGTCTATTACTTTTTGATTCCCGACGTTACGGCTGTGTGCCTCAAACCTGGACACAAGCTGAGACAGCCCGCGGTCATGTTAAATACCCTTTGTTTACTATTTGTGTACTAGCTGTTACCCGCGACTTCGTACGCGTATGCTTAGAACCTTTTTATTATATTTGGAAGGAATGCATTCTGTGCATCAGGGGGTAAAATAGGGGATTAAACATGAATGTTCTTTAGAAGAACATCTCATCTCAATTTACCCCTTAGGGAATTATTTTGCAAACACATTTGATACACAAATATCTTTATTTCTTACCAAAAGTCTAAATATTAATTTTCAAATCCCTAACTTAGGAAATATAAGTTGCCCAAACAAACTTTCATCCCCTATTTTACCCCTTCAAGGTGGATTTTTAAGACAAAAAGTAACCTATGTTCTTCCCCCGAATGCAATACATCTTACCAAATTTAATCAAGATTCTTTCAGCCGTTTAGCCGTGAAAACGGAACAAACAGACAGACAGAGACACTTCCGCATTAATAATATTAGTCTAGATAACAATATGAAATCCTGATCGCGATACCACGGAATATAAATACTTATATGAAACATGTTTGATATCAATAACATAATTATAAGACATCTTTTATTATTTTCCAGCGCAGTGATATACATATTATTATTTGGCCCCACACCGGGTCCTTTTATGGAGTTGAATACTTCTCCCCCTCCCCTACACTGTTGTTCCTCGGACCCCGTACAGATCCGTCTCGAGGTGGACACTCTTCGTGAAGACTTTAATATGAGGATTAGAAAAATTGTCTTCAACTCCGTGCTCGAAGCATACTACTCTAGTTTTATCCCGTGTTGTTTTGCACAGGTGGGTTTATCTGCTATTTATTAATAAACATTACACTGCATGACCTCTGTGGCGCAGTGTTCCAAGGCCCGGTTGAGACGCAGAAGGATGCGGGTTCGAATCCCGTCGCGGGACTAATGTTGGTATGATCTTCAAGTATTTGTCTCGGGTCTGGGTGTTTCCATGTATAATATGTATGAATTTACAAAAAATATATATATTAGGTTGGGGAAAAAGTCTTTTCGCATTATAGTATGTATGAACTTGTAATAAAATCTCTTTGGCTATACTATTTGTATCTGGCTGGTTTTGGTATCATTAAAAGTTTAAATTTTAAAGAACATCATTCCAAATTCAAATTAGGAAAATGTGTGATTTTTATTTGTTTTCCGTACTGTCAAGATGAGTGAATCTAATGAAGAAATTCGATACATTTTAAAATTTTACTACTTAAAAAGTAAAAATGCAACGCAAGCCTCGAAAAAAATTTGCGACGTTTATGGATCTAGTCTGTGAGAGTAGTACAAATTTGGTTTAAGCGTTTTCAATCCGGAAATTTTGATGTCAAAGATGCACGTCGCTCTGGTCGCCCTATTACGGATAAAATGGATGCCATTTTTGAAAAAGTGGAGCAAGATTGGCATATCAGTAGTTACGACGTAGCTGAAGTACTGGGAATTGACCACAAAACAGTTTTGGCGCATTTGAAAAAAACTGGGTACACAAAAAAGCTCGATATTTGGGTACCTACCTCACGAGCTCACTGAAAGAAACCTAATGAACCGTGTACTTTATTTGTGATTCTTTATTACGACGTAATGAAACCGAACCATTTTAGAAGAAGCTGATAACTGGTGATGAAAAGTGGATCACGTACGACAAGAACGTGCGAAAAAGATCGTGGTCAAAGGCCGGTCAGGCTTCACAGACTGTGGCAAAATCCGCGTTAACTCGCAACAAGGTGATGCTGTGTGTGTGGTGGGATTGGAAGGGCATTATTCATTATGAGCTGTTACCACCAGGCAGGACCATCGATTCTGAACTCTACTGCGAACAACTGATGAGATTAAAGCAAGAAGTTGAGAGAAAGCGGCCGGAATTAATCAACAGAAGGGGTGTGGTTTTTCATCATGATAACGCTAGACCTCACACATCTTTAGCCACTCAGCAAAAATTAAGAGAGTTTGGCTGGGAGGTGTTAATGCATCCGCCGTATAGTCATGATCTTGCACCTTTAGATTTCTACCTGTTTCGGTCTCTTCAGAATTCTTTAGGCAGTGTCAGGTTAACATCACGAGGGACTGCCAAAACCACTTGTCGCGGTATTTTGATCAGAAGTCCCAAAATTTCTATAGTAATGGGATCATGTCCCTACTTACAAGATGGCAAAAAGTTATCGAACAAAATGGCACCTACATACTACATACATTTAGTTAAATGTAAATAAACTATATTAAAAAATGTTTTGAATTTTCTTAAAAAATGCGAAGAAACTTATTCCCCAACCTATTATATCAGACATGTGGCACCCATAACACAAGCTCTGCTTACTTTGGGGCCAAATGATGCTGTGTGAAATGTCCGACATTATTTATTATTATTGTATCCGCATTGCCAAGATTGCTCGAAAATAGGTATTTAATTTCTAGATTATAAGCTTCAAACTCACACCTGTCCACAGTCATACATATACTACGACGTTTACGCAGCGTCTCAGCAGACTGCGTTTGTATGGGGCGGCGTTTTCGGCCGCTACGCCAGCCAGCTGCTACCGGCCGCGCTTTGTGACACACCACATCGTGCTGCCAAGCATCTCAGCACATGGCACAAACAGGATACCTTGCCAGGTAAATGCCGCAGTTGTACATGAAATAAATAGACTGTAGACCGTACCACACTAGTAGATCAGACAGCCAGTATAACTGATTATGGACCATATGATACAATCAATGTCTATCAGTTTCGATTAGCATTCTGCATAATTTCAATCATTAGTTTGATTGTAACTGGAATGAGATTTGACAAGATGGTTTAGTATTACATACGTTCGATATGTATCTCAGACCAAATAAATATAAAGACAGTGCCGCGATCTACCAAAGTGAAGCCTCAAAACCGTGCTGGTTTGTGTAAATGTCTGACAATCAACATCAATTTACTTAAAACTAAATACATATATCAATTTGACAATGAAATATACTTATGGGTGGTCTTCTCGATAAATAAGCGATTTCTTCTAGACAACCTTTGAATGAAGAGGGGCTTAACATGATTGGAAGATTGGTCGAGGTGCACTAAATTGTGAACTCCTATATGAATACTTTTATAACTTTTTTTGTAAAAAATAAACGTTATAAACTTACACAATATTCTTGATAATTACATATACAGATTACACACATTTAAAAAAATGTTAAATTACCGGGAATAGGCATACTATAAGCATAATTTTACAAATACAACAGATTGATGAACGATTCTTGGCGATTCAGAGAAACAGTTCAGATTTAGATTTGTTTATTTGCGGAACATGAGTTACAGTGGTAGGTAAAGAACAGGTACGGCCTTGATCAACATAATTAAATCATGCAAATTCATTTCATTACTCATAAGTTTATTACGTAATGGATGGTAGTTAATTGATTGAGACTTTGCGGAAATCTAATACAAAATATTGAATAAATTAATTCCGGCTTTCGACGAAGCAACAAGTCATGGTGTCTTCTCGCAAACTGATTTCGATATTATTTGAACGATAACATCGTTAAAAAGTTCGGCCAATTCAATCGATTTAACAGTTGTTTCGTATTCAAATTCAATAATTTTATTGTATCGTCTTTTATGTAGGAATAGCTGTTGCCCGCGACTTCGTCCGCATTTTTAAAGGAATTGTAGCTTATGCAAAGTAAAGGGATACGTGTTTCAGGATTTTTTGATACAATTCAAGTTTCAAACAAATCACACCCACCACCCATTAAAAATATCCATACAAACATTCACACCCCATTTTACTCCTTTATGAGAGTTATTTAGAAAAATCCTGAAAGATGTGTGTCCTTTTAATTTGCATTTAAGTATCCAAACCAAGTTTCTAAGAAATCACACCAGCTTTAAAAAGTTCCCATACAAACATTGACACGCCATTTTACTTTGTAAGGGTTATTTTGAAAAAAAAATCCTGAAACACGTGTCCGTTTATTTTGCATTTTAATTATTTATATCAAGAAGGTAATAAATATATAAATTAACTAATGGCTCCGGGATCCGGGGTTCTTAAGAGTGAACTAGTCGATTATCTTTCCATACAAACGGCGAAGAGTGATCACTCCACCGTCTGATGTTAAACAATCAAAACGAAGAGTGATATCAATTTATCTCGTCATAATCTATGCTTGTATCGCAACAGAATCGTAAAAAAGGTTCGGGTTTGAAAGATACAAGCCTAAAAAAAAACGTTTTTTAACACTTGATTGAAACACAACTTTGGGCGTTAGCCCAACAAACAATAAGCGGTAGCCGGCTACCGCGCCAATCGCGCGATACTTTCCGTAAAACCCCGAGCGGTAGCCGGCTACCGCGCTCGCCCATTTGATTAAAAACCTTAACTCCTTACTGCTTACACTATCTTTCGTGCACGTCTATCCTTGTCATGCACTGTGCTAGGTGAAATAGCATAAATTTTATCTGCCCCCACTGATGAGTTTGTGCCGCTGACTAGTGTATTCTTAATGATTCAGAACGGCTTCTCAATTTAGTAATATTGGAGTTATGATTATACTCTAAAATGAATTTATTCGTAGCAAACTTGAATTAGGTTCTATTAGCTGGAATCCGCGTGAAGCCAAATATACAATAATAGAAAGGCTTCAATGTAAATTTGTTAGGTACATCTTTATGCGAATGCATGGCTCTTATCCGCATCTATACCCTTCCTTATCTGTTGCTGGCATGGTAGGTATGGATACCCCCGAATTGAGGCGTAAACTGTCTGGCCTTACATTTCTGTTTCATTCTGCGTAGCATATTAAACTATCCGGTTATATTATGCACCATACTATACTACTGTACATACTAAATAATTATGTGCGATTTGGCCAACGACGTCGACTTCCGTTGTTTGCCTGTCATCAACACACACATCACGCTAATAATGCGCCAACATTTGCGAGCGTTTAATTTGCCGAATGCATTCGTACACGAGTTCCAACATTTAGACTTGTTTGATGACAGCCTTGATATTATTTTTATTAATGTAAGAGTATTTTAAGTTTAAATAGTACGCTAGCTGCGTTTTGTTGAATACTGTTAGCTTTCTGTTATTCAGAAATAAATAATTTAAATTCATATTCACATTCCTTCTTTCAATTTGAATTTTGAACACTGCTGTTTGTGTAATTATTGTGTTAAGTGTGCGTTTCGTTCGTTGTACAGAAGACGCGTCAGCATACAGGTCGTGGTCTCCCTCGCGACTGTATGCAGGCGGCGCGCGAGTGCTGGAGCTCGGCGCTCTCCACCACTGCACCGCGCACACCGCCGCGCAGCCTTCCAGCACTGCGCACCGCCGGTTCCATGTGAGTACCTGCACCTGCAGCTGCACCTGCACCTGGCGCCGCGCAGCCTTCCAGCACTGCGCACCGCCGGTTCCATGTGAGTACCTGCACCTGCAGCTGCACCTGCACCTGGCGCCGCGCAGCCTTCCAGCACTGCGCACCGCCGGTTCCATGTGAGTACCTGTACCTGCAGCTGCACCTGCACCTGCACCTGCACCTGGCGCCGCGCAGCCTTCCAGCACTGCGCACCGCCGGTTCCATGTGAGTACCTGTACCTGCAGCTGCACCTGCACCTGGCGCCGCGCAGCCTTCCAGCACTGCGCACCGCCGGTTCCATGTGAGTACCTGCACCTGCAGCTGCACCTGCACCTGGCGCCGCGCAGCCTTCCAGCACTGCGCACCGCCGGTTCCATGTGAGTACCTGCACCTGCAGCTGCACCTGCACCTGCACCTGGCGCCGCGCAGCCTTCCAGCACTGCGCACCGCCGGTTCCATGTGAGTACCTGTACCTGCAGCTGCACCTGCACCTGCACCTGCACCTGGCGCCGCGCAGCCTTCCAGCACTGCGCACCGCCGGTTCCATGTGAGTACCTGTACCTGCAGCTGCACCTGCACCTGGCGCCGCGCAGCCTTCCAGCACTGCGCACCGCCGGTTCCATGTGAGTACCTGCACCTGCAGCTGCACCTGCACCTGGCGCCGCGCAGCCTTCCAGCACTGCGCACCGCCGGTTCCATGTGAGTATCTGTACCTGCAGCTGCACCTGCAGCTGCACCTGCACCTGGCGCCGCGCAGCCTTCCAGCACTGCGCACCGCCGGTTCCATGTGAGTACCTGCACCTGCAGCTGCACCTGCACCTGGCGCCGCGCAGCCTTCCAGCACTGCGCACCGCCGGTTCCATGTGAGTACCTGTACCTGCAGCTGCACCTGCAGCTGCACCTGCACCTGGCGCCGCGCAGCCTTCCAGCACTGCGCACCGCCGGTTCCATGTGAGTATCTGTACCTGCAGCTGCACCTGCAGATGCACCTGCACCTGGCGCCGCGCAGCCTTCCAGCACTGCGCACCGCCGGTTCCATGTGAGTACCTGCACCTGCAGCTGCACCTGCACCTGGCGCCGCGCAGCCTTCCAGCACTGCGCACCGCCGGTTCCATGTGAGTACCTGTACCTGCAGCTGCACCTGCAGCTGCACCTGCACCTGGCGCCGCGCAGCCTTCCAGCACTGCGCACCGCCGGTTCCATGTGAGTATCTGTACCTGCAGCTGCACCTGCAGCTGCACCTGCACCTGGCGCCGCGCAGCCTTCCAGCACTGCGCACCGCCGGTTCCATGTGAGTACCTGCACCTGCAGCTGCACCTGCACCTGGCGCCGCGCAGCCTTCCAGCACTGCGCACCGCCGGTTCCATGTGAGTACCTGCACCTGCAGCTGCACCTGCAGCTGCACCTGCACCTGGCGCCGCGCAGCCTTCCAGCACTGCGCACCGCCGGTTCCATGTGAGTATCTGTACCTGCAGCTGCACCTGCAGCTGCACCTGCACCTGGCGCCGCGCAGCCTTCCAGCACTGCGCACCGCCGGTTCCATGTGAGTACCTGCACCTGCAGCTGCACCTGCACCTGGCGCCGCGCAGCCTTCCAGCACTGCGCACCGCCGGTTCCATGTGAGTACCTGCACCTGCAGCTGCACCTGCACCTGGCGCCGCGCAGCCTTCCAGCACTGCGCACCGCCGGTTCCATGTGAGTACCTGCACCTGCAGCTGCACCTGCACCTGGCGCCGCGCAGCCTTCCAGCACTGCGCACCGCCGGTTCCATGTGAGTATCTGTACCTGCAGCTGCACCTGCAGCTGCACCTGCACCTGGCGCCGCGCAGCCTTCCAGCACTGCGCACCGCCGGTTCCATGTGAGTACCTGCACCTGCAGCTGCACCTGCACCTGGCGCCGCGCAGCCTTCCAGCACTGCGCACCGCCGGTTCCATGTGAGTACCTGCACCTGCAGCTGCACCTGCAGCTGCACCTGCACCTGGCGCCGCGCAGCCTTCCAGCACTGCGCACCGCCGGTTCCATGTGAGTATCTGTACCTGCAGCTGCACCTGCAGCTGCACCTGCACCTGGCGCCGCGCAGCCTTCCAGCACTGCGCACCGCCGGTTCCATGTGAGTACCTGTACCTGCACCTGCACCTGCACCTGGCGCCGCGCAGCCTTCCAGCACTGCGCACCGCCGGTTCCATGTGAGTACCTGCACCTGCACCTGGCGCCGCGCAGCCTTCCAGCACTGCGCACCGCCGGTTCCAGGAAAGGTTTATTCTATTTATAAGAATATTATTTATACAAAAAAATCACATTGTCTAATAATGCTTTAACAGTTTTAACTTATTAAAAAACTGACGTATAAAAATGTAATAAAAATGTATCTCTAATTTGGACATAAAAAATATTTATAATTTGGCAAAATAAAGATTGTTCGTATTTTACGAAGTTATAGTCAGTCTGGCTAAACATCACTAGCATTGTCTTATATGTTAAGGAAGTGTTTGATATAACTTTTAATTAAGGTCCATTTATAGAAGCCTTATACGTCGCCTAAAATGTATTTTTTTCTCTTTTCCAGATGGTGTTTTCCAATCCATCATCACTGTTGTGCTTCCTACTCTGCTCGCAGCTATCCCTCATAATGCTGCAAATATGTGTGATAGCAAGCTCCATAGCGTGGCATAATATCCTCTCCATCATTGTCCTACTCTTCATCAACTACTACACACTGTTCAAGTTGGTCCGGGACTACCTTATAGCGTTCAAGGTATACCGAGCTGAAAATATGATACACGATAAAAACTCTATAGTGCAAACTGCTAACTAAGTTTCTGAACTGAATACCTGTTCTAATGTACCCTGTTGCTTCGTAAACATCCAGTACAGTTGTCTACGGCTACACGCATTTTGGTTTAAGGTAGCTCTGGTTTAGCTGTCTCCCTTCTTTTTAGTGACAGAAAGAGATGGCATGATAAACTGATGCTAAACTTGTACTTGTTTTGTGATGAAGAGTGGATAGAAACGTCTTAAATCTATATAATAAGCTGTTGGGTGTTTACGAATGGCTCTGTGATTTGTTTCCGCGCACAAGATTTCCAAAGCTTCCGTACCATGAGTGTTTTCCACTTAGGATTATTTCGATATTTTTGAGAAGTACATTTTTAAAAGTTTAATGTTTTTTGTATAACCAATAAAATTGTACTGTACATTCCATTTCATCCACTGAAGCTCATGAAATATGAATATTTTGTGTCAAATGTACTTAATACTTGCTTAATATGCAAGAAACTTATGTTGATAGAACAAAGTTACGTAAAGACTGACAGTATCTTGGTGTTTTCATATTATAAGTTCACCTAACCCTCTGTAAGCAGATAAACATTTACCACACTGCACATACAAAAACCGTGCAAATACTAGAAATACAAAAACGAGATTTTATGTTTAGCATTACATTGCTGGTATGAGATGTAATCTAATCTAACCCTGACATAAAAGTCGGTAAGAATAATAATTTAAATTATGGTTCTGTCTCCGTCAGAAATTATAGAGATACTAGTTCAACTAGTAATGTTGAATAGATGAACATATATATTTAGTACTATTCCGCAAATATATTCAAATGAGTGAGTACCAAAATAAATTCGACACGTGTTTCGCCTCCACGAGGCATCCAACACCAACACCTCAAACAAGATCACTCGTAACAAGCAAAAAAGCTATAGACTTGTAGCTACGTCGAGCGCTGGAATGAATTTGCGGTGTTGGTGTTTCTTTGTTGTTCTTGAGGATGCCGTGTCCAATTTTTTTTGGGTCCAACTCCTTACAATGAATTGTCGTGATAGTACTAAATGTGTCATATTCTTATTCAATCATTTGTAATGGATTTCCGCAAAGACTCGTTTGAATCAGCTATCTATTCAACTTTAAAAAGTTTATCTAGAATTCGTGGACATTGGACAATGAGGTTGGTTTGTTTGAGTGTTGTTATTATTTAGTCAATTAGGATTAGGCACCAAGCATAATAATAAAGATGTCATTTGTAAAAGTATGCATTTTTGATGTGTTATAATGATATAATCAACTTAGGAGAATGTGTTTTCTGCTTGGTGGACTAATATGAAAAACCCCTATATTTAAATTAAAGCAGAGAAGTTATGTGTGCTTGCCAAACCTATTTTATTACCTTGCAATCTCATTTCATCAGTCTAGTCAGTGGACATGAATGTAAGTTAAAATAAACATTTGAATGAACAATAACTCAGTTTTATTTTCTTACCAATAACATAATAATATCGTTTTAGCATAATATGTTGATTTATAAATTTTTGGTTAATCTCTTATATCATAATATCTTACTTTGTTAATAATATTAGTTAATAGGGCCTCAAATTTAAGACTTATACTGCACGACTTGGAGTCGATATCCTGGACCTATTACGTTTTCGGAATTATTTCACGGCGCCTGGTAGAAATGTCATGTGACCCAAGAGCGGGTTCCAATCAGGCCCAGCATATTGGCAATGCCATTCAACGTGGCAATGCCGCCAGTGTCTTAAGGACCCTGTTATCTGGCAGTATCAGTTGAGCTATTTATACCAAGTTTTAAACAATCCTTAGATAACAAATTAAAAATGTTTATTTCTAAAACAGTAAAGCTATAAAACAAGATTTGCTTGCAATTTTTACAATGATGACAAAGGTGAGGGTAGGCTCTGCTTACCATTTTACTAGGGACTGTTAAAGTATATATTTTGATAGCTCAACTGTTTCACATGTCTTAATAGTTATACTGCTATGGTGTATTGCTACTTAGTAAATACCCAAGAGAATGTCATGTTACTATCATTGATTTGAACTTTTATTGAACTCATTTTATCTCGCACTACAACACATGCAATCAATAGCTCTTTATTCTTATTACTCAGTGCATTCAACCTCACTGTATGTCTGAATCCTACTAGAGTATTTATCAGTGAGTTTGATACATTACTGTCCCGTGTCTCTTGTAGTTTTGGACCAATTCACATGTCTTAATAGTTATACTGCTATGGTGTATTGCTACTTAGTAAATACCCAAGAGGGTGTCTTGTTACTATCATTGATTTGAACTTTTATTGAACTCATTTTATCTCGCACTAAATCACATGCAATCAATAGCTCCTTATCCTTATTACTCAGTGCATTCAACCTCACTGTATGTCTGAATCCTACTAGAGTATTTATCAGTGAGTTTGATACATTACTGTCCCGTGTCTCTTGTAGTTTTAGACCAAATCTATTAAGAACAGTAATAATATACTCTGCTATAAGCATTACGGGAATAGGGTAGTAATCTTTACTGTCCCCTTTGATAACTTTATTAGTATCATTGATTAAATTTATCAATGAATTTATACAGGATGCTGTATCAAAGTCTGATTTTAATGATTCAAAGTTTGACTCTTCTACTTGCTGTAAGTTCTCTAGCATTTTGTCCTTGTAATCTCCACTAGCTTTATAATCATTGTTGTTTACATAGATAGCTGCTTCCTCAAGAAAGAATTTGATTTTTTTCAGTACATTCTCAGCATTCTTCATCAACTCATCATTGAATTCCATAGAGTACCTGTATCTTGACATAAGACAGGCCATTCTGAAAGTGTCTGCACTGTATGAAGACAGTAGATCAGGTATTGATATAGTATTCATTAGAGATTTGGACATTTTAGTATCTCCTTTAACATGTAAGTGTCCTACGTGGATCCAATAGTTAGCCCATTGTCTTGTGTTGTGAAAAGCACATGATTGAGCCTCCTCATTCTCATGATGAGGGAACTGTAGATCGATTCCTCCTGCATGGAAGTCCAGCTGGGAGCCAAAAACCTTGCTGACCATAGCAGAGCATTCAATATGCCATCCGGGTCTGCCTTTACCCCATGAAGCATCCCAAAACGGCTCATTTGGCTTATGAGCTTTCCAAACTGCAAAATCCATCTTATTTCTCTTAGCCGCATCAGATGGTTCTCCAGAATCTTGCATCTTCTGTAACTTCCCATATGATGAGAAATTACTAGTGTCGAAGTAAACTGATCCGTCATTGGCTACGTATGCCATACCGGAATCAACAAGACCTTGAATGAACGATTCAATTGAATTGATATGTTCCGACACCCTTGTGATTATCAGAGGCTTTTCGATGTTAAGTGAAGACATGTCGAGCCAGAACTCATGTTCGTACCGCTGCGCAACTGCTGTAAAATGAGTTTTGGTTTCAACACCTTTCTTAATAATCTTATCATCGATATCTGTGATTCCCATAGCGGTCACGAGTTTTACGTTGAAAAATGTTTTTAGGATCCTTTGAATAATGTCTAGTTTCACGTAGCAGCTGGCGTGGCCTATATGAGCCGAGTCGTAAACCGTAGGCCCACAAGCATACCAGGTGGCGATGTGAGGGTCGCTCAGAATGACCGGGACATTTTCGTTGGCCACACAGTTGTAAATATACGCTCCTATTGGGTTTCCATTTGGCATGAGCCATCGAGTTTCTTTGTAGGGTTTCAAGCTGCACACGTGGGATAACTTTCTTGCAAGTAGAGGAAGTATTTTACCCATTTTACTATAATATACCTTGAAATCAAAATCGATTCATCACAATCACAAACCCAAAACAAAATAAAACCCACCCCTCCGCCCACCTGCTAGAGGAACAACAGCTGATCTTTTTTGATTTGACATTTGATTTAATTTATTAATTCAAAAATGTCATTGTCAATGTCGATAGCTAAATTCTTCACGTTATCAATCAATAGATGGCAAGCAAACAAACAAAGACTGAAAAATCTGTCTCCTCTTACTCTTAGTGTGAGACAACATGAAGCAAGCAGAATCTACCATACTAATTTAACTTTGTGTTTATTTTCTTCTGTGAAGTGAATCCTTCTGTGTTTAGCTATTAATTTACCTAGAAATGGTTTCATACGCACCAGATGAAATCGGGTTAGCAGATAAGTCGCCATGCGCCGCTATCAGAGCCGATCTCAAGTCGTGTTTACTAGAGAGCGACTGCTGTAGGAAAGTACGATATCTGTTTATTTTCTATTCATACTTACCATACTCGTAATTGATTTATATGCCTATCTTTGGTGTTCTGGAATCACCCAATATTATTACTTTCATTTGCAGGAGAAGAAAACACCAAGAGAATGTCTAACACTAGGAAATGTATCTGATGAATGCACTCAACTGCGGCAGATATTCTTTGAATGTAAACGTTCCATTGTGAGTGAATATCTAAATACTTATAATTAGATAATTAACTAGGTAACTAAACTTAAAACTTTACTATATTAACTTATGCCTATTGTTGGTTGATGTATTATACTGACAACTTCTACTATTGGACTACTATAACTTAGTTTTTTTTTTACATCTGTATGTTCTAGCTAGAGGTTAGTATTAAATAAAAAAAAAATATTGGTGGAAAAAGCACACAACACTATCTAGCCCCAAACTAAGCATATATTATGGTGACCAGAAGATTGATAGAATACTTATATATTTTTAAATACATAAGCACTTATGATATTTAAAATTTTGGGAAGATGAGCTGAAACTTACTGCAGGACCCAAATGGAGGGGAGTTGCTCAAGACAGGAAGCAATGGAAACTACTGGAGGAGGCCTTTGCCAAAAGGCACACTGAGTTTAGAGACATCCTGTAGCCAAATGAATCAAACAATACAGTCATAAAAATCAATCCCAGTCAGTTTAACGGGCTAAAACATAATATGATATTTTATAACATCCAGACACAGAACAAACACATGGGTTCATCACACAAATGTTTATCCTGGGAAGGACTCGAACCTTCAACCTACAACGCAGAAGGCTAAACAAAGTCATACTTTAACTGCACTAGCATCTGCATGCTTTGCAGTGTGGTACATAGGTAATTATGTAGGCCAAGTGCATGTGGATGTGTATGTGCATCACAAACAGTGAAGACTTCTGAAGTTGTTAAGGGTAATAATGACAAGTGAAGACCCAAATGAATGTAACATCTAATGAGCATAGCAAAAAAATTTCAAGGGTCTTATTAATTTTTTTTTAATTTACAAATACTCAAAATCTAGTTAGTAAAGCTTTAATATCAGTGATAATTTTACATATATTTCTTTTATTAGAATATTAATTAGTTTTTTTTATTAGAATATCCAACTATATTTTTAATTTTTAAAACTATCATGGTTTTGCACATAATTTTCACTCAAAACGGGATATTTACCATGATATATGAGCTCGTGATCATGGCGCATGCAACTGTGCCGAAATATCGAGAAGCAGAAAAACTCATATATCATGGTAAATATCCCGTTTTGAGTGAAAATTATATATTTTTAATATTTATCAAACAAATATTTGTATCAAAAAACTGTTTAGGAAAACTTCTAGTATCTTTAAAATACCTATCTAATAATATAGGGTACACACAATGGGTTAGTAAAATATTTAAAAAATCATCTCAATCAATCATTCCGGGATTAATGTTGGATTGAACATAACTCTACTTGTGGTGTAAGCTGACAAAAGGGCTTAAATAAGATCCACTTTCTGTTGACATTCACACCTTCCGAGATATTAAATTGTATGTATACTACTAGCTTGACTGACTGAATCAAACTGACTGAAGCATTATTGCTTTAATTTCCATACAATTTATTTTTTCCCCGAAGCTGTAGGGAAACTAAGTGTGAGGAATTTGTCTAGACTCCCAGGTCACTAACTGAATGCCTATGGATGGCATAGTCTTATTCATATCTATTTATTAAGAGAAAAATGATTTAAAGTGGTGGTCATCTAATTAGAAACACCTAGTTTGATATTTTTAATAAAGTAATTAAAATTATTAAAGCATTCAATAAGACAACATTTTTTTTCTATACTTCACAATGTACATTCATATTTATCTTTAGTTTTTAAATACGAGCAATAATATTTAGACAACAAAAACGAAATTAAAAAGAAATACCTATCTGTGAAACAAGAAGTATCAATATCGTTAGGACTGGCAGAGTGGACAGTAGTAGTTAGAAACATTGGTATGACTTGGTTCTAAAATTGAGTTTTTAAACTAAAATACAGTTCTCACAAATGTCAATCACATTGTGCATTTTGCCGCAGTTTCTTACTCATTACCATATGTTACTATTTTTTATTGTATTATTTAAAACGGGTAAAAATAAGGGCGTCTACTCTGCGATCCGCCTTCGATATATCGAAACGATAAAGTCGTTGAATTGTACGTAGAATTCAGTCGAATGGACTGTTATATCACTATCAAATTCAAGTTATCGAATTGTCTGTTGTGGAGGATTACGACATCGATTGTCAAAAGTAGTGTCAGTCGTTCCATTGCTCAAAACGAGTCGAAACGTAGCTAAGAGTAGGATTTTGCACGATTATTGACCCGATATATCGTTAATTGATTTCAAGAGTAGGCCCTCTTATGCAGCAACGAGAAAAGTTATAGTGCACAATAGTGATGTAAATATTTGTCAAATGCAGTCGAAATGACAGTTGTCTCATTGTCAATTTCAAAATAATCGTACCGTCTGTTTCGGATTACGACATTGATTTTTAAAAGTAATGTCGGTCGTTCCAATGTTCAAAGTGAGTTAAAACGATGTAGCTAATTTTGCACGATCATTGTCTCGATATATCGTTCATCTATTTTAAGAGTAGGGGGGCAGATCTGCTAGATGGCAGGGTCCTTAAGACACTGGCAACACTGCCATGTGTTATGGCAATGCTAAAACGCTGAGTCAGATTAAATCCAGATCTTTGGTCATAATCGCTACTTTTTGATTTCAGCTGGACAACAGACGAAGGTTTAGGGGTCACAAAGGTTACTAATGTGGATGGAGCAGAGTGGTTTCCTTACTAGAACTGGTGGGCCCTTTTTGAGTGATTCTGATGTGAGTTAGTTATTTTATTTAATAGAAAATATAGTTTGTTATATGTACAAATAGTACCTATGTGATAATTATGTTAAATAAAACATGTCTGTTTTATATGGATTTTTAATATATTGCCCTGTGTGAGTCTATTGCCCTAGTAGACTTCTAGTAGTGTACGAAAGGAATCTCTGAGGCGCACTTTAACCAATGTGTTTTTTTTTAATTACTAGTGACACATTAAGAAGTAGACTTTTCACTTCTCTAACCCCCCCAGGTTCAATAAAAGTTGGCTAATGTACAATTAGCCACACTTTTATTGAACCCCCTGTAGGTATAATACGCAGAAAAAAAAAAGAAAAAATGTCCAGTAATTTGCTGGGTATTAATATGAAATTTTACGTGGCAGAGAACAATTTTTAGTTAATTTTGGGAACACGCCAGAAAATAAAACATCACATAACAAGTTTCAATTTTAATACAAAAATAGTCGAAATTTGATTGAAATCTCTATCGTAATCTACAAAGAGCTTAAGCCCGTTAAAACTAGCTTTTTAAGCTGAACATTATTAATTTGGTACTTACAAACCTTAGTCTTACTTTAGGCCCACTGTCCACTCGAGCGTCGTGAAAAGCGTACGCGTGCGTATATCACTCTTACGAACAGTTTAGCACTATAAATGTTGTGCATTGTACTACTTGATGTTGTATTGTGTACTTAAAGCTTTTACAAGTATATTACTATAAGATAAGTACGTCAACTTGAAATTACCTACCATTTTCAATTTCCACAATATCTCACGTCACAAGGTTTTACGGCTTTCGATCTAATGCAAATGTTATAGATTGAACAATTGGTTTGATTGATATACCTAACTTTATAAGGTGGTTATACCTGTGTCGCTTTAGTGGATACTGGGCCTTCCTGATTTTTACAAGCCAAAATGGTCTCAGAACCACTTTTCATATTTTGTCCTAATAACTAGAAATATATGCTGACAATTTTGAAAAAATCTATGTTAAGTAAATTGAAGTTAGTACATTTCAGTTAGACATTATAATTTTAGCTGAATTGAAAAATATTACTAATTAATATCAGAACTTATGATAGGTAAGTTATCTAAGTAAACAAGTACTTATAGAGGCATGACTTACTTTGTGTAAGATGTTACTATCGTATTTCTATGTGTTATTGATAAAATAGATTATAAATTTGAAACTAGATTTAGGTACATAATTCTATATCTTTTTAGTTAAATTGTTTGTTTACTAAATTGTCTAAATTTTAGAGTTCAAGATGTTAGAACGAGTGGCTATGTTTTTAGTAAGGTAAATCATTTCTAGTATCCAATGGTAAGGTGTTGCTAAGTGAATTTAATTGTTTATGTAATAATACAGTTTCTAAGTCCCAATTAGGGTAATCGCATCAATAATTTACTGTAAAAATAACCTGAATTAATTGTACATTTATCTATTTATAACTAGTGCATTTAAGCTTTATTTTATTGCGTATCATTTATTAATTTAAGTTATGATTAATGTAGATAATTTGACTTGTAGGTCTTCGATTCTTGTGCGTGTATTAAATATTAGGTAATCTTTGAATAGCGTGGTCCATTTACATTCTACTTTACCACAAAAATAAGCAATGATTTGAATAAGACCCAAATGCTCCATAATTTATTACAGATAGGTCACATGTACGTTTATTGTAAAATTCATTATACTTTGTACAAAATTGACCTAATTCAAAAACAGGGTTATCTTGTAATCTTGTATTAGGGAAATAAGTAGATATTTAATTTGTTTTTGTGGTAAGTTGAATGTTTTGTTTTATATCATTTTCGAGATTATTTTAATGATATGTTCGATTGGATATGTCTACGAACATAAGAATATAGTTTCTGAAAGTATTCTGAAAATATTGATTCTTTGTTAAAAATATTTTATCTGATTAAATAGTAATTATAATGCTACGAAATTCACCATCCAAGTGCATTTGATACAGAATTAATTCAAAAAATGCACAAACTGTTGTTACCGTCTGACTGTCTTTGTTGCAAATTGTGTTATGAAAATCATAATTATAATTGTAAAATCATAATTCGTAATTTGTATTCAATGTTTGCACATTTTTTAAATTACGCTCTGTATGCGTACGATTTGATATTTATTTTTGTAACTGCACCCAAGGCTGTTATTTGAAATATTTTATGGAATGCGTAACTTGTACATTCAAACGATACGTACGCGTTACACTGTAGTGGACACTTGGCTTAAATAATATTGCTCTAGGAAATCCTACCAAGTAATTAGATGAAAGAAAGCGAATCTTAGACGAAATCTAGAATTAAAGGAAGCGTCTACCAAAGTACTATCGAGAAAAGTCACTTTCATATAGTAAAATCTTAAAATCTAAGTTAGCAAAGAACACTTTGATTCGTACTCTCTTCTCGTCCGAATGTAATTACATTAATTTGAACGTAGTGCGATTTGCCCAACTCTTCTGTTACGTGACACACATATCGTCAATTTAATTCAAAGCCAACGATGGCTTTATTTCTGTCAGGGTTTTGTTTTCAGACCTAATAAAAAAAAGGCATAAGAAAAATGTCGTATCCCCTGATTTGTGCAGGTTCCTGGCTACAAAAAAACTTAGATCAGAATACAATTGGGCAAATTGCTCTATAACGTTATTTTTTATACTTTGGTCCGTTTTTACAATATGAGCTTTCGGTTAGATACTTACGGTCGGTCTATAGTAGAATCTCTAAATTTAGCCTAAAACTACTGAGAAGATGAATTTCTGGGTCATCTGTAACGTATTCCATCACCAAATAAGCCAATGCCAGAATGCCACCAAATTAGAACTATCACGAAACATTCAGAGCTCCAGTACGCTGGATCCATATAATTTTATTTTCCGTTGTAGATGAAAAGTAATATGTCAGTTCAGATCCAGAGTTTAAAGTGACCTCTTGGCGGTTCTGAGTTCCTAGTACATGTTCATAACAAGCAAAAGCAGGTAATGACCTGACACTTTTTTTAGTGTCAGTAGATCCATCATTTACACTGATAATGTGACCATGGGGAATGACCAGTATCTATTCTGAGTTTCGTCTAAATCGGTTAAACTGACGGCGTGATACCCAACACACAAACACATACATTTAGGATAACATTGGCTATACTATCACAGACTCAGACCCAAGATGTCCATTAGAAGGTTTGTATCGGTCGATACAAGCCGGTGTATCCGCACAGTCTCGCCCTAAGAGCCGTTATCAGCATGGCTGCACCAGACAAGTTGTCCATAAGGTGAGCACATTCACACACCAGAAGATACATCTTGTCTCCGTGGGAGGCCACGGATTTGTGAAGGGCTATCTTCCTCATCCCTACACTATGGGGTAAGTGTCGGTAGAGCATACGGGCTCCAGTCCAGTAGAGCCAGTTCTTCTCGAAACGCTCGCCGTCGTCGCCTTCGAACACCTGGAAAGTTAATGGGGTCAATATGGGGAAATTTAATTCACCATCTTGCCACTTGGCCTCTAACCGGTTTAGGTTGTACTATGGGAGCAGCATAGTGGTTATGGAATTATTGTTGATCGATGGAATACTTCAATAGGTAAATAATTCGGGCGTGATTGTGCGTAAGTCCATTACAAAATATTGAATAGGTAGACCCAAATGAAATTCGACTCTGAATCTTTGGGGCGATTATGAAATTCTGATACTATCAAAACTTTGATACTAATCGCTTACAGTTACTATTGATAGATTGGTATTACGGAAGGTTGATGTTGATTGTCATACATGCTGTCATATGAATATAATCCTTAGATCAAATAAATATGAAGACGGAGCGCCACAATCAACCAAAATAAACCGTGCAAAATGAGCACGGTTTGGGTAGAAGTCTAAGCGTGTGTGCGTGTATTTACACGGAGGAGCATGGTTTTGAGACTTCACTTTAGTTATTCTTGGCCGACTCCGTTTACATATTTCATTGGTCTGAGATAGAGATAGAACGTACGTAATAGTAATCCATCTTGTCAAAACTGGTTC
The DNA here is from genome assembly GCA_948098915.1 of Lampropteryx suffumata. NCBI lineage: Eukaryota > Metazoa > Arthropoda > Insecta > Lepidoptera > Geometridae > Lampropteryx > Lampropteryx suffumata. The sequence goes on along the minus strand of OX402557.1, from coordinate 17,021,033 downwards.
CAATTACAATCAAACTTATAATTGAAATTATGCCCATTGCTAATCGAATCTAATAGACATTGGTTGTGTCAAAAGTTCCATAATCGCCATTCAGATCACTAGTACAGCGTTTCGCCTGTCACCCAGAGACAAAACTATGAAAATCTCAGTGTACTTCGTATACTTCGTATGAGTCAGCCAATTCTGATGAGTTAACAAGCCGCTTAGAAGCTTTCGTCGTAGCCTAACAACCTTTGAAAAGTCTGCATCGACACTGATCAGTCGCAATAATACCCCAGATCTAATACTTTGCCGTCGTCCGTCTGAAAAATTTGGGTCAAGTTAGGGTAAATTGTAAATTGTTTATTGAGCAACTTAGCTTAACAATAAGTACACGTTGTCAAATGTCGAGTAGTTCAACCAATTCATAGAAGCAATACCTATGACCTATATAGAAACAAGTCTATAAATAAACTGACCATAGTTTGACTGCATGATTATATTCCAGCTGTAAAAGTTCCCATACGTATGAGTGATATGACATTCGCTAATAAAAACATTTCACTCAACTACAACATACACACATCAAAAAAGTCTAAGCAACACATAACTTTGTTTTAAACTTTGGAATCTGAAACATTCTTTGAATAGTCGAAACTCTTTGATAAACAAATAAATACTGGAGGGTTTTTTTTCAGTACATTATGTTTTTAAATAATAAATACATTATTTTGTCCACTTTAACGGCACGGACGACACAGGATGCGGTTTTATATCTAATTCATAGAAAAAAAAAATAATAACCGCAGTAATCATTGGTTGTGTGTCGCACACGAGTTTTTACTGTGTACTGGATCGTCGTCATCTTACCGCGGAAAAGATGCAAACAGCTACTGTAGCTCTTTGCATATTTTCCGATGCGACTTTTCAATTTCTAGCATCCCTAAAGGGATGAAAATGAGAACAGTCAAGCCTATGTTGCCCGGCATTTCGGTGTTTATCGAAGCGTAATTTGCCGACTATGGCGGCGTTATTGCGACATAGGTGATCCGTCTGAACAGCACCCAGGCCGAGGGCGTAGTACCACTCGTTGTCAAGGTACATCCAGGTAACATGTAGACGTGAACCAAAGCTGACTGCCCAAGAGATCGCACCAAGGCTAGAGAATGTGATGGTCCCGCTGTTTGTCCCCAAACTGTGCGAATCATTTAGTCAACATCAACATTTACTTTTTATACGTTTATATACCTACTAAACAAACAAAATGAAAAATATATAATAATAGTCGTTGAGTTTAAAGCGGGCTCGGAATTTAGTAATATGTACGTATATAAGGATTCGGGATATCTATAAAAAAGTCCCATTAAAAACCATAAAACCTACTAAAAACGTTCAGAATTTGCTGTAAATTTCTCCTTAGTACATTAATTTAAAGTAAACTTTATACTAGAATAAACGTTACATAATAAGACAAATATTTAATATATTTTTTTAAATAATAAATTATAAAACTTTAATTAAACGTAATTGCACGAAATAAATACATTTATAAGTAAACAAATATTCGTGGACAATCAACAAAACCATCTAGCCCCAAACTAAGATAGTTTGTATTATGGTGACCAGATGGCTGATAGAATACTTATATTTTTAAACACATACCTATGATACTTTATAATACCCAGACACAGAACAAACAGCTGTGTTCATCACACAAATGTTAGTTTTAGGAGGGAATCGATCCCGAAAGGTAAATCGGTATTAAAACCAAATGGAGCTGTTCCTTTGAATAAAAAATAAAAATGTGTTTCTTTGAATAAACTAATGTTGTTTGCCCGTGACTTTCATAAAGTTCAAAGCAAACTCGTAATTTTAACTTTTAATTGGCTACGAAGTCAGTAATTATCCCAGATTTACTGGTAGAATAGGCAACAACTGGTAAATTTTCCCACAATTTTCAGTTAAGCGTTACGATAAGCTGTCTATAAGTTATGCATAGAGGCCCTTGAGGGCTGGATTTACATTTTGATTAATAGATAGTTTGTTGCGACATGCATGAGCGGTCTGGAAGATACCTAAACTGTTGTAGAGTCTTCATAAAATTAGCACATCCATTCAAACACTGAATCACACACACATGCACACACACACACACATACACGTACACACGCACACACATGAACAATAGTTTTTATCAAAATTTTCAAGTCATTTCTTTAAGTCTCTATTTTGTCATGGTGTCATTATTTATGTATATATATTTTAACTTTTAAAACTTATGGTTTTGAACATAATTTTCACTCATACCGGGATATTTACCCGTTTTAAGTGAACATTGAGTTTATCTCGTGATCATGGTATGGATCATGGATCATGGATGATATGATATCATGTTTTGATTGAAAATTATATATTTTTTTAATAAGTACTCATTGTTTATCCTTTTGTGTTTCAGTGGTAATTCCTTTTTGTCAACCGCCCACCCGCGATTCAGACTAGTGCCAATAGTAAATTGTATGTAATTAATGAAAGTTTGGCAAACTAAATATATTTGTATGAGTATATTAAACTCTCTTGTATTCGTTTTTCGTAGTTAAGGTAGTTACAAGATGGATCATATAAAAAAGCGCTAGGACCAGGACGAGTTTCTTGCCAGTTCTTCTCGGGCTTGGGTTAGGAGGAATTGGCACCTAAATTCATCTAGTATATAGGACGTTTCAAAATGATCCTTGTGATTGTATTGAATAAAGTATCTTTTGACTTTGACTTTGAGTCAGTGGACAACTGTTGATGGAGTTTATAAACAGCTTAAAGGCCTCTTAATTATTGAAAAGCCGGAATCGACCGCTTAACATGCCTTCCGAAGCACGGAAGTGCTTAGTGAAAATCCCATTGCGGTCACCCTTAGTAATGAACACGCACAGCGTTGCCTAACGTTATCTGCCATGGCTATTATGGAACTTTGTCACAATGAATCAGTTTCGATTAGCAATATGCCTTATTTAGTTAAATAAACGTTAAAGACTAATTTCCCTTGAAGTTATCAATGGAAGCTCGCCCTATGAATCCCTTCCTTTTGTGGATCCGGATGGCTCGAGCCGTGAAATAGGAATGGGTATGATAGGGTGTATGTGAAATCATAGACAAGGTTGGTTTTGAATGCATGTTTGCGTAATAGCAAATTATAATCAGCTCGCTGATCTAATAGCTCAGTTGGTAGTCTATCTTCTGCGCTGTAGATTTTTGGTTCGATCTCCACCCGAGAAATATTTGGTAGATGAACATAGATTTTTTAAAGTGAAAAATTATTTAGCATCGTTGTGATTTGAAAGTCAATGAAATGAAAAAGCGACAGTAAAAAGAGACAGACACATAAATTCATAAGATTTAACGTGGGAGTAAATGAGATAGGTAGCATTATACAGTGTTGCTTATATTCTTATTCGTCTCATTATCTTGAAGCCAACATTTTTGAAGGTTTCACTTTTACCACGTGTGAATTGCACACATGTATTTTTTTCTATGTCTGAGTATATAGGGATCTTGAGTGTACCTATATATTTACAAGTGAACATGTATTTATATCAATCAGGAATTGGGGGAGGAGAGCTGAAGATCCAGCTCAGTGGCATTGTTATTTCAATCATTTGTTTCATTGTATATTAGGTCATTATTTTTGGTCGTCTTGCGAAGAAAACATTGCGCTCTTATTTTATTTCTTTTTCTCGAGTTAGTATTATTGTATTAATTTTTGTTGTGTTTTTATTTAAATAGAGCTAGAGTTATTGACTCGGATGTGAATAATTGGAATAAATGCTTTGTGATTCGACCAAAAATAATTCGTAGTTATTTTATATGGAAGACACCATTTTTAAAGACAAATGAAATGTTATATAAAATATCAAATGACGAACGACAAGATACGACTTTGTGACATCATTCTATAACAATATAAACACTTGACACCTGGCAAAAATTACATTATTTTGATATATGCCATTAACGAAAAGAAGAAAGTTTATATATGTAACCAGTTTTAACAAGATGGATAGTATTACGTTCATTCGTTTTCTATCTGAGACCAAATAAATATAAGGACGGAGAGCAAACAATCAAAGCTGCAAAACCGTGCGCCTCTATGTAAATTCACGCACACACAGAAACAATGCTTCTTGCTCTTAGTACATGTCTCGTCGTAACCCAGTGCCTTAAACATCATACAAAAAAGCATTATACTTTCCTGTGTGGCAAAAACCGGTAATATTACAGAGAAACTAAAAAAAGTGTCACGCAGTAACTCTTCATTAGAAATACCTTTTTATTAGAATTGTTTAGATTATTTAAAACACGAATTGTCACCGAACGCACTTAACGTACAGCGCGAGGGTTACGTACTTATAATTTTGAATGGAGGACGACGTGACATTTACAAGAGCACGGCATGATTTGGGTGTTTCTCCAAGCAGCATAGGGGAGACACTGACTTAAATCAAATGTAGCCATTTCAAAGCTTCATATTAATAAAATTTATATCTGCATCGAAAAACTGGCAAAGCTGATGATCTCACCTTATAAACACTAATGATAAATCCGGTAGAAGGAGTGTGAGACTTCTTCGGTCCCCCAGCCAAGTCGCTGAACGGCGGCCGACAGATCATAGCCACCTCACTGTACAAATCCAGCGTATGCGCTGCAGAGTACCGTATCGTCTTCGGATCGAATTTATTCAGCGATGCACACCGCATGTTGTTGTAAAACAGAAGAGGATCTGTCTGCTGCGTGTTAATGACGTAATACGCTATGAAAGGAAATTCAGCGTTTCGTTCCATATTTGCCAGCAACATTCCCCCAACAGCTGTATTCGCTGTCGCCACTTCGTTCACTAGCTCTGCTGCAGCTGCTTTCTGCTTGAACAGAGGCTTGGTTAGTGGTGATTCTAGAATCGGTTCGATTGGTTCTAAAGGACTCATCAGGTGGGCGAGGATGCAGAGTTTTGGGTCGGCGATTTCGAGGATGCTGAGAGAGTTTGGGGCGTTCTTTGTTTGCAGTCCTTTCTCGGGTGTTGGCGGCGGTACTGGTAACTGGAATTCAAAGAAGACTATGTTCAGTAAGTTAATAAGAGTTGGGTTGAGGACTCTAAAGTATCTACATTTTATTCTTAAAGGTGTCTTAATAAGTGACCTGCATGTCGAGAAAACAGATGTTTCATTAATGGTCACAACAAAGAGCTCTATCAGAGCCACATATCACAAACAAAACAGACATATAAAAATAACTGCACCCAGGCAGGTGCTGAAATATAATGCTCTGCATTTGGTGGGTAAGCTTTTTCTTGGTGCTCTTTTTGGAATACCTACCTCCGGACTATGATTACTTGTGAACTATTTGGACGCGATTCAAGTCCTTTGAGTAAACAAGAAAGTTGGTCGCGACACGTGCATTCATCAATCTGACACCAATAGCGATTTCCATGAAAATAACACCAGTTTAAAAATACACGTACCGGCACGCCATCTGGCAGGAATCGATCTAGCGCATGTGCCGGGATCACAAAGCAGTCCTTCTCCAGCGTTGCGAGGGACACGGGTTCGGTACGGCGCCGGTCCGGTACCGTCACGGCTGGACCCCGGTCCCATCGCAGCAGGGAGACGGAGGGCTCCCGTGTGACCAGCGGCTGTGGCGGCTCCGGCTCCGGGCCTGTACCGCCGCCGAGGACTGGGCCGCATCTTTCTGAAATTATGATACGATAACGCGTTATGGAGAGGAACGGGCCGAAAGAGCTGTATTATCGACTAAAGCCGAGTTCTTAAGTAGATATATAAATAAGTAAATGTGTTATGGGTAGGTACCACATGACTGATATACTACTAATATACATATTTTGTAAACATATAGGATGTTATACATAGAAAAACACTCGGAGCCGATAGATAGACTGATAGAATAAGAAAAAATAAGTAACCAGTCGGTAGTATAATGGGCGGTCTTATCGCTATGTAGCGACCTCGATCAGACAACCTTAAACTAAGAAGAGTAGAATGCGTTTACAAATCATAAAAGCTATCACACACTTAATTACAAATAGATGATTCTTTCTCAATAACGTTGCAACTGCAATCAATTTTGATTAAAGATAAGTAGGTACGAGTATATAGATACTTGTTGTTGGTTGATTATGGCCCGGAGACATATAATAAGAACTTTTTATTTCAAAAAAATATGTTAGAGGAATGACCGTCATAGTTCTCGTACAAAATCCAGACCGTAATCCAATCCATATTGATGCCCAGAAGGAAGGTAATGTTTTAATTTAAGGACCTGCTTTTCTCTTCTTAATATCTACTAATACACAAGGTAAACGTAGATAAACCTAAGTAAGTATGTTTATGGTAGGTATTTCTATTTATAAAATTTCTGTCATATGCAGTGCGAATATCGCCGCATAGCTCTAAAATTAACTAACCTCGTTTCGCGTCTGCATACAAAATCAACAGCCGGTTACAACCAGATCTTACATGTTTGAAAATCAAAAAGTTCTGAAAGTTTTTGCAACTATGTACCTAATACTTACTCAATTAGCTGCGAAACGAATAAAATAGACCATCTGTCAGTCACACAATCTATTTCGGAATCGCAAGCGATTTGTAGGTATCTTGTCTAGAATGCAGGTTTTGAGTTTATTTCGCACCACAAACTTATACAGCTAAAACTTACCACTTGAAGACCAAAACAAAACAAAGACCGTGTCCTTCGCTTTCCACTAACGTTTTAATTCTAAGTCGATAATATTTCACGTTACGTTCTTTACCTCCTCCATCGTTGTATTGCGTGCTGGCCCGTGGCGCCGCCGAGAAGAAGATATGGGTCTTGTAGTGGTGTGGTTCTTCCATGCAGGAGAAGCGTTCCCGGTCGCGTCGCTTCGCGTTTCTTCCCGCTCCGAGCGCCCCTCTGGCTTTTCCCCCTCCCCCGCTGCTAGATACAGTCTTCTCCCCGCTGAAGTTCTTCCGAAACATCAAATTCATCTTGGAATATTGCCCAAAGCTATCCTTGTCGCACTGACGGAACTAGCTATGTCTGTCTCGTTTTAAATTTCCGTAACTAACACTAATTAGTGCACGTCAGCTGGCTATATTCAGACCTCTTCTCTCTCGCTCTTAAATTGAACTAGATTAGTTTGTTTATGTTTTGTCTCTATTTCTTGGGTTGATAACAGTGAACTGTGATTTAGTTATTTAAAACTTAAATTAGTTTCAGAAGTTGGATTCAGTGACAAGCTAAAAGTTTTTGCGTGTCTTGGGATTGAACGGGTTTTCATCATTTGATAGTTTCGAACTTTAACTTCTTTATTGTAACTACAAATTTAACCTCGCACTTGGTCGTCTTACAATAATAAGCTTTATTGAGTCGCCACTAAATTATTATTTTAATAATTACGTTAATTATTTTACATGATCCAATACAATACAGTAAGTAAGTACTTACTTATATCAAATGTTCAGCACCGCTAAATATAACTAAGGTACCTAGTACTTATGTGCAAACAACGACAGTTAAAAGGGACGAGGAGTTTAATAAAACATAGTTTCTTTGAAGTAGACCTAAGTAGGTATGTAGGTACATCAAAGAAAGGAAGTCAAGGAATAGTGTCTGATTGTTCGTTTGTTTCGTTTTCACAGGCTAAACGGCTGAACAGATCTTCATCAAATTTGGTAGGTAAGGAAATAGATTGTATGTTAGGAAAGACCTAGGCTACTTTATATATAGGTACTACGTGTGCGAAGCCGCAAACTAAAGCTGTGGTACAATATACTCGTACTTTGAATTTGGTTTGGTAAATTCGTATAGGCTAGTGGCTCTATCTCCAGATGAATCAATCTATCAAAACATTACTTACTTTTTCAATAAAATCACAAGGACCACTTTGAATCGTCTTCTTACATGCTAGTGAATCTCCGGTTCCTCCTAACCCGTTATGGGTTATGGGTACCAACATGACTGATATACTACTTATATACTATTTTTTTTGTAACTCCATACATATTATACATAAAAACACCCAGACCCGAGACAAATATTTGCAGATTAAACACTTGTCCCGCGACGGCAATCGAACCTTCTGCGTCTCAGGCAGGCCTTCGCTCACTGCGCCACAGAGGTCGTCATATCATTGTACTATATTATTCTTCTTGTCGTGTCATTATTTATTTCTAACCAGTGTGGTAAAAGGATTAATGTGCGCCTCAGAGGCTCCTTTCGTGCACTTAGGTAAGCCTTAATGTAAGCTCTCGGCCTTGCCCACAGGACCCGCAGGAAAGACGAATCAGTACATGTACTATATTAATTTTGAATAAATATTGTATTTATTATTAGATTCTAAGAATCTAGCAGGGATGTATTTTTTCCAGCCCTATGCCTGTGTACTGTGATGAATTCGTAATTATTTAATAGTTTCGTGGAAGGCGTCGAATGCAAGTAGGGCTGACTTGTTGAATCGACACCGACGCCGACGCGACGACGCGACGACGCGACGGTTTCCTTCAAATATTCAGCAGCCTTCATCGATCTGGACGTGTGGCGTCCTTCGAATGGACGCCATGTATTTTACCTATTTGTTATGGTTGAACTACTACAAAGTAATTATTCGCATTCTGTAGCTTTTATGGTTTCGTTACGAACGAAATATGGCAACCTTGAGACCTGCTACTACGTACCTAGATACTTAAGTATGAGTTAGTGCCAACTCTGGTAAAGGAATTAATTGGACGCCCAAAGGCCTCCGTCAAGGCTTAAACATTTTTTAAAAGCCGGGATCGTAATCTTATGGATACACTAGTCAGCGGTACAAACTCCTCAGTGGACGCAGCAAAAATGCATGCTGTTTCACCTAGCATAGTGCCAGAAAAGGAGAGACGTGCATGAAGGATAGTGTTGAGTAGTATGGAGATAGTATGATAATGATATGAAATCATATGATTAGATTAGACTATTTCTACATATAACGACTGCGTAAAAAACATGACCAGATTTATGGCTCAAGGGTTCTCATAAAAAAACTGCTGAATAAAAACAAAAAAAGTTATTTGACCTCTTGAATAAATAAACTATGCTTGTATCTGAATCTTTTTGGAGTTTGTGTTTTTTAGACGCTTCAGTCTTTCAAACCATTTTCTTTTATGAATTTGTTCCGTTCCGATACAAGCATAAATAATGACGAGATAAATTGATATCACTCTTAGTATTGGTTGTTTACAGACGGTGGAATGATCATCCTTCGACGTTTATATGGAAAGATAATCGACTAATTTACTCTTAACGTGCCCTTATCACGGACGCTAACAAAATGCAAGCCAAAACATCCAAATCGAATTGAAATAGTTGCTTTACTGCTTATAGGTATGATTTGGAGGTGCAGAGAGTTTCGGATTAAATACACAAAAGACTTATCCTGATATTCTAAAAAGGACACAATAGCAAGCTAGAAGAGCCCTTCAGATAAGTCGTCCCTGTCGTCTTATCACAAAACGAAGGGCTCTTTTGTGATGACATCTAACACCCTAAAATAGGCGTCATAGGTTAAATCTAAAGATACGGTCCATTTTTGTCCACAATACCTACTACAAATGATCGTGATATTTGTTATTTTTATTTGTTGTTTGTTTATATGTTATTATATATTTGTTGTTTCGTTATTTTAGTTGAAAAATGCACCATTATTCGAATTCTGTTTCTTATTGTGTCATTTCGAACCAGTGTGGTGAAAGGATAGTGCGCCTGAGGCTCTTTTCGTGCACTTGCCGGTTTCCACACGATATTTACCTTCACTGTTTGAGAGTGCTGGTATTAGGATCTTATGCAGGGGGCATCACTAGATCAGTTTCGTAACCACGACGGCTTTAAAACGCATATTTTTGATGGAATTCGTTTGCAATTGACATCAGCCGTCGTACCAGGCAAAGAGTGTTTTCATTGTGACTAGGTAATAAATAAAAAAAACCTATGACAAGACAAACAAATAAAGATAATAAATTCTTGTCTTCCAGCAGAGATCTAGTTCAAACTAAAGCTGAATCATTGTTTAATTTCTGAGTGCTCTGTAAATCTCTCTTGAAATGCTAATTGTTTTTTAAGTGTTCACAATGTGTCTCGACTGGGATCACCAATCTTTCTGGGTGCAGTAATAAGGAACAATAAATTTCAGTTTAATAAAAGAAGTCTTTTGGTCTTCTTCTTTTGGTATATTAGGTCATTCGTTATTCGTTATTCGCCGCGGGACAAATGTTTGTATGATCTGCAAGTATTTGTCTCGGGTCTGGTTGTTTCTATGTATAATATGTATATATTTACAAAAAAAAAGTATATAAGTAGTGTATCAGTCATGTGGTACCCATAACACAAACTCTGCTTACTTTGGGACCAGATGGTGCTGTGTGAAACCAGATGGTGATGTCCGGGATTATTTATTTATTTATTATAAACATAATGCCACCGAACGACTTACTATTTTCTCGTTTTTCATTACTATGATATCATTCCTGCAGATTCAGATAGTCCTAGTCCTTTCTCTTTTCAACCGACTTCAACAATTAAGGAGGTTCTCAAGTTGACTATTTTTTGTTTGTTTGTTTCCTCATATCTCCTTCATTTATGAATTGATTTGAAAAATCTGAGAAGAGCCGTGAATTTAATTGAAGTGACTTACTATTGTACTGAAAAACTACGAAAACTTACTTACTAAATTGTCTTATTAATTGTTTACAGCTTTCACGGCTTTTCATGGCTAAACGGCTGAACGAATCTTGATAAAATTTGTCAAGAAGTTAGATTGTATCATTGAGACATAGGCTACTTTTTATAACGGTGTACTCAGCAAATTAACTTTTGTGAAAATGGAAAAATTTTCTTTATTTACTGCTATTTAGTGTCTATCTGCTCGTTAATTAAAAGGATAATAGTTATAAAAGATATATAGTATGTATTTTCAATGTTTTGCCACACACAAGGAAATATTTCAAATTGTTACTTTTATAATTTAATTATGAAATGATGTCCAAAGAATTCAAAAATCATCTTCTAAAGTTAATAAACTTGCGGCTTACACTAATAGGCGGAAAGTAAGCTTAAAACATTACCCGTTCAACATTGTTCAGAAATCCTTATAATATCCTTTTCTGATCATCATTATCATTGATAAGTATCATTGATAAGTTTATCATTTGATAAGTAAAGTATTTTGACGTGATAACGTCTTATAAATCGATGAAAGTCGGCTGCACGCACGAAAAATCGTCAAGTTCCGCCTGAGCCGAGCGTGCAAGCGAGAGCGCAGAACAAGCGATAGAGAGGCACGATCGGCCTAAGCGTTCGGCTTGTGACGCATCTTAATAGGTTAAGAGTATGCAATTTTTCATCAATGTTTCTTATGACTTTATCACGTAAAATTATTGTCCGTAAACCCACTTTACAAACAACCTTTTTTTTCTACATATAGGTACCTTCACGTTCGTATGAATCAAGATTCAAGCATTGATTGTGTTTCTCACCCTCTAACTTCAAGATAGGAGATAATAAACGCAGCGGCAAGCTTTATCTATGCAAATTGCAGCACACTCCATTGCCGCTTATCTAGCGAGTGCACGCAACTGACTGCCTACTGCCCATCCGATGGACACGAAATGGCAACCGGATGACTACCGTGATATGGGCTAGGCATGTAGCACGTTGGCATTCTGTATTTAAACTGTTAAGACTAAGAATAAAGAATAATTGTGCTACCACAATACAACCAAACAACTGGAAATCGCTGTAGGAGGCCTCGCACAGCGATTTACTTCGTTATAATGGTAGGACATAAAGTCATACTGCAAAATATAAAAAGTACGTAGGTATATTAAGAAACATCCTAAAACGAGGACTTTATATTAAATAACATCATACAAGTTCCACTTGTATTTGTATCTAAATCCATTTATAATACTATCAATCTTACGAACAAAGCGCTTTGCTTCCACATTTATAATGCGTACAGCCAAGGATTCAATACTTTGCCGTCGTCTATGTTTCCTGATTACTACAATCTGAGTCTCTTCAACACGTGAGTGTGAATAGACGAGGTGTCTTCTAGACATTCGTGTCCCATTGTCCTCCGCATCGTCGCTTACCGCTTAAAACCAGCGTTGCTTTGCATGGTATAACTTGTAAGGCAGCATTATGCTGAGTTCAGGACCTGTTTGCACATGCCGAGCGATACTAGTTGGGCCAATGAATGGCCTTCTCTTAGTAGTTGGGGATAGGTAGTGTGTTCTGGTTGTTTGTTTTTTAGATTATTTTAAGTATACATACCTATCTTCACTCTAAAAAAATTATGTTATCATTGTACCTGTCTACCGTTTTGTTCTGAGCTGTCAAATAAACGCTATTCTTTCATTCTTTATATCATTTCATTCTTTACCACCAAGCGAGATCGTGGTCAAACGTATGTCATTTGTTGATAAAAAAAAATCTCCACTTCGATTGATGTTGCAAATCCCTTTTTAATCGTGACCACTGCCATGGAAAAAGTTTGTTGAAGCTTGTTCTCGTTGTAGCTCTCTGTGAGTTTATTGTGGCTGACCCAACCTGGTAAGCGAAGGTAGTCATAAATGTAGGCACATACACGGTTACAAAACTTTTTTATTTACAAAGTGTACAGACGTCTGAGTTAGACATGAAGGTCGGCCTTTGGTCAAAAACTCTATTGTACGCAAAACGAAAAGTCATCAACATGTCTTCATAATAATAAATAACAATATTTATTCAAAAAGATCGTAGACAACATTTACGGTTATTGATGGTATAAGGTAGCGCACAAGTAGATATTATTGTGTGATCATGATATACAAAACAATAAAGAATAAAGGACTCTTAGAACAGTTTTGCTGGGTTCCTCATAATAATTAATATATTGCACATAATATTAATTATTGTCACATTGATAATAGTTCTCTGAGCAGGGGTAAATACGGTTTAAATGAGAGTATTGTAAAGTATGTGTGATTTAACTTAATAATAAGAATATAAAAAACATTGGTAGACAATGCGTACAAAACCAAGCTAAGCATTATGGTGACAAAATGACTGATAGAATACTTATTAATTTTTAAATACTTATGATACTACGAGTATACAACGCCCAGACAGAAAATTACCTGTGTTTATCACACAAATGTTTGTCTTTGGAGGCAATAAAAACTATAGTGTAGTAGGCAGAGCTACTATCACCTAAGCTGGCAGGCCAGTCATAGTACGCAAAAACGACGCATATGTATGAGTTATGTGATAAAAGATGATGAATCAGAAGAAGTATGTCAAGATCGTAACAAGTAAAAATCCTTACATCGGAAACTAGTGTATAAATTATCGAACGTCCGTTGTTCAGCGACGTCGACATAAAAAAGAAGATTTTTTCTTTTCTTCAAGCCTTTTTCACTTTCAAAATTTTTGTAAGTTGTAGTAGGTATACGTTTTGAGAACTATGGGTTTTCCCACACGTATTATTCTGATTAAGATTCTCAAGATAAATTTAAACAATGCTTTCATCGACTAAATAATACGAGAGTAAAAACCTGTGTTTCTCAAAATGTATTCAAGCCATTATCCGTCCGTGTCCCCAATAACAGTAGGACCGAAATAAATAAAAGTGATTCACTACTTAGTATTCACCTATCTAACAATAAAGTATAAGATTAGGTTTATTTTCGTTGTTTCATTCTGTTTTTAACCGACTTCATCAAAAAGGTTCTCAATTCGTCGGAAACTTTTTGTTTTTTTTAGGTATGTTCACCGATTACTCGAAAACGCCTGAACCGATTTGAAAAATTCTTGTTTTTTGTTTAAAATGTTGTTTGAAAGGGTATACTTCCCAGGTAGTCCCATTTAAATTTTATCGAAATCGGTCGAGCGGTTTTTAAACTATCATCAAAAATCTAAAAATTTTATACATCGATGATATTTTTGTTACGTGCAGTGCAAAGCAGTGCGTTTAGTTGGTCTACCCATATTATATATAAACAAAATACATCTACTTTCCACTAAACATTTAAAAATAAAAAAAAATATGGTCCCCAATTGTATCCGATGGAGTTGGTTTTCTTTTAGTTTTTAAAACATAATTATAATATGTCTGTACGTCGCTCGGTTTTTAGTACGTCGTTGGTAATAAAACCTTTTTCTTTTACATTATGACCGTTGGTTGGTGAGGTGGATTGGAGGCTGGCTATTTTATTCTAGAGTTGTCTCGATGGAGGGTATCATAAATGCATTTAACGCACTGTTCTTATGCCAATCGATACGTCAAACATTGTAGTTCGCGGTGACATGTTCATCAATATTGACTGAGAGCTAGTGGCTATTTTGTTTCGTCATTCAGGTGTGGGCATAAAATACAGTGTATTCTTACACTGTATTTTTAATTGTATAGTAAACAGTGTGCATTTGTAATACGAGTACATTATAAATGAAAGGTAAAAAATATTTTCCATAATTTCATGTAATTTTTAACTGTTGTCGCGACGCAGAAATTTTGACTATAATGTGTATCTATGTTTATTTTCGCGGGAGAGACGTCTACAGCGTTCATGTTACGGTGGCAGTTTTAGGCTGCGTTCTACCTTAGATTTATTTACTGCGTTGCTAAGATGTATACATACGTGGATACGTTGCGTTGTTCGGATGTGTCAAACTCATAGGATCGTTAGATTTTTATAGTGCTTAGTTTAGCTTAGTACTTGTGGAAACGGCTGCAACAAAGCTATAGGTTAAAGTCCGAGTGAGACGCAGAAGGTTGGTTCGATTCCCGCCGAGGGACAAATGTTTGTATAATCTGCAACTATTTATCTCGGGTCTGGGTGTTTCTATGTATAATAGGTATATCAAAATATATATAAAAGTGTAGGTATCAGTCATGTGGTATTCACAAGCACTGATTAGTTTGGGACCAGATGATGCTGTGTGAAATGTCCGGGATTATTTATTTTATTTATGATTTTCATATGGAGGTTTGCAAGCTACGGGATAGGAACTACGCAAAGAATGGGAGCGCTTTCCTTTTTCCTCATCGCGCCGCACCTGTCTATCCATCATCTACTAGCGAAGGATCGTTTGGCTCAAGGGGTCTCTTCAAATTAAAAAACTATATATCGGGATAACTCCTACTCTTATCTACATCGTTTAGAACGATGGAACGACTGTTATTACTTTTTCGTATCGTATCGTATCGTATTCGTACTTTTTCGATTTCGTAATCCCCCACAAAAGACGATATAATAATTTAAATTGACAACGAAAAAACGGCAATTTAGACTTCATTTCAAATTAGACGGACATTTCAACGACGCTATCGTTCCGATGTATCGATGTTTCCGAGTAGATGCCAGGTCGCACATCTTCCTCGCACAGCTACCCCGCGCCGCGCGTCTTCATCGCACATCTTACCCGCTCCGCTGCATCGTATGGAAACAGTTGCATAGTTTCATAGCTTAGCTTTGAGCTCGCTCACCTCTAAACTACCTCGCACATTACTCGTGGAAAAGCCTTATGCTTGGAATAGTGTCATTGGAAGAGATGACGACAAATCTGCGACTCGAAGTTTGTTATTATTGAAACAATTATAAAGAAAGAAGAATATATATGCCGTGTATTATGGGGCTCTGAAGGCTATAAAAGACACTTTTAAGCCGTATCATATATTTATATACACAATCAATTTAAATAGGGCAACACTAACTTATCACTCTGCGCCTCTGGCAGCTCGTCCAGAGCTTTTAGAACACTGGTGGTTTAGTGATAGTGGGCCTTCCGATTCTAAGTTCATGGGTTCGAATTCAGTCGTACACTAATGAGTTAGTGTAGTACTCGCAAACGTTGAAGGAAAACACCGAGAGAAAACCAACATGTATGAGAACCTAAAAAGAGCCTCAGATGCTTGTCCCAGAGATTAACATCAATTTTCTTTTGACGTCATCTCTTCCAATCATATTTTCTTCCCGAAATGATGGAATGCGGTTTCAGTATGACGTTAAAAAAGCGTAACAGGCTCTCAGGCTATAGGCTCTAGTTTACGATACTATGAGCGTCAATGACGACGTGAGTTGTACAACACACTGGCATTGTGTTGAGCTGGGCGTGTGCCAATTTCTAACGTGTTATGGCGATTGCACACTTGAGTCTTCATAAAGTCATAAAATGTGATTTCAATTATGTAAATTAAATAAATATACAAAATAATCTATCCTATAACAAAACTGTAGAAGTCGTACATCGTAAGTCCATTGAAAATACTTTTATGAAATTGGGACGATCATAAACATAGCAGATTTTAACAATTTTAGAAGTTCTGTTTGTCTGTTTATTTGGATAAGACTTTCACTTTATAGGCTAGGCTAGTTTATTCTACAGGGAAAGTATGCAACATGCTAAATATATATTAATAATATTCATGAACGCACTTGGGATGAAATTCGGTATATATGCATGTAGTGTGAACTGTTATAAAGGCTTCTCTTTTAGTTTTTGTTAACCTCATTGCTCCGTCATTTAAGAACCGATTTTTTTTTATTTTACTGTATCTTAATATACTTGCGATTAAGTCCCATAGAAATTTCATTAAAATAAGTGGACAAAATATGTCATCCAAACGAAATTTCGTATATTTATATAAATGAAGTCGGATTTCTGTTTAGTTCACTTTCACTTTCTAGAACTAAACTGCTCTTATAAAGTACAAAATAAAAATTATTTTAAAAGATGAGGGTATATTTAAAAACTTTGTGGATAATGCAAAACGCACGGATCATTAATGTTTGGTCACACTAGAGGTCTATCATATAATCAGATAATAGATAAATAGGTATTTGAACACTGTCTCTATTCACTGACATTAAAATGACAAGGATAAAACATACTTTAACGCTACGCTAGTTAATTAAGTGGTTATAGGATTGTGGGAAAGTTTTTTAATGTATAACATTCGTCGGTGTTACCTTCTAAAATGTAGCGTTTTAGGGATAATTAGAATCGAGATGATGAGATTGTGTTTTAAATTCGTTTATGGTTTAATTATGAAAAATGTACCTAATTGTAATAAAAACAGTAAGTCTGTTCAAGGAGTGGTAAACACACCGTGATATGGTAATATTCGGCTCGCATGTACATGCTCCATTAATTACTACAACAGTGGATTAATACGAATAATTATAATAGGTACTTTGGTTACTACTGAGTATAAACCTCTTTAAAAAGTTCGCAAAAATCATATTTGGCATCCGGCAGTCCACCTAGGATTTCATATTTACAGAACACGCTAACATAATCCAGCGCGGGATTGAACCTGCACTTATCACGGCAACGGCTCACGGCCATACATATTATCGAGGAAGTTGTCAATACTGAAAACTTTGATGTTATAAAACGCTACACAAGTATGCTACGCCGTAGAACCTTAGAGTAGCGGGTCATCTACAAAGCTACGCGTTTGTAGACCTTTTCGTATAGTAGGAGTAAGTTGTCGATGTGACGACCGATTTTGCTCTCGATTTTCTCGATTTGAATACGCCACAAAATAAACATTTCCTTCTTTTTCTACTCTGTTGTATGCTCTATCCTTGTCATTCTAATGTGAAATAATAGAGATGACAACAGATATAAAAAACACATAAGTGCTAGTGTGTGTTTATAAGATAGACTAGGGATCTATTTTATTAACTACTAGCTGTTGCCCAAGACTTCGTCCGAATTTTATTTTAAATGATTTTGTAACTTAAATATTTCTACTATAAGTTTCAAACCAATCACACCCATTAAAAAGTTTGCATACAAACATTCACACCCCATTTTACTCCTTTATGAGGGTTATGTTGGAAAATCCTGAAACACGTGTCCATTTATTTTGCATTTTAAGTACCCAAACCAAGTTTCAAGTAAATCGCACTACGTGTTAAAAAGTTTCGTACATTAGTTTTCACCCCTTTTCACCCTCTTAAGGGTTGAATTATAAAAATCCCGCCTGCTATAAAAGGAAGTTACCTTCCAAATTTCAGCTTTGTAGCTTCAGCGGTTTTGGCTCGGCGATGATGAATCAGTCAGTCAGGTTAAGCTCTTTTGTAGGTATAGATGAACACAAATAACTGGCATTTACGATAAGCTTACGATGTTTTTGTGCTAAGGGCGACCTTAGTACAAATACTAGTTACGTTACTTTGTAGATAGGTAACTAAAATAAAAAACTTCCTACTGTGATAGTTATAAAGATTTTGTATCAACGTGTCCTTGCCCTTGGCATTATGTAACCCTGAAAAGGTAAGTAAACACAACTGTCAGTGAAAACTACATCCGCTGTCAAGCTCTGACTCTGATGCCTGGCATCTCAGGTCTTTTGTATTTTTGAAGAGATAACTTATTATGGGAGGGTAAACCGCTTCGTTACGTAACGCGTTACGGCGCCAGTCTGCCTGGCTTCCCTTTCTTTCACGCATACGTAAGCAGTCGTAGGCAGGCTTTTCCTCGCTCACTCTAACCCACTAGCTAGATTAGTTTAAATTATCACTTCTGTCGGGCGTCCCGAGACGCACACGTTTTTTTTAATCAACAGTTCACCTGTTAACATCAAACTGTGCTAACTACAGTGTAAACTTTTCAAAATGTGAAAATTTTAGTTCCTGGTATGGCAACCTGATTATACGAATTGGTAGCGTGTACGTTCATACTTAGGTAAGTGCAATATATATTATGTATGTTATATGTTAAAATAATATTTGGGATACGTTTTTATTTAGATCACAATGTAGTATTTCAGATTACAATTTAACGATGAGAGTGCAAAAGTTTTAAGAATGTGTATCAGCTTCAAGGCCCGCCTTATAAAATAACAATTATATATATGAATATAGCTAAAATGGGCTACAAAATACATTTACTTTAAAATAATTACAAAAATGTAATATACAATAATATAAAATAGATGTGAAATAGTTGAGCTATCTAAGAGACGTTTGAAACGATCTATAGATAGCTCAACTGATCCAGATCACTGCCAGACGGAATCTGCAAGACACTAGAGGCATTGCTACGTGGAATGCTAATGCTAATACGCTGGGCCAGATAGGAATGTGCCGAGGACCTGGCGCAAATATGCAGGTCTTTATAGGGCCTATATATTTAAGCCTTTTGGGTGGAGAACAGGAGCCTATCACATTTTCCAAATTATTTCACGGGGTCTGGTAGCTACAAATGTAAAAAATATAACTCAAAAACGTTGTATCAATAGACTAACGAGTTGCGATAAGTCAGTCGGTAGTGTAGCCCACTTCCATGACCTCGTGTCAATGTTGATCAAAGCTGAATGCTCCCTTGATACCATTTAGCGACTAACATAGGCAGACTATCTAGTTAAGCTTTTTGACATATAGTTAGGTTTATTTTTATCCCCGATAAACCTACGTTTGACCACGATATTGCCTGGCGGTAAGCGGCGATGCGGCCGACAATGTGGCACGAAGAGTACAAAGAGACCCTGATTGTAGTTTCAAAAAATACAGACGACGGTTTCAGCCAATCCTTGGCTGCGCGCATTATAAATGTAGACAAATGTAGATAAACAAGGCGTATGAAAATCTTAATAATGTTACCCGTGTATCCCGTGCGAAACCGCCGTGGGTCGCTAAGTCATCGAAACGAATATTTGTTTGAAAGCTGTTTAAAAGATAACAAAGAGACGTACAGGCAGATACACTTTCGACTCTGTTTTATCGTCAACGATCATTTAAAACTGTTTAATTAAACACTAGTGTCTCTAGTGAGCTGTAGACTTCGCGAACATTTTTGGAAATGACTGATATATAACTTTTTTTACGATATCAGCCCCATATCTCAGCTATTTTGAAAAAAATCCAAAAACTGAATCGACATAAAAGTTCTATATAGTTATAGAACCTGATCACATAATCGCTGGAAGAAATCGCTCGCTTAGCGATAAGACCGCCCATTGTACATATTTTTTTAGGTATTCTTAGTTGTCAAATTGTTTATGTGCTAGTTTTAAGGTGTACAATAAAGTGTTTTCATTCATTAATTAATTTAATGGATTAATTAACCTATTAAAAACATATTAAACATGATATTTTATAACATGATATAACATGATATTCTATATTTATATAAATAATAACCTTCATACTGATTGAAGCTTGCAGATTGGTAGACTTGCAGCTTTTATTATACGTATTCAGGGCTTAGATTCATGATCCACAAAACGATGAGTGGGAATGACAATAGTTAGGTGTAATATTAATAAATAATAATAAACATTGGTGGACAATGCACACAACACCATCTAGCCCCAAACTTAGCTTGTATTATGGTGACCAGATGACTGATATAATACTTACATATTATTAAATACATATGTACTTATGATACTTTATAACATCCACACACAAAACAAACACCTGTGTTCATCACACATATGTTTATCCTAGGAGGGATTCGAACCCTCAAACTTAGCGCAGAAGGCAGATTTACTATCAACTGAGCTGACAACTCAGTCAAATAATATAATAATAGTTCGTTTAGTTTGACTGTCTTCTATAATTGAACTTTGGTTTAAATACCCCACGAGAACGATTTCGTTCGCGTAATATTCTTTTCATATGTATAAACTTGAACCAAACGTTCATTGTAACTGTTGGGGTTAAACTTGGGAATTTCTTTCTTAGTCAACGTAAGTTAGTAAGACGTTTCAAAGTGATCCTTGTGATTGTATTGAATAAAGTATCTTATGACTTTGCTTTTGAGTTTGAGTCTCCAAAAAGAAACTCCCTTTATCTGCCCCTACTTATGGATTTGACTGTGTGCTTCTTCTTTCGTCCTTTCGTGCACTTGGCACATGTGCACGAAAGGAGTCTTTAAGGCGCACCTTAATCCTTTCAGTACAATGGTTCCAAATATCTAGTGATACGTGACACGATAGTAATAACCTAGATGTGTCGTAAAAGAATGAAAGTGAGCTGTCCACTGCCAATATAAAAATCTCCTAATGATTTTGTATAGGTATGTATGGTACGCGATTCAGTGATAGATTGTATCGCGTATAACTTTGCCTTCATAACGAAAATCTATTTGCGAAGCCCTCCATTGTGATGGTAATCAGGCTGTCCACATCACGGCTAGCTCCACCCGGAGCATTGAATACATTGAATTGCGTAAATGACGCGAGGAATTCTATCGGAATAGATCTTTCTCGGCTATCTCTTTGTTCTCAGGACAAACATGAGTTGTCTGCATTTATTTGCTAAATCCGTGTAAAACCCTTTAATCTTTTTAAGTTTAATCTTAACTTTTAAATGTATATAACCTATCAATCTATTTAATTATTTTGGTCCACCTTCGTAACTAAGATTTCATAACTAATTATATATCAGGATTTTTTTGCACTGTTTTATAACCAGTTATTAAACAAGACTTTTTTTCCATTTTTATAAATAAGTTATGAAATCTTAGTTACGAACCAAACCATTTAATCAGCCTACATTTACCTACTACTGAGTATAGGCCTCCTCTATATTACGCACTCCTTTCTCTATAATATCTAAAATAGTAATTGGAAAAAAATATTGGGATTGTTTAGTTAATTAATATAAGACTGTATTGTTGGATGGCCCATTATTGTTTGATTGTTGTGTGTGTCAAAACAGTACTCGTATGCCTACTAATGCTACTTGTAATATTTTACTGAGATTTATGACGAATGTGATTGCCTAGATAAACCTTTTCAGGTTTTAAGGTACAATACCTATGGAAGTCATTGTACAGTTTTAAAAATAAGAAAATAACCTAAGTATATACTGCTAGACTGCTAGTGTTCATATTACGAGTAGGTATTATTTACGCTGGGTCGCTCATGGCGTCTCTTGTTAGTGACAGGCTACAGCTGTCACTTACAAACCTAGAGCCCTGAGTGTCAGAACTTCTTTGAAATGAGTCCCGCAATTTGCATTTAATTATTGGTTCGATTTCCCTGATATAGGTACCCTTGTATTGTTATACTTTATGAGTTGTGGTGTTGGCGTTGATCCAACGTCGTGATACTCAGCCGACGACACTTCATATCTCTGGTATCACTTACAGTCACACTGCCAAAACGATTTCCTCAATATTTTTTTACTACAACCTGAAAGATACTTATTGCCAAGTGATATAATATGTATAATATGTATGTATTTACAAAAAAAAAAAAAAGTATATAAGTAGTCATATCAGTCATGTGGTACCCATAACACAAGCTCTGCTTACTTTGGGGCCAGATGATGTTGTGTGAAATGTCTGGGATTATTTATATTTATTTATATTTATATATAGATATCGCACCGGATAAGATACAATCAATCAAAGAAGAGTACCACGTTGGGCGCCAATGTATTTTTTTTTATTAATTTTACCCATAAATTTGTTTTAGATTTGCGACTTTGTTTTCGTAAGTCTTGGCACTGTTATAATCTTTCTTCTATGGCTTCACGTGTCACGCAATGTTGAAGTGATCGTGCGGTTAATAGATAGTAGTGATGTTATGTTTAATATCAATATAGCGTGCTTAATATATTGTAAATTGTTCCATTATTAATGTGCGGAAATTTATAAAAACCATATGACACAGGTTTTTATAAAAACTTGTTAGTGATTAAATAATCATGTACAACTAGATCTATTTAAAAAAAAATAGCCAGTGATAATTCAATTAAGTTTTCAATCGTCAATTTGCCGGAATATCTTGAGCTCAATTTGACCGTCATTCCAATGACTTGCCGCCACATGTGCAGATTTACCTCGTTTAAATCCAGTCCGAAAATATAATATCTCTGTCGTTTCATACCAAGGTGACAGAGACAGACGGTTTAAGCATATTGTGGTAAAATACCCTGCTGGATTCCCGCCAAAATGGTTCGGGCGATGTAAAAAAAACACACGCTGCTTAAGGTCGGAACAGACGGTTTGATCGAGGAATACTTTGCATTATGGATTGATTCCTCAATTTTCATTTATCCGACAATGTTAAAAACGAAAAATGAAATAGATTAAACGAAAAACATCGTGCATTTTTAGGTTATTGCTGAACAAGTAAGCAGTTTGTTTGCAGCATATTTCTGTGGATACTGTAGGTAGCTAGATGCATTAATGTGAATCCTATTCATATTTGTTATGCACGAAAATTCTTAGATAATAGTAGACAGTCGACTGTTAACTATCTGATGCGTCCGCGCCTTTACACGTAGGCGTCCAGCTGGATAATTGGCGAAATCGTTTCAGAATTCTGGCATCAAATGCTACAAAAAAACCGTTTGATATTTGCGTTACTGTTTTGTTATGCTTTGACAATCTTTCGTTCATCATGTCTCTGGGTTTTGTCACCGTTGCTCGGTGACTATGTTTTGGAATTCATTTTACACGTAATACACTGATTTACCTCGAAAGGTAGGTTATTCTGGTATTTGCGAACCTACTGAGCTACAAAGTAAACAGATCGTAATCTTTAAAATGGCATGCATTAATAGCACTAGGTAAAAAGTGTGATGGCGGTCATTAGTCGTAGGCCGGTTCAGGATTTCCGCAAATTTGTTATTAATGTTCTGGTTATACTGACCTTCACGGGTCTATACAGGGTATAGGGTCTTGGAACTGAGTGCTTGTTAAGTTATTACGACCCATAGATTGAACATCGTAAACTTGATACTTTATTTTATTTCCACTAGTGATACGCCTCCGCACGCATGCAATTAACTTGTAATAGATTCAATTAATCAAATAAAATTATATGCAATTTTCATAGGGATCTATACATTTTTTTAAATAAAATACAACCCATGCTACTCGCACGCATCGACAGACAGTTTGCAAGGACGAAACCCAAAATCGAAAGGCCAAATGAAAGAGCTGAAACTGTTCCAGTCGGCTTCTTGCTCACAACATACGGATTTAGTTAACATTTTGTTTGACATAAAAATGTTTTCATAGTGCGTGAAGTAAAACATAATTAATTCAGTTAAGCAAAGGCCGGGGTGTGGTTTAAAACTAGAGTTATGTTTACGCACCAATTCCGGAGGTGGTCACGCATGACGGCTTAACCCGTAGAGTTTAAGCCCAGGGATTCTTTACTCACATTTTTGTATTATTTGTTACGTTTTGAGCACTAGGTAACATATAAGCTCATTTAAATCGCGTTGTGCGTGTCTTTGTGATTTTCGTGATGCAGTCAAATGTATAAAAGCATTCGGACAACAATGACGTGCTTCTGAAGATACGTAAAAGGTTAAGCTATCAGTTCCGGCTCCGTTACTAAGCCATAGAGTAAACTATCGCAAATACTCATAGAATTCTGTACTTATTATAGAAATTGTGATGTGTCCGGATACCGCACAATGGGCCGTTATAGGCCTGGGTGGGCCTTGGGGAACCCCTGTCCATTAGCGGTCTATGTGACCATTCTTGGGTCAGGGCCGCTAGGGAATGCCGCCACGATATTTGGTTATCAATAAAAATAACTTTGCTTTTGTGGCAAGTGTTAAAAATAGATTTCATGTTAGGGAAAAATAACTTCTTATGAGAGCTTTTCTTCGTAGAGTTAGTAAGTATACGAAATAAAAACATAGGTAAATAATAACACTTATTGATATCAGTTATTGATACGGCACATCTTCTCGTCACAGATAACCGCATAACCTCAAGACGAAAGTCTATAATCAATGCGTGTTGCTAGTGATGACATATGGAACTGAGACTTGGTCGCTAACTATTGGCCCCATACACATGTTTAGAGTCGCGCAACGTGCTATGGAGAGAGCTATGTTGGGTGTTTCACTACGTGATAAAACCCGCAACTAGGAAATCCGTAGAAGAACCAAAGTCACCGACATAGCACTCAAAATTTGCAGGCCATATAGCTCGCAGAACTAATAACCGTTGGTGAATAAAAGTTATCGAATGGCGACCAAGTACAGGAAAACCGAAGCGTAGGACGACCCACCACCCGATGGACTGACGACATTGTAAAGATCGCAGAAAATCGGTGGATGGAGAGGGCTGAACATCGTTCTTCCTGGAAATCTATTGGGGAGGCCTATGTTCAGCAGTGGACTTCTTAAAGGCTGATATGATGATGATGATGATATCAGTTTGGCAGATTTGAATACCGGGGTTATACCTTGAAAGCACCACGTAGCACTGTGATACGTAATAATCGAAATTAATAATAACTTATTACGAACACGTCGAAAATTGAATATTATAATTTTGACCTTTCGTGAACTTTTGTATTACTTTTGACGGGGATGGAATAAAACCATACTCAGATTAAGAATAATAAAAATAATAATGTTATACAACAGAGGTTGAGGCCGACCGAAAGAGAGATTGGAGAATTACTTCTTAGAGAGCGCTGGACTGGACTG
Source organism: Lampropteryx suffumata (assembly GCA_948098915.1). Lineage (NCBI taxonomy): Eukaryota > Metazoa > Arthropoda > Insecta > Lepidoptera > Geometridae > Lampropteryx > Lampropteryx suffumata. The sequence goes on along the minus strand of OX402557.1, from coordinate 16,995,585 downwards.
GAAAGGTCAGAAAATGAAATAAGTGGAAGGAAGAGGCGACCAGGATAAGTTTCTTGCCAGTTCTTCCCGGGCTTGGGTTAGATGAATTGGCACCAAAATTCACCTAGTATGTCAGACGTTTCGAAGTGATCCTTGTGATTGTATTGAATAAAGTATCTTTTGACTTTGACTTTCACTGTGACTACTACTAGGAAATCGTTATTTTAAAATGTTGTTATAATTTTGTTTAAGTTAGTAGTCAAAATAATAATAATAAAATAAAAATCCCGGACATTTCAAACGGAGAGCGTGTGTAATACATGACTGATATCTGTAGGGCGATTATGGAACTCTAACTACAATCAATTTCTATCAGCTTTCATAGATTTCTGATAGACATTGATTGTAATCAGAGTTCCATAATCGCCCTACTGACCTCTCTGGTTCAGTGGGCCAAGGCTCGGCTGAGACGCAAAAGGTTGCGGGTTCGATTCCTCTCTCGCGTTAAATATTTGTATGATCTGCAAGTATTTATCTCGGATCTGGGTGTTTCTATGTATAATTTGTACGTACCTATTTACAAAAAAAGTTGTACAGTAGTAGTATACTTCGGGCCAGATGATGCTGTGAGAAATGTCATTATTTATTTGTATACTTATAAATATACTTTTTTTTTCTAAATTAATAAAGACTGATGTTATTTAATTATGTTATAAATACAACTAGAAACCCCCCCACACTAGTCACGTGAATTTGAACGCTGCTGGTATTGCTAGCGAAGGCAGCATAACATTTAAAATACTTATTTATCAAAGTACCTACCTAATTTCAATCTAAACTATTGTTATTATTTCATTGTCAGTGAACTATTGCATTTATTTCAGTTGCTCAGTTTTAAATAGATTCCAATACTTATATAACTTCTAAATAAAGACTAATTGTAATAAATTGACCACACACAATACACTCCTACAAAATGTTAAGACTTGATGCTCTTAAAGAAAGGGCTTTTCAACGACAGAAAGCATTAATGTTCAGTAGGGGAGGAGGGGGTAATGGGAGCCAGCGGGTAATGGGAGCGGTGCGACTAGAGACAAAACTATAGCTCGTAGTCACTCGGTTGCCAATAAGGCTTCTTCGTCATACTGTGGCAGTGTTCCCCTGCCTTACTAAACTCAACAGTGCCACGCGTCATGTGACTACAGACGCTTGTCGATTTTTTGCTCCACGCTTACAAAAAATACGAAATTTCAACGGCCAGGTAAGTGTGAAGTTATATATTTGTTACAGTCAAACCTGTTTTATTTTATAGCTAATGTTATCAATTTTGAGTATCTGTGCGTACGATTTAATTACAAGCTAGATTTAGAATATCATTTTATTCAATTTGAAGATGTTGGTATTCGGGTAATCAGAGCTTATTAGGCTCTGATTACCCCTTGTAGCTCTAATTACCCCATAAGCATTTTAATGTTTTTTTTGTCATATGCCAAAATGCCAAGAAAAAAAGAACGCACCACTACGGAAGCTATTTGGACTGTTGAAACCTTAGAAAAAGCTGTCAAAAAACTTCGGCGTGACGATACATCCGTATACAAGGTCAAAAAGAGATTGGAATACCCTACAGCACCATGAATAAGAGGTTTAGATTAGCTCAATCTAGCAATGCTACCTACAAATGCCCTCCAAAATGCTAGAAAGGCCCTCTGTGTTCACTGAGAAACAAGAAGCCATTCTGGCTGATCATCTTCATAAGATGTCAAATATTTTTTACGGACTGACGAGGGCTCAGTTTTGTAAGACATTTTACGCCATGGCTGAAAAAATGGTTTCGCAGATCGATTTAACGAAGCAAAGAAGAAACGTTTAGAGAAAAAAATTAAAACTAAGACTGGTTAGTCTTAGTTTTAATTTTTTAAAATCCATAGAAGAAGGGAGAAACCAGCAATAAAGAAAGAAAATGTACCGTAGAAAAAAATAAAAAATAAAAGAAGACAACCAACAAAAAAGAAAAAGAAAAAAGAATAAAAAATAAACTTTTCAGAGGTGAAACTGACACGTCTGTAGATACTTAATATACGGTTAAGTTTATGTTAATAAGTGAGATTTCAGACTGACTTATATATTTTTTTGAGACTGACTTAATAATCAACTAGCTCCCATTACACATATGGGAATTTATAGGCTCTCATTTCCCGCAAAGTCGGGTAATGGGAGCGATTCTGTTTTTTTGTTAAAAGTTTATTTGTGGCCAAATGCCTAATAAGGTAACGTTGACGCTGTGATTAAATGATAGTCAATTAAATAAGGATTTAGTTTCTAATATAAAAATCGTTATGTATTAATAAATTTCCCTTTTATTGAACTTTTTCCTTAGTAGGCTCCAATTCCCCCCTGCTACAGATACACCGGCTATGTAAATACTAGGTATATGTATTTAATGTTATACCTAAACCTATCTACATAAGTACTTATTATTTGAGATTAGACATAAAGTAGGTATAGTACTCAGATAATTATAAAACCTGAAATGAAATGAAATATATTTATTTGACACGAAATAAACTAAAGCCATAAGAAGGAAGAATAAAGGAGGTACTTAAACAACATGAAAAATAGGTAGCATGCATAATGCCAAAACAAAACATGCCTACAAAACAAAACAGTAGACAAATTCTACCTACTTAACGTTGGTGTAACGCTAATCCTAAGTACTTATACTCTTCGAAAACAAATACACATCGTGTTAACGCTTGTAATAATCACTCGATATTTTCATTATTCATAACAATAGCTGATCATATCAGTGGTAAGTTTAGGTAATGTACCTACTGTAAACAAAACGATGATTTAACAAAATAAACTAAGCTTCCTACAAAGGTCGAACAAAGGTTTTCGTTTGATCCCTTGCCAAAATTCCCGTCCTTCAGTAACTAATTTAAATACTTTTCTTTGATATTAACGTACACAGAAAATTACGTCCTCACATGTTATAAAATAATACGTGATTATGTTCATTTAAAACTCAAACGAAAGTACCTACTGAGGAATAAGATGCTTTAGTTTAAAATTTGACTGCTAGATGTCATTGCTAAAAGTACGTCACAGAACCATCTGTAAATTTAACGATCTCGATCTACATAATTAAAAATAATTAAAAAGTTAGCATACAAGGTTAGAAAAAATACATATTTAAGCTTTTATATCTTTTTTTATAAGGCTTTGTGTACACCATTTGGTTTTTACTTTTGTTCCAAAGCCCTTGAAGCATAGAAAGCCATAAAATATTTAAGATGGGGCGAAAGATGCTACGGGCGATACTAAAACTATCTTGGTCCTATTGTTATGGGCAAAATACAACACTTTTTGTCTCTCTGAAGCCGTCTGTACACTAAAACAGAAAAATGTAGTTGAAAATTCTTTTGGCAGTTGTATAAAAGGTACAATGTATTTTGTTCATCTCTCACTTTGCTTTGATAGACAGGCAACCCGAGCTCTAAAAATAATAGCTCAAATAAAGTAGCGGAACTAGACATCGTTAAACAGCAGTAGAGCAATATCTAAAGAGATAAAACTAAGTGGACAAAGGTTAACGATGTTGGAGACATCTCATTACGTACTTCTAAGCACAAGATGTAAGTCAGACAGTCATTAGTAACCACAATGGCCTGATTATGATCTGTTGTCCAAACAAAATATGTGTAAATTTTCGTCAGATTTTGTTGTTTTTTGTGTAATTTGTTTCCATAGACTTTATAGATTTTAAAACCAGGTGTTGATCTGATCTAGGCCTTTTTTGGAGATTAGTTTGTAGGGTAAGTGTCTTAACCACTATGAACGCCATCCAACTGGTAACTTGGCCACAACCCTAATCGAACTTAGAAGAGCTAACAGTCCAAGAATTAACCAATACTCAATGCTTAAGTGGCCCAAAACCACAAAGCTCCGCGCTAATTGTGAACGGTTTCTGAACAAGCATCTCCTCATTACCTGTCAATTGGTCTCTCACGAAACCCTCACTAATTGTAACGTCGAGCTAGCCACAGCTAGTTCACTCCGATATGATTTACTGCGGACAATTTACGAACAGTCATTCTAATTTGAACAACAGAATGAATCCGGGATGTATAAGATGGCGAAAGGTCAACCTGTGATTCGCGGATTGCCTAAGGAGAAAATCTACAAGACGATTGTTTTAAACCTGAAAGAAGAGCGCATGCGAGGTAAATACGAATGTTGAGATGGATGTGCAGAGTGACGAGGATAAGATAAGAAATCAGTATATCATAGGAATTTTGAAAGTACCGTCAGTGACGGAAAAGGTGAAGGGCATGATATGTTACCGTGGTATGAGCATGTCATGCGGAAGAATCATGTTACTAGAAGGGTCATGGATTTTAATACTAATTAAGAGTAGATGTAGGCTTAAAAAAAGATGAATGAACTGTGTGGTAAGATAACGATGGATGATAAGGATAAGAGAGGAGTGGACGAATGATAGGAAAGTGGAAGAAAAGAACCAGTCGACCTTACCTAGTGGGATAAAGGCAGGAAGATGATGATGAGTTTACAATTTATTTTCACAGAACGACACGTAAGGATACTTTAATAGAAATTAACAGCTTGTTACGCTCACGTTTTATGGGCTGAGTGTGATGGGCTAGCTCTAAGCTAGCTAACTCTTTATTCAATATAATACTTATGCAAAATAGTATATACTTAAATAAAATAAATAATAAATAATAATAATATACTTAGCCAATACTTAATAATCCTGAACAAACACTAGGATGCCTCCCCTGTGTCGTTGTGAAAAAAAAGAGTGCAACCGCGGTATCACAGCACCCTAGGATTCTAGTTTTACCTGGTCGTAGGACTCTTCAGTGGCAGTTTGTCTGGGTGGTTGGGTACCACCACAGTGCCAGATATTGTCGTAGGTTAGCACCGAATGGCACTGTTGCAAGTGAATTTACTAGTCAAAAAAACAAAATAAATACTTTTCTTAGTGTTAACAACGCGTTTGTTACCTCTGTTATTGCCAGCGCCCATAGGTTAGAGTAATCATTTACAATCGGTGAGCCGTCTGCTTCTTCGTCGTCTTGGTTGTATGAAAAAATTAAAATCACCCAAACCCAGAACAAACATGTACCTGTTCACATGTTCATCACGCAAATATTTGATTTGGGTGGGGATCGAATCTAAAACCTACAGCGCTGAAGGCAGAGGCATAATACATCGTGAATTATCAATTTATTACACAACTTAGATGTAGAGCCGGAATCGCAGCCTTTACCGCGAATTTCGTGAAAATCTTGGCAGTTTCTGGCAGATAAATCAGAAGACGCTGAAAATATCTGTGTTATTCTGATCTGGTGGCGAATAAGCTGTAGGTGGGTACGGTACTTTCATGTGATGTCTTTATTATGATGATGACGAGCTTTTAGTTTTCCTTAACGTAATCTTCTGTAGGTATAGTATAAGAAACTCTAACATTACATAACAAGAACTTGTACTAAGTAGGTCATCATACACTTAGATGTATATGGTGAGCTTCTAGCGAATTGAAATATCGATGTTTGGAAGGTGAAGTAAAATTAAAGATTTACAAGTTATGATAGTATATGATGGAATGTCGATACTTGCAATACATAAAATATAGGTTTAACATAAAATTGTTTTTGAAAAAATTTTTGCGGCACATTACCGACCCTATTATTTAAAAAAAAGCTGTGGTATGGTAGAGACACATCAAAGGATTAAAAATCCGCAAGCAGAAGAGTTATAAGCTTGTAAGAGTTCATTTTATGTGTATGATAGGCAGTTACGAGTAAGTAGTTTGTGATTGTAGTCGGATTGTACTTAAATGCTTACATCTAGTTAGTCCGGAGCTTATAAAACATTCAAGATTTTCATTACTAATCTTCAATTGAAACCTTATCTAAAGTTGGTCACTAACTCTTGCGAAAACAGAAAGAGTGAAAAAACTTGATTTGAAAAAAGTTACATTGAATAAGCAACGACGGTTTGTTTTTCACAACTCACTATTAAAACTTACCAAATTTAGATTTTATGGATTACTAATGTGAGACAAAACATAAACAATTTCCAACAGGTTCAACACAATCTCACTACTCTATCACACTAATTATTTTCACAATTTACAAGTAAACTATCACTATCACTTTACAATCAGGATTTTAGTCAAGTCATTATAAAATCTACGCAAGTTTTCGAACGCGCGCGAACTCCGAGAGCATCGCAATTGGCGCGTAAACTTCGTATTTAGAACACTGAGTGCGTCAGTGACATTTAATTTTTTATTTCGGCCAGTGTTTTATTCATTTTAAAAGTTTTTGTTCGAGCGTGTTTTTCTTTCTTTTTATTTAGTGATGTGACGCGCGCGTTGCGGTCGTTTGCCGACTGAGTGTCTGAGCTGAGGAGCGTTTGTTCGTCGTGAACACTGCTCCTTGGTCACTGGTTAGTGGGTATACCTACCTACTGACGTATTATCGATGATTCCAATCTTGATAGCGACGAGGTCAGGGTTTGACTGGCATCGGTGAAATTTACGAAGCTGATTTAGTTTTTAAAGTTTATTTTGATTAGTTGGGTGTCTCACGGTGTCTGGCGGGACATAGGTACCTATTCTATTATTTATTGTTTGTTGAGTTGTCAATGTACCTGTATTACCTAATGTATATTACCTATAATGTAACTAATTTCTTTAAAACTATTTATTATTTTTAGTAACTATTATCTTTTCGCTAGAGCAATGTTCGGTGCTTTAATAGTTTGTGACGGTGGAGTTGAACTGAATTGGACCGATGGTAAAATAACCATGATGGTGAAAGTACTAAGTTGGTAGGTAGGGTACGGTAACCCTTTTATAATGACCTAATGTTCTGGTCACTCATTATTACCTATGAAATTGCCGTTCTGTTCAAATAATATAAGTTTTTTTTTATTTTTATCTATTTTACTCCTAATAATTTGCAGTTAACTGCATACCTGCTTACTCAGAGAAGGTAAGATAGGTAGTTGGTACCGACTTTACTTACTAAATCATTATTTCAAAATAAAACTGTAAAAATACGATAAAAATACGGTAACTAATCATACTGGACGTACTGGACGAAAGTCGCACTGAGAGGGTTACCGTATTTTTATTTTTTACTTCTATTAATCGAAGTAATTATTAATTATTTATTATAAGATGTAGGTTTCTTTGCCAGCACTTTCTTGAAGAAGTCAGCTGGGCGGCAAGCAAAAAACTCTTTAATGGAATTTTGTACGTATCTACTCTCTCTCGGGTGTTGAGTCTTTTACTTTAATAATTACGTTTTAAAAACTAAAAAGACAACCCACTTCATGTATATACACAAAGTAGCTACTGTAAAACGTTGAGGAATTACCTTGACTGTCCTTCGTCTTCATAATCAGACCCCTAATGACAGACACAACCCATCTAGGTGTAAAGTTCTCATTAATACAATTTAATCAAGCCGAAACACCAGGTTATATATATCGTTATACTGTATATCGTTGAGGAGTTCCCTCGAATGTCTTTCGGCTCCATCATCAGATCGACTCCAGACCTTCATCAAATAGTAGTGTTTTAAAATATTTAATGAAAAAAATTAACAAACGCACTAGTCACCCCTACAATTTTCGAAGGTTCCCCTCGATTTCTCTGGGATGCCATCATCAGATCCTGGTTTCCTTATCAGTATCACCCTTAGTACCACCCTTGAGATATCTCCTTTCCATAAAAAAAAAATCATCAAAATCGGTTTGTAAACGACGATGTTATCCGCGAACAAACAAAAAAAAATCTGTGCGACTAGTATCATACCATAACCTGCTTACGAGTATTAAATAGTTAGGTTTTTGATTCGATTCAAAATTAAAATGTCATGTTTATGAGCTTTCCGAATTTCATTGCCCTTTTTGCCAGGTCGGCTTAAAGCGCCGATAACTCATAATAAAGTAGGACATTGTTGCAAAGTTAATTTGCCAGCCCGTTGGCTATCGTCACGGAACGTAATAACTAGTGATTGCTCGAAGGTCAATCAGCAGTCGAAAAAGAAGCCGAATTTGAGGAACCCATAAATGTTCTGGTGGCTAACGCGGGAACTAAACATTTCATACAATTCAACATACTAACGAAAATATATGTATTTCCAAATGTATTATTTTTTATAGTATTACATTGGTTAAATAAACTTATCTTATCTTAAACTTATCTTATCTTACATTTGGAACGTATATACAAGTAGCGAAGGAGGACTCCGCGAAGTTTGCTTCGGCCAAGTTTTCGGCATTATTGAATACTGGATTCCAAAACTATCGCACACCTCTATTAACGTAATTCATAAATTAGGATTCGGGCTTTCGTATAGCATCGGTCACATTTTTATATAGCTTTATGTGACTCATAAACGTAAATCGTTGTGTGCTAAATGCCATAGCAACACCACAAAACGTATGGTACCAAATAACTATTAATGTTAAATTGTGTCTGGGTGTTACAAAGTATCATAAGTAGGTATGTATTTAAAAAAACGTGTGCGTCTCGGGGCGCCCGACAGAAGTGATAACTTAAACTAATCTAACTAGTGATGTGGGTTAGAGTGAGAGAGGATGAGCCTGCCTACCGCTGCCGTATGCGTGAGAGAAAGGAAAGCCAGACAGACTGGCGCCGTAACGTGTTACGTAACGAAGCGGTTTACCCTCCCATAAGATGTTATCACTTCAATATATAAGTATTCTATCAGTCAACAGGAAGACAATAAACATACATCTACTCTAAGCTGCATCGTTTTAACAAGTTTTGAACGATGGAAAGACTAAAATTACTTTTGACAATCGATGACAATCCTCTAAAACAGACGATAGAATTATTTAAATTTGACAACGAAATAACTGTCAGTTTGACTGAATGCACCTGTGAAAAGCTTGAGTAAGTAAGTATTTTGTAGGTGTTATGTTTAGTATAAACAAAATTTGCATTAGATAGTTAGATGGGTATATTTGTATGTTTAAATAATTTGTGTTCCTTTATTTTATTTTATTGTGTAGCCAAATTGGTAAATAATTTTAGGGTTGGTACCTACGTAGTCTTAAGATAATAATACCTACCTATATGTTATTTTAGGTTGACTAGTTCTAATTACAGTCAACCTAGTCTAGGATAGAGATTGTTCCTAACTAGTATTAAGGTATTTTCTTTTTCTATTTCTTCATCTTTTATATTGTTTAATTAAACATACATGTAACGCTTTGGATTTTTCAGTAATGTTACTCTTATTTAAATAAATAAACTTGAAACTTGAAACTTGATGTTCATTTCAACGACTTTATCGTTTTGATACTCGTATATCGAAATCAGTTTGAAGAGAAGACGCTTAAGCTCATAAGATATGCTTAGTTTTTTAGATAGCATGGAATGTCTATCAAATATTATATTGAATATTACAAACTCAATTATTTAGGAGAAGACTCACAATATAAATTTAATTTGGGGTTGCGTCACGAGGCTTCGGAATTCTAAACATGTTTACGAGATCTTTTCAAAGCTCTGATTAAACGAACTCAAAACTACTTCGAAAAATTTTAAGTGCCTTCATAAAACTTTACTTTCCTACCTATACATAAATAATTTTCTGTCTGATACTAAAATAATAAAAAAAAATAATAAAAATTTGTTTATTCAGAACAAAGTACACAAGTGAACATAAATTACAAGTAAAACGATGACTACAAAAGTTATAAACTGTGAAGCAGTCTCAACGCCCACCTCCAGGACTGATGAGTAGGTTCTGTATAAAAGAACTATTTAAAATAAAATTAAAAGAAAAAATTATAACACTAATGAGAAAGTCTAATGAATGACTGAGGAGGAGATGATAGGTGTGAGTGTGTGGGGATGTGAGTTAACACATTCACTGCCACTGACACGCCTCGCGTGTTCAGGCTAATCTAAGTCTCTACGCCAAGAACACGCCAGGCGTGTTTTGAATGTTTCGGTTATATTTCCAAACTAGGCCAGATTTTCTGTTCAAATTTTTAGTGCATCATTTTTAAAGGATAGGCTATGGCATATTGAAGCGGTTCCCTAAAAGAACTAGTTAGATTTTTTTTACGAAAAATAGGTATTTTGTAGTGCCGAGAACACGCTAGGTGTGTTCACTTACTGAAGCTACCCTTAGGTTCCCAAACTTTTTTATTCTATTAAACGCTTCGCTAATTTCAGAGTTAGTTGCGATATGAGATTTTTAACCAGTATTTGATGACAAAACGGAATGTCATAATTTATCGGACCGTTGTTTTTACCGTATACAGTACTGTGTCATGTATGAATAAATAATAAATAAATAAATAATGCTGGACATTTCACACAGCACCATCTGGCCCCAAAGTAAGCAGAGCTTGTGTTATGGGTACCACATGACTGATATACTACTTATATGAAGTCGCTTATACAACTCCATACGCCATCAATGAAAAAAAAACGTACCTATCCGATGTATATCTTTATATAATTATACATACACACACAGTGACATACACACGTACAGTAAAATTATCTCTATTATATAAAAATCAATTGCTGTTCGTTTGTCTCGCTAAAAATTTTGTCATCATTAATATCTTCCGTTTCCGGTACAAATTTAACTTTTCCTGAAAAAAACATAAGAAATCAATTTATTTCATTTGAATATTTTGAATTTAATTCATACTTATGTAATTAGGTAAGGCCAATCAACGAACATTACGATAATACGAGATAAATAACGTAAACAAACTTTCTGCAGTTCAAAGCTTTTTATCGGTTTAATAATTTAGATGAATTCACTCATATAAGACTGAAAATATGTTTAAATATGATTGTCACTCAATATATTATTAAAACAAATGTACTTGCACTGTTAACAATGCCAATGTTACAGTTCACAATAAAACTTTATTCATTTATGCATGGGAATTTTAGTAAAAAAAGTTTGAGAACCTTAAATTACGTTATAATAAATTTACTTACTAAAATCTATTTTTCCAAGCAATGCCGCGAGCACGCCTAGCGTGTCCGCGGTTTTATACGGCGGCATCTCGATAAACTTCAAGAAAATCGTGGTGGCAGTGAATGAGTTAAAAGTGTGTAGTGTGGGAGTGTGTGGGAGTGTATGTGAGTGTGTGTGTGTGTGTGTGTGTAATATGTACCTAAGGATGTGTGGCTTATGTAACTTGTCTTTAGCAGTTATGAGAAAGGAAGGAGGAGATCTTCTGTTTGTTCATATGAAAGAGCTAAGAGCCAATTTAAACATTTCATTTTACATTTGTGTTGAGGGAGCGGGTATATACCTATAGTCTTGTTAACCTTATTATACAGTGGAGAACTTAGATAACAGAAGTGGCGGCTAGCTATAGTTGTTCTTCGTGGTAGAATTTTGCACACTATGTCTGAGCGACGTTTATTTTCAAGGAGTTTAGGGTCATAAAACAAGTGCCGGTGCTGACGTAAAACAGTTGCTAAGACAAATAGTTGCCTAACTGAAAGAACTTCGCATTGTTGTAAAAGAAGTTTGGTGGGGAATTTCCTTGGTCTAGAGGACATCACTTTAAGGACAGCCCGCTGCGCCCGCTCCACTCTAAGCATCTGAGTTTTGATGCAACCGCCCCATGCAGTGATGCAGTAGTTCACTAAAGCTAGAGAAATAAAATGCCTTAAAAATAATTAGGATAATTTCGCACGTCCTCTATTCTATACCTTTCGTAATCTTTCCATTGGAGGTTGGACTTGGGAATAAATTCGTCCTGCATCATCCTCTGACAATATTTATTTTAAATGAGAAATTAAAGGTTATTTTAGTTTTTTATTTATCTAACAATAAGTACGCAGACATCCATCCCTAATTTTAAAAATACGAACATCTTGGTGCACATACACATAAAAGACTGCTGTCGCCATCTAACGGAAACGTGGGACAACTAGAAAAGCGCTGAAGCACAGAAAGCCCAAAACAAATAAATGTTTTCAGCAAGCTTTAGCGGAACCCCAGTTAGTTTATTATGTAGACCCTAGATGGCGCTACTGGTAGTTTTCAGCTTTGTTTACGCTTTCAGCCTTCGGCTCGTCTGAATCGACGAAGGATTATTTCCTCAGCTAGTTGCAAGGTCGTGAAGCTAAAAATATAAATCACAGACGAACTAACATCATTATATTGCCTGGCTGGAGTGACTTGCTTGCTGAAAAAAGGACTCTAACATGGCTAACTGTTGTATCTGGGACTTTACACAAATGCATTCAGATGCAAATGCCACTAGCGGTCACCCATCTTTATGATTTATTACGACAAAACAAGCACTTGAAGGTAGGTAGGTATGGTATGAATATGTGCCAAGATTATACTTAGCATTCATTGTTAGAATGATTTAATTAACACCAAACGAACACAACAAATCAAAGTGAAATAAAGTTACTGAGCGCATTGTTTCGTGAACAAACAAAATATAAATCTAGAGCTCTGATTTTCAAAAAACTGTCGACCTGCAAATGACTGTTGTAATTAGCAGCGAATGCCTTAAGTTGCGGCAACAAATATGACACAATTACTAGAGACTGGTTTTTCGCAGAACTAGCTAAAATTTCCTAAAATACGAACGTTCATATTTTGCTAACCGCTAATTCCAATTAAAAGTTGTTTTAAATGACAGTTTTAAAATAGGTTTAAACTGTGTTTTTGTTTCTTTATATTGAATTGATTTTTCTAGGATTTTCCGCCAAATCAACGCCAAATTACATGGCGTTTAAAATAAGTTAAAACACATAAATTATACGTTTATATTGTAACTGTAAGAAGTGTTATGTTAAAATGTTACTCTACTTCCGACTTATATGATCGTTCGTATTTTACGATATATTAATTAGTCTAGCGAAAGAACAGAATCAAGGCCAAGTCCTGATCTGTCTGACGACTCATCACGTGTGCTTTTCTTTGATGGAGGTAAGCCAACAGCCGAAACATGTATCTTTGTAGTTAGGCAATTAATTAAAGCCATAGAACTTAAGCTTTGAGACTAATTCGTAACTGAGCGTTTTACTACGCTTCCGTCTGTCATTTTGACATACGGAAACGTAAGCTTAGTGTTTACATCTCTGAATCTGAACCTTAGGTCCTCGTGACAAAATATTTGAATATTTTATCGCCTAACTTACGGTCGCCGCTTTTTGGAGACCAAATTCAGATTTGCGTGGCCATTTTTTAACCTCATTTCCTCACGAACACAGTTATGGACTTTTGGAATTCACTAAATTCAAAATATCATCTCAACTAAAGACTTTTGAAATGTCAAATATATTTGTAAGTCGGTTTCAACCATTTTAATTATGCGCTATCGTCGAATCTGAAAATATTCCATTTAGACAATATAGACAATATCAGTTCAGAGCACCACATCCTGTCTCACGAAGTTTCGATAAAATAGAGTGCGTTTGGGCAAAATGGGCACGATATTACCGGCTTTTAATAATATAAATTTTGAAAATGCAAAGGTGTGAATTCTTCGTTGAAAAAACTGTTCGCTGGAAAGCGCATCACACGAAAACGACTGATATGGATATTTTAAGTTTTAAAATGTTTGTCATAGTCCGAATTAGGTTTATGTGGAAAGAAAAATTGGAAAAGTTTCCTGGATTTTTTTGAAACCTGACCGATCTTTTTTTATGTAGTTTTTCTATGAACTCAAGATAAACATTATACATCATAACGACTAAAAATTTTTAGTCGATATTTGACATTTAACTTTTTTTATGCTCTCGTGATGTAAAACCTGCCTTTACGACCCCCAACTGATTCAAACCTTTTTAAATTTAAAATACGTGAATAAACCCGTGTTTCTCAAATGTTTGCTTCAGACATCTTTGCTTATTTTACTATTGTTTTTTTCCGGGATCCTCTCTTGTTTAAATAAGAAATTATATAAGAATCAGTTGAAATAAGAATTCTTTATAGGACAATATCAGTTGGATCAGCTAGTTCAAAATAAAGTACCTAAGTGCAAAAACATTTGTCAGAAGTGGGATTCGAACCCACGCCCACAGAAGTGGACTGCGACCTGAACGCAGCGCCTTAGACCGCTCGGCCATCCTGACATGAGCTACACGGTTGAAAATATCGATTGAGTTCTACATGGTTTTACGTAAACGTAATGTTATGATAATGACTCATGACATTTATGACGGCTTTAAGTAAGTGTCCAGTGCGTGTGAGTGCTTTGATTAATTGACAACAGCCAGCGTGTGATATTTTCTAGACATTTATTTTAGGAAGACATGTTTTTTACGAGGTCCTTAGTTTATTTGGAACAGCATATACTGATGATAGTTTTTTCTTCTTCTATGTAATGACCAACACTAGTATAATTTACTGAAATGTACAAAATAAAATACCTACATGTGAAACAATTGAGATGTCATAGGACCGTTTTTAACGATCTATAGATAACTCAGCTGATCCAAATCATTGTCTTAGGGACATTGACCAGGCTGACAGGCACCATTGCTATATTAAATGGCAATGCTAATACGCTGAGCTAGATAGGAGCTAGCTCTTGGTTCATGATAAATAAATACCTAACAAATATTTAGCCTATATGATTGAGCCTACGTAGCCTCTTCTACCCGATAACGGAACTTGTGTGCATCAAAATAAATATTGTGGTTTTCATTCCTAATAAATATCTTCGACCCGACAAATCGAAATCAAAACTAGCTTCTCGGTGCCATTTCAAAGTGGCTTTAACTCCAACCGTTCGAAATTTTGTTTTGTAAAAATGTCAAGTGCTGATCCCGCTGTGAAAAATCTACAGAATTATTTGAAAATCCGAAGCGTCCACCCTGACGTAAACTACGGTACGTAAGATAATTAAAACCTCAATTAACCCTAATCAAAAGTCAAAGTCATAAGATATTTTATTGAATACAATCACAAGGATCACTTTGAAACGGCTTATACTAGGTGAATTTCGGTGCCAATCCCTCCTAAACTAAGCCCGAGAAGAACTAGCAAAGAAACTCGTCCTGGTCCTAGCGCTTTTTTACATGATCCATCTTATAACTACCTTAACTACGAAAACGAATACAAGAGAGTTAATACATTTCAAATGTGTCGGTTAACTGTCTGATGGTATAGCAACATGAGGCCATGCATTCTTATTAATAATATAGTAATTTGTATTATAGATCACTCACCAACCATTCGTCAAAATTACGACACGTAACTTGCATTTTAACGGCCTTACTAAACGTTGTTCATCTTGTGACAAAAGATAACCACTGTTTAAAATGGTACCATCCTTTTTTGTAAGATTGTGACAAATAGTGCAAGGGTGAAACCTTATTGTTTCACCCTGTCACTATTGTTTAGACTGTGTTGAAGTAAAGAGCCAGTTAATATGAATGAATTCCCTGTATGTCCCGCCGTCCTATCTGTTTGTAATAAGTCAAGATAATATTGACGACCTCTGTGGCGCAGTGGGCTAAGGTCCGACTGAGACACAGAAGGATCTATTCCCGCTGCGAGACAAATGTTTGTATGATCTGCAAGTATTTGTCTCGGGTCTGGGTGTTTCTATGTATAATATGTATGTATGTACAAAAAAAAATTTGCAAGTAGGTATATTAGTCATATGGTACCCATAACACAAGCTCTGCTTACTTTGGAGCCGGATGACGCTGTGTTAAATATCTGGCATTATTTATTTTATTTTATATAGTTTTAAGTATAAAAATACTTATTTTATTTTATTAATAATCAGAACGGCACAACCAATTCTCTAAAACACTAATTAATCACATAGAACGAAAAGATAACAAATGAAAAAATTCTAATTAAATGTCAATATAAAAATAGTTAAATGTAGTAAACAATTAGAAAACCCCGTTCTTCTATATACTATATATAGCGTCATTATATCCATTATATAGACTTATAGTTACAGAAAGGAACTTTTATTAAGGCACTTTTAATAAAATAAGTTAAATTAAATTTAAAAAACTAAATTTATTCATAAAAAATAATTATGAGTACTTTCCTAAATCACATAATTGATGACCCGCAATAGATTATGATATATCGTATAATTGTTGTAAAATGTAGGTACGAATGGTTAGGGATAACGTTACTCGAAATTATGGTTAGTTAATCCAGGGTTAATAATCTCTTAGCTAGGGTTAATAGTCTCTTATTTTCAATGGCACTTTAACTTTAACGTATCCTGGGTTTCAGGGTGGTTCGCCCTGAATTCGGCACTTCAGTATTTTATTAGTAAATAAATAAATATTAAAACAAAAAAAAATCCTCGTGGCGTGGCTGAAATAGCTGCGAAACTGAAGTGGTACCGTGCAGGACACGTCTGCCGCATGCCCGACAAACTGTGAGCCAAAGCTACAAAGCTACCACTGAGTGGAGCCCTGAGACAGTGAGACGGCACGGTAGACCACGCAAGCGTTGGCGTGACGAGCTAGACACCTTTAGCGACTGTCGGTGGTAGACAATGGCGTTATGGTTACTACATGACTTATATACTACTTATATACTTTTTTTTTGTAAATACATACATATTATACATACAAACACCCAGACCCGAAACAAATACTTGCAGATCATACAAACATTTGTCTCGCGGCGGGAATCGAACCCGCAACCTTCTGCATCTCGGCCGGAACTTAGCCCACTGCGCCACAGAGGTCGATAGAATTCTTATATATTTGTAAAAACGTACTTATGATTGAAATTTTGAAACTAATATGGTTTTGAACATAATTTTATATGTGATATGATATTTATCAATTTATCTCGTGAAAATGGTGCATGCAACTGTTCTGAAATATCGAGAAGCAGAAAAACTCACATATCATGCTAAATATCCCGTTTTGAGTGAAAATTATATACTTATGATTCTTTAAAACACACAGCTACTGTTTTTATTGGAATAGACTTCAACTCTCAACCTATAGCGCCGAATGCAGAGCTATTACGAAGTGAGCTGAGAGGCTCACCGTGCAGCCGTTTTTTATCATTGCGTTCATTTGAGTAATAAAGGCTGAACCCGTGCTGAAATGTCCTAAAATTCTTACAAACAGATCTTGTTAGTGAGATTGGTACACTCGATCACACCCCAGTTATTGATGAGCACTTGTTTTAGGCCTGTGCATGTTATTTATTACCCGGTTAGAACTTTTAACCGAGTATAGAACAGAACACAAAAAACAAATTAGTAATAATTTAATACAATTATTTCTGTTTTTACTACACGTTTTTTGACTTAAAAAAGACATAAGGCAAAGTTTTCCAGTGTGGCTCGAATGCATCCAGATCGTCGATGGATCTTTTCCTGTGTCTGCCATCATCTTTTAAATATATATGTATTCAATGATGGCAGATCCAGGGAAAGATACAATTATACACTTATTTTTATTAAGAGCCCGTGACGTCCTACTGCAGTGCAAAAGCCTCCCTTCCTTTTCTCCAATCGTCCTTGTCTAAGGCCACTGTGGGACAATCCTTAAGATGGGCGTCTAACTCGTCCCTCCATCTTCGCCGCGGTCTGCCGCGAGGTCGTTTTCCGTTCAGGGGTGTCCACTCTGTGGTGGATTTAACTCATAACGTATACACTTATATTATTAAAATGCTTAGCCAGTCACTTTGAAATGTTTCATTGTTAATTTCGCAAAGGTTATTAATTTGTCGTTGTAGGTATGAGAAGAGTTGTGAGTTGACATTTAGTCGGTTGTTTGGACGATCCATCCGACTGATTGGCTGGTCCAAAGAAGTTTTATTATACCTAGCTCCATCAAACAACAATAGGGAAAGCGATGTTCTTGAGAGTTAAATAAATAAATAAATTTTGGTAGACAATACACACAACACCAATTAGCCCCAAACTAAGCATAGCTTGTATGATCAGATGACCGATAGATTACTTATAGTTGTAATGCACAACAGTAGGGCGATTATGGAACTCTTGATACAATCAATGTCTATCAGTTTCGATTAGCAATCGGCATCAATGTCTATCAATTTCGATTAGCAATTAGGCATTATTTCAATCAATCATATACGATGTATTTCTTAAATTTTCTTAAATGCTTAGTACGCTAAACACGGTTCCTACCACAATCGTACTTTGTAAGTTGGTCGAGTTATAGTTTGACACCAACTTCACATTGTAACTAGCGATAGAAGCCGATAGAAATCGCAGCGATCCGTAATACCAATTCATCAATAGTAACTGAAAGCTATTAGTATCAATGTTTTGATAGTATCAAACTTCCATAATCGTCCCACTGTTTTGCTAGCATTACAAAACCCTGGATTCTCAAAATATTTTCTTTCAATTTAGATGAATGCATCAAGTACCTCAAAGAGCAGGCTAAGGAGTTGGACCTGCCCGTGCAAGTATTGGAGCCTCTGCCTAGAAAGCCAGTGCTGGTGATGACTTGGGAAGGGCTGCAGCCAACCCTGCCTACCATACTCTTAAACTCGCATATGGATGTTGTACCAGTGTTTGAGGTATCCCTTACTGTCCCTTACTGATTCACTCTTACTGTTAGCGCAGACACAGCCAATAGATAAATCAACACAAGTCATAATTAAAAATCATTTATTCAATACAATCACAATGACCACTTTGAAACGCTACATACTATACATACTAGGTGAATTTAGGTGCCAATTCCTCCTAACCCAAGTCCGTGAGTAATTGACAAAATACTCGTCTTTGTCCAAGTGATTTTTTGTATGATCCTTCTTATTAGCTTATCTACAAAAAAGTAATACAAGGCAACAGTAATTTAAGGTAACAGTTAACTGTCTGAGAGCAGAGTAACATGAGGACGTGCATTCTTATCAACAATATACGTAATTTATATTATAATGCGCTTTCTTCACAAGACTACACTTTATGTATGCATTAAAATTTGCCAATTCATTTTAAAAAAATGTACGTACCTACTTGCTAAGTGATACGCATACCTTCTAAATGAATTTTAGGCCGAATGTTGGGTATCGCTAGCCTCGTCTCACTGCCAGAACAGCATTCTGGCTATATTACGCCCGCCAATGTGACAGTAACGGTTTATTAGGAAGAAAAAGCTTAATAAGAGATTGGCATTCCGCCAGATCTTCAGGATCTAGGCGTTTTTGAGAGCTTCACAAAGCGTCCGTCCACTTCGCTTATTACTGACCGATCGAAGGTGTCTGAAAGAACTTTCTGCTAAGGGCGGTTCCCTGAGCAGATGACGCTGCTCTTTCAACTGCTGTTTTAACCGCGTTTTTGATTAGAAAAACTTCAAATAAGAATTATAAAAAAAGATGAACGTTCCGATGACTGTTTTAGTAAGTTTATTTTCGACATATTATTGTAAACTACAAGTTAGAACGAAGTTAAATTCAGGAGTATATTTTAATTTTTTATACTTTTCTATACTTTACAATATTTTAGGTTTTATACTTTATAAACAATTTCAAACGATAAAGTAACAGGCAAAATATGTTTTAGTTATTAACGAGTATTTATCGCGTATTACCTTTAAACTACTTAACTACTCGTATTAAACATAACCATTAAAACAATATAAATGATCTCGTAAGTTCAAATTGACAAGCAAAATGTTGAAAATATATATAACTAGCTTCACACGCGTGGTACCTACATCATAAGTAACCTATGTCCGTCTCCAAGATCTCATCTATATCTATGCCAAAATTCATCAAAATCGGTTCAGCGGATTAGGCGTGAAATCGTAACAAACATACAGACAGAGTTACTTTCACATTTATAATATTAATATAGATTTATTTTAGCACATAGCCTAAACTTTTTAGCGGAAAAAAAATAAACATTTATATCCATGAAAATATGATATGTCTTAATTAGTGTGATGGTTTTTATGCCGTTTTAGTTCAATAAATAAATGAAGGCCAGGACATTTTATGAGATTTAGAGGTATACGTTTCCTCCGATATTTAGTTACTCAGATGCTTGTGTCATTAATTCAAAGACCGTTATAGTCTCATAAATTATTAAACCGAGTAAGAGAGTTACCTATTAATTTCTTTAAAATTTATCGTTTTAATAAAAAGCTATCATCCCAACGACTGGGAAAGTCATCCTCTTGAACATAATAAATGACGTGACAGGTATCTAAATTGATATCATCAATTTTGTACGAGGTGCGAAGGGAAAGGATCCATCAATCAAGCAGGAACCCGTGCCAATATGAAACAGTTAAAAGATTCATGTTCAGATCAAGGTTAGGAGGTGACAGGATGCTCGTCCCTCAGGCTGGGCGAATGCTGAAACTGTTTGACCGTGCTGACACAAAGTATCTGCATATGTTGCAATACAGATCTGTCAGATATCCGTAATTTTTCCAACGATGAATGGTATATGTATGTTATCAGGGTATTGGAGATCAGTTTCGATTAGCAATCGGCATTATTTCAATCATTCGTTTGATTGGATCTGGATTCCGTTTTGATGTAATTGGTTCGGTATTAAGTAACATTCCGTTTCTATGCATATGACATCATATATGTGTTGCAATCAACATCAACCTTCCGTAATAACGATTCATCAAAATTAACTGAAAGCTGTTAGTATATACAGGCAGAGGTTAATTTCAAAGATAAAGAAGTTTTCTAGGTTTTTGTAAAAAACATATTGTATTTTTCTGCTCGGAAGCTTAGGCTCAGGTATGAATTGCTCACGCATGAGGCTATCATCTCACCCGAAAACACCGTTTATACAAATTTTTGCTTGTAAGTATAAAATTTAAATTTCTAAATTTTGCAAATTTAATTGGCTACAGAGACATTTTCTGTCTGAGTAATAAATATACAATGGAATAAGTAAGACTTTTGACCCATAAATTTTACTACGTACCATCTGTTAATGAGACAGCTATATATAAATTGATAAACTTCTACGTGGCGGGTCTGTGTATTAAAGCATATGAAGCTCATTTGGTTGCCCAACTAATCTGCCTGACTTACAACTTTGTATTAGTCCTCAATCTGATTTTTTATGCCACCAGAAAAGCTGGACTCATCCTCCGTTCGCAGCGGAGATATCAGATGGAGTGATATACGCGCGCGGTGTTCAGGACATGAAGTCGGTGGCCGTTCAGTACCTAGAGACAGTCAGGAGACTGAAGAACAAAGGCATCAGGCTGAAGAGGACTGTGCACCTGTCTTTCGTCTCAGGTTAGTGTTTAATCTCAAACAACTGCAACACGCGTTTGTTCCAGCTTGCACTATTTTTATTCCATTCATTGCTCTTCTATGTAATTGTGGATTTTCACGTTGGACTTTTAGTCTCAGTCGTTATGCGAAGCAACAAGTTTAGAGGGTAATGTTATTTCGTCAAAGTGCGGAGCGAGTCAAGTTTTCTTGAAGATGCCTCGTAGAGGCGAAACACGAGTAGAATTTATTTTTGAGGTTGCATGTGTGGATGATGTACACTAACCTTTTACTAAGTTTTTGCGTGGCTTTTCAATTGCGGGGGAGGGAAGGCATCTGGCATGCGTCTGCATCGTGTCCAAATATTTGTCCATCCATTAAATGTTTTGTTATGGATTTCCGCAAGGTCACGCCTGAATTAATTATCTATCACAAGACAGATGCCATTTTAGGAAGAATAGACGAAACGAAGTTCTGAATTTAGATTTTGATGTTGTATGTAGTTCCAATCATTTTCTATAACAGCGACTTCTAGCTAGGGCCAACAAAAACCTTAGCCCGAAACGGTGTGTAATATTTTATGTGATGCCGTACGTACTTAGCCAGGTACTTGCTCCATGTCAAATACGTATAAATTGAATTATTTTACGTTCCAATGAAAACGTCTATAGAGGTCACTGTTCAATAAAAACAACGTAACTTGGATGGGTCAGTAAAATATCCATTTCGTCACCGTATTCACAAGGAAGCTGTAAATTATCGTATATTATTTAAAAAAGTCAAAATTATCGGAGACCCAAATTTGTCCTGGTAGCATGTAGTCATGCGTGTTGGTCAGTCAGCTCTTTTCCCTGACGTCGTCAGTAACTACATTTTTTGTCGATTACACATAACGAGTACAATAGCGGGACAGTAAAATAATACTAGTCCAAGAGAGTGAGTTTGGGCGAGTAGGTGTTTATGCACTCGGCCGTGTACTATCCAAATTGTTCTTGCAACTGTACACTTAGCCAAGCCAAGTCTCGCCACTGTACTCGCTACTTGCAATCAACCCATAAGCGCGAGTGTGACGTGCTTCTCTCCGAATAGGGAGAACAGTCGTTAAAAACATTTATGGAGCACAGGTGATTCGTACTGTACGTAGAGTACCTCATATCTTATTTGGCAATTGGCTCAATTTTTTGGTCCACAACCCGGAATAAAATGGACTGGAAGAATTATGGCGTAGATATACGAGCACACATGGGCATCGCAAAACGAATGTATTTACACAAGCTTTATTTATGCTCGTAGCGTAGCTACAGTTTAAATAAAAGTTTAAGAGTTGTTTTGCCTTGATAGGTATTTCAGCGCGATCATAATAAAAACTACTCGTACTTGCTTAGCTATGGAAGAATCTGCAACTAAATTTAAAAATAATAATAATACCGGACATTTCAAACAGCATCACCTGGCCCCAAAGTAAGCAGAGCTTGTGTTATGGGTACCACATGACTGATATACTACTTATGTAAGTTTTTTGTGTAAATACATACTTATTATACATAACACCCAGACTATTTAACTAGCATATAAGGCGATTTA
This sequence comes from Lampropteryx suffumata, assembly GCA_948098915.1. Taxonomy (NCBI): domain Eukaryota; kingdom Metazoa; phylum Arthropoda; class Insecta; order Lepidoptera; family Geometridae; genus Lampropteryx; species Lampropteryx suffumata. The sequence goes on along the minus strand of OX402557.1, from coordinate 16,972,783 downwards.
AAGTAGTCCTTGTATTGAATGCAAGTTTATGCAATCTAGTACCTGATGCTGCAGCATTCAAACTGATCAGACCGGTGAAAGTTTCTCAAATCCCTTTACCATCTAGAATAGAGCTGATAATATTCAAATGGATAAATAGGGTTTCTATAATCATATCTACCTCGTAGACAAAAAAAAGGAATATTAAAAGCGGTTCATCCGTTTGGAAGCTACAACGCCACAGACAGACACAAGTTATAACACCCCTCTTCGGGGGTTAACACTACGGGTGTATTAAACATCCAGTAGCAAGAACCTACAAGAATCATTATAGTAACTTTATAAGTGCAATGCTCCTATAATGTGCTCTTTTGCTCGTTGGGAACCTAATTTCAAAATCATTGATTTGGCTGTGTTGCATTAAATACATGTACGTATCATTCAGATGAAGAAATTGGTGGGAGAACTGGCATGGCAGAGTTCGTGAAGACTTCTGAGTTCAAGAACTTAAACGTGGGGTTCGCTCTGGACGAGGGCATCGCGTCCCCTGCCGACGACTTCCTGGTCTTTAACGGAGAGAGGACCATCTACCGTGAGTATTCTCTCTGCATCACAATGGAAATATGCATTTTTATGTGCACTCCATTATGTCGTTACAGGCGGTCGGCGCAACTGGTTTTTTTATTCCACTCTGCTCTATCATTCGTCATCTCCATTCGTACTCATGTCATCTTTCTTAGGTCTACCTCTACCCCTGCATCAATCTAGATTAAAATACATCGCTCTTCTTGTAACATGATTTTCTTCCCTTTGCATGATATGCCCAACCATGCTAACCTCCTCATTCTTGTGCGCTCCTAATCCAAAATCGCATTACATTTTATCCTAAAAGATCGCAGGAAGTCAGTAGATGGAGAGGGCTCGAAATCGTTCATTCTGGAAATCTATTAGGGACATCTATTAACATAGGCCATGTTCAGCAGTGGACTTCTTAAAGGCTGATATGATGATGATGATGATCCTAAATTGAAACCGTCCCAATTGAGATGTATCACACTACTTTCGTATGAGTCAGTAGTTCAGCCCCAAGACCACGTGACTTAACAACTTTAGAAAAGCCGAGAGCTTTACGAGTTCTCCGAAGCTCGGGAACCATATAAAAATGCTACTGCATGGTGACCCATCCAAGTACCGTCCTTGCAGAAGGTTGCTTAACTTCGCTGGTCTGTTATGATTTAGTGAACTATACTATGAGTGCCTTTGGGTTTTTCATGATAACTGGAAACTTAGTATAATATTTAAAAAGTTATACAGGGGGTCAAGGTCTTTGTGCCCTTGGTTACAGACGTGCAAGTGACTTGTTCGGGCAAATCCGGACACGGTTCCCTGCTGCTTCCGGACAACCCCGGGGAAAAGGTCAGATGGGTTATAATTAGAATATTAAGAGTAGCGGTTACAACGAGTAGCGTTAGTTGAGTGAGATCAGAAAATCTGTTTTTAAACCCAGAAACAAACATTTATAAGAGAGAGAGAGAGAAGATGTTATATGTTTGTTGTATTTTTGCCAATGAAAAGCCAATGAAAGCCAAACAGAACGGTACATAATAATAATAGATTATAATGCTGGACATTTCACACAGCATCATTTGGCCCAAAGTAAGCAGAGCTTGTGTTATTGGTGCCACATGACTGATATACTTTAAAACTTTTTTTTAAGTACATACATATTATATATTGAAACACCCAGACCCGAGACAAATACTTGCAGATCATACAAACAGTCTAGCCTTTGAGAAAAGGCCTAACATTTCATAGTAAATAATAATAAATAAATAAATATTGCTGGCCAATGCACACAACACCATTTAGTCCCAAACTAAGCATAACTTGTATTATGGTGACTAGATGACTGATAGAATACTTATATATGCATACTTATGATACTTCACACCAATTTTTACCCTGGGAGGGAATCAAACCCTCAACGTACAGTGCAGAAGGCAGAGCTACCACCAACTGAGCTGTCAGCCCAGTCGTGTCACTAGTGTCACAAGTTATTTCAAACCTGTGTATTGAATGGGCCAAAGTGCGCCTCAGAGACTCCTTTCATGACCTTGACAAGACTTTTTTAATTAACCTCGTCCCACTGTTGGGTAAAGGTCTCCCCCAAATCCTTCCAACTAGCTCTATCTTTCGAGATCGCCCACCATCCTCTCTCAAAGTTGTCAAGATCGTCCCTCTAACGCTTTTTCGGGGGACCGTGACGCCGCTGTCCGTCAGGCTGCCAGGGTGTTACCGTGTTGGATAATCTCTGAATGCATGCGACTCACGACCTGCCCATTCACACATAAGCCTGGACATTCATCCACATCAGCAATTCCAGTAATTGAGCGCATGATACTGTTTCGTACTCGGTCGATGCGTCGGCACATGTCTACGAGCTTTTAATTTCGAGTACGTTCCAGTTCCTTCAAAAGGTTTTCCTTCGCCGTTTGGGAACAGAAAAATCATTTAGTGCCCGAACGGATTCGAACCTAGATCTTTGGATCAAAGGACTACCACTATACCACTAGTGTTTACCAGAAGGTCTGTGTCTCAGCTGCAGACAATACCTAAGTAGCTATATATATATTACCATTAACACTAGGTAAGTACATACGGTCGTTTATTCCACGCCTGGCTTGGCTTAGCGCCAGCTTCAGTAAATCGTGTTCAGTAATTAACTATATCGACTCAATTACTATCAAAGACAGTCAATATGAATAGAGACGTGAGACATTTCATTGGTATCTTTATGTCTTCTATTTAAATTTTACGACTCTTTTATTCATCAGATTCTATCTGCTAGTTTCTGGAATTTGAATGGCTACACTAAATGCATAGGTACAGTAAACGGATTACGAGTTTTTTTATAGTTTGTCAATCTAGGAGAGACTAGGTAAGTCTAGGTGAGTCTAGGTAACACCTCGAAAATCAGCTGATTTTGTGGGAGCATCTCGATCGACAACATGACATTACATTTATTTGACGTATCGCTAGGGGCACTTATCGATACGTTTATGAATAACAATAAGCGCGATCTAGCAATTAGTTTAGTACATGTAAATATATTATATACTTAAATAACTTACGACCTCTGTGGCGCAGTGAGCCAAGACCTGGCGGAGACGCAAAAGATTGCGAGATCGTTTCCCGTCGCGGAGTAAATTTTTGTATGATGTGCAAGTATTTTTCTCAGGTCTGGGTGTTTCAAATAACCATAACACAAGCTCTGCTTACATTGTGGCCAGATGATGCTGTGTAAAATGTCTGATATTATTTATTAATTTATAAACTATTTTGTGGACAATGCACACATCATTAAATAGCCCCAAACTAAGCATAGCTTGAATTATGATGAACAGATGACTAAAATAGTACTTAAATACAATAATAAAGAACTCGTAATTAGTCCTCAGCATACCTAGTCAAAAAAGTATATATTTACATATCTACATTTCTTTTCATAATGTTATAAATCTACTAGATAAATGTTTCATTCATTGTGTGTCGATCGAGCACGCGACCTTTCCTCTTGATACGGGAAGCGGTATCATGACTTTGAACTTTGAGTCTGTACGTGTACTGATAGCCAAACAGGTTCATAACTTCGTAGGTAAATATAGTCAAAATCAACGGAAAAAAAAATTTAGGGGCGGATTTGATTTACTCAATACAATCACAAGGATCACTTTGAAACGTCATGTTAAGTGAATTTAGATGCCAATTTCTCCTAACCTAATGAAGTGATAATAGAACGTGATATATTAAGAATGTAAGAAAAGATAAGTACGTCGTGAACTATGTAAGACGACTAAACGATTTTCTTCCATCTCAATTATATTAGGTAGCTTAGTCATCTCTATTAGTAAATAGTTGCTAGGGATACAAACTAAAGTGCAGCATGATAATAGCAATTGATAAGTTCAGCCACTGCATTCAAGTCAGGATGGCCGAGCGGTCTAAGGCGCTGCGTTCAGGTCGCAGTCCACTTCTGTGGGCGTGGGTTCGAATCCCACTTCTGACAAGATTCTTTTTGCACTTCGTAATTATATTTCATAATGCTAAATGCCTACTAAATGTATTTTAGGCAATAATCGTAGACAAATTCACAACATTATTTTTTACTGTTATTTTACTTAAATTGAGATATATGGTCAATCAGACCAATAAAGAACTAGTGCCATAGGTAACACAACCTAATAATAACAAATAATAAATAAATATAACGAACTATTGACATTATTAATATAAAGGAGGTAACAGAAGAAAAATATCTAGGCCTTACACTAGACGGAGGCCTCACATCAAAGGCTCATTATAGCAAAAGTAAGATCACAACTGTCATCCTTACTAGGCTCAATGTATAGGTGTGTATCGTACGATGTTTTCCTCGTCCAGTACGGTACACTATCTATTTTTAACCGACTTTATCAAAAAGGAGAAGGTTCTCAATTCGTCGGAATCTTTTTTTTTTTATGTATGTTCACCGATTACTCAAAAACGGCTGAACCGATTTGGAAAATTCTTTTTTTGTTTGAAAGGGTATACTTCAGAGGTAGTCCCATATAAATTTTATCAAAATCGGTCGAGCTGAAAAATCAACGAAAATCTAAAAATTGTATACATCGATGATGTTTTCATGTACTTCGATACCTCTCATTGAAGCGCTGCGTTTATTTGGCCTACCCATATTATATATATATATATACAATATATATATATATATATGTATATATACAAAATACATCTACTTTCTACTAAAAATGTATTATAGGCTCAAATTACATTCAATGAAGTCGGTTTCTTTTTAGTTTTTAAAACGTAATTATACGCTAGTAAAACCACACCTGATGGACTACCTTGTTGAAATATGGGGCAGTGCCAATAAAACTACGCTTAAAGATCTACAGATAAGTCAAAATAATATAATAAAACTTCTATTCAACTACGATTTCTTAACACCTACGGAAAACTTATACCGAGAAACAAAAATTATGAACATGCACCAAACATACTATTTTAATACCTGTAAATTAATTAAAAAATTATAGACGGTAAAACACAGACACATATATTACCTTTAAAACAAATAGATAAAAGAGAATACACGTTTTCTGACTGATAAAATACTTTTATATTTGTAAATACATACTTATAATAAATAAATAAATAATCCCGAACATTTTACGCAGCATCATCTGACCCCAAAGTAAGCAGAGCTTGTGTTATGTGTACCACTTGACTGGTATACTACTTATATACTTTTTTTTAAAATACATACATTATTATACAAAGAAACACCCAGACCCGAGACAAATACTTGCAGATCGTACAAACATTTGTCCCGCGGCGGGAATCGAACCCGCAACCTTCTGCGTCTCAGCCGGGCCTTAGCCCGCTGCGCCACAGAGGTCGTCTTTGAAACACCCAGACACAACAAACAAATGACGTAAATGGACATATTTTTTTTTATTTCTAGTTGCGGTACATAATTGATAAGTTCATGGACCTACGGCAAGAGTCGAAGAAGAAGCTGGCTGATAACCCGGAGCTGAACATCGGAGATGTGACTTCTGTCAACCTGACCATGCTTTCGGTGAGAATAGACGAAAATAGAGAAGTCGGAAAATTTTAAATGCGACGAATCTATAGAATCCGGAACGAGACTATCCGTCATAGAACTAAAGTTGTCGACATAGCTCAGAGACTTAGTAAGCTGAAGTGGCAGTGGGCTGGCCATATCTGCAGAAGAACCGATAACCGTTGGGGTAAACGAGTTCTTGAGTGGAGACCGCGGCTCGGCAAACGTAGTGTAGGACGCCCTCCGGCAAGGTGGAGTGACGATCTGCGAAAGGCTGCCGGCAGAAGCTGGATGCGTCGAACTGAAGACAGGGCGCAATGGCGCTCATTAGGGGAGGCCTATATCCAGCAGTGGACTGCTATGGGCTGATGATGATGAATCTATAGAACAGAGCATCGAACTGGTGTCAGCTCTATAGACTGATAAAACTCTATTGTTATCTTTAATAGTAGCCATTAAAATGGAGATTATTTTTGGTCGTCTTGCGAAGCAAACATTGCGCTCTTATTTTATGTATTTTCTCGAATTATTTCCGGTTTTATTAGTAATTTTGGGGTTTTTATTTAAGTAGAGCTAGAGTTATTGACTCGGGTGTGAATAATTGGAATAAAAGCTTTGTTTCTTTGAGAATTAGCAAAAATAATCTGTAGTTATTGTATATTAAATGCACCGTTTTATTTATAATAACAAATGACGAACGACTAGATACGACTTTGTGACATACTTTAGACAATATAAACATTTGACGTCAAGTGAGACATACATACGTACTATAGCAAAAAAGTAGTTCAAATAATAATGATAAAAAAGAATGCTACACTTTACATTAAATAAACAAGTTAATTCAGTTTCTTCCTCAACCTTTTTATAGAATCAGATATAATATGTCTAAGTCACTCGGTTTGGAATTACTGATAGATTTTTGGCATAACAGAGTGCTTACTAAGATTCGTTCTAGAGTATAGTAAGTTAAAAAGGTTAAAGGCTTTAATTCTGGGCAAACGAGACGTTGGATTAATACATAAACTATTTGCAAGATCCATACAATTTACCTTACCGTTAAATACTTTATGTAAGAAATAAGATCGAGATCATTTCTGCGGTAAGACAGCGCAGTCATCTAGTAATGTTAAAATCTGTCACTATAACTAGATTGACTCTAAAGTGGTACATACAACGTTGGACGCGTGCTATTCGTTTTCAATAAATCAATTTTTACAAGCATAATAAATGTTAAGTCTTGTTAGATTTTATGTAATGTATAAGAATCTATCTTATAAACACATTTGCTAGTGTATTGTTTAAATCTGTTGCCATCTCTATTCTTTGACATTAGACTGAGAAGGACCTACTTAAGCGCCTCGGTAGCTAATTATTTCATTATAAGATTCAGGTTAAGTGTATATTATTGATGTTAAATTTATTATGAATAATTATACTAAATGACTTAGCTGCAATATCTGCGGATATCAACTGAATATACATAAAAAACCGCAGTATTTCTATTATATTTGTTTTTGAAAGCCTTGATTCGCCTGTAGCTTTGCACGAAACAATCACCTTCGTGCAGGAATTGATACAAATGTCACGACAATACTCATTGCCTCATATTACCGCGCTGAATATTATAGACAAGCGCAACGTCCCGCGACTCCGTTCGTAATGTTATTCAAATCAATTTATCCACACTTTCACCCTCTGCTACACGTCACAGGAAAACATCGTGAGTCAACATCTTCAGTCAGATCAACAGTTTCTGTTGATCTGATGAAAGGAGTCTCTGAGGTGCACTTTAATAATTTCACCATACTGCTTCGAAAGAACTGATACGATAAGAAGACTGCTCGGGGGCTAAAGATCGTGAATTTCTTTCTTAGGCCTAGCACGTATTGCGGATTAATTCGCGGCGAGTATTCTCGCTATTCTGTGGAACAGAGAATCAGAAGTAAGCGCACGCACTAACGAAAACAAATCGTAATGAAATACGTAGGTACTTCAGAATAGTGCGGTTAAAACCGCTAGAGTATAGTAGTCCTTAGAGTGCGTATTTTAACTGTAAAGAAAGCTACATTCTTTTGACTCTACGACCAGTGATTTAGGCTGTGCATTGTCTCTTTGTCAGTCAATCATCCAGTGAGGTTAGGACTCTCTTGTATTGATAAATGACTCTGCAAAGAATATTTTATTTGACCAGACACAGAACATCTAACAAATGTTTGTCTTCGGAGGGGATCAAACCCCCAACCTAAAAGGCAGAACTGCTATCAATTAAGCTGAAAGGGTCAACAAATTTGACTAATTCCACGTTTCTATCACTTTCCTCATTACAATTTTGTAAGAAAACGGGCATCAAACGATGGATTTAGTCTCAAATACATTCAGTTGCGATTCAGAATTCGGTCATGAGCTTTGGTATTTTTGACAGGGAGGCATCCAAGACAACGTGGTTCCCGAGAAACTAACCGCATCTTTCGACGTGCGTCTCGCCTTAAGCTTCAATCCTAGCGACTTTGAAACCCTGGTATGTTACTGCAGCATTTACATGTAGGAGCTGATAAGCACGTGAACTGCGTGAGATGAAAACCTAACGCAGTTGCCATTACCATCTCACCCGAAATTTACAGCTCATCGCTTTCAGAGCATAAACTCACGTAGCTCTCTGTCTCTGGAGAACTTCTGGCTACACAGCCGGAAACATTTTGATAAACACGTGTTTTAGTCTCGTATTATTTTGTCGATGAAGGCACCGACACTGTTTTAATTCATCTTCATCAGGGTGAGTTTGATCCGCGGTCTGTAGATTGCCGCTTGAGTTCACTTTTCGCACTGCGGCAACTTACGTACCGCGGATCAAACTTGATCGATCGAAAACTGATCCAAATCACTGATTGCTGTGTCCCCAAGACACTGGCGGCATTGCACATTGAATGGCAATGCTAATTCGCTGGGCCATATCTCAGAAATTTTTGCCCAATATGTTTATGTGTTTAATAAAGAAAAGTAAAGTAATTGAAGTGAAAACTTCTTTGAGCGCGGTACGCATATTTTTAATTGAGGTAAAACCTCTGGATTCGCGACACTGTTACCGTCTGGGGCGAGACGCAGGCGGCTGCCGCGCTCGCCCCATTTGATTATAAACCTTAACTCACATGTTTACAGACTACTTTTGTATGGAGAAGTATACTGAGTTAGGTTCTTTGATATATTATCTACATTCTGAACAAAAAATATTGCATCATCTGGATTTGTTCAGTATTTGATTGGCAGTCGCGATAATTACTGATTTTGAAGTGATTTATTACTAAACTCAAACGCGCCAAAATAAGTTTTCACTTCTGTCGACACTCCCGAGTGCAACCCGTATTTTTTTTTTATTGCGTTTAATACAAGTGGTATTTTATTGTGCACTTAGTCAAGAAACAATCTATTCTGCCATGTATGGCGTGGGGTATTTAATTTAATTTATTTGTTTGATTGATTTCATCGTTTGTTTTCTTTCTTTCTAAAATGTCAGTCAAAAGGAAATTTCAATACTAAATATAAACAATTTTTAGGTAAAAAAAATTTCAAGTTTACAGTATTTTTTATCATTTAGGAAGTCATCTATTGAATAATAACAAAAAATACAAACAAACGATATATAATAGTTTGTTTGTACTTCATGTATTTTGTTTGTGTTTGCAAGGTAATATAGGATCTTCAAAGAGTTTCTTTATGCTAATTCCCATACCTATCACGATAGCTGAAACAGCTGAATTAAAGAAATAAATAATTATTGGTGGACAATGCACACAACACCATCTAGCCCCAAACTAAGCATATCTTGTATTTATATATTTTTAGTATATTTTTTTATTTTTAGTATGGTATTTATAATATTTTATGACAATCAGACAGAACCAAAACACAAATGTTTCACACATGTTCATCACACAAATGTTTATCCTGGGAGGGAATCGACCCCTCAATCTAAAGCACAGAAGGCAGAGCTACTACCTACTGAGCTGACAGGCCAGTCAAACGTATAAGTACTTGTGTTTTAAGGTAACTGTACTTATTTCGGTCCTATGTTCCAGCTAAGCCAGTGGTGTATTGCGGCAGGGAATGGTGTGAGCGTGAAATTTACACAGAGAGATATCTTCGTACCTCCAACTGTGCTCGACGATTCTAACCCTTATTGGCTGGCGTTTAAGGGTGCTGCTGATAAACTGTGAGTTCTTATCATCGTTATGTTATATGACATGTAATACAAAGAAAGTTAGCGAAAGTAGCTGTTTTTTAGAATTATCATTGAGGGTGAATCGAGCGAAACTCAATTAGGTTTTAGATGATAAGCCTTCTTACTTGGTTCATGGTCGTGTTATTATTATGAGACGACCTCTATGGCGCAGTGGGGCAAGGGACTGTGAGACGCAGAAGGTTGCGGGTTCGATTCCCGCCGCGGGTCAAATGTTTGTATGATCTGCAAGTATTTGTTTCGGGTCTGGGTGTTTCTATGTATAATATGCATGTATATTTACAAAGTAAAGTATAAGTACCTATATCAGTCATGTGGTACCCATAACACAAGCTCTGCTTACTTTGGGGCCAAATGATGCTGTGTGAAATGTATTATTAAACTGCCGGTGGTGGTTTTAAAATTGCATTTTTTTTAATACGGGGCATTTTACACAGCGTCATCTGGCCCCAAAGTAGGTAGAGCTTGTGTTATGGAAACCACATGACTGATATATTAAATATGGACTTTTTTTTCTTTCTAACTGACTTCAAAAAAGGAGAGGGTTCTCAAGTCAAGTTATTATTATTATTATTATTATTATTAAGTCGGGTGTATTTTTTTTATATTCAATAAAGTCGGTTTTTTCCTAATTCTTAAAAAGTGATTATGTAAATACATATTCAAGAAATTCAAAACAAATATTTGTCCCGCGGCGGGAATCGAGCCCACATCGCATCGCAGCCCTCCTGCGTCTCTTAAATACCTCATTCACCAAAGGTGAAGGAGAGTGAAGGTGGTTATAAAAGGTGGTCTGCTTGAATAATACGAACTTTCAGTTCCTTTAGAATAATCTTTTAGAATACGAGTTCAATCCATCCAAAGGTTGTCTGGCAGAGATCGCTACATAGCGATAATGCCGCCCTGTGTACTACGACTTGCAAAACATTGTAATTTTTTTTCTACCAGTCCAATGTTAAATACATTGGACCAATGTATTTAAGGTGTGCAATAAAATGTTTTCTATCTATTTATACAAACATATAATTACGTTTTAAAAACTAAAAAGAAACCGACTTCATTAAATGAAATTTGAGCCTATAAAACATTTTTAGTGGAAAGTAGATGTATTTTGTATATTATAATATGGGTAGGCCCAATAAACGCAACGCTCCAATGAGACAGCGAGGATAAAAATACATGAAAACATCATCGATGTATACAATTTTTAGATTTTCGTTTATTTTTCAGCTCGACCGATTTTGATAAAATTTATATGAGACCACCTGTGAAGTATACCCTTTCAAACAAAAAAAAAGTTTTCCAAATCGGTTCAGCCGTTTCCGAGTAATCGGTGAACATACATAAAAAAATTGAGAACCTCCTCCTTTTTGATAAAGTCGGTTAATAAAATACACGTTATATAATATAAACACACGTAAATGTATTTATATAATGTATTTCTATGTAGTTGCAGATTTTGTTGTTCCTTTCTTTCTGTTCGTGGAGTCACAATTATACAGGCTCAGTCTTAAAACCAGCGTTGCCCGACGCCTCATGGCGCAGAGTAACAATGGGCTGAGACTGGTGCTTTTTGACAACCACACAGACCTCCTTGCACCTACCTTGTTTCTTAGCTACTTTGTGTGTTAGTTGTTACATTGTAACTCGTGTCTCTTTTTATTGACGTGACAACGTCTAATAAATCGATGAACGCCGATGAACGCTGCACGCACGAAAAAGCATGACTCATTGTCCCGTTACCCTCATTGTCCCGTACGCTCATTGTAACGTTACGATCATAGCGAAAGCACGTTATACTATCGTCCGTAAACCGACATTACAGACAACCAATTTTTTTTTATGTAATATTATCTCCTTATTTTTATTTTAGTGTTAGTAGTTGAGTTTATTATTTTATGTTTGTACCTTATTGTGTGTCTGTGTAATGTTGTAACAGCTTTTATCGAAATATCAATCTATATTAAGTTCGTTTAAAATATCTCATTTTTGCATCTTCTTTATGTTATATAATTCTACTGTACGTGTGTATGTCACTGAACTTCTCCTAAACGGCTGGATCGATTCGAATGGTTTTTTTTTGTGTGTGTTCAAATGGAATCGAGAATGGTTTAAATGGTGTAAATCTATTACAATTAAGATTTAGATTTAATTAATTTAGTTTTACTTCGCGGAAAAAGTCACGAACGGGACAGCTAGTTGTATATAAATATCTGTAACTAAGTTCCTTTAGGTCAATTTCACACGCAGAACGATTTGACGTTTTATTTTTACTAACGTAATTTGTGTTCTTTTTTTTCAGAAACATAACCATAAAACCTCGCACGTTCCCCGGAGGCACCGATAGCCGCTTCCTCCGAGCGAAAGGAATCCCAGCCTTGGGATTCTCCCCTATATCCAACACGGTGCCAGGTTTACACGAGCATGACGAGAGCCTGAGGGTTGACGTGTTTCTGAGAGGCATTCAGCTATACGAGGCACTAGTGCCTGCTGTGGCGAATGCTTAGCCTGACTAAACAGATTGAATTGTCAAAAATATATAAAAAGACAGAAGACTATCATTTGTTTACCAAATTGTGTATTAACTATTGCTAGATCATTAGTACAAGTTCTTTACAAAATTGTTCAACAATTGTTAAGTATCTAGGTTTTCATTTATTTCGTTTTCGTCCGTTAGAGCTGGTGAGGCGGCTGATTACCGAGAACTTCAAAAGGCGCAAATATGCCAGTCTTGATAGGGTCTACATATTTGAGCCTTTTGGAGTCAAGACCCTCGGTGAGTGGGGAACTGGAGTCCATCGCGTTTTCAAAATTATTTCGGGACGTCTGGTTTCATTCAACATGAAAATGCCGATAGTATCTTGAAGATGCTTGCCTCTGGCAACTGACAGAGAAAACGGTCTATAGATAGCATAACTTATTCACATGTATTTTGTTATTATATATTATTCAATACATTATTAAATAAATATTTTTTAGATCTTCTTGTAAAGTTATTGTTTTATTTCAATGTTTTGTTTAAAGTGTGGTAAAATAAAAAATAAATAATGCCGGTTATTCCACAGACCATCATTTGGCCCCAAAGATAGCAGAGCTTGTGTTATTAATACCACATGACTGATGCAATAATTGACTAAATCTAACCTCTCGTTATATAAAAAGCGTCGTCAAAACTGCCTCTATAATGCAAACAAGCTTTGCTGAACGCGAAGTGAAATCGCTCTATCATAGATCTAAGTAGTTTCGCCTGCAACAGGTAATGGGCCACAAATTACCGGCGGAAACTTTAGTGCACCTTCGGACCGCTAATGTGTTACCGTACATACGATATACGGTAGTAGGCCGTTTTAACGAGGCCGTAAATATGTGTTTAGGTATTGGCTTACAGAAGTAATAAAAACAATTACTATTTCCTAATAGGCGTATAATTTTAAGAGTGCTGTTCATCATTTGGCTGAATCGGAGAGCGTCATCCAGCATTTACGTTTTGTATCTACCTTGGTGAACGATTGCGAACCAAATGAGAAGACATTTAATAAAACGTATCTAAATAATAAGGATTTATTTAGATACGTTTTATTAAATGTATCATTTATTAACCAGCACTAAAACAACACTGTTGTAACTTATGCAGCATTTCGAACGTTTGTTCCATTATAGTAGTTTGCCAGCAATGGTGCTTAGCAAATCTTCGTACAGCAAGTGTGTATTGTGATTGTTAGACAGCAACAGCCACAACTAAGTAAGTAACTTATCTGGCAGAGATCTATCTAAAAATCGTTTTGAAGACTTTGATAGCTCAACTTTTTCATATGTATTTTATATTATTCTGTACAATTATGTCATTATGTTTAAATAAATGTATGGTATATATTTAGAAAAAAAGTAACTTTTTAAAACTTTATAAAAACTCATTGTTAATGTCGTAAATTGCAAATTGCAACCATAATAGTTACACAAACTGACAAAGTAAAAATAATTCAAATGGATATTCTACTGTCGTACCAGGTACCGGCTACCAATACAAGAATAAAGGCGTCATTAAATAAACAGAGCCTTCCCGTTTCGCATTGCGTAGAAATGGCGCAGCCCCGTGTTGGGCGCCAAAATGAGGAACTTTCATTTCTGGCGCCCAAACAGGGGCAGGTAGCAAAAATATTATTTATGTACATTTTAGATTATGATTTCTGGAGGTCAGCTGTTTCATATGTTCTAAAATCTAAAAGTATGAATGTGATAAGATTGAATGAAGCAAAATAAGTATGCCAGGATCGTAGCAAGTGGAAATCCGCAGGCTCTGCCTACCCTGTTGGGAATTAGGCTTGATTTTATGTATGTAATAAGAAATATAACCAGATTTTCTTTAATAATATCTATATAAAGTGTCCCTTTGTGTAAAATTTACTTTTGCGGTACGGTGTGAGAAAGAGAAATGATATACCGCAGTGGGCATTACCCGGAGCTTGCTAGAGTTACGGCATTCTTCACGCCCGGTTTAATAAAGCACCTTCATGTTGCAAATTTACAGACACCTGTTTACTCAAACCTAATGTACTGCCAACATTTGAGTACTAATAACGTATCAGATAAATTCTAACATGAGCATAAAATTTACTTTGAGGCTAGATGCTAGATGCATTTTCCAACAATATTTTATGAGTATTTATTTTATTATTTTCCTTTATAATGACGGCAATCTGTAACAGAGTTAAATTGTATGTCAAATGATTTGATTTTACCCTATTTACGTCTATATATGAGTATTATACTCTTCCTAAAAGTCTCGTAAATCTAGACTTTAGTGTGAGTGACAGTGACCTTCTAACATTAAATACATAAGCAAATGAATACTAAGCTTTGGTTATTTTTGGCCGTTTTGCGATGTAAATAATGCACACTTATATTACTTGTTATTATTTGTCGACTTATTAAATAAAATTAAATAAAAACACCAAAAGTTGTAATAATATTACTTTTGGTGTTTTAAATAGGTAGGTAATTGACTCGGTGTGAATAATTGGAATAAAAGTTTTGTGTCTTTGTGTTTCGAGCTAAAATAATGCATAGTTATTTTATAAAATGAGAAATGACGAACGACAACATACGACTTTGTGACGTCATGCTAATTCTTCTTCTTTTTTATAATGGCATGTGACATAATAATATTAAATTTGCCAGTGTCAAGTGTTCATATTTGTTTAAAGTCACTTTTTTTGTTAATAAAGTCTTAGTCGATGGTCAATTGTCAATTCTAAACGTCATCGCGGAATGGCCGTCTAGAATTTTCTTGGGATTCCCCGTCGTTCAAATCACATTGCACCATAATACATTTATAATTCAATTGTCCATACTTGTCCGATGTACAATTTATTCATTAAAATTCCGCTATGATTACTGAATAAAACATGCAATTAAACGAGTAAAAAATATTAAATTAGAAGAATCCCCGACGTCTGACTATAAACAATCTAAACACTTGAGATTGGCAAAATGTTCATCATTATAACCCATGCCATCAACGAGTAAGAAGAAGTAATACTAAGTTTCGCTCATGTGCAATTACATAAATAATTTAAGCATCCATTATTCGCCATTAATTTTTAAGCAGAACTTTGCCGAAGCCGTGAAACTGCGCATTTCATCGCATGCGGCTTTCGGTAAATACCTTTGAATAAAATATACACGTAATCGATTCTTTGCGCTTCTTCAACTCAGCTCCAAGTTTTTAAAAGATTCTCCTTTCTACCCGGAATAGATAATGCTGGTAGATCTGAGCGTTGTATAAACTTGCTGGCCTAAAATAGCCAGCATTTTATCGAAGCTTATTTTCGTTGGATTTGAATGTTATTCTTCATTTTATTTATTGATGGGTAATTTCATAATGATCTGCTTGCTTTTTCCCTATGTTACTTGCAATATATTTTTTCTGCTTTTGATTATGGCGTTTGTGATTGTGTTTTCCACAATGTCAATATTAATAAGACTACTCTGGCAGAGCTACACGTACTTGCTTGCGTACTACATGTATTAGATGAAATTGCATACGCAGGTAGTATATGCACAATATTTCATATATTTTTTTCCTATTTCGATGTTCGAGCCAAGCCACTATTCATGTGTGATGTTATCTTGGTTTTATTCCCCATAAAAGGAGAATTTACGAGTGTTTCTTAAAGCCACTTTTATTAATTCGTGGAATTTATCTCTACTAATCCCCATCAGATACAAGAGCTGTAAAGTTTTATCTTCACATCTACATTATTACCGTAACTGAAACTTTACAGTCTCCACGTCTTCGGAGATAGCCCGGAAATTTACTCCACATTTGCCAAAGCAATTTGACCCTTGCTGTAACATAATTTTTTTGTAAATTAAAGCTTGTGAGTATACAAAGGATGACCAGATGGTCGTTGCGAATGGAACACAGCCTCTGAAATATGCAGCCAATTCACGACTCCCCAGGCGGTTGTTAAAGTACGAGCACCTGTGACCGGACAAAGGCAATACATTCTTGTTAGATAATCATTATCATCTGAAGGGTATTTCATGAGCTTCAAACTTCAATTCATATTCAAAATATAGCCTTTGTCCTAATACTGAAAAGCCATTTAAGAGTAAACTAGCCGATTATCTTTCCATACAAACGTCGAAGCAGGATCAATCCACATTCTAATTGAACCAAAACTAATAGTGATATGCAACATTTTTTTATAATGCAACAAAATTATAAAAAAAATATATTATTAAAAAAAGCAAGCCCAAAAAAATGAATTTTGAACACAGATTTGAACGCAACGCGTAAATAAATAACATATGGAGTAATCAAACTTCAAAATGTTTCCGATACAAGCATAGTTATTTATTCAAGAACACAAATCACTTTATTTTGAATAGATACATTTGGTTGTGTTTTAATTGAGCCAAAGTCTTTTCATATTTTTTTTTGCCATGCTGTCTTTTTAATAGAAATCAAAGCCCAGTTTAATATAATAATATGATTAGAACTCATAATCATTCTCCTTACTGCTCATCCTTCTTGCACGCCTATCCTTTTCACACAGTATGCTAGGTGAAATAGCATGCATTTTAACTGCTCCTACTGACAAGTTTATGCCGCCAACTAGTGTACTCTTACCTTAAGCATTTGAGTCCTCGATTACCTTTAAAATCTTTACAGAAATAATTACAGAAATGTACAGGATACAATAATATAAAATACATGTGAAACAGTTGAGCGATCTAAGGACCATTTAAAACGATATATAGATAGCTCAACCGATCCAGATCACTGCAGAGGGCAGCGTTCCCAAGACACTGGCGACTTTGCCACGTTGAATGGCAATGCAAATACACTCTTGGGTCACGCAATGTTGTATGAAGAAGATGAAGAAAGCTTCTTCTAAATAGCCCTCAAATAAGTGGTACTCAAATACAGTATTCGGGTAAAGTATTCGAAAATGATTATGCATAAGTCAAATGTTTGAAAGTGGTTCTATAACCTATCTAACTATAATAATATAATATTATAAATCCGAAAGTAACTCTGTCTGTTGGTTACGTTTCCACACCTAAGCCGCTGAACCGATTTTGATAAATTTTGGTATAGAGATAGATGGTACCTTCGAGAAGTACATAGGCTACCTTTTATGTAGGTACCACGCGTGCGATACCTATTAGTAATAATAAATAAATATTAGTGGACGATGCACACAACACGAACTAGTTCCAAACTAAGCATAGCCTGTATTATGTGACCTATGTGATACTTACTGTGATACTTACTAATACTTAGATATTGTTAAATACATACTTATGATACTTAATAACACCCAGACACAGAGCATCTTCACAGAACACCTGTGTTCATAACACAATGTTTATCGAACCTTCAACCTACAGCGCAGAGTGCAGGGCTATAATAATAATATAATAAATATATAGATTAGCCAACTATGCAAACATTTCTCGATTCCAACACTTATTCCGCAGGATTCTACCCCTTTCACATTAGCAGCTAATCATTAGCTGGACACTCCCGTTATCGAACTCGACGGGAGGTAATACGATTAATTGTCTTGCTTGATATAAAACTAGGCTAGATATTATAAGGATTTCAATAAAGACCAAACTACCCTCATAAAACAAGATAGGCAACCTTGCGGATGTGCGAGCTTAGTGAAGATTTTCAGCGAAATGCTCTCCATCTAAGTCTGGACAACCCTTCGAGCTGTCCCCGGAGATGACAGTAGGTGAACGTCGTTTTGCACGTTACCTTTATACCACACATACTGAGAAACTTGCCCATTGCTTTTCCAAATATAACTTAGAAAGTACATAATTTCAGGCCTAATAAAATGTGGGACGGAAAAGTCTATAAAATTTCATTTCTAACGCGTTTAGCGGGAGTGAAAAGTGTACGGAAATCCATTTCTAACGTGTTATTTTTTTTTTATTTCTGCATTGATCAGCTATGGTTATTTTCATTATAGGTCAAACGACAAAAAGTTTTTACTCCAAGTCCGCCAAATGATTTATTTCTCTTCCGATTTCCGAATAATATTTTGGGTTTAGTAATTTTATTAATATAAATTTAATAATAAAAAAAACAAAAAGCACTATGTATCACTTGGAAGAAAGTGCGATTCCTACCTCCTGTCTTTTAAGTTAAATGACACACTCGATAGGAATTGGGCACTTTCTCGCCTAGGTGTACATTGTACTATACCTAGCTAGGTATACTATGTAGTTACTAGCTAGGTATCATATCATATCACCACAATTCATCCGTACTAATCTATTTATCTATATACAAATGTATCTCTAATTGCCTTGTTCATCACGCGTGAACGGCTAATCCGATTTTTTTTATAAGGTTCTTATGATAGAAAATCAAAACCGGCCAAGTGCGAGTCGGACTCGCGCACCGAGGGTTCCGTACAAACCTGTAGGTATATAAGTAAAAGTTCACTCATTTTTAAGGTAGTTTTTTTTTTTATTAAAAACATTTTTATTATATGATGTAACTTTTTCACAGCTTTAAGGGACAGTAGACCCGAGTATTTGATATAAATTTCAGCTTGATACCTCCACGCGTTCCTGAGAAAAAGAATCTTGACAGACAGACGGACGGATGGACAGACGGACGGACGGACAGACGGACCGATGGACATCAAAGTGATCCTATAAGGGTTCCGTTTTTTCCTTTCGAGGTACGGAACCCTAAAATAAGAATGTTGCGTGGAAAGTTAGAAAATTTAAGAAAACTTAACGACGATATTAACTTTTCTTATGTAACCTTAGCGCTTTTGATAATATAAACTTTTTTAATGAAACCTTACGGCGTTTGACATAACTGTCAGTCGTTTGACAGTTATAGATTATACCAATTCGAATTGAATATTCAAGACTTAAGACTTAAGACTTAACCGATTCCAATCATGTTTTTTTAGGCTTTCTAATACCATATATGTAGAAGATTTAAAAATTAAGAAAATTGCGATATAGGCTACTTTTTATGCAAGTACCACGCGTGCGAAGTCGCGGACAGCAGCTAGTGTTTTATAAAAATATGCATGTAAAATACCCTCAGGGTTATTTATAACTGTGTTCGCTAACCAACGGTTAATCAGTTTAATTAACTTATCCTTGCATCAGAAACTTTTAAAATTAAAATATCAAGTAAATCAAGTATATCAAGAATCTATGTGGCGTAGACGTTCGTAGCACTTCGTAGCGCGTAGCGATAGCATTACCTACAACCAGTTTTAATTAACCTACGAGCACCTAGGTCGTATATAGGCTTTGTTTGAATAATTAGAAAATTCGTACTAGCTCGCATGTATGACATGGGGTAAAAGTCATCATCATGATCAAACTTATTTAATTCACTTACAAATCTGGTATGCTATCAAAATTACACAGCTTCTAAAACTTGACTATAAGAAAACCGACTTCATTAAATGAAATTTGAGCCCGTAACAATACAATCGAATTGAGAACCTCCTCCTATTTTGATGTCGGTTAAAAAAGATTTTGTTTTAAGCTTTTAAGTACTATATCATTTTTTGAAATTCGTTTTTACCACTGGAAAGTCACAGGAAAGCAAAATACTAAATTTCGTTTACTTGGATAACATATGTTTTCCAGCTATTTAAAAACCAAACTGCTGAACCGATTTTGATGAAATTTCTATGGAACCAACCAGAAAGTATATCATTTTACACGAAAAAGACTTAAAAATATACACAATTTGACAACTAACTATACCTAAGAAAATTAGGTACATTGGGTGGTGTTTGCGCTAAGGAAGCGCTTCTTCCAGACAATCTTTGGATGGAATGTAGCCTAACATGAATGGAAAATTGCTTGGTATATACTAAATTATATCATAAATCTTTATGTACCTATTAAATAAACGCAAATAACTTACACTTACTTATACATTATTGATACTTATATATATATACATAAATGATATACACAAATACATAATATAGGTAAATATATATGAATGGCCTGTCAGCTCAGTTGGTAGTAGCTCTGCCTTCTGTACTGTAGGTTGAGGGGTCTATTCCCTCCCAGGATAAACATTTGTGTGACGAACTTGGGTGTTTATTCTATGTCTGGGTGTTATAAAGTATCTTATGTATGTATTTAAAAATATCTAAGTATTCTATCGGTCATCTGGTCACCATAATACAAGCATTGCTTAGTTTGGGGCTAGATGATGTTGTGTGCATTGTCCACCAATATTTATTATATTTTATTATTATTTATCTAGGAGTTATGTTGTTCCAGTAACGAATAAAAAAAATATGTCTATATGAGTAGAGTCGTGAACCACTGTATTTTATACCTTATATTATCGCCCTAAATGTCACCCCAATATTCTATAATTAAAAAACAGGCACTAGAGGAAATTCTCATGACACTAACTTCAGCTGCATTGCAGTGAGCGCAAATAACAAAAGCCACGAACCTCGGCACTGAAAAGGTTCCATTGAAAATATTCACTGAGATCACCTTCACCTGCGTTGTTTATTTGGATGGGTGGCCGCCTGATCATTGTCTTTGGAGAGCACATATGACCATTAAATGTCTTTAGTCCATGAATTTCAAGCAGGCTCAATTTGGATTACATAGATGACATATTTTTTCCAGTTATTTCGATTAAAAACCCAAACTACTAAACCGATTTTGATGACATTTTTACGAGACCAATCGGAAAATATATCACATAAAAAATATTTATTCAAATTGGTTACTATTCTTTCTTTAGTTCATTCTTTCCATCACCAGAAGTGGCTGCTGACTTAAACACTTGTGCCGCATCCAAAGTTAAGTTTCCATGTGGAAATGTCGTTACCGGATGATACGTTGGGCCCTTGGATACTGACTGCTATGTTTTATAGTCTGCTTTGCATTGAAAGCGGCACTCAATTTCCGCTTAGGTGAAATAAACATTTTGGATTCAACCAATTTGTATATTTACAGCATTGTATAGTTATGAAAGCACTTTTGGTTATTTTTTTATCAATAAGATACATATAGAGAACATCGGCACCGATGATAAGCTGTATTTAATAAACAGTATTCAAAGTCAAAGTCAAAGTCAAAAGATACAGAATGAATTTAGGTGCCAATTCTTTCAAACCGAAGCCCGAGAAGAACTGGCAAGAATCTCGTCCTGGTCCTAGCGCTTTTTTGCATGATCCATCTTATAAATACCTTAACTACGAAAAACTAATACAAGAGAGTTTATATATTTCAGGTGTCGGTTAACTGTCTGAGGGCAGAGCGACATGAGGCCATGCATTCTTATCAGTAATATAGTAATTTATATCATAATACGCTTTCTTCAAAAGACTACCCTTAAAGTACCCTTAAAACCTTTAAATTTCATAATAGGTAGTTTAGTTGCATTTTCAGGAAGCTTATTATAGAAGCGCACCGTGTATTAATGAGTGCTATAATACAAAACATAAAACTAATGAGAAAGGAAATCGAAAAAGGCTATAATAATAATTATATAATAATAATAACTGCTGTGGCACCAAGCAGACTGTGATGAATGTGTCAGGTGTGTAGTCTTAACTGCTTAAACATTATCGGCCTTACATAGAAACGTCTCCCAACTTCTGTCAAAAGATTATCTTTTAAAATAGTGTCATCCCTTTTTGTAAGATAGTGCCAACTTAAGCAGTGTTTGTCTAATTAATATCAGCAGCAAGCAGTGTTCAAGTTAAGAGGTGTTTATAGGTAAGGCCATTTACAATTAAGGATAACTTATAATACCACATTAGAAAGTGTTGTTCAAATCGACTTCCCTCTCAGAAGCGACGAAAGGACTTGACCGATTTATTTTTTTAAAACATTTTACTAGATTCAAAAGTTGTCTGGAAGAAATCGGTTCCTTAGCGATAAGACCGCCCATTGTACATATATTTTTAGGTATTCTTAGTTGTCAAATTGTTTATGTGCTTATATTCATTCGATTCATTCACCGCTTACCCTGAATCACAATTTTTCTCATCCATATTGAACCGTCTAAAAAGCCTTTACTTAGAAAAAACTCTTGGAAATCCTTTCGAAAGAAACGCAAAACTTATATAGCATTTTATGATTTGAGTACCATAGCATGCCAGCATTTAAAACAATTGCCGGTTTTACTTTCAATATTTACTAAATGCTTTCTCTGATTACTCCAAAGTAAATAGCGTTATTGACCTACAATAAATAATGTTAGCAAGGCCTGCTGTCCACTGAAGCCATAATTCAGGTACATAAAAAACCTAGTTAGGTTACCCTGTTGGAAAAAATTACAACATTTCCGCAAACATTACTAATGACTCAATTTGGGCTTACCTGCTTAATTAAAAGGATAGGGAAAACTTCAGCGACCGAGGTCAAGTTGATACACAAAGTGGGGCTACACTTCAGTACAATGGTGACATGTTCTTCTTTCGTGTCAATTTTATCTCAATATAATTAAATTTGCCTTGTTGCTGTGTTGCTGCCGTTATAGCGGCGTTCGAGGCGGTGTCGAGGTCAGCTCTTGTGCAGGAGGAGGGGCAAGTAGGGTAATCAAGTAGATGAGACATAGTAATGGCGACATTCATTGAGCACACTGGTAGAGTTTACCAGAAATCACAAAAAATGGCTGTCTGTAAAGTCGGTTTACGGACGATAATTTTACGTGATAATGTCATAAGAAAAATTTTAACCTATTAAGATGCATCACAAGCCGAACGTTTAGGCCGATCGTGCCTCTCTATCGCTTGTTCCGCGCACTCGCTTGCACGCTCGGCTCAGGCGGAACGTGACAATTTTTCGTGCGTGCTACCGGCGTTCATTGATTTATAAGACCTTATCACGTAAATATTTCTATAAATAATGTTTAAATAAGATGAAAAAATAATACTAAAATCAGAAAACATTAATCCGGGTACGTATTTTCTTTTAATGTCGCCATTGTAACTCCATCATGAGCAAATAACTTCTGCCTGCGGACTTGCACGTGTGGTTCCTTTATAAAAAGTAACCTATATCACAAAATACAATCTCCTTACCTTCATCAATACCCGTTTAACAGTGAAAAGGTAACAAACAAACATACAAACGGACATACATACAGAGACAACTTCGAATGTATAATATTCATATTAATTTCAGTCATTTAATTATTTATATGGATATCGTATACCAATAGTATGGATTGTATAAAGGCATTAACAAACCCTCTAACCAAACATCTAAGCAACGCTTCAGTGTTCAATATTCCTAATATTTTCCTTGGCTTGAGTTCGTCCAAACTACGTTTAAACTGCTTTTTAAATCGCACAGGCAGCTTGCCAGACCGACCTTGTATAAAAACTAAAGGTCCCAACTTTTTACACAACTCCGCTTAAATAAAAACTCATACTTTTTAGTTTTTTAGCCCTGTGTTTATTTAAAAAAACAATGTTCCTAAAAAATATGCGATAAGCTGGTAGAAGGGGAAGCGATCTTTTCTGAGAACTTACCGTCAAATGGGCCCTAACCTGATAGTAGATAGGTACCTTAACATTTTACAATGTCTATTAGATGGTCTTTATTTAGGTGGATGATTTAAAACTCTGAATTGACTTTAAAACGATCTATCATGCTATCATGATGATGATATATAAATATTCACAACCACAAAATACTTACGAGTATTAATACAAACCCCCCATTAGAGCACGAAAGGAGCTTCTAAAGCGCACATTAATACTTTCACCACACTGGTTTGAAATAACTAGCCCAACTAAGCATAGCTTGTACTATTGTACAAGCTGATAGAATACACACACATTTTTTAATTTAACTTATGATACTTTATAAATGAATAATAAATAATACCGGACATTTCACACATCATCATCATGCCTTAAAGTAAGCAGACCTTGTTCTAGGGTACTACATGACTGCTATACTACTTATACCCTTTTTTTTGTAAATACATACATATAATACCCGGACAAATCATTACAGATCATACACACATTGGCTTCAATTCTGTTGGCACCAACCTAACTCATTTTAGTTAAAATTTGGTTTAGACTGTCAAATGAAACTTTGGTATTCTGCTGTTACCAACATATCCAAATTTTATTTTATCTAATTTTATTAAGCGTACTTTATTTAGTTAGATGGTACCAACCGAATAGGTTTTACAAATGCTATGACTAACTAAAATATATTTTAGACAATTCCTAATTTTATAAATGAACCAACCGAATTGCCACCATTAACTCCGCGGCGGGAATCGAACACTCAACCTGATGCGTCTCCGAGGTTTACGACCAAACCATAAAGACACATTCCAGTGCAGCCGACTGTACCTATAGTAATGGCGTCAACTTGACAAGACAATCACTAGGAACACGTCCATCATTATTCCAGCAGCACGCGACATCTATAAAAACGACTACAGGCTGGTAGCTATTGCTATCCATACCCTATAGATACCAATACAAGGAAGTGATTCAGACCCGATACATCATTGCCTGTCGCGAGGAACCCTTTACGACGAGACGGGACGGGACGAGTTGGCTTCTAGTCTAAATCTTTCTAAGGTTTACCGCAGCTTATAAGTACAAGCACCTACTGAAGTGGATTCCACGATACTATTTCCACATCTTTATTTACCAAAATCTTGCGTCACTGTTTGTCCGGGATCAACATCCGCATTATATAAAATTTGTTTAATTTGCCAAACTTGAAAGATTACTGACCTCAATATTTTTTTTATTGCAAATTAAATGTTATTCAACAGTATGTTCCATAAGTTTCTGTAAGATGGCAGTGTGAGTTAACTTCAACATGTTTTGTTATTTAGGTTCGGTAAGCGTATATATATCAACGTTTAAGAACTACTAACTCCGTCAAAAAAATTGGCCACTGTTTCACAGACAGAGGCTATATCTTATATTAATTATAACAACCCGACCCGGCTACGCATGGGTGAATTATACACCTAAACCTTCCTCATGAATCTCTCTGTCCATTGGTGAACACCGTATGTAAATTCATTCATTCGTTTTTGAGTTTACCGCGTTCAGACAGATAGTCTGTCCTTGTCATTCCAATGTCATTAAATAGAGATGAGAACGATTATTCTTGGCTGTCTTGCGAGTTTATATCATTTATTTTTTTACTACCATTTCTTCATTTTCGTTAATGGCATTTGTAATATAATAATGTCAATTTTGCCCACGTCGAGTGCTTATATTATTGATGTTACAAAGTCGTATCTTGTCGTTCATCATATGTTATTTTATATTAAATGATGTCTTTCATATAAAATACTTACACGGATTATTTTTGCTCGAATTCAATTCAATTCAATTCAATTCATTTATTCATCTTTAGACATAATACAATGTTCTTAGACATGTCTTACAATATAATTTTCACTCAAAACGGGATATTTACCATGATATATGAGTTTTTCTGCTTCTCGATATTTCGGCACAGTTGCATGCGTCATGATCACGAGATAAACTGAAGTCTTTGCGGGTGGATGTTATTGGCAGACAAAACGGTCTACCCTCTTTCTCTCTTTCTCTTTCTTTCTTTCTTTCTCTTTTTCATGTCTTACAATAGTTATAATATATAAGTGTACCTAACTAAGTAATTATATGAGTATAATTTTCCATACATAATTATTTATCAGCAAAAGCATCGTCATGTATATATTAAGGTTCACTTATAAATACCTACCTAAACAAGTATCACATTGAAACACTGATAAAAATAGATATTCTAACCTAACCTTAACACACAACAAAGGACAAGAATCATTGATTAAAAGTAAACATTTTTTTATCCGCAAAAACTTCATCCATTTTATAATAACTCTTATGTATTAATTGATTTTTTACATACTTTTTGATGTGGGAGTCTGTCATATTCGTTATTTGTACTGGTATGTTATTGTATAATTTGATTGCGGTACAATAATAACTTTTCGAAACTTTTGCAAGTCGTGTCATAGGTACAACCAGTTGACCCCTATACCTAGTATTAATATTGTGTATGTCCTTCTTAGTCCTCATATTGCCTAGGTTTTCTCTAACATGTAATCAATTTTGATAGATGTATTCACCAGTCATTGTCATTATGCCTAATTCATTAAATCTCTGTATGCATGAGTCCATTTGTTTTAAACATAATATTTATCTCACAGCTCGCTTTTGCAGAATAAATACTCTAGCAGCATCAGCCGCTGTACCCCAAAATAAGATTCCATATGACATAATAGAGTGGAAATATGCAAAGTACACGTCTCTAGCGGCTTTTTCCCCTCCTAGTTCATTAATGTTTTTAACGGCATACGTTGCAGAACACCTTTTTTTTGCAACTTCATCAAAGTGATTAAACCATGTCAGCTTACGATCTAAAGTTACAACCAGGAATTTGACATTGTTAGTCGGTGAGATATTAAAGTTATCTAGGATTTCTGTTATATAATCCGGAGTGCTTTCATCTATTCTAGAACCTAGTGCGAACTCTATTACATTTGTTTTATCCACATTAAGTAGCATGTTATTGATTGAGAACCATTTTTTGATGCTAAGTATGGATTCCCTTATACTACTACTCACAATTTGCTTATTCCTGTTTTTAATAATTAGGCTGGTGTCATCAGCAAACATTGTTATGTTAACGTCTTTAAAAACTACAGATATGTCATTCGTGTAAATTATGAGTAGAAAAGGCCCTAATATGGATCCTTGTGGAACCCCTACATTTATTTTATTCCTATTAGATCTAACACCATTTAACTCTGTCACTTGGTATCTATCTTTAAGATATGATTGAAAGATGTTAAGTTCTTTTCCATTGACCCCGTAATGCAGTAACTTTCCTAATTCGTCATTATAATTTAAGATTTTATCACATTTTATATCACAGTTGTTTTTTTTACCAGTTTGTTCCTTAATAATTTGCCAGGCACATTTGATTTTATTATCAGCGTTTTCTATTTTTTTGAAGAGGTGAATCTTTTTGGCTTCCAAGCAGACATTTTTGTAAATTTTACTATATTTGGTTACTAGAGGTTTCAACACTTCAGTTCCGTCCTCTTTGAATAGAGCGTACAAGTTAAATAACCTTTTTCTAGAAATAAGAATGCCTTTTGTGGCCCAGTTTTGAAATTGTCATGTCTATTTTTAGATGTAATCTCAGTTACAGGGATTGCTTCGTGCATTTGTTGAACGAAACCTTGGAAATAAGCTTTGTAATCTATAATGGGCTTTGTGATAATATGATCAGATTATTTTTTTAAATCCTAAGATTATGTTCAGTTACTTTTCTAATGCAACGTTTGGTTGGCTCTACATAGTCCACATTGATTGCAATGTCAGCTATCTGAGCGTAATGATCAGACTTAATACCTTTCAACACCCTGATACCTGAAACCATGTCGGAGTCAGTAAAAATGTTATCAATACATGATTTTGTTACTATAGTGTAATCATATATATGTCGTTTCAACAAGAAACTGTCAACGATATCTGACAAAGGATGTTTCGATTGCAGACCAGTTGGAAAGTGAATATTGAAGTCACCACATAAAATTATAGTCTTATTATTATTTTTTGTAATCCTATCCAGACAGTGTTCAAGTTTTGTCATAAATATATTTAAGTCAGCCGATGGTGACCTATAAACAACTAATATTATGGCAGTTTTCAATTCTATACAACAAGTCTCAAAATGTTGTTCTATTGACGTTTTGTTAATATCTTCTCTTTTCTTGAACTTCATGTTTTCGCGTACGAGGATGAGACAACTACCACGTTCAATTACAGTACGACAATACATAGATGCTTTCTTGTAGTTCTCTATGTTAAATACTGGAGCATTACTCCACTTAAGAAATGTCTCAGTCATGCACATTACATCAATATTTTCTAAATCTAAGAATAAGCTAAGATCATTGGGGGAGGGGGGGTCCCCGCCCCCCCCCCCCCCCCCGCATTTTTTTCCCCTTCATTTTCGTGCGATGCACTTCTAAAGTTTAACCCACAAATAGGATATAGGAGACATTAAAATCGAGAATACAGAGAGCACAGAGAGCCGTTGGTGATTGTCGAAACCTTCAGCGAAAATACTCCATGAGACTTTTGTGTAGTGTTGCATGAATAAGCTCAAACCGTGAATCAGTGAATCCGTATCGTACCCGTCCCGGTGCTATATAAATGCATGCGTTGCTGCTTTTCAGTTAGTTTGAGCAAAGCGTGGCAAGCGGAAAACTAGATTAGATTTTCTTTCTATCGATACTCTGTAAGGTTTCGATTTCACATCACTCGATTTGGTTACTTGTTGACACTGACCACTGACTTAGTAGTTGGTAGTTAGTATTGTTGGAATAACCTAAAAAGTTTTAAGACATGTGCACGGTAGGTGCCTCTGAGGCGCACTTACATCCTCTCACCACACTGGTTCAAAAATACTAGTGACTCGATAAGAAGAACAATTGTTGGAATTGGAACGGTGTCAACTTACGAAGTCAGGTCCCAAACCAAGTTAACACCATCAAGTTAGCAAAATAAATGAACTAAGTATGGAGCTTGCTCTGGATTATATCTTTTTTTTTTTTCTCTTTAACCTATAGTGTCTCACTGCTGGGCAAAGGACTCCCCCTTTACCTTCCACTCTTTGCGCTCCAAGGCCACAGTTTGCCAATTTGGCTCGAATGCATCTAGATCGTCTCGCCATCTTTTCCTGGGTCTGCCGCGTCGTCTCAGACTATCGGGCACCCACTGAGTGACGAGCGTTGCTCAACGTTCTGAATGCATTCGAGTCATATGACCAGCCCAGTCCCAATTCAAACATGCAGTCTTCGTACCTACATCCGCTATGCCCGTTTTCGATCGGATTTCGGTATTTCGGACCCTATCGGTTCTTTTAATTCCCAAAACACTGCGCTCCATAGCTCTCTGGCAATTCTTGAGGTCTGATTTTTGTGACTCTGTTTATGACCATGTCTGAGCACCGTATGTCGGTATGGGCAAGATACAAGTGCCGATGAGTTTTCGCTTTAGTGATATTGGAAGGTTTCCCTTCATATGCTGCTTCATGGCCCAGTAGCTCTTCCATGCGTTCTCAATGCGGCGACTTATTTATCTGTCTTGCCTGCATTTGAAGGAGACTTGGCCTAATTAGATATACTCATCGACGTACTGTATTATTTGCCCATCGACAGTGATATTACGTTTTGTGCTATTTGACATGATTTGAGTCTTTGATCGATTCATGGCCAGTCCCACCTCAAGACATGCTGTGCTTAAGTCTTGTAGCATTGACTCGAGCTCCTGCGCTGATGATGCAAAAAGAACGATATCATCAGCGAAGCGCAGGTTTGTAAGATTTTTATCTCCGATTTTGATCCCGTATGTTAGCCAGGATGCCGCTAGCTTCTTAAATATTTCCTCTAGGGTGCTTTTAAAATGCTTCGGAGATAGAGGGTCACCCTGTTTAACACCTTTTTCGATTCTGAAGGAGGGACCGGGGCTCTCAAGTTGAATTGTGGCTGTGCTGTTATTATAGATATTGTTTAGTAAGTTTGTTCTATTTGTTGGTTCTTTAATGATTCAAAAATAGCTTTGTGGGAGATACTGTCAAAGGCCTTTGTGTAGTCCACAAAGGCTTGATACAGGGGTTTACTAAACTCGTGATGTTTTTCAATTAATTGACTATGAAGGTGGTCAGAGGTTGAAAAGCTAGGCCGAATCATCATTAATATATCATTACTAAGCTTAATATTTATCAAATACTAACTTCTGCCGTGAACCGTGGTGGTTCCGGCATAGAATAGGACCCCTCCATCTCCTCCCGTGGATGTCGTAAAAGGCGACTAAGGGAACACAAACACCGGGGGATTGGGCAGCAGCACTCCCCGAGCACAAAATACTGAATCTGCGGTCACCAATCCGTCTGCCAAGCGTGGTGACTATGGCAAAACCCCCCATATGATGAACACAACTAGAAGACGGCCCCCAGTTCCCGGCAGTTCCGCTATTCCTGGCATAGGTGGCGGCCACGGTAACGGCGGAACAGGGGGTGCGAAGAATCTCCGGCAGAGGTCCAGCTACCAATCCCAACGACCCCTGGCCCTGGCAACATACAACGCACGCACACTGAGGACCGACGAGAAGTTGATAGAGCTGGAAGAAGTAGTAAATAAGTTGCACTGGGATATTATGGGGTTATCAGAAGTCCGAAGAGAGGGAGAGGACACTATGATCCTAAATTCCGGCAACTTATTCTACTACCGGGAGGGCGATCAACTTTCTCAGCACGGTGTCGGATTTCTCGTCCACAAATCCCTCGTTAACAACATAGTAAAGATCGAAAGCGTGTCGAGCAGGGTGGTATACCTTATACTCAGAATAACCAAACGGTATTCGCTTAAGGTCATACAGATGTACGCACCTCACTCGAAACGTCCAGACGATGAAGTGGAGACTATGTATGATGACATTTCAAATGCCATGCAAGCCTCGAAAACACACTTTACGGTTGTGATGGGGGACTTCAACGCGCGGCTAGGTGTGAGGAATGGCGATGAACTGAGAGTGGGGCAATTTGGATTTGGACAGCGGATCCAACGGGGTCAGCGATTGGCCGACTTCATGGAAAAGGAGGGACTCTTTATGATGAACGCCTTTTTCAAGAAGCGGTCGTCCAGGAAATGGACGTGGCTTCACCCCAGTGGACACAAACGCGAGATAGTCTCAGTGATCAACAGGGTCGAAACCGGCAGTGATCACCGAATGGTTAGAGGCTCATTAAATCTTAACGTAAAGCTAGAAAGGTCCCGTCTGATGAAATCTATTCTTCGCCCAAGTCCTGCCCAAATCCAAAACCCCGAGAGCTTTCAGTTGGAACTCCAAAATCGCTTCCAATGCCTCGCCGAATGCGGATCCGTGGACGAAATAAATGACGGTCTGGTGGAAATTGTCCATGCCATTGGGTCAAAGTTCTGTAAAACCCAGAGCAAAGGTAGAACCCAAAAACTCTCTGAGCACATTCTTAAACTCATGGCAGAACGTAGCGAAATGAAACTGCAGTCTTCAGTGGACATGTCAAAATACAGCTCGCTCAATAAACAGATCTCTAAGTCTATGCGACGCGATTTGCGTCTCTTTAATACGTGTAGTATTAAGAACGCAATAGAGCGCAACCAAGGTTCCAAAGTGTTCGCGAGAGATCTATCTATTGGGCAAAGTCTGTTGACGAAGCTAAAGACCGATAGTGGCAGTGTCGTTTCCTCGAAGCCAGAAATTTTACGAGAGCTCGAGAAGTTTTATGGACAACTATACACCTCATCGCAAAGTCCTACTACAAGCACAAGTAGCGATGCAAGAGCCCGCCTAACCCGACACTACACTGAAGACATTCCGGACGTCAGCCTATACGAGATCCGAACGGCTCTCAAGCAGCTTAAGAACAACAAGGCACCGGGGGAAGACGGAATAACTACAGAGCTTCTGAGAGCGGGTGGAACACCGGTACTTAAGGTCCTCCAGAAGCTGTTCAACTCTGTCATCCTCGAGGGAACTACGCCAGAGGCGTGGAACAGGAGCGTGCTGGTACAGTTCTTTAAGAAAGGGGATAAAACCCTCTTAAAGAATTACAGGCCCATCTCGCTGTTGAGCCATGTCTATAAGCTATTTTCGAGAGTAGTTACTAATAGTCGACTTCCAGCCTCCCGAACAAGCCGGGTTCCGAAAAGGCTTTAACACCATAGACCACATCCATACGCTCTGGCAGGTTATACAGAAGACCGAAGATTATAACCAGCCACTTTATTTTAGCGTTTGTGGACTATGAGAAAAGCCTTTGATTCTGTCGAAACCTGGGCAGTGTTGCGGTCACTCCAGCGGTGCCAAATCGACTATCGGTATATCGAAGTGTTGAAATGTCTGTACAGTAACGCCACCATGTCTATCCGACTCCAGGACCAGAGCAATGGGATTGGATTCGTATCCAATCCCATTGCATAAAGGGGTGAGACAGGGAGATGTTATTTCTCCGAAACTGTTCACCTCTGCATTGGAGGATATTTTCAAGCTCTTGTACTGGCATAGACATGGTATCAACATCAATGGCGAACACATCACACACCTTCGATTTGCCGACGATATAGTCCTCATGGCAGAATCTCTGGAAGACCTTGGCACAATGCTCAGCGACCTTAATATCGTGTCCCAACAGGTGGGTCTTAAAATGAACATAAGCAAGACAAAAATCATGTCAAATGCTCATGTTACACCCGTACCGGTACATATTGGGAACGATATAATCGAAGTTATAGACCATTATGTCTATTTGGGTCAAACGATTCAACTAGGCAAGTCCAACTTCGACAAAGAGGTCAGACGACAAATCCAACTTGGATGGGCAGCGTTCGAGAAATTACGGCACATCTTCTCGTCACAGATACCGCAGAGCCTCAAGACGAAAGTCTATAATCAGTGCGTGTTGCCAGTGATGACATATGGAACTGAGACTTGGTCGCTAACTATTGGCCTCATACACAAGCTCAGAGTCGCGCAACGTGCTATGGAGAGAGCTGTGTTAGGTGTTTCACTACGTGATAAAATCCGCACCGAGGAAATCCGTAGAAGAACTAAAGTCACCGACATAGCACTCAAAATTTGCAAGTTGAAGTGGCAATGGGCGGCCTGCCCATTACCACTTCAACTTGCTACACATATAGCTCGCAGAACTGATAACCGTTAGGGAATAAAAGTTCTCGAATGGCGACCAAGGACAGGAAAACGAAGCGTAGGACGACCCCCCACCCGACAGACTGACGACATTGTAAAGATCGCAGGAAGTCGGTGGCTGGAGAGGGCTCAAAATCGTTCTTCCTGGAAATCTATTGGGGAGGCCTATGTTCAGCAGTGGACTTTATAAAGGCTGTTATGATGATGATGATGAACTTCTGCCCGCGGCTTCGCACGCATAGTACATACATAAAAAGTAGCCTATGTCCGTTCCTAAAATGCAATCTATATCCATACCAAATATGTTGATCCGATCGCTACCAGATTTCACAGGATGACTTGCTAGGCCAATCTGAAGATTTCCTAAAATTTTCGTCTAAATAGATCCAGCCGTTTCGGAGTCTATAAAGAACATAGATCGCCTTTCATAGATATAGAAGATATGTATTCATAAACTCTTCGAGAAACAAAGTTTTTAAACTTACGCGATCAGAACACATTATTATAAATATTAACGGGTATTTATCGCGTTTATTTACCTTCGAGATCCTATCTACCGATCCGAGATACCTATCTTCGAGAAACCTCCTTGTATCTAATGTATCTTTGAAATACGTACCCAACGAATGCCATACGATGGCGCGCTTTACATGAAGTAGTTTGCTCCTAAAAATCATTTCAAACGTAGTAAGGGCCACTAAATAATCGTATTACCGTGTAAAAGTCTATCACGATAAAAGTAATCGTCTGCGAGCAAGAGCTAGACTAGAGGCGGACAGACAGACAGACAATATAAGGCTTCATTGTTGGACTTCTGAACACTTAAAAGTTAAAACATTGAATGATCATGTAAGAATGATGTACCTATTTACTAAAGTGGCAAGTTAGATTCATCATTGCAACTAAGCATTAGTTTCTTCTTCTTATCGTGTCACTAGTTATTTCTAACCAGTGTGGTGAAAGGATTAAAGTGCGCCTCAGAGGCTCCTTTCGTGCTCTGAGGTAAGCCTTAGTATAAGCTCTCGACCTTGCCAACAGGACCCGCAGGAAAGGCAAATCAGTACATGCGGTGTCGGTTCGGCTGCAGGTGCATAACGGCTGGCACAGAGCCGAGCTTGTTTTCCTTCTCTAGTGCTAGCTCTTCTGTTAGTCAGCAGGGGGACTAATCCCCAATAATTTGAAGACTATCGCAGTCGTCTCCATCATCAGTCTCGAAGCAGCACTCATCTGGGATTAGTTCCACGTAGAAATCCTCACTCGAAGTGTTATATAATTCAGCGAAAATTTCCAACCCGATTTTACAGTCAGATGCGGGTGCTAAGCCATATTTGATCCTCAGATGATCGTTATAGAGTACAGCGGATGCTTAATCTTCTAAGCATTAGATTAAAAGACAAAACTAAACATGAAATATAATTTGTCATAATTCAGCGAATGTTCTGAACATTTGTCTAAATGTGTACAAATACCTCGCACATTATAATTCCACTGGATTAATATCCATCAACTGACTTGTATATAAGTAGCTAGGTGCGAGTACCTTCAAGTCTTCAGTTACTTATCTGCAATGTCGTTGCATATACTTACTCACATGTTATGCTAAAACCATTAGCAGCCTGACGAGTTCACACATTTACCGGTTAATACCTGCCTACCGCGCTGTTTGAACGTTAGGATAAGAAGTCTCTTCTTCGAGAATTATATTATATTGACGTTATTCTTACTTAAATTTTAACTAGTGTTGCAAAGTAGGAATTTATGTTTGCTGGACATTTCACACAGCATCATTTAGCTTGTGCTAAGGAAACCACATTACTGATTATATTACCTACTTATATACCAATTTTTTTAAATTTTGTGAATAAATACATATTATACATAGAAAAACAGACTCGAGGCAAGTATTTGCAGATCATATAAACCTTGTCCGCAACCTTCTGCGACTCAGGCCTTCGACCACTGCGCCGCAGAGGTCGCCTATAGATAGACTATACTTAGACATAAACAACGTTTTTAAGATCTTCGATTCAGACAGAAGTTTCTGTTTTGACAGGAAAATCCGTAAATATGAGATCGAAATTAACATTTTTACCACAGAGAATAATTTCTAACCATAGAGGATTATGTTGTAGAGGTTAAATAAAAAAGTCGCAGTATGTTTACGCATGTTCATAACAGATGGCGCTAACGTATTAGGGTATTCCCGCGTTTTACGAGCGCCTTTATTACGCACACCGAACCCAATACCGTTGTTTTTCAACGCAATAAGAGGCAAATTAAGTTATGTGTCTCTAGGGATTGTGCTGGTCAAAATTGGTGGATTTTTCAGATACTTTTTTTACAAAGACGCCATGGCTCCTTTTTTATCAAAATTTCTAAAGTTTGCACTTTTGTGTGCATTTGAAGAAAAAAAACATTTTTTTTGGGTGGAGTCTTTGTACTCCTTAGACGTTAAGAACTAAAGACAGGGTAGGTCTCTAAATAACTCTATGAATTCAGTGATAACTTCACGATCTTTTTCCATAATAAAATAATTCTGCTTCTTTATTAATGGCATTTGTCATGATCACAATTTAGCCAATGTAATAAGTATTTAAATTATTTGCAGCATAGGCGTATGCTCGCCTTTCGACGAGGCGTACGTTCGTCATTTAATATTTCAAAAAAAAAAACATGTGTGCAATTCACACGTGGTAGAAGTGTAACCTTCAAAAACTTTAGAACCACGAATATAAGAAACACTATAATGCCTTCTATCTCATTTTCTCAAATCTTATGAATTTATCTGTCTGTCTCTTTTTACTGACGCATTTTCGTTTCATCGACTTTCAAATCACAACAAACAAATCTTTTAATAAATAACACACGAGTCAATAAATCATGCTTTATTGAAATAACATTCCTAATAAATCATGAAATAACTGCAAAAAAATATATAATATAAGACTCCGATGTTTGCTTCGCAAGACGGCCAAAAGTATACCGACGATTATTATAACAAAACAATCACTTGACATGTCCAAAAATGTTATCAATACAGATATCTTTATAAGAAGATGGCTCAATCGGTCTTTACTCTCCTAGATTTTAATGAGTCCTTTTAAGATATTTTTAAAATGTTCTTATGCCTATTTTATTTACTCAATAATCTCCCTCAAACTAATCCGGGGCACTCCAAGTTTAATTCAACATACTCGTAAAACGCCCTTCATATTGCCTTACAAATGTTTTTCCAACACAACGAAATTGGATCACGGCACTTTTCCCGCCTTCTGGGACTACCCTCGCAAAAACGCTCTCAAAACAATATTTTACAGAAATTCTAGTTAATAAGATAACACTTGTGGGATGTGGGGGATTTGTTTCAGTTTTAGAACTCAATCCGCAAGCTACAGATTTATTTCTCTCAGAATTTATTTTAAAAGATATATAGTAATTTATAATGTTAACGCATTAATTTTGCGTTTAATTAAAATACATATTTGAGCCTTTTGGAGTCGATACCCTGGGTCCAGAGGGAACAGAAGTCAATCACAAATTATTTCGTCGGCTGAGACTGGATCTGTTTGACCGGACTCTCGGGGATGGAAGGAAGAATGATAATTGTAGATAGAATACTTACGCGTTTTTGAGTGTTACCCTATTTTAATTTTTTATTTCTGCATTTATGAACTTTTTCTTACTCATTTGGTGTGTGTGTCAAATAAACATTTTGTATCTTTGTTTCTTAAAACAAATAAATAAAAATGTAGGTTAAAACGTTAAACGTTCTTAAAATAAATAAAAACATGTTTACGTCAGTAACCACCTCGGTAGACACCTCAAATCTTCAGTTACTTAAACCTACAAGGGGTAGTCAGAGGCACGGCCAAACATTATATTTGGCACAAGCCCAACGCCGTTTGCAGGAATATTGAACCAACTCGTATAAAACCAACAGGTTTTTTCACGATGTTTTCCTTCAACGTTTGAGAGCACAATCATCAAGCACATCAATTTTTCGGAAAAAAGTCCATTAGTGCCCGACCAGGTTCGAACCCACAAAATTATGATCGAAAGACGACCATGCTACCAATTTATGGTAGATCCATCTTAATGTATTTATTTATCTAACTGTACGCTTAATACGAAATACTCTATGTAGTTATGTATTTTAATTTAACTCTGTATTTTTTTCTCTTGAAATAAACCTCCTTTACTCCCTGACATAATCATCCTTTTTTGTTTCACGTATTCTAATTCAAACAAAATCAGAAATCATGAGTACATACATACCTCGTCGATTGTCAGATTGTAGCTAGAGTTTGGTCGCAAACACCCAGTTTGATATTAGGTCTGCAAGTCACGTGTCGCGGGCAAATTGCGCAAGTTACTCGTTTCGCGTTATTATAACGGCAGTTACCACTGCAGATACCTACCCAAACTAATGGATTCTAATGGGCAATTTCTCGGTATTATTCTGACTTTGAAAGTAATTGCTTATTTGATTTTGTCTTATATCCTAGTTGTTCTCAGTTCGTTTATGCCATTGTAGTGCTCTCGGTAAAGAAAATCATACAAGAATTAGATAAGGTTCTTTTTACCTACTTGTTTTACCGCCATTTTGTGATTTTGCAGCAGGTACCTACTTAGGTACACTCTCATAACTTTAGAATGTATAGTTTCTGGTAAGTAAGAGGAAAATAAAACTGCAAATAAACTAGGGTCAAAATTGTTTTCAAAACTATTTCACGGCGTTTGGTAGAAAAATCGCGTGACCAAAGAGCTGGATTCTATCTGGCCCAGCGTATCAGCATTGCCATTGAACGTGGCAACGAACAAACAGAACTACATTATAATATTAATACAAAATTATATGACAATACTTAATCCAACGAAGTCTTCATGAATTTATAAACCTTATTGTGAAGAAATTAGTGGATATTTTGAAACAAAAAGAGGAAAAAAAATTTATTAAACAATGATACAAAAAATAAAAAGATATATTTTACACTAAACGACTCAGATATGCGAAGCTTGCAGTTGGTTCCTAACTGCGAGCTTATAATTCTAAATATAAGCTCGCAGTTCTTAGAGAAGAGAGAGGTCAAAAATATCTATGTTTGAAAAGCTGTTGTTATAAGATGACTGATAAAAGCATTTGACGCTTAATTGGTTCGGGTTGTGTGAGGCTGGAAACTTGATGTACTCTAGAGCTGATACGAGGGTATCTAAATCTAAATTTATCTAGGAGATATAGAGAGTCAACATGCCTTCAGTGTCTTTGTGATGCTCTGGCAGCGATCTGTTTCATATGTATTATATATTATTGTATACTAGCTCGCGTATACTCTGCCCGCGTCTTAGTACGCATAGTACATACATAAAAAAAAGCCTGTGTCCGTTCCTAAGACACAATCTATATCCATACCAAATTTGATGCAATAAAAAAGTTTTGTTGATCCGATCGCTACCAAACTGCTAGATGATCGCTGCCAATCTAAACATTTCCTAAAAATTTTATCGAATTTGGTCCAGCCGTTTCGGAGCCTTTATAAAACATACATACACATGCCTTTTGTAGATAGATGATTATTATGTACATATGTGTAGTTATTTTAAAATAAGGGAAACAACAAAGAGAAGAAAAATATTTTCTATTCTATGGTCAAATTCATCTGGTGGTAGGATTCTTCATCAAGCCCGTGATGGTGGGTACCAACACAGTCCTAGATTATGCCTCCAGGCAGTATGCAAGCATTACTGTGTTTACTGATGGTGTTGGAAGACCAGCGCTTGGTAGCTAATACCTACCAAGCTAATGCTGAGTTGGAGCCTTTTTTCGACGGCTTTATTTATGTATTTGTATTTTTTTGTGTAAGTACTTTTATTTAGATCATACCGTCACAAATAAATATATTTTTCTTCTTTCTTTTTACGTTTGAAGTGTACTAGAGCAAGTGAAATTACTAGACAAAACGACTAAATCTGTCTTAGAATCGGTAACGGGCATGTGTTACCTTTGGTATTGCGAACGCCCATAGGTTACGATACACACTTTGGCCGTATGCTTAATACAACGGCCGGCCAGTTCGCATAAAAAAAAAATCTGAAGTTCTTCATCGAAAATTCTGTTCAACATGAAAATCGTGTGGATTCGTGAATCTACAAAGGAAGGAAGTATCGACTCCACGGTTCTGAATATTATTCAAGGACCCGTCTGAAGTCTACCGGTTCAACTTTAGTATCTTGTGAATTTACTGAGCACTTCAAAACCTCGTCGAGGCCCACTTGGTTAGTAATTTCAACGACTTTGTTATAAAGATTGCAGAGGTCAAAATTTACCTGCTAATGTACAAAAATATTTTTTTACAAGTAAGTATGAAATGATGTTTATCTTGGCGCACAATAATACGTTTTTGTTTATTCCGGCCATGTTAAGGGTTGAAATCAGACAGCACTTCTGTGAAGTATATTTAGTGTGCATCTAAAAAAATTTTTAACCATAAAAAGCAGATCCACAATTCGCTTGTATTTTTTTTATGTTGTCGCCTCATAGCTGAGTCATTATATTAAACTATCTAAAAATTTCATTAAAATCGGTTCAGTTGTTTGGTTTATAATCAAAATAGTTG
Organism: Lampropteryx suffumata; assembly: GCA_948098915.1. Taxonomy (NCBI): domain Eukaryota; kingdom Metazoa; phylum Arthropoda; class Insecta; order Lepidoptera; family Geometridae; genus Lampropteryx; species Lampropteryx suffumata. The sequence continues at coordinate 16,933,069 of OX402557.1, read as the reverse complement.
GAAGAAATATGTTATCTGAGTAAACGAAATGTTGTATTGTTTTAGAAATGAAGTCGGTTTTCTTTTTAGATTTTAAAACGTATTTTTTTTATTTAACATTGATTGGTTGATTGTATTTATTATACAGTACACACGAATTCTCCGCTCGCGACCTCCTTAGTCAATTTCGAACCAAATTATTATTCGGTTGATGGTGTTCCAAATTTGAATAATATAGTGACTGTTATCATTCGGTTGATAGTGTTCCAAATTTGAATAATACAGTGACTGTAAAGCTGCAAATTCATAAACAATTGTAAAAATTTGCTCCAAACGTCAAAAATTACGCCACTGCTCAAAATTACCACTTTAAATAAATATATTAGTGGACAATCCACTATCAAGCCCCAAACTAAGCATAGCTTGTTCAATGGAATCCAGATGATATAGGTACCTATATATTTTTAAATACATGACTTTATACGGGTTATCTGGTAGAAATCGTAATCACGAAGTCCGCCGATTGCTGGATACTACTCATTTACGTAATGTACTTAGGCTTATATTTCTTAATTTTTATTTTGAAACGTTCTCAATAGAGTTTATTATTATAAACTATTATATTATATATTATATACACAGTTTAAATATCTACGTTCATCACACAAATGTTTGTCCAGGGAGAGAATCGAACCAACAACAGCTTAGTCTAGCGCTTAGTAGGAAGAGAGGCCAGTCATTGCTATGAATAATACCCCGATCGGATTATCGCCCCAAAAGTAGGTTTAAAATAATTAACTTCCTAGATCCTGTTTCAAAAACGCGGAATAAATTTTCTGCATTGCTAATATTCTGTGGCGTCAGCGTCCCGTGCTGCGCAATGCGGATGTACTTCTGTATCACATTGTAGGTACCTATCCACGAGTACGTGCGCGATTATGTAATTTAAGCTTATTTACTTTGTGCTCGCTTGCGTGACTTTGTTTCAGTTTTACATAACAACTTTTTGGTAAAAACATTTAAACATTTATTTTTGAGCTTGTGACGTCCCTAAAAACGACAACCGCACAATCACGTCCAAAGAGATTATAAACGATTGCAACATTGTGCTCTTATATTATTTATTATTTTTAATTTACTTAATTTCAAAGAAAGAACTTCTTTAAAATTAAGTGACTGCAAAGAGGTTTCTTTTAATGTCAAATGTTATTCAAATGGTATTTAAAATACAAACGTAATTGATTTTTAACAAAATCTTTTTTATGTGAAAGGGTATACGTCATTTATGAACCGATTTGAAAAAAACTTTTTTACTTGAAAGGATATACTTTCCGATTGGTCTCGTAGAAATTTCATCAAAATTGGTTCAGTAGTTTGGTTTTGAAATGAAAATAGTCTATTCATATAAAAAAACTAAGTCGATTATTCTTTTTAATTTTTAAAACGTAATGAATTTTTAACATGCCAATGTTATGCAATGTAACGATTATGTTGAAATATATTAATATCTGAGTAATTATCTAAATTTTCATTACAACGAGGCATGCGATATAAACAAAATACCATCAAAAAATTCATAACTAAGTTTCATTTTTCTTTGCCACCGCGCCGAAATGCTGCTACAACGGAAAAGCGGCGCTTAACACTCTTTGTTTATTGCGAAATTAAGCTATTCACGCTTTAAAATGGCTTTTGCAAGCTAAGTACCCATTCATTTAAAAGTTGGCTTATACAGGGAGAGTGTAATAATTTTAATTACCAACCAAAATCAAATCGGCAGTCGTAAAACAATACGTAATTTTTTACCTAAGCCAGTGAAGTTCTTCGTTTATATTGCACCTGTGGTTGGGGTGATTGCCTATAACTAGCCGACGCGACGCCTGTACCATCTCTCTTGTTAGAATATATATTTGTATTATGTTAAAACTAAAAAATGAAAATCCTTTATTGGCTGTAAGAATTATTTATAAGTTTAAGCATAGATTTTAAGAGAGCTGTTTATTTTGTTTAAATAAATAAATAAATTGAATAAAATAATATATACTGTAGATAGATAGAAAATACTTTATTGCACACCACAAATACATTAGACTATTATAAGAAACGGTGATTAGCTACACGGTAGTACAATGGGCGGTCTTATCGCTAGATAGCGATCTCTGCCAGACAACCTTGGGATGGATAGAAATCAATATAGCTGAATATGGACTGACGAAAATAATATAAGTGATTTATATGTACATACATATTTACAGGATAACAAAAAGTTAAATACAGCAATACCTAATACTATAAAATACATCATCATCATCATCATCACGAAAATAGCAGTCCACTGCTGGACATAGGCCTCCCCTAATGAGCTTCTGCCGGCAGCCTTTCGCAGATCGTCACTCCACCTTGCCGGAGGGCGTCCTACACTACGTTTGCCGAGCCGCGGTCTCCACTCAAGAACTCGTTTACCCCAACGGTTATCGGTTCTTCTGCAGATATGGCCAGCCCACTGCCACTTCAGCTTACTAAGTCTCTGAGCTATGTCGACAACTTTAGTTCTATGTCGGATAGTCTCGTTCCGGATTCTACCCTTCAAAGAAACTCCGAGCATAGCTCGTTCCATAGCTCGCTGAGCGACTTTATACTGGTGGGCTAGCCGTACTGTGAGTGCCCACGTTTCAGCTCCGTATGTCATAACAGGTAGGACGCACTGATTGAAAACTTTCGCGATTGGTAAACTACGTCGAGTTTTCTCGTCACCGCAAAGTTTGAAAACGAAAGTTTTTAAAAATAAATAAATAATATTAAATACAATATGATAAACTAAATAAACGAATACATACTTATATATAAAACTAAATAATGTTATGAAATGACTCTACTCTCTCTCGGCGTCTACTCTGCGAAACGATTTCGGTATATCGAAACGATGATGTCGTTGAAATGTATGTCGAACTTAGTCGAACTGACAGTTGTTTCGTTTTCAAATTCAAATGAATCATCTGTTATAGAGGATTACGATACGTCGACGAGCGTCAAAAGTAATATCAATCGTTCCATCGCCCAAAACGTGTCGAAACGATGTAGGGTTTTGCACGAATATTGACGCGATATATCGTTTATCGATTTCAAGAGTAGGCCCCATGATTAGGCCCCATGATTAGGAGGGAACAGACATACAGACAGACAAACAAACATGCCTAAATTAAATATTAAAAAGCTTACTTGTCTTAGGCTAGTTTTATCTACCCATTCATACCCACACAGGACAAAAAGATTAAGATACTTATCTGTATATCTTATTTATAAATAATTAAGTAAATATATACTTCTTGCCTTTTAAAGGGTTAAAGTGATGTTTAAAGTTGAGTGTAGCGCGGTAAGTTTAAAGTGGCCATCTAATTTAATCGCTGAAATCTGAGACTATGTGAGATAAAGTAGAACCATAAATTCTGTGTCAGTTTAATCCGTTAGCTTGAGTTTTAAGTGCGGATATTATTCATTCATTCATGACGTTTATTTCAGAAAACATTACACCATAAATTAGTTACAAAAAATAATTAAATAGTCCATATTTGATTATAGTTAAAATTAAAGTAACCCTAACTATCGCACACTGGTCAAGAGAGTGCAATATACACTCTTGTCCAGTGTTCCATAGAAAACTAGAGTTATACTAGAGTTATACTAGAGTATTCCTTATACTAGAGTTATTTAGATAATTGATCAGGCGTGACTTAAGACAAATCATTAGTACTATTCCGCCAATCTATTCTAACCAGTGCGTGGTCGCCCACTGGTCGAAATTCAAACCATAATTATTTTAAATTAAAAAAAATCTTTTTAAAAAATGAATTCTGCACTTCCTCTCTAGATAAACTATAAGTGTGCGAAATTTCATACTCCTGCGTCCGCGCAATTTTCTTAAAAAGGGGTACAAAGTTTTTGCTTCACGTATTAATATATTTTAATAAGTTAGTCAAGAAAGAGACGTGATTCTACTCTCCACGATGCATCCTCAGGAATTTCATTTGTGTCTGTAGCACTAAGTACATCTACGAAGAAGCCTAGGCAGGGCAGGCAGGCAGACCTATGACGATGTGGTCAAAAAGTATTTGAATGTATGTATATTGCAATCAACCTAAAAAATATGATCGCACTGACCTATCAATAGCTGCGCGTTTTCGTCAGCGCGCTTCGGGAATCGGTTATTTCCAGTGACATCATTGTCTCATCATTTTGTAAGTTAGTTCATAACATATCTAACTCATTTGATTAGAATAAATAAGTTCAAGATAGAGTTCCTTCTTTAAAACACAATAATTTGATCGGTTTGACGCAATCAGAGCATATTTAGGGCCGTATTTCCAAAACTCAGAACAAAGCATAGATTTGTTGACAGCATTTTATTCTGAACTGCCAGAAAATCTATGATTAGTTTTCAGTTTGAGTTAGGTTCTAAAATGCGGGTACAAATTCACGTTCCAATCATTATATTAGTGTAAGATTAAACTCATGCCATATACATTCTCCTACTTTGTACTTACTTCTACAATAAATACAGATTTCATACTGATATTATAAATTCCAAAGTGTCTATCTGTCTGTTTGTTACCTTTCCACGGCTAACAGCCGAACGGAACTTGATGAAATTTGGTAAGGACATATATAGTAGATACAATATACCTATCTACTACCACGCGCGAAGTCGCGGCTAGCTAGTTTAAAATGAAAAGAATGATTTCCCAGAGGAAACTTTAAGCACAGAATAAATATTAGCCTTACGAGTACGCTTGGAGTAATAAAAGTATCTATCTACTACGCCAGACCAGATAAAAATGAATATTTGTTTGCAGGAAGTTGGAAGCTGCACCTGTTGTGTACACTTTCAAACAAACGGTTCAACTTCAACTCAAACAATCACAGGCAGGTATTATTTCTAGCATGGCAAATGGTATGTGATATTATAGGTTTTGACAGCAGTATTGTCTTCTTCTTCGTTATTGGCATGTGTCATAATAATGTCAATGTCAGTGTCAAGTTTTGACATTGTTTATAGTATTTCACAAAGTCGTCGGTATTTTATCGTTCGTCATTTGTTATTTTATATAAAATGGTGCCATTCATATAAAATAACTACGAATTACTTTAGCTAGAATCATAAAGGAATTCGCTTTTATTCCAATTATTCACACCCGAGTCAATAACTCTAGCTCTATTTAAATAAAAACACCAATATCCTAATATAATATACTATGAATAATAATATATGATATGAATAATATATGAATAATATATAATATACTATGAATGTAAGTTTGTTTGTTACGCTTTCACGCGAAAACTACTTAACCGATCATCATGAAACTTTGTACACATATTCTTGGAGGTATTTATTAGAAGTAACATAGGATACTTTAAAAAAAAAATTACGAATCATATTTACACAGCAAAACAACGTTTGCCGGGTCAGCTAATAAAACCGGCAATAACTCGAGATAAATAAATTAAATAAGAGCGCAATGTTTGCTTCGCAAAACGGCCAAAAACAATCCCCAGTTATGTCTTATCTATTTACTTATAATTTTTACTAGCTGCTGACTGCGCTGCTATAACAGACCTACTTGTTATCTATACAGATTATTAACTGTATATATCCCTACTAATATTATAAATGCGAAAGTAACTCTGTCTGTCTGTCTGTTTGTTACGTTTTCATACCCAAACCGCTGAACCGATTTTGATGAATTTTGGTATAGAGATAGGACCTTGGCTACATTTTATAAAGGTACCACGCGCGCGAAGCCGCGGGGAGCAGCTAATAAAGAAATAATTTCAATAACTGCCGACGCAAAAACGATTGCACAAACACGCACGAAAGCACCAACACGATACCTCTGTTTTATGTTGGTCCGGAGTCTGGTATCTGAATGCTCTAGGTAATACTGCAGCATCAGGTCAAGGTTACTATGTTAGGTACCATGTTCTTTCAATGTCATTGAATAAACGGGATACAGGTCTGATCGATGTTTCGAATCGATCAGACCTGTGTAAGTTGCTCAGATTCATTCATTAATTATAATAATAATTTATATTTATATATTTAGATTTAAATAGTCAATTGGTGGCGATTCGTTTGTTTCACTTCTAAAATTATAAATTGTCTAAAATATATTTAGTTATTCATAGCATTTGTAAAACCTATTCGGTTGGTACCATCTAACTAAATTAGGAACGCTTAATTAAGTTAGATAAAATTAAATTAGGATAAGTTGGTAGCAGCAGAATACCAAAGGTTAATTTGACAGTTCAAAACATAATTTTAGCTAAAATTAGTTGGTGCCAACAGAATTAAGGTCAATGACGAATTTCTTGAATCGTACCAAAATATAATCCTACACGCTCGAATAAGTAATCTTAAACAAACTACTTATATCAAACCAGGCGCGACAGAGAGAAACACAGATACATGTTAAACTTAAAACACCCATTTGTTTTGTTCGTGAGTCCAAAATAAATGTGGAACACTTCGTTTCAAACGGTTATTTCTATATCTAATAGAATCGATCGAGAACAATATATAATCTCGGAAACGGCTCAAACTATTTTTATGAAATTCAGTATGCAGAGGGTTTCGGGGGTGATAAATCGATCTAGCTAGATTGAATTTTTAGAAAACGTCGTTTTATCCGTGTTTTATACCGAGCCAAGCTCGGTCATCCTGGAACTTACATTAATCAGACATAGTTTAATTACCTAGGTCATAGATGCTAAAAAACTATAATAGTTCTAACGTCCGACCGTTGCGAACCGTGTCTACATCAAAATAATCAGCGTAAATCAATCTATCAATGACAAGACAGCGCCCATTCACGCCGAAACTGTGGCGCATTTAGATCTATCGATAATTAGACCATCGTGCCAAGGCGACGGTTGCTGAACATCTGACTAATTTTTAGAGCTGTAACAAACCGTATGTATTCGTTACTGAGTAACGGGTGCGCCATCCAGTACCGAGTAACGAAACGTTACTGACGAATGCATTTCGTTACTCGCATTTATCGTATTATGGGTACCTACACTGTTTCAGTTCACGAAAGCGCAAGTACCGTTTATGCGTGTATTAAAACGTATGTTTGCTTCGTATGTTTTACGCATGCGCGCGCTTATTCGGTGAATTTAAAAAGAACGTTATAAAGATGGATTATTGTTTATTAGTAAAGTTTAATTTGGAAATTTTAATTAATAACAAAAGACCTTTGTTGTTGTTTTAATTTTGTTTAAATCATGTTTTATTTCATTTTTATGTTTAATTTCATTCAAAGTAAACATAAAAATGTTATGTCTATTTTATGTTGATTTATCGTTGGAATGTTGTTGAAATTGTATTGTCAATAAATAATTTTCGACATCTATTTGTTGCTTTTTCATTATAATCGACGCATAATCGATTGCGATGTAGGTAATTGTGATATAACATAAGCTCACGGTTAACATTTTCAACATAGTAAATCCATTGCAAATTTAGTAGATTCCGTCAACGGTTCACTTGTAGTTGAGTTGAACTGAACTACACTTTATCTATTAAATTAAATTAAATTGTCACTTGTGTTGAATGACTTAAACACAAGTGACAAAATGCACCTTCCCTACGCAGTTTGGTTTGTAATGTATAAGTATGTTTTCTACAAATTACGAATATTGCGACGCCGCGACGTCATACTGTACGCGTAGGTACGAATAGCAATACGACTCGATTCGTTACTCTAACATACATAACATAGCATGTTATGAGGTATCAGAAGTAACGAGTAACGATAACGATACGATAGTAACGAGTACTAATTGTTATAGTAACGAATACATACGGGTACGCTTTTTTTCGTTACTTTTACAGCTCTACTAATTTTGTCACCAACTGCACTATTTAGGGCGATAGGAACGCCAAAACTATGCATCGCAAAGCGATCATAGGTATCATTAGCCTAGCTAGAGTGATGACTACCACAGATCAACCGACGCCTATTTCAATTCAAGAAAAAATCAAATTTAGAACACCATCAAACCTGCAACGGTTTGATGGTGTTCTAAATTTGAAATACTTACTGCAAACTCTTTTTCTGCGATAATGGGATTCTGTTATTATACCTAATTAGTATTTTAGTTTTATAGTAAGACACGAAGTTGTATCATCATCATCATCGAAACCCAAACTTTTATTCCAATCATTCTTATCCGAGTCAATAACTCTAGCGTTACATGAATAAAATTACTAATAAAACCCTGAATAACTCGAGACAAATATATAAAATAATTAGATTCGTTTGTACTCGGTTTTCTTTATAGTTCTAGACTGAAATCTGAGCCCATAAATATACAACCGAATTTAGAACCTCCTCCTTATTTTGAAGTCGGTTAAAAACTTTTTTAAGTTTTTTGATACTTTATCATTTATCGAAATTCGTAAACACAGTGGTGGAAAATCACAGACAAATTAAATACGAAATTTCGTTAACGTGGATGACATTTTTTTCTAGCTATTTTATTGAAAAACCAAACTGCTGAACCGAGTTTGATGAAATTTCTATGGGACCTGTAGTCCTTTTACATAAAAAATATTTTTTCAAATCTGTCCATAAACATAACAAACAGGTAACAAACATTCTTATGTTAAAAATACAACCGAATTGAGAACCACCTTCTTTTTCTGAAGTCGGTTATAAAACCCATGGTAGTAGTAGATCATAGTGTGTGGGAACTAGGCAGACTACCAGACCTACAAGACCTAACTACCTACCAGTTAGTAGGAAGGTACTTAGTATGTAAAAGACATAGAATTGACATTATATACAGTTTAATACCATAACAGTAATGTGACCTTGTATATGTCACTGAAGCGCAAAGTGGCAAAAGCCGCATCTGAGCAATACAGCGGGAAGCATCCCACCGCGTCGCATCGCATCTGTCATATCACGCGTATACTTATTTTTAATTTGTATTTTGTCTACGTCCAAATCAACATACTACCAAAATAAAACATGAATATTTTCATTTCCCGGAAGTTTCAACACGGGAACCGAACTCTTTTTTAAGAATACGAAAACTCCTTCGTAAATCACTTTGAAAAAAGTTTTCCGCGCCAAAACGTGACATTGACATACTGGGGTGACTCTCAGGGCGCTTCCGCGTTGTGATATCTCACCGGTGCATGCCGGTGGCAAAGTGGACGCAGTTCCGGCGTTCTCAGACCTTGAGCTTGGAGACATTAATAATTTCTTATTTCATTCTACGTTCCGAGGTACCTAGACACCTAGGTATGTAGTAACAAGAAGCAGCTTTTTTTGTAGACATTTGACTTGAGAAAATATGTTTATCTGCGCTATTAACTTACCAGCATTTATGACACATATTATTATTTAACTGACTGTAACGGGTCTAAAAGTCCCAACCCCTTCACATTTCAGGCTGGGTCTACAACACCTATTTATCTGTTAGAAAAAGTTGACAAAAAACTTTTCCGCGCGAAAACTTACCTGGGGGTGACTTGACTGGCGTTTCCGGCAGGTCATGGTATTTAACTGGCTGTAAGGCAAACTCTGTTCCAACCTCCTCGGATCTCGGGCAGGGTACATAGGCGTATTGTTTTTTTGTCGGCCCCGGTGCAGGCGCGACTCGGTGCTTCCCGCGGTCGGCCATGCGGCGTCCGCCGACGGCCGGCCGTAGCTTGCCACTGCCGCACTCGCTGCCACAGAACTAGGTCCTCCTATCCTCGAAGCTGGCATACGAATCCGTTTTCAAATAAAAATGAACTCTATCGCGCGTGTTTGCGACTCGTTATGGCAAAGCCACGTGCGATATTCCCGGTCCGAAAATTAGCATGGCGCTTAGTTTTTGTCAATGAAAAATAGGATGTCTGGATTTGGTTTGAGGTTTATAATCGCTTGAGTTGAAGCTAAATATGTAAGCATAGTATTGTTTAGTACAGTGGGAATTAATGTTTTGTATGTTACATGGTTAGGTATTTCTTCTGTGCTCGCTATCGATGCCGGGTAAGCGCGCTCAAATTTTATTTTTTAATGATAAGCCCCAAGGTCAGATTTCTTTGAGTTATTTTAATAGGTTGAGAGATGGTATCTGTGACCTGAAAATATTTTCTGATGTAGGTAAATGCTTTCCATAGCTTTTTGTTAGGTTAGTATTTAGAAGCTTAAAATGTTTCGCTAAAATAAAATATGTAATTTATTTAACTTAACATTATTAAGCTCAAGGATTTAAATTTTTGTGGCCATAAACAGCTGGACATAACCTAGACCTATGGAGGTCTAGGTTCCTCTCTTTTTTCGAGTTAATTTATTTGATAACATTAGTGTGCCAAGAGTATGCAAATCAGTTTTCAGTTGGAACAGCTGTTCGTGGGTTAAGTATGAGCCAAGTTCGCGGGTTATGTTTGTTTGGGATACCCACCCAGTTTAATGTTTTCTTTATGTAGGTAATAATAATAATAATAATAATAATCCCAGACATTTCACACAGCATCATCTGGCTCCAAAATAAGCAGAGCTTGTGTTATGGGTACCAGCATGACTGATATACTACTTACATACTTTTTTTGTAAATACATACATATTATACCTAGAAACACGGAATCGAACCCGCAACCTTCGGCGTCTCAGCCGCACCTTGGCCCACTGCGCCACAGAGGTCTTTAGCTAGATCAACTGTTTCACATTGATTTTGATATTATTCTGTACATTTCTGTAATTCCGGATAATAACGCGGATAACTTCCGCGAACACACATAAAAAATATACGAATGAAATTGAGTAACCTCCTTTTTTTGAAGTCGGTTTGAATAAACGATTTGTATATTTTATACTTTTATATAATACTAGCTGTTGCTCGCGTCTTCATCCGCATTTTTTTGAAAGGAATTGTAGCCTAAATCCTTCCATAGGATGCAATTTATCTCCTTGCCAATTGATAACTTTCAAACCAATCACACCCCATTTTACTCCTTTAAAAGAGTTATTTTGAAAAATCCTGAAACACAAGTCAATTTATTTTGCATTTTAAGTATGTTTCTAATAAATCACACGACCCGTCAAAAAGTTCCCATACAAACTTTGACACCCCATTTACCATACCTATTTGTTAGGGTTATTTTGAAAAATCCTGAAACACCTATCCATTTTATTTACTTATATAAAGTTTCAAGCAAATCGCACCACGCATTAAAAAGTTTCATACATTCGTTTTCACCCCTTTTCACGCTCTTAGAGGTTGAATTTCAAAAAATCCCGCCTTAGTGGGTGGCTTTGCTGTAAAAGGAAGCTACTTTCCAAATTTCAGCTTTCTTGCTTCAGCGGTTTCGGCTCGGCGATGATGAATCAGTCAGTCAGGTTAAGCTCTTTTATAGGTAGGTAGATAGATGTTGTATGTCGTCAGTGGGTCAGGTCCCGCGGGATGTTGCAATTGCGATCCAATGCGATATAATATCGCTGCACTAAAGTTTACTAAACTAAATAAAGATAACAATACAGTTAGACTTACTTAGAACGAGATACAATTTCAACAGTTTTCGGTAAGTTCTCTGGTAACTATTCAAATATTGAATTACAAAAGCTCTGGAAGAATTTAATACTTACTATACTTCCTACAAAGCAGATATCATTACCAGCTAATCTCACAAACCCATATCAAATAAATAAAATAAATAATGCCGGCCATTTCACACAGCATCATCTAGTCTCAAGGTAAGCAGAGCTTGTGTTATGGGTTCCAGATGAATAATACATTTATAAATATATTTTTTTTAATTTTAATTTATTTATTTATTTATATTTGGAAAATCAACAGCTGAAAATACAACATAAAACTAGAAAAAATAACTGTGAGCCATTTACAGGTTTTCACCTTTTCAAAGGTGTGAACACTAGTGTAACGCAAGAAAAGAGGCACGTGATATAATCATAACTTATTTATGCAGAGTTATTTACTCAATAAAAACAAAAGAAAATAAAAAAAATTAAGTTACAAAAATAAAAACATTAAATAGTACCTAAATACATATATAACACATGATTTGCCTAGGTGCTAAAGACATTCTGAGTAATTTTGAATTCAGCATGATCATTGGCCTTAGATCAAAGTCAAAGTCAAAAGATGATTTATTCAATACAATCACAAGGATCACTTTGAAACGTCTTACATACTAGGTGAATTTAGGTGCCAATTCATCCTAACCCAAGCTCGAGAAGAATTGGCAAGAAACTCGTCTTGGTCCAAGTGCTTTTTTATAATGATCCATCTTATAACTACCTTAACTACGAAATACTAATACAAGAGAGTTTATACATTTCAAGTGTGTCGGTTAACTGTCTGACGGCAGAGCGACATGAGGCCATGCATTCTTATCAATAATATAGTCATCTATATTATAATAAGCTTTCTTCAAAAGACTACCTTTAATGTTTGCTTAAAATTTCTTAATAGGTAGTTTAGTAGCATTTTCAGGAAGCTTATTATAGAAGCGCACCGTGTTCCCCATAAATGACTTATTAACTTTTTCTAGTCGGAACCTAGGGATGTATAATTTATGTTTATTCCTAGTGTTGATTTTATGAAGGTCACTATTATGCTGAATTTTGCTGATCATCTGTTGAAGATGATTTAAGTGGCGACAGTAAAGTTACAGAGCAGTTATTTGTTATTGAAAACTTTTGTTCATGGACCCACGCCAGCAAGCTAAGGTGGGTTAAGTTTCCTCTCCACTGACTCCACTCTGCCTGGGATTCTGTTTCACCCACACTAACCTCTCGACCTTGCCGACAGAACCCACAGGAATTTTGAATTACATATAATATTATACAAAGAAACACCCAGACCCAAGACAAATACTTGGAGATCAAACATACATTTGTCCCGCGGCGGGAATCCTACCCGCAACCTTCTGTGTCTCAGCCGGGCCTTGTCCCACTGCGCCACAGAGAGGTCATTAATAAACAATCACTTTTTAAACAGCAGTTCCGTATTTATATCCTAAAAAGTAGGTATACTAAAATTAAATTAATATTGGTGGACAACGCACACAACACCATCTGGTCCCAAACTAAGCATAGCTTGTATTATGGTGACCAGATGGCTGATAGACTACTTATATATTTTTAAATACATACATAAGATTCTTTATAACACCCAGACACAGAACAATTTGGAGTGCACGAAAGAAACCTCCACGTGGTGCACACTTGTAACAACTAGACCCGGTAACGCAGGGTTTAGGCTAGCCAATTCTTTCAACACAACGATACAACAACAACAACAACACCAACGCCCCAACGGTCAACAACACCAACGCCCCAACGGTCAACATCACCAACTCTTAATGCCGGCATTGACATTTGTTTCTATAAACATAGAAGGCTTCTCGGATGAAAAGTCGTTATTACTGTCCGAACTAAGCCGAACGACAAAGTGTGACATCCTATGTGTACAAGAAACTCACCGTGGTATCAACCATCAAAGGCCACAAGTACCCGGCTTGACACTCGTAGCCGAGACTCCGCACGAGAAATAAGGCAGAGCGGTGTATGCGAAACCTGAGGTTAACATCATTTCTGTGTCCAGCAGCACAAATAACTCCATCGAACTCATAACAATAGATATCGGGACATGTACTGTAACATCGATGTATAAACCGCCAAATCAGCCCTTTGAGTTTATGAAACCATCTAATTTTGATGACCGTACATTAAAAATAGTAATAGGTGACTTCAACAGCCATAGCATTTCATGGGGCTACCGAGATACCAACGACGATGGCAATGCAATAGAAGAATGGGCTGAGTCTCTGTAACTATCCTTACTGCACGACTCAAAGCTTCCACCATCTTTTAATAGCCGCAGATGGACGAGAGGCTATAACCCTGATTTGATATTTTTGAGTTCAACCATTAGTCCCTTTTGCCAAAAGTCTGTGTGCCCTCCAATCCCACACAATCAGCATAAACCAATCGTATGTCAAGCACAAGCTGCCTTAAGACCATTGCAGGTCCCTTTCAAACGCCGCTTTAACTTCATGAAGGCAAACTGGGAGCAGTTCTCAAAAGACGTCAATAAGATAACTCAACAGCATAGAACCAACTCCTACCAACTACGGTCATTTCGTAGATGTCATATGGACAGTATCCCGGCGTAACATCCCAAGGGGCTGCCGCAGATCTAACATCCCGGGTCTAGATGCAGACTCCGCCTCACCACTGGCACATTACGAACGGCAGTATGCCAGCGATCCCTTCTCCGAAGAGACAATTATGGCTGGGAACGAGTTGCTGTACATGGTTAGTTAGAGCCGCAGTAAGACTTGGATGACCACGATATCTGGTGTTGACATGGCCCATAATAGTAAAATAGCTTGGCAAACCATCCACAAACTCACTGGCAACCCTCCCGCAGCTACAAATCCTGGACAAGTGACGGCCAACCAAGTTGCCACACAACTTCTCTTAAATGGCAAGCCTCCTAAAAGGATGTGAAAAGTTCAAAGTCCACCATATCAACTTGAAACTTCTGATAGACTGAGTAAGCCGTTCACAATTACGGAAGTAATAGACGGCATTGAAAACTAGAAAAGCTTGCGGAATAGATGACATAACAGTTGAGCAAATCAAACATCTTGGTCCAGTGGCAAAGTCGTGGCTTTTGTCTCTGTTCAACACCAGTTTGGAGCAAGTAAAGATACCACAGCTCTGGAGGAAATCAAAGGTGATCGCTCTTTTAAAACCAGGTAAATCGCCCGATGATCCCAAAAACTACCGGCCAATCTCACGGTTATGTCACACATATAAACTTTTCGAACGGCTTCTATTAAACCGCCTCACACCAGAGATTGACTCAAAGCTGATACCCGAACAATCTGGATTCCGACCAGGAAAGTGCTCCTCCAGCCAAATTCTCAAACTTACACAGCATATTGAGAATGGCTTTGAGTCAAACAAAGTAACGGGTCTTGCTCTTGTAGATCTGTCAGCAGCTTATGACACGGTGAACATAAGTCGACTCCTAACCAAAGTGGAACTTCTTACCAACGATGTAGGCTTTATCCATATCCTGGGAGAACTACTATGCAATCGTCGGTTTCAGGTACATTTGCACTCAGGAAAAAGCAGTTGGCGTAACCAAAAAAATGGCCTTCCTCATGGAAGTGTCCTAGACCCAGCTCTGTTCAATATATACACCAACGATCAGCCTAGTACCCCCTTAACAAAGCGATTGGTATATGCGGATGACTTGGCTCTGGCTACACAGACGACTACGTTTGAGGAGGCGGAGGAAAACCTGGAGATGGGTTTGAACCAACTCAGCATATAATACGAAGAGAATGGTCTCAAACCCAATCCTTCTAAACCCCAAGTAAGTGCTTTTTACTTGTGCATCAAGCACACCGCACGCTCAACATACGCTGGCAGGGTACTAACATCGAACATTGCTCGCACCCAAAGTACCTCGGGGTTAATTTGGATAGGACTTTAAGCTTCAAAACCCACTGCTCTATAACCAGAGCAAAAGTGAGTACACGCAATAACCTGCTGCGCCGTTTGACCACCATTAAATGGGCGGCGTCACCTGACGTGTTGCGCACAACCGGCATGGCATTATGCTATTCAGCCGGCGAATTTGCGTGCCCTGTTTGGCACCGCTCCGCTCATGCTAAGCAAGTCGACGTGGCGCTTAATGAAACCTGCCGCACGATAACTGGCTGCCTCAAACCGACTCCACTCAACATGCTCTAAACGCTTGTAGGGATTGCTCCTCCATCTGTACGACGAGATGTCGTTTGTGCAATGGAAAAGTCGAAGCAGGAAAACGATTACCGACATCCCCTCTACGGAAAGCAGCCACCAAAAGCACGATTAAAAAGCCGTAGAAGTTTTCTGCACACCACTACAGCGGCCGAAGAACACCCAGCCACTCTTAAGATCACGATCGGGAAGAAGAACCACCCAGCACCACCCGACTCTAGATCGCAGGAACACCTGCCCCCCGGACGTGATCTTCAATGGTCAGTTTGGAAGTCCATAAACCGACTGCGGACCCAAGTCGGCCGCTGTAGAGAAAGCAAGTGCAAATGGGGCTATCGCGACTCTGCTTGTGCCCAATGCGACTGCGGAGCTCCCATCCAAACAATGTCTCACCTACTCGTCTGCGCCTTGTGCCCTTACACCTGCACAAGGGATGACCTAATGGACGCCACGGACGATGGAGTGAGGGTGGCAGTATTCTACTCTAACATGATTTAGTTGTATCATTGACACGCAAGAAGAAGAAGAACAATGTGAAAAATGTTTGTCCTACCGTCAACCTACAGCGCAGAAGGCAGAGCAACTACCAACTGAGCTGACAGGCTAGGCTAGGCTATATTGTTTAGTAACTTCAGGTTTAAGTATATGTTTTAAATAACTTTTGAGTACTATAAACGGAAGCTAATGGATATGTGTATCCTCCCCATACTAACTTATGGAGCACAAACCTGGTCCCTTACAAATATCCAAAAGTTTGAACTCGAGATTTGCCAACGGGCGATGGAGCGCACCATTCTCGGTGTTAAACGTACCGACCGCATACGCAACACAGCTCTGCGCTCCAGAACCCAAATTGCTGATGTAGCTCGAAACGTTGCGAAGCTTAAGTGGAGCTGGGCTGGTCATGTCTGTCGCATACCTGATGAGCTGTGGGCAAAAATCACCACTCAGTGGAGCCCTGAAACAGTGAGACAGCGCCGTGGTAGACCCAAAAAGAGATGGCGAGATGATCTCGACGACACCTTTGATAGAGCTTGCTTTAAACAGCTCAAAACCGAGATGATTGATGAGATCAAGGGGAGGCCTTTGCCCAGCAGTTGGACACAATAGGCTAATCGTAATCGTAATCGTAATCGTAATCGTACTATAAAATTACGTATAACTCATGGTATGTTGAGCTCATATTAAGAATCTCCGTGAAGTCAACACAGGCTTTAGCGGAAGACCAGCGCTGCAGAATGCCAACATGCAGTAGCATTATGCTGAGCTGTGGGCCATTTCTAATTTGTTTTTATTCCTTATTTTAGTAATAATTTTGTGTTTCTATTGTGTTTATATTCATAGTTGTGGTTTGAATAAATGGTTTTTCTTTCTTGTTACACTCAGCGGCACAGAATCTTGGCCAAGCTCATATCTCGCGACACAAACACTTGGAAGTATTTCTAATGAATGTTGCTTATGCAGGTAGATAAAACAATGTCTTTTCTTAGTTCAAGAGGGTAATTAATTAAGTTTGAGTGAGCTTCAAAACCACTTTTTGAGATTTAGTCTAACGGCGGCATTTTAGCGACGCAGGCACCAGAGATTCGGTGATGCAGTTTTTAGTTTTTAGTTACTCTGGGTTATGATACTATGTTTACAAGTTATTTAAAAACTCAAAAGCAATGCTGAAGCGGATGATGCTGAAGTAAGAGATTTCACACCTATTGGTATACGGGTACGATTCCTGCCGCGGAACAAATGTTTGTATGTTCTGCAAGAATTTGTCTCGGTTCTGGGTGTTTCTATGTATAATACGTAAGTATTTACAAAAAAAAATACTTAGTATATCAGTCATGTGTATCACACAAGCTCTGCTTTCTAGGGCTTATCCTAACGCCGACAGCGCAGGCGTCGGCTACGGCTGCAATGAAGCGTACACCAGCGTCTAGTAATGGGTTAAGGAACCATAGACAAAAGTCACATCACGCAAACGACGTCACAATCACCAAGAACGTAATAAACAAATACCTAGTTCGCGACAATAGAGGGGGCGAGCGGGATCCTCAGTGCGGCTGACAGTACAAATTATTTACATGATGAGCATGTATTACATGCTCATCCTGATCCATCCAGAATGATCCATGCTCATCCATACAACAGAGACTAATGTTATTGGCTACCTCAACGCAAAGACAAAATCAACGGCATATTCTGCGTTGAAAGTCATATCTAAGCGACCCACTAACTACGCTTCATTTAAAGATGGTATCCCCGAACAATTGTACGAAGACTGCACAGCCCCAAGTAGACTTATCTACTTAGAGCAATGTACCTAAGGAATCTCACAAAATTATCATAACAATTACCTACATACCAATTTTTTTGTATAAGTACCTAATATACTTTTGATACTACCTCCGCTGTGTAATAATAATTTGCAGGACAGTAAAACCCGCAGCGGCAACAAGATCAGATATTCAATTAAACAAAACAGGCGTGCAAGAGTCGGCGCAAACAAAGAGAGCTGGAACCGCTGAATTATTCATACCAACGCTGCTGGATGGACCAACCTGTACCAACGGGCCAACTGCAAACCGGCAAGGATATTATATCAACATAAATAAATAAATAGAAAAAAAACGAACGACACTTACAGTAGTCGCATATGATGTGTAACATCTGACATCTCACCTTGGTAATAAGCAACATTAACATTAAATCCTGAATTAGTTTATAAAACAGCACACTCTATACACAAGACTCTAGGTTAAGCGCATAGCTGATGCGTTCTTCTTTAACCCTTTCCCTTTCTCGTTACACACATGCACACACTGTTGGCCGATAATACCAACCTCTCGGAAAATGGCTTGGTACCATTTGAGGGCGAACTCTACCGCCGCGCGCGCTCATTTGTCAAATCAAATAGCGCGCGCTTCCCCGGCTTCCTGTACACATTTTCGTCCCTTATTACTAAAACCGGAGATTGCATGATATCGAGAAGAAAGATGTTACACATCAAAAAGAATTGGTTGGTGCCCAATGCACACACCATCTAGCCCCAAATTTAACAAAGCTTCTATTATGGTGACCAGATGACTGATATATTTTTAATTACATAACTATGATGCTATAAAACACCTTGAAAAATAACATTAGCAGCAGGAATATCTGCGAAATATGAAGTCATTAAAACTCTTATTACGGAAGCCAGCCGCTGCCTATTCCTCGCCTGTCAGAGGAAATTGCGCCTGTAGAGATGTTAGCGCGCGAACATTGTGTTTAGCAGCATTGATCGTGCAATTCACATCTATTGCTAGTAGTCATCTGTTGCGTACACACCTTTAGGCCACACACCTTTATTAAATCCGCGCGGTTTCAAATGGCGCTATTTTGAAGTATGTAATGTTCATGTTTTATAATCATAAATAAATACATGGAATCCCATGTATTCCATGTTTTCCAGAATAGCGCGAAAAAATTCGCGGCGTAATAATTCGCAGTGCGCGCTAGGCATGGCTGGTTTACACGGGCTTAGTAGCTAAGCGCTTAGTACTTGTCACTAATACTAAGTCCTCGTGTGTAAACACGCTGATTAGTGCTTAGTATTAGTGTTTGTGAATAGTGCAAGTGAATAGAGATCGATCCTATTTACTAAGCGACAAGTCGATACCCCCACCACGATTTACTAAGCACTTGTCGCGTGCTGACCGCATGTAAACAGCTCGACAAGTTAGTTAGTGACAAGTTGTACCGGGAAGTGAAAACACGTGTTTATTTACTTACGTATTTTTTTGTGATCATGGCTGCGGAAAGGTGGAATTCGGAAAAAACAATCAAGTTCATTCAGGAATTTAAATCCTATGAATGTTTATGGAACCACAAATCGGCTTTATATAAAAATAAACTCGCAAAAGATGCTGCTTATCAGAAAATCGTTGAAGAGATGAATATTGCTGGTTTCGGAGTGCCTGAGGCAAAAAAGAAAATGAGAACACTTCGGTCAACCTATTACCAGGAAAAGAAAAAAATTCAAAATTCAATGCGATCAGGAAGTGGGACTGATACTGTCTATGTGCCAAATCTGCATTGGTACAAAGAAATGCATAGTTTGTTGAAAGATATAGACGAAAGGCGCACAACTATAGAAAATGTAAGTAATAAAACAACATTTTTCATAGGGTAGGTATTAGATTTATTTTGAAGTAGGTATTATATTCAATAATAATAAGTCTCGAACCATGATTATTTATCATATACTTGCAGGTATATGTTTTGTGGGAGACTGAAGCCTAAGCTAGGTTATAAACCTGTGTTATAATATAACACAGGTATTAGTAGGTATGTACTTATTTAACAATAGATTTAATTTAATTAATAAAGTTGTACATTTTAAACTAATAGATCATTCTAGATTGCCATGATACGGCACCTTCGTTTACGAAGTAATTCGTATATCTTTCTCTCAATTGTCGGGCCATTCTTGACGAGTGATTACTACCCACTGGCTGAACATTTTGCTAATCAAAGTTGGCGTCTCTCCATAATCCTGGAATAATTTCCCCAGTTTCCAAATTTTCATAGTCAACACACCTCGTGGTTAGGTATGTCCTTGAAGTTTTTCTGAGCCAGTTATGTATAGTGCATGTTGTACGAACAATGCGATCAGTAACTGTGAGATTCGTAGATATAGATGTTCTAAAAATTCTAAAGCGACTGGCTAAGATGCCAAAAGCATTCTCGACGATTCTTCGGGCCCTTGACAATCTATAATTAAAAATTTTCTGTTCGTAGGTCAAAGGACTATGCTTGTAAGGTTTCAATAAATATGATTTCAGGGGAAATGCGTCATCTCCAACAAAAAATCCATTGTTTGGCAACCTATTGTTTTCGAGATCACGAAAAATCGAACAGTTCTGAAAAACACCACCATCTGAGCACCGGCCGTTTGCGCCAATATTAGCATATATAAAACAGTAATCATCATCTACGACGGCCATTAGCACGATGCTGTTGCTTCCTTTATAATTAAAATAATCACTGCCACAGACAGGAGGTGCTTGAATACATATATGCTTGCCATCTATAGCACCGTGAGCCCCTGGAAAGTTCCAACGTGTATTGAAACCTCTTTCTATTTTCTTCCATTCATCCTCTGTAGCAGGAACCTGAAATGCAATTTTATTTTTCAGGATAGCGGATCTACAAGCAGCGAGCAACATAATCCTATAAGTAGCGAGCAAGATATCTCTATGGCTTCCACTTCAGAGGTTGAATCTATTTCGGAACCAAGGGGGGAACAACGTCAAAGTACCTCCAGTAAAAATATGTCACAGCGGAAAGGAATATTTCGTGCGATTGGAGAACTAAAAAAATTACAAGAAGCTGTCAATAGGGATGTACCTGAAAAAGAAGACAGATTCGATGTGTTTGCAAAGAACGTAGCAGTGCAGTTAAGATAATTATCATTCGAGAGAAGTATGATTGCACAAACAAGAATACAAAATATTTTGAGTGAACTAGCGATCGAGAACTACATGTACAATAATACATCTGCTTCCATTGAAACATTGGAAACCATCTCATCTGCGGGATCGTTACGTAATGCATCCACACCTGCTTTAATTTCTGATGAAAATATCCTATCACAGGCCATAACAATGACACTTGACGGTGAAGACTTCACACAATAATATTTCGTGTACTTCTGTTATTTCAAATGACAATAAACAAACATATTGTTTTTTTTTACCTTCATGTAATCCGAAAGTTGATTATAAATTTCATCCAAGACTTCGGGTATGAATTTTGAAATCGCTGGTTTAGAAACTCTGAACACGTGTGATAACATGCGGTAGCTGCTTCCTGTTGCCAAAAATGACAAAGTAACCTCCAATTTTATTTTAGCTGGTATGGCACTCCTCATATTTGTGTCTTGTCTTTGAATTGCTGGTGCAACTTTTTCTAATAAAATATCAAATTGTGCCGTTGACATTCTCATAGTTACTCTATATTCTACTGGATCTTCGGTTGCTAGCTCTTTTAATAGAAGAGCAGAATGGCCCCGTTCATCTCTGCGCAGTAACCACTGTCTTGTCCACAAACGTTTTCTTTTTAATGTTTGTCTTTCAAGCTCTTCGATCATGCTTGAAATAATAATGTTTGAATATTGTTTAAACACACTGCGCAAAATCAGGCGGCGTCGTTCCATTTCGAATGTCTGGTCACTAATGACTTCTACTGGCTCCAACGTGTAAACGGTTACTTTTCACTTGTCATATTGAGGCTTAGTATAGTGACAAGTACTAAGCGCTTAGCTACTAAGCCCGTGTAAACCAGCCATTACTCAGGCCTAAATGGACGGAAGTGTATAACAGGAAACCGAGGAATTGCGCTCTACTTGATTTGATCAATCAAATCAAGTAGAGCGCAATTCCTCGATTTGATCAATCAAATCAAGCAAAGTCGTGGGTTCGAATCTGGTTGGTGCACCAATGGATTTTGCCTTTCGAAAAATGTGCGTATATGAGCACAATGCAAGTGTTCTTAAACGACAAAGGACAACATTGCGAGAATAACCGTTATATCCTAAAATCTAAAAAATTGTGTCTTTGTTATAAGTTACCTATTCCTATAAGCAATGACAGGCTTGCTACCTGACATTTACGGAATACTAACTAGTGTGCAAAAAATAAAATGCATGGACGTGCCTCTGACCACTTGGATATTCTGAAATAACTAAGTAACTTGAGAACTAAAGAGGAGTCTACCAAGCCAGAGGATTACAATCGGGTACATTTTTTTTAGCTTACGTGAGTCCAAGATTAGGTAGACTTGTATCCACCCAATCTGATCGGCCTTAGAGTCGGTTGGACTGCATACTATGTAGGTAGGTTTGATACCTATCAGGCAAACATCGGATGGACTTACAGCTCGCTACAGTCGCTCCACTTGCGCATTCTGAATACTCTGATTGTTATTGTTCCAAATTCATTCTTGTTCTTTTAAATTGCATTCACAGTTTCTGGATCAACATGAAAGATTAAAAAAACTTCGTTCGGGAACGGCTTTGTTCGGGACATTGTGAACAATGTACAAAGATGTAATGTTTTGCTATATTTTTTATAAAAACATTCAGAGTCTGAAATGTTTTCTGAACCGCAATAGAGTTATTTCTTATTTCATGTAATGCTGTATCTATTATTATTATCTCTATATTTTCTTTGGAAAACTTGTAACTTATTCTAGTGATCTCAAGAATAGTCTAGATACATAACCAACACGTGCCATACGCGAACGCACTTCATACATAAGGTGAAGGCATGAATAATGAATAAAGGATACAAGAAAGTGTGAACCAACACGACAGCTGTGATCTTGTGAAAAGGTTTGCAAAGCTAGCTAAGGATAATAATGATTACTTAAGGTCTAGAACAACTATAAGAAACAACTGTATACACTTTATATTGGTAGAGAGAAATACCTATTTGTGTGCGACCAACATGACACCCCAAACAACGTAATTGAAAATAGTTGCCTCGTTTAACTTTCTCTTCTAACTCCACCGTAAAAGGTTGAATTTTCAACTAACTGCTTTAATATCTAGGGTCCAATTTGTCTCTCGTATCTTCCACATAATAGTTATTGCCTTTCCAAAGGCTGATATATTGTGCTTGAAGCAAACCCTTATAACCTTGATAACAGCGGGTTATGAAATAATACAGATATATTTTTGGTGACAAAATTGAATCTTACCTAAGTAAAGTACCTATTTTAGTAAAACAGTTTGGAAGATGTTCACTTGTCGAAGTTTACGTCAGATTCATTTTATAAGTGCATACTGGTGGCAATTCGATTGGTTCATTTCTAAAATTAGAAATTGTCTAAAATATATTTAGTTAGTCATAGCATTTGTAAAACCTATTCGGTTGGTACCATCTAACTAAATTAGGAACGCTTAATTAAATTAGATAAAATTAGGATAAGTTGGTAGCAGCAGAATACCAAAGATTCATTTGACAGTTCTAAACCTAATTTTAGCTAAAATTAGTTAGGTTGGTGCCAACAGAATTGAGGCCATTGTCGGTAAAATAGGTAGGGAACATGGTTTAGACTTAAATAAATAAATAATAAATATTAATGCCGGACATTTCACACAGCATCATATAGCCCCAAAGTAAGCATAGCTTGTGTTATAGAGCCACATGACTGATATACTACTTAAATACGTATTTTTTTGAAAATACATACATATTATATGACGACCTCTGTGGCGCAGTGGGCCAAAGGCCGGGTGAGACGCAGAAGGTTGCGGGTTCGATTCCCGCTTCGGGACAAATGTTTGTTTGATTTGCAAGTATTTGTCTCGGGTCTGGGTGTTTCTATGTATAACATGTATGTATTTACAAAAGAAAAAAGTATATATGTAGTATATCAGACATGTGGTTCCCATAACACAAGCTCTGCTTACTTTGGGGCCAGATGATGATGTGTGAAATGTCCGGTATTATTTATTTATATTTATTTATTATTATTTATATATAGAAACACCCAGACCTGAGCCAAATACAGTTTTCGTTGTTCCAGTTTTAACGATGAAATGCATGTTCAACTGTTTCACACATATTTTTATTGTATACTAGCTGCTGCCCGTGGCTTCGCACGCGTGGTAACTACAAAAAAAGTAGCCTATGTCCTTATCCAAGGTCTCATCTATCACTATACCAAAATTCATCAAAATCGTGAAAACGTGACAGACAGAGTTCATTAGTTGGGATTATTCTATAGTTATTTCTGTAAATATATGATATATTCGATATATTATCTCTCTCTTGTCGCTGCTATCTAGACATACATTAACCGATATTTGATATTCCTGTGATTTTTATTTTACTGCAATATTTCGATGATATCAACGTTCTTCTGTAGGTCATCAACAAAAAGACCTTTTGATGCTGATGAGTTTAATATGTTAATAATGAATACATGATATTAGTATGCGATACCCTACACCGTTGATAAGCTTGTCACAAACAAGATTTAGTTTTACATTGTTTATTAGATGTTTTTACATTTCTATTTAACTAACACTGCTTTCTGAACCCTCGCCAAACAGCTGATGAAAGATTTTAAATAAACGGTAGAATGATTGTCAAAAGGACATTATTAATATCTGCTTATACCATTTGGGCTGGTTTACGCACCTGCGTAAATGGCATAATACAATTCTTTTAATTAAATGTAGTTCTAATAGGTTCAGAAAACAGTATAAGAGCTATATTTGTGACGGATGATGATGATGAGGCTCCATCCGGCGGTTAGCAGAGATGCATGTCGGTAAAACTCTTCTTATCCTTGAAAACTGGTCCCCAAGCTCCATAGTTCTTCGGCTCCTGCTTCTTGGGCGGCTGGTATTTAGATGCCGCGGGTGCCATGTGTTTTCTAAAAAAGTAAATAGCCGTAAATCAGTCTACTGAATCAAGGTATTCAGGGTAAAAAAGTGACTTCGCAATATTGAACATATTTTTCCCGACCTCGTTGTTTCAACGACTAGCTGCTGCCCGCAGCTTCGCACGCATTATATCTACATAAAAAGTAGCATTTATGATATTTAAACTCACACACCAAGTTTCATCCAAATCCGTTCAGGCGTTGCAGTGTGGGTGAATCACAAACGAACATATAAACATCATCTATCTTTCGCATTTATAATATTACTTAGTAGGATAGGATATGGTTCAGGGAAGCTATAGTCTAGTACATTACCTAAAAATTCCCTGAATCCCCCACAGTCAAGCTCAAATGTTTGTTTTAAAACTCACTTTATAGGAGCAGTAACGTCCAACGACTTGCACGCGTAGTTAGCCTTACTGGCGGTCTTGCATTCGTCTCCGCGAGCCATGGTCTGTGCTCTGCCTTAGTGAGTGCCGGAGGAAGGGATGGATGACGTGGGGGGGTAGAAGGATGTAGAGATATCACGGCACGTGTTGAAGGTGTGTGAGGACTGCGTGTTCTAGACGATTGCCAGTGTTAGCGCGGCGGCTGCCTTTTCTGGTACAAAGGTTCTTGGCGAGCCTGAAAACAAAACAAATGTAGCGTTAGCTGGTGTTGACTGAACTACGAGATTCACCTTTACTGTTACTGCAAACTATTTTCTACCTAACCTGCGACACTGGAGATTGTTAATAATGGCAAGAAGCCATTATTAACAATCTCCAGTGTCTCCATTTGCTATATTAATAGTATATTATAGTATTAGCTCTACCTGGCCAAAATCCTTCTTTTCTCCCTCTTAAAAGTAGGCATCTTAATATTTTTGAGCTCATACGCATAGATTGTGCAACCCGTTCGTTAACTCTCTCAGATTTATATCGCGAGTTTCTACAGCATCTACAATGTTTTAAATTCTAATTAAAATGCAGATGAAGTTGAATTTCCTCATATTAACGTCATTCGCATAAACATAAAGGATACGTGGATAGGCAAGTTGGGTTTATTGCCACTACATTGTAGTTTTCATCAATTACGTTTTCAATAAAACTTATGTTAATGAGACGAGCACGTGCTCCAACCATGGTGTCCTCGTGGGCATTGCATGAATTTAAAACCAGTTTGAAACCCATGCAGATGCATTAATATGCAATATTATTATTATGGAAACCTATATATTAGCATATAAGGACTTAGGTAACTACGCACCGGTTCCGACTAGATTATTGGATGATGCAATATGAATTCTTTTTGCACCATTATTTAAATACCTCAGTAACGAGGTGGCATTATTAATAAACTATATGAACTTGAGATAGTGAGCAATGGAAAGAGCCTTTTAAAAATCAAAAAGATACACAAAATGAGAAATGAAAGAATAATACTCGTAGAACGAACATAAGATACTAACCACGCGCTCAAGCGAAAACGGAAGGGGGATGGCAGATCTGTGGGGATGGTTTCTATCTTTAAATAAAAAAAATATTTTGACTAGCCCGATACAAAGAAAAAAGATGTACTATAGAAGCAACCAGATAGACAGGACCTAGCAAAAGAAAACCAGGTCAATTAATAAAATCATGGACTGACGACTTCATAGAAACTGCTAGGGAACAGTGCATGAAAAAAGCAGAAGACAGAAAAATATGGAGTAAATTGGAGGAAGTCTATACACTCTTTGGATATAGACCTCCTCCAATTTACTTCCTTCCTATCCACAACTAAGAATACGAGTAAGATACGTCTGCAAAAGATAAAATTAAAGGGAAATGAAGTTGAAAAAGGTTATATCAACATTAATACAAACTAAGTATTATTTGGCATTAGGATCCAAATTCTAACAAAATATCATACCCTATCTAAAATAACCCACGTAGTGTTGTCATTCAACGTGGCAATGGTGCCAGTGTCTAGAGAACGTTGCTCTTTGGCAATGATCTGGATCAGTTAGAGCTATCTATACATCGTATTAAACCGGTCCATAGCCAGCTCAACTATTTCACATGTATGTATTATATATTATTATATTACTGCATTTCTGTAAACAAAATTTCTACGCCCATCTAATATCTTGTTAGTGGTACCTCTTCTACCTGTATACTGTTTTTTTTTAATTTAATATGCCATCGTGCGTGTGGTATATCGTTGAATAAGTCTTTCAAAGATATTAAGTTTCTTG
Organism: Lampropteryx suffumata; assembly: GCA_948098915.1. Taxonomy (NCBI): domain Eukaryota; kingdom Metazoa; phylum Arthropoda; class Insecta; order Lepidoptera; family Geometridae; genus Lampropteryx; species Lampropteryx suffumata. The sequence continues at coordinate 16,905,649 of OX402557.1, read as the reverse complement.
AACAGTTTTCATATACTGATATTCATTTGATAAAATATTATGCTTCGAAGTTATAATTTTTCGACCGGTGTCCACAAGTGACTATGCAAGCATTCACAGTGTATTTTCTTATATTAATTTTGTATTGTCATACAAACAAACAAAACAGACATCTTTTGTATAGGTACGTACTTACATAATATAAACGTAAAATAATTAAAACAACCCTATTAGTAGGTAAGTATTTTCAAAGCTATTGAGCGCGTCATGCTCGGTGTCAAACTATTTATTTATAGACCGTGATTCCAGCGTCGACATTTAAGGTCGAACAAAGTTGAAAGACGTCGAAGACCCCTTAACGGAACTAAGAACTAAAATGGAGTTGGGCAGGACATCTGGATAGGTGACGACAGATGGAGTAAAACTTCAACTAAATAGCGTCCGAGAACCGGGTATAGAAACGTAGGCCAGGCGAGATAGCCAGACGATATCATCAAAAATCATATACGCAAACATCGCGGGACGTTCCTGGAAGAGGTTGGCACAGGACCGAAAGAATGGCACATACAAAGGAAATTTACCCAATAGTGGGTGAAGTCGGCCTGTCGGTGATGCTGATGATGATGATAAAACGAAATCGCCCCAAATGGTCCGCGTCTGTCGGTCTAGCACGGGCTGACCGCGTGCACATCTATTTACCATACCTGCTCCTACATTTTTGTAAACATGAACCGGTTTTAGGTAATTAAATCTATGATAACAGTTATTTCAACGCTCGTTTTTCCAATGGATAAATGAAGTACCTGGTGACAGATTTGTTTGGTTACCCGAAAACCTTCATGGCCCAACGAATGTTATCTAAGAAAATAGTCTAGTTACTAGAACGGGAACATACTTTTGAGATCGCATGAAGACCTACGTCATGACGTAACGACATTTATAGCTATGATAATAGCCCATTTACTCTATGAGTTAGTTAGTTAGCTAGCTATGGTGCCCGAGTGCTTAGGCTTAGTGCGGATAAATCTTGTTTAATTAATTATCAAAATTAAAAAAGAAGATTAAATTAAACATGGAATCATAAAAATAAAACGTTGAAAATTACACACGTCTGAAAGACTATAAAGGCCACATTGTATGTTCATAGTATAATCCTAATATGAATAACATTATTAATCACAAAATGGCCACTTATAGAGAATTCATTCTATCATTCAAGACACCGATTCATATCAGAAATTCATCTGTTTGACAGTTTCGTCAAACAGATGAATTTCTGAATTTCTGAATGCGTCATATCATATAGCAAATAAATAAAAGTTACTCATGAGGAACTTTTTTCAATATATTTTTGATGAAATATTCTTCATATAGCAAATGAATAAAAGTTACTCATGAGGAACTTTTTTTAATATATTTTTGATGAAATATTCTTTAATAATGTCAGATTTAGATCGTTCTGGTGCACGCGTGTGTTTTGGAGTGCGTTTTGTATCGCCGGCAAAGTATTCGCAAAATGAATCTATCTTTTGAAATGCCAGTCTCTCAGTTTGTTGGGTTGTAGCCTACAACTTGTGGGCATCGGTATAAATAAATAATCGATGCTCGTAGGTATGGATTTAAAAATAGAGCGGCTTAACAGCGTGGATTAATTCGTGCTAGGCGATACACCCCCAAAGGCCTCCGTTATGGCCTAACGATTGTTATAGCCAAGAAAATAGTCTAGTTACTCTACGAGCTAGTGGCCAAGGTGTCTACTCTGCGTACCGATTTCAATATATCGAAACGATGAAGTCGTTTAAATGTACGTAAAATTTTGTCGAATTGATATTTGTTTCTTTCTCAAACTCCAATTATCGTATCGTCTGTTGTGGTGGATTACGACATCGATTGTCAAAACTACTGTCGGTCGTTCCATCGTTCGACACGAGTCGAAACGAGGCAGCTAAGAGTATGATTTTGCCCGATTATTGATCCGATATACCGTTTATCGATTTCAAGAGTAAGTCTCGTAGTCTCGTTCTTACATAACCTGAAAGCCTTCGTCATAGCCTAACGATTGATACAGCCATGAAAATAGTCTAGTTACTCTATCAGCTAGTGGCCAGCTCTAGCGACATAGTTCTTAGGTCATCCGAAGGCTTACGTCATCGCCTCACGACTGTTATCAAAGAAAACAGTCTAATTACTTATCAAAGAAAACAGTCTAATTACTCAATGAGCTAATGGCCAGTTCTAGGGACATAGTTCTTAACTCGTCCGAAGATTTACGACATGGCATAATGACTATTATAGCATGAAAATAGTCTAGTTACTGTATGAGCTAGTAGCCAGCTCTAGCGACATAGTTCTTTAGCCTAGTGCGAATTAATGCGTGGTGATTTTTTTTGCGTTATCCAGTGTAACATCCAATCAGAAGTTGGAGCTGAAAAAACCGCGTTGAAAATGACACACATCAGAATAAACTTCAGAATAGAGCGATTTAACCGCGTGGGTTAATTCGCTAGGGTGTGCTGGGCCTTATACCCCCAAAAGCCTCTATCACGGCCTAACGATTGTTATAGCCAAGAAAATAGTCTAGTTACTCTATTAACATTGGCCAGCTCTGGTGACAGAGTTCCTACTCGTACATCCCCCGAAGGCCAACGTCATAGCCTAACAATTGTTATAGCCAAGAAAATAGTCTAGTTACTCTTGTGGCCAGCTCTGGTGACAAGAGTTCCTAGTCGTACATCCCCCTAAAGCCAACGTCATAGCCTAACGATTGTTATAGCCAAGAAAATAGTCTAGATACTCATTTAAAAGTGGCCAGCTCCGGTGATGGAGTTCTTAGGTCACACGAAGGTCTTCGTCATGATCTAATGAATATTATAGCTAAGAAAATAGTCTAGTTACTCCATGAGCTAGTTAGTGGTCAGCTCTAGTGAAGGACCTTCGTCATGGCGTTTAATATGTTATGGCTAGAACCAGAGATTATTTTAGTCTATTAGCTTCAGTCCACGGCTTCGCAAGCATGGTACCTAGGTACATACAAAGTAGCCCTTGGACCTTCAAAAGATACAATCATCTTACAAAATTAAACATGATCTCTTTAGCTGTTGCCGTGTAAACGTAATAAACAGACAAAGACACTTTCGAATTTGTAATTTTATGGATGAGCCAGTTGGCTTGTAACCAGGGTAGGCCAAGCGCACACTGTGAATCTGTCGAGGTTATTTTATTCGCACTTTTCTGTGGAGCTTGGAATCATACGTATGTGCACAAGCGGAAATTTCCGCGGTTTGAACCGCTGTGAATATGTTTTGTATAGAGAAGTACTGAGTAGTGGGTTAAAATTAATGTAATAGAAATCCACAAACTGGATTCGCCTGTATAAGGAAATAGACAAAAGTAGCACTAACCTTGGTAGAAATTTGTCGGTGATCGCGAATTTTCTCTTCGATTTTGTCATTGACACATACAAATTATTTTAATTTAGGTACAAACTACACTCCGAATGATTTTGATTTTGATGCTGTTTGGCGTGGGGACGGATCCGTACTGGGCTCGGACAGCGCTGCGCAGGAGTATTTATGTGAGTCCGGACACACCGGTTCTTGAACGACTTCGTCGGCTTTGACACAGTGTAAGTAGGTACCTACCTGCTGCAATAGCAGCTACTAAGAGAATTATAATAAAACTACCTATCTGTTTAGATTATCCTCATCGTTCACCAATTATATATTCCCTCCTACTGGCTAGACTTTAACAATCACGGGCAAGAGTAAAAAAAAATATATTGCTGCACAATGCACACAACATTTAGCCCCAAACTAAGCATAGCTTGTATTATGGTGCCCCGATGACTGATAGAATACTTATATATTAGATACATTCTTATGATACTTTTTAACTCCCAGACACAGAACAAACACCAATGTTCATTACACAAATGCTTATCCTGGGAGAGAATGGAACCCCCAAACTATAGCACACCGTTGCAATCTCGGAGCAGATACCAGCAGAGCTAACAGGCCAATGTTATAAGTATGGATGATGAAGGGTGTGTTTACATTCATCACGCAGACACAATAAATATGGTGTTTTCTATGACACTTAGTTTGTCTTCCGAACTGGTATCAGGTAGTTTCGGCAATGTGTTCTTTCATCGTTTTGAACTAGTAATAAATACGAAGCTGTAAAGTTGCTTGCCTTTCGATCTTTTATCTATACCTGTAAAAGAGCTTAACCTGACTGACTGACTGACTGATTCATCATCGCTGAGCCGAAACCGCCGAATCTAGAAAGCTGAAATTTAGAAGGTAGCTTCCTTGTACAGCAAATACACCCTAAGACACCCTAAGACCCTAAGACTGAATAAGGCCTCTTAGGGGTTGAATTTTTTGAAATTCAACGCCTAAGAGGGTGAAAAGGGGTGAAAACGAATGTATGAAACTTTTTAACGCGTGGTGCGATTTGCTTGAAACTTGATTAGAACTATTAAAATGCAAAATAAATGGACAGGAGTTTCAGGATTTTTCAAAATAACCTTTACAAAGGCGTAAAATGGGGTGTCAAAGTTTGTATGGGAACTTTTTAACGGGAGGTGTGATTTCTTAGAAACTTGGTTTGGATACTTAAAATGCAAAATAAATAGACACGTGTTTTAGGATTCTTCAAAATAACGCTCATAAAGGAGTAAAATGGGGTGTGAATGTTTGTATGGAAACTTATTAATGGGTGGTGGGTGTGATTGGTTTGAAACTTTTCAATAAAATTTGGCAAGGAGATAAATTGCATCCGGGGGAAAGATTTAAGGTACAATTACAAAAAATATGCGGACGAAGTAGTGGGCAACAGTTAGTAGAATACATTTCGGAGAATGTGCCCAGGAATTGCATGATCTAATTCCATCATCTTCTTTTCACAACAAGACAAGCAGACGTACCGTCGATACCTTGTCAGTTTACCACCGTTACGAACAAAGCGCTTTTCTTCCACATCCACTTTCCTTCAACAGCCAAGGATTGGTATGATTTGCCGTCATGTCTTTCCTGAAAACTACATTCTGGGTCTCTTCAAGTCAAGAGTAAATAGGCGTCTTCTAGACCTGCGTGCCCCATTATCGGCCACATGGTCGTATAACATCAGGCGAGATCGTGGTCAAACGTATGATAAAAAGTGACCCAGCTAATGGTCACTGAGCTGTGGTACGTAGTAGGTATCCCAAAATCTCGTCTAGATCAGGTATTTTAGATAAATAGTTTTGTTTTTTTCCTCAAATTTTGCGCTTAGGTAAGCTAGGTGTGCAGTGTGACGTGATAATGTATAATCTAGTGTAGGGTAATGAACCTGACTTCTGCTAGACGCTGGGATTTAAACCTTAACCAAGGGTTATTGGTATTTAAAATCATTCTATGCCAATTCATTTTATCTTGCTATAATGAAATTGTCATCAAGACAGAAATTTTGCCAATTTCAAGTCAAAAATCGAAATTAAAACATTGTTTATTCAATAACTAGCGACCCGCCCCGGCTTCGCAAGGGTTGCAATGCGGATACTAAATATACTATAGAATGTATTTATATACAACGTTGTCTAAGAGAATAACATAACCTAAGAGATAGACATATATTATATTTATATTTCAAATAATTGGTTGTGACTTTAATAATGTAATTGGTTTATCCGTTTTAGTTAAAGTATAATAAATAAATAAATAAATAAATATACCATCGCGGACTTTTTTGTAGACTTTTTTAAGGTGTACATTACTGTAGAAATATCTAAAATTATCAGTCTTTCTCTACTATTATTATGCATGTATCATTACATAGTATAAAATAAAGTCGCCTCCCGCTGTCTGTCTGTCCCGTTGTTATAGATCTTTAAAACAATGCAACGGATTTTGATACGGTTTTTTTAATAGATAGAGTAATTCAAGAGAAGGTTTATATGTATAAAACATGCATAATATAATAGAGAAACACTGATAATTTTAGAGGTTTCTGATGTGGTGTCGTAAATAAACACATTTTTTTGCGCTTACATTGCAAATGCTGGCTGAACCCTACGAGATAGATCAAAATAATGTACTACAATATTGTACACCTTAAAAAGGTCTATACAAAAGAACGCAATGGTATATGTCTATCTTTTAGTCTATGTTATTCTCTTAGATAACGTTGTAAAGACGCATTGCACCCGTGTGAAGCCGGGGCGGGTCGCTAGTTATAAATATAAACCTTTCTCTTGAATCACTCTATCTACTAAAAAAAAACCACATCAAAATCTGTTACTTAGTTTTAAAGATCTAATCATACATAGGGACAGACAGACAGCGGGAAGCGACTTTGTTTTATACTATGTACTGAAGTGACAAGGACCACTTTGAATCGTCTTCTTACATGATAGTGAATCTAGAAGCCGGTTCATCCTAACCAAGTTCAAGAGAATCCGGCAAGAAACTCAAAGGGTGGTCTTAACAATTTTTTGTAAGTAAGTATGATCTTTACTAATTTTTACGTATGCCGAGTCGAGTTGGAGTAGATTCATCCCAACATTTTTTTTTGTCATTTTGATTAATCTGTTATTTAAATAATAAGTTTTAAGAGTCAGAGGTGGCAATTCGGATGGTTCATTTCTAAAATTAGGAATTGTCTAAAATATATTTTAGTTAGTCATGCATGCACAATGCATTTGAAAAACCTATTCGGTTGGTACCATCTAACTAAATTGGGAACGCTTAAATTAGATAAAATTAAAGTAGGATAAGTTGGTAACAGCAGAATACCAAGGTTTCATTTCACCGTTCTAAACCTAATTTTAGTTAGAATTAGTTAGGTTGGTGCCAACAGAATTGAGGCCAGTTTCTGTTTTATAATGTTTTTAATAAAACAGAAATTAGTGATTGTTTTAAAATAGTATTTCGTGTTTTATTGCGTAAATTTAGCTGAATTCTAATCAGTAAATTGTCACTTCTTAGTACAAGTGTAGAATTTAATTATAAGTACTCGTAAATGCATTGTTTTTATGTGATTTGTACGACGAGGAATCAGCGATTGACTACGACTTTATGATAATATTCTGCCACAACAAAACCATTTGACATTGGTAAAATTGTCAACACGACAGATGCCATTATAGGAAGAACAATGATTATTTTGGTCGTCTTGCGAGGCAACATATTATTATAAACTATAAGTGTGCGAAATTTCATACTCCGTCCGCGCAATTTTCGTAAAAAGGGGTAAAAAGCTCTTGCACGCGAAGCAAGAACTTTGTACCCCGTTTTACGAATTAATAATTAATAATTAATATATTTTTATTTAAATAGAGTTGAGTTACTCGGGTGTGGATAATTAGAATAAAAACATTGTGTTTCTTAGTGATTCGGGCAAAAATAATCCGAATAATCATTTTATATGAAAGACACCATTTTAAATAAAATAATAAATACCGAACGACAAGATACGACTTTGTGACATCATACCATAAACAATATAAATACTTGACACTGGCAAAATTGACATTGTTATATGTGACACATGCAATTTACGAAGAAGAAGAAGAAGACTTCCGCTGCAGTCCATTACTAAGTATTAAAAAAAAAATTGTCCCATTTTAAGTTATCTATAATTTATAAAATACATAAACAAGTACCAAGTACCTACCGAGATAATAATTGTGCTCTTTAGCTCTGCTATGAATCACAAAGGAAGTAAAACCGAGACAGGACAAACTTGCATTTAAATAAGTAGGTACCTACTCTTTAAAACAATGTAAATTAACTTTACTGTACTTTATTTGTACTGTTATTTACCCAAGTGTTTTAGTTCAAGGAACTTCATCAGTTTTTGTTAAGGTTCGCAACTGTACCTACCTACATATCCGTGATGTCAAAGTGACAGTGACATAACTAGTGGCTCTGTGAGCTGTAGACCTCGCGATTATATATATATATATGTGTATATAGATGATATTATAGATATAGATAGACAGGTATATTCTTCGCGATAGATTCTTCTACAGTTATAGAACCTGCTCACAAAATTTCAAGTGAGTTTCGGTTGTGAAATGCAACCTGTAGAGGAGAACATCCGGACAGACATACGAAAGCATTTTCACCTAAGCTGTAACTATACTTTGATGATTGTAGTTTATTACAACCTGCATGTTACTGGTAGATAAGATATAACCAGGTTATAAGCAATAACTTCTAAAAAAGATGTAGTCAGTCCTTATGGTTACTTAAGGCGACTGATCAAATGATTATGACGCGTAATCACGACGCCCAAATCGCGTTTTTTTATCAGAAAACATTCAAATAACGAATTCTAAAAAAAAGTTTATCGGGTAATGGTTTTAGCTGATAATTAGCTTACATTTCGCTAATTAGTTTAAGCTGCAATTAAAATCAACTTTATGAGAAGATGATGATTGTTGATTAGTTTAGACATTTCATAATTAAATTAACAATTATGTACCTTAAAAAGAACTTAAAACAAGAAAGTAGGAGATAAAATATCGAAAAAAGATACCATATACCTTTTATAACTGTTATTCTTTCAAATAACGAGCCACTAAAAACGGTAAAAACAGATTATTTTTTTCAATACAAAAGTTAATTTGCTGAGGGCATCGTCTTAACTTAATGTAAGTTATTATTCGTCATCGACTGTTGCCTTGTTCTTTCAATTTCCGTTTCGTAAATACATTTTAAAACGGTAATTTAAAAACGGTTTTGTCTCATAAAAAGGTACCTACTAGCGACTTGCCCCGGCTTCGCACGAGTATATAAACCTTCTGTGTATCATTACTTAACTGATGGTGAACACTGCATCAAAATCCATTGCGTGGTTTAAGAAAAGTTAGCGAATCTATAGACAGGCAGACGCAAAGAGTTCTACTTTATAAAGAAAGTCATAAAGAAGACCTGTCACTCGTACTTTTTTTTATTTTAATCACATAATAAAGATATTGCATATAACAGTAATATTGTATGGATCCTAAAACTATTTGGTATAAAGTTTGACAAAGATGCAAAAAGTAAAATTATTCCCCAATAAAATTAAGGTTTTAGAGAAAAGGGCTATAGTCTTCTCTATACTCTATAGTACTCTTAAGAGGCCAGCGGAGGACGAATTGCCCCTTCAAACGTAATTCCAAAATGATTGCAACGGAACACTGGGAACCGAGGGACACAGACATTAAAAAAAACATAAAAATGCAATGAAAACAGCTTAAAGTAATAATATTAGGAAAATAGTTTATACAATAATACAATGCAAATAACCATTCGTTTTAAAACTACTTACGTACTCGAAACGTAGTTTTTTATATGTATATATTTTTTGCTGTACTGTTCTGTTCATTGTATTTCATGTAGGTAATAATGTGGAAACTTATTGTTTATGGGTTATCTAATTTGTGTTTTATTGTTATTAAATAAATAAATAATACCGGACATTACACACAGCATCATCTGGCCCCAAAGTAAGCAGAGCTTGTGTTATGGGTACCACATGACTGATACACTACATATATACTTTTTATTTTGTAAATATGTACATACATGTCATATATAGAAACACCCAGACCCGAGACAAATACTTAATAATTAAAATTATGTTAATAATGTTAAGTAATTTTATTTAGTTCTTTTATACAGAACCTACTCATCAGTCCTGGGGGCGGGCGTTGAGACTGCTTCATAGTTTATAACTTTTGTAGTTTCATCGTTTTACTTGTAATTTTTGTTCCTTTCTGTACTTTGTTCTAAATAAACAAATTTATAATTCATTAAAACTTTGGGACCTGATGATGCTGTGTGAAATCTCTGGTATTATTATTATTATTATTTTATAGGCATTTAATAGGAGGTCATTTTTTTTCATTAATTCTCAATGTAGATACATTAATATCTCTAGTTAAATACAAGCAATAATATTTAGAAAACAAAAACAAATTAAAAGCAATTATCAGTGTACGAAAAGTATCAATATCGTTAAGACTGGCAGAGTGGCAGAGTGGACAACTAACTAGAAACATTGTATGACTTGGTTCGAAAATTGAATTTTTAAACTAAAAAAATAGTTCTTACAAAATAACTGTCAATCATATTGTGCGTTTTGCCGCCGTTTCTTACTCATTGCGATAAGTTACAAAATTTTATATGTAATTAAAAATTGGTAAAAATTGTTACGAGAAAAGTTATAGTGAATTTTCATTTAAAACAAAAATGGGTTTACAGAAATATTGCCGATTATTTGGAATATTCCGTAAAGATGATTTCAAACAACACGGGGCATCATCTGGTGTCCACCACGAACAAGACGGGCATTGCTTGCTTATTATCCTACCCGATCCCGTCGCGTAGTTTGATCTCTTCTTTGTAGAAGGAAATGATTGAACACTAAATTTAAGTCTTCTTCGTCTTCTTATAGTGCTACTAGTTATTTCTAACCAGTGTGGTGAAAGTGGAAGGATTAATTTGTGTACCTAAAGTAGAAGAGCCTTTTGCAGAAATGTCACTGACCTGATGATACGACGCAGGTAATGTACCTAAATTAGGTTGTTTTCACAAAAATGTAGGAAAAGTTAGAGTTCCAATATCAAACTTGAAACATGTACCTACAAGATCACGTTCGCAAAGTGTGGACCTAAGTTGTAAACAATCTACGAGTATTTACATAATACATAATTGTTATTGAGACCCTGACATGGGGGCCTATTCTGTATATTGGTATATAATTTGAATTTTTGAAACGAAGTTCCTTATCGCACGGTACGGCGGATGGAGGCTAGGCGAAAAAAAACCGGCCAAGTGCGAGCTGGACTCGCGCTCCGAGGGTTCCGTACAAACCTTATTTACTTATAGGTATATAAGTATATAAGTAAAATTTCACCCATAACGACAATCGAGTCATAGTTGGATAATGTAACAAAAAATTTACAAGTACCCTGTAGGTTTTGATTTCCTTGCGAGTTGCGAGTTTGAATATAATATGCGACTTAAATTGCCGTTTCTCTTTATTACGTTGACATAGAATTTTGATTTTGTTACAGCTTAAAGGTATTAAAGACCTGAGTATTTTATATGAATTTCAATTTAATACCTCTACGCGTTCATGAGAAAAGAGGTAGTAAGTTTAAAATTATTAAAAATATTTTTATTATATCTAAAAATGCACGGTTATCGCTATTTATCCTTTATCTGTGCTATAAGACATTGCTTCGTTCCAAATTTCAAGATTCTGAGTTCACGGGAAGTACCCTGTAGGTTTTGATTCCCTTGCGAGTGTCGAAAATTTAGGGCATAAACGGCTGTATCTTTTGATTGCGTTGGCTTAGAAGTTTGATTTTTTCACAGCTTTAAGGGACAGTAGACTTGAGTATTTGATAGAAATTTCAGTTTGATACTTTCACGCGTTCCTGAGAAAAAGTGTCTTGACAGACCGATAAGGGTTCCGTTTTTTCCTTTCGAGGTACGGAACCCTAAAAAGTGTAAGATTTTCCCGTCACGACCCTGTCTTTAGTGTAGACATTTATCCATAGGTAACTAAATCCATACGAATGAATTAATTAGCTGAACGAATGATGTAAACTAAAATGTTTATTTTCAACATTTTCACGAAAAAATTACGGTATTTCTTACAATTCCTGTAATTCATTCGTTATTTCTGCGTTTCATTTAATTGCTCTCAGACGCTAGTAATTCATGGGACTTTGGAAAAGGACATAGGCTACTTTTTATGTAGGTACCACGCGTGCGAAGCCCTGGGCAGCAGCTAGTTTCCAATATTTTTAAGATACATTATTAGGTAATAATCGGATTTGTCTCATTTTCACGATCTAGGTATAAAGGGATCTGTGACAACAAAAAAGGTGATATATCTTTACCAGAGTTTTATTCAACTAGACCTATAAAATAAGCGATCTTATTCAATGTAAGGTTTTATAACTATATTTTCACTACGCCTCTTCCGTCGGTTGTAGAGCCATTCCAGGAGTAGCACCGATAGGGCGGAGAAGAATCCTACAACAAAATAAAACACCGTAAGAAAACAGACACAGAATGGCCACATACAAACAACATTGGTCTTCAGACAATCAAGGGTCTATAGGTCTCCCAGGACAAACATGTGTGTAATGAACACAGGTGTTCTGTGTCTGGACGTTATAAAGTATTATAAGTGTGTATTCAAAAAGTTTAGCTATGTTTTATTCAACCAGACCTGGCAATTAAAAACAAGTCAAAAGTCAAAAGATACTTTATTCAATTCAATCACATGGATCACTTTGAAACGTCTTACATACAAGTGGAGCGATCGTGGAACAAATCAATAGGAGATTTCTTTTTAGTTTTTAAAAAGTAATTATCTACATATTGTGTTAAATACGTCGGCCTCTCTCATATCCCTCCACATCACTATGCGAAAGGTATTTTAAAATATTTTAAAATATTTATAAAAAAGCCGGTTGCACTCCGGGAGTGGCGACAGAAGTGAAAACTTATTTTGGCGCGTTAGAGTTTAGTAATAAATCACTTCAAAATCAGTAATTATGGCGACTGCCAATCAAATACTGAACGAACACAGATGATGCAATATTTTTTGTTCAGAATGTACGTAATATATCAAAGAACCTAACTCAGTAAACTTCTCCATACAAAAGTAGACTGTAAACATGTGAATTAAGGTTTATAATCAAATGGGGCGAGCGCGGCAGCCGGCTGCGTCTATATAAAAGAACTTAACTCAGTAAACTTCTCCATACAAAAGTAGACTGTAAACATGTGAATTAAGGTTTATAATCAAATGGGGCGAGCGCGGCAGCCAGCTGCGTCTCGCCCCAGACGGTAACGGTGTTGCGAATCCAGAGGTGTTACCTCATCTAAAAATATGCCGGGGACTTCCGTTAGAGCTGGTTCAGCGGCTGAATGTGCCGAGAACTTTAAAAGGCGCAAGTCTTGACAAGCCCTACATATTTGAGCCTTTTCGAGTCGAGACCCTGGGCCCTAGGGCAACAGTAGCCCACCGCGTTCTCAAAATTATCTCAGTGCTTTGATCTATCTCAGGGCGTTTGGGGCTAAATGGTGCTGTGTGCCAATATTTATTTATTACTAGCTGACCCGGCAAACTTCGTACCGCCTCAGAATCAATAAATAAAAAAGCAAGCATTTTTTTTCATATATAATTTACTCACCTTTTAAACCTTCCCTGGACTACGACAAACATTTCAACACCAAAATCAGCTAAATCAGTCCAGCCGTTCTCGAGTTTTAACCAGACTAACGAACAGCAATTGATTTTTATTATATAGATTATAACTAGATGGCATCACAGGAAAATATAGAACACGCTATCGATGCGTTTTGGGATTTCTATAAATACCTCACGATTCTTGACCTGATTAAGAGATTTATAATGAGTATTATTATAATCCAATTTATGTACTTACCCAAAAAGAGAACGAAGAAAGAGCCCTGCATGTCACTAAGGTTGACTGTGTGGTTATTGACTTCCTGTGCGATAGAGCTGGTCTGCCAGCAGCGGTCGCGCTTTGGCGTGTAAGCACTCAGCCATTTCAAAATGAGGCCTGCTTTGTGCATTCGGTTTATTCTGCAAATAAACATGATTCCCAGTTCCTATTTAGAGCTGATTACATCGAGAAGATGAGAAGACTTAGATGCGATTAACTTCCTATAAGTTAATCGCCTCCAAGTCTTCAGAAGAGAAGAAGAAGAAGTCTAACAGAATTATGTCAAATTCTAAACTTTTTATTTACAAGGATCACTCTGAATCGTGATCCTTCTTATCCACCAACCTTATCTACGAAAATTAAATGTATGGAATTTATACAGGCTATATAATACGTATAGACATTGCAAATCTGTCAATTAGATGTAGATGGGTAGAGCAACATGAGGCCATGCATTCCTATCAATACATTTTACTTAATAAGTTTTTTACTTTTACCATCCGCTGTACTCCATAACGATCATCAAAAAGGCTCAGCGCCCGCATCTGACTGTAAAATCTGGTTGGTATTTTTCGCTGAACTATATAACACTTCGAGTGAGGATTTCTACGTGGAACTGATCCCAGATGAGTGCTGCTTGGAGACTAATGATGGAGACGACTGCGATAGTCTTCAAATTATTGGGGGTTAGTCCCCCTGCTGACTAACAGAAGAGCTAGCAACAGAGAAGGAAAACTTGAAACAAACCCGGCTCCATGCCAGCCGTTAAGCATCTGCAACCAAACTGGCACCGCATGTACTGATTCGTCTTTCCTGCGGGTCCTGTCGGCAAGGTCGAGAGGTTAGTGTGGGTACCTGGGAAGGCCTGCGCTATCAAACGGAATCCAGGGCAGAGTGACGTCAGTGGAGAAGAAACTTCACCCACCTCACCTTGCTGGAGTAGATCCATGAATGAAAGTTTTCAATTACAAATAACTGCTCTGTAATTTGAGTGACGCCATCTAAATCATCTCCAACAGATGAAAGAAGACCATTGATGATATAAACGTCTTTCAGCTTCTGTCTAAAGTTAATCACTGTTTAAAATAATGCTGTCTTGTAAGACAAATAGTGATAGGGCTAATTTTTAGCAGTGCAGTGTTTAGGGCAGTGTTTAAGTAGTTAACATGTGCGAATGGGGATTTAGGGACCCTATGCTTGGCGCTTGGTGACTGTGGTGTTCCAACTGAATCTATGACGCATCTACTCGTGTGTCCTCTCTGTCCAAATACTTGCACAAGGGTAGACCTTAACACTGCCACAGTTAGTGCGATTGAGATCGCCATGACTCTAAAACCATTTAACGACTGAACCATCGACACGAAAAGAAGAAGGTAGTTGTCAAATTGAGAGGCGTTTAAAAATAAGGCCCTTATATTGTAATACGCTTTCTTCATAAGAATACTCGTTATGTAAGCCTTACATTTTTAATAGGTAGGTAATTTACTTTTCACGAAGTTTGTGGCAGCTTCATATGGTATGAATTAACTGGTATACCCTGTGGATAGAATAGATAGGCTGACAATGATGATGATCGTGATGGCGCGATAAATATTAGATATTAAGTACCTACTACTTCTATGTAAATAAAATAATATATATGTAAATTATGTATATCTGGTTTCCCTGCTACGTGCTAACAAACATGTTAATGCTATCAGAGGTAAACCATCCGAATGATGACCACGTCGAACGTTGCTCTTAATTTATTTAATTTGTGAAGTGCAATATGTGAAGTAGCATAGAGCTGAGACTGGGCCTTTTTGGTAAACACAGACTGGGTTGGTGTAGGGTAGGTACACATACTCCTAATATTTAACATCTTTTTTTATTTATGTTATTGTCCTATTGATTGTGTACCTTCTTCTTCTTCTTATCGTGTCACTAGTTATTTCTAACCAGTGTGGTGAAAGGATTAAAGTGCGCCTCAGAGGCTTCTTTCGTGCTCTGAGGTAAGCCTTAATGTAAGCTCTCGACCTTGCCGACAGGACCCGCAGGAAAGAGGAATTAGTACATGCGGTGTCGGTTCGGTTGCAGGTGCATAACGGCTGGTACAGAGCCGGGCTTGTTTCAAGTTTTCCTTCTCTATTGCTAGCTCTTCTTCTGACTAACAGAACACAAATTGTGTACCTGCTATGCTATGTTATTTATATCTGTGTGTGCGTGTGTGTGTCATAATAAACCTATTTCATTTAATTTCATTTTTTGAATTTTTTCACTTCATTTACGTCCACAACTAAAATACAATGAAATCGATTTTATTAATTTCCGTAAATAGCTTCCTAATTTATTTATTGCAATTGCTATTGTATGTTTAAATGACTTTGAAATGCTATAAAGGTGACTTACTCCTTATTGATAATGGAGAGATAGGGACTGCCGGCTGGCACAATCATTGCAAGTTCCTCTTCGAGAAACTCTTCAACACCTGGAACGTTAATTTTTCAAACTGGGTAAATAAACAACACCTCGATTAACACGAGTCAAGTGCCGAAATCAAAACAGTTTTAGGTATTCAATTCAATCACAAAAACTATTTTGAAACCATAAAAATGCTATGTGAATTGTCCGGCAATGTGATAGAAATGCTATTTATTTATTTATTTATGTCCTGGGAGAACAAACGTTCGAGAAAACCCGGATAGGAAAAAATGATTTTATGATATCTTTGTTCTATAAGGAATAGATAAAAACTAGTATTATTTACATTTAAAGAATACGTGAGTAAAAGCCCGTTTTTCTAAGAATGTATAATATACACGAAAGTTTTAAAAGTGAAATAATATTTCATTATCCTAGTGTTTTTTTGTAATTAAACTCACTGAGTGCAAAATCACAGGAGTCTTTTTCGATCGCGTCAGCACTCATCAAGTACCGCAGACGTAGCTTCCAGTCGATGAGGGCGTGTCTTGAAGTGCGGGTCTTTTGCAGCGTACTTGACCCTGTGAGTGAAAATAACGGCTCAGACGTAGCTGATTTCATCCAAGATTCTAGTGATTTTAGATCCCACTCACATATGCAAATATTGAACAACCGCTATTTTGAACATATAATTTTAAGCCCTAAACATTAGTTAGATAGTTAGGCCCCTTTCGTACCTGCTTTGATATTTCCTACAGCGACTCCAAGTCCAGTACTAGGAGTGATATCTGCTCCTTTGTACAGGGCGCTGTACTTGGGTTCATCTGATTTCTGTAACGTGTGAAGATTTAAGAAAAAATCTGTTTCGGAAGTCAGTTAGGATGCAAATGGTCAGTGGAATGGAAGTGGTTAGGTCCTAAACCAATTTTCCTTACAATTTCAGTATACATGCTACAGTTTTCAATGTTTTTCAAGTACCCCCGAACAGCGGTTTAGCCGGTAGGGGGGGACACTGTACTCTATCAAAAAGATCGATTGCAATTTACCAAACGAATATTTTAAAAAAAATGCGTGTCTCGGGACGCGCGTCAGAAGTGAACTTAAACTAATCTAACTAGCGCTGTGGGTTAGAGTGAGAGAAGAGGAGCCTGTCTACCGTGGCGTATACGTGAGAGAAAGAGAAGCCAGACAGACTGGCGCCGTAACGCGTTAAATAACGAAGCGGTTTACCCTCCCATAAGAAGTTATCACTTCAAAAACTGTACAAGAAATCTCGTGATATCTTTAAAAGACCTATTCCAATGACATACCACACGATGGGGTAGTAAAATATTTAAAATAAAACCCCTACTTTACCTGTACTCCCAAAAAACACTTTTTCAATGTTTTTATTTCATAACTTTCATAACTATGTGGCCCCACTTAGTTACAAGCACTTAAATTTGGTTTATCCTTACTATATTATTTAATATTATATGAAAGTAACTCTGTCTGTCTGTCTGTCTGTCTCGCTTTCACGCCAAAACTACTGAACCGATTTAAATGAAATTTAGTAGATAGATAGTCTAAAACCTGAAAAAGGACATAGGTTACTTTTTAATTGGAAAAAAGTGTTGTAAAGGGTTGAAAAAGGGGATGAAAGTTTGTATGAAAGTATTGTCATTTTCAGAACTAGAAGCATACAATTTTAGGCTGTTGATCTATACTAATATATATTTATATATTTTATATATCTATACTAGTATTATAAATATGAAAGTAACTCTGTCTGTCTGTTTGTTACGTTTTCACGCCTAAACCGCTGAACCGATTTTGATGAATTTTGGTGTAGAGATGGATGGGACCTTGGAGAAGGACATAGGCTACTTTTATGTAGGTACCATGCGTGCGAAGCCGCGGGCTGCAGCTAGTTATGTCATAAATTTGGTTCAAGCTCTTTGATATCCCATAGTCTGATAAACTAACCTTCAGTTCCATCTCCAAGTAGGACCCTTTACTGAAAGACCAAGTGTAAAAGGCATTGTATTCCACCAGCTCTCCAATGGTTGTGACCGGCATCTCTTGTTTGGGGAACGTAAGGAACGCCACCAGGTTCCCGGAGTAGGTAGTGACAACCACTAGTACAACTAGCCACCATGTGCCGACTACTAGGCGACCACTGTCAGCACGGGGGAGATACATGCCACCTAGAGGAAAAAACATGATGTATTTTCAGTGAAGCCGTGCAAATGCATAAACATGGAAGTCAAAATCTATCAATTATCAAATTGATACACGTGATTTACGCACGTAAGCATATTTTTACATACAGATTTTACAATATAGAATGTCTTCTCCAACAGTTTTAGTAAATGAGTAGGATCGGGCAGGTCACGTTAATGGGATGCATCACGTGAAGTGGGCAAACATCGTCACTCCTTGGAAAGAAGGAAGAAGAATGGAAATATGTTTATAAAACCGACTTCATCAAAAAGGAGAAGGTTCTAAATTCGTCGGAATCTTTTTATTTTTTTATTTTTTATGTATGTTCACCGATTACTCAAAGACGCCTGAACCGATTTAAAAAAAATGTTTTGTTTAAAATTATATACTACCCAGGTGGTCTCATTAAAATTTTACCGAAATCAGTCGAGTGGTTTTTCACAAACTCGACAAAAACCTAAAAATTGTATACATCGATGATATTTTCGTTACCTGCAGTGCAGAGCAGTGCGTAAGTTGGTCTACCCATATTATATATAAACAAAATACATCTACTTTCCACTAAAAAAATCAAAATAAAATATTTATGCTCTCTTCAATGAAGTCGGTTTTCTTTTTAGTTTTTATAACGTAATTATTTGTAACAAGGACTTTTATATATATTATGTTTGTCTTGTCTAAGTGTGACGTAGGAAGGTGGCGCGTTCCTGTTCAGCGCAATCTGAAAACCAGCTCTAACCAGAATGGGCCTTTTTTATCGTTGATAAACCTACATTTGACCAAGATCTTACCTGATGGTAAGAGACGATGCGGCCCACAATGGGGCACGAAAGTCTAAAAGACATCTATTGAGTCTTGAAGAGATTCAGATTGTAGTTTTCAGGAAAGACAGACGACGGCAAAGTATTCGAATCCTTGGCTGTACGCATGATAAATGTGGAAACAAAGCGCTTTGTTCATAACTCTACCAGAGATACAAGGTATGGATGGTACAGAGCGGTTAGTCTGCTTGTCCTGTAGTGAAAAAGAAATTGGGAAGTGGGATTTAGATTATGCAATTCCTGGGTACATTCTCCGAAATGGATAAAAGGATAAAAGGAAGCAACTTCACGTCGGTGTTCGAGACTAGCGTTTAGCTGCTCACCCATCACCCTCAACGCAGCTGGTGTTTGGCTGAACCAGCCCATAGGAAGCAGCAATACTCCATGCCCGACCGGAATTAAGCTTTATATAAAGTGATGACCTGTCCAGGTGTAAAATATCGTCCTAAGAGTTCAACATGATCTTTTATAGTTACCGGTGCATTTCGGAAAACGGAGAAACTCATTTTTTTTCGCCGAAAAGAAAAGATTTCGCTTGCGTTTTGGATGCGCCTAATCGGACACGGCCATGCGAGTCAAATTCAGTGGCATAAGCATCTCGTCTCGATGTTAACTGGGTCGTGAGTTGGCAAAGTATCTTTCCACAAGAGTATACTGTTGGTTTCGGCTTTATGTGCAGTAAAAATGGTGTGGCAGAGAGCACTGAGGTAGGTACACACTCCTAATCTTTAAGAACTTTTTTGTATATATGTTATTAAATTATTCCGTTGATCGTGTACCTTCTATGCTATTTTATTACCTCTGCGTGCGTCAAAATAAATTGATTTCACTTCATTCTATTTAAGGAAGAAAAATTCTAATCAATACTTCAATTAGGCTGTCACAAAAAGGCTCCAACTCAGCGACTGCTTAGGCACTTGAGGACGGAAGGCGACAACGGGGCCAACCGAGAAGAAATGGCTAGACGATATCGAAAGTCTTGAGAGAGAGAGTGAGTTGTGGCAAATTGACCGAAAGTAATGAAAAGCTTTGGGGGAGACCTATACCTAGCATGATATGTTAATAAAGAAATTAGATGTTTCCTGGAACATGTTGATATCTTATACAATCTTGAGAACCTAACCTTGATAAACAGATATAAAACCTCACCTTGTTGCAAAAGCGCTCCATAAATATACCACAGGCAGTTGTGAATGGTGGCCAGACCTCCTTGGCGCGTGATCTCCTTAGCCTCATAGTAAGGACTCAGCCGGTGCACGATGTATAAAGCAGGCCCCATGAAAATCACGGCAAAACCCAGACAAAGCCATGTCTGTGGACATAAAGATGTTTTACCTTTTACTTGCATTCGTTACTGCATTCGTCATCCATTGTTGTTGTAGTAAGAACTACTTTCTTATATAAGTGACCGACTTTTGTGACATATTTAACAGGCCGTCTTCCGTCTTGGCCTAACAACTTTAGAAAAGCTGGAACCGTCAGCTTAAAGTCTTCTCCGAAGGAAAGAAGCGGGCAGATGAAAATGGCACTGTGGTCACTCATCCGGATACTGATCGTAAACGTTACATATCTTCGTTGATCTGTTAGGTACTAGGGCATCTAAGGCATCAACTAGTTGCAATACCTACGCAATCGCTAAGAAGAGTGTAAAGGGATATCCTAGGCCTCCCAGCTATATAGCTCATAAGACCATTATATGATGGTGATGGTATTTAGTGTGAAGACGAAATGAGAAATTAACAGTTCACTTAGATGGTTGTATCGAACATCACAAAGGTATACGAAATTGTTTACCAGAGAGTTTGTTATATAATGGTTAGGTTTATGGTCAGATTGTGATGAGTGACGCGGTGTAGGGTCGGCGAATGGTGGCACAATGGTTTGCTGAAGCAGTTGTATATTTTTGCTTTTAAGGCAAAAATGCAGAAAGCTGTGTTAAAGCAGCAACAAAATAACAGATGCAGAAAGGGTTATTTAAACAATATCAGCGTATGTGTGGTGAAAAGATTCCACTAGTTAAAGATTTTTATTGGTTCCAGTACATCATCGCTTTTGCAACATTCATCTTTCCTCCTCTTTCTAATGGTATCTACTCACATCTGTAGTAAAAGGCAGAAGAAAAAGCATAGCTCTGCTCAGTTCCCTCGGGCGAGCAATCATGAATGAGTAGGGCTGAGTGCTTATAGGTATTGTGTAGTTTAATCCTGAAAAGAAACAAGACGAATTGATGAGAGTCAGGAATATCTAATGTCGAATACGGCTGTTATAATTTAACCACTGTTTAGAGTCTGGCCCTCCAGTAACCCAAAACGAGTGGACTATTTTTGGCAGTTCACAGATTAACCGCCAGAAATGCTCCTTTATTCTCTACTAGCTGTTGCTCGCGACTTCGTCCGCATTTTTTAGGAATTGTAGCTTTAATCCTTCCCCAGGATGCAATTTATCTCCTTGCCAAATTTTATTGATAAGTTTCAACCCAATCACCTGACCGCTCATTAGTTTCCATACAAACATTCACACCTAATTTAACTCCTTTATGAGGGTTATTTTGAAAAATATATTTATATATTTTTAAACACATACCTTGATACTTACCATATAATACCCAGACACAGAACAAACATCTGTGTTCATCACACAAACATTTGTTATGTGAAGGAATCGAACCCTCAACAACAGCATCCATAACGGGACTAACTGGGACAAACCTGGTATAGAGTCTGGTAGGACGGTAAATAAAGCTGCAGCTAAGGCAGCCTGCCCTTTCGATATAGCTGCCATCGTCAACAGGGCAGCTTTACTAAGTTTCAGCTGAAATATACAAAACGGTTCCCACTTATTTGTAAATCTATGCGCTCGTCATACTTCAGAGCTATTTGTTTTATATTTTCATTTTCACATATAGAAAGTTCTACTAACGCCTATTGCTGTGGCGTTAGAGATTTCGTGCTTGATGTCTGTGGGGAGTATTATTTTAACCCTGAAACAAAACAAAGGTAGTTAAGTTAGAATCTCAAACGTTGATGCTGGCCATTGTAATTTGTAGGGTCATCGTTGTGTTACGCTACTACGCTATGCTATGAACTGCTATGTCGTAGGTAGTTCGAACCGCAGAAGTAGAAGAAATAGAACCAATAAATCATATAAGTAACGATCTTGAAACTACTGTACATACACACTTTCACCCATGCTCACATTTCATTTTACCCACAAGGCAAGCACACACACCTTCACACACGCTTTCTCTGACACACACATGCACATAAACACACACATACACACCACACAAACACACATACCACACATACATATATACACACACACACGCATACACATACACACACACACGCACACACACACACACATACACACTCAAAAACAACAAAAACACGTTACACTACACTTTGTTTTGTATTTAATTCAAGCCTTCCTGTTTTTCACAATTTTCAAATGTTTAATGATTTTATCACCTCAAAGATTTGTTAAATGAACCAAGGCAAGAGCGAAATCTCCTATGACAAGTATTCTTTACTTAAAAGAAGGTTTTATCATTGTTTTAATTTATGTATTTTTGAAAAAGAAATAAACATTTGTATATGTACTGCACAGAGGTGCACCATTCGCACCGGTGATGTAATGATGTGGTGCATGCAGTCTATATTTTAATTTCTTTATTTTATTTATGTTCTCTATGTTTTAAATTATTATTATGATAAATATGGCTCAAATTTGTACATATACTTATGAAGGCTGAAATAAATAAATAAATGAAATTGAATTGAAATTGAAAATTGAATTGAATATGTATTACACATAGTGGTTCACAAATTCGGATCGGCACAGATAATAAAACATAGCCAGATTCGATGACGTACCTATTTCATAGTAGGTCCGAATTATTCGTCGAGGATAGAACCCTGCCCTCAGAACAGAAGTAAAGAAGCTCTCAGTATAATTGCCACTAGCAATTACCCAAGCAGAAATCGCCATCAACGTAGCTTACCACAACTGGAAAGTAACGCTACTTTGTATAGGAAAAATAGGAGCTTACGTAAAATTCTTGCTTTTCGCCAGTTGGTCGATGATGTCAAATATGAGGCCGCTGTACTTTATTACAGCTCCTGATTCGTTAACTGTTAACATCGTCCACGGAGGGTTCTGAAATGTAATGATTCTATGTTCACTTTTATCATGATCACCATTTGGAAAAATTTACTATCCAAAAAATTCCACGTTGGTAAGTTTTGAGCCAATTCCATCAGTTTGCCAAAATGTTCAATATGTTATTGAAGTAGATATACTTTTATTTATAAGCTTAATGGCTTATAAATAATAACTTATTCGGTTCCCTATCAAGGAACGCATTCCCATACGCATTCTTTATTTACTTTTTACACCCTTAAAGATCTCACAATTTTTCTCACGTGTGTTTCATTCAATGATCGTTTCCAACTTCGGTCGGATACACACGATAAACAAATAAAGTAATCGAACCTCTTTTCGTGTTAATTTATTTTCCATTGAAGCATTTAGATGTTGGACCTCGTTTCCACATGATAACGAAAATGTAAACTCAAAGGAGTGTTTCAGAATATTAACTCTAAGAGCATTTAAATTAATATAAGTATTCATAACATACCTATTATTTAATAAATATTTTAATCACTTTTTACCTTCATGCATAATAATTATAAAGCATTGTCATTAACATATCATTTCATTATCATTATCTTCAATTATATAAAAATTTTGCATCACTATATTTTTCCTGGATATACATCGGAACTACTGAACCAATTTCTATTAAATTATACTTACTGTGTGTAATTTGTATAGTTTTTATCTCGATTATAGACCTCAATATTTTTATATTGTAAACTAAATGGTTTCCTACAACAAGTTCCATAAGTTTCTAACAGATGGCAGTGTAAGTAAACTTCAATAGAACTACTGAGCCACAGCAACGCGTGGCCGGGTCCACTAGTATTTATATATATTTATGTTTACTACTGGTCACCCATTGGTCGAAATTCGGCCATAATTAAGTTAAATATAATGTATTTTTTATGCATCATTTAAAAAAAATATTAGCATTCTGCACTCCTCTATATCCCTACTAATATTATAAATGCGAAATTAACTCTGCTGTCTGTCTGTCTGTCTGACACGTTTTCACGCTTAAACCGCTTAGCCGATTTTGATGAATTTTAGTATAGAGATACATGGGAACTTGGAGAAGGACATAGGCTACTTTTTAGGTAGGCACCACGCGTGCGAAGCCGCGGGCAGCAGCTAGTAAACTATACGTGTGCGAAATTTCATTCTCCTCCGTCCGCGCAATTTTTGGTAAAAACGGGGTACAAAATGTTTGCTTCACGTATTTATATATAGATTTTAGTATTATGTTACGAGTATGATATGTACCTACTGAATATAACATTTTACGTTATTTTGTATTAAAGTAGAATTAAGTATGTACCTAGTTGTGTAAATATTTCTCTATTATGCGTCTAATGTGCAATACCTAACTGATAAAAGTTTGACCAAGGGGTAGAACCAAAAATGTACTTGGCAATGAGCTCTCCTTTTGTCGCTTTTTGTTTAGTCAATATATAAATAAGTAATGCAGAGGACACATAAAGAAGTCGTGACAGACCGCGTAAGCCCGAAGCTTCGAGAATTATTATTAAGCTTACGTGGTAAGTAATGATAGGAAGTGCCTTTCCTCTGAATCCATGTTCTACGTGAGGGAACAGAACATCGATGAAGGTCACAGCATCAACAGGCCTCCAGAACCCAACCTGTATTAAAACATTTCCGGTTCAAATAAGCAAAAAGAAAGGATTCTTTGCGATTCCCATTTTACATTGACTGGCTTCTCAGCTCTTACGTTGTAGATTGAGGTTTAGGTTCCCTCCGAAAATAAACATTTGTGTGATGAACATAGATGTTTGTTCTCTGGTATACATATCTTAACAATCTATTTATAATAATAATAATAATAATAAGCCCCCTAAAGCCCAACCCTTCGTCCGCGCTGAACATCTAAGCCACGTGGGGGGCGGACACCTGCAATAAAGTAACTTAGCAGATCACTAACAGGGCAATGGCAAACCCATTATGATGGAGAACAGTAAGAATGTACGTATATGGTCGCTTCCCGGAGGTGATCGCCGGGGCACGTCTGGAGCCGATGCCGGACGTCACAGTATGCAAGCCATCGGTGGCGAGGGTAATGGGCGACCCTCTGCCGGGGAACCCGAACAAAGTGAGCCCAACAGGAGGTACAACCTACGACCGCTAAAAATATCAAACCGGAGCATAACTCGAGCCGGCACAGGAAGTAGCAGCAGCATGCGTGCAGCTGACATGGGAGCAATGCGGCTTGACTCGATTGAGGAACGAGTCCCGAGCCGAGCAGATTTGGCTGAAAAGAACCGTGAAGTCCAATCGTCTACTTCCTCACCTAAATTTATTTTTTCTTCTATCTCTTCTTCTCCACCCTCTTGTCTTGACTTTGATACTAACCCCTCTTCTTTTTCTCCTTCTTTTCGAAGTTCTTCATCTTCATTAGCTGAGGACGTTGTACAACAGTCGATGGTCCTGTACCCGCCAAAGCTAAACCACGTGCGCGCAAAAAATGGACAGAAGATATGAATACTGTTATTCTGCGCACATATCTCATAGTTACAAAACTTGAAACGCAAACTAAATCATACCTTACAGAACTGCACAACAAGTTCACTGAGCAATTTCCTAACATGGATGTTAGTATACAGCGCGTAGGTGATCAACGCAGGGCAATAGTTCGCAGTAAACTCCTATCAACAGCTAGTATAACTAAGATTCGAGCAGAAGCAGAGTCCTATTTGTTTTCTAACCAACATGAAACACAACCGCCCATGGCTCTAACACAAACTACTCAACGAAGACACTGGACTACTAAACAGAACGAAATAATCATAAAAGAATACTATAGGATTACCAAATTTAGAAACCAATAAAACAGCGTACAGAAAACCATTACACCAAAATTTTGTTAGCGCATTCCCACACCTTGCCTATATCAGTGAGCAAAGAATAGCGGATCAGAGAAGGGTCATCATAGCAAACAATTTGATTGAAAAAGATAGACTAAACATAATAAGACAGGATGTTGCTAGAGATTTAGGTACACTAACAACAAACACACAACAGAATTTTAATCCAAACGAACACATCCAGGAGGATCTAAATAGAACAGTATGGTATGATGCACTCAACGATTTAAATGCTTTAAATGATAATGAGTATCACAACACTACTACAACTACACAGCTACAACCACAAATAAGTTCAGACAACAGTGCCAATGATCACGACAGAAATCAGGAAATAGACCAAGTATTTAATGAGGCTTTGCAATATTTTAAAAACACTAGCCCAGTAGAGAGACCCTTCATTCCGAAACAAAAGGCTACAAAAAAACTCGGAATGCTTGTTAACTACCTCAATTGCGTAACCTTACCTGAAAATATTAATGTAGAAACTGATTTTGAAACTCTCCAAACTACAATATACTGTGTGGCATGGACATCAGCCAAAATTAATGGATCTAAACTCAAAATGCCGCCAGAAGAAGTACAAAATCAAAGGCAACTAAATTTCACACCCAATTGGCAAAAACGTCTCGATAGAAAATTGGAAGACCTACGAAAAAAAATTGGTAGATTGACTCAATACATAAATGGAAACAGAAGTAGGGCTCTTACTAAACAAGTAAATTCAATATTAGATCAAAACAAAACCCACACTACACATGAACAACCAAATACAGAACTAATTCATTACCTAGACACCTTGAAACAAAAACTAATTCTCATAAGCAGCCGCCTAAGACGATACAAAGCTTGCTCGTTCCGTAAGACGCAGAACAACCAGTTCAATAACAATGAAAAGAAATTTATCAAACCTTATCAAAATCCACGAGCAATCAGACGGTGACGTCTGAGACGAATGCTAATGACACCCGAACTAATAGCTTAGACCCTGCCGCCCTACGCCAATTTTGGGCAAATATATGGGAAAACCCAGTTGAATTTCAAGATGAAGCAGAATGGATACAGAAAGAGTACGAAAATCACGCAGCTATAGACTATGGATTATGAAAGAATACCTGTAGAAACCTTCCATCAAGTGCTGAAAGCAACTCATAACTGGAAAACGCCGGGATCCGATCATATTCATAGTTATTGGTATAAAAAACTCACCTCCATACACCCATTTTTATACAACCACATTAATAGTTTTATCAATAACCCTCATGAAATGCCTGACTACATTACTACCGGAGTTACGCACATGATCACTAAAGACACAAACGACACAGCTAATCCTGCAAAGTATAGACCGATCACATGTCTGCAAACTATTTACAAAATTATTACAGCGTGTTTGTCGCGGCTAATTAATAAACACTTAGATAACAACAAAATACTTACTGAGCAACAAAAAGGATGTAGAAAATTCAGTCAAGGCTGCAAAGAACAGCTTACTATAGATGCAGTAGTTTTGAACGAGGTACACAAAACTAAAGAAGACCTATATACTATATACATAGATTATAAAAAAGCGTTCGATTCCGTTCCACATACATGGCTTGTAAAAATTCTAGAAATCTATAAAATACACCCCCAACTAGTATCGTTTTTAAATAAATCCATGACTAGGTGGACAACTAGATTGCATGCACAAATGTCTAACACAACTATAGAGACGGAACCAATAAGAATACAGCGAGGTATTTTTCAAGGAGACTCGCTTAGTCCCCTATGGTTCTGTTTGGCTTTAAATCCTTTATCAAACAGCTCAAATTCAACCAATATAGGGTATTCTCTAAACAAAACAAACGACGGACAGACAGACAACACAGCATGCAAACTTAACCACCTGCTTTACATGGATGACATTAAAATTTATTTCTCTACTCAAAGTGAGTTAGAACACCTAATAAAAATTACAGAACAGTTTTCACACGATATTGCAATGAGCTTTGGCATTGATAAATGTAAGA
Source organism: Lampropteryx suffumata (assembly GCA_948098915.1). Taxonomy (NCBI): domain Eukaryota; kingdom Metazoa; phylum Arthropoda; class Insecta; order Lepidoptera; family Geometridae; genus Lampropteryx; species Lampropteryx suffumata. Next base: position 16,877,733 of record OX402557.1, on the reverse strand, counting down.
TAAACTCCATCAAAGCTGGGCAAACCTACCAACATGAATATCAAATGCAAACTGGCGAAACCATAGATCCTTTGTGTGAAAACGAAACTTACAAATATTTAGGCTATCACCAGGCAAAACAAATTAATTCTAAAGAAACTAAAACGAAACTTACACTAAACTTTAAACACAGACTAAATTCTATTTTAAAATCACAGCTATGCTCTAAAAACACAACTAAAGCAATAAATTCATATGCCATACCAGTTTTAACTTACTCATTCGGAATATTAAAGTGGACCAAAACGGAATTAAAAAACCTACAACGCCTTGTCAATGTTACCATGACAAAACATAGAAAGCATCACCCACGAGCTTGCATACAAAGACAAGTCTTGCCACGATCAGAAGGTGGACGAGGCATCATCGATATACATAACTTACACAATAAACAAATAACGTCGTTGAGGTCATACTTCCACAGTAAATCTGAAATATCCTCTTTGCACAAGTCAGTAGTTCAGCTAGACCGAAAATTAACACCGCTTAACTTAGAAGATCACAATAAACAGCTCAACGAAAACATGACAGATAGACAGTCATTAATTACCGAATGGACCCGAAAGCCCCTCCACGGAAGGCACCATCACGATTAGAGCCAACCCACCGTCGACATACAGGCGTCGAACGAATGGCTCAGTTGCGGTGAACTCTTTCCTGACACTGAAGGGTTCATGATTGCAATACAGGACCAAGTAATCGAAACACGCAACTATCAAAAACATATATTGAAAACAATAGCAAGTGACGGATGCCGACGTTGTAACAGCAGTCCCGAAACAATCCAACACATTATGGGGGCCTGCAAAGCCATCGCTCAAACAGACTACAAGTTTAGACACGACCAAGTGGCCAATATTATTCACCAAAACATAGCAACCAAATATAAACTTGTAGACACAACAGAAAAACTTCCACCGTATTATAAATATACCCCTGAAACTGTACTGGAGAATACTACACACAAACTTTATTTTGATCGAGCAATCTTGACCGACAAAACTACACATTTTAATAGACCAGACTTGACTCTTTTAGACAAAACCAATAACACAGCACTTCTCATTGACATCGCCATACCCAACACGCATAACTTGCAGACCACCATTGCAGAGAAACTGTTTAAATATATTGACCTTAAAAACGAAATAACTCGAATGTGGCGTTTGCAAAAGGTCTCAATAGTTCCGATAGTCTTGTCATCAACCGGTGTTATTCCTAAACAACTCTTCCAATCTCTAGAGCAGTTGCACCTTCCCAAGCATACGTATGTTTCGCTACAAAAAGCTGTCATTTTGAATACTTGTAGAATTGTAAGAAAGTTCTTGCAAACGGAACTTCCTAGTGAACCCCAACCCAACAATACTGGGGCGCACTTGGCTTAGGCCCGTGCGCTCCAATGAATCCGGTATAAATTATACCGAGTAGAAGAAGTCTCTATACAAATAATAATAATAATAATAATAATGTCGGACATTTCACACAGCATCATCTGGCCCCAAAGTAAGCAGAGCTTGTGTTATGGGTACCACATGACTGATATACTACTTATATACTTTTTTTTTGTAAATACATACATATTTAAAAACATATAAGCATTATATTAGTCATCAGATTCCCATCATACAAGCTATGCTTAGTTTTAGGTTAGGTGGTGTGTGGATTGTCCTTCATCCTTCTTAATTATATATACAATCATAGCAGTCAACTCAAAATTAAAGTACTAGGTAGGTACTCATATCCTTGCATAAAATGGTAGTTTTGAAACTATACATAAGAATGAACCTACATGTAAAAGCTCGACGTTTTCAATAGCGCCGGGCATGGTGTGATTGGTGGCGTTGCTAGCATCCTTCACTTCTTGCGTGGAGTCCGTGAAGCCTCTGTACGTAGCACCCCACGTGTCTGCAGCCAGAACGTTCCACGTGCTGCAGTTACCGCAAACGCTGTTGGCTAAAATGTGTTGCTGAAAGTAAAAGATTCTTATGTCAGCCTTGGTTGAAAGCCTCTTCGTTATGATGCATGGACGCGCTCAGATATCCATGCTTCAGGGGTCACCGAATAATGGTCCCCAGCGGGCCTAGCACGGCACGAGGAGAAATAGTCTTTCCCCCGTTTTTATCCACATGTGGTGGACAGGTGGTGGTGTATTTCCACTGACAGGTGGATAAAAAGGTGGAAAGACTATTTCTCCTCGTGCCGTGCTAGGCCCGCAGCAAGTTAAAACTGACCAAGAAAACTACGACACGTTACGGCCAGAACAAGAAAATATATATTTTTATTAGTGGCTTTCATTAATAATTCTCCTAGCAAGTAAGATAGGTAAATACATACCTGCATATGCTTCAACAGATTATTCCTTCGAGTATCTTTAGACGGGCGAATAGCTTCCCACTCTTCATCAGACACCTGAGATGCCACGTCGAGCTCGTCCTGAACAGCCGTGTCGAGGGCTGATATGAAAGCGTTCATCATCTCTTGGCAATAGCAGATTATTCCGTTCTGTAACAAATAAATAAATAAATATTGGTGGATAATGCACACACCACCATCTAGCCCCAAACTAAGCATAACTTTTATTATGGTAACCAGACGACTGATAGAATACTTATACATTTTTAAATACATACTTATGAAACTTTATAACACCCAGACACAGAAAGGAATTAAATTAAAATTCAACCCTTACGCAATCGTACAGGTAAAATGCTCACAGCTATTTTATTAAAATTCGATCAAAGATGGTTATCTCTTCAGTTCAGTAAGCACCTTGCATTCAGGACTGTCATCCGTGATATTGTAGATGTAGGCAAGGTTCTCTCCCTCATAGAGCGCGTTTATGAGTCCGGAGAGGTTCCCGTTCCGGCTGTTCGTGTCGGAGATGACATAGAGCCACTGAGCTTGGGAGTTGGACATCCGTAGCTCCCGCGCGGTATCGGCCATTATCGTCATTACGTCTGTTGTCACTATCGCTATGAAGTTCTCACCTGGACACAAAATATCATTAGCATACTTTTCAATCTAAAAACTATCAGCAATTGCATACACATTTGACGAAGAAAATGTATACCAAGGAACGCCTTAACCATTATGGATTCGCGAGTGTGGCTAAAAGCTGCTCGGAATCTTCTTGTTTAAGCAATTACTTTATACCCGGGAGTGGGGAATTGACAGTCTATGTCTATGTAGGAACAATTGGCATTTGAAAGTCTATATATACCTACTACTACTTTTTTCAAGGGTAGGGACAAAACTTACCGATATACTTGACTGGCAGCTTTGACAACACTCTGTGCATCTCCTTTCTTCGTAGGTACTCATTGATCTCGTGCTTCATCTTGAATACAGTGACGGAGACGGGCGAGGCGCTGTCGTCGTCTATTTGAGAGGTGAGGGACTGCACCACTCGGGAAACCATGTCCCGACCTGATATATGCCAGGGTTCTTTTAAAATGTTGTTGTACAACTAGGGTTCCTATGCTTAAAACAACATGACATCATCAACCTAGCCAGCTATAATTTGCATACTTACTCAGAGTATCATCGTGCAATATCACAGCAGATTTCCACTTAAAGGCGTTTTCTGTTCTGAGATCCAGTAGTAACTGAGGCAACTCCTCGCCAGCTTCGGTATACGTTACTGTGATGGCCTCTCGGGTTGGTAGCCTTGGGCAATCTACTTCGGTTAGCGCGAATAGTAAGAGTTCCTCCTCTTGGGTACGGGAAAATAGCGACCAGGTGTCTTTGCAGGACGCTATGCTAAAAACTGCTAGGAAGCCTAAAATAAATTCAAATTGTAAAAAACTGCATGCCTAGTACTTGGCACCCCTGAATACAGTGCTGATTATATGGTAGATACTAGTACTAAGTACTTGTATTGACAAGTTTGAAGTACCTACCTACCATATGACCAAAACGTGAGCACAATATCTCTGATTGGCGCCCACCATGGGTCAATTTAAATTCAAACCTTTTTTGAGGCTGATAGAGGTCCAAGAGTAGTAATGAACATGGACGCCGCCGTGCTTCAGTTTAACCCTCGCCAGCTCCTTGATGTAGTCCTTCAGTTCGTCAAGAACTGCCTGGTACTTCTCGCCAAGGTAGCTCCGGTCTAGGACCACAGCTTTAAAAAAAAACACCTTTTACTTGGAACTTGCATTTGAGTTTTATTATTTACAAGCAAACTATTTAATACACAGTTATTTTGACGCCCTATGTTGTTTTGGACTATGTAGTTTTAACGAGTTAGATTTCTTGTTTGGCTCTGTTCGTTTGGAATTTCACTCTCTAGTCATCGTAATATCTTTATCTATTTATTTTGCAGATAGTTCACGTGTAATAATACAACTGGTACAATAATTTTACATTACACCCACCACGGGGCTTAAAACTTCTGCTATACCGTTGATATGAAAGCTTAATTTATTTTTGTTTTTTTTTTAAACGAAGGTCATCAATAGACGTTTGACCACGATCTCGTCTGATGGTACACAGCGGCGAGACGATGCAGCCGACGATCGGGCTCGAAAGTCTAGAAGACACCTATTCACCCTTGACTTGAAGGGTAGACCCAAATTGTAGATTTCAGGAAAGACAAACGACAAACGATAACCCACAGCCAAGGATTGGAATAATTTTCCGGCGTTGCTCTCACATCATAAATAAATAAATAAATATATTTCATTTTAATTCATAAATGTGAAAGCAACGCGCTATGTTCGTAAGGGTGCTAGACGTGCAAGGTATGAATGGCACATAGTGGTACGTCTGCTTGTGCTTTTGTGATATTATGTATAAATAATTTATAATGTGCCTTACCTATCGATGCATTTGCCGTGATGAGTGACGGAAATTCTTCTCCCTTCACACCGACAAGCAAGCACACTGAACAAAGTATCCATAACTGCATGTCGAAGACTCACAATCACACTACTGAATGTCTCAAGTGGTTTTCCAATCATAGTTCGTGTTTTTAAAGACAAATTAACAGTTATTATTAAGGTTTCATAAATTGAATTTGGAGCACGTGTGGCATGTTAACATTTAATGGAGCTGGAATGAAAGTGGGTAGCTCCTTGAAGCGCAAGCCCATGAGGGATACAGGGTGATCCAACAAAATTAAGCCCTGGGTTGCGCAAAAAAAATCTTTACGTAACAGTGGTAAAGTAACGCAGTCTAGGCTCACCTAATTCTTTAATTCTTTCAACACAATGATACTGCGCACAAGGATACTTTCTCGCTTGCTGGAGTCATTTGGTTGGTGGTTTAGTTAGAGATCCACATGCTTTCAACATCAAAATCGCATCTTAAAAATTATATGGATTAATACATTTTCACGAGTTCACGGTTCGCACTTAGGTTCGGTTCGATTGAGTGCGAACCGTAAACTGGAGCAGCAACGAGCGGACCGCGGATCAAACTCACCCTGATGAAGATTCTCTAGCTAGATGAATCGAAACAGTGACGGTGCCTCCATAGACAAAATAATAAAGCTCGAGCGTGAGTAAAGCTCGTGTTTATCAAAATGTATAGTACAACTTACGAAAGTTTTGAAGGTAAAATATATGGATTAAGTACGTACTTAAGATATATAATTGATTCAGGTGTAACTTTGCGGGAATCCATTACAACACAGACAAAAAATATATTTAGTTAAAAGAAATTCGACACGTGTTTTGCCTCTCATGCATCCTCAAATTGACTCGCTCCGCAATGTAACGAAAAAACACCAGGACTCTGCTCTGTTGCTTCGCCGAGCACTGGATTGAAACTGAGTTCAAACTGAACTTGGTTTCATTACGTACTTAAATAAAGACAATAGGTTACTTCTTCTTCTTTCGTATCGTTGTTACATCCTATTTGACCAGTAGGTAGCCACATCTACGGCGTTATCCGAGCAGGACATCAGATCACTCATAGTGCATGAGTAGGAGCAAGATGGACACACAAGTACGTGTGACATGGACAGCACCTGGGCACCACAGTGACACCGCGTGTCGTTTTCGCTAATCATGCCCACAAACACTGGCCAAGGGAGTTCATGCCCAGGGGGAAGCTTCTCTTCAGGGGTAATGTAATCCCGAGCGAGGGAGTGTTTGGAAGATCATGAAACAAGTCTTTCGACTTTTCGGACGCTTTGGGTTGCTGACTGTAAGCAAATTTGGGCGCTCTACGGTAGGGGTTTCTGTTGTTTCATTGTTCTCTTGATTACATAAGAACCAAATCGATAGGTAATCCTGATATTTTCCCCATGGACAGCGGGAGCGTATAGACATTATCACTCATCACTTTCATTAAAAAATCTCTGTTAACTTACCTTAAATGTTTTAGCTTAATTACACCTATATTGAGGGTGGGTGCTGATACCACGCACAAATACAGAATTTTTATTATCATAGTTTAGGTATCACATTATGATAATTGTTACTTCCTTAGGTTAAAAAATGATGTAGGTATATCTGTAACGTGTACTTATTCTTGAACTATGGTACTCAATAAACAATTTTCAATTTATAAGTAGATATTTTTGGAAGCACCTTGTATCATCAGGGTAGATACTTGCGAAAGGTCAGTGAAGCTGATTAAACATTAACGTATATATTACCTACCAGTAATTGGCCAGGTGAGGAAATTAGATCCAACTCTTCAATTATGACATCAATAAGGTATATATGATACCATTTCATACCTACTCCTACCTACTTAATAATTTATAACATCAAAGACCCACGCTGACTTTGCGTTACGATTAGGTTGAAGCTAGAAGCCTACAGCATACCTACAGCCTACAGACAATGTTTAGGTACATTCATCTCAATGATATAAGTAAATTACATTTGACATGAATGGTGGCAGGAAGGGTAGCAGGTTATTTAGCTATCGTAAAAGCCATTAGACTTTAGTAAATAAAAAAGAAATTGAGTACAAGGACAAGGGTCGATTCGGTAATGCCAACCTGAATAACCTTGATAGCTTTAGGTCTACATTTCAGAAACCAGTTATTATAAGATAAGTAGGTAAGTGTTTAGGTATATTAATTTGTGTATTATTTTATATTTAGTTATATATATAGGTATATAATTATTATATATAGTATAATACGTATTTAGTAATAATGTATAGGCTATTAAATTGAGTTTATAAATAAATAATCCCGAACATTTCACACAACATCATCTGGCTGCAAAGTAAGCAGAGCTTGTGTTATGGATACCACATGACTGATACTACTTATATACTTTTTTTGTAAATACAAACATGTTATACATAGAAACACCCAGACCAGAGACAAATACTTGCAGATCATACAAACATTTGTCCCGTGGCGTGAATCGAACCCGCAACCTTCTGCGTCTGCATCTAAGCCAGACCTTAGCCCACTGCGCCACAGAGGTTGTCGTTTACATATTTATTTATTTTATTGGAAAATCAACAGCTATCATAACTTAAATAGTTTATATTATTTAACCACCACCCGTTAAAAAGTTTCCATACAAACATTCAAACCCCATTTCACTCCTTTATGAGAGACATTTTGAAAAATCCTAAAACACGTGTTTATTTGCTTTATTATGTATTAGTTAATTTATATTTGTATTAGTTTTTTTCTGAATTTACTCTCTCTTTTCAACCTTTTGTACACTTCATACCCACCCATTCTTTTTTAATATCTCCATATCCCAAGGTTTGCTGGAAGATAATTATTTTTAGGGTTAAGCTCGCCTGTGTACACAACATTATTGACTATCATTATAGTTTGTATTACAGGCACAGATGGGACTTATGGATGAGATGGGAAAATGTGATTTCTTTCTAATGCCTATAGATGCATTAGAAAGTCTAATAGTCTGGACTTGCCTGTATAACTTGCCATCATTAGTTCTGCGTCTTTCATTCATCATTCAGCATATTCTGTGCTTAGCATACGGTTACATGCGGCGGATGGTGGTGCGGGCGAACCGGCCGCCCCTCGGTGTTATGCAACAGCGACCTTTGCCAGTAAGTTAGGGTGATTTCAAAAAAGCTTTATGCCAACTGTACCAACACGTTGGGCCAAAGTGCTGGCCCAAGATATCGGATCCCAAAGGTCGGTATGGAAATTTCTGTTTTGGCGCTCTGATAAATATGGACGTGGAAGTTTTTACCAACTCGACTAGGCATCCTTAACAAAATTAGGATCATACAAAAAAGTGTTAGGACCAGACGGGTTTCTTGCCGGATTCTTCTTGAAATGTGGTTAGTAAAAACCGGCTTCTAGATTCACTAGCGTGTAAGAAAGAATGATACAAAGTGTTCCTTGGGATTTTATTGAATATATATTATTTTGATTTGAATCTGTCTGCAGAGCACGCCAAGATCCTACGAAAAACCGACACTATTCGGATGGCCGCCCAATGCTGGCCGCCAACTACCAACATAGGTAAGCCAAGTTGGCTTTACACGTTGGCCCTGCACCTTGGCCCAATGTGTAAGCCTGCATTACTTACCTACAAATACATGTAGGTATGTCAAAAGTCGCCAGTGCCATGCTACATTTGAGTTGGACAGTTAGCAGTTACTAATACTACCTACTACAGTTACTATACTAATAGGATTGATTTATTTTGATTTATTTATTATGTATACCTCGGTATACCTAGGTATAATAAATAAGTCAAAATAAATCAATCCTATTGTAACTGCTAACTGTCAAACAAGGACCGGCTGGGATGCAGAAGGTTGCGGGTTCGATTCCCACCGTGAGACAAATGTTTTATGATCTGCAAGTGCTTGTCCCGGGTGTGGGTGTTTCTATGTATAATATATATGTATTTACAAAAAAAAGTATTTAAGTAGTATATCAGTCATGTGGTAAGTACCCATAACACAAACTCTTACTATACTTACTTACTTGCTTACTTTGGGGCCAGATGATGCTGCGTGAAATGTCCGGCATTATTATTATTATTATTATTTAAAAAATATATAAGTAGCATATCAGTCATGTTATAGGTACCTAACCTACCCATAACACAACCTAAGCAGAGCTTGTGTTTTGGGGCTTTGGGGCTAGAATTATATAGTGTGAGAAATGTCCGGTATTATCAAATCAAATCAAATAGTCAAATTTCAGAAATATTACCTAACTATTTCCGGAGTTTATCCCGGAAAAATATCGTGATGCGAGGTATAGTTTATTATAAAAATAACAAATGACGACAACATACGACGTCTTACTATAAAATCCCTTGACATTGGCGAAATTGACATCATTATGACATATGCCATTAAATGATAGATTCTGTCAAATGAGTGTCAGTTCAGTAAGTCAATAAAAAAATGAATGTAAACAAATATTTTTTAACGATACAATTGGATTTTATCTAAAATGCCTGAAGAATACAATAAGATTTTCATCACCGTTGGAACCACAAGGTTTGATTTACTTTGCGAGTACATTTTGAAGACTTCTGTGCTGCGCGCGCTGAAAAAAATTGGCTGCAAAGAGGTTATGTTTCAGATAGGCAACAGTGACGTGGAACCAAGGTCCTACGAAAAGGAAGGCGTAAAATTGAGTTTGTACAGGTTCAAGGACAATATTCAGGAGGATATAAATAACTCTGACCTGGTTATTAGCCACGCAGGAGCTGGCAGTTGTTTGGAAACTTTGGAATGGAAAAAACCACTTCTAGTTGTTGTAAATGAGGACCTGATGGATAACCATCAGTTAGAACTGGCTGAAAGACTTCAAATAGACGGACATTTATATTACTGTACTTGCGATACACTTGAGAGCACTCTAGATGATGTGGACTTTAGTAGATTGAAGCAATTCCCTGAAGCAAACCCTGTATTATTTATAAATTATCTGGACAGTGTTTTTAAAATCAATTGGGCTGTTAAATAATGTTATTGTATTATAATGATAATTGATAAGGGACCAAGTACATATAAACTAGATTAAACTAATAGGTGCTACTATTACAATGTAAATAAAATATCTCACTGTATAATTTTATTTTATTTAAAAATATACAGATCATTTAACTCCACAAATCAAATTTATTTCAATTACAAACAGAAATAGGTAGGTAATAACTTATTGAACAAAATAGCACAACTATGTCATAGTACTGAACTAAGTTTCAAGTGAAAATAAGACTACTCTAGCCAATCAATTAGGCACTTTATTAGATGCTGAGATGAAATGATGCTTGAAGTAATCTTATTTTCTCCTAAAACACCACAAACAACCATGTAACTTAGACTAGCTTTTTGGCCTCGAAGAAACTCTTAAGATGTTTCATCTGCCAGTAGCCAATAGCAAGTAGTACTCCTGTCTGAAGAAGACTCCACCACAAGACTCGTTGGTTAGTGCTCTCCGATGTTTGTCTGAAGCGTTCCTCACGGTGCTGGAATTTTTTTTTTTTAATTAACCATTTTATTTATTTATCTAGATATACAAAACATCTAATAGATTGAATCTTAGTGAAATTTGCCTTACCCTCTGGTAGCTCTGCTCCTTAGTGATCTGATGGACCTGGTCAAGCAATTGGCGGATTCTCAACTGTAGTTCTGATAACTTATCCTTCTGCGCTACATTAGCATAGTCAATTGCATGCTCGCCTACTTGGATATCCAAGTGCACCTGTAAAGTTATTTAAAAAAGTTAGGAAAAACAAGAAGACCTAAGATAAAAGTGCCACAGTACTAAAAAAGGGAATTCTATAGAATTTTTATATCCTGGAAGACAGTGTGACACAGTGCTGCACTTCTGCATGTATCATAATTTTATTTTTTATTGTACTGTATTACCCTTTTCCTATAGCATAAAGCATTTATGATTTTATTTGATTTGATGGATAGCTATTCTGGTCTAATATGTATCAATATAAATTTGGGAATTAAAGGGTATGTATGTTGGATAGAAGGATAAAAATCAGTCAGCAATCTGATAGTAATCATTTAATTTAAAACTAATTATGGAAACATAAACTGAATGATAATAATAATAATAATATAGTTGTAGAGATAGTGTAGTTACCTACACTATTACCACAACTTTGAACAGCACTATTTACTCAAGTGCAGATTGAACTAAACAGACTATTTTTCTTGAAAGATCGTCTAATTTTCTTTATTTGCTAATAGTTCTAATAGTTACCAATACTTACTCTGAGCTGAGAGCCAGCGAACCACGAGGTGCTATTTGAATACATGCAAATAACATGCTCTCCCGGGACATGGGATGTGAATGAGATCATTCCCTCGGAAGAGTACACTCTTGACAGCACTATCTGGTTGTTAGGGTCTCGGACATCAACGTGCATACCGATCCCCGGCGTTGACGGCATAAACCCACCCGATCGGGGATCGTAAAGTTCTACTTTGTAATTTACTGAAATACAAATAGGGCTTTCTAATAATCATGTATCTATAAAATTGAGGTAACTACATTGGACTTGAGCGAGGCAAATCGATTCTCGATTTAGGCATTTTACGTAAATACTATTATAATAATAGTTAAAGGGTGAAAGTATTGCAAAACAAAAGCACAAAAAGTAATCCATGATCTAATACCAATAACTGTCGTGTCGTCTGGAACTTCTTCTATGAAACATTTTCTTTCGCCTTCAGCTATGTGAAAATATAGTGCAGATGCAGTGTCCAACACTAGGAATAACGCTAAGATCGATGAACATTTGAATAATTCCATTTTTCAGTAATTTACTGATTTCGGCGAAAGCAAAACAAGCGCACCGCAGCGCAGCCCGACAATCGGAATCGGTCGGTCAGACAAAATGACACTTCTTTCACACGTCATCGCTCAACCCAAAAATTACTGGCACCTGCATTTGGGAAACTCTCTCTTTCTAACGTTACTATTTTTATAGCTTCACACTATAATTCAATGCTTCAAGTCATGAACTGTTTCTAGAACACACTGGCGTGAGTGGCGTGTGAGACTAACTGACGTGAAGTGTGTGACGTGCGACATAATATCGTATGACAGAACAGAAATCGTATGACGTATGTGTTGACGTTTCGTATTATTCAAGTGTCCACATTATTTTAGGTTTAATGATCATAAATTTAGAGAGAGATAACAAAATTTTTAAATACATTATGTGCACGTAATTATTAAGTACATTATCTAGTTATATGACTTCAAATCAAGAAAGGAAAAGTCTGAATTACAACCCCGAAAGTTTAGTTTAATTCCCACCACTACAACTATGGATCCATTTATTATTGCAGCGATAATCAGCGCTATTGTTATTATCATACTCTCTATAGCATTTCTAAGAGTGTCCCAAGTCAAGCCACAACGTAAGTATTCAGAATATTTATAATATCATTGTAATGTAAACATACATAACTACTTAACTATCTAATAATAATTTTATCTATATTCCCAGCTGGCGGTAGACCTCGTGCTGTGGCTCCAAGAGATGGAGGTCCTGGGAGAGTGCAAGCTGTCAGGAACCAGAGAGCAAGAATGAGAGCCAATGGCAAGTCTTAAAATTTTTTCATATCATCATCAGTCAAGGATTATATACAATTGATTGATTAGCCACTTCATTCCTGTAATTTTTTTTGGGTGATTTTATTGCCATATAGAAAGGCTTCCACTTCTACCAGTCCCTCATTGTTACTCCTTTTCATCATCCTGTGAATAATTCATCTCCATTTAGAGCAATCGGTGGTTTGATGGAATTCTATAGATTCTACTATACAGGCTAAAAATCGATATAGTTTCATATAAATAGTATAATAAATAAAAACTAGTTTTTGCTACACTATGCAATACATTTTTATATATGATTTTCAAATTAATAGCTGCCCGGCACCAAGATGTTGATGAGCCTGAAGACATAAACGAAGAGGATGAGGAAAATGCAGCAGATGCTCCTCAGAAAGTAGAATTTGATGACAAAATGGGTGCCAAGGTAATTAGTAAAATAATTAAGTATGTAATATTCATGATAATCAGAGAAAAATATATACCTACTCAATTTCCTATTAATTTAGGTATTTATTATTATATAAATTTATATTCATGCTAGCTGGAATGCCCACAATTTCGTCTTTACCTAAATCAGCTTATGTTTTCATACAGAATTACCCAACTCCTCCATAGGGTCCTGACTAAGCACATTGAAATGTAGATTCATAAGAGCCTCGTATCACCACTTTCCCAGCTATTCATTGTCGAGTTCCATTGACCTTTATCTGACTTCATCATTAAATCTCATCACTCATCATGGGTCATTCAAGATTTCAGAGATAGTTAAAGAACCCAAACACAGTATTTATATTGATATCCATAGAAAAGTTTCATTATCCATTGCACTTTATGTATGTGCACATAAAATTTGGTAAAAGATCTCCTTATACCAGTCAACCTTTAACAAACTCTATGCAGAAATAAAAATAAAAACCAGTTTATACATTTATTACCTATAAACATAAACCTAAATAATAATACATAGGAATATATACCTATTCTATATTTAAGGAATATGTTTTTTCATACTAACTTTGGGTGTATCCCACTATTTCCATAGAAATACAAAATAGAAAAAGTGGGACTAGCGTTTTTTCCAAATTATACCCCATTATTTCTATTACGGCAAAAAAAACTGAACGGAACCTGTTGGTTAGGTTATGTTAGAGTATAGAAAATAACGCGCAAAGCGAGCGTGCCGCGGCAGCGGCCAGAAGAATATAGTTACAATTTTCCATGGTTCGGTTGACCGGACAGCTGAATTTTTTATTTTTCTTGCAGTCAACTGTAACACGGAAATGTGCACGCAGCCATAAGAGGTGATGCAGTGTTTTTTTGCCGCCGCCGCCAGTAATGTAAACAGTGGGCGAATCAGTCCCAGTATTTCTATCAATAGAAATACCTAATGAAAATAGTGGGATACACCCCAAACTATCGCCCATTTGGGGAATGAATTTTGAAAAATCCTTTAGCAAAGAAAGAAATACATATGTGGTGTTGTCCATAAGTGAATCAGTCTTCTATTTTTATATCAATATATTAATCAATATATCAATATCTATTTTAATCAATATATCAATAACGACATCCACAGAAAAGAGCAAAGCTTGAAGCCAAAATGGAAAAGAAAAAGGCTCGAGAAGCTGAAGAACAAATGCGTGAGGCCCGCAAGAAACAAGACGAGGAACATGAACAGGAGAGGAAGAAAATACAAGAGAAAGAAGAGGTTTGTATAAAAAAGCATTAGCGCTGCACTGCAACATTAAAATTAAAATTGATAAAATCACAAAAAATTTAAACCTAAGCATAGATTATTTGCCAATTCTGAATTGAAATCTGTGTTCAAGTCTTGATTCAATCTCAAGCTGATTATACACCTAGAACTGTGACTATCTAACAAGGGTGAATGATTCGCCATTGGGTTACCAACATCATTTTCTTAAAAAAAACTTACAGGAAGAAGAAAGACTACGTGAAGAGGCTGAAAAGAAAGCTGAAGAAGAAAAAAAAAGGCGAGAACAGGAAGAGTATGATGCTATGAAAGCAGCATTCTCAGTTGAAAGTGAAGGCTTTGAAGAAAATGATGAGCAGAACCAAGAGAACTTACTGCGTGACTTCATTGAATACATCAAGGTAACAAAAATGAGAAGTATCTCTTAACACAGATGTAACAAACTTGTAATACTATTTCAGCCTACAGCAACAAAACTTGGTTAGGTCAATATGTTATTGTTGAAAACATGAAAATGAAAATGCATGTACATCTTAGACCAATTCAATATATTTATTCAGTCTGAGATGCTCAAACAACATTTCAAGGTATCATTTTATACTTTCAGGCTCAAAAAGTGGTCCTTTTAGAAGATTTAGCCGCACATTTCAAACTGAAGACCCAAGCAGCTATAGACAGAATAACCGATCTTCAGTCTTCTGGTGAATTAACTGGTGTTATCGATGATCGAGGAAAATTTATCTATATCTCTCAAAAAGAACTGGAAGATGTAGCAAAGTTCATAAGACAGCGAGGAAGGGTCTCAATTACAGACCTAGCAGAAAGCAGCAACGATTTAATCAACCTTAACCCGGTTACAATACCATAAATACTCAAATTTTCTAAGGATGATTATTTTTCTATGTAAATAAAACAAAATGTACATACAAATGTTTATTAAAAATACAAAATGTGAATCAATCATCATTTATTTCATAACCAAACATATCTCGTCCTTTCTCAATCAGAATCAAATTTGACTCCTTGATTCTATCTAAGATCTCTAGCAGTTTGTTTTTAGTGAATACTTTATATAAGCTTCTGTTCTCAGCAGCAATCATATCACTTAATTTTACAGCTTCTTTGTGGTTCTCTATGTCATCTGTGCTTTGCAGTATCTTCAATATGAGGATCACAACTTCAGGAATACATAGACTCCTCAGGTTTTCTAGTTGCTTGATTCTATCATCTTTTTCTTCATCTGTAAACTTTGATGATGTTGTACTATCTCTTTCATCTTGTAGCCATCCACCAGGGAATATCAAGACATTGTACAGAAGGCTCTTTGTGTGACGTGATTGGTGCATCACAGCATTGTTCCATTGGGCCTTCTGTTGCTCAACTTGTGCACATCTTTGTTCATGGTAAACTTTATCTGAGAATGAAGCATCAAAATGCAATGGCTCTACATCTTTAGGTTGGCCACTAATAAAGTGTCTGTACCATGTGGCAAAACCTTCTAAAGCTTCCAAATATGCTTTTAAGCACAAATGCTCTCTCAACTCTGATGAGTTTGAACCAATATTTTTTATATAATCTGGGAACATCCTGGCAACATTAGCAACACAGGCCAGTGCAGCATCAGTATTTCCAATGAAGATAAATGTACGGATCATTGCATTGCTCAGCCAAAGTGCTTCTTCTATTTGGTTTGAAATCAGAGACAACCATTCCAGGGATGAAATAACTTTGCTAACCAAATCTTTGTTTTTTTCCACTGCAGTAATTTGTGTTATTGTGTAATCTAAATTGCCATACCCTTGTTGAATGTCTGCTATGGCCTTCTTTATAGCAACTCTAGCTGATGCAGACACATCAATTCCTGCAATAAGACCAGCTTTCACAACCCCTTGCCTAAAGTCACTTTTATGGATATGATCCATGAGATCACCATAAAGAGTTATCTGTCTTTCCACTGGTACAGTTGAAGTGTAATAAGCTATGAGCGCTGGGCAGTCCACTGTACCATCAATAAGTCTGTCAATGAGTTGAGAGACATATTTTTCTAGAATTTTGTCTCCAATATCATGCTGAGGGTCTTTACCCATCAGTCTCATCACCAATATTAGATGAGCTAAGAATCTGATGAATCTTTCTTCTCCACTGTCCAACCACTCTAAAGAGTTTTGCATTATTGCTCTGACATGGCCGAGCATCAGGTGCCGTTGGCAAGTTTGATAGTTAGATTCTCTTTTACCATCCATCAATGCTTTTACTGCACTAAACATTTGCTGTAATGATAGCTCTTCAGTCTGCAGTTCAGATTGCAACAGTTCTAAAACATCTGCTGGTGTTGTGTTGGCTTCGGCTGTAGCATGATGCTCTTGCAAAAACCTATCAACTCTTGCCTCAATTTGTACCTTGAGGTGAGCCCAAAGCAGGTCTTCCCAACTACTGTGACAGGCAGGCAAGGTGCTTGATAAGTGGCCACTCAATATTCCAACAGTTGCTCTGTAGTGGATGTTCTCTGTTATATTGTTAGCGATGCCCAAAGCACACCACTTCCAGAGATCTCTTGATGGGTTCCCTGAAATTTCTAGTGGAGCATTTTCATCTCTTGGCAAGTAGTCTAGTAATATCCATCCCTGCAACACAGCCCCTCTCCAAGCCTGCCCAGCACTAATGCACAAAGAAACAGCTTCCTTGAACTTACCACACCTAACTTCAGTAAATATTCTTTTGCACAAGTCATTATCATCTTTCTGGTCATCTGAATGTACTATTTTCTTTTGCCGATGAGGAGCATCTGGATCCATACATGTGACCATAGATTTATTTTTGTCTTTGTTGAACAGACTGTTTCCAATCAACAACTGATGCAATGTATTACTCCAGTGGACATTGTTTCCGATGATAGGAGCAGAGGTTTTGGTGGTCTCTTCCTGATAAGCTGCAGTAGCCTCCAGCCAATCCACAAGTAGTTGAAGTAATCTGAGCTCCGAATCACTTCTAAACAAAGCACCCACTAATGTTTTTTGAGAAAGAGTGTTCTCCGTCACTAAGATCTCTAAAGAATCAGGATGTTCAATTAGTGAGTCTGAGTACAAGCAATGTAATAGTTTCCACGTGTTCGCCTCTTCCGCCAGCCAGTAATTATTAGCATTGTACCTGTTCCAAGGATCTACTAACTCGAGAGAATCGCAGCATACTTGGGATAACCTCGCCAATGTGTCCAATACATCACTGGGCCGACTTGCTTGTATTATTTCAAAAAAAGCTTCATCCAAGCCCTCTCCAGCATTTCCGGCGTTGATTAATATCGAAGATTCATCCAGAACTTGCCTCAGGCTTGTATCGTTTAAGTTTTTGAAAATAGATGTTTCGTTGAGAATCGGCGACAAGTTCAACGTATCTTCTCGCTGTAGCAATTGTCTTGATCGTTTGCTTTTCAGTGGTGTGTGCTGGATAGAATGATGACTTAAATCGAAATTCCTAGCCATTCTGGGACATAGATCTCACAAGTAAATAATATTTTTAAAATTAATGTTAATGTTAATGTTTTGGCGGTCTTGCTCCAACCAAACCAAATTATGAAATACTACGTAGACTCAGTGTTAGCAACCTGAAGCGAGCTGACTATCGTACCAGGGGTGTAAAATTATCGTATTTGTCACTGTCATGGACCGAAATTATCGTACTTATCAGAATAATGTCTATTATAAATAAATAAATCATATTAGACATGATATTGATATGTATTCAAGTACCCTGTAGTTTATCTCTTTTAAACCACCGATTTCAACTCAACAGAACACTTTGAAAACCAAATGTTTATTGCATGGTAACAGACCTGAACCGATTCCCTTTCTATTTAAAGTTCAGTAAACGCGCGAAATTCGAATTCGCTCGGAAGTTCTGTATGAAACACGCCAATATTTCGTATATATAAGGTAGAAATGAATATGGATTATGGAAGAGTAATGAGAAATGAAATGAAAGAATTTTCTTTACATACCAATATAATATACATCATTCATGTAAACAGATAATATTTATTTTAATATAATATTTAAAACATATATTAATGTAAGTAATCAATATATTCATAAATATTAATTTTTCCTTATATCACTTAAAAATCGTTTGGCATTAAATCACTATTTAATTCCTCTACATTCGTGTCACCATGAAATATTCTGAACCGTTCTGGCAGTGCTTTCTGTTGAGTTTGTTTTTAAGAGTAACGCTTTGTTCATGCGACTGTATTCACTTTGTGAATAAAAACATGCTACTGCGCTTTAGTTTAGGCTATCAGCGTATGAGTAAAATAAATTAAATCTTCAAATTTTGCATCATGATGGAAATTATCGTACAATCTGCGTACGATAATACTGTGCTATCGTACATCGTACGTAGGTACAAAATTATCGTATTTGTACGATAATTATCGTACGGTTCCGAACATTGCGTAGACTATAAAAAAAAATATCTGGTCCCCTAGGAGTATAGAGGATGATTCACGCTACACCGTGTCGCGACCGGGCCGAGCCCCAGCCGGGACACGGCGTTGAAATGTCGGTGGGTATTGTTTCCCGGCTCCGGCACGGTCCGATCCGACCCCGACACGTTGTAACATGAACATATGCGCCCGGGCGCCCGGAGAGCAGTCAACGTAAAATTTTAGTGAGGTGAGCAGCTCCACAGCAAAATCTACGATGAAAAATTATTAGACTGCTAATCGTTCGATGGGAGATATAGGCTTCTGAAATCTTGTAAAAAATTTTTTTTGTTAGGTCTGGTTTTACTTTTTCAAGTTAAAATGTAAAGCATTCTTTAGACATTCTAAAATAACCATAGAACTTGCTCTCGTCATCTAATTATTCTTTGTAAAGTAAAGCAAATTATCCTTCTGCTTCTCGCTTTCTCCAGGATGGATCTCCCCATCTTCGTTTAGTAGTTTCGCTTCGTTTTTCCAATACTTCGTCATCGATGGCAATTGCAATAGCTGCCAATTCAAATTGTGAAAATTGCATATTTCCTCAAGCGTCAAGTCTATCGACAGATGAAATCACTAGCTGACAAAAACCACATAACACAGATATGTTCGTGCAAATAATACACCCAAAAAGCCCGGTGTAACATGAATGACTGGCCCGGCCGGCGCACGGTGGACGTGTTCCGGCCGAGGCCCGGACCGGTCGCAACACGGTGTAGCGTGAATCATCCTTAGTGCTCTGTGCAGTGCAGTGCATAGCACACAAACACAAAAACCTTCCATACCATAGATATAATACACAATACATGTCAATGATTGTCAATCAATGTCACGGGGCGGGGTGGTTTGTCGCTGTCGGTTGGAATCATATAGTTTTGTGGTTGGAATAAATTAATTATAAAATTAGAATGGAATAGAATGAACGAATGAAGTGAACAAATAAAATGAAGTAGCTGGCAGTATTGCAGGGTAGTCTAACAAGAAACCGGTTGTTTGTGGCTCTCTATAAATTGCAAATAGTTCAAACTGACGACGCACCCCTATTCTATGGCACCCTACCTAGACTTGTTCGGGGAAAGCGAGGAAATGTTTTTAAAAAATATAAAATAATTGAATTAAGATTATTTAATATTAACGAAACGATACATGGAGTGGTCAAAGACAGAATGACAATCTGTGGTTTATCTTACGTGTGGTAGGTTTTGCTACATCAGCCGTCTAGACCGGCGACCATGCGTAAGCATTAGTTGGAAACAAACATTTTAAGTGCTTCGTTGGCTATAATTATGGATCGGTTAATTGATTCAGGCAATGTAACTATCTACATACACTTTCTAATAATAGCAATAGAAATAGTACGTAGATGTAGCAAATACCAAATTTAGGTCAGTCTTAAAAAAAGTTTTCTCGACCACGTTAAATTATGCTGACAACTGGCAGAAGAGCTACAACACCTACTTACACTTTGTCTTACTATTCAAGATATATTCTTTTAAAATGTGTTTTAAAAAATAAGGTAAATGTGTGTGAACACTAAGATTATGGTTGATACAACAGATCTGATCGATCAGTTATATGATAGGATATTTGCAAACCTTCAAAAACATCTTGAAAATTTCATATCAAGTTTTAAACTAGATGATATTTAGTTTCGAGACCTTTTCTGACCACTAGTCATTATTATCCTTACTGAGTTCAAAAGCCTTCACTGCGCCTGGTCACATGCGCATGGTCAATCTATTTAATAAATTTGAACTTGCACTTGATTACGTTTCTTCTCATTGATTTCATAGAAATTCAGGTTTGATTCACTCTAAGTTTCACAGCTACTTCAGGACGTTCTGAGACAATTTCAATTATTTTGAAATAAATATAACTAATACTAATCTAAAATATATAACGATGACGGAGACAAATGAGAGCTACTCGTATTTCTACGGAACTAAGTTTTAAACTTTCTGTTAAACTAAGTAGTTAAACGTTACATTATGCATAATTTGCATTAGGTACATTATGCATTATTTAATCTGCAATATTTAATTTACATTATGTAAGTAGGTATTATACTAAATTGTTTTAAATTTGTAAATAATTTAAGCGTGCGTAATATTAAAAAAAAAAGCAACTATATTAGTTGCGTTTTTTTTTATACAGAAACTTTAACCCCAAAGAATGCCAATACGGGTGAAATCGTATTCATTAAACATAGAAACTTGAAACATTGTTTAAATATAAATGATAAAAGACATATTTTTTTCCTGAATTACCCCTAAATAAAAACATTTAGGATAATCGGTTTTTTTTTTTAGAATTATTGCATTGTCATCGGTCTTTGACAGGTGTGCAAAATTTGAATGAAATTTGGCCGTTTAAAGTGGGTCAAAATCGCGTCCTAAGGATTCGGTTACAAACATAATACAAGTGAAGCTAATATAAAGCGTATAAAAAGAGGTCAAAAGGCTTTTCAAACTTTTAGGACTTTTGTTTTTAGACATGAAGTGATTGATTTCAAACATGAGTCAAATATGTACAATAAAAAATAAAAAACAGAATGTTTTAGGATTTTTTAATATATTCCAATTTTTTGTTTTCACACTTGTACCTATACTTCTTCTTCTCTTCATGGCAGATGCCATGAAGAGAAGAAGTATAAATCTCTCTTAATCTGTCTTAAATGAAATGACAATTTTGCCAGTGTCAAGTAATTATTTTAAATTTCTTTCATCATAAATTTCTAACCAGGATCATCACAAATAAAGTCCCAGTCAATCGTTGGTAATGTATACAATAAAATAAAGCAACCTACCTACTGCTTTAGAACCTACTATTCTGATGTACTTACATACTTTTTTTTGTGTCAGACCAATGTCATTTTTAATGATTTCTTCATCACTAATATTTTTGTATCTGTAGGAAGAGTAATAAACAAATAATTTATTTCTTTGCTATTTCTCAAAGGATTTACATTGAATACTTAGATGAATTTACTGAAATGTTGGCACTAATAAAGTAATAAGTACCTACCTACCTATCTAAATAATTCAAGATTGCAGTTACTATTTTGCTCAAGATGGAATTTGGAGGAAATTACTTGTACACTGGTTACGGTCTAAATATACAGGACAGCTTACTACAACATAACTATTCAATGGTAAGTAGGTAATTTATTTTTTCATATTGATAATTAGATTTAAACAAATAAGTAGGTACCTAGGTACCTGCTCATCTAAGGGTCCCTACCCTAGTCCTACTTTTACTCAATTTTACAAAATATATAAGAGGTACTTAAATAATTCGCCTTTGAAAATTGTCTAAGCGGCATACTAAAGTTTTATTGTTTGGTAATTACTTTTACATTTAAATACGTTTTAAAAAATCTTGATACATACCTACCTACTTAGAAATTATATATTTTCCTGGGGTTTTCGATGTAAACAAATACTGACACGACGTGACTGTCGTTGTCAGTGTCAAGTCAAGCTACCGCTATGTTTTTTTTATGCATGGATCACTGGATCATTAAGCTAAGGTTTCAATTTAGAACGAACAATTATGTTTAAAATAATTTATAACTTTTAAATCTGTGACTTATTGACCTATTATTTATTAATCTATTATATTATTAACTGCAAAACTATTTTGGTTAATAAATTATAGGCACTGGATTATTAAACACTAGCTGACCCGCTCGCGACTTGGTCGCTTATTTTAGTTTTAAAATAGATTAAATATCATATCATTCATCATCATCAACATCATGAAGTCGTAGCCGTGAGAGATTTTAACCACTCCTCTGCTCGGCTGGGTACATACAATCGTCAACACCTATAGTTTGTGCACTTGTCATAGTTCAAGTAAAGTACGCGCAGTCGCGCACTTAAATGAGCATTTACCATTAATATTTGAATTAGGAATGGAGAAGAGACGGACAGTAATAATTTTATGATCGTGCAATTGGCGTCTGCGTAGAACGAAACAAACTTGGTTACGCTTCGTACTACGTATTATTGTGTAAGGCAGAAAATAATTATTATATTGTGGCTTTTTGTTTTTATAAACCCGGTTACTTATAGAAACGAATTCAAAATGGCGCCATAAATTACCTCTCACTCGTACACTATTACAGTCAATGCCCGCACACAAGGCCATATAATGAATGTTCAAAAGAATAACAGTCTGGATTTGCCATCACGCTGTCTTGCCGGACAATTTTAATGGTTATTTTTTTGTTTAGTTTATTGTTGAACAATATGAGTCCTCGCAAACGAGGCAAGTTTCATATAGTTATCATCATTTTCTTTAAATATCTATTTACAATCTGTTCATTGAAGATCATATAATTGAATAGCGGAATTACAGGTGAAAGCTAGTACTTACAACTTTTTTTTAATAACTTTACTATAACAAGCCGCCATTTTAGATTCGTTTCTTTACGTAACCGGGCTCTATGAAACTGGGATGCTTGTTTAATACAATGTAAATAATATTAAATATTACTTTTATATAAAATATGAAATAATTTAATTAAATATGTTAATATTAGTATACTAAATTTATGGTGCGGATCACGTGTGTATGAACCAAGGAACTTATAATAACATTACTTTTATAATATTTTATTGGTATTAACATAATTGGTAGGAACGGATTCCTTCGATTCTCTAATGCAATAATACCATTGCAAAACTGTTATGTGGTATGTAGTGGAGCTAGTAGGTAAAACCATAATCTATAAACAAGCTAAGACCTTTGTTTTATCGCACAAAGATATGATAGCAAGTTTTTTTTTTTAATAATTTGTCGTGTAAATTAACTTATATGCGGAGGAAGTGAATGGAACGTTACTATCCAATAAGAGGAAGTCATCAAGTTCATCTTCCTTGACAAATATCGATTATGTATTTTTAATAAGCGTGTTATTTCATAATTTTATATTATCCATACTGCATAGCTTAATTTAATGAATAAACATTTCTAACTACATAAATTCTTGCAATTAGATTGCATCATCACAATTTAAATAAAATTGCTCTAGGAAACTGTTTTGACTTTACCGCGCAAGTCAAGTCGCAAAGTATTTCGTCAAGGACATTTTAAATGCCATCCTTGTCTATTTTACTGTTTCGCTATACCATCTCTCTTGCTCTTTTTGTCGATGTTCCGTTTCGTTCCGTGGGCGCGCGCTGTTTGCGCGAGGGGTGAGGTGAGCGAGACGAGGCGGGCGGGCGGGCGACACAAAAAAAATGTTTCGTCATAGATGCGTGCGATGCTAACAGCCATTACAGTAGTGTTTTTGGCCTAATTCCGCCATTATTACTCAAATAATCTTCGTAAATTAATACAAACCGATAATAATGTGCTTTACCTGAGATATCTTAGCATTTAAAAATAATAAGTGTAAAAGCAAGATCAAAGAAATCGTTGTAAAAGTGTATCATTTCCTGTTTCCTATCGTGCATAAAAACAAGCCACTGCGACCGCTAGCACTCTTTTTGTTATCACGTGGGTCAAATTTCGAATTTTATTGCTTTCAATGTTGAATTCGCTTGTTTACTACTAGCAAAACAGTGTCCAAAATGTGTATCGCGTCGTTATAAACAAAAACCGGCTCGTAACCCTCGTGAACGTTGTTTTTCAGGAGCGCGCCGAATCGGCCACGGTCTTGCGTCGTTCTCGGATCGCGATGGAGCCGGCTGGAGACTAATATCCAGGACTCGTGTGCTGTGAAGTGTGGTACTGCGCAGTATTGTGTTGGTGCAGTGAAATTGCGTTATTGAGTGTTATATAAGTGTTGGGATGGCCGGGAGCGGCTGGCTGGGGTGAACGCGCGCGGGGCAGGCAGCTCCGGTCATGGCGCCCGCGCTGCCGCTCGCGCCCCGAGAGCCGCCCGAATTGATCCTTGATGCGCTCGAACTATCGCACCGCAGGCAAGTGCTCGCACCTGTCGATAACCTCTCGGAAGATGATGTCATGGGCCTTCAAAACCACCCTAACATCATGAAAGATCCCTCGCCCCTCGGGGACCAGATGCTGGTCGACCTTTCAAACAACGACTTGCTCTCGGTTATCAAAACATTGGAGACAAATAATGATCCTCTATCAACGGGTGATACTGAATCCATATTTCCTCTTGACCTTCCTGAAACCGTTGATTCGGAAAGTGATCCTCCAGAACAGAAGGTATTGCTGACACAAGCCCGTATAGAACGACGGTGTGCGTTTTTACTGAGACGATTGCGAATATTACAAGCACGTGCAATAGGTAAGCGAATATCTGAAGAAGCGGCCCAGACTTTTGAGAAGTGCACCCGTGGTGCTCGTAAAGATGGAGGTGGCAGGCCTATGGGTCTCAAAGCCCTAATTAAGAGAGTAGAGACTACAGCGACACTACAAGCAAATGCTGCTTCTCGAAGTGTTGTTGGTCCTAAGTACTACAATGTTGGTACATCAAGAGGTGATGCATCCAAGTCAGCATCAGTTGGGATATCCTCCGGTACCCTGACTGGACTGGAGGATACTGCAGGTGCATTAAAGTCCCATCTCTCTGTGGTGAAACACGAGTTAGATTCTGATGCTACAGCTTCATCATCAGGAGCGGAGAGTAATGATGAAGCTGTGACATACAACAACCCCCACCAGCAGCCAATGCCGATGTAAGTGTTTTATTATATTCTACTTTTCTCTTGCAACTATGCCTCGAATACTCTGATTGGTAGGACAAACTTAGTTTTTTTTCCAATTGGCAGACTGTCATGATACACCTATGATACCTTGATAGTCCCCTTATTCATATTTAAAATGCTCTATAAGTATGGGTCTATACTTATCATTCATATGTTCTTGAATAAGGTAGCAATATATTTTGAACACCATTGAGGGTTACAACACTGGGTAGAACTATTAAGTATAATAATGTTGAAGATCATTAGAACTTTCATATTGCAAGTAAAACTTAAGATCTGTTATCATAGTTCATTGCCCTCACAAAATATGGGTTCAATGATCTTTCCAAATGTAATCATGATAAAAATATAAACAGTGCTATCTGAAGTAGATTTTTTGACTCTCATAGAGTTGCCTGGTGTTGCATCAGCTATTTCATAATGTGTTATTACCTAGCTTTTCTTATTCAGTACTAGCTGCTGCCTATGGCTTTGCATGCGTAGTACACCTGTGAGCCATAAAAAGTATTTCATTTCCATGTCAAAGTTACAATCTATCTCCTTATCAAGTTTAATAAAGATCCGTTCAGCCATTTAGCTGTGAAAAGTTAACAAACTGGGACACTTCTGAATTACAATTTATGATATTCAAATGGATACTGGAATTAATTATTTGTGTTTATGTAATGCAAATAAATAATGATTGTATTCTAATTCTAAAATGGGAAATTGATAAATGAGTTTATCTAGGTTTCTTCTGTTATGTGTTAGTTGTTTTAGCAGGACCCCTATATGTACTGTTGTGAACTAGGATTGAATACTAAATAGGCTGGCTAGGCCCATCTTACAGGTCAATAATTAGGTACACATCCTACTAGTTATTATAAATGTGAAGGTTTGTTGTGTGAATATTTAATTTTTGTGGCTCACCTACGCCATAATGGCTGAACGTATTTGGATGAAACTTTGTATAGTTGTAGTGTGTAAACCTGTATAGCATAAGGCCTAGCGTGCACTGCAGATTATTCCGCGGCGAAGATTTTCGCGAGAAAATTGTCACGGCTGGCGAATTCTTGGTAGCACGCATTAGCGGTTTTTTCCGCCGCCCTCGGTTTTATCCGTGCGTGGGCTTGCGTCTACGTTTGATTCCATGTTTCACAGAAAGGCGCAAAAATTCGTGGATTAATCTCCAGTGTGTGCTAGGTTTTATCGGCTGCTTTTTAAGTAAGTTTCCGTATAGATTATCTCGATGGGTACCACACGTTTATTTAGGAAGAACATAGTACTAGGTATATAATATTATACTGTGTGATAATATTGAACGATACTTTGTGTTTAGAATGTGCCAAGTGGAATGGTAATTACATCCATTTGTGAATTGAGTGTTCAATTAATTTGTTGTGGGTAGTCTTTGTTTTCCTCTAAGGCAGGACGCAAACGTGGACACTTTTGTGTCATGTGTCAGATACAAGCTACCGATGATTATTTGAATTCTATCATCCACTCTCTGCGCATTCGTAAACATTTTTTGTGTCCAGTGGCTCCCACTTAACACTTACTCATTGAGGATATCGAAAGCGTTCGGTGTCGGTAACTGGAAACTAAAAGTCGTCAGTTGAAGACACAAGCAACATTAACAAATGTAAGGAAATTGTACTGAGTTTTTTTATCGGCGTCCATCGTGAGACTGACGGAAAACAAGCAACGCATTGTTCCAGTGGCCAGTAGTAGCAACGGGCGACCGACCACCGCCACTAGACACAGCAACTACGGTTCCCTGTGATGGTGTGCCATGTCGGCAACAAAAAGTGTCTTCGTTTGCACAGCGCCTTAGCTTTGAATCTAGGCTATGTCTAGGCCCTAGACTGTTCTGAAATTAAGATTCAAAGATGAATACGTACGCTAAGATTACGCTCTTGTATATAATTTTCATTGAATTTTAAAACGTCGTGCGATTTGTTTGAAACTTGTATATTCTTCAGAACAAATATTTCAGGTCTAAAACTATTTTTTTTCTATACGACCCCTTGGGGTGCAACACAAAAATATGAGAACTTTTTAACGCGTGGAGTGATTTGCTTGAGCATAAATATTCTTTGAAATAAGGAACAGGCCAGTCTGCCAAGTAAGTGGCTGCTTTGGACTCGATCGAGCGTAGAGCATTGAGGATGATAGGTGAGCAGCTAAACGCTGATACTAAGTTCCAGAGTTTCGAGCACCGCCTTAAATTTGCTTGCCTTTCGATCTTTTATAGGATACATTTTGGAGAATGTGCCAAGGAATTACATGATCTAATTCCACCATCTCCTTTCCACAACAAGACAAGCAGACGTACTGCTCAATGCCATCCATACCTTGTCAGTCTGCCACCCTTACGAACGAAGCGCTTTGCTTCCACATTTATAATGCGTACAGCCAAAGATTGGAATGCTTTGCCGTCGTCTGTTTTTCCTGAAAACTACAATCTAGGTCTCTTCAAGTCTCGAGTAAATAGGTGTCTTCTAGACCTGCGTGCCCCATCGTCGGCCACATCGTCGGTATAAGGCAGGTTTATTGCGAGGCTGTTGTAGGTTTACGGGTACCATGATTGCTTCTCCTTCTTCAAGTTCGATGGGGAAGTAGGAATAGGGTGATGGCTAAAGGAACTTATCGGTGGAAAAACAATAGAAATATTGGATTATTTAGAATTGTGTCTGTAAGATGAATGAAGATTGTTTGAACCACGATTCATAAAGGATTATAAAATAGGAATGATGTCAAGGGAACTCCTCTACAAATAAGTGGTGTGTGGCTCTTACGAATAATTTCAATATATTTAGCGGGAACCTCGCTGGGGAATAAGGCTGAAAACACACTGAGCGAAGTAAAATACGCTCAACTAGCTGCAGCAGTCACTCAAAATTCGCCAAAAACATTTATATTATTTACTTCGCGTAAAATACATTCTGAACTGCATATGCTTGGTTATTTGTGAACTTCAAGTGAAAGCAAGCAAACGAAAAAAACATACTGGGTTCATCTCTTAAATTCAGAGTGACTGCCGTTTGGGTGCCCTCATAACCAACGATCTAACGCAAGATGCGCCGGAGACTGTCTAGGGTCTACCTATTACGCGCGGACGATGTCGAGAGCGTTCCGCCTAGTCTAATGTAATGTTATAAATCTAAAACTAGGGTATGTAGCTAAGTTTATGGGTCGCCTGAGGTGGTATAATTATCCTCCAATAATTTACATTCTTCTCTATCTCTTGGCCTTTTTCAGAGTTATTCAGCTGCTCTATAGCGTCATTCCGTCTTTTTGACGGTCTTTCTTTAATTATTTTGGTATCTGTTTCAATTTCTCTGTATTTTTGTAACCCCTAAAGCAATAAGGGGTTCCTCTTGAAACGTAAGCCTTCCTCTTGAATCACTCCATCTATTAAAAAAAACCGCATCAAAATCCGTTGCGTAGTTTTAAAGATCTAAGCATACATAGGGACAGACAGACAGCGGGAAGCGACTTTGTTTTATAGTATGTAGTGATACTCAGGTCTACTGTCCCTTAAAGCTGTGAAAAAATCAAACTTCTAAGCCAACGCAATCAAAAGATACAGCCGTTTATGCCGCAAATTTTCGACACTCTCAAGGGAATCAAAACCTACAGGGTACTTCCCGTGAACTCAGAATCTTGAAGTTTGGTACGAAGCTACAGATAAAGGAAAAATTGCAAAATCGTGTTTTTAGTTACATCATCCAACTATGACTCGATTGTCGTGATGGGTGAACTTTTACTTATATACCTATGTACTGTAGGTATATAAGTAAAAGTTTGTACAGAACCCTCGGTGCGCGAGTCCGGCTCGCACTTGGCCGGTTTTTTAGTTACTGAAGGGACGTAAGCAACTTCCACATGTATGATCTTTCTATCTTCCCTTTCCTCATACAACATCGTAGTATAACGGGGTCTCAAACATTTGAATTGTTCCAAATGCGAATTCTGAAATCGGGCATTAACCAGGGAATCAGGAGTTTAATAAATTTTTCTTTCAACTACGTAGTAATGTTATCATTAATCACTACAAAACCGATCACAAAGGACGTATTTTTTGCTTAGAACCAAAACAGTACAGTAATGTTATATGAAATCTCATTATTGCACTGTTTTTTACTTTTTATTTAAAAAGATATAAATTTACCACAGAGGTTAAATGGTGAAAAAAAAAATGGCGCGCATTTTGTACCATTGTAAAACTTTGATTCGTCATATTTAGTTTGAGTAGGTAAATTTTATCACAGTAGGTAGATTGGTAGTTGAAAGAAAAGTAAATTACGCACCTTGCTAAAGAGAGTAATTAATGCACTCGTGTTAATTCAGTGCCCTCGCTTGCGCTCGGCACCAACATAATGCTCGTGCATTAATAACTCACTTTGCGCTCGGTGCAACAATCTACTATTATGAGGCCCTGAGCTGTCATAACCGTAAAAAAGTATTTTTGCGTATGGTCTATTTTTTTACAATTACTGTACTACTTAGTTTGAATTGTTTGTTATTCTTTTGTTTTTTATTTACCTATTCATACCTACTATCCATAAGTTGTAAGCGAGTTGAATACAAAATGTGGGTTCAAATTGGTTTAAGTACGGCATATCTACAGTTTATTAAATGAAACTAAATTAATAACTGTGCATCATAGATTACGATAAATACCTAAATAAATATAAAATATCGAAAAATGTATGTCAATAATGTAATAAGTTTTAAGACATGCTCCAAGTGCACGAAAGAAGCATCTGAGGCGCGCTTAAACCCTTTCACCACAGTGGTAAGAAATAACCAATGACACGATACATGGAAGTAGATCGTCAGAAAGTGTTTTTGTTGAAGGGTAATAATAACTCAAACTACGTTTACAAGCCCCCTTTTGTATTACAGAGAAAATCGCGCGCTTTGGAAATGGCAACGCGATCGTGCCTTCATTGCATCGCGCTGGTGTTGGCTCCAAGCTCAAATTCAGGAGTTGGATTACAGGATACGGCAGCACAAAGACCTGCAAAAACAGGTCAGTGTTTTTACCAGCTTATTAAAATATAATAGAATATCTTTATTGTACAAATTACGAAACGTAATCGATTTAAATATTCTTGGGAGTACAATACTAATGGCATTAAAAGGCATTAAATACTAATATAATAAATTGGAAAGTGTTTCTGATTGTCTTTTTGTTACCTTTACACGGCTAAACAGCTGAACATATCTCTAGATGAAATTTGTTATGGAAATATGTAGCTTGACGAAGAACATAGGCTACTTTTAATGTAGGTAGGTACCACGCGTGGGAAGCCGCGGGCAGAAGCTAGTGCAAACATAAAATCACACCTGTTTTGTAGATACAACGGATTTCCACTAGTTGCGACCCTGACATACATCCTGCTTGATTCTCTGTCTTTACATTATTTATCCATACATGTTAGGATTTTTTTACATGAAGACAACCATACTCTACTGGCTGTCTCAGTTTAATAACAACACGTATACATCAAAAATTAAAAGAACTGAGTTGTTCAGGAGTTGGGTATCCTGCAGATTTGTGATGCTGCATCATGTCAAGCTTACAATGTTCTGGCAATAGCATTTAAGTAACAGGTTATCAAATGTCTAAACGATCAGGCATGGAAGTTACTCACACCCTTTCCAACTAGAAATAAGCCGATGGTATTCAAATAGCTGAACAGATTTTCTTTTAATCATAGCTGAGAACACTGCTGATAGTCAACTTTAAAAAAAAAAGCTAAGGCCTGTCACAAAATACCGCCTTGCCGACGGCCGACTTGTAGTTTATGTATCATTTAAACATAATGTTTATTTAAAGTTTTATAACACCTACTTTATTATAAAAAAAAGTGTTTTTAAAACCTTTATTCTGATAGAAATTGAAATTCGATTGGAATACTTTACCGTCATGTTGTCTTTCCTGAAAACTGCAATCTGAGTCTCTTCAAGCCAAACAGTAAAAAGGTGTCTTCTAGACCTTCGTGTCCCATCGTCGTCCGAATCGTCGCTTTCCACCAAGCGAGATCGTGACAAAACGTAGATATCTAAGATGTCTACCTATAAAAAAATCCTTTTAGTATTAATATTATACTAAAAGGATTTTTTATATATTATATTCTTTTGATCAGCAACTCAAATTGCTAGTCATAGCCTGCTTTTTGCCTATTCATCACTGACTTGCGCTACGTGAACAACAAAATACGTTGCATTTCCTCAATAAATTATGAATATTCGATAGGACGATTTATGCCACATTCGTCGGACGTACAATTACAACCCGCAACTATCTGTTACTATTCTGTGGCTGTCTGGGGTTGAACGTCTCTGGCAACCTCGCAGCCCTTTATTCGTATGCATTTGATATTTATATGAATCGATCTGTTCTATGCTAGGCTTCACAAAAGAACGTCATTTGGAGTGAGCCCTAGAAACGCCCCATCACGCTAGCTGTTCATTACGTGTCATAATCCGGTTTGACATTAGGGCGGATATCTACCTAACCGGAACGGAGTGAGTTGTAGTGGACATGTGTATAATTAACTTAGAATACTATTAAACTCCGGAAAAACCAGCAAACCTCTTAATTTTGACGCAACTGCATTAGGTGAACTTACTATCCGCCCCGATAAACGAATAACCCTATAAATACATAAATATGTATTATCAGACTTCACACAGCATCATCTATTCCCAAACTAAGAAAACTGTGATCCAGATGACTAATATACTTATTTTATATCTATACATAAACACCAAATCATAACAATCAGCTATGTTCATCACACAAAAAGTTTGTCCTGGATGTTAATTATAACTTCTTAGAGCATTAAAGGTGGTTTTACTAAACTGAGATCAGTGTTTTCGTATGTGAACACTTGAAACTATAGAATAAATTCTTTTCCGCGCGGAACCTTTGTGCGCCGCGGTTGTACACAATCGTATCACCATGACTCATCTAGGTAACATTTCATAGTCATTTATGTGCAGCTGGCTACGTAAATATTTTCGAATGACGACCATTTTGATCTGACTAAGAAATGTGCTGGGCCTAAAAACAAAATAGAAAAACAGATCAAATCATAACCGGGTTTACACGTGTCACATACGAGTACCACGTGGCACGTGTAAAACCATTCATCTTGACGCAAATGGGAGAATTTTGCTTGGTAAGCATGTAGCTTAGAACTGTATCTGTTAGAACTAGCTTCTAATAACAAAAAACCCGTCTGAGTAAATACAAATTCATCAATAGTAACTGAAAGCTATTAGTATCAATGTTTTGATAGTATCAAAGTTCCATAATCGCCGCCCCACAGATGATTTCTCTATGAAAGTCAAAACAGACCGTCCTTCGAGACATACAAAACAATAACTTCGTCCCGAATAGATATCTTAGAGGCAGGAGACATAAACTGTTTGCTGTCCCTCGTACCCGTACTGTCGCGCGTTCTAGCTCACCTCTGCCTCGCACGCTCATCGCCCTCAATGAGCTACTAGCTGCCAACCCAGAATGTGATGTGTTTGTGGATGAATGGAAGAGACTAGTGTTGGTATGCTTGAAGTATTGTGAGAATGACGGATGATTGGAATCTGACATTATATTATTAATATTGACATGTATACAACATTTTACTAATTATTTTATTCTGATTTTAATATTTTTTACTGTGACATTTGATTAGATTTTTTATCATTTGTTTTATATGTGTATGTATTATTGGTTTTATATATGTTTACTTCCATAGTGTTATGTCATACGGCATCATTCTCTGGGGGAAAGCAGCTGATATTGGTAAAATATTTGTAATTCAAAAAAGGGCAATACGTGCCATTTATAAAATGAAACCACGAGAATCTTTGAGAGAAATATTCAAAGAAATTAATATTCTCACAATAGCTTCACAATATATATATGAAAATTTGTTATATACACATAAAAATAGAGATGGGATTCAGCAAAATAGTGACCTTCATAAAATCAACACTAGGAATAAACATAAATTATACATCCCTAGGTTTCGACTAGAAAAAGTTAATAAGTCATTTATGGGGAACACGGTGCGCTTCTATAATAAGCTTCTTGAAAATGCTACTAAACTACCTATTAAGAAATTTAAAGCATACATTAAAGGTAGTCTTTTGAAGAAAGCTTATTATAATATAGATGACTATATTATTGATAAGAATGCATGGCCTCATGTCGCTCTGCCGTCAGACAGTTAACCGACACACATGAAATGTATAAACTCTCTTGTATTTGTATTTCGTAGTTAAGGTAGTTATAAGATGGATCATATAAAAAAGCGCTAGGACCAAGACGAGTTTCTTGCCAATTCTTCTCGAGCTTGGGTTAGGATGAATTGGCACCTAAATTCACCTAGTATGTAAGACGTTTCAAAGTGATCCTTGTGATTGTATTGAATAAATCATCTTTTGACTTTGACTTTGACTTTGTGATTAATTAGAGTAATTGGTTGTGCCGTTCTAATTAATTAATAAATAACTTACAGCTACTAACGATTGGTTGCATAATAAATCCGACATTAAATCTTTCGTATCTAAGTACTTACATATGGCTTTTAGCCTTACATGAAATCAATGAAAGTTTATCATGAAATTTTATCACTGGGTGTGTCAGCTGATAAAATACCACAAAACCAACACAATACAGTCTGATCTATTTTCTAAGAAATCTGATACAAGTAACAACACGATACTACGCGCAGCAAAGCGAACCTCAAGGCTACGAATCAATAATATCACATCCACCGCGCTCTTTACAATTTCAAACATTTCACCCTTCTCGTTTAATACAAATATGAAACCATCCAATTACACAAAGCTAGCGTCCCCTCTCGCCCAGGTGCTAGATTAAAATGCATTCACTGGACTCGAGTCCAGAGTTGAAATAAGCTTGCCAGCGAACTGCAAGCGCTAAATTATCTCTATATTCCTTGTTAAATTATTCTCTGGACAGTTCTACGTTAGGATTGAATATTGCTTGTGCAGCTTTTGTAGTTTGACCCTTAACGAAATTGACCGATCTAACGCCCCTCCGTCCGTAATCACTGCATCCTGATAACACTACAGTTTGTCTCAGCGAAAGTTTGTAAAATACATATTTTTATTTGGTTCTCACGCGCCGCCACCGCCGCCGCGCCGCGATATGTTTGAACTGATCTTGAATTATATTGTAGATCTGTATATAGATAATTGATTCATGTGGGATAGTACTATTTATTGGTCTTCCTATTCAATGATCTGAAGGTAGTTAACAGGAATGTTTAACGTTAAGCCTCGAATAGCTTAGACTATGTTAATTATGGTCTAAAAAGTAACCGTTCGTGGAACAGCTTCTACTGTTATTCCAGGAAAAAAGAAGGGTTTAATCCCTGTAGGATTTAATCAGAGGTTATACAAAATTATTATCGTATATCAAGCGAAGTGGCGGACAGGAAGTTAGTGATTAAAGTCTAACGCAATTATTTGCGCCAGACAGCGCCCTGCAACCCCCCTGTATTGATCGAGAGCAAAATACGTCACGTCATCTCACTTTGCCGTGTTTCGCTGCAGATTCAATGTCCCCTGGCTAGTTATAAACTAGGTTTGGTTGGGAGTTGAGATTTACGTACATTCAGTGCTTTTGAACAATTAATAAATATGTCATATTCCACTACAAAGTTTACGAGGGGAGGTCCAAAAGAGTATGGAAGAGTTTTAATTTAAACAACGAAACAATTTTTCCTTTTCAATGTAATTAACCTTGAGTTCAATCTGTACAAGCCCACTTTTCGGAGACAATAGTTTTTTCTATTGTTTCTGGCTCCTAAGCGTGCCGTTGGCTTTCTAGAGGTTATTACATTTTTCATATCTAAAAAGTTGCAGATTTTTACTATCGAAAAGCGAAAATATTTTCGCTCGCCATCGGCGGGGTGTTCATCCGCACACATTGGAACCGAAATGGTCGCGCACAGTGCGGTTTCAGAGAAATTTCCTCTTGCGAACTCTCCGGATGTGGAATGAGCTCTCCCTGCCAAGGTTTTCCCAGTGGAATACAATATGGGATACTTCAAGAGAGGAGTTATAGGTTTCTTAAAGGTCGGCAACGCGCATGTGATACTGGTGTTGCAGCGTCTTAAGGCTTCGGTGACCGCTTACCATCAGGCGGGCCGTAAGCTTGTTTGCCATAATTGTGTATAAAAAAAAAGTTAAGGATAAGGCAAGGACACCCTCAAATGAGGCGATTAGAGCCTTAACTTCTTCATCGTCTTGATAGTTTAATCCACGATAAAAATCCGCTCCAACCAAGCTCCAAAAAGTGCTTTGACACTTCGATTCTTTGTTGCTTGCGACCATTCTTGGCACCCATCTTGCATTGACTTTTGACATGCTAAGTAGGATCCTTAAAATGGGGTGTCTGATGCCTTTATTATTATACTATTGCAGAAAGCAAGAAACCGGTTTCTGCTACAGTGGCTGCTTTCCAATATGTTTTTTCTGCTTTTTCAACGGTATTTGAGAAGAGAGCCGATTTTCGGCGGGGTCGTCTTTCATAGACTGCCATTTTTAAAAAGTCCGTGCCACATGTAAATCATGGTTTTATCAGGGTTCCGATCCCCATAAACGGCTTCCATCTCATTATAGTTTGAGAAGGTTTTCCTTGCTTGGTAATGAACGGCCTTTATGGCGCAGTGGTCGAAGGCCTTCCTGAGACCCGGAAGGTTGTGGGTTCGATTCCAGCCGCGGTACAAATGTGTGTATGATCTGCAAGTACTTGCTTTAACACAAGCTCTGCCTACTTTGTGACCAGATGATGCTGTTTGAAATGTCCATCATTATTTATTTATTACCTACGTAGGTTCGTATTCTATCTTAGACCAAACGCACTTGGACTAAAGTGCGATTTGGCATAGTTTGATAAAGGTTTTATACGATTTACTGGACGACGACGCGACGTGATATGTACTAAGAGCCAGGAGCATGATTTAGGGTGCATGTGTTTACATTACACAGAGGAGGTTGATTTTGAGGCTTCACTTTGAGGTCTGAGTTTCTATTCATATGACAGCATGTCTGACAACATCAACCTTCCGTAATAACATTTCGTCAATAGTTATTGAAAGCTGTTCTTATTTATGTTTTGATAGTATCAGTATTTCATAATCGTCCGGCAGGTCGCTTGTACCAAATATTTATAGCTACCAGCATCTTCCCGTTTTGCGGGCTTTTGGATATTTCCTTGTGTTTTACTATTAATATTTGCGTTAAAAATAATACACATTTTGAACCCGCGGCAATAATCAGAGGTAGTGCTTTGCCCTCTTTTAGTTTCTGTTCATGTTAAACGTGAGTCTACCCACGTCGCAGCACACTGATTATATCGATCGTCTTACAGTCCCATGGACTAGGTACTGATTGCTACACAATTTGTAGTGTTTCTTAGCAAAGTTTTTGGCAACAAAAGACTTTAGAATTTTTTTGTGCACGTGATTTTTCGAGTTTGTCACGTTTTAAGTGTTTGTCACGTTTACCCCTTTTGTGCGATATTTTCTAAGGGTTGGGAAATGTTACAAATCTTATTTGAATTTACGTTTTCAAAAGCAAGAATCCATATAAATTATTTGTAATTTGTATAGATTCTTGCTTCTGAAAACGTGGTCACGCGGTACCTATTTTCTTTTTCGTTGGAAGGATTTTATTTTGAATTCAAAATATGGATTAGACTAAGTATCCTGCATAAAAGTTACTAGGCAATTGAAATTGCTCGATCCTGAGTAATGATTACCAATTATGACGTCACGACAACATTAAGCGATTGTTCATATACCTCGCGCTAAGAAGCAATTTCAGAAAACTAGTAGCTTCCAATTGATTCGTACTAGCTAGGAATTACTTCATATGTACATGGTACATTGTACTCTTTTATAATATAATAGAAAATATTTATTTAACGCCACATAACAAATACAGTGCATATATAACACAAAGTATACAAAGTATATACCGTGATAAAGTGAAAAAGGGCTACCACTCAGCATATGATACAGAAGTGTGAGGGCTTCTGAATCGCTGGTATTCGTGGCGCCATCGTGAGTAGTGCAGCAGCTACTGTCACACGCCATGAGTGTACCACATACACTGCGCTGGCTATAATTGGCAAGTAAAACAGGTAAAACTCTTAGAGAACTAAAGAATTAACAAAAATATTTACATGTTTCTGAAATAGTTATTAACGAATACAAAATTATTGCGATGAATACAATAAATAACAAAATGAACTAAAAAGGACCTCTTAAAGAGCAGACTTTTGTGAATTTAATAGATATTTTTTTCAATGAATTTTTGTAGGAACAAATGGTAATAAACTTCCTGAAAATGCAACTAAACTGCCTGTTAGAGGTTTAAGCTTAAAGGGGGGTAGTCTTGCGAAGAAAGCGTTTTATATTCAGACTGAGACTGGGCTAACGTTGACTGGGACTGACGTTGGTCGAAGCAACAAGTCTGCAGAGCAGAGTGTTTTTTCGTCGGGGTGTGGAGTGAGTCAAGTGTTCCTAAAGATGCCTCGTGGAAACACGTGTCGAATTTCTTTTGGAGGTCACTCTTTAGGAATATATTGGCGAAATTGTACTAAATATTTGTCCATCTCTTTAATGTTTTGTAATGGATTTCCGCAAAGTCACGCCTGAATCAATTACCTATGTTGGAATAGATTGACATTACCTTATAATCTTATGTCGATATATTTTCTTAAAATTATAAATAATTATTACCCTTCAAATACTTTTTGACACCTATACTCATTTTGATAAACACAAGCTTTACTCACGTATTATTTTGTCGATGGAGGCACCGGCATTGTATCGATTCTCTAACTGGATGATTCTCTAGTTTATCAAAATGCCTGAGTTTCATCAATTGTATTACCTATACAATTGATGAAATTCTGTAAAAAATCTTGACTAATTTATTTATAACGCATTGGTTGATGTACTGTCATGATATAAATTGAATTGAATTGATTTATCTTAGTTCGATATGTAACGAACCGTTATACTCTAACCTCTGACAGTTAATTGACAGATTTGCAGTGTTAACCTACTATTA
Source organism: Lampropteryx suffumata (assembly GCA_948098915.1). Lineage (NCBI taxonomy): Eukaryota > Metazoa > Arthropoda > Insecta > Lepidoptera > Geometridae > Lampropteryx > Lampropteryx suffumata. The sequence continues at coordinate 16,839,205 of OX402557.1, read as the reverse complement.
CCTTTATTAGTTTTTCGTAGTTAAGTTAGTTATAATATAAGATGGATAATACAAAAAAGCGCTAGGACCAGGACAACTTTATTGTCAAGTCGGGGTTGGGTTATCAAGAATTGGCACCTAAACTCACTTATAGTATATTGAAAGTGGTCCTTGTGATTGTATTGAATAAAAACATTTTAATTTGTAAGCAAAAATAACAAAACAAAAATACAAAATGTTTTATTTCAGTAAGTTTTTAACAATTTCATAAGTGTTGAGACCATCTTTTAAGTAAAAATATACTTGTGTTAGGTGGTCTCGCTCTTCCATATCTTATGTTAGTCAAAAGTCAAAACTCAAAAGATGATTTATTCAATACAATCACAAGGATCACTTTGAAACGTCTTACATACTAGGTGAATTTAGGTACAGTTACAGCTTACGTACGTAAGCATTTACGAATTACAAAGTAGATATGTACATGCTTAGTGCCTTTAAACAGAATGAAGAACTAAAAAATAAAAATTAAATGTGGGTAGATAGGTATGAGCATCGTAGAATGATAAGAATGGCATCAAGGAATAAGTAGGTAATTAGGTCAGGTGCAACGAGCCAACATAATAAATTTATAAATACCCACTTATAAAAAGGTTAACAAAGTAATTAAATTAAAGATCTGTTTGTTCAAATTTAGCATATTCATATTGAAATGTTAACTCTTCCAGGTTCGCGAAGCTAAAGGCCCTGTTGAGTTCGAAGGTGAGCCCGTGGGGTACGAAGGCTCGCTCCCCGGCTCGGATGACGGCCCCGCGCAAGAGACGTGTTCCCGGCTGCGTCCGCTGAGGCGCGAGACGTTCAAGAAGCGGAAATTGCTACAGATGCATAATTTACATGTGTCAGGCAATAAGGCGTCCAAGCCTTCTGACATAAGGTACACATACAAATTCATCTGTTTACTTAGAAAATGCTTACAAGAATGACTGGTGGTTAGTTAGTACCTTGCTAGGCAAACTTGTATCGCAGGAGGCCTGGCGCAAATAATAAATAATATTCACAGATAAAAACAAAAGTAGGTAACACCAGGCACCAGGCACCCTAATTGGTCAAACATAAGCACCTATCAGGCATGCTGTACCCATAACACAAAGTCTGCTTACTTTGGGGCTAGATTCTATGTGAAATGTTCAGCATTCATATTTATAATATGAGTGTTAGTGTGTGTTTATTTATTTATTTAATTGTGTAATTGTATGACTGTACATAAGCGTTTCTTACAATTGCAAAAGAATCTAAATAAACTTAAAAAAAAAACAAATATGTACTTAGGCTATTATTAAAATTCAAATAAAATTAATTATAAACATTTAAGTTAATTATAAAAATTAATATACTAATACATTAGTATTAGTAAAACTAATACTAATGCAGCACTGTACTGTACTGTATGCAGTACACTTGGAAAAGTCAGGTACAAAAATACTTAATAATAATATTATTATATAATATTACGGGCTAACTGTCAATAATTTATTACAAATAGATTAGCAACATTAAATTCCACATATATTCATTGTATAAAATGGTCATCAGCAAGTTCTTCGTCTAGATTAGAGAATAGTATGATTTTTCTTGTAATATATTTCTTATCTTTATGCGATAATATTCAAGATCAGAGTTCTGTAATTCAGGCGTCAGTTTATTGTAAAATTTTATGCTTATAAATAAGAAACTATTACCAACTTTGGCAAGTCTATGCTTAGGAAGACAGATATTATGTTTATTTATTGTATTATAATTATGAATGTCACAGTTTAGGTAAAATTTATCAGGGTTTATCTTGATAACCATCAGATTGTGAAAAATGTATTCTCCTACCATTGTCATAATTTCTAATTCCTTAAACTTTAGCCTACACGATTCTAGGCCTTTCATAAGCAAAATAGAACGGATTGCTCATAAGGGAGTATGAAAATTCTATTCGACTGTGAGGCATTTCCCCAAACAAAAATTCCATAAGCCATAATGGAATGAAAATACGCATGATATACCATTTTTGCTGCTATTTAGCACTAAGTTGTCTTTATTGCGTAAACTGCTGTCTTTAATCTCCGAATGAGAGTGTCAATATGATTATTCCCAATGAATTTACTGTCAATGTCTATTTTTACCTAAAAATTTGATGTTGTCGAGAGTAGTCCCATTGTAATATTATTTGATTTAGACTTTTGGCCGTTACACTCTAGAATTTGTTTTCGATTTTTCAAATAAGACGCGATAATAGATAATTAATTGTTCCTAATACCATAATGCTCAAGTTTCAATAATATGTCAATGTTTTTTTTTTTTTCGCTACTTGTCGCTAGCGTGAGTAACATCAGCTCTGTGTTATTTTATTAATTTAAATTGGTTAACCTCATTATTTTATACGTGCAATAATATAACCTGCAAATAACCAGAAAAGAAAATACAAACGAACAAATTTAAAAATCAAACAGTTGACGTAGCTTACTACGCTGATGGATAAAGAATTGGAAAGGAGGGAAGATACAATTAGAGCCTTACAGGATGAGGGAGAAATTCTTTTAGAAATTATACGGCAAAACGAACTAAACCTAAAAGAGAGAGAAATAACATATGAAAAAGTTATTTTTCTTAAAACAAATCTACAAGAACTAAAGGGCTTGATAGAAAAAGATAGTAGTTTACGTGATGACGATACAGTAATTATAAGCAGTGAGGGTTTAAAGAAAAAAGAAGTACCTGTCCTGCAGTCAAAGGTCAGGATGGCCAATAAAAGAAACAGAAAGCCGTTGTTGATGTTTTCAGACGTTTATGGGAGGAATATAGCGAGTACAAATATACTCGAACATGCATTTGACTGCGATTTCCATAACGTATGTAAACCGTCCAACAATTTTTGTAATATAATAGATGATAGAATGATTTTGCTCGGGGATTACAATACTCTAAAAGCTGATATAAATGGCTATTTGATGAAAATAAATGATACGGCAAAATCTGTTAAAAAACATGCTAATAATAAGCTCATTGTAAGTCCAATAGCCTATTCAACCAAGAACTATGTTAACCACAACATTTATAAACTAAATTGCAACCTATTTGCCATTGCGGCATTAAATGAGAACATGTCTATACTTGAGTTAAATGATATGAAAATGGGACAGCATATTAACAAAAAACAGATAGCATCCAATATCGACGCAATTCTAAATATGGACATGAAATGCAAAAATCTAGTGCTGCTCACTAAAGGCGATGAAACCATTACCAAAGAAATAGATAAAAAGTCTTCACAAAATTTTCAGCAGGCGATGGCTTCCGAGGTAGTGAAATAACTGTGTGCCATCAAAATGTTCAAGGCATATACCAAAAAGCTGATATGCTCGGCATATTATTATCCTCGCAAAATATTGATGCAGTGTGCATGACTGAGACTTTCTTAAAGTCTCATAATATAGCGATATTCCAGGTAGAAGGCTTAACGAAGGCTTCTTCTTATTGTAGAGTTAAGCATGACAGAGGTGGCTGTCTCACATTAGTTAAACAAAACCTAAAATTTAAAGCTCGCAATGATATAAATAAGATGTCTGAAGAACTCATTTGTGAAATAGCATGTATAGAACTTAAGGATACTATCATAGCAGTAGTCTACAGATCACCTTCTGCAGACCTATGGCAATATCTGATTAAACTTGAACAGTGTCTAGACAAGCTTACATCAAACAATAATAAGACAGTAATATGTTGTGGCGACTTTAACGTCAATTTTCTAAGTGAAGATAGTGATTGTGTTAGTGTAACTGACTTATTGGATAGTTTTTTGTTAAAGCAGAAATTTTTTGAGCACACTAGAGTTACAAAATCTACAATGTCGTGCTTGGATAATATTTTTACAGACTCATCCCACACAAAAAATGTGTGCGTGCTACCGGGCGTGAAATCTGATCATTATGCTCAAACTGTAGATATAAGGCTAAATGTGGAAACAATAAAACCACCTAAATTTATATCAAGGCGTATAAACAAAATTACTACAAAACATTTGAAAGAAACTCTTAGTAAAATTTTTGAGTGAAAGAAATTTGAGTGATGGTCCCACTTGCAAATCTTATGTAAGCAATTACAGTAAGATGTTCAAAAAGTATGTTCAAACGCTAAGAAAAATTTCATTGCCGAAAAAATTTAAAAATCTGTAAATAAAATAAAATGTATTTGGCAAGTAATTAAAGAAGAAACAGGGAAAGAATGTAGTGTTAGTCAAAATACCTGTGATAAATTGTTCTGTGATATTAGTAATAAGTTTATATAATGATAAAATTGACATAGCTAACTACTTTAATAATTATTTTATAAATATTGCAAATGAATTGACATGTAATCTAAAATGCTCAACTGGCAACTCTGATGTTTCTAGAGAAATATATTCCTTCCCTAAGGCAACGTTTAAACTAAACCCCATTAGTATTACACAAGTAATTAAACTTATTCAAGACATGAAACCTAAAAAGTCTAATGATTTTTGGTATATTACGCCGTACTTTTTTTTGTATAGACAAAGGGTATTTCCCTGACAAAATGAAAATAGCAAAAGTAGTACCGCTTCATAAAAAAGGTAAAAAATACCTGTGCAAAAATCATCGACCAGTCTCTGTACTACCTAGTATAAGTAACATTTTTGAAAAATATATACCTGAAGAACTCATTAACTACATAGTAGAGATAAATATATTAGACAGCAGATAATTTGGTTTTCAATAACATACATCAACAAGACATGCCATAACAAGACTTGTGCTAGAAATACTGTTAAGTCTGGAGGGATCGCAAAAAACCTATAGGGTTTTCTGCGATCTCTCCAAGGCATTTGACTGTGTTTCTCATTAAATTCTAATAAAAAAACTAGAGTATTATGGCGTGAGAGAAAATGAATTAAATATCTTGTAATCTTATTTATTTAACAGAACTAAAGTTACAGAACTAAACAGCTTTAGATCAAATAATAGTAAAATCACAGTAGGCGTACTCCAAGGTTCCATATTAGGACTTTTATTATTTATAATTTATGTGAATGATATTTCTATAGTTTGTAAGGACATCAATTTTGACTTAGTCTTATTTGCTGACGACACTAGTATAATAGGCGAGACGAAAGATTTTGAAATCCTCTTCCGTAATGTGTGTACACATTTACTATTAACGAAAAAACCTTTATTTCGGTAATAAGCTATAGATTAACGAAGTTTAAAGCCATTTTCCTAACATTTTTTCAATGGGGCGCGAAAACAGCTCGTAGGTGTCATGGCGTCGGCTCTGACGTCACGCCTATGTAAACTTGTCATTGTGTCTATGCGTAGCGAAGAAAATAAACAAAATATTAAATTAAATCGTGTGTTAAAAAAAAAATTCCTAAGTTTACAAGTTATGTGCAGTACCGCAGTGTAAAAGCACATTAATAAGAATACCCAACAAAGTGTTTGTACATGAATAAATACAGAAATACATTGAAAAAATACATACACATTGACTTGGTGATTATCAGATTTTAGGTGTTTTATTATAAGGAAAAATAGTACTAGTAGGTTCCGTTTAGTTACAGAAAATTACTCATTTTATCGGGTATTAAATTGATATTAACTCTAAAATAGCAACTTACAATCTGTGAGCTAACCTCAAAAATAGATGGAAAGTAGATGTATTTTGTTTATATCTATATAATATGGGTAGGCCAACTAAACGCACTACTCTGCACTGGACGCAATGAAAATATAATCGATGTATACAATTTTTAGATTTTTGTTGATATTTCAAAAACCTGGGAAGTAACTTTGAACCAAAAAAATCATTTTTCAAATCAGTTCAGGCGTCTTTGAGTAATCGGTAAACATACATAAAAAAATAAAAACGAATTGAGAACCTCCTCCTTTTTTGAATTTGGTTAATAACCTATGAAAGTAAAATAAAAAAACTCGCCTGAGTTCAAAACGAGTTTGATTAATTATCTAAGTTGGTTGTATCTAGGGTAATGATAGGGAAATACAAAATTTACTTACAATGATGTTTTCACGTTTATAACTCAGACGGGCAAAATTATTTATTTGTTGCGAGGATATAGCCTATAATAATAATATCAATCCTGGGAAAATTTGAATTATTTGCCTTAATAAAGCGTGGTAAAGGTATAAAAAATAACTATAAAAAAACTAAATCAACAAGTATATATAAATCAATAAACAAGTAAAGGAATAAAAAATAAATCCAAATGCGTATTCACAACAACAAAACACAGTAAATGACAGTATTGACAACGGAGTTTACATATGGGTGACGTCATGCGCTGTGATTGGTGTTTCAGTCAAAAAGCCGATTGCTGTATTTTAATGTTTAATTTTATTTAAAATCTTAATCTGAAAGTATATAAGTAGGGTATTGTATATCAGTCATGCTGGATCTATAACACGAGCTCTGCTTACTTTGAGGTAGATTCTACGCGAAATGTCCGGCATTAATATGTATAATATTAGTTAGTTATTGTGCGTGTTGTGATATTCAGATGCAGTTGTCAGTATCCCCTCGAGAGCTGCGCCGTGTGCACGGGCCGCGCCGCGCCGAGTGCGCCCGCGCCGCCGCACGGCACGCTGTCCGCGCCGCAACGCATCGCGCTACTCGACCCCGGCTACCATCCCGTGCTCAGCGATATCAAAGGTACCGACTGCAAACTGCAAACTCCATCAACCTATATACTCCCTGATAGAATACAATACGATACTAAATACTTTATTGCACCCCACTAATGCGTTTTGTGGTGCGCAATGTTTAGCTACCCGGTAGTACAATTTGCCACGCACCTTTCTTTTATAAAAATCACAACAAAAAAAGAATAACCGAAATCGGTCTAGCGTGATGCTTTGACCAAGGAAAATTGGGATTCATTATGATGAATGTATAATTATAGTTGAATGGTTGATATCCGTGTTGCAGACGTGAGTCCGGGGATGCACATGTCTGCGCTGTGCTCGCGCGCCTGGTTCCGGCCGCGCGCGCCGCGAGCCCCGCGCGCGCGCCCGGCCCCGCCCGCCGCGCCGCCGCCCGCCGCGCACTGCCGGCCCTACCCGCCGCCCAAACCACCCAAGAAACACCCCAGTCAGTATTACTGTACATACCTATACCTATCGCCGCGAGCCCCGCGCGCGCGCCCGGCCCCGCCCGCCTCGCCGCCGCCGGCCGTTATGAGTTATGTATAGACAGACGAACTATGTTCTTCTGGCGCTTGGCGGCCGCTCCCGCGGCCCGCTCGCTTTGCGCGTTGTTTTCTATACTCTAACATAGCCAACTGGTTTCTATAAATAATCTGACGAATGTGGAATCTGGCGGATGTGTCCGAAAGCGTATTTTTTGATTGTGTTGACTCAAAAGCTTGATTTTGCTACAGCTTCAAGGATCCACAAACCTAAGTATTGGATATTAATGTCAGCTTTACCAGCTGCAGCAGCATACCTCCACGTCTTCTTGACATACAGTCAGACAACAAAGTGATCCTATATGAGTTCCTTGTTTTCTTTTGAAAGACGAAACCCTAAAAAACTATAACATAGCAACAACAACAAACTGAAAAATATAACCAATGCTATGTTTTTATTTTGTGTAATACAAAAAAAAACTTATAAAAATAAGTTTGAATATGAAAATAAGTTTCCGAGCCGAGGGCCAAAAGAAATCCATATTAAAGTTTGTGAGCAAGAAGTTTGATTCGTTTTTATGTGATTGAACAGACTGATTGTGATTAGATTTTCATAAAATTAAAGTCATTCATGTAGGTCAGTTGGTTGGTCTGTTGGTAGTGGCCAGCTATGATGACAAAGATAATATGCCGCTCGACAACTTAACATCTCCAATGCATGGAATTGCTCAGATGAAATGTAACTACAGTCACTTTGTTGGTCTGATAGGAATGTCTAAGTTGGCTATGCCACAAGTACTTGTGGCATAGCCAACTTAGACTCTTAATCATATATTATACTCGTATATAGTTCTATCGAAACTTCTAATTGTTATCTGCAATTAGTGGTCATCTAAAAAACATTAAACAGATGGACAAATATTTAGTACAATTCCGCCAATCTATTCCTAAAGAGTTACCTCCAAAAGAAATTCGACACGTGTTTCGCCCCTCCACGAGGCATCTTCAGGAACATTTGACTCACTCCGCACCCCGACGAAAAAACACTCTGCTCTGCAGACTTGTTGCTTCGACCAACGTCAGACTGAGACATCAGTCTCTTTGGCGATTTGTCCATCTGTTTAATGTTTTGTAATGGATTACCGCAAAGTCACGCCTAAATCAATTATCTAGTGGTCATCTTTAAAAGCTTCATCAGAAAATTGTATTCTCTGATGTAATTTTGTCCATTAGTAACTTACTACAGTAAAACTCAGCCCAACTCACGGTAACCAAAAAGCTGTTTATTTTTTAAAGGAAAGTCGCAATAAAAAAAAATCATATATTTTACCTTTTTTACCTAAACATTATGTATTAACAATAAATATTAAAATAACCAGATAAAAAGTGACATAGTTTTAAATTAAAAAAAATTGTCTGTTACAGAACTAAAAAGAGGTAGACCTCCATTATCAAGGAAGATTCGAGAGAGGGAACGCGAGGAAGAAGCTTCCGGACACGACAGGTAACTTAGATACATCAATGATGTATAAATACATATTTACATACAGACTGACGACCATTGCACTGTCTCTCTGTGATGCAATTACGAATTAATTAAATTTAAAATAAACTAAGAATTGATTAGAATTGATAAGAATAAATTAAATTTAAAATTTAAACTTTTTATTAAAAAAGTAATTCGCAGAAGCTAAGATCTATCTTACAATCAAATATTAGCTGATGAGTTCTTTAAAGCTCTTGTAGTCATGTGAATAAAGCATATTTTAATGTAAACATTATAGTTTTGTATACTTATTACCTTGCTCTTGTATTCGTTTTTCGTAGATAAGCTAGTTATAAGAAGGGTCATATAAAAAAGCTTTAGGATCAGGACTAGTTTCTTGACAGTTCCTTTCGGACTTTGGTTAAGAGGAATTGCACCTAACTTAACATGTTAGATATTTTAAAGTGATCATTTTTATCGTATTGAATAAATTACTTTTGATAATTATGTCATTATACGAAAGAAAGAGGTTAGTTCTTTATAACTATTTAAACGATTCTACAAAATGTTTAATTGAAACTAGGTCAGAGAGAAGATAGACAGGGAGACAGAAACACCCGGTCGAAACATCGTAGAAGCCCACTGTTACTTCCATTAGCGTGGCCAAACAACTTTTGAAAACCAGGAACGAAAGAAAAAAACAATGAAAATGTATGTAACAGGCAGCCAGTATTTATAAAACATGATAAATTATAATGTTATTGCAGGGCTCGCGGTCGTACCAGCACGGATTCCCGCTCGTGGCGGCGCCAGTCGTACGATATCGACAACATCGTCATACCGCAGAGCATCGCAGCCAACAACCGACCTCAGATACTAGAGTATAAGGAAATCATCACGCCCAAGTAAGACAACCATTAATACTTCATTACTTCTAACACACACTCTACACTACATCCTCCAATCTATACTAATTGGCCGAGCGAGCGAGTGGCTCCGTTTCAGCTTAGGCAAAAATGCTTTCGTATGTCTGTCCGACCGGCGTCTGTCCGGATGTTCTCCTGTACAGGTCGCATTTCTGAACCGATTCTCGTGGAATTTTGTGAACAGGTTCTAAAACTATATAGATTTATTTGGATTCAGTTTTTGGAAATTATTCAAAATTGCGGAGATATGAGGGTTGTAAATGTAAAAAAAGTTATATATCAGTCATTTGAAAAATGTTCGCGAGGTCTACAGCTCACAGAGCCGCTAGTACTAGTAGTATTATAAATGTGAAAGTAACTCTGCTGTTTGTTGTGTTTTTCAACTAAACAGCTGAACCGATTTTGATGGGACCTTGGAGAAGGACATAGGCTCTTTTTATGTAGGTACCACGCGTGCGAAGACGCGGGCAGTAGCTATCACTTATAAAAAAAAATTACACCGCTGAAAAAACTGAAAAGCAAAAACGAATACTTAAACCTATTTTATTTAACCTAAATATTTGTTTTTAAATTAATGTAAGTAAGTAATTTTGAGTCCCCAAACCATACATACGTCTATACAAACTTTCGCTTCTGTAATATTTTGAGTACTCCCAGACTCTCAAAAACTGCATTTGCTAGACGCTTTAGATATTTTTCCTTCCCCTTTTTATATCGTTGTGCCAGTAAACACTGTCAATTATCCTGTTTACATAATGGAGTTAAAGAGAGAATAAGGAAGTGGCTCCTGACATTGGATTATAACGGAACAGAAAGCCTTCTGGAAATCCAAACCTGACATTACTTTTTCATAGTCTCTTGCTATCAACCCATTCCCACTTCCCTGTTAGTATATTACTTACTTTGACACTCACTCACTCACTTATGCCCTTCTAAAGTCCCTCGTTTGGATTCCCCCTACTCCATCGCACATATTTGTATTGTATGTAATGTTATCGTAGTTTTGGTTTTTGCACGTAGTAATGTTTACTTATTAAATTTTTAATTTTTTATAGTTTTCTTTGGTTTACTGTACTGTTGCTTTATTGTTTATCTGCCCTGTAATGTGTACTTTTGTGAGAGGTAATTACGTTTTGCTTGACCGATCTCCCGCGATACAGGCCTGGCCTAGTGCGGGGATCACCAGTAACATGTAATATGTATGTGAAATTTATTTGGTAAATAAATATTATCTTATCTTATCTTACTCCCCAACTGTTTTTCTGTTTACTATTTAACTGTTTAATTCCCAGGATTGGTAGACATTATAATACAAACATTATTATTAGCACATGCCCAGCCAGATTTTGCGGTGTTAATTACTATTTTTGAAAACATTAAACAGCTGGACGAATATATAGTACTATTCCGCCAATCTATTTTTAATGAGTTAGAGACGATCCAGACGCATGCACGAGAGGTGCCAACAATTGAAAAGCCATGCAAAGCGTAAATAAAAAATTAGCGCACACCACTACACATGCAACCTCAAAAATAAATTCGACACGTGTTTCGCCTCCACGAGGCATCCTCAGAAACAATTGTCTCGCTCCACACTATCGAAAAAATACCCTGCAGACTTGTTGCTTCGCCGAACGCTGGGTTGAAACTGAAAATATTAAGTACATATTTATCCATCTATCCGTATAAAGTTTTCTAATGGATTTCCTCAAAGTCATGCTTGAATCAATTATCTACTGTTTTGATTTACCATTAAAAACCAGTAGCCTTGTTGGGTCCAACAGTACAAAGAGCCATTTGTATTTAAAACTAAGAGACCCGAGTAGGTTCACTAAGCAGTGAGCGCTCATTGTCTTTCTTTCTTCTTTAATGACCTGTGACATACTAATGTCAATTCTGCCAATGTCAAGTGGTTATAGTTTACTAGCTGACCCGTGCCCACTTCGTTGGGCGATTACAATTTCACAAAAAATATTAAAGTACTAATATCATTATAAAAAAAATATAGCTAGCTATTCAAATTATTGTAATGATAACAGAGATTAATAAAGTTACGGATACATTATGTTTTGTGCTGGTTAAGTTACGTAAGGTAATGTCCCTACAACCCCTACAAACCCCTACAACCCCTGAAAACCCCTACAACCCCTGAAAACCCCTACAACCCCTACAAACCCCTACAATCCCTAAAAACCCCTATAAACCCCTATAACCCCTACAATCCCTAAAAACCCCTACAATCCCTAAAAACCCCTACAACCCCTAAAAACCCCTACACAATCCCCATCTGAAAAAGTTTCAATTTGACAGCAAAATCCCCATTAACAAAATGATCCGCCATTTATTGAATTCATTTGTTACAAAAAATGTGATAAATGAAGAACCGCTCGACCGATTTTGTGCAAACTTCACATAAACCATCTACTAAATAGTCCGAACAAAGCCTAAACATTTGGTTTGGATAGGTGAGCCCGTTCTTGAGTTATAAAATTACAACGAAAAGTGGCATTGATTTTTATATATATAGAACAAAACACACTTATAACACTAATTAAAATAATTAATTGAATTACCTAATGATGAAAAACATTATAGTTATAATGTATTTAATCTTTGATTGTACACACATTCTTACGAAAGCGAAATTATATCGAAAATATATTATAAGAAGTGGTGAAAACAAAATTCTACACCTACTGTGATAAAATATGCCTATTCAAACTAAAAATATAAAGAATCAAAGTTTTTCAATGGTACAAAATGCTCGCCATTTTTTTTTTTCCACAAAGTCGGTTTTATTCAACCGATTTTTATTATCAGCCAGTATCTTTTTGATCTAATGCAAACATTTTATATTAAACTTAATGGGAGATATCAAACCTCTGTGGTAAATTTATATCTAAATAAAAAAGTAAAAAACAGTGCAATAATGAGATTTCATATAACATTACTGCACTGTTTTGGTTCTAAGCAAAAAATACGTCCTTTGTGATCAGTTTTGTAGTGAATAATGATAACATTACTACGTAGTTGAAAGAAAATAATAATAATGGCGTAAAACTGTGGAGGGTGTAAAAGAAGGCTTATTGTGTGAAAGAAACAGGAGACCGGCTTCGGTCTCATCCCTACTCCGTTCTGTTTACTGGGCGAGAAGTGACACTTGATCAGTGATAAAGTGATAATTGATCATTTATCGAGCGGGATGAAAAATTACTAAAACAACTATTAAAAAATATGGGTTGGTGATAGAAGGGTGAAAATTTAGGCTTGTATGTATTTTTTAATGCCACATTATAAAAAAACATAAAATAAAATGTTGTCCTTAAAATTAAAAAAAAATGTTAGGGGTGGACAACCCTTATCACTTAGGTGTATGAAAAATAGATAATAGCTGATTCTCAGACCTACTGAATATGCATACCTACTGTCATTTCATGGAGTAACATAGCTCTGCTAATTTAATATTTTTACCCGTTTTATTGCATGTTTAATCAGTAATCTTGGAGGAATTTTAATGAATAAATTGTGACTACAGGACGGGTATAGATAATTGAATTATATGTGTATTGTGGTGCAATGTGATTTGAACGACGAGGAATCCCAAGAAAATTCTAGACGCCATTCCGCGTGACGTCTAGAATTGACAATTGACCATCGACTAAGACTAATAACGAACAAACTGACTATAAACACTTGACACAGGCAGAATTTACATTAGTATAAGCACATTCAACTTTCTCTTTCAACCATTACATAGGCATAGGTCTTTCAGTAGCCTATTAATTCCAGAATAAGTGACTGTCCAGTTTCTATATGTTTCTATCTATATAATTACAGATGGCGTGTAATGGAAATAGCAGAGGCGCCGATGAATAACGGCATGTCCAAGTTTAACCATCGAATATCGTTTGAAGAGAGTGATGTAAGTTTATTTCATTATGTATAATGTAGGTGAAACTGGTTTTGGTCTTTGCAGTTTTTTTATGATCATTCTATATATATTCTATCACAATGACAAATCGAACATGTGTTTTAAAATTTACAATATTTTACAAAACATTCATTTTCATTAGAAAACTTTTATACAAAGGCACATCTTAGACCTATCATTTTAGACATGTAAGCTGTAAAATTATTATTTTTTGGCCTAATAACTATTAAACATTTAACATTTAGAATTTAATTGTTATTTTTATTTCCTAAATTATAAATTCTGATACATCTTTAATAGAAAATAAATTAAAGTACCTATTTAGGTTAAATTTAGAATTTACTTAGGTTAAATTAAGTACTTGGGTTGCACGCCAAAGAAAAGAAATGTATCACATGTGTTCAAACAAAAAGTGTGAAGACTGATGAAAAGTCTATCTATCTATTTAAAATTCGAGCATTGTATATGCTATTATTTTTAAATAAGCAATGTTTCATTTAATTTCTACCTACTATTCAATTATAAAAAGTGCGTAAGTATACATTTTATTTACTTTCGGAAAACTAGCAGCGCATATAATAGAAACATTTATAACAATATTGATTTCAGCGCAACTTTGGCCATAAATAAATAATAAAATCGTATCGGCCTCAATTCTGTTGGCACCAACCTAACTATTTTTAGCTAAAATTAGGCTTAGAACTGTCAAATGAAACGTTGGTATTCTGCTGTAACCAACTTATCCTAATTTAATTTTATCAAATTTAGTCAGATGGTACCAACCGGTAGGTTTAACAAATTCTACGACTAACTAAAATATATTTTAGACAATTCCTAATTTTAGAAATGAACCAACCGAATCGCCACCATCGTCTAAATATTATTTTTAGCCTATTTAAAAATACATGGCTCACATCACGATGACTAGATGTCCGATAGAATACTTACATATTTTTAAATATAAATAAATTGATCGAAAAGCTAAATAAGTTTTTAGGTTGGAGTATAATTTAGAATAGGTTGTCCATTTGCAGGAGGAGGATGTGACGGAGGCCGCGATCCACGGGCGGCACTACCGCGCCGAGCGGAGCGAACGGTCGCGCTATCTGCGCCAGCAGCGGCCGCGGCGCGCGCACACGCCGGACGACCAGCCCTCTGCGTCGTCGTCCTCGCCCGTCCCGCCGCCCGTCCCGGCGTTACCCGCGTTACCCGCGTTACCCGCGCCTCCTGCAGAGGTAACTAGCTCTGCCTTCTGCGCTGTACGTTAAGGGTTTGACTCCCTCCCAGGATAAACATTTGTGTGATAGATGTTTGTTCTGTTTCTGGGTGTTGTATATATATATAAGTATTCTATGAGTCATCTGGTCACCATAGTAAAAGCTATGTGGGTATGGGGCTAAATGGTGTTGGGTGCATCGTCCACCAATATTTATTTATATGTCAAAATAATGTCTTTTTGTCGATGTCAACTGTTAATATTCTTTAGTATGATACCGCAAAGTCGTAACTTTTGTTATTTGATATGAAATGGTGTCTTATCATATAAAATAATTATACTGATTATTTTAGATCACACAATAGAAACAATAAAAATACTAATAAAACCGAAAATAACTTATTAGATTAAATAATAATATTAGAGCGCAATATTTGCATCGCAATACGGTCTAAAATAATCGCCTTGAACATTGCTAAAACTTGAACATTGCTTAAAATTCGCCTTGTCACCTTACACCTAACAAAATGAGATGGCACTATTTTAACAGTGATTAACTTTTGACAGTAGTTGAGTGACATTTATAAGTATGGCCGAGTGCAACCTGCATATTCACACAAATCTCTGTCAATAACAACTATCAGAATATTGAGTAGGTAGACAGATGTTTAGCCTATCATACCAATCTATTGTAACGACTTAGACACAAAATAACTCACTCGTGTTTCGCCTCTCCGCGAGCTATTAAGTCAAAGGCTGAAGCTGTACTATATAGCTATACTCTTTGTATAGCAAGGATGCTATATCAACAAGCTCTTATGGTATTGTATAGGAATCTGTACAGCTTAACAATAAGCCTTGTTTCTCAAATAATAATATTAAAAACATTATTGAGAACACTACAAAACAAATATATAGAGAAAAAAAGTACACAAAAAGTGTCCTGGAATAAAAAAAACCGTTTTCACAACCCCCGAACTAGTAGAATTGTGTCTCGGGAAGTTATTTCTATCCCTATCGACAGCAACGGCGGATCCAGGGAGGGGTCACGGGGGTCATGACCCCCCCCTGAGCTGGTTCCAGGACTTAAGTGGACCACAAATTGAACATAATGATTTTATTTATATATTTTGTCACCATACAGATTTTATGTAACTACATACCTTCAATATTTAATTAATTTAATATAATAACTTTGTATGATGGCAAACGTTTGGGAACGAACGCATCGAAAACTTGAATTTTACCGCGCCACTGCGCCACCGCGCCACACTTGCGCGCGCTTGTCGACTACGTAACGTCTAGCTAGACCTAACCTCAATCGGAATCGGAACGACTAAACTTCAACATATTAACATAGTTCCAAGTTAAAAAACTAAAATTTCTTTCTACCTATAATGTGTTTATAAGTGTACCTTTATAAGTATCCTTAAAAATTGTTGCTGCAAATTCATTAATTACAAGAAATGGTAAGTAATCAGTTTCTCATTATTCCAGTGAGTGTGTGTGTTTTAACTTAAATGTTATTGTTGTTAATGCTCATAAAGTACCTCATAGGTAGATATGTAGGTACCTACTACTGAAAGAGTGCTGCGTGACTTATGTACCTACTTATTATTTTTTTTGGACTAGGGAGATTGAAGAGCATTAAGGCGTTTCCCGGACCCAATCCCGTATTTTCGCTATCTTTAGATGCCCTCAAAAACTGAAGGAAATGAAAGTAAATGCAAAGTCCACATAATTCTTTAATTTTTTATCTTTAAAATCCCCATTAGTTATTTAGTTTTTTTATTAAGCTTCGTATTTACTTGGTTTAAAATTCACAAAAAAACCCACTAAAATAGAAGTAAATCTTCATCTCCTTCAAAAGTTGATTTTATTTGTTTTATTGGTTTACACCAATAGATAGGAAATTCAATAATTTAAATTTAAATTCATTGCATTTGGGAAAAAATATGAAAGTTGAATTTTTTATAAATTAAATTTCAATAAAATGTGAGTCGGACAGAGAACCCGCGTCGTTCGTCGTCCCTGTCGACTGTGTTGAATCTCGTATTAATTGTCTCTCTCTCTGTCATTGGGTCAGGGTAGCACCTTAAGCTTACTGACCTAACCTAAAATCTTAGATAAATTCACACAATGAAATCAAGTGTATCGTCGTGACCACACTGATTTTAATGCTCTTTAAAAATAAAATAAGAGAGCAACCAACAGAATGAATATAGCATGCATAAACTTAAAAATAATCTTGGTTAAAGTTCTTAAAAGCACCTAGCGCAAACATCGATGCAAACTATTGCGCGACAGAAAAACATTGCGCTTCATTAACAGGCATGCATTTACAACAAGTAAATAGTAATCTACCTACCTACTACTTTTTACCTTATTTGTATATTACAGATTTTTAAAAACTATAAAATATTAGAGAACCTGAAATTGTTTTGCTTGTTTAACACTGTACTTACCTGTTACCTGTACTGTTTGATGTAGGTAAGTACCTACCTAATAAAAAATCGTGTAGGGGCCTAAACTTAAGTAAGGTCTTTATGGAAAATGCAGTGGACTGTAAAACCTATATTATTATGTTTTTATGTACTTATAACTCATATGTTTACAAAAGTTTGTTGTCTGATGTGGGGTGTGAAATTTGCATGGTTTTGCTTTGTTTTGTGAGGTAATGCGCCTGCGCCACCAGCCTGTACTATAGCGAATGTGGGTGTTTTTATGTATATATATTTAATATGTATTTGCAACAGTCTGTTGTCTGTTGTGGGGTGGAAATTTGCATGGTGAAATTTGCATGGTTTTGCTTGCAGGGTGATTCTAAGGGTAAAGGAGATGGTAGTTGTGGATTGAAACGTTCATTAAAAAAAATAGATTCATTTTTCCCAAAGAAACACCAAGGCTTGCTCACTCGAAAAATTCACCTACAAGAACTACAGACGAAAATCATTGTATTGCCGATGCTTCTGCTTCTACAGCTACATTGCCTACATTAACCATAGATGAAGAAAAAACATCTCTCCTGTTACTAACGATATTCAGCCTACAATATGTACATCGACTTCTGATTCTGATCAGATGAAGACTTCACTTTGTCAACCAAAGTTTGTTTCAGATATTGCTTGTTATATAGGGGAAAATATAGATGATTCAACTAAAGCTATGTTGCTTGAAAAGCATTGGCAGCCTCCCCCTAATTATACTTTCCCGCATTGTGTTGTTAATAAAAAAGGAAAACAAACAAAAAAATATGCTGAGAAGTCTTACCTTGACAAGTTTCACTGGCTTGTTTTGTCGCATAAAGACCAGGGTCTTTACTGCAAGTACTGTGCTTTGTTTGTCGTAGCTCCTGGAGGTGGTATACAGACAAAAACACCTTTATGTCGACTCGTAAAAGAACCATTAAAAGCTTGCTAGGTGAAAATGGTGTTCTGCTAACACACCAGCGAAACAAATACCACGAATTAGCTGTCGAAGCAGGAAAGAACTTTTCATTGAGTTTTCATAAACCGGAAATTAACATAATGAACAAAGTAAATAGTCAAAGACTGAAACAAATAAATGAAAATAGAGAACGTTTGCGACCAATCGTAATAACTATAATATTTTGTGGCCATCAAAATATGTCGTTACGTGGCCATCGCGACGATGGTAAATTGCTGAACTATGACAGCGTAGTAGCCGATGAAGGGAATTTTAGAGCCCTTTTAAATTTCCGTATTGATTCTGGCGATATTGCATTGCAGCAACATTTAGAATCTTCAAAATCCAACGCCAAGTACATCAGCAAGACTGTACAAAATGAGTTGATAGATGTTTGCGCAGAAATCATCCAGGAAAACATTTTACAGAATGTGCGGGAAGCTAAATATTTTTCAATTTTGTTCGATGAAACAACATATATATCACATATCTCACAGCTGAGCCTATCATTCCGATATTTGCATGATGGTATTATTAAGGAACATTTTGCGACTTTTTGTGATACCTACGATGCTCTTAGACGTGAAGACAACAATTCAGGTGACATAGAGCCTCGATTGACAGGTGCAGCATTGGCAAAAATCGTTGAAAATCTGTGTACCAAATTTTACTTAGATTTATCTTGGTGTGTCGGTATTGGAACTGACAGCTGCTCGTTTATGGCATCAGATACAAAAGGTGCAGTGCAAGAATTGATGAAAATAGCCATTCATGCTAAACGTTGCTCGTGCAACAACCATGTGCTCAATAACTCATTGGCAAGATCATCCAAAGTAGTTTCCTGTCGCAATACATCTGGCACAATGAGAAAAGTTGAGACATTTGCCAATGCATCCGCTAAGAGGCATGAAATTTTTAAATAGAACTGGGAGCTGCCATGCAAGGTATTTGTGAGACAAGTTGGGTAGAGAGGCATGATGGGCATCTTCAATTTCAAGGAGACAACTTAGTCAAAATTTGTAGCGCTCTGGAGAAGATTTCTGCTTGGCAAGACCAATGATGCGCATTGCTTGCTGCAAACATTGCGCAGTTCTGACTTTATTATATCCTCCCATCTGTTTAAGTGATGTATTAGGTGGGTACTTCCCTAAATTATTCTATTTCTTATTGTTTGGCAAATGAACTTATACGAGTATACTAAACCTACTTTAAAATTATGTTGTTGTTTTGTTATTATTTTATGCTACGAGTACATACCGTTTATATTAAGTTATACATTCTTAGTTTATGCACTACAGTCACAGTCAATTACTTTTTATTTTTCAGGTACTACTGTATCTTTAAGCAGAATACTGCAATCGAACTCAATTGATTTAAAAAAAGCTACGGACGCTATTAATGATACTTTAAGTGTTTTACAAAATAAAAGAGAAAATATGGACGTAATCTACCGACAGCTTTTTGAAGAGGCTAAAGAAGTAGCTGAGCAGCTAGACGTAGAAATTAAATGCCCAAGAATAGTATCAAAACAAATACACAGGCCCAATAACCAACCTGCCCAATCTGCTGAAGAGTATTTCCATTCAATAATAAGTGATCTCCAGGACCGCCTCTCTCCTGATGTACTTAATTTGTTTCAGCTAAGCGTTTTCATGCCAAAAAGCGAATATAGTAATGAAGACATTGAAACTGTGAAACAACTAGCTACCGACTATACATTATTACTAGATAACTGAGAAAGTTTCTGTCATTGTAAATGAATATCGGCTGTGGATGGTGAAGTGGCAGGCGTGGCAGCGGAGCCAGGACATACCGCAGTCGATTTCTGATCTTATTTTAAATTGTGACATCGATATGTATCCTAATATAAGATTTTTTTTATGTATTATGGCTACACTACCTGTCAGTGTAGCGACAGCAGAAAGGTCTTTCTCTATGTTGCGCGGAATGAAATCATGGCTAAGATCTTCAATGGTTGAAGATCGCCTAACCGGACTGGCACTTCTCCACGTTCATAAAAACGTACCCATTGACGTAAATGACGTAATAACGCGTTTCGGGAGAAGACGTAAAAGAAAAATTGATTTTCTTATTTAAATATATGTATTTTGTCTGTTTCTATTTTGTTTGTTGGAAACCCTTGTCGTACCACCTCTTCACTTTTGCGGAGTTTTGCGTCATACCCCTCGACATACCTCTAGCTGTTATGACAAATCATTCACCACGGTTATGGAATATAAATAGGCTGCCTCATTCCGTGCGTGATAGTGCTTCTCTGGATGTCTTCAAGAGAAGATGGCAATATGTACGTGTATATGTACAAGTTATTATGTGTTAAGTTTTTCAAGTGTACAATAATGAATAAATATTTTTAAGTACAGTACTTACGTACATTAATAAAATACCTACTTTTTACTTGTAATCTATTGTTATCAAAATTAAATTATAAGTTCTTGACTTGACCACGACTATGTGACCCCCTCCTGGTGCCAAAGCTGGATCCGCCCTTGATCGATAGCCCAATGGAAATAAATGGAAACTAGACTTAAATATTCGCTTTTATTCCTCAGTCTAATCTTGAACAATGTATTTGTTTTCCAGACGATACCACCATACTCGCCGCGTCGTTTCCCGCTCCCAGAGGATGCTTACGTAGAGATGTTATCGGCCATGCCCGACGGGTACAGACCGAGCAGTCCAGATCCTGATCCCGACCCCGACCTCACACACCCCATAGACGACATCATGGAAGACGAGAGCAGTACGCTTTCGCCCGTCTCACCCTCGGCCTACGAGGGCGACGACCCCGACGACCTAGAATGGGACCCCAGTGTTGAAAAAACGGACCGAAAAAAGAGTACCTTTCGGTAGTCCAAGAAACGACAATAATTTCCTTAAATTATTGTCAATATCAGTGTTAGTGAGTTTAAATAGACACTGTTAAAGTGTAGTGAGTTTTGGGAGATAAAGATTTTTTTAAATGAAGTGAAGAAACTACTGACAAATCAGTTATGGTCAAGTCAAGGTGGTAGATTATAAAGGTCAAACTACATACCGTCGCATCCGTACTGCGCGTCTGTTTAAATTTCATACAAAACACGTCTTTTAGATAGACGCGCAATGATCATAATCATTTGACCATCTTCGTAAAAACTGTCTAATTGTTATAGATACTCTAGAATAATATAAAAAATAACATCATTAATTGAGTCTGCAAAGAAGGTTCTTTTTAAATACCTTAAAACAGTTTCTAAATAACTTTTGTAACAGCAATTTGAACTTTTCAACAAATGTAAAGTAGAAATTTTGTATCATCAAGTTAGAGAGTCAAAAGTCATAGAAATATCTTTTGTAAAGTTTTTTAAACTTACGCGATCAGAACACATTATTATAAATATTAACGGGTATTTATCGCGTTTATTTACCTATTTTTCCCGACGTTAGTGTATGTTTATAAGAGTGTAAACCTGACCACGACAGATATATACCCGCGATAAATACCCGTTAATATTTATAATAAAATATCTTTTGTCATGTTAGAAAATAAATGTCTACAAAGATATACAAATAAATTAAACAATGAGATAGATTCAGATGTGTTTTATATAAATGATTGTATGTTAAACATGTTATCCTTTTAAATTATAATTACATACCTTTGAATAACAATTCAAATTTATTGTCAATGCACAATGCTAAGATAAAATTGTAATGTGAAATATTTGTTTGCTGTAATGCTTTCAAAGTAGTACAAAACTGTACTTCCTAAGATTATCTTGACTTAGGTTTTGTAGATTTAACTGCTTTAACCAAATATAATAGCATAATTTCATACATTGATGCAGGTTAAGATATCATCTGGGGTAACTTATAACTATATTTATATTATAGGATCTTAACCAATTACCTACCCTACCTTACTCTACTCTTGATATTTTGATTAATTTTGTAATTGTACTGATTACAAATTACGTGAACAAGTAGACTAAAGAGTTTTGTATAAAACTTATTTCTCTCAACCAGAATAACTACAACTTGGCAGTCACAATTATCACATCAGTATAGTGTATTTGAATATTATTGCTAAGTATGTGTTCAATGAAGATATATTAATGTCGAATATTTAAATAGTTACATTAAGCCTATCATTATTGTATACTTGCAACTTGTGCTTTATATGCATAATCAATGTAGTTCATGAGCATTTCAATGATACTACATGTACATGTTAGGTAAA
Organism: Lampropteryx suffumata; assembly: GCA_948098915.1. Classification (NCBI taxonomy): domain Eukaryota; kingdom Metazoa; phylum Arthropoda; class Insecta; order Lepidoptera; family Geometridae; genus Lampropteryx; species Lampropteryx suffumata. The sequence goes on along the minus strand of OX402557.1, from coordinate 16,816,806 downwards.
AAAAACATTGCAATATGACCGATTTAGATTGACAATAATAATGTATTATTGCAATTAGTTCACATACATATCTATCTTTTCTATACAAAAGTTTACGCCTCTTTTAACCTTCAATATGCTTAATATAAAGAACAAATTAATTTTTTGCTTATTGATATTAATCGCGATATGACTTGATACTTTAAAATTCATAAAAAAAACTAGTTACACTACTGGTGAATTTCATTGATCAGTGTTTTTACAAACTTTTTGCAACATTCCTTCCAATATTTTCTCGATAACTGATTGAATAAATTAAGATGGAATGAAGTTTTTCTTAGATTAGATACTGTTGATGATAAGAACATTATTCTAAGATAATTTCGATGTGAGTTCATTCAGACTTTAAAATAAATAGATTTGTATTTTGTATTAGTATTGAAGCCCTGGAAACGCTTAGCGGATGTATAAAACTAAGTGCAAATAAAATTTAAAACTGGCTTTAAAAACTGAACTAGTGAATCTCTAAAAGAGTAAATTTGGATTTCAAAGAACATCTAAATTATTTTGTCCTTGATCGCCGTATGCTGCTGTTTTTAACATTACATACACTCATAACTTCACATACAGCTGGTAAAGTCGTGTGTATCAAGATTATTTAGATTATTTAGAAAGTTTTATAATCAAAAACATGAAAACCAAAATGCGTGATGGATTGTTTTTCTCTTATTTTCGTTGAAAATCTAAGTTCATGACATGTTATGAATATTATTTAAAAATAAGTATAAAATGTATTTACGTACCTATGTATTTGTATGATAATAATTTTCTCGTAGTTTAGAGGTAGCATTGGTGTTTACAAAATTGGTTTGATATACCCTCCATCTTATATTTCCATAATTAGCTAGTGTTGAGTTTAACTATGCTTTATCCTTGTCATTCTCATGTTAAAGAATAGAGATGGCAACAGATTAAACAACACGTTAACTAGTGTTATGTTTATAATATAGACCCATAGTATTTTTAAAGTTAGTAAAGCATGTTTGTTGATTTATTTGTGCCAAGTATAGTTTATAAATTCTATGTTTTCATATAATGTATTTAGGTACTACCTGTTCGGTCTATTTACGCTAATGCTGTTCTGAAAGGACTAAGGACTAAAAGGATTTAAATTAGTTGTATGACTCGACTTGTATGAACTTTTGATATGAGCTTTTTATTTTGCGAAGCATTCATAATTGTGTTAATACACAAAACTGTAAATAATCCGTTTCTATTTCCAATAGAAGCTTGTCTTCACTAGTTTTTGTAATACTACTTGAATCAGGCATAATTATGGCTGATGCACTCAAGTTTATGTATAGCGTACTGGTAGCGTAAAATAAAATAAAGGCATTCAAATTAACTTCATTGTTTCAGTTTCAAAACTTTCGTGAGATTCTATGTTACAATAGATACTAGTACCTATATACCGTGTATTTCCTTTTTTTTTCCACCGCGGAACAAATGTTTGCTTGGTCTGAAAGTATTTGTCTCGGGGTCTGGGTGTTTCTTTTATAATATGTAAGTATTTACAAAAGAACGTGCAAAAAAAACGTGCAGCACTCGGGGACTGCCGCGGTAAAGCTATTGCATAGGATTTTTTTATCAACTTATGCAATTATAATTATTTATTCCTACAGCGCAGAAGGCAGAGCTACTACTAACTAAGCGGACAGGCCAGTCAAATATAAAAATAAAATAATAATTCCCAAATGGTAAGTAGGTACGTAATACCTACATACAAGTAGGTATCCAACATACTTTAATAATGATTGCTAGGTTTTCATTTACCTATGTACCTACCTACTCTTGAGATACAATTGTTAAAAAAAATGCATACCTATCTACCTACATTACACTACAGATGGTTTAGGTAGGTATGTAAATAAAACTTAAACAAGTGTCGGAAGGTTAGGTAGGTACATATGAGAAGACTACCTACTTTAATCTTCATACCTAGGTGAGCCTAGCTGTTTGGTTTGCCTAAAACCCACGCATCACTACATAGTATAAATCAAAGTCGCTTCCCGGTCTGTCCCTATGTAGGTATGCTCAGAACTTTAAAACTACGCACTTTTGACTACGGATTTTGATGCGGTTTTTTTAATAGATAGAGCGATTCAAGAGGAAGGTTTATATGTATAATACATGCATAATATAAAAGAGAAAACCCGATAATTTTAAAGGTTTCAAATCACATTAGACATTCTGTAGTATATTTAGTATCAGCATTGCACCCGTGCGAAGCCGGGGCGGGTCGCTAGTAATAAATAATTCCCAAATAGTAGGTACGTAATACCTACATACAAGTACCCAACATAGATAATGATTGGTAGGTTTGCACATACCTATCATATGTAGGTACCTACTCTTGAAATTACACCACAGATAGATTTTACGAAATGCGTCGCTCCGGTCCCGACAGTGACAGAGTTATATGAAAGAAGCGAATGGCTATGTCATAATTTTAATTTTAATTATTTTACCTTATACCTTTAATAAAAAAATTAGGATATGCGAGCTGAATTGAACTTGGTTGCGTCGCCGCAAGAGTCGCTGTTTATAGTAGGCGGAGAGGAGGGTTTTATTTTCGTTACGGAATTTCTTGATTCGGTCGCCGCGCTCAAAGCCCGCGATAAAAGCTATGCAATAGCTTAAAAAAGTATATAGGTACCTAGTTTATCAGTCTTGTGGTACCCATAACAAGCTCTGCTTGTTTTGGGGCTAGATGATGCTGTGTGAAATGAAATGCAACATTTGGGCGATGAATGTAGTTGTTAGTGGTTATATATGTATCAGTACCTGGATGACAGAGCTTTGCTCGGTATAAAACGCCGATAAAACGATGTTTTCTAGATTGATCTATCGCCCCCGAAATCCGCCGCTAAATTTCATAAGAATCGGAGACATTTTCGAGATTCAGATTATATACCTATATATATATATATATATTTACAGATGTATATAATTGTAGACTTTCGTCTTAAGGCCTCAAGACGAAAGTCTACAATCAGTGCGTGTTGCCAGTGGTAACATGAGGAACTGAGACTTTGTCGCTAACTATTGGCCTCATACACATGCTCAACGTGCTATGGCTCTCCATAGCACGTTGCGCGACTCTGAGCTATGTTGGGTGTTTCACTACGTGATAAATCCGCAACGAGGAAATCCGTAGAAGAACCAAAGTCACCGACATAGCACTCAAAATTTGCAAGTTGAAGTGGCAATGGGCAGGCCATATAGCTCGCAGAACCGATAACCGTTGGGGAATAAAAATTCTCGAATGGCGACCAAGGACAGGAAAACGAAGCGGAGGACGACCCCTCACCCGATGGACTGACGACATTGTAAAGATCGCAGGAAGTCGGTGGATGAAGAGGGCTCGAAATCGCTCTTCCTGGAAATCTTTTGGGAAGCCCTATGTTCAGCAGTGGATTTCTTATAGGCTGATATGATGATGATATATATACAAGAATTGCTCGTTTAAAGTAAAATGACGACCTCTGTGGCGCAGTGGGCTAAGACCCGGCTGAGACGCAGAAGGTTGCGGATTCGTTTCCCGCCGCGGGACAAATTTTTGTACGATCTGCAAGTATTTGTCTCGGGTGTGGGTGTTTCTATGTATAATATGTATGTATTTATAAAAAAAAAAAGTATATACGTAGTATAACAGTCGTGTGGTACCCATAACACAAGCTCTGCTTACTTTGGGGCCAGATGATGCTGTGTAAAATGTCCGGGATTATTTATTATTATTTATTAAAGGTATTAGATACTACGTATTTAAATGTATATAAGTATTATGTCAGACATCGTATTTAACTGTATCCATGTACGAGATGTTTAGTTTGGGACTAGGTAGTATTGTGAGAATTCAGAAATATTTATTAAATAATTTCTGTAGATGAAACATGGCATTACAATACATTGGTATGAAATTAAATTCCGTAACGAAACTAAAACCTAAAAACCCCCACTCCGCCTACCAAGTAGCTCGGCCGCAGTGCTGCCAATAAAAAAATCTCGATTCCCCGCGTCAGTGTTACCAATTCCCCGAAATTACCCGATTCTTATTGATTAATTACCCACAAATTCCCCGAAATGATATTTTTACCTACCTACTTTTTATTTCAATGTATTATATTTATATGACTAGCTGACCCGTGCCCACTTCGTTGGGCGGTTACAACTTAACAAAATATATTAAAGTAATTAGTACTCTCGCTATTAAAAAAAGACAGCTATCCAAATTATTGTAATATTTCCGCATAAATGTAATTTGTCAATGGAATTAACAACTAATTCCTATTTCCTTTCCTTTTAGTTGGCCGGGACTTTAGATTTTGGTCCCAAAATGCATGACCTCCTTTAGGTCAAAGATCTGAGTTCTAAATATAATTTAGTTTAAAAAACTGAAATTGTTAATCGATTTTAGTTGCTGACTGTACCTATTTACTTACATACTACATAACTAACGCGGAAATTAAAATAAAAACTTGTAAAAACAGTATTTTTTATAATGCATCTACTTAGGTGCCTACTTAGGTAGGTACTTACCTATCCAAAAATATGAAATGTACTTAGGTAGGTACCTACCTAAGTATATTTCATATTTTTTTAAATATAAAAGTACTGAGAGAAGCACATAGTCTGGATTATCTTTACGTAAGTGAGGGTCGATTGATAATATTGAATAGGATTAAAAACAATCTAATTATCATACTCTAAGGACCAGGAGTGGTTTAAAGATAAAAAATACAAATCGAAAACATAACTTTATTTTACTTACAATAATAATCTTTAAAATCAACTAAAAATAACCAATAAGAAACAAGGCAACTTCACCAAAACTTTACACAAAACACATAATGAAAATAACAAGACTACGACAAGAAAAATGGCTCACGTGTCACTAATCACTATCTACCACGAAAACTAGTTCCCCTTGATGTTCTCGCATCGAACGCCAACGAGCAAATGACCCCCGTCGCCCGCTTGAGCTTACTTTTATAGGCGTGCCATTCGTTGTTATTCATCGCTGGAGGACTCGGCTAACACGGCCTCTCCTGACAAAGGGCAGTCCACGGCCCTAGGATATGGTGGTGAACATGAGCCGGCGCTAGCTGCAATCGACGGATCGGCCTCAGGATAGGCTTCTAACAGAGGCATGGATGGCTGAATGCTTGGTCCCTGTGCCACGGGATCTGATGAGTTATCCTCGATCTCATCAGGTTCATCATCTGTAAAGACAACGTATAATAGGGGCTCGATATCTTCAAAAGTGCCACCTACTTGTTCATTCTCCGTTCATACTATCTCTCTCACTTAATTCATACATCACACAACATTCATCATCTACTCACAACTCAATCTCACAGACTTCACCTCAGAGACGTCTCAAAATAATAAAAATAGGGCCCTGTTACTATTTTCCACCATGACACGATGAGACGTCTGCGTTTTCATATGGCCGCTCTGCTTCGCTGCCCGTTGCAGAGATCAGCCAATATGAATACGTGTCTACCCAGCCCAGGGTCTGCTGTCCACTCACAAGGACCTCAGGGTAGCACCCCGTGCCAATCCCCGCTGCCGACGATGGTATCGTCTACCTGGCTAGTGTTTCACACTAGCTACAGGTCTGCCGGCCGACAAAACGGGACCGAGGGCTGCCGCCCTATACGCATCGAAAGATACGTCTGCCGACCAAACCATTAATCTTAATCTGCTCATTACATACGTCAACGTCAATAACCATCCAGTAACATACCTACCTATCTAAAAGCCATACGATTTCAAAAATATTGAAAAACGAAAAGCGACCTATGTACTACTGAATCTTCCTACTTAATGAACAAATATGTTTAAACGTTATTTCAAAAAAAAACCCAAACTAATAAGAAAATTAGATAGCTACCAACAGAGACGTAAGCAATGTTTCAGTCAGACTAGGATTAATGTGATCAAGTACTCACTACCGAAGAGTACAAGCACACGTCTCCGGACACCACTCGTCTCGCCACGGCACCATCTACTGCGCAGTAGTCAGTCGTTTCCCCATAGCCTCTGCACAACAGCTTCAGCTTAACGACCGCCTTGCAGTATATTCGTCACCTTGTAGGGGCCGCGCATTCCCGAGTCCAGCTTTCCTGTTGACTGAGAATATTTAATTACGAAAACAAGATCGTTTAACTGGTATTCACGAGGAGAGCACCTCAGTCGGTTTGAATATTCGTCTTGTTTAGCTTGGTTTTCTTTAAGCAGCCGTCGGGCCCTGCTGCGAGTAATTTCACGCAAACCCTCACGATTAGGCCTCATGTTCTGAGCAGCGACGTCACGGACTACGGACGGAGCTTCCAAAGCACCTCAGAGCCCTTGTGATTAACCTCGATTCTAAGCATATTTAAGACTGTGCGCACATACCGTTCTACCTGGCCATTAGCATGGCGCAATGGTGTCTCTGGTGTAATGTAATGCATCTCACAGCCAAGGTCGTTTATTCACGTGACGAATTCGGTAGACTCGTACATTCGACCCTTATCTGTGATCAGTAACTTTGGCACACTGAACAACGAAATTGCTTGTGAAACGATTTTCTTCAGATCGGTCATGTCTTGGCGTTGCATAGGGAACAAAAATGAGTATTTCGTGAACGCACCCATCATAACCAGGACGAACTTCTGTTCTGTTGAGTGATATCTGCTCTCCGCACCGTGCGTTACTTTACTAAAGTAAACTACTACACCTTTCTTACCATCTACGTGAGTCTGTAAAAGAATTGCTCCATAGCCTATGCTACTGGCATCTGTGTGTACCTCAGTAGGAAGCTTGGGATCAAAAATAGCGAGAACTGGCTCGCTAGTTAATGTTTTTATTAGGTCTTGACGAACAGCTTCCTGCTCGGTACCCCAGTGGAAAGAGACGCTCTTTCTTGTTAAAAAGGCAATACATGCAATTTTTGTTGCGTAATTAGGTAAGTATAGGCGAAAATAGCCAGCGAGACCTAAAAATTGTCTAACCTGTTTGACACTGCGATGCAGAAGACTTAGATGCGGATGTGTTTACCAAAGCTTCGACCTTACGTGGGCTCGGCTTCACCTGACCCTGACTCACTACTCTGCCCAGGTATTCGACTTCCATAGCGAGAAAAGTGCACTTGCGAAGGTTAATCGAAAACCCCGCTTGCGTGAGAGTGAGTAAGACTCGATGCAACAGATCAATGCCTTCAGCAACCGTGTGACTCAGAATGAGTACATCGTCGATATAAACGAGAACATTACCTGCACCGATGAAGTCGCGTAGTGTATTATTTATAATGCGTTGGTACACAATTGAGAAATTAGCAAGGCCGTATGGCATCTTAAAATATTCGAAGTTCACTCTTCCTTTATTGGTATTTGGGGAAAGCCTGTTGCCATATAAAGACATGAGAAAAACATGAAGCTTCCCAAGCTATCGATGTGGTCATAGATCAAAGGAAGAGGGTATCGATCTTTTACAGTGATTCTATCGAGGGCTCGGAAGTCGACACAAAGTCTATCTGAACCATCACGTTTCTTGACCAAAATAATATGACTGGCATATTCCGACTGAGATCGCCTAATTATCCCCTTGCCTAACAAATCCGATGTTATGTAACAGACCTTTAGTTTTTCTTGGTACGATAACTTATACGGTCTATAGACCACAGGCGTGGAGCTCGTGAGTTCGATTTCCATTTTACCTGTTTTTACCGTGGTTCCAGCAGTTCCAGCAATCAAAAACTCTGAGAACCTATCAATCGCAGTCCTCAACTCCTCACGTTCCTTACCTTGAAGTGGAGTGTTTACCTCGGTACAGTCGCTAGGTCTGACTGTGTTGACTTCAGTGGTTATTAGAATTACCTTAGAATGAGCGAGGTACTGTCTTTCTTTGGTGCGCACAAATTTCACTCCATCCCGGTTAAGAACGTCGGTGCCGACTATGACTGGAGTGTTCATGCAAGACGATGGCACCACCAAGTCAACCTCGATAGAAATATTGTTAAACTCCAAGGTTACCGTTATGCATGACGTGGATACAACCTCCTTATCACTTATACCCTTCAGCACGCTACGTCTCGGTTTCGGCTGGAACGGGAGATACCTTAATACATCAGACGAGACAAGCGATTTGTTCAAGGCACCACTTTCGATCAGGACATCTACGGGAATACCTTCAACAACGGCCGCTACCACATCATTATTACCCCTAGAATATTTGGGCAAATCGGAACACAAGTTAATTTTGTTTTGGTTTCGCGATTCAGATCGTGATTTGCTAAAACAAGCTACTTCAGTGTGACCTCGTTTTTTTACAAAACGTACCAACTATATTCGAAGATGATTTGGAGGTACCTGCGGTGTCTGAAGATGCTTAAGTTTGTTTTGGTTTTTTGGGACATTGGTTTCGAAGGTGATCATTTTGTCCGCAAATAAAACAAGATCACCCTTCACTACCACCTGGCTTATTCTGATAGGAACGTTTCTGAGGAGCAGCTTGAGAACGCTTATCTTGGTTGAACCTACTAGGTTTTGTATAAATTGATAAGAAGGATACAATTTTGTCCGATGTTAACTCTGCATAAGCGGCGGCTGCACGTATTTGGGGGTTATTAATACCACGTATCACAATAAGCGTTCTAAGCTCCTCGCTCAGTCCTGTCACTACCCTAAGACGTAGCAAGGTACGGCGTGCATATTCGGCGTACGTTGTGTACCTATCGGATGTTTATTTCATTGCCTAGAATAGTATATTGGCAAAGTCTAGTTTGCTAGGACAAAGCGCCTTAAATTCACGTTTAAAGTTACACCACGTTCGATCATTTGTGACAGACTCCGCCAGCCAAACTTTCGCATCCCCTTTGAGGCATAATGCTACGCGCGATAAGCATTCATGGTCACCCCAGATGTTTGTGTTTTTGACGCGTTCTACCTCCTCACACCACGAGTCAATGTTGTGAAATGAAGGGTCAAAATTAGATACGAAATAACTGTGTGACTTATTTGTATGTACCGATTTAATTGCCTCAATAAGAGCATGTGCGAAAGTAGATGCATCAGAGTGTTGAACTACCTAACAGACTGACTACAAACCTCCTGTGCCACCGAGTGAGGTGTCAGGTTAGTAGTAGGTGGGGTATGCGACGTGTCAAGCAAACATGATTCGTTTACATTGGCAAAAGATTGCTCCGCGGTATGGCTAATTGCAACCTGTCTAGGAAACGGCGTTCGATTATGACGACGCTGTCGTGAAATGGGAGAACGTTGAACACGACGGTCTACCCTATGCGACTCGCGAGAACGGGACCGTCGCGTATCTCGCGAACGCGCCCTAATTCTATAACGATGTCGTGGCGTTCGACCCCTAGATGAGCTTCGCGATCGAGATCGTAATCGACTACGACGCGAGGTACGACGCGAGGTACGACGCGAGGTACGACGCGAGGTACGACGCGAGCTACCCCTAGAGCTTCTGCGCGACAAACTACGCGAGCGATGTCGCGTCCGGGCACGCGAGCCATCTCTAGAGCGGCGTCTTGATCGACCACGCGATATACTTCGTGGCATAGTAGTATAGAACAAAATAAAAACTAAAAATGTACTTACGTGATTTTACACAACACAAAAACAAAAAGTGCGGGTAGACTTGTTTCTTTTTGGCGTACGCTTTGTGGGCCTATATCTTGGCTCTTTATCCCACTTCTGATCTAAGGACCAGGAGTGGTTTAAAGATAAAAAATACAAATCGAAAACATAACTTTATTTTACTTACAATAATAATCTTTAAAATCAACTAAAAATAACCAATAAGAAACAAGGCAACTTCACCAAAACTTTACACAAAACACATAATGAAAATAACAAGACTACGACAAGAAAAATGGCTCACGTGTCACTAATCACTATCTACCACGAAAACTAGTTCCCCTTGATGTTCTCGCATCGAACGCCAACGAGCAAATGACCCCCGTCGCCCGCTTGAGCTTACTTTTATAGGCGTGCCATTCGTTGTTATTCATCGCTGGAGGACTCGGCTAACAATACTTTAATGCTGAACATGCATAAACAATCGAATCGACAACAATAAACAATGAATGATGTAGAAATGGATGCGTTCAAATGACATTGACATTTGAACGCATTCAAATGACAGTTGCCTGCCTGCTGCATTTGAGTGGTGTTGCCAATCGAAATAATGTTATAGTTTCGCTGTCGAGCTTTACTACCTGCTAAATCCTAACGTGTTTTTTTAGTTTAAGTATTACCCGAAGTACAATAGTATAATGCTCATAGAAAAAAACAGTCTAGATTCCCCGAAATCACCCGATTTTAGTCATTCCCCGCGCTAACCCTCCATTCCCCGCAAATCGGGGATTTTCCCCGCAATTGGCAGCGCTGCTCGGCCGAGCGTTCGCGCGCCTAATCGCGCCATACCCGTAAAACCCCGAGCGGCATCCGGTTACCGCGCTCGCCCCATTTGATTATAAACCTTAATTCACATGTTTACAGTCTACTTTTGTATGGAGAAGTTTACTGAGTTACGTTCTTTGATATATTATCTACATTCTGAACAAAAAGTATTGCATCATCTGTGTTCGTTCAGTATTTGATTTGGGGGGCGTCAGTTTACTTAATAGCTAATGCCAACACGACAACTGTCAAATTTACAATGGAATAATAAGCAAAACAGAGACAGCACTCTACAAAAAAAGGCGACAACAATTTCAAACAATTAAGCAGTTGTGTCATTGGTCATTGTGCGCATAGAGCAATCTACTCCTTACTACGCTTTTCTGTGTGAAAATAAATACTGAAAATTTACTATTTTATTTACTGAATGATATCAATTCCGAGACAGGGACTTTAGGGCTTGAGGTTAGTATCTGGATACTCGAATTGGAGGGTGAAAATGCTCAAATCTGGTAGGATTTTGCTTCCTGATTACAAGTTTACCACTTTTAACTTGAGGAAATCCTTAGTTTTCGAGAAATAAAACATTTCTAACCTTAAATCTGATAAAATGTGAAACAAAATGTAAAAATTGACAGATAATAACCAAATTTTGTCGTATTTGTTGTCTGTGGTTTATCATATTGTGCAAAATTTATGCGAACGAAACGTAAAAAACCTGTCATGTGTCACTGTAACCGCGCCAAATCGCGCCATACGTAAAAAACCGATGTCTTTGATATGGCTTCTTTCGACGAATTTGGCTTATCTTCACTTCACTTGGTTACTTGTCACTTGGTAGGTTATGTTGGTGTATAGAAAACAACGCGCAAGGCGAGCGACCGAAGCGAGCGTGCCGCCGCAGCGCCAGAAGAATAATACAAGGTCACGGTAGGAGCATTTGAAGTTAAATGTTTTATTATTTTCTCAAAAACTAAGGATTTGCTGAAGTTAAAAGTGGTAAATATGTAATCAGGAAGCAAAATCCTACCAGATTTGAGCATTTTCACTCTCCAATTCGAGTATCCAGATACTAAGGTTTAACCCGTTATTCTGCCACTTGCCCTTACAGGTAATATATTTTGCGGATTATAGCGTTGATTAGGTTTTCTCCTTAACATCTTTCGACCGTTGGTATCTGATCTAAATGTTTTTTCATCGGTGAAAATAACTATATTATTGTGCCAGTCAACATCTAGAAACTGTTCAGCAAAGCGCACTCTTGCTCTGCGTGCGGTGTAGTTCAGACAGTTCTATTTTTTTGCCGCTCGATAATTGTGTATATCAGCTGCATTCAAGGCCTTCTAACTGTTTATGTTGATATCAAATATTGTTGAGCAGTTAAACGAGTGGATGCAAATGGCGAACTAGTGTGAATGTCGACAATAGCATTGTGGCGGCTACACTGATTTGAACTCCTGTTGCTTTTCTGCCAAGTCTTCTTGCATTCACATCCCTTTCGGATAGAAATCTGCGCACCCATAAGCGCAAGGTTTTAATCTGAAAGAAAACAAATCTGTAATTATAGGTATTTGATTATACAGGGAATTCAGGAACTGGTATTTTAAGCCTGAACGAGGAGATTCTGACCATGAAAATTAACAGTTGTGGGGGTACAAATCCTAAAAATTAATATTTTCAGATTTCCATACAAAAACATTCAAGAAATAAAATTGACTAAAATTAAAACCCTTATTTTGCCAACAATGTTTCTAAGTGCGTTACCTACCCACATACCTACCTAGTTTCGCGTGAGTTCAAATTGTCTGCTAAGCTAGGCTAGATACCTAGGTTTGTGTATTGTAAGTATCTTTTGACGTAGGTACCTACATTACATACTGGCTGCGGTATTCACGCAAGCCATGTTGTTTCGTTTGTAGCACAAAACTAAGTAAATATTTATTTAGTAACTACCTACTAATCCAGCGGCTAATCTAGTTACCTATTCGTCTCTTGAAAAACAATGTTTTTAATTTTATGGTAAAAGAAGCAACTACTTATGTAGATTACATACCGTTTAATGTCTTGTTCTAGGCGGATCCATAAAATTTAAAAATTGACACTAACAAACACCGCATTACACGATTAGTAGGTACCTATTCTAGGTACTACCTCCTAGGTATCCAACACGAAGCACTTATGATCGAGTTAAAAAAAAAACACATGGTCACTCACAATGGTCACAAGAATGGTTCAATGTGCGTTCTATGGTTCATGGTTTGGCGCGGCACCAACACTCAAAATCATATCGTGCCGCGTCGGTCGTATTTCTCGTATTTCTCGTATTGTATTAGGACAGAACGTCATGATAATCACTCGAAACTTAATGATGAAACTCTTTACAGGAACTAGGAAGTTGACCACACGACGTACAACAAATCACTGAGCAAAAATCAATTCAAAGCAAAATAAAATCCTTTGAAATTACAGACAATGATTTAGGGTTCATTTTTTATGTGAACATTCAAACCTATCACAATGATGACAATCAATGTTGGTAAATACTACTTTGGCTCTTAGTGACGTTATTTTGCTTAGTTTATTCTGTAGTCATGCCACTGATTCTTTCTTGGTCACTGAATCCTTTAACCACTCTAGTTCTGTCACCATTAATCACTAGACTCATTTTAAGGCTACATACAGAAAAAAAAAACCAGTGACAAAACAAATTAATTCAGCACAGAGTGACCAAGAAAAAACGAATGACAGAATAAATAAATTAATTAATGAATAAAATAAATAAAGTCTTAATCGGAACAACGACTAAAAATAAATACCTACGGAACCAATTTCTGACAAAATAATAAATGCCGGCTTATTACAAAGGTAGACTATTTTTGAAATTAGCCGAGATTTATTATTTATTATGCGGATTTAACTCTTCTGATTGATTGTCGGTTTTGTTTGACAACTTCTTTGAGACGGATAAAAAGCCGCGAAGTCACAGAGTTGCACAATGAGAGGGACAGATAAAACTATGAATTGAATTTCTATGAAGATCTACCTACTTACGGAAAATTTTGGTTAGATACCCAATGATTTAAGTTTTTTATGAAGATCCGAATCAAGTTGTTTTAATAACGCGTTGTGAACATGTTATCATCATCATTATCATAAACAATTCCTGTTTATTTGCAAATTTTTCAGATTTATTGTTGTGTGACAGAAGAACAAACAAGATTATTTTAAAAATACCAGCTGAACTCAACTAAAAATCAAAAATTGTCTTTCCTCTCAGAGCATCACAATGTAGGCAACTTTAATGTTTGTGTTGTTGCGTGAAATCATACTTCATTTTGAGGTCACGCTCAGAGTTCAATAAACAGCTGATTTTAAGGATGTTACCATTTGTGGTAAGTGCAGTTTTGAAGCAAACTTTGCTGTTCATTTCTTCAATGAAAAACATTGAACTTATAAAAGTGGTAAAACATATGTTGTTCTCGAAAGTATCGAGAATCGGCCCACCTCGGCATAACATACTAGTTCCAGTCCACCCTGTATATTATGAAGTTAAAGATAACAAGGTTTTACTAAAAAGATAGGTAGGTATTTGCTTCGTTATGTTATTATGACACATAACATAAAGTAGATAACTTACCATAATTCCAAGTTGACGAGCAATATACTTAATTCTCATTTGCTGTTCGAAAAGAATAGCGATCCTGGTTCTCACAAAATTACTGATATGCACCATTTTCTTCAATTCTTTGATAAACTAGAACCACCAAGTTAAGACTCGAATCGAGAATGGCCAGTAACCTTTTCTTTGTTTACTAAAATTATATTTAGATCTACCCTCAAACACTTCATTTTTTTTATATACGCTTTATATTAGCTTCACTTGTATGTATGTTTGTATGTAACCGACTCCATAGGACGCGATTTTGACCCACTTTAAACAGCCAGATTCTATTCAAATTTTGCACACCTGTCAAAGACCGATGACAATGCAATAAATCGAAAAAAAAAACCGGTTATCCTAAAACTGAAAAATAGAAAATAAATAATAGTTTAAAAAAAAACATTTTTTTCTTACCTACATTTATTAAAATTTATTTTCTATTTTTTAGTTTGGTTCAAAAAACGTGTGCACACGTTTTTGAATTTGTGGTAAATTTAATTAATCAACAAGAATCGGGGCATTGGCAACATTGACGCGGGGAATCGAGAAGTTTTTGTTGGCAGCACTGTAGGTATCTATATAAATAAAATGCCACACTTACCGCACGCATGTGCGCCCCGTAAGTAGGAATACATTCATGTAGGCAATTATATTATATTATGTAGGTATATATGTTATTTATACATAGTTGTACCTATGTACAACAGTGAATAGTAGTTGCTGGTGAATAGTTGTACGCGTAAAATTTGTGTATATAGTGTTTTAAATATGAATAAACAAAGTGCATTTATTAAAGAAGAAAGTGATGAAAAAATAGTGGAAGAAAATGAGTGAGTACTATAAATAGGGTGGTATGGTAGCCAATGAACCAGTGGTACGCTATTTACCACCTTCTTAATAGCCATGCGCGAACGAAATGTGTCAGTGACAGTGAAAAGAAACGAATGAAGTATATCTTTCGGCTAAGTGAAGTAGTTCATTGATTTAGTTCAGTAGTTCATTTACTTCAGGTATATCGTTTAGTACGTTTAGTTCTTAAATAATTATTCTGAGTAACTGGACGAACGAAATGAAGAAATGAGTTGGTTCCTTAGTGATAAGAACTATGAAATGTTTTTATTTTTATATCTCGATTTTCCTTCATTCTTTACAGGCTTAGGACTGTCAACCAGAGGCAAACATTTTAACTATAAAATAGGTAGATAGGTAGGTAGATTTAGTATGTTTGTTTAAGAAATTCAGGTTTGCGTAGGTAAGTACCTACTTCAAAATTTAGATATGTAGGTACAATGATTTAAATTTACAAAATATATAGGTAGGTACCTACATAATTTACATTGGTGATTGCCAATACCAATCATTTACAATTGGTACTTATAAAATATAGAAGTTGTGACAACTTCTTTGTTGTCAGTCTTGTTCTCCGCTCATTTAGAATATGTCAGGTTTTTGAAAATATTCTCTCGCATGGGAGTCATGGGACCGAGGTGGCGACTAAATGCAGTCTTTAGAGCATATTTAAAAATAATTGGATAAAATGAACGAAGCTCGTGCCACCAGCGCAGTGGGTCAGACGCACTCATAATCGCAAATAACGAACTAAATTAAATTCAAACCATTCAAAATAGGTACCTACATACTTTCTTGCTCAAACAAAATATTAATAATCAAAAAACCAAACGTACCTACGTAAACAATATATATATATATATATATATATATATATATATATATATATATATATATATATATATATATATATATATATAAGATCGTCCGTTTTTTTAACCGACTTCATAAGAGGAGGAGGTTCTCAATTCGACGGTTTTTTATATGTTTCAGAACATATAACCTCAGAACCTCTGAACTTTCTGAACTTTCTGAACGGACTTGGTGAACCGATTTTGATGATTCTTTTTTTGAAAGCGGGTGCTTCCCGTGTGGTACCATTTCAATTTGGTATGTGCGCGACAAAATTAAATGGACGAATAACTCAATATCACGCCAACCGATTTCGATGATTCTTTTTAACAGACTTCAAAAAAGGAGGAGGTTCTCAATTCGACTGTATTTTTTTTTTAATATTTATTAAAGTCGGTTGTCTTTTTTGTCTTTAAAACGTTATTATATATGGTAAAGGGATGTAAGCAACTTCCAGGTTTGATCGATTAGAAATTTGATACCCTGTTACTTCAATGATATTGGAATCTACAGGATATCCAACTCCTCACCAGAGGTACAGCAGAGGTATTGTTTGGGCTCGTTGGAATGATCTCAATGAATAGTTTATAGCTGTTTTTTTAAGTGATAACTATAACTTCTTATGGGAGGGTAGAACTCTTCGTTACGTAACGCGTTACGGCGCCTGTATGTCTGGCTTCCCTTTCTCTCACGCATACGGCAGCGGTAGGCAGGCTCCTCCTCTCTCACTCTAACCCACAGCGCTAGGTAGATTACTTTAAGTTAACATTTCTGTCGGGCGTCCCGAGACGCGCACGTTTTTTTTTATTTTGTGTCAGGGATTTTTATTTACTATTGAATCGATGTCGTTATCATTCAGGACGATGCAGTCATTTGAGTTTATCAGAAAAACAACCGGTTTGAATAAATAAGACAAACATTTCGACGACATTTTTGTTCCGATATATCTAATTCGCTTTGCCGAGTCGACGCCCAAGGTAGCGGCGCAATACAGCTCGTACTAGGAATTGCTCATAAGAGAAGGTCTAACCGTGAAGATATGTTCGTGTAGATATAATTATACGGTCTCCCAACAAAAACCCGAATAGTGGGAGATTTTGGGCCGTGATTAATTTAGTACTTTTATATAGTTTTTTGAAAAAATTGAGATTTTTATAAATCATTTGCCGTTATAAGAATCTTGATTTTACATACTAAAGGGGTTAATATAATTTTGATAAACACGGGTTTTACTCACATATTATATTTTATGATAAACATTATTTAGATGAACCGAAACAGTGTCGGTGTCTCCATCGACAAAATAATACGTGAGTAAAGCCCGTGTTTATCAAAATGTATAAGTACAACTCACGAAATGGATAATATAAGTCTAGCAAAATAAATTGTAAGACAATTATATCTTCCATAGTCTGAAGTAATTAAGTTAGAAGCGTAATTCATCGCACATTTATGTAGTTTTTAGTTGGTTGGTAATCTTGGCTGTAAAAACGATCCTCTTAAGTTCGATTTAGAGCTCAAAATGGTATTTATGTTTGTAAACGAGTCTTTTTCTAACCCACATTCAAAATGATCCGTATCCATTCAAATAATGTGTTTACGTGTGAAGTTGTCGTTTTTACTATATAACGGCAACTTCATAGGTATCTATTATAATATATTAATGTAAGTGTAGGTATGTAGATATATGGTTTGTATAAATGATTTTTTAGTGTATTAAGAATTTGTGACAGATTTTCGTATAAACAGAAGTTAAAATTCATTTAGTGCTAAATTCTCTTCTAATTTGTACTGATTTTTAGGACATTTTTTAACCGACTTCATAAGAGGAGGAGGTTCTCAATTCGACGGGTTTTTATATGTTTCAGAACATATAACCTCAGAACCTCTGAACTTTCTGAACTTTCTGAACGGACTTGGTGAACCGATTTTGATGATTCTTTTTTTGATATAGATATATATATATATATATATATATATATATATATATATATATAACCAAACGTACCTACGTAAACAATATATATATATATATATATATATATATATATATATATATATATATATATATTGTTTACGTAGGTACGTTTGGTTTTTTGATTATTAATATTTTGTTTGAGCAAGAAAGTATGTAGGTACCTATTACCTATATATATATATATATATATATATATATATATATATATATATATATATATATTTTATATATATATATATATAATGAGCAGCAAAGTTTGCTTCAAAACTGCAGTTACTACAAATGGTAACGTCCCTAAAATCAGCTGTTTATTGAACTCTGAGCGTGACCCCAAAATGAAGTATCGTTTGAGTTCACGCAACACAAACATAAAAGTTGCCTACATTGTGATGCCTCTGAGAAGAAAGTAAATTTGTGTGTTCTTGTTGAGATCAGTTGCAATTTTATAAGAATCTTGTTTATTCTTCTTTCAAATTTTCGGATTTATAGCATTTAATTTTTGTTGACAAACAGAAATTTGAAACTAAACAGGATTTTTTTATGATGATGATGATGATAACATGTTCACTACTCCTTATTAAAACAACTTGATTTGGATCTTCATAGAAATTTAAAGCATTGGGTAGGTAGGTATCTAACCAACATTTTTCGTATGTAGGTAGAATACATAGGTAGGTAGATCTTCATAGAAATTCAAAGCATTAGGTACCCAACCTACAACATTTTTCTAGGAAGGTAGATAGATTTCTTATTAACATTTCTAGGCTAGGTATCTAATAATTTGAATTTCTATGAAAAATCTTGTCTATCCCATATTTTACCATAGTTTTATCTGTCCACCTCATTGTGCGACTCTGTGACTTCGCGGCTTTTTATCAAAGTTGTCAAACAAAACCGACAACCCATCAGAAGAGTTCAATCCACATAATAAATAATAAATCTCGGCTAATTCTAAAAATAGTCTACCTTTGTAATAAGCCGGCATTTATTATTTTGTCAGAAATTGGTTCCGTAGGTATTTATTTTTAGTTTTTGTTCCGATTAAGACTTTATTTATTTTATTCATTAATTTATTTATTTATTCTGTCATTGGTTTTTCTTGGTCACTCTGTGCTGAATTAATTGGTAAAATAATAACTGGTTTTTTTTTCTGTATGTAGCCTTAACATGAGTCTAGTGATTAATGGTGACAGAACTAGAGTGATTAAAGGATTCAGTGACCAAGAAAGAAGCAGTGGCATGACTACAGAATAAACAAAGCAAAATAACTTCACTAAGAGCCAAAGTATTTTTCACCAACATGAATGTAATCATTGTGATAGTTTTGAATTTTCACATCAAAAATAAACCCTAAAAAATTGTCGGCAATTTCAAAGGACTTTATTTTGCTTTTGAATTGATTTTTGCTCAGTGATTTGTGGTACGTC
Source organism: Lampropteryx suffumata (assembly GCA_948098915.1). Lineage (NCBI taxonomy): Eukaryota > Metazoa > Arthropoda > Insecta > Lepidoptera > Geometridae > Lampropteryx > Lampropteryx suffumata. The sequence continues at coordinate 16,797,591 of OX402557.1, read as the reverse complement.
GTGCTGTCAACTTTCTAGATCCTGTTAAGAGTTCCGTTTCGAGTTATCATCATGACGTCCTCCTACCCTACAGTAATGAGGTGTGTGTTGTGTGTGTGTTTGTGTGTTTGTGTGTTGGTGCCGCGTCGAACTATGGACAATGCTTGGCACATTGAACCATTCATGTGATTGTGTGTGATTTTTACGAGTAACCATGTGTTTTTTTTATCAATCATAAGTGATTTGTGTTGGATAGCTAAGTAGTACCTAGAATTGGTACCTACTAATCGGGTAAAGTGGTGTTTGTTATTGTCAATTTTCAAAATTTTACGGATCCGCCTACCTAACTCAGACAAGACATTAAACGGTATGTAATCTACCTAAGTTGTTGCTTCTTTTACTTTAAAATTAAAAACATTGTTTTGCAAGAGACGAATAGGTAATTGGATTAGCCGCTGCTGGATAAATAGGTAAGTACCTAGTTACTAAATAAATATCTACTTAGTTTTGTGCTACAAACGAAACACCATGGCTTATGTGAATACCGCAGTCAGTATGTATTGTAAGTACCTACGTCAATAGATACCTACACACACCAACCTAGGTGCCTATCTAGCCTAGCTTAGCAAGCAATTTGAACTCACGCGAAACGATGTAGGTAGGTAGGTAACGCACTTAGAAACATTGTTGACAAAATAATAAGGGTTGTTAATTTTCATGGTCGGAATCTCCTCGTTCAGGCTTAAAATACTAGTTCCTGAATTCCCTGTATGTTATACCTGTGGCGAAATAAACGAGAAACCAAGAGAAACATTGGTTTTATTTAACTGAAAGAATTCCACTAGACAAACCTATATATATATATATATATATATATGTATATATATTCATTCTTCATTATGTATATAATAGAAACCATTAAACCAAGCACATGTACTATTTAGTACCTATGTTTTTTGTGTATAGGTAATACACATTAATGCCGCGCAGAGAAAGTATAAATATATGATATTATATCTATATAAATGTGCATCACGCGAAATTCGATGATCAAACTCTTAACATCGTTCTTTTTGTTAAAATTTTTTGGAGAATATTTTTTTTTTGTTTTGGTGTGTAACTATTTATACCTAGCTATTTTTGTTTTATAGAGAAGAAAAACTTATAGAGCTAAAAAGAAAAAGAAATTGTGAACGTCAAAGGGCATATTATCACCGTCAGAAAGATTTGAAGAAAAATGAAAAAAAAATAAAAATTGAAAGAAAAAAAAAAGAAACAGTACCAAAATCAAATGCTGAACGTCAAAGGAAATTTCGTCAACGTAATGCAGAAAAATCTTACGTGGATATGTAATTTGATTTAATAATATTTAATAAAAACAAATTGTAATATATGCCTCAATATTATTTAACTTTACGATTTCCTCATTTTTTTTACAGGAAAAGTCAAAAATTGGACAGTAATGAAGAGAATGTCGTGCAATGTAGGGCTGTTGAAAATATAGAAAATGTAACGCTACAAGAAAATCAATTTCACAGCCAACAACTTCAAATTTATGAACAGCGTAATGAATGCATTACTCCCGAAGTTATTCTACACAGGAACACAGGAATTCCTGGAGATGGTAATTGTCTATTCCACTCGCTCATAAGTGTTTTGCAACTTCAAATTGAGACTTGTGACTTGAGAAATCAGTTACGCGATTCACCCTATTTAAACTCCTGCCACAATCCGCAAGAAGCATGTAACATTCTATCAAGCACTAATGATTACGGAGATTTGGATTGTTTGTACTTATTTTCAAAAATGTACAATCAAAATGTTTGTGTACATTATTGTTTTTACAACATAACTACAAAGAATCAAGACACTATCTTTTGTCATTTTAAAGCGAATGATACACAAAACTGGATTCATCTTCATCTTCGTGAACAACATTTCACACCTTTTTATGAAGTGTCAAATTTATTGGAGACAATACAAGACGCTACCCAAAATGAAGCCTATGTTGATGCCAATATTCAACTATTGCGTGACAATTATGATGAAGATCCTACCAAAGATAACCATAACAATCATGAAAATGAAATTGAGATTGATAGAAAAGATCGAATTGGTGAAAATATTATAGAATTGTTTGTTGATGGTACTATTCCAGTTTACAAAAATTATCGTAAACACAGTACAAGTCATATTGATTTTTATAAAGACTTTACGAGTAATTCATTTGGTCATTCTTGTATTATTTGCGACAGACTATGGTGGAAAAGAGACTTGAAAATGTCGACCAGTAAACATGAGAATATTTTGAAAACAATACTGCAGGTAATCTTAATTATATAGTTTTTTTTTAAATTATTTACTTTTATTTTTCTTTCTATATCTTGATAATACGAATTTGATTTTTTAGAATTACACACCTGGTGAAATTGTTCAAGTCTGCTCTACGTGTTACACATCTTTGGAAAAAGAAAAAAATCCTCTCATGTCAACCTACAATGGTTTTGCATATCCAAAAATTCCATCACATTTACCAACGTTAAACCTTATCGAGCAACGATTGATTTCACCGAGAATACCGTTCATGCAAATTCGTAGACTGAGACACGTTAATGGTCAGTACGGTATTTATGGCCAGATAATTAATGTTCCTGTCGAAATTAATACAATGGTGAAACAATTGCCAAGAAACATTCAAGATGACCATTGCTTTTATGTGCATTTGAAAAAGAAATTGATTCACAAAACTAGTTATGTCTACGGGCTTATTAATAAGAGCCATATTAAAGAATGGTTGTCGTATTTAGTATCTACGCCTCTTTATATTTATCATGACATTAAAATCGATGAATCTTTTTTTATTGGCAATGAACGTACTTCGCAATTGAATATGGATGAAATAAGTGAACACGTGACAATTGAAGACATTTTAGTTGCGCAGCAACAAACTCTTTTGTGGAATGATGATTATTTTTTGAGTCTAGCACCCGGTGAATATAAAAGGCCAGTCAGTATTTTAATGGATGAACATGCGGAAGAACTATCTTTTCCGACAATCTACGGCGGTCAGTTTCGAACATACAGAGATGGTGTTACTGTTACTCCATTCATGCAAGCTACCAGCGAACTTCGGCGTACTGATAGGCGTGCTACTGACCCACAACACCTTTTATACATCGCTGCTAAAATCATGAGGTTGCGAGTTAGTGGATGTGTCAACGTTGCGTTTAAGCATGTTGGACAAGGTACTTCAATTACGAAAGAGACCATTCAATCTGAAGAATATATAAATAATTGTTTAGAAACAAATCTCGCATTTCTTCGCTGCATACCAAATTCTGCTTGGTTTTGGTCAGATCGTAAAAAAGATCTTTTTGCAATGATCAGGCAATTAGGGCCACCAACTGCTTTTATGACTCTTAGCGCCAATGAAACTGGCTGGGAAAATTTGTTGAAATTATTGTACAAATTGAAAAACGAGGGAGTGGAAATTTCAGATGAGTTTTTAGCAGAAATGAGTTATGTGCATAAAGCTCAACTTGTGAATGAAGATGCCGTAACTTGTGCTATTTATTTTAATAAAATGGTATATTGTCTGTTAAAAGTTTTGCGATCAAAGAAAAGAAGTCCATTTGGAAAATATAGAGTAGTACATTATTTCAAAAGAATAGAATTTCAACATCGTGGTAGCCCACATGCTCATATTCTTCTTTGGTTGGAAAATGTTCCTGAAGATTTATTAAGCAATGATCCTGAAGTAATTAAATTAATCGACGAATTAGTTTCTGTGTCAGCGTCAGAGGCGTCTGGAAATATAATACTAGTAACACACAAACACACATTCACGTGTTATAAAAAAATGAATCCTAATAAAAAGCAAGAATGTAGATTTGGTGCACCGTTTATGCCAACAAAAAAAACGATTAATTTGATACCTATGAAAGACACTGATCCCGATTACTCAGAAGCACTTTACAAAGAATATAAGAAACGATTTAAATTTATAAGAAATAATCTCGAAAATTTTGACTACACGAATTTTGATGAATTTTACTCGCATAATGATATTATTTCTGATGATCATTACTACAATATTATCCGTGCTGGTATCAATAGACCAAAATTATTCTGTAAAAGGACACCAGCAGAAAAATGGCACAACACTTTCAATCCATTCGTATTATATCATTTGAAATCGAACATGGATTTTCAGATTATACTAGATGAATATGCTTGTGCAACATATGTTGTTGAATATGTCAATAAGCATAAAAGAGGGATTAGTAATTTGCAAAGACAAATAATTGACATAATGGACGAGCATCCAGAATTCGACATTGTCGATATCACGAAAAAAATGAGTATTGACATACTTCAGTCTGTTGAAATGCCGGCACAAGAAGCTGCTTGGTATTTATTAAGAGAACCTATGGCTAAGTCATCGGTGGTGACAGTCTACATTCCAACGGTATCTCCTACTGAACGCGCAAGAATTAGAAAATCTATGAAGAAAATTGAAGCTTTAGATGATGATTGTACGCACGTTTGGAAACAGAATTGGTTCGATAAGTACGAGAAAAGACCTGAAGATCTCCGCGATGTTACGTTAGCACAATTTGTTGCAAAATATTACCTAAATAAAAAGGGGACTTACACTAAAAGAGATACTGCAAGAATAATAAGATACAGGAACTACGATATGGCTGACAATTACAACGATTATAGGCGTGAGATGGTTCTGTTGCATGTTCCTTTTCAAAGTGAAGAAAATGATATTATTGCTGAAAATAAGTTCATTCAAATATACGAGGACAACAAAGATACGATATTAGAACGTAGGAAAGAATTTGAATCAAATTTGGACATAGAGAAAACTTTAGAAATTTGTAGATAGTTGTGCCGAGAAAACGATGAAGAACAAGAAGACGAAGAATTATTAAGAGCGGTTGATATATTGCATGAAAGAGATCCTTACGACTTATTGCTACGTAATCCAAACTCAACTGCTAACGTTGATTTACAAAATCTCTGCATAAACTTGGCGCTATTGCTAAAAAAAGAGAAAATTTAATGGATTATCAACAATTCTATGATTTAGTGCGAATGGCCAATGATCAACAAAGAGATATTCTTAGGACTATAATTCATCATTTACAAACTTTAATTCAAGAACCATTTCAAATTTTTTTACTGGACCAGCTGGTACGGGAAAATCAAATCATTCGTTATCAAACTGATTATGGGAATTTACAACAGGTTCGCTGATAATGATGGTTACTGCAATGCTTATTTTACATGTGCTTCAACCGGCAAAGCTGCCGAGGCTATTGATGGTACAACTGTTCATACAGCTCTCAAAATTTCTCTTACAAAACTTTTGCCTCTTTCAGAAACGTTGCAATTGTATAGATCTCTCTTCAGATATGTCAGAGTACTGATCATTGATGAAATTAGCATGGTTAGTGCAGAAATTCTACATGAAATTTATAATAGTCTAAACAATTAACAGGAAAAAACACAGATTTCGGAAGTATAGATCGCTCATTTGGTGGAACAATGACGTAAATGTAAATTTTGGCAATATTGAGTTAACACATTCACTGCCACTGACACGCCTCGCGTGTTCAGGCTAATCTAAGTCTCTACGCCAAGAACACGCCAGGTGTGTTTTGAATGTTTCGGTTATATTTCCAAAACTAGGCCAAATTTTCTGATAAAATTTTTAGTGCATCATTTTTAAAGGATAGGCTATGGCATATTGAAGCGGTTCCCTAAAAAAACTAGTTAGATTTTTTTACGAAAAATAGGTATTTTGTAGTGCCGAGAACACGCTAGGTGTGTTCACTTACTGAAGCTACCCTTAGGTTCCCAAACTTTTTTATTCTATTAAACGCTTCGCTAATTTCAGAGTTATAAGCTTGCGATATGAGATTTTTAACCAGTATTTGATGACAAAACGGAATGTCATAATTTATCGGACCGTTGTTTTTACCGCATACAGTACTGTGTCATGTATGAATAAATAATAAATAAATAAATAATGCCGGACATTTCACACAGCACCATCTGGCCCCAAAGTAAGCAGAGCTTGTGTTATGGGTACCACATGACTGATATACTACTTATATGAAGTCGCTTATACAACTCCATACGCCATCAATGAAAAAAAAACGTACCTATCCGATGTATATCTTTATATAATTATACATACACACACAGTGACATACAAACGTACAGTAAAATTATCTCTATCATATAAAAATCAATTGCTGTTCGTTTGTCTCGCTAAAAATTTTGTCATCATTAATATCTTCCGTTTCCGGTACAAATTTAACTTTTCTTGAAAAAAAGATAAGAAATCAATATATTTCATTTGAATATTTTGAATTTAATTCATACTTATGTAATTAGGTAAGGCCAATCAACCAACATTACGATAATACGAGATAAATAAAGTAAACAAACTTTCTGCAGTTCAAAGCTTTTTATCGGTTTAATAATTTAGATGAATTCACTCATATAAGACTGAAAATATGTTTAAATATGATTGTCACTCAATATATTATTAAAACAAATGTACTTGCACTGTTAACAATGCCAATGTTACAGTTCACAATAAAACTTTATTCATTTATGCATGGGAATTTTAGTAAAAAAAGTTTGAGAACCTTAAATTACGTTATAATAAATTTACTTACTAAAATCTATTTTTCCAAGCAATGCCGCGAGCACGCCTAGCGTGTCCGCGCTTTTATACGGCGGCATCTCGATATACTTCAAAAAATCGTGGTGGCAGTGAATGAGTTAAGTATGTCAAAGCACCTGTAACAAGTATCTACATTTAGAAAAAAAAATCGACGATATTGTATCTCTAATAGAATTCGCTAGATGGCACAAACGTCGTTGTGGCATTTTGACTAAATCGTGATACAGTTGAACGATACAACGACGTAATGGTCAGTTGCGCGAAGGGACTCGTGAACTGCGGACAAGTTGAGGACATCGACGTAAAGGTAATTATGACATCTTTTTTTAATTTTCCTTGGGGAAACAATGACGGAATGTCATTTTCGTCGTTATTTCTTAAACTAGACTAAATATTTAGTGGATTATTGACGCAATATTTAAGTAATTGTTGCGAGTATAACATTTACGTCGTTGTTACTTCAATAAGATTAAGTCTTTAGTAATTTCATTGCATAATTCGAACCACGAAAGTTGCCACTTGACCCTGAATTTGATAGAGAATATTACAATTTTAAAGTATTGCTATACACGAAATAGTTTTTGATTAGTTGTTGTATATCTATTCAAGGTTTTTTTTGATGACATTCGGCAGCAATACTAAATTATTAAATTCTCTATCAAAATTTAAGGTCAAGTGGCAACTTGTTTGGCTCGAATTCACACTTTTGACATTTCTATGTAACAAAGTACTATTAATATTTATATTTTCAGTTTTCACAATGAACGAACGTTCTAAAAGATTGGTAAATTGTGCAATAGAAAGGAAGATACCACCACCTTTTGCTAAAATGTCTGATTAAACTGACGTTAAACAGCTCGAAAATCGTAAGTTTGACTAAAGTTTATATTGATTTTGATCGAATTGGAAACACATAGCTAGCCTAGATTCATTGGTATAATAGGATCATGAATTAAATATTTTTTTAGGGAGAAATCAATATGAAATACTATCTAAGCCAGATTTGCCAGAATTGCCAGTTGACCTCAAGTCGCAATCTGAAATCACGTCTCAAACGCTCGGCATGCCAAAGCTATTAATTACGGAAAGCATGGCCAATTTACAATATTTGGAGGCAATTGATTGCAAAAACTCGTTATCGCAAGATGATTGCCCATCGAAGCGAATAGATCGTAAAATATCATCTAGTTCGAGTTCAAGCTGCTCTTCTTCATCTAGCTCAAGTTCATCCAGCACAAGTTCATCCAGCTCATCCTCTTCAAACATTCTTGGTCCTGATGAGTTATCTCGAATTGCAAATGTTTTTGGACAGCAAAACTAATCATTTAATGAGTCAGCAGTATCTAAAGATCAACCTGAAGCGCTACTTTGCGATAACTCTATCCGGGAACCTCCATATTCTGAGGCAAAGTCTGATACAAGCAATCCAAAATTAGATAATGATACTACAGATTGCGATTTTTCACCGGATGATAGTGGCGACGAATACAATCCAGCAGAATTTCGCCACAACGCAGCACAAAAGGAGTCCTCTAATGCCACTTTTAACGAGCTTTCAAGTATTACTCCACAACACCAAAAGGAGTCCTCTAATGTCACTTTTAACGAGCCTTCAAGTATAACTCCACAACACAACGTAGCACAACAGGAGTCCCAGGGACAGCAACAAATTACTTCGCGAAAAAGAAAAAGAAATGAAGACGAATGGAAAAAGGCGAAATCCCGTTGTCTGAAGAATTCAGGAAAGCCCTATATATCTCGAAATGGGAAAGCTCTACCTGCCAAAGAACTGAAACCACCGTGTACGGATAGATGTACCTATGCATGCTCAAATAATTTTTCAGTGGAGGCAAGGCGTGACATCTTTAAGATGTATTGGGCTTTGGGTACATTACAGAGGCTACGTGATTTTCTCAACTCAATAATAACAGTCCTGCAACCAGCACAACGTCGTCTAAAAGAAGGCGCAAAAAATAGAAAACCCAATACCTATTGTTCTTTGGTTACAGAAGGTCGCAGTTTAAGAGTATGCAAAACGTTTTTATTAAACACATTGGGTATCGCAGATAGGACCTTGCGTACCATAATTGAAACAAGGACAGCAGATAACAATCTGGTTGCAATCATTCAAGAATAGAACCAACTATATTAGAATCTATCAGAAATCACATAAAATCAATCTCAAGGATTGAAAGTCACTATCTGCGTGCCGTTACAACGAGAGAATATATTAATGGAAGCCTATCAGTTGCAGAATTACATCGTGATTATAAAAAAATTAGGGAGTCACAGAACAGAATAGCGGCTTCTTATGATTTATACTTTCGTATATTTCATACCGAGTTTAATATTTCTTTTTCAGTTTCAAAAAGAACAGCTAGAAGAACAGTATATAGAACATCAACGTCAAAAAGAACTCAGTCGTGCAGAAAAGAAGATTGACATAGAACTTTGTAAAATGGCAGCGAGTAATAGCATAGTAGCGATTTACGACTTACAAGCTGTCTTGCCTGTACCGATAGGAGATTCATCAGCTTTCTTCTATAAATCTAAACTGAATTGTTTTAATTTAACAGTACGTACAAATTACTTAATCTTTTCTTGTTTGTAAAATTGTTATTGTATTATCGTGTTACATGTTAAGTTAATATTAATCAATGTTTACAGGTTTCTGACATCAAGAACAAACAGACGGTTTGTTACTTTTGGCATGAGGGCTTAGGAAGTCGAGGCGCAGTTGAGATGTCCTAAAATATCTGCAAGACATTGCTGAAAAACATCCCTATTGTGATGTCACATTTTACACAGATAATTGTGGAGGGCAACAGAAGAACAGGTAAGGTTACCATCATGATTTTAATATAATATTTTGGTATTACCTAAATATCAATTTATTTATAATCTTCTGTGTTTTAGGTTCATTTTCTCCATGTATTTGTACGCCGTCGAAACTTTAAAGATAGGGTCCATAACTCACAAATTCTTAGTTCGAGGGCATACACAGAACGAAAGAATTAAGATAATAATTGATTGACTATTTGCAATTAAGCTTTAAATATTTACGAGCACCCACTAATATTAGAATATTTTTTTGAGACTGTTTTTGTAAAGAAGTTACTAGGTGTCAAATTAAGATGTCATCAACACTAAATTAGACTAATTTGACAGCACTGAAGTTCTTATAGTATATTTTATAGCAGTAGAAATTAAAAGGATGGAAACATTTTAGTGCTATCAAATAAGTACAGTTTAGTTTTGGCGATAACTGAATTGACACTATTTTGAGATTATTTTAGCAGGTTCTAAGTAAGATTGAATAAGTATCAAAGACAATTATGAGACTGTTTTAGTATAAATTAAGATTTTGAAGTTGTTGTGAACACTATTTTGAGACTTTTTAGCAATAATATTGAATTGTGATATTATTCTATAAGTTCATTCCAAAATTTTTTAATAGTATAATAAGTTATTAGTAACAATTTTTTATTTTTATTTGTCACTAAATCACACATTTTGTATGGATAGTTTTATTCTCCATGGCTATATTCTGGAGGAACAATGACTTAACTACAGCTACCACAGTGATTATTTTTAAATTACAGAAGTACTATACCTACATAATTTTTAGATTATTAAAATGACATTAAAAATTGCATGAATACAGCTTTAATCAACTATAAAACATTTCTGAAACCGGGCGTCGTTTTGAGCTCGATAGGAAACCAGATGAGCTGAAAAGCAGACCACCAGCGGCCACCACTCGTTTGTTTTAATCAAAGGTTGGAGGGGTATTGACATGCCCGAATTGCGTACATACCTTTACCGATTAAATTGGTTACTTAAGTCATAAGAAGAGCATGAAAGGGTAGATCAACAAAGCCCTGTTCAGTTAGCACAGACGCTACAGGCGAAACCGGCTAATACAAAAGTCAACATTTTAAATTTTTATTTGTTTTGGCTCGACGTTGATTGCTAGATATTATTATTGACAGAATTATTTTGAATATATCTTTAATCATTGGCCTTAGTTCATCTGTTGAAGATGATTTAGGTGGCGTCAGTCAAGTTACAGAGCAAGTATTTGTAGTTGAAAACATTCGTTCATGGATCCACTCCAGCAAGCTAAAGTGGATGAAGTTTCCTTTCCACTGACGAGACTCTGCTTGGGATTCTGTTTAATAGTGCAGGCCTTCCCACCTATCTGGAAAGGTTTGATGTTTGATACCTACCAACAATAACCTCTCGACCTTGCCGACACGACCCGCAGGAAACAAATAGAAATTTCAAATAATTGTGTAACTTTAATTAATTTACATAATTGGCTTATCCATGTTAAGTAAAGTAAAATATATAAGTCATCAATATTATAGTGTACCTACCTACACTCTCTATTCGAAAGGGCTTGACCGTTTACCAAAACGAAATAAAAATATGGGTAAATTTAATAAATAAAATTTATTCATTTATAAAATTACGCCCAAGAATCGACAATAAATCTCTTTTCTTTATCCATATCGTTGATGATTTTTACAGCTTCATCTTCCGTTTTCCCACTGGTTACCAAACACCCTTTTAAAGTGTCTTTTATCGTCTTTGCAAATATCTCTAAATCTCCGCAGACGAATAAAGTCGCACTGGATTCTATGAGACTGGTCAATTCCACGCTGTTCTTTTCCAACGAATCCTGCAACATTTCAATTTAAAACCTTAAGAGCACTTCTCACACATACTTTAAAGCGACTCTCTGACCGGATGATTTTGATACAGCGCTCATATCGCGAAATTTTTATCAGAAAACATTAAATTAAGAATTCTGAAAAAAAGTTTAACGGGTAATGTTGCTTACTTTCCGCCTATTAGTGTAAGCTGTAAGTTAAAACGACGCCGAGTTTAGAAGATGATGAGTATTGAATATTTTAGACGACCACTGTGGCGCAGTGGACAAAGGTCTGGCTGAGACGCAGAAGGTCGCGGGTTCGATTCCCACCGCGAGACAAGTGTTTGTATGATCTGCAAGTATTTGTCGGGTCTAGGTTTTTCTATGTATAATATGTATGTATTTACAAAAAATTTATGTAGGTAAGTAGTATATTAATCATGTGGTACCCATAACACAAGCTCTGCTTACTTTGGGACCAGATGATGCTGTGTAATGTCCGGCAATATTTATTATTTCATAATCCGTACTAATATTATAAATGCGAAAGTAGAGTTACTTTCGCATTTATAATATTAGTACTGTCTGTTAGTTGCGTTCTCACGCCTAAATCGCTAAACCAATTTTGATGAATTTTGATATAGAGATAGATGGGACCTTGGAGAAGGAATAAGGCTACTTTTTATAAAGGAACCACGCGCGCGAAGCTGCGGGCAGCAGCTAGTTATATTATAAAACTAACGGTTACTATATAAACAATTCGTAACAAGGAAGTAGGAGGCAAAATATGTGAAATACCTACTGTTTCTTTTATACTATTAATCTTTAAACTAGCGAGTTAGTGCACCGCCTTAATGTTCAATCTAACAAACTTACATTTGTATATTGATCTTAAAACAATGACATCAAGGGTGTTAATTGTGAAGACTAAATGGTGTAGGCAACCATCATTATTATAAAAAATAGGTAAATAAAATACGCACTTGTACATGTTTTTCCTCAACATTTTCCATACAAGAAAAGACAACGTTTAGCTTCTTCAATAAACCTCTTTTTCGAAAACCATTCAACTCTTTCTCGTATATGTAATCTATCTCTGGATCTCTACATCCGAAGAATAACCAAACATCTTCAGTCACATCACGAGGGTTCATACTCTTGTATATTTCTAATTCTTCGAGAAATCCGATAAACGGAGATACACCAGTTCCTATAGCAATCATTACTAACGGGTTTTTCATGTTTTCTGGTAATGAAAACCTTGTCACGTTCGTTCGCAAGTAAATAGGAACATTGCCTATACTTTCTACACTCTCAGTAGCACCCTGAATTTTTAATTTCCTAAACTGATTCGTAAAATCGTTATCTAAAAGCATATTTTCTATCCAGCCAGTCGTCAATCCTTTTTCTAAGCTAGATAACACTGAAAAACATATCTTTATTATATTAGAGTTATTCAATCCACTGTTTACTATTGAGTATGGTCTCGGTAAAAGTCTCGGTAAATAAGATAGCAAAACTTCAACGGGTGGTTTGCATGATTTGAAGATTTTGAATAACTTTGTTATACATAAGTTATCACTTTTTCCGTTGTTCAAGACGTATTGTCGGTAATATTGCGCACCTTCTGTGCTACAGAAATATTCGAGAGTTCTTCTTTCTCTTTCGTTTTCAGTGTATTTGGATAAAGCGAGTAGGAAAATCTGAAACAAAAAGTTTAGATTATAATTTACTACTAGATTATAATTTTAGCGACCCGCCCCGGCTTCGCACGGGTGCAATCCTGATACTAATTATACTAAAGAATGGTTATCCCTAAGTGATAGCCATAAACCATCGCGGACTTTTTTGTAGAACTTTTGAGGGTGTACAATACTGTAGTACATTATTTTGATCTATCCCATAGGGTTCAGGCAGCATTTGCAATGTAAGCGCAAAAAATGTGTTTATTTACGACACCACATTAGAAACCTCTAAAATTATGAGTGTTTCTCTACTATATTATGCATGTTTTATACATATAAACCTCCCTCTTGAATTATTCTATCTATTAAAAAAAACCGCATCAAAATCCGTTACATAGTTTTAAAGATCTAAGCATACAACGGAACGGGACAGACAGACAGCGGGAGGCGACTTTGTTTTATACTATGTAATGATTATACCAGATTTGTATTTGTCTTTCTGCTGATATTATAGCGTTAGATCCTAGTGACTGATAACTAAAAAGATATGTGCACTGCACTAAAAGAATTTTAGAGGACATGTCACATCTTCGGACACGTCCGCTTCGGACTTCGGACATTGCACAGTTTGACGAACAGATCCGACTGTTCGGGCATGGAAAATTTGACCAATGACGAGGAAGAATTTGTGTGTGTTGTATCACCTACATTGCATCCGAGAGTGAACAAATTGGAGGGGCGATTATTTTTAGGCTAGACTCTACCCACCTTTTTCATCACACTCCTCAAATCAACACAATATTTCAGCACATGTCTTATAGAGGATTTGACTGGAATGTGAGCTGGAATCTTGCTTATCTGACCGCTGGGAACACTCAATGTGTAAGGTGAACCTGCCAGAGTCTCCAATCCTAGGTGGGATATGATGAAGTCTACTTCATCATCTCTGTTTTCAGGTATCACACCAATTGTATCTCCAGCTTTGAATTTAAAGTTACTGTCCTGGAACATTCAATTAAGTATTATTAATTTCGTTTATTTCTAATATAAAACACTAGCTGCTGCCCGCGCTTTGCACGCGTGGTACCTACATAAAAAGTAACCTATGTCCTTCTCCAAGGTCCCATCTATCTCTATACCAAAATTCATCAAAATCGTTCAGCGGTTTAGGCGTGAAAACCTAACAAACAGACAGACAGACAGAGTTACTTTCACATTTATAATATTTGTATAGATATATATAATATAAATATAATATTAGTAAGGATCAACTGCCTAAAATGTTATGCTTCTAGTTCTGAAAATGACAATACTTTCATACAACATTTCATCCCCCTTCTCAACCCTTTACAACACTTTTCCAATTAAAAAGTAGCTTAAAAATGTCCTTTCTCAGGCTTTAGACAATCTGTGTACCAAATTTCATTTAAATTGATTCAGTAATTTTGGCGTGAAAGCGAGACAGACAGACAGACAGAGTTACTTTCGCATTTATAATATTAGTAAGGATTACAGGTAATGCATTCAATTAAAAGATATGCATAGATTTGAATTTCAGAAATTTGTGGACAAGATTGACAAAGCAGGAGATTAATTAACTATTAACACCCTATAGTTTGTGAGGGTATTATAACATAATTAATTAACTATTAACACCCTATAGTGTGTGAGGGTATTATAACATAATCAATTAACTATTAACACCCTATAGTTTGTGAGAGTATTATAACATAAATAGAAAACCGATTTCATTTAGGTGAAAACGAAATTTTGTTTAAGGATGACATATTTTTTTGATTTTGATTTTAAACCCAAACTACTGAACCGATTTTGATGAAATTTCATAAATGTCAGTTTTACAAGGTAAAAAAACGTAAACTTCCAAATTGAGAAGTACCTCCTTTTTTGAAGTTGGTTAAAAAAATAGGTTGGTAGGAAGTTCATCCTGCTAATAGAAAAATACTTGCTTTTGATGAGTCTGTAAAATATCTATACCTTCACATCAAAGGTCACCTCGTAAACAGCTTTACAGTTATCACCTGATTCAATAGGACCGGTGAGGCATCTTGAATATACAATATCAGCTTTGAACACATCACTGTTGGCAAAAGGCAGCAGTGGCGTTGATTTATTATAAACAGTTTGCCCTTTAATCTTCTGAAACACATAATGCAAGTCAAACTGTGGACCAAAAGCTAGTAAGTATATATGTATGTTACATTATAAAGATTATTAGGACGACCTCTGTGGCACAGGTAGCGAAGAGCTGCCTGAAACGCAGAAGGTTGCGGGTTCGGGTTCGAAACATTTGTCCCCGCCGTGGGACAAATGTTTGTATGATCGGCAAGAATTTCTCTCAGGTCAGGGTATTTTTCTAGTTCAATCTCATTGTCCAGATCCATAATGGATCTAGTGAGATACTTTTTTCTCTGTAGATCAGTTAGGATATGATGAGAATTTTATTGCAAACCACTTAGTTAGGTTATGTTAGAGTTTAGAAAACATTAATTACTCTCTTTATCAAGGTGCGTAATTTACTTTATTATCAGCTACCAATCTACCTACTGTAATAATAACTAAAAATCTGAAGAATCAAAGTATTAAAATGGTACAAAATGCGCACCATTTGTTTTTTTTTTTCACCAAATCAGTTTTATTCAACCAATTTTTATTTTCAGCCAGTATCTTTTTGATCTAATGCAAACACTTTATATTAAACTTAATGGGAGATATTAAACCTCTGTGGTAAATTTATATCTAAATAAAATATAAGAAACAGTGCAACAATGAGATTTCATATAACATTTCTGCAGTGTTTTGTTCTAAGCATAAAATATGTCCTTTGTGATCGGTTTTGTAGTGATTAATGATAGTATTACTATGTAGTAGAAAGAAAAATAAATACCAGCTTTACAGGTAAAAAGATGAAACTATGAAGTCTGTTTTTGAACTTTTAACACATTATTATTTATCAACACACCACACACTAGTAAATAATATAAAGAGGTCGCTTTATGTACTAACTATATGTAAATAGTGGCAGGTAGAAACTACAATAGTAAGCCAGTGCAGTCTATTGGACAATTACTATACACTCAACTACAACATATACACTCAAGTAGACTTTCCGGACGTGCATGGAATGAATCACGCAAGCATGCTTGAGTCAGACATATTACGCGGCGGGCAAGTGTACAAGTTTGTGGGTAAGTAGCAAGGTAGATACTTACATGGGTATTTTCGTACTCTATATCCAAGACATGCTTTTTGTATGCTGGTAGCGAAAGCGAGCCTGCGCTAACCTTCTCATTATCTTGGAATTCATGTACATTAATAAATCCGTTAATGCTCATGCTTGGCGCAGTCTGCTTCTGTTTTTCTGCTTTTAATTAGTGTCAGTCATTGGCCAATATTGTTTTATAAAAGTATAAACAAAATTATAGCAATGAAAAGGATTAATTATTCAATTCACTGAGGGGGATAATTTATGTTATTTAATCGTACGTTATGGCATTAACATTTTACACACAGAATACGTCACGTCGGAAGTCAATTTAATCTCCCACAAATACTTGTCCTCTCGATTATTTTTGACCGTTTTACGGAGTAAACTCTTTTATCTTACTTTTCCCGAGTTCTTTGGGTTTTATTTGTAATTTTGGTTATTTAACCCGGGTGTGAATAATTGGAATGATAGTGTTTCTTTGTGATTCGAGCAAAAATAATCCGTATAATTATTTTTAAAAAGAGACTGGCTATTCTATGTAGAGACTATGTAACGTCTTACTAGGTATAAACAATCGTAAACACTTGATTTTGGCAAAATTGACATCATATGACACGTGCCATTAACGAAGAAGAAGAAGAAGAAGTACTTGGCTCCCTCCTTCGTGCAAACATAAAACGTGAAATTGGTGATATTGCGGTCCCTTCCACAAACAAAACCATGAATTGAATAAAGTAAATTTAAAAAAAACGCTGGTTTTCATATTACGGGACCGTTTTTCTTTTTATAGTTAGCTATATTTTATTTACAAAAACCATTTTCAACTCCATATCCAGGGCTAGAAAGTAGGTAAGTTTTATTTGGCAGATAAGGACAATTAAAATCGGCATTACTTTTAAGTCTCTCAACTTCTGTCAGAAGTTAATTACAGTTTAAAATAGTGACAGAGACAATCTTATGCAGTGTTTAGGCAGTGTTCAAGTTGAGAGGCGTTTTTAAGTAAGACCGTTTATTTAAAAAACCCAATCAAACAAAAGTTGTACCTACGTAATTCGATTTTTCTTCGAACTGCTAGTAGATTGGTGCCTAGGTAGGTAATTTACGAGCAATGGAAGAAGTCAAATGACACTGCTAATAAAGATGATCAATTAAAAAAAATAATCAAGAAGGGCTTGTATTAGCACACACGCACATTTTTTTTTCATTATAATCACAAGGGCCAATTCGAATATTAGTCTTACATGCTAAGCTGCAATGGGGCGCGCAAATAGATAAATTGTCGAAGAGACTCAGCTCTGCGGCATACGCTGTTAAAAATATCCGTCATTTTACTAGATACCGCTAGACTTGTTTACTTCAGCTACTTCCATAGCATTATGTCTTATGGCATTCTGTTGTGGGGGAGTGCTATTAATACCATATTTGTGTTGCAGAAGAGACTAGTTTCTTGCCGGATACTTCTTGAACTGAGGTTAGGAGAAACCGGCACCTAGATTCACTAGCATGTAAGAAGACGATTCAAAGTGGTTCTTTTGATTTTATTGAATAAAGAAAGTTTTGTATTTGTAGTTGTATTTGTATTATAAGTTAGTCTAGATTCTAAGTTAGTCATTCTTTGTCGCATTTTACGATCGTGGCAACTATCAAAGTTATAATAAGATTATATCAGTAGTTATTCAAAATGTATCCGGAATTTTAAGTGGAGATTGAATCGTAACCAACTCCAACGTGCCATTGTCATATTGTCAGCAGGATGTGGCTACCATCAGTCAACTGCACATGGGTTTAGTTTCGTTTAGAGGGCGGTACGAAATTTCTGGGAAGCTCATCGGGCAACTCTTTTCCTTCGATTGTGTCGCGGATGAGATGCTGAACCAGTGCAAACTCTTCGTCGTCCAAGAAACCATCCTTGTCAATGTCAGAGAGCTTCCAAATTTTTGTGAGCACGCCGTTGGACAAATAGGACTTGAGCATCTCCGTCTTCGCAACTGTGGAGTAATGGAGTATGAGCTGTCTTTGTACAAAAAAGTTCATTACATAAATCATGCTGAATAGTTTATGCAAATACTGGTTCTGAGCCTAAGCTTAGGTAAATTGACGAGTTTATCATACCAGCGCCAGTGATTTTGCCATTGGTAGGATGAAGAGCCTTAAAAAGCTGGTCGTATTGCAGTTTATCTTTGCTGACAACCCACTCGGTGTCATCGTCACTGCTCTCGGCCTTGTCGTCTTTGTCTTCAACGAATGGACTGTCTGAAAAAAAAAATAATGGTCGGGATAATGGTGTCGATTAATCGAAATTGTTTGTTGAGAGCAGTAGTAGTCGCAGTGCAAATGATACGGGTAGATACGGGTAATCGCGTCAGTTGTTTTTTTATGTTAGTAGGTAAATGTACTTCAATTTTACTCTCTCAGAATGTCGGCAACTAGGAATAGAAGCAAAAGTGGATGGGACTTCTCCCATCCTCTTATTTCAGTGGTGATAAAGCAAAAAACAATACAGCCAAATAAAGATCATCTAAATCTATCAATGTCAGAGAGGTTAAATCTATCAATCCAGAATACCAACAAGGATTATTCATGGTTCGTGAGAAAAATATATGAGCCATGACGATGATGATACTGATAACCAAGATATGGAAAATAAATGCGTATTACGTTATTATTGCCAGAACAACTAGCTTTGTCACATATACGTGTCTTTGTGCTCATGTTGAGTACGGTGACGATTACACGAGTACGCGTAAAATGGCCAAGAATTCTTTAGAGAGTTTAGTGATTGCATTGCAAAAAACGGTTGTGACTCTTGTGAGTAAAGTGGAGTCGCTAGAATCACGAATTTGTGAGCAATCAGTGATAATAGTTATTTTAAAATCATCAAGTGAAAAAATTACTACCCGCAAATCGACGCTGATCACCTCACCTGGCCCGGCTTTAAGTACTGTAGCGGTGCAGCGAGCCATTTGATTGCATCGCTTGAAATAGCGGAGCTCTCTAAGCCATCGAAGAAACGCCGCAATAGATGCGTGACTTCAGCGGTAACGTCGAAAAATGAAGTAAAACTTGTCAATACTGACGTAATTTTGGGTATGGAAATAGCTCAATTAGACGAGAATGCGAAACTACCAATTACGTCAATAAAAAGTAATGACCGAGATAATGTAAAAGATGGATAATCAATGGCAAGTGGTGGCCGGAACAGTTGGAACAGGGAACGTAAACAACAGCGAACTTCAATCTGCGGAGAGCAAAATATACGTACAAGCTTGGCATTTCAAGCCTGAAACTATACCGACATAAGTACCTACTTGCTTTCTTAAATAAAATAATTGCAGCTAAGTAGGTATAGTGTAGAGAAACGAATAATTAAATCTGAAACGCATGCGTCATTCGTGATTGGTATGCCAGATGGAGTGTATGAGAAGCTGACGACACCGTCTGCTAAGCCGGCTGGAGTATGTTTCGCAGGCTGGTTTCTCGTCCGTCCCCGTGTGCATCGGGGGACGAGCGTACCAGCTCCATCAGCACCTGATGTTTCACCAGGGAACGTCAGGGACACAGGTCGTTATGACTCGAACACTTTGTGAATGCTGCTAGGACATGAATCCCCGCCGCCGACGTCGATGCCTCTATGTGCGTGCTTTCAGTTGCCCGCTCGCCATTAGATCGTTTGCTCCGTTTTAAACCGTTCACACCACTTGAGATATTTAAAATTATTTCGAAGTTTTCATTTGTTGACTTATGCGCAACTCGCGCATAAGTTAACAAAAGATGTCTACGATACATCGATATCTTAAATGAATTTGGCAGCCACTACACTGTCATATATTCTATCAGTTCTTTTCAACAGATGCTTAAACGACGGAATCTATCCAAAGTCACTAAAATCTGTTAAAATATTTCAGTTATAAAGGAAAGGAAAAAAGACATAAATAGCTACCGTTCAGTGTCAATAAGCCAAGGTGCCAAGGTGTTCGAGCACGATCTAAGCACTAAGCTTATTGAGTATTTAATTACAAGTGAATGCCTATCCCATAGACAACATGCCTATCGGAAGGGTTGATCAACGATGGGCGTGGCTCAGCTTCTGTTGCGGCGGGTGATGGAGGCGCGTGAGGTGAGGCAGCAGGTGGCTGTAATCTTCTGCGACATTTCAAAGGCGTTTGACGTCGCTGATTCCAATATTAGTTCATTACGATATTCCCCTTCACTTAAACTTTTGACTGAGTTAATTACTAGACGGTTACAAATCGTGACAGGTGAAGGAGGCAACATCAGATCAAATTCGCTAACGACGAAGTTGGTGCAGCACAAGGCTCATCCCTCTTGAACATAATTTTCTTGCTTCTACTGAATTACCTACCAGACAGTGTAAGTGGATCCCATGTACTTAGTATGTATACGGATGACTTAGTACAGTGGTAAGTGCACCATCTGAAGATCTATTAGAGCGCAAACTGAACGAGGAGGCACGGAGTCTGCAGAAGTGGTTCCATAATAACGGACTGATGTTAAATGTTAACAAAACGCACTTCATACATTTTAATCTTGCGGGTCGCTTACACAGATAGATGGCGGTGGGCCTAGGAATGGATCAAATCTGTCACGTCGAACATTCTTATTACATTAATTTGGTTACATTCTGTGTCATTCTGGTTACATTCTTGGGTTTCCTTATTGATGTTAAGGGCTCTTATCTTAAAGGCCTTACATGGGAGCACCACATCAATAAGCTATCCAAGAGGGTTGATCAAGCGTGTTTCGCTTTGTGGCATATTTCAGCGATCCTGAATAGCGAAATGGTCAGAAGCTGCTATTATTCTTCTGTGCACTCTATTCTGCAGTATGGTGTGGAGTTGTCGGGGTGCGCGGCAGACTGGAAGCACGCGTGTAGACTGCAGAAGAGGGCTGTTCGAGCATTGTTAGAGTACCTCAAAAGAAATCAGCACAATTTCTCTTTGTCTCTCTTAAAATTATGACGGTTCCCTGCCTGGTGACAGCTGCTTGGTGGTCTACCAAGCAGCTGTGTAGGTACGCTAGAGGACACATCGGTGAATTCGCAAAGCTGGGGGACGCGCACAGGTACGACACTAGAAATGCGCATGTCGCCTGACCAAAACTTCTAAGCTTGTGCATATAATGTCGCCTTTGTACGACTGTGGTAGAGGCACCCTCGTTGCAATCTTTTGAAATAAGGTTAAAGAAGTGGCTAATTGAGAAATCCATCTATAGAATTGATGAA
Organism: Lampropteryx suffumata; assembly: GCA_948098915.1. NCBI lineage: Eukaryota > Metazoa > Arthropoda > Insecta > Lepidoptera > Geometridae > Lampropteryx > Lampropteryx suffumata. The sequence goes on along the minus strand of OX402557.1, from coordinate 16,776,096 downwards.
TGAATATAATAATATAATATAATAAATTTATTTAACCAATTTGTACCCACAGCCGTAAGTAGATTTTAGAAAATTAATGATGTACTTTATACTGTATGACCTGTAACATTTTCTAATGCCAATAAAAATGACCTTTGACTTATGAGTATTCGGGTCACGAGTTCTTCGAATGATATTTACCTATGATATGTGCAGTTAAAAAGGTTGATCGGTATTGTTAACCTGCTGACCGATATAGAACACTATGGTGTAGAATACTGGTCTTAGGCATTTTCTTGCTGGTTTTAGGATTTTATAAATGAATTTCTCAACGTGAAGTAATAATGTTAGAAGAATACCTATTCGTTTCTTATTAATTTATTGAATAAAGATTAATTTAGCCTTCCTCACTCTCCAGTGAGGATTAACAATAATTATTGTCTGGCTGTAAGAAGTCGTAATTCGAGTCAACTTACTTTCAACTACAGCATATCCATCCTCTGGATTGTACCCTTCTAAGCATTCGTTACAAATAGTAGTGTCGCATGGATCCGCAGGTGTTGTTGGGAATGAAGGCATCATTTCCGCGGGAGGAGGCTTAATCAAATATACGCTTTGGTAAGAATTAAATACAATACAGCAGCAAAAACTGATAATTATAATGCAGACTAGATACCTCAAGACGATATAGATAGGAGATCCGACATGGATCCCAGGATGAACATAATGTGGCGTTACGCATCATATCCTTACGTGGTTCATCCCCGAAATAGTCGAATGTTATCACTATGTTGTAATCGATGGCGCATTTGTCCAAAAAATCATCGACACTAATCTGAAATAATCACATTGTCATTTAGGAAAGCATTCACGAATTAATAAGTTCCGGTGTACCATGTAATTTCGAATCAACTTGCTATAGTCATGGTCAGTCTCTATAGTCTTCGGTTGAACCCTCGTATAATTGGAATCGAACTTCACAGGTGAGTTCGTTTAATTTTCTATTATTTGAGTACCTAAGGTATTGAAATATTTCTTTTATATTTGATCTGTAACATCTTTACACTTTCTTGCAATCTGTGGGAGTAATTGAAGTGTGTATGATGTGTGTGTGAACAAGAACCCAGGGAAGCGCGCGCTATTGGATTTGACTAATTTTCGCGCCCTGTGGTGGAGTTGGCCGTTGGCAGATCAATGGTGTGTGTGACGAGAAAGGGAAATAGAGAATAGAACGCACCGATGTGTGCTTAACCTAGTGTTGTATATAAACTAATTCAGAATTTCAGGATATAATGTTAATGTTGCTTATTACCAAGGTGAGATGTCAGAAAATACGAATGCGACTCGTTCGTTTTTTATTTTAATTTTACAGTGATTAACTGCCATAAAACTAAGTACTTATCTACATTTATTAAAAAGAAACAGAACAAATTAAATGACAAGTAATAAAATAATTCAATTAAAACAGTACGTAGGTATTAATTATAATATGATTTAAAGAAAAAATTAATTAACACATTTTACAATTGTAGCAATATCATAAAAGATGAAGATACAAATGAAGAAATGATGAAAATACAAATGAAGAATGGCGCTCACAAAGACACAAACATTTAGTCAATACTTTTGACCAGCTATCAGCGAACAGGCCACAGTAAGAGAAAACGTAGGATAGGGAAGCTACTCGTAGTATGAGTTACCGTCCGACACAACAACGGTATGGCAAACAATCTCTGCTTCCGACTCCAGCAATATTTTTTTGGGACGCAGAGCCGGCACAGTACTCAAATCCAATGCGTCAATTTTATTGTTGCAGGTACCTAGTTACATACATAAGGGGTCTAACAAAATTGATATTGTAAGTACTCAGGAATTTCAGGTCCCCATCACATAGTTAAGAAACTCACTTTGATTTTATTCCCACAGTCAAGAGAACCATTCTGGAAATAGTTATTCTCCCGCTCTCCATTACCAAGGCAGAACATCCAACCTTCGTGGAATGAGAACTCTATTGGAGACACTTCAGCCTCAATACACGGGTCTACCGAAATGAGTATTGAATTTTTATTAAATGTACATTTACGTTCATGCATATTGGCCTGGACTCTATATGCATCCAAATCTGGTTCGGAACCCTGAGGACATTCGTAGTAGTTTCCTGTAATATATATTGTATTAAATTACTTATAATTTATTAATATTACCTAAGTATACTAGATTTGCCAGTTTTGACTTATCAGATGAAAATCATTTATCAAAAATTTGTGCGTAATAATAACTAGGTCCCAAATAGTGAAGAATGACACCGGAAACTGAAAAAAAAAAAAATCCTGTCTTTTATTAGTCTAACTGTCTTTGGCAATGTGTAATCTTGTAACTTGTTAATTATTATTTATTATTATTATTACTATTGACGTTCTATTGGGCAGTGGACGAAATCCTGCCTGAGACGCAGAAGATTGCGGGTACCATTCCCGCCGCGCAAATGTTTGTATGATCTGCAAGTATTTGTCTCATGTCTGGCTGTTTTTCTATGTATAACATGTATCTACCTATTTACAAATAAAAAAGTATGTAAGTAGGTAGCATATCAGTCATGTGGTACCCATAACACAAACTTTGCTTACCGTGGGGGCTAGACAACGCTGTGTGAAATGTCCGGCTATATTATTATATTATTATTATTACCATTTTGTATTATATAAACAGACTTCTTGGTCGAACTAAAAACCGTCCTAACTGTGATACCGTTTCCACCGCTCTTAATATTTTCCATCAATACTTCTTGTGCTGCTCGTTGTTCCCTTGACCATTTAGCTGCTTCTTCTGCTAAAATCTGCCGGCTAACTTTACCCGGTGATTGCGTTGACTATTAAAAAAACAATTTGTTTTGTAAATAGCATTAATAGTTAGGTACATATTTTAGGATATATACAATAAATATTTATATTATTACTTGCGGCGAATTCTCCATGATAACATGAGGTCGTCCCAAAGTATGCTCCCAAATTAATTGCGCAACTATCTTGTGTTTAGAACTATGGTGGAGTGGTTGTATTTGTAGAATTCCGTACCATGCGAGCTCTCTATACACACTGTCTGGTAGGTATCCTGTCTGAATGAAAAATCAATCATTATATAATGTCTAGGGTTAAGGTAAGCACCTACTATTCTCTATAATTTTGCAAGTTAATTTTAACATCAGTACATTTAGGTACCTACTTACATTAAAGCTCGTAGGTACATTTATTTATATCGTTATATGTATGTGTTTATCAGATAACATTTTGTAAATGAGAAGTTTACTGATGAATACTTACAGGCATGAAATCCATGTGCCACTGAAAATGTTTAATTCTATGTTAGATAGGTATATTTAATCCTAATTCAATTCCAATATAATTATTGGTTAGTAGATGTTTAGGTTAATTAGGCTACCTAATAAACTCAGACCAATTTATAAAAACGACGCGCTGATTAACCAAAGTAAAACTACAAAACCGTGCTACTTTATGTAAACATACGCACACATATACACTATATGTTAAGTAATTACTTTTAAACCAATTTGATGTACCAGATACCTAGTGTATTTCCTTGCCAAGCTCGTGTTCAAGTTAGGGGCACGCATCTCGGTCTCATGTTAAAGTTAAATTATAACACGCCCTCAGCATAACACAACGCGCAGTCGGAGGCTATACATGCTGTCGTTGGGGCGTGGCGAGGGTAAGACGAACTTAAAATAATTTGCTCTAAATAGCCCGATAGATGGCGATGAAATAAACAAGAACGGCTACTCGGCGGCAACTCCCTAGACAACCTTTCAGCTCGCTACCTCAGTTTAGACTACATAACCGAAATGGTGAAAGTACCTAGGTAAACTAAATGATAATACGCGATAAATAAATACACAAATAAATAAATATTGGAAGACATTCCACACAACACCACCAAGCCCAAAACTAAACAAAGCTTGTATTATGGCGACCAGATGACTGATAGAATACTGATATATATTTTTCCACACACTTGCTCATAAAGTGGCTCTATGGTCACCGCAATTAGGCACAGAATGAAACCCCTAATCATACTGTGACTTTTTCATTGCTATATAACTCACTAGTGAGTTATAGTATTTTTTTTAATTTTATTGGTTGAGGTGCTTTGTCTTAAAAAAGTTTTTATTCAAAAAAAGATCGTGTTTAATAGAACAAATAAATTAATGTTCCTATTGCTTGCTCATTTCATGCAACTTCTTATTTAAATAGATAATGTTAACTCGTACGTGTTTAATAAATAAAACTTTCACTCAAATATAAATTTTGTTTTCACTGTAATAAAAGAAAACTTTAAATTCCCCATTTTGTACGTGGCAGAATAGGCGCAAACCCTATGCGCGGAAAATAAAAAAAAACCGCATCCCTTTAGTCTGTGGCTGATCGCAATGCGCGCGCATAGGAAAACTGATTAATTTTTCCCGCCATAGCGAATCATTTTTCACAACTCGTTTTCACTGTTGAAATTATTTATAGTTATTTATTGTTATTTTATTCACAAGTGTGTTGAAAAACGTCGTATGATACACGTGTGTATTGATGATTACCGTCCTCGGCTCTCTTAAGACCCTCGCCTGACCTCAGCGGTAATCAATCACCAACATTAGGTACACACTAGTACCATAATGTACTATTAAAATACATACTTATGATACTTTATAACACCCAAAAGGCAGAGCTACTGCCAACTGAGCTGACAGGCCAGTCGTAAAACTAACTATAACAATATGAATTCTGATCATGAATATTTAAAAAAATACAAATACTATAAAATAAAATAAAACTAATACAGTAGTGCACAACATAATTATTGGTTTTTTCATAATTGGTTGGTTCATCAACCAACACAATTCATACTCATTCATACAAATTTACCCAATCATAGGGAAACATTTAAGAAATGGCAGCTCTTCGCCATGCACACATACATAAAAGAGTTGCTTCACTTTGGTTGATGTGATGATCGCCATGTATTTATTAATTCGGTCTGAGGCTAAAATATATTTTAAGAGCTTATTTATTAATTACTTACTTCTTCTTCAGTTGGTTCTTTTTTGAAGTAGGCTTCTGTAAATGTAATATTTTTCTTTATTAAGCTATTTGACATAGTGTCACTATTCTAACAACAAGTCTAAAAATAGTAAAACAATCTTAAACAACATTATCAAGCGGATTCCCATTAGTCAACACCATACCTAATAAGGAGTAATAAGGATTTTTGTACATAAATTACAATAAAACTGTATTTTTTTTCACAGAATCACTTTAATATTTAATAAAATTATTTTTATTTATTAATTCAGGAATCCCACGTATTTGGCTCAGATTGTTGCAAAGAACAATCTTTCAAGTATAATCAACCTTTAGGGTAGGTATATGAGATCTTCAAACTAAACACTGCGCGGGCGGCGGTACAGGAGCGTAACCGACTCTTGGCGTGGCGACGCACTGCTCGTGGCTCGTTGGTTCAATCCGCCTCAGTTTGGGATATTTATTGTTTTTTTTTATTTGGAGTTTTGCACACTAACAAAAGACGAGAATGAATTAGGTAAAACCGGTTTCGTTAAAAGCCTATTTTTCAATCGCTAGTTTTCAATCGCTCTTCGGCTCAATCCACCTCAGCTGATGTTTGGCGGGATGTTTCACATCTGCCAGTCGTCCCGCGACATTTTATTTTTTAAGGATACACACAAACAAAATATGATAATGAATTAGGTAAAAAATGATTTTTTGCTTTTTTAACTATACCGTAGTTAAAAAAGCAAAAAATCATTATAATAAATGGACAAAACCAGTTTTTTACCATTTATTTTCTGCGTCTATTTTTCAATAAAATCTACTATTTACTACAACAAAGCTTTGGCGGATGGGGCTGTTTGGAGGACACAAATCGAGCAACCAGTATCCAGTCCCTAGTTTCTATAAAACTTAAAAAAATGCGCGGTGAGTGACTAAATAGGTACTTTACTTTAATAACTAGGTACCGTAATTAATCTCTTAGAATTTATGCTATGAGAGGGTGCCCGAACCTCCCGACTGCCCAATGCTCTTCTACCTCCCTTATATGTACTTTTAATTTCTGACAGAAACCACCCACAAGTCCAAGTGTTCTAGTGTGTGGGACGTCGTGTGATTTCTGGATGTTTATTTGTACCTACCTTCTTCATCGCTTACAAAATCAGAGGTCACCATATTGATCTGAAAAAGATAGATTTATTGAGTAAGTTACGTATTATACGAGTAAGTACCTACCTACTTAACTCTACTGAGCCGATAATCTGGTTTTAATAATATTTACCTACCCTAAGTTTCAGTAATATAAAAGTAGCCATATAAAAATACGCGTGTTGCAATATCATTTTGTACAATTTTTATTTTTTTTACAGGATCCGTTACCCACATTAACCATTCCGCTTGTTAAAATTAATGAGTTACCGCACTTTTAACAACCGTGATAAAAGTTTAATACTTTTTTATACACTAATTGGGTATATAGGCTAACTAGACACGGGTTAGAAAAAAAAAAAAGGTTTTTATTATAGTTTTTTAGTTTTCTTTATTATTCTTACATCGAGTTACATAATATTAAAATATTTAGTTCAATTACTTTTTATTTTCCCATATTGTCAATTGGGTAGTGTTTGGCCAGTCACCAATTTTTTTACGGAGAAAATGCGTTAGCATCCTATAGTTTGCACGGAGAAATAACATTAGCCAATATCAATGAAACAAATTAGTATCAGGCAGGGCGTTTATACGTACGTGCGGGGCGTTTTATTTTATTTATTTTTTGTGTCTTGAATGGAACTGCATGAAGATTACTACAAACAAGAATTAGAAAATGAATACACTAGACAAACAACTAGCTGACCTTAGAATATACGCTAACGAACTGGATGCAAAACTGCAAGATGACATAAACGCTACAAAAAAGAAGCCTTCTATTCCTCCAAAAAAAAGTAAAGCTCCTCTGCCTCAAATCCCTCAGAGTTACACGGTAAAGGCAGCCTGCGAGCCGTCCTATTCCTCGCGGCTCGAGTACGGGAGCAAAACCAGCTCTACATACTCCAATTTAGTCCCTGTGAAGAGTTGTATCGTAAGGAACACTGCCAGAACTCGCAGCGGAGATGTGCTACTCTACAGCAATCTTCTGCCTCCGGGGGGCACTAATCACGTGTATTCTAACATGATGATGCAGAGGAATGCTTACGGCACGGAAAGTATTTACGGAGATCGCGATTCGAGGTCGGAGGTGTCGAGGATTAGTGATCTGGGTGCGCAGTCAAATTACAGCGAGTTGCGTCGGCCAGGCTCCGCTTACCCTCCGTCATCTGCTTCTGTGAATGCGCAGGACTTTTCTACCTATGGTGGGTCTCTTTATTTATTTAGTTGAGACATCTGACAGACAAATTATTGAATCTTGACTGTATTGTTTCTACACATACAAACATGTCCCTCTAAAATTATAAGACAGAGTGTAAATTTAAGAATGGCTATGATTATCTTGTATCTATTTAAATCTGAGAAGGTAGTGAAAGATAAGAGTAGGTAGTAGAAGATAGAGGGAAAGTACATGAAAGAAGCAAGCAATAAGCATTTTCTGTTCTAACAGGTGGATCCCAAGCATCATCTACTTATGAATCGTTGTACGAACCTATAAACCCTCGGCCCTGCAGTCAGCTGTCAGGAACATCTCTGTATGGAGGCTACGTGGCTCCCATAGAGCCTCGACCCGAGCCTGAAGATGCGTTATACTGTGGGAACTGCCATCGCTGTGAAGAGAAAATCATGGGCGAGACAACAGGCTGCACAGCAATGGAAAGAATTTACCATATTAAGTGCTTCTGTTGTCATAACTGTGGGATAAACTTACAAGTTAGTCTTTTCCAACTACAGGTATAAATTTTGCTTATAGACTAGTAGAACTGACCAAATTTAAACCCCACCAAATCCATATCTATACTAATATTATATATTTTTAAGTGTCTCTGTCTGTAATTCTGTTTTTTGTTTGAAAGCATTTCACAGTGGCTAATCAGATCTTGATTAAATTTGGTAGGGAGATAAATTGTATCTTGGAGAAGGACATAGGCCACTTTTTATACAGTTGCCATGCAAGCCAAGCTTCTTACAAAAGCTAATATTGAATATATAGATGTTGCCACCAGTAAAAATACTTAACATAGCTGATCATATCTTCCTTAGTAAAATAGAGCAAAGTAAAATTGACTCACCACAATAACTTGAAATTTTAAATCGGAGATCAGTGCCATTTAGTTCAACTAAATATGAATAAAATTCTTACTTCAGCAGAGCAGTAATCGCATATACCTGGCTGACCTGGCAAGATCTATTAAGCTGTTTAGCTGTGGAAACGTAAAAATCTAACAGAGACACATTCAAACTCATAATTTTTATACTTATTATACTACTACTACTACTTATTATAATACTTATGTATCTGATTCCAGGGCCGTCCATTTTATGCAGTCCAAGGGAAAGCTCTCTGTGAACGTGACTATCTGGAAACCTTGGAGAAATGCTGCGTCTGCCAGGACCCTATCCTCGACCGAATCCTAAGAGCTACAGGTATGATATTTGTTTAAGTTATTTTGGTATAAGCTGTTTCAATACTTTCAATAAATGAATAAATAGCGGTTTTAATAATGGTCTTTCACTCACACAGTACCTATAGCAGTATATGTATGGTCTGTCAGCTCAGTTGGTAGTAGCTCTGCCTTCTGCGCTGTAGGTTGAGGGTTTGATTCCCTCCCAGGGTATACATTTGTGGGATAAACTGAGGTGATGTTTCTCTGCTTGGTAGCTATAAATCATATGTATGTATATAAAAGTATTAAGTATTAATCAGCCATAATGGTCACCATAATACAAGCTATATACTATGCTTAAATGGTATTGTGTGCATTGTCCACCAATATTTATTTATTGTGCAAGCATCAAGGTCAATTGTTCAAGGCATCGCCATAGTGGGTGCTTCTGTGTATAATATGTATTTACAAAATATATATATATATATATGTTGGAAAGTAAATGAAGTAATATGGAGAATAACCAATTAATTAGTTCTAAATATTACTTGAATTATCTGATTATTAATAAATCTAAACTTGTTTTTCTTAATTTCTGAAATGTATTCCTAAGATGTTCATTTGATTTTTAATCTTTAAAATTGCGAGTTGATTTCCGGTTAGCCATTTCCGGTTGGACATTTTTGTGTAATAAGTCATTCATTTGATTTTCAAGATTGTTGGTATTATTGTAAGTTCATTTCCGTTTCCATTCAAATTAGTTAGGATTTGACTTAGTATTTTAAAATGTCATGAAAGCAGAAACGCAGACGTTGCCAATGATTTCCGGGGCGTCTGAACAAAGCTTTTGTAGTACAGTAGAATTCGCCTATTACGACTTCGTTTATAACGGCTAACCGTTTTTAGCGACGGATATGCAAACACAAGTGAGGTTCTATACAGACGTACTATGAAAACATTTCCGTTTAGTACGGCTCAGGTTTAAGCGATCAACTGCTTAGAACGACCTATTTTGACAATAAATCGGCCGGTTAGAACGACGCGCAGTGTTTTTTTACAATACCAATGCACCTCACCAGCCCACATCCCTGCTTTCTTCCTCGCTTAGTATGGTGATTAGCGCGCGTAAATTACAGTCAGTGTTTTTCATATTTTTTGTCGATGTCAAGGACTCGTTACGAGCGTTAAAATGAGTTCCGTGAAGTGAAGTTGTTTCTCAATTGCAGAAAAAAGAGAAAATATTACAGCGTTTAGAAAGCTTGTGATTCAAATGCAACCTTTGCAAAGGAATTAGGCGTGTTTTACTCTAAAATCGCTTAAATTGTACTGTCGTTTTGTGCGTCGTCCTGTTAGTGCGTCTAAATGTCGCCGGTCCCTTAAAGGTCGTTATATCCGGATTCTACATCTTGCTTTTTAATTCAGTCAGTTATTTTTTGAGAGTTGGTAAGACGAACAAAATACTTTTCTGTTACCGCGTAATTATGTTATTCTGTTATTAAGGATAATCTGGTGTGCAAATTTAAATAAAACTGTAAGCGTTACGTTTTTCGTTTACTTCGTTGCCTTCGATGTCCACATGATGTCGCACCCTGTCATGCCTGATGCGACATGTATATGTATTAAATATCAGTCATGTGGTATCCATAACACAAGCTGTGTGAAATGTCCGGCATTTAGGATTAAAGTTGGCCACTTACTCATGCATGTATTACTCATTAATTTATTACTCATTATAATACCTTACATTCCACATTCCAGGGAAGCCGTACCACCCGCGCTGTTTCACCTGCGTCGTCTGCCAAAAGAGTCTGGATGGTATTCCCTTTACAGTAGATGCAGTCAACCGAATACACTGCATCGACGACTTTCATAAGAGGTGATCTTTGCGACTTTCATTTATTCTATTATTCATCTTAGTCTAAGATTTACAATTATTTTATCCAACACTCGTTTTCATTAAGTACTGTACTACGATTTAAGCTTGTCGCCTCCGCTAATTTCATCTACCATCGAAAATACGAACGTCCAATAGTGATATTTATCTAGAGCTGTTACAATAACGTAAAATTATAATTTTTGAAAACATATTAAAAATGATTATTGAAAAGTTATTGTTATTCGGAAAATAACATAAAAACTGTACAACCTTGAAACCCAATTGCGGCAATTCGTTTATTCTCTTTTAAGATTGGAACTTTTTTGAAAATGGAAAGTCTCAAGTGTTAATTTTTCTCATATTTTAATCATATTGTTAATCATATTTCTTATGACGCTTGTTCATAATAACTAGTGACACGATGAGAGTGAGGTCGCTGTAATCAAAACTATCAAGTGTCGGTCTAAAAGTCTGTTGTCTTTTTTATCTTTGACAACTTAAACACGGAACTATTATTTTTGGCTTTCTCTTTTATAGTCTTTGCAGTAATCATCTATATACGAGTGGTCTTAAACTTTATTGCAATATCCATTTTCCATTTCAATATATTATGTTGCATATAATTTCACAGAATCTTGCTTAATAAGCGTTTCTCTTTTAAATTCTGAAAATAAAATCAATCATTGCAAATTGCCTTAAAAACATGTTAATGACAAAATCCAAAAAATAATGCCTGTAAAAATAAAAAATAATGTAAAAATAATGTTACAACTAGGGGTGTTAATAACTCTAAATACATCCAAATTGTGGAACCGCATATCTTACCACGAACTGTGGCGCAGCTGGACATTGGTTGCGATTGCAAAATCGTACTAAATCGAAAACACGAACATTGCCGAGGTGCCATACTCTCGTCGTAGTACTGTTACGCTTATTTGCAATCTGTCACTACTGTCTACTAGACTACTAGAGATTTAAACGGTTCTTCGTCTGTCATTTCATTTGTTTATGTCATGGCTCTGCTCATTTAATATTTTTTACCCGTTTTATTGCATGTTTTATTCAGTAATCTTGGCGGAATTTTAATGAATAAATTGTGGCTGCGGGACGGGTATGGATAATTGGATTCTATATGCATTGTGGTGCAATGTGATTTGAACGACGAGGAATCCAAAGAAAATTCTAGACGCCATTCCGCGTGTCGTCTAGAATCGACAATTGACCATCGACTAAGACTTATAACAAACAAACTGACTATATCTCACATTGGCAGAATTGACATTAATATGTCACAGGCCTTTAACGAATTAAAGAAGAAAGAAGAAGAGATTTAAACTCTTTTAGAATAGAACTGTAAGATAATAAATAAATATAAATATTGGTAGATCAACACAGAACCATCTAGCCCCAACTAAAAAGCAAAGCATGTAACTATGGGACCCAGATGACTATAGAATACATTTATTTATTTATTAATCAGCATGGGTAAACATCAGTTACACTAATTAATTAATTAAATTATTACAAACTGCGAAAACAAATTATAAAAATATGTTTTTTTAATCTATTAAAAATAGTAATCAATATTTTAAAATAATTATACTTTTATTCATTAGTCTCGCAAAATCTCAGGTATACCGATATAATTTTCTTCCACTAAAGATAGATCTCTAGATGAATCAAAACAGTGTTGGTGCCTCCATCGACAAAGTAATGAGAAAACCTGTGTGTATCAAAATGTATAGTACAACTCACGAAAGTATTGAAAATGAAATAACTGGGGATTATGAGGACACCGGCATGTTAAAACGCTTGCTTAGTGACAAAATATTATTGGACTCCTAATTTTAAGGAAGTTTTATTAAAGCTACTCCAAATTTTATGTAACCATTATTGTTATCTTGTTTATTTTGTTCTCTTCCACATCAATACTGTTAAATTTATAATCAACTCTTTATCTATCAGTGGAAACTTCTATAACGTTTTTAGTTAAGAATGCAGATTGATAGAGCTAAGAAACACTAAGCTCTATAAATTGTCGTAGAACAATGTTTTTTGCATTGTATATTAATGCAAAAAACATTGTTCAGCGACAAAAATTTACGAAGTTATGACGAAATGAGTAGCGAAGTTCAGTGAGTTCTTGTCACGGTAACTGTGAGATCACAGGGACGGTCGCCGCCAGTTATCGAATCGTGAAGTAAGAGGGCACCGTCCCAGTGACGTCACACGCAACCGGTTACATTGATTTTACCGGCAGGAACAATCTTTATTACTTAATATCATAATAATTCAAAAATATATATCATTCTTATGTCATAAAGAATAACGTGGATATATTCATATATATTCTATTCTAGTTCTATTTCATTTGCTATAACTTTACTGACCTCATTGGTCATCAGCGTACATGCATCCTATATGTATGTAATTATAATAGGATGTTGTATATAGATACGCTCCGCGATGTGCTCGTTGCCGGGCGCCCATAGTGCCGGCCGGCGGGGCGGAGGAGACTGTGCGGATCGTGGCGCTGGACCGCAGCTTCCACATCGTCTGCTACTGCTGCGAGGACTGCGGCAACTCGCTCTGCAGCCGACAGGTCAGGGAGCGGCAACTATTCTACTCGGAAACTATAATAATAATGCCGGACATTTCACACAGCATCATCTGGCCCCAAAGTAAGCAGACCTTGTGTTATGGGTACCACGTGACTGATATACTTATATATATTTTGACTGGCCTGTCAGCTCAGTTGGTAGTACCTCTGCCTTCTGCGCTGTAGGTTGGGGTTTGATTCCCTCCCAGGACAATTATAGGGGTTCCGTTTGTTTGCATTTAGAAATATAAGCATTCTCAGTCAGTCATCTGATCACCGTAATACAAGCTGTGCTTACTTTAGGGCTAGATGGTGTCGTGGACCGTGTTTACAAATATTTATATTTTTTTTATCATATACATAGATACACACAGACCCAGGGCAAATACTTGTAATTCGTAGAAACATTTTTCTGCTGCGGTAATCGAACCCGCAAGCCTCTGCGTCTCAGCCGGGCCTTGGCCCTCTGCGCCACAGAGGTCGTCATAAGTTTTTTTGGTGGTTTGCTTATGATTTCACCTTGCTCTAGTTGCCCTTCGAACGTAAACACAGTAATTCTTGCATACTACTGCTTAAGAGCAGAATATCTGGCACTGTGCTGGTACCCACCAAGACAGATTCTTGCTGTAGATTCCTACCAACAGGTAAAAGGTCGAGATTGTGTTCAAACCAGTGTGGAGAAAAATTAAAGTACGTGTCGGAAGCTCCTTTCGTGTACTACACAAATGTCTTCGAACTTCTTAGGTTCTACAACATGATCTGAAAAATCCATTGACCTGATTTGAAACCCCGACCTGCTACACTAGACGACCACTTTTATAATAGTGCCAACAATGCACACAACACCATCTAGCCCAAAACTAAGTATAGCTTGTATTATGGGAACCAAATGACTGATAAGTATAATATTTTAAAATACATACTTATGATACTTTATAACACCCAGACACAGAACAAACACCTTTGTTCATCACACAAATGTTTATCCTGGAAAGGAATAGAACCCTCTACCTACAGCGTAGAAGGCAGAGCTACTACCAACTGAGCTAACAGACCAGTCGCGCCTGTTATAAGAACGCGCTATCGTCGCTTTTTGGATTTTCTGTATATATTTCGCGATAGTTAACCTGATAAATGATTTATTTTATTTGTAAGATTATTGTGACGTCATTCGAACTTTCTTCTTTATTCCAGGAAGGAAAAGGCTGCTATCCACTGGACAATCATTTATACTGTCGGGAGTGTAATGCGCGCCGCATCCAAGACTTGTCCAGGAATATCAACTAGAAAATCTGACGCAAATACAACTTTACAACGCACCCTGAAATGCGACCTGTAGAGGAGAACATCCGGACAGACAGACATACGAAAGCATAATCGCCTAAGCTGAAACGGAGACACTCAGATCTTGGATGTTAAGGGGGTAGTCTGATGCACGTCCAAACATTTGGCACAGGTTGTAACCCCATCCCCGCATATTGGAATACTGACTGATATTATATTGATATTTTACGTTTCACCCGAAATTATGTGTAAATCAAGTTTTTTTAGTTTACAACTTTTATATTATGTTGATTGATTGTCTTATTTATAAAATTGTAAATAATATTTAGAATAGAACTAACTTTATATTAAGATTCATCATTCTCCTAAAAGTAAGGCGGTCATATGATTAGATTTTATTCAACATTGTAAATCGCATCTTACCCGCCTATAGTTTGGAAGTATTATTTCTGTTTCTATTTAAGTTACATTCCTCAAGCATTTATAGTTATATAATAAGGCTGTGTAGAATTTATCGTTTGGTTTATTAATTATTATAGATTATAGATATTTGTAAAAAATACAGTATTACTTTGGCTTAAACTTTACTTTTGCAAAAACCATGATAGAGGTAACTTTTCTTTGTGAAGCTACTAAGCCAAAAATAGCCTGGCTTTAAAAGATCTATAATTCTACTTCTAATATTGACATAAGACCCATCAGTAATTTGTTATTTTTAGGCCGTCCGTATTTTACTTGAGTTATTTCCGGTTTTGCTAGTAATTTGGTGTTTTTATTTAAATAGAGGTAGAGTTATTGACTCGGGTGTGAGTAATTGGAATAGATATAGCTTTCCGTTTCTTGGTGATCCGAGGAAAAATAATCCGTATAATTATTATATGAAAAACTCCATTTTATATAAAATAACAAATGACGAACGAAAATATACGACTTGTTCATCACACAATAAAAAAACATGACATTAGTAAAATTTTGATTATTATGACATATGCCATTAACAAAGATATATAATTAACAGTAGATCTGTATGGCGATTATGTAACTTTTGACAGAATCCTGCAAGTGGTTATTATCAACAGTTAAACCGACTTAAATAACATATACATGGAATTTAAGTAAGAGGTTATAAAAGCTATTTGTAGCAATGTAATTTATTGTACATTTTGGTACTTATTAGCGTTTAATTTATGATAAATTAGTGCCATGTTATTGTTAAGCAAATTGAAGCAACATATATATGTAGGAAGTTTATGTATTAGCATCTGTGTGTAGTGTATGTATCACTTTATGTACTCAGACTGGTTTTTATAAACTTACCTACATCATGTCTAGCGAAATCATTAATACGCATACCTAACCATTTAAATTGCATTATAAGCAGCTAGTCAGGCAGGTGGGTCCAGGGACATTTTATGAAGAATATTGAATTCAAATAAAGTACCTAACCTCAATAATAATTGTTTTTTATTAAACTTACGTCTAGCTATAGACCTAATAAATCGATTGGCTTGTGGTCAGCTGCAATGTATCGTAACACTCCTGTGTTGCGTAATGGCGTCGTCAGAGTGACCCTGATTCTGTAATTTCGCCAGACTAGCTACAATACCTAAAATTAGAAATACCTTATTTTGCTATCAACAACAAAGTCCAGATTTGACATCTGGTTGAATTTGTTTAATTGATTAACATGATTAAAATGCGCTATTTAGTATGAATGTAAGAAGGGTCATTTAAAATTTTCTGATATGGAATCCAACTGCTGAAAATTTTATAAGATCGTTCATATTTTAAGAAATTTTAGTCCGGCGAAACTACAGAATTAGGGCCAGTATAAAAAAACGTGTGGCACTCTGGTACTGCCGCGGTAAAGCTATTGCATAGCATTTTTTATCAACTTATGCAATTATATTTTTTTATTTATGCAGTATTTTTTTTTCTTTGTTCTTTGATATTAATTCATGTTTTTTCTTTGATTAGTTCAAGTTACACTTTTTGAGCGCGGTGACCGATAAGAAAACATTTTTTTTTTCTTTTATTGAATAAATGAAAAGTTAATATCGTTTAAAATATTTTTATTATCTTACAATACATGTACCGTGAAATCCTCCAACTTTGGTTTCTAGAGGTAACATTGGCCGAAACAAAAAAAAAACTAAATTAGCTTGTACCACTGAAATTAAGTGAGGTATTTATATTTTTCTAACAGTGGTAGAAAATATATTATATTTCTGGCTCCACTAATTAATTGTTTGCTTACATATATCATTAAGTTGTCTGTCAGCCGTGGTTAAAGTGACCCTATTCAAATGTGGACCAATTTCTACGTTTGAACTTTTATTCGTCAGCCTGTTACAATGAAGCCTGGGTGAGTAGTTTCTAAATATGTTATAGAATGATGTCAGGTGAACATTTTGATATGATTTATAACCCACGATTGATGTTTGTGTTTGAGAAATGTGAGCGGCCAATGTTACAAACCAGTTCTCCATACCTAGGGTGTAAACATTGGCCGGTGTTAATTATGCATTAGGGCTGCTACCTGCTAGTAAATTTATCCTATTAAGATTTTTGCTCCAAAAGTTTGGTACATAGGTACTTATTATAATTAACTTTATAATATTGAAAAATAGAAAAGTGTAATATACAGCCATCAAAAACAAAATTTGGAAAAAAAAACAAGTCTCGAAATTCAGTTCTTCTACCGTAAAAAGTAGTGAGATCCATGTAAAACGAAGTCGGTTAATTTAGTCAGTCCCTACTTAAGGGAACTTCTGTCTTAAGTTATTACGTAATTAGCTAACCTAACAACATCTTATAGTGACCAAATCAATATAAAAATCTTTTACGTTTTTAATAAAACAGATTGACTTGGCCATCGCATGAAAACACATTGTATCTCACAAGTAATACATATTATATATTAAATAATTGACGTATAAGACGAACGACGAATAAGATTGTTTAGTGCGATTGACAAGTAGGTAGTATAAAAAATCTATTCAAATATATACTTGACTATAAAGTAGCAATGAGCTATGATATTTATTTCAGGAACAAAAGAAAAGCGAAATCCAGACAGGGAGAAAGAAAAAGACGTATTGGGGCCGGTGAATATAAAAACTATAGCCAAGAAATGCTTTAACTAGCAGTTGAATTAGTGGAAAAAAAAGTTATCAGCACGAGCAGCTGCAAACCAGTTTTAAATGACTGACTGAGGCCCAGCGCCGTCGTTTTGATTTTATTTACATACCTACGTTTTCTAGTCGCTATGAACGCGCATTTAGTTGATTCCTAATTTTTAATAAAACAATTAATTGTCTAACATCAGTGTTTTAATTTCTTTATCTTTTTTTGCGACAACCCTAGTAACTAAAATCAGTTGTATGGATATTAGCAAAAATTACCAGTTAACATTGGCCACTGTGATAAATAGTGAAAATGGCCTCTTTTGGTATTTTACTTTATTTTGTTGCCTTCTTTGGCCATATTTTTACCTTGGCTTTTAACAATATGCAAATAAGGCTGATAATTCAGAAGATATAAGCTGTGGACAATATTGACAAAAAGTCGAGCTAACTTTGGCCAGTCTCTAAAGTTCCTTTTTAGACAAAAAATCAGTTATTTTTAACAGATTCCTTATGATTGACTAATAGTAATTAGTGTATAAAAGACGTTTACGTCATAAAATTAATACATTTTCCTATTTATTTTTGGTGTAGCAACCAATTTTCTATAAAATGTGGCCAAAGTTGGAGGATTTCACGGTAGGTTATTCAGGATTTTTTATCATTGAAACTATAGGTTTATGGTAACTAAAATAAGAAACATAAGTTTCAGACTTGATATCCTTGATAAATTTTGTGGTGTTCCAAGGATCCAGTTCGGGAGGCATGTTTCGCACAGGCATCCGCATTTTCATTGCCTGGAATGGCCGAGTGGCCAGGTATCCAGGCTAGAACAATTCTAATTCCGAGACTATCAGATTGAAACAGGCTTTTCCTATTTTTAAAATGATTGGAAATCGGGATTTTTCTGTAAACGGGTTAGCGAGAATAGCTTGAAGGCAGCTTTTTGAATCAGAGAATATAATTGATTTATCTGAACTATCTCGGAACTGAATCTTGTAAATCGTATTTGTGACTATTTAGACTTTGGCAATTGAAAGTGATTATTGAAATGCCATTTCTATTACTAATGAAATCTAAGACACTTTGAGCTGTCGTCTGAACAGTATTTAATGACAGTCTTTTGAATTCTTGCAACAAAGATGCAGTCGATGCAGCTTGCCTTCGATTATGATAAAACTTGAATGTAGAATTAGGTATCGTTTTTTGTCGTGATATACAATTTTTCAATATTAGTCACCCGAGAGAGCGCAACATAAACGAGTTCCTGAGAATGTGCTTTACCAAACCTATATACTATTTCGTCAAAAGTTCCACCTTGCAACTAATGGAAAATGTTTGCGTTTGGCTATACATTTTCTATCCGATGTTAATGAAATATATGCTGTTCGTGATTCAATGGGAACAGCGAGATTGCCGACTCTATTTTACACTGCTAGAGCGGCTGCTTTTTGCCTTTTTTTTCTACCCACTTAATCTGAACCACAAAATTCCAGCCAAACTCTAATCAATGTGTTACCTACTTTCATCAAATTCTAGATGTACCTACCAATTTCCCAACAGCACCATTGCATGAACCATCAGTAACGTCGATGTTGGTTGTAATAAGATAATGCTTTCCAACAACAAAAGTAATGTGATAAGACAGTCCTCCAGTGTCAATAACAGATTTTTTATGTAATTTAAGTCTAAAATTAGCTTCTTGCTCAGTACTTTTAGCGCCAATAATGACGTCTACGGATTTTGAAAGAACTTTGCCTACACATTGGCTCAAAATCAAATTGTTAAAGGCGGCAACATCTTCATTTTTAAAAAATAAGCGAACTCCATCAGGACATAATGTAACACATCCTCTTTTTTGAAAAATCTCGATTCAATAAGTTGAAACTCATGCTCATCTAGTACATCTCCATTACCTATTTTTGTCAAAACTTGTGAAAATGCAACATTAGTTTGTCTCATTACTGTGGTAAGTTGATAAAATTTTAATTTTCTCCATGAATGTGGTCCAATCATGCTCGTTCTGATTGTCTTGTAAATTGGTGTCGATCTTACTAGTGGTAATTGCCGTAAATCTCCGATCAGAATAACATCTCGCTCATTTGGTGGAACATCGACGTAATTGACAGTTTTGCATTTTTACAGGAGAGCGATTTTTTAGTTTTTTAATGAATTTGGAAGCAGCTGGTAGTAGGATTATAATTATACTAGATACATATTAATGAGCCGTCTCCATTCAGTGCGCTGCTGTGCTACTTTTACATCATTTACTATATTTAGGCTGTGCATCTCTTTATGTGTCTTTTTAGAAAAATGTGTCTTCTTACTGTGATGTTCATGATGTCTCGAAGGCATCTGAGGTCAAATCTGTCGAGTATTCGAATATGGTTCCGGCTCCTATGTTGCTATTTATTTCATCATCAATGTGACATATACCTGTGCAACCAAGATATTTAAACATACTTACCAAGTTTTAGAACATCTTCACCGATGCACTGATAGCCAAGCTGTTTAACAGCTGCTAAGTGAGCTGTTAGAGCACTAGTGGTATAGTGGTACCCCTGCCTTTCGATCAAAGTTTGTAGGTTCGAACCTGGTCGAGCTTTTCTTTTCTTTCGAAAAAGTTATATGTTGTGCCAGTGCTCCAAACGGCGAAGGAAAACTTATTGAGGAAATCGGCACATTGGTTAGTATTCCTATAAGCGGCAATGAGCTTGCAACCCACGCGCGGAATATTAACCATTGTGCAAAACGTGCCAAATATAATATTTGGTCGTGCTTCTGACTATCCCTTTTAAAGTTCCATAAAGATTATTAAGTGATGTCTACAGAAACAAAAATGCTCACGATTGCTTCACGAATGCTCAATAAGTTTTTTTTTTATCTATAATTTATTTGTTATTTCTGAAAGATACACTACGTCCGTCGGTTAGAATGTAGGTAGGTACCTAGTTTAAGTGTCATGCAGATTGTAAGATATTCGAAACAAAACAATATGAATTTACAAAAATAATTTAATAGGCATTATTCTATTAATAAAATGTTCAAAAAGTGTCATTGGTGTGTAAATATTCTTACAGCTAAGCATACAGCATCAATACATGTACACAATTCTTCGTTGTGGCTTTTATGCTTACGACTATGCCTACAGCAACACTAATTTTAGTGCTTTTTCTTTGGAGAATAAAGGCACCTGATCCTGTCTTACCAGTTCCATATACATTTGAGGCTTTTACATTTGAATTCAGGTAAAACAGTCACAAAAAACTGTTTATTTCCTGCACAATTATATAATCTCACAAAAATAATGCTTTGATTTTACACTTGTATGTAAAATTTAATTGAGTGTAAATAATGTTCGAGTATAATAATAAATATTGGTGGACAGTTCACAAAACATCATCTAGTCCTAAACTAAGCATAGCTTGTATTATGATGACCAGATGACTGATATAATACTTATATATTTATACATAATTATGATATTTTATAACAAACAGACACAGAACAAACTCCTTTGTTCATCACACAAATATGTTTGTCCTGGGATGGAAACGAACCCTCAACCTACAACGTAGAAGGCAGAGCTGACCAATTGAGCTGACAGGCTTGTCAAAGTTGGGTCAAACCAAATACGATCACGTACTGCACCATCTATTGAATGTATAAATAGTGTCTGCAAAAAATACAAAATACACAGCAATATACAATGTAACAAAATGCAGTGGATGTGGTGACTAAAAAATGGATCAACTGTAAGAAAGGCCTACCTAAATTCTCTGCACAATGCCTATATAAAAAGGTACATTACATACAAGATTAACCACTATGGCAGAATGACAAGAAAACTTTTTTAAGCTCTGCTATCAATTTTGTCTATGCTGTGACTATTTAGTGGACAATAGACCTAGTAACATTGACATCATTCTCAAAGCAGGCACTCATGGTAAAATTACAATTACAAGTAAACAATACTAAAATCTAAACTGTAACAAAAATAATATGGCTACTGAATTATACACTAAAATATACTGACAAACTTTAAGAGAATCTCATTTATCATTTATAAATAAGTAATACCAAAATATTTTGTGAAGACACCTAAAAAATGCAATAACTAAAAATATAAATGGAGCGCATAATTATATCGGAATATATGTTGAAATACTTAGCACATATTTTTAAAACAGCACAAACATTGTTAAATTCTACAGTATTGTACATACCTGTTTCAATAAACGAAATGGTATTAATATGTCCTCCCATTAGCGCAATACTAACAATATTGTGCGATTGAGAGACCACATTTCAACCGCTAATTTAGATGCGTTTAGTTATTGAGCCAGGTTATAGAAAAAAAAGAAATGCACCTAGTCTAATTTTAGTCTGGGAGTTTCTGGGGAAACTCTTTGCAGTCTTGTTTTTGTTAATTCTTTTTACAGATAAGAGGAATGTGAATTTTTGGAAATGCAGAACAGTAAGTAATTAGTTAATTGCATTTTGGTAGAACAGTACAAAGCAAAATAACGACTAGCTTTAACATTGTGTAAAACATCTATGTACATTTTTGGTAAAATTGTGCGAATAAAATTATTTAAATATTTCATAGTAGCGCAATAACATACAAGCAAAACTATAATTTAGAAATTCGATGCTAATTTAATTTGATTAAAAAAATAAACAACTTGGACAGAATTCGTTAAGTAACTACGATTTGAATTTACATCCAATAAAATTATTTTGTTTTATGGCAATATTTATACACTTTTTTATATCATGTTGATGTAGTTTGGTACTTAGATTTGAATGGACTACATAAATTGCAATGTGATGTCTAAAATTGAATAATCTATATCAGAAGCAGATACCATATCTGTATGAGCCTAATGATAAGACAAGCAAAGCGAGCCTTGGATATTGTCAAAATAAATATCTCAAACTATTAGCTAAATATATGAACACTATTAACTATACCTACAATAAAATAATAAAGAGCACTTATTTAACACAATTCATGATCCCTCTTCCTAAATTATCGACCATAACACCAAATGAGCTTTTCATATTGGCACCATCTCATTCCCTGATTGTACGTACAAAAATGTAAACGGTTACAAAAGTTACAAAGATACAAAAATAATAGGAATGAAAGATAGCAGTCTCATTCAATAGTCTTGTGGAGTAACTTTTGGGCGGCCTTGATGAGCGGGGTCAAAGTACGCAGCTCCATTGCGCAGTTTAGAAACGGATGAGCCAGCAGCTCATCAGCCGTGGCTCGAAGTTCCACATCAACATGCAGACACTTATCTAAGAAGTCCTGGAAATCCGGTGATAGATTTTCCCACCGCGGAATCTTAGGACGGCCGACCGCCGCGATTAAATACAGAGCTCTCAGCGGCGTCTCTTTCATGTACGGAGGCTCTCCTTCGATCATCTCGATGGCCATTATACCCAGAGACCATACATCAACCTTTTTCCCGTACTGCTTTCTCGTCACCACCTCTGGGGCCATCCAGTACGGTGTTCCCACCATTGTTTGTCGTTTTTCATCTCCGACAATGTTTGCACAGAAGCCGAAGTCTGTAACTTTCACAATGCCAGACATTCCGAGTAGCACATTGTCAGATTTGATATCCCTGTGTATTGTGCCTTTGGAGTGGAGGAAGGCTATAGCTTCGAGAGTTTCGCGACACACAGCGGCGATTTGTCCCTCTTTCATTACAACCTCTGTGACCACGTCAGTGAGAGAGCCTCCGTCAAGTAGCTCCATAACCACCCATAAGTTGTCATAGCTTAGGAATGAATCGAGGAAGTTCACAAGGTTCTTGTGATTAAATCCTTTCAATACATTGATCTCGTTTAGTATAAGTTCTTTTTTGGATTGTTTGGTTAGATCTATGTCTTTGATTGCCACTTTGGAGTTGTCATTATTATCGATGGCAATGAACACCACACCTGCAATGGTAACAACACTGATTAACAACTAATTAGCAGAGGGCCGAGGGCCGAGGGCAGTATGCTAACATGTTATATAGGTATATTAAAGACTAGCTGGTGCCCGCGATTTCATCTGCACAGAATTAGAACTTCGTGTAATTCCAACGGTTTTTGCAGTGCACGCCAGAATAGCTCGCAGATGGCAGAATTTTTTCCTACTTACTTGACACTTCTAGTTAAGTATATGTTGGACAATTCACACCATATCTTTATAATATAGCCTATGTGTTATTCTGATGTTTAAGCTATATTATTGTAGAGTTTCATTAAAATCCATTTAGTAGTTTTTGCGTGAAAGAGTAACAAACATACATACAAACTTTCGCGTTTATAATATTAGTAAGGATTATAATTTTTACTCTTATGCTTGCAGAGTTGTTGACTATTAAATAAATAAAAGCAGTATTTTTGTCAGACTTTGTGACAATGTCTGCAGTGGTCTAAAACAGTTATTTAGGATAACTTTTTAGGGACGAGGAAGGGAATTGCTTGCATAATATATATTTATCAATTCCCTCCCAGGACAAACATTTGTGTGATGAATAAAGGTATTTGTTCTATCTGTGTGTTGTAAAGTATCATACTTATGTATAAATTAAAAAATATATTCTAGAAGTCATCTGGCCATAACACAAGCTTTGCTTAGTTTGGGGCTAAAAAGTGTTGTGTAATGCACACTAATATCAGTTTATTATTTAATATAAAACTTGAATTAATAATTATAAATATTGGAGGACAATGACCACTATCATCACCATCTACAATCGAAGTAAAGCTTGTATTGTGGTGTACTAAAATGGATAGTTTTAAATTACTATCAAATTATGTAATCATAGGTATCTAAGTTACTATTCAGACTAGTTAAAACATCTGAAGGTATTTAAATACCATAAACAAATAAATGATTCTGTATTACCAGCGTTTTTGTTGATAAGTGGTGGAGTGTTAGATAAGATTAGGACAATTCTATCTAGGAAAAATTTTCTTCAATGTAACTGCATTGCATGTTTATAGCTTTACTTAAATAAATCTAATACCTTTAAACAAGCAATTCTTGTATATAATCTGAATCCTGGGAATGGCTTAAATGATTTTCATGAAATTTTGTATGCAGGTGGTTTCAGGGGCGATAAATCTATCTAGCTAGGTGTCATTTTTAGAAAACATTGTTTTATGTGTTTTATACCAAGCAAAGCTCGGTCATATAGGTGATAAATAGTTATTGGTGGACAATGCAAACATCAAGCGCCAAACAAAGCATAGCTTGTATTATGGTGACCAGATGACTGATAGAATACTTATAAACACCTCTCAACTTGAACACTTCCAAAACATTGCTAAAGATTCACCTTATCACTATTTCTTACAAAAACGGAGGGCACTATTTTAAACATTGATCAACTTTTTAAAAGGCTATTCTTTCTTAACATTAAATAGGACAAATAAAGGAACACTTGACTCACTCCGCAAACCGACGAGACTCTGCAGAGCAGTGTTTTTTTGTCAGGGTGCGAAGTGAGTGTTCCTGAGGATGCCTCGTGGAGAGGCAAAACACGTGTCAAATTTCTTTTGGAGGTAACTCTTTGGGAATAGATTGGCTGAATAGTACTAAATATTTGTCCTATTTAATGTTTTGTAATGGATTTCTGCAAAGTCACGCCTGAATCAATTATCTATTCTTTCTTAGTAAGACCGTTAATATCCATCTTATGATATTATGGAATTTTCTAGCAGTTAAAATTACTATCAAAATTAGTAAATTTTTAAAATAGATACTTACTAGGGCAGAAGGATAAACAAATTTTGGAATGCAGTAGTGAAACAAAAGCTTTAGGTTTATAATTAACCACTTAAATGGTAAGATTTTTATAAGGTAAGGCTTAATGAGGAAATATCAATGAAATTAACTAACAATTAAAACAAGTTTTTAAGTTATTCAAACCATAATTTGACAATAACAATATTGTTGTGATATCATGAAGGTTATAACTAATACTATCAGAAGATGCATGTATTTACGAGTCTTAGCTTGCCAATAGTAGAAAAATTTACCTGAAGCACCAGCACCAAGCTGTTTTATCCTGTTAAACCTGACAAAAGGGTCATCCGGGTTACAAATCCTTCTTAACTCATTATATATTTCTTCATCAGTCAGTGTTGCATATTCTAGCTCTTTCTTCCTCAGTATGGGACTCTCCTCTCTGTCATCACCAATCAAAGTAAGGTCCTGCACAACAGCACTGAGATCTATCATAGCATCTTTCTTCATAATGTGTTTCATCTGTGAAGCTGGCATCGTCTGTCGGTTTGAGAATATATCTGGTGTTGACACCTCCTCCTCGCTACTCTGTCCGATTGACAGATCTGAATCCTGGCTTTGATGGGCATTTTTATGTACAAGAAGCTTTTCTATCTCTTTATCCTCTTCCGTAATCGCTTCTGGAGTTACAAACGGTTTGAACGGCTCATCTGCTGTTTTCTGAGTTTTGATAGTGTACATGTGAAATTTAACGGCCTGGATGGCCGCATCTGGGTTTTCATGCTGCTCAGCGGGCGTGATCTGGGTGTTTAGGAGCCTCAGCCACGACGCTGGTAGCCCCTCCAACTGGCCTGTCTCAGAGTTCTTACTAACGTGAATGTGCTGTTTTACATTCGTGGGCATCCCAATTTCTGTCGCGCGTTCATCTCTGTCTTTGTGTTGCTTCTTGGCGAACAGCTTCCCAAACACACCACGACCTGACCGACTCATTTTGATTGATCGTCGTATCTGAACACTAGGCCATTTCACTGCTATCTGCGATACACAACACTACTAATTCTCGAGGAAAACACAATATACTCCGAGAATTTGATTTGATTTACTCTATCGATAGAAAGAGGAGTGGCAAAACTGGCACAAAAGCAAAAGGACAGATTTTGCAGCACTCGCACTCGGACGGCAGACACTTTTATCAATCATCTGTCAAATCATACAAAAGTGTCAAACAAAACTGACAAATACAGAAAAAAATATAATAAGTGTAACGTTTCGTTGTACGCATAACATCTATTTACTTTTTCATGACTGAACTGTTTTTTTTTCTTATATTTCAATCGGGCTCTCGGATCGGTTTTCAAAATATTATGATTATCCAGAATCCAATTGAATCATCCAATCCATCCTTTGGTAAATGATCGAGGAATCCATCATTATAATATTGTGTTATATATAAATAAGGTGAACAATATAAAACAAGGTAGGTACAGATGCCTCTGACGCGCACCTCACCACACCACACTGGTTTGAATAACTAGTGGTACGATAAGAAAAAGAACAATAAATATATATAAATATTTGCCTCAAACTAAGCATAACTCGTACAATGGGAACCATAACTGTTAGAATACTTCTAAATTTTCAAATACATAAACCTACGTAGGATAAATCTGTAGATTGCATCCGATTTGTACATCGAATAATGTCTGCAAGGCAACCATATTAATTAAATTGCGAATGCGTTTTCATAAGGCGTTTTAATATCCATTCCGTAACTAGATGGCAGCACTGTACTCTTTGGTATGATGGTACCTACATACAAATTACGAGACCGACTAAAAATTGCACAAGAAGGTCAACGACCAATAATAGCAACCAATTGAGCTCGTTTTCGCAGCTGGAGAGCCATTATTTACTTACCTTGTTATCCAGACGGGTAGGTAGGTACCTAGGTAGGTACCTAGCTGGCTAGCACCTAGCTACCAAGATATTTTACAATAGTGTTTTTCAACTAGGTAGGTACTTACCTACTTGCCAACAATAAATACGTAGGTGTGAACACTAAGCACTCAATTCAGAAATATCATGAAAATAATTGCACCTTCATCTGCATGGTTTGGTTATCGTCTTTGATTATAGTTGACGCAACGCAGCCATCAAATTGATTTGTTTTAAACTTTCACGGAAGTAATCTAAAGCTTCTTAAAAAGCTTCTATGTCTCAGCAATAAGATCGAAATTAGATTGAAAGGAGAATGTTCGTACCTACCTATTAGTTTGTTTTCATTCGGGAAAAAGTCTGTTGCAGTGATGTAGTAATTACCACTAATAGAGCAAAACTCGATTAAAAATATCGATTGTTGTTTCAAAAATGAACTATATTCAACATTTTAAATGAAAATTTTAAACTCGTACCTAAAGGATCACTATGTTCTGTCTGGCAAGCAAGCAATCAAGATCCATTTACTTTGTACTCTGGAGGTCAATGTAAAAATGTCTGAGGGTAATTTCAGTAGGTACCCACCTACTCGTACCTACCTACTAACTGTAGACTGCTGCGTCTAAAGTCGTAAGCACCTAGCGTCTGTTGGGTAGATAAGTTAGGCCATATCAGTGGTTAAAGTGGTCAGATCAAAGTTCCTTGACCTAATTGGATGATTCAGGCAGTCTAAAGCCAATCTAGGTTAGGCTGTTATCGGTGTTTAATAACATGTGGCGTTGTGGCTGTAACAGATAGTAGAGATACTTCTGAATAAGCATAGTGGTAGGTATATAACTCGGTTTGGCTTTAGTTGTCATTTTTCACTAATAACTTGCCCAGTAGGTAATTCGTTCGATTTTTTTATCGATATTCAGCAAATCCACCCGTTAGGTACGTGCCTCTCCCATCCCTAGTGGACACTAGTTTATTCAGTAGGTAGGTAATTCTGTGATGTTGCGCGTGAACTGTAAACATTGTTTTCTAGTGAAGTCGCTTTATTTTTAGGGCAATCAATTTGATTTCGCTCATCATCGGTCGCATCACAAATACAATACATAGGACATCGCTATTTCCAATAGTGAATGATGGCTATTTTTGAAATATACGTTAAGGTATATTTCAAAAATACCTGGTGACGTTAATGACAAAAGTACAATGTTATTATGGCCCTGGGTCAAATATGAACAAAAAAAAAATCGGGTTGCACTCCGGGAGTGCCGACAGAAGTGAAAACTTATTTTGGCGCGTTAGAGTTTAGTAATAAATCACTTCAAAATCAGTAATTATGGCGACTGCCAATCAAATACTGAACGAACACAGATGATGCAATATTTTTTGTTCAGAATGTAGATAAAATATCAAATAACCTAACTCAGTAAAATTCTTCATACAAAAGTAAACTATAAACATGTGAATTAAGGTTTATAATCAAATGGGGCGAGCGCGGCAGCCGGCTGCGTCTCGGTAACGGTGTCGCGAATCCAGAGGTTTTACCTCATCTAAAAATATGCGTCGGTACGCATATTTTTAAAAGAAGAAGTTTTCACTTCAAAACATTTTGGTTACTTACAGATGATTGATCTCTAAGAAAACAAAACCTAGCATACCTACCTAACTTAACACCCATGTGTGTAAGCACATACATAGCGTTAACCTTATGATAGGATGCTCGGAATATTTCGCTAAATGCTGTGTAGCGTCATGCCGACGCGACGTCTGGACGCAGTTTCAGTAAAAGTTACTATGGTCTAGGTACAGAATAAATTACACACATTACTGTCTGTATGTAGAATATCTTTCAGTTAGTACGGTCTGGGCGGCAACCGCCCACTGAAACGCAACTCTTCAAGCAAACACTCAACCAGTCTCGACGTCCGCTCCGCGCGGTCCGCCTGTCGTTTCCCGCAACAAACAAAAATAACCCTTACTAACATTCTGCTAAAACCCAAAATACTACGTGATACTAATTATTAAGAAATCAATTTACCTAAATAAAAGAGCGGGAAACGGCGAAACGCGATTCGAAACGTTCGAATTTAATTGTGAGTTTCGGACATTTTGGTGTTGTGCATTTGGAGGATCATTATATTGGATTCTTTTATAAAAAGTGAGTAACAGAAAATATTTGCTCACTTTTAAGTTTGGTAAGTAGGTACCTTGGATATCGACTTGTAAAAAAAAAATTATAAAGCAGTCTTGAGCATAGGTAACTAGGTATATAATACGACAGAGCACGAAGGTTATCGCCATACTTCAACCGAGACCAAGAAATATTTTCAGCAATACGACAAACGAAAGCCATTGTAGGTAGGTAGGTACCTACTGCAAAAGGAGGTAGGTACATGCTCAAAAACAATGCACACCCAAAATTGAATACTTAGGTACCTTGTAGGTACATAATCTTGTATAGTATAGTCATCGAGAAGCACAAAATACAGAATCCACTAAAAGCTATTTCCGAATCATGAAACAAACATAAGAGATGATAGAATGTAAAATTTATGGGCTAAGCTGCTGAATAAACAGAAAATTATTTTTAGTCTTGACGTATTTTACTATTACGTATTTACCTACCACAACTAAACACAACGCCCATTGAAAGATCATGTAGGTACTCGGTACTTAATACTAGGTAGATACAGTACCTACCTAGTATTTTTATATATCAAGGTCAAAAGTGAAGTGCTAGATTTGTCGATTAGCAAATTTAAGAAGGTAAATAAGCTAAATCCGTCTCATAAAGCATATTATAAAATAACAGATTATTTAGATGACTAAAAAGCTTGGGACGAATCTGCTCCAACTTGACTCGGCATCCGTAACACACTTTTAGCAAGGATGTCTAGACGTGACTAGACTTGTTTCCGGATTCTTATTGAGGAACCAGGACCCAGGAGTATATATTTATATATACCTATTCGTCTTTTATATATATATATATATATATATATATATATATATATAATATATATATATATATATAAGACGAATAGGTGGAGTTTCGAAAAGTTTTTATTTAATCTGTCAGTAAGTATATACATGCCTATGTAGACATTGTAATGTACCTACAATTTTTATTAGTTTCAAAATCGATTAAAGGCCTATGAAAATTGAATCGCGTGACGATGCCCAGGTGTAACGACCCTCCTTAGCCCCTAGCTACTACTTAACATTGGTGTTATTATTGAAATGAAATAAAATATTATTTACTTGCGTGAACGTTATTTGGTACGTTTTTGGTCCAGTAATTTGTCCATTGTAATGGACCATAATTTTTTGTATGCAATTAAAAGTTCTCTGAACCTAGATAATTTAGTTAATTTTCTTTGTAGATGTATCAGAATTAATAAATGAGGTAATTATAAATTTCTAATTTATTAATAGGTCAAAATATAATAATGTTACAATTTAGATGTAACATTACTTCTTAAATTTGACAAATATTAATATTAATAAATATTGGTGGGCAATGCACATAACGCCATCTAGCCCCAAACTATGCATACCTAGCTTGTATTATGGTGACCAGATGACTGATAGGACACTTTTTTTTAAATACAAAGGTACATATGATACTTTATAACACCCAGACACAGAACCAACACCTAGGTTCATCACAAATGTTTGTCTTGGGAGGGAATCGAACCCTCAACCTACAGCAGAAGTCAGAGCACCTGTTTTTAATGTCATCAGATAAATACATTTATAAATTGTTATTTTAGTCATAACAGCGGCTGATTGTAATTCTTTAATCACTGAGAATTTGACACGTTAAAATGCTGCTGATTTAATCTTCAGATATGTGAGTATCTACTTTTATTGTAGGTTGTAAGTAATCTTTCATTTTAATGGGAATCAGCTGCACAATTTCTCTAGTTAAACGAGATATTCTCTGATGAAAGTTGTGAGTCATCCCAACACTTAAGTAACAAAACATAAAACATCACATCTACATGTTCAATGTTCATAGGTTTATCCACTCGGTCGAAGTGTTCCATAACGTAATTGAATGCAAAAGCGAAAATACATTTTGATAAACACAAGTTTTACGAATTATTTTGCCGATGGAGCCACCACTGTTTGAACTGTTGTGTTGTGCTGAGTGCGAACCGTAAACACAAGCGGCAACGAGCGGATCAAACTCACTCTGATGAAGATTCTCTAGATGAATCGAAACAGTGTCGGTGCCTCCATCGACTAAATAATACGTGAGTAAAATCCGTGTTTATCAAAATGTATAGTGCAACTCATGAAAGTTTTAAAAGCGAAAGCATAATACTCAACAAATAAATATGTAGTTCTGCATAATTGTGCTTTTTTGGGTTCCGAAGCCTAACAATGTACCCTTATAGTTTCGCTATGTCCGTCTGTCTGTCCGCTGCTAATCCGAGCTATATATCCGAGCTATATAGGTACCTACTATTAATTTTATCGTCATTAAAAATTGCACGGTAGTTTTAGTGCCCCTACTAAGTTATGAAGTAAAGATCCTTACTAATACTATAGATGCGAAAGTAACTCTGTCTGTCTGTCTGATTGTTACGTTTTCACGTATAAGCCGCTGAACTGATTTTAATGAATTTTGGTATAGAGGTAGATGGGACCTTGGCGAAGGACATAGGCAACTTTTTATGTAGGTACCATGCGATACATATATAGATACAATAAATGTTTCTATGGGAACGCTGTTTATAGGCGTTGTTTTTTTTGTTTTAGTAATCCATCGTTCGTCATATCGTTTGATAGGACTTTCAATGTGGAGTGACGACGATGGATAACATAAACAATGAGTATAACAGAGGAAGTTTGAAAGTAGTGACAGTGATAAGTTGAGGAGTAATAGGTTAGCGTGGTATGGATATATTATGCGGGGCAAAGACAGTCATGAAGGGTGTTGATTTTGAATGTGGAGGCATGTAGAAGTAGAAAGGCCTAGGAAACGATGGAGGGACTGTGTGGAAGATGATATGAGCAATAAAGGAGTTAATACGGAGATTAGGAATGATTGGTCAGAGTGGAAGAAAAGAACCAGTTGTGCCGACCCCACGAAAATAATTCTTATTCAATCTACCTACTCCAAAATTTATGATATAAATATTTTGTAAATTACCACATTAATATGGCACCATTTTATTCTTTTTTTATACCAAAATGGTGGCAAATAAGCTTACGGCCCGCCTGATGGTAAGCATCAGGTGCATCACCATAATCAGAATAATCAATTTATATGTCAATTTAAAGGATTTATTAAAAAATATTAAATGATAGATAGTAATGCTAACCCAGCTTATAATAATTAATTACTAACATAAATCTAAAACAATAAACAATGTCAGAATTAATTAAATTAAATTCTGTGCTACCATGGATTGTTAAATATATTCTATAGATACTCCTTCTAAATAAAGCACTTCATAAGAATGATTAAGTATTTACCTTCGTTACAAGTTATAATAAGGTTAACCTCAATTCACCGAGTATGTAAGACGTTTAAAGTGTTCTTTGTGATTGTATTGAATATAATTACGTTTTAAAAACTAAAAATAAAACCGACTTCATTGAATATTTTTTTTTAGTGGAAAGTAGATATATTTTGTTTATATTATAATACTAGCTGGTGCCCGCGACTTCGTCTGCGCAGGATTATTAGGTACTTCGAGTAGCTTATATTCTTCTCCAAGGTCCTGTCTATCTTTATATTTAAATTCATCAAAATTGGTTCTGCGGTTTAGTCGTGAAGACGTACCAAACAGACAGAGTTACTTTGAGAGACCCTTGTTCCATATAGTGCATTGTACCTATCTAAATTGTAACTAAGTATATCGAGTACATGAAGCACTTCATATCACCAAATATTTTTCCTTTTGTAAGCTTACTTCACACTTATCGTTATATTTTGGACAATTCACACAATATCTTTATAAATTATAGCCTATGTGTTATTCTGATGTATAAGCTATATTATTGTAAAGTTTCATTAACATCCATTCAGTAGTTTTTGCGTGAAAGAGTAACAAACATACATACAAAATTTCGCGTTTATAATATTAGTAAGGAAGTAAGGATGGGTAGGCCAACTAAACGCACAGCTCCAATGAGACAGCGAGGTTTCGGAGTAATAGAAAATATCATCGATGTCTTTGAGTAATCGGTGAACATAAATAAAAAAAAAATGATTCCGATGAATTGAGAACCTCTTCCTTTTTTGAAGTCGGTTAAAAAAATGTTTCGACTTGACTTTGACCTGGGTTACTACAAGTATAAATTAAACGTCATAAAAAAAACATCTATTCATAAAAACCATTCCAATGAGCCCAAACACGATAGCTCTACTGTAAGGAGGGTTGGTAAGGAGTTGGGTTCCCTGCAGACTCCATGCGATGCGATGATTCTGAAGCATCAAGGTTATCATACCCTTAAAATTTAACAAGATACCAAATTTCGAATCAATCCTGTGGAAGTTACTACCATCCCGTCATTAAGGCGATGCCCACAGCAAATTAACTTTTATATGAAAAAAAAGACTTTTCACCGCTATTTTGGGACTATCTGCTATTTTGATTAAAGGAATAATAGTTATAAAAGAAACTCCACCTATTTTCTCGTTTCAAATTGTTTTTATACCACCTGTTAATTTTATAACCATTACATAGTATAAAACAAAGTCGCTTTCCGCTATCTGTCTGTCCGTATGTATGCTTAGATCTTTAAAACTACGCAACAGATATCAATGCGTTTTTTTTTAATAGATAGATTGATTCAAGTACAATACATAGAATAGAAAAGAATAGAATATAATAATGATTTATTTGACACACAACACGAAAAAGGTTACAAACATAGAGAATCAAACAGGTAAAAGATTAGAGTAGGTAGGCCATATATCAAATGATAAGAGAGTGAATTTTTCGCTTGTGGTGCCAAACAGGTCCAGTCTCAGCTTTAATGCCACTCCTATTGGAGACAGCGCTGGTTTTCAGACTGGACCTTTCAGGGTGACATCACGGGCGGGACATTTATACATAAATATACAAAAAATACAAACAGTTAAAACAAAAAAAAAAGTTAAATTTACAAACATTAAATTAAAGAGATACTTATTTGGTAGAATACGAACTAAATACATGCACACAATAATACAATGATAATGTTTTTAAGGTGACAATGACAGGTGACAGATTTGAGAAATGGATTGATAGAGTTGGTTGAATTGATTATAAAATGAAAATATATACTAGTTACATATTATAACAATAGCTTAATGCACACTACATGAATAATATAGTAGATAAATACTGATAATTTTAGAGGTTTCCAATGTGGTGTCGTAAATAATGTCATATTTTTGCAACTGTCTGAACCCTACGAGATAGATCAAAAAAATTTACTACAGTATTGTACACCCTCAAAAGGTCTACAAAAAAGCGATGGTATATGTCTATCTCTTAGGGATAACCATTATGTAGTATAATTAGTATCAGCATTGCACCCGTGCGAGGCCGGAGCGGGTCGCTAGTTCAATTAGAAAATAATGTCTAAAATATTTAATAATCAACATCTACTCCTAAAGTTAACGTTGTTTTAACTTGCAGCTTACACTATACAAGGTGAAAAACCTATATAAGGTGGAAAGTTAGCTAATTAAAATATTACCTGTTAAGCTTTTTTTGGAATTGTTTTGTATTAATTGTAATTGGATTTTTTTTGATAAAATTTAAATGGGACGCCCTGAGAAGTTTACTCATTAAAATGAAAAATATTTATTCAAATCGGGTTAGGCACCTTTGAGTAATCGGTGAAAATACATAAAAAAAAAGTTTCCGATGAATTGAGAACCTTCTCCTTTTTTGAAGTCGGTGAAAAACATGCTCGATCAAGTGACTTTTCAAACAAATAAAAAACACATCAAAACCAGTTCATTTAAACGGATGGGTCTACTATGCTACAGACAGGCACACACTTACACGGTTACATTCGTCAATCTAATACTCCTCTGTTTGCCGGGGGTTAAAAATCAATAACATATTTTTACAAAAAAACTGAAAACCTGGCTTCTTAACCCTGAATATCAAAACCTATGATATCGTATAACTTATAGAATTTCTACTTTAATTGCGATACAACTTTTTCTCATCTATGCGTTCCGTAGGGTACCTTCATCGTCAAGGTTAAGCTCATGGTAGGCTGATTAACTGTCAAGTTCCTATTAAGCTAAAAAAATAGCAAAAAAAAAAAAATTATATTTATAGGTAAACTTAAAAATAAGAGTTAGACAAAAATAAATTATAATACACATAGTTTATACACATAAGGTTACTAATATTTGAGGACCTCTGTGGCGCTGTGGACTTAAAGTTCGGCTGAGAAGCGGCATGTTGCGGGTTCGATTCCCGCCGCGAAACAAATGATTGTATGATCTGCAAGTATTTGTCTTGGGTCTGGGTGTTTCTATGTATAATATGTATGTATTTACAAAAAACAAGTATGCAAGTAGAATATCAGTCATCTGGCACCCATAACACAAGCTCTGCTTACTTTGGGGCCAGATGATGCTGTGTGAAATGTCCGGCATAATTTATTATTATTATACATTAATAAATGTGAATATC
Organism: Lampropteryx suffumata; assembly: GCA_948098915.1. Taxonomy (NCBI): domain Eukaryota; kingdom Metazoa; phylum Arthropoda; class Insecta; order Lepidoptera; family Geometridae; genus Lampropteryx; species Lampropteryx suffumata. The sequence continues at coordinate 16,740,286 of OX402557.1, read as the reverse complement.
AGACGATCCCCACACTAGGCAAACACTAGCTGTTGCCTGTGATCCCCAATGCAATGCCTTAACTAGAAAACAGAAGCTGCTTGTCGTTGAAAAATTGCACAGAGTATATTTAAAGCCTGATGACTGATCAACTCACAAGTAGGCATAGAGTTATTGACTGAGATCCCTAATACAATGCTTTAATTGTGACACTGATCTGTCTGTCATTGAAGAGTTCTGTGGGGTATCTTCAAAGTTCATGATCAAGCCAGTTGAAAGATATCCATACTAATTGGTATTCCTTTCATCTATTTACCAAAATAACTAGTAATTTGCGGTGAATTGGTTCGTATGCGTTGAGGAGTTTCGTATTTTTATCATGTTTTCCATCATTAGATTCAAACTTATATGGGAAGCACATCCTACATAAAAATCATATTCAAAAAAATACAGCCGATTAGAACCGAATACGTCTTTTTTTGGAAGTCTGTTAAAAAGAGGACAGTTCTCTTTTTAAACTGGTCGATGCCGCCCGTTCCCTTGTAGCATATCTTTGCATTGTCCCAATCAGTACGCGTTGACGCAGAATGAGATCGCTTTATACCTACCAGTTTCGTGAAATCACTAAAAACCACTGAAACTGGCACCGAGCCAATAAACTTAGGTATTCGGCATCGGATCGAATAATACATGTTTTTTAAATTTGTCTAGGACATTATTTAGGTATAATAAGTATTTAACATTTTATAGGTATACTATCAGAGAATGCAAAAAAGGCCTACTCGTAACGTAAGTAGGTAATTAGGTAAATTTTCAATAAAAAATCAATAAGCTGCTTGTAATAGGTAACATAAGCTACGCCTTTATCTACTTACCATAGAGTAGGGTAAAGGTCGACGACCATTCTATTTTTGAAAATGCTTTTGTTTATGTTTCGGAAAGCGTTGCTTGGCTACGGAAAGAAGTTCAGAAAACAGAAAATTGAGGATCGAAATTAGAGTTTTGTTATGCTATTATATGTAAAACTTATAGAGATACTAATATGCAGCGAAAAAAGTAGTAGGAAAAAGGTATCTATCAGTAGGTATCATTTTTATTGGTCAATGATCTTCAATGGTATTCTTGGTCACGTTCCATTACACGCATACAATGCGATGTATGAGTCGACAGACTTCCGTCTCGTAGTTAACACCATCTCTAACCGCTTGAATGCCCTTTGCAACTTTAACTATACCTAGCTCAGCTGTCACTTTTACTTACGGCACGAAATGCGTCTCTTCCTCACACAAGTTCATTTTCAGATCAGCTTCTTCGATGTTCGGTATAACGAGTCGTGTGGCTGTAAAATAGGAGCCCTGTCACACTAGTTAATTTACAATATGATGATATAAGTGCACGTTGCGCTTACGTTACAAACTAGCGCATAGTGTTCTTAGTTACCTACTTATTTAATTGGTACAAATTGCTAACTTCCTCTGTGCGAGTGCCTACGTCTGTATTGAGATCATCAGTCAGATGTACACAAACTATAATACCAAAGTCCCAGAGTCTTGCAGTATTGTGGGACTTACTCTTTGTAGATTTATGTTTCAGTAAAAAAAAAGTGTATATTAGCTCGTGTTTCGGCTATTAATGATGTCACTGCGAGTGACGACGACGCCCTATTTACTAGGTGTTAAATGTGTCACTCACTTTTCGAGAATCAGGCCAATGCTATAGCTAAAATTATACAGTTTTCATGTTAGACCTCTTTTTTTTTCTCGTCTTGCATTTTGGTTATGTTATGAATTGATACAATAAGTAGCACAATACAACAAGTTACTTAAAATACGAAAGTTACGAAAAAGTAATAATATGAATACAGGAACAGCACAGCATGTGTCATTTCCTAATCTCGTTTTGATTTCTCATTGAGCTTTGGCTGTGCTCCAATTAATATGAGCTCATGTTTCGCATTTCAGGATCAGCCCGACCCGGTACCGAGAAACCACAAGCATCGAACGAACAAACGACATTGAAGCGATCCGTACTTAGTACGAGGCTAAAGACCGCGGACGACGGGACACGTTCCCGACAACGAATAACGGTGACGTCATAATGGCGTCCACCGACACTTCGACCGCCAGCAGTCAAATCTCCGTCCCGGAGGAACACAAGCGGACCGTCGACGAAGCGTTCCTCAATAGACTGAAGGGACTCGTTGAAAGGTTGCGTTTTGACAATGCGACCTTAAAGAAGTCGCTCGACGTCGAGCGGAGCGAAGTCAGAGCGCTGAAGGCCCGGCACGACAGCACCTTGAGGTACATGAAAACTGAATACAGAAAGAAAGAAGAATTCCTCGAAAAACAACTGCGAATCAAACCTAACAAATCAGACGAGAATTTGGGAAATAGTAGACTTGTGGAAGCGAAGAAACTAACGACAGAAATTCAGTCTTTGAAGTCGGCGAACAAGGGTCTTCAAGAAAAGCTTAAGGTAAGTTAAAGTTTCGAGACAACAAACAATTTCAAATATAAAAGAGACGACACTTATAAACATCCCTACCAGCAGAACATAAAATACTTCTCTGATGTTTTCCATGCTCAAAGGATTTCTCTGTTTTAGACCGGCAGAAATTTTCCATTGTAGACCCAATTCATCAGTTGCACCCCAGTGCTGCATAATCCCCGCTTCATGCAAACGTGTTAATACAAAATTTATTCTTGGAAGATATGGACACCCATAACGGAGACCGTACACTATGAAACAGGGTACAGGGCAGTCTTGGACCATATGGAATAGACCTCTCCCATTGTGCATGTTTGCTGGTTTAGTACTAATGAAGTTCGCATCTGATTGCCTTATCAGGGTTGCATACTGGAACTGTCGTTTTTCTATCACTTCCTTTATCTTCTCATCGTTGAAAATTTCTAATCTACTTTTGAGAACTTCGTAGTATGCTTGGCTGAGGCTTTTATTAAAGATCCTTAGGTCTCGGTTGTGTATGCCCACTGTTATGTTTGTGCTGACCAACTCAGACATGGTGTTTATATAGGGCCTGAAACGTGCATTTGATAGTGCAGAGAATATGACACCCTGAAATAAAGATATATTATGGTTTAGCCATTAGGACTATTAGATTGCTCGCTAGATTGACATTATAAACGTTACTATTACTGGCAGAGATACATCACCTGCAGAACTGCTGGGTATAGATGAATTCCATTTGGTTGTATTTGTCATTATCTTTAAAAGATTTGATGTACAAGTCTAATAATGTAAGGTAAAAACTCACATCAATAACACAATCCACAATCAAGGAGTAAATAATGATCAGTAAGATAAGAAGTCTGAAACCTGGCCCCCGGAATTTGACATCCACCGTTTGTCTGATGAAGCATTTGATCAAATCCATCGCGGTCTGACCAGCTGTCTGCGTGTTGTCTAGTTTCCAAAGATGAGTCTCGATCTTTCGTACAATAATTGACAGTGCGATGCACGTTACCACGATAAGCATAAACGCAAATAGCAAAATATTTGATATCAAGTCAATAGCTGTTGTGAATGTCGCTTGTTTCACTGAATTTTTAACTAAGAAACATAAACGGTCCTGTGTTAGAGGGTAGGTTGTGTCAATGTAGCCGTAGTAAGAGTTTTTCAAGATTCTAGAACTGAGTTCTAAATCTGTGTAACCATCTATTAAATCAGCAGTTACTCCGGTGGCTACTCCGTCAGGGAGAAGATCCCCGATCGTGTTCCCATCTCGCGGCACCATGGGCTTACAAGTAGCATTCAGAAAACTTAGGACAGTTTTTGCGAGATTGGAATCACATAGAATCGGTCCCTTAGCGTCAGACAGATACACCTTTTTGTAGACACTGATCTTTAACCCAAACCCGTAGAGATTGTGGTATTGCTTCGAGAGAAGGCGACTGATATCCTTCACTTCGGTGATATCCTGAACCTCATCCAAAAAAGGGTTGTATGTGTAGATTCTTAAACGATCAGACCACAGTATGAGAACAGAGTTTGTTATGCTTCTACTCCAAAGTAACTGGAAATGGTTCTTGACAGTGTAGTAAAAATACTTGTCGATTGTCATCACTTCATTTATAACGAATATAACAGCACTTCTTGGCTTAAAAACTCCTGTTCTCTGAAGCTTTTCTATCACGTTATCACTTCCGTCTATTGTCAGATCTTCCGAGGTTACCAAATATGCTGTTTGTCCGTGCTTATCCACTCGCGGTCTTACCCTGGATTTGTTGGCATCGGGACAGCCATTGATAAGTAGAACTGGGTATCCGTAGCCATAGTTTTCTGTGTACTTTAGAATCCTGTTTTCGAAGTACGTGAACTCGCAAAAGGTGATCGTGAAGTACCATTGATGGAACGCGTTGTAGATTTTGTTGACGACTTCATTTGCGAAGTTAGCTATCTGCGCTGTTGTTTCGTGGTAGGTGAATACTTCTTGAAACAAAGTGCTGTTGGTATCCAGAGAAGACGTCTGATGACACGATAAAATCATTAAAATCACTATAAACTTCATTGTCACGTCCGTCAAGGAACGGTGCTGGGCACCAAACTGTAAAGTTTAAGGCCATTTTGGTATTAAATAGGGCTTTTGAAATCGTTAGCGCGAATGTCATCACATGTGCTTTGTTTGTTTAATAAAAGCATGTCAATTAGGGGCTGTTGGAAAATATTGTCGTTTAATTGTTCGCCATTTTGTTCGTTTGGTTACCGGGGTCTGAAGTTGTTAACGATGTTATCGTATGTTTGGAAAAATTATTCGTAGCTATGCCAGGCCGATAAATATTTGCTTTTGAAGGTGTTTGTTACATATATTATTATATCATAGCCTTTTCCGATTTCCTTTCTCATTACTCAATAGATTATGTTTTGTATATCTTTTTTCTTAGCTGTGGATAGGAATCCCTCTTTGGGTATAAGCCTCCTCCAGTTTTCTCCATATTTTTCTGTCTTCTGCTTTTTTCATCCACTGTTCCCCAGCGGTTTTTACGAAGTCGTCAGTCCGTCGCTGCCTTGGTCGACCTGGTTTTCTTTTGCCAGTAGTTCCTATCCATCAGGTTGCATCTATAGTCCATCTTTTTTTTTGTATCGGGCTATATGTCCTGCCCACATCCATTTTTGTTAAGCGCATGGTGAAAGGCATCTGCAACTTTTGCTTGCTCTCGTATTCATTCACTTCTTATTTTGTGTGTTTTTCTGATTTACAGAATGCACCTTTCCATCGCTCTGTGGCAAGTTGTAAGTTTAGATTTAACACCCTTAGGGTAGCTCCATGTTTTGTATCCATAGATTAGTTGGTAGGACGCAGGTGTCCAGTACATATTTTTTAAATGCAAAGATAGGGCCTTTTAAATTTCAATAAGACTTTAGAAATTCTTCTAGCTCATAGCTATACATTTCTTTACTCCTTGTTTGTTACATACCAATGCAAAACAAATTTATTAGTTTTTTATCAAGGTTGTTTGTCAAAAGGTGATACAGTACAGATGACCTTGAGTCAACGCAATGAGACAAATGAGATCATACATACATAAAATCCTGTTTCCCGACGAAGACTACGAATTCCCATTTGCTACGATCTTGACATAGAATATACTTTGTTTCATTCACTTCATTCATTCAAGAAGAGTCAGTTCACCGTGTAAGAATACTGGTATAACGCACATCATTTTGACAAATCCATCCATCCATTGGTGTATGACCGTATTCGAAACCACTACGAATAGACCACCTAGTGCTTATTTTGAGCAGCAATGCACTGATTTTTTCCTTAGCTCAGTTGGTCAGTAGGCTCTGCTTTTTGCGCTGTGGGTTGCGGGTTCAATCCATCCCAAGACAAACATTTATATGATGAACATACGAGTAGGAGTTTGTTCTGTGTCTGGATAATATAAAGTATCGAAGATATGTGTTTAAAAATATAAATGTATTCCATCAGTCATCTGGTCCCAAAGTACAAGCTATGCTTAGTTTAAGCTAGTTTGTTTTGTAGATTGTCCACAAATATTAGTATATCACTACATAGTAAAAAACAAAGTCGCTTACCGCTGTATGTCTGTCCCTATGTCCCTGAAACTACGCAACTGATTTTGATGCGGTTTTTTTAATAGATAGAGTGATTCAAAAGGAAGGTTTATATGTATAATACATGCATAATATAGTAGACAAGCTCAAGGCAAGCACTGATAATTTTAGAGGTTTCTAATGTGATGTCGTAAATAAACACATTATCAGCATTGCACCTGTGCGAAGCCGGGGCGGGTTACTAGTTTATTTATAAAATGTACTAGTCGCGGCTTCGCGTTGTTTAGCCGTGAAAGGGTAACAAACTAACAAAAACAGACAGACACATTGAAATTTATAGTATTGGCATTATTGGGTGAAGGATAATGTTTGTTGATTGGTAAAGTGTTTGTATGCAGGTCGCACAAGCGGCGGAGAGTGCGCGAGCGGGCGAGCTGCGAACACAGGCCGCCCAGCACACCGCGCTGGAGCTAGCTGCCAGGCGAGACGCGCGCGCACAGTGCCATAAACTGGTAAATATTCATTTTCAGATAACCCACAGCTTCAAAATTATCTCACGGTGTCTGGAAGATACATTGCGTGACCCAAGAGCTGGCTCCTATGGCTCAGCGTATTAGCATTGCCATTCAACGTGGCAACGCCGCCAGTGTCTTGGGAACGCTTCCCTCTGGCGGCAATCTGGTTCAGTTGAGTTATCTATAGATCGTTTTAAACGGTCCTTAGATAGCTCAACTGTTATTTAATATAATGGTATATAATATACATTTCTGTAATTATTTTGTAAATAAATGTCACAGCTATAATAAATTACCTTAATAACTATTATTTATTATCGTTACACTAGTTTTAATAAATTATACATTATAGGGTTTTTTAATCACGTGTTATTTTGATGAAGATAGAAGATAGAAAATATTTATCCAGACCACCAGACAAAACGGACATAGTGGGAAGACTCAAACGAACGAATTCCGTTTGGGTTTAGTGTAGTGTAACAGTGATAGAAAGTGAAATTGACTATAAAATATATTCATAAAGGACACAAGTACAAAATGTCCTCCCTTTAAGTAGAGACAGTCATAAAAGTGCTATTGGACACATTCTTAGGCATAGTTTATTATATAAAAATAAGTCAAAGTTATATTACTCATTGGCCTATTTGGCTAGATTGTATTAATATTAGAGTATAATTTTAAGAATTATATACAGGAATAGAGAAGAAATAATAAAAATTAATGTTAACAAAACTTTAATATACTTACAGATAAATTTTAGATGTTTTTTTTTAATTTCATAAAATCTAGACATTTAGGTACATGTGGTAGTGAAACAGTGCTCAATAATGGTACTGCATGTTACCATTCGACAGCGCTGGTCTACCGCTGAGGCCAGTGTCAATGCAAGCCAATGTCAATGTCAATGGCAGCAATGAAGGCACACAGTTTCGATTCATCGAGAGAATATTTATACACATGCAGTCGTACTAAGTCTATTCTAAAAAAACGAGAAAATGCCCCAAGAGTTACTATAATTTATATCTAAACGCCTTTATGTTTGCAGTAGCAATGCCAATTGTTTTTTATCAGGCGCTTCCAAAAATAAACTCTTATAGTATACTACGTCAGTATGTAAACTGTATATTCCAATGATAGTAGGAAGGAACACATGATGAAATGAATACAGGGAAATTTTCTTTGCAGCTGGAGGAAATCAAATCGAAAGAGAGGGCGAATTTACAACTGAGGAGAGAAATGGCGAGGATGGCAACCGCACATGATCAGGTTAGTGTAACAAGACCTTAAGTTAAGTCTGTTTAAAATCATCAATTTGACGAGTGGTGACGGGTGAAGATTCTTCTGAGAAGCAGAAGGGTGTGATCCCCGCCGTTGTCCCGCAAATAATTGTCTCGGGTCTATGTGTTTATGTTTATATAATACATACTGTATTCTTCCTTTTTGCACAACAATTTTTTTTAACCCTCTTGTATAATATGTATAATTGTATAATATGTATTGTTAATGACGTCTATGTGTTTTTTTCTATACTTATATACATATATATATAATGATTTGTGGAAACGTTTAATTAGCCTTCAGTGTATGTCCCTACTTTATAGAAACATCTATTTTTGTTGTCCGTGACTTTTCTGTGTAAGTTTTCCAAAATGACTAAATTAAAATAAAATACTATGTATTAATACTAAGTACATACTTACCTATGTGTACAAAAATTCACGCAAAATTTTAACTAAATAAATAGTTTTAGTTTAGGTTTAGTTTAGTTTTTTAAAGAACCATAAAGTAGGTACATACAATAGGGTTATTTGTAGAAAATAGGGCAAATGGCCTCCACGACTTTGCTGGAACATACGCACTCTTTGGTCGTAATTTTCCATGACCATTCTGCATAATGTGGTTGGATTTCGTTGATGCAGCGTTTAATTTCTTCATGTAGTGCACGGGTGGTTAATTAAAAAAAAGTATTTTTGCTGTATATTAGTCATGTGGTTCCCATAACACAAGCTCTCGTGGGCTAGATGATGCCATGTGAAATGTCCAGAATTATTTATTTTTTATTTTATTTTATTAATTATTATTTATTAGCCGGGTTAACATGACAGCCGTGACAAAGTATATCTCTACGGAGAAACATCAATACTGACATAATATATAGTATGGGCTAAATGACAGTTTGTACACAAGGCAGTTGGGAAAACTTTTGGATTCTTATTTGTTATTATTCTTTTTCTAATTATCTCGGGTTATTTAATGTGTTATTTGGTAATCTTAGCAGAATTTTAATCAATAAATTGTGATTTCTTAGCACAAGGGTAGAAAATTGAGTTATAAGTGTAAGATGTTGTTTTGTAATTTGTACGACGACAAATCCAAGAACATTCTAGACGGCCATTCCGCGATGAGTTTTAGAATAGAAAAATGAGGATCAACTGCGACTTTGTGACAATATTAAATCAAAACATTTGACATTGGCAAATTGTCACCCAGACTTGCTATGAAAGATATGAAAATGAGAAAATCTGAATATTTTTGGCCATCGTGCGAATCAAACATTGCGCTCTTATATTATTGTTTTTTTATGTTATTTCCGGTTTATTAGTAAATTTAAACTAATAAACCGGAAATATTTAAATTTAATTTTTTTATTTAAGATAAAGTTATTGACTCGGGTGTAAATCATTAGAATAAAAGCTTTGTGTTTCTTTGTGATTCGAGCAAAAATTATCCGTATAATTATTTTATAAAGACACAAATTTTTATAAAATAACAAACGACGAACGACAACATACGACTTTGTGACGTCTTACTATAAACAATCTTAATACTTGACATTGGCAAAATTTACATCATATGACACATGCCATTAACGATTAAAAGGAATAAGAGAAAACCTTTGCAGAGGCTATAGCAAGCCCGGCAGGACCAGTTAAGGAGTTAAAGACTTTAGGAGACGTTATGCACGGGTGTTTTATATTTGCTTCAAACCTTATTCCTGTAGACGCTTCTGTACCTTACATTTTGAGTTTTATGCCTCACAAGTCTCTATAAATTTAAAGTCCTTAAATAAACTTACTCTGGCAACGCCTCAAAGTTCATGTGCAGCCTTTAGGGGTTGTTTTCGTTATGCAGCAACAATGTGTGGAATAATATTCCACAACCCCTCAAAGACTTGAATAATATAAAGACGTTTTGAACAAAATTAAAACGGTTTCTCCTTGATGCTTAGAAGGAGAGTGAAACTCTCGAGTTTCGAGATAAAGATAGATCCGTTATTTAGAGTATAATATGTTTTTAATGTAAAATAGGCAGGTACCTATACATTTTTGTGTTTAAAAAATTTTTTTTTCCTTACACTTGCTTCACAGATTAGGTAAGACTGATTATAACAAATTATAACAAAACACATACTTGTTTTGTTATAATTGTGTAATGTATTGTTACATTATTTTAATTTTATGATTTAATTTTAATTTATTGATTTATACATTTTATTTATATTACTTACTTATTGTTTTGCCATTAGAATTATCAAAAAAAATTTTTTGGGTGAGCCACCCTTAACACTTAGTGATATAAAAATTAGTTATAAACCTATTCTCAGACCTACTGAATATACATATAAAATTTCATCAAAATCGGTCAAGCCGTTTCGGAGGAGTATAAACACGAAAACTGTGACACAAGATTTATATATATATAGGGATAATACAGGCCGAAACGTCTTCTGGCATCTACTGAAACCCAGTTCTCGGTGGGCACTCAAGTGTGCATCCAGCATTTGTCCTAGATCCTGCTGCGCACTTTTTTTTTTTTTCACAACACAATTTTTTTTTATGTAGTCTTTATGAAAAGGCGTTCTACAGTGTAGAAGATTTTATTTATTAAAATGATACATAAATAAAATTGAACATCCTGATTTTGACATTATATTAATATAATTTAATACAAGACTATAACTGAATATAACAGATATTGTTATTCTGTATTTTTAATTTGTAATTTAAACTGACCTGTAAACATACAATTTACCAATAAAATGATTATTACTGATTATTATTATTATTATAACTGAATGTAGTAGTTTTTAGGACAAATAAAAATATTGTCTTTATTTCTTTCTTTTAACACCCAGATACAGAACATACATCTACGTTTATCACACAAATGTTTATCCTGGGAGAGAAACGAACCCTCAACCTACAGCGCAAAAGGCAGATCTACACCAACTACGCTGACACGCCAGTCTATCTATGGACGGATATTTTTTATACAATTACTTAAATAACCACAAAATCTTCAAAGCCTGCCCCACTATTAACTCTAAGCATAATAATCAGCAAGGAATCCGTAAAATTCTAAAACCGATTCCTGGCTCGTGGGAAACTGCCCGCGGTGTCCATGTGGCAGCCGTAATGACGGTGCTACTTAGGGAGTGGCCGAAATTAATAAAGTCTCAAGGAATGTCTAAAATTTCCGTTTTGGTTTAATGTACCTACACACTACCTAAAACTAAAAATTTATTGTCATGATTTTCTGGACGGCTATAGCTATTCGCTCGTCTGGAATCGGTTTATAACTGAACGATATATTTAGGACGTTTCCGTATTCTGATTAAAAATAAATAATGCTTGTTACTTCACATAGCATCTTCTATCCTCAAAGTAAGCCGAGCTTGTGTTAGGGATGCCTTAACACAAGCTAGGCTTTCTCGGCATACACGACTGATATAGTAGGTAATATTAAATTTCCTCAAAATTACAATCTATTAAAAAACAGTTTTACCAGTGGGTTCCGCACTAAGTCTAAGCCTGTGTCGCGGAAACCCTAACCAGATTTCTCCAAAACAAGACGTTATACAGTGAGAAACCTAATGTGAGATGCACAAAACAAGAAGCAACCACATAAAATTAAAAATGAAAAGATAACAATAATTTTATACTAATGTTAGACTACAGTTTGCGTGAACTTACAACAATATAGGTACTAAGTTTTAAAAATGTTATCAATATACTATAACAGGCAATGGAAACATTTTGGTGAATTTGTGTGGATGTGTGTGTGTGTGAATGAGTGTGTGTCTGGTACTTATACACCACACACACGTACACACTACGTATATTATATAAGTAGTGTGTACGTGTGTGTGGTATATAATATATAATAGAAGTATATAAGTTATATGCTTCTATTTTTAGGGTTCCGAAGTCCACAAAGAACCCTTATAGTTTCGTTATGTCTGTCTGTCCGTCCTTAATCTTGTTGTTGCTCGCAAATTATTAGTTTGAGATAAAATTTTGCATTTTTACTCCTTACTCATTTTACTCTTTTTAGAGGTCACCCCCTACAAAGTTATAAAATAAAAAACTAGAAAAAGTTTTTTAGGTATACAACCTGCTCTACATGTATTTTGAGGTTGTTTTTTTTATATTTTACTACGCTATCCTGTGGCGTATCATTGGATAGGTCTTTTAAAAATACTCCGAGTTTTCTGAAACAGCTTATCGTTACAGATTCGTTTCATAAATATTAAGATTTGAAGAGGCCATTTGAAGCCTTCACTATGTGTCACATGCTTTTGGCCAATTTAATACCAACGTTATTATACATAGAAAAACACCCAGATTCGAGACAAAAATTTGCAGATCCTAGAAACATTTGTTCCGAGGCGGAAATCGAACCGCTACATTATGCGTCTCAGGTGGGCCTTAAGCCACTGCGTCACAGAGTTCGTCAAACGGCTGAGCTTTCGCATTCGTCAAAAATCGATCGAATGATTTCTTTTGTTTGTCTATTTAGATAACAGAATGGGTTTTTGGGAAATTATCGAAATGCAATCGGAGTCGAAACGATACGGATTGAAATAGAACGATAAACCATTGTAAATAAATGAATAGGCTCTCTGAGGATCTACACAAATCACACGACTCAGGCTTAGTTTACTTTCACACATAGAAACAAATTATACATCCCTAGGTTTGACTAGAAAAACTAAATAAGTCTTTATGGGGAACACGGTGCGCTCCTATTATAATAAGCTTCCTGAAAATGCAACTAAACTACGAAATTTAAAGCTTACATAAAGGGTAGTCTTTTCAAGAAAGCGTATTTTAATATAAATTACTATATTAGGTATTGATAAGAATGCATGGTCTTATGTCGCTCTGCCCTCAGACAGTTAACCGACACACTGTGAAATGTATATAAATGTAATGTATAAACTCTCTTGTATTCGTTTTTTCGTTAAGGTAGTTATAAGATGGATCATGCATAAAAGCGCTAGGACCAGGGCAAGTTTCTTGCCAGTTCTTGCGGGCTTGGGTATTGAGGAATTGGCACCTAAATTCACCTAGTATGTAAGACGTTCAAAGTGATCCTTGTGATTATATTGAATAAAGTATCTTTTGACTTCACTTGAGTTGACTAACATCTTTGCGAAGAGATCTAACTGTATGGAAATTACAGCAGCAGTCACGATTCAGTCGCGTGACTCTTCATAAGTGTCATAATTCGGTCTTTCCGACGACTTCTGTGGCGCAGTGGGCTAAGGTCAGTGGGCAGAAAGTTGCGGGTTCGATTCCTGCCGCGGGACAAATGTTTGTATGATCTGCAAGTATTTGTCTCGGGTCTGGGTGTTTCTATGTATAATATGTATGTATTTACAAAAAAAAGTATATAAGTAGTATATCAGTCATGTTAGTGGTACCCATAACACAAGCTCTGCTTACTTTGGGGCCAGATGATGGTGTGTGAAATGTCCGGGATTATTTATTTAATTCAAATTTAATCAAAAGTGATCCTTGTGATTGTATTGAATAAAGTATCTTTTGACTTGACTTGACTTGGCTAACATCTTTGCGGAGCGATCTAACTGTATGAAATGACAGCAGCAGTCATGGTTCAGTCACGTGACTCGTCACTTCATAAGTGTCATAATTCGATCTTTCCGCAGAAGTGAACGCCCACAGAAACTGGATCTTGTCTAGGCCCTCTGTTCTTCATCTTCGTTAATGGCATGTGCCATAATAATGTGAATTTTGCCAATGTCAAGTGTATATATTGTTTATAGTATGTAAATAATAAAAATAATCCGTACAACACAAAGCTTTTATACTAATTATGTACACCCGAGACAATAACTATAAAAACACCTAAATTAGGTACTAATAAAACCGGTAAAGTAAATAATATAAGAGTGCAATGTTTGCTTCGCAAGACTGCCAAAAATATTCCCAATAGGTCCTCTGATCCGTCAATCAATGTATCAAGTATCGTATATATGTATATATATATATATATCGTTAAAAAAATTCAAAATTTTGACACTTCTTGATGAAGTTTTCACCATTTTATTTGTATATTGAACTAGAACGGCATAAACCCAATTTACAAAAGTAAAAAATAAATACAATGCCGAGAATACCTAGGTCAAGATTTAAATTATCAAAATATATACATATAGAATAATAATAATAATAATGCCGGACATTTCACACGGCATCATCTGGCCCCAAAGTAAGCAGAGCTTGTGTTATGGGTGCCACATGACTGATATACTACTTATATAATTTTTTTTTTGTAAATACATACATATTATGCATAGTAATACCCAGACTCGAGACAAATACTTGCAGATCATACAAACATTTGTCTCGAAGCGGGAATCGAACCCGCAACCTTTTGCGTCTTAGCCGGCCTTTAGCCCACTGCGTCATAGAGGTCGTCAGAATAGAATAGAATAGTATTTATTTGCAACAGCATGACACAAATGAATATGTTACAGTAAAATAATAATAATTACGTTCTAAAAACTAAAAAGAAACCGACTTCATTGAATGAAGTTTGAGCCTATAATACATTTTTAGTGGAAAGTAGATGTATTTTGTATATATATATAATATGGGTAGGCCAAATAAACGCACCGCTCCAATGAGACAGCGAGGTATCGAAGTACATGAAAACATCATCGATGTATACAATTTTTAGATTTTCGTCGATTTTTCAGCTTGACCGATTTTGATAAAATTTATATGGGACCACCTGTGTAGTATACACTTTCAAATAATAAAAGAATTTTCCAAATCGGTCCAGCCGTTTTCGAGTAATCGGTGAACATACATAAAAAAAATAAAAATAAAGATTCCGACGAATTGAGAACCTCCTCCTTTTTGATAAAGTCGGTTAAATTTATCATAAAACCATAAGCATAAACCAAGCTTTTACAAAAAGCCTTAATGTATTTCCGAACTACAACCTAAGTATATTACGTTTTCACTAACAACCACAATGTGAGTAATCATGTCCCTGAAAGGGACAGGACAGGGTGACCCATCATCATGGGTCTATAGTCAAAACTGTAGAAAGTATATTTAAAAACTGTAAACTTACTTTAAAATGGTAAAAGTAAATAAAAATGCCCTGTTTACAATGACATCGTTTTTATTGTCATGTAATTTTTATAAGCCGTAACTACCTTCATTTAAAACACCGTAACTTTTACATTTCGTACGAAATGACGCGTTTATAACAATGTCGTGTGATTCGGCTTTTTGCGCGTTGAAATCAAAGCACCGCTATTTTATCACTTTAGAAAAATGCCCGAGAATTTTCTTTAAATTTTTTATAGCCTCCGCTGCACCCACTAAAGTTTGACTTCGGGAAATATTTTTTAAACAAAGTAGGTACTTTACCAAAAATATTATGCATTAGTGGTCAGTCAATCAGTCAGTAATGTAATGGTTTTATTTGCTTTGCTTCTGAAACAAAGAAACAAAGAAACTTTTTTTATTTATCTTAAAAAACTACTGCATATTTTTACAAATTATATAATAAAATGTTGGATATCTCTAATTATTAACGATTTATGCTTTCGATATTACAAAAACATACGTAAAATCCATTATATTATCAAAACCGATTAGCGGTTTTTAGGTTTCAAACAGGATTAATTTTATTTTACATAATAGTTATAATTTCAAGCAATGCTTTGTAGGTAAAAAAGTTAAAAACACAGAAAAAGTATAGTTTATTACTTTTTCTACCATAACCATGCCATATTCATCTGGAACTATGTAGACAGGGTTTGTCGAGTTCGACAGTTTCTCTCTACCAATGAGAAGCAGCTTATAAGGGCATGTAACTATGATAAAAACTTAGCAAGGAACAGTTGCAAGGAACATAATAAAAAACGAGCTAATTAACTGACGTTCTTCATTCTCTATGAACAATAAACCAATATTTTGCACGGAAACACTGAATCGTTTCAGGCAGGAAGTGCCGGTTTTTCAAATTGTCCGATTACCGATGCTGTCTTCATTTCCTTGTTACTTCATTTAGTAAAGAACGTAAAATAAATAGACATAATGCCACACACAGCAGACAATAGCTGCTTTTAGATGTTGACAATATGCGGGATCTTGAAAAAGTATTGTATCGTGAGGCCTGTGTGGTCGCAATATAAAATACTGAAACATAATAAGAGGCAAGCGAACCAGTGCGTGTTGTTTGACGTGAGTTGAGCCAGACAGAGTTTCGCTACGGCAGAGAGCGCACGCGCGGTTGTCTTTGTTTCCAACTGTCACTGATTCCCGCGTTCTGTTTTCAAAATAACGTGCAATAACCGTATGTGCTTGACTTTTTATTTTTTTTATGTGATTTGTGACGTTTTGTGCAGTGTTTTTTCTGAACCACCGTGACTGTGAGGTCGTGATCTAACATTTGGACTCTGATTCGGATTTACTTTCTATCGCTGTAAGTAACAGTTTTATATTATCGTCAAGATTAGAGATATAGGCTAGAGAAAGTTCATCTCATAAAGCATTGTACCAATTTTGAATAAGAATCTTATTAGAAAGGAGCAATATGTAAACAATATCGATAAAATATCGGTCATTGAATACATAATTGTTCGCAATGTGTATTCGATTTAGCATAAAAATATCGTTGATGCAGGCATGTACGTGCTTCTAACCTAATTAGGCAACTTTAATAATAGTAATTATTACGGAAAACAAATCAATTGTTTGCGACTACTAGAAAATACCTACACGATAAAACATGCCACTATCGCAGACCACGTACCGGTTATTTGACAGGAAATAGTGATATCGTGAATTATAACGGTTAAAATGCAGCGGTTTACATTACATATTTACAGTTTGTAGGTATATTGCTTATTATGGCCATCTTTTTAAACTTTTCGTAAAACTTTTAAAACATTAGAAACACGGGCTTTTATTCACGATAATTTTGTCGATGGAGGCCTTCAGATCAGAGGTAGATTCTCTAGATGAGTCAAAACAGTGTCGGTGCCTCTATCGACGAAATAATGTTCCCAAATGTTCTCGTAAAACGATGTGTGAATCCAAGAAAGATACATAAGTAATAAAATAATTGTTCGTAAAGTTAATTTGTTATGTTTTTTTTTATTTTAATTGTTTGTACCCCTTGTACTTGTCTAGCTTAGACTCTAGCTAATTTTTGGAAGGTGAGTAGGTACCTTATTTGTTTACCTGGATTACGTAATTAAAATCATAACTTTTAATATTTATTTGAGTTAATAAGTTATCTACCCGAATTTGACCTAGAAACTCAGCAGGTACTTAATTTTATTTTGGTCACATAATTAGGCAAAATAAAGTTTGCATGTGTCACTTTCATTTCTATATCGTGTTGTCTCTACATTATTATGATTCTCCGTAATGGATCCCATGTCGTGTCAGAAACACGCGGCCACCTTATCTGTGTAGGGTTACCTACAGTTTATTGAATTATTAAATATTGTATACAATTGTGAGAAAACAGGCACATCCTAGAACCCAAAAAAAATATGCGTGTATTTATTAATATTGTTAATCGGCGATGGGCTTGCGACCTGTCACGTCCAGAATACAAACTACTGTGCATAGCGTGGGCATATGCCAAATATAATGTTTGGTCGTGCCTCTGATTACAGTCTTTAGATATCCTTAACGATCTCAGTAACTAAAGACCTGAGGAGGTGTCGACTGAGTCCGTGTTTGCTGCATTGATCATGATTTTTAAAACTTAAGGCTGATGAAATTCTTAGTCCCGATACCTTCTAAATAAAAAAAACACACGAATAAATTTCATGGTCAACGATTACCATAAGATTATAAACTATCATTCACCAAAATTGTAGCGGAAGTAGTTATTTTAAGAAGGCACTTTGATGAAATTTTTCAGTGTGGTCAAAAACCGCGGTTACCGTGATAAGATACAGTGATGAACTTAAACGTGAGTTCACTCTTAACTAACTTTCTACAGCTGAAGATCTTGATAATTTCGCTTTCGTAAGAGATCAGCAGATTTTACAATATAATTTTTATCATTTAATTTAGGAAGCAATTAATTTCGGCACCGAGGATGTTGCGTTTGAATCTAAGTGGTTTTGGATTTAGTCTGTATCCGGTTTGAAATTGCAATTTGTTTTTTTTAGAAAATGGCGCCGTCATTTCGATTTGACGTCTAAAATGTTTTCAGCTTTACGTCTAAAAAGTTTTCGACCTTCGTAATGTTTTTTTTTTTATTTTTGTTCCGTAGGCTGATTTTATTATTACAGATGTCAGTCATAATGATTTGCTCGCCGTTTCTAAGTAGTCGTCGAACAAAATTGAAATCGATTTTTTCTTCAAATAAAGTCACTAATTATTTCGAGCCTGTGTGGTGAAGGTATTAAAGTGCGCCTTTCTTCAGCTTGTCACATGTCTTAAATCTTTTTTAGGTTCTACGACATAAAATCGTTTTAAAAACCCGCAAAAAAATATAAAATTTAAACTCTAAGTACGTCTTTCTCTTCAGAAATTTCGACTTCACTTATTTAGTTAGCGTAGCGTTTAGGTATGTTTTGTCTTTGTCATTTTAATATCAATGAATTAAGATGGCAATAGATTTATACAACACATTAACTAGTGTTTGATTATAAGTTTGACCATTATTGTATGTAATTTCAAAATTTTAATTAGAATTATCACTTCCTTCCTTACCCGGTTCTAATTTCTGTATGCAATTGCCAAACACCCAACTGATAGAAACGTGACCTTTCTCTATGTTAATAAATTATTATTACATGTGTATATAACACCTCTGTTCAAGTAAAACCGTGTAAATTAAGATTATTATGAGAACTTACTTATTTAAATAATCAAACAAACCCACCTGAAACTATATTTCATAAAGCCTCACCGATGACCTTGAAGATACTGTTTGTTTTTGGAGAATGCACTACGTATTAAAATTTTCACGTCTTCGTGTAATGATATAAGTATATCTACAAACATACTTATTAATTGAGAGCACTGGTGGACTAATGGTAGTGGCCCCGCCGTCTGATCCCAAGGTCGTGGGTTCGAATCTGGTCTAAACCACTGGATTTTTCTATTCCCGTACTCTCGAAGGGAAACATCGTGAGGAGACTGGCATGTCGTAGAACCTAAAAAGTCCAAAGACATGTGCTAAGTGCACGAAAAGAGCCTCTGAGGCGCACTTTAATACTTTCACCACACTGGTTGGAAATAACTAGTGACACAATACGAAGAAGAAGAAGAAGTAGCCACTGCGTCTTACGAATGTAGTTGCAATAATAAATTAATAAAATATTGGTGGACAATGCACACAACATCATCTAGCCCCAAACTAAGCATTGTGGTGACCAATGTTTATCACACAAATGTTTATCCTGGGAGGGAATTGAACCCTCAACCTACAACGCTGATGGCAGAGTTACTGAACTAAGCTTTGGAGACCAATCAGTAGTATTACCTAGCCATTTACTTTTTTAAGTATTCTTCAGAGGATTTAAACTCCCAAAACGTTAACCCAAAAGAATTTATAAATTGATACAATTTACTGTCGCAAATAGCATTGGAGACAAAGAGAATAACATCGGTCGCAAACAATCACCTGTTTGTGTATCAATTAAAAACATCGAATGTATTGGCATTGGCAGATGGCATTACTCAATGATCAGTCATAAAATGA
The DNA here is from genome assembly GCA_948098915.1 of Lampropteryx suffumata. Lineage (NCBI taxonomy): Eukaryota > Metazoa > Arthropoda > Insecta > Lepidoptera > Geometridae > Lampropteryx > Lampropteryx suffumata. Next base: position 16,720,757 of record OX402557.1, on the reverse strand, counting down.
GCTGCTATTGATCAATTGTTTCTTCCGTTGAACATAGTTAGTACACAATTAGTACATCTAATCTTCTGCATCAAATGCTCAAAGAGGATAAGTGATTTTGATTTGATTATTATAATAATTATATTCTCAATCTTCTTATCGTCTCACTAGTTATTTCGAACCAGTGTGAAAATGTAATGCAAAATGAAAAAATATTTAATACAGCAAAATCAGTAAATCCTTATAACTATAGCAGTACCTAGTCTAATGGTAGGACAATGGAAATACTCCATGTTTTGCAGAGAACTTATTCTACTTATTGTTTATTTTAAATATATATTAGCTTCCTAGGCAAAGCCTGTATCGAGGAAGCCTGTATCCCAGTTATACAGATTTTAGCATAATAACACTTCAGACATACATTTAAGATTTCAATAACTATGAAGGTAGGTAATAACAAAATATTTTAAAAATTATACAATGTAAAAATATAACAGCAGCATTAAGAGACACAAGAGTCACAAGAGTGTGGTGAAAGGATTAAAGTGCGCCTCAGATGCTCCTTTCGGGCAGTTGGCACATGTCTTCGAACTTATTTAGGTTCTACGACATGCCCGTTTCTTCACCGTTTGAGAGTACTGGTAAAGCGCACATACATTTTTGGAACTGAAAAATCCATTGTTGCACGACCGGATTTGAACCCACGACCTTAGGATTGGATATACTCAATGAGTAAGATGTTTTATAACGAATATCATCATCACGATCACCAGCCACAGCCCGAACCATCTGCTGGATTGTATAGGCTTTCCTTTGTTTTTACAGTCACCCTCGATCCTGCGCTAATATCGCATTTACGGCCTGCGGCTTTGATAATGTCGTCCACCCATCTCACGGTATCTATTCTATATTCCTCTACCATCATTTGTTGCCTTGCTCCACCTGTCGTCACCTCGTCTTGCAATGTGTCCTGGCCAACTCCATTTTAACTCTATAGTTCCATTTCCGACATCTTGATGTTTTCGTCCTCGGATTACAGAGTTTGGAACTCGGGTTTGAAGTTTGATGCCTATTGCCCTCTATGCAAACTCTCACCTATACATAGTTTTCGAAGATTTTCTTATGTATCTCGAATCTCGATACCTAATATTGTCAAACCCCACTCATGTCTAGATAATCTTATTAAGTCTTCTATCAAAAGCTTTGTGAGGCGATTGTGTAACTACAGTCGTAATCGCAATCGAGAGTTTGACAGTTCTTAATATACTTGACAAAGCTCAATAAAAAAGTCCATCGAATATACTGGATTGCGGTCACGATTGGTGTTATATAATTGCCTCTTCTTGTAACGGTTTTTGATTAAATAAAGGTAGGAAATCCTTGAATTTGATTTATATTTAACTGGATTTAACGGTACGATAGGATATGTGGGCTAAGTTACCAATTACTCTAACGACTGAAGACTGAAGAGTATGTGGTTAAATATGTATATCTCAGACACTAAATTTTATTCGAGGCTTGTACAAAACTGGAGATAGGCAACAAAGAAAATCTTCAAAAGCAAACTGTCTACGAAACTTTAAACAAAAACCATGGAAATAGTTAAAATAGTTAGCCTACCTACATAGCCTATACCTATGTATCAGACATATTCTCAAACTGCGTAGAGCCTTAGACGTAGAAATGTCAAAGAGGAATAGAAAGAGTTTTTTGAATCTTAAACTAAATGATAAAATTAGAAACGTAGAAAGTTGGAAAATGAGCAAAGAAACTAATTTTACTTATAAAAATTATCCCTAAAATGGAAATGAGCATGACACATCCAGAGACTGCACGATGAGAGATGGTCCAAAACAATACCAAATTGGCACCCAATCGTAAAAGAAGATGACCGTATAAAAGCTGGGAAGACGACATGGTAAAAATAGCAGGCAAAGATTCAGAGCAGACAGAGCAAGTTTGAAAGAGCTGGAGGAGGTTTTTGTCCCTTAAAGTAGTCCTTACGCGTATATATATTTTGTACGTTTCTGTAATAAAGTTTACTCCTATTGACGTATGTATAAAAAATTCAAACCAAAATACCTGCCTCACATGAACTAAACAACATAAAGACTCTGTGAAGTGTTCTAACAAAAAACACACTGCCGTTCACCGCTCGACCTCGCTATTCGATTGTTCGTCAGTAACCGACATGGAATAGAAACGTATTGTAGGATTTATTTAATTGTTTATTTTGCATTCAATTGAATGCCTGTGAAGAATCTAAACATCTCGTTAGCAGAAGCAAATAGACACCAACTTTGACGACCTCTTCGCGTGTCGGGTAGGTAATAAGCCGGCGGCGATGTGAGAAAAATATAGATCTGCAGGTCCCAGAAATGGGAGAAGCTGTGTGTTGTTCCATCTTCTTCTTCATCTTATCATGACATTAGTTATGTCGAACAAGCGCAGTGTCATGAAAAGAGCGATTTAGAGGCTTTTTTTGTGTACTTGGCATGTGGTTCATATTTTATTAGGATCGTTTAAGAATACTTGTATAACGCATACATACATTTCTAGAACTGAAAATTCATTGGTGTGTTGTGCCGGATTGTAATGTACCGTATTTGAACCGAACGACCTTAAGGCTCTACAACTGCACTTCCTGTTACTTCTGATACCACCGGACAAGGATCCTAATGTGGTGTCAGCATTTCGTTTAAAAACCTTCACCTCAATCTTAAAAGTGTTCAATAGCAGCAGAGGTAGTCAAGTTGTTACTAGTTAAGTAAGGCTAAAAATTCAGAAACAATAATCAGGTAAGATCAGTCAGTTTCATACACCTATATCATACGAAATGGAATTCGCATCTGATGCGTCTGTTCTACTAGGTAGGATCTGGCTCACGATCTGCGCAACTACCGTTTAGTACCTAAAGCTTGAAGACGCAGTACCATTGACTACCGGTTTATGGGGCTTACATCACATAATGATAATTTTGCGTAATTTCTCTAAAAAACATTTAATGTTTACTGACGCTGCGTTTTTATCTCGCTTTTGTATACATTTGTTATCTCCGGTTATCTCGAGTGCAATGCTATCAGCATTTCCTTATCTTGTTTGTCGCTTCTTAAAAACCCTGTGAGATTGTTATCTAAACCATAGAATTCGTGAATACTACTAATACTACTACGTCCATAATCATCATCATCAGCCCGTGGCAGTCTACTGCTGGACATAGGCCTCTCCCATGGCACGTCACCGAGCTCAATCTTCAGCTCTCCTCCTCTACTCCCTGCTCGCTTCGGGCGCCCTACTTTACATTTGCCGACAAGCGGCCTCCACTGAAGAACTCGTCAGCCCCAACGGCCATCTGTTCTGCGGCATATAGGACCTGCCCACTTCCACTTCAGCTCGCTAATTCGCTACTACTTCCTAAGAGGCCAGCTCTGGTGACGCTACTGACTAAACTATTGACAATCACTAAGCCTTTCCCAGAATTCCTAGATGCCTGTAGACTGTAGCCTGTACAATACCTACTATATGCCGCCAGTATCTTGGGAACGCTGCCCTCTGGCAGTGATCTGGATATCTATAGATCGTTTTAAACGGTCCTTAGATAGCTCAACTGTTTCACGTGTATTTTATATTATTGTATATTATTTTGTACATTTCTGTAAGTAAATGTATTATAGTGTATAGTAAAACTTAGTATTATATTACTTTTTAATTTTATTGTTTTTAATAATACGCTCATGACTCCCTAGTCTTGCTATCTAAAAAACTTTAGACATATATCTTTAATTAAGACTCATTTGAGTTCGGAAGTAATGAGATCCAAACAATACAGGGTGAATTTGTAAGAAAGTCTTATTTTTTTTCTTCCTATAATGGCAACTGTCATGTTGTCAATTTTGCCAGTGTCAAGTGATTATTTGGAAATAAAGTCCTAAAGTCGCATTCGATCGTCATTTGTCATCGCTGAATGGCCGTATATAACTTTCTCGGGGTTTTTCGTCTTTCTATTCACATTATAATACAATACATTTATAATTCTTGTCTACACATGTGCTAAGAAATCACAATTTATTGCAACACACACGACACATGACAGAAAATAATTAATTTACAAGTGCATTGCATGCATTGCTACTTCATAAATGATAAACGAAGAAAGTCGCAAAATGAAATGGTTGATTCAGTGAAAGAACTGTGACTAAAGCTCATTTATTCATGAGTTTATGACACCATATAACAGTTGGGTCAATGATTCTATAAGATACAAATGGTTCGGAGACAAAAACATGTTTACTAAAAGTTAAAAAAATGCAAGCTCGCGGTTAGTTCGTAGATCTTACCCTTAGTATCTTTAGTACCTACCTAAGTATATAGTTAAAGTAGAACCCTTTCAGTTTTCTTGCACATATCAAAGGGACTTGCGTTGAACTCAAGACACCCACCTCGTATTCTTGGATAGGTACATATTCTTCAATCCGTTCCACTTCCCATCTCATCAATAACAGTATTCATGATTCAATGCAGTTCTAATTTCCATCACCTATTGAAATCAATGAGATATCTCTGTATACCGTTATGCTCATCTAACCAACCTACAAAACTCATTTACGACTCTGTTTCTTACATTGTATGGTCCAAAATTGGGCATTTAATGCGCTGTAGGTTAAGACAGTGAAAAACTGAACGATATTCAGTGATTATACGAATCGATTTTCATATTTTTTTTTAATATATAAAAGATGATTGATATAAAAAAAAATGTCTATTGACAGCAAAAACAGTAAGCTAAAAACTAAAACATAACACATTATGCCTATAATGAAACAGTAAAATGGTTTTTTTATAAAGTCATGACAATTGCTTATTATCTTTCTTTCTAAGTAGACCTTGAAAATGTAAGTTTCGTATCACGTTCATTTAGCACCCAAATGTGAATTGGACCATTTCGTAGGAAGTATCGGTTACCCAACTACGAGTTTTGAAAATTGACATTTGGAACAGTCACAAATTATACGTATTACCTTATGAATGGCTTCCTGATTTATGTCGGTTTGGAAATATATCTTAGAGCTTTTAAGATATTATTTATTTCTAATTTCTTATCTCATATTGTTATTTCTTATTTAGCATTTATTTTGCGTCTGGGTTTTCTATGTATAATACTAGCGACCCGTCCCGGCTTCGCACGGGTGCAATACTGATACTAAATATACTACAGAATGTCTTTATATACAACGTTATCTAAGAGAATAACATAGACTAAGAGATAGACATATACCATTGCGGACTTTTGTGTAGACCTTTTTAATGTGTACGATACTGTATTACATTATTTTGATCTATCTCGTAGGGTGCTGCCAGCGCAGCGTTTGCAATGTAATCCCAAAAAATGAGTTTATTTACGACACCACATTAGAAACCTCTAAATACATATAAACCTTCCTCTTGAATTACTCTATCTATTAAAAAAAACCGCATCAAAATCCGTTGCATAGTTTTAAAGATCTAAGCATACAGGATCGGGACAGACAGACAGCGGGAGGCGACTTTGTTTTATACTATGTAATGATTTACAAAAAAAAGTATTTAAAGTAGTATATCAGTCATAACATAACACAAGCTCTGCTTACTTTGGGGCCCGATGATGCTGTGTGAAATAATAATTTATTATTATGAACTTTTTAATTTAGTACAGTACACCATTTTTTGGCTGGCATACAACTCACCTAGTATATAGGCCAAAGATTGACGTTTGACGAGTCCCTGTCACCCCGTTATACAGGCTTTTTATACTTAGTTTGTGGAATTAGAGCTAACCTGTGGTACGATTTTTTGTTATATAACTGGTTGGTTGTATTACAGTTGATGTACAAGATGCACTTCTCGGACAATCTAATATTTTTTAATATATAAAAAAAATTACAAATACAAATTCATTTATTTACCAAATGAGAAAATATAATCTTTTAAGAATTACGGTGGTCGCCGTAGGCAAGCTTCTATCGCAAAGGAAAACACAATTTCCACAAATAAAATAAAAACAAATACTGATAGACAAGGCAAAATACAAAGACAATTAAAAAAGTTTCATTATTTGATGTGAAATGATGTGGTGTTAAAGATGGCAAAGATTAGTTGGGTAGAAAGAGTTACACATGTGGAAAGTAGAATAAGTTCAGAGTAGAATTAAAGAATAAAGGATCTTATTCAAAATTATTAAAAATAGAAGAGGGAAAATGACATCCCACCTTTTATGGCACAATAATTTCATAAACACCATCATAGAAGAGAAAGTTGAGGGAAAGAGAGAAAGAGGAAGACCACGAATCAGCTACTTCAGCCAAAATAAGGAGAAGGTAACTTGACCGACATAAGTACAGCTCTTAGAATAAACCATAATTTTGAATGAAAAGTTACGATAATCCTGTGTAAACAAAGCTTTAAATAATGTTATTAATTATTTAGCTTAGAAAGTACTCAAATCAATTATTAACTGCAAAACATAGTCTTTACACAAGCGTGTGTTAAAGGTATCATTATACAATGTAAAGTGTATGTAATGGCATAGCATAGATATCTAATAAATAACCTACTGATTGTCTTTAGTATCGATGTCTCCTATTACATTAATTGACAGTTTACTTCAATCGTGGGAACAACAAAATTGACACGCTCATTACTACTTCTCGCGGATTTACTTTAAAACGTAAAGGCCTATATTTCAGAGCAAAGTATTGTCACAAAGTTGATCTTCGTTTGTCTGGTCTGGTTCTGGTCTTCCTCGTCGTACAAATCACAAAGAAACCTAATATACTTGTAATTAAATAGTATATTACGATTCCGTTAAAATTGCCTAATCTATTTAATAAAAATAAATCAATTGCTGTTCGTTAGTCTCGCTAAAACTCGAGAACGGCTGGACTGATTTAGCTGATTTTGGTTTTGAATTATTTGTTGAAGTACAGGGAAGGTTTAAAAGGTGAGTAAATATGAAAAAAATGCTTGCTTTTTTATTTATTGATTCTGAGGCGGTACGAAGTTTGCCAGGTCAGCTAGTGAAAAATAAAAGTGTTACTCTCACCGTGACTAAGTAGTTTTTCTGACAGTTGAATGAAATGTCGTAAAAAAGGACTAGCGGGGAAAAATCTAAGAAATCTTCAAAAAATGTTCAAGTTTTGCTAAGGAATCAGTGCTTTTGTCACATACTCATTCAAAACTTTCGGAAAATCTATACTCAGTTCTTGATCTGAGTTTGAGTTTTGTTATAAAATATGGTTTTCAATATCTTACTTTGTTAGCCTGCTTAAAACAATGTATAATCTCCGTAAACAAAAATTACTGATTCAAAAGTAATGGTGGAGAGATAGGATTCCTGGGAATGCCACTTTCCGATAGTGTCACCGGAGATACAATTTTCCTATAGAGCCACTGATAGTGCCAAGCATTTGTGTCACTCTTATGTTCCTACTTAAAAGGTGATTCTAAAGTGATTCTAAGGTGATTGTCTTACAACCAAGTTCCTCATTACTAGTACTTTCAACTGTGATCACTAATGTATACGAACATACTTCTTAGCACCTAATTATTCCAGTCATCGACTCACTAATTCGAGTTCCGTCTTCAGTGAGCTGTGCAGAGAAAACCCTTCCTGTGTATTTATATGAAGCGGCTTCTAATTTGCAATACCTGGCTGGTGAAACTTAATTACTAGGTCAGAGGTGCTAATTTTTGTGAAAGGGCGAACAATACACAATATACGCCACGCCTTTGTTTATTATACACGCCATGTTAAAAAAAATATGAGTAGGTACAGCCGGGTTAGCATGGCAGCCGCGACAAAGGATCTCTACGGAGAAACTTCAAATAGACATTAAAGTACTTATGTCAGTAATCTCTATAAGGAAGTAGATAAAAACTTTGCCGCAGCTGCCATGTTGGTTGACCCGGCAAAACGCTAAATGGCTTAATACTATTATGTACCAATACCAACACAATTAAGTACTATTAAGAATTAAGTAATAGATACATGAGTTATTCGTTATCCATGTCGCTTGCGGCTTTCGGGACCTTCCATGTATCCTGACTGTACCACATCTGCTTAAAAAAAATTAAGATCTTAGAAAAGTTCTTCAAAAAGTTCAATTTTATGTTAAACATACTGCATCTATTAGCATTCCAATAACTCCAAGAGAATCTATATGAAATTAACTATTATATGTTATTTTAGAGAAACGAGGTAGTACCCTGAGCGCTCCTATATAGATTTATTTGCATTAAAGCTAAGATTCGGCGACAAAACTTACAAGTTCACTATTTTAAGTATAAGCATATTTTAAGCATAATATCTTACTAGGTACACTTAACTACCTACTATACATAGAACAGTGTGCCAACACAAAGCCCCGCGTTCCTGAGTTTCTCACTTTGAGTGAGTTTGACACATCTCTTACAATTGACATTTAAGTTTCCCGATCTTAACCCCACAGACTGTAGTTTCTCCTCCGAACATAATAAGAGGTACAATAATAACTTCAATTTCAGGCTGATCCCTGAGGCGGCATCTAGAACTACCGTGTGTGTTCTTATTGACGCACATTTTTAATTTACTATGTAAATGAGATGCGAACTGGATAATTTCCAGGTTAACTGGCAAATGAGACTCCATTTGTTTAGTTTTCACGTTAGTCCGGCTAGCTCACATTCTTTTGTAATTACTCATAGAAATGGTAACAAAAAAATATTTATAAAAAAAGCGTAAAACACGCGAGTTATTGCATCGCATCATTTTCAATCGATCGGTCTACGAGCGACAGCACGCTCGTGAAGCGAAAGATTCGATTCCCGCTGTAGGACAAATGTTTACATGGTCTGATTCATGGCCCTCTAAGCCCAATTGAGATTCATTTATCCAAAATTACATACGCAACAAGCGCGATTGCATTACAGCTATCATCCACACAAACTCAAAAATAAAGTTGAGCCCACAATATTGGTCGATAACCCTTCATTGTAAACATTAGTATCCAAGCGATAATAATCAAGACACCGGTCATCGAACCCAACGCTGGATCCAAAAGTTACGAATTATATTGAAGTACATTTTTTGTGAGTTCATTTTAAAGCTGAATTATGTTTCGCGTCGGTGTTAGATGGACTTATCGATTCTTTACGCATATTTTGGTAAAAAAGTGGAAGCTTTTGTTGAAGTTGTGGGAAAAAGTCACATTCCTTCTTATTTAAAGAGTTACTACGAGCTATTTGTGTTATTTTTAAAAAAAACAGTAGGTAAAATTACAGAATTTCAACTCTTAAAAGCAGAAAAGTAGAAGGAGCTCAACATTCTTATCGGACATCTAGAATCTAGAGTAATCTGTAAGCATTTTCCTTAACCTATCTAGAATCTAGACTCTATAGTCTAAGGAATATACCTATGTAATTTTCAACTAGGTCTCCAGAACATATGTAATCCCTTTTAACATAACATCGGTTCCAGTCCCGAAGATGGTTTGTCAATGTAGAGTACAAAACAGCTTTCATTCAATTAACGGCAGCTATATTGAGTCTCGTGTTGATTCAGTCAGTAACGTAACGGTTTATATCTATTACAAAATAGAACGGCAAGTTGCCTTGAAGTATCTATGTGACAATCTCATCAATTAGAATTGAAAATAATAAATCTCAGTTGGTAATAGCTAGCAATAAATTAACTTGAGCATTGACGTTGGATACATAAGCCTCTTTTGCCGCTGTCGAGTGAATACCAATGTGCATGGGATACATCTTAGGTATAGCTTAGGTTGTGACTATATATTTTTCTTTCGCAACTTTTCGCAAAACTTTCGATTTTTATTCGTCTCCATTCTACTATAGTAGCGTAACAAAGTAAAAATTAACGTGTCGCGGGACACGCGTTTGGAACGACGTCTTTTCGTATGCAGGGTTGACATAATTAATCATTAACGTGCCAATCTCTTATTCTCTCTACTCACCCCTCTCTTTGATTATTATTTATATGGGAGATTAGAATAAATACCACCAAGGTACACAGATCCAACATCTATCTGTGCCTAAAAATCATTTGACGACCTCTGTGGCGCAGTGGGCTTAGGTCCGGCTGAGACGCAAAAGGTTGCGGGTTCGATTCCCGCCGCGGGACGAGTGTATGATCTGCAAGTATTTGTCTCGGACCTGGGTGTTTCTATTTATATTATGTATGTATTTACAAAAAAAAAAAATAAGTAGTATAACAGTCATGTGGTACGCACATAACACAAGCTCGGCTTACTTTAGGTCCAGATGATGCTGCGTGATATTTCCGGTATTATTATTATTATTTGTAAAATGCACATTATCGTTCTCGCGTTTTAATTTAGTCGTTGATAATGGTGTTTGCAATAATAAAACCCCACCTTTAGTGTTCTCATCATTGGCAGCCTTATTGTCAATCCACTGTTTGGTATAAGCCGTTTAAAGTTCACAAAATGAGACTAATATTATAAATAGTAGCAGCGTAGCGAAAGCATTTAGTCTTGGTGGATCGTGTGACAAAATACGAATGCTTACGAATCAAGTAATCCGTCGCTTAGATCACTATTTATTTTATTTACTCCATCACTTGTAACTTCATTAACCATGACGACTTGCAGTATCTCCCAAACAGATTCACAGTCTAAAACAACATGAACAGTCAATTGGAGCTCAACAATCGGAACTCATTGCTATTGGGGAGCTTTCTCCGATGTGCTTCGCTTCGTTACACGAGATATTTAGATTCATTTGTTGCATCATACTATGTCGTTATTTTGGATGTGATCCTAAATTATTATTATGTGAGTACAGATTGATATTTACAAAGATATGAGAAAGTTCAAAACATAATCTAGCTTTTGGATCACGTTGTATTATGACTGGACTCTTAGCTCAGTTGGTAGTAATACCGGACATTTCACGCAGCATCATCTGGCCCCAAAGAAAGCAGAGCTTGTGTTATGGGTACCACATGACTGATATACTACTTATATACTTTTTTTTTGTAAATACAGACATATTATACATAGAACCACCCAGACCCAAGACAAATACTTGCAGATCATACAAACATTTGTCCCGCGGCGGGAATCGAACCCGCAACCTTTTGCGTCTCAGCCGGACCTAAGCCCACTGCATCACAGAAGTCGTCAATATCGTAGTAGCTCTGCCTTCTGCGCTGTAGATTGAGGGTTCGACTTCCTCCCAGCGCAAACATTTTGTGTGATGAAAATAGAAGTTTGTTCTGTGTCTGGGTTTTGTAAAGTATAATAACTATCTATTTAAAAATATATAAATATTCTATCAGTTATCTGCTCACCTTAACACAAACTATGCTTTGTTTAGGGCTAGATGGTGTTGTGTGCATTGTCCACGAATAATTATTATTATTGGTCCTGGGATGTTACGTACACAGCCAAACTTAAAATACTCGCATTACTGTATTCAGGTTCTAAGATTATATTGAAAGATAGTAAAATTATAGGCTCATGATTATTTATGTTTACGTAATAGAATTGGAAGACATGACAATAATACAAGTGTTCTGTTTAAACCGATCACCTTCGGAAACCAAAAAAACACCTGCATGATATAGAGCAAGGCGATACTAGCCACGACCGACTGATCATACGAAGCACGATTTTATATCATTAATCGTAAATTTTCTACTTGCAACATCTACGACTTGTATAGTATGTGTAGTCGGGCTGCTTTATTGTTATTCTTTCTCGTCAATGGCTAAAAATGTGAGCTTACAATTTATATGATCAAGAGGCGATTCTATACAATTCAATTCAAAGAGACCTTTCTTCTTTTTTTCTATAATAGCACTAGCTGTCCCATTCGCGACTTCGCCCGCACGTTTTAAAAAGAAAAAAAATATATCTGATTGTACCGACTGCAGCGCTATCTGCCGGGCTGATTTGTGAATCTAAACCATCCAGGGCGCCACCCCAACGCATACAAAAATAATTATTCAAATCGGTCCAGCCGTTTAGAAGGAGTTCAGTGACATACACACGTACAGTAGAATTATATACATAAAGTAGCATATCTTGTCGACAGTTTTGCCAGTGTCAAGTGATTATTTTGTTATAATAATATTACAAAGTTGCAATCGATCATCATTTGTTTATTCTAAACGTCATCGCGTAATGGCTAGCTAGAATTTTCTTGGGATTCCTCGTCGTACAAATCACAGTTCAACAACACATTGCAACTTTTATAATTCAATGGTCTACAGTTAAGAATTCACAATTCATTGATTAAAATTACGCTAAAGGAAATTAATATAACATTAAATAAAAGTATAAAAACTAATTGATCTAAAGAAGAGATTCTGAAAACATTACTTCATAAAATATGAAACAAAGAAACCCCTTGTTAAAAGAAATTTAACAAGGGGTCCATTAAAATGGTATTGGCGAACTCCACATCGTAAGAAAACAGATGCTATTATAAGCTCTTCCTAGAACAGGCGAGCTCAAACGTAATCCTTAAATTAATGTATCGAAACAGAAGAATACCAGTCGTATTAAATTCTCTACCAGGTTGCATCGAAATTTCAAAGTGTTGCTATCGTGGGCGATACTGTAATTATTTCACACTAAACTCTACCAAACCAACGTTAACTTCGTAATAGCACAGTACAAAACAATTATACCCGTATTAGTAGTCAGCTCCATTCTAAATCATAGGTTCATTTGCATACAATGCGTGCAATGGTTGCGAGCTGTCAGTTCGTTTTGTAAAGCCCCCGGTAGGTATTAGTTTGTGCGAAGCAGGTTTGCCTCTTATCTTGCTGATATCTTCATCGCCGATCATTGCTAATGTAATAACTAACTTTGATTGCGTGTGCTTTTTTCATATATAATAAATCACGGACATTGTAAGAAGGCTCAAACGGAAAAAGCCTTTTCAGTTAGTGTAGTTTAACAATAGTGAAGTGATAAGTAACTATATAAAACACATGAAAAAAGGGTCTTCCCCTTAAAAAGAAACTGTAAGAAAAGTGCTATTGGACACTTAGGTATAATTTATTTTATAAAACTATGTCAAAGCAAAATTACTCATTAGCTAATTTGGCTAGATTGTAATATTATTTAGAGTATGATAAACATTGTGCACTAAAATAAAAAAAAAAATATATAATAAATAAATATTGGTGGACATACAACACCATCTGAAATGAAATGAAATTTATTGAGAGAATAACAAACATAAGTAATCAGTGTACAATCATGACTTAACCTAATTAATATATTTCTATAATTATTTGTTTATTTATTACTGATTGGACGAACATTGGTACCCAAACTTGGATCGGTAACTAGGATTGGTACCATCTAGCCCCAAACTAAGCATAGCTTGTATTATGGTGACCAGATGACTGATAGTATACTTATCTATTTTTAATTATATACTTATGATACTTTATAACACCCAGACACAGAACAAACACACAAATGTGTGTTCAACACACAAATGTTTATCCTGGGAGGGAATCGAATCCTCAACCTACAGCGCAGAAGGCAGAGGTACTACTAACTGAGCGGACAGGCCAGTCAATGGTAGCAATTCGGTTGGTTAATTTCTAAAATAAGTTGGTAACAGCAGAATATCAAAGTTTCATTTGACAGTCTAAACCTAATTTTAGCTAAAATTAGTTAGGTTAGTGCCAACAGAATTGAGGCCAATATCTAGTAATATCCAAAATTATTTACAATCATACTGTAAGTATCATTTATATAAGATAATTTATATTTACAAGACACAAGCCTGTCAGGAGACAGTCTTGTGTCTGATCTACTCTGCTCACTTCTCAATGTCTATGTCTATTTCTAATCTTAATAATCCAATAGTACTTTCATGGTGTATGGTAGATCATGTGCCATAGAACCATCTCAAACCAGCAGCGATAAACCTAGGTATTTGTTAGCCTGACTTTGTTGTTCGTAATTTTACTAACAACAAAAGATCCTGTCGATAACAAAATCAAGGATACGACAAAGTGCATAGATACGCAGAACAATAAAACGGATGCCCCATCCTGTACACTTCGAAGAACATATTGCACTGGAATATGTAATTTACGAAGAATATAAATGGACATACAATCCATCAGCATTTTATTGGAAAAGATAAAATAATTGGCCCTAAGAAATTTGTGAATAGTAAGAGATAAGTAAGAAAGTGTATTTAAGTGAATTTAGTACAAAAAATTAAGAAATAAATAAGTAATAAATAAATAATGCGGGACATTTCACACCGCATCATCTGTCCCCAAAGTAAGTAGAGCTTGTGTTATGGGTACCACATGACTGATGTATACCTACTACTTATATACTTTTTATTTTTTGTAAATATGTATTACACATAGAAACACCTAGACCCGAGATAAATACTTGCAGATCGGGCAAAAATTTGTCCCGCGGCGGGAATCGAACCCGCAACCTTCTGCGTCTCAGCAAGACCTTGGCCCGTATTCAGACATTCCTGAAGACCCCTAGTGTCTTAAATCCTTGTAGTTATTAGTTATCCATGAAGTTGAAGTTATGGGTTTGTCAAAGGTAACATTTGGCATAACTCCACCTGCTTGGAACATGCATTCAAGCTAGTTAGTACAGTTCCCTGGACTTATGTCTAGTCGTCAAGTCACGAGGCCTGAACACCGTTCTAGTATCGACATCGTGACCAGAACGACATAAAATGGTCCTCGAGAAAGTACAGGTATTGTTATACAATATCAGCACATGTTTATTTAAATTCACGGCGTTTATATTGAGAACTTCAGGGTTACCTAAGAGTTGGTATGATCATGAATATTCAAATTATTTATGCTTTATATTCTCCAGTTTACATAGCTGGCAAATACACTAGTGGATACTCGTGACTTTGAATACAGTTTTTTTAATTAAAACAAGATATAGCGGTCTGGTCTTAAAACTATAGCCAGCCCAAAACGGTGAAGGGTGAACGTGTTTTTTATACTAGCATATGTTACTTTATCTTTTTTAAACGAGAACCTAGTGTTTAGACAAACCTAAAGCTTAGAAACCACAGGCTTACAATTTAAAAAAAAAAAAAACGAAATATCTTTTATCATCATAATCCCTCGCGATTTCAATTTCAGGAATTGCATTAAAAAAAAAAAGTGTGCGTCTCGGGACGCCCGACAGAAATGATAACTTAAACTAATCTAACTAGCGCTGTGGGCTAGAGTGAGAGAGGAGGAGCCTGCCTACCGCTGCCGTATTATTTATTTATTTAATCCTTTATTGCACAAAGAAATATAAATGTACCATAGGCGGGCTTAATGCTTAGAGCATTTTCTACCAGCCAACCTGCATGGTTGAGAAAATAAAAAGTAGGCGTGCTAACTTAATCTAAGAATAAGGAAATATAGACAACATATTTAAAATATGTTGTATGTGTATGCGTGTGAGAAAGGAAAGCCATACAAACTGGCGCCGTAACGTGTTACTTAACGATGCGGTTTACCCTCCCATAAGAAGTTATCACTTCAAAAAAGAAAAATAAATATTAAAATAAGTTCCATTTTTGAATAATTTCTTATGGTTTACTGTCAGTCAGTCAGTGATGTTCCAGTATTTTTTTATACTACTCAAATAATTATGCTAGAAAAGGTTCCGCATCGATTTCATTGATGATGTAACAGTCCTAAACCCGGTAGGCAATATTGAATGTATCTAGCCCAAATACCATTTCTACATTACTCCCACTGAAAAAGAACGTACATATATAAAAGCTAGTAGTATGAACTCATTTGTTGTTTTTTTGTTTCGTTCCCTTTGAACAATTGGAACATACAAAAAGAACGCAACAAAATCAAATCTAATATAGCTAGAACAGGATACTAGATTTTCAAAGACTTGACTAGCAGGATATGAGATCTAGTGTGTTGCCTCTTGCAGTATTAATAGAGCACTGAGGTGATCGACCGCAAACGTGAACAACAAAACTTACCTAGGTATTCTGTGCGGACATGTTTAGACTTGGATGATTACAATCAACGACGACGACCTCTGTGACGCAAGGTTCGGCTGAGACGCATAAGGCTGCGGGTTCGATTCCCGCCGCGGGACAAATGTTTGTATGATCTGCAAGAATTTGTTTCCGGTCTGGGTGTTTATATGTAAGTATATAAGTAGTATATCAGACATATGGGGTACCATAACACAAGCTCTGCTTACTTTGGGGCCAGATGATGCTGTGTGAAATGTCCGGTATTATTATTCAGATTATTATTATAATCAAAGGCAAAGAGTCTATCCGTGATTTCTTAAAGTATTCAATAACCTGCCTGCATGATGAAAAGAGATTGTACTGGTGTTTAAACGAGGGCAAAAATTGCTAAAATGCTGTCGTATAATTTTGTTGCGTGTATATTGTAACATCTGTTTGGTAAAGTAGAGACTCAAGACCGTAGAAATTGTATTTTATGTCATTTACTGCATAGATCTGCCGATCTGAGGAGGCATCTACAGAGCCTAGGGATTACAGTCGTGAGCATGTATGTTTATTTTTTTTAAACGACTTCCAAAAAAGGAGGATTTTCTCATATCGGTTATATTTTTATTTCTTTTATGTTTGTTACCTCGTAACTTCGTCAGTAATTAAAGTTTATCCTTCCACATAAAAAAATATTTTTTTAAATATATTTTCACTAGCGACTTAGCGACCCGCTTTGCACGGGTGCAATGCTGATACTTATTATACTACAGAATGGTTATCCCTAAGAGATAGCCATATACCATCGTGTACTTTTTTGCGTGTATGTTTACGAATTTCTAAAAACGATAAACTTACTAAAAAGCGTAAAATAAATACTTCTCTTTAAGAAACTTCAAGAAAAGAAAGAGGTTCTTATTTCGGTTCTATTTTGGGCTTAAATTTCATTCTATGCTCGGTTTTCTTTTTAGTTTTTAAAACATATATTTTTTATTACGATTAAATACTTAACTATTTTTAGGAACCTTTTTGGAATGTAATGTAATTTCCATTAGTCGTTCCAAAAACCAGATCTGCATTCATATTTTCATAATTGCAATTTTGATCTATTATGCAATCTAAGATGAAAAAGTGCAGCTTTACTGAAGCTCCGTAAAAAGTAGCTTGTTGACCTTCAAGCACACCTCTCAATGGATTCGTTCCATATAACTGCTGATTCGTCCATAAAGTCATTCGATACAGAACTTCAATGCCATGGGGGTAACGACTCGGAACATTGATGGAACTCGTAAAGTTCCGCTCCCATGTGTTCGGCCATGTGCCTATTGTATTGTTAATTGAAATGTTTGTTGACTATATTTTGTTAACTATATAAAATCCTTTCGTTCGTACTTACTGAGATGATCTTTCTTTTGGTTCTGGGTCACTCATGATGCTCTACAAATAGGGACGCCCTAAACGAATTCTGGTAAAATTTTCCCTCAATGAATCCCAATAAAATTCGACAGGGTTTTTTTTTCCGCGAAGACAGGTGTTCCAGCCATTTAATATACGAACTAAGAGAGAGACAACTTAGAGACGACAGCAATAGTCTTTAGATTATTGGGGATTAGTCCCCCTGCTGACTAACAGAAGAACTGGCAATAGAGAAGGAAAATTTGAAACTAACCCGGCTGGGTGCCAGCCGTTATGCACCTGCAACCGAACCGACACCACATGTACTGATTCGTCTTTCCTGTGGGTCTTGTTGGCAAGGTCGAGAGTTTAGTGTAGGTACCTGGGAAGGCCTGCGCTATCAAACAGAATCCCAGGCAGAGTGGCGTCAGTGGAGAAGAAACTTCACCCACCTCAGCTTGCTGGAGTGGATCCATGAACGAATGTTTTCAATTACAATTTACTGCTCTGTAACTTTACTGACGCCACCTAAATCATCTTCAACAGATGAACGAAGGCCAATGATGATGATGATGATGATGATGATGATGACATTATTATTGTGCTAAGTTTTAAAAGCCTTCTAAAATAAACTCAGATCGATAATTAAGCATAGATTTATTGACAGTATATCATTCTGTCTGGGTATTATAAAAATATCATATGTATGTATGTCAGAGGAAGTTCTCCTTGCATGTACGTTGTCATGGACCAGTAGCTTTTCCAGGCATTATCGATTCGGCGACCGATTTCCTAGTCCTGCCTGTTTTGAAGCGTTGGAGGGACGATCTTGACACCTTTGAGAGAGGAGCGTCGGCGAACTCGATGGATAGAACTAGTCTGAAAGTTTTGGGGAATACCTCAAGCAGTTTGACAAAATAGGTTAAATTAAAGAAAATAAAAGTATGTATCAAAAATACAATCCTTCGGGATTAATATGTCTATTCAACGAGGTACAACAAAATATCTAATTAATGTTAGAAAATAGAGCTCATGGATTTAATAATTTAATCTAGGATAGGTACCTAGGTTAGTTTTTTGAGTGTTTATAACTTTTTATTATTCTGTAAATAATTAATTCTTAAACTTATAAAATATATGTTTTCCGTCGGTCAGCTGATTCCTAAGCTATGGTTAGTTTGGGGCTAGATGTTGTTGTGTTGATTATCCACCAATATTTATTTATTTATTCAGAATTTACTAAAAATGTACCAATACGTAGTTCTAGATCTTAGTTTAATTCTGAAATAATGTAGGCTCGTATTTCAGAAAGAATTTGGTCCTCGAAATACAGACTCTCTATTCTATAGGTAATCACAAAATTAGCTAGCGTGGCGTTTAAACATACTCTATCCTTGTCGTTCTAATATAAATGCATAAGGATGGCAACAGATTTAAACAGCTCATTAGCTATTGTGTTTTTTTTAAGATAGATCCCTAAAATCTCTTGCTTTAAAACTTGAAAATTTCTATGCGTTTTTCTATTCTTGACCTTTAAAGCTATTCAATTTCCTCATGAGAAGTGGTCAGCAAATATAAAGAATCCACCGGAACGGACACTTGATGACCAGAGGTGTGTCAAATGTGTGACTAACACTAATGCGCGGTTCCGTTACTAGGCGCGTGCGCATACCCTTGTTTGCTCTCCCAACTGGTTTCCGAAGAAAGTTGGTTTGTTTTTGTGAACTAGAGAAATAACGTATTACCACTTCATGGTTCAATAATTAATGTGATAAACTACGGAGAGATTAAAACCCCATTAGTAATTACAAAATTCTACAAATGCAATGCCCAGTTTTGTGAACTTGTTTTAGTGATTTTCATTTGCGTAAAAATTTTTGTAATTTTTAAAATTTCACAACTGATTTTGAACTCGTTTTGATTGAAACGATATTAAGGAGTGATCATAAAAACCTGACGCGCTTTTACAGCGCTTAAATTCAAATTCATCAGCAGAAAAATTGGGATGATGAATTTATTTGTTTTATTTAATTTTAATAAAAATAATGAAATTGGGATTCTTTGTCATTTTATGAACATAGCTCTGCTAATTTTATATTTCTTACTCGTTTTATTTTATGTTATATTCAGTAATCTTAGCGGAATTTTAATGAATATGTTGTGACTACATGGGACAGTACGGGTGAGATTTGAACAACGAGGAATCCCAAGAAAATTTTAGACGGCCATTCTGCGATGACGTCTAGAATTAACATTGACCAACGACTAAGACTTTAACAAACTAATTGACTATAAACAAAATACAACCACTTGACACTGGCAAATGTAATGTATGTTTAATTTAATTTAATTTGTTGTAATTATAAATTTGTTTAATTTAAATTAATAAAAAAAATGTTTAATTTAGTTTTTTCTCTACCTATTAGTGTAGGTAGCAAGTTAAACGTTCACTGTCGGAGAAGAAGATGATTATTGTATCTGTTAGACCTTTCATAATTAAACTACTGTATTAGCAATAACTTAAGAAACAATTTGAAACGAGAAAGTTGAAGGCAAAATGATAAAAATACATATCACATTTTACCATAACTATAACTTCTTATGTGAGGGTAAACCGCTTCGTTTCGTAACGTGTTACGGCGCCAGTGTGTCTGGCTTCCCTTTCTCTCACGCATACGGCAGCAGTAGGCAGGCTCCTCCTCTCTCACTCTAACAGGCTTAGTTAATTTAGTTTAAGTTATCACTACTGGCGGGCGTCCCTAGACTCACTCGTTTTATAATTATGTTTCTTCAATATAAAACAATAAGCAAATTGCCACAAAATAGCGCCAAAAAAGAAGTGTCTATTTTTCCATATAAAAGGTATGTTGCTGAGAGTAAAACCATAAATACCATAATCCAGTCATTCGCATACATTTGTAGGTTAGATGCAACACTAAATATTTTACAAATGTAAGTGGTTTGTACCCAGACAGATGAAATCATACTATCTTACTCGTTCATCACAATGCAATCTTCATTTTTCTAATAAAAACTAGCATATCTTAACGGTACGCTTGTCAATGGGTAAATGGAGCAGAGAGAACAATGACTTCTTATCTACCTTTATTATTATAACCGCTAAACTGACTGTGATGGGAACTGGCAATTTTTAATTATATTTTTTTTGTTTCAGGTAAGTTGTCCTACATCGGAGAGGTTTGTCTTGCGAATTATGAGAGTAGAAAAAAAAATACGAATAATTCACCAGCTTATCAAAAGGAGTCTATGAGGCGCATTTTAATCCTTTCGCCACACTGATTCGAAAGAACTAGTGACACGATGAGAAGGAGAACAATCAATCAGAGAAATTAAATATTTGACTTGTGTACGGGATCTATATATATGTATATGCTTCAAAGAAAACTTTGCAGTATATAGATCCCGTACACAAGAGTAACGGACCAACAATTGAATTGAATTCATAATATGGGTGTAATTTTGACATAGAAGACGATGATTGTCTAGGAGATAGATCCCTAGGTTTTTCTTACGTAAAAGCAATGCTTCAAAAGTTCAAGTAGTTCGTTGCGAACTGGGATCTCACGATATCCGTATCGTGTCGTTGTGTAAAAATAAATACCTACTTAGCTAAGTATATAAAATGTTCAGGTTGCGGATTCAATTCGCTCCCGGGAGAAACATTTGTGTGATGAACATAGGTGTTTGTTCGGTGCCTGTTACAACAACAAATAATATAAGTATGTTTAAAAATATATATTTAAGTATTCTATCAGTCATTTGGTCACCATATTACAAGCTATGCTTAGTTCTGGGCACGATAGTGTATGACACTACACTATACACTCCAATATTAATTAATTATTTATTTAGATGAGCCCAAACACGGGTTTTTTACCTAGGTACTCCTATTCACTAAGAAGAAGAACAGCTCAGAGCAGATCAGCTTGCTGTCACCTTTATATAACAATGTATTTTTGTATATGTAAACCTACCATGTTTTAGATCAATGCCTATAATATTGAGGAATTCCGTTGAACAACTCTGGCTCCATAATTAGATCAACTTGTTATCTCAATAATTACATACCCACCTATCTCCATTAGTTTGACATTGCAATATGCAATGTTTCACTAATGAAGCTTCTCAAACTGAAATAAATTAATATTGGTGAACAATGCACACAGCACCATCCACGCCCAAACTAAGCATAGCTTGTATTATGGTGACCAGATGACTTATATAATACTTACCTATATATTTAAATACATACTCAAGATACTTTACAGCACCCAGACACAGAACAAACATCTATATTTAAAATTAATAATAATAATTAATAATAAAATTATTAAAATTAATTAATAATAACGTGTTAGATAGACATAATAATTAGTGTGATGCTAAATTTATTAGGGCATAATAATAATGTACCTGAACATGTAAATACTCACTTTGCTAGAAGCTGGTGCCTGTTATAAGTTTCGTAGAATTTACCACAGGAACTTACCACTTAAATTATATAAGAAAGCGACCAGTCTCGTTTTTAGTTCAGACCTATGAAATCAACGAAACTTTAGCAATGGGAGAACAAGATAAATCGGTTACGTTTTAAGTTGTATCTAAAACTATGTCCTAGAATAATTGTTTTGATTGTTTTGTAATGAAGAAACAAAGCACTTTCAATATCTTAGTGCTATATCATATTGAACGTGCTCTGTTTCTTCATTACAAAACAATTTAAACAATTATTCTAGGACTCCTACCTTTTGGAGTCCAATGTCTTAACAGCCATTTATTCAATTTGATTCAATACATTTCCAGCTGATTTCTCATCTGTCGAACTGCTAAATTTCCAACAAATCGGATCAACGTTTTGATAGTTAACGTCGAAAAAACAAACACGCGAAGCCAAAGATATTTCGACATGGCATCGGCACATTGATAAAATGCCAGCCACTTTTGTTTTGAAAATTTCCACCCACACCTACAACAGACCTACACAATTATCTCCCAGATCAGTCGTAGGCGTCCGTGTTCCCAAATATGTAACCAGATCTAGCAATTTCTTTGGGCCTTGGGTGATAACATTTATGAAGATTTATGAAATGGGTTGTGACTTGTTGTGAGAGGCACACTGTTTGCAACATGTGTAATATATTTATTTATGATTCTGTAAATAAACTAACTTGTAGACTTGGAAGTGTCTTGGAAACGCTGCCTTCGGACTGTGATCTGGATCTGTTGAGCTAGCTATAGATTTTGAACGGTCCTTAGATAGCACATCTGTTTTACATGTATTGTATATTATTCTGTATATTTATGTGATTAATTCTGTAAATAAATGTTTATATGATTTGTAGACCTGACGTGAGCACAAAAATGTATTTACCTGAAATTGAATTTGGACGTCAACCGATGACCAGTATCACGCTAGATCACTTTAGGTGATTCAGTCCCTAGGTCCCTAGTTGTTTAGGTATAATGATAACCTTGCAGCAATTGCAGCTTTTGTTTTATATATCTTTGAGTTATTTACAAGTAACAAGTTATTTCAGTAACGAAAATATAATACAGGATAAATAAGTTCAGCGCAAAATCTAATTACGCCAGCGCTTCTTAGCAACACTGGAAGATATCCAGTTACTGGTTTCAGTGGTCGATGGCATGACACCGGACTGTTGCGCGATTTTATGACGTAATCTACTAATGTTACGGTATGTAGTGGAACGTAACCGTGGATAACGGCTTGTCGAGTAAGTGCTATTCGAATAATAGGTATCATAATAAGGTGTAAATAAGTTGTGAGGTTGTAACTGTAACAGCATTTAATTAAGAAGTCTGCGTGTGTTTTTTGCACTATCCAACCAATTCTTCTTTCGAGGACGTCCCATAATGAGGTATACAATTCTACGACTTCAAATCCAGTAATTACTGCTCTGGGCCTTAATAAATTCAGTTGCATAATCACAGTATAACAAGTAATTACGACAGTTGTGGGCAGAACAATGCAAGGTGCAGCTTCCGACCTGATGCGGTGCACATGAAGATGTGATATACTGTAATACTAGGTACCTACATACCTAATTAGTCTTTTATCTAAGGCACATTGTGTAATAATACGTGAAGAGTTACCATTGCAGAGAGGAACCATTGGATTTTTTCTGGGTCTTGGTTTACTAAAAATTGGTTTTAAATCGAATGCATCGCAGGCATTATCAGATTGATCAGTCAAAGTACAACAGTTATGACATTATGACTCTATAATGCTGTTTTTAATTATTCAATGGAAGCTGAAAAGCATTGTTTCTGGTGACCCAAATAAATAAGTAAATAATCCCGGACATTTCACACAGCATCATCTGTCCCAAAGGAAGCAGAGCTTGTGTTATGGTAAATGACTGATAAACTACTTATATACTTTTTTTTGTACATCTAGACCCGAGACAAATTTCTCCCGCGGCGGGAATCGAACCCGTAAACTTCTGCGTCTCAGCCAAGCATTGGCCCACTGCGCCACAGAAGTCGACATTAATAACAAAATCAGCCATTTACTAAAAGAAAGCGAGTTGATTTGTTTAGTAAAAGTAGGATACACAGCATCTATGCGGAGCGATAGGCATCAGCGAGTATCGTTCTTGTAGTAGCTCTCTGTACTTGACATCAAATGAACATTCCATACGAAATGCATAATAAAGCAAGTGCATAGCAATGGACGCAGAGCTAATGCATGCTTTGAGTTGTGGTCCAGTCTCAGATTGATATCAAGATCGTGAATCAACTCTTTAGTACCGAATCAAGTGAAGTAGGTCAGAGTATTCTTGAAACGTAATTTGTCCTCATGATCTTGGACACAAGGAGCGGAGGTCTAGTTCGTGACTGATTTCTCCAAAGTTTGAAGCCAAAGAAAAAACTTTTGAATGGGAAGATAATTGTGTCTTTAAACCAAAAAACCCAGCATGAAACTACGATAGTTTGTGTTTGAGACCGTGATCCAGTATGTTTAATCAATAGCAAACTTAAAAACTCTTAAGAAAGGGGTTCTTTTAATGGGGGAAACGATCGCGTGTTTGCAGCCCTTAAATTTATTCGTGTAGTTAAGAAGGGGTTAGATTGATATCGACCTTGATAGTGTAATCGAAGAAGTTTGAAGCTAACCCAACGGAAATTAGACTGCGTCAGTCAATCTTAAGATTGACTTGACTTGACTATGATTGACTTTGTTTTGGATGGAAGTTCCTTCATCTGAAACTTGACTGCATCGCGTAGCAGCTGACTTCTAGCTCATAAAAAGGCCCTTATATTTGCATTCTTATTAAATAGACAAGCAAATATGTTTCAGATATTAGTATCACGCATGGTAAGTCGCGGACAGTATCTAATAGATTTTCCTCTATAAATAGACACGTTTATCGAGTAATATCGTAAAAAATATTTCCTACCGTTAACGAGGTCCTAAGTGAGTTGGGCGTTGGTTAATGCACTGCAGGAAATTAACCCGATCAACTACTACATTACCACATTTTAAGTGCCGGGCACTACTGGATACATATTTACTAACGCTAAGTATATGAACCTATTATTACTACCTTGTGTAATTCCACCACAGAGCAATGGAAGAGGGATTCCCCTTACAGTTTCCTTGATCCTTTGCCAGGAGCTAACATTGCCCATGGGAGAACTTGTCCTTCCAGGTATCTTTAAAACAAATAGGAGCCAGTCAGCCTTCTTTATTTAGATGGCTATTTAAGGAAGGCAATCAGGAATTCCCAGGATGGATGTTATTTCTTTAGTATATAGGTGAAAGATAATAATAACAATAATCCCGGACATTTCACAAAACATCATCTGGCCCCAAAGTAAGCAGAGCTTGTGTTATGGGTACCACATGACTGATATTTCTTTTTGTACATACATACATATTATACATAGAAACACCCAGACCCGAGACAAATACTTGCAGATAATTAAGGTGGTTTCTGTCTTGCCTCAATACTTCAGTCAATGGGCCCTCAGACTGATTTCTAGTATGTGCCGTGTGTGTCGGGTTGTCCGTAGGCTTCAAACAGGTCTAGCAGAGGCTTGTTACAGCAATCTCGATGAATATTCGCGCTGATTGCGCCCGAGTTGATGAGCGGGTAATTGTAGTAATTATCCTTTTATTTATGGTAATCAACTAGTTTCACTTTTTAACGTAGCGTGTTGCCTAGATTTCCATTTTTGTGTATGAATTTTTAAGTTACTTATCTGGTCACTTACTATTTTTGGAATCATGAAATTTTCTGGTAGTTCCGTAAATTTTTTTTGACCCTACTACGGTTAGAACTCAATTAAAATAAATGAATTTATTTCCTCTATTCACATGTTGCAAGTAAAAATCACAAGTCATAACAATATTTGCGTTCAGGTTTCAGAAGTACAACATTTATATATATACAGAAATGTACGAAATCTATAAATTAATACGTGAGACAAAAACTTTGAACCCCTTTTTACGAAAATTGCGGGGGCGAAGAGTATGAAATTTCGCACACTTATATAGAGAAGGAGTGCAGAATACTAATATATATTTTTTTAATTATGCATAAAAAATACATTAATTATTAATTAATTATGGTCGAATTTCAACCAGTGGACGACCACTTGCAATATAAAATACATATGAAACAGTTCAGCTATCTAAGGACCGTTTAAAACGATCTATATATGGCTCAACGGATCCAGATCACTGCCAGAGGGAAGCGTCCCCAATACACTGACAAGATTATTATACAGAATATGTTTCATGGAATATAAATGTGTCAGCTAAAACCTCGTAAATTTTATAGAGACTGATGTAATAATTGTCTTATTATATATTGAAAAATTCAGGGTCATATTTATATTTAATGTCAATAAGAATTTTTAATGATTCTAGCTAGTGCCTTTCGTCTGCGCAGGATTAGTATTTCGTGTAATTCTAACGGTTTTTGCAGCGCACGCCAGAATAGCTTGCCGATGTTAGATTTTGGATATTTAACACAATATCTTTATAAATTATAGCCTATGTGTTATTCTGATATATAAGCTATATTATTGTAAAGTTTCATTAAAATCCATTCAGTAGTTTTAGCGTGAAAGATTAACAAACATACATACAAACTTTCGCGTTTACAATATTATAATAATAGTAAGGATTGTAAGGATATATGATGTTGTTGTGTGTGTGATATGTCCGGCATTATTTATAATTTATATAATTTTATGGACTCTTTTAATGTTGTTAAAACTTTTTATTGTTTTAGTCAGTCTAATCTTATGAGTCAGAATATTTTTTATATTTCTCGTATTATATATGTGTTACAAACGTCAGAGCGCCGTAAGTACGGACAATCTAGAAAACATATTGGACACTTTAATTACAATCAACTCTTGTACCACCGTGTATTAGCTTTTCTGTTTTTCTCACACTTCTAGTTTTGTTATCAACTGGTTGTGATAACAGGACCACTTTCGCTATCGGATCGCTTTCCACGATAGTTGGCTCCTAATCCTACAAAGTGTTACATTACTGTTCGTGTTGATTCAGAATTAGCTATGGCTATGCTTACGATAGATCTAGCACGATCTGTTGTTCGAAAGCTTTCGTCATTACTGGTTTTTCGTAATTTCATTTTCTGTGGCACAGTGGTCTACTGACCGACAGGCTTTGAAGGTGCGGACGGGATTGTTTCAGCAGGAACAAGTTTGGATTAGCTGCATCCAAATGCTGCTCCTGCTGCTAATGTCTTTGTTATGCGTCACATGCGTCATCTCTCACAAAGAATAATAATTCTAGTCTTCTTCTTCTTCTTCATAATTTTCACTCAAAACGGGATATTTACCATATATATGAGAAAAAAACACCAAAATCAATCCAGTCGTTTAGGAGGAGTTTAAATTACAAACACACGCACAGAAGATTTATCCCTACTAATATTATATATGCGAAAGTAACTCTGTCTGTCTGTCACGTTGTCACGCCAAAACCGCTTAACCGATTTTGATGAATTTTGGTATAGAGATAGATGGGACTTTGGAGAAGGACATAGGCTACTTTTTATGTAGGTACCATTCGTGCGAAGCCGCGGGCAGTAGCTAGTATTATATAAAGATGGTGCCTTTCATATAAAATAACTACGGATTTTTTTTGTTCGAATCACATAGAAATAAAAGCTTTTATTCCAATTATTTACACCCGAGTCAATAACTCTAGCTCTGTTTAAATACAAACACAAAATTACTAATAACGCTAGAAATAACTCAAGAAAAATAAATAATTTGCTTTGCAAGACGACCAAAAATAATCATAATTCTAGTCAGTTCTACTTCTTCATTTTCTTCTTTGTTTATGACATGTGACATAATAATGTTTATGTTTATAGTCAATTTGTTTGTTAAAGTCTTAGTCGATGGTCAATTGTCAATTCTAAACGTCACGCGGAATGGCCATCTAAAATTTTCTTGGGATTCCTTGTTGTTCAAATCACATTACAGTACATTACACATACAATTCAATTTTGGAGTCACAATTTAATCATTAAAATTCCGCTAAGATTACTGAATAGAACATGCAATAAAACGATTAAAAAATATTAAAATAGCAGAGCTATGCTACTTCATGAAGTGACAAACGAAGAGACTAGTCAGCAGGATCATAGGATGACGGTTCACGCACTTGACATTTTGAGTGTTACGAGTATAATCGATGCTTTGTTTGTATAAGTACCATAGCTCGTTATTATTGTGGTATTTCATGTTTCATTGTATCTTTGCAGAAATTAAATCAATAAATTGTGACTTCTTAGCACAAGTACAGACAATTGAATTATAAGTGTACGATGTAATTTTTTGTGAATTGTACGACGAGGAATCCAAGACAATTCTAGACGGCCATTCTGCGATTACGTTCAAAATAGAAGTATGTCTACTATCGACTACGTCTTTGTAAAGTTTTTTTAGCAAAACTAAATAAGTTAAAACTATCAAACAAAATCCCAGGCAGAGTGGCGTCAGTGGAGAGGAAACTTCACCCACCTCAGCTTGCTAGATTAGATCCATGAACGAAATTTTTAAATTACAAATAACTGCTCTGTAACTTGCCTGACGCCACATAAATTATCTTCAACAGATGAACTAAAGCCAATGACGATGATGACATAAGTTGACATTGGAAAACTTTTCATCAAGACCTTTATAGGAAGAAGAACTCATCCATATTATTTCTTTGATCTAACTCGTACATGAATCCTTGTATTGTATTTGTTCTCCAGTTACTCGTATCGTATCAAATACAATCACTTTTCATACAAATGAAAGCCAGCCTATTTGTACTAGTTGTCTTACCAATACACTTTCATTACGATTCCTATGGGTTTCTGAACGATCGTGAAAGTTTGATTGATGGCGGCGCGTCATCATTATACAATCATAGCTTTGTATTGGACAATCAGTTTATGGAGAGTCATGTGTTAGTAAGTATATATTATGTTGCAATCGTGTACTTACTAACTAACACATTCCATCTATACACGACATACGTACTGGTCTCACAATTCATTGTCCTTAAAAGAACATTCTATTTGTAATATGCTTTAGAATATGATTTTATGTTTCATTCTACTGAGCCTGCTTAAACTTTATATTTTAGACATTGCTTCACGTGTATTTGCCACGATATATTATTTTTCAATTCGCACCGACTTTTATTTCACTGTTCTTTGTTAATCTAGTCTAAAGTGTAAACTAGGTCTTCCGCTTTCTTGATTCACGTTCTATGACGCCTCAGAGCAATGATTTCCACTTCTTACAGAGTCTAGGTATGTTTATGAGTATTTTTAATGCACTTCGGATTGCTAGTAGGAAGTCTTTCAAGTGTTCATATTGAGTGGAGTTGTAAATAAAACTTATATTTTTGATTTCATTATTCTTTCTTGCTTGATATCCTTCGTTGTTCATTATTTGGATTTTTTATTTGGTTTCCTTTATTAATAGATCTAGTTAATCATTGATTTAATTATATCACATTTAAATTTAAGGGTTCTGTAATGTTCGAAAGTTTTAGAAGTTGAACTTTTACAGCAATTAGGTACATTGCACAGTATGTCGAAAGAAGTGTGTCAATTAAACCACAGGCACGTGGTATGTGGCATGTGTGACGGACAAACAGACCGAAACATCTTGTAATTACAGTGATTATGTGCTGTTTTAATTGTCAACCGGTGTTGCGAATGTTTTTGAGTTGGCTGCTGATACAGGTTATTATATAAATGTTTAAACGTGAATTTGCACCGTCTTTTTTCTATATATAAAAAGTTATTTAAATCGGACCTAATAGGAGTAGGTATATATTTAAATTCCATTACAACAAGCTTCATAAAACATGGACACCAGAGTTGTATCAAAGAATTTAAATAATACTGATGCTCCATAAGTTGTAAAAAATATAAATTCTTTAATTAATCAAAACCACGCCTTTGGTATGAAATAATTAAAATACTCATCTACGTGATCTTAAATAAAAATTTTACACATTCCGAAAATGACATCTGGACCAACTTGAGGTTATCCAACTTACAAAGATCGCTTTCCGCAGTTTAAATATTACGCAACGAAATATGCCGTAAAGGAATTAAAATTATAATACTCCCTTTCAAAATGAGCCCATATTAAAAATGGACCCACTTTTTGTAATTACTTTAATCATGGCTTCATTTCAACATTTTTCTGTTTTTTGTTTCAGGTGAGAGATATTTCCGTTAAAATGCGTTCTCGGAATTTTGTGCAGATAACATAAAGGTAATTAGACTTGTTTAAATATTTTTTGTCCGAGGAAAGAACACGATAAACATAAGAAACAAACATTCATATGCAACGATAAAACAAACAACTATGACGATATATATATATAACCTAGACAAAACTAAATTGATTGTATCGTAATCTAAAGCGAAAAAATAGGATAATAAATAGCTACAATATACTTTTATGAAAGATAAATGATAACTTAAATATAGTAACAATATTGTTGCCCACTGCATTATCCACATATTAGGTATAGAACATTTGATTCTGTTATGGTCGTATGCCGATAGAGGATTTTATAAAAATAGTAGGTCGAAAAAAAAAATGCAATTAGTTATCGTTAATCGTGATACAATAATTTAATAAGTTAAGTAAACACAATGTGAAAAAATAAGTCGGTAGTTAGGAGAATATTGAAAACATGCTTTTTAAATATCAATTTAGAGCATGCAAAAAATAATAAGACTCAACCATTCGACACAGGACTGCGAACTCCAGAGTTCGTACGACAGGTGTTCACAGCAAACAAGGTACCCGCGCGAACTTGCATGTAAGTAAACAAATAATCTAAAAGAAAGTTATGAAAACATTTCGGTTTATCATGTAGTAAAAGAGGAAATTAAAATTCTAGAAGATGACAATATTATTGTGTGAACATAATATTACTAGAGCAAAATATCAAACGTACAAGAGATGTGGGCTGATTGCAAATAGAGAGCTGATACCTACCTACATAGAACAAGACTCGTTTTAGGTCAAGATCTTCGTAGTCTTTGATATTCTAAAGATTAATTATGAATTTATTGTTTACAATCTATTCACTAACAAAATAATTGAAATTGGTGTGGAGGTATCGATTATAGATAAATTAATGGCTAAGTAAAATTAGAGCATGAAAACGTTTGTTGAAAACAACTAGATACTTACCTATTACCAAAAAAATAAAAACTTAAATTGTATATTATTGAATTTATTTCGTGATAACCAGTTATACCTGAGCAATCTAATTTGAGTATCATGCTCATAATCAACATCAACATTTTCTTATGATTTTATAATTGTAATACTAAAAGACATTACCCCAAATTTAAATACCGCACTACATAATCGAATAGACTTGCCCGAAATATGGCTTTATTCATGCAAGGTAATATCGTCATACCGCGCCCTGGCCGTATAAAATATAATTATTAACCTATTATTCTTTGTTAGAATGGTCATGCATGAAGCGAATTAACTCGTCCTTGGCACAGAATTACGAAGTAGAAAATTAATTATAATTTGCTGAACACGAATCGTGTTTATTCATTATTTTGCCAGAAATATTATGTAGTTTTACCAAAAAATACAACTGGGTAAGTACTAAATACTTAAAACATGACATTACAAATCTATAAGTACAAGTTTTACAATTTTGCGAATAATTGAAGGTAGGTATAAAGAAGTAGTAGAGTTTAAGGGCCTACCTTATATAGTTAACAAGTTGGTTAAATCTATTGCCATCTTTATTTATTGACATTAGAACGATAAAGAAAGAGCACTTAAAAGCAATGCTAACTAATTATGATATTATAAGAAAGAGAGTAAATGTATACATACGGCACCAAAAATCTAATTACTAAACACTTCTAACCATTTAGAAACCCGTCAATTAGAAAATACTTCGAATACTAAACGCTGTGATAGAAAACAATAATAATTATGTAATTTACTTGTCTCTGTAGAAAGGTGGTAGACATGGTCTTATTTAGACATCAATGTATATTGCATAGTGCTCACTGACGGAGAACATGCGAGCAACAATACACATCTATAATTATCTTGATTCGTTTGTAAGCACGCGTTTTTGATTACGACATCTATAAATTGTACTGCTGGTGAGATAAATCGAAGATTTACATGTAATTCTGAAGACCTTGGAACACGCCCAGAGAATTAAAGTTATGTTATCTAGGCTTACTTTTTCTTCTTTGGATTTTTAAAATACAGTTCATTATAAAATAATTACAGAAATTTACAGAATAATATACATAATATAAAATACATGAAGAAACTGTTGAGCTATCGTTTGTATCCTTCTTTGAGTTCTTTACGTAATGACCGCTTAAGACGATCTACAGATAGCTCAACTGAACCAGATCACTGCCAGAGGGCAGCGCCCCAAGACACTGGTGCCATTGGCACTTTGAATGACAATGTTAATACGCTGGATCAGATAAGAGCCAGCTCTTGGGTCACGCGACGTTTCTACCAGACGTCGAGAAATAAGTTTGAAAGCGTGCTGGGTTCTTGTTGCCCACGGGCTCAGGGTCTCGACTACAAAAGGCTCAAATTCGTAGGCCCTATCAAGACCAGCATATTTACGCCTTTTGGGGTCTTCGGCACATTTAGCCGCCGCACCAGCTCTAACGGAAGACCCCGACAGACAAGATGCGGGCAGGGTGTCTACGCAAGTAGCATCCCATACGTATAGCTTACACATCTCCCATGGGACAAGAGTCTTATCAGAGATATCTTATCTTATAAGTGTCGATCAGGGCGCTTACCATCATCACGTATCAGACCGTTCGGCTCGAGAATAAATCTTTATAATGGCCTGAAACTAACACTGATATACCCGTGTCATACCGATTCGTCCTTGACTGTCTGCTAACAATCACACCAAACATCACGGATTTATGAAGTCGTTTATGAACCCATATCAGGACAGGTAGGTTCTTGATTTGTTTTATTTTATGGGTTCAACTCTTATAAGGAAACTGGAATGGATTTAAGCTAAAACAGTTCACTAGCGTTTGTTGACGATTTACTATGTGGGTGGATAGATGGGTAGTAATGAAACCCTCATGTCTACTTAGACTTCTTAGTGATTATAATCATGAATCACTGTTTATAGGTTGTTATAATAAATGTTTACTAGTTTTTAATTCTAAGGCACTTATTGCCACTTGTTTAGGCCCAGAAGCTTATCCTCAGATCATAATATTTCAATGACGACAGGCCTGTCAGCACAGTTGGTAGTAGCTCTCCTACTGTGGTGTAGGTTAAGGGTCCGATTGCTTCTAGGACAAACATTTGTGTGATGAACATATATATCTGTTCTGTGTCTGGGTTTAATGTATCGTTTGTATGTATGTATGTATGTATGTATGTATTCAAAAATATATAAGTATTCTATCATTCATCTGTCTCCCATAGAACAAGCTAAGCTAAGTTTGGGGCTGCAAGGTGTTGTGTGCATTGTCCACCAATATTTATATTAATTTTAGACGCATTTACGCTTCTAGAATTGTCTAGACTATGTCGACGCAGCTGCGGTGTTTTAGTCATGTATATACACTCACACATGTTCGTTTTTCGTTGTATGATTCAGACGACGCTTTTGGTTAGGTCCGTGTGCAGTATTAGGCAATTTCCTAATACAAGTCGTACTTATAATAACAACTTTTAAAGTACTTTGATTTTACGATTCTTGAGCAATACTGTGATTCAAATGTCAATGAAGCTTGACCTTTGACCTGATTAGAGGTTTGACGATGATGCACAATCAAGTGGCACTTATAATTTAATATGAATTAATGATTAACAGTATTTGTAGTGACATTAAACTTTAGTTTCTTGATACACTTGACCTGTTGGCCAATAGTTATTAACAATTTGTTTAATACTATTCAAATGATACCTTGCTTGGACATTCTGTTTCTATATGTTTGCGTAGAACCACTGTTGGAATGTAAGAATTTGCAATTGGAACGCGCGAATAATGATTTAGCTGAAATGTAAGTATTTTCATTCCAAGAAGAGCAAAGGATGGAATAACTTTCTAGCATTTTTTAAAAATAACTGTTTCTAATTCTCGAATGTTTCTCAACCATTATCCATCTTAAGATCTTCGATCTTCGAGATTCACAAATTTCTCGATCGTATTTTTTATAATCAGTATGTATTTCAATATAGTCTTAAATCGTGACCCAAGAGCTGGATCCTATCTGGCCCAGAGTATTAGCATTGCCATTCAACGTGGCAATGCCAACAGTGTATTGGGGACGCTTTCCTTTGGCAGCGATCTGGATCAGTTGAGCTGTTTATAGATTATTTTACTCGGTTCTTAGATAGCTCAACTATTTGTGTTTACTTTTATTGTATATTATTCTGTACATATCTGAAATTATATTAAAATATAAAGTCTTAAATCTTTTGTTATAACATAACCACAATAAGAAACAACTTATTTGATATTGTTTGATAGTGTAATGTGCACGATCCTTGACCAAGTTGTCCTCAAGTCAGTCAGTCAGGTATGGAAACAGATAAACAGTCACAGGAATTAATTTGGAACGCTAAGGTCTCATGATCCTGTCTTACGGTTCTTGAATTACAATGACGTGAACATACTTACTAGTGATTGATATAATTGATATAGTGATCGATGATACCTCTGTGGGCTTAGGTCCGGCTGAGACGCAAAAGGTTACGGGTTCGTTTCCCGCCGCGAGACAAATATTTGTATGATCTGCAAGTATTTGTCTCGGGTCTGGGTGTTTCTATGTATAATATGTATGTATTTACAGGAAAAAAAAATAGTATATCAGTCATGTGGTACCCATAACACAAGCTCTGCTTACTTTGCGGCCATATGATGCTGTGTGGTATGTCCAGTATTATTATTATTATTATTATGATAATACTTTAGTGTATTATCATTATCATTGAGTATAGTATTTGTGTTGACATAATAGTGCTGTCTGCACCATTATTATGAAAATAATCAATTAGT
The DNA here is from genome assembly GCA_948098915.1 of Lampropteryx suffumata. NCBI lineage: Eukaryota > Metazoa > Arthropoda > Insecta > Lepidoptera > Geometridae > Lampropteryx > Lampropteryx suffumata. Next base: position 16,685,788 of record OX402557.1, on the reverse strand, counting down.
ATCATATAATATTTATAATATTGGTGGTCAATTTTCCCACATCACTGTCTAGCCTTAAACTAAGCATAGCTTGTTATATGGGAACGAGATGATTGATAGAATATTATACACATTTTATATACATACTTATACTTTTTTTAAGACAGAACAAATATCTATGTTCATTATAATTCATAATAACAGAGACCTTTTATAGATCTGTCTTGTTAAATCCAAATAAAACCAAATTTGGATTTGAGTCAGGCTAACGATATACCCTAACAAAGCTTGCAATGGATGGCTGCTATTAAGATCTAAGTTAAGCTAAGTTAGCTGGTTGCACGTGTAAGAGATTATGATCAATTCGTAAGCGTGGTTGAGTGTTTCGATTCCGTGCTATTGATAAAACACCGCCACAGAAGAAACAAGCCCGTGCGAGCTAGGTGGTAACATGTCTATGACATTGTATTGATCCGGCCGAAGGTTTTCTCCAATAATGTGCCTTCCGCAGAAGTACGCAGAGTTCAAACTCTGAAAATACTTCACTGGGTAGAATGGACGCTAGTGAGTAATTTTCGAATTTCACGCTAGTGTTTGATCGTTTTGATTCCGTCATAAAACTAGACTAAACTAAAATTGGTCGCTTCCCATTATCGTAATAATTATTCCAAATCTTATGTGCAAGCGCAATAAAACTCATTTTACATTGCACAGCATGATCGATTAGTAACGCTTGTGGTGGGCTTCCTCAGGGTGGGCGCTTGAGTCACGATTTATTTAGTCAAGATAGTATCCAATCGTAGATTTTAAAATGAATAGTCGGTTTTGTTATAATTAGGTTTAATTTACTTTTAATTTATGTCAACTGTGAATTTGAGTCACTGGTTTGAAAAACAATAAAATGATTAATTGCATACATTTAGAACGTATTAGATTTACCAGCTCTAATGAGGCAATAAATAATTTATGAACAGCATTTATTGAATTGAAAGCGCACGATGTATCAGAATGCTAAGCCAAAAATGGTGGTGTTTACTACGGGCAATGAAAGCGGCCCGATGTCCCCAATGCTTTGTTATATTAAAATATGCAAGAGGTACCTGACTATGCAATTATATTATTGTATGGTCACACCAAATAATGTGCTCAAGTATAGAAGCGAAACTCTCTTGTGAAAACTCAGCTTATTAGCTACTAAACTTATTCGCCTGAGTGATGCTTCGTATTTCAAGTACATAGGTAGGTTAGGTAGGTACCATTTTCTAAGAGTACGGTTGGTGTATCTAGCTAGATTATAATGTTATATTATTTAAAGGGATGTTACTGAAATGTATTTGCTTATTAACTTCAGGTACGGGTACAACATTTTTCTGTTATGTGGGCTTTACTGTAGATGGTAGGGACTGCTTATTTTCCGACTATTATTATAAATGTGTTGTTAGAAGTATAATTTCCAATGTTTGTAGCAAATTTCAAATCGCTTCGATAACGCGTTTTAACTAAAGTGTAGTTATAACCTAACTCTCTGCGTTGTCACCTTATTGACACGCATGACGTCACGTGAATTAGTCTAGGAGTTTCACTTCTAGACACTGTAATGTTATAAGATTACCTTTTAAGTGCTACAGTTGTGTAGAATATTGATCTCCGTTTAGAAACTAATCGTCCCGATACAATCTTCGCCTCACGTGATAGTAACATTGTATAATACGTTTTATTTACAGCTTTTACTTTTATAGCTTCCTGCTTAGAAATTGTTTTATTCTCTTTGCCGAATTATGTGTAGTCATGCAAGTAAATGTGAAGTTACTTGATTACCTATGTTGATGATTAGATAACAAGAAGAAGATAAAGTCATTCCGATCACGATTGAGGCAAACGGGGACTCGCGTTTTCGTGATCTTAAAGTTTTTGGACATGCTTGAATAATTTAGAGCACCCCGACCATCCATTTTAGGATTGGTCCAAGTTAGGCTTCTCTCCATCCAAAGGTTGTCTGGAAGGAATCGCTCCTTTAGCGATAAGACCGCCTATTGTACATATGTTTTTAGGTATTGTTAGTTGTCAAATTGTTTAAATGCTAGTTTTTTTGATACCGGTTTCCGTTACCAATATTGAGTTTATTGAGGAATCGGCACTTTTACACAAAAATCTGAGAATTTTATTGAATAAATAAATAAATAAACAAAAGGATTATTTTATATGACATTTCTTAAAATAATTGGTATGACGTATGATTGACGTGTTTTGGCTATTCTTAGTCGCCATGTAAATTGGCGTTGAATAAAACTGCGGAAGATCCTAAGAAAAACAATTCAATATAGAAACAAAATGTCAAGTTTAACTTTTTAAATATTACTTATATTGATCGATCTGGATCAGTTGAGCTATCTATAGATCGTTTTCAACGGTCCTTAGATAGCTCAACTGTTTTAAAAGTATTTTATATTAATATATATTATTCTGTACATTTCTGTTAATAAAATATTACTCCAATTTGATCTTTAGTGCTATCAAAATAGGATCGTACCTATATTTCAAAATTTTGCTAGTCCGGCGAAAAAACATAATCATCATTGTATTACAATTACAAAAGAGAACAGTCTTTTCCAATGTAAAGTTTTTGCTTAAAATACCGCAATTTTCATTTCTCCACAATTAAATTATATGATTATGTTTACTGTAAAAATGTGAGAATTTTCGAACAGTTACCACAAACACAGATTATGTGAAAGTTAGTGCACTGGTGGCAACTGGCCATCCATGACGGACTGTCGTGCGAATCACTAACCACTTCCTGATATTCACTTACACCCGAAGAGTTGGTAGCAATGAGGAGAAAAGCAACCAGTAATCAGCCTCTCCATGCGCAGTTCTATAAAGATCCGCTAACCACTAAGGACACGTGGGAGTGTCATTAGAGTTTGCCACTAGCTCATAATAATTTACTTATTTACTTTAACATCTAATACCTCTAAGTGAGCATATTCTGGTATATTTGTATGTATATAATCTGAATCTTGGAAACGGCTCCAACGATTTTCATGTTAAATTTATGCAGGGGGTTTCAGGGGCGATAAATCGATCTAGCTAGGTTTCAGTTTTAGAAAACGTATTTTATATCCGTGTTTTATACCGAGTAAAGCTCGGTCATCCAGGTACTAATCCTAATATATACTTGAGCAGGTGATCACAGTAGTTTAGACTATACATTCTGAGAAACACAGGCTTTTACTTACGTATTATTTTGTCGATGGAGGCACCGACACTGTTTCGATTCATCTAGAGAATGTTCAACAAACTAAATGTATGATCACCGTGGTGTTTCTATCTTACTACCTACCTACTACCAATACTTCTAGGGAAAATTCAAGTTGTAGATTCAAAAAGTTAAGTTAAAACTTTCAAAAAGTACAAGTAATTTGGAAAAGCGCGTATGAACACGCCCAGCGAAGGCTTCCATGGTCAGTCTTGGTCAGTCATGGTGCGACCTGTAGAGGAGAACATTCGGACAGACGCCGGATATAGGAAAGCATTTTCGTCTAAGCTGAAATGGAGACACTCGCTTCGCTCGATGTTAAAGTATAAGAATCACAGTGGTCAGGTTCAAATTCAACACCATGTTGTTTGCAAAATAAAAAAAAAGTATGGGCGAACGACGACACTTATCACCTCTACCAAAAATTACAACTACAAAGCATAATGTTTATCAAAGAAATGTCTGTATCGATACTATACAAGACCTAACATTAAACAGATGGACAAATATTTAGTACTATTCCGCCAATCTTTTCCTTCCTCAAAAATAATTACGACACGTGTTCGCCTCTCCACGAGGCATCTTCAGAAACACCTGACTCGCTTCGCTTCGTTGCTTCACCGATCGTTGGACTGAGACTGATCTGTTCGTCTCGAAACACGTGTCGTATTTCTTTTTGAGGAAGGAATAGATTGGCGGAGTAGTACTAAATATTTGTCCATTTGTTAAATGTTTTGTAATGGATTTCCGCAAAGTCTCGCCTGAAACAATGAAACTACACGATGGAGCCAAATTAAAACTTCTCAACCAAGCTTTACATATTGAAAAGTTATCCCTAAAACATTTTTTCAAATTAAAATCACGATAAAACGAATAGTCTTCGAGCAGGAGGTCTGGTTAGGGGCGGACAGACAGACAAACAGACAGATATTCCAAAATTATAAGGGTTCCTTGTGGACTTCAAAACCCTAAAAACGAAGCACTCAGTTTGCCTATTAACTTCGTCACTATAGTTGGCTACTGGCTCATACAAATCTACAATCTACACAAAAGCCAAAAAACACCTTGAAAAGTGTATCAAATTCATCTCTCGAAAGACAATACCTAGTCTCAGTAGCCTTACACAAGTTGCATAGAACCTGCTCCGTGCTATTCATCTCCGCGGTCCACTGAGGACGCATCACAATGGTGGATGGTACCGGACCTCGTAAAAACCTTGGCCGACTGGGCACAAAAAGGCTTTTGTTGTGCCGGTTTGCAGAAAAAACAGGAGCTAGAACGATGTTAAGATCATACGCAACAAGACGTAGTTTTGCTTAAGGAATTTATTCAATGCACGTCGCGTTCCTTTCCGGTCCAATGTTTTTTTAGTTACGACCTTTGGTTATATTTAGTTATATATTAGGACAAACATTTGTGTGATGAACGTATGTTTGTTCTGAGTCTGGGCGTTATAAAGTATCATAAGTATGTGTTTATGGTCAATGGTATGGTTAATGGTACCTACATAATAAGTAGGTACAAGGTCCCATCTATCTCTATACTCTATACTAAAATTCATCAAAATCGGTTCAGTGGTTTAGGCGTGAAAACGTAACAAACAGACTGACGGACAGAGTTACTTTCGGATTCATAATATTAGATAGATTATAATTGTCATCTGGTCACTATAATACAAGCTATGCTTAGTTTGAGGCTAGATGGTGTTGCCTGCCTTATCCAGCAATATTTATTTGTTTAGATTACGATACCTTCATCAGGCTTTGATTTAAGTGCAAACCTACATGTAGGTAACCAGCTAATTTATATTTTATTTATGATAATCTAGCTTCCGCCCGTGGCTTCGCACGCGTGGTACCTACGTATAAAGTACCCTATATGATATTCTAGGTCATAGACTACATCCATACCAAGTTTCAACAGAATCCGTTCAGCCGTTATTGTGTGATAAACAAACATAATAAACATTCAAACATCTTCACAAACCAGATGGCGCCACTGGAAAAGTTATAACACGCTATCAAAGCGTTTTTAAATTTGATATAATCATAGTGAGACTAGGATTAGTGGGATAGGTTACTTGCCTATCTATATACTTACCTTAAATTAGTGGGATAGGTTACTTGCCTATCTATATACTTACCTTAAATTAGTGGGATAGGTTACTTGTCTATCTATATACTTACCTTAAATTAATGGGATAGGTTACTTGCCTATCTATATACTTACTTTAAACGTGTTTAGTTTCGCAATTTTAAATGCAATATTTTCCAAGTCATATTTACAGAAGAATTAAGGTTTCCTTTAAATGTTAACGAGATAACCTTTTTATCTACATCGGGTACAATCAGCTTGAAAATAAAAAATATTTTTAAATCAAACGCAATGTACCTATCTACCTATTCTAGAAACAGTTTTCTTGAAGTTTTAGAAGCAAATATTTTTGAATAGCCATTTATTTGATGCTGGGAAATAATCAGGACTGTTGAACCTGGAGCTGACTGTACGATATTTGCCATACACTGTAAGACATGTAAACATTGCCTAAGTGGTTCAATAAACTATGTATTTGGGTTAGGTGCGGCGTTATCAGTTACTTACGAAATCACGTATGGTTTTGGTTATATCAATTGCCGCGTACAGTAAATTTTCTGTATGCTATTATATAAATGACTAAATGGACTTAAAATACACACATTTCTTTGCTGTTCTACAGATTTTATGCTTAAAGAATTCAATAGTTATCACCTTACAGTTATGAGTAAAGGCATGAGTGGAGTAGCAACGAGAATCATGGTATTTTGTACCATATATCTTTGACATACACGTCACCCTACGATTCTACTGTTATTAAACACTTGAAATTGAGACTGATGATTGGTTTCAACGACCTACGCATGACTATCTGAATTTACCCGGTTCAACGTACCTAGAGGAAAAACTAAATTGGATCTATGGTAATTTACCTACTTGAGACCTACTTGAAATTTTCATGAGAACCTAAATGAAACATTTTTATTTCATAAAATCGCAAGGACCATTTTGAATCATCTTTTTACATTCTAGATCAATGTAGGTGCTAGTTCCTCCTAACTCGTTAAGTTGGAACAGATTCGTCCCAAGATTTTTTGTCGTCGATGACATACGACGTATGACGTATGATGACGTATCAGATATAGAATAATCTGTTATTTTATTATTAACTTCATGAGACAGTTTTTTTACCTATAGATAAATCTAGCACGTTGCTTAAGACCTTGTTATAGAAAAGTACCTATAGGTACATAGACTGAGAGGCTGGAGACTAGGGCCCCCCCTAGTCTCCAGCCTCTCAGTCTATGTACATGGACATGTACAGGGGTCATGGAAGCCACATATTAAGCCATAAATTATAATACTACTATATAATATAATATTATAATAAAATTATAATACTGCGTCACAGTATTATAATTTTGAATTTTTCAGTGTTTAAGAAAAATTTATACCTAAAAAGTAGGCTATCCTGCCGTAAAAAAAAATATCTGAAACAGGTGTTTAAACTTTTAGCAAATCATTAAAGGAATTGACGCCGCTCCTTTTTGTAAATAACAAGAAACAGCATACAAACAAGAGCTAAGATCAATAAGAGTATCTTACCTTCTTGGTATTGGCTTACGATACATCGGTACCCAATTTACCTAAGATAATTGACGACTAAAGTGTCCTTGCGATACAACTGCGTTGACTTTGACTTACACCTCTTACGGTTCAGCCAGGCATTCGCTGCAGGTCAAGTACAGGATACTTGAATCATGTTAATTTACACCTAATATCGTATTCGTGTGGTGTTGTTCAAGCGATTAAATCCCCATTGAATCATTCTGTGAATCACGGCGAAGCGTACAGTGGTGCAACTCAATGCCATCGTTGTCACTTGTAGCTCCCTGTCTAAGTCATAAGAACAAGCGTAGTTAAGTAGAAGGGTAGTAATTCTATTTATTTGGCACATGGAAAAGATGATATCTTCAATATGAGTAGTCGTGAACCATTCCATTTTTTTTCTTATAGTGGTTAAGATAAATGTCATTCCTGCACTATTCTCTGAGCGATACATAAAGCGCAGTGCAGGCGAACCGCGGATCAGACTCACGCTGATGAAGATTCTTTAGACGAATCGAAACAGTGTCGGTGCTTTCTTATTAATTTCAAAATAATACGTGAGAAAAAAACCCGTGTTTCTGAAAATGAAAAACTCACGAAAGTTTACAAAGTAAAATTACCCATGATTTGAAACAGTGTGGTGCTTTCATCGACAAAATACGTGTGTAAAAACTCGTGTCAAAATGAACAACTTACGAAAGTTTTGAAAGATTTTATATAATTGTGTAGTTATCAGAATACAGGAGCAATCACGATCACTATAGACGGTCCTCAGTAGTCCTATCCCTACTGATATTATAGATCACCTACGGCCCTAGAGAAAGCTGCTTACCAAATTTCATTCCAATCCGTTTGGTGGTTTCAGAGATTTCGTGATGAATGAATGTTTGTATTTGACAAATATATAGTAGATCATGTAACAATATGATTTGTAAGGCGAGCAATACATGAACATTCAGGACGGTCATTCCACGACGATGTTTAGGATATACAATTTACCGTTACAACTTTGATACGGACAAAATAATGACATTGGCAAAACTGTCAACACCGATGTCAATATAGGAAGAAGACAAAGCGGTCAGTCCTAAATTGTCATCACAATTCCAATGCCAATATTCACTTGCACCTTAATTTTGTGCCACACTAAGCAATTGAATATGCATTGTTGAGCTGTAATAGCCTGCCTACTTACAGTGCCCTATTGTGTGATACCATCAGCATCACTCAGCGTTTTAATTCTTCAGACAGGTTTCACTATGTCAATCGTTACGAAACCTCGTATTCGTATTTGGCATAAATTAATATTTATTTTAACTTCCGTGATACTTTCAGATAGTTCCAATAAGTTACTACTCTTAATTTTACGACCTCTGTGGTACAGTGAGTCAAGGCCCGGCTGAGACGCGAAAGGTTGCGGGTTCGATTCTCGCCGCGGGATAAATGTTTATATGATCTGCAAGTATTTGACTCGGGTCTGGGTGTTTCCATCCACATGGAAAAAAGCTTTTGTTATACCTTTGCCTAAAACATCAAATCCTTTCACTGCATCCCAATTTAGACCTATATCCATCTTACCCGTTGTATCTAAAATCCTGGAGCATGTTGTCCATAAGCAATTCTCTTACTTCCTTCAAAAAAACAATCTTTTATGTACCTTCCAATCTGGTTTCCGTCCTGGCCATAGTATTGTCAGTGCCCTGATCAAGGTATCTGATGATATTCGGTGGGCTATGGATAATCAGCTTCTCTCTGTATTAGTGCTTCTTGATTTCAGCAGTGCATTTAATTCCGTTGACTATGACATTCTTCTCTCTATCCTTCCTCTCTTGGTGTCTCCCCCGTGGCAATATCTTGGTTTGACTCTTATCTTTCAGGTCGTTCGCAGTGTGTACGATCTGAAGAGTCTTTCTCTGACTGGTGTGGTGTCACTGCGGGCGTACCTCAAGGTGGTGTTCTCTCTCCTCTCCTCTTCTTAGTCTTTATTAATGCTATCACTCAAGTAATTTCCTCTAACTATCACCTGTACGCCGATGACTTGCAAATTTATAACCATTTTAAAGTTAACGAAGTCTCGGTATCAACCAAATAAACGCTGATCTCAATAACATCCACGAATGGGCAAAGGCTTTTGGTCTTCTGGTAAATCCAACTAAATCTCAGGCTAATTTTTGGTACCCCTTACATGCTTAATTTGTTAAATAAATCTTCCCCTCCTCCACTTTTGTACGCAAACTCTCTTATTTCTTTCACTGCCATCGCTAAAAACCTAGGTGTAATCTTTGTTTCTCAGTTGTCTTGGGCTAATCACATTAATGGAATCAGCAAAAAAGTTCATATCTCTTTCCAATCCCTCAAGCGATTCCAGAAGTTTTTGCCCTATGAGACCAAAATTATCCTCGCTCAATCTCTCTTACTACCACTTATAGATTATGCTGACTCCTGTTTCATAGACGCCACGGTACATTAATAAATTGGAACGCCTTCAAAACTTATGTATCCGATTCATATTTGGACTGCGCAAGTTTGATCACGTCTCAATATTCAGAGCCCAATTAAAATGGCTTCCTATTCGTCGTCGGCGTGATTTGCATGTTCTATCTCTTCTTTATAATATTCTAAACAAACCCCTCTCTCCTTCTTATCTTTATGAGCGTTTCAATTTCTTGTTCCTCGTGGTGATCCCTGTAGAACAGCAAAAACTCTTATTCTGAAATTTCCCCCTCACTCCTCTAGTCGGTATGGTGGATCATTCACGGTTCACTCTGTAAAATTGTGGAATTCTCTCCCTCGCGAAATCCGCGACAGCGCTTCGCTTAGCATTTTTAAGCGAAAAGTCAAAGAGCATCTCTCCTTGTAATTGTTTATATTAATATTTTATTAATGTATTATTAATGTATATAAATATATATGATTTATATATATGTATACTTATTATATTATTATGTTATATATTTTATGTTAGTATAGGTATATTTAGTTTATGTATGTATTATTCTAGTTATTTTAGTTTATTAAATAAAATTTTAAGTCAGTTTTATAGTGTACTTCTCTACTATGTTTTAATATTTATTCATTTCTGTTTCTCTTTCTCCCTTTTGTACGCATCATACCCACCACTAGTTTATAATATTTATAAATATATTTCCCAAGGTTTGCTGTATGAGAACTCTTCTTAGGGTTAAGCTCGCCTGTGTACATGCCATATAATAAGTATGTTTCTAAATGTGTTCAATGTGTGTACAATAAAGAATAAAGAAGAAGTTTAATTTTTTCAAAACTTTTTAGTGCTGAACAAATATCTCCTCAATCCTTCCCACCGTGTCCCACCGTGTTGTATATCTATTGTGCGCCGATCAATGCTTTGGTTGCCCTTCTTTTGACATAAGTAGTATTTAACTTGTGCAATTACGTAAAAAGTGAATAAATAAAGAAATGGCGTATGGCATAATCGCTATTATCCTTTGTTAAACACAACATCTCTAATCATTCTGTGAGGTTTCTATTTACCCTGAACTATTGGATAATCTAGCTTGTTAAGTAAGCTACCAGCTAAGTAAGGTTGAGATTAAAATTTGGCTATGATTGGACCGTGAGACAAACAGCGGCCTCTCACTTGGCTAAAGAATATATTGAGTGAGAGACAAATCTCATTTCATTGGGACATTTCTATTTTCTAGCATCTATATCCTCCAGGTTTGAAAAATTAGCTGCATTGATTCCTACGTTTATGGAGAGCTCTATGCGAATTATTTATGTGATTTCTCGTCGTACCAATAAAAAAGACATTACACTTAAAATTAAAATAAGGTACCCCTGATACTTTCTCTTCACACTTCAGAGCATATTCACATTTCACCACAATGACAATGCCTGTAAACACTTATGATTGTGTTGCCTGATGACTACTCTACTGCTACTTCGTGGGCCACTTAGAGCCGATTCGACCAAAGCCTCCCATTCTCTAGAACACACATTGTTTGACATTTAAAACTACAGATTAGTGCTGTCAATGTTTTTTGGTACGACGAGGAATCCCAGATAGGATTCTTCGTTTGTCATTTCATGAAGTAACGTAGCCCGGCTTATTTGATATTTCATATCTACTCGTTTTATAACATGTTTTATTCAGTAATCTTAGCGGAAATTTTAATGAACAAGTAGTGACTACATGGGACAAGTATGAACAATTGAACTAACTGTGTATTATTGTCCAATGTGATTTGAACGACGAGGAGTCCCAAGAAAATTTTAGCCGGCCATTCAGCGTGACGTCTAGAATTGACAGTTGACCATCGACTGAGACTGAGACAAACAAATTGACTATAAACAAACAAACACTTGACACTGGCAAAATTGACATGATTATGTCACATGCCATAAACAAAGAAGAAGAAGAAGAATCCCAGATAGTCCTAGACGGCCTTTCCGCGATGTCGTTTAGAATAGACAAATGACGATCGACTACCACTATGTGACGGTATTATAACGAAATAGAACCACTTGACATCGGCAAAATTGTCATCTAGACAGATGCCATTATGGGTAGAAGAAATATAAGCATTATGATGATTTATGAAATATCTTAATATTTTAACGGTTTTTGCTTACGTTTGTATAATATTATTATTATTGGGTTAAAAATTGTTGGTTGAACGGAGAAGCACTCGTATAAGCACATACGAACATGCTTTTTGTAGCATACTGCCAAAGCCGGCCTATTTAGCATACAATTCTCACGTAAACCCACCGGGACCGTTGTGTGCCGTATCACGCAATGCAAATACGACATCAGCAGTCATTTATACTTACTGCTTTGAATAATTAGACATAGATTCTGAGAAATACCTAATCTGAAGTGAAACGGGAATTTTACCGGGTGAACAGTGGCGTCATGTACTGAAAATGGCGCCAAGGGAGAGCATCAAAATTTCACCCTTTTTACAGAATAACTACAAAATAGTTGCCAATAAATAGGATGCAATTAGCCGGCTTCATAATGCTTAAATTGTGGGTGCTATCGGCGAGCAAAGCGAGCTACGTAGAGTTTCGTAAGTAAATTCATATCTTGTCTAAATAATACACAATCAATATTTTTCAATAAGAAAAGAAAACTATCTGGCTTAGCGTATTAGCATTGTCATTCAATGTGGCAATGCCGCCAATATCTTGGGGATGCTGTCCGCTGGCAGTGATCTGGATCATTTGAGCAATCTTTAGATCGTTTTAAATGGTCCTTAGATAGCTTAACTGTTCCACGTGTATTTACTGCTAACGTATATTATTATATATATTTCTTTTTGTAAATAAAGTTTATTCAAATAAAACATGTTTAGGTAATAAAACAATAATATTTTCTAAACACGAAGCCTATTCAAGTTTCAATGTTCTGAGAAAGTACAGCGTACGGTACACCCGGAATAACAATACAATTGAAAGTGTATATACTGTGAACTATAGTTATTATTCTGTGTCTATAATATACGTGTTTCTTCCGACTACGACTGTTAGATATTCCGTATGCCGGAAATGTCCAAAGAAAACGTACCTATAAAATTTATAAACAACGTAAATAGTTGTGTTGGTATTATGTAAACATAAAATCGTGCTATGTTGTCTTTTACGACCTCTGTGGCGCAGCTATACAAGGTTGCGGGTTCGATTCCCGCTGCAAGACAAATGTTTGTATGATCTGCAAGTATTAGTCTCGAGACTGGGTGTTTCAATGTATAATATGTATATATTTACAAAAAAAAAGTATATAAGTAGTGTATCAATCATCTGGTACTCATAACACAAGATCTGCTTACTTGGGGTATATAATGCTGTGTGAAATGTCCGGTATTATTTATTTATTTACCTAACGATGATTTGTTAAATGCAAGTTAATTTATATTAATAGTTTTTAAGGATTCATATATGTAAAGAGCACGCTATTATCCAAACATGGGATTTAATAAACAAGGCTGAAATTATAATAAGTAATAAAAAATTCCTTGGCCAACTTTACGAAACAATTAAAAAATGCTCATCTAACTGTTATCTACAGTAATTGCAGCAAAGAATATGAGAATTAATTACAAGAAACCATGTTTTGAGACACAGAGAACAATTCCCGTAGGTATAATTACTTGGAGGTATTATGCGGATATTTTTTAGGACTACACCTGATTCGTACACTCAAATGTTCCATTTAATGCCTCTCTTCTCTTCCGATAGAATATTGTTTAAAAATAGAAAACCGGTATTATTACATTTTGATAAACACGGGCTTTACTCACGTATTAGTGCGAACCGTGAACTCGAGCGGCAACGAGCGGACCGCGGATCAAACTCACCCTGATGAAGATTGTCTAGATGAATCGAAACATTGTCGGTGCCTCCATTGACAAAATAATACGTGAGTAAAGCCCGTGTTTATCAAATGTATAGTACCCATGTATAGTACAACTCACGAAAGTTTTGACGGTATTATTAGTAATCCATTTATTCTACTAGTGGCTTTGTGAGCTGTAGACATCGCAAACATTTTTCAAAAATACTAAAATATAACTTATTTTTCGTGTTCAACCTGGGGGTTTCAAAATGGCGCAGATAAAAATTTCCAAAAACTGAATCGACTTAAAAATCTTTAAAGTTATAGAACCTGCTTACAAAATTTCACGAGATTCGGTTGAGTAGTGCGCAGTGCCTTTAGAGGAGAACATCCGGACAGACGCGCCGGCTGGCAAAACATACGAAAGCATTTTAGCCTAAGCTGCAACGGAGACGCGGAGACAATTACTGTATATAATAAAAATAAGAAAATTAATAAAATTAACAACCTACCTACTATTGGCAATGGGCGAAAGCCCGCCTGAGACGCAGAAAGTTAGGGGTTTGATTACCGTCGCGGGACAAATGTTTGTATGATCTGTTAATATTTGTATCGAATCTGGATGTTTATCTATATAACATGTGTATTTCGTACATTAATCATGTGGTTCCTATAGCACAAGCTCTACTTACTTAGGAGAAATCAACTCAAAAACATTCTTTATTCAATAAAATCACGCAAGGACCAATTTGAATCGTCTTTTTACATGCTAGTGAATCTAGGTGCCGGTTCCTCCTAACCCCAGTTCAAAAAGAATCTGGCAAGAAACTCGTCTGGTCCTAACACTTTTTCGTATGATCCTTGCCAATTTTGTTACGGATGCCGAGTCAAGTTGGAGCAGATTCATCCCATGCTTTTTTGTCATCTAAATAATCTGATATTTTATAATAAATGCTGCTGATGGTGCTGATGATGGTGCTGTGAAATGTCCTGCATTGTTTATTTAGCCTTTTCTTGAATAACTAAGGATAGAAAACATGCAGCATGTTCAATGCTAATTCCTGACCGAAATAGAAGCCAGCATTCCGGTCATATATCGTCTCTGCCTCTCGGCTATATCTTTTAGATGCAAAAAAGTAGCTATGTTCTTTCCTATTATGAGAGAGTTGTATATTTTTCTCTTATTGAAAAGTGATTGTACGTAATTATAAACAAATTGCTATTGTACACTTGAATATTATTTTCTTTGTGGATGTGAGAAAGACACTATCAAATATTTCCGCATTGTATTGTATGAACTTGTCTAAAAAATATGTAGATTGTGCGATGGTATTTACAGGTTGGCCACCGTTCTGCCCTGGCTTCGCACGTTCCAATCAACTATTATGTTCATTGTTAGTGACGCAAGGGAGACTAGATGTGTTGGTTGAATTCCCGCCTCGAATCCTTTCATGATCTGATAGATACTGGTTACTTATGATACGTGTTATCTGATAGATATATATATATAATAAAACTTTATTGAAGAAAGTACAAGTTAATTTATTTACAAAAATAATTACAGAAATGTACACAATTATATGTGAAACAGTTGAGCTATCTAAGGACCGTTTAAAACGATCTATAGATAGCTCAACTGATCCAGGTCACTGCCAGAGGGCAGCGTTCCTAAGACACTGGCGGCATTGAGCCAAATATGAGCGAGCTCTTGGATCACCCAATGTATCTACCAGACGCCGTGATTTAATTTTGAAAACACTGTGGGCTCCTGTTCCCCACGGGCCCAGGGTCTCGACTCTTATTATTAAAGAAATAATATAAATAAAATTGTACAATGAGCGACCTTATCACTAAACAACAGAAGTTTTTTTTATAAGGCAACCTTGCTACAAAGATCTACATAATATACTTATACATAAAAAGACAAAATATTATACTAATGATACATCCATACCAACAGAACGCTAGTTATACCTACATAATAAATATAGACACATACTATCAAACAACTTTGTATAAAAATAATAGTAATAATAATAAGTTGTGATAAATGCGAGCGAAAACTCACGGACCGTGGTTCAATCTCAACCTGTAGAAGATTCTCTAGATGAATCGAAACAGTGTCGGTGCCTCCATCGACTAAATAATACAAGAGTAATACCCGGGTTTATCACTGATAAATGATAGTTCGGAGTATTAGCAATTTTACGATCACAATGGTAATATTACATACCTAAAGTCTAACCACAGAGAACTTTTAGGTAAGCGAGCTTCATTTTCGACCAGACCATCACATAACATCAGGGGCCCTGACAAAATCCTTTTTAACCGACATCAAAAAAGGAGGAGGTTCTCAATTCGTCTGATTTTTTTATATATGTTCACCGATTGCGATTTAGAAATTTTTTTTTGTTTCAAAAGGTATACTTTGCAGGAGATGGGAACTTTAAATTTTATCGAAATCGGTCGAGAATTTTTTTAAAATCAACTAAAATCAAATTTATATAAATGAAGTCGGTTTTGTTTTTAGTTTTTAAAACGTAATTATTCTATAAGGGTTCACCTGCTGAAAGATCAAAATGTTATGGGAATAACATTAGCTTGTCGTGTGACTATATAATATATATCATATCCATAGAATTTGATATTTCCGCAGACGTGAATGTCTACAGAAAGCGGTTTTTGTGGGCCCCATGCTCATCATTTAAATCAAATTATCCTAGTTTTCTCTATTCGAATAGCACAAGTAGATACCATTTAACCATTTAACCTCCCTCTTGATGAGTAGTTACCACAACCTCATGTTACGTCTTGTAGCTACTTAATTCTGTAAATTTCGCCAATAAACATGCCCAAATGACTAATCACTGGATTATTTTTAACCGTCTTGGGAAGCATACATTGCGCTTTTATATTATTAATTAAATACAGTTATATCCGGTTTTATTAAAAATTTTAGTGTTTTTATTTTAATAAAGCTAGAGTGTGAATAATTGGAATAAAAGCTTTGTGTTCCTTTGTGATTCAAGCAAAAACAATCCTTGTAATTATTTTATATGAAAGACACCAATTTATTTAAAATAACAAATGACAAACAACAAGATACGACTTTGTGACATCATACTATAAACTAAATAAACACTTGACACTGGCAAAATTGACGTTATTATGACAAATGCCATTAACGAAGATGAAGGAGAAGACTAATCACTGGACCAGTCAATTGTGGTCGAGTCGTTTTCCTCAACTGTCATTCACCCTGCGCGGTACAAGTATGAAGTGTGGTATTGCGCAATGACACCTCTGCGGCCGACACCTTATCTTTGCGGGTTTATTATGTAAATTGAGTAGTGCACTTTATGGGCAATAATGTAGGTAGAGTGTGCATTACAGATTCTTTAAGAACGTAATGTTGACGAAGAGACGCACATTTTGGCTTTCTAGATAATTTGGCTTAGTGGAAGTAGGTTTGTAAATATTTGTAAAGGAGATATTTGATATTTGCTTTTAATGTTAAGCATCGATTTAAATACTTTACCTTTGCAAAAGGTTTGTTTTTTTGCAAAAGTTGGTTCCTACTTAATTAGTCTATAATCAATATGTCTAGTTAACACGATACACTTTGGAATATATTTGTAATAGAGCGAGGTCTCGGTATGCTATCAGATAGTTTTCAATGAAGCGAATTTACTTTGAAAATGTTCGAGAGTTGATTTATAATTTTGCAAAAACACGGGGTTTGACTGAAGTATTATTTTATTAAAATCATTCTACCTGGAAATCAATTGGGGAGGCCTATATTCAGCAGTGGACTGAAAAGAGGCTGATATGATAATGATGATTATTTTATCAAGTCAAAAATTATAATATTCAATACAAGGATAATATCAAACTTCTTATATACTAGGCGAATTTCAGTGCGATTCCCGAGACCGAGAAGAATTGAGAAGAGACTCGTCCATATAACTAGCTTAACAACGAATAATTACGTTTTGAAAACTAAAAAGACAACTGACTTCATGTATGTACACAAGGTAGCTACTGTAAAACGTTGAGGAATTCCCTTGACTGTCCTTCGTCTTCATCATCAGACCACTAATGACAGTCACAACCTATCTAGGTGTACAGTTCTCATCAATACAAATTAATCAAGCCAGAAAATTGCTGTAAATCGTTGAGGAGTTCCCTCGACTGTCTTTCGGCTCCATCATCAGATCGACTCCAGACCGATTTCTCCGGGATCCCATCATCAGATTATGATTTCCTTCTATTGGTACCACCCTTGGAATAACTCCTTTCCAACAAAAAAATAATCATCAAAATCGGTTCATAAACGACGAAGTTATCCGCGAACATAAAAAAAAAAAACGAATCGAACTGAGTATCCTCCTTTTTTTGAAGTCGGTTAAAAACGAATACAGGCTAGGAATGTAGTTTAAACATTGTAAATCCGTCATTTAACTGTCAGGTCAAAGCAACATGAAGCCATGCATTCTTATCAACAATATAGTCATTTATATTATAATACGTTTTCTTCACTAGACTACTCTTTATATAGACTTAATGTTTTCCAGAAATATTATCATAGAAAAAAAAAAACAAATTCAAAAATATTTATTTGGAACACATGTAACACCAAAGAAACGAGTGAAAACGTTGACAACTGCAAAAGTTAGAAACTGTGTGGCAGAGTCAGCGCCCTCCTCTCTAGCAAGGAAGGACAATGTTCCCGGACAAGCTTTGTTAAACTAAATTATATAATATTAAATGGTAGTCTATTCAATAGTTTAATTATAACTAAAACTTAATATAAAAGAATAAATACTGTGTGAACTAAACAGTGAACTAAAATATAAAAACTAACCAGATCTGTGTATTCGAGTATGTATGTGTGTGCGTGTGTTTGTGTGTGTGTTTGTGTGTGTGTGTGTGTGTGTGTGTGTGTGTGTGTGTGTGTGTGTGTGTGTGTGTGAGAGAGAGAGAGAGTGTGTGTGTATAGGCTATGAGTTTAACTAAATTGTACCATAAATATCAGCAAATTATTTTATTTGAGTAATCAAGAGGTTCTCAGTGTCATCGTAAGATAGGGATCGTAGCCAAGATATGCATACAAGTTTACATTTGTGGAGTGGTAAGGGGTAAATATTTATAGCTTTATTGACTCTGTTGTACAAGGAACAACTTAGGTAGAAGAAATGTCTACCAGCAGCAGCAGTTCTGCGTGGCTCTATTCTGCAGACTAAGTCCGACCGTCGTTTTACACTCGTAATGTTAGGGTCATAAGACAGTTGTGTATGTTTTCGTAAAATTGTGGCCTGAATAAACAACTGACGTACTGTGAGCACGTCACAGAGTGAGTAGAGGGAGGAAGTTGGGAAACGTCTAGGGTTCGCGGACATCACCTTTAGGACAGCTCGCTGCGCCCTTTCAAGTCTAATCATGGAAGTCTTAGTAGAACCACCCCAAGCAGTAATGCAGTACGATAAGATCGATTGTGCAAGAGCATAATACACCATTTTTAGGGAGCGAAAGTCAGCACTATTTCTCAGAATCTTAAAGATATACATAAGCTTCCTTACTCTAGAGACAGTGCACTCAATTTGTGGGGTCCAGGACATGTATCTATCCAACCACACACCTAAATATTTAATATTATTAGTGCGCTCTAGTTCAGGGCATTGGCATGTATCAGTATTTGAGTGGCAGGTGTGGGCTCGAAGGATGAATGAGGTTGGAGGTTGGGATTTTGCTGTTGGGGAAAAGGTTATGTATTTAGTTTTTGTTATATTTAGAGTAAGAAGATTCAGAGAGAGCCACTTTAAAACCAATTTTAGTGCAGCTTCCGCAAATAAACCGACCTCCACCCAGTCTCGGCCACTAACAATCAAAGCTGTGTCATCTGCATATGTAAATAGGCTACAGTTAGGAAGCGGAAGCTTGCACAGGTCATTTATGTAGACGAGAAAGAGCGTAGGTCCAAGAACACTTCCCTTAGGAACTCCGAAACTAAGCTCTTCCACATTGCTTGACACATCGTTGATTACGACTAACTGACGGCGGTCGGTAAGGTAACTTTTAAAAAGGTCATTGACGTCACCTCTAATACCAATGTTAGTGAGTTTGTTCAATAAAATAGGGACAGAGACAGTGTCGAAAGCTTTTGATAAATCGAGAAAAATGCCAACTGTCTTTACTTTTTTGTCAAGATTTTTAGCTATAACCGATGTGAGCTCAATGACAGCATCTTCTGTCGACTTAGAGTTTCTAAACCCAAATTGATGGTCAGATAATATATTTTTGTCATTCAAGAATATAACGAGGCGCTTGTTGATATTTTTTTCAAAAACCTTAGACATCACGCTAAGTACGGAAATTGGGCGATAGTTGTTGACACTGGCTCTGTCTCCACCTTTGTAAATGGGATGAACGATGGTTTTTTTGAAGACTGAAGGGAATGTACCAGAAGACATGCATAGGTTAAAGAGGAAGCTTAAAATAGGGGATAGAATGTGCTTAGCATTCTTTATGACAGACGTAGGTATCCTGTCCCAACCAACTGCACACTTATCCTTCAGACCGATGATCACCTTTTCTATCTCTTCACAGTCGGTTTGGGAGCAAAAAGTAGAACAAGAGGATACATTAATATTAGATGCTAAGTTCCTACCCACATTTGCGAAGAAGCTATTTACCATGTTAACAGATGTGTGGGGATTCGGGGATAGTTTAGAATAGAATAGAATAGAAGCATACCGTATTCCTCATAAAGGTCTTAATTACGTGTCTATGATAGCACCGACACTGTTTCCATTCATCTAAATAATGTTCATTAGGGTGAGTTTGATCCGCGGTTCGCCTGCTCCCGTTTGCTTTCGCGATTCTCCTTTCAACCATAATAAACTACTCAAAACAAAATAGGGCCCACCCAATAAAATATTATATAAATTCAAATAATAAAACATACGTACAATTTATTTCAAGTTTAATTTTAGGAATAGGTTAACACATTCAGGATCATTAAAAAAATCATTACAGTATCTTATTTTTGCCAAAAAAAGTCGAGAAATGCGCGTTTTTACGCATTAACCAAAAATTACACGGTGTTCCAAAACAATGCGTTGAAGACACGAGCACATTTTTTTTAAACAGTTTCGTAGGGCTGTTTTAATGCCTTATGTTTAGTAACGCGTTGGTCCTCCCCTATTTTATATATTATATCCCCTATATTTAATAACTGATTTCAAAACAATGAACCCATCGGCAAATTTTCTATTTGCGATGACATTTTTCAGTTAGTTCTGATTATGTCATCTAAGTATTCAACTAGAGAGAGCTTCCCGAACGTGTTAACCGCCTCGGCCAGCGTCGGCTAATAGTCTCTGTTTGTTTACGGTTCTCTATTTGTTGTTCCCACGTCCGATGCCTTTCGAAGACTTTGAAGCTCTCTTGGTATAACAAACGGTTTACATACCAAATAGTCCTTAATGCAGTGAACGCAGGAACAGTAATTGATTGGCATTTTGTAGACATCATTTCATTTATAATGTAGAAAAATCTATGCCTAATTTTCGATTTGAGATTGTTATTCTGGAATGCGAGGGTGCGAACCGTAAACTCGAGCGGCAACTCACGGACCGCGGATCAAAATCACCCGGATAAATATTATCTAGATGAATCGAAATAGTGTCGGTGCCTCCATCGACATAATAATACATGGGTAAAACCCGTGTTTATCAAAATGTATAAAACGATTGTTATTTGCTCTGGATTTCGAAACTTAGTAGTTAATAGAACCATGTTCATGAAAAATCTTAGTCTTAGTAATCGCTGTATGAATGAATTATTTTTTATTATTTAATCCTTTATTGCACAAACAAATATATACAGATATGCAATAAGTGAGCTTATTGCTAGTAGCATATTCTACCTGCCCACCTACATGGTAGAGTGAATAAAAAGTAGGCGTGCTAACATAATAAATGAATGATATTAGCTGAATACTGCTTCTGTGCTGCTGAAATCAAGCTGTGGATTTGAGTTTGGCTATGCCACCGATCACAGTTGTTGCAACACAGCCGAAATATCGGGCACTCTTTTTTATCGTAGCACTAGTTCTTTCGAATCGGTGTGGTGAAAGTATAAAAGTTCGCCTCAGATGCTCCATTCTATATAAATGTAGGGAATCAATAATACACACAACTGCACTGTACTCTATCAAGAATGACTTTGAAGTCGTCATTCTTGATCGTCATACTATTTATCAACCTCATATCTGCAACAAAATACTTATCAAGAAACTGTATTAATTAATAATAATACCGAACATTTCACACTGAAAAAATGATGTTTTTCCCAAAGTAAGCAGAGCTTGTGTTATGGGTACTGATGACTGATATACTTCTTATATACTTTTTTTTTAAAATACATACATATTATACATAATTGCAGATCATGCAAACATTTGTCCCGCGGCGGGAATCGAACCCGCAACCATTTGCGTTTCAGGCGGAGCCCACTGCGCCACAGAGGTCGTCCTCTGTGGCGCAGAGGACGACCTAAGGTCTAATTAGTCAATCAGTGTTCATACGATCTGATTTATATTATTAGTAAATGTTATGTAATCACTAAAATTTAGGCTAAGCATTTCACTAATACAATATATGGTGTAATTTAAAAAACAAAAAGTAATGAGTTTATTATTATTGTTATGTTCCAACGATAAGCCACTCTACGAGGTGGGTAAAAAAATAATAATAGAGGCGGACAGACAGACAGACAGCCATAGTTAGACATCGTTAAACAGATGTATGTATATGGGTTCCTGTTGGACTTCAGAACCCTAAAAAGATAATACGTAATAAATTGATAATTGATTCAGGCGTGACTTTGCGGAATTCCATTACAAAACATTAAATAGATGGACAAATATTTAGTACTATTCCGCCAATCTATTCCCAATGAGTTAGACACGATGCAGACGCATGTACCTACCTCCCGCCCGCAATTGAAAAGCCATGCAAAGCGTAAGTAAAGGGCAAGACCACAATATACACACATGCAACCTCCAAAAGAAATTCGACACGTGTTTCGCCTCTCCACGAGGCATCCTCAGGAATAGATTGGCGGAATAGTACTAAATATTTGTCCATCTATTTAATGTTACGTGATAAATACTTTACTGAAACAACTTCTAAACACGAAAGTTAAAAAATACTAATAATTATTTTAGCTACATAAAATAACAAAATACAAAAAAACGGATTGTTTGGCATCCTTGAAGCATTATAAAAACTCCATGTAAATTAAAACTCTAGACAAATGCCAAAAAAATAGCTCAATAGCGCTAAAGTCGCACGCTCGCCACAATAGCAATACTTAGGGCTATTCTATTGTATACTGAGAATTGAATGTTGTGTCAGAGTTCTGTTCTTCTTATTAACATTGGTCTGAAGTTCACGCGTGAGAAACCTAATTAGACCTTGATTGACAGCCATTGGTCCAGCACTTCTACTAAGACTAGCAGCCAAAGGGTAGGTGACCGTTACTGGCATTTCCTGAGCTTTCGTACTTTTGACAGGCCTGCCATTGCAGTTAGTAGTAGCTCTGCCTACTGCGCTGTAGGTTGAGGGTTCGATTCCTTCCCAGTACAAATATTTGTGTGATGAACTTGGTGTTTGTTCTTCGTCTGGGTGTTATAAGGTATCATAAGTATGCATTTAAAAATACATATATACACCATCTAGCCCCTAACTAAGCATTGTATTATGGGGACCAGATGACTGATAGAATAATTACATATTTTTAAATACATACTTATGATATTTTATAATTTCCAAACACAGAACAAACACCTATGTTCATTACACAAATGTTTATCTCCCAGGAGGGAATCGAACCCTCAACCTACAGCTTAGAAGGCAGGGCTACTACCGACTAAGCTGACAGGTCAGTGAATAATATAATACCAAGAATACCGACTTAATAAGGTTCGTACAAAGTTATACTAAAAGGAAAACATCGTAAAATAATGTAAATAGTATATTATTTCGTTGACTCAACGTTTAATATTCACAAAACACCCTGCCATAAAACTTCTGGTATTTAAATTGAAGTTTTTTGACCTTCCTAGTAGTAAACATTGTTCTTTATTAAATTCTCATCATGCTTTGTCTTCGCATTATAAGTAGGTAGTCTAGTCTATTAAAACCCGTTAATTTATGAATTTTTAATATTCTGTTACACCAAAATGTGAATGTATTGTAACTGGAAATTTGCGTGATCCAAGAGTTGGCTCCTATCCTAGATCGTTTTAAACGGTCCTTAGATAGCTCAACTTTTTCACGTGTATTTTATATTATTGTATAGTATTCTGTGTATTTCTGTAAATAAATAAAACGTTTTAATTTATTATGAATCAGCTTAAGAATAGTAAAATATTTATAGCAAATTTCAAAACGCATTGATAACACGTTCTTATTTTTCGTTTAATTTTTAGAAATTTAACGTTTTTCCTTAGGCATTCTTTGTCGCGGCAGCCAAATGGTGGCAATTCGATTAGTTCATTTCTAAAATTAGGAATTGTCTAAAATATATTTAGTTAGTCATTTATAACATTTGTAAAACCTATTCGGTTGGTACCATCTAATTAAATTAGGAACACTTAATTAAGTTAGATAAAATTAAATTAGGATAAGTTGGTAGCAGCAGAATACCAAAGGTTAATTTGACAGTTCAAACCCAAATTTTAGCTAAAATTAGTTAGGTTGCTGCCAACAGAATTGAAGCCAATATCTCGATATCTTCATGCAATCTACACATTTTGCGATCGTTCAACTTGTCGAAACAAACGCGTGCGGTAACAGCTTTTGGACGTGCGCTTGCGCTGCGAACGAAGTCGCGTGTCCTCACGTACTTAGTTCTCATAGTGCGTGATGAATTATTAATTTGTAACAAATATTTCTGTTGCTGATTTAGCAATAATTTAAGAAAGTAGAAATTTCAAAAGACTGACATTAAATAAAAAGGTTTTTCAAATGGTTTTGAAAACGACAAATAAATCAACAATATAGGTCTATCTCATTAACATATATTAGTTAAAGTGGCGTTAAAATCTGTTGCCATATTTATTTATTTACGACCTCTGTGACGCAGTGGGCCTAGGCCCGTCTGAGACGCAAAAGGTTGCGGGTTCGATTCCCGCAGCGGGACAAATGTTTGTATGATCTGCAAGTATTTGTCTCGGGTCTGGGTGTTTCTATGTATAATATGTATGTATTTCAAAAAAAATAAAAAATAAAAGTATATAAGTAGTATATCAGTCATGTGGTACCCATAACACACTTACTTTGGGGTCAGATGATGTTGTGTAAAATGTCCGGAATTATTATTATTATTATTTTAATGACAAGGACAGCCTATTCATGAACTCCACACTAACTAATGATGTAATTATAAGGTGATGTGTTAGTCTATTCAAATTTATGTGATGTGATGTGGATAGACTATGTCAAAGTGTGTCAGCTATTCCCAATGAGCTATGGTTAATAACCAGCTGTGATTTATTTCCTGTAAACTTTTTGTCGTAAGCTCGCGTCGTCAGCTTTTTGTTGAAATAGAAAACGTAAAGAAAGTTGTCGGGATAGAGCTTGCAAGTGTTAGGTCATTACCTAAGAAATTGCCGTTTTGTACAAGAAAATTCTCTATATCTCTTTTATTTCTATTATACTCGAAGTTTTCACCCATGGTATCTGTGCATCGTAGCCAGTGCAGTGGTAATATATCGATATTTTTCTCTTATCAATGGCACTTATCAATGGCATTTTGTACTGCCTTTCGAGAATTCTCGAGAAACCGGCACCAAATAGTGACTATAATCTTCTTTTAAACCGACTTTTTTCTTACTTAGGTACACTATTATTAATTTACATTTATTAGATTTTTTTACACTATTCTTACTTCAAAATTATTAAAATTTATTTTCTATTTAAAAAGCGTGTTTTTTAGTTTCTTTAAACTACATATTATTTATTTTCTACTTTTTAGTTTTATTGCATTGTTCGAATTATTGCATTGTCATCGGTCTTTGACAGGTGTGCAAAATTTGAATGAAATCTGGCCGTTTAAAGTGGGTCGTAATCGCGCCCTAAGGAGTCGGTTACAAACATACATACAAGTGAAGCTAATATAAAGCGTGTAAAAAGGAGGAGGTTCTCAATTCGACTGTTTATTTTTATGCCTGTCTGTCATTTATGAACCGATGTGAAAAAATCTGATTTCATGTAAAAGGATATACCTACTCTCCGATTGTTACCATATAAATTTAATATAAATCGGTTCAGTAGTTAGGTATTTACATCAAAACTAAAAAAAATAAGTCATCCACATAGATGAAACGAAATTTTGATATATTGCTTTTTTATACATGAAGTCTTTTTAGGTTGTCATTTTAGTTTTTGTAATTATCACGAATACTAAGCACTAATACTTCTCTGATCAGCATGTTTCCATGCAAGTTGATGTAAGTGAGACGTAATAGGCATTAGCTACGAAGCTCGTGTAAATTAGCTATAAGACAGAAGCCACTTCTAGCTTAGAAAGTATTTTGAGAAAGCAATAACTGATATTTAATGAGCTGGTCGGTAAAAGCACAAGCTGCTAGATACTTACATTACATTTAGCCATACTTTGCCATAATAATACTAATCCATATATAATAATAATAATATCCTTAATAATCATCATTCGCAGCCCGACTTCACCCTATCACTATCCAGCGCCATCCAGTGCGAATCTTGATCATCAGCAGCCGGCCACCATTCAGTGATTGCTTTACTCCACCTGACGTCACCTCATCATTGTGTCCTGCCCGGGACTATCTTATTAAGCTTGCGTGACCAAAGAGCTGGCTCCTATCTGGCCTAGCATATTAGCATTGTCATTCAACGTGGCAATGCCGCCAGTGTCTTGGGAACGCTACCTTCTAGTAGTGATCTGGATCAGTTGAGCTATCTATGGATCGTTTTTAACGGCCTTTAGATAGCTCAACTGGTACACATGTATTTTATATTATTCTGTACAATTCTGTAAATAAATTAATTTTAAGCCTAAAAATAATATTGAAAAGATAAATATTTAGTACTATTTCATCAATCAATTCCTAATGAGTTGAGACACAATGCGTGCATCTTTTTCCCACCTGTAATAGAAAATCCATGTCAAGCGTCAATATAAAGGTAGCACACAGAATCCACACATGCAACCTCAAATATAAATTCGACACGTGTTTTACCTCTTCACGAAGCATCCTCAGAAACTTCTACAATAAGACGAAGAAACACCAACATCCCAAACAGCATCACTCTAAACAAGCTTCTCTGCAGACATCTTTCCCATTGAAATATTTTTTTGACGTGATAACGTCTTATAAATAGTTTAACGCCGGCTGCACGTACGAAAAATTGTCATGTTTCGCCTGAGCCGAGCGTGCAAGCTAGAGCGCGAAACAAGCGATAGAGAGGCACGATCGGCCTAAACGTTCGGTTTGTGACGCATCTTAATAGGTTAAAGTATGCAATTTTTCATCAAAGTTTTCTTATGACGGTATCACGTAAAATTATCGTCCGTAAACTGACTTTACAGGCAACCATTTTTTTTTTAAATTTCAATAGCCTATACATTTTGCTAAACACGGGCTTTACTCACGTATTTTTTGTCAGGATTAGTGATCAAACTCACCCTGATGAAGATTCTCTAAATGAATCGAAATAAAATAAATAAATAACCCCGGACATTTCACACAGCATCATCTGACCTCAAAGTAAGCAGAGCTTGTGTTATGGGTACCAGATGACTAATGTACTACTTATATACTGTTTTTTTTGTAAATACATACATATCATACATAGAAACACCCAGACCCGAGACAAATACTTGTAGATAATACAAACATTTCTCCCGCGGCGGGAATTGAACCCGCAACCTTCTGCGTCTCAGCCGGACCTTAGCCCACTGCGCCACAGAGGTCGTCAGAAGAAAATGTATAGTACAACTCACGAAAGTTTTGAGAGCAATAGGCTAGTTTACCTCAAGCAGTAGATATACCTGGAATATACGAATACCAATACAAGAATGTTGACAACTTAACATTCGTTACAAAAACTAACCTTACCATTAAACAATCGAAAACACCTTTCGATAATAGCACACTCGTGCCATCTTGCATAACTCCATAACTTGAATACACTTCAGTTTTTATCGCATATCGATCACTAGCAAAAACAAAACGTTCTATTTGGCCAACCGGTTCCAGATATCAGCTGACTGACAGGATGAGCTTTTCACCTACTTTATTGACAGGACTTATAAATACTCGTAAACTTCTTCTTCGTCATAATAATATAAATTTTGCCAGTGTCAAGTGTTTATATAATAATAATAATAATGCTTGACATTTCACCCAGCATCATCTGGCCCTAAAGTAAGCAGAGCTTGTGTTATGGGTACAACACAACTGATATACTACTTAAATACGTATTTTTTTTGTAAATACATAGAAACACCCAGACCCAATACAAATACTTGAGACAAATGCTTGCAGATCATACAAACATTTGTCCAGCGGCGAGAATCGAACCCGCAACTTTCTGCGTTCCAGCCAGACCTTAGCCCACTGCGCCACTGAGTTCGACATTGTTTATAGTATGATATCGCAAAGTTGTATCTTGTAGTTCGTCATTTGTTATTTTATGTAAAATGGCGTACTAGTTTTGCTCGAATCCCAAAGAAACACAAAACTTTTATTCCAATTCTTAAAATCTTAAAATAGAAACACCAAAATTCCCAGCACTGGAAAGTCATAGTAAAGCAAAATATGGAAACTTTGTTTAATTGGATGACATATTTTTTCCAACTATTTTGTTTAAAAAAATCGGAAAGTACATTTCAGTTTCATTTCACATGAAACAATAATTTTACAAATCGATTCAAAACTATGAGTTATGAAGTAAAAAACAAAAAAAATACAACCGAATTGTGAACCCCCCCTTTTTTGAAGTCGGTTAAACATAAGATCACAAGGTCGCTTAAATTGGCAGTAAAACATGCCAGGATGCTTTCACCTGCCCACACAAACACTTATTGACAGGTGGTCACAAACTAGTTATTGGTAGGCATATTATATCGACCGAGAAAATAGTCGATTAAGTTGATGGTAATGACCGGTGGACAGCGTCTGAACTTGAATCGCCTAATGGTCACTTTGACTTTCTTTCGATATTTATGTTGCAAGGGAATAACTATTCAAAAAAGAATGTAAGACTGAAAGCTTTTATTTTTAACCGACTTTATCAAAAAGAGGAGGTTCTCAATTCGTCGGAATCTTTTTTTTTATGCATGTTCACCGATTCAGAGACGCCTGAACCGATTTCAATTTTTTTTTCTTTTTGTATTAGGAATTGGTTCAAAATGGTGGAGATATGGGGGTTGAAAACGTAAAAAAAAAGACAAAAAGTTATTTTTCAGTCATTTCGAAAAATGTTCGCCGAAGTCTACAGCTCACAGAGCCACTAATCAATTTATATTTAATGTTAAAAACTATAAACTTACAATTATTTAGGTCGCAAAGTGTCTAATAGGCCAATTGTTGTTTTATTGGGTCTATCATCAATTATCATTGGTGATCTAGAATTCAAATGAGACCATCTTTATATAACAGTCTTCACAATTTGTATCTAAGTCGTAAAAATAAAACAGAGCAGCTACATAACATGTAAAATCACTATGCATAATGTTAATATGAAGCAACATCTGAATATTCAAGAACTTCTGCTTTTTTAATTGATTACGGATGTTATTAGAGCATCCGAAAGAACTGTCAAACATGCTGTCGATTAATGATAAAAACATAAATTTATTAAAAAAAAAACTGTTACAACTGATTTAATAGTTACGTAAGAAAATAATATAAATAATTACGCAACTTTGAAGAGGTTCAAAAGAAGAATCATGTAAGGCAGTGAGTTAGACAAGTTCTTAGTTTATGAAGCGTAATTTATGAGTTCTTCTATTTCCCGATATTGAATACAAAACTGCACTGATAGAAATTTGGAGCAATGGTGATCTAGTGGTAGTGGTCCCGTCTTCCGATCAGATTCCCGCAGTGCATTCATAGATTTTCCTGATCGAAACATGTGTGAAAATGTACAGTACTCTCAAGAAAAACACCGTGAGGAAAAAAATCGAAGACGCAAAAAATCAAGTGCACGATAGGAGCGTCTGAGGCGCACAGTAATCCTTTTACCACTCTAGTTTAAAATAACTAGTGAGACGAAAAGAAGAAGAAGAAGAAGACAAAACCACGATTAATTACTGAGTTTTCTGAATTTCTGATTTTTGAGTAATCATTCATTAGGTAAGACTAACAGGCATTCCTAATCAGTAAATTGCTAATACTGCGTGTGCTGACCCAACAGATAACCATAACAATTTAAATAAAGGCACCAATTGGGCGTTACGAATCCGAATTCGTGACTTACAAAACATCACTTGAGTTACCTATTGACAAACTAAACGGTAGAATTAATAAGAATACGTCTATTTCATAATAGTTTTGTATATTAAATTAAAACTATAATACTCGTATGTGGCCATAGTACCTACTCAAATTTTGAATACTATGCCATTCTTTTACATTATTTTTTGCTTATAAATATTTTTATTATATATGGGTTGTGTTATTTATTTTCTTTATCTATAAAAGGCGATGTGTGTATGTGTGTATGTTCCCTATATACTCCGAAACAGCTACACCGATTTTAATGAAATTTTTAGGAAATTTTGAGACTGAAATTTTATTTTTGTGCATCAATCAAATTTGGTATGAATATAGATTGTACCTTAGGAACGGACATAGGCTACTTTTTATGTATGTACTTTGCGTGTGAAGCAGCGGGCAGAAGCTAGAAAACACATCATTATCTAATGTGTGGTTTGAATTTTAATAAACAATTTTTGTTCATTGACATTAGAATGTCATGAACGAACCATGATTTAACGTCATATTAACTAATTAAATGATTATAAATAGGGGCTTAAGCGCGCTAATTATGTGAATCTATATATTGTATACGATTTCTAATCAGCTTATACTCAAGTTAATCACTTTACGACACCTAATGTAGTTACAACTGCTCCACATATAAAAACGTGTAATTCTGACCATTAAAATAGGGAAGTGAAAGCCGAAGAAAAAGTAATATAAATAATACTTAAACTGTCACTCGCTCGAAAGCAAGGTAAATGTCAAGTTATAATTTTTGGGTTAATGCATCCGAAGAGTCACTTCAAGAATTTAGTGCATCATCGAAAAGTGAAAACCATTGTGGAGATGACCATAGCTCGTTTTCTTTACATTAAACCCAAAAACGTTACTGTAGCTATAACTACGTTGCAATTTTTGTACAATAGATAAATTAATCTAAGAATAATTTTGAACACTATTAGATATAGAACAATACAAAGAAGATTCTATCACTCACTATTATCTTGAGCTAGTATGAGTAGTGTTATCCTACTATAGTTTAGTAAGTTTATAGTTTTTTAACATTAAATAAAAATAGAAAAATAACCTACATCGGATGTATTATTTTATAACATTATAATTAAGGGTTGTGTCCTTAAAGATACACTAGTCAGCGTTACAAACTCAAACACACAGTAAACAGTAGAATAGAAAAATTTATAGGTGCAAAAGAGACAAAAGCCGAGTAACTAAGGATGACAGCTTTCAACGTACCCGCGACGTGATTGAGACTACACGCATTGGATGACTACTTAAAGTTCTCTTTGCGTGAAGTTCCATTTGTCAAAATGCAGTGCAATTTGATATACACGAAAGCTTGAGTTTAGCGTAAGTTTGCCTTAGATTGTGCGCAAACAACTATCGTATTTCGGGTAAGTATACTTTGAAGCGAGACCCCATCGGGCAACAGTTCTTCAATCCTTATCATTGTAAGAAGGTCACATGTAGTAGCTTTCTCTTACATAATGCGCTTCAAAATTACATCATCAATGCACAGGGAACGTGTTAACTTTACGATTATGTAAAAAAGGGTTTTACTTTTGGGTGTTAATGGAACCATTCACTTCAATGCTACTGAAGCTGCTAATATGTTATCCCATAGTGCAACGGCTATCAGACGGTCGTATTTAGTTTACAAGAAATGTCTGCTAATATTAAAAGCCTTAGTTAAAGTGTTTTGTTGCGTGCAAATCGGCGTTAAACTTTAATCGTTTCAACGCTTGAGTTTAACCTTAATTCACTGTTCACGCCAACTAATTTAATTTTAAACTTACCATTATTGCAATAGACCTCGAATTTTATAGATACTTAGGATTCAGAATGATTTATCTTGATTTTAAGACTCGATAAAAGAAAATCTAAAATTTTACTGTAATTTGACAAAGGTTACAATTATAATATCTGTTGGAAACATTGACAATGCTAAAATTAAATATTATGTAGAAGATTATTAATTGTTTATCCGTTTCATCTTAGGCAAAATACTTTCGTATGTCTGTCCGAACAGCGTCCGGCCGGCGTCTGTCCGGATATTATTTTCTACAGTTCGCATTTCTCAACCGACTCTCGTGAAATTTTGTGAGCAGGTTGGAATTTTTGTAAATGGCGGAGATATGGAGGTTGAAAACGTAAAAAAAAAGTTATATTTCAGTCATTTTGAAAAATGTTTGCGAGGTATATAGCTCACAGAGGCACTAGTATATTATTGAATAGGATTGATTCGCACTTGGCCAGAAAAAGTCGCGTCACGCACTAGTTATCATTACGACAGAGTACGAACAGACACACAATACAATAATGATGTTGTATAATTACATTTTCTAATGAAAACGATACCCAGACCGTAATTGGCAAAACAACACTCACAACTGTTACTCTGCCATTTGTAACACATCAGGACTAGTTTTAAAGAATGTGAATGTAGTTCTGATGAAGAAAAGCGATACCTACCAACGCTCAACTGAAATTATGAGCCAGATGTAGGTGAATTTGCGAAATATGCCGAGATAGCTCGATGACTTACACACGTAACAAATGACTTAGACTTGTAATTCTAAAAAAGGTTTTAAGGTGCCTGATTGTTTGATATTATAAAGAATGTGTGCGACTCGGGACAGCCAATAGAAGTGATAACTTAAACTAATCTAACTAGCGCTGTGGGTTAGAGTGATAGAGGAGGAGCCTGCCTACGGCTGCCGTATGCGTGAGAAAAAGGGAAGCTAGACAGACTGGCGCCATAACGCGATATGTAACGAAGCGGTTTACCCTCCCATATGATATTTCCTTATACCTCTCGTTACCTATGAGTATATATTTTTGAGAAAATCTGAGAAGGTTAGTCAGAGGTACCTACGCCCAAGCATTATATTTGACACGTTTTAACATAGGTTAAACTTTAGCAATTTCTATTGTTTTTGTAAAATTAAAAAGTAATACGTGATAAATACTCTTTAACTTCTAAAACAATTAGACTTTCAAACATTTTGCATACACACTTACTTATAATAAAGTTTTAATAAAATTAAGACTAACTACATTAAAAAAAAATTATAAAAATGGACCAAAAATTTTACCCTGTAGTACGCCATTAAAATCTATGAAGCGTTTATGATGCCGCTCAAGCTTGCTCACTCCAAACCGATATAAAAAACAAGCAAGGTCCGGCCAGTCATAATAAAATATGTGACTGTCAATGGTATTTACATCTGAGGCGTTTAGTCATGTCAAAAGCCTTCTAGCAGTCTAAAATTTCGTCATATAATATATGGTAGACAAGGTATTCTTAGCAAGCCCTTTAAAGCTACACAGATTACATCAACGGTTATTTAACATAGCCCAAAAAGGAATGGTTTCGACATAATAACCTTTATTGCCCAGTCACGAGTTGTCCAGAGCCATATCCTCTGTTACACTTGATTCTTAGAAGTGGAAGCAGACCTTGGATATTAAGATACTCTCAGACCATTCACTACAAGTACTTAGCTACAAATACGAAAGCTTGGTGGTCGATAGCCATGTACTTAAGTTTTTTATAAACCTTTATTTATTACTTGCCAATTGAAACATTATGATCATTAACACGTATGTTCCATTAGGATAAACACCACGCTTGCAAATCTTCGCAGCACTTGCCCATGATTAGCGACATCCCGACAGTCATCATTACTCATTTGTTGAGCTTTCCATTTCTCTCCGGCTACACCGATACTAGCTCTAAAGTTCTCACCATACGATTCAGTTTTCTCTATATCATTGTCTCAGCCAGATAATTCTGCTACGTCCACCCAGATGTCAGTATAGCTCTTATTACCTTGGATGAGAGTTTAAATTAGATTAATGAGCTCCGCCGGATGGGCTATCCATGATCGCAGAACGGATGGATAGATTGCTTTCCTGTGTATCTCTGAGTTTGAAGTTATATGTATTTCGAATTTCATACTATGTATAGTATCAATAGTTTTAATTTTGATGCGTGATTTGTGACTTGTTTTAAGATTATGTTTTTATTGTTGCAGGCGCCAAAAATGGAGTGTGGAGCAAGTGAGATGAATAGGAAGCTGCGGATAGATCAGGTAAGCTAAATGATAAGAATGTTATGGTAACAAGTAGCAGTTGAAGATAACGAATCATTAAAAAGCTTAGCACTGTTTAATGTATTTGGCTATAAGTTAGAGTTTAATTATCCAAAAGTCATTGAAGTTAATTGTTCCAAATCGTGACCAACTTTGTATCAACGAAACGTATTTCGTAAATAAAATGTATGTCATTAATCTTACCACTACTAAAAGTACAGCTGCAAGTCAATCGATTAATTTAAAACTAATCGCGTGCCCATGCGCTAATCACTCTTCAATTGGACACGTCCTGTCAAAAATGACAGATGTCATGCAACCGGTTTTACAGCACCTGTCATTGAAATAACTAGACCAGCTGATTGCACGCTGGTTAGTATAGTTGACCTGAGTAAATTAAATAGTTAACTACCTACAAATAAAACAACACAATACAAACAGATGGAGACAAATTGTTTAATTGGTAAAGGAACCTTTCCTCTAGTAATTGGTTTTGGCCAATTTATAAGTTGTCAGATATACGAGTTTATGTGATAGCCTGTCAAGTAAAGAAAAACATAAGAAAATGACATTTCAATTTCAAATTGACTATACAGGATTAGGACAGTTACTGGACTGTTGAAATATCAGCCAAAAAACTTCAATTATTCACGACGAAGCGGGCTCTTTTGTGGATTATATTGAGCAGGATAAACATATAAAATCGATAGTTTTTGCAGCGCACACCAATTATTTACTTTTATAGGCAAATTTAAAAAACAGTTCAGTCGTTTTTTAGGTTTATCAATATTATAAAATTAATACGTTTACCTTTATAATATCAGTTTAATGATTGAAAATAAGAAGAGTGAAGAAGCCGGCAAGAACTAGGCATTAAAAGTATGCTGTCTGCCAATCCACTCGCATCACACTCGCTTGAGAGCAGCGTTTGGACGAGCGTTCCAGGAGTTAAAATATTAGAACATGCTTCTTGAACCTAGGGTTACGAGAAATTAACACCTTAAGACGTGGTGTAAAACGGTTTAAAGTGATCCTTGTGATAGAAATTGAATTTGAAGGCACAAGATCATCATCATCTACCTTTATCCCAGGTAAAGTAAGGTCGGCACAACATATTGTTTTCTATACATTTTAAGAAAGATGTACTTTTACTCACGTATTATTTTGTCAGAGGCACTGACACTGTTTCGATTCAACTAGATAATCTTCATCAAGGTGAGTTTGATCCGCAGTTCGCACAATCGCGAGCGCGAACATGATCATCAGTATCTCCAATGACCAAATAAACTCAGTACAACTCAAAGTTTTAAATGTGAAATATTGCTTCCTTGTTCCTTTTTTACTCATATCTTTCACACAAACCATCTTTTCTATTCTCTACTTTTGTGTCCATTCACATTCATGGCACAGATGACAGCAAAGCAGGGTGGTCCAACAAAAAGTACTTACTCATACACCTTAGTACTACCTCTTGTTTAAAGCTTTAATAGGTAGCTATAGATTTAAAATGTAAAGCCTATCTGCATTATACAACGGTGACACGACCGTTGGCCACACGCACGACGCTACATGTATGGATGAGTACCATCTGCCAGTTCCCACGGGCGTCCTATCTCAACATTTACCGTTTGGCTATAACCACCTACGAGTGACGCACTGTCGAGATATTGTCAATGGCTATTGCTTTAATTCAACCACTAAATGACCTGTTAAGTTAGTAAGCTTTAGTCTTATCTACAGCTGAATCGATTATGTAATAAATTGGCGCGCGAAAGGAGGTCACATCAGTGACGCTTTTGGGTCTATGGTTTCCTTCCTAAGAATAATATTGGATTGTTTTTATATTTTTTTTATTGTTTCTATTATTATGTAACGCATATTTATAATAACGATAACGATTTACAATAATGAAGGTACTGTTTGATAAAGAACATAATAATTTTAAACCGACAGCAAGGTCTAATAATTACGTTTTAAAAACTAAAAAGAAACAGACTTCACTGAATGAAATTTGAGCCTATAATACAATACATTTTTAGTAGAAAGTAGATGTATTTTGTATATATATAATATGGGTAGGCCAAATAAACGCACCGCTCCAATGAGACAGCGAGGTATCGAAGTACATGAAAACATCATCGATGTATACAATTTTTAGATTTTCGTTTATTTTCAGCTCGACCGATTTTGAAAAAATTTATATAGGACCACCTGTGAAGTATACCCTTTCAAACAAAAAAAAAATTTCGCAAATCGGTTCAGCCGTTTTCGAGTAATCGGTGAACATACATAAAAAATAAGATTCCGACGAATTGAGAACCTCCTCCTTTTTGATAAAGTCGGTTAAAAAGACTTTGGAGTGAATTAAATTTAGGCTCGCAGGAAGGTTTTATATTTTTGATTGTTTCAAGAAATACCTTTAGATAGCTACATTGTTTTTCAGTGAGTAACATAGTTTTTAATTGAAAAAAATATAGAGATCACTACGAAAATTCAAATAGTGTTACCAAAGGTACAAAAATTAACCTATAGTCATGCAGCATGCGCTGCGAAATCTGTTGATGTTACATAAAATAATGTACTCATGTTTATAGAACCCATCATTACCCACAATAAAGCCCCGAAGGCTATAATGTCTAACCATAATAGTTCATTCACAATAACCGCTTTTTGTACAAATTTGTCAATAAAAAAACACAGGTATTGCACCCGTGCGAAGCCGAGGCAGTCGCTGATAAAGTCAGGATATGAAAGACATTATACATAGCTGGTGGTTTAAAGACGGCTCTAGTATTATGATGAGGTACCTATGTTTCATCGAGACTACGAAATCGATTGTCTTAATAGCCCTATCAAATAAAATTATCCACAGTCATTATATAACGTGAGTCTATAACCATCTTTACGGTTGCGTCAGTGGCTCGTGTCAATGCATTTCAATTCAGTTCTGGTTCGTCACACGAAGACTCGTCCGATGACTAGTATGTTAATGGCATCGGTCTTATAAAATGCAATGATGATAATTACGTTTTAAAAACTAAAAAGAAACCGACTTCATTGAATGAAATTTGAGCCTATAATACATTTTTAGTGGAAAGTACATGTATTTTGTATATTATATTATGGGTAGGCCAAATAAACGCTACGCTCCAATGAGACAGCGAGGTATGAAAATACATGAAAACATCATCGATGTATACAAGTTTTAGATTTTCGTTTATTTTTCAGCTCGACCGATTTTGATAAAATTTATATGGGACCACCTGTGAAGTATACCCTTTCAAACAAAAAAAGAATTTTCCAAATCGGTTCAGCCGTTTTCGAGTTTCGGTGAACTAACATAAAAAAAAAGGTTCCGACGAATTGAGAACCTCCTCCTTTTTGATAAAGTCGGTTAAAAATGTTCTTTCTGAAATAACTATCCATTTAATGATATGTTTAAGTTTAGAATTACAATTAATCGCGTTTATGGCCCGGCACTTCTTCTTTTCTTCCTATCTGGCTTCTGTCTTGATGACAACTCTGCCAATGTCAAGAGATTGTTTTGTTATAATGTTGTCATCGGCATTTGTCTATTCTAAATCTAATTCTATTCTATTAGAATTTTATTGGTTTCCTCGTTGTAATCTCGTTGCAATATGATGTATAATCATATTGCAACGAGATTACAACATAATAAACTTATTATTTAATTGTCTACACATGTACATGAAGAAGGAGAACTTTTAAAATATCTGGAGGCAACTCTGGTGACGGAGAGAATAAGCTGCAAAAGGTCTCCGTCAGGACTTAAGAATGGACATCAAGAAGCCACACAGCCCTTGAACAATGGACGTGCCTGGAAATATGGGGACACTCGCCGATCATATCATCCAAGTTTGGCTGGTCTGTCAGCTCCGTTGGTATTAGCTGTAGATTGAGGGTTCGATTCCCTCCCAGGTTAAACATTTGTGTGATGAACATAGGTGTTTGTTCTGTGTTTGCGTTTTATAAGGTATATGAGTATTCTATCAGGTATCTAGTCACTATAATACAAGCTATGCTTAGTTTGAGGCTAGGTGGTGCTGTGTGCATCCACCAATATTTATATTTTTATCTAGTTGGTACCCATATCAAATCTAACTTTTAAAACTATCATGGTTTTGCACATAATTTTCACTCTAAACGGGATCACGAGATAAACGAGATAAACATGATCAGTTTATCTCGTGATCATGGCGCATGCAACTGTGCCGAAATATCGAGAAGCAGAAAAACTCATATATCATGGTAAATATCTCGTTTTGAGTGAAAATTATATATCAAATCTGCTTACAAAATATGGTGTAAACTCACAGTCAGAAACTAACTTAATCAGGTCAAATCAATTTTACTTTCTTGATAACTTACCTACTTTCTTGCAATACCGCATTTATGAATCTATAAAATCAAATGTGGTAGAGTAAGTAGGCGACAACAGATTGGATCGCCTCGTAACACAGTTTCCCAAAACCACAGCATTGGTTGAAAAGCCGGTGACATTTAAAGTGCTTCCACGTTACAGGCAATCCATCACCGTGTTCGGGCTACCAGCGTGCGATTTACGACGCAGTTGAAGTATTGAAGCGCATCGCGGTTTTGAAAGCTTCTAGTGTTCGAAAAACCGAATAGTTTATGCAAATAACAAGATAGATAATAAAAATAGGTATTGCAGTCACACTTTTAATACTTAACTAGGTTTAACTAGGTCACTTACCTTACTTATGGCATTGAAGAAAAGCCATTAACTATAATTTATATTGGAAAGAAAACTTTTGTTGAATGTTTATTTTATACGCAGTTGTTAAAAGAGACTCCAAGTTACTATTACCGTATGTATTTATCTACTGATTGTAATTTTTTAACAAAAAACGGACGCAGGTAGCCCTCGGGATGCGAATCGGAACTGCAGACCGGTCGGCGCGAACGGTACTCGTCCGTCGATTAAGGAGAAGTGTGTGTTGAAAACGGGTTTTATCAGATTTTGTAGTTTTTATCACTACTCGGAACACGAAAAAGATGCTTTGTGCCTGGTTAGAACAGCATGTGCTGTTGTTAGCTGGCAGAAACTTTTTGCTTATTATCAGTTTTAGAAGTCCACTGCCGGTCTAACATAGCAACCGCGTCAAAGGATTTATCTTCTTCTTCTTCTTCTTTTGCTATTGTCATTAGCTATTGCTAATGTCAGTTTGTTTGTTATTAGAGTCTTAGTCGATGGTCAATTGTCAATTCTAGACGTCACGCGGAATGGCGTCTAGAATTTTCTTGGGATTCCTCGTCGTTCAAATCACATTGCACCACAATACACATATAATTCAATTATCCATACCCGTCTAGTCATAATTTATTCATTAAAATTCCGCCAAGATTACTGATTAAACATGCAATAAAACGGGTAAAAAATATTAAATTAGCAGATCTATGTTACTCCATGAAATGACAGACGAAGAATCTACTTTTTCTTCTTTCTTCCTTCCTTTCTTCTTCTGTCTTTTTGCCAATGTCAAGTGGTTTTGATATAATCGTCATAAAGTTGCAGTTGATCTTCATTCGTTTATTCAAAGAGTCATCGCGAAATGGCCGTCTAGAATTGTGTTGGGCTACCTCATAGTACAAATCAAATTGAAATATAATTCATATACCTAATAAAACATAATATACATACATTTTGAGAAACACGGGCTTTAAAGTGAGTATTATTTTGTCAATGGAGTTGTTGGTGCCACCGGCAAAATAAAACGTGAGTAAAAGTGAGTCGATCAACCAAAGCATTATATACCTTATAGTATTATAAACAACTCACGAAAGTATTGAAAGTGAAATAATACACATTTAATTCATTTGTCTAAGAACTCTAGAAGTTACAATTCATTGATTAAAATTCCGCTTAGATTAACCCAACAAATCCTAAAATAACACGAGATAAGAGCTATGTTACTTCACGCAATGTCAAACAAAGAATCAAATGTTTTCTTGTCATTCTTGTAGAGTCGGTCGTTAATACTTTATATGTCTAGTTTGACGTTTCTCTGCAGGGAAACTTCTTTCTCTTTGTTGCGTCTACCATGTTGGCCCTGCAGGATTTAGGTACCTAAGCCAATTAAGTGCTATTTTATTTTAATCTCTTTTACCCATGTTATCAGCTTTACTCTCGAATGTTAGTGAGGCCATTCTCCTTCCAATGGTCAGGCACATTACAGAAAGAAACCATTACTTTCCTTGGATATCCTTTATTGCCATCCGTCATTATACTTAGTACTCATTATACACAAAATAAAACCAAGTTTTAACAACTATCGATGCTTATAATACGAACGCTTTATAACAGTCTTTTGAAAAAAAAACAGTAGTTTTTTTTTCACAAAAAACAGTAGTTTGTTTGACGTTAGTTGTTACAAAAAAACTGTCCAAGATGCTTCTACATTTTATTTGTGTTTCGCTAGCTTTATACACGTGATACCTACGTACATAAGTAGTACCTAGCATTTATTGACCGAGCGAAGCGAGTGTCTCCGTTTCAGCTTAGGCAAAAATGCTTTCGTATGTCCGTCTGTCCGGCTTGCGTCTGTTCGGATGTTCTCCTCTACAGGTCGCATTTCTCAACCGATTCTCGTGAAATTTTGTGAGCAGGTTCTATAACTATATACTTTTTTTTGTAGATTCAGTTTTTGGACATTTTCAAAATGGCTGAGATATGGAGGTTGAAAACGTAAAAAAAGTTATATCTCAGTCATTTTGAAAAATATTCGCGAGGTCTACAGCTTACAGAGCCACTAGTGTTAATCCTGGTCTACATCTATACCTATAGCAAGTTTCATGCAAATCAGTTCAGCCATTGAGTATCAAACACCCAAACATCCACAAAACTTTAAACAACAACATGCAATATTTCAAACATGTAATATGGGTAAGATTTTCACTCCGTACACTCTAGTATTGTACAGAAGATTTTTTGACGTGATAACGTCATATAAATCGATGAACGCCGACTGCACGCACGAAAAATTGTCACGTTAAGCCTGAGCCGAGCGTGCAAGCATGAGCGCGGAACAAGCGATAGAGAGGCACGATCGACCTAAGCGACTTGTGACGCATCTATATTTTACTTGAAACCTTTCACCACACTGATTCAAAAGAACTATTACGAATAATACGTTATAAAGAAGAAGAATCTTATTTAAGTTATATATTATACTAGTTGCTGCCCGCGGCTCCGCACGCGTAGTACCTACATAAAAAGTAGCCTATGTCCTTCTCCAAGGTCCCATCTATCTGTATACAAAAATTCATCAAAATCGGTTCAGTGGTTTAGGCGTGAAAACGTGACAGACAGACAGACAGAGTTACTTTATAATATTAATTTATAATATTAGTAAGGATTACGTTAGAGTCGCAATGTTTTTCACAAGGTTCCAGACACTGTTGCAGAATGCTATCTATTTTACGGTGACCACTTGTAAGAACACCATGACTCTACAGATACATCAAGCTCTAGTTAAGTATCGGATGTAGTGATGTACTTACCTGGTTTATTGCAGTTTTTACTCGAGTGTTTCCGTTTGGGAAGCACTTACCCTTAATCGATGGTACAGTCAGACGGGTTTTACAAGTTAGTATGTGGATTGTGGAAGTGGAGTATTGGGTTAAAGGTGCTCCGTGAAGAGTGTACTTCATGATGTATCGGTACTAGTATACTCTTGAGGCACTACATTGGATGAGATCGTTGTCTAAAGTAACTCTGTCTGTCTGTCTAGCTTTCACACCAAAACTACTGAACCGATTTAAATGAAATTTGATACACAGATAGTCTAAAGCCTGAGAAAGGACATAGGCTACTTTTTTATTGGAAAAAAGTGTTGTAAAGGGTTGAAAAGGGGATGAAAGATTGTATGAATGTATTGTAATTTTCAGAACTAGAAGCATACAATTTTAGGCTGTTGATTCCTACTAATTTTCTCGGGAAAATAGGTTTGTCCCGAGAAAAATCATCAACGCAGGCGAAGCTGCGCGCGGACTGCTTGTATTCAATATAATCACAATGATAACATTGAATCGTCTTTTTACATGCTGGTGAATCTAGGTGCCTGTTTGTCCTAACCCCAGTTCAAGAAGAATCTGTCAAGAAACTGGTCTGGCCTTAACGCTTTTTTGTATGATCCTTGTTAATTTTGTTACGGATACCGAATCTAGTTGAAGCAGATTCATCCCAAGGTTTTTGTTATCTAAATAATCTGTTTAATAGCTTTTTATACAGTTTTAATACGTTTTAATACGTTTTTAAATTTGTCAATCAACAAATCTAGTACGTCGCTTGGAAATGGAACCTTGTTATAGAAGTGAACACATTGAGTTATAAAATATTTACTAACTTTACCTAACTATGGGAACAGCGAGTTCTTTATCTAGTATTAATATTATGATAATCGATATTTTTTTTAAATATAGACATTTTTGTGTACATACTCGTACATTAGGGTTTTCATATCTCTATTGACAAGGACTGTCATTATATTTATATATTAATACGTGAAGCAAAAACTTTGTACCACTTTTTACGAAAATTGCGCGGACGGATGAGTATGAAATTTCGCACACTTATAGTTTAAATAGAGAAGGAGTACAGAATGCTAATATTTTTTTAATTATGCATAGTAAATACATTAATTATTAATTAATTATGATTGAATTTCGACCAGTGGGCGACCACTAGTTTCCTTAAATTGATTTCTTAGTGATTCTCTAAATCCCATGGTATGTTATAATTCCATCAGCTATCTTCTTTAACTTTTTTATATCATAAGGTAGTCTGGAATATAAAGCTTTTCGTCATAAGACCGCCTATTATGCCTCTACAACTCAACATCCATGTCCGGAGCTTCGCATGTCAGTTGGTAACTGACAGTAACTTCACCTTCTGTATCGTAGGTGGGTTCGATCCTCAGTCAGGACAACCTTTGTGTGATAAACATAGGTGTTTGTTTTGTCTATCTGGGTGTTATAAAGTACTACAATACTAAGTACGTGTTTACAAGTATATAGAATAAGTATTCTATCAGTCAGCTGGTTTTCATAGTACAAGCTTTGCTTAGTTTAGGACTAGAAGCAATTATATTTATTTATTTTATTTCGCTCTGTTTCTGATGATTACTATGTGGTGTGCGTAGTGTTTGCTATCCCTACTTATATTATAAATGCGTAAGTAACTCTGTCTGTTTGTCTGTCACGTTTTCACGCCTAAACCGCTGAGCCGATTTTCATGAATTTTGGTATAAAAATATATGGGACCTTGGAGAAAGACATTGGCTAATTTTTAGGTAGGTACCACACATACGAAGCCGCGGGCAGCAGCTAGTAAAAAATATTCGTACAACGCTGTCAGATAATATCCAAATTGCAAAAAAAACCCGAAGATCCTCAAAAACATTGAACATCCAAAGAAAAAGAACACAAACACTTATGAGTATCTAATCGTCCAACGAAATAACAAGCTATCAAAAGGTTTGAATTTAAAATTCATTCACAAAAACTCCAAAGGTATTTAACAGATCGATCCTATTTAACACCTTATTAGCTTTAAAATAAGGGTATTTTTTGATGTTGTACTGGCTAGTCTGAGTCTTGACAAAGGGTCCTCCTTATCCATGTCACGGCTTGGGACGATGGCGACCGGTTTGTCGGGACCATTGAGTAAACTGTGGCCTATAACTTAAACCCGTTTGAAACCTGTGTATTGTGTTAGAACTTACATCTCAGAAACAAGATTTTGATAAAACTTCAACACGTTTAACATATTTTAGTGTTTTGAGATTAGTCTTAAAACACTAACAAAACAAAACAAGTTGAGCTTAAAACAGCTGTAGGATTATGTATTTTAAAATCATTTATTTACGGTAAAATTGCATTGAAGCTCACTGGATCTCCCTTTATTAATAAATAAATATTGGTCGACATCGACAACGCCACACCATCTAGCCCTAAACTAAGAATAGCTTGTACTATAGGAACTAGATGACTAATATATTGACGAATACTTATATATTTTGAAATACTTGCCTATGACACTTTATTACAGATAGATATTACTACTATTTCTAGTAGAACATAGTAATAACGGCCTAGAAATGTTGCCTCTTTCTTAATAATCTAATTCATTATTCATGAACCATTTTACAATCGTATTTGAATGATCACACTAAAAATAACTAATAATAATACAAAATAAATATGTAATCAAAAATGATAAAAATTGCAAAGGAACTTAATAATTAATTGACGAGTACTACTTATCTACGAACATATAGGAGCATCAGTCACTTAACATCAAAAAACTCATCCACGGAACACCTCTTCAACAAAAGATTTCGCAATTTACTTTCGCGTCATAGGCGACCTGGAATGCAATATCTATTGACTGGCCCAAAATCATAGCCAATGACGGAAATCACCAGGAGGTCCCGGTTACAATTAATAAGTCGTAAAACTTATATTAACTTTTTAAGAGAAAACCTTAAACAATAAATATTTAGTACTATTCTGCCAATCTATTCCTAATGAGTTCTAATGGGAGGGAGGGGCATGCATCTGCATCGTGTCTAACTCATTAGGAATAGATTGGCGGAATAGTACTTAATATTTGTCCATCTGTTTAATGTTTTGTAATGGATTTCGGCAAAATCACGCCTGAATCTATCTTTTCCAATAAGCCACATTACTTCATACAAACCAATAACATAATATTTGGTAGTTCTATGTTAATCTGAAAGTTTACAAAGATGTGTCATGCAAATGATAACACGACTGTATAATCGATCATGAATCTCGGTTCACATGGACATTTACAAACCCTCCGAGGCCGGAAGCTGGCGAATTCTCAGGTGCTATCTACATTACTGTCACGCCTTGTAAGATTTCTCTGCGGTAATCAGATGAGGTTTCACTGACACTCATAAAATTTTACTCTGGATTTTGAACTTGAGGTGTGA
Organism: Lampropteryx suffumata; assembly: GCA_948098915.1. Taxonomy (NCBI): domain Eukaryota; kingdom Metazoa; phylum Arthropoda; class Insecta; order Lepidoptera; family Geometridae; genus Lampropteryx; species Lampropteryx suffumata. The sequence goes on along the minus strand of OX402557.1, from coordinate 16,640,943 downwards.
AGTTCAAGGATTCAAAGATGCAAATATATTTTTACCATAGATTTAAAACATAGTACTATTAAGTATGTATATTCGAATATCTACCCACGATAATTCGTTCATCGAAAAGAGCCTCAAAGAGGGCCACTTTAATCTTTTAACCACACTGGTAGTACGATTATAAGGAAGAAGAATCAGTTTGCTTAATAAACAAGTCTTTTGACTCACATTCTCGAGTCCACACTCAGTTTACCCAAATCAAAATGTTGTCCGACCGAAGCTATAAATACAATCCAATATTCTCGAACCGTCAGAATGACTATAAAAATCGTGTAGTTCTCATACAAATCACCGAAGTAGGCTCCGTCGGTAGACTTTTGACCCTGCCCAGCCGCGGGCGATGCGGTGGAAAGCGGCTTATGTGGGACACCGGTCTGTCCCGTGGGTGTCACACCTGCTTTTACCACTTGCAGCTTTATTTATTTACATCATTGGAACTTGACGGGTATGCTAAATTTAAACTCACAATGGCTATTTCAAAGAGTAAAATAAGCTTTCGTTGCAACTATCAAAACGGGAAGTTGATTTATTTATAACTAGCTGATGCACGCGACTTTGCCCGCGTGGTACGTTGATAAAAAGTGCATTGATGTTAATCCAAATCAACAACTATATCTATACCAAGTTTCACCCGAATCTAATTAGCCATTATTGAGTAAAAACATATATGTATAAAATTTTTAAAACTATCATTGTTTTGCACATAATTTTCACTCAAAGTTGCATGCGCCATGATCACGGTAAATACCCCGGTATTTACCGTGATCATGGCGCATGCAACTGTGCCGAAATATCGGAAAGCAGAAAAACTCTTTTAAAAAATGATCTTTACATAGTATAAAACAAAGTCGCTTCCCACTGTCTGTCTGTCCCTGTGCATGCTTAGATCTTTGAAACTACGCAACGGATTATGATGCGGTTTTTTTTAATAGATAGAGTGATTCAAGAGTAAGGTTTATATTTATAAAACATGCGTAATATAGTAGAGAAACACTGATAATTTTAGAGGTTTCTTATGTGATGTCGTAAATAAACACATTTTTTGCGCTTACATTGCAAACGCTGACTGATGTAGTGATGTACTGAAGCCGGGGCGGGTCGCTAGTATATGTATAAGTAGAAGGCTCAAGGTTTTGACGATTCGTAAATAATCGAAAGCTTTATTGTCCGATACCGGTGGTCGTGTGGCCCTTCTGCTACTCCATTCAAACTGATGATACCAGTATATTTTAATCATTGTACATTGGGCGGACAGTACCAGTACCAGTCTAGTACCCACCTTATAACATCTTAGATGATTGAATTAGCCTGCTGCAAAAGCGGATGATTACATTACGCAACAGATTTAACATCCACAATTGAATTGGTGTGCTGCATTGTCGGAAGACAGGTGAAAGTTGACCGACTGCGTAAATGCCAAAGTTACTTTATGCTATTTTTATATCAGAGGTAGTTCCAGTATTTTTGAGTGCAGGCAGGTTCTTGTAAGCGCGACCATTATCCTTACTAATATTATAAATGCGAAAGTAACTCTGTCTGTCTGTCTGTCTAGCTTTCACGCCAAAACTACTGAACCGATTTAAATTAAATTAGGTACACAGACAGTAAAAAGCCTGATAAAGGACATAGGCTACTTTTTAATTGGAAAAAATGCTGTAAAGTGTTGAAAAAGGGATGAAAGGTTGTATGAAAGTATTGTCATTTTTAGAACTAGAAGCATACAATTTTAGGCTGTTGATCCCTACTAATATTATAAATGTGCCTGCAGAAACAGGTTACAGGACCGTTTTAGTGGGAGGATATACTCGCCATTGCCTCTCTGCACACGTTACAATGAGTTATTATGAGTCAGCTCAGTTGGTAGCAGCTCTGCCTTCTGCACTGTAGGTTGAGGGTTCGATTCCTTTCCAGGATAAAAAGTTGTGTGGTGAACATAGGTATTTGTCTGTGTGTTATTATATTATACGTATGTATTTAAAAATAAAATGTTATATCATTCATTATAATACAAGCTATGCTTAGTTTAGGGCTAGATGGTGATGGGGCCAATATTTAAATTTATTTATCTATATGTCTTGAAGTTTTGGAACCTTTAATAAAATTTGAAAGGAATTCTATTGAATTACGTTTTTTTTATTATTAGCGCGCTGTTGTGTCCTTTAGCTGTTTAGTACCTATTACGCATAGATAAACCCCTTATCTTCTTTTTCTTCTTTATATAATGACATCTGCCTTGATGTCAGTTTTGCCAACGTCAAATGGTTTTGTTTGTTATAATCGTCACAAAGTCGCAGTCGATCGTCATTTGTCTATCGTCATTTCCGCGTCATCGCGGAATGGCCGTCTAGTACTTTCTAGGGATTCCTCGTCGTTCAATTTGCGTGCTAATGTTCATTGGTGAAATATGTGAACTTACCGTATGACTCAATTTATGTTACATACCACATTTCTTGCATATAAATTATTTCTGTTTCAAGAATCGATCATTCTTCTAGTCCAATTTCCAGTACACAAATGACACTTCAACAGCCTCATTTAAACCATTAGGTACTAAGTGCTCATACTTGTACAGGAACAAACAGTGGTTGAGTACACAAAGTAAAAAACATTTTGCAATGTTCTGTCTGTAGACATGACACAGAATAATTGGTAGACACCACGTACCATATCCTGTTCCTGTAGGTACATACATTAAATCTCAGGTTATCGCGATCTTCAGACCTCTGTGCAGTTTAAAAACCCTGCGCATGCGCAGTCGTAAACTAAAACCAGTTCTGCTTGCTCTTGAAGTCACCGCGGAGTCGCGATGGTATCCAAGCACATTCGCTTATTTATCTATGTTGTAGGATGAAAATAACATTATAATATGCTATACTTTCGACACTTTTATAACGAACATATCGAAAGCCAAATCGATTTGAACGTAAACATAATAATTACGTTTTAAAAACTAAACATAAACCGACTTCATGCATATAATGAAGTTGGTTAAAAATTAATTTTATACAATTTTTATTTTAAAATGAATACAAAATACAGATGTATTTTGTTTATATATAATAAGGGTAGGTAACTAAACACACCGCTCTCATGAGAAGCGCGGTTTCGGAGTAAATGAAATAATATGATCAAAATAACATTTTTAGATATTTGTAAGTTTTTTTAAATCTGTTTGACTGATTTCGATGTAATTTAAATAGGACCACCTGGGAAGTATACCTACCCTTTGAAACCAAAAAAAAAATCCAAATCGGTTCAGGCGTCTTTGAGTTATCGGTGAACTGAACATATATAAAAAAAGAAGTAAAAAAAAAGATTCCAATAAATTGAGATCCCCTCCTTTTTTGAAGTTGGTTAAAAAGCCATACCCTATATTAGAGACTACATTTATCTAATCGTTTCTTACGTTTCATTTATCCGTGTATCTTATAAACACATTGTTAACTAAAGTGGCGCTAAAGTATGATTTATCCTTGTCATTCTAATGACAATGAAAATAGATGGCATCAGATTTAAACAATACATCAGTTAATTTAAGAATAAAGGATAGTCCCTCTATCTCTGGCATGGCATGGCATGGCATTGTTTTGAATATGAATTAACTACTGTACAATTAATTTACATCGTTGGTATTATAATAAAATAGGACACCACTAAACTCTGATTGTATTGTCAGTAAGGCCTAGCTCACGGCGAATAAATCCTCGATGATTTTTTACGAAAAAAACCTACGTAGCTTACGGAAAATAATGCGGTTGGCAAAAAAAACGACGGGCACGAAGGAGAAAAATGCTGCTATAGCTGAAATAACTACGGGTGGCGAAAAAAACGCTATTGGCTGTTAATCCGCGGGAGACGGAAAACAATTAAACCCTAGTACAACCTATAAGGAATTTGCCAGTCGCAAAATATTCGGGATTATTTATACCACGGGATTATCCGCAGTGCGCTCTAGGCGTAATGTTCGCTTGCGCATTGTGCACACAATCATGTCGTGTCGTGGGAAGGTGCGACCCTGCGACCCTTTGTTACAATCAAACGGTTATTATAGTCTCAACTCAAGGCTCAAGAGCAAACTTTGGCATGTAAATTGATATGTTATGTACTAGCTTCTATTAAAGATTAAGAACTATCTCTGCAAATATAGAACTTTTTAAATTGAATTGACAACTAGCTTCTGCCCGTGGTTTTGCACGCATGGTACCTACATAAAGAGTAGCCTATGTCCGTTCTCATGATAAAATCTATCTGCTTACAAAATTTCATCAAGATCTGTTTAACTGTTTAGCTGGGAAAAGCTAACAAACAAACAGACATACAGAGACAGTATGGATATGGATAATTGAAGTATTTACCTTGGTAGGTACTCTTTTGTGGAGGAAATAATTGTGTACCTTTTAATCGATTATTTCCATTTAGTTCATCATTTACCCACAGAAGTACAGAAACCACTGAATCTGAATCACGTTCTGTTTGATCCGATGGCGGCAGTGGGCGCTAACCTCACGACTAGAGCGGCGCTTGTATCGATAAACCCAATTTATGAGTATCGAGATCGATAGTGAGACCACACCACAGATTATACAGCACTTAATACAAGTCTCGTGTAAATTTATGCCGAATTACGATAGAACGTGAATTATTATGCTGTTCAACGGTTACATAAAATTTACAGGTTACAAGATTTATTTGCAACGGTTGCGTACAGAATTTGGTGAATTTAAACGTTTACTCAAGCGTTTATGTAAATAAAATAAGATATAACGTATTATTGTGCCCAAATTATACATAAAAGAATAACTTAGACGTGTCTTGGACCCACATCTTTAATGGATTCTGAGTAATAAAAACATAATAAGAATTAATAATTAGGGTTGCGCAGAGCTATGGAGCGCGTCATGCTCGGCTTCAAGTTTATGGACCGTATTTACAATGTCAAGATTCGTAGTCGAACAAAGGTCAAAACGATAGAGACCGCATTACGGAACTAATGGTATTGGGTGGGACACCTGGCTGGCGAGGTGATGACATGGAATGGAGCTCTAACTGAATCACGTCCAAGAACCGGGTATAGAAATGTTGATCGTCAAAAACGATGGAGCAGGCGATATCGCAAGTATCGCGGGCCGAACTTGAAGCTGGATCGAAAGCACAGATACATAAAAAGGGAGGTAATTAAATAATAACACCAACAACAGGTCCGTTTTTATACAATAGGTATATTAAAATATACTTTCACTTGAAAACTAATACTTATCTACAATAAACATTGTTATTATTTTCATGTCAATATAAAAATGAATCTAATATAATATTTATAAATGTCGGTTTTTTATTACAAAAATTCACTCATATATTAATGAAATCAATGTTATTTAAAAGAACACATATGCTGAGAAGAGGGAGTTGCATCACTTCTTATAGTTATCCGGCAGCTTATTATACATTGAGGCACCCAGCAGTAGATGAAATCGGACTGTGGATGATGATGATGGTGATGAATAAAAAACCCCTTACCTTCAGGGTATTGCAGAACAGTTGCCAATCGATCAACCATAATCCGACCGGCGCCGGCGCAGTAAATCACGCATAACTATCCTATCGACGTCGCTGGGAACTGGGCCACCGCAGCCAGCTCTCGACAAATAACCCATTGGTACTTGTTATTATGGCTCTAGTACTTTGCGGCTACATTGTAGCTACAGTACAAGGACAATCAATGGTGGTTTGGACAATGGCGCTAGTTTGAACTTTGACAATAAAATCCAATTTGTAAATACACAATGAAACAATTTCGATCATTATTGTATCTTCAAAAAACATCTGTCCTTACAAACTGTACCTATTCGTAGGAGTCTCTGAAGCGCCTTCAATCCTTTCATCACACTGGTTTGCAATAACTACTGGCACGGTAATAAGAAGACGTATACGACGTTATGAATGAACAAAAGCTTCAAATATTTATTTAATCTAATTAGTTTTCAAGCGCGGAAATTCCATTGGCTTCTTCACAAAGCAACGGGTTAACTGATAACCTACCGGTTTTTATAAGTTACTAGCAACCCACCCCGGCTTCGCACGAGTGCAAAATAGAGTAGTTACAATCGTGTTACGTTCTCGTAGTTGTAGTCCTGTCAATAGCCGTCTTACTTGTCAACGAAAGGGCATATTCGAATAATTTAAAGATATATTTATATGTACATAATCCAATCTAATGAAAAAAAATGGTTGTCTGTAAAGCCGGTTTAAGAACGATAATTTTACGTGATAACGTCATAAGAAAAATACTTATGAAAAATTGCATACTTTTATCCTATTAAATGCGTTACAAGCCGAACGCTACGACCGATCATGCCTCTGTATCGCTTGTTCCGCACTCTCGTTTGGACGCTAGGCTCAGGCGGAACGTGACAATTTTTCGTGCGTGCAGCCGGCGTTCATCGATTTATAAGACGTTATCTCGTCAAAATGAAAATTGAAAAAATATTGTATTGCTGTATAAACTTAAAACTAAGAATTCGATAAAAATAAATTACAGTACATATAATGTAGTTTATACATAAGGTTTCAATAAATTTGAATATCTGACGATCCCTACACTAGGCAGAGCCTGTAATGTTCTCCTTGTTTTTCTATTTTTCTCTCTATATTTCATTGTAGTCTGAAATAAAAAACATTTATTTTTATTTTTATAATTGATCTTGAGTTTAGTTTACTATGAGTTTTTGATATATTTCTATTATTTACAGAAATGTACAAAATAATATACAATAATATAAAATACACGTGAAACAGTTGAGCTATCTAAGGACCGTTTAAAACGATCTATAGATAGCTCAACTGATCCAGATCACTGCCAGAGGGCAGCGTTCCCAAGTTACTGGCGGCATTATCACGTTGAATGGCAATGCTAATACGCTGAGCCAGATAGGAGCCAGCTCTTGGGTCATGCAACGTATCTATCAGACGCGCGCCGCCGTGAAATAATTTTGAAAACGCGTTTACTATCAACTATTTTGGAACTATTTGGATAAGGATCATCATGATACGAGTGTCTTCCTTGTTATGTAACCTTTGGGTTCTTGTTATGTAAACCCACGTTTTCTACGTGTTTTGATCGGTTGTTGTGACTTAAATTTATTAGTAAGAATATAGCCGCGCGGACTTTTTGTGGGGTACGTATTGATGAATACTATGAATATGTAGTACATTATTTGATTATCACCGCTACGCCTCGGTAAAACCCTGTTTTTTTTATCTGACTGTACAATGCAGCTATTTTTAATGGTGTCCGAATCGACAGTAACAAAAATATTAAAATCAAAAGTGTCAATTGGGACATTGCGTCTCAATTTATTTTGTCCGAATCGTCAACAACCCAATAGTTTACGCAGCGCACGCCAAAAATGACTTTTATGGGCATTTTTTTATTCCTTGGGTTACATTATTGCAATTTTCGCAGGGATCTCTACATTTTAAAAAATAATATATAACTCATGTTTCTAGCTGATAATGTAGTTTTCTATTAGGTGAAAACAAATATCGATAATGTAGTTTTTGAGTTCTTATATAACAAAAAAACATTCAATCTATTTTTCTTTTTATCATTATCAATGGCCTTAGTTGAAGATGATTCAGGTGGCGTCAGTCAAGTTACAGAGCAGTTATTTGTAATTGAAAATTTTCGTGTTCATGAATCCACTCCAGCAAGCTGAGGTGCGTGAAGGTTCCTCTCCACTGACGCCACTCTGCCTGGGATTCGGTTTGATAGCGCAGGCCTTCCCAGGTACCCACAATAACAGCTGGCATCTAGCTAGGTTTGTTTCAAGTTTTCCTTCTCTGTTGCTAGCTCTTCTGTTAGTCAGTCTCTTTGGTTAAATAAGTAGGCTATATCGAAAGTAAGAACATATAATACCACTTTGTATTGATACATTAGTAGGCTATTCATATAATAAAAAATAGTCACGCCTATGGTAATGTTGAGTCATCAGAGAAATCAGAAATCATTGACGCACCTTCGTTAGTATCGATACCGGACAAAAAATAACACGGTTACGAGATCTTATCGATAATCTAATCACCGATAGAATCGACACGTGTCATTTTGTTCACATCTCTGCTACTATGTGACTGGCCTGTCAGGTTAGTTGGTAGCTTTGCATTCTGCGATGTGGGTTGAGGATTCGATTTCAGGACAAACATTTGTGTGATGCACTAAGATGTTTGTGCTGCGTCTGGGTGTTTTTATAACGTATCATAAAAATAAAAATAAAATCGGGTTGCACTCCGGGAGTGCCGACAGAAGTGAAAACTTATTTTGGCGCGTTAGAGTTTACTAATAAATCACTTCGAAATCAGTAATTATGGCGACTGCCAATCAAATACTGAACGAACACAGATGATGCAATATTTTTTGTTCAAAATGTAGATAATATATCACAGAACCTAACTCAGTAAACATCTCCATACAAAAGTAGACTGTAAACATGTGAATTAAGGTTTATAATCAAATGGGGCGAGCGCGGCAGCCGGCTGCGTCTCGCCCCAGACGGTAAGGGTGTCGCGAATCCAGAGGTAGCTCATCTAAAAATATGCGTACCGCGCTAAAAGAAGTTTTCACTTCAATAAATGTATATTAGTATTTTATAAGTCATCTGGTCACCATAATACAAGCGATGCAGGCTGGTGTTGTGCGTATTGTCGACCAATATATGTATATTTATTTCTCTAGTGGTCGCCCACTGGTCGAAATTCGACCATAATTAATTTATAATTAATCTATTTTGCATTCCGTCTTTATATAAACTATAAGTATGCCGAATTTAATACTCCTCTGTCCGCGAAATTTTCGTAAAAAGGGTACAAAGTTTTTGCTTCACGTATTAATATAAAATATATAATAACAATGTGCCGTAAACATGGAGATAAAATGATAAGTGAATAATAATACACACATGCGATTATTATAATTATGAACTTAGTAGGTAGGTATAAAAATATTGTTTCAGTAGTTTTTATCGCGTATATTTTTAATTTATTACCAACGAGTTGGTGTCCCGTGTTTGTGTATTGATTATGTACGCATTTATATCAGTATTTATCGAGTTTATACTATGTTTGAAATTATATACACACCACATCATGCGACTGGATTTTAATCCAGTTCATCCAATGGTCGCCTGGCAGAGATTGCTGTTAGCTATAGAGCCGCCCATTGTTTTGCCTTTAATTGTAAACTAAGTAGCTAATTGTTTTTGTTATTTTTTGTGTTGTGGTCTATAATAAGTTATCTTTATAATCTACTAGCTGCTGCCCGCGGCTTTGCACGCGTGGTACCTCCAAAAAGACAAAAAGTTGCCAAAGTTCTTCCCCCGAATACAATACATCTTAATAAACAGACATAAAGAGACACTTTCGCATTTATAATATTAGTATGGATGTCAAATCTATTGTAAATGCGAAATCAACAAAAAAATCCAATCAAAACCAAAAAAAGTGTCAATCGGAAGAAATTAATGCATAACTTAGTATTTTGACCCACAGAACAGGAAAAAACAAGTTATTCATTTTATTTATAAAACATGTTTTTATTATATTCTGACCGGACATTGAACTACTACCTGATTCTCATCTCATAGTGTACAAAGCCTTCATTATCAACACTAATTACCTGCTAGAAAAGGCGCAGTGAAAGTTTGTTTTGGTCTGTCTCCAGCTGTTGTGTGGTCTGAAGCAAGATTCAATTTCCCAGTCGAGTTGTTATGTGAAAGAGCTTTTCTATGTTGTACATATATGGCGCCACTGAAAACCAGCGATACAGCAGCCTTCACAGTTCTGTATCATATGCTGAGTGGTAGCCTTTTTTTCGTCACTGTACATAGACTAGTTTATATTACATTTGCACTGTATTTGATATGTGACGTTTAATAAATATTTTCTATTATATTCTATTCTATTCTATTAAGGCCAAAAAGGGGGCAGATACAGCAAAAATGTACTATGTAGACTGATACACTGAATATGACGACCACCTCTGTGACGCAGTGGGCCAATGCCCGGCTGAGACAAAAGCTTGTCTGATCTGCAAGTATTTGTCTCGAGTCTGGGTGTTTCTATGAATAATATGTATGTATTTACAAAAAAAAAGTATAACTCGTAAGTAGCGTATTAGTCATGTGGTACCCATATCAAAAGCTCTGCTTACTTTACGGCCAGATGATGCTGTGTGCAATGTCCGGCATCATTTAATTATTTATTAGTACAAGTACAGAATCCACGAAAACACTTATATAAATATGACTCTTGCTTCGATGCAACAAAGCGCAATTCAGCCCGCACAAGCGCTTTTATATTTAGCTGCAATAGTGACTTCGTGCAGGCTAGCGGCTTGAAATTACAACTTATGACGATGAAGGCTTTCAGGCGTGAAGATGAGGTCTGAAATTAACTACATCCACTGATTGTTAATTGATTGTTTTTACACGTGTCAAACCAATTCACCCATTCAGTTATGGTGATTTATTCTTGGTTTAGGAACAATTTTGATCATCTCGCAAAGTGAACATTACACTTTTAGTATTTTTTGTTTTTTCGTGTTATTTCTGGTTTTAATAGTAACTAGCTGCTGCCTCCGGCTTCGCATGCGTGGTACCTATATAAAAAGTAACCTGTGTCTATCCCCGGGATGCAATCTATATCCATCCCAAATTTCATCAAAATCTGTTCACCATTTAAGCGCGAATTGGAAACATACAGACAGACATGGTTTCTTTCACATTTATAATATTAGGTAATTCCTTTTTCAAATAAAGCTAGAGTTCATTTGGGTAAGGAAATTTAGGATAAAAGTTTTGTGTTCAAAAATATATCGTATAATTGTTTTATTGTGGCCATTTTATATAAAACAACAAATGACGAATCATTACTTGAAATTGACAAAATTATCACGAAGACACATTTAATTAATGAAGAAGATGAAGGTAATGCTCTAAATGGCAATACTAAAGCCAGTTCTTGCGTCTCGCATAGATCTGACCAAGCAGTAGCAGAATCATTGTATTTCTAAACAAACCTCATGCATGTCTCATAGCTTACGTAACAGCTATCCACGCAAATTGATTTCTGTGATTGTAATACCGCTGTTGATTTATTTATCAATCAATTCTTATTCAGAGCGTTGCTATCTCAATCGCTTAGATCATTTGAAGCACTTTCTAAGAGCTTTCGTTTGCTATGAACAAGTAAACGAATGGAAGAAATATACATTTGTAAGTACATGGAGCCATTTCTTTTTTTATTATCACTTTATGTATGGAAATGATATATGTTGATATGTTATGCAAGCGTAGGTATTTACACACGTAGTTACAACTCGCAGTCTAAATCATTAGTAATGACATTAGTCTGACCAGCTGAACTAAGGTCTTGCTCAAAGTTTTCCATTCACCAGGTACAAACAACTTGTATATTTCACTTTCAGAACTTTCGTGAGTTGTACTATACATTTTGATAAACACGGGTTTTACTCACGTATTAGTTGTGACGTTAACTCGAGCGGCAACGCACGGACCGCGTTGCCGCCGATGATTTATAGATAGCACAACTGATCCAGATCACTGCCAGAGGGCAGCGTGCCAACTGAGGACATTGCCACTGCTGGGAATGCTAATACGCTGGGGCACATAAGAACCAGCTCTTGGGTCACGCGATGTACTAATAAACGCCGTAAATGCGAAGGGCTCCTGTTCTACACGGGCCCAAGGTCTTCAGGACTCCAAATCAGCTTTATTTAATACAATCATTAAGACCACTTGGAATAGTCTTACGTGCAAGGTGAATTCAGGTCCCGATTCCTCCTAACCCATGGAAAGGATGAGGCAAGAAACTCGTTTGTGATTTGACATATATAAGTTGTGACTGATCGTAACAGACTGTGTAATGAAAAACTTCGGTGTAATAAGAAGACGATGAGCCGGAAAACGGTTCTAAGATTAGCGCGTTGAAGTCTTTTGTATAAGGAAATAGAGATAACGCCGCGCCGATTGAATAGTTTTTGACATTCTGTCCAATATGAGTTATGAATCATGCACCTTAATTCGTTGATAGTCTCATAGCAAACAGACTCTAGGCGTCTATTTCCTTTTTCTGATTATGTGCTGTGATGAGGATTTCACCAAAGGTACATTAAACTACGTGATGTAGTTAATTTACGCAAAGAATTCGGAAAACCTTTGTCATGTCTAGACAAAGTCTTTTTTTTTTGTCCGTAAACATAGCCAGTGTTGCCATTATCACAGAAAAGCCAATGCATATTGGAGAAAGTTATCAAGATAAGACACTCGACGCCATATTTGCAAATCCAGTGATTAGGTAGATATACTGTGTACAGTTACTAACAATGTTACCAGTCGTATTTTCATAAGTTGCCATATCATAACATACTAGCTTCTGCCCGGTGCTTCGCAGGCATAGTACATAAAAATACATAAAAAGTAGCCTATGTCCGTTCCTAAGATAAAATTGATATCTATACCAAATTTGATTGATGCAAAAAAAAAGTTCTGTGATCTGATCGCTACTAAACTTCACAGGATCTCCTCACATATAAATCGGTCCAACCGTTTCGAAGTCTATAGGGAACATACATACACACAACGCCTTTTATATATATAGAAAATACATAAAACTATCATGGTTTTGAACAATTTTTGCTCAAAACGGGATATTTACCATGCGAGTTTTTCTGCTTCCCGTATTTCGCACAGTTGCATGCGCCACCATGATCACAGGATGAAACAGTGTCGGTGCCTCCATCGACAAATACTATAATAGAAGAGTTAAAGCCAGTGTTTCTCAACATGCATTGTACTTACCTAATTTTCACTTCTTCCTATTGTGACACTAGTTCCTTGAAACCAGTGTGGTGAAAGGATTAAAGTGCGCAGAGGTTCCTTCTCCTTGGTTTCCTTCACCGTATAGGACATATACATTGTTCGAACAGAAAATCCATAGCACGACGCACGACTAGATTCGAACCCTCGACCTTAGCATTGGAAGGCGGGGCCACTACCCCACTTGACCCCCAGCGCTCTCGTACATGATACAATACCATATTTTTTTATTGAAATGAAATAAATTTATTTTGACACTCACAAATACAAGTAACATAATAACATAGCGGGTACACGATCTACATGACAAACTAACTAAAACTAAACATGTTTTCTAACCATTATCAGTTAGGCACACAAGTACCTACGTGTTTCTACCCTGTACCAAACCCAGTCAACGTTTGTCAAAAAAACAGTCTCAGCTTTGAAATCATTGTAAATATAAGAGATATATATTTCCACTGAAAATTATGTGTACAAAAAGTTGTAACTTCCTACTCGTAATATAAAGATTAATTAGTTACAACTACTAACCAAATTGTTTTTAAAACAATAATAGCCAATTACTTTATGTAACATGTTACTGTTGCATAATACTAATGATCATTAGTTAAAACGCAAATTAAGGCGGTCGGCTAGTTCGGAAGAATTTAAATTGACCTGCCAGACTTTATTAATTGTTTAGAAGTGCCTGTTTGATTTACTATAGCAATCACTGGTGTAAAAAAACGCAATTGATTTTGTCAGGCAATATTAAACTGCTTGCATTCAAGGTATTTATTTCGTAAGGTAACTAGAAAAAAACCGTCTGTAATGTAAACAACTAAAAAGTTATAAAACTTGTAATATTTTTTAAATAAATAAATTAATTAATACATTTTGGTGGACAATGGACACAATACCCCGAACTAAGTAAGCATGGCTTGTATTATTGTGACCAGATGACTTCACTACATAGTATAAAACAGTGGCGTAGCGTGCCTTGGCGGGGCCCGTATAAAAATTTGTTTAGGGGCCCTTATGAAGGGTAAAGATTTCTCACAAATAAAAAAATTTTTTGCATAAAATTAAAAGAAATATTTATTCATCATAATTAACTATTCGTAACTTTTTCTAAATTTTTTACAAACAATTCAAATTCATTTATACACTCTCCTTGTCTTTTTTTCGGCAAACTGATTTATTTAATCATTTATAGCTGATGATGACTTTCGTTTTTCTAAAGTTTCTGCCTCTATGGACAATAGTGACAGGTCTGACAGGCGATGTCCCATCGAAGTTCTTAGGTAATTTTTTTATCAGTTTTAATTTTGAAAAACGTCTTTCAGCAGTTGCGGTTGTAACTGGAAGGGTCTAGACTTGAATAAAAAGCATGCTGTTATTACCTCCGGAAAACTGGTTGCAAGACTATTGAATTTTATCAGCTATAATTCAATGAGTTCCATAATGGAATGAATTTTTTGAATTTCAGATTTTAAGCATGTTTTTAGAGCCTTTAATTGGTCATAAAGATTAACTGAGATGTCTTTACTGTATATAGGCGACAGTTTTCCGGAAGCGTTTAATATCTCTTTGAAGAAGACAGGAGTTTCTCCTGGTTGTAATATTTCGAACATACTACTCAGGTCGCAAAGCCTCTGAAATCTTTATTTAGTTTGAGAAATTAATATATCTAAACAGCAATAGTAAGCTTTACGCGGGAAAAAATGAAATTGCTTTTTTTGACTTTTGTCATTTCTGTTTTTTTTTTATAAATATGCTTATACACGTCGGGGGCCCGTATAATTGATACGGCAGATACGGCGGTAGCTACACCCCTGGTATAAAACAAAGTCTCTTCCCGCTGTCTGTCTGTCCCTATGTATGCTTAGATCTTTAAAAGTACGCATCGGATTTTTATGCAGTTTTTTTAATAGATTTACTAATTCAAGACCAAGGTTTATATGTATAATACATGCATAATATAGTAGAGAAACACTGATAATTTTAGAGGTATCCAATCACATTAAATATACTACAGAATGTAGTATATTTAGTATCAGCATTGCACCCGTGCGAAGCCGGGGCGGTTCGCTAGTATTATATATCTATATATGAATACGTGATGCAAAAACTTTGAAAAACATTAAAAATACTTTAATTAATAATTAATTATTGTCAAATTTCGACCGGTGGGCGTGGGAGTAGGACCAGTACCACTAGTACTTTTAAATACATAATTATGATACTTTATTACATCCAGACACAGAACACCTATGTTCATCACACAAATGTTTCTTCCGGGAGGTAATCGAACCCACAACCTGCAGCGCAGAAGGTAGAGCTACTACCAACTATGCTATCACAAGTAAGTATTTAAAAAAAATTGGTTGTCTGTAAAGTCGGTTTACGGACTATAGTATAACGTGATAACGTTATGACAAAAGAGAAAGATGCGGCGCAAGCCGTTTTGCTATGCGCTCTCGCTACGATCGTAACGTTACAATGAGCGCAACGGGACAATGAGCGTAACGGGACAATGAGTCATCCTTTTTCGTGCGTGCAGCCGGCGTTCATCGATTTATTAGACGTTGTCACGTCAATATATATTCTATCTGGTTCACATAGTACAAGTTATGCTTATTTTGAGGCTAGACGGTGATGTCTGCATTCTTTTTCTTACATTACTCATCTATTCAATTAGAATAACAGGTACACGTCAAAACGACCACATTAAAATCCTCTATTTTAGCGCATAACATTACTGACATACTTACCTAGGTGTCCGTCCACAACAAGGAAGCACTTGCAAAAGCATCTCTCATTTACTAAGTTAATAAGACTTGGCTACCAGTCCGTTATAACTCACAAACACAAATGAACATGTCGTAAAATGTATGAATTATCGGTGTTTTCTTGCAATTTGTCATAATAACTGGTCATAATTGCAGAGCTTGGGCCGTGATCCGAGGTACAGAATACTGTGATTTACCTAATTTAAGCGCCGCTTTAGGATGCATTTACATAGAAAGTAGTGTTGGCTCAAGCACAGAATGTCTCCAGAGGCCTTAGATGATATACAGTGCATGTTTTGTGCATGTCCGACTAGCTAAAGTTTGCTAAAATACAAACAACATTGTGTTGCACACGCTAAAGTTCAAATTGGATTAACAGTTTTAGTTGACAGTTTTGAAATAAGTTAAAGAAGACATTTTTTTCCATTATTGAATTGATTTCAAGTTGAAGTTTCTATCAATTTTCAACTAATTAAGTTTCAATCAACACCAAATTTCCAGGCGTCTAAAATGAGCTAAGACACGTCAATTAAGTATGTAAATTTAAGATGTGTCATTTAAATGACATTCTAATTCAGACTTTGGTGCAAATAAAATATGATATACAATAATTTAATCCTATAATAATTTATAGGAACCGAGCAATATACAAATATAAAACCAGAATTAAACACAAAAACAGCTTAAAGTAAACAATATGAGATTATTATAATGTAGTGTATTAATCCATGTGATGACGTCACAAAATGGAGTCCGGCTCAGCATAATTTATTAATCTACAGTATATAATATAATATATATCTTTATATATATATAATTCTACTGTACTTGTGTATGTCACTGTCACTATATTTTTTGTATGCATTTGGGTGGTGCCCTGGATGGTTTCGATTCACAAATCAGCCCGGCAGATGGCGCTGCAGTCGGTACAATTAGATATATTTTTTTCTTTTTAAAACGCGCGGACGATGTCGCGAACGGGACAGCTAGTATAATATATAATAATAATAATATAACAAAGAGAAAAGATTTGGATTTAATTTTCACTCAAAACGGGATATTTACCATGATATATGAGTTTTTCTGCTTCTCGATATTTCGGCACAGTTGCATGCGCCATGATCACGAGATAAACTGTGATCAGTCAGTTTATCTCGTGATCATGGCGCATGCAACTGTGCCGAAATATCGAGAAGCAGAAAAACTCATATATCATGGTAAATATCCCGTTTTGAGTGAAAATTATGTGCAAAACCATGATAGTTTTAAAAGTTATAAGATTTGGATTTTTGTTATTTTGTATGTAACGAACAAACATAAAAACTACTGGACCGATTTGAAAAATTATTTTACCGTTGAAAAGCTACACTATCCTCGGGTGACATAGGCTACTTTTTATCCCGGGAAAATTCGTTTGTCCCGGGAAAAAACTTCAACGCGGGCGAAGCTGCGCGCGGACAGCTAGTTTATTATATTGTAGTTAGCACGGATAAACCAATTATATTAATTAAAGTCAATCTGAACTTTTAAAATTAGATTGTAAGTACTTACTTACAAAATACAAATAGTATGAAACGTACTGCAGTCATCTATGCTCACAAAAACTTAAACAATCCGATAAAATTTTCACCCATCCATCCGCAAATAAATCGCATTCAGTAGTGCAACCGAACACAACACTGATCTCCCGCGGAAACGAGGAGGTTGCGTCACGGCTTTAAAACAATAAAAATGTAATATAACATTCCAAATAAATACTACTAAATTAAAAACCAGGACAGATAAAAGTTACTAGATCTCGTGCTACTTTTTAGAACCAGTGTGGAGAAAGGCAGTGCGCCTCAGAGGCTCCATTCGTGCAATTAGCACATGTCCTCCATCTTTTTGGGTTACATGACATGCCAGCTTTCTCACGATATTCCTTTACCGTTTGAGAGTACTGGTAAAGCGCACATACAATTTACGAACAGAAAAAAAACATTGGTCACTGTAACCAATGGATTAGTGACCAGGTCTGGCGCCCCTGTTTTCCATGTTACTGAAACCATAGAAAGCCACAAGTAGCTTATAATTGACCCTCCACACCAGCTGATGTAGTTTGATGACGATAGCTGTTTAACTTTCAATTATGCAAGAATTCACCTATCAATAATAGTATGATATATGGCGGATATTATGCGAGATGTTACAACCACTTTAACCTATAACATCAACCAATTTCCTCTGAGAGTAGAAGTAGGTACTTTTTGTAATTTGCTTATAAGTTTGCTCAATTACTTTATTGGTATTATCGCACTCATAAGCTGTACATTATATTAGTATTTTTTGTTGGTGTTTTTAGGGTACCTCAAATAGAAAACGATGTGATCATAAAGGGACACTCATCATATCAGACCCTAGAAGTCCAATGCCGAAGATAGGCCTCCCCAATTGATTTCCTGGAAGAACGATTTTCCATCCACCGATTTCCCGCGATAATGTCGATGTCCCGCGACAATGTCATGAGTCCATCGGGTGGGGGGTCCTCCTACACTTCGTTTTCCTGTCTTTGGTCGCCATTCGAGAACTTTTATTCTCCAACGGTTATCAGTTCTGCGAGTTATATGGCCAGCCCATTGCCACTTCAACTTGCAAATTTAGAGTGTTATGTCGGTGACTTTGGTTCTTCTACGGATTTTTGCGGTATTTATCCGATATATCTGATAGTTGCGGATTTTATCACGTCATGAACATCCAACATAGCTCTCTCCATAGCCATCTTTCCGTGTGTCTATATGACCTTTTTCAAGACCTTTTATCTCAGAAACGCGTGTAGGTAAAGAGCAAAAAAACATATCAAATAATGAAGTCTTAAGTCCCTAGAGGCTATAATAAAACTTCTAATTGAACGCATTCGAATAACAACGAAATTCGAATTCGAATACAACCATTTATGCCGCATATTTCGGACTCGCCAGTAAATGAAAACTTATGGGTTACTTTCCTTATACACTTTTTCACACTTGACGAGACTGCCGATGCCGATACGCGTCCCGATCCAAATGCCCAGGATCATATCCTGATAGATGTGCAATAATGGATCCTCTAGTTCTAATGCAGGGAAGTAACTGGGTAAGACAGCTGGTTGAATAATATCTGTTCTCTGTTGTTACAGGGTAAAGAGAGGAGTGATCGTGAGGATCTTACAACGGATATCCAGCATAGAAAAGAAACCTTTTACAGGGTAAGTAATGTTGGTAGTTTCATAAGGTTAAAATATAACGTTGACAAAGAGCTGGCTCATATCTGGCTTAAACCATTCAACGTGGCCAATGCCGCCAGCGTTCAGGGATGTTGCTCTCTCGCGGTGATAGATAGATTGATTAACACTTTATTGTACACAAGAGAACACACAAAATAAATGATTAGCAATACAGTTGTACTATGGACGGCCTTATCGCTAATAGCGATCTCTTCCAGGCAACCTTTGGATGAACAGGATAGACAAAAACAAAAAGGCGGCGGTGTACAAAATAGTGATCTGTATAGTGTATAATGCTGATCTGAATAAATAATAATCAATAATAATAACAATAAATAATGCCGGACATTTCACACAGCATCATCTGGCCCCAAAGTAAGCAGAGCTTGAGTTATGGGTATCACATGACTGATATACTATTTATATTTAGTTTTTTTTTGTAAATACATCATAGAAACACCCAGATCCGAGACAAATACTTGGATCAATGGATCATACTTCGTTTGAAATTGTCCTTAGAATAGCTCAACGGTTTCAAATGTATTTTAGAAGGGTGAATCTTATAATCACATAGAAGCTTGTTTAAATCTATTGTCATCTTCATTTTTTTGTATTAGAATGACAAAGACAAAATATACTTAAACGTTACGTAACTAGTTATATGATTAATATTTACACCTAAATCGGATTATTTACCATGATATGAGAGTTTTAATATCTCGTGATCGTGGCGCATGCAACTGTGCCGAAATATCGGGAAGCAGAAAAACTTATATATCTATGATAAATAAATAAATAATGCCGGACATTTCACACAACATCATCAGGCTTCTAAGAAAGCAGAGCTTGTGTTATGGGTACCACATGACTAATATACTTACTACTTTATATTTTTTTTTGTACATATATATGTACATTTATTCATAGAAACAACCACACCTGAGACCAATATTTGCAGATCATACAAACATTAATCCCGCGGTGGGAATCGACCCCGCAACCTTTTATAGGTTATATGACTAAATTCAAATTCAGTTTATTTACAGCTTAATACAACATATTACAAATATTATATATCCAATGCATTATAAGAGATTCTACAAATTTGTGTAGTACATTTTGGGATACCACACTTGTTACCTACAGTCAACATTCTCAACAATTTGATAATATCTCAGCCTTTATAACGTGTGGCATAGACCGCCGGAAAAAACGACCTGAGCAATAAAAGGCTTTTTTAGTTGCATTCGATCAGGCGTTCACATACCTAATTGAATTCTACTAACTCTATATATACCTTTAAATGGTGCTCTGTTGACTTATTTAATAGTACTAAGGTACCTTTTTTGTGTGCTATTCGGAATTAATTCACCCTTTCACAAATATTGACGACCTCTGTAGCGCAGTGGGCTTAGATCCGGCTGAGACGCAAAAGGTTGCGGGTTCGATTCCCGCCGCGGGACAAATGTTTGTATGATCTGCAAGTATTTGTCTCGGGTTTGGGTGTTTCTATGTATTATATGTATGTGTTTACAAAAAAGTATATAAGTAGTATATCAGTCATGTGGTACCCATAACACAAGCTCTGCTTACTTTGGAGCCAGATGATGTAGTGTGAAATGTCCGGGATTATTTAAATAAATAAAAAATAAATTTTTGTCTAACTTGAATGTTGCCTCGTGCCACACAATTACCTTTACATAAGAATGCTTAACTCGTACGCGCAATTTCTGGGGTTTGAATAAAATACTCAAAGTAATGTGTCATTTTAAAGGGTTTCTTTACTTTTTCTTCTTCTTCTTCTTCTTCTTCTTATGACACTTAACACTAGTTATTTACAACCAGTGTGGTAAAAGCATTAAAATGCTCCTCAGAGGTTCCTTTCATGCACCTGGTACCTTTAAACTTATTTTTAGATGATACGATATGCCGATTTTTTCACGACGTTTTCCTTCACCGTTTGAGAGTACTGGCACACATTCTTTGACTAGACTAGATTTTGACTAGAAAAATGCACTGGAATCGGACCCGAATTCGAAACCCTCTTGAATTCGGGTCCGAATCCAATGGATTGTGGGTGTCTTTACTTGACTTGAATGATGTATGTAAATGATATTTTCAGGAGGCCCCGTCGGCGTCGGACGAGGATTCCGCTGTGTCGTCGGCGCCGGCATCTCTCTCTCCGCAGCCGCTCAACGACATGTGGGTCAGTATCTCGATTAACAATTATTCAAAAATCACATCTGCAACCCATTTATTGAGACCATTTCAATGAGCCCAATCACGATATCTATGCTGTAAGTTTGCGAGGAACTCCTTACCAACTTACAAAGTGTTCAACTTTCATGTTTCAAAACATATTTGAGTAGATATGAGTTTTGAGTTTACAGCAAAGATATCGTGTCCCCTGAAATCTGTAGGATCACCTGATATCACCTGGATATCACTTGGATCACCTGGAATCCGCAGGACACCCAACCGTTATGTAAAGGGTGTTGTTCTATTTGCTTCGGGGGATAAAAATAAATATTACTCGATACATTCACTATGATATTCAGCTACAATTTTGAAACTCCCATTTTAGGGCACCTAGCTAAACCCACCTTGTTATTTGTCCATAACAAATCAACGAAGGGCAATGTCAACATAGTTCGTGGTCAGTACTTGGATATTACCTTCATCAAAGCACTTCCATGCTTTGGAGGGCAGGTTATGTGGTCGGTCTCAGCTTTTGAAAAGAACGAAGAAAGAAGGAATGAAAAAAATTATCGTTTAATTTACCCACTCCACAAACAAGCTCTTAAATGTCAAAGAATGTAAAAAAAAAATCTATGACGGAGGCTTTTTAACGACCTATAAACTTGCTTAAGTTTTGCCACTAACTGATCCGAAGTAGAAAGGCACCATCAATTGCCTGTAACAAATCCTTGGATAAAATCTAAGATCCTGAGATCAAGAGAAAATGGTTTCTCTAATCCGATTAAAATTGCATTGGTTCAGCGATAATATCTTCATTTAATTATATGGTTTCATTGGACCATAATTGCTGTAATTAGTAAATGCAACAATTATTTACTGTTCACTTAGTTAATTAACATTTTTGTTAGAACTAATTAAAACATGCCAATTGGAGCAGTACCAAAAGCCTGACAATACACTAAGTTCTAGTAAATAACTCTAGTCAGCATAGAAGGTGGCTACTAGGTTTTGCTGAGGTTTTCTCGAAGTTCGAAGAATTTCAGTTCATTGTTTTTATGCTACGATTTTGAGACGAGAATTTACGCTGATATCATGCTTTTTTATCAAAACGCAATGGACTTTGACAAACGAAAATGTTAACACTTTTTTTGAATCTGCAAAATACTATTTAATAGATTTTTTTTTAACGTTACAAAACAGTGAGAATATAGCATAAGTCATTTATACATCGTGAAGGAAAATAGGCTCATCATGTGATAGAGGAGTGTGGACTGCTGTATCGCTGGTGTTTAGTGGCGCCATCGGGAGTAGCGCATCAACTACTTCACGCGCCTCACGTAGTGGAACTTTACATAATTATTGTCTAATATACTACAATATTGTAAACCTACATTCTCACAAATAAATGAATTGAATTGAATTGCTTCTTAGCTTTAGATACTTGAATGTTTTATTATGTGACAAAATCTAGAAGGGTTTGGACATATTATGGGAATCTTAGAAATTCTCAATGGTCTATTAACATCTAAGAGGACTACTACGCCGTGGGGGAATGTGAGAATTATTTACGCCTACTCGTGTTTTTTGTTAATGTACATTAGTAGAAAAACAGACAGACGCTTGAATACTTAAAGACTACTTAGGTGACCTTACCGTTAGTTTCTACGATGATGTATAACACTTTCCTCCTACAATTTTGAAGGATAGTGGGGTTTCATACATTTTGAGGTCTTAAATGCTGATCAAGCATAAAGTAGGTATTTTGACTCTTAATTTCTAACAAATAATGTTAGACAAGCGGATGTTATCCGCTTGAATTAGAAGGAATTGGCGTCTTAGTATGTAACACGTTTCAAAGTGATCCTTAACTTATGATGCCAATACGATGCTAGACTACTCGACATACATCCACTATTGCGATATTTACAACGTGTAATGTACAATGCTGTGTGAGTAAAGTATGAATGGTTATAGAATGCCGACCTTCAGACTAAAGAGTGCATTTATGAAGACCAAAATGTCACGCAAGCTTTGCAATATTATAGGTACTTACTTACCTAAACATTTTGTCACCTACTAAACTATTGGCGCTAGCGCTTGCGTCATTTGTATTGTGTTTCGAAGGAGTGTAGGGTGACCACATCTCTATTTTCATTAATTAATTAGAATGAATTACATAATTAAACATTTGCCTTTGCTGGATAAGTAATTACTGTTATACAATGAGGGTTTTTAAAGACGATTTCAATGATAATTGGCATTTATAAGTTGAGATCACGAACTAGACTTGTTTATCAGTAGTAGTGCTTTTGAGTCTTTTACAGAGATATTTTTATGCTATAGTGTAATGTGCAAAAATATCTTCCTTTTATAACAAAACCACTCACTAAGGCGGGATTTTTTGGAAATTCAACCCCTATGAGGGTGAAAAGTGGTGAAAGGTATGAAACTTTTTAACGCGTGGTGCCGTTTGCTTGAAACTTGATATGAATAATATAGAGTCTTTCATTAAGCGTGTCCTATCTTTAAATTTAAATAAAACAAAGTGTGTGTGATATATTATCGAAATTATTTATTTATTTGAAAGATGTAGTGATGCCATTATGTGTGGAATATGACATCATTCAAATGTCTGCCACGGCTTCTCTGGGTGGAGCGCATGCGAGATATCCAATTTTCCATGACTTTTGCGCATAAATCAGGCTGAATTTGACTTATGGCATAGGTTATGTTGGCTTTGAGGGCCGCTGTGATTTGTGGTTTATTCACATAGACCTGCGACTTAAGAAAACCCCACAAGAAAATGTCTAGCGGGGTTAAGTCACAAGATCTCGGTGGCTAGTTCACATCAGCTCCACGTGAGATGACCATGCCCTCAAATCTCTCATGCAAAATATTCAATGTGGCATGAGCTGTGTGGCACGTAGCGCCGTCTTGTTGAAACCACATGTCGTTGGTGTTCAGATGATCCAGTTCATGCACAAAAAAATTGTAGTCATCGACCTATAGCGCTCGCCGTTGACAGTGATGGCCTGGCCAATGTTGTTCTCAAAGAAATATGGCCCGATGACGCCGCCAGCCCAAAACCCACACCAAACTGTAACTTTTTCGGGATGCATTGGACGCTCTTGGATCTCATGTGGATTGGTATCGTCCCAAATTCGACAATTTTGTTTGTTTACGTACCCATTCATCCAGAAATGGGCGTCATCGCTGAAGATAATTTTTCTGTGAAAATTACGGTCAGTTGCTAACTGCTCCAGTGCCCATTCAGCGAACACACTTCGTTGTCTATGGTCGTTTACCTTCAATTCCTGGGTGAGTTGAATTTTATACGGGTGCAGGCCCAAGTCACGACGCAAAATTCGCCAAGTTGTGGTCTGTGAAAGGCCGAGTTCTTGTGAGCGACGCGAAATCGACTGCCTCGGATTCTCCTGCACACTCTCACGGACAGCGGCGATGTTTTCGGCAGACCTTGCGTTTCGTTGACGTACGGGTGTTGGTCAATCATTTACCGAACCAGTGGACTCAAATTTATTCCCCACACGACGAATAGTCCTCTCGGTAGGACGATTATGGCGACCGTAAAATGGGCGAAGCGCGCGGTGCGTTGCCCGAACAGAACACTCATTTTGATAAAACAATTTTATCATTTGCACGTGTTGTTGAATGCTATAGCTATCCATGATGATTTGGCAAAACAGAATGAATAAATTACAACCAATTTGACAGATGTAGTTTCAACAAGATGGCCGCTACCAACTGTCAAAGTTCGGACGTGCCTATTGGAAGACCCTTTATATCATATAGCAACAAAAAGCACCATGCTTACCGTACATAGCAAATAGCACATGATATCGCGGCTCTCAGTTGTTGCTATTTGCTTATGCTTATATAATAGCATACTCTCTCTCACTCTCTCTCTATCATCTGTCCATCGCGCATCGCATAATAGAAAGACGCAACTCGCAACGCAAAGCGTATCATAATTTCATTAGCATAAGCAGTTCTTATGTTTATTAAGCACGGTCAGTCGTCACATGCTAGGGATTGTGGTCGGTCGCGCGCGTCATCGTTTTACGCACCGCCGCGCTGGCAAATTCGCGTTCTCAAGCAGCTCACATAATATACCTACGCTATCTTGCTTTGTGCTTTTTCAGTGTAAACAGTGATTGAACATGCAGTATTGACTATAATTGTATAAATAAAGACGATTGATTGAGATTTGAGAGATAGTGTTGTTGTTTTGTGTATGTTTAATAGATTAAAATGTCTAAAAGAAATAGTGATTTACTGATATGGAACTATTTTAATAAGTCCAGTAATGGCAGTAAAACTGCTATGTGTAATTACTGTCGTCGAGAGTTGTCGTTTAAAACTAGTGTTACCAATTTAAAGCAACATTTAAAACATCAACATATTTCAGTATACAACAATTTAATAAATTTTGGTAAAACCCTCGAGTCAATATCTGTACCTGACACAATAAGTAACATTCCCTTGTCGTCTGAAATGGTAGGTTTGCTTGCGAGCCGCGCTTGGTTTATTCACACCCGTAGAAAAAGCATGTTAGAAAAAAGCACGTAAAATAACATGCATACAATATAAAGCAAATAGCAATAAGCATGTTATTGCCTTATAGCAACTTATAACACTACTTAGTGAGATTATGACATTATAGATTGACGTATAGAATACACTTCTCTTGTTCTCCGAAACATAAACATAATACAATTTCAATGCCCAATGGGTCCGCTTTCATAGTAAGCTCGGTCACTTTGAGAGCGTGTCGATTTTTTACAGAATGAGCCTATTTTTTATGTATTTACCTACAGGACAAAAGCATTGACCGAATGATCAAAGACCACCAGGTAGACCAATAACAATTAAAAAGCAGGATGAAATTAAAACGGCGGGAGTCCACTGGAGGCGATTGGTATTCAGTGGGCCAGATTTGATTTAGATTTTACCGGAAAGGATCAACGTCAAAGACAACGCATTGTTTTATGTTATTTAATACAATCACAAGGATCACATTGAATTGTCTTTATTCTAGATGAATTTAGGTGCCAATTCGTCTTAACCCCAGTTCGAGAAGAATTGACAAGAATCTCGAATCACGTGTTATAAAGGCCAATATCCAGCAGTGGATGAACGTAGGCTTATTTGTTGAAGTAGAACCTACAGGGTCTCAATTCTGTTAATTTTGAACCGTAAGAAAACATTGGATCGATCGTTTAATTCGTAGACGTAGCGTAAGCTAAGCCGTTGATCATTAGCAGATAACGAAAATACGTTAAAAGCTTTCATTCGGCTGCCGTTCGATTCTATTCGAGCTTACAGAAATGAACAGGATTACATAGGACTGTCTCACCTAACACCGAATCGTTGGTTGCAGTCGTGCAGTCAATGCCGTTTGTCGACGGAGCGCGCGACGGCGTCTGCGCGCGAGTGCACGCGACTGTCGGACGCGCTGCGCGACGCGCGCGACCAGCTCGAGCTCATGGAGTTCCGACTGCTGGAACTGGAAGACGCCAGCCCCGATAAGGTACCTACTTAGATAGAACATTGGAAATACTTTATTGCACACGATATATTTAACTTTTAATAACTATGTTCAGGTACTAGCTTATCTACACTTTAAAGTTTAACAAGCTCAGATTTCCCTGTAGGGGTAACTTTGAGGAACATAGTTAAATCACGTTTTATTTTGTCGACGTTCGATTCATTTACAGAATCTTCATTAGGGTGGGATTGATACGCGATGTAGGTAAGTACATTGCAAAGTTCAACATGCTCAAATTGCTCAGTTAAAGTTACTACATTTTGAGAAATAGTACGGAGGTTGGTTTACACATGTAGTTTGTCCTTAAAGGCACCCACAAATTCATATAGAGAATCTTCATCAGGGTGAAATTGATCCGCGATTCGCTTGCCCCCTCCCCAGTTGGTAGTAGCTCTGCCTTCTGCGCTGTAGGTTAAGGGTTCGATTCCCTCTCAAGATAAACATTTGTGCGATTAACATATTTTATGTAGGTGTTTGTTCTGTGTCTGGGTGTTATAAAGTCATAAGCATTCTATCAGTCATCTGGTCACCATAATACAAGCTACGCTCAGTTTGGGGTTAGATGGTGTTGTGTGAAATGTCCGGGATTATTTGTTTATTTATAGAATGTATTTTCAATATTTTGCCTTCTACTTCCTGAAATTTCAAATTGTTTTTAAAGTAACTGAATTTTATAACTGAGTTACGAAATAATGGCTTAATATTAAATAATCTACGTCTTCTCCTAAATTTGAACGTCGTACTACATTACAGCTCACTTACACACTAATATCTATGTTTTTGTGTTTTCTAATACTTTGAAGAAGGTTCTTACAAAAAAATAAGGAAAAATGCGACACTGGCTACTTTTTATGTAGTTACCACTCGTGCGAAGCCGCGGGCAGCAGCTAGTGACGAAATAAAATCCGATTGGATTTTCACCAGAATTAGATTACTAGTTAATTAACGTATATTCCTGAACTAAGTGGACGTAATAAAACTATTATCTGATATCAAATGAGTAACGTAAAAATCACATGCAGAAATTTTAATTAATGTTATTTATCGTGCACTACTTACGAGAATCTATTGTTTTGTTCTTGCAACATCAACTTTCGACATTTACCTTCTTACAATAAGTATTTATTTACTTGCTTTTTAGAGGCTACGAGTAAAAATGGCAATATGTAATCAGCACTTAGATAAGCCTTTTATTATACTAAAGAAATTGTATCCAAAATGAATACAAAATGCATTCTTTTGTATAATAACCTAAAGCCGCGCGAATGATCATGACAATGTTTGTATGATCTGCAAGTATTTGTCTCGGGTCTGGATGTTTCTATGTATAATATGTATTTACAAAAAAAATATATATATAAGTAGTATATCCAGTCATGTGGTACCCATAACACAAGCTCTGCTTACTTTGGGACCAGATGATGCTGTGTGATAAGTCTGGCATTATTTATACATTATTTAAACAATTTTATTTGTACATACATACATATTATACATAGACACCCAGACTCGCGGCAAATACTTGCAGATTTTACAAACATTTGTCGCGGCAGAATCGTATCCGCAACCCGCGTTTCAGACGGGCTTTCGCCCATTGCGCTACACAGGTTGTCGAAACTAAAGAAGGTATTTAATTATCTCTTTGACTTTGTTGAGTAGGTTATAAGTACTATGTAGAGAGTTAGCAAACCAAGGCAGAGTCACCGTGAGAACTGCGTAAAGCCCCTGTATTGAAACTGGCTGCCTCATTCAAGTATGCGTTAAAATCACAAAGCTAATATTGATGTCATCCTTGAGCTCTGATGTTCTACCAACTAGCACGATCACGGCGCATTAATAAGTGGCCTTTACTGCGTAGAGCACGTGTTTTGTTCTGATAAAATCTGTGATACTTTGCGGAAAGAAATCGCTGTGACTTTAAGATATTTTGTTGATTACATTATTGGATTCAAGTGTTTGTATGTGGAACGGTTTATATCTGTGTTTTTCTAAATGGTAAGTAAATATATCAAAATCCTAGTGTATTCAAATCTGGAAAAACTTTTCGGTGTTTCATTGGTTCCCTCTTGGACAACATGATGAATTATCTTATCTCTTGACTAACTTATCTGTTGAGATATTGTTAAAGGAAGCCAGTGGTGAACTAAAGAAAACAATTTTAACATAATCGAAATACATGGGTAGTTTCACGTCTACCTCTCAGACGTTACGCTCTCGAAAAAGCGGTCGTGGTAGTCAGGATGTATGAAATGAATAATAAACGTATACTTATGTTGCTCTCCTCACAATATCTCGCCATATATCTGTACCTGTTGACTCTAGTATACTCGTAAAGTATCATAAGTACGAGTATGGTACAAGTATTTAAGTATTATGGAATACGTGTAAATACATACTAGTAATATAATAAAAAAATAAACATAAGGTTACGATCGTATAAGATTGGTTTAGTTTAGGGCTAGATGGTGTGCTGTGAAAATCCTTCACCAATTTTCATATTTTTTTGGGAATAGTAGCGCATCGCGTTTTTAAAACTTATTCACGGCGTCTGCTTTTGCTGGCTCCTATTTGCCATTCAATGTGTCAATGCCGCCAGTGTCTTGGAGACGCTGTCTTCTGGCGCAGACAGGGCTAAGGGCCGGCTGAGACGCAAAAGGTTGCGGGTTCAATTCCCGCCGCGGGACAAAAGTTTGTATGATTTGCAAGTATTTGTCTCGGGTCTTGGTTTTTTTATGCAAATGTATGCATTTACGAAAAGGTATATATATTAGTCATGTGGTACCCATAACAAAAGCTCTGCTTACTTTGGGGCCAGATGATGGTATGTGAAATCTCCGGGATTATTTATTTATTATTCTGTCAGTGATCTGAATCAGTTCAGCTATCTAAAGATCGTTTTAAACGGTCCTTACATGCTCAACTTTTTATTTATCTATCAGGAATCACCAACAGTACACATAACAGACATATAAACCAAATAAATGAACAATAACATTTTATGGAATGTCCACCAATTTGCATTTGCCATAAAATAGGTACAATTTGCATTTGCCATAAAATAGGTACAATAAATGTTTAATGTTTCATGTATTTTATATACTCGTAATTCTGTACATTTTTGAAATTATACTGTTTATTTTTTATTTACTTGTGCAAGGGACCACACACTGCTTCGTGTAGTTAGTCGGTATTAAATAAAAGGACATGGTTGTAGCAAATAATATAATTACACTAGTTTAGATAGTAAATAAAAGGATATATCCAATCATGAAGCGGAACTGCAAAGGCTAGGAAACTAGGAAATTAAAATAAGGAAGTAGCCTCCATATTTTATATCTGACGTAGTGAAATTACTACACAAGATCATATAATTTATCCATAACTACCTGTAGAGTTTATCTCATATTACATGCTAGTACAATTAGGACTACACTAATACAGCTTCTATAAAATATAATTACAGAAATGTACAGAAAATACACAATAATATAAAATACACGTGAAACAGTTGAGCTATCTAAGGACCGTTTAAAACTATCTTTAGATATCTCAACAATTAGACCCTTTTAGAGTAGAAGCCATAAGTCCGTACGGAACATTCCCCATCGCGTTTTCAAAATTATTTCAAATGGCATATAATTTTGACAATACAATCTCGTACAATCAAGTTTCTTGCCAGTTCTTCACGTACTTGGGTTTGGAGGGATTGGCACCTACATCTAGTATTTAAGGTGATTCAAAGTGCTTCTTGTGATTGTGTTGAATATAATTTTTGAATTTGAATTTGACTACAGTAGCAATTTCTTGAAGTTTTAGGGGTACTCCTCCTAAACTTGCGAGGAAAACTGTCGTTTCCGTATGTCAAATTGCTCAAAACTTTGGCAAGCGATAGCGTCAGTACAGTAGTTTCATCACTGCATCTTAAACTAAAAAAGGTGGTATTGATGTTATTACAGAAATAACTTCGCGTGAGCAAAATGAGGGCTGTTTCAAGTAGTCATTTCCTATTGAATATTAGTACTCTTTGTAACTCGAATCTGAACTTGAGTTTTATCTTATCGTCGCTATTGTTGCAAGTACCTAAAATAAGTAAGTGGTGTGATCTGTGATGCTACGTCATAGCATAGATTACAGGTAATGGTTGTATAAAAACCGGGTGTGATATTCATTTTCTTAGGAGTCAGACTTATCAGTAGTAGCCTAGTGCGCACTGCGAATTATATCGCGTAGGTTATTTTTGCGCTATTCTGTGGAACATGGGATTAGACATAGGCGCATGAACTAGCGGAAAAAACAGCGTTGGAACTGACATACTCAGAATAGACTTAGAATAGGACTGTACAAACGCGCGGATTATTTCTGTAGTGCGTGCTAGGCCTAAGAGCTGCGTATTAAGGATCGTAGTTCAGTTCTGAGACTCTACCGGAGCAATGGGTTATTTTTCATGTTAGTCAAAAGTGTCTAGGTTCAAATTTTGCTTTGATAAAAGAGCAAGACATCTAAACCCCAGGGTTCAAAGGGTTCAAGTCAAACAATGACTGAACAGAGGTCAACACCCAAACAATTTATGTAAAATAATGACAGGAAATACTGTCATTTAACGGTAGCCGTTGAATTGATCTCTATTCTTACGGTAACCGGAACTCCTGTATAAGGGTAGTGTTATCATGAAATAACAGATAACGAGAAGTGAAACTCCCGCATACCGCATTTATTGTTAACCTTGGAGTATTATAGTTTTTCTCGCATAGAGCCGCACTTAAGATATGTTATCCGATATAATAGGTAGTCAATGTTTTTGCCTAATCACAAACATTCTCTTATAAAAAAACATTGCTAAACTAAAATCAACTAAAAGGCTTTTTAAATGTTTTCACTTTTAACAACATACTTGTTAGCTACCCAACCAACAAACTAATCTAAAACAATATTTTAGCATTTTTATTTTATTAAAAAAAATGGTAACTTATAGTCAGAAAACTATGTACAAATTATTTGAGACCTCAATAACTCAATTAGGTACATCAATAATAAGTTGTTTGGCTATAAAAAAGGTATTAAGTATTTATTTCTAAGAGCAAGCACACTCTATTATGTCAAATCGCTCTGAAATTTGACAAGCATAAGCTCACAAGCTTAGCTTCTGGTTCTAGTAAATTTGCAGTTACACTTCTATGTGTGTAGCTTGTGTTTTATGGTGTGGTATTACCATGACAACACAAAGCGCTACTTATAGCATTGTAATTTTAATTAAGAAGTTTATCTTTTCACCACACTGGTTTGAAATATCTAGTGACAGGATAAAAAGAAGAATGTATGTTTTGAAAATTTGTCCTCGTGCGACTTATTGGACTGTGTCTGTGTTGCGTAGGTATATTAAAGTGATAGTGATATGTACACGTCACACTTGTTTACGGGGACACTACTTGTGGGTAAGTAAAAACATGAATGATGTAAATTCAGGGATTTCCATTCGCGCAAATAGAATGACTCTTTGTATTAATCTTAGCTATAATCCCGGTTCTCTGACGTAGGTATATCTGTTTACTAGGCAATTAAAATACATAATTATTTGAAGAGTCGAGCTAAAAAGTTATTGTAAAGTTTGACATTCAACCTTTTTTTTATCATTGATAAACCTACGTTTGACCACGATCTCGCCTGATGTTAAGCGACGATGTGGCCGACAATGGGACACGCAGGTCTAGAAGACACCTATTTACTCGAGACTTGAAGAGACCTAGATTGTAGTTTTCAGGAAAGACAGACGACGGCAAAGCATTCCAATCCTTGGCAGTACGCATTATAAATGTGGAAGCAAAGCTCTTTGTTCGTAAGGGTGGTAGGTTGACAAGGTGTGGATGGTATTGAGTGGTACGTCTGCTTGTCCTGTTGTGAAAAGGAGATGGTGGAATCAGGTCATGTTATTCCTGGGCACATTCTCCGAAATGTATCCTATAAAAGATCGAAAGGCAAGCAACTATACGACGGTGCTCGAGATCGAGCACTTAGTCTCAGCGTTAAGCTGTTCACCCATCATCCTCAATGCTCTACGCTCGAACGAGTCCAAGGCAGCCAGCTGGGGTTTGGCTGAACCATCCCATAGATGACAGCAATACTCCATACCCGACCGGACATGAGCTTTATATAAAGTGGAAAGCTGTCCAGGTGTGAAGTATCGCCTCACCTTGTTGAGGATGCCAAGCTTCATGGCAGCAGTTTTGGCCTTGGACTCGATATAGGAGCCAAAATTGAGAGTTCGTGTAAGTGAAACTCCCAAGAGTTCGAGATGATCTTTTACAGTTACCGGTACATTTCGGAAAACGGGGACTTGGAGAAACTCACTTTTTTCGCCGAAAAGAGACAAGCTTGTGTTTTGGATGCGTTGAACTTAACCAGATTGGAATCGCCCCAATCGGACACGACCTGGAGAGTCAAATCCAGACGCATAAGCATCTCGTCTCTGAGTTTCTGAATGTCAGTTTTACTGGCTCGTGCGTTTGCAAAGTATCTCTCCACAACTGTACTGTCGTCTGCATACCTTAGTGAGTACCCAAGGTTTTACGATATTTTTTTTATTTAGAAAAATAATCGAAATGAAAATTGTTGGTAATATATAACTATCAATGACTCAGTAATCTTTGTACCACTTAAAATTTATTTGGTTGTAAACCAAGACAATATTGAGGCAATGAAAACCAAAAAAAACTAATCGGTTGTGTTATTTTCCTATATGGTACCTACATAAAAATAGCGTATGTCGCAATAATTTTTTGTAAAAAACTTAATTAAAAAAATGAATAGAAACGGATAGTTCGGATAGCAAATTCGTCTGCGCGTTTTAAAAAACTGAACTAAACTATTCTCGAATCCACTTGAACACACACAAAAAAACAACATCAAAATTGGTCCTGCCGTTTAGGAGTTTAATTACTAACACACGCACTTTAAATTTATATATATAAAGATAAAGATAATAATATATTTATACTTAGATATTTATGAAGATAAGTAAATATGTAATGCGTGATACAATACAAGTACTTTCATAGATAAAATAGCTCCTATCTAGTATCTGCTAGTTTAGATAGAATAATTTTACATAATAAAATATCAATAAATTCCAAGTCCTAGCAGTAGGTGCAGTACCAAGGGCCTCACGATTAGCATTCAATCAGTCACTAATCGGAAAACATTCTAAGCCTTGAACTGGTATTTTAAGGTCATAGTTAGCTGGCATCTTGCAAATTTATCTCCTTCATTTGTCTTTGTGTTTTAAACAGAACCCTCTTCGTTACCTACCTAAAGAGTACATTACGTAGTTCAATGTAATTATAGTAAGTAGGTAAGTACAATGTCTGGCCTATCAGCTCAGTTGGTAGTAGCTTTGCCTTTTGCGCTGTAGGTTGAGGGTTCGATTCCCTCCCAGGGCAAACATAAGTGTGATGAACATAAGTGTTTTTTCTGTGTCTGGGTGTTATAAAGTATCATATGTATGTATTTAATAATATACATACATATACATACATACATTTAATAAAATATATAAGTATTCTAACAGTCATTTAGTCACCCTAATACAAGCTTTGCTTAGTTTGGGGCTAGATGGTGTTGTGTAAATTGTCCACTAAAATTATATTATATTATTATTAATGTGAAGTGAGTAAAGTGGCTCTTCAGATAATTTACTAGTATAGTATTATGTTATCTGTGATGTAGGTATGTAAATAAGTTACCTCATTTACCTTTGATTTACGAAAAACATATTCTAGTACTACCTTCTATTTTCTATGCCCTTCCCAATGATAAAATCTATCTCCTTGCTTAATTTAATCGCTCAAATAGCTATTTTTCTATCAGAATACATTGAAATAAGGAATTCAGAAAAAAAAATAACCGTTTAAAGGTTTGAGTTAGCTTACTTTCCGCCTATTAGTGTAAGCTGCAAATTACAACGACGTCAAATTTAGGAAAATACCTATCATCCTTACTAATATTATAAAAGCGAAAGTAACTCTCTCTGTCTGTCTGTATGTCTGTCTCGCTTTCACGCCAAAACTACTGAACCGATTTAAATGAAATTTTGTACACAGATAGTCTAAAGCCTGAGAAAGGACATAGGCTACTTTTTAATTAGAAAAAATGTTGTAAAAGGTTGAAAATTTGAGGAGGATGAAAAGTTGTATGAAGGTATTGTCATTTTTCAGAACTAGAAGCATAACATTTTAGGCTGTTGATCCCTACTAATATTATAAATGTGAAAGTAACTCTGTCTGTCTGTAAGTCGCTTTTACGTCTGAGCCGCTAAACCGATTTTGATGATTTTTGGTATAGAGATAGATGGGACCATGAAGAAGGACGTAGGCTACTTTTTATGTTTGTACCATGCGTGCGAAGCCACGGGCAGCAGCTAGTCATGAATATTTTAAACATTATTTCATTATTAAATTATAAAACTAACAGTTACCTAATTGAAAAACTGAAATGAGGAAGTAGGAGGCACAAATATTGAAAATACACACTTACTATATATTTATGTTATTTAATTTCTTCAATTAACAAGCAGATAATCACTAAATAGTGGTAATAAAATAAGGCTCATTTTTTATACTTATATAATTTAATTTGCGGTGGGCACCGTCTTAGAGATCCTTTTGTCGTGATAACTTTACAAACATACTTTACAAATATTATAAATTCGAATGTATAATTTAAGGAGTACCTATGGATATGGATAGTATGTCCTTCACTAGTCTTTTTTAGTATGTTCATGGTGGCTAACGACTTTTGTGGGCGAGAGATATGGACAGATGTTCCATCCCACACTACGTTTTCCTTAGCAATATGTCCCACTAAAACATTGTTCTCAATTAGCTTACCTGTCGTAAATCACGATAGATTGGTTTCCAATGTGTGTTGTTCGTGTATTGCGGTCTTTGTGTATGACTAGCGACCCGCCCCGGCTTCGCAAGGGTGCTATTTAGAGTTGCAATTGTATCGTGAAATATAGGTGAACTTCACGGCTTATAGATTTAACTAATTTAGGAAATTTTAGTTATTTGTCAAAGTTTTATCATTTAAATATTTTTTATGTATATTTTTGATACCTTGGGTTACAAAACAAGGTACACAAATGGACAAATATTTAGTACTATTCCGCCAATCTATTCCTTTCTCAAAAAGAAATACGACACGTGTTTCGCCTTTCCACGAGGCATCTTCAGTTACACAAGACTCGCTCCGCACCCTGACAAAAAACACTGAGTTGACTTGTTGCTTCGCCGATCGTTGGACTGAGACTGAATATCTGTATTTCTTTTTGAGACAAAGACAAATACTTAGTACTATTCTGTACTAAGTATTTGTCCATCTATTTAATGTTTTGTAATGGATTTCCGCAAAGTCACGCCTGAATCAATTATCTAACTTGGGTTACATTACAAAAATTTTCATAGGGATGTCAAATCTTCCTGAAAATAAATTTAAACTTTTATTATTCGCTGATTATTTAACTTTCAATAGGTGTACGAATTTTGAAAATCGGTTAAGATTTTTTTTAATATATCCATTATAAACAAACTTACAGAGAATCAAATCGTTTCCCTTTATAATATTATGTAGATATAATATGTTATGTAGATATGTAGATTTAACGTATGATTTAAGTAGTTATAAACATTTAACATTTTGTATGTATCTGCTTACCTAGATATATAGATTAGGTTAGGTAAGTAAAAAACTCAGTACTATGACTACATTTTAAGTTTCATGCTACTTATTAAGCTATTATGAAAATGAGTGGGCTTTTACTCTGTGCCGTTCTACACGTTCGTCGCATATATTTACATAATTACTATCTAGCATATAGATGGTAAGTATATATTTAGTTAAAAATAAAGTTTTCCATGATCATTGTATCTGTTATCCAAAGCTGTTTAGTCCTTATCTTTTCCATATATGGAATTCAACACTGAGTTAAAACTTTGATACATTATTTATTAACTACCCACGATAAACTCCATTGGAGGCTTCTATCATCTCTTTTCGAATGTCTATTTTTGGTTCCGGTAATATCACAGCACCATGTAGCCCCAAAGAAAGCAGGGCTTGTGTTATGGGTACCACATGACGATTATACAACATATATACTGTTGGTGTTAATACATACATATTATGTATTATAGAAAAACCCAGACCAGAGACATATACTTGCAGATCAAACAATTTTTTTTCCCGCGGCGGAAATCGAACCCGCAACATCATTATATAAATAATCAAGCTACTGGCTGCGGCTTTTCCTGCATGGTATCTATGTAATTAAACAGTAGCCTATAGTTATTCCAGTTCTTCCACCAGTATGTTCAGCCCCGTCCAGCCGACTGAGCGTGAAGAAGTAACCTTTCTTAATTTACTTGTTCCAGGGTGCTAGGGACAACCTAACAGACACGGATTCAGGCTGCGTATCCCCAGGGTCTCGTATCAAGGACTCCGCTTCCCCTGAGCTCAAACGAATGGATTCCGGATACAAGTCGCCCCACGCCCCGAGCAGCCCTTGCAACCCCCGACGGCATCTAACCCCCCACGATGACTTCAAAGAAGACTTTGCGAAGGCACAATTCCTGGCTGATATTTTGGACCGCAATTCAGAGACGACCAGTGATTCTTTGAAGAGCAATCCAGTTAAGGAGCATCTGGAACAGATGATCTTGAACGCAGTATCAGTGGAGGATAGGAGCTGTTTAGAACAGGTGTTGATGCTACTGTACAACTTCCAAGCGTTGAGCAGCTCTGTCAGCGAAGACGAATGCTTTCAGGTACATATGCAGACTCTTTGGTTAGGTACCTAGTATACAAACTAATTTTAATTATCAAACTTTTGGTAAAATTGTCAAGAATTAAGAATTGTCAAAGATGACATCTCTTAAATAATTTATACACGTTTGGGTTGTATTTTTCAACAATGTAAATTTTTGTGATTACAGACGAAACCGAGAAAAATATGTGACATAAAAACGAAAGAAACCGACATTCCATCGCACAAAACTCAAAAGGCAATCGCGACAGTCACACCTTACAACCAGAAAGGTTACAAATGCGAATCTCTCGAGAGTCTTTGCGAAGAGAGGAAGCCAAACATATTGCAAGAAAGCGGAATCTTTGAAGGCGTTGAAACTGAGTCTACGAGTACTCAGACCGAAGTGAACGATACCTTCGAATGCAGCGGTGAATTAAACACCGAAATACAACGACTGAATAGTATAAGAGAGAAACTAGAAAGGCAAGGCGTTAGGAATAGGACTTTAAGTAGTAAGGAAGATGTGGAAGGCCTGGAATGCAGGTGCGTGAAATTGGGAAAGAAGCACAAGCAGTATTACGAGAGGAGGCTTAAGTTCTTGGAAGGAAAGATCAGTATATACGAGGCAGCGCAGGATGTGAAGGAGGCTAAGCTTGCGCAAAGACTGCAGAAGGAGTATCTTTTAGAAAATAGGATACAGGTGAGACCATTTACCATATAAAAGACAAATTCCACAAAGCAATTATTAATTATCTAATTGGTTTTAGTAGTTCATCAAGATAATTTCTTATTTTATTGCAGGAACTCGAATTGCAACTTTCAGAACTTCAAGATAAGTACGAGAGGCTAGAAGAGGAATGTTGTGAATTAGAAGAAATCGAAAATGACACCCGATTACATTGGCAGCAGTAAGTAACTCAGCACTTACATTAGATTTTATATACCTAGCTTCGAGATTTCAATAGTTCAATCTATGTACATAATGTATTTTCTCCTTGTTGCAAACTTACAATTTTTTTTGTTTTGTTCTTTATTGTCACTCTGTTTAGAATCGATGGCGAAGAGTACGATTTAAAAGGCGATCTGTTTTCATTATTTTACTCTGTCTTTCTATGTTTTCTTGTTATACTATTATTATCCTAGGTTACTTTAATTAGCTTCGTTTTTCAGGCTTGAGATGGACTATGAGCTCTGTTCAGCACAACTAAGAGACATGACGGAGCAACGAGAGTGTTCGAGGGCGAAGGCCGAGCGCCTTATGACGGAATTATCCAATAGGGAATGTGCTTTGAAATCTAGAGAGGTTTGTATTACCGTCTTGTAATTCCGTATTTAGAAAAGTTGACTTTTTTGCAAAATTATCTTATTTTTCTTCTGTTGATGTGCTTTCGTGAGATATGCATGTACATAACTCATAGTTATTCATGGATTGCTACATCTCTTGCAAACTTTGCAAGCATGTTTCCAGCGTAGGTGTTATCTTGGATCCATGCCCAAAATTACGCTTGAAGTGTAATTATTTTCATTGTCAAATATACCTCGCTTGGTAAATTCAACCTCGTTTGCCTTAATTCTATTATCTAGCTAAATTAATTTTAACTTGAATAACTTGTCAAAGAAATTGACATTAAATATGAAAATAATAAGTACTTCATGTATTATTATTTTATAATTTTGGGAAAACAAATAATTGGGATGATAACAGAGAGTAGGTTTTTATTATATTATTGAATACCTTTATTTAATTTCAGACCGAGTTAATGACACGATTGGAAAAGTTAGAAAAAGCCGTGCCAGCATTGATAGCGTGGAATGTTGTACAAGCTGTTGGCGCAAGTATATCTGCAGGCGGAAAGGTAACGCTCTTATATCGTATAAAACTAAATAACACATAACCAATCATTAAATTTGGCGATCTGCCATAATAATTACATATTGCTTTAAAGTATAGTGTAAAGTTGAAGTTCCACAGGGTTACCAACTTAAGATCTACCTGAAATATTAAGTAATTAATCTGATCAATTTGTTATTTCAATTTGTTATACATTGATTTATTTTATTATTTGTTACATAGTGCCATCTTAGATATATTCTTATTTGTACCTATGTTTGCTTTTGACTTTATTTATATTAACTGACTACTATTATTATTATGATCTCTTACATTTTTCATATTACATGTGCATAATTATTTGCCCATGTATTTATACCATCTTTCAAGAGTTAATGCAATGTTGCAAATTGTGTTACTTTCAGCGAGCGTTAATGAACCGTATGGGACAATACGGACAGAACACAAGGACAGTCATCGCTCAAATTAAGCAAGAATCGGCTTCCCACAATAAAGCTCAGTGTGGGGCTGTAGTCGCGCTCAATAATATGGTGACTGGGACACCTGAGACAACGAGAGAGTTGCAAGGAAAAGTAACAACGTAAGTTTTTTAGAATAATATACGAAACTAAAAGATTAGACAACAATATGGAAAAGATTGTCTGATCGAATACATAACTGATCAATATACTTAGATAATTGATTCAGGCGTGACTTTGCGGAAAGCCATTACAAAACATTAAACAGATGGACAAATATTTATCGGAGTGAGTCAAGTGTTCCTGAGGATGCCTCGTGGAGGGGCGAAACACGTGTCGAATTTCTTTTGGAGGTAACTCTTTAGGAATAGATTGGCGGAATTGTACTAAATATTTGTCCATCTGTTTAATGTTTTATGACATACTTATTATAATGTACTAATTTTAAGATCATTTTAGATTATTAGCTGAAAAGAAACAAATAGAAAAACAAACTTCCCAATTAACGCGATCTTTAGAAAAGAGAGTAAAAGAACTGGAGGAAGATCTGGAAACTGCCAAAAATCAAGTGGCAGCTACCGTCTGTGGAGCTGACCTCAAGAAAGAAAAGATTGAAAATAAAATCACTGATCTAGAACATAAGATCAGACAGGAACAAGAAGAAGCAACGGTAATAAGTAACAACAAAGCTATTTATAATAATATTATTATCAAAAGTTAGAAGCCGTGTTTCATAATTTTGACGATTATTTATTTTGTTACAGCTACCAGCAGACCCTACCATGGGCAGCAAGATTAGATCTCTGCTAATCAGTGAACAAGAGCTCAAGTGTCGAGTAGCAGAGCTAGAAAGAAGAGAAACTGCATATTTGGAAATGTTGACGCAAGCTGATGACATGTGGGCAGAGATGGAAGGCGGGTACAAAAAGAAGATTGAAGAGTCACAGGTTTCAGAGGCTAACCTCAAGGGGCAGGTAAGCAATAATTTGAATCAGCTTATGAATTTACATAAAAAAGAAATCATTATTATCTAAGGGATTAAAAGTAGCTGTAGCTACATAGCAACCTTTTTTAATCAGATGTTGTAATATTTTGAACAATTTATTTCTCACCTTCAGATAAAAAAACTTGAAAAGCAAAAAGACGAGTTTAAAAAATGCTTGGATCCAATTAAAATGAAACTTCGAGAAGTAGAAGAATCGGAGTCTGGGATGCGGATAGCTTTAGATAAAGCAGAGAGAGATACCATACAATTGACGAAACAGAACACTAATTTAAAAGCGGCAGTTTCCAAAGCTGATGCTGAAGCTAAGAAGTTTGAAACTGATTTCAAAGTTCTTAATGATAAGTTCAAGGTATTATTTTTGCTAAAATATATTTAAAAAGCTAGAGTTCAAAAATGAATTTAAACTAAAATCCTTTGCTAACATTCTTCTAATAAACAAGTAATAATATATAAAAAGAAAACTTATTCTAAAATTTGTCGTTGTAGCTGGAAATGGAGCAGCTTCATAAGTTTAACAAAAGGTTAGACGTTGAGCTTAAGACCCAGAAAGAAGTCTCCAAGAAGACGGAGGTGGGTTTTATGGGTGATTTGGAGTGCATCCGCAAAGAACTGAACCGGGCCTGCAAGAACAACCAAGAACTAGAAGTCACTAACAGTGAATTAAAGGAGGAGGTAAGACTAAGCTTAAAAAAACCCCCCTAATGCCACGCTGTTTATTTTTTTATCACACGCTGTTAAAATAGTAATGATCTGTAAATAAAAAAAACATGACACTATGCTTTTACTTTTAAGTGTAACATGAGAAAAATCTATCAGTGTAAATAAAACAGCATTTGGTAAAAAAGACCCTGAAAGTGTTAGGGCTGAATTTTAAACCCAAATTGTGTAAACAGGTACACAATAACACTTATTACTTACTGTTTGCTAATTATGGGTGTTTTGGAGAATAATATATAGCTAAGCTTAGAAAACCTAAAATAAAATCGCCTTTGTTTTTTTTTATAGAACTCGTATAGTTGCATATGCTTGCCGCGTTGGTAAATGCTATCAATGTTTGCTTTTAATCGTTTTACTAACGCAACCCGCATGTTCGCTTGACACACTTTATCGGTCACGGTCTGATCGTTCGTTCACGGAATCGGTGCATGGCGTGATGTGTAAATATGCATGAAGATTTGCAGAAGATTAAGAAGCCATGTGTTCTCAGGTCGAATCTCTGGAAAAGCAGCTAGCTTTAACGCAGAAAACTTTAGCGCAGTGCAAAAGGAAATGCGACGAGAAGATCAAGACTATGAGCCACGAGCTCTCCATCAAGACTGAGGAGTTGGAAGAACTGAGGAGTGAAACAAGGCGGCAGTCGTTCCACGCGTCAAGAGTAGACCTAAAACCGGATAGGACGGAGTATGTAGACGAGGGATACTCGATATACACCGCAGTACCAAAGAAGACTGATTACGGCAGAATGCATCACAGCATGAGCTATATATCTTCTGACACTCGCTGTTCCTGTCCGTCTATGAGAAGCCAGCTAGTCAGCCAATTAATTGAAGACCTGTTTGATAGAATACACAATACAGTAGATGATGATTTGACGAGACTGTGCAAGGACCTCGCGTCGGTCACCTTCAGAGACATTACGTTCGAAACCAAAGCGAAAATCACTAATTACCTCTTAATGGCAATATCGAAGGAACTCGTTAGATCTATAGGGGACGCTGACGCTAAGACTGATACTGAGGTTAGTGTGGTTGATGGCTTTTACTTAAATATTGATTGTAACTAAAGCGTTTGCTACCCTTACTATTTAACTAATGTTGATAACAACTACCTACTGATGGTTGTGGTTTATTATTGTTATTACCCGAAATATGTTTGCAAAATACTGCTAGGCTAAGCTTTAGCATACAAAACTTTCTTAGACAATAGGAGACTTATCAATCATGGCAATAAGTATTTTCACAATAGTAATAACATATTGGATAGCAAAAACATTTCCATGCACACATCCATCATTGTTAGCTACAAAGTGTAGTTTGAACCACTTTTTGCCAATTTCGCGGCACTTAGGAGCAGATCTCTGTACGTTTTCATTTGTTCCTTCAGTGAAAAATTGCATGATCCTCTTTTAAACATTTATCTAAATGTCTTAACGTGGTATCACATAAAGGGTGGCCAATACAACAAACCAGCAAAGAGATAGGACGATTTGTAAAAGCTATTTCACAAAATAAGCTGATATCAACTGAGTAACTCAGTAGAGATTACTCGCAAGTAAAAATGATGTGAATGCAAACGAGCTGAATGATATATTATGGAATGCGTGGCTTTCCATCATATTTAGGTAACCATAGGATCAATAAGTTAAGCGTGTGTTAGTACATTCCTAGTTGCAACTTCAGGAATGGCAGCGTGCTGTGTCATCTATGACGTACTCGTTACCTGCGTTCGGTGACGATGGCAGTGCGGAGGAAGCACTCTCGCTCCGGTTGGCCGGGAACGTGGGAGTGGTGCGTGGCGCCGCCAGACTCGCCAGTGTCAGCTGCGCATGCGCGGCCGCCAGGCTCTGCGCCGCCAGGCCCGACCTCGCAGACGCTGTCAAGGGCTGCCAAGAGGTAAGATACCTTTTTAGAGCTATTGATGACTCTTTTAATTGTAAAAGTTTGTTTGAGTTTTTTCGGATGCCGTTTGGTTTAACTTATGCTCCCGCGCCCGTAGAAAGTTAATATTTGATGCTGGTTCTTTGAAGTCTAAGGCACGTCAGATGATGTTTTAGACACGTTCCAAACGTTACATTTGAGATATGCTCACGTTTTGCGCTGTAGCTAATTATTCCGTACTCTTGCTAACCCCATTCTTCAGACATCCTCAAAGAACTAAGTACCTATTTTAATGTGATTTTTATCATGTTTAAGGATTGCTGTTGTATGTTTTGTTTTATTAATTATTGAAGTGATAACTTCTTATGGGAGAGTAAACCGCTTAGTTACGTAACGCGTTACGGTGCCAGTCTGCCTGGCTTCCCTTTCTCGCACGCATACGGTAGCGGTAAGCAGGCTCCTCCTCTCGCTCTAACCCACGGCGCTAGTTAGATTAGTTTAAATTATCGCTTCTCTCGGGCGTCCCGAAAAGTACACGTTTTTTTTAATTTACATAACTATCTTGGTATTATCAGAGCTTAACAACT
Organism: Lampropteryx suffumata; assembly: GCA_948098915.1. Classification (NCBI taxonomy): domain Eukaryota; kingdom Metazoa; phylum Arthropoda; class Insecta; order Lepidoptera; family Geometridae; genus Lampropteryx; species Lampropteryx suffumata. The sequence goes on along the minus strand of OX402557.1, from coordinate 16,596,939 downwards.
AAAGAAAACAAATGTACGTGCAACCGAGACGTTATAATCGAATTATACTACTGCTAAAAACAAAACTATTGTTGAATGATTCTGTATTTCACCTTATATACTGTCTGTCTTATAATACAACTAATGTGGTTTTAAAATTATGGTCTCTCGTTATCCCTATGTCAATAAATAAAGATAGCAACATATTTTGACACCATATTAACAAAAGTTTTTATGAGATAGACTAGAAGACTAAACATTGGATTCATTGTTGCAGGATGTTTTGGATCACGGTGATGTTAAAATTATGGAAGAACAACTAGCGAATGCCATTGAAAGTATTGTTGTAAGTATTGTCTTTCACAAATAATAATAATAATACCGGACATTTCCCACAGCATCATCTGGCCCCAAAGTAAGCAGAGCTTGTGTTATGGGTACCACATGACTGATATACTACTTATATACTTTTTTTTGTAAAAAAAAATATGTACTCTAGAATAAATAAGTAATTGGATAATAAATAAATATTTGTAGATAATCCAGCCTTAAACTAAACATTTGTATGTATTTAAATACATACTTATGAAACTTTATAACACCCAGAGACAGAGCACACATCTTTGAGTGGCCTGTTGGTAGTAGCTCAGCCTTCTGCGCTGTAGGATGAGGGTTTGATTCCCTACCATGATTAACATTTGTGTGATGAACATAGTTTGTTCTGTGTTTGGGTGTTATAAAGTAACATAAGTATGTATTTAAAAATATATAAGTATTCTATCAGACAAGTGGTCACCGTATAATACAAGATATGCTTAGTTTGGGGCTAGATGGTGTTGTGTGCATTGTCCACCAATATTTATTTATTATATATCTATGTTCATCACACAAATGTTTTATCTATACCGGCTCTGTGATTAAGTAACTTGCGACAATTAATAATATGCGTGAATTGCGCGATCATTGCTGTTGAAACACCTTTTTACGCTTATACCTCGTCTAAAAGAGTATTTTCGCCTGCAGCGTGACCGAAACTAGCTTCCGTAATACGATCTTTTTGACGACTTGCGACTGATTTTGCAGTTAATGCTATTTCTGTCGCTACTGCTCCACTTACGTAATAACCCAGAGGGTTTTATGTTGATGTTTTATCACCGAGATCATTGGCATTGTTTAATGTTTTTTTATGTTTTTTTATTTCAGAATTGTCCATCATGTGCGTTGGGCACTAATGCGATAGTTTGGAGCACGGACGTCTAGATCCGCCACATTTTTTTCTAATTTTATGTAAGTGTTACGAGAAAATAACTTTTATTACGCATAATATTCCCTAGAACTTCAATTGTGTAAGATTTTTTTTAACATAAACATAAAAAACACATTTTCTTAACATGGATTTATATGCTACGCTATAGCTACGCCACGTAGTACCATGCTCTAACATAGTGAGGATTTTCGAAAAATATACTTAAGTTTCTTCCCCATTTATCTTGTCGGAGATTTCAGTCCATCGGGTAGGGGGTCGTCCTACGCTTCGTTTTCCTGTCCTTGACATGGCTGATATGCTACTTATATACTTTTTTGATTTTTTAATACATATATATTATACATAGAAAAAAAACCCCGAGACAAATACTTGCAGTTCATACAAACATTTGCCCCGCGGCGGGAATCGAACTCGCAACATTCTGAGTCTCAGGCAGGCTATCACCACAGAGGTTGTCGTTGTTGCTGGCCGTGCCGCGGCTTTGATAAAAATAGGCCTATATTTTATTTTATTTCGGGTCCAAATCTTTAACCTTGTTATATTCCACGTGTCATCCAATCGGTTGAAACTTAGTGCTTGATTTTGTAACTAGCTGGAAACCCCGCGACTTCACCCGCGCGTTTGTACGAGAAACCATCGAGTTTATATTATGGTATTATTCATATCAAGTTTCAAGCAAATCGCACCACGCGTTAAAAAGGTTCATACATTCGTTTTCACACCTTTTCACCCTCTTTATGAGGGTTATTTTGAAAAATCCTGAAACACGTTTCCATTTATTTAGCATTTAAAGTATCCAAACCAAGTTTCTAAGAAATCACACTACCCGTTAAAAAGTTGCTGTACAAATTTTGACACCCCATTTTACCCCTTTGTAAGAGTTATTTGAAAAATCCAGAATCACGTGTCCATTAATTTTGTATTTTAATTATTCAAATCAAGTTTCAAGTAAATCGCACCACGCCACGCCTTAAAAAGTTTCATACATTAGTTTTCACCCCATTTAATTGTCATAGAGGTTGAATTAATTAATTAAGGTTGAATTTCAAAAAATCCCGCTTTAGCACTCAAAGTTTGCAAGTTGAAGTGGCAATGGGCAGGCCATATAGCTCGCAGAACTGATAACCGTTGGGGTATAAAAGTTCTCGAATGGCGACCAAGGACAAGAAAACGAAGCGTAAGACGACCCCCCACCCGATGTATTGACGACATTGTAAAGATCGCAGGAAGTCGGTGGATGGAGAGGGCTCAAAATCGTTCTTCCATAGTTTTGCTATGAAAGGACCTTCAAAATTTCAGCTTTCTTGCTTCAGCGGTTTCGGCTCGGCGATGATGAATCAGGCAGTCAGGTTAAGCTCTTTTATAGGTATAGATTAACACTCGCACTAACTTATTATGAAGATAACTACTTACATATATTTTTCTGTCTTTCCAGGTGTTATACCTCCACCGACCTCATTCAGGTGCCTTCTAGCTAAGATCATTAATTATAACGAAATGTAAATAAATGTATCATAATACAATTAATAATACTCTTACGAAATAATAATGAATTAATTATGTAGGCGAAAATATCGAACAATTGTACCTTTTAACGAATTGTATAAGTAATTTTTACTCTTGTTTTTGATTTAATTTGTCCCGTGCCAATATTTTGTTGTCTAATTTACTTTACTTTTGCGAGAAATAAAACTGCAAGATATCTTCGTACCTTTTATCATGATCCATTCGGCTGTTTAGCCGTGAAAGGGTAACAGACAGACAGACAGACAAGTAGCACTTTCGAATATATAATATTAGTATCGACACTTGTATTTTATTATGTTCTTGTTATGTTATGTTACAATTAACTTTGTGTACTAACGATTGCCGACGGCCATTTTGTAGTTCAGTTGTGGTACGGTAGCGCCATTTTGAAGTTCTACGCCACATGAAGAAAATGTATAGGTACATATCTCGTCTTATTATAAAAGCAGTTTTATTTACAAGCAAATATTAGTTTGTGTATATAACAATATTATCGTTTTAGTTGACAATAATTTAAATTAACAGTCACAATGTTAAAGAGATCTTAGTATTTTTTTGTTATACCTGTTTACGAAAAAGTTAATTTCGATTGAATAAAATTCTGTAAATTATACATGTGTGTGTTCGTTTATTTCCTAGTAAATTACTTACCCTGTACCTACGTACGATTAACTAACCTTACTTTAGTTATTCATAAATAAGGCGTTACCCTCAGCAAATACTCACTTTAGGATTTTTTCCCCCACTCATCGGAACTCCCTCTACAGCTTCCCATAAAAAAACACACCTCCCCCTCCACCATCTGGGAGAACAGCCATGTCAATCAGTGAGTGAGTGAGTCAGTGGTAATCGAGCTAGGTTTAATTAAAAAAAAAATATGAATAGTAGATTGTTGCACCGAGCGCAAAGTGAGTCATTAATGCCCGAGTGCTATGTTGGTACCCGAGCGGAAGCTTTCTTTTCTTTCAACTACCAATCTACCTACTGGGATAAAATATACCTACTCAAACTAAAAATATGAAGAATCAAAGTTTTACAATGGTACAAAATGCGCGCCATTTGTTTTTTTTTTCACCAAGTCGGTTTTATTTAGCCAATTTTTATTATCAGCCAGTATCTTTTTGATCTAATGCAAACATTTTATATTAAACTTAATGGGAGATATTAAACCTCTGTGGTAAATTTATATCTAAATAAAAAGTAAAAAACAGTGCAATAATGAGATTTCATATAACATTACTGCACTGTTTTGGTTCTAAGCAAAAAATACGTCCTTTGTGATCGGTTTTGTAGTGATTAATGATAAAATTACTACGTAGTTGAAAGCAAACAATATGGCGTCATGTCGTTTTATATCCGGCGTACATCCATTTGTGTCTGCGCAAAACTAAAAATACCTCATAAGTTTTAAAGTAAGCTATCTATACTTGTATGTCGTTAGAATTGTCATGAACTAAGCTAACCGATTTTATTAAAATTAGTACAGTTTACCATTTTTATTAATTTAATTGTATGTTCAACATGAAGTGAGCGTTTTTTTCCAAACAGGCCGGCCTGAATGTCGCGCAAATGTAGGATTGTAGAAAAAACCAAATTATTAAAAAAAAAGTTGAACGCTTGTTTTAATTTGTGTATTAATGTAAACTGCAAGTTAAGGCACCACAAGTTCCTAAAATCAACAATGTTTCTCGTATCTGTAGGGAAATTATGATATAGGTACCTACAAACCCTACCTACGAAATTTTTTTTTACCGTTTAATCTAAAGACCACATTAAAAAACACGAACATGAATCAAATCAAGTATTTCTTTTTGGAACAGTAGTATCTTTTTTGTTTATGTTATAATGAAAAAATAAGTAGGTAGATTTATTTGCAGCGCGTTCTTTCTGTCGAGTGAAACAAATAGGTATATGTAGTACAACTTTCATCAGTAATTTTTCATCAGTGAAAATTTAATGTAGGTAATAGGGTTAGATTTTTAAATAAAATAGTAATATACTCTTTGAATGATCCACGATACGAGTTGTAATTAGTTTTTGTATGCACTTTTGTTTTTGTTTGGTTCTTGACCCATTTATGACTTCGTATCCGTTCTAGTCAAAACTCTGTCAGTCATAGGTAGGCTTATGTCATCGGATGCATTACGGCACGCTTCTGCATTTTATAATAATTAGCAAAGGTCATGAGACTACGTATAGTTTTTTATGTGAAGGATATACTTTCCGATCAGTCCCATAGCAATTTCATCAAAATCGGTTCAGTAGTTTGGTTTTTCAATCAGAATAGCTGGAAAAAATATGTAATCGAAGCTACAGATAGGAAAAAAGTAACCCTTATAGAAACATAATTGTTCCGTCTCTCTGTACATTAATACCCTCTCTCATAAACACTTAGAGCTATCATATGAAACTTATATCAAATACTTGGGTAGACGGTTTCTTAGAGCTGTACAAAAATCAAGCGTCTTAGTCAACGTAATCAAAAGATACGGACTAAATCATAGTTTTCTTATTTATCTCGATGACCTAAATGCGTTGTTACGGCGTTGTCAAGGACACTAGCTTAATAAGACAATTTCTGCAATGGTTATTAAATGGCCATAGCCGCCATTTAAGACGTCAAAGAAAGAAATGCCAAAACAGACAAAATTACTTAGTTCTTTGTCCGTCTTGAAAAGCATTTAATGCGCTCTTATATTATTTATTTCTTATAGGTTTTATTAGTACCTTTTAGTACCTATGTGTACTTTTAGTACTTTTTAATTCGTTTGTAGCAAAAAATATCAAAGTAGATTGATAGATATTGAATCTATTAATAAATTTCGTCTATGACGTTTTTCAATAAAATATAGAGAATCTGACTTTCGATCTTTAAAAATACCTTCCGACAGGAAACTTCTTTCAAAGATCTGTCAAAAACCAGTAAATAACGATGTGATTCAAATTACTGTTTTATTCAAATAATCTAAGAAACATCAGAAATATGATTATGTGTTTGAAGTGAACCTGTTATAATGTGAGCGACAAAGATTTAGATAACTTAGATTTTCCCATTAAACGAGTTCTGGACCACGTATCTATTCGATATATAGAACTACCTATCTTCAACTCTGCAGCTATAAACTAAATGCTAATATTGATGTAAGTACTTACCACATTCTGTTTTCAGGTGGTGAAATCCGCAAGTTTATGCTGCCCAAGTGTTATGTCATTCATTTTAAAAGCCAAAAACATAAATGATTCTAAACAAAACAAACACAGCTGCCTGAAACTCACCTCGCCAAACCCAAGCGTAACAAAATAATAGTAAAATTATGAAAGAAAACCATAGGGTATCTGTGGGGATAAGCCCTACTCCCGAGATCATGAACCCACAATGTTCCTGTTCTGAATGCAACTCGGTCAGCTGCTTTGCCAAGAGACAGCCAGTTTCGTCGCATTCCAGTGGAATTTTCAAAGATTCCAAGTCTTGTCTCTCTCTCGGCAAAACTAGATCCGGCCTCATAAACTCCGGAGATAACAAAATAGAAATCACGGTAGAAAACGTAACCAGAGAACTCGTGAAGAAGCAAATAGTTTACGAGCTTGATAAAAATAAACAAAAAAGAGTTGTAAGCAAGAAAAAGTCTAGGCTTTTTTACGAAACCATCGACCAGAAAGATAACGTAGGTGAAGATAAGCATAACCTACCCACAAAAGTCCACCGCGCCTGTTCTAATAAAACGAATAAAGAAGTGAATCCATCAGCAGCAAATGTCTCTTGTAAAGCAGCGTGTCCATCAGCAGGAAACTGCTGTAATAAAGAAGCGTGCCCATCATCAGGAAAACTAAGTTCTCAAATAATAGACATGACAAATAATAGACATGATTTTCAAAAATCTGTTTGTAATCCAAATTTTAAAACCACGTTACCCAACTTATCTTTCGACATATTCAGCAGAATCAAAGAAGCTTATAAAGCTTGTAGCTGCAAAGTCTGCGAATGCCTCGCTGGAAAATCTTTGACAAAAGATGACTGTACCGACTTTACGGAAAATAAAATATTGTGTCCAAAACATGAAGGTTATTCTGTTAGCTGTGGTAGTTATTCACATGCTTGTAAATGTGAACCCTGTCAGTGCATTCAGTGTAAACCGATGTACACTCAAAGACTACAAACAAGAATTGTCGTGCCTGTTGAGAAAGAGTTACAGCAACGTGATTGCGATTGTGTTGGTATGCCGCCGCCGCAACACAATAATCCCAGCTGTGATAGTTCCATTGCTTGTAAATGTGATCCTTGTCAGTGCAATCAGTGTAAACTGATGTACACCCAAAGACTTAAATCAGTATTTGTTGTGCCTGTTGGGGCAGAGTTACAGCATCGCGCATGCGAGTGTACCCCTTGTGAATGTTTTAGCTGCGGACAAGGCACCAGTATAAACAGACACCCTCAATGTCACTGCGAGAACTGCCTTGACCAAGCCTGCTTGACAGGCAAACTACTCTGCACGTGTGAAAGACAAAGTAGGTTGTTGAGCAAACCGTTCCAGCAAGACTCCGATAACTACAAAGATGACCAACATAATACAATAACAATGTTTGCGACTATAGCGAACCCCTATCCAAAACATGTAATGAATAACCAACAATGTAACTGTGGTTTTTGCGAGTGTCTGTCCTGCAAATATAATGAGAGTAAAAAGAGTTCACCTGAAGTATTTAAGCCAATTCGAAACTATAACTTAAATAATAAGACTGATAACTGCAAGTGTTTGACTTGTGAATGTCAATATTGTGCTCAACACTCTAGTATTCAAAACACCAGTGCATACGGATCCGACTTCTGTAAGTTTATTATATGTAAGGGTTTAGAAAATTCCAATGGTATTGAATCCGATGTGGAATCAGATAAGAAATACACTAAGAACTATCAGAATATTATCAACAAAAAGAATTGTAGTTGCGATGCCTGTGAATGCTTTGCATGCGAGAAATTAGTGTCCACTATCGGAGAAATATGTAAAAGCTCAAATAATAAAATGTATGAAAATGGTAACAAAGCCTATTCTGATGAAGCGATGTATCCAGAGAAGAAGGGAGAAACTCCATCAATATTCAGAAGAAAACTAAAAGATTCGTTCATTAAATCGTGCGTTAGCGCATTAGAAACAAATGAAGGCATATTAAAACATTATTTATTTAAACCATCAGCTTTTAAGGCAGTTCAGAGTAAAGTAACTCGGGATGATTCTAATAACTATGGTTATTTTCAAGAAAGTGACCTGAAGCGGATTCCTCATAACTTCCACTACAGAACGGAAACAATGAAACAAGCACAGATATCAAAATGTGCCAATCCCATAAACTTGCATAGCAGAAATGTCGGACCGTCCCTTGAGTCAAATTTCTCTGATGACTCCTCAATGCCATTAATTAAAGGTAGTATACATATTATAGCTTCTAACCGTAGACATAAGTCTTGGGAAAGCTCTTAGAATAGCTCAGCCATGGTTATCCAAATTATTTAATGAATTTCACAAAGATAACAGTGGGAACTTGTTTAAATGATGTTTGACATTGAATACAATTTAAGTCTTACCACAATACCTTTAAGTGCAAAACCCAGCGTAAAAAATCAAAACAATATTGAAATAAATATAACATTTTTTAATCACAAATACAAGGAAAAGTTCCCTTGAAGTTTACGCACTTCTTAAATCTTCGCAAATCTTAAAGATCAAATCTTAAACCTTTAAAACTATACACAGTATTTAACCAATTTAAAAAAAAATTGGTTCTCTATTCTGTTGTTACCTTATAACTCCCTAATTTATGAATCGATTTAAAACATTATTTTTTGCAAGGATATACTTTACTATTGCCCCCATAGAAATTTCATCAAAATCGGTTCAGTAGTTTGGTTTTTAAATCAAAATAGCTGGAAAAATGTCATCCAAGTAAACGAAATTTCGTTTTTATAAACATGAAGTCGGTTTTCTTTTTCGTTTTTAAAACGTTATTATGTAAATAACCAACAGAAAAAACAATTACAGAAGCGAGAGACAACAATCTTAGGCAATATGAAGAACACTCACCGCCAAGTAAGAAAAACAATATGGACAGTTTAAATGAAGATAATACAAAAACACAAAAAACTTTACAGGAAGCTCGAGCATTTTCTTTACATCTACTTGGATTGTTGGACAAATATGAAAAAGCTAATAAGGATTTTGAAAGTGTGTCTGAAAAGTTTAAGCCACATGTTTCTCTTCTTCAAACAAATATTTCACAACATACTGAAAGAAATAATGGTCTAGTTGATATTAATGAAGTGCCTACAAAGGAAGATCAACAAAAATCATTTGGACCTTCCACAGAAGAGTTGATTGCAATATATAAGAACGACATCAGAATTGATAAGGTTCAGCTTACAAAAGGGTTTGAGCATACTTCTGAAAATGGAGCAAACTTTTCTAATTATTCCAAAACTATTATAGAAAGAGAAACGTGCAATGAAACTAATGAAGGACGTGATGAAAGTGGTGATAATATAAATAAAATCAACGAATTTTTGAACACTATAATAGAACCAGCTGATGCTTCATACAAGCAAGATAAGAAAAAAATGTTCGTAACAAGAAGTTTGAATAAATTGTATAAGCGTTCAATCTGCTCTAACCAAACAACGAGCAAAGAAACAACCAGCTCTAGTATCGAAGTAGATGCTACTGCTGGTACCAATACGGACAAAAACAAACTACTAGATATAAAGCCGTTGGAACAAAGAAAAAATAAAACCACTAAACAAAATACCAAAGATAATCATATTTCTGAGACAGATGTAATTACGATTACACAGCCCATGGCATATGTAAGTTAATCGATATTCTCTATCGTAGTCATTATTACAGTTAAACCGAACATAGAAGATACATAGTGGTGGAAAACATACTAGAAATCAATAAGAAAAAATCATGATTCGCATTCGTAATAATTTTCAGGACAACAGAAATACTTTTGAAATGAAAGGTGATCAACTGTGGCCAATTATAAAGAAAAACTTTTGTTTAGACAACACGAACGCGCACAAACAAAGACATCGGTCTGAATTGGAGAGAGATGTGAAAGCGGCTACAAAGGCAATTTCTAAACAAAAAACGAATGAAAATGCTACTTACATCTACAAGAATAGAGCTCTAGTAAGTTTGTAAAACCTAGATCCAATGTTTAGTAGGTATAGGTATTACCAGCAAAATATTCACTAGCTTACGAGACACATAAAAAAAAATGTAACTACAAGAAATGTGATCATTCACAGTTGTTTTCAATATGAACAGAATAAAGTACGTTATTGATAATGCATTGTTTGCTCCAAAAAAATTGCTGCTCTCTATATAGTTTAGTAATTAAAGTGGTTAAGTAGGCAAGTAGGTTTGAGCATAGATTCAGACGTGACTTTGTGGAAATTCATTACAAAATATTGAAAAGGAAGACAAATATTTAATACCATCCCACCAACTTGTTCTAATGAGTTAGACCCAAAAGAAATTCGACACGTGTTTCGCCTCCACGAGGCATCCTCACCTCAGGAACAATTGACTCGCTCTGTACAGGAACGAAGAAACTCCAACGTGAATTTACATTAATTCCAGCGCTCGAGGAAACAGTGGTTACCTTTCGTGGGTCTATCAGATTTGCAGCAACTCGCTGCTGGATCTTAAAACATTAAACACTTTTAAAACCAGGTTTTAAAAACACTGCTATCTTATTAAGTTAACCAATAGATAACTCACCGACTACGTGCACTGACCGTGCACTATAAACCGAAGGAGGTAGGCCAACCACACTCCTCCGCCAGTACTAGTTTATGTAGGTATGGTTTTAGTAAATAAATTACATTTAAGTCTTGTCTTTTTAGTGTATATCTCTACTTGTTAGTTTGTATTAACTTCTTGCTATTTCCTTACTTTCTTTCTATTTTAAACTTACACGTTTTGCATTTCTTTTGGGTCTAACTCATTAGAATTGTGTATTTTCTCATTAGATTGGTATGATAGTATGAAATATTTGTCTACTTATTTAATATTTGTTTTCATTTACATTTACATATACATCTCCATCTTTGCCAGCGAGCCATGGAACGCAGTATTCTAGAAGTCAAGCTCACATACCACATCCGAAATAGTACACTGCGTTCCAAAACTCAAATCGCGGATGTCGGACAGCAAATAGGGAAATTTAAGTGGGACTGGGCAGGCCACGTTTGCCGCATGTCGGATGCGTTCTGGGCTGAAGCCACCACAGAGTGGACACCCCTGAACGGAAAACGACCTCGCGGCAGACCGCGGCGAAGATGGAGGGACGAGTTAGACGCCCATCTTAAAGATTGGCCCACAGTGGCTTTAGACAGGGACGATTGGAGGAAGGGAGGTCTTTGCCCTGCAGTGGGACGTCACGGGCGCTTAATAATAATAATAATAATAATTTAATATTTAGTAGGTACTCTTATCTTAACATTAATCTTAAATACCTGGTACGAGTATTTGCGAATGTTACAGACACACCTACATTCTGAAGTAAGGAAACTTCTGGAGATGCCGATTTTAAAAACATTTAATAGCACCTTCGTTGGCCAAAAGGTACGTTAGTAGGTATTATTAATTTTTCCATCTGGTTCTGATCTATAGCAGTATAGCTCGTTTAGACTAAGGGTTATGAAACGTTTTCATTGATCTTGATTTTCTCAAATCATGAAACTTTTTTTACTAATAGTAGTTTTTAGCGATCAGAATTCATATTTTTTAAAATTTATTTAACTGTTTGGGTACAACCTACCCCAGTTCACTCTTATTTTGTTCCTTTTATAGGATAGTAAAAGCTTAATGTATACGCACAACAATTTATTTAAGACGTCATCCTCACAAACCAACCGATGTCGAGGGAAAAAAGATGGTTACAGCTTGCAGAAAAGTGCCGATATGGCTGCCACGGTATTTCAATTATATTTGACATTATGCACTTAGAGCACTGGTGGCCTAGTGCTGGTGGCCCCGTCTTCAGATCCTAAGCTCGTGGGTTCGAATGCGGTAATGCACTAAGTAATCGATTTTTCTGTTTTGGTATCTGAGATGCACTTTAATTTCTTACCACATTGGTTTAAAAAGACTAGTGACAGGATAAGACTATGTCAGCCTGACCATAACTTTAGTATCTATCCCCAATATAGTTTAAAAATCTACAAAAAAATAAATTATCGCCCTAGGACATGAAGGAAATATTTCGCCCGAGTTATATCGCATTTATTAAGACGTAGGTAAGCAGGCAACTTTCTTAATTTGTGTTTTTTTTTTAGAGTTCTGGTAACAGTTGTGACACAATGAAAGTGAACTATCTTAGTGTGCGACGCGTGTCGGACCACACCGTTCTGGTTAAATGGAACACGCCTCGACTGCTTAACAATGTTGAGGGGTATGAGGTGAGTTTTCACTAGCAACTACCATCATGCCATTAATTCATCACATTAAACAGATAGACAAATATTTAGTACGGAATAGTACTAAATATTTGCCAAACTATTCTTAAAAAAGAAATTCGACACGTGTTTTGCACTCCACGAGACATCCATCACGAGGAATAATTGACTCGCTTCGCACTTTAACGAAAAAACACCAATACTGCTCTGCAGACTTGTTGCTTCGCCGAACGCTAGATTGAAACTGAAGAACAGATTGACGGAATAGTACTTAATATTTATCTATCTATCTGTTTAATGTTTTGTAATGGATTTCCGCAAAGACACGCCTGAATTAATAATCTATTCAGTCAGCAATAGCAATAATTTCCATTTTAAACCCCCGATGCAAAAAGAGGGGATTGTATAAGTATAACGTGTGTGTGTCTGCCTGTGGCATTGTAGCTCCCAAACGGATGAACCAATTTTAATTTTGTTTTTTGTTTGACTTTTGAAGAGAGTTTTGAACTTATAATTCTATATATAGGCCAGTCAAAATAGCATTTAACTTTGCAGTATATTTTCGATCCAAATTCATTTATTATAAGGTTTAGGATCACTTACTGAGCATAAAATCACAAAATGCTGACAGATCCAGGTGACGCTTCAAGCGCCATCTTGAAAAAACGTTTTTGGCCGATATCTCAGAAACTATGCTCTAGGGCAAAAGTTATTGAGACTATTATTGTAGAAAATAAAATTTCACATTTCACTTTTGTTTTTTGATAACTTTTTTTTAAAACATACCGTTTACGATTTATGGTTCATTTAATGAACCGGTTTTTCTATCGCGGCCGATAACTTTTGAAATATTAGATTAATCAATAAAATGCGTCAAAGTTATTTTTAAAGATCAAATTATTTTCTACAACTTTTGTTTTAAACTTTTTTTTCTAATGTCCATAATTTTTAAGTTATAAGACGTTTAATGTAAAATGCCGACGCTCGGTGGGTGACGCGGCAGCCTTAAGGTTGTTTTCTATAGCAGATAACCGTTTCTTTTATATCTCTAAACAAATTTAATAAAATAGTTTAATAAAATTTTGAATTTGTATTTGTTTTGTTTTTATTCTAAAAATAAATATTGGATAATTTTATTAAAATATTCACCTTTCGTTTTCTTTAATTTTATTATAGCATTTGAACATAACATAATTAATTATTATTACTAACTATTTAACTTAACTATTACGCAATGCTCAGCAATCTCAATATCGTCTCTAAACAAGTGGGTCTTAAAATGAACATGAGCAAGACAAAAATCATGTCAAATGCTCATGTTGCACCCGTACCGGTAAATGTTGAGAGCGATATAATCGAAGTTGTAGACCATTATGTCTATTTGGGTCAGACGATTCAACTAGGCAAGTCCAACTTCGACAAAGAGGTCAGCCGACGAATCCAACTCGGATGAGCAGAGTTCGGGAAATTACGGCACATCTTCTCGTCACAGATACCGCAGAGACGAAAGTCTTTAATCAGTGCGTGTTGCCAGTGATGACATATGGACCTGAGACTTGGTCGCTAACTATTGGCCTCATACACAAGCTCAGAGTCGCGCAACGAGCTATGGAGAGAGCTATGTTGGGTGTTTCACTACGTGATAAAATCCGCAACGAGGATATCCGTAGAAGAACCAAAGTCACCGACATAGCACTTAAAAGTTGAAGTGGCAATGGGCAGGCCATATAGCTCGCAGAACTGATAACCATTGGGGAGTAAAAGTTCTCGAATGGCGACCAAGGACAGGAAAACGAAGCGTAGGACGATGGACTGACGACATTGTAAAGATCGCAGGAAGTCGGTGGATGGAGAGGGCTCAAAATCGTTCTTCCTGGAAATCAATTGATTTGGGGAGGCCTAAGTCCAGCAGTGGACTTCCTAAAGGCTGGTATGATGATATGTTGATGACTTACTATTTTTTAGTTGTACGAAATATAGTAAAATAAAATAAAAGAAAGTTCGTTATTATCGCAGATAAGGAATTAAACTATAAAATTTTTACTATCGCTATATAATATTTTAATATTTATAAAATCGGGATATTTTATTGTTTTTTTGTTGAATTTGTACCATTATATTCTATGCGTATCTTGAAAATTTCATTTTTACGCCCGGTAGTCCAACATTAAACGTCCTAAAACTCAAAAATTATGGACATTAGAAAAAAAAATTATAACAATAGTTGTAGAGAAAAAACTGAGCTTTAAAAATAACTTGCTGCATTTTATTGATTAATCTATTATTTCAAAAGTTATCGGCCGCGAGAGAAAAACCGGTTCATTAAATGGGCCATAAATCATAAAACCAAAAACCATAAAATAAAAAGTTTACTAGCAACAAAAGATGCAAAATTTTATTCTCTACAATAATAGTCTCAATAACTTCTGCCCTAAAGTGCATAGTTTCCGAGATATCGGCCAAAAACGTTTTTTCAAGATGGCGCTTGAAGCGTCACCTGGAACTGTCAGCATTTTGTGATTTTATGCTCAGTTCCTAAACCTTATAAAAAAAATAATTTGGATCGGAAATGTAGTCTATTCCCACTAGTTCAGTTGTCCAGTTCAGTTGACTGAACTAGTGAGATTTCTTTTCTCGTTTGTTCAATTGAAAATAAGACTAGCTTTTGCACCTTGTTACATTTATTTTTATTAATAAAAGAAATCGAAACCAGTTGGTTAGGTTATGTTAGAGTATAGAAAACACGCGCAAGGTGAGCGAGCGAGCGAAGCGAGCGTGCCGCGGCAGCGGTCGCCAAAGTGCCAGAAAAGTTTAAATAAAGTTTTTTTTATTTCTGAACTAAACAAACGAGAAAATAAATCTCACTAGTCCAGTCGACTTAACTGGACAACTGAACTAGTGGGAATAGACGGGAAATTTAGTGCAAAGTTGACCAAAAAAAGTATATTTCTACTGGCCTAATAATGACCTCAATTCTGTTGGCACCAACCGAACTAATATTAGCTAAAATTAGGTTTAGACTTTCAAATGAAACTTTAGTATTCTGCTGTTACCAACTTATCCTAATTTAATTTTATCTAATTTAATTAAGCGTTCCTAATTTAGTTAGATGGTACCAACCGAATAGGTTTTACAAATGCTATGACTAACTTAAATATATTTTAGACAATTCCTAATTTTAGAAATGAACCAACCGAATTGCCACCAATATGTTAAACCATTTGAAGATCATCAACTCATTTTATTTGATGAAGGTATGTGAGCATCTTCCACAGGTCTGATCGATTCAAAATTTTGTATCCTTTTATTTCAATTATATTGCAAGATATGGCAACCTTCACCTGATGTTGCAGCATCACCGCCTATCTGCAGGATACGCAACTCTTCACCCAACATGATAGGTTATGGATAGTTTTTTTTTCTTTTTTGGGGTTTTTTTACATATTATGTTTAACTGTTTCAGTTACTTGTGGACGGCCGATCGGTTCAGAAGATCCTTAGCCCATCGCGTCGTATGGCGGTGGTGACTTGTCTTCCTCATAGCGTCAGGGTTCTGCTTACTGTGCGAACTGTCATGCGCTCGCCGTGCCCCAACCATAGCCCCGCAGTCACCATCGTCTACCATAGCCGAAAATAAATAGTATCACAACATTTAATTATAACAATGTAATCTAGGTAGGCAGGTAGGTAACTAATCAATTCCTTAAATTATCCGGATAAGGTTTTTATCCACGCCATCATTATAATAATTTTATTATGTACCTACCTACCTGTAAGCTTCTACTTACAAATATAAATAAAGATATCAAAGTCTCGTTTATTTTTCTTACGACTAGTTTCAACACAGCTAGGTACCTACATATTTTGGAAATTTTAAAACTGGCGCTTGCGGTCGGCAACCCTGCCTTCGGGGCAACAGGTGGAATAATCTATTCACAGGCTCACGATTTAGGATCGCAGCTATGTAGTTTGGGGTTGTCGAAGTCGCTAGCTAGGCATTAACTCGTTAATCCATTATATAACAAAGTTAACATTTCAATTAACTTCCGTTAAATTTGCTTAAGTCCGTTAATCGTTAATCCAGTACCTACTATCTACCAAGCACCGCGCCGCGACACGCCGCCGTCGGTCGCCGCGAAAAACATGTTCTGGCAAATAAGTGCGTTCTGCCTGTGACATACTAATGTCAATTTTGCCAGTGTCAAGTGTTTATAGTTTATAGTCAGTTTGTTTGTTATTATAGTCTTAGTCGATGGTCAATTGTCAATTCTAGACGTCACGCGGAATGGCGTCTAGAATTTTCTTGGGGTTCCTCGTCGTTCAAATCAAATTGCACTACAATAATAATTCAATTACTTAAACCCGTCCTGTGGTCACAATTTATTCTATAAAATTCCGCCAAGATTACTGAATAAAACATGCTATATAACGGGTAAAAAATATTAAATTAGCAGAGCTATGTTACTCCATGAAATGACAGACGAAGAATCGACATTACTATAAAACAATCTAAACACTTGACATTGGCAAAATTGTCATCATTAAATAAAGACACATGCCATTAACGAAGAAGAAGACGTAAAAAATGCATCGAAAAATAAATTTTACGCAAGACAAGGCAGTATGGTCTCTAGACTTAGCCTGTTCTGTTCATATGAGCGAAGAAAAAAAAAAAAAAGCATCGAAAATTAAGTAAACAAACAAACGAAAACTGAGGACGAAGGAAATACGAAAATAATAAATTAAAATTAATTAATAGCTCATTAATATGACTGATTTTCAATACTGTAGAGCATGTTTAGTTACTGGGGTAAAAATGCTAAGTTTCAGTTCAAGAATCTCGTCAGATAATATCGTTGAAACATTTTCCAAAGTTCTGGAGATCCCAGTAAGTGTTTTAATTATATACACGACAAAGAAATCAATAAAAGGACGTCCTAACTTCCTAAATTCAGAGGTACTAATTTAAAATAACTAATTTAGTATAGGTACACTCTATTTTTGCTTTTTATTTTAGATGGCAGTACACAACCATTGTTTTTGTTTTGAATGTGCAAGTTTGCTTGCTAAATATGAAAAATTTCGATCCAAATGCTACCGAGCTCAAAGTATTTTATCGTTGATCGAAACTGATGATTTAAAGGTAAGTAGCAAAACACCTAAGTACTACTATTATAAAGGCGAATGTATCTCTTTCTGTCTGTCTGTCTCTCTTGTCTGTCTGCCTGTCTGTTTGTTTGTTACGTTTTCACGCCTAAACCGCTGAACCGATTTTGGTGAATTTTGGTATACCTAGTGATGAGATGAGACATTGGAGAAGGCTATTTTTTAAGTACCATATACCATGTGCGCGAAGCCCCAAGCAGCAGCCAATATCTAATAAGTACAAGACCCTAAAACTACCTTCTGATCGTGTCCCTAGTTATTTCAAACCAGTGTGGTAAATAGATTAAAATGTCTACGAGGTGTTTAGGTTCTACAAAATGAGATTTTCCTTAAAATGTTTTCCTTCTCCAGGTATAGTGCACATACATTTTTCAAACAGTGAAATCTATTAGTGCATTCTAAAACTTACTAACTAACTAACAAAAGTAGTAAATAAGATCTGTATTACAAAATGTTCAAGTAACCTAAGTTTACATGATCTGTATGATCTGCAAGTATTTATCTCGGTTCTGGGTGTTTCTATGTATACCTAATAAGTATGTATTAAAATAAAAAAAGTATATCAGTCATGTGGTACCCATAACACAAGCTCTGCTTACTTTGGGGCCAGATGATGCTGTGTGAAATGTCCCGGCATTATAAATTATTTATTTATTTACAGGAAATCTACAAGCATATTCAAAATATTGACAGAAATCAGAACAGACTGGCTTCAAATCTAGCTGCCTCTCAAACAGAACAACACAATAATCAAGCACCAATCATCACATATAGTGAACCTGAAACTCCCATTGAAGATGATATCAAAAGTGAAACTACAGATAAAGAACTTCATTACGAAGATGTTGACTATGAAGATTATGAAGATACTCCTAAACATAAACCTGGCTCAGATATTCAACAAACTAAACGAAAAAGAAAAAAAGAGCAAGTGAAATTCCAAAGAAAACTGAAAAAATCTATTAATACTCTTGAATCTGATGATGAACCATTAGTTAATAAAGTCACCAGAACAGATACCACAAATGTTGAAGCGAAAACAAAAGAAACAATCATTACAGAATTCAATGAACTTAACAAAAAACCAAAAACACGCAAGAAGCATAAAGAATATGATTTTGAAGAATATGCAACAGTATTGTATTTGACTGCAGAAGATGCTAAGAAAGAAGTATTATTGAGAAAAGAGTCTAGCAACTACATAAATTCACTGTTGAAATGTGAGTTTTGCTATAGAGGGTATGAGGCCAAGGTGGCTTTTGAGAATCACATGAAAAAACATAACATTGTAAGTTCCATTTACTGACAATAAATAAATATTACCAGACATTACACAGCATCATTTGGCCCCATAGTAATCTGAGCTTGAGTTATGTGTGCCACATGATAGATTATACATAGAAACACCCAGACCCGAGACAAATACTTGCAGATCATACAAACATTTGTCTCGCAGTGGGAATCAAACCCGCAACCTTATGCGTCTCAACCAAGCCGTGGCCACTGCACCGCAGAAGTCATCAAATTAATGGATCTGGCTGTCGTTAGCATTGACCAAACTCAATAAATAAATATTGATGGACAATCCAAACACCATCCAGCCCCAAACTTAGTATAACTTGTACAATGACTAATAGAATACTTATATATTTTTAAATATATAGTTCTAATCTTGTTACTAGTTATTTCAATGTGGTGGAAAGATTAAAGTATGCCTCGGCTTCTTTCATGCACTTGGGGCATATCTTCATAATAATACATAGTTATGATACTTTTTAACACCCAAACACATCATACATACATTCATCTACATATTCATCACACAAGTGTTTGTCCTGAGAGGGAATTGAATCCACAACTAGCAGTGCATAGCATAGTCAATAGTCATAGTCAAACTGTCTTACTCTTGAAAAGTATTTTTTTCATGTGAAAGGATGTACTTCCAGATTGGTTCCATAGAAATTTCATCAAAATCGGTTCAGTAGTTTGGTTTTTAAACCAAAATAACAAAATACTGTTTTTTTCTTTGTTTTTGATGTCAGTTAACTGACATCAAAAACAAAGTTAGTTTTATTTTTTTATGTGTTTTACCTCGTATAACTCCTTCATTCATGAACTAAATACATATTTTGAAAAAATATTTTATCATTTAAAACGATATGCTTCCCAATTGGTACCTACCATAGAAATTTCATTAAAATCAGTGCAGTGGTTTGGTTTTAATTAAAATAGCTGGATCTGGAGTACATATATCATCTAAGTAAAGAAAATTTGTATATTTTGCCGTCCTGTGACTTTCCAGTGGTGTTTACGATTTTCAAAAAATGAAAAATCCTAAAAAGAGTTAAATGAAAACTTTTTTAATGGACTTAAAAAAAAGGAGGTAAAATTCAGTTGTATTTTTATGGGGTAAAATTTAATTGAATGAAGTCGGTTTTCTTTTTAGTTTTGAAACGCACCTAATTATGTAAATAATATTTGCAGGAGTATGGTGAATATCAATGTGACATCTGTCAGCTCCGGTTCCCGGAACAGAGATACCTTTGCAAACACAAACTGGCCTCACATAAAAGAAAGTTTTGCTGCAAAATTTGTCCATACGTATGCTTTTGCATGTGAGTAACAATAAGACTAAAAAAGTGACGAGGTCTATGGCGCAGTGGGCCAAGGCCCGCAGAATGCAAAAAGTTGCGGGTTCGATTCCCACCTCGAGACAAATGTTTGAAAGATCTGCTGGTGTCCTACCCGAGACAATCGAGTCTGGGGTTTTGTATTAATTTACAAAAAAATAGTAGGTATATAAGTATGTAGTATATCAGTCATGTGGTACCCATAACACAAGCTCTGCTTACTGTGGGGTTAGATGATGCTGTGTGAAATGTATCAAACTCATTGTGATTAAGTTACTAAAATTGAAGTTTATACTATGAATTTTTTTTCTTGTTGACCTTCATTCTTTTAGTTATGTCCAGTTTTCCTTCATGAAAACCAAGAGGAACTTGGAACATAACTTAGGTTAACGAAACTAACGAATGGGAGCTCAAGTAAAAATAGTTTCTTTATTACGTTGTTTCTTAAAAACTATATATCCTAGAATAAAAATAAAAAGCGTTTTGGATTGTACAAACAAAGCTCTTTCAAATAACATCGCACTTAAAACAGTTGTATAACGTAAAAAAACACCCTTTTTAGAATCCCTTATCGTAACCCTGTCCAATTTGGTTCAGTAACTAGATCATTTCCCTATTCCAATCTATCGATTTGCCAAGTTTCATGCCGATCGGATTTTCTTCTAGTTAGAAGCAGTGTGGTGAAAGGATTAAAGTGCGCCTCAGAGGCTTCTATTGTTAGATTGGATTACCGGAAAGTTATCGTGGAACGAACTTGCAAAGCCAAATCGCCCAAGTTGCCACTGAGATCTTTGCTCGCTCGATCGAGAAAAAAGGAGGTAGCTTTACAGTAGTCGCATATGATTTGTAACATCTGAGATCTCATGTTGGTAATAAGCAACATTAATATTATATCCTGAATTAGTTTGTATAACCGCACACTTTATACACCACTCTGTAGGTTAAGCGCACAGCTGATGCCTATTTTCCTTTCTTTCTATCGTCATACACACGCACACACTATTAGCTGAGAGTTACCTACTCTCCAACGTAACCCAACCTCTAGAAAAGTGGGTTGGTACCGTCTGACGGCCAACTCTACCACCGCGCGCGCTCATAGATCAAATCATAGTGCGCGCTTCCCCGGCTTCCTGTTATACACTTCCGTCCCTTTTCACGAAATCAGTCCCGCAGGAAAGCGAGAGAATAGATGTTACATCAAAAACGTGTGACTTGTGGATTTCAGGCACCAAGCGAAAACACACATCAGTTTACACAAGGGGAAGAAATATCCATGCAAAGAGTGTTTTGAAGTGTTCAGGTGAGCTATTGTCAACTGGTTCCCATAGTATATGTATAGTAAGGTTATAGTATTTGACAACCTCAGGCGCAGTGGGCTAAGGTCTGGCTGAGACGCAGAAGGTTGCGGGTTCGATTCCCGCCGCGGGACAAATGTTTGTATGATCTGCAAACATTTGTCTCGGGTCTGTGTGTTTCTATGTATAATATGTATGTATTTACAAAAAAAGTATATAAGTAGTATATCAGTCATGTGGTACCCATATCAAGCATGTGGTTCCCATTACACATGCTCTGCTTAGTTTGGGGCTAGATGGTGCTGTGTGATATTTATTATTGGCCCTTGCAGACCATTAAAATACTTCAAACTACGTATCCTATCCTTATTACCATATCACCGCCTGAACTACAATTTTAGAACCTTCTCGAAAAACAATCAAGAACAGACTAATTATTTAACCGGCACAATATTATTGGCTTCAACGGTAAATCAGTATTATGGCGCCACCTGATGTGGGTTGTCATAACTGCTTTACTCCGGAAACATGTATTTACGATATAATTCCAATTTCATGAAAAGTTTATAATCTGGATTTAAACCGAAAACACACATTGGCCTTACCTGTAAACGCCTCTTAACTTGAATAGTGTTTAAGATTCGTCTTGTCATTATCTTACAAAAAGGGATGACACTATTCGAAACAAAACTTTTGACAGTTTTATAAGCAAGGTCGATCTCGTAGCATAATTAAACTATTACTAAAACTTAATCATCTGAGATACTAATAAGTTTTACATTATTGTGTCTTATTTAATTTTTACTCAAAACGGGATATGTACTATGATATAAGATAAACTGAAACGGTTTATCTCGGCGCATGCAACTGTGCCGAAATATCGGGAAGCAGTAAAAACTCACATATCATAGTAAATACAACGTGAGTGAAATTTATGTTAAAAACCATGCTAGTTTCAAAACCCATATTATTGTCTCGTCAGTCCCCATGATACAATCTATCTCCATTCTAAATTTCATTTCGTCCAACAACAGCCGTTAAAAGGCAAGAAACAGACAAACACTTTCAAATCTTAAATGAATGAATACCTAGTTGTTTAGTATAATTATTAATAAACAAGCTGTCCGCGCACAGCTTCGTCCGCGTTTAAGATTTTTCCCGGGACAAACCAATTTTCCTGGGATAAATAGTAGCCTATGTCACCCGGGGACAGTGAAGCTTTCCAACGTTAAAATATTTTTTCAAATCGGTCCAGTTTCAAAGTTAACAATCAAATCTTTCCTCTTTATAATATTAACATAGATAAATAAATAATAAATATTGGTGGACAATGCACTCAATACCATCTAACCCCAAACTAAGCATAGCTTTAATTATGGTGACCAGATGACCGATAGATTACTTATATATTTTTAAATGTTTATAACACCCAGACACAGAACAAACACCTATGTTTATCACACACATTATCCTGGGAGGGAATCGAAACCTCAACCTATAGCACAGAAGGCAAAGCGACTACCTACTGAGCTGACAGGCTAATTGTTATTCTTAAAATTGCAGCATGCCCAACAGTCTCCTGATGCACAAACGTAAGAAGCACGCCACAGAGTGCGTCTGTGAACTCTGCGGGCACACATTTGCGACACCCAGGGGACTATACTCTCACCATATGAAGCTTCATAGACAAGTACGTAGCGTATCCTATGGTTAAATATCTATGTATATAAAAAAGAAAGTCGAGTTTAGTTACACTGCTTATAACTCGAGAACCGCTGGATCGATTTGGATGAAACTTAAAATTAATATAGTTACCTAACCTAACCTACTTGGATTAGGAAAAAATAGCCTATATTTTTTTACCCCAAAAAAACAACGGGAACGGTAACGAGAACGGGGCGGGCAAAGCCGCGGGTGGCCGCTAGCGCCATCTATCAATATTTTTCTGTAACTTTGCTAATCTCTGTAATTATTACAATAATTTGAATAGATATCCGACCCCGACGAAAAAACACTCTGCTCTGCAGACTTGTTGCTCCGACCAACGTCAGGCTCAAACTGTTGGTCAGACAGACGTTGGTCGAAGCAACAAGTCTGCAGAGCAGAGTGTTTTTTCGTCGGGGTGCGGAGTGAGTCAAGTGTTCCTGAGGATGCCTCGTGGAGGGGCGAAACACGTGTCGAATTTCTTTGGGAGGTTGCATGTGTGGATTGTGTGTGCTTGCCTTTTACTAACGCTTTGCATGGCTTTTCAATTGCGGGCGGGAGGAAGGTGCATGCGTCTGCATCGTGTCTAACTCTTTGAGAATAGATTGGCGGAATAGTACTAAATATTTGTCCATCTATTAAATGTTTTGTAATGGATTTCCGCAAAGTCACGCCTGAATCAATTATCTATCTGAGACAGTCTGGTTATCCACGATGGAGTATTGTGCCGTAAATGGGAAAATGCTCGCGTAGATCACTGTCATTTGCAAATGGTTGTTCCAAAGGCTAAAGTATCTGAAGAGCTTAAACTCTACCATGAAGGATGCTCCGGGGGGCATATGGGGGTAAAAAGAACTCCATCGCAGAGATGACGTGGAAGACTGGTGCCGAAAATGCACGACTTGCGCAGCAATACGCAGCAGGACCCCATACACGCAGCAGTGGTGCATTAAAGATTTATAAAGTGGGAGCGCCATGGGAGCGGATAGCGTTTGGACATTGCGGGACCATTTCCTGCTACAGAAAGTGGAAACAAGTACCGCATGGTTGTTATGGATTATTTCACAAAGTGGCCGGAGGTCTTTGTAATCCCAAACCAAGAAGCGTCGACAGTAGCCGAGAAGCTAGTCCATGAGGTCTTCTGTCGTTTTGTGGTACCCTTGGAAATTCACAGTTGATCGCTGTTGATCACAGTTGATCGCGGGAGGAGTCTGAGTCCCAAATATTTCAGGAAACGTGTCGAGTTATGGGTACTTATAAGACAAGAACCACTTCTTATCGGCCACAATCCGATGGCATGGTTGAAAGGTTCAATCAAACTTTGGGAAAATATCTAGCAAAAGTAATGGGGCACAAGCAGACCGATTGGGATAAGCATATTCAACCGTTTTTACTGTCATATTGAAGTGTAGTTCACGAAAGTACAAGTGTCACTCCAGCTTTGGCGAACTTTGGACGAGAACTACGGTTGCCAGTAGATCTTATAACAGGCATTCTTCCCCAGTCTCCGCGCAATATAACAGAGTACGCGAGTGACCTTCGCAACAAATTGAACGATGTACACGAACGCGTTCGCCAATCCAGCCAACATAATTATGTCTGAAAAAATTAAATGAAGACTCGATATGACCGAAAATTATTCGTTTTCGTTTACGTATTAATATATAGATGATATTGTTATGTTGTATTTGTATAATAAACTCAATAAATTTCTTTAAAAAATGTTAATTTACAAATAAAAGTTTGCAGTGAATCTGGGTACAAATTTTTGTTGTCGGCAACGATTCTGCATGGAGTCAATTAGGTTTTTGATTTCCACCTGGGACAATTAGTCCCATTGGAACTTGAGCAGGCATTTTGGCATTCAGGCCCCTTCTCTGGAGCATATCCCACAAATGCTCAATGGGATGCAAGTCAGGCGATTGAGCTGGCCATAGCAAAACGCGTATATTTTCGCCCTATTTATTCTTGAGTCCGTCTCGCTGTGTGCGGACTGCACTATTGAATACGACGAGATCGATTTCCGTGACAGATCTGTGAGCATCTGTGGACGACGTGCACGAAGACCATACTCTCGCAGTCTGTTTCGCATAGTTTGGGGACAAACAGCGGGACCATCAGTATTCAGTAGCCTTGATGCGATCTCTTGGGCAGCTTCGGTTCACGTCTACATGTTACCTGGATGTATCGGTCTTGACGACGAGTGGTACTACGCCCTCGGTCTGGGTGCTGTTCAGACGGATCACCTATGTCGCAATAACGCCTCCAGAGTCGGCAAATTGCGCTTCGATGAACACCGAAATCCCGGACAACATACGCTTGACTGTTTTCAACTTTTAGCATCCCTACAGCTCTTTGCATCTCTTCCGCGGTAAGATGACGACGCTCCATTACACAGTAAAACTCGTGGACTATTATTCGCGACACACAACAAAGGATTACTGCGGTTTGAATTTTTTTTTCGTTGAATAAGAAATAAACTGCATCTATGAAATGCAACATATGAAATATACAGAAGAATGATTTTATTGTCTAAAAACATAATTTACTGAAAAAAATGGTTTGATAATCACGAAAGTTTAAAACGAAGTAAAAAACTAATACTACAAAAGTTATGAGTTGCTTAGACTTTCAAAACTTTCGTGAGTTGTACTATACATTTTGACAAACACGGGCTCTACTCACGTATTATTTTGTCGATGGAGGCACCGACATTGTTTCGATTCATCTAGAGAATCTTCATCAGGGTGAGATTGATCCGCGGTCCGCTCGTTGCCGCTCGAGCTCACGGTTCGCACTAATGAAACGAAACAATGTCGGTGCCTCCATCGACAAAATAATACGTGAGTAAAGCCCGTGTTTGTCAAAATGCTTAGACTTTTTTGATGTGTGTACGTACATATAAACACTCAGACCCTATATTGTAATACCCTACAAGCTTCCGCCCGTGGCTCCGCTCTTTTTACAGGTCATAGACTACATATATTCCAAACCTAATTTATTGTTTGTTTATCAAACACTAGCTTCGCGAATTTCATTTCGCTTCAATATTTTTGACATTAAAATTTCCTTGTAAATTACAATATAGCTCAATTTACATCGGAATAATGTAGCTTTCCATAAGTGAAAATGTTAGTTACCTCATAACTCTGTCTGTATTAATCGATTTGAAAAAATCTGTTAAATTTAATGTGAAAGGATGTACTTCCCGATTGGTCCCATATAAATTTCATAAAAATCTGTTTAGTAGTTAGATTTTTAAATCAATAAAACTGAAAAATCCACTTGGATAAAACGAAATTTTGATATTTTGCTTTTTTATACATAAAGTTGGTTGTGTCTTTAGTTTTTAAAACGTAATTATTGAGTTCATACATTACAAACAATTTTACAAACTTACAATCGCTCATCAATTGTTCCCTCTTTATATAAACATTATGTACAACATATTTACAAACATCGACACAAGCCTGACTTTTGACTAGCCAGTCAGCTCAGTTGGTAGTAGCTCTGTAACCCTGTAGGTTGAGGGTTCGATTCCCTCCCAGGACACGCATTTGTGTGACGAACATATATGTTTGTTCTGTGTCTCTGTGTTATAAAGTATCTTATCAATTTATTTAAAAATATATTAGTATTCTATCAGCCATCTGGTGACTATATATCCAGCTATGCTTAGATTCGGACTAGATGGTGTTATGTGCATTGTCCACTATTATATTTTATAATTTATTTATTTTATAAGCATTATAAAATAATAATAGGATTTGTTGGATAATTGTTGCCGGTCGAGTTCACGGTTCGGACCGTGAACTCGTGAACTCACGGACCGTGAACTCGTGAACTCACGGACCGTGGATCAAACTCATCCTGATAAAGATTTTCTATATGAATCGAAACAGTGTCGGTGCCTCCATCGACAAAATAATACGTGAGTAAAGCCCGTGTTTATCAAAATGTATAGTAAGTACAACTTACGAAAGTTTTGAATGAGAAATCATAGTAGGCTTCCAACCTGTCGCGTACAGCCGTTAACTTTTGTGTAAATTTGATCTCTATGGGCGGTTATGAAGAGGCACGTCCAATCCAATTTTTACATAGCTTATTATTACAGAGTTTTTGATGTGAAACATCTATAGGCTAGTGGTAAAAAATTGTTGGCCTGGCGATACAATCGGTGGCGACGCATCGACGCGCTATGATGGAATATAAATAGCGACTCTTGCGGCGACGCAACAAAGTTCAATTCAGCTCGCATATCCTCTATAACATAGCCAAACGCTTTTTACATATAGCGCTGTCACTGTCTGGGCCGGAGCGACGCATTTCGTAAAATCTATCTATGGTGAAATTTCAAGAGTAGGTACATAGATAAGTGCAAACCTAGCAATTATTATTAATCATTTATTATGCATGGGTTCTAGGCAAACTAAACAGCTAGGCTCACCTAGATATGAAGATTAAAGTAGGTATAGGTAGTCTTCTCGTGGGTGCCTACCTAATCTTCCGACACTTTGTTTAAGTTTTAATTACATACCTACCTAAACCATCTGAGGCGTAGGCGTAATATAGGTAGGAAGGTAAGTATTTTTTGAACAATTGCATTTCAAGAGTACGTACGTACGTACGTATAGGTAGGTGCGACCTAGCATTTAGCAATCATTAAAGTAGGTATGTTGAGTACTTCTACGTAGGTATTACTTACCTACTATTTGGGAATCATTTATTTTATTATGCTTGGGTTCTAGGCAAACTAAAGAGCCAGGCTCACATAGGTAGGAAGATTAAAGTAGGTAGGCTTCTCGTAGGTATCTGCCTAAATTTCCGACGCTTGTTTAAGTTTTATTTACATACCAACCTAAACCATCGTACAAATTCGTAATATTGTATTTTTTCATCATGCCATATTTAGTTCCTGACTTAATCTGTACTTTAATGTCTATTACTTGTACAAAATAATTTAGTTTTTTCACATCTGCCAGCCGTCACGTGACGGCTCACATTATTTTTACTCTTTTATTTGTTTTCAGCTTATAAACGAAAAGTTGGGTCCGAAATGCGATGTGTGTAACAAACATTTTGCTACGGAGACGGCGTGGAAGATACATCTGGTGCTTTCATCAAAACACAGTATCAGGTAATAAGACTATGAATACCTCTATGGCGTAGACGTAGATGGATGCGAGTTCGATACACGCCGCGGGACAAATGTTTGTATGATCTGCATTTAAAAAAATCGAATTGTAAAAAATGTATTTATTTGGGAGCATAAACAAGGATATATAAAAACACGGAAAGAACGATTGTTAAATTAACTGTGTCGCAAAGGTTAATGCGCACCTCCGAATATAATAAAACAGAACCCAAATTAAATACTATAACAAAATAGGGGGATTGTAGACCACTTCACAAAAATTTATTAAATCAGAAGTAGCAAGTGTGTAGTGTGTAACATGGGTATGTGTCTGTTTGAGCGCGCGCGTGTGTTTGTGTGTGTGTGTGTGTGTGTGTGTGTGCGCGTGTGTGTAAAGGGAGGGTGAGTTTAAAGGTGTTTAGCAATTTAATAATAGTGTATTTTTTTTTAGATTAAGTTATTGAAAAGTAAACATTATAATTAGGTACCTAAATGATGGGATTTAGATCTAACTATATGCGAACCTATATAGGCTTGTGATAGCTAAACAAGCTAATATATATTCCAGTTTGACGAGGAATATTTCCAAAAATATTATCAATTTGTATGCCTCCTCGCGTAGTTGGACAAGGTTACCACCTTGTCCAACGTGCCTATAACGTTCTGTATCCAGCGTTCTGCATGAATTACAGTATAAAATTGTCTTTAAAAAAATCTTCGTTGAAGTCAATATGTTGGCATATTGTTGTTGCATGCAACTCCATGAAAGTTTTGTTTGTACATCTGGGCGATACCGATCAAGCCACGCCCCGCGCGAATTATAATTATTGCACCTGATTTATTATTAGAGAATATTGGTTCACGTTTTATGCAAAAGGTTTATGTTTATGAAATTAAATGGTTTTTTTTATATTTGAGTTGATTGAATGAAAGGTAAATTGCGGTTTACAATTTATGACGTATTAAAAAAACTACTTACTAGATCTCGTTCAAACCAATTTTCGGTGGCAGTTTGCATGGTAATGTACATCATACATTTTTTTTAGTTTTATCATTCTCCTATTTTAGAAGTTACAGGGGAGGGGGACACATTTTACCACTTTGGAAGTGTCTCTCGCGCAAACTATTCAGTTTAGAAAAAAAAATATTAGAAACCTCTATTTTATTTTTGAAGACCTTTCCATAGATACCCCACACTAGATGGGTTTGATGAAAAACAATTTTTGAGTTTCAGTTTCAGTCATCAGTTCAGTTCAAGTATTTTGGGGAACCCCCAAAATTTATTGTTTTTTTTTTTCTATTTTTGTGTGAAAATCTTAATGCGGTTTACAGAATACATCCAATTACCAAGTATCAACAGTATAGCTCTTATAGTTTACATACACACCAATGAACCCATAACACAAGCTTTGCTTACTTTGGGGCTAGATGATGCTGTGTGAAATGTCCGGCATTATTTATTATTATTATGTTGAGTTTTTATTTATGTAATTGGTCTATAACCGTGTTAATTAAAGTAAATAATTTACCTACAAAAAGTACGCGCGGCCATTATGTCTACTCGTGGACAAAGTCGTGGGCGTTAAAGCTGAGCTGAATACAACTGAGTATTGTAACAAATGTAAATCTAAAACCCATGAACGGCTTTAGACACTAACCTATACTGATACGGAAGACCTATTGGTTCCTCTTAAATAACACATGAACACGAACGCATACACACACCCACACACACAAACACATATTAACAAACACACCCACACACACACACACACATTTACAAACACACCCACACATACACACCCTCCCCTCCCTACTCTACCTAACTACATGTTATCAATGTATAATGTTAAGGAACTTTGTATATTTTCTCGGAGGAGGGCGTTGATGTCTGCGACACAGTTTTACACTTCTGCAGATGTCATCGACTCTCAATGTTTATGTACCTGTTGTTATCTGTTCTAAATAAAGTTTATTATTATTATTATTATTATATTATTATTATTGGTTTTGTTAACCACCCATCAGTATTCTGGGTAACAAGCTGAATGCTTGTTTCCTCGCTCAGTTGTAAAAAAAACCTTCACATGTGAATACATTAGTTATTTAATAAACTATTTCAACTTTGACTTTGGCCAATTCTATCGAAAATGATAAAACAATACCCATAGATTTGTTGATTGAAGACCTTCCAAACATTTTCACCTATACGTTTGTAAGTGTATTGAGTCTTCTTATTGTGTTATTTTTCTTCATATTTCGAAAGGATTAAAGGGCACCTCAAAGGCTCATTTCGAGCGCTGAGCAAAAAGTTTGTGTACTTTTTAGGTTCAACAACATGCCTTCTTTTCTTAAGGATGTTTTCTTTACCGTTTCAGAGTACAGTGGCCCAAAGCATGGTTATTTTAAAAAATCGGCTGAAACGCTGGCTTATCGAATAAACTTTTATAGTTTTGCGAGTTTTTCTACACTAACATTATAAAGAGAAAGAGAAAGATTTGTATTTTTGTATGTAACGAATAAATTTCTGGACCGATTTAAAAAAATCCTTTACCGTTGGAAAGCTACACTATCCCCGGGCCACTTTTTATTTCGGGAAAATTATCTTTTTACTTATCTACTTTTTATCTTTTTTTTCTTTCTTTCTATTCTTTATGCGTCTTTACTTTTGACAATGATGTTATCAATAAATTACTATTATCTCATGTCTTTCAACAAGCAATTATTGTAGGTATGTATTTATCATCATCATCATATCAGCCTTTAGGAAGTCCACTGCTGGACATAGGCCTCCCCAATTGATTTCCAGGAAGAACGATTTTGAGCCCTCTCCTCTCCTATGTATATATATATAATCTAAATCTCGAAAACGGCTCCAACGATTTTCGTGAAATTTAGTATGCAGGGGTTTCGGGGGCGATAAATCGATCTAACTAGGTTTCATTTTTAGCAAACGTCGTTTTATCCGTGTTTTATACCGAGAGTATGACTGGTATGTTTTTGTGAAATATGTTTAATTCTAACTTTTCTGGTTTACAGTAACGGCTGTAAGTTTTGCGGAGAAACATTCAGCACCTCGCAAGACTTGAAATGCCATCTCCGCGTGCACGCCAGGAAACACGTCAAACGCAACTGTGGAGATTTACCAGCTCCATGCACCTTGGTAAGTAAATCAATAAACATAACAATATATATTCCTGCATTTTGAATGATATTCAAAACAAAAATAAATTTATTGACATAATCGATAGTAACGAGTACTAATTGTTATAGTAACGAATACATACAGGTACGCTTTTTTTCGTTACTTTTACAGCTCTACATAATACCATGTTACAGATCTATAATGAATCCAATCCATAAGCTCCCGCGAACCATGATGACACGATAAGAATAAATATAAAACAAATATGCATATATTATATTGTATATTGTGCATCATTACATATCCCTCAATTTTATTAATATTGACTGTAATTTACTCAGGTAGTTCCCAATTAACGGAACATCAAAAACTTATTGAATTGGTTTAGAACGGTAACCCCTCAGTCGCGAGAAACGATTCTCACTCGGTGGCCGTCTGTCTGTCAACTAGTCGACTCGAGTCGAGAGAATACAAGTAATTTACAAAACGCAACGATAGCGCGATCTAGGATTGGTAACAATTTAACAGCGACATCTAGTTCTGAACTCGTGAACTAAAATGCTCGTATGCTGGTTTCATTCTAAGCGTTTTTAGGATGAGTAAATTACTTGGGTGTCTTCAAATAAATAAATCATTGACTATTAATAGGTAGTTAATACTTTATTTTTTTAATCTTAGTAAAATAATATCTAAATATACATACCGCGCTAGTTATGATGTATTGTCCTTGTAATGGCGACCTAGGTACATATTATTATCGTAAAGACTATATTTCTAAAATAGACTGGATTATATTATGTGATAAATAAATAATGCAGACAGTCCCGGTTGTCTAATTTAATCTGATTAGAGTGATTTAATTCGGTTTTTTTTAATATAATATTTTATTTAGAAAATCGTAGTCGTACCACCGAATTTTTGATTTTTCGGCTGTTTCTTTGGGTTTTTTTAAACTTGAAATAGGCTCGATCGATTTCACTTTTTTTTTGTTTTATTCGCCTTAGTCAGCACTACTAAAGCGAACAAAACAAAAATAGTTTCTTTCTTTCTAAGGGACCTTCTGTCTTAAGTTATTACGTAATTACCAAACCTAACAACTTGTAGAAATAATGGTTTTATTTTACAATTAACAAAACTTTTGTACAATGAACAGAAAAAAAAACGCTGTTCATCAATTTAGCAATAACTTTTATTAAAAAAAAGTAACCTGTACTAATTTTAATAAAAACGATTATCTTACTTCACAAGGATTCTAACGATATAGAATTATAGATAGCCGTGTTTCAAAACTGAAGATATTTCAGTTTTAGCGACGCGCATCGACCTACATCGTTAGTCGCAATTATACTGCAAAGAATCACGTCATATTGTGCAATATAAGCCGACACTCAAAGAGCTAATTAATATTGAGTATTTTTGTCGAATTTAGAATCTTTGACTAGGCTGTCAACTCAGTTGGTAGTAGCTCTGCCTTCTGCGCTGTAGGTTGACGGTTCGATTCTCTCCCAAGATAATGCGTGTGATGAACATAGGTGATTGTTCTGTATCTGGGTGTTATAAAGTATCAATTCAATTCAATTCATTTATTTCCTCTTTTCACATGTTGCATGTACTTAGATTATGTCATAACAATATTTGGGATCTTATACAGAAAGTATTTCACAGAATATAAATTTATCGGCCAAAGCCTCGTCAATCTTATAGTAACTCTTATGTAATAATAGCCTTTTTATAATATTGAAAAATTCAGGGTCAGATTTAGATTTAATGTCAGTAGGAATTTTGTTATATAATTTAATGGACACACACATAAAACTCTTTAATGTTTTTGTCAGTCTAATCTTAGGAGTCAGAACATTTCTTTTATTCCTCGTGTTATACTTATGTGTAACAAACTTCATGTTGGTGATATTTTCTCTAATATAAACAATATTTTGATAAATAAATTCACCAATCATAGTCATAATGTTCAATTCTTTGAATTTATCTCTACAAGAGTCTCTATATTTGAGCCCTAAAATGTATCTAACACAGCGTTTTTGCATTATAAATATCCTATTTGATTCTGCAGCAGTTCCCCAGAACATAACTCCGTAACTCATCAACGAATGAAAATATGCAAAGTATACATCCTTAGCAGCCTTAGGCCCCCCCAGTTCTTTTATTTTTTTAACTGCATATGTAGCAGAACTTAGTTTTTTTGACAGCTCATCAATATGTACTGCCCAAGTTAGCTTTGAGTCCAGCCATACTCCTAAGAACTTCATGCGGTCTGTTCTTGGTAAGGATAATTCATGAAGCACACTGTCAATATTATTAGAGTGAGTTGAAGGATTAGTTGCCCCCAGACAAAATTGAACAACATGAGTTTTGTCAACATTTAACAGTAGATTGTTTACCGAAAACCATTCTTTCAGACTAATAATTACATCTTTTAGCATATTACTTAAATTAACGTTACTTTTTTCTTTGACTATTATACTAGTGTCGTCAGCAAATAAAACTAAGTCAAAATTGCTGTCCTTACAAACTATAGAAATGTCATTCACATACAATATAAATAATAAAGGTCCTAATATGGAACCTTGGGGTACGCCTACTGTGATTTTACTATTATTTGATCTAAAGCCGTTTAGTTCTGTAACTTGAGTTCTGTTAAATAAATAAGATTTCAAGATATTTAATTCATTTTCTCTCACGCCATAATACTCTAGTTTTTTTATTAGAATTTCATGAGATACACAGTCAAAGGCCTTGGAGAGATCGCAGAAAACCCCATAGGTTTTTTGCGATCCCTCCAGACTTAACAGTATATCTAGCATAAGTCTTGTTATGGCATGTCTTGTTGATTTATGTTTTTGAAAACCAAATTGTCTGCTGTCTAAAATATTTATCTCTACTATGTAGTTAATGAGTTCTTCAGCTATATATTTTTCAAAAATTTTACTTGTACTAGGTAGTACAGAGACCGGTCGATAATTGTTACACAGATATTTTTTACCTTTTTTATGAAGCGGTACTACTTTAGCTATTTTCATTTTGTCAGGGAAGTACCCTTTGTCTATACAATTATTAATAATGTGCATAATAGGTACAGCAATTACACTTTCTATATTTTTTATTAAGTACGGCGTAATGTACCAAAAATCATTAGACTTTTTTGGTTTCATGTCTTGAATAAGTTTAGTTACTTGCGTAATACTAATGGGTTTTAGTTTAAACGTTGCCTTAGAGGAAGGAATATATTTCTCTAGAAACATCATAGAGTTGTCAGATGAGCATTTTAGATTACATGTCAATTCATTTGCAATATTTATAAAATAATTATTAAAGTGGTTAGCTATGTCAATTTTATCATATATAAACTTATTACTAATATCACAGAACAATTTATCACAGGTATTTTGACTAACACATTCTTTCCCTGTTTCTTCTTTAATTACTTGCCAAATACATTTTATTTTATTTACAGATTTTTCAATTTTTTCGGCAATGAAATTTTTCTTAGCGATAGAACATACTTTTTTGAACATCTTACTGTAATTGCTTACATAAGATCTGCAAGTGGGATCATCACTTAAATTTCTCAAGGCGTACAAATCAAAAAGTTTTCTTCTCGATATTAGAATTCCCTTAGTAGCCCATTTATAGAAGTATTGAGGGCTACGGGGGCTATTCTCAACAATAGGCATATGTACATCTATATTTGACAATAAGTATTTGAAATATGTATCATAATCCGAAAACGATGAGATATCTTATTATGTGTTTAAAAATATATAATCTTATCTGTCATCTGATCACTATAGTGCAAGATATGCTTAGTTTCGGGCTAGATGGTGTTGTATGTGTCTTCCAATATTTATTTATTTATTTATAGAATAGCTAAAACGTTTTTGTTAGCTTGTTGGAAGTTATAGATGCTGAAGGATATTGTATTGTAGAATGATGGAAACTATTTTTCAATGGCAGTTGTTTTACATTATTTCCCAAATATTCTGTTCAATTCTTGCTGCCTTTACGTCTAAAAGTTTTGGACCATTGAAGTTTCGCCATTTCCATCTGCCTGTCTCTCCGCCTGTAATCAGAGGTCAGAGAGATTATTAGTCTTTGCGTGATGAAATTTAGCGAATTGGGATTTCGGGACCCCAGCCTAGCGCAATGCGACTATGGTGCTCTAACACAATCTATGGCGCATCTACTCGTGTGCCCTCGCTGTTCAAATACTTGCACAAGGGTAGACCTTAACGCGACCACAGTTAGTAATAATAATAATAATAATATTTATTCA
Organism: Lampropteryx suffumata; assembly: GCA_948098915.1. NCBI lineage: Eukaryota > Metazoa > Arthropoda > Insecta > Lepidoptera > Geometridae > Lampropteryx > Lampropteryx suffumata. Next base: position 16,561,347 of record OX402557.1, on the reverse strand, counting down.
AAATTTACATGGAACAATAATGGCCTCAATTCTGTTGGCACCAACCTAACTAATTTTAGTTAAAATTAGGTTTAGACTGTCAAATGAAACTTTGGTATTCTGCTGTTACCAACTTATCCTAATTTAATTTTATCTAATTTAATTAAGCTTCCTTATTTAGTTAGATGGTACCAACCGAATAGGTTTTAGGACTAACTAAAATATATTTTAGACAATTCCTAATTTTAGAAATGACCACCCGAATTGCCACCAATATCTAATAACAAAATTCTAAAACTTATTTAATTAAAGGTATGCATAATACGAGCCTGAACTAGGTAATCCTGTATCTCTCTAAAATAATCACCTACATTGACATTTAATTTTCAGTTAGATGTATAGAATAGTATTAAAAATCTTAACTAAACTTAAAACTACAAATAATGCAAACATTATAAAAATATAAACACAAAACAAATGATAAACAAATTGCGAGTTAGCGGAATTGTAAACTGATAATTGTAAACAAAGTAATGATACGTAAGTATTTTTATAGTTTTTACGTGTAATTATTTAACTTAGAAAATGTGCAAACGTTGTTTATTTAACTTGACTTACAATTTAAGGTTAGTAGGGCATCTTGATTGATTACTGTCTTAATTTTTTTTACTTATGAACCGACACTAGAAATATGTTAAATGACGCCTCCAAATAGTCTTCTTAGGCATTCTTAGACACCTCCATAATCTAGTTAATGTCGAGTTAATGTACCTTTTTTCTGCTATTATTTTTGCCGGGCATTCAGCAGTTCCTGTACAATGTTTACTCGGCTTATTGAAGTGGACGCAAGTGGCGCACTTTGGTTCATCTGCCTTCTTCGTGTATTCCTTAATAGAATGACCAGGAGCAGCACAGTGGCCACAGGTGTATGTAGGATCCCGACATGACTTGGCCGCGTGACCATACTGATGGCACTTATAACATCGAGTGATCAAAGTAAAGTCTCGCACAGGGCAAGATGACCAATTTACAAAAACTCTATCTTTTGTTATGAGGGCTTTCCTTATATCTGCAGGTACTTCAATGACGTAGTTACAGGTCTCAGCTGTCCTCTTACCTGACTTATGGCTTAATCTAATGGAGGTTAAAAACTGGTCAAGAGACGAATTCAGAAGTGTTTCGGCCAGATTCTGGTGATAGAGACACGTAAAAACCTCTTTTTCAGCCATCGATGAAGGCACACCGACAACTACAACTCTGGGCTTCCGTTTATATGGCTCATCGATCGTAAGGTCAGAGTTTTTAAGCTGCATCGATTGCTTGAGCTTCTCAATGTCATCTTTAGTTTCAGTGCTTATTATTATTCCTCCGTTCCTTGTTTTTCGAAGGCCTCTTATGTGTAACTTCATCCGTTCAGGACAAAGCATTTTCTGGACAAGGGATTTTGTATCTTCACTTGATTTCAATTTATCGTTGGGATAAATGGCAACTGAACTAAGATTAATCGGCTTAAAGTAGTTATTGGTTCCATTTTTAACCATATCGGCAAAAGAGGTTCCTGCTACGGGTTTTGAGGACTGGTCACTTTCTTTAAGTTCTTGAGGCCGCTGAGAAAGATTAAGTTTATCTTTCAGTTCTTGAGTAATGGAGTGGGTTTGAACGGCTTTCTGCTTAAGAGATTGGTATTGCACTGCCGTCATCGATGTACCATGACCAACTTTTCGACACAAAATACTTATGCGAAGTTTTTGTTCTGTGTTCAGTTTTCCCTCCGATGCAATAGTACACACTTCGTTTAGGTACTGCTCGATTGACATCATCCAGTTCTGAATTTCAGGGGTAGAAATAACTTCTACGACATCATCTTCTCGGTCGGGTGCTATAGGGCGGGATGCTGATGCGGGCGAGGGCGCAGGCGGTGACGAGCGAGCTGTCCTGCTGCTCCGGTTGAAGGGACTGTTGTCCATTTTGTAGTATTGAAGTGAAACAGAATTAATAATTATTGTCCATTTTCACGACACTAAACATAATATCCTATACCTTGAGTAGGTATGACACAGATTGCTGCACAGTAAACAAGATCACGAGTCAGCAAGTGATTATTTGTTTATTTAAATATACATTTGGGAAACGTCGGTTCTGAACAAAGATCAAAGAAACGAATCGATCGATCGATCGAGTTTGTGCGATTGAGATTGCCACCTACTACTCTAAAACCATTTAACGACATCGACACGAAAAGAAGAAGCGTGATGAAAACTTGCACAGTAATATTTATGTATTTACAAAAAAATGATTACGTTTTATAAACTATAAAATTTCATTGAGTGAAATTTGAGCCAGTAAAAATACAACGGAATTGATTACCTTCTTTTTTGAACACCACTGGAAAGTTACAAGAAAGCAAATTATCGAAATTTCGTTCACTAGGATGACATATTTTTTCAGCGATTTCAATTTTGATTTTGTTCGATTTGACCGATTTTGATAAAATTTCTATGGGACCAATCGGGAAGTAGGTATATCCTTAAAATATATAGATATATATATTTTATCAAATCATAAACGACGGAGTTTTGAGGTAACAAACATAAATAAAATACGTCGGTTAAAAAAAAGCAGTTAATCAGTCATGTGGTACGTATAACACAAGCTCTGCTTACTTTAGGGCCAGATGATGCTGTGTTAAGTTAAAATGTCCGGCATTTTTTCATCATGATTGGCCCTAGTTCATCTGTTGAAGATGATTTAGCTGGCGTCAGTCAAGTTACAGAGCAGTTAATTGTAATTGAAAACTTTCGTTCATTGATCCAGCACGCTGAGGTGGGTGAAGTTTCCTCTCCACTGACGCCACTCTGCCTGGGATTCTGTTTGATAGCGCAGGCATTGTTTATTATTATGATAAGTGGTCTCTACTAAGTTATGTATTCAAAACTTTTTGAATAACTCCCATTACCAAGTGACTACAGAGTCAGCAATTACACGGCCTTTCGGCCATATTATCGACGCCAGAGCATCGCCTCATTCACGATTACAGTCTGATATGACCGTTCTTATGACCGTCTAGCTTCTAGGGCCTTACATTAGAGGCACGGGCACACGGGGGCCTTAACGTTCAAGCCTCAGAAGCCTGGCGGATTTTCCGTCTGAAAAGTTTGCACTGAACAGGGTCCTAACTATGGGTGTACTACGGCACTCACGTGCGTCCGACCGCATAGTTATCCATTGTGAGTTAGAATAGTTCACCATATAACTAATTTACTGTGTAGACCCGGACTCCGCCATACATTGGGGTTGCTTTTTATATATTTTACTATCCTTTCGTGTGGCATATGTCTTGTTTCTATGTTTCTTGAACAAATTTTAGATCCAGATACACATGACTTGAAAGCTTTAGACTGTACACTGAACAAATGACCTTGACGCGATTCAACGACATTGAAATCGAGAGTTATTATCAGACAAAATCTAATTAGGATAAAAAAAAACGCTTCATGTTTTAATTAGTTTATTCTCTACCAGCTCTCATCAGACAGTGTAAGTTGCAAGTTTAAAAGACGTCAGCTTTAGGAGAAGATGTTGATGATGATTATTTAATATTTTAGACCTTATTTCGTAATTCAGTTATAGAATTTGAGACACATATTGTTGTGGGTCCAGTCCAAATTATACGAGCTTCTACTTTATATATGGAGAATAGAAAGGCAATCGATGGATTGGAATACCGGAATAATATGTCCTGTTCACAAAAAGGGGACTAAAAAGAGGTGCACAAATTATCGAGGAATAGCTCTACTACCCACAGCGTATAAAGTCCTATCACATGTGCTTTTGGATCGGATGGAACCGTATGCGGAACATATCCTTAGTGATTATCAGTGTGGGTTCCGTCGAAACCGTAGTACTGTAGACCAAATTTTCCTCCTAAAACAACTTATAGATAAAAAATGGGAATACGCCCAAAGTATCCATTCACGCTTTATTGATTTAAAAAAAGCGTACGACAGTATAGATCGAGATGCCTTGTGAAGAATGGTGTTTCTTAGAAATTTCCAAATCTCAGTAAAGCTCGTTGTTATGATAGTTGTGGCCACTGGTGAGAGCAAGATGCGAGTGAAAGTAAAAGGTGAACTAACTGAAGACTTCGCGGTGATTACTGGGCTTAAACAGGGCGATGCCCTCTCACCAATGCTTTATAACTTGGTTCTGGAATTTGTACTCAGAAAAGTGGAGGCGGAAAAGGTGGGACTTAGGGTCGGTCACGAGAAATCCGAGTATCTCCACATGAAGCGGTTCAGAAATCCTCGTACAAATTGTCAAAATTTACAAGTTGGTAATATTACGTTTAAGGGAGTTGCCAAATTTAAATATCTGGGCTGTACTATAACTGACACAAATACCCATGAAGAGGAAATTCAAATGCGTATCCAGAACTCCTTACGATGTAGTGCTGCTCTGCACAAGGTACTAGTGTCCAAGCTTCTTAGCAGAAGAACCAAAATTCGCATATATAAAACAGTTATAAGACCAATTCTTCTGTATGGTTCTGAAACTTGGACACTGACCTTAAAGGAGGAAAACCAGCTCTTAGTAGCAGAGAGGAAAATTCTTCGAAAAATCCTGGGACCTGTGAAGAGGGAGGATGGCAGCTGGAGGGTTCGAAAAAACGTTGAAATTGAAGAACTCGTTGTGGAGCCAAACATTATAGGAGAATATAAATCTAACCGACTCCGTTGGCTCGGGCATATTCAACGAATCGGTGAAGATCGTACCGTCAAGAGAGCATACTTGGGCCGAGCATTTGGTCGTCGCCCGGTTGGTCGTCCCAAATATCGTTGGAGCGATAGAGTCGAAGCTGATCTGCGTGAGCTTGCAGTTGATAACTGGCAGGAGATTGCAAAAGACCGGAGAAGGTGGAGAGTTCTCGTTTCGGAAGCCAAGGCTCATTTTAGGTCCCTGCGCCAATGGAGTAAGTAAGTAAGTAGGTAAAATATTAAAAATAAATTCCATATATTTTTTCTAATTATTATCAATAAAAGACTACATTTTTCATAATACAAAAAGTCGTCATTAGCTCAGGGTGCCGCATTATGCTTTGAAATCGTCATTTTTAATGATGTCCATTGGCGTCTGCCTGCAGCAGCAGGGGCTGCTGACTTAACCGCTGTTTAGTAATAGGTAGTATTTGAAAACATTTTAAAATAATAGCATAATTATCCTGTAACTATTATGAAAAATATCAAGGCCAATAAGACGTTACTTTATTTAAGGTAACATCTGTTTGTAAACCTTAAAAAAGTCATGAAAGCTCCATCAAGAAACACTGGACTATCAAAAATTACGACCTAAGTTTAATATTTATCCAACGTATATATGTATTCTAAATACGAATAAGTATAAGAATAAGTAATGTTTATTTAATAACTTTGTAATAACATACGAATTATCGTGGAAATTTTGATTACTATGAAACTAATATTAGCTAGAACAGACATACATAGCGATAATATAACGCTAAAAAAAAAATTTGCCCACTTCTGAAATCTGCCGCACTAGGGTTATGCACCTGCAACCGAACCGTCACCGTATGTACTGATTCGTCTTTCCTGCGGGTCCTGTCGGCAAGGTCGAGAGGTTAGTGTGGGTACCTGGGAAGGCCTGCGCTATCAAACAAAATCCCAGGCAGAGTGACGTCAGTTGAGATGAAACTTCACCCAACCCACCAAAGTTTTCAATTACAATTAACTGCTCTGTAACTTTACTGACGCCACCTAAATCATCTACAACAGATGAACAATGGGCAATGATGATGAGGGTCAAACCTACTCAGCCTGCTGGTAATCCGTCACTTTGCAAGTGTGATAGATTTATTACTTCATATTACTAATTACATTGATTATTTTTATCAGCCCACACTGTCCACCCCTAGGCAAAGGCCTCCCCCCATTCTCTCCATTCATCCCTCTCCCGCACTAAGATGTTCCAGTCGGCAGAGAATCTGGTAAGCTCATCCCTACACGTGTTTCGCGGTCTGCCGCGACGTCGTCGTACCGTATCAGGGCATGGCATATTATGGTCAGTTTAGCCCACGATTTTAATATATAAATAAATAATGCTGGACATCTAATACAGCAAAACTTTGCCCCAAAGTAAGCAGAGCTTTTGTAATGAGTACCACATGACTGTTATAAGTATTACTTATATATATCTTTTGTAAATACATGTGTACATACATGGAATATATTATACATAGAAAAACACAGAATCATGGATGATTGTTGACGGATTATTATTGGTAGAGGTAGGCCCAAAAAAAGATTGACCACTACTTAGTATAAAACAAAGTCGCTTCCCGCTGTATGTCCGTTCCTATGTGTATGCTTAGATCTTTAAAACTACGCAACGGATTTTGGTGCGGTTATTATTAATTGATAAAGTGATTCAAAAGGAAGGTTTATATGCATAATACAGTAGAGAAACACTGATAATTTTAGGGGTTAGCGTATATTGGTTCATTATATTAGCACTACTGAGCTACAGCAACGCGTGGCTGGGTCACCTAGTTGATTTATAAAATCAAAGACCATTTTTAACCGACTTTATCAAAAAGGAGAAGGTTCTCAATTCGTCGGAATCTTTTTTTTTTATGTATGTTCACCGATTACTCGAAAAAGGCTGATACGATTTGAAAAATTCTTTTTTTGTTTGAAAGGGTCAAGCTTCACAGGTGGTCCCATATAAATTTTATCAAAATCGGTCGAGCTGAAAAATAAACGAAAATCTAAGAATTGTATACATCGATGATGTTTTCATGTGTTTTCATACCTCGCTGCCTCATTGGAGCGGTGCGTTTATTTGGCCTACCCATATCATAATATGTACAAATAAATCTACTTTCCATTAAAATTTTTCTATAGGCTCAATTTTCATTCAATGAAGTCTGTTTCTTTTTAGTTTTTAAAACGTAATTATGAATAGTCTTCTTATAGGTACACTAAGCAAATCTAGGTGCCGGTTCCTCCTAACCCCAGTTCAAGAAGAATCCAGCAAGAAATCGTTTGTTCTTAACGCGTTTTTGTATGATCCTTGCAAATTTTTGTTACGAATGCATTTGGAGCAGATTCGTCCGAAGTCTTTATAATCCAATCTTATTTTTGGGAATAGATTAAACGGTGTAAAATGAAAATAATTTAACATCAATATTAAATTATTTACACTTTATTTGGTTATTCACATAACACTATCTAGCCCCAAACTAAACATAGCTTGTACTAATTATAGGAGCCTGATGCCTAATAAAATATTTATTTATAGCAAATAGATACTTTATAACACCCAGACAGAACAAACATGTTTTGCAACCATAAAGGAACGTGTGAAATATCTAGCGATGTGAAAAAATAATCGATTATAAAAAAAACCGATTAAAATCGATTTTTTTATAGGTAAAAATCGACTTTTAATCGCGATTTTATTATTACAATGAATCGATTAATAATCGATTTTTTTTATATTCAAAAATCAATCATAATCGATTTTTCATCTGCTACCCCTCGACATTAAGTCTGGTCTGCTATAGCCCGGAGTGCGAACTACCAATGAATACCATCTCCATAATATTACACTAACGCCATCTGTGCATCTACGGACATTCTGTGCTTATGAAAGACGGAGCATCTTTGGCAAGAACTATAAACTACACTAAGCGATCCATTGAAGAAAACCGAGAACCAGAGCATTGTCCACAGTCAATAACTTCGACCGCTGATGATGTCGATAATTATGACATTTGGGAAACCCACAATAAGCTGTTGGTGGAGAATATGAGAACCAGTCAAAGTCACAGTCAGACATCTGAATTAAGCTTAACTTTGTACATAACGCCTGCATGTAATAGGATTAAAAGAAGACGCTTTAAAATCCAGGAGAAGCTATGAGGCAGCTTATCCCCAACTGACACAGTTGGCGTATAACCTTTAGGTACCGGCTTCTTCGGCTCCAGCAGAGAGATGTTCTGATCAGCTTACGCCATATTATCAAAGACCAGGAGCCGAAAATTATCAAAACGCTTACCTAAGTTGTTAGTCCTGATCTCATTGCCTACGGATTTCTAGATTGTTTTTATTTGTATAGTTTTTTAATTATTGTTGAAAAATAAATAATTTTATCTTGAACCTATTATAATGTTTATTATTTAAAAACTTATCATTTCTGTTATATTATATTTCATTAATGAAACTAGGATAAATATAATATTTATGGCGTTTATATTGAAATTAATTAACAAATTAGGGAAAAATCGATTAATATAAAAAAACGATTATTTTTTGACGAAAAATCGATTATTTATTAATCATTGTACATAAGAATCGATTTTTAATTAATCGATTCTTATGTACAATGTCACATCCCTAGAAATATCCACAAATATTTGTTACATTTCATTAAAGAGTTCCTCCACTTATAGTAGATTGTGGATTAAACCTCAAAAAAACAAGCATCACTTAACTTGTTCAGACAAGCGATCCTTTTATTTTATTTAAATATTGTGTTCATGATTAGGACAAATTGAAAAGCAATACCAACTTTTTCGCAAAACGCAACGATAGCGCGTTCTAGGATCCGACTAATTTTAACAGCGCCATCTAGTTGTGAATTTCGAACTAAAAACAGAGACTATGGTATTAATTACTAGCTTAGCCTGCATTCAGTGGCCTGCCTGCGTCATAGGCTAACAACTTTAGTAAAGTTGTTACGGGACTGCCAGTTTACACGAGATCTGTTCAAAGTAGTTATAGCGAGTCTTTGAGAGAATTATATAAAGAAATTAATATTCTCACAATAGCTTCACGATATGTATATGCAATGTATTATACACATAATAATAGAGATGCGTTTCAGCAAAATAGTGATCTTTATAGAATGTATCATAGAAACAGAAACAAATTATACATTCCTAAGTTTCGATTAGAAATAGTAGGTAAATGAGACTTTTATGGGGAACATGGTGCGCTTCTATAATAAGCTTCCTGAAGATGCAACTAAACTACCTGTTAAGAAATTTAAAGCATACATAAAGGGTAGTGTTTTGAAGAAAGCGTATTTTAATATAAATTACTATATTATTGATAAGAACTCAAGTCATCATGTTGCTCTGCCTTCAGACAGACAGACACATTTGAAATGTATAAATTCTCTTGTATTAGTATTTCGTAGTTAAGAGGCCAGCGGAGGACGAATGGGCCCTACAAACGTAATACCAAAATGATTTGTAACTCAAGCATATTTCCACTATATTGTTGTATTATTTGTATATAAATAGTATTTATCTAGGTTCCTGGATAGTTTTTATTTCGAATTACTTATCAAAAATGAGATAAGAGCCAATCGCATTTTCAACATTTTTTGCTAAAAGTTAAAAGTTTTCTTCCTATTTGTTTCGTATTAAGCACCACAATATCTTACATGTTGTTTGTTAAGGACCATCAGAATTTCAGAATAACATTACCATGTGATGAATACTAAATGTTTTCAGTCATAATTTTTGGTATTAAGTAACACAACCAAATCATACCACTTTTGACCGGCTAATATTGCTATCGCGCACGCACGGGGCGGGGCCGGGGGATGGGGACACTTCGGTTGTGTCGGTAGCTCGGACAGCTACGCACGCACACACTAATGCAACGTGTATTTACACGGTACGTGTGTTCTATTGACCTGTGCCACTGACTTGGATTGAGATTTGCCTTGTTGTTTGAAAACAATAACTTTGCCTTTGATTACGGAAATTTTTCACTTGACCTTTGTAGCGCAGTAGGCTTAGGTCCGGCTGGGACGCAAAAGGTTGCGGGTTGGATTCCGGCTGCGGGACAAATGTTTGTATGAGCTGCAAGTATTTACATAAAAAGTCATCATCATCACCATCATCATCATCATCACCATCATCATCATCATCACCATCACCATCATCATCATCACCACCACCACCATCATCATCATCATCATCATCATCATCATTATCATCACCATCATCATCACAACCATTCAAAATAAAAAAAACGTGTGCAATTCACACGTGGTAGAAGTGAACTGAGTCACAAAGTTGCCAAAAAAAACGTTTTCAAACATTATATTCTCAAGCGTGGTTATATTTTTTGAAGTGAAAACTTCTTTATTATCGTTGTGATTTGAAAGTTGATGAAACGAGAAAGCGACAGTAAAAAGAGACACATGAATTCATAAGATTTAACGTGGGAGAAATTGAGATAGGAAGCATTATACAGTGTTTCTTATATTCGAGGTTCAAAAATTTTTTCAAAATTTTTTTTTGTAAATTTTTACATACATGTAATACATAAAAACACCCAGACCCTAGACAAATAATTATAGATCATGGAAACATTTGTCCCGAAGCGTGAATTGAATCCGCAACCTTCAACGTCTCACACGGCCCTTGGCCCACTGTGCCACAGAGATCGTCCCCTCGGTCGAAACTTTGCATAGATGTAGGAAGATTAAAATACCTATGTATATGTTACCTACTTTTATCTCAGAAAAAGGCGTGAAACCGCAGACAGAAGCTTGTATTTTATTTACCTACCGCCTTAGAATTGTCAATAACATCAATGATCAATGACAGAAATATACCTACCTACCTACACCTACTCACACACACATAAGCACGTCACTACGGTTGTATTTAGGTATTGTAGTATCGCGTCCCGCGCCTCTCGCACGCCCCGCGCGCGCTTACATCATTTAAACAGAGATATATTTGGAGCGATTTTTGCACGCGCCTCGAATTGAAGTTGCGAGCGAGCTTCACCGGCTTCTTAAGGTAGTTATAAGATGGATCATGCAAAAAAGCGCTAGGACCAGGACGAGTTTCTTGCCAGTTCTTCTCGGGTTTGGATTAGGTAGAATCGGCACCTACATTTTTCTAGTATGTAAGACGTTTCAAAGTGATCCTTGTGATTATTAGAATAAAAAAAACTTTGTCTTTTAGTAGGTAATGCATGTATTATTGTAAATATATTAAATATATTATAAATAAATGTTTTATGAAGTTAATATAAATAATTAATGAATTTTATTTTTTTCATATTTACAGAAATGTACAAAATAATATACAATTATATAAAATACACGTGAAACAGTTGAGCTATCTAAGGACCGTTTAAAACGATCTATAGATAGCTCAACTGATCCAGATCACTGCCAGAGGGCAGCGTTCCCAAGATAGTGGCGGCATTACCACGTTGAATGGCAATGCTAATACGCTGAGCCAGATAGGAGCCAGCTCTTGGGTCATGCAACGTATCTACCAGACGCCGAAAATTTTGAAATTATTAAATATTAAATAATTCATTAAACATCACGATAATACTAAGATATAATAAGTCACATAACGGCATGGGAATATCGGATGGCGGTATATTTAATTTTTTATTTATATTTTTGAATATCTTTAGTGCGACAAATGGCTACACGACCGTGCCGAGTACAGATCCCATATGAGTTCCACTCATCCGCAGTCCGAGGCTGCAAGGAAAATGGACGCAGAAACACCCTTCGTTTGTGAAGTTTGCGGCAAAATGTTTAAGGTAAGAAGAATTTTCTGAAATTCAACTCTTAAATAATTATTATTGATGGACGATCCACACAACACCTATCCCCAAACTAAGCACAGCTTCTAGTAACCAAGTGACTGATAGAATACTTATATTCTCTTAAATGCGAGTACATGCTTATTATACTTAATATAATAATAATATTTAATATAATAATGCCGGACATTTTTTTAAATACATTTATGTAGGTACATGGAAACATAGAAACACATAGAGCACAGATACAAATACTTGCAGATCATACAAACATTTGTCTCGCGGCGGGAATCAAACCCGCATCCTTTTGCGTCTCAGCCGGATCTTAGTTTACTGCGCCACCGATTTCAGGAAGTGTGTAGCAAGAAGCCGAGGTAAAACGCGGTATTTGATCTGACAAATGAGCCCGCGCGGTGGTAGAGTTGCTCATCAGATGGTACCAACCCATTTTCCAGAGCTATCAGATGTTACACATATGTAAAGTTCGCTCGTTTTTTATTGTCGAAATTATAATTTCTAGAAACAATGCTTCCTAACCTACCACCAACGGAAACACTCGGGAGAACGTCCGTACAAATGCGTAGAATGTGACAAGACGTTCCAATTAGCCGGCGCACTCTCTACGCATAAAGCCGTCCATCTCAACAAACGAGCGCACAAATGCGGTATATGCGCACGTGTGTTTACATTCAAGAGTGTTCTTAATAAACATATGAAGGTAAGTTACTGAAGAGATTATTTTATTTGAGAGAATGTGATTAAATAAATATGCAATGCATAGGACAATGCATAAAACGCCATCTAGCCCCAAACTAAGCATAGCTTGTATTATGGTGACCAAATGACCAAAAGAATACTTATATTTTTAACCGACTTTATCAAAAAGGAAGAAGTTCTCAATTCGTCGTAATCCTTTTTTTTTATATTTTATGTATGTTCACCGATTACTCGAAAACGGCGGAACCGATATGAAAAAATCTTTTTTTGTTTGATATACTTCACAGGTGGTCCCATATAAATTTTATCAAAATCGGTCGAGCTGAAAAATCAACGAAAATCTAAAAATTGTATACATCGATGATGTTTTCATGTATTTCGATACCTCGCTGTCTCATTGGAGCGGTGCGTTTATTTGGCCTACCTATATTATATATATATACATGTAAATACAAAATACATCTTATTTCCACTAAAAATGTATTATAGGCTCAAATTTCATTCAATGAAGTCGGTTTCTTTTTAGTTTTTAAAACGTAATTATTTATATACATACTTATGATAAACAATCAATCTTTATAACAATCAGATACAGAAATAACACATATTATTCAAAAATAATATTCTTAAAAAAATATATATATATTCTTATTATATGTTCATCACACAAATGTTTATCCTGGGTGGGAATCGAACCCGAATCTAAAATTCAAAATCTAAAATCGAATCAACGTACATCGCAGAAGGCAGAGCTACCAATTGAGCTGACAGGACAGTCGAAAGTCGATGTCGATTCTTTTTTATTTTAAGGACCTGTTTTGGCAGGGCGAAGGACGCAGGTTACGGGTTCAATTTCCACCGCGGGACAAATGATTTTCAAAACGGCTCAACTATTACTGAATGATTAAGTAACAAACTATATAATATTAAAATTTAAAAAAAGTTGTAAGTTGGTTAGTTAGGTATAAGTTAGGTATCCTACAGATTCCATGCAGGATTCCTTTACCTGATGCTGCAGTAGGTCAAGGTTACCATGTTCTTGCAATATTATTTATGTAGCTGAATTGGAATCTATCAAACCTGTGGAATTTGCTCACATTACTTCATCGACTAGAATAGAGCTGATGATCTTCAAATATCTGAACAAATTACCTAGATAAGAATACTCGATCAAGTCACCTTTCATACAAAATAACTAAATCAAAATCAATTAATCTGTTTAGAAGCTACAATACCACAGACAGATCCACAGATACACAACAAACTTATAACACTTATTATCGTCAGACGTAAAGAAATAGTCAAGAATACCCACAAACTTTAACAGTTACAAATACATTGGCGCACCCATTCTGTTGGGCAAATTCCTTGAGTCGTACCGAGACGAGATAAATTTGCATTACGAAAGAGAGGCACTATGTAGGTAAATATAATGTTAAGCGCTAAGCGCGCGAGCTGAATTGCAATTTGTTGCATCGTAACAAGTCGCTATTTATATAAAGTTTTTCGTGTCCGTCTTATGTACTTGTATTTCTTCGTTTTGGTGTATCCAATGTATAAAGTGTCATTATTTTTTGACTTTTGACTTCTTTCTTCATAGCGTAGCCATACTGTATTGACGACCTCTGTACCGCAGTGGGCCACGGCCCGCCTGAGACGCAGAAGGTTGCGGGTTCGATTCCCGCCGCGAGACAAATGCTTGTATGATCTGCATGTATTTGTCTCAAGTCTGGGTGTTTCTATGAATTGTATGTATGTATTTACAATGTATTTACAAGGTGTATCATCTGGTACCCATAACACAAGCTCTGTGAAATGATGCTGATAATGCTGTGTGAAATGTCCGGAATTATTTATTATTTTTGTTTTTAACTAATTATATTTTCCAGGTGCACCTAGGAATCCGGCCACACCGCTGTGACATCTGTAACAAATCCTTCATATCGCCTTGCGACGTGAAAGTGCATATAAAATACGTACACAATAAAGTACCGTGGCCGAAACGGGTTAGGACCAAATCGACTGAACTTAACTACGTTCAATACTAAAATATACATGCATTCTCAGTTAAATATACGCATTTACAGATTATATTATGAATCTTTTATTACAGAAATGTACAAAATATTAATAATGTCATGTGAAACAGTTGAGATATACAATGTGTCCGGTTTCGAGTGTCGAAGCCCATAGTGGTGTGATATACGTTAAATTTAATCGACAAATCGCCCCCATAAGTATTTTTTCTCCCACCATAATAAAATCGCAGCCATTTTGTTTTTTCGGCACCGAAACACGGGCGCTTATACTAATTTGGCGATAACTACCCATGTATAGTTACTAAAATTACAAAAGAGGTGTCGTTTGATAGCTAAACGTGTAGACAATTAATCTATGGCAAGCATGTTTCTTCTTTTTAAATTAAAGTAAGAGAAAAAAATCCAAAAGTAAAAAAATAATATTTTTTTTTTAAGTTTTTTTAAATTATTAGGTTTAAAAAAAACAGAACTAAATTTTTTTTTAAAAATTCTAAAAAAAAGTACAGCATTTTAGCTAAAAAAACTATGGATATCTTACCCTAAGTGATATAGTTTAGATAGTTTGAATATGAAAATGGATAGAAAACTATTTAGGGGGGGCGATTTGTCGATTAAATTTAGTGTATATCATACCACTAAAGGCTCCGACACTCGAAACCGGTAACATTGTATAGATTTAAAACGACTTATTGATAGCTGAATTGATAGCTATTTAATATACCTAGTTACGTAATTCTAGCAATATTATATATGCAAAAGTAACTCTGTCTGTAACACGTTTTCACGCCTAAACTGCTGAACCGATTTTTTTAAATTTTGGTATAGAGATAGATGGAACCTTGAAGTACATATGATACTTTTTATGTAGGTACCACGTGGACGAAGCCGCGGGCAGCAAGCAGCTAGTAATCTTATAATAATCGCTGTGCCACAGAGGTCGTCAAATAATCTGTTTACAGTCCACGTCTGTCACGGTATTCCTCTATGGTCCGTCCAGGTCTGTCATAGAATTCAATTCCTACTTGTCAAATACTGAAACAAAATGTCCAAGTTAATGTAATCAAAATCAGTTGTAAAATATATCTATATCAAAATGAACAGAAACCAACGATGGCTCGGTAGAAGTAAGACCCCAAAGAGGTTTGACAGCGAAATTAACAAGGGAGTGAGGGCGAGGAACAGAGTTGAAGTCGAGGATGTGCTTCATACAATGTGCGTTATGTGACCAAATTTTACGCAACAAGTACCTTCGATTTCGTTAGATCTGTCTGCACATGGTTACTGGTAACCATGTGCAGATCTAACGAAATATTAAATAGATAGACAAATACTTATGTACCTATACTATTTATATTTAGTAAATAAATATACGTCGTGGACAATGTACACAACACAATCTAGCCCCAAACTATGCATTGTATTATGGTGACCAGATGACTGATAGAATACTTTTTTAAAAACATATGCTTGGCCTCATGTCGCTCTGCCCTCTAAACAGTTAACCGACACAATTGAAATGTATAAACTCTCTTGTATTAAGATAAGAGATGGATAAGTTAAAAAGCGCTAGGACCAAGACGAGTTTCTTGCCAGTTCTCGGGCTTGGGTTAGTATTTGGCACCTAAATTCATCTAGTATGTAAGACGTTTCAAAGTGATCCTAGTGATTGTATTGAATAAAGTATCTTTTGACTTGACTGGACATACTTGATACTTTATAACACCCAGATAATTAATATAATTTATTAATTATAATAATCACCAAAACATAATATGTTCTAGTCTAGTGGTCTAGTGGATCTAGTGGTAGTGGCCCCGTCTTTTGATCTTAAGATCGTAGGTTTGAATCCAGTCATGCAGCGATGGATTTTTTGTTGAGTATTGCCTACCATAATTACATTGATACATAGACCACTATATATGGTATAACTGTCATATATGATAACAGCATTATAGACTATAAATTGGCCTGGATTCAGTTAAGAGATTGTCAGTCATGCTTAGATATATATATAATAATATCTCGAATAGATCATCGACGTCGGAATCTGGTGAGAAGCCGAAGACGGTGGTAAATCGCTCTTGCTTCTTCAGCCCTGACCAGCGAGAGTTTGGCCAGCGCACCGATAAGGCAGACGCCGAGCTGGTATGTATGAATATGCACCTACATTGAACGACAACGCAACTAACTAGACAAAAACGAATTATTAAAGAAATCAATAATAACGATAAAAGTAAAAAATCATTTATTCATTCAGATAGCTCCATAATAGTTATCTATGTAAGATTTTACTAACATATTGGGCTAAGTTAGTCGACAGTCATTTAATCAGTATCAATACAGTGCTTAAATAGGGGACTATCGCACTTGTCCGCTATTGCCAGCAGAGGAGGCGGCCAACCCATCCGCGCCTCTTAAGAACATGCCGGATGCGCTACAGAACCTAGGTAGCCTCAACAACATCCTGAAGGCATTATTGTATTGAAAGCGAAGGGTGTTGACCGAATTTTTAAGTGTAGGTATGTGGACCATAGGCTGCTCGTGTAAGATGTTTGACCGGATGACTTGAAAAGAGTTATTTTTACCTTCTTTGAGCAGTGAGCGAACCTGCGGACGAACATTTTATCTCTCACCAACAACGCCTTTCGCTACCTCTCTATATCCTTCTCATCTCTTAGGTTTTCCGTAACGAAAGGTCCTAAATATCTAAAAGTTGTTACTCTATGTAGTACATCTCCATTTAAAAATAATAGGGGGTACTAAGTCCAGACTCTTACCACCTGGTCCAAAAACCATGAGTTCACATTTGGATGATGGATGGCGCCAGCAGTACCATGTCATCTGCGATCTCACAACTTTTTACGGTAGAAGAACTGAGTTGCGAGACTTGGTTTTATTTACAAGTTATGTTTTTAATAGTACAATGATGTATGCATATACTAATGATGCAATGAGCAATGACCACGGTTCGGGTAGATGTGTGTGCGTGGGTCCGTGTATTTACACAGCGGAGCATGGTTTTCAGACTTCACTTTAATTATTCATTTATTTTCTTATAAATGTTTTGTACCGATGTATTAGATCTCTGTTCTTCGTCATATTTCAGTATAAGAACATGCTCGTAGACCAATACGGTTTCAACCCAGAAACCATTTCCCAGCTACAGCAGTTGCGAAGAGTGCTTTGCGGACGTAGCAATAAAGTCGAAAATAGCTCTCAGTACGCCGAGCCCGTAGTAGGGAAATCTGACAGCACGCAGTGGCAGAGTGTCGACAATACAGATGATATCGAGAAATTTATTTTGGTTCATGGTAAAGATGAAGGTGAGCCTAACAATGATGTGCGGTATGGGTAAAAATAGCTTGCATGGCTGTGATCAGGTACCTACATTTTGTTGAGTTAGTCTCTTTAAAACATTGCTGGACACACACAGCAAACCCCAAACTAAGTCAGATAACTGATAGAATACTTAATATACCTACTTACTTGTAATACATAATTTAGAAACTTTATAAACTCAGACCAAATTAATATAAAGAGAGCGTCGGTAGCAACCAAGGTGAAGTCACCGTTTTATGTAGGTATGTGTGTTTTTTGTACGATGATTACTAGACGACGAAGTGACTCGTACTAAAGGCAAGCAGCATAGTTTGGGTGTGAGTGCGTGTGTGTATTTACCGAAGGAGCACGGTTTTGAGGCTTCACTATTGTTGTTCGCCGCATTAAGTCTTTATATTTTATTGGTCTGAGATTATTACACTTAGACAGAACAAACAGCTATGTTCTTCACACAAATGTTTTGTCTGGCTTAGAATCGAACCAACAACCTACAGCGCAAAATAGAGTGCTACTACCATTGAGCTGTGAGACCAGACTATAAAAGAGTTCAAACTTTTCAGAAACAATAACTCCTTATGAAAATCTATCCAAGAACATTCACATATCCGAAATGCCTCGAGTGAAAATAATTGCAGAGAAGTTCAGCAGATGCAAGGAGAACAACGTGGAGCTCAGGAAACTGGATCAAAAGGTTAGGCTATATGGGCGTTTAAAGGTGATCCGATTGCGGTTAAATAATTTAGAGAAGCATTTATCCATTGCACGACTAATGTCCAAAATACAGTGTTCAACTAGAATTCATGTCCAACACGAATTGTGTCCAAAAGTTTTTTTTTTTTGGTTTCTACGTTTCGAATTAGGGCCATTATCTGCTAACTCAAGTTAAAAAAAGAATGAATTTAGCTCAAAACATTTTATTGAACCAAAACTAGTTTATCTTGTTTTCCTTAAACATAAAAAGTATAGGTATGTTTAAATATTAAATTTTATTAATATAATATAAAAAAGTTACATCTTAATCTGCTGAATATCATGTTTCGCAGAAACTGTAATGAAGTTAGTGTCCTGTCTTCAAGTTCCTTCACTTCATCATCATCATTTCAGCCCGATTGCACCCACTGCTGGGTATAGGCCTCCTCTTTATTATGCCACTCTTTCCGGTCCCAAGCAAGTTTCATCCAATGGTTCCCGACAACGCTGACTATATCGTTCGACCATCGGGCGGGTGGTCTGCCTCTTGGTCGTTGAGCATCCCTTGGCCACCATTGCGTTACCGCCTTTGTCCATCTCCCGTTATCCATTCTTGCCAAGTGTCCCGCCCATTTCCACTTCAACCTGGCAATCTGCATACCAACGTCCACAACTTTCGTCCGACGTTCCTTCACTTAGTAACACTTATATTTTTTATCGTAAACTATAGGTATCTGAGTTACGTTTTTTTTGTAGAGAACAAATTTTTATTTATTTTATAATTGTTCCTTCTCGCTTCTTTAATATGTAAAAAAAGAAACACATTTGATTCTTTAGGAATTTCGCAGCCAGTCTCCTATGCCAGCCTTCGAACAATACAGTGATAACACTACAACATTTTTGTTTTACTATATGTATTTTTTTTAATTGGACATTAGACGTGCGAAGGGCATTTATAGAACGTAGGTACTAGCTGCTGCCCACGGTGGTACCTACGTCCGCATATAATCAGTCACCTTGAAGACGGTGATAATTTGGTGTAGACTGCGTTCCCCTCATCCTTCTCTTCGGAAGCTTTTCAGCTTCGTAGAGTAGCTTATAGGCCAAACGAATCTCATCTTCAGACAAGCACGACTTACACACATGTAGATATTACTTGTATAGCCGAGACCTCGTCCATTACGTCCAAACGGTCTAAGAAGGCAAAGAGTTCATTCGTCACGAGTTTGACTTACTCTTTATGAAAACAGACTCTTATTGTAGAGTGTTACCATCAGGTAAAGCTTTAGCTTTCGTATGTCAACAGCCACTGAATTGTGACTAAAGCTAGGTTTCACTGGGTTGTTCCCGTTGAATCACACCTTTCAGTCAAACTGTGACACGATGGGACGAAAACTTCTCGTTGAGTAATACAACGAAACTTTTTTTTCCCATTCGTTCACACCCTACGGTATCCGTGTAACTGAATGGGAATAAAAATCCCCTTGGCTAACACTTGTAACTCAATCAATCTTTTTTTTCTTTCGGTCACACCCTACGGTATCAGTGTAACTGAATGGGAATAAAAAATCCCCTTGGGTAATGGCTGGTTTACACAGTGCGAGCTAGCGTACGAGTAAGCCTTCCGAGTAGCTGCACTGCAGTTACTCGCACTGTTTGGACGTAACTTACGAGTAACTCGTACGTGCGAGTTGGTCAGTAGCTCGCATCCGAGTTACTTCAACATTTTTTGTTTTCACTCGCCTGCTCGCCCGGCAGCAACTCGCACATGACAGCGGCTCGTGCGTCGCTCGCATCGTTTGGACGCGTTCGGCAGTAGCTCGCCAGTGCCAGCCGGACAGTTGTGAGTGGAAGCCGTGTTTTTTGTGTTCTACGCCTATGTACTAAATCGAGTTCGAAATGAGTACGGATAGATGGTCTTCTGACAATAATATTTCATTCATGAAACTCTACAGAGAACAAGAAAACCTATGGAATTGTTTCGATAAAAACTATCGAAATAGAGATATGAGAAAAGAATCTTTGGAACATATCGCAAAAGAAATGCACCTAGGTAACACCGGTGAGGTAACCAAGAAAATAAAAAATTTACGGTCCACCTACAATCAAGAAGTGAATAAAATCGAAAAAAGCAAGAAGAGTGGCGCTAGCGCAGACGATGTGTACAAACCATCCATAAAATGGTTTGATATAATGGATTATATAATGAAAACAATTAATTTAAAAGAAAAGAAAACAACATCCAATCTGGTGAGTACCTAATTCTTTATTTGACTGATAAATGTAGTTGGTTACATTTCTAGATATTAATCATACGACTTTGCCAGGAGACAGCACCGTCATTACAGAAGTAGTTTTTATATTTTTCTCTCAATTTTTCGGCAACTGCTTTTGATCTGTTATTTGTTCGCGATCGGGCGATACTCGGTAATGCATTTATTTCTGATCTCCACGTTCCAAGGTTGACAGTGAAATTTGTAATATCTTCATAATCTACACTACCAGGAGGAGTGTAGATGTGTGGTGAAGATTTCCGTAACCAGTTGTGCAGTACGCATGTAGTTCGAATAATTTTTATTGTGGTCTCCTCTTGCAACTGGATAGGTTTTCCCAAAACGCGAAAGCGAGATGCTAAAATACCGAATCCATTTTCTACTATGCGTCTTGCCCTAGAAAATCTGTAATTGTAAGTTTTTTCAGCTGTCGTAGTCTCATTGGGATAGCGTTTCAATAAGTACGTCTTAAGAGGAAAAGCATCATCTCCCACTACAATACCGCCTTCTGGCAATAATGTGCCATTTTCCAACACTGGATACAATGAGGAAGCTTGGAAAACACCACCGTCAGAATTTCGCCCATATGAGCCTATGTCCACATATTTAAAGCAGTAGTCATGATCCACGATCGCTAGGAGCACCAAGCTGTTAGTTCCTTTATAATTGTAGTATTCACTACCACAATTGGGCGGAGCTTGAATCACCACATGTTTGCCATCGATGGCTCCACAACATCCTGGAAAGTTCCACCTGTGGTGAAATCCTACTTGTACGTCTTCCCATTCCTTTCTGCTGGGTACCTGAAAAATGTAATATTAATTTTATATTCCAATTGCAGAAAGACAACACACCGGCGGATTTGGAAAATGCTGTTAGTCAAGACATGGCGGATAACACTGATGAAAATACTGATGATAAAACGGGTAATAAAACTCTTGATAAATCTGATGATAGATCACTCTACTCCAGTGACAGCACATTGACAAAGAAAAAAAACCCGGGTAAAGCTAAAAAATCACATAATACTGCCTAAGAAATGAGCGGAATTACAGCAGCTATTGATGAGCTGAAACAACTAAACAGTACTATAGAATCTTCCAGCTCTTCTAGACAAGAAGACGAGTATGATGTTGTTGGAAAACATGTCGCTATTCAATTGAGGCAGCTCCCATTACTAGATTTTTTAGATGCCAAAGATGAAATTCAACAAGTACTTTCACGATACCGAAAAAGAGCTATATACGCTCGGAACGCATCTGCCCTATCCTCATACAGTGCTTCGTCACCACAGTCCTACATAGCGTCACCATCATCAGGACCCAGTGTGTCCTTCCCAGGCACAACTTATCAGCCTACAGAAACAGTTGATCACCAATCATCACATTCATCATACGAGGCAGCCAATTTAGAAACGGTTTCTGCGCAGCAGCCAGTTCAAGCAGGACAATTATTTGACTTTAATGATCCAATAGTCAAAGCGATGATAAATGCTAATGTAAACAACATGCAATAATGTTTTAGTTAAGGTTTAATTTGTTTTTGAAAAATAAATGAATGAGTCACACGTCATGTATAATTGAGTTAATTAACTTTTACTTACTTGAAAATATTCGTCCAAAGCTTCAGAAATAGCGTCACAAACTTCTGGTATAAATTTTGATATAGAAGCTTTAGATATCCTGAAAAATACTGATAGCAGTCTGAATGACATTCCTGAGCTTAGGAAACACAGAGTTGCTTCCAACTTTACCCTTGCTGCTATGGCATCTCTCATCAATGTGTCTTGACGTTCTATTTTTGTTTTTATCAAATTTAAAAGTCTTTCGACTTGTTCAGGTGTCACTCTCATCACTGCTTTATATTCTCGGGGGTCTTCATGGTAAAGCTCGTTGAGAATCATACGTGTTGCCCCTAAAGATCTTCTAGCCATCCATTCTCTAATCCAAATCCTTTTCTTTCGCTCTTTTTTCTTATATTGGCTATGGTTATAGATATTTTCCAATTCCTGACATAAAATTGTTGTCATAGAGCGTATCACCGTTTTTTTTATTAAAACAAGTTCACTCGACATCGCGACACGACTCGGACTGAGCAGTAGCTAGGTGTGGTGTAGACAGCAAAGGCGAGCCGAGCTACTGGCGTACGAGTAGACAAACCGAGTAGCTGTCTACTGGCCAGGCAGCAGCTCGCACTGTGTAAACCAGCCATAACACTTAACTCAACTAAACTTTTTTTTCCCATTCGGTCACACCCTACAGTGTCAGTATAACTGAATGGGAATAAAAAAACCCCTTGGGCAACACTGTAACTCAACGAAATTTATTTTCCCAATTAGTCATACCTGATTACAAGAGTTTCACTTCGACCGCTTAGGTCCGTCTCTGGAATCTAAGCATATTTTTTTACTTATAGGTGGTGTGTATAGAATACGATGTCTTCGACCAACCTAAGAAGGATACAAAGCCCATTCAGATATTGCGAGCATTCTTCTCCATAACACCTGTTTATAATGATAATGACGGTACGTAGTAGATAGATAATAGTACTAATAATAAAGCCGGACATTTTACACAGCGTCATCTAGCCCCAAACTAACAATAACTAGTATTATGAATAGAATAAAATATATATTTATTGTATACCTTATAAAATAAAACACAAAATACCAAGTTATTTTCTACAATGGGCGGCCATATCGCTTGAGAGCGATCTACTCTATCTAAAGTAGAGCGTCTAGCGCTTACGCCTGAAAGACAAATAAAATAAAGAGATAAACATTGTAAGACATTGCACACAGCATACTCTTGACCTGATGCTACCTACAGGATCACTTGATCTGCAGAATACCCAACTCCACACCAATTTACAGCAGAGGTATTGTGTTTTGGCTCCTTTGAATGGTTTCAATGAGTTTTATACTTACTAAGAGATTTAGTTTTAGTGTCGGTAGTTATAGTTTTAAATTGATAGAATTGTTTAAATATGCGATGTAGCCAAAGCCCCGGTAGTAGCTATTTTTTGACGACCTCTGTGACGCAGTGGGCGAAGAACCTTAAACGCAGAAGGTTGCGGGTTCGATTCCCGCAGGACAAACACACGCACAATCTGTAGCCATTTTTATTAATTGACAGACCATACTTAATTCAAACGTATGTTTGCAAACACGTCTGTATCATGCACCTTCCAGCCCCAAACTAATCATAGCTTGTATTTTGTTGACCAAACGACTCTTATATATATTATACGTAGAAAACACCCAGGCTCGAGACAAATTCTTGCAGACCATACAAACATTTGTCCCTTGGCGGTAATTGAACCCGAAACCTTCTGCGTTCTAAGCGCGCCATAGTGATCGGCGAAATGTTTCTAACGATATGCAAATATTTGCAAATATTTTTAGTAGGTAAGCTTAGGCGCGACTTTCGCGACTGATTATTTTTTCCAAGTTCTCAATTCTGGTGTATGGTTTTGATACAGATAAATGCATCCACAAATCACTATCAGAGCTCCCATCAACATTAAAAACCAAATTCAACATAGCATTCGAAGATTTGCAGAAGCTCAGCGAAAAAGAGGTCGAAATGATCGACGGCACGATAGCCGATAACCGACCATACCTAGACGACTTACGGAAGATATTACGACGCAAGGTCGTCTCAAAGAAGAATACAAACTCTTTAGACACACAGACTTTATATCGGATGGCTACTATGGATAATATGAACTTTCAACGCGATAATGCTTATTTGCTAACGAAAGAGGTTTTACAGGAAGTGAAAGGTCTTATTCTCGATAAATCCAAGTCCAGTGTGCACGGAATGAGCAGACGGATTGTCAAACGCGGGAGTGAGACGGATGTAAAGAGGGAGATAGTGATAAGTGCCGTTTCCCAAAGTATTGTAGCGGAGCTATTGAGAGAGGAAGGAAAGACAAATGTATTTAAATAAACGTTGATTTCTGTGTAAGAATGATTTTATTTACATAACACTTAACAACGTTACTATAAAAATATTTGATATTTCATTTCATTAGTTAAAATACTAACATTTAATAACATAAAGAGTGGTGATTCTATTATTTCGTCGTACTTACTGAAATTTTGCAAAATACGATCTTATCTTATTTGCAACAAGGTCTGAATTGAAATAACTTTTTATAAATAACTTCAGTGCGAACCGTGAACGCGAGCGACAAGTCGCGGCCGCTAATCAAACTCACCCTGATGAAGTTTCTCTAGACGAATCGAAACAGTGTCGTGCCTCCGTCGACTAAATAATATCTACGCGAGTAAAACCTGTGTTTATCAATATGTTACAAATTTACTAAATTGACATGTGATTGACGTAGTTTAGCCAACTTTAGTCGCCAATCAATTCAACAAACGAACAAATGACAATTTAAAATTTAAAATAGTCGTTTAAAAACAATACTCTTTGGAACAAAAGATCGGTTCGTATTTTACGAAACTTTAGTGAGTCCAGCGAAACAGTAGATTCAGGGCCAGTGTCCACCAAAGAGTAACTAGTGTAAAATCAACAAATTCTGACCAGCACGATACTTATGGTTTTGGTATTGTCCAAAACAGAGTATCGTGTAGAGTATCTAGTATATAAATAATGTAAATTGACTATAAATCTATCTTCTCATTGAGAGCACTTTTACCTGTTTCGGGGTTAAATTCGGGATCAAATCCAAGTTTTTTCATCTCCACAGCCATTTCAAACAAGTAGTCGTAGCATTCGGTCCTGTAAATACAAAATATTAATTAAGAAAGAAAGAAATGTACTTATTCATTTCTGACGGTATGTTCTAAATATACATAAAAAACCGACCAAGTGCGAGTCGGACTCGCGCACCGAGGCTTCCGTACAAACCTGTAGGTAATAAATATAAGTAAAAGTTCACCCATCACGACAATCGAGTCATAGTTATGGCATTTTTATTGCAAAATGAAATCCATCTAAAATTTACGGTTTTCGCAATTTTTCCTTTATCTGTGCTATAAGACCTTGCTTCGTACCAAATTTCAATATTCTGAGTTCACGGGAAGTACCCTGTAGGTTTTGATTCCCTTGCGAGCGTCGAAAATTTGCGGAAATTTGCGGCATAAACGGCTGTATCTTTTGATTGCGTTGGCTTAGTAGTTTGATTTTTTCACAGATTTAAGGGACAGTAGACCTGAGTATTTGATATAAATTTCAGCTTGATACCTTCACGCGTTCCTGAGAAAAAGGGTTTTGACAGACAGACGGACGGACGGACAACAAAGTGATCCTATAAGGGTTCCGATATTTCCTTTCGAGGTACGGAACCCTAAATATTACAAAAAAATCATAAATAAGGCGGTCACAAAAAGGCTCTAACTCAGCATTAGCTACCAAGCGCTGGTCTTCCGTTGGAACTCGATCGGATGAGGCACGGATATCAGCTTTTACTGCCTTTTTACTTTACAGCTTTAACAATATTAAATTACCTATTCTAAAATATGTTAAAAAAGCATCTACCAATTTATTCATTTAGGATAAAAAAAGTATAAATGATTATAATAGTTATGTAAGTAAATGCTCAGGCAGTCATCTCGTGGAACTATTCTACCAATATTATAAATGTGTATGGATGTTTGTATATAAATATGTATAATCATGTTATTATGTTTATTTGTATTTATGTTTATTATGTCGTCGTCGTCGTCCACCCCCTATACATTTTTGATAGAGGTCTGAGTCGAGGTCAGAGTCGTCGTCGTCGTCCACCCCCTAAACATTTTTGATAGAGGTCTGAGTCGAGGTCAGAGGTCGTCGTCGTCGTCGTCGTCCACCCCCTAAACATTTTTGATAGAATCAAAGTCAGAGGCCTCCCCCTACCGGCTAAACTACTGTTTAAGAGAAACCCTAAATGTTTTACAAAATAGTTTAATAATTAAATTACAAGGATAATTACAAGGCTTTTCTACATTTTGTAGAAGAGAAAGTTTCTCTGATTTATGAACAAAGAGGCCCGTAACATTTTTTTACTATTCTAATAAGATAGTGTTGAATGGGCGTGACGAATGATTTTGAAATTCTCTTCCGTAATGTGGGTATACATTTACTATTTACGAAAAAACCTTTATTTCGGTAATAAACAAGTTTAACGAAGTTTAAATCCATTTTTCTAATATATTTTCAATAGGGCGCGAAAACAGCTCGCAGGTGTCATGGCGTCCGCTCTTACGTCACGCTTAGGTAAACTTGTCATTGTGTCTATGCGGAGCGATATTTTACTAATACGAAGTATTAAATTAATTCATGTGATAATAATTACGTTTTAAAAACTAAAAAGACAACCAACTTCATGTATATATACATTGTAGCTACTGTAAAACGCTGAGGAGTTCCCTTGACTGTCCTTCGTCTTCATCATCAGACCCCTAATGACAGTCACAATCTATCTAGGTGTACAGTTCTCATCAATACAAATGAATCAAGCCCAAACACCAGGTAATTGCTGTAAATCGTTGAGGAGTTCCCTCGACTGTCTTTCGGCTCCATCATCAGATCGACTCCAGACCTTCATTAAATATTAGTGCTTTAAAATACTTTCATATAAAATAACCAAAAGCACTAGTCGCAACTACGATTTTCGAAAGTTCCCCTCGATTTCTCTGGGTTGCCATCATCAGATCCTGGTTTCCTTATCATGGTACCACCCTTGGGATAACTCCTTTCCAACAAAAAAAAGAATTATCAAAATCGGTTCATAAAAGTCGAAGTTATCCGCGAACACACATAAAAAAAATATACGAATCGAATTGAGTAACCTTCTTTTTTTGAAGTCGGTTAAAAATGAATTCCAAAGTTTATAAGTGGTGTGCAGTACCGCAGTGTAAATACACATCAATAAGTACACCCAACAAAGTGTTTGTACATGAATAAATACATACACATTGACTTGGTGACTATCAGACTTTAGGTGCTTACTCCATGAGGAAATGAGGAAAAATACTTCTAGTACTAGTATTAACACTAAACTAGCAACTTACAAGCTGTGAGAGAGCTAACCTCAAATATAAACAATGACAAGTTTATTGTAAGAATAAACCATGAAAGTAAAATAAAAAAACGAGTTTGATTATATCTAAGTTGGTTGTATCTAGGGTAAAGATAGGTATATACAAAATTAACTAACAAATATGTTTTTACGTTTAGAATAGAATAGAATAGAATAGAAAATATTTATTAAACGTCACATATCAAATACAGTGCATATATAATATAAACTAGTCTATGTACAGTGACGAAAAAAAGGCTACCACTCAGCATATGATACAGAACTGTGAAGGCTGCTGTATCGCTGGTTTTCAGTGGCGCCATCGTGAGTAGCGCAGCAGCTACTGCCACACGCCATGAGTGTACCACATAACATAACATAACATACATTAACTAACTAAAATTGGCAAGTTAACAGGTAAAACTCTTAAAATTAATAAAAATATTTACATGTTTGTTAAATAGGCATTTAACGAACACAAATATAATATAAAATTAAGCAACCAGTTAAACATTGTGATAAATCCATTAATAACAAAAATAATATAAATAAATTTAAACCAAAAACGACCTCTTAAAGAGCAGACTTTTGTGCATTTAACAGGTATTTTTTAAATGAATTTTTGAAGGACCAAATGGTAATGGAACTTCTGATGGGAGGAGGAATATTGTTCCAACATTTTGTGGCAGCATACCGGAAACTGCCACGAAATGCAGTCGTTTTATGGCTTTGACAAATTAAACGAATTGCTAAGCGAATATTACAAGTTGAGAATTTTAGTTTTTCATACAAATATATTGGTACCTGACTTTTTATAATTCCAAAAAGTAGAGTTGCAAAGTGAAGTATACGACGTGATGACATGTTTAAAAGACCGTTACTATTGATGTATGGAGAAATGTGAGCTCTTTTCGGTATAGGGAAACAAAATCGGACACACGCATTTTGTACCCGCTGTATGAGTTTCTTTGAACGGACTAGCAGACAACCACCAAAAACGTTATCTACGTACGTTAACTTGGATAGAATAAGCGAATCACAAAGTGTGATTCGCAAGTCGGTATCAAGGTATTCGCGTACACGATACAAAACAGATAATCTGTAAAAGCAGTTACGAACTGTTTGAAGAACGTACTTTTCAAAGTGCAATGAACTGTCCATTAATAGGCCTAAGTTACGAATTTCTGTAACCCGTTCTATTAACACTCCATTGGCAACAACTTTAGGATCGTTTGAAAGTATTTCATTAATTTGGTTATTCGACCCAAGAACGAGAAACTTCGTCTTTGCAGGGTTCAAAACCAAACTATTGGACTCGCACCAACCAACCAGTCTACTTATATCCTGATTTAGAGCAGTTATAGCTGCATTCAAATTACTAGGCTTAAAAGATATAGAGTTGTAGATCATCGGCGTAAATATGGTATTTGCATTTTTGAATTTTGTGAATTATATCTGAGCAGTAAAGAGCAAAGAGTAATGGTCCTGGAATGGAACCCTGAGGGACTCCTCGAGTCACAGGCATTGTAGTAGATAGAGAGATTGAGCCATCTGGTTTTCGGACTTCAACTAGCTGAGAACGCCCGCTGAGATAGCTCGCAAACCATTCAACTGTAGCTTTGACACATCCATAATATCTGAGTTTAGATAATAGGAGAGAAGTATTAATTGTATCGAAAGCACGTGTAACGTCGAATAGTGTTAAAATAGTTCCTTCCCCTATATCGTTTCTAAATTCAGAAGAGCAAAATTCTTTATTTGTTGCGAAGAAATCGCCTAACATTAATATATCAATCCTGGCCAAATTTGAGTTATTTGCCTTAATAAAGCTTTGTTCCATTGTTACAGTTGAGTGGAGTCGATACATCACACGTACGTAAAATAATAAAAATTCAATCCAAATGCGTATTCACAACAACAAAACACAGTAAATGACAGTATTGACAGCGGAGTTTACCTAAGCTTGACGTTTTGCGCTGTGATTGGTGTTTCAGTCAAAATGGCCGATTGCAGTATTTTAATATTTCATTTTATTGAAAATCTTAATAATCTTAATATTTTAGATGAAACTAAACGAGTGAATTTTTATTATATAAACTTTCCCCTAAAAACATTAAATCCATTAAATCAACCATTTTATGATACTGTCGTCATGCCTATTGGTTTGGGTTGGGACCTGACCACGACTTATTCTTAACCTAACTGATTTCAGAACCCTTCACTTTGCGTGCTCACGTGCGTGCCCTTGGCCAATTTATTATACTGTACTCACATAGTTTTAGCTTGCTGCCAAGTGGACCCCCAGACATAGACTCCATGTCTCCTGACCAGCACCGCGCTAGTGCCAGGGTACTTCCGAAGCGCTTCGGCCATGCTTCCCGCTAAGTCCCTTTCGAACGGGGTGTTTTCTATGATCGGCACTATCAGCTTCTCATCGTAGCGCAAGAAGCGGTCTAAAGTCGCGTCTCTTATACCCTGGAATAGTATTTATTTATAAATCTAAATATCCATACTAATATAACAAATTCAAAAGTATCTTTGTCTGTATACATTTTCACGGCAAAACGGCTGAACGAAATTATAAAATTTGGTAGAGACATATTTTTGTAGGTATCAACGCGTGCAAAGCAGCTAGTACTTATATATTTTTTATACATACTTATGATACTTTATAACACCCTATCAAAGAACAAACTCCTACATCAACACAAAAATGTTTGTCCTGGGAGGGAATCGAGCCCTCAACATACAGCGCAGAAGGCAGAGCTACTACCAACTGAGCTGACAGCACAGCACCATCCTTCCACAGTCCTAAACTAAGCAAAGCATTTAATATGGGAACCAGTTGACTCATAGCACTATTGTGGGAGTGAGAGAAGATTAGTAAAAGAGCTATTTAATGCCCGCTGTTCATATTGGACCAAGTTGTTGGGCGAGAATGTTGGACCTAGGTGTTGGGCCAATATATCGGAACTCTGTTGTCGCTAGATATCGCTCTTTACACATTGATGTATTGATCGTTCTGAATTGACGCTTTGATCAAGATGGATGTGAAAACTTTTGTAGCCGGGGCAATTTATGTATACACGTTTTAAGTATTATCTAAATGTACAGTAAAGTGGCTAACAAGTATAAAAGTTACCATGTTTTTGCAATGTTATTGATGATGTCACAGGACAGTTTTGATATAATCAACTTCTGAAAATATCTCACATCTCTTCATCAAATAAAAAAGAGCTGATTATTTTCAAATGGCTGAACAGATTTTCTTCGGTCAAAATCGGTTCATTTAAGAACTGCGATGCCACAGACATACACACAGATACCTACACACTACAAACTTATAACGCCCCTCTATTTCGTCGGGCGTTACAAAGAATCGCACAAAAGATATATAAATACATAATAATAAATTTAAAATCATAGATAGGCCCTAACACTATTCATATCATAACACGGAGAGCATTTCATTTCATGGGGAACACGGTGCGCTTCTATAATAAGCTTCCTGAAAATGCTACTAAACTACCTATTAAGAAATTTAAAGCATACATAAAAGGTAGAAGAAAGAAAGCTTATTATAATATAAATTACTATTATTGATAAGAATGTATGGCCTCATGTCGCTCTGCCGTCAGACAGTTAACCGACACACTTGAAACTCTCTTGTATTAGTATTTCGTAGTTAAGATGGATCATGTAAAAAGCGCTAGGACCAAGACAAGTTTCTTGCCAGTTCTTCTCAGGCTTGGGTTAGGATGAATTGGCACCTAAATTCACCTAGTATGTAAGACGACGATGTAAAGTGATCCTTGTGATTGTATTGAATAAAGTATCTTTTGACTTTTTTCATTTTCATTTTTAGTTTTGGATTGATTAATTTAGTTAGACATAATAACTGATGGGAGAAGCCACTGGCTCTTCAAACAGTTTTTACTAGTTCCGGAGCCTATGGATTAATTATAGATCTGTAACATTGTATTATGACAATAAATTTATTTTCGTTTTGTTTTGTTTTGAAAGTTAATGTTTTGAAAAGAATATGAAACTAAATAACACGCCAATGAGTGAATACTGTTTCCGGAGCGCCCAAAGATTATTTTATGTGTGCGCGAAAACTGACTCTAGTCGGTTAGTCGGCCAGTGTTGGCCGCCAACTAACAACATACGCAAATCTCTACCCGTGAGCCCATCACATAGGCCCAGCACCTTGGCCCAATGTG
The DNA here is from genome assembly GCA_948098915.1 of Lampropteryx suffumata. Classification (NCBI taxonomy): domain Eukaryota; kingdom Metazoa; phylum Arthropoda; class Insecta; order Lepidoptera; family Geometridae; genus Lampropteryx; species Lampropteryx suffumata. The sequence goes on along the minus strand of OX402557.1, from coordinate 16,529,446 downwards.
TACAGCGGGCATAATACTCGTTTCTTTGAGCGTCTACTCGGCAAACCGATTTCGATATATCGGAATGATAGCGTCGTTAGTCAAATTCAGTCGAATTTCAGTTTTATTCGTTGTCAAATTCAAATTATCTTGTCTTCCGTTGTGCAAGACAAGATCGTGCATCGCTTACTAAAAGAAATATCGATAAAACTATTCAAAATTAATATCCCGATTTATCGTTTATCGTTTTCTGGTAAGTTTCAACACGACTCGATAATATAGTAAGGGAGCTGGTTATAGTTCTTCTGTGTCACTAGTTATTTCTAACCAGTGTGGTGAAAAGATTAAAGTACGCCTCAAAGGCTCCTATTCTCAAAGGTTTACGACATGCTTCCTCATGATGATTTCAATAAACAATTCTTACATACCAAGGTATTTACCTAATAATATTGTTTTTGCAAAAGTAAGGTCAAGCAGTAGTTGTTACAGCAGTAGGTGGTTAATACCTTGATCATTTCCTGGTGTGTGATGACAAACTCTGTGTCATAGAGCAGCGTGCAGCGAACCGCGTGCGGCGAATGCGTGTGGATGACTGCGCCTGCGCCGCGATCTCGATACGCGAGCATAAATAGCGGAGTACACTGACTCTTCTTAAGTCTAAGACAAATACATAAATAAATACTGATGTGGAGAATCTACACAACACCATCTAAACCCAAACTAAGTAAGTATAGCTTGTATTAAGGAATCCAAATAACTAATTACTTATGATTTTTAAATACAAGATACTTTATAACACAACAAACATTTACATCTATGTCTATGCCCAGTACACAAATGTTTATCTTGGGAGGGAATCCAATCGACAACTTACGGCACAGGCAGAGGCAGAGCTACTGCCAACTGCGCTGTGAGGCCAGTCAGATGAAAGAATAAAACAGTATTATTTATAATAATGATAAATATAAATAAATAAATAATGCTAGCCGCTTCACACAGCATCTAGCCTCAAAATAAGCAGAGCTTGTGTTATGGGAACCTCGTACCACAACTTTTTTGTAAATAAATAAAAAATAAAAATAAAAATTGCTGGACAATGCACACAGCACCATCTAGCCCCAAACTAAGCATAGCATGTATTATGGTGACTAGATGACTGATAGAATACTTATATATTTTTAAATATATTGATACTTATAACACCTAGACACAGAACAAACATCTATACAATTCCCCAAAGGATTTAAACATTGATGCTCTAAATAAGCACTTTTCTTCTTCCACTTTATGTGATAGTAACACTAAACATTTAACCGTAAATAATCTTTCTAGTATTCCAATTCCTGACTACTCTAGTTTTGACTTTACTCAATTTTCCGAAAGTGATGTTAAGAAGAGCGTAACGACCATATCCTCGAATGCAATCGGAAGTGATAGTATAAGCCGGAACATGATTGTCCCAATTATTGATGAAGTCGTTCCTGTCATCCAACACATACTAAATGCATCCTTGATTACTGGCGTATTTCCATCAGCGTGGAAAGAGGCCCAAATTACTCCTCTTCCTAAAAAAGCAAATCCATCGTCCTTTAATGAATACCGCCCCATTTCCATTCTTCCTTTCCTCTCTAAAGTTTTAGAACGTTTAGTTCATCGACAACTTAGTTCCTTTCTATCCAAAAATAATCACTTAAATCCCTTCCAATCTGGTTTCAGCCCCGGCCATAGCACTGTGTCAGCCCTGGTGAAAATCACGGATGACATACGTCACGGCATGGATGATGGACAACTCACCATTCTATCACTTCTTGATTTTAGTAGTGCCTTTAACAATGTCGATTTTGATATCCTGCTAGGAATTTTACGCTCTCTTAACATATCTCCTGAGGTAATTGAGTGGTTTCACAGTTACCTGCATGGTCGCCGGCAGCGTATTCGCATAGATGAGTCACACTCATCTTGGTGTGATATTAAAGCTGGTGTTCCTCAGGGCGGCGTTTTATCTCCCCTATTTTTTGCAATATTTATAAATAGTATCTCTCAACATCTTTCTTCATCCTATCACCTATATGCAGACGATCTCCAAATCTATACTCACGCGTCTTTACTTATATCAGTATTATATTTAGCAAAGCTACATGAGGCTATTGATGTTACTAATTATAATTTGCGTTGCATTCTGAACTGGAGTAAATCGTATGATCTCTCTGTCAATCCAGATAAAACGCAGATCATTGTAATAGGCAGCTACAGAATGATATCAAAAATTGACTGGTTTCATCTCCCTCCTGTGATCTTCGACGGAAAATGCATTCAGCTGAGTGACTCGGTCAAAAACTTAGGCGTACACATTGACAAGCAACTTTCGTGGCGACCGCACCTGGCTGTAATCAGTCGGAAGGTATTTGCTTCTGGTGCCTCACTCAGAAGGCTTCGGAATTTTCTCCCTAGCGCTACTAAAATTGCGCTTGCACAATCCCTTCTTCTTCCAATCCTTGATTATGCTGACGCCTGCTATATTGACATCACTGAAGCGCAACTTTATAAGCTTGAGCGCCTCCAAAATTACTGTATACGGTTTATATTTGGTTTGCGCAAATATGACCACATTTCTGAATTTCGCAATAAACTCAAGTGGTTGCCAATTCGTTTTCGCCGGAATGCTCACATTCTCAATCTTCTCTATAATATTCTGTTCTCTTCTTCGACTCCCTTTTATCTCAAAGAACGGTTTGAATTTCTCCATCTCTCTAACCCTCGATCCTTACGCTCCTCAGAAACACATGAACTTAAAATTCCTGTTCACTCCTCTACCTTCTATGGAAAATCATTTACAGTGCAGGCTGTCCGCTTATGGAACGCGTTGCCTGTAGATATTAGAAAGGCCAAGTCAAGAATAAAGTTACATCTTCAAGAATATGGTCATGAAACACTATTTGTCGTACTGTTATACCTAAGCATTTCTATATTGTTGATATCATAATATAAAACCTATTTTGGTGCTATGATTTTATGATTTTATATGTTTATTATTATACCTATTATGTATGTATGTATGTATTTACTTATATCAGTATTATATTTAGTTTATTTAAAGATTATGTAAGTAAGTATAGAATTACATTTGCCAAAACACCACACCAATATGCCCCTTCTCTGTTTATTTATAGTCCAATCCATCCAAAGGTTGCCTGGCAGAGATCGATGTTAGCGATAAGGCCGCCCATTGTATTGCCTTTTATTGTAAAATAAGTGTCTTTGTATTTTTCTGTGTGGTATAACAATAAAGACGTATCTATCTATCTATTTTCTTCACACAAATGTTTGTCCTGGGAGGAAATCGAACCCTCAACCTACAGCGCAGAAGGCAGAGCTACTACCAAACTGTGCTGAAAAGCCAGTCCATTTTACATTAAATACAAACATATTATACACAGGGCCTTGTATATTTGCAGAACATATTAACATTTGTCCCGCGGCGTGAGTCCACTGCGTCGCAAGAGGTCGCCAAAATATAGCTACCGCTCGCGGCTTTGGCTACATCGCACGTAAATCGGGAATGCGTACGTAAACAAGTAGGTACTATAAATGAGCCCAAGCACGATGCCTCTGCTGTATCTATGTGAGGAGTTATGCATCCTGCATATTCCAGATGATGCTACAGCACCAGGTCAAGGTTACCATGTCCTTGCAATATCATTGAAGAAAAGGATACTAAATTTCAAATCAATCAGACCTGTAGATTGCTCACATCACTTCATCAGCTAGAAAAGAGCTGATGATTTTCAAATAGCTGAACAGATTTTCTTGAATCATAGCAAAAAACACGCTCGATCAAGTCACCTTTCAAACACAAACGCTAAATTATAATCGGTTTATTATATAACATCTCTGATTGCTTCGGCGGGTTTATTAAAAATGCCTATCATGATTGTCCAAAACCTATACAGGACTAGCCGGAACGCCCGCGATTTTGTGTGTCTGCCCATAAGTCAACCTATGTTTTGTTATAAAAACTTAATCCCTCGCTAAATACGTTGAAATGACGATTCGTTCACCGTACTTTCGGACACCGCACTTTCGTACATACGCACTGACTTCATCATCAGATATAAATCTGTGGGTTATTCAGGATTTTACATAGACAATTATAAGGAAAACAACTGTACGGTGCAAGTGCATCCTACATTTAACTGTTTACTTAGAAAACCTTTTACGCAACCTCAATTTACGAAACCAGTGCACAACTGAGTGTTCAAAAAGCGGGTCGTGGGTCGGAATCGCCTGACTTAACCATGTTGGCATTTTACGCGATTTACTTTAAAAAAACTTTAAAACTATGTTTGTGTGCATTGTTTGGTCCTTCGAACCGGAGCATTATTTCTATTGTTTTTCACCAAAAAGTTAAATTAGCCATGAGAGTTGATGAGGGAGCAGGTATAGGGGACCTGCTCCCTCATCAACCCTCAACAAACCTGCTGGAAAAAGAAATTCTAGTAACCATGAACCATCAACTGACTCGGAAAACAGCTAAAACAGCCCAAAATGTACGAAATCTCTGAAACCACCGAACGGATTGGAATCAAATTTGGTATGCAGCTTCCTCTAGGGCCGAAGGTGCTCGCTAAGAAAGGTTTTCAAAAAATTCACTCGTGATCATGGTCAAATCGCGAATACCGCGATTATGCTTTGTAATTTTTCCGAAAAATGTATTTGTTCAATTATTATCTTGCTATGGCATAGCCGTGGGAAAAAGCTAGTCTGCTTTAAATAAAACATAGTTCACGGATACATACAATTTCTCAGGTGGTGGCAACTCCAGGTCTTCATCATCAATGGTCTGCACAAACATGTCATCATTTTTCATGCGTTCTTTCTGGACTCCGGAAGGTGCTATGTAGATTTTTGTTCTGAAATTACGATAAGGGACAATTTATTTAGCCTGTTGCCCAAAAGAGGGAAATTATTGGCTTCCTCTTAATCTCTCCAGCCATCTTATTTTTCTTCTAGGGGCTTACTCTTGAAATCGATGTTGTTAATATATATACTTAGTTATTTCTGTATTGATTTTTTAGACTGTTTATCTTTATTATTATATCTATTGAGTACAAATCTTTATATAACTGTACATGTATATGTCACTGAACTCTTCCTAAACGGCTGGACCGATTTGAATGATTTTTTTGTATGCGTTTGGGTGGCGCCCTGGCAGGTTTAGATTCACTAATCAGCCCGGCAGATGGCGCTGCAATCGGTACAATTAGATATATATTTTTCTTTTTAAAACGCGCGGACGAAGCCGCGAACGGGACAGCTAGTGTAGGTATGTATATATATTCATATCAGTATTTGTGTAGTTTATACATAATATGTCTGTATGTAATTATATAAATACACCACACCTACACGCCCCTTCTCTGTTTATTTACAGTCCAGTCCATCTAACGGTTGCCTGGTAGAGATGGCTATTAGCGATAAGGCCGCCCATTGTATTGCCTTAAGTTAAGTTATTGTTATTGTAATATTCCGTGTGGTAGTCAATAAAGAGTTATCTATCTATCTATCGATAAATGATATAACAGGTCGTTCAAAATCCTACTTTTAGCTACATCGTTTTGACTAATTTTGTGCGATCGATGGAACGACCGATATTACTTTTGACAATCAATGTCGTAATCCTTCATAACAGATACGATACGATTGTGAATATTACGTACATTTCAACGACTTTATCGTTTCCATATATCGATATCGGTTCGCAGAGAGGACGCCCTGAATTCCTATCGTACCTAATCGTAGCTCCGTCCTGTTATATATAAAAAATTTGACTGTCAACAATCGCCAAGTGTTTGTAACGTATTTCAAAACGCATTGATAACGTATTTCAATTTATCATGTGGCGCCATCTAGTGGATGTGTGTATGTTTATAATTCTGCTCAATCACGCCATAACGGCTGAACGGATTTTAATAAAAATTGGTATTGATTTAGTACCTATATGTTCTGAAATTGTATACAAAATCAATACTTAACATTAAACACATAGATAAAATATTAAGTACTATACCCAGAATAAAAAAAACACAAGAAAAAAATTCGACACGTTCGTTCACGAGGTTCGTTCACCAGAAACAAATTGTCTAGCTCCTCACTGCAACGAAAAAACGCCGAGGCATTGCGGGGCGATTATGGACTTCTAATACTATCAAAACTTTGATACTAATCACTTTCAGTTACTATTGATGAATTCATTATTATAAATACTTACGGGTATTTATCGCGTTTATTTACCTATTTATGAGTCATCCCGTGACCACGACAGAGTGTAAACCTGTCGAAACGTCGGGAAAATAGGTAAATAAACGCGATAAATACCCGTAAGTATTTATAATAATGTGTTCTGATCGCGTAAGTTTAAAAAACTTTATTGATGAATTGGTATTACGGAAGGTTGATGTTGATTGTCATATGCATAACATCCTCAGCTCAAATAAATATGAAGACGGAGACGCCGCAATCAACCAAAATAAAGTCTCAAAACCGTGCTCCTGTGTGTAGATACCCGCACATACATACACCGAAATCGTGCTTCTTGCTTTTATATAAATATATATTAACATTTTTTTTTTATATGTTTTACTGAACAAGACATGACATAACTAAGAGCAATGAGCACGGTTTGGGTAGATGTGTGTATGCATGGGTGCGTGTATTTACACAAAGGAACATGGTTTTGAGACTTAACTTTAATTATTCATGGCAGTCTCCGTCTATGTATTTACTTGATCTGAGATAGATATAGAACGTACGTAATACTTAGTAATCCAACTTGTCAAAACTGGTTCCAATTACAATCAAACTTATGATTGAAATTATGTCGATTGCTAATCAAATGATTCTGTCAAAAGTTCCATAATCGCCATACAGCTCTCTTGTTGCTTCGCCGAGCGGCGGATTGAGACTGAATTTCTTTTTGAGGAATAGATTAGCGGAATAGTACTTAATATTTGTCCATCTGTTTAATGTTTTGTAATCGATTTCCGCAAAGTCACGCCGGAATCAATTATCTAACTAAGCCTATACTTCTTATAGGTACCACGCGTGCGAAGCCGCAGGCAGAAGCTACTAGTTAGTGGCTAGTGCCTCATGTAGTTTTTAAACATGCCTGACCACCCTCTTCAGATATCCTCATATTAAAGTAACTAGAGATTTAATAAAATGTCTCGACTTTGAATGTCCGATCTCGACCCAGAGTCATGATGTCATATTTAATTATATTTCATAAGTCTTACTAGTTTCATTACAGTAGTTATTTAACAATAGTTACACATATATATGTGATAAGTGACTGGCCTAGTGACCCTGTATAGTGTGACATTCATACCGCACCAAGATAAGTAAATAAAAAAAAATATTGTAGTAAACTAGGGTTGTTAAAAATCTGTTCTATTTAAATTGAATCAAATAGTGATTTTTAAATATCAAGAATTTTAAGATTTTGATTATTTTATGACTTGCAATCTGGTAACATTAAAATGCATAATATGACAAAAATTATTGTGGTAGAAACACATACCTAATACTTATGTATAAAAAACCAAAATAGTCAACCATAGTACATAGTTTATAGTATATCTTTTATAGTTTGTAATTTGGCCTACCTACTCTAATCATTCTCCTGTTTGTTTCTCTATGTTTGTAACCTTTTTCGTGTTGTGTGTCAAATAAACTATTATTATATTCTATTCTATTCTATTCTATTAGTATCTATATCTAGTATGTGATTATGAAAATGAGTGCTTGTTTGAATGCTCTCAATAATGACTTTAGTAATTGATAAAGTCCATTGCATTCAACTCATGTCTGTTTTATATAAAGAATCATTATAATCAAATCATAAAATAATGATCATAAAATCACCTTTAACATGCTTTAATAATGATTCAAATCACTTAACCGTGCCACACTCCCTAAATCTTTATTGATATCTTTAGTACACTCTGTTTATTTGTTTCCCAAAATTATGATCCAATACAGATTTAACAGATCTACCTTAGAGTTGGGTTCATGTTGTCATCAGTAAGTGGTCAACTGGTCTGGTGACTGAGTTAACAGGCTCTCTAAAAGTCTCATCTTTGGCCATGACTATAGTCAAGTTCAAATTCAAATGGCAACCTTTTTTGTTCAATGCAATCATAAGCATTACTTGGAATCATCTTACATGCTAGTTAAATTTAGGTGCCAATTTCTCCTATATCTCCTATATGACCTGACAACTTTGATAAGTAGTAGAAATAGATAGAAATAGAAATAAAATGTATTCCTTTTATTTATCAGTGTTGAAATAGTCTTTATTTATTGATTATTCTATTTAAGCACTGATTTGTTAGAATTTGTGTTTAAAAATTAAAATACTTAAATACTTAAAATTGTTAAAAACTAATTCAGACACAAAATTAGGCACCACTGAGCTGGGTGCTCAACAGTATGAGCTGCTGCAGTGCTGGTGTTTTGTGAGTGTGGGGCAGCCCGTACCTATACTACACAGTATATAGAATTTTTGCTTACCCTTCTTTGATAGAGATACCACCACCCGTGCCCGTAACCCATCCTAGGTGGTAAAACTGTTTGCAAAGCTCCGGAATCAGGTTTCTTGGATGTTCCTAAGGCAGGAAGTGCATAATTATGAAGTGGATAGGTAAGCTTTTTAGACTTGATATGTAAATTATTGTATTTTGTCGACTTATTTCGTAACTAATACCTAATTATATTCTGCAACACCCCCACATGGTACAATGTGCCTATATCTGCAGCAATTTATGTTAGACTTAAGCTGAATGTACATTGAAGCATAAATAAGTAAATGAAATTAAAACTATCACTAACTGGTCTAAAGTTATTTAGTTCATAATCATTAGCTTTATGACTTTCTTATTAAAATAAAATAGGTCGAGTGGCTTCTAGCAGTGGGTATGACCAATTGAATATGTTATGTTCCTAGATAAATAAACACTAATAATGTTATCATTAGCTAAGACGGTACTTTAGTTTAGTAGAAGTACTAAACTTAAAATTCTAGGGTATGTACTAAGTAGTACCTACACACCTACTAAGACGGTACTTTAGTTTAGTAGAAGTACTAAACATAATATTCTAGGGTATGTACTAAGTAGTACCTACACACCTACTAAATAAGGTATGGATACGGGGTTTTAAAGTTGTAATTATAAATACCGGGTCAAGTTCTGCCATTGTTTTTATCCAATTCCAACTTTATTTCTTGGGGAGTGAAGCTGTTTGGCGGTGATAGGTATTCTTTATCAATTTAAATATCTTTTTTAATACACACACGAGCACGAATGGCAAGCTCCCAGGTTTTATTACTCGGATTTTTAAACGTCCGCGGCGGCAGAAGTTTAAAAATATTTTAAATCAAACAAAAAAAAAACAAATATAAAGAAAAACATCAACCAGTCAGGCAGTCACCAGCAGTGTTGTCACCTTGGTTTTTTTTTTTTAAAGCGCTAGGCTAGAAGCAAAATGTTGCCAGATTTAAGAAATTTGGAATAAAAAAAAAACACCAAATTCCGCTAAATTATCTCAATACTGAAAAAAACCCTTGTTTTAATTAAAAACGGAAGAATGTATTTTCAAAATTTGTTTATTTTTAACAGAGACCACTATAGAGTTCTTACGAAGTTACAATTTACCAAACATAAACATTGTACAGTACTTATTCGGTATAACTTGACAAAATATTGTTTAATACCTACCTACCTATATACAATAATAAAGGCACTGAAATAAAACCACATAAATATTTTTTTAATTTGCTATTCATTTGTACTTGTACCTAATAGAAAAACATCAACCAGTCAGGCAGTCACCAGCAGTGTTGTCACCTTGGTTTTTTTTTTAAAGCGCTAGGCTAGAAGCAAAATGTTGCCAGATTTAAGAAATTTGGAATTAAAAAAAAACACCAAATTCCGCTAAATTATCTCAATACTGAAAAAAACCCTTGTTTTAATTAAAAACGGAAGAATGTATTTTCAAAATTTGTTTATTTTTAACAGAGACCACTATAGAGTTCTTACGAAGTTACAATTTACCAAACATAAACATTGTACAGTACTTATTCGGTATAACTTGACAAAATATTGTTTAATACCTACCTACCTATATACAATAATAAAGGCACTGAAATAAAACCACATAAATATTTTTTTAATTTGCTATTCATTTGTACTTGTACCTAATCAGTAAGTAGAGTAAAAATCAAGAGACACAAGTTGAAAAAAAATGTTAAGGTTAAAATTAAAGATTATCAAATGTTACATCTTCTTAGCATCATCATAATTCACAGACCCGTCAACATCGACGACGCCGACGCCGCCGGTGGAGAAGATGTTGTTGTGTTGGTTGAAATAGATTTTTGTATGTGTGCTTTTTGTTTTTGCCAATAGCTGCAATCACATCGCTTGGTAATTCATAATTGTAACATTTTACATCAGTAACTTTTAGTCTATTTCTGATAAAAATTATGGCATTTAGAAGTGGAGTAGCCATCCTGTTCCGTAGTTTGCTTTTCACAATGTTCATGACACTTGTACGTAATTTTTTTTCTTATGTGGAACTTCCATTATTAGATATTATTCACAGCTTCAGGAGTTCACACACTGTTACAAAACACGACTCGTTCAAACTTGAAGTCTTTTATCAACACAATACAAAACGATTTATTCCGTTCTAATACCAAAAACTAATACCACTGGTATTTGTTTGAACTCATATTTATTTTCTATTCCGAACGGATATCTTTAAATCATTAAATTTTATACGAACGAATACCAACAACTTGAATTTGGTACTGTCAGCTCAGTAAAACCTAGGCAAATTAAATTTGATCTTTAATATCTCTGTGATTATAAATCGTAAGGAATGAAGTAAAGCTTTAAGCTCTAAACTTTAAGCTTTCCATAATTACTGCAGTCCAATATTTTTACAAATATAGTTAAGAGTAGTTTAAGTGAATCATTGCAATTTTTTTTTCCTGCGAGAAAAACAAAAAAACAAAACAACAAAAAAAAAAGAAGCAAAAAAACCTGCGGGTGAGTTTGTTCTATTGTTCCAAAATTCGAAACAACCAACCAGATATGGTCCACCAACGAATATGGTCTTGGTGGCAAATATATACGTAAGTCAATATAATTAGGTTCGTTTCTTGATGATTTTTTATCCGACTTAAAAAAAAGGAGTTTACTCAATTGTGAATAGTTTGATCGATATTTAGTGTAAAACGATTGAAAGTGTGAAATTGTGAAATATTCTGAAGTGAAAATCCTAAAAATCTGCTGTTGTGGTTTGTTTACAAATATTATGTCTCGAATATGGCTGGAGTATAGATGGGATGTGACTGTCATTAGGGGTCTGATGATGAAGACATTCAAGAGAACTCCTCAACATTTTACAGTAGCTACCTTGTGTATATACATGAAGTCGGTTGTCTTTTTAGTTTTTAAAACGTAATTATATAATTATTATTTCATTTGTGGTTTGACTCGGAGAGAAATTTTAGCGAAATAAATTCCATACTACTCCATACTACATATGGTGTCACAATGGCTAGAAAAGGAGAGTTTTGTTGACATTTGGTGCGTTCATCGTGAACGCCATCGAACCACAAATGCCGTAAAATCTTGGCATAAGAAATTAAACTCGACTGTGACAAAGAACGCCAATTTATATCAGTTTCTGAACGTCCTAAAAGAGGACGCAGATTTACAAACAGTGGTTGTTATTCAATATGAAACAAACGCACCCCCCGCAAAACGACGTGCACAACTGTTTTGAAAAATTCGTCGATCACCTACGTAACTGACCAACTGCTCGCTAACAAAATCTCCGTTGGTCATTGCTTAGAAAAATTAAGGATTTAGGTACTAACTATTGATATATAAAAAATATTAACATATCATTTAGCTGATTTTACTAAAAGTTGATTTTCTGTGATATTATTAGTGTTTTTGTTTATAAGTGAATTATTAATATTTGATGTTTTACCAAAAAAAAAATGCTGATTCATTGATAATGTAGGTGATATTGTAGATATAACGACTGATTTGATTATACAAAAAAATATTTTCTGCGATATTTTACAATTGTCAGATTAAAACAATTTACCATGATATATGAGTTTTTCTGCTTCTCGATATTTCGGCAGTTGCATGCGCCATGATCACGAGATAAACTGTTTCAGTTTATCTCGTGATCATGGTGATAAAAATTATGTGCAAAACCATGATATAACTTTTAAAACTATCATGGTTTTGCACATAATTTTCACTCAAAACGGGATATTTACCATGATATATGAGTTTTTCTGCTTCTCGATATTTCGGCACAGTTGCATGCGCCATGATCACGAGATAAACTGAAGTCTTTGCGGGTGGATGTTATTGGCAGACAAAACGGTCTACCCTCTTTCTCAGTCTTTTACTGCGAACATTACCCCTACTACCGGTTTCACTGTCACTAACAACTCGATCACGATTACGACACACAACACTCACGGTATCTGGACGCATAACCGGTACCTCACTTTTACGATTTCCACACATCCTCACCACAGGGTTCCAGGCTCCAGACAATTGAAGACCGTCTTCTCGATTGAAATTCCTGTGTTTGGTAATCTCTATTGCCTCTTGTACCAATCTTGGGATGTAATGTTTTTCAGTTGAGATTACCTGTGGATTGTGTAACTCGATCCAGTGGTTTGAGCCAGATTCTAGTAGATGTGTAGCTATGGCCGACTTTTGTGTGTCCATATTTTTGACCGCCCGGATGTGTTCTGTCACACGACAAGCTATGGTACGTTTTGTTTGGCCGATGTAAGAGTTCCCACAGCTGCAGTCAATCTTGTACACTCCTGGTGTTTGAAGAGGAATCTTATCTTAAGGTGAGCGCAGGTAGTGTGAGATCTTCTTTAAAGGAGTAAAAATTGTTTTTATGGACAATTTTTGCAGGGCTTTCGCAATTTTGTCCGTTACTCCTTTGATGTACGGTAGAAAAGCAGGTTTTCGTTCTACTATACATCTGTGGGGTTTAGGCCTTTGTCTAACTGGAAAAGATCTAAGCTTATATCCATTTTTACGTAGGACATGCTGAACATGAGCTAGCTCACTCTTTATGGAGTACTCATCACATAGGTCGAAAGCACGGTTCGTGAGAGACATTACAGCCGAGTTAAGCTGCCGAGGGTGATGGTGTGAATCAGCATGGGGATATCGATCTGTATGGGTCGGCTTCCTATAAACCGAATAGCCTAAATTACCATTATCACGAAGCAGAAAAACTCATATATCATGGTAAATATCCCGTTTTGAGTTAAAATTATAAAACCATGATAGTTTTAAAAGTTGTAAGTAAATTGTTCTTGTTTGATGTTTTTGCAAAGAGACACTAAAATTATAATAAAGCTGATTATTAGTCATATTTTATTATTGAACTAGACGCCTGCTAAATTTTATTTTGGATTTAACTGTTTTTTTCAATTAAAGGTCTTATAATTATTACAAACATCACATTTTTCTGACTTTACCTTAGAGATATCTTTAAACTTGTTTTGGTATTCGTTTAAACAATGGTATCCGTTCGGAATAGAAAATAAATATGAGTTCAAACAAATACCAGTGGTATTAGTTGTTGGTATTAGAACGGAATAAATCTACAAAACAAACCAAGTTCAGAACATAGAATGTCAGAAAATAGAACTGTTTCAGTATAAGTGCGCCTAGAGAGAAAAAAATACCACTAGAAGCCATAAAAAAACACCAGTTCTGGTGGGAAAACCACCAAGGTGGCAACACTGGTCACCAGTGGGGAGTACTCAGTAGTCAGTACAGTCAGTACAGAGGAGGGGGAGGGAGAGGGAGGCATTGGGGCGAGCAAGGGGACACGAACGTCAATTGAAAAAACTGACATTGACATTGATTGATACTTTTATTAGACGTAGGTACAAAGTATAAAAAGTTATTTACACCCCGTAATTATTTCGGTGCGGTCCAGAACTTAATAATAAACTGTTCGTGTTTGAGTATATGCGAGAAGAGAGTGTTATCAGCAGTGTTGCACAAATCCTCACTGCTGGGTGCAACTGATGCAATACCGCGGAGGTAATACCGCTCAATGCTGTTCTCTAACGAAGGGAACACGAGACCACCACCACCGTCACCTCTGCAGACTGCGGAGTCAGCTGTAAAAGATAAGATTGGGTTTGACTTTAGTAGTGCGTCGCACGAATTGGAGGGTGAAAAGACTCACATCTGCGGGCCTAGCACGGGACGAGGAGAAATAGTCTTTCCCCCGTTTTTTATCCACCAGTCAGTGGAAATATTTTCCTTTTCTACCTCACCTAGCACAGCTTCGGGGAAAGGGATATAATGTTTCCCTTTGACGTTTATCGTAGACTTTATGTCCCGCTACTCCCGCCACAGAGCACGGCCTATCAACAACGTGGATAAATTTACCTCTATTTGACATATGACAGGGAATATCTATCACTGTCCTTTGAAGTTGGGTATAAAAGTATAACTTGTGAAAGTCGAATAGTTTCTTTAAGAAAGTAATGTTCCGAGCATTCTACAATTACTAAAACGTAATTGTAGAATGCTCGGGACATTATTATTGCCATCAGTGCCATTACGAGAGATATGCAAACGTTAGAACGAAAGTTACACAGGAAACATATCCGAGATGCCAATAACGCTTTTGAATTCCCGGATAATGAGTTTCGTCACATATTTTGCGTTACTAATGAAATGGCCTTGTATTCGTGAGGAGTTAAAAGAAACTTTGCATTTTTGAAATTCTTGGGATGGTTTGCCAGTGTATATCAAGATAATTGAATTAGGTAATACATACCTATAAGTATCTATCTACTTAGGTTTTTTGTGAAATCCCTACCTAAAGCTATCTACTAAAGCTAATAGTTCCCAACTAAAGCTAAAAAAGCCTTCCTACCTGCTTTGCCTACCTACCAAGCACAGCTGTCATCGGTGTTTTATTAAGCTTTATGCTACCACAGAAAGTACAATGAACGAACGATTTAAGGAATTATTAAAGACTGATACGTCATTTTTGATTAATTTGCTAAAATGGAAACAATGCGATAGAGAACGCTACGCCCTCCGTTTATCCATCGTGATAAACTATTCCTTGGCGCGGCCGTGCTCGCAAGGTAGACAAAAATGACAAAGGGGAAAGGATGTTAACCCTCTCCCTGAGGACTAATAGTCTTCTTACCGTTCTAGGCCTGCTGGTAGGGTTTTGCTTTCTGATTACATATATACCACTAATAACATTAGGTTATTCTTAGTTTTCGAGAAAATAACAAAACATTTTTAACCTCAAATCAAATAAATCAGATAAAACTACGTTAAAATTTACAGATAATAATCAACTTTGTCGTATTTCTTGTCTATGGTTTAACATGTTGTGTGCAAAATTTATGTGAACGAAACGTAAAAATACTGTCAGTGATTTTGTTATGGCTTCTTTCGACGATTTTGGCTTATCTTCACTTCACTTGGTTACTTATTTATCACCATCCATCCATCATGTTGGAGTATAGAAAAAAACGCGCAAGGCGAGCGAGCGCAGCGAGCGTGCCGCGGCAGCGCCAGAAAATAATACAAGGTCACGGTATATCTCACTTGGTCACGCCCCCCCCTATTTTTTTCCTTCATTTTCGAGCGACGCACTACTAAAGTTTAACCACTTACTTTGTTGAGGGCCAGCACAGAATTTATCAGCAGTGATGAGCCCCCGAAAGAAGGCTGGCGCTTCAGCGTAGCAAATGCTAATTTCCACGTAGGACTGTTCCTTTATTCTTTGCACTTGTGACGGCTTGCCGTTTGCAGAGGTCAGGCCCCAGCCAGCTATCTGCAAACACACTAGGCGTCTCAGACTTCCAATGCAAACTCGGATCATGCAAAAGTAAAAGCAGCAAATTGTACCTAATTAGGCACCTACTCTAGGTACTGACGCGGCTATAGAAAGACGCATTCTGGTCATCTGTGGTTAGGTGGGTAAGTAGGTCTAGCACTCTTACCTTTCCTTTATTGCCAGCCTGTAGCTGTTTCTTATCGGAGGTTATGTCGAAATTGAGGCACACAGGCCTGACAGAGCTGGAATAAACAAACGTGTTGGCAGCGATGACAACAGCTATGTCGTCTTGGTAGTTTGTTTCGGCGCCGTGATATCGTGTGGGTAGATGTATTTCTTTCACCTGAAAAATTATTAAGTGAAAGTAGGCACAAAATATTATTGACCACTAGAACTTAAAACTTCCTGGGAGCTAAAAAGTTGGGTTGTTGAGGTCTTGTGGTGGATCGTATTTAGTGGGTTATTCATCATTTTAAATATGCCTATCTGTTACCGAGGCGTGCCACGTTTCTTCTATGCTCTCTTGCGGTTCAATTCAAAATTCAATATTTCTTTATTCAATAAAATCACAAGGACCACTTTGAATCGTCTTCTTACATGCTAGTGAATCTAGATGCCGGTTCCTCCTAACCCCAGTTCAAGAAGAATCCTGCAAGAAACTTGTCTGGTCCTAACACTTTTTTGTATGATCCTTGACAATTTTGTTACGGATGCCGAGTCGAGTTATAAGAACTAGTTAACTACCTAGGTATTTACGTACCTACTACCTACTTACGTACTTTTCCAATAAAAATCCAATAACGTCTATACAGTTTTTTTGACTGTTTCTCAATCGAGGCTTCGATCTTCGATCGATCGAGGTGACTTGCTACAGTGATAGCCACTAGGGGCGCTTTCTGAATGTTCATATAAAAACCAAAAGCACCAGCCCTCTGTTAGGTACCTAACTATGTGGAGGTCAAACTCACATCTGACTTCTGAGCCACGGTCTCGTCAGCTTTGTCGTTCCACGGGCGGTACCGCTTGCCGACAGCCACCGCGTACTGAATGGTGGGCAACTGCTTCTCCGGGTTACTCCAGAAGCAATGGGCAGCTGGAAAAATCAACCAAGTGAAGTCCATTATAAAAGACAGCGATGCGAGCCCTTAGGTAGGTATACTCCAACATAATATGATACCACAGTACACACAGTTTTGATGAATCTACGCACAGACTTATTAGTGTAGGTTTTTGACTGAAGGCTGATTACGAGTTTTCTGGTAGTTTCTCAATCGAGGTTAGAATTTCGATCAATACTTGCACATAATCTGCTAACTGCTCATTTTAATACGGGTATGAATGACAGAAGTGCTCGCATTGATCGAGAAACTATTAAAAAACTCGTAATCCTCTTCATAATTTACAAATTGATGTAGATAGATAGATAGATAAAGACATTATTTGTAGCTACATTCACATAGATACATATAACAACGAATTAAAATGAAGGAATTTAAGTTTGTAGATACCACAGACCAGATTATATAGGTCTGTGGTAAGTAACAAACAAAAACAATACAAAATGGAATATATCTTTAAACAAAACATTTAAATAAAACATTAAAACATTTTCATGTCTTGTCTTATCCATAAATTGTCTTATAATAAATCCATGTGTGTGCTCAGACATAGGATACTCGTATATACCTCGGTCTGAGTGTGTGTGTGTTGCAGCAAGACAAAAAGGTCAATGCATAAATGCGCTCAATGAGCAAACACTGATAGTTACAGTACCTATATACCTACCTACTTATACAGATCTTAACACAAAAGCAGTCAAATAATTATGTGCAGAATTATGCTAACTCCAACCTGATAAGACAACGTCGGTGCTGATAAGCGTGCCTCCACAAATCTGCTGATATGGCTTGAAAGTCTTCAAGTAGATCCCAGCGTGCCACGGAAAGCTCGGGTTTCCCGGTGTAACCGTACCACATTCTGGGGATGGTGTACAAAAATAGACTTAAAATATCTTTTAGTAAAAGCAAAGGTCAAACTAAATGCTTCCAAAGTTACCTTGTTCAGCTCCTGTACTGTTATTGGAGCCTTTCGCATCAGCGCAAAACGCATTGTGAAAAAATACTGAAATGTTTAATCGGGGTATTATTAGGTAGATACCTATCTCTATCTATGCAATGAGGAGGTAATGAAAGATCACTTTCGGAGGGCTGGTTTTAGTATTTTATCAATTTTTAAAATTCGTAAACATCAATAGAAAGTAACAGGAATGCAAAAATCGAAATAACGTTTATTTGAATGACATATTTTTTCCAGCTATATTGATTTAAAAACCAAACTAGGTACTGAATCGGTTTTGATGAAATTTCTATGAGACCGATCGGGAAGTAGGTAAGTATAACCTTTCAACATGTTTTTTTTTTAATCGTTTTAAATGACGTAGTTATAAGGTAACAAAAAACACAAGATTAATAGAAAAATACAAACTCGAAAATAATAGATACCTAACTCACTTAAATTAAAAATGTTATACCTACCTACCTACATTAGCTTTGACAGTTTGTCAATCGAGGTGAGTCACTTCGTTTGATCGAGGTTACTAGCTCAAAATCAGCTGTGCTTTGGTTATTTGTATGAAAGTTCAAAAAGCGCCTCTCAATTCAATAAGGTTAGTAATTAGATAAGTAGGTACGAGTCATACCTACATACTAACCATAATCCTACATACAGTATGAAGTCACACTCCAAAATAAAAACTGCATTACTTACATGTTGAAATAACAATCAGAGGAAACAACATGGTTCGACGGAATATAATAATACACTGCGGCACTAAGCTCGTCTAGGTAGAAACACAGCACAAAAGCGATTAATAGAGCTACCACGTACCTATATATGTAGGTAAGTAGGTACCTATTTATTTATTCATTTTTCCTTGTTGTCTTATATGTATTAACTTCCTTTTTACGATCAAGTATACCTAGCAAGTTCTTGTTAGTTGTTAGAAATCCGGTTTATTAGAATATTATTTTTATTATTGAACGGAGTTTATTTGGGTGCTATTTTAGCCACGACGACGCCGCCGACGGAACGGAGTAGTATGTGTTTAGGGTGAGGGCGCTTGTTTGTTTGTCTGTCTGTGTACATGAATGTTCCCATTTAGCTCCAAAACAGTCAAACCGACATAGATACGATTTTCTGTATTTTGAAATTAAGTATTTCACCATAAACATACGAGGTGATCGCGTGTATATCTCGCGATCGAGACATGGGATTCAATATAGGGAATCATAGATAATAATGTAAAGTAAATTTTGCCAGTGTCAAGTATCTACCTATGTAAATTGTTTATTTAAATTGTGTCACAAAGTCGTATCCTTGTTGTTCGTCGTTTGTGATTTTGTATAAAATGGTGTCATATATTATAATAATAATAAAACGGATTATTTTTGCTCGAACCACGAGGGAACACGAAGCTTTTATTTCTATTACTAGCGACCCGCCCCGGCTTCGGGTGCAATGCTGATACTAAATATACTATAGAATGTCTAATGTGATTAGAAACCTCTAAAATTATTAGTGTTTCTCTACTATATTATGCACTAGCGACCCGCCTCGGCTTCGCACGGGTGCAATGCTGATACTAATTATACTACAGAATGGTTATCCCTAAGAGATAGCCATATACCATCGCTGACTTTTTTGTAGACCTTTTGAGGGTGTACAATACTGTAGTACATTATTTTGATCTATCTCGTAGGGTTCAGCCAGCGTTTGCAATGTAAGCGCAAAAAAATGAGTTTATTTACGACACCACATAAGAAACCTCTAAAATTAACAGTGTTACTCTACTATATTATGCATGTTTTATACATATAAACCTTCCTCTTGAATTACTTACTCTATCTATTAAAAAAAACAGCATCAAAATCCGTTGCATATTTCTAAAGATCTAAAGCATACAACGGGACAGACAGACAGCGGGTGGCGATTTTGTTTTCTACTATGTAATGATGTATTATACATATAAACCTTCACCTAAACGATCACTGTATCTACTAAAACAAACCGCATCGAAATTCGTTGCTTAGTTTTAAAGATCTAGGTAAGTATAACTACATAGGGTACTAAAATACATAGGGACAGACAGACAGCGGGAAGCGACTTTGTTTTATACAATGTAGTGATTCACACCCGAGTCAATTACTCTAGCTTAATTAAAATCATAACACCATTATTACCAATAACAAAGGAAATAACTTGAGGAAAATAAATAATACAAGAGCGCAATGTTAAGTAGTTATAGTTAATTGAACTACTGACCAAGATCATATTTGTTATTATACAATATGAATAATTAATTATCATGATACATAATTATTATTGTAATTACTGAGTAGGTAAGTCACACTTTTGCAGGTATTTGTCATTAGGTTTAACGCCTGAATCATTGACTACACTAAATAATAGAAGGATTGAACGTGATCTCAAAATCGGTTCATAAATCACGAAGTTATCCGCAAACACACATAAAATATATATATATATATATATATATACAAATCAAGTGTTTTTTTGAATAAAATTGTTAATGTCCTTTTGTGCACTTGGCATAACATGACATATTATGTCTACAACTTGAAAAAGATGTTGGTCGGGCGAGGTCTTGAGATTGATGATTAAGATTGACTGTTTTTAATTTTAGTTTTAGTAGATTAGTCCTCATTCTGGGACATTAGGCTAGCCAATACACTGTGTTACCGTGCTTGGCTATCACTAAGGTGAGCCACGCGTGGCCACTTGGCTTCTTCCATGCTCTCCATGCATATGAAAACGATACCTGGACGTAACCTATTTACATACCGAGTATGCCGACTAAAAATGTACTTTCTATTCAGTGTTTTATTAGGTAGGTAGACGTAGCTACCTTCTCGGTAGGTATCTCTGACTGTGGGTATGGAGGTCAAACTGACATTTCTGATTACATTTCTGAACAACAGCCTCATCAGCTTTGTCGATCATCTGGCGGTACTACTTGCCGACAGCCACAGCATATTTTTTTTGTCAATCTCTGTGGCGCAGTAGGCTAAAGTCCGGCTGAGACGCAAAAAGGTTGCGGGTTCGATTCCCGCCGCGGGACAAATGTTTGTATGATCTGCAAGTATTTGTCTGGATGTTTCTATGTATAATATGTATGTATTTACAAAAAAAAAGTATAGAAGTAAGAAGTAGGTATATCAGTCATGTGAAACCCATAACACAAGCTCTGCTTACTTTGGGACCAGATAATGCTGTGTTAAATGTCCGGTATTATTATTATTATTATACTGAATGGTATGCAATTGCTTCTCGTCACTCCAGAAGTAATTGGCAACTGAAAAATCAAGGCATGTAAATCCTAATTGAAGGGACCGAAGTGAGCTTTTGTAACTGCACAGTGACCAATATCAATATCGAAAGCTGACCTTAACATACCAGTTTCTTTCTCTTAGAAAAATGAGGATATTATCATATGTTTATGCATATTAGTTAAAGGTAATAATTATCTATTAGGCATCGGTATATCCATACAAAGCTATGCTATTAGGTTTATAATGGGTTAGGTTAGGATTATTTAAATTTAAACTCTTTTTCATTTAGAGTTGCCAACAAAAAGTTTGCAGTTTATATATAACTAGCTGGAACCCCCGCGACTTCACTCTCGCGTTTGTACGAAACCATCGAGTTTATATTATAGTATTATTCAAATCAAGTTTTAAGCAAATCACACCACGCGTTAAAAAGTTTCATACAATAGTGGGTGGTTTTGCTATAAAAGAAAGCTACCTTCCAAATTTCAGCTTTCTAGCTTCAGCGGTTTCGGCTCGGCGATGATGAATCAGTCAGTCAGACAGGTTAAGACTCAGACTCTTTTATAGGTAGGTATAGATTTATGGCAGTATTTAATACGAGGTTTATATTATATTGAGATCACTGGATTTGCTACCTCTTAAACACGATTAAAATCAAAAGCTATAAATATCATACAAAAATATGAAGAATCTCAAAAACATCGAATATTGAAAACCTTCAATAAAATTATACAAAAAACTGGCATTTGATTTTCTAGTATTTATCATAGGTTTTTTCTATCTATTCAACAATTAATTGTAAGTAAGTAGTTGTAATACACTTTTAAAAGATCGAAGCTGGCTCCCGCCATTTGAACTTAAGTTAAGCTTCAAATTAGTTACACACACATTAACTTTATGTACTTACAGTTTTTTTCCATAATTATTCGTAATTTACTAAAGAGTTGGCACCACCGAGCTGACAACTGATGCTGTATTACTATCTCTATCAAAATCAATGCAATTTCGAATTAGTTCGCATGAGTATAAAAGATAAGTTTTATTAAAATGAGTTGACCATGAAGACATATGAATTACGGAAAAAAAAATTGTGTTGTAAAATAGTGTGTAGCTAATCTAAAGCTGAAAATAACCTGAGTTCAAATGGCGGGAGGCAGTAGGCAGGTAGTACACAGAATACAGAGCCTAATGAGTACTTAGCTTAGATCTTTTAAGGGTGTAACAACATCTTAATAAGTAACATATTATACCACTCAATTTCGACACCAACGTTTATCCCGAAGATATTTTTGTACACTAATATCTTTACGTAATCTCGTATGTAGATGGGCGACAAGACAGACGAAAATTAGGCAGCGGCTGACATTCGTAATCTGAGTTTATTTTACAACTGCGAAATGTATAGCTTTCGCAGATACTGCTGTCAAGTTGCTGTAACTATCGGTCCTCCTACTTTAACATAATAACCCTGTATGTCCCTTCATAGGGATATCTCCAGTGATATCTCCACTATTTATTGTTTATTTTATAACACTTTTGTAATGTATGCTTTTCTGGCTCATACTCGCTGGTGCTTAAAGTGCTATCCAACTTCATGCTTGCAGGGAATGTAGAGTAAGGTCTATGACAAAAAATAAGCCAAGACGTCAAAATTATTCAATTCAGCGCGTCAAAATTCCAAAATCTTACCAAAATATCGGAATGATTAAATATTACTAATCGAGAACCGAGATCATGACAAACTAAATTAATTAGACATAATTAACTAAACCTTTCTCTTTCGATTCTCTGCAAAGTGCAAATTTGTTGTAATTTCTTCTCAAAATCAATCGCCATTTGTTGTTTTCCAGTAGTTCACAGAAATCATCGAAATGCGAGAAACACCTGATTGCTTAAGTCGTCGCTACAGGGCGCTAGACGAATTGATTCAGGAGTTGAGTACCATAACACCGCGAGGGTCTGAAGCTGGATGTCCTTATACACAAAGTGAATCCGAGAACGATCCCGGAATTAAACTCATGTGCGAGTTCTGGAACATCCTGAAGAATGACCCTAATTGTAATCTGACGGTAAAAACCTTTTGTCAATCAGGTAATGTGGTTGTGGTAACCTACCTAGGTGCCAGTCAGATATTATAAACTACCTTCTGTTTATAATATTATGTAAGTCATATTGTAAATTTTACTGTGTGTTTACAATGTTCTGGACGTTTATAATCTTCCTAGTTTAATTATAAACTAACGGTTCTACAACTACAATAGTATTTTTTAAAAGCACGACCTATTAAATGTGGACATGCAATTATCTGCGTTACGAATGATTTTCCTAAACCATTCGTAATGACCATTTGGAAAAACACGGGGTTTACTCACGTATTATTTTCTCGATAGAGGCACCGACACTGTTACGATTCATCTGTGGCGCAGTGGGCTAAGGTCCGGCTGAGACGCAAAAGGTCTCATTGATTCCCGCCGCGGGACAAATGTTTGTATGATCTGCAAGTATTTGTCTGGGGTTTGGGTGTTTTTATGTATAACATGTATGTATAAACAAAAAAAAAGTATATAAGTAGTATATCAGTCATGTGGTAACCATAACACAAGCTCTGCTTACTTTGGGGCCAAATGATGCTGTGTGAAATGTCCGGTATTATTATTATTATTAGAGAATCTTCATCCGCGGATCATACTCACCCTGAGTATGATCCGCGGTGCGTGAGTTACCGCTCGAGTTCACGGTTCGCAATAATACCTACGTGAGTAAACCCTGTGCTTTTCAAAATGTATAGTACAACTTACGAAAGTTTTGAAATGTTAAAAATTCGTATTGAGATGAATGATAGTGATGTTTAGGTATTCTTTGATTACACAACACTTAAAAAAAAACACAAAATATGTGCATGAACCTTTTACAAGCAACCTTTACAACATGCAATCAAAAATGTTGGTACTATCTAGCGATTTCGCAGACATTCAATTGATTAGTCAAGTTAGAGATTGGTCAAAATTTATCAACTCCACTAGTCAAACACGCTTTGGTACAGTAAAGAAAAAATTAAAATCATAGGCATTTTTGAACCTTTTTTTATTACTTTGAATAATTACATTTTTGACAATAGGTAAAAAAACTTCAGTTTCTGGATTTTCGATTTTCTTCTTCCTCAATTGACATCTGTCTTGATGGAATTTTGCCAATATCAAATTGGGTGTGTGTTGTTAATATAGTCGCAAATCCGTAGTTGATCTATTCTATTGGTGTCTATTCTAAACGTCGTCTCGGATCGCCGTCTCCAATTTTCTTTCGTATAATGCTCCGTCTATTGGCGGATGTGTCGTATCACATATATATTTGAGTTGTGTTTCGGCATACACGACCACAGGCGTTTCCGCCTATAGACGGGATAATATATCACAGATGTTTTTGAGTATGTGCGGTGGCATTTACGGCCACAGGCGGTGCCGTCTGAAGGCGGATTGTCATATCACACAAATTATTAAGTATGTGTTGTGGCATAGACGGCCATAGGCAGTACCGCCTGTAGCTGGAATGCCATGCCATACGCTTAATTTATCATGTAGTATTGTTCCAGTATAAGGTATACAAGCAGTTGAAGGTTAGCAGTGAAATAGTCAAGTTTTAATTCAAAGTCTTATTTATTTTATCTGGGACAAATCAAATAACACTGAGGTACAGTACAGTACAATTATTCAACCTTAAAAAAAATAAGTAGGTTTCTTAAGCTAACGATATTTTATAAGCGACTAAGCGAATAAGCGACTTTCTAATTAATATTTTAATGAGTTATGAAAGATATCTATTTTAGACCTCCTAATCCTTTTTAGTGTCATATTCAATATCAGTTTTTTTTGTATTTTAATTAATTATCAGTATTTTTCCATTATGTGTTAGCAGGGGTTAAAGGCATTCTGTCTTGTGGTGTTCAGTCATTGCCTTCTCTGGCATTTTGCATATTACCACCTGACTGGTCATCGAACTCTGCGTCTGTTTCCCCATCAGTTTCTATTACGCCTGTTATGCTTGTCCTGAGCAAGGTATATAAATTGTATATACCTTGCTCTGAGCACACTCAGATTCATGGTCTGTTTATGGGTTTGGTTTTACGTATGGCAAATATCTCTAAATCTGAGTCACTGCTGCTACTAACATTTCTATTTTTGTTCTTAATTTTCATCAGAGCCAAACTCACTATCTTCGTCACTATACACATCGTGGACACTTTTTTCTACAGCAGATGTGGCATCCAATAAACCGGAAAGCTTATTCACAATATCCCTTATTGTATTTGACGCCATCTACAACAAAATCCACATGATTTAGCCGTCAACAAACAATAATAACGAATCAACAAATGCTACTTTAATTGGATCAATAGTCTTATGTATTAGCCAACTCATGCTTGTTTCCTACAAGTACAGTACCACAACACATCTCATGATAGAATAATTAAATAATTCGTAACAGTAAAATACTTAAATTACCAATAAATACCTCAAAAGATGGCGAATATATGCAGACTTATCCGATCCCGTCGAACGAAATACAATCTCACTCGCGCTGTGGCACAACGCAACTGACGGAACTTATTTTGTACTAAGCGAACGTGTATTGTACTAACAAAATTCGGAGCAATTTTTGCGCGCCTCGAATTGAAGTTGCGAGCGAGCTTCACCGGCTTCTTAAGTTACTTCATAAAATGTCATACGTATAATCTGAAAGGTTTACGATTCTAGATTTAGCCAAACTTGAATCTAAGTCATTCTAATTGAGACAGCGATGTTGGCTAAACTGTCAGAATGAATACCCAGATCGTTTTAAGTATCTCGGAAAAGCGAGGAATTTGTGAATTAGTTCCTAGTACATGTATAATGAGTTCCCTGCCAAGGTTTTCCCGGGGGAATACAGTATGGGGTACTTCAAGAGAGGAGTTAATAGGTTTTTCGGCGGTCGGCAACGCGAATGTGATGCTCCTGGTGTTGCAGCGTCCATAGGCTCGACCGCTTATTATCAGGTGGGCCGTAAGCTTGTTTGCCACCATAGTGGTATAAAAATAAAAAATCGGGTTGCACTCCGGGAGTGCTGACAGAAGTGAAAACTTATTTTGGCGCGATAGAGTTTAGTAATAAATCACTTCAAAATCAGTAATTATGGCGACTGCCAATCAAATACTGAACGAACACAGATGTTGCTATATATTTTGTTCAGAATGTAGATAATATATCAAAGAACCTAACTCAGTAAACTTCTCCATACAAAAGTAGACTGTAAACATGTGAATTAAGGTTTATAATCAAATGGGGCGAGCGTGGCAGCCGGCTGCGTCTCGGTAATCTCGGTAACGGTGTCGCGAATCCAGAGGTTTTACCTCATCTAAAAATATGCGTACTGCGCTAAAAGAAGTTTTCACTTCAAAAAAACGTGTGCGTCCACGGGACTCTCGACAGAAGTGATAACTTAAACTAATCTAAATAGCGCTGTATGTGAGAGTGAGAGATGAGGAGCCTGCCTACCGCTGCCGTATGCGTGAGTGAAAGGGAAGCCAGACAGACTGGCGCCGTAACGCGTTACGTAACGAAGCGGTTTACCCTCCTATAAGAAGTAAACACTTTAAAAAAAAGTACAGATCTTTTTAGCAGAGCAACAAGCGATATCAAGATTGTGCCCTGAACATAACCTTATGGAATAACAATGGACAGTCAATTTTATTAAGTAGTAATTTTAAAATGAACGTCATGTCAAGTGCCTTTCGCAGACTCTGAAGGGAAGGAGTCCTGTGATTAACGAGTCCAAATTTGACAGTTTTCTGAACTAATAAATTAATATTCGTAGACAATGCACACAACTAATCGCATCGATCGGGCCAAATGCCTCATGAATCTCTTTTGTACTATATTTATATTATATTTTATTTTCTATTGTTTTCTTGATTTTGAGAGTGTGTGGCGTAATATGGACGACAACAACGCTTCAGTTTTCCAGGATGCTGCAAACTATGGTGCTAATGAGTATACATGTCAAAGTGATCCTTGTGATTGTATTTAATAAAAATATTTTTGACTTTGACTTTCACATTAGAGTATTCTGCATGAGTTATGTGTGTCTTATATACCTGCATATCATTCTCACTAACTCAAACACACACACACACACTCACATACTCAAACACACTATAATATATAAATGACTATATTATAGATAATAATGCATGGCCTCACGTTGCTCTGCCCTCAGACATTTAACTGACACATTTGAAATGTATAAACTCTCTTGTATTCGTTTTTTGTAGTTAAGGTAGTTATAAGATGGATCATACAAAAAAGCGCTAAAACCAGACGAGATTCTTGCCAGTTCTGCTCGGGCTTGGGTTAGGTGGAATTGGCACTTATATTCACCTAGTATGTAAGACGTTTTAAGGTGATCCTTGTGATTGTATGAAATAACATATTTTTTGACTTTGGCTTTGACACACACACACACACAGACTCACACACCCACATGAACAAAAGATTTATCCAATTTTTTCGAATCATTCCTTGAAGTTTATTTTCTTACATTATTCTTCCATTTGTCATCATTATATATATATATATATATATATCATATATATATATATATATATATATATATATATATATATATATATCATATATATATATTAATTTAAAGTAAATACATATTTTTAATTTTAAACATCTTAAAAACCTTGTTAGGTTTGACAAAGATGCAAAAAAGAAATACATTCCTCAATTAAATTAAGGTAAATATAAAGATGCAAGGGTACGATTAGGTTTAATAAACTTAACTAAACTTAACTTTTAATAGTAATAATAAAGATTAAAATTTATAATGGTAAAGTGGGTGGGTACACAAAAAGAAGTCTGCCATAACACTGGGCTGCCTTTACATACCTACATACAGTACAATGCTACTAGATACTCATTGTTTGTCCTGTTCTGTGTATCCCTCTCTGTTTTAAGTGGTAAGTCGTTTTTATCAACCGGCAACCCGCGATATATACTAGCTCTAGTGCGGGGACCACAAGTATGTTCTTAACCTATTTTTTGGTAAATAAATATATTAGTATATTTTGTATTTTTGTTTTGTTACAGCAACTTGTTAAACATCGGATGGGACTACCGTCTGGAAGCAATAAATTCGGTCCACATCATCTGACCTGTTTCATGACAGGCAAAGGAAGTCCAACCAGGTAAGAGGGTGTTGACAATCGGTGAGATGATTTGAACATAGAAATATATCACGTGTACACTGTGCATGCAGATAAGCAATGTACTTGTTTTATGCCAGAGTTTATTTTATACTGTAATACTTAGTACTATAATTATAGATTACTAGCTACCTTAAAAGTAGCCTATGTCTTTCTCCAATGTCCCATGTATCTCTATACCAAAATTCATCAAAATTGGCTCAGCGGTTTAGGCGTGAAAACGTGACAGACAGACAGACGGAGTTACTTTCGCATTTATAATATTAGTAGGGATTCGTAGAATAGAAATGCATTATTTTGTATACTTACATAATTTGTAGGGCACTATTTTCATTTATGTATTTACTTTTAGGTTATTGAGGAATTTCGGCACCTTAGACAAACTAAATTTAGGTTTTTAAGGTGTTATTATCATAATGTTCGAATGTGCATTAATTATTTTGTTATATAATAAAAAGTAATTTGAGGAAGTAAGTACCTAAATGTAAATGAGCTTAAAAGAGATAATATTCGTTTTTTTTGTGTTTGTATGTTTGTTTGTAAAGGATAAACTATAACGACTTTTAAAAAAATCTTACACCGATAGACAGCTTTATCAACGAGCATTATCAAAGAACAACATGGGCTATAATTTATTAACCGATTTCAAAAAAGGAGGAGATTCTCAATTCGGTTGTATGTGAAAGGATATACTTTCCGATTGGTCTCATAGATAATATGTCATCCAAGTAAATTAAATTTCGTGTTTTGTTTTCCTGTGGCTTAACAGACAAAATTCGAAAAACAGTGGGCGCACTGGTTGAAATTCGAGCATAATTAACTAATAATTAATGTATTTATATGCATAATTTAAAAAATATTAACATTCTGCACTGTGTGCGTAATTTCATACTCCTCCGTTCGCGCAATTTTCGTAAAAATGGGTACAACGTTTTTGCTTCACGTATTAATACATAGATAACTAGCTGTCCCGTTCGCGACTTCATCCGTGCGTTTTTTATATAAATCACATTATAACACTTGACTTCACTTTGCTTCTAGTTATATGACACAATCACACCCACCACCCATTAAAAAGTTTCTATACAAACATTCACACCTCATTTACTCCTTTATGAGGGTTATTTTGAAAAATTCCTGAACCACGTGTCCATTTATTTTGCATTTTAGGTATTCAAACCAAGTTTCTATGAAATCACGGCACCCGTCAAAAAGTTCCCATACAAACTTAGACACCCCATTTTACCCTTTTGTAAGGGTTATTTTGTAAAATCCTGAACCACGTGTCCATTTATTTTGCATTTTAGGTATTCAAACCAAGTTTCTATGAAATCACACCACCCGTTAAAAAGTTCCCATACAAACTTAGACACCCCATTTTACCCTTTTGTAAGGGTTATTTTGTAAAATCCTGAACCACGTGTCCATTTATTTTGCATTTTAGGTATTCAAACCAAGTTTCTATGAAATCACACCACCCGTTAAAAAGTTCCCATACAAACTTAGACACCCCATTTTACCCTTTTGTTAGGGTTATTTTGTAAAATCCTGAAACATGTCCATTTATTTTGCATTTTATTTATTGAAATCAAGTTTCAAGCAAATCGCACCACGCGTTAAAAATTTTCATACATTAGTTTTCACCCCTTTTAACCCACTTACGAGTTGAATTTCTAAAATCCCGTCTTACTGGGTGGTTTTGCAATAAAAGGCAAATTTAAAACCATCAAAATTTCAGCTTTCTAGCTTCAGCGGTTTCGGCTCGGCGATGATGAATCAGTCAGTCAGTCAGTCAGGTTAAGCTCTTTTATAGGTATAAGATAAAATACTAAAAAGCGTAAAACGTTTTTAAACTACTTCAAAAAAAAAGGAGGAGGTTCTCAATTCAGTTGTATTTTTGTTATATTCAATGAAGTTGTTTTTTTTTAGTTTTGAAAACTTAATCAATAAATTATTTTGAATACTTTATATTATTTAGAAAATTTATATCCTTAAAAAACTTACAAGTGTATCTATAAAATACTCAAGGTATCTACAAAAATCATGCGTGCGCTGCGAAAAATATATGATACATCAAATAATGTACCACAATGTTAATACTACTCATCAATTTCCACAAGAAGTCCGGGCGGCTATATACATGTGTATCTATTATAGTTAAATCACAACAACCGCTTTTTGTTTAAACTAGTCAATCAAAACACGGGTAGAAAGATTATAAAAATAAATAAAATGAAATTCGTTTATTTCAGACAACATAAAAAAATATTAAATTTTAGGTCCATAGTATGCTAGTAGGTATTTGTCATACTCTATGTTTGTACAAGAAAATAATGATAATATATATTCTATACAAAAAAAAAAAAAAAATAAGAAATTATAAACACTGCAACCAAATAATGATAAAATTAATTCATCATTACTCGATTACAGTGCTTGATGACACGGAACGGAACGGGCTATTATGACATAAGTATCATGATACTAAGGCTGAGGCCAAACGAGCGTAATTTTTTGAGTTGTGAGTCGCGTATTTTCGGTCAAAAAATTCTGCCCAGCAGAAATTCTGTTGGCTGCCAGACGGGCGCAGTTTATTCAGTTGCTTTCAATTGCCAGAAAAAGAAGCTGGGTAAATCCACTTGCAAGTGAAAGACGGATGCTTGAACAATCTCATACCTTATATGAACGTTTATGTGCAAATCCATTTGTATTTGAAAAGTACTATCATAATGCCATTACATGTTTTTCAAGATTTATTTCAACACATAAAACCTTTTATTACTAAATCAAACACAAACATGAGACTAGCCATCAGTCCAGAGGAAAGACTAATAATTACACTCAAGTAAGCTCTGCCGTCAGACAGTTAACCGACACACTTGAAATTTATAAACTCTCTTGTATTAGTATTTCGTAGTTAAGGTACTTATAAGATGGATCCAAGACGAGTTTCTTGCAATTCTTCTCGGGCTTGGGTTAGGATGAATTGGCACCTAAATTCACCTAGTATGTAAGACGTTTCAAAGTGATCCTTGTGATTGTATTGAATAAAGTATCTTTTGACTTTGACTTTAAGCTCTCGCTTACACTCGCTCCTCTAACCCCCGCTAACACAATTCGGTCGGAATAATGCGTGTGAGTCGGCAGACAACTCATTTTGCGTCGCCGTGTGAATCTAACAGGACTTTTCTATGAAACCAAATGCAGCAGAAATTACGCGACTCACAACTCAAAAAATTACGCTCGTTTGGCCTCCGCCTAACCTTATCTAAATAAATAGTTTCATAATCAAGGTTTACTCAACTCTAAATAGCACCCGAGCAAATTCGAGGTCGGATGCGAGTTTAATATATTTTACGTCGAGTTTGGCTGGATTATCATTATCATCATGATCATTGCACGGTGTGCAGCGCCAGTTAAGGTAACTCTTTTTAATGCCTATTGTACATCTTTCTACACGTGCGGGCTAAGTATACACAGAAATCCTACAATGCCCCGGATCCAAAACAACAACGGTTTCAGGATGCTGTTGAGGCTGGCGCGGTTTGACTTTGATGACTGTTTTATGAATGTTTGGCACTGATGACTTCTTTGCAATTATGCGAAAAAGAACTGCATCCCTGATGCGCCGCATACGTGGGGGCACCAACAGCCTTCTGGTCGTTGTTAACGAAAATCTCTGCTGAGGCTACATGAGACACTGGTTGGTTGTACTTAGGCCTCCCACTCTAAGTGTCTCAATGATTTAATAGTAAAATGATTATAATTAATTTTAAGTTGTTTATATAGACACTGTGGCGCAGTGGGCTTAGGTCAGGCTGAGACGCAAAAGGTTGCGGGTTCAATTCCCGTCGAGGGACAAATGTTTGTATGATCTGCAAGTATTTGTGTCGGGTCTGGGTGTTTCTATGTATAATGTGTATGTATTTACACAAAAAAAAGTATTAAGTAGTATATCAGTCATGTGGTACACATAACACAAGCTCTGCTTCCTTTGGGACCAGATGATGCTGTGTGAAATGTCCGGTTTTATTATTATTATTATAACTAGCTGTGCCCCGCGGTGTTACCCGCGATAACAGACAAAAAAAATATTTTCCCGCAGTAAAACGTAGCCTATGTGTTAATCCAGGGTGTCAGCTAACTCCATACCAAATTTTATTAAAATCGCTCCAGCCGTTTAGACGTGAAGAAGTAACAAACATACACACTCACACACTCACAAACTTTCGCGTTTGTAATATTAGTGTGCTTAGTGTGATAAAACGTAGCCTATGTGTTAATCCAGGGTGTCAGCTAACTCCATACCAAATTTTATTAAAATCGCTCCAGCCGTTTAGACGTGAAAAAGTAACAAACATACACACTCACACACTCACAAACTTTCGCGTTTATAATATTAGTGTGATTATATTAAGTGTTTTAAACTAACATCGATTATAAGTTATTAATTTGTT
Source organism: Lampropteryx suffumata (assembly GCA_948098915.1). Classification (NCBI taxonomy): domain Eukaryota; kingdom Metazoa; phylum Arthropoda; class Insecta; order Lepidoptera; family Geometridae; genus Lampropteryx; species Lampropteryx suffumata. The sequence continues at coordinate 16,496,477 of OX402557.1, read as the reverse complement.
ACTAACATAGGTATAAAAAGTATCAATGGTCTGAAATAAACTTTTTATTATTATTATTATTATCATCATCTTAAGGTTCAGCCACTGCTCTTCCACGGCTTATACCATCCGCCGCAATCCTGTACTAATCTGGCCTATTCGCAGCCCGCGGGTTTGTCTATTCTATAACGTCATGCCATCTTATTACACACTACTTACTTACGACTATACTGTTGCATATTGGAACGTCCGTCAGCGACCAGGTCTTGGTTATTGCTATATTAAACTTGAAAATCCCAAGCGGATCAGTTAGACTTCCATGTCCCCTAACAGTGCCATTTATTTCAACGAATTATAGAAACAATTCTTAATTTATCAGAGCGGTAATTGCATATAACAACCTGGCTGACATCCCTGAATTTGAACTTTTCAACAGGAAAGGAACGCTGGTTTCGCATGTCTTCCGATAACTTTGTTATTTTTTCTTTATCTGTATTTTTTTAAAATTTTAAATATAAAAAATCATTCTTATTTTTTGTTTAATGTTATGTTTTTGAATCCATATGCGATAACTATTTGATCTATAGTTTTGTATTTTGTTCATCATTATCAGAAAGTAAAATAACATGTATTCTATTTGTTTCAGTCAGTGCGGTCATAGTTCTGCTTCGAATAATAAGGCTGCCACTACAAGTTCATCGAACAACGATTCACTGCTACTTAGTAAAGTCTTATGTAATTTGAAGGAGGTTAGTGTACTTCCTCCTAAACCGTAGCTAACGGTCCTCTCTATGAGATAAAAAACCGTTGGTTAAGTAATATATTTTCTAGTGTTGCCGTTTTATGCGAATCTACCTGCTCCACTGACACACTCCACTTAATTTACTATCCTTAAGTTATAAGCGAGTTAAATACAATGTGGATTCAAATTGGTTTAAGTTCGGTTTATCTATAGTTTATTAGATGAAACTAAATTAATAACTGTGAATCATAGATTACGATAAATAAATAAATAAATTGATTAACACGTCATAGATATAATAAAATAATGTTAACGTCAGCTATTATATCATAGGCGGCAACATTCGACACAAAATGCAACAAAAAAATAAATGAACTAATGGGAACTCAGAAGGACCTCATGAATCAAATCATACATTTGGAACATCGCGAGTTGGAAGGCATCCAGCTGCTGAAGCAAGCAGACAGCATGTGGACTACTATGGAAGAAGCTTATAAAAAAAGAGTGGCAGAGTCCTTGGAAAGACAGAAAACTTTGATGCAACAGGTAAAGTTAAAAACTAGCAACTAGAATTTTAGATCAATAATAACGGAGTGTAGTGTAGTGTAGGGCGCCCTTTAGCTAATGGGACGATGATATTCTTACGGCAGCGGGCTTTGAGAAGGATTGGAGATGGAGAGCTGAAGATCGAGCTCAGTGGCGTGCCATGAGAAATGCCTATGTCCAGCAGTGGACCGACACGGGTTGATGATGATGATGATGAATCTATTAATAAAATACCTATTACGTCTAATGTGATATAGATGATCAAAGAATAGAGTATGAGTGAAGAAAGTTGCAATGTCAGAGCTTTTGAACAGTTGCGTGATCTAAAACTTCACAATAATCGTCGTTAGTGGATTTCAACATACCTACTTACTATAACTAGATATTTTTATACCTACTGTGTATGTATGTATGTATTTACTATACTATTTGTTTATTTATAGTCAAGCTGGCCACTAAAGAATTATCATTCTATATAATCCGTTATCATTTAAGTGTGAAACCGTGACAAACAAAGACACGTTCATATTATGGATAACATTTCAGACGTTACTTAGCTACACTCTAGAAAATTTAAATAAAGTCTATAAACACAGATAGAAGCCGAGTAAAGTTAACATTTTGTTTTAGCTGAAAGATGTAGAAAGGAGTACTACAAAATGGCGCAAAAACAAAAAAGACCTCGACCTCCAAATGAACAACATTAACAAATGCCAACAAGATATCATGGATAAACTCAACCAAAAAAACAATGACTTAAAATATATAGATATAGAGATCGATGACTTTAAGAAACGGATTGACAGTAATACGAAGGATATTGAAGTAACGAAGACAAGTCGGAGTAATAAAAAACATACGTCAGATGTGAGTTTAATATTTTCTATTTTGATAGAACTGTTTGTTAGTCATTTTAGAAACCAGAAACTTGAAAAAAACTCTAATTATATACGGTCTCGTTTATAAACGCCTCTCAACTTGAACAAAGTCAAAGTCAAAAGATACTCTATTCACTACAATCACAAGAATCACTTTAAAACGTCTTACATACTAGGCGAATCTAGGTGCCAATTCATCCTAACCCGAGATGGAAACTGGCATGAAACTCGTCCTGGTCCTAGCGCATTTTTGCATGATTACCTTAACTACGAAATACTAATACAAGAGAGTTGTATTATTATTTCGTAGTACCTATACATTTCAACTGTGTTGGTTAACAGTCTGAGGGCAGAGAGACATCAGGCCATGCATTCCTATCAATACACAGCCTAAACAGCCTAAACACTGCTGACGACGAATCATAAAGCCGTTCCTATCTTACAAAATGAGATAACACTATTTCAAAGAATAATTAACTTTGACAGAAGTTGAGAGACGTTTCTAAGTAAGGCCATTGATGAAACAAAAAAAACATACAAAAAAGCGCTAGAAACAGTATGGTGATTATGGAACTTGACACAACCAATGTCTATCAATCAATGGAACTTGACACAAACAATGTCTATTTCGATTAGCAATCGGCATAATTTCAATCATTACTTTGATTGTAATTGGAACCAGTTTTGACCGAACAGATAGAAACCGAACGTACGTTTCTATCTCAGACCAAATAGATATTTAGACAAGAGGGCCGTGAATAACCAAAGTTAAGCTTCAAAACTTCTGGTCCTGTGTAAATACACGCCCACACATCCAACCAAATTGTGCTCCTTTCTCTTATAAATCCATACATACATGTACTATTAAGTATTTTCTCATGTCCTTGTCCAGTAAACCTCTTACAAAAAAACATTACATTAAAATATTCCGTGACAAAAAGTGTTACAAAATTTATTTAGTATGGTTGATCGCAGTGCCCCCTCTTATTATTTATTTGGTCTGAGGTTTCTATTCGTTGTCAGCATGTATGACAATCAACATCAACCTTTCGTAATACCAATTCATCATAGTAACCGAAAGCGATTAGTATCAAAGTTTTGATAGTATCAGAATTCCATAATCGCCCCGCAGGACGAGTTACTTGCCAGCTCTTTTCGGACTTGGGTTAGGAGGAATTGGCACCTAAATTCACCTAGTATACAAGTATGAGGTATCAAAGAGGTCCTTGTGATTGTATTGAATAAAAATATTTTGACTTGTTTAACTTCTGATGTAGGTTCATGTAGGTACATGACATGTGTGTATATTCTGATGCCCTTTCTCAATTTATGATTTCAAGTTGAAAATAGCAAGCATAGCAGCAGAAGTGACGAAACTTCAAAAATCTGTTGGCAAAGAGAACAAATACAAATATAACAAGGAACAAGACGGGACAAAATACGTAAAAGATGCAAGAGTCGACCTACAAAAAATTTGTAGAGTTCTTCTGCAGAAAAAACTTGAAAATGAGGATCTCCGAGCAGGGGTATTATTATTTAAACACTTATAGGAAACGCTTTTCAATAACGCCTAGGGAAGAACCAAAAGTTATAATAAATAATACCGGACATTTCACACATAATCATCTAGCCTCAAAGTAAGCAGAGCTTGTGTTATGGGTACCACATGATTGATATACTGCTTATATTCTTTTTTATTGTAAATACATGCTTCTTCTTCCTATCGTGTCACTAGTTATAGAACGAGTGTGTTGAAAGAATTAATTTGCGCCTCGAGGCTCCTTTCGTGCACTTGGCACATGTCTTCGAAACTTGTAATACATACTTAATATACATAGAAAACATCCAGACTCGAGACAAATACATCATACAAACATTTGTCCCGCGGCAGGAATCGAACCCGCAACCTTTTGTGCCCACTGCGCCCCAGAGGTCATCAAAAGTAGTAAAATATACCTATCTATAGCACTTTATTTCCTATCCTACCTATCTATTGCACTTATTGTTTTACAGAAAGATGCACTCATTCAAGAAATCGATTTGTTAAACAAGACCATGGATAATTGCCATGAACGTTGTAAGAACAAAGAAGACTCAATCTCAGAAGAAATGAAGAAGCTCAGCAATGATATAATCGCGTTACAGGGTAAATGCATCAGATGCCATCAGTGTACAGACAGCAGTGATGTTAGGAAGTATTGCACTGACTGCCCAAGATGCGCTGAAGAAAGGTATTGTTATCTTTATATTATTTTATTTATTTTAACCCTTTCGCTATTTGAAGGGACAATTTGACCAGTAGTACGACCGCCGTAGACTCGCAACTGGCCCAAAAGTGCTAGCGTGCGAAATGTTACACATAAAGTAGTTTGAACAAAATAGTTGATTTTATGAAAATACGTTATACCGTCATTTTGCCGCCACTGCCGCTTAACGCCATATTTAGAAGTCTAGATTTAGGTTCATATGAAGTTAATTTTAAAATAATAACAGAGAGCAATGGAGCGCAGCATTCTCGGATACAAACGCACCGACCGACTTCGAAACAGTATCATGCGGTCTATTACTGAAATTGATGATGTGGGTAATAATACGGCCAGGCTTAAGTGGGACTGGGCAGGTCACGCGAGTCGCATGCATTCAGAAAGATGGGCCAACATGGTAACTCCCTGGCAGCCTGACGGACAGCAGCGCGTCGTGGTCGGCCAAAAAAGCGTTGGGAGGGACGATCTTGACAACTTTGAGAGAGGATGGTGGGCGATCTCGAAAGATAGAGCTAGTTGGAAGAATTTGGGGGAGACCTTTGCACAGCAGTGGGACGATATAGGTTATATAAAAAACAGATATTACTACATAGTATAAAACAAATTCGCTTTCCTCTGTCTGTCTGTCCCTATGTATGCTTAGATCTTTAAAACTACGCAACTGATTTTGATGCGATTTTTTTGAATAGATAGACTGATTTAAGAGGAAGGTTTATATGTATAATACATGCATAATTTAGTAGAGATACACTGATATTAGAGGTGATGATTTTAGAGGTTTCTAATGTGATGTCGTAAATAAACACATTTTTAGTATATTTAGTATCAGCATTGCACCCGTGCGAAGCCTGGGCGGGTCGCTAGTGTACAATATAAAATACATATGACACAGTTGAGCTATATAAGAACCGTTTAAAACGATTTATAGATCTCAACTGATCCAGATTACTGCCAGAGGGCAGGGTCCCCAAGGCACTGGTGACAATGCTAATCCTATGCGGAAGTAACTCTGTCTGTCTGTTTCTCTGTCCCGTGTCTTGTCCCGTTTTCAAGCCAAAACCGCTGAACAGATTTTGATGAATTTTGGTATAGAGATATATGAGACCTTGGAGAAGGACATAGGCTACTTTTTTTGTAAGTACCACGCGTGCGAAGCCGCGGGCAGCAGCTAGTACTTATTATAATTATTGAATCTCTTAGTTAAGATCAAGTAAGTGTAAAACAACACTGCAGTTGATAATAAACATTCTAGTAGCATTATATATTTATTTATTTTTAAGGAAAACCAACAGCAACATTATTTATGTTAAACGTGTAGTTTAACATAAATAATTACATAAAAATAGAAAGCCAATAACGGGTTTCCGCTGATAGAAACATAACAAGAAAAAATGTTAACACAAGCTTAAATAATGCTTACATACCTAATCTAACCCAATATGAAAACAAAAAAATAATCAGCCTGATCGTTAAAGAAGTCGAGAGTTAAGCACCGCCTTGCCCTGGGAACACTTGTACAATATGGGTCAATGTCCAACAACTTACTAAAATTATTTAGGGTTGCATTAGCTCACACCATAAATAAATATTATACTATATAAACGACTAGTTTTTATGGAAATACCAGCACGCGGTACCTCCATAAAAAGCCCAAAAAGCCTAGCCTATGTCCTTCTCCAAGGACCCATCTATCTCTATACCAAAATTCATCAAAATCGGATCAGTGGTTTAGGCGTGGAAACGTAACTTACAGACAGATAGACAGACATACAGACAGACAGACAGAGTTACTTTCGCATTTATAATATTAGTAGGGATACCATACGTCTACGGCCTTACTTATAAACGCCTCTCAACCTGTAAAAAAATCGCCCTATCACTGTCACTATCTTACAAAAAGGGATTATTATATATAATTTAATTGTAGTGCCATTTAAACAGTCATCAACTTTTGACAGAAGTTGAGAGATGTTTATAAGATAGGCCGATAACAAACCCATACCATGGTACCCATAACAAAAGCTCTGCTTACTTTGGGGCCAGATGATGCTGTGTGAAATGTCCGGTATTATTATTATTATTATTATCAACGACCTCTGTGGCACAGTTATGAAATAAAAAAATCATGTACCTAATGTCATTTGTGAACGGACATAGGGTATTTTTAGGGTTCCGTAGCCAAATGGCGAAAAACGGAACCCTTATAGATTCGTCATGTCTGTCTGTCTGTCTGCCTGTCTGTCCGTCCGTATGTCACAGCCACTTTTTTCCGAAACTATAAGAACTATACTGTTGAAACTTTGTAAGTAGATGTATTCTGTGAACCGCATTAAGATTTTCACACAAAAATAGAAAAAAAACAATAAATTTTTGGGGTTCCCCATATTTAGAACTCAAATTCAAATTTTTTTTTTTCATTAAACCCTTTTACGTGTATCTATGGATCTATGGATAGGTCTAAAAAAATGATATTGAGATTTATAATATCATATTTTTCTAAACTGAATAGTTTGCGCAATAGACACTTCCAAAGTGGTAAAATGTGTGTCCCCCCCTGTAACTTCTAAAATAAGAGAATGATAAAACTTAAAAAAATATATGATGTACATTACAATGCAAACTTCCACCAAATTGTTTTAAACGAGATCTAGTAAGTAGTTTTTTAGTTTTTTTTAATACGTCATAAATCGTAAACCGCAACCGTGCTGCTACGGAACCCTTCATGGGCGAGTCCGACTCGCACTTCGCCGCTTTTTATACTAAGTCCTAAGCACCACACGTGCGATACTAGTCAGGAGATAATTCGTTTAATAGTTCGATTTCTCATTAAATAATTTTGATTGAATGTTTTCGATTTTACTCTTATTCGATAATGGACTGACCACCGATTATCGATTACCTGTTTGCGTAATTTTCGGGTTACTCCCTGAGTACCCTGATCTCCGAGGCCCCCGTACTGGGGGACCCAGAATACTATCAGTTTGTTGACACTTGTTTTCTTTCTTTTTTCTATTGTTTTCAACTTGTACGCTAGACATAAAAAGTTCTTAAATGTATGTGTTTGAAATATACACAAGACAAAGTAGTTGATTTGAAATTTTGTACAGTTTCAAATCATCGAAGTTTTAATAGAGTTAAAGTTTTATCAGACCTATAGAATCAACAAAACACTAGTAAACTGGAACTTAAGTTAAAATGGTTTTGTTTTTATGTTCTACTCGTATCATAAAAACCACACATCAAAAATAAAAATATATGGTTTTGGAATGTACAAACAAAGCACTTTCATACGACACCGCATTTAATACATTTGTATATTTTTACTTTTTTTTCTCCATTTGGGAATTACAACTACCAACATTTTCCTAACAACTCTTTATCTAATTAAATACATACAAGTTATCCAATTTGCACTGGAATTGAGAAATGTGCTGGACATTTCTAAATTCCAGTGCAAACCAGTGGGGCAATTACGGATTCTGATACTATAACTTTGTTACTAATCGCTATCAGTTTCTATTGATCAATTGGTATTACGGAAGGTTGATGTTGATTGTCATACATGCTGTCTTATGAATAAAATCCTCAGATCAAATAAATATAAAGACGGAGTGCCGCAATCAACCAAAATAAAGTCTCAAAACCGTGCTCCTCTGTGTAACCTGCACCCACGCACATACATAAACCGAGGTCGTGCTCCTTGCTCTTAGTACCTTAAAACTTAAAACCCTCACGCTTTAGGTCAAGTGCGTTTGATAGCGTTTTAAAATAACGTACCTAAAAACTTATGATTTATATTAAATAAATGGTGTTATTTTTAGTAAAACTAAAGATTTTCAATTTATTTTACAGGGATTGTTTATACGAAGACGACCATTGCAAGCCAAACAGCTCCATGGATTGCATATGCTTGAGCGTCAAAGAGAAGTTTCTTGACAACGTTTTCGATAACATGTATACTGTACTAGAAAGGCAGAGTAGAACCAGTGCAGGAAAAGCAGTGGGTGATTCAGTTTTAGCTTGTCTTAAGCGAAGCAAAAATGGAAAGCTCAATGATCCAACTAAAAAGATTATACAGGATTTCGTTTTGAGTACAGTCAGGAAGAATTTGAATTTGACAATCGTCGGTGGCGCTGTGAAAACTCGTTGTGAGGTATGTTTCTTCCCATCCAATCTAATCCCATTGCATAAAGGGGTGAGTCAGGGAGATGTTATTTCTCCGAAACTGTTCACCTCTGCATTGTAGAATGTTTTCAAGCTCTTGCACTGGCATAGACATGGTATCAACATCAATGGCGAACACATCACTTACCTTCGATTTACCGACGATATAGTTCGCATGGCAGAATCGCTGGAAGACCTTGGCAGAATGCTCAGCGACTTTAATATCGTCTCCCAACAGGTGGGTCTTAAAATGAACACGAGCAAGACAAAAATCATGTCAAATGCTCATGTTGCACTTGTACCGGTATATGTTGAGAGCGATATAATCGAAGTTGTTGACCATTATGTATATTTGGGTCGGACGATTCAACTAGGCAAGTCCAACTTTGACAAAGAGGTCAGCCGACGAATTGAATTCGCAGCTTTCGGGAACTTACGGCACATCTTCTAGTCGCAGATACTGCAGAGCCTCACGACAAAGTCTACAATCGGTGCGTGTTGCTAGTGATGACATATGGAACTGAGACGTGGTCGCTAACTATTGGCCTCATACACAAGCTCAGAGTCTCGCAACGTGCTATGGAGAGAGCTTTGTTGGGTGTTTCACTACGTGTTAAAATCCGCAACGAGGAAATCCGTAGAAGAACCAAAGTCACCGACATAGCACTCAAAATCTGCAAGTTGAAGTGGCAATGGGCAGGCCATATAGCTCGCAGAACTGATAACCGTTGGGGAATAAAAGTTCTCGAATGGCGACAAAGGACAGGAAAACGAAGCGTAGGACTACCCCCCACCCGATGGACTGATGACATTGTAAAGATCGCGGGAAATTGGTGGATGGACAGGGCTCAGAATCTTTCTTCCTGGAAATCTATTGGGGAGGCCTATGTTCAGCAGTGGACTTCTAGGGGCTGATATGATGATGATGATGTTGCGCTCTTGCGCTTTGCTTTGCCCTTTCTTCTTACCTCCACAAGTCCAATAATTTCTCACTTATTCACTTTCAAAACTTTCGTGAGTAGTTGTATATGTTTTGATAAACACCGGTTTTACTTACGTATTATTTTATCGATGGATGCACCAGCACTGTTTCGATTCACCTAGAGAATATTTGTCAGGCTGAGTGTGACCCCAGTCCACTCGTTGTCGCTCGAGTTCACGGTTCGTATTGTGATGAATATTCTCTATATGAATCGAAATAGTGTCGGTGCTCTCATCGACAAAATAATACGTAAGTAAAACACGTGTTTATCAAAAGTTCTCGCTTCATGTAATTGAGAGTATATTCTAGTTCTATTAAGCGTTTGTCGCTCATATTATAATGTGTTCTGACTTATGAGTATGTGAAAACGTTCAACTTGTTGGTGTACTTATAACGTATAGTGTTCATAATACTTTATTTCTACTTAAACAACCTTCTATAATACAAATAAACTTCTAACAATATACCTCTATTCAACAGAGTTGCCTAGATTGGCGTTATTGGACATAATTTATGGCGACGGGTGTACCACAAGGGAAACATTTAACTTTTGTTTTCAGATGGATCCCGATACCTATAAGCAATTGATGCTTTGCCTGAAGCAAGTAACAGCAGTTAAAGCACCCAAAGCCGATAAAGGGACAGTGGCTAAAAAGGTAGCTGCACGTTTGCGAGAAACCTTGATTATGCCTTGATTCCTTGCACCAAGATAAAAAATATTTTTGTGTCACATTGCAGCGGGTTTTTGTAATTTTTTACACAATATCATTATGTTACAATACTGTCCATAGCATTTAAAATTGTTAGTAGATTGTCTTATCTCACTCATTGTTTCTTTAGGAATCGTGTCGTCGCTGGGGTGGTACCAGTGAATGTAACTGTCCCAGTGGTCCCAAAGCCTGCGTTTGCACTGCAAAAGCCCCACCACCTCTAAAAGAGCCTAAGCCAAGCACCACATGTAATGAAAAGGAAGATGAATCTGTAAGTATAAAACTTTGGAGGTTGTTTTACTGAGAGTGAAAGCTCACATGCTCGTACAAGAGCGTTTATCGGTACGGTAAGTAAGTATTTTTCGAATGAAATCAGATGAAAAACTATTTTTTTTAAACTAAACTCTTGAGTTGTTAATGGTTAGTTAAGTCGCTCCTTAGTATAATTTTTACCTTTGTCAAATGTCTTACTTGGCTACTTATTATACGTTTCCGATTCCACTATAGGGTGAAGTGGTTATGTGTCCCCACAAGGACTCAACCGCATGTGGACCCGATTGTGCAATGCATGCCGTCTCATCATCTGTTGGGGCTGAAATTGCGCAGTGGAGGCCGGATCCCTGCTCTGGCCCGGCCTGTCCCTTCAGCAACAGTATGAGGGCTGTCCAATGTATGCTAGGGCCAGAATCATTGATTTCACAACCGAAGAGTTTCATATCTACAGTGCCTTATGTGCCTAATACACTAGTGTTAGAGGATTTGGTATGTATTTGAAGTATGTTTTTGAGAAATACTTGCTATTACATCTACATTTCAAACTGTAACGGGTTACATCGTTTATGCTCTTATTTTCGTCTACGTAGATTTTTTTCCTAAGAAACGAAGGTTTTATTCTTCTTACAGATAACCTGCAGATGCGGTAAGACTCCAACAAAGCCTTGCATTTGCAGAGGAGGTAGGTTCAACTATTACCTATACCTAAAGTAGTTAGTCTTTGCGTGGGAGTACAAATTAATGAAAATTCTTGTAAATGGAAATATCATCAAAGAACAATTTCATTATTTTAGATCGTAGAAGTCATCCAAGAGAAAGGATTATCGAAGAAGTGATGGGGAAGTACATTGAAGTGTCTCCTATCGAAAAAGTAAGTTACACAATGTTGAGCAGTAATTCTGTCTACGTTCAATCTTCTGAGACTTGGGAGGACAAAAATTAGTCTATAGTTAAATGATTTTGATACATACTTTAATAATGTACTTACTTCTTTAAATAAATTCAACAAAACGCATGGTGGTTTTATTTCCGTAGTTACTAATTCAAACCACCATGCATATAATTTCATACCTAAATGCATGTTTACTCTATTAGGAAACCTCAATAGATGGTTATGAAAAAGCGTTGAAAAGCACTGTAGATGAAGGTTACGACAGCCCAACTGTAAATAATAATATAAAAATTGTTAAGTTAGCACCAAAAACGATCAAGACACATTTTGAGAAAAACAATACATCATCTGAGTCAATATTGTTGGGTGGCACAGGTGCCCTTATTGACACACTTAAAAAGAAAAAGAAGACCCACGTTTGCAAAAAAATAAATACCAATGACATCTTTAAGACAAAAAAGCTTGTAAGATTATTCCCAAAGCCAGAACCTAAAGTAAAACATAGAGATATGAACACGGAACTAACAGCCATTTTAGATCTTAAATATCATCCTAACGTTAAAATTGATGAAAATACTAGCCCACTTACAAGCTATCTAAGTGCTTCTGACTCAAGATGTAACGAAGAAGCTTCTGTAAAAATAGATGTGAGCATGAATAATAACAGTTCTAGCGTTAGGTACTTTGGGAGAAATATTAATCATACTGTAAAGGATCTAATGAAAGAGGTTATTGAATCAGACAAAAGCGCTAAAGAAAAATTCGGCCGAGCAGTTGAGTGGATGACAGTTTCATCTTTTATCAAAAAAATATCACTTTCAGACGATGACAGTAACATAACGATAGAAGAAGTCGAAGTAACAAATAAGAATTTAGACAAGTCAAAATACTCTATGAAACGTAAAGTTACTTCATATATTAAAAGTTTGTTAAACAGTATAGTTCTAAAAAAAATAACAGAAGGTACGATAAATAGCCTTATGAATTCAGAAGTCAAGTGCTCTTTATGTTCTTTAAGCGGAACGTCAAAACGAGAGCGAGACATAAATGAAATATTGTACCCGAAAATTAATGAAACTGTTTCTTCTCATGACTTGTTTTTTGATTCAAATGTTCATTTGAGAGAAACTATAACTGACTCACATGGAAAATGCCTTAGATATTTTATCCAAACTATGATTAGAAAAATTGAATGTCCAAGCCAAAGAATATATCAACACGAGGATCCACAATCTAGATATAAAGATACAGATGATAATTTATCTAGCACTCGATATAAGAGGACAAAAGAACCAGTGAATTTGCTCAAATATTTGAAAAACAACTTTGTGAACAGCAAACCTATCAGAAAATTTGCTTCTAAGGATTCTCAAAAACGTTGCATAGTGTTTGAAATGCAAAAACCTCCAGTGACAAAAGACGCATCATGCAAAGTAAATAAATAGTGCCTTATTAAATGTAGTTCAGTTAATGTAAGTAAAATAAATTAGCGCTTTATACATATAACATATAAACGAATTTACGTTTATTATTGTTTTGTTTTGTACTCCCACGTAAGTTTACTAAGACATTGCTGCTTTAAAAGACTATTCTTGCATATATTACAGATGCTTACCAACTGAAAGCAAGTCCTACCTTAAACGAGACAACATACAAAGATGTGCCAGGAATGCAGACTGGTGTATTTTCAGAGGGGCAGTGTTCAATGGGTACATATAAAAGTAATGAAAATAATATAAATAGCAATAAAAGTGTAACTTTTGCTCAAAATAAAAATAATACTAAGAAAGATCACCTGAGAACAGTGACTGGTGGTAGTTATGATGACATAAACAAATCTTTACCAAAACTAACTAAAACGTTATCAGGAACTTTGGCAATTGCATTAAATGAAAAAGTGATAGAACTGATAGATAAAAAAACATCGGAAGATCCTAATATAAACGTAACTCTTAAGAAAACTGATTCTGAACAATTTACTGTTGATTTCAACGATGTAAACAGTGCAACAGAAGGTTATAACGTATTGGTTAATAAAACTTCATCGGGTACTAGATTATTGGAAGTACACAAAAAAAATTACAAAGAGTTGCAAGATTGGAAAGATATTGTACAAAATGAAAAAGAAAAATCTTCTAAAATAGAAATAACAGAAAGAAATAAAGAGAGAAATACTCAAAACATCAAACAACAAGAGATTATAAATTTAAATAGAAACACGAATAGTCATAACATCCTTATTAACAGTTTGTTAGAAAAACTACATGCGAACAAAACAGTGGATATAGAAGTCTTAAATGAGGATGGAGCCATAGCAGAAATAATAGCTCCTCTTACCAAAACTGTATCTGGCAATATAGCTGTGGATGTGCATGAGCTGTCTTTACTTGGATATTTGCCGGATAAAACTAAAGATCATGCTGTAGTTTTGAGTAAAACAGAATCAGGTTTTTATCGTCTAGATATTAGACAAAAAAATAAATTTCCAAATGCAGTTATTAAAAAAACACTTTCAGGAATAGTTTTGGTGGTAATAACTGACCCAGTGCCAGACCCAGTAAAATCAACAAACACCAGAAAAATAGTGGAAAAAGAAGAGATTTTTAATTTGAAAATAAAAAACAATAATTCTGACGTAAGCGATCCACCTGCGGTACTCAAGTCAACTCCTTCACATAATTACATTATAGTAGTTGATAAAGAATATGAGAAAGGATACAAAAAGATTATAAATGATGCTGTGGAAGACAACACTGAATGCTACATCAATATCACAAAAACTAGTTCTGGTAATTATTTAATAAACTTTAATGATGAAGACAGATACTTTAAAACGAACGCTCTACTTGTAAAATCTCCGTCTGGAAATATTAAGGTATTTAAAAATTATTCAACAAAGATATCTCAAACGAAGCGATTATCAGGATCGAAAGTTTACAGTGAAATTTTGAATAAGCTACAACCAGTGAGTATAGTGACATCTCACAGAATGAATCCAGCAACTAAAATGTCTAGATCTAATTCTAGTAGTGATTCTAATTTATATGATGAGGTTAAAATTTTGTCCCCTGAACACACACATTTGTTTAAAAAGTCTTTAGGGTCGCTAAAGAAGACTGATTCAGGACAGTACGCAATTGTTCTGGGGAAAGAATCCAAAAAGGATTTAATAAATAGCTTTAATAATTATCTCCCGAGTAACTCTCAAGGGTTGATTCCCGTTCAAAGAACAGAGTCCGGTTACATTACTATTCTCTTTAATGACGATCAGAAAGAGAAGACTCAATATGGCTCACTTCAAATCACGCCGTCTGGAAATATCTATGTAATGATTGATAAGAAGTTAGCCAAAAGTTTGATTAATGACAACAGCTATGTCGCAAATGTTAAATCTGAAGAAAACACTATTGAAACAAGATCTACTCATGAGATTGGTAAACTGAAATTTCCAGTTAATAAAGCGGCAACGACATCTTGCAATGCAATGCCTGACTCTTGTGACTGCGTTCCATCAAAATGTGTATGCGACGAACTTAAAGACAATGAAAAAGACTGGTATGAAAACAAGCCAAAAAAAGAACATTTCCGACTTTTCCGTACACAGGTGCGTGGCATAGACTTGAACAAAGTAAAACGAAATCTAGACTGCAGTTACAAGATTAGTGATCATGTTAAATGCACAGAAATGTGCTGCAGGAATACACCTTCAAGTAATATGAGATTAACAGATGAGTTCACTAACATTGTTTACAAGCACAGTGCATCTACTCCTAAGCCATTATTTTTGAAAACCCCTCACACTGCGGGACAATGCTATTTCGTTGTTGAAGCAGTTTGCCCTTACCAAAAAGACATGTATGATTATGTATCAGACGATCTTGTAGCATATTCTGGTCTGCGCAACAGATCAATGGAAAATATACAGTTTAAAAATAGCATTTGTACAAAGTCAAAAACTAGTATTTGTTGTAGTGAAAACAATACTGCTAATTGCGATTCGTTACAATTTTTGCCACCTCAATTGCCGGCCTTTCTTAGTCAATTTCAATATCGATGAAGTAACTATTATTAAAGCTTGTAACACTGTCTGATGTCTTTGGGACCATACATCTGTTATATACACGTGGTTAGAAATAATAAACAAAATTATTTTAATACGAGTGCGCTTTCTTTTATTGACCACACTTGGCTATTATACTTTATGAAGAAATGAGTACCATTTACATTCTTATTCTGGTGAAAACGTATAGCGGCTATACGTTTTGTAGACGGGCGTAATGGATGCAGATATTTCGAAAACATTTGCGACGAATAACCAAAGTTCCATTACAATAGCAATTAAGGTTATCAGATGGCACGTTCCGTGGAAAATTTATAGCGTTCAATACATTGTTCTGTTTGTTGTTGATTTGTGGTCGCTTATGATGTTTTTTGAATATTTCTGGTTCCATTTCCTGTAACGGTAGGCTATTCGGGTATTTTATTTTAAGCATATGTAATATCTGTTAACTCGTTACTCTTCGTCTCCATAGTTTAAAAACAACCTGGATAAGCTGATATGTAGAATCTCTTTTCTATAAAAACCTTTATATCTAACCATTCGTAGTTTCTGGTTTTCCCTGTACCTCTGAAAACCTCGATTCAGTCCCTATTCGACTGCCTGTATCTATTTTCAGTAACATAACCTCGGGAGTTCCTAACGACTTTACCCGGCAATATTTTTCTAGCTGCGTCTACGTTCTCCCTTTAGCACTGCGGAGTCTGACGTAAATGGTTTAACTTTGCCTGCAATGTGCAGTTTCATCCCGCACGTGTGTCGATTGCGTCTAGAATACATAATGCAGACGCATTAGTTCAGAGGACGTTATTCATTTTAGAAAACCGTCCCCGGTTGCCTCAGTTTCCGTCGAGTTCAAAGAAATATGACTTCTGAACATTCTCTCGGAAGTGAAGTTGAGAATTTGTTGCCGTTAGTTCTCTATAAAGAATTGCTTTCCAGTAGTTGTACAGCAGATAAATATTCCACATACGGATAAAACCAACCAAAATATCGGTGTGTTGTGTATGGGTGTGAAAAGGTTGGCAATGTTTGTGTTCCGAGCATCAACTTTTCATAAAACAATGCTAAAAAGCTCCTTTCACCTGTTCTCTTTTCACTCGGTCATAATTTTCTCACTGTCTCGTGCGTTTAAACAATACCCTTCTGAAAAGGTACAACACAACACCCCTTTAATCTAGTTTAAAATTTGCATATTAAAAACAAAACAAGCGGGTGCAAAGGCCAGCAATTACATTGTAACAGGCTCAGGAGTAATATCGCCTTTGGTGAGCTTGTAACACGTTTCAAATTACATTTTACGCACGCGAGAGCCCTTTTCATAACCTCCGTCGTATTCCATTTGCGAGTCAACAAAGCTTGCGAGACGCTCACTGTACAGAACTTGGGTTTGAGGATCGTGCTGCGCTGGAAGAGACTAATTAATTATAAAACTAGCTCTAGATTCATATAAGTATAAGAAGTCATTTGGAAACGAATGCTATGATTTGGAGCCCTCACGAAGCTGTGTACAGCCATATGATAGAGAAAATTCAAAATAAATTTGCTCGTTTTCTTTACTTAAAAGAGTACCTACGGAGTGTACCCATACCCGTTGATGTATCCAAGTTTATTCGTAATAGGTATGGTCGGATACTGTACTGATTATCGGTTAGGAGACACTGGTCAAGTTCATAGTGCGCGTATTCCGTGGGCTCCTGCATCAGCCTGAGATACTCGGTCAGCTGCAGCTCAGCGCACCGCTACCGCCGCGCCTTAGGTCTGCGTCGTCGGCCAGCTGCAGCGATGTCAGCCCGCTTTTAGGACTAACCTCCTCAAGTTCGCTCCAATGTCACTTGCTATAAACCTGCATAACATCCTGTCGGATAATAATGTAGATTTTATTTGCCATAGCCTACCGAAAGTCATGGAAATGGGACAGATAGTGTTAGAAACTAAATGTTAAGATATTTTTATTTGTTTATTTTGTTTAATAACCAACAGTTTATATATTTTATTTTTTATTTTTATTAGTCTATACGGTTATATTCATTTTGTTATGTTTAATGTGTAAGTATAACATCGCTTTGGAAAACCTGTTATGGTGTTATAACTATTTCTGAAATAAATAAATATAAATAATAAAAACTCGAGAACAATTTGTTCCTAAAATTGTTGAACATTACTAACAGTTTGCTAGATGTGATGATCGGTAACTAGACATTATGTCCGATCAATTTGCAAGACACCTATTTCAATGCGAGTGCTTATGTTTTATTTCATAAAATATCGTGATAAAAATGAAATCAGCTCAATAACATAAACTACATCGAAGCCATAAAATATTATGCTTACTTTATTAAGCTTACCTACACATATAATATTCCTTATCCTCTAAAACTAATCTCGAAGAGTCAAGAGTTTTCTCGAATTAACTTTTTATTTCTCTTTTAGCTCTTCCAGCATTCATTTTTTCAGCTTAGATGTACTTGGGTGAAATTCGCAACGCTGCGATATTTTGGCTCGGCACTTACTCCCGCGGGCCCACGGGCCTTATTGAATACAAATTGTTTCTTTATCAGTCTTCGCAGATCGAGAATAATCTCGAGCGAAACTGACTTTTGCTGCATTTCGTTTTTATTTTATAGTAGGTACTAAGTATTACTAAGTCACGGTCATCTACCTATAGTTTTATATATGAACAGCTAATTTAATAGAAAACAACTTAATCTGTCATATCCGATATGGTCTAGTAGCTCTCGGAGGCTCAAGTTCGACTTTCAGTAAAATCTGGTTGTGCCTTTTGTATGCGACCCATGTAGGAGTATAACCTATGCGATTGTGATATTCAGTATTTTGCTAACGACTTACCAAATACTTGGTTAATATACTAGCTTTATAATTTATCCTTTATTACTTCGTAAAACTTTTATCATAAGTATTTCTAACACACACTCATCACAAAAACCCTCCGGACAACAAGCTCTTACCCAGTGGCTGTTACGATCTCGGTTTTTTGCCTTCGAGGGTTGTTTTTTGACCCTCCAGTGCCCACGTCTGCTTGATTGATATATGACCGAGCCTGCGATGTGCTCGTGATCTAGTTTAGATATTTCGGTGTAACGCTAGATCTCACGATACTTCCTATCCGCGTAAGCGTTCATACGGAATTGATAGAAACGATTGGCTGAAGCCCAGATGTCGGGGAATAAAGTAAGATGATGAAAGTAACAATATTACGCCGAGAAAAGAAATTGGATTTTGGAGGCACAAGAATTTGGTGGAGAAAAGTGAAAATGGAATAAGGAATGGCTTTGTGATACACTTGCAATACATGCAATAGAATTCTACGTAGATACTTACTCATTTGGACAAGGATACGATCGTTAGTTATATTTTAATGACGTAAGAGAACTTATTTGTTTTCTTCTACAATAAGTTGTTTTTTTTTCGATCGCAAAGATGAAACAAACTATTTAATGAAACAAATTATAGGACTTACCTAATCACCTAAAATTAATACTTACTTAATAAGTGAAATCGTAAAGACTGTTAAGGTTAGAAAAACATAAAAACGCAGTCGATCCGTAATCTCCAACGTTCCAATATCCTACAGCATAGTCAATTTGTCAATCCATCGAGCCAAACACTGTGATGGGCTGTAAAACTTTTAACACTCGACCCAAGGAAAATGTAGGTACTATGTGCGCATAGGAACTACCTATATAAAATGGAATAGACGATACGAACGGGTTCTGCAGAAGTATTCTGTGTGGCTCTTTTGGTTTTAGGTATTGTTTGGCTATTAATACGTTGGTGCTGGACCGAGCCCGATCCTGCCTTTCAAGCTTGTGTTAGCATAAATTATACTTGCCCTTAGAATTAAATTCCATCTTTGTGAGATCAAGATCATATCTCTTATATTAAAAGAATGACAAAGTTTAAAATTCCAATAGTTAAAGATACCTAATAGTTTATTGGTACCATCAATCCATACAACTTTAAATAATACTGAAATCTACAGAATCAGGATTCGGAACGAAATAAAAAGGTCGATGTGAAGACGACCGACGTGCCCCACAGTAAAACTAGTAGGTGCTTGAACAAAAAAAGGCAAGGATAAGATTTGGCTTCAGTTTGAGATGTGCACTTGAATAAATAAACCAGATTTATTCGGGCCAGAGTTCCGAACGATAAATAAAGCTTCAAATGAGTAGTTTGGTTCGAAGAAATAAAATAGAGCGCTGACGAAAACATGTTTGGCTTTGAGGCAACTTTCTTCTGATGCGAACTCTAACAAATGAAGGAAATATATCGTAAATAATAAAAGTACTCAAAGAAATCCAATATGGGAGTTCTAATCAATTTCTTATGACGAAACGCTTTCTTGTTACGATGAATTAATCACACTTGGTCATTGTCGAAATTGGTTTATTTGCTCGATCTAGTTGTTCGCCAATACTCTTTGAATATCTCGGCATAAGCATACCTACTACTTATATTTCTAATAAGGGTTATATCCTATATTCTCTTGAATCAGGTTATTTAAAGCTCCGTCTCCATAACTCATAAACTATAGGCACTATTGATCATCTCAAGAGTCCCGACGATGTTTGCTCTCTCAAATCTTTTGATATTTAGGTATTTGTTGTGATTCAGTTTTATCGTTGAAACTTGATGAGGTCCATCTTTTTGTCTAGTGTATGCCCGATAATTAGCCATGATAATAGTCAAAACTTAGTGTCCTGGGGTAATTCTGTTAATTTACGTAAGGTCCGATGATAGCTTTTGACGTGTGTCGTATTCTGCTAATGAACAACAGATCACCTTACGCTACGATCACGAAGTCGTCAACAATCGATCGTTTTCTTTTGTTTGGTCATAGAGATAACATAATAAGTTTTTATGTATGTATCGAACCGTAATTGGAGCCAAAACGAAGAACGGAACCGAAGAACGGAATAGAACGGTAACCGTTGTAAATTAACAGAATTGAGGTCCAGTTCCTCTTTTTTAAGACTAAACGTAAAAAAGTATGCTGCCTTTTTATATATAATTTTCACAGAAAATAACTCTTTTTTCCATTGCAATTAGAATTCTTGGTCTAGATAGACTAAATAGAAGACTCGTTCAATAAGACTATTCCATATTCAAACCACGTTATAACTCACCACTATAACAACCTAGGCACATATAAAAGACAATAATCGAAGTATTTCCATAAGACGTCTGAGTTTCCTTAGGGTGGGTCCTTATGAATTGATTTGTATTCAATCTGAGTGTATTCAAATCAGTTATTGTGTTCTTTGCAAAAGGGACTGTGGTGTTTCTACTTTGGTTGTATTTTACGTATATCCTTACGCTTTTGCAAACTAATATTATACACCAATTTATCCTTTTCATTGATAATCCTCTCCATCCTAGGTTGTTTAGACGAAAACATCTAGCTAGAAATAAAACCACCCATTGCAGAATGATAATGAGTTGCGAGTACCTTTAATGCCATCCTAAGGCATTGAGTTAACAAATTTATGTCATTTAAGAGTTGGCAAGTGTAAAAACCCTATTATAGCAGATATTATACATATTATATACAGATTATACATCAGTCAGTTAAGTTTTTCCAGACAGCTTCTTATGGTAGATCCCCAGTGCAACAAGCACCCCAGATAGATAGATACCTACTCGTAGGTACATTTATGTACCAATTTCGTCACACATTGCCGTCTTTACGTTTATAGTATACTTACCTGAATAGTTTTTTTAAATGTCTTTCTATGGACCGTATTAATAAAACTTGATATTTATTAAACACATATCAAAAATGCAGTTCAAGAAACATCGTTACATCTCAGTAAGGCCTAAATGGTGAGGAAGTGTCAAAAAAAATCGACAAAACATATGCAGAATTGTTGTGTCCTGTTCTTCTTTTTCAGGTTATATGTACGCTGCCTTATTATATTTCACCAAATGTGATAAATCAGCCCTACTTTACATGTAGGGGAGGTACCACTTAAAACTATTTTTTCTTTTCATCATTTTGAACAGGCTACTAATACTGATATTGAAAGGAAATGTAGGTCACTAGCAGTTAGGGGTAATATGCAGGCCCGCAGGTTTTCCCGTTGTACTGAACAAGTAAAAATTACTCTGTTTAAAGCCTACTGTCAGAATATGTACACAGGAAGCCTGTGGTTCAAGTACACCAAAAACTCGCTGGCCACCATACGCATCTAGTACAATAATATTTTCAGGATGATGTTGGGGCTGCCTCGCTTCTGCAGTGCTTCAGGGATGTTTGCTGAATATCAAACTGATGGCTTTGAAGCACTTATTCGCAAGAAATCTGCATCCCTGATCCGTAGAGTTAGTCACAACAGCATCCTGAAAACTATACCGGATAGGTACTTGTCGCCGATGTGGGCAAAGTTAGTAGGCAGGGTGATCCCAGAAAACTGCTCGTTACTTTGGTGATCGCTCTGTGAACCAGCGTAAGCTTCTTTTTTTACTTTGCATCTTTTATCATTATATTACTAACTCTCTTTTGTCATATTAATATGTGCTACTAAATATGGATGGAAGTTGTCCGAAATAAAAAGATTTGAATAAGAATTTGATAAAAAAAATAGATATCACAGTGCAAACTATAAGGGTCCTTCGGGGTTTAAATAAGTATCCAAAGGATCAAAGGTCTTATTACACAACAATACATTGCGCTACCTTCTACCATAAATAACTGTAAATTTATTTGTTTTTGTAGCATTTTTAAAATAACCATTTTTTCAAAAAGGAGAAGGTTCTTAATTCGTCGGAATCTTTTTTCATTTTTTTTATGTATGTTCACCGATTACTCAAAGACGCCTGAACCGATTTGAATAATTCTTTTTTTGTTTTAAAAGGTTATACTTCCCAGATGGTCCATTTAAATTTTATCAAAATCAGTTTAGCGGTTTTTAAACTATACCTAATAAAAAATATAAAGATGATTTTTTCGTTACGTGCAGTGCAGAGTAGTGCATTTAGTTGGTTTACCCATAATTATATATAAACAAAATACTTTGCAATGAACAATGTACTTTCCACTAAAAAATTCAAAACAAAATAATTTTATGGTCTCTAATTGTATCCAATGAAGTCGGTTTTCTTTTTAGTTTTTAAAACGTAATTATTCTTATAAAATCTGGCTGAACTCAAAATTGTACCGCATAAGTTCTCTTAATACCTACGTGGTACTTACATAAAAAGTAGCCTTTGTCCTTCCCCGAGGTTACTTTCTCCTTACCGTATTAATCAAGGTTAATTTTGCCGTTTAGCTGTGAAAAGGTGACAATCCTACCGACAGACACTTTCGAATGCATAATATATCTTTTAAACTAATCGATATACATGTTTATCGGTTAGCTTTAACACTGCATGTTCTGCTCTATATAATAATAATAATAATGCCTGACATTTCACACAAAATCATCTGGCCCCAAAGTAAGCAGAGCTTGTGTTATGAGTACCACATGACTGATATACTACTTATATGCTTTTTTTTTTGTAAATACATACATATTATACATAGAAACACCCAGACCCGAGACAAATACTTGCAGATCATATAAACATTTGTCCCGCGGCGGGAATCGAACCGGCAACCTTTTGCGTCTCAGCCGAGCCTTGGCCCACTGCGTCACAGAGGTCGTCGCTTATATGCTCATACGGAAGATTAATCTAAGCTAATATTTAATGTTAAAAACACGCATCCCGTCTGTATGGTAAATGGTGCGTTACATTGGTATTTATTAACGATCCTTATGTAACATTGTCCTTTGAAGCTAATACAAATAACATTCTTGTATATTCAATATAATCACAAGGACCACATTAAGTCGTCATACTTAGTAGTGAACTTTGGTGCGGATTTCTCTTAATCCAAGTCCATGTCCAACCCATTATTGAGCTCTTCTTTTAGCTATAAAATTATAATTATAATAATGTAATTGGACTAAGTCGCGACATTCGCATGTTAAGGATACACTAGTCATCGGCACAAACTCGTCAGTAGGCGGTGCTAAAATGCATGCTATTTCACCTTGTATAGTGTGACAAAAGAATAGACGTCCACGAAAGACAGCGATGAGCAGTAATTATATAGTATGACTAGAGGTTGCGTAGTGCGCGAGCTGCTTGCACCTCGTGGGTTTAACCCCCAAAAACCCCTACAACCCCTAAAAACCCTACAACCCCTAAAAAATCCTACAAACCCCTACAACCCCTACAAATCCCTGAAAACCCCTACAAATCTCTAAAAACCCCTACAATCCCTAAAAACCCCTACAACCCCTAAAAACCCCACAACCCCTACAAACCTCTACAACCCCTAAAAACCCCTACAACCCCTAAAAATCCTACAAACCCTAAAAATCCCTACACCCCTAAAAACCCCTACAACCCCTAAAAACCCCTACAACCCCTAAAAAATCCTACAAACCCCTACAACCCCTAAAAACCCCTAAAAACCCCTAAAAACCCCTAAAAACCCCTACAACCCCTAAAAAATCCTACAAACCCTTACTACCCCTAAAAACCCCTACAACCCCTAAAAACCCCTACAACCCCTACAACCCCTACAACCCCTAAAAAATCCTACAAACCAGTACAACCCCTAAAAACCCCTACAACACCTAAAAACCCCTACAAACCCCTACAACCCCTACAACCCCTACAAACCCCTACAACCCCTAAAAACCCCTACAACCCCTAAAACCCCTACAAACCCCTACAACCCCTAAAAACACCTACAACCCCTAAAAATCCCTACAACCCCTAAAAAATCCTACAAACCCCTACAATCCCTAAAAACCCCTACAACCCCTAAAAATCCCTACAACCCCTAAAAACCCCTACAACTCCTAAAAACCCCTACAACCCCTAAAAATCCCTACAACCCCTAAAAACCCCTACAACCCCTAAAAACACCTACAACCCCTAAAAATCCCTACAACCCCTAAAAACCCCTTCAACCAATAAAAAATCCTACAAAACCCAACAACCCCTAAGAACCCCTACAACCCCTAAAAATCCTTACAACCCCTAAAAACCCCTACAAACCCCTACAACCCCTACGAACCCCTACAAGCCCTAAAAAATCCTGCAAACCCCTACAAACTCGTACAACCCCTAAAAACCCCTACAACCCCTAAAAACCCTACAACCCCTAAAAACCCTACAACCCCTAAAAACCCCTACAACCCCTAAAAACCCCTACAAACCCCTACAAACCCTAAAAACACCTACAACCCCTAAAAACCCCTACAACCCCTAAAAAATCCTACAAACCCCTACAACCCTTAAAAACCCCTACAACCCCTAAAAATCCCTACAACCCCTAAAAACCCCTAAAACCCCTAAAAACCCCTACAAACCCCTACAACCCCTAAAAACCCCTACAAATCCCTACAACCGCTAGAAACCACTACATCCCCTAAAAACCCCTACAACCCCTAAAAACCCCTAAAAACCCCTACAAAACCTAAAAACCCCTACAACCCCTAAAAAATCCTACAAACCCCTACAACCCCTAAAAACCCTTTCAACGCCTAAAAATCCCTACAACCCCTAAAAAATCCTACAAACCCCTACAAATATATCTATGTCAGTCATCAGAATATATATCCAGAACGCATACTAAGTCCTACGACACTATTCCCTTGGCATACTTGACAAAACCATTTTTTTGCAAAGCAAGGTCTATTGGAAGATTATGTAAGGGTTTATGTTATGTTTTATGAGATTAATAATGTACTTATAATGATAATAACAAGTACATTAAATGAGAATTTAAACATTATGTTATTCACAAACTGTGTTATTCTGTTATTCTGATGAGAGAATTGCTCATTTCTAAAAACGAATGCAGTGAATCATCATAAAATATCTAGTTATACGACAAGAAGTCAAAATTGTAGAATCGTATACCAGCACTGATACGACATAGCTGGCATGATATACGTTGATATACGCTTTAAACCTCTTGTAGATAATATTAATGATTTTATATTGAAAAGTAATCATGCCTTAGTACATATTTATTTACAATTTGAATAACCCCTTCTAGACATATGCTTTCATTTTCTAAATCCGATATAATAACAATAGCACTTAAATATTTTTTGAACTTTAGGTACCCACATGGCTGATATACTACTCATATACTTTTTTTTTGTAAATACATACATATCGAAACACTCAGACCCGAAACAAATACCTGCAGATCATACAAAAATTTGTCCCGCGGCGGAAATCGAACCCGCAGCATCCTGCGTCTTGGCCGGATCTTAGCTCACTGGGCCACAGAGGTCGTCAGATATATTGCTATATTCCTATATTGCTATTGAAAATACTAGTGTTTGTTAATTAAGGTATAATTTATGTCAACGCCAGAAAAATAGACAAGCGCTTCAGTTAAATTTTTTTCAGTGTTGACCTTGCCTTTATTGTCTTCGTATGTAATGAAGCCAAATAAAAAAACTGTTTGGCAGACCATGCCAAACCGCCTCGAGTTCTGATATATATCATCATTACATGCATCAATATGAAAGCACATACACCTTCTTGTTGGAAAAAGTCCAAAAGGCTTTTCTTCGTTTTCTTTACAAGCACCAGTATGGGTATTACCCTTACATGTACCCGACAAGGTTCCTTATTGGCTGCTTAGGCTACAGCAGTTTAAAAGTTAGAAGGGCGAACAACCAATTGTTTCTCCGTGGTAAGATCTATGCTCCCGATCTCCATGATGACTTGGCGAGGCTCTACGCACTCACAACAACTATTGCAGTATCAGAAAGTACCGGCTGTTTCAGGAACCTTCTTCTCGTACGGTTGCGTATGCACAGTCTCCCATTGCACGTACTCTTTCTGCACTAAATGCCCTCTTGAATGAGAGCCCAGAATGGGATGTGTTTGCGGACGGATGGAAGGTGATTCTATTTGAATGTCTGAGGTTCTGTGAGAAGTCTGTTTGAGTGTGTAGGCAGATGCTTACTCTACAACCAGTTAATATTTTTATTTGTATTTTTAGTTTTGTTTTCTAGTATTGTTCTTTAAATTTTTTAATTAGTGTTATTGACATGTTCGTACTAATTAATTCATAATTCATTAATTCATTCATTACGTTTATTTCAGACAACATTACATTATAAATTAGTTACAAAAAATAATTAAAGTGTCCATATTTGATTATCATTAAAATTAAATTAATGATACCCCTAACTATCGCACACTGGTCAAGAGAGCACAATATACACTCTTGTCCAGTGTTCCATAAAGAAACAGTCAGTGTCCACCCTCTGGGCAATGAGCTGTAGGTAGCTGTTGGAGCTGTCGCGCACCTGGCGCATCAGGGACGCAGATCTTTTGCGCATTATCGCCGCGAATCCGTCTACTCGTGCGTCAGCAAACATTCCTGCCGCGCTACAGAAGCGCGGCAGCACCCTGAACGAGTTGTTGTACTGGATCCGCAGGGCATTCCAAGACTTTTTGGTGTGCTTGACCCAAAGGCTGCACGTATAAAACGATATTCAAGGTTATTGGTTTCACTTATGATCGTTAGCTGCTATTATTGTTTAATTTATATCCTATCGCGACCACATAACATTCGTAATGCATGCACAACAATTAAGTACGATACGCGTATTTACTCGTAACCCAACTGTTTACTGATTATTCGACAATTTTTATATGGGTATTGTATTTATATATAATATATAAATTTATATTATATATATAAATATTCTGTGCGTGTGTTTAAAATTAAACTCTTCCAAAACTTTTGCTGATTTTTTTGTGTGTGTTCAAGTGGATTCGAGAATGCTGTAGATTTTACAATTAGTAATTTTTGTTTTCTTTTAAAAACGCGCGTCCAAATTCGCGAACGGGACATCTAGTAAAAAAATATAATGTGCCTAATCGAACTTGTTAAGTGTAGGGTTAAGAGGCTGTTATGTGAAATGTCATATAATATATGGGTCGTTTATTTAATAGATATCAGGAAACTCAAAAAGCTTAAGAACTTATTAACAAAATTATACCACAATGGTAATATGTTCATGGTTTCCCACAGCGAAGTTCATGGTCATTCATGATGCTACAAATGTTAACGATATGAGGCTTGCAACGTTACCCAATATTCGTCATCGGCGACGTGATCTCGGTTTATGCATATCCTAGTAATAGTTTAAAAGAGTAGCGTTTATTTTTATTGAGTTTTAAGAAGAGATTATTAAAGCTATATTTATATGTCCCGCTCGCAACTTCGTCCACGCGTTATAAAAAGAAAAATATATCACAATAAATAAAACACAGGAACAAATTTTGCATAGGTTCCAGATTAGTAGTTCCAGAGATAACTCTCTACTCACTCAAAAAATAATAATACGACTGTTCCAAAATTTGTTCCACTTTTTAGCAGAGTACTTAGACCGGGCCTGTGTCTTAGGGTTTGATTCCCCGTTGTCTCCCCTCGCCTTTTGGACTTCGGAATGTAATAAATGACCCCTAAATTAGACCGATGTTGTAAGTTCCACTCCTTAGAAAAGTACATTATGTGTCTGAAAAGTCAGTTTTTATCCATTGTTCTGTTGCTTATTATGCACTACTGCTCCAGACATGAACATGTCCGCTTGCGACCCTTAAAACCTTTGATGTCCCTTAAATTAACACAGGTGCGACAGGTATTTAAAAAAATTACGTCGGTAGTGGGTCGTCATAGAAGTTCAATTTTATACTATACTCACCCAAATCCTGGCCCATTGCAGCACTGTAGAAGAATCTTAGGGCTTAAAGTAGAAGGACACATAATATTTTGTATTAATCTCTATTAATTGAACTCTGAGGCGCAGTGAGCTAAGGTCCAAATGTGTGTAAGGGATAATTGGCATAAATGTTAGTATGATCTGCATATATTTGTCTCGGGTCTGGGTGTTTCTATGTATAATATGAATGTATTTACAAAAAAAAAGTCATGTACACTACTTAGTCACAATTTCCGGCATTATTTATTTATTTTATTTATATTAATATTATCAATAATTTTTTTTTTTTTTAATTAGTGTATAATTCTTAAAAAATTATACTCTAATATTATTACAATCTAGCCAATGAGTAATTTAACTATGACTTATTTTTATAACGTAAACTATGCCTAAGAATGTGTCCAATAGCACTTTTCTTATTGTCTCTAGTTAAGGGGAGACACTTTGTTAATGTGTTCTTTATGAATATATTGTATTGTCATTTTCACTTTCTTTCACTGTTACACTGCACTAACTCAAACGGCTTGGTTCGTTTGAGTCTTCTCACTATGTCCGTGTTGTCGAGGAGCTGGATTGCCTCGACGTTCACGTGATGATGAAGTCTTTCCTCATGAGCTTCTGCGTACTTTGTAATAACTGTGTCGACGAAGTCTATGCCAAGGTCCCGATGGAGGTCTTCGTTTCTTACGTACCAGGGTGCATTCACGATGTTCCTTAGTACTTTGTTTTGAAACCGTTGTATTATTTGGATGTTACTTTTTTTGGTGTGTTTTCCAAGCAACCAGTACAACTGTTTATAGCGAAGCTCTAATTCATCTTTTTTCTTCTTGACGTGAGCCTTCCAGCGTAGCTTTGCGTCAAGCGTCATTCCTAGATACTTGGCCGTATTTTCACATGGTATGCGCTTATTGTTGATATATACTGGGTGGTACTGCTGCTTTTTGTTCGTAAAGTTTATATGAATGGATTTTGATTCATTAAGCTTTATTCTCCATTTTTTGGTCCAGTCATGGATTTGGTTAACAGACACTTGAACCTTTTCTGCTGCTTCTGCAAAAGTGCTTCCAACAGCCATTATGGCTGTGTCGTCCAAAGGTCGCGATTGTGTTATCATCTAAATGGGGTATGTCACTGGTGTATAAAAGGTACAGGACTGGTCCTAATACACTTCCCTGTGGTACCCCTGCTTTTATTTCTTTGATATCAGAAAAGGTATCTTCTTGTCTAATTCTGAAAGCTCTATCCGTTATGTAGGATTCTAAGATGTCTGTATAGGGTTGAGGTAGCATTTTTTTTAGTTTCAGTAAAAGGCCTCTGTGCCAAACTTTATCAAAAGCCTGCGCAACATCTAAGAATATGGTAGAGCAGACTTTGTTATCTTCTAATGTTTTCTCGATTATTGTTGAGATTCTGTACACCTGGTCAATAGTTGAATGTTTTTCTCTAAATCCAAACTGATGTCCTGGTATTATGTTCTTGGCTTCTATTATAGGTTTAAGTCTTTTTAATAATATTTTTTCAAATAGTTTTGACATGATTGGTAGCAGGGAAATAGGTCTGTATGACGTTACGTCATGAGGTGGTTTGCCTGGTTTTGCTATCATTATTACCTCGGCTACTTTCCATAGGTCTGGCACATATTTCAGTCTTAAAGCAGCGTTGATAAGATTTGTTAGCTTAACCAAGGCTTTTCTTGGTAAGTTATGTAATATTTCGCCGGAAATAAGGTCAAATCCTGGTGATTTCTTAGGATTTATGTTTTTGAGGATTTCTTTTAAAACTTCTCTGGGTGTGACAGATGGTATTCTAAACTCTTCGTCTGAAATATTATCATGATCGGTCGCGGGTTCTATGTTTATGTGACCTTCATTTGGTTTGAAAGTGTTTTTTAAATGCTCTGCAAACATTTTAGCTTTTTGTTCATTACTGACAACCCATTTCCCATTATTCTCTTTTAGTGGAGGAATCTGAGTCATGGGCTGTTTCATGCTTTTAGTAGCCTCCCATAGAGAGTAGTTAGTATTGCGACTGTTGGTGAGGTTTTGAAGGTATGAGTTAGTTTGGCTATCGTTAAATGATTGTATTTATCTTTTCAACCGTTTTGTAAGGTTGTTAAGCGTTTTTTTATCATCCGGTGACCTAGTTAAATGCCATTGTTTCCTTTGTTTTCTTTTTTTAGCTATGAGCAGTGTAATCTCTTCAGGGTAATTATTTCTGGAGATCCTTTTTTTGATTTGGGGTGTGTTTGTCCAAGCGGTCTGTTGTATAAGTTTTATAAATGTTTCTACTTCTATATTCAGCTGCTCTGGAGTTTTTAATGGCACCCTGAGGTTTATATTTATATCTAAGTCTATTTTAAAACTTTCCCAGTCTGTGTATTTATTTACAAGGGTCAAAGTTTCCTTAAGTGCTACTGTCTCTCTTATTTCTAGATATATTGCAGAATAGTCAGAGCTCATATCGTAACTCTGTTCTGTTTTTAGATAGTTAGGTGATATGTTTTTATATATAAAAAAGTCTATTAGATCGGGTACTTTTAGTGGATCTGTTGGCCAATAAGTTGGTGATCTGGTAGATGCAACATCGGATTTTACTTCTTTTAGAGCTGTTAAGAGTTGTTTTCCTTTTGTGTTCGTTAGTCTCGAACCCCAATACTTGTTTTTGGCATTAAAGTCACCACCTAGAATAAACCTTTCTCCTAGTGGGTGTAAGAGACTCAGGTAGGTGTCTTTTCGAATTGTATATCGCGGTGGACAGTATATGGCAGCTACCGTAAGCGGATATAGCTTGGTGTTGATACAAATGGCCACTGATTGGATATCTGGCTCTTCATATTTAAATTTTTCGTGATGTTTGATGTTGTCCTTGACAATAAAAGCACTGCCACCCCTACCTTTATTAGCTGGGTGTAGTGCATGGTAAACTTTATATCCTTTAAATTTGATGTATGATTGTGTTGTAAAATGTGTTTCAGATACGAGGCACACATCTACATTTTCTATATATAAGACTACTTGCAACTCATTTTGATGTTTTTGTAGCCCATTACAGTTCCATGCCATTATTTTAATTTTTCCAATCATTTTTTGGCCTTAGGTATAGCAGTTTTAGTGCTATGTTCTATTTTTTTCAATCGCTCATCAAACAACGACATAAGTTTTAGGATTTCGTCTAACTTATTGTCATTTAAGTGGTTTGGTTGTTTGTTGCGTTGAATTACTGTTAAATCTTTGGCAGCCGCTTGAGCATAGGACACTTTACTGTTAATAGCGCTTATAGGCCTCGCACTAGTTATATGCTGGTTAGTTAAAGGCAATTTCTCACTTACCAATGTTTCAGCTACCTGGTGTTGCCGCACGACCAATGGCTTCTTGACAGCTTTGTTTCTAATTTTCTGCATTTCCTTGGCTATCAGACAGCCTCTATAGTTGGCCGGGTGAGCTTCTCCACAGTGAACACATTTTGGTTTTTCTTCTGCTGGTTTTTTACAGTCTTTGGTTAGGTGCTTACCTGTACATTTAACACATCTAGGCTCTTTGGCGCAGTATTTGTGTGTATGCCCGTATACCTGACATCTCTTACACTGTGGAATAAGTTTTGTCGATCGAAGGGGTTGGATTTCAACTATACACCCAAGAATATATTTAATTTCGTATACCTTACTTATATCTTCTTGATTGCTGAAGGTCAGCATAAACATGTTGAGTGGTTCCTTGGTCTTCCAGCTCAATTTGTTTACTGCGTCTTCAACCTTGTAACCTTTAATTATAAGGTCATCAATGATCCTCTCGGGTTTGCACGTAGAGGGTAATCTTTTGACCATTACTCTAATTGGTCTCTCTTGTTTGTTTTCGTATGAGTGCCAGAGGCAGTTGTTATCAGATAGAGTTTTTGTTATACATCTATAATATTCTTCATTACAAGCATTTATTTTTACGCAGTCACCGCTCATTATTTTGACTGTGAAGGTGCCAGCAGGTTGGTTTCTTGACAAGAAGTCGTCAATGTTTTGGTAATTGTTCACCCCATCCACTATAATAGGAGGTGGGGGGGGGGGGGAACTTTCTTAGGTTTATCAGTAGAATTTTTAGCATTTTCTTGGGGTGAGAGTGTAGGTGAGGTGTTCAATTTTCTTTTCTTTCTTGACTTTGTTCTTATCCACTCAGTTTCCTTAGCTAGCTCTTCTTCGTCAGTGCCGTACTCTACTGGAGCGGCGCCGGAGGAAGTTTCCTTGTTAGTAGCGCATGGTTTGTTGGATGTGCTCTCCATTACACATTTCAGTTGCTGCTGCAAAATATCAATTTGACTATTTAAGTCATCTACAAGGCTTTGCAGTTTTTCGCGCTCTTGCCTTTCTTCGTTAAAACGATTATATAACAGAAATTCATTTTCTGTTTGCAGTTTTATTCTGCCTTCTTTAGTCGGTGAATCCATTGTTCAGGCAAGTAACAGCGTCGCCTTAACAAAATGTATCGTCGTACGCAAACATGCCTTACGCAATGAAAAACTGGGTCATCATCGCTGTCCGGCCGTGTCGCGACGGCTTTGTTGTGATGCGTTAGCACTTTGCACTGTAGGTACGCGCGATCGCGGGTGACACTACTGTTCTCAGCGAAAATCGAACAATCACTGAAATAAAATACCAAATTAATAAAAAATTAAATAAATTCAATTCAATTCTTCAAATAAATTCTTTCAATTCATTTCTTCAAATAAATAACTACTGTTATAATTAAAAAGGTTGTATTGGAGCTGGACAAACAAATTCTATTTAATCTGACCAACTGTAAGAGATTCAAAACTTCACTTGACGCTGTACACATAAAATCATGTAGAATAGATACAAAGGCCATGCTAGTTATTTTTTCTTACATACTTGTAGTTAATTTTACTTTGACAAGTAATTACTTCAATGAGAAGTTCAGTTTTATTTAAATTTAATAACCGAATATTGTTGCCGTTATTGAAGTAGAAAGTGTTTATTAAATTCAGAATAGTGTATTGAAATATCAAATGTTCTCATTTGATATTTCAAGCTACTACAAAATATTCAAGCTACTACAAAATATATGATAATTTAAAAAACTTAGAACACGCTTTATATAGAAAACCAAACTAAAAAATAGAATTTATTTTTAATAAATGTAAGTAAGAACAAAATGTTTTATTTAAAAAAAGCGTGGGGTGCATAGTGTCAATAGTTATAAATATTTCATTGACAGATATGAGAAGAAGAAATATCATTTCGATAATATCTTAAAAAGCACCCCACGCTTTTTTTAAATAATCCTTTTTTTCTTACTCACACTTATTAAAATTTATTTTCTATTTTTTAGTTTGGTTTGGTATATGAAGCGTGTTTTTTTAATTTTTTTAACATTAATTTATTTTATACTTTTTAGTTTTAGGATAATCAGATATTTTTTTAGTTTTTTTATTTTTTTTTATTTTTTTTTCGAACTATGTTGCATTGTCATCGGTTTTTGACAGGTTAGTAAAATTTTAATGAAATTTGGCCGTTTAAAGTGGGTCAAAATCGCGTCTGAGTCGGTTACAAACATACAAGTGAAGCTAATATAAAGCGTTTAAAAAAGGTTCGATTATTACAAAACTATTACAAGCCGTGCAGGCGTAATAAAAATGCGAATATTTGCAGTGAAATCAATGTCGCCTTAGAACTCTTGTTAACAATACAAATGTCTGTAGTTTTAGATCACTTGTACTCGTGTCACTGTTTTTCTTTAAAAAATGATAAAGGTATGATTATGAAGAACTAACTTGTATTGATTGGTTTTTACAATTGATTATCGAAAAATAACGATAGGGATAAGATGTTTATCCATTAATCCGACCTTTTTATTATAGAAAGTTCGATGAGTTTATAATTCATGACTGTATAGTGGCCCTGAATTGGATTATGGATAAAACATGCGTGCAGTCGGTGAGTCGATTTGGCTCACTATCGGTCATTGGGTCAGAATGTTTTTATGTATACATACGCCATACGTTAGGTTATACATTTTAGGTAGAGACAAATTAAAATTATTTTCTGTGATCTCTGTTGATATCACCTAACAAAGACGCCATCAAAGTATTTTTTAAACATTCACGACTATAACTTGTTGGGAAAACGTCGCTCATACATTAAAAGGTTGTACGATAAATACATACAAAAACAATATGTAAAGCATTTAATTGTCACATAAACCTGTGTTAATTAATACATTTGCAATCTTCTTATATGCTTTAAGTACCTATACATAATCATTTAACCATTCTGAAAGTTTTATACAACTTTTTATGTTTTAGGTACAATATTAATAGTTCTTTCGTAGTACAGCAACGCTCTATTTGCACCATAGTACGCATACCGCCGTGGGAATCGTGCAGAGGCTATTTCCATGACCTGAGAATACCAACGCTTCCAAGCCTAATACATATTAGTGGTTCTCATGGATATAGTTCGGCATCCGAGCAAGTACGAAACGCCAGAACAAAGAATTACACGTTTAGGAGAATGGTCCTTGAGGCTCCAATATGTTCAAGGCTGGATGTGGCAAGGCATGGCTGTCGGTTTCAGGCTTTTTGACTGTATAATGCTCTACCCACTGATATGAAGGATATTAACAGTCCTATCATATTTAAACAAAAACATTCTGTTGGAGAAGTGTTTCTACTCTGTTGATGAATTTATGATATAAAATAGGACCTGACATCAAAAATTATCAAATATCTGGTTTAAGATCATTTACAGACGAACTCTTCTTCTACTTCTTATCTCCATTATTGAAGGTCGTGCGACGTATCGATGAACCTTGCTTTTCAATTTCTATGTTTTCCGTGGCTTTCATAGCTTTTGGTATGTGATTTTACTGCGTCTGTCTAGCGGATAGTCATACAAGAAGATTGAGTTAACCAACGCTCTTATCATCTTCACTTTAATCTTGCAGGAGATGTTGGGGACTTTCCATATCTTTGTGAGCTTAATAATTGCTTGGACATTTAGATTATTTAAGCAATATCCTTATCGCTGCCTCCCTCGCTCCCAATAATTCAACCAAGGAAAATTAACTGATTAACGAATTTTAGAGCTCCATGTTCGTAAAAGCAAATCAAAGCATCTAGTGTATCTGCTTCCAATATTTTGGCTTTTGCCTTATTTATGTTTAGGCCAACTAGTTCGGTCTCTTTCTTCTCTCAAGATAGGAGTTCAGCTAGTTCCTATTCCCACGAAGAGAAAACGTATCGTCCGCGTATATTGCTGATCTTCTTTCCGCCAGCAGAAATTCCACAATTCCAACCATCTTAGACTCGTTTCATAAGTTACTCCTTGTCCACATATATGTTAAAGAGGATTGGAGTTAGAATGTATCCTTGCATTACACCTTTTAGTGGTTTAAAAGTGTCAAGTTTCAAAAGTGTTTCCATCCTGAAAGGTTTGCTTAAAGTATGACTAGGTGACTAAGTATTCCCAGTTTAGTCAAGATAGACAGACTGACAAAGTGAAACGATTCCTTGTGGACTTCGGAACACTTTTTTGATATTTCATGTCTAGTCCAGTCTACCTAGATAACTGCACACTGTGCTTAAAATGCGTTATTGTACAGTCCATAGATTGTAAATTAGGAACACTACACTACAAAGCAAGAAACTTAGCTTTGTGTAGGCATTATAAAAATATACCAAAATAATATTTTAAGAAGATTTAATAGTTTATATTAAAAATTGTGATTCAAAATTATATTCATACATGATTCATTGTTGCTTGTCTGTTTGTCAGTAAAATAAAATATAATCTAGACACAGAATCTAGGGAGTGTGTAAATTCTGAAGTCTAGATTCTGAAGCCAAGTTCAGAAAAAAAACGGGTGAATCACCGGCAATGTGTATATTTACACAAAC
This sequence comes from Lampropteryx suffumata, assembly GCA_948098915.1. Lineage (NCBI taxonomy): Eukaryota > Metazoa > Arthropoda > Insecta > Lepidoptera > Geometridae > Lampropteryx > Lampropteryx suffumata. The sequence continues at coordinate 16,460,312 of OX402557.1, read as the reverse complement.
CATTTCGAGCTACATTTGACACCCTCATAACTCAAAAACTAGGAAGCCTTTATACACTAAATTTTGCTTCTCTAATAATATTCTCTTTAAGACCTGGAATTCAATATGTCACAAAAGTAGCTATTATAGGTCATAAGTTATTACCCCTGACTTACTGACACTTACTGACTGACTGACTCATCAATACTCCAAACATGACTACATGACTTAGAAATCTTAAATTTGCCATAAAGGTAGACCATGCGTAAACAAAGGAATATTATGTAATCCTAACAAAAACATTAATGTAAAAAAAAAGTATGATACAAACTGTTAAAAGCTAAAAAATAAACAGGTTGAGATCTGAACCGGTGCAAAGTTTCATAGCAGTTCCTGAAACCATAGTTATAGGAATGTACAACGTTATATAATTTATTAACTAGAAAAATACTAACGTCACTGAATGTTGAAATATATATGAAATTAACAAAATATTTTGAATTAAATTGTTGAATAATCTTGCCTAACATAATTATTTTGAAATTAAATAAGCCTCTGATAACTCGCTCTGGACATTCTAGGTACATTAGAATTACTAATGCAACAGCAATAGCTGGGTGTGATTTCATTTTCTATAAATATACATAAGAATAAAATTTAAATAACAATAAAACTTAATTGTTTTTTTTATTTTTATTTAGTAATACGATTTAATAACAGCTTTGACAATAACAAATATGTAATATACATAACAATAATTAGAAATAATAATCGTGGTGATCATAATCATGATGTTCATGATGATCATCATTGTGTTGGTCGCTATCATGATGCTCGTGATGATGTTTCTTGGGAACGATGTGGTGGGTGCTGTGCTTCACATCAGCGTGGAACCTAATAATTAGTAACATGGTTTTAGTGTCTAAACTATAATAAGTAACAGCTGTTTAAGAAGAAAGAATATGAGGGATATAATGACAGTATTGTAATAAGAAATAATAAGAACATAAATTAATAATATTATAGTGGTCTTTAAATATATCTAATTTGGTCTATTTACCCAGAGTGATGATCTCCGTGGTAATGCACGTGTCTCTCTGAGCCATCAGGCTGGTGCAGCGAGTAGTAGCCCTTCATGACGTCGCCGTCGCGTGTCTCGTGCTGCGTCTTGTGGTCACCGGTGTGCTCGTCCTTTACCTTGTACTCGAATTCATACTTGGGATGAGTCTGTACAGATTTTTTTTAAATATAGACCTTATCGTAGTGAGAATAAATTTCAAGCGTGTTTGCAGCAAAAAATTCTGCAATTCATGTGTCTTCTAAATTTGAAATTTATTTTTATTTGAAGCAGTTATGTTTTGACAGCCAAATCCATCGAGAATTTATTAATATATTTAATTTCGAGGAAAACTTACAAAGTAGTCGTAATGGTGGTGACCGTGTTTGTCTTTGAATTCCACTTTGGTGTGGTGACCATCGTGCTTGTGGATGTGCTGAGAGGAGAAAGCGTGCTTTGCTGAAACTACAGCTGCGCATGCTAGGGCTGACAATACAAGTGCCTGAAAAAGATTTAAAAAAGAATTTTTATAACACAACTTCCTAATATCATTGTTAAAGGTTTTACTTAATAAAATAACGTTGTATGTGACAAATGCTCAGTGGTAGACTGATAATAATTGTTCGAAATGCATGTCTTTTATATTCATAATGAAATCAAAACGATATTCAAGGTTATTGGTTTCACTTATGATCGTTAGCTGCTATTATTGTTTAATTTATATCCTATCGCGACCACATAACATTCGTAATACTTGCACAACAGTTAAGTACTTTACACGTATTTACTATTAACTCAACTGTTTACTAATTATTCGTTAATTAATAAATTTCGGTGTATATGTTAAATAATTATGTACCTGAATTTCTTGTTAAGTGATTATTTCTTAATCCATGGAGCATCCACTATACGATCCTACTAAAATTTCAATTCCAACATGACGCCTTCTGGGTATACCTTAAAGGAGGGTGAGAAAAATGGTGGGAGGGGGGGGGGAGTTTTAAAAACGTTTCTTTATCTTCGGAGCATCCTCTATACGATCCCACTAAAATTTCAGTTCCATAATGACGCCTTTTGGGTATACCTTAAAGGGGGGGGGGGGAGAAAATGGGGGGAGGGGGGTGTTTAAAATATTTTTTGTATTTCTTGATGCACCATCTATACAAATCTCTAAAAAAAACACACCTCGTCGGGAAGAATCCGATGTCGATTCGTGGGGGGGTCAGTTGGGGGGGGAAAAGGGGCACTTTAGAATTTTTCCCCCACTCGAATGAACTATAGCTCTACCTCTATAGCTTTCCATAAAAAAACACACCTCCCCCTTCACCATCTGGGAGAACAACTATGTCAATGATTCAATCAGTCAGTGGTAATCGAGCTATATATAATATAATAATAATTATAATTTCGTGTCATATGATCAGATAATACTATGATTTCTACAAAACTACTGAATGTTTATATACAAATTAAAGTTATTCGAGCTCTTGAATAAATATACTATGCTTGTATTGGAATTATATGTTATTTATTTACGCCCAAATTTGTGCAAAAATCAGTGTCAAAATATCTTTTTTGAGGGTTATATCTTTCAAACCCATATTTTTTTTAGATTCTGTTGCGATATAAGCATGGGTAGTTTATGACGACCGTCCATCTCTTGTTTGTAATTTTGCCTGATGCGACTTTCGTTATCATCCAGCAAACTGCACGTTTAATTGTTATTTATCGTAGTGCATAGCTGGCATGGGACTTGTCTGCGGAATGTCTTGCGGTAATTGGTTCAATTTGCTCTAACATTCGTGGTGTTTGTGCAAAAAACGGATTACCCGGCGCTCGGATCATTATCTCAGCGCCGGAAAGTCTGTATTCTACGATATTATGCCTGATTCTACAAATATGAAAGGTATTAGTGGTCAATTCACACAGCACCATCTAGTACCAAACTTAGCTTGTAAAAGTGATTTGAGATTCATGGAGCAAAGAATAGGAGTAGAAAAGTTTTTATTTTGTGTAAAAAACTAAGAACTTAATCTCTAAACAGGATTTTTACAATATTTGGTTATAATCGAATTCAGCAAATCCAATGATTCTAACGATAGTAACAATTAACACTTTATACATTGGTGTTTAACAATTTGATACAAATGATTTGATTAATGAATACGAGAATTGTATGATTTACTCTCTAAACTATGTATGTCTGCACATTCGCGTCACAGTTTTCTTCCTATTGGGTGTGTAGTCGTTTTAAAATTTATTTTGATAATCTTACACTGTCTATAGTACCATTGATTTGTGATACTACTATGTGTCCTTTGTACGATTAATGGTACTAGTGATACTACTATGTGTCCTTAGTACCATTAAAATAGATACTAGTTTATACCGTGTATTTACGTATTAGTTAAATGAGCTCGAAACCAGCTGGTTAGGCTATGTTAGATTATAGAAAACAATGCGCAAGGCGAGTGAATAAAGCGGGCGTGCCGCGGCAGCGGCCGCCGGAGTGCCAGAAGAATATAGTTCGTTTGTTTAGATACGTCCGTCAAGTTGCTAACCTGTCCAGCTGAGAATATGTCCAGATGCTACGAAGGCATTTAGGTTAGGTTAGGTTTGATTTTAGAAAAGTTTTGTTGTTAATATTATTGGTAAAAAAAAGTAAATACACGTTATAAACTAGTATCTATTTTAATGGTACTAAGTATACAAAGTTGTGTCACTTGTACCATCAATGGTACAAATCAATGGTACTACTGACACAAATGCGATAATTTTATTTTGTTACTGACAAATTAACAGGTACTTTTCTTGATTTGACATCAGGATTATTGATTGAGGACAATGTTACTAACATTGGCGCGTCGTACTTTAGTAAATACCTACCTGCTTTTTGCCCGAAGTGCATCATGACATCGTGATAACCTTTAACGGGTGGTTAAGTATTTTAGGACGTTGAACTTACATACGCGTAGGTAGGCCTTTTGATTGATTAAAGTCTATTCACACTGGTGTACAGTCAAAGAGAAGCTACTTCAGGATAAAAAGTCTTAAAATAATAATTCTTCGAAATAAGGAAAAAAAATAGCTTCTCTCGTGAATAATGAATGTGATTATGTTTCTTTGATATTTTTTTTTAGATTTGTACTTTATTCATAATACTGATAGTTCCTTCTCTAAAACTCACCTAATGCTATTGGCGTAAATTCGGTAGCTTTCACGCGTATTGACTGTTTCAATGAGAATAGAGTTGCCAGAAATCGAAAAACATTATCCCTTCTACATAGACGTCTCTCAACTTCTATCAAAAGTTAATCACTGTTTAAAAATGTGCCATCTTTTTTTGTAAGATAGTGTCAAATAGTGACAGCGCGAATCTCATTCAGTGTTTAGGCAGTGTTCTAGTTGAGAGGTGTTTATATGTAAGTAAGGTCGTATTTCTAAAACGTCTAGCACTTGTTATGAAAATATTCAAACAAACAAGCCGTCTTCTTCACTTTTTTTCAGTACTTTCCAGTATTTTCCTCAAGCACTGGCATCAATCACCTCCGCAGATCAATCGCAGATCGCTCCCTCTCAGTCTCTAATGTATTGGAAAATTGGATGCGTCGAGAGCCTTTTTCCAGTGAAGTAGGACAAGATCTTTCAGTGAAAAACTCTTCTGTACTCATACAAATTCAAATGTTTTATTAAACATTTTTATTGCACTAATATTTTCACGCCAAAATTTAATGAAACTTGTTTAGTATGTAGGTACCTAATCTGGATCGAGTAATGGCATATTTTCACAATATAGCTTTACATGTCTAATTTTTAAAAACTTAGATGACCCGGGTTAACTTTATACCTTAATTTTATTTGATTGTAAACAAACCCAGTAGGAGTACCAAACAAAAAAAATATTCAAATTGGTCGAAAGAAGATTTTGACTCACTTTTCGGACATGAAACATCACAAGCAAACTGTTTTGTAATCTTTGCCCAGGGCGCCAATATCCAGCAATTTTGAACAGAGCACCCATGTGAGAGGACACCATAATATCCTTCGTCAGCTTATCCCGGGGTTTCTACGATATCATACCGTGACCTAAACTTTCTTTACCGCTGACTCGCATTTTTGCAATATTTGAGGATTTCTTTCTTACCTTTAGCGACATATGAGGTTTCCAAAGATTTTTGCCATGTTTTTTTGGGTGAATTATAATAAATAAATAATGCCGGTCATTTTTAACACAGCATCATCTGGCTCCAAAGTGAGCAGAGCTACATGACCACATGACGATATGCTTCTTATATACTTTTTTTGTAAATACACACATAGGTCCTATTATACATATAAATACCCAGACAAATACTTGCAGATCATACAAACATTTGTCCCGTGGCGGGAATCGAACCTGCAACCTTCTACGTCTCAACCGGACCTTAGCCCACTGCTCACAGCGGTAGTTCGTCGTTCGTAATTGCTATCTAAACTGAAAAAGTCTGCTCTGCGCGTGTTGATTATGTATTTTATGTAGATACAATCAGTTAACCTGAATGTATAGTAGGTATAGGTGCTGGATAAGCCTACTCCATCTACAAACTGCCCGAGACACTACAATGGTTTGGGAGTGGGTTAAAAGTATTATCGCTTGCGCTTATGATGAAGTCTTGACGCTGTATAAATCGTTACTCATTACACTCTTATGTATTTTTTACCTACTCTAGTTTTTCTAAGGGATGTATAAGTGAATAGTTAGATAAATACTTATACTAGAGGCTCTGTAAGCTGTAGACCTCGCAAAAATTTTTCCGGAAAAATCCGCCATTTTGTAAAATTCCTAAATATTAATTGACAAAAAAATACTATATAGTTATAAAACCTGCTCACAAAATTCCACGAGAATCGGTTTAGAAATACGACCTGTAGAGGAGAATATCCGGACAGACAGACATACGAAAGCATTTTTGCCTAAGCTGAAACGGGGAGACACTCGCTTCGCTCAGTTAATAACTCAAATAATTTTACTGTAGCGCCCTCTCGGTTATTTGAGTTGCCTACACGTTAATGATTTTATTTCCATCGATGTCTAGATGTCGATGTCTAGATGTCAAAGTCAATGTTAATTTCAGTATCATTGCTCACTAAACTTCTTTAATTATAGCTCTAACTTCGCTACTTCGTTCAGCAATCTAAGATTACTTTGAACAACATCAGCATTACTTTCTTATCCAATTCCGAGACCGACATTTGATAGCCAGGCACCTTTGGGGCACCAAGACAACCTTCGAGGACATCGCGTAGGTATTTAGTATGTAGCTCGCGATGAGACACTCAATTGATGTTTCCGATCGAGTGAGCAAGACGAGTTGCTAGAGCTGAAGGTGCCTTCGAAATTGCAAAAGCTGATAAAACGCTGAAAAATTCAAATAACAAACAATTTCTGCATCGCAGTGTATGAGGCGTTTCACTATTCTGGTTGTTTATGTATATGTCGATGACAAGAATTTTATAGGAAAACCTACCATCTACTTAACCTTACCTTTTAATATATTTTATTTTGTGAGGTATATCAAGGATAGCTTTCAAAGTCTGTTATTTTGTTGCAGCAACTCTTAAAAGATATCTTACTGTATAGAAATCGAATCACATACTCCTTGATTTTGAAGGGACCGTGAGTGGAATACGTAATGTGCCGGTGTCCTTCTAGACCCCATCCTTCGGGAATGTGACCACCCTTCACCGTAATCGAAGATAGTGGCGTTTTATGAAACGCATTACAGAGAATGGCTTGTAGGAGTTCGTTTTCAGCACATTTTTATGAAAACTGGGGCTCGAATGATTTGTTTGTTTCTATAATTATATTTTTATTTGTTTCGGAAGCCTAAATAAAAAGTAGCATTTTCTATTCCAGGTCATAGATTACATCTATACCATGTTTCATCCAAATCTGTTAAGCCGTTACGGGGTGATTGAGACACAAACACATAAACATAAAAATATCTGCATATTCTGATGCTTATGGGCTACTGTTGTTACTAAAACTCCTAAAAAACTAACATCGTTATACTTTCACAGTGAAACAATAAAGTTTATTCTAATTTATAAACTAAAGCCTCTGCCAGAATTTGTTTATATTAGCCATAAAAAAACAAATCGCTTCAAAATTATAAACAATATCTCGCTTTTGATCTGCTAGTCGCCAGCAGTCCATCTGATTCCCAGCTGGAGTCATCCAGGTGGTTTTTGGTTAGCTTTCTACCTAATTATTGTACCGTATTTTAAACCAAGTATTTTTAATTAATGTGGTTGCTATTTGTGAAGCACTTTTAATTAAGCAATTTGTAAATAGCAACCGCAATATAGCCACTTCTATATTCGCTGAGAGTACACCTCTACTGTACGTAGAGGAGTATGTGTACTTATGCAAACTAATATCATAATAAAAAACCAAGACACAATGACGACATTCAATGAAAAATAGCAGCTAGTTGGGGGAAATTCTGAAGTTAGAAGGAAATTTTGAAATTTAAACCACAATCGGTCTAAAAATAATGTTTTAGATACACATAGTATGGATGTAATCGTATCAACAGAGGACAAATTTATAAATGTCAAAAAGCAATGGAGATAAATATTCTAAACTTAATATTAAAGATTAAGGTAATGAGTACGGAAATACGCATAAAAACAGAAGCCATAGACGTCCTACAACACGCACGAAAACTGAAGGGCTGGCCATTTAGTGAGTACCGAAGATCAGAGAGACAAAAACCACAACAGAGTGACATGGTATCAGCGGCACCTGTGCTAAGGCAGGAGAGATGAGCAGATCAAGTCGTCAGTTGCGGGAAACAGACACCGCAAAAATTAACAAAACACTGCAAACTCTGGAGAGGTCTTCACTCAAAGCAATTATAAAATTTGCACAAAACGGAAAAAAACAGCGTGATAAAGGCTTTTTCATTATTATTTTGACTTAAACTATTTGTGTACTGTTTAATCCGCTTCGCCTGTAATTACGTTATCGGTAAACACTAATTCTGATTTCATGCGTAGGTAATTAACATCACATGGTCTAACTTATATGATCGGGTTTAAGTTTACTCGACACAGTTTAATCGGGTTACGCAATAACCCTCAACTCGGCTTACAATCAAACATTAACTTTGATATCTCTGTGTCTACGTGAAGGTAATTTGTATGATCCACTCGATTAAATTCCAAATCCAGGTGTAATCAGATCTACTTTAATAACATACTTCGAAATAGCATTAAGCTGAAGGTAGACCTGTCTGACCGTACTGCTCACTCACTGCGCACTGCTTGCTGTGTCTGTAATTTTTATAGCGAAGACCTAGGCTTAGTAGGTTTTTTTGGTGAATCTAGTCAAAGCCAAAAGATACCTTATTCAATACAATCACAAGGACCATTTTTAAACGTCTTACATACTAGGTAAATTTAGGTGCCAACTCCTCCTAAACCAAGTCCGAGAAGAACCGGCAAGAAACTCGTCCTGTTCTAGGAACAGAACAGGTTTCAGAATTTCAGACTAAAAACATAAAACTTGGTTGTAAGAAGCTTTTGCAACTTGATTGCTATTATTGACATAGTTTGGAACTTTGACGCCCCAGCTCATCCTGGTCAGACTATAATATTTTAATATTTCATACCGTAATCTCACGAAGCTTGCATTTTATACAACCCCTATAAAGCGCCTTCCCTTTACGATGAGAAGCGGGCGGGATTTTTCCAGTTTTTCTATGATTAAAAATTTAATTATTCACTTTCAACAATCTAAAAGCTACAACAAAGAGTAGAATATTGTTTGTGCATAAATGGACAATCAAATAAAATTCGTCCTGTTTTTCGTTGGTCTGTCTAGAGGTGCACGACAACCGATATAATATTCATCAGAACATGCCATGTAGGTTGCGGTTCCCTATTGTGTTAAAAGTTCCAAGGGCATGGCATGATATTAGAAAACTAAGTGGTTAATTGCCTGAGATCGCGTGCCTAAGGGTACAGAGATATTGTTGATGATGTTTGGAAACTTAATATACCTGAAATTGTGTAGACTTGAGTCGTTTCCTCAGGTAAAAAAAAATAAGAGAGTCAAACATCAAAAACATTTATTTAACTAGCAATCGATGCCTACCACTCAAAATAGTCAATATGCGTGCAGGAGTTGACATTTCCACAGTGCTTCCTGTCGCTCAGTTTAGGGCATTTCCGGCCGCCGGACTTGCGATCTCGTATCACAGATCTTTGGCGAAGCTGCTCCCCAAAGCCGCATGTCGCCGAACAAGGTGACCACGCACTCCATTCTGAGACTAAGCAGTCGTTTGCTGAAAGTAGATTTTAAGCAGCTGTAACAGTGTCAATACTCATTATAACCCGGGGAAGTTATACCATCATTTATATAATAAGAGTATGTCAGTAAAGTATTTTTCTTCTTATCTTGCAGTAGTAATCGTTCATATCAGTCGTGTGGTACCCATAACGCAAGCTATGCCTAGTTTGGGGCTAGATGTGTAAAATTTCCAGCACAATTTATTTATTATCTAGCTGCTCCCTGCGGCTTCGCACACATAGTAGGTACATACATAAAAAGTAACCTATGTCCGTTCCTAAGATACAATCTATATCTATACCATATTTGAATGATGCAAAAATATGTTCTGTTATTTCGATCATTACCAAACTTTACAGGATCGCCGGCTAGGCTAATCTGAAGATTACCTAAAAAATTCATCGAAATCGGTCCAGCCGTTTCAGAGTCTATAGGGAACATACATACACACAATCGCCTTTTAAATTTAAAGATAGATCGTGTCACTAGTTATTTCGAACTGTGGTGGTGTATGGTGGAAGTATAACAGCGCCTCAGGTGCCCTTTCGTCCACTTGGCACATGTCTTCAAATTTTTTAGGTTCTACAACATGCCAATTTCCTTGCGATGCTTTCCATCACCGTTTGAGAGTAATGTTTACAATTACCCTGTTTCTAGTTAAGATGGATTGTTGTTGAAGTATTAATATTGTATTTACGAGTAGGTTATGGATTCAAAAACTGTGTCAGTTTTATTTAATAATAATTTATTAATCTTTCGTATCCGAACTCGCACACCCACTCAAGCAATGAGTAGGTGTGCGCGTCACGTTTCGTCATAATCAGTGCGTACTGTTAGTGTGTCGTAATGTGAACGTGAGTTTGAAATCTGAAGACCAATTGAGGGTAGTTAAAATAAATACTGCCTTTGCTGCTCGGCGGTCCCTATGCTTCAGTCAAAGCCGCGAGTGATAATTATTATAATTATACCCCGTAAGTTTTATTCCATACGACCACCAAGAATCGTATTTCATGCTAGAGGAATTCCGCTCGTTCTAACCTACTTAGGGTATATCCTTTACAAATTATATAATGTGTCATTTAAATCTGTTGTTATCTCTATTCATAAACATTAGAGTGACGACAAGGATAAACCATTGTTTACCGATGTGGTTGCTAACGATTGGTAATGGTGTACTTACGCTGAACCTTGTTGACGGCATGATGAAGTCGAGACCTAAAGTGTCGCGGAAGATGTTTTCCCAGCCCCATCTTGCGTCCGTGGGCCACTGCCAGGACCACCTCATCCATGTTCTTCAGCTCACCACTAAACTCCTGTTCTGTTGTGCTGTTGGGGAAACGAAAAATTAATGTTATTGCTTTAGTTAAGAGTATATAACGAAAAACTTTGAACTATCAATATTCATCACGCTCCCTGAATTTGATAAAATTATCGCCTTTGAGATCGTCTCGTCTTTGGTTGAGTCAGAATTTCTGAGTCAAGACATGTTTCGCTTTAACGGTATTGCTTCGAATCTTACCGAATTATTTTGTGATATCTACATCTCATCTTAAACTCATCTTAAACGAGTGCTTAATTGTACTTAACTAAGGATTTGTATATAGTTTGTATTTCGAAAATGCCAGTACAATTTCGACGAAAAGCCTGTCATGATTTTTTGATGAAAGCAAAGTTATACTTACCAGTATCCAACTCAGTTTGATATTATACCCTAGCCTGGATGAGTCCTTTGAGCACAAATTAGACTTATCAAATTAGACTTATCCAATTACTTGCAAGAATTGCAAGTAATTGGCTGAAGCAGATTAAGCTGAATTAATAGGTATGCGAGAACAGATTCTGCTTAACATTTATCTCATTCACACTAAAACATTCCCAATTGCAAACAGTTTTTTAAAAGTAAAAGCGAGTAATGTTACCATCAAATGCTTCCTTACACCAATGCTTGTTTGCGTAAAATGGTAATGCTAATGGAAAAGCAAAGGGCGCTACGTATAGATACGGATATCAACCAACGCTGCCAAAGTGATATTCTATGTTGTTATTATTTGCTTTGAATGATTGGAGATATTTCGCAAATATTTATTGGAGTTGCGAAAGTACTTGTGACGCCGTAATGGATATAGATTAGAGTTATCTTAACTCAAAAGTAGAAATTATTATTTACTGTAGTACGTAGGTTATATACATTTTATTTTATACCACACCTACTGAGAAACTTGCCCATTCCTTTTCAAAATAAAACTTAGAAAGTAGATCATTTCAGGCCTACTAAAATGCGGGACGGAAAAGGCTATGGAATTTCATTTGTAACGTGTTTAGCGGGAGAGAAAAGTATATGCAAAGAGTATGCAATATCCTATAAGAAGAGTCGGGACACCATAGATTAATATAGACTAACACTTACGTCAATGTCAAAACTTAGGTACACTTATATAGGCAACCAAACATAGACCTGACCTACCCACGGTTGCAATTCCTAAGTGGTATTGATTTAACTATAATTTTGTGGTGGTATATGAATCTCCAGAAGTTTCATTTAACACCACAAAACAAGGTGTAGGCTCAGTATAAATTTGGGTTAAATAATAAAACGTCATTAAAATAATCAAACAAATTTATTTACAAAAAAAATATAAGTACGTCCTCTTCCTGATTATCATAATAATACCTGTAATAAAAAACGATCAGATAAGAAATTATATTTTTAATTTTTAAAATTGACCCATTCGCTTGCGGCTTTTCAAACCTTTGATGCTTCTTTTTACCATGGCTAGGCTGTTTAACTGTGTTCTTTTTTTGGAAGGTTTTATCATCAAAATGCTTTCTGCAAAAAAAAAAAATTCATTAAGTTTTTCAATTGATAAGTCCTCATTGCCATCTTTACACCTAAAAATTATAGCATCGAAAAAATATCGATGTTTGTAAAATGTTTCGATGCACCTCTCTATTACTGAGATTACTGTTATTATAATAATATTTTGTTCCAACATTATGTAGCTACTACTAGGTGCCTATAAATTGATATAATTAGTTTAAGTTCTACTCACCGCCCCTCATCCAGGGGAAATCTGGCCGTAAAAAACCGATTATTACCATATTTTCTTTGTGAACGAAATCCACATACTTACCTCGCATTACACGCCATACACCTCTAAATTTTGCTTGAAAACAGGAATTTATAAGAAACACACTCATATTTATCATGCTAGCAGCCTTTTAAACCTTATCTATCAGTATTTATAACAATTTGAAACGATTATTGAGTTCGTAAACAACATGTAAACAATGCAAAAAGTGACAACTGACGCTGAACTGACCAACTGGCTGACCAATTTGTGTCAGTAATGGAAAGAGGGAGAAGCTAATATCTTCCATTGCATCAAGTTTTGCCATATATCATAGTTCGTTTTCTTTTTTTCATGTCGCAGCAGACTGAGTATATGGAAATCCATTTCTAACGTGTTATTTTATTTTAATTTTTTCATTTATTAGCCGGTAGCTATCATTATAGGTCGAACGACAAAAAGGTTTTACTCCAAGTCCGCCAAATGATTTATTCCTCTTCCGATTTCCGAACAATATTTTGAAAAAAGAACTAAAGTAATAATGCATGCGCGGGAATTTCTTCGAAATTTGAATTTGGGTTGGTAATCACACTAATATTATAAAGGCGAAAGTTTGTGAGTGTGTGAGTGTGTATGTTTGTTACTTCTTCACTTCTAAACGGCTAGAGCGATTTTGATAAAATTTGGTATAGAGTTAGCTGACACCTTGGATTAACACATAGGCTACGTTTTACTGCGGGAAAATATATTTTTTTTTGTTTGTTACCGCGGGTAACACTGCGGGGCACAGCTAGTTTTATATAAATTTCAATTGAAAAATATTTCTCCTTTTTATTTTTCTCGTAGGTGTAGTATAAAGCACTATGTATGCACTCAAATGACACACTCGATAGGAATTGGGCACTTTCTTGCCTAGGTGTACAATGTACTATAAATAACGCGTTTTGTTTAATTCGATAAATATTTTATTCTATGCCCCCCTACGTACGTAGGTGCCCCTTAACTTACGTAGTGGTTGCTGGCGTAGTCACAACAACAACATTATTATCAGGTAGATTAGGCCTTGGCGTTCCAACAGGATCTTCCTCCAAATCCTTCAACTGGTCCATGTAGTTTTTGGTTGTTTCTTCATCCTCATAGGTTCTCTCCGTGTCATACTGGCGACTCTTAGGTTTGCCTTTACGCAAGTCCTTTGCTTTGAGTTTTGTGAGCATATCCTTGCGAGCTAAGTTATTCAGCTCTATCGTTGAGTATTCTTTCATCTGAAAATAAAATTGATAATTTCAAAACAAGATTGTAGCATTATCGTACTGTGTCGAACGTTGTTTTGCGTTTTGTCTATAAGTGTAGCGTATTCGTCACAGACAGGCCAACAGTATTACGAGTATAATTAATAATTAAACGAACTTAACTGTACGTGAAGTTCTATCATAATTATATGATCGCCGAATCTGAAGAGATTAGTACTAGCTATAACTCAAAAGTAGAGGCGCTCTTATAATGTCGGTAACCTGAATCATTCGGTTCATCTATCTTTATTCAGATAGCCGCATAATTGCAAAACTACTCATAATGAAATCTGGTGTAATGTATATCACTACTTAATTTTCCGCTCCATCGCACGGTAATGGTATTCTGTGTTGTGTAATATCCTACAATCCTACTATCGCTTTATGTAATCTCGGGAATTATCTGGGTCAACTATGTTTTAAATCTAGCTTTGTGGGTCATTTGCTCGGTTTAGAGCTCCGGCATTCTATACGGTTTTGTTTTGTTTCTTTGTCTGGAATACTACCGTGTCTTCAACTCGCTTGTAACTCAGTTGTTCACTAGCTGTTACCTTTTAAAAAATGCTATCCGTTAATTATTAGCCGTTACCAAGAAATAACTGCTAAAATGTCACCGAAACAGCACCATACCTTCTAAAACGTGACCTAAAAACAGTTATCATAATAAACATATCCTACCTTCGTGAACTCAACCCTAGCAATAGCAGGCAGTTCTCTCAAGTTCGGGTAGTAGAAACCAGCTGCGGGGTGGTCAGGCTTCCTGGACATGTGTTTGGATACTGGTTCTGGAGAAGAATTCTCCCAGTGAGGCGCTGTGAAGGTCAAACCGCTCTCTGCACCAGCGTCCAATGGTTCCAACTGCAAAATTGAGTAGAGTAACGTTTCTTCTTCTGATCGTGTCAGTTGTTATTTCAAACCAGTGTGGTGAAAGGATTAAAGTGCGCCTCACAGGCTCCTTTTGTGCACTTGGAACATATCTTCAAACTTTTTAGGTTCCTTATCATTGATAGTACTGGTATTTTTATTGAAAAGAAAAATCTGTTGATGCACTTCCGGATTCGATCCCATGACCTTAGAAACGGAAGGCTACTAGACCTACCATTATCATACCAGTAATGGTAAGTCTAGTAGCTGCATTATTTTTTAGAGCACTGGTGAGTGCTCTCAAAAATAATGCAGCAAAAGTGTGAAGAAACTTCGAGATTCCTGAAGATATCCATCATGGCTTGGGGGCTGTTTTGATGAATCCTTACTTAATGCTCTTATGTAAATTTTTATGTAAGGACAACAAAGAGGTCGGGTAAGCCGACGAGCATAAGCATAAGCATTGGATGGATATAAATTACTTACATCCAGGCTAATTTGATCCACCCACGTGGAATCGACGCACAGATTCAAACTGTCTACACCTATGAACCAGTCTGGAGACGGGATCATGCGAGACATGAGCGAGACCTGAAACGAATGGTAAAGTATATAGTTTATCTTAAGTCTTTTATCTTTTTAAGGTAATTACATAAATTGGTTATGTAACTTACATATTGACTGACTAAGCGCCTTTGAACATATAGCTGTGAAAAAAAAGAAAAAGAGCTCAAACAAGGTTCTTACCAAACTATGAGCTCCATCAACCAGCACCATGTTCTGTGTACCTCCCTCGCCCCTGCCCACAGCAGGTGCTGAGAACTGGTCGTAGACCTTTGGTTCCTCATCTCCTTGCTTCACCAGCTCATCCAGGGAGCCGTGTTGGGCGAAGTCGCGAACGGACGGGCGAGAGACCTCACCGACTCGGTAGAGAGCGTAAGAGATATTGTGAGATTGTCCTGCAAATTTACAATATTATTGAAGCGCTTATGTCAAGTATCTTCTTATTGACGACCTCTGTGGCGTAGTAGGCCAAGGCCCAGCTGCAGCGCAGAAGGATGGGGGTTGGAACCCGACGCGGAACAAATGTTTATATGATCTGCAAGTATTTGTCTCGGGTCTGGGTGTTTCTATGTTTATACTTATATACTTATATACTTTTATGCATTCTAAAAAAGTATATTAGTAATTTTATTTATTTATTTATTTATAGAACTAGAACGGTACATACACCATTTACTGTAGTTAACACTATACAAAAGAAAGACCAAAGTCAAACAATACATAAGTCAATATCAGAAAAAAAATTCAAACACGATAATAATTAATCAGTCACATTAATATATCAGTCATGTGGTACCCATAACACAAGCTCTGCTTACTTTGGGGCCAGATGGCGCTGTGTGATATATCTGGCACTATTTATTTTATTATTTATTCATTATTTATTTATACTCTGTCACTGTTCTTTTGAAAAAGTGTATTAAAAAAACTAAAGTGCGCCTCAGAGGTTTTCCTCGTGCAATTGACGCATGTCTAAACTTTATAAGTTCTACGACACGCTGGATTCATTGCGATGATTTCCGTCGTCAAATTATTTATTGATAATTATCATAGCTTACTTAGTTGGTACTAATAGATCAACCATGGTAAGCGACGCAAGGTTGGTACCTGAATGGGGTGATTGAAGTGGCATTTTTGTCTGAGCGTTTCCGTGCTTCGGAGAGGATAATAAGCTGTCGATCCCGGCTTTTTAAAAGTTCTTAGGCTATGATAAAGGCTTTTAGGCATCCTATTAGCTCTCTCACACTCGTACGAAAGTTGTTGTGGTATATCTGTTATATCCAAAGGTGACTTGATCGTGGCTGTTCTTAGCCACTTGAACGTCCGAGCGCGGCGGCTGTCTCCCTCTAGAACGTCCGCCCGCGCGATTGAAATTCTGCGGCGCCGAGCGCTTGGTTCATTTTCAATTTCGAGCGTGATAGCTAGATAACTTCTATAGCTAGACTTAAATAAAAAATACATATGAATAGGTAAAACTATACAAATTAAAACTATGTGTAAAAAAAAATTCAACTATGAATCTAAATACTGAAAATATAAATTTAAACTTGACAATGTAGGTTAAATTTCAATAAACTCGGCATTTTGTATTAATGTAGATTTTTTTGAAAATAATTCGATGGGCCTAAAATATTTGTAAATATTTCAATAGCAATAATGTTAATGATTACTTTGATATATAACACTAATATAAATAAGACTAATAAATCAATCTAAACAACACCCGCACGCACGTACTTCACAAAACGCAAACTCACGCAAAACTTTTGTGTTTTTTTTCTTCTGGAAGGAAGGAAGGAAGGAAAATCTTATATGAACATTTATTTTCAGTATATTAAAAGTTCCACTTTCAAAACTTTCGTGAGTTGTACTATACATTTTGATAAACACGGGCTTTACTCACGTATTATTTACAGTGCGAACCGTGAACTCGAGCGGTAACGAGCGGACCGCGGATTAAACTCACCCTGATGAAGATTCTCTAGATGAATCGAAATAATGTCGGTGCCTCCATCGACAAAATAATACGTGAGTAAAGCCCGTGTTTATCAAAATGTATAGTACAACTCACGAAAGTTTTGAAAGTGGAACTTTTAATATACTGAAAATAAATGTTCATATAAGATTTTCCTAGAAAAAACGTTTTAATGGTGATCCAATTATTGAAGGTAGTTGAGCAGAATAATAGACGTCCCTATTACTACATTATGTGGGTAAGTTCAATAGGCAGGGTACCTAGAATATAATGGCGACTGTAAATGAAACGGCTCATCCAAGCAGCTCACTATCGTCTGCTGGGTTATTCTCAAAGAACAGAGTTTGAAAAAGGATTTTTTGATAATTGCATGCGTTATAATGATGACAATTTTGCTAATGTCAAGTGTTTAAATTGTTTATAGTAAGACGTCGCAAAGTCGTATGTTGTCGTTCGTCGTTTGTTATTTTTATAAACATTGGTGTTTCTTTATAAAATAACTATGTAGCTGACCCGTGCCCACTTCGTTGGGCAGTTACAACTTCACAAAAAATATTAAAGTAATTAGTACTCTCGCTATTAAAAAAAGACAGCTATCCAAATTATTGTAATAATTATAGAGATTAACAAAGTTATGGATACATTTTTATAGATGGCGCTAGCGGCTTCCCGCGCCTTCGCTAGCCTCGTTCCCGTTCCCGTTCCCGTTTTTTTTCCGGGATAAAAAATAGCCTTTATCCTAATCCAAGATACTAACTATATTTATTTTATGTTTCATCCAAATCGGTCTAGCGGTTCTTGAGTTATAAGTGGTGTAACTAACACGACTTGGAATGGAATATTTTTGCTCGAATCACAAAGAAACACAAAACTTTAATTTCAATTATACACACCCGAGTCAATTTGTATATTATTTATTTGAATAAAATCACCAAAATTACAAATAAAACCTGAAATAAATCGGGAAAAATAACTTATACGAGAGCAAAATATTTACCATCTTTACTTATTGACATTAGAATGACAAGGACAGACAAAACCTAAACGTCAAGATAAGGTTTATGAGATAGACTATCGGCCTTACATATTAACGTCTCTCAACTTCTGTCAAAAGTAAATCACTGTTTAAAATAGCACCATTGATTCTTCGTTTGTCATTTCATGAAGTAACATAGAACTTCTAAATTAATAACTTTTTCTCGTGCTATTGTATGTTTTATTCAGAAATTTTAGCGGAATTTTAATGAATAAATTGTGACTACATAGGGAGGGTTATGGACAATTGAATTGTATGTGTATTGTGCAATGTCAAAAATCGACGATCTCTGTGGCGCAGTGGGCCAAGACCCGGCTGAGACGCAGAAGGTTGCGGGTTCGATTCCCGCCGCGGGACAAATGTTTGTACGAACTGCAAGTATTTGTCTCGGGTCTGGGTGTTTCTATGTAAAATATGTATGTATTTACAAAAAAAAAGTATATAAGTAGTGTATCAGTCATGTGGTACCCATAACACAAGCTCTGCTTACTTTGGGGCCAGATGATGCTGTGTGAAATGTCCGGGATTATTTATTTATTTATTTATTTATTTACGTAATTTTTTCTTGTATTATTATGAGGTTTAGGTACATAGGTATCTAAAAGTGGAAAATTGAAATTAAAATGTTGAGATTACCCCACCTCTACCTTCTAACTCTACGTTGGCTTTTATCGAAGCATTTTATAGGCCATTTGGTTCAGAACAACCCGAGTGAGATATGCAAATAAAGCAGTTTCTTAGGCACCTTTATGCTGGTTTTATTGTAATTATTATAGAACACTGCTAAATGTAGACTCACACCAAGTGTTCGTTAATCTTCACCCGTAATTATGTAGGTAAGTTAAGTATACATAGGCAATTTCTACAATAGAGTTATTGTTTCCATGCTCCATTCTAATAAATTCATAAGAGTACGTTCAGATGACAAGCGCTCAACGCGCGTTGAACGCGCGCTAAATTTTTGTATAGTGTTCACATGACACGCGCTTGTCAAGCGTTGAACGCACGTTGCCGCGATTTCATGTCCCATATCTCAGGACGTTTCTCTATTTCATCTGTAAATAATTAATAATAATAATAATACATCCCGGACATTTTACACAGCATCATCTGGCCCGTAAGTAAGTAAGCAGAGCTTGTGTTATGGGTACATGACTGATACATTACTTATATACTTTTTTTTTGTAAATACATACACTTTATACATAGAAACACCCAAACCCGAGACAAATACTTGCAGATACAAACATTTGTCCCGCGGCGGGAATCGAACACGCAACCTTCTACGTCTCAGCCGGATCTTAGCCCACCGCGCCACAGAGGTCGTCAATTCGGTATTGAAAACTTTGGTTTCCATTTCGGACGATTTCTGGACGGACTGTATACTGAAGAACCCTTTTATTTGTTATTGCTATTTATTTGTAATTGCTACAAACACACACATACAAAAATAACAAAAGATAAGGAACAAATTTAAGTTGGTAAAGACAAACGAAAACAATACAAAAAAAGATATAAAAACAAAAAATAAAACATTTACATAGATGTCCTATTAATCCATGTGTGTGTTGCAGCCAGACAAAAATGTCATAGCTGAGCGCATGATTGCGCTCAAAGAGCAAACACTGATTTTCAGCTAGAATCCTTCTAGATGATAAGTTGAATACGAAGTTGAATAAAATACGATCTTCGATGCCTTCGAAAAAGGTAGTGGTGGGGTAGTGGCAGGATAGGGACAAATAGTAGGAATTGAGCTGTAGGAAAGTATAAGTAAATAAAAAAAATACACGTGAAACAGCTAGATAAGGACCTTTTATAACGATCTACTGATCTAGATCACTACCAAATGGACAAAGTGGATAAATGTAAGAGTCTCCAAAACATTTTTCTGTAGCTGCAGCTGTTCTAGACTCTAGTACCGGCTACCATGCTATATATACCCTTATGTGTCTCTATGAACTCTTATTAACCAATATGTAATGTCGTTTCTCTTCTTTTTTTACTTTGCGTCAGAAGAACTTCTTCAACAGCCGTCCCGTCATTTCTAGAGCGGTGGTTTTTCTGTGCTAGGAGGTGGGAAGTTCCTAGCAATGTCCGCCATGAAGGCCATGAAGGCTCGAATGATTTATTTATTTATTTATACGGTTTTATTTTTAGCACAGTTAATCACCAGTTACACTAACTAATAAATTAGATTTTCTAAATAGTAATTACTTAATAAT
Source organism: Lampropteryx suffumata (assembly GCA_948098915.1). Classification (NCBI taxonomy): domain Eukaryota; kingdom Metazoa; phylum Arthropoda; class Insecta; order Lepidoptera; family Geometridae; genus Lampropteryx; species Lampropteryx suffumata. The sequence continues at coordinate 16,439,923 of OX402557.1, read as the reverse complement.
AACCATAGTAATGACTTAATATTAACAAAAAATATGAAATAGCAATATGTATAATTATTATTTATTTATAATAATAATAATAATGATAATAATAATACCGGACATTTCACACATCATCATCTGACCCCAAAGTAAGCAGAGCTTGTGTTATGGATACCACATGACTGATATACTACTTACATACGTTTTTTTTTATAAATACATACATATTTACATAGAAACACCCAGAGCCGAGACAAATACTTGCAGATCATACAAACATTTGTCACGCGGCGGGAATCGAACCCGCTACCTTTGCCACAGAGGTCGTCAAATGTGTAGACAATGTTGTGACTCCTTAGCACAGGTGTGTAGGCAATTGAAATATAAGTGTATGATATTGGTATGTGATTTGTGCGACGAGGAATCCAAGAAATGCTCCAAGAAAACAAAAAAAAAACCGACTTCGTTCAGGAAACTGAAAAGTAGAAAATCTCTTGACTGTCCTTCGACTTCATAATCAGACCCCTAATGACAGTCACAACCCATCTAGGTGTAAAGTTTTCATCAATACAAATGAATCAAGCCCAAACACCAGGTAATTTCTGTAAATCGTTAAGGAGTTCCCTCGACTGTCTTTCGGCTCCATCATCAGATCGACTCCAAACCTTCATTAAATAGTAGTGCTTAGAAAATTCTAAGTGAAAAAATTCACAAACGAACTAGCCGCCACTACGATTTTTGAAGGTTCCCCTTGATTTCTCTGCGATGCCATCATCAGATCCTGATTTCTTCGGGATTCTTCCTTTGGGATATCTTCTTTCCATCAAAAAAATAATCATCAAAATTGGTTCATAAACGACGAAATTATGCGCGAACACACATTATAAAAAAAACATGCGTGCAATTCACACGTGGTAGAAGTGAAACCTTAAAAAAATTTAGAACCACGAATATAAGAAACACTGTATTAATGTGTCTGTCTAATTTTACTGTCTCTTTTTCGTTTCATCGACTTTCAAATCACAACGAAGCATATGAAGTTTTCACTTCAAAAATATATACGGTCGAATTGAAAATCCTCGTTTTTTTGAAGTCGGTTAAAAAGAGATTATTTCTGCCCGTCTTGCAGAGGTTAAATTGCGCTTTTGTATTATTTACATATCTCAAGTTATTTCCGGTTTCATTAGTCATCTTGGTTGATAGACCAATCTATATATTAATACGGGAAGCAAAAACTTTGTACCCATTTTACGAAAATTGCGCGGACGGAGGAGTATGAAATTTTGCACACTTATAGATAGATAGATAGATAGATAACTCTTTATTGTTATACCACACAGAAAAATACAAAGACACTAATATTACAATAAAAGGCATAACAATAGGCGGCCCTATCACTAACAGCGATCTCTGCCAGGCAACCTTTGGATGGATTGGATTTTAAATAAACAGAGAAGGGGCATTGTGATTGGTGTGGTGTTTTGGCAAATATAATTCTATACTTACTCACATAATCTTTAAATAAACTAAATATAAAACTGATATAAATAAATACATACATACATACATAATAGGTATAATAATAAACATATAAAATCATAAAATCATAGCACCAAAATAGGTTTTATATTATGATATCAACAATATAGTTATAGAGAAGGAGTGCAGAATGCTAATATTTTTTAACATTACGCATAAAAAATACATTAAATTAAATTAAATTAAATTATACCACTAGTACCTTTAAACGAGCAATTCTTGTATATATGTATATATATAATCTGAATCTCGGAAACGGCTCCAACGATTTTCATTTTTTTGAAATTTAGTATGCAGGGTTTCGATAAATCGATCTAGTTAGGTTTCAATTTTAAAAAACGTCGTTTTATTCGTAGTTTATAACAAGCAAAGCTCGGTCATTCAGGTACTATTTATTTTATATGAAAATACAATTTCATATAAAACTAGCTGACTCGTTCGCGACTTCGTCCGCGCGTTTTAAAAAAAAAGTTATCTAATTGTAAATCTAAACCATTCTCGAATGCATTTGAACACACACAAAAAAAAACATTCACTCAAATCATTCATTCAAATTGGTCGTTTAGGAGTAGTTCAGTGACATACACAAAACGTCATTTGTTATAAAGATAACAAATGACGAACGATAAAATGAACGACGACTTTATGACATCATAAAATAAACAATATAAACACTTGCAAAATTTACATTATTATGACATAAGAAAAAAATAAGCTCCCAGAAAAAGCAACAAAGTCACAGAAACATCTACCCTGGCCATTTTTAAAAATAGGCTGAATCGCTGACTAATCGAATAAACTTTTTATAGCTATCGCGAGTTAATCTTCTATATAATAAAAATCTATTGCTGTTCGTTAGTTTCGCTAAAACTCGAGAACGGCTGGTCAGATTTGGCTAGTTTTGGATTTGAATTATTTGTGGAAGGTTTAAAAGGTGAGTAAATATCAAAAAAAAGTCCTTGCTTTTTTATTTATTGATTCTGAGGCGGTACGAAGTTGCCGACGGTGCCGGGTCAGCTAGTAGATTATAAAATATCTAAAATATAAATTTCATAATCTTATCAATTTTGATATTTTAACATTAATTAACCTGCCTGTTCGTTAATCGTTTTATTTCAAAACAATTACTTACATTTTGTGTATTAATAATAAATAATCCCGGACATTTCACAAAGTAAGCAGAGCTTGTGTTATGGGTACCACATGACTGATGTACTACTTATATACATCTTTTTTTTTTTTGTAAATACATACATATTATACATAGAAACACCCAGACCCGAAACAAATACTTGCAGATCATACAAACATTTGTCCCGCGGCGGGAATCGAACCCGCAACCTTCTGCGTCTCGGCCGGAACTTAGCCCACTGCGCCACAGAGGTGTATTATTGATCGTTTCCCGGAACGATCATGTAAAATAGCGCTAGGACCAGGACGAGTTTCTTGCCAGTTCTTCTTGGACTTGGGTTAGGATAAATTGGCACCTAAATTCACCTAGTATGTAAAACGTTTCAAGGTGATCATTGCATTGAATAAAGTATCTTTTAAATTTGACTTTGACTTTCTTGTTTCTTTCGTCATTGAATAATCTGCCTATCTCTATATTCCTCGAACTAGTACCAAAGCATCTATATTTCGATGAAATGATTCAGTCCATTAGCACTATAAAAGTTCAATGACCTGAATTATTATTAGAAGAAGTCAAGTAAGCGTGACATACAGATTTCTCGTAAATAGATCTTCAAAAGTGTTTCTCTGAAACTGACGAAGACATTTTTCTTGACGGTTTGATGAAAATCTTTTATCGTTATAAAGTAATGTTAAAGTGTCGAATGAGTGTTCTTTGTATTTATAATCCTCCTCTCTATACATATTATGATCTAATTGCTGGCCGCGACTTCGCTTGCGTTGTAAAGAAAAAGTTGTATTATGTAATTTTATTTATTTATTCTATAAGAATTTATGATCGTATTTGAAATTAGGTGGCACTTAATTCTTAAAAACAATGAATGTGCATAAAAAATAAATAACATTAATTGACAATGCACACAAAACTATCTAGCCCCAAACTAAGTATATCTTGTATTATGGTGACTGATAATATATTTATATTTTTAAAATACTCTTATGATAGATGACCTCTGTGGCGCAGTTGGTTAAGGCTCGCTTGAAGTGCTGAAGGTTGCGGGTTGGTTACTCGACGCGGGACAAAAGTTTGTATGATCTGCAAGTATTTTTCTCGGGTCTGGGTGTTTCTATGTATAATATGTATGTGTTCACAAAAGAATATATGTAGGTAGTGTGATAACAGTCATGACTGTGGTACCCACAACACAAGCACTGCTTACTCTGGGGCCAGATGGTGCTGTGTGAAGTGTCCGGCATTATTTATTATATTCAGCGATACCTAATGTCTGAATCGATTTGGAAGAACTTCGATTTATAAAATAATTACCTACGTTTTAAAAACTAAAAGAAAACCGACTTCATTTAGGTATATTAATACATGAAATTTCGTTTACTTTGACGTATTATTTTTACTATTCTGATTTAAAACTACGAAACCGATTTTGATGATATCTGTGGGACTAATCAGAAAGTTTTCACATAGATTAAAAGTTCAAATCGGTTCATAAATAACGGTGTTACGAGGTAACAAACATATAAAATATATATATATACAACTGCATTAAGAACCTTCTCCTTTTTTGAAGTCGGTTAAAAATTACCGTTACTGGTCTTTCTGTATTTAGTAGATTGTAATACTCGTAAGCTATTGCACCTAGTGTTTACGTAGTAGGTAGTGACATTTCTTATTGACATTTAGATACACGAGTCAAGGTTCAAGATGTCGAGCTTTCTCAGTTATTTCTGGACCAGGGATCAACTTAAATAGCCTATATAAGGGACTCCGTAAATGAACAATTATTTTAGTATTACGTACGCTTCGTTGAAGTCATACAATTGGGTTGCTGACAATCTACTGATTAGGTAAGAAATACTTTTGTGTTAATTTACCGATTATAACCTTAAGTCAAAGTCAAGAATCACTTTTAATCGTCTCACATACTGAATTTAGGTGGCAATTCCTCCTAAGCCCGAGAAGAACTGGTAAGAAACTCGTCCTGCTCCTAGCGATTTTTTGCATGATCCATCTTATAACTACCTTAACTACGAGAAACTAATACAAGAGAGTTTATATATTTCAAATGTGTAGGTTAACTGTCTGAAGGCAGAGCAACATGAGGCCATGCATTCTTATCAATAATATAGTCTTAAATATTATAATACGCTTTCTTCGCAATACTACCCTTTATGTAAGCTCTAAATTTTTTAATAGTTTAGTTGCATTTTCAGGAAACTTATTTTTGATGCGCACCGTGTTCCATGTGATAAAGGACTTATTTACTTTTTCTAGTCGAAACCTAGGGATGTATAATTGGTTTTTGTTCCAAGTAGATTATGACCTATATGATTTTGTGTTTAAATTTTCTTTGTCTTTATTTTCTTTTCAATATTCTCCTACAGGCATTCTTTTTGTCTTAAAATTTCGCCCGAACAGAAAATAAAAGCAGTTTGAGTTTTTTACTGGCTTAGCCCCCGCGGCTTTCAGGCAGTTTTTGTATTTTAATAACTTAGCCCCCACGGCTATGCATGCGTGTTACCTAGTTATTAAAAAAAATGTCTAATATACAATCTATCTCGTTACCAAATTTCATTAAGATTCGGTTAGACGTTTAAACGTGACAACGTAGCAAACATAATAAACTAACAGACAGACAGACTCGATTTGATGATTTTAATTCTTACATAAAATCAACCTAATTTATACCACCTTTAAATCGCATACAATAATCGATCCACAGTTTCGACATATACTCCAGCAATCACAAGACACAGTTTTAAGAAACCATCCATGAAGATGAAATTGTTAATATTACTAACATTACTTGCTATGTCGTCATTCCCACAACTGAGTGAGGCCGGAAAAATTTCGAGAAAGGACATTTTCGAACCAAACCAATGCGCTACTGCTTTTGGTTGTCATAAAGGTTACTGTTGGTCTGGCTGTGGGCTAAAGACCAGGGTCCCTATAAAAAGGGGAACAGTTGGTGTTACACGACGATAACACATTCCCAGAGTTTCTCTTACGTCTCGTGCACACGAGATTCACAGTGTGATAACTGCTGGAGATGAGCTGGATCTTGTACTGCTTGATAGAAATAAAGAAAGAAAATCATGTTTTTAGCTCACACACAAAACTAAAGAGAAAACATGATAAGAATAATAAACACTAAAAGTAGGCCCTAAGGGCAAATTATTACATAAACGAAAAAAAAGAACTACTTATGCGTAAAAATTCAACAATCAACATTTTAGTGTGGCCAAATAGGTTCAATATTAGCATGTGCTACTTCCAGGCACGGAATTTACTCGGACTTCTGTAATGACGCAACATTTCAAGCTCAAACAAATCGATTTGTAATATATATTTACTGTTCAATGTTTGTACAATAAAGAATAAAGTTTATTCGTTTAATTAATAATAATAATAATCCCAGACATTTCACACAGCATCATTTGGCCCCAAAGTAAGCAGAGCTTGTGTTATGGGTACCACATGTACTACTTAGGTAAATATTTTTTTTTGTAAATACATACTATACATAGAAACACCCAGACCCGAGACATGTACTTGCAGATCATACAAACATTTATCTCGCGGCGGGAATCGAACCCGCAACCTTCTATGTCTCAGCCGGACCTTAGCCCACTGCGCCACAGAGGTCGTCAATTAGCGTGCTGTTTGTTAATAAAATAAATAAAGATGGCTTTCGATTTAATCAAGTACTGCCATACATATAAACGTCTCTTAACTTGAACACTGTCTAAATACTGCTTGTGCTAAGATTCACGCTGACACTATTTGTCACAATCTTACAATAATTACGTTTTCAAAACTAAAAAGACAACTGACTTGATGTATATACACAAGGTGGCTACTGTAAAACGTTGAGGAGTTCCCTTGACAGTCCTTCGTCTTCATCATCAGACCCCAAATGACAGTCACAACCCATCTAGGTGTACAGTTCTCATCAATACAAATTAATCAAGCCCAAACACCAGGTAATTGCTGTAAATCGTTAAGGACTTCCCTCGACTGTCTTTCGGTTTCATCATCAGATCGACTCCAGACCTTCATTAAGTAGTGCTTTATAATACTTTAATAAAAATAAACAAACGCACTAGTCGCCACTACGATTTTAGAAACTTCTCCTCGATTTCTCTGGGATGCCATCATCAGATCCTGGTTTCCTTATCATGGTACCACTCTTGGGATAACTCCTTTCCAACAAAAAAATAATCATCAAAATCGGTTCATAAACGACAAAGTTATCCGCGAACACACATAAAAAAAAATATATACGAATCGAATTGAGTAACCTCCTTTTTTTGAAGTCCGTTAAAAAGAGTTTGCACTATTTTAAACAGCGATTAACTTTTGACAGAAGTTAAGAGATGTTTATAGGTAAGGGTATCTAATATGTGACTAAAAGATAGACCCCTAGATCTTAAGGCCTGTCTAATTTTGTAATGGTAAATACCTATACTTATATAATAATAATAATGCTGGACATTTCACACAGCATCATCTGGCCCCAAAGTAAGCGGAGCTTGTGTAATGGGTACCACCACATGACTACTATACTACTTAAATACTTATTATATATAAAAACACCCAGACCCGAGAAAAATACATGCAGATCATACAAGCATTTGTCCTGCGGCAGGAATCGAACCCGCAACTTTCTGCGTCTCAGCCGGACGTTAGCCCACTATACTTAGGCACCGCTTAGCGCCCTATATCAAAAAGCTCAAATAAGAAATCAAAAAAAGCAAATAAGGAGCTAAGTTAATTTCTGGTTGGGTAAATCGGTCAATAAGATGTTTAATTCTCAAATATGGCGACAAACATACTGATAGTAGGCATAATGACGGCCGAACAACAAATAAATATCAGCTTATCAAGAAACAAGAGGCCACAAAAGCCGAAAGAGATAAAATAATGGGATGCTTTTGTTTTTTCGCCTTACATTTGTTATAGGAGGTACGTTTTCAAACTTTATAAAATTCTCTTCTGTTTTTTTTTTCTACTATGTCATATTCCTACTTATAGTCTGTAGATGCTTATTTTCTTCAACATTTTTATACTGGTTTCTAGGTTACCTACTAAGAAAAGATACCTACAAACCGAATACGTAATGTAGTTTTGTATAATTTTGTTGACTGACAATAATGTCTTTGTTTTCCCCATTCCACACATTAGATTGTCGATAAAAGAAGAAAAATAAGATAATAAAACGTACCAAATACTTGTGACCATTGAGCCTTGGGCCGATACACAGGGTAGTCTTTAGGAAAACGTTCCTCGCTCCACAACATGCGCAGCGATACTTTGTACACAGCTACATCATCAACGTCACAGCCTGAAATCACTGTAATCAACGCTAAAACCAAGATGGCGGCCATTTGCATCCGAACCGTCATTATGAACACACGCACGGCCCACTTTGATTTAAAAAACTGAACGTTATTACTTTTACCGACAAAGAACAGCTTTGTTTTATTTAATTTGAGATCTTTCCGCGTGCGTGCAACTACTCTGAAGAGATGCGGTGGACTTTTCTATTTTGGATTCCCGTTGCTTTCCGGACCGAAATAAACTCATCGGCGACGATCAGTTCGCGGGGCGACGACTTCTGCATCTGTTTTATTTATATTGTAGCTGGAATTTTTGTGCATTTTAAACGAGAGTTTTGAAGTTGCACCAGTGACCTGATTCGTAAATAACGCAAGAACAAAAAATACACGTCTCAGCACAAAAACTGAGCGGACTGTTTATCTGTGCATTGAATACTAAATACTTCTAGACTTTTTTCTTGTCTGGTATTATAATAACCCCAAAGGTAAGTTGGGAAAGCCACCGGGTTTGCCGGTGATGTTTTTCTTCCATAGTTTTGACAACTGGGGATAAAATGGCAAAAATATACGTAGTTATAGCGCGTAGCGTTATTTGTATTTACTTTTAAGCTCCACAGAGCTAGCAAAGAGGTGTCTGCACATATTTATTTTACAAGTTATCCGCTCTTCGCTTACACGCTTCAACCGGCGCTGTTTGGACGTTCTGTTTTACTTGTATGTTACGTGCTCCATACGGTTTATAAATCCAAATATTATGTTTTGCTACACGGAGTAGATACACTAGAGAAGTTGGTTATTATTTAGAGATGGGTATTGATTACCTAGTTCATGGCTTACCTACATGAATAGAAAAAAAAACGTATGTACCGATAAGATGGGTAGTACTTTACTAATAATTTTTTTGAAAGTAAAACTGAGTGAACTCCTTTCAGACAAAACAGATTTAACAACATTTAACTTGATAACTTCTGTGCCTCTGGTGCAGCGGGCATGCCATCCTGAGACGCAAAAGGTTGCGGGTTCGTTTCGTACCCCGGGACAAATATTTATATGATCTGCAAATATTTACCTCGGAACTGTATTTTTCTATATATAAAATGTATGTATTCACAGAAAAGTATATAAGTAGTGTTTCAGCCATAACAGAAGCTCTGCTTTGGGGCTAGGTGATGCTGTGTGAAATGTCTATGAATTTTTATTTTATTTTGTAATGACAATACCTAAATGACGAATCTTTCTATTTTTTAACGCCTTTCTATTTTTTAACGCCTTTCTAGGGTTAAAAATTTGGTAGAACCTGTTTGGTAAAACTTTTGAAGCCCTTATAAAATATTACACTGCAAATTTAGACTCGACTATAACAGCTAATCAAAATGAGGGTTTAATCCACGAGACAATGTATTCACAAAGTGTTAACTTCAGTTTTTGCTCAATCATCCCTTTGTTAAGTAATCAAAGCCACAACACCAGCTCCTAAGCGATGGGATGGAACAAAGGTACGTAATCCCAGCTTAAACAATCCTGAAGGATTAATCGTTCAATCAATTTCGCACAAACATCAACTTGAGGCAGCTCTCATACCACGAGAAGAAGCTTCAAAGATAAGTAGATGAGACAAGCCACATCAACGATCAAATGCCTACAATAAAATATAGACTGCTTACCTACTAAGGAATTTCTGTCGAATTTTGGTGTCTTTATACCGAGTCGCAGGGTATATTAAGAGACCACGAAATGAATGACATACCTATGCATCTGAATACACAATACTATATATGGTATGTTCATGTATTACGAGATCGAGTGTCAAAAGAACATCGGAGATATAGAATAAACAAATTATACATCCTTTAATAGGTTCTTTATGTGGAACGGTGCGCTCTTATAATACGCTTCCTGAAAATGCAACTAAACTACCTATTAAGACATTTAAACCTTAAATACAGGTGATACAGGGTAGCGTATTATAATATAAATGACTATATTGTTACTAAGAATGCATGACCTCACGTTGATCTGCCCTCAAACAGTTAACTGACAGATTTGCAATGAATAAACTACTGTTACCTTGTATGAGTTTTTAATAGTTAAGCTAGTTATAAGATGGATCATACAAAAAAGTGCTAGAACCAGGACAAGTTTTTTGCCAGTTCTTCTGGGACTTGGGCTAGGAGAAATTGGCACCTAAACTCACTTAATATGTAAGACATTTCAATTTGATACTTGTTATTGTATTCAATTAAAATATTTTTGGCTCTTGATTTTCTTTTTTACATAAAAATCTGTCATACCCTTATAAAGATAATTTTATTTTTTTTATTTTTTAAGTAATTTCTACTTATGTGTGCGTTACTTTTCTTATTAGATAATCACAGTTGGGTAATGTTGCGCGGTCAGTAAATAGACACCTGGATAGGTGACTACAATGGCATTTTCATCTGATAGTTTCCGTGCTTCGGTAGTCAGTCAGTCAGTTTTAAAATCTAAAGTTGTAAAAGACTTCGCCATCAAAATTAGTCACTGACACTGACAGAAATAAAAGTAGTATGTACTGAGACCAAAGTTATAAGAAACTAGCTGGTGCCCGTAACTTCGTCTGCGCAGAATTAGTACTTTGTGTAATTCTAGCGGTTTTTGCAGCGCACGCCAGAACAGCATGCAGATGTCAGATTTTTTCCTACTTACTTGACACTTACTGTTATATTTTAGGCAATTTAACCAATATCTTTATAAATTATAGCCTATGTGTTATTCTGATGTATAAGCTATATTATTGTAAAGTTTCATTAAAATCTATTCAGTACTTTTTGCGTGAAAGAGTAACAAACATACATACAAAATTTCGCGTTTATAATATTAGTAAAGACTAAATCCTGCTCTCAAATTATCAAAAATATTTGCTCTTTTTAACCTATCTACTCTACCGTTCATGTCTAGAGTGTCCTGTCGCATTAGAAGATAGTTTACCAAACTTCTGGTTAAACTTACACTGAACCCGCGATGTATACTCGTTAACCCTTGTGCCCTCTATGGTACATTACATACCTCAGGCAGACGGTCTTTATGTCCCTTATAAAGTACCTAAATGCTTTGACAGATGGAATTTTGGGTACGAGTTTTGTTTAAATTAATTAACATAGTTTTCTAATTGTTTACGCATGTGTTTGCAAGATTAAGGGCTTGTTTCACCCTTTGCTAGGGGTGGAATTTGAAATGTCCCACGTACTTATATGTTGTGTACAAATTAGGGTCTTCAAAAGTACTCGTGGTTATAAACTCAAGAAAGTTTTTATAATGATAATTTTAATATCCTGTTTGCTCAATAATTTTACCTGCGAATAAGTCCTTTGAACAATAAAGATCCCAAGACGGACTTTTTGAGTATTTAGGGACCCACCCTCATATTACGTAACATGCGACAATTAGTAATAGGTATGAATTGCGCAATCACCGCTATCAAACAATCAAACACACTTTTTGTATACTAATTATTTTTGCTTGTAGGTAAACGTCAGGCGAGCAAATAGCAGCGACTAATTTCCGTACTAAGAGTTTTTGAAGTGATAACTTCTTAGGCTCGTAGAGCACTTATTAGGTGAACAAATCATAGAACTTGCGTCATCGTCATTGAACGCTTTCTATGAACTATATGTATACTGTGAATATATGCGTAAATTTACGACCTCTGTGGCGCAGCGGACTAAGGTTCGGCTGAGACGCAGAAGGTTGCGGGTTCGATTCCCGCCGCAGGACAAATGTTTGTATGATCTGCAAGTATTTGTCTCGGGTCTGGGTGTTTCTATGTATAATATGTATGTATTTACAAAAAAAAAGTATATAAGTAGTATATCAGTCATGTGGTACCCATAACACAAGCTCTGCTTACTTTTGGGCCAGATGATGTTGTGTGAAATGTGTGTCCGGCATTATTTATTTATTTATTTTGGGTAAACTAAAAGCGTGAAACTCGCGTCATCGTCACCGCACGCTTCCCATGAGCTATGAAGGATGAAAGTTGATTTTTCTGAAGTATAAACATTTTTATGTAAAATAATTGCAATAATTGTGTACGATAGCGCAATAAATGAAAATTGTATATCACCATATACATAATAGTACTTTTTACAGATAGATAAAACAATACATGCGAAATTATTCCCTAAACATTCTTTGGGGACTGCCGATAAAAGTGAAAATTAAGTAACTTGTGAATTGTATCGTCGAGCTATTAGAATATTATTTTTGATTTATTTTTGGTTAAAGTTTAAATTGGTCATTAACACATCTTTACTAACCAAAAATAATTCAAAAATAATATTCTAACAGCTCGACGATTCAATTCACAAGTTAATTAATTTTCACTTGTATCGGCAGTCCCCAAAGACTGCCCGGCATATTCTTTATAAGAAACGAGACAGATATCACAAGAATTTATTGTCGCTACTGCTACATATTTATGTAATAGTCCTGTTGTTATCCTGCTAGTTATAAAAGTACCTCAACCAATCCGTAAATACAGGGCTTGCATTACATTATGCAATTATTTATTTGCTTAAATTAATCTAATTAAATTCAGTAAAATATTGTGGATATTGTGAATTATTAAACTGTTTACAATTATTTATCTCTGCGAATAATAATGGCCGGCTCTTGGCAGTTTTAATTGCACCAAATTAATTGACTGAGGGTAGGTTAAACAATACTATTGTAAACATGAGTAAATTGGCAATTAAGTTTCTTTTGTGTGTTATATCTGACCTCACGTGTGGTTTACAGATGGCTTGGACACAGCCTGCGTAACATAGACTTTGTAGACAACTAATTTCCCCTCGAGAATAGAAATAAATGGTTATCTGTAAAATCGGTTTACAAACGATAATTTTACGTGATAAGATCATAATTAAACATTGATGAAAAATTGTATACTTACTTTAAACCTATTAAGATGCGTCACAAGCCGAACGCTTGAGCCGATCGTGCCTCTCTATCGCTTGTTCCGCGCTCTCGCTTGCACGATCGGTTCAGGCGGAACGTGACAATTTTTCATGCGTGTAATAGATTAATATGAAAAATCGTGGGAAAACGTAAGTGAAAATTATGTCTTAAAATAGTTTTCTGAATAAAGATACCTATTTCGTTGTTATTTTTCACATATGTAAGAAAATCATTAGCATACCTATAAGATAATTTACTCTAAGCTGCGATAATTATTTATTGTTACCTAAATACTTATTTTTGTAACACATATATATGTTATTACATTACTTTTACAATTGTTAATAATTTATGATTGTTTTGTCTTGAAAACATATTTTAGAATATAAGAAGCCAAATACATTTTTGTTTCAAACGTTCGCTTTATAAGTGTTTTGAGCCGGACGAGACGGTAGAAGTAGATTTTATGTTTTCGTAGCTTATAAATAAGATTGTAAAGCTGGGGAACAGCCACTTTTTGATCAGCAGCCGAACCAGACAGAACTAAAAGCATGGTACTTACCTATTTACTGTTCATACTTAAATTAAATGTTGTGTAATATTAACCTTACAAGTTTAATGTGTTTCTACTTGTTCATAACATGTGTTATAATAATATAAACCAGGTTGTGTAAAATATATTACAAGTATTCCTTTGTTGAGCTGTGTTTCTTTTCTTTACTCTCCACAATAGCTACCTACCCTACTAGGATTTCTAGTAACTTTTTAATGAAAATAGATACCTAGGTAGTTCAAATTAGGGTATATTTCTGGCTTTCAAAACTTTTAGAATCAGTAGAACCTGTTAAATCTAACATCAGAAGTGGGATATGTACATTATGTGCCTTACTAATATAAATAAATTTTACAGATGCATTACAACAACTTCTTCGAGCAATCGATGCTGTTTCCGGCGGCGGCGGCGCCCGAAACGATGACGACGTGGCCCTGCGGTTTTCGACCCAACCACGTGGGACCTGGGCATCGAGGCATGGTGCAACAACTTCCGAGGCTCTCGCGGACGAGTTTGGCTGGAGCAGCATCGCAACCGCTGCAAAGGCAGGTAAGGCTCTGAATGGGTCTGCCAAATTATGGTTCGAGACATGGGATCCTACTGAGGGTCGGTCATGGCAAAATTTCCGCACCGAATTGTCTGCTTTGTATCCCGAGAAAAAGAAGCTTGCAGAGAAAGCAGTTTTATAAACTTCAGAATCCGCAGATTCATATTGTGAAAATGCTAGATGATTCGGTTACTGCGTTATCCGAAAGTAGCTTTTAGTGAGTTGCAACTTGTCGAATTAGTACTCGTATATCTAATGTAAATGTAGGAATGGCATCCTTCAACAGCAGTGTCAAAACCACTTCCGAATTAATTATCCCTTTTACGTCGTAATGTAAAAACAAAAAGACGTCCTTTAGAGCAAAGCGGTAAGGACTCTAAGGATCCTTGAGGACTCCGACGTGCTAAACAAAATGATACTCGATTATATGGTATTAAATGTAATAACTGTGGCAAATTAGGTCATACTAAGATACAATGACGTTTTAATAGCGCTGCGGGTAGTAATGCGCAAGCGAACAAGCGAATAACCCGCAGCCGCAAGATTAGAAACCCAGTGTCTACTGTCTAGTGCCTACTGCAAAAGAGCCGGACATGCAGATTACATTTCTTGCTACAAGCGTCAAAGTGCTAATAAAACCAAAAACTATTTTTTTTTTAGAAAAAGCGATCTCACTAACTAGTGTTTACATCACGAAGTTCCCATAGGTTCACTTATTGATACGAGAGCCAAATTGTAACATAATTAGGAAATCTATAGCAAAACGTCTTGGTTGTAACGTTACTCTGCATTATTTTCGTGTGACTGGGGTAGGAGAAGGTAGTTTTCACAGATTTGCTAAAATTAAAGTACCAGTTCGATTTCAAGATTTATGTGTTGGGCTTGTTATTTTCGCTGTTAGAGATAGGTCCAGTGATAAAATGGCCGACAATCTCTCAAATCTCTGAATTGATTCCATTTTTAAAGTTTCTTTAGTAGTTTAAGGGTTCTTTGGCATGTTATTTATAAATAATCATCCAAATTGAAATGAGCCTCAAAGAATTTTCTTAATTTCAAACTTTATGATCAAAAATATGATAGGGATCCAAATTGTTGATGCATTAGACACCAAAGAACTCTAATTAGGTTTAGAAGTGTCAAATAAAACTTGGTATGCTGCTGTTACTAACTTATCCTAATTCAGTTAGATGGTACCAACCGAATAGGTTTTACAAATGCTATGACTATATAAAATATATTTTAGACATTTCCTTATTTTAGAAATGAACCAACCGAATTGCCACCACTGATTGCCATTATGATCTGATTTTAGGCAGAGATTGTGTTCGATACCTTGATATAAAAATAGTAACAGATTCACTAGCTTCACGCCTCTTACGAAAATGCTTTCCCAAATTGAGCCTGGAAATTAATTCTTTGGACGTTTAGATTATTTAAAATCGGTATTCTGAACTTTCAACAGCTATAGCTCATTTAGATACTGATCTTCAAGACAAGATTGAAGCCATATTTAAAAAATACCTATCCTTCTGTTTTAGAACTAGTAGGTTAATGAACGGCCCGGAAAGTCATTCATCTTATGCTAGCCCCTTTATTTTGTTAAAGAGTGACGGCACTAATAGAATGTGCAATGAAAGGCCTTAAATATAATAATAGAAACAGATAGATACCCTCACTCTTACCAATATTTATTGAAAAATGATTTGTTGCATTACAAAACTAATGCCAGTGCTGAACCTAGGATTATTGTTCCAAAGGAATATAGTCTAGAGCATGTTAAAGTTATTCTACGATGAAAACTGTCATGTTGGTTTTGTTATAGTTATTCACAAAATTAAAAAAAAAAAATTTTCATTGTTTAATTTATACACAAAGGGCCACCCTGGTCCCAAACAAGGCAACCTACACCATACATTTCGATTATACTGGGCCCTTTACATTAATCAATGAAGGTTATAGACATTTCCTAATACTGGTTTCACTAGGTTCTGTTTAATAAACAATGACGACCTCTGTGGCGCAGTTGGTTAAGACCCGGCTGAGACGCAGAAGGTTGCGGGTTCAATTCCCGCCGCGGGACAAATGTTTGTACGATCTGCAAGTATTTGTCTCGGGTCTGGGTGTTTCTATGTATAATATGTATGTATTTACAAAAAAAAGTATATAAGTAGTATATCAGTCATGTGGTACGCATAACACAAGCTCTGCTTACTTTGGGGCCAGGAGATGCTGTGTGAAATATCCGGCATTATTTATTTATTTATAAGAATGTGCGCATCCGAAATACAGTCAGGCAGGTCATTCAGGAGAGAAAATAATATATTCGATAGCGATGAGCCTTGCGCTACGCCTATGGTAGTCGTCATCGGCACCGATTGAAATTTCCCTCCCCTGGCCGTGACGATTTGTGATCGTCCAGTCATAGAACTTAACAGCAATCGTAGAGGCATTCCCCCTACGCCGTAATGCTCAAGTTTCGCTGCAAGGACTTCATGGTCAGCGACGTCAAAGGCTTTCGACAGGTCACAGAACACCACCGCCACTTGCATTCTGCGCTCTCTCGCCTGTAGCACTTCTGTGCGTATGTTTGTAATTAAACTCCTCCTAAACGGCTGAAACGATATTAATGTTTATCAAAATACGTTGTGTTTTAAAGATCTAAGCATACATAGGGACAGACAGACAGCGGAAAGTGACTTTGTTTTATACTATGTAATGATAAGCCGCTACGAGTGTTGTAAATTCTATGCGCTATCGTGATTTTAAACTTCCAAATATCGTAATAACGAAACCTTACAAGTATCACCATTCATTTTCAGATTTACTCCTTCTATTTGTTTCTATTTGTATCAATACAAATTAGATGCTTTTAATCCGACATTTTTTTATATCAAATGCCTACAAATGTGCCTAGACTTTATTGTATATTTTTTGGATTTAGTATAAAAACACATCTATCAATTGGTATGTTAATTATTTCAAGAGCACTAGTATTTTGATATGTCCGCAATTTTATCTTACGCATCGGTCTCAATATAGTTCTAACGGAAAACCAGCGCAAGTTGTTTACAACCTGCATATGCTGAGCTACCTTTTTGTTTACCTGCGTTTTTTAAGTGATAAATTCTTATGGGAGGGTATACCGCTTCGTTCATAACGCATTACGGCGCCAGTCTGTCTGGTTTTTTTTTCTCTCACGCATACGGCAGCATTAGGCAGGCTCCTCCTCTCTCACTCAAACCCACAGTTAGATTAGTTTAAGTTATCACTTCTGTCGAGCGTCGCGAGTCGCGAGACACACGTTTTTTAATTTTTTTATTTCTTGCTGTCAGGCTGTTACATATAAATACTTTTATATTCCATTCAAATCCCACGTAATATTCAAAATTACCCATTTAAAGCATTGATTGAGCAAAGATTCATTTTAATCTGCTTTGAGCAACGTAGTATTTACCCTCGAGTAGGTACTTAAGTAGTTCATTAGATCAAATCCAATATTTATAGAGACTTCTAACTGTCGTCCATCCCGTCATTGGGATTACCTTAACTAAAGCCTAGCGCGTATTACCGATGAAACCGCTGCGTTTTATTCGCTATATTTTGTGTAACATGGAATCTAACGTAAGCGCACGCACTAGCACCTAGTTTATAGACTTCAGTAATAGCATGTTTTAAATCGTGCGGATTTAATCGCTAGTATGTGCTAGGCTTAAACCCTTGCAGTAGGTTGAGAGCTAATCATCATCATAATCATTTATTGTTTTTTGTGAATCCACGTGTTACAAAAGACAGGTGTTTCTTAAAATTTGAAACCTCTAGATTCTGCATACAGCATGCAAACATTTGACATGTCACGTGGTTCAGATAAAGTATGTTACTACCATTTAATTGAACATCCCTACTTTAAATATTAATTTTATAAATGCGAAAGTAACTCTGACTGTCTGTTTGTCTGTCTGTCACGTTTCACGCTAAAACCGCTGAACCAATTTTGATGACTTTTGGTATAGAAATAGATTCCCATCTATTTCTATACCGAAAGTCATTGGAGAAGGACATAGGCTACTTTTCTTGTAGGTACCACGCGTGCGAAGTCGCGGGCAGTAGCTAGTTGTACATATTTTCTCTCGGTAGATTACCGTTGTATACATTTATTATGTTCCATG
This sequence comes from Lampropteryx suffumata, assembly GCA_948098915.1. NCBI lineage: Eukaryota > Metazoa > Arthropoda > Insecta > Lepidoptera > Geometridae > Lampropteryx > Lampropteryx suffumata. The sequence goes on along the minus strand of OX402557.1, from coordinate 16,421,715 downwards.
TCGCTTTCGATTTATTTGTAAATTTTGTTGAAAAGTTTCTGTGCTTTTTGAGTTAATCTAATCACTTGAGCTATGCAGTTTTAAAAACTGAAAATAAATACCGTTTTCTTTGAACTATGTTCATAAATAATCTCTGATCATGTTTATTTAAGCCCCACATTAATGGGTATTTAAGATGCTGCTTATTATATATTTTCTTTAGACTGTTATTGAACAAAGTCAATAATATTATTCCTTGTTACTTTGTTACTATACTTTGTTACTTTGTTACTTTATTACTTTGTTACTATATATTCTTTGTTACTATATTCTTTGATAAATAAGTTCTTAGAATGGCAAAAAAAATAAAAGTGAATACAGTAGAATAAATCAATGTTGTAAAGTGAAGTTTTTTAATTCAAAGATTATTTATATGCATTAGTACCAAAATGGGTACGAATATTTTTTTTTAAATAAAGCAGAGATCTGTATATGCTATACTTACGATTACGTATAGTGTTTTATAATGATAGTTGTATTATACTTTCAAAGGGGTGACAAATTTGCAAGTGAAACAGCTAGTTGATATACTTATATAAGGACGATCTCAGTGGCGCATAGTGGGCTAAAGTCCGGCTAAGACGAAGGTTGGGGGCTTTATTCCCGCCACGCGACATATGATTGTATGATATGCAAGTATTTGTCTCGTTTTTGGGTGTTTCTAGGTATAATATGTATGTATTTACAAAAATGTATATAAGTCATGTTGTAACGATACCACAAGCTCTGCTTACTTTGGGGCCAGACGATGCTGTGTGAAATGTTCGGCATTATTTATTTGTCTGCCGCATGTCGGGAGACTAGTGGGCCAAACTGACCATGGAGTGGTGCCCTGATACGGTACGACGACGTCACGGCAGACTGCGAACCAGTTGTAGGGACGAGCTCGCCAAATTCCGCGCCGACGGACAATCTTAACGGGGAGGAGGTATGAATGGAAAGAATGGGGAGAGGCCTTTGCCCAGCAGTGGGACAGTGTGGGCTGATAATAATAATACTAATAATAGTTTATTTATATGTCGGTTGTTACAACTTTGAAGTGTCTCTTATAGCCTTCGAAGACCTTGACTCGTCTTTCGCCTGAATCGAACTGCTCCAGGTTCGGTCATCCAATTAAACAATACGTTATATAATGATGACACGTAAGGACTTGACAAGCATGTAATGATAACGTTAACTGTCATGTCATCGGCTGTTTGCACATTTGGATGGATGCCATTTTTAAAGGAAGAGAGTAAGAAGAAGGACCCGGCAGAATAGCGGGAAAGGTGATTTGTTGTGCTTTAGCTGAATTAATTATTTTGTATTACAAAATAATTCATTCAGCTGGCATCCATCCAAACGTGCAAACAGCCGATGACATGACAGTTGACGTTATCATTATATGCTTGTCAAGTCCTTACGTGTCATCATTGATGCTTATCGATATCATCCAAACTCGACATATATATAAATACTGGCTTCGCACGTATGGTACCTACATATAAATAGCCTATATCCTTCTTCAATGTCCCATCTATCTCTATACCTAAATTCATCGAAATCGGTTCAGCGGTTTAGGCGTGAAAACGTAACAAACATACAGACAGACAGAGTTACTTTCGTATTTATAATATTAGTAGGGATTGATTTAAATCCATATAAAATATGGATAATATGGATATGGATTTATATCAACTACTGCTTGATGTGGTAGTGCCAAACACAAAATAATGAGGTGCTGATAATGGGTACTGAAGCTAACTGATTAAAAACATTTGGTAGTTCAAATATTTTTTAATTTTTTGGAAATTTGTTAAAATTTTCCACACGAACAGTGTTGAATGGTTGACGCATTGGTTTCCCAAAATTAATTATTTATCACAAAAATACGTTTCGACATTTTGTCAATAGATTGTAGTCGTTATAGTTTCATCGAGAGTATCGGTGGTTTAGTGCTAATGGCCCCGCCTTCCGATGTTATGGTTGTGGGTTCGAATCTCGTCGTGCAATGGATTTCAAACGGAAGAAGCTTCAGAAGCGCACTTTAATCCTTTCACCACACTAGTAATATTGAACATAACGACAAGAGAAAGGTTGTTGTCTCATTTTTTAATTTATAATTTGGTGTCGGTGTTTTAGATCTAGCTGTCTTCGTTTCTGTAACGTGAAATCAAGAAAAACGTTCTAATAAAAGTGTTCCGAGAGAACCTTAGAAAATAAAGCTCTCTGTCTATTGGTCTAAGGTTCTTTATTGCAAAAGCTCTCGTGTTCGGTTCTAATAACGTGGTTCTCGCATTCCGTGAACTCAATACATTATCAGCACATGAAGCTCTTCAAATGGGATTCTATTAAAATTTGTATTCACGCACGCACGGCATCAATGTACATATTTTGCAAGAAAATATTTCCACCAGACGCTGTTCAATGTCTGGCAGGTACATAAAAATCTAATTTAACATTTGAGACCTTGTTTCAATAAAACTGACTATCAAATTGACTGGCCTGCAGCTCAGTTGGTAGTAGCTCTGTCTTCTACGCTGTAGGTTAAGGATTCGATTACCTCCCAGGATAAACATTTGTGTGAGGAACACAGGTGTTAACTATTTTAGAACAGGCATTTAAAAGTGTCACTCTAAGTTCGACTTTGATATAAGCATCATAAGTATTTGGGGAATTTTAGCTAGTCCATCGCAACTATAGAATCATGTCTATTGTACAAGATAAAGGACATGACTAAAACCGCCTTTTATAGTTAGTTTCTTTATTGAAGAAAACTATCCTTACTAATAGTTTTAATAAAGTTCTAAAAGAAAGAAAGAATCTACAAGAGCAGCTAAAAATTGAAATTGATGGAGGAAAGAAAGCGTTTATTAAATATAATCGGTTGGTTGTAGTGCCACAAACAGTCGAACATACCCGCAAAGATCAAAAGTAACACAAACAGGGATAAAAACATGCTCTTCCAAAGGAATCTAGCCCAAATTTTATCAAAGGAGAATGTAGTAGGGCACCAAAAAAATACAGCTCAAAATAAACACCAAGAAAACTCCAACCAGGAACTAAGTGAAGCATAAGTGCCACCGCCACAAAAAAATGAATAATAATAGGTAATAATATTTACTTAAAAATGATAACATTCGTTTATATAAAATATACTTACATAATAATGATTTAAAAGAATAATAATGATAATAATTGTTTGTATAAAATATACATACTTCTTGTTGTACACATAATAAATAATAATATAAGTATACATACACAACATTTCCAACTCTCCCAATGGCTGGTCTCCAAGGGAATAGTAGACCAAAACCCTCCAACCGAGCAGAAAAATATATAAAAAAATAATGGAGGAGGCCTTCGCTAAAAAAAAAAACACTTACTACCTGGATGATTTAAATATTTTTAATGAAATATCTTAACAATTTAGACTAATAAGTTATAAGTAAACAAGTTAATTTAAATATATAAATGTTTAATATACTTAAATGCATATTTTTATGATGGAAATTTTCTAAGAACAATTTTTCTGTTATTGCGAAATAAATTGCTTATACTACTATACTTACTAATATTATAAACGCGATATTATAATATTCTTTCACGTAAAAACTACTGAATGGATTTTGATGAAACTTTACAATAATATAGCATATCAGAATAATACATATAGGCTATCATTTATAAATATATTGTGTGAATTGTCCAAAATATAACGATAAGTGTCAAGTAAGAAGGAAAAAAATCTGCATTCTGGTGTGCGTTGCAAAAACCGTTAGAATTACACAAAGTACTAATCCTTCGCATACGAAGTCGTGGGCACCAGCTAGTATCTATAGGTATATGTGAAATGTAAGAACTTGTTTTATTTGGGTTGTATGTATAGATATAATTAGTAACTATCGGATGTTTTATTTGCTCTCTCGCACCGTTTCGGTAAAATTATACTTATGGATTCTAAATAATCTATAAAAAAAAGAGCAAGCCTTACCAGTAGTCGCATATTAGGTATGTGTGACGTCTGATATATCAGGAAAATGAATTGGTACCATCTAACGACCAACTCCGCGCGCTATATGATTTGACTTATAAACTAAACCCAATAATAGACTAATCTCAAATCAAATAGCGCGCTGTTCCCCGGCTTCCAGTTACACACTTCCGTCCTTTTTCAAGAAATCACTCCCACAGATTCCAGGACTGTGAGAAGGTAGATGTTACAACATCTAAAAATATTTTTTTAAGAGTAATTAAATTTTTTTTAGAAATACCCGTTTCTAAAGGAGATCTTGGAAAATGTTCTTTCGTTTCCACTTCAAGATAAGATAAGTTATTTGATTTAGGTTTGAAATGGTGGAAATCTTTACAAAATATTGAATAGATGGACATTATATTTTCAACTGTCATATTGCATAGATATTGCAATTTCCTATACAAAAAAGTTGGAGTAATTATTTTTCACCTCACTGCCTCGGAAATATTATGTGTATCATTCGAAACTAGAGTGCAAAAGTGCACTTATCCGCTAGCGTGAAAAGATTTATTTAAAATTCGAAACTTTCTATTAATATTTTTTCATCCCCCCCATCTCGGAAAGAGTATTTTTGCTCTTCGATATCTGAGTGCAAAAGCCGTTTTTATCCACTAGAGGATGAAGTAAATTGAATTTAGAACAGTTTGTGAATTCAAAACATAATTAAACCTATTTACTTCTACCTCCATGGTGCGGAATTTATCATACAGCCTTTTTTAATTTGTTAAAAACTCAGACTCGGAACCTTCTTGGTGTACTTTTTTTTTAATTTGCTTTGCGCGCGCCATTTGCTTTTTACGTCATATTGTTAAACCCTTAGGTTAAAAACAAGCAACTTGAAATCTCTCACCAACATATACACCAAGGGAATCCGATGAATCGGTACAACTATTAAGTATGACAGATAGTTGTCCGAAAAACAGTACACAAGCCTCTAACACCAACATTACAGTACCTAACAAAAATATTACACTCAACTTAAGTAACTGTAGCAACGTTACTTTCAATCTTTTTTAATTATACCTCAGTATTATTTGTTATAATTTAACGATTATTTTGTAAAACTTACCTATCATAATGTAGTATTTAATACCTAGACTGAAATATAAGTATCTAGTGATTGTAAATGTTATTTTTTTGCATTTAGTCATTTCCTCGCTGAGGTGAGATGAAAAGTTACGTGTAGCACTCGAGTGCAAAAATTTTTTACCTCGTGCTCTTTTGATTCCCTCGCTAACGCTCAGGATTCTAATTTAAGAATCACTCGCTGCGCTCGTGATTTAATTTTATAATCCTTCGTTTGCTCGGTCATCAAAATTGAGCACTCGGTTAAAAAGCAACTTTGCACTCTTGTATAACAAATAACTATTATACCGCTAATTCATAAAAATGCATGAATAGGTACCTACTTATTTCATGTCAGTAGTGCGCCAACCTTATTTTAAATTAATTGCACTGGCCAGCAAGACGTCTGCATAAAAAAAATACATTTAATTATTTTCTTACACCTAGCATTTTCCTCGCTGTAGTCTTCTTCTTTTCGTGTCACTAGTAATTTCTAACCAGTGTGATAAAAGAATCAAAGTGCGCCTCAGAGGCTCCTTTCGTGCACTTAGGTAAGCTTCTCGCTGTAGTGAGGTGAACAGTTGTGTGATTCGTTAGGCAGCAAAGTTATTCTGCGTCTCGTATCTTTGAAACCCTCGCTCAGACTCCAATACAAATACTCGCGCCAAAAAACAACTTTGAAGCCTTGCATTTGAAATAACATTTTTTTTATTCCTAGCAACATTATATTTGTATTTACTCACGCTATCGATGCATCTTTGCCAGTGCAGCTGCAATTTATCAATGTCTCTCTTGAAGAATCATACCGGCACTAGTCCACCATACAGTGACCACAAAATTTTTGGAGGTAAGTTTTCGTTTAGGCACTGTCTCAATACTGAATCAGGGTCCAGTCAAAATTATGAGCGCTTACGATTGTCAATAAGAATACATTTTTCGTCATACGTGACAATACGGTTCAAAATCCTTTCGTTTCTGTGTCTTATGAGCAACAGAAGCCATGCCTCGATCATAAAGTTTGTGTGGCATCCATTTGTCAAGCTTGTTTACCTAGCCAATTTGATGAAAATGGATCAATATTATTTTGATGTTGACGTCGAATGCTGAAGCTAACTCAGGCGTAGATTGAGTATCATCAGCATTCACATTCGCCTATAATTCGACGTTGTCAATCATATTGACGACCTCTGTGACGCAGTGGGCTAAAGGCCGGCTGAGACGCAAAAGGTTGCGGGTTCGATTCCCGCCGCGAGACCAATGTTTGCATGATCTGTAAGTATTTGTCTCGGGTCTGGGTGTTTCTATGTATAATATGTATGTATTCACAAAAAAAAAAAGTATATAAGTAGTATATCAGTCATGTGGTACCCATAACACAAGCTCTGCTTACTTTGGGGCCAGATGATGTTGTGTGAAATGTCCGGCAATATTATATTATTATTATTATATTATTTGGGTGACAAGGGGGTCATTTATCAGATTTTTTTTTAGGACAGAAACGTTCAAACCATTAACAGGCCGTGCGTTCGTTTGTAGTAAGTACCATTTGCACCATTGCACTTGCACTACTACCTCAATAGATTTCGGATTCCAAAATTACTCGTATTTTTAACGTTTCCACGTATTTTTTTAACGGTTTTAAAAAAATTATGGAAGTTGAAAAAACAATTGAGTTTTTAAAATTTCTATATTTTTTAGAATTCTGTGCTGACCATATAATAAATACATTTCCATTAGCCAATACTATAGAACGGCAAAATTAATCGGTCTGTACCCAGAGGTAAAAACGTATAACATAATAAGTTGACAAATTATTTAGTGATAAAGTAGATAATTGAAAAGATTCGTGGAATAATACAAAGTATTTTGTCTATAGCTATTCAATATCCATTATGCTACTCGGCATAACAAGTCGTTAAACAAGTGACTCGCACTTGGCTGGGCGTAAAAAGGTTGCTTAATTCAACGAGTTCGCTATCTCAAGATATCGAAAGTGTTCTGGGAAAGAAAAAGTTGTTGATCCCCGAAGCGAGTGTGTGGGCACGCTTTCACGGAGCAAATGTTTGAAGTCCATTACCGCTTGATCCTGAGACAACGAGATTAACTCATTGCGAGGGTTTTTTGAACTGTTTAGAGTTAAGAACTCACATACCTCACATCTACCTACATACTCATTTCTGGCTCATACTCATGACTGGCCTGTCAGCTCAGTTGGTAGTAGCTCTGCCTTCTGCGCTGTAGGTTGAGGGTTCGATTCCCTCCCAGGATAAACATTTTCTGTAACGAACTTCGGTGTTTATTCTGTGTCTGGGTGTGTAACGGGACAGAAGGTCATTCCGTTATAATTCACAATTATTATGGTATGCTTGGGTACAAACCTTATTAATATCACGTAGGCATACATGGGTCATTCTTATCAGAACAGATTTACCAGCAATTCTATCTCAGATCTTTAATTATTGAATAAAATAGTGCGTAATTCATTACAATGTAAATAAACAAAGCATCTGTCATAACAAACTATACCATAGACGGATTATGGCAGATGTATGTCATTGTCAAGGTCCGTGAGTGAAGCTAGCAAAAAGTAATTAATACTATAGAAATATCTTACGACTTATAGAGTATAATAATAAATAATACTGGATTTGAACTAGTAAGATTAAATAGAATTTGATTCTATAAGATAGAATAATCTATCCTTCTATTAATATATTATTGATAGAATGATTTGGGACGGGAAGATCTCTAAGGAGGTTCAATTCGAAAGAGTAAACAATTAAATAGCTATATAAAAACAATATTAAAACTAGAATACATAAATTAAAATCTATGCATGTTAACGATATAATATATAAATCATGAAATAACTACATAAAGATGGGAATAAATTGAAATTTTAATTAATTTAGGGCTTGATTAAGTAAAGAGGTTATTTAGCTATACCACGGAGGTTGGTACGTAAATTGAAATAGAATCGAAATTTCGAATGTGTTTGAAAATGGCAAGAAAAAGAAAAAAAAAAAAAGGTGAAAAAGAAGATGGCGGATTTTGGAGCATTCGAGATAGGAGGGACTCGTGAGGCTGGTCGAGCTGAATGTTTTCGGTAGAATTGTCTCTTATGGTTTCCTACAATAACATGGTGTCTTGTCGTGCGTTGTTTCTGTGATAATTTTATTGTGTGAGTTACGTAATAGTTTATCCGGTCGGTAAGTCGGAAAGAAGACAAGATTCGCCAAAGTGATTGTATGAGGCTCTTACACGGCATGGTCTGTGGGTCAGATGGAAACCTAGCGGTGTTATACCCAAGTCTGGCTTTCCCACCCTGTTAGGAGTTCCCCCAGGACCTCTCGGAACGAGCCTGGAGCCAGATGTTACCTCTCCTGAGGATCGGCTTAATGGTTCCCTATGATTGGTTGCATTCTGTGTAAGGAAGGCAGAACCGGACTTAACAGAAGCAATCGACATAGTCTATCTTTATTTATTTATATATTTGCACATTATATTGCCTTTAATCTACGGATGACATCCCAGGACTTCGGTCTGTCGGAAGTAGATTGTAGGGACGTACTAGGGAATAGGTACAAAGTCGAGGTTTACAATTCGCTGTCCCCCAATTAGCAGCTAGGTAGCTCATCATTGCACCCTGATGAGTGAAATACACAATTAAATGTACGAAGCTTGCTTCCAGAATTGCGGATTCACACACCAGATTAGATTAGGTAGGACATCAGGTACACAACACGTTTCGACGAGTTTGAACAGGTTGTCGAATTACTATTATCCATACCTATACAGTAGTATAAATCTACTTATGGATTTTGTAGGATTGCGTAGTTTACCTGACAACACGTTTCGACAAGTTTGAACAGGTTGTCGAATTACTATTATCCATACCTATACAGTAGTATATATCTACTTATGGATTTCGTAGGATTGCGTAGTTTATCTGACAATACGTTTCGACAAGTTTGAATAGGTTGTCGAATTACTATTATCCATACCTATACAGTAGTATAAATCTACTTATGGATTTCGTAGCATTACGTAGTTTATCTGTATACTAAATCGGTGCGCAAATCAGTGGGGAAACTATCATTGACTAAAAGTTATTAAACTTATAAACTCAATTATCCAATGAGATAGTAATACCAATATTTACTTAAGATTTAGCTGAAACATTGCACTAGATAATAAATGTCTAGTTGAAAGCAATTATAAATTCTTATGAAATGGAATAGTGATTTCCTACACCTTAAATTCAAATGTTCATTATTTGTACATTGTGATATATATTTAATGGAGACCTTATGGATGAGTCCTACTATTGATTTATTAATAATCATATTAGATAAGTTCTATCAAACTCTTGAGGCGAAAGACCTTCTAGCTTGCTTGAATCTATGGAAAGACTAAAGCTGCTATCGACGAAGAGTCAGTATGAACATTACTGTTGATATAATTTTATCGGATTCAGACTTTTACCTAGTAATAGTATGGAGAAATATCTCTCAAGGCTCAGAATTAAGCTATCCAAATTTGATATTATTCATGAAATTAAGGTTAAACTATTCATATAATTGGTATATCTATCACACTTTATCAATCTTCTTTACTCTACGGACCTAACAAATAAAATCACAACATATTGTATTAGATAATAATCTGTATTAGGGTCGAGTAGGGTAAAATTCTTGTGTTGTGAGATTAGGGAACTTCGCCAAGTAGGATAGGAGTTAGGCCCTGCCTGCCTTCTATGTATCCAGTTGCATTCTAAAATGCGATACTAGAAGGTTAACCAGTGGATGGATGGTATGTGAGTTGCTTGCAGACAAAAGTAAAGTAAATGCCCTTGAATGTGTTGGACCGACCTACTAAATCGGACGTTTTGATAAAAGATTAAGCCCTCTGATACCCCTTTGCTGAACTATGACAGACATACTAATTACTGAAGTAACTGTTTTGTTTGTTGTCGAAATTAAAATTAGAGTTTTCTTGGGACATGAAACTGTCCGTTGCGGAGGAAGCCTGTCCAGGTCACATGGAAAGAAACCTACTATCGCTAGCGAGGAGGGGCTAGTGATCTAAGCCGCAATAAAAATATATCAATGTAGGACTAGAATGACATAAGGTGCTATTAGGAAGTATTAGTATAGAACAAGAATGGTTACCTTGCTTAACTATTGAAACTACCAAAACTATTATCTATATTATATTAACGAGAAAGTGACTATGTCTGTATGTCTGTTACGTTTCTCGGCTGAACTGATTTTGATGGATTTTGATAAAGGGATGGATCGACTTTGGGGAATGATTTAGTCTGCTGTTTGTGTGGATATCACGCGTGCGGAGCTTGATATTATACAAAGTAACAATTCATGACAAGAACTAATATCGTATTAAAATATTGAAATAACTTTAACATTACTTATAATAAGGTTTCACAGTAATACTAGATTGGATATAATACTTATTTACTTTATGCAGTTTATAATATCACTAAAGGACAATAATTAATATAATTATAAAATTAAATATCGAACCACAGCGTAGGCAAATCAAAGATATTCTTCATTATAGATGATGATTACTTCTAATAATAAAGTTTATAATATTATAAATACATATCTCAACATAATTCTCTTAAAGAATCAGAGTTACTATATTCGAAACACAACGTAGGATTTTAATCACGACCACTAGACGAATCATTGGCCAAATTAATAAAAGATCAAAGTATGTTTAAGGATTTAAATTATATTATATATTACCATTTAGTTATTTGGGGTTAATTAGGTACTTTTAATTAGAAGAGAAGGCGAAAAAAAGGTTAGGTGCATCGAAAAGTAGTAGTAGGAGGGGGGGCGTTACAGGTGTTATAAAGTATCATAAGTGTATTTAAAAATACATAAGTTTTTTTCAGTCATCTGGTCACCACAATACAGGCTATGCTTAGTTTGGGGCGAGATGGTGTTGTGTGCATTGTCCACCAATATTTATGATTATTTATTTGTTTATTTAAAATACCAATTTAATAACTGATTATTTTGATATGAAATCTCAGAGGAAGATATTATGTTGTAGGTGTTTACGCGTGAGTAGGTTTCCAATAAAGTGATTACAGGTGTCATTACAGTATTTTTACATTATTCGCAGAATAGATTATAATAAATAAATATATATTAGTGGACAATGCATACAACACTATCTGGCCCCAAACTAAGCATAGATTGTATTATGGTGACCAGATGACTGATAGAATACTTATATATTTTTAAATACCTACATACATAAGATATATATAACACACATAATAATAAAATATTAATATTTAAGAAAATAAACGCAGCAAATAGTAGATTGTTGCACCGAGCGCAAAGTGTACACGAGTGTTATGTTGGTGCCCGAGCGCAAGCGAGAGCACTGAATTAACACGAGTGCATTAATTACTCTCTTTAGCAAGGTGCGTAATTTACTTTTCTTTCAACTACCAATCTACCTACTGTGTTAAAATATACCTACTTAAATTAAAAATATGAAGAATCAAAGATTTACAATGGTAGAAAATGCGCACCATTTGTTTTTTTCCACCAAGTCGGTTTTATTCAGCCGTTTTTTATTATCAGCCAGTATCTTTTTGATCGAATGGAAACATTTTATATTAAACTTAATGGGAGATATTAAACCTCTGTGGTAAATTTATATCTAAGTAAAAAAAAGTGCAAAAATGAGATTTCATATAACATTACTGCACTGTTTTGATTCTAAGCAAAAAAGACGTCCTTTGTGATCGGTTTTGTAGTGATTAATGATAACATTACTACGTAGTTGAAAGAAAAAATCTTCGTGTCTCTTGTTTTAAAAAAGTCCCTGACTCGGAAGGTTCTTATTTATTTTGTGCAAAGACTGCATAGAGCAACTCCACAAACTTTTTTAATATCGAAAGAGTTGAAGTCTGGCCTCTTGTTTATTTGAATTTCGAATGACTTCTCTGTAGCCTTTTTTTTTCATTTGGCCAGATAAAACATTTTTATTAGTATATTGGCACTTATTATTTTAATAAAAATATTTTCGAACAACATTTTTGCAAAAGTTTTTGTAGCAATAATATTTTATAGCAAACGAACTCAATTCGCTTCGATTGGAGTTGGGATTCTCAGTAATAAAGTTGGGATAGCTTTAACTTTTCCTGTTTAGCAAATATAAATATTCTTTATTCGATTAAAGCACAAGGACAATTTTGAATCATAATCTTACATGTTACTGAAATTAGGTGCCGGTTCCTCCTAACCCTAGTTTAAAAGAATTCGGCAAGAAACACGTCTGATCTTACTCGACTCACTTTTATGTATAAACCTGGGAATCATGCAAACCACTCTTTGAACAATTAAATATTCTCACACTACCTTGTATGTATATCCTGGAGTCTGCTTTGGTTGTTAGAAAACACAATCAACTGTTTGTTAAGGCTAGTGAGGTGTATCATAGAAGCACAAGAAACCAGGACAGAATTATATCACCTAAAGTTCCAAGGACGTGTATGTATATAAATAGTACCTATGCAATATGCGGGAAAATATACCATACCTGACTATATAAAAAAATACTATTAAATAAATTTATTAAGGAACTCAAGTCCTGGTTACAAGCTAAATGTTTTTATAATGTATCTCAATTAATAAAATGACATAAATTTAATTAACTAATATACCTAAGTGACGTGTATATTGAATTGTTATTGAAATATTATTGTGTTATCTTGTTTATTTATTATAGGTAGTATAGCGAACTTAGCAATTAAGACGAGCCTTGGCCTACTGCGCCACACAGGTCGTTTATTTTATATTATTCTATTTATTTATGTACTTATTTAGGTTTAATACTATATTTATATTTTGATTATTTACGTCCTTTGGGTACATCCATAACAAACTTTTCTAATACACTCAAAATACACAACCAAAATAGAACCAACAAGAGCCTTACAACCCGACTATCAATCAATCAAGCTGAGGCACTTGAGTAGGTTAAATGTTCTATAATAAAACTCCCCTTTCAGGGGTAAAATATAAGGGTAACCGCGGGGACACCTGAGACCGCTCCGCAGTTTTGGACTGATTTTTTAAAAGAGGTAGTGTAAATAAAAAGTTTATCCTTCGTGTAAACAGAAGCAAAAACACGTTAGTAATATTTATTGTCTAACATCTGCATGTGGTTTTGCCCGAACGTAGATCACAAGTAGCCGATGTTATTCCAGGTTCGAATCCACCAACATTCAATCAAATATGTTCTGTCATTGATGATTGAGAAACAAACTAAAATTTTCACAAACTTTCTCATTATACATTAGTGTAATTCTTTTTCGTATTTGAAACCGTACCCATAACATAAGCTCTGCTTACTTAGGGGCCAGATGATGCTGTGTGAAACGTCCGGGATTATTTATTTATTTTTATTATTTATTTATTTGCCAGATTAGATAGCCACATCTGCGGCATTATCCGAGCAGGACATAAGATCACCCAAAGTGAATGAGTTAGAGAAGCATGGACACGCAAGTACGTGTGACATGGACTGCATCTGACCACACAATGACACCGCGTGTCGTTTTCGCTAATAATGCCCCATCTGCCATTTGCCTACAACGCCCAACCTGAAATCGCATTTTATCGAGGCACTTCCGCACTGGCCACGGAAATTCATGCACGGGGGAAGCATCTCTTCAGGGGTAATGTAATCCCGAGGGGGGAGTGTTTGAAAGACCAATAGGTGATCACTTGCGTTCACTTGCGTTGCGATTAGTGTAATAAAAAGTTGTTAGTTTGGGTAAAGGATACTTCACTGGGTAGCCCTTACAGTAATTGTATTACTTTCATTAGGTCAATAACAAATCTTAGACCCTACATCTACTCTGTACATAATATTACGCCATATTTAATTTCCAAACGCGGGACAAATGTTTGTATGGTCTGCAAATATTTGTTTAAATATTTTAATCGTGAATTTGTGCTAAAACGAGCTAATCGCGGAACAAACACATCCTGAAGATTCTCTAGATGAATTTAAACAGTGTCATTGCCTCCATAGACAAAATAATTAGTAGGTATAAACCGTATAAGTAGGTACTAGCTGATACCCGCGGATGAGCACTCCTGGTAACTACATACATCATAATAAATAATAAATTGTGTTTTAGGTACTACATGATTGATATACTACTTATATACCTACATATTTTTATTTAAATATATATTTACAAAAAAAAGAATTAAAATACATATTATACATAGAAACATCCAGACTCGAGACAATTACTTGCAGATCATACAAACTTTTGCGGCGGGAATCGAACCCGCAACCTTCTGCGTCTCAACAGAACCTTGACCCACTGCGCCACAGCGGTCATCTATACAATATATCTTCTTACCAAATTTCATCAAGATACATTTATCCGTCAAGCAACAAACAATCAGACAGAGAAACACACTTTCGAATTTGTAATAGATAGATAGATCAACACTTTACTGTACACAAAAAGAACACAGAAGAAATAATAGAAATAAAATTGTACAATGGGCGGCCTTATCGCTAAAAGCGATCTCTTCCAGACAACCTATAATAATAATATTAGTATGATATTAGTCATCTGGTTCCAGTGCAAGCTTAGCTCAGACGTGATCATATTGTGTGAATTCTCCAACACCTACATAATTTATTGCGTCTCTGATATACGATGTATGATACAAGTTAGTTTACAGTTGTAATACGGCCCGACGATGGCCATATTACACTGCGTTTTTAATTTATAACATACGTGATGAGGCTCTGTGGCCGGACGTTTGCTGAATAAACAACTTGAATGTGGTAGACGGGATAAGAGTTGAATTTAAATTTAGCCCGTTTGCTAAAATGTGGGTTGCCGTTGTTTGATATGTATGAAGAGACGAAGAATGATACGGTTTTAAATGCTATATATAATAGCAGCCAGTATTCTAAGCTTGACGATGGGAAGTGTATTTTTACATGTAATTTGTGGATTAGGGACACATCCGCCAGATTCCACATTCGTCAGATCATTTATCTCTTCCGCATTTGTCAGATTTTTTCAACCTCTGACGAAACGATATTATTCATGATTCCTTATTCGACAAATTTCGCGAAACCAGTTGGTTAGGTTATGTTAGAGTATAGAAAAAACAACGCGCAAGGCGAACGAGCAAAGCGAGCGTGCTGCGGCAGCGGCCGCCGAAGCGCCAGAAGAATATAGTTTGTCTGTCTAGATACCTAACTCTGGCGAATGTGTCTTCATTCGTTTTCCTTATTCGTCATCAATGACCAAACTGAACTAAAATTAAAATATTTTTGATTTATGGCGAATGTGGAATCTGGCAGATGTGTCCTAAATCAATTACTTACAATATGTAAGCACTTCTTGGAAGTAAGAAATGTATAATTGACTATTGATGCAAGCTACCCTCTACGAAGTGATATTTAAGAGCAAAAACATTCAAAGTTTCAAGCCAAGCTGGCTCCAAGTTGAAACTACTCCGGACAGAATATTAGATTTACTACATCGGACTCCCTTAACTTAACACTTAACTCCGACTTAGCCTCACTTAACTGTACCTAAATCTTAAGTTATCTTAAATAACGGGCCCTCTGCTTAAGTTTTAAGTTATAGAAGTCAAGTTTAAATATAAAACTGGGAAATGATATATTAGACTTTAAAGGATCTCCGTTGTCTCGGACGCTTTGTTGAAACTTTAGTTCAGTTAAGTTAATTTAATTATTTTATGTCTTCATTTAGTTTAGTTGAGACATCTACTGAAATTGTGACTTTAGTTTACCTCGGACCTAGTTTTTGTAAAGTAGAAACAAAGGATGCTAACATTTCAATAGAATTTACTTAGTTTCGCTTAGTTTTAGGATTATATTGTGCTGAGTGAATTTCCACATATAAAAATAATAATTACGTTTTAAAAAAAGACAACCGACTTCATGTATATACACAAGATAGCTACTTTAAAACGTTGAGGAGTTCCCTTGACTGTCCTTCGTCTTCATCATCAGACCCCTAATGACAGTCACAACCTATCTAGGTGTACAGTTCTCATCAATACAAATTAATTAAGCCCAAACACCAGGTAATGGCTGTAAATCGTTGAGGAGTTCCCTAGACTGTCTTTCGGTTCAATCATCAGATCGACTCCCGACCTTCATTAAATAGTAGTGCTTTAAAATACTTTAATAAAAACTAACACACTAGTCGCCACTACGATTTTCAAAAGAATCATTAAAATCGGTTCATAAACAACGAAGTTATCCGCGAACACACATAAAAAAATATATACGAATCGAATTGAGTAACCTAAAAAATAAATAATGCTGAATCGGACATTTCACACAGCATCATCTGGCCCAAAAGTAAGCAGAGCTTGAGTTATGGGTACCACATGACTGATATACTACTTATATACTTTTTGTAATCACATACATATTATACATAAAAACACCCAGACCCGAGACAAATACTTGCAGATCATACAAACATTTGTCCCGCGGCGGGAATCGAACCCGTAACCTTTTGCGTCTCAGCCGGAACTAAGCCCACTGCACCACAGAGGTCGTAAATACTTATATATTAGCTGTCCCGTTCGCGACTTCGTCCACGGGTTTTTAAACAGAAGTCCCTAACAACTATCAACGACAAAAAAAAATCTAATCTAAAATATTGAATATCTCAAGGTTGGCAGAGATCGCTACATAGCGATAATACCGACCATTTTACTACCGACTACCGACCGACTAGCTAAACATTGTTTTATTTTTTTCTGTTTGTCCAATGTAATTATGGTGTGCAATTAAGTATTTTCTATTCTATTCCAATTGTAAATCTAAACCATTCTTGAATCCTCTTGAACACACAAAGATTTATAGAAAAACACACCCAACACCGAGATAAATATTTGCAGGTCATAGAATCATCAACCTTCTGAGCATCAGATGAGGTTTCGCCTACGTCACGGAGGTCGTCAAAATAACTTAATATTATATGTCAATATAACATAACCATGGTTTTCTGCACATGTACCTTTAACAGAAATAAAAATGTACAAAATTGCGCTGATCTTTCTCAAGACGATGAAACATGAAGTAGAGCTCTATTCCTATTATGTGATAAGGTCAGTTGCACTAACTGCGAGCTAAGTGCTCGGAAACCGCATACGTGGTCCATTTCCAATCTGACAAAGCTGCCTTGTTAAGAAATTTAGAAATTTCCGAGATCAACTTGATTGTATTACGATTTTGTTCGCTCACATTGTATATGTTTTGGTGTGCGCTCAAAAGTTATGTTCCGAACCAGATCAAAACTGTATTCTAGTTAAGTATATGTATTTTTATTATATCCCAGTGTCTTGGGAACGCGGCCCTCTGGCAGTGGTCTGGATCAGTTAAGCTATCCATAGATCTGCTTTAAACGGTCTTTAGATAGCTCAACTGTTTTATTTTATATTATTGTATATATGCTGGTGCCCGCGTCTTCGGCTCCGCAGGGTTACTACTTCGTGTAATTCTAACAGAAATAGAATAGCTCGCAGATGGCAGATTTTTTTCCTACTTTGACACTTATCGTTATATTTTGGACAATTCACACAGTATTTTTATAAATTATAGCCTGTGTTATTCTGATGTATAAGCTATATTATTGTAAAGTTTCATTAATATCCATTTAGTAGTTTTTGCGTGAATGAGTAACAAACATACATACAAACTTTCGCGTTTATAATATTAGTAAGGATATTATATATTATATAGTAAGGGTTATTCCCTATATGTCTGAAACTATTACTGTAAATAAATGTATTATCTTTTTAATTTATATTTAATAGTATAAAGTGTATTATGGCTTAAATTCGTCTCCAGCGATCAGCTGTCATTTCTGTTTTTATTTATTTAAAATAAGACACCAAACACCAGTAATCACTGCACATTCAAAATACACAGAATCAATGGATAATAATAATAAACTTAATGTTCCCGTAAATATAGGGAACAAAAATTAAGTATTTATTCTTAAGAAAGCATAAAAAATACCACTGGTGTGTGAATATAAGAACTTGGAAATTATAAAAAGAGTTTAATTGATAGAAATTTTAATTTGGAATAAAACACCGCACTTTTAATCTATCGTTTGGGAGTATATTATTTCAACGACTGGTCCCTTAGAAAATTTAATAGTTATATATATAGTTTGGTTTTTAAATCAATATATCAGCTGAAAAAAATGTGTCACCAAGAAAAATAATTTTCGTATTTTGCATTCCTGTGGTGTTTCTAAAAATGATGAAGTACTCAAAAGCGTAAGTTAAAACCTTTAACCGACTTTATAAAAAGGTTCACAACTCAGTTGTATCTTTAGAGGCTGAAATTTCATTTAATGAAGTCGTTTTTTTTAGTTTTAAAAACGTAATTATTTGTGACACAATGAACAGCTGCTTTTAAATGTGTGTAACTCATACGAATCATACTACCCTATATTGGTAAAACATATCCTAAAACCATTCATCAAAAAAATATTCCCACGTTCAGCAACTATCCCAAAGAACAAGCATGACACGCGAGCAGCTGTTCTCAAAGTTCAACCGCTATAAATCTAGCTCCTCCAGGGGCGTAGCTTGTGATCATGTACGGTTAAGGATGTTACACTAAGAGCCGAACCTGAAAAAGCCGGATATCACCAACAGTGGCATGGTGATTAAATTTCTCCCAATTCCTAATTCTTAATGTCATTGTTGGTCTACTCATATTCCCTGACGGCGCAATGGGCGCAATGGGCTAAGGTCCAGCTGAGACGTAGAAGGTGGCGGGTTCGATTTACGGGACAAATGTTTATATGATCTGCAAGTATTTGTCTTGGGTCTGAGTGTTTCTGTAAATAATATGTATGTATTTAAGTAGTATATCAGTCATGTGGTACCCATAACTCAAGCTCTGCTTACTTTGGGGCCAGATGATTTTGTGTGAAATTATAAAATAAAATGTATATTCTCGCTGGAGAAAAAATCTTCAATTAGTTCATGCTATGGTTTTGTAGATTTTTTGTTCAATACATTTTAATAATTATTTTGTTGATGGACAATGCGAACAAACTGCAGATCAAAGTCACCCTGAAGATTCTCTAGATGAATTGAAATAGCCTCGGTGCCTCGATCGACAAAATAATACGTGAGTAAAATCCATGTTTATCAAAATGTCTAGTACATATACAACTCACGAATGTTTTGAAAGCGATTGTTCAATATCCCATTTCGCAAACTTGATTTTTATACACAGATATTATACAAAACTTTTGTTTGGTGAACATTTTCATGACGCCATTTGAAAGTGGCGTGGGGCAGTGGGCGAAGATGTAAAATGTTTCGGGTTCGATTCCCACCGCGGGACAAATTTTTGTATAATCTGCAGATATTTATTTCGGGTCTAAGTGAGTTTCTATGTATAATATGTATGTATTCACAAAAAAGTATTTAAGTAATAGGTTTATTAGTTATGTGGTTTCCATAATATAATCTCTGCTTACTTAGGGACTAGATAGTGCCGTGTGAAATGTTCAGTATTAGTATATTCTTAAATAATAGATCGTGTATTTTATACATGATCACCCCAATTATAGCACCAAGGCTTCTCAAAGAACACTAAAAAGGTCATGACCCGCTAAGCTTATTAAACATTTCAGAAATTGATACGAAAAAGCCGGATATTTAGCTGGTCAAAAAATGTTCCGGCTACTGTCTTAACTTGTCAGCCCTTTTCGTAACGTAAAGTATCGCCGACATGGTAGGGTACACCTATGAGGTTAGCCTTATTTGTGGAGGTGAAGTGATTTGTTGCTCGGATTCTGACCTTTAGGGACTAAATACTGTTTACAGGGATTTGATAATGTTCTGTTAATCCTTCATCTTCTTATTGTGGCCGCTCAAACGATGAGCATGAAAAATAAGATAATATTAAAGTGGAAATAGACTACTTATTGACAAGTATTCATATAATTACTCAAAATGAACCTCTTCATTGTCATTGTATCATGGTTCTACTTTTTCTTATCTTGTTACTAGTTATGTCGAATCAGTTCGGTGAAGATTCATCGTTTGTCATTTCATGAAGTCACATAGTACAAATATGATAATATTAATGTGGATATAGACTACTTATTGACAAGTATTCATATAATTACTCAAAATGAACCTCTTCATTGTCATTGTATCATAGTTCTTCTTTTTCTTATCTTGTTACTAGTTATGTCGAATCAGTTCGGTGAAGATTCATCGTTTGTCATTTCATGAAGTAACATATACCTAACATAGTACCTACTTCAAAATTATTAATAATTTATTGCATGTTTTATTCAGTAATCTTAGCAAAATTTTAATGAATAAATTGTGACTGGATAATTGAATTATAAGTGTATTTTGGTGCAATGTGATTTGAACGACGAGAAATCCCGAGAAAGTTCTAGACGGCCATTCCGCGATGACGTTTAGAATTGACAAATGACCATCGACTAAGACATTACTATCAAACAATCACTTGACGGTGGCAAAATTGTCGACAAGTTAGATGCCATTATATGGAGAAAAGAAGAAGAAAAACGGGTCGGTGAAAAGAAAAATGTGCGCCTCAAAGGCTACTTTTGTGCAGATGTCTTTGAACTTTTTAGGTTCTACGACTTGACAGTTTCCTTGATTTTTTTCTCCGTTAACTAATATTGTAATTTGTGTGGATGTATAAATTTATATAATGGCCTCAATTCTGTTGGCACCAACCAACGAATTTAGCTAAAATTAGGGTTGGTGCCAACAGAATCTTTTACTTTACTTTGACATGAAATTGGCAGTTCATGTCAAAGTAACCTTTGGTATTCTGCTGCTACCAACTTATCCTAATTTAATTGTATCTAACTTAATTAAGCGTTCCTAATTTAGTTAGATGGTACCAACAGAATAGGTTTTATAAATGCTATGACTAACTAAATATATTTTAGATAATTCCTAATTTTAGAAATGAACCAACCGAATTGCCACCAATAACTATTAGTTTTAGAACGATTTACCAGTTTGCCTTCCTCTCGGCACTGTTCAAAAGCATCAGAGTTTTATTCAATTGAGAACAATAAAAAGCATTTGTCCCCGACTGCATAATGAAACCAATCGGGTACACAATAGGTATTTATGCGTGGTCACGCACCGAGTGTTTCGTTTAAAGGTTCCTGACCGCTCTGTAAATGGGAATTTTAATGGCTCGCAGATCGGTAAATGATAGATATTGTGTCAATACATTTTATTACGTGGACTATCTCGTTATCATTTTGATGAATGCAATTTTCATTTTTCTAATAAAAACTACCATAATTATCTTGACGGTCTAACATCCTTGCATAGATCTGACCTTGTCATTCGAATATAAATGAATATAATGACCACAGATTTTACAACAGCTACTACCAACTGAGCCCAACATGGTATCATTTCATAACAATGAGTTTAAAAAAAAATGGAGTACCTAGCAAAAATAAGGTTAGTTTTACAATTGACCTGTTTATTTCGTAGTACCTTGTAATTCGCATTATTAATGAACATAATGACAATAAAATAAATATATAAATAATCTCGGACATTTCACACAGCATCAACTGGCTACAAAGTAAGCAGAGCTTGTGTTATGAGTACCACATGACTGATATACTACTTATATACTTTTTGTAAATACATACATTTATACATAGAAACACCCAGACCCGAGACAAATACTTGCAGATCATACAAACATTTAACTTTTAAAACTATCATGGTTTTGCACGTGATTTGCTCGTGATCATGGCGCATGCAACTGTGCTGAAATATCGAGAAGCAGAAAAACTCATATATCATGGTAAATATCCCGTTTTGAGTGAACATTATATACAAACATTTGTCCCGCGGCGGCAATTGAATCAATTAAAATAAGACATTATATAATACGTGAATATAATATATTAAGTTTAATAGGTATATAAGATATACCCATTAAACTAAAGGTTTCAAAACAGATTTATAAATAACTATGAATGCAAGGATGTTAGATATTTTTAAGGCACGCTCCGTTGGGTTTAGAGAGCGAGTGTGTTCGGTAAAGTGGTAAGTTTGAATGCACGAGATACTAAGTCGAAGTCGAGATTCCGCTCAAAGTGTTTCGCTTTTGCATTTAAACTCAGAGTTCAAAGTTTACGTAAAGTTTAGTGGTATTCAAATTTAAGATTTTAAGTAGGAAGTATATAATTTGAAAACAACTTTTATTAATATTTATAAATAATAACTTCAAAGTAACAAGAACGAGTGAACTAAGTTAGAACTTAGTGTGTGCATTGGCTGTTGAGCTTTGGTCTAGTGCTAAGCGACTGTCAATCTAGTCAAAATGTCAAAATGTAAATTGACAATCTGGCCAAAAGATAATGTTAAAACAAATCTCTTTATGGACATCGTTAATATAAAAACTTAAGTATAATAAACAACCCTCTTAAACTTTTTGATTATTCAACCTTTTTTAGGGTTTCGTACCTCGAAAGGAAAAATGGGAACCCTTATAGAGATCACTTTGTTGTTCGTCCGTCCGTCCGTCCGTCCGTCCTTTTTCTCAGGAACGAGTGGAGGTATCAGCTCCACTCGTTCCTGAGAAAAAGGACTGATATTTATATCAAATACTCAGGTCTACTGTCCCTTCAAGCTGTGAAACCATCAAGAAATCAAACTTCTAAGGCAACGCAATCAAAAGATACAACCGTTTATGCCGCGAATTCCCGCAAATTTTCAACACTTGCAAGGGAATCAAAACCTACAGGGTACAGGCTACAGGCTACTCCCGTGAACTCAGAATCATGAGATTTGGTAAATTTTTAGTTACATCATCCAACTATGACTGGATTGTCGATTGTCGTGATGGGTGAACTTTTACTTATATACCTACAGGTTTGTACGGAACCCTCGGTGCGCGAATCCTACTCGCACTTGGCCGTTTTTTTAATATAAATAAATAAAGACTGCCGGACATTTCACAATGCATCACCTGGCCCCAAAGTAAGCAGAGCTTGTGTTATGGGTACCACATGACTGATATACTACTTAAATACTTATTTTTTTTTTATAACATTATACATAGAAACACCCAGTCTTGAGACAAATACTTGCAGATCATACAAACATTTTTTAGCGACGGGAATCGAACCCGCAATCTTATCTACCTACTGCGCCACAGAGGTCGGCAAAATATATGAAAATATATAATATATGAATATATAAAAATATAAAAGGAGTACATAACATTATTTTCTTTTCTAAATTTCCTGTAGTGTATTCCAACCCAAGCGAAATTTTACAGATAATAAAAATAAAGTTTCGGGCGCATTCAAAATGACTGACGCGCGAATGTTCATCACACAAAAGGCGATGAACGTTCTCTATTTTTAAATAAGGACGTATTGATGACCTCTGTGGCGCAGTGGTCCAAGGCTCGGCTGCGACGCAAAAGGTTGCGGGTTCGATTCTCGCCGAGACAAATGTTTGTATGATCTGCAAGTATTTGTCTCGGATCTGGGTGTGTATGTAATTCTATGTAATTGCAAAAAAGTATTTAAGTAGTATATGAGTCATGTGGTACCCATAACACAAGCTCTGCTTACCTTGGAGCCAGACGATGCTGTGTGAAATGTACGGCATTATTTATTTATTTATATATTATTATTTATTTATCATCGCGTAGCGTATTCGTACATAAAGGATCTAACTGTGCCGTCACATGAAGCAGTAGCCAAGTCACGTTGTTTTAGATTCAGTCAAAATAAACAACATAAATCTTGGCGAAGCTCTCCTGCCTGATGCAGTGTTATCAAACAATTTAATAAAATTCAGCGAAAATGCTAAAATGAAACTTGGCTGAACTAAAAGTATTTTATCGTTTTATCTTTAGGAGGTGGTCCAATATAAAAGCTTAACATAAATATGTAAAGTAAATTAATATTTTAATATGTTTTTTAATTCAGTTTACGAATATATATTAGTGGATAATGCAAATAACACAACCTAGCTCCAAACTAAGCATAGCTTGTATTATGGTGATTAAGATGACTGGTATCATACTTATTTTAAATATATACTTATGATATTTTATAACACCCAGACACAGAATAAAGACATATGTTCATTACACAAATGTTAGTCTGGGAGAGAATGGAATCCCCAACCTACAGCACAGAGCTGACAGGCCAGTTTGATAAGTTTGTAGGTATTAGAGAACATTGTTTTAAAGATTTTTTTCACACACACTTCTCACATACACTTCACAGAAACACATCCATATAATGCGACTGGTATTTAATCAACATAAAACATATTTTAAGTTTATGATATTTTAAATTTAAAAACATGATTATGCTAAAAAAAATCTATTTTTGCTTATGTTATTGTTTTTGTTTTTTTGCAATTATTGTAGTATTAAGTTTTAATTGTTGGTTTTTCTTTTGTTTTTTAATTTACCTATTCATACATATACTATCCATGAGTTATAAGCGAGTTGAATACAAAATGTGGATTCAAATTGGTTAAAGTTTGGCATATCTAAACATTATTATATCAAACTAAATTAATAACTGTGAATGTGAATGATTACGATAATTAAATAAATAAATAGATCTTTGCGTTTAAAAAAATGGAGTACCTACCAAAAGAAATGGTAGGTTTACAATTGTCATGTCAGTTATACTTTACATAATACTTTTTAATGTAGGTCTATTTTGGCGCCCAACATGGGGCATTCATTTGTAAACGTGTTTTAGGTACATGTATGCAACTTTAATACATATAGTATAAGTAAATAGATATTAAATATTTCACATGTACATATGTGTTACTATCTGCTTATAAAACTTGCATATTGGCAACTTTTCTTTAAAATCGCTATTTCCGTAGACTTGAAGCACAATCAGAAGCGGTGTGGTGCCGGGTGGCCGACCATATTGGATTACCGTTGACGAAACCCGCTGACGCGATGGCGACGTGGCGGATCCGTCACGAGCTTCCTGCCGACGACACGTATTCTCGAATATAGTATATTTTTACGCTGAAATTCGGAGTTTTTATTGGTGTGGCTCGAGGCTTTTTGGTGTTTTGGTTTTAACTGTTGTGGTTTGTGAGTATTGTGTGTTTACCATGAACGGTTGGAATTTATTGTTTTTTTTTAACTTTTGTTGGAAATGAACGTAGGAAGTACAAATAGAAATAACGGTTTACCTACATCAGAGCTGCCACTTAATGGCTTACCCGTTACGTTTTTGTAGTGATTTTTTAAAACATGTAAGTAGACAGACAAGACATTTAAAACAATTAAGGTCATCGTCAGATGGCAACAAAGGGATATTCAAAACTGCCCTATTTGATAACACAGGTGGATGCGGAGCGAACGATTGCGGACACGGTCTTATGAAAAAAATAATTTGAATCTTACCTGTAGCCAACCGCCATGAATATTTTGACACATTTATACACTCACGATTTTTGTCAAATTATGTAAGTATTCAAATTAACGGATCAATTTCATAATCACGTTTTAGTTTATGAGGCGTTATAATTGTAATTTTTATTCATTGACATTAGAGTGACAAGCATACTTCTTTCTATTCTTCCTATAATGCCATCTGTCTTGTTGACAATTTTGCTGACTTAGGGCACATCTATGGATGTGCCCTAAGTCAGTAAAGTCAGTCAGTAAGTCAGTCAGTAGTAAGTCAGTAAGTCGTCATCAATGAACAGACTGAACTAAAATTAAAATATCTTTGATTTATAAAATATCTGGAACATATTCCACATTCGCCATAAATCAAAGATATTTTAATTTTAGTTCAGTCTGTTCATTGATGACGAACAAGGAAAAGGACGAGTGAAGACACATTCGTCATTATGTATCTAGTTAGACGAACTATATTCTTCTGGCGCTTTGGCGGCCGTTGCTGTGGCACGCTCGCCTTGCGCGTTGTTTTCTATACGCTAACATAACCTAACCAACTGGTTTCGATCTGATGTATTTCTTATTGTTCTTTCTAAATATCGTTTCGTATGAGGTTGAAAAAACCTGACGAATGCGGAAGAAATAAATGATCTGACGAATGAGAAATCTGGCGGATGTGTCCTTTAACATTTTGCCAATGTATTCAGTATTCAGTATTCAGTATTCAGTATTTATTCAGTACAGTTATCATATTACAATATATAAACATAAATCATTATGAGCAAGAAACAGTGTCAAATAGCAATATCATTTAGCAGCCGTGCTAGGTTGCACCTGTGTTACAGCTGCTAATACTTCCTTAATGTAACATTTACTTAACTATAAACTACACATAATAATGCAATTACTCAAACATTGATTAATTGAAATATCATTGACAATATTAGTACAATAACAAGACTCTAAGGCACGTACAAAATATAGGATTATATTTATTAGATACAGCCAATCGTAGCGAAAAAAGTGCGATTAATTGCGGGAACCTATTCGATGAGTTGAGAAAGTAGGCATTCATAAATAAACAAGAACAATTGAAACTCTATTAACGTATGTTGGAATGCTCTTAAGTTCCTAATAATTACTTCGGTTCTCTGTTTTTGTGTACCTACTTACTTGTACATTTTTTTTTTTTTTTTTTTTTCTCTCTAGTTATTTAGGTACGTAAAGTGGGTTTCTTCCTTTACACAGATAAATGAAAGATCACAAGTAAATAAATAAATACCTATAAAAGTACGTAAGTGGGTTTCTTTCATTAAGAACAATATAAATATAATCAGTAAATAAATAAATACTGTACTTAATTATTATTATTTTTTAAAGAGAGGAATATTGTTTACTGATCGACGAGCAGCAGCTCTTCTGTACTTTTGTAGTCTAGTGACAGCAGAAAGGAGTGTAGAATATGTTTGCATTTTGCTCGTATTAGTGGATATATTGTTGTGTTTGCTTATATTGAGATACAAATGAGGCCCCAAAAAGCACACTTGACCTTGAATGTCAAGTGATTGTTTGGTAATAAAGTCTTAGTAGTAGACCTTTGTCTATTCTAAACGTCATCGCGGAATGGCCGTCTAGAACAATCTTGGGATTCCTCGTCGTTCAAATCACATTGCAACATAATACACTTATAATTCAACTGTCTATAATTGTGCCATAAAGTCACAATTAATTGGTTAAAATTCCGTTAAGATTACTGAATAAAACATGCAATAGCACGTGAAAAATAATGGATATGGAAGTGCTATATTACTTCATGAAATGACAAACGATGAATAAGCCTAAATTATGCTTAAGAATATGCCTAAATTCTACTAACTATGTGATTTTTGAGATAGACAAGTAATGTTAAATACATGCAAACTAATATATAAATACGGAAGCCAATATTATTATATCATATTATAACATTAATATCATTATTAGCAGCACCAATTTAGGAGAACGTTGCAAATCAAAAGTTTATCAAAAAGGAGGAGGTTCTCAATTCGTAGAAATCTTTTTTTTTTATGTTTGTTCACCGATTACTCGAAAACGGCTGAACCGATTTGAAAAAATCTTTTTTTGTTTGAAAGGGTATACACATATACCTTCACAGCAAGGTATCGAAGTACATGAAAACATCATCGATGTATACAATTTTTAGATTTTCATTGATTTTTCAGCTCGACCGATTTTGATAAAATTTATATTACGAGTATACCACCATATAAATTTTATCAAAATCGGTGGGGCTGAAAAATCAATGAAAATCTAAAAATTGTATACAAAAATTATGTTTTATACATCGCAGTCTCATTGGAACGGTGCGATAAATTTTCCCTACCCATATTATATATATACAATATACATCTACTTTCCACTAAAATGTATCAAAGGCTCAAATTTCATTCAATGAAGTCGGTTTCTCTTTAGTTTTTAAAACGTAATTATAAAAATTATGAATATCCATTTTCACCTACAATTTCATGATGACATTTCCCCCGCTCAGATAATTCAATATGGCGGCCGGCCGGGCGGAGCAACGCGCCCGCGGCTAGACATAACCTCAAAATCACATCAGCTCACACCAGATTACCGGAAAATTAACCTGCCGTTGCAAATTATAAACACTCGTGTTTTGGTCTGGTATATTTTGAATTTGGGCCGTGAAATTTCAGTTAGTACCCTACATAGGTACTATGTAATGGCAGTTCTATAAACTACATAAGAAAAATAGCGAGTGATTTTAAAAAGCATGTATTTATCTTGCCAAATGAGATGTGAATATTACAGGAAATTCCTGGTAAGTACTAGTATGTATCTATCGAAACATTATATCTCGACTTCAACTAAATCAACAAAACTATCGATTAATTTTTCGGATGCCCATAAATAGATTCGCAATTACGAACTTGGAAGATCAATTTATTAACCCTACCAATTAGACCAGAAAGGTTCACTAACTAATCAACCCTACAAAATACCATGTTCCAATAACTTCGGGTGCAGCCTGGGGTCGATTGTACCCACAAATTGGTTCTCGTTAACATTTGGACGCGATTCCTGAATTTGTTGGCCCTTAACAAGACCGGCGAAGTTGAGGTCGGAATGACCGAACACGCCTCAATTAGTGTAAGGAAGTGCGAATACGTCTGTCTTCTATGGATGTGAAATATTAGAAAAAAAGAAACTTTGTACTTATACTTTTTATCGGTAAACGAGGTTGGTAAACGGAGTTTAGTAAAAAACCTGGTAACTTCCATTATGAACATGACTTTTATAGTCACGGCCGAAAGCTAAGCGTGTTTTCATAAGTGTCTAACAAAGTAAATAAAAATTTTAAAAAAGCCGACATCAAACATGAAACTAAATAGTAAAAATCCCTTGACTGTCCTTCGCCTTAATTATCAGACTCCTAATGACAGTCACAACCCTTCTAAGTGTAAACTTCTCATCAATACAAATGAATCAAGCTCAAACACCAAGTAATTGCTGTAAATCGTTGAGGAATTCCCTCGACTGTCTTTCGGCTCCATCATCAGATCGACTCCAGACCTTCATTAAATAGTAGTGCTTTAAAATACGAACATGAACATGAACTCGTACATGAAAAAAATAACAAACGCATTAGTCGGCACTATGATTTTCGAAGGTTCTTCTCGATTTCTCTGGTATACCATCACCAGATCCTGGTTTTCTTATCATGGTACCACCCTTAGGTATCTTTCAAACAAAAAAAGAATCATCAAAATCGGTTCATAAACATAGAAGTCATCCGCAAACACAGATAAATATATACGGTCGATTTGAGAAACCTCCTTTTCTTGAAGTCGTTTAAAAAGGAATATCCATTCTCACGTCTTTCATGTTTTGGCATTAAGCAGACAGACAAGGTTGTGGGTAAGTATCTAAACTTTGCAGGATTCCCGAAAGCTACACTTTCTTTTGCTTTTTAGTCCCATGTTTTACTTGTATTTTTCTACCTGATTGCTCTCATCGAAGTTTTCAACAAGGCTAATGGCACAGAATAAACATTAAAAGATACAACGTACCATGAGTTTACTTTGTTTATAGGTTGGCCTCTTACCTTATTTACAGCTGATAGTGGAAGTGGAAATTTGCTATTAAAGGTTTGTCGATCAACCTGGCGATTAATTCTGTTACTATCAAAACATCTCAAATAATTTGAGCTTCTAGTTACTATTGATGAATTGGTATTACGGAAGGTAATGTTGATTGTCAGACAAAAGAAACAAATATAAAAATCCCGCGCGATCAATGAAAATGGAACCTATAAAAGATACTCACTCAGATTGAAGTCGCAGAGACGGAACATTATTTAAAAACAATTTATCGTTTTTTATTGGTCATTGGTTCAGTCGTGTTCAGGAAGTTCTTTTCGGACTTCGGATTTGAAGATTTGGCATCGAAATTCACTTTACATGTAAGACGATTCAAAGAGATTCTTGTATCATTTATTATATAATATATATATTAATAAAACTGATTTGAATTTGTTCAATCCTGGTCATATACCACGCACACGTAATTAGTGACATAATAATTATTGTTATTACCGATCAATTATGAAGATCTTGGAAGGTTTCCAAGGAAATAAAGAAGATTTTCATAACTGAAAAAAACACGAACTCAATTTGTTGAACAAAACATTCAATTATCACGGGGAGTAGGTGAAACCCGGGTACTGCCCGGGGGCATAGCCGATGCATAAATTATACAATTGCCGGCTGGATATCACCCCCGGGAGAGGGATACATTTCAATAAAACACCGGGTGTTTATCCCGTATCAAACCTGGAAAGGTAACCTGAATGTTGAAAGGTCAAGGTTGCGATTATTTTTTCAATAGCGTTATATATTTTTGCTGTGATAAGATTTTAATAAACTTTTTATCTAAAAATATGCTCAAACCAACAAATTTTTGAGTAAAAATAAGCTACCTAAATGGGATGCTACCACAATCTGCCCTGGGATAGGTAAGTACCTAATTCCAGGGCAGATTGGCAACAACTAGCAAAAACGTGAATTGCAATCATTGCTGCCAAACGTAATTTTGTACATTAATATCATACTGCTTTAAGCATACTTTCAGCTGTAGGTAGGCGTCAGACGAGCGATATGCAGCGACTGGCTTCTGTAATAAGTGTTTTTTATGACTTGCTGATGATTTTTGCCGTCGCGTTGCTAAAAGAGTAAAAGAGTAACCCTGTGGATGTAGCCCTTTAATAGAAATTAGTTTATTCTTTGGAAAATAATTAAATATCTATTCTGACCTACTTTCGACTGTTTTTCCTCACAAACAGTACCTATAAAATTCAGCAAACTCAGTATTTCCTCCTAATGAACTAACAAATGGCTTCGCGATACACAATAGCTTAATCAAACCGCGTTAAGATAAGGAAAACAAAGACCCGTTGGGAATGGTTCAAATCAGGAAAGGCAGGATAGTAAGAGTTTAAATGTTGGGTACGAAATAATAATGCTTCCAAATACGCATGCAAGCGTAAATCTAGGAGGTGTTACAATGGCGTAGACTTACGGCTACGGGCTGCATTTATGTGGATCTACGATGAAAACAGACTCCCGTTGCAATAGCCGTAAATTGCGCGATCGCTGCTGTCAAACACAATTTTTGATTTTGACAATAGAAGCGTATGTTGAATATAGAAGCGTTGCATGTGTGTGCACCACAGACGAGTTATAGGTAAAAGATCCCTAATAAATGTTTTTTTAAGACTTGAAACTGATTTTGCAGATATGACTGTCGCTAAAATGAAATGGAAATGAAATGAAATTAGTTTATTTGCTCGAAGTATGGAAGGTATAAGGTTTTACATAATAATGGCTTTACACACTTCGTCGTTGATCGACATCAACATGGAAACATCAATATGGTAAGCATGAGACAAATAGATTATTAATCGAAAGAATACATTAAAAAAAATATTATATAAGTTTGGTTTATCTAAAATAAATATTAATAAGTATATATTTATTATTATTAAATCATTTCATTAGTATCGTAAAAACATTTCTCACTGAGCCACATACACAGTTTTTTATTAAATTGAATTCTGCTACTGCTACCTTAAGGTAAACCTTACAGGTTTGTATGAGAAAAGAAACTGTCCGTTCTGATTTTCATAAACTAACGGATGCTTAATACTCGTAGATGGTTTAGTTCATAGGAATATGAGCCCTGCTTATGATATTATTAAGTGCAAAGTGTTTTATTACAGTCAGTTTATAATTGACGAGCGACCCACCCCGTCTTCGCACGGGTGCAATGCTGATAGGATTTACTACAAATATCTTTATTTACGACATCACAGTAGAAACCTCTAAAATTATCAGTGTGTCTCTACTATATTATTCATGTATTGTACATATAAACCTTCCTTTTGAATCACTCTATCTATTCAAAACAGCATCAATGTCCGTTGCGTAGTTTTAAA
The DNA here is from genome assembly GCA_948098915.1 of Lampropteryx suffumata. Classification (NCBI taxonomy): domain Eukaryota; kingdom Metazoa; phylum Arthropoda; class Insecta; order Lepidoptera; family Geometridae; genus Lampropteryx; species Lampropteryx suffumata. The sequence continues at coordinate 16,389,547 of OX402557.1, read as the reverse complement.
GATCTAAGCATACATAGAGACATACAGACAGCGAGAAGCGACTTTGTTTTATACTACATATATAGTGATAGAATCGGATGCAAAGTCATAAAAAGTTTATTTTCCTGTTAATAGGACGAAAAAGTTACAGCAAAATAAATGATCGACGGGCAACAAGAAAAGTCCTTTGTAAGCACAACTTTTCAGCTCGCAACTCGCACCACATCAGTTCTCGAAACGCGGTAATAAAAAGCGACAGGACAAAATGATTTATTGTCCAACTAGATAAAGCGAGTGCCAAGTTTAGTCGGCTCGAGATAAGATAAGATAATAATAGATTTGTACTTTTGTCAGGACAAGACAGCTAGCAAAAACGTCAGTCGAACCCACAACGAGGTATTGTTAGAATTATTCAGACTTCTCGAGGTTACGAGATAAATGGAGGGAAGGGGACAGATACCTTTCTTTAAAGGTACTTCACCTTCGGACAGACCATGGAGATAGTTATTGTTTATAAGTATCTATTCTAGATGTTTTTTAAGGCTTTCGCGATACGGTTACGTCAATATTATTCGCATGTTTAGAGAGGTGTAGTTTCGTATGAACATACAAATAAACATACTCGTACAAATCTGGTTGTTTTTAATGTATTTTAAATGCGCCTGTTTGTCTGTAGCTATGTTGAATAAAAAATAAAACGGACAAATACGAAAACGTGTGAAATTCCTATGTATGCCTATTCCTATTCTTATGTATCGCTTTCCAACTACAACCACTTTCGACAACGACGTGCCTGTGCGTAGTTTCGAAGATCAATACAATTTAGAAAACTAAAAAAGAAAACTGAACAGGATAAATTTGAAAACATCTGAATTTAGAATGTTTTCTTCTCTGGGGTCAATCTAACCCAACGAGATTAATTAATAGTTAAAAACGTACAATAATGGTTTCTTTCTTTTGTAGAATGATCTGCTTTACCGATTTCTCCGAACACCTTTAATCGTTTAAACTCTAAGTTAAAAACACTTTAATTACAAAAATAATTACAGAATAATATACAATAATAAAAAATACATGTGAAACAGTTGAGCTATCTAAGGACCGTTTAAAACGACAGCTCAACTGATCCAAATCACTGCCAGAGGGCAGCGTTCCCAAGACACTGGCGGCGTTACCACGTTGAATGGCAATGCTAATACGCTGATCCAGCTCTTGGGTCACGCAATTTTTAGTTAAAAACTATAAAACTAAGACTTTAGCTTGTCTACTTCGGACTACACAAATCCTAATTTTGTTGAAGGAAAGAAAATCATGTAAAGTCATTATTACGTCACATGTCATATTAATGTTAACCACAGCGGAGACGCCTGAGATGGTCCGCTATGGTCTACAGGGTGCTGTTCTGTCACCCAAGTATGCTGCTGATTAGGGATACTGTTTTTTGCGTTATAACCTCAGTGTAAGAGCACTGGTGGCCAAATGGTAGTGGCCCCGCCTTACGATCCTAAGCTCGTGGATTATTCTGTTCGAAAAATGAATGTATCAGTGTTCTCAAACGGTGAAGAGAAACATCGTTAGAAAAACGGCATGTCATAGAACCTTAAAAGATCGAACATGCCAAGGACACAAAAGGAGCCTCTGAGGCTCACTTAAATCCATTCATCACACTGGTTCAAAATAACTAGTGACACTATAAGAAGTGTGATAATTTGCAAACATTCCTGATTCCTGTAGAAACGACGCAGCCTCAATACCAGCCTGAATATACTATTGTATTGGAATGATCGCGCAGGGAATCCAGATAAATTATAATAAGTAGCTGAAGTTAAAAGTAGATAGGTATAAATACTATAATATGTACCTAGCTATTATATACTTAATAGCTAGATACATATTACGCGTCTGTTTTCGGTGCCTCGAGGAAGGACACATTTATTGGGCAAAGCACTTCTAACGCGCACCCTGTACAGGCTAAATATGGTAGCAGTCAATATTGACGTATTACAATGTCTTCTGAATGAATTCGCAAAGGCTTCTTTATATGTGTTATGTTATATTGTCAAATTGTAATTATGTTATTAATGATAATCTATACCTATAAAGGAGCTTAATCTGACTGGCTGACTGATCCATCATTGCCGAGCCGAAACCACTGAAAGTTGAAATTTGGAAGGTAGCTTCATTTTACAGCCAAACCACCTACTAAGGCGGGATTTCTTGAAATTCAACCCCTAAGAGGGTGAAAAGGGAAGCGGACAAAGTCGCGAGCAACAGCTAGTTTATAATGATTCGTTAGATGACTACACTATTGCATTGGGTAAATTTTGTAAAAATAACTGTAAGAAGATATATACATCAATAAATCATTACATAGTATAAAACAAAGTCGCTTCCCGCGGTCTGTCAAATGTATGCTTAGATCTTCAAAACTACGCAACGGATTTTGATGCGGTTTTTGTAGATAGAGTGATTCAAGAGTAAGGTTTATATGTATAATACATGCATAATATAGTAGAGAAACACTGATAATTTTAGAGACTATATGGGTTCAACGTATTAAAACTACTGAGCTACAGCAACGCGTGGCCGGTTCTGCTAGTAAATAAATAAAATAAATGAATAAAGTTAGGTAGCTAGGTTCCTACTTAAAACTCAATAGAAAGTCGTAAAAATGTTATAGAATTCTTTCTTCCTCGACGCCGCAGGAGGCCCCACCAGGGTGCTACAAAAGGATAGAAGTTGGAGTTACAAAAAACCCTGTCAACGTCAGCTGGTTCATTGTGGCAAAGCCGCGTAAGTATCGAACGAGGAAAGCTTTTTATAATATTTTTTTACTTATTTGTAACTTCGGGCGTAAGTCAAATCATTTTTACAAAAAACTGAAAACTGGCTGAAAACTTGGTGGACAATGCACACAACACCATCTAGCCCCAAACTAAGCATAGCATGTATTAACGTGACCAGATGACTGATAGAATACTTAGATATTTTTAAATACATACTTATGATACTTTATAACACACAGACACAGAACAAACACCTAAGTTCATCACACAAATGTCTATCCTGGGAGGGAATCGAACCCACAACCTACAGCGCAGAAGACACAGCTAGTACCAATTGAGCTGACATGCCAGTCAATTAATAATAAATAATGCCGGATATTTCACACAACATCATCTGGCTTCAAAGTAAGCAGAGCTTGAGATAAGTGAACTACATGACTGATATACTACTAGTATACTTTTTTTGTAAACGACTCGAGTAAAATACTTGCAGATCAGAGAACTTGCAGACGCGGTGGGAATCGAACCCGCAGTCTTCTGAGTCCCAGCCGGGTCTTTGCACACTCAGCTACATAGTTAGCAAATTTTTTTTTTATGTCTAAAAACTATCTTACGCTTAATAGAAGCACGTGTCCTGTGGCATGAAAAACACAGTTATCCAATAGCGGCAGCGGCAGTTATCTGAAATGAATCAAATCAAAGAAATGAATTTAGGTGCCAATTCCTCCTAAACCCGAGAAGAACTCGTGCTGGTCCTAGCTCTTTCTTACATGATCCATCTTATAACTACTTTTGCTACGAAAAACGAGAGAGTTTATACATTTCAAATTTACAATTTTATACTATACATTTACATTTTCAGTTAACTATCTGAGGGCAGAGCAACATGTGCACTCTTATCAGTAGGTTATAAATAGTAATTTATATTATAATACGCTTTCTTCAAAAGACTATAAAGAAAGCATATAATCTTTATGTAGGCTCTAAATTTCGTAATGTAAGCCGAATAAACCAAATAATTCAACTAAGAAATTTTTAATTCATAGCTATATGTCTATCGTATATATGCTTAGTATATATAGTATGTTATCGTCTGTATATCAATTTGCAGTGTCTCAAAGTAAAAGTTTTGCGCTGAACTACATGGCTTTCTTCACGTAATGTCACTTTACACAATGACCCTGTAACCAAGAGATAAACCTATTTCAATTCAGTTTTTTCTATGTTAGTTTTTCAATCAATTAATTATTCCTAACAGCCACAATACCCTTATTAGCATTCAATCCCTACAGCTCCTTAAAACGGTCACCATGATTTAGCAAAAACGGAAACATAGCTACGGCACTGCAGTCTGCGAAAATAGCCAGTTAGATATTCACAAAACGGTCACCGATTTTTAGAGACCCGGGGCTTCGTAAACACTAATTGTTGAATAATGTAATTAATGTCGTATCCATTACGCGTTTTGTATGCAGCTATTTTGGAATGGAATGTGTCAATCGGCAGTAAGCTTTAAGCAACGTGGCGTTTACATTTGACTATTCTGAAAAGCGGCTTTGGTTTCGATGGTATTCAAGAGACACTAAGGCCGTATAACCGATCAAAACACTCAGCAATATTATTCAACAGCAATTTCCATCTATATAAAATGTTTTGTTGGTTTGGGTACGCTTTAAAAACTCAAAAAGTTCTGCACCGATCGAGCTGAAATTTTTGTATGATATATAATCCGCATCAAGGATTGTTTTTATCTATTTTTTTTTGTACCGGCGGGGTACAGCTAGTAGATTTATATAAATAGATCTGCAGTAGGTCGCTAAACTTAAAGTACTCTACTCTACTCGCGTCTATCATTGAATCTGTCACAATCTGGACGTCTCGATCAGAACTTATTTTCAATAAAATTGAAAAAAGTAATAAAAATATAGTAATTTGAGTACGCAAACTCATAAAGAAGCCAGCGGGGTTACTTTTTACAAGTAAGTACATATACTTACCTACTTTTTGTTCGTCATTCATTAAAACGTAAGCAATTTATTTTTATTTTGAATAAAATAGTTTTACACTTAACAAAGTTTCATGCCAAATAAAAGTGTGCTGCTAATCCCTAAATATTATAAATGCGAAAGTAACTGTCTGTCTGTCTGTCTGTCACGTTTTCACGCATACGCCGCTTAACCGATTTTGATGAATTTTGGTATAGAGTTAGATGGAACCTTGGAGAAGGACATAGGCTACTTTTTATGTGGGTGTGGTGCGCGCGAAGCCGCGGGCAGCACCTAGTAGATAATATGTAGAATAAGTTTACTAGTTAAGCTACCACTAAAAACGATTGAAATCAAAAGCTAAGTCACTTCATAAAAATCTGTCATATCGAAAATCATGAAAGTATAGAATATCTAAAAAGTTTGAAAAGTTTGCTTTAAACAGACATTTTATATTTAAGTTTTAATCATATGTTATTCCTACTTACATAACAGTTTATTTTAAGTAGATACGTGAAGTATCTTATAAAACATATTTGTATAAAATAGAACCTGAGGCAGAATATCTGCCACTGTTGTGGTACCCGCAAAGACTTGCTAAAAACTCCTAAAGTCCTACCACCAAGGAAATATACCCCGGTGGATGGATGAATTTATAATCTCCTCTCTATCTATCAGTGGAAACTTTTAATTGCCATAAGCGTGAATGCATTAATGCATCCCACATGTATCTACTTATAATGTCTAGTGTAATATTGGTAGCATACAGTTTTCCAAACATTCGAAATGAAAATAAAATAAAATATTGATCGAGTATTCAGATCTAATCCAAAAGATCATTTCACCAAGATAAGATAAGATCTTTGGAGATTCTATCTTGTGTGTGTATTGTGCAGTCTTCTTAACAAACAACAGCTTACGTGAGAGAATTTCAATAATGTGCAATGCGATATCAAAGCGATGTTAATTAATGTCTGATCGTAAATTAGGGCGGTTTTATGCGCTATTGTCCATTACAGTGCACGTTGTCGTGATTCGTAATTTTGACAAATATTAATGTCATTAGGAACAGTTACCACATGTAGATCAGTCTTTTCTAATCATTTGACTATTTTATTTATTAAACAAACACCAAAGCCAATAATGAAATTACATGTTTATGTTCATCACCTTTACTTTAGAAGACACACATGCAGATCCTGGTCGGAAAATTTTCATCTATTTTGGTCTGAGTGCTACCATGCTTTAAACACGATAAGAAATTGGTTCCGGTTTTTCATAATGACTGATATTAAATGTACAAATGCCAATACACATGACGTAGGTCTTTAGGCAGCATATTAACTTCAAACCTGGACAGCTTTTTACTTTATATGAAAGTCAAGACCGGTCTGATATGGAGTATTGCTGCCTATAGGTTGGTTCAGCCAAACACCAGTTGGCTGCCTTGAACTTGATCGAGCGAGTATTGAGGCTGATGGGTGAGCAGTTAAACGCTGAGACTAAGTCTCGAGCACCGCCGTAATGTTGCTTGCCTTTCGATCTTTTATAAAATATGTACATTTCGGAGAATGTGCCCAGGAATTTCATGATAAAATTTCTCATTTCTTTTTCACTACTGGACAAGTGGACGTACCGCTCAGTAACATCTATACATTGTAAGTCTATCCCCTTATGAACAAAGCGCTTTACTTCCACATTTATAATGCGTACAACCAAGGATTGAAATACTTTTCCGTCATCTTTTTTTCCTGAAAATTACGATCTGGGTCTCTTCAAATCAGGAGTAAATAGGTGTCTTCTAAACCTTCGTGCCCCATTGTCAGCCGCATCGTCGCTTATCACCAAGCGAGACAGTGGTCTAAAGAAGGTATATCTATGATAAAAAAGTAAAAATAATTGGCCTAGTAGCCCAGTTCATCCGAATGTATCCCAGGCCTTACAGCATTTATGAAATTAGTAGCCAGGATTGTGTCTAGCTAATGTCCAAAAGTGGAACAACCCGGACTTCTTCTGACACTACATAAAAAACACGGTGTTTCCCAATTCATCTTAGTTTATTACCAAACTGTTTGTTTGCAAAGCCAACTGGGTGGTATAATTTCTTGCTTCGTAATTCTTGAAGACTAACGATGGCTGAGCCTTTGAGCCAAGTCACGATTGCCGGAATCTATTGAGGGTCTGCAAGTCATTGCACTAAATACTATTAAAATAAAGTGAGTGTTTGTGCAGCAGTTTGTATCTTTGTTACTCAATCAAATTCTGTGCAAAATGTCTGGCATTATTTATACGTTTTAAAAACTAAAGAGAAAACCGACTTTATGTATATAAAAAACATATTCGATGAATACAATTTTAGATTTATGTTATTTTTTTAAAAACGGTTCGACCGATTTTGATAAAATATAAATGGGACCTGGGAAGTATGCAACAAAACAAACAAAATAATAATTTTCCAAATCGGCTTAGGCGTCTTTGAGTAATCGGTGAATAAACATTAAAAAAAAGGATTCCGACGAATGGAGATCCTCCTCCTGAGAATTACCTCCTCGTAATTATAGATGAGCTTATGTGGATGAGACGTGGTATTAATATAGATATGATCTTGGAATAACGATATATTTTCCAGCCCATATAGGCTGTTTGAGCGAACTCTCGTCAAACAAACATTTTTTAAGATAATGAGATTTGCTGTAGATAATTATTAAAAGTACGTTTTTACAATAGAGACAAAGACAATGGTGGCAATTCGGTCGGTTCATTTCTAATATTAGAAATTGTCTAAAATATATTTTAGTTAGTCATAGCATTTGTAAAACCTATTCGGTTGGTACCATCTAACTAAATAAGGAACGCTTAATTAAATGAGATAAAATTTAATTTGGATAAGTTGGTAACAGCAGAATACCACAGTATAAACCTAATTTTAGCTTATTAGTTAGGTTGGTGCCAACAAAATTGAGGCCAGTGTTTTGAATTATAGTACTATCTATGTAACATGCAGGCAAAGCCACGGCTAGTGACAATAGTTCCTTTAACCTACTCAATAATAACTAACAAGAGTATCTATAGTACGGAGTTGGTTTCTTTAACTTGTCTATTACGTAATGACCAACCAACTAACTAAAGAAAATTGCCTAATGTTTATCCTTTGGGGAAAACTGTTAGTGAGTAAAACTGGCAGTAGAAAAGTTACTGTACACAATATTTGTTCTTACATGTTTTTAGTTTGCTTATATAAAATGAGTTTCATTAACTTATTCTGATCGTTTTTAAAAAAATAAATAATGGTGCACACAACACTATCTAGCCCCAAACTAAGCATAGCTTCTATTATGGTGACCAGATGACAGATAGAATACATGTTTGAAATACATACTTATGATACTTTATAAACACCCAGACACAGAACACTTATATTTATCATAAAAATATTTGTTCTGGGAGGGAATCGAACCCTCAACCGACAGCGCAGAAAGCAGAGCTGGTAAGCCACTGATCTCTTGGTTTTATCGCATAATCACATACGAGAAAGTAATGTAACTTTCTAATGTGTTGTGTATCAGTCATGTGGTAGCTATAACACATTTATGACATTATAAATGACTAGTGTGGTAACAAGTGCGTTCCTATTAGGTATAGGTATACGAACATCCGTTAGTAGAATCCGAGTTAGATCGGCCCATTGAAAGAAAGAAAAAAAATGAAAAAAAATAAAAAAGCAAAAAATATTTATTCAATAAAATTAAATGACCATTTTGAATCGCCTTATATATCTAGGTGCTAGGTGTATCGAGGTACTTGATTCTCCTAATCCCAGTTCTAGAAGAATCCGGTGAAACACTGGTTAAATTTGTTACAGATGCCGAGTCGAGTTGGAACAGATTCGTTACAAACTTTTTTGTCATAAAAATAATCATATTTATATTAATACTAGCTGACCCGGCCACGCGTTGCTGTGGCTCAGTAGTTCTCATACGTTGAACCAATATACGCTAACCTCTTAAATGATCAGTGTTTCTGTTCTATATTGTATTATACATGCATGTATTATACATATAAACTTTCCGCTTGAATCATTCTATCTATTAAAAAACCCGCATCAAAATCCGTTGCGTAGTTTTGAAGATCTAAGCATACATAGGGACAGACAGACAGCGGGAAGCGACTTTGTTTTATACTATGTAGTGAAGCTTAACTTTTGAACCGTAGAATTATAATAAAGTTTTCAATTCTTTGGCTAGCTTGTGAAAGTGCCACTTGCTCATACGAGCTTTACCGAATTTTCTCTCCAAAATCACTTATCCAAACCCAATAGCCATACATCTTCTGAATACAGCGATTCTAAACGAAAACACGTCTTTTCTAGCGATTTGCGGAGATTTATTAGGGGTTTTTAAAGTTTCCGAGCGCGATGCATTCTTGCAAGTTTGTAAATAAAATGCAGCTGAAGATTTCGGTTTAACTGGGACATTTTTGTTTAGACTTTAGGAAGGCATTCGGTGCCATACTCACGCCTGAATACTGACCGTCCATCTTATATGCACATTACTAGCAATACTTATGTTAAAGTAGTTTTGGTCTGACCATGTTGTTGGTAACATGCAACAGAGATGTGAGTAATTATTTTAGGTAAAATTATGACGACCTCTGTGGCGCAGTGGGCCAAGGTCCGGCTGAGACGCAAAAGCTTGCGGTAGTAACTCTGTCTTCTGCACTGTAGGTTGAGGGATCGATTCCCCCCCAGGATAAACATTTGTGTGATGAACACAGGTGTTTTAACTGTGTCTAGGTGTTATATACTATTATAAGTATTTAAAAATATATAAATATTCTATCATCATCTGGTCACCATAATACAAGCTATGCTTAATTTAGGACAAGATGTTGTGTGCATTGTCCAGCAATATTTATTAAATTTATTATTTTCATCTCATTAGTATAGATTAGACAAGGAAGCGACATAAGTACAAATACAAAATACAAAAATACAAAATGTTTTTATTTCTGTAACAGTTTTTAACAATTTCATAAGTGTTGAGACCATCTTTTAAGTAGAAATATACTTGTGTTAGATGGTCTCGCTCTTCCATATCTTATGTTAGGTACAGTTACAGTTTAGGTACGTAGGCAATTAAAGATTACAAAGTAAATACGTACATGCTTAGTGCCTTTAAACAAAATTAAGAACTAAAAATAATTAAAGAAAATAAAAATAAAATGTGGGTAGATAGGTATTACATTATGAGCATTGCATAATGATAGGAATGGCATCAAGGAATAAGTAGGTAACTAGGTCAGGTGCAATGGAGCGAAAATAATAAATATGTAGATACCCACTTATAAAAAGGTTAACAAAGTAATTAAATTAAAGATTTGTATGTTAAAATTTCAGTACAGATAGGTAGGTATTATGTATATCTGCGAGGAATGTTGTGTACAAGTAAGTGTCTGAATGTATTTTATGTTGTGTGTGTATGTGTGTGTGTGCGTTATATTATATGTGATTTTCGGGATGTTAAGTGTGCGTATATGAGAGTTTAATACATTAATATAAGGAAAAAGTGATTTGCAGCAAGGGTGTGTATATTTGTGAGAGGGTGAGATTGTTTGTGAATTTGGAAATGTGCTTGAGTGCTTGATTGATATGATTGTATGCTATGTGAAATGCCTCCAATCTATTTAATCTATTGTGTTATTTGATTTTATTTTATTTTAATCATAAGTTTATGTAGGTACATTTTTGTAGAATAGAAGCTGCTTAATTATATTTCTAATAAACTGTTGTAGACGATATGAATTCAAATAAGTAATTCATGTCTTTGAGTGTGGCAGTAAGCCTATCTATATACCTACTTTTGAATTAAAAGTAAACGCTGAAAAGTATTAGACAAATTTGTGACCAGATCCAATATCAATAAATAAATAATTAAATAAATAAAAAATGCCGGACATATCACACTGAGTCATCTATCCCTAAAGTAAGCTGAGCTTGTGTTATAGGTACCACATGACTGATATACTACTTATATACTTTTTTTTGTATATACATACATATTATACATAGCAACACCCAGACGTAAGACAAATACTTGCAGATCATACAAACATTTGTTCCGCGGCGGGTATCGTACTCCCAACCATCTGCGCCGCCGCCGGGCCTTGGTCCACTGCCCCACAGAGGTCATATAGGAGCAGCAGTTTATTTAAGTAGGAATAAAGAGTGTAATACTCTGTTAATAAAACTTCCATAAGAAACCGGTTTACCTAATGACCTCGATCTGCCCCTTCTAAGTAATCCCTTACCGAAACAGCATAATACTTTTTCGTCGACTCTCCCTACAGCACAATAAATATCGAAACAGTAGAGTAATTACTTAACCTTTTTTACAAGCAAGCAACTGACTGGTATCACAGCTTTAATGTTAGTAAGTCTGTCTTCTGTGATGTAGGTTGTAGGTTCGATCCCTATTCAGGACAAACATTTTTGTAATAAGTGTTTTTTCCGTCTGGGTGTTTTAGAGTCACTAGTGTATTAATTTACATGTATGTAAGTATTCAATCAGTTACCTAGTTTACTATATTATACTACAAGCTTTACTTGGTTTTAGACTAGATGATATCCACCGTAAATTATTTATATTATTTTGGGACAAATTTTTGTATGATCTGCAAATATTTATCTCGGGTCTGGGTATTTCTATGAATAATATGTAAGTATTTACAAAAAAAATACATAACATATCTGTAATGTGGTAATCATATCACAAGGTCTGCTTACTTTGATGCCAGATGATGTTGTGTGAAACGTCCGGTGTTATTTATTTATTTACTAGCAACTCACCACGGCTTTTCACGGATACAGAATAACGCACTTAAGTTAAGCGCTGATACTTCTCTACTTCTTCTGCTTCTTTATTTTCCTTACTAGTTCTCGTCACACGCATGCACACACTTGTGGCTGACAGTACAAACCTCTCGGAAAATGGGTTGGTACCATCTGACGGCCAACTCTACCACCGCGCCCGCTCATTGGTCAAATCTTGTGTTCCTTTTCATTAAATCACTCATCACATTGCAGGAAAGTGATAGGAAAGATGTATGTAAATCTTCACTCCCACATATTGCATATTTTTTTTTTTTAATTAAAAAAATTATATACAAAATAAAATAAAAGCTAGAGAAAAGATGTTACATATCAAAGAAATGCTTCAGTAGGTAGACCTATGTATATAGATTTGTTAATCGTTATAAAACAAATAGTCAAGTTTCACCACAAAAGAGGTTGGGAGCTTAGTTACTGTATTTATTTTTCGTGGGTTCCGTGCCTGTAAATACATCCGTTCAGGGTTGGTTCTCATCCCCATTTGATTGTGGCATGTCCGCGGTAATCCACCATTAGTGGCTACCCGTTCCGCGGATTAGGATTACGAGTGAGCGCGCTCATACTCCTGTGTACTCATTGTAGGATAGGTAGACACTTATTTAACACTTTGCATTTATGTTTAATAAGATGTATGGCGTCCTTGAAATAAGATACAAAATAAATAAATAATGCCTGACATTTTCCACAACATCATCTGGTCCCAAAGTAAGCTGAGCTTGTGTTATGGATATCACATGACTGATATATTACTTATATACTTTTTTTGTAAATACATACATATTTATAGAAACACCCAGAACCAAGACAAATACTTGCAGATTATACAAACATTTGTCCCGCGGCGGAAATCGAACCCGTAACATTCTGCGTCTCAATCGGGTCTTAGCCCACTGCGCTTCAGAAACGTCAAATGCTCTCTGAAATAGCTTAAAACAAGTCCTCTTCAATGTTTTCTGAGATAAAACAAGTCCTCTTCAATGTTTTCTGAGATAAAACAAGTCCTCTTCAATATTTTCTGAGATAAAACAAGTCCTCTTCAATGTTTTCTGAGATAAAAAAACGCACCTCGCCAACCTTAAAACAATCTAAATACTCATTTCTCGCTGTATTATGCAGATTGCAAAATGAGAATAGTATTACCGGAATAATAAGAAACTTGCGTTTACTTACGGAAAACTTACCCCAAGGTGTTGATTTATAACTCAACTAGACCACTAGGGACTCCAGGCCTTGTAACTGCAACCCAAGGCTTACACTAGAAGCGGAAAATCAATTTATTAGTTACTCATAGACAAGTAGTTCACGCAATTCACCGTCATTCGGTGATATTCATGGAAAAGACGAGTGAAGCGAACCCGATGATTTAAGTAGATCTACGCGCAAACGCTGCGCTATCAGTGAGCGAAGCAAGCCGTCAAATCCACATAGGTTTAACATGTTTCTTATAAAACAAATCTTAAATAGTGGTATTAATCATGTCTTCTCGTCAAATAAATATTGGTGATGCACACAACACCATCCATCTGGACCCAAACTATGCAAAGCTCGTATTATGGCGACGAGATGACTGGTATAATACTTATTACGATTACGATTACGCCCATTGTGTCCCACTGCTGGGCAAAGGCCTCCCCTTGATCTCTTCAGTCATCTCGGTTTTGAGCTGTTTGGACCAAAGCTCTATCAAAGGTGTCGAGATCATCTCGCCATCTCTTTTTGGGTCTACCACGGCGCCGTCTCGCTGTCTCAGGGCTCCACTGAGTGGTGATTTTGGCCTACAGCTCATCAGGCATGTGACATACATGACCAGCCCAGCTCCACTTAAGCTTCGCAACGTTTCGAGCAACATCAACAATTTGGGTTCTGGAGCGCAGAATTGTGTTGCGTATGCGGTCGGTACGTTTAACACCGAGAATGCTGCGCTCCATCGCCCGTTGACAAATCTCGAGTTCGGACTTTTGAATATATAATACTTATATATTTTTAAATACATAGTTATGATACTTTATAAAACCCAGACACAGAACAAACATTTATGTTTTTTCACGAAGCCCAAAGTATTTTGAAATATAGTACCAATGACATAAGTCATCGCACAAGACATCTTGAGATAGATAAAGCATTATTTTTAGCCGTCTTGCGAAGCAAACATTGGGCTCTTATTTTATGTATTTGTATCGATTTTAAAAATTATTTATTTTTTCGGTTTTAATAGTAATTTTGGTGATTTTATTCGAAAAGAGTGATTGACTCGGGTGTGAATAATTGGAATAAAAGCTTTGTATTTCTTTGTGATTCGAGCAAAAGTAATCCGTAGTTATCCTTACTATATACATAATATATAATATTATAAATGTGAAAGTAACTCTGTCTGTCTGCTACGTTTTCACGTCTAAACCGCTGAACCGATTTTGATGAATTTTGGTATAGAGATAGATGGGACCTTGGAGAAGGAGATAGGCTACTTTTTATGTAGGTACCATGCGTGCGAAGCCGCGGGCAGCAGCTCTTTTTAAATATAAAATAACAAATGACGCACAAGATACGAGTATGTGACATACTTATGAACAATATAAACAAAATTTCATTATTATGACACATGCCATTAAGAAGAAGAAGAGATAGAAGAACTCAACCTACATCGTTTTCATGTAAGCTTGTATCTTACGGCAGATATCCCAGAGGTTTAACGGGTTTATGTACTGCTAGCGAACCGCTTAATTAAACTTCAGATATGTAAGGTGTAATATGATAGTCCCTAGCAATAGGTGTTTGCTTTATTTAGATATCCGGTGTTCGATACGAATTTTATGACAGTTACTGTCATAAGATTCGTATCGAACACCGGATATCTAAATAAAGCATACACCTATTGCTACTGCCCTCTGTAGGACAAAAAGCACAAGTGCTGTAACCTATGTTTCGAGATAAATTGAAAAAACTTTGCGCTTTAGTGCAATTGCTTTAGAGATGAGTTACGATGCTGAATGTTTTTTATCGTATGTATTATTAATATAAATTCAACGAATTACCTCTCTAATACCAAAAATGTGTGTATTTTGACGCCATTTCTAGTTTACTGTTCGATATATAATGGAATAATAATTATGCTTTTTTTATGTTTTTTCAATACTTTGCCTCTTCGTTTCAGATTGTTTTGAAAATGTTAATTCTATAGTTATTTTATGAAATAAGGTCTAAATATATATGTAAAAGAGAAGTCCACTAACTGACTTAATCACGAAATCTTCAAAACAAGGTTTACAGGTTTGAAACACTATACGGATTTTCGAATTTTGGAAATTATGAAAATTTTGGAAGAGGATGAAAAATATAAAAAAACTTTTATAACTTTCGTAAAAACTTTTGTATGAAAACTCGTATTCAGTAATCATTATCTTTTCCTAAATTTGACATTGTTTTAACTTTCACCTTACACTTACAGATAGAGAATATATTAAACAAAAAATCTAAATAATCCTTATTCAATATAGTCACAAGAACCACTTTGAATCGTCTTCTTACATGCTAGTGAATCTAGATACCTTGTAACCCCAGTTCAAGAAGAATACGTTAAGAAACTCGGCTGGTCTTAGCGCTCTTTTGTATGATACTCGCAAAATTTGTTACGGATGCCGAGTCGAGTTGGAGCAGATTCATCCCAAGCTCGTTTTTGTCGTTTAAATAATGATTTTTTATAACAAGCTTTTCATTACGTCATCAAGGGGAACGCCTCTTCGTAAGCGTACAAACATTGATGTCCCATTTTATTTCGAGCCACTAAAAGTTATTTTACATATAAAAATTTGACTCAACCCTGGTATATTTATAAATCTATTGAAATCGGTACACCTGTTACAACATGATTAAGTTTCAAATATGTTTTCACATTTATAATACTATATTATTTTACTAGCTGTTACCCTGATGAGTAGAATATGATACAGATTATTATTACGATGTTGACCCAAATGTCAGATTAAATTTGCCCATAATTCATATATTTCATTAGATAAGATATGATATGATAATGTGATGGCACTAGGCCAGCCTTGTATCGCGGGAGATCGGTCAAGCAAAACATGATTACCTATTACAAAAGTACACATTACAGATAAAAAATAATAACAAAAGTAAAGAAAAATAATAAAATAATCAAAGTTAACACTAGTGGCTCTGTGAGCTGTAGATCTCGCAAACATTTTTCAAAATGACTGAAATATAACTTTTTTACGTTTTCAACCCGCCATTTTGAACTGAATCCGCAAAAAAATTCTATATAGTTATAGAACCTGCTTACAAAAAATTTCGAGAATCGTGTAAGAAATGCGACCTGTAGACGAGAACATCAGACAGACGCCGGCCGGACAGACATACGAAAACATTAGCTAAGCTAAAACCGAGACACGCGCACACGCTTCGCGCTTGACAGAATAATTGAAATTATACTCTTATATTAATTATAAGAATTCAATAAAAATCCACCTGTCATTCAATTAGTTCACAGCTAAAAACACAGATGGTTTTTTGATAAACAGTTAAACAGTTTTATACTTATATTATTATTTTATTGTTGGTTTAAATTAACATATGCTTTAATAAATATTATTGTAATAAAAATGATTATCACACACATTTGAGAACGAAATTAGGATTTCAGAACAAAAGTATCCAATGATTGTGATATATTGTAAATTTAATTGTTCGATACATACTTTCTTACTATTTTTCAGTTATTAATTAGTTTGGTTTTATAACCGAATATTTCACTTTATTATTTTCTGTTCTCATTATTCTGATATTTACAAGTCTTTCATTTGATTGTTTACTAAATCGGTAAATTCGTTATAATTCTTTTATTAAGACATATATAGCAAAACTATGAATCCATTGTTTCATGAATTATATTTTAACATCTTTTTATTGTTATTAAGTAAATAACTTTCATTATTATACTTAGATTCTTAATAGACTTCTGTGATTGGTTGAATAATGAATATGGTGTGATGTTTTGTATATATTTCAAAAATGTTTAAAAGGCGAGGTTAAAGCCTAAAACGGGTAGATTGGGAGTGACCACCGAACTAGAAAGATAAGTGCCTTGCAATAATATTGTACTAAAATATATTTGTGTTTATTTAATATGTGTACCGTTAACTTTTTGTGTTATTCTCTGTTTGGTTATTTGGTAACTTTAAAACCATATTATCTTTGTGAACTACATACATTTGTATCAGTTAAATTATTCTGTCATTGTTTCCTTATATTCCTTATGGTGTTTATTTTGTAGGAGGGTACTTGTGTTGTGTAAAATTGTAAAGGATCATACAAAAAAGTGTTAGGACCAGACAAGTTTCTTGCCGGATTCTTCTTGAACTGGGGTTAGGAGGAACCGGCACCTAGATTCACTAGCATGTAAGAAGACGATTCTAAGTGGTCCTTGTAATTTTATTGAATAAAGAAAATTGAATATACTATGGTAAATTTGTTATTCTCTCTTCTTATTGAATTTATCCTTGCTTACATTTAGCTTTAATTCCTCATGTGGGAAGTAGGTATTTAACTTCAGTAATTTTACTAACTTTCATTATAAACTTCTAAATCTTGATATTAGGTGTAATATATTATTGCGATTAGAGCAGGTATCTATAAGAATCTAACACGCTCGCTCGGTCAATTATTACTTGCAAAAGCTACAACTACGATACCATTACATACAATATAAAGAAGTCATTAATAATGATAATCGTTATCTGGCTACTTGTAGACTCAAATCCTTTAGTCAAGATTCTGAATAGGTACGTAAATACGTATTATCCGTACCAGCTCACACTTTTAAAACTGATACAGAACTGTAAAGCTTTGTCACAAAGCCAGCTCTCATGCCCTCAGGGCCTGAAGCTTTCAAACCTTCAGATGGTGTCGAAGCGTCGCTGCGAGCTTTTTACTGCACCGATGAAAGCCACCGCGGTGCTATACGTCGCAATCAGGTAGAGGACACAATTACAGTACGTAGCGGGGATATAAGCTGTAGCGGAGAGATAATTGTTTGTACACCGTTATTGTTTGGTAGATGGAATAAGCCACCATTTTATAAAGTAAAAACGCGTCTATGATTATACCCATAACATGTCTTCAAATATTTGAGATTTGATACATGTTTAGAGAAAATATTGTTTTTTACTACCGAGCCTAATTTGTTCTGTGTTTTATGGAAAAACATGATTTATACATGATAAGTATATGATCGGTATGATCTACATTATTTGTCTCCGGTCTGGGTGGTTTTCTTAGCATAATACGTATTTAAAAAAAAAAGTGGTGGTACCCATAACACAAGCTCTGCGTACCTTGGGGCCAGATGATGCTGTGTCAAATGTCCGGCATTATTTATTTACTTTGACAAGGGGTACAAAAACCGCTTGTTCTCGTGGAAGAATCTAAACCTTACAATCTTATGCATAGCGGAGTGCGGCTCCGTTCCACGCTACAGACCCATTCAGCCTGTAAACAGAGCTCAAGAATTCAGCTGGGGACGTTTTGTCCCGTATTGTATGGGTAAGTGGTCTTTTTGGTTGAAAGCTGTTGGTTTTCCTCTAAGACCCCTTGTGGGGTACCTTATCAATATCTTATTTTGCTTGGCTACCTTAAAAAAAGGTGTTTAAGAAAAATAAAAAGGCTTATGACTATAATCCCGAGGCTTAGGAGACGTCTCAAATCTCTGGTTACTTAAGAACCTTCGTGGTACAGTGGGCAAACGCTCGGCTTAGACGCAGAAGGTAGCGGGCTGGTTCCCGCCGCGGGACAAATGTTTGTATGATCTGCATGTATTTGTCTCGGGTCTGGGTGTTTCTATGTATAATATGTATGTATTTAAAAAAAAACGTATATAAGTAGTATATCAGTCATGTGGTACCCATAACACAAGCTCTGCTTACTTTGGGGCCAGATGATGCTTTGTGGAATGTCCGGTATTATTATTATTATTATTATTTGTCCCGCGGCCGGAATCGAAACTGCTACCTTCTGCGTCTCTGCCTTTGCCCACTGAGGCACAAAGCATTTTGAATCTTATTTCCATGACATAAATATGTCGCCATGCATCTTATATATCAAACTCGAGACCCGAGACAAATACTTGCAGATCATACAAACATTTGTCCCGCGGCGGGAATCGAACCCGCAACCTTTGGGTCTCAGCCGGACCTAAGCCCACTTCGCCACAGAGGTCGTCTGTTTGTATGTTCTGCAAGTCTTGGATCTGGGTTTTTCTATGTACAATATATATGTATTTACAAGTATATAAGTAGTGTATCAGTCATGTGGTGTCCATAACACAAGCTTACTATGGGGCCAGATGATGCTGAACTGTCCAACATTATTTATTTATTTTATCTTTGAAGAAGTCTAAGGAGGTTAGTCAAAGGCATGTTTAAATTTTATATTAGACACTTGTCCGCATTCTTACACAGTAGTATGTAGTAGCTGGTATTCCGTACGTGGAGGCTCTTCGCTTCTAAGCGTTTCTAATTTAGATAGATGGTACCAACCGAATAAGTTTTACAAATGCTATGACTAACTAAATATATTCTAGTCTAGAAAATTCCTAATTTTAGAAATGAACCAACCGAATTGCCACCAATATCACTCGTATAGCTTTCTTTTAGATCAATTATTTTCTTGTAGATATCAGGCTGTTACACTGTACAACTCTCTTCCTGTGGCTATGAAAATCATAGAAAGTCCCACTACATTTGAGTCAGCATTGATAAAGCTTTTGCTGGAGGGTGCTTCTATACAGATGATGATTTTAAATTAATAAAAATGTGATTATTTGTAATTATTTGACATACATACTACTCTTTTATATTATCATTACGTTTTCAGTATCATTGTGTCTGAATTTTAAGTATTTCAGACACAATGTAGAAATTGTTATTGTATAAATTCTTACCTTATCTTATATCAACTGGCCTGTGAGCTCAGTTGGTAGTAGCTGTGCCTTCTGCGCTGTAGGTTGAGGGTTCGATTCCCTCCCAGGATAAACATTTGTGTGAAGAACATAGGTGTTTGTTCTGTGTCTGGGTGTTATAAAATCAAATAAGTATGTATTTAAATATATATAAGTATTCTATCAGTCATCTGTTCACCATAAAACAAGCATAAAAATAATTATTTTATTTTATTGAATAAATAAAACCCCACTATACACGTAGGTACAACTAAAAATTTATTTTCAAAATTTTTATTTTAGTGTATTATTTCTTTGTAAAGGTTATTAATACATATTACCGTGCATTATTTCCTCACGATTAAATTAGTAGGCTGTGAGTAAAAACTCTGATTAGGGGCAGACAGATGGACATCAGCGAAACTATAATTTGATGACCTCTGTACCGCAGTGGACCAAGACCCGGCTCGACCCGAAACGCAGAAGGTTGCGGGTTCAATCCCGCCGCGGGACAAATGTTTCATGATCTGCAAGTATTTGTCTCGGATCTCTTGCTTCTACGTATCTGATGATGCTCATCATCATGACTGATGATGATAGGTATTACCTGGGGCAAATCAATGGCGCAAACGTAACCGCGGGTTCTTAGTTATACTCTAAGCGCTTTACACTACACCGTACGATTAGTACCTACTTAGCTTTGAGGCCATGCAGTGGGTAAGCAATGTCCAATGTAAGCTAGCTATTGCCTGACTTAAGGCTTGGTTTAAGTCACAAGATATTTTAACATATTATACTCTTAATTACAAAATATTTTTTTTCGGAAGCCTTCGAGCGGCCTTCGGGTGGCCTATAGACACCAGAATTGGCCACTGAATAAAATCAATAAAAAAATAATGCCGGAAAGTAAGCCCTAAAGTAAGTACCTAGAAGCTTATGTTATGGTTACCATTTGACAGATATACTACTTAAATACTTTATATATTAATACGTAAAGCAAAAAGGGGTCTTTTAACGAAATTTGCGCGGACGGAGGAGTATGAAATTTCGCACTCTTATAGTTTATATAGAGAAGGAGTGCAGCATGCTAATATTTTTTTCAAATTACATATAAAAAATACATTAATTATTAACTAATAATGGTTGAATTTCGACCAAAGGGTGACCACGAGTACATAGAAAAACCTGAGACAAATACTTGCAAATCATACAAACATTTATCCCGCGGATATAGAACCAGCAATCTTCTGCATCTAAGGCGGGCGTTTACCCACAGCGCCACAGAAGTATAAAATAGCGAGTAATGTATAATTCATCAAACATAATGCTCGTTTAGCTGGGTTCCGGATAATATGTGCCACTCATCTAACTCGCATTTCCCGTATCTTGTTATTCGGTACAGTCTGTTCTATTATGTCCTTCTATCTTATAAACACACACTAGCAAATGAAATGCGAAAATATGTTGCTATCTCTACTCTTTGGCATTCGAGTGACAAGGACAGAGCATACTTAAACGCCACGCTAACTAATAACGTGATTATAAGATACAAGGCTATACCTAAAATATATTTATTCAATACAATCTCAAGGATCACTTTGAAACCTTTTACATACTAGGTGAATTTAGGAGCCGATTCCTCATAACCCAAGAGGTTGGCATTGAAATAAATGTAACATTACAATTATGACAATGCAAGAAAAGTTTAATGACGCATCTTCCAAAGTATTAAAAAGTTTCAACAAACATATCAACACCATTTAGCAAGATAATCAACAATCCTAAAATTACATAATTAACACTCCTATAATTCAATTCAATTCCTATAATTAATACATAACTAGCTAACGTGGCTCTAAAGTATGCTCTGTCCTTGTCGTTCTTATCATAATCATCTTCCTGTCCTTTTCCCACATTATGTGGGGTCGGCACAACATGGTGTTCTTCTTCCATTCTCCTCTATCAGCCGTCATCTCAACACTCACTCCTTTCTTACTCATGTCATCCTTCACACAATCCATCCATCTTTTGGCCTACCTCTACTCGTAAATCCATCAACATTCATACCAAGCACTCTCCTAGTTACATGCCATTCTTCCCTTCTCATTACATGCCCATACCCTGCTAGCCTGTTGCTCCTCATCTTTTCTGTCATGATCTGTCCTTGTCTTTCTAATGTCAAAGAATAAAGATGGCGACTGATTTAATCAATGCATTAGCTAGTGCGTGTTTATAAGACTCCTATTGTCTATAAATGTATCATATAATGTGTTGTTTAAATTAGTTACCATCTCTTTTATCAATATTAAATACAAAGACAGATCATACTTTAACTTCACGCTAGTTAATAATGTTTTTATAAGATAGAGGGTTAAGGGATTATTGGTGCCTAAGATGCCTTCTTTCCAAACATAAGATCGTGGGTTGGAATACGGTCGTGCAATAATGGATTTTTCTGTTCGAAAAAAATATGCAAAAATGAAAAAGAAACTGACATGTCGTAGAACCTACAATGTGAGTTCATCCTCCTTCAACCCATGATTAATCAACCCAAAATAATTTTAGCTCTGTTATACCCAATCCAAAAATCCAAGAAAAAATTGAATACAAATGAGTCACAGTGTATTCTAAACAGCACATACACCGTAATATACTTATATAAAAAAATATGATGAAATTTTTACTCATAGTAACTGCAAATATTTTTAGGTACAAACGTTTGTTTGTTAAGGAGAACATAAACAAGTAAAATAATAACAAACGAACGTTTGTGAAGATGTGCCAAGAGCAAGAACATAGCCTTTGAGGTGCTCTTTAATCCGTTAACCTCTATTTTTCTATTATACTAGCTGCTGCCCGCGGCTTCGCACGCATGGTACCTACATAAAAAGTAGCCTATGTCCTTTTCCAAGGTCCCATATATCTCTATGCCAAAATTCATCAAAATCGGTTCAGCGGTTTAGACGTGAAAACGTAACAGACAGACAGACAGAGTTACTTTCACATTTATAATATTAGTAAGGATTGTGCCTACATACAGGCAGTATTGCAATGAACATCTAATAAACGGACGTGTCTCGTGATTCTACCTTTCATTTATAAACACGCACAATACTCAGTAGGGAACATGCCATATACGGCACAAGATCAACAGCCTAAAATTTTAAGCTTCTAGTTCTGAAAATAACAATACTTTCATCCCCCTTTTTAACACTTTTTTCCAATTAAAAAGTAGCCTATTTCCTTTCCCAGGCTTATCTGTGTACCAAATTTTATTTAAATTTGTTCAGAAGTTTTGGCGTAAAAGCGAGACAGACAGACAGACAGAGTTACTTTCGCATTTATAATATTAATATTATAGTAAGGATAGTAAGGATAAGGATTATTAACTAGCATGACGCTGTTCTTGTCATTCTAATGTCAAAGAATAGAGATCGTAACAGATTAAAATGAGACAAACGTTTACATGATCTGCAAGTATTTGTCTCTGGGTATTTCTATGTAAATATATTTATAAAAAAATGTATTTAAGTAGTATATCAGTCATGTGTTTCTCATAACACAAGCTCTGCTTAATTTGAGATGATGCTGTGTGAAATGTTCAATATTTATTTTATTTATTCACTAACGCATCCTCCAAATTATTGTAAAAGTTTCAACAAGGCGCAAAACATCACAACAACTCTGAACTTAAAATTTACAATACATTTTATGGATAAACAAATACAAATTCTTTTTAAATTAGTACCTTAGCTAATTAGTAGATTAACTTAAAATAATTTTAACGTCATATAGGTAATTTTAGACTGATATACTAATTATATAGTTTTTGTTTGTAAATATATACATATTATACATAGACAAATACTACAGGCAAATACTAGCAGATCATACAAACTTTTGTCCCTCGGCGGGAATCAAACCCGAAACCGTCTGCGTCTTAGCCGGACCTTGGCCCACTACGCCACAGAGGTCGTCAAGAAAAAGTAATTTAATTCAAATTTCAGGGATGCTTTAGTGACGTGATAAGTAATAATTTAACTAAATGATGTGCGTAGTATCACGTAGCATCTTTTACCTTGAACCCTGGACAGAGCACAAGCATGAAACAATCGTAAATATTAGATGAGCTGCTTGCTTTTGGTTGCAGCTGTGACGGAAGGGTGGAAAATTATTGCTTTAGAATAACTGAACATGGCACTTATGAGCGGTATACCAGTACTGTCAAAGATAAAATTGAGAAAAGCAAGTCGTAAATCCTAAAGTTTGAAGATATAATGAATAAAAAACTAGTGGCTCTGTGAGCTGTAGACATCGCGAACATTTTTTGAAATGACTGAAATAATAACGTTTTTTACGTTTTCAACCCCCACATGCCACCCCTATGCCATTATGAAAAATTTTCAAAAAAATAATCGAAAAAAAAATCGATATAGTTATAAACACAACAAAATTTCACGAGAATCGGTTAAAAAAATGCGACCTGTAAAGGAGAACATCCGAACAGTGCCGGTCGGACAGACAGACAGATACGAAAGCATTTTTGACTAAGCTGAAACGAAGGCACTCGTTCGCGCTTCGCGCTCTCTCGGTCAATAATGCCGGATATTTCACACAGCATCATCTGGCCCCAACGTAAGCATATATACTTTTTTTTTTTAATACATACATATTATACATAGAAACACATGTGCCAAGTGTACGAAAAAAGACTGAGGCGCACTTTAATCCTTTCACCGCACTGGTTCTAAGCAACTAGTTATAAGAAGAAGTAGTTAATAATATCTTATGTCCGATTTTTATCAAACAAAACAATCAGTTCCATAGAATTTAAAAGCATCCGTCAGTTAAACGGACCGTTATTTTCTAATACAAAAGTTAACTGACTAATGATTGCATTCGTAAAAACCCGGTCAGTTAATTCTAAGGAAACGCAAGTTAAAATATTGTAGATTCCAATTATTAATTTATTTAAAAAATCACATTTCCGAAATCCCCATAGAATTTATAATTTCAATGAATTACATTACTTCTTCAAATATCCCTTTTTAAAATAATGGATGTTTATTCACCATAATACTCATCCAGCAGTCATGTGCAAGCTTATACAGAGTGAGTTAAAACTAGTCTTGTCCGTATAAAATAATTAATTCGCTATGTGAAGAGAAATGGGGTGCCTTGTATATACATAGACAATAGATACATATTTGTAATGTGATGTTACGACATCACATTACAAATCTAAATATGTTTGTTACGACAAACGTATGTTTGTGCGCTTAATTCGCAAATGCTGGCTAGTAGTTTTTGTCTTCGTGGAGTGGGAGTTGGGAGTTGGGAGATGGGAGATGGGAGATGGGAGATGGGAGATGGGAGATGGGAGATGGGAGATGGGAGATGGGAGATGGGAGATGGGAGATGGGAGATGGGAGATGGGAGATGGGAGATGGGAGATGGGAGATGGGAGATGGGAGATGGGAGATGGGAGATGGGAGATGGGAGATGGGAGATGGGAGATGGGAGATGGGAGATGGGAGATGGGAGATGGGAGATGGGAGATGGGAGATGGGAGATGGGAGATGGGAGATGGGAGATGGGAGATGGGAGATGGGAGATGGGAGATGGGAGATGGGAGATGGGAGATGGGAGATGGGAGATGGGAGATGGGAGATGGGAGATAGGAGATGGGAGATGGGAGATATAGGTTATTTTGTATCCCGAAAAAACAACGGGAACGGAAACGGTAACGGGGCAGGCGAAGCTGCGGGTGGCCGCTATCGCCATTTATCAATATTTATCTGTAACATTGTTTATCTCTGTAATTATTGCAATAATTTGAATAGCTATCTTTTTTTTATAGCGATGTAGAGTTGTTCCCTTTATGCGTTCTTAATTATATGAATTAAGAACGCTAAAAAATATTCCCTATATATTAGCGTTCTTAATTCATATAATTAAGAACGCTAATATATAGGGAATATTTTTTCAAACTAAGACGCAAAACTAATGGCATGCAATTTTTTTTTATTTCTCTCGGATACACATGATTAGCTAAAAATAAATAGACAAACTTTTTACACTAGTTCTAAATATAGTATTCCTATTTACTGGCTGGTCACGTAGTTAAGAACGCTAAATAGTTTATACCTTTATTCAAATTTAAATAGAGAACACTCAGTCGATTTGTTACTGTTTGTATAATTTTGGCGCCATTTAGTGCTGTAAAAGATTAAAAGTGATTGCTTCTTATAAAAAAACAATGGTAAAAAACTTGTGATAAATCTACAAGGGAAGTAATAATAAAACTTCGCCGGAACAATTGGTCTTATAAAAAGACAGCCGACCATCTGCAATTTTCAAAAACGATGGTTTTCCACGCTGTAAATCATTTTGCTACGTATTAAAACTACTTCGAATGTTCCACGTGTACCTAAACAGAGAAAAACAACTCCTCGAGATGACCGAAACATCGTTCGTATGGCAAAACAAAATCCTTTTAGGGTCCAATAAGCTGAGAAAAGAATATTTTGGTGAAAACAACCCTTTAGCAATCTCAGCACGCACTATTCGAAGACATTTGGTAGAAGAAAAATTGCACGGTAGGATAGCAAGAAAGGTACCCATGTTGAAACTTTGCCACAGACAAGCCCGGCTTGCATTTGCAAGAAAGTATGAAAACTGGAATGTGCGACAGTGGAAAAATTTCCTTTTTCTGACTAAACGAAAATAAACAGAGTATGTTCTGATGGAAAACGATATGTACGACGTCCACCGAATACAGCATTCGACTCGAAAAGTACACGAAAGTTACATTAAAGCACGGTGGTGGAAATGTGGAAATTTGGGGGTGCTTTTCTGGACATGGTGTTGGACCTGTAAAGTTGATAGAAGGTAACATGGATCAGTTCCAATACAAAAATATACTGGAAGAAACAATGTTACCTTACGCTGAAGACGTTCTAACGGTTATTTGGACATTCCAGCATGGCAATGATCCAAAGCACACTGCACGCACCGTAAAGGAATTTCTTACAGCGCAATCAGTTTCTGTCTTAGACTGGCCAGCTAACAGCCCAGTTCTAAACCCAATAGAGAATCTGTGGTTCGAAGTAAAGAAAAAGGTTTCAAATACACAGCGTCGGAATTTAAGAGAGCTGTACGACGTTTTTTTAGAAGAATATAACTCTATTTCTCATGCGAAATGTCAAAAATTAATAGAGTAAATGCCTCGCCGTTGTAAAGCAGTAATTAAAAGCCGTGGATATGCTATTAACTATTAACTTTAGTTAAAAATGTATTAAATTGATTTTAATTTTTTTTGCGCTACATATTATGTGATTTTTAAAATGTAAGTGTCATACAAAACAATTCCCGAGCAGTTTAATAAATCGTTCTTAATTATTTGTCCAGCTTCAGTACTATTTGAATGTGTTACTTTGATAAAATAAATAAAATGTGAAAAAAAATAGTTTGCCATTTTATTCTTTATTCCTAAGCCTATAACTGCCACAACTGTATATAGCAATACTTTTATATTTTTTGCGAAGTTGTAACCGCCCAACGAAGTGGGCACGACCCGTGCCCACTTCGTACTTCCTTCACTGCCCACTTAACTAGTTGAATTTTAAGTGTATTATCTCTTCATTTATGATTTAAAAATTCTAGACGGCCATTCCGCGATGATGCTAAGACCAGACAATAGACTGCGACTTTGTGTATAATAAAACAAAACAAAACCACTTGACATCGTCAAATTTTCATCAAGACACGCCTGTATTAATGACAAAAATGCTAAGACATTCAAGACTTCGGATTGTTCTCGAAATTCAACTAGCATCTAAGACGAAGACGAGTGTTCCTTGTGCCCTGTGCAAGCAAAATCTACAAAAACGATTACATGTTAACTGTAGGTACTTGTACATACATTGCAAGTCTGTCAGTTAATTGTCAGAGATTAAACAGATGGACAAATATTTAGTACAATTCCGCCAATCTATTCCTAAAGAGTTACCTCCAAAAGAAATTCGACACGTGTTTCGCCCCTCCACGAGGCAATTTAGGAATAGATTGGCGGAATTGTAGTAAATATTTGTCCATCTGTTTAATGTTTTGTAATGGATTTCCGCAAAGTTACGCCTGAATCAATTATCTATAATTGTCAGTGAGTAAAGCAACATGAAAGCATTCTTCTCAACAATCATTTCAATTATATTTATAATAACCAATCTTAAATGGCGGCTTTAGCTATGTTCTCTCACAGAC
This sequence comes from Lampropteryx suffumata, assembly GCA_948098915.1. NCBI lineage: Eukaryota > Metazoa > Arthropoda > Insecta > Lepidoptera > Geometridae > Lampropteryx > Lampropteryx suffumata. The sequence continues at coordinate 16,361,698 of OX402557.1, read as the reverse complement.
TCTCTAACTCTTTCACTCGTATTGTGTGAGAGAGATTATATGACTATTTATTATCATTTAAAATTAGATTCATTTTTAAATATTGCTAATATGCCAGTGAGAGGAAATGAATACATCCGCAATTTCAGATTTTTTTTTTTTATTAAAATCGGTAATAGTTTTTATACGTCCTGTATTCGGCATTCGCTTCCGTCGATTCAAGTGCACAACAAACATCCAGGACGGATGAGGACCGCATTGTGAGCCTTCCGCTCCTGAGGGAATCGCAAGGACAGGGGAAGTTGTTCAAATAAAATCTTGGAAGTCATAAAAGTGATTCATACACCTACTCAGAAGTGAGTTGTCGTGGAACGTGCCTTCGGATATGCTTTCAAAACATATTCTTTGCTGTTGAGGGGTTATTTCTCTCGGGTCACAGTTTCTTGGGAGCGCTAGATAATTCAAATAGAGGAGTAAATAAATAAATATTGCTGGACAATTCACACAGTATTTTTTTTTATCTAGTCACTAGTTAAGCAGGCTCCTTTCTTGCACGCAGCATCATCTTGCCCCAAAATAGCTTGTGTTATGGTGACTAGATGACTGATATAATAATTATATATTTTTAAATAAATATGATACTACATAATATAAGACCCAGGCACATTGTGTTAATTAAACAAATGATTGTCCTGGGAGAGAATCGAAACCCCAACTTACAGCACAGAAGGTAGAGCTACTGAGTTGACCAACTGAGTTGTCATGCCAGTCTGTGACCAAAATAAAATTTTCAAAATTTCAAAAATTTTCTTAATTCAAAAATTAAGCCTTTTAAATTTGTAACCCCACATGTTCGTGAAGAAACTATCCGAGTAGGGCAAATTGAAAAACAGCGCTGTGTAGGTCTGCTACCTACCTATTAACAGCAGATGCTAAATTTGCACCCATTGACCTTAGTAAGCCTAGGGATTAAAGATATTAATTCAAAATATTTACCAGTTTCGTACCTATATTAAGGCAAAAGATGATTTTATATTTATATATATGACGGTGTAATTAGACTAGAGTCCGGCAACCGGTGGTTGAACTGATAGTAGATCATTTCAACGAGATTTAATTTACATTACTTTAGTTTTTAATTTACTTGCGAGTATGTGGCATAGATTACCGTATTCTTTCAATATTTTAATATTTAAATGACCGCACTCTTGCGTATTGGATATTCATTTCAACTTCATACTAACACGCGTTCTTGCGAAAAAGATTCTTGACATATACACAGACAGACAGATGGATAACGAAATCATCCTATAAAGTTTCTTTTTTTTCTTATTACTACGTAGGTAATAATCAAATATTATGACAGTCCCTTGTCTATAAAATTGGAATAAACAATAAATATTAATATTTGAAATAAATATAAACTCGCTGTTCCCAAAGTTAGGCTCGCAAAAGTTAATAATGTTTTAAAAATGTGTTAGTTTGGTCTATTTTAAAATATAAAAACGTAATAAAACATATAACAAAATAGATAATTGACTGACCTGTCAGACCTGTAAGATCAGCTGCAGGTTGAGCTGCAGGTTCGATTCCCTCCCAGGATAAACATTCGTGTGTTTGTTCTGTGTGTGGGTGTTATAATGTATCATAAGTATGTATTTAAAAATATATACATAAGTATTCTATCATCTGGTCACCATAATACGAGCTATACTTTGGGCTAGATGGTGTTGTGTGCATCCACCAAAATTTATTTATTATTTATTTCGAAGATAAATCAGCTTCGGATAAATCAGCTCCAACTAGGCATCCGTAAAAATATTAGCAAGGATCATACAAAAAAGTATGAAGTCCAGATGATTTCTAGCCGAATTCTACTTGAACTGGGGGAACTTGTTAGGAGGAACCCGCACCTAGATTCTCTAGTATGTAACGATACGATTCAAAGTGGTCCTTTTTATTGAATTATGAATTGATTTGATTTGATACCAAATTGTCTACCTGCAGTACCTCTTTAGTTCTTACTACAAATACACTCTCTGGCATTTGAAAAAGCGTGGCTCAGTACACATAAAGTTTCACATCTGCTTAGAAAATCGACAAAGTTAAATTGGAGATCAGTATCTCAGCCTCGGAGAATACGATCTCAAATATACATTCCTTTGCTTGGCTTTTGTCTTGTTGCTTATGGATTTAGTTTAAATTCCGTTTATAATGAAGAAACCTAGGAAACCTAATTCTGATCATTTTAAATTGTTTATGATAAGATCAAACTAGGTGAAGGTTATAGGCCACCTTGGGTCACTCAAAGATCCGTCATGGTCCAACGGGTGTAATAACCGAGATCAACAACTTGATGTGTCCTCAGCTAAGCATGTTTAGACTTTAAGCTAAAAGCTATCATGTATGTAGGTAACATAACAACCGTAAGGTGACCTGAACGTGTGGCTTAGAGTCTGAAAATGCTAAGCGTCAAGTAGTTAGTCCCGCTTATTGCAGTCGTTAGAACATGTAAGATTTTGAAGTGCCCTGAGGTGGCCTATGACTCGTTACAATAAGGTTGACCCTATTCAATACAATACAAATATATTTACAAATACAAATATTTTTATTTTCAAAGAACATAGATTAAGAACATACAATATACTTACAATATACTAATATACTTGTGGCTCTAGGGTTAGTCTGTATCGCGGGTGGCCGGTTGACAACAATGAATTACCACTAAAAACAGAAGGATACACTGAACAGAACCAACAATGAGTAGTGGTAAATAATATTAATAATAATGAACCCTGAGAAAATAGAGACTTAAAGGAATGACCCGGATTTTTTTATAAAAACTACTGTTCATATGTGTGTACGTGGGTGTGTGTGTATGTGTGTGTGTGTGTGTGTGTTTAAGTGTGAGCGAAGGGTGTGCGCGCGTATGGAGCAGGGAAAGGGACTGCTGGGTAATGTGGAGTGATGTAACATAAAAAAATTTACTATGATTGAATTGATAAGAGACTTTGGCACATTGAATGAAAGATATTAGTTAATTAGTTCTTAAAGTATAGTAATAGGAACTCTAGTTAAGTATTGCTGTGCCCTCACAGGGTTTATGTTTGAGACTAAAACAATGTATGTGTTCTTGTATCATCTTACTGTAACAACAAAATTGCAATAAATATTTCTATTACTATTATCAGAATCAGGTTTCCCAGGTTCCTTTATTATAAATGCAATTTATACTGAACTTCATAAATGGTAAAAAAGTTGCATTTTCAAAGAAATAAAGGGGGCTGTTTGAAGAAAATAACATCACGCGGACGTAAGGGAGTTTCACGTACAAAAGTATAATGCAATGTGTGTTTTCTGTTCGTTAGGTACATTGTTATTTACTTGCAATACGAGTTGGGGAATGCGGTGGAGGTTTATTTCAATTTATTGCATTCTGAGGTCGAAATAACGTTTGTTCTTGTTTCCTGGTCTCTGTGGTTTGAAAGTGCAGTATCGGGTCAAAGTTGCTCGCAATTTCAATTATATACTTTGTGTTCTTGTATAGTAGGTAGTTATTAGTTTTTTACGAGTCTGTTCGAACTTTTAGTATAGTAAAATGTGCTTTATTTTGACGCAATTTATTAATAAAACATTGGTTTTCTGTGAAGATTTCCGAAGTCAGTAAGGATAATTCAACAACACCTAGTTTGCAAAATTTAAGAATTTATTATTGAGTTTCCGGGAGTTTTTTGTTGAGTCGTTTTTTATATGAGTAAATGTAGCGAAAAAAGCATTCTTTAATTTCTAGGCATGGTTTGCACCCTCTCTTAAAATGATATACTTAGTGATATTAATAAAACCATATTTTTCCATAAATATACACCGTAAAAAAGTTTCGTCCTAAAATAATTTAAAATGAAAAAGTGTCAATTATAAGAAACTGGTGACAATATCCTTGTCTTCCCCTCTTACAAAGAATACTATTAATTCACCGTCTCCATCAAGTTATCTGTATGACTCTTCAGTGCCTGGACAAGAAAATATGTACCTAGTACCTAAAATAAGTAACACATTTTTTTGGGGTTGTAGGGGTTTTTAGGGGTTTTTAGGGATTGTAGGGGTTTTTAGGGGTTGTAGGGGTTTTTAGGGATTGTAGGGGTTTTTAGGGATTTGTAGAAGTTTTTAAAGGTTGTAGGGGTTTTGTAGGATTTTTTAGGGGTTGTAGGGGTTTTTAGGGATTGTAGAGGTTTTTAGGGATTTTTGTAGGGGTTGTAGGGATTTGTAGGGGTTGTAGGGAGATTACCTTACGTAACTTAACCAGCACAAAACTTAACCCGCGAACTGCATGCAGCTCGCGCACTACGCAACCTCTAGTCTATCTATATATATACATATATATTAAAAGAAAGTCGTGTTCCGATTGAATGAGACTTAAAATGATGAAGTATAGTTAGTAACTTGGATTAGCATATAGGCTATTTTTTAACCTAGAAAAAATTACGGAATCAGGAACGGGGCGGCGAAGCATCGGGTGGCCGCTAGCGCCATCTATCAATATTTATCCGTATTTTTGTTAATCTCTGTAATTATTACAATAATTTGAATAGCTATATATTTTTAATAGCGATATTAGTACTTTTGTATTTTTTTGTGAAGTTGTAATCGCCCAACAAAGTGGGCACTGGTCAGCTATTTAAATTATCAAACACAATAAATAATAAATAAACTAAGCATAGCTTAGACTATGGTAACCAAATGACTGATATGGTTTTTTTCTTATACTCGAAAATAGATAACTTATGATACCATAACACCCAGACGCAGAACAAACATCTATCAGTATATATCAATCTCAAAACAAACATGAACGAGTTCTGCTTCTTCTTATCGTGTCATTAGTTATTTCTAACCAGTGTGATGAAAGGATTAAAGTGCGCCTCAGAGGTTCCTTTCGTGCACTTAGGTAAGCCTTAATGTAAGCTCTTGACCTTGCCGACAAGACCCGCAGGAAAGATGAATCAGTACATGCGGTGTCGGTTCGGTTGCAGGTGCATAACGGCTGGCACCGAGCCGGGCTTCGGTTCCCCATACTTAGAACTGAAACTCAACAAATTTTTTTTCATCAAACTCAAACGTGTGGGGTATCTATAGATAGGTCTTCAAAAATGATATTGAGGTTTCTAATATTATTTTTTTCTAAACTGAATAGTTTGCGCGAGGGACACTTCCAAAGTGGTAAAATGTGTCGTCCCCCCCCCCCCCTGTAACTTCTAAAATAAGAGAATGATAAAACTAAAAAAATATAAAATGTACATTACCAAGCAAACCGAAATAGGTTTGAACGAGATCTAGTAAGTAGTTTTTTTTTAATACGTCCTAAACCGTAAATATCAACAACTTTATTAAAAAAATACGCTATTATTAAAACATCGATCAAAGTTACAACGAACTACAAGAACTTTTATATTATGTTACTTGCTGTTACGGTACCCTCATGGGCGTGTCCGACTCCCACTTGGCCGCTTTTTCTTTATTGTTTATCCAGCCTATTCAAAAGTTGCCTGGAAAAGAAAGCTTTTAGCGATAAAACCGCCCATTTTAAATTTTTTTGTATTCTCTTTGTGTACAATAAAGTGTTTATATTTCCATTGGTTATAAGAAGCTGAATTCCCGAGTTATATTCATGTCCAATGGCGTAATAGTCTGAGAGACGTCATCGTTGCAGGGGAGATAGGGGAAAGAGGATAATTAACAATTAGTTAATGGAATGGGAGGAATGTTTGCGAAGCACTCCAGCCTCCTCCATAGCAGGTTACCCAGCGCATTGTCAAATGGATTAGGTAACTTTGTTTTTTTTACTTCTAATTTTGAAATTTTATTTTTTTACAAACTTTATTTCATTACTTTATAGAGTCAATGGCCAACTCTGGTGACTGAGTACTCACAGTAGTCTTCTTCTTCTTCTTATCGTGTCACTAGTTATTTCGAACAAGTGTGGTGAAGGGATTAAAGTGCGCCCCTCAAAAGCTTCATCGTGCACTCGAAGTAAATAAATACCTTAGAAGGATTAGCAGAGGTAGCTTTTATTTGTGTAATTTTTTTTTTTTTTACAAATTGTTTTTGAAATAACAAAATTACTCAAGTCAAGTTAAGTCAAAGATACTTTATTCAATACAATCACAAAGATCACTTAGAAATTTCTTACATACTTGGTGAGTTTATGTGCCGATTCCTCCTAACCTAAGCTATAGAAGAACCGGCAAGAAACTCGTCCTGTACCTACCTAGCGCTTTTTTGAATTATCGATCTTATACACTAATTTATAAAATAACTACCTTAACTACGAAAACCAAGAGAGTTTATACATTTCAAATGTGTCAGTTTAACTGTCTGAGGGCACAGCGACATGAGGCCATGCATTGTTCAGTCAATGGCCAATTCTGTTTAATTAGTAAATAAGCCGTTTTAGTTGTCATTTTAGTTTTTATAACGACTATTCGTTTCGTAATAAAACATTGCACTTAAATACGCTTTAGTGGGCCCTACGAAATTGTGAAATTAAAACATTGACATGTGAAAACAAACATTTAACAACAACAAACACACCCCTTAACATGTAAGGGATTATTTTTTTATATTTTAAGAGGCTGTTTACAAATACCTGTTAGTCGAAACGTTTCAAAATGATTTATGATAAAATTACAAGAAAAATTGTAACGACTAGTGCGGCTTTAACAGATTTTGAGAAAAAAAAAACTTTTATTTTTATTTTATGTATGTTCACCGATTACTCTAAAACGGCTGAACCGATTTGAAAAATTCTTTTTTTGTTTGAAAGGGTATACTTTACAAGTGGTCCCATATAAATTTTATCAAAATCGGACGAGCTGAAAAATTAACGCAAATCTAAAAATGTTATACATCGATGATGTTTTCATGTACTTCGATACCTCGCTGTCTCATTGGAGCGGTGCGTTTATTTGGCCTATATTACACTTTTAGTGGAAAGTAGATGTATTTTGTATATATATAATATGGGTATATTATATATATATACAAAATACATCTACTTTCTACTAAAAGTGTATTATAGGCTCAAATTTCATTCAATGAAGTCGGTTTCTTTTTAGTTTTAAAAACGTAATTATTATTTGCACATTTTCCGAGTTCTATATTCTGATAACTTCCATTTAGTAGTAAGTGCATACTTACCTAATATGCATGTTATTAATTACACCCTAATAACTATTTTGTTTTCAAAATAATAGGCCCTAAGAAAAAGTTCTAGAGCTATTTAAAAAGTTTATAATAAGTACGTTGAAAACTTATTTGTACGAACAGCTGAAGTCTACTTTTCTAATATTGTAAAACAGTCCCCACCTGTAACTACGTGATTCCCTAGCTCTTAGCTCGAACTCAATGGAAACTAACACACTTAGAAGTTTCTTGGGCGAAGTTCGTTTGAGTACTTTTCTCGATAAACTTTTCTCTGAACATAACGTATTCATTTGCGAAAGTATAGCTCAGATGGGGGCTATTTGTTGAACTCTCGACATGCTCCAGGGAATGATTCGAAACTAAATATCTTTAAAAGCTTTTCATTTGAATTTTTATTTTATAAATTTTGGAATGCTTTATAAATTGTTCCCTGTTTTACAGTGCTTACCACGGGCGTTATTAAACAATCATCTCTACCAAGGTAAATATCATAAAATCTATGAACTCTACTGTTTTGTATACTCTGCAAGTATTTGTCTCGGGTCTGGTTATTTTTGTATGTATTTTAAAAAAGTATATCAGCCCTTAAGAGCCCACTGCTGAACATAGGCCTCCTTAATTGATTTCCAGGAAGAACGATTTTGAGCCCTCTCCATCCACCGAGTTCCCGCGACCTTTACAATGTCGTCAGTCCATCGGTTGGGGGGTAGTCCTACGTTTCGTTTTCCTGTCCTTGGTCGCTATTTGAGAACTTTTATTCCCCACGGTTATCAGTTCTGCGAGCTATATGGCCTGTCTATTGCCACTTCAACTTGCAAATTTTGAGTGCTATGTCGATGACTTTGGTTCTCCTATGGAAATCCTTGTAGCGGATTTTATCACGTAGTGAAACATCTGACATAGCTCTCTCCATATTTTGCTGCGCAACTCTACGCTTGTGTATGAGGCAAATAGTTAGTGACGTCATTCTCTGCCAAGTCAAGTCTCAGTTCCATACGTCATCACTTGGTATCGATTCAATTGTTATTCATAAGTGTACCAATCCAATTTATTGAATACTTAAATAATTTTTAGACTTTGGCTTTGATGCACGTTTACCAAAAGTTCGAATAATCGTTTTGCAATCCGAATAATAAATATTCAGAATGATAATTTCGATTGTTAAAATTCGTAGCTTCGTTACAGTTAATTAGGCAGGGTTCCCGCGACCGCTGAATGTGGAGTATTTTATTGTTATTGTTGGAATAATGTCCAACAATATTTCACGGAATAATCGGTTTTGAGGCGGACTACAGGAAGGTTCTTACGCGTCGCTTATCACTACTACCTTTTGAGTGCCTTTTGTACAATTAACTTTGGGCATTAAAACCCTACAGTCAAAGGGTCTATCTTATAAATCCACACTAGCTAATGTGTTGTTTAAATCTATTGTTATCTCTATTATTTGATATTAAAATGACCAGTATTGAGATTATGGAACTTTTGACACATCCAATGTCTATATCTTTGTCTATGTCTAAGAGTTTCGATTAATTGCTAATCGAAACTAATAGACATTGGATGTGCATAATTTCAATCATTACTTTGATTGTAATTACCAGTTACCAGTATCAGAACCAGTTTTGACAATATGGATTACCTTCGTTCGGTGTCTATCTCAGACCAAATAAATATTTAGACAATAGGGCCGCGAATAAACTAAGTGAAGCCTCAAAACCCTGTTCCTCTGTGTAAATACATGCACGCACATCTTACAAAAATAAAACATTAACATATTCCGTGACAAAAAGTGTCACAGATATTTGGTCTGAGGTTTCTATTCATATGACAGCATGAATGACAATCAACATTAACCTTCCGTAATACCAATTACTTAATAGTAACTGAAAGCAATTAGTATCAAAGTTTTGATAGTAACAGAATTCCATAATCGCCCCGCGAATATTTAATTTACTAAAGTTATGTGATTATAGGATAGACGGAAAGCAAATAAAACGTGTATAATTATTTTTTACGGATATTTTGATACAAATGACTTACTGCGTAGTAGGCACAGATACAAAATAGGTATTCAAATTCAAAATGGCGGATGATAAATAAAATGTTAGACCGACACAATGACGTATCGAGAGCTTGGGCAGGATTTATTTTGAAACTTTTATCTAAATTTTGGGGATCAAATGAATGTTTCAAATCACTATCTATTTTTTTAACCTGACTGAACTAACTGAATATGAGAATTATATTTTTTGTCAGCAATGTTTATATACGTCATCAACTTATATCATCTAATTAATAAATCTGTCTACAAAATATTTCTATTCTCATTAAATACAATAAATAAATATTGGTGGACAATGCACACAACACCATCTAGTCCCAAACTAAGCAAAGCTTGTATTATGGTGACTAGATTACTATTAGAATACCTACTTATAAGAGATGGATCAAAAAAAAATCGTAGTTCATTTACGAATAAAAATTGGTTTTAAAAATAATAGGCTTATTCCTTAATAATAGATTCGTACTCAGTATGGTAGATCTGTCGATTAGGTTAGGTAGTATATTTTTTTTATGATCGTTAGCAATTACATTTATTATTTATAATTATTAGTACAAACCTATTATAATAAATACAAAAATATTTATTTGATACCTAATTATATATCCCATAATTATATTTATGTAATTTATTATGGAATTGTTATTATATTGTTTAGCGACTACATTTTGGCGACAGATACTATTTTGTGAACAAACTATACATTTTAAGAAATTTAAAACTTATTGAATTTGCAACGCTTAAATCATACCCGTATAATAATGATAATTCCTATTAATAAGACTCTTCAGTAAAATTCCGTTATAGTAATCTACCTCCTAGCGTGCATGCATTACGACGACCTTGACGACCTTTGTGGCGCAGTGTGCTAAGGTCCGTCTGAGACGCAGAAGGTTGTGGGACAAATGTTTGTATGATCTGCAAGTATTTGTTTTTACAAAAATAAAGGATATAAGTATGTATCAGTCATGTGGTACCCATAACACAAACTCTGCTTACTTTGGGGCCATGATGCTGTGTTAAATGTTCGGCATTATTATTATTATTATTAATGTATTTAGCTTCAAAGGGTATTGTAGCAAGAAATTACTAGGCGAAGAGATAAAATAACTACAAATAAACCATAGGGTCGGCAACGCGCGTTTTTAAGCTTTTTAAAAGTCTGTTTTAAAAAAAAAATCTAACTAGAACCATAATACATCAAAAAAGTTTGTTCAATATGCGTTATGTAATATGTATCTTTGTCATTGATCAAATGTCACCCCATTGACTCTTCGATTATCGATCGGGCTAGTAATAAATATTTTCATGGAATTCCTTCACTTATTCAGCGCAACGAATTTCATTCCGCTAAAAGCAACAGCATGTGCATACATCTACCTACTTCTATACATCGTAGGTAAAGGGTGGTTCACACAGTACAAAAAATGTATTTCTAAAAGTACTACAAGCATTTATATCTACAAACATAAATAGTAATAACACAGCATCATCTGACCCCAAAGTAAGCAGTACTTGTGTTATGTGTTATATGCTATACATGTGTATACTACTAATAAATAAATAATGTCGGACATTTAACACAGCGTCATCTGGCCCCAAAGTAAGCAGAGCTTGTGTTATGGGTACCATATGACTGATATACTACTTACTTACTTTTTTTTGTAAATACATACATATTATACATAGAAACAACCAGACCCGAGACAAATACTTGCAGATCATACAAACATTTGTCAATCGAACCCGTTCACTTTTTGCAGATATACTGGCCCCAAAATAAGCAGAGCTTGTGTTATGGGTACCACATGACTGATATACTACTTATATACTTTATTTTTTTGTAAATACATAGAAACACCCATACCCGGGACAAATACTTGCAGATCATACAAACATTTGTCCCCGCCGTGGGATTCGAACCTGTTCAATAAATGTCAAGTATCAGCAAGAACAGTTGCCGAATGTCAATAATAATATTTATTTTATTTATTTATATATCAAAGCAACGATCGGCTTGCAACCTGCGTTACATACGTATTATATGAGCCCTTTGTAAAGCATGGGCTGGACATGCCTTCGACTTTGAGAATGTCTAAAGGAGAGACCTTTAGACATTCCCAAGTAATAAAAAATCTGAGGTGTCTACCGGGCCCAGGGATTATAATCTTATTTTTTTTTACTATAAAAAAACATTTTGTGACCGTCATGTCTATTCTAGTTTTACTCTGTTGTAAACGAGCCTTTATTGCGGGTCGTTGACCTGCATCCTTTCGGGTTAATAATGAGGATCTTCGGATTTGAAGGGTCATCTGATGTGGGGTAGTTTGCAACTCGCTTTCGATGTGGTGAAAAGGTAGGAAATACTGGATAGAAAGCACTTGAGATTATTGTTTACTACTAGAGCCCTTTGCTTTGACCATCGCCTTAGTGCAACCATTGGCATAATAGAATAAAATAGTCCACATAGTCATATAGAAAACTTCTATCGAAGTAGCATATACGCAATTGTGAATGTGTGCATTTTGCTGTGTGGTGTCCTTTTTTGCTAATTTATATTTAACCTAAGTTTAACTTTTTGTGGCGCAAAATAAACGATTTATTATTATTATTATAGGAATAAATGATTTAGACTTTGGCAAGGAAAAAGAAGGTATGTAGACTAAAATAGAACTTCTTTCTCGTTCTTATCGTGTCACTATTTGTTTCAAACCAGTGTGGTAACAGAATTAAAGTACGCCCTTTTGTGTTTCAGCACATTTCTTAGATTTTTTTAAGTTCTACATGCTGGCTTCCTCGCAATGTGTCCCTCACTGTTTCGTATAACGCACATACATTTTTCGATCAGAAAAATCCAATGGACTTAATTCGAATCCACGGCCTTAAAATCGGAAGGCAGGTGGAAAAAATAAGAACACCACATATCCAGCTATTATAAAGCTTAATTGAACTTCAAAGGCAGCAGTGAAAATTATACGAAAGTAGGAAAACTTGTAGTAAAACATATTTTGTTTACAAATACTGAGGAAATCGTGTTACTGTCATTGATCACCAGATAGATAATCAGCCAGGTGCCCAGATGACATAGTGAAAACGTGGGTATACACTAAATTCAATTGGCGCAGAACCGGAGAGGATGTCTTGATATGCAAGCATATACCCCACGGTGCCGGTGGGTGAATGTGGGTTGATTAGATAGATATGATATGATAAATATGGATCTTTACAAAACCTATCTATACTAGTCGGAATAACTTATATGTTGTAAGTAGTACTTAGTAAAATAAAATAAAAATTTAAATAAAAATAAAATTTAATTAAATCCTAATATAACATTATGTCGCAGTGTGTATGCCAGCCACAAAGTTCAAATGCGGTTTTTATGCGGTTGACATAACTGTATCTTCTTCTTTTTTTATGGCATGTGACATAATAATGACAATTTTGCCAGTGTCAAGTGTTTATGTTTGGTTATAGTCAATTTGTTTGTTAAAGTCTTAGTCGATGATCAATTGTCAATTCTACAACCGAAACCGATGTTTGCATACCACTCCTTGGAAGCATAATACTTAGCACTGTGGTGGTCCAAAATGGACTCTTAATAAAGAGTCTTATCACCAGATGAAATGTTTATATAGCAGGCTATTAATTAAATACACTGCTATATAGTTATACGCGTTTAGCCTAAAGGTACGACCTATGTACTTAAATAGGATAGTATTGTAGGTACTTAGATACATAGATTCAGACTAATTAAGTCTTATTCAAAGGTTAAAAGTCGCATTAGCCGTAATTACTTCAGCAGATTCCGCTGAGACAAAGATTAGGTTTAACCTTTATTGCCCACTTGAGCAGATGTGACCTGTTCGACATCGTTTTTGCAATATTAAGGCCAATCTGGCCTCTTAGCTTAGTTGATAGTAGCTCTACTTTCTGTGCTGTAGGCTGTGGCTTCAGTTTCCTCCCAAGAACTCAGTTTTTTTCTGTCTGGGTGTTGTAAAGTACCTATTTATTTAAATATATATATGTATTTTATCAGTCATCTGGTTCCTATAATACAAGCTGTATCTATGCTTAGTTTGGGGCTAGATGATGTTGTGTGAACTGTCTACTAAGATTTATTTATTCATTCATTAATTAACTGACGCGACTAAATTATACCGGACAATACTTGACGCGTTTTTGTGGCAGGGCTGGCAATGATTTCGTAAAGCGACTACGAGTCAAACGTTCAAGAAAGCCCCCGCTAAACTGATAACATTGATATCGTATAGCGAAACAACGTTTTGTGTACTGATGAAGAGAAAACGTTGGCTACGACTATAGCCATTTGTATGCTAAAAAAACATTAGAAGTTGCATGATGCTCAATTCATATCGCCCTATAACACACGGATATAAATATATCAGTGTATGCGTGCGTTCTTTATTTGTCAAAGGGCTTTGACCAAATCAAAGGTCCTATGGTGTCTAGCTGTCTGAATTCACAAGATTGCCTGATGAGCTTATTGATTACTTACTGGTATGACCATTAGAGCAATGAATTTAGGTGGGCAGACTCGCTTTCTGAGACGTATAGGCTAGAGTGTAGAGTGCGGAAAAGGGACTAAGCTCACCTTGATTTTTCAACTTACCTATATGTGAATTGGCTAATTAGCGAACTCTGCCTATGGTGGGCTGCTCTATTTATTGTAAAATGATCAAAAAAATCAGTTATGCTAGTGATATGGTATTGCTGAGCCCATAAATCAGTACCCTGAGGAATCTAGTAAGTATTCGTGAGCGGTATGCTGTACTCACGACAGGTATAATTCTATCGAGCTGTTAGTTTTAAAAGCGGGTACGAAATACCCTATCGTACTTACAGAGTCATCAAGCGGCACAGTTCTCAAAACCTCAAAATTTATATATATGTTACTTAAAAACAATATCGAATCACATACCTTTTTAGTCTTTATGTACCTACTAGTCTATGTCTATCCAATGTCTATGTACCCATGGCTCTACAGCTATTCTTTGCCCGCGCTCCTTCTAGTGATATCCCATTATCATTATTATTATTTGTATTATTATATCTATCTGTTTTTCGTATAGTTTCGACTGTATAACGCAACATAATGCTGAGTCGGACACCAATTTGTAACAGCACACTTGGACGATTGCGAGACACTCAATATTTAGTTTAGTTTAGTTTAAGTTATCTTTTCTGTTTTACTTTGTTTTAGAGATTAACTATTTAGAGCGTTTTTTTGTTTTTATTTTTTCTGTTTCACTTTGTATTTATTTTGAGTGTACCTTCATATTGTTTTTTTTATGTGTATGTTGTTACAAATAAATATATTTTCTTTCTTCTTTCTTTCTTTCTTTCTTTAAGGCCTAGCATGCACTAGCAAATTAATCAGCGCGGTGTAATCCGCGCTGATACAATACTCTGAGATACAAATTGTGTATCATTTTCAACGCAATTTTTTTTATAAACGTGCGCCTACTTCTTGGCGAAAAAATCGCTGTGGATTAATCCGTAGTGCACGCTAGGCCTAAAGCTAAGAGTACTTACAATAGAAGCATCTTACTTGCTCATTCAGATACTCAGCTGGAATAGGTATTTCGTTGAACCATATAAAGGCGCTATTAAGTCCACCAATGAGCTTTTGTAACCCCTGTAATTAACATGTAAAGTTTTGTACTAGTCGGTAACAACAGTCTTAAGCTGGATACATACTAATGCTGGTCTTAGGGAACGGTTCCGTTACAGAAAAGGAAAACGGCTGTGAATGTTTATTCCCATTAACTATTAAGCAAATCTTTAGACCCAACAAAAATTCGACACGTGTTTCGCCTCTCCACGAAGCATTCTCAGGAACAACTGACATCACATGTAACGAGCTTGCGGCGTCGAGTGCTGGATTGAACATGAGCCAACTTGTTATTTTTTTGGACTGGACAATTTGCTGTTTGTAAGGACATCACTGAGTTACGAACCTCGGCTTTGACTGTTGCATAGTGGGACGGCACAATTCGGATGAGAACCGAGTCTCTCCGTCTTTAACCTCGCCGGAGAGGTCGGTGTCTGCGAAGTTTACTCTGCCTGAACTAGATAACAGGTCAGGAGACCTGTCTTCGGGAGATCAGGAGAGGATCAGGAGATCAGGTCTTCGGGATCTTCAAGAACGTGTCTTGATCATAGGAAGGACTGTTTAATAAATGGGACAATTGGATAGTCTAGAATTGTGGAAACGAGTGGATTCTGATGGTGGGATGAGCCAACTACGCGCTATCTCCATAATTTAAACTCTCATGTGTTCATGCTGACAAAAAAGATTCAAATCAAAACAAAACACTTATCAATATTCAAATGACTGAATACGAAAATATTACTCTATATTTGAAACCAGAATTAATAGACAACCGTAGAAAAAAAAAATACAAACGGCGAATACTTTAAGCCTTTAATAGCTTAACTTTAATAACTTTAAGTATAGAATCGAAACATCAGCTAAATCACATATATATATATATATATATATTTTTATCTTGATATAAAAATAATTTCTCTTTCAAAACTTTGTGAGTTTTACTATAAATTTTGATAAATACACATGTTTCGATTTATCTGTAAAATCTTCAGCAGGGTGAGTTTGATCCGCGGTCCACTCGTTGCCGCTCGAGTTCACTGTTCGCAACTAAAAAAACAAAATTCAGAGCTTTCATTGTTCAAGATGGTATAATTGAATATTTGGATTGAAAAAAGAAAATAATAATAATGGCGGACATTTCACACAGCGTCATTTGGCCCCAAAGTAAGCAGAGCTTGTGTTATTGGTACCACATGACCGATATTATACTACTTATATACTTTTTTTTGTAAATATAGACCTCAGACAAATACTTGCAGATCATACAAACTTTTGCCCGCGGCGGGAATCGAACCCGCAATATTCTGCTTCTCAGCCAGGCCTTGGCCCACTGCGCCATAGAGGTCGTCACAGAAGTACCTAGTACGGTATCCCAGTCGCAATTTTCGCACTTAATCGATTAATTTATAAGATGTCGGGACTTCTCTTATATTACGCAAGCGATAAAATGTTCGCCGCTTTTATTAAAACAGGATTTAGCGTTCCTAGATGCGAGCTTATGATGGAATTTTAGATGAGGTTCAGTTAGTTTTATGAAGCCCTTAAAAGCTGTAATTTTGAAACAAGGCTTGTTAGAAAACTCTATAGTATTCACATTTAAGTTTTGCGCGATGACTAGAGATTGTTTTAATGACTTGCTTAGATTAGAGAATTGCGCGCAAAATGAGTAATATATCCACATGTAAATTAAAAGAATAATATATATAAAAAAATTACGGGTAGCACTCCGGGAGTGCCTACAGAAGTGAAAACTTATTTTGGCGCGTTTTTTAGATGGGTACTAAGGTTATTGGGTTATGAATTGCATTTTATTTATGAATTGTATTTTATTAGTTATTAGAAACTTTAAAATACATTCAATATTCTTTTATGTTTTTGTTCAGAATGTAGATAATATATCAAAGAACCTAACTCAGTAAACTTCTCTTTACAAAAGTAGACTGTAAACATGTGAATTAAGGTTTATAATCAAATGTCGCGAGTCCAGAGGTTTTACCTCATATAAAAATAGGCGTACCGCGCTAAAAGAAGTTTTCACTTCAAAAATATGGTAAAATTATTTGCCTCCAACTAACTTCCTTGTTTCAAATACATTTTTTAAATTATTGTTAGTTCTGTGATTAGTTTATGAGGATTTAAACAATATAACAATAATGCCGGACATTTCACAAAGCATCAGCTGTCCCCAAAATAAGCAGAGCTTTTTAAGGGTACCACTGGTTAATACGAGTACTACCTACTTATATACTTTTATATACGCGATAAGAATCGAATCCGCGACGCAGAAGGTTGCGGGTTCGATTTTTACCGCGTAGTTCTTTCTTCTTACCGAGTTCAGTGTGAATGTACCCAAGGCCATGGAATCAAAGGCTAGAATGTGAACATCGTAATTATGTCAACGTCAATTGTCATTAGGCTGTCATGCCATTTGTTGTTTGCGGGCTTAAAACATATTATAATATAACAGATTATTTAGATGACAAAAAGGCTTGGGATGAATCTACTCCAATTTGACGCATTCGTAACAAATTTAGCAAGGATCATACAAAAAAGTGTTAAGACCAGACGAGTTTCTTGTCGGATTCTTCTTGAACTGGGGTTAGGAGGAACCGGCACCTAAATTCACTAGCATGTAGCAAGCAGATTTAAAGTGGTCCTTATGTTTTTATTAAAAAAAGAATGTTTATTAGTAATAAAGACTTTGAATTTACTAAGATAGCCATTTTGATGAAGAGAAACAGAAGGAGAAGAGGAGAATAGCGAATGGCGGAAAAGCCGTCTGATGAGCTGAATTATTTTGCGCTAATAGAAAATGCCATGTATGCAAAGGATTTTTACCGTTGTGCTTATGATCATGTTGTCAAATCGCGTGTAAGGACAAGTAGGCTTTAAAGACAAATGTTTTAATATGGTTCTTTCTATGTCTAATTGGACAAGCCCTAATGGAGCTGTTTGACCAAGTTAAATGGGCGAGTCAAGGACTTTGAAAGCTATAATGGATGACTCTAACATAAAATTCTGCTCGATGATTACTGTTTTAAGTCGCGAGTAGAACGAGACGGTCTTAGCCCAAGCTAAAACCACGCAGGAAAGAAATACGATCATAGTGAAATCTGCGTTAAAACAGACAGTTTCGCTTCTGTTTCGCTTGTCGTACAACGGACAAGCAATAGCGGAACTACTGCGGTTTCGCTGATATGGTTTCGCGACGGTGAATTAAGGGTTTAGTTTGTAAATTGAATGCCTAAAATCCAACACACTTTTTATCAATACGTTTACACAATTCGCGACTAAGCATCTTGCTTTAAATGCAGCGCATGCAAATATCAAAAACAAAACTTAATTAAAGACATTTTTCAACGAATTTTCTATTATTCGAAAGAGGATAGCGGGTTTTGTATGCACAGCGAGACGCGGACAGGACACGGGTGTCCCGGATTTATGTTATAGCTAAACCAGAGTCAGCTACTTCACTATAAATATGTACTGCTTAATCGATACCTAAAGGTAGTGTATTGTTTAGATATAAACGTGCAATACTCGGCTCACCAACACCGCACCACGCACACAACCATTCAATATGACGGCCGTGATCTCACTCTCTCGTGACGTCGGCGCTTGAGACGATAGCAATACATTACATCCCTTTTTTGTTTTAATTGTTTTTAAATCAATAATACCACATTAGAATAAGGTTGTTAGGTTATTTCCGTGAAAACATAATTTCTTGATATAGTGTTTCACTCTAGTCTTCTTTATTTAATTTCTATTTAAATAAATTGCAGGTACTTGTAAATATAAATTGTACAATCAATTATAATTATCTTATTTTATTATCTGATCCGATGTGATTATGTTTATTACCTCTGGCTCATTATCTTAGCATAGGTACTTTCTTTTCACCTTGAATCTTCTTGAAATGTACGACATTTCTTCTATGGGTTTGACCGGTCTTGTCGTATCGAACTTATACATCTCCCACAATATTTTTATTCTACAGTGTGTATTGCTGTATCGTAGTTCAAGCTTGGTATATTTTATTTGTCCATATTGTAACATATATTTTGTCTACTACTGGCATTCGGTCAGTCTTCAGCTTTCCTCTTTCTATCTTTTATTCTTTTCTTTCTTCTTTCATTTCTTGATCTCTGTCTTTCATCTCTGCATCTATTGATGGTCCTTAAGAGACCTAATAATTGATAGTTTGTCTATAAAAACTCTCTTAAAAAAGAAGTTCTGTTGGTAACGGAGTGTGGTGTACTGTTGAATGTACACAAGTTCTCTAACAAGCTTTCGAGTCTTGTTTTTCCGCCTGATTTATCCTACGTAGATTTAAATCAATAACTATAAATAGGTAGGGGCCCTATTAGATCTATGACAATATCAATCAATGGCTCTTCTTGGTTCAGTCTTGCTTTCATAGCTATTATGCCTAGGTGTCCTTCGTGAGTAACTTTTAAAATTCGTTCTCATAGTATGGATAGAATGACAATTCTAGTTCCCCTTTGTAATATACCTTCACAGTAATATACTTTAGAATAATCTTGTATAGTTTTACTTTATGAACCTATTTGTTATCATATAGGCTTAATTTGAATTTAAAGTTTAAATTAAGCCTCTGAAATTGAAAATTGAAATTAAGTTAAAAAAATTTTTTTAAGACTTTCCTTGAACAATATTTTATTTATTTATGTGATACTGACCCTGCTCTAGCACATTCAACAATTTGGTAGATGTGATTGTCTTTTAATAGAGACGTTGAAGTGTTTATACCATTACAGAGCCTATATAAGGAGTTTGCAATGCAGGTCTTCCCTAGTCGATAAACAACTTTATATGTAAGTGCATAACCCACCTTTCTATTCTAGCACTCGGTTTTGATTTACTGCCAATATAACCTTTAAAAGCTTATGTGACAAGTTGGAAATCTTTGCTTTTTTTAGTTATATGAAAGTGTTTTACGATCCACACCAGCACTTCCTTCGCTGTCTGACAATATTGAGGTTCACAGTCAGTTTGATTTTGTGGCCATATGTTGTAATTCTAGAAACATTATCATTTATCTGAATCAAAACCCTTCCAAATCTAACGGACTGGCCTTCGCAATAACTATGGTTTGATCGTTAACATCATAGAATCCTAAGGTTGGTATTAGTAATTTCTTTTTTAACAATTCTAATCATACTTGTTTCTCTGGACCCCAATGGTCTCGAATCTTTTATCTATCTCCAGTTTGTAACGAAGTACGATCTTTTACCGTTCCGCCATTGTCGCGTAGTTGGGGATCCATTTGCGTACGATAAAATTTTTCAAGCAACTTGACTCCATTTTCTGATAATTGAAAGAAATTCACTTCTTTCTTCCCAAAGATGCATTTGAGTTTACTGGTGATGAATGTTGAGTTCTCCGCTTTCTTTTGGTTCGTAATTCGTTTTTTTTTGTTTTTGCTTAAATAGTAAAGTAAGTACATTTATTTTTAAATAATTATTGAAATGTACACATTAATATACGATATAAAATACATGTGAAACAGTTGAGCTATCTAGGGTTTTTTTAAAACAATTGCAGATAGCTCAACTGATCCAGATCACTGCTAGAGAGCAGCGTCCCTATGACACTGGCGTCATTGGCACTTTGAATGGCAATGCTAATACACTGGGCCAGACAATTATCCCAACTAATATTATAAAATGCAAAAGTAACTTTGTCTGTCTGTCTGTTTGTTACGTTTTGACGCCTTTTGATGAATTTTGGTATAGAGATAGATGGGACCTTGAAGAATGACATAGGTTACTTTTAATGTAGGTACAGCAACTGCTAGTTATTTTATATTATTATAATGATGCTGTAATTATAATGTACAATAATTAAAGTAAATTACAGTTTTTCAAGAGCAGTTTGATTGTGAAAGACGCTTTTGAAGGCGTAGTAATTTTGTCACCAGAGTAGACTCAAACGAAAGAAGTAGTAATATTTTCTCATTATGTTAACTTACCTAAATATATTATTGTATTACCATTCCCGATACTTAATTGCTAAAAATTAGTTATCGATACTCACTAATTACTTACTATTGGAACGAAGCGCACGGTACGGACTTGATGGGGGCTCGACGACAAAAGTGTAAGATATTTCCGTCAAGGATTTCCGTCAAGACCCTTTCTTAAGGGCCTTATCACATTGGCGGTTTGCAAACGTTTTCAAAGCGGAGCGTGCGCGCAGCGAACACGCCGCGAGTGCGCAGCGAACATGTCGCGGGTGCGCAGCGAATATGCAACCTATTCGCCGCCTGTGCGCGGTGAGGTCGCAACGTACAATTGGATTGGCTTTATACGAGAAGTGTACAGAATGGCGTCCGCGACGCTAGCGAGTTCGTTGCGCGTCGGCAACGTTTTCGCTGCGTGTCCGCGACGTCTTCGCTGCGCGTTCGCCCTTTTTCGCTGCGCACACGCTCCGTATTTAAAACGCTCGTAAACCGCCAGTGTGATAACGGTTATCCATAGGGTGACACGAATTAATTTATTAGATCAACGAATAAACGATAGAATTAGATGAGTTGAATACTATACTGTTGGAGAACCGAAGATCATTTGGAGTCGGGGGTATAAAACGCCGTGCGAACACGCAGCCGCCCTCTTTCTGCTGCCAACCGCCATCGAGGAAACATCTCTCTGACATTTTTTCATAGCTGCTGCCAGTTGATTTTGTTTAGTTTTCGGTTAATTTCATTTATTTAGAAGTTTAAGTTTTGTTTGTCAAATTTTGTTTTTAAAAAAATAAATTGTGTTTAAATATTCAATAGCACAATAAAATTTTAATAATAAATATTACATGTCATGAATTGAAAAAATATAATAACTACGAAATTTCCTACCATTCCTTCAATCCTTCAAGTTATTTCTGCGTTTCATTTAATTGCTCTCAGACGCTAGTAATTTATACATTTTTATTTGTTCATCAATAATATAATTAGTAGATACGTTTATCAATAATACTACAATAGGAAATTCGTTCCAACCAAGTGTTTCACGACCCGACAGATTTTAAGAGAGCTGTGGATTTTGTTTAAATAAATAAATATTCAAAAGGTCAAAAGGTATTAATAATATTTTTAGCACTCTCGCATTTTTTTTTGTAAAAGCCTCTACCACAAAAAAATAAAATGTATACTTACCTAATACGTGGATAATGCAGTGGGCTACGATATTGTTACCATATATAAGTTACTATCTATCTAATATAACAGTACTTATATAATTGTAGCTTTTTATTATCTCTAAATAAATAAAAAAATATATATGTAAAAGTAAACCAGCTTTTTGCAGATAGCAGCGCGTGCCGACAGTCGGACGGTACCGGACAGCGGACACTGGCCGACAACTCCGGCAAGATTAATTGCACGTTAGCCCAGAATTCGGTAACCGTTGATTTTTAACTAGTGCAATGCCAAAATTCATAGTGAAGTGAGGATATTGCGAATATGATTCATTTCATTACTCGTAAGTCAAGTAAGGTACTTCTAAAAAATAGTTCACGAGCTTTTGGGTTTACGTTTCGTCGTTGTTACGGGTTTTCTGCTGCGGGCAGCTATACTTATCTAACTTTTAAAACTGTGAAGGTTAGTCACAGAATTTCTTCTACAAATAGGATAATTATATACCATGATTAATGAGTGTCATATATACCGATATTTTGGCACAATTGAATGCGGCATGTTCACTGGAGAGCTGAAGCTTTGCGAGTACGTGAAAATATTTTTTAATGTTTGGTTGGGTGGTTGCAGGTTCGGGTCCCGCTGCAGGACAAATGTTTGTATGATCTACAAGCCTTTGTCTCGGGTCTGGGTGTTTCTATGTATTATATGTATGTATTTACAAAAAAAAAGTGCATAGGTAGTATATCAGTCAGTATCAGTATAATGTGGTACCCATAACACAAGCTCTGTTTACTTTGGGGGCAGATGATGCTGTGTGAAATATCTAGCATTGTTTATAACCTTAGTGTTTGGGTATTTGCGAGCGATAGGAAACCGGGCATCATTATAAGTACCTGGATGATCGAGCTTTGCTCGGTATAAAACACGGATAAAACGACATTTTATAAAAATGAAACCTAGCTAGATCGATTTATCGCCCCCGAAACCCGCTGCATACTAAATTTCATGAAAATCGTTGTAGCCGTTTCTGAGATTCAGATTATATATTTATATACATATATATATATACAATAATTACTCGTTTGAAGGTATTAGATTATATAGATAGATTAGGTATAACATTTATTGTCTAAAACATTTTTTACTTTTTAAGCATCGGTGTGTTCGAGGCCTAAAAGTGCAGATGTGGGGGCCGACAAGTGACTGCGCAGTTTGTGGCGGCTTCAAATTGAGTTGGATAGGAAATCCAGGGGCGCCTAGATTGGTGAGATAATTGCTGCTACTATTGGTTCTCGATACAGAGTACTTTTCTTTCAAGTTATTTTCAGATTCAGAAATAGATGAACGGACAATTAATATGCCAAAAAAAATGTAATATGTAGTCATGTAAATTTTTTTCTACTTCTTTACTTTGACACAAAACGCATAACCTCTCAAAAGGGTGTGGTAGATGAAAACTCGTACTCGCTGTCCCTTATGCTCTTTTATTTACAGAAATGTACAGAATAATATACAATAATACAAAATACATTTGAAAGAGTTGAGCTATCTAAGGACCATTTCAAACGATCGAGGCACTGGCGGCATTGCTATATTTATTTATTATTATATATTGCATTCCTAATGCTAATACGCTGAGCCAGATTAGTAGGAAGTACACAAAAGGAGCCACTGAGGCACACTTTAAACCTTTCCCCACACTGGTTCGAAATTACTAGTGACACGACAAGAATAAGGAGTAGGATAGGATCGAATGTTTATGAGTGAGTGTCTTTGTAACTCCTTAATTTCATTTCATTTTCTGTATTTTCAGTTTTGTTTTATTGACGTTTTATTTTTTCTTGATTTCCATTTTTGTTATTATTAGTATGACATAAGTATTAATGTCTTTATTCAATATTTAACTCTTCCTTATTATTTTAAATTATTATATTTCTATTATTATTGTAATACTGTGAGCAATAAATGGTTGCACGCCCATAATGGGTAGATTATTTTGAATCTGTACAGTTTGTAACATCTTTTTAAACATGTAATGATGCAATAAATATACTTTGACTTTGACTTAACACCGTAACAACTAAACCCACTACAGTGCCGATGCGCATACTTACGCGGCGTTTGAAAGATCAGCCTTACAAAAGCGCTCTTAACGCTATTTTAACACCATGCTGAATGATGCTTGCTTGCTTCATGCTTTGTGATCATGCTATTTTTCTTTCTTTCTTTCTAAAATCGTAATAAAAATAAACATAGTAGGAGTATCATGAATAGACTTATGATGTCGCATTATAAGATCATTTAAACTTATAACACGTATGGTACCTAAAATACATAAAAAGTCGGCATTCTCGCAATTTTCTTATTTTTTTATGAATGCATGCATGTGTTCTCTTCTAGATGGTCATACACTTGCGAATTTTTTTTTTGTTAAGTATATATATTTTTAAAGTTTTTTGTAATGTCCAGTTTAGAGACTCAAATAAAAAAAAAAAAAATTATAAAAAAAAAATATGAATGAAATCGGTTATGTCGTTCTCATTCTATGGCGTGACAAAGTTCTCTTTGTAGTAATTGTATGCTAGAATAGCATACAATAAGGAACGTCAAAGAATTTACGCAGATGAAGCCGCGCGCGGATGCTTGTAGAGTTGAAAACCCTTAGTAAGGTTTGGGGAAAGTGAAATTAAAGGGATGTTACACAGCGATGACTGGCATGAGGGGATAAGGGTGTTCTACGTAATATCTTCCTTCTGTATAAAAAGTCGAATGCGGCTGCGAAAATCCGATATGTAGATAAAACACAGATAAGATCATCACATTTTCAAAGACAAACACGTAGCTGCTGAAAAATATTGTGAATATAAATGCCTGCTGTGTAATTGAATGTTTACTATTTTTTTTTTATTCTAGAAAGATACTTTCTAGAATTAGAAATAATTACTAGAATTAATAATAATTATAATAGACGAAACAGAAATCAACTTATCCTTCCGACTACACCCTTACAGGCAATAGGGAAAAGCCCAACGTTTATGATAGTAAAAATTTATAATAAAATACCCGAACGACTAAAAAAATAAGAAAAATACGCATTATTCGCAAGAAACATAAAGAATCTTTTGTTAAAAAAAGCGTATTATTCAGTTGAGGAATTCCTTACTGACAAATGCTTGACATAACTTCTATCTATGAATCAATTTTAGGCATAACATGTAATGACATTACTTGACAGTGCAATTTTTATTAATTATGTTTATTAAGTTAAGGAAATTAAGTTATTAAGAATTTAGGTAGGGAATATAAAATTGTATAAATTTGACATTTTATTATAAATTGACATATATAGTATGTACATAAAACAATCTAAGATTATTGACATTTTAACAGATATACCTACACTTACTTTAACTAATATTGACTGTTATGTAAATTATTGAGTTTTGACGTATTTCGTAACTTATCTAATTAGGCATCTATTATATCTATATTAATAATACCTATTTTGCAACGCCCTCACAGGGTACAATGTTATTATACCTGCTCACAGCATTGTTTTTTCACCTAAGCTGAATGTACATTGGCAAATAAATGAAATGAAATAATAGCAAATATCCTAATATCTAGTATACATATTTTTTGTATTGTTTGTATGTATGTATAATCTTAGTGTTAAATGTCCTGTAAAATTGGAACCCGGTTCTCTTCCGGTATGAAGGAGGGCGCTGGTACTTGCGACACAGTATTTATACTTCTGTGAGTATCATCGTTTCCAAATGGTTTACTGTACTTTTATTATGTTCAAAATAAAGATATTTGATTTGATAGTAAATAGTATCCTAATATATAGTATCATAATCATAAATATCCAGTTGGGACAACAACTATGCTACAAGCACTGGGGCCGACCGCGGTAATTTGAACGTCAATGCCAAAGCTAAACAACTTACTACCAATAACGTTATTTTTTGTTTTTGTACCACGCTAATCGTTGGGCAGCACTGTCATAAGTACAATTTTGATTTATTCCGAAACAAAGAGATTTTTTTTCTGTTTCAAAGGTGAATACGACGAAAATAGCACGATTGCCTTGCTTGTCACCACCTTGTGATACCTGCGTGTCTCATGGAGATGCGTTGTTGAACTATTATATTATTTGGTCGCTCAGTAATTGTAAAGTGGCGATGGTATTGAAACCTGTCACCTACCGAATTATAACAGCTGTGCAAAATGCAGATATTTAATGGCATGTAATGAAATCGGTATCTGTGTATTCCCTTTTTTCGAACAAAATATTTCAAAGTTAAACCAAACAGTGACTTGCACACAAGTTATGAACACTAAATAAATCAAATTATATATACTGTTTAATGGTATTTGCAGAACTCTTATGCTCCTACCGTGACCTTATTATTCTTCTGGCGCTTCGGCGGCCGCTGCCGCAGCACGCTCGCTTCGCTCGCTCGCCTTGCGCGTTGTTTTCTATACTCTAACATAACCTAACCAATTGTAGGACATGTTTAGTTAATCAATTGGTTTTTTAGTACAGCATTCATTTTTATGGTATGCATTTAGTTAATTAGTGGAGTTACCTAGTGTGCTGAAAAATTATACAGATGTGCATTTAAAAATATCCCATATTTAATGTTTGACTTTCCCTTTGACTATCCCTTTCAAAAAAATTCACTAACAAGATATCTGAGTTGTCTACAAACTCTAAGAGTTACAATCGTGGGAATTGGTTTTTTTCACTTCTTTCCATGATCATTTTTATGTGCGAGCATGGAGCACGTTATATCACATCCAAAAAGTATCTTTTCTTTTAAGGCATGTTTCCTCTGCATCGAATTTTAACCAAAATTAATAGGTTATATTTTTTTTTCAAATTTGTAATCTCACATTTATGTTCTGATGTAGAAATTTTTTTTTTGTTTGGAAAGCAAACAAAATACTAATACTTCCTAAATAAGTATTTTTTCTTCAAAATTAAATGGAAGCAATTTTGAAGAAAAAATACTGAGTAATGTTTTTATGAGGAATTATAAACATCTGAAAACTAAGCATCCCCAAGGGTGGGTGGTAAAACAAGAGATGCAGTATTTTATGTGCTCAAATTTTATACAGTGAAGTCGGTTTTATTTTTTAATTTTATAACCTTATTATTGATAAACTACAAGCAATATATTTGAAACCGCACTGACCGTAAGCTCTAGCAGACCGTTGAACAGACATTTCGTATCTACATAAAACATCTACGTTGGTACAGTACACCCAATATGCAAATGCAGCCAATCTTATAACCTCTTCGGGCGACAATCCTGCAGATTGCTCTTGAATTGTCCCGCCCGTATTGCACTCTAGGTACCTACTTGTGCAGTCCAGACTCTAGACGTCTAACGGATTTGAATTTTACATCGAAAGCGCACTGAAATAAAATTATACGGATTGAAAATACTGTCTCATTTTTTGAAAGTTGTAGATACGGCTCTTAAATGACTTCGAAATGAAAATTAAAATATTACTTCTACCATATCATCAAATACATTTGCTTTTCCATTATGTCATCTTGCATCTATACATGAACTGAAATGAAGTGAAAAATATTTATTTGACACGACACATTACAAAAAAGACTTCAAGGTTAAGGTGGTAAATGATACAAACGTAATTAAAACTAAAAAATAACAAAAAATATATAATACAAATACAAAATGTTTTATTTCAAATATTATAGGTAAGTAACAGAGTTAGTGATGCATTGGTTTCTGTGTTAGTTCACACTGTATTACAGAAAACCAGTAACTACCCTAATGTGTATCATACAAAATCATTGCAATAGAACACCATAGTAATTTACAATTAACCCAACCTATATGTAAACAATAAAAATACATAATGACTTTAATACTTCTTAATTTTAAGCGGCTCTTTAAATACATGTAGTAGTGTAAAATTTTACAGGATAGCACATCTGATACTAAATTATATCTGTTAAATTATAAATTATAATTATTATCTGATAATAAATTAAGAGTACGTACGCCAAAACTGGGTGGGTAACCGACCAGTATTAGGTAGGTACCTATTTGCAATCAGTATCAATATTAATGGTAGTGTAGGTTGCCATTTACAAAGATTATCCACCTTACAGCATAGTGTGGTAAAAATTATCATGTCGCGCCAAAAAGGGTTAGCTCAGCATAATGCCAATTAGGTCAAGTCAAGTCAAGTCAAAAGATATTTTATTCAATACAATCACAAAGATCACTTTGAAACGTCTTAAATACTAGGTGCATTTAGGTGCCAATTTATCCTAACCCAAGCCCGAGAAGAACTGGCAAGAAACTCGTCTTGGTCCTAGCGCTTTTTTACATAATCCATTTTATAACTACCTTAACTACCAAATACTAATACAAGGGAGTTTATACATTTCATGTGTGTCGGTTAACTGTCTGAGGGCAGAGCGACATGAGGTGGTATGAACCTACCTACATAGCCCTAGTGTTATGCTAATCCCGTGTAGTAACGTCACTCATATAGTGACTCATACTTGTGTTACCAATGGCCTGTAAATTACAGCTGTACTGTACCACCTATCTATACCTACCCGCATCTAGTTCTAAGCTTATTTTTGTGAGGTTAATATATATGTTTACTAGCTGACCCGGCATACGTTGTTTTGCCATATAAAAATCTTTCATAAAAAGTATTTTTTTTTCATAAAAAATATCCTATGTTACTTTTAATATTTCCAAAAATTATGTTATGTTATGTAGTTTTCGCGTTGTGAAACTTACATTCACATTTACGAGTATAATATTATAATAGGTTGGGGAAAAAGTTTCTTCGCATTTTTTAAGAAAATTCAAATCATTTTTTAATATAGTTAATTTACATTTAACTAAAGTATGTTATATAAGTTTTGTGGTCAATTCCCAGTTTTTCAGCTACGTCGTAGTATATTACTGATATGCCAATCTTGCTCCACTTTTTAAAAAATGGCATCCATTTTATCCGTAATAGGGCGACCAGAGCGACGTGCATCTTTGACATCAAAACTTCCGGATTGAAAACGCTTAAACCAAATTTGTGCTACTCTCACAGACACTGCACTAGGTCCATAAACTTCGCAAATTTATTTCGAGGCTTGCGTTGCATTTTTACCTTTTTTGTAGTAAAATTTTAAAATGTATCGAATTTCTTCATTAGATTCACTCATCTTGACAGTACGAAAAACAAATAAAAATCACACATTTTCCTAATTTGAATTTGGAATTATGTTCTTTAAAATTAAAACTTTTAATGATACCAAAACCAGACAGATACAAATAGTATAGCCAATGAGATTTTATTACAAGTTCATACATACTATAATGCGAAGAGACTTTTTCCCTAACCTAATATAATACTAGGATATGATTTTGGTATTTATCGACACGTCGTTAATAATGAGTTCAGTTGGTAGTAGCTCTGCATTCTGCGCTGTAGGTTGTGGGTTATTTATATATTTATTACATTAGATATTCAAATAATCATTTACGAGATTATTCTTCATATCAATTAAATTGCTTAACATTTCGTAATCATAATTCCTGAGAGAATCGAACCCTCAACCTACAGCGCAGAAGGCAGAGATACTACCAACAAAGCTGATAGGCTAGTCAATGGATAAATTGTGCAAACTATAATTTACGAAACAGAATGTTTACTTAGACATTAAATAAATAATAAATAAAAAAATGATACCTGACATTTCACACAGCATCATCTGGCCCCAAAGTAAGCATAGCTTGTGTTACAACATAACATTTTTTTGTATTTTATAATATTGATTGTCATTTCACACAAAACCATCTAGCCCTAAACTCTATCGTAACCATAATTGATAAAAACATAATAAATACGAGTATATATCTATAAATAGATACTTATGATTCTTTATTACAGATACAGAACAAACATCTATGCACATCACACAAATGTTTGACCTTGATCGATACCACCACCCCTAGCACAGAAGGTACTACCAACTGAACATAAGGCCAGAAGAAAGAAAGAAAGAAAATATATTTATTTGTAACATACACATAAAAAAAAACAATATGGTAAACTCAAAATAAATACAAAGTGAAACAGAAAAAATAAAAACAAAAAACACTTTAAAAAGTTAATCTCTAAAACAAAGTAACACAGAAAAGACAACTTAAACTAAACTCAACTAAAGATTGAGTGTCTCGCAATCGTCCAAGTGTGCTGTTACAAATTGGTGTCCGACTCAGCAAGAGTGTGGAGTGAAGAGTGGTGGGATAACATTTATGTCAGTTATAATAAGACAAAATGCAATGATTCACGACTTATTGAACAGACTATAGGAAGGTTACTAAGATAATGTACTTAGGTATTTATTCAACTCAAATGCGTTGTTTTAAGACTTATAAGCATTGGCCAAGGTCATGATCTATATGGTTGGGACGCAGGCAAGGACAAAATAGCAGTTTATTTAAGCGAGCATGAGAGAGTCTTGGTAAAGTCTTGGAATACTTCAGGTCATTGACATAAATGCCGCTCTAGCATGCTTAGTAAACAGACTAAATAATAAACCTTAATCTGTTTTTGTAACAGATGTGCAATATCTTGAAAAATTCGTTATACTTGCGTCAACTGTAGTAGTATTAGTAAGTAGTATTTCAGAACACCTGACGAACTTATTACGTTGCGATGTGTCACGTAACAATGCATTCGTATCAAGACAAAAGCAACGCAACATTTAAATATGTGGTACTTACCTACATGAGAAAGGAGAGAACAGTAGGTTCATTTCTTCTTTATGGCACTATGAAGGCTCGGAGAATACTCGTGTCTTAGTGCATGGCCAGAATGGCAGCGCGGTGCGGGGAGCGGAGCGGGTGCGGCAACGCGCGCGTTTGTGCCTGTCCGCAGTGGAGCGCGGCTTCGTCCCGAATGTTGACGTGGCAAGTGTTTGTCAAAATATAATATGGATGAAGAAGACTTATTATTACTGAAAAATTCTTACAATAAATGCCCATTTTTAAATGAAATGAAAAACTGCGAGAGCAACCTCCAAAGTTTATTGATTTTATTTCACAATCTTAAATTAACTTCTATGTGTTTGTATTGACGTTGTTTCGACATCCACAGTGCAGGTCGTGCTTGAATAGCACTTATTAATTCTTCTACATTCATCTGTGAAGACGCCATTACTTGCAGTTTGCAGTCTGGCCAAGCACTTGTGATCAATTAGCAGATACTAGCTTCTGCTCGTGGCTTCGTGCGCATAGTACATACATAAAAAGTAGCCTATGTCCGTTCCTAAGATACAATTTATATCCATACCAAATTTAATTGATGC
This sequence comes from Lampropteryx suffumata, assembly GCA_948098915.1. Lineage (NCBI taxonomy): Eukaryota > Metazoa > Arthropoda > Insecta > Lepidoptera > Geometridae > Lampropteryx > Lampropteryx suffumata. Next base: position 16,330,296 of record OX402557.1, on the reverse strand, counting down.
AAAAAAAAGTGAAAAGTGTTGATCCGATCTCTACCAAACTTAACAGAATTACTTGCTAGGCCAATCTGAAGATTACCTAAAAATTTCATCTAAATCTGTCCAGCCGTTTCGGAGTCGATATACATACATACATACACACTTCGTCTTTTATGCATATAGACTACGCCTGTTACGTGACCTATGCTGAAAACAAAACTATCAAAAACCGATGTCCAAACTTATAGTTTTATAACCATTGTAAACTAGCCTTAACGATTTTTAATAAAGAATTTTGAAAATAGCATTGAAATTGTTATGTGGATCACAGAAAATAAGTCCTTGTTCTTTCACCGTGGATTTCTGGTGGGAGCTTCGAATACAGGCAGAGCAAGGAAATCGCTCCTGGTCCTGGTGTTTGACCAACATCCAGAAGTATAAGCTCAAGGTTTGCCAACGTGCGATGGAGCGTAGCATAGTCGAAGTAAAGCGAATAGATAGGATTGGCAAAACCGAGCTAACAAAAACCGCCAAGCTCAAATGGGACTGAGCTGGTTAAGTCTGCCGCATGTTGGGAGACCAGTGGGCCAAACTGACGACGGAGTGGTGCCCTGATACGGTACGACGACGTCACGGCAGACTGCAAACCAGATGGAGAGACGAGTTCATCAAATTCCGCGCCGACTGGACAATCTTAGTGCGGAAGAGGTATGAATGGAGAGCATGGGGAGAGGCCTTTGCCCAGCAGTAGGACATTAATAATAAATAATTTAAATAATAATAAATATTGCTGGACAATGCACACAACACCATCTGGTCCCAAACTAAGTATAAAAATAGTTTAATAGTCATGTGGTTCCCATAACATAAGCTTATGTTATGTTATGATGATACTGTGTGAGATGTCCAGCATTATTTATTTATTTATTCATTTATTGTTGGAATCTGGTTAACCTACCCATGATTCCCAGTTGCATTCGACGAAGTGTTTGCTCTGCTTGTTATTTAACTCGTGTGGCAATTGTTCACATTTACAATGCTCTTTTCATTTGCCGACACGTGAGAGGAATATCCAAATAAATCGAGGACATTTTAATTTTAAAAGGGCGTTATCTAAAATCCTTTTAAAAGTAAAACAATATGAAACAAAAATAAAATTGTTGCCAGTATCCATTTATAGATACAATAGGTACAGCATAAATAAATATAAACGTAATATTACACACAGACCCACAGAATACATATTAGTACAGGTATTGAAGGCGGGCTGAGTAAATCAATACATAATAATATTTTAAATGTGAAAGTAACTCTGCCTAACATAACACGTAACAATGAAAACGTAACAAACAGACAAGACTGTTTGATACGTTTTCATGCCTTAACCGCAGAACCGATGAATTTTGAATTATGAATGCATTTGATGAATTTTCTTATAGAAATAGATGGGACCTTGGAAAAGGACATAGGCTACTTTTTATGTAGGTATCACGCGTTGCGAAGCCGCGGGCAGCAGCTAGTATTTACATAAATAGCAACTCTACAGCAACGACAGATCATAATTCAGCACACACAAGCGTTTAATACCTATAATTTATATAGGTACTCTTTGCGTCTCTTTCTTACGCGTAATTCTATCTCGTCTATCGTGGCACTTTTTTACGAAAATTTGCCCAACAGGATGGGCCCGACGGTGTACTTGTAGCTTCGTACTTATAGTGATGGCACTTGGCTCAAATTTCAAACAACTCACAAAACTGAAAATTGTGAAGAACTGGCTACAGTGCCAAGATTATAAAGAAGTAGAGGGACTTTTTGATAAAATTGTCTGACACGAGCACACCCACACTAAACTACCACACGAAGACATACACACGCTGTGTGATTTTCCATTAGTCCGCATTCCATGGAGTACTTTAATATTTAGAATCAGATGTGCTATCCTATTGAATTTTACACTACTGTTTAAAAGGAGCGTACAGTTTTGTATATTTTTGTAAAATGTTAATAACCTAGTAAGAAAGTTTTAGTTATGTTAAGTCCTACTTTGTAATTTTAAGTGCCTCTTCAAATGTATTGTTTATGTATTTTTAATTTTAAATTTGGGTTAATTGTTAATTACTATGTGTTCTATTGCAATGACTTTGTATGATACACATTAGGGAAGTTACTGGTTTTCTGTAACACAGAACACAGAAACTAATACATCACTAGTTCTGTTACTTACAAAAATTATTTTAAAATAAAACATTTTGTATTTGTATTTTTTGTATAACTCAAAAAAGTGAGAAGGTACCATAGGATACAAGGAATTCCTTTCAGTCAATTAGCGTTTCTAAGCAACTGATGTGTCGAGCCATTATGGTAGGTACAAGTTAAAGACTGGTTTCATAGAGCGAGCTTTGAAACGCAATATTTATATAGGTTGGGGAACACGGTGCTTCTATATTAAGCTTCCTGAAAATGCAACTAAACTGCATATTAAGAAATTGAAAGCATACATAAAGGGTAGTCTTTTCAAGAAAGCGTATTAGAATATAAATGACTATACGAGTATTATTGATAGCAATGCATGGCCTCATCTCGCTCTGCCCTCAGACTGTTAAACGACACATTTGAAATGTATAAACTCTCTTGTATTAGTTATTCGTAGTTAAGGTAGTTATAAGATGGATCATGCAAATAAGCGCTAGGACCAGGACGAGTTTCTTGCCGGTTCTTGTCGAGCTTGGGTTAGGAGGAATTGGCACCTAAATTCACTTAGTATGTATGATGTTTCAAAGTGATCATTATGATTGTATTGAATAAAGTATCATTTGACTTTTACTTATACTTTTACTTTGACTTTGTTTTGTTAATATCATGTTCAGTTTTACCTTCTTCGATGATTATTTTTGTTTGTAGATTTATTATTTTTCTTCATTGTTCATTAGGCATACTTTTTGAGCGATAATTGCTTTACAACTAGTATGGAACAATATGGAACTTCAAGTTTTCCTAAATTATAGCGAGGATTGAGCGGTGTGACGGTGTTAAATGTTTTCACGCAGAAAACACCTAACAATTTACGGCAATCCCAACACTAAGCAACTCTATTGAGATAATTTTATTAACCGACGTCAAAAAAGGAGGAAGTTAACATTTCAGTTGGATTTTTTTTAAATGTTTGTTACCTTTCAATTCCGTCATTTATAAACCGATTTGAAAAATACTTTTTTTATGTGAAAGAGTATACTTTCCAATTAGTCCTTTATGAATTTTATCAATATCGGTTTAGTAGTCTTGTTTTTAAATCAAAATAGCTGGAAAAAATATTCATCGAAGAAACGAAATTTCGTACATTTATTTATATGAAGTCGGTTTTCTTTTTAGTTTTTAAAACACAGTTATGAATGATAAGAAACCTAAGTTTAAATTTATGTGGCGCAAAATAAACGTTTTCTTATAATAAGAATTGAAGCAACAAATAAATGCTTTTATCTATCTGCCTACGAGGATCAGTCAATATGCACAGTTCTCTATTACCAAAGTTTATTTTTTCCGCTCGCTTTCAGTGAAATCTCCCCTAATGAGTCTACTCCCCAGAGTAGATACAAGGAGATAGGTAAAATAACGTCGTACATATTAATTAACAAAATTACTTCGCTTTCAGTAAGAAAATTAATGCCTACCTATCATATTTTCCAACTCCTAATTACTTCGGAATTTTCCCTTTTTATTACAACAAAATCGATACGTATATTTTCTTACGAAAAAAGTTGAGCAGAAAATCTATTCCCATTATTTGTAGAACTTTGGGCATCATACTTATTAACCGAATTCAAAAAAGGAGGAGGTTCTCAATTCGTTGGAATCTTTTTTTATGTATGTTCACCGAATCAAAGACGCTTGAACTGATTTGATTTTTTTTTGTTTCAAAGGCTTCTTAGGTCACAATTAAATTTTATCGAACACGTTCCAGCGGTTTTTAAAATATAAGTTTTAAAATATTTACATCAATGATATTTTCGTGGCGTGCAGTGAAGAGCAGTGCGTTTAGTTGGCCGACCCATATTATATAGGTTTAAACAATATACAACTATTTTCCTTTAAAAAAAATATAATATAATATTAATTTTATGGTCTCAAATAGTATCCCATGAATCCGGTTTTCCTTTTAGTTTTTAAAACAAAATTAGTTATGGAGGAGAATAGAGTAATATAGAAAACATGTGAAACAGTTGAGCTATCGCTGTGTAAAACGATCTATAGGTAGCTCAACTGATCCAGATCACTGCCAGAGGGCAGTTCCTAAGACACAGGTGGCATTGCCACGTATAAATAGTTCTGTCAACTTCTGTCAAAAGTTAATCACAGTTTCCAATAGTGCTCTTATTTTATTTATTTTTCTTGAGTTATTTCCGGTTTTATTAGTAATTTTAGTTATTATTTAAATAGAGCTAGAGTTATTGACTCGGTTGTGAATAATTGGAATAAAAGCTTTGTGTTATTTAGTGATTCTATCAAAAATTCAAAATGCAAAAGTAACTCTGTCTGTCTGTCTGTTACGTTTTCACGCCTAAATCACTAAACCGATTTTGATAATTTTGGCATAGAGATAGATGGGATCTTGGATAAGGACATAGGCTACTTTTTATGTAGGTACCATGCGTGCTAGTTTTGTATAGAATAACAAATGATGAACTACAAGATACGACTTTGTGACATACTATAAACAATATAAGCACTTGACAATTGTCATTATTATAGGTATTACATACCAATATATACATACCATTAACGAAGAAAAACCCGCATTCACAACCTTTGATATGAAAATAACCTTTATAACTTGACAACTTTGACAACCTCTGTGGTGCAGTGGGCTAAGGTCTGGCTGACACGCAGAAGGTTGCGGGTTCGATTCCCGCTGCGGGACAAATGTTTGGATGTTCTGCAAGTATTTGTCTCGGGTCTGGGTGTTTCTATGTATAATATGTATGTATTAACAAAAAAAAAAGTACATAAGTAGTATATCACCCATAACACAAGCTCTGCTTACTTTGGGGCCAGATGATGTTGTGTGAAATGTCCGGGATTATTTATTTATTTATTTATTTTTATAACTAATACATGATATTTTTGCCACCGATTCGTACCGCAGGGTACCTTCAACGCCCATGGTCTGAACAACAAGTTCCTATTAAGATAGTACCTCTGATCACTAGTGCAATGCGTCAGTTACAATTGAGATTATTGTCATTGAAGAATTCCCTATATTCACGTATGCGTAAAGTTATTGTCTGAGATCTCCAATACAATGCTTTAATTGCGACACATGAGCTGTTTGACGTTGAAGAGTTCTGAAGGGTATCTTTAAAGTTCATTGTTAAGATATATGATTACTGAATGTTACCCAAATAAGTACCTATTCACTTGCTGTATTTTCCAAAATAACTGCTTATTTGTGATACATTTGTTCTCATGCGTTGAGAAGTTTCGGGTTTTCATCTATTTTTCCAACATCAGATCCTCGTCAGACTTTTATGTGACCACCTCGAAAGTACACGCTATAGAATACAAAAAATCATAAAAAAATAAGCTAATAAATGGCGAACATATCATATACATTATAAACATATAAAAAATATTAAAAAAACAGCTGAATTTGGAAGCCGTTTAAAACAGAAGTATGGTAAAATTCTAATGATGCAAAAATCAGAGCAATGCGAAGAGTATGTACAACAAAAATACAAAAGATGGGAATCTGTAACATAAAAATGTGAGGGAACATTAATCTAATCTAGCGCGAGTGGTTCGCAAATCGAATTCTAACACGCCTCGCAGCCATCAGTCTCCATCACGTGGCGCGAATTGAACGCGATATGCCGGGGATTTTAGATTATAGTGTAAATGAAGGGGATCTCATTTCAGCTGGAATTTCAAACCTAATTTCAGTGGCAATTTAGCAGGAAATGCAACTTCTGTTAGACATTTCAGGCTGTGAATGTTTCAGTTCCTGAATTTAGGTCCATAAAGCACACATTTGTGGTAAGCAAAGTTCAATGTGACATTAAGATCTGGTGGTAGAATACTACATCGAGAATCCATCTTGGTGAGTTTAAAAGTGCCTGATATTTTGCCTTCAAGGAGTATTGTGCAAGCATTACTGTGTTAAGGCTTTGAAGGGCCACGTGCGTGCGATACACTCTGTAGGACGATTGCGCTATTGGTGAACGTAATTGCCATTGCCAAAACCAATCTGTTCAGATTGGTTTTGGCAAAGGTTTGGATATGGCTAATCTGAATGCCAAATGTTACTGCGCTATTTTTCCTAAACGATTTAATAGTTTTTACCAATCGAACAAATAGAACTACCTAGACTACTCTATGCACAGACTACTAGGATGTATTAAATCAAAAACGTCCGTTTAAAAGCACTGTCAAAAATAACGCGCTCCCGCAACGTTTGATCAACGTATAATCCAAATTAGAGCTAAATCGTTTCCGTTATAGTGATTAGCGCGGTACGATATATGTTAAAAATAACGTTTTGACTTTGGTTTTGATTTGTTTTAGCGTTAAAAATTACCGCGGTCGGCCCTTTGGCATTGAAAGCGGCATAAGTTACGGTAAACACTTAACATTTGGTACGTACTATGCATGTTTGCTGTTCGTTTCTATAATAAAAAAAACCGGGCAAATGCGAGTCAGACTCGCGCACCGAGGGTTCCGTACAAACCTGTAGGTATATAAGTAAAAGTTCACCCATCACGTCAATCGAGTCATAGTTATGGTATTTTTATTGCAAAATGAAATCCATCTAAAAGTTTACAGTTTTCGCAATTTTTCCTTTATCTGTGCTATAAGACGTTGCTTAGTACCAAATTTCAAGAGTTCACGGGAAGTACCCTGTAGGTTTTGATTCCTTTGCGAGTGTCGAAAATTTGAGGAAATTTGCGGCATAAACGGCTGTATCTTTTGATTGCGTTGGTTTAGAAGTTTGATTTTATCACAACTTAAAGGGACAGTAAACTTAAATATTTGATATACATTTCAGCTTGATACCTCTACGCGTTCCTGAGAAAAAGGGTCTTGACAGACAGACGGACAGACGGACGGACGGACAACAAAGTGATCCTATAAGGGTTCCGTTCTTTCCTTTCGAGGTACGGAACCCTAAAAATAAAAAAGAAGAACTCTTGCTGAAAAAACGAGACGACCATTGTAGATAGATAATTATCTTTATCGTGGAAAAACCCATTAGCAACGTTGTAGATAATGGTGTTTTTTCTTAAATTTGCTCCCCTTAAGCACCGTAGACTCTATGGTTCTCAGAGGTAGGCTGTTTCATTGAGCCCGGGTATATTTAATAAAAATATAATTCTTTATTAAATTAACTCTATAGCAATCTGCCAAAAGTGTCAATTCTAAAATCCATCAAAAAACCTACCCTACCATTTATAAATTGTTCAATTTCAATGCCCTAATTACTCCCGAAAAATGAGCTCTACATTTTGAGTATCCAATTAATGAGGTTTAATTAATTTGGTTATTAAGAACGATAATGAACAGAGGTTTGTGGGGATGAAAGACGATTGCGCTCATTAGACAGGGGAGACACTGGGGGGGATTAAAGTGCAGTGAAGTTTTACGGTCAAGTAGGTTTTTACGGTCGAGTAGTGAAGACCTCTTGCCAACTTCTGAGGTCCTGGTAGTTTAGAGTAAATTATGAAGAAGGTTAGCTGTTTATTAATTATCGCCGGCTTGTCGGGTGTCAGTTAGAAATATTGATATAGGGTCTTTCTCGTTATCATACACTAGCGAATATAGCGTTTAAATCTGTTGCCCAATTTATGGAGTAGTGAAGACCTCTTGCCAACTTTTGAGGTCCTGGTTATTAAGAGTAAATTAAGAAGACGGTTCTAAGAAACTGTTTATAAATTGTTGTCGGTTTGTCGGGTCTCGGTCAGAGGGTCTCTCTCTCTCTAAAGATATTAGCGAATATAGCGTTTAAATCTCTTGCCCTATTTATTTATTGATATTAGAATGATAAGCTCAGACTATAACTCAATACAAGTGATTTTGAAATAGACATATAAAATGCTAGTCCATGCTATCTATGAAGAAAACGTACATAAAACTCAAACAATTACCTGCTTCTCACAAAAAATTCCAATTAGTCCAATTATAATGGAACATGCTACAACACGGAGAGGGCATTACGCGCTAATGGATGCCTTTTTGTCCAAAATCCTATTCAACAGAAACAATAACATATAGCCCACGTGGACCAGAGAGTTTCAACAAAAGAGCTAATGACTTGATTCAGTAAATGTATATTCAACTCAATGATGGCACGTGTGAGACTTTAGAAATCTGTAAAGTAGCTTAAAAAAATTACAATTGACTGGCCTGTTAGCTTAGTTGTTAGTAGCTCTGCCTTCTGCGCTGTAGGTTGAGGGTTCAATTCCTTCCCAGGATCAACATTGCTGTGATGTACATGTGTGTTTGTTCTGTATATGGGTATTATAAAGTATTATATAACTATTATAACCATATTATATATGTATTATAAAATATCTAAGTATTCTATCAGTCGTCTGGTCACCATAATACAAGCTATGCTTCGTTTGTGGCTAGATGTGTGCATTGCCACCAATGTTGTTTTTTTATATAGTTACAGTAATATTAATTTAATAAGAATCTGAAAAACATAACTGAGGTTCACACAAAAATCCTTACTAATAATATTATAAACGCGAAAGTTTGTATGTTTGTTACTCCTTCACGCAAAAATTCCGAATGGATTTTAATGAAACTTTACAATAATGTAGCTTATACATCAGAATAACACAAAGGCTATAATTTATAAAGATATTGTGTGAATTGTCCAAAATATAACGATAAGTAGGAAAAAAATCTGCCATCTGCAAGCTATTCTGGCGTGTGCTGCAAAAACCATTCCTCCTGCGCAGACGAAGTCGCGGGCACCAGCTAGTATTCAATATATCCTTACTAATATTATAAACGCGAAAGTTAATATGTATGTTTGTTACTCTTTCACGCAAAAACTACTAAATGGATTTTAATGAAACTTTACAATTATTTAGCTTATATTAGGTTGGGGAAAAAGTCTTTTCGCATTATAGTATGTATGAATTTGTAATAAAATCTCTTTGGCTATACTATTTGTATCTAGTTGGTTTTGGTATCATTAAAAGTTAACATTTTAAAGAACATAATTCCAAATTCATATTAGGAAAATGTGTGATTTTTATTTGTTTTCCGTACTGTCAAGATGAATGAATCTAATGAAGAAATTCGATACAATTTTAAAATTTTACTACAAAAAAGGTAAAAATGGAACGCAAGCCCCGAAAAAGTCGCGTTCCGAGGTCTAGCGTCATCATGATGAAAAACCACACCCCTTCTGTTGATTAATTCTGGCCGCTTTCTCTCAACTTCTTGCTTTAATCTCATCAGTTGTTCGCAGTAAAGTTCAGAATCGATGGTCCTGCCTGGTGGTAACAGCTCATAATGAATAATGCCCTTCTAATCCCACCACACATACAGCATCACCTTGTAGCGAGTTAACCCGGGTTTCGCCACAGTCTGTGAAGCCTGACCGGCCTTTGACCACGACCTTTTTCGCACGTTCTTGTCGTACGTGATCCACTTTTCATCAGCAGTTATCAGCTTCTTCAAAAATGTTGCGGTTTCATTGCGTCGTAATAAAGAATCACAAATGAGTACCCAAATATAGAGCTTTTTTGTGTACCCAGTTTTTTTCAAATCCGCCGAAACGTGGTCAATTCCCAGTTTTTCAGCTACGTCGTAACTACTGATATGCCGATCTTGCTCCACTTTTTCAAAAATGGCATCCATTTTATCTGTAATATGGCGACCAGAGCGACGTGCATCTTTGACATCAAAATTTCCGGATTGAAAACCAAATTTGTGCTACTCTCACAGACACAGCACTAGGTCCATAAACATCGCAAATTTATTTCGAGGCTTGCGTTGCATATTTACCTTTTTTGTAGTAAATTTTTAAAAATTTATTGAGTTTCTTCATTAGATTCACTCACTCATCTTGACAATATGAAAAACAAATAAAATACACATCTTCCTAATTTGAATTTGGAATTATGTTCTTTAAAATTTAAACTTTTAAATATACCAAAACCAGCCAGATACAAATAGTATAGCCAAAGAGATTTTATTACAAGTTCATACATACTATAACGCGAAAAGACTTTTTCCCCAACCTAATATATCAGAATAACACATAGGCTATGATTTAAAAACATATTGTGTGAATTGTCTAAAATATAACGATAAGTGTCAAGTAAGTAGGAACAAAATCTGCCGTGCTATTCTGGCGTGCGTTGCAAAAACAGTTAGAATTACACGAAGTACTAATCCTGCGCAGACGAAGTCGCGGGTGCCATCTAGTAGATAATTATATTAATAAAAATAATAATATTAATCTCGAACAATTCACACTCGAACATTCAATTCAATAGTGTTTATCAAAATGTAAAGTACAACTCACGTTTTTAACGTGAAAAATATATTTGTTAAACCATTACGACCTATATACGAATAGTACATAATGGTAGAACAAAAACATAACATTTAAGGTTGGACTAGATTCAGGGTCCAGATGTAGCAGAATTTCAAAAGTGTTTTAGCTCAACGATAATATTGCTAAGGGATACACTAGCACACTTGTCATATATATATCCCTACTAATATTATAAATGTGAAAGTAACTGGGTCTGTATGTCTGTCTGTTTGTTACGTTTTCACGCCTAAACCGCTGAACCAATTTCGATGAATTTTGGTATAGAAATAAATGGGACCTTGGAGAAGGACATAGGCTACTTTTTAAGTAGGTACCATCCGTTCAAAGCCGCGGGCTGTAGCTTGTATACTATATAATATACTATATAAAGAGCCTACCGCCCTTTTCTCTTTCCTACTAATCTATTATATAAGTCCTGTAAAGTGCTAACATCGACAGCTATTTATACTAAACCTTGCTCTAAGACAACATAGACTCCTTCCCTATTGTGCTGAAAATATTGTCAATAAATAAATAAAAAAATAAATAAATAATGCCGGACATTTAATACAGAGTCATCTGGCCCCAAAGTGTTATGGGTACCATATGACTGATATACTACATATATACTTTTTTGTTTTAAATACATACATATTATACATAGAAACACCCAGATCCGAGTTAAATACTTGCAGATCATACAAACATTTGTCTCTCGGCGGGAATCGAACCCGCGTAACAATAGGCGTAATGATATTCGTACTAATAGCATCCCACTAAAACATGCTTTCGCCTCTAGATTTATTGTATTCCTCGGGCCTTTCGTGTATAAGACTTAATAGTAAACTAGGCATCTATGCAGTGAATTTTACTACTTGTAAAATAACCCTACAACATGCGTTATCATGTCTATCTTACGAAGAAACTGAGGAGTTGTTGGTTGTAGTAGATAGATAGATAGATAGAAAATCCTTTATGCACACCACAAAATACATTAGACTTTTATAATAAGGTTTTTATAGTAAGGTAGGTAATGTTTTAAATTTACTACCTACCTTTATAAAGATAAAGATTTATTATTATTATTATATATATAATTGTGAGTAGGCGCAAGAAAAATGCATGTTACGAGTATTTCACCTAGCACAGTGTGAGAAAAGGAGAATAGACGTACACGATAGTGACCATCCTTATTCTTTTTCTTCTTATCGTATCACTAGTTATTTGAAACCAATGTGGTGATAGGATAAAAGTGCGCCTCAGAGGCTCCTTTCGTGCACTTGGCACGTGTATCCGAAGAAGTAGGGTTCTACGACAGGCTTGTTTCCTCATAATGACTTCCTTCACATTTTGAGAGTACTGTAGTAGTACTGGTGTAGTACTGCTGTAGTACTAGTGTAGTACTAGTGTAGTACTGGTGTAGTACTGGTGTAGTACTGGTGTAGTACTGGGGTAGTACTGGTGTAGTACTGGTGTAGTACTGGTGTAGTACTGGTGTAGTACTGGTGTAGTACTGGTGTAGTACTGGTGTAGTACTGGTGTAGTACTGGTGTAGTACTGGTGTAGTACTGGTGTAGTACTGGTGTAGTACTGGTGTAGTACTGGTGTAGTACTGGTGTAGTACTGGTGTAGTACTGGTGTAGTACTGGTGTAGCGCACATATTTATTTCGAACAGAAAAATCTGTTAGTGCACGTCCGGTTTTGAACCCACGCTCATAAGATCGGAAGGCTACTACTATCACTAGTATACGAGTGCTCTGTGATGACCATGAAGGAGATAGTATGATCATGGTTTCTAATCATTATATTTAGATAAGATTAGATAAGATAAGATAAGATAAACAGACGATTGGCTCGAGGGTTCTCATAAAATAACTACTAAATGTTCCTATTCTAAATAATGTTATTTGAGCTATTAAATAAATAATCTATGCTTCTATCGGAATCATTTTGGAGTTTGCGTTCGTATTTATTTTACGCCAAAAGTTTCGTTAAAATAAGTTTTGAAATACTATCTATTTGAGGCTTGTATTTTTTTCCCATTTTTTTTATTTCTGTTGTGATACAAGCATAGATTATGACAAGACAAATTGATACCACTCTAAGTTTTGTTTGTCCAACAACATTTAGCATCTAGTTATGGGAACCATATTAATGATATACATACATGTATATAACATTTGAAGATTTTTTTTGTCGACTCAGTTTTTGAAAATTTTTCAAAATGGCGGAGTTATACGTAAAAAAAGAAAGTCACGTCAAAATACATTTCAGTTATTTCGAAAAATGTTCGCAAGATCTACTATAGCTAACAGAGCTACTAGTGATTCTTTTTTGAAAATTCTTAACAAAATACGTATTTGCTAACTTTATGAAATTCTCGAATTTCATAAAGTTTAAACTTATAATGTAGAGTCAAACAAGAAACCAGTATAATTTTGATATGTCCGTCTGTGTGTCCGCCCCTAATCATAGGAATAGCTCGAAAACTATTAAATAAATAAATACATATTTGTGATATGTATTTCTTTGTAAAATACCACGATGAATAGTTTTACAAAGCGCCTACAGAGTGATAAAATAACATCTCTGAAAAATTTTTGTGTATGGCATATCGTCATATAAGTTTTTTTATTATATTATAGATATTTAATTTTATGATATCATAATATATTGAAGTTTCTAAAAATAGTTTACGACACTGGTATTTGTTTGATAAATATTTAATTTTGAAGTAGACTTTTGATACCAATGCTTCTCCCCTCCACCATTCTCCTACTGGCTAAGCCGCTGTTTCGGGTTACTTGACAATTTATTAAACCGCATATATATGCGGTTTAATAAATTGTCAAGTCAAGCGGAAATTAAAAGAAAAAATATCACGGCTAGTAAAACTGTTATGACTAACTAATTTGTAAACATTTAAAAAATATAAATAAGCTCCATATTTTGCTAACTATATGTTAATTAATTGGTTTGGGACTTGACCACTAGTCTAGACCACTAGACTTCACCTTGCGCATGTGACCTAGACGTGGACATATGCGCTTGGCCAGTTTATTTATCCAATACTAAACCTTTATTACTTCGTAAGTCTTTAACTTTATCTAATTACTTTTTTTCATAGTTTGGTGCGCCAAAGTACTTATAACTCCGTAACTAAAGTGCCTGGTCTGACAGTACTACGAGTTTAATTAGGCGCTTCGGCAAAGTTCATGTTTCCGAATTAGTACGATTACGCAACCACTATCCGGCTGTCTCGTGGCTCGTGAAGGGTCGCCATCATCAGTCACCATCGATCGTAGTACTGTACCATTCTGTGGTTTTTTTAAGTAACTACCTAAGACTCGTTCTTACAAGTACTCGGAAGCTATGTGGATAAAAGAGACATACTGAAAGGACTTTGCAATGCTTTGAGCTGAAAACAAAAGCAGAAACCCCACATTATACCGACTTTCTCCTCTATACCAGGATCAGGCGCAATTCCATTCAGACAAAACACGCGCTAGCAAGTGCACTATGACATATTACTTTTGACAGAAAGTACTAAATCTGACGAGAGAAATAATAATAATAATAATAATAATAATAATAATAATAATAATAATAATAATAATAATAATGATAATAATGCCGGACATTTCACACAGCGTCATCTGGCCCCAAACTAAGCAGAGCTTGTGTTATGGGTACTACATGACTGATATACTACTTAAATATATTTTTTTTGTAAATACATACATATTATACATAGAAACACCCAGACCCGAGACAAATACTTGCAGATCATACAAACATTTGTCCCGCAGCAGGAATCGAACCCGCAACCTTTTGCGTCTCAGCCGGACCTAAGCCCACTGCGCCACAGAGGTCGTCAATCAATACCAATCCATCAGTCCTGTGACTGATGGATTGGTATAGAGCGGACAACGTAAAGGCTTCGTAAAGATTAAATAAATAAATATTGATGGACAGTGCAAACAACATTGGTGACAATGCACACATCTAGCCCTAAACTAAGCATAGCTTGCATTATGGTGACCAGATGACAGATATAATACTTATATATTTTTTATACAAACGTATGATACTTTATAAAATCGATGTATAGACACAGTTAAGAACTTGGTTAAGAAAACTTTAGATAACATTTTCATGCCAAAGAATATGGTAGGACATACAATGGACCAACTACTATAAGACCATATTTTATCACATATGTATGTTCAACCAAATAAATAATATATCATTGCATTTCACAGAACAAATACCAATGCTCATCACACACATCATATCATTAGAAATTTAGAGGCTAGGTTCTTTACTTGGTACTGTGCAGATTACAACTAAGAATGGAGTACCCGAAATTAAACCCTTGAAATTATATTTAGCTTTTTTATTGAAACTGCTTCGGTATTTTGTAGACATGACAAAATAGATTTTATTTCATCAAAATATCTTGTTATAACTGGTTGTGGCGGCAATGGCCATGTCCACATTATGATATCCTCATGAAGTCCCGTGAAATTGCACTATCTATTCCTATCACTATATCACTCATCTGGTACCGATAACACAAGCTCTGCTTATTTGGGGTCCAAATGATGCTGTGTGAAATGTCCGGCATTATTATTATTTTTATTAGGAATAAATTTTACTTAGGAATAATTATAATTATAAACTTTTTACACCTATATTTACATTTCTACTTTATGCGAGTGCAACCGCTGGCAGAAATTAGTTGATGATAGACACAATAGAATGGTTATTATTTTCAAACAACGAATTTAATATTGGCGGAAGGCCAGAGTGTAGAGAAAAGTATCCCTGGCAGAAGTTACTTGTAAAGATGCCGGCACAAGTTCAAAACCAGACAAACATATGAGGCGAGTCGGGTGGTCGGGACATTTTATGTTATGTTTACATCGTGCAAGCTTCTAACCATTTGTGTATTAGCATGCCAGTAACTTGTATTATACTGTGCCAGTATAGATACGAATTAGTGAGTCAGCATTTAACTTCTCTATTTGATTTGGAATCTGTACGTAATCGGTATCTACTTAAAATTGGGACTGGACTGTAATTTATGATGATTAGGTACTAGTTATTGAACTTTTCTACAAATCTCAAATCACTCAGATCCTTGAAACCCAATTAACCAAGACGATTCCCGGAACAATTCAGAAACAGGTAAATATATATCAGTCGCTATTAAGTATGTAAAATGTTAGTGTCATAGACAATACGGGTAAATTGTGACTACTGATACTACAGGCGGCTGATTGATGCAGACAAATTAAAAAAAATGTTTTGAAAAACAACCCCACTTAGCGTGGGTTAACGGCCAGAAGTCAAAGAAGAATTTAAAAAAACATTACAAGAAACAATACAAATAATAAAACAGCATCATCTGGCCCCAAAGTAAGCAGAGCTTGTGTCATAGATACTACGCGACTGATATACTTTTTTTGTTAATTTACATAGAAACACCCAGGCCCAAGAGAAATACTTGCAGATAATACATATATTTGTCACGCGGCGGGAATCGAACCCGCAACCTAAGCAGCCTTACATACGTGTGCCTATTAGTCAATCGAGCTAACAGGGACTAGCACGTGTAAACAGAGCTCTAGGCGAGTGGGGCTTACAAAGAAAATAAAGCGGCGTCCAGACTAGCGTCAACAACTGCAGTTTGCTCGCATGTGTCCTTGGGGAAATCTGCCACGTTACCTGCGCGGGGTACGGTCTGCACAAGAGGGAGTTCTGTGATGAATTATTAATGCGAACTGGAGTTGCTGAGTTTTCAAAGTCAAAGCCAGACGCTTATTTAGCTGAACATCAAAAATTTGGAATTCCATCAGAAATTATTGGACGTTCCAAACTGCTAATTTATAAATATTTTTGGTTGGATTTTTAGAGCATTTTAACAATATTAAAGATAATCTATTCGTTCACAAATCACAAGACTAAACAAATAAATAAATGAAATAAACATTGGTGGACTATGCACAAAGCACCATCTAGCCCTAAATTAAGCATAGCTTGTATTATGGTGACCAGACGACTGATAAAATAAACGATTATATTCAATCTAAATGTCTTTATAACATACATATATTTGTTATATGACATGTTTTATTAATAGAATAATTTTAAAGCCTAATGCGCATTGCAAAATAATCAGCTGCTAATTGGTTAATAACAATAATCAGACGTAGGCTCGCGCACTAGCATTTTTATTTTGCTGTCGGTACTTCACTTTGAATTATATCATAGAGTTGCTAGTTTTTGTGCGATTGACTTTTGAAATAACGGCTCATGGCTTTTGTAACTCTACCAGCTCGTGATATGTTGCTCAGAAGCTCTACAAACTAACATGTACTTTGTTTGGCTCAGTTTATAGATTCAACAACTACTCGAACTTTTGTATAAGTCAGTGGCCAATCCTAGTGACGAAGTTCATAGACCAGATAGTCCAAAACACAGTGTTATGTTTGAGATAGAACGAAGAAATCATTTATACTATTTAGTAGTTTATCTACCTTGGTCACGGCATCACGCGTGAACGGCTAGACTGATTTCACTAATATTTTTTATTGTGGTTGTTATTGTAAGGAGATAGTTCTTATGAATGGCACAAATAAGACAGTTGCGTGGCTAATTAGCGCTTTTGAGAATATAAATTTTTCTAATGTAACCTTATGCCGTTTGAAATACACAACTAGCAGTCGTTTGACATTTATAGTTTATACCAATTCGGATTCAATATTCATAGTTAAGCCATGACTACGTCTGTCGGATCAGCAAGTTTTAAAAGAATTATAGAAATGTATAGTACTCTACAAAAAATGATGTACAATAATATAAAATACATGTGAAACTGTCGAGATACCAAAGGACTGTTGAAAACTATGTAGAGATAGCTCAATTGATCTAGTTCGTCTTAAAGACACTGGTGGCTGCCACGTTGAATTTATTAGAGGGTTCAAATATTTTTTAAATATGGTGTGTGCTCAATGCTTACAATATACCTAATACAATTTTGCTTTATCCGAATAGAACGTGATGATTTGTTCCCTAAATCTTTCTATACATAAAGTACACTATAGGGAAATTTTAGTTACTGCTCCCATGCTTTCTTTTGTATTTTAGACAACATTCCTAACGGCCTGAGATAAAACAGTAGCTACAGAGATGCGGGCACCGCGAGAAATACGATTCAAAATAGGGGTTGTAGTTTTCCACTGGCTAATCACTTTACAAATAGTTTGTAAGTCAGACGTAGAATTAGAATTTGCTCACGAAATATCTACCGCTCCTGCAACCGGGGCCGATGGCAGGATAGTAATGTTGTTGCGGATTATTTTTTAATGAACTTTGAGGCATCTTTGTCCTTTCAAGAAGCGAAGCTGGGAACATATCGTGCACTCTACAAGTTCGGCCACGGACACAACAGCATTATTAACATTTGTATTTGGCAGTTGTGTGCATTGTGCCATCATCTAGAGAATTTTCATTAGGGTGAGTTTGAACTTCGGTGCCTCCATCGACAAAATAATACGTGTGTAAAACACGTGTTTATCAAAATGTTTAGTTAAGTACCTCATGGTATTGCAAGCGTCATAGATTACAGTAATTTACTATTAGGATGGCCGTATAATTGTTGAATATAGTTGTAAAAAAGCTTACTTGTGTTGACTTAGCGCTGATGGCCAGTGCGGACGGTCAGCATTACGTAATATACCCTAAATATATTCTCCCAACACCGCCTTTGGTATTCTTCCTAATGGTGCCTCCACATTAATTAATGCAAGTCGCGTCTCATACATAAGTATTGGAGTCGGACGAAGCAATTCTCTCTGTAATTGCGTTAAATTTATCACCAGCTCCCGTGATCAGATGAATTTATCCCCGGGGTGCCTTTTTCATTTGCGGTTTTTAATGGGTGGGAAATGACAACTCTGACCTACTTATATGAAGAGGTGTAGGTAGTACCTACGTATGCCGTAAAGCAACATTGTTTTATGTTTGAAAAATGTATTTTTTTGTATGATGTAGTTACATAATTTTTGATTTACAGGTGAGTTCGAAATATGTAGCATAAATGAGAGTATTAACGCTGTATTGTTTTGTTGTGTTGATTTACAGATTTACAGACAGATAGACAGACAGACAGACAGAGGACAGATAAGCATTCGTTCTTTCTTTTTAGGTAGGTACGGAACCTAAAACATTCAAAAAACTACTAACGTACCTATATTTTTGAGGTATATCTACACTCAAAACTGTACCTAGATGAGTAATAAAAAATATGTGATTGAGTATTTTGAGTAATTGAGTACACAAGCATATAATAAAATTTAAAAACACCGCCTGCTGATGGTTAGTCTTACATAAGCATTCAAAATAAATGAGCTTGAATCTGCTTTCCCCAAAAGTCAAGAAGGTACAAAAATTACAAAAAAAGTAGAGTCTGAATCCCAAACCTTTACTGTATCATGTACTATGAGATTTCATAAAGGCGTTTCTTATTAGTAACGCCCTTAAAATATTATTTATGTAGGTAAATTTAACAATAGTTTTGTTTGGAATTTATTTTAATATCATAAATTTTTAGTAAGGTATTAGACATAAAATTCCCCAAACAAAACAACTTCGAATGGAGTTTTACTACCCCTAATTTGCCTTTTAAAACCCCGAATTTCAAATGCATCAATTCCGTTTACGAGATCTCGCTTACGGCAATAACGCAAACAAATGTATATAGGTCCCACAATTCCATACATATTAATAGGTGTCGCAAAAACGTGCCACGACTTTTTATTGGGCGAATAAAACTGACGAGGTCACAATAAAACTGAAATGACCCGTGTGATATTCGACCTTTTTTTCGATTTTAATTTATAACTTTCCCGACCCAATATAATTTCCATGGCCCCAGATAATTAACAGAGTCGTAAACTTGTTTTTTTTTTAATGTAAAAAGCAGGAGAAGCCGGTAAAATTTGATGGCAATTGCGCTCTTTTGTGCGGGCTTTTACGGGCAGTAAATCTGCGGAGAGAACAAAAGAGGTTATCTTATTCTTAGAAAGAAGAAAACTTTTGTAGTTGTAGGTAGACTGCGTGCGAATGTTGTGATGTAAAGGCTTGGTCGTTATCGACCATTGTGTGGTGGTTTCCACATTAAAAGAAACTGTCCCTTTTCAAACTCATAAACAAACTAAAATATGTTTATATTCAATACAGTCACAAGGATCACTTTGAAACGTCTTACATACTAGGTGAATTTAGATGTCAATTTCTTCTTACTCAAACCCGAAAAGAATTGACAAGAAACTCTAAGAATTTGATCGAGACGAATCGAATTTGTTTCTGTTCCTAGTATTGATTATATGAATTCTATACTGCTAAAACTCATATCTATTTTTATGAGTTCATAAGAAATAAGAAAGTTATTGTGAGAAAATAAATTTCCTTGAATATTTATCTCAAAGAATCGCGGTTTCATTTTGTAAATGACACGAACTGCCCTTATTTAAAGGAACAAAAATATGCTTGAATTGTAGCTTTGCATCAATATTAAGACCAAGAAAAAACACTCACACAAGATTTGTTGCCTTTCTATTAATTTCAATGTTGGTCGGGCTATGTATACATTTGGCAAAATGAATTTCATATATTTAGTTTTTTAGCATTAAAAGTAAAAGGTTATTAACAGTAACCCAGTTGAGATAGTATAGTATCGAGTCGGTATCCATAGTAAACTAACTTTTGTATGGGAAAAAACAATGATTTTTTACCGCTATGTCTATCTGCTCGTTAATTGAAAAAATAATAGTTTTAAAATATATAGAGTATTTTCAATATATTGCCTCCTTCTTAAAAAATAAAATTGTATGTCTTTTCAATATTTTCCCTCCTACTTCCTATTTACATATTCAAAGTATTGATGGTTTTATAATGAAATTAATAAATAATGTATTAAATATTAAGTTGGCAACTTTTTAAATTGCAGCTTATACTTATAAGCGTAGTATAAGCTAATTAAAACATTACCCGTTATGTTTTAGGTAGATTGCTAATAAAAATAATAGTGTTTTATGCTCCGCGAATACGCGTCAAGATCATTTGATCAGAGAGTCGCCTTAGGAACTAATGATTAGGATTAATTTACGTTATCATAACGTACCTACTACTCAACTTACATTGACTACTATCGGGTTATTTTTACTGTGCTATTATCAAACTGTAGTTGTTACGCAGCATTGTCAATTTGAAACGCAATACATGTTTTGAGCCAGATATGAGTCACTTTTTAATTCGTCGAGTTTAGGATACATTGTAAAAAACGCAGTGTCTCGCATTATACACACAATGGCCGACAAAATCACTAAACAATCCGTGCCATCACATTATCACTAACGCGTCACAATGTCCGCCCCGAGAATAGGATCCAAAGGTACCTAATAGATATGCCATAAAATTTGTTTTGTAGCCTAAGAGCTAGAGTGATTATATCCATACTATCTAGATCGTTACAAATTTATAATCTCAGAAACTTCTCGATTGAATTTAATAATGCTCTGTTTAACATACATGTCTCTAGAAGTATACCATAAAGTTATGACAGTTATTAATGTATGCAAGAACAAAAAAGGTATACCAATTTTGATAAGATTTTTGCAATTATTACCCTTATATCATACCAGCCTTTAGGAAGTCCAGTGCTGGACATAGGCCTCCCCAATTGATTTCCAGGAAGAACGATTTTGAGCCCTCTCCATCCACCGACTTCCTGCGATCTTTACAATGTCGTCAGTCCATCGGGTACTGGGGGGTCGTCCTACGCTTCGTTTTCGTTGGGATTGGTAGCTGGACCTCTGCCGGAGATTCTTCGCACCCCCTGTTCCGCCGTTACCGTGGCCGCCACCTATGCCAGGAATAGCGGAACTGCCGGGAACTGGGGGCCGTCTTCTATTTGTGTACATCATTTTGGGTGTTTTGCCATAGTCACCACGCTTGGCAGGCGGATTGGTGATCGCAGATTTTGTGTTAAGTACTCGGGAGGTGCTGCTGTCCAATCCCCTTATATAAGATAGCATATTTTCCGTTATAAAATTAGGGTTAATTTCATCATGACCCAACCACTTGAAAACGTTGAAATGGGTTTTAGTTTGTAAAGGAACTTAGATAAACATCTAGGTACCAAAATAAACGTGATCGAGGTTGCGAGCGTAATAGATACGTAGGTTTAATGAAACCCTTGATATTTCTATATTTAGGTTTATATTAATACGGTGTAAAGAATTTATATAAATTAATTTCATCCTACGCAAATTTGTACTATAACAATATTCCCTACTAAGACATTATAATATTTTCGTCTCGAACTACACCCACGCGCAATAAGTCTTTAAGCATCTTTTTTACTCGTATCTAATAAGGCTCTGGCAAGGTAAACAAAACTTGAATTAGCTATTTATAAGATTTATAAGAAGATTTAGAAAACTGTAGTCACAAAGTAAACCTCTCAACAAGAACTAAACAGATCAAACATTCGTTTTCACGGAACTTACGGTCACGATTCTCAATAGTTTTCTATGATATTATAGTATCTAATTTCGATACCCGTTATTTTTTAGCAGGCTATATATTTTTTTCAGAAGTTATACATCCGTGAGATCAACACATTAATATATAAGTATAAATAATCGCAGCGAGCTCTTGCACTATTTGTTTTATGCATTCCGTCCGAGTGATTTTTGGCTCAAGTTAATTTACTGGCCATTATTCGGATTGCGGGTTCGACCTGCCTTTTGTATTAAAATTTGATTTCTTTTATTGAATTTTGTCACTTTATTCTTTGGTCACAGAACTGCTTTATTAATATTTAGCGTCGGCGTCGGCTGGTAAGTTGTTATTCATTTATAAAATCTATGATAAAAATGTATACCTACTTTTTCAGCTGCGGCGTCTGTCTTTGTATAATTAAGTTTTTAAATAAGTAGTGCTTGTTTGGCTAGCGTATTTTTTTTGGATAGGAGACTATTTATTATTTATTGTATTACCTACCTAACCGTTTCTAAGCTTCAGAACTGATGATTTCAACTATGAGCTGCTAGGCCATGATTGGTCATGAATTATTGTAATTATTGTAATGATTGAACTCCACAAACTCACAAGCAATTGATATAGGTAAGTATCTAGTAAACAATATTAGTTTAATACTCTCTTACTCCATTAACTCGTATTTATTGTTTATGAAAGCAGCTACTGCTACAAGGGTAGCATAAAACGGAGTAATTACTACAAGTGGTAACCCATTCGAAACTACAGCTCGCACGCACCTCTGTTATCCCATTACGTATCCCAAATAAACATCAAATTCTTTCCTGCGCACCTCTGCACCTTCGTCCGTCTCCCTCTCACATTGCATGTCCCTGTCGTGCTGATTTCGGGTTGAGAACACCGCTGAGCTCCTAGTTTTGCTTACGGGCTCGCGGCGGTCGGACGTGTATACGTCGCTCCTGTTTTAGACGAGGCGTGATTTTACCGGGACCTGAATGATTTTTATTAATTTCTGAGTATTCGTAAATAGACTGTGCTTTGATATAGTGCTAGTTCGGATGTGTCATGTAGCTGGCTGAATGGTGAGTAGATTGTGGCATTTTCAGGTTGATAACGATAGTCGTTCGTTGGCACTGAATGGTTCGGTCGCACGGTAATAATTTTATTGTTGCTCGTATTTTCTTTGACCGGTTACCGTGAGAGAAAAATGTTAGAATGTTAGTAAAGTTATTTTTTTTTATTAATTGAATTGAATTAGAGTTACATTTTGAGCAGGTTCTTTACTAATTGATGTTGAAAAATTCGCTTCAGGGTAATAAACTTTTCACTAAGTAACAGTGATACATTTTATAAATATAATATCTATATTTAAAGTATGGCATTTGTAAGAGGAGAAACAACTTATTCAAAATAAATTATTTTTAAGGTAAATAAAATAAATAACCAATTAATGTTGCGAGAGGCATGTTTATAATTCAGCTTCCTGCGTTAATTAAAAACATTTCAAACGGGAGGTAGGATAATTTACTCCACAAATATTTCGTAGACCCTGGGGGTCTACGCCCGTAGCACTTGTTTATTCACGTCTACGGTGCTACGCCCGTAGCCGTAGCTCGGTACTGTCATCGATAATTTTATTTTGTGGTAAAACTGAGTTTATTACTAAAAGCCTAACAGTATAGTTTTATCGTGCGTTTTACGAAATCTTTGTTTTTTTTTTCGTTTTCACGGCTTAACGGATTTTTATGAAATTTTCTAGGAGATAGATTGTATCCTGAGAAAGAACATGTGACTACTTTTCATGTCAGCACCGCGCATGCTAACCCACGGGCTAATACAGCTGCTAATATAAAACATAAAATATCAACGTACATGAGTTTTTGTGTTAATTGTTCGCACACTTGAAGTCATTATTAAATGATTGAGTCCCTCTGTGAAGATTAAACGATAATATTTTTCAGTAGTCTGTTTCGCTTTACGTTCTTATAATTTCTGGAACAGAAAATTATCAACACTTTTGCCACTGACTGTACGCTCTATTATGATTATTGGCTCTCCCAACCTTTTTACTGCCTTATCGGTTTCTTACACATTTCTTTTGTGTTCGTATTATACTGTTGCATGTTTATGTTGGCCTATTTACATAATTATGTATTATTGAATAGATACGATAACATGAGGGTTAGAGCTTACGATTCTACCTTTTATATTTTTTATATGAAGTTTACAACTTCCACTATCAGATAGGCCAGTTACATAAAAGCAGCTCAAAATCGACATACCGTTTTCAAGGCCTATTTGCAAGTCTAATGACTGATGATAAGTCTTATATTGTTTTGAAAACACACACCTATATTTAATACATACACTACTTAGATACAGAATGTTGTACTACGACTACTGGCTTCATAGCTCAAGTTGGTAGTAGCTCTGCATTGAGGGTTTGATTATCTCTTAGGAGAAACATTTGTGTGGTGAACATAAATGTTTATTCTGTGTCTGGGTGTTATAAACTATCATATTATTATAACGACGACCTTTGTGACGCAGTGGGCTGAGAAACAAAAGATTACCGTCGCAGGACAAATATTTGTATGATCTGCAAGTATTTGTCTCGGGTCTGGGTGTTTTTATGCATAATATGTACTAGTTACGCCAATGGATTTTTCGATTAGAAAATTGTTCTTGCGCTATATTGGTACTCTCGAAGGAAAACATCGTGAGGAACATCGTTTTATGTTCATCAAGTGCACGAAATGAGCCTCGAAGGCGCATTTTAATGCTTACACCACACTGGCTCGAAATAACTCGTGACACGATAAAAAAACTTATTCTTATCGTGTCAGCTATAGCTGTGCCACAAGCGATTCAGTATTTTGTATAATTTGTATATTCAAACATATTTATTATTTTGTCTGATACGTTATAATAAATGACTTCGTAGCCTTTACGACTATATACAGACAATATATACAGGGTGTCCCGGAACTAGTATGTTATCCTGAGGGGGGACATTTCTCGACACTTGGGAGAACAACAAATGTTCTACGAATTTTATGAATTCATTAATTTTCATTGAAGAAATATGCAGCAAAGTTTGCTTTAAAATTGGTAGAAGTATGTATCCATGCCTACCTATCTTAGTATACCAATTAATTTATACTTGCACAAACATATTTAGATAGGTAAACATATTTAGATTGGAAATACTGTAAACTAACGAGAGTTGTCAATATTAATAATTGAAATAAACATAAAAGTTTATGTATGGAAATATGAAAAAAATAATTTAAAAAAATTTCACCCCCATATCTGTTTATTAACATGGTCGGAATCACCTCGTTCAGGCTTAAAATACTAGTTCCTGGACACCCTGTATATACGAATATATATTGACAAGATTGACTCTTACGGTAGAGTCCTAACTCTACCTCCAAGCAGTGGTGTACAAGTACTACTGTGTTTAAGTATCAAAGGCAGTGAAATTATTATGCTAATCGAAAGTATAATTGTCTTAGTGTCGGCGACGGCAGTCGGCGCGTTTGTTACCTCTGGTATTGCAAGCGCCCATTGGTATAACCACTTACCATCAAGTGAGCCGTATGCTTGCCTCTGACTACCCAATTTAAACATCCTGAACGATCTAAGAGAAATGAATTACATAATAATATTATGCAGTAATATAAAATACATGTGAAACAGTTTAGCGATCATAAAACCTCTTTAAACGATCTATAGATAGTTCAACTAATCCAGATCACTGCCAGAGGGCAAGGTCCCTAAGACACTTGCGACATTGCCACGTTGTATAGCAATGCTACGCTGAGCAGAAGCCAGCTCTTAGGTCTCACGTTTCCACCGAACACCGTGAAATGATTTTGACAACGCGATTGGTTCCCAAAGATCTAGGTAACTCAAGATCTGAGGAGCGTTCGAGGTGTACCGAGTTCGGGATTAGGTATGTTTAAGGGTCCAAGGGCCCTTATAGTTTCGCTATGTCCGTCTGTCTCTCTGTTAGTCTATCCGCCCCTAATCAGAGCTCTTAAAAAATAAAAAAATTGAAAAAAATCTTTTGGGATGCCTCTTCTACATGAAAAGTGGCTTAATTTGTAGCATATCGCTAGGTATATTAAGGATATTATCACAGCTAGAAAGGCTTTACTAGATTTCGAGTAACAGCCCAATTTGTAAAACATAAAAAACAAGTAGTTCTATACATTTTTTCTTACTAGATGGTATTGAATCGGCTTGAGACCTGACCACTAGTCATTATTATCCATACTGTCTTCAAAATCCTTCACTGTGCATTGAAACATGCGCCTGGCAAATTTATCGGTAAATTAGAACCGCAGAATACAAATCAATATGTCAAAAGGTATTCCATTCGATGCATACTGCAATGTCAATGACACGCAATATCATATCGGGTTAACAGTGTTATCGAAAATTGTCGGACTTGGTGCTATTCGCAAATCAAAGGCCCACTATTCACTAAAGCGCATATAATCAGTACGAACCACTAACGCGAGCGGCGACGAGCGGGCTGGGGATCAAACTTACCCTGATAAAGATTCTCTCGATAAATGGAAACAGTGTCGGTGCCTCTCCTCTCTAAAATAATACGTGAGTAAAAAATATTTAATATAAAAACTAGCTGCCACCTGCGGCTTCGCACGCGTGAACCGATAAACAAATGTTGCCTATATTGAATATATACACAATGAAAAAGACATGAATATAAAATAAAAATAAAAAAAGTAGTGTGTGTACCTACCCTGCATCAACCCAGTCTGTGTTTGCCAAAAAGGCCCAGTCTCAGCTCTATGCTACTTCACATATTGCAAAGTAGCACTGGTTTTCAGACTGCGCCGAACAAGGAGGGTGACGTCATACCGTGACAAGATACAAAACACACAATATATAAAAGTATAATGATTACAAAATGACACAACTACAATAGCTCTTAAACGACCAAAATAAATCTACAAGTAGCATTCTTCTTCAAGATAAAATGAATTTTCTTAGCAAATTTTCATCACGATCACAATAGTCAGCTGGTAAACGTTTAGTTTAGCCGTAAAAAGATAATAAACAAACAAACAGACATACAGAGACAAATTCTGATATATAATTTTAGAAATTACTCATGACGAGTGATTATGTTGTTGCATTTAAAAAAAAAGTATTTATACAACTTAGGTCTTTATATTCTTTATTCCTTATTATATATTTCTAATTTTACTTCTTCCAGCTTTGAAGAAGATTATCTGGCATTCTCGTGGTACCCACCAAGATAGACTCTAACTAAAGAGTTCTACTACCATATTAAAAGAAATTGAACAGGTCCTCTTTTTATAACACTGAAAGATAGTTATTTTTAGATAATACAACAGAATTACAAGCTAGCTGATAACTAGGTTTTGCAACAATTTGTATAAACATAAATTTAAATAAATCAATAATCCGGGACATTTCACACATCATCATTTGGTCCCAAAGTTGTGTTATGGGTATCACATGACTGATATACGTTTACTTATACCTATATACTTTTTTTGTAATTACATACATATTATACGTAAAAACACCCAGATCCGAAAAAAATACTTTCAAAACTTACAAAAAATTGTCCCGCTGCGGGAATTGAACTCACAACCCTACTGCGTCTCAGCTATACCTTAGCTCACTGCGCCTCAGAGGTTGTCAATTTAAAGTGTAATTTAAAATTTAAACAATTTAAAGCCATGAATCTATTACATTTTGATGCGTCCCGCTTTAGTATACAGTGTACTGAATATGCCGAGCTCAGTGCACTCTCAAATTAACTGAATTGAATTCTGATTTATAACAATGAAAGCAATTAATAATGTATTTAATTATAATTGGAAGCTGTGTATTGAAATATGAAACATGAAATGCTTATTTCCTACAAAATGTTTGTGATGCTGTTTGTATGTTGTATGTGGCTCAATCATATTGTAGGCTGTACGGAGTGGTAGACTTTGTATAGATCTCTGTGTCTGTGACCTGTATTAGCATAGGGTTTATTTTAGGTAACACACGTGTTAAAAAATACAAAACAATTATAATTTTAGAGGTTTCTAATCATTGTAGACATTCTGTAGTATATTTAATATAAGCATACCACAGAAGTACAGTGCCATCATTTTTTGTAAGCTAGTGAGAAATAGTGAGAAGACGAATCTTAAGCAGTGTTAAGGTTGTGTACAAGTTGAAAAGCATTTATAAGTGAGGCCGTACATGTTAATGGTACTCATTGTTACAGACAAAAATGTCCGCGAGACTATGTCTAAGTAGTAAAGTTAAGTACAAACGCCTGGACGAAGTCGCGGGCGTTTTAGCTAGTAAAACATAAACACCTCTGTGGCGCATTGGGCTTAGGTCCGGCTGAGACGCAAAAGGTTGCGGGATCGATACCCGCCACGGGACAAATGTTTGTATGATCTGCAAGTATTTGTCTCGGGTCTGGGTGTTTCTATGTATAATATTTATATATTTACAAAAAAAAGTATATAAGTAGTATATCAGTCATGTGGTACCCATAACACAAGCTCTGCTTACTTTGGGGCCAGATGATGCTGTGTGAAATGTCCGGTATTAATATTATTATTATTATTATTAAAGTACTTAGGAGATTTCAATTCGAGAAAAGAGATGACGTAATATATAGGATAATGCATCTATCACGAACATCACTGATATATAACACAAGCTCTGCTCACTTTGGGGCTAGATGACATTGTGTGAAATATCCGGCTTTATTTTTTTAGTATATTTCTCAAATATAAAATGGCTTATTTAAATTGGGTAGAACGTAGAACTATTATTTAATTTGTATACCCCACACAAATTTAATAATGAAAAATAACGTACATAAACAGGGAATTAATATAACAGGAAACTTACAACCATTAATACAATTACAGGACTCGCAATTTGCGTAATAGCGCCCTTATGGTGTTCACAATTACAAATTACTTTGTAGCATGGCAGTAACACGATATTTTAACTACACAACTGTTACTGTTGTAAAAACTTTTGACGCCAGAGTTTAAGGCAATACTCTAAGCATATGACATGTCCAGACGGCACTTAAATCGGTTCCCAAGGTTATTAAGAAAATATCATATATAATAGATAATTTGATAATTTGGTAATTTGATAAATAATTACGTTTTAAAAACTAAAAAGAAAACCGACATCATTGAATGAAATTTGAGCCTATAATACATTTTTAATAGAAAGTAGATATATTTTGTATATATGTATATAATATGGGCAGGTAAAATAAACGCACTGCTCCAATGAGACAGCGAGGTATCGAAGTACATGAAAATATCATCAACGTATACAATTTTTAGATTTTCCTTGATTTTGATAAAATTCAAATGGGACGACCTGTAAAGTAAACCATTTCAAACAAAAAAAGAATTTTCCAAATCGGTTCAGGCGTTTTCGAGTAATCGGTGAACATACATAAAAAAAAAGATTCCGACGAATTGAGAACCTCCTCCTTTTTGATGAAGTCGGTTAAAAATAGAACGTATGTTCATATGTTCTTTACCTCTTATTGTAAGCTGCAAGATAAAACGACGTCAACTATCAGAGAAGATAGTGATTAGTGAATAATTTGGACCCGAATTTTGACTCTAAACGGGATATTATGATTCGTAAGTTGAGTGAATATTATGTTCAAAACCATTATAGTATTAAAAGTTGTTTTAGACTTTAGTTCATAACTAAATAATTGTAAGTATTTTTTATAATTATTATTCCTTCAATTAAATAGCGGATGGGCATTAAACATTATACATATTTTTTCATACAAAACTTCATCTTACTAAATGTACCTGTTGTAAAGAAAAAAAAAATTTTTTTTGCCTTCACTTTGTATGTGGTACCGTCTTAACCAGAGCTGCTTCCCTATTATGTTCGGGAGTATCATTACGCTGAGACTTGACCTTTGACCGCACTCTCATTGAAGGACTGATAATGCTACATGTAGGTAGTACCCCTTTTCCCTTTGGCACAATATCATTAGAACCATAAAATAATATTTATGTGAGACGTATTCGTTTTCTCGACACTTTCACATGGACATATTTCTAATAATAATAATGCTGGACATTTAACACAGCATCATCTAGCCTCCAAGTAAGCATAGCTTGTGTGACTGACATAATACTTATTTAGTTTTTTTTTGTAAATACGTACATTTAAAAAATACTCAAACCCGAGACAAATACTTGCAGATCATATAAATATGATTGCGTCTCTGGTGGATCTTCGAGTGCACTACAGAGGTCATCGGTCATCATTTACCCTCAGCGGTTAATAACAGTCTCTCATTTGGAGCATTTAACTGTCATTATGCAACTACCGGCATATATTTTCGAATTAAGCTCTTATGTTTTATGTCAGTTTAAACATACCTACTAGTAAAATTTGTTACACTGTTCAAAGAGTCTGACACGTGAAATAATTCCCTTGAGTCGTTTATAGATTAAGCTCTTAAATTACCTAAATTCTTGGAAATAGATCTTGTTTTGTAAAAACTGCGGAATTTCCTCGCAGGTCTGTTAGAATATTTGCTGTTCTGTAATCTTTTTAACAAAAAACAAAAGAGATTAGACTTTTGAGGCGTGTGATTGTGCCATCAAGAAAAGGATACCTTTCTTTTTGGGCCTAGAAGTGCGCCAAGATAGGAATTCTGGAAATTTAATCCGGTGGGATATTTAAGGAAATAACAAAACACAATGCTCGAAGTATTTTTTCAATAGGATGGTCTACAATTATGATAAATAAGTTTATTTGACAACACGAGATAGAACGGAAAACAAGAACGATACGATTGTGTTCTATAAGTAAATCTATACCTATAAAAGAGCTTAACCTGACTTACTGACTGACTGATTCAACATCGCCGAGTCGAAACCGCTGAAGCGAGAAAGCTGAAATTTGGAAGGTAGCTTCCTTTTACAGCAAAACCAACCACTAAAGCGGGATTTTTTGAAATTCAATCCCTAAGAGGGTGAAAGGGGGTGAAAACGAATGTATGAAACTGTTTAACGCGTGGTGAGATTTGCATGAAACTTAATATGAATAAATAAGATGCAAAATAAATGTACACGTGTTTCAAAATAACCTTAAAAAAGGGGTAAAATGGGGTTTCAAAGTTTGTATGGAAACTTTTTAACGGGTGGTGTGATTTCTTATAATCTTGGTTTGGATACTTAAAATGCAAAATAAATGGACACGTTTTTCAGGATTTTTCAAAATAACTCTCTTAAAGGAGTAAAATGGGGTGTGAATGTTTGCATGGAACCTTTTCAATGGGTGGTGGGTGTGATTGATTTAAAACACATCAATAAAATTTGGCAAGGAGATAAATTGCATCCTGTTGAAGGATTACAGCTACAATTCCTTTAAAAAAAATAAGCAGCTAGTACATAATAAAACAAAAGACACATATAAAAAAAAACAATTTGCTGCCTATCAGTCATCTCGTTTTTAAGCCAATTGGACCCAAGTTTTGTCAACGATGTACTCGTAGAGATCATTTCGTAATTTTTTTTGGCGCCGCCACGCCGTTCGCCTTGCTGTCTTGAGTGTGACATATACAATGTACCTTATTAAATACAAACTATAGTCGTTACTGGCATGTGTCATATTTATGTAAATTTTGCCAGTGTTAAGTGTTTATATTGTTTATAGTATGATGTCACATAATCGTATCATGTCGTTCGTCATTTGTTATTTTATATAAATAGCCTTTCATATAAAATA
The DNA here is from genome assembly GCA_948098915.1 of Lampropteryx suffumata. Lineage (NCBI taxonomy): Eukaryota > Metazoa > Arthropoda > Insecta > Lepidoptera > Geometridae > Lampropteryx > Lampropteryx suffumata. The sequence goes on along the minus strand of OX402557.1, from coordinate 16,298,395 downwards.
ACTATACGGATTATTTCTGCTCAAATCACAAAGAAACACAAAGCTTTTATACCAATTATTTACACCCGAGTCAATAACTGAAGCTCTATATAAATAAAAACTATAAAAAACACTGATTAAATCAGGAATTACTTGTGAAAACTTAATAATATAATATCGCAATGTTCGCAAGATTGCCAAAAATAATGAAACTACAATGGGGGTAACTATGGTTGATTAGGGTAAAATTGACAAAGGGATCCTCAAATAGTCATTTCCTCTAGTTTTATTTTCATCTGTGAGAACTATATATATATTGTCTATGGTTATTTTTTATTAAAATGATTACAGGATTCGTAAACACACCTCCGAAAAAAAAACTTTATTCCGTATGTGACATGAATGGCCGTACGACTGCGTTGAGCTTTACAGTTTTAAGAGACATTAGACTAGAGTACTTGATATTAATTTCACCTTGATCCGACCATGCGTTTCTAAGAAAACATTGACATTCAGAAAAACAGATTGACAGAATGGCCAAAGCAGTGAAGATACAGAATCAAGGGTTCCGTTTTTTCCTTTTGAGGTACTTAATCCTAAAAAAGATTTGAAATCGCATAATTCAATTGTGCAAAATATTAAAGTAGCAGTCTCGATTAAGTCCTACCGCGTAGTGATTTAGGGCTGGTTCTGCTGAGTTATATCCTTCGCAATATTCTTTAAGAGCAAGTGGAGTGGAGTTTTATTGTTGTGCAGACGATTTGCGGCGTGAATTATATTAACGAAAAGAATTATTTGATGTTGATGGTGATTTAGATATTCACACAATTGAATTCAGAATGTATTAAGCTTATCAAAGGTTTTAAAGGTTAGTTAAAAGTACACGAATTCCAAAATCAAGTTTAATCAAAATTAATTCTTCTGTGCTGTAGGTTGAGGTTCTATTGACACCTAGAACAATCATTTGTGTAATAAACATATGTGTTTGTTCTGTCTGGGTGTAATAAAGTATGTACTTATTTAAATATATATAATTATTCTATCAGTATTCCGGGCACCATAATAAAAGCTATGCTTAATTTGGAGCTAGATAGTGCTATGTGCATTGTACACCAGAGTGTGTATGTCTAGCTAACTTGGTATGTATTGTAACATTGTTAGTCAGTTGTCACATATTTTTGTCCGAGATGTGACATCATCTCTTTAATAACATTTTTGAACGTTTCTGAGTATCAGGTCTCTGGATTCAGAACTCCTATAAACTCAGTTAACATTGTACTTTGGAATTTGAACCAATTTCGAGGTATTGTTCCCAGTTTGACTTTGGTTATACAGCCGTAACTAAAGTCAAACTTCAACTTGAACGCTTTACAAAAAGGCTCGGATAGAACCTTCGTCAAACGCCATCAAATCTTGAAAGGACACATTAAACCGACCTAATTTGCAAAAGTAATAAAAAATGAAACGAAAAGTTTTACACTCCGCGCTACAGGCAACATCTGTCCCTAAAAAAGCGAAATAACTCGAAAGATTAAGAAATTTCTCACATTTTACTCGTTGAAATGTAAAGTGCGCTCTGCGAGCGGTATTATAAGGTTGAAAGTGTATTGTGGTTGGATTAAGGCATCGGTAAATCTCCCGACTTCTACATAGATGGAGACAAGTTGAGGCTTTCTCTTGAGGTTTTATGCTCGTCACGCTCCCAGCGCGCCATAAAGAGCTTTCCACTGAAAATTGAAAGCGACTTTAGTTGTAAAACGTACACAGCAAATGTAAATATGCACAAGACAAGTGTGAGTCAAACTCGTGCTTCGAAGCTTTTAGCTTTTGTTTCGTAATTTAAGCCTCACTTGTATTGTCATGTCATAAGATGTATCTTGGCATATAGGTATTCCCTGAAACTCTTTAAGATGTACTACAAAATGGATGCCATATTTATTCTTCAATTATATCGTATAAATTTTAGTCGATGGAGACACCTACACCGACACTGTTTCGATTCATCTAGACAATTTTCATCAGGGTGAGTTTGATCCGCGGTCCGCTCGTTACCGTCCGTACTATTTAGCCTGATCCAAAATAATACAGCTGACGAAAGTTTTGAAAATGAAATATATCATATAATTGGTAACGCTGACGATACCTTTTTGCTCTAAGGATTATGATAGACAGAAAAAAACCAAGAAAAATACGAATTACAGCAAATTCTATAGTGGTTTCGTTTTTGCTTTTAAGATACGAAATCCTAAAACGCTTCGGGAAATCAATTTCGGATTTCAACGTTGTATTTTTATTTTTTGGTTTTTGGAGCGGCTTTTAGTCTAGATTGTTTAGATTACTCCAATCGGCATCAAGGGTTGTATCGGTGTACGTGTCGGGTATAACAAATAAGGGTTTGCCTTAAAATATTCGCTTTATAAAAAATTTTAGATGCACCTTATATTTAAGTGCTTACGTGAATTGTGTTGCTGAAGATTTGAGGCTCTTTGGGGCCTGAAAACTTGAGGCATTCGATAAAGTAATGCTTCGATCCTTTCACAACAATGGTTCAAAATAATCAGTAATACGATAAGAACATGGTTCGATTTACCACTTTGATGCAAACTTTTTAAACAAGATCTTTTAGGTAGAATTCTAAGACAACTTATAAAGTTGTAAACGTTCCTTTGATAGCTCAACAGTTTCTCATGTATTTTATATTACTAGTGGTAATAAGTATTGTATTTTCTGTGCATAATTTAAAAAAAATATTAGCATTCTGCATTCTGCACTCCTCTACATAAACTATAAGTGTGCGAAATTTCATACTCCTCCGTCCCCGCAATTTTCATAAAAAGGGGTACAAAGACTTGCTTCACGTATTAATATACAGAATCTGCACATTTGTCATTATTTTAAAATCTATTGAAATCGACTAAAATGTTGTCATGTAATATACTTTTCGACTTATAAATGATGTCAATAACATGCGTGTTTGTAAAAAAACTTCAAAATAAACATAGACTAGCCTCTCAGTTTTTCAGTCTCAGTCAGTCAGTAGTAGCTCTACCTTCTGCGCTGTAGGTTAAGGGTTCGATTCCTTCCCAGGACAAACATTTATGTGATGAACATAGGTGTTTGTTCTGTGTGTGTGTATTGTAAAGTATATTGTAAAGTATCAAGTATATATTTAAATATATAAATAAGTATTCTATTAGTCATCTGAACAGCATAATACAAGTTAAGCTTAGTTTGGGGCTAGATAGTGTTGTGTGCATTGTCCAACAACATTTATTAGTTTATTGATGCTAAGATTGAAACTAGTCGTTCACTCAGATAACTTTAAGATTTAATCTACCATTTGTTTAATAACAAACGAAACATAGAGTTCGTATGTTTATTTATTACTCCATTAAACAATAGTAGGTAACGGTGAGTCTTCAAACATATATAATTATTGTATCAGTCATCTGGTCAGCATAATTCAAGCGTTGCTGAGTTTGGGGTTAGATGATATTGTGTCCATTGTGTCACATAACATAAACGAAACATAGAGTTCGTGTGTTTATTTAGTACTCTATTAAACAATGACTGTAATATACATTGATTAAATTCACCATAGCCACGAACGCTAGATAATCTACCTCGGTCTACTTTAATAAGTGTGTCAGGAACCCACTGAGCGCCCGTTCGTCCTCCTACTTGATCCTATTCCCAGTAGATGGGAATCTCGATTATGTGACCAGGTCAGCCGTTTGTCTTATCTGTGACGTAATAGATGGAATATTGAATTCTCTGTTGAAGGATAGAAAATGAGGGTTTCCCAGAAACTACCTAGGGATTTCTAGAATGGTTTTCAGTGCTGCAATGTGGAATTACGAAGCGAAATTGCTGGGTTACTTGAAATTATTTGGAATTTCGTATTGGTATTATGGTCTGACTGGAGTATTATCTCAGTTGGTAGTAGCTCTGTCGTCTGAGCTGTAGGTTGGGGGTTGGGTTCCTTCCGAGGACAAACATTTGTGACGACCTCTGTGGCGCAGTAGGCGATAACCTGCCTGAGGCGCAGAAGGTTGCGGGTTCGATTCCCGCCGCGGGACAAATGTTTGTATGATCTGCAAGTATTTGTCTCGGGTCTGGGTGTTTCTATGTATATTATGTATTTATTTACAAAAAAAAAGTATATAAGTAGCATATCAGTCATGTGGTACCTATAACTCAAGCTCTGCTTACTTTGGGGCCAGATGATGCTGTGTGAAATGTCCGGCATTATTTATTATTATTATTATTATTTGTGTGATGAACGTAGGTGTTTTCTTTGTCTGGGTGTTAAAAAATATATAAGTATTCTATCAGTCATCTGGGCACTATAACACAAGCTATGCTATGTTGGGGTAAAATGGTGTTATGTGCATTGTCAACCAATATTTATTATTCAAGCCTGATATATTAATTTAAAATCAGAATTACTGTGAATAACATTGTATTACACTCGGTCTTGGTTTTTGATTTACTAGCTGACCCGCGACTTTGTCCGCGTTCATAAACGCGTGGACGTTTATGAACAACCCCGTTCTCTATCGTATGTATGCCACTTTCTAGGCGTGGAGGGTTGATTAAATTAACGTCTGTGGCTTACTTGGAAAATAAGCTATACTAAAGTCAGTATATTGTTTCAATTACTTCTATAGTTTTTATGCCAGAATAGAAAGACTAAAGCTTCATAATAAAGAATCTCCTATCTCTCTGGGACTCCCACAGAGGCACATCTAAACAGTATACGCGTATTAAGAATAGTATCAAATTTTAACTTTAAGCTTTTTTAACCGACTCCAAAAAGGAGGAGGTTCTCAATTCGTCGGAATCTTTTGTTTTTATGTATGTTTACCGATTACTCAAACACAACCGATTTGGAAAATTCTTTTTTTGTCTCAGAGGCTATACTCTCCAGATGGTACCATTTAAATTTAATTGAAATTGGTCGAGCGGTTTTTAAAATATCAACAGAAATCTGAAAATAGTTTGTATACATCGATGATATTTTCGTTGCGTGCAGTGTAGAGCAGCGCGTTTAGTTCGCCTACCCATATTACTCGTATATATAAACAAAATACGCCTACTTGCCACAAAAAAAAAAAAAAAATATTTACGTTTTAAAAACTAAAAAGAAACCAACTTCATAATTGAATTACATTTGAGCCTATAATAAATTTTATTCTGATGAATTGAGAACCTCCTCCTTTTTGATAAAGTCAATTAAAAATAATTTTATGGTCTCAAATTTTATCCAATGAAATCGGTTTTCTTTTTAGTTTTTAAAACATAACTATTATATGCACATTATTGATGGCTAAACGACGCGACGTTTACCAAAGGTAGTGTGGAAACTGCGGATGCAGTAGCGAGGCATTGGCAGCCGTGCATATGGGAAAATAACAAGGCAGAGCGTTCGGCTGCATCTCAAAGTGTTCCTTTACTGTAAGTAAAGCGAGAGAGTTCTTGTGATGTGGTTAAAGATACAAGAGACTTGTTCAAGCCAAATTAGTATAAGAGGGAATGAGTAGCCCGGTGCGGTTGGAAATCGTATCCATGTATCAAGAGAGGATGGAAACAGATTCAAGTATGGGTCAGTGGGTCGATTACAGTAACGAGTCTAGCGTCCGAGAGAGAGGTGGGCGAGTAGTGTTTATATACTCGGACGTGTTTTCGTTAAAGTGATCAGACACCCGAGCATTCAGCTTAAGGCACCGTCTCGCCACTGTCCTCGTTACGTGTCCCATAATCGACCCATAAGTCTATTCTGAACCAACAACTCTTAAATACGTCAATAAATAAATAAGTGAATCACTATAGTCTGAATTAAAACTGTCAGCAATATCAGCTATATTTTGCTGACAGATCCCTTAACACATAGGCCAAGCCCGCTGCTCTATACCCTCAGCCAGATTTATTTTCGACTGTCTCTCGCACGTGAGGAAGCTGCTGTTTTACGAGCACTTTGTCGTAGTAAACATCTTTGTTATGCTTCTAGTTTTTCCATAATTCAATTTGGATTTTTGCGTTACCCGAAAATGGGGTGATATAGATTTGCTGTCAAAAAAGGCTATTCAACGCGAACTTGTTTAGGAGATGGAGTCTGTTTGCATAGAGATACAAATATAGTGCTGAGGTAGCATTTATAACAATGGCATAAGATATTAATTACACAACTCTGCTCACGTTGAACGGATTAAGAATAGGTTGTATACTACAAGACCATTGTCTTATTTATAAGCAGATTAACGCCGGAAGGAAAACAGCATCAATCCTGCAGTAATATCACAGCATGTTTGCAGTCTAATATATACTGCAAAAACAACTTGTTCAACTGTATAGGAGACTCATCCCATGTACAGCGTGAGTGCGAAGCCCCTCCGCAAAACATGGCGCAGTTGCTTTTTTGACTTCTGTGACCAACCTACCTGCAGCTAAAAAGATCTTATTGCGGCTTCAGATTTTTAATAAAAGGTGGCAAATTTTGTATTATTAATCTAATCTGAATTAAATGCACGTCAAACCGGCATGTCGTAGAACCTAAACATGTTTAAGACATGTGCCAACTCTACGCGCCCCTGAGGCGCACTTTAATCCGTTCACCACACTGGTTGAGACTGGTGATAACGATACGAAGAAGAGTGCACATTTTAAAATTGGTAGAAATAAACAGTAAGGTATTTTTTGAGTTCATACCTCATAAAATATGTTTTTGGCATATTCCATAAATTAATTTCTGTTTGGTAAAACTCGACCCGCCCCCGCTTAAGGATATTGCCCTCAATTCACTTCCAATAGACCGTACTTTATTTGTTTGAGTTGAGTGTACTCGAAACTCCAATAAAGCCTCAACCTACAGTTAAATCAGCGTTTTATTTTGCAACTCGACCGATTTATTATACGGAAACACTCGACTATAAGTTGTTTACGCAAAAGCCATTTTTGACTTAACAGTGTAACCAATCTTTGATATACATATTGTTTCGAATCCAGACTCCACTCAAGAACCAGTCTGCCACGATGGCCATTGGTACGGCGGCATATGTGACCTGCCCACTGCCACTTCAGCTTGCTAAGTCCCTGAGCTTTGTCGGTGACTCCGGATTCGATCTCTGAGAGAAACTCCGAGCATAGTTCTCATCATAACTCCATGATAACTTATTGGTATATGGTTCTTTTAAAATCGGTTACTATTACTAAACTTGTAATCACAAAAACTAGCATAATTCGAGACTTAAGCAAGCGAATATTGGGACTTAAATGGAGTTGGTTAGGCGTTGTGATGATAGGTGATGTAAAGAGTGGCCCAGGAAAGGTTTTTTTTTATTTTGTGTTTTGTTCTACTTGCCAGTACCGCAAACCTAAGTATTTGTTATTAATTTCACCACTACGCGTCATTGGGAAAAAAGGTCTGGACAGCCCGACCGACGAAATTATAGTTTCGTTTTGTCTGTCTGTCTGTCTGTCTGCCCGCATCATAGTTCTTGCTCGCAGACTAAGTTTAATCGTGATTAAATTTGGCACAGTAATACGTATTAGTGAAATAAATTATAAATTAAATTAAATGAAAAATGTATTAACGTGGGATTTTACATGTTAAGTGGGGTATAATATTTATTTTACTACCCCATAAGTATTAAGCTTTTGAAGTTGCGTTTTTTGAGAGATTCAGTGTGTCCCCCAATACCGGTTAACCAGCTGTTTTGGGGAAACCTGTTTTAAACAGTTTGATATTAATATGATGAAAATACGACAATTACTACGGCTAGTAAGACTACTACATTTCGAAAAATAGTACGATTTAAAAACTTTATTTTTATTTTTTTAACTAGATGGTCCCAAGTCGATTCAATGACTTGGGACCTGACCACTAGCCATTCTTATCCAGGATTTTGGAAGGCTTCGCTGTGTGTGCTCAGATTGGTCTATTTATTTATTTTTGAGGTGCGTAATCCTATAAAAGAATATGCTTACGTAATGTAATGTAATTTTGTGATGATATTTGATGATTACAGTAGATTTTATTAAAAAACTGCTTAATTTCTGATGATGCTGTGTGATTGTTCAGAATTATTATTAATTTAATTTAATAATATTTTCTTTCAACTACGTCGTAATTTAATGACTACAATAATGTTATCATTAATGACTACCGATCACAATGGACGTATATCTTGCTTAGAACCAAAACAGTGCAGAAATGTTATATAAATTCTCATGGTTGTACTGTTTTTTATTTAGATATAAATTTATCACAGAGGTTTTATGTCTCCAATTTAGATTAATAAAACATCTTTGCATTAGATCAAAAAGATACTAGCTAAAAATAAAAATCGCCTGAATAAAACAGCGCAAAATGCGCGCAAAATCTGTCGCGCATTTTGTACCATTGTCAAACTTTGATACTTTGATCATATATTTATTTTGAGCAGGTATAATTTTATCATGGTAGGTAGATTGGTAATTGAAAGAAAAGTAGATTACGCACATTGCTAAAGTTATTAATTAAAACTCATGCATTAAATTAATTAAAATTAAAACTCACTTTGCGCTCGATGCAACAATATACATGTTTTTTTGTTGAGGTGTGGAACTCTAAATTTAAACATACTTAAGTCTGTAATTTGATGAATAGAATGGAGCATTGCTTATAATATTGGAATTGTGCTAGAGGCCAGCCTTGTCGAACTATCCCGGACTTGCGATGAAATGAACGCTCGCTGGAATGAACAAGTGTCCAATACGTCGGGACTCGGGACTCGATTCCTCTTATTGCTTTTCTAGGAACACGTGGGAATTACATTTTTATATTGAAACTTTTATTAAACTCTTCGAGTATAGTCAAAATATACCTTTATATACCTACTTGACGATCTCTGCGTCGCAATTGGAGAAGGCCCGCTTGAAACGCAAAAGTTTGCCGGTTTGACAAATGTTTGTACGTCAGCATTATCATACATTTGCAATCATTTGTCTCGGTTGCTTTTATATGTATATTATGTATGTATATACAAAAAAAAATATATAAGTAGTTTATCAGTCATGTTGTTCCAATATCACAAACTCTGCTTACTTTGGGGCTAGTTGATGCTGTGTCAGAGGAACCGGCACCTTGAATCGCTATCATGTAAGAAGACTATTCAAAGAGGTCCTTGTGATTTTATTGAATAAAGAATGTTTTGACTTTGACTGTGACTTTGCTTTTTCCTGTCACTGTCGCCGAATTTGTCTACCCGTAAGTCGCCACACGTAGGTCGCTTAGTTCTAAACTATCACGACTGCTACAGACATTTTTTTAGTCGTGTCGCTTGGCCAAGTGATCCTCGCTCGGCCTTTCAAAAATAGATCGAAAATAGGTCGTTGAACGCCACGCATACACTCCACGGAATATTGACGTCGTAGTTATCTATCTACCTAGTATCTTTTACTAGTAAGGCATTTTATATAATTAAATTACCCGTTTTGCTAAAATTATACCAAGTTACAAGTAAACCTAATTACATCCAAGTTATTCTGGAAGTATGACACAATAAAAATCATTTACTTACAAACTAACTAATCGCTGGCTCCTATCTGGCTCAGCGTGTTAGCATTGCCATTCAACTTGGCAATGCCGCCAGTGTCTTGGGAACGCTGCTCTCTGGCAGTGATCTAGATCAGTTGAGCTATCTATAGATCGTTTTAAACGGTCCTTATTGTTTCCCTTTTTTGTATTATTTAATACATTTCTGTAATTCTGTAAAAAAATATATTTATATTTAATTCATAGCCATGCTTATTATAAGATGACCTTTAAAGTAGTGGGCCAAGGCCCGGTTAAGACGCAGAAGCGGGTTCGATTCCCACCGCAGGTTGAATGTTTGTAAGATCTGCAAGTATTTGTCACGGCTCTGGGAGATTCTATGTATAATATGTATGTATTTACAAAAAAAAACCTTGTAAAAAGGGATATAAGTAGTATTATTATATCAGCCATGTGGTAACCATAACACAAGCTCTGCTTACTTTGGGGCCAGAAGATACTGAGTGAAACGTCCGAAATTATAAAACGAAATATATATATTTGAAAGTGTTTTTGTGTGTGCGTTTGTGACGTTTTCACTAATTGGCTAATCGACTATTAAAAGATCGAATAATTAAAGAACTCACCTATCCTACTTACCTAACTTACCTAACAATTAATTTTATTATGTGAAATACTTACCTAGCTCCAGTTTTTTAAATATTTCTGCAGCAAAAGCAGGTTTCGAATATAATGTTCATTTCAACTCAGAGAGGTTGCTTTCTTCTTCTTCTTTGTTAATGGCATGTGACATAATAATGTAAATTTTGCCAGTTTCAAGTGTTTATATTTGTTTATAGTCAATTTGTTTGTTAATAAAGTCGTACTCGATTATCAATTGTCAATTCTAAACGTCATCGCGGAATGGCCGTCTAAAATTTTCTTGGGATTCCTCGTAGTTTAAATCACATTGCACCATAATACACATAACTCAAAATTGTCCATACTTGTCCTATGCAATTACAATGTATTCATTCAAATTCTGGTAAGATTACTGAATAAAACATGCAATAGAACGAGTAAAAAATTTTAAATTAGCAGGCCTATGCTACTTCATGAAATGACAAACGAATAATCTGACAGCTTGCTTTATTTGATGAACATAAGTTATCATATGACAAACGACATATCTGACAGGTTGCTTTATTTAAGGAACATAATAAGTTATCATAATAAGTTTATTTAGAAACGTCTTTCAACTTCAGTTAAAAGTTAAGGACTTTAATATAGTACCATCCCTTTTTGTAGGATGGTGACAAATAGTGATAGAGCGAATCTTAAGCCGTGTTTCGGCATTGTTAAAATTGAGAGGCGTTTATATAAAAAAGCTGTAAATGTCAACTCGCATGGCAGCCCTAAACGTTGCCCTCAAACATAATTATTACGTCGTCGGAAAACGTTATGAAATATTTCGTAGTTTATTTTTAGCTTACGGATTACGCTGAATAAATACAAACTTAAAAAGAGGTCAACAAGACCTTTAAATTGAGAGCTTTGTTGCAGTCGACCGCATTACCCTAGCTTTGTTTTAAGTGAAATGAATAGTTTTGACTTTATGAGCTACAAAAATAAAATGGGAAGCTCTGGCAATGGCTTTAGCGCTTTTTTGGATTTAATAAACACACATTTATATAAACATAAACTAGATGCTGTTCCCAGCTGCTCAAACGTGGTACCTACATAAAAAGCAGCTTATGTTCGGCCCTGATATACAATCTATCTGCTTACCAAATTTCATCAAGATCCGTTAAGCCGTTTTGCGGTGAACAGGTAACAGACAGACATATAGATAGATAGATACACTTTAGAATTTATATATTAGAATGTATAAAACTAATATAGATGAAAATAATTTTGAGACGATCACGCGCGTATCCCCTCAGTAGAATACTTACTAATATTGTAAATCTGAATGTTTGTTTGTTTGTTTGTTGGCTCAATCACGCCAAAACGGCGGAACTAATTTTGGTCTTCTTCTTATTGTGTCACTTCTTATTTGAACCAGTGTGGTGAAAGGATTTAATGGATCCTTTCATGGATCTGGCACATGTCTTCTAACTTTTTAGGTTCTTCGACAAGCCGGTATCCTTTTGATGTTTTACTTATCCATTTGAGAATACTGGTAATGCGCATATATTTTTTCGATCAGATCGAGCCCACGATCTTAGACATAGACATAGACACTCATTTATTTGTTACTCAATCACACACAATGAGTACAAACAGAAAAAAAAAATTAGAATAAACATAAGTGGAGAATACAAAGAGTTTGTCATGTATCTGTGTGCCATAGTAACAAAAAGGTCTCGACACAGCAAAATATGCCACTTGGAGGTAGCTAGGCGCTGTGAGATATTTTTGAGTAATGTTGTGTAAATCTTATAATAATGAGTCGGGGACTTCCGTTAGAGCTGGTGCGGCGGCGGAATGTGCCGAGGACCTCAAAAGCCGCAAATATGCTGGTTTGGATAAGGCCTACATATTTGAGCCTTATGGAGTCGAGACCCTGGGCCCGTGGGGAACAGGAGCCCACCGTGTTTTCAAAATTATTTCACGGTGTCTGATAGATACATTGCGTGACCCAAGAGCTGGCTCCTACCTGGCTCAGCCTATTAGCATTGCCATTCAACGTGGCAATGCTGCCAGTATCTTGGGAACGCTGCCCTCTGGCAGTGATCTGGAGCTATCTATAAATCTTTTGAGACAGTCCTTAGATAGCTCAACTGTTTCACGTGTATTTTATATTATTGCATATTATTCTGTACATTTCTATAAATAAAATTGTAATAATAATGAGTAGGAATTGAAGTATAATAATATGGTATCTTTGAGAGTATCTTAGAATCGGAAGGCGGGGCCACAACCATTAAGCCATTAGTGTTCTCACCAATTATGATGAAACGTGACATGAAACAGCGTAACAAGCTTTTTTTTATATTCCACGCCTGCAAAGTTAGAGACAGAAGCTAGTAAGGATTTAGATGCTTGGGTAAAATTATATACCTAGAGTCAATAGCTCGCGGGGTATTACATTTGTTATTTCTGGACTGCTATTTCAGATGCGATTAGGTATAAATAGATATTCAGGGATATATGAGTAAGCACTTGGATGAAATATACTTGCGTAAAGATCAATATTCTGCCAAGTAATAAAAGTAGCTGGTATGATAAGGTTTTTTACATAATTTAGGAAGTTGGCAAGAATTTGAGTGGCTTTGAACTGCTTTTTACTATTTGATCATCAGTTTACTTCTAGTGACTAGCTGTTTGTACAGCGGTTTAACCAACTTAGTCTGCAGGCTAAGACGGTGAAGCCTCTAATAGGGCTAATCTAGCTATCTCTCTGTTAAAGACATTATTAGAATCCGTTTCCTTGTTAGTAAGATTACCCCCTACAACCAATAAAATTAAAAAACAAAGCTAAAAACCTTCTTAAAATATAAGTATAAAGGTATAAATAATCTCTACACTAATATTTAGTGAGTACCGATAACCAGAGATGGACAAAATGAATGGCAAGGTCCGGCAGACCCAAAGAAAGATGGGCAGTTTAAGTAGACGTGGTTGCGGGTAAAAAGTGGAGAGACACACAAAGAAAACTAATATTTTCTCCTTTAATTTTGATAATTCTGGGTAAGGGTAAATGCAATTTCTAAAACTATAAAGATTTATTTACAAATCCCTAAAAACTATCATCGGGCGAGTGAGTTTCTGCAATTCCCTTGAGGCATAAGGAAATTTGAATTTCTATGAAAAAAACACCCATAGGATTTGTGTAGACCTTCCACTATCAATACCGTCGCGGAGTTGAGTTCAAATCGCGTTATTTATTCATGAGACAGTTTCCGAGTGAATGAATAGCGCGTGGGCGGGCGCCGCCTAAAAGCCACTGCGTACTGTAGCGGAACGCATTTCTTGAACTCTTCGGTAAAGTTAATTCTTTGGCAAGAAGTAACTTGCAAGAAACGTTAACTGATGTATAAAACATTTTAGTAACAGCATAACAGTTTGATTCCCTCCCTAGCAAACATTGATGTGTGATGAAAATATATGCATCTATCAGTCATCTGGACGTCATAATACAAGCTTTGCTTAGTTTGGAACTAGATGATGTTGTGTCAATTGTCCACTAATACTAATTAATAAATTAATTGAATTATTAGCCCGCAACTACGGTTATTGCAATATAACTGAAAATACGGGAATAACTACCCATTATCTACTAAAACAATATAAATTCTGATCGCGAAAATTGAAAAATAATATAGCAAAATTGAACTTTTAAAATATTTTGTTTCTCATCAAAATAAGTACCATTTTTTTTTTATTATTTAAAATTCACTTGTGCTTTCATAATGTTTCAATCTTTAGCTTAAGCATGTCGTGCTCTAGTTGACATTAGCCTTTATTATATCAAAGGAAGGGCATTGCTCAATGCTAGCTTGTTGATCGATAAATTTGATTGTCCATCAAGTCCTTTCACACTTTTACTCCGAAGCATCTCCCCAAATCACAAGTGTCATTATGAGTATTCTGGCTTTTCCTCGTGGTACGTTGTGTAAATCCAGTTCACAACAAACAGTCAAGGCAAAATAATCCATAAGAAATTGATTGTCTAACTTTACTATCACAAATATCTAAGTTTTAATACAAAATATAAAAACTTTTAAAACTACTCGTATCATGGGTTCGAACATATTTTTACACAAAACGGGATATTTTCTATGATATGTGAGTTTTTATGCTTCCTGATATTTCTGCACAGTTGTATGCGCCATGATCACGAGGTATACTATCCTTCCTCACAACTACATCTAGAGTTAAAAGATTGTTGACAGTATCTGTGTTGGTACCTACACCAATAAAGGCAACTATGTAATTAAATACACATATAAGATAAAATACATAGAATGGTTTATTATAAGTAAACTGCAATTCAGATCCAAAAGTTAAACACAGATTTTTTGACAGAACTGTCATAAAATAGGCATTAAAATGCGATCTACGTTTGAGTGTTGTTATCAAATATGGGTTCGAGTAAGAAAAAGGATAGTGCTCATTTTAGCGCACTTATTCTATGTAGCAATGCTCTCAGTGTTCTAGGCATGCATCCATCTGATGATGACAGGGACCGACTGGATTAATTATGTGATTTTTGAAGTGATAACATCTTATGGGAGGGTAAACCGCTACGTTACGTAACGCGTTACGGCACTAGCCTATCTGGCTTCCCTTTCTCTCACGCATACGGCAGCGGTAGGCAGGCTCCTCCTCTCTCACTCTAACCCACAGCGCTAGTTAGATTTGTTTAAGTTATCACTTCTGTCGGGCGTCCCGAGACGCACACGTTTATTTTTTATTGAATGTTTGAGTAAAAAAACCGTCCGAAAAAGTATATGTATATTAGTAGGAGTAGAATCGAGGACTTCTGAAGAAAAGCAAGCTCGTGTAAACTACCTTTGTGATGTAGGTAGTCCTTAATCTACGTGGAAACTCTTGCCTAATAGCTTTCCAACAAATGACCTTGTGTCACAGAATGTGTATTAGTAGGTGCCTACCCGGCCAGGCGTACTCCACATATTAGGTACGAAGTTACATGTACATTGGCGCACACAACTTGTTGAACAAATTCGAACGAAGTGCCGCGCCAGACGAGATAGAGTTACGCGATAGAATAGAAAATAGAATAGAGGGTCACTATGTAGGTAAATATAATGCTAGGCACTAATCGCTTGTGCAAGTTGAATAGCACTTTGTTGTGTCGTGGTAAGAGTCGCTTTTTACATGTCGGCTGATACGTCTTAAAAGTTTCTCATATAGCCTTTGGAGACCTTGACTCATCTTTCGCCTGGGTCGAACTGCTCCAGGATATGTCATCCAATAAAACACCACAGAGTTTCGTATTTCAATTGGACTTTTACTGGACAATCTCACAACTTTACTGACTACGATAGAGGCAAAGCATTTGTACACAGGCCATTTACCATAATTCCAAGCTAATCCAGCTCAAACAAAACACACCACCTTCGACGTATACTTTCTTTCTTCTTCTTATATTCCTTTAAAAAAATCATACATCCAAATGTCCAACCAGCTAATGACATGGCAGCAAATGAAAGTTGAAGTTAGCATAATAAGCTGGTCAAAGCTTTGCCTCTGATCATTGATGCTTATGAGATGCTTTTGGCCGTTTTGCGGAGTGAACATTTTGCTCGTATATTATTAATTTTTCAGAGTTATTTCTGGTTTTATTTGTAATTTCAGTGATTTTATTCCAATAAAGCTAGAGTTATTGACTCGGGTGTGAAATTGGAATGAAAGTTTTGTATTTCTTTGTGATTCGAGTAAAAATAATCCGTATAAATATTTTATAAGGAGACACCATTTTTTTATAAAATAACAAACGACGAATGACATCATACGACTTTGTGACGTCTAACTTTAAAAAATCATGTGCGTCTCGGGACGCCCGACAGAAGTGATAACATAAAGTAATCTAACTAGCGCTGTGGGTTAGAGTGAGAGAGGAGGAGCTTGCCTACCGGTGCCGTATGCATGAGAGAAAGGGAAGCCAGGTGGACTGGCGCCGTAACGCGTTACGTAACGAAACGGTTTACCTTCCCATAAGATGTTATCACTTAAAAAATCTAAACACATGATATTGGCAAATTTTTTTATCATATATGACACATGCCATTAACGAAGAAGACGAAGTGATGCTTACGGATATCTTCCACACTCTACATATATAAATGTTTTCGTGGAATCTGTCCAAGTAGGTACTACATAGAAATCCCTATTTCCCAGAAACTAATTTCATAAAAACACCTGATACTAATTAGAGGAGTAATATGCCCCATTGACTACCCTCACAGTTCAGGTAGTAACTGCCTTTTGCGGCGTGGGATGTGGGCTCGATTTTCTCCTCCCCTGGACCAACATTTGTTTGATGAACATAGATTAACATAGTTTAATCTGTTTCTGGGTTAATCTGTTTAATGTATCACAGCTGTTTCACAGCTAAACGGCTGAACGGATCTTGATGAAATTTGGTAAGAAGATGTATTGCATTCAGGGAAGGACAAATGTTACTTTTTGTCTCAAAACACCACCTTGAAGGGGGTTAAATAGGGGATGAATGTTTGTTTGGGTAACTCATATTTTCTTAAGTTAGGGATCTGAAAATTCATATTTAGGCTTTTGGTAAAGAATAAAGAAATACGAGTATCAACGTTTTTGCAAAATCATCCCCGAAGAAGGTAAAATAGGGGATTAAATTTATAAGATGTTCTTTTGATGCACAGAATGCATTCCTTACAAATATAAAAATGAAGGTTCTAACTAACAGCGGCTAACAGCTAGTTATGAGCACTAAGTATTCTATTAGTCATCTGGGTTCGATAATACAAGATATGTCTAGTTAAGGGCTTGATACTTTTTACTTGTAATTTTTTCATGATATTTTTATTACTCCGCTGTCAATTATCTATGTGTTTCAAGATTGTTTAGATACCAAGCATCAATAACATTTTTTCGAGAGAAAATCTGACCTTTCAGTACGAAAGGTCTACAAAGGTTTTAACACCTTTTATTGAAACATTCCTTCCCAGGTCTCTACAGGCATTCCTCAGCCATCTTGTTTGATGTCTGCTATTTCGTGCTCGACACAAATCGATCAAACGTATAGACTTTGTGGCTTTATCGACAAACAAGCTTAGCGGTATTCAGCCGACTAAATACCGTGCAAGAATCAATAAAATTATACGAGTTTTCTATTGCACAGAAGGGTAACTAAAAGAGTATCTTTTACTCCGCGACTTCATTTGTGTATAAACTCTGGATTAAACAAAGACAAAGATTTCAGTCTTTGCGAACATCTAAACTTTCGCATACTGCTGAAAAACACGGAAAAAACACGAAAATTTTACTCACATATTATTTTGTCGATGATGGAGCCGACACGGTTTTGATTCATCTATAAAATCTTTATCGAGGTGAGTTTGATCAGCGGTTCGCATAACTTATAATATTAACGTGTTTCTTGCGTTGCCCTCGCTAAAGTTAAAGTCAGAAAATGTATTGCTTTCCTACGCTATCAAAAGAGGACCACGATACTTTTATTACATTGGAGCTTCATCAATCTGACTGACTTCAGTGAGTTAAAAATTAGAAGGAAGAAAAAGGTTCTCAATTTGTTTGTTAATTTATATTTTTTTCCTCAGAAATCCGTCATTTATGAATTGATTTGGATATTTGTTTGTTTGTTTGGGAGGGTATAGTTTCCGTTTGGTGCCATTTAAATTTGAATAAAAAATAAAAATCCCTTAAAATAAAAAAATTAGGGAAGATACTTTGTACTTGGTTTTAATTTAATAATGTGGATGATGAATTATAAACATAAAACGGGACGAGTAAAACGGAGATTTTTTATAGGCTCCAATGTCTAAAGACGGTTTCCATTTTTTTTAATCGTAATTATTGTCCGAAATAAAAAAACAGAAATGCTCATAGATCACGACGAATTTCATATCTGACTCTTCACAGGTTAAAAACAATCGGAACTTAAATACACTTTATATGTAAGACAATTCAAAGTGATACTTGTGATTTGTATTAAGAGAATGCAATGCACAAATGATTGTTCTACTTGTCCCTCTTCCTGAACAAGAGCTGACCTCAACACCGCCTCGGACGCCGCTATAGCGGCAGCAACATTTTGGTCGAGGCAAATTAAATTTTTATTTTTGAAAATTGACACGAAAGAAGAAGAAGACGCAGAAATACTACAATTTGATGTAGCTTTAAGTCAAACTTTTACTCACTCAAATACGCTGAAGGTATGTACTTAGGTGCTTCATTAACAAACGTAGTATTCAAATAAACTAAAAACAAATTAGCGACTGTTTTCCCAGTTTCAATTACACAATGAACATTGTAAAGCTCGAGTCATACTGAGCAGTTTTGGCAACATTGTGAATTATTAAAACTTAATTATACGGAGCAACTCGGTGGAGCTATAACTTTAGGAATGCCTGGAAGTCTTAATTAAAGTAAAACATGCTATAGAGTTGACTTGCTGAAAGGTGAGATTTTGCTGGTTTTTCGAAAGTTATTGGCTCTTAGAAATTATTTAGAAAGCTCCATCTTGTGATATTATTACAGCACGAAAGCTTTTATTTAAAGACAATGTTTGAACAAGCCTTAATAGTTTCGCTAAGTTCGTTTATCTGTCTGTCTGTCCCTACTCAGATTTCTAGCTCGCAGATTATGCTTATCGTTAATCTTTGCACGTATTAGTGGCACCTACAAGGTTATGAACATAATAAACGTTGAAAAAATGTTTTTGGCCGTAGATGGTTTTTTCATAGTTGTAATTTTTTTTATAGCCCATCTTGTGGTATACATTGTTGGGTAGATATTTTAACGATATAAGGTGTATATATTAGTTTTTCGATAGGTAGGTACAGATATTGTTTTGATAAATATTGAGCTAGGATGTAATCATTTGTGATAAAGTCCAGTCCCCTCTACCCAACACAGACGTTTGTTCTGTCTGGGTGTTATAAAGTATCTTAGGTATGTACTTAAGAATATTTGAGTATCTTATCAGTCATCTGGTCATCATTAAATAAATAATGCTTAGTTTGGGAGCTAGATGGTGTGTGTAAGCCAGCAATATTTTTTTATTATCCTACGGGATTCCAACTACACCTGATTTGTAAAACCAGCTCCTTTCTAATTAATTTTATTTTACACTAGTTGTTGCTTGCGACTTCGTCCGCGTGAATATCACTTATCGCGGTTGGATAAATATTATACTATGTCTTTCCTTGAGGTTGAAGCTTACTCTATACTATATTTCGTCAAAGTCAATTCTGTAGTTTAGCCGTGAAGTCGTTGCAAATAGATAGACAGACAGAGTTACTGCGCGCGTGAACCCGAATATACCTATTTTGTTGCGGAGTTATTTTAAAATTATGATATCTCATAAGATGTTGATTGAAATCAAGTGATGTCACAGACAATTTTGTTAACAATTAAATGCTTGTTATTAATAACATATTTATTTGGATAAGTATTAATATAATGTTGATAAAACTCGCAAATAATGCATTAATTTCGAACAAATTTAATTACCATAAAAAGGTTATAGTGACCCAATCTTAAAAGATAGACATATGCTGTCGAAATGTTTTTTTTAGAACTTTTAAAAAGGAACAATTTCATGATACATAATTTTTGCGTAACTTATACCGTTTACGCAGCGCACGCAACGGAAGCTCTCAAAAAGGAATAATTTAGCCCGTTTTTGCAACATTTTCTATTGATGCTTTGTGCCTTTTGGTCGGAACGTGATGTTATATAGCCTAAAACTTTCCTCGATAAATGAACTATCCAACACAAAAATAATTTTTCATTTCAAACCAGTTGTTCATGAGATTAGCGCGTTCAAACAAACAAACAAAAAACTTTTCAGCTTAATGATATTAATATATTGATAAACACGGGCTTTACTCACGTATTATTTTGTCAATGGAGGCACCGACACTATTTCGATTCATCTAGAGAATTTTCATCAGGGTGAGTTTGATCCACGGTCCGCTCGTTGCTGCTCGAGTTCACGGTGTTTATCAAAATGTATAGTTTTGTTAAATAGTTTTGTTATTCGCGAAAGTTTTTATAGTGAAAAGTTTTTATTTTGTTTACTAAATGGTGTCCAATTGGTTTCGGACCTAACCACTAGTCATTTCTACCCTAAACGACTCCTGAAGCCTTCATTGCACGTAGTCATGCGTTTAGCAAATTTTTTAAAAGTAATTCATGAAAATATTTCTACGAAATTCCAATGAGCATAAAATACTTTAAGAGCCTGGGGTCACAACCGCAAGAATTAATTTTCTTTTGTTCACGAACGTTCTGTTTTCTTTTTGTGGTTTCCGAAATCGTAACCGTCAGTTTACGAAACTTTAGGTATAGAGAACTTAGCAAAAGATTACTGGCAGAGTGCCGGTTGCCACAAAACAATAATTTAATCGAATAACAGTAGCTTTACACAGGGGAGATGGGGCAACTTTTCCGAGTGTTTACATCGGGGTGGGCTGGGGTAAGATGGGGTAGCTATTGTGAAGTGGTCTGAAAAACTGAGGGGAAACGGAAATCAACAATTAAAATAATGGGCGATTCCTTTAAGTGAATTGATTTGGTTAACTTTGGTTCTTCTTTTAAATAATGGTGCTAAAAAAGTCTAGCCATTTATTCGTGGATTGTTTTATAACTTTTAAGGGAGTATATAAAAGTACTATGCTCTTTACAGCGATCTGGATCAGTTAAAGCTGACATAAAGTAGTCTTGTGAAGAAAGCGTATTATAATATAAATTACTATATTGTTGATAAGAATGCATGACATCATGTTGCTCTGCTCTCAGACAGTTTAATGGCAGAATTTTTATGTATAACCTACTGTAACCTTCTTAAGCTAGTTATCATACAAAAAAAACGCTAGGACCAGAACGAGTTACTTACCAATTCTTCTCGGACTTGGGTAAGAAGGAATTGGCACCTTAATTCACCTAGTATGTAAAACGTTTCAAAGTGATCCTTGTGATTGTATTGAATAAAAATGTTTCTGACTCTTGACTTTGAGATGTGCTATCTATAGATCGTTTTAAACGCTCAATAGATAGTTTTACTAAACATGAACTTTATTATATTTCATTTATATTCTTTAAATAAATAATTTATGTTAGTATATCAGTCATATGGTACCCATAACACAAGCTCTGCTTACTGTTGAGCCAAATGATGCTGTGTGAAATGTCCGGCATTATTATTATTATCTTTACAAATATTATAAATTTGAAAGTAACTCTGTCTGTCTGTCTGTCACGTTTCACGCCTAAACCGCTGAACCGATTTTGATGAAATTTGGTATAGAGATAGATGGGACCTAGGAGAAGGACATCGGCTACTATTTATGTAGGTACTACGAGTCCGAAGCCGCAGTCAGCAACTAGTATTATTATAAATTCAATAATGTCTCTGTCTATCTGTTTCTTTGTTACCTTTTTACGGCTAATCGACGGACATATGGGTTATTTTCACGCACGGGTGGTACGTGTGAAGCCACAAGCAACCGCTAGCATATACTTGCTCAAACTTCTAGATAGATAAATAATAAACCTTTTAACTTTTACATTCAACGGTATCCCAAAGTGTATTCAATCATCAAACTATTAAATATATTGCTAGTTGCTAAAACAATAACTTTAGACCAACTGAAACATCAAAAAGCTCTCAACTTATTAGTTATCCTAACCGGTATGGGTTATCGGGTGACCTAAATATGAAAGTTGTGTTTCAAGCTTTCGACGATGACGGCAAACGTAAACTGTTCAGGTGTAGTAGATACACGTGAATCATTGGATGTTTTACCTTATATCTTTGACATAAAGTTCGTCTTACGACTCTACTATTAAAATAATTATTAATTCGTATTTGAAAGAAAGAAAGAATCACTACAAAACCGATCACAAAGGACGTATTTTTTGCTTAGAACCAAAACAGTGTAGTAATGTTATACGAAAATTCATTATTGCACTGTTTTTTACTTTTAATTTAGATATTAATTAACCAGAGAGGTTTAATATCTCCCATTAAGTTTAATATAAAATGTATAAAATCACAAAGATACTGTATAATAATAAAAATCGGCTGAATAAAACCAACTTAGTACAAAAAAAAAACAAATGGCACGCATTTTATATCATTGTAAAACTTTGATTCTTCATATTTTCAGTTTGAGTAGGTATATTTATCACAGTAGGTATATTGGTAGTTGAAAGAAAAAAAATTACGCACCTTGCTAAAGAGAGTAATTAATGCACTCGTGTTAATTTAGCGCCCTCGCGTGCGCTCGGGCATCAACATAACACTCGTGCATTAATAACTCACTTTGCGCTCGGTGCAACAATCTACTATTATTTGACAACACATAACAGAGCGGATCAGTAAAAACAACAATCTATGTCGTGTAGTTTATAAAGAACTTATCATACCAGACCTACGAACCAAGTAGGTATTTGCTTGTTTATATAGGAGTTCATGATAGTCCGAAGTTGTCATGACAACATAAATACAACTATACGACCTAGCGCTCATTGCGGTTAAATCCGCGGCGAGTTTTTTTACTGTATTTTGTGGTAACTGGAATCACACTTAGACGCTCGTACTAGCGTTAAAAACCGCGTTGACAATTAGGTACATATTTCAGAATAGACTTCACAATAGCGTGGGTTAAACCGCGCGGATTAATTCGCTAGTGTTTGCTAGGTCTAAGACCCAGCGCCCGGTTTAATCCACAGCGATTTTTTTGGCGCTTATCTGTGGTACTTGGAATCACACGTAGGCGCGCGCACTCGAAAAAAAACCGCGTTACTTCACAACATACACCTTTCATTTATTACACCTGTATTCACGAACAACAAATGATTATAATAATGATTATGTATGTTTTTCTCCCGATCTTATAAGTTATATACGAGTATTAAAATAAAAATAGTATTCTATTTGAGTAAAAAAATACGTTAGAGAAACTTTCGCTCTTGGCCCTATAACAAATTATGAAACATGACTACTAACAAGGAAGTAAACCTCTATGTACAGAAGTGTAAATTATATATTCGACCTTTTCTGTGACACTGTGACGGTCCGGCTGAGACGCAAAAAGGTTCGATTCCCGCCGCGGGAACAATGTATTCATGATCTGCAAGTATTTGTCTCGAGTCTGGGTGTTTCTATGTATAATATGTATGTATTTACAAAAAAAAGTATATAAGTGGTATATCAGTCATGTGGTACCCATAACACAAGCTCTGCTTACTTTGGGGCTAGATTATGCTGTATGAAATGTCTGGCATTATTTTTATTATTACATACATCATAATATAATTATATGAAATTAGAACATATATAACCTATTTATTAATACGTGAAGCAATAACTTTGTACCCCTTTTTACGATTTTTCGCACACTTATAGTTTATATAGAAAAGGAGTGCAGAATGCTTATATTTTTTTAGAATTATGCATAAAAATACATTACTAACTAAATTATTAATAATTATGGTCGACCAGTCCGAATTTCGACCAGTAGGCGACCAGTAGGCGACCAGTAGGTATGTATTTCATATTACCACTAGTATATGAATTATGATTATAACGATATATAGACAATTTAATCCAGATCACTGCCAGAGGACAGAGTCTAAGACACTGGCTGCCTTGCAATGTTGAATGGCAATGTTAATACTCTGGGCCATATATGAGCCGGCTCGCGCCATGTTTTTACTAGATATTAACAAGGTATTTGTAAATGAGCCTGTAGATAAATAAATATTTTTTGGGATATTTCAATATTCCATGCTAATGAATTCCATGTTTTAACAGGATATGACGTCAGCTTTTTGAAATGTTGCCGATGACGATATTGGTAAAGTCAGCCAGCATACAGCCTGGGGAGCTTTATATTCAAAATTTTTTTTACGTAATTCCGTATTTTGGTGGATTTTGTATGCTTTTGAATACCCAGTATGAGTAACTGATCTATGTATACAACGTAGAGATTTCGGGAAAAAATCTTGCAAAAAAAACATAAATAAAGTATTTGTAATTTTTTTTTGTAAAATAAGAATGACTGATAGCAAATCTTTATATGTGTATATAAATCTTTTTCACGTGTGTTTGTAATTAAACTCCTCCTACACGGCTGGACCGATTTTGATGTTTATTTTGTGTGTTCAAGTAGATCCGAGAATGGTTTATATATTATTTTTCTTTTTAAAACGCGCGGACGAAGTCACGAACGGAACAGCGAGCGTTCTATATAAATAAGCATTGAGACTGAAAATCTGGACCAAGGTCAAAATAATCAAAAGTCAGCTATATTTTTTACAAATCCAATAATATAATTTTAAAATAGTTTTCATAATGATGAATGAATCGATATCAATAAACATGTTCAACCGTGGATGCAAAATCAACGCTAATGATATAATTAAAAATAATTAAATGCAATGCAATAATGAACGTAGGTATTTGTTCTGAGTGTTATGTTATTTTTATTATTATTATTAGAACTCGTGACGTCTCACTGCAAGGCAAAGACCTCTCTTTTCTCCAATCCCTATCTGAAGCCACTGTAGGCCAATCCTCAAGATGGTCGTCTAACCCGTCCCTCCATCTTCGTTATAACGGATCATCATTACATAGTATAAAACAAAGTCGCCTCCCGCTGTCTGTCTGTCCCGTTGTATGCTTAGATCTTTAAACCTATGCAACGGATTTTGATGCGGTTTTTTTAATAGATAGAGTAATTTAAGAGGAAGGTTTATATGTATAAAACATGCATAATATAGTAGAGAAACACTGCTAATTTTAGAGGATTCTAATGTGGTGTCGTAAATAAACACATTTATTTGCGCTTACATTGCAAACGCTGGCTGAACCCTACGAGATAGATCAAAATAATGTACTACCGTATTGTACACCTTAAAAAGGTCTACACAAAAGTCCGCAATGGTATATGTCTATCTCTTAGTCTGTTATTCTCTTAGATAACGTTGTATATGAAGACATTCTATAGTATATTTAGTATCAGCATAGCACCCGTGAGAAGCCGGGGCGGGTCTAGTTATAAATAAATAAATAATGACAGACATTTCACACGGAGCTTGTGTTATGGGAACCACATGACTACTGATGTCCATTTTTTAACTACATTCATATAAACATGCAGACCTGATACAAATATTTGTAGATCACACAAACTTTTGTCCTGCGGTAGGAAACGAACTCGCAACCTTCTGCGTCTCAGCCGAACCTTAGCCCACTGCGCCGCAGAGGTCGTCAAAACCAATGCAAATGATATTCCCCACAAGCAAAGTTTACAACGCTCGTTGCTTCTTACAGAATGTTAGTTACATAAACTAAAAGACAGGGGACTTACGCGTAGTCAAAATTCGGTCTTCTCTGAAACTTTCGTGTTTAAAAGTGTATGAGATTAAAGTGGTTGAAGCTGAGTTTAGCGGCTTTTAGTTCCTGAATAGGTATTTGCATTTTGATACGTAAGTAACTTTAGTGACGACGTGTTTGCAACCTTCTTTGTGCTTGCAACAGAACATATAATATCTGTGACCCTGAAATCTGGAGAGAGAATCTAATATCAATTAGTACATTGTTGTTTACAGAATGATAAAATATGGTTATTACATATTTTGTACAATGCAGTATTTTTGAGTATTTTTACCACCACCTTTTCTAGTGCTGCCAAAATTTTGATGAAATTTTGAGTTCGAGACTGAGAGGTTAAGAGGTATTAAACTGCAGTGGATATATACCACTTATACAGCAGAAGACAGCTGAGACACACAAAACTGTCCACTGTCATTAAATACTGGCACTGGCCACATGAAATCGAGTTTTACGTTTTTATATGAAAATGATAAAGGCGGAGTATCCACACATCATCTGGCCCCATAGTAAGCAGAGCTCTGTTTTGACTTGTATGTACTTTTTTGTAAAAAATATTATACATAAAAACAGCCAAACCCGATCTGATAACAAATACTTGCAGATCATACAAACATTTGTTTCGCGGCGGGAATCGAACCCTGCGACTCAGCCGAAACCGACATGTCGTATCTAAACTTTTAAAATATATTCCAAAAGAACGAAAGGAGCGTAGACGCACTTTGACCACACTGATTTGGAATAATTAGTGACAAGATAAGAAGAAGTGAAACCTTGAAAACATGTCCCAAAATAATTGCACCCTTTACCGCACGGTCTTATTGAATCCCTCTATAGCGCTTCAAACAGTTTCAAAGATTTCGATAGATACGAACAGCTCAGGTAGCTCACCTATTCGTGCCGTGCTCTCAAAGGGATGGAAATAGACAGGTCGGTGGCCTCGCTCGTTAGATGCGGCTCATTCATGGGTGAGAGATAATACGGTTATACTTGATTTCATAAATAGTGGTGCCTGTCATATTTAGACTACATTTAGACGTCACGGTTAAAATGAATGGGACAACGGAAATCAATTTGAATTGAATAAAATAGATATTCAGAAAACGCGCATGTATCGTCAACAGTTTTTTTACATCAATACTTATTATAAAACAAAGTGTCCTCGCCGCGTTTGTCTATCTGCAATAAACTCAAAAACTAATCATGGTTTAAGTGTATATAACACACCCGAGCGAAGCATCGTGGGTAGTGGCTTGTGTTTTTCATCTAAAACAAAATTGATTAGTTAAATATCGTAAGGCCCAAACATCGTTAATTTTGATTATTTATTTATCAAAAGTTTTTTATTTCAGGTACAACTGCCATGAATCCCAACGGACCCACTATGTTGAGAGAAACAGTGTTGTGACAGTGTCGATGAGTTTTATCGATAAGATGGCGGGTTCTCTCGCGATAGTGTTGCTTGGGATTATCGCGGCCGTGTCTTGTGATACGGACTCGTGTAATCCGGACAAAATGACCGTCTATAGAATGGTGCTGCATACGTATTGGACGAGGGAGAAGTTTCCAAAGCATTACCCTGATTGGCGGCCGCCGGCGCAATGGTCAAAAGTTTATGGTAAGTAAAAAACAACTATTATTTTAGAAATAAATTAAAATATTTATGAATTTATGCACGCAATTTCAAACCTATCTTGATCCCGAATAAATCATACAGAGAAAAATATAATTGCGAAACCTTTATTTTAAAAGGCGGTACACTTGACAAGTTCGGGCCAGACGAATAAATTTTGCTCCATTGTGTGAATTTGTACGCTTTAACCAGCAATGAATAAATTATTCTGTCATAAATTTACATTCTTAGAACTTAACTTGTAACGATAAAACAGCCTCAGGTTTTCAAGTTTTAACGTCTGAATTTAAACAATGGTGACTTAGAGTAAAAATATGTTTATGATAGGCTGTACGGAAAATTTACGAGTGTTTTTACACTAATAAGGGCAGATAAATTTAGATTTAACTAATAACAAAAACGAGATACTTTGATCTCTAATTAAGTTGATTAAACTATTAAACCAACAAGTTTCAATTTCAACAAGCTCATAACGTTTTATTTTCGCTCTGTTTTATTTATTCAAAGCGTGCACTTAAAATTGAACGTCAATTGAAATACCGACTGTCCTGATTACAAAAACATTCCAAGAAACAGTGACCGCAGTTCATTGTTTTGTAAATACAAATGGCGAATGAGTGCATCGTTGTGATTCATACAACACAATGGCCATGTAAATTAGCATTTTGCGATATTGTCTATTTATTTGCAAATGGTTTCAACATGGTTACGACTGAAATTTTCTATTCAAAATGAACTCTCACACATATTATTAATTTGATTATGGAATAAACGGAAAAAACCGATGGACTGATGAGATGATGATGGACATTATAAAGATCGCGGGAAATCGGTGGATGGACAGGGCTCAAAATCGTTCTTCCTGGAAATCTATTGAGGAGGCCTATGTTCAGCAGTGGATATCTAGGGATTGATATGATGATGATGATGATGAATTTGGTTATGTTATACTCACAGTAACAATAATTATTCTTGTTTGTAAATAAGTAGACGTTTTTGAGAAACGCGGACTTTGGTAAGGAGTTAGCTGACACCCTGGATTAACACATAGGCTACGTTTTACTGCGGGAAAATATCTTTTTTTTTTGTTTGTTACCGCGGTAACACCTCGGGGCACAGCTAGTTATACATATAAACTCCTTGAACATTCGAGGTACATTGCTACGCCAGTAGTCCTAACTGCAGTAAAGGAACTTAAAGCTCCATCTTAAAATAACACAATTAGTTAGCGTGTTGTTAAAGTAAAGACACACGTGTTATTTTGTCGATGAAAGCACCGACACTATTTAGTTTCATCTAAAGAATCTTCATCATGGTGAGTTTAATTAGAAGTAAACTATGACTCTCATATCATCTATTTGTAACTTTTTATTTTTAAAGTGACAAAAACTGTAAACCTACAAATGAAATAAAAATTGAAAATCTCTAAAATTTCGCGGGCGCTTATCGTTCGTAAATAAATTTGTACTTTATTAATGACACGGGCACGGTAAAATCTTAATAAATGTTATACTACAATTAATTAGAACGCGTGTCCGTTTGTTGGCAACTTGCCAGTATTTGATGTGTCACTACGAATCAGTATTAATTGTAAAATATTTATATCATCACCGTAATATCATCACCGTACGATAACAAGTAGTTGCTAGGAGATATTTTTTGTAATCGTTTAGTATAAATAAACATCAAAAGCTTATTTTTCTCCCTATCTTGTTTGTTTATTTGATACTAGCTGCTGCCCGCGGCTTCGCACGCATGGTACCTACATAAAAGTAGCCTCTGTCCTTCTCTAAGGTCCCATCTATCTCTATACCAAAACTCATCAAAATCGGTTTAGCGGTTTAGACGTGAAAACGTAACAGACAGACAGAGTTACTTTCACATTTATAATATTGAAAGGGTTCAACAGCCTATATTGTATGCTTCTAGTTCTGAAAACGATAATGCTTTCATACAACCTTTCATCCCCCATTTCAACCATTTACAAAACTTTTTTCCAATTAAAAAGTAGCCTATGTAAAGGACATAGACTCAGGCTTTAGAATATCTGTGTATTAAATTTCATTTAAATCGATTCAGTTGTTTTGGCGTGAAAGCGAGACAGACAGACAGAGTTACTTTCGCATTTATAATATTAGTAATTATTAGTAAGGAATTAAGAATTTACTGTCCTGACAGTGCAGTTCGTAGTAGCTCTGCCTTCTGCGCTGTAGGTTTGTGGTTCGTTTCCTTCCCAGGACAAACATTTATGTGACGAACATAAGAGATTAGTCTTTGTGTGGGTGCTATAAAGCATCATAAGTATGAGTTTCAAAATATATAAGTATTTTATCACCTGGTAACCACAATACAAACTATGTTTAGTTTGGGGATTGATAGTGTTGTGTGCATTGTCCACCAATATATATTTTATGTGATATTTATTTATACTGACTATTACTTGACGTTTTTAAAACGTCTTTTGGTTGGTAGGTATAATATGATCTTAAACCAATATTTAGCAAATTATATTGTAGTAGTGTAAACGTCATGCAAAATGTGTCAGTGAAGTGTCAACTTCATTAGGTTAAATAATACATATATGCTTGCAACACTGAATCATGAAATCCATATTTTGTCAACACAAAATATGTATTTCATGATTCAGTGTTGCAAGCACTCTTGGCAAAGAATTTAAAAAAGAAGTGGAAATCATTCGCTTCATTAATATTTCAATGACTAAGATGGTATAAGATTTTAATGCCATTTCAGTTGAATAATAATAATAATACCGGACATTTCACACAGCATCATCTGGCCCCAAAGTAAGCAAAGCTTGTGTTATGGTTACCACATGACTGATATACTACTTTTATACTTTTGTTTGTAAATACATACAATTATACATAGAAACACCCAGACAAATACTTGCAGATCATACAAACATTTGTCCCGCGGCGGGAATCGAAACCACTTGTGCTTATATAGTGCTTAAATAATAGTGCTTGTGTTTGCATTGATGTTTGATGAAACATCTACGCGTTAGCACTATCGCTAATCTATGACAGAACGTAAAAATAGACGCCTATCGCCTATCGCTTTTCATTTCATTTTTAATAATTTAGTATACAGACAGCTAGGTTGGTTTGTTAATTATTTATACAATTTATTAGTCTGTATATTTCTAACAATTTAAGCACTAGACAACTTAGCTAGCGTATTTTAAAATATAGTTAATATAAATATTAATCATAATAAATAAGTTCCCTTTCTTTGTTTGACGACCTCTGTTCCGAAGTGCGAAGACCCGCCTGAGACGCAGAAGATTACGGTTCGATTTCGGCCGCGAGACAAACATATGTATGATCTGTGAATATTTGTATCGGGGTTGGGTGTTTTTCTTTATTTAATGTGTATGTATTTTACTAAATACAAAGGAGAAAACCGACTTCATTGAAGGAAATTTGAGCTTTTAAAAATACAACCGAATTGAGAACGTTCTCCTTTTGCAACCGATTTCATAAAACGATGAGGATCGCAATTTGACTGTATTTTTATTTTTTATGTTTATTACCTCATAACTCCATCATTTACGAATCGATTTAAAAAGTCTTGATTTCAATTAAATATACTTTTCGCTAGGTCCCATATCATTACATAGTATAAAACAAAGTCGCCTCCCGCTGTCTGTCTGTCCCGATGTATGCTTAGATCTTTAAAACTATGCAACGGATTTTGATGCAGGTTTTTTAATAAATAGAGTAATTCAAGAGGAAGGTTTATATGTATTAAACATGCATAATATAGTAGCGAATCACTGATAATATTAGAGGTTTCTTATGTGATGTCGTAAATAAACTCATTTTTTTGCGCTTACATTGCAAACGCTGGATACGAGACGAGATAGATCAACATAATGTACTACAGTATTGTACACCTTAAAACGGTTTACACAAAAGTCCGCAAAGGTATATGTCTATCTCTTATTCTATGTTATTCTCTTAGATAACGTTGTATATAAAGACATTCTGTAGTATATTTAGTATCAGCATTGCACCTGTGCGAAGCCGGGGCGGGTCGCTAGTAAATTTTATAAAAATTAGTTCAGTAGTTAGGTTTTAAATTAAAAAAAACGAAAAAAGATATGTCATCCAAAGATGAAACGAAATTTTGATTCTTTGTTTTCCTGTGACTTTCCAGTGGTGTTTACGATTAAAATTATAAAGTACTAAGAAGCGTAAAATAAAAACATTTTTAAATGGCTTCAATAAAAGTAGGAGTTTGTCAATTCGGTTGTACTTTTATGGGCTCAAATTTCATTCAATGAAGTCGGTTTTCTTCTTAGTTATTAAAACTTAATTATTTGAAATCGGTTAAAAAGTTGTATATCAGTCATGTGGTTTCCCTAACACAAGCTCTGCTTACTTTGGGGCTGGATGATGCTGTGTGTAATGTCCAGCATTATTTAATTTATTTATTTGTTCTAATTAATGAAATACCTTAAAACAACAGTACACCAATTTTTGTAAAACTTAAGCACAAAATTCCATAAATTATTACTTTGAAGTCTGAGAAATCCCATTAATTAACAACAGAAAATTGTTATTCCTTTTAGAAGAAATTATTATATTAATAAGTAATTACGTCGGCGCTTTTCTTTGAAGTCGGCTTTCTAATAAAATAATCGGAAAAGTTCCTCAATCATTTACATTTTGAAAGTAACAGTTTTTTATTACGATTTGATACGATTTTCATAAAATTTAGTGTATCGGGGGCGATAAATCAATCTAGGTAGGTTTCATATTTAGAAAACATCGTTTTATCCATGTTTTATACCATCCAGTTACTAGTATTTTAAACGAGTATAAAAACCCATTCGTTACTCCACAGCTTAAAATATAGTTTACCAAGTTTTAAGTTAGGTATTGCGCCTGATAGAAAAATCGCGTGACCCAAGAGCTGGTTCGTATTAGCATTACCATTTTACATGATAGTGCCGACAGTGTTTTGAGTACGCTGCTCTCTAATAGTGGTCTAGATCCATCGAGTAGCATTGTCATTTCACGCGACAAGTTTAGAGAAAGCTGCTCTATATTAGTTGATCCATCGAGCTATCTATCGATCGTTTTAAAGGTCTTTAGATAGCCACTGTCTACTGTTCACTTGTTTCAACTAATTCATACCTATGTTTCAAAACGTTCGGGAGTTGTACTATACATTTTAATAAACAAGGGTTTTATACACGTATTAATTTCACACTGCGAACCATGAACTCGAGTGGCAACGAGCGGACTGCGGATTAAACTTACCTTGATGAAAATTCTCTAGATGAATCGAAACAGTGTTGGAGCCTCTATGACAAAATAATACGCGAGTAAAATACGTGTTTATCAAAATGATGCACATGTATGATATATATGTATATCGACCACTGTGACGCAGTAGGCAATGAGACGCAGCAAATCGCTGGTTCGATTCCCGCTGTAAGTTTGTTGTCTGATCGGCAAATATTTGTTTTGGGTCTGCTTGTTTTTCTTTGTATAATAACGTATGTTTTTTTTTTCGTTTTATCGCTTTTTAGCGTTCAACGCCGTAAAATAATTTTGAATACACGGTGGGTCTTGTTTCTCTCTGGCCCGTATGGACTCCAAAAGGCTCAAATATGTAAGCCTTATCAAGTCCGGCATATTTGCACCTTTTGAATATTATGAGGTCCTCGGTGCATATAGATTTACACTAATGTCCTAGAATCTGTAAATATCTATGAAACAATGATTCATCCTCATTGAGTATTTTCGTACAAATGACAATACCGCAATACCGGCTCGTACTTCTGTTTACTGTTTGCGCCCACGCATTTAGTAATTGGCTGCATTTACGATAACAACGTCCGTGGAAATGGCGATCGATTCATAGCGGAACAAACAAATTGCCTGTGAACGATATGACCTGAATATATCGAATCGCAACCTGTCGCGAACGTATTTGGTCAATTAGTAGTAAACTCGACTCTATGCGCCACACTAGACTCATAATGGTTACTTTTGATGACTTCTGTGGTGGGTTAAAACCCGGCTGAGACGCAGAAGGTTGCGTATTCGATTTCCCGTCGCGAATAAAAGTTTGTAGGATTGTTTGTATGTCTTGGGTCTAGGTTTTTTCTATGTATAATTATGTATGTAAAAACATAAGAAAAAAGTACATTAGTAGTAAATATCAGTCATGTGGTACCCATAACACAAGCTCTACAGATTATGCTGTGTGATTTGACATAAATGAATATCTGAATCGAAAAACTGATTAAGTCGTAGTAGTATCTTTAAAAGAGCTATGCAACGATATAGAACACAATGGGGTCAAATATAAAAAAAACAAACTTGTTTTAGATAATTGATTCAGGCGTGACTTTGCGGAAATCCATTACAAAAAAATTAACAGATGGACAAATATTTAGTACAACTTCACCAATCTATTCCTAAAGAGTTACCTCCAAAAGAAATTCGACACGTGTTTCGTCCCTCCACGAGGCATCCTCAGGAATACTTGACTCACTCCGCACCCCGAAACAAAAAAACACTCTGCTCTGCAGACTTGTTGCTTCCACCAACGTCAGACTGAGACTAATCAGTCTAATATAAGGGAGATTTACCTTAAAAACCGGTTGTTTATGTTTTAATTTCACAATTTTGTAAGGGCTACTTATAAGTATTACCGTGCAAAATCATCACGATAAAATTAATAATCTGGGAGCTAGAGCATCATTAAGACAGAGAGGCGGACATAGTTCCTTGTGTACTTTGGAACCCTTTCTAACTTAGATCTAGAATTAATAGAGAACTAAGTACACTTCCATTCTCTGACTTTCAAAGTCAAAACAATCCTTATTCAATAAAATCACAAGAACTGCTTTGACCACCAATTGTCTTCTTACATGCTAGTGAATATGCCGGTTCCTCCTAACCCCAGTTCAAGAAGAATCCGCCAAGAAACTCATCTGGGCTTAACATTTTTTTATATGATCCTTTCCAATTTTGTTACGGTTGCCGAGTCGAGTTGGAGCAGATTCATCCCAAGCTTTTTGTCATCTAAATAATCTGATATTTTTTTTTATTCTGTTTATTCCTTTTTAAATTTGCTAAATACTGTTAAAAAATCTACTATGTTTTGAAACCAAGTTGGAGTTTTGTTCTGGCAAAAGCTCCTTAGTCTATAAGAAAAACCTCATGTGGCTTTCGCTCCATTAAAACATAGCATTTGGCCTAATCCTTATATAGCAAATCGAACTATCATATTTGATATACTGTATAAATTTGTACTGATAAGAATAGAATAGAATAGAATAGACATTTATTTGGTACACACACAAAGAAAATAAAGTAAAGACAGTAGAACTAAAATTATCACAATTACGGCCACCGCTATGTTACAGCAACGTTTACGTGCCACATTCAATAAAACAAGAGCCCGCCGCCAACATTTCTCAATCAAATTAATTTTAATCCAATGAAAGGGACGTTCGAAGAATAATTTAATTATTCAACAATATTCTAAGCTTTTGGTTAGGTTAGAATATTCATACTCAACCCGTTGTTGACCTTTATCAGTTGTAAGTAGCAAGCCCGACCCAATTTCTTGGAATAAGTGACAGGATCGTCAAAATTGGTTGAAGGGATATGGGAGTAAGGTCGAGATGAGATTAAACAGACTAACAAAAGCTTAGATAATATTATTAACTCTTGAAATGTGTCGGCACGCTTTTAATATTACGAGTACATGCAGTTATTGAATTGCTTTCAATAATCGCATGTAAGGTGGTTATAATTATGTTAGTTTACGACGACACGCGTTTCCAGTTTCAATATTAGACTGATACAAACCTGTCGATCGTCAAAAGGTCTACTTTTATATATAAAAAAAAATCAAGAAAAAAAAAAAAAGAACTTTTGTACATGTAAACTTTTTTTTAAAGCTTGTGTTAAGAGGCCAGCGGAGTACGAATGATGATGATTGATGATGAAAAAATGATTTGTAACTCAAGCATATTTCCACTATATTACAATTACATATCAAAAATGAAATAAGAGCCAATCGCATTTTGCACATTTTTTTCCCAAAATTGACAAGTTTTCTTCCTATTTGTTTCGTATTAAAAACAACAATATCTTACGTGTTGTTTGTCAAGAACCATAGCTTATATTGTCTAGTTACAGAATAACATTAATATGTCAAGAATACTAAATGTTTTCAGTCATAATTTTTGGTATTAAGGAACAGAACCAAATTCATACCACTTTTAAACGGCTAATATTGCTATCGCGCTCGCACGGGGCGGGGCCGGGGGATAGGGACACTTCGGTTGTGTAATCGCTCGGACAGCTACGCACGCACACACTAATGCAACGTGTATTTACAACGTGTATATGTTCTATTGACCTGTGCCACTGACTTGGATTGAGATTTGCCTTGTTGTTTGGAAACAATAGCTTATCTTATCTTATCATCGTCGTCATCATCATCATCATCATCATCATCATCATCATCATCATAATCATCATCATAATCATCATCATAATCATCATCATCACCATCATCATCATCATCATCATCATCATCTTCATCATCATCATCATCATCATCATCATCATCATCATCATCATCATCATCATCATCATCATCATCATCATCATCATCATCATCATCATCATCATCATCATCATCATCATCATCATCATTATCATTATCATCATCATCACCATCATCATCATCATCTTCATCATCATCATCATCATCATCATCATCATCATCAACATATGTTTTGAAGTGAAAACTTCTTTAGCATCGTTGTGATTTGAAAGTCGATAAAACGAAAAAGCGACAATAAAAAGAGACACACACATAAACTCATATGATTTAACGTGGGAGAAAATGAGATAGGAAGCATTCATTACAGTGTTTCTTATATTCGTGGTTCTAAAATTTTTGAAGGTTTCACTTCTACCATGTGTGTATTGCACACATGTTTTTTTTTAGTAAATACTTGCATGTAATACATAGAAACACCCAGACCCTAGACAAATAATAGCAGATCATAGAAACATTTGTCCCGAAGTGAGAACCCGCAACCTTCCACGTCTTAAACGGCCCTTGGCCTACTGCGCCACAGAGGTCGTCCCCTCGGTCGAAACTTTGCATAGATGTAGGAAGATTAAAATACCTATATGTTACCTACTTTTTTCTCAGAAAAAGGCGTGCGAAACCGCAGACAGAACCCTGTATTTTATTTACCTACCGCCTTCGAGTTGTCAATGACATCAATGATCAATGACAGAAGTATACCTACCTACCTACACCTACTCACGCACACACAAGCACTTCACTACGGTTGTATTTAGGTATTGTACCGCGTCCCGCGCCTTTCCAACGCCCCGCGCGCGCTTACATCTTTTAAACAGAGATAGAGATATTCGGAGTGATTTTTGCCTTGAATTGAAGTTGCGAGCGAGCTTCACCGGCTTCTTAAAACAAGCTAGCTAAACTAGCTTAACAATGAAAACTATAATATTTATAAATGCTTTGTCCTGAATGACTGAGTCCGACTGACGGATCAACGCACAGCCTAAACCGCTGATTGTAGAAACCTGAAACTTGGAGGGTGTGTTCTTTGTATGACGTAGGCATCCGATAAGAAAGGATTTTCGGAAATTCAACCCTTGAAAAACGGGGGCAAAGTTTGTATGGAACAACGAGATTCCTTGCTCCAATCTACTTCAAATTTTGCATAAACATTATTTATTAGAATTGATAGAAGAAGCGTTTCGTATTTTATTGAAACTCATCGCCTAACGGGGTAAAAAAGGGGTAGAAAGTTATTTTCAGGGTGATTTGCATCGAAGTTGATATCAATACTCCTTAGTGCTTTTGATTTTGATAACATTTTATTTTGACATATTAAACTCAATCCGGTTTTATTCAAAAAAGGTTGAACTAACATAAAAGCTTAGTGTGTTAAAAATAGGAGCAGAGTTGGTTAACTTCAATGAAAATTTAATAAACCTTACTATTGTACCAATAGTCGGGGATGGCGCATGCCTATTCCGTACGCTTTCTTTTTTGTTGTACGGCACACAAGAACGCTTTATGGATATTCGTAAAGAAATTGTGCGTCATGTTACAAACAATTGGGATGAATTTGCTGCTATGTCTCATGACCGTCATGGCAACAATCATGGGACAAAAGAATAGTTTACATTCGATATGTTACAACACTCTACATATGGCAGTTTCTGCGAGTTAGTTGCAGCCGGTCAAATATACCCAGAAAAAAATAAATTAGTGAGAAGGAAAAGAGGAAAACCCGTAGATGGCTGGCCAGGAACAATGAAAGAACACGCTTAACACAGAGTGTTACCATATTTGCTTACTTCTGCAAGAGGTTAGGGGTCCATCATCTTCCGATGACTTGAAGACTGTCAACGGTGTTCTCCAACCAACTTTTCAATTAGCTTGCATGAAATTTGTCTTGCTAGAAGACGACAAACATTGGGATTTTGCCCTAGAGGAAGCAGCCTTATGCTAGTCGCCATTTAAAATGCGTGAACTTTTTTTTATAATGCTGGCATCCTGTCAGATTACAGACGCACTAAGTCTTTGGGTAAAATACAGGGATAGCCTATCAGAAGAGTACAAACGACAAGTGGAAAGGTTTTCTGGCATAATAGATGAGCATCTGGCAGATAAAATCTACAATAAATGTTAGGACACAATAGGAGAATCTGTATTAGCATTAGGAGGACAAAGCCTACAGCAGTACGGGTTGCCTCAGCCTCAAAAGTCTGAAGGCTTACATAATAACCGGGACGACCTGAAGGAAACACAAACACGCTCACAAATTAAGTTACGATGTCAATTCCTTAGCTGAACTGGTGTTAAGTAGTGAAGTCTCTTTAACCAATGAACAAAAACATATCTATTATAAAATACTTTCCAGTATCGACGCAGGTGTAGGAGATATATATTTTTTGGATGCTCCTGGTGGATCCAATGGACCACATGTGTGGTGGTGTGATTCCTAGGATTACCCTAACACCATCAAATTACCCCTTCGACTTCAAGAGAGTGCAGTTTCCTATCAAAATCTGCTTCGCCATAACTATAAACAAAGCTCAAGGTCAAACTCTTAAGGTAGCGGGAGTAGACTTGAGAGAAAGATGCTTCTCTCACGGCCAGTTGTATGTGGCATGCTCCAGAGTAAGCTCACAAAGTAGCCTGGTGATTCTAGCACCCGAAGGAAGAACAAAAATATTGTTTACAAAGAAATACTGCGTTAGGTGTAGTTTTTCGATTTCTTTGTAAAAAGATGATACCCTTGTGTCACTTTAACTAGATCATAGGCCGAGCTTCCTGTTCATAAAATATAACAAAATTTTATTTTATTTTGATGTTTAATTAACCTTCAAATCTCTACACTGCAATAATTATTGTTATACTAATAAAATTATAAATGTGAAAGTAACTCTGTGTCTGTCTGTCTGTCTGTTTGTTAAGTTTCTATGCCTAAACCGCTGAACCGAATTTGATGAATTCTGTTATAGAGATAGATGGGACCTTGGAGAAGGACATAAGCTACTTTTTATGTAGGTACCAAGCGTGCGATGCCGAAGTCGAATACAAGAGAGTTTATACATATCAAATGTGTCATTTAACTGTCTGATGGCAGAGCAACTTGAGGCCATGCATTCTTATCAATAATATAGTTGCTTTTATTATAAGTACCTGGATGACCGAGCTGTGCTCGGTATAAAACACGGATATAACGACGTTTTTTTCAACATTGACTTGCTAACTAATGAAAGCGGCAAGTACGCTACAGAAAACGGGTTATCGAATTATTTACAAAAATCACGAAAATCACTGCACTCGCCAAACCCGAACAACCAAAACCATCATCGACTACATTTGCACAAATATAAACAAATTTACTTGTAGCTTAACCGTGATTCACTCATCTCTACCTGACCACCACCAGTTGTTTTTGGAAATTGACAAAGAAAGACATTACCATAAGCAAAGAAAGCGGTATGAGTCCACAGACTTCAAAAGATTTTATGAGAGCGTCTTGGAATCAAAATTCATAGATGAATATCACTCTTACACTGAAATTGAGACCTTTATTAAAGAGCACTTAGAGAAGACAAGAATCAATAAAACTAAAATATTAAATGCACCAAGAGACGACTGGATCGATAAATCAATAATAGACGGCATAAATATAAGAAATACACTATGGCAACGGATGAAACAAAATGCTGAAAACGAGAAAATGAGAGAAGATTTCATAAAAGAAAGAAACAAAATAGGCATGCTTATTAAGAACACTAAAGAAATATATTTTTGTAAGAAGTTCACTGACTGTAAAAACCCAAAAAAAATCTGGAACCTTATTAACACTATAGTAGTAAACAAAATAAAAGTGGACTGTGCACCCTCTAAATTAAAAACTAATAATTCAACCGTAGAAGATCCCGTTAAAATATGTGAGCACTTTACCAATTTTTTTTCGTCAATTGGTATGTTACTGTCTAATGACATCCCTAAAACATATAGAAACAACACATTTTACACTTTGACGTACCTACAAGACAAACCTAATACTGAATTACAAAACCTACGGCCGTGCACTAAAGACGAAATTATAAAAATAGTATACTTAATTATAATTGTATAACCTAGATGGTAACACTAGCACTGGTATCGACGGTATAAGCACAAAAGCAATCAAATGTATTATTAATATAGTTGCACAGAACATAACCGACTGCATAAATATGAGTCTTAGTACAGGTGATTTCCCAGACAGCCTAAAGATTGCTAGGGTTTCCCCTATTTTTAAGTCAGGGATTAAGACCGATCCTGGAAACTACCGCCCCATATCTGGCCTACCTGTTATATCCAAAATATTTGAAAAAGTAATATATAATAGACTTGAGTACCTACCACCTCTCTAAATTAAACTTTCTATGTGAACATCAATACGGATTCAGGCCCAAATCAAAAACCCTATCGGCAACAATTGACCTTGTAACAAAACTGAAAATTAATATAGATGAAAAAAAAATTTGTTTAGGTATATTTATAGATTTCAAAAAAGCATTTGACACAGTCAGCTATAAAATATTAATCAATAAGCTAAGCGATCTAGGTATAACGGGAACAGCCTTGAGAATCTTTAAATCATATTTATCAAACAGGTACCAAATTGTAAAAACTGGCAATCATCAAAGTGGTCTACAAAAAATTGAGTGTGGCATTCCCCAAGGATCGGTCTTGGGCCCGTTGCTTTTCTCAATTTATGTAAATAACGTTAGTAAAATAGGCTTAATGGGTCATATAACTGTCTACGCAGATGACACTTGTCTCTTTTATTTTGGAGAAAATTTGTCTGTGTTGATTGAAAACGCACGCTCAGATTTACTTAAGTTTAATATCTGGTGTCAAAGCAACCTGCTTACAATTAACACGAAAAACCTCTTTATGATTTTCTGTGCAAAAAACAAAAAAATACCACACTATTTGCCTCTAAAAATTAACGATGTTGCAATCCATCGATCTCACCAGGAAAAATATCTTGGCTTACAACTAGATGATAAACTCTGTTGGATACCACATATCACATACGTAAAGTCAAAACTTACATCTTTGACAGGAGCACTACGAAGATCTGTATGATGCATACCTAGAAAAGTTCTTAAGCTCATTTATAATTCTCTGGTGAAATCACACTTAGAGTACCTTATAGTAATTTGGGGGAGTACAGCTAAATCCAATTTTAAAGACTTATAAAACTTATTGGTTGTGCGGTTAAGTGGACTGTATTTTTGAAAAGGGAGAAGAGAAATGCGAGATGATGCGAATTTTAAATTTGGCTTGAGAAAGTGGTGACAAGGAAATGACGGCTAGAACTGCGTAGAACAATGGGAAGAAGCAATTCTTGTTAAGGATGGGTGCACAATACCTTGCTCTGATGTCCGAGGGTGTAATCTACTTCCTTGATGTATAATCCAGTGGAAATTCACAGCACTGTCACGTAAATCCAAATTTATTTGATAGCGGTTAGCGCGAAGACCTTCTATCGGCCATGTTTTTCTTCGAGTCTTTTCTTCACAGGTGGCGTGCATTTCCGAGATGAATGCACGCTATGAATTCGCGTTCTCGCTCGCACTTGGGCGAGAAGGTTATGTGCGGGAAGGAGATGGGGGAAAGGAGGTTCTTAAGCCAATATTTAGTTCCACGAAAAATATCAGATTTTAGAATAAAATAAATTGAATTGGCGCGACCATTCCCCCGGGCTTGAAGGGATGCCTTCAAAAAATTAAATGTATGCTAAATTATGCTAAACTACGATACTAACCTAACCTACACAAGAACACATCAAATTATTGGTTAGGTAAAGGGCAGAGACGTACAACCGGACGCAAGTATGATCCAGTTGCAGTTCGAACGCGAACTATTCGCGTAACCCCATTTGAACAGGGGAAAACTTCCTCCACAATACCCAATGGCCAATGAAGGGGAGGAGAGTTTTCAGTTAGGAGAATCACAACAGTCCCTACTGTAATGGGATCTGAAGGTGTATTCCATTTTCGACGCGACTGTAATGTATGAAGGTAATCGGTTCTCCAGCGCTTCCAGAAAGACTGGACTAATTTATCTAACAAGTCGTGACGCGAAAGAGTATGTAAGCTATCGTCGATTTCCCTAGCGGGTAGATACTTTAGCGGAGTGAGGCATAAAAAATGCGCTGGAGTTAAAGCGAGAGGTTCTGAAGGATCACTAGAAAGCGTCCTACAGAGTGGACGAGTATTCATCACCGATTCCACTTGAGTGAGTACAGTACTCAGCTCCTCAAATGATAGGATTTGTTCACCTATCACACGATACAAGTGAGTCTTTAGACTCTTGATATTAGTCTCCCAGTTTCCACCAAAATGACTGGCAGCAGGGACATTGAGTGACCAATCTATGCGATTTTCAGCTAATATATTACCAAATTCAGTTTTATGATATTTTGAGCACAAAAGCTCGTGAAGTTCCGAGAGTGTGCGCTTAGCACCGATATAATTACTTCCGTTATCGGAATAAATTCGACCGACAGGGCCGCGACGCGATAAGAATCGTTTAAAAACTCCCATGAAGCTTGCGGTGCTCAAATCACCAGCTAGTTCTATGTGAACTGCGCGAGTTGTCATACAGACGAAAAGGCACACGTAGGCCTTGGTCGACCGAATACCTCGACCCCGAGTTATGGTAACCTTGAAAGGACCGGCGTAATCAGTGCCCGTGTGTATGAAAGGTTTTGCCGATTGCACGACACGACAAGAGCGATGATCGGCCATTTCAGGGAACGTTGGCTTGGGACGAAGTCGAAAACAAGGAAGACATTTGTGTATCCTGTTCCTAATAAGATTGCGCGCTGAAAGTATCCAATACCTTTGGCGTAAGAGCGACATTAACAAGTCAGGACCGGCGTGACAATTAACCTTATGATGGTAATCTATCAGTAAATCCAATATATGATGTTTGCGAGGAAGCACAATAGGGTGCCTTTGATTATAGTTTAGATTTGAGTGTTTCAACCGACCTCCAACTCTAACGATACCATCTTGAAGAAAAGGTTTGAGGTGCTGAAACGAGCGGCTACAAACCTTGCCAGCTTGTAGGTTAGCGATTTCATCAGGAAAATACAATCGTTGTAGTTCACGCAGGGTTAAGAGCTCAGCGAAGTCATAATCTGTCGCTGATATACGATCACGTAGCGGCAGAAGTTTCGTGAATCGACAAACGTAGACAACGCAACGCAGCAGCTTCGACCATGACGATAAGCGATTGGCTAACGAGATTAAAGGCGACTCTACTGACGATGTAGCAATTAACAGCGAATATTTCTTTTCCTCAGGCGCCTCTGATACCGTGGATGGGTTGAAAGAAACAATAGGCCACTGCGAAATATCTGAGCGGGCCCAAGGAGGGCCATGGAACCATAGCGGATGATCTATAATTTGCGAAGGTTTGAGTCCGCGAGACAAACAATCTGCGGGATTGTCGATACCGGACACATGATACAAATTTTTCGGTGATAAGTCACTTTGTATCTTTGATACTCTATTGGCCACAAATGTCTGCCATCTGTGAGGCGATGAATGCGTCCAACAAAGTACAACAGTCGAGTCAGAGAATGCGAAAACGTTCTGAACGTTGATACGGCTTTGGCAGGCTACGAGAATGCTCTTAATGAGCTGAGAAAGAACCAAAATAGCGCAAAGTTCAAGTCGAGCAAGTGAAATGACCTTTTGAGGGGAAACCTTTGACTTAGCGCTTATTAGAGATAGTGTGATACCATCACTATTTTGTACGTGAAAATAAACCACTCCCCCGTATGCTCTTTCACTAGCGTCTGCGAAGCCTAGTAACGAAACAACACTATCAGCGATGATACCCACATGACGTGGGATTTTTATTTTAGAGAGCAAAGGGAGCTCTTCTCTAAAGCTAGACCACAGTAGTATAACATCCTGTGGCGGTACGTCATCCCAATCACACTCACACAACCAAAGCTGCTTGATTAAGAGTTTGGCATACAATACAACAGGAGCAACGAAACCCATCACGTCCCATATTTTTGCGACACATGATAGTATAATGCGCTTTGTGCAATTATGAGGAGGCGTACTAATTTTAAGACTGAATAAGTCTGTAGCGGGTGACCAACACAGTCCAAGTACCTTGTGCTGATCAGATTCATCGAACTCTTTGATTGATGAAAGGCGGTGCGACGGCGGGATTGAATTTAAAACGGTTTGCGAGTTACTTGTCCATTTTACCAGTTCGAACTGGCCAGACTTCATGAGACCTATCATTTCAGCAGCTGTGGTAATTCCATCATCCTTCGTTGGAACAGAGTAGACGAAATCGTCCATATACCATCCAAGGTCAATGATATCTCTAGCTTTGGGATAAGAATCACCTTCATCAATCGCGAGCTGCTTGATAGTGCGAAGAGCATGGAATGGACTTGACTTAAGTCCGAAAACGACTCTATTAAATTCATAAACCTTTAGAGGTTCTTGCGGGTTGAAACGATATAGGATGCGTTGGAATCGACGATCGGAGTTTTGTACTCCTATGGAGAGGAACATTTGACGAATGTCAGATGAAAGCGCGATCGAAAATAAACGAAAATTGACTAATATGTTGAACAAATTTCCTTGGAGATTTTGTCCACTGTGAAGAATATCGTTGAGCGAAACTTG
The DNA here is from genome assembly GCA_948098915.1 of Lampropteryx suffumata. Classification (NCBI taxonomy): domain Eukaryota; kingdom Metazoa; phylum Arthropoda; class Insecta; order Lepidoptera; family Geometridae; genus Lampropteryx; species Lampropteryx suffumata. The sequence continues at coordinate 16,253,897 of OX402557.1, read as the reverse complement.
AGTACTAGTCTTACAACTACCATCTAGTACGACGCGTAATTTAGACGTAGCCTTGTCCTCGCGAATCACTCCATGATGCGGTATAATGTACGATGCGGTTTCTGCCATATCCGTGACTGCTGGTGCAGGGGAAATATAACCTTTATCTAAATATTCGGTAATGACACTATCGTAGGCGTTCTTCAACTCAGGAGACGCCTGCATTTTCCTTTCCAAACAAAGAAAACGACGCTCGCTAGCTTGTCGAGAGTCACCGAGCGACGAAATGTCACCCTGAAAGGGAAGTGCTACTACGTAACGTCCATTTTCACGAGAGGTGGTGCGGGTGTAAATTTCTTCACAGATTTTATCATCTGGGCTGAGGATAGGTGGAACGTTCACTTCCTCTAATTCCCAAAATCTGCGGACAGCGGTGTCTAGAGGATCAGCGGTACAACAATACGAGACGGCCTCGTAATTGCCTACACGAACCGGAGCGTCACCCACGATTACATAGCCAAGAACAGTTTCTAATGCGAGCGGAGAATGATGCGAATGTTGACCTTTAATCCTATGCGATAACAGTAGATGCGGGAAAATCGAAGCACCGACCAGAATCTGAATCGGGCCAGAGACTGAGTATGTGTCGTCAGCCAACGGTAAGTTTTTAAAGTTCAGTAAGCGAGAAACGTCGACAGAAGTTGTTGGTAAACATTCAGTTATTTTATCTACGACCAACGATTCCATGTCGTAATTAACGTTACGATCAAAACGAGAGTAGAACCTAATGTTTACCGACCCTTGAATAGGTTTAGTTGAACCTCCTATTCCTCTAACTGCTGAACATGAGGGGTTTCGATTTCGATTCATATTCAAGCCTAAGCGTTGACAAAGATCGCGCGTTACAAAGTTACTTTGCGAGGCGCTATCCAACAAAGCACGCACGCTGTGTTCATTACCGTGCGAATCTACGATAATAACACGAGCGGTCGCGAGCAATACCGTTGTAGGGCTACGAGACACGAGTTTACTATCTGATAACGCACAGAGTGTGACGTTATCAGTGCGAGCGGAGCGAGCGGATGCGACGGTCGACTCACCCGGCCCGGCCGCCGAATGCGGCGCGGGCGCAGAGGGGGTAGTGACCTGCGAATTACTAGCATTGCATGTGGTTCCAAAACACAACAAAGTATGGTGTTTTGAATTGCATTTTTTACACACAGACATTGACCTACATGCCGAGACACGATGTTTACTACTTAAGCAATTAATGCACAAATTATTCGACTTGGCGAATTTAAAACGATCATACGGTTTATAGTTATGAAACACGGAACATTTATATATAGAATCGTGATTGCTATTGCATAAGCTGCATAAAGCTATCTGAGTACTGGATGCGGCATTTACATAAGAATGCGTAATTGACGAGTTCGATTGCTTGGAAGCTGTATCTAGTTTACGATCCCCATACCTTTTCAAAGTTTCATGTTTCACGGACGATGTGCGTTGCAATATTTTAATGTGATCGCGCACAAATGACGATAGATTTTCAAATGACGGTATTTCACATTTGCGTTGATCTGATTCAAAAGAACGTGCGGTCTCAGGGTCTAATTTCTTGAGCGCGACGTACAAGAATACAAAATCCGAGAGGTCATCAACCTTTAGATTTTTCAAAGCGGCGACTGAAGATGCGAATTTATCTAGAAATTGTTCTAGACTACTAGGGGTTGCGGACGACATTGCTTTAATATCGAAGATTTGATCTAAGTACGAAGTAGCTACCAACCGTTTGTCTTCGTATTTATTTTTGATTAAATCGAAAATTAATGTGTAATTTTCGGGGTCTGGGGTTATACCAGCGATCACGGAACGAGCCTTGCCCGTCAGTCTACCTATCAGATAATATAGTTTTTCCGACTCCGTAAGCAACTTATTGGTGTGTACAGAGTTTTTAAAACTAGCGTAGAATAGCGGCCAATTTTTGATATCGCCATTGAACTCAGGAATTTCGATCGGTGGCAGTCTAGGTGACCTGTGCTGACTAGCTGGCTTGACAACGTCGGCTTCGTCAGTTTGCAATTTCTTGGCGACTCGTTTGATACAACCTAACAAATCCTCGAATGAAGAGAGCGGCTGATAATCGATAACGAATTCAGGATCTGTTTTTAACTGCAAATTAGCTATTTTGTCTAATATCATTTCAAAGGTTTCGTGCAAAGTGTCTACGGTCTCTAAATCACATAGAAAAGATTCTCTATTTGACTCCTTTTTTGAATCAAGGTCTTTCGCACGATCGCAAATAGTTTGCATTCGAGAAAATATCCTATCTCTTTTAGAGTATAATAACTTCAACTGTTGTGCATCGGTATCAGTTGTAGCGGGCGGCATTATGCTAGGTAGCTATAACAGCGAACTGGCTAGAAAGCAAGAACTATCGACAAACGACAAGCGAAAACGAAAATAAGACGATTGATAAACCTCAAGCAGAAATGATACGACACGAATAGCGTTGGAGAACAGAATACACTTCCGTAAAAGGCACTATATATATACAAATATATATGTGTAGTGTAGTATGTTTAAATATGTGTGATGTGTGGCAAATAGGTATGTGTACCTATTTACTTGGCAAGTCGGTAATAATGTTGTGCGAATAATGCGGTGCGATACAATTTAACGAACAATATAGGTAGATGATACCTATATAATACCCAACCTACGTACGGTTACGTATCTGTATTGAAACGATAGCGTTAAACTCAAGTATTGTCACTTGTCTAAACGACCAGTTGCCAGGAGTAGGCATCAACTGATTAGCAAACCGTAGTAGGTAGATAGACTACTGGTATAAATGAAACACCTAAACTTACCTATTCAAAGCGGGGTGAACGAATAACGATTTTGTAGATAAGTAGGTAATTAGTGCGAAACGATAGAATAGTTAGGTACTTATTTTAACCTACCTTGAAAATTTAAAGTAGAAAAATAAGTTATACGACAGCGGAATAGAGATAACTATTTACCTACCTAATGCGAGCGAAACGAAAATGAAGTAGGTAAGTAAATAATAAATGCTAAACGACAGCGGAATTATGGTTAGGTACCTATTTACCTACCTAATGCGGGTGAACGAAAATAAGATTACGACAAATTGAGAACCTCCTTCTTTTCTTGAAGTCGGTTAATGATAGAAGTAGGTAAGCAAATGAGGTTTACGATATAAATGCGAGCAATAGGTGCAATCGAACTGTTATTTAGATACTTGGTATCTATAAAAGCGGTAGAATCTAACAAATAAAAGTGAGTAGGTAGAAATGAAAACACGTGTCGACTGACGCAATGTCAGGGTTTATGCGACTTATTTAAACGAAATGAAATGCGGTTTAGAATGGCTATGATGATTCTATATCCTGACGCGATAGATCTAAATAGTTTTTTGGTGCAATTGAAACGTAATTTAGCATAAGCGGATGGAACGAACAAACAAATAATAGGTAGGTAGGATTTAGAATGGCCACGCTAATTCAATATCCGCTCGATAAGGACCATAAAATGGTTGTGCGGTTAAGTGGACTGTATTTTTGAAAAGGGAGAAGAGAAATGCGAGATGATGCGAATTTTAAATTTGGCTTGAGAAAGTGGTGACAAGGAAATGACGGCTAGAACTGCGTAGAACAATGGGAAGAAGCAATTCTTGTTAAGGATGGGTGCACAATACCTTGCTCTGATGTCCGAGGGTGTAATCTACTTCCTTGATGTATAATCCAGTGGAAATTCACAGCACTGTCACGTAAATCCAAATTTATTTGATAGCGGTTAGCGCGAAGACCTTCTATCGGCCATGTTTTTCTTCGAGTCTTTTCTTCACAGGTGGCGTGCATTTCCGAGATGAATGCACGCTATGAATTCGCGTTCTCGCTCGCACTTGGGCGAGAAGGTTATGTGCGGGAAGGAGATGGGGGAAAGGAGGTTCTTAAGCCAATATTTAGTTCCACGAAAAATATCAGATTTTAGAATAAAATAAATTGAATTGGCGCGACCACTTATAAAATATATATAATATTTTATATATATATAATAATAAACTTATAAAAGCTCTATTTAAATACCATTACGAGGAAACAAAAGTATTCAATCTTCAACAACTTTACACCTTCACAACGTGCGTTCTAGTAAAAAAAAGATATTGATGAATAAGATACACACACAAATAGAATTTACAAAAAGAACATTTCGCCATAGTCTAAGAAATACAAATGAACTAATACTCAGAAAACCTAGGACCCATTATGGACAAAGAAATATTATGTATGAGGGTGCACAACTGTTTAATAATTTACCTGATGATATAAAAACCTCTAAATCACTACATATATTTAAAACTAAACTTAAAAAATATGTATATGATAAGATATTTTAATGTATCCACTAGATCTCTAGAATGAAACCTACTTGAATAACTGTTAGTTATAAATCTAGTTTTTAAGCTCATTATAAGTGAACCCTGTTCTTTATGAGTCAATAAATTTCTCTAACCTTTTTTTAAACGTTAAACCTAGCTAGATCGATTTATTGCCCCCGAAACCCATTGCATACTAAATTTCATGAAAATCTTTGGAGCCGTTTCCGAGATGCAGATTATATACTGTATATAGACTGGCCTGTCAGCTCAGTTGGCAGTAGCTCTGCCTTCTGCACTGTAGGTTGAGGGTTCGATTCCCTCCCAGGATAAACATTTGTGTGAAGAACATAGATGTTTGTTCTGTATCTGGGTTATAAAGTATCATAAGTATGTATTTAAAAATATATAAGTATTATAGCAGTCATCTAGCCACCATAATACAAGCTATACTTAGTTTGGGACTAGGTGGTGTTGTGTGCATTGTCCAGTAATATTTATGTATTTATTATTATTATTACAGGTATATTCAATAAATGCTCGTTTAAATGTATTAGATATAGATAAATGTATTAGTTAGTTTAAATGTATAGATATACGCTTTTTTTAAAGACTATATTATATGCCACTCATTCGTCATCGTAATAGTCCCTATTTTTTACACATAATTATCTTTTATTAGGCCACATTCAAATCCTTGCTTGTAACATGATTTTCTTGTCATGATATGCACACACCTCGCTAACCTATTACTCTTCAACTTTTCCATCACTGGCGCTACATTCTAACTGCTTTTGATTATAAATATACTCTTTCCTTATTTTATTCAACCTCATCACTCCGCACCTCCATCATTCGCATCTCCGTCGCATGTACACTTCCATCCGCCGCTTTGATTACCGAACTCTCCGACCCATCTGAATCAATTCACTGTGAAAAAGTTTTAATTAAATTGTGCTACAAAATGCTTCAAAACAAAAATTATCTATTATTATGCTGTAATTTTTGACAAGATCGTCAATAGCGCTATGTTACATCACAGGATGTGTCACACCACCGGCGCCCGATTTACCCGTGACTTGGCAGCGGTTCCGCTCTTATACAGTCTCGTTAGTAATATTAGAGTCGTAGGGTGACTTCTATACCCATGCTATAAGGTACAGAGTACAATGATTCAAGACTCTACGCATAATAAACAGACTGTAGTGACGGTACTTATTGAAATAATGCAAGTGAGGCTACACTGTACACTTTCGTAATTAATTATTTAAATATAGGCAGGTGCAAAGCGTTAGTAATATTTATATTTGTGCGGGGAAACTGTAGAATGGTAGTTTTTGCCCGCGGTTTTGCACACACCGTCTAAACGCAAAAACAAATAAACAGACAGAGACATTTTCTTATTTCTCATACAAGTATAGATTTTGTAATTATTTTGTTTGATCGTGAAATGCAGTATTTATATATCAAGCAATCATCCGTTATAAGCATTCGGGAGTTAATTTTTGTATGAGAAAGAAAACGGTCCGTTTTAATACAGAAATCAGCTGACGAATGCTACTAATGGACTTTTAATAATAAATATTGTGGACAATGCACACAACACCCTCTAGCTCCAAACTATGCATAGCTTGTTTTAGCACCTATTCTGGTGACCAGATTACTGTTAGAACGCTGATATATTTTTAAATACATACTTATGATACTTTATAAAACCCAGACACATAACAAACTCTTATGTTCATCACACAAATGTTTATCCTGGGAGAGAATTGAACCCTCAACCTTCTGCAAAGAAGGCAGTGCTACTACCAACTGAGCTGACAAGCCATTCTTTATATAATCGAAATCGGGCATAAGTTACATAAATACAAATAAAATAAATAAATAATAAAATTAACTATTATTACATAAATAATAATAATACCGGACCTTTGACACAGCATCATAATAATAATAATAATAATAATACCGGACATTTCATACAACATCATCTGGCCTCAAAGTAAGCAGAGCTTGTGTTATTGATACCACATGACTGATATGCTACTTATATACTTTTTTTTTTGTAAATACATACATATTATACATAGAAACACCCAGACCCGAGACAAATACTTGCAGGTCATACAAACATTTATCCCGCGGCGGGAATCGAACCCGCAACCTTTTGCGTCTCAACCGGACCTAAGCCCACTGCGCCACAGAGGTCGTCAATAAATAAATAAATTATCATAAATGATATATGTAGTTCCAAATGTTTTTAAAAGCAAAATCTCGTTTTGCTTAAACAAAAATTATTCATGTTTTATTTAAAATTCCACAAAATGTCAAGTTTAATTAAAATAAGAAAATACCTAGAAGCCGCTGGAGGTTTTAATTTGCAAAGGGATCTTAATTTCTCCGTTTTACAAAGTATGGAATTCATTCTGTGATGTTTAATCTTATAGCAGGTCTTAACTAAACTTGGGCTGACTAAATCAAAGCAAACGTGTATTATAAAGGTAATTTCGAGCTTAAATTGCAACATTTGGCTAGACGAATCTTAATTAAGCACATATTTCACGGATGAACACTAAAATTAAGAAGATTTATGTCATTGGTATGATTTATGTTCGAAACAGCTCATATAAAGACAGCTAGTCAAATCTAAACCTTTATTTGACTCCTTGAATGGTCTGGCAATTCACGTAGGAGCATCTTTGAGACAAATTTGAAGCATTGAAGTACGAATATACTTCTAAGCTATCATATTTGAAACTAGCGACCCGCCCACGCTTCGCACGGGTGCAATGCTGATACTAAATATACTACAGAATGTCTTTATATACAACGTTATCTAAGAGAATAACATAGACTCAGAGATAGACATATACCATTGCGGACTTTTGTATAGACCTTTTTAAGGTGTACAATACAGTAGTACATTATTTTGATCTATTTCATAGGGTTCAGCCAGCAGCGTTTGCAATGTAAGCGCAAAAAATGTGTTTATTTACGACACTACATTTTTCTAAAATGATCAGTGTTTTTTTACTGTGCATGTTTTATACATATTAACCATCCTCTTGAATTACTCTATCTATTCAAAAAACCGCATCAAAATGAGTTGCATAGTTTTAGAGATCTAAGCATACATCGGGATTGACAGCGGGAGGCGACTTTGTTTTATACCATGTAATGTAAAATATAAACATTAAAATGGCCAGTACGTATTTTGTGATACCAATATCAATTGTCTACATAAAAAGAATATATCTATAGATATCAAAATGTTATGTTGGTTTGTGTATGCTTTAAAAACTCAATAAGTTCTGCACCGATCGAGATGAAATTTTAGTATGATATATCAAGGATTAATCCGCATCAAGGATTGTTTTTATCTATTTTTTTTTTGTACCACAGCGAAGCGTGGCGGGGTACAGCTAGTTAATAATAATAATAATAATAATGCCGGACGTTTCACACAGCATCATTTGGCCCAAAAGTAAGCAGAGCTTGTGTTATGGGTATCACATGACTGATATACTACTTAAATACGTTTTTCCTGTTTTTGTAAACACATACATATTATACATAGAAACACCCAGACCCGAGGCAAATACTTCACGCAGATCATAAACACATTTGCCCCGCGGCGGAAACTGAATCCGCAACCTTCTCCCGCGTCTCAGCCGAACCTTTAAAAACCAATTCAACACCATCTAATTAGCTTAGCAACAAAAATTGTATAGACCTTTTTGTTTTTTTAATCAGGCTGTTACTCAAAATCTAGTAAAACCTTACCATCCGTGATAATTGTTCTCATTATTTCATTATACATACAACTATTATGTAAAACATTTCGAGTCCCTCCAAAAATATAGTATCTTTAAATAAAATTTGATATACTACACGATATGGAAGTAAAATTATTTCACAACATTGGTATGGGTCAGTATTACCGTGTAAAAAAACATCACAATACAACGAATAGTCTGCAAGTTAAGGGCGGACAGACAGACAGACAAACAGACGCACATAGCAAAACTATAAAGGTTCCTTGTGACCAGAAGGAACCTTTATAGGAAGGTTCTGGTGTCATTTCGCGAATGTTTTGGTCGTTATACAAATGTGTGATTTCACGTATACGTCGTTACGTGTATTAGTTCAAATGCTTAAGCCTCAATAAACGAATAGGTGTTAGTTAACGTAAGGATTATTTAAACTTTTGATCATTATGCGTCTCAACCGAAATTGTCAACACTACTTATAGCATCACTAATACACACAACATTATTCAAAAACCAAAAAAAAAACAAACGTTACTGAAATCCCCAGGCTTCGTGGACATTTCCTCAGATCTAAAGCTACTTAGAACTTTGTGAATGTCTGAGGGATTTAGTCAAAGGGACATCTAAATATTATATTTCACACACGTTCCTATTTTGCACAGTAGTTTCACAGTAATTTGTTAGTACATTGTTCTGAATCATGTTCTGAATCAGACTCTCGAGCACCGCCGTAAAGTTGCTTGACTTTCGATCTCTTTTTTTGAATTGAATACATTTCGGAGAATGTACCCAGGAATGCAAGATCTAATTCCACCATCCTTTTCACAGGACAAGCACAGGACAACAGGACAAGCAGACATATCGCTCAGTACCATCCATACCTTGTCAGTCTACCATCCTTACGAATAAAGCGCTTTGCTTCTACATTTATAATGCGTACATCCAAGGATTGAAAAACTCGTTTTTCTTTCGTGAAAACTAAAAACTGGGTAACTTTGAATCATGAGTAAATAATATTAAATAGTGTCTTCTAGACCTGCGTGCCCCATCGTCAGCCGCATCATCGCTATGAAAAAAAAACATTGATTTTATTTATTCCTATTACCTCATACATTTCATAAAAAATCGTCCCGTGACGTCCCTTTTCAAGCAACTACAAGCAGATACAAGCGGACGTGATGTCCTATAATTACGGAAACATTACATTTATTACCCATTGATTCTGTGTAATTTTAATGTGTAATGTATACTTTTGCTGTGTGTCCTATTTTTGACCGAGCGAAGCGAGTGTCTCCGTTTTAGCTTAGGCGAAAATGCTTTCGTATGTCCAGCGTCTGTCCGGATGTTCTCTGCAGTGCCTCAGCAGTTCGCATTTCTCAACCGATTTGCGTGAAAATTTGTGAGCAGGTTCTATAACTATGTAGAATTTTTTGTCGATTCAGTTTTTGGAAATTTTTCAAAATGGCGGAGATATGGGGGTTGAAAACTAATCAAAATTAATATTGCAGTCTTTTCGAAAAATGTTCACACTGTTCACAATGTTCTGTGAGTTTGACTCCTAGAATACTCCTAAAATTATAACTACGTTTTAAAAACTTAAAAGACAACTGACTTCATGTACACAAGGTAGCTACTGTAAATCGTTGAGGAGTTCCCTTGAATGTCCTTCGTATTCATCATCAGTTCGACTCCAGACCTTCATTAAATAGTAGTGCTTTAAAATACGCACTAGTCGCCACTACGATTTTCAAAGGTTACCCTCGATTTCTCTAGGATAACGTTATCAGATCCTAGTTTTATCATGGTACTACCCTTGGGATATCTCCTTTCCAACAAAAAAATAATCATCAAAATCGGTTCAAAAACGACGAAGTTATCCTCGAACACACAAAATATATATATATGTTCGAATTGAAAAACCTCCTTTTGAAGTCGGTTATAATAGGGTTTTGCACGGTTAATATCCTGATATATCGTTTACGGATTTCAAGAAAAGGAGAAAGAGAAGATTATTAGTGGTTAAACCGAGTTCTGCTCATTATAAAGTTGACAAGCTGTTCTTTGTATTTGCTCTACACGACGTAGCTCACCACACGATAGTAATGCAAAGTACATCCGCAATTTATGGCTCTGGCTTAGGACGATAAGGCACCTTCGAGCCTAATGAGCTTCCTATACCGAAGTTTACCTACTTCATCTTAGTCAACTGTTGAAATTTATTAGTATTCAGTCGTTTGCCATGATTTTTCTGTTCGAAAAAATTATGTGTTATAACCAGTACTGTCAAACGGCGATGGAAATCATAGTGAGGAAACCGGGTCGTCGTATAAACTTGGAAAATTCGAATACATTTGCACAAAAGTGCCAAGTGCCATTTGCGTCTTAAAGACTTTCATGCAGTCTTTAAGACGCACTTTAATATGAGATTAGTGAGACCATGAGTGTTTAGTTGTTGTACTACTTTCACATAAGTCAGAGGCCAACGACGGTTTGAATACGTTCGTAGGCCTTTGTAAGGAAACAAGATATCTAAACAATTGCTGTCCTTTTATTATAACACTAAAATGAAAGGGACCACGATAGATAAATTAAGCTAGATCAAGAAAAGCCGACAGAAGAATCACTCTCTCTGACTATGTGCCTAAAGAGCTGTGACCTTCAAAGGCGACAGAGGTTAGAAGCCAACTGAAAGCCTAGAGAAAGTCAGTCAGAAAGTCAGGCTAGAAAGACTATTAAATATTAAAGTGGTGAGTCATTGCATATTGTAGCTTACGTCATTGACATAAATGTCACCCAGTTACTCTTTGCAAACTGACTTGTATACATTTAAGAGTATTTTATTTTGATGATACTTTGATGGCTCTTACTATGTTTTGGATATTTCTTTTATTATTTATTTCATACTATTTGATATTTACTATAATGTTGTTAGACATAGAAATAAAAAACTTTATTATGCAAGAAATATGGTAGCAAATTTTTTGTCACACAGTTCATTTTTTTATTTTAACACAAACTTTGGTGTTAAAATAAAAAAATGAAATTAAAATTTTACAATAATTTATAGTCACTGGCTTCCAATAAATTCGTAAACACTAAAAAGTTCTTTCAAAAAGCCGGTATTCTTACAAAATCCATAATAATTGCATTTGCTATACGCAACTACAAGCATGACATATTATGTATATTTGATCTATGTATAAAAGAAAAGTTCTAATTATTATTTGCTATAATTGTTCATAAGTTTGAAAACATTTGCTATAATATCTTATAAACTATAAGCATTTTTTGTTTGAATTGTTTGTTATAACTTATAATCAAAGTCAAAGCCAAAGTTAAAAGATACTTTATTCAATACAATCCTTGTGATCACTTTCAAACGTCTCATACCAACGTCTAATATTGTCATGTTTAACTGTTATGCAGAATGTTTTTTTCTAAATAGCTTTTTTCTATAAGCACCTTCAGCCACTAACTCCTAACTGCGTAACCACTAGAATAGGTTGCGAAGAGTGAAACAAGGTTTTGATACCGACAAATCCACGAATGTGCCGAGCGCAGCGAGCCGCGGCAGCGGCCTGCGAGTGCCAGAACCGACATGTACCTATTATGACTAGAAACATATATCGAAATGTCCGCATCTTATTATATTATTACTAGCTGACCCGGCAAACGTTGTTTTGCCATGTATGTATTAGAAAAAAAAATAGGGGTTGATCGTAGAGGGGTGAAAATTTAGGGTTGCATGTATTTTTGTATGATGTATCATAAAAAAATAAAAACAAAAAATTTTGTCTGAAAAATAAAAAAAAAAAAATAAGGGGTGGACCACCCTTAACATTTAGGGGGATGAAAAATAGATGTTGTCCGATTCTCCCCCCTGACTAATATCCTCGCTAAGGATCACGAAAATCGGTCGAGCCGTTTCGGAGGAGTTCGATTACGCACCCCGTGACAGAAGAATTTTATATATTAGACTATTATAGATGACAAAAAGTATTTATAAATGAAAGCTTTCATTTTGTTCAGTTGTTATTATACGTGTAATTTATTGTATTTAATATTTAAAATGTAGATCACAATTGCACGGCTTAATAATTATGAGTAAAATAAAAATGAATGTATAACAAATTGTGCAGTAAATTATCTATATGGCTAATTAAACGTGTAATAAATTATTTATATGGCTAATGGTATTTTTAGTTAATAGCTTTATGTTAAATAAACACGTAGTGATATTATATCTATCGAAATTATTGAAAGTAGTTTTATAATAAACCAGTCTTTAAATTATAAACCGTTATGGCTAAATTCCATTATACATACCGGAGTTAGGGCAAACGCAATTAGTAAATATAGTTTTATGGATTTCTCAACAGTATCCCAAAAAGTCATAATTGTAATTTCTTGATATACTTATTTGTTAATCCTGTATTTCGGTCGGAGTTTTATTAAATATCTGCCCACACGTTGCAAAATTTTTTTTTCGTGCAAAATTTTGCAAAATTTGTATTTGTGCAGTCATGAGATTTCCAGATAAAAACGAGCTTCTGACTCTCCCTTTCCATAGGTAGCTACCTTATTTTATATATTTTATATTCGTTATATACAGTTAATAATAAAATTGATTGTATTGATGTGTAAGACTAAAAATATGTCTACGGGAGGTAGAAATTTATGTCGGCTGATATGACTTAGCCTCTCAATGCGTTCAAAGACTTTGACACCGACTCTGTTTGGGTCCACCAACCCTGGTTAGTCGTATTATAAGTTTACAAGAAAAAATGCAACATGACATCGCAGGAGACTTTGCATTTGCACACATGCTGTTTTTCATCAATCCAAAATAACTTTTCCCCTTGAAAATAATCCAGCACTTCTCACAACCTTTTTATAACATTCTTCCTTCTTCTTCTTCCTGCCCTTCTGCCAGTGTCAACAGTTTTGCCATTAGACAGATAGATAGATAGATACGAGGAAGAAGAAGTGGTCTGTCTGGTTTGTGTCCTTCGGAGAGACGGAGAAAAGGTTAGGTTAGCTTAAGCCAAATCTGACCCAGACTAGACTTAACTAATGCAAAACAGATCAGAGTTCAGAGCGAAACTTGCAAACCCTAACGACGGCATTCGACTAAGTGCCCAGACGTTCAGGCTAATGATGGTATTTCCTAATGGTCGCGGCCATTACTGTGCCGGCTTTACTTTGTCTCGCAATGCTTGTTATTATGTCTTGTTTCAAACCTGCTTTAAGACGATAACGCTACTAGTCTATGAATTCATGAATGAATGAACGTTATTGGTCGTACATCTCACAAATAGGTAGATATTAATAATAATAAAGACAGCCATAAGATCTACTCCGTATTTCAAATACAAACCCCAAACTGTACTGCAAAACTCTACTAACAAACTTTATTTGAATAGAGCCATATTAACAGACAAAATAATACACTACAATTGACCGGACCTAACACTTATTGATAAACTAAATAAAACAGCACTTCTTTAGATATATACATTCCTAATACACATTGCAAAATAAAATTGCGGAAATGTTAACCAAATACGTTGATCTGAAAAATGAAATAAGCCGGATGTGGAAACTGGAAAAGATAGAGACCTTTTCGTCGACCTATCGTCGTCTTCGACCTATCTTTGTCCGCCTTCGTTTTCAAGTGGAGTTATTCCATTCCAATTTTTCCAGTTACTTCGTCTACTTGACGTACCCAAACACCTTTACTCTAATGCAAAAAACCGTCATTTATTATTTAACACTTATTAAAATTCTTGCAAAATGGTCTGAAAATTTCTACAAACAGAACTTGCCCGAAACTCATCAAATCACCTATTTTGTCTTAAAATATAATCTAGTTTTATTACTTTTACCCTGTAAAATATTGTTAAAATCTCAATGAAGTATAAGTATACAATTCATAAAACTATCTTCATCGTCAAAATAATGAGTGAGTAAAAACCTGTATTCCAAAATGTAATACATAGAACGCTAGAAAGACCTCTCAAAACAGCGCTTCGTGGTAACACAGCGTTGTATATCACGTGTGTTTAACTGAACAATGTGTACGTGACGTCACAGGCGTGACGTGTCACGTCCGCGGTGACATCAGCACGCATGGATATGTAGTAGAGTTCTGCTTTTCAGCGGTTACTAATACGTGCGCCTGTATAGACTGTTTAAAGTGGTTGCAATATTGGAAATAAAATACAATGAATTTAGTAACTTTGTTCTATGCCTAATACAAAGGTGTTAGTACTTGGTATAGTTACGAAAAATAGTTATTTGTTTAACAAATGAGTAAAGTATTTTTTTCTTGCGAGTGCTGACTTTAAATTACGAACTAGCGAAGTCTAGAATTAAATCACGAGCGTAGCAAGTGATTCTAATATAGTTTACTGAGCACAGAGATTTATTTAAAGCCACGTGACATAAACAAATTTGATCTTGTGTGAAACATATAATTTTTCGACTCTACGATTGAGAAAAGTTTTAACAGTTATGGGTAAGAAAAACAATTTATACAATATTTAACTATTATAGTATGTAAGCGATATTAATGTGTTAATGCCAATAGGCAAATAACAGAACACTGCGTTCCCGCGATGTGAAAATCGATAATCTCTATGTTATCAAATAAACTTAGAAACTGCTCAACATTTCCCTATGTATATAGGGAAATGTTGAACAGTTTCTAAGTTCTAAGTAAGAAAACGATTACGAAAAATTCAGAGATTTTTTTTTAATATTTCCAATTACTTTCCAATTCCACTTTCCAAATACCGCATCATTATTTCAATGAATAACATGTTATTTGTGTAAAAAAATATAGGCGAGGCTTACAGACCAGAGATAGACTGCAAAAATAACCCTGTGGAGAGGATCACACGGCAAAAGAGGCAGAGGAAGACCTCTGACACGATGGGAAGACGATATTATAAAAACAGCCGGCCCAATCTGGGGCCAAATAGCACAAGACAGAGACAAATGGGCATCTTTGGAAGACGCCTTCACTCAATCTGGGGTTCTTGCAAAATAAAAATACTAAATAAAAGTAAAAGACTAAATAATAACTAAGTACAAACCAATAAATTAACTTAACTAACAATTTAAAAAATCCTAATAGTAATAAGTCACAAGTGAAAAAATTCAAGAAATAAAAGGCTTTTAAATTTTAATTTAATTTAATTAATGCGTAAAAAATGTTAAGCTTGAGTTGAATCGCTAAACTAAATTGAGTGATTAGAGTAAATGTTACCTAGTTTTATTTTTTCAGCGCTAAGTAATTCTAAAAGATTGTGTTCGACAATCGACTTATTTATACCCTCGGTCAAGCGGTTGTTTTACTGCGAGTTTAAATTGTTCCACCTGTAAGTTCACATATTTCACCAAAGAACATTGGCATGCAAATTTTAATGTTTTCAAAAACATTAAATTAAACTACATAACATTACATAAAATTATAGTATCCTATTTTAGCATTAATCAATTATATTCATTAATTTCCAAGAAATTCGTTAACAGTGTAAAAAGTTCTGTCAAAAAACCAATTTTTTTACAAAAAGCCTTATTGGCAAGTCCTTTATATCGGCTGGAATTTTATTAAATATTAAACACATCGCAAAAGAACTTTTTTTTTATATAAGGCAGTTCTAGGCACTCTTGAAAGAACAATTCTTTCAGGGTTTCTTACACATCTATGATATATGTCACGAGCTCTTGTAAAGAAATTTGGTTATTTTTTAACAAACTTGGCTGCCTCTAAAATATACAAGCTGGGCAATGTCAACAGTTTTAGCTTCCGAAATATCGGCTTACATGATTCCCACGGAGGTATCCCAATAATTGCTCGTACACATTTTTTTGTGCAATAAAATCTCTAGTCACAGCCGTCGAGTTACCCCAGAGGATAATACCTACCATACCTTAAAGTTGAAGCCACATAGCCATGGTAAGCTGTCAAAATAGTGTTAATATTTGCAGTCTTACGTAGCTTATAAAGGACATATACGTACTTATTTATTTTTTTAGATATCTGATCGACATGCGCCTTCCAGTTACAATTTTGCTCCAGCATGGTTTCATTTACCACAGACAATCGTTCTTCTTTATAGCAAATATATACGAAGCTTATCAGGATTTTTGTTAGAATTATCAAATTGTATTATGCTAGTCCTAGTCAAGTTAACATGTAAATTATTATCGTCAAGCCATTTAATTATAGAATTAATTGTATTATTCATGTCATGAGTGTAATTAGAAATTTCAGAATTGGATGATATGATAATAGACATGTCATCAGCGAATAATGTACATTGGTTAGGAGTCACTTCAGGGAGGTCATTAATATAAAGCAAAAATAAAACAGGTCCTAACACGCTACCATGAGGTACCCTATTGATCTAAACGTTTTTAATTCATTATTTATAAGATGCTTATGTTGAAAGACATGATTATAAGATTATTAAGGCTCAATCGCAGTTTTTAATTCGTTTCTAGGTCAATCCGAAGGTCTACCAGGCAGCATACTAATTCGGAGTTTACTTAAATAAATAAATAATGCCGGATATTTCACACGGCATCATCTGGCTCCAAAGTAAGCAGTGTGTTATAGGAACTACACGAGTGATTATATACTTTGTTTTTTTTTGTAAATACGTTCATAATACATGCCTCCTCAACACACCTAATGTCCCTAGTATTAGGACTCTTCAGCAAGATTCTGTTTTATTGGGTACCACCACAGTGTCAAATCTTCTGGCTCCAGCAGAAGTGTGGAAGCATTACTTTTTGGTGCATCGATCATTGTCAACAACTACATTGGACGCGACTCGCGTGTTTTCTCGTAAGGCAATAAAATATATGCCCAGACTCTGATAGAAGCGATTGGGTCAGTCACAGCTACAGTCCAGTAAAATTTCATAGCACGTATACTGGATATTTCAGTATTTATTAAAAAGGACAATGAAATGACTGGGCGAATAGACAAAATAACTACATAATCGGCTAAGCGTGTTTGTTATTTCCGGTATTGCATGCGCCCGTATACTACAGTACCTTATCACCTACCATCAGATGAACCGTAAGCTATTTACCGACTCAGTTGTATAAAAAAAACGAGCGTGCCTTACAGTAGTCGCGAATTATGATGTGTAACATCTGACATCTCACCTATGAAATAAGCAACATTAACATTATATCCTAAATTCGTTTATATAACAGCACACCTTATGCGCACAGCTGATGCGTTCTCCATCTCTATTTCCCTTTCTCTTTTTCGTTACACACATGCACACACTGTTGGCTGACAGTACTAATAGGTCGGTACCATCTGACGACCAACTCTACCATCGCTCTATGAGTTACATAAATTAGCAAGCTCTTTTCAGGCTTCCTGTTACACAATTCCGTCGCTTTTCACGAAATCACTCGATACTACGTTAAGACGCGCGCGGTTATGATGTATGTAAATGCCAAAACTATTGTGAGCTTCAAGCGAATCCGCGTGCCACCGTATTACACGTTTGAAACCTCTTAAGGCGATCGTCCCATAGTTTTATCGTGGCTGCAAGAAGGCACTGCCAACAAAAAGGTCCAAGGCGTAAACATACGGCAATATATCGCAGCTAACGATAGCAATTAAGGGTAGGCAGTAGCACCTTTAACTAATGGTTTTGTTTTTCCTCGCAAGGAGGCCCTCCGCCTAATTTCTTTTCTTGGCGTGTTGTGTAACGCTGGCATTAATTTTGTACGTGTTTGCTCATATAAGGGCGCGTTTACGTAGGAGACAGATATTGTTGGTGGTACGTTTTGTTTACTGACAAACTAGATGAGTGTATCGAACTTTTTAACATCATTTTGGCAGGCTTGTTTTCATTATGTAAAGCTCAAATTGTATGGAAATTGCAGCAACTGTTACTCTACTGACTGTAGTTACTTACAGATAGTGTAAATCCATACAATTTGGTATATTCAAAAAGGAACACCTACAAAGAGTGGATCGTGTCTGGACCCTTAGAACACATACACAGTATACGTTCACCTGGTTCTAACACCTGCATTACTGTCGACAAACTAATAAACGTGACACAAGTGTATTTTCGAGAGCTATTTTCATATCTGGGGTTTTTTAAGCTGATTTCTGACGCAGCGAGCAAGGCCCTGCTGAGACGCAGAAGGTTGCGGGTTTATTTCCCACCACGGAACAAATGTTTGTCTAACCTGCAAGTATCTGTTTCGGGTCTGGGTGATTATATGCAATATGTATGTATTTAGAAAATAAAAGCATTTAAGTAGTATATCAGTCATGTGGTACCCATAACACAAACTCTGCTTACTTTGGGGCTAGATTATGTGTGAAATGTACGGCATTATTTATTAACTAGCTGGTGCCCGCGACTTCGTCTGCGCATGATTAGTACTTGGTGTAATTCTAACGATTTTTATAGCGCACGCCAGAAAATCTCGCAGATGTCAGATTTTTTTCCTACTTACTACTCGCTTATCGTTATGTTTCGGACAATTCACACAGTATCTCTATAAATTATAGCCTGTGTGTTATTCTGATGTATAAGCTATATTATTGGATAGTTTCATTAAAATCCATTTAGTAGTTTGTTTTAGTTTGCGTGAAAGAGTAACAAACATACATACAAACTTTCACGTTTATAATATTATATATACAAGTGGATTTTCAAGTGCTATTTTTATTTTAACTGTACTTACGCAAGTGGGATGATCACCTGCATATCTAGGCAAAGCGAAGGGTTAACCCCGCTGGGACCTTATAAGCTGATTTTGGAAACTCTTATACTAATTCCGTCAAGAATTTCCGTCACGACCCTATCTTTAGTGTAGAAGGTTATCCATAGGGTGAAACGATTTTTTCCCATCGGACCAAATACCTTCGTAATTAATATAGTTTTCGAGTTTCGAAAATAAACATTTTATTGTAAGTACATCATTCAATTCATTAGTCATTTGTGCGTTTCGTTTAATTGCTCTCAGACGCTAGTAATTCATTGATTAGTATTTGTTTATCAATAATAATATAATAATACTAAGATAGGTACTTCGTTCCAGCCGAGTGTTTCAAGACGCTCATGCATTTTTTTGGTAGGTTTATTAATAAATCAACTTCAATCCATAAAAAGAGCACACCACCTGCATGTTCAGGTTTCTACGACCAGCTTTAGCCTGCTCCCTGTGTGAACGATGTTTGAAAAGTTTTTATAGGTGCTAATCCTGAAGTGCGCTATTCCTTTGAATTATTGTTCGGTCGGTTTATGAGGTGCAATAACAAATTTAATATTATATTTCCTAGCAGAATTATCTTGAAAAGGAGTAGGTAATTAAATCAAACAGTTTACGAGATATAATAATATAAAATGCGTGTGTCGTGGAACACTCGGTTGGAGCGAAGTTCCTATCGTAGTATATTATTATTGATAAATGTATTATGTTATTGATTAACAAATACAAGTTCACAAATTACTAGCGTCTGAGAGCAATTAAATGAAACGCAGAAATAACTAATGAATGGAAGGAATGGTAGAAAATTTAGTAATTAATATAATTTTTTAAGTTTTCACAATTTATAAACATTTTATTGTACATCATTCATTTCGTGTCACCCTATGGATAACCGTCTACACTAAAGAAAGGGTCGGGACGGAAATTCGTGACGGAAAAATCTTACACAATTTTTCGCCTAGCCCCCATCCACTAAGTCCGTACCGTGCGATAAGGACCTTCGTTCTAAACCCATGTAGATATTCTTTTTCAGTTAGCGAAATAGCATTGCCACACAATGTGGCAATGTTATTTGCCAGTGTTCTGGGCACGCATTCATCTTATGACGGCCAGGACTAATCAGGACGGATTATTTATGTAATATTTTCATTTGACCTCTGTGGCGCAGTATGCCAAGGCCTGGTTGAGACGCAGATGGTTACGGGTTCGATTCTTACCGCGAGACAAATATTTGTATGATATGCAAGTATTTGTCTCGGGTCTAGGTGTTTTTTTAAATAAATACATATTAAACATCGTGTATAATATGTATATATTTAAAAAAAAATAGTAAATATTTAAGTATTTTAACAGTAATGTGGTACCCATAACACAAGCTCTGCTTACTTTGGGGCTAGATGATGCTGTGTGAAATGTACAAAAATAGGTTTATTTACATATTAATACTAGATAGGTAGTTTATTGAACTTATTTGTTTTAATTTGAAACTATGTATCTGATTAAATATATCCTATTACTTCGTTTAGATATAGCTTTGTCGGATATGGCCCGCATATTCTATTATTAACAGTAATCATTACCGATTAGGAATTGTTCTCAGTGGTACAATTTCTACTAAATCGAAATCGAAAGCTAATCAAAATCGAATTGAAATCGAATCAATTACCAGCTGAAGAGGGCATGCTTGTATACATGTATTAGGAATGCAGAATCATTAAAATGATACAAAAATGTTTATTTATTAATTCCACTTACAGCTCTTAATACACGTAATGCAATAGTGTGTTTAGTCTTAATTATACAAATACATATCATAAAACTAAAACCATTTACAACATAAATCATAGACAATTAAAAACAATAAAAATAATTTTAAAATAGTTCATATATAATACATTGTTCTAATGTAAGTTTTGGTAAATAATTTACTGGTGGACCCGCACTAGGGCTAGCCTGTATCGCGGGTGGCCGGTTGACAAAAAAAAATAACCACTAACAAGAAAGGATAAACAGAACAAGAAAGATAATGAGTAGTAAAAGTTAATATTAAAGGAAGGAAGGACTTAAAGGAATGACTCGATTTTTTTTATAAAAACTAGTGTTTATGGTGTGTGAGTGTGTGAGTGTGAGTGTGAGTTTGTGTGTGTGTTTATGTGTGTGATGTGAAGTGTGAGTGTGCGTGCGTATGGAAGAGGGAAGGCATTGCTGGGTAATGTAGAGTGACGAAGCTTTAATAAATTTACCAACTTTGAATGAGCAAAAGACTTTCGGTTGCGTCATAATTTACCGTAAGAAGGAATTTTCTAATTATTTCTTTAACACTCAATGTTAGAATTCAAGTATGGAGATAATACCTGCTTGCTATACTTAAATAAATACTGTTTCCATAATAAACTATTTAATATGGTAAACGTTGACATCTTGGATCTGGCCAAGCTGAAATAATTATACCGAACTAATCCGATTCTATCGCAAAAATTCGACAGCAGAATAGTAGTACGCATACAAGGGTTGTATGTGTAGTATTGGAATTCTGCTTTGTTTTGGTTGTATTACAACCAAATTCTTTCAGGGCGGTCGGCTCCGGTATGTCCAGCCTTTTCCTGAACTTACCCCACCCAAAGTAATTGGTAAAGGACGATGCATGAATAAAATATATTCAGGAGGACTGCGACCAGTGCTTACTGTAATATTATTTTAGGCCGACTATTTGGGTCTTTCATTAGGAGCTTAGGTCTGATTAATTGGGTTCGGTTTATCCAGCCGTGTTGTTTCAGTCGAGCTAATCGAGTGGAAAGTGCCGTTTGTCAAAAACCAGAATCTTTTACTTATGGTAGAAACATAGGTATTTGTTCATTAGGTTGGAAAAATGTGGTATTTAATATTAATCTATATTATAAAAATTGCTGTTCGTTAGTCTCGCTAAAACTCGAGAACGGCTGGACTGATTTAGGTGATTTAGGTTTTGACATGTTTTTCGTAGTTCAGGGAAGGTTTAAATGGTGAGAAATTTGTGGCATTGCAACGCATGCCGGGTACAACAAGTTAATACATATTTGTGGACAATACACATAACACCATCTTGCCTGAAACTAAGCATAGCTTGTTCTATGAATAGATGACTAATAGAGTACTTATATATTTTTAACCGACTTAAAAAAGGAGGAGGTTCACAATCCAGTTTTTTATTTAATATAATAAATTAATAAATAGATGAGGTAACAAACATAAAAGAAGTAAAAAACTGGATTGTGAACCTCCTATAAATAATATATAATAAATTAATTAATACGTCATGTTGGTACAACATGACTGATTTACATACTCTTTTTTTACACATAAATATTATACATAGAAACATCCAGACTCAATACAAATATATGCAGATAATACAAACATTTGTCCCGCGGAAACAAACCAGCAACCATCTGTGTCTCAGCCAGGGCTTCGTCGACTGCGCTACAGACGCTTGTCAAATTTGGCTTGAAATAGCATTGCCCTAATGAATGCCGTAGACAGGAACTAAATATACATAATTCTATGAGTTTTTTATATACCAAGGCAAGAATTTGCTACAATCCCATTCTAGATTGTCCATTACAACCGATGAGTCAGTACTCGTAGAACACGCGTGTCTCCAAGCAATAAAACTGGCATGCAGCTTATCAACTATACATTGCCAGCTGGCAGCGACTAATCAGAGTTCAGTACACTCTTCCATCACTTGAATCATATGCTACGATGTAACGTAAGTCAGAGAGATAAATACGTTTTAAACACTAAAAAGAAAACCGACTTTATTGAAAATAAAAATATAAAACCAAATTGTGATACCCTTTAAAAAAGTTTTTAGTTTAGTTGAAAAATGTTACTCTATTTAAGACTTTGCTGCAATCAAAATAAGATCGTTCGTATTTTATGATGGAGATATAATATCAGTTAAACAACATTGGTACTTAATATCTACTATTCGGGCAGAACCCGCAATAACGAGCAATATATTATTCATCTGTTTATCTAAAGAAAGCTCATGCCATCAACCAAACGTTGTATTTTAACCCACTTCAAAAAAGGAGGAGGTTCTCAATTCAGTTGTATTTATTAATTTATTTTTATTTACCCATCACTTCGATATTTATGAAACGATTTATAAAAATATTTTTGTTAAAAAAATATTTGTAAAAATATTTTTGTTATAAAAATATTTTTATATATGTAAATTTTACCTTGCTTTATATACCTTGCTGCAAGCAAGATCATTCATTTTTTACAATATTTCGTTCATTTGTAAAACTAACGAAATTTGTTCCAAATTTCATTAAAATTGGTTATGTCATTAGTTCGTAATTGATTACTAGACTAACACAAAAAAAACTTTCATATATTTTATATAACTAGGTTTAAAACGAAGTCATGATTCGGTGCTTAATATTTTTCGAAGGTATATGCAGTGTAGGTATCATACAGTGAATCCACTTTATTTACACTTTATTTAGTTTTTGGCGTTCAATTTATGATCCTCACTCGCACTCCAGTAAATAATCGAGGTACTACAATAAGCGATATTTTTTACCGCGTCAACGGATTTTATTTTATTTATTTTATGCACAAATCATTCCTCAGTGAACTCTGTCAGCATCCATTTGTTTTTTGTTTTTATTGCATTTAAAAGTCACGTATTTGCTGGTGATTCGTGGAAAAGAGCAAAAATATGATTTAGATCTTCGCATAAATTATTATTTCACTCGGCTGACTCAAGTATAAAATCGATTATTGTGAGCAATTTTCACGCTGCCGTTAACAATTTATGAAGTATTGGAGCTGGCTATTAGTTTGTAGTTAAATAAAGAACATTTTAAACGACTTAAAAAAAAGGAGGAGGTTCTCTATTTGGAGTTATTTTTATGTTTGTTACCGCAGAACTCCATCGTACCATGCCACGAAATGCTAGAACAATCTGCCCAATCAGAAAATCATTGTCAATTTGGTCTTTTAAAAGATCGTTAAAAAAACACCTGTTAATATCTAAAAAAAATTGCATAGGTAGTTGTTCTGGACTTCAGTTTGAATTAAGTGCTTAGTCGTTAGACTTTTGTGGGTATTTATAAGTATTTTCTTTTGTTATCCTTAAATATTTTTGTTTTATTTTCTGTTGTATTTACGTTTAATTTGAATTTGAATTTTGTATCTTAGTTAACTTTACATAATTATATTTATTTTAGTTTTTACTGCACTTATTACATAAATTTCAATTATGATGGTACACGACGACAGTGCGCCACCACAGTGCCGATGTGCATACCAACGCGGCGTCACGGAAGAACAGCGTTATTGAAGCGTTCTAAACGTTATTTATAACACATGCTGAGTGACAACCAATTTTGCTGTCAATTTACTTAGTTTAAAAGTACTTACATGATATCACAAGACACAGAATAAACTTTTCTTTCTTTGTTTCTTACTCTCATATATAAACTGATTTAATAACTTTTTTGATCCCGTTTAAATTTGAAGGTAAAACCAACCCCTAAAGGTGATAAAAAAGGGCATGATATTCTGTATTGCACTTTTAATCATGTAATGTACTTAAGTTCATTCTTAAAAAAATATCGGTGGTAAAACAATATTTTTTTTTATCGGGTCAAATTTTATGAAGTTATCTTTTCAGTTTTTTAAACGAAATTATTTGTGTTTTTGCTAACCACCTGTTAGAATATACGGTAAAGAGCATAAGTTACTAACTATTAACTAGCTGGGTTAATACTATTAGTTACTAACTGTTATTCAGCGTAGAAGATAGATAGATAGATAGATATTTATTTATTTAAACTTGTAACAATCATTGGTTAATAGTGTTTTTAAGCATATATTAGGTTTGTCTAAACACTAGGTTCTCGATAACAAAAGTACTAAAAATAAAATAATAATGAGCATCAAACACTTCCAGCATTAATAAACAAAGTAGGTAGTAGGTAGTAACAAGACATGATTTGGAGATCTAGTCATTACAATAAATAATTTTAAAAAAAAGTGAGCGTCTCGGGACGCCCGACAGAAGTGATAACTTAAACTAATCTAACTAGAGCTGTGGGTTAAAGTGAGAGAGGAGAAGCCTGCCTACCGCTGCCGTATGCGTGAAAGAAAGGGAAGCCTGACAGACTGGCACCGTAACGCGTTACGTAACGAAACGATTTACCCTCCCATAAGAAGTCATCACTTCATTAATGCCAAACATTTCACACAGCATCTTTTGGCCCCAAAGTAAGCAGAGCTTGTGTATGGGTACTACATAACTGATATACATAGAAACAACCAGACCCGAGTCAAATACTTGCAGAGCATTTGTTTGGCGGCGGGAATTTATCCCGCCCACTGCGCCACACGGGTTATCAAATGGTGTTATCTTCATATACGTAGCGATTCAGTATTAGGGATGCTTTTATTGACCATATTTTACCAGTCGGTTTTTGAAAAAATATATATGAATTCTGACAGCTAAATTATCTTCATAAATCCAAAATTTTTCGTCGGTAACTTGCGCAAATAATAACAAAAAGCGTGGGTGGAAAAACGTACGATACTTCTCCGCCCATTTAAAGCGCATTTATTATTTAAATTGTGTTAAAGAGATTACAGTGACGTTTTCATTTTAAATTCAAAGCAATTAGTGCTGAAATATCACTTGATGATCGCAATATGAAATTGGGACAAGGTCGTTGCTTTTTTTGTACTTTTTCTTGAAACCTGGATGTCTTTGCCAAAAACATTTATTTGAATGAATGGGAATTGCAAGAAAAAGAGATCACATTATATTATTAAAAATACATGATTATAAGTCTGAAAAAAACGTTCTTCTTCTTCTTTTCTTTCTAAAATGGCATCTGTCTTATTGTCAATTTTGTCAGTGTCACGTGATTATAAAGTCTTAGTTGATCGTCATTTGTCTTCTATTCGTCATCGAGAAATGGCCGTCTAGAACTTTCTCAGGATTCCTCGTCGTTTAAACCACATTGCAACATAATACACCTATAATTCAATTGTCCATACTTGTGCCATGAAGTCATTTATTGATTATAATTCCGCTAATATTACTTAATAAAACATTGAATAACCCGAGAAAAACTAATTTTTGAAGTGTATGTTACTTCATGAAATGACAAACAAAGAATCGAAAAAACAATAATTTAAATTATGTTATTTTGATTACATACATCAAAGTCAACCCGGTTTTATTTATCGTTCATAGATGTTTATTGGTAAAAGGGATTACATGTTATTTAAGATATTAAATTATATATCAATAATCATTATAGCCGACGTTTGAGTTTATTTCTGAATACGTTGAACAAGCATTAAATTTTATATACATTCAGCTAGTAGTTTGTATTTGTATTCAGAGGGAGCCATGATGCACTAATCAGCACACTTTACTTCGTGCTGAGGTGTCTTGGTACTTAATACAATCACAATGATCTACTTGGTTCTTGGTACTTGGAGACTAAACTGGTTTCCGCAAATCAAATCAAATCAAAACATTATTTATTCAATAAAAGCACAAGGATCACTTTGAATCGTCTTCTTACATGCTAGTGAATCTAAGTGCCGGTTCCTTCTTACCCCAGTTCAAGAAGAATCCGACAGGAAACTCGTCTGGTCTTAATACTTTTTTATATGATTCTTCC
This sequence comes from Lampropteryx suffumata, assembly GCA_948098915.1. Taxonomy (NCBI): domain Eukaryota; kingdom Metazoa; phylum Arthropoda; class Insecta; order Lepidoptera; family Geometridae; genus Lampropteryx; species Lampropteryx suffumata. The sequence goes on along the minus strand of OX402557.1, from coordinate 16,227,294 downwards.
CAATTTTGTTACGGAGTCGAATTGGTGCTGATTCATCCCAAGTTTTTTTTCATCTAAATAATCAGATATTTTATAATATTCTTTTATAGACAGCGTCTGTTTTATTACGTTTATTAATTTACCAATCGACAAATCTACCACGTCGCTTGGGACCTTGTTATAAAAGTACTTTCTATAACAAGGTCTCTTTGTACACTTTGCCCTATAAAAGATTTATTAACTTTAGCAAACCTAAATGTGGGAACAGCGAGTTTATCTTTATTTCTAGTAATACTATGATTATCGCTATTTTTATTAAAAAAATGATCATTTTTGTGATTATAGATTAGATTTTTATATATTTATACTGACAAGGCACTATCATGATATTTATTACAGCAACTAGGCCGTTACGCCTCTTTCACACACAAGGACCACTATGTGAGACGTTTCATGCTAGGTTAATTTAGGTGGCGATTCCTAAGCCCGGTATGAAAAGACATCTTGTCAAGTAATAAAAAAAAATCTTTGTTGGGCATAAATAACATACAGTAGTAAATATACCTAATTCTAACTTTTGTTATAGAAATATAGATAATTGATTCAGGTGTGATTTGCGGAAATCCATTACAAAACATTAAACAGGTGGACAAATATTTAGTACTATTCCGCCAATCTATTCCTAATCAGTTAGACAGTATACTCTAACATCGTATCAACTCATTAGGACTAGATTGGCGAAATAGTACTAAATATTTGTCCATCTGTTTAATGTTTTTTAACTTATGTCATGTTAGTTATGTAATGTTTATTTCTTTTGAATATTTTCAAACTCAAGCTCTACTTTTCTTTCTAGGAGTATCACACGATCGATCGTACGTGTTGTTCCGACTGGGTCACCGTGTGTCGGGCCCCGTGCGTCAGTTCGCCGAGTCGGGACGCTCCGACGCTCTCAGCTCGGCCCCTGGGACGATGGACGTGTTTGGTGGCCCACCGGTGGGACAAGGCGCGGGGAGGACTGAAGCAGAGTTTTTTGTAGATGGAAACCATTCTAGAGTAAGAAACTTTTTGTTTATGTTTTAGATTGAAAAAGGTTCTGTTCTAAAGCCTTTGCCCGTTGATACGTTATATTGAAGGTTTAGTATCATAAGTATGTGTTTAAAATATATGTGTTCGCCATAATTATTTAAGATATAGTTTTGGGCTAGATCATGCTGTGTGCATTGTCTACCAATATTTATTATTAATAAGCGATTTAATAAATAAACAAAAGTAAACAATTCACACATCAAACTAAGCATAGCTCTTACTATGGGAACCAGATCACTGATAAGGTACATAAATATATATAAAAAAATACTACGTGTTATACCTGATAACATTTAGATAAAACAAACATCACTCTAATAAAATTAAAATAAATAAATAAATATTAGTGTACAATGCACACAACACCATCGAGCCCTTAACTAAGTATAGCTTGTATTATAGTGACCAGTATGGCGATTATGGAACTTCTGACACAATCAATGTCTAATAGTTTCTATTAGTTTTAGCAATCGACGTAATTTCAATCATTAGTTTGATTGTAATTAGCACCAGTTTTGACAAAATGGATTACTATTCCTTACGTTCGGTTTCTATCTCAGACCAAAAATATATATATAGACAGAGGGCTGCTAATAACCAAAGTGAAGGCTCAAAACCATGGTCCTCTGTGTAAATCCACGCACCCACGCATACACATTTACAAACATACTTGTACTGTTAGGTTTTCTATCATGTCGTCGTCTAGAAAACATCTTACATAAAAAAAATAACATATTCCGTAAGGTTATTTTGTACAACAACATCGAATGCACTTGACCTAAAGCACGAAGGATTTGAACAAAGTTTATTGAAAACGCCGTGACTTATAAGAGCTAAGAGCAAGGAGCACGATTTCGGTGTAAGTGTGTGCGTAGTTGCGGGTATTTACACACGGAAGCACGGTTTTGAACCTTTATTTTAGTTATTCGCAGCCCTGAGATTTCGATTCATATGACAGCATGTATGACAATCAACATCAACCTTCTGCAATACCAACACATCAAAGGTAACTGAAAACGATTAGTATCAAAGTTTTGATAGTATCAGAATTCCATAACCTGATAAAATACTTATATATTTTTAAATACATACATTATGATATTTTATAACACCCAGACACAGAAACGCTTCAAACCGCGATGGGGTTCCCTGGGCAACAGGAGACTCGATTCCAAAATCGGTTTAAATAAGTAGTACTTAATAGTACGTAGTAGTAATTTGTGAGTAATCTCACAAATCAACATTTTCCAATACTTTCAAAAGCTCCTCATTACACGTTCCCATATTTTTTAGTCAAAGAATCTTGCTCAATCGCCAGTATTACTAGGTATATGGTATGAGTAACAGGCCAACTCTGCTGATGGAGAAGGTTACCCGAAGTTCCCTATCAATCCCTCTATTCTATGCAAGGATGCTTTTATACTTGATTTATGAATAAGGATTAAAAGGCTAACTACAGTTACCCCAACTATCGTTAACTAATCGCACGAAAACCCGTAAATAATCTGACTAGTAAAATTAGCCGTTACTGCCAATAAAATAGAAACACGATCGCGTCGATAAAACTTCCCCTTTTATTACAAAAGGTTTTTTTTAGGGTTCTGTATCCAAAACGGTGAGAAACAAACCCAGAATTATAATAACACGCTTGCAAATCTTGCTGTTACATTGTACAAAACCGTGGTTCAGTATTTCAAGAGTCAACCCGGTGTTTGTCCAGTACCGGTGTACTGGAACCTCGATGAGTTTAAATCCCACTTGGCTTTTTATCGTCAGAAATACCTAGAACCTGACGTATCGTAATTGTTGTTTGCTCTCTGGGGTATTAATTAGTGTTGAAATACGATATTTTCGGGCATTGTTTGTAGCGGAAACAGAGATGTAGCCAGGTCGGTGCTGCTTGGAATGCGTTTAGTTTAACCTAATCTTTAGTTACTTTCTTCTCCACCAAACTCGTAAGAACTTCATGCTATGCTTGCAAACTTATTTATTATTTATTGTACACACATTGAACATATTTTGAAACATACATTATCATATAGTACATGACAGGCGATCATAACCCAAAAAATAGTTATCTTTCAGGAAATTTTGGGAAATGAGTAAATTATAAACTGGTGGGTATGATGCGTACAAAAGGGAGAAAGAGAAGCAGAAATTAATAAATTAATAGTAACAAGATAACAAACTAATAAATAGAGAAGTACACTATAAAAAACTTGTCAGTGAGCGCAGCTACAATGCATGCTATTTAACTTAGCAAAGTGTGAGAAAAAAATATATGTACGTGCATTATAGTGATGGCTGTAAGGAGATAGTATGATCATGATTTATAATTTTATTAGATTAGACTGATTTCTACATAAGACGACCGCGTTAAAATCATGAGCATACTTGGGATTGGAGAGTTCTCATAAATTTGAATCACTTTCGGGTAATAAACTATGCTGGTATCGGAATCATTTTGTAGTTTGCGTACGTTATTTATTTGCGCCAAGTTGCTCTAAAATCAGTGTTCAAATACGAGTTTTTTAAATTTATGTATTTTCAAACCAGTATTTACGATTGTGTTGCGATACAAGCATACATTATGACGAGACAATTTAATGTATACGCAATAGCGCTGATTCAGCATAAAGCTGACTAAATATTTACTATGGCCTGTCTAAGAGAAAACCTAGTTTAAATTATGTTTCAGTTTTATCAGTTCATGTATAAATAAATAAATAAATAATCCCGGACATTTCACACAGCATCATCTGGCCCCAAAGTAAGAAGAGTTTGTGTTATAGGTACCACAAGACTTATATACTACTTGTATACTTTTTTTTTTTGTGAATACATACATATTATACATAGAAACACCCAGACCCGAGACAAATACTTGCAGATCATACAAACATTTGTCCGTCGGCGGGAATCGAACCCGCAACCTTCTGCGTCACAGCCGGACCTAAGCCCACTGCGCTACAGAGGTCGTCTGCCTCGCCTGATGTAATCGCGGTTTTAGCCGTGTTACTCGCACGAAACTTAGTGCAATATAGTGCTAGTCACAGGACATGAGTAAGATTCGTATAAATGTTAAAACAGGTTATTTGAATGTATAGACGGATTTTGCTACCCCATGGCTACCAAGACTGAATTCGTCTCTGGTATCTCTAGGTAGATGCTACGGCTGCAGTTCGATCGGTTCTATTATCGGTAAAGTTGTGTCCAACTCTTGTTTGGAATTTAATTGGGGAAATTATCGAAGCTTCGCAGTTGTTACGAGAGATTAAAATCGTAATTTGCTGTGAAAGTTTATGATTAATAAAGGTTTATGTTGCAAATATTAAAACTGTTTATCGGCTTTTAATTGAAATTACTTTGGTAAATTTATTATTTTGTATCTAGTTATATTAATAAAAACTTTATGAACTAGTGACCTTTAAATAACTTAAACGATTTGTAATGAAAATGAATTGTTACGGTTTTCCCAAATGTTGTCAGTAGATACAAAATGTATATAATAAATAAAGGTACACCGGGTGTCCCAGGTCTAGTATTTTAAGCCTGAAAAGGGTGCTTTCGACCTTGAAAATACAAAGATATGGGGGTGAGTTTCCTATGAATTTCTATTTTCGTATTGATGTATTTGTATTTATGTAATTAAAATTCATTTTTTATTTGACGTTCTTAAATCATGACTTATTTAGTACACAATTTTACACAATTGAACATACACGTTCCGAGACACCCTGTATATATTAAAGTATAGGTATATTTGTAGATACAAAATTTGCTCATTTCGTTTAAAATAAATCGGTCAAATGAGAAAGTCGCATCTGAGAGGGTACAATACTTAGGTACTTAACTTATTTACTTTTTTCAGCATCGTGGTTATTTTACTATCGGTTACAATTACTAGTCCAATTATACTGTCATAAACTATTAAAGTTAATTTATTTTTACATTATTTTTAATTAATGTCAGTTTTAAAACAATGTTTTAAAACTTACCTGTAAAAAAATATTTTATGTACCCAGGTTTCCGTCATGGCAAGAATGATACCATCTCCAGACTGGTTCATAGGAGTGGACAGCTTCGACCTCTGTGTTGACGGCAATTGGATCGACAGCATCACGATTGAGGTACCTACCTAAGATTATCTACGCTAAAATCATCATAATCATAGTAAAATCTTAATATGAACCTTTCTATTAATATTAAGATTAGACTAGAATAGATAATAAGGTACTCTTTTGCATTGGGTGTGCCCGTATTAGATGTACATGTACTATAAACTAAACATGTACATTGGTTAGATGAACATGTTTATAAGTAAATAAATAGTTTTACCTCTTATTATTAACACTATTATTTTTATAAACAGTTATTAACTCAAATTTCTGGAGGTTTCCTTTTTTAGAGTTTTTGTTAGGATTTCAATTTGGATTTTGCTGTACGTTTACGGAAACATTGAAATTCGACCATTGTCGCGTTGTACGCGGATTGGATATCAAAATTCCAAATTATGATTGGAATCCTGAATCGATAGTAGGTAATCCCGAACTACATTATATTGGGATTGCAGAAATTGTCCTAATTGAAACTCGACCATCTCGATTAAGTAGATTTTATAGTTAGCTTTGCCATAGATTAGACCATGTGCTTCCAAGTCCAGTATATCAAACGCTATCTTATTCCCAGGTGGACCCACTAGACGCGGGAACAGACAATGGTTTCACGTTCACAGCTCCGAATTGGCCGACAGCGCCGCAGGGGCAGGCTTACCGCATCACTTCGAAGTACCCCTCCCACCCCGCTGGCTCCTTCTTCTACCCCCATTTGAGGAGGCTACCTCCTATAGCTACGTTCCAGTTTATAAAGGTATACTATCCTATAAACTCAATGTATTTAATGTATGGTCAAAATACGGGTTTAACTGGATTAAAATAGATAACCGATTCAAGCATAACTATGCAAAAATCCATTATCGAATATTGAATAAGTAAAGAAATATTCGGTGCAAACCCGCCAATCAATTCTAGTGAGTTAGACACAAAAGCAATTCGATACGTGTTTCGCATCTGCACAACGTATACTCAAAAACAATTGCTCAAAAACTCCACACTGGAAGGTCTCCGTCATTCGTCATCACGGCGTGAAAGTGGATTTGTTTTTGACTACCAAAGTCTTATTTACCCTGGTTTTATCAGATGTTTACTTTTTTACCAGCTCCGTGAATACGAACTCTCCGAAGTTTTCCACCGCAGCAGCGACGACCGACGATACGACGTCCTCCAGCTAGACAAGCTAAGCCACAACAAAATAGACGTGTTGGATGGCAACCGAGCTCTGTCTGTAGCTGAAGAGGCTGAGAGAGCAGAGCAGGCTCCTAGAATCTACTCCGAGGGGTCCTTGACGACGCCTGATAGTTCATATTCCTATTATTCTATGTAAGTATCACATATTCGTAACATGGGAATACAAGTACATTATCTACGACATAATCAAAAAGTCGGATATAAATTAAATATATCTACGTAAAAAAAAACTATAATGTCATTGTCTATCCAATTGTGATCAGTCACATCTGAAAACCTTCCTTTTTTAGGCCATGGTCTCCATTTCGAATGTTCAGTGTTTGGTAATTTCTTGTTGCTTTGAAACTACATATCTAGAACTCTTTATATTCAAACTAAAGTCAAGTTACGTTACGTTACGATACTCAGATTGAACAACACAGTATTGAGTACAACCGAAGAACCACGCTCTGCCAACGAGCTGCCCACATCAGGACCGACTGCCAGCGAGCGGTCGGCACTGCGCAGCCTTGCGCGTAGATACCGAGCGCGGAGGCGGCGCAAGATGCGCGCTGACAACACCAACCCGGCGGAGAGGAGGAAGCGAAAAAGAGAAAGTAAGTTGCATTTCATAATCCATAGAAATTTTACGAGACCTGGATGAAAAAGGGCACATGAAACTCATAGATTATTAGAACACCTTAAAAAAAATCATAATGTAACAGATGTAAAGATGAGCTTTCGACATTTCGACACTTCTTCTATTTCTCATCGTGTCATTTAGTCATTTATTATTTATTCATACAATTTATAATATGACAGTATATCAACCAAAAGGTTATAAATAAATTAGTCAAAATTATTTACAGAATTTCATCAATTGTTCACTAGTTCTTTCAAACCACTGTAGTAAAAAGATTAAAATGTGAGTTAGAGACTCCAAAATGTAAATAAAGGACTCTTTAATTTTTTCATCTATACGTCTATTCCTCCAGGACTGATAGACTGCCGGGTATCCGACTGGGGAGAATGGAGTCCATGCCGAGCTGACGGCGGCTGCGTCGGCTCCGCACTTCGCACCCGTCGCATCATCCGACGACAGCGGCCAGGTGGCGTGGCTTGCCCTCCCACTACTCAATCCCGCTGGTGCGCGACGAACTGCACGCAGCATGAGGACTGGAGGAACAACCTTACGTAGGGTGGAGACTAAATGGCCTCCCAACTGAATGCGTGGGGTTAACGGGCCTTGTACTGTTCCGATAAGTAGGTGCAATTCCTGGGACGTACAATAAGCTGCTGGCTCACTATGCTTATATCTACACCTGGCGGCTACACTGGTAGCAATGTAAACGCAACCCACGGAATGGATTGTTCAGTGTGATGTTATTTATCCCTATCCAGTAAGCTGTACCGTGAGTATGGGTTAGGCCAGTGAGTCACACATTAACAGGAGTAATTATAGCCCAACGCATATAACTCAAGCATTTTTGTCAGTCTTAGAAGCATATGGCTTCTGGTTCAAAGATCATTTTTTTTTTCGAACTCTTATTGAAACTTATTGAAAATTACTTACTTATCTTTCTTGTTTGGATATGTTTTGAGAATTACGATGATATTCTTATGCAATTATCAATTCAAAAATGTAGTGTAGAAGGTGATCTAAAAGTAATGATTATTTTCATATATTAAGTATTTTTGTTGTACCTAAGTTTAAAAGGTTATCAAGACGTTTTGACTTTTTGGTTGATACCTAGTCTAAGATATTTCTAACAATTATTCTTCACGTTTTATTTTATTTATTTAGACTTTTTAGGAATCTGTGTCTGTCCGTCCATGTATCAGTTCTATTAATTTTTATTCGAAATTATTTAAAACGAATGTAAATTTCCTAAGTAATCCCTAAAATAAATTGTAAAAATTAGTAAGAGACTGTCAATGTTTAGTTAGTTGCTGCTGTATAATGCTTCATGCATTTTTGTTTGTTCGTCAATTATTGTTAGAAGTAAAATAAAATAACCTGGTGATCTTAGATTATCATCTAAATTATTCTCGAAAACATGACAGTAATATGCTAGTTATTCCAGAAAAATCTAATACCTACTAGTATTTCAAAGTTAGTTTTTTCTTATTTATAAAGTATTTTCATAGTGCTTATAAGTCATAGCTAGTTGAAGGTCATAAAAAGAAGTCTTAAATATAACATAACAGATTTCGCTCTCGTACAAAATCGTATTGTGTCTTAATTAATACAAATAAAAAAACATGAAATCATTAAATCATTTCTATTTCTATATAAATAATTCCCAGACAATACTACGGGAGAAGTAAAAATAGTTTAAAAAATACATATCGTTTACGTAAGTGGTTAAAACATTAAACCTTAGCAATACAGAACGTGGGGAAGGTTATTTTTTCATTGAAATTGTTTACATTAAGCGGGATTAAAACGCTTGACTCGACACACTGGTTATCTTATTCATATTGTACTACAGTAGATAACTCTCGAAATACTAAACCCCGTTCTGTTTACCAAAGGATGTGACTTTGTGACAGTAACTCAATAAGAATAGTAGTGATTTTAGTGGGTATCGAATCCAAAGAAGCAGCCTTTATTTTTCATAAATAAGTGTAAAGTTAAAATAATATATAATTGTAAGTTTGTATTTTAATGTAGCAAGTAGGAACTTGCATTATTGAAATTATCTGATTATTTTTATATAATTTGAAATACTGTTACAGCTTGTAAAATTATACAATAATTATTGTGCACCCTGTATCGTGTATTTTGTGACAATTCAAACGGTTTGTTTATTCAAAGCTTTTTATTTAATGAAAACATTAAATCTGGGTTGATGGGTACTCCCCTTTGTTTAATGTGTTTTTACCCATAATGCTTAAAAAAAATACGTTTTAATTCAGATCGTATTTTGAATTGCCAAAGAATTTAAGCATAATATTGTACACAGAAATTTTGGATATCTTGATTCGTACATTTAAATTTAAATCGTTAAAATCCAAATCCAAATATCCTTGGAGTTACCATAGTATTATAATTGACTTGTTTAATATTATAAATGTTTTTAAAATTTTACATTTACGTGAAATCGAGTGAAATGTGTCTCGTTGACTTTTTCGTAGCAAGCGTTTAGGTTATCGAAATAAAAGCTTAGAAATAATGTTGGAATGGAAGAGATGTTAACCTTAGAGTAATCATTGGAGTATGTGTATTTTTTACAATGTAAATTATTCTGATTTCAGTAATAAAACATCTTAAAAATAATTGAGTTTTATTTGAATCTGTTTGTTCAAAACCTGTTTCAACATCTATCAATGCCTGAAGAGTTAAAGTAGAAATTTGAAGGGACTATTTAACAATGGTTTTTATCGTTTATGTAAGAATCGTTAAGCGGATGTATTTTTTATTTTTTACTTAATTAATTTATAATAACTATTTGAAACTTTGTGTTGCATGATAATGTTGTTTGAATGATTAACGTATGTTTGAATGAAGCTGTTTCCAAAATATATTCTTGTCGGGGTTTTTCGCAGTAATAAATTATAAAATGTGTTAAAAAATTCAGCAAGAGACCTGCGTGAATTGGGTCATGTAATTACGTGCCCAGTTGATGCTGAGAAGGTTTTTCTCTCGGAGGAAATTAGAGAAAATGTTGAAGTTAATAAGCTTCGCGCCGCGGGATTATCTTAGATTTGGCACGGAAAACATTTCCATGGAGTTCAGGTATTTTTGTTAAAAACGTTTTTCAAGTGTTATTTTTAATAAAAAAAGACTATTGTAAAGGAGTGAATAATAGTATTTCAGCAATACAAATATACAGGGGGGAAATTCTGTTAATTTACAACGGTTATCGTTATACAGAAATTAGTAGAATTTAATGGTGGTCCAGTGGTAGTGGCCCCGTCTTTTATTCCTAAGGTGGTGTTTGCTCCCGTCGCCGTCGTTCGAAAACTTTATGTGCGTGTTACTATCAAACGATGAAGGAAACATCTTGAGGAAACCGGCATGTAGTAGAATCTACAAAGTTCGAAATGTGCCAAGTGCACAAAGAAGCTCCTGAGGCGCATTTTAATCCTTAATTACTAGAGACACGATAAGATGAAGAAGCAACACGAGATTAATCAGAGTGCAAGTATCCATTTACGGGAAAATAAATGTAAAGCTACGAGGTAACAACAGGACAAGCAGACGTACCGCTCAGTACCATCCATACCTTGGTAGTCTACCACCCTTGCGCTTTGCTTACACATTTATAATGCGTACAACCAAGGATTGGAATCCTTTACCGTTGTCTGTCTTTCCTGAAAACTACAATCTGGGTTTATAGGACGTATAGACCCAGATCTGTAGTAAATAGGTGTCTTCTAGACCTGCGTGCCCCATCGTCGCTTAATATCAGGCGGGATCTTGGTCAAACGTAGGTCTATCGATGATAAAAAATAAAATAAAAAAAAACGTGTGCGTCTCGGGACGCCCGACAGAAGTGATAACTTAAACTAATCTAACTAGCACTGTGGATTACAGTGAGAGAGGAGGAGCCTGCGTAACGCGTTACGTAACGAAGTGGTTTATCCCATAAGAAGTTATCACTTCAAAAAAACTAAGAGTAATTTATCAGTCATGACTGGCCTGTCAGCTCAGTTGGTAGTTTCTCTGCCTACGCTGTAGGTTGGGGGTTTGATTCGCTCCCAGGACAAACATTTGTGTGATGAATGTAGGTGTTTGTTATGTGTCTGGGTGTTATTGTCGTAAGTATTTAAAAATTTATAAGTCGTCTGGTTACCATAATAGAAGCTATGCTTAGTTTGGGGCTAGATGGTGTTGTGATAATAATGTGATAATTTTCCACCAATATTTATTATTTGGGTACAAAGAAGAAAGTTTTTATAATATCTAGCTTATTGCTCAAACTTTTGCAAAGCACATTCTCGCATCTTCTCCGTCGTAAAACAAATTACACTCTATCTTGTCCGCGTAGGTACAAAAGTCGCTTGCTTCCTTCCCTCAAGTTCTGTTAATACCATTTCCATGAGTTCGTTACCGAGATAGAATCTTTAATTTCCTTTCGCGTCAGTGTCGCGGGTTTTAAGGTGGGTTCACACGAGCGAACTTTGCAGAATTACGAATTCGTTTGTTCGTGTCGTGACCCACTTTCAAAACTCGCGACACTGAAATCGCAATGTTGATAAGTTTTGAGGAAACGCTTTTACCTTCTTAAATTATTTAAAGTCTTCTTATCGTGTCACTAATTATTACGAACCAGTGTGGTGAATGGATTAAAGTGCGCCTTAGAGGCTCCTTTCCTTCACTTGGCACATGTCTGTCTTATTATATCAATTAGGTCCTTACATATGAATCTGGCGTTTTGTCGTACTGGCCAATTTGATCTGAAATATATATCCTCTTTGGTTAAAAATTCCAAATTCAAATTTATAAATCCATTTAGCTGGTATATTTGAGTTTCAAAAACTGTCATTCATTTGTTTTTTCCTCATTAGTTTTTTCTTTGGCGTCGCTCATCGCGCACAATGAAAAACTTGAAATATCGCTTTATTTACGAGTACGATTACTATCGTGGCACCAGTGCTGCAGAAACAGCTCGAAGGATTAAAGAAAACACGGTATGTTTTTGGTTCCGACGTATTAATTCTTGAAATTTCGACCTTCAGTATAAGCCCCGTGGACGGCCGGAGACCAAAGTGGATAATGAAGAATTAAAGGCTATTGTCGAAGTGGATCCATCGCTAACCACTTTAGAGTTACCTGCACGGTTCGCTGTGAGTGATAAAACTGTTTTAATCCACATGAAGCAAACAGGGAAAGTAAAAAAAGCTTGAACGGTGGCTACCTCATGAATTGAGTAAAGCAAACCAGCAAACACGCGTCGACTGCTGCGTTACATTGCTCAACCGGCACGATTATGAAGGGATTTTATATCGGGTCATTACCTGTGACGAAAAGTGGATCCTGCACGATAATCGGGTCCGTACATGTTTGTACAGACAGCAAAGTATTGTAATAGTTAAGGAAGTAAAATATACACTGGACGAATAAGTATTCAATTCCTAGGGGCTAAGTAAAATAAGGTTTACTTTTAAAATATTTTACTACCTAATTATTAATATTTTCATAAATAATTTTTTGATTCAGATATGTATACACATTTGCTTATAAAAAAATTAACTATGTAGCGGCAATTTTTGATATAGGTTAGTGTCATGAGACTAAAACGAACTAAAATGATTTCTGTCTTTTTCTTATTACATTCAAATAAAAAGGAAATGATTTTTTAAAGTACAACAACTGAATAAAATAAAATAAATAATAAATAATCCCGGACATTTCACACAACATCATTTGGTCCCAAAGTAAGCAGAGCTTGTGTTATGGGTACCATATTTTTTTTGTAAATACATACATATTATACATAGAAACACCCAGACCCGAGAAAAATACATGCAGATCATACAAACATTTGTCCCGCGGCGGAAATTGAACCCGCAACCTTCTATGTCTCGGCCAGACCTTATCCCACTGCACCACAGAGGTTGTCCAATTACTAACAATGGTAGTAGTGGTATTTCGAAATCAAAGTAGACGTTTGTCGACTGTTGTTTGTAGCTATTATACTTGAATAGGAGTTTAACTACTTACATTTTGCCTAAAGAGCTGTTCCTATTTAATTTTCTTAAATTACAAACAGATGAATTTTTTTACCATTGCTCCACTTTTAAAAAAGAAGAACCAAAGTTACCGACATAGCACTCAAAATTTGCAAGTTGAAGTGGCAATGGGCAGGCCATATAACTCGCAGAACTGATAACTGTTGGGGAATAAAAGTTCTCGAATGGCGGCCAAGGACAGGAAAACGAAGCGTAGGACGACCCCCCACCCGATGGACTGACGACATTGTAAAGATCGCAGGAAGTCGGTGTATGGAGAGGGCTTAAAATCGTTCTTCCTGGAAATCTATTGGGGAGGCCTTTGTTGTACTGCTGAAGCAGTGGACTTCATAAAAGCTGTTATGATGATGATCCTCTTTTGAAATTGAAGGCCTATGTCCTGGTTTTTCTACAATCGTGTGTACAAAATAATAGCTTCAAAGAGTTTAACAAATCTCTGTTAATGTACGTAAAACTTACACAAGAAAAATAGCATCCATTTAATATTAGACTCTACATCCTCGACTTAGGGAACAAACTACCTTGCACTAGCAAATAACAAAAGCTTTAAACACAACATGAGACCTATTAAAGTAATCTCATCATAAATGGATATTTTTTATTAAGCGAAGAGTGCTGGGGCGACAGTTATATCAATGGCATAAGATACAAAATGCAACGATTCACGACTCTATTCATATTAATGGATATTTAAAGAACATTTTTACTAGCGATAGGCACTGACAATTCAAAAGGATCGTGTTAGATTCCGATTTTATTAGAGGTTTGTAAGTAGTTGGGTAAATAGAAAAAAGACTTGATGGCACCTAGTTTCGGTCACTTGAACTATCTCGGAAAAATGGTTAAAAGAGGCGCGGGGAGCGTATCGATATCCAGTCACGGGGCGCAAGAGGCCACAGTGGAAGCGATTGATTGCTTCTTTTGGTCAGAACACACTGCATCACATAAGTTCTAAGTGTGTGTTACTGCTATTTTGAGTTTATGTATTTGAACTTAATTGTTATTATACTTAGTGATCCATAAATACTTGAAATTTGTAAATGTTTTTGTTGCTCTGCAAAGTACTTTTGGAAATTTATTAGACCCTAATACCCTGATACACAAAGTCGTCCTTTAACGCCAGAAAGAAAATAAGTTAATTTTTCTCGTAAGGTTATAAGAAGTACGTTGTTTCGAAAAAATGAAAAGTCTAAAATAAAAATGGAAGAGAAGATAATGAAAAAAAACTGGTAACAAAAAGAATACAAACTGCGATAGATAAGTTTTTGTCCAAAGAAATAAGTTAAAGGGAAGGTTCGCTGCGCTATGACATACTGAGAAATACTCTTCTAGTATCTTTCCGCTGGCATGAAGAGAAGAACAGTAATTACCTATTCCTAAAAAAACAAATCCATCAGCGTTTTCCGAATACCGTCCTATATCTATACTCACTTTCCTCTCAAAAGACCTTGACTCTAAATATATCAACGGCTTAGTATATAATGTTTCAAAAAAACTCAATTTATACCAGTCTGGTTTTCGCCCAGGCCATAACACCGTTACAGCATTAATCAAAATTACCGTAGACACTGTTAACCATACTAAACTTACGGCATTAGCAATGCTTTCTGTAATCTAGATGTTGACCTTCTTCTAGATGTGCTTAGCTTTCTAACATATCGCCATCTGCAGTTGACTGGTTTCGTAGCTACTTATTGAAACGTCGGTAGCGCATCCATGCCGAAGACACATTCTCTCATGGTGCAACATCACTGCTGGTGTCCTACACGGCGGTGTCCTTTCTCCTTTTCTCTTTTCTTTCAAATCAGACGGTCGACAATCTTCAAATATACTATATAAATTTAATGAAGCCATAAGCCCACCTAACTCAGATTTAGGGCGAGTTTGTGATTGGAGTAAATTTTTCGGACTAACGTCTTACGTTTGATCCTAGCAAACTCAGGTCAATACAATATAGATAGTGCGGGGCAAACCGTTCAGCTTAATTATTCTCTTATCTCACCTGTTATATTAAATAATACAATAATAAAACACAGCCTTATGGGTTCAATCTCTGTATTATCATCTTGGCAACCATGGATCAATAAAATTTGACAGAAAATGTTTGCATCTTTTAAGTCTTTAAGAAGACTCCGTCACTTACTGCCAACCGCTACCAAAGGTCCTATTTAATAAACTTGAGCGACTCTAAATCCTCTGTACTAGGTTCACATAATATTTCATATTTTTATGTAATAGGGGTTGACATATGAAATTGCCGTTCTAATGTAATGACACGTAGAATTAAAATTAAGCCTGCATGTTGTGGAATTCCAGATTAAAACTTTTTTCACGTCAAAATTATAATATTCAAAAAAAAATAACACATTTGATAAAAAATATATGCCTTTCAATTATTGAGATCTTTATTATTATTGCACCAAGATAACGCAGATTTACAGAGAATTTGCAGAGATGGCAGAAACGTATAGATAATGAATAAATACTATGATCAAATAAATATACCAAAACATTGAAAAACAAATATTTTAATTTTTTAGTACAAAAGATAAATTCGTAATTTTACCTTTATTAAACAAATATCACACATATTTATTAAATAAATATGTTTTGTGAATATATTTGAAACTGTTTGAAACATGTACACTAAATTACTTGAGACTACTTGAGCTTGAGACTAAATTAAAAAAAATACAGAAGCATCATGATAAAGGAAATTCTACCGTCACGAACGATACAAGTTTTAAAATTGCTAGCGATCAAAGTTCGCCTGGGCGAGTAGAGCAGACCACATAGTGCCGTAAATACAGTAACGAAACATTATTATTACAAATTTAAAAAAAAGTTAAGCGATTAAATAATTTTTGAAATACCTGATTCACACTTTACTATACATATACCATTTTTTAGATGTTGAGTAAAAATACCATAACAATTGTATTTCGAAAACTTTTAAAATCAGTATTCAGAAGTTTCTTATAAGTTTTTCTCGGACTTTGAATAGGAGGAACCGGTAACTAAATTCACCTAGCCTGTAAGACGATTCAGTGTGATCCTCGTGATTGTATTTAATAAAAAAAAACTGAATTTGAATTGTTTTAGCTCTTAATAGGACCTCGCCACCGAAACGTCGGGAATAATTAAAATAGTAATAAACGATATTGACGGCCTCTGTGTCGCTATAGGCGAAGTCCCGCTTGAGACTTAGAAGGTTGCGGGTTTGATTCCTGCGGGACAAATGTTTGTACGGTTCACAAATAGTCTTGGGTCTGAGAGTTTTACTATGTATAACACAAATTAATAAAAAAATATATATATATGCTGTGTGAAATATCCAACATTATAATAATAAAAATAATAATAATAAATACCCATTAACTAATCAAATGATTAAAAACAATGCTTAATACTAGGTATTACATAAAACTAG
This sequence comes from Lampropteryx suffumata, assembly GCA_948098915.1. Classification (NCBI taxonomy): domain Eukaryota; kingdom Metazoa; phylum Arthropoda; class Insecta; order Lepidoptera; family Geometridae; genus Lampropteryx; species Lampropteryx suffumata. The sequence continues at coordinate 16,210,812 of OX402557.1, read as the reverse complement.
TAAACTATTAAAACCGTTGTGATAAGAGAACTCCATGACGAATTGTATCCTGTTTTTTATAAAAATAGACGCACTAGCCGAAAAAACTGCATAAATTACATATTATGAATACACTTCAGATTGGCGCGGACCTTACCATGCTCGTGGATTACAAACGTGAGCTTAATTTGAAACACAAATATTTTACAACTTATTCTAGTTGTTCTTCCGGATATACCTTACTGGATAGTGTGTACAGTGTATTGTATCAAGACAGATAAAGGGGCATGCACACCGGCCGGAAGCAGTTCCGAGCGATTGAGCATTATTCATTGCGCACAGATTGACATATATAATAATGTACCCTTAATACTACGATTCAAATCGGAAACGATACGGATACTTTGCTATTATACACAGGCACCGTAGTGTAAGAATATATAAATAAATAAATAATCCCGGACATTTCACACAGCATCATCTGGCCCAAAAGTAAGCAGAGCTTGTATCACATGACTGATATACTAAATACATACTTATTTTATTTTTTGTAAATACATACATATTATACATAGACATTACATACAGGTATATAAGTAGTATTGCAGATCATACAAACATTTGTCCCGCGGCGAGAAACGAACCCGCGACCTTCTACGTCTTAGGCTGGCCTTGGCCCACTGTGACATAATACGGTTATAGCAGAGATACACACAAAGAGTGTGTATGGCAGCAATGATAGCCTCAATTAACGCCTATTTCTTCTTGTAGCGTGTTAGAAAGAAAGAAAGAGATATAAAAAATTCCGTTCCGTAACGGCGGGCGCGTTAGTGTGCGCATCGGCACTGTGTGGCGCATTATCGTCTAATACCATCATAATAGCAATTAATATGTACTTACAATAAATGCAGTAAAAACTAAAATGAATATGGTTATGTCAAGTTAAATAAAATACAATATTATAATTCCAATTAAACGGAAATGCAACAGATAATATTGTTAACAATAAATAAATAAATAAATAAATAAGCCCGGACATTTTTCACACAGAATCATCTGGCCCCAAAGTAAGCATAGCTTGTGTTATGGGTACCACATACATGATATACTTCTTATATATATGTACATTTTTTTTTGTAAATAAATACATATTATTAGACATAGAAACACCCAGACCCGAGACAAATACTTGTAGATCATACAAAAACATTTGTCCTGCGGCGGGAATCGAACCCGCAACCTTCTGCGGCTCAACCAGACTAGCCCACTGCACCACAGAGATTGTCTGTGTGTGTGTAATAATAGAAAATACTTATACATACAGAAGTCTAGAGAGTACGCATTTAAATCAAACTAAAGCCAAGAATAACTACATAAATGCAGGTTTTTTGGATATTAAAAAGTTTTTTTTAAACGAACTTATAAAACATCTGATTGACAATGATTTTCTGATCTCTGAAGCTTCTACGTAAGGTAGTCGTTTTTTTTTTTTTTATTATCAATAATCCTACGTTTGACCACGATCTCACCTGATGTTAAGCGATGATGGGCACGCAGGTCTAGAAGACACCTATTTACTCGAGACTTGAAGAGACCTAGATTGTAGTTTTCAGGAAAGACAGACGACGGCAAAGCATTCCAATCCTTGGCTGTACGCATTATAAATGTGGAAGCAAAGCGCTTTGTTCGTAAGGGTGGTAGGTTGATAAGGTATGGATGGTATTGAGCGGTACGTCTGCTTGTCCTGGTGTGAAAAGGAGATGCTGGAATGAGATCATGTAATTCCTGGACACATTCTCCGAAATGTATCCTATAAAAGTTCGCTCTGTGAAGTGGACAGTTTAGTCTAACGTTAGTTATGTCTTGTTACGTACAACGTATAAAATCCTATAAAATCCTGTACTTTTGTATCAGCGGCGTAGATTCTGAAATGGTAACGAATTACCAAATACTCGTAGTACTTATAACTTGACTGGCCTGTTAGCTCGGTTGGTAGTAGCTCCGCCTTCTGCGCTGTATTTTGAGGGTTCGATTCCATCGCAGGATAAATATTTGTGTGATGAACATAGATGTTTGTTCTGTGTCTGAGTCTTATAAATTGTATGTATTTAAAAATATATTAAGTATTCTATTAATCATCAGGTCACCATAATACAAGCTATGCTTAGTTTGGAGCTAGATGGTGTTGTGTGCATTGTCCACCAATATTTATTTATTTAACTATAGTTTACCAACCCTAAAAACTCACCCACGTACACATAACCCGCTGTAGGGCCTCCGAGGTCGAATGAAAACTTTGACCGATATGAAGCTTGGATCTTGTTGGTTTTTGGTGAAGTTTTGACGATATTGCGTTTTAAGTTGTTTCAAAGCAATATCGTGAGTATACTAGAACCAGATTAGGTTTTGATGAGTAGGTAGTAATATTATGATTATGATAGTTTTGGAATGATATGATTAAATAAGTTTAAATGAGTAAGAAATGGTACAAAAATGGCTGACTAAAACGACAAGGCCCGGTCTAAAATTAATGCTAGCACAGACCTAAAAGAATAGAAAGGTCTCGGTAGTTCTCGGAGCTACAGCTCAGGGCTGGAAGCACGTACATATTTACAAAAAAAAAATGTAAATACATCCAGAAACATCCAGACCCGAGACAAATACTTACAGATCATACAAACATTTCTCCTGCGGCGGGAGTCGAACCATCTGCGTCTGCCAGGCCTTGGCTCACTGCTCCACAGAGATCGTCATATATACAATCTAATTTGTGAACTTAATTAGGAACCTATCATAAATAGATACAAAACTACAAACAACAAGCAAAAAAAATGTATTGACATAATACAATGTTACAGATCTATAATGAATCCATAGGCTCCAGAACTAGTAAAAAGTGTGTTTCAGTAGCCAGAAAGAAGACTATTAACCAAGTAGGTAGGCACTAGGCATCCCAATGGTAGGTCAAACATTAGCACCAACTAGACCCGCTTTGTGTACGTAGCCAAACAGGTCCTGAACTCAGCTTATAGGCTACTTTATATGTTACGCGTGCCAAGCCGTGACCAGAGACTAGTCATAAACAAAACAGCTAAGGTATTCAAAATTATTTCGCGGCGTCTGGTAAAAGCATTACGTGACCCAAAAGCTGGCTCCTATCGTGCTCAGCGTATGAGCATTGCCATTCAACGTGGAAATGTCGCCAGTGTCTTGGAAACGCTGCCCTATAGCAGTGATCTGGATCAGATGAGATATCTATAGATCGTTTTAAACGGTCTTTAGATAGCTCAACTATTTCACATATATTTTATACGGACGCCACAGAGGACGACCTCTGTGTCGCAGTGGGCTAAGGTCCGACTAAGACGCAGAAGGTTGCGGGTTCAATTCCCGCCGCGGGACAAATGTTTCTATGATCTGCAAGTATTTGTCTCGGGTCTGGGTAAAATAAAAAACAAACTACAACTGGTACAAAATAAAAAAACAGTATATAAGTAGTATATTAGTCATGTGGTACCCATAACCCAAGCTCTGCTTAATTTGGGGCCAGATGATGCTGTGTGAAATGTCCGGCATTATTTATTTATTATTTATTTATTTATATTATTTCACTTTTAAAACTTTCGTGAGTTGTACCATACATTTTGATAAACGCGGATTTTACTGAGTGCGAACCGTGAACTCAAGCGGCAACTCACTGACCGCGGATCAAACTCACCCTGATGAAGATTTTCTAGATGAATCGAAACAGTGTGGGTGTCTCCATCGACTAAAATTTAGTCACTAAATAATACGTAAGTTTTATATTATTGTATTTTATTCTGTACATATCTGTAAATACCTAAAATATTACCACGAACTTGCACAGATTTACAAATACTTATACTATAATGTGTATACCGACCCGTCTCGTGTTATTTATTAAAAGGGAACGTCCCCCTAAATTAATCAGTCAAGACAAGTGACATAGAAGGGCTAATATTGCGTAACACCCTAGTTTTTACAAAGCCGTGAACGCGTTTTGACGGCCATCGATTACCTACTTAACTATATTTTAAATATCACCGGAAGTTCAGCTCTTGGTAGTGAATTGCAGTCAATTCACAGTTAACAGTTGAGCTATTTAAGGAACGTTGAAAACGATCTATAGATAGCTCAACTGATCTAGATCACTGCTAGAAGGCACTGCTAATACGCTGAGCCAGATAGGAGCTAGCTCTTAGATCACGCAATTCTTCTACCAGACGCCCCGTGAAATAATTTTACTACTTTATAATTGTAGGTACTGGCACTGGCCTGTCAACTGACAACCGAACTCAGTTGGTAGTAGCCTTCTACGCTGTAGGTTGGGGGTTCGAAGAACCAACATTTGTGTGATAAACATAGGTGTTTGTTCTGGGTCTGGGTGTTATAAAGTATCATAAGTATGTATTTAAAAATATATAAGTATTCTATCAATCATCTGGTCACTATAATACAAGCTATGCTTAGTTTGGGGCTAGATGGAGTTGTGTGCTTTCTCCACCAATATTTATTTATTTTTAATATTTATTTATGTATTTAGTTTATCTTACCGTCACAAAAAAAATATTTCTTTTTGACGTGATGATCACCGGCCTTCGTTCATCTGTTGAAGATGATTTGCTAGCTCTTCTGTTAGTCAGCAGGGCGACTAACTCCCAATAATTTGAAGATAGTCGCCTCCATTATCAGTCTCCAAGCAGCACTCATCTGGGATCAGTTCCACGTAGAAATCCTCACTCGAAGTGTTATATAGTTCAGCGAAAATTACCAACTCGATTTTACAGCCAGGTGCGGGTGCTGTGCCATTTTTGATGTGATAACGTCTTATAAACCGATGAATGCCGATAGAGAAGCGATAGAGAGGCACGATCGGCCTAAGCGTTCGGCTTATGACGCATCTTAATAGGTTAAAAGTGTGCAATTTTTCATCAATGTTTTCTTATGACGTTATAACGTCAAATGATCGTCCTTAAACTGTGTTTACAAACAATAAATTTTTGTATATATCTGATTTGATCCTGTAAGTGATTACGTAGTAGTAGTACTAATTAAGTAGCACTGTCCAACTCTGGAAATATAATTTATAGTATAATCGGTGTTAGAACTTAAGAAGAAGTTCTAACGGGTCTTTTACACGTAACAAGTACAGTGGCGAGACAGTGCCCTCGACAATGCTCGCTCATATAAAAAGTTTGATGAGTGCTCGCTGAGTGCTTAGACTCCTATGCACCCACTTCGGTTCTCTCTGCCTTTACTATCTTAGTTTATGTACTCTTCTTCCTCTACCAGAGAACATTAAAGACCTATATTATGTCATTTTATTGTTTGTAAAATTGAATAAATGGCATTTAGACAAAAATATCATAAAGAGATACGAAATATTTGAATTATAGGGACATCCTGTAACATTTATATTTTTGACATACCTATTTACCATAAAAGGGTAATAAGGAATAACCAATTCGATTAAAAAAAAGTGGTTGTCTGTAAAGTCGGGTCCGGACGATAATTTAACGTGATAACGTCATAAGAAAACATTAATAAACCAATCGTGGTTCTCTATTGCTTGTTCCGCGCTCTCGCTTGCACGCTCGACTCAGGCGGAACGTGATAATGAGTTATGCTTCTTCGTGCGTGCAACCGGCATTCATTGATTTATAAGACGTTATCACGTCAACAAAACCAGTTAACTACCTACTAAATATATAATTTACAATACAATACCTACTTAATATTAAAACCTTAAAAATACATTGTTATTTTTATTACCTCATTTACTAATTCTGATATATCTGTAAAGAAAAATAAACTTTAATAACTAGAATAACTACAAGTACCTACCTACTAATACGAATTAATGTTTTATGATAAATTACTTTAATAAGTAATATATTTATGGTAAGGCATAAACAGGTTTTTCATTTTATTTTTATTTAACAAATATAAATGCATGCTACTATAATAGGACATACTGATACAGTGGACAAATAACTTTATGACCAAGTTATATCACATTATATTCAAGCAAATAAATAATAATTTAATTAATTTACTATCTCGCCACTGTACTCGTCTCGTGTAGTCGACCCATAACGGTTGGCGATAGGTTTGCTTTAGGCACTTTCGTATTATTTAGGAATCCAATTTAGGTGTTTCCTAAATTTAGTATACGGATATTAAGGTTTAGTTTAGCTTAGTAGTGCTAACATAAAATTATAGCCTCAACAATAATACGGTAGATGGCTGCGACAACATTAAGCCTTAAATACAAACCTACTTCATCAAGATTCAATGCCTGTCGCGTGCAGATAGAATAGGGGGTAGGCACAGCGTGACACGGTTGCTAAAGGGTGGTTCTCTAATTAGGAGGGCGATTCATAGTGACGTCAGTTTCGTCTATGATGAAACGGTTTCTGAAAAAGTCCTTTTATCATATTCAGGGCATCCATAATATTATTTGTCTTGCATCAAGAATCGAGGTCTCATTTTTTAGATTTTGAGTTTGTCTGTCTGATTGTCTGTCTGTCTATCTGTCTGTTCACCCCTTATAAGAGCTCTTGCTCGCTGACTATTATTCTTATCGTAATGAAAATGTAGAATGACACATGATCGTTTTCGGCTCATCATCTCGAGGGTAATAGCTGAAAATCTGTTTTTGCTTCATAAGCAATATTAGCGCTGGGCTATTACCTAAATCATCTTCAACAGATGAACTAAGGCCAATGATGATAATGATGACCCTGTTAAAGTTCTGCAACACGCGCGCACGTTTAATTTATAACGTACATACACTAATACACCTTAAATTTATAACATACACTGAAATGAGGCCGGATCAGTTGTTTCGCTAGAGTAACTAAAATTTCCTAAAACAAAAACGATCTTAATTTGTTTGCATTAAGTCTGAATTAGAATAACATTTTTTAGTGACACTTCCTAAATTAACGTATAACTGACTTGTTTTAGCTCAATTTAATCATCATGTAAGGAGGTGTTGATCAAAACTGGGGTTATTTTCCGCAGTTTTTATCAACATTTCTATTAATTATTTTCAATAAAGGAATTAATTGAAATAAAAATTATAGCAATAAAACAAAAAAATATTTTAACTTATTTTAGAACTATAATTTGAAATGGGTACTCTAATTTGAACTTTAATGGTAGCAAAATAAGGTCATCCATATTTTAGAGAATTTTAGCTAGTCCGGCGAAACAACAGAATTGCCAGAGTGTCTAATTTTATATTATAATTGCTACCATTATGTACTACCACTGATTATACGTGTGTGCTGGTTTATCAAATAAATATTTTTTATCTATCTATTATGAGAGGCGCCTATAAAGTTGGAAAAAACTTCTATAAAATGTTCTTTAGGTATGATACCTTAGCGTATGGCATATCGTTAGATATTTTTTCAATAAAGATATATGTTTGATAAATAGCTTTGAAGTGGTGATTTTGATGGAGTTCTGTGCTGTTTGACCTTATCAGATAGTTTTCAAAATAAAGGCGTATATGAATAATAAGAAAAATTATTACGGCTAGTAAAGCTATGATGTGTAGTAGTAAGATTGATGTTTTTTTTTCATAATTAAAAATTGTGTTAAAAACTAAAAAATATAAATAATTAAAACTACTAGATATGATCTTATTAAAACCAGCACTGTATTTAATCTAAATAACCGATACAACTCAAACTCCGCGCCAAAATGGAAAACAGTTGTGCTAATCTGACAACTAACAATTAAATTTAGAACCATAAACAAATCATCCATTCCCGATTCTTTATTAACAGAATGTACTTAAAAATATATAAGGAATCCAATACCTAGTCATCTGTGAGGCGATTATGGAACTTTGATACTATCAAAACATTGAAACTAATAGCTTTCAGTTACTATTGATGAATTGGTATTACGGATCGCTGCGATTTCCATCGCTAGTTACAATGTGAAGTTGGTTGACACCAACTTCACATTGTACAAATACAACATGTATAAGTAGTAGTAACTATAACTCGACCAATTTACAAAGTACGATTGTGGTAGGCACCGTGTTAAGCGTACTAAGTATTTAAATACGAGTACATCGTATATGATTGATTGAAATAATGCCTATTGCTAATCGAAATTGATAAACATTGATGCCGATTGAATCAAAACTCGTAGACATTGATTGTATCAAGAGTTCCATAATCGCCCTACTGGTCACCATAATAGATAGGGGTTAGATAGTGTTGTGTGTGCATTATTCACCAATATGAATTTTAAAGTATCTTTTGTCTTTGACTTGACTTGACTTCGACTCTTGGCAAATTTATTAACTTCTCAGTTAGACAATTGCCTGCCGCACCTCCGTAGTTATAATAAATTACTGTATGTTCTTGTTTCAAGAACTGGGTTACTACACTACGGTTAAGTCATGTAAAAGTAAACTCATATGTGACATCTATGTCAATGAGATAAGATACAAAATGCATTGATCACGACTCATCATTGAACAGACTCCGACGACGCGAATCGGCCTTAATTGAGTCGCAATAAACATTCTATCAATTAGTAGAGAGACGTTATTGAAGAGTTTGTTGCTCGATTAATTGAATTCAATGATAGAAAGAACTGGTGGTCTAGGCGTAGTAGGTTTTCTATCTTGAGGTCGTGGGTTTGAATCCAACCAAAAAAAATGTTGTGCACCAACCGACTTTTCTGTTTAAAAAAATGCATTGTGTACTAGTACTCTCAATCGGTAGGAAAATATTATAAGGACGGTTTCCTTATAATATTTTCCTTTTAATTAGCTTCTTGCAGAACCTAAAAAGTTAGAAAACATATAGCTTTTTAAGATATTATCGAACTGATAATCCTTCCACCATGCACCCCACGCTTTTTTTTAAATAAAACATTTTTTCTTACTTAGGTACATTTATTAAAATTTATTTTCTATTTTTTAGTTTGGTTTTCTATTTAAAGCGTGTTTTTTATTTTTTTTAACTATTATATATTTTCTACTTTTCAGTTTTAGGATAATCGGATATATTTTTTTTTATTTTTTTTTCGAATTATTGCATTGTCATCGGTCTTTGACAGGTGTGCAAAATTTGAATGAAATCTGGCCGTTTAAAGTGGGTCGAAATCGCGTCCTAAGGAGTCGGTTACATACAAACATACAAACACACATACAAGTGAAGCTAATATTAAGCGTATAATAAATAATAGTTTAAAAAAACTAAAAAACACGCTTTATATAGAAAACCAAACTAAAAAAATAGAAAATAATTTTAATATATGTAGGTAAGAAAAAAATGTTTTATTTAAAAAAAAGCGTGGGGTGCATGGTGTCAATAGTTATAAATATTTCATTGACAGATATGAGAAGAAGGATTAGCATTTCGATAATATCTTAAAAAGCACCCCACGCTTTTTTTTTAATAAAACATTTTTTTCTTACCTACATTTATTAAAATTATTTTCTATTTTATTAGTTTGGTTTTCTATATAAAGCGTGTTTTTTAGTTTTTTTAAACTATTATTTATTTTCTACTTTTTAGTTTTAGGATAATAGTTTTTTTTTTCGAATTACTGCATTGTCATCAGTCTTTGACAGGTGTGCAAAATTTGAATGAAATCTGGCCGTTCAAAGTGGGTCAAAATCGCGTCCTAAAGAGTCAGTTACATACCTACAAACATACAAACATACTAACATACATACATGTGAAACTAATATAAAGCGTATAAAAATATATCTAATTGACTGGCAAAATAAGCAGGAGCGTCTACTCGATACAATATGAGTTGAAGTTATGTTGAAGTTTTTTTATTATTTCTCACTACACTTTATTGTTCATCTGTTTTTTAGTACTCTTATTGAGTACTATTTTTTTTTAAGTTTACACTTGTTTGTAGCTAGATAGATTAAAGTGCGAAAAAGTATGTGTTTAAACTAAAATAATTTTTTGTTACGGTATAATATATTTATTCTCTTTTTTTTTATACCACAATAGTGGCAAACAAGCTTATGGCCCGCCTGATGGTAAGCGGTCACCGAAGCCTATGGACACCTGCAATACCAGAAGCATCACATGCGCGTTGTCGACCTTTGAGAAACCTATTAACTCCCCTCTTAAAGTACCACATTTTAAATACATTTTAACATTGTGGCCTGCGGAGAAATCCTTTTAGAAAATTACTGTTAGTCGGTCTTAACCTCAGAGACATAAAATGATCCTGAAACCGGCTTAGATATCTTGTACGTGTCTTCAACATCGCTGATCATACGCACGAGTATAATCAGTAATTCGGAAAAAATCAAGCGTGGCGCTTCTAGTACATGGAAAGAAATCATATCCGATATATATGAGTTACTCTCAAACTGTAAAGATAACATCGTGAGGAAACCAGTATGTAGTAGAACCTAGAAAGTTCTAAGACTGGCAAGTACACGAAAGGAGCCTCTGAGGTCCATTTTAATTCTTTCACCACACTGGTTCAAAATAACTATAACAACATTAGTCTGCAAGGTTATTACGTAAGAGTAGAAGTAGCAGCTATATCAATGCGACAGCAACCACTGCAAAATCTGAAAACGATTACGGGAGCCAGCTGCTACTTCTCGCCTGTAGACGAAAATATGATTATGCCAAGATTTTAATACACAATAGTAGATTGTTGCACCGAGCGCAAAGTGAGTTATTAATGCACGAGTGTTATTTTGGTGCCCGAGCGCAAGCGGGGGCACTGAATTAACACGAGTGCATTAATTACTCTCTTTAGCAAGGTGCGTAATTTACTTTTCTTTCAACTACCAATCTAGGTACCTACTGTGATAAAATATACCTACTCAAACTAAAAATATGAAGAATCAAAGTTTTACAATGGTACAAAATGCGCGCCTTTTGTTGTTGATTTTTTAAACAAGTAGGTTTAATCCAGTCGATTTTTATTATCAGCCAGTATCTTTTTGATCTAATCCAAACATTTTATTTTAAACTTAATGGGAGATATTAAACCTCTGTGGTAAATTTATCTAAATAAAAAGTCAAAAACAGTGCAATAATGAGATTTCATATAACATTACTGCACTGTTTTGGTTCTAAGCAAAAAAAAACGTCCTTTTTGATCGGTTTTGTAGTGATTAATGATAACATTACTACGTAGTTGAAAGAAAAGTGTATTTAACAGACAGAGTTCTCGCAATCACGTTGGCCTTATTTAGTTGTGATTTTTGTAGGTTCTGGGTTAACTAACTAACAGAAGAGCTAGCTACAGAGAAGGAAAACTTGAAACGAAGCCGGTTCGGTGCCAGCCATTATGCACCTGCAACCGAACCGACACCGCTATTACAGACTCGTCTTTCCTGTGGAACCTGTCGGCAAGCGAGAAAGGCTAGTGTGGGTACCTGGGAAGGCCCAAACCTTTTTTTTTTTTTTTTGTCGAGGAGAAATCTGCAAACAGATTTCCAATGCACTGAGGGGTGCAAATGGAATATGTGAGGTTGGCTGTCTAAAAAATGACAGACGACTCACTAAAACTCCCCGGTGACCAGCCTCATTGCATGTCAAGGGGCTCCGGGATCTCCATAGGAACGCACCGGTGCCCCTCTCGCAAAGTGCTGCGGCCGCAGCCTATCCCAGGAGTGGCAAGCCACCCCCGCACACCCACCCGGTGCTTACGGCAGAACACGTCACACATGTTAACTGCCGCCTTCCCCGAGCCCGCGAACGGATATCCGGGATCCCTCACTCCGACTACCTACGGACCCAGTGCGCCGCTCAGTCCCACAAGAATCTAAAAGAAACTGCGAATACCTCGCGGCGAGACGTCGGCAAAAGAGATCATCCATCTCGTAAGCCTGCTGGGTGTATAGACGACACTTACTCGCAGAGTGCCGCCGCCGGTCAGAACTAGTGGTACTGCGGGGTCCCCCGCCAGAATTCTTATCCAGGCAACTACACGCCAAGCTCGTCCACGCTTCAACCACTGCACCCTCATTGAAGAGACGCGCGGAGGAAGCCCCCATCCCTCCCGCCACTCGGTCCCACTAAGGTCTGACGACCCAGCGAATGCCGAGCGGCCGAGCGCTGGCCAGGAGGAAAATCCCGCTTAGCCTACCTGGGTACATGCGACGACACCCCCCTTAAAAAGTGCCGCCGCCCCTCCCGAGAGCCAAATAACGAACGAACCAACGGCTATCCGCCCGTCAAATAGCCCCCAAGATCACTCGGTCCCACTGGTCTCCCCGACCTTATGTGTGGATACCGAGCGGCCGCAAGTCAGAAAACGACATTGCGAGTGTCCCTTCCCGACAAGCGACTGGGAAATGCACACCAAGCACGTCCCCGCTTCGTTACTTTCAGACGTGGCCCGCACAACTCTGTCTTACAAGGCAGCGCGCCTTACAAGACAGAGCCCTGCGAGCCATGGCCACAAGCCCTTCCCTGGACCGCAGATGCGGTCCTCTCCTCCTGCCTCGTCTCACTGTGCCCTCTGCTAATCAGAGGGACACGTGGAGAGATCCTCCGTGTCGGGTTATTGGCCACCGTGCGATACTTCTTTAGCGAACTAAAGAAGTATCCCACGGTGTTACCAGGGTGCACCACGAGGAGGTTACCCGACCTTGCACCCCAACCCAACCAACCTAACCCAACTCAGCGTGTTGGAGTGTACGAATGTTTGCAATTACAAATAACTGCTCTGTTACTTGACAGACGCCACCTAAATCATTTTCAACAGATGAACTTAGGCCAATGATGATGATGATGATGAGGTTGTGGGTTCAAACCCTCAATTACAAACATTTGTTGATAAACATAGCCGTTTGTTCTGTGTATAGCAGTAGCAGTAGTGAAAGCTAATATAATGCCTCTAATGAGATTTTAATTGCTCGCCTGTTGCTTATCTACAGGCGAAAATATGCTTATACTGAGATATTAACACACAAAGCGTGTTCGCATCGAGCGATCACGCAATTAATTGATGAGGTTTCAATTCTCCCAGGAAAAACATTTGAGTGATGAACATCTCTGTATCATGAATATGAATTTAAAAATATCATTTGAGTATCATGAATATTAATTTAAAAATAGAAGTATTCTATCAGTATCAGATTTATATGGATATATAAGTCTTTATTAACTACCACATGGAATATTAACATAACAATAACTTAACTTATTTAAGGCAATACAATGGGCGGCCTTATCGCTAATAGCGATGGGCAACCGTTTGATGGACTGGACTATAAATAAACAGAGAAGGGGCATGTTGATATGGTGTATTTATAATTATAATTACGATACTTTCATATATATTTACATACATATGTATATATCATCACAACACTAAGACTTGGAAGATTATCATTTAAGAGTAGGATTAGTGGAAGCAAATTAATGCCACAGCAATAACCTGTTGCCTATAATTGCTCGCCTGTCGCCCACTTACAGGCGAAAATATGCTTATACCGAGATATTAACATACTAAGTGTTTTGGTCAGCCAACGATCACACAATGAACTGACTGAGTGAGTGAGTTCAGAAGGGCGATTATGGAACTCTTGATACAGTCTATCAGTTTCGATAAGCAATCGGCATCAATGTCTATCAATTTCGATTAGCAATTGCTTATTTTGGGGCTAAATTGTGTTGCACTGATTGCCCACTAGTATTTGATCTATGAAAATTTGAATAAAATCTAACAAATTTTATAATAAATAAATAAATAATGCCGAACATTTTACACGGCATCATCTGGCTCCAAAGTAAGCAGAGCTTGTGTTATGTGACTGATATACTACTTATATACATACATTATTGGATCTGGATCAGTTGAGTTATCTATAGATCGTTTTAAACGGTCCTTAGATAGCTCAACTGTTTCACGTGTATTTATATTATTGTATATTATTTTGTACATTTCTGTAATTATTTCTGTAAATAAATTTAATTCCATACATTACATTTGATATATAGAAACACCCGACCCGAGACATACTTGCAGATCATACAAACATTTGTCTCGCGGCGGGAATCAAACTCGCAACCCTCTGCAGCTCAGCTGGACCATCGCCCACTCCGCCACAGAGGTAGTCGTTTATTTCTTTATTTAATAATGTAATCACAGTGCCAAAATAGAAGGTATCTTAGTGCTCTATCTACCTACTCGTTCACTCTCAGGTACCGTCCTTCGCACAACTCAACATTATTCTTTGTTTCCTTCAGGAAACCATAAACAATACTTTCTTATTCGCGGCCACAAATCAAAAGCGGCTTACTTGCCTCTGAAACTGCCTTACTCTCCGATTCTATTATGAACCTTATATCTAAGGACGTAGAGTCATAATACTCGTTCGTGGTTTGCACCTGTCGGACCGGATTTGCCTTTTCTTCATTCGTCATACATGTTGTTTATGGGCTATTGTTTCGTTTGATAGGAAATAATGATGTTGCAAAAGTTTTTCTATAGAAGAACGAGCCAATTGGCGTTTGTTTTTCGTGTCACTGGTATCTCTAGATTCTTGTACGTTAGGTCAAAGTGTTAGGGAAGTTACTGTAAATTCCAGAAATTACATACCTTTTCTAATTGACTGGTTTTTCAGCTAAGTTGGTAATATAAGTGTCCTTTAAAATAAATAAACCTAGAATTATTTAAAATGGAACACTGCAGATTCAAATACACAAAATGAATGTGTATTAACCTAATGCTTCCGTTATTATAGGGGACCACATCATGCGTTATAAATTGGCAGCCAAATACGGAAAACAAAAATTATTAAATACAATTTAGTGGGTAAGTGATACATAAAATTAGCAGATAGGTATATAATAATAAACATTTGTGTAATGAACATAGATGTTTGTTCTGGGTATGATAAAGTGTCATATCATATAAATATATGTCGAGACTTTTGTAGTCTCTTATAGGCTTCGGAGACCTTGACTCGTCTTTCGCCCGGGTCGAACTGCTTCAAGTTAGGTCATCCAATAAAACACTACGGAATTTCGTATTTCAACATGACTTTTACTGGACAATTGTACTGTTATAATAATCATAACATAATGATAGACACATACTATATGAACACAGGCGATTTTCCATTAATAAAAGTTAATCCATCGCCATCCTTTAACGCCACGACATTCTGCAGTCTTTTTTTTCATATATTTATTTATTTATTAATAATTAATTAGAACGGCACAACCAAATACTCTAATTAAATCACATAGAACGCAAAGAAACCAAATGATAATAATTCAAATTAAATGTCACAGTAAATAGGTCAGAATAAAAATTAGTAAAATGTTGTATGCATGTCAATATTAATAATATAATGTCAGATTCCAATCATCCACCATTCTCACAATACTTCAAGCGTAAAAACACTAGTCGCTACCATGCATCCTAAAACACATCACATTCTGGGTTGGCAGCTAGTAGCTCATTAAGGGCGATGAGCGTGTGAAGCAGAGGTGAGCTAAAACGCGCGAAAGTATGGGCACGAGGGACACCAAAAAGTTCATGCCTGCCTGCCTCTAAGATATCTATCCGTAAAATATATCTCATCTCATATCTCATAAAAATGGCATCTTTCCGAATGTGCAAACAGCCAAAGACATGACAATTGACATTGAATTTGACATATATCAGGTTTAAGATTATTTATTTCCCATAAGAATAAAATTCACTTATATGAGAAACACAAATGTTAGTAAGTAAAGGCCTAATCGTAGGTAAACATAAAATATTTTCTTAGTAAAGTAATAATTACGTTTTAAAAACTAAAAAGAAACCAACTTCATTGAATGAAATTTGAGCCTATTATACATTTTTAGTGGAAAGTAGATGTATTTTGTATAAATATATAATATGGGTAGGCCAAAACGCACCGCTCCAATGAGACAACGAGGTATCGAAGTACATTAAAACATAATCGATGTATACAATTTTTAGATTTTCGTCGATTTTTCAGCTCGACCGATTTTGTTATAATTCATATGGACCACATATGAAGTATACCAGTATATAAAAAGCTTAATATTAAGTTAGTTAGTAAGGACCCTACTTATAGATTTTTATTAAAAAATTATGTAGTTAAGGTAGGTTATCTACCTACCTCACCTGACTTATCCAAATTATCTGCGAGTAGGTACATCGTAATACTTAATTAATTACTTACAATTTACTAATACAGATAGGTAAGTTAAAGAACTTGCATTATGCACATTGTGAGGGTAGAAGTAAAACAAAGACGAGTAGGTTACTATTTGCTAGTTGAAACAAAATATGAACACGGAGTGAGCGTGTCAGAAATTGATAGATACCTGCTCTAATTACAATAATATATTACACCTAATATCAAGATTTAGAAGTTTATAATGAAAGTTAGTAAAATTACTGAAGTTAAATACCTACTTCTCACATGAGGAATTAAAGCTAAATGTAAGCAAGGATAAATTCAATAAGAAGAGAGAATAACAAATTTACCATAGTATATTCAATTTTCTTTATTCAATAAAATTACAAGGACCACTTAAAATCGTCTTCTTACATGCTAGTGAATCTAGGTGCCGGTTCCTCCTAACCCCAGTTCAAGAAGAATCCGGCAAGAAACTTGTCTGGTCCTAACACTTTTTTGTATGATCCTTTACAATTTTACTCAACACAAGTACCCTCCTACAAAATAAACACCATAAGGAATATAAGGAAAGAATGACAGAATAATTAACTGATACAAATGTATGTAGTTCACAAAGATAATATAGTTTTAAAGTTACCAAATAACCATACAGAGAACAACACAAAAAGTTAACGGTACACATATTAAATACACACAAATATATTTTAGTACAATATTATTGCAAGGCACTTATCTTTCTAGTTCGGTGGTCACTCCAAATCTACCCGTCTTAGGCTTTAACCTCGCCTTTTATACATTTTTGAAATATATACAAAACATCACACCATATTCATTATTCAACCAATCACAGAAGCCTATTAAGAATCTAAGTATAATAATAAAAGTTATTTACTAAATAACAATAAAAAGATGTTAAAATATAATTCAAGAAACAATGGATTCATAGTTTTGTTATATATGTCTTAATAAAAGAATTATAACGAATTTACCGATTTAGTAAACAATCAAATGAAGGACTTGTAAATATCAGAATAATGAGAACAGAAAATAATAAAGTGAAACATTCGTTAATAAATCCAAACTAATTAATAACTGAAAAATAGTAAGAAAGTATGTATCGAACAATTAAATTTACAATATATAACAATCATTGGATACTTTCGTTCTGAAATCCTAATTTCGTTCTCAAATGTGTGTGGTGGTATAATCATTTTTATTACAATAATATTTATTAAAGCATATTATAATTTAAACAAACTATAAAATAATAATAAAAGTATAAAACTGTTTAACTATTTATAAAAACAACATCTGTGTTTTTAGCTGTGAACTAATTGAATGACAGGTGGATTTTTATTGAATTCTTACGAGTATAATTTCAATTATTCTGTCAAGCGCAACTGGAAGTGACAAGTAAGTTGTATGTAAGTACGAGTGTTGGTGGAAGTAATATTATTATTATTATTTTTTTTTATTTTTTTTTATATTTTATTTATTAAACAAAATCCACAGCTCTTAATAAACAATATTTCTTAATCTAATGCATTTATCCTAAAGCCAATAACGGATATACATTTTATGTTTATCACCTATAATTTAGAAGACAGTCACTAACCAAACATGTTATTAGTTAATAGAAAATACCTATTAACAATTATACATTATAATTATGTGAGTGTATGAGAGTTGTGTAAAAACGTGTGTGTGTGTGTGTGTGTGAGAGAGAGAGAGAGATATGATAATTATTGGTATGCATAATATGATAATTACTAATAAAACTGACACAAACTTATACATTTTCACAAAGAATTCTGAGAATTTTACGTTTAAACACCTGCTTGCTACAATAGAAAATATCAATTTGTTTAAATTGTTTGTTGTAGTTTCTGTGGTCTGTTAATGTAGGTAATATAGTGAGGGTTCCAAATACAGCTGCAATACTCTAGAATGCTTCTAACATAGGAATAATACAGAACCTTCAAGCAACTAATGTCAGAAAAAGGGCGGCTAACACGCAGTATAAAACCTAAAGCTTTGTATGCTTTATTGACAATTATATCTATATGTTCTGAAAATGTTAATTTAGAGTCTATTTGTACACCAAGATCCCTAACAGATGATTATTATTATTTGCACTCCAAAAGATTCTATGTTCTTTTCTGCTGTTTTTTTTGTGATTGTTACATGTGTTGTGACGTGTCCAGCTTCGTTAGGTGTTAGGCAATAGTTTTGTAATTTTGCGTACACCTTTTATATATTTAATGGTAAGCTCTTTTTCACGAGCATCAATTTTTCGTTTCAGCACTTCTTTTAGACATCTCTTATACGTTTGCTGCTGTGGTGTTTGGTCAGCAAACATCTTAATACCATCTGATTTGGTATTGTACCTGTTACGAAGTATATACCACAGATGCTTGGGTTTGATAGCACACTTTTATGGGACGGGAATTGTTTGTGTTGAATTTCCCAAGTCGAGTGATATGGACTGCTTCAGTGCACTCTGCATTTGCAATCCTCGTAATCCTTGCTACTTTACTTTTGTCCAGTTTTTTTCTTTCGATCCTAATGTCTGAAACGAGCTCTGGAATTCCAAAGACTATTATGTTCGTGCTCCTTTCTTCTCTTTCTTTAAGTTCTGCCATCATCATCTCCAGCGCAGTTGTAGAAGGTATAGCTGTAGAATCTGTAGATGTAGACGGTGATGGGTTGACTTTAAGTAGTACAACATCAGATTTTAGCATGTTGATCATTTTTTCAGTTCCTGTGCTCCTTGCTTTTAGATGTAGTATGTTAGATTTCATTATATTTTGCTCTGTAGTAAGGTTAGTGATAGTGTCTTTTATATCACTCATCTGTCCTTTGATTGTTTTGATGTCACTTGAGAATTTGTCCATAAATTCTTTTTGATTTAGGCTTAGTGTCATCATCATGTTCATCATTTGCGATAGTTGGTTCCGAATTTTGCTTAGCTCTTCTTTAATTTGCAACGTGGATCGTGCTTCTCTATCTGATGCTTCTAAGAGTGAGACTCCGCTACCAGATTTGGTTGCGATCCGCTGAGCTCAGAGGCTAAGGCACTTCCAGTAAGTTGTCTTGTTCCAATCATGATCCGTGTTTCGTTCTTCCTGGGGGTCGACCATAAAGCTACATTCCGAAATTACGGACCGTAGTTGCGGCCAATTTTTACCATAAAATACATTTATTCCACGTTCGATCCCGAAAACGGCACGTGACAATCCGTCATTTATAATTCCAAACATGAAGCGTCCACACCAACGAAGTGACGGCAGTTTGACAACACTTCTCTCGTGATTTTAACCTTCAATTTCACGAAAGCTTAAGAGCTAGCTTTTTACTTTCGTAAGTAACAATTTTAGTGTTTAAAGTACGCTAATGAAAAAATACGAATGAAAAAATGTTTTGGGTGCCTGCACTGCTCTACACAGCTGCTGAATAGTATCCCGGATGAGAGACTTTGGCCCTCTGTGACCACTCATTGCTCCTTAATAGCAAAGAGATGCGTGCACAAAATTGATCGTTCATATACCAGGCGTACCGGGCTTCTCCTTGGTACTGAATGCGGAGCTGGGCTGAAAAAAAATTACAGATATCATAATGAAATACACCACCCATATTATTATTATAAATTCAACATGGTCTTTGTCTTACCTTTTCACAGCTAAAGGGCTGAACGGATCTTGATGAAATTTGGTAATGAGATAGAAATAGTATCTTAGAGACCGGCATGGTCTATTTTTTTATATAATTACTACGCATGTGAAGTTGCGGTCAGCAGCTAGTACACAATTAAAAGGTATTTTATGATGTAATCAAATTAATAAGATCATTATATTATGTTTAAAGCCATAAACATAACATACTCATGTCATTGTGCAAGACTATTGCATGCAGGAAATGCAAGTGATGGTGACCCAGGGGGTGGGAGCTTTATTCTCAGTATATGTTCTTGGGGGCGGAAATAAATTTATTGCAATATTAAACTTACCCAGACCACCAACTACATATGTATCGGGTTCACCATCAACCCTCCTGCAACAAGAGCGTTACGAGCGTGTCAGTCCACAGCTTTTATTGGCAAATTAGGTTCGGTGGTGTTGTTTGAATTGTCCCACATATATTTTATATTATATGCGTTCAATTAATTTAAATTGAACGCGAATATATTATGTATATATTATGTGTAATGAATGTAGTAATGAAGTAAAGAGAATTAAAAATCCCTTATTATTTTAAAGTTATTTATTCACAGTGCGAACTCATCTGAATTCGCTGCGTGACACTTCATTAGGGTTTATTTTCGTTTTCCGAAATACCGGCGCAAAGCAATGTGCTCATTATACGCACTGGCTGATATGATCGAGTGGTTACTAAATATTTAGTTGATAAAAGTTTTGGAACAAGGGATTTTAGGATTTCGTTCACTATACTTAGGGGTTTAATTACAAAGAAAATAACCTCCACCTATTCAAATTTCTGTCTGTGTCAAAACTTTGATTCTGAAAGGCTCAAATTCTTGGACTCTGGTACCTACCTTCTAAACATAACAACGGTTTTGTAAATCCTAATAATACTTATTATAAAAGTTTAAGTTTATGTGAATTGTTTTTTTGTTTGTTATTTACATAATCACATTATAATGGCTATACGGTTTGTAAACAGGTTGACACATGGTATGAATAAATAAATGATGTGGATGGATTATATTTCACACAGCACCATTTAGCCCCGATCTAAGTAAAGCATGTACTGTATGAACCAAATGAATACTTATAATATTGTAAATAATATTTGATGATACTTTATAATACAGTATAGATATAAATGTGGAACTGACACATTACTGACCGAGCAAACTCGAAGCGTGAGCGAACGTTTTAGCTTAGGTGATAATGCTTTCGTATGTCTGTAAAGCCTGCGTGTGTCCGGATGTTCTCCTCTACAGGTCGCATTTCACAACCGATTCTCATGAAATTTTGTGAGCCGGTTCTATAACAATATAATTTTTTGCCAATATAGTTTTTGGCAAATTTTCAAAATGGCGGAGATATGGGGGTTGAAAACATAAAAAAAGTTATATTTCCGTCATTTCGAAAAGTGTTCGCGTGGTCTACCACTCACAGTGCCACTAGTATAGACTACTTGTTATCTACGTACCACGCAGACAAAGACGCGGGCAGCTAGTGCAAAATAAACGCCGCGTTTGTCAAAACCAGTGCGTGCATCAGAGATCCACAGTGTTCATTATCATTTGTATTCAGAGTCGAAAGCGGGCACCTGGAGGGCTGTCATCCAACGAGATTTATGTTGTTCAGTGGAAAAGTGCGCAAAACGCACCTTTGTATGGTAATGTTCCTTGACACGCTCAAAACACAACATAGATATGTCTTCGAGAAGCAGTAAATACGTATTAAATACACTCTACATAGTACCAAACTAAGCCTAAGTTGTATTATGTTAAATACTTATATATTTTTCAATACTTATGAAATGAATTCAATACTTGCGAAATGTACCTATGTCAATGATACAAAATACAAAATCCAACGACTCCCGACTCTGCTGATATTAAACAGACTCTACCTACCTTACCTTTATTATCATATTTAATAATAATCATGCACCGATGCACGAGTCATACATCTGCGGTTGCTTTAAATCTTTTTTAAATTACTGGGTTTTTCTCTAAGCTATGCGCAAGGATGCTAGCAAGGAGACCAAACCTACCAATAGGATTGCTTTATGGGACCTATTACATTACGACCGTGATTATATAATTAAATGCCTTTCTATGGCGTTCCTAAAATACCAAAGCAAGTTTTAAATAAAATGCGCAACGGCTCTTATTCAGGCTAATGGGTCATGGGTCATTCACTACTGCACTAAGCAAACTCAATTCAAAATTTATTATAAAATATTTCCTAAATAGTGGTTGATTTTAAAGAGGCCTCGGATTTCAGAAATATCTACATTAAAAAACCCATTCAAAACCATTATATTTTAATAACGTTCAGAATTAGCTGTAAATTTCTCTTTACTCCATTTATATTATTAAGTAAAATTTATAACAGAATGAACGTTAGTTCGTAAGAAATGAAATTGTATACATTTTAAAATAATACGTTGAAAAACTTGAAACATACGTAAATACAACAGCAGAAAATGATACATATATTACATATTACGATGCGACTACCGCAGAACGGCATTTTGTGATAAGCCTTTTAATATCTTATCTTTGCGACTGTACCAAACGTTTTTATGGTCCATGCATATTTAGTCAAACAGTAATATTGTTTAAAAAACTTTTGGTTATGATGAGAATCGGGTTTCTTGAGAACAAACCATTTGCAAATAATTTGAACGTTATTTTCTATCAATGACGTCATGGATTAATCTTTTGATCTCGTAGTACTATTACTGCTTTATACACATACTGTGCTTAAGGATTTCGAACTTCAGAATGCGATGTTTCTGCTTCATTTACATTTTATGTCATCGCTAATCGAGAATCCGTGTTGTAGAGTTATCTTCGTGCTCGGTTTTGTTCAAGCGCTCACTTTACTGAAGTTAATGAAGTAACATTTTTCTTCTTCAACCGAATTCAACATTGTTTTTTTAAGTTAGACTTACTGCCACACTCGGAGTTATTAATGTTGCTTAAGATTCTTCTTAGTACCTATAGATAGTACCTATATATTTTCTGGTAACCTCTAAAGACATGAACTTAAGCGTAATAAGATTAAGCCAGAAGAGTTAATCTGTTCGCCTGCGGCTTTTTATACCTTTGATGTTCTAAAAATTACAACAGCTGTTTTTAAAATATGGCGTAGGAGATGGGTCGTCAAAAATAATAAATTGTTTAATAAACCTACTAGGATCTCTCAAAATTACAGCACTGTAGAAGAATCTGAACGAAATTTCCAATTATAAACTATTTATACATAAAAAAAATATAAATCTACATTGAGTTATTAAGGCCTATTTTACCTATGTGAAAAAAATATCTGTTTACCGAAAATTCAAATTGCTAAATTAATAACTGCTACTATTTACATTCCATGAACGGTACAATCTAAATAGTTGGCACAATAACCTTCATAAACTTTTTATTAACACAGTTTAAACAACTGAGTAATCTACCGAGAAATCTAATCGATATTTACCCGATAAGTTCAAAGGAAATGACGTAGGCATGACAGTATGACATACAGTTTACTTCAACTTTCAAATTCGGGTAAATATCCTCCCGAGACTACACTTTGTTTTACATTATCTTTCCCCTACTACCTCACAGGCAAAAGAAAATAGACCAATTTATAGGCTTTTACAAATTTACAACAATAATACCCTAACTACTAAAATCGCAAGAAAAATACTCTCTGTACTCTCTAAATACGTGTTAATACACGAAACCTAAAGAATTTTCAATTGAAAATCCTTTTCTTTTTCTTCGTTAATGGCATGTGTCATAACAATGTCAATTTTGCAAATGTATTTAATGTAAGTATTTAGATTGTCTAAAGTATGTCACAAACCGTATCTTGTCGTTTGTCATTAGTTATTTTATATAAAGTGGTGTATTTTAATATAAAATAGTTATACGGATTATTTTTGTTCCAATCACAAAGAAACACAAAGCTTTTATTTATATTATTCACACCCGAGTCAATAATTCTAGCTCTATTTAAATAAAATACGGAAAATACGAGTAAAATCCGAAATAACTTGAGAAAAATAAATAAGATATGAGCACAATGTTTGTTTTGAAAGACGGCTAAAAATAAAGTTATCCTATTGTTCGGTTGAGGAATTCCTAGCTGACAAAACTTTGACATACTTTCTTTATTTATTTAATGAATTTTGAATTGACAAGTGGGATTGCTCGTTGGTTATTTCATGAAGTAACATAGCACTTCTAAATTTTTTATTTTTTTCTCATGCTATTGCATGTTTTATTCAGTAACTTTAGCGGAATTTTAATCAATAATTTGTGACTTCATAGCTCAAGTATAGACAGTTGAATTATGAATGTTTTATGGTGCAATGTGGTTTGAACGACGAGGAATCCCGAGAAAGTTCTAGACGGCCATTCCGCGAAGACGTTCAGCATTGACAAATGACCATCGACTAAGACTTTATTATCAAACAATTACTTGATACTAGCAAAATTGTCGATAAAACAGTACGATTATAGGAAGAAAAGAAGATGAAGAACTGCAATTTTAGTTATAATTGAGATACATGTTTAAACTTATATTCCCTAGAGGCTTTTAATTAAATAGTCGATAATTAAATTAATTCAAATTAGCTTCCATCAATGTTTATGGTGACTGATTGCCCAGTCTGCTCTATCGATCTCAATTAGCTGGTTCCAACCATTAAACAATCAGACCACTCCAAAACCGTTAATGCAAATACAAAGTATTTACACAGTTAGGCCTACCACGCAAATAAATAAATAGTGTCGGACATTTCACACAGCATCGTCTGGCCACAAAGTAAGTTGAGCTTGTGTTATGGGTACCATATGACTGATATACCACTCTTTTTTTTTACATAAATATACATATTATACATAGAAACACCCAGACCTGACTTGCAGATCATACAAACATTTCTCCCGCAGGGGGAATTCTCCTCAACCTCCTGCGTTTCAGGTGTGCTCGTCCACTGCGGTTTAAACCGTGCTATTCTATAGTCTATATTGAAGCACGTAATTTTTAATGCGTTTTTAACGCTTACCTCTGATCCATTTTCAACAGTAAAGCACAAAATAATCGCCGAGATTTAATTTTCAATGCGCGCTATGCCTTAAAACCTGGAATCATTTTATAACACGATTTTTTTTTAGCAATGGTATTAGCTAAAAGTGTTTCGATATATAGATTGAAAAGCTGGAGAAACAGACCTTGCTGACCCAAACAGAACTAAATGCTAAGTACCTACTTTTCATGTTTAAATATTGTGTAATATTAACCTTAAGTTAGTAAGTTTTTCTTTTTTATCTTCGATCTACCTGCGTTTGACCACGATCTCGCCTGATGTTAAGCGACGATGTGGCCGACGACTGCGTGCCCCAGATTTAGAAGACACCTATTTGCTCGAGTCTTGAAGAGACCTAGATTGTAGTTTTCAGGAAAGACAGACGACGGCAAAGCATTCCAGCATTCCTTGGCTTGTACCCATTATAAATGTGGAAACAAAGCGCTTTGTTCGTAAGGGTGGTAGACTGACAAGGTATGGATGGTATTGAGCGGTACTTCTGCATGTCCTGTTTTTAGTTTCCTTACAAGTTTATAAATGTGTTCCTATTTGTTCATAACTTGTGTGATAAACCAGGTTGTTGTGTAGAATAATAATAACTAGTGGTCGCCCACTGGTCGAAATTTGACCATAACTAATTAATAATTAATGTATGTTTAATGCATAATTCAAAAAAATATTAGCATTCGGCACTCCTTCTCTATATAAACAATAAGTTTGCAAAGTTCATACTCCTCCGTCCGCGCAATTTTCGTAAAAAGGGGTAGTCAGTTTTTGCTTCACCTATTAATATATAAAATATAATATAATAATGCTGGACATTTCAGCATCATCTGGCCCCAGAGTAAGCATAGCTTGTGTTATGGGTACAAAATGACTCATATATTGACAAATACTTGCAGATCATACAAACATTTATCCCGTGGTGGGAATCGGTCCCGCTACCTTTTGCGTCTCAGCTGGACCTTAGTTCACTGCCACAGAGCCACAGAGAATATTAAAGTATTGGTTTGATGAGTTGTTTTTCTTTTCTTTACTTTCAACAATAGCAAATTGGGTATTAGGATTTCTAGAAACATTTAAGTGAAAACGTAGTACTTATACTCTAATTTATAAGTTTAATTAATGTAACTGGTACTGTTAATTAAAGTAAATAAAATAATGAGAATCTGAATATTGATTACGTTTGTCAGGTTGGCAGTTTTCTTATTAATTTCTTCGATTAATTAGTCATCTAAGAGCAATTTCATGTTGTCGTTTGGAAGATAGATCTTCATACAAAACAATACCCATACAGGCTCACTCTAAATCTTAATTAAATAATAATTAATAACACGTTCGCGGAGGCGGATTAATAAATTTTAATTGTGATGAATGATGCCTGGATTCAAAGGGTTGCCAACCGAGTGCTTAATAACGGATGATATAACGGCTTACCTCGTTGAAGCTATGCAACGGTTAGCACGGTCATCAAATGAATAATAAATAAAATAAATATTAGTGGACAGTGCACACAACACCATCTAGCCCCAAACTAAGCATAGCTTGTATTATGGTGATCAGATGACTCATATAATAATTATATATTTTTAAATACACACATAAGATCATTTATAACACCGAGCCACATAACCAACACATATGTTCAACACACAAAATGTTTATCCTGGGAGAGAATCGAACCCTCAATATGATGGTTAGTAGTATTTAAAACTGACTACCACAAAACCTGTATACAACAGCATCCTTCTGGACTGAGGTTTGGGATTGGTACTTTAAAAGACGATTTAGAGTAATCTTTGTTTCGAAACCATACACCCATACAAAATTATAAAATTGAAACTGTCTGTATCTGTCTTTATTATGTTTATTTATGTTTTATTTATGTTTCTTTATTTATAATATATTATAAATAAAGATAGAAGAAATAAAGATTAATATTTATATATACCTTTTCTGGGCTGAACGGATACACGGATCTTAATAAAATTTGGTGAAGAGATTCTATTTTAAGGAAGAACATTTTTTATGCAAGTACTCGCATGCGAAGCTAGTAAAGGAATTAAACTATTTGACTTTCACTTTGACTTACAGAGCACCTAACTCTATGGAAATAGCTTAAAGGTATATGTATCTTATATTCATAATGTAGCTAATGAGTTGTTTAAATCTCTTGCCATCTTTATTCATTGACATAAGAAGACAAGGACAGAGCATGCTTGAACGCCGCGCTAGCTAAATATGTTATAATAGGATATAAATACAAATACAAAATATTTATTTCTCAAAACTTAATACCTATATGATTCATTTCATGGGTGTGGGATCCTCTTTTAAGTATATATATACCTGTGTTAGAGGGTCTCGCTCTTCCGTAGTACAGTTATATACATTAAATTAAGTTAAGCGAATAAATAAGATCAAACAAAATATAGGTTAAATTTAATTAATGTTAGTTACATCAATTAATGGTATTTCAGATAATATATAAAGTAAGTCATGTGTTATGTACATTTACATTGATTGTGTGTACATACAAATATGTGTGTAGTGTTAAGGCACTCTTGAGCACTGTTCTGCCACTAGCATGGGTAATTCAGGAGAGCCCAGGTGAGTATGTATGTGTGTGTGTGGATGCGTGTGTGTGAATATGTGTGTGAGAGTGTGTGTGGGAGTGTGTATATGTTTGTGTGTGTGTGTTGATTTTACGAAACAATTTCTAGGAGTTTTTCAGTTTCCTCGTAGTTTAGTGTCAGTAGCCATTACAGGGAGATAACGAGTATATATCGCGTACTACCTTTTACCTAACCGTTAACTTCTACTATAACTTCGTATGAGACAGTGTAGCCAACTCAATTAATTTACGGCACTAAGGCTTCCGTCATAGCGCAAATACACGTTATAAATAAACAAAAGTGACCTTTATTGTTTTGAATAGTCATACTCGTAATAAGGTATGAATACACCCTAAGCACAAATATTGTCTGTTATCAAATAGAGTCAACGGAATATCCCGGAAACAACGTATGTTTGAGGGGTTGGCAAATATACATAACGAGAAACACGCAATTTCCTAAGCAGTTACCTCGTGAACCATCTAGAATTGTAGCTGGTTGAATGATGGTGGCCGCTATTGATAGATGGAAAGCGGTAACCAGATAGAGTAGGAGTTCAAACCACAAAAATATCTACACACGGCGTAGTGTGGGGTCTTTAGATTTCAGATTTCACCTATTTTACCATTTCGTTACAGTAATATCGACATGTCAATTATACAATATTAATAATATACTCTTACAACCTAACATTCTTCCCACTCACATTTGTATCAATCAGAGAATGAACAACTCTTGTACTTATTTAAATGGGAGAATGGGTATTCAAAAAAGTTTTTGTTTGAAGTCATCTAGCAGGAGCCTTGAGATTTTTAAAAGTAGTTTATAGTACATGTCGAGCTTTAAGCAAAAATCTTTTATAATGTTTTGACAATAATTGTGCATATGCATTTTTATGGGTAAATCTTTTTGTAAATACACACCAAAACGTCCCACCGATACAGCCGTGTGGGTTGGTTACAGCGGCCATATTTAAAAAGAAATACTTATTTATAATGCCACGGAGTTAGCTTTGGTGTGAAGACTGCATTTCACCACACTGGTTCGAGATAAAAGTGACACGATTATAAATATAACACTGATTTGCTTCTTCTGATGTGTGCTTTAGTTAGAACTTGAACGTTGACTGATGACTGCTGCATATGCCACGGCTGATAGATGAGAAAGCGGTAACCGTATAGAGGAGAAGCTAATGAATCACAAGATAACGACATCTGGTAAGAGTAAACTAGTCGATTATCTTTCCTTACAAACACCAAAGAATGATCACACCTTCATCTGATGTTGAAGATTTAAAACTAACAGTGGTTTGAATTTGTCTCGTCATAATCTATGCTCGTATCGCAACAGAATCGTAAAAAAATATGGATTTGAAAGATACAAACCTTAATAAAATTGTATTTCAACACTGATTTTAGCAGAACTTTGGGCGTTGTAAAAATTGTATATGAAGTAAGCAAACTCTAAAATGATTTAGATACAACCATGGTTTATTTATTCAAGAGCTTAAATAATTTTATTTTTAAGAGATATATTTAGTAGTTTTTTAATGACAACTTTTGAGCTAAAAGTCTGTTCATAATTTTTACGCGGTCGTTTTATATAGATATCGGTCCAATCTAATCTAATATGATTTGACATTACTGCTCCTTACTGCTCTTCACTATGCTTCGTGTACGTCCATTATTTTCTTACACTATGCTAGGTAAAATGCATTTTAGATGCGCCTACTGACAAGTTTGTGACGCTGACTATTGTATCCTTAAGAGTACAAATAAACTTCACAAAGAAGAACACTGTGTACAGCATTTGAAAAAGTAGACCTACTTTTTTGTATTTCTTTATTGTATTTCTTTGCGAATCTGTTAATTTGAGTACTGCACTGCAATCAAGCCAATCACATAATTTTATGATGAAAATAACATCAAACTACCGAAGGCCTTAAAAAATTTTGACTGATCCAAAATACCAAATTAAAAAACGAAACTATAACGACGACTACAAGGTGTTGACTAATATCGCACAACAATAAATTCACACAGTTGACGTCGACTACAAACTTTTAATCCATACTTAGCGCCGAGTAGAAACTCTACATCCTACATGTTAGACAGTTTATTTTTATTTACATTTTATACTAACATTTAATATAACATTAAAATTTTTATTTTGTAATTTTTTTTTTTAACTTTTTTTTCTACCGCGTGTCTCGCGATAATTGTCGTCATATTTTAGATTCAATTCTACACTCCAGCTCTTGCTCTAATTGTTACGTGGAGGGAAACCAACGAGCTAGGAAGCACCCAAATGTTCATTTATCCGAAAGTGATAAATAGGCGCGTATGAATTTCGGGTGTATCGACCCCACAGGGGTGGTATAATGCATTTATTATAAGCAAATAATAATGCTGCCTTCGTAAGTTAAATTCAGAGGGGGTTTTAATTAGGTTCGTTTTTAGAAAGCAAATGATTGGTTTAGACTTGTAATGATTGGTTTTTGTTTAAATTAATGAAGTCTTAACTTAGTGTGTGTTTGAATTTTATCTTCCTATAGTGTCACTAGGAAACCTTCTTTAAAACTAGGGTGGTGAATGAATTAAAGTGCGCCTTAGGACTCTGTTTCTGCACTTTTTGAGATTTGGATAATTAATCAATATTCTTGCAGCTTAAACACGTTAAAGGAAAATATCATGAGGAAATCATTACATCTTGTTCAAGAACCAAAACTCGAAGGTATGTGTCATGTGCGATGGGCTTGCATCCTGTAACTGATTATGAGTTAAATATCATGTTTAAGTGTGCCTCTGACTATCCCCTTTAAATCTTTCTACTACTACTACTACTACTTACGTATGAATCAGGAAAGGAGCCTCTGAGTCGCATATTAATCTTTTCACCGCACTGGTTCGAAATACTGGTGACACGATAACATCTCAGAGGTGTCTTGAAATAATCTATACTTATAAAAGAGCTTAACCTGACTGACTGACTCATCATCGCCGAGCCTAAACCGCTGGAGCTAGAAAGCTGAAATTTGGAAGGTAGCTTTCTTTTACAGCAAAACCATACACTAAGGAGCGATTTTTGAAATTCAACCCCTAAGAGGATAAAAAGGGATAAAAACTAATGTATGAAACTTTTTAACGCGTGGTGCGATTTGCTTGAAACTTGATATGAATAAATAAAATGCAAAATAAATGGATACATGTTTCAGGATTTTTCAAAATAACCTTAACAAAGGGGTAAAATGGGATGTCCAAGTTTGTATGAGAACTTTTTAACGGGTGGTGTGATTTCTAAGAAACTTAAAATGCAAAATAAATGGATACTTGTTTCATGATTTTTCAAAATAACTCTCATAAAGAAGTAAAGTGGGGTTTTAATGTTTTCATGGAAACTTCTTAATGCATTCATGCCAAACTAAGCATAGCTTGTTATATGGTGACTAGATAGCTGAAAGAATACTTATATATTTATAAATGCATACATAAGATACCTTATAACACCCAGACACAGAACAAACATCTCAGGAATCGACTCAGGAATCTCAGGAGTCGAATCGAATCTCAGGAGGGAATCGACCCTCAACCTACAGCGCAGAAGGCAGAGCAACTACCAACTAGGTCAGTAGTCATATCTAAATGTCTCGCCAGTTTCAATAAAATTAAGTTGGTTATAAAGTAGGACATCCAATTTCCACCGCTGTAACTGTACACTATTGTAGAACACAACCCTAGTGTTTCTATTTTAGATTGTTCAGTTCAGTTAGCGACCAACGCAATATCAATTATCGATAAACCGGTACCGGCCGAACATTCAGGTCACCTTTAAATTGCAATAGAGCACTATACTCCCAGCGACAGGTATTATTAGGCAATCCAGCATTGTGATAGTGATGTGCGATTTTCTATCGATGTTTATGAAAAGTTGGATTTCAAAGACCTGTTAATTGTATAGGGTCTTTCATTAAGCGTGTCCTATCTTTAAATTTAAATAAAACAAAGTGTGTGTGATATATTATCGAAATTATTTATTTATTTGAAAGATGTAGTGATGCCATTATGTGTGGAATATGACATCATTCAAATGTCCGCCACGGCTTCTCTGGGTGGAGCGCATGCGAGATATCCAATTTTCCATGACTTTTGCGCATAAATCAGGCTGAATTTGACTTATGGCATAGGTTATGTTGGCTTTGAGGGCCGCTGTGATTTGTGGTTTATTCACATAGACCTGCGACTTAAGAAAACCCCACAAGAAAAAGTCTAGCGGGGTTAAGTCACAAGATCTCGGTGGCCAGTTCACATCAGCTCCACGTGAGATGACCATGCCCTCAAATCTCTCATGCAGAATATTCAATGTGTTCAATGTGTTCAATATGTTCAACATGTCGTTGGTGTTCAGATGATCCAGTTTATGCCAAAAAAGTTGGTAATCATCGACCTATAGCGCTCGCCATTGACAGTGATGGCCTGGCCAATGTTGTTCTCAAAGAAATATGGCCCGATGACGCCGCCAGCCCAAAACCCACACCAAACTGTAACTTTTTCGGGATGCATTGGACGCTCTTGAATCTCATGCGGATTGGTATCATCCTAAATTCGACAATTTTGTTTGTTTACGTACCCATTCATCCAGAAATGGGCCTCATCGCTGAAGATAATTTTTCTGTGAAAATTACGGTCAGTTGCTAACTGCTCCAGTGCCCATTCAGCAAACACACGTCGTTGCCTATGGTCGTTTATCTTCAATTCCTGGGTGAGTTGAATTTTATACGGGTGCAGGCCCAAGTCACGACGCAAAATTCGCCAAGTTGTGGTCTGTGAAAGGCCGAGTTCTTGTGAGCGACGCGAAATCGACTGCCTCGGATTCTTCTGCACACTCTCACGGACAGCGGCAATGTTTTCGGCAGACTTTGCGTTTCGTTGACGTACGGGTGTTGGTCGATCATTTACCGAACCAGTGGACTCAAATTTATCCACCACACGACGAATAGTCCTCTCGGTAGGACGATTATGGCGACCGTAAAATGGGCGAAGCGCGCGGTGCGTTGCCCGAACAGAACACTCATTTTGATAAAACAATTTTATCATTTGCACGTGTTGTTGAATGCTATAGCTATCCATGATGGTTTGGCAAAACAGAATGAATAAATTATAACCAATTTGACAGATGTAGCTTCAACAAGATGGCCGCTACCAATTGTCAAAGTTCGGACGTGCCTATTGGAAGACCCTTTATATGAGACAGCATAGATATTAATAAAATTAAATAGATATTTGACTCACTTTTTATTATTAGTTCTGTAGTTGGGAAACGCCGACAGGGATTTGGCGGCTTATGAAATCCCACAAGCATAGCTTAGACAAAGTAGTAAAAGGTTATAACTGAAGAGAAGGAGATAAAAAGAGATAGGTAACATCCATAATAACTATTATAAATTTAAAAGTATCTCCGTCTATCTTTTTGTCTATTTGTTTGTTACCTTTTCACGGCTAAAAGACAGAACGGATCTTGATAAATTTTCATACCGAGATAGATTGTAAATTGGAGGCGAACATATGTTACTTTATATGTAAGTAACACGTGTGCAAAGCCACGGGCAGCAAGTATAACATCTGGGTGTGCTAATGGATAGTTGTTTGTCGTGGGGCCCACAACTTGAACTGGTGAGCTGAAAGCTTTTTGCTTCCGCTGGTTCGCTTAAGAGGTTGCGTAATTTTATCCCCACAGCTACTAAAATTGCACTTGCATAATCTCTCCTACTTCCAATATTAGATTACGCCAACTCATGTTATCTCGACCTCACAGAGGACCAGCTGAACAAACTTCAGCGTCTCCAAAACTATGGTATTAGGTTTATTTACGAGCTCCGTAAATATGAACGCGTATCTGAGTTTCGAGAGAAACTGAAGTGGCTCCCGCCTTTGCCGAAATACTCACATTCTTTCCCTTCTGTTCAATATTCTCCACAATCCCTCAACTCCCCATTACCTAAGAGAACGCTTCGAGTATCTCCATTGTGAGAGTTCTCCATTGTCGAACTCTTAGGTCCTCTGAAAACCCCCTCCTTAAAATCCCAATGCATAGAACCAGCTTCTATGCTAATTCCTTCTCTGTTCAAGCTGTCCACTTATAGAATGCGTTACCAGCTTCCATAAGACAATCCCCTTCACTTACCGTGTTCAAAGCTAGGATCAAAGAATGGTTTCTCTCTGAATCGTCATGAATCATCGATATGTTGTTTTTGTAAAATTATGTTTATTAGTTCTTGTATTATTTTATAACTATTTATTTAAATTTGTGTTAGGTATCTGTATTTGTGTATATCTTTTATGTAAATATATATAAGTATCAATAATATTGTGTAAGTTTATTGCGTTTATTTTCTTTATATAAGTAGGTTAGTTATAGTTCATAATTTAGTGCACTCCGACCAATCTTCCAAACAACTTAAGCTTTTCTCTATCCAAAGGTTGTCTGGAAGAAATTGCTTCCTTAGCGATAAGAATGCCCATTGTACATAATTTTTCGTAAATAAATTTAGTTATGAAATTGTTATATTTAGTTATAAGGTGTACAATAAAGAATTTTCATTCATTCATTCATTCAACATAAAACAATAAAACCATAAGACGGTATAGTTAGACAGTATAGGTTAATTTGTGTCGCTGTTGCCAAATCCTAATCCTAATTAATATTATAAATGTGAATGTAAGTTTGTTTGTTACGCTGTCATGCGAAAACTACCTAACCGATCATCATTAAACTTTGTACACATATTCTTGGAGGTATTAGAAGAAACAAATAAAAAAAAATACGAATAATATTTATATTATCAAAACAACGTTTGCCGGGTCAGCTAGTATTTAATAAAATCATATGTGTTTGCAACATTGTGTATCGTGTTATGCAAACTTCAATAGATTATTTTGTTGTTTTCCTCTCAAAACAACGAGAATGCTCATAACCGTAATTCCAGGACTCGGTAGACCTTTTTCAGTATTATATTAGATGTCTAAGAAAGGTACATAGAGCTACGTCGAAAGAGTATATTGATGTCTGCACAGTATTTTGCCTCTCAAAAGAATTAATTTTTCAACGATATTAAAACACATTGTCACATCCCTACATGCAGTCGTTCATAGATATCCGGTGCTCATTAAGCGCGTAAGTGAGTTTTAGCGTGACATGGGCATTCCTTGTTACACGCCAGCTCGAGATAAATGGCCTGGTTTTGTACCTTCAAGTAAAAAACTTCAAAACTAAAACCTGCTTATGAAAACCTTCTCAGAGAACACAAAACGTTTTATTGTGGTCAATAATGATAGAACCTGTTTCAATGAAGACACAATATGAGTCCATTCTTTACTAAAACAAGTTATAACACAGCTGAGTTTGTGGTAGCAATCGGTAAATTCATCACAGATGAGACCCAACATTTAAAATTTTGAAAATCAAACCCCATAATTTTGCTATTAAAAAATAGGTACCCTTATTTTCACTACGTTAGCGATCATCAAAAAGGAATATCCACCCCTCAGCGATTTGAATAGAGAATTTTGAAAATAAGTAGAAATTAATTTAGGAGCGTCTTTCGTGCTTATATTATTTGGGGTCTGTTAGACTCCCCTGTAATTACTCGCTCGTAATCAAATCAACGGGGTTCTCAGGTTCTACGGACTGTAGTGAGTTAGGTACCTACCTTTTACAAAACTCACTTAGTACCTATACGATACAGTATGTCCCAGAACTAGAATGGAAATATTGTTGAGAATCAAAGTACCTACTAATTTTATACATATTTTTTTAATCACATTCAAGGTAAGAACAAGTAAAACATGTGCAATTTTACTTGATTTAACATACATGTTTTTCAGGTGGGCTTATCTAAGCTAGGATTGTCAATATAAATTAACGAAATAGAATAAAAAGTTTTCTTTTTAACCGACTTTATCAAAAAGGAGGAGGTTCTCAATTCGTCGGAACCTATTTTTTTTATGTATGTTCACCGATTACTCGAAAAGGGCTTAACCGATTTGGAAAATTCTTTTTTTGTTTGAAAGGGTATTCAAACAAATACTATATAGGTTATACTTCACAGGTGGTCCCATATGTATTTTATCAAAATTGGTCGAGCTGAAAAATCTACGAAAATCTAAAAATTGTATACATCGATGATGTTTTCATGTACTTCGATACCTCGCTGTCTCATTGGAGCGGTGCGTTTATTTGGCCTACCCATATTATATATATACAAAATACATCTACTTTCCACTAAAAATGTATTATAGGCTCAAATTTCATTCAATGAAGTCGGTTTCTTTTTAGTTTTTAAAACGTAATTACTAACTTGTCCCTCCATCTTCGATGTGGTTAGCCGCGAGGTCGTTATTATTAAATTATTATTTATTATTTTTTTATTTATTAAATAGTTAATTATTATTTGTTTATTATTTATTTATTATTTATCAATGTTATGTATGATGTATCAGAATAACAGCATGTCTACTTCAGTAGACCTTCGGAAACAAGTGCAACATTTTTCAATTAGGCCACCGTGATGTTATTTTCGTGAACCTCATTGCATCCATTAGGTGTTCAATTTCCAATATTATAGTAGCAAAAAGCCACCCTTTAGATTTTAACTACGACCAGCGGTATATTTTCTCTATCACATTCAGTAAGTCAATTATTATTATATTCAATCTTAAATTTTTATTTACCTTACTAATGATAATATTGATTGTTGAGTTGAAGCGCACCGACTTCTGAGTAATCTGTGAGCGAAGGCTCTAATGAAGTGCCTACCCGTGTCATTTTGACAGGCCACTTGAGTACGGTGATCTTTTTAGCTTTTCGTCAAGTATTTCTGAAAGTTCCTAATGTCTATAGCCTTCTATTTCCATGTACATGTACAAATTTGAATGCATTTTGGCATTCGGCAACATTCTGCAGCGCAGTAAGCTAATTCCAAAGAGCTGTGATGCCAGACGCAAAAAACAAATATTTCTATACGATCTTGTATTATAATCATTACGCATTAATAACTTAGATTACCTTTTGCCGAGGTTTTAGAATTAACCCTTATCAACAACTTTGTCCTAAATCCAGTTAAGACTATCCCAGAGGGAATCCACAATAAACTGGATATAGACTTATTAAGGGTTCAAAGCCTAGCCTGAGCCGAGTGTAATTAAATTGTTGTAAACTTTGAATAACATTTCAATAACTTTCAGAGAATATTGATGACAGGGGATGCTAACAAAATAATAATAATATATCTATATATATAAAAGAATGTCGTGTTAGTTACACCACTTGAAACTCAAGAACCACTGGACCGATTTTGATAAAACTTAAAATGAATACAGTTAGTAACATGGATTAGGATATGGGCTATTTTTTATCTGCCAGCCGCTAGCGCCATCTATCAATATTTATCCGTAACTTTGATAATCTCTGTTAATTATTAAAAAAATTTGAATAGCTATCATTTTTTAATATCGTACTTTAATATTTATTGTAAAGTTGTAACAGCTCAACGAAGTGGGCACGGGTCAGCTAGTCCATAATAAAATTAAAAATGATGGAATTTCACACAGCACCACCTGGACGCAAAGTAAGCAGAGCTTGTGTTATGGGTACATGACTGACCTACTTATATACTTTTACCTACTTAAATACATACATAGAAATACCCAGACTTGAGACAAATACATGCAGATCATACAAACATTTGTCCCGCGGCGGGCTGAGACGCAGAAGTTTGTGTGTTCGAACACAAACTTCTGCGTCTCAGCTGGACCTTGGCCCACTGCGCCACAGAGGTCGTCAAACATGATAGGCTGTTAACGAGGATTAAGCTCCATTGGACACCGGTCTTTAGATTACGTAAGTCACGACTAGCAATGGACGTAAATTACGCTATCACTGCTCAAACATACTATATCCACGAGAATCAGGGTCGGTTCTGTAGTTTCCTATTCTAGATAAAATTTCCTGATATACGAGCGACCTTATTTTGCTTGCACCAAAGTCAAAATCAGAGTAATATTTTTAATGACAATTCTAAAATATAAAAAATTACATTTGGTTCTATTATATAAATAAATAAATAAATAATCCCGGACATTTCACACAACATCATCTGGCCCCAAAGTAAGCAAAGCTTGTGTTATGGGTACCACAATTATTGAATTCATTTTTCTAGGACTTTCAGCACTTTTATTAAACACATCTTTACATGATGAAACGAGCTGAAACACGCCAATCACACTTCAATTTAATAAATTTAAGGAGTTTCATATCAAAATGTTACTTTAATTCAGTTTTTGCTGTAAATTAATTAATAATGGCGGACATTTCTCACAACATAGATGATATTGTGCAAAGTAAGCAGAGCCCCAAAGTATGCAGAGCTTGTGTTATGGGTACAACATGACTGATATACTACTAATACATTTTTTTATAAATAAATACCCACCCTTACCCGAGACAAATACTTGCAAATTATGCAGCCAGACCTTGGCCCAGAGCGCCATACAGGTCGTCAACGTAGAGTAAATTGGTCTAGTCGAATTTACTGTCGTATACTTAACTGGAAGCGCTCGTAGCTCAGCTAACTCATTCCTTACAATCAAACTGCACCCGTGGGAAGATAAGGCCGGTCGCTGAATATAAAAGAAAGAAGTATAGGTTTGTAACCCATCAAAAAAATCGATAAGCACTCAGATTCCAACAAAAACGGCAATCTGAAACCTAATTAGCAAGGGTCCACTTAAACTGGGTGTAATTACCCTGGCCCTTCAAAAACCCGCTTAACTTGACCCGCTGGAGGGCTCTCCGACACCACATGCGCCCATAATTTGCACGTTAAAGGGCACTTATGACACTCGCCTCTCTCGAGAGCAAAAGGGCTTTATTTTTTAAACGACTTTGAATTTTGGCTTTACTTTTTAACCTCGTTTTGTCAATGATACCTCTGCATATATAGTACTAGCTGCTGCCCGCTACTTTGCACGCGTGATAACTACAAAAAAGTAGCCCGTGTCCTTTTCCAAGGTCTCATCTATCTCTATACCAAAATTCATCAAAATCGGTTCAGCGGTTTTGGCGTGAAAACGTGACAGACGGACAGAGTTATTTTCGCATTTATAATATTATATATAGTAGGGATGGCTATCATCAAACTTTCTTCGGAGAAATGATCTTTGTTTCGGGAAAGATACAACTTCTCTCTCAATAAAAGTTATCCCAATACAGTTTTTTGTTTTAATAATAATAATAATAACGTTTATTTTTCTCGACGAAAAGTTACGCTTAAAAGGTAATTAATACTACAGCAGCCTATCATCATCATCATCATATCAGCCCTCATCAGCCCCTAGAAGTCCACTGCTGAACATCGGCCTCCCCAATAGATTTCCAGGAAGAACGATTTTGAGCCCTCTCCATCCACCGATTTCCCGCGATCTTTACAATGTCATTAGTGGTCGTCCTACACTTCGTTTTCTTGTCCTTGGTCGCCATTCGAGAACTTTTATTTCCCAACGGTTATCAGTTCTGCGAGCTATATGACCTGCCCATTGCCACTTCAACTTCCATATTTTGAGTGCTATGTCGGTGACCTTGGTTCTTCTACGGATTTCCTCGTTGCGGATTTTATCACGTAGTGAAACACCCAACATAGTTCTCTCCATAGCACGTTGCGTGACTCTGAGCTTGTGTATGAGGCCAATAGTTAACGACCAAGTCTCAGTACCATATGTCATCACTGGCAACACGCACTGATTATAGACTTTCGTCTTGAGGCTCTGCGGTATCTGTGACGAGAAGATGTGCCGTAATTTCCCGAACGCTGCCCATCCCAGTAATATATAAATCATAATATATAAATCATAAGTGTATAAGTAGTATATCAGTCATGTGGTACCCATAACACAAGCTCTGCTTACTTTGGGGTCAGATGATGCTGCGTGAAATGTTCGGGATTATTATTATTCGGGATTATTAAATAACTACATAAAGTTGGGAATATATGAAAATTTTAATTAATTAAGGGCTTGATTTAGTACAGAGGTTATTTAGCTATACCACGGAGGTTGGGTCGTAAATTGAAGTGGAATCGAAATTTCGAATGTGTTTGAAAATGGAAAGAATGAGAAAATATATGAAAAAGAAGACGGCGGATTTTGACATTCTGGATAGGAGGGGCGTAAGGCTGCTCGAGCTGAACGTTTTCGGTAGATTTTTCTCTCATGGTTTCCTACAATTACGTGGTGTCTTGTCGTACGTTGTTTCTGTGATAGTTTCATTGTTTGTGTTACGTATATAGTTTATCAGGTCAGTGAGTCAGAAATTTGTTTACGATTTCGTGAAGAAAGACAAGATTCACCCAAGTAATTGTATGAAGCTCTTACACGGCATGGTCTGTGAGTCAGATGGAAACCTAGCGGTGTTATACTCAAGTCTCGCTTTCCCACCCTGTTAGGAGTTCCCCCAGGACCTCTCGGAACGAGCCTGGAGCCAGATTTTACCTCTCCTGAGGATCGGCTTAATGGAACTATGATTGGTTGCATTCTGTGTAAGGAAGGCAGAACCGGACTTAACAGAAGCAATCGGCATAGTCTATCTTTATCTATTTATATACTTGCACATTATATTGCCTTTAATCTACAGATGACATCCCAGGACTTCGGTCTGTCGGACGTAGATTGTAGGGACGTACTAGGGGTTAGGTACAAAGTCGAGGTTTACAACTCGCTGTCCCCCAATTAGCAGCTAGGTAGCTCATCATTGCAGCCTCATACACATTTAAATGTACGAAGCTTGCTTCCAGTATTGCTGATTCACACACCAGATTAGGTTAGGTAGGACATCAGGTACACTACACAATTCGACCGGTTTGCCTAGGTTGTCGAATTACTACTATCCATACCTATACAGTAGTATAAATCTACTTATGGTTCTCGTAGGACTACGTAGTTTAACTGTAACTAAATCGGTGCGCGAACCAGTGGGGAAAACTATCATTGACTAAAAGTTATTAAACTTATAAACTCAATTATCCAATGAGATAGTAATACCAATTATTTACTAAAGATTTAGCTGAAACATTGCACTAGATAATAAATGTCTAGTTGTAAGCAATTATAAATTCTTATGAAATGGAATAACGATTTCCTACACCTTAAATTCAAATGTTCATTATTTGTACATTGTGGTACATATTTAATGGAGACCTTATGGATGAGTCTTACTATTGATTTATTAATAATCATATTAGATAAGTACTATCAAACTCTTGAGGCGAAAGTCCTTCTAGCTTGCTTGAATCTATGGAAATACTAAAGCTGCTATCGACGAAGAGTCAGTATGAATATTACTGTTGATATAATTTTATCTAATTCAGACTTTTACCTAGTAATAGTATAGAAAAATACCTCTCAAGGCTCAGAATTAAGCTATCCAAATTTGATATTATTCATGAAATTAAAGTTAAATTATTCATATATATTCATTAGTATATCTAACACACATTATCAATCTTCTTTACTCTACGGACCTAACAAATAAAATCACAACATATTGTATTAGATAATAATCTGTTTTAGGGTTGAGTAGGGTAAAATTTTTGTGTTGTAGGATTAGGGAACTTCGCCAAGTAGGATAGGTGTTAGGCAGGGCTCTTCTATGTATCCAGTTGCATTCTAAGATGCGATACTAGAAGGTTAACCAGTGGATGGATGGTATGTGAGTTGCTTGCAGACAAACGTAAAGTAGTTGCCCTTGAATGTGTTGGACTGACCTACTACACGGACGTTTTGATAAAAGATTAAGCCCTCTGATACCCCTTTGCTGAACCATGACAGACATACTAATTACTGAAATAAATGTTTTGTTTGTTGTCAAAATTAAATTAGAGTTCCCTTGGGACATGAAATTGTCCATTGCGGAGGAAGGCTGTCCAGGTCACATGGAAAGAAACCTACTATCGCTAGCGAGGA
The DNA here is from genome assembly GCA_948098915.1 of Lampropteryx suffumata. NCBI lineage: Eukaryota > Metazoa > Arthropoda > Insecta > Lepidoptera > Geometridae > Lampropteryx > Lampropteryx suffumata. The sequence continues at coordinate 16,169,269 of OX402557.1, read as the reverse complement.
GGGGCTAGTGATCTAAGCCGCAATAAAAATACATCAATGTATGACTAGAATAACATAAGCTGCTATTAGGAAGTAGTAATATAGAACAAAAATGATTAACTTGCTTAACTACTGAAACTACCGGAATTATTATCTGTATTATATTATCGAGAAAGTGACTATGTCTATCTGTCTGTTACGTTTCGCGGCTGAACTGATTTTGATAAAAAGATAGATCGACTTTGAGGAATGATATAAGCTGCTGTTTGTGTAGATATAACGCGTGCGGAGCTTGATATTATACAAAGTAACATTTAATGACAAGAACTAATATCGTATTAAAATATTGAAATAACTTAAACCGTTATAATAAGGTTTCACAGTAATACTAGATTGGATATAATACTTATTTACTTTATGCAGTTTATAATATTACTAAAGGACAATAATTAATATAACTATAAAATTAAATATCGAACCACAGCGTAGGCAAATCAAAGATATTCTTCATTATAGAGGATGCTTACTTCTAATAATAAAGTTTATAATATTTTAAATACATATCTCAACATAATTCTCTTAAAGAATCAGAGTTGCTATATTCGAAGCACAGCGTAGGATTTTAATCACAACCACTAGACGAATCGTTGGCCAAATTAATAATAGATCAAAGTATGTTGAGAGATTTAAATTATATTATATAATAACATGTAGTTATTTGGGATTAATTTAGGTACTTTTAATTAGTAGAGAAGGCGAAAAAAAAGTTAGGTGCATCGAGAAGTAGTAGTAGGTAGGGGGGCGTTACAATCCGCATTCGGCGAGGCATTTGAAGCGATTTTGGAGTTCCAACTGAAAGCTCTCGGGGCTTTGGATTTGAGCAGGACTTGGGCGAAGAGTAGATTTCATCAGACGCGATCTTTCTAGCTTTACATTTAGATTTAATGAGCCTCTGACCATACGGTGATCACTGCCGGTTATGACCCTGTTGATCACTGAGACATCATTAAATATTTGCTTCTTGGTCGATATATGAGTTTTTCTGCTTCTCGATATTTCGGCACAGTTGCATGCGCCATGATGCGCCGAGATAAACGAGATCAGTTAATCTCGTGATCATGGCGCATGCAACTGTGCCGAAATATCGAGAAGCAGAAAAACTCATATATCATGGTAAATATCCCGTTTCGAGTGAAGACATTGAGGAAGCCTACGCCAAAGAGGTGGCTACTACTAGAAAATAATTAAAGTTGTACCTTGTTTTATTTTGATTAATAGTAGAAATAAAAAAGTCTTATATGTCCCTGTACCAACTTAAGTCCTCTTGCTTGTTTATGAACATGTACTAGGAACACAAAAATATTAACCTAAATATTAACATAAATTTACTTAAATTGCTTTGCTTGATGCCAGATTCGAGTGAGTTTATTTTAGTCATATTCTAAAGGATTGTAACTATTAGAACCATCAAAGGATCAATTAAAGCTTAGACTTAATAAATTGTGTAGTGCTTGAACGTAATTATAAGCTATAATAAGAATATGTACGTTATCTTACCCAAATGAACCTCGCCCAAAACATGAAAGTGATCACGGGGGTCACCCATCCAAATAAACCACAAACAATAACATATTTTTAAAAAACCTGGAAGCTATCCCACAGATATATATAAATTTAGGCCTGCAATAGGTAAAATACTTCTAACGAGGTCGAATAGCCTACTCGCCAAACTAAACTAACCTACCTTCTTTGTCATTCTATAAAATTATATTCTATACATAGAGTTATAACTCTATATGTAGAGTTTATAGAATTTATATTTGAAAAGTAGGTATACTTGTGAAAAATAACTCGACTTGCTTTTTATGTGTTGGTGTGCGCAAATTACAGTTATTCACTACACATTTTTTAATTTTTTATATCCTTATTTATATAATATATTATTTATATTGTATTATTTAAACTAAAGTTATTTTTGATAAAAGACTATAAGTTCAATGAGTTCAATGAGATTAAAATCAAAAGCTGACGTTTCATAAACATATATGTGTATTCATATATGTCAAAATTTTTGCAGGCATCGAATATTGAAAAACTTCGATAAAAGTTTGCTTATTTTATTTTTTAGATAATAAAAAATATAAAAGATCTGAACCAGAATGTGTTACTGCGTAACTTATTAAGTTCTGCTTTCTGGGTCTTTGACGCGTGATATAGGTTTGCTTCTCTATTTTTATTTATCATGATGTGTTATGCCATCAAATACCTAATTTGTCAAAATTAGGCACTGGCTTCATAAATCTTGCAATCAAACCAAATTGAATCTAAAAGCAGCGCTTTAAGGTTCATTTTAAATTGAACTAGTTGTACTGGCCGAGATTCCTGAGATATTTTCAAGATTACATCAACTTCCCCGAACAAGGTCGGAAAATTCACGATAATTTTGTAACTTTTTCAATTTGACTCGAGAACTTTGTGACTATTTTGTAAAGCAATTTGCTGTACAAAAGCGTTTGTACCTACCGTTATAACATAGAGTTCAAAATAAAATAACAGCAACCGCTTTGCGACAGTGGTAGGTACTCAAAATATAGCATAGCAATTATTAGGTAACAGACACCCATTTTGAGGTTTATGTAGTCCAAAAGAAAACCATGTTTTTTGTATATCTTTGTATATCTGTATATTTTAGGGCTACCCCTGATTTTGTTTTTTTGTTTTGTCTGAATTTGAGTTTGCTCGATGACTTTTAATCATAATGTGATGAAAATCTAGATAATGAGTAAAGTTGATTTGAAAACAAAGTTCACGAAAGCTCATTTTGTATGGAGCTTTAGTGAACTCTTTCATTTTTCTTACTAGATTCTGTTGAATTAGTTTGGGATCTGACCACAAGTCATTTTATACAAACTTCAGAAGCCTTTAGAGTCCGTGGTTCAACACTATCTTAGCCAATTTCTTATTTGTTACTATAGGAGACCAATTCCAAGAGAAGTAAAAGTGAAGAAGTCATGTCATGTATCTGTGTGGCACTGTAACAAAAGGGACTAGACACAGCGCGATATTCTAGCGTTGGTATTCTGTGGAAACCTTTAGCGAAAAGACCCTGTGAGATTTTTCTACGTCGATATTTACCCTAAAATAATACATTTTGAAAAATACGGATTTTTACTAACGTATTACTTTGCACCGACACTGTTTCGAACCATCTAGAGAATCTTCATATAGGAGTTTAATTCTCTCGCGTTTTGGATTGCAAAATGTAAAGCATGACATGACTCCCGAATGGAATGGAGAAGTGTTTCTACTCTGTTGATGAATTTATGACAAAAAATAGGACCTGACATCAAAAATTATCAAATATTATGACGTTATTAGTGTTATTATTAATTTTGTTTTTTTTTGTTGATTTATATATGTTTTCTTTAATATGAATTATTAATTGATTATTTTGTGTATTTTAATTGTAATTAATTCATAGTTTGCTCATTCAAATACTATTTTGTAAAATAATTGTTACTGAATAAATGAAATGAAATGATTTAAAAGTGAAATACAAGTAATTTATCTGAGTATTCTTAATAAATACCTCGTAGACAATATTGTTAGTAACATGCACAAAATAACCCTGTAACTAAACACACAACATGACCAAACCACAGATTCGCTGGCCTCAATTATTTAGCACAACCTAATATATTCTTGCTATCTCAGCGTTAAATGGCATCATTCACAGTGCATAATAGATCAGATGCTCCCCTCATTACCAGCCCTAAAGGCTCGGACACACACGAGTAACTACCGTATACCTACCGTACTTGCAATAGTACGTACAGTTTCGATTTAGACTTGGCGCCTCGGCAAATTTCGCCTATTATCGGAAACGAACGTCTGATATGGATATTTACATGGAACTGTTACAACAACTATGTTTATATTTTTAGTATGATTGTGAAATTATTCTGATAATAAAATAAAAACTGCACAACCTTGAATCTCAATATCACGTTGTAGTCAAAACTGTCAAGTGTCAGTCTATAAGTTCTGTTTTTTTTTGGTAGTCGTAGTACATATCAGGTTAAATTTTGTCTATAAAACAGGCATATTTGCAACTAACTAGATGATTTCAGCTTTTTACTTACAGCTCGCTGTAGTTATTGAGGCAGTTTTTATAGCGTAGGCTTGCCTAGCACCTAGCGTCCTCTTAGCCTAGTCGGTTGTATTCACAGGTAAGACATTATCAATATTCACAGGAAATATATTGTATGACAAAACCGCTGGTTTCGTTGCGTTTGACTTACATTTCTTTTACAAAGGTACATAAACGATTATTAATGGATTCCTGAATGTGTGTAATAATCTTCGGATATGCCTCTAAGTAAACTCTTGGACAATCTCATAAATCAGCGTAACAAAATGTTCTGCGACCACTTCTTAGCACGTTATTGTCGAGGTATGGCTTCTTTTGTCTTTAACATGAAGTAAAAATGAATCTGATTGATGTGAGCTTATGAGGGTAGTTTGAAGAGTCAGTGACTTTTTTATTGGTAATTGGTCGGGTTATTTGTTTTTCATTCAGGAATATGTCATGTGTGGGAAGACTTAAAACATTTTTAAAAGATGTGACAAAATAAATTATATATCAGTTTTATTTCAAAGAACAGTAGAAAATTCGCTTCGAAACAAATGACAGGAGATAATAAGGATTGATTACTCTCGCATCTGGTGACTGAGCCCTTAGGCACGGAACGAGGGCTTCACTATGTAATAGACGGACACTTTAATTGGCCGCATAGGGACTAGCCACGTGACTGGTAGAGCAGACACGTAACTGACTACTTTTCTATAGCGAATGTATTCTTACGTTATAGAAGTGGCTATTTACGTAGGTATATCACACACCGTGTTCCGGAGGTTTTAGACGAATCTGAAAGGTTCTCTATTCAAATGTTGACGAACCTTATTTATTATACGTTGAAGGTTCAAATATGAAAGAGGAATAGGCAGCTTTATTCACCTGGCATGAGACGATTCAAAGAGTATTGAATACTATTATATATTGAAGAGTATTGTATATGGTTTGTCTGCTTTGGAAACATTAGTTTATTTTTTACTATTTAATAGAAATGTAAAAAGCAAAAAAATAATCAAGGGTTAGGCGCATAATTTTTCATGAACCTCCAGTCATCTCCATTATTTTCATTTTCTAAAAGGGAAAACCTTTTAAACAAAAAAATCTCAGCAACTTGTATGTATCTGTCTAGAGTAGTTATATGAAGCAATTAAGGAAAATTGCTTGATATGGTGAGGTACGAGTACTTGCGGTATCTCTACAGTTGCTATATTGCCGTAAATAAAATAAATAAATAATCCCGGACATTTCACACAACATCATCTGGCCCCAAAGTAAGCAGAGCTTGTGTTATGGGTACCATGACTGATATACTACTTATTTTTTTTTTTTTTTTGTAAATACATACATATTATACATAGAAACACCCAGACCCGAGACAAATACTTGCAGATCGTACAAACATTTGTCCCGCGGCGGGAATCGAACCCACAACCTTTTGCGTCGCAGCCGGGTCTTAGCCAACTGCGCCACAGAGGATACTTGATGTTGTCGTGACGTCATAACTGGCAAGCATTACCCAGAATAGTTCATCACGTCATCAACCTACCGAACTGTTTTGGGATCGACCTCGAAAAGTTTTTTTAAATAAATCAGTTTTAAGATTTACTAATTCTGCTAGCATTCCAAACGTTCTTCCATTTACCTCGTAATATCTTTCAAAGACCTATCCAACGATATGCCACGCAATGGGTTAGTAAAATCAACCCACTTTACATGTTGGGGTGGTATCCCAAAAAACTGTTTTTTTCAAGTGTTTATTTCATATCTTTGTAAGAGTTATTAATACGTATTACCGTAAAAAATTGTATCACGAAAAACTAATAGTCTGCAAGATTTTAAGATTGCAAGTCCACTAAAAATGTATTATAAGCTCAAATTTCATTCAATGAAGTCGGTTTCTTTTTAGTTTTTAAAACGTTATTATTATTTTTTAAAACTTAATTATTTATATACATGAAGTTGGTTGTCGTTTTAGTTTTTTAAACGTTATTATATTAAAAAACTTGTAAGCATTACTACATACAAATACTAGGTATAACAGAACGAAATCGCGAGGCGTTTCTAGTCTATAAAGAAATCAGAACAAAACGAGTCTCCTTTGCGCATTTCCGCACAAATACTTTTGCTTTGACGTTCTTGTTCTTTATTCCTCGCATTGTGAATTAAATTCGTTTAGTTCAACAAAGAGCTTTGACTTACTAAAGGCGTAATTGGCTTAGTTGGATGTTGAACTGACAATAGGCTTTAGAGTTTTCGTGTATTACAAAAAAACTCCAGTACAACAGTGTAAAAATCATTCATTTTCAACCGACTTCATCAAAAAACCTCCTCGTTCTCAATTCGTCGGAATCTTTTTTTTTTTATGTATGTTCACCGATTACTCAAAAACGCCTGAACCGATTTGGAAAATTTATTTTTTTGTATGAAAAGGTATACTTCACAGGTGGTCCCATTAAAATTTTATCAAAATCGGTCGAGCTGAAAAATCAACGAACTTCTAAAAATTGTATACATCGATGATGTTTTCGTGTACTTCGATACCTCGCTATCTCATTGGAGCGGTGCGTTTATTTGGCCTACCCATATTATATATATACATAATTACGTTTTAAAAACTAAAAAGAAACCGACTTCATTTAATGAAATTTGAGCCTATAATACATATATAGTGGAAAGTAGATGTATTTTTAATCGACTTCATTAAAAAGGAGGAGGTTCTCAATTCGTCGGAATCTTTTTTGGAACATGATAAGAAAAATATACAGAACTGTTTGAAAATCTACACTTAGTTCCTGTGTTCTTAAACACTAACTTAAAACTAAATGTTTTATGTAAATACCAGCTTGTAAAGTTTAATTAAAATCCATTCAGTAGTTTTTGCGTGAAAGAGTAACAAACATACATTCAAACTCTCGCGTTTATAATATTAGTAAGATAGTAGGGAATATGTAGTAGGGATTAGTAGTCAAGTAAACCGATGTCAAAATTCAATTAGTACCTACTTACTATGTGTGGGTACTTATTTGCGAAATATTATAATTTGGTCGTGCCTCTGACCATCCTTTAAAAAAGCCGCATAAGGTAATAATAATAATAAATAATACCAGACATTTGACACAGCATCATCTAGCCCTAAAGTAAGCAGAGCCTGTAGTAAAAGATGATTGATACACTACATTTTCCACTACCCAGACTCAAGACAAATACTTGCAGATCATACAAGCATTTGTCTCACGGCGGGAATCGAACCCGCAACCTTCTGCAAAATGCAACGAGCTGATATTTTAAAAAAAAATATTTAACATGCCTTGGACTATATTATAAGTGCGAACCGTGAACTCGAGCGGCAGCGAGCGGACCGTGGATCAAACTCACCCTCATGAAGATTCATGAAATATTAATAAAATAATAATATTAATCTCGAACAATTCACACAGCATTATCAGGCCCCAAAGTAAGCAGAGCTTGTGTTACGGGTACTACATGACTGATGTACTACTTATATACTTTTTTTTACATATTTTACATAGATATATAGAAAAAAATATATTGACATTTTAATAAACTGTGCACTTGAAACCATGAACTCGAGCGGCAACAAGCGGACCGCGGATCAAACTCGTCCTGATGAAGATTCTCTAGATGAATCGAAACAGTGTCGGTGCCTCCATCGACAAAATAATACGTGAGTAAAGCCCGTGTTCATCAAAATGTATATTCTAAGTTTTCAAATGGTAATAGAGGTACAATATCCAATAAAATCCAATCCTTTATAAAAACCTTGTACAAAACAAACAATCCAAAGAAAACAGATGCCAGAACGTGGCACAGTGGCCAGTAAACCCGCACTTAGATATCGCTTCTTAGCACTATAGTTTTTCAGTGCGATTACGGGCGCCAACACTGGTGACAATAATCATAAACCTTAAAGAGACACAGCTCAAAGAAAACAGCTGAACATTTACGGTTACTGGCCTTGATTCTGAACTGTTTCACTTAACTTACTAAAATATAGTAATATACAGTAGATTTTTATTTTTCCTATACCAAAGTCAAAAATAAAGTAACATTTTTAATCATCATTGTGACGATGGTAAAAATTGCCATTTTTTTCATGATGACAAAAATGAGCTAAAACACGTCAATTTAGGAAATTTAACAAGTGTCAATAAAATATGTTACTTTAATTTAGACTTTCATTCTAACAAAATAAGATCCATCGTTTTACGCAGACTTTGTCTATGTTATTAAACACCTTAATTTATACAATGCTGGTAATTCGGTCGTTTCGCAGGACTAACTAAAATTTCGAAAAACACGAACGACCTTATTTTGCTCACACCAAAGTCTAAATTAAAATAACAGTTGTATAATAAAACATTAAATAGATGGACAAATATTTTGTACTATTCCGCCAATATATTCCCAAAGAGTTAGACATGATGCAGACACATGCACCTCCCCACCGACAAAACGTCAGGCAAACTGTAACTGTGACGTTTGTCGAAGCAACAAGTCTGCAGAGCAGAGTGTTTTTTCGTCGGGGTGCGGAGTGAGTCAAATATTCTTGAGGATGCCTCGTGGAGGGGCGAAACACGTGTCAAATTTCTTTTGGAGGTTGCATGTGTGGATTGTGTGTGCTTGCCTTTTACTAACGCTTTGCATGGCTTTTCAATTGCGGGCGGGAGGGAGGTGCATGCGTCTGCATCGTGTCTAACTCTTTGGGAATAGATTGGCGGAATAGTACTAAATATTTGTCCATCTATTTAATGTTTTGTAATGGATTTCCGCAAAGTCACGCCTGAATCAATTATCTAGTTGTATAATAAGTGTACGGTTTATGCAAACCATACAATATTTGTATATGCTTTCGCAGGTCAGCATTTTACGCTGTGGCGTGGTTTTCTGGCCTATTCAAGTCAGTTGTCAACTACAATCAAAAAAACAAAGATGTAGGGTTCGTTATTCGTCCTATAAAGATGTAAGTAGATAATTGTAGTAAAAGTACCAGCTTATAAAAATATTGTATGGTTTGCATAAACCGTACCGATGTTTCTATACAGTTAAATTACCATTCTTCAATTTACTAAATTGACGTGTTCGTTGTATGGTTTAGCTCGATTTAGACGCCATGTAATTTTATGATGAAAAACTGCGAAAAAAACTTGAATAATGAATTAATTTGGACTTTGATATTAGTACAACATTTGTATTTTATTTTATACACACGTACATAATTTAGTACGTTTTATATAAAAATGACAAAGCAATAGGTAAAACTAGCCTGGCAGAGGCTTTGTTTTAAAATGAATTAGTTAGGGGTTATAAAGATCACTAACTAGATAGACCCACGAATTAGAGAGTCCTGAGGGAAACAGACTGGTCTTAAATGGCAAAAGATCACAACAGATGGAGGGAACTGGAAGAGGCTTTTACCCGACAGGTCCTAACTAGATATCTTCTCGTTTATAATAAAAAACAATCACAATTTATTAACTATTTTACTAAATAAACATAGGACTGTATTATATATTTAAGTATAAAATGCATATATTTAGTTAACTCACACCCAAGTATCGGAATAATCAGGCTTTTTTTATTTTTATTTTATTTATTAAGAACATTGTGGTTATTGAAACCCTAACCTTAAGCGCGTTTTAGTATAACTCCTATTGCAAGCTCCAGTTTATTTTTGTAAAGTGGATTGAGACAGTTGTTTAACTTTCTGCTGTGGCATTTACACTTTTATGTGTTTGAGTGTGCTTTTATAGCTCTGCTTGTCTCTTGTACTATCTAGTCTTTGGATCGGAAGCGCCATGAATAATATTGAAATTTGTTTAAAATTGTAAGGATTTGTAGAAAAAACTTGCTTGTCAATTAATCTGTTAAATATCTCTTGATTGTTAAATGTTTTTACATAAGGTTGTGGATGTTAAAGATTTATCGCACACAATCTGTGAAATATTTCACCAATATTTTTGTGTGTTTAGAATTGAGCTCTAGTAGTGTAGTGGTAGCCCTTGTGCCCTTTATGTGCGCAATTCCAGTGCTCTCAAATGGCGAAGGAAAGCATCGCGAGGAAACCGACACATCTTACAGACTAAAAAATTAGTTTTTTTTTGTATTCGTGTGTATCGACAGTGTTTTTATTAGTTAGTAGGTACTCCTATAAGCAGCGTGGGTCTTTCAACATGTCATGCACGAAATACTTACTAATAATAATAACATAAGGTATATTTTTTCTAGATAAATTTGTGTAAGTGTGTATTTCTTTGTTTTGACTATTGTATTATTTTGTAATTTAATTTTATGTATGTAGATTAAGAGGTCTGTAGATGGTTTTTAAAATAATTTCATGTATATTATGGACATATGTAGTCTGAAATAAAGATTTAATTTAATTTATCTACAACGACTTAGTCGACGTAGACGAAAGTCGACGACCTATGGCCCTGCTGAGAGGCAGAAGGGTTGCGGGTTCGATTCCCGTCGCGGGACAAATGTTTGTATGATCTGCAAGTTTTTGTCTCGGGTCTGGGTGTTTCGATGTATAATATGTATGTATTTACAAAAAAAAACAATAATGTAAGGAGTATATCAGTCATGTGGTACCCAAAACACAAGCTCTGCTTACTTTGGGGCCAGATGATGCTGTGTAAATTGTTCAGCATTATTTATTTATTATTATTTATATTTATTTGCCAAATGTAATATTTGGTCGTGTCTCTAAAATTTGGATAAACACGGGCTTTACTCACGTATTATTTTGTCGATGAAGACACCGACACTGTTTCGATTTATCTAGCGGCGCGACTCAAACTCACCCTGATGAAGATTCTCTAGACGATTCAAAACAGTGCCTCCATCGACAAAATAATACGTGAGTAAAGCCCGTGTTTATCAAAATGTATAGTACAACTCACGAATGTTTTGAAAGTGTCTCTGACTACCCCATTTAAACATTCTTAAAGAAACAATTAACTGAAGATTTAAGATAGCTACTGAGCTTCGAAATTACAGTTGTAAGCATATTTGTTTATTATATTGAATTCTAGAAGGAGTAACGCAAAAGTAAGACTTGAATCCATATGAGACTAATTTCCAATTGAAAAGGGTATCCACCAGGGTGGTCCTATATCCTCAAAAGTATTCTCAGCAGTCGTAGAGATGATATTAAAAATTTGGAACGTGGACTCAAAATAAATCACATCTCAAATTCTATTTTCAGGGGGCCGACTTTTGAACTCGATAAACGATTTGTTGGGTTAATAATTGAAACCCTACTCTTTGCTTCATCGTTTCGACTCATTTTGAGCGATGGAATGACCGACATTACTTTAGACAATCGATGTCGTACCTTCTATGAAAAGCTCTAGCTTCTATGGAAAGTCGTTTACAGTACAGGCTGTCCACTTGTGGAACGCGTTGCCTGTAGATATTAGAAAGACCAAGTCTCTCCCCATCTTCAATAACATGGTCATGAAACATTATTTGTCGTGCTGTTATACCTAATTATTTCTGTATTGTTGATATCTTATATAATACTCACTTTTGTGCTATGATTTTATCTGTTTATTATTATACCTATAGTTTTTATTTTTATCAGTATTATTTTTAGTTTATAATATAAAGATTTTGTTAGTATAGAATTATAAAATATATAAACACCACACCAACATGCCCCTTTTCTGTTTATTTATGGTCCAATCTATCCAAGGGTTGCCTGGCAGAGATCGCTGTGAGCGATAAGGCCGACCATTGTATTGCATTTTATTGTAAAAAAAATGTTTTAATATTTTCTGAGTGGTATAGCAATAAAGAGTTATCTATATGTCTGTCGTAGGAGAATCCATAACACCGAAAGGCACCCAAGAGATGGAAAAAGTAGTAAGGGCAGACCAACTAAACTCTGGGAGGGGGATGGAAAAAGAAATAAGGATAGACAAACTAAACGCTGGGAGCATGATGCAAAAAATGCAGCTAGCCCAGCATCGGGTAGCAAAAGGAAGACATGATGGACTCCCTAAAGGAGACCTTTGTAGGATAAGCTGTTGCAGAAGATTCGATGGCCGATAGCATTAGGTATAAACAAGTTTATGGCTTTAGTTAAGTAATTTTTTCAACACGTAGCAAGCAGTCATAAAGGCTTATTTTATTTTTTATTTTTTAAGGACTGGCTTCTTAGCGTTTGGTCGTAGACGTAAAGTTTGATTACTCTCTGGATATGTTAGGATCTTAGATTGCTTTGTTTCATTAGTCGAGTATACTGGCAGCTTAGAATAAGCATGTGAAATAACTATAATCATTATGATTGAATTCAAATGAGTCATAACATTATCATACTGGTCTTTTAGTTCAATAGGTAGCTCTGCCTTCTGCGCTTTACGTAGAGACTTCAATTCCGTCCAAGAATAAACATTTGTGTGATGAACATAGGTGTTTGTTCTATATCTGGCTGTTATAAGTATGTATTTTTTTAAATAACGTTATTACTCACGTATGATTTTGTCGGTTGAGGCACCGACACTCTTTCGATCATTCTAAAGAATCTTCATCCGTGGTTTGAACCGCGGTCCGCTCGTTGCCGCTCGAGTTTACAGTTCGCACTTTGGATGATGTATAATACGTAAGTAAGCTCCGTGTTTTTCAAAATGTCTAGGGCAACTCACGAAAATTTTGAAAGTGAAATCATAAGTATTTAAAAATATATAAGTACTAGCTGCTACCCGCGGCTTCGCACGCGTGGTACCTACATAAAAAGTAGCCTATGACCTTCTCCAAAGTCCCGTATATCTCTGTACCAAAATTCATTAAAATCGGTTCAGCGGTTTAGGCGCGAAAGCGTAACAAACAGACATACAGACAGTTACTTTCACATTTATAATATCAAGTTAGATTCTATCAGTCATATGGTCACCATAATACAAGCTATGCTTAGTGTAGGGCTTGATGGTGTTGTGTTCATTGTCCACTAATATATATTCATTTAATAATTATCTACGCAACCCTTGTACGGCTACAATATGGTGCACGGACGACTCAAAAGACGCATGAGTTTCTTCCGTTGTATGTCTGCTTTACAAGGCAGCCCTCCAAATAATAGACTGGACCTCTGGCAAAAAAGGTTGCCCTCTCCTCTTGATCCTCTAAGCTCTGATGAGCGACTACCACCAGGAAATGATCAACCTTACGCAATCTGGAAATCCCTCAACAGACTGCGAGCACATGTGGGTAGATGCAGATATGATTTGTGTAAGTGGGGAATGCTAGACAAGTCACGTGTACAGTGCGACTACCACAGTCGCACTGTACACGTGACTTGTCCTCCCTTCCAAACTATGTCTCATCTACTTGATTGCCCTACTTGCCCCTCCTCCTGCACAAGAGCTGACCTCAACACCGCCTCGGACGCCGTTATAGCGGCAGCAACATTTTGGTCGAGGCAAATTTAATTTTATGAGAGAAAATTGACACGAAAGAAGAAGAAGATCTACGCAATTTTCGCATAGTCCAGGTGACTCATACATAGCTCACTTTAGTTATCGTTCTAAATTGAGTACCCATGACGCGCAACAAACATCACACAAACTCCATCAAAACAAAGTAAAGTGCGTTCAATCGCTCTGAGAGGATGAAGAACGAATAGAAATCTCTTTGAGGCTCGGAATTAAATTATTTATTTTTATATCAGTATCTCTACCTGTTTTATAGCATAGTAAACTCCGACTCGGTTTCTTTCATGCACTAGGACTGAGTTTATATGGATGAGGCATTTTTGAAGTGAAAACTCCTTTTAGCGCAGTACGCATATTTTTAGATGAGGTAAAACCTCTGGATTCGCACCACCGTTACCGTCTGGGGCGAGACGCAGCCGGCTGCCGCGCTCGCCCCATTTGATTATAAACCTTAATTCACATGTTTATAGTCTACTTTTGTATGGAGAAGTTTAGTGAGTTAGATTGGCAGTCGCCAAAATTACTGTTTTTGAAGTGATTTATTACTGAACTCTGACGCGCCAAAATAAGTTTTCACTTCTGTCGGCACTCCCGGAGTGCAACCAGATTTTTTTTTTAGGTTAGGAATAGCCATAGATGTTATACCATTATTACATAATAAATTTAGATTTAGATACCATCGTTTCAGCGCTAGAATACATCACCTTTTCCAGCCTCACACAACCCAAACTAATTATGCGTCAAATGCTTTTATCAGTCGATCTATGTTATCTAATAACAACTGCTTTTCAAACAAAGATATTTTTGACCTCTCTCTTGATAAATTTAAGCTCGCAGTTAGAAACCAACTGCAAGCTTTACATCCTTTTAAGTCACTTATTTTAGTATCATTTTTTTAAATTTCCTTTTATTCCTTAAAAATGTCCACTAATTTCTTCATTTTAAGATTTATAAATAAGTAGATACTTCGTTGGATTAAGCATAATCATATCATTATTTAGTAATATTTAATTTTTTTCTGTTTCTTCTTTTAAATAAAAGAGGAATTATCATCCGCAATAAAATTAAGAACTAAACCGTACATAACTTTTCAGTTTTCATCGCTAGGGGCGTTGCTAGAAAGGTAAACTTGGAATTACCCCTTACTAGGGTTAAAAGTTAAAATCCGATGCAACATTTACTCATTTGAATGGGACTTCTGACAGTTATGAATGAATAACTGTCAAATAGTCTGCTTTGTTCTCAATATGAGTTTGAGTGTTATATTAAAATAAGATAAGATTAATATTACTATAGGCTAGACTAACTAAGGTTTCTGACGACTGCCGACTTTTGTGACGCAGTGGGTTAAGGTCTGGCTGAGACGCAAAAGGTTGCGGGATCCATTCCCGCCGTGGGACAAACGTTTGTATGATCTGCAAGTATTTGTCTCGGGTCTGGATGTTTTATATAATTGTATGTATATACAAAAAAAATATTATATAAGTAGTATATCAATCATAAGTGTTAACCTCATCACAAACTCTGCTAACTTTGGGGCCAGATAATGCTGTGTGAAATGTGCTTTTTTTGTTTTTTTTTTATTTCTACTTACACCCAAACAACACAAACGAGCGATGACCAGCAACTAAATAATACCACCATAGAAACTTTCGTAACTCTACCCCAAAACAGCTTTTATTGAAAAGCATTATTAAAGATGCACCCTCGAAGTCCCAAAGAGGCTTTTATGAAATTACCCGCACGGGGAAATTGCTGGATGGAACTAATACATAAGCTGTAGCTTGCACGTGCACTTAAAATAACAATATTTTACAAAATTCCTGTCCGTAAAGTAGTCATATACATAGTGGAAACAGGGTTTTCGTAGGAGTCTAATTTAATTAAAATTTGTATTTGTTTGCAATAGCAAATTTTTAAGCAAAAATATGGTTAGTTTTTTTAGTTTTTTTTAGATCAGCGATTACAAATATTCATCTTAATTCTTTAGATACTCAGTTAGGCTGGACAGTCTCCATCTATTATTATCTCCTTCATCAGAGTTGGCTAATAACACTTATTTATTTATTTATGATTAGAACGGTTTAACCATTTACAGTAATTATAAGTAATTACAGTAATTATAACGACAATTACGGTGATTAATTAAAGTGGAATTACAAATACAATTTAAAATAATAATTATAACAATAACAGTAATTATTATTATATTAATACGTGAAGCAAAAAACTTTGTACCCCTTTTTACGAAAATTGCGCGGACGGAGGAGTATGAAATTTCGCACACTTATAGTTTATATAGAGAAGGAGTGCAGAGTGCTAATATTTTTTTTTAAAATTAATACACTAATTATGTCGAATTTCGACCAGTGAGCGACCACTAGTAATAATAAAAACATGAAAATGACATTATGACAATTAATATCTATATAATAAAAATCAATTGCTGTTCGTTAGTCTCGCTAAAACTCGAGAACGGCTGGACTGATTTAGCTGATTTTGGTGTTAAAATGTTTGTCGTAGTCCCTGTAGTGTCGTAGTAGGGAAGGTTTAAACGGTGAGAAAATTTGTGGCACTGCAACGCATGCCGGGTACAGCTAGTCATAAATAATTAATAAAATAATAAGGTACATTAGTAATATCAATAAACATGTTCAATTACTTAACCTTAAAATTATAAAATGTCAACAATCTAGACTATTTAGTACTATACTTAGTGATAGTGTCAGTGCTGTATGTTTGACGGTTCCCAATGTTGAAGGCAGTCGAAGGGCCAGTACTAGCACCAAATTTGTTACCGCCTGCCGTGACAACGTTTCCCCCTCTACCTGCACGCACGACTCGCGCCGTGAGATACCTCACCCGCAGGGCGAACCGTCAACTCAAGTGGCAACGAGCGGACTGCGGATTAAACTCGACCTGATGAAGATTCTCTAGATGAATCGAAACAGTGTGGGTGCGACTAAATAATACGTGCGTAAGGCCGTGTTTATCAAAATGTACTTAGTACTACTTATGAAATTGTATTATTACTAATATCTAATAAATAATCTATGACCAACAAGTTGCGTTTTATCCTCTATCCTATAAATACGTATTTTGTTAGCGTGGCGTTACAGTGTGTTCTGTCCTTGTCATTTTAATGTCAATTAATAAAGATTGCAACTAATATAAACAACTCATTAGCTAGTGTGATTATAAAATGGACCCTATTTCTAGGAAAATAAGTCTTGCTTATCAACTAAGAAACAAAGCATAGATGGTATTATAGTAACTAGATGACTGATCATCATCATTATCATCATTATCATCATATCAGCCTTTAAGAAGTGCATTGCTGAACATAGGCCTCCCCAATAGATTTCCAGGAAGAACGAGCCCTTGAGCTTTCTCCATCCACCGACTTCCTGTGATGTTTACAATGTCGTCAGTCCATCGGGTGGGAGGTCTGATATAATAGAACACTTATATTTTAAATACATACCTATAATGATAATGCCGGAAATTACACACAGCATCATCTGGCTCCAAAGTAAGCAGAGCTTGTGTGATTGGTACCACATGACTACACCGTTTTTTTTGTATATATAATACATATTATACGTACATAGAAACACCCAGACCCGAGACAAATATTTGCAGATCATACAAACATTGCCACGCGGCAGGAATCGAACCTGCAACCTTCTGCGTCCCTGTCGGGCTTTGGCCGACTGCGCTACAGAGGTCGTAAAACATGATACTTTATGACATCCAGACACAGAACATTCACATATTTCATCACACAAATGTAAGTCCTGAGAGGGATCGAACCCCCAACCTACAATGCAAAAGGCAAAACTAGCTGACAAACATTGGTTCTATAAAACTTGGTTGCATGTCTGCAAATCAAATAAATATGGTTTGCATGTTCCATGAATCTCACCTGAAGTAGGGTAACTGTGTCTACGTACCTAGCTACATTCCTTTGTTAGTCTAATTCTGGTTTCTAAGAAACGGTGCCTGTTCATTTACGGCCATTATCAACCACAATATGTATGTATCAGTGTTATCTATATTTTATACAAATATTTTATTTTATAATAACAATAATAAACTGCAACGAGGAAATCCGCAGAAAAACCAAAGTCAGCGACATAGCACTCAAAATTTTCAAGTTGAAGTGGCAAAGGGCAGGCCACATAGCTCGCAGAACTGATAAACGTTGGGGACAGGAAAACGAAACGTAGGACTAATGACATTGTAAAGATCGCGGGAAATCGGATGGATGGAAAGGGCTCAAAATCTCCTGGAAATCAGTTTTGGAGGTTTATGTTCACCAGTGGATTTCTAGGGTCTGATATGATATGATATGACGAACAATAATTATATATTTAACTAGCTGACCCGGCAAACTTCGTACCGCCTCAATAAATCAATAATTAAAAATAATCATATTTACTCACCTTTTAAACCTTCCCTGGACTACGACAAACATTTCAACACCAAAATCAGCTAAATCAGTCCAGCCGTTCTCAAGTTTTGGCCTAACTAACTAACAAGACTAACGAACAGCAATTTATTTTTATTATATAGACTAGCTGAACTGGCAAACTTCGTACCGCCTCAGAATCAATAAATAAAAAGCAAGAATTTTATTTATATTACTCACCTTTTAAACCTTCCCTGGACTTCCACAAATAATTCAAAACCAAAATTAGCCGAATCAGACCAGCCGTTCTCGAGTTTTAGCGAGACTAACGAACAGCAATTAATTTTTACTATATAGGTAAGAACTATAATAAATTTATTTATGCACAATTTATACCTATAACTATTCAAAAACTGGTTGTAAATGTAAACAATAACATAACTATTATCTAAAAGCCTCAGATTCCTAAACTAGGCTGAAAGCCTGTCCGATAGACATCTGAACAAACCAACTAGACCCACTTCTTATTAGGTAGGTATGTCGGAGTAGCAATACTTCAATGTAATATACGTCTGATGGTCATACTAGTAATAGGTATCATGCAGTTGAAGAATCACAATAATATCATGGTACTTTCTATAGTCTTTATTTCACAATAACTCGACGGCGATCAAAATAAGAATGTCAGTCCGTCTATCGGGAAACCGCATCAAGACTCAGACAGAAGAGGTTATCAGAGAACGCCAACCAATCGGAATTGTTATCCAATCACAGAGTGGCGCGCTTGAGTTTCAGAGTACTTAACTGTATTCATGACTAGACACAATACATTAATATTTAAAAACAATGCACACACAATCACAATAGGTATATTTATTATATACTAACTGTCCCGCACGTAATAGATTAATATGAAAAATCGTGGGAAAACGCAAGTGAAAACTATGTCTTAAAATAGTTTTCTGAATAAAGATACCTATTTCGTTGTTATTTTTCACATATGTAATAAAATCATTAGCATACCTATAATATAATTTACTCTAAGCTTCGATAAGCTTAAAAATGTATTTAAACACGCGAAGATGAGCAAAGAAAAATGTGATCTAAAAGAGGAATTACAATCCTGTTATAACCTTATAGGGAGAAACACAATAGACCAAGATCACATGGCAGATAAAATAATAACTTTAGAGAAGTCGCTTCGTGATTTAACATGCAGATATAGAGAAGCAGAAATGAAGATCTCTGATCATCAAGAAAATGTGAATAATGTTGTATTTCTAAACAAAGACAGCATCTATGTGCATGTGCGTAATAATAGTACACAGACTGACCCACCCAAGTGTAAGCAACTGCCTCCCAAACCAGCAGTACAGCAGCCTACTGTGATACAGGCTGCAAAGGTTAAGAATCCGGTTAGACAGCTCGAACCCTGTCTCCAGACCCGGAAGACTGTATTGTACTCTGACAAGATAGGTACTGGCATGGGATTACTTCTTGGTGGACTAATGAAACAGGCAGTCAAAAATAACTGTTACACAGATGTCTCCATGGACTATTTTACCGATAGAATAAAAAATGATAAATTCTTAGACAAAGACACTACCTTGATTGTTCAATTAGGTGAAAGTAGTGGTGTCAAGCGATTAGACTTAATTAAACTAATTGAGACCCTGTTAGAAAAGCTAGATCTTGGGCTAGGGAAACTAATTTTATGTGCTTTCCCTTACTCAAAATCATTGAGTGTTAAAGACAATGACAAAATATTTAATTTGAATTTAATACTTTACAATTTGACATGTCGTCATAGTGACATTTTATATTTAGACACTAATAATTTTATTAGTAATTTTTATTTGACAAAAGGTAATGTATACCTTAGTAGACGTAGTAAGTTAATTATTGCTAAATTGTTAGCATTTAATATTTCTGATTCTGTTATTAGAACTATAACACAGAGTAATGACAACCCCATATTTAGTAATAGTACTGGGGGAAAAAATGTAGTAGGGCCAACTGATCAGCATTTAAACTGACCAAGTCGACAATGGGAAAAACAGGCAGTTTACATGTAGTTCACCAAAATATGCAAGGCCTGCCCAGCAAAGTATTAGAATGTGAATTATTTTTAAATCATTTCAGTGTAGATATTATGTGTATCACTGAACATTGGATGGTACAATCTGAGGTACTTCCTTTCTACGAAAATTACAATATTGTCAGCAGCTATAAACGCAAGAGCGCAATACGTGGTGGCTCGTTAATTATTGTAAAAAATAACTTAAAATGCAAGGAGCGTAAGGATATTAGAAATTTCTATTTCTATTTCTATTGAATTAATTCTATTGAATTAATTTCTATTGAAAGAATTATTGAGGTGTCGTGTGTCGAGCTGGAGCGGCATGTCGTCGTGAGCGTTTACCGTCCTCCCAATGCTGATTTTGGGTTATATGAATGCACTATGGAAGAAGTATTGCAAAAAATAGCTTGTGATAAGATCATAATAGTTTGTGGTGATTTTAATATAAATATTCCGATTGATCCATTATCTGAAAGACTTTTAAACTTATTTAAGTGTTTCAATTTAAGTCCTCTTTTTGATGAACCTACAAGAGTGACACTAACAACCGCCACTTGTCTAGATAACATTTATTGCAGTTGCACACCAGTTCATAAGTGTGTACTAAAACATTTTAGTTCTGACCATTACGGTCACTGCGCCACCTTTTCTTGTGATCGTATAGTTGAAGCTCAGAACTTTACTCACCGACCTATTACAGAGAGCCGCATCAAAACATTTCAAAGCAGAATTGAACACAAAGTTTCCCTTGTACCATGCATCGATGATCCAAATGATCTTTTCACCACATTGTCTAATTTAATAATTAAAGAACATGCTGATATATTTACAGTAAAACCATGCAAAACAAAAAATTGTGCTAGATTTGTCGACTGGGCTACACCGGGTATTTATAGAAGTAGGAATACATTGTATGAATTATATGCTACCAGAGAGACAATGTTAGATGATCCAGTTTTTATCTTATATGTTAGGAATTACTCAAAAGTCTTCAAAAAAGTTTGTCATGCACTGTTTTTGAGAAAAAAAATAGAAAATTCAACAAATAAAATAAAAGCAACTTGGAAATTAATCAATAATGAAACAGGTAAATCAAGGGCTCGCAATATACAGTTCAAATTAAATATAAATGGTACAATTTTGACAAAGGAACAGGATGTTGCGAATGCATTTAATAGTTTTTTCTCAGATATACCAAAAATAATGACCAAATCATTAAACTCTTCAGCCTCCAGAGCTTCCGTTCTATTAGAATCTAGTGTTGCAAAATGTAAGAATGAGTTTAGTTTTAGCTACATTAACGAGGCTAGTATTGTAAAAGCATTCAAGTTAATTAATATAAAAAATACAGAAGATCTTTGGGGAATGTCTACAAAGGTGCTGGGTGTCATTATCTTAGATATTGCACCATGTTTAGCTTATATTTTTAATAGATGTATCGACGAGGGAGTTTTTTCCGATCTCATGAAACACAGTAAACTCATTCCTATGTTTAAGTCTGGAAGTGAAGGTCGATCAACAGCTGATGCAGGTATAGCGCTCTTAAAGCATATATTTGAGGCCTGGGAGAAGCCACAGGATGCAGTTGGGGTATTCTGCGATCTATCTAAGGCCTTTGACTGTGTGAGTCATGCAACCCTAATCACAAAGTTAAAATATTATGGCATTAAGAACCGGGCGATTGACCTCATACAGTCTTATCTATCCAATGGAGTCCAGAAGTGGGTAGTGGGTAGTGAGAGGTCTTTGGGATCAATTATTGATATAGGGGTACCTCAGGGATCGATACTAGGCCCTTTTTTATTCCTAGTATACGTTAATGATTTACCTTTTTTTGTAAAAAATATTTGTGATATAGTTTTATTTGCAGACGATACGTCTTTAATTTTTAAAGTTGATAGAGGTAAAACCAGTATATGCGATAACGTAAATGAATCCTTATCGTTAGTTCTTAACTGGTTCACTGTAAATAATCTTTTGCTTAATTCCAAAAAAACTAAATGTATCAAATTCACTTTGCCAAATGTTATTCATAGCCCGTCCAACATTGAAATAAATGGAGAGGCAATGAATCTTGTAAATTCCACGATCTTCCTAGGTCTTAATATTGATGCAAAACTACAGTGGGGACCACAAATTGAAACGCTTGCTGGTAGGCTTAGTTCCGCTGCATATGCAGTTCGTGCGATACGGTGGCTTACTGATGAAGCTACAGCTAGACTAGTTTATTTCAGTTACTTCCATAGTGTTATGTCATACGGCATCATTCTCTGGGGGAAAGCAGCTGATAATGGTAGAATATTTGTAATTCAAAAAAGGGCAATACGTGCCATTTATAAAATGAAACCACGAGAATCTTTGAGAGAAATATTCAAAGAAATTAATATTCTCACAATAGCTTCACATTATATATATGAAAATTTGTTATATACACATAAAAATAAAGATGGGATTCAGCAAAATAGTGACCTTCATAAAATCAATACTAGGAATAAACATAAATTATACATCCCTAGGTTTCGACTAGAAAAAGTTAATAAGTCATTTATGGGGAACACGGTGCGCTTCTATAATAAGCTTCCTGAAAATGCTACTAAACTACCTATTAAGAAATTTAAAGCATAAATTAAAGGTAGTCTTTTGAAGAAAGCTTCTTATAATATAGATGACTATATTATTGATAAGAATGCATGGCCTCATGTCGCTCTGCCGTCAGACAGTTAACCGACACACTTGAAATGTATAAACTCTCTTGTATTTGTATTTCGTAGTTAAGGTAGTTATAAGATGGATCATATAAAAAAGCGCTAGGACCAAGACGAGTTTCTTGCCAATTCTTCTCGAGCTTGGGTTAGGATGAATTGGCACCTAAATTCACCTAGTATGTAAGACGTTTCAAAGTGATCCTTGTGATTGTATTGAATAAATCATGTTTTGACTTTTGACTTTGACTTTGATAATTATTTATTGTTACCTAAATACTTATTTTTGTAACACATATATATGTTATTACATTACTTTTACAATTGTTAATAATTTATGATTGTTTTGTCTTGAAAACATATTTTAGAATATAAGAAGCCAAATACATTTTGTTTCAAACGTTCGCGTTATAAGTGTTTTGAGCCGGACGAGACGGTAGAAGTAGATTTTATGTTTTCGTAGCTTATAAATAAGATTGTAAAGCTGGGGAACAGCCACTTTTTGATCAGCAGCCGAACCAGACAGAACTAAAAGCTAAGTACTTACCTATTTACTGTTCATACTAATTAAATGTTGTGTAACATTAACCTTACAAGTTTAATGTGTCTCTACTTGTTCATAACATGTGTTATAATAATATAAACCAGGTTGTGTAGAATATATTAGAAGTATTCCTTTGTTGAGCTGTGTTTATTTTCTTACTCTCCACAATAGCTACCTACCCTATTAGGATTTCTAGTAACTTTTTAATGAAAATAGATACCTAGGTAGTTCAAATTAGGGTATATTTCTGGCTTTCATAACTTTTAGAATCAGTAGAACCTGTTGAATCGAACACACGCGACATCGTCCGCGCGTTTTAAAAAGAAAAATATATCACTTTTTGCTTCCATAAGACAATTATTCATGCGCGAACAATGACAACCATCATAACCTTACAAACCGAACGTTGTCAAAGGTTTTATTAACTCTACTCACCACTTTAAATCTTATATTTTTGTTCCTTAGTTTTTAATTTTTTAAATGTTATAATAGTTATTCTGCTATTCGGGTCGGAAATAAAACCAACAAATGAAAAATCATGAAAATCGGTCAAGCCGTTCTCGAGAAGCGTGATAGGTTACGGTAAATACTTACTGTCAGTTGTTCACGCATTTTCAGGGTCAGTTGTAAAAATAAAAAAGCAGCAATATGGAGACAGCAGCAAAAGGGAGGCATCAATAGGTTAACTGGCCTATCAGCTCAGTTGGTAGTAGCTCTGCCCACTGCCCACTCTTCCCTCCCAGGATAAACATTTGTGTGATGAACACAGGTGTTTGTTCTGTATCTGGGTGTTAGAAAGTATAATAAGTACGTATTTAAAAATATATAAGTATTATATCAGTCATCTGGTCACCATTATACAAGCTATGCTTAGTTTGGAGCTAGGTGGTGTTGTGAGCATTTTCCACCAATGTTTATAATTATTATTATTTATTATTATACCTACTAATATTATAAATGTGAAAGTAACTATGCCTGTCAGTCTGCCTGTTTGTTACGTTTTCACGCCTAAACCGCTGAACCGATTTCGATGAATTTTGGTATAGAGACAGATGGGACCTTGGAGAAAGACATAGGCTACTTTTTACCATGCGAGCGAAGCTGCGGGCAGCAGCTAATGATGTATAAAAGCTGATCATATTATCCGTTCCGCTGATGATAAGACAGTATCTAGATAAGTCTAAATTATATAACGAGCCACTCGCTTACGCGCTTTCGGTGGGATAACATAAGTTTAATAATTCTAATCTCCGCTTTACTGTTCCTAATAAGACGGTCTCAGTATTTTAGAAACTCAAAACTGCACGATGTTATCTGAGCGTCCGCTAACTTTGTTCATTGTAAGTGCGGTCAACGACTTCTGCTCCAAGTTTCTAACTTTATGATCAGTGTCGACGGGTAAGTAGGTACCTAGTTAAGTAGAGATTTTCCTAAAAGCGTCAGAATAAAAGAAGATTTAAAAGATAGTTTGCTTTTAAAACTCACGCGGTGAAGGAAAACATCGTGAGTTACAATGGTTTTTATCAGTGTTTGAGATCGCGGGACCGGCACGCTCTGGCTAGAAAAATGAAAAGGCTTGTGTACCTACATTTTCGAGCAGCAATGTGCACTGTATTTCTTAATAGAGCGAGCGGTAGAGATCTATCAAACTGACACTGATGAAGATTCTCTAGATGAATCGAAATAGTGTCGGTGACTTCATCGATTAAATAATAGATAAGTAAAAGCAGTGTTTCTTCAAATAGATCAACTCACGAATTTTTTGAAAGTTACTAACATTGGACACGATTTTTGAGATAAGATTGGAATAGATAAGTATAATTGACCGAGCGTCTCCGTTTCAGCTTAGGCGAAAATGCTTTCGTATGTCTGTCTCCGGTTGTTCTTCTCTACATGTGGCATTTCTCAACATATTCTCGTGTAATTTTGTAAGCAGGTTCTATAACTATATAATTTTTTTTTATTGATTCAGTTTTCGGATTTTTTTCAAAATAGTGGAGATATGGGGGTTTAAAACGTAAAAAATGTTATCAGTTATCAATTCATTTCGCAAATTGTTCGCGGAGTTTACAGCTCATAGAGCCACTAGTAAGTATTTGTGGACAACTTCACACAGCACCATCTAGTCCCGAAGTAAGCAAAGCTTATACTATGAGAACAATGGATTTTAATGACACTTTTCAATAATATAGCTTATTCATCAGAATAACACATAGGCTATAATTTACCTATAAATATATTGTGTGAATTGTTGAAAATATAACGATAAGTGTCTAGTAAGCAGGAAAAAAATCTGCCACCTGCGAGCTATTCTGGCGTGCGCTGCAAAAACCGTTAGAATTACACGAAGTACTAATCCTGCGCAGATGAAGTCGCGGGCACCAGCTAGTGTATAATATGTATTTACAATAAACAAAGTAGATCTACTTACTTTGGGGCCAGATGATGCTGTGTGAAATGTCCGGCATTATTATAATTATTGTTTTTAAGATGCTGTATAACAGAGAACAAAAAATCTATGTCATCACACAAATGTTCACCATGGGTGGGATCGAACCCATAACCTAAACAACTCAGAAGGGAGAGTTACTAACAAAGGAATAGTAGGGCCAGTAGGTAGGTAGATTTGACTACCAATTACAACCATTTATCCCTAAAACATGCTCTTTCTTAAACTTTCTTGACGTTGAATGCTGCAGATGCTGAATTTGAACAACAACATGAAAGACTTTGGTAAGCCTAACGACTTCTTAAGATAAGTATTTACTTATATACTTGTAAATCATACAAACGTTTGTCCAGCGGCAGGAAACGAACCAGCAATCTTCTATCACAGACTAGCTATCGCCCACTGCGCCACAGAGGTTGTCTAAGGCAATAAACGATGTATTATTCATGTATTTTCTTATCTACGTACAACAAAAAGTACAATACAATATAAAAAACATGCAATATTAATAGTGCATTCCAATTCTCGGTAGTCACGTCTGTATGCATGCAAATACCGTCGCATGGGACAAGACAACATGCAATGAATGCAAATGTCTCTTCAAGGGAGCCAGGAATTACTCCTTATATTATGCATAATGCTTTGTGGTAGACTAATAAGTATGGAAATTCTGCCGAAACGAACAGCTGTCAGAATATCCTAGTTTTAATAACTAATTAGTGTAAGCCAACCTGTAACTGGCCGCTTCAGCGATTTTGAGACCATTAAATGTTAGTTTCATAAAAAATATCACAGTTAAATTGTTTTAGTATTTATTATAGCATATTGTTATTACTAGTGGTTGCCCAACGGTCGAAATTCGACCATAATTAATTAATAATTCATCTATTTTTTATGCATAATTTAAAAAAATATTAGCATTCTGCACACCTATATATAAACTATAAGTGTGCGAAATTTCTTACTCCTCCGTCTGCGCAATTTTCGTAACAAGGAGTACAAAGTTTTTGCTTAACGTATTAACGTATTTCATTCAGTAGTTTTTGTATGAAAGAGTAACAAACATGCATACAAACTTTCGCGTTAATAATATTAGTAGGATTTTTGTGTAATTTACTACTTATAAGAGCATTATAATAATCAAATGCTTTTAAAACTATCGTTAGTTGATAACGATCTGATAAACACGGATTTTACTCCCGTATTATTTTGTCGATGGAGGCACCGACACTGTTTCGATTCATTCGAGAATCTTCATCAGGGTGAGTTTGACCCGCGGTCTGCTCATTGCCGCTCGAGTCCACAGTTCTCACACAGTCAAACGCTATTATAATACTCCTTTAACTGACTGATCAGAAGATTATCAAAGATCATTTTTAATTATAAAGACTAGTGTACTTATCACCTAGTTATATAATTTAGACACTCTCTTCAAAAGTATAATAAATTATGTTTTGTAGTAGAATTAATGAAGAGAGAAGGTTTATTCTCTACTTCATAGAGAATTATAAAAAAAAAAATGCCGGACATTTGACACAGCATCATCTGGCGCAAAGTAAGCAAAGCTTGTGTTATGGGTACCACACGATTGATAGATATACTTCTTTTATGCCGTTTGTTTACATACATATTTTACATAGAAACACCCAGACCCGAGACAAATACTTGCAGTTCATACAAACATTTCTGTCGCGGCGGGAATCGAATCCGTAATCTTCTGCGTGTCAGCCGGGCCTTGGCCTACTGCGCCATAAAGGTCGTCATGATCATAAATTACAAATATTTAAACGTGACCTAAGTTTTATATTATAATTTAATTACTCGTACACTCGTACATATAAGTTGTGCAATACATTTATTCTTATTCTTGAAACTTTCTAAATTTATGTTCCTTTTTTCACAATACCCGATTTTTCACGACATGTGAGCAACCGGAAAAGCATACGTCCCTAATTTTGTTCGGAAGAGCTACCTTCATTTAGGGGTATTGTGTCTGTCGGATTATTCCCCTTCGTCCCTCCTCATCCCTCTTCATAGCCCTCACCAGTGTGCCCCTTAAGCTCTGAGGGACTCTTGTAATGAGAGGAATTATGACTTTTTGTATGTGAATTACTTATGAGCTGGTGGGTATTTAATCGCTATTCTTTGGAAACTTTTAGGACTTTACATCTATAGGTTAAATTAACCCAATTACTTATTATAATATAAATGACTATATCATCACTACATAGCATAAAACAAAGTCGCTTCCCGCTGTCTGTCTGTCCCTATGTATGCCTAGAACTTTAAAACTACGCAACGGATTTTGATGCAGTTTTTTAAATAGATAGAGTGATTCAACAGGAAGGTTTATATGTATAATATAGTAGAGAAATACTGAGAATTTTAGAGGTTTCTAATCGCATTAGACATTCTGTAGTATATTTAGTATAAGCATTGCAACCGTGCGAAGAAGTTGCGGACGCTAGTTATTGATAAAAATGCATGGCCTCATGTTGCCCTGCCTTCAGACAGTTAACTGATACATTTTAAACGTATAAACTCTTTTTTTATAACCAATAAAAAATAGCTTAACTTTGTAGATAAGATGGATCATACGAAAAAACACTAGGACCAGGACGAGTTTCTTGCCGGTTCTTCTCGGGCTTGGGTTAGGAGGAATTGGCACCTAAATTCACCTAGTATGTAAGACGTTTCAAAGTGATCCTTGTGATTGTATTGAATAAAATATTTTTTGACTTATGCCCTTGACTTAACTCTCAAATTATGTGAACAAACTGCTGGCGTTTATTACTACATCATATTTTTTTTTTTTTAATTTAAAAATACTTACTTGTTTTTTAAAACGGTCGACTTTAATCTCCTATGAAGACGGTTTAACCTGTTTCAGTTTTGTAGGTACCTGATTCTTGAAGTCATGTGGTACCTACCTATAACACAAGCTCTGCTTAGTTTGGGGCTAGATAACGCTGTGCCCATTTGAAATGTATTAACTCTCTTGTATTAGTTTTACGTAGTTAAGGTAGTTATAAGATGGAACACCCAAAAAAGGGTTTAGACCAGGACGAGTTTCTTGCCGGTTCTTCTCGAGCTTGGTTTAGGAGGAATTAGCACCTAAATTCACCTAGTATGTAAGACGTTTCAAAGTGGTCCTTGAGATCGTATTGAATAAAATATCTTTTGACTTTGACTTGACTACCGCTCTCAAATTATGTCAACAAACTGTTGACATAAACATTTTATTTATTAATGATTATTACTCTGTATATGATGTAATATTTATAAGAATTGTTGAACTATTACCAATAACTTGTAACTAATATTTTGTTATAAATATATAAACTCTCAACGTCTAACTCTGTGTGTTTGTCAAAAAAAAACATGTGTGCAATTCACACGTGGTAGAAGTGAAACCTTTAAAAAACAAACGTATGATACGTACACATATACAAAACACCACGGTTGTTGTGATGCCATTTCTCAAGCTTTGTACTAGGCATGCTTCCTATCTCATTTTTTCCCACGTTAAATCTTATGAATTCATGTGTTTGTCTCTTTTTACTGTCGCTTTTTCGTTTCATCGACTTTCAAATCACAACGATGCTAAAGATATTTTCACTTCAAAAAAATATTTCATTTCCTTTCATGCAAACAAGCTACGCAAAATATAATAAATTCAGCAGAGGGCGCACCCGTAGTAAAACCAAACTGCGGTCACCAACATCTATAAAGCTTTCAAGTAAATGTTTACGCGTGGCTGCGCCCGTTTCCGAACTTTCGGTTCTTTAAATAAAATGGCCCTACGAAAGATGAGGGTACGTGGCTGCTGCGGACTAGAATGGGGTCAATGGCACTTTTATTATGTTTTGGGAGTCGTTACAACTGCAATAGTTGTTCTGTTTTATGTTCGTTTCCGCTTAAGGTTGATCGCGGTTAGGTTAGCTTATCTGTGCGTAAACAGGTGACGCCTTTTTATGAAGCGATAATAATAAGGAATGTTGAGAAAATAATTCTCAACATAATCTATTAACCATCCATCCATACTCCATACTTCTTCTTCTTATAGTGTCACTATATCGAGTGTGAATTTACAGAAATAATTATAAAAATGTACAGAATTATATACACTAATATAAAATATTATTTATGCGAATGTGTCTCTGTCTGTTTGTTACGTTTTCACGGCTATACGGCTGAACGGATTTTGATGACTTTTGGTAAGAAAATGTATTACATTCGGGGGAAGAGCATATGCTACATTTTATGTAGGTACCACGCGTGTGAAGCCGTGGGCAGCAGCTAGTATTAAATACATGTTTACACATGCAACAGTTGCCCTATCTAAGGACCGTTTAAAACGATCTATAGATAGCTCAACTGATCCAAATCACTACCAAAGGGCAGCGTTCTCAAGACTACGATGAATGACAATGCTAATACGCTGACCCAGATAGGAGCCAGCTCTTGTGTCACGCAATGTATCTACCAGACGCCGTTAAATAATTTTGAGAACACATATTATAATAGTATATATCATCATAAGTTAATAGTAAATTTATGTACGCATAAAAATGTCGCTGAGTAGGCAAAATAACAATGATACGTAACGTTTTACGTTTTAAACTTCATAAATCAGTATTATCAACAAGATAATGCAGATTTATGGAGATTTATTTAGAAATCCTTAACATACAGTGCAAAAGTTCTACGACAAAAATTTATGAATTCATGATGAAATCACTAACGAAGTTTACTGAGTGTTTTCTGCGGTAGCTGTGACGTCACAGGGACGATCACCGCCAGTTATCGAATCGTGAAGTAAGAGGGCCGGCTGCGCTCGGACCGTCCCAGTGACGTCACACACACCCGCGTACATAAATTTTACCGGCAGGAACGGCATAATGATTATTACCTTAACATCTTCGTAACAAATGGTTCGATTTGGATAATTCAAAAATATATATCATTCATATGTCATAAAAAACGTGGATACTAGTTATATTGAATTTACTATCAGTGGATATATAGAGGATTAGTAGATTCTCATTATAATAATACAAAATAATTATAAAATATGTCAAATTAATCAGATTAGGTACCTAATGTTTTAGGTTCTTAATTTATAATCTAAAAACATGCCATTGTTATAAGGTTTGCTCAATAAGCCAGCGTTTCAGTCTATTTTTAAGGCCATGCTTGGGCCTCTGTGCCCCAATAATATACCTTGGAGAACAACATAAGAGCTACTTTTAATGTAAGCACCATGGGTGCGAAGCTGGAGACTGTAGCTAGTCATATTATAAGCAATCATCTATAATGTTGGGAGAACACAAAAAGTCGCCTAAATGCTTTTATTCAGTTTATGTTCATGAAAAGGTTTTTTTAATATCGTGCTTTTTTATAAAAGAATGTGCATTTTACCCCTTTCTACCTGACATCAAAGAGCTCAAAGGCCCACAAAGAGCAGCCAAACTTTGTCTGTCAACCGTTTTGTTGGGCCAAAATAAAAACATCCCCCCAGGGGCAGGTCGTAGGATTTTATCATGAAAAATTACCGTCTTCTTTATTTACATACTCCGAAACATTGATTTGTCATGAAAAATATGACCAAATAATTTGTTTATTTATTTTATTTTATTGTTCACATAAAATACGTATTTATATTGTCAAGGATATTTTCTAACAGCCAACCCCAATGATAATACTTCTTGCCATCTGATTTGCAATGATGATGATACGGCATTGTATTGATGATAATTTTGACAACGTTGTGATTTTGCTTTGTTCTAATATCGTCACAAAATCGCAGACGATCGTCATTTGTCTATTCTAAACGTCATAATGGAATGCCCAACTAGAGTTTTCTTGGATACCTCGCTAAAGCACACTTTTAAATCAATTATCTGCTAAGAAATAATAATTTATTAAATAAAATACCGCTACGATATTCAAATAAAACATGAAATAACACAATAATAACGAATTCTTTTATAATTACATAGGTATTGGTTAAAAATTCACACACATCTAGCCCCAAACTAATCATAGCTTGTATTATGGCGACCTGATAACTGATAGAATACTTTTATATTTCTATATACATACTTATGATACCTTATAACACCCAGACATAGAACAAATACTTGCATTCATCCCACGAATGGTAATCATAACATAAGAGCTACAATTTAAAAAAAAATGTCAAACATATAATCAAAACTCTTCTTCTTTTCTTCCTCTATTGGCATTTGTCTTGTTAATAATTTTGCCAGTGTCAGATTGGTTTGTAATAAAGACTTAGTTGATCGTCACTTCGACACGTCTAATTTAAACGTCATCGCGGAATTGCCGTCTAGAATTTTCTCTCGGGATTCCTCGTCGTTAAAATCACATTGCAACATAATACACTTATAAATAACCTCTGTAGCGCACCTCTTTACTTTCAGACAGAGGTATTTGACGACCTCTGTAGCGCAGTGGGCTTAGGTCCGGCTGAGACGCAATAGGTTGCGGATTCGATTCCCGCCGCGGGACAAATGTTTGTATTATCTGCTAGTATTTGCTAGTATTTAGACCCGAGACAAGTATGTTTCTATGTATAATATGTATGTATTTACAAAAAAAAAAAAAGGAAATAAGTAGGTATATCAGTCATGTGGTACCCATAACACAAGCTCTGCTTACTTTGGGGCCAGATGATGTTGTGTGAAATGTCCGGGATTATACCTAAACGTGTACCTAAAATAAACTGTCCATACTTTATTGATTAAAATTCATCTATGATTACTGAATTAAACATGCAAGAGAAAAAAAAAAAATTAGACATGATATTTTAGGTACTTCATGAAATTACAAACATAGGATCGAATCAAAGCTTAAATTACATTTAATAGAGAAAAAGGTAGAGAATCTTATGAAAGAAAATTAAACACGCTGTGTCATTTATATAAACTTCCAGTCAATGGCTAGTTAAAAATGTGTCAAAATTATAAAAGGTTCCAGAAACTTGTATGGCAATGAAGTATTATTCATTGAACCTCCAATGACAATGCTTTCAATGATGATCACCAATTAAACCATTGTTTCATACATGGTACCAAACATGTTAATATTTTAAGCAAATAGCGAACAATTATAAAACTCCCGGCGCTCGAGTTTTTGACTACAAACAATGACGTAAATACAAAGGGAAAAATTAAACGTTGAAAAAAGTAAGCAGTTTCCGCCAGTGGATTTAAACGACCAATTTAAAAAAGGAAAGTCAAATATATTTAAGCCTTGTGCTTCGAATAAAAGGCTTTGTGAAAAACGCATTGTACAATAACACTTACATACCTGTTTTAATGGAATGTCCGCTCGTTAAAGGCTGTCTAAAAGTACATAATAACGTTTTAAAAACTAAAGAGACAACCTACTTCATGTATATAGGGTATATACACAAGGTAGCTACTGTTAAACGTTGAGGAGTTCTCTTCAATGTCCTTCGTCTTCATCATCAGACCCCTAATGACAGTCACAACCCATCTAGATGTACAGTTCTCATCAATACAAATTAATCAAGCCCAAACACCAGGTAATTAATGTAAATCGTTGAAGAGTTCCCTCGTCTGTCTTTTAGCTCCATCATCAGATCGACTTTAGACCTTCATTAAATAGTAATGCTTTAAAATACTTTAATAAAAATAAACAAACGCTCTAGTCGCCACAACGATTTTCGAAAGTTCCCTTCGGTTTCTCTAGGATGCCATCATCCGATCATGGTTTCCTTATCATGGTACTAGCCTTGGAATAACTCCTTTCTAACAAAATCCTTTCATCAATATCGGTTCGTAAACGACAATTTTATCCGCGAACACACATAAAAAAAAATATACACGAATCGAATTGAGTAACCTTCTTTTTTTTAAGTCGGTTAAAAAATACATTTTGTTTCCGGACTTTAAGGCGAATGACTAGCCTGTCAGAACAGTTAAGTAATAGCTCTACCTTATGCGTTGTTGGTTGAGGATTCGATTTCCTTTCAGGATAAACATTTGTGTGACGAACATATATAATTAAAATAATGCCGGACATTTAACACAGCGTCATCTAGCTCCAATGTAAACAGAGCTTGTGTTATGGGTACCACACGACTGATATACTAATTATATACTTTTTTTTGTAAATACATACACATTATACATAGAAACAAAAAGTATAGTATGCTAGTATTTATAAATACCTACTAACGAATGGAACCCGCAACCTTCTGCGTCTTATCTCGAACTCGAATGTACTTCGAAACATTTTTTATTAAGGGACCGACAGAAGTGACATCTGAGAGGATCAGTTAGTCTGTACTATTACTTGGTGCTGTATGAATGTCCACAATATTTATGTATATTTTTATAGATAATTCCTCGTGCTCCTACTAAATACTCCTACTGGTAGGAGCACCGGGACACCCATGGCCTGATGCTCCTACTGCAAAAGATCGGTTTGGATCTGATGAGCATTTTTATTACAAACCACTTGGTTAGGTTATGTTAGAGTATAGAAAACAACGCGCAAGGAGAGCGAGCGAAGCGAGCGTGCCGCGGCAGCGGCCGCCGAAGCACCAGAAGAATAATACAAGGTCACGGTAGGAGCTTAAGGATAATATCCTTATGCTCCTACCTTGACCTTGTATTATTCTTCGTCCTCGTGCTCCTATCATTAGGAAAACCGAGTAGCAATAGGAAACGGTCATTTTTATTTATATTTGACTAAAGCGCATGCTAAGTATCATTTACATAAAGTAGCGCTTCCGTGCTTTGGGTAAGTTATGTAGACATACAAAGCCGAAGTGCAGTTGAGTCAACTCCAAGATGGTACGAACTAGCTGTGTTTAGTAATCTAATACAAAAGTAAGTCATCCAACCAAATGTGACATTAATCTCCGGAATTCGTTAAAAATATAAAAGTCATTCAGATTACAACAAAGATTGAAAGCCAACAAAGTTGACAAGAACTTACTCATTTTCTTTCATGCAAAATTACATTTGGGAAGTGCTCCGGTTCTGAAGTGGAAATTTTTAGGGTCGGAATCACATTGAACGAAGGAATATTAAAAAAGTTCCGCGGTGAAGTTGGATTGTCTTTTTTGGAGTCGACTGGGGTGTAGTGGGTACTCGGGTTTATTCTGGAAGCCGGGTCGGGTTTTTATTTAGTTCTGCTTGAAGAATTTGATGTGTTATCTTACTTAGGAGGGTAGAAAGTGCTTCCGTTGCTTAAAAACCTTAAGTTTCTTGAAGTCAGCTGCGGCATGCAGTATGTTTGTTTATCAGCTTCTAGCGAGAAACTACTAGCGACTTCACCCGCGCGTTAGTACGAGAAACCATGGAGTTTATATTATAGTATTATTCATATCAAGTTGCAAGCAAATCGCACCACGCGTTAAAAAGTTGCATACATTCGTTGTCACCCCTTTTCACCCTCTTTATGAGGGTTATTTTAAAAAATCCTGAAATACGTGTTTGTTTATTTTGCATTTTAAGTATCCAAACCAAATTTCTAATAGGTAAATCACACCGCCCGTTTAAAAGTTCCCATACAAGCTTTGACACCCAAATATACCTAATTGTAAAGGTTATTTTGAAAAATCCTGACACGTGTCCATTTATTGAATTTTAATTGTTTATATTAAGTTTCAAGCAAATCGCACTACGCGTTTAAAAGTTTCATACATTAGTTTTCACCCCTTTTTACCTTCTTAAGGGTTTAATTTCAAATCCAGCCTTAGTGGCTGGTTTTGCTATAAAAAAAACTACCTTCTAAATTTCAGCTTTCTAGCATCAGCGGTTTAGGCTCGGCGATGATGAATCAGTCTGTCAGTCAGGTTAAGCTCTTTTATAGGTATAGATTAAAAACTGTTGCTAATAACCTTTGTTCTAAGTTATCACCAATACCTAAAACTATCAGCGTTTGAAATCAGCTTACCCCAATTACCAAATCTCTTACTTACTTAAATGTCTAACTTGAGATTTGCAGAGGTGTCTTCCAAGCCTAAGCGTGACATGTTTGTTTATGATTTTGCATTTTACGTCTTTGTTAGTATTCTCAAATGTGATCAATATGCAAAGAAAGATAGTGCGTTTTCTTCAATAAGTATAAGTAAGTAATAGAACCGTTCATGCACAGTCAACAGATCACCGAAGTTAATCAACTATTCCAGTGGGCTTCTGCCGTTTTAATTATGTCATCTGGATAATGATTCTTGCGCGGCCACCACTCGGTCACTGCCATTTTCAACCTCCCGTCTTCCCGTCTTGCTAAATGTCCTGCACATCTCAACTCTTTAACTGACACTTCAACTGACACTTTAACTCCACTTCTCTTACCCATATCCTCTACATAGGTTTAGATGACAGTTAAAACTGCAGGAGCCCACTGGATGTGATTGGCGCAGGACCGGAATGGAAGGCGTGATATAGAGCAGGCCTTGAACTAACAGTAGGTGAGTACTATGTGAGTAGTATTAGTAAACAACTTTTCGTGCTTTCATGCTTAAAACCACGGCACGGTAAGCGACGTCTCAGCTTTCCAAAATTGTATAAAAATAAAATAAAATAAAAAAATTAAGATGTTTATTTGAAGCTTTAAGCTCATATGTGAGAAACATTTAAAAATTAATATTAATCAATTTAGAAATTTTAGATTTCAGATTTTAGATTGCTGGCACCATGGCCACACCTATACCACCGTCTTGTGCAGGTGTATCCAGTGCGCCAGCAACGGAGAATCCCACCTGTCTGACAACGTGTTTAGAATAGTGTTGGTGCTCCCGTATATAACGTGATGGAGTCCTTCAGGCGGTCTAGTAACTTCTCCAACAAAGTTGGCCACTGACACTTACGAAATTTGAAATCGATGTTAAAAAGTAAGTAAAGCATGGCCGTACACTGGGAAAAGGGTTCGACAAGTCATCGACGGAACAATGAGTAATAAAAATATTTGCGAACATATTTTATGTCATGCATACATAAACTTGGTGAATTTTCTTATTAACCAACTTTAGTTATTTACATATTTTTTCTGTAGACTATGTTTTTAGGGTTCTGAACTCTAACAAGAAACTTTTCTAGATTCCCTGTCTGTCTGTCTAGCCCTAACCAGAGCCCTTGCTCAAAGGCTGTATTTTATGCTTATCGTGATAACATTTTATGCGATTACAGTAATGGTTAAACCTACAAAGTAATGGAAAAAATATTAAACTGGAGAAAATTATAAAAGGATAAGGATACATTTTTGGGGATACCTTACATGTCAAGTGGGGTTTTTATTTATACTTGGCTTTATTTGATTATTAGCTCTCCCGTTCACGATTTCATCCACGCGTTTTGTTATTTTTTTTATTTGTAATAATTTTTCCGCTCTTCAGGGCGGAGACAAATACTACAAATCTAAAATTATGAAAATCGATCAAGCCGTTGTCGAGTTATAAATGGTGTAACTGGCACGACTTTGTTTGATATATATAGATTTTACCTTTACGCTGGTTTGGTTAAATTATTACGATAAGAATCTTGAAGGAAGAATCTTAAGAATCTTAGAAAGTCCACTGCTGGACATAGACCTCCCCAATTGATTTCCAGGTAGAACGATTTTGAGCCCTCTCCATCCACCGACTTCCTGCGATCTTTACAATGTCGTCTGTCCATCAGGTAGGAGGGTCGTCTTACGCTTCGTTTTCCTGTCGTTGGTCGCCATTCAAGAACTTTTACTCCCCAGCGGTTATCAGTTCGGCGAGCTGTATGGCCTGCCCATTGCCACTTCAACTTGCAAATTTTGAGCGCTACGTCGGTGACTTTGGTTCTTCTACGGATTTCCTCGTTGCGGATTTTATCACGGAGTGAAACGCCCAACATACCTCTCTTCATAGCTCGTTGCGCGACTCCAAACTTGTGTATGAGGCCAATAGTTAGCGACCAAGTATCATTTCCATAATTATGTCATCACTGGCAACACGCACTGAT
The DNA here is from genome assembly GCA_948098915.1 of Lampropteryx suffumata. Classification (NCBI taxonomy): domain Eukaryota; kingdom Metazoa; phylum Arthropoda; class Insecta; order Lepidoptera; family Geometridae; genus Lampropteryx; species Lampropteryx suffumata. The sequence continues at coordinate 16,131,521 of OX402557.1, read as the reverse complement.
TAAAGACTTTCGTCTTGAAGCTTTGCGGTATCTGTGACGAGAAGATGTGCCTTAATTTTCCGAACGCTGCCTATCCAAGTTGGATTTGTCGGCTGACGTCTTTGTCGAAGTTGGACTTGCCTAGTTGAATCGTCTGACCCAAATAGACATAATGGTCTACAACTTCGATTATATCGCTCTCAACATGTACCGCTACGGGTGCAACATGAGTATTTGACATGATTTTTGTCTTGCACATGTTCATTTTAAGACCCACCTGTTGAGAGACGATATTGAGATTGCTGAGCATTGCGACAAGGTCTTCCAGCGATTCTGCCATGATGACTATATTGTCGGCAAATCGAAGGTGAGTGATGCGTTCGCCATTGATGTTGATACCATATCTATGCCAGTACAAGACCTTAAAAACATCTTCCAATGCAGAAGTGAACAGTTTCGTAGAAAAAACATCTCCCTGTCTCACCTCTTTATGCAATGAGATTGGATTGGTGCTCCGGTAATGGAGTCGGATTGACATGGTGGCGCTACTGTACAGATATTTCAACACTTCGATATACCGATAGTCGATTTGGCACCACTGGAGTGACCGCAACACTGCCGGTTATACCCTTCGGTCTTCTGTATAACCTGCCAAAGCGTATGGATGTGGTCTATGGTGTTAAAGCCTTGTTGGAACCCGGCTTTTTCAGGAGGCTGGAAGTCGTCAAACCTACGAGCGAGACGATTAGTTACTACTCTCGAAAACAGCTTATAGACATGGCTCAACAGCGAGATTGGCCTGTAATTCTTTAAGACGGTGATATCCCCTTTCTAAAAGAACAGTACCACCACGCACCTGTTCCATGCCTCTGGCGTAGTTCACTCAAGGATGACGGAGTTGAACAGATTCTGGAGGACCTTAAGTACCGGTGTTCTACCGGCTATCAGAAGCTCTATCGTTATTCCGTCTTCCCCCGGTGCCTTGTTGTTCATAAACGGCTCTCAGTCGTTTGGATCTCGTATAGGCTGATGTCCGGAATGTCTTCAGTGTAGTGTCGGGTAAGGTGGGCTTTTGCATCGCTAGTCGTGCTCGTAGCAGGGTTTTGCGAGTACAGTTGTCCATAGAACTCCTCGAGATCTCGTTAAGCCTCTGGCTATGAGGAAACGACCCTGCCACTGTCGGTTTTCAGCTTCGTCAACAGGCTTTGCCCAATAGACTGATCTCTCGCGAACGCTTTGGAGCCTTGGTTGCGCTCTATTGCGTTCTTTATACTAGAAGTATTTATTGAGACACAAATAAAGTCGTATAGACTTAGAAATCTGTTTATTGAGCGTACTGTATTTCGACATGTCCACTAAAGACTGCAGTTTAATTTCGCTACGTTCTTCCATGAGTTAGAGTTTGCTCAGAGAGTTTTTAGGTTCTACCTTTGCGTTGGGTTTTACAGAACTTTGATCCAACGGCATGGACAATTTCCACCAGCTCGTCATTTATTTCGTCCACTCGTCATCCGCATTCGAGGAGGCATTGGAAGCGATCTTGAAGTTCCAACTGAAAGCTCTCGGAGTTTTGGATTTGGACAGGACTTGGGCGAAAGATAGATTTCATCAGACGGGACCTGTCTAGCTTTACGATAAGATTTAATGAGCCTCTAACCATTTAGTGATCACTGCCGGTTTTGACCCTGTTGATCACTGAGACATCATTAAATATTTGCTTTTTTGTTGTCATGATGAAATCTATTTCGCGTTTGTATCCACCGGGGTGAAGCCACATCCATTTCCTGGACGACGGCTTCTTGAAAAAGGAGTTCATCATAAAAAGTCTCTCTTTCTCCATGAAGTCGGCCAATCGCTGACCCCATTGGTTCCGCTGTCCAAATGCAAATTGCCCGACTCTCAGTTCATCGCCGTTCCTCATACCTAGCCGCGCGTTGAATTCCCTTATTACAACCGTAAAGTGTATTTACGAGACTTGCATGGCATTTAAAATGTCATCATACATAGCCTCCACTTCATCGTTTGGACGTTTCGATTGAGGTGCGTACACCTGAATAACCGTTTGGTTTTTCTGAGTATAAGATATACCACCCTGCTCGACACGCTTTCGAACTTCACAATATTGTTAACGAGGGATTTTTGGACGAGAAACACAACACCGTGCTGAGATAGTTGATCGCCCTCCCGGTAGTAGAATAAGTGGCCGAAGTTTAGGATTATTGTGTTCTCTCCCTCTCTTTGGACTTCTGATAACCCTATAATATCCCAGTGCAACTTATTTACTTCTTCCAGCTCTATTAACTTCTCGTCGATCCTCAGTGTGCGTGCGTTGTATGTTGCCAGGGACAGGGGTCATTGGGATTGGTAGCTGGACCTCTGCGGAGATTCTTCCCACCCCCTGTTTCGCCGTTACCGTGGCCGCGCCACCTATGCCAGGAATAGCGGAACTGCCGGGAACTGGGGACCGTCTTCTATTTGTGTACATCATTTTGGGGGGTTTTGCCATAGTCACCACGCTTGGCAGGCGGATTGGTGACTGCAGATTTTGTGTTAAGTACTCGGGAGGTGCTGCTGCCCAATCCCCCGATGTGTGTTCCCTTAGTCGTCTTTTACGACATCCACGGGAGGAGATCCCCTCCATCTCCTATTCTATGCCGGAACCACCACGGACACGGACAATGGCTACACGGAGTATTATTAATAGCTCAAAGCGAAATCTACCTATAGATACATTATAAATTCATTATTATTGGTATTTTTATCCCCCAATTACTTGATACCGACCATTTAGAATTTCAAATACTTTCCACCACATTGAACGTAAAAGCCCGAACCCCGTGATTACTATAAAAGAAGTTAGCAAATAAATCAGGGCGCGTTTAATTTATCGCGTGAACCGAGCGCCGTGGAAATCTTACAAATTGATGGATTCCAAAAATTCTGAACTGGATACTTGGAGTGATACCAACGTACAAAGCGCTCAAGCAGCGCAGAGTTGTCGAAATGGGTACGAACTGCTTTTATAATAATTCATAATTCATTTATTGTGGAACATAAGTATATTACTGGTTTTATTAATTGCTAAGTTCGCTACCATTTAGTAAATGGTGTACAATATTTTCTAACAATGTGAGACATTTATACAAAAAAAAACTAGGTAACATAATAATAATTCAATATAAACGTCACTTAGGAATATTACTTAATTGAATTTATAATTATGCCACAATAAGATCAATAAATGAAATTTAGTATGATGTAAAGTTTCATTTCTCATAATTCTTTGCATTTTGACATACGGAAACGTAAGTCTAGTCTATGATGGTATCTCTGAATCGCCTCTATAAGGAAATAATAAAAACTTCTTTCAATTTGGTATCTCATATAGCTTTTGAAACGTAGGAAAACATCCAGAGTAACTAGAAAACTTGGCGTTGATAATTAATTTCTTTGGAGTCAATTTACAATGTATATCTAGTCTATGCTTATTAATTTCTCAGATCTTTATTATGTCTCTCAGCTGTAAAACCATTGAGCTGGAGATTTAAATGAGTTTTTCGTTCACATTAGATAAGTATGTACTTATGTATATTTTGTGTTCAAAGTTACTCTATGTTATTTCCAATCTGGCTAACATTATGAATAAATTCAACGGTAAAGTCAATTTAATGTGAGTAGAGTCGTGAGTTAAAGGAATTTGTATCTAATGTTATTGAAATAAATGTGACCTCATCACTCTCAGCAAAAACAATAAACAAATCTCTATAGCGAGTGGACGCTACGCAAAAAAACCAACGTAAATCACTTAGCTTTTAGATTAAGTAATTCGTAGAATCCTTGATGGACTAAATGAATCAAAATCTTTCGTATTTGAAACAAAAAAATATGTGAGCCGTCACGTGAAGGCTAGCAGATGTGAAACATCGATTTTTTTTGTACTAGTAGGTTAATAGGCTTAGAAGTACAGATTATTGCATGATGAAAAAATACAATATTACGATTTTTCTCCAGAAAATGATGATAGTTTTAATCAAAATTAAGAAGAGCAGAGCTTGTGTTATGGGTAGGTACCAAATTACTGATATAACACTTATATACTTTATTTGTAAATACATACATAGAAACATCCGAGACAAATACTTGCAGATCATACAAATATTTGTCCCAAGGCGGGAATCGAACCCACTGCACCACAGTCCAAAAAACACCGGGTTTTGCTTTTATCACCTCAAATACCAAAATCTTTGAGGATGCATAAGAAGAGTAGTCGAAGTAGCACGTCCAAACATTATATTTAGCATACGCCTATATTTTTGCACAGATAGTTTATAATCCGCACGTGACAGATTGCAAGCCCAAGCCCGCTTAAAGTATTACTAAACGAGACATAATACACCTCCGAATTTCAAAGTTTAGGATATGTCTGTTTTCTCATGATGATTTCTTTTATTGTTTCATAACACCGACATGAACAAATACAAATATCTTTTTTATGTGATAACTTCTTATGGAAGGGTAAACCGCTACGTTACGTAACGCGTTACGTAAGCGCGCCTGCCTACCGCGCAGCGGTTTCTGGGTTAAAGTGAGAGAGGCTCCTCCTCTCTCACTCTACCCCACAGCGCTAGTTAGATTAGTTTAAGTTATCACTTCTGTAGTCCCGAGACGCACACGTTTTTTTTAACTTTAATTTATTCAGACAAAACGTATCAGCTCAAACAACTCCCTGACACCATCGCTCCAGAATCAGGGTCATGGCGACAGTTTAAGAAATGGGATGTAGATTTATTATCATTCAAAGGACACTTTTGGAGGCAGGTGCGAAAATGGTGGTCCAAGATTGATGACGGCCTCATTCGGATTCCGGATCGAGATATAAATTATTTTCACTTACCGTGACGAAGATACGGCATTTTACTTTCATTGACAGGGTTACCCGTGATTCGGGACTAGCGATTTTATTTGACCTTGACATGTTTAGGTAAATTGCAGCTTGTTTTATCAAGTACTTGTTAATAAAACAAGTACTCGTTAGAGTTGGTGCGGCGGCTGAATGTGCCAAGGACTTCAAAAGCCGCAAATATTCTGGTTTGGATATGGCCTACATATTTAAGCCTTTTAAAGTCGAGACCCTGGGCCCGCGGGAACAGGAGCTCACCGCGTTTATTAAATTATTTCACGGCGTCTGGTAGATACATTGCGTGACCCAAGAGCTGGCTACTATCTGGCTCAGCGTATTAGCATTGCCATTCAACGTGGCAATGCCGCCAGTATCTTGGGAACGCTGCCCTCTGGCAGTGATCTGGATCAGATGAGCTATCTATAGATCGTTTTAAACGGTCCTTAGATAGCTCAACTGTTTCACGTGTATTTTATATTATTGTATATTATTCTGTACATTTCAGTACCGGTCAAGTACAAAATATCCAATAATATAAAAACATGTAAAACAGTTGACTATCTAAGGATAGTTCAACTCTTCCAGGCTGTCAGTCCCCAAGTCAGTCACACTGGCGGCAATACCACGTTTAATAGCAATGTTTGGCCAGATAGGAGCCAGCTCCGGCTCCAGCTCCTGCTTTTGATTTTTACATCAAAAGCATAACAACTCGTCAGAATGTGAAACTAAACTTCTCCAGCAACAAGGTTATTTCAATATGGCGAGGAGGCTTAGTCTAAATTAATTACATGGAGATGTCACCGTTGGCCTGTTTTCACGGCTATTCTTGTTAATTTAGTTTTGTCAAAGATAAGGGTACCTACTTCTCAAAAGACAATACATTTATTTACCTATCGCTTTCAGCTTAAACAGATGGATCATCACTGCCTTTAAGGCAGCTTACAAGCTTGTGAAACCGGCAAAGTTTAAATTAAAAATTAAATAAAATGAATCTATGAGTTTAAATAGAGGCAACTTTGGTTTTCGCAACTTGTGTAAAATAAAAACGTGAGCAAAAAAAATATGATAAATTAAAAATATTCCAAAGTGACTGTATTTTTTTTAACTAACTTCAAAAGAAGGAGTAGGGTCACCATTCAGTATTTTATATTTGTTGCCTCCTATCTCTGTCATTTATTAACCGATTTGAAAAAATATTTTTTCATGTGTTATGATATACTTCCCAATTGGTCCCAAAAAATTACACCATAACCTTTTCAGTAGTTTTTTTTTGTAATCAAAATAGCTGGAAAAAAAGTATGTGTCAACCATTTAAACGAAATTTTGGTATTTTGCTTTCCTGTGACTTTCCAGTAGATCATTTTCATTCAATGAAGTCGGTTTTCTTTATAGTTTTTAAAACGTAATTTCTGTTTGTTTTTTTCGAGGCTAAGCTTGATAGTTTTTTGTAATGAGATATATTGGTGGCAATTCGGTTGGTTATTTCAAAAATTAGGAATTGTCTAAAATATATAATATATAATAATTTAGTTAGTCATAGCATTTGTAAAACCTTTTCGGTTGGTACCATCTAACTAGATAAGGAACGCTTAATTAAATAAGATAAAATTAAATTAGGATAAGTTGGTAACAGCAGAATACCAAAGTTTCATTTGATAGTCTAAACCTAATTTTAGCTAAAATAAGTTAGGTTGGTGCCAACAGAATTGAGGTCATTGTATCTTGGGACTGGAGTATACTACTTTTAATGTATTCAAAATGTATTGTACTCATGTTTTGAGAAAATATATTTTAATAATTTTATAATCTAATGCTACCACGCGTGGGAAGCCGCGGACAGAAGCTAGTTGTTATATAAAAATTGGTTATAAAAAAAATATTTATTTTAAGCGCTAGCTAAATCGAGATGGCCAGTTAAAGCTTTTGAGCTACGTAGCTCTAACAAAAGACTTCTTTGCAAACGTAAATAACAAAGCCGTTTTTGGAATAAAATACGTGACTCAAAAATCTGACGGATTTTAGTTTCCATAACAAGATTTCGACTTATATTATGTAGTTATTTTGCGTATATTCGCCTCAATGAGACTAGAACTATTCGAATTGGGAGGCAAGTTGTCGTTATCTATGTAAAAGAATACCGCTTATATTAACAGTGTGAACAACACCTTGTGTCTGTCACCTCTACACTACGCAAAAGACAATCAAATACTGTGAGTAATTATAAAGTTTTCATAATATAAAGCAATGTATAAACCGAATCGACGACCGCGAGACTGTCTGCGATTTTAAGGTAAATAAATAAATATTGGTGAACAATGCCTAACCCCAAACTAAGCAAAGCTTGGATTATGTTGACCAGATGACATACTTATGATACTTTATAACACTCAGATCAGGAACAAACCGTGTTTACACCGAGTAGGATACCTACATATGTCGCAACAACGCATAACGCGAAATTTTACGCGAAAACTATATTCCTATATACACTTTTCTAATACCTATATAGTGTATGTACTTAGTTTGTTTGTATGTAAGTTGTTTTTGACGTGATAACGTCTTATAAATCGATGAACGCTGGCTACACGCACGAAAAATTGACACGTTCCGCCTGAGCCGACCGTGCACACGTTCGGCTTGTGACTTAATAGGTTAAGCGACGTGTTAGATTTGTCGATTGGCAAATTTAAAAACGTAATTAAACATAAACTGTCTATTAAAGCATATTATAAAATATCTGATTATTTAGAAGACAAAAAACCAACTTTACAGACAACCATTTTTTTGTTTTTTTTTTAAATGACTAAATATATATATCTCTGTCTATATCTCTCATCTGTCTCTGTAATTATGTATATTTGTTAACTGTCTTTTATTGTCGCAAATAAATGTATTTTCTTTCATTTTTTCTTTCAATATAATTTACTTTTCTTCTAAATACCTATAAATGATTTATTTTCCTTAACGTGTCACTAGTTATTTCGAACCAGTGTGTTGAAAGGATTAAAGTGCGCCTCAGGTCCATTCGTGCACGTATAAGTGTTTGTGCGATTAACATGACTGTTTCTTAAGTACAACACTGTAAGTTAAGAATGGTTGTACTATTGTAATAATAATTAATGGACTTTCTTCTTCTTCTTGTCGTATCCCTAGTACTTTAGAACCAGTGTGGTGAGAGGAATTAAGTGCGCCACATAGGCTCTTTTCGTGCACTATTAATGGACCTATATAGTGTATTTATAGTTTACTAGTAAATGTCCGCGGCTCCTACCCACGCGTATTAACTACCTACATACAAAGTAGCCTATGTTCATCTCAAATATACAATCTATCTCCGTACCAAATTTCAACAAGATGCGTTCAGCCGGGAATAGGTAACAAATAAACTGCCAGATACACTTTTGTACATAATAGAATAAAATTAGAGAGGTCTAGTGGTAGCCTTCCGATCAAAACTTCTGTGGCGTGGTGAGCGCAAGCCTGCCTATAATGCAAATAGTTGCGGATTTTATTCACGCCACGGGGCAATTGTTTGATGATCTGCAAGCATTTGTTTTACCAAGTAATAATATTAAGTAAGGATCATCAAAGAACGGCACCTAATATAACACAACATATTAAGTTTGCATCCACATGGACATCGCTGGCTCCATTCAGTGCCAGCGCGTTCTCAGAGTAAACTTAAAAAAAAATCGTTATAACGAACTAATTATATAAAACTTATTTTTAAATAATTACAGAGAAGTACAGAATAATATAAAATACATGTACGAATAATACTTAGTTCAAATTATTGATTAATTCTGTATTGTTAAAAATATACATAATATTCGCGAATATACATAATATTTTCATAAATATATAACATTCGCGATCAGAATTCATATTGTGTAGTAATAATAATTATAATACCGGACATTTAACACAGCATCATATGTCCCCAAAGTAAGCAGAGCTTGTGTTATGGGTGCCACATGACTGATATACTACTTATATACATTTTTTTTTGTAAATACATACATATTATACATAGAAACACCCAGACCCGAGACAAATACTTGCAGATCATACAAACATTGGTCCCGCGGCGGGAATCGAATCGAAAAATAAGTAAGTTAACGGGTATTGTTCAATAAAATAGCGACATGTTATTTTCAAATTTTTGCGACAGTTTGAATGTAGCTGCATGTTGTTGTGTCTCGTGTTGATACGTCAGCGTTTCAAACGACTTTCAAAGTATTTTCGAGCAAGAGTTACTGCGACCTGTGTTTATTGATTTAATTGAATTATTCAAATTTAGTTAATTTTGTTATAAAACTTCGCCATAGCGAAAATGTTTGTAAATTAATTTAAAGTTCTTGAAAAAAGATTCAGTGACAGTAGTTAGTACCTAACAGTAGGTAATACTTTGTCTAAAGCGCTATTCCCATTAAATCACCCGTTCATCAACATCCTTCATCAGCGGAGTTCTCTATGAAAATCAGAACGTTCCATTTCTTTTCATATAAAAAAAATACCCACGATTTTTCGTTTGTTATGGAAAATCTGCATAAGTGTCTTGTAGCTCAAACATATTAATAAATAATAAACAAATTATTATAATATTAAAAACAATTGACATTTCACACAGCATTATCCAGCCCCAAAGTAAACAGAGTTTGTATTATGGGTACTACATGATTGATTTACTACTTACATAACTACTTACTGCTTACGATTTTTTTGTAAATACCACTTTCAACATTTTCGTGAGTTGTACTATACATTTTGATAAAGAAGAGTTTTACTGACGTATTATTTTTTGCACCGATACTGTTTCGATTAATCTAGAGAATCTTCATCAGGGTGAGTTAGATCAGCGGTCCGCGGATCCACAGGAACCGTCGAACATACAGCACTGACACTACCTCTAACAGACTACATACAACAAAGTTACCATAGTATTTTCCATACAGTCCAGACTGGAGAAAGAAGTCAACCTGCAACCATCTTGCTAGTAAGTAATGTATTAATAACGCTCCACAAATGATGCGTAAATCATCATCGATATAGCCGAATAGCGAAAAGAGGATTCACGATATAGAAGATATAAAAATTCAATTTCAAAAGTTTATTGTCAATACACTTTGCATTAGATACTGGAGTGCCCATAAACTGTAAACAGGCGATTCTTATTCGCGCTGCATCGTCTCTTTGTCATATCTAGATACCTATCGGAATAATTCTTTTGATATCTCCGCGCCGGGTTTAACTTACCTCGCAGTTTGTATTTTTATTATTGTAGTTCTAAAGAGAAAAAGCTTTTATTGTTTAACTAAGTTGTCATTGGAAATCGGTTTTGAAACAAGAGTTCTAATATAAAATATCTGCGTAATAGTGTTGGAGTAATAGGGTTCTTAGATTTTAATAAACATCTTATGGGCATATTGGTATTATGAATAGTATGGTGCAGTCTGAAAACCAGCGCTATTTCGCACTGTGTGAAATAGTATTAAGCTGAACCTGTGCTTTTTTGACAAACATAGGCTAGATTTGTATAATGCTATGTATAATATGTATGTATTTACAAAAAAAAGTATATAAGTAGTATATCAGTCATGTGGTACCCATAACACAAGCTCTGCTTACTTTGGGACCAGATGATGCTGTGTGAAATGTCCGGCATTATTTATTTATATTTATTTATTTATTTGGAACAGGATGGGCACACATACATGTACGTTCTCAATATGGTAAAAATGTTTAGTATTAGTGAGTTTATTAGTTTGTTTGCTAGGTTATCTGACTACCTGCTATATAATTATGATATTTGTATCTGTGTGTGTGTGACAAAATAAATTTATTTCATTTCATTATTTTCATTTCTACTTTTTTTTATCATAGATAGACCTACGTTTGACTACGATCTCACCTGGTAAGCAATGTTCTGGCCAACGATGGGGCAAGGTCTAGAAGGCGGCTGGTTACTCTCGATTTAAATGGACCTAGATTGTAATTGATGGCTCTGGAGGATCTCATGTAGTTGAAAAATCATGAACGCGTGGGCATGAACTTTTACTTGCAATATCAAAACTTGAGTATAGTTTCAAGACATGTTGACTTGACGGCGACTAGAATAAGAATGTTCATCCGTTTATCAAAGGGCCTACTTTTGAAATCGATAATATCGGGGCAACAATCATGCAAAACCATACTCTTAGCTACATCGTTTCAACTCATTTAGAACGATGGAGGAACTAACCATTACTTTTGAACATCGATGTCCTGATCCATCAAAACAGACGAAGTTCGACAAACATTTCAACGACGTTATTGTTCCGATATATCAAAATCGATTTGAAGAGTAGACGCCCTGTACTCTGTCGAAGCACGCCAACCAATCAAAGTGGTCGTCCAATCAGCGTGGCCCACTTGCATTCCGTTGAACTGGACTGTATATATGACCGGATGCGACAACTTTGCTCAGTAGTTCTAATAGTCATATACGCTAACCTCTAAAATTATCAGTGTTTCTCTACTATATTATGCATGTATTATACATATAAACCTCTTGAATTAATCTATCTATTAAAAAATACCGCATCAAAATCCGTTGCGTAGTTTCGAAGGTCTAAGCATACATAGGGACAGACAGTCAGCGGGAAGCGACTTTGTTTTATACTATCTAGTGAAGAATGCTAGATTTCACACAGCATCATCATACGCCAAAATAAGCAACATATGTTATAGGAACCACATGGCTGATATTTTACTTATATCTTCTTTTCATTCGGGCACCTTTGGCAGAGTTGTCATGGTTATAAGTGGGTCCTGATGAATGGCGGCTCTTGCTATGCGTCTCCATCCAGCTCTATTAGAGGCATTGTGAGAGCAGTCGGTCATCATGGATTTGGTGAGTGATTTTATCAGATCTCCCCATCTGGTCGGACAGCGGCCACGGCATCTCTTGCCCTCCATTCTGCCTTGGACTACAAGACGCTCCATTGAGTCTTTATTTCGGGTTATGTGTCTACTTATATACTCTCTTGTATTTGTTTTTCGTAGTTAAGGTAGTTATAAGATGGATCATTCAAAAAAGCGCTAGAAACAAGACGAGTTTCTTGGTAGTTCTTCTCGGTCTTAGGTTAGGAGGATCTGCACCTAAATTCACCTAGTATGTGAGACGTTTCAAAGTAGTCCTTGTGATTGTATTAAATTAAATATCTTTTGACTTTGACTTTATATAAATACGTATATTTTATACACAGAAAATACCTATACCCGAGTTTGGACAGTTTAGATTAAATTCCGGCTTTCCCTAACTGTGTTCCAGTTCTACATAAACTGGGTATGCCCTGGCTCTTATTACCGTCAAACGCGCATTACAAATCCATCGAGCCGCAAAACGCGAATGCACGTAACGAACGAATATTCGCGTAAACCTATTTTATATGAAGTCGTAAATTCGAACAAACGACGCGCGAGCCAATTTCCTTCGCTTATTTGTCGCCTGTGAATGGTGGGCGATACGTGAGGCGGGGGCTTATTAGCGAAAAGTTTGACGAGGCAGCGACTGTGCGAGAAATTCGAAAGAAAATTATGTGTGATTTTTTGACGTGTGAAAGAAAATAAAATTTAACAACTTGACTACATTTTTATCAACTTTGGCATCTTACTTTTTCCTGTTTTACACGATCAAAGCTGCGGGCAGTATTTCGATAACATATAACCTCATTCTATTTGTCTGATTGTGTTGTTGAAGTTAGAAGTGTAATATCAATTGAAAAGTCTGCTATATCTCTAAAAAATCCTACCCCGTTTATAACCTACTTTATTTCTAGCAGGATATTTCGTGGGTTCGTAGCCAATGGATTATTCTAACATCGTGCGAAAACCGGCATGTCGTAGAACCTAAAAACTTCGAAGACATTTCTCAATGGTATAGCGAGGGTTTTAAATGTAAGAGATGCAGAATAACTTTGCTGCCGAGTGAAACACACAATTATTTACCTTACTACAGCGAAGAAAATTCTAAGAACAAGAAAAGAAAAGTTTTTTTTTATGCAGTCGTCGTGTTGGCCAGTGCGATTATTCTAAAAATTAGGTTGACGCACTGTCATGAAATAAGTATTCATGCATTTTCAGTGGATTGGCTTTAGAGAAGACCGAATTTTGAAAGACCTTTCCAAGCGTATAAAATGCACTTTTTACACAGGTTTCGCATAATAAACATAATTTTTCCGAAGTTGTGAGATGAAAATATTATTTATTATTAGCAAAATAACAAATTTAAGTTTAAACATTTAGCTTTAAACGATAAATAACATTTGCTTAATGGTAAATGGAGAACTATGCTATGTAAATGCTAAAACCATATCAGGTAGGTATCTCACTTTATTTAAACAGATTATACCAACGTCTAACCCAGCATGTACTATACATACCTACCTAAGTTTATTAAATACGTACGCAACCAATTTTACCTTCAGAGTGAGAACGTGGCGGGTACTTTATGACACAGTACAATTTATTGGGAAACGTGGTCGCAAAACATTACTCGCTCCCGCTAGCTTTATGTGATATTTTCAAACGGGGTAAAGAGAAATGACCTGCTTTCTAAAATATATCCTTTCTAATAAAAATTGTAAAGGTTTTGAAGTCTAAAGTTATAGCAAAATCCTTTTTAATCGTCTTGATTGTGACATTTTTTGTTCTTTCAGACTTCAAAGTGATGAAATCTCCATGCTAATAAATTTGAAAGGGTCTTTTCTGTTTGTTTGTTTTTTACGTTTTCACGTCTAAATATATGATTTAATCTTAATTGAATTTAGTAAGGTGATAGATTTATCTTAAGGAAAGACAGGAAAATTGTATGTAGGTATCATGCGGAGCTAGTAATACAAACTTGAAATATATAAAAAGGCTCTACAACTGAACCGAGTAGGTAACTGAAACTTTCTACTTTGTGACCTCAATTTTAACACAAAGGCACGCTATTACGTATTAACAAAAAGTGGCAAGTTCCAAAAGCTTAAAATGTATCTTTTTATGTATATCTTCTTCTATTTAAAAAATCAATTGCCGTGCAATATTCTCGCAAAAACTCTAAAAATATAAATATAAAAGGCTCAACCAGCTCAATGGTTTTTTATTAGCTTTCTTCGCCTCAATGCGGAGATTGTTTACAATCAAATAAATTTATGTACGAGGTGCAACGGGTCTAGATGGACCGTAAGTTATTAAATTTAGTGAGGTTTTACGTGTTTAACAATATAACTGATTTTTTAAACATAAAATAACTTCAAAACCATTTTCTAATAGATCACGTAGCTAAATGATCCCTGAGATGTTTTATAAAAGCTGTAAAAGAAAAAAAAAAGTAACACACACATTAAAATAAAACAATCAGTTAAAATATTTTATTTGTATGTTTTTATTATAATTTTTTCTCGGTGCAGTCTGAAAACCAGCGCTATATTGCAATGTGTGAAGTAGCATAGAGCTGAGACAGGGCCTTTTTGGCAAACACAGACTGGGTTGGTGCAGTGTAGGTACACATACTATTTTTTTTATATTTATGTTATTGTCCTATTCATTGTATACCTGCTATTTTATGTTATTTTTATCTGTATGTGTTTGTGTGTCAAAATAAACTTATTTCATTTCACTTATAGAACAAAGTGTACGTTTCTTTAACAAGGTCCCAAGCGATCTGTTAGATTTGTCGATTGGCAAATATAAAAACGTAATAAAACAGAAACTGTCTCCTAATGCATATTATAAAATAACAGATTATTTAGATGACAAAAAAAAATTGTGATAAATCTTCTTCAACTCGACTCGGTATCCGTAACAAAGTTAGCAAGGATCATACAAAAAATTGTTCAGACCAGACGAGTTTCTTGCCGGATTCTACTTGATCTGGGTTAGGAGGAACCCGCACCTAGATTCACTAGCATGTAAGAAGACGAATCAAAGTGATCCGTGTGGTTTAAGTGTATAAAAAATTTTTTGAATGACTGACTGTGTACAGCACGTCAAAAAGGATCTGTGTTCTACTTAATGCTGCAGTAAACTGCAAAAATAAAATAATGAATAAGGTAAGTCAAACCAGCCCAAGTACAGATTTGAAAAAATAAGTAAAGCCTAAATTACAAAGCGAACCCACCCACACAGCACCCGCGCGCGTCATTCATAATTTAAAAAAAAGTCACCACGTATGTCCATAAAACCGGGATCACTCCACCCCCGACTTACATGGTTTTCCACTTTGGAACTCGTAAATGCGTCTTTTGTTAACATGCCTAATGTACCGGATAGCTTTAAATATGCTACTATACGATAGGTATAGAATACCTCACTTTACACTTAGATGTGGTACGGTACGTGTATACAAGGTGTATATATATGTCACAGTCAAAACTCTTAACCAGTCAAAACTAGTTTTAACTACGAAAATCTGTCAAAACTCAAATTGACGTCTTTAGTCAATATTTCTAGAATATTAAGGAAGAATTGTTGCAGCAGCACGCTCGCTACGCTCGCTCGCCTCGCGCATTTGTGGTCACTCATACCAAACCTAACCAACTGATTTCAAACTAGGTAAATAAGTAACCGAACATTTTGTATGAAATACTTTTTTAAAACGATTTTCACCAATTTAAATTAGTTGTGACTACGTTAAGCTGTATTTAAGTCAAAATCGATATAACCCAAACATTTTCAGCTGAAACTAGTTATAAAGACGTCCCCAGTCAAACTCAGTTTTGACTGATGTTCGCAGTAGGAACTAGTTTTAACCGGTTGTGGGTTTTGACCGTGACATAACATAACCTTAATATTGAGGTGGCTATGTAGGGTTTGGATATGGACGGTCTTATGGAATCCTTGTGGTGGAATATAGTCTAGATGTATGGAGCACTCTCTTTCGATGATCTAAAACAGGACTATTGGGAGATCATAAAAAAAGGATGTCTGTATTATTTCGTAACGAGAATTTCGTAGCAGTGTAGCAAAGTGCTACGAGCTACAGGTTCTCAAAAATATTGTAGCACACATTGTAGCACTATTAATTAAGGCCGCTTCGTCATGCTAAAGAGAAAAAAATTTAACGTTATAGATTAAGAAATGTGCTAGATAAGCCCAAGAAAATTTTAGACGGTTAATCCGCGATGATGTTTAGGACAGACAAATAAAGATCGACTGCGACTTTAAAAAAAGTATATAAGTAGTATATCAGTCATGCCATGTGGTACCCATAACACAAGCTTAGCTTATTTTGGGACCAGTGGGGCGATTATGGAACTTTGATACTATCAAAACATTGATACTAATAGCATTCACTTACTATGGATGAATTAGTATTACGGATCGCTGCGATTTCTATCGGCTTCTATCGCTAGTTACGATGTGAAGTTGGTGTCAAACTATAACTCGACCAATTTACAAAGTACGATTGTGGTAGGCACTGTGTTTAGCGTACTTAGCAATTAAATACATCGCATATTATTGATTGAAATAATGCCTATTGCTAATCGAAATTGATAGACATTGATTGTATCAAGAGTTCCATAATCGCCCTACAGATGATGGTGTGTGAAATGTCCGGCATTATTTATTTATCCTATTTTGTCTGGACAAAAGTCTGAATTAGAGATATATTTTTCCTAAACACTTCTTCGTCGTCATGTCAGGTGTTGACTTAAACTTCGGAGAGTCCTTGGAAAATCAATTTAATGAAGGAATCAGATGTCAATTTATATTAGAACTGTCATTTAAAAATGTTACTCTTATTTACTTTAATGTAAGCAAAATACTGAAGAAGAAACAACAAAATATATACCGACTGTTATATAGCAATATTCCTAATTTAGACATCATAGCTGAAACTCAAGCACTAGAATAAAACGTTTTACAAGTACAAGTAATTTTTTGCTTAGGTTATGAGAAATTCGGTGAGAATTCTCATCTTCATTAGAATTATTTATATATTTATATAGTTAAGTAAGCGAACGTTCTAGAAATTGTATTTGTAGTAACATAGCTATTCAGTCTCAGAATAATTCAAACAGAAACCATTAACATTACAAAGACGCCACATAGTAAATTATTCTATGTACAGTCGAACACGTAATGTAAAATTTAACAGGGTTATAAATATTTGCTATCAAAGCCATTTAAGACCATTACAGCGCCATTAATCTAATGGCATACCCCTGTTTTTATCCATAACTTTATGTTAAACTTATAAAATGAGATGTTATGTTGCTGAGGGAGTTTATTATGACGCACAGGGTCGGCGAAATAGAATGGGCAGAATTATGAAATGTTGAAAACCACAGGGCGTTTTTAACATGCATAACATGCAGTAATATGAATTTGCATTGATTTGTGACATTAGATTCTGGGTTTACCAATGAATACGTGACAGTTTTTTAATTTAATTTCTTTTCTCTTGTTATTTTAAGATTTATTGTGTTAAATCGGGTAAAATTTAAGGAATGAAAAAATTACAGATAAAAATATTTTTTAAACGTCAGTCCGCAATGACAATAAGAATGAACAAATGACGATACGATACTGCGATGACGTTATTCCAAAAAAGTAATCACAATTAAACTAAAAATCGTAAATAGGTAAATATGAGCTGAATATGAGCTGATACTTCAGGACGAAGTAAAAACCCAATTTACTCGTTTGTAAAATGTTTGCATCTTTCCCTTTACAATCAAATTGCAAAATCTTGTGAAATAATAAACTGCTCTGCTAAGGAAATAAAAGTCATCACCTTCACATTCTTTTTTTCTCCAAACTTTCTCAACCCAGACTCACTCTCTGCGCACTCTCGCTTTTAAAATATACATCCAATCCATATTAGTCACTAACACACAAACGTGCCAAGTTATTCAGACTCTAAAGAGACTGGATACCACGAATACCATACGCACACACGAAATCACACAGACCCACACTCACACCTCCTCTCACACACACATCCTCATGCACACACACACACACTCATACTCTAGTATAACTTTTCCACATTTGTTTGAACCTAAGTTTCTCTAAATTGATGAAGTCTGTGGCGCAGTGGGCCAAGACCCGGCTGCGGCGCAGAAGGAACGCGGGTTCGATTCTTGCTGCGGAACAAATGTTTGTATGATCTGCAAGTATTTTTCACGCGTCTGGGTATTTCTTTGTATATTGTGTATGTATTTAAAAAAAAGTATACTTATAAGTAGTATATCAGTCATGTGGTACCCATAACACAAGCTCTGCTTACTATGGGGCTAGATGACGCTGTGTGAAATGTCCGGCATTATTATCCGGCTAAGATCCTGGAAAAAGTTATTAATCGTCGCCTTGTAAGCTTTTTGGAAAAGAACAACCTCCTGTCATGTAATCAGTATGGGTTTAGAGAAAAAAATATCAACTGTACACGCAATCGAAAGCCTTGTATCTCATGTTGCTGATACTTTAGACAATAAACAGAAATGTATTGGTGTTTTCCTTGATCTGGCCAAAGCTTTTGATACTGTTTCCGTCCCTCTATTAATACGTAAGCTGGAATGCATAGGGGTTCGGGGTGTACCTCTGGATCTTTTAAGGGATTACATGTGCGATAGGTCACAGGCAGTAAGAGTGGGTGAGACATTAAGCAACAAACAACCGGTCACCTTTGGGGTACCCCAGGGATCCGTCTTGGGACCAACGTTATTCTTGATTTACATAAATAGTCTCTGTAGTTCTAAATTAAAAAATGCCAAAATAATAACATTTGCTGACGATACTGCTATTATTTTTAGAGGGTTGACATGGGAAGATGTCCGTCTTTCTACTGAAAATGGAATGCGCGTTGTCGCTGAGTGGCTTAATAATAACTTACTCACATTAAATTTGAATAAAACTAAATATATTTCTTTTTCTATTTACAATAACACTCAACCTAGTCCGGACTTTAGTCTGAAAGCTCATACTTGTATAAAAGACAACAAAAAAAGTTGCGAATGCTACACTCTTTCTTCTGCAAATAGTATTAAGTATCTAGGCATAATAATCGATAAAAACTTGAACTGGAAGTCACATATAGATATTTTAAAGTCACGTATTCGAAAATTAATACCAATTTTTAAGAAAATAAGACATTTGAGAGACGATTACACTAACAAAGTAGTTTATTTAACTTTATGCCAATCTATTATCTCATATGGTATTTCAGCTTGGGGTGGAGCAAAAAAGACTTCTTTAATCAAACTAGAACGTACACAACGCTCTATTATTAAAGTACTAAACTTCAAACCGTTTCGATATCCTACTACAAATCTTTATAATGAATTCCGGGTACTATCTGTACGTCAGTTATTTGTTAAGATCATAGTTTTAAAACAGCATTCTTATCCTGTTTCCTCAGTAACTTCTAAAAGAAGAGCGCATTTAATATATCAGGTTCCTGCATGCAAGACTACCTTTGCACAGAGCTTTTGGTATTTTCTTGCACCACTATTGTATAACCGTATTAACAAAGAGGTTATGCTCAATGATAAAAGTAAATATGTTTGTGCAAAGGTGTTAGTGGAGTTTTTACTGGGCTTCGATTATGATAAAACTGAACTTCTTCTGCAAATTATAAAATAACAAAGTAAAAGGTTTAAACATGTTAAGTATGTATTGCTTAATTAAAATGTATGTGGCTTGTTTAATTATTTATATGTAATAATGTATAAGTAATATATATGTATGTACTATAGTGGTGTGTATTTATATATAAATATAAATATAGAAATAGCATAATGATATATTATATACCAATCAACTACATACCTATTAATTTATCCTAGGGTTAAGTATATCTATATATTATATTTCATTTTAATTTTTTATATCCATTTATCTACATCCATAACCATTGTTTTTACCTAAGTACGAAATATGATTTTATAGTCATTGACGGATCTGTTTAATATATTATGTTTCTATCTTATTTACATCTCCTATTCATCTATATAATAAAACTGGAAGTGAAAGAGTAGGTTTAGTTTCTCTATTATATTAAAAATATAGGTAGTTGTACTTTATCAACATAATTTATTTGGATTTAATAAAAGTAAATATTAACTAATCAACTGAAATTTAAATCTTTGTTTAGTTTTAGTTTTCTAGATTTATCTGTTTTGCAAACGTATACTGCGATAACTTGTTTACGACATAACCGAGCGCCTAACTCGCTCGGGTTTGTGTTGTTGTTGCTCAACTGCACTTGATGCACACTATATTGGACCGTATTTCTATGGGGCGAGAGTCATTACCTTGCCGTAACACAGTTTTAAACTAGCACGGGAGGTAAAGTTTCTTGTACTGTATGCCTACTACCAATTTTTAGTTTTTTTTTTGTTTTGTTTTTAAGTAGTGTCAAAATTTATTCAAAATTATAATTATAAGTAAGTTAAGCTAAAATTAGGTATACTGTACTACTGTAAGTTATTTCTGCCAAATAAAAGATTATTATTATTATTATTATTATTATTATTATTATTATTTATAATACAGCACTACACATACATTGTAATCGTTGAGTTGACCCCCACAATACAGACATAGTCTAGTGCGAAGACCACCGGTACCTATTTTAACTAAAATGCTAAATATACCTATGACTCAACTAAAAATTAATAAATAATATAAATAATAATTGTCATCATAATGACATTTTGTCCTTAAATGAAAAAGAATAAGACGAACATTTGTGTAACTGAATACATATAGAAAAATAATCGACATACGTGCGAAATATATCGCAATCGAAACACTTATATTGATACGTGTCTTTTGACTCCCCAAATCTCTTCAAGAACAACCAACTAGATGTTTAAGAGAATGTTAGAAACACCGTTTACTTCTGAGACAATAGAGCGGTCTTAAATCAGGGTACCAACGCCGAGATCCAATCAGCTGATGACTGATGTCTGACATTAGCGGGATAGATAACTGATTGCCCCAACGGATTGGCTTTTTCGGACGCTCCTTTAGCAACCTCTATAATGAAAGGATCTCGGATCAAGGTTCTGGATCAAGATGCTTCGAAGCGTCATTTGTAACTTTGATCTTCAGAGAGCATTGGTGGTCTAGTGGTAGTGAACCCGACTTCCGAGCTTTGGGTTCGAATCCGGTCGTACATCAAAGGATATTTATGTTCCAAATGTATCTCCTTTTTACAACAGGACAAGTAGGCGTACCGCTCAGTACCATCCATACTTTGTCAGTTTACCACCCTTGCGAATAAAACACCGGAATACCTTGTCATCGTCTGTCTTTCCTGAAAACTACAATCTGGATCTCTTTAGGTTAAGAGTAAAAAGGTGTCTTCTAGACCTGCGTGCCCCATCGTCGCTTACCATCAGGCGAGATCGTGGTCAAACGTAGGTATATCTATATTAAATAAAAAACGGGTTGCACTCCGGGAGTGCCGACAGAAGTGAAAACATATTTTGGCGCGTTAGAGTTTAGTAATAAATCACTTCAAAATCAATAATTATGGCGACTGCCAATCAAATACTGGACGAACACAGATGATACCATATTTTTTTGTTCAGAATGTAGATAATTATCAAAGAACCTAACTCAGTAAACTTCTCCATATAAAAGTAGACTGTAAACATGTGAATTAAGGTTTATAATCAAATGGTGCAAGCGTGGCAGCCGGCTGCATCTCGCCCCAGACGGTAACGGTGTCGCAAATCCAGAGGTTTTACCTCACCTAAAAATATGCGTACCGCGCTAAAAGAAGTTTTTACTTCAATAAACTATACCAGTACTCTCAAACGGTGAAGAAAAAACATTGTGTGGAAACCGGCATATTCTCAAAGATGAAATTTGAGGGTGTGTGACATCGGTTGGTTTTCCAATATGCAGGATGGGTTTGCAAAATGTCACGTACGGATTACTAACTACTTTGCATTTTTAGACGTAACCTAGACTACGCCCCTTAAGACATCCTTAAACGATAAATAAAATCTTTATTTGACGTAACATTACACTCACACACAATAAGGTACAAAAATAAAATACTAAACTTAATTACTAACACTAAAAGAAAAATAAAAAGACACAAGTTACAACTAACACACAAAGTAGCTAAGTAACAAGGTAGGTGTAAGGTCTGTGTGGTATGCCAAAAGGAACCAGTCTCAGCTTATTGTTACTCTGCTTTATTAGGCGTAGGGCAACGCTGGTTTTCAGACTGGGCCTACTCAGGGCCCACTACTACTCAGGTAGTGACTCCACTAACAGAGAGAAATAACTTAAGTCTACTGTGCCTAGCTATAAAAGGGTGAGTGGGTGCGTGAGGCTAGGGTGAGTTTGATTTGCGGTCCGCTAGTTGCCGCTCGAGTTCACGGTTCGCACTACTCGAGCAATGAGCGGACCGCGGATCAAACTCACCCTGATGAAGATTCTCTAGCTAGATGAATCGAAACAGTGTCGGTGCCTCCATTGACAAAATAATACGTGAGTAAAGCCCGTCTTTAACAAAATGTATAGTACAACTCACGAAAGTTTTGAAAGTGAAAGCGTGAGTATGTTTGATTTTTTGGGTTTCCGAAGTCCAAACAACCCTTATAGTTTCGCTATGTATGTAGTTTGTCTGTCTGTCCGCCCCTTTCTTACATGTAAAGTGGGGTTGATTTTTATATCTTTGGGTACGTTTTTTAAAGATACTAAGAGGTTTATCACACAGTTTTGGAAACATGATATTCCATTGATAAATATTAAGAAACGTTAAAGCTTTTTGATAGAGCCTAATATCTTCGCCCCCTTCCGGCTAATCTGCTGTTTGGAGAAACCTTTCTATTACTATTTTACTATACAAGTAAAACATGTACTATACTACTTTG
The DNA here is from genome assembly GCA_948098915.1 of Lampropteryx suffumata. Taxonomy (NCBI): domain Eukaryota; kingdom Metazoa; phylum Arthropoda; class Insecta; order Lepidoptera; family Geometridae; genus Lampropteryx; species Lampropteryx suffumata. Next base: position 16,108,775 of record OX402557.1, on the reverse strand, counting down.
TAAAACATGTTTTTACAAAATAGTTGAATATAAAATAAAATTGTACAAGGAATACTGGTATCACGGTTAGTAAGTCTTTTGAATACTTTGTAGATACCCCAAACATCAGTTCGGCCGGTAAGGGGTCCAGACAAAGGATTCAAAATTACGACTTCAAAGCGTAATATTTATTAAACGTATATTTGTATCGAAAATCTGTTTCTTAAACAAACAGTATGTACTGTAATTGTTTAATATTTAATTGTTTTTCGTAGATAAGCACGGTAAGAAAGATCATACAAATAAGCGCTACGATGAAAACGAGTTTTTTGACAGATTTGACATAGTTAAGGTGACTCCCTGATCAAATGATTTAGACACGTAATTACGGCGGTAAAATATTTTTTTTACAAAAAACATTCAAATAAGAAATTGAAATAAGTTAAACGGGTATTGTTTTAATTAGCTTGCTTTCCGCCTATTTATGTAAGTTGCAAGTTTAAACGAATTTAGAACAAATTAACTTTAGGAAATTTTGATGATATTATTTCATAACTAAATTATAAAACTAACAGTCAGATTAAAATCAATTAGAAACGAGAAAAAAGAAGTCTTTATGAAGAAGGAAATATTGAAAATTATTTTATTGATATTACTTCTTCAATTAACGAGCAGATATTTAAAGCAGAGCCACTAAATAGTGCTAAAATAATCTCGTTGTTTTCATACAAAAGTTATTTTGCTGTGAGCATCATCTTAATAACCTGGGTTAGAAGAAATTGACACCATAATTCACCTAGCATTTAAGACGGCTCAAAGTGATCCTTGTAATTATATTTAACAAGCTGACCCGACAGACGTTGTCCTGTCTTAACTATAAATATTTTATTCGAATTTTAAAATTAGGCGTGATTGCTCTGACCTCACCAATAATTCCGATAATTTTATTTTTTATTTTTTTCTTCGCTCATATGAGCAGGCTAAAGATAATTCCGATAAACTATATTTGTAGCGATCGCGCCAACTGTCAAACGACTGACAGTTATGTCAAACGACTGACAGTTATGTCAAACGCCATAAGGTTACATTAGAAGTTTATATTGTCAAAAGCGCTAAAGTTACATTAGAGAACTTTAGATATCATCGTTGATTTCTTAAATTTTCTAATTTTCCACGCGACTTTGAATTTTTTTTCTTTATAAAAAACCTTCACCTGACAATAACAAACACAACGAAAAAAACATTGCGAAATCAGTCTTGTCGTCCACGCGTGATGCCATGACCAAGAGAAATAGGGATTCATTTTTATATATATAGATAAAACGATGTTATTATTGCTTTACACTTAGACTAGTGAGGCTTATAAGCCGTGGATGAATAATGATGGATAATGATGATAAATTATTAACTCCATTGTACGATTAACTTAATTTTCATTAACTGAACAATAAAAGTAAATGTATGAAAGAAAGAAAGTAGCTACTATTACAAAGTGTATACCCCAAGTAATCTAGGCATTGATGGCGTAATAAAACAGGATTGTGCGAGCCATAAACTTGGCTCACAGCACTCGTAGACCGGGGTGATTGCATTTATTGGGGTAATCACAACCATTCACTATCGAACTTCCGTATTTTCTAAAGCTTTTTGATAGGCGAAAGTGCTTACTTAGGCCCGTACCAAACAAAACTCAAGGTATAACTAAGCAATGTCTTATAAATCAAGGAACGCCGGCTGCACGCTCGGCTCAGGCGCAACGTGACAATTTGTCACGTTGCGCCTGAGCCGAGCTTGCAAGCGAGAGCGCGGAACAAGCGGTAGAGAGGCATGATCGGCCTAAGCGTTCGGCTTAATAGGTTAAAAGTATGCAATTTTTCACCAATGTTTTCTTATGACGTTATCATGTAAAATTATCATCCGTAAACCGACTTTACAGACAACCATATTTTTGCTAATAAAAAAACGAGCGAGCATTAAAGTAGTGGCATATAATTTGTAACAACTGATATCTCAGGAAAATGGGTTGGTACTATCTGACGGCCAACTCCAGCACCGCGTGCGCTCATTGGTCAAATTAAAAAGCACGCGCTTCCTCGGATTTCCGTTACACATTCCGTTCCTCTTAACGAAATCACTCCCACAGATTGCAGGAAAGCAAGAGAAAAGAAGTTACATAACAATAGGTTCTGTTGAGCTATCTATAGATTGTTTTGAACGGTAAATAGCACAAATTACTAGGATGCTAACGCATCAGATGGGCCACTATAAATATACGTTAGCAAGAACTGTTAGTTTAAAGATTGTCGTCCATGATCCTTAGATAGCTCAACTGTTACACGATAATATTATGAATGCAATACTGTAAAAAATTATATGCTCAGTATTTTATCTAAGATTAACGCTACCCTCTGGCAGTGTTCTGAATCAGTTGAACTATCTGTAGATCATTTTAAGCGGTCCATAGATAGCTCTGTTTCTAAAAGTTTCACGTGCGTTTTATATTTTTCTGAAATTTCTGTACTTACATTTCTATCCGTTTTAATGAATAACGAGATATATACAAATACGAGAATGGTGTAGATATTTACGGTAAGGCATTGTAGATATTAAGTCACGCTCCATTCGGTCAGTTTCAGCCTTCGTACTCATCAACTATAAGCAGATATTAACATACCAATTAGCAGACCTCCCAGCGATTTTACATGCGTAAAGCATTTGTTCCTTGTATACGTTGCCACAAACTACAAAAACATATAAAGATGATGCAGACACTTCATGACTGGAATAACCTGCATCTTTCAAAACACAGCCACTACGAAGAACTAATGGTTAAACTAACCAGCGGATAGACTCTAGTTACACCAACATTATCTAATGTTGGTGTAACTATAGTCTATCCGTGCGATAGCTCTTCACAATCTCTTGCTCAAGGTGCAAGTTAAAGGATAATGGATAATTATGTAAATTATGTCCCAGTTTAAGTTATGCTGGTTTTTTATGTTTTTACACTATGAACCAAACTACAAGGGCGGAGTGCCCTTGTAGTTTAGTTCATAGTGCCTTTTCATTTCATAATGTGCCTGGGTCTTTTATTTATGACAAAACTTGAGAAGCATCAAGTACCTACTTCTTATCGTGCCACTAGTTATTTCGAATTATGTTGTGAAAGGGTTAAAGTGCGCCTCAGAGGCTCCTTTCGTGCACTTAGCGCACATGTCTTCGATTTTTATAGGTTCTACGACATGCCGGTTTCGTACAGATGATTTCCTTTAACGTTTGAGAGTACTGGTATAGCGCACATAAATTGGCAAGAGTAGCCATCTAGTCCTAAACTTAATGCTTGTACTATGTAAACTAGATAGATAGATAGATAGAAAACACTTTATTGACTACCACACAAAATATTACAATAACAAAAAACTAAACTTACTTAAGGCAATACAATGGGTGGCCTTATCGCTAATAGCGATCTCTACCAGGCAGCCGTTAGGAGTTGAGGAATAGAATTCTACTAACATTATAAATGTCGAAATTTATGTGGATGCTTAGATATTTTAAGAAGCATCAAGAAAGCAGCGCATTTCGTCCATTATACTGATAAAACTTTGTATATTTTCAGATGGAGCAATAACTTACCTAGTATGTAACATAAATAATAATGGCTTTTGCATTTTAACCAATGCAAGATACGTAAAGAAAAGAATCGGAAAAACCACGGGCGAGGGCGGTAGATGATGTTTTCATTTGAGGACCACTTATGTATGCCAAGTTCCTGCAATATGCAGGAAGTCAAACTTGGCCTACACTCTACAGAATTCCACTGTAAAGAAACTCTGGTTTTTTATTTACACCCAAAGTTTTATAGTTTTGCGACAACCTACACTCGTAAATTCTTGTTTCTTATAAAACATGTTAATGTCTCTTCTCGTGGTCTGCCAACTCCCATGTTTCAAGCCACAACTTAAAAGGATGTGCATAATTAACCATGTGGAACTCGATTAGGTCGAGCCCAGCAAGTGGGGCGTACTGGGTGTCCCTTTTATACTTAGGTTCTTAAAAAGCGGTCGCAGTAACAATTTCTGAAAAAAACATAACAAAATACCAAAACCAAAACCCTGGGTTTTAATTTAACTTTTTATTGTCTTTCTTGCATATCTTAAATATTTTGATTTGTGTGTGTACCAAATAAACGTATCTTCGATTCTATTTGCAGATAATGCAATAACCCTGTTGCGGGAATTTAACTCATCATCCGTGCGAATGAACGAATGACCAGAATATACTATTGTATGTTTAGGTAGGTACTTATGTATCTACGTACGTATTACAATACTATTTTACGAAATTCACAATAAAAAACATTGATACTAGATATCAAGAATGCTTGCGATGTGCAAACATTCGATTCGATTTAATACTTGCAACACTTGATACTTGCACATGCCATCATGGAAAGTAATTAGATTCGTGATTTAGTTCTGTTTTGACACTATCACTGACACTGCAATTTATATTTATGGTAGTATTTTACTATATATAAAATAAAAAGCGGCCAAGTGCGAGTTGGATTCGCCCATGAAGGGCTCCGTAGCAGCAAGTAACATAATATAAAAGTTCTTGTAGTTCGTTGTAACTTTGATCGATGTTATGATAATAGTGTATTTTTTTTAAATTAAGTTATTGATAATTAAACATTATATTAGGTACCTAAATGATAGGATTTAGATCTAACTATATACGTCCCTTAAAGGCTTGTGATGGCTAAACAAGCTAATATATATTCCAGTTTGACAAGAAATATAACCAAGAATATTATCAATTTGTGTGTCTCCGCGTAGTTGGACAAGGTGCTAATAACGTCTTGTATCCAGCGATCTGCATAAATGACAGTATACAATTATTGTCTTTTAAAAAATCTTCGTTGAAGTCTCCAAAAAGTAATATTGGCATTTTGTTGTTGCAAAAAACATGTTTTGTTTGTACATCATCTGGGCGATACCGATCAAGCCACGCCCCGCGTGAATTATAATTATTATTTACTTCTACTATTATTTAAGGGTTCCGTTTTTTGCCATTTGGCTACGGAACCCTAAAAAGTAACGTATCAGTTTGTTACATTGCTTTTGAACTTACCGTCGTAATTATGACGGTTGACACTTTTTATGAAACTAGAGCTTCATATCCTGTCCTTTTAACGATAAAGTCGTTCTACCGTGAGTAAAAAACGTTTCCCTGTGAAGGCTATTTTAAAGGACGTGGGTTTATTTTATGCTAATTCATGCATGTTTTAGGGGAAATTTAGTTTAGCGTTTCATCAATTACTTATTTGTGGGCGGACAGCTATGACTCTTGGTTGAATGGGTTAAATAAAGCTATGACTAAACTGACGTGATGTAGGTAAATTAATTCACTATGACTAAGTGACGGCCAATTTTGCTGTCACATAATACACATTATTGTTTATACTTCATACTTCAATGTTATTTCAATGTTTGATTTTCGTTCGTTCATTCTATATTAATTCAATAGGCTATCCTTTCTTATTTTTCTTCAGTAATGGCATGCGTCATATGTTATCAATTTTGCCAATGTACTTGACATTGGCGATTGGCAATTAGATTGTATAATGTAAGACGTCACAAAGTCGTATGTTGTCGTTCGTCGTTTGTTATTTTATAAAAATTGGTTTCTCTTTATAAAATAACCAGCTGTTGCTCGCAACGTCGTCCGCATTTCTTTTACAGGAATTGTAGCTTAAATCCTTCCCCGGGATGCAATTTATCTCCTTACCAAATTTTATTGATAAGATTCAAACCAATCACCTGACCACCCATTACAAAAGATTCCATACAAACATTCACACCTTATTTTACTTCTGAGGGTTATTTTGAAAAATCCTGACACATTTGTCACACATTTATTTTGCATTTTAAGTATCCAAACCAAGTTTCTAAGAAATCACACCACTAGTTAAAAAGTTCCCATACAAACTTTGACACCCCGTTTTACCCTTTGTTATTTTGAAAAATCCTGAAACACATGTCCATTTATCTTGCATTTTATGTATTCATAGAATTTTATTTATTTTATTTATTCAAGTTTAGAGCAAATCACACCACGCGTTAAAGATATTCGTTTTCATTTTCATACATTCGTTTTCACCCCTTTTCACCCTCTTAGGGGTTGAATTTCAAAAAATCCTGCCTTAATGGGTTGTTTTGCTGTCAAAAGCAAGCTACCTTCCAAATTTAACCTTTCTAGCTTCAAACGTTTCGACTCGGCGATGATGAATCAGTCAGTCAGTCAGGTTAAGCTCTTTTAGACGTAAAGATTATACGGCTTATTTTTGCTCGGACCATAATGAAACACAAAACTTACATTCAAATTATTTACACCCCAGTCAATAACTCTAGCTTTATTTGAATAATATCACCAAAATTACAAATAAAACCCGATATGACTCAGGAAATAAATAATATAAGAGCACAATGTGTACTCCGCAAAACTGCCAAAAATAATCCACGCTATCCTTTCTCAAGTTTGGTCAATTCTGTGCGAATGGACATTTGACAGAAGATAAACAGGAGTTGCCTTAGTGGTCCTGAACAATGATAAATTATATTCATAGAACAATATAATAAAAGTCCTAAAACATTGCATTTTCTATCTTGTTTTGTTTAAATGTCTTTGAACAATTCTTCTTTTATTGAATCTGTCCCAACTAAGCTCGAAACCCGTAACGAAAATAAATAAATAAAACAAAAATAATAAATAATCCCTGACATTTCACACAGCATCATCTGGCCCCAAAGTAAGCAGAGCTTGTGTCATGGGTACCACATGACTGATATACTACTTACATACTTTTTTTTTGTAAATACATACTTATTATACATAGAAACACCCAGACCCGAGATAAATACTTGCAGATCACTGAACTAGAAGCGTTTCTTTTCCAATTCTTCTTGAACTAGGGTTACGAGGTGTACGACACCTACATTCGCCTAGCATGTTTACGATTAAACATTTTTGCGATTTCATTGTATTAAATTATTTCATTTGATACAATTGGACAAACTCCGCCACCATCCTACTAATATTATAAATGCGAAAGTTTGTTTGTATGTTTGTTACTCTTTCACGCAAAAACTACTGAATGGATTTTAATGAAACATTAGAATAATACAGCTTATACATCAGAATAACACATAGACTTTATAAAGATATTTTGTGAATTATCCAATATATAACGACACATGTCAAGTAAGTAAAAAAAATCTGCCATCTGCGAGCTACTCTGGCGTGCGCTGCAAAAACCGTTAGAATTACACTAAGTACTATTCCTGCGCGGACGAAGTCGCGGGCACCAGCTAGTTGTTCATAAAATACTTGGTTCTCCGTTATATCAATTGCGGAAAGTAAGTATAGACTACGCTATGTTAATCACAATGATACAACAACTTCCCATTATTGATATTTATATTTAATTATATTTCATTCGTTTTAAGAAAACTTACAGCTATGTAGGTACTTTTGTTAATAATTAAAAAAATCATATATGCATGGAACCAAGTAAAAGGGATGGAAACAAGTGGAAACTTTTAATTTTACCAATTAAAAGTTTCGACTTGTAGTTAAAAAAATATGGAAGTAGAAATATATATACCATGCCACTCAGAAATTAATGCGAATTATGTATGATTCTATCAGCGGAAACCTGTTATTGGCTTTCTGTTATTTATGTAATTATTTAAGTTAAACGTGTATAGCTGTTGATTTTCCTTAAAAATAAATAAATTATTAAATTATACTGCATCATCATCATTTCAGCCCGATTGCACCCCCTGCTGGGTATAGACCTCCTATTTATTATGCCACACTTTCCAGTCCCTAGCAAGTTTCATCCAGTGGTTCCCGACAACGCTGACTATATCGTTCGACCATCGGGCGGGTTATATTAAAAATGATTATACCTATTAAAAAAGAATATTTACGATTAAAATGACCATTGTTTAAATTTTGTATTTCCCTTCACACTTTTTTGAGAGCTAAATTGAATTGCCGTGTTTCATTGAAATTTTATTGAAAAATGGATCTGTGTCGTGTCGGAAACATTTTTGTGCGATGTTTTTTACGATTTCAAATGTGGCCTATACCGGGATCAGTCGTTCGATCGTTTTCAAAAGGCATTTATGGATGATGGCTCTTCTAAAGCAACCATCTACCGTTGGGATAACTAATTTAAGTGCGGAAAAATGAAATTCAAGAAAACAGGCGAATTACGTACGAAGAGATTCAGCATATATTGCAGATTGGATCAGAAAGCGTTAACATGGTTCTACACGAGCGTCTCCGCGTGAGAAAGATAGTTTCGATGGGTGTCGCACAACCTCACCGAAGCTCAGAAGCAGGCCCGTGTGGAATGGTGCCGTGATAAACAAGTTCGAAACAGGCTCTTGGCGCTTTTGTGACAGACGAATCCTGGATTTATCAATGCCATCCATAAACAAAGCGTGAGTCGACGATTTGGCTGTGTCAAAACGAACTAGCGCCTGCAAATACAATAGCAGACGACAGATTTAAGAAAAAAATGTTTGTCTGTAAAGTCGGTTTACGGAGGATAATTTTACGTGATAACGTCATAAGAAAACATTGATGAACCAATCGTGCATCTCTATCGCTTATTTCGTGCTCTCACTTGCACGCTCGGCTCATGCAGAACGTAACAATGGGTCATGCTTTTTCAAGCGTACTGCCGGCGTTCATTGATTTATAAGACGTTGTCACGTCAAAAACAATTGTATGAAATTTTCAAGAACCAAGATATAAATCAAACCAATTAAATATAATGAGTAAACTACGATTGATTAACAAAGATGAATTTGTCATGCTTTCCTTAATTTTAACTTACTTGTTGGTGAAAATGTCAATATCAATGTATCACAAATATCAATGTTGTTTCACAAATTTAAACATCCAAAAGTAAACAATTAAACTTTCGCATTAAAAGTATTATTAGGATTACTTTACGAGTGCTCTAAAAGAGATTAAATTAATCGCAGCGCGTTCGCTTTGCACAAAATAAATAAACCAAGCATTCCGACGCTTAGATTAAAATCGTAAAACGTTTTGGCAGTTAACATTATCGTTATTTTCTTGTATGGGGATGGAGCTAGCAAAAAACCGGTATCTTTTTCTTCTCTTGTTAACTGACCTTAAAAAAGTAGGTCCGCAATTCGACAATTTTTTTTTTATATTATGTTTGTTACCTCAGATCTTCAACTGGGTGAACCGATTTTGATGATTTTTTTTATTTAAAAGCTAGTGCTTCACATGTGGTCCCAATTTGGTTCAGTTCTAACAATGTCATCCATGAGAAAACCATATAAGTCTTAAATTTGCATTAAGTATGTGGCACGCACATGGACGTGTGGAAATGGACGAATAACTCAAAATCATGCCAACCGATTTCGATGATTCTTTTTTAACTGACTATAAAAAACCGGTTCTCAATTTGAATGTATTTTTTTTATGAAAAGAGAAAGAAAAAAAAAGAGAAAAAAAACTTATATTTTTAATGAAGTCGGTTGTCTTTTTAGTTTTTAAAACGTAATTATTTCCTTATACCATATGTTTTGATGAAAATTTTGCCAATGTCAAGCAATTTTGTTTCGGTATAAATATCGTCAGAAAGTAGCAAGTCGATCGTCATTTAACTATTTAAAGCTCCTGCTTCTTCGTCTTCGTTAATGGCGTAAGTCATTATTTTGTAAATTTTGGCAATGTCAGGTGATTAAATTTAATAGTAAGACATCACAAAGTCGTGTTCTCGTTCGCTATTTGTTATTTTAGAAAATAAAGTCTTTTCATTTTAAATAATCATATATGGATTAATTTTGCTCGAATCACAAAGAAACACAAAACTTTTATTCCCATTATTCACACCCGAGTCAATAACTCTAGCTTTATTTGAATAATATCACTACTAATAATCTCTCAAAATCAGGGTCGGAAAACTGAGACATCATTTTATTACAATAACAATAACTAAACTTATTTAAGGCAATACAATGGGCGGCCTTATCGCTAATAGCGATCTCTACCAGGCAACTGTTGGATGGACTGGACTATTAAATAAACAGAGAAGGGGCATGTAGGTTTGGCGGATTTATATAATTACATACTTACATATACATATGTAAAAACTAAACAATTACTGATATAAATATATACATACATATGTACTCAATACATTAATAATAAATATAAACAGTATAAAAATTAACAATACAGAAATATCTACGAATAACAGCACGACAAATAATGTTTCATGACCTTGTTTTTATATTATTAAAAATAATAAAATGATTTATTCGTCTATGAGTGGATAAAAAAAACAGTTTAATTTAGGCTGAAACATTTTACATAAATAAAGTAACATTTAAAAATTTCGAAAAAAAAAAAAAATTTGAATAAATATGAAATAAATTTTTGAATAAGTACTCGAATTATTTGATTGGAAAATGTTGTGATTAGCTATTCACATGTTATTATACTGTATTGAACCAGCTTTACGCCTTTATATTTTGAAAGGATATAAGTTTAGTAGTCATCATGTTATAAGATCTTTAATGCGTGCGGCGTTGAAATTCTTGGGTGAATTTCTTGTGCATTCCATCGAGTGTGAAGGGGTAGGTATACATAAGTGCTACCTGACTGAAACCTGTTGAGGGGATAAGTAGAATGTATGTACAGTTTTTGTCATTAAAAAATATTTCCTTTCACGTAAAAAATACAGCAATAACAAAATTTATATCATAAAACAAATTTGTTTTATTAAAAGCGTAAAATGCCAATAAAACATTAAACTTGGATGAAGCAGTCGTCGTAAAGAAGCAAAGTCGACGATTTAAGGCGCGCGCTGCTTATTAAGAGGCCGGAGATGTTTAATCAACGTGAAAAAAGCTTAATTAAATTTTGAAGAAAAGCCACAAGGTGTACAATGTATAGGGCTGTCACTAAAACGTTAATCTTTTCATGCTCAAATTAAAACAAACCAATATATCTACTCAAATTAAACAAACTCGGGGGCGCAGTGAGCTAAGATCTGGCTGAGACGCGGAAGGTTGCGGGACCGATCCCCGCCGCAGGACAAATTTGCATATGATCAGCAAGTATTTGTCTCAGGTCTGGGTGTTTCTATGTATAATAATAGAATATCAGTCATGTGATACCCATAACACAAGCTCTGCTTACTTTGGGGCCAGATGAGGCTTTGTTAAATGTCCTGGATTATTAAAAAAAGGTTATTCGATTATTATTATTTGATTTAAAAAATGTTATTTTTTATACATAGTCAAAACTGAACTCTACTATCATTGAAAAAAACCCTGGCTGGCATAGTCAAAACTGAACTATATTATCATTTTTCGTTTTCTATATTATACTGTTTAATATTTTGTGACACTTGTAAAAAACAAAAAAAAAAGCAAAAGTTTCGCAACACACAAACGTCAAACTTTTTTCTTCGTTGACGTCTGGTAACGTACAGAAGTCCACCATCAACAACATCCTTCGCCACGGATATTATAATCTCAATGCAGAGCTTGAAGTTTTTTATGTATGTATATCGGATACAGCGTGCGTATCCGATATACATACATAAAAAACGCCTTAAAAAACGCCTACTAGTACTTTTTTTTAGAAAAAATTTACGCTGTTTCTATTTTTAATTCGGACAGCCCTAAGATAGTATGTAATTTCTTATATAACCTTAAACTGAGGTACTTCTTCTTAAACTTGTTTCTGCAGTACGAGATTACAAAAATGTTTTTATAAGCAAGGCCAAGTTAACTTAAGTTAGGTTCGATTCCCGCCGCGGGACATGTTTGTATGATCCGCAAGTATTTGTCTCGGGTCTGGGTGTTTTCTGTGTATAATATGTATGTATTACAAATAAAAAAATATGTAAGTAGTATATCAGTCATGTGGTACCCATTACACAAGCTCTGCTTGTTAATGTGCTAGGTGATGCTTTGTGAAATGTCCGGCATTATTTTTATTAATATTATTATTATTATTACTACGCAATACAGCCTAGATCTTCCAACTTAATAACAATTTCAATTTGTAAATTGGTTTGTCTATAGGTGAAAGCTTTCGTTGAAACACTGTCGGATTAGTTTTTGTTTTGCACAAAACAAAAAGTAACTTTTTCGTGTTTATTATTTAAGGCCGTATTTTTGTAATGAATAATATATTTTCGGAGAATTTATACGAGCCAACTCGTTTGCTCAAGAATTTCAATTTCAATTTGTTTACAACACACAATTTTGTTGGTAAGTACTTGAATAAACGAAGATTCACGCTTTTGAACAATAATGTTGAATCTCAATCATTATCACGAAAGTTGTCGCAAATAAAACGATATTGTCACCGATCTCCCATTTTCAACCATCGCCAATTGTAAAATTGGAAATGTCTGAACGGAAATTTTGAAATTATTTTACATTTAATTACGACTTGTTCCGTCTCAAATTAAACCGTCCTCTGATTTGTAATTCAAAATTGACTTCTTAAAATTGAAATTAAAAGTTTTTGTTTTTGCGGAAACGGAAACTTTTCCTAGCTTGTTTTTTTTCTTTCGAAGCAAGTCAATAACAATTGACCTACATACTCAACACATTCAACAAAGTACCTACTATTCCAAGACCATTATACTTTGTTTTTATGAGAACTTGGTAATAATAGCTCGTGCGTATGAGGAAAGTGATGGCATTTACTATCGTAATTTATGAGCTAGCTACCTTGTCACACATCTAATTTTGCAAAAAGAAGGCCGAGTTAAATTTCTATGCGTAATTTTCTATATTCTACTCTTTTAGTGAAATAAATAAATAAATAATGACAGACATTTTACACAGCATCATCTGACCCCAAATTAAGCAGAGCTTGTGTTATGGGAATCACATGACTGATATACTTCTTATTACAATTTTTTTTGTATATACATACAGAATCATGCAATACTTGCAGATCATACAAACATTAGTCCCGCCGCGGGACTAATGTTTGTATGATCTGCAATGAATTTGTATGATCTTAAATGAATTCCTTATCAATAAGGATTTAAGCTACAATTCATTTTAAAAAAAATGCGGACGAAGTCGCGGGCAACAGCTAGTAATGTATAAGCCTTTTTTCAATCATGAGTTTGATTTCAAGTGAAACGAGTTATGACAAGATTTGTTTTTATCGACTGTTTGAATTAGGTTTAACGTATAACGTATACAGCATGTTTTACAAACAATTACATTTAGTTATACCAATTCATTGATAAAAATAAATACAAGCAGTTAGTATCAAGGTTTAATTCGAATCAAAGTTTAGTAATCCGAACTCTGAGATTGTCTTGTCTGCTATTTTTGTTACCAACATTCGTAAGCTGCTTTTTGGGGTTTCGTACCTCAAAGGAAAAATAAATATATATAATATATATATAAATTATTATTTTTGTATAAAAATACATATTATACTCGAACATATTATACAGAAACTCGTCTTGGTCCTAACCAAGACGAGTTTCTTGCCAGTTATTCTCGGGCTTGGGTTAGGAGGAATTGGCACCTAAATTCACCTAGTATGTAAGACGTTTCAAAGTTTTCCTTGAGATTGTATTGAAAAAGTATCTTTTAACTTTGACTTGACTTTGACTTTTGTAAAAAAATCAAGCTTTAGATAACGTTATAAAAAAATACGACGTAATTTATGTAATTTATGCTGCATATATGTTGTCGGACACCATTAAATCAACACAATGGAGTATTTTCCGCTGGCTAGAACCATTAAATTTGGCAAGAAGCAAGGTCTCAAATAACATCCAACAACAGTTATGTTATATTACACAAAATATATTAAAATTATTTACAAAAATAATTACAGAAATGTAAGTGTAGTGAAACACAGCTAGCTGATTGAACACTGCTTTATTTTATCTGTTGGTACTATCTAATAACAGTCATAAAACTACCCGCCACCATAAATAGTACTACATCTTTCCACTTATAATGTAAATTTGAAGTTTAAGAAGATAACAATAAAATATCTCTATATAATCTGTTGCTATAAAACTAAAGAGGTATATAAAAGTAAGTAGTATACCAATCGTAAAGGTATCTTTATTCAAAACTATACCTACATACCGTTAAACAACAATCACAATGTTTACCGATAAATAAGTCAATCTATTTTTACACCAATCTATACAATATAAACATACCCCCATATAGGTAGTAGGTACATAGGTACAAGTAGCTATATCTACAAATAATATGTTTATATAACCTACCTATTATATATTAAGTTTATTCTTACCACGTTTAAAACATGAGTAATTAGTTATACAATGCAAATAGTAGGTAACTAAATCAATTATAATGAACCTACTCAGTTATTAATCGACATCAAATTCTCTCATTTCTTCGTTTTGTTTCTTATACACTTTAGCCATACTTCTAGTCACTGGACCCGTATTTTCAAATAGAACACAATCCGAAGTATGTTTAGATAGTTCCGTATTTTTCGAAGCTCCCTCCCCAATGCCTGATGACATCGGCAACCCGTCAGAGCTATAATAAGCTAAGTTCCCCGTGCTGGTTGATCCCTGAATACCTACCTTAGCTATAGGAATGTTGCTATCGGTGGTCGCACCAGCTGTCTGGTTTATGCCTAACCTTGTAACAATATGCCTGCTATTACGGCGGTACCTACGACCTACCTCATCTTGCAGTATGTATGACCTCGGCTCGGGAGCTTTCTGCACTACCTTCATACTTTTCCGCCGACTACCATCCGCTACTAATACTGTATCATTTTCGTGCAATACAGGGAGGTTTCTAGATGACCGATCGCACATCATTTTTTGTTTATTTTGGTTTACTAAAATAGCCTCATGATTCTTTTTCCTATCTACTTTTTGTTCTAGTAACCGCCTACAAATAGGCAAACGCGTATTTAGCCTTCTACCCATTAATATCTCTGCGGGCGAGTCTAAATTATCCCTAGGCGTAGATCTAAAATTTAACAAACTAACGTAGTAGTCATGTCCGGAATCTACACATTTTTTGAGCAGCGTTTTAACTGTCCTAACTGCACGTTCGCTTATTCCGTTCGACTGAGCGTATATCGGCGATGACGTAATGTGTCTTATATTCCAATTACTAGTAAAAGCTTTAAATTCTTTTGACACATAAGCTGGTCTGTTGTCTGTTATTAATTCGCTAGGTATACCATACCTACCGTATTGTTCCTTCATAGCTTTAATAACAGATTTGCTAGTTATAGTATTTAATTCATTGACTTCGACAAAATTTGAAAAAAAGTCCACTAGAATCAAATAATACTTTTTCCTATATTCGAATAAATCAGATCCTATCTTGGCCCATGGAATGTCTGGAATGTGATGTGGCAACATGGGTTCTCTGGGTAGCGCAGACGCATGTAGCGTACAAGTGCTGCAACTCTGCACCATCCGCTCCACATCACGTGATATACCCGGCCAGAACAATACGCCTCGTGCGCGCCGCTTACATTTATCTATTCCGTGACCCTCGTGAATTCGGAACGACTTAGGTATTATTACCAAATTTTCCTTGAATATTATCCCATCAATATACTGCAAGCACTCGCGAGATGACCAATACCCACGAATATCTTCTTCTACTGCATATTTACACCTGGGCCAGCCATTTATTATTAACCCCACCAACAATTGCAATTCCTTGTCGTTATCCGTATGCTCCCTAACTAAATCTAACTTTTCGTCGCTGAACGCTAACTGTTGTATCATAAAGGGCTTCTACCTCGGCGTTCAATCGCTCTCAGGTAGGGCTGCCCGTGATAAGGTGTCTGCGATATACATGTACTTACCGGGCGTGTAAACAACTTTTATATCATAACTTTGGATACGCAACATCATCCTTTGCAACCGGACCGGAACGGACGACAGATATTTTCTAAAAATTGATTCTAACGGCTTATGATCTGACTGTACCGTGACATCGGTTCTACCAAATATGTACTGGTGAAACCTCTCACATGAAAATACAATGGCCAACAACTCCTTTTCTATCTGAGCTACATTGTGTGTCTGTAAGAGTTAGCGAGGCGAACTCAACCGGCCGCCCCTCCTGCAAAAGCACTGCTCCTAGTGCACTTGCACTTGCATCTACCGAAAGTATTATAGGAAGATCATGGGAATATAATGTTAGAACTGGAGCGGAAGAAAGTTTATTTTTAAGTGATTTAACCGCGTCGGCATGTTCTCTGTCCCAAACCCATTCCGAACTCTTTTTTAAAAGTCCCCTTAAGACAGCCACTGATTCAGAATAACTTGGTATGAATTTTGACAATTAATTTACCATACCTAAAAACCGCTCCAGTGATTTTTTATCTTCTGGATCTGGCATGTCGACTATAGCTTTTATCTTTATATTATCTGGCCTCATACCATTCTCGTCAAACACATCCCCAGGTACGTTATTACATTAACTCCAAATTTACATTTCTCCTTATTAAACCTAATACCTACTTCTTTGTCTCGCCTCAAAAGTAAATGTAGTCGCGTATCGTGCTCTTCCTTAGAAGTACCCCAGCAGACAATAATAATAATAATAATAATAATGCCGGACATTTCCTAAAATGAATAAAATTAAAATTAAAAATTAAAAAATTAAATTAAAAAAATTAAATTTCACACAGCATCATCTGGCCCCAAAGTAAGCAGAGCTTGTGTTATGGGTACCACATGACTGATATACTACATATTTTTTTTTTTTTTTTGTAAATACTTACATATTATACATAGAAACACCCAGACCCGAGACAAATACTTGCAGATCATACAAACATTTGTCCCGTGGTGGGAATCGAACCCGCAACCTTCTGCGTCTCAGCCAGACCTTAGCCCATTGCGCCACAGATGTCTCATATCATCAATATCATCAATAAATGAATCCGTGCCCTCCAAATTATCTAGAAGCTGTCTTACCTTCGCATGGAATATTTCCGGAGCGCAATTAATTCCATACGGCAAACGTAAAAACTGATATCTACCAAATGGCGTGCTAAAAGTACATAGATCAGCGCTGGCTTCATCTAACTTCATCATCCAGAAACCACAACGTGCGTCCAGCACGCTAAATACCTGCGCCCCCGTAGCTTAGAAGCTATCTCACTCACGATAGGTAACGAGAAATGCGCCCTCTTTACAGCCTGATTCAATACTTGCGCATCTAAACATACTAGGATATCTCAATTTTTCTTAGCAGCTATAACTAGGATTGACTCATTCAGTTGGGTGGATCACCTTACGCACGATACGTAATTCTACCATTCTGTTTAACTCTAAGCGCAATTTATCTCGCAATCCTAACGGCACCTTTCGTGCCGAACATATTGTAGGCTGAACGGACTTATTTATAACTATTCTGTGTAATCCCGGTAACGCACCGACCCCCTTGAATAATTCCGAATATTCATGCAATTCGTAGCTAATTGCTTCGACTCTCTTTATGAATCCTAATTTTACACAGTCTTCCCTGCCTAAAATATTCTGTACATTCATATCTACGACCGCGAACTTAAGATTATAACCATTTTTTTCCTTCGATACAGACAAAAATCCTTCCCCAATAATTGGGAGTTTATTTTTCGTTTATGAAAATACCTTAGTTTTAAATGGTTTTAAATCTTTATCCTTCATACCCAGACGATAAAAATCTAATTTGGTTATAATGTTTAAATCCGCGCCACAATCTAACTTAAACTGAGCTCGCT
Organism: Lampropteryx suffumata; assembly: GCA_948098915.1. Classification (NCBI taxonomy): domain Eukaryota; kingdom Metazoa; phylum Arthropoda; class Insecta; order Lepidoptera; family Geometridae; genus Lampropteryx; species Lampropteryx suffumata. The sequence goes on along the minus strand of OX402557.1, from coordinate 16,090,961 downwards.
TACCATTTATGCATAAAGTTTCTATCCACTGAGTGTCCAAATGTCCAGTCTCTGTTTTTAACACGTTCACATATAGCACTCCGAAAACTGACACATATTTATCTCGTGCACTTTTTTACCTACTCTTTTATTAAGACACATTCTCGCAAAATGACCACGATTTTTACACACAAAACACGTAGCCTCATTAGCCGGACACCAACCGCGGCCCTCGCATCGTACTGGACGCTTTCCACCTGGCGGGCAGCCGGCCGGCTGGCGCTGACGCTGCCGCTGCTGCCGGTGCCGGCCGCGCCCACACGGCTACACAGCGCGCGCGCCCCCCGCGCCCCGCTGCCGCGCTGTTGCGGCCGCCACGCGCCCCACGCGCGCTGGCCAGACAATGCATCCACTTGGCTACTCGATTTGTTTGCCTCCTCTATGTGCCGCCCTTCTGTTTTAGACAGTTCCTCTGCTTCACAAATTTGCACCGCTTTCGTCAAAGTCAATTCGTCCGTTCACAATAACCAATCTCGAACGACATGGTTAGTCACTCCATATACCAGTCGATCCCGTATCAGACCGTCCACGAGATGTTCGAACTTGCAATTTTGGCTTAGCACCTTCAGCGCAGTAACAAATTGACTTATTGTTTCCCCGGCATTCTGGTTACGAGTGAAAAACTTGAATCGGAACATAGATATGTTACATTTAGTTCCGAAATATTCATCAAATTTGCTTTTTAAACACTCGAGATCATCAGCTGATCGGCTTATACAAAGGAGCACTTCGTATAAGTAAATGTTGAAAATATCTCGTAGCCTTCTGCACCAATGAGGTCCACCAGCAAGCTCGCTTGCACATCCTTAGGTTCTTTATTAACACCGGATGCCTTTAAAAAAACTTGAAACTGTTTTCACTATATTTGCCACGAGTACGCGCGCGCTGCCGGACTGCCTTCTGTTTGCAACTCCGGTGGAGGTCTTGCGTGTTCCATAATTTTTCACGCATACACCACGCCTATTATTATAATTTAATGACCAACTTTTCGAAAACTCGTTAATTTATTTTAAAATCCAGAACACCGCTGCCACCATGTAATGAAACACAGCTAGCTGATTGAACACTGCTTTATTTTATCTGTTGGTACTATATAATAACAGTCATAAAACTACCCGCCACCATAAATAATACTATAGTAAGAATAATATATAATAATAAAAAATACACGTGAAACAGTTGACCTATCTAAGGACCGTTCAAAACGATCTAAAGGTAGCTCAACTGATCCAGATCTCTGCCAGAGCGCAAGTTTATTGATTATTTTTCAAAATAAAATAGCGATTACAAATTTACATGATCATGATCCTACTCATCCTTTCAGTAAAGCAATATTCGATGATGTATTTTTTTTATGTTGTAGTCGGGCCAATTGAATAGGACCGATGGTAAAATAACCATAGGGGTGAAAAATATAGTAGATACGCACTGCAACCCTCTCGATGTGCGACATTCACACTTAATCGTTTTTTTGACGTGATAACGTCTTATAAATCGAATAGCGCCGGCTGCACGCACGAAAAATTGTCACGAGAGCGCGGAACAAGCGATAGAAAGGCACGATTGGTCAAAGCGTTCGGCTTGTGACGCATCTTTAGGCTAACAGTATGCAATTTTTAATCAATGTTTTCTTATGACGTTATCACGTTAAATTATCGTCCGTAAACCGAATTTACAGACAACCATTTTATTTTAAATGAAAGCGACTTTATAATCTCATAAATTTTTATCGGAAAAATATAAGGAAAGAATTCTCAAAGTTGAATTTACCCTCACTATCTCAACTACAAAACTTTGTATATATAAAGTTCAAAAGTTCAACAAAGTTTGCATCAAACTTTTTCAATTATTATCAGAGGCATGCAATAGCTTGCAAAACTATTTGATCCATCGAAGAAAACTTAGCCCATAAATATACCTACCACTTATATAAATCTTGACTACGGTACTTGTATTGTTTAACTCTCTAGTTTAGTTTGATTCAACACACAAACCCACCTACTAATACTCTGCCTTTTGCGCAATAGATTGAGGGTTCAATTCTCTCACTGGATAAACATTTGTGGGATGAACATAGGTGTTTGTTCTGTGTCTGGATGTGATAAAGTATTAGAAGTATGTATATAAAAATATATAAGTATTCTATCAGTCATCTGGTCACCATAATACAAGCTATGCTTAGTTTGGGGCTAGATGATGTTGTGTGAATTGTCCACCAATATTTATTTATTTATTTAATAGTAATTTTGAAATAGTATGAATGAATGAATGAACATTTTATTGTACACCTTAAAACTAGCACATAAACAATTTGACAACTTAGAATACCAAAATATATATGTACAATGGGCGGTCTTATCGCTAAGGAAGCTAATTCTTCCAGACAACCTTTAGATGGAGAGAAGCCTAACTTGAATCGTTGATTGGTCTGGCACTAAATTATGATTTTAATATTTTTGTATTCAATTAACGCAATAAACTTACACAACATTATTGATACCTATATATATTTACATAGACGATATACACAAATACAGATAATACATAGTGAATGCATATTATACATTTTTTTACTAATAATGAATATTATACATACAAACACATAATGAATTATTCATGCTGTTTCAACAAGAAACAGTTCTTTAATCCTAATTTTAAACACGGTGGATTGCCTTATGGAGACCGGCAATGCATTCCATAGGTGTACAGCTTGGACAGAGTAGGAATTAGCATAGAAGCTGGTTCTATGCATTGGGGTCTTAAGGAAGAGGTTTTCAGAGGACCGACGATTGCGAGTATTCTCACAATGGAGGAACCCGAAACGTTCCATCAAGTAATAGGGAGTGGAGGGATTGTGGAGGATGTTGAACAGGAGGGAAAGAATGGTTTATTTTATTATTTAGTTGGTTTATTTAATTGTTTATGTTTATTTAAATAGTATTGTTTGACTTAGAATTTTAATTTTAACTAGAATAAATGGTTTTTATGTCATTTTAGTTTACTAAAGAAATGGTAAAGTTAGCACGAATGAGTTTAGTTTTTTAGATCGGAGAATATTACGTTGAAGGTCCCAGCGGCACCCGTGCTAGGAACAGACCCCAGTACGTCTTGTACGAGTTTACAAAATACGTAAATTATAAAAATTTTACTAATTGTACTACCGATTTTAGTTCATCAAAGTTTCTGTTTCTGCTTCGTAAACTATCAACACCTGTGTGTCGGTTTTACACACATTGCTGGCATTCGAAGTCAGAATAGATTAGAATTACTAGTGAATTACATGTCTAAAACGAGCTCCTACCGCTCCTCATCACAACGGTCATCTTCTTCAGCCTCCATGGCCCCATGTCTCAAGATACAGTCTCTTTCACATAATTAAATGCAATCAAAATAAATACTCCAACGACTCAATGAGAAAAATGGATGATGTTTGCTAAAATTTATTCAGTAAATAACAATACTATGAAAGTTTTTTGGTAAACGGTTTACTTCCACCAATATTTTATTCGTTTTCGAATACAATGATTCGATTTAGCCCGTACTGTCGATTTTAGTTCTTCATGGTTACCGCTAGAGGCGCTGCATGTAAATACATATATGGAAGCAAACGATACTTTATAAAGTTTCCGTAAACTATCAAAACCCGTACTAGGCGTACAGGAAATATAGGTTTATGAAAAAACCGCGGTTGAGGGTAAACATTGGACAGAAACAGCACAAACAGAAAAACATGGCAAGCTCTGGAGGAGGTCTTCACCCAACTAGCAAATTAAAAAAAAACAAAGATTAAAATCATAAATTATTATTATAAAAATATATAATTTTAAAATTGCATGAAACAAAATAACCCTAGAAATGAATGCATATTTAATAAGTATTTCACTTAATTGAAAAACGAACAAGAAAATAATGGTTTTTTATTTATATTTTTATTCTACTCGAAGTTGTTTGAAATTGCAACAAGCGTACCTACCTAAAACTCAACTTAGTTATTTCACTCTCAAAACTTTCGTGAGTTGTACTATACATTATGATAAACACGGGTTTTACTTACGTATTATTCAGTCGATGGAGGCACCGACACTGTTTCGATTCATCTAGAGAACCTTCATCAGGGTGAGTCAGATCCGCGGTTCGCTCGTTCCCGTTCGAGTTCACGGTTCGCACTCCTTTCTTCACGGTATTTGCCTTCATATTTTAAGAGTACTGAAACAGTACCGAATTGAAACAGTATCAGTGCCTCCATCGACTAAATAATACGTGAGTAAAGCCCGTGTTTATCAAAACTCAACTAAGTTTTTTAATTTAGCTAAGGTTGGATGTCTGTACAACGCTTTTAACTTGAAATAGTTTTTGTCGCATATTCTTCATTTTATCGTGTCACTAGTTATTTCTATCCAATGTGGTGAAAGCATTAATTGCGCCTCAGAGACTCCATTCGTGCAATATAACGCGTGAAGGATAGATCGTGTTTTAAAGATACCATGCTCATTAGAACTCAAATCATCAGAGACAGCAAGGCAACAAATACAGCGATAGCTCGTTATTATAAATAAACAAATAATAAATAATTGATGCTGGATATTTCACACAGCATCATCTAGCCCCAAAGTAAGCAGAGCTTGTGTTTTGGAAACCACATGACTGATATCATATACTACTTATAGTAAATAAACATATTATACATGTAATTACTCAGACACAAGACAATTATTTGCAGATCATAAAAACATTTATCCCGCGCTGCGAATCGAGCTGGCTACCTTCCGTGCCTTCGCCCTCTCCACAGAGGTTGTCCAATTCGACATCTTCAGCTGTGTAATGTTGGTCAACAGCGGCTCGCAATCTTCTTCCTCTTCAGTGGGCCTCAAAGTCTCTTTTCTTACACTTGGCACTCGTCTTCAAAATTTTAATTTCTACGACATTGCGATTTCTTCACGGTGTTTGCCTTCATATTTTAAGAATACTGGTATAGCGGACATACATTTTTGGAACAGAAAAATACTTTGGTGCACTATCGGGTTTGAAGCCTTAAGATCAAAAGGCCATTACCACTAGGCCACCAGTGGCTTGCAAATTGTATTGTCATTATTATTTAAATATCTTTGATTTACACTACAAGCCAACATTGTGTACACTATTGATACCATTTCTACCATTACAAATCTGTTTCGTTATAGTTTTTACGTGTATTTTCTATTGTTAGTAATACGTACCAATCTATTTAAGTTTCTTAGAATGTTAATTAGTTGTTTTAACGTGTTTGTTGAAAATTTTAAACACAAAGAAGTAAGATAACAATTTCAATTTGAGCTGAATAATAGATTCAAAGTTGTAGAATTGAATGATAATATAGATTCAGGGTGGGAAAACCTAAAGCACACTATTAAAAATGTGGGATTTATAGTATTAGGGACAGTAAAGCACAAAAAAAAGAAAGGAGTTTAGGATCTTAGAAGAACAAGATGACCGTTGGGATGTCAAATACCAAATGTGTCGGCTGGAGGTTAAAAAAACGATAAAGACAGCTCGAAGACAGCACCTGGATGGCCTGGTGAAAAACATGGAGACGCTTATTCGATCTAATGAGTCGATAAAATTTTACCATGAAGTAACACATGTAAAAAAAGGTTACCAACCCACAACCCAAATATTGGAGAATGAAACGAGAATCTTGTGACCGATATAGCTGAAATCACTCCCTGTTCCTGCGCCGATGGAGTAAGTAAGTAAGTAACCTGTTTGTGTAAGAGACGAATAAATGATTATTATTATCTGAACCAGCCTTATTGTTATTATCTAAGTAGATATACTCTAGATAAACCATCCTAGCAAATCCTCGGGTAAAAAGCTAGTGGAAAATAAAACTCCAGTACTAGCACTCTGAAGAGTTGTTACGAACTTTACACAGTATATTGACCTAAATACCGACAGACTTTGTACTTTTATGCCGAGCTGGGCTGTGAAATAAACTTTAATTATGTGCATTGTGCCAGAATGTAACCACTCACCATAAAACTCAACTACGGTTCATTACAACGCCAATTCTGTGGTATAAATTCATTGCGATACAGTCCTGTAAAAACCATTTAAACGTGCAACTTGCCCAGTTATGTCGCGCTAGTTTGTAAAGCAATGCGTGTTTTAACTATTTTTAACCGACTTAACCAAAAAGGAGGAGGTTCTCAATTCGTCGGAATCATTTTTTTTTGATGTCTTTTCACCGTATACTCGAAAACGCCTGAACCGATTTGGAAAAATATTTTTTGTTTGAAAGGGTATACTTCACAAGTGGTCCCATTTAATTTTTATCAAAATCGGTCGAGCTGAAAAATCAACGAAAATCTAAAAATTGTATACATCGATGATGTTTTCGTGTACTTCGATACCTCGCTGTCTCATTAGAGCGGTGCGTTTATTTGGCCTACCCATATTATATATACAAAATACATCTACTTTCCATTATAAATGAATTATAGGCTCAAATTTCATTCAACGAAGTCGGTTTTCTTTTTAGTTTTTAAAACGTAATTATTATAAAATCTATAGTCAAACATTCCAAAATACTTTAGGTAAAGTATTAAAACAGAGTAATGAAAAATAATGTAACAGTCAGGGAGCATAGTTGTAAACGCAATAAATTGTTCTCGTGAGGGGTACAAGCTAATAGCGATAGTCTAGCGAAGATCTGTGTTTTGACCTGATAATGTCTTATAAATCGATGAGCGCCGGCTGCACGCACGAAACATTGTCACGTTCCGCCTGAGCCGATCGTGCAAGCGAGAGCGCGAAACAAGCGATAGAAAGGCACGATCGGCCTAAGCGTTCCGCTTGTGACGCATCTTAATAGGTTAAAAGTATGCAATTTTTCATCAATGTTTTCTTATGACGTTATCACGTTAAATTATCGTCCGTAAACCGTACTTTACAGACAACCATTTTTTATATTAATCATATAGAAAACAACCACAGACCTTTTCAAAGTCAAGTCAAGTCAAAGTCGAAAGAGATATTTTATTCAATACATTACCTTGTAATACAATACCTTTTGATATATATTAATTATTAGAATATTAATATGATTAATACGTATTTAGATGACATATAAGACAAACCATGTGAGACCAAATTCAAATATTTCCTCATTATTCATCATTTTTGTATTAGGAAAATAACGTTAACGTCATCGAATTAACCTCTTCTTCTTCTTGTTGTTTATGGCATGTGACATACTAATGTCAATTTTGCCAGTCTCAAGTGTTTATAGTTTATACTTAGCTTGTTTGTTATGAGAGTCTTAGTCGATGGTCAATTGTCAATTCTAGATTCAATTCACGCGGAATGGCGCCTAGAATTTTCATGGGATTCCTCGTCGTTCAAATCACATTGCACCACAAAACACATATAATTCAATTATCCATACCCGTCCTGTGGTCACAATTTATTCATTAAAATTCCGCCAAGATTACTGATTAAACATGCAATAAAACGGGTAAAAAATATTAAATTAGCAGAGTTATGTTACTCCATGAAATGGCAGACGAAGAATCCCAAATTAACCTCTACCTTGTAATCGCATAATTATCTAGCGCAGCGTTTAAGTATGCTATGTCCTTGTCATTAGAATGTCAAAGAAGATGGCATAGAGATGGCAACAGATTCAAACAATTAACCCTCTTCTTAGAAACGTCTCTTAACTACTGTAAAAAAATATTCACTGTTTAAAATAGTGCTATCCCTTTTTGTAGAGTGGTGACAAATAGAGACAGGGCGAATCTTAAGCCGTGTTTAGATAGTGTTGAAGTTAGATATATATTTCAAGTTATAATATATTTATATATTTTACATATGATTTTTTACACCCATACACAGAATAATCACCCGTGTTCATCACACAAATGCGTGTACTGGGAGGGAATCCAACACGCAATTTACAGCGCAGAAGGCAGAGCTACTACCAACTGACATGCCAGTCAATAGTAAGTAGACCACAAACTCTCGTATCCACTGACCGGTTCTGCTCCAGCCCATTTCGCACAGTACTCTCTACGATATGACCTCGTAAACTACGGACGCTAAGCTTCATTCGGCTAGTATTGCCTCTGTAAAAACTAAACGAAACAACTTGTTTTGTGCACACTGCATTTTATGTATCTACTAGTTTATTGGTGATGAGCCGACTTTGATCCGGAATAGTAGTTGAGACGACTTGAGATACAAGGCGCAATATATTTGAGAAAAATGTTGCCAATGTGTTTATCAGTTTGAAATACCTGTAGGGCGATCGCGTTATTCGTAAACGTAATTGCCATTGAATGGATTGGTTTTGGCAAAGGTTTGGATATGGCTAATCTGAATGTCAAAATGGTACCGCGCTATTCTTCCTCAACAATTTAATCGTTGATTTTACCAATCGAACAAATATATATACATGCAACTATCTAGTATTACTCTATGCACATGCTACTAGGATGTACTAAATCAAAAACGTTCGTTTGATTAACTTATAACCCAAATTAGAGCTAAATCGTTTCCGTTATTTAGCGCGGTACGAAATATGTGAAAAATAAGGTTTTGACTTTGGTTTAGCTTTGGTTCAAACGTTCTAAATTACCACGGTCGGCCCCCTGGTAACACGATTAGTGATAAATTCTACTCCAACTTCCTAGTATACATTTCACTGAATGAAAGCAACTTGTAACAATATTAAAACTTTGTTTCATTTGTTGAAATTCGATAAAATTGAGCAGAGCTGTCTCTCCGGACATACAAACTTGTGAGTTATTTTCCACCCTTACCCCCTATAGGGGGTGTCTGGAGGAATGTAGGGTAGGGGTTGCCCTTACTACGTTATCGGCACCGGAAACTTTTGTTTTACGAACAATTAAGTGTAACGTTAACCGCCCTGAATTCGTTCGGTTGAGGGTACACTAGGCAGAGTAGAATACAATATATCTTTGTTGTACACCTTATGAAATTAAATACTAAATTACAATTAAAATATAGTACAACTACATAAGTTGTCATATCGCTTGAGAGCGATCTTTTCGCGGCAACCTTTTCTCAACCTTCAACCCTTGTGTTTTTATGGTTCATTTGTCTAAAACGGAACCTTGGGTCTAATTACATGATTGGCATTCGACTTCATTTGATACTAAATGGAAGGGATTGTGTGAACTAGAATGGATAGCGGCATCTATTAAACTAATTGAACGTAAGAATCTCTTACGTTTCTGTTATTATTTAATATATACAATAATATAAAATACATGTGACTGTTTCACATGTCTTTAAGCTATAAAAGGACCGTTTAAAACGATATATCTCAGTTAAGTATATAATGACAAAACTACATAATTCTTAAATAATTTAACATGTATAGAAAATTATTATTTACATAAACTAAATAGATATCTACATATATGTTTTTGATAATTGGTAAGGATTAAGTATACCATATCTAGGCAGATATTTAACTCCAAAGGCACATCCTATACTTGTTGCACTTAAGGATACACAAGTCAGCGGCACAAACTCGTTAGTGGGCGCAGCTAAAATGCATGCTATTTTACCTAGCTTAGTGTGAGAAAAGGATTGACGTGCACCAAGGATAGAGATGAGCAGTAAGGAGATAGCGTGATTATAACTTCGAGTCATATGATCAGATTAATCTATGATTTCTAAATAAAACGATTGCGTAAAAATAATGAATAGACCTTTAGCTCAAGGGTTCTCATGAAAAAACTACTGAATGTAGATTATTTATTCAAGAGCTGAAATAACTTTTTTTTTTTATAATTATAAAAAGTTATTTGAGTTATTTGAGCTCTTGAATAAATAATCTATGCTTGTATAGGAACAATTTTTTAGTTTGCGTACTCCGTTTGTTATTTATTTACACCTAAAGTTGCGCTAAAATCAGTGACGATTTTTTTTGAGTCTTGTATCTTTCAAACCCATATTATTTTCACAATTCTGTATTGATACAAGCATAGATTATGACAAGACAAATTTATATCACTTTTAGTTTCGGTTGTTCATCATCAGACGGTGGTGTGATCACCCTTCGACGTTCGTATGGAAAGATAATCGACTTGTTCACTCTTAAGGTAGGTTAGGCTTTGGTAATAATTATTTAAATATGCTAGAAACTATACTAGTTCTTTCATTTTTCATGTCAATAGCTTTAAGAGCTCCGTACCTCAAAGAAAAAAGAAAATCAATATAGAATCATTGCGTAGTCTATCTGTCTGTATATAATCCTTTTTCTCAGGAACCCGAGGAGGTTTCAAGCTGAAATGAATATTCAACACTAAGGCTTTCGGTCCCTTGAAGCTGTAAAAATTCTGAGTCAACGCAATCAAAAAATACGCCCCAAATACAGTTTGCCACATATTGCGAACTCACCAGTAAATCATAACCTATGTGGTACTTTCCGTTGATCTAGAATCATGAAATTTGGCAAGAAGCAAGATAAAACATTAAAATATTTGAAATATTAAAATATAATAGCTCTGCAGACTTCGACAAGTCGAAGCAACAAGTCTGCAGAGCAGAGTCGTTTTTCGTCAGGGTCCGGTGTGAGTCAAGTGTTACTGAGGATGCCTCGTGGAGGGGCGAAACACGTGTCGAATTTCTCTAACTCATAGGGAATAGATTGGCGGAATAGTACTTGATATTTGTCCATCTATTTAATGTTTTGTAATGGATTTCCGCAAAGTCAAGCCTGAATCGATTATCTATCTAAGAATCAAGATCTTACAACACAAGTTAAAGAAAAAATCCGAAAACTGATATTTTTTTTTATATCACACAAAAATATATTATATATGATTACAAACTTAAAAACAATGTTCGATGCTTTCATAATTTATGACGGTATAATTGGGCTACTAATAGTAACCGATAGTAAAAGAACAAATATGCAAAAAAAATGCGTGCGTATATTGCGTGATATTCACATTGAATCAGTTATTTTTTTTATGATCTTGCGTTTGCATAAAAGATGATAAAAGCAAATAAAAGGTACTTGTGGTTTGGTGAGAGAAATATCTGATTTTCTTCTTCTTCTTCTTTATTTATTGCATGTGGTATAATAATGTCAATTTTGCCAGTGTCAAGTGTTTATTTTTGTTTATAGTCAATTTGTTTGTTAAAGTCTTAGTCGATGGTCAATTGTCAATTCTAGACGTCACGCGGTATGGCCTAAATTTTTCTTGAGATTCCTCGTCGTTCAAATCACATTGCACCATAATACACATACAATTAAATTGTCCATACCGGTCCTGTGGTCACAATTTATTGATTAAAATCTGCTAAGATTACTGAATAGAACATGCAATAAAACGAGTAAAATATATTAAAATAGCAGAGCTATGTTACTTCATGAAATGACAAATGAAATGACAAAGAAATCTATCTGCTTTTCAATTGGCATTTTGTGGCGCTAAACATTATGATTATGACATTTCAAAGTAAAGCTATATTGACGTTTACATAAGTGAAAAGTCAAGTTAAAGTAAAAAAATGTTATATTGAATACATTATTAACACATTAAAAGATGGAAAAAGAATTTAATGGTAGTCAAGTCTTCCATTCACATTGTAATTTACTGCTACTATGTATCGAATCAACAAGATAAGCATGGCTAAAATATTATCTTTTGGATTATACCAATTTTATTTTTGCGGCTTAAATTGTAATAGCTAAAATTTGATCATTTTCCGATGTAGCTTTAATCATTGGTTTACTTGACCATATGTCAAAAAAAACGTGTGCGTCTCGGGACGCCCGACAGAAGTGATAATTTAAACTAATCTAACTAGCGCTGTGGGTAACAGTGAGACAGGAGGAGCCTGTGCCCACCGCTAACTTATGCGTGAAAGAAAGGGAAGCCAGACAAACTGGCACCGTAACGCGTTACATAACGAAACGGTTTACCCTTTAAGCGGCTTTAAAACGATCTCATTGTACACCAGGCTTTAGAAACACAAAATTTAGGGTGGTTGTGTTACACGATACTTTGCATTGATAACATTGTTCAACACTTCCCAGATTTTATGATGCCTTTATTGTACGTGTAAACGAACCTTAAGCACGGCTTGCTCGCGTGCACGGCCCTATTTTGAGCTTGAGGTGTTAAGTATGTTGATTAATGAACCATAAAAATGTGATAAACATTCGTTGTTTTTTTTAAGGGTTCTTTTGTCTAACACGGAACCCTGGGTCTAATTACATGTCATGTAATTAGACCCAGGGTTCCGTGTTAGACAAAAGAACCCTTAAAAAAAACAACGAATGTTGTTGGCAATTGGCAATCGACTTGAGCTTCATTTGATACTAAACTTGAAGCCATATTCTTCGTTTGTCATTTCATGAAGTAACATAGCTCTGCTAATTTTATATTTTTTACTCGTCTTAGCGGAATTTTAATGAATAAGTTGTGACTACATGGGACAAGTATGAACAATTTAATTAAACGGAAACGACCTCTGTAGCACAGTGAGCTAAGGTCCGGCTGAGATGCAGAAGGTTGCGGGTTCGATTCCCGCCGTGGGACAAATGTTTGTATGATCTGCAAGTATTTGTCTTGGGTCTGGGTGTTTCTATGTATAATATGTATGTATTTACAAAAAAAAGTATATATGTAGTATATCAGTCACGTGGTCCCCATAACACAAGCTCTGATTACTTTGGGGCCAGATGATGCTGTGTGAAATGTCCGGGATTATTTTAAAATTTATTATTTTATTCATTCTGAAATTTCGCTCAAATATGCTTTGCTACAAATAATAAAAGATATTTTAGAAAAAAGTACAAAGGAGTACAAAGTTTTTGCTTCAAGTATTAATATAATAATAATTACAAAAGACAACCGGGATGATACATGAATGTCGGATCATTACGCCATCAGTGCGAGACTTAAACCTTTCTCTAGATAAATTCTATATTTGTTTGATTTGTGCTCTATCTATACGAGTACCTATAAAAGAGCTTAACCTGATTGACTGACTGACTGACTGATTCATCATCGCCGAGCCGAAACCGCTGAAGCTAGAAAGCTGAAATTTGGTAGGTAGCTTCCTTTTATAGCAAAAGCACCCACTAAGGCGGGATTTTTTTAAATTCAACCCCTAAGAGAGTGAAAAGGGGTCAAAACGAATGTATGAAACTTTTGAACGGGTGGTGCGTATTGAATAAATTGAATATATTGAAACTTGATAATATGAATAAATAAAATGCAAAATAAATGGACCCGTGTTTCAGGATTTTTCAAAATAACCCTAACCAAGGGCTAAAATGGGGTGTCAAAGTTTGTATGGGAACTCTTTAACGGGTGGTGTGATTTCTTAGAAACTTGGTTTGGATGCATGAAATGCAAAATAAATGGACACGTGTTTCAGGATTTTTCAAAATAACCCTAACCAAGGGCTAAAATGGGGTGTCAAAGTTTGTATGGGAACTCTTTAACGGGTGGTGTGATTTCTTAGAAACTTGGTTTGGATGCATGAAATGCAAAATAAATGGACACGTGTTTCAGGATTACACTCATACAGGAGTAAAATGAGATGTGACTGGTTGTATGGAAACATTTTAATGGGTGGTGGGCGTGATTGGTTTGAAACTTATCAATAAAATTTGGCAAGGAGATAAATTGCATCCTGGGAAGGATTTAAGCTACAATTCTTTTCGAAAAAAATGCGGGCGAAGTCGCGAGCAACAGCTAGTTTTCTATATATGAATGGATCAACAAATTATGAGTCAGCTACCTCTTGAACTGTTATTATCCAACGAGTGCTGATACCAAAAGTCTCCTCCTACATAATATCAATATTTATAATAATATCAGAAGCCGCTGTAGTCCGGTCAATATAGACATTTAAAATAACAAAAATTCCCGGAAAGCCAAATATTGGTGGAGAGCTGGGGTTTACCATTACAAATAAAGTTTTAAAAGTCCCCATCGATCCTATGTGTGCTTCAAAAGTTATTCGGGGTCAAAGGTCAAAATTTGAGGTTTTTTGGATTTTTTTCGAAAACGGTAAGTTTTATCAAAAAAACCTCAAACCAAAGTTGTAGATCTTAAAATTCTCTACAAATATGGTTCTAATGATTTTTTCCTAAGAGTTACCATTCGTGAGATATTGCGATTCTAAGAGTCACACTATACATGATATGCACATATAAGCCACGTATATACATATCAGGCACTTAAGATATGTATAAATACATATCTGTGTCTCTTTTATGTATACTATACTATCCTGAAAACATTTATTGAAAAGACAGTCAGTCCCTAACTGAATCCCCTCTACCCACGTGGCCTTGAAAAACATCTGGCTATTCTGTCTCTTTCTATTGTCCGTAGGTCTCGTTCATATACCTGTTTCTTTTAGTGCTAAAGGTTCAGTTCAAGTAAATATACGTACTTATTACAAGCATCTACCATTTAAGTTATATGTGTTATTTTATAGCTCGAAAAAATGTCTCAGTTTTGCTTTATTTGCAATAAACTTTTAACTGAAAATAAAACAGTTGTGGTTGATCGTGGAATGCCAAATTTAAGCCAACCGTTTTCGAAAAAAATCAAAAAAACCCCGAATAACTTTTGAAGCACACATAGGATCGATGGGGACATTTAAAACTTTATTTGTAATGGTAAACCCCAGCTCTCCACCAATATTTGGCTTTCCGGGAATTTTTGTTATTTGACCACTATTTTTATGTCTAAATTGACCGGACTATTTAGGCGGTAGAGGGGTACAACGACGATGACAACGACACTGATATCCCAAAAATGGCCACTTAAAAGTTTAAAATTTATCAACGAATCTGTATCAAAAAACTGTTTTTAGTATCTTTAAAAGACCTATCCAACAATATGTCACACCGATGCCGATGGGCAATAAAATAATAAAAAAATCAACCACTTAGGGGAATACATAAAAACCATTTTTTTATTTTATTTCACAACTATGTAGGAGCCCCTAATACTAGTCCGGTCAATTTAGACATAAAAATAGTGGTCAAATAACAAAAATTCCCGGAAAGCCAAATATTGGTGGAGAGCTGGGGTTTACCATTACAAATAAAGTTTTAAATGTCCCCATCGATCCTATGTGTGCTTCAAAAGTTATTCGGGGTTTTTTTGATTTTTTTCGAAAACGGTTGGCTTAAATTTGGCATTCCACGATCAACCACAACTGTTTTATTTTCAGTTAAAAGTTTATTGCAAATAAAGCAAAACTGAGACATTTTTTCGAGCTATAAAATAACACATATAACTTAAATGGTAGATGCTTGTAATAAGTACGTATATTTACTTGAACTGAACCTTTAGCACTAAAAGAAACAGGTATATGAACGAGACCTACGGACAATAGAAAGAGACAGAATAGCCAGATGTTTTTCAAGGCCACGTGGGTAGAGGGGATTCAGTTAGGGACTGACTGTCTTTTCAATAAATGTTTTCAGGATAGTATAGTATACATAAAAGAGACACAGATATGTATTTATACATATCTTAAGTGCCTGATATGTATATACGTGGCTTATATGTGCATATCATGTATAGTGTGACTCTTAGAATCGCAATATCTCACGAATGGTAACTCTTAGGAAAAAATCATTAGAACCATATTTGTAGAGAATTTTAAGATCTACAACTTTGGTTTGAGGTTTTTTTGATAAAACTTACCGTTTTCAAAAAAAATCCAAAAAACCTCAAATTTTGACCTTTGACCCCGAATAACTTTTGAAGCACACATAGGATCGATGGGGACTTTTAAAACTTTATTTGTAATGGTAAACCCCAGCTCTCCACCAATATTTGGCTTTCCGGGAATTTTTGTTATTTGACCACTATTTTTATGTCTAAATTGACCGGACTACTGGCCATGACAAAAGGTTGCAACACGATCACATACAATCAATCTAAAATAATATTAGGATTGCAGGAGAAACTAGCAATTATAATCGGGCAATTTACAACACGGGGCTAGAGTACCAAATAGAAAGTCTCAGAAATTTACATAAATATACAATAATATAAAATACATGTTAAACAGTTGAGCTATCTAAGAACCGTTTAAAACGATCTATAGATAATAGCTGCAAGAGGCAGCATTCCTAAGACACTGGCGGCATTGCTACGTTGAATGTCAATGCTTATACGCTGAGCCCGATAGGAGCCAGCACTTGGGTCACTATATGTTTAATAAAAATAAATTTATGGAAATAAATACCATGACAATGCCAAGGTCAGTATAGATATGAAAATATATTGTATGTAACAAAAATATGAATTTGTGTTTATAAATAACGATAATAATAGTAATATATATTACAAAAACTGTCTCGTATAGCTTATTATAATATATCAGATTATATAGTTGACAAAAAGCTTGGGAGAAATCTGCTCTAACTCGATTGCGCATTCGTAGCAAAATTTGCAATAATCTTACATATATAAAAAATGCCAGTAAATACCTAATAAATAAATATTGGAAGACATTGTACATAACACCATCTATCCCCAAACTAAGCTTAGCTTGTATTATGGTGACCAGATGACTGATAGAATACTTATATATTTTAAAATACATACTTATGAAACTTTATAACATCTAGAACAAGCACCTATGTTAGTCACACAAATGTTTATCCTGAGAGGGAATCGAACACTCAACCTACAGCGCAGAAGCCAGAGCTACTACCAACTGAGTTGACAGGATAGTCCTGTCTGTGACAAAAAACAAATATGTGTTTTATTGGCATCAAAAAATTCTTAAGGCAGGTACTATCGATCCTCTCGTAAGTTGGGATTGCAGGTAGCTTAGACAGGACCCAATTCCAATCATCCAGAGAGTTTACGGACATCCGGATTGACATAACTCTTCTTCTACTTCGTTCATGGCATGTGCAATAATAATCTCATTTTGTCAGTATCAAGTGTTTTTATTGTCTATAGTATGTCATAAAATCGTATCTTGTCGTTCGTTTGTTATCCTACTAATATTATAAATGCGAAAGTTTGTATGTATGTTTGTTACTCTTTCACGCAAAAACTACTGAATGTATTTTAATAAAACTTTACAATAATATAGCTTATACATCAGAATAACACATAGGCTGTAATTTATAAAGATATTGTCTGATTTGTCCAAAATATAACGATAAGTGTCAAGTAAGTAGGAAAAAAATCTGCCATCTGCGAGCTATTCTGGCGTGCGCTGCAAAACCGTTGTATTACACGAAGTACTAATACTGCGCAGACGAAGTTGCGGGCACCAGCTAGTTTTATATAAAATCGTGTTAGTCATATAAAATAACTACGGATTATTTTTGCTCGAATCACAAAGAAACACAAAGATTTTAATCCAATTATTCACACTAGCTCTATATAAATAAAAACACCAAAATTACTTATACAACCGGGAATAACTTGAGAAAAATAAATAATATAAGAGTGCAATGTTTGCTTCGCAAGACGACCAAGAATAATCCAAAACTTTAAACATTACTCTTATGGGTTAGTTGAGTATTATTTCGATGGCTTTAGTCCAGATTTAGTACTAGTTCGATTGCAAAATTTGATTGTCACTTTATTTCAAATTTAGAACACGATCAATTATTTTCAAGGTGTAAAGAGGTTTTAAAACTATTCAGTTTGTTTATTCATCCATTCCTTTCTTTCCTCTTTCATTGGTTACTATCTCAGTTTCAGTGTGAAACTAAGAAATATTTCATCAATCAGCAAGCTATTCAGCAACTGACAAACTTATTAACAGTTAAAAAATATTATGTTAGATTCCGATACCGCGCAAACCCTTCAGATCGAAATTCAATTCAAAAAATAAATTAATCCTTTTAACAGCTATGAGGTTTTTCATAATCCGAATACGTTTTTTGCGCTAATATAGAAGGGTTGAATTTTTTGGGTTATTATTGTCTATTTTTATCTATGTTGGTTCATTTTTCATTGCATAGTAGGGCTCGTACATAACTGCATAAAACTAATAACAATTATCTCCTTCTATCTACTTATACCCAAGGATATGTTAGAAAATTGCAAATTAAAGGCAAAAATTCCGTGCAACATTCAACTCTATTGTACTATAAATAAAATCGAAATTCCAAAAACATCTGTGTACAACCTGTGAGATAAAAAAGCTGATATTCCTACGGTTCGGATAGGTTCAATTAATTAGGGATGCCTACTCGATAGCTTTATCGAGAGGATCGTTAGAGAAACAAAGAAAGGAAATACCTTGGTTATTTCTACCTGACATCGATGTACTTTTTAAGCTGGGGTTACAAATAGTTGCGACTACACTACTAATACTACTTGAATATTATCATTCAGTGGACAGCGGTGAAGGAAGTCATATTCAAATGCCTATCCTAAAGGCCTAAAAACATTTGAAAAGCCGAGCCATTAAAGATGCTAAGATGTCAAATCAAATCAATTCAAAATATTATTTATTCAATAAAATCACAAGGACCACTTTCAATCGTCTTCTTACATGCTAGGTGAATCTAGGTGCCGGTTCCTCTCAACCCGAGTTCAAGAAGAATCCGGCAAGAAACTCGTCTAGTCCTAACACTTTTTTGTATGAACCTTGGAAATTTTGTTATGGGTGCCGAGTCAAGTTGGAACTGATTCATCCCTAGTTTTTGGTCATATAAAAATCATCTATTATTTAATTATTAAGAACGAATTATGTTAGTTATGCTACAATTGCTTTGTGTTGCCACAACAGACTACTTTGCCGAGAAATACGTACAAAAATAGGTCTCGCACACGAACATGAACAAGAGAAACAAAAATCTTATTTTTTAAGTCTTCAGCTCCGTTTTAGCGTATTTTTTACTGAGCCGTCACTAGATGATAGATAGATAGAAAATACTTTTAGAAAATGGAACAATGTTTAGCTAGTCAGTATTACAATGGGCGGTCTTTTCACTATGTAGCAATCTCTGAATGACAACCTTGAGATAGAAGAGGGATAGAAATTAATGTACCCGAAAGGGGGTGATGATAATAATAATGAATGATTTATAATGAAAAAAGGTGTACATGCAAATTTACAGGATAAGAAAAAGGTACATACGTCGATACTAATACAAAAATATATACTATACATACATATAACGATAGCTATTTTAATTTTCATTATTATTAGACCAACCCGAATTGTACTTTAGAAGTTTTCTACAAAGCTATAGCATTGACTAGTGAGTCGAACGCGCTCTGCCATCTCTTGTTCTCCCATGCATGTATATATGTTTGTCACTTTCTCCCTTCAACCTTGTAACTTGGATTTCCGTATCCCTTTAATAGCATAATTTAGATAAGATCACTTAGGTACTATTACAATCTAAAACTCAATTGCGATTTCAATTGTAATTCTCGTTTTCTCGTATTACAAAAGGTACTCGATTTAACTAGTACAAACTTTTTGCTTCGATATTGAAATGAGAGAAACTCTCCTCATGTAAACGCAGCTTAGGAGGGATTGAAATAAAATGCGCACAATACTTTCAAATGCAAGCTTTCAACATTTTAATTGACAGTCGGGAATGCTCTCTTGTAGATTTTTACAAGCAATTGACCTAGCAAAGCAAGGTCTCTGTTTTCTTGGATAAATCGATTTTTTGTTGTAATTTTGTATGTTTGATTGTTGATAATTGTGAACCATTGCGTTGTTCCGATATTCATAGAATTGTTTAGTTATTGGATAATTAATAGAATATAATATGGACGTTCACATAAAAGTTTTTTAAACTTATTTGGCACCTTCAGGATATTTTACACCCGCTTTTACTAACCATTCTATTAAAGTCATAAAGACTTTTTTATAGCATTTTGACGACTTGGAGTTTTTAGCTAAGTAACGCTCCTATTTACAATTTGTGGAACTTATGCCTGTATTTGTCAAAATGCAATGCATTTGTCATACGCTTAGCATAATGTTATCTTTCCGTAAGTTTCATAAGTTAATCTTAGAAGTAGAGTTCTTCTTTGTTTTGATTAATGCCATGCGTATTTGTTTTCTTTTCGGTTAAACTTTAGTAGTGCGTCGCACGAAAATGAAGGAAAAAAATGGGGTGGGGGGGCGTTTCGTTCACATCAATTTTGCACACAACATGTTAAACCATAGACAAGAAATACGACAAAGTTGATTATTATCTGTCAATATTTACGTAGTTTTATCTGATTTATTTGAATTGAGGTTAAAAATGTTTTATTATTTTCTCGAAAACTAAGAATAACCTAATGTTATTAGTGGTAAATATGTGATCAGAAAGCAAAACCCTACCAGATGTGAGTCTTTTCACCCTCCAATTCGTGCGACGCACTACTAAAGTCAAGCATTATTTTCTTCCTATAATGGTGGCAATTCGGTTGGTTCATTTCTAATATTAGAAATTGTCTAAAGTATATTTTAGTTAGTCATAGCATTTGCAAAACCTTTTCGGTTGGTACCATCTAACTAAATCAGGAATGCTTCAATGACAACTGTAATTCTATTTTGACATTTCTCAATTGAATTAACAGATAACATTTTATTTACTTATTTGATCGCTACTTGATGCTAGATATCCCAATACCCATAATATTTATGTTAGTCTGTGGAGTATGTTTTTCTTTGAATTGCCAACTTGGCTAATTTTTACTAAATTGAGTAAATTAGACTTAGACAGATGTCATCTAAAAAATCTTAAATTTTAGTATAAGTTGGCAACAGCAGAATACCAAAGTTTCATTTCACAGTTCTAAACCTAATTTTAGCTAAAATTAGTTAGGTTGGTGCCAACAGAATTGAGGCCAATGTCATCACTCATGTTGACAATTTTGCCAGTATCAAGTGTTTGTTTGGTTATAAAGTCTTAATCAATTTGACTATTCTAAACGTCATGATCGCGGAATGGCCGTCTAAAACTTTCTCGGGATTCCATGTCATTCAAATCAAATTGCAACATTATACACTTATAATTATATTGTCCATACTTGTGTTATGTCACAATTTATTGATTATAATTCCGCTAAGATTACTGAAAAAATTATGCAATGGCACGAGAAACAATAATTAATTTAGAAGTGCTATGTTACTTCATGAAATGACAAACGAAGAATCGCAACGAGTCTTGCAGCAAGAAACATGATGACAGTTTTGATTCTGTAGTTTTACCAGACTAGATAATATTTCCTAAAACCCGAACGACCTTATTTTGCCTGAGCTAAAGTTAATTTTAGAGTAACAAATTTAAATAACAGTTCTAAAATAAGTCAAAATTTACATTATTGAGTTGGTCTTTCTAGGGTTTTAATGAACACCTCCTTACACGATGACGCTAAGACACGTCAAGCGCTTTTAAAACACATCATTATAAAATTTACCTAGATGAAGTGTTTAAAAATATTGCTCTGATTAAGACTTGGTGGAATTTTAGATAATCAGGCGAATCTGTAGGCCACGTAAATCTCTAATTCAAGTAAATATATTATTTATTAGTAAGACACAACACAATTTTCCAATTAAATTGCTTCGTCAATCGTCATTTTAAATAAAATGGCGACCTTTCTTATAAAATAATTAAACGGATATTTTTACTCGAAAGACAATGATAAATAAAACTTTTTTTCCAATTAGTCACACCCAAATCAAAAAATCTATCTATGCTTGATAAAAACACATAAAATTTTAGATATTTTTGATAAAAAACCCAAAATAACACGAGCAAAATATGATACATAAAAGTGCAGTTTGCTTTCTAATATGGCCGAAAATAATCGTAACTATAGAGCTCATTATAAAAAGTCACACTTCTGTCAAAGAGATTAATATGCAAAATATTTCATGACATCCATTTCTTTAATAGTCCATTGAAAAGTTACATTTGGGTATGCATTTGTCAGAGGACGCAATTTTATTTTTTTAATGTGTAGGGGGGGTCAGTAGAAGCTTAAGTTCAAGTTTGTGGGGTCGGCACCCTTGTCCCCCGGCCGCCATCTTGGAAAAGGGGGTGCAAAGGGTTTTCGCGCTGTATCTCGTAAACTAGTTACCTTACAGAAAATTTAATCAAACATAAAATGTAGCAAATTAAATTTCCTACAATTTTATTTCTATTACTTTTTATCGTCAAGTGACCAACAAAAAAGTTATAAACAAAAATAAATGAAAATTTTGTTTGTTTGTTCTAGGTTTTACAGCGCTCCAAACTTAAACGGATTCTCGAATGCTCATAGGGATGCAATAAAAACTAAAAATTAGGCTTACTTTTCTATCTATATTTTTTTTATTCATACAATTTATTATGATCTTAACATTCCTATGCTATTATTGAACTATGTTTGACCCTTTTACCCACCACCTATGAGGTATAACATGGGCAAAGTCAAATTTATAAAAATTTTGCAGAAGCATCCAGAGTTAGCAAGTGGAACTAAATTATTTATGAGTGAGAAAGTCGAGTCATCGTTACTCAGTGTTGTTGGCGAACGTTTTTTCGTCTTTTTATATGGCGGAAATAAAGACGATACTCTAGACACTCTGCGATACAAACGATTTGCTAAGACAGTGACAAAAAATGCATTAAAAAATGCATTAAATTTTTATAAATTTGACTTTGCCCATGTTATACCTCATAGGTGGTGGGTAAAAGGGTCAAACATAGTTCAATAATAGCATAGGAATGTTAAGATCATAATAAATTGTATGAATAAAAAAAATATAGATAGAAAAGTAAGCCTAATTTTTAGTTTTTATTGCATCCCTATGAGCATTCGAGAATCCGTTTAAGTTTGGAGCGCTGTAAAACCTAGAACAAACAAACAAAATTTTCATTTATTTTTGTTTATAACTTTTTTGTTGGTCACTTGACGATAAAAAGTAATAGAAATAAAATTGTAGGAAATTTAATTTGCTACATTTTATGTTTGATTAAATTTTCTGTAAGGTAACTAGTTTACGAGATACAGCGCGAAAACCCTTTGCACCCCCTTTTCCAAGATGGCGGCCGGGGGACAAGGGTGCCGACCCCACAAACTTGAACTTAAGCTTCTACTGACCCCCCCTACACATTAAAAAAATAAAATTGCGTCCTCTGACAAATGCACACTAAGGCCTAAAAAATGTAACATTTTAATGGACTATAAATCAATAGTGGGTTTTAAAAACCAGCTTCAAATATACACATATATACACTTTTATATATGTTAGCATTATCTTCGTTTAAAGTTGGAAGGTATTATCGCGATTATAATTACTACATAATGATTCCTCGCTCTTGCAATTCCTTGGCACATAAAAGTACAAGGTAGGCTAAATCCCGGTCTGTGATCAGGCACATCGCGCGGCGGAAATTGGATCAGCTCGCAAATTAAGTTTCCCCTCAGAACCCTCACAGGAAAGGCATTTTATAGAATCATTTTTTAAATCGATCGAACGTTTGCTGACTTGCACTTGTGAAAATGTCTTTGCTTGGAAATGTTTGAAATGTATTCACTTGATCTAGCTGTTATTTTTGTGGATAACAATCTCAACTGGTCTGTCAGCTCAGTTGATAGCTCTGCCTTGTGCGCTGTAGGTTGAAGGTTTGATTCCCTCGCAGGATAAACATTTCTATGATGAACATATGTATGTATTTAAAAATATATAAGTATTATATCAGTCAACTGGTCACTCTATTACAAGCTATGCTAAGTGGCTAGATGATGTCGTGTGCATTGTCTACTAATATTTATTCAATTTTCTATTACTATTTTATAAATCAGTGGCCTTTTTAATAGGCCGCCCGAAGGCCTCCGTCATCGGTTAACAACTTTGACAGCGCTCGGAAACACGGAAGCGCTCAGATGAAACTGCTACTATCCCACTGTGCCACACATCCAAGATTTTACTTCGCAGAAGCTTAACTTATTAGAACTGTTATGAAAGACGTAGTTAATTAAGACACTACCTTTTCAGAGTATGTAAACTAAAGGTTAATAGGCCCATAAGGGGTCTTTTAATAACTATTCTTATCTAATCTTAATCTTAGAGATCTTATAATAACTAATAACTAATGTGGTCTTTAAACCTGTTGCTATCTTTATCTATTCTAATTGAAATTTAATATTCAAAAATATTTATGTTCAATACAATCACAATGATCACATTGAAATCTCTTACATACATTTAGATGAATTTAGGTGCCAAATCCTCTTAACCCAAGTCTGAGATCCTTCTTTATAAAAAGGATCATACAAACTCGTAGCTTAAGAGTGAACAAGTCGATTATCTTTCCATACAAACGTCGAAGGGTGATCACACCACCGTCTGATGATGAACAAGCAAAACTAAAAGTGATATAAATTTGTCTTGTCATAATCTATGCTTGTATCAATACAGAATTGTGAAAATAATATGCGTTTGAAAGATACAAGACTCAAAAAAAATCGTTTTTCATCACTGATTTTAGCGCAACTTTAGGTGTGAACAAATAACAAACGGAGTACGCAAACTAAAAATTATTCCTATTCAAGCATAGATAATTTATTCAAGAGCTCAAATAACTTATTTTTTTAATAAATACATTCAGTAGTTTTTTCATGAGAACCCTTTCATTATTTTTACGCAATAGTTTTATTTAGAAATCATAGATTAATCTGAACATATGACTCGAAATTATAATCACGCTATTTCCTTACTGCTCATCTCTATCCTTGGTGCACGTCTATCCTTTTCTCACACTAAGCTAGGTGAAATAGCATGCATTTTAGCTGCGCTCACTAACGAGCTTGTGCAGCTGACTTGTGTATCCTTAACTAAGAAAAACGAATACAAGGTAACAGTAAATCATACATTGCAAATCTGTCAATTAACTATCTGGGGCAGAGAAACATAAGGTCATGCATTCTTATTAACAATATAGTAATTTATTGATTGTTTTTTGGCCGTCTTGCGTTGTAAGCATTGCGCTCTTAAATTATTGAAGTGAAAACTTCTTTAGCATCGTTGTGATTTTAAAGTCGATGAAACGAAAAAGCGACAGTAAAAACAGACAGACACATAAATTCATAAGATTAAACGTGGGAGAAAATGAGATAGGAAGCGTTATACGTGTTTATTATTATGTGTTTGTGCGCGCATGCGTAGTACAAAGCTTGAGAAAAGGCATCACAATAATCCTGGTGTTTTTTATACGTGTACGTATTATACGTTTGTTTTTTGAAAGTTTCACTTCTACTACGTGTGAATTGGACACATGTTTTTTTTTCTCGAGCTAAATGATTATTATTGTCTTATTATTGATAAGACTGCATGCCCTTATGTTGCTCTACCCTCAGACAGTTACAGACAGACAGACAGATTTAAAATTAATAAACTGCTGTAATCTTGATTTATTTTTCTTACAGATCTTACATAAAAACGCTAGGACCAGGACGTTTCTTGCTAGTTCTTTGCAGACTTGGGTTAGGAGGAATTGGCACCTAAATTCAAGTATGTAAGAAGTTTCAAATTGATCCTTGTGATTGTATTGAATAAAAATATTTTAGACTTTGACTTTGACTGTAATATATCATTTCAACTGTAAATGTCTACCAATCGTCTCAAAAACAAAATCAAGGAAAGGGCCTAACTTTTATACCATTAACTGAAGGGAAACAGGCAAACATAAAGAGTAATCAATAGGCACCTTCAAACGCAAGAGTAGTAATTTGCTACTACTTTACCAACATAACGTTTCACCTACCTTACAATAAAAACATGGATTAAAGACCTTATTTCCATTACATAAGAATCAATCGAAAGTTTCAGATAGTAGTGTGAGTTTGCAATGAGTTAGTCCAAATGTTATAGAATGCCAGCGACGCGTATAAAACATATCTAGCTGAAAGTGGATTTTCGTTATTTCATGCACTTAGTTTGGAGTTCTGCCAAGCGATTCTGAACTCTATTATTAAGAATGAAGTTACTATATCGGTTAGTCAGAATAACTGGGTAACTTCGTAAGTTGAAGTAATTCTGATAACTTTAGTGGAAGTAACAAGTCAATGCTATAATCTCTTTGAACGTTCTGTCGTGTTGTTTGAGGAATATAGTTTCGGGAATTGTTTTCGGAGTTGGAAATCTACCTCACGTACGGAATAATAATAATAATAATAATAATATTTATTACTAAATTTCAATATCTTAAAACAAAATACAAAATCTTAAATCTTAAATCATAATACGAGTACGAGCGTGAACTAGGTAATCCTGTATTTCAGGCGTAAAAAGCCTACTTACCAATGTCAGTAATATAATATAATATTAGTAATATAAATAGAATAAATATTCTAAAATAACCACTTACATTACATTTTATTATAAGTTAAATGTATACAATAGTAAGCTAAGCTTAAATTTGAAATAATGCAAACAATATAATAATATAAACACAAAACAAAAGAGTACAAAATAATGTTACGTAAGTATTTTTCTAGTTTTTATGTAAAATTATTTAACTTAGAAAATGTGCAAGCTTAATAGGTTAGTAGGGTAGCATCGTGATCGATATTGTTTAAATTTTTTTAATTTGATATTTTTGCTTACTATGTTAAAAAGAAAGAAACCGACGCTAGATATATTTTAAATTATGCCATAGGCACCTCCATAATCTATATAGTTTATGACGACCTCTGTAGCGCAGTGGGCTTAGGTCCGGCTGAGACGCAGAAGGTTGCGGGTTCGATTCCCGCCGCGGGACAAATGTTTGCATGATCTGCAAGTATTTGTCTCGGGTCTGGGTGTTTCTATGTACAAAAAAAAAGTATAACAAAAAATAAGTAGTAGGTATATCAGTCATGCGGTACCCATAACACAAGCTCTGCTTACTTTGGGGCCAGATGATGCTGTGTGAAATGTCCGGGATTATTTATTTATTTATTTATTTTATGTACCTTTTTTGCCATTACTTTTGCTGGGCATTCAGCAGTTCCTGTACAATTTTTACTCGGCTTATTGAAGTAAAGTGGAGCGCAAGTGGTGCACTTTGGTTCATCTACCTTCTTCGTGCATTCATTAATAGAGTGACCAGAAGCAGCACAGTGTCCACAGATGTATGTAGGATTCTGACATGAGTTGACCGCGTGAGTATGGTCACGCGGTCAACTCATGTCAGAATCCTACATATATCTGTGGACACTGTGCTGCTTCTGGTCACTCTATTAATGAATTCTATCACAATATTCACTCTATTATTGGCACTTATAACATCGAGAGGCAACATGACCAATTCACATATACTCTATCTCTCTATCTACAACCAAATTGAGCTTAAATATTGTTTGAGAAAGAATTCTAAAATTTAAATAAAATGTTAGTGGTAAGGACACGTAAAAACCTATTTTTTGACCATCGATGAATGCACACTGACAACTACAACTCTGGGCTTCCGTTTATGCGGCTCATCGATCGTAAGGTCAGAGTTTTAAGCTGCATCGATTGCTTGAGCTTCTCAATGTCATGTTTCCTTTCAGTGCTTATTATTATCCGTTCCTTGTTTTACGAAGGCCTCTTATGTGTCACTTCATCAGTTCAGGACAGAGCATTTTCTGGACAAGTAATTTTGTGTCTTCACTTGACTTCAGTTTATCGTTGAGATAAATGCCAACTGAACTAAGATGAATCGGCTTAATGTGGTTATTGGTTCCATTTTTAACTATATCAGCAAAAGAGGTTCCTGCTTCGGATTTCGAGGACTGATCATTACTTTGTCTAAAGTAAAGGTCTTGAAACCGCTGAGAAAGATCAAGTTTATCTTTCAGTTCTTGAGTAACGCAGTGGGCTTGAACAGCTTTCTGCTTAAGGGACTGGTATTTTGCACTGCCATCTACCATGACCTACTCTCGACACAAAGTTCTGTTTGGAAGTTTTTGTTATGTATTCAGTTTGCCCTCGGATGCAATAGTACACACTTAATTTAGATACTGCTCTGAATTTTCAGTTCTCCAGTTCTGAATTTTAGGGGTAAAAATAAGTTCTACATCATCTTCTCGGTTGGGTGTTATAGGGCGGGATGCAGATGCAGGCAAGGGCGCTGGAGGCGGCGAGTGAGCTGTCTGCTGCTCCGGTTGAATAGACTATTGTCTATTTTTTTATATTTAAGTTAAACAGATTTATTAATTATTGTCCATTTATTTTAATATAAATTTGAGATACGTCTGTTCTAACCAAAGACGAATTACAAATACTGACTACTGTGCAAAATCGTGGGTAGGTACATCGTAATGTACGTATCAAATTTTATGATTAAACTATCCCCTTAGGCGTCCTCAAAAACGTATTCAAAGTTGAAGTCTAAAATAATAAATATAAAATGCTAGATATTACACACAGTATCATCTAGCCCTAAAATAAGCAGAGTTGAGAGAACCACGTGACTGATATACTACTTATTCTATTTTTTAAACATACATATTATAAATAGAACAACACCCAGACTCGCGACAAATATTTGCAGATCATACAAACATTTGTCATTTAGGATCAAACCCAGGACATTCTAAGTTTCAGGCGGGCCTTCGCCTACTGCGTCACAGAGGTCTTAAAACTTTGAATTTTAGATAAAACCCTAACCCTCAGTGTAGGTAATTGGATCTTGTACCTAATCAGAGTGTATTGTCTCACATGAAAATGCTTGAAAAAACATGTCAGCAGAGGTAAATATATATGATTGTATATGTATAACATTTGTTTAAGTCTTACTGTCTCATTTTTAGGTACTATAATATATAACACCCAAAACATTCACTATGGCACCACAGAAAAAATTTGATCGCGCTATTGTTGCGCTTTGCCCAGACCTATTGGTATCGAGCCTCAGGGATACGACACTCAGTATGGATACGGACCATAGTCCGAGCATCGAAATAGGGAACGATCGAAATCGCACGGTTGGCGGAACGGACTCTCCGAACCCTGCTCTGTGACTAGAACCAATTGAATTAAAAAAAAAGTCAATTTGGTCTTCTAAAAGTTCGTTACAAAAACACCTGTTAATATCTCAAAAATAACATGCTAGGTAGTTGTTCTAGACTTCAGTTTGATTTAAGTGCCCTGCCATAGACTTTTGTAAGTATTTATAAGTATTTTCTTTGTTATCATTAAATATTGTTGTTCGATTTTCTTTTGTATTTCCGTTTAATTTGAATTTCAATATTGTATCTTAGTTAACTTTACATAAATAAATAAATAATCCGGGACATTTCACACAACATCATTTTGGCCCCAAAGTAAGCAGAGCTTGTGTTATGGGTACCACATGACTGATATACTACTTATATACTTTTTTTTTTGTAAATACATACATATTATACATAGAAACACCCAGACCCGAGACAAATACTTGCAAATCATACAAACATTTGTCCCGCGGCGGGAATCGAACCCGCAACCTTCTGCGTCTCAGCCAGACCTTAGCCCACTGCACCACAGAGGTTGTCGAACATAATACGATTTTACTGCACTTATTGTTAATAGACAAAAATTGCTATTATGATGGTACACGACAGTTTGGTGGCGCCACAGTGCCGATGCGCGTACTAACGCGGCGGCGTCACGGATGACCAGCGTTTTAAGAGCGTTCTAAACGCTATTTATAACACATACTGAGTGACAACCAATTTTGCTGTAAATTAACTTACTAGTTAGTTCATAAGTACGCATATAAGATACGAAAAATAAACTTTTCTTTCTTTCTTTCTTTCTTTACTTAAATAGGCTACCTTCCCCGCCTCACGGAATCTGTACTGCATAACTAAATTTACTCCTGAACAATAAAGTTACGTTCAACTATCTCACGCGATTTGCTTACGCCCACAGAGACCTCTTCCGTTACAGCACTTTAATAATTGAAGCAGTTTCTTATTCGTAAGTACCTACTTATCTCCTCGTATAATAGGCGAGATAGGCCTAGGCGTTAACAATATCGTAGCAACTGTTATCGATGCACAACAGCTGAAGTTATCTTATGTTCAAATAGAGATTCTAACTCGCCTGCAAAGCAAAGCAATTATTAGTGAACCCTTCAAAATTATTAAATAAAAACAAAAAAAAAACGGTTTATAGAGATACCTACTCTACATGTAAAGTGGGGATGATTTTCTAATATTTTACTACCTTATCGTGTGACATACTGTTGGATAAGTCCTTTAAAAATACAATGAGTTTTCTTAAATACTTTTTTGTTAAAGATATTTGTTTGTTAGGTTTATTAGGTTATGAAGTGGCTATTTTTGATAGAGGACAATGTCATCGTGCCTCCCCTCACTGTACCGGCTGGAATGTATTAAAAAATACTTGGGTATATAATGAAATTACATGGATATTATGCAGGACAATAAGTCTTCACTAGATTTATATTTTATTTTATTCCTGATTTGTAAAACTTAGAAATATCAAAAAGTCATAAATACAGGTTTCTTGCTGAGCTAATTAGATGGTTTTGAATGGGTTTGGGACCTGATCGTTTATTTTTACTATTTTATTTATATTTTGTATGATTTCGAAATCATAGACACAAATAACTAACTTGTTATATCAATAAGATATTAATGTATAAAATTCTGATGGCAGAAACAAATACATTTTGTACCTTAAATCATTGAGAGCACTCATCTTTTATCAAACAACTCTACTGATTCTCCCGTTACTTAGTATTCATTCTATTTCGTTAAAAGTGCACCTCAGCTTAAAAGCTCCAAGAAAACTTCAAACCCGACTCCAACTCAGTACCTTGGTACTTCAAGTCTAACCTGTACCTAACCCAGTACACGTAGCTAGATGGATCTAGTTTGCACAAGATCACTGCCGCGGACGACGACAAATTGACTACATGCCACCAACAACCACTGCGGAGAGTAGGCAAAGTTCAGAGAAAACAAGTATTTCAAACGAATAATAATAAATAAATAAATAATGCTGGACACATCACACAGCATCATGTAACCCCAAGGTATGCATAGCTCGTGTTATAGGAAGCACGTGACTGATACACTTATACACTTTTTTGTAAATTCATTCATATTATAACATAACACCCAGACCCTATATAAATATTAAAGTAAATTTAACTCTTTCGGCCACCTCATATCGTCGCAATAGGGTACAAAATGCAATGATTAATTCAAGTATCTTGGTAATATTAATATATGTACGGACGATGTACTGGCCAAGGGACAAACATTCTTATGAACTTTTGTTCATAAGAACGCTTCGCACTCATAGTACATACATAAAAAGTAGCCTATGTCCGTTCCTATGATACAATGTATATCCATACCAAATTCGATTAATGCAAAAACAAAAAGCTCTGTTATTCCCATCTCTACTAAACTTCACAGTATGACCCGCTAAGCTATTCTGAAAATTTCTTAAAAATCAGTCCAGCCGCTTCAGAGTCTATAGGGAACCCACATATACACATCGCCTTTTATGGAAATAGATTATTCTTGTGTAGGTGTAATAAACAGTTATTTTAACGCTTTCTCTGTTATCACACTACTCTATAATTGATTTCAATAGTACAGGGTAGTTTGCGCTTATGTAACGGTGTCCAAGCAATTTGTGCTGCTGACACAACAAGCGCATTAACATAATGCTGCACCGGACGAGCTGATATAAGAACTTATCATGCAGCTTGTGTTGAATAAAAAGATAAAAATATCAACAGCATCGAAAACATTATTTTCGTGGGCTCCGTCATATACACGTTCACCTTAAGTGGTTTCTGTATATCTGTGGCCTTTTTTAACTTACAACAAAATCTTAATAAGAACAACATTTTAATTTCCAGTTTTACAAAATAATACGTGACCAAGCCCTGTGTTTTTTGAAATGTATAATACAACTCACGAAAGTTTTGAAAGTGGAAGTGACTTTCCTTGAATTTTCCGCAGTATTATTCAACACCAAATGACATGGCGTGTAAAATGAGCTAAAACATCTCAATCAGACGTTAATTAAAAATGTTATTCTCAGCTGTTTGGTGCAGATATAATAAGATCGATCTGTCCAGCAGATTAACATGATCAAGACGAATAGGGTTTCTCAATAAGAGTGCACTATTTAAATGTTGTATCATTTTTCTTTCATGCATGTGGCAACTCTAAATTTAACAGTTGCCACCTATGATGGTTTTCATATAATGCAAAGTTCTTTTGTTCAACTCAACCATCGACGAACACAACACATTAAATATTAACAGTTTCTAGTACAATACTTAAGGCGACTTCCAGATTAAATGATTTTGAGCAGTATTAACGCCGCTCAAATCGCGATTTTTATCAGAAAACATTCAAAAGAGGAATTCTAAAAAAAGTTGAACGGGTACTGATTTCACGTTCAAAACCTTTGTAAGTTGTACTATACATTTTGATAAACACGGGCTTTACTCACGTATTACCGCTCGAGCTTTGGTTCAGTGCGAACCGAGAGCTCGAGCGGCAACAAGCGGACTGCGGATCAAACTCACCCTGATGAAGATTCCTCCTCCATCGACAAAATAATACGTGAGTAAAGCCCGTGTTTATCAAAAGGGTACTGATTTAATTAGCTTTTCTGCCTTTTAGTGTAAGCTGCAAGTGAAAACGACCTCAACTTCAGGAGATGGTGATGACATGATTTCATAATTCAATTGTAAAACTAACTGTTACTTCAAAAACAACATGAAACGAGAAAGTAAGAGGCAAAATATTAAAAATACCTACATACTATATATAACTATTATATCTTCAATTAACGAGCCGATAGCCACAAGTCGCTTTATTGCCACTGAGCGGCCACCATTTGTGCGGCCTATTAACTCTCCTACACTATCTCTCCTCTCTCTTTGTAATAGAGTTAACCACATTTTCGCCACTACCGGAAGTGCTATAGATGCTACTAGAGTATGTTCACTAAAGAGAAGAGTGCTGACATGGACCAAGACAAGTTTCTTGACAGTTCTTCTCGGGCTTGGGTTAGGAAGAATTGGCACCTAAATTCACCAAGTATGTAAGACGTTTCAAAGTGAGCCTTATGATTGTATTGAATAAAGTATCTTTTAACTTTGACTTTGAATTGTATATCAATGAATTATGATACAAATTGGAACGGCAAATACGGCACTACCAACGGCCACACACGATGATCCAAATGATCTTTTCACCTCATTGTCCTTTATAAAATCAATACTAGGAATAAACATAAATTATACATCCCTAGGTTTCGACTAGAAAAAGTTAATAAGTCATTTATGGGGAACACGGTGCACTTCTATAATAAGCTTCCTGAAAATGCTACTAAACTACCTATTAAGAAATTTAAAGCATACATAAAAGGTAGTATTTTGAAGAAAGCTTATTATAATATAGATGACTATATTATTGATAAGAATGCATCGCCTCATGTCGCTCTGCCGTCAGACAGTTAACCGACACACTTGAAATGTATAAACTCTCTTGTATTAGTATTTCGTAGTGAAGGCAGTTATAAGATGGATCATATAAAAAAGCGCTAGAACAAAGACGAGTTTTTTGCCAATTATTTTAGGGCTTGGGTTAGGATGAATTGGCACCTAAATGCACCTAGTATGAAAAACGTTTTAAAGTGATCCTTGTGATTGTATTGAATAAAATTGAATAAACTTTGACTTTGGCAGGCTTTTACTAGATTTTTAGGCTTAAATAATATCAAAAAGTTTTTTTTACTAACTACATAGATGGTATTAAATCGACTTGGGACCTAACCACTAGTCATTCTTATTTATACAGACTACGGAAGCCTCCACTGTGCATGCTCAAATGCGCTTATCTAAGTTATTAAATTTATAAATAATTCTCGGTAAAAATTTTACACATTTTAGGCCTCTTTATATGTCTGTAACGTGCAATACAGAAATTTGTTTTATTAACTTATTGAACAAATTTTTGTCACTTCAGTGGATTTTAATTAGATGTTTCGGAAAGGTTAATAATTACTGGTAATTTACTTAAAACCTTTCTGCTAGTTAATCAAACTCATTCTATTGTTTGTATACTGACTTTTATGATTAAATTGCTCTGGGACTTATTACTTTTCAATTCAAAAGACAAAGAGGTCTTAGTTTAACCAGGTTTTAGCAGAAATCAAACTTAAAAAAGGGTATACTTTTACTTAAGTAACATTATGTAGTTGAAATCGCAGTAACAAAATATTAAAAAAGAAAAAGTGGAAACAAATAAAACATTTTTACTTCAATTTAAGATTTGAATATTTAACTTCTGACTTTACATATATTATTGAAGCATGATAAAATGAAATAACAAAAAAATATTTATATGTTGATTCGTTAGACAATGTACTTACTGCCACATTTATAGAGTCATCAATAGGTTTACCGATCACTACCTGCTGCCCGCGGCTTCGACCGCGTCATACCTACATAAAGATAACCCTATGTTCGACCTCAAAATAATTTAAGCTAGGTTATCTGCTTAGCATTTCAAGTTCTGTTCAGCTGTTTAGCCGGAAAAAGGTAACATACAGACAGACAGATAGCCAGACAAACAGACAGACAGACACAATTGATTTTATATATTAGTATGAAGTACTGGTATGGATATATATTACTGATTTGAGTGTGGCAAGTAGTAAGAGTAAGTCAATATGACTAAGGAGGCGCAAGTATCATAAAGCATGTTTAATAAAAAGAGTCGTTTGGCGACCTAATGTCAGTGACATATGATACAAAATGCAACGACTTACGACTCATCTTTTGTTAGTACTTTACTGTATTAACATAGTAACTAAAAGCAGTGTTTCAAATCCATTCAAGCGAAGTTCAATGAACACCCTAACCAGAAGATACATACCTC
Organism: Lampropteryx suffumata; assembly: GCA_948098915.1. Classification (NCBI taxonomy): domain Eukaryota; kingdom Metazoa; phylum Arthropoda; class Insecta; order Lepidoptera; family Geometridae; genus Lampropteryx; species Lampropteryx suffumata. The sequence goes on along the minus strand of OX402557.1, from coordinate 16,056,057 downwards.
TATGCGGTCTCAATTATACACTAAAGGCTAGGTACACAGAGGTTTCTATTGCAACGTCTACTGTTAAAGCTTTATCAAAACAAATACTGCTTCTCTATTCAATTCAAATTGAATAGATGAAAGGATCTTTTGTGTGACCTTAGCCATAGTCAAAATAGCTTCCAGTAACGCTTGTTCTATGCTTCTACGTTAGTTCTCTTTAAATAGCCTGCGTCTTTAGCCTTAGTTTTTTTGCAATTCGGGAATGGGCTTCCTCTAATAATCTACAATGATTACTTGTTATTTAACCTCTGTGTTAAACGTATAATTTTGAAATATAATGAGTTTGATTACCTCGCAGAAAGGTTTTAAATAAATTACCAGTAATTATTAACCTTTCCGAAACATCTAATTAAAATCAATTGAAGCGACAAAAATATGTTCAATAAGTTAATAGAACAAATCTATATTACAATTTTATTGGTACAATGAACCTGATTAGTCGAGGGTATACGAATTTGTGTTCTCATCATTGAGATGAAGTTGCCGCTGGGCCGGTGACGCGCCGCGGGACGTATGTATTTAACTCGACGCTGGTTGGCTGTTGCGGAAACACCTTTCTGAAGCACTTCACACTCGATGACGTTAAGGTGACGACGCAAGCCCTGACTTAAGCAGCGGTAACACTGTGTATGACTATTTGACTATTATAGCAGTAAAGTCTTGTTTTAAAATAATATACTTGCATTCAACCCAACTTCACCTACAAAATCGAAAAACATCATGCATTAATAATGCACTAAGCCCCAGATCCCAATCATTAAATGCTATCATGTCGCTCTCCCCTCTGACAGTTAACTGACCGTTTTGCAATGTATAACAAACTGTTACCTTGTATTAGTTTATTAGTTTTTGTAGATAAGTTTGTATAAAAATTATCATACAATATGACCGAGAAAAAGGAAGAAGAGAATTTGCACCTACATTTTCTTTGTCTTACAAGCTAGGAATAATGAATTTTTGAATAATGATTTGAATTTCAAAATGTTATGTGTTTGCTGCTGAGTTTACTACGAAGATACGGCACTGTAGTTTGCTTTACTATGTCTGTCATTCAGGTAACTCGCTACAGGCAATCTAGCGTGATGGAATTTATAATCAGTAGCTCGTTCTACGTCATGACAATTTTCGTTTATTGCCCTCGTACTTGATGGTCCATGCATTTTAGATTTTGATGCTTTTTATGGTTTAACAGGAACCCTTATAAATTCGCCATGACCGTCTGTCTGTACGTCTGTCTGTTCTCCAGAACTCATTCTCACAAACTATTCGTTTTATTGTGTTAGTGAATGCATGGCCTCATGTTTCTCTGCCCTCAGACAGTTAACCGGCACATTTGAAATGTATTCGTTTTTCATAGTTAAGGTTTTTATAAAATGGATCATGCAATAAAGCGCTAGGACCAGGACGAGTTTCTTGTTAGTTCTTCTCGGGCTTAGGTTAGGAGGAATTGGCAACTAAATTCGCCTAGTTTGTAAGACGTTTCAAAGTGATCTATGTGATTGTATTGAATAAAATATCATTTGACTTTGATTTTGACTTTGTTAACGTTTTTTTTTTTTTTTCACAGTGTTACATATTAGAGGCCCTAACAAAGTTTAGAAATGAAAACTTTAAGACAATGTCAATAAGAGTATGTTCCGCTTAGGTAGTGGGTTTTTTTTTTATTATTTCACTACACCATTGGGTGGCATATCGTTAGATAAGTCTTTAAAAAGAATTATGATTTCTTGAACAGTTATTTTGATACAGATACTTGTTTGATAAATAATAAGCTTCAAAATTATTGGCATCATTGATACACTGATCATTATTAATAGTCCACCTTTCTACCGGCTAAATTCTGTTTGAGTTTACCTGACAACTTTCCGAAATTGATAAGTTTAGAAATAGAAAAATAGAAATAGAAAAAGTTTTGAAACTCGAGCGGCAACAAGCGGACCGCGGGTCAAACTCACCCTGATGAAGATTCTCTATATGAATCGAAACAGTGTCGGTGCCTCCATCGACTAAATAATACGTGAGTAAAGCCCGTGTTTATCAAATGTATGGCATGTGATGAAGTTATAGTAGGTAGTATGACCGCCTGATTTGTAAACCTTAGAAAATCAGTGAAGCCATACTTTTCTTTTATTTCAATAACCAGATTGTGCTGAATTCGTCCGGGACGTGATCACTAGCCAGAGTGCGTTGAATTCGTTCGTCAATCTTACTATGTCTGTGTCCTTACTTGGAAGCCTTCACTGTGCGTGGTCACATGCGTTTGGCCAATTTGTGTGATATATTTCATATACTGGGTGTGGTAATCAACGACTTTAAATAGCTTACATCGTGGCATGTTCTCCAGCTGTCGTCGTTTACTTGATAATAAAATAATAATAATAAGGCCACAACTAAGGTCTTTGAGCCCTTAACTCTGTCAACAAAGCTAGTCAGTATCTAGATAGAAGTTTCATAGTCAAAGTCAAAAGATACTTTATTCAATACAATCAAGGATCACTTTGAAACGTCTTACATTCTAGGTGAATTTAGGTGCCAATTACTCCTAACCCAGGCTCGAGAAGAACCGGCATGAAACTCGTCCTGGTCCTAGCGCTTTTTTGCATGATCCATCTTATAATTTTCTTAACTACGAAAAACGAATACAAGAGAGTTGATACAATTCAAATGTGTTGGTTAACTGTTTGAGGGCAGAGCGACACGAGGCCATGCATTGCTATCAATAATATAGTCATTTATATTATAATACGCATTAATCAAATGACTACCCTGTTGATGATGTATGGTTATGGAGTACTCCGAAGAACGAAAGCGCTCAGATGTAAACCACGATCACTCATCCAGGAACTGATCTTGCACACCTGCTTATAATATAGATCTGTTAAGAATGAATGTGAGCTATGCCAATTGATTAGAATTATGAGTAAAAATTATGATCATTAAAGTGGTTGACGTCAATACCGTCTTCTTTTTATTCGTTAATGGCATGTGTCTTAATAATGTCAATGTTGCCCGTCTCAAGTGTTTATATTATTTGTAGTATGATATAACAAAGTCGTATCTTGTCGTTCGTCATTTGTAATTTTACAATGGTGTATTTCATCTATATATTAAAAAGTAAAGCAAAAACTTATGAGATTGACATCAACAAAGTCGTTTTGCTAAACACGAAGAACAGAAGTTCCAGGACGTTTAGGGTTCCAACTCAAGGCTCATTATATTGACAGTCGACATTGTTTGTTACAAAATGTGTGAAATTATATAAATAAATAAATATTGCTGGACGTTTTCATACAACATCATCTGGCCCCAAAGTAAGCAGAGCTTGTGTTATGAGTACCACATGACTGATATACTACTTACGTACTTTTTTTTGTAAATAGATACATCTAATACATAAAAACACCCAGACTCGAGTTAAATACTTGCAGGTCATACAAACATTTGTCCCGCGGTGGGTATCGAATCCGCAACCTTCTGCGTCTCAGCCGGGTCTTGGCCCACTACGCTACAGAGGTTGTCAAACATATAAAAGGTTGTAGTCGTTCAAAGTTTTGTTCTTAAATTTTAAATTTAGTGTCGGTTTAATTTCACAATTTTTCTGTATAGTCTTTATTCGCCAAATATCTGAACCATACAATAGTGTCCTTTATTCCAATAACTGGAATTAAATAATTCTCTTATGAGTCAGTGAGCAACTCTGGTAACCTACCTAGTAGGTATCCAAAGCACTCTACCTTCCATAAATAATTCAAAAAGGAAAAAACCAGGTGCAATATAAAACTCCTGCAAGAATGTATGATGACATGCGATTATATTTTAATCCATGCTAACAGCAGGGGCTGTTCCAATACCTCATGAAATATTCAGGTAGAGTTCGAGCTTGCAGCGTGCATACATTATCGAAGGATAATCACTTCAAATGCTCAAAAAATATTGTAACAACTCGCCTTATGCCCGCTGTACCCATTGGGCAAAGTTGCATGTTGGACCAAAACATCGGATCCGAAAAGTCGCTGTTTACTCATTTGCGTATTGATCATTCTGCATTTGTGCTTTCATCAAATGGATGTGGAAGCCATGATTACTGCCTATATCACATCATCATCATCATCATCATCATATCAGCTTTTAAGAAGTCCACTGTTGAACATAGGCCTCCTCAATAGATTTCTAGGAAGAACTATTTTGAGCCCTCTGCATTCACCGACATATATTATACCAACACCGACATTAACATCAAATATTATAGCAACTATTTAACTATACAAATATTCTCTATCTAGGTTTATAACTTAATCTGTATTTATTTTTATGTTGTGTATCTTTTAAATTTCATATTATTGTTTCATTTTGGAACATTTCTAAAAAAATTGTACATCCTTATTGCTTATCTGCGCCGCCGTCGTCGCCCTCGTAACTCAGGAACGTATATTTTACCCACGAGCACTACTACTGTCTTTGCTGACGAATAACATTGAACTGAATAGAAATCAATGTGTTAAAACTGTTTGCGGAGCGCGCCAAGATCCTTTGATGTGTGCACGAAAAACCGACACTATTCGGTTGTCCGGCCAGTGTTGGCCGCCAACTACCAACATATTATGCCAGGTAGATTGGCCCAGCACTTTGGCCCAATGTGTACAGCCGGCTTTACGTTCTACACGTTTGACGAGATCTCGTCAAAATAAAAGGTATATATAGCCTAAACTGCCAAGACGCATCATTACAAGCATAGCGAGAAATGATACATTAGAATTAAATACCTATCCATATCTCAAATATGTTAAGCCTTATTTTGCTTGTAGCAATGTAATAAATTACAGTTACATAATATATTAAAGATATTTACGCAATTCAAGTTAAGTCAAGTCAATATTGGTAATATTGACAAATTGCATTATTGACATCTTACAGCTTTCAAAATAAGGAGAACTGTAATAAAATCTCAATTATGAAATAAAAAATATCTACTGCAATAAAAACATTTTTTTTTTGACAATATGGAGATTTGTGATGGAGAAACAAGCGTGAGATCATTAGTTTGACATTTTAAAAAGTAACATAGCTGTTATAAATTTACTCGTTTTCTCGCAAATGTCATTTCGCAATGACATTTGCAATAGATGATTGACAATCGACTGCGACGATATTAAAACGAAACGCTCACACTTGACATAGGCTAAATTGTCATCAAGACAGTTGCCATTAAGGGAAGAGAAGAAGAAGCGTGGCGTCATCTATGCTAAATTTCGACACGACTCTATTGGTTGATTTTTCATACTAGGGTTTTTCCACATCTCCCCTCTGATCTGTTAAGGTGCCATAAAAATCGAACGATGACATCCAATTTTATGCACACATTTACACGTGGACGCGGTGTTTTCTTAGCGTTCGTCTTAGTATAACCTGCTTCTATGCTGCTACTTTCGTATGAGTTAAACTCAAACTCAAATATTTTTTTATTTAATAGGCGCAAGGGTACAATAGGTAAATTTAGGTGCCAATTCCTCCTGACCCAAGTTCGAGAAGAATTGACAACCCATCCTGGTCTTTTTTTGTATAATCCTTCTTATAAATAGTTTAACTACGAAAAACGAATACCTACAAGAGAACAGTAGTTTATACATTGCAAATCTATCAGTTAACTGTCTGAAGACAGAACAACATGAGGTCATGCATTCTTATCAATAATATAGGGAGTTAATAAGCCCTCTGTCATAGCTAAAGATGTTCTGCCGAAACCAACAGCCTAACATCCCCTTAGCACGGAAACGCTCAAATTATATTGCCTGCGATCACCCATCCAAGGAATGACCTCGTAGAAGGTTGCTTAACTTCGTTGATCTGATAGGAATGAGTTAGTTATCTACGCCACAAGCATTTTGTTTGCTTTAACAGTTGATCCTGCAATATCTATTATCATTATTCTCGTACAGTATTGCAGTTTACAGTATTATTTATTCGTATTCTGCGAATTAAAAAACTAAAACTAAAACTATTAAAACTACTAAAAACTATTTAATAATAACTTCTTTCATTAATTTAGAGTCTATGAAGATATACAAAATATACAAGAACCTAGCGGAGAGAGTGATAGTAAGCATATGTGACCGAAATGCTGGCTTCAATGCCATACAACATGGTAATCCTGACAGTTCTGGGTAACCATCTGGTGACGACCGGGATTATTTATGTAATTTTTTTAATAAATCATTCAGACAGTTTTATAAGAAACTACGACCCACCCCGGCTTCGCACGGGTACAATAATGTAGTACATTATTTTGATCTATCCCGTAGGGTTCAGCCAGCATTTTTTGCGCTTACAGCGCAAAAAATGTGTTTATTTACGACATCACATTAGAAACCTCTAAAATCATTAGTGTTTCTCTACCATATTATGCATGTATTATACATATAAACCTTCCTCTTGAATTACTCTACCTATTAAAAAATCCGTTGCGTAGTTTTGAAAATCTAAGCATTCATAGGGACAGACAGACAGTGGGAAGCACTTTGTTTTATACCATGTAGTTATACGTCTCTTTACATCTAAATACTAGATAAGTTGTTAGTTTATTGAACTTATGTATTTAATAGTTGAAACTATGTATACCAATAAATACAATTAGTAATGCACATAAAAAGTATATATAATATTTAAAAAAATATGTCATTATTGAAACAGGTTACCTACATCAAATACTTGAAGAGTAACGTCCTCAAACTGTCATAACAATTATTGAAGTGCAGCTGCAAGAAAGTAAATAAAAAAACAAGGTAATTTATCAATTTAATTATTTAATCAGTTTACTTAGGTGTTTGCAGACGTAGCAATCGACTTGAAAGCCTGGTAAGGAAAACATCGCATTGTTCACCAATTACGTGTGACGCTACGTGTATTGCTTTGCTTGTGACGACCTTATAGCTGTGGTGGAGTGAGCGGAGGTCCAGCTGAGACGCAGGATACGGTTCGATTCCCGCCGCGGGACTAATGTTTGTATGATCTGCAAGTATTTGACTTGGGTCTGGGTGTTTCTATGTATAATATGTATGTATTAACAAAAAAAAAAGTATATAAGTAGTATATCAGTCATGTGGTACCCATAACACAAGCTCTGCTTACTTTGGGGCCAGATGATGCTGTGTGAAATGTCCGGAATTATTATTATTATAATGTTTGATTCTTTTCCCCAATTCTGAATGCTCTCTAAACATATTGAAAATACATACCATAATATTTTAATAGTATATTAATACGTGTAGCAAAAACTTTGTACCCCTTTTTACGAAAATTGCGCGGACGGAGGTGTATGAAATTTGCAAAAAGCAAATATTTTTTTTAAATTATGCATAAAAAATGCATTAAATATTAATTAATTATGGCCGAATTTCGACCAGTAGGCGACCACTAGTAACGAGCAGAGCAATAACGGTAAAAAATACTCATTCTTTTAATACAAAAGTTTTGACGACCTCTGTAGCGCAGTGGGCTTAGGTCCGGCTGAGACGCAGAAGGTTGCGGGCTTGATTCCCGCCGCGGGACAAATGTTTGTATGATCTGCAAGTATTTGTCTCGGGTCTGGGTGTTTCTATGTATAATATTTATGTATTTACAACAAAAAAAAAGTATAATAAGTAGTATATCAGTCATGTGGTACCCATAACACAAGCTCTGCTTACTTCGGGGTCAGATGATGCTGTGTGAAATGTCCGGAATTATTATTATTTATTTATTATTTTGCTGACAGCACCGGCTTAATAGCCAGCAAGAAGGTTGGCGCATGTTACAAAAAAAAGCATGACATCAAACCTTCATTGTGAAAAACAAAACATGGTTAACAATAAGGTTGTATTAACTGGAATTACCCACCCTTATGTCAGGTTCGCATTTCCAAAGGGTGGTTGTCATCCGAGCTTCAAAGGTAAGCAAAGTTAATATTGTTCACAACTAGGTTCCAAATACACGATTTATTTATTTTGTTTGTTTATCTAGGTACTCTACAGCAGTAGCCGAATAACTAATTTTCCTACCTACCTACTTAAATCGTTTTGTAAACATCTTCGTTAATTGAAAGTATCATGATGGTGTCAATTTAGCTAATGTTAATGTCAAGAGTTTCGATTGTTTAGTAAGACGTCACAATGTCGTATTTTGTCATATAACTTCTAAAACTATCATAGTTTTTACATAATTTTCACTCTAAACGGGATATTTACCATGATATATGAGTTTTTCTGCTTCCCGATATTTCGGCACAGTTACATACGCCATGATCACGAGATAAACTGAAGTCATTGCGGGTGGATGTTATTGGCAGACAAAACGGTCTACCCTCTTTCTCAGTCTTCTACTGCGAACATTGCTCGTACTATCGGTTTTACTGTCACTGTGACAGTGAAAAACGTATGTTGTCGTTCGTCATTTGTTTTTTTTATGCGAGATGGTGACTTTTCATGTACAGACCGTTCACCGTAAGATGTCCCCTGCCGTGATGTTGGCACTATTGATTATCAATCTGTTGTTGTCTAACTCCACTTAATCGAGCGTCGCTGCCATGACAGGTTAGTATAATAGGGATACCAGCTTCCGACACAAATGCCTTTAGATGGGTAAAAAGAATTTACTGACATAAGCAACTAATTAAAATACATACGCGATGACTGCATGGTTAATATGACTAGGAAATGACAGCAGCACATATTCCGATACGACAGATGATGATGACGTTTATGTAAGTTACAGTGATATGTCTGGAATCGTTCTTTTTGACCATAATTACTGTCAGAAAAAAAAATATATAAATTATTTAATATTTAAATTGTGTCATCATTTACAACCTTACTAGTTTTATTACTGTATATTATATAAAAATATGCAAGTAAAACATTTTAATCTGTGGTGGGTACATATAAGTTTAGATAATGTTGCCGGCAACCTCCAATCACCAAGTGGGGTATATACCACATATATTGTTGGCAGCACCGTAGGCAATGCAGCCAATTCCCAAGGCAGGGGACATAATATTACGGTGAACGCTCTATAAAACACGTTCGCGTTCGCGAGTCGCGCTGAACCTAGTCACAAGTCAGCGTTAGACTGACTTGCTGAACTGTCACATTATGAGATATGCCATATATGAGGAAATTGCATTGGGTGAGATGACGTCAATCATCAGTTAATTCTCGGTGTAAACTGCGGGGCGATTATGGAATTCTGATACTATTAAAACTTTGATACTAATCGGTTTCAATTACTATTGATGTATTGGTATTACGGAAGGTTGATGTTGATTGTCATACATGCTGTCATATCAATAGAAAACCGAACGTACGTAATAGTAATCCATCTTGTCAAAACTGGTTCTAATTACAATCAAACTAATGATTGAAATCATACCGATTGCTAATCGAAACTGATAGACATTGGTTGTGTCAAAAGTTCCATAATCACCATACTGGTACCTATTGAGTGTCTATTTGACGGCATCTATCCTAATCATATATATTTAGCTTTTGTAGAGAGTAAAATTAACCACAAAATCCTATACAAATGGTCATGAATTTACTAAAAGCTTACGATCGATGCAATTCGTGTTTCGACCATAGTTAGCTTACCTACACATATTTCTACATACCTCGGAAGGCTTGTAAGTATTTAATATGGTAAATATGGTATATGGTCAGCCAGCCAAGTGAGCTGTGGAGTTTGAAATGTACTCCCTTTATCTTTTAAATCACTTAACCTCGTTTTAAAAACTAAAAAGAAAACCAACCTCAATGAATATAAAAAATACAACCGAATTGAGAACCTCCTCCTTTTTTTCAAGTAGTTTAAAAAAGTATTTATTTAACGCTTTTTAGTACTTTATCATTTTTCGAAATTCGTAAACACCAATGGAAAGTCACAGGACAACACTGATCATAGGACAGTGACAGGACAACACTACAACACTGATTTTGATTAACTTTCTATGGGAATCGGAAAGTATATCCTTTCACATAAAAAAAAAAAATTGCAATACAGTTCATAAATGACGGAGTTATGAGGAAACAAACATAAAAAAACTGAGAACCTCCTCCATTTTGAAGTAGTTAAAAATTGTTAGTGTAGCATTTAAGATTGCCGTATCCTTTTATTTTTAATATTAATAATTTAAGATTGAAATAACACAAGCTAGGTGTACTATAAAATATACCAACCGATGCATATGTCGGAGAACAAAGTTAATGTATATTCGAAGAAATTCCATACGTCTTCGAAATATATTGTAGTATGATAAGAAGAAGTATATCATCATATCGAATTAATATTTTGTACCTAGCGTGCGCTGAACGAATGGCTAAAAGGTAGGCTCATTCAGAAGTATATTTGTTCAAACATGCCCGTGCTCACAAGTGCTTACTTAAAATTAGGTAAGCGAAAACTCCCCAAGAATATCGGGTTTCATCTCAGATTAAATCAACTAAAGTATCAGGCTTCCCAGCTCTTAAGGGTCGATTCTTGGAAGTTATGATAAAGTGCTTAACGCCGTCTTTATTAATTGCAGCAAAAATATTGTTTTCTATGTAATATCTTCTATATATTAAGACGTGAAGCAAAAACTTTGAACTCCTTTTTACGAAAATTGCGCGGACGGAGGAGTATGAAATGTCGCACTTTTTTCGCCCTAATAGTTTATGTAGTGATGGAGTGCAGAATGCTAATACGTTTTTTTAAATATTAAAAAATTATGCAATATTACTTCTTACATATATGCCAATAGCCCTCTTTAATGACGTTGTTAATAAGCCACTTAAAGTCCATATCACTTTTTAAAAACAGCTTAACGTGTCATCCGAAGCATGAAAATGTTAACATTAAAATGCCACTACGTTTACTCATCCAAATGACCATGGTAACTTCTTTGATCTGTCGGGCGATCGCGTTATTTGTCAACGTAATTGCCATTGAACGGATTGGTTTTGGCAAAGGTTTGGGTATGGCTAATCTGAATGTCAAAATGGTACCGCGCATTACTTCCTGATCGATTTAATAATTGATTTTACCAATGGTACAAATTTATATAAAGAACTACCTTGTATTACTTGCACAGACTACTAGGATGTACTAAATCAAGAAGGTACATTTGAAAGCACTATCATAAATAACGCAACCCCGCAACGTTTGATCAACGTATAATCAAAATTAGAGCTAAATCGTTTCCGTTGTAGTAGGCGTTAAGAAATATGTCAGAAATAACATTTTGACTTTGGTTTAGCTTTGGTTCAAACGTTTAAAATTACAGCGGTTGGCCCCCTAAAGAACTTAATGATAATGGCTGCGATGCCAAGAGCACTTAATTGATTTTAGTCATAATAATTTATTTACAGAAATAATTACCGAAATGTACAAAATAATATACAATAATATAATATACACGTGAAACAGTTGAGCTATCTAAGGACCGTTTAAAACGATCTATAGATAGCTCAACTGATCCAGATCACTGCTAGAGGGCAGCGTTTCCAAGATACTGGTGGCATTACCACGTTGAATGGCAATGCTAATACGCTGAGCCAGATAGGAGCCAGCTCTTGGGTCATGCAACGTATCTACCAGACGCCGTGAAATAATTTTGAAAACGCGGTGGGGTCCTGTTCCCCACGGGCCCAGGGTCTCGACTTCAAAAGGTTTTAGTTATCTATTTTCCGCTTCGCTTCAGAAAACATGTGACTACTAGATTTAAGTTAATAATACGAGCTCGCTGTGTTTAAGTTTAGAGCAATGCATATAGCATTAACCTTATTTAACCCTCAATCAACTCTTAAATAGTTGTAGCGGCTTAAAAACTAGACTATGTGGAGTATGATTTAAAAATCCAACGCCCTTTGTCGGCGTTTAAGAGATGGTCGTTTGATGAGGGAGGTATTGCCGACACATACCGGGAGGACGACGAACTGAGTGCTTATTCTAACATCGCCTGATATTATCTCAGTCAGTTCTAATTTGTAATGCTATTATAAAAAGTAATAGTGTTGACTCAAGATAGGTCCCTACTCTATTTTCTGTCATAAGTGTTTTGAATTTTTGCACTCAAGAATTTACACGGAAAAGAATTCCTATGAGACCTACTTCAGTCAATTGTACAATAAAGTTGAATATTATTGTCAATAGGTACATGAAAATTCCGTTCGAAAATCTCCCCGCTTAGCAGCTTAATAGAGAACTTATTTCACTAACAAACGTCGCATGCGATGAGAATAGCACCCCGTCCCGGAATTAACCCGGGAATGCCGGGGCTGCTCAGTTAAATAACATCCGCGATTACACATCGAACAGCTAAATTGGCGTTGAGACGATTAGGCTAAAAACTCACTATTATGAAAAAAAAAGAAATTACTGACAACTGTGATCCCCAGGCTCGGAGATATCTCAGATCTCTAGTTACTTAGATGTAAATATGATATTTTGAAATAATATAAGGGTATGTTATTTTAATTAAAGTATATAAGTAGTATACCAGTAATGTGGTACCCATAACATAAGCTCTGCTTACATTGGAGCTAGATGCTGAGTGCAATGTCCGGCATTATTATTATTTATGATTTTTATTTGTTAGCACGCGAAAATCGAGAATTTTTTGTTTTTCGCGGGCGTTTGGCCAAAGGAAAGTCTTTGACGATTTTAATTGTTTATGGTTAAAAACTGTCCATAGTTTTTAACCATAAACAATGCGACAAGTGTTTAGGATAACCGCTTTTTGGAGTTGTATACAATACAATACAAAATATTTATTTCATAAAACTTAATATATGATACATTTCATGGGTGTGGGATCCTCTTTTAAGTATATTATATACCTGTGTTAGAGAGTCTCGCTCTTCTGTAGTACAGTTATATATATTAAATTAAGTTAAGCAAATAAATAAGATAAAACAATATGTAGGTTAAATTAAATTAATGTTAGTTACATTGATTAGTAGTACTTTAGATAATATATAAAGTAAGTTAAGTGAAGTTATGTATATACTGTAGTTGTATGGAAGTGAGTTTGTGATATCGAGGGCTTTGCTAATGACCATTGCTAATGATAAGCCTGTTTATGTGTTTATTAAACCTTTGTGAGATAAATAAATAAAATATTTAAATAAATGTATATTTGGTATATAATAGTATAGTTTTAATAGTAATAATAATATTTTTTTAATTTTATTGCAAAAAACTTAGGTGTATAGGTACATAGTGGGCAGTAGTTTCACCAGACTATATAGAATTTCCAAATAAAACGAACGACTTTATTTTGTTTTCACCAAAGTTCATATTAGAGTAACAATTTTAAATTAAAGTTTTAAAATGTGTTGAAATGACATTTGATTTATTGAGCGGATTTTCTTAGGATTTTTCGCAGGTTTAGTCAACACCTCTTTACATGCTGTTTGACATCTCGTTACACATTAATTTTGTTAATTTAGGAAGTTTCATTGAAAAGTGAACTCTTTAGGCTTCGGTGCTAGCAAAACAAGGTTGTTTTTTTTATAGAATATTTCAACTAGTTTGCAAAATTACAGTATTTTAGATACTGTAATTTCAATGCGTTTTGAGGTCTGTATATTTTGCATGTTTTTCAGTTTGTGTTTTTGCGAGACTATGGGTATAAGGTATAGGGATATCAACAAAGTGAACTAGTCTGGTCCCTTTGTCATGGAAAGTGATGTCGGGTCTGTCGTAATGAATGGTTATCTCCGTTATAATTGTTTTGATCTGGCACATACTTAACCTGTTTTATCGTCGATTAATTTGTATGTAAGATACTTGGTATTGATGAATTATGGTTACTTGATCATGTCGGTGTTTGTTGTCGGATCATGTCGGAATCTGTCTTTGCTATGGATTTGCATTCGTGCTAGAGAATGCAAATTAGGTTAAATGGTTTCTGAACTACTACGACAGTGACGATAGAGATCTGTTTCTTACTATTATTATTTTGTATTTATAATAATAATAATAGCGGACATTTCACACAGTATTATCTGGCCCCAAAGTAAGCTGAGCTTGTGTTATGGGTGCCACATGATATACTACTTAAATACGTTTTTTTTTGTAAATACATACATTTTATACATAGAAACACCCAGACCTGAGACAAATACTTGCAGATCATACAAACATTTGTCCCGCGGCGGGAATTGAACCCGCAATTTTCTACGTATCAGCCGGACCTAAATTAATACCTAAATTAATAATAAAGCTGTTAAAAAGTTAAATTATTAATATTATTATGGGTAGGTACACAAAGTCGGCAATTTCAGTTGGCTACATACAATACATACAATATTGTGCCCATTTATATCTTCGATGTCGATAAGTTTTTAATATTCATACGATAGCGCCAACCTTACTTGAACTGAAAGAATAGTAGCAATGTAACCTCAATGCAGCCGGACCTTAGTCCACTCAACTCAACACACAACTCACACAACTCTTCATAATTAGTAAAAACAAACCTAAAAGATATTCAATAAATAAAAATAACACAATATTTACAAAAAATATATATATTGATACATATATTCATTGTATTCGGTTAAGTAAATAATATATTAAATATATATGTTATAATAATATTATATAGTAAAAAACCTGTAACAACAATATTTTAAAGAAGAGTACAAAAAGGTGTTAATACGCACTTTACGCACATTAATACTTTCACCACAATGTTTCAAACTAACTATTGATACGATAAAAAGAAGAGTAATGCTATCTTCTTAATTTTATGTAACAACCCTTATGGAATGCAATCCCCGCGATTCGCTTTCAAATTAAACTTTAATAAAATTCATAAGATAGGTACCATAGTTTACGCATAGTAGCCAATTTATCTTAGTTGAGCAAGAATATTACATTCTCTATGGAGCAGAACTCAATAAATCTATGCGGAATGTTTGGTCAACCCTTCCCGCTGTGTTTCAAGTTAGCTGAAGGGGAAGATGGTAGGTTATTTAAATTCCTAGAATATTATTAGAACTACTTGGAAAGGTTCCAGGAAACTTTGTTAAATAATAACTTAATAAACACAGATACAACTAACTACCTGTGGCTTTACATGCGTAGTTTATAGTACTTCATATACTTAAAATATCTACAGAATTAATTACAGAAATGTACAAAATAATTTACAATAATATAAAATACACGTGAAACAGTTGAGCTATCTAAGGACCGTTTAAATCGATCCATAGATAACTCAACTAATCCAGATCACTGCCAGAGGGCAGCGTTCCCAAGATACTGGTGGCATTCCCACGTTGAATGGCAATGCTAATACGCTGAACCAGATAGAAGCCAGCTCTTGGGTCACGCAATGTATCTACCAGACGCCGTGAAATAATTTTGAAAACCCGGTGGGCTCCTGTTCCCCACGGGCCCAGGGTCTTGACTTCAAAAGGCTCAAATATGTAGGCCTTATTCAATTTCTTATTGTTTATGATTAGGTAAACGGTGTGTAAGGATTATTTATGCCTGTGTTTTTTTTTATTATTATTACGTTTATCAGCAGAAACCTGTTGGTTTTATGTTTGAGTTTAATATTTAAAGCAAATAAATATTTGCTTAAAATATTAAATTCAATATAACTGTTGGTTTTCCTTGACAATAAATAAATAAAGGTCTTAATCCTGCCTGTCCTTTTTTTGTAAAAAAATATTTGTGATATAGTTTTGTATGCTGAAAATTATTTACAATGAACAATGAATTATTTACAGTTAAGAAATAACGATAGGGATTCATTTACGTTATCGCAAATACTGGTTTTTGCCCTATCAACTTCAAACATTTAAGACGTATATATTTAATAATCTTCAGCAAATAAAACTATAACACAAATGTTTTTTACAAAAAAAGGACAGGCAGGGTCAGGCCCTTTATTTATTTAAACTGTTTTTTGACCTATCATTTTGATTGAGAAAAACCAGTATTTGTGATAACGTAAATTAATCCTTATCGTTAGTTCTTAACTAGTTCACTTTTGCTTAATGCTGAAAAACTAAATGTATCAAATTCACTTGGCAAATGTTATTCATAGCTCGACTAACATTGAAATTAATGAAGAGGCAATTAATCTTGTAGATTCCACGATCTTCCTAGGTCTTAATATTGATGCAAAATTACAGTGGGGACCACAAATTGAAATACTTGCTGGTAGGTTTTTACTGCATATGAAATGAGTACGATACGGTGGCTTACTGATGAAGCTACAATTAGACTAGTTTATAATAATTATTATTATTTATTTTTGTTAACAGAGAGCTGGTAAATTTAAGTTCATATGTTACTACATCATAATTCTCCTATAAATATAAAGGTGGTACAGCTAAGTGACTCTGTTCCCCACACTAGGACTAAAAAGCCTGTATAGTGGGGTCACAGGGACTGTCGCTACGGACTCTTCTAGATTTACAACTTGTACAATGTGTGTCACAAGAAAATAAAAAAAAACTCAAAATAATATATTCAAAAAAAGCGGCCAAGTGCGAGTCGGACTCGCCCATGAAGGGTTCCGTAGCAGCAAGTAACAAAATATAAAAGTTCTTGTAGTTCGTTGTATCTTTGATCTATGTTTTAATAATAGTGTATTTTTTTAAATTAAGTTATTCATCAGTTAATCATTATAATTAGGTACCTTAATGATGGGATTTAGATCTAACTATATGTGAGCCCATATAGGCTTGTGATAGCTAAACAAGCTAATATATATTACAGTTTGACAAGGAATATTTCCAAAAATATTATCAATTTGTGTGCCTCATTGCGTAGTTGGACAAGGTGGTAATAAGGTCCTGTATCCAGCGTTCTGCTAATGAATGACAGTACACAATTGTCTTTTAAACAATCTTCGTTGAAGTCTCCAAAACGTCATGTTGACATATTGTTGTTTGTACATCTGGGCGATACCGATCAAGCCACGCCCCGCGCGAATTATATTTATTATTTACTTACGGTTGACGGTTTATGCAATTACTTATGATTCACGGCTTATGCATAAGGTTTATGTTTATGAAACTATATGTTTTTTTTTATTTTTATATTTGAGTTGATGAATGAAATTGTATATTGCGGTTTACGATTTATGACGTATTAAAAAAAAACTAATATCTCGATTTCGTTCAAACTAATTTTCGGTGGAACTTTGCATGGTAATGTACATCATATATTTTTTTTTAGTTTTATCATTCTATTATTTTAGAAGTTACAGGGAGGGGGGACACATTTTACCACTTTGGAAGTGTCTCTCGCGCAAACTATTCAGTTTAGAAAAAAAATATATTAGAAACCTCAATATCATTTTTAATCATTTTTAATCAATCATAATCATTTTTTATCATTTTTAAGACCTATCCATAGATACCCCTAGAGATGCACGTATGGGATTGAAGAAAAAAAAATTTTTGAGTTTCAGTTTTAAGTATGGGGAATCCCCAAAATTTATTGTTGTTTTTCTATTTTTGTGTAAAAATCTTAATGCGGTTTACAGAATACAATCTACATACCAAATTTCAACAGTATAGTTTTAATAGTTTTGGAAAAAAGTGGCTGTGACATACGGACGGACAGACAGACAGACAGACAGACAGACAGACAGACAGACGAGACGAATGCATAAGGGTTCCGTTTTTGCCATTTGGCTACGGAACTCTAAAAAAGGAAACAAAACAAATAATGTTGGTACATGAGAAAGAGGAAAAAATAAAACGTTAGCTTGCCAAGTATGAAGATATTTGGATGATTGCGTTTGTGTGCATGTGATGAGAATGTGAGTTTGTAGGTGTATGTGGGCTTGAGCATTGAGTTTATTTCAGCTACTTCCATAGTGTTATCTCATATGGCATCATTTTTCGAAGGAAAGCAGCTGATATTATAGAAATATTTGTTCTTAAAAAAGCTAACATAAAAGTAACAAACAAACAAACAGACAGACAGACAGAGACACTTTCAGTGATTAATAATATTTGTATAGATTAGTATAAATACAAAAATGATAGTGGAAAGCAAAACATGAAAATGGTCTGCAGAATATAACAATATCTTTATTTTGTGTCTGTTTGATTTTCTTTGTCAAATTTATACCAAGGATCGACTTAACTAACAATTAAGGACTATGAGTGCGGCTGTTAAAGGTTGTACTTAAATGTAAAAAAAACTACACTCGTGGACATAATTAGAGGAACGGAACAAAATAAAGAAAATATAGACAAAATTGGTCTATATTTATATTTATAGACAAACAAAATAAATTATATTAAGCACTTTATTAATTTTACCATTTTTAAATAAAATAAATCTTACTTCAGTAAAAAACACAAGACTAATGATCAGAAATGAAAAATGATGGTTTGATGAATTAACCCTTCAATCATCACATTGAAAATGTGATTGTGTTATGACATTACGATAAGTTTTTTTGAGTGTTCAAGTACATTCAGTACTTGGTGTTACCCCTTCTAGCTGTTAAAACTGCCTGCAATCTTCTTGGCATGCTTTTGATTAAGATAGCAATGAAATCTTGTGGTATTCGATTCCACTCTTCTTCGAGTACCCTTTTCAGATCTCCTATGTTTGTTGGTGTTGGATCCCGCTGTTTTACTTGTTTGCCGAGCTTATCCTAAACATGTTCGTTAGGATTTAAGTCTGGCGAGGGTGCTGGCCACGGCAAAACGTCAATTTCGAACTCTCGAAGATACCCCAAAACTATCGCTGCAATGTGGGGCTGCGCATTGTCCTGGGGGTCGTCCATGAAGCGACATTCCGAAATTACGGACCGTAATTTCGGCCAATTCCTACCATAAATACATTAATTTCGCTTTCGGTCCCGAAAACGGCACGTGATAATCCGTCATTCATAATTCCTACCAAGAAGCGTCCGTACCAACGAAATAACGGCAGTGGGCATGGTATAAATACTCCTAACCTCTCACCAGAAGACATCAATAATGAACAACCTCCATGGCAGCCTTTGCTAATGCTTTTGCTCGAGACAATCAACTACTGCAGCCCTGAACTAAGGTCGAAGAGCAAGGGATGCTTTGATTCAATTACTTGGTAGACCCAAGAGCATCATAATAATAAAACTAAATTATTATAAATACATTTTTTTTATTAGTATGTACTTATTATTAAAAACTATTAAGATAATAAAAAGCTCTCTGTGCAATGTTATTATTCTCAAAATGTTTTGGCCTGCACTGCTCTGCACAGCTCCTGAATAGTATCCCGGATGAGGCCCCTCTGTAACCACTCATTGCTTCTCAATAGCAAATATATGCGTGCACAAGATTGATCCGTCATTTACCGGGCGTAGGCTTCTCCTCGGCACTGAATGCGAGCTGGGCTGAAAAAAATATTTACAGATATGACAATGAAATACACAATCCATATTAATATAATACATTCAAAAGGGTCTTTGTTTTCGTTACATTTTCACAGCTAAAGGGCTGAACGGATCTTGATGAAATTTGGTAAGGAGATAGTGATAGTATCTTAGAGACAAGCATGGTCTATTTTTTTATATAATTAATACGCATGTGAAGTTGCGGTCAGCAGCTAGTACACAATAAAAAGGTATTCTGTGATGTACTTAATCAAATTAATAAGTTCATTATACTCTGTTTAAAACAATAAACATAACATACTCATGTCATTGTGCAAGACTATTGTACGCAGGAAATGCAAGTGATGGTGACCCAGGGGGTGGCTTTATTCTCAGTATATGTTCTTGGGGACGGAAGTAAATTTATTGCATTATAAAACTTACCTATACCACCAACTACATTTGTATCGGGTTCACCAAAAACCCTCCTGCGTCAAGAGCGTTACGAGCGTGTAGTAGACAGTCCACAGTTTTTATTGGCAAATATTGTTTGTTGGGCAATCCTGAAATAGTTTTCGATTAATTATCACAGCCAAATACTAGGTACGTTATACTTAGGTGGATACTAGCGGAATAATTACAAGATGTTTATCTTCTGCAATTGTTTAACATTCTTATTGCACACACCCAGAGCATTTAACTCGTCAGTCAGCCAAGCCCACAAATCTCTGGAGTGATTGTGACTTCCTGCATTCTCCAAGTGACCGAGGGCTAACTCTTGTTGCTCTTCCGGTAGGCACCTATTTGTGTTACAGTAGGACTGTTTATCTAACATTTAAAACACTGTGTGAGTTACACTTTTACACGTAAATGCGTACAAAACTTTTTAAGTAATTTACATCGTCATTACTTATCATTGATGTTCCTTTGACCAACACATCACAAAAATAGTATGAAACTTTCTGTGTTCTGACGGTGCGGAGTGAGTCAAGTGTTCCTGAGGATGCCTCGTGGAGAGGCGAAACACGTGTCGAATTTCTTTTGGAGGTAACTCTTTAAGAATAGATTAGCGGAATTGTACTAAATATTTGTCCATCTGTTTAATGACTATAATGTATACTTACGAAAGTAAAAAGTTAGCTCTAGAGCTTTCGTGAAATTGGAGGTTAAAATCATGAAAGAAGTGTTGTCAAACTGCCGTCACTTCGTTGGTACGGACGCTTTATGGTAGTAATTATGAATGACGGATTGTCACATGCCGTTTTCGGGTCCGAAAACGGAATATATGTATTTTATGGTAGGAATTGGCCGATTACGGTCCGTAATTTCGGAATGTCGCTTCATGGTCGACCCCCCGGTATGGAATCTAAATCTAAATCGAATATATTCGTAATAGTAAATATTGCTTTGTCAGGTCAGTGCAGTATAAATAAGTATGGCACAAATAGAGAGGCCAACAGTGCGTCAGTGGGGTGAATAGGGCTACATGTCTAACACTCGTCAAAGCTTATATACGACTGAGTCGTTACGTGTAATCGACCCATTACAATGAGATTTCTTTTAAATGATAGTTGATTGTGTAGGATTCTTATCGTTATTCACGTTAATACGTACTGTTGACTGAATAACTGTTATATTGAAATTAGTCCAGTTAGTTTAAAGGTACTTAGAGATAAAGAAAAATATCAAGGCTGATAAGGTTTTACTAGGTAAAGAGTGCCTGATATGTAAACCATAAAAAAATCATGATAGCTTCATATTAAATCATTAAAATATTAAATCAATATATACTTAAGTCTCTTAGTTTGCTAAGAAGATGGTTTAGGAGTAGTCATTCTCATCTTTACTGACTTCGTGCCCTTACTGTGCGTGGTGACATTCACTTGGCCAGGTAGTTTGATTTCGATAATTCCTGTTTGTCTCGTTTCCAATGCAATTGATGGGTCAAATGCGACTTGCGATTAACCGCCATTACGTAGGCATAAGATGTCTCATTTACCCGTACCTTATCTGATCTGGTTTCAGAAGAAGACCAGCGTCTAATATCCAATGCTGCCCGGAAAATGCTGAGTTGGAAACCTTTTGCAACAGCATATTATTTAAAATATAATGTAGTTTTGTATCAATATTTGCATTCCGTGAAAGACAAATATATTATTTTCTATTTTTAACTACTGGATGAATTATTATTAACTGAATTAACTGGAATACTAGCTTGTCCCTTTATAAGGCAGAGGAATTGGCTGAAGGTATAAAAATAAAAATCACAGAATTGGGACAAGTAGGATTCCTTTATTTCGAAATTTAAAAAAAAGTCTGAAAATTAATAAAAAAAAACATGGTCCACTATTTGGACAGAGCCTTACTTATGAAATTCTGCAAAACATAGGACAGCACAAAGAGGAACTTCGCACCGGATGCATTGGATCTTTGATTCATTTCTGTTTTCTTTGCTGCTGCAAGGTCTGCATTTTTTTAATGTTGGAAGTGGACCAGGGAGGTGGGATTCGAAATTAGTAAGCCGCAGATCGTCTGGGACACAAAATAATGGGTCTGTTGACCATAATAAATCTATATTAGGAAGAGGGTGCACACCTATTAGAACCAACATTCCAACAAAGCTTATATCTCTTCAGCAGAGACATCAACCCAGTTCTTCTGTTTGTTCTGTGCAGCATATAGATTGGTCTGCTCTAAAATAAGAGATATAACATCATCAGAGAAAAACTTTTAAAATTAAAAACAAGAGGACTACTTCTGTTTGGAAAGGTTTGGTTTGCTTTTGCTGAAATATCATCAAATTTATCAACTGATGCCTCATGAGGGAACATCATTTTCTTCCAATCATCATCAACACCATCTTCATCTTCTTCAGATTCTGATAGAGACGACTCTGCATTATTGGTTCCTAGAACATCATTATTTGAATCACCTGCTCCTGAGTCCTGTCCTGCAGAAGTAACTTCCACTGCTCTACTCCCGGAAGGAATTGGTGAATTCTAATTCTGTGATAGTAAATTTATGGCAACCTCAGGCTGTCTTCGTGAGGAGGACGGTGAATCAAAAATCTCCTCCTTCTTTTTTCACCTTTAGCTCTTCCTGACTTTGTTCCACGAAAATCGCCTTTTTTTCGATTTCATCTCTTTTGAATCCGTCCTCTTACTCCATCTGATAAGCCAAAAAGCTTTTCTAAAGTTTGATCGAGTCTATCTAGAGTATACTATATACCCATAACTCTCTGAAACAGCAAAAATCTGTTGACCAAACAGGCTCTGGGCAATATATGGACCTCATAATTTTACTTCAAAACTGTATGATATTTTTTTTAAATATTGAAATATAATATATGACAAATATATGATATTTCTAATAAATTGTAATTCAAAACTTACCTTCCTACTCATTATTTTCGGAGATATTTCTAGATTTGTTTTTACCAACGAAAAACCACCAAACTTTGAGAGACAACTAACAGTCGTTTGCAATTAGGTAGTCATATTGTTCTTTTTTCACGATGAAGTATGTTCATATGTCAATTCGATTTAACAAATACTAAACGAGATATTGGACGAAACGTGTGGTGTCAAATATATGGCCAGAGACTTTTAAAGGGATATAATATGTACTAGGAGCGTAGAATCGCCAAGAAGGCCACCTAAAGCTTAGATGTAAATAATTCACTTGTTTGGTGCTTGATTCACTTGAATTCTTTTATGATAGCTTTTAAATTTCTACTCAAAAATACTGTGCCCGAATTCGAACTCTCACCGGTAAAAGGTAGGATCACTTCAATATATGATCACTTCACAGTATAGAATAAACGTCTTGCACCTGTTTCATAGAAACCTAAACCACAGCCAATGCAAAAATAAATAAATAAATGACGCAGAATAAATAGCAGAATCCGTATATAAGGGCTTGCAGTTTTTAATTAGATAGCATTAGTAAAGTATCAAGTTATGGTATGGTGGTTATTAAATAAAACATGAAGCTAGTGTTCCCACTTTTCCTCTGTTGTGCGGTAAGTTTCGTGTTATTAACTAACTGCTGCCGGTGGTTTTGCTGTGGTACGTAGGTTAAAGCCTTTAGGCTAAATCCTTTTGCATCTAAATCTGTATGAAGTTTCATTTAAATCGGTTCAGTTATTAAAGCGTAAAAACATCGACACATCCACAGAAACTTTCACTTTTATACTTGTAATTTAAGTAGGATTTATTGTATATAATCTTATTTGAGTGGTCTGTCAGCTGGTAGTAGCTCTGCCTTCTGCGCTGTAGGTTGAGGACTCGATTCCCTCCCAGGATAAACATTTGTGTGATGAACATATGTGTGTACTGTGTCTGGGTGTTATAAAGTATCTTATGTGTGTATTTAGAAATATATAATCATTCTATCAGTCATCTGATCACCATAGTACAAGCTATGCTTAGTTTGAGGCTAGATGGTGTTGTGTGCATTGTCCACCAATATTTATTTATTTATTTGTAAAGAAAACTATCAGTAAATTACTAAAGTAACAGTAAGTGGTACTCATCAATTAATCACCTTATCCTATGTGGGATCTGCATAAGTGGTTAGTTTCCTCCACTTTTTCCTATATATGTCATCTCAATAGTCTCTTTTCATACCCATAGATTATGAGTAACAGCTTGATTTGTAAACTGGAAAACATGAAAACTACTTACTAAATTGTGAAATTTTGCTTACTAAATAGTTTTTAATTGATTTGTGACCTAACTACGAGTCCATCTTATCTTTACTGAATTTGAACGCCCTCACGCACAGTGAGGGCGTTCAAATTGTGAGAAGTCAGTGAGAAGTTAAATGCGCTAGGCCAATTAGTTATCTATTGTTTCGTTCAATGTGAATTAACGTTTCTTCTTCTTGCGTGTCAATGATACCATTAAATTAATCTATACTAATATTATAAATGTGAAATTAACTCTCTCTGTCTATCTGTTTATTTCGTTTCCAAGCCTAAACCGCTGAACCGATTTTGATGCATTTTTGTATAGAAATAGATCGACCCTGGAAAGGGCATAGGCTACTCTTATGTAGGTACCACGTGTGCGAAGCCGCGGGCAGCAGCTAGTGTTAAATATAAAATACTGCCACCCTCACTCCATCCTCCGTAGTGTCCACAAGGTCATCCCTTGTGCAGGTGTTAGGGCACAAGGGTAGATGAGTAGATGTGACATCGTGTCGATGGGAGCTCGCTATCATTATATTATGGTAGAAAATAAAATAAATTTAAACTATCATGGAATGTATAGTTTCTTTAACTGTATGCCTACTGTATGACGACCTCTGTGACGCAGTGGACCAAGGCCCGGCTGAGACGCAAAAGGTTGCGGGTTCTATTCCGCGAGACAAATTTTTGTATGACCTGCAAGTATTTGTCTCGGGTCTGGGTGTTTCTATGTATGTATTTACAAAAAAAAAGTATAGAAGTAGTATATCAGTCATGTGGTACCTTGTCAGAGCTAGTGATATGTCACAAGCTCTGCTTACTTTGGGGCCAGATGATGTGTGAAATGTCCGGCATTATTATTGTTATTACTAAAAAAATTGTTGTATAAAGTTGTTTCAAAATGATTACACAAGTAAAAGTTAAGTTAGAATCAGGTATACCACTACTTTTTGCAGAATAAAGTTATTCATTTTCTTATTCTCATTAATGGTTTTTATTCATATTTCTTTTTGCGACTGTATTGTTGCTGCGTCACCGCAAAATGTAATGTGGACGATTGCTGTAACAACTTATATTTAGTACAATTACGACTATATATTTTTTGTAACTCATAGCTTGCAATCTGCTACGGAGCGCCGGATCCCAAGCCATCCTATCCGAATTATTACGAAGTTACGACCTATGACGCACCTGAAGGACCATGTGAACCATATTATGACGGACCATATGACGAACCATACTATGACGAACGATACTATGAAGAACCATACTATGAAGAACCATACTATGAACAACCACCGTACGCTGAAACGTACGATGAACCATCGTATTGGAACGATAAATGTGAGATTTCTTCTATTAATTTTATCCAAATGTCTCAGCACAACGAACAAGCTATGCAAACTGACGTGTTATGAATTAAAGAAATAAATTAATACTTGATACTGGTAAACCAAAGAACTGGATTTTATATGACCCAGCGTAAGATGGAAATAAACTACCTATTAAGAAATTTAAAGCTTACATAAAGGGTAGTCTATTGAAGAAAGCGTATGATTACTATATTATTTATAAAAATGCATGTCCTCATGTTGCTCTGTCCTCTGACAGTTAACTGACAGATTTGCAATGTATTATAAAACTATTGTATTTTGTATTAGTTTTTCGTAGTTAAGCTTATGTTAAGTTATAAGAAGGATAAAAAAAAGCGCTAGGACCAGGACAAGTTTCTTGCCAGTTCTTCTCGGACTTGGGTTATGAGGAATTGGCACCTAAATTCACCTAGTATGTGAGACGATACTTGTGATTGTATTTAATAAAAATATTTGAATTTGAATTTCGAATTTCAAGTATTGCCCTTCAATGTGGCAATGCCAACAGTGTCATACGGAAACTGCTCTTTGGCAGTGATTTAGATTAGTTATACTATCTAAACATCATTTAAATCCTTAGATAGCTTATCAATTTCAAATGTATTTTATGTTATTGTATGACTGTACATTTCTGTATAATCATATACGTATGCCTATGTATTATCTAAATTCGATCAAATTGTATTGAATTTTTGAAACATCTAAAAGCGGTTTTGTTTAATGATTGTAGCTACCGGCAATTGTGGTTCAAGTCCAGACTATTATGATGACTATTCAAGCAGTGCAGTAGCCTGCTCAAATTCGGACAACTGCGGGTCATCAGCTGTAGCACAATCCTGTGCCGGTGGTGGAAACTGTGGATCATATTCATATAGCGCTGCAAGATCACGTGGATGCGGATGTGAGTCAAATAATCAGAACACTTTCGCCGAACTAAAGTTCCACTAAAATTTTAAATATACTCAAAATACTTTACTGTCACGGGGTCTCGGCCATTTATGTGGGTCTCAAAAGCTTGGTGTCGCTTTAGTTCGGACGTACGACGTATTTCAGATATATATGGAAACTCAGATCAATAACTGAGCATTTATTTGTTGATAATTCTTCTTCTTCGTTAATGGCATGTGTCACAATAATGTCACATTGTCACAAAGTCGTATCTTGTTGTTTGTCATTTGTATTTTTTTTTATAAAATGATTACTTTTCATATGAAATAATTTTACCGATTATTTTAGTTGTTGATTTTCTTGAGAGCTGTCTTTATGACAGTTCTAATTCTATAAATCTATGCCTAGTTCTCGACCTTAAATTGAGTTATGATGGGAATCCATTCACCACACGATACGTTACATGAACACAAACAAATTAATGTATAAATTAACAATGAAGGTATGATTACAAGATTACAGTAAACATGTATAGTGTAAATGTGTGAACTTAAGCGGGTATTCTTATTTCTTTTATTTACCCTTACCTCAAACTAAGTTAAAGCAACGACGCGATGCCACGACGTTTGCAAGTTTGACAGCACGTCAAACTATACAATGTCATCGTATTGGGTCTTGTGGCGTTCTTCAGTCTCGGCAAAAACAGGCTAAATAGACAAAACATTTAAAGAAACTTGTTTATGATGTGAAACATCTAATGGCGCGGTACGGGAGAGATGCTGACTCTTGGCGTGGCGATGCGCCACCACGTTGCTATGGCTATGCGCCGCTCGTGGCTCGACGGATCAATCCGCCTCAGCTCATGTTTCACATCTGCCAGGCATCCCGCGACTATTCATTTTTTTTATAGAAAACAATCTATTACTTGTTTCAGCGGCCGTAGCGGTAGCATCAGCTAGTTCTGGACATAACAAGAAGCATGCACCGACAAACTGCATAGGTACCACTTGCACACCTAGAAGTAAAAAATGCCCAAAACATACTACTACTACAAAATGCCCAAAACATACTACTACCACAAAATGCCCAAAACATACTACTACCACTAAATGCCCAAAACATACTACTACCACGAAATGTCCAAAACATACTACTACCACAAAATGCCCAAAACATACTACTACCACAAAATGCCCAAAACATACTACTACCACAAAATGTCCAAAACATACTACTACCACAAAATGCCCAAAACATACTACTACAACAAAATGCCCAAAACATACTACTACCACAAAATGCCCAAAACATACTACTACCACAAAATGCCCAAAACATACTACTACCACAAAATGCCCAAAACATACTACTACTACAAAATGCCCAAAACATACTACTACCACAAAATGCCCAAAACATACTACTACCACAAAATGCCCAAAACATACTACTACTACAAAATGCCCAAAACATACTACTACCACAAAATGCCCAAAACATACTACTACCACTAAATGCCCAAAACATACTACTACCACAAAATGCCCAAAACATACTACTACCACGAAATGCCCAAAACATACTACTACCACGAAATGCCCAAAACATACTACTACCACAAAATGCCCAAAACATACTACTACCACAAAATGCCCAAAACATACTACTACCACAAAATGCCCAAAACATACTACTACCACAAAATGCCCAAAACATACTACTACCACAAAATGCCCAAAACATACTACTACCACAAAATGCCCAAAACATACTACTACCACGAAATGTCCAAAACATACTACTACCACAAAATGCCCAAAACATACTACTACCACAAAATGCCCAAAACATACTACTACCACAAAATGCCCAAAACATACTACTACCACAAAATGCCCAAAACATACTACTACCACAAAATGCCCAAAACATACTACTACCACTAAATGCCCAAAACATACTACTACCACTAAATGCCCAAAACATACTACTACCACAAAATGCCCAAAACATACTACTACCACAAAATGCCCAAAACATACTACTACCACTAAATGCCCAAAACATACTACTACCACAAAATGCCCAAAACATACTACTACCACTAAATGCCCAAAACATACTACTACCACGAAATGCCCAAAACATACTACTACCACAAAATGCCCAAAACATACTACTACCACGAAATGCCCAAAACATACTACTACCACAAAATGCCCAAAACATACTACTACCACAAAATGCCCAAAACATACTACTACCACAAAATGCCCAAAACATACTACTACCACAAAATGCCCAAAACATACTACTACCACGAAATGCCCAAAACATACTACTACCACAAAATGCCCAAAACATACTACTACCACAAAATGCCCAAAACATACTACTACCACAAAATGCCCAAAACATACTACTACCACAAAATGCCCAAAACATACTACTACCACTAAATGCCCAAAACATACTACTACCACAAAATGCCCAAAACATACTACTACCACGAAATGTCCAAAACATACTACTACCACAAAATGCCCAAAACATACTACTACCACGAAATGTCCAAAACATACTACTACCACAAAATGCCCAAAACATACTACTACCACTAAATGCCCAAAACATACTACTACCATAAAATGCCCAAAACATACTACTACCACAAAATGCCCAAAACATACTACTACCACAAAATGCCCAAAACATACTACTACCACGAAATGTCCAAAACATACTACTACCACAAAATGCCCAAAACATACTACTACCACAAAATGCCCTAAACATACTACTACCACAAAATGCCCAAAACATACTACTACCACAAAATGCCCAAAACAAAAAAAAGATGTTTTATGTCTAACATGAGTGTTTATAAAAACATTTATTGTTTACAGGCTTGTTAAATTTACTTTTATTCACTCATACTTTTAAGTCGCATTGTTTGGTTACAAATGGATTTCTGGGTTTTTTAGCCATATTATTTTTGTTTAATCTTTTTTCATTGATAAAAATATATAGTGGTTATGGCAAAAAAATATATTAGTTGGTTATGATAGTTTTTATTTCTACCTAACATTATTATTGTTAATTAAAAATCCACTGTTGATTTTTTATTTTACGATATTGATGATGATGTCATAGTCCTAGTTGATTTTGGCTATGGCGACTAAATAGGACCCAGTTCTCAGAAGAGTCCTATACTATCTTTTTTTTTTTAATAATTGTTTTACTCTTACCATCGGCTGTACTCTATAACGATCAGCTGAGTATCATCAAAAATAACACCTGCACCCGCGTTTGTCTGTAAAATCGGGTAGGTAATTTTCGCTGAATTATATAACACTTCGAGTGAGGATTTCTAAGCGGAACTGATCCGAGATGAGTGCTGCTTGGAGACTGATGATGGAGACGACCGCGATAGTCTTAAAATTATAAGGAATTAGTCTTCCTGCTGACTAACAGAAGAGCTAGCAATAGAGAAGGAAAACTTAATACAAGCTCGGCAGCTCGGCAAGCTTCCTGTCGGCAAGGTCGAGAGCTAACATAAAGGCTTACCTAAGTGCACGAAATTTAGCGACCAAATTTAGCGCGTGCATAGTTAAGTCTGGTCATCGGGATTATCGTAAATCCACAATTGAGTCTGTAACAAAACATAAATCATCAGGGTACTAATAATGTCTGTTGTGGTATTATGAGATACTTTGATGGTTCATTTAAGTCTGAACTGAAGCATTGGCTGTAAAACATTTCATGATTTAATGAAACA
This sequence comes from Lampropteryx suffumata, assembly GCA_948098915.1. Taxonomy (NCBI): domain Eukaryota; kingdom Metazoa; phylum Arthropoda; class Insecta; order Lepidoptera; family Geometridae; genus Lampropteryx; species Lampropteryx suffumata. The sequence continues at coordinate 16,025,938 of OX402557.1, read as the reverse complement.
TAAGAAGATTTAAATCAGGTAGTCATTCTGATCCTAGTAACTTTTGATTTATCAGTGCTTCCTACATTTAGTAAAGAAATATACTAAGTTTAGTAACTAGTTAGTTACAAAAACTTAAGTTTGAACAGGTTAATCACTATTCAAACGAAAACGAATATGAATTACCTCAGATAAGTCTTGAAGGACCTCACGAACTACAACAGTGATATATAATGCAAACCAGAACGCAAAGCAAACTAGTAGGTGTTAGAGTAACTTCCTAGTCAGAGTAGATCCTAGATCCTAGTAACTTTCGATCCTTATCAGTGTCCTACATTTAGTAAAAAAATATACAGTTACAAAATCATCCTAATACTAACAGTTTACTAGACAGTAAATAATTCGGATTTTCAACTACTGATGCCGGTGTTGAGTTAAAATCACATAATTTAATTATCTAGGAGGAAACGCACGATTCCTAAGGTATTTTTTGTAATCTGTCTGAAACTCTATGGTGTTAAGGGCACTTAAGCTTCTCACATCTTACCTAAGTGACCACATACAACGAGTAGATGTAAATGGTAAGCGTTCTCCAGGACCAATGGTAAAAATTGGTCTACAAGAAGGATCAATACTGGACCTTTTTTGTTTTTTATTTAATTTTAAGTTATTGTAATATTTCTTGTGATAGTCAATAAAGATTTATATAACTATTTACTTAAATTTGTAAAGAATAATCACGATATTAAACTGTTTGATAATGACACATCACTTTTATTTAAATTAAAGCGACGACTTACTAATTTTGACGATGTAAACAATGCAGTATCTAAAGTAGAAACATGGTGCAATATAAACCACATAATAATAATAACTGTATTTTTTCACGCAAAAAACAATGAACAGAAACTATTACAAACCAACAAAAAATTACAAAAAACGACACCTACATTAATTAACAAAGTAAGTAGGTTCTTATTTAGTATTAAGTTAGTAGGTAGGTAATTATTGTCAGCTTGAAAATGTTAGGGGCTTGTAGACACTAGCTCTCACACTAGGATTCCGTGTAACGTGAGTAGCTAGCCTCTTCCGTAATATTGTACAAAATAATGTATTACAACAGTAAGGAAACGAAACAATAAGTAGGTTAAAAAAATAATAATAATTGTGGGTAAGAAGAAACTTAAGTCATTTATGTATGTGTTGAACAGCTAAGTGTGGATATTTGCGTTGAATATGACGTGCGTTTAGTATGAGTGTAAATGAATAGAATGAATGAGTTAAAGTGTGCGTGCAATACAGGTCAGATTTGACTGACCAGCTAATGGGATTCACTAATTAGTGCATGTGTGCGTTATCTTAGAATAGTTAAGAAGTTGATACAACGAGTGCAGGGATATTTTATTTTGTTAGTAATAAGCCTCTTAGGTAGAATTAAATTAAAAGTAAATTATCTATTAGTAGGTACTAGTAGATATCGTTATCGATTAAAGATACAGTGTGTAGTAGTTTTTCTGTATCTGTATAATTTTGGCTACTTAGCCATTTGTTGATTTTCTTTTTGCAGGTTTAGTTTTGACAATACAGTATATCAACGGCTTTGTCTATGTGTTTGTAAAGTTGAGGACCCATGTATGAAGGAGACCGTTGAGCAAATGAGGTTTTAGTTATAGGTACATACCAAGTGGTATTACGTGTAGATCTAATGGAAGGCAGTACGCTGGAGAGTGCGGTTTTTTGGAAGCTAAGAATAGTAGATTTAATAAAGATTCGTCTTACTCTAAGCATTTAGCTTTCTTGGTATAGGTTATCAGTAGGGTATCGGTAGGGTTTATTAAGTGAAAGTTTGTGAATCGCCCTTTGTGACCTGTCAAGTTTAATGAGTGTATTTGCGCAGGCAGCGCCCCAAACAGCAACACAGTACGTTAACAGTGACTGGCAAAGGGAAGTGTAGGCTAGTTTGATGGTATCATTGTCTCTGATGGCTCTCAATTTTTTAATAATATATATCAGTTTTTTAATCTCGTATTTATGTAATTAATGTGGGGACGCCAAGTTATGTTTTCATCTAAAATGACGCCTAAATACTAAATATATGGTACTTGTTCTAGTGCGGTACAGCTTTTTGACATGTCTTCTAAAGTGCAGCTATGAATTCTTACGGGAATCGGAATGCTAGGCGATGTACGCTTAGATATGCTAAAGTTGTCAATTTTTGTTTTTGATATGTTGAGTGTAAGGAGGTTATGTTGGAGCCAAGTGTGCACCTCTGCAAGACCCTTTTGCGCATGTTCCGTCACCGTCCCCCACGAGTCTCCAGTGAAAATAAGAGCCGTGTTATCCGCAAAGGCGAATGTTCTTGCTTGTGGTAGCTTAAGTTGGCATAGGTCATTAAGGTAGATTAAGAACAATGTCGGCCCAAGGACGCTTCCCTGGGGGACCCCAAATTTAATATCTGAGAGATCACTACTTTTATTGTCAATACAGACTTTTTGATATCGGTTATCAAAGTATGAAATAAACCAATCAAGGGAAAGCCCCTGAATTCCCATTACCTCCATTTTCTTAAACAAGATTGGCCGAGAAACAGTATCAAAGGCTTTGGCAAGGTCAAGGAAGACGCCCGTGCATTTTTGACCTGAGTCTAGCTTAGCTGTGATATGGTCTACAATGCTAACTATAGCGTCTTCCGTTGATTTGCCTCTGCGAAATCTATATTGGTTCTCAGCCAGTGAGTTGTTAGTCTCTAAGAATGACGTCAGCTTTCTGTTGACGACTTTTTCGAGTATTTTGGCAACAGAAGGAAGTAAAGAGATTGGTCTGTAGTTTGAGGGGTCGTTTTGTTCCCCTGACTTATGGATCACATTGGCAAGTTTGAGACAATCGGGGACTAAACCCTTGGAGAGGCTAATATTGCATAGATGAGCAATAGGAGAGGCTAGAGTATGCTTAGATTTTTTCAATATATCGTTGCTCAGATTATCATAGCCAGGCGCGGCTCCTGGTTTAAGGCTATCTATTATTTGAAGAATTTCAGCTTCATCTGTTGGAGTCAGGAAAAATGAGTTATAATAGGTAGGTGGTTTAATTTTTACAGTATGTGCTAAGTTTAGTTCGGTTTTATTTATTCTTGTTAGGATTTCCTGAGCTAAGTTACTACCTACAGTTGAAAAGAAGGTGTTTGTCTTATTTAAAGACTGAGTTGGGGTACCCTCAGTTAAGCAGCGCCGAATTTAGATATTTTTTCGTTTCAATGTCACAATTTTTTTTAACTGCTCTCCACGTTTTTTTGCTGTCACCCTAGCTTTCTTGAATTAACATTTGGTCGTTTAATATTTTTAGATTTTGTAGGCCGTTATTACAGTAATTGCGGTTTGTTTTGTAGACTTCTTGTGCTTTAGTGTCTTTGGGATTTTTCCTGGCTAGCATATGGAGTCGATCTCTTTTGCGCATGCATTTCATCAAACCAGGTGTTATCCAATGGTTGCGAATTCATTTTCAGTGTTTTGCTTTAGTTACAATAGTGTTAGGATCAATGACCTTTTTAATAAGGTCATTGAATATATTGAAGCCAACCACAGTATAATTAATCTGATGTAAGTTTTCCCAGTTGCTATTATCAAGTGCACTGGCAATATCTTTGAAATTTAGTTTAGTTTTCGTTTTTGGCCCACTTTTTGGTGTATTGCCCGTTGCTCTATTTAGGCCGATTATTACCGTATCGTGGTTGGTAATACTAGCACCACAAATTATAACCCTAGAAGCATGCGAGCATTTTATTAGAGCATGGTCTAGACATGTGCGTCCGTGTGTCGAAAGGTTATGACCGGGTATCAAACCGTAATGTGCAATTAACTCTAGGTAGGGTTCTGATTTAGGATCCATGGAGGTGGGTCCGATGTCAATATTGATGTCACCTGATACGATCAGAGGTCCTGTTTTACAGTCGATGATAGTTTTTTCAAGCGAAAACAAAAACTTATCAATATAACTCTTAGACGGGGATCGATATATTGATACTATTTTAACCTGGTTTTCTACGTTATGAACAAGAAAGTTATCGTCATCATAATTGGGCTCTACTACCGTAATATGCAAGCCATTTTTAGAGTAAATGACGATGCCATCATTTTGGTTATGGTACTTTATAGATTTATTGTACTTATAATTTTCTAATGTTATTTCGGGAGAGGAGTCGTTAAGTCTGCACTCAGTGAGTATTATTATGTCAGGCAAGAAATCAAGCCTGGTTTGGCATTTAACTTATTTATGTTTTTGTTGATCCTGCAGATGTTTTGGGTTAAGAAGGTAAACTGTTTATTTGTGTTTCCTAAGTAGTATTTGCATGATTCTGGAATAAATGTTTGGATATTTGGTATAATGTTAATGGAATCTAATTCTAGATGAATTAGATTGTTTGATTGAGATGTTTTAGGATCGAATTCTGAGCCTACAAATGTCATAGGAACCAAACAAAACAGAAATTACGTTTGCGTTTGGTGTGTCACTGGTTTTAGTATGCAAAAAGAGTGTTGGTGAACAGACGGTAAGTGTGTAGTAAGATTGTAAAGAATTTGGTCGATGATGCATTTTTTTTAAGTATACAGTAATGGCGTTGCTAAAGTGCGAGAGAGACAGAATGAATATTATAAATACATAAGTTGGAGTTAGTGTGTGTGTATGGCTATCAACGATGTTGGTATATAAATGTGTACTAGGAGTATTATCAAGTTTCTGACTTCTTAGCATAGCTAACACAAGATAAATTTGTATTAGTATGATTTTATAATCTATGCTTAGCACAATCATGAGATGAAAAGTGTTTAAACGGTACTTGGAACAAAAATATTTATTAGAGGTCATTCGGGATCTGTTAGTATATGGGTAAGATTCTATAGTATGATATTTACAACATAACGAAGCATTCAAAGGACTTAGTCAATTTCCTGCTCTGAGGCCTTCTAACTGTTCTTCATTTTGGATCAAGGTGTAGCGATCCCCATCCTTTTTGCGCAAATAGATCTTACCACTCGACGACCAGCAGTATGCGTATTTCTTGGTTTTCGCAATGTCTCTGGCCAGGTAGTATAGTTTCTTGGATTTAGCTGTTAGATATTCCGAGAGGTACACGGTGGTCTTAGAGCCTTCTAGACCCAGGTGCGTCGAGTTCTGTTGGCTTCCCATACCGCCTCTGTTGAACCTTTTGACCGTCTCAAGCACGTTGCTTTTAAAGAGCGTATTAGTGTATTCCACAATGATTGTGCTTGTATCTATACGAGAAAAATAACAAATGCATTCGTTTTATAATGCCCAATATGAAAGCTATCGAAAAATTAAAAACGAAAAGATTTATTTCGTCGACACCTCAGTGTTCTTACTCATTAGAAAATAGAGGCTAGAGAATCACTTAGAAATAAATTTAAGGAAATAAATATCATGAGAGTTCCCTGTCAGAATATATATTGTCTAAAACATTTGACTGTTAGCGACACGACATTTTAATGCATAAGCTTAACTTTTACGGTCTTCAAGGTACCGAATTCAGTATTTTACAATCATAATTATAGAATTCAAGTTAATAATATAAAGTGATAGATGATTATGATGCGGAACATACTAACATAGACATACCGTAGAGTTCCATACTAGAGCCGTTACTGTTTTTGATCATCCTATTATGTCAATGTTTTAGGAAACTGTTTACCAGACTGGGCATTGATCACTTTATTCGTAGATGATAAAAATAGAAATATTAAAGTAATAGAACAACAGAAATGTATAGGTTTAAAAAGTTGACGGATTGGTTTAAAACAAATGGGATCATATAAAATGCGGATAAAAGCTCTGTGTTAAGTTACAATTGCAAAAGAAAAATAAAATATGATATTATTAAATTGGTCAGATTTTTTGAATGTCCGAGTACTTTAAATTCGACTTTATGTTATGATAGGCATATAGACCAAATATGTAAAAGGTTGGTTCGCCACTCTATTATGAACTATGCATAAAGTATGGGAAAAGACTTCCCAAATTTAAAGGGTACCTATTTACCAAAAGTATATATCAAGAAATCTAAAATATTTATGGTTATATCTCTGTTCTTATTTAATTCTCTTACGGAAGTACATACAAAAGGTTGATTCACCAATGAAAATGCATATGCACAATTACAGTAAAAAAAGGTTCGTGTACATGTACCCGTACCAAGAACCATACTTATCAATACATATAAACAAGGTTTCTGCTTCAAGGTCGACGTGTATAATAAACTACCCTTAGAAATCTCGCTAAATGAATTCAAACCTAAATTAAAGTATTTTTTTAATGTATTTGGGTAATTGGGTGCATTCTACCGTACATATACTCGTATGAGTACATGAGTTGTTTATGATCTGACTTGCAAACTGGAGTAGTAAGTTACCTAGGTTAGAATAAAAGTGTAATAATAATAATTATATTGAACAATTTGCCAATGTTATGGTAATGTAACGAAATGGTTAAATAAATGAAATTTCAATTTGATATGATAATTTAATGTATGTTCACAAAAATATGCAATTGAACATATTTGTAAACATACATTAATTTAAAGAAAACGATAATCGTAATATTATTACTAAAAATAAAGATAAACTCGCTGTTCCCATCGATAGGCTAACTAAAGGTAATAAATACTTTATAGGGCAAAAGTAGCTAGTTATAATTCATATTGATGACCAAGATTCAACCGTGCTTTTCAAGGTTAAAAATCACGCCCCACTTTCGCATTAAAATTACCTAGTTAAAGGACCTGCTCATGTGGTTGAATTTTGGTAGCATAGGTTAAGCACCATAGGTTAGAATTGGGAGGATACAGACGTCCATGAGTTTACGTTTGAGCGATAGTGGCAGATCTCTTTTAAATTGTGCTCTCATCGACCAATAGCTTCGCCAGGCGTTTTCGGTCCGTCTTACGACTTCCTTATACTGCCTGTCTTCGAAAGAAACTAATTGGCCGAGATAAACGTACTCATGAATGAATTCCATATTCCCCCCATTTACTGAGATAACATTTTTGGTGCTGTTTGTCATGACTTTGGTTTTACTCAGTTTTATCTGAAGCCCGATCTCCAGGCTTGCCGTCGCTAGGTTTTGTAGCATGTCTTGTAGCTGAAAAGCTGAAAACGATAAAAGGAGGATGTCATCAGCGAAACGAAGTCGAACAATAACAATAACTAAACTTATTTAAGGCAGTACAATGGGCGGCCTTATCGCTAATAGCCATATCTACCAAGCAACCATTAGATGGACTAGACTATAAATAAACATAGAAGGGGCATGTATGTGGTGTATTTATATACCTAATTACATACATACGTATATATTAAGTTTTACATATACGAGTATGTATAAACTTAACATATACTAATATAAATATATACAGACATTTATACTCAATAGATATAATAATAAAGATAAACAGTATAAAAAAAAACAGAAATAACTTCGTATAACAAACAGCACGTCAAATAATGTTTCATGACCATGGTTTTTAGAGATGGGAAGATTCTTGGCCTTTTTGATATCTACAGGCAACGCGTTCCACAAGCGGACAACCTACCCTGTAAATTACTTTCCATAGAAGGTTGAGGAGTGATCGGGAATTTTGAGTTGACTGGTATCTGAGGAGCGTAAGGATCGAGGATTAGAGAGATAGATAAATTCAACCCGTTCCTTGTGAAAACAGGGAGTTGAAGGAGAGAACATAATATTATAGAGAAGATTTAGAATGTGAGTATTCCACCGAAAACGGATTGGCAAACACTTGAGTTTATTGTGAAATTCAGAAATGTGGTCATATTTGCACAATGTATCTATACTAATATTATAAAGAGTAAAGATTTGACTGTTTGTTTGTTTGTATTGAATAGGCTCTGAAACTGCTGGACCGATTCGAAAAAATATTTTACAGTTGGCAGGCTACACTATCCCCGGGTGACATAGTATACTTTTAAAAAAAATATTTGGTTTGTCCCGAGAAAAATCTTTAACGCAGGCGAAGCTACGCGCGGACAGCTAGAGTGTAATAATCACAATGACATGACACCTGTCATGCCTTCAGATGATTTTTTACAAAAATACATTTAAGTTTATAAATTTTTAACTTTTAACATCCGCTATACTCCATAACGATCAGCTAAGGATCATCAAAAATGGCACAGCACCCGCATCTGACTGTAAAATCGGGTTAGTATTTTTCGCTGAACTAAATAACACTAATAATAGTGAGGATTTCTACGTGGAATTGATCCCAGATGAGTGCTGCTTGGAGACGGCTGCGATAGTCTTCAAATTATTGGGGGTAAGTCCCCTTGCTGACAAACAGAAGAGCTAGCAACAGAGAAGGAAAACATGAAATAAACCTGGCTTGGTGCCAGCCGTTAGTGTGAGTACCTGGGAAAGCCTGCGCTATCAAACAGAATCCCAGGCATCAGTGGAGAGGAATCTTCACCCATCTCAGCTTGCTGAAGTGGATCCATGAACGAAAGTGCTCAATTACAAATAACTGCGCTGTAACTTGACTGACGCAATCATCTTCAACAGATGAACTAAGGCCAATGATGATGATTGATGAATGATGATGATGTTAACTGACAGATTTGAATGAATAAACTACTGTAATTTAGTATTAGTTTTTCGCAGTTAAGCTAGTTATAAGATGGATCATACAAAAAAGTGCTAGGCCCAGGACGAGTTTCTTGTCGGTTCTTCTCGGACTTGGGTTTAGAGGAATTGGCACCTAAATTCAGCTAGTATGTAAGACGTTTCAAAGTGATCCTTTTGATTGCATTTAATAACATTGTTTATGACTTTGTAAGCTGACTCAGTTGTATTAAAAAAAATTTCGTGGGGACATTTTTTTAGATATAAATAATTGTGTCAGCAAACAGCTTACGGTCCACCTGATGGTAAGTGGTTATAGTAACCTATGAAACTTGCTATACCAGGAGGTATGATCCGTTTGCTGGCCCTAGACCATTAATCTCCTAACCAAATTGAATCAAGAATCGTTTGTCCGTTAAGCCGTGAAAAAGTAACAAACAAATAAACAGACATACTGACTGAGACAGTTTCAGATATTGTTAATTATCTGTATGGATTACTGAAATGATAGTGGATTCGTCATTTGTATTCACACAAGTGTGAATATGTATACGCCTTGAGGTTCTAACACATCAGATTTTTTTTTAGTTGTGTTTGATATTAGGTACCTAGTAAAATACCTATACATACTGTATATACCTAGGTATATACAGTTGAACAGAAGAAACATATAGTATACAATTATGAAGAAAATTAGTTAGCTATAATTGCCGTACTTATTTACAAATAAAATGAAATTGATAAAAAAATACTTATGCGTACAATTATTAATAAAGTATGGTAAGCAAGCCTTCCGTTTTGGAATATAATAGAGTTTTTATCACTCTGAAACAACTTTCATACATTTTTTTCTAGTAAACATGAAAATGTTTAAGATATTATTAATTTTAGAGTATAAAAACTAGGTGACAAAATTAAAAGATGGCCAAAGGTTAATGAAAACCAGGGACGAATTATGGACAGTGCAACAGAATTTTACTTAGAACTATACAAAGGCTTTTTTACAATCGACCATACTTATTTACAAAAATTTATGCAATCGATCAAATCATAGAAAAATATAAAGAATATAACAAACCCCTATATATATCATTTTTGATTATTTCAAAGCATTTGACAGCATATCACATATGTAGCACAGAAGACAAAAGGCCTACAAATAGACAACAAACGCTTAAGTCACCTTAGATTCGCTGACGATATCGCCTTTTTTTTTCAGAAAATATACTAGACCTAGAACATATGATACAAACCTTGTATCAAGAAAGTAACAAAGTGGGACTCTCAATGACCCTTGATTAAACAAACAGCCAAAGAGAACTTATAACCATAGATGGAAATGCAATAAAGTATATGAACGAATATATATATCTGGGCAAGCAAGCGTGATTTCGTCCAAATAGCAATATAGAGGAAGTGGATAGAAGGGTGAATGGCGCATGGAGCAACTACTGGGCGCATTAAGAAATACTTCAAGCAAAATACAGTCTTATACTAAAAAAAATAGTAATGGATACTTCTATCCCACCCAGTATAACATATGCATGTCAAACCTGGACATATACAAATAATATCAAAACTTAAAGAAGAACTTGCCAAAGAACCATGGAAAGGAGTCTTCTAAATATAAGAAAAATAGAAAAGATAAAAAGTGACTCAAGACCAAGGTGACAGATGCACTAAAACTAAAGTGGAAATGGGCTGGACATCTCTCTCTAAACAAAAACAGTTAATGTAAGTACATTGCAAACCACAAAATGGAGAGGCCCTAAGGGTAATAGAAGAATTGGTAGACCTAAAAAGCGGTGGGCCGATGACTTGAAAGAAGTAGCAGGTCCCAATTGGACAATCACTGCAAAACGCAGGGAGACATAAAGCACCATGGAGGAGGCTATTACCCTGAAGGGGTCCACATCTCAGAAAAAATTACTAACATACATTTGAAATGTACTTATCCAAAAGATGTGGAAATAATAAACAAGCTTATAATAATTGCAGTACTTATTTACAAATAAAATGAAATTGACTGATAAAAAAATCCTTATGCGTACAATCCATACTAATATTATAAAATACTTATGCGTACAATCCATACTAATATTATAAATGTGAATGTATTTTTGTTTGTTACGCTTTCACGCAAAAACTACTTAACCGATCATCATGAAACTTTGTGCACATATTCTTGGAGGTATAAAAAGTAACATAAGAAACTTTTTATGAAAAAAAAAATATATATAACGAAACATAAAAAAATATTGATTCGCGGGTAACAGCTAGTTATTAATAAAGTATGGTAAGCAAGTCTTCCGTTTTGGAATATGTTAGAGTTTTTAATCACTCCGAAACAACTTTCATACATTTTTTTCTAGTAAACATGAATATGTTCAAGATATTATTAATTTTGTAGTATAAGTATGGACCTAAATAACAATAACTACGTTGAATAACATTTGTACGTGTTTTTGGAGTATTCCACGTTGTCCTACGATTGCCGTGGGTATGAATTCATGTTGCAAGTGGAATTTTATGGAATCTTAGGGTTGTATATAATATATATAGAAGCCAGAGCTTGTGTTATGGGTACCACATGACGGATATACTACTTATAAACTTTATTTTGTAAATACATACATATTATACATAGAAACACCCAGACCCGAGATTCTTGTATGTCTCGTTTCCAAGGTCACATTTGAACCATTAACCGAGGCGGTTAAAGGTTCAAATGTGAATACTTAGACTACAAAAGCATAAAATGTCTTATTTACCAGTGCCTCATCCGATCTGGTTCCAGAAGAAGACCAGCGCTCGATATCAAATACACGGCACGCTACACGGCAAATACTGAGTTGGAGTCCTTTTAGTAAGAGCATAATATTTAATATTTTTTTGCAGTATTGTATCAATATTTTCCATCCTACCGTCAAAAACTATTTTTTTTTCTACCTTGCCTTCATAAATTAATGCTATTAAAAGCTAAAATACTAGCTTGTATAAGAACATGTACTAGGAATTTAAAACCTCCAAAGAGGTCACCTAAAGCTTAGAATAAATAATTTACATGTTTGATACTTGATTCACTGAAATTTATTTTTAACTATTTATTTTCATTTTTAGATAGCTTTTAAATTTCTAATCGATAATACTGTGCACGTGGATTCGAAATCACACCGTGAAATCAAAATGTAGGATCACTTCAATAAGTGATCACTTCACTGTATAGAATAAGCGTCTTGCACCTGTTTTATTGAAACCTAAACCACAGCCAATGCGAAAATAAATAAATAAATGACGCAGAATAAATAACAGAATCAGTATAAAAGGGCTTGCAGTTTTTAATTAGATAGCATTAGTAAAGTATCAAGTTATGGTACGGTGGTTATGAAATAAATTTTAAAACATGAAGCTAATGTTCCCACTTTTCCTCTGTTGTGCGGTAAGTGTCGTGTTATTTACTAACTGTTGCCAGAGGGTTTGCTGTGGTACGTAGGTTATAGTTGCCTTTAGCTAATCCAGGTGTGCTTCAAACAAATACCTGTTTAAAGTTTAATTTAAATCGGTTAAGCTGTTAAAGCGTAATTGAGTAACAAAAAAGCATCGAAACTTCCACAGAAATTTTCACCCTTATAATTCTCATTTAAGATTTATTGTTTATATTTTTAACCAACTTCAAAGAAGGAGGAGATTTGTTACATCATAATTCCGTCATTTCTGAACCGATTTGAAAAAATCTGATTTCTCGTGAATCGTTTCAATATACTTTCCGATTGGTCCCATATAAATTTCATAAAAATCGGTTTAGTAGTCAAGTTTTTAACTCAAAAAAACTGAAAAAAATATGTCATCTACTTGGATTTTTGCTTTTTTTTACATAGAGTCGGTTGTCTTTTTAGCTTTTAAAACGTAATTATTATTTCTAGAGAAAACCTGCCTATATCAGGTGGTGGTGGTGGTAGGTGGGATCTGCATAAGTGGTTAGTTTCCTTCACTCTTTCCTATTATATGTCAACTCAATAATCATTCTTTTCTTACCCATATATTATCTTAATACAGCCTTTTTATCTTCTACAAGAAATCCATACTGTTTCGCTGTCTGTCTATCTGTCTGTCCACCCCTAATCAGTGAACTCGCAGACTATAAATTTTATCTGTTTATAAATATAAATCAGTTATCCGTTGTGCTATGTTATAAGATATATTATCTAATACCTTTAAATGAGCATATATATAGATACATAATCTGAATCTCGGAAACGGCTCCTACTATTTTCATGAAGTTTGGTATGCAGGGAGTTACGGGGGCGATAAATTGATCTAGCTAGGTTTCATTTTTAGAAAACGTTGTTTTATTCGTGTTTTATACCAAGCAAAGCTAGCTCATTCAGGTAATATTGTTTAATAATGAGAGCTACCCACAGCTCTGAGCTTTGTGTTATCATTACATAGTATAAAACAAAGTCTCCACCCGCTGTCTGTCTGTCGCGTTGTATGCTTAGATCTTTAAAACAATGCAACGGATTTTGATGCGGTTTTTTAATAGATAGAGTAATTCAAGAGGAAGGTTTATATGTATTAAACATGCATAATATAGTAGAGAAACACTGATCGTTTTAGAGGTTTCTAATGTGGTGTCGTAAATAAACTAATTTCTTTGCGCTTACATTGCAAACGCTGGCTGAACCCTACGAGATAGATCATAATAATGTACTACAGTATTGTACACCTTAAAAAGGTCTACACAAAAGTCCGCAATGGTATATGTCTATCTCTTAGTCTGTTATTCTCTTAGATAACGTTGTATATAAAGACATTCTATAGTATATTTAGTATCAGCATTGCACCCGTGCGAAGCGACCCGCCCCGGTCGCTAGTAAACAAATAAATGAATGAAAATTTGCATGCCATTAGTAATTGGTGACCCCTTCAAAGTCGAAAATGGTTTTTATGTGTAGCTCGTTTACATGGAGAGTAGGATTGTTATTGATTCATATTCATTTATTGTTTGTGAATTCAGGTGTTACAAGAGACAGGTATTTATTTTAAAATATTTTATTATAAAATATTTATAATATTGTATTGATGGCAATTCGGTTGGTTCATTTCTAAAATTAGGAATTGTCTAAAATATATTTAGTATTTAGTTTACAGCATTTGTAAAACCTATTCGGTTGGTACCATCTAACTAAATTAGGAACGCTTAATTAAGTTAGATAAAATTAAATTAGGATAAGTTGGTAGCAGCAGAATACCAAAGGTTAATTTGACAGTTCAAAACCTAATTTTAGCTAAAATTAGTTAAGTTGGTGCCAACAGAATTGAGGACATTGAATTGTAATATTGTATTTTATAATATTATGTTATTTTCAGTTTACTACCCCTTCGTGTGACAAATCGTTGGATAGGTCTGTTAAAATATATTAGGATGTTTCTCTAACAGTTTCGGATAAATATGTTCATTTGATGAATATTAAATCGTTGAAATCGTAATTTTTGAAAGAAACCTGTCTTCTCCTACCGGTTAAACTTCTCTTTGGCATTTTTGACGTGATAACGTCTTATAAATCAATGAACGCCGACTGCACGCACGAAAAAGTGTCACGTTCCGCCTGAGCCGAGCGTGCAAGCGGGAGCGCGGAACAAGCGATAAAGAATCACGATCGGATGTTTTCTTATGACGTTAACACGTAAAATGATGGTCCGTAAAGCGACTTTACAGACAACCATTTTTTTTGAATATGCTGAAATTATGAAATTTTGAAGGCTTAACTAGATTATGAGTCAGCTTGATTTGTAAACTTGAAAAACATGAAAACTACATACTAAATTGTTTACTTTTGCTAACTAACTAACTTGATGGTTTTGTATTAGTTTGGGACCTAACCACTAGTCCACCTTATCTTTACTGACTTTGAAAGCCTTTATAATGCGTGGTCACATGCACTAGGCCAAACATTTATTTCGTACCTTTATACGTGTGATGTTGAAAATAGAATAGGTTAGAATATATATTTATTATACACCTTATAAAGTAAAACACAATTTTTTTATTTAATTAAAGTACAAGTTTATAAGTGGTACAATGGGCGGCCATATCGCTTGAGAGCGATCTCCTCCTGGTAACCTTTGGATGGAAAGGATCGTATTAAGTTGAGTGGGCAACGCAATTAAATTAATTATAAATTAAACTACATACATACAAATACATAAAAAACATACAATAGATATATATGAGACTGATGTGAGATAAGAATGGTATACCATGTTTTTGAATATAGGTAAGGATTTAGCATACTGGATCGAGACAGGGAGTTCATACCAAAGCTTCACAGCCTGCAGGGTAAAAGAGCTCCCATAGTAACAAGATGTACGAGTAGGAGTTTTAAGCTTCAGGGTTTCCGAAGAACGTAGGGATCAGGAAAAGTATCTTTAATTGTAGGTATGCTATTGCCATTTTTTTGGTTTTAAGTAGTATCAAAATGATTTGAGTTAAAGTATTGTTACAATTAGGTACACTGTAAATCATTTTTGCCCAATAAAGTAATTCTTATTCCAATAAATGAATGTTATTCATATTCCTTTTTGCGACTGTATTGTTGCTGCATCATCATCAAAAAGTAATTGTGGATTGCTGTACAATTTAAATTCAGTAAATTTACGACTATAAGTATTTTGTCACTAATAGCTTGCAATCTGCTACGGAGCACCGGATCCCAAGCCATCTGATCCGAATTATTATGAAGTTACGACCTATGACGCACCTGAAGAATCATATGACCCATACTATGAAGAACCGCCGAGCGCTGAAACGGACGATGAATCATCGGACGATGAACCATCGTATGAGAACGTGAACGATGATCGTGAGTTTTTTTTTATTTATTATATCCAAATGTCTCAGCACAACGAACAAGCAAAGCAAACTGTCAAGTTTTGACACGTAGAAAGAAATTCATACTTGATACTGGTAAGCCAAAGAGCTGGGTTTAGGTATCTGACCCAGCGTAAAATGCAATTTAACTACCTATTAAGAAATTTAAAGCTTACATAAAGGGTAGTCTGTTGATGAAAGAGTATGCTATAAATTAATATATTATTTATAAGAATGCGTAGCCTCATGTTGCTCTGTCTTTAGACAGTTAACTGACAGATTTGCAATGTATTAAACTACTTATTTTACTTGTATTAAACACGTTTATTTAATTGCTATCATTGTGTACCGATACTATTTGCAGTGCACTCCGTATTATAGGATATTGATGTTAGACTAAGCTACAGAATAAATATCAGAAAGTACATGGCTTTGTGATTGTGAGAGAATCTAGCTCATCTAATGTATATTATTATTATTATTAAGAGCCCGTGACGTCTCACTGCAGGATAAAGGCCTCCCTTCCCTCCCTTAAAGCATACATAAAAGGTAGTCTTTTGAAGAAAGCTTATTATAATATAAATGACTATATTATTGATATAGTCCTATAGATATAGAATGCATGGCCTCATGTCGCTCTGCCGTCAGACAGTTAATATACATTTTAATATTTAATATATTAATATACGTTAAGATACATTTCAAGTGTGTCGGACACTTGAAATGTATAAACTCTCTTGTATTAGTTTTTCGTAGTTAAGCTAGCTATAAGATGGAACATACAAAAAAGCGCTTGGACCAGAACAAGTTTCTTGCCAGTTCTTCTCGAACTTGGGTTAGAAAGAATTGGCACCTAAATTCACCTAGTATGTAAGACGTTTCAAAGTAGGATTACTTTGTGATTTTATTGAATAAAAATATTTGAATTTGAAATCCAAGCTATAGCATTGAAGCATTAAAAGTGGCAATACCGCCTGTGTCTAGCGGACGCTGCTTTCTGGCAGTGATCTGGATCAGTTGTGCATCTTTACATCATTTAAACGGTCATTAGTTAGCTTATCTATTTGTATTTTGTATAATTGCTGTAATGTTTATATAAATATATATATTCCAATGTATTATCTAAATTCCATCAAACTGTTCTGAATTCTCGAAACGTCTAAAAGCGGGTTTGTTTAATGATTGTAGCTACCGACCATTATGATTCAAGCCCAGACTGTTATGATGACACTTCAAGCAGTGCAGTAGCCTGCTCAAATTCGGACAACTGCGGGTCATCAGCTGTAGCAAAATCCTTTGCCGGTGCTGGTGATTGCGGATCCAATTCATATAGCGCTGCAAGATCACATGGATGCGGATGTGAGTCGAATAATCAGAACACTTTCGGCGAACTAAATTTTAAGGACACTCAAAACACTTTCTTGCCATGTTCTTTTTAAATTTGAAGAGTAACGGGGTCTCAACCATTTGTGTTAGTCTCAAAAGCTTGGTGCCGTTATAGTTTGGACTTATGGATTTATAACTGAGCATTTATTTGTTGATAATTCTAATTCTTCGTTGTGGCATGTGTCACAATAATGTAAATTTTGCCAATGTGACATCATACTACAAACAATATAAATTCTTGTTTATATTGATTGTAATATGATGTCACAAAGTCGTATCTTGTTGTTCGACATTTGTTATTTTATATAAAATTATGTCTTTTCATATGATACGGATTATATTAGTTGTTAATAGAATTGAGAGCTGACTTTATACCAGTTCTCTAAATAATAAATAAATAAATATCCCGGACATTTAACACAGCATCATTTGGCCCCAAAGTAAGCAGAGCTTGTGTTATGGGTACCACCTGAGTGATATACTACTTATATACTATTTTTTTTTAAATACATACATATATACATAGAAACACCCAGACCCGAGACAAATACTTGCAGATCATACAAAAATTTGTCCCGCGGCGGGAATCTAACCCGCAACCTTCTACGTCTCAGCCGGATCTTAGCCCACTGCGCCACAGAGGTCGTCAATCTATGCATAGTTCTCGATCTGAAAATGAGTTATGTCGAGCTTCTGTTCACCACACGATTCCTTACATGAACACAACAAACAAACAAACGAGTAAATTAAAGCGTAAAGCAACGACGTGACGACACGATGTTTGATAGTTTGACAGCACGTCAAACTATACGATGTCATCGTATTGGGCATTGTGGTATTCTTCAGTCTCGTTGAGAATAGGCTAAATAGACAAAACATTTAACGAAGCTTGTTTTGATGTGTAACATCTAATGGCGCGATACGGGAGAGATGCCGACTCTCGGCGTGACAACCCGCTTCTCATCTGCCAGGCGTCCCGCGACAATTCGTTTTTTTTTATATAAAACAATATATTTTTTGTTTCAGCGGCCGTAGCATCCGCTAGTACTGGACATAACAAGAAGCATGTACCGACAAAATGCACAAGTACCACTTGTACCCCTAAAATGACAAAATGTACTAGTACCACTTGCACCCCTAAAAAGACAAAATGCACAAGTACAACTTGCACCCCTAAAATGACAAAATGCACAAGTACCACTTGCACCCCTAAAAAGACAAAATGCACAAGTACCACTTGCACCCCTAAAATGACAAAATGCACAAGTACCACTTGCACCCCTAAAAAGACAAAATGCACAAGTACCACTTGCACCCCTAAAATAAAAAAATGTACAAGTACCACTTGCCACCCAAAAAATAAAAAATCCAGAAAAAACAAAAAACGCAGAACCAAAGAACATCATCATGATCATCATCATCATCATCATCATGATCATGATGAACCTGATGACGATAGCTTAGTAGATGAGGTTTTACTCATAATATGACATGACAGTTATGTAATGTTTACAAGATTTTAAAATTTACTTTTATTACTCATAGTTTGAAGTAGCTTTGGTTTGTTTGATTATTTGTTTGGTTACAAATGGATTTCAGGGATTTTTACCCATATTTTCTTTTGTCTTATCTTTTTTCATTTATATAAATATATATTGGTTACGGCAAAAAAATAAATATTAGTTGGTTATAATAGTTTTTCTTTGTACCTACCATTTTCATTGTAAATAAAAAAATCACTAATATTTTTATTTACGATATTAATGATATGACCATTTCGGCTACGGCGACTAAATAGGACCCAGTTCTCAGAAGAGTATAAGAGGTTAGGCAGTTTTACTGACATGTTCACCTTTCAGTAATACTGTGACTTTGATGTTATTGTGCTGTCAGGGTATTCGATTTTTTCAACATGCTTTAAAAACTCAGCGCCAATGCATACACTTGAGAGCAAGTTCAATCAATTCAATCAATCAATTTAGCACGTGCATGGTCAAGCCTGTTGTGGTATTATGAGATACTTTGACGGCTGATTTGAGTCTGAACAGGTTAATCACTCCACTATTCAAACGAAAACGAAAATGAATTGCCTCGGATAAGTCTTGAAGGGCCTCACGAACTACAACAGTGATATATAGTGCATAGTAGAATGCAAAGCAAACTAGGTTTACTAGCAAACCTTGCTTAACAACACATATAATATAAATGACTATATTATTGATAAGAATGCATGGCCGCATGTCGCTCTGCCCTCAAACAGTTAACCGACACACTTGAAATGTATAAACTTTCTCGTATTAGTATTTTGTAGTTAAAGTAGTTATAAAATAGATCATGCCAAAAAGCGCTAGGACCAAGACGAGTTTCTTGCCATTTCTTCTCGGGCTTCGGTTAGGATGAATTTGCACCTAAATTCACCTAGTAAGACGTTTCAAAGTGATTGTATTGAATAAAGTAACTTTTGACTTTGACTTTGACACAAGTGACAGGAAAAAATCTCTGACCTGATCTCTCGTTCACCGTTTGCAGTAACACAATAGTTCATGTCGTCATGTAGTAGTCGCACCAGCCTCACAAATGCCGTGCAACCCAGTTGAGAGAACGATCCACAGTGCATCGCGAGGCACACTAACAAATGCCTTTTCAAGCTCATCAAAACACAGGAACATTGGTTGACCTTGTTCCCTACTCTTCAGTTTAGTTAACAATTAACAGTAAGATCGGAAAAGCCTGAACTCATAATTGAGTTATCAATTTAAATCTTAACAATAATATTATTAAGCAATATATAGATGAAGCAAAGCCATTTAGCTTTTTTACTGACATTCCAGTTTTCCCAACAGATTCTTTAAACTTTTATCATGTAATAGCATAGTCATTGTCAAAAGATAGTTTACCTAAATGTGACAATTTCACTCTGAATATGTAAACAAAAACGTTATTATCAAGGCATTCTAATTGAATAATGATAAACAAACCACTGAAACCACTGATCTACTGTGAGAGTTATAGAAGTGTAACATGCGCATCAACAAGCTGAAGAATTAGAAAGTTTTAAAGGTTGGAAGGTTTGACAAGTTTTGATTTTGATAAATACACGATGTTCACAAGTTCTACCGGCAGACAGTAGAAATATAATGCAAACACATACCTCAGATTGGGGCGAACACATGTTGAGTTTCTCTGTATTTCACGAGCCGATGATGTGGAAGGAGGGGTTCACAATGATGATAATCACACGCAAGGGTTTGATGAAGAAAGCTTTACTGCTTTCGCGGTGTTGATGCGCGCGCTTTCCGATTGGTGTTCCACAAACGATTGCCAGTTACACCGAGCTTTGATGTATAATTTTCTGCATGACAGCCAAAAACAAAGACAATGAAAAAATATTTTAAAAATGGAAGACATTCAGATGCTAAGGAAACGAAACAAAAAGCACTAATTGACATTATTGCACTAGAGCTAGCTTTCATATTGAATCAATGCATTGGCTGTGGAGTATTTCCTGATTTAATGTAACATAGGAAGATTATACCTTTATTCAAATCAGATAGTCATTCTGATCCTTGTAACTATCGACTTAAATCAGTGCTGCCTACATTTAATAAAATATTTAAAATAAATTAACTTAACCAGTTACACAGGCATGGCAGGAGGTTTACTAGATAGTAAGCAGTTCGGATTTACAAAGAGACGCTTCTACTGAGGCCGGTGTTGAGTTAAAATCACATATTTTTTTAATATCTGGGAGGAGTCGTCCAATTCCTTAGGTGTTTTTTGTGATCTGTCGAAAGCCTTTGATTGTGTTCACCATGAAACTCTAATCAGGAAACTACATAACTATGATGTTAAGGGAGTTGCACTTAAGCTTCTCATATCCTACTTAGTGACCGAATACGAGTAGATGTAAATGGTAAGCGTTCTGCAGGGTTAATGGCAAAAATTGGTGTAGCACAAGGATGTGTAGCACAATACTCGGCCCTTTCTTGTTTTTTATTTATATAAATGATCTACCTACCTAAACTTGTAAAGGATAATCACGAAATTGTGCTTTTTGATAATACAACTATTATTTAAATTAAAGCGAAGACTTACTAAATTTGACGATGTAAACAGTGCATTATCTAAAGTTATAAAATGGTTCAATATAAACAACCTATTTCTAAACGAGAAAAAAACTCAGTCCATGCGTTTTATACTGCCCAGTATGAAAGCTAACGAAAAATTAAAAACGAAGAGATAGATCTTGTCGACACCACAGTGTTCTTAGGCATTATAAAATAGAGGCTAGTGAAACACTTAGATATATCTAAGGAAAGATATATTTAAGGAAATAAATATCACAACAGTGCTCTGTCATGACAGTATAACAGTCATGTGGTACCCATAACACAAGTTCTGCTTACTTTTGGCCCAGATTAAGCTGTGTGAAATGTCCGGTGTTATTTATTAATTGTTATTTATTTATTTAAAGTCAAAGTCCATAATCATTATCTGTCCTTATTTAGTACCTGCAAACTGGTTCGTTGCTCACTATAGAAAGTTGTTTGTGGTTATGTATGTTCTAATTCTTTGTGTAAATTTTGTTTTGTTTAATTATTATCATATTATATTTTATATTTTTATTAGATTGGTATATATTATGTTATGTAACTTTTTGTACACTGCCTTATTTATTTTTTGTCTATCTCGGCCGTCCAAAGGTTGCCTGGAACAGATCGATTATTGTGATAAGGCCATTGTACAACTTTAATGCTAATTATCTTATGTATGTTCTGTCTGTGTACAATCAAGCGTTAATTAGCGTTATCTATTTATTATTAAAGAGGTCAGATTTTTGGGGTGTACTTTAGACTTGACTTTATGTTATGATAGCCATATAGACCAAATGTGTTGTTGACCAAATATGACCAAAGGTCAGCTAGTGTAAATTATGCTTTATTTAAGTTGAAACCATAGAATAATTCCATCTATTCTACCATACAAATGAGTAGGCACATGAATTGTTAATTATCTGATTTGCAAACGTGATTAGTAAAAAAACCTAGGTTATTATAAAAGTGTAATATTAATCATTCATACTGTACAATTTGACATGCCAATGTTATGTTAATGTAAGGAAATGGTTAAATAGATGAAATTTAATATATGATATGAAAATTTAATTTATGTTCACAAAAATATTCAATTGCTTAAAGAAAATAGCGATTATCATAATATTCATACTAAAAATAAAGTTAGGCTAGCTAAAATTAATAAATATTATCTAATATACCTACCCAATGTGTATCATGTGTATGTATATCGCTTCTACGTACCAACGTACTGTCGATTGCCAAATTTAAAAACGTAATGAAACAGAAACTGTCTCATAAAGCATATTATAAAATAAAATATTATTTAGATGACAAAAGAGGTTGGGATGAATCTATAATGTTTTGATATGATTTGATTCTCTATAAGTTAACACACTAAGAAGATGCCTTTGCATGTTCCTCTCTCTGGCCGGAACCCAAATTGAGTTTTGGTAAGAATCGACTTTGATACGATGGGCGATTCAAGAGTATGGTGTTGATAGAGGTGATATGCCTCTAATGAAGTTGGAGTGGTTTGCTTTGTTCTTATACAAAGAACATAATGCAAGAGACTTTGAAGCAATCTGAATCATCCCACATGCGTGCAAACAGTTTTCACAGTGCAACGTGCAGATTCTCGCTTCTCGCTTTGAAAATTTTACCACAGAAATTATCAATGCTTACAGCTGTCCTGTTCTGCTGCTGTTTTATTGGAAAAGCAGTTTTTAGTGTTAGAGGACACAAGCTCAGTTTTCAATGGCAGTTCAGAGAAAGAATGTATGAATTGTAGATCAGCTAATCGATCAACGTTGAGTAGTTGTTTAAAGTGCTTTGCCCAGCGATTCAAGTTATCACCTCTATTGGTTAGTGGAATTACAACTAGTGATACCAACGGTATTGAGTTGTGTCTGATCGGAGGTGTCATTTTTTGAACCTCATTATAGAAAGTGCCAAGTTTCTTTATGGCTGACCATTGCATATAAAGTGCCTTTTCTTGCTATCTTTCTAATATGAGAATTCCTGCTTTTGAAACGCTTTAATAAACTCGATTAGTATTACCTAGTTTGTTAGGAAGTTTTCGGTGTTTCCTAAATACATCGGTGATTAATGTCTCATTCTCACCGAACTACTGTAGAACTGTAGTCTGCATGTTTAAGAACTTTGCGATGCAGAAATTTGCTACTTGTTTTAATGAGGTTTGTCGATAGAGCCTGCCAGATGTTTTAAGGGCACCATGCTCATCATTGCTCAAGCGATTCCAGAGTACTATGTATTGCCTCGTACAATTTCGTAAACGATGGCATTCCAATGATAAGATCAGGAACCAGGAGTCGGAAATAAGTGTTCGTGATTAAAAGTTCTAACTGAGCAAAAATTGGCAGTTACAATTCATATTACCTATATCGTTCCTACCGAGATTCAAAATCTCGCATTAAAATTACCTAGTAAATGGATCTGCTCATGTTGTTGAATTTTGGTAAGTGTTTGTGTCAGTTCTTCATAAATTTTATCTTTTATGTTATATGACTTATCTAGAGTAGGTGCTCTAGAGAATTCTGTTTAGTTTAAGATTAAGTTAAAGAAGTTGTTGTTTGCACGATGAAGACGACCTCTGTGGCGCAAACTTCTGTGGCGCAATGGGCCAAGGCTCAGCCGGGCCTTGGCCCACTGCGCCACAGAAGTTTGCGGGTTCAATTCCCGCCGCGGGACAAATGTTTATATGATCCGCAAGTATTTGTCTCAGGTCTGGGATGTTTCTTTGTATAATATGTATTATTAAAAAAATATTATGTAAGTAGTACCTATATCAGTCATGTGGTACCCATAACACAAGCTCAGCTTACTTTGGTGCCAGATGATACTGTGTGAAAAGACCGGCATCATTTTTTATTTAATATTATTATTATAAGAATAAGATCAACTTTTCGAATAGATCGAATAGTGTGAACAATTCTGGACACTCTGGTCTGAAAATGTATCCATGAAAAGTAATTCTTCATTCTTCACTAAGAGGGCCGTGAATCATAACGATTTGAATCATATATTATTGACATGAATGTTACTCCGATACTATTATTACATTGCGTACATTGCGTGACCAAGAGCTAGCTTCAATCTGGCTCAGCGTATTAGCATTGCCATTCAACGTAGCAATGCCGCCAGTATTTTGGGAACGCTGCCCTACTGCAGTGATCAGTTTAGCTATCTATAGATCATTTTAAACGGTACTTAGATAGCTCAACTGTTTCACATGTATTTTATATTGTATATTATTCTGTACATTTTATTAATTATTTCTTTATTATTACATAGTTCTTATCATGTCACTAGTTATTTCAAAGAAGTGTGGTGAAAGGATTACAGTGCGCTCCAGAGACTCCTTTCGTACACTTGGCACACTCCTTTCGCTCGTCTTCAAACTAAAATCCTCGTTTTTCTCGTTAGTTTTCCTCGTGATGTTTTCAATAACCGTTTGAGAGCACTGGTATAGTATTGTAATATGTACCTACATGTTTTCTAACAGAAAAATGCATTCGTGCACGGCTGGATTCAAAACATGACCTTGGTTTCGGAAGGAGGCGAATAATATATTGCTCTCGTAGTAATTCATCTTTCAATTCACCAACGTACTTTGTTGTCAAAGTGCATTTTATTTACACCTGTGCATATTGATATTGTGCTAGTATATATATGGCTTGAAGGTAATTTATTAATCATTTGTAATAGGTTTTAAAGACAGCGTGTATCTGAAAGAGCATGCAATAACCCTTAATATGAAGACTTTTATTGCTCTTTTACTCTGCTGTCTGGTAAGTTTGACAAAAACTAAATTACTACTTTGTATCGCGTCACTTTTTTTGAACCAGTCAGTGCGATATAAGGAATAAATGTGCGCCTCAGAGGGTCCTTTCGTACACTGAATGAATGATATAATAACCTTGATTTCACACCTTAGCTAGCAAATAAACATTTTGACTTGACACATGTATTCATAATTTTTTAGTTTCCACGACTCTTAAGCGACTATTTTTTCCAGTCAGTGGCCAAAAGCCTAATAGCTAAATAAAAAATAGTTTCAATTTCTCTTACAAAGGTACATCAGTTATTCGTAAGTGCAATAAATCATAGACATGTTTTGCGAGAGTCGAGAGAGAGTGGTGCCGAGAAAGGTTCGTGAAACCTGTGTGTTTCAAGTTACTATAGATGTAGGCTTCCGTTACGTTCCTCCAAATAAAGGAAGCGCTCAGAAGAAAATATAACTGCCATCCATTACTACCCATCCAGGTACTGACGTCGTAGAAATTTCATTGATTGACTGACCTTTCAGTTCTACCTTCTGCGCCGTAGGTTGGGGGTTCGATTCCTTCCGTGGACAAACAGTTGGTGATGAACCTATGTTTATCATCATCAAACATCTATATGTTTGTTCTGTGTCTGGGCGTTATAAAGTACCATAAGTATGTATTTCACAATATAATTCATAATATCAGTCATATAGTCACCATAAATAAAATAAATGATATCATGGTATATCCAATACGTCATTATAATATGTTTTCCTTCCACAGCTGGCTGGCTGCTATGCTTTTCCAAATCCTAAGTATTATGGTATGATGTATAAATCTCTATATAATCAATTGTGTTAAGTTTCTTAAATACAATTATCTCAATTAAAATCAATAATTTCATTTGAAAGAATAAACAAATAAATTAGACAAGCATGTGACCATCCACAGTGAAGGCTTCCGCAGTCAGAAAGCATAAGAATGACAAGTGGTCAGATCCCAAACCTATTCAACACCATCTAGTCAGCACAATACAATAATTATGTATGAAGTTTTCATGTTTTTTTAACTACACTCTATCAAAAAGGAGGAGGTTCTCAATTCGTCGGAATCTTTTTTTTTTATGTATGTTCACTGATTACTCGAAAACGGCTGAACCGATTTGAAACATTCTTTTTTTGTTTGAAAGGGTATACTTTACAGGTGGTCCCATATAAATTTTATCAAAATCGGTCGAGCTGAAAAATAAACGAAAATATAAAAATTGTATACATCGATGATGTTTTCATGTATTTTCATACCTCGCTGTCTAATTGGAGCGTTGCGTTTATTTGGCCTACCCAAATTATATATATACAAAATACATCTACTTTCCACTAAAAATGTATTATAGGCTTAAATTTCATTCAATGAAGTCGGTTTCTTTTTAGTTTTTAAAACGTAATTATTAACGTTTACAAATCATTTACAGCCTTACTAGCCGTCATATTTTTTCATATAATTTCAGCATAATAATATGTTACTATTTTGAACCTTAGTGATGATATATAATAAGTTATTAGTAAGGTAATACGGTGTGCCACACTCGCAATTAGGAAAATAAAATCTACCCCAATTTATATGTTTGTACTTACACCAAACTAAGTTCTTTTCTAAGTTTTAACTCGTAACTGAACTTTGCAGAGGCTATTCAAAAGCAAAATTCTAATAGTCTGCGAGTAGAACTTTTGATTAGTGGCGGACATATAGACAGACAGACAGAAAACAGACAGACAGACGGACAAGGCGAAACTATAACCTATGTTTCTAAATTGTCTTTGCATAAGAGCAATCGGCATCTAAATTCGCCTACCGTTTAAAACGATTCAAAGTTATCTGTGTGATTGTAGTTTCCTTCTTATCATTGCATCACAAATGCTTTTGAACAGTATAGTGAATGGATGAAAGCACGCCTCAGTTGCTTATTTCGTTTTGAATTGCTTTGGATGTGATTGTATAAAAAAACGTTTTTTTTGATAGAACTTTCATAAATGTTTTCATTACTATAAGTAATCATTTTGACTTATTTAAATAATACTAATGCCTAACGCCATTATTACCTTGTGTCTAAAATTAATAATTAATTTATTTCAGGGAAATGCACATCAACAACAATGAAACCCACATCCACAACTCTCTGTCCAACAAAATCAACAAAAACTAAAACAACAAGTTCTTGTCCACCAAAGACCACAACTACAACTCTTTGTCCAACTAAAACCATAACTACAAGTTCTTGCCCAACAATGCCAACAACTACAACAGCTTGCCCAAATAAGCCAACAGTTACCAAGACTACAACTCGTTGTCCAACAAAGTCAACAACTACAACTCATTGTCCAACTAAACCAACTATGACCACATCATCAACTCATTGCCCAACAAAGTCAACAACTACAACTCAGTGTCCAACTAAACCAACAATGACCACAACTACAACATGTTATCCAACAAAGTCAACAACTACAACTCATTGTCCAACTAAACCAACAATGACCACATCAACAACTCATTGTCCAACTAAACCAACAATGACCACAACCACAACTCACTGCTCAACAAAGTCAACAACCACAACTCATTTTCCAACTAAACCAACAATGACCACATCATCAACTCATTGCCCAACAAAGTCAACAACTACTACTCAGTGTCCAACTAAACCAACAATGACCCCAACTACAACTCGTTATCCAATAAATTCAACAACTACAACTCATTGTCGAACTAAACGAACAATGATCACATCAACATCTCATTGTCCAACTAAACCTACAATGATCACAACTACAACTCATTGTCCAACTAAACCATCAATGACCACAACCACAACTCGTTGTCCAACAAAGTCAACAACTACAACTCATTGTCCAACTAAACCAACAATGACCACAACTACAACTCGTTGTTCAACAAAGTCAACAACTACAACTCATTGTCCAACTAAACCAACTATTACCACATCATCAACTCATTGCCCAACAAAATCAACAACTACAACTCAGTGTCCAACTAAACCAACAATGATCACAACTACAACTCATTGTCAAACTAAACCAACAATGACCACAACCACAACTCACTGCTCAACAAAGTCAACAACTACAACTCATTGTCCAACTAAACCAACAATGACCACAAATACAACTCGTTGTCCAACAAAGTCAACAACTACAATTCATTGTCCAACTAAACCAACTATGACCACATCATCAACTCATTGCCCAACAAAGTCAACAACTACAACTCGTTGTCCAACAAAGTCAACAACTACAACTTATTGTCCAACTAAACCAACTATGACCACATCATCAACTCATTGCCCAACAAAGTCAACAACTACAACTCAGTGTCCAACTAAACCAACAATGACCACAACTACAACTCGTTGTCCAACAAAGTCAACAACTACAATTCATTGTCCAACTAAACCAACTATGACCACATCATCAACTCATTGCCCAACAAAGTCAACAACTACAACTCGTTGTCCAACAAAGTCAACAACTACAACTTATTGTCCAACTAAACCAACTATGACCACATCATCAACTCATTGCCCAACAAAGTCAACAACTACAACTCAGTGTCCAACTAAATCAACAATGACCACAACTACAACTCATTGCCCAACAAGGACCAAAACTACAAGTTCTTCTCTAACAAAAACCAGAACTAGAAGTTCTTGTCCAACAAAGACTAAAACATCAGGTTCCTGTCAAACAAAATCATCATTATTTCAGAGAGTTATGTTAAGCTTAAATAATTAAAATGTATTTGACAGTTGGGAGATGTGATGGAAGAGTTGCTTTGCTCTGGTAGGCTCTCAACGTCTTCAACTGAAGTAAACAACGCATTAAGTAAAGGAAATAGTGACTGAAAATCCTCATTCGAGTTTGAGAGAGATAGCAAATAATATCTTTATAAATAATCACTTGGGTATGAAACATGTTGCCGCTCGGCTAGTCCCATAAGACCTGAATTTTCTTCAAAAACTCAATCGCATAAGAGTCTTTGAGGACATGCTAGAAAGAGACAATTCCGACCCATCATTCATGAAACGTATTGTTACTGGTGACGAGACGTGGGTTTACGAGTTTGATATGCAAACTAGTCAACAAGCTTCGGAATGGCGCCATACAACTGAACCGAAACCAAAAAAACCACGCCAAAGTCGATCAAAACTTAAAGTCATGCTGGCAGTTTCCTTTGACTATCGCGGTGTTGTGCACTCGGCATTCTTGGCGGAAGGTCAAATAGTAAATAAAGAATATTGTTTGATCGTTATGTGGCGTTTCAGAGAGCAAATTCGAAGGAAAGGGCCATTTATGAAAAGAAATAACTTGGATATTGCACGACGATAATGCGTCTTCGCACAAGGCCATCATTGTAAACGAACTTTTGACCAAAAACTTATGGTATTTGTTACCATCGAGCAACCACATTATTTACCAGATGGCTCCAGCCGACTTCTTTCTTTTATTCTTATCTCAAATTACCACTTCGTGCCACCCGTTTTAGTTCATAACAAGACATGAAGGAGAATTTGCGGTAAGAACTGTACTCAATTCCGGAAAAAGCGTTTAAAAAATGTTTAGATGATTGGATTATTCGTAGGCGAAAGTGTATCGTTTTGTGAAGGAGCATACTTTGAAGGCTGTAAAATAAATGACTAACTAACTGGATGAATAATTTTTTTTTAAGTGAAAACTTCTTTTAGCGCGGTACGCATATATTTAGATGAGGTAAAACCTCTGGATTCGCGACAACGTTACCGTTTAGGGGCGAGACGCAGGGCTGCCGCGCTCGCCCCAATTGATTATAAACCTTAATTCACATGTTTTCAGTCTACTTTTGTATGGGGAAGTTTACAGAGTTAGGTTCTTTGATATATTATCTACATTTTGAACAAAAAATATTGCATCATCTGTGTTCGTTCAGTATTTGATTGGCAGTCGCCATAATTACTGATTTTGAAGTGATATATTACTTAACTCTAACGCGCCAAAATAAGTTTTCACTTCTGTCGGCACTCCCGGAGTGCAACCCGATTTTTTTTTATACTATCGATCGTTTCCGTAACAACTTTTAGATATTTGGGCCTTTTATATAAGGAGACGCGCAAGGATGGGTTAGCCGCCTACATGCGGAAAAAGGCAGTCTTTCTGCTCCGCTGAGTTCGCGGGAGTACCAACACCATCCTGATAGTGTTATGATGGCAATAGCGGGCAAATGCGATGGCCCCCTATTCAGGCACTGTATTAGGGTACTGATTAATTAATAATCAGTCTAAATTAAATTGAATCTGACTGTCGACTATGGACGATCATTGCGTTCTGAATGAATAAATAAATTATTATATTTCTTTCTAAAATCTCCTATCTAAGAGTTTGGAAAACCATTACTTGTTTTCATAGTGGGCAGCTAGAAGTATTTACAACAATTGACGGTATCATTTAAATAATAACATTTGAGATCCCGCTTCGGCCACCAAGATGAAAAATGTTGGTGGCGTTGTACGTTGGTTTCGATTTGAGTTTGACATAGTTTTCAAATAAGTAATTTTGAAGAAACTTGAAGAATGTACGTATATATTTACGACATACGTAAATAAATGTTTTTAAATACAGGGTGCCCCGGAATTAGTATGTTATCCAGAGTTGGGACGATTCGTCGAGAATCGTCCTCACTTACGAGACACACTTACGAGAACACTAAACGGCCTACGACTTTTGTGAATTCGATGATTTTCAATAAAGAAATGTGAAGCAAAGTTTGCTTTAGAAACTGTTGAAATATGTATATTTGCCTACCTATCTTAGCATATCTTAGTAACAGTTATATTAAACTTGTGCAAGCTTATGTAAGTAAGCAACGAGCTTGGTAACATTGTTGACAACATATGATTGTCAATATCAATTATCGAAATGAATAAAAAGTTTATTGCATAGAAATCTTAGGAATTTGACACCGATATCTATTCATTTCCATGTTGGAATCACCCAGTTCATGCTTCAAATACTACTTTCGGGACGCACTGTATCAAAAGCATTAATAAATTGCTTTTTTTTTGTTAATCATTCACGAAAGTACAACATGAAATTAGAATGCATGTCGCTCTGCCCTCAGACAGTTAACCGACACATTTAGCAATAAAGCGCTAGGACCAGGACAAGTTTCTTGCCTGTTCTTCTTGGGATTAGGTTAGTAGGAATTGGCACCTAGATTGACCTAGTATGTAAAACGTTTCAAAGTGATCCTTGTGATTGTATTGAATAAAGTATATATTGACTTTGACTTGACTTTGATAAGTAGTAGTAGAATAAACAAATAAACGTTGTATTTTAAAAATCTGCTTCCATCGAGTTTAGTAAGAGGTTTCAAAGATTTAGTGCAGGCGTAGAGAAGGGTAGAAGCTTACATATTGATATAAATCTCGCTGAGTTTACATTATAGAAGTATCTAATTAATATTTTGTCAGATAAAGTGCATTATGACAAAAACCTGTGATTCTAATACTATCAGAATCAGTAAAAAAAACCACTATAGTGTTTTTGCACTGAAAAACACCTGAGGCAAAGCAAATGAATTAAAACCCGCCCTAAAATGTAATGATGCGAAATCAAGCCTTCATGCGCCACCTCCGTCGACGAAACGGGGGAACAGACGGTAAATAATCAATATACAGAGCTGTAAATAATGCTTGAAAAATACCTATAAAAAAAGATATGGCTTTCCTTTAAAAATTGTCTGTTCTGTTCAAATATTATACATGTGATGTATTATTTCAAAGTCTGCGTTGAAAGTCTGTATAGATGTTTGTATGTTTAGAAGTTTACAGGAATGGCCATGCGTATGTTACCCATTACTTGCATTAAAGTTATCATAAATAATACATACTAGCTGACCCGACAGACGTTATCCTGTCTTAACTATGAATATTTAATTTAAATTGGTAAAATCTTTAACTGTTAAACAACTGACAGTTATGTAAAACGCAATGTAGTTACATTAGAAAAGTTTATTTTGTCAAAAGGCATAAGAAATCTCAAGGCCTACCGTTAGGCTCGCTAAAGTTAATAAATATTTTATAGTGTACCCAATGTGTACGCTTCTGCGTACTTACGTACGTACTCTCGATTGGCAGATTTAAAAACGTAATAAAACAGAAATTGTCAAATAAAGAATATTATAAAATAACATATTATTTAGATGACAAAAGAGGTTGGGATGAATCTATAATGTTTTGATATGATTTGATTCTCCATAAGTTAACATACTAAGAAGATGGCTTTGCATGTTCCTCTCCCTGGCCGGAACCCAAATTGAGTTCTGGGAAGAATCGACTTTGTTACGGGTACTTGGCGATGCAAGAGTATTCTCGCAAATACTTTACCTGGTGTTGATAGAGGTGATATGCCTCTATGCTTCTATGCCTCTAATGCAGTTGGAGTGATTTGCCTTGTTCAAAGAACATATACAAAGAGCATATATGCGAGAGACTTAGAAGCAATCTGAATCATCCCACATTCGTGCAAAAAGTTTTCACGAAAAAGAATGAAGAAAGAAAGAAGTTCAGAGAACGAATGTATGAATTGTAGATCAACAAATCGATCAACGTTGAGTAGTTGTTTAAAGTGCTGTGCACAGCGATTCAAGTTGTCATCTCTATTGGTCAGTGGATTGACAACTGTGATATCAACGGTACTGAGATGTGTCTGATCGGACGTGTCATTTTTTGAACCTCATTATAGAAAGTGCCAAGTTTCTTTGAAGCTGATGCCCATTGCATATAAAGTGCCTTTTCTTGCCATCTTTCTAATATGAGAGTTCCTGCTTTTGATACGCTCTAATAAGGTCGATTAGTATTACCTAGTTTGTTAAGAAGTTTCCGGTGTTTCCTAAATACATCGGTGATTACAGTCTCATTCTCACCGATCTAGTCTGCATGTTTATGAACTTTGCGATACAGAAATTTGCTACTTGTTTTAATGAGGTTTGTCGATAGAGCCTGCCAGATGTTTTAAGGGCACCATTCCCATCATCAAGCGATTCCAGAGTACTATGTAGAGCTTGATCGTAAATCTTCCTCTTTGTAATATACTGAAGACCACATACGTTTGTGCAGGGTTTTACAAAATTTCTGTGCCGCTTTGGGCCAAGGCTCAACCGGGCCTTGGCCCACTACGCCACAGAAGGTTGCGGGTTCGATTCCCGCCGCGGGACAAATGTTTATATGATCTGCAAGTATTTGTCTCAGGTCTGGGATGTTTCTTTGTATAATATGTATTATTAAAAAAATATTATGTAAGTAGTACCTATATCAGTCATGTGGTACCCATAACACAAGCTCAGCTTACTTTGGGGCCAGATGATACTGTGTGAAAAGTCCGGCATCATTTTTTATTCAATATTATTATTATATGAATAAGATCGAGTTTTTTGTATAGTGTGAACAATGCTGGTGACTCTGGTATGGTAGATCCATGAAAAGTAATTCTTCATTCTTTACTAAGAGGGCCGTGAATTATAACGATTTGAATCATTGCGTGACCCAAGAGCTGGCTGCTATCTGGCTCATCGTATTAGCATTGCCATTTAACGTAGCAATGCCGCCAGTATTTTGGGAACGCTGCCCTCCTGCAGTGATTACATAGTTCTTATCATGTCACTAGTTATTTCAAAGCAGTGTGGTGAAAGGATTACAGTGCGCCCCAGAGACTCCTTTCGTGCACTTGGCACACTCCTTTCGCTCGTCTTAAAACTTTTTAGGTTTTACGACAGTTTTCCTCGCGATGTTTTGATGTACCTACGTACTTTGTTGTCAAAGTGCATTTTATTTACACCTGTGCATATTGATATTGTGCTAGTATATATAATATATGGCTTGAAGGTAATTTATTAATCATTTGTAAATTTATTCTTCTACTACTCTGCTGTGTGGTAAGTTTAACAAAAACTAAATTACTACTTCGTATCGCATCACTTTTTTTGAACCAGTCAGTGCGATATAAGGAATAAATGTGCGCCTCAGAGGGTCCTTTCGTACACTGAATGAATGATATAATAACCTTGATTTCACACCTTAGCTAGCAAATAAACATTTTGACTTGACCCATGCCTTCGTAACTTTTTAGTTTCCACGACTCGCCTAATAGCTAATAGCTAAATAAAAAATAGTTTCAATTCCTCTTACAAAGGTACATCAGTTATTCTTAAGTGCAATAAATCATAGACATGTTTTGCGACAGTCGAGAGAGAGTGGTGCCGAGAAAGGTTCGTGAAACCTGTGTGTTTCAAGTTACTATAGATGTAGGCTTCTGTTACGTTCCTCCAAATAACGGAAGCGCTCAGAAGAAAATACAACTGCCATCCATTACTACCCGTCCAGGTAGAAATCGTACGTCGTAGAAATTTCATTGACTGAATGGCCTTTCAGTTCTACCTTCTGCGCCGTAGGTTGGAGGTTCGATTCCTTCCGAGGACAAACATTTGGTGATGAAAACCTAAGTTCATCATCATCCAACATCTATATGTTTGTTCTGTGTCTGGGCGTTATAAAGTACCATAAGTATGTATTTCACAATATAATTCATAATATCAGTCATATAGTCACCATAATAAAAATAAATTATATCATGGTATATCCAATACGTCATTATAATATGTTTTCCTTCCACAGCTGGCTGGCTGCTATGCTGTTCCAAATCCTTAGTATTATGGTATGATGTATTAATCTCTATATAATCAATTGTGTTTCAAGTTTCTTGAATACAATGATCTCATTAGAAATCAATAATTTCATTTGAAAGAATAAACAAATCAATTAGACAAGTGCATGTGACCATCCACAGTGAAGGTTTCCGCAGTCAGTAAGCATAAGAATGACAAGTGGTCAGATCCCAAACCTATTTAACACCATCTAGTCAGCATAATACAATAATTAAGTATGAAGTTTTCATGCTTTTTTAACGTTTACAAATCATTTACAGCCGTCATATTTTTTCATATAATTTCATCATAATAATATGTTACTATTTTGAACCTTAGTGATGATATCTTCGAAATACTTACCTTACAGTGTGCCACACTCGCAATTATAAAATAAAATCTACCCCAATTTATGTGATTGTACTTACACCTAACTAAGTTCTTTTCTAAGTTTTAACTCGTAACTGAACTTTGCAGAGGCCATTAAAAAGCAAAATTCTAACAGTCTGCGAGTAGAACATTTGATTAGTGACGGACATATAGACAGACAGACAGAAAGCAGACAGACAGACGGACAAGGCGAAACTATAAGGGTACCTTATGTAATTTGGAACCCAAAAATTGCTTAATACAGCTTCTTGTCTGTTTCTACATTGTCTTTGCATAAGAGCAATCGGCATCTAAATTCGCCTACCGTTTAAAACGATTCAAAGTTATCTGTGTGATTGTAGTTTCCTTCTTATCATTGTATCACAAATGCTTTTGAACAGTATAGTGAATGGATGAAAGCACGCTACAGTTGCTTATTTCGTTTTGAATTGCTTTGGATGTAATTGTATAAAAAAA
This sequence comes from Lampropteryx suffumata, assembly GCA_948098915.1. Taxonomy (NCBI): domain Eukaryota; kingdom Metazoa; phylum Arthropoda; class Insecta; order Lepidoptera; family Geometridae; genus Lampropteryx; species Lampropteryx suffumata. The sequence continues at coordinate 15,990,602 of OX402557.1, read as the reverse complement.
CGTTTTTTTAGATAGAACTTTCATAAATGTTTTCATTACTATAGGTAATCATTTTGACTTATTTAAATAATGCTAATTATACTAATTATAATATTAATAAAAAAATAAAAATTAGTTAGTACTAAAAATACTAACTAATTTATTTCAGGGAAATGCACATCAACAACAAAGAAACCCACATCCACAACTCTCTGTCCAACGAAATCAACTAAAACTAAAACAACAAGTTCTTGTCCACCAAAGACCACAACTACAACTCTTTGTCCAACAAAAACCAAAACTACAAGTTCTTGTCCAACTAAAACCATAACTACAAGTTCTTGCCCAACAATGCCAACAACTACAACAGCTTGCCCAAATAAACCAACAATTACCACAACTACAATTCGTTGTCCAACAAAGTCAACAACTACAACTCATTGTCCAACTAAACCAACAATGACCACATTATCAACTCATTGCCCAACAAAGTCAACAACTACAACTCAGTGTCCAACTAAACTAATAATGACCACAACTCAAACTCGTTGTCCAACAAAGCCAACAACTACAACTCATTGTCCAACTAAACCAACAATGACTACATCAACAACTCATTGTCCAACTACACCAACAATGTTCATAACTACAACTCATTGTCCAACTAAACTAACAATGACCACAACCACAACTCACTGCTCAACAAAGTCAACAACTACAACTCATTGTCAAACTAAACCAACAATGACCACAACTACGACTCGTTGTCCAACATGTCAACGACTACAACTTATTGTCCAACTAAACCAACAATGACCACAATTACAACTCGTTGCCCAACAAAGTCAACAACTGCAACTCATTGTCTAAGTAAACCAACAATGACTACAACTACAACTCGTTACCCAACAAAGTCAAGAACTACAACTCATTGCCAAACAAAGACAACAACTACAACACATTGTCCATCTAACCCAACAATGACCACAACTACATCTCGTTGTCGAACAAAGTCAACAACTACAACTCAAATCCCAACAAGGACCAAAACTACAAGTTCTTGTCCAACAAAAACCTAAACTACAAGGTTGTTAAATAAATAAATTATTTCGGAGAGTTATGTTATGCTTAAATAATTAGAAGATATAATTAAAACTTGTATTTGAAAGTTAGGAGATGTGTGGAAGATTTGCTTTGCTCTGGTAGGCTCTCAACGTCTTCAACTGAAGTTAGCATCGCATTAAGTAAAGGAAATAGTGACTGAAAATCCTCATTCGAGTTTAAGAGAGATAGCCGCTGAATTTTTAGTGTCTCACGAGTCGATCCGTACCATTTTAAATAATCACTTCGCTATGAAACATGTTGCCGCTCGGCTAGTCCCATAAGCCCTGAATTTTCTTCAACTCGCATAAAAGTCTCGAAGGACATGCTAGAAAGAGTCAATTCCGACCCAACATTCACGAAACGAATACTGGTGACGAGACGTGGGCTTAAGAGTTTGACATGCAAACTAGTCAACAAGCTTCGGAGTGGCGCCATACAACTGAACCGAAACAAAAAAAACCACGCCAAAGTCGATCAAAAGTCAAAGTCATGCTGGCAGTTTTCTTTGACTATCGCGGTGTTGTGCACGCGGCATTCTTGCCGGAAGATCAAATAGTAAATAAAGAATATTGTTTGATCGTTATGCGGCGTTTAAGAGAGCAAATTCGAAGAAAAGGGCCAGATTTATGAAAAGAAATTACTTGGATATTGCACCACGATAATGCGTCTTCGCACAAGGCCATCATTGTAAACGAACTTTTGACCAAAAACTCATGGTATTTGTTACCATCGAGCAATCACCTTATTTACCAGATGGCTCCAGCCGACTTCTTTCTTTTATTCTCAACTCAAATTACCACTTCGTGCCACCCGTTTTAATTCATTACAAGACATAAAGGAGAATTCGCGGTGAGAACTGTACTGAATTCCGGAAAAAGCGTTTAAAAAATGTTTAGATGATTGGATTATTCGTAGGCGTAAGTGTATCGTTTTGTGAAGGAGCATACTTTGAAGGCTATAAAATAAATGAACAACTAACTGGATGAATAACTTTTTTTTTATATAATTCATCGTATCCGTAACAATATTTAGATATATGGGACATTTTTGACAAAGGAACAGGATGTGGCGAATGCATTTGATAGTTTTTTCTCAGATATACCAAAAATAGTGACCAAATCGTGAAACTCTTCAGCCTCCAGAGCTTCCGTTCTATTAGAATCTAGTGTTGCAAAATGTAAGAATGAGTTTAGTTTTAGCTACATTAACGAGGCTAGTATTGTAAAAGCATTCAAGTTAATTAATATAAAAAATACAGAAGATCTTTGGGGAGTGTCTACAAAGGTGCTGGGTGTCATTATCTTAGATATTGCACCATGTTTAGCTTATATTTTTAATAGATGTATCGACGAGGGAGTTTTTCCCGATCTCATGAAACACAGTAAACTCATTCCTATGTTTAAGTCTGGAAGTGAAAGTGATCTCGCTAATTATAGACCGATATCGATATTACCTGCTTTAAGTAAAATCTTTAAAAAAATAATTCTTAATCAGTTATTATACCACTTTAACGTTAACGGCCTGCTACATAGTAATCAATACGGATTTACTAAAGGTCGATCAACAGCTGATGCAGGTATAGCGCTCTTAAAGCATATATTTGAGGCCTGGGAGAAGTCACAGGATGCAGTTGGGGTATTCTGCGATCTATCTAAGGCCTTTGACTGTGTGAGTCATGCAACCCTAATCACAAAGTTAAAATATTATGGCATTAAAAACCGGGCGATTGAGCTCATACAGTCTTATCTATCCAATAGAGTCCAGAAAGTAGACGTGGGTGGTGAGAGGTCTTTGGGATCAATTATTGATATAGGGGTACCTCAGGGATCGATACTAGGCCCTTTTTTATTCCTAGTATACGTTAACGATTTACCTTTTTTTGTAAAAAATATTTGTGATGTAGTTTTATTTGCAGACGATACGTTTTTAATTTTTAAAGTTGATAGAGGTAAAACCAGTATATGCGATAACGTAAATGAATCCTTATCGTTAGTTCTTAACTGGTTCACTGTAAATAATCTTTTGCTTAATTCCAAAAAAACTAAATGTATCAAATTCACTTTGCCAAATGTTATTCATAGCCCGTCCAACATTGAAATAAATGGAGAGGCAATGAATCTTGTAAATTCCACGATCTTCCTAGGTCTTAATATTGATGCAAAACTACAGTGGGGACCACAAATTGAAACGCTTGCTGGTAGGCTTAGTTCCGCTGCATATGCAGTTCGTGCGATACGGTGGCTTACTGATGAAGCTACAGCTAGACTAGTTTATTTCAGTTACTTCCATAGTGTTATGTCATACGGCATCATTCTCTGGGGGAAAGCAGCTGATATTGGTAAAATATTTGTAATTCAAAAAAGGGCAATACGTGCCATTTATAAAATGAAACCACGAGAATCTTTGAGAGAAATATTTACAGAAATTAATATTCTCACAATAGCTTCACAATATATATATGAAAATTTGTTATATACACATAAAAATAGAGATGGGATTCAGCAAAATAGTGACCTTCATAAAATCAACACTAGGAATAAACATAAATTATACATCCCTAGGCTTCGACTAGAAAAAGTTAATAAGTCATTTATGAGGAACACGGTGCGAAATTTAAAGCATACATTAAAGGTAGTCTTTTGAAGAAAGCTTATTATAATATAGATGACTATATTATTGATAAGAATGCATGGCCTCATGTCGCTCTGCCGTCAGACAGTTAACCGACACACTTGAAATGTATAAACTCTCTTGTATTTGTATTTCGTAGTTAAGGTAGTTATAAGATGGATCATATAAAAAAGCGCTAGGACCAAGACGAGTTTCTTGCCAATTCTTCTCGAGCTTGGGTTAGGATGAATTGGCACCTAAATTCACCTAGTATGTAAGACGTTTTAAAGTGATCCTTGTGATTGTATTGAATAAATCATCTTTTGACTTTGACTTTGACTTTGATTTATATACGGAGACGTGCAATGATGGGTCCGCCGCTTACATGCGGAAAAAGGCAGTCTTTCTACTGCGCTGAGTTCGCGGGAGAACCAACACCATCCTGATAGTGTTATGATGGCAATAGCGGGCAAGTGCGATAGCCCTCTATTCAGGCATTGTATTAGGGTACTGATTAATTAATTAATAATCAGTCTAAATTAAATTGAATCTGACTGTCGACTATGGACGATCTATGCTATCTAAATGAATAAATAAATTATTATATTTGTATCTGAAATCTTCGAATTTAGAGTTTGGAAAACCATCACTTGTTTTCATAGTAAGTAGAGGAAGAAGTATTGACAACAATTGACGGTGTCATTTAAATAATAACATTTGAGATCCCGCTTCGGCCACCAAGATGAAAAACATTGGTGGCGTTGTACGTTGGTTTCGATTTGAGTTTGACTGTAGTTTTCAAATAACAAATTCTAAAGAAACTTGAAGAAGGTACGTATATAATTACGACACACGTAAATAAATGGTTTTAAATACAGGTTGCCCCGGAATTAGTATGTTATCTAGAGTGAGGACGATTCTCAACACCTACGAGAACACCAAACTACTTTGCTTTAGAAACTGTTGAAGATGTATATTTGCCTACCTATCTTAGAAGATCTTAGTAGCAGTCAAATTAAACTTGTCCAAGCTTATGTAAGTAAGCAACGTGCTTGGTAACATTGTTGACAAAATATGATTGTCAATTTCAATTATCAAAATGAAGTAAAAAGTTTTTTGCATGGAAATCTGAGAAATTTGTCACCGATATCTGTTCATTTCCATGTTGGAATCACCCAGTTCATGCTTCAAATACTACTTTCGGGGTGCACTGTATCAAAAACATTAATAAATTGCCTTTTTTTGTTAATCATTCACAAAAGTACATCATGAAATAAGAATGCATGTCGCTCTGCCTTCAGGCAGTTAACCGACACATTTGAAATGTATAAACTCTCTTTTATTCGTTTTCGTAGTTATGATAGTTATATGATGGATCATGCAAAAAATCGCTAGAACCAGGACGAGTTTTTTGCCGGTTCTTCTCGGGATCGGGTTAGTAGGAATTGGCACCTAGATTCACGTTGTATGTAAAACGTTTCAAAGTGATCCTTGTGATTGTGTTGAATAAAGTATCTTTTGACTTTGACTTGACTTTGATAAGTAGTAGTTGAATAAACAAATAAACGTTGTACTTTTAAAATCTGCTTCCATCGAGTGCAGTAAGTGTAAGTATCAAAAATTTAGTGAAAGCGCGAGAAAGCCAGAAGTTTACATATAGATATAAATATCGCTGAGTTTACATTATAGAAGTATCTAAATAATATTCTGTCAGATAAAGTGTATATTTGTCAAAAACCTGTAATTCTAATACTATCAGAATAAGTAAAATAACCACTATGGTGTTTTAGCACTGATAAGCACCTGATAGACCAGGGTAGAAGTATTTAAAAAAAATAAAAATAGAAATAAAAATTGTAGGATGAAACCCATTGGAAAAGGAGAAGAATATTATAAAAATGAAAGAAAAAATAATTTACGGCCGATCTGAGGTCGGGAAGGGAAGGGTGAGTTTTTAGTGGTAAAAAACGGTTTATCTCGATTTCCGTCAAAACTACAAGTCCTATGGAAAAAAATCAAATTGCAAAGTTGTAGGTAATAAAAAGATCTACAACTTTTTTACATACATTTTTTTTCACGAAATTTGGTAAAAAGTTACCTTTTTTGTTCCAAATACACTGTAATTTATTTGATTTGATATATTAATTTTTTCACCTTATTTTGACTTAATATCGAAAAAGCACCCTAATTTTTAATCGTAAATTCACCGGTCAAAATAACAGCTTTTTTTCAAAAGTTGGTGTGCTTTCTGTTCGTTGAAATATATATATATATATATATAACTATAGTAAATCTTCTCAGAAAATTTAAAAACTTCGATCTTTTTTACATTTTCTCTGCGATCGACAACTTCGATGAATAAAAGCTAATGTCAAAGTCTCAATTTTTTTGTATTTATTGTCAATTCTTTTCTTGCTGGACACCACTAAACGACTCAAAGCTGCTTTTTTTATTTCATAGACTTGCTCATCATCTGCCTTATTGCAGATTATACAAACAGATTCATCCATACTGATAATCTGAGAAGACAAAATCGAATTAAAATGCCCTTACAATTTTATTGTGAGTATAACTAAATTTGTTTGTGCAAAATAAACGAGATTATTATTTTTAAATCTTGTACTAAAATATCATTCAATTTAGGTTATGTTAGGTTAAGCATACTATTTATGAAAGAAAATATTTCTATTTTTATGTTAGAGTTGATTGATCCAGATTAAAATAACGAAAGTATACCTTGCTATGCAGATTCAAAATTTTTTTTAAAAGTAAATTTGTCACAATTCTCTTAAAGTAACTCAGCCTGCACGTGTATTTTTATAAACGATGTTGTACACTGCTCTGTATATCGAATACTGGCTAACGGTTTTTACAGCTGCTACGAAATAGCAGGTATGTAGTAAGGCCCAGACCCGCCTAGCCCCTTCCCCACTTCTCTATGCAAAACCATTTGATGGGCTAACATTATTCGTAGGTCACTCAGTGATATATAATATATAAATTATCTTAAAATAGTAAAAAAAAGGCATCTACGCATATAATTTAAAGAAGATTCTACAACTGTCTCAAAATATTGTGGATGTCTTATTATACATTAACTTTATTAACTTATTTGTTTGTTGATTATAGTAGTATATTTCGATTTGCAATTTTTTTGTTTATCAATGTATTATGTAATCTTAAGTTTTTCAAGTAAATAAGTGTACATTTTAATAAATAGCTCAAAACTGGATATAATTAAAAAAAAAATCTAATTCGAGTTTCTTTCGATTTTTTAAATTTTCTGAGAAGATTAATGTATAATATATATATTTTTTTACACCATCGGAAGGTAGAGATTTCAACGAACAGAAAGCACACCAATTTTTTGAAAATAGCTGATATTTTGACGGGTGAATTTTCGATTGAAAATTAGGGTACTTTTTCGAGATTAAGTCAAAATAAGGTAAAAAAAAATTATATATCAAATCAAACAAATTACTGTGTATTTGGGACATAAAAAGGTAACTTTTCACCAAATTTCGTGAAAAAAAAATAATTTTTGTAAAAAATACATATAAAAACCAAAAATTTGGGTTTTTTTGAATTTTTCACATAAATTTTGAGGTTAAGTGAAAAAAGTGTGCATACAAAAGTTGCAGATCTTTTTATTACCTACAACTTTGCCATTTGATTATTTTCCATAGGACTTGTAGTTTTGCCGGAAATCGAGATAAACCGTTTTTTACCCTTAAAAACTCACCATTTACTCACAATATACGGGCGATCTGAGGTCAGGAAGGGGAAGGGCCCTTCCCGACCTCAGATCGCTTGTAAATTATTTTTCCTTCCATTTTTTCAATATTTTCCTCATTTTCCAATGGATTTTATCTAACTATTATTTTTTTGATTTTAAAAATTATCAAAAATTAAAATTAATTTCAAAAATTATCGACCCTGGTCTTTGAAGCAAAGCAAATGAATTAAAAACCGCCCTGAAGTGTAATGTTGCGAAATATCAAGCCTTCACTTGCCACCTACGTCGACGAGACGGGGGAACAGACGGTAAATACTCAATATACAGAGCCATAAATAAAACGTGAAGAACACCTATTAAAAAAGATATAGCTTTCCTTTTAAATTGTCTGTTCTCTTCAAATATTATAAATGTTATGTAATATTAACACTATCTGCGCTGAAAGTCTGAATGGATGTTTGTATGTTTAGAATTTTATATAATGGCCATGCGTATGTTACCCATTAGTTGCATTATATATATTTTTGTCGTTTACTAGTCAGCTTATAATCAGCAAAAAACCGAAAAGTAAAGATCAGGTAAAACGGATTGGGCAACTTGGTCAACTCCCCATATCTTTATACTTAATGGGAATCGAAGTTGTTCGCGTCCGCAGGAGCATACTCTTAGTCAAGTCAAGTCAAAGTCAAAAGATATTTTATCCAATACAATCACAAGGATCACTTTGAAACTTCTTTCATACTACGTGAATTTAGGTGCCAATTCATCCTAACCCAAGCCGGAGAAGAACTGGCAAGAAACTTGTCCTGGTCCTAGCGCTTTTTTGCATGATCCATCTTATAACTGCCTTAACTAAGAAATACTAATACAAGAGAGTTTATACATTTCAAGTGTGTCGGTTAACTGTCTGAGGGCAGAGCGACATGAGGCCATGCGTTCTTATCAATTATATAGTCATTTATAACAACATGCGCAGATCCTTTTACTAGCTAATTTGAATCCCAGAGTGGGCCGTGATTTTTAATCTCGGTAGGTAGGCATGGTATTAGTAATATTAATTGTAACGGGCAATTAATATTACTAATACCAATACCAAAATTAGTTTTAGAAATATACTACTATAATCAAAAAACAAATAAGTTAATAAAGTTAATGTATAATAAGACATCCACAATATTTTGAGACAGTTGTAGAATCTTCTTTAAATTATATGCGTAGATGCCTTTTTTTTACTATTTTAAGATAATTTATATATTATATATCACTGAGTGACCTACGAATAATGTTAGCCCATCAAATGGTTTTGCATAGAGAAGTGGGGAAGGGGCTAGGCGGGTCTGGGCCTTACTACATACCTGCTATTTCGTAGCAGCTGTAAAAACCGTTAGCCAGTATTCGATATACAGAGCAGTGTACAACATCGTTTATAAAAATACACGTGCAGGCTGAGTTACTTTAAGAGAATTGTGACAAATTTACTTTTAAAAAAAATTTTGAATCTGCATAGCAAGGTATACTTTCGTTATTTTAATCTGGATCAATCAACTCTAACATAAAAATAGAAATATTTTCTTTCATAAATAGTATGCTTAACCTAACATAACCTAAATTGAATGATATTTTAGTACAAGATTTAAAAATAATAATCTCGTTTATTTTGCACAAACAAATTTAGTTATACTCACAATAAAATTGTAAGGGCATTTTAATTCGATTTTGTCTTCTCAGATTATCAGTATGGATGAATCTGTTTGTATAATCTGCAATAAGGCAGATGATGAGCAAGTCTATGAAATAAAAAAAGCAGCTTTGAGTCGTTTAGTGGTGTCCAGCAAGAAAAGAATTGACAATAAATACAAAAAAATTGAGACTTTGACATTAGCTTTTATTCATCGAAGTTGTCGATCGCAGAGAAAATGTAAAAAAGATCGAAGTTTTTAAATTTTCTGAGAAGATTTACTATAGTTATATATATATATATATATTTCAACGAACAGAAAGCACACCAACTTTTGAAAAAAAGCTGTTATTTTGACCGGTGAATTTACGATTAAAAATTAGGGTGCTTTTTCGATATTAAGTCAAAATAAGGTGAAAAAATTAATATATCAAATCAAATAAATTACAGTGTATTTGGAACAAAAAAGGTAACTTTTTACCAAATTTCGTGAAAAAAAATGTATGTAAAAAAGTTGTAGATCTTTTTATTACCTACAACTTTGCAATTTGATTTTTTTCCATAGGACTTGTAGTTTTGACGGAAATCGAGATAAACCGTTTTTTACCACTAAAAACTCACCCTTCCCTTCCCGACCTCAGATCGGCCGTAAATTATTTTTTCTTTCATTTTTATAATATTCTTCTCCTTTTCCAATGGGTTTCATCTGCGCATGTGGTCGAATTTTGGTCAATGTTTGAGTCAGTTCTTCATCTTTTATGTCAGCTAACTTATCTAGAGAAATCTGATGTGGAAATTCTTTTAATCCCGTAGTAATTTCTGTTTTGATAGCGAAACCTTTTATTCCTTACCTTTTTTAACTTTTACCATTACCTTTTTAACTTTTTATTCCTAGTATACGTTAACGATTTACCTTTTTTTGTAAAAAATATTTGTGATATAGTTTTATTTGCAGACGATACGTCTTTAATTTTTAAAGTTGATAGAGGTAAAACCAGTATTTGCGATAACGTAAATGAATCCTTATCGTTAGTTCTTAACTGGTTCACTGTAAATAATCTTTTGCTTAATTAAAAAATAAACGAAATGTATCAAATTCACTTTGCCAAATGTTATTCATAGCCCGTCCAACATTGAAATAAATGGAGAGGCAATGAATCTTGTAAATTCCACGATCTTCCTAGGTCTTAATATTGATTCAAAACTACAGTGGGGACCACAAATTGAAACACTTGCTGGTAGGCTTAGTTCCGCTGCATATGCAGTTCGTGCGATACAGTCGCTTACTGATGAAGCTACAGCTAGACTAGTTTATTTCAATTACTTCCATAGTGTTATGTCATACGGCATCATTCTCTGGGGGAAAGCAGCTGATATTGGTAAAATATTTGTAATTCAAAAAAGGGCAATACGTGCCATTTATAAAATGAAACCACGAGAATCTTTGAGATAAATATTCAAAGAAATTAATATTCTCACAATAGCTTCACAATATATATATGAAAATTTGTTATACACACATAAAAATAGAGATGGGATTCAGCAAAATAGTGACCTTCATAAAATCAACACTAGGAATAAACCTAATTTATACATCCCTAGGTTTTGACTAGAAAAAGTTAATAAGTCATTTATGGGAAACACGGTGCGCTTCTATATAATATATAATAAGCTTCCTGAAAATGCAACTATACTACCTATTAAGAAATTTAAAGAATACATTAAAGGTAGTCTTTTGAAGAAAGCTTCTTATAATATAGATGACTATATTATTGAAAAGAATGCATGGCATCATGTCGCTCTGCCGTCAGACAGTTAACCGACACACTTGAAATGTATAAACTCTCTTGTATTAGTATTTCGTAGTTAAGGTAGTTATAAGATGGATCCTATAAAAAAGCGCTAGGACCAAGACGAGTTTCTTGCCAATTCTTCTCAAGCTTGGGTTACGATGAATGATCACCTAAATTCACCTAGTATGTAAGACGCTTCAAAGTGATCCTTGTGATTGTATTGAATAAATCATCTTTTGACTTTGACTAACCAACTCCCGAGCGTCGTGGTGTATGAATTTAGACGGGAGTGGACATATATGCGGATGATATTTCGGTCTGGGGTCGCAATCTCGCAATAGACTCGAACACAATAAGCGACTCAACGAAGTAAGCGGTAAAATATGGTGTAAGTGTATCAAAAATATTTTTTATATTCGTGCCGTTGAAATTAATTTCTTAGGCCTTAAGTTGGATAGTTCAGGGATAAGTCCAATGTCAAGTCGTGTACAAGCTATTAACGATTTGGTGACGCCAATGGATAGAAAAGAGATAGAGCGATTTTTAGGTATGTCTAATTATATATCACGATTAGAATTTTTCTACAACGTATAATAGTATGGAGATGTATTATTATTAATTGATTCTATTTTCCAGAATTTTTCTAATTGGTCTTGAACTGATGATTGTTCTTGATTGACTGTACCTTTCTGGGTGACGCCACAGAATAGATTACAGATTGAGTGAGTTCCTCCTAACATCCAACCAATAACTGTCTCAAATAAGGTTATGCTACCTACCGGAAAATCTATTTTGTTTGGCTGCAGTAGATGCCCGAAAATACCATTCCCTATCAGCAGGTTGATGTAGGAGCAGTGATTGAACTCTGAGTCAGCTAACCTTATACCCTTTGGTATGCCTAAGCTGTTCCTATCTATGCTGCTCTGAAGCCATGGACCGGTTATGCCCTTGATGACCAAACATATTAACTCGAAACTGAAATCAGAATAATTTAATGATAGTTTTATGTTGCACATTTTGTTCGCTGTTGTCCAAACACAGTCAGTCAGGTCAGTCCCCTCACCTGTCTCAATAAGACAGGTGAGGGGACTGACCACATCATTTGTTGGTATGTTATGTTTCTTACAAAAGTATTCAGTTATTAAATTGACTGAGCGGCCAGAGTCTAGTACAGCACGTACAGGAACAGGCCTATGATGGTCTGTATTATGTAGCACCAGCAGTCTTGGAAGCCAAGATCATGCTCCAATGGCTCTGGCTTCACAAGCTTTCCTGGGACCAGCAGGTACGAGATGATATCAAGGACACATACTTAGGTGGCATTTGTCAGGACCTTGTCTAGTTTAAACGATGTACGGGTGCCTAGGCAGGTACTCATTCATGATCAAAATAATGTACAATTACATATCTTTACAGATGCATCTGAAAGTGCTTACGGAGCCTGTGCATACATCAGATCTAACAATGAGAAGTTAGATGATTAGCCGCTGTTACTTCCGTTATAGCTGTGCTTGCTTTGTTGATTGGGACACTCGATGGTCCTTATTAACTCCAACCACCGTCTGGTACGAACCCATCGCGTAAAACAGAGCTATCAGAATCTAAAAGATGCGATATTTATAGATATTTAGTGCGTCAGTAGAGTTAACGCGGGATGATCAGCAGGCAGTATTTAATGATGATGTATGTATCTTGGGTTGTAGATACTACTAACACTTACCTTTGTCTCCACATCTAGACTATCAGCATGAAGTGGAGCAGCTATACAATGTCTTAGCTTTTCCACCAATACCGTAAACAGATCTATAAAAAGACGATACTGTTCCACAAAGTTTCCTTCATATGAGAATGTGAGAGATCGCCTTATTAATTCATTTTTTCTGTGGGTTGATGTTCGGTTTTCAGCAACATCTACCTTTTGCGCACTTTCTTAATGATCAATGCAAATTCCGAGCATTTTCAGCAATTTAAACGGCTCAGAAAACAATAAGAAGTCTCTCGACACAACATGAATTAAAAACGTTAGTTTGAAAGCGCTGTCAAAGATGACGCGATCCGGCAACGTTCGATCAACGTATTTTAAAAATAGATATTCTTCTTCTTCTTCTTTGTTTATGGCATGTGACATAATAATGCCAATTTTGCCAGTGTCAAGTGTTTATGTTTGTTTATGGTCAATTTGTTTAATAAAGTCTTAGTCGATGGTCAATTGTCAATTTTAGACGTCACGCGGAATGGCGTCTAAAATTTTCTTGGGATTCCTCGTCGTTCACATCACATTGCATCACAACACACATTTAATTCAATTCTCCATACCCGTCCTGTAGTCACAATTTAATCATTAAAATTCAGCCATTATTACTGGATAAAACATGCAATAAAACGAATAAAACAGTATTAAATTAGCAGAGCCGTGCTACTTTATGAAATGACAAACGAAGAATCAAAATAGATCTAAATCGTTTCCGTTATAGTGATTAGCGCGGTACGGAATATGTCAAAAATAACGTTTTGACTTTGGTTTTGATTTGGATTAGCTTTGGTTCAAACGTTCAAAATTACCGCAATCGCCCCCCAGGTCTTTTGCGAGATTGCGACCCCAGACCAAAATATGAAAAATGTCCACTCCCGTTATTGAAAATATTTGGTACATCTCATTTTGAAATATCTCCGGCGCGCAGTTAATTCTACATAGCATTTGGAGCCATCGATATCTACCGAAAGGGGTCAAAAACGTACATAGCTTGGAGCTCTATACTTATCCGCAACATATCAGGTTTCTCGACAATTACAATACCCTTACAAAATATAATACCCTTGAAGAATCGATCGAAAGACGCATTCACAATGGGAGGCACAGACTTATCTATCTGTATCTTATATATCTTAGGTAAACAACCTAGTCCCTGAAATATTCATTCATCAAATTTAATTTCAAATATCTCACTTATAATTTGGTTACCTACAATAAGTTTAAGCTCCCGACAAGCATTTATTCCCAGTAAATTAGTACAATTTAAGTTCAATACATAATTTTTTTGTTGAGTTTGTACTGCATTATTTTTCAAATAGGTTCAAAATAGCCTACTACAGGTAATCTAGTTTTACTTACTTCTCTTAATATGCAGTTACTTTTTCTCAGAATTACTTCCTTAAGATCTGCCTCTTTAAATGTACGTAAAGTAATGGCCAAAACCTCAGCTCCACTATCAAGTTTAAAATTTACTTTAACGTTACCTATAGACACATCTTCAAACCAAGAATCGCAACCTCCCCCAACTTCATCTATGGATAAGCTGCACAGTAACAACTCACGTATCTCAGCACAGTCTCGATCTCGTCATCTTCCACGACTTCACCTCACGAATTTTGCACTATGAATCGTGCATAATGCATAATGCGGTTTAGGTGTGAATGCATAATATTACACCTAAAACACTCCACACTTCGTGCTGAGCACCTGTCACTCACTTCATGCCTACGACTACAATTAGCACAAGCGATAACCACACAAATTGCGATTAATATGATATAGCTAATGAGAAGCACCAGCAGCTGTGCAAGCACGCACTGCCTCCACTGCCTCCAGGTAGGGCGACGCGGCACCGTTGGCAGCGCCCGCAAGCGCTCCCCCGCACCCTTCCGACTGCTTGTTAGCACTTTCCGCTGCTCGACACCATGTCACCGCTTTTTCCAAGCTTAGCTTCGTTTTCGATTATAATATTTCTCTGCATTCCTGAGTCTTTCAGGCCCCGAATAATTTGGGTTCAAATCAGACTGTTGAGTAATTGGCCGAATTCACACGACTTGTTTTTTAGCTTAAGCGTACTTAAATATTTATCACAACTCTCATATCGTCGTCAAGTTTCAAAAAAGGCATGCCTCTCGAAATTAAAGTTTCGAGTGGGATCACAGTGCAATGCGAATTTCAAAACCTACTTCTCGTAATCTATTTTTTCTTCGGCTTCCAAATCTAATTCCACTAAATTACCCCGAGCATCTTTCTCATAGATGATCCCATGTAAGCTCACGTAGAGGTCCGTCCCATTGCTGTTGGGCCAAAAGGTTCCTCGGTGTAGCGGAGTTAGGACAAGCACTTTTCCAAACGATTTTAGCCCCGTCTAGATATAACATATTTAAAGTAATTCCTAGAACCAAGCAGAAAAAATGGAGCTATATCTTGCTCAACTAAATTACTAGTGCTTTTTATGGAAGACAAGTAGGGCATCACATGAAATTTTGCTAATACCTAAGCCTACCAATTTGATAGGTAGGGTATTGCAGCCAACAGATTTATGGGCCTTGGCTCACTGGGCCACAGATGACGTAAATTTTTGTAGTTTTGTGATTGAAAAATCACACTAAGCAAAAGTTGCCCGTTACAATTCATATTACTTATAACATGCCTATCGAGATTAAAAACCACGCCCTGCTCTCGCATTAAAATTACCTAGTAAGAGGATCTTCTCATGAAGTCGAATTTTGGTAAGTGTTTGTCCACATAAGGACGTTGGAAATTATTCTAGTCGCCTAGTAATTTCTGTTTTGACAGTGAAAACAACTCACAAGCGTCGTGGTGTATGTGCAGTGGTGCCCTTCGAAAATAAAGTTTAGCAGCCTCCGTGCTCCACAAGTTTGCCTTCATCAGGAAGATGCATTCGAAAGGAAATTGGTTCAACAGGAATAGTGACACAATGTGACGACCTCTGTGACGCAGTGGGTTAAGGCACGGCTTCCCGCTGCGAGACAGATGTTTGTATGATCTGCAAGCATTTACATTTTTAAGGTTCCGTAGTCAAATGGCAAAAAACGGAACCCTTATGGATTCGTCATATCTGTCTGTCTGTATGTCACAGCCACTTTTTTTCCGAAACTATAAGAACTATACTGTTGATACTTAGTAAGTAGATGTATTCTGTAAGCCGCATTAAGATTTTCACACAAAAATAGAAAAATAACAATAAATTTTGGGGGTTCCCCATACTTAGAACTGAAACTCAAAATTTTTTTCAACAAACCCATACGTGTGGGGTATCTATGGATAGGTCATTAAAAATTATATTGAAGTTTCTAATACATATTTTTTCTAAACTGAATAGTTTGCGCGAGAGACAATTCCAAAGTGGTAAAATATGCCCCATCCCCCCTGTAACGTCTAAAATAAGAGAATGATAAAACTAAATAAATATATGATGTACATTACCATGCAAACTTCCACGGAAAATTGGTTTGAACGAGATCTAGTAAGTAGTTTTTTTTAATACGTCATAAATCGTAAAGCGCAATTTACCTTTCATTGAATCAACTCAAATATAAAAAAAAACATATAATTTCATAAACATAAACCTTATTCATAAACCGTTAACCATTATTTTCTAATAATAAATCTGTAATAGGCGCCTAAGTAAATAATAATTATAATTCGCGCGGGGCGTGGCTTGATCGGTATCGTTCCGATGTAAAAACAAAACTTTCATGGAGTTCATAAACAAAAATGTTTTTTGTTACAACAATATGCCAACATTACTTTTTGGAGACTTCAATGAAATATTTTTAAAAGACAATTGTATACTGTCTTTCATGCAGAACGCTGGATACAGGACGTTATTACCACCTACATGTCCAACTACGCGAGGAGGCACACAAATTCATAATATTTTTGGAAATATTTCTTGTCAAACTGGAATATATATTAGCTTGTTCAGCTATCACAAGCCTATATTGCCTCGCATATAGTAAGATCTAAATCCCATCATTTAGGTACCTAATTATAATGTTTACTTATCAAAAACTTAATTTAAAAAAAAAACACTATTATTAAAACATCGATCAAAGTTACAACGAACTACAAGAACTTTTATATTATGTTACTTGCTGCTACGGAACCCTTCATGGGCGAGTCCGAGTCGCACTTGGCCGCTTTTTATTGTTTAGTGTGACCAACACTGGTGATTCTGTTATGGTAGATCCATAAAAAGTTTTTTTTTACTAAGAGAGTCTTGAATCATTACGATGATTATTTGTATCATCTGTTATTGACACAAAAGGCCCTACCGATTCTATTTTTACTTGAGGTCCTAATAGTGAAGTTTTTCTTATTGTGTTATTTCAAACCAGTAAAAGGATGAAAGTGTGCCCCAGAGGCACGAAAGGAGCACTTGGAATATGTCGAGCTTTTTAGGTCATACGACAGGTTTCCTGACGATGTTTTCTTATCCTTTTGAGAGTATTGCTATAGCACATACATCTTTCGAGCAGTTAAATGCATTCGTGCACGACTAGATTAAACCCACGACCTTTGTTTCAGAAGGCAGCGAAAAAAATATTACTCTCGTAGTTCATCTACCTACGTACTTACTTTGTTGTCAATGTGCATTGTGTTTACACCTGTGCACATAACAATATTGTGCTAGTATATATATGGCTTGAAGGTAATTTATAAATCATTGTTAATAGGGTTTGAAGCCAGTGTGTATCTGCCAGGGCATGTAATAACCCTTAATATGAAGACGTTTATTCCTCTACTACTCTGCTGTATGGTAAGATTGACTAAAACTATATTACATCTTCTTATCGCGTTACTACTTATTTTTAACCAGTGTGGTAAAAGGAATAAATGGGTGCCTTAGAGGGTCCTTTCGTACACTAAATGAATGAATGCATAATCTTTATTGTACACCTTTAATCTAGCTAATAAACATCTTGGCTTCCACGACGCTTCAAAGAATTATAATTTTTCAGTCAGTGGCCAAAAGCATAGCGGCTGGTAATAATAATAATTTTAAACAAAGGTTCAAAAGTATTTCGTAAAAACCATTATATACATGTTTTGCGAGAGACGAGAGAGTGAGAGTGCCGACAATGGGTAGTCAAACCTGTGTTTCAGGTTACTACAGATAAAGGCCTGTGTCAAAGTATGTGTTAGGTATTTACATTTGTTTATATCATTTATGTAAGTATATATGTTAGTATCAATAATATTGTGTATGTTTATTGCGTTTATTTGCTTTATATAAGTACCAAGTTAAAGTTCATAATTTAGTGCACCCCTTCCAAATCAATCGACCAATCTTCCAAATTTAAGCATCTCTCAATCCAAACGTTGTCTGGAAGAAATCGCTTATTTAGTGTTAAGACCGCCTATTGTAGATATTCTTTATTCATAAGTATATTTATTTATCAAATTTGTATATTTAGTTTTAAGGTGTACAATGAAGATTATATATATAAGATCATTCCATCATGTCAAAATAACTTTTAAAAAGCCGGGAACGATTGCTAACGTATCCTATCCTCCGAATAACTAAAGCGCTCGGAAGAAAATACAACTGCTATCCATTACTACCCATCCAGGTACTGACCTCGCAGAAACATCATTGATTGACTGGCTTTTAAGTTCAGTTGAAAGTAACTCTGCCTTTTGCGCTTTAAGTTGGGGGATTGATTCCCTCCGAAGGTAAACATTTCTACCTCTTTGGCACAGTGGTCTAAGGTCCGGCTGAGATGGAGAAGGTTGCGGGTTCCATTCCCGCCGCGAGACAAACGTTTGTATGAGCTGCAAGTATTTGTCTCGGGTCTGGGTGTTTCTAAGTATAATATGTATGTATTTACAAAAAAGTATGTAACTAGTTTATACAGTCATCAACAAAACAAAAGACCTTTCTTCTTCTGGGCATTTCAATTAAATCAAATACATCGTGTTTCCTTCTCGGTTGTTTAACGATGCTGCAAGGAGTCAATTAGGTTATTGATTTCCTCCTGGAGCCATTGGTCCCAGTGGAACATAAGCAGATTTTTTTGCTGTTGTTCGGTTAAAATTCTATCAAGATCTTTCAGGAACCTTCTCTATAGCATAATTCACACATGCTCAATGGGTTTTAAGTCAGGCAATTGAGCTGGCCAAGGCAAAACGCGTATATTTTCACCCTGTACCTAGCCATTCTTGAGTCCGTCTCGCTGTGTGCGGACGGGCATTGTCGTGCATCAATGTAAACTCAGGTCCCAAAGATTGTGAAAATAGACGCACATAGGGAGCTAACAAATGTTACACATAATTTTTAGCATTCAGGTTGCCATTTATAAAAACGAGATCGGTTTTGCGGTTTTTAGCTATCCCAGCCTAAGTTCTTTCTAAATTTATCGAGATCAATAAACAAATACAACATAGAAATATCATTTAATTTATTAAGAAATGATTTAAAATAAATCTATATAATTAAAAATATTCAAAATTTATAGGTGTTGCTTAGTCTTTTTTGATGTGTGTATATAATACGTCATTACATTTTTTTTCCTTCCACAGCTGGCTGTCAGCTATGCTGCTCCAAATCTCAAGTATAAAGGTATGATGTATAATTCTGTGCCTCCTGTGACCAGTGATACAACTGAAAATCACTACTTTACAGGACAGCAAAAACAAGATTTAAAAAATTCTAGTTCATGTACTATGTGGGTTAGGTTACACTAAAGTACCTTCTTTTGTAGATAAAAACATTCGCTTTCATTGTGTATTTAAATTTTTGTGGTAAATATTATAGTTTTAAGGTAATTCATGAAAAACCTAACAATTGTACCTATGTATTTTTATTTCAATATGTGTTAAAATTACGTGATAAATGATACAAGTACAGTTAAATCATGATGCACCTTTATGTTGTCTTTGTGAAATCTGATATACAAGAAATAAAAAAAACGAATAACTCCTAAGAATATGTTCAAAATTTTATTTATTTATCTATTATCTAATCATAACATCATAACAGTTTTTTTTAACCCTAAGGCGATGCTAGATCTACAAATATAGGTACTTAAGTTTTATAATGTAAATACAAGTTATAAATTATAAATCTAAAAACATGTCATTTCTATCACAAGCTGTGCCATTTCCATGATTTTCGACAGGTTTTGGTGAAATATGTCAACGCTGTTTTCAGACAGGATATTAAGTAAATATTATAGCATATATATAATATAGCAAGTGACATGGGGGCAAACTTAAGTAGGTTGGTCCTACAATTGGGCACCTCCAGCATGGCGGGGCGGCGGCGCGCGCCCAAGTAGTCGTTGGGCGCACGCAGCCGCAGCGCCGCCAGCAGCGCTGGCTGGTGCAGCTCCCCGCGGATAAAATATAATGTTGCTCAAGCAAATCATAAAAATACGACTCCAAAGATTCGACTTGTTTACTTATCAGTCCCCTATTTTCATATTTTATCTGAATTGTATCAGTTTGCTAAAATTCCAGTCTTTATAAATATGTGTTAAATGATACAAGTCTAGTTAAACCCCTCATTAAAATACCTATTTATGGTGTAAATGAATACAAGTTTTAGAAAAATAATTACCGTTTATTAAAGTCTTCAAAATTATGAATTTACTTACAAAACGCACAGCTTTATCAAAATTATTATGAGAGGTAAATTATGAGTTCTTATTAAATGCAAGTAGTGTTAAACTTAAATACTAAAAAAATGCACAGATCAATCTAACGCAGATATCAGAATAATAAATGTAAACCTACTCAGTATAAAACTAACAGCACAGCCATTGTGTGAATCTTTAATACAATCTAGAAATACACAACAAAATTGCTAACATTTTTAAACTTACACAGCACCGTTAACAGCTGTCAACTTGTGATTCCACTCTTATGAGAGGGGCAGTTCGTTGTAAAAGAATAAAGAAAACAAAACAGTACGTAGGTACCTACTTAAATCTAAATAAAACCTTTTAAAATTTTTGGGAGTTTGATGAACTAGAAATTACTCATCATCAGAATCATTATCATTATCCGGAGCAGTGTCTTTGACATCATTCTTGCAGCTCAGACTTCTGTAAAACTCATGAGCGAAGAAAGCACAGCAAATCTAATAGATTTCTTCTTCTTTTCGGTTGAAATATTAATCTTGGAGTGGTAGGCGGTAAATACGGTACCGAAAGTACCGTATTTATTGTAATAATATTGTAAGCTTTACCCCGTTTAGAACAATCCATGTTCATGTTCTCAACATTCTTGAATTATTATTTGTAAGAAAAACGGGATATATTTTCTTTGGTATACAAAACAGATCGAACGTCGCACCACAGAAACTTTTCATTGTCTGTATTGGTTTTTCTGAGTTTAACATTGTTTTGAAATAATGTTGAAATCATAAAACATCTCATGAGTCATCTCGATAACAGTGAACTTTGCTGTTTTGTTTGAAACTGTACGCACTTGATGGTACCGATCTCTTGGCAAGTGAATATCCATACTCGTGTGCTTTTTCTTACGCTCATTCAACGCATGCTCGGTGTCAGCCTCCATGTGAGTATGACTGGGTACGAGAAATTTACATGTACATGATCAGATAAAATCGTAAGCTGTCGTTCGCTCTTCTATTCCCTTCACACTCCGGCCACATGTAACAGAAATCTTTGTTTGTTTTTAAATCATGTATGGTCAAATTGAAGGTCCAAAGCTGTCTCTTGTAAAATGCTACTTTCGTTTGCAAGTGTGGGGTGGGCAAACATTGTTGCAAATCAAATTTTATGACCATTACATCTTCGCATGACTGAGCCAGTTGTTTACCTTTTTTTCTTTTCTTCGTAAGTAGCCTTAAATGCTTCTTGGTGCTCTTCGAGTGTCTTCGTCAAATCTGCAGCTCGAGCTGTACCTCGGATGCGTACTTAAGTTTAATTTATGGACAGTTTATGGAATCATATTTGGAACAAGTATCTACTGATTTTGAAAAATTCAGAATTCTAGAATTTTTTAGTCGTTTTGTTGCGGAGAATGACAAGTGGTCAGAGCCTAAACCTATTCAACACCATCTAGTCGGCACAATACATGATTAAGTTTGAAGTTTTCATGCTTTTTTAATGTTTACAATCTTTTATTCATTATCCAGTAAAGCCTTACTAGCCGTCATACTTTTTGTATTATTTATTATAATAATATGCTACTATTTTGAACCTTAGTTTTATGAAAAGTTGCATGATTTTAAAATACCTACCCTACGGTGTGCCACACCCACAATTATTCAAACAAATAAAATCTACCTTATTTTATATGTATGTACACCAAACAAATGTTTGATGTGAAACATATATAGGCGAGGGTAAACCTGATTGTTGGCGTGGCGATACAGGCCGTGGCGACGCGTCGTCATAGCCAAACGCTTCTTACATTACATAGCGCTGACACAGTCTGGCTGGACCGTAGCGACGCATTTCGTAAGGGTTGTCGACTTGTCGCGTTCTGCGGCTTATTTATCTAATAATAAAATTTAATCTATCTGTGGCTAATATAGGTAGGAAGGTAAGTATTTTTTTCGAACAATTGCATTTCAAGAGTAGGTACATAGGTAGGTACAAACCTAGCAATTATCATTAAAGTATGTTGGGTACTTGTATGTAGGTATTAAGTACCTAGTATTTGGGAATCATTTATTATGGATGGGTTCTAGACAAACTAAACAGCTAGGCTCACCTAGGTAGGAAGATTAAAGTAGGTAGGCTTATTTTAGGTACCTACCTAACCTTCCGACACATTTTTGAGTTTTATTTACATACCTTACTAATCCACAAAACAGCATAATACTGGTGGGCACTTTCACTGTAGAACAGTTTTATATGACCTATTACCTACAGTTACCTAGCAATCAACCCAGCAATCATCATTAAAGTATGTTGGATACTTGTATGTAGGTATAACAATAATAATAATAATAATGCCGGACATTTCACACAGCATCATCTGGCCCCAAAGTAAGCAGAGCTTGTGTTATGGGTACCACATGACTGATATACTACTTACATACGATTTTTTCTTTTTTTTTGTAAATGAATACACATTATACATAGAAACACCCAGACCCGAGACAAATACTACAAATCAAACAAATACTGCAGATCACACAAACATTTGTCCGGCGGCGGGAATCGAACCCGCAACCTTCTGCGTCTCAGCCGGACCTTAGCCTACTGCGCCACATTAGGTCATCGTACGTATTACTTACCTACTATTTGGGAATCATTTATTATGCATGGGTTCTAGGCAAACTAAACAGCTAGGTTCAACTAGGTAGGAAGAACCTTCCTACACTTGTTTAAGTTCTAATTACATACCTACCTAAACCACAAAATAGCATAATACTGGTGGGCCACTGTTTTAGAACAGTTTTATATGACCAACAAAAATTGAGTTGTCGCGATTTTAATGAATTTTTAGATTTTTTTTTGTTAATAAAGAAAGTAATAATTTAATAACAATAATAATAAAATAAATAATTTCAGGCAACATAATTATGTGTATAAATAACAATAACAAGGGCCCATAGAAAATAAACACCTTATAGACTAACATATATTGTTAAGAAAGTAACAAGAAAATTACAAAGTTACAAGAAAGGAAAGTTACAAGAAACAGGACTGCCACCAGAGTTATATGCTTCTTCAGATATCTATCTTCAGATTTTGGTACCTTAATCAGGAGAACCGTGTAAGGTGGGCGGGTAAGCTTTCAGACTCGTGCAGGCTGGAATGCGGGGTGCAAAAGGGGAGGTTGAGCTCACCCTCGCTATTCTGCGTGAATAAACTGGTACGTGAATGAACTGGTGGAGTGTCTCAGCAGCATGCATGCTACACTAACGATGTGTGTGAACAACATTAGTTACGCCGATGACATGCTGCTGCTGGCTCCTTCGATCAGTGCTATGCGAAAACTTCTCGCTATGTGCAAGTCATTTGCAGCTTCACATGGACTCATTTATAATGTAAAGAAGTCAGTGCTCATGGTATTCAGGCGGGTTCCAAGTAGCCACTTTTTGCACCACCTGTAACACTCAATAATGTACCACTTGTAAGAGTTTATCAATTTAAATATCTGGGCCACTTGGTCCCTGAGAACCTCAAAGATGAAGCTGATATGGAGATGGAACACAGAGCGTTGTCAGTCAGGGCGAACATGCTGGCCCGCAGATTTGCTCGGTGTACAGACGCTGTGAAAATTACCTTATTGAAAGCGTACTGTACATCTCTGCATTCTGGGAGTCTGTATAGTCCAGCTATACCCAAAATGCTTACAACGCTATGCGGGTCCAATATAACAACGCGTTTAGCGAACTGTTGCGGCTTCCGCGTTACTGCAGTGTTTGTGGAGGCACATACCAACACCTTCGACGCCATCTGGCGCAAAAAGACTGCGTCACTGCTGAGCAGGCTTTGCGCAAGCAGCAACAGCATCCTGATCGCGATTTCTAATAATTATAATTGTCCTCTGGTGGGGAAAGTCATAAAGAGGACTAAATTAAAGGTAGTTTTTAAATACTAACCTAGTTTTAACCATGGACTATATTGTTCTCAGAATGATAAATAATAAGCGGCCAAGTGCGAGTTGGACTCGCCCATGAAGGGTTCCGTAGCAGCAAGTAACATAATATAAAAGTTCTTGTAGTTCGTTGTAACTTTGATCGATGATTTAATAATAGTGTATTTTTTTAAATTAAGTTATTAATAAGTAAACATTATAATTAGGTACCTAAATGATGGGATTTAGATCTAACTATATGCGAGCCCATATAAGCACCTATTACAGATTTATTATTAGAAAATATTGGTTCACGGTTTATGCATAAGGTTTATATTTATGAAATTAAATGTTTTTATTTATTTTTATATTTGAGTTGATTGAATGAAAGGTAAATTGCGGTTTACGATTTAAACGTATTAAAAAAAACTACTAACTAGATCTCGTTCAAACTAATTTTCGGTGGAAGTTTGCATGGTTATGTACATCATATATTTGTTTTGTTTTATCATTCTCTTATTTTAAAAGATACAGGGGGGGGGGGGGGACACATTTTACCACTTTGGAAGTGTCTCTCGCGCAAACTATTCAGCTTAGAAAAAAAATATATTAGAAACCTTAATATTATTTTTAAAGACCTATCCATAGATGGGTATGGTGTTTGGTGAAAACTTTTTGAATTTCAGTTCTAATTATGAGGAACCCCAAAAATTTTACGTTTTTTTTTATTTTTGTGTGAAAATCTTAATGCGGTTCACAGAATACATCTACTTACCAAGTTTCAACAGTATAGTTCTTATAGTTTCGGAAAAAAGTGGCTGTAACATACGGACAGACAGACATGACGAATCTATAAGGGTTCCGTTTTTGCCATTTGGCTACGGAACACTAAAAACATTATTATTATATATATATTTTATATGACCTATTACCAACAATAATTGAGTTGTCGCAATTTTAATAAAATATTTGTTTTTTTTTTTGTAAATAAAGAAAATAATAATATAATATAAATTTTATTTCAGGCAACAAAATTAGGTGTATAAAATACAATTACAAGGGCACATAGAAAATAAATACCTTATTGGCTAAAATATTATACATATTAAACCTATGAACTACACAAAAAGTCAGGGCACTTTCATCGTAAGCGGTGCTTCCTTATACCGTCTGTAGACAACTCCTGCTGACCAGAAATCGGGTGCGAGAAATACGTCCTTGCACTTGGCAGCAACCCGGACTTGAAGTTGGTCTCTCTATTTGATTCCAACCGCTTCAAGCCATGCACAAGTACAGCGGGCGGCTCCCTGATCCGGCATCGGCCTCTCTCGTCCACGTACCGGAGAATACTCTCCCCGGTAGTGGTTGGGTATAATCGAGACACATTAATCAACACGGTAGGCTCCACCGTCTGCAGAGTGAGCCCAGCAAATAGCGGGGCAGTAACTTGCCGATTTCTGGACGATTTCGGTCGACGTTTCTTCACCACGACAGTGAAGTCTTCATCGTTGACATTATGCAAGCTACCGCTAGGCTTCTTTTGCTGTGCCTGACTCATTCAGTGCGTCTTGGCGCTGGGCGCCGGGCGCAGCGGCTGAGGCTAGCGGGACACCTGCGCGTAACTCTTCTTCTGCTGGCCATCTGATGGCACGGGAGCCGGGGGGGCTCGGGGAGCAGGGGGGGTGCAGAAATCGCAGGCTGCGGGGCTCACGTTCCGGGGGCCGAGGTCAGCGGAGCCGGTCGGTCATATACCTGCGTATCGGTGTCAAGCGTCGCGTCTTCATAACTGCTAACAGGTAAAGTCCGGCATCGGATTGCACCGCGTCGCTTATTTACGTTTTGCGCTGATTGCGGCGAAATCGCTAGCACTGCATTTACATTGCACAATGCCACGATTTCGAGCTTCAACTCGGACACAGTTTGCTCCGAAAGTTGACGTGTCGCCTGGATGCTGGAGACATCTGCCTTCAGCTGCGTTATCTGCTTAAGGACACACGTGACATATACGTATTCACCAGTCCAGGTCACTGGAGGAAGAGAGGTGAGCTCTTGACAAACAAATTTCGGGTCGTCATCGGGATCGGTGTCCAGGAACACCTTGAATATATCATCGATGTCCTTTTTGCCACGCCCTTCCCTTTGCCTGGTTATCAGGCGGATGGTGGTCGCCGGTGTGTTGTGGAGTACCTTTTTGGCGTCTGCGAACTGGGCTTTAGTGTAGCTGGAAGTCAGGATTTGGACCAGACTGACCTGATCCATAACATCCAGCTTGCATTGTATGAATGCAAGAACAGTGTTAATGACAATAGTGTCTGATCTTTTTGGACTAGCCATTTTACGTCGCGTTGACTCACGCGAATAATCTAGGTCAACATACCCACTACGAAGCGACCGTTCGAATTGCAGTTCGACTCCTGTTTGTAACCTTATTTATAAATTATTTGTTTTAGATTATTACTTGAATATTCAGAAAATTCTATATAACTACTTATTTTTTATTCTTATATGTTTTCTTAATGTAATAAATATACACAATCACGAAAAAAAATTCATTACCTTTATTTACTTATTTATTTAGCAATAGTTACGAATACTGGGCTCTTTTGTCCATTAGTTGTCACAGTTTGAAAGAGAACATGTTATGCATGAAACATATAAACATAGATATCAAACTATCATACACATTTTTGGAGTGCTTTTTAGGAATAACTGAAAATGTAATTCGGATTATATGTGTATTTACAAATTTATGTAAAAAGTGTAATTCAGTTAGTTTTTATTGTTATTGGAACATTTGTTTTTGAATTTTTTATTTTATTTTATTAACTATATTAATTAAGAACTTACCTTATTTTAGTTTAATATAAGTGCCTTTCTGTAACTCTATATAATGGATATAGAAGAGCGGGGTTTTCTAACACAAGTATTTTATACTTAAAAGAAAACCTCAACCTTATTGTATTGTAATCCTTGGCTACAGAAATAAACATTTATTAGACTGTCATCATTTTCTGGAGAAAATTCGTATTATTGTATTTTTTCATCATGCCATATTTAGTTCCTGTCATAATCTGTACTTTTATGCCTATTACTTGTACAAAATAATTACTATGTTTCTCATGTGCCAGCGTCACGTCACGGCTCACGTTTTTTTAAGTTTTTAATTTCTTACTCGTATTTCTTAACTTTGCAATAAAACACAAAATTTTAATAATCTGCGAGTAGAAGCTCTGATTAGTAGCGAACACAAACTATAGGATGCTAACGCATGTAGCGAACTTACAGGCATACAGACAGACGGACAATGCGAAACAATATAATCCTAAAAAAAGTGATTGATCCAGTTTCTTACCTGTTTCTACATTGTCTTGGCATAAGATCAATCAGCATCTAAATTCGCGTACTATTTAAAACGATTCAATGTGGTCTGTGTTATTGTAGTCTTCTTTTTATCATCGTATCACAAGTACTTTCAAACAGTGTAGTGAAAGTATTAAAGTATGCCTCAGAAGTTTAATTCGTTTTAAATCGAAAGTTATATCAAAAATTATTTATGATATAACTTTCAAAACTATTTTCAATAACTACTTCATACGTTTTTATCCACTTTATCACTATAGGTATTATCATTTTGACTTATTAAAATAATGCTAACGCCTAACCGCATCATCACCTTGTGTTTAAAATTGCCATGTGATTTATTTCAGGAAAATGTACATCAACAAAGAAAAAACTCACATCCACAACTCGTTGTCCAACAAAGTCAACAACTACAACTCGTTGCCCAACAAGTATTACAACAACAACTCATTGCCCAACAAGGATAACAACAACAACTCATTGCCCAACAAGGATAACAACTACAACTCATTGCCCAACAAGGATAACAACTACAACTCATTGCCCAACAAGGATAACAACTACAACCCATTGCCCAACAAGGATAACAACTACGACTCATTGCCCAACAAGGATAACAACTACAACTCATTGCCCAACAAGGATAACAACTACAACTCATTGTCCAACAAGGATAACAACTACGACTCATTGCCCAACAAGGATAACAACTACAACTCATTGTCCAACAAGGATAACAACTACAACTCATTGCCCAACAAGGATAACAACTACAACTCATTGCCCAACAAGGATAACAACTACAACTCATTGTCCAACAAGGATAACAACTACAACTCATTGCCCAACAAGGATAACAACTACAACTCATTGCCCAACAAGGATAACAACTACAACTCATTGTCCAACAAGGATAACAACTACGACTCATTGCCCAACAAGGATAACAACTACAACTCATTGCCCAACAAGGATAACAACTACAACTCATTGTCCAACAAGGATAACAACTACGACTCATTGCCCAACAAGGATAACAACTACAACTCATTGTCCAACAAGGATAACAACTACAACTCATTGCCCAACAAGGATAACAACTACAACTCATTGCCCAACAAGGATAACAACTACAACTCATTGTCCAACAAGGATAACAACTACGACTCATTGCCCAACAAGGATAACAACTACAACTCATTGCCCAACAAGGATAACAACTACAACTCATTGTCCAACAAGGATAACAACTACGACTCATTGCCCAACAAGGATAACAACTACAACTCATTGTCCAACAAGGATAACAACTACGACTCATTGCCCAACAAGGATAACAACTACAACTCATTGTCCAACAAGGATAACAACTACAACTCATTGCCCAACAAGGATAACAACTACAACTCATTGTCCAACAAGGATAACAACTACGACTCATTGCCCAACAAGGATAACAACTACGACTCATTGCCCAACAAAGATAACAAGTACAACTCATTGCCCAACAAGGATAACAACTACAACCCATTGTCCAACAAGGATAACAAGTACAACTCATTGCCCAACAAGGATAACAACTACAACTCATTGCCCAACAAGGATAACCACTACAACTCATTGCCCAACAAGGACAACAACTACAACTCATTGCCCAACAAGGATAACAACTACAACTCATTGTCCAACAAGGATAACAACTACAACTCATTGCCCAACAAGGATAACAACTACAACTCATTGCCCAACAAGGATAACAACTACAACTCATTGCCCAACAAGGATAACAAGTACAACTCATTGTCCAACAAGTATAACAACAACAACTCATTGCCCAACAAGTATAACAACAACAACTCATTGCCCACCAAAGATAACAACTACAACTCATTGCCCAACAAGGATAACAACTACAACTCATTGCCCAACAAGGATAACAACTACAACTCATTGTCCAACAAGGATAACAACTACGACTCATTGCCCAACAAGGATAACAACTACAACTCATTGCCCAACAAGGATAACAACTACAACTCATTGCCCAGCAAGGATAACAACTACAACTCATTGCCCAAAAAGGATAACATTACAACTTATTGTCTAACAAGGATAACAACTACAACTCATTGCCCAACAAGGATAACAACTACAACTCATTGCCCAACAAGGATAGCAACTACTACTCATTGCCCAACAAGGATAACAAGTACAACTCATTGCCCAACAAAGATAACAACTACAACTCATTGCCCAACAAGGATAACAAGAACAACTCATTGCTCAACAAGAATAACAACTACTACCCATTGCCCAACAAGGATAACAAGTACAACTTATTGCTACACAAGGATAACTACTACAACTCATTGTCCAACAATTATAACAACTACAACTCATTGTCCAACAAGAATAACAACTACAACTCATTGTCCAACAAGGATAACAAGTATAACTCATTGTGCAACTAAACCAACAATGACCACAACCACAACTCATTGCCCTACAAAGAACAAAACTTCAATTTCTTGTTCAACAAAGACCAAAACTACGATTTCTTGTTCAACCAAGACCAAAACTACAAGTTCAATAACCATGAAATCCACACAACAGCTCCATGCACAAAGGCCAGAACTAAAAAACATAGGTGCTGAAGCATCCTCTGTCTCATAACTATGATATTAATTTTATTAAAATAACATGTTACACAAAATTTTTAATATATTATTTTTGTGAGAATTATGTATTGCTTAAAATATTAAAAGTTTTACAGTAACCTTAATTTAAAATTAATGTGCAACATGTGTCTTTTTTTAACCCTATAAACTATACTTCCTGAACCATACGCAAACTTATTTTGAGACCTAGATTATTCGTATTTGACAGTTCTGCATGAAAAAAAATTGGTAGACAACCAATTTTATTGTAAAGTTGGTTTACGGACGTTAGTTTAACAAGACAACGTCATAAAAAAACATTGATGATAGATATTTGATTATAGTTTATTTAGTCAATTGCAACATAACCTATTATTACTGCACTCGCCGACCGATGCTACTTTTTTTAATAATAAAATAATAAATACTTGAAATTATACTAGTAATCTGATTTTTTACATGCAAGAATAATAAACCTTCATTGCCGAAATTGTTGTTGTAATAAGCAATGAAAACCACATTAACTTTTCACTTCACTTTATAAACATTCGGTTGCGCAAGCGTACAATGAGCGTAACGGGACAATGAGTCATCCTTTTTCGTGCATGCACCCAGCGTTTATCGATTTATTAGACGATATCACGTCATCTACATAGTTAAACTAGTTGTTCGCCTCGAAGTGAGATTTCACGAAATCCGTATCGCAGCAATTGATCAATAAATAAGGGTATTTACCTACTGTTACCAATGGAACAGCTCTTGACTCTAGATCGGCTCGCTATCATATTAATATAACTTCATTCCTGAGAAGTATGCTAAGTTTCAGCTCAATCGGTCTATTTGTTGAAAAATTCTGCACCCACCAGGGATGGTACCATCCATAATCAGATCAGCCCGCTGTCACTATAATTGCATAATTAACTTAACAAAATATTCAACGATTTTTATAAGAAAATACTAAAGAATCTTTTTAAATCTTTTAAATATATCAAATTCAGATAGCGAAGTCTTGTTTTATGTTCAGATCTATAAACACAACGAAACTATAGGGAGCTGTAGCTATAGTTTAAATGGTTTAGAACTAAACATACTGAAATAAATAAATAAATATAGGTATAATGCACACAACACCATCTAGCCTCATACTAAGCATAGCTTGTTTTATGGTGACCTGATGACTGATAGAATACTTATATATGTTTAAATACCTGCCTATGATACTTTATCACACCATGACACAGAACAAACACCTATTTTCATCACGCAAATGTTTGTCCTCTGAGGTAATCGAACCCTCAACCTACAGCGCAGAAGCCAAAGCAATTCATTAACTAAGATAGTCTCGCTAGGTGGCGCTAGCATGAACAACAATCGTTTTTAATTAAGTTATGAATAACTTCTTACGTGTCTTATGATTTTAAAAATCAAACTGTAATTAAGTAACTGTAATGTTCTTTATGATGGATCAGGAAAAGAAAAATAACTTGGGTATGCTTAAATGCATTCAGAGAAAACCTAAGCAGGATAACTCCAAATTCGGACACATTATGAAATTGTGCCTCCCACGAGAAGAAAGGTTACTATGAGATCAAAGAAACAAGCCCTGATTACAAACTGTGAATCTTCTTCTATAGCCTCTGACAATAGCGTTTCAGGGGATACAATAAATCCTGAAGTGGAGAATAAAGATCAGCATAACAAAGTAACAGAATCTGCATAACAAGAACGTATAGAACGTATAGTAATACTGTTCAAAGACCAATGCAACATGAAGAAATTGATCAATCAAACACAAACCCACCTCGGAACTTTTTTCGGAAATAACTTTAACCTGCAAGTTATTTGCCTGAAGCCTGAAAAAAAAACCAAATTTGCTAGAATGTGCGACTGAACAAGACAAAAGTATTTATGCTGTATGTCTCTGTGAAACCTTTATTGCAACATCAAAATTTGATTTTCTCTACAATTGTTACAAACCGGTATCATTCTTTAGTCGATTTAATCATCGAGATGGAGGAGTATGCATCTTGTTGAAAGAAGAAATATATTTTATAACTAACATGTCAATAGAGTATCTTTTTCAAAAATGTGCAATAGAAATTCCTAAATTAGAACTTAATATAGTTATCATATACTGGCCCGATGAAAACAGAATGCCAGATAAATTTAATAAAACATTAACTCTTAAATTTAAAATATATGTAAAACATAATATATAATAATTGGTGGAGATTTCAATGTAAATGTATCAGAAAATAAATCTGCTACACCAACCTTTAAATACAATACACACATACAACCTCCATCAACAACATGTTGGTGTAAAAGAACCAACAGGGGTAACTCATTGTACTATATCTGTACTGTATTATACTGTACTATATACTATACTGTACTATACTATATCTGTACCTGTATAGATTCACAAATTTTTGTATTAATAAAATTAAAACTAACGTAATAGAATACGGTTATTCAAGCCATAAGCGCGTCCTAGTGAACATGCCAAATAAACAGATAGATTTAAGGAAAATTTCGTACACTAGTAGAAGCTTATACAAAGACCAAAACAACAATCATATTATATCGGAATTAAATGGCATTGATTTTTAAACAGTATTCGATGATGTAAACAATCTTAATGAAAATTATAACGCATTCAGTACTTAAATAACCATTTTATTATAAAAATAATTACAGAAATGTACAGAATAATATACGATAATATAAAATATATATGAAACAGTTGAGCTATCTAAGGACCGTTTAAAACGATCTGTAGATAGCTCAACTGATCCAGATCACTGCCAAAGGGCAGCGTTCCCAAGATACTGGTGCCATTGCCACGTTGAATGGCAATGCTAATACGCTAGATAGGAGCCAGCTCTTGGGTCACGCAATGTATCTACTAGACGCCCTGAAATAATTTTGAAAACGCGGTGGGCTCCTGTTCCCCACTGACCCAGGGTCTTGACTCCAAAAGGCTCAAATATGTAGGCCTTATCAAGGCCTTATCAAGGGACAAGAGTCATACCATCAGGCCTCTTACCATCATCACGTATCAGAGCGTTCGGTTCGAGAACAGCTGACGTACGTTGACGCTGGTAAGAGCCCGACGAATGACATCGTTAAGACCTGCGTGGCGGGCAATCTTACCGGCGGCCCTAGAACACGATAACTCGTGGAGACCATGCTCGTCGACCGCTGTACCACATTAGCACCGATGAGGTGCGCAGCACCGCGCACCCAACCGCAGACAAATTACAACTCGAAATGTTGTAGGATCGAATAAAGTGCCAATGTTCAGTACATAAATGTTAAAGAAATTATTAGACCAATGAATACCAATGACATTTTACCCCGAACTGTGATGAACCCTTCGGAAAACTCAATGTTTTTGCAGCCGGCGACTATGAAAGAAACTTTCGAAATAATCCTTGAAAAATGAAAAAAGTTAATAATATGGATTTTTTTGTGCGTTTGTAAGTTACCTGCCTATCTATGTTTGTTAGTCATTTACGCCATAAGTGCAACATGAAAGGGGATAAAGGTGTCGAAAGTAGCCTTGAATAATACAAACAAACGTCCACCTAACCATCACCCGTCCGTCTACCCTAAAAATCTGCTCCCATCGTGTCCAATAAGAGGTTTCAAAGATTATGTGCAGGCAAGGCGTAGACGAAAACTAGTAGTGGATATAAATCTCGCAGAGTTTGCATTATAGAGGTATCTTTATTTGAAAATATTTACAGAAATGTACATAATAATATACAATAATATAAAAAACGTGTGAAACAGTTGAGGTATCTAACGCCAGGCCAGAGAGAGGCCAACTCTTGGGTCACGCGATGTTTCTGGAAGAATCTAAATAATATTCTGTCAAAAAAACGCATTCAGATACAGAATTATTAAAATATTATTATTAATTATTAATTAATTAAAAATAATATATTAAATATTATTATTAATTAAAAATAATATATTAAATTATATTATTCATTAAAAATAATATAATAAATATTATTATTAATTCTTAAATTTTAATAATTCTGATATTTTAATAATATCAGAATCAGTAAAAAACCAACTATTATGTTTTTCACGAATGGAAAGCACCTGGAGTAAAGCAAATGAATAAAAAACCGCCCTAAAATGTAATGATGCGAAATATCAAGCCTTCACGCGCCACCTACGTCGACGAGACGGGGGAACAGACGGTAAACACTCAATATACAGAGCTGTAAATAATACGTGAGGAATACCTATAAAAAAGATATGGCTTTCCTTTTAAAATTGTCGGTTCTGTTCATCCTAAAACATTATAAATGTGATATATTTATTATCAATGTCTATGCAGAAGGTCGGTTTGGATGTTTGTATGTTTATAAGTTCAACAGAACGGCACTGCACTTGTTACGCATTAGTTGTATATAACTTATCATAAATATAACGTATGTATATAGTATCATTATGTACTTGTATATGTAGATGGGTATAATAACCTCTTTGTTTGTGTACATATTTGTTTATTTATTATTTTATTAATAAAAGTTTATTTATTTCTTTTGTTTTATTCCTGCGTTTCGTAAGGTTGAGTGACTGGGTATTAGGTGTCGACAGAATAACAGCGCTGACCTATCATCTGACAGGAAAGCATAACGCTGAGTTGAGATCTTTTTGCTGCTGTAGCACACAGCACTGTGTAATGTCTTTTCTCTTTTTACTTTTTATATGTGTTTATAATACCTTTATTTTAATAATCTAATATTGTTACGGCTTTTTTTATAATATTTAAATATACGGTTGTGGTCATATAATTAAGAACGATTTGAAGTTACAGAAGTTCTGAGAAGCAACTATGTTATGTTACAAAATAGCCACATTAATAGAGCAACGTGGCTTAGGAATAAAGAATAGAATTGCAAATTTTTTTTTTTCACATTTTATTTATTTTACCAAAGTAACACATTCAAATAGTACTGAAGCTGGACAAATAATTATGAACGATTTATTAAACTGCTCGGGAATTGTTTTGTATGACACTTACATTTAAAAAATTACATAATATGTAGCGCAGAAAATTTAAAAATCAATTTAATACATTTTTAACTAAAATTAATAGTTAATAGCATATCCACGGCTTTTAACTACGGCTTTACACCGGCGAGGCATTGACTCTATTAATTTTTGACATTTCGCAAGAGAAATAGAGTTCCATTCTTTTAAAAAAACGTCGTACAGCTCTCTTAAATTCCCACACTGTGTATTTGAAACCTTTTTCTTTACTTCAAACTACAGATTCTCTATTGGGTTTAGATCTGGGCTGTTAGCTGGCCAGTCTAAGACAGAAACTAATTGCGCTGTAAGAAATTTCTTTACGGTGCGTGCAGTGTGCTTTGGATCATTGTCATGCTGGAATGTCCAAATAACCGGTAGAACGTCTTCAGCATAAGGTAACATTGTTTCTTCCAGTATATTTTTGTATTGGAATTGATCCATGTTACCTTCTATCAACTTTACAGGTCCAACACCATGTCCAGAAAAGCACCCCAAATTTTCACATTTCCACCACCGTGCTTTAATGTAACTTTCGTGTACTTAGGGTCGAATACTGTATTCGGGGGACGTCGTACATATCGTTTTCCATCAAAACATACTCTGTTTATTTTCGTTTCGTCAGAAAAAAGTACATTTTTCCACTGTCGTACAGTCCAGTTTTCATACTTTCTCACAAATGGAAGCCGGGCTTGTCTGTGGCAAAGTTTCGACATGGGTACCTTTCTTGCGTGCAATTTTTCTTCTACCAAACGTCTTCTAATAGTGCGTGCTGAGATTGCTGAAGGGTTGTTTTCACCAAAATATTCTTTTCTCAGCTCATTGGACCCATTCAAAGGATTTTGTTTTGCCATTCGAACGATGTTTCGGTCTCTCGAGGAGTTGTTTTTCTCTGTTTAGGTACACGTGGAAGATTCGAAGCAGTTTGATACGTAGCAAAATGCTTTACGGCGTGGAAAACTATCGTTTTTGAACATTGCAGTCGGCTATCTTTTTATAAGACCAATTCATCCGGCAAAGTTTTATTATTACTTCCCTTGTGGATTTATCACAACTTTTATTTTTTCCCATTGTTTTTTCATAAGAAGCAATCACTTGTAATCTTTTACAGCACTAAATGGCGCCAAAATTATACAAACAGTAACAAATCCACTGAGTTTTCTCTATTTAAATTTGAATAAAGGTATAAACTATTTTGCGTTCTTAATTACGTGACCGGCCAGTAAATAAGAATACTATGTTTAGAAGTAGTGTAAAAAGTTTGTCTATTTATTTTTAGCTAATTATGTGTATCAATGAATACAGTGGTATTATGGAAAAGTTTTACAATACCGAGAGAAAAAAAAAATTGCATGCAATTAGTTTTGCGCCTTAGTTTGAAAAAATCTTCCTTTTATATCAGCGTTCTTAATTATATGACCACCACTGTATATGTATTTATGCTTATTCAGTAAATAAACAAATGTCTATGTCGTCTATGTCTATGGCTGAATCTATTTGAATGAAACCTCGTATAGAATTTAGATTTGAACCTGGAATAACATAAAGGCCACTTGTATATCTGTATCACGCGGGCAAAGCTGGACATGTCATTAATCAATATGGTTGAACAATTTTGTTACATTGCGTTAACGAGCTTGGTTACGTAATAACTACTTACCTATCGTTTATTAATCGGCTTATAATCAGCTAAAGTAAAGATCAGGTCAAACGAATTGATTATTGATTGATTAATATTGATTGATTACTTTCTTCACTTGTTTAAATAATTGAAGTTGATTTCCCTAGAAAGGACACGAGCAAAGACTAATATTTGTTGACCGCATAATAGACCTTCAAATCTGGCCTCGGAAAACAGCCCCAAAGTCAAACTTACAGGTGGAGAGTTTCGAAGTCGTCACCTTGCCAAAGTTTTTCGGGAAACTCGTGTATTTACTTGGTAACTTGGGTTTGACTACAGGAAAAGCTTATTTCTTTTATGTACGAGTATATACTTACTACGAGCATCAAACAATAGTTACACAAATAATTACGTAAACTTCTAAAAATCGTCAAAATGCCATCCTAGAGTCATACTAAAGTCGCTCTGTACAGTCAATGTTCATTTTGTTAAATTAATTTGGTTTCTTACACGCTCGCATCATGTACATAATCATTCAGCAAAATAAATCAGTTCACTTTCGGCTATGGACTCGGGTGGTTCTCATTTATTACTTATCATACCTATCAATATCAGCTAAGGTGTAAGAAATACCCTTACATTTTTTTGGTCCTTCGAGCGTTTTCGATGCACACGTGATTTTTTGGACCAACGCGCGTGTGGTCTAATTACTAAAAATAAAATCGTATGTAACGTGATGTGCACCGTTAATGTTGGATTGTAGTGTGGAGTATCGTTTACGTGAGCTCACACAGAGCTTACGTTATCATCATTATCACAGAAATAGGCAGTCACCTTGGTCTGATTATCATCATCAAGAACTAACACTAACATCATCATTGCTCTGGGCGGGGACGCCTACGTCTAACTATCACCAAGAAATATCAAGAGCCTACCGTCTAAGCTTTGGAGAGATAGTCATCTATCAACCCTGTTCCGCTCAGCGGCGAGTCGTTGTCGATCAGGAGTGGAAAGTAATCACTTCGACAAGCATTCATATCAAGATAGAATGTTATTTTTTTTTTATTATATAATAAATAAATAAATAAATAATCCCGGACATTTCACACAGCATCATCTGGCCCCAAAGTAAGCAGAGCTTGAGTTATGGGTACCACATGACTGATATACTACTTATATACTTTTTTTTTTGTAAATACATACATATTATACATACAAACACTAAATTAAATTAAACATACATATTATAATAAATAATAGCGGAACTAATAACTGACCAAGCGATCACTATCACACAAATGCAAATTATCAAAAGAAGTTTTAAAAAAGACTCTCGAAAGACTGACAAGTACCTATATCATAAAACGGTTAGATATTTTAGACAACCTCTGGGGAGTGTTCACTAAAAATCATGAGGATATAACCAAGGGCAAGGGTGCGTCTAAAGATGACGTCAGAAACATATGAGGCAGGTAAAGACTTATATAATGAGTTAAAACAAGCTCTTACGTCCTACAGCAAGGTCTCTGAAAAAGATACAATGCAAGACGGAAAGTTAGAACAACTACTTACGCTTCAGCGTACTCAGTTCAGAGCTTCAGACGTCAAATTAAGGGCATAAATTTAGAAATAATATCAGATAAGTGGAATATTGGAGATGAATTAAAAATAGTTAAACAAAATGGAAGGCCTATAACCTTTACATTCAGATAGATAACATACTATCACATATGAAGACGAGTATCTGACAATGTATCATATAAAAATACAAAACGGACCCCTAATCCAAAGCTCGAGTCTAATATTCACTTGAAACATTGTACACCGACACTAGAGATACCATCTTGTAGCTGCAAGTACGTTCATTGGCTATTTTTTTCGATTTTTTTTTCGATATTTTTTTTCGAACGTTTTTTCGATCTTTGTACGGAAACAATCCATAACAAACAAAACTTATTATGAGTACAGAAGTTTAAACATTTGAAAGGCAAGACAAAGAGTGAAGCAGAACGTCTTATATCACATTTACATATCACGACTGAAAACTGATGGCATGGGATATTCTCGTCCGCAGATACAGCAATTTAAATGTACTTTTTACCAAAAATACCGAGATTTTATTAAATCAGCATAATATAACAAGACAATCGTCATTCGAACTGTGAAAAATGTATAATACGACAACAGGTGTATCCACACTATCCATAACCTTGGCGTAGATACACTAGCATGGGACAAACAAATTGTGCATCTTTTGTGCAAGAAGCTAGTCCCACAAACTTATACGGATTACAAGGAACATCGAAAAGCATCCAGGGAGCTACCTAAATTCGAAGAGTTCATGATATTTTTGGAAAACAAATTCATGGCCTTAAAACTAGTCTCCAAAAATGAGAAGGAGGTAGCAATTACCCTGCATCAAACCCTCAGCAAACAAACAACGATCAAACCCATATTATACAAGGACATTACAGAACAAACAATCATATTCTCAGTCTAATAAGAACTATTAAGTCCTAGCAACAAATACATTGCGCTGTTTATTATGAAAAAAGAATCATGATTTATTTGCATGCCAACAGTTTAATGAAATGACACCTGAAGTTCCTGAACTCACTAACTCATCAACAGATCAACAGATCATCCCAAGCTTTTTTGTCATATAAATAATCAGATATTTTATAATATGCTTTAATAAACAGTTTCTGCTTAATTACGTTTTTAAATGCCAATCGACAAATCTAACACGTCACTTGGGACCTTGTTATAGAAGCAAAAGCAAAGCACTTTGAATTGGTATCAGACCTGAGCACGCCAACATTTTTGGCTGCATTATGACGTAACCATTAATGACACTGAGTGTGGCAGTTAATGCATATAGATACAACTAGTTACAGCTTGTGCTAATATTAATAATAAAAAGTTTCAAAAATGCCCGACATAAAAAAACACGTAAGTGGGCATCCAAAACCTATCCGTTGAAATAATTCCTATGAACCTAAACACGATACCTCTGCATTAAAATGGTGAAGAGTGGGATATCCTTCAGATTACAGGGGTTCGACCGCATTTAATTTTAGTGGTTAATTTTGGTGGTCAAAAACTAAACTAGCGTCGGTGCTTAATTAATAGAATTAATAAAACACCCAGACCCGAAACAAATACTTCCAGATTATCGAACATTTGTCCTGCTGCTGGAATCAAACCCGCAACCTTTTGCGTCTCAGGCGGGTGTTCGCCTACTGCGCTAACTGGGGTTTGTCAACTATAGATATATATATATATATCTATCTATAGCTCAACTGATCCAGATCTCTGTCAAAGAGCAGCGTCTCCTAGACACTAGCGGCATTGCCACACTGAGCTAGATAGGAACCAGCTATCCACGAGTAGCCAGAGACGCGTTATTTGCTTATTACTTTTTTTCGTGACGTGACGTCATTTGTGATGACGTCGCGTGATTTTATTGCGTTGGATAAGCAACAGCGAGTTTCAAGGAACTCGCTATCTGCTC
The DNA here is from genome assembly GCA_948098915.1 of Lampropteryx suffumata. Taxonomy (NCBI): domain Eukaryota; kingdom Metazoa; phylum Arthropoda; class Insecta; order Lepidoptera; family Geometridae; genus Lampropteryx; species Lampropteryx suffumata. The sequence continues at coordinate 15,950,210 of OX402557.1, read as the reverse complement.
GCGCAGATCCGGCTCAAATCCAGGCTTACGGTCATAAACGCCGTTTGTAGCTCACAGTGCGCCGAAAAATTACTACTACGCTGACATAAAGAGGACCATAGAGGCTACCGGCATAACATTTTGTTATATTGTGTGATTTGTACTTGTTAATTGTTTTGTTGAGATTGGAGATTGAAGTTTGGCGTCGATTCATTAAATGATATATCTAAATTTTATAAATCAAATAAATTTAAATTGATTGTTAAGAACTTCAGAGGGTAATTTATTTATTGACCATTATTAACAGAAATAAATATTGGTGGACAATCACACAATCTAGCCCCAAACTAAGCATAGCTTATATTATTATTTACTAATACTAGCTGTTACTCGCGACTTCGTCCGCATTTTTTTAAGGAATTGTAGCTTAAACCCTTCCCCAGGTTTTTATCTCCTTGCCAAATTGTATTAATTAGTCAAACCAATCACACCCATTTGAAAGTCTCCGTACCAAGATTCACACCCAATTTTACTCCTTTTGAAAAATTTTGAAAAATCATGAAATAACTGTCCATTTATTTGGCAATTTAATTAAAATAAAGTTTCAAACAAATCACACCACGCGTTAAAAAGTTTCATACACTCGTATTCTCCCCTTTTCACCCTCTTAAGAGTAGAATTTAAAAAAAATCCGCCTTAGTGGGTGGTTTTGCTGTAAAAGGAAGCTTCCGAATTTCAGCTTTCTAGCTTCTGCGGTTTCGGCTCGGCGATGATGAATCAGTCAGTCAGTCAGGTTAAGCTTTTTTATAGGTATAGATTACTTTATAACACCCAGACACAGAACCAACACCTAGGATCATAAAACAAATGCTTGCCCTGGGAGGGAATCGAACCCGCAAACTGAAGCGCAGAAGACCAACTGAGCTGAGAGGCTAGCCAAATGAACAGAATAATATACAATAAGACGTATTAAATATATGTATGCATGTATGTTGAACTATCAAAGGATTATTTAAAACGATCTATAGATAGTTCAACTGATCACTACCAGATGGCAGCGCCCTCATGACACTGGCGGCATTGCAACATTGAATGGAAATGCTAGAGAACAAGCTAGCAGGCAAATCATGGACGAAGATAAAGATCATGGAGGTTGCGAACGAAAGACATGATTGGAAACTCTTAGAGGAGGTCTATAGCAGTACAGCCCTTAGTTAAGTCTAAATATGTAAATCAACAAACAATATAATAATAGTAAAGTTTATGTTTATTAAAGTCTTTTATTTATCAAGACCGAGTATTTGCAACTTTGAAGTCCTTAGCAAAATCAACATCCTTACCAGCTCTAACGAAAGTCCCCAACATATGGAATGCTGCCAGGATGTCGACGCAAGTAGCGTACTAACAACATACCCATCTCCTAAACAAGACAAGTCTGTTGGTATGACTCTTATTATTTGTCACCTCTTACCATCAACACGTATAAGGCCATTCGGTCCGAGAACAGTTGGAACGTTGATGCTGGCAAATGCCCGACAAGTGATATGGTTAAAAGATGCCTACGATGACAATCCTACTGGCGGCTTTTGAATCCGATAACCCGTGGAGTTGTTAACCAAGCTGGTCTAAAACTGTACCAAACTAGTACTGATGAAAGCCGGTGTACGGTGCTACACCGAACTACAGTCCAATTATAATATTATAGGTAAGATCTAGTAACGTGCCAATGCTCAATGATGGTAGTGTTCGTAATCAATAACCCGACTACCAATTCGAAAGGGCTGGGAAATGGTCGAGATCTACGGAACTTGAGCATCTTTCTAATAGATAAATTACTAGTGCTGTAGATAGAAAACAAGTAGGGCATCACTTGAAATTTAGCTAATACCTAAACCTACCAATTTGACAGAAAAGAAAAGAAAGAAAATACATTTATTTGTAACAATACACACATTAATAAACAACATGAAGGTACACTCAAAATAAGCACAAAGAAAATCAGAAAAGACAACTTAAATTAAACTTAACTAAAGATCGAGTGTCTCGCAACCTTCCAATTGCGTAGGTAGGGACAGTTAGAGAGGCCTGCAGCCATTACTTCCATGTCATCCAAATAAATATTAAAAACCGACGATAAAGTTCCATTATTATATTGCCTAAGCCTTCCACCAGCTTGCTCTGTGATAGTGAATATTATATTTAAGTTGAATGGTGAAGTCAGGATGTCTGATTTTGTTTCGGTACGGTATCGAGATGTTGCGCATTGACCGAGTCAATTCACAAGAATGATTCGTATAGTGGACTGGCTGGCCACGTCTCTGTAAATACTGAATAGATGAAATTCTAAATCACGATTGGGTTTGCGATTTCATGGTCAGGTTCAGAACAATCCCTAAAAATGTTTCCTTACTCCATGGTATCGTTGAACTGAAGGCTCTCTTTACGGCGCCAGTTTAATGCCAGTTGTAAATATTAATTTGTTGGCAAAACTCTGCGAAATTCGTTAGCGGATGTTTCAGATGGGGTAAATAATTTTGGTTGACGCTAGAATAAATCAAAATAATTATAATTTTAACACGTTTTCGACGAATTGCTGATGTTAGGCGGGAGCGTGTCGGTAAGTGATTACTCTGGGACGCCTGATTGGACGGCAGGCCAAAAGCATAGTCTGTACAGGTATCTATAGGTGTATTAAAGCCCGTATCCTGTAGAGTACGAAATAATTGAAAACGTCACTAACAGACCCACCCAGATATTTGTTAAACTATTGAAACTTTGGTAAGATACATTACAAGTCCATTCATATCGAATGTACATCATAGGTAGCACCTAGTTTATTTGCGACAGTAAATTCATAAGCTATTCAGATAATCAGAGTTCAGATGAATTCCAACATCACTATCTCATAAATAATAAACAAATCTTTATTCATTATCTTAGAGCTGTGTTACAATACGGAGAATAATATTTATTATTATACTACAATACTTATTACGTAACCATACTTAGGTAACTGCTTAAAATATGCTCGAACTAGGAGGACCTGTGTCTCAGGCTGGAATTAACTAACAATATTAACTTATAGGTAGGTAAACAAAAAATCTGTAAACTTAAGTAATAAAATTAAACAAACTTACTATATAAACAGTATAAACATTTTAATGTGAAAGACAAACAAAGCAAAAACCAACTTTTATCATAAAATGTTTAATGTTTTAAATATTACCTACTTCACTACTAGTAACAACTTCTCAGTTTCTTTGTTAGATAGACAAGATCATACTACCAACGAAAACTTCTAAATTTTTACCTAGCAAGCTCGTATTGTATGCTAGTATGTGTATATACACCGTGTCTCACTATCTCATACGAGCTTTCTAGGTAGCTATTATAGTTATATAGTTTGCAAAGTCTATTACCAAAGTTTTCAATCTCCAAAGTTTCAAATAACACAGAAATTGAAATAACTAAAAATTTTACTCCCATTTTACACAATAGTTAGATTCCGCGCTAACCCCGAAGCAATATTGCCCTGAATTGATAACAAAGTTTACTGTACTAAAAGTGTCGACTGTTTTTTAAAGAATTAAATACGAGTACTATATTGTGGTCTATCTAGAACACTATCTTTAAAGATTGTTAATTGTTCCAATCTATCACAAGGCAAGGTGTCGGACAGGCCTTGCGTCGTGGAAGAAATCGTTTGACGCAGCTTCACTGTAGGTAGGTATTACGGCCGTCAGTGACGATCATTGATTAGAATACTACCACTTGATAAAGACAGAATAATTATCATTCACATCTCATCTCGCTCCAGACTGAATTTGAATACAAATGACAGACTGGATGGAGTATAATCTAGTCTGGATGGAGTCTGGAGAGTAGGGAACTATCACTAGTTTGGACTGTTTCGAAACCGTCGCTTCGAATTTAACTTTTATGTAAAATTTTAAAAGGTGCATAATCTCTCTGCCAGCACAACTTGTTAATATCTTCCACTGTCCTTTGTCATTCGTCACCACCAAAGAGGTTATTAATTAGCTAATAATGGAAAAGAGTTAAGTCATACCAGGAAGTATCTACGTCTTAGTAATTAACGGATATATATCGCGTTAAGAGGTAATCTTAAAATTTTAAATTATTTCCGACGTTATGGCAACTTAACTAAATGAATAAAATTCTATTTCTGAATTCTGATCGTAAAAGTTTAATGTTTAAAAAATACTAGGTAGCCCTATGTATGTCATGTAGCCCATTGTACTACCGTGTAGCTAAACACTGCTTGTCTAATGTATTTTGTGGTGTGCAATAAAGTATTGTCTATCCATCTTTCTATGTCGATAGAGACATCGTTCGAAGCTGAATGAATGAATTCCCACATAGAAACAGGGTTAAAGAAACGAGTGGAACATTACAAAGGGTGTTAAATAAATTCTAGATGCATGTACGATTTTTTATTTGCGCCATGAAGAGCACAATAAAAACATTTTTAGTAGACACTAGAACTGCAGTTTGCGAACGTAACAACACGAATGCGGGAACCTAGTGGAAACCAAGGAGGTGAAAAGGCTGGAGGGAAAGTGGATGTTAAAAGAACTTCACTGAACTGAAAAAGATATCATTATGAGTATATTTTATCCAACAACAGGATGTTGATACTTGATCAGATTTAATTGTGGTTTGAGTCTGTTTAAATATTTATTTCGGGTCTGTGTTTTTCTGCATATAATATGTATGTATTTACAAAAAAAGTTTATAATATATCACTCATGTGGTTTCCATATATCAACCTCTGCAACAAGCTTTTTTAGGGCTATTATGTGTATTATTGCGTAAAAATAATAGAAATCAGCCGCATTTTTTTATGTAATTGATGTCACTTGCATTAAAAAAAAATCATGTGTGCAATTGACACGTGGTAGAAGTGAAATCTTCAAAATATAAACGTATAATACGTACACGTATACAAAACACCACGGTTGTTGTGATGGCTTTTCTCAAGCTTTGTTCCACGCATGCGCGCACAAACACGTAATAATAAACACGTATAATGCTTCCTATCTCATTTTCTCCCACGTTAAATCTTATGAATTTATGTATCTGTCTCTTTTTACTGTCGCTTTTTCGTTTCATCGACTTTCAAATCACAAACATGCTAAAGAAGTTTTCACTTCGAAAATGCGGCTTTTTATTGGGCGTGTTCAATGAGACCGTTTATAGACTTTACTTTTTTTTAAAAGTTAAATTCGTTGATCTAGTTCATTAATATTATTTTGCAAGTTATATTTTTTCTGGGTAGTTTGCGTGCTCTTTAGTTAAATAGAAAATTTAACTAAAGAGAAAAACATTAAAACTATTTACACAAAATACGTCACAAAAAAATGAACTCAGTATAAGATATAGGTATAGTTTGTCGGCTTTACTTATAAAAGTCTCAATTTCTGTTAATCACTGTTTAAAATGGTGCCAATAAAACTTTTTTGTAAGATAGTAACAAACAGTGACAGGGCGAATCTTAAGGAGTTTTAGGCTGTGTTCAAGTTGAAATGTATTTATAAGTAAGGTTTATTAGCGACCCATTCGTATTCTTCTTATGGTGGCAATAGTTATTTCAAACCAATATGTGTTGAAAGGAGAGCCTCAGAAGCTCCTTTCGTACTCTTGGCACATGTCTTCGAACTTTTAAAGTTTGACAACATGACGGTTTCCTCACGATTCCCAGTTTTGCAGTTCACAGTTTGAGAGTACTTATAAATAAATAATGCCTGACATTCTTTACACAACATCATCTGGCCCCAAAGTTAGCAGAGCTTGTGTTATGGGTACCACACGACTGATATATTACACAAAAACTTTTTTTTATATACTCGTTTTGTTAAAACCAACATATTATACTTAGGAAAACAAATACATGCAGATCATACAAACATTTGTCCAGTACTTGGTATAGCGCATAGATTGGTTGGTATCGAACAGAAAAATACATTGGTACACATCTGATTCATCAGATCACAAACAATAAGCCAATCAAAGGCCCCCGTTATGGCTTAGCAACTGCTATATACCGATAGTATAAACTCTCTGAATCCTGTAAGTGGTCAAAATATTATTGCAACCACCAGTCACATATGAAGCATTTAACAAGCATCGCCACAAGCGTTGAAAAGTATATACTTATGAACATTGTACAAAGAGTTTGTTCAAAGTATTCGGCCCTCCAGTTTTATCACCTCCAAGTTCACACGACCACATTTTAGTTAGCTACAGCTTGGCAGAATGCCACCTGTCTTGCTTACAATGCTCTGTATTTTTCGCCTCGGTTCGGCAATTTACAGGTGCCAGCTATTTGGTTCAAATACCTATTCCATATTTTCTACTACTCGCTGATACGGCATGTGAGCTTTTGAAATTTCAACTTCAACTATATTTTCTATCGCCAGTAAAAAGTTGAACATTGTTTTTAAATATTAAGAATATTGAATTGACCAATACCTGGTAATACCCCGCCAATCTATTCCTATGAGTAAACTCAAAATAATTTTTTTTTTCAAGGAGGCATAATCGATTCTAATTACACAAAATAATAGTAAAAAAAAACTAAAAAACACGCTCTGATATAGAAACAAACTAAAAAGTAGAAAATAATTTTCAATAAATTTAAATTAAGAATGGTGTGATAAACAAAAAAAATATTTCATTGTAGAAAAACGCGGAGTGCTTGATGTTGTTACTGTAATATTTTAATGACAGAGATTGGTATAAGTAGAAGCGTCATTAATATCTTAAAAAAAAATATTTTCTCAAGTTTTTAGTTTGCTTTTCTATTAAAGCGTGTTTTTTAGTTTTTTTTAACAAGTATTTATTTTCCACTTTTTAATTTAGTGTTATCTACAAAAGCATGTTTTTTAGTTTTAACAATCGGATTTGGAATCGCTAATCGTTTATCCTGAAAGTCCTGATCAGGATAATGGACAAACTATTTAAACTATTGCATTGTCATCGGTTCTTGATACTCGTATGTGTGCAAAGTTTCAAATTAATCCTAGATTGGGTGTAAATCACGTTCAAAGATTCTGTTACATAGATACATACATAAAAGCGTGTTCTTCTGTTGTATCGTTATTACATCCTATTTGACCAGTAAGTGGCCACATATACGGCATTATCCGAGCAGAACATCAGATCACCCTTAGTGCATGAGTTGGGACAAGATGGACACACAAGTACGTGTGACATGGACTGCACCTGGGCACCACAATGACACCGCGTGTCGTTTTCGTTAATCATGTCCCATAAAACATTTGAATTAAAATGAATACTCAGAGGATAAAATAAACATACATGATATGCACGCAAAGTTTCAGTTATCAAGGATACCTAACCTAACGTAGCCACATTAAAAGTTCACATTATTTTTGCTATAGAATCGTGTAAAAGCCCATATAATATTATTAACCGACACAACACGATACCACGCGGAAAGTTTGAATGAGTCACAAAGGATTCCACGCAGGGTCGAAAGTAGGATTAATACTTATAATTATGTATGGTAAAAGGTCTGTTCGCACTGGGACAGTTTCTCACGCGTAAATATCGCAGACAGTATTAATGGGTAGGCGATTATTATCTTTAGAAACTTTACTATGTTATCTATATCTGAATTGGTATTGAAACTGAGATAGAAAGTACCAATCCATGAAAGAATGCCTATTGCGAATCAAAACTGATAGACATTGATCGTATCAAGAGTTCCATAATAATAATGCCGGACATTTCACACAGCATCATCTGGCCCCAAAGTAAGCTGAGCTTGTGTTATGGGTAGGTACCACATGACTGATAAACTACTTTTATACATATATCGAACCCGCAACCTTTTGCATCTCACACAGGCCTTAGCCCACTGCGCCATATGTTCATTTGACACCATATCTTCAAAATTTTTGGATCCTAAGACATGTCGGTTTGTTCACGATGATCTCCTTTACCGTTTGAGACTACTGGTGTGATTTTTCAGTGATATATGTCGTAATTAGGCAGATAATACAATCATTTAAATAAAAACTAACCTCGAAACTTTTTACAGTAAACAGCATTAATACCTTTTTACTCCTACTAACTTGTATCTTTTTGCTGAATCTGCACAGACGTTCTACATTTAAAAACAAGCAACCGCTCTTCACATGCAATTTAACGAGCTTTCCGCTAGAAAGGCATTACTGACAGGAAAGTTATCAGGAGCCTTTTAAAAGTTGGGCGTGAAAAATCACCGGCGTCGGTACGCAGGGTGTCGCAGCTAATTTGCGGACATCGATCACGGTGGCAGAACACTGATATAGTAAGTTAATGGAAGGTGCAAGCATTGAAAAAAAAATAGTACTAACACACTCAGGTTTTCTAACATATTGTCTGAACTGCTTCAGTAAACTGCTTTTTATATTTTTGTGAGCTAAATCAAACGAGGTTAAGCTAGTTTTGTACTTAAACATACGGATTAGCAAGATTTCGAGTTATTCTGAATTTCTTACGAACCCTGGTTTGTAAAATTTGAAAATTTTAGATCAGATTTATGACTGTTACTGTTGTTATAATAATAACAAATTATACGCTCGCTTGGGCAACGATAGTTACTTTCAAGACGCTGCGCTGTGACCAAAACCATGAATTTCGAAAACTGGTGCTTCCAGAAATGACTCGTTATCTTCACTGCGGTATCCACACAGAGGTACTCCTCCGTTTGCCAATTTCAATTCAAATTGCGGGAGTGGATTTCCAGTGTTTCTCTTTTAGGTTTTAAGAGTAATTAACGCTTTTGCGTAATAAATACACTGATTTTTTACGGTAACCAAATTTGTTACAATTAGTTAGGATTAAAAAAAAATTGGTTTTTGTTTGTTAACTTTCAATATTTTTGCCTCAAAGGATTTGGCCTTCTGATTACATTTGGAGAAAGCAACTTTATACAATGAATAAATTTAATTGTAGTTCCAGTTTAAAAATATACAAAAATTATGTAGGTATGTCATGATTTCTAATTTTATAATTATTTTTACATCGGGTTTATTTTTATTCTACTTCTAAACTGTGTTTTTGATTTAAAATTTCATTCCTTTCTTTCCTATTCCATTACAATAAGTACCTCAATTTATTTCGCCTAGCATTGGAGATGGGCAAATTAATGTAACGACAAGAGATGATGTCGAGCGGCAGATGATGTCAAGTCTTCGAGCAATAAGGTTCTGAGATCAAAGAGTGTACGAATACTGTTTCGTTACATACCAAATTTTTTTTTTTAATATTTTATAAAATAGTTCTTTTTAATTTTTAAATCAACATATAAATGGGTGTATTTTGTTAACCCATTGGCGACCCTTTGCCGTGGCATGGCACAAGCGACTCTGATTTCAAATAGATCGTTAACCACAAAGTCGGTATTAGACTCATTTACCCTAATAGTCGGCGGTTGTCCCGCTGTTTTCCACTGATGAACACATTCAGTTTGTGTATGGGGTTGGATAATTATAAGCATTAGTAAATGAGTCGTTAGAAACATTTCATGTCTTTTGATGTTGGTTATTATGACTGTTGATTAAAGAAACAGTTTGCAAACATACCTATTCAGTGTTTCACTATTCATTTTGATAAACACGGGTTTTTCTCACGTATTATTTGAGTGCGAACCGTGCAGCAACGAGCGGACCGCGAATCAAACTCAACCTGATGAAGATTCTCTAGATGAATCGAAACAGTGTCAGTGCCTCCATCGACTAAATAATACTTGAATAAAACTCGTGTTTATCAAAGTGTTTATTTCCTCGCGTAATAATTATTTTTTATTTCAACTACGTAGTAATGTTATCATTAATCACTACAAAACCGATCACAAAGGACGTATTTTTTGCTCAGAACCAAAACAGTGCAGTAATGTTATATGAAATCTCATTATACTGTTTTTCATTATTGCCATTATTGCACTGTTTTTTACTTTTTATTTAGATATAAATTTACCAAAGAGGTTTAATGTTTCCCATTAAGTTTAATAAAAAATGTTTGCATTCGATCAAAAAGAAACTGGCTGATAATAAAAATCGGCTGAATAAAACCGACTTGGTGAAAAAAATAAAACAAATGGCGCGCATTTTGTACCATTGTAAAACTTTGATTCATATTTTTAGTTTGAGAAGATATATTTTATCATAGTAGGTAGATTGGTAGTTGAAAGAAAAGTAAATTACGCACCTTGCTAAAGCGAGTAATTAATGCATTCGTGTTAATTCAGTGACCTCGCTTGCGCTCGGGCACCAACATAACATTCGTGCATTAATAACTCACTTTGCGCTCGGTGCAACAATCCACTATTTTGTCTTATCGTTAGCAATAGTTGCTTATTTAATTATTTTTTTATTCCGTTCATTTCACACAGCATTATAGGGCTTTAAAGTAAGCAGAGCTTGTGTTATAGGTACCACATGACTGATATACTACTTTATACTTTTTTTTGGTAAATACATACATGTTATACATAGAAACACCCAGACCCGAGGGTCAAATTCGTATAAAAAGTCATATAAAAAAAGCTGAAAAAAGCTGAAATTTGTCTCGACAAATACTTACAGATCATACAAACATTTGTCCCACGCCAGGAATCGAACCCGCAACCTTCTGCGTCTCAGCTAGACCTTAGCCCACTGCGGTTGAATTCATTATATAATTTTAGATTAAGGTATGTTTATGTATGTATTGGTTTATTTAGTTTATTTTACATGGTTGTATTTAACATATTGTATGTATATACACATTAAGTACTTTACCTTTTTTCAGCTACATTCAGTCTATGCATCTCAAGGTCGTCTGGCAGATATCATCGCTACATAGCGATAAGACCACCCATTACACTACCGACTAGAAAATCATTGTTCATATTTCTACTTCCAATGTATTTAAGGTGTGCAATATAGTAGATTGTTGCACCGAGCGCAAAGTGAGTTATTAATGCACGAGTGTTATGTTGGTACCCGAACGCAAGCGAGGGCACTTAATTAACGAGAGTGCTCAGTAGTTAATTACTCTCTTTAGCAAAGTGCGTAATTTACTCTTCTTGCAACTACCAATCTACCTACTGTGATAAAATATACCTACTCAAACTAAAAATATGAAGAATCAAAGTTTTACAATCGTATAAAATGCACACCATTTGTTTTTTTTTCACCAAGTCGGTTTTATTCAGCCGATTTTTATTATCAGCCAGTATATATTTGATTAAGCACTGTTTTGGTTCCAAGCAAAAAAACGTCCTTTGTGATTAGTTTTGTAGTGATTAATGATATTACTACGTAGTAGAAATGGTTAATGGCAATGGCAATGGCTAATGGCAGTGTATATATTTTGTAGCTAAGTACGAGTATTTATTTACTTGCTTTGTTATGTATTGGTACAAAATATAGTTTCCAGGCTTTTCATTGCAACATCAATAATAGTAAAAAGTAATCAACTCCACTGCAACAAACAAATGTCAACAACGTAATACAAAAACAAAACCAACCTTCATAAATCCTTATGCTGACGTGAATTAGTATCAACACGTAAGAATTTATGGCGTCTGGTCCTTTCTCACGCATTCTGAAACCAGAAACAATATATACCTTCCAGTACATGACATGTATAACTGCCACCAACTTACCTAACAGAGGCGCAACTCTTACCGGAACAAATAAGTTGGCTGCACTAGATATATCTTTTTTTTTTTTTTTTTTTTTTATTGTTTATTGAGCACCTTAGCTAACAATAAGTACAAGTTAGAGATATACATAATTTCTTAACCTAAGGAAGTTACAAGGTACATAATGTGATACAACTGACACCTAAACTAAGATAATAAAAATCCTGTATGATAGGTATCAGCGCCCACCCTCAATATAGGTGCAATTAAGCTAGAGAAATTCTAGATAAGTTAACAAATAGCTTGTGCGGTAAGTACATATTAATAATAAGCACTCAAATGTAGGTAAGTATGATGATATAAACAAATTAAAAAGAATAAAATAAAACTGTTAAGTATGTCTGCGAGTGTGTATATGTGTGTGTGTGTGTGTGTGTGTATGTGTGTGTGTGTGTGTGTGTGTGTGTGTGTGTGTATGTGTGTAAGAGAAGTTTGTATGTTTGACATTTGTATGGTTGTTTGAATGAATCTTTACAATTATATCCCAATGCGTGGTGAAAGCTTCGCATTAGGATACAATTGCAAAAATATCTTCAGTAGTATCGTAGTTTAATGATAACAGCCATGTTGTAAGTGTACGTTTGCATGTTCGCTTGTTCAATGGGAAAATTAGCAGCTCCTTGTTAATTTTGTTGTAAAGCCAAGCTCCAAGAAACAATGGAAACCTTTGGGCAAATCGAGTGCGGCAACTAGTCAGCGGTAGGATCTGGTGGTTTCTCCTAGTGGCTAGACGTGTTATATCTGCATCTTGGACCACAGAAGAATGCTGCTTCAGGATGGTATTTAAAATAAAGAGTTGGCGGACTGTCAGTACTTCACATTCTTTGTACAGATCAGTTGTACGATAGAGCTTTGGTTTAAAGTAAATTACTTTTAATAAGATTCTTTGGGCTCTTTCTACACATATAAGATTAGTCTTAGCTGCGCCCCCCCAACAGGTTAGACAGTAGGTTAGAACTGACTGGCACAGTGAAGTGTAAATTAATTTCATAATACGATTGCCTGCAGAATGACGTAATTGTTTACATATATATATAAGTTTCCTGATTCTATTAGATATATACTCAATATGACTCATAAAGTTTAAGTTGTTATCTATAATTATGCCTAGATATTTAATCGTAGAAGCCGTGGATATTACAGAACAATTGCAGTTTTGAGAAGAAACATAGTCACAGGTATGTGCAATTATGTTATATGTTTGGGATATCGGATAGGGAGGATTATAAATAGAAAAAGGTATATATTTAGTTTTAGCAGTGTTTAGTGAGAGGTAGTTAGAGGCAAGCCAATTGGTTACTATGTTGAAACCAGTTTGAGCATGTTTGTACACTTCAACCCAAGTTTTCCCAAAGAATGTCAAAGTCGTATCATCTGCGTACGATATTATTTTAGAGTTCTCGATTTTTAATGATGCGAGATCATTAATGTAAACTAGAAATAGCGTTGGGCCTAAGATACTCCCTTGTGGGACGCCATGCGTAATAGGCACGTTATGGCTAGTTACATTATCAATTTTAAGTCTTTGAGTTCTTCCAGTCAAATAATCTCTAAAGAGATCCAGTTGAACGCCTCGGATGCCGAGGTTATTTAATTTCTGTATGAGGTTAGGGATAGAAACCGTGTCAAACGCTTTTGCAAGATCTAAGAATATCGAAAGACATTTGTTTTTGCAGTCAATTTTTCTAACAACGAAATTTATAAATTCACTTACAGCCGTCTCAGTTGATTTTCCATGGCGAAAACCGAATTGCCCATTAGAAAGAAGGTTGTTTTTTTCCAAATAACTAATAAGTCTGTAATTTATAATTTTTTCAAAAACCTTAGAGAGTGAGTTTAATATTGAGATAGGACGATAGTTTGTGACCTGGTCTCTAACCCCAGCCTTAAAAACAGGACGCACTATAGATCCCTTGAAAGACCTTGGAAAAACTCCCTTACTCAAGGAGAGATTTAGGATATAGGTAAGTGGGGTCAGGATATGGGCTCTAATAACCTTAAGTACATCTGACGAAATGCCATCATCGCCAGGAGAACAATTACTTTTTAGGCCTATAATAAGTTTGTCAACTTCTCGCTCGTCGGTGGTTAAAAGTACAAATGAATTCAGAGGAGGTGAAATATCATGTTTTATTAGGGCTATATCTGGAAGATTAATTTCACTTGCCAGCTTTTCACCAACTGTAGCAAAAAAATTGTTTGCATTATTTACTGCAATTTCTGGAGTTGTTGCAGTTGATAACAGCTCATATGAGTATTCCTTTTTGGCGTTTCTATTTGTGATGGAGTTTATTGCTTTCCAAATTTTTTTATTGTCTCTGCCAGCTTGCAACAGTTGTTGACGATCGTATTGTCGTTTTAACTTTTTAATTAAATTATTACAAAAGTTGCGATATCTTTTATAAGTTAATATAAGAATGTCATTATTAGGTGTTAGTTTAACTTTTTTATGCATTCTATCTCTGTTTCGTATGCATCTTACTAGTCCCAGTGTCATCCATGGCTTTAGTAATCTATATTTAGGAGCAATAGTCAAAAGTTTAGAATTGGATATAATTACATTTTGGAGCCAAGAAACAAAAATATCTGTAGCAAGATTTGGATCGTCTAATTTGTAGATAAAAGAAAAGTCCTTTTTTTGACATGTATTTAGGATTCCATTATAGTCAATTTTAGATGTGATTTTTTTTATTACATATTTTTGAGGGTTTAGTAATTCTATGCAACACAAAACAGCTCTATGGTCGGTTATGGCTGTCTCAAAAATAAAACAGTTTACATGCAGCTTTGTTTTTAGAATGACGTGATCCAAACAGCTTTTGGATCGTGTAGCAAATGTTATAAGCAGGGAGTAGTCCGTTATGTGAGAGGAAGTCTAAATATTCTGGTAGGTTTTTGTCTATACTATTAGGAGCAATGTTAATATTAATATCTCCAATTAAAATTAATGTTTGAAATGATGTTAGCTTTGAGATGATAACATTTAAAGAATTTAAAAATGCCTCAATACTTTGAAAGCAAGGAGGTCGATATATTGATATAATGGCTAGGTCCTTACTTATCTTTATTAAAATGCAATTTGCATCCTGTATTGCAGGTTCAGTAATCGTTGCGTTTATATTATTTTTAATGTATACAATGACACCATCATTTTGGTTATAATGTGTAGACGTCGATATACTGCGGTATCCTGTAAGTTCCGGGACATGTTGAACACAAGACATCCAACATTCCGTGAGAATAAGAATATCACATGAAAACTTTAGACGGGAGAGTAGTAGTTGAAACTGTTCAATGTTAGCATTAATACTACGTATATTTTGTGTGACAATTTTAAGAAAACGGTTAGGCTGTGATATAGTTGATGAACATTGTTCAGGATCGCATTGAATAGTATCTGAGATAGAAAAGTTGTCAATGTCGTTTAGCAAATCACTTATGGTACCAAAAACAAGGCCAGGATTTTACATAGTTGATGTTTAAAGTTACAAACTCATTTTTAGAGTACGTTATAGGAAGCGCTTGTTGGGTTCTAGAAGGTAAATACAATATAATAATAGATAGCTGACAGATGTAATAAATGTGCAAATAATTTTGGGTAATGATATAATAATGTGAAGTTTGGAAAGTATGTGTTTTTTTTGTTTGACAATACCATTTCCAGTGGTGTAGACGTGACCCATCTAACCGTCTGGCCTGTAGCTAGTAGCTCTTAAAACCAGATCTTGCAGGGAATGGAATAAAAAAGTAAATAATTTGTGTGACGTATAAAATATAATTCGTTAGGATGTATTACACGTTTTAGAGCCAGTTTAGTCATAACTATCCTAGGACTAGATTACTTGAATGGTCCGTTCAGAGTCCGGTGCCGACCTTTTAACATTTTTACCGCCACCATCTCATACCCCACTACCTCATGTCATCTTTCTTGAGCATTGATCATTAGCCGCATCGTCGCTTATTATCAGGCGAGATTGTGATCAAACGTAGGCCTATCTATGATGAGAAAAATACTTGATTTACTACGTAGAATGACATGATTAGAGTATACTTTAACGCCACAGTAGCTAAATATATGATTATAGAGGAGAGGGTGAATCTAAAGGCTTTAATTTATTTAAAAACTTGGCCTGAAAGTGAGTTAAGTGATTATTCAATAGTTTTTGACACATAAAGTTGACATCGCTGTAAGAAACTCTCAGACAAAGAACTTTGTGTCACCTATGACGTGAGGCTTATTGAAGTGAAAACTTCTTATAGGAGGGTAAACCGCTTCGTTACGTAACGCGTTACGGTGCCAGTGCCTGGTTTCCCTTTCTCTCACGCATACGGCAGTGGTAGGCTGGCTTCTCCTCTCTCCCTCTAACCCACAGCGCTAGTTAGATTAGTTAAAGTTATCACTTCTGTCGGGCGTCCTGAGACGTACACGTTTTTTATTTTATAACTATTAGTGTTTACTGAGATGGTAAATGTAAACGTTTGTATGATCTACAAGTATTTGTCTCGGGTCTCGGTGTTTCCACAAAAAAAGAGTATATAAGTGATACATCAGTTATGTGGTTTCCATAACACAAGCTTTGCTTACTTTGGGGTCAGATGATGCTATGTGAAATGTTCCCTATTATTTATTTATCAAAAAACCTGGATCTTTGAACATCTTTATTAAACTAAAATTCTTATAAGGTCTCTGTCCGCTGTCTGGGGCAATTAAAACTTACACCGCAAAAGATTTTCAGAAATTATTGTGATCACACTTTTGCCTTTACGTAATTAAAATAGTTGAAAATTGCGGTAAATTTTTGATGTACTCCAACCGTTACTGAATTGCTAGCTATTTTGCATGACTATTTCAAAAACTTAAAGGTAAAGATGTTGAGATTGGTATCAGGTAGGTATCTACAGAGTGGGACTTATTGTGTTGTTATTTTGTTTTGTTCTCAGATCTCAGAAAGATGCAGAAGGATTTTTTGGTACCAGCTTTGCAAGAACTTGAAGGTCACAATTCTAGGACCTGGTTTCAGCAGGATGGCTTCACCTGACATACTGCTAGAGTAGAGAGTCTCCATAGACTTGTTAAAAGAATTGTTCCCGGAAAGACTCATCTCGCGAAGGAGAGTTATTGAGTGGCCCCCACGGAGCCCCGATCTCACACCAAATTATTATTTCCTCTAGGCTTACCTTAAATCAAGAGTCTATTATTATAATCTGACCATTTTATAGCAGCTGTAAGAAAACATTATCCTGGAAATCAACGCTATACCGAGAGCAACGTGTCTCAGAGTTTTCGATTATCTGCAACTACGACTACGATTGTCGAGAAGCCAATGGAAGTCACTTCGACAAAATTATTTTAAAGCCATACTTTTTCCATTCGTTGTAGTTTTATCATAATCATAAAATCATAAATAAAATAATTAGAAGTTTTGTAGTTTTTAGGGTTCCGTACCACAAAAGGAAAAAACGGAACTCTTATAGGATCACTTTGCTGTCCGTCCGTCCGTCTGTCTGTCTGTCAAGACCCTTTTTCTCAGGAACGCGTGGAGGTATCAAGCTAAAATTTATATCAAATACTCAGGTCTATTGTCCCTTAAATCTGTGAAAAATCAAACTTCTAAGCCAACTCAATCAAAAGATACAGAAGTTTACAGTACAGGGTACTTCCCGTGAACTCAGAATCTTGAAATTTAGTACGAAGCAACGTCTTATAGCATAGATAAAGGAAAAAATGCGAAAATCGAAAATTTTTAGTTACATCATATAATAAACATATTCTTAATAATTTTAAACTTACTACCCCTTTCTTGAGATCTACAAGAATTTTTTTTGCAATTAAAATACCATAACTATGACTCGATTGTCGTGATGGGTGAACTTTTACTTATATACCTACAGGTTTGTACGGAACCCTCGTTGCGCCAGTCCGACTCGCAATTGGCTAGTTTTTTTAAATGAAATATTTAAACTGTACTAACAGTTAAGGTCCACTCTGTACCTACATTAGGCAAGTATGTTGAGTAGCTACATTTTCATTTTCGATAAATGCCAGAAACTTAACAAGTTGATTCTAGATTACTTTATTTATTTTACAAAACTCAAAGTTAATACACTTCTTAATATATTTGATACGGTCTCTGGCGTTCAAAAAAATGAAACATTGACATTGCAGAGCATTTTCGAAAGCAAATATCAAACAATAACTTTACAACGACAAAGCCCACAAAATAAACTTTGCGGGGAAAATATAAACATTGAACTTTTGCCTAAAACTATAAGCACATGGACATTGACTTATGTACGTTACAACCTGCGTTAGGTAAGAGAGATTCAGTTTTTTTAAATAACTTCAAAAAAAGTAGAAGGTTATCAATTCGGTTGTATTTTTTATAACCTTATTATTAAGTCATTTATAAACTAATTTGAAAAAAAGTTGTTAATATTAAAGGATCCCAATTGGTCCCATATAAATTTCATCAAAGTCGGTACAGTAGTTTAGTTTAAAAAAAAAAATAGCTGGAAAAAATATGTTTTGCATTTCTGTGACTTTCCAGTGGAGTTACGTAAATAAAATCTTTTTTAACCAACTTCAATATAAGGAGGAGGTTCTTAATTCGTATTATCATGGGTTCAAATTTCATTCGATGAAGTCGGTTTTCATGCGCATGCGCATGAAACAGACTGGTGTTAGTTAGCGAATATTATTTTATGTCTCTCAACATCTATGGTTTAAATTTGTCATTTGTGAGTCATTTGTTAAATTTATCATACATGTTCCAACTATGTATGTACATCCACTAACAGAATACATATTAATATTGACGTAACAACGTCTAATAAATCGATGATCGCTGGCTGCACGCACGAAAATGGATGACTCATTGTCCAGTTACGCTCATTGTCCCGTTACGCTCATTGTGCCGTTACGCTCATAGTCCCGTTACGCTCATTGCAACGTTACGATCGTAACGAGAGCGCATAACATGACGTTGTCACGTTATACTATCGTCCGTAAGCCGACTTTACAGACTTTATTTTTTTTTACTAACGCCTTACTTGGCTTCAAGTCATGAGACATCTTCCTCAATTTGCTAGATAGACACAGAATTCGTGTCCTGAGGCTAAATAGTCCTAAGCTATAACGCACAAATTCAAAACACAGGCACTGCCAATAATCTGAGTATCAGCCGCGGGCAGCCTGGCGGTCGCCCAACCGAGTGTGCCCAAATTTTGTCATGTTTTATGCGTCTGGCAACACCCTTTTCGTCTAATCTCGTGTTATTGGGGTATTAAGCTGTTGTTATTGATCTATTCGTGTTGAAGGCATAGATTATTACAGGCCCAATTAGACAACTTGCGCTAACCTAGGAATAAATAAATTTATAATGCAGGACATTTCACACAGCATCAACTGGCTCCAAAGTAAGCAGAGCTAAATAAATAATAATAAATAAATAAATAATCCCGGACATTTCTCACAACATCATCTGGCCCCAAAGTAAGCAGAGCTTGTGTTATGAGTACCACATGATTGATATACTACTTATATACTTTTTTTTTGTAAATACATACATATTATACATAGAAACACCGAGACCCGAGACAAATACTTGCAGATCGTACAAACATTTGTCCCCCGGCATCGAACCCGCAACCTTCTGCGTCTCAGCCGGGTCTTAGCCAACTGCGCCACAGAGGTCGTCAAGAGCTTGTGTTATGGACGGTGATGTTATGAACATTTTACTATCACATTAGTCATTTTAGTAAATTTAAAAAGTGTTATTTAAAAATGTTAGTCTAATTCAGACTTTGGTGCCAACAAAATAAGATCGTTCGTGTTTTAGGAAGTTTAAATTATCCCGAGATTTTAATTAATCAGAGACACTGACAACAGGCTTTATTATAAACAAGCTGACCCGGCAAACGTTGCCATATAAATATATTTCGTAAAAAAATTTTTTTTTTTCAGATAAATTATCCTATGTCACTTCTAATACCTCCAAGAATATGTATACAAAGTTTCATAATGATCGGTTAAGTAGTTTTTGCGTGAAAACATAACAAACAAACTTACATTTACATTTAAATTATTATTATTATTATTATAGTAGGATGATCGAATGATTACATGTAAAGATTTTTGTTAGGATGTTAGTCCGTTTAAATCCTACATTCATCAATCTTCGGATGAATAACCTCCGTTTACATAACCGTGTATAAACTAATCCAGATATTCTCAAACTTTAGCAGTACATAATAAATCAAGTCTTCAAAAGGTAGTCTTTCAAATAAAGAAGTGATACGGTGGTATTTAATGCAGTAAATAAATAAAATAAAAAATGCCGGACATTTCACGCAGCATCATCTGGCCCCAAAGTAAGCAGAGCTTGTGTTATAGGTACCACATGACTAGTATACTACTTACATAAGTACTTTATTTTTTTAAATACATTCATATTAAATATAGAAACACCCAGATCAGAGACAATACTTGAAGACCATACAAACATTTGTCTCGCGGCGGGAATCGAACCCGCAACCTTTTACGTCTCAGCCGAACCTTAGCCCATTGCGCCATAGAGATCGTCAAATAATCAAATAAATGAAGTAGTTCACAACTCTTAATTTGCACAAACAAACACGTACGTAAGTACGTACGTGTTTGTTTGTTGCAATAACATTTTTAGTTGCAATAACATTTATTGTTTGCAGCGTTTAGTACTAAAATATCCTCAGTTTTATTATCTTATGTTTACCTTGTTAAGATGAAGGCAATGAAAACCAAAACATGGTAATTACTAATAAAATTTCAGCACTTTCTCATCATCCAATCATCATCGCCATTACAATCGGAATTTATTTAATGTCCAGAACTTCGTAAATTTTGCGCTTATAATATAATACTAGTTACATGATACCTAATGTTTATTTTTCATGCAGTTTTTCATAGACAAGAAAAAATCGATTTTTTCACAATCTTATCAAACTTTCACGAAATCTGAGAAGCAATTGTTTGATCCATGTTTTCTTTCATCAAATCATCACCTTTTAGTCAACACTTTATATTTCAAAATCTAAAATAAACTCTTCCTTCTCATACAAACAACGTACTCAATAAAAGTTTGAGAACCATACCTATCTCGTAACATACCAGTATTTTTACCGGACGCAGACAGCCGCAGGCCGCCGCGGATTGCTAGCGGACCCGAGTTAGCCTGCCAATTTACTTCGCCTCGAGCGAACCAATATTGGTTAAGGGTCCATGCACCGTATTTTGATTTTAGCTGTGTATATTATATAGCGGCCAGTATGAAAAGATTTATTCGAAACATGACGTGGTGCAGTAATTGCGTCTGCTCACCTGAGGGTTTCGGTAAAGGGTAAACATTTTCAAAATTAATTTTAGCTACCGTACACGTACTTTTGATAACTAGTGGTAGCCCACTGGTCGAAATTCGACCATAATTAATTAATAATTATTGTAATTTTTAATGCACAATTTTTAAAATTTGGTTGTCTGTAAAGTCGTTTACAGTTTACGGACGATAGTATAACGTGACAACGTCGTAACAAAACAGAAAGATGCGGGGCAAGCGCTCTCGCTACGATCGTAACGTTACAATGAGCGCAACGGGACAATGAGTCAGAGACAACGTCTAATAAATGGATGAACGCCGGCTGCACGCACGAAAAAGGATGACTCATTGTCCCGTTACGCTGATTGTAACGTTACGATCGGAGCGAGAGCGCATAACACAAGCCGCATCTATCTGTTTTGTTTTGTCGTTGTCACGTTGTCACAATTTTTGCTTCATGTTTAAATATATAGATTCTCTTTGATGTTATCTAACACACGCACATCGTTTTGCTTATAATGAAAATGAAACAAATTGTTCATTGTATGCTTGTAGTTACTCGTAGATACTTAAAGAAAAGAAAGAACATTTTATTTATCTTAAAAACGACTATATACAATAACTTAGTACTAAAATAGTTCTACTTAAAGAATATAATATTTGATCGCAGCAGGATCTAGGGCAAATATGACCTCTACTCAGCATTGAGCTAGATGCACTTGAGTGTCCACCCAGCGCTGCATTTCAGTTGATCTTAGAGGATAATAATAATAATGCCGGACAATTCACACATCATTTACATTTTTTTGTAAACACTTACATGATTATACATAGACCGAGACAAATACTTGCATAACATACAAAAAACTGTCCCGCGGTGGGAATCAAACCCGCAATCTTCTGCGTATCAGGAGGGCCTGCGCCCATTACGTACACGTCCATTACAGAGGTAGACTTTGTAATACGAAGATATGATTAATCCCTCATTTATTAGATAATAAAAATGTCCTGGACAAAACGATAAAACGTTCCAAAATTCAGATAGTATGAACTCTAATAGAAGTAACGCTGCACAAACCACTTCCAAAGACCAAGAGGTATTTTTCGAAAAAAGGTAGTCAACCTGTGCTATCACCAAATCTCTCGCTTAACCAGGGGGCCTACTCTTGAAATCGACAAAATATTTAGCGAGTCAATAATCGTGCAAAACTCTACATCATATCGACTCGTTTTGAGCGTTTCGATAACTTGAATTTGTCATTGAAACAACTTTCAGTTAGACTGTTTAACTGAATTTTACGTACCTGCAAAGACTTTATCGTATTGATGTATCGAAGTCGGTTCGCAGAGTAGACGGACAGTTTCGAACTTTTTACGTTTGCGACTGCAAAGTAAGAAAACTCAGCATAATTTTTTACAAGAAAATAATTTTGTTTAATGACCTTATCAACGATGGTATACAATATCTGAGAAAAAAACACATTTTGAACAGTTTCTGTTGTGGGACAAATTTCCAGCATCTGTTCTCTGCAAAAATCAAAATTCAATGCGAAGCAGATGTGATGTTGTTATAGATGCATGCTAGGTTTAAACAAAATATTAGGTTCAAGGGTTGCCACTTTTTCCGTACCTTATGATTTTAGATGTAAATCAATAACTAGGCATAACAGTAGACTATTGGAATTAAGATCGTTATGTTCAAGTAGGAATCACATAATTCAACGTTTAACCCTCATTTAAAGTTGCAAACATGATCTTCAGTACATTTTGATAAACATGAGTTCGAATCGTGAACGCGAGCGGCAACGAGCGCATCGCGGATCAAACTCACCCTAATGAAACTTGAAACTGAAACTGTGTGATGGCCCTTCTGATCTTCCTAGCTTTTCACTGCTCAAGTCTGTTCCTTGGATTAAAGCCAGACCGCCGTCAGACTGTCTTCCACTTTACTACTAATTGCATCCTGCCAGTTCGCACTAATTTATAAGCGGAACTTTATTTCATAATCAACCAACGCCAAATGCCAATTATTTTTTGTTGCATAACTTTACTGCTGCAGCCTTCGTTCGCTCTGGCACGAGCTTTTCTCATTATACTCTTGGTCCAGCATCATCAAAGATTTCATAAAATTTTAGGCCTTTTGGCCTTTGAGGACCTAAGAACATCTTTTTTCTTCTTCGTTAATGGCATGTGTCATTATGATGTGAATTTTGCCAAACACAGACAATGTCAAGTGTTTATTGTTTATAGTAAGACGTCAGTCACAAAGTCGTATGTTCTCGTTCGTCGTTTGTTATTATAAAAAATAATTATACAATAATTATACGGATTATTTTTGCTCGTATCATAAAGAAACACAAAAATGTTATTCCAATCATTCACACCCGAGTCAATAACTCTAGTCAATAAAATAAATAATATAAGAGCATTATGTTTACTCCGCAAAACGGACAAAAATAATCCACCTATGAACATCAAAGATTGTCAAGAATTGTACATGTCATTTGACAGTAGGGCTCGTTCGAATATTTTGACAATCACGTCAAAGACAAGTTTCCACTATTTTAGCCCCATTTAAACCCGGCATTGCACAAAACTACTTGCTACCCTAATTTGTGGTTGATAAATTATTGCCAAAATAATAACAAAAGAACCGCAAATTATTGGAGCAGGTATACAAACCACAAAACACACTGAAAATAAATAATTAACTGTTACTGTTACCCTACATTTGCATTGGATTATATTTTTCACTAGCAACCCGCCCCGAACTCACACGGGTGAGTTATACCTAAACCTTCCTCATGAATCACTCCGTCCCTTGGTAAAAACCGTATGAAAATCCGTTCGGTAGTGTTTAACGCGTTCAGACAGACGGACGACGCGGGGACTTTGTTGTATAATATGTACTGATGTATACCGTTCTACTTTTGATGAAATTTCAGATTTTTTAACAGCCGAGCCGGCATTCAAGTATGCGGCCCACCTGGTGGTTCGTAGTAAACTGTTTAATTTAAAGCAACTATTAGACTTGAGGTTGGAACATAAGGTATTCCACTCTGGTTCACTCAGAGCTAGAACCGCAAGCAGTTGGAATACATTCTCAGTGGCCATAGTTATCTCGACTTCGGTTCAGCTTAAATTAAACTTAGCGCACTTAATGTTTACTCAAGGTGTTTCCGTCGTTTGAAAGCATTAGTTTCTGGAGATAACCAAAGTTACTCCAGTTCAGTAATGGTAAGAACTAAAGGTTACGTTCTTAGGAGTAAAGCCGTTCGTTGACTTAGTAACCCCAATGAAACCCTAATTCTCATTTATTTTTTATGTTGGCGCCCCAACGTGGGGTTAGTTTTATTTGTTGGGCGCCAAATTAAAATTTTAGTTAATTTAATAGGATTGATTAGTATAATTATAACTCTTCATAAGTTACAATGCTAATTGATTAAATAATAGTCAACTTCCACGACGCAGTGGGCGAAGTTATGTATATGGTATGTATATGTATGTATTCATAAAAAAAACGTATATAAGTAGTATTTATCAGTCATGTGGTTCCCATAACACAAGCTCTGCTGACTTTGGGGCTAGATGATGCTGTGTGTAATCCGGCATTATTTATTAAATATTTATTTATTATATAACCCCCAAGCTTGGCAGACCTTTTCAGATCTCGAACTACCTTAACTACTCTTTTGAACTTTATTTTCTTGCTACTTTGTTGTAGTTGGGTAGAGTTCACGTTTATGGAGTTTAACGGCGTAAAACATTTAAGTAAAAGCGAGCTGCATTAAGGTTCACTTAAAAATAGCAGCAGTATATTTCTAGCTTAATTTTATTCATATATGATATAGTTTTCATAAATTTCAATATGTAATTGGGAATGTCCTAGTGCGTTATCAAACAAAGCACGATTGTAAGACATTCAATAAACGCGCCGGACCGCTAACCCACAGAACAATATAACACGTTAGCACCATCTACCCTGTTCATTCGGTTCATTGTAACAACTACCCTATCCGTAGTAAACTCAAAACAAGTAATGCATACCTCGCAGCCTTCCAAGTACCAACTCTATATTATTGTAAAGTAAGTACTAAATTAGATTACGCTTCTAAGCAGACTATGAGTTTGAGATTGATTATTAGACAGGTTGGTTTGAAAAATGTTGTGTATATACTCAATATTTCAATCAGGGTTTGTATAAGCTTGAATTTGCTAGAAATATGTAGGTATACAGGTTTTATTTATTATTTGAAGGGCACAGGAAAAAAAAGAGCTCATTAACATTTTCATTGTTTCAAGTAATCAAAGAATTAAATCTAAAATTTCAGTTTCTACACTTACACCTGAACTGGAATTTGATCTGTGCCTATATAATAGAGGAACGGTGTTTATTTTACATAGTAGATTGTAATTTTATGATATAGGATTTGTAAATAAACAATAATTTGAACTTTAATTTCCTAACTCCAAAATGTAATTGAAAAGAAGGTGCTCATTGTCACAATGAGCTCCTTTTTACATTTTACAACATGTCTAATGTCTGTTTTTCCTGTTTATTCAGTTATGAAATAAAATACACATTATTTTGCACAATATATTTTTATTTATGAACTAAATTTGTGTAGTAGGTAATACTCTCCGGGGAACAAAACTTTTTTAAGTCCTGAAGGTCGCTATAATATAGTAATTTCTTTTATTTCCGAATCAATCATTGCAAGTACTCTATACTTGTATACAGCATCGTAATGTAATACTCCTTCTTTCTTGGACGGCCTATTAACTGGGAGAACTGAGATTAATCCACTCAAATAGCTGTTTTGGGCATCATGTGATGCTAGTAAATTGAAATTCTTGAGAATTTGGGTTCTTGATTGCTCAGGAATCCTATCGAAACATCCCAATCTGCAACCACAGGCTGGACCGGGTTCATGACTCGATAATTTTAACTTTTTCAACACTTTAGACATACGACCGTGTGACTTTCTCTTTTTGGTAGTCTGATAAACGTAATTTTCATCACAATCACTATTATTACTGCTCATTTTGAGATAAACAATGCACATCGTAAAATTTTTGCAAGGACGCCTATCTGACAGCTGACATTTGTATGACACAAAAATTAAGATGGCGGACTATGAGCTCGTTCTTTGTTAAAAACGTTGAGATCAGGCCCGTTCTAGCGTGGTTTCATAGACAATGGGCACCTTTTAACTTGGTATGGAATGCAATGGGCTCGTTTTATTCTGAACTAGGATTTTTTTAGATGAACTTTTAAGTGTAATGAGTCCTTTTTATCCTGTTTAAAATAAAGTGTTCTGATTGGCCATAGAATTATGAAGTAATGGTACCGTTAATTCAAAAAAGGTGAAAATGTTAATGAGCTCCTTTTTTTCCTGTGCCCTTCATTTGTTAGTTCAAAAGAAATACTAAAGTTAAATTTGGCGCCCAACGTGGTACACGAATAGTTTGCCACGCGTTGGGCTCCAACTTATTTTTGCAGTTGATACACTGTAGTATGTGACACATACGCATGTTGCTGTTCTATATATACAATGCAACACATTGTCTGCGACGTGACAATGCCGCGACTAGGGGTTCTGATGGACGTACGTAAATGTCCGATATATCAACAACAATGTTTGATGCAGATACCATAAAATGTATAGATAGCTAATAGTAGTATAGTACTAAAGATAGCTATAGTAGCTATATAGTAGTATAAGAGTAGGTATACTAAACAAAACATTAAAGTAGGATCAATACGAAACTTTTCATATAACTACTTCTTCTTCTTATCGTGTCACTAGTTATTTCTAAACAGTGTGGTAAAAGGATTAAAGTGTTTAAGTTCCCTACTCGCTTTTTGATATTATATATTATGTAGTACTTATCTACTTTAATATTCTGCGTCGACACAATGTTTACTTTACACAACGCCCCTTCATTAAAAGCAAATCAAAAGAATAAAAAGTATTTCCATAAGCCGCTTATTTGTTCGCGTTGAAACGTAACATGACGAACACAAACATAAACGTGAGCACCCGAACGCTTTGCGACAGAATATTAAAACATTCTGCGTGGCCTTTGTCGGGTATTATGAAATGTCCGCTGGAAATTTTTAGGGTCAAAGAGGACTCAAAAGCATTATGCGATTTTTTTTTTAACATATATTTATAGAGGTAGTGTACAACCATTTTGATTTTTTTTTTTATTGTCTGTAGACCATGATCTTGCATGATGTTAAACCACGATGTGGACAACGATAGGGTACGTAGGTCTAGAAGACACCTATTTTCTCGAGACTTTAAGAGACCCAGATTGTAGAATGCAGACGACGGCAAAGCATTCTAATCCTTGGCTGTACGCATTATAAATGTGGAAACAAAGCGCTTTGTTCGTAAGGGTGGTAGACTGACAAGGTATGGATAGTATTAAGGGTACGTCTGCTAGTCCTATTGTGAAAAGGATGGTGATGGTGGAATTAGATCTGTAGTGATTCATGAGCACATTCTCCGTTTTGAATGTCGTTTAAGGTATACTTTTGGTTCATTTGCTTACTTGTCTTGTTACTGGTTCTTACATATTATATTTCATAGCTTTGTAGATAATAGCTCTGCCTTCTTGCGCTATAGGTCGAGGGTTCTATTCCCTCCCAGGATAAACATTTGTGTGATGAACATAGATGTTTGTACTGAGTCTGATTGGTTGACTAATCAGGAGAATCAGGATAGTCTTTAGAATATAGGGTCTTCAGAGTGACGATGAAGGATATTACTTACTACAGTATCTTTGCTAATCTTTTATGCGTAATATCACTTTGATTCAACGTTTTTAATGAAATTTTATTGATATTCCCACTGCCAGCGCTGTCTGTGGGCGTATTAGAAGGGGCATCTGAGAATACATCGCTATAAAGAATTTGATACATCAAAGGACAAAATGTTTTGCAATAGATGTTTAAAATAGATATATGATGATAAGAAAGCGTATTATAATATAGATGACTATATTATTAATAAGAATGCATGGCCTCATGTCGCTCTGCCCTCAGACAGTTAACCGACACATTTAAAATGTAACAACTCTTTTGTATTCGTTTTTCGTAATTTAGGTAGTCATAAGATGAATCATACAAAAACGCGCTAGGACCAAGACGAGTTTCTTGCCAGTTCTTCTCGGGCTTAGGTAAGGAGGAATTGGCACCTAAATTCATCTAGTATGTTTTAAAGTGATCCTTGTGATTGTATTAAATAAAGTATCTTTTGACTTTGAATTGACTATAGAAACAAAGTTCCACCTGGTTTCTATATATCTTAAAAGGTCGAGGTATAACTAGTCAAAGTATAACTCATAATCATCAAACTGTTGTATTAATCATAAACAGTTTGCTCTATATTTGCAGTTAAATCAAAGCGAGATTGAACTACCGAGAGCCGCAGGGTTCTAAACGCAATTTCATGCCTCAATCTTCGTGGAATTGAATAGGGAAAGGACGTCAATCAAATTGTAGATTGATAGTGTGGAGAGATCGTAAACTGTAAACCTACACGTATGGTAGACTGTTGAATCGATTAATGATGATCGAAGTGCTTGTGGCATTGCGTGACTCAGTCGTTAATTGCCATTATCATATCATGCCATCGATCATTAATCGATATAATATATGTTGAAGAAATACTGAAAACCGGCTTCTTAACCCTGAAAATCACACGGTACAATATTCCAGGTGACCTACTCTTGAAATCGGTAAACGATATATCGGGTTAATATTCGTGTAAAACACTACTCTTAACTACATCGCTTTAATTCGTTTTGAATATTAGTTTTGACGCACGTCGTAGTAATCCTCCATAACAGACAAATCATTTGAATTTGAAAACGAAACAACTGTCAGTTCGAACGAGTCCGACATTCATTTAAACGACATTATCGTTTCGATATTTTGAAATCGTTTTGCAGAGTAGACGCCCAGGGTTGCATCTTAGTTTTCATAATACTCGCTCTAATGACTCTTATATACTCTCCCTAACTGGCACACTTATACAATCAAGGAGCGACTTGAGTAACCGTTTATAACTCTAAGTGTAGTTGGGTACAGGAAAAGCTTAGCCCACTCCATCAACCCATAAAATTAGAAATCTCGTCAATGTCACTAATAAGAAAATGTTAAATTAAGTTTCGACTCTACGGAGTCGTATTCAGGGTCGTCTCTAAAGATCATCGGTCTATCTTTAGTTAATGAGTTGTTTAAATTAATTTACATTAAAATGACAAGGATACAGCATACTTAAACACCACGCTACCTAAATAAAAGGGCCTCAAAGTAAGCAGAGCATGTGTCATGGGTATAACATCACTGATATACCTACTACTGAAACACATTTTTTTTGTAAATATATACATATTATACATAGAGACACCCCGAGACAAATACTTGCAGATCATACAAACATTTGTCCCGCGGCGGGAATCGAACCCGCAACCTTTAACGTCTCAGCCCGACCATAGCCCACTGTGCCACAGAGGTTGTCACATATATATGATAATAGGATAGAGAGCATGTTAACTAGCGATTATCAGTAATGGCTTGCTAACATATATAATCTCGCTCGTATAATACTATTACCAAAATAAAATCATAATTATTATCATGCGATTCTCGCCTCATAACTACCAACGTGTAAATGTGGCATAAAAGCTGTGCCCAACAGTTTTATGAGTTAGCAAATTTTATATTCCATGTTTTAAATCGATGGTTAACCGATCGTTTACGTGTTGGTGAATATGAGCTGTACTTAGAACTTTATAGTTGCCGAGGGTATTAAAATAACAAAGGGATGCGTAAACAAATATTTTGATGGAAATTTTAGAAAATACTTAACTATTATTTCAAAGGCTTTTAGTAATTGCAATTTACAATACTTTGAGCTGTTTGACTAACAGAAAAATAATGAGTTATTTTTTTATTGAATTTTATAAATAAACGAATGAATTCTGTAACTAGTTTTTATGTTAAATCTTAAGAATCCATTATCTATATATATATAAAAAAGTCGTGTTTGTTGGATTTGTCTCCGCCCTGTGCAGATAACAATTAAAATATTTGAAAATTTGTATAATAAAAAAAGAATATATATATATTTATTTATTTATTTATTTATTTATAAACATGTACCTCTATCCTTACAGGCAGCCCCAATGCGATAGAGTACCTTATATTCTAGTCTAGCCTAGTCTTAATAAGTATTAATATTAAAAATTATATAATCATTTACATTCATCATTTAAGAGATACCCAAAAACAAGATAATTTACTTACGTACTACATAAAAACATATATTATAATGTCAAAGTAATTTGATAATGGACTACCATACTTCTAAATTTGTCAACATTAATTAAATTTGCTAAATAAAATCGGATTAAAAGTCATAGCCATTTGAATATACAATAAAATTACATTTAAAAGTCACATCACAATTTCAATAATCAATACTAACTAATTTTAAAAAACTACTTGTCATAACATAAAATAAAAAACAAAGCCTTTTGGAATTCGCTCCGTGAACAGTAAAAAATATCTATTCTATCGGCAATCTGATTGAGCGTGCGGATGCTGCGCGTCATAGGTGCCTTGTCCAGCAGGTTGGTTCGCCCTTTTGGTACTGCCAATAGGGCGGGACGCCTTCGTTTGTGCACAAAGTCTGCGGGCACATTCAGCCGCATTTCTTCCAAAATACCTGGATGAGCGATCACCCCTCTCAAAACCTTAAACAAATGTAGAGCAAGCGCTGCATCTCTCCTTACTTCTAGCTTGTTGTATCCAACCATGCCTATAATAAACAAGGTTGGATACATCAAAGGGTAGAAGGGGTATATACCGTACACCTTCAGGTATAGAAATCTAGTGAACTTATTTTGTATACGCTCTACCATTTGGCTGTACTTGGTTTCGTGCGGAGCCCATATTGCTGCATTGAACTCCAAATGGCTTCTTACCAAAGCATTATAGAGTGCTTTTACTGCTTGCAGGTTTTTGAAGCTGTTTGCCTGACGGAGTACAAATCCTAAAGTTTTAAAGGCCTTCTTGCAGATGTTGACCACCTGCACCCGGAATTGTAGCTTATCGTCCAGACGAACCCCTAAATCCCTTACCGAGTTGACTCTCTTTAGCTGAGTACCCCTCAACTGGTAGTCGTGGTAGAGTGGTGTCTTAGCTCGACTGAAAGTTATTATGGAGCATTTGCTGTTATTGAACTGGAGTTCATTTGCCCTACTCCACTCTACCACTCTGTCCACGTCCCGCTGAAGGCGTACACAGTCATTTTCGTTCTTGATGGGCAAGAGTAACTTAAGGTCGTCAGCGAACAACAAGCATTTGGCCTCTTTGACGACAGACGGCAGGTCATTTATCATTATTAAAAACTCTAGCGGCCCCAGATTACTTCCCTGACTCACGCCGGTTATAGTATAGTAAGCCTCTGATCTGTATCCCGCGTAGTCGACATACTGCCGCCGGTCCTTCATATAGCTCGCGAAGAACTGCAGTAGTTTGGTGGTGCAACCGATCGTCGCCAACTTCTGAAGCAAGATATCGTTGTCGACTAGATCGAACGCTTTTTTGAAATCAAAGTAGGCGGCGTCGACTTGCACCCCTGCGTCGACTTGCGGTAGCACGTAGGCCATGGAGTCAAGAAGGTTCGTTGAGGTGCTATGCGCTGGTCGAAAACCGTGCTGCGCGTCGGACAGCCGTGCCGAGACCTGCTCCTGCATGCTGCGCTGCACGGCTGATTCAAAGACCTTCGCCGCCGTCGACAGAATGGCCACCGGTCGGTATTCCGTCACATCTGATCCAGACCCTTTAGGAATAGGAACAACCCTTGTTATCTTCCATCGTTCCGGAAAGTGTGATTTCTCCAGACAAGCATTGTAAACGTGGGCGAGTGGTTCCACAAGCGGCATTCGACAGTCTCTCATAATAAAGACCGGTATGCCGTCCGGGCCTGCAGACCGCTTCGGCTTGAGCCTCGTCAGCGCCGCGCGCACCTCGGCCAGCGTCAGGCGCGGCACGTGCACACGCGCGGCGCTAGCGGGGCTCGCTGCCTCCGCTGCTGCCACGTCTAGGCTAGCCGGTGAAGTACCGTAAACCGAATGAAAAAACTTCGCGAATTCCTCCGCACATTCCGGTTCCGAGAGAGTTTTTCCGTGTAGTGTGATCTGTTTTCGGTTCACGGTCCCTCTTTTTGATTTCACAAAATTCCAGAACGATTTCGGATCCTCCATCAGACGGTACTCTACTCGTTGCTGGCGTTGAGCTTGCGCGTGCTCTATCATTTTCTTCACCCTTGCTCTACTTTCTGAAAATGCCACATAACTCGATCCTCCTCTTTTATATTGCCTATGTAGCCTCGCCTTCAGTTTAATCTCTCTTATGATGTCCGTTGTATACCAGTTGGGATACTGATACCTAGTGTCCGTTTTACGAAGGCGTTTTTTGGGAACACATTTGTCGAAAATGTCTCTTAAGGTGCAATAGAGTAAATCCAAGGCTTCCTCGGGATCTCGAGTTCCATAGAGAGGACTCCAATCCGCTGCCGCAATCGACGAATACAGTTCGTGATAATCAGCTTTGGAAAAGTTCCATTGCTGTTCGTCATTGGGCGGGGGTGGCGAAAGCGGCGGCGCGGAGGGCGGCGGGCGTGCGCCATGCGGTGGAGCGCAGCGCACCGACACCGCGAGCGGCGGGTGCTGCTCATCACGCGGCACTAGCTCCTCGTCCGCGGGGCATACCACCACCTCATCCATGCCCAGAGAGACCAAAACTAAATCCAATATTCGATCATTACAATTCTTTACCTCATTTCTCTGAGCGAACTCGCAAAAAGCTGTCACAAATTCAAAATAATTAATAACATTATCATTACAAGAATACATATTGAAGTCACCTATAACTAAACACGAATTGTATTTTGTGCACCAATTTTCGATTATTCTAAATAAAATCATATAGTCATTGTCCGTACTATTTGGGGGGATGTATACAACACTACAGAAAAACAAAAAATTATTATTTAAATGAACTGTTGCCCCTATTATTTCGAAAACATAATTATTAACATCTACCCCCTCTAGTATGTCCACTTTTCGCAACACTACTCGAGGCGCGGCTGCTAGTAATACCCCACCGTGTTTTCTTCCGTCCGTGCGGTCGCACCTCAGTATCCGAAACCCTGGCGGTACTATCTCTGCGTCGTCTATCGAGTCGTTGCATCCTGTTTCTGTTATCGCGAATATATCACATCCTGAACCCTCTATGTTTGTGCAGAACCGATTTAACTTCGTACGCAGCCCTCTCGCGTTCTGGTAATATATTTCTATATTACTAACTTTTGTAGGGCCAGTTTTCTTCGCCCACACGAAAGGGCTGGTTAGGTTTGTGAGCATTGTATCTAGGTGGATATACAATCCAGGGCTTAATTTTCGCGTTAACGGGCCATACTTCCACGGACAGATAGATTTCTTGATACGCTAGGGGAACTCCTATTTTATAAGACTTGTAGTCCCCTTTTGCCGACAGTTCCGTCACTGAGCAGGTCCCACCGGGGCACAGGTCCCGCAGGTAGGTACGGATCTCTTCAGCGCTTGACTCCATATTCCACAGGTGAACATAGCTCCGAGGCTCCACGGCTTTTAGTGTTGTTACAGTCGGGCCCGCGGTACCACACAGCGAGGCTGGCCTCTGGCTTCTTCTTGGCTCTGTCCACTGCTGCTGGTCTTCCGGTTCATTGTCTAGATAAAGAGCTGAACCCGACGATCCACTGGTACCGGAACCGGTTTCACCTGCACGGTGCTGCTTCCCCTTGATTAGGGTGTCCGTGTCTGAACGTGGTGGCACTACTGGAGCCTGCGGGTTTGTTACGACCGGTTTTGATTTCCGTGCTGGTTTGTTCACTGGACGGGGCGGCGTTACTGGAGTCTTCGCGTGAACTCGGGTAAGTTTTGGTTCCTCTGCTAGTTTGCAGGCTGTCCGCGCCTCAACCTCCTGAGGCTCGTTGGAATTATTGGCTATTGGAACACTCCCCGCCTGCTCATACCTCTTATGAAGTGCTTGCACCTGTTGAGAATAGCCTTCTAGTTTCATGTCGTAGCTGGTTAATATTGTAATAGCTAGAGCAAGTTGATCTTTTAATAGAGATACCTCCTGCCTCAAGGTACGAACTTCTACTGAAAGCTGCGACGTGGCCTCTTCCTTACTTGTGGACTCTTCAGCCGGAGAAATCGGAGACCTCAACACTATCTTTTTAATTCTGTGGGTAACATTCGGGTCGCGATTTGTACTGGTTTTCCCAGCGCCGACAGGGGTAAGACTGTTATCTCCACCTCTCTTCTGCGCGCAGCGGCATTCCGGGCAAACCCATGAACCAGGAGATGGTTTGAAACCTCCTGCGCAGACCTGGTGATACAGCTTATTGCAACTCTGTATAGTGCATGCCAATCTATCCTCTGATTGTAATATTATAGAGTTACAGGCCCCGCAACTCATATTGACACTACTCATAGTGCCCTCTTGTGGATGTTCTCGGTACTAAGCTCTCTGATTCTGTAGTTTGAATATAGTTAGATGGCGTTGTAGCGTTAAAACAAAAAAAAAACAAAAAACAAAAAGTTCAGTTTTCGAAGAATCGATCCCGTTGTCATCCGATTGCAGTCCGCGCAATGTAGCCGTTGGACCAAATTGACTATAGCTATATCGTCGATATATATATTATATATATCGACGCTATATTATGGTTGGCCTTACAGGTGTAATTTCTTGGTAAAGAGTTTGTTATTTTGTGCAGTTCAATGAGTCATAGTTTTTTTAGATCACCGACATATTTGAGTTATTGTAAACAAAAGTGGTTTTTGCTGTTTACTCACTAGATAACTGCACAAAAGTCTTGGAAAAGCACGCAATACACTGTGTCTCTTATAAAATTCACTTAATTGCGAGTATTTTCACCGGATTTGACTCTTCCAAGCGTTCAATCACTTCTGCACTATTGTTCACTTTCCTCTTCAGAAATGAGTCAGTTTTGTTGGAAAACACTGTCACACGAACTTTACTTGACTATTGATGATGTTGTATAGTATTTAACAGGATAAGTAGACTTTGAGTATT
This sequence comes from Lampropteryx suffumata, assembly GCA_948098915.1. Lineage (NCBI taxonomy): Eukaryota > Metazoa > Arthropoda > Insecta > Lepidoptera > Geometridae > Lampropteryx > Lampropteryx suffumata. The sequence goes on along the minus strand of OX402557.1, from coordinate 15,914,998 downwards.
TTATTTGATTAAATCAACGTGAGCCGATGTAAACATGACGGCAGCGCCATCTACATCTAATATATAACTAGCTGACCCAGCCACGCGTTACTGTAGCTCAGTAGTTCTAATACGTTGAACCCATATACGCTAACCTCTAAAATTATCAGTGTTTCTCTACTATATTATGTATGTATTATATATATAAACCTTCCTCTTGAATCACTCTATCTATTAAAAAAACCGCATCAAAATCCGTTGCTTAGTTTTGAAGATTAAGCATACATAGGGACAGACAGACAGCGGCAAGCGACTTTGTTTTATACTATGTAATGAAGTGGTCAATTCAGTTTGATACTACCGTTGACAACGTTCGGTTTGTAAGGTTATAACAGTTGCCATTTTGCGCGCATGAACAATTGTGTCATATAGAAGCAGTCAAGCAAAATGTTTAATTCTGATATATTTTTCATTTTAAAACGCGCAGATGAAGTCGCGAACGGGTCAACGAGTTCTCAATAAAATCTCCGAAGATTTAGGCAATTTTGTTGTTTAACTCCATCGTAATGGACTAGACGCATATCGTATTATATTACAAATTTTAACTTAGAATAGAAAAATATGAGCAAGGTTTGACGTGACAACGTCTAATAAATCGATAAACGCCGGCTGCACGCTCAAAAAAGTTTGACTCATTGACCCGTTACGCTAATTGTAACGTTACAATCGGAGCGAGAGCGCATAAAAAACGACGTTCTGACGTTGTCACGTTAAACTATCGTCCGTAAACCGGCTTTACAGACAACCAATTTTTTTATTTAAATAATACGAGAAAGTTTATAAATCTTACTGATATTAACATAACTAAACCGATTTGTATGAAATTTAAACTTTGAATAACATAATAATAAGCATCATAAAATACCAGCGTTGTAAGAGCGTTCTAAACGCTACTATAACACATGATGAGTGACGACCGATTTTGCTGTCAATTTACTAGTTACTTCATAAGTACTTTAGTGATACCATTTGACACGAAATAAATATTTTTTTCTATCTCTCTGTGTGGGCAACTTTTATATTACGTAATAATCGAGCAAAGCCGCGGGCAATAAAATAAGGGTAGATTATGTACAATTTTTAATGCTATAATATGAAGACTTACGAGGGTTTTCCATCGGAATTTTTAATAATATCTAGTACCTACCCCCCGGGACAATATGACAATAGAATGCCATGAGAGGAATCCCTATTGTTGACTTTGCTGACTACAATAAACAAATAATCCGCCGAAGCAATATCTGCTGTAAAACCAACAATGTAAGGTTCTAAATTGCATGGCGTTATGTCACGAATAATACATGTGCTCAAGTTAAAACGTATTGTGTTTTTCAATGAGTAGAGTAAATACCGCTGGCTTCGATTTCAAGGAAATTAATTCAGAGTACGTTTCGTTACTTCCTTTTAATAGCCTCTTTTAGAACTGTGGAAGGACATAAAATACAATGAAATCCCTTTGAAAGCTCCAACAGTACATACCTAACTTTACTATTGACTAGTCTCACAGCTCAGCTGGTATTAACTCTACCTTCTGCGAAGTAGATTGCCGTATCGATCTCCACCTAAGCGATGATTTGTGTTTGTTCTGAATGCGATGGTTTTATAATAGTACATTATGATTTATAATACAAGAATGCTATCTTGGTCATTACATTACACTTGTGGCGGTATTATTAAGGGATATGGGAGCGATAAAGGAGCCGAGTGTGTAATGAATAATGATCAACGCACGCGCGTTTCATACGACGGTTTTCAACACATTTGCGAAAAGAAAAACAGAATTGTATTGTTATTCCCTTTTAATTATTGAAACATTACTGAAAGTACAATTCTCAAAATGATATCGAACAATTTTTGTTATTAGTAATAATTTAGTAATTTTTATTTTCTTGGGTATATGTCGGCGATGATTAAATTATTTGCATAGGTGTTGGTTTAATGTTGTAAAATATAAGGTCTCATTAGTGTGAGCAGGAGGCACTAAATAACCAGCGTCATGAGAAGTAGATTGTCGCGGCTCAGGGCAAGACTTTAACAAATATTTATGGAAAATGGCGCGTTGCTTTTGTTTTTTCCGCGCGCCGCGCTTTGATGTAATTAGAAGCACAACCGCTAAACAGCCTATATGAAAATAGTTTATTTATTTTCAAAAATATGTATTATTTACATTATATACATCTTTGTGGTGATTGAAAAAATAATAATAATAATACTATTATAACCTATTATTATTATTATTTTAACATTATTTAATAATAAAATATGTTAAATTAAAAGCACTAAAGCGGTAATGTAAAGTAAAAAACACAAGTATAAACAAGCCCCATTATGAACGTAAGATCGGTGCTTTACGAGCAAGTGTGTCGAAAAGAATATTATGTATTTAGTACCTATATATTACATGTATAAAAAAAATATCAGTCATCTGGTCATGACGGCTGATAGAAGGAAATGGAAGTTGTAATTGCCGACTACGCTTAGCATGGGATACGGGGAGGGAGATGATGATGATCTGGTTCCCATAGCACAAGTTGGACCTTATTTGAAATTTGATGGTACTGTGTGAAATTAACATTCTTATCAGTCGGGTCGGGTCGGGTATAAAGTATTGGTGCCACTTATGGAATGGTTCAGCCAAACACCAGCTGGCTTTGATTTTTCAATTGCACATGCAACACCCAATCGCACAGAAAGTCCTGTCCTACTATTTACTAGGTATACCTATTTACTAGAATTGAATTTAGAAATTGATTTCAGAATGTTAACCAAGGCTGCCCTTAGGCAGCTAACCGACACATTTAAAATGTATAAACTCGCATGTATTCGTTTTTCGTAGTTAATGTAATCATAAGATGGATCATGCAAAAAAGCGCAAGGACCGGGACGATTTTCTTGGCAGTTTCAAGAGAAATTGGCACCTAAATTCACCTAGTATGTAAGACGTTTCAAAGTGTTTCCTTGTGATTATATTGGCGTTGGCGATGGCGTTGTGTGCATTGTGTGTCCAATATTTATTTATTTTTATTAAGACTATGTATGTAAATACATTCATAGAACGTTGTTAAAAATGTTCAGTTTCGTTGAAAAAGAGCAAGAGCTCAAACGTTCCTGAAGTGTTTAATTCAGTTAAACGTGCTTCGTGAACTTTAAATTCAATACAGAAGTTTATTCGATGCAGCGGTCATAAACGTGCTAGACACGGACTCAAAGTTCGTCCAATTTTACAAGAACATTGCGAAAATTATGATGAATATTATTATCGAAAATACATACAATGGTATGGACAATAGATACCGAAATGCAATCATAATGGTGGCAATTCGGTTGGTTCATTTCTAAAATTAGGAATTGTCTAAAATATATTTAGTTAGTCATAGCATTTATAAAACCTATTCGGTTGGTACCATCTAACTAAATTAGGAACGCTTAATTAAGTTAGATAAAATTCAATTAGGATAAGTTGGTACCAGCAGACTGATAATTAAGGTAAGAGAAGCAGATCTCATTCTTACATTAAAGAACTGTGTTGCATCACTAACTAAACCCTAATTTTTTGTCTAATATTATTGTTTTTAAAAGTTCCCAAGCAACGTGTTTGTCGATTGGCAAATTTCAAAACGTAATAAAATGAAACTGTCTCTTAAAGCATAATTATAAAATATCAGTTTATTTAGATGACAAAAAAGGCATGAATCTGCTCCAGCTCGATCGGTAACAAAATTGGCATGGATCATTCAAAAAAGTGTTAAGACCAGACAAGTTCCTTGCCGGATTCTTCTGCTAGGGTTAGGTGGAACCGCCACCTAGATTCACTACCATGTAAGAAGACGATTCCAATTCCTGTCTGTCTGTCCCTATGTATGCTTAGATCTTCTAAACTACGCAACGGATTTTGATGTGATTTTTTTTTTTAGATAGATTGGTTCAAGAGGAAGGTTTATACGTATAATACATACATAATATAGTAGAGAAACACTGATAATTTTAGAGGTTAGCGTATATGGGTTAAACGTATTAGAACTACTGAGTATAGCAACGCGTGGCCGGGTCAGCTAGTTATATAAAATTTTCTTTGTTGAACATGTGAAAGTAGGAAAGAAAAAAATAGATAAATTATTAGGCCGTCACAAAATGGCTCCAACTCAGCATTTACGGTAGCATTTGCTACTAATATTTGTTTGTTTGTTTCTTGCCTTTTCACGGTTAGACAGATCTTGATGAAACTTGGTAAGGAGCTAGATTATATCTTGGGAATGGACATAGATTACTATTTATATAGTCACAACGCGTGCGAAGCTGTGGGTTAGTAATATCTATGTATAAACATCGAACCCTAGGTTACAAACATTATTGCTACATTATTGAAACATTGCTTGTCAGCATCCTAATAGCAGCCAATGCCATAGTTTTGATGTCGCCAGCAGCATTCACTTCTAGCGCTTCCTTGCTAAATATTTATTCAATGTAGTCTAATTAAACATTTTCAAACACGGATTTTACTCGTGTATTATTTTGTCGATGGGGGCACCGACACTGTTTCGATTCATCTAGAGAATCTTCAGGGTGAGTTTGATCCACGGTCCGCTCGTTACCGCTCGCTTTGACAGTTCGCACTGAAACCCGTGTTTATCAAAATGTAAATACAACTCACAAATGTTTTGAAAATAGTAATTAAATTGTATGTATTACCAACATATATATAACATTACATAGCACATAATGAAAATAAACCCCTTTTACAAAGTTAATCAACAACGCTGTATTTCGAAGCACAAAACACGGCGTTTATTCAACTCGGCAGGACATTTACAAATATCTGAGAAGCAATCAGTCAATCTCCAAGCGATGGAGCCATTGATCATGGAATAAAGAAAACAAAGTGAGGTTCAAGATTATCATCATCCGCCTGGTGTGCTGGGCTGGGCCTGAGCTGAGCCTCAATGCAAAACAAGTTGTAACAAAAAATGCTCTGAACCAGAACTGTTCAATATCCAGAAAAGGACATTTCAATGTGTGTTCAAAGACTCTTTACACGCTCTCCGTCTAGCGATTGTCAGATGCTAAGCCAACGTGTCCTTCGAAGTTCTTGGATATGACAGTTCCTCTCGTATTTTTTTGCAGGAAGAGAATCATCAAATACCTGGTAGGCACCTTAAATAATATTCGTAGACAAGGCAATACTACATCTATGATGAATCCAAGTCCGGTAAATCCTGCTAATCACCGCATAACTGTAGCACGCTCACAACTCGTTTTCCTTGCTCCATGTGAACTGAAAATCATTTTGAATGAATTCCGAACAACAAAAGCACCCCCAGATTACCATCGAAGCTAATGAATGCTTGAACCTGATGGATCTGGCCAGAAACTCATTTCGTCTGCTGTTTTACATTTCTAATGGCGGAGCAATCTTAGATGTAATTAATGAGACGATGGATAATTAAGGCGGATTTCTGAGATTTAGCTTGAATAATGTTACTGTTGTTGGGAAAAGCGGGATAAAATATATGGGCTAAAGCCGCCCATATCAAAGTCCTTCCTGACTGACTTACTGACATAATATACAACGTACAAGCTTAACCGCTGATCTTAGAAACTTGAAGGGTGTTTCTTACATTGTGTAAAAGCACACTAAGAAAGTTATACTAAAAATGTAATCCCTAAGAGCTCCTTGTTTTAAAGAAAATAACATTGTCCGAACAAAATTGCGTAGCATTTCACTAGTAAATAACTCCAAGCGTCACATGGGTTTATAAATAGTTGTGTCACAAAACGCAGACTCGGGTCTAGATTATGGAACTTTTTAAAGTTAGATGATAGCAGACCACTACTACTCTTATATAAGTAAGTGACTCTACTGGCTGCCTGAAGGCCAACACCGTGGCCTTCAACTTTTGAAAATCTGTAACAGTTTAAGATGACCTCCAAAGCACTGAAATACTCGGGAAATAACAGTAGAGTCGTGGTTACATTTAACAATTGACTATACAATTGATGATCTCTGTGCTATAGTTGGCGAAAGCCCGCCTAAGATGCAGAAGGTTACAGAAGGTTTTGTCTCGGGTCTGGGTGTTTTTAATGTATAATATGCATTTATTTACAAAAGTATACTTGTAGTATATCAGTCAAGTGCTTTCCATACTACAAGCTTAGCTTACTTTAGGCTAGATGATGCTGTGTGAAATGTCCAGCATTCTTTATTTATGCCGAGCACTAACTCCACGAAGGTCTTAACTGAGTGTATGATTGCTTCGTGAACGGATAATTCTCCAAAGTCGAAACATTAACAGATTTAACGATTCAGTTAACTTGTAAAAAGTCGAAAGGGAATCAAAACGAATATACTACGAATATATTCCTTTCAACTAGCGTAGAAATTCTCCTAAATATATCCGATTAACATCGTACTCCAGCTGAGTCTCGGACACTGCAAATTGGTTTTCAATGTAAATTGAACTTTATGATACAGAATTAGGATGCAAATACGTTTTGTATATAAATTTACTTACTATATAAGTGTTTTGAATGAAATTAAAATATAATCGAAGGACCAAAGAGTAGCATAAAGCATAGGACCATATATTATCTATATATATAAAAATGTTATGTTGGTTTGTGTACGCTTCAAAAACTCAAAAAGTTCTGCACCGGGCTGAAATTTTATTATGATATATAATCCGCATCAAGGATTGTTTTTATCTATTTTTGTGTTATAGCGAAGCGTGGCGGGGTACAGCTAGTAATATATATAATTGTATAGGTCGTTGTCCTAAAAGGGTCTTATTCCCTTATTTACACGGGTTATCATGGTTTATATATATAAACGACGGGTTACATGGGTTATACATATTCCAATTTACGTTTTGGATGCGATTTCGTTTCGAAAATTAACAAAAAATTTAAAGGTTTAGCCTTTTTTAAAAACTATGAAGACAGCCGATTTTCTAAAGTGTACAACTTATGGTGGAAAAACTATTCAATTTTATAATTTAGAAATCTCTTTTTACACATTTTGATAAACACGGGTTTTACAAAATAAAATAAAACTCTAGTTTTACTCACGTTTTCACCAGAGTTAGTTTGATGTTCGGTCCGCTCGTTGCCGCTCGCGTACGCGGTTCTTTTAATCAGGTTAAGTACGACGAGATATATAATAGAAATTTTAAAACGCAACGATAGCGCGTTCTATTTTTTCCTGTGGCGCCATCTAGTAATACAAGTTAACACGAGGAAAACTAATTAATCTATAGAAGCTATTTAACTTTGTGAAATAGGAAATATCAATCGGGCCGTTGCTCATTAGCAGAATATGAAAAACGTCAAAATCTTTCAGCTCCGGTTTGATTCCAATGTGGGTAGATTAATCCTGATGTTACTTGTGTGTGTCTGAATACATACAAGACTGGCCTGTCAGCTCAATTAGTAGTGGCTCTGCCTTCTGCGCTGTAGGTTGTGGGTCTGATTCCCTCCCAGGATAAACATTTGTGTGAATAACATATGTGTTTGTTCTGTGTCTGGGTGTTATAAAGTATCATACGTATGTATTTAAAAATAACTGACTAACAGAAGAGCTAGCAACAGAGAAGGAAATTTTGAAACAAACTCGGCTCGGTGCCAGCCGTTATGCACCTGCAACCGAACCGACAACGCATGTACTGATTCGTTTTTCCTGCGGGTCCTGTCGGCAAGGTAAGTGTGGGTACCTGGGAGGGCCTGCGCTATCAAACAGAATCCTAGACAGAGTGACATCAGTGGAGAGGAAACTTCACCCACCTCAGCTTGTTGGAGTGGATCCATGAACAAAAGTTTTCAATTACAAATAACTGCTCTCTAACTTGACTGACCTAAATCATCTTCAACAGATAAACGAAGGCCAAAGACGACTTAAAAATACCTAAAAAAATATTCTATCAGTCATCCAGTCACAATAATGCAAGCAATGCTTAGTTTTGGGCAAGGTGATGTTGTGCGCATTGTTCACCAACATTTATTGTTTATTTCACTTTACTTCATTAGGTACTTAAAAGTATGTCAAGAACTGAAACCAAACTAGCAAAACAATCTAAAGACTGAGTGGAATTTAAAGCGAGCATGATGTGGGACTACTATTTATTCTGGTTCAGGCAGCCAGCATTATGTCTTGTCCCTTTTTAGATTGGGTAAAGCTGGATCGGCAACAACAAAACACCAGCAAATTGTGTAAACTTTAAAATGTTTCAGTTGCAAACCAGTGAGGGAACAAAGCTTTACTTAGAAGAATCAAATATATATTTAAAAAAAAAGTACTTGAGTAGTATATCAGTCATTTTGGTACCCATAACACAAGCTCTGCTTACATTGGGGCCAGTTGATGCTGTATGAAATGTCCAGCATTATTTATTTATTTATTTGTTATTATTTACCTAGATCTTTCAGGATATCTAAAGGGATCTTTCAGGATATATGATGTTTGGTTGTGCCTCTGACTACCAGAAAAGTCAGAGGCACAACCAAACATCATATTAGACTCTAAGTAGTACTAGTAAGTACTAGCGACCCGCCCCGGCTTCGCACGGGTGCAATGCTGATACTAAATATACTACAGAATGTAAATAACATAGACTAAGAGATATACATATACCATTGCGGACTTTTGTGTAGACCTTTTTAAGGTGTACAATACTGTAGTACATTATTTTGATCTATCTCGTAGGGTTCAGCCAGCGTTTGCAATGTAAGCGCAAAAAAATGAGTTTATTTACGACATAACATTAGAAACCTCTAAAATTATCAGTCATTCGCTACTATATTATGCATGTTTTATACATATAAACCTATTAAAAACCGCATCAAAATCCGTTGCATAGTTTTAAAAATCTAAGCTTACATCGGGACAGACAGACAGCGGGAGGCGACTTTGTTTTATACCATGTAATGATGTGACATGTTTCAAGCCCATTGCCGCTTACCTATATTTGCAGATATTAGTTAGGAATACTAACTAATATCACATATCTTCGAATTTTTGGGTTTTAGAAAGCGCCATTTTACTCACGCTGTTTTCTTTCATCGTTTGAGAATCAGATAGATGGTATATTGTGGACGGGTATATGCTACTTTTTATGTAAGTGCCACGCGTGCGAAACCGTGGGCAGCGGCTTGTAGAATACAATACTTTATATTGTATTCTACAAGCCGCTGCCCACGGTTAAAACAATTGAGCTATTCAAGCTTCTATATGCATATGCAAATTATATGTGTAAACCTTAAAATAAAATAATTAAATATTGGAGGACATTGCACTCAACACCATCCAGTCCCAAAATAAGCATATGTATTATGGTGACTAGATGACTGATAGAATACATATATATTATTAAATACATACCTACGGTACTTTATAAAAACCAGTCAGAACCAACACCCACCTTGTATGTCGTTTGGTAGATGTATGTTCATCACACAAATGTTTATTCTGGGAGGGAATTTAACCCTCAACCTACAGCTGAGCTGACAGGCCAGTAAAAGGGTAATTAAAAATAAGGAATATATAAAAACATACAGTTTTAAAATATATTTTGATATAATTAAATTCCGCCACGGAGGAGAAACTGTCAAGTTTCGCTGAAAAAAATATCTTATACTGTTAAAGTAAATTAGTTTACTGGAAAGCATTGTCCTGTCGCGAGAACGGGTCAGTATTTTCCCGTTCCGTTTCCAACTTTACTGTTCCTTAGTTTTAATTTGAGCTCCCTGCAATTTGCATTAGCTTGATGCTTTTTAATTTAATTCCATTTATTTTGAGCATAACCGAACTTCGAATTACCTACCAACTTGTTGAGTTATGGTCTCCTTAAATCATACTTTTATCATCTACTCACCTCACTACACACACACTTCACACTTCACAAATCCATGTAATGCGATTGGTATTTAATCAACTTAAAACATATTTTAAATTTATGATGTTGCATAATTTTTCATATTCATGATTTTGCTAAAAAAAATATATTTGCTTATGTTCTATTTTTGTTTTTGTTTTTTGCAATTAGTAAGTAAGTAAAAAAAATATTTCGACAAACTATACACAGATTAAAATATGACAATAAGCAAGGTTTGCATACATAAATAGCACTGACTGTGTACAGCAAGTCAAAAAGGGTTCTGTGTTCAGCTTAATGCTGCAGTAAACTGCAACGCTGGTTTTCAACACAGACCGTGTTTGACGCACGGACCTGATACACAAGTAAAAACAAATTAGGTGAAATAATATAAAACATTAAAGAAATTTATGATCCTGCCCAAGTCAACACATGGAATGATTTTATATAAATAAAATATGTACATGATTAAGGTGATAGAAGTAATTTATAAGTTTGGTAAGTAAATAGTTACCTACATAAAAAGTACACTGTAAGCATTGTCATCCCAATATTAAAGATAATTGGTAAATGCATTTCATGCATAAAAATAGAACACAGAATAGAAGGTGAGTTAAACAGCAGTTATTTATAAACAGCAGTTAGTTATAACCTAAGATATATGAAAAGTTAAAATATTCCTATAATACACATACCCAAGCAAAGATATTGGTAATGTATAAATATTAACCGAAACTAGCACACAATTAAAATCGATTTGTTGATATGATGATGTATGATTATTATAGTACTTAGTTTTAATTGTCGGTTTTACTTTTGTTTTTTAATTAATTTATTCATAGATATCCATCCATGCGTTATAAGCGAGTTGAATACAAAATGTTGATTCAAATTGGTTAATTTTGGCATATTTACACTTTATTATATTAAACTAAATTAATAACTGTGAATCCTAGATTACGATAATTAATTAAATATATAAACTATTGACAAACGTTTGCAGTCCTTGCAGTCACGTTAATTAAAGTTTCGTTAAAAAAAAATGATTTTTATTTGCGTAAACCATGGTACAAATTGCAGTTATATTATTAAATGAGTTTTAGGTTAAGTTATAATTGATATTTCGACTATTTTATTGAATTAATTTTCCTAAGATTTTCCGGAGTTAATTAAAATTAACGCCTATTACATGATGAATAAAATGAGCTAAAATACGTCAATTTACTGAATTTAAGACGAATTTATTGAAAATGTTACTCTAATTCAGACTTTAATGCAAACAAGGTGTAATCGTACATTTTGATAAACACGGGCTTTACTCACGTATTATTCGTCGATGGAGGCACCGACACTGTTTCTATTCATAGAGGATCTTCATCAGGGTGAGTTTGATTTGTGTCGGTGCCTCCATCGACAAAAGATTACGTGAGTAAATAAGGCCCATGTTTATATAGACTCACGAAAGTTTTGAAAGTGAAAAAGTGTAATCGGCTTAAGAAACTTTATTCTCATAAAATAATTTACAATACACTTAATATGAGAAATTAAAAATCTAAATGTGTATTTATAGCTTGTGAGTGTAAATATAGTTTAACAAGAAAAATAAACAAAAATAGTTCAGTAAATAAAGCATTAATTACAAATGTACAGAATAATACATTAATATAAAATACATGTTAAACAGTTGAGCTTTCTGAGAGGCCCGTTTAACACGAGCTATAGATAGCTCAACTTATCCAGATCACTGCCAGAGGGCAGCGTTCCCAAGACACTGGCGGGATTGCCACGTTGAACGGCAATGCTAATACGCTGAGCCAGTAGGAGCCAGGTCTTGGATCACGCAATGTATCTACCAGACGCCGTGAAATAATTTGAATAAATAAAGGTAGTTTTACTTAATTCCCTAACAAAGACAACACAACCGCTTTGATTTCCGCTGTCTATCCGCGATATTTCAGTGCAAGTGCATTACTTACCAGTCAAACACAATGAGGTAGTTTAGAGATACACGGATCGGCAACAACTAGATGTGACAAAGTATTAATTAACTGTTGGTTTTTTTTTAATATAGTTTTAGTAAGTTCTTGAATTTTTGTAATGTTTTGTCGAGATTCGTGTTTAACGATATTTTAGTAAGTCTGAAATTACATAATCAGGGCCAATGAATCGATAAAATCGTTAACTTCTTCTTCTTATAATTTAACTTGATTAGTGGTCGCTCATTGGTCGAAATTGTGACCATAATTAATCAAAATTCATGTCTTTTTATGCATAATTAAAAAAAAAGTATTAGCATTCTGCACTCCTTCTCTATATAAACTATAAGTATGCGAATCTTCATACTCCTCCGTCAGCGCAATTTTCGTAAATACAAAGTTTTTGCTTCACGTGTATATAGATGACAATTTCGCCAATGTAATATGGTTTTGTTTTGTTTTATTACAGTCACAGTCACTCGTCATTATGTCTATTCCAAACGTCATCACGGAATGACCATCTAGAATGTTCTAAGATTTCTCGTCGTACTAAACAATAAAAGAACATAATACATAAATTCAATTGACTACACTTTTCTAATAGCCACAATTCATTTATTAAAATTTCTCTAAGAATTCCCAATAAAACATGAAATAACACTAGAAAAGAATATTAATTTTTAAAGAGCAATGTTACCTCATAAAATGTCAAACAAATAATCGTTGCCATCTTTGTTCATTGACATTTGAATGACAAAGACAGACAAAACTTTACGAGTGTTTTAAAATGGCTGATGATTATAAGAAAGACCGTACGTTTATGTGACTTTTGTAGTGTGTTGAAGTTTTCGTAGCTTTCGTCTTTGACTATAGGGGCGATGTAGTCTCTACCGTCCCCATAGTCAAATTCGAGTTTTTTCATACGTTTTTTCAAATTCGTGGGCCAGTCTTCATCTATGGGTAGGTCAACGTAGCCACTAGGCAGTGCTTTTACGTGCACGTTCTTCACGACTTGGTAGTCGTGGTCCGAGTGCGGCCGGTTGAATGAGATCAATTCTACCATATTGAATTCGCCGTCATCGATTACAGTTTCGTCCAATACCATTTTTGTGGAAGATAATATTTTTTATATTATAATTACAATATAATATAACTATAACATGTATAACAATATACATGTGAAACAGTGGAGCTATTATCTAAGGACAGTAACTATGCCGGTCTTAATAAGGCCTAGATATTTGAGTCTTGGGCAAATTGAGCAAATTGAGTCAAATTGAGTCTTTTACCCTGGGCCCGTGGGGAACAGGAACCCACCGCATTTTCAGAATAATTTCACAGCTTCTGGTAGAAACATTGCGTGACCAAGAGCTGGCTCCTATCTGGCTCAGCGTATTAGCATTGCCATTCAACGTGGCAATGCTGCCAGTGTTTTGGGAACGCTGCCTTCTGGTAGTGATCTGAATCAGTTGAGGTATCTATAGATCGTGTTAAACGGTCCTTCGATAACTCAATTGTTTCACATGTATTTTATGTTATTGTATATGTCTACGCAAGAACTAACAGATAAGTTAAAAATAACTTAAGTTTAAAATTAACTAGCCTATTTATGATTTAGAATATTAGAATCGATTTTGATTGATTTCTGAGAGGTAAATGACTCGACTCGAAATGTCGACTTCCGGACAGCACACAAGATCTCACTCTTATTTAATTTTGAACCTGAGTTAAAATTACTGGTTATTTTTGTAATTAATGCATTATTGACCTTAGTTCCATAAGGATCGGGGGCAGATAAAATCAAGACCTAGCAGAGAGACTGGTGGAGACCAATCGTGTGGCCAGAAAACTGTTTTTATATTTCGGTTAGCAAATCAGCGTTGCCAACAACGTGGCAATGCTGTCAGTGTTCCGGACACACATCCATCTTGTGATTAAAGCATATTATAAAATATCAGATTATATCGATGACAAAAAAGCTTGGGATGAATCTCCTCCAACTCGACTCGGCCTTCGTAACAAAAATTGGCAAGGTTCATAGAAAAAAGTCATAAGACCAAACAAGTTTCTTGCCAGATTCTTCTTGAACTGGGGTTAGGGGGAATCGGCACCTTAATTAACTAGCATGAAAGAAGACGATTCAAAGTGGTCCTTATGGTTTTATTGAATAAACAATGTTTTGACTTTGACTATGATGACCTGGACTGGATCATATAGGACATTTTTCCATAAATGATCCAGTTAGAAATTGGTTAATTTATTATGTATGTAGTTAATTGATTAACAATTATTCTGTGAAATTCTTTAAAAGTACATTATCAGGTGGTTATTGGTAGTTTACACCTTATAAATTATACGGAATAATTGATGCGCTAATTATAACTGCAGCCGTTAGTACTCCCTCGGGGTGATTACTTGCATCCGATGCAACGCGATCAACATTATCGCTCTCCGGGTAATTGTCATGGCGGCTGGTGGCACAAGTTATGGGCGTATTGACTCTGAATCTATATTCAACAAGCTGCTGCCCGCGGCTTCGCATACGTAGTACCTACATAAAAAGTAGCCTACGTCCTAGATACAAACTTTCCCCTTACCAAATTTCATCATCAATTTTCATGTTAATTTAAAAAAATTAAAGATAAAAAATCATATAAATTTCATGAAATTTGGTAAGGGGAAAGTTTAAAGGATAAAATAAGTACGCGAGTGTATGACCTACTAGAAAAGAAAACGTCATGCATTAAATAAAATATCAAATATTAAAATATCTACTCCTTCAATTAGAAAACAAAACAAACAGAATTTACTAAAAATAAAAACATAATAAATGAGAAATAATACTCTAAATATTACATTCGTTGATCCGGGAGATTTAGACAGTATTAAAATATATTATATAATATAATAATATATAATATTCATAATATATGGATTTTCATACGACTACTGATACTAATTACATATCACTCTGTAACCAACTCTAATGTCAGAGTTAAAAGGCTGCCCAAATCTCTATACCTGACTAGCTAATTATGAGACCTGCGTGAATAGATATCTTTTTTAAGTCTCCAGGAACTCTCAAGTTATATTTTTTAGAAACTGGACCTAAAGAGCTAGCTACAGCAACAGATTTTCGTTGTTCCTAAAAACGAGTCATCTACTGTTTTTTTAACTTACCATTGAACAATTATTATTTTAGCCAGCATGTTTCATTCATCATTCAAGGCAAGACAACTGCTCCGTAGGCATAGATCAATTATTCAGAAAGATAATCAAATTACAGGCTGCAAATCTATTGAGCCTTATCACGCATATCTGTAATCTTTCCCTGTCAACTGAAATTTTCCCTACTGCGTATAAAACTGCTTAGATCAAGCTTATGAAGACCTCTGTGGCGCAGTGGGCTATGGTCTGGCTGAGACGCATGTTTGTCCGAAATAGTTGATGTTCTGAAAATACATCTTATGCCGCCATTTTGTCGCCACCGCCGCTTAACGCCATATTCAGAAGTCTAGATTTAGGTTCGCCACTCAAGAGGTTAAGTAGTATATCAGTCCTGTTGTACCCATAACACAAGCTCTGCTTACTTTGAGGCTAGATGACGCAGTGTGAATTGCTCGGCATGGGGGCTTGAGATTGTGTCGTTAATTTTAGAACAATCTCAATTCTGCCAGCACTATCTTAAATTCTAGAACGCTTAATGAATAAGAGCCTTATCAAATATCTGGAGCCAAAACACCTGATTTCTTCATCTCAATACGGCGTCCGCGCAGGTAAGTCAACAAATGATCCCGTCCTCATTCATTTAACAATGACTAATTTTATTACAAAACCTATCTGAGCCACCAGTCTTTTCAAAAACAGGTTATAGGACATATCCTCACAATTGTATTATCAACTGTTGTATACCATTGTTTTAGAGAAAATAAACATTATAATACGTAGCTCCTTTATTCATATCTACAATTACAATATTTTACAAGGTAGTGCTTTGTCCCACAAGGTCTCGCACACCTTTTAGATCGATATATCGATACAAAACTAACTCGATTTACTTAATCGATATGAAACAGTGTCACATCACTACAGCTCGTCTATGATTCTCTGATTCTTTTAGAGTTTTTCCAAAAACATGTATTAGGTTGTGGTGGGTGGGTTTCAATATATTAGAATGGAGCTACTAATATAATAATGATAGAATTTCACTTGTTTAGTTCATTTAATCATATATTACGAGTATATTCATATTATTATTGTCATTCATCAGGCACCTTAACATTAAGTAGGTAGCTGGAACTAGCTGGTATATTTTGACAGTTTATGTGTCAAAACCTATGTCGAACAAATCATTAGCCTAAGCTATTGTTTATAGAGAAACAACCTTGGGATTGACTGTGGGTATTCTCCCGAACATTTGTTCAACAAGGGTTAACTTAGACCAACCGACTCGTATTATAGCAAGACACAGCGCTGTACGTAACCATATGTCAGGTTTGACGTTTATCCAATATACTACGTGCTCTTGGTAGATCTAATCGGCATCTGTCTGTTTCTAGTATGTTTATTCCGTAGCTTGTAAGAAGCCTATTGAATGTTTATAGATTCACGCGTTTGCTTTGTAAAATATATTGGAATATCTGATATCTGTCAGATTTGATAGAGCTACCAGTGAAATATTATCAATAACAAAACAAACGTCGAATAAATCATTGAAATTTTAGTATTAGAAATAATTTTGTGAAGCTTTTTGGATGTTAAAGTTTAATGTTAGTTAACATAGACCGTAGTTTATTTCTATGAAGCGTTTGGAAATGTTTTCACGGAATTTAAATAATAATAAATATTGGTAAACAAAGCACACAACATCGTCTCACCCATAACTAAGCACAACTACAATACTGCTTATGACTTTATGTGAATCTTATTCTATCAGATATAATAATAATAAATATTGCTGGACAATGCACACACCACTATCTAGTCCCAAACTAAGCATAGCTTGTATTATAGTGACTAGATGGCAGATAGAATACTTATATATTTTTAAATACATACTTATGACACATTATAACACCTATATAACACATATTAACAATAACATTAACATTAACAATAACAATAACATATTATACACCTACATAATATGTGTTTGTTTTGTGTTGAATGTGAATAACATATTATGTTATTCACACAAATGTTTATCCTGGGAGGGAATCGAACCCTCAACCTACAGTGCAGAAGGTAGAGCTACTACCAACTGAGCTGACAGCCCAGTATATATTATATACTAACTGTACCCGGCATGCGTTACAATGCCACAAATTTTCTCACCGTTTAAACCTTCCCTGGACTACGACAAACATTTCAACTCAGCTAAATCAGTGCAGCGGTTCTCGAGTTTTAGCGAGACTAACGAACAGCAATTGTTTTTTATTATATAGATTTTGAAATACATACAAACTTATAGCAATCTGTCTTGATAATAATCGAATAGAAGACCCAATTTTATTTACCAAGTCCCAGCGCCAACTAAACGAGGCGTATCACATAACTGTCGTAAATCTTATAAAGATGTGCCACTCGGCGCACCAAATATTTGTAAAGCATTATCATCCGATTTCCTCGCAGCTTGGCTGTGACAGGGGCCTATTTTATGGCATTCTCAAAGGAAAGTACGACTGTAAATCAAGCACAGATTTTTTGGGTAAGAAGGCTATTCGGATGCTGCAGTGAAGTGTCGTATCTTTCACGTTATGTTGTCATTGGTTGATACTATACTTTAAGATGTGGAACGTGGTACTGAAATGGTTTGTGGGAAGTGTTATGGCGTAGCGGAAGTGTGTCGTAGATCATAGTGAATCTTAACTTCCTACAAAAATTTTCACAAAAATATGAGTTGTTGGTTTTACGTTTGTATCGTCCTCTCGGAGTCTAAAGGTGCGCTAAAAATGGAATTCCTGAAATTCGAACAAGATATATACATGAGAAGAGTAAAAGATTGTATACAAATAGCCCCCACGAAAAGGTTGCAGGACTGTCCCTCCTTTTACAATCAAATGTTTGAGCCTTGCTGCTTTTCGTGCTTGTAGTTGGCACTCGGCAGAAATTTGAAATTTTTAAATAATTTATTCAGTAGGTAGGTCCCGTCATATTATATGTGCCTTCTGCGCTGTAGGTTGAGGACTCGATTCCCTCCCAGGATAAACATTTATGTGAAGAATATAGGTGTTTGTACTGTGTCTGGGTGTTATAAAGTATCATAAGTATGTATTTAAAAATAGATAAGTATTCTATCAGTCATCTAGTTATCATAATACCATTCTGTCGGCACCAACCTAACTAATTTTAGCCAAAATTAGGTTTTGAACTGTCAAATGAAACTTTGGTATTCTGCTACCAACTTATCCTAATTTAATTTTATCTAACTTAATTAAGCGTTCCTCATTTAGTTAGATGGTACCAACCGAATAGGTTTTACAAATGCTATGACTAACTAAATATATTTTAGACAATTCCTAATTTTAGAAATGAACCAACCGAATTGCCACTAAACTATGCTTAGTTTGTGACTAGATGGTATTGTGTGCATTGTCCAGCAATATATATGTATGTATACATGCATATATTATGCGCTGTCCGCTCTAACATCTCTATTTATGTATTTATGAAATAAAATCTTTAACGAGAAAAATGTGTAAAAATATTCTCATTTAATTACGCTCTTCTAAAAACCAAGCCGAATTTTGTAAGAAAGCTTTAAAAAAATGTTTCCAAAAGCCACAATAAGCGAGCAAAATTTGGCACAAAAACATTATTAAAATTTTCTTTTCAGCAACACTGGGACTTAAAAAGCCTTTTTGCGGTGCGGCCTGTGCCGTGCCTATTGTTAAAGGAATCTCAACAACGAAGAGAAAATACAAAAATTGTTGTAAGAAAAAAACCATGAAAGTAATTTCTTCAGAAATAAAATAATCTTGACGTGGGTGTGTAGATAATTTATTTGTAAAGTGAGTGATCGAATATATCTACGCAAAAACCTCTAAATGCATCAAAGTTTTTTCAATAATACATAAGGCTGGTTTACTCAGGAGGTCGTTAACCTCGCCTCGGTGTTGCCCGATGAAAAATTAATTTTATATGTAGCCCTTTGAAGTTGGCTTACAGTAATACATTTCATGTATATTTGATTTTGGAGTTTGAACTGTTTTATCGACCGCGCAAAATATGCCATCGTATTAACTTTGCAAATAGGTAAGCGGATTTTATTAAGTCAATCTCTTCTTTGTGTGTTTTGTAGGTATGGTCCTAATTATTTAATTCTTGTTTTTGTTGTCCAGGAAAAAACCAAGAGTAAAGTCTGTGTATAAAATTGTTATTTACGAAAATAATCAAGTTACAGTTTCAAAGATCCTTCACAAAAGAAATCTGAAAATAACATAAACTTTTTAACTTTGTTTTTAATTTTCTAGTGAATGATTTTGTTCATTTCTTTGCAAACTTCTCGGGGTGTAAACTTAATTTACGTTTTCGAATGGAACGAAATAAAGTAACTTTCTTCATTTAAAATAAATATAAGAAAACATAGCTAAATATCGCATAAAAAGGATTCCGATCTTATACACGATATTTTTTTTGTTTTGTTTTTTTGTTTTGTTGTTTGCCGATTTTGATTGTTTCGAGTCACGAAATAGCAGTCGATCGTTATGTATGACCGTCTAGTTTTTTTTGGATTCCTCGTCGTATAAATCAAATTGCAAGATAATTCTAAGACATATCATTCTAATTCAGCATGTCATTAGTCACTAATTTTGTTTCAACATAAAGTCAAAGTCAAGTCAAAGTCAAAGTCAAAGTCAAAGTCAAAGTCAAAGTCAAAGTCAAAGTCAAAGTCAAAGTCAAAGTCAAAGTCAAAGTCAAAGTCAAAGTCAAAGTCAAAGTCAAAGTCAAAGTCAAAGTCAAAGTCAAAGTCAAAGTCAAAGTCAAAGTCAAAGTCAAAGTCAAAGTCAAAGTCAAAGTCAAAGTCAAAGTCAAAGTCAAAGTCAAAGTCAAAGTCAAAGTCAAAGTCAAAGTCAAAGTCAAAGTCAAAGTCAAAGTCAAAGTCAAAGTCAAAGTCAAAGTCAAAGTCAAAGTCAAAGTCAAAGTCAAAGTCAAAGTCAAAGTCAAAGTCAAAGTCAAAGTCAAAGTCAAAGTCAAAGTCAAAGTCAAAGTCAAAGTCAAAGTCAAAGTCAAAGTCAAAGTCAAAGTCAAAGTCAAAGTCAAAGTCAAAGTCAAAGTCAAAGTCAAAGTCAAAGTCAAAGTCAAAGTCAAAGTCAAAGTCAAAGTCAAAGTCAAAGTCAAAGTCAAAGTCAAAGTCAAAGTCAAAGTCAAAGTCAAAGTCAAAGTCAAAGTCAAAGTCAAAGTCAAAGTCAAAGTCAAAGTCAAAGTCAAAGTCAAAGTCAAAGTCAAAGTCAAAGTCAAAGTCAAAGTCAAAGTCAAAGTCAAAGTCAAAGTCAAAGTCAAAGTCAAAGTCAAAGTCAAAGTCAAAGTCAAAGTCAAAGTCAAAGTCAAAGTCAAAGTCAAAGTCAAAGTCAAAGTCAAAGTCAAAGTCAAAGTCAAAAGATACTTTATTCAATATAATCACAAGGATGACTTTGAAACGTCTTACATACTAGGTGAATTTAGGTGAATAAAATAATGATGTTACATATACAATATACATTTAACAGATAGTGTACTCGACTCTACACTTTAGTACCTATCTACCAGTAACTAAATATAAAATAGCAGGTATTTTTACATGCTCAGCATCCTAGGATAAACATTTGTGTAATGAACATAGGTGTTTGTTCCGTGCCTGGGAATTATATAGTACGTATCAAGTATTTAAAAATATATAAGTACTCTATCAGTCATTTGGTCACCATAAAACCAGCTATGCTTAGTTTTGGGCTTAGTTGATACAAGATACAAGATTATATTAATAAAAATAATTTTACAAGTCAAATGATTACCTAGATAAATACCTACATAATAATTATAAGTACATGTTATCTATAGCCTATTAGTTTAGGATTATAATTCCATTATTCATTTATTTCTATAAGTCCTGACTGTAATAAGTTAGTAAGTAAACAAAAAATAATACTTATACCTTAATCCTTATCCATCAATATCACTTACGCAGAAGTTATCTGTTAGAGAAAACTTGAAAATAATAAGGAAACATAATAACAAGCAGTAGATAAATCCCTAAGACGTTGGGTTCGGTGTAATCCCCCGCTAGAGACCTCCATTCCCGCCCTACGGAAACGTCAAAGCTGGGTGCCCCTACTAATTCACTCACTCGAACGGATCACGAACAGGAGACATCGTGTGAATTCATAGCAAAGAGTGATCATAAGGACGTGTGTTCAACAAATTACTTTACAATGATTTCGGAAACTCGAATGCGGAAGTTTAAATAGACCGCTAAAGAAATGGTATAATAGTAAATCTTTTTTTTCTTACCGTAGTTATTAAGAACTGTTCCGAATTGATATTATTATCGTAAATAGTAGGGGCAATGTCAAAAGCAGAAAAGCCTAATTGTGCGGCTAAAAAAGTCTACATACGGACAGACGTGGAGACGACAGCCTTTGATGTATCTAAGGGCATCGACCCCTCTTGCGTGTTCCACCTTCTGTTGTGTAGGGCCCTTAAGGAAAACAAAGCGGTTTGCAGGTACCTTTATAAGAGGGGTTTAGGAAAATTAAATACCCACTTGTCTTCAAGTCGAAATAAATTATTGCGGCTTGATTTGGGTGAGTAGTCTGCAGCCGTCAGTTCTGTACCCTTACTACCTTCTGACAGACACGGGAATTGAGGTGGAAACTGACCCTATGAGTGATAGTTCTTAAATAACCACTAATTAATATGTACCTTCGTTGTTTTGTGTATGAAAGAAAGCTTCCACAATTTGTTAAAACATTTGTCTTATTCAAAAGTATTTCACAATTATAATAATATTGCCGGACATTTCACACAGCATCATGTGGCCTCAAAGTAAGTAGAGCTTGTGTTATGGGTACGTCATGACTAATATACTAAAATATACTTTTTTTAAAAACATGCATTATAGATAGAAACACCCAGAAACGAGGCAAATACTTGCAGATCATACAAACATTTGTGGCGAGGATAGAACCCGCAACCATCTGCGTCTTAGCCGACTCTTGGTTCAGTGCGCCACATTTGGTTCTATTATAGCTTTTAAGACTTCTTCTTTCGTGTGAATTTTCTCTCAAAAAAAATATTTGCCTCGACTAAGACTGATAAAATACTTATATACTCGCAAATACATATGATATAACACATAAAATGTTTGTCCTGGCGGGGGAATCTAACCCACAACCAACGCTGCTGAAGGTATAGTTAATACCAAGTGAGCTTTATATCTTATGTAACATTTGAGATATGTAATTCGAACTTTAATGTACATGACCTGTTTTTCTAAGAACACGTTCTTAGTTCGTTTGTTTTTTTTTATGTTACCTCAGAACTCCGTCATTTATTATAATTAAGAGAAATATATTTTGTTTGTACTGTTTGATCTCATTTAAATTAGAAGAAAATATATTATCCCTAAGGTTGAAAAAATTTCGGAAGAAATATTGTACTGAACTTTTAATTAAGTAATGTTTTATGAGGAATATAGAAACATACACATTTGATAAAACCATCCCTAATGACGGTAAAACAGAAGACGCTGGTGTTGGTTTAAATTTTATCCAATGAATGTTTAAGTTTAAGTTATTAAGAAGTAATTATATACCCCCCGAAGCAAACAGATGGATGGTATAAGTTAAACTTATGTATTTGCGTGTCTGTGTATGTATGTGTATGTCTGTGCGCTTCTATAATAAGCCACCTGAAAACGTAACTACACTACCAATTAATAAATTTAAAGATACATTAAAGGTACATAAAGATTTTCAAGAAAGCGTATTATAATATAAATGGCTATATTATTGATAAGAATGGATGGCCTCATGTCGCTCTGCTCTCAGACAGTTAACCGACATATTTAAAATGTATAAACTCTCTTACATTCGTTTTTAGTAGTTAAGGTAGTTATAAGATGGATCATGCAAAAAAGCGCTAGGACCAGGACGAGTTTCTTGCCGGTTCTTTTCGAGCTTGGGTTAGGAGGAATTGGCACCTAAATTCACCTAGTATGTAAGACGTTTCAAAGTGATTCTTGTGATTGTATTGAATAAAGTATCTTTTGACTTTGACTTTGTGTCATCATAACTCTCAATCGAATGAACCGATTTAATATATTTCTTTGACTTAGACTTTGACTTAGATATGATTCAAGAAAATCTGTTCGGCCATAGAAAATCATTAGCTCTTTTCTATTGTCATTAAGATGCTCATTAAATAGATGAGCAACTTTCACAGGTCTGATCAATTTGAAATTTGATATTCTGTTGTGATGTTGCAAGTACATGGTAACCTTAACCTGATGCTGCAGGATCACTTGGAACCCGCAGAATGCCCAACTCCCCATCATCTTACAGCAGAGTTTTGGACACATTGGATCCGTCTGAGTGAATTGGTGTCAATGATAGATGTATTATATCTATTACGCATTTTAAAATAATTTATTTAAATGTGTTCATCTTCAACGCTTGATCAGGTTTGCTTGGCTGAATCGGATCAATTCTCATCTAATACAGCTGTACACGTACGCATTGAAATTATTGAAATACAGACGGCTTTGGGGGCCGTGGACGGCGTTTAAGCTGCGGTTTCACAAATATCTGAGACGAAAATTTAATTTTTAAGCTATCTTTAAGCCAATTGACTGTATGTAAAGAAGTTACAGACTAAGTAAGTAGTAAGTAAGTTGAATCTTGAATTTACAGACAAACAGACACACAATAGTGGCACGCGAGCTTAAACCTAACAAGACTTCTCCTTTAGCAAACATTCAGAAATACGAACTAAAAAATGATCAATACAAATTTAGTATGTATGATGTCCATATTCTTGTTGTTCTACATTTGTTATTTTAAATGGTGTTTCATATAAAATAATTATACGGATTAGTTTTATTCGAATTACA
This sequence comes from Lampropteryx suffumata, assembly GCA_948098915.1. NCBI lineage: Eukaryota > Metazoa > Arthropoda > Insecta > Lepidoptera > Geometridae > Lampropteryx > Lampropteryx suffumata. The sequence continues at coordinate 15,891,035 of OX402557.1, read as the reverse complement.
ATGAAATACAAAGCTTTTATTTTAAGTATTCACAACCCAGTCAATAACTCTAGATCTATTTAAATAAAACACCAAAGTTACTAACAAAATTACGAGCGCAATGTTTGGTTCGCATGACGGCCAATAATAATTATTCCTGTAATGTTTTGAAATCGTGGAGAAACCGAATTTGAATATGTATGTCAACCTGACAGACAAAAGTTATAGTATTAAAACAAAAAATAATTTTAACTTATTTTAGAACTGTGATTTAAAATGGGTACTTTAATATAAACTTTGGTGCAAATAGGTAGCAAAATAAGGTCGTATTTTAGGAAATTTCAGTTAGTCCGGCCAAATAACACAATTGCTGGCACTGCCTTAAAAACTATATAATTTAAGGCCTACATATTTAAGCCTTTTGGAGTCGAGACCAAATTATTTCACGGCGTCTGTAAATTCATTGCGTGACCCAAGAGCTGGCTCCAATCTGGCTCAGCGTATTAGCATTGCCATTCAACGTGCAATGCCGCTAGTGCCGTCTGACAGTGATCTGGATCAGTAGAGCTATTTATAGACCGTTTTAAACCTAGATAGCTCAACTGTTTCACGCGTATTTTATATAATTCTGTACATTTTTGTAATTATTTCTGTAAATAAATGTGTTCGTAGTATAATTTTTCCCTCAAGGTGTTTTCTTGGTCAGATTACAGAAGCGGTTTTATGGAAGAGCGAGCCAACAATTTCCAATTTCCATATAGAAGCACGGGTGCTCATGCCGTTGTAAGTAGGTTTTGATACGGCGGACGCAAGTGGTATAAAAACGGTACTTCTATTGTTTATCCTTTGTTGGGTGCTTGGGATAAGGTGCTTTAGTATCGTATTACCTACTGTTATCCGTTTTTATTTATATCGCTAAAGATAATAGGTTATTTGTAAGTTATAAATAGATTTTGGTTTACATTTAGGATTATTATTCCTTGCAGTCTAGGTAAAATTTAAATATACCCAGCGAGTGGCATACATGACACGACTAAAAATATACATATTTGATTTGTGGTTGATATGTTATCTTCTTCTTGTTCGTTATGGCATATGTTATAATAATGTCAATTTTGCCATAAATTTTTGGCGGATTAGGTTGAGACCGCCACAAGCTGCGTAGAATCCGATCCTAAATGCGTAAATCCTCGACGATCCGATGCCTCCTACCTAGCCTACCTAGGTAGATAGGAATCCTTCTAGCCTGCCTGTTCCGGGTCTTCTTTGTTCCTACTTCGCCCAGCCTACTCAGGGTGGTCTTCAAGGAGGTTTCAGTAAAACACTACTTCTTTCTTCAGATGTCCAGATTCGTGTGCACTGTGCGACGTCGCTTCGGTGAGTGACGGTTGCGTGGAAATGCGAATATTTATAGAGCGATCGCATGGTGCAACGAAGTAGTGGCGCGAAAAGCGTTTTATTAGCATAAGTAGGTACGAACATACAATATAGGTAGGTATTAAGTTACATAGACAAGTTCTTATTATAAACTAAGTAAGTACTAGATAATTCCTATATAATATTGTTATTTCTAGGTAAATAGGTGTATGGTATGCTAGGTAATTTCTATGTAAGTTATACATTTATTTAAGTAGGTGGTTTCTAAATTTAAATGTTACTTTTAAGTATGGTATAGATGCCTATTGAAATGTACGCTATTTATTATACTTATGAAATCTAGGTAGCGGTGTCCGGATGTTTATTGGTGATTGTCAACAAAGACAGTACAGACAGGCCTCTAAGACGTACTTTAATTCTCACCACACTTGTTCAAAATAACTAGTGACAAGGTAAGGATAATAATGTGATATAATGAAAAAATAACTGTGACTTCAGCGGTGAAGTGGTTCTATGTAGGTAAGGAATTAAAAAACTAAGCTTGAGGTTACGCTTTCGTTTGTCAAAATTCAGTTCGATTTGACATTTGAAGATTTAGCGTCTCGTCTCTAATGTTATCTTGTCTTGCTTGACATGCAACGCGCAATTCATATTCGAGTTAGGGGTTATTCCAGGGGCTCCTAAAGCCCTGGATGTCGAATCCAACCGTTACGCATTTCATAGTCAAAACGGAACCTCAGTTTTACAGAAGTTTGAGAGTGGATACTGGTTGCCCGATTTCTCTCCAAATAGTCTCTGATGTCAATGTTTTGCGTGTTGATTTAGTAAATGGATTTTATTGAAAAATAGACGTACTTACTCCATTGGTGCAGGGACTTCAAAATGAGTCTACAATGAAAAATTGACGTGGGAAATTGATTTGACCTGTGGAGCTTTTTATGAAATATACCTTGCAATGTTTACTTTCACCGTTTGAGAGAACTGGGGGCCGACCGAGGTTATTTTGACGACCTCTGCGATGCAGTGGGCTTAGATCCGGCTGAGACGCAAAAGGTTGCGGGTTCGATTCCTGCCGCGGGACAAATGTTTGTATGATCTGCAAGTATTTGTCTCAGGTCTGGGTGTTTCTATGTATAATATGTATGTATTAAAAAAAAAAGTATTTAAGTTGTATATCAGCCATGTGGTACCCATACCACAAGCTCTGCTTACTTTGGAGCCAGATGATGCTGTGTGAAATGTCCGGTATTATTATTATTTTAAACAAAAGCTAAACGAAAGTCAAAACGTTTTTTTGACATATTTCATACCGCGCTAAACACTATAACGACAACGATTTAGTTCTAATTTGGATTATACGTTAATCAAACGTTGCGGGATCACGTTATTTTTGATAACTACAAACACATCGTGCTTTCAAACGAACGTTTTTGATTTAGTATATCCTAGTAGTCTGGGCATAGAGTTATACTATGTTCTATTGGTAAAATCAACGATTAAATCGTGCAGGAAGAACAGCGTGGCACTGTTTTGACATTCAGATTAGCCATATCCGAACCTTTCTAAAACCAATCCGTCCAATGGCAATTACGTTGACAAATAGCGCGATCGCCCTAATATCGAAAAATACATAGATCCCTAAAATAAAATAAAGAAACAGATATATACAAGTCTATGGGATAAGGTGTCGCAGGGTAGAGTACAGGGTGGGAATTAGCATGGTACCTACTCAGAGGTGTAGGGGAGAGAGGGGAGATGCAGGGAGATTGGCCGTGTACATGTCCGATTACGGAGCTTAGCGGATCCCAACAAGGAAGCGGAGGAAATAGGGGAGATAAAACGCCTTGTAATCTCTAAAAAATACAATTATATTCTATGGTGGTCGTAATACTGCTCAAAAATTATAAATTACTATCTGCTGCCTATGTAGATAATATACCATGCATAAGCCGTAGGCAGCAAAAGTATCTACCTTTATTAACGACCTAAGTATAAAGTTGCTAGGTATAATAAACCATTTTGAGTAGACATTTTGCTTTTATTTTAACAAAAATCAATTATTTTACTCCATGGGGTAAATTAAGTGATTTGGGGTCACCAGGTAAACTAAGGGTAAATTTTACCGAAGCTGGAAAAAGTCTTCCGATAGTCTTTATCTATGTACTCGTAGCAGTCGTATCTTCGTAGCCATGCTACGGCGTAGACCAAGATTATCTTGTCATACAAATTTTATAAATAACAAGCTGCTGCCAGCGGCTAAGCACGAGTGGCATCTACATAAAAAAAGCTTATGTTCTTCATGGTCGCATTTATCTCTATACCAAAATTGATAAAATGGGTTCAGCGGTTTAGGCGTGTAAACGTAACAAACAGACAGACAGAGTTACTTTTGGATTTATAATATTAGTTAGATGTGAAATTTTTAAGTGAATGTTGACGACCTCTGTGGCACAGTGGGTGAAGGCCCGTCTGAGACACAGAAGGTTGCTGGTTCGATTTCCGCCACGGGACAAATGTTTCTATGATCTGGTGGGGTTTGTCTCGGGTTCGGTTGTATTTTACAATGAAGTTTGTTTTCTTTTAGACTTGAAAATTCACAAATTTGTACCAACTGACCTATAAACTTCTTTAGTATGCAAAAAACCTGATATCATATTTATTTATAGATATTAATGACAGAAATGTATAAAATAATATACAATAATATAAAATACGTGTGAAACTTTTAAGCTAAGATCGTTTAAAACGATCTATAATTTTTTTTTTTTATTTTATTGGCTGTGTCACAGTTTTCTACTTCTGCGGTCGGTATCGTTATCATATATTTTAATGTTACATTGTTATTAACCGACTTCATCAAAAAGGAGGAGGTTCTCAATTCGTCGGAATCTTTTTTTTTTATGTATGTTCACCGATTACTCGAAAACACCTGAACCGATTTGGATAGATAATTCTTTTTTTGTTTGAAAGGGTGGTCCTATTTAAATTTTATCATAATCGGTTCAGCTGAAAAATCAACGAAAATCAAAAAATTGTATACATCGATGATGTTTTCGTGTACTTCGATACCTCGCTGTCTCTGATACTGTCTGTGATATTATATATACAAAATACATCTACTTATCACTAAAAATTTATTAAAGGCTCAAATTTCATTCAATGAAGTCGGTATTTTTTTAGTTTTTAAAACGTAATTATTTTTGCTACAAATATATATATTTGTATTTGTATAATAATTATTGTTTTTGTCAGTGTGTCAGTCACAGATAAGTTCAGCTGTGTTATATTTGTAGACAGCATCAAAGTATATATCAAATAGGATCCGAAGGGGAGCTTAATATTACATTTATATTATTTCCCCTTTCCCAGGGAGCTTTTCAATATTATATTTTATTGTGAAGCTTATCTTGCGTGAATGTTGCTTTTAAGTAACCTTTTGAGGACAGAGTGCTTTTTGTGTGGATAATCCTGTCCTTACCTAAATTATGTTGTTGTGACTCGGCTTTTTGTTGACAAACGTTTATAAAAATATATTTGTTTATGATATGTCGTACTTTTAGATATGACGCATACTTTATATATACAAATGTACATAACAATATGTTATATTCTGAAACATTATTACTTAACTTTTTTTGTAATACTTACTCATTTAAGTGAACATGACTGGCCTGTCAGCTCAGTTGGTAGCTCTGCCATTTGTGTGAAGAACATAGGTGTTTGTTCTGTGTCTGGGTGTTATAAAGTACCATAAGTCATCATTATCATCATCATATCAGCCTTTAAGAAGTCCACTGCTGGACATAGGCCTCCCCAATTGATTTCCAAGAAGAACGATTTTGAGCCCTCTCTATCCACCGGCTTCCAGCGATCTTTACAATGTCGTCAGTCCATTCCTGTCCTTGGTCGCCATTCGAGACTTTTACTCCCCAACGATTATCAGTTCTGCGAGCTATATGGCCTGCCCATTGCCACTTCAACTTGCAAATTTTGAGTGCTGTGTCGGTGACTTTGTTTCTTCTACGGATTTCCTCGTTGCGGATTTTATCACGGGGAGTATCATAAGTATGTATTTAAAAATATATACGTAATCTATCAGTCATCTAGTAACCATAAAACAAGCTATGCTTAGTTTGGGTACAGGGTCCAAGGGTACACTGTTGATCGATACTGAAAGGTTCCTAGTTTTATGTCCTGAGATGGAGAAGTGAACGTAGTGCGTTTTTTTGAGGTTCAGAACAAGTCCGTTCCACTCAAACCATTGCGCTACCTGGCGAGCGGCCTCATTCAGCCGCTGCTCGAGCTGGTCTATAGACGGAGCGGAGACAACGTCGGCCACGTCATCGGCGTCGGCGTACATAAAAACCTGAGACGTGCTCAGGTAGATCGTTGAGTAAAATGAAAAAAGGTTATTGACACCGACGATCCCTGCGCCACACCCATGACCGTGCCTAAAGGATCAGACCTAGTCTCACCTCCATCACCCACTACCATTTGGTAACGGTTTTGAAGAAGGTTTGTCAGAAGTGAGTGTGCTTGACCTTTGATGCCGTAATACTGCAGCTTGGACGTGAGGACGCTGTGATCGGAGACGTCGAATGCTTTCGACAAATCGCAGCACAGAAGTGCAACTTGCCGCCTTCCCTCGCAAGCCTCCAGCGCACGTCGGATAACCTCACGAGTTAGTGACGTCATCAAGCAGCTGGACCGGTACGCGTACTGGTGCTCCGACAGCGCACCTGTAGCCGTTAAGTACTCAGTAAGACGAGTACTTATCCCGTTTTCGAAAACCTTGGCGATGGCGGGGATTATTCAAACAAGTCGATACCCATCGATGTCCTCACGTTTGCCTTTTCCCTTGAAGAGAGGTAAAATTTTACTCACTTTAAAGGTGTCCGGATAGGATCCAGCCCGAATGCAGCGGCTGTACAAGGCAGCAAGACAGGGAGCTAAAGTTGCCGCTGTAGTGGACAGAACCTCCATAGAGATGTCGTAGATATCCCTTGTAGGTTTGCGAGGTATATGCAAAGTAATGATACGGAACACTTCGGATGCCGTAAACCTGGTCGATCTCAAGAACCGATCTGGCATTGCACGTGCGGCTGTAAGAGCCACGTTCACTCGCGACAGCTGAGCGCCAGGCGCGCCGCACGCAGCAGCTGCTCCAACGAACCTAGCGTTCATGGCATCAGCTACCGCCTTCTGTGACTTGTAGTTTCTGCCTGTAGAGTCTTTAGCGATGTCTGTAAAGCTCACTGAGGTGTTGGTATTTGTACCTCGGTTTCGGTGTTGACGACACGCCATATGGCTTTATGGGAATTAGAGCTACAACAAATTAACTTTTCATAGTGGCGGATTTTTTGGGTACTAATGGCGTTCTCGTATTGTGTTTTAACAGTGTCGATATATGGTTTTAATGGCGAGTTTGGGTATTTTTCTTGTAATCTTCAAAAGCTTTCAAAAGCTTCAAAAATAAGATTTTTCAAAACTAGCAGATCTTCTGTAACCTATGATTATTTTTTAATTTTATTTCTCTTATAAGGGAAGCATATATTAAATTTGTTAGAAATACTACTATTTATAGATTTTGCGTTGCGTTTTCTTATCAAGCGAACCTATGTTCTGGTGACATATAACTATAGGTGTAAGTGCGTCACGTTGACTCTTCACAGGCGCTGACACTAGGCATCCCGCGGAGCAGAGTCAGTCGTTGTCGTTCCATGTCGCTGCACGTTCTTGTTTCCGGGAGAATTAGACGCTGCGTTCGGTGCGCTCACCACCCCGCTGCAGGCAGGGACGGGCGGGAAACCAGTCCGAGAAGAGCACTCGAGGGGGCCAGGCGGCCGGCTTCGTCACCTCATCATATACACATTCCGGCATCCCGATCACAAATTCCAAGGGCACTGGCAGCATTGCCACGTCGAATGGTAATAATAATACGCTGGGCCAGATAGAAGCCAGCTTTCGGGTCACGCAATGTATCAACCAGACTCCGTGAAATAATTTTGAAAACGCGGTGGTCTCCTGTTCCCCACAGGCACAGGTTTCGACTCCAAAAGGCTCAAATATGTTGGCCTTATCATGTCTGGCATATTTGCGCCTTTTGAAGTCCTCGGCACATTCAGCACCACACCAGATCCAGCTCTGAAACAAATAAAACTATTTATCATTTTTTTTTATTTGAAAACCTTAACTGATTAAAAAAACAGGGGAAGTTTTAAAATCGGGGACGATTTATTTTCTTAATTCACTACTGAAAAAGTAGGTCTTACAAAGAGGCAGGTGCTTTAGAATGGATTTCCGAGCAACGAGATATGTCTTGCAGGATGGAAAATCCAAGTTTCTACAAACGCGATCGTAATATTTATTTGTACTAGGTGATTAAAAGTCAAAGTCAAAAGAAACTTTATTCACAAGGATCACTTTGAAACGTCTTACATACTAGGTGAATTTAGGTGACAATTCATCCTAACCCAAGCCCGAGAAAAACTGGCAAGAAACTCGATTAGGGTGATATGGCGCAGGGAGCCCAAGGTTTTAAGGATTTAAGGTTTGAAGTTTTGCGTAAATATTGCTAATTTTTAACCTGCTACTAAAAAATTAGGAAGTTTTCAAATCGGTTGTAATTTTTATGTTTGTTACCTCATAACTTCGTCATTTATGTACCGATTTGAAAAAATATTCTTTTATGTGAAAGGATATTCTTCTCAATTGGTCCCATAGAATTTTATCAATATCAGTTCAATTGTTCAGTTTTTAAATCGACATAACTCGAAAAATATGTCATCCAAGTAAACGAAATTTCAAAATTTTGCTTATTTGTTGACTTCCCAGTGGTATTAACAGACTTCAAAAACAGGAGGTTTCCAATTCGGTTGTATTATTATGGGCTCAAATTATTCAATGAAGTCGGTTTTCTTTTTAGTTTTTAAAACGTAATTATCTTATGTTAGTATCAGACGAAAACGCAAATGCTATCTGCATAACTTGTCTAAAAATCAACATAATGAAGTCTGAGTAAGTCAATACAGTTACGGGCTATGGAAGAACTCGTTAAGCTGAGGGAACATTCTGAAACATAAAATGCTTCAGTTTTACGGCCGTGATGTTGCTCACGACGGCGCTTTCTTAGAATACTTTAAGGTACACTGGAAACTAAATTGCAGCCATTGTGTGCACAAAAAATCTATAGTTTTCTTGCCAAGAGAGGCGCACGACAAACGAGAAAATTAAACGAAATCGTACCTTTATGCTGTCTGTACACGGGGAAAGAATCACTTGAAAATATTAAGATAATTGGAAGCGGTACGTGATACGTAAAAATACCTACACTACTAAAGAAATTGACAAAATAATATACAATAATACAAAATACATATAAAACAGTTGAGCTATCTAAAGAACGTTTAAAACGATCTATAGTTAGCTCAACTGACCCAGATCACTGCCAGAGGGTAATAACTAATGAAATTAAATTTTGTATCTCATATTCAGACAAAATCAAACGTGACCTTTGCTTAGATAATATTAGCTTAGTATTATGTTAATATTCACAGCCTACTTCCGTAGGCCATTCTGATTCTGATCAAGATATACCCTGAAATTAAGGGGTTGTTATCAGAGGTCAGGGCCCTGAGGGGTTCCGCAAGATTTATGATCAGACCCAGGCGGTGATGTGTAATATCTTAATTACTTTACGATTCTGCGATTGGGTGGGAACTGAAATTTGAGGTTTTGGTAGTTAGACGCTTTGGGGTTATGAGGTAGGAGCGTCTCTGTTTATTTAGAGTCCAGTCCATCCAATGGTTGCATGTTAGCGAAAAGGCCGCCCATTGTATTACCTTCAGTAGTAATGTTATTGTTATTTTCTCTGAGGTAGTCAATAAAGAGTTATCTATTTATCTATCAGAATCTCACGGCCTGAAAAATTGACGCGGCAAGATTGACGCTCTAGACTTGAGCAACGAGCTGTGTCGATTCTTTGTCCCTATTGTCGAGGTCACCTATTGCGGACGGGGAACAACTATTGCAGATGGATGGGTGAAAATTTCATCGGATTTGTGAGTCTCGGTGATGTACGACTGCGTGTTTCATACAATTTTTTTTTTTATTTGAATTTATAATCTATTTATATTTCAAATAATTGTTTAGATTGACTTTAATTAATGTAATTGGTTTATGTGGTTTAATAAAGTTATAAAAAAAATAATGAAGGTCGTTCTGGTCATAGCCAGTCTAGGTCTAGACAAATGCCTTACACGTAGTTTCCCTCACGGTATGACTACGTTATGAAAATATATCTACTCCAATGACTGGACAGCGCAGAAGCTAACACAAGCTTCTACGACGAGGGTTGGAGGTTTGACCCTCCCAGGACAAACATTTGTTTGATGGTGTGTTAGATTTTTTGAAATTGAATTGATTCAGGCGTGACTTTGCGGTAATCCATTACAAAATATTAAATATATGGACAAATATTTATTACTGTTCCACCAATCTATTCCTTTCTCAAAAAGACATACCACAAAATATTTAATAGATGTACAAGTATTTAGTACTATTCGGCCAATCCATTTCTTTCCCAAAAAGACAACACAATATATTAAATAAATGGACAAATATTTAGTACTATTCGGCCGAACCATTTCTTTCTCAATAAACACTTATTTATTATTTATTTATGGCAGAATAGATTGGCGGAATAGTACTAAATATGTGTCCACCTGCTTATTGTTTCATGTCCAGGTGTTATATATATAAATTATCATAAGTATGTATATAAAAGTATTGCAACGTTCCGGGGTAGTAGGTAGCTCCCGTTCAGTCAGCAGATAGGTAGGTGTTTAGGGTCGTGGGAATAAAAGCTGGTTTTTAGATACACAGGCTTTTATTGTCCATAATATTATACAGCCGCACAGTTCCGCACTAGGGGTCACAAAAAGGTCACTGGCCTGAACACTCGCGACACTGGTCTGCGCGACCGATCCCTCCGTTCCAGGTCCAGCTGTCAGGTGCGTCCTCCTTCCCCGAAGGTATCCGTCTCAGCACCAATCTCAGCGGTAGGCTGGACAGCGCGATTATGCTTGCCGGGTGGATTGCAGGGTAGCGGCAAGCGGTCGCAGGTAACGCGCGACGGTAGAAATTGACTCCCGTAGTGGAAGATAACTTCCGTAGTTGAATAACTCCCGTACTGGAATCCTGGAATGAAAGTGGGATGTCTGAGGATCCATTCCAGAAAGACAGTTGACCGCCATGACGTGTTAGAGGTCACGGCTCGCGCAAGCTTGGGTGCAAGGTCCAATGGCCGTTGTGACATTTAAAATAACGGCAGTTAGTTTTAGAAAATGCAGACAGCTTAACAAGGGGCTAGAAAATGCTAAGCGCTAACAGACAACAGTGGGTATAGAAATACTGAGAACTCACCCTAGAGGGATTCCAATCACAATTTGGGATAGTAGATAGTTTTTAGTGAGTGCGTTCGTCGCAAGAGCTGGCTGGCTTCTCACGAGCGAGGCGAGGGGGAAGCGTTTTTAATTGCCGTGGCTCGGCGACACAGAATAGGGCAAAGTATCTGCGCGGTGCTGTGTATGTTATATTTTCATAAGTAGGTAGTATTGAATTAGCGGTAGATTTTGGTTTAAATGTTAATTTATGGTAACTGCGCTAGACGCAACGTTACAGTATATAAGTATTCTATCAGTAATCTCGTCACCATAGTACTAGCATAGTTTGGGTTCAACACCATTAAGGTTGTGTGCATTGTCCATTAATATTGATTATTTATTAATGTTTTAAACAAATATTTAAGGAGACGTATTATTACCTCATTCCCTACAACTTTATGAATGCTATCACACAGATAGCATTAATTGGCAAAGTTTTAAGTGTTCCACGTTCGGTATCGTAACAGTTTACAAGATTAGTCAGTTTAATCGAGATACAAAGTATTGTACCAATTACGTTTAGTAATTACATTTCCTGTGTGCATATAATTGCTTGTGCTTCGTTTAAATGACTCTCTAGTGTTACAAATTGTATAATTCACGTTAATATTAATGCTAAATTTACAATCATTTGTACTGTTACAAATGATTGTAACCTCTATTCTGACCTCTGTGGCGCAGAAGGTTGTGGGTTGGATTCCCGCCGTTGAACAAAAGTTCGTGTGATCTGCAAGATTTGTCTCAGATCTGGATGTTTTTATGTATAATATATATGTATTTATAAAAGAAACAAACAAAAACTTTATAAGTAATAGTATTTTATAACAGTAATGTGGTACCCATAACACAAGCTCTGCTTACTTTGGGGCCAGGTGACGCACTGTTTGATTTGTCCGGCATTATTGATTTATTCATTTTCATTTCTCGCGACTTCATCCGCATTTCTTTTGAAAGGAATTAGTTTAGTTTAGTTTAGTTTATTTATTTAACCATTTCGTTACATTAACGTAACATTGGCATGTCAAATTGTACAATACATTGAATTATTTTTATTTCACTTTTATTCTAAACTAGTTTTATTGCTACTCACGTTTGCAAATCGGAGAACGAACAACTCATGTACTCATTTGTATGGTAGAATGGATGGCATACAAAGAATGACTTTAATTTTTGTTTGAACTCATTTAGCGGGAGCCTTGAGATTTATAAGGGTAGCTTATTGTACATGTCGAGCTTCGAATTGTAGCTTACATCCTTCCCCATGATGCAATTTATCTCCTTGCTAAATTTCATTGATAAGTTTCAAACCAATCACATGACCACCCAGTAAAAAGTTTCCATACAAACATTCACACCTCATTTTACTCTTTTATGAGGGTTATTTTGAAAAATGCAGAAACACGTGTCCATATATTTTGCATTTTATTTATTCATATCAAGTTTCAAGCAAATTGCACCACGCGTTAAAAAGTTTCATACATTCCTTTTCACCCTTTTTCATCCTCTTAGGGGTGCTGTAAAAGGAAGCTACCTTCCAAATTTCAGCTTTATAGCTTCAGCGTTTTTAACTCGGTGATGATGAATCAGTCAGTCAGTCGGGTTAAGCTCTTTTATAGATATAGATAATAATATTTCTATTCGTGGACAATGCACACAACACCATCTTGCCCCATACTAAGCATAGCTTATTATGATGTCCAGATGATTGATAGAATACTTATATATATTTTTAAATACATAATTAAAATACTTTATAACCCTGGCACAGAAAAAAACACCTATGTTATTAATCGTCAGTATTTTAAAACGTCTGACAACAATTTTAGACTACCTTCCAGTGACTTGTATTTTAATAACCAAGTTCGTTTTCATTTTCGGGAGAGCGATCTTCTTTGGCATTAGATCGCCGTCGCTGGCCCGGAGAGGTTGTGAAGGATAGTTAAATACTTATTGCTGTAAAGCAGTAATAGAGTTGTGAAGTTTATAAAGCAAGGTCTTAATAGTTTGAAATAAATGCAGTACTTGAAATCTATACAGTTTTCTTGTTTGACGTAACACTAGTGTAAACAGAATCAGTAACAACATAATTTAAGTAGAATTACTCGTTGCTGGCTCTAGGATCCTTTTTTTGGCACGTCCGTTGTTAATTTGTACTACTTCCGCTGAGATTCTGAGACGCAAACATACCAATAGCCTGGGTCTCTACTCTTGAAATCGACAAACGATATATCGGGTCAATAATCGTGCGAAACCCTAATCTTACTTACATCGTTTCGACTCGTTTTGAGCGATGGGACGAACGACATTACTTTTGATAATCGATGTCGGTATATAATAGATAACAGATGATACGATAATTTGATTTTTACAACGAAACAACTGTCAATTTGACTGAATTGGATGTACATATTTACGACTTTATCGTTTCGATATATCGAAATCGAAACACAGAGTAGATGCTCAGAACTTTAGACTTGTCCGTAGTTTATCAAAATGCATTAAATTTCGACAGAGGCGAGGCTTTTAACATCGTATGTGATAAAAGAATCAGTAGTAAGTCCAGCAAAGCATGGATTGACAGTAAAGTGTAGTTTGCTAAAGAATTTATTACAGAAATGTACAGATTAATTATATTAAATACAGATGAAACATTTGAGCTATCTAAGGATGGTTTAAAACTATCACCATATAAAACGATAACCATCATAGATAGCTCACCTGATCCAGATCCCTAAGACAATTGTTTAATAATTATATTAGTTATTAGAGTAGAAATAATATATTTCCCAGTGATATTTGAACTTCCTGCCCTTATCCTACTAAGTAGGGTCTGCATAACAGGTTCTTTTCCGTTCGATTCAATTCCATTCCATTGGTCACTCCTTCCTTACACATATCATATTTCACATTATCCAATCATCTTTTCTTAGGCCTACCTTTACCATTAAACCCATCCACGTTCAAATCCACCCTTTAGGGCTACTAACTATTGGCAAGACCTGCAAATATTTGTTCTGATTCTTGATGTGGGATCAGGATAATCTGACTGTTGGTAGTTTTTCAAGTCTACAGCAAAATAGTGATCTTCATAAAAGCAATACTAGGAACAGAAACAAATTATATATCCCTAGGTTTTGACTAGAAATAGTAAAGAAGTCCTTTATGGAGAAAACGGTGCGCTTCCATAATAAGCTTCCAAAAAATGCAACTAAACCATTTATTAAGAAATTTAATGCTTACATAAAGGGTAGTCTTTTGAAGAAAGCGTATTAAGACCAGACGAGCTTCTTGCCGGATTCTTTTTGAACTGGGGTTAGGAGGAACCGGCACCTAGATTCACTAGCATGTATAAAGACGATTCAAAGTGGTCCTTGAGATTTTATTGAATAAAGAAAGTGTTGTATTATAATTTAAATTACTATATTATTGAAAAGAATGCATTGCTTTATGTTGCTCTGCCCTCAGACAGTTAACTTACAGATTTGTAATGTATAACTACCGTAATCTTTTATTTGTATTTCGTAGTAAAGCTAGTTATAAGATGGATCATACAAAAAAACGCGTGGACCAGGACGAGTTTCTTGCCAGTTCTTCTCGGACTTGGGTTAGGAGGAATTGGCACCTAAATTCAACTAGTATATAAGACGTTTCAAAGTGATCCTTGTGATTGTATTGAATAAAAATATTTGAATTCTACAACTACAAGATAGTGGCGTTATGCAGCACAGCTTAAGTTTATAGGCCATTTAGTGAGCGCAGCACGCTCCGATGTAACTAGTCCGAACACGTTTATTTAATTGCTATCATTGTGTACCGATACTATTTGCAGTGCACTCCGTATTATAGGATATTGATGTTAGACTAAGCTACAGAATAAATATCAGAAAGTACATGGCTTTGTGATTGTGAGAGAATCTAGCTCATCTAATGTATATTATTATTATTATTAAGAGCCCGTGACGTCTCACTGCAGGATAAAGGCCTCCCTTCCCTCCCTTAAAGCATACATAAAAGGTAGTCTTTTGAAGAAAGCTTATTATAATATAAATGACTATATTATTGATATAGTCCTATAGATATAGAATGCATGGCCTCATGTCGCTCTGCCGTCAGACAGTTAATATACATTTTAATATTTAATATATTAATATACGTTAAGATACATTTCAAGTGTGTCGGACACTTGAAATGTATAAACTCTCTTGTATTAGTATTTCGTAGTTAAGGTAGTTATAAGATGGATCATATAAAAAAGCGCTAGGACCAAGACGAGTTTCTTGCCAATTCTTCTCGGGCTTGGGCTAGGATGAATTGGCACCTAAATTCACCTAGTATGTAAGACGTTTCAAAGTGATCCTTGTGAATGTATTGAATAAAGTATCTTTTGACTTTGTTTGACTTCCTTTTCTCTAATCGTCCCTGTCTAAGGCCACTGTGGGCCAATCCTCAAGGGCGTCTAAAGACGTCCCTCCATCTACCGCCGTCTGCTGCGACATCGTTTTCTGTACAGGGGTGTCCACTCTGTGGTGGCTTCAGCCCAGAACGCATCCGACATGCAACAGACGTGGCCAGCCCAGTCCCACTTCAATTTCCCTACTTGCTGTCCGACATCCGCCATTTGAATTTTGGAGTGTCTAATGTATATTGCAGAATTCTTCATCTTCCTTTCTTCCTGTAATGGCATCTGTCATATTGAATTTTGCCAGTGTCAAATTATTGTTTGGTTATAAAGTCTTAATAGATTCGTCATTTGTCTATTCTAAACGTCATCGCGCAATGGCCGTCTAGATCTGTCTCGGGATTCCTCGTCGTTCAAATCACATTGCAACATAATACACCTATAATTAAATTGTCTTTACTTGTACTATGAAGTCACAATTTATTTATTAAAATTCCGCTAAGATTATTAAGATTAAGATAAAACATGCAATAACACGGGTAATAATAATTAATTTTGAAGTGCTATGTTACGCCATGAAATAACAAACGAATAGTATAAATTAATATAAAGTGTATGTTTAGATGACTTACGTTGCAGAGACATTCATGACAGTCAAGGCCATAGAGCTTGCTATGCTGGGCATTACACTTCTCGATCGAGTACGCAATTTTGTAATTGGGCTAACTATGACTTACGATGCAAAGACCTGGGCTTTCAGGAAAGTCACGAGCCATTAAAGTGTACCATGCTCGACGTTCTGCTTCTCGATAGAGTACCAAATATTGAAAATGTGCCAACTATGACTTACGGTGCAGAGACCTCGTTCGAGAATTGAATACCCGTCTTGATTGAATATATCAAATAACAAATAAAATATCCCGTTTTGAGTGAAAATTATGTGCAAAACCATGATAGTTTTAAAAGTTATATATCAAATAACACTGATTTTTCAAATTGATCTATGAGTTTTTGCTAGGTATAAGCACAAAGCTTTGGTATCTTCATAGAGATAGGCAACTTAAACTGTCTGATATTTCCGCCAATATAATGAACTAGGTGTTACCCGCGACTTCGTACGCGTATGCTTAGAACCTTTATTTTTATCTAAAGTGCATCTAAAGAACATCAGTTTAATCCCCTATTTTACCCCCGTCGGGGATGATTTCGCAAAAACGTCGAAACACATATTTCTTTATTTCTTACCAAAAGCCTAAATATGAATTTTCAGATCAAATATGAGTTGCCCAAACAAACTTTCATCTCCTATTTCACCCCCTTCAAGGTTGGTTTTTGAGACAAAAAGTAGCATGTAGCATATGTTCTGCCGCCGAATGCAATACATCTTCTTACCAAATTTCAAGATCCGTTCAGCTGTCTAGCCGTGAAAACGAAACAAACAGAGACGCATTCGCATTTAAAATATTAGTATGGATTATGTCACAGAGAATGCCCATAGCTCACACAAACATCCCGTCATCGCCACGAGGCACTTCTTGCCATATTGCGCTATTCCATTTCCAATAATATACTCGTAGAGCGCATGTTTAGAAAATAAATCATAGGCTTCCCAATGGACTTGTATCTCGAATTTGTGTCGAATCCGGGATAATAGCGGCAATTTGGTTGAAAGCTTTCCAATACTATATTGCAGATGGTGTGCATTGTGTAATCATAATGCCCTTCGAGGAGACTTCACTTAAGAGAATGAGTTCCGTACATACGTTACGTAGTAAAACAATTTTTTGACTTATTCTCATGAATAAGAAAAATTTGAGTATCTGATATATTATTATTATATTTTCTAAAAAAAAAACATAATCCTGATTTTCGTAACGCTATTAAAAAAGATAGTAATATATTTAAAAATACTTTTTCTATGATATTTACCTATTATTTTTGGTTTCCCTGTTTCAATCTGTTAGACGTAATATTTGTGTGAAGGTTTGCACTGATGCAAGCCATGGCAGGGCTCTCGCAAAATGTTTTTAAAACTGAATTGATGATGTATTTCAAATTAAGCGTACGTTGGCGTGCAAAGTAATGTCTCATTTGACTGACCTGTCAGCTCTGTTGGTAGTAGCTGTGCCTTCTGCGCTGTAGGTTGAGGGTTCGATTCCCTCCCATAAACATTTGTGTGAAGAACATAGGTGTATGTTCTGTGTCTGGGTGTTATGAATTTAAAAATATATAAGTATGCTATCAGTCATCTAGTCACCATAATTCAAGCTATGCTTAGTTTGGGACTAGAGATGGTGTTGTGTGCATTGTCCAGCAATATTTATTTATTTATTTATTCATGTATAATAATGTATTCATTATAAAAAAAAGTATATGAGTAGTATTTCAGACATGTGGTACCCATAACACACGCTCTGCTTACTTTGGAGCTGCGTGAAATGTCCAGTATTATTATTATTATTATTATTTATAACCTGGTGTTCATCTTTATATGCATTTTCGACACAATGTTTTAATATATTTCTTAACTAGATGGCACCACAGTAAAAACTTAGTAACGCTATAGTTGTGTTTTGGGATTTTTTTAAACATCTCGGGATTCTAGCCGAGACTTGTAATATTAGTAGGATGGTCTCTCTTAACAACAAACTATAGGTCTTGAATGGCGTCTTTGGGTTACGTACGAAAGAACCCAAGTTTGATTAACTCATACCCGTACAAGCTTAGAGTTTTTATGCATAAAATAGCTCATATATTGCATACATTGCTCCAACAGATATTGCCATAGGCTACCCAAATATACACACAAGCAAAACTAAAGCGAAAAGCGAACTAAAATTTACATAGCAACAAGAACCATTTGGTTGGCAGCAGGTATCGCTATTTTCAAAGTTGTTTGGAACAATATGTAGAGTTGCTTGCCTCGGATTTCAGTTTGATACGAGTGTTGGCACTGTTTGTTCTGCTTAAAGCTTGTATGATGATAGTTGCGTGTGCTGTGTGGTTAGAGATGTCATTATGAGATTCTCACTATTGTTTGACATGAGTAGATACAAGTAAGTATCTAAATACATCTTTCAAAATGAGTATCTGCACTGAGTGTTTGCACTGTTTGTTGTGCTTAAAGCTTGTATGATGATAGTTGCGTGTGCTGTGTGGTTAGAGATGTCATTATGAGATTCTCACTATTGTTTGACATGAGTAGATACAAGTAAGTAGCTAAATACATCTTTCAAAATGAGTATCTGCACTGAGTGTTTGCACTGTTTGTTGTGCTTAAAGCTTGTATGATGATAGTTGCGTGTGCTGTGTGGTTAGAGATGTCATTATGAGATTCTCACTATTGTTTGACATGAGTAGATACAAGTAAGTAGCTAAATACATCTTTCAAAATGAGTATCTGCACTGAGTGTTTGCACTGTTTGTTGTGCTTAAAGCTTGTATGATGATAGTTGCGTGTGCTGTGTGGTTAGAGATGTCATTATGAGATTCTCACTATTGTTTGACATGAGTAGATACAAGTAAGTAGCTAAATACATCTTTCAAAATGAGTATCTGCACTGAGTGTTTGCACTGTTTGTTGTGCTTAAAGCTTGTATGATGATAGTTGTGTGTGCTGTGTGGTTAGGGATGTCATTATGAGATTCTCACTATTGTTTGACATGAGTAGATACAAGTAAGTAGCTAAATACATCTTTCAAAATGAGTATCTGCACTGAGTGTTTGCACTGTTTGTTGTGCTTAAAGCTTGTATGATGATAGTTGCGTGTGCTGTGTGGTTAGGGATGTCATTATGAGATTCTCACTATTGTTTGACATGAGTAGATACAAGTTGGTAGCTAAATACATCTTTCAAAATGAGTATCTGCACTGAGTGTTTGCACTGTTTGTTGTGCTTAAAGCTTGTATGATGATAGTTGCGTGTGCTGTGTGGTTAGGGATGCCATTATGAGATTTTCACTATTGTTTGAGATGAGTAGATACAAGTAAGTAGCTAAATACATCTTTCAAAATGAGTATCTGCACTGAGTGTTGGCACTGTTTGTTGTGCTTAAAGCTTGTATGATGATATTTGCGTGTGCTGTGTGGTTAGGAATGCCATTATGAGATTCTCACATAGAATGGATTCTCACACAGAATGGATTCTCATATTTTTTGACATAAGTAGATAAGAGTAAGTACCTAAATACATATTTCAAAATGATTATCCATTGGAGCGCGACCGGGTTCAAAATCACGACTCTATAATCAGAGGAGCAATTTAATTGACAACCTCTGTGGGGCAGTTGGCTGTCTAGCTGAAGATTGCGAATTCGATTCCCGCGGGTCAAATGTTCAAATACAATTTACATTGTTCATTGTTTAATAAACAACTAGCGACCCGCCCCGGCTTCGCACGGGTGCAATGCTGATACTAAATATACTGCAGAATGTCATTATATACAACGTTATCTAAGAGAATAACATAACCACAGAGATAGTTTATATACCATCGCGGATTTTTAAGGTGTACAATACTGTAGTACATTATTTTGATCTATCTCGTAGGGTTCAGTCAGCGTTTGCAATGTAAGCGCCAAAAAATGTGTTTATTTACGATATCACATTAGAAACCTCTATAATTATCAGTATTTCTATACTATATTATGCATGCTTTATACATATAAACCTTCCTCTTGAATCACTCTATCTATTAAAAAAACAGCATCAAAATCCGTTGCGTAGTTTTACAAATCTAAGCATACATTGGGACAGATAGACAGCGGGAAGCAACTTTGTTTTATACTATGTAGTGATGTACGATTTGAATATATAACATTAGCATAAACTTACACATAATTAAAATAATAGATAATAGGAAACGAACAAAAATAATAATTAAATGTCAATGTTATATAATTAAATGTTAAACAATACTAAATTTATTCTAGAGTTCGACCCACGGTATAAAAGCACCCTTCAAACAAGATTCTTTTAAGCTTATTTCTAAATATACTTGGGCTATTGATGGTTTTCATTTCAACAGGTAGAAAGGTGTATCATCTGACCACTCGAAAACGACACCCATGTTTAACAACTTGTAACCTCGGATTCACATCAAAGAGAGATTATCGTCGACTTCAAATACGAATACTGAAGTTCTTTGCGCACATAACCCGAAAAGAAGACTCAATGGAGCATCTTGTAGTCTAAGGCAGAATGGAGGGCAAGAGATGCCGTGGCCGCTGTCCAACCAGATGGGGAGATCTGATAAAATCTCTCACCAAATCCACGATGACCCCCTGCTCCCACAATGCCTCCAATAAAACCGAATGGAGACTCATAGCAAGAGCCGCCATTCATCAGGACCCACTCATAACCACGACCACTCTGCCAGTAGCACTGAGAAGAAGAACCTCGGATATTGAGGGTCCTCTATTTCTTCTTGTTTCTAACCTTGCTATTTGTTCTCGTGATTCATATTTAGAGGAATTTAACATCCACCAGAGCTCTTAGAAAATGTTCTTGTGATATCAACTAAACCTAAACTATGTACAACTAGCTGCCCGCGGCTTTGCTCGTGTGGTATCTTAGAAAAAAAAAGCCTGTAATGATTACAAGTTCACATCTTTGACTATACCAGTTTCATTCAAAATCGTACTATTTGAGCGTCAAGGAGTAACTAACTTAAATATTTACTTTTGGGATGATGATACTCTATCTAAGATTTGAGTCGATATTTGTCAGAAAGGTATACTGAACTAGCAGGTTATACAATATTTTGAAAAAAGAACATAAAGGCATGCGCGGGAATTTCCTCAAAATTTGAACTTGGGTTTGGTAATTTTATTAATTCAACAGAATGTCGTCGAGTGATGGTGAAGATTTTTCTTTGTAGGTATAGTATAAATCACTATGTATCACTCGGGAGAAAGTGCAATTCCTATCTCGTGTGTTTTAAAGCAAATGACACACTCGATAGGAATTGGGCACTTTTTCTACAATGTACTATTATCCATTATAAATAAACTAACTAATTTACAAACATACAAGCAATATAATCGTTTCTCTTTACCTATATAATAATAATTTAAACTTGCCTCTGTATTCAATATCTATCAAATCGGATTGAATATAACCCTTCTATTAATAATGAATAGGTAATCACTACAGAAGGAATAGAGGTAGCTATTACGTCACAAACTTTTGAGTAAGGTATATCGAAGTAATAAATCATTGAGATACATCTGAATACCGCCTCAGTACCCGGTGATATCTGGCGCGGTCCCACAATAGCGTAGAAATACAATAGATATCCACGTCGTTAGCTATCTCGAGTTATTGCACGCGAGGGGCTTCTATGATGATCATTCTATGCCACCGAGGAGGGTAATATGCTGCTTTCAAAATAAACTGACACAAACGGTAATTTTCTGGAAATTTTCAAATTATAATTGAACTAAATCAAAAAAATTACAAAAGTCAAAAGAAATTTTTTTTAATACTAGCTAACCCGGCCACGCATTGCTGTAGCTCAGTAGTTCTAATACGTTGAACCCATATACGCTAACCTCTAAAATTATCAGTGTTTGTCTACTATATTATGTATGTATTATACATATAAACCTTCCTCTTGAATTACTATCTATTAAAAAAACCACATTAAAATCAAAAATTGTTTTGAAGATCTAAGCATACATAGGGACAGACAGACAGCGAGAAGCGACTTTGTTATATACTATGTAATGAAAATCACAAGGATCACTTTGAAACGTCTTACATACTAGGTATAATTTAGGTGCCAATTCCTCCTAACCCAAGCCCGAGAAGAACCGGCACGAAACTCATCCTGGTCCTAGTCCTGATCAAAATTTATGTCCTGATTTGCATAATCCATCTTATAACTACCTTAACTACGATAAACTAATAGAATATAGTTTATACACATCAAATGTTTTGGTTAACTGTCTACGGGCAGATGGCATGAGGCCATGCATTCCTATCAATATTATAGTAATTTATATTATAATACGCTTTTTTAAAAAAACGATCCTTTATGTATGCATTAAATTTCTTAATAGGTAACCTATAATAGATAACTTAATAGGTAACTCCTAAACTTATTTGCATTTTCAGGAAGCATATTATAGAAGCGCACAGTGTTCCCCATAAAGGACATATAATCTATTAAACATCTATATACATTACACAAATATGTGTCAGGACACATATTTGTGTAATGTAAATGGTCGATTCCCACCCAGGGGTGGGAATCGAATCCACAAACTATAGCACCGAGGTTACTGGTAGTTAAAGGCTTAGAGGCTTAAAGAATGTTTCTCAAAGCGCCATTTTAGCGGCACACACCTTCACTGGCACGTGTGCAGTCTTTATTAGTGAGGTTCCACGAAATTGCATGGTTTGTTCTATCTGCTACCACTTGAAGCTACTTTTCTTTAAGCTCGCTTTTACTAGCTTTTAGAGGTTTTGGTAACCTAAACTCTACTATATGTAGAAGCACTTTTCTATATGTAATAAAGATAGCTACTTAAATAAATATCTAATAATTTATAATCCATATTTTTTTAATGATATGACTACCAATGATGAATAACCAGTTCGAAGACAGTGTCAATTGCAGAAAAGGAGCCTCTGATGCGTGCTTTAACCCGCTCAGCACACTAGCTCAACATAACTACTGACATACCTTCATAATATACATTGAACATCCAGACCCAAGACAAATACTTGCAGATCGTACAAACATTTGCCCCACGGCTTCGAACCCGCAACATTCTGCGTCTCAGGTAAGCCTTCGCCCTCCTCGCCGCAGAGGTTGTCATAGAGGATTAGTGTGGAGAAATAATTCAAGTGCGCATCGGAGGCTCCTTTCCCGCATTTCACGCGTCTTTTTCTCACGATGTTTTACGTCACCATTTGAGGGAACCTAACCTACTAGTACAGCGCACATTCATTTTTCAAAAAAAAAAACTAATAGGTATACGACCAGATTTAAACCTTAGGTTCGGAAGGCGAGGCCACTACTACTCCGAAGCTCTTACCAGACTTAGGTAGGTCATAAAGGTCTGGAAAAGTGTTCATTTCTGAATCCGATACGTCGAGCGAAAATAAAGTGAGTTTTCATAGTAGAGACAAACAAGTTATGATATGATTCGACCGAGGCTAATATTACCACAGTTCACAGCTAATGAACATTTCGACTGCACCCGGCGACTGCAAAATGTGGGTGCAATAATATCGTAATGCTCTCAGAGGTACGGAACTATTGAACATCATAAGGTATCTGCGGAAATTTGGCAAAAAGAAAATTTACGGCATTGGATGCTTCAAGTGTTTCATGATATGAAAGATCTTTAACATCTGATGAAAAACCAAAACAAAATAACGACATAGGTACCTATGTTCATTTTTCATTTATTGATTGTAATAAATAGACGTAAAGTAATTGAAGTAAGTAAAACGTCCTTTCAAAAGTCCACAAATAGACCATATTCATTTTCATTGTAGGTACAATGTAAATGTAAAGGTAAATGTCTATTATTTTCGAAGGTGTGGTCGCATGATGACACCGCATGACAAACTTTGTTGAGGTACACGCTCGTTGAGAAACTCTCATGTCAATATTTCCCGACTCTGACGTAAATACTAAGGCTAAGGTGGCAGAACAAAGCTTCATTAATGCCGGTTGAAGCTTCGAAGCAAAGTACTGAAAATATTGGCAACGGCTGCACCAACAGATAACCGTCAAATGAGCCATAAATCGTAAACGGTAAGTTTTACAAAAAAGTTTACAAGAAACAAAAGATGCGAAATTTTATTTTCTACAGTAATGGTCTCGATAACTTTTGCCCTAAAGTGCATAGTTTCCGAGATATCAGCCAAAAACGTTTTTTCAAGATGGCGCTTGAAGCGTCATCTGGATCTGTCAGCATTTTGTGATTTTATGCTCAGTAAGTGAACGTACACCTTATCAAAAAAAAATTGGATCGGAAATTTAGTGCAAAGTTAAATGCTATTTTGACTGGCCTACATAGCTAAACCAAAGTCAAAACGTTATTTTGACATATCGTAACGCGCTAATCACTATTAACGGAAACGATTTAGCTTTAATTTGGATTTCGTAGGTCAAACGTTGCGGGATCGCGTTATTTTTGACAGTGCTTTCGAACGATCGTTTTTGATTTAGTACATCCTGGTTGTCTGTGCATAGAGTAATACTAGGTAGTTATATATATATGTACACATAAACTTGTTTGATTGGTAAAATCAACGATTTAATCGTTCAGCAAGAATAGCGCGGTACCAATTTGACATTCAGATTAACCAAACCATTGCCAAATCCAATCCGTTCAATGGCAATAATGTTGACAAAAAGCGCGATCACCCTACAGGTTACCTACTTTGTGACTTGATTGTGTCCGTTGTCATTCGGGGACATATTTAATTAATTAATATTATTATTATTGAAAAGCCTAATGAGCACTAATAATAATCTCAAACCGGAACACATAAATACGGGCATTACTTACTGTCTATGCACATAATTACGTTTTAAAAACTAAAAAGAAACCGACTTCATTGAATGAAATTTGAGCCTATAATACATTTTTAGTGGAAAGTAGATGTATTTTGTATATATATAATATGGGTAGGCCAAATAAATGCACCGCTTCAATGAGACAGCGAGGTAGTCAAAGTCATGAAAACATCATCGATGTAAAATATTTTTAGATTTTCGTTGATTTTTCAGCTCGACCGATTTTGATAAAATTTATATGGGACCTGTGAAGTATACCCTTTCAAACAAAAAAAGAATTTTCCAAATCGGTTCAGCCGTTTTCGAGTAATCGGTGAACATACGACTCTTTGTCAACTGTTTCACTTGTTTTTTATTTAATTGTATACTATTCTATACATTTATGTAATTATGTCTGTAATATGTTAAGGTACACTGTTAGAAAATATTTTTTTATTTTTTTATTTTTTCGTGTTGTTTTCGCTTCGTGAGGTCGCTCCTATAAATTGGTTTAATCTGAAAACCAGTGCTACTTCCGTGCCTGGAAGTAGCACATGCTGAGATTAAACCATTTTAGCCACCTAAAAACCCAAAATGTTGATTGGTTTGCGGGAAGGGCTAATTTCTTACGCATACTTAGTTGATTTTTGTTTGTTTATGTGTTTTGTATAAATGTGTATGTGTTTGTTTAAGATTCCCCTTGGGGCCTATTTTTAGTCTGTTTTCCGCTCATGTGTTCTCTTTTGTTTTGTGTGTGCTAAATAAATGTATTTCTTTCTTCTTCTTTCTTTCATATATAAAAAAAAAAAGATTCCGACTAATTGAGTTTGAATTCCGACTAATTCCGACTCTTTTTTGATAAAGTCTGTTAAAAATAGGGTACCTATCTATAGAGATAGCACTATTACAATGAGCTGTAAGAAATAAAATAAATAAATAAATATTGGTGAACAATACACACAACACCATCTAATCCCAAACTTACATAGCTTGTATTATGTTGACCAAATGACTGATCGAATAATTATATATTCTTAAATACATACTTATGATACTTTATCGACTGGCCTGTCAGCTCAGTTGGTAGTACAATACAAATACAAATTCATTTATTTACCAAGATAATAAAAATACAGTGTTAACAAACTTACTGATGGTCCCCGCACTAGGGCAAGCCTGTATTGCGGGAGGCCAGACGCATAAGATGAGCGATTTCCACAAACTACATAGAGATAAAACAAAACAGATATCACTTAAACAAGGCAAGTAGCTCTTCCTTTTGCGCTGTAGATTGAGGATTCGATTCCCTCCCAGGATAAACATTTGTGTTATGAACATAGGTGTTTGTTATGTGTCTGGGTGTTATAATGTATTATAAGTATGTATTTAAAAATATATCAGTATTCTATCAGTCATCTAGTCACCATAATACAAGCTATGCTTAGTTTGGAACTAGATGGTGTTGGTTGCATTATTAAGCAATATTTTAAAATTTATTTATAACACCCAGACACAGATTAAACACCTATGTTCATCTGATAAAAGTTTATGAAAACTTTATTTTGTGTATTTCGTGCCACGATGCAAAATTTGTTGACACTCAACATTGGTTATAGTGGCATTTAAAACGCTTCTATAACGCTAGTCTTCTGTGACGTCGCGTTAGTATGCGCATATACGTATCTAATACTGCTACAAAACAGCATGTAAAATCCTATTACAAGTTTAATCTTAGTTATATTTCTTTAAAACCCAGGAATCCACAGACATACCTTTGTACAAAGGATAATATCCCAGCTATTTGGACAACAAAAGCGCTCGTTGCAAATGTCAAATAACCATTAGAGCGTACTTTTACGAAACACGACACGACACTGTTTCTATTTTTACGACTATACTTCTCACTGAACATCCTCAGGCGGATGTATGCGGGTGACTTACCTACTGTGAGAATAAATGTTTTATGTAAACATAACTCATAAAATTATTTAGTGTAGGTATAATTTCCTTTAATTATTATTGTTTTTCCTTTTTTAGAAATAAGTTCTACCTGCATTTGCTTTTTCTCTGTACTTTTTTGTATTATTTTTTTCTCATGCTGTTTTTTGTTCCTATTTTTAACACATAAAATTGTATCAGCTTTGGCAAAAATGCTTTCGTATGTCGGTCTGTCCGGATGTTCTCCTCTACCTGGTCGCATTTCTCAACCGATTCTCGTGATATTTTGTGAGCAGGTTCTATAACTATATAAATTTCCAATAATTCAGTTATTGGAAATTTTTCAAAATGGTGGAGATGTCCCCACATCTTGAAGAAGACGTTGAAGACGTAAAATAAGTTAAATTTCAGTCATTTTGAAAAATGTTTGCGAAGTCTACAGCTCACAGAGGCACTAGTGTAGGTGTAAATAAAATTAAAAATATTCAAAAAAAAAACATACACAACACTACCTACAAAGTTGGACCTATTTGCATTGCACACCGCAACCTGTTGTTCGTTTTTGCTACAAGAAACTAAAAAAAAACATAATCTATGAAGTAGCAGAACTACTCGTATAGGTATCTATAATAAATTTCCTAGCAGTATTAAAGGAGCCACAAGTCCAATAATCATTTAAAAAAAGTTAAAAATAAAAATCTATAGTAGTATTTAAAACTAAATAAATAAATAAAATAAATAATATAACACAGCGTCATCTAGCGTCAAAGTAAGCAGAGCTTGTGTTATATACCTACTACTACTTTAGATAATTTTTTTGAATTTATATTTTTTATATTATAATATGTATGTAATATTATTACATAGAAAAATACCAAGACCCGATACTTGCAGATCATACAAATATATGTCCCGCGGCTGGAATCGAACCCGCAACCTTCTGCGTCTACTTTGAGGTCATTAAGGTATGTAGTAATGAAACCTTTTTAACTTTGAACCCAAAGTGGAACTTGTTTTTTGACAAATAAAATATATTTTATACCGCACCTACTAAGAAACTTGCCCATACCTTTTCCAAATATAACTTAGATAGTACATAATTTCAGGCCTACTGCGGCCTAAAATGCGGGACGGAAAAGTCTATGGAATTTCATTTCTAACACGTGACAACTAACAAGAGAAAAGTGTATGGAAATCCATTTCTAACATGTTATATTTTACGACAAAAAGTTTTTACTCCAAGTCCGCCAAATGATTTAATCCTCTTCCGATTACCGAAAAATATTTTGAAAAAAGAACCCAAGTAATAAAGGCATGCGCGAATTTCTTCGAAATTTGAATTTGTGTTTGGTAATTTTATTAATTCTACAGAATGTCGTCGAGTGATAGAGAAGATTTTATTTTATTTTCCTCGTAGGTGTAGTAGAAAGAACTATGAATCACTCAGGGGAAAGTGCGAATCCTACCTCGTGTGTTTTAAGTCAAATGACAACTCAAATGCCACACTCGACAGGAATTGGGCACTTTCTCACCTAGGTGTAGAATGTACTATACCTAACCACAACTATACCAACGTGTATAACGACATTTCCTAATTCAAATAACAAACCTCACCTTTTATTAAAACTTTAAATTACTTACGATTAATATTAGCCCACTGTGTCCCACTGTTAGGCAAAGGCATCTCTCTGTTCTCTCCATTAATCTTGGTTTTGAGCCAATTGGACCCAAGGTGTCGAAATCATTTCGCCATTTCTTTTTGGATTTGCCACGCCGCCGTCTCGCTATCTCAGGGCTCAGCTAAGTGGTGATTTTAGCCTACAACTCATTTACTTACGAAAGGCAATTCATTATTTCATTTGAAGAAACAACCTAAATCGCAAAATAACAAAATTTTCATTGAAAATGTACTCGCTTAGTCGCTGGCACACTTGGTCGTGTCGTGCCTTGCAAAAATACTCTCTTTTGGTAATGCATTCTCAAGAACCGACCGTAGCGTCCCTTTGTAACAGAATTACAGTAATTCCCCTAACAAAATTACTGTAATTCCACTTACAGAATTACTGTAATTCCACTGTACATTCGCGGCATCCAGCTTTATGACGGTCACAATGTAACTATAATAGGAAACTCGATTTGGGTTCGTAAAGACGAAAATGTTTTCACTAATGAGGATGAAATTTAAGTAATTGGGTATCTAGGTACCTACTCATAAAATAATAATAGCTTAAAACCACAACATGAGTTTTATAAAACTACCTATTAAACTAGGTACCTACCTACCCGAATTAGGGGGTGCTCTACTAAAACATTAACCCTCTATGCCATAATCACATAGTTAGTAAACGTGTAAAAGCCTTTATCCTTGTCTTTCTAATGCCAATGAATAGAGATGACAACAGATTGAAACAATAAATAAATAAATAAATAATAAATAATCCCGGACATTTCACACAGCATCATCTGGCCCCAAAGTAAGCAGAGCTTGTGTTATGAGTACCACATGACTGATATACTACTTATTACTTTTTGTAAATACATACATATTATACATAGAAATACCCAGACCTGAGACAAATACTTGCAGATCATACAAACATTTGTCCCGCGGCGGGAATTGAACCCACAACCTTCTGCGTCTCAGCCGAATCTTAGCCCACTGCGCCACAGAGGTCGTCAAGATATTAGCTAGTGTATGTTTATAGGATAGAATCTAAAACTGCATGGCTATTGTTTCCTATCCTAACCTGTTCGATTCTAAATTTAAACACGACATCAGCAAACAACAGTAACTGCGGTATTTAAATAACTTGTCTAATGTTCAAACACGATTTTCATAAAAAAATAGCTGTCCCGTTCGTGACTTCGTCCGCGCGTTTTAAAAACGAAAATAAATAAAACAAAAAAATGTAAATCTAAACCATTCTCGAATCCACTTGAACACGTACAAAAAATTCATCAGAATCGGTCCAGCTGTTTAGGAGGAGTTTAAAAACAAACTCACACACAGAAGATTTATACATATAAAGATATATTGTATACGCTAGCTGTTGCCCGAAAATGCGTTAGGTTACTTTTATAAGAATCTACGTAGTGCAATTGGTAATTTTAAATGGTAAGTCAGCCCACAAACTTTGACATCCCTTTTAAAGGGTTATATCGAAAAACTCTGAAGCAAGCAACAGGTTATTTCGAATTAAAGTATCTGAACCAAGTTTCTAGCTAATCCCATCATCCGTTAATAAGTTCCCATTCAAGCTTTGACATCCTGTTTTAGTCCTTTAGGGGTTTAATTTCGTAAAACCCCGGCTTAATGCGTAGTTTTGTTATAGAAAAAGCTACCTTTTAAGTTTTGGCTCGTCGATAATGAATCAATCAGGTTAAGCTCTTGTATATGTGCAGAACTAGCTAACCCGGCCACTCGTTGCTGTAGCTCAGTAGTTATAATACATTGAACCAATATACTTTAACTTCTAAAGTTATCAGTGTTCCTCTAATATATTATACATGTATTATAAATATAAACCTTCCTCTTGAATCACTCTATCTATTAAAATAAACCGCATCAAATTCCGTTGCGTAGTTTTAAAGATCTACGCATACATAGGAACAGACAGCAGCGGGAAGCGACTTTGTTTTATAATATGTAGTGATATATTATAATCAGTTAGTGTTAAAAGTATATAACTACTAACGTATTTTTAAGAATGTCTACCTTATCTTCACGTTGTAAGTTTTACATATGAATAAACTAGACAATTATCTCTCCATACATATGTCTTTGCAAACTATATGTGTGTTAAAATTTATAATAGGCTACCTGACAACATTAAAGACCTAAATGGCATTTTATTTTTTGTTTAATTGAAAAAGTGGCTTATAGTTTTTATACAATTAGTGAATATTTTAATTATAGGGACATCTAAACTGTATCATTATTATTAACTTATTAAAATTTTTTTGACCTATTAAATATTATTAATTTATAAGAAATGACATTGTTTATAATTACCTAATTTATGAATTCATTCTAATAATATATCTCCCTAGAAAATTAAGTAAAGCTAAGTACTAGGTTAATGACACTAGATAAAATTAGCATCAAATAATATGGTAGGACATACAATGGACTAACTATTATAAGACCTAATTGTATCACATATGTTCAAGCAAATAAATAATATTTCATTTCATTAAAGACGTCGAAAGATCTCCACGTCGTAAGATCTCCACGTTGAAAGATCTCAATAACAAAACAACCAGTGATATCAATTGTGATAACAGATACGTAACAAAATGGTTTGTAAGATACAATCCTCAGAAAACTCGTATTTCAACATTAACGCAACTTTGGCCGTAAATAAATAACATACGGAGCTCGCCAACTACAAAATTATTTGGATACAAGCATAGCTTTATTCAAGGGCTCAAATAACTTTAGTTTGAATATATACACTCAGTAGTTTTTTCGTGAGATACCATGAACCAAAAGTCTGTTTATGATTTGTCACGCGGCTGTTTTATGTAGAAATCAGTCTAATCTAACTGTATGATTAGGAATCATAATCATACCATCTTACGAATCTTACTACTTATCAGTAAGATTCTTACAAGTCACTAAGATCACTAAGATCTTTGTCTCACACTTTGTGTTTGAAGTGATAACTTAAACTAATCTAACTAGCGATGTGTGTTAGAGTGAGAGAGGAGAAGCCTGCCTACCGCTGCCGTATGCGTGAGAGAAAGCGAAGCCAGACAGACTGGCGCCGTACCGCGTTACGTAACGAAGCGGTTTACCCACCCATAAGATGTTATCACTTCTAAATTGCATGCATTAATAAATTCCAGCTAACGCTGGGTCCAATGACGAGTTTGTGCCGCAGACTACTGTTTCCCTTAGTAAAGCGGAAACTTTACTTGATCGTGTAATATTTTATTGATTTAAATTTTCGATTTTATTGTTTATGTATATGTTGTTTTCTAAATAAAAAATAAGCCGTTCCCAACGGATCATTTGAGTTTATTTAATTATTTGGAAAAAAACGAACAGAACACTACAATTTATAATTAAAATCACTAAAATATTATATAATCCAGTAGTTTCCACTGATAATAAGTAAAGCTTAAAAATGCGAAGATAAAGTGAACATTCTGAAGAGCAAATAGGTTTAAAAAAACAGATTTTAACAGTAGACAAGATGTAAGAAAGCAGTTGTTCGCGTATGGCGTGTTTAAATTTGGAAAGAGAGAGGTCGAAAATATCCAACATCTGAGTTAAGCAACATTCAGTACCATCACTACGTTCAGCTGTCTATCTATAAAGGATTAAAGGCGCACTTTTATCCTTTCCCTACACTGTTTCTAAATAACTAGTGACATGGTAAGAAACAAAGGTGTCTATCTAGGCTACAACAGAGTTCAAATTCCAAAGATGATCATCATTTAGACCTTGTGACGTATCTTATTAGGTTAAAAGTATGCAATTTTTCATCAATGTTTTCTTATGACGTTATCACGTAAAAAATTTTTACGCATTAGATAGTATCTGTACTGTTAAAATAAGGTGTAAATAAACTGAATTAAATTGAATTGAATTGAATCATAGGCATGGGCTGAAATTATAGCTTGTACAAAAATCTCTGTCAATTACATACCTTTGCTGGTTATAAGGAACACTTCTGCAGTGCTAACATGACCATGTACCGCTTGCCAAGTTCGTGTTATGATCGTGTTTGAGTGTAGACTTTACATCACATTCGGCATGTAGGTAATGTTCGTTCATGTCCGGAAGTGAGGACCGGCCTTTACATCGTATTGTGCTAAGACACACGCTGCTAACAAGGTCTGTGTAGTTCATAACTTTGAGCTCTATTTCTATTTGTTTTAGTTAAAATGGTTATGAAAGCTATAGATGGAGATACAATTTATTTGCTGCCTTGAAAAAAATAGATTACTCATAGATTTAGTATACTGGCCAGTATACTAAACGATTTACTAAATTATTGTTCTGTGTATATTTAAAAATGTTTAATAGAATACCTATTACTGATCTGTTTCCCATAGGTGAATCCCATCAAAGGGTGAATTGTCTACCAATATTAATTAAATTATTTATTTATACTTCCTATAGCGTAAGAGTATTTGAATCTATGTTCCAACTAGTATCTAGGGTATGGTGACGATTTCTAGAATAATCTAAGTATAAACTAACTCTCTCGTAGCAGCGCCATAGCAAAGCTCTAAGAGCCACAACTTCTTGTATTGTTAAATAAAAACTTAATACAAAACTATTACTATGTA
This sequence comes from Lampropteryx suffumata, assembly GCA_948098915.1. Taxonomy (NCBI): domain Eukaryota; kingdom Metazoa; phylum Arthropoda; class Insecta; order Lepidoptera; family Geometridae; genus Lampropteryx; species Lampropteryx suffumata. Next base: position 15,858,082 of record OX402557.1, on the reverse strand, counting down.
GTTTAACTACTCGTTTGTTAATTGGAGATTTTGTTACTTGGCTAGCGACTGCGTAGCAATTTCTACAGGCGACGTAACGAGTTACGGCGCCAGGCTGTCTTCACTTTCTCTCACGCATACGGCAGCGGTAGGCAGGCTGCTCCTCTCTCACCCTAACTCACAGCGCTAGTTAGATTAGTTTAAGTTATCCTCTTGTCGGGCGTCCCGAGACGCACACGTTTTTTAGAACTTCACGTAGCGGCCGCCCGTAGCGAATTGCAAAATACATAAAACCATTTTGTATGTAAGGCACTAGAATATATTTCTGACATTATAACAGAAACCAAACAACTTTCCCGTTTAATTAAAGTCTATTCACTGCTTTGGTGCCGGTAACTGGACTCAACATGGCGTCCGCCAATAAAGAAAATCCCGTTTTCATTGTTCTTTATGCGTCTACCGACAGTAATATCGCCGCGGTAACTATCCTGTGCGTGCCAGCTACTGCATTGTTGGGTATCGATTCGACAGCACATGTAGGCTTAGAGCCTATCTTATAAACATGTATTAGCTAATGAATCGTTTAAATCTGTTGCTATCTATATTCTTTGACATGACAAAGCATACTTAAACGCTAATTCTTTTATGAGATTATAATGTTAGAGAAGATTATTTTTGGTTGTCTCGCGAAGCAATCATTACGCTTTTATATTATAAATTTTTCTTCAGTTATTTCCGATTTTATTAGTAATTTTTGTGTTCTTAGTTAGAGCTAGAGTTATTGACTCGGGTGTGAATAATTGGAATAAAAGCTTTGTGTTTCTTTGTGATGCGAGAAAAAATAATCCGTAGCTATTTATATGAAAAGCACCGTTTGATATAAAACTAGCGGTCCAGTAAGAGGCTTCGTCCGCGCGTAAATAAAATCTAAACCATTCTCAAATCCACTTGAAATTCATTAAAATCGGTACAGCCGTTTAGGAGGACTTTAATTACAAACACACGTACAGAAGATTTATATATATAAAGATAACAAATGATGAACGACAAGATACAACTTTGTGACATACTATTTACACATAATACATAAACAATATAAACACTTGACACTGACAAAATTGACATTATTATGACACATGCCATTAACGAAGAAGAAGAAGATAGAGGAATAGTAAAATAAACAGTATATTTTGTTGAAATTATTTTACGCAAGACAAGGCAGTATGGTCTCTAGACTTTAGCCTGCTCATATGAGCGAAGAAAAAAAAAAAAAAAAAGTATATTTTGTATACAACGAATCTACAACCACTTAATTCGCAAATTTTGGAAATAGTCTTTTGTTTTATTCAAAACAAAGGTTCAGAAACTACTGACAGGGAATGCCTATTATGGTAAGTATATCAGAATACTTTACTTGATGAATTTGAATGACTGAATATTTTCGGAATATTGTGACTTACTCCATATTATTTAATATTTTAGTTGTCTACTTATTTTAATTGCTGAATTATATTCTAATTTTAGTGCTTATTTACTTTATATTTGCATGCTAAGTAGGACGGAGCACATAGCATTTAGCTATAACTGACGCAGCACAGACAGAATAAACTCAACAATCAATGACAATGACGACCTCTGTGACGCAGTGGGCCATGGTCCGGCTGAGACGCAGAAGGTTGTGGGTTCGATTCCCGCCGCGGGACAAATGTTTGTTTAATCTGCCAGTATTTGTCTCGGGTCTGGGTGTTTCTATGTATAATATGTGTGTATTTACAAAAAAAGTATAAACAGTATATCAATCATGTGGTACACAAGCTCTGCTTACTTTAGGGCCAGATGATGCTATTTTAAATGTCTGGAATTCATAAAAAAAATGATAATGATGAAATTATATCGATGTAGTCATCTAAGGATATAATTTTTAAAGCTCATACGATTGCGATTTATCGATATAAACAAATTCTTATTAACCTCGACGACTGCATTGACGAATCAATTTCATACCCATAGCGTCTGACAAATGCTAGTACTATTTACACCCTTTTGGTACCCAACATAGGTACCTGTCTACGTCTATGAGATCATAAATAATGGGGCAACATGGACAGCGAGCGGCCGGACGGTACACAATAAATGATGATATAACGATATAGCAAGGTGTTACGGCGGCTCCCTTTCACACCATTGTGCCATACAACTATAGGTACCTACGTAGTATTAGAAACATCCCATTGTGTGCGATATTGATATTTTTATTAACCACAAATATGGAACTTAGAGATGAAAGTCGCTTCAAATCTCTAGACGCTCAATCACAAAGAATAATCGACATCTTATCGTGTCAATAGTTATTTCTAACCATTGTGGTGAAAGGATTAAAGTGTGCCTCAGAGGCTCCTTTCGTACACTTGGCACATGTGTTTGAACTTTTTAGGTTTTACGACGTGTAGGTTACCTCACAATGTTTTCATTCATCGTTTGTGAGTACTGGTATAGCGAATATACATTTGACGAATAGATAAAAACAACCCGATTTTACAGTCGGGTGCGGGTGCTGAGCCATTTTTGACGATTCTCAGCTTATCGTTATAGAGTACAGCGGATGGTAAAAGTAAAAAAACTTATAAAATATGTTTTATGTCAAATCATCTGACTGTAAAATCGGGTTGGTAATTTTCGCTGAATTATAAAACACTTCGAGTGAGGATTTCTACGTGAAACTGATCCCAGATGAGTGCTGCTTGGAGACTGATGATGGAGACGACTGCGATAGTCTTCAAATTATTGGGGATTAGTCCCCCGGCTGACTAACAGAAGAGCTAGCAATAGAGAAGGAAAACTTGAAACAAGCCCGGCTCGGTGCTAGACGTTATATTAAGGCTTACCTAGTGCACGAAAGGAGCCTCTGAGGCGCACATTAATCCTTTCACCACACTGGTTAGAAATAACTAGTGACGATAAGAAGAAGAATAGAAAAAGCAATTGGTGCACGACAGGATTCGAACCTACCTTAGGATCGAAAGACAGAGCCACTACTGCGAGATCACCAGTGCGGTAAGATAATATCCAACAAATATTATATCTAGCAATCTACAAAGAACCTACAATGGTCATTGATGAAAACATCATGCGAACGAGAGACATCATATGTATATTGGAGCGATCGTGGCATAGAGAACATAGTCGTTTCTAACGATCGATCAGTTAGGTACCTGGATGGGTGACTGCCTGTAGAAGCATTTTCATCTGAGCGCTTCTATGCTTCGGATACTTTAAACTATCGGTCCTAGTTTTACAAAAGCTGTTAGGAGAGTTAGTAATAATCAATAAACAAAAACAAATATGTTAAAATAATAACTGATATGTACAGAATAATATACACTAATATAAAATACACGTAAAAGAGGTAAGTTATCTAAGGACCAATAAAAACGACACTAGCAGACGCCTTTTTACAAGTACATCCCATGCGAATATGAACCTACGAATACATATGATTACAACCTACCTAATGAATACAATGGCATTAATACAAGAAACCCAGACTTCGATGTTTACGGCGACACTCTGCGTACCCATAAAAATAAAATATTAAGCCACATTCAGAACTTTCGTGAGTTGTAATATACATGTTGATAAACACGGGTTATTTTGTCGATGAAAGCACCGACACTGTTTCGATTCAACTAGAGAATTTTCATCAGAGTGAGTTTGATCTGTATTAACAAAATAATACGTGAGTATATTAAACCACCATGGCTCAACCCAAATTCCCTTACTATGGTTAAGTATGTAGTTTAGATAATTATTTTTATTTAAAATTCTTTAGGATTAGTATTGGTTTTTCAAAGAGTACATTATCGTGAATTATAATAGATAGATAGATAGATAGATAGATATTTATTTCTTTAAACTTGTAACAATCATTGGTTAATAGTGTTTTTAAGCCTATATTAGGTTTGTCTAAACACTAGGTTCGCGATAACAAATGTACTAAAGACAAAATAAAAATAAGCATCACACACTTACTTCCAGCATTATTAAACAAAGTAGGTAGGTAACAATAACAACAAGTCGAATGAGCGACCGCTCACAACGATATCAACTGTGGTTGCACACATTCAAAGGAGCGTCTTTACAAAAATCGACCCCGTCAGGTGAGTTATTGGAATAGCACACCGTAATTGTCATGGACATCAGAAAAGTATCGTTTTGTCAATAATAATGTTATGTATAATGTGTGTGTGTGTTAATAAATAAATAAATGTTGGTGGACAATACAAATAGCACTAAACTTAGTATAACAAGTACCATATAAACCAGATGACGATTAGAATACTTTTAATTAGGTATATATTTAAACTAGCTGTACCGTTCGGGATTTTGTCCGCGCGTTTTTAAAAGAAAAAAAATATATCTAATTGTACCGACTGTAGCGCCATCTGCCGGGTTGATTTGTGAATCTAAACCAACCAGGGCGCCACCCAAACGCATACAAAAAATCATTCAAATCGGTCCAGCCGTTTAGGAGTTCAGTGACATACACACGTACAGTAGAATTATATATATAAAGATATATGTTCATACTTAAATACTACGAGTATTAAACCACCAAGACACAGAACAACCATCTAGGTACAAGTATGTACATCACACAGTATGTTCTGGGATAGATACCAACATATAGAGCAGAAGGCAGAGCTACCCATCGACTGAGTTGAGAAGCCAGTAGGTAGTATCTGCGTATGTTTCGACGTAGCTGGTTCTATGTCCAAGGCCCCGCCACATAAATCTCAAGCTATCCCATCCAATCCTTATCCTACCATCCAATGGCCGGTACTAGTACGTACCAATTGTGGTACTTAGATAGGATAATACGAGCATACGATACGCATTGGAACGCAACGCGTCTAATCCCATCTGTGTAATCTGCGCTTATCAGAGTAGAATCGACATAGTACCGAATAGCACAGAAGCGCGATTTGTTTGAGTCCCTAATAATGACGCTATGTCAAAAAATCTTAATAATAACAATAATAAGTCCATTTATTCGTATTTAAACAATTAAATTATAAATAACTAGCTTAATATTTAATTGTAAATCTAAGCCATTCTTGAATCCACTTGAACACACACAAAACATTTCAGCAAAATCGGTCTAGCCGTTTAGGAGGAGTTTAATTACAAACACATGCATAGAAGATTCATGCACTCGTATATCTAAAGATATTATTTTAACATAATTTTCAGTATTTACGTTTTTACATATTTCGTTATTTACATATTAGTTTGTTTATTTGTAAATTGTATGTGTTGTTTATTATAGAGCTTTTCAGTCGCTTCTCTGCTGCAAAAGTTCTTACCAGTCCTAATTGGTGTGGCCATTATCTGTCTAGCACTATGATTAATATAGGTAAAGAGTGACTAAATAAAATGCTATCATGCAATGTCTGACTCGTAACAAATGGTCGAAAAAACATATGGTATCTGCCTGCTTCAATTCAACTCTGAAAAACCTAGCCTGCTCAAAAAGAAACTGCATCTCCCCCGGATGCATTTCAATTCTATTAAAATAACAAAATTAGGTAAAGTCGCGGGAAGTTTCAGTTCTAAGAAGACCTAAGAAATAAAACAAAAATAAAATGGAAATAAAGCACTGTAGTTTGTGTGTTTGTACTATGCCTTAGATACAAGAGCTCCTGTAAGGATTAGTTTCAAACGTTCCCAGGATTTGTGTAAAGGATAGAACCCCAAATCTCAATGCATTAATGTCACTGGTAGGTCTAAAATCTTTGCCTCACTGAGTTTTCACTGTTACCTTCATTAACTGTCTTAAAACGCCTAAACTGGGTCTAATTTTACAGTTTATACAATGTATCTTATGTAAATACCTAGTACCGTAATGTTGCTCGGTATAAAACAAGAGCTTGTATTATGGGTACCACATGACTGATATACTACTTGTATACCTTTTTTTTTGTAAATAGGTACATACATATTATAATACATAGAAACACCAAGACCCGAGACAAATACTTGCAGATCATACAAACATTTGTCCCGCGGCGGGAATCGAACCCGTAACCCGTATCAGCGTCTCAGCCGGATCTTGGGCCATTGCGCCACAGAGGTCGTATATATACAAGTACCTAGGTTAGTAATCTAACAGCCATCAGGTTCCCATAATTTTATGAGTTTTGCATTTGAGGCTCGATGGTGTAATGTGACAAGGTCCACCATTTTGTTTTTACAGCTGGACGACCATAAAAGAGCCCGTGACATTCATTTTTGTTTTGGTAGTACCTACCTACTGCCTACATACAACTAAAGGCCAACTAACCCGAGCCAGTGACTTGGAAAATGTGTCGAACAGCGTTAACTGAAGCTTATTACGTACTAGTACCTCTGTTTAACCCAACTATTCGATGAATTGTGAAAACTAGAACACTGAACATTAGGTTTAAGTAGTAATAAGTAGGTTATATACTTTATCATCACCGAGTACGTAGATAAGGTCCAGAATTCCCCATTTAAATTAATTTTAAGAAGAAAGGTAGGTATCTACATTTTATGCACTTACGATGGGAAACAAACATACGGCCGTGAGTTAAATGGGTAGGTAGGTATGGTAATTCAAAGATGCCAATAATATCGAGGACATAAAGTGAGTTATATCTTCGTTTTAGTCGCCCAGTTAATGCAACTAAACTACCTATTACTACATTTAAACCTTACATAAAGGGTAGTCTTTTAATTATGTATTTATTAAATTCACAAAACAGATTACAATCAGCGTATAACTAAAATTAGTTATAATCTATTTATTGCTCTAGATTCGTAATCCAATATGTGAATATGAAAAAATTACAGTGTTACATGCATAAAAGTTATAATACCCTATACTAAGAACCAACTATAGAAATAATACATTATTAGTATCGTGTAAGACTTTATAAGCGCACCGCTTAAACCTACTGATACAGTTATTAAAGACATCTAAATTATGAGAATTAGCCAACTCGTTCTAAAGACAGTCTTTTGAAGAAAGTGTAAAGAATAAATTACTATTTTGATAAGAATGCATGGCCTTATGTTGCTTTGCACTCAGACAGTTAACTGACAGATTTGCAGTGTACCTATGTAGGTACGTTTTTCGTAGTTAGCTAGTTATTAGATGAATCATACGAAATAAATAATACTTAGTTTAAAAAAACTAAAAACACGCTTTATATAGAAAACCAAACTAAAAAATAGAAAATAAATTTTAATAAATGTAAGTAAGAAAAAAATGATTAATTAAAAAAAAAGCGTAGGGTGCATGGTGTCAATAGTTATCAATATTACTTTGACAGATATGAGAAGAAGGATTATCATTTCGATAATATCTTAAAAAGCAACCCATGCTTTTTTTTAAATAATTTTTTTTTCTTACCTGCATTTATTAAAATTTATTTTGTATTTTTAGTTTGGTTTTCTATATTAAGCGTGTTTTTTTAGTTTTTTTAAACTATTATTTATTTTCTACTTTTTTGTTTTAGGATAATCGGATATTTTTTTTTTCTTTGCTGACTTGAGTTACTTACCTAAATTCACCTAGTATGTTTCAAAGTGATCCTTGTGATTGTATTGAATTAAATTATTTGAGTTTGACTTGTGCTAGTGCTTTTTGAACCTAAGCACAGTAGGTACCTACTCTACTTACTTAATATTTGCATAGCTTGCTTCCCACAAAACAGAAAATAGTGGATCCCGTCTCGTGGTAAATTACTTAGTTTGGTGCTAGATGATGCCGTGTGCCAATATTTAAAATATTTTTATTATTATTGCAAACAACAACTTAGATACTTAAAGAATATCTAGTACTGTGGTGGTACCAAGGTATGTCCACTTTATCCATCCAGTGCGTTAACACCCTTACAAGCTATGCAAATTCAAATTGAATCATCAACGGATTTGTCTTCCTAAGCCAGGAAGGTCCGATCCAATTTGCGTAATTTGACCGGTCCGTCGAGATCTCACTTCTTAGAGATTTATCCTCAAGACACACCTATTCATTGAAAACATGGAACTTCGTCTACGCTGAAAGAAAATTGAGACAAAACTATTTTCATTTATTATTTCTGTCGGATAAGTTGCTGGCAGACCTTTACGGAATGTATCTCACGGGAGCGGGACAGGAAAAAACTACGCGGTAACCGCGGCGACGGTGTTCAGACCATCCGGGACTCATTCACTCATTCACAAAAGATTGGCCTACACTAGTCAAATGAAAATAAGAGTGGAAGAAAGGAAGAGAGGCGATTGCCCTGCAGTGGGACATCACATGCTCATAATAATAACAAAACCTAGGCTCGCTAAGTAGGCTGGTTATGGTTAACTGATTATCCCGCGTTCTTTTTCGTATGACTCAATGGTATATAGTAAATTTCAAATTTATTTTATTTAACCATTTCGTTGCGGTAACATAACTTGGCATGACAAATTGTACAATTTGAATAAAACACTCTCTCTCTTATTCTTTCGCTTTCTTACTCAGTTTGCAAATCAGAGAATGAACCACTCATATAGCGTTCAAAACGTATTCAAAAAATATTGAACTACGATATTCAATATCTAATACGTTGTTAATGGACACGAAGGATGCCGCTAAGACGAACTTTAATCTAGTAATTTTTATAACTAGTGACACTCTAAGAAGGTAATGGACATCCAAAGACTTCCGTCGTGGCCTTACAACTTCTGGAAAACCGGAACCGACAGCCGACATGCAGTCGATGGGCAGTGAACAAGATAACGTGTCCTCTCAGACCGAGGTATATTCTAGATCTGAGCGTGTCCTCTAAAATACGGAAACGCTAAGATTAAATAATGGTTAGCTGAATTGTAACCCTGGGTGTCGATAGAAATGGTAGTACACCTTTTGACACGGAGCGGAACAGCGCATACAGTTACTTAGAGACGATGAAAGAAGACAAAACTACAAATTAGGTCGTCTACACCTCGACTCTACTAGGTCTGTCGGTTTGTTGGCTAGCGATGTGTGGATATGAATCAAATTGTACGTTCTTTATTCTAACGTCAACTTCAGGCACAGCTTTTTCACTGTCACTGGGGTAATGCCCTGAGTAGTAGGTATTCTTTAGTTTCATAAGGCATTAGTGACTCGGAAACAAACTAAGGATGAGGTTACACTTACGAGTAGATACGTGTTTGTTAACATTCACTGTAATTTGACATTGATACAGCATCATCTATCCCCAATGTAAGCAGAGCTTTTGTTATGGGAACCACATTACTGATATACCTACTACTTATACTTATACGTAAATACATACATGTAATACATAGAAAAATACCCAGACCCGAGACAAATATTTAAAGATCATACAAACGCTTGTCCCATGGCGGGAATCGAACCCGCAACTATTTGTATCTCAGGCGGGCTTTCACTCACTGCGCCATAGACACAGAGGAAGCGTGAGCGCAACCGTCTCTGAATCATTATTATGATTTGCTGGGTTTTAAAAAGACCTGTCTTTATAAAACCAAGCAATTTAATTACTATCCTGAGATCGTGAAAAACCAGTCATCTACAATTCCTTTGAAAACAGCCAGTCGTAACTGCAAAAATACCTCAAAAGATAGGTACGCCTAGTATTAGTTTAACAAATCCTTGGCCACTAACAATTTGAAGGCATTAACATAATCTGTTATCGCTGCGCCGCGCTCGCACTTTAAATGTTAATGAAGGGGTCCCTCCGCTTTTTAACCCTCGGATTGGTAAAGAGTTATAGGGGTGAAAATGAGTTGATAGGAGGAATTGGACTGGATTATCCTATCGTAGTACGTACCAAATCAAAATATTCTTTATGCAATAAAATCAAAGACTTTTGAATCTTCTTACATGCTAGTGAATCTAGGTGTCGGTTCCTCCTAACCCCAGTTCAAGAAGAAAGTCGCAAGAAAATCGTCTGGTCTTAACGTTTTGCATGACCCTTGTTAATTATGTTACGTATGAGTCGAGTTAAAGCTGATCATCCCAAGATTTTTTGTTATCTAAATCATCTGTTATTTTATAACAAGCTTTATGAGACAATGGCCTTAATTCTGTTGGCACCAACCTAACTAATTTTAGCTAAAATTAGGTTTAGAACTGTGAAATTAAACATTGGTATTCTACTGTTGCTAACTTATCTATCTCTATAATTATTTACTAATTTATTTATCTATCTTAAATTTTAGATTTTTAGATGATTAATTTACTTAATTTAGTAAAAATTGGCCAAGTTGGCAATATTACTAAATTAAGTAAATTAGATAAATAGAAATATAACATAAATATTACGGGTATTAGGCCATCTAGCGTCAAGTAGCGATCAAATAAGTAAAATAAAATGTTATCTGTTAATTCAATTAAGAAAAGTCAAAATCGAATAAGAGTTGTCATTAGACCATTCCTAACTTAGTTAGATGGTACCAACCGAATAGGTTTTACAAATGCTATGACTAACTAAAATATATTTTAGACAATTCCTAATATTAGAAATGAATAACCGAATTGCCACCAGTGTCTGTTTTATTACGTTTTTAAATTTGCCAATCGACAACTAGTAGGTACGTCGCTTGGATCCTTGTTACAGAAGCGTGCACATTGCCCTATAAAAGATACACAAACTTTAGCGAGCCTCACTGTGGAAACAGCGAGTTATCTTTATTTCTAGTATTAATATTAAGATTATTATAGAATATAACTTTTAAAACTATCATGGTTTTTCACATAATTTTCACTCAAAACGGGATATTTACCATGATATATGAGTTTTTCTGCTTCTCGATATTTCGGCACAGTTGCATGCGCCATGATCACGATATAACAGTTTACTCATATATCATGGTAAATATCCCGTTTTGAGTGAAAATTATTATTATTGAATATATAGATTATGAGATTATCTCTATTTTTATTAACAAATTTTTTTTTTATGAACATAGTTACATTAGATTTACATATAAAGATACTGACAAGGCACTGTCATATTTAATACCTTAAATTTATTTTGTTACTTGACAACGACTTGTAAATTTTTTTGACGTCTGTGGCGCAGTGTGAAGTACTTGTGACTAAGGTCCGACTGAGACGCGGAAACATGCGGGTTTGAATCCCGTCGCGGGATAAATGTTTGTATGATCTGCGAGTATTTGTCTCGGGTCTGGGTGTTTCTGTGTATATGTATGTATTGACAAAAATGTACCTATATAAGTAGATAGTATATCAGTCACTTGGTTCCCATAACAAAAGCTCTGCTTACTTTGGGGCCAGATGATGCTGTGTGAAATGTCCGGCATTATTATTATTATTGCTAAGTGATTCTCTAGAGCTCTAGAGAAATTGCACGAACAGCCCTCTTCTGCAACACAAATATGGTGTATCTGCTGCACTCTCCCACAATAGAATACCATAAGGCATAACCTTACTACCACCTATGGTAGACTTTAGTTTGTATCTAGGCCTATCCATTGTTAGTACCTAGTACCTAATTCTTATTTAGCCAAATGTCTATGAAATCCGTCCATCAAAGTGTTTATTTATGAAAATCTGAACGAACCATTACCTTCCCATAGTAATTACAAATAACTAACGTATATTTAGGTAAAACCAGTTTCAATAAACGTACGTAAACGGCGTGGCGGTTCTAGTCATGTCGTCTTATTCGCACATTACTAATACCAAAATTGTGCGAGAGGGAAGACATTATAGATCACGTGTCACGTGTTAGTAACATAATATGATAACCTCTATTGAGGTCTTAACCATTAGAAAACTATTTTAAAATGTATTTTAATCAATGTTAAAAATAGGAAAAGGAGGAAAAAGGAGGTATAATTAAAACATGCCGTTTTTGTAATAATATAAATAATATTTAACAATTTACCAATTGCAACAAAACTATTCTGGTGTTTGTTTTAAAAAATGTGACTATACGCTAACATTTCAGATCTTAGTTTAATTCTATGAAAATAGTTTGGAAGAATGATTACTTAGGTAGGTACTTCGATATTTTATACAAACACGCATACATAAAGCATTTTAATTATTTGAACTAAGTACTTATTTCGTTTAGAACGGTTAAATAATTTTTAATGCAATTTGCATCGATATTTTATTGCAATTTTTATTTAGAAGTGCTGTTTTGTTTAGTTCTCCTTGGCTTCTCCTGGTGCACCAATCAGGAACCATCTAGTTCGCGCGCGAACCGCCATGTTTCGCACTAGTCTCTTTTTGTCGTCAAGAGATGGCGCTAAATCGAATAGCACGTCCTGTTTGTAGGGCAGAAGGAGGGATGTGCGATAAATGTTGGCGATTTCGTATAAGCATTGCAGACTTTTTATTCTCACGTCCTGAAAAAGAAATACAAAGTTCCTTGATACATAACAATAACAAGCTAGTCACAAGAGCACTTATGTTTAACTGGCAGAATAGAAGACGGTTTGAATCCGGTTGTGCACCAATAGAATTTTCTGTTTGAAATATGTATGTGCGCGTGAAAACTCACATTGTGAAAAAACCGACATGTCGTAGAGCCTAAATCCTATCACCACAATGGTTCGAAAGAACTAGAGACACGATCAGAAAGAAACTAGTCACGCATACCATTTGCCAGCCTTCATACAAAAAATTTACTGCTCCTGTAGTTAAACAATACTTAATGTTACATATGTACAGTTATTCAGCGGCATAGGGATGTATGTAAACATTTCACAAATTTGCAAATGGTGTCACATCATAAAATAAAGATTTACAGTAAAAATATTCAAAATATATGTGTATCAATCATGAAACAAGCAGAGATATAAGTTTAACATGTGTATCTGTGTATATGTGCGCCTGTCACTTGTCAGTGGCATGGTAGCTGTAACCCGGTTTTGATTTATATTTATTGTTAGAAAGGAGACTTGATCGAGTGTTCTTAGCTATGGAACAGGACAGCTAGTTATAATATAAATTACTATATTGTTGAAAAGAATGCATGACCTCATGTCGATCTGCTCTCAGACAGTTAACAATGACAGATTTGCAATGTATAAACTACTGTGATCTTGTATAATTTTTTCGTAGTTAAGCTAGTTATAAGATGGATCATGTAAAAAAGCGCTAGGACCAGGACGAGTTGCTTGCCAGTTCTTCTCGGACTTGGGTTAGGAGGACTTGCCACCTAAATTCACCTAGTAAACGTTTCAAAGTGATCCTTGTGATTGTATTAAATAAAAATATTTGAATTATTGTTCAAGAAAATCTGTTCAGTTAATTTTCACTCAAAACGGGATATTTACCATGATATGAGTTTTTCTGCTTCTCGATATTTCGGCACAGTTGCATGCGCCATGATCACGAGATAAACTGATGAGTTTATCTCGTGATCATGGCATGGTAAATATCCCGTTTTGAGTGAAAATTATGTGCAAAACCATGATAGTTTTAAAAGTTATATCTGTTCAGTTATTTGTCACTTTTCTATTGTTGAAGGGATGTAACCTATCATCTATAGGTCTGATTGATTCAACATTTGGTATCATGTTACTTCTTGCAAGAACATGGTAACCTTGACCTGATGCTGCAGAAATACCTGGAATCTATATATACCTAATTCCTTACCACCTTACAGCAGATGTATCGTCATTGGTATAGTCTCAATGAATAGGCTATAATAAAATTGTTAAACACAGATTATACTCACGTATTATTTTGTCGATTATTTTTGGTTATTCAGTTCAGTGCGAACCGTAAATGCGAGCGACAACTCACAGACCGTAGATCTAACTCATTCTGATGAAGATTCTCTAGCTAGATGAATCGAAACAGTGTCGGTGTCTCCATCGACAAAATATTTCGTGAAAAAACCAGTGTTTATCAAAATTTATAGTATAGTTTTGAAAGTGAAATGTGTAGCTATTATCAAACTTTTGAAATGTATATATCTTTGTGCAGCCGACTGTACTTAGTTACTATTCAATAGCAAGATTCAGCTTACCAGAGATTTTACGTATTTCGATAACACCACCAGCCGCGGCAGTATAGTCTGTAAGCTGTCTGCAATAAAGGCGTGTTTCGTTTGCACGAAGTGGCATAGTACATCGATCATCACAAGTAGTAAGTCTTTGTTGTCGTAATTCAACGCGTCTATTACTATTGGGGATATCTGGAACATATATTACAAGTAATGTATTAGCGAGATGGGTGGACGGCATTATCAAAGTCACTTTAGATAAATAAATAATATAATAATAATAATGTCGAACATTTCACACAGCATCATCTGGCCCCAAAGTAAGCCGAGCTTGTGTTATGGGTACCACATGACTGATATACTACTTAAATACATTTTTGTTTTTTTGTAAATACATACATATTATACTTAGAAACACCCAGACCCGAGACAAATACTTGCAAATCATACAAATTTTTATCCCGTGGCGGGAATCGAACCCACAACCTTATGCGTCTCAGCCGGACTATAGCACACTGCGCCACAGAGGTAATTACTAAATAAATAAATAAATATTGCTGGACAATTCACCTTCTAGCCACAGAATACTTATTAGTACAAATACAGAAGGCCGTCGCAACGAAAACATTTATATAAATAGCGACTCTTACTTCAACGAAACAAAGTTCAATTCAGCTCGCACAAGCGCTTAGCGCCTAACATTGTATATACCTACATAACTCTATCTCGTCTGGCGCTTCTCTAAGAATGTTCTTGTACCGTACTAAAAGTACGGATTGCTGGCCTGCCTTATCTGCTCTTCTCTTTCACTACCTATCAGCCGGCATTTCGGTAATCAACAAAAGGTATCCATTTTTTCTTTGGTCTCCGTCTACATTTATATCCCACCACATTCATACATGATTTATGTACGTACTAGCTGACCCGGCTATGCGATGCTGTGGCTCAGTAGTTCTATTAGAACTTGAACATTGCACCAATAGACACTTACCCAACATAGATAGCAAAAGATGTTGAAGTTAACTTACACTGCCATCTGTTAGAAACTTATAGAACTTATTGAAGGAAAACATTTAATTTGCAATAAAAAAGTAAGCCAGTGTTTTTTTTAATTAGTTAAGTATTTCCGGAATTTGTGACAGATACATGGTGACGCAAGATTTTTATATATAAACTAGCTCTTGCTCGCACTTCGTATTGCTTTTTTTTTTAAATTTAACCCATTAAAAAGTTTCCATAAAAACATTCACACTCCATTTTACTTCTTTATGCCAGTTATTTTGAAAAATCCTGAAACACGTGTCCATTCATTTTGCATTTTATTTATTCATATCAAGTTTAAAGCAAATCGCGCCACGCGTTACAAAGTTTCATACATTCGTTTTCACCCCTTTTCATCCTCTTAGGGGTTGAATTTCAAAAAATCCCACCTTAGTGGGTGGTTTTGCTGTAAAAGGAAGCTACCTTCCAAATTTCAGCTTTCTAGCTTCAGCGGTTTTGGCTCGGCGATGATGAATCAGTCAGTCAGGTTAAGCTTTTTTATAGTTATAGATAAAGATGTACGAGTATGTACAAAATAACATACCTTATTTACTTCACTACTAAGTACACTTTTAGGTGCTTTACCCAGCACATACGCCCAGCTATGCAGATAGGCCTCCCTAGCCTCTGGTTTGACCTCGCCAATATTATCAGCAAGCTTCGCGAATGATTCAAACATGCGTTGCTTATACAGAAGACTGATCCGACAATGCTGCCTTGAGTTTAGGTATTCGGGAAAATCTGTCATAACCAGACGCATGGCCTCTACACCATGGTTGCAGTAGTCGGGATTTGTTATTGTGTTTGTGATCTGAAATAATAAAAATATTACAAAATAATGTACCTGCAGTAATCCTACTTCTTCTGCTTCACTACTTTTTATGATGGCATATCGTAGCATGCCGGTTTTCATACGAGGGTTCTACTAATAAATATTATAAATATTGAAAGACAATCTAGCCCTAAGCTAAGCTTGTTTAGGGCTAGATTGTCCACCAATGCTTGTTTTAGTTGGCTGAAAGAATACTTATATTTTTGACGTGATAACGTCTTATAAATCGATGAACCCCGGCTACACGCACGAAGAATTGTCACGTTCCTCCTGAGCCGAGCGTGCAAGCAAGAGCGCGGAACAATCGATAGAGAGGCACGATCGGCCTAAGCATTCGGCTTGTGACGCATCTTAATAGGTTAAAAGTATGCAATTTTTCATCACTGTTTTCTTATGACGTTATCACGTAAAATTACGACGATCATTTTAATTCATAACACCCAGCCACAGAACCAAATACCTACGTTTATCATACAATTTTCTTTGAATAAAATAGAATATGTTTATATTATGGGCGACGCAGCCGGGGCAGGCCGAAGAAACGTTGGCGTGACGAACTCGAAACCTTCAAGAAAGGCTGGTGGAAATGAAAAAGAAAATGGCGGAGGGCAGAGACAAATGGAAATGATTAGGGGAGACCTTTGCCCAGCTGTAGAATAGGTTGATATTTTTTTTTATATTAGCAACAAAACATTACAATAGACAAATAAAATAACCTGTACATAATAACTTAATCAATGTTTGCCGCAAAATGGATGGAATTGATTGTAGAGTCCACAAGCCGAACTGGTCTTCCGTAAAGATAACAAACAAAAGTTACAAAACATAAAATAAAATAAATTCTAATAGAAATACATGAAATTACACAATGATATGAACCTGCATCAGGGTGAGTAGATTGCGAGCCGCGGATCAAACTCTACCTGATAAAGATTCTCTAGATGAATCAGAACAGTATCCGTGCCTCCATCGACAAAATAATACGTGAGTAAAACACGTGTTTATTAAATTGTATAGTACAACTTACGAATGTTTTGAAAATAAGATATTACACACAGCGACATCTAGCCCCAGGCTAAGCAAAGCTATGTCATAGAGGTAGTACTAACTTCCTGGGTATCCAACCACCAAGCTACAGGGCAGAAGGTAGAGTTAATACTAACTGAGCTGACAGATCCGTCTATGTTATAAATAAAAAGGTTTTTATGTATGTGGCGCAATCACGTGGTAACTGCTTAAAGGATTTGTATGGAACATAATATAGATATTGTTTAAGCCGTAGAACAGAATATAGGCTTTTTATGCACTCGTAGGTACCACGAGCCACAGGCAGAAGCTAGTATAAATACATGTGATATATATATAAATGACTATATTATTGACTAGCGACCCGTCCCGGCTTCGCACGGGTGCAATGCAGATACTAAATATACTATAGAATGTCATAATACAGCCAGTGTTCAGCCAGCGTTTGCAATGTAAGCGCAAAAAAATAGTTTATTTACGACATCACATTAGAAACCTCTAAAATTATCAGTGTTTCTCTACTATATTATGCATGTATTATACATATAAACTTCCTCTTGAATCACTCTATCTATTACAAAAAAACCTATCAAAATCGGTTCCGTAGTTTTAAAGATCAAAGCATACAATAGGGACCGACAGACAGCGGGAAGCTACTTTGTTTTATACTATGTAGTGATAGGAATGCATGGCCTCATGTCACTCTGCCTTCAGACAGTTAACAGACACATTTTAAATGTATAAACTCTCTTGTATAGTTTTTCGTAGTTATAAGATGGATCATGCAAAAAAGGCCTAGGACCAGGACGAGTTTCTTGCCAGTTCTTCTTAGGCTTGGGTTAGGGGGAATTACCTAAATTCACCTAGTACTTAAGACGTTCCAAAGTGATCCTTGTGATTGTATTGAATAATCTTTTGACTTTGAGAAACAGTTGAGCTATTCAAAAGATCTACTATGATTGACACAAAAACAATGTATTATAACATCTAAATGTATCAACATAAGTGAAATAAATATTTTCTATTTCTATTATGTCACCTTCTGCACTGTAGGTTGTGGCTTCGATTGCCTCGCAGAAGAAACATTTGTGTGATGATTATAGGTGTTTGTTCTATGTCTGGGTATCATAAATTATCGTAAGTATATCACTTTAAAAACATTCGTGTTTTGTACTATTCATTTAGATAAACACGGGTCCAAACACGGATACATTTTGATAAGTGCGAACCGTGAACGCTCGCGGCAACTCAAGAACCGCGGATCATACTTACCCTGATAAAGATTATATAGATTAAGTATGTATGTATTTTAAAAAATATAAGTATTTTATCAGTGATCTGGTCACCATAATACAAGCTATGCTTAGTTTGGGGCTAGATGGTGTTGTGTGCATTGTCTACTATTATTTATTTAGATAATTGATTCAGGCGTCCATCCAAATCCATTACAAAACATTAAACAGATGGACAAATATTTAGTACAATTCCGCCAATCTATTCCTAAAGAGTTACCTCCAAAAGAAATTCGACACGTGTTTCGCCCCTCCACGAGGCATCCTCAGGAACACTTGACTCACTCCGCACCCCGACGAAAAAACACTCTGCTCTGCAGACTTGTTGCTTCGACCAACGTCAGACTGAGACTGAGAGAATTTCTTTTGGAGGTAACTCTTTAGGAATAGATTGGCGGAATTGTACTAAATATTTGTCCATCTGTTTAATGTTTTATTATTTATTTGTTTATTCATAATTTATTTCCATGGATAGCTCAACTGAGTTTCATCACTGCCAGAGGACAGCGAAAGACACGGGATTCCCACGATGAATAGAAATGCTAATACGCTGTGCCAGATAGTAGGCTCTTTGGTCACGCGATGTTTTTTAGTTCAGTACTTACATTATTTCGCTGTTAAACTAATCGATATAATATTATAATTTAACATTTATTAAAATGGATAGCGCGTGTCGGATCTTACACAGTGAAAGCATCCGAAGTCAGTAAGGACAAGAATGACAATTGGTCAGTTCTCCAATTAATTAAAGACCATCTACATAGTTAGCAAATTACAACTAATCGTTCTATATTTTTTTGTGTTAGTTTCAAATTTTTCAGTTACTCCTGAACAGTGGTTGAGCCGGTTCAATAAACCACCGAAAACCATTAAGACCTGTCCAACTATATGTCACTAGATGGGATAGTAAGATAAACAACTCAACCCCATTTTACATGTAACCCTTAAAAATATCAGAACCCTAAAAATCGCTCTGGTAGACAGTTCAAGTTACCCACCACCTTACAATAGTGGGTGTTTACAAGAATCCTACAGGTATATAAGTAGATACTTACTTTTTGCAACCAAAAGAGGAACAAATCACTGCCTCTCATAACCAAAGCTTTTGTTATCCAGCCATACAACAAAATCAGTCTCTGGCATATATTCTCCTCCTTTTTACATAAAGAAAGGTGTGCTTTTAGCTGTTCATGGAGTAACTCAAATTTTTGTCCATACTCTGCCTTGTTCAAAAAATGTGCTATTAACGCACACGCTTTGGTCCTTACAATATCATTCTCACTATTCAAAGACAATTTAAGCGATAGTTTCATGATTTCTTCAAACTTAGAATCATACAAGTCACTGTGTACAGAGTTGTACAAACTTTCTATGATCAAAAAGTGCTGACTATCTTCCTTGCATTCAGGTAAGAGCTCAGCTGTGTGTTTATTTAGAATCTTTAGCTGCTTTTCAGTCGGTAGACTGCTTATAGTATTCGAAATAATTGAGTAACCATGTGCTAGAGTTTCTGCTGAACCGGTTTTTATCTCTTTTAGCAACCATACAAGTATAGAGTCTATTAACCCGTAATCACTCTCTATTTGAGACACTTTTTTGTCCGAATACAGGCTTGAGATAGACATGCTCTCACTCAAAGCCTCTACAACATTGACTGCGTTATTATCCGTTGTGATTAATTTAAGCATTTCTTCAATAATAACTTTAGTGAAATCATCAATGCTTGCTAAATTCGATAGTAGGTTTAGGCGTTTTTGCGAAGCAACTTTGTCTTGCGTTAGATTGTCTAAATCACATTTTCCTTTGACAACTAAATTCATAATCAGTTCAGGATATTTTCTTGCTATAGCATGGATAGTTTCGACGCTAGTTCTAAGTATATCATCGTCTTGAGAATGTTGTACATTGTGCACTAAAACTTCAACAAATGGTACAACAAGATCTGTATCTAGAACATTCTTTACTCGGACCAAAGTTTTGAACCCAGCTATCTGATATTCCTTTGATGGTTCGCTGACAGCAGTTAGGCATAATTGTGGCAGCTCCTTAACTTGCGTCTGTATTTCATCCAGCACTTCCCAATGTCTAGCTAAGTCATATAAATCTCCTAGAAACTGCAAGCACGCTATTTGTAGCTTCGTCGATACTTTGAATTCGTAGAATGCTAATGTAGCCGGTATCATCGACCTCGTAATAATAACACAAGATTCTTTGGAAGCGTTTGCTGTAGTCAAGAGTACTTTTGTCGCTTGAACAAATTGAATGACAGTTTTCGAATCTGCAACTGCAGTTTGAATTGTTATTAGTATTCCTTTGATAAAACTCTCAAAAGCTTGGTCAGTGTTAGCAGTACTGGCCAGTTTCGAGACTAAACTCGATAAGGCTTCGTGAGCCACCATTTTTAGTTCTTCATCAGTTTTATTCCACATTTCCCTGTGGATTGATGACCATAAAGCCTTCAGGAAGGGGGCATAGGATTCTGCTTTGAATGTCTGGCAGCTTTCAATCTGAAAATAATGATTTTTTTTACTTTAATGTCTTTACTTCAATTGTATTTACTTGTTATACAAAACAAATTGTGATGTCAAATAAAATTGCAAAAAAAATTAGTTCTTAATTGTAATGGTAAAGTCCATAGACTGCAAAAAAATATTTTTATCGTAAAATATTTCAAGAATTTCAATCATCCCATTTTCTACAATAGACTTCAGAACAATCAATGGATTTAAAAAATCGCATACCATCCTGATACGTGATGCCGACTCAAAAATGGTATCTATGTAGATATGTATGTGGGTATATAAATATTATATTTCAATACAACATTATCAAAGTATAACAGGCGAACAAATAAACCTGGTTGGTTTACACTAAGCCTAATTTTACTTGGGATGTTCAATGTACAATATAAAAAAAAACTAACCAATAACTTCAACGAATCAATTTTCGCCAACCTTAAGCTGGAGTCCAGTTTCTCAATTAACAGCACCAGGCAATGCTCAGAGAACTCCTGGGTCGCACACAGACATGGTCCAAGAACTGATGCTAAATCCTGCCTGGATACAGCCGCTGGGTCATCGGGTGATGGATGGAAGTCGATAGGATAGTAGCAGGATACAACCTCGAACATCTCTTCGACTAAATGACCGAGTGGTATGTGCTTGATGAAATTTGGCAGGAAAGTAAATAGGAACATCAAGTTACGTGGGTCTCTTTCACCATCCATGGACGATATGACGCCATAGACGAAGTCAGGGCCTAGTGTTTTCATATCTGAAATTAATAACAAATATCGCTGGACATTTCATTCAGCACCAACTAGCCTCAAAATTGGGAACCTGATGACTGAGCAACTTATATTGTTACAGTGGTGGATTCATTAGCAGGCTGAGAACCTAGGGAAGCAGATTTTAGGAGGCAAATTTAATTCCCAAAGCAGCAGTCTTATAGTCTGTTTTCTGATGTCTTGCAGAAAGAAATCTTTCTGTTAATTTCTCTTTCCTTTAATTGTACTTGACCATTCACAGGTACTGCTAACATCTAAATGTTATATGATAAAACAGTTCCAGCCTAGTTTGCGGTCCCCAAAATTATTTCTTTAAAACTTTCAGTAAATTCTTGAAAATTATTGGTTCAGAAACTTTGCATTGCTAAAACTATTCTAGGAAGTGACAATTTTAGAGGTAAGGGTTGTCAAAGTCAAGGTCGAAAGATACTTTATTCAATACAATCACAGGGATCACTTTGAAATGTCTTACATACTAGGTGAATTTAGGTGCCAATTTCTCCTAACCCAAGAACCGGCAAGAAACTCGTCCTGGTCCTAACGCTTTTTTTGAAAAATCCTGAAACACGTGTACATTTTATTTGCATCTTATTTATTCATATCAAGTTCAAGCAAATCACACCACTCGTTAAAAAGTTGTATACATTCGTTTTGACCCTTTTTCACTCTTTTAGGGATTGAATTTTAAAAAAATCCCGCCTTTTGTGAGTGGTTTTGCTGTAAAAAGTAAGCTACCTTTCAAATTTAAGCTTCCTAGCTTCAGCGGTTTCGGCTCAGCTATGATGAATCAGTAAGTCGGGGTTAAGCTCTTTTATAGGTATATATAGTCATTTATATTATAATAGGCTTTCTTCAAAAGATTACCCTTTATGTTTGATTTAAATTTCTTAAAAATGTAACAGCCCAATGTAACATGTATATTAGGGAAATGTGTTAATACACCACTGACTAGTTATAATAGAATGTCTAGACACAACAAAAATCTATATAATCACACAAATGCTTGTTGCTAATAAAATTATTCCATATATTTATTATAACTGATACTTACATATTGAATAATAAAATGCTGAAATAACAATTTGATAAGCCTTCCACCATGGCCAAGGGTTATCTAACTATTATATTTACTTAGTTGTTTTTCTTGAATTAGAATATCAAAATAAGAATAGTTAACTGAGAGATTTGAAATATATAAACAACTACAACTACCTTGTATTTGTTTTGTAGTAGTTAAGCAACTTATAAGAAGGACCATACAAAACCTGGACGAGTTTTGGACGAGGAGGAATTAGCACCTAAATTCACCTATTATGTAAGATGTTTCAAGGCAATCCTTGTAAATGTATTGAATAATACTTTATTGATATTTTGAGTTTGAGTTTTAAAATATTGAATAAATCAGGGACATGGTTAATCCACTTTTGTCATGTTAACTGATAACTAGATCAGTTGGACACTTTCTTAGGGGATAGGGGAGTACAATCATTACTGAGATTAGATCTGTTTGGACATACCACACACACTATTTTTATGTAATTTTACTGTACCTATTGAACTATTTTTATTATCACTACATAGTATAAAACAAAGTCGCTTCCTGCTGTCTGTCTGTCCCTATGTATGCTTAGATCTTTAAAACTACGTAATGGATTTTGATGCATGTTTGTTTAATAGATAGAATGATTCTAGAGGAAGGTTTATATGTATAATACATGCTTAATATAGTAGGGAGACACTAATAATTTTAGAGTTTTCTAATCACATTGGTTATTCTGTGGTATATTTAGTATCAGCATTTCACCCGTGCAAAGTTGGAGCGGGTCGCTAGTTCAGAATATTCATCTGCTGGATACAGATATCTTCCAAGATATCCGATTGAGACCAATATTCAGCTCTTTTCATTCAGATCCTGCCAGTTACAATATCCATACCAATATTATACATTCCAAAATTGATCTGTCTGTCTCTTGTTACCTTTACACAGCTAAATTATCAAACAGATTTGATGATGTTTGATGTAAAGCTGTAGACAGAAGCCAGTAATATAAACTCACACTAGTATATTATGTTAGTACTTGCTGCATGCAAAAAGGGCCCACCTGCGGCCTAGTTGTGGAAACCAGTCCACTCACCGAATACCAAGTACCAAGTGGTACTTGCTAAGGGTTGTAACAGAAAACTACTTACATTCCAGGTTTTTTTCCATCAATTTCTGAACCATCAGGTATATATTGAACCTATCTTGTCTGACCTGTGATTGGCATGCCACTTCTCTGAACAAAACTGTGAAAAACTCTGCACTACTTTCTATGTTATAGTGGGTCATATCAATAATAGTCAAATACCCATCCAAGACGTTAGGTATCACTCTATGATTATCTTTTAAACGGTCCACATAGAACTTAGAAATGAACTTAATTTGTGTTTCTGTTAGGTAATCTTTAGGAAGTTCTTTGAGGATTTTGGTAAAGAACCTCATTCCTTTCTCACGGTTTTCAGCTTCTTTGTTGGTTAGGACCCCTCCCATGTTCTCAAGAAGATGTGTAATATCAATTCGACCTGATATCATGTCTGAAAATGTATATCTAGGTTACAGTAGGTATCTCTACTTCTTTCCTGCCAACTAGTGGGTTGGCTAAACAAGCAACATACAACTTTATAGATTGAAAAGCTGTATAAATAATAACCAAATTGTTTATGTAAACACGGCACCAACTTCTTGAAATTGGTATAACTTGAAGAATACAATGTACTTACTTACGTAGTATCTGGATTTATTATAATACTTTGTTTGTTTGCACACTAAATAATAAATAACTATAATACAATTACCCGTAATAATGCTCTGCGTTTGATCAAATAAACCATCGTTTGCTACAATTTCGTCAGCCAGCTCAGGTTTGAACCAAATAGAATCCATCTTGATGAGAATCTAGTAACAGTAAAAAATAATTTATTGCAAATCTAAACCATAGCGGTCCAAATTCAAATTAGAATGTTGTATTGTTTTTGTGTTGCATAGAACTTTCAGAGTAATTTTACTGAAAATTTTATCAATAATTAAATTTATTTTGAAAGCACGTCACTATTTCTTAACTATCACTGTCAGTTTTATTTGAGGATTTTAAGGTTATATCACAGCACAGCACAGAGAATATTAGATAGATGGTAGATACACAGAGGGCGGGTAATCATATTTATTTCGCTTTTTTTTTGTTTCAGTCCGAACAAGTCGAAATATAATAAATAATAAAACCTTAGTCACATAATATATGTACTGGCTTCGAGAAGCTCGAAGGCTACGAAAGAAAAAAAATAACATAATGGAGGCCATACACGCTAGGTTTTGCATGATGGTTTTAGCCGTGCATGCAAAACCGACAAGCATAACCGAGTTTCATACTACACATACACGTTAGGTTTTGCATGCACCGTCTTGACATGAACTCTGAGTTGAGCTACGTAGTACGTGATGGTGTGTAGGACGCAATGGACGACGACGATGTGATAGCTGTACTTGGCCTAACACTTGTTCTGCAGAACAGAAAAAGAAAAAGAGAGCGCACTGAATGGTCTAAACGCTGGTTATTGAAAAGAAAGCAATTCTCCCACGTAAATTTGATAAATGAATTGAGATTTACACCAACAGATTACAAAAATTATTTACGAATGGATGAAAAAAATTATTTGAAACTATTATCATTGATTACTCCGTTAATACAAAGACAAGATACTGTTATGAGGAAAACAATATCAGCACATGAGAGACTATCAGTAACATTAAGATTTCTTGCAACAGGAAGAACATACGAGTGTCTTAAATATTCTGCTATTATATCACCTCAGGCTTTGGGCCGAATAATACCAGAAACATGCGATGCTATTTATGAAGCACTGAAAGACGACTATTTACAGGTGAGTAAATAATTAAAACCAAATTCAAATCGTTAGACAAGTTTAATAGGTAGGTACATATTTTAATTAACCAATTACATATGTATGTACATATATTATTTAAATCATTTGTTAATTAAAATTTGAATAAAATGTTGCTGTTGTTATTTGTGTGTCAAATTCTTCTTGTAGTGCTGGTGAGGGCTGACGTTGTGGTGCAGGAGAAGTAGTTTGTTGTTGAGTGTTATATTGTTGAATTGGAGATGCGCAGGGCTGACTTTGCGGTGCAGGAGAAATCGTGTACCTTTGTTGTTGGGTGTTGTACTGTTGTATCGGAGATACGCAGGGTTGAATTTGAGGCGCAACAGAAGCGGTATGAGTATACGGTTGTGTATAATATTGTTGAACTAGTGAGGGCGAAGGACTTGGAGTTCGTGAGAGACTAGGAGTTGGTGAAGAAACAAAAGTTAAACTTCGACGATTCTGAATTGCTTCGGTATTCAGATTGCCCATCTCGGCATCGAACAGGGTGTCGTTAATTAACTTCTCCGCAATCAAGCGTTGACGCTTGTCTAATGATCTTAATTTCATTGCGATAGATCTTCCCAAAAGATCGTAACGATCTTCTGTTCCTCGAGCAGAAGCAGGACGCTTAAAATGGTCTTTCACAGATAGTAATATGTCAGTAGTTAAGTGATCTTGCTCTGTCATTTTCTTTCTTCCCGGTCTAGTAGCAGGTAATGGAGTATTCTTAGGTGTCGTAATATCGTCTGTATTCCCTGTACTAACATTTGTAGCAGCATTATCCGTTGTATCTATTGTATTTTTAGTCGAGTTGTCAGCATCCTATAACACAACAAAATAATATTTATTTTAGTTTCCAGATTCATCGGATAAATGGAAGGAAACCGCACAACTTTTTGAAGAGAGATGGAATTTTCCTCACTGCTTGGGTGCCATAGATGGAAAACACATAGACATAGTGCCACCTGCTGATAGTGGATCTTATTTCTACAACTACAAAGGACGACATAGCATGGTTCTTATGGCAATAGTTGATGCCAAATACCGATTTCTATTAGCAGATTTTGGTACAAATGGAAGAGTTTCCGACGGAGGTGTTTTGCAGAATACAACGTTTTTTGAAAAGTTACAAATGAAACATTTAAATCTTCCAAACTCCGAACCGATTCAACACAGTTCAAGGTGTTTGCCATATGTATTTGTTGCTGATGACGCATTCCCGTTGAGACCTGACATGATGAAACCATATCGTCAAGCGGATTTGAGCAGCTACGAAAAAAAAATTTTTAATTATAGATTATCTCGCGCAAGAAGAATAGTTGAAAACGCTTTTGGCATACTAGCATCAAGATTTCGCATTTACCATACTCAGATCAATTTAGAACCAAACAATATAGAAAAAGTGGTGATGGCTACATGTGTTTTGCACAACTTTCTAATGGAGCACACTCCTAATTCATATGCACCTCCAAGATGTTTTTATCGAGAAAATGTGGATAATGGAACTGTTGTTACCACGGGCTACGATGCCACACGTTCAAACGTAGAAAATGTTGCAAAAAAAGTCAGACTTACCAAACTTACTTTGTCAATGAAGGCAAAGTACCTTGGCAGGATAGTTTTATTGAAATGTGACATATTTCTTTTATTTTTATGTAATAATATTGTTTTATTAATAAATGAGCAACTACACCGCTTAAGAGTTTATACTGTAACAATCTATGTAGGTACCTACATTTTGTAAAGCTATAAACGACGTTGCAAAAAACTTAGGCACAGACGACCACACATCACGCGTTACAAGTTGTCGAGAGTACCTACCTACCCTATCTCATTGTAACATAAACGATATGAAAAAATTTACTACATTGTTTGTGGTCGGCCGTACCTAATCTATAAATTCCAAAATAAATAATTCACTAATTTATACTTACATTCGAATCATTCTCGTCAAAGTCCGAAATGTTAGATCGCGAGCTGCGAGGAACATCTTGATCTCTAATAAAATTGAATAATTCAAAGTACCACAGTGTTGGTTTATAAATGTCATCAGATGATGCTCCAGACTTCACAGATTCATCGTATTTTTTTTCTCTCGTCTAACGTTACTGCGTAACGTATTAATTTTTTTAATCACATCATCTTTTGTAGCAGTTGGCTCCAATTCCTTGAGCTTAGTTATCAATTTCTCGTATGCTGTCGATCGTTTGTCTCTGTCGTGATATTCTTTGCACTTTACGCGCCAAAGACAAGGTTCCGACTTATAAATTTCAATGAATTCTTCTAATGTGGCATTGCGCTTGCGGCTCGCCATTTTCGCGAGGATGAGCGCGCGCGACCTTCCACCGTCACAAACAATTAAAAACTGAGAACTGTGGCAGGCAAGCTCGCCGGACGCCACACACGCTCGGTTATGCTCGCGCGCAAACATAACCGAGCGGCATAAAATATCAATTTTGATATTTGCTCGGTTGCATGTACATGCACCGATAACTGTACAGTTTAATCACATACACGCTAGGGCTTGCCTGTCGGTTATGCATGCACGGCTAAAACCATCATGCAAAACCTAGCGTGTATGGCCTCCATAACTAATAGTGTTTTGTGCTGTCAATGTCAAAGTCTTGCATGTGTCTAAAAGAAATCCCATTTTTTTTTTTTGTTTCTGTTTCATTCATTTCATCTAGCTTTTTTTTTCACCATCGTTGCTCGCTCGCTCGCTCGCTGCGCTGGTGCTGTGTGTGCTGTGCTGATTTCACTAAGTTCATAAATTTAATTTAAATTATTTTTTTCAATGAGGCACAAAGCAAATTACTCACAAAAAACTAAGTAATAATCTTTGTCCGTGCTATGGTTGATAGTGCAAGTGCCTCCGCGAACAAGTGTATTAAAAGTTTCACGATACAACATGGAACAAGACGATGAGATCAAATCCGGCTGTTTACTGTTCCCGCCAGCCGGAGGAAATGTTTTCAGTAAATTCCCTAAAAAGGTATGAGGAAGGATAAACCTTAGGTATTTTAATAAGGTATAATGTAACTTTAATGCAGTGTTTTGTATTGTACAGGCATGTTGACATAAATGCAATATTATTATGACTCACAGGTAAAAGCAGGTCCTAGCATAGTAGAGTCGTGTCGTTACAGTGTTACCTAACCTGTTTCACCTCTTTCAATCATGAAACAATTAAGTACCTACTTACCTTACCATACAGCTATAAGTACTTTATATGTATGTACGTAATATTTTTTTTTTTCCAGAAAAACTGGCAGCAAAAACACTGCATACTCCTCAATGCAAGTAAACGAGGCATAGAGCGACTCGAAATATACGACAACAAGGATGATGTAACCACTGGAGCCATACCTAAAATCATAACACTTGAGAATTGTATAAAAATTACTCATTCTAGTCCGAACACTATAACCATACTCACTAAGACAAACACACAGCAACTTAGTGCTCATTCAGAGCCGGAGACTCTGGAGTGGGTCACAGCACTACAATCTGTAGCTTTCAGAAGTAAAGACTCCAATCCTATCAGCTGTGATGAGGACAATGACCTATACTGCTCATCTGGTGAAGGTGTATTCTCAGTTAAAATGTGCACTTCCGAGGCCTCAACTAGGTGTGGCTTTGAATCTGCAAGATACCTTCTTTTGCTTACAACTACTGCCATAGAATTAAGAGATCTGAACGATAACAAACTGTATGCTACATGGCCATATAGATACATAAGAAGATATGGATACAGACAGGGTAAATTCACATTCGAAGCAGGCCGAAAATGTGATACAGGTGAAGGGATCTTTCATTTGGAACATCCCAACCAGTCTGAGATATTCAAGTGCCTTTCACTAAAGATGAAGACAATGAAACAGATGATTGGAAGTGATAACCTCCACAGTCCTGAACATTCAGAGTTCAATATACAGGCTAGTGCCAACCTGTTCCCTGGGTCTAGGAGCCCATTGGTGGCAGCTAGACCAGATGATTTAAGCCTAACTCCTCTGTCTTTCAAATCAACATCAGTTTCAAGCCAACAGAGTTCATGCACAGATCGAGACACAGCACCGTTGCTTATGCCGAAACCAGCATTGAAACCTAAACCACAGAAACCTCCACGTAAAGTAATAAACCTTCCCAAAAGTATTACAAAAGACTTATCTATATTGAATAAAGATTTGAGTTCTACAGATGAAAGCATAGATTTCAGTAGGTTCTTAAAACTAGACAACTATGAACCCATTGAACAAGTGAAAAGGGAACCCAGTCCCTCAAATGTGCCATACGACAAAGTAGAAATACGTAACGAAGCCTGGAAGACTTTGGGGATTGATAACCCTGACCACACTGAATACATTCCAAATTTGAGTGATAACCCAAACTGCATGAAACTTATATCCAGATCACAAGACAATCTCAACTTACCTGGGCCAGAATCTTCTAGGATTATTCTCCTCCCAAGCTCAGCGGTCAATCCTGAAGATGAAAACTATGACCGACTGCAGTACTTTGGATCTACCAGTAAACTGAACAAGTCATCGTGCTACAAAAAGATTGAAGCGCGTCCTACGACTTTGGCATTGGGAGAGCCAAAATCAAAAGACACTTGGAATGATTACGATGAAGTGGAGAATGTGATGCAACCAGCCAGGTTAGCTGACGATTCGCATCTCGGCTACGGCATGATAAGGAAACCTAACACTCCAGGCCCCCAAGTGCCCACCGCTGCACAAGTTCAAGTGTTGCAGAATCAAGTTGGCTTGGAAGAAATCAACCACAATAACTGTAATGGGACAGACTATGCTATTGTGAGTCGACCAAAAAGGGTTTAAGTGATGTATGATTTTATTGTAAAGACTGACGAGTGAAGTGTTTGTTCACATTTACCATTTTATTAGATTTTAAGGAGAAAAATAAGTAACAGTTCAATTATGTAGCTAATGCAATATAATAAATAACATTTATTCCTAAATGAGACTGTAGGTAGGTAAATGCATTCCTTTTTGAATTTCATTCATAAAACTTGAAATTGATGAAATCAAAATTTGATTTCTTTAAATAATGTTTAATGAATATTGTGCTTTATTTAGCGATTACCATTTAGTGCCAATTTTATAAATAATAGCTCAAAATATTGTTCTATAATGAGTATTAAATAATTTTTATATTGATTGTGAGTTTAAAAATATCTTAGCTTTTGATAAGTCTGTATTTTTTACATCATTTTATTTTTAAAAGTCAATATGGCTTTTTTTGTCACACGAATGTTTGTTTATATTTGGCCATATAATGTGATTTATAATCTCTGTGCTATTTTTTAAGATTAAAATAAACCATATAATCTCTATAAAACAGTATTTTATTTCCATTAGGTGTATTTACACCTATTAACCTGTAGAAACCCACTGGAAAATTGTTTTCTGCTTAGTTTGAGATTAATGTTGTGAGAATTGTCCAATAACATTTATTTATTATTAATATAGAAGCATTCAAAGTTGAATAGTAGTATAGTAAATATTGAAATCTGTTACTATTACATGCTCATAATAAATTATTTTTAAATTCTGAAAACACATTCTGTAACAACTACCATAAGATTTCAGTTCTTATGGTACTCTCACACTGGTAATTTAAATAGTCCAATCATGGGCAATATTTTATCATGATGAAATCACAACAACAAGCTCAAGCAATTTAGCAATAATTGCTTATTCACAAATATTGTATGGAGATAATGCCACACCATACCTACAATGATCCGGGAATGTCCGGGATTAATCTGTACTAGTTGCTTAGCAACTATTTCTCAGAAGCATGTAGCACTTAGAAACTTGACAAATAATTATTTAAGTACAAACAAAACCGTATTAGGTTAGAAGCTAATTATAAAATATATTTTTATTTTGTAAGTAGTAAAAACATGGAAGATATAACACAGATTCAACAGCTAGTTTTCTTGATCACATCACTAAGACTTAATACTAGTACCTAGTTTAGTTTCCCTCAACAGGTCTAGACTAAACTATTAGCTGAATGATGTATTCCTGAAAGCCAGTAAAATCTTGTCTTGCTAACAAGTAATATGATAATTATCTATGCTCCAGTTAATTTTAAACTTCAGCCTTCATTCAATAACATACGATTCTCTGACTTCTCCTCATTCTTGGCCACCTCCATTGCAATAAACTGAAGATCATCTGACATGATTTTTTGCACTGTCTCTCCTTTTTCTGCCATTATATCTTCAATATTCTTCTTGCCATTCATATCTGAGAACCAGTTAAGATTATCCGCAATCAGGTGTTTGTTTTCACATCCATCGCAGTTAACAATGACAACACCTTTATAGTAGGCCAGCTTTGAAATTAATTTTGAATTTCGAGTGTTGCATTTCTTACAAGTGTACATCAGCTGAAATTTTCCATCAGTAGTCTTTGGTGAATTTATTGTACCCAGTTCATTCAAGTTTCTCATCGTTGTGCTGAAACTTCTTGGAGATTGTATCTTTGGTGTAGATGTTGATAGTGGGACTGTAGAAAAAACCACCCTTCTACCGAAATAAGAATTCCCATTGCTCGGGAAGAATACTAAATTATTCAGCAATCGTGGTGAATGATATTTCACAATAAAGTCAATGAGGTTTTTGTGCGACATTTTTGCTTTTGCTTTTATGTTATACTCGTTTAACTTCTATGTTCGAATTGCGGATGTAAAATGAGTAAGTAAGTACCAACAACGCTGTTTTGGATTTCATTGAGGTAATAAATAATATTGCACCACTTTTCATCACATCATAAAATATATATATATCCTATAATTAATAGTATAGCCAGATACAGCCAGATACAAAGAGTAAGAGTATGCAATATCTTTCTTCTTCTTCTTCTTCTTTTAGTTATGTCTGTGGTTCCTTTCCACAATTTTATTCCCTCTAGAATTTTCTTGGTATTCCTCGTCGTTCAAACCGCATTGCAACATAATACAAAATTTATTCTTTAAAATTTCGCTAAGTATACTAAATAAAACATGCAATACGAGTAAAAAATATTTTTCTTTCTTTAATAGGTTTCTTTTTACCCATCGTGTACGAGCTAACGCACAAACTTACAATGATACAATTAATTTTTAGTAATAGATATTTTATATATAAATTAGCCTAACTTGCATTGCCTTACGCTGCAATTATTAATCATTCGTGGAAACAATAGCAGTTGTACTACTACACTCATCAGGTTCGGTCGTTTATCTCTCTTCGGAGTCACCACCCCTCAGCTAGCACCCTTAGCAGTTTAACCACAGCTTTACGTATTGTGGGGTTCGTAAGCCTTACACATTGACTTATGCATTATGCAGAAACACACCCATACCCATACACACACGCACACCAACCCCCACACCGCACAACACCACACAGCACACTCATATGCACAGACCGGTAGTTACGACTGATACACAGACTCACATCAGCCTGGTGTTATCAGACGAAACTTTTATGCTTACACCATACATCAACACTTACTTACAAAAACTTACCTACACCTACTCAAACACTCATTCAAACATTGACACTTCGTTTCGTGCCACTACAAATTATTTTTCTAGCCACAAAAATTGCCTACTCACTAATTAAGTACCCACAGCACTCGCACTAAACTTCAACAATCATAACATAACTGACTTTGCTAACTATCTCAAAAAAAAAAATCACATGTTATTTATGTAGTTTATTGTATGTTACAGCAATAGAATAGCTATAAACTACAATTATGATAAGTGATATTCTCCTAATACAAGTTTTTTATACCTAAAAGGAGGTATCCAATACTGATAAACTTTGATAGGCAGGTACTTAAGTTACAGAAATAAATCATTAGTTTGTTTGTTTGTTTGACTTGAATGCCGTAATTATTTTTGGTCGTCTTGCGAAACAAACATTGCGCTCTTCTCTTATTTTTCTCGAATTATTTTCTGTTTTTTTAGTAATTTTGTTTTTTTTATCTAAACAGAGCTAGAGTTATTGACTCGGGTGAGAATAATTGGGATAAAACTGTTCTGTTTCTTTGTGATTTGAGAAATAATAATCTGTAGTTATTTTATATGAACCGCACCATCTATCTATCTGTCTATCTATAACTATGAAAGAGCTTAACCTGACTGACTGACTGATTCATCATCGCCGAGCCGAAACCGCTGAAGCTAGAAAGCTGAAATTTGGAAGGTAGCTTCCTTTTACAGCAAAACCACCCATAAAGGCGGGATTTTTGAAATTCGACCCCTAAGAACCCTCTTAGGGGTCGAATTTCAATTTCGAAAAGAAGTGAAAACGAATGTATTAAACTATTTAACGCGTTGTGAGATTTGCTTGAAACTTGATATGAGTAAATAAAATGCAAAATATAAGAACACGTGTTTCAGGATTTTTCAAAACAATCATAACAAAGGGGTAAAATAAGGTGTCAAAGTTTGTATGGGAACTTTTTAACGGGTGGTGTGATATCTTAGAAACTTGGTTTGGATACTTAAAATGCAAAACAAATGGACACGTGTTTCAGGATTTTTCAAAATAACTTCAATAAAGAAGTAAAATGGGGTGTGAATGTTTGAATGGCAACTTATTAATAGGTTGTGGGTGTGATTGGTTTGAAACTTATCAATAAAATTTGGCAAAAAGATAAGTGCGAGCAGCAGCTAGTTTTATATAAAATAACATATGCCGAACGACAAAATAATGATAAGATACGACTTTTTGACATATTATAAACATTTAAAAACACTTGACACTGGCAAAATTAACACTAATATGACATATGCCATTCACGAAGAAGAAGAATGCTATTTTGGTACAACTACTTTGAAAAGATGAACGAAAAAAAAAAAAAAAAGTAAATAAATAATAAGCGAGCAAGACATTCTATTTCACTGCAGGTTTTTAATTTTTATAATAAAAATGAACACGTCGAACGCCGTAAATCCTCTTGAGGGAACAGCACACTTGCTAGATGAGTTGGACAGTACGTGTTGTGGCTTTTCAATGTTTGTTTTGATCCATTTCCATGTTTTATCGAGAGGTTCTTTTTCCATGAAGAAAAGCTTATGGTGCTGCTTCGAGACGGGAGGACGCTGATCGGGTACCTCCGCTGCGTCGACCAATTCGCAAATCTGGTGCTTCACAAAACAATTGAGAGAATCCACGTCGGCAAGGAGTATGGGGACATACCTCGAGGCATTTTTATAGTAAGGGGAGAGAATGTGGTGCTCTTAGGAGAAATAGTAAGTAAAATCTATATTTTAATTCATCGTAAATGTTTGAATAAACTACAAGCATTGTTTGGGTATAAAATTCAGACCCGTTTTTTAAGCTTATAGAAATGTATTCCTAAAACACAAGTATTGTTGCCTAAATAAAAATTGAATATAAGTACTTATGTATATAGCTTAGAAAAAAATAGGTGGTTTGAGCTCCTAGATTATTGTGTAGATAAATAGGATTAATATTTACCCATTTAATGCATTACAAGCTCTAATATCAACAATATGTTGTTATAGTATTGTTTATAATGGATTGACTGAGCACATATTTTTTATAACTGATGGTATTTCGTTATTAAGCTACTCTCATTAGTAAGAAAACATTTTTGCCATAGTTTGTATGTGCCTTCAGAAGAAACAGAAGGAGTAAGCAGGCTGGACAATTGTTTCGTTTGGTTATTTGTCTAGCTGTTTTAAATGACAGCTAGTATGGAGTGTCTTAAACATAACATAACTTCTCTATACTAAGTAAATATCCTGCACCTGTTATCCTGTAGGGCGATTATGGAACTCTAATTACAATCAATTTCTATCAGTTTTCATAGATTTCTGATAGACATTGATTGTAATTAGAGTTCCATAATCGCCCTACAGGTCAATATGGCCATGTTTCTGGATATTAAGTTGGTTTAAAAATAAAAGAAACCATAGTAGGTACTTGTCATTTTTTGGTTCTCAATAATTATTATTATTTCCAGGACAAAGACAAAGAAGAGAGCCTACCTCTCACAGAAGTTTCAGTAGACGACATATTAGATGCTCAACGCAGAGAACAAGATGCCAAGATTGAACAGCAAAAACTGCTATCCAAGGCACTGAAGGATCGGGGATTAAATATGTTGGCAGAAATGGGACATGATGATATGTTTTAAATGTTCCAAGTTTTCTTTATTGCTAAGACTGTTTATCTAAAATAATTTAATAAAACCTATGTATATCTTTAAAACCAACATCGAGTTTAGTTGAATGGATCATAATGAAATTTGTTAAGTAGATAGATTGTGTCTTGGGGAAGGACATAGGCTACTTTTTATTTAAGCACCACAAGTGCAACAAGTATGTACCTATATAAACTGTTAGAAAGTGAAGTGAAGGCAATAGTGGCAATCTGGCAATACGCCTTCAAAATTCAAGTAGAAGTCTGTTGATTCTTTTCTTTCTTTCTTTTCTTCGTTAATGGCCTGTGACATACTAATGTCAATTCTGCCAATGTCAAATGTTCATAGTTTATATTCACTTT
Organism: Lampropteryx suffumata; assembly: GCA_948098915.1. Classification (NCBI taxonomy): domain Eukaryota; kingdom Metazoa; phylum Arthropoda; class Insecta; order Lepidoptera; family Geometridae; genus Lampropteryx; species Lampropteryx suffumata. The sequence goes on along the minus strand of OX402557.1, from coordinate 15,822,144 downwards.
GTTTGTTATAAGTCTTAGTCGACGATGGTCAGTTGTCAATTCTAGACGACACGCGGAATGGCGTCTAGAATTTTCTTGGGTCTCCTCGTCGTTCAAATCACACTGCACCATAATACACATGCAATCCAATTAACCATACCCGCCCCGCAGCCACAATTTATTCATTCAAATTCAGCCAAGATTACTGAATAAAACATGCAATAAAACGGGTAAAAAATATTAAATTAGCAGAGCCATGTTACTTCATGAAATTACAGACGAAGAATCATCTGTTGATTCAAAACAAATTGATTTTTTTGACTGGTCCAGTCAGCTGTCATATTAAACTATTCACAGTTTAATTTGACAGCTGACTGTGTGTGACAAGACCAACCAAAACCGTTTGTCTGTTCGTTTCAGGGCTGCCAGGTTACTATAATTAAATACAAATACCGTATTGCTCTGACTGATAATAAATTAATAATGGCAGCTATGTCTAACTAGGCCTTCCTTTAGTTTTATATATTATCCTAGTTTTATATGAGACCACATACCTAATCGATTTACGCATACCACAACACAGTAAATTACGAAAAACAGAATCCCCATAATAAATAGCGTAAGGGACTGTATATATTTGTAGTGTACGTTATATAAAAATCTGTTGGCAACCCGAAATGTTTCCTCGAATCGAACGAAACGAAAACTGTTTAATTCAAACAATGTAGATTTCTTCTTTCTTTTTTAATTTTGTCTAATAATCAATGAAAATGTTGCTGAAAATATATTTATAAAGTGAAAGTAAAAAGTGTTTAACCAAATGCTGTGAAATTATGTGCTCAGTTCAGTGTTTAATACAATGTAAATAAGATTTTAGAAGAAATAACGTGTAACCATGACCTCGCCTGATGTTTCTTTGATAGAAAAGCTTAGAAAGGAGAATATTGATCAGTTTTTTACATTAGTGCGTATGCATTTATCTTTTGTTGTAGATATAAATACTGACGAGTAAGTACAAAAGTCAATAAAGGTGTATTTTCGAAGTTATAACTGCAGCTGTCTCTCAGTACGATTTAAGTTTGTAATTTATTTACTTTTAGTGTTGATAGCTCAACAGACAAACCAAAGCAGTTTCGATGGAACTTCCACAAGAAAGCGAAGAGTTCCACTTCGAATTCTAGTCAAAATAATGGTAATAATGCAAAGATCAATGAAGTGAATTCCATAACGGAAGAAGGAATACTGAGGCTAAATGAACTGATAGACTTCTTGTCTAAACCCGACAGTAAGTATATACTTAGACAGATAATGTACATCCTAAACTCATAGTTCTAGAAGCATAGGAGTACCATGCACTAAGAACATATTATTAAAAACCAGTTGAGGCTTTGCTTGTGTGCATAATAATCTAACCCTACCTAACCTAATACCAAAATACCTAGCCTACTTTTTGCATACATACATATGCAAAAAGTAGGCTAGGTATGTACTTTTCACTGGTCTTCAGCAAGCCTATATTAGGCTTGCTTAGTTGCTTAGTGTGTTAATGACTGTAGGTTTTAAATTCATTTAAAAGCCTATTAGCATTAAATTTAGAGCCTTATACATTGTGTAATCTGTAAAGTGATCCTTGTGATTGTATCGAATAAAAATATATTTGAACTTGTATAAGTATGTGAATGTTGACAACCACTCTGGTGAAGTGGGCCAAGGTTCGGCATACATAGAGGGTTGCAGGCTTGATTCCTGCCATGAGACAAATGTTTTTATGATCTTCAAGTATTTGTCTCAGGTCTAGGTGTTTCTATCTATATAATAATAATAATAATAATAATAAACAAATATTGCTGGACAATGCACACAACACCATCTAGTCCCAAACTAAGCAAAAAGCGTGTATTATGGTGACTAGATGACTGATAGAATACTTATATATTTTTAAATACATACATAAGATACTTTATAACACCCAGACTCAGAACAAACATCTATGTTCTTCACACAAATGTTTATCCTGGGAGGGAATCGAACCCTCAACCTACAGTGCAGAAGGTAATGCTACTACCAACTGATTGTTTGTATATATTTACAATTAAAGTATTTGAGTAGTATATCAGTCACGTGGTAATCATAACACAAGCTCTGCTTACTTTGGGGTCAGAAGATGCTGTGTGAAAGTCCAGCACTATTTATTTATCTATTTAAGTATAATGCAGAAATCATTTATTTTTTATTTGTTAAGTTTAATTTTATTCTTTGTCCAAATCTGTATAAATACATCCAAATTGTAGCTGTAGCATAAATACGTATGTAAGTACCTAAAATGTTTGGACACAAAGGCCTCCTCTGGCTGTTACCATTTTCCCCAGTCTCAAGCCAGCCTTGACCACAGTGGCCCAGTTACTTCTTTAGATTGTCTGACCATCTCTGCAACTGTCTGCCTCTTTGCCTTTGACCTTTGTGTCTGGGATTTCAGTTTGTTATCAATCACCTAGCATGTAACACAATTTAAAGTAGTCCTTGTGATTGTATAGCATAAAACAGTTTTCACATCGACAAAAGCTTTAAGTCAAGTCAAAAGATACTTTATTCAATACAATCACAAGGATCACTTTGAAACATCTTACATACTAGGTTAATTTAGGTGCCAATAACCCAAGCCCGAGAAGAACTGGCAGAAACTCATACTTCTTCCTTAAAGTAAATACTCTATTGGCGCAGGGACCCAAAATGAGTCTTGGCCTCCATAACAAGAACTCTACACCTTCTAATAAAGTATTCAGTTCCATTTTCACATCCAAAACTATTGTGGTCTCTGGCAGTTCAACATTTTGTGAGTGGGCAACAGCAGGTATTCATAAGAGTAGGCGTACCTTGTATGAATTGTACAGTGAAAAACGGTATAACTTTAGTGAAGAGTTTAAAGAAAAAGTAAAAAAATACTCAAGAATCTTTAAGAATGTTTGTCGCTTTGCTAAATCTCAGTATTTAAGCTCAAAAATTAGAAACAGTCAAGATAAAATAAAAGCAGCTTGGAAAATAATTAATAGTGAGACCGGAAAATCCAAAACTCATAATAGTGTAATAAATTTAAATATTAACAATAATATAATTAAGCATGATATAGATGTAGCAAAGGCATTTGAAACTTTTTTTACTGATATTCCAGTCTCCACTACAAAGTCTTTAAACTCTTCTCATGTAATAGCAGTATCATTGTTAAAAGATAGTTTACCTGAATGTGTCACACAATTTTACTTTGAACATGTGGACAAAAACGATATTATCAAGGCATTCAAAATGATTAATGTAAAAAAGACCACTGATCTCTGGGGCATTTCTGTCAGTGTTATAAAACCACTAATTGACATTATTGCACCAGATCTAGCTTTCATATTTAATCAATGTATTGACAGTGGAGTATTTCCTGATTTGATGAAACATAGCAAGATCATACCTCTATTCAAATCAGGTAGTCATTCCGATCCTAGTAACTTTAGGCCTATATCAGTACTTCCTACATTTAGTAAAATATTTGAAAAACTTATACTAAACCAATTACAACGGCATTTTAATACCAACAATTTACTAGACAGTAAACAATTCGGTTTTACAGAGGGACGCTCAACGACTGATGCCGGTGTTGAGTTAATATCACATATTTTTGATATCTGGGAGGAATCACGCGATGCCTTAGGTATTTTTTGTGATCTGTCGAAAGCTTTTGATTGCGTTCACCATGAAACTCTAATCAGCAAACTACACCACTATGGTGTTAAGAGAGTTTCACTTAAGCTTCTCACATCCTACTTAACTGACCGAACACAACGAGTAGATGTAAATGGAAAGTGTTCTCCGGGGTCAATGGTAAAAATGTGTGTACCATAAGGATCAATACTCGGGCCATTCTTGTTTTTAATTTATATAAATGATCTACCTAAACTTGTAAAGGATGATCACGAGATTGTACTGTTTGCTGATGACACGTCGCTTTTATTTAAATTAAAGCGACGACTTACTAATCTTGACGATGTAAACAATGCAATCTCTAAAGTTGTAACATGGTTTAATGTAAACAACTTATTACTTAACGAGAAAAAAACGAAATGCATTCGTTTTATACTGCCCAACGTTAAACAGGTGAAAGCTAATGTAAAAATTAATAACGAAAAGATAGATCTCGTCGACACCACAGTGTTCCTAGGCATTACTTTAGATAATAAGCTGCAATGGGGCCCGCACATAGATAAATTGTCGAAGAGACTCAGCTCTGCCGCATACGCTGTCAAAAAGATCCGTCATTTTACCGACGTAGATACCGCTAGACTCGTTTACTTCAGCTACTTTCATAGCATTATGTCTTATGGCATTTTGTTGTGGGGGAGTGCTGCTGATATTAACACCATATTTGTGTTGCAGAAGAGGGCTGTTCGTGCAATTTATAACATGGGCCCCAGAGAATCACTTAGAGATAAGTTTAAAGAAATTAATATTATGACAGTGCCTTGTCAGTATATATACGAAAATTTAATGTATGTGCACAAAAATGTTCATTTATTCAAAAAAAATTGCGATAATCATAGTATTAACACTAGAAATAAAGATAAACTCGCTGTTCCCACTGTTAGGCTCGCTAAAGTTAATAAGTCTTTTATAGGGCAATGTGTACGCTTCTATAACAAGGTCCCAAGCGACGTGTTAGATTTGTCGATTGGCAAATTTAAAAACGTAATTAAACATAAACTGTCTATTAAAGCATATTATAAAATATCTGATTATTTAGAAGACAAAAAAGCTTGGGATGAATCTGCTCCAACTCGACTCGGCATCCGTAACAAAATTGTCAAGGATCATACAAAAAAGTGTTAAGACCAGACAAGTTTCTTGCCGGATTCTTCTTGAACTGGGGTTAGGAGGAACCGGCACCTAGATTCACTAGCATGTAAGAAGACGATTCAAAGTGGTCCTTGTGATTGTAATGAATAAAGTTATTTTGAATTTTGAATTTTTGAATTTTCTCCGGTTCTCCGAGATTACAAGCTACAAACAAGCATACTTTGGGGATAGTTATCCCCAAAGTATGCAGAGCTTGTGCTATGAACACCTTATGACTGATATACTATTTATATACTTTGACTGGCCTGCCAGCTCAGTTGGTAGTAGCTCTGCCTTCTGCGCTGTGGGTTGAGGGTTCGATTCTCTCCCAAGATAATTATTTGTGTGAAGAACACAGGTGTTTGTTCTGTGTCTGGGTGTTATAAAGTATCATAAGTATGTATTTAACAAATATATAAGTATTATATAAGTCATCTAGTCACCATAATACAAGCTATGCTTAGTTTGGGACTAGATGGTGTTGTGTGCATTGTCCAGCAATATTTATTTTTTTATATACCTGTTCTTTTGTAAATACATACATATTATACATAGAAACACCTGGACTGGTCGAAAATAGGGCGATACAAAAAAAATGGTAATAGTCCCTACCTTTTAATTCCAGATGTCACTCAAGAAGGTATATTCCGTCGCACTGGTTCACTAAGCCGCCAACAGGAGCTGCGTCAGTTGCTGCTAACAGGCTCTAGTCTGGGGTTAGAAGATAGCAAGTTCTCTGTGCACGACTGTGCTTCAGTACTGAAAGGTTTCCTTGCGGAATTGCCCCAGCCGTTGCTGATGGATCAGTATTATCAGACTTATTACACTTTAGCTAGTGAGTTTTATGCTTAGATTTGTTGACGATATAATTACGTTTAAAACTAAAAAGAAAACCGACTTCATTGAATATAAAAATAATACAACTGAATTGGGAACCTTTTTTTGAAGACGGTTGTAAATGTTTTTATTTTACGCTTTTTAGTACCTTATCATTATTCCGAATCCGAAATTTCGAACTTGGACATATTTTTTCCACCTATTTTGATTTAAAAATCTAACTACTGAACCGATTAAATTTCTATGAGACCAATCGGAAAGTATTAACTACCTGTAGTATAAAAAAATATTTTCAAATCTATTCAAAAATGACGGATTTATGAGGTAACAAACATTTAAATAGTCTAGTATAATTTTCTTCTTTTTAACACAAACAAAAACACACACCCACATCCACATTTTGTGTATATTATTTTAAGAGCTGTGGATTTTGTACAATGAATAAATAAATAAAAAAAAAATACAACTGGATGGAGAACCTCCTCCTTTTTAGAAGTCGGCTAATTAAGCAAGCTTTTACATTTCCGTATGTCAAATTATTAGTGTTTTTTGACTTACGGAAAAGTGAGCTTCGCAAGTCATTTCTGAATAGCCTTACCTTATAAAGACATAATTTGCTAATTTGGCGTAATTTCTGTCTGGAAAATTACAAACCAGTCCCATCCAAGAACTGACTGCACATTGCTTAAATTCATTGATTTGATAGGGCCGACAATGTTATCTATCCCACCAGTGCCTCATATCAGTGTATTAACTTCCAGACCAATACCCCCCGAACGCTGAATCATCAGAGACCAAACTCCTAACAGCATTGCAACTCCTGCTTCTACTCCTGGCTCCATCGCACAGAAGCTTTCTTCAGAGGTTGCTGTGTTTGCTCCGATTAGTCGCTGATAATGAAGCCTCCAATCGGATGTCTCCTGATACCCTGGCCACTATGTTTACTCCACACTTATTGTGTCCAAGAAAGGTCAGAATACATAGAATACAATTAAATGAATTGTATCACATTTAGAGAGATTTACAGTTGCACACATTATATCTACATACACAGTAGCCAACTCCTTCCCCAAGATATGATTTATCTCATTACCAAATTTAATTAAAATCTATTTAGCTGTGAGAATTAACCAGGTAGAGACACGTTCGAATTTATAGTATTAGTACCTATGCATTAGTTTCATTAGAATGTATATTTGTCAGTGTGTATGTGTGTATGTATATAACACACGTGACGCAATACCCCACCGTTTTGTGTCACGTGTGACACTGTATTGCCCAATATCATACACATATAAGTAAAAAAAATGTGAGCCATCACGTGGCGGCTGGCAGATGTGAAACATCGAAATTATTTTGTACTAGCGACCCGCTCTGGCTTCGCACGGGTGCAATGCTGATACTAAATATACCACAGAACAGAATGTCTTAATAGATATACAACGTTATCTAAGAGAATAACATAGACTAAGAGATAGACATATACCATTGCGGACTTTTGTGTAGACCTTTTTAAGGTGTACAATACTGTAGTAAATTTTTTTGATCAATCTCGTAGGGTTCAGCCAGCGTTTGCAATGTAAGCGCAAAAAAATGAGTTTATTTACGACACCACATTAGAAACCTCTAAAATTATCAGTGTTGCTCTACTATATTATGCATGTTTTATACATATAAACCTTCCTCTTGAATTACTCTATCTATTAAATGAAACCGCATCAAAATCCGTTGCATACTTTTAAAGATCTAAGCATACATCGGGACAGACAGACAGCGGGAGGCGACTTAGTTTTATACTATGTAACGATGACAAGTAATAGGCATTAAAGTACAGATTAAGACAGGAACTACGTATATATGGCATGATGAAAAAATACAATATTACGAATTTGTACGATGGTTTAGGTAGGTATGTAAATAAAACTTAAACAAGTGTCTGAAGGTTAGGTAGGTACATACGAGAAGACTACCTACTTTAATCTTCATACCTAGGTGAGCCTAGCTGTTTACTCTTGAAATTACACCACAGATAGATTTTACGAAATGCGTCGCTCCGGCCCAGACAGTGACAGATCTATATGTAAGAAGCGTTTGGCTATGTTATAGAGGATATGCGAGCTGAAGTGAACTTTGTTGCGTCGCCGCAAGAGTCGCTATTTCCTGGCGAAGCGTCGCCACCGCGTGTATCGCCAAGACAAACAATTACGTTTACCCCTAGCCTATAGATGTTTCACATCAAAAATACTATGTACTTACTAGTTAGGTCTAAGCGCTCCTTATAGCGTCAGGTCTACTAGGAGTAATGTGTCTATAAAGCTATCGAAAGGTTGCCTGGAAGAGATCGCTTTTAGCGATAAGGCCGCCCACTGTACAACCTTATTGCTAATTGTTTTTGACGTGATAACGTCTTATAAATCGATGAACGCCGGCTGCACGCACGAAAAATTGTAACGTTCCGCCTGAGCCGAGCGTGCAAGCGAGAGAGGAACAAGCGATATAGAGGCACGATCGGCCAAAGCGTTCGGCTTGTGACGCATCTAAATAGGTTAAAAGTATGTAATTTTTCATCAATATTTTCTTATGACGTTATCACGTAAAATTATCGTCCGTAAACCGACTTTACAGACAACCATTTTTTGTATGTTCTCTCTGTGTACAACAAAGCGTTTATCTATTTATCTATCTAACCAAATGTCCTTCACCCCCAGCTATCACCGGAAACGTTTCACCTGGACTCGATCGCGCTGTCTCCCGTGATCAGCTTCATGATCCGTCAGTCGGGGCTTGTGTTCTGTGCGCCGGCACAGCTGAGCACCGACGCGGCCGCCTACCTGTCGGCTCGCGAGCGGCGCCGCGTGCTGTCGCCTACTGGGGATCTCAACGAGAGTATTACTGACAAGTGAGTCGACTACACTCGTGGCATCGCTTACGCCTTGGCCGTATGCAGGCGTTTAGATCGGTTCTGTTCGTTTGTGACGTAAAGACAACTTCTGTGACGCAGATGTGTGACGCAGATGTGTGACCTCTGAGATGCAGACGATTCGATACCCGCTGTGGGATAAATGTTTGTATAAGAAGTACTAGCTGCTGCCCGCGGCTTCGCACGCGTGGTACCTACATAAAAAGTTGCCTACGTCCTCCTCCAAGGTCCCATCTACCTCTATTCCAAAATTCATCAAAATCGGTTCAGCGGTTTAGCCGTGTTACTTGCATATTTATAATATTAGTAATGTAGATATATAAAATATATAAATATATATTAGTAAGGATCAACAGCCTAACATTTTATGCTTCTAGTTCTGAAAATGACAATACTTTCATACAACCTTTCATCCCCTTTTCAATCCTATACAACAAATTTTTCCAATTAAAAAGTAGCGTATGTCCTTTCTTAGGCTTTAGTTAGACTATCTGTGTACCAAATTTCATTTAAATCGGTTCAGTAGTTATGGCGTGAAAGCAAGACAGACAGACAGACATACATACAGACAGACAGACATCAGAGTTACTTTCGCATTTATAATATTAATATTAGTAAGGATTTGCCTCGGGTCTGGGTGTTTTTCTATATATAATATGTATTTGCAATAAGTAATATATCAGTCATTAGGTACCCTTTGATTACTTTGGGGCTAGATGACGCTGTGTGTAATGTCCTAAATAAATAATACCTTATTTATGAATTTAAGTGTACGTAGCTTAATCGTAAAATCTATAATAATATTAACCAGTGGTCGGCCACTGGCCGAAATTCGACTATAATATATTTAATTTAATAATTAATATATTTTTTATGCATAATTTAAAAAAAAATATTAGCATTCTGCACTCCTTCTTTAAATAAAATATAAGTGTGTACAATTTCGTACTCCTCCGTCCACACAATTTTCGTAAAAAGGGATACCAAGTTTTTGCTTCACGTATATAGATAATGCCGGACATTACACACAGCATCATCTAGAGCCATACCATAACATAAGTAAGCTTATGTTATGGGTACTAAATTACTGATATACTGATATACTAACGATATACTTTTTTGTAAATACATACGTACATATATACATACATCCAGACCCGAAACAAACACTAGCAGATCATACAAACATTTGTGCCGCGGCAATTGGATCCGCAACATTCTGCATCTCACCCATTGGCCCACTGCACCACAGAGGTCGTCAAACCCAGCAGTAAGTGCAATTGAGCTTCTTTCTGAATACAGGACAGCAGCTAGTACAGTTTACGCGTTCGTAGACCGTCCTCGTACGAAGGCGGAGAATGCTACGAACCCGACGGATACTGCACTAGCTCAATTGTACGCGCATATACAAGCGTTACCTGACTCGCAGCAGAAGAGGCGGTTAATCAAAAACTTCAACAGGCAGAATGGATATGGTATGTTTTATATAAATCTTAATTCACTTCAATACAGTACAATACAATCATTTATTAATAACACCAGGTTACAGGTCAGTTTTTGTACAATAGGTAGGTATATTAAAATATACTTTCATTTAAAAACTAATTCTAAAACATTCAATTAATTACATTCAACTTTGTTATTTAATATATTTCATTCATTCTATGTCAATATAATAATAAAACTAATATAGAATAAATAAATCACGGTTCTAAAATTATAAAATATCAATCATAAATATATTAATTAAATCAGTGGTAATTCATAGAACTCATTTACTGAGTAAAATGAGTTGTGAAATAGCCACTTGGGTAATCTTATTTTTAATACCGCTGTGGAAGTTGCATCTTTTTTTATAGTATCCGGTAGCCTATACACTGAGGGACCCTTCTTTGTATAGTGTTACTAGTTACTTAGAATCCGTGTAGAGAAAGGATTAAAGTGTGCCATTGGCTCCATTCGGGCACCTGGACTTCAAACTTTTTATAACAAGCCGGTTTTCCTGAGAGTACTGCGCATACATTTTTTGTTCAGAGAAATCCATTGGTGCGCGACGTGTAACTGTGACTCATCTGACTCACAGTTAGTGCAAAATTAAAAAAAAATAAGTAATGCGAAATAAAATAAAATATTTGCCATTGGCCTCAATTCTGTTGGCACCAACCTAACTAATTTTAGCTAAAATTAGGTTTTGAACTGTCAAATTAACCTTTGTTATTCTGCTGCAACCGTATCGTAATTTAATTTTATCTAACTTAATTTAAGCCTTCCTAATTTAGTTAGATGGTACAAACCGAATAGGTTTTACAAATGCTATGACTAACTAAATATATTTTTGACAATTCCTAATTTTTGAAATGAACCAACCGAATTGCCATCATTGCCCAAGTGCCTACTTCTATTTTCTTTAGCATGAATGCTACTTCAATTTCAATCTCAAAGTCTTTATTGCTAACATTAGGTAGATATATCTTCATTACATAGTATAAAACAAAGTCGCTTCCCGCTGTCTGTCTGTCCCTATGTATGCTTAGATCTTCAAAACTACGCAACGGATTTTGATGCTGTTTTTCTTAATAGATAGAGTGATTCAAGAGGAAGGTTTATATGTATAATACATACAGAATTTAGTAGAATAACACTGATAATTTTAGAGGTTAGCGTATATGGGTTCAACGTATTAGAACTACTGAGCTGCAGCAACGCGTGGCCGGGTCTATTAGTTATATTATATAAATCTTCTGTGCGTATGTTTGTAATTAAACTCCTCCTAAACGGCTGGACCGATTTTAATGATTTTTTTTTGTGTGTTTTCAAGTGGATTCGGGAATGGTTTAGATTTACAATTAGATATTTTTTTTTAGTTATTTTTTCTTTTTAAAACGCCAGGACGAAGTCGCGAACAGGACAGCTAGTAGTTTATAATATTATAACAACACTATCTAGCCCTAAACTAAGTATAGCTTGTATAACACGCAAACAATAAACACCTACGTTCAAAAAAACAAATGTTAGTTCTGGAATGGAATCAAACTCTAACCTACAACGCAAAAGTTCGTGCTACTTTTAACTGAGCTGATAGGCCAGTCAAAGGCAAAGGCCACAACGCCCTTTAGCTCTTTTGTAAAGAAGCCGCGCCAGACGAGAGAGTTACGCGATGGAAAGGCACTATAGATAATGTTAGATGCTAAGCGCTTGTGCGAGCTTAATTGCACTTTGTTGCGTCCTAGCCAGAGTCGCTATTTATATAAACGTTTTTGTAGAGACCACCTACTTGTACTAATAAGTATTCTGTGGTATAATTACCTATTTAGTTTAATATTTCAGGCACACCAATACAAATCCAGAGGACAGGTAAAGTGGCAGGTTCTAGAAGTTTCGGCGATTCGATCAAACGGCACATCTTTAACAAGGGACTACTCAACAAAACACCAAAGAAAGGATCTGGCTCCAGCATCAATGTTATAGATGAGGTGAGGGTATACCTGGACGTAAAGGAAAGCTCCGGGTTCGATACCCGTGACAAGACAATTGTTGCGCGTTCTAGCAATATTTCTATGTACCTAACAGAGATTTTAATAATTGTGTTTATGTCAATTGATTGAAATTGTCTTTTATGATCACATTATTAGTTAATGTGGCATTAAAGTATGGTATGTCCTTGTGATTATGACGTCCATGACTAATGATTGCAACATTTTTAAAGCCACATTAGTTAATATTTAATTATGAAATAGTTTAAAATCTATGTTTCCGCTTCAGCTACTGTGATGTCTAATCAAGCATGTCATTAACTTAATCGAGCATTGATATGGCATTCCTGTCCGAGTTTACGGCTGTTGCATTGGCACAATGTATCTATGAGTTCACTTAACTGTTTATACATAAAAAAAAAACAACCGTGAAATTATATTATATGAAGCTTTTATTGAACTTTATATACCGAAATGTACTGTACAGTAATTATCAGTAATATAAAATACAAGTCAAACAGTTGAGCTATCTAAGAACCGTTGAAAACGACCTATAGATAGCTCTACTGATCCAGATCACTACCAGTGGGAGAGTCCCATGAAACTGGCGGCAGTGCTGATTCGCTGGGCCAGATAGGTGCCAGGTTTTATTTGGATTAATTGCCATATCAAAACGATTGTCTGTTCTATCTTCTATTATCATTTTCATTACAATAACATGTGTCTCTATCGCTAACATTTCCCCAGCCGCACGTTCCACAGAAAAAAGGAAAGCTTCGCTTCAAAGACGAAAAGATCGACGTATCCCACAAAAATATTGTACTCAAAAACTTGGCGAACAAAATAGCCAGCTCAGAGTCTCTAGATGACGATTACGAATCAGATGCTAGCAATGAAAGCACTCTATCAGACAGCGCATTGAATAGATCACGGAAAAGAAGCCCCAAGTTCGTATCAGAGCCGAATTTGAGCGTCCTCGACTCTGAAGAAACACCAAAAAACACTAAGAAAGCCAACACTAGACTGTTCAGATCCAAAGTTCTATCAGCAACAAGTCTGAACAAGAAATACAGAAAAAGAAACCCTATTAGAGGAACACCCACGTGCGTTTCTTGCTTTGACGACGACACGTCAGACGCATCTCAAAACGAAACAAGTCCAACCATGGACACGCCAAAGAAATCTGAACCTAAAAAGGATGATGTGAAGCTTCATTATCTAACGAGTACGCCGGGGGTGTCGGAAGCGATGGTTTTCGAGGAAGAATGCTCGACACCTTATTCGATTAATTTTAGAAGAGCGTCGATGTCACCGATTACTAAATCCACGCAAAAGCTGTCGAAAGCTATGCAGGTTTGTTGCATGACGCATGTTAACCATTTCTATACCTATCTTTCTGTCAATGTCGCATCGTATTAATCTATTTACTTAACATTATAGACAAATATTTGGTACTATTCCGCCAATGTAAATAAATTTGACACGTGTTTCGCCTCCACGAGGCATCCTCAGGAACAATTGACTCGCTCCGCACTGTAACGAAAAAACACCAAAATTCTTCTCTGCAGACTCGTTGCTTCGCCGAGCGCTAGATTGAAATTGAAAATCAGTTCAGTTCAGTTTCAATCCAGCGCTCAATCTGTTTCATGTTTTGAGTTTTTCCGCAAAGTCACGTCTGAATAAATTATCGATCTATTTACTTATTAATAACATTAGTTGATTTTTCGTTTGACATTTCATAAAGTTAAAGTTACATCTATACTAATATTATAAATGCGATAGTGTCTCTATCTGTCTGTTTGTTACGTACGTTTTCACGGCTAAATGTCTGACGGATCTTGATGAAATTTGGTAAGAAGATGTATTGCATTCGGGGCAAAAACATAGGCTACTTTTTGTCTCAAAAAACAACCTTGAAGGAGGTTAAATAGGGGATAAAAGTTTGTTTGGGTAGCTCGTATTTTAATAAATTGGTTTTTCTTGTGTCATTTCTTGTTTTATTCAGTAATCTTAGTGGATTTTTTAAATTGTGACTTAGCAAGTGTAGATAATTAAATTTTAAGTGGGTTATGTTGCAATGTGATTTGTACGACGAGGAATCCAAGATAACTGTACGACACTTGTTCCGCGATGGCGTTTAGAATAGACATATGCCGAACTGTGACTGGTGACGATATTATAACAAAACAATCACTTGATACCATCTTTTATAAAATAACAAACGGCGATAACATACGACTTTGTGACGTCTTACTACTTCTTCTTGTTCTTTGTTAATGGCATGTGACATAAAAATGATAATTTTGCCAGTGTCAGTGTTTATATTTGTCTATAGTCAATTTGTTTGTTAATAAATTGTGAGTCGATGGTTAATTGTCAATTCTAAACGTCATCGCGGATTGACCGTCTAAACCTTTCTTGGGATTCCTCGTCGTTCAAATCACATTGCACCACAATACACATATAATTCAATTGTCCATACTTGTCCCATGTAGTTACAATTTATTTATTAAAATTCCGCTAAGATTACTGAATAAAACATGCAATAAAACGAGTAAAAAATATTAAATTAGCAGAACTATGTTACTTCATGAAATGACAAACGAAGAATCGACGTTTTACTATACACTAAACACTTGACATTGGCAAAATTGACAAGACAGATGCCTTTATCGGAAGAGAAGATGTAGATTAGGTTAGGTAAAACATCAAAAACAATTTATTTAGCGATGTCATGTAAAAAGGTAAACTTATCTCTATAAAGCATCTCCTCAAGTTTATATGAAAGTCGGTTAGTTTTCACAAATGTATAAATTACTTCGGTTAAATATAAACTTGATGCGCCTTTGTTTTCGATTACTATTAGTTATAAAATAAATGTCGGAGTCGAGCATCATATCAGCCTTTATGAAGTCCACTGCTGGACATAGGCCTCTCCAATAGATTTCCAGGAAGAACGATTTTGAGCCCTTTCCATCCACCGACATCTTGCAATCATTACAATGTCATCACTCCATCGGGTGGGGGGTCGTCCTACGCTTCGTTTTCCTGTCCTTGGTCGCCATTTGAGAACTTTTACTCCCCAACGGTTATCAATTCTGCGAGCTATATAGCCTGCCCATTGCCACTTCAACTTGCAAATTTTGAGCGCTACGTCGGCGACTTTGGTTCTTCTACGGATTTCCTCGTTGTGGATTTTATCACGTAGTGAAACACCCATTAATATTGCGCTTCTATATCATTTTAGTGTTTTAATTGTCTCAGGAATAATTGAAATAAAAGCTTTGTGTTTCGTTGTAATTCGAGCAAAAATAATTATTTTGTATGAAAGACGCCATTTTATAGAAAATTAGCGACCCGCCCCGGCTTCGCACGGATGCAATGCTGATATTAAATATACTACAGAATGTCTTTATATAAAACGTTCTCTAAGAGAATAACATAACCTAAGAGAAAGACATACCATGGCGGACTTTTTTGTAGAACTTTTAAAGGTGTACAATACTGTAGTACATTATTTTGATCTATCTCGTAGGGTTCAGCCAGCGTTTGCAATGTAAGCGCAAAAAAATGAGTTTATTTACGACATCACATTAAAAACCTCTAAAATTATCAGTGTTTCTCTACTATATTATACATGTATTATATATAATAAACCTTTCTCTTGAATAACTCTATCTATTAAAAATGCATCAAAATCCATTGCGTAGTTTTAAAGATCTAAGTATACATAGGAACAGACAGACAATGAGAAGCGACTTTGTTTTATACTATGTAGTGATAACCAACGACAAGATACGACTTTGTGACTTCATACTATAAACAATATAAACACTTGACACTGGCAAAATTTACATTATTACGACATATATCATTAACAAAAAAGAAGATTAGTTTTAAGACAACTAACGTGTGTAGAGACATTGGTGGCAATTCGGTTGGTTCATTTCTAAAATTAGGAATTGTCTAAAATATATTTAGTTAGTCATAGCATTTGTAAAACCTAATTGGTTGCTACCGAATCTAATATCTAACTAAATTAGGGACGCTTAATTAAATTATATAAAATTAAATTAGGATAAGTTGGTAGCAGCAGAATACCAAAGTTTCATTTGACAGTTCAAAACCTGATTTTAGCTAAAATTTGTTAGGTTGATGCCAACAGAATTGAGGTCGTTATCAATGATATTTGGCACGAGTTTATAATATTGCATAGCTAACTATACCAAAAGAAACTCGACAATATGTTCAAATTCTAAATTTTCCATCGGTTCTTCGGACGGCTCTTGAAGCAAAGTTGTTTTTTTTATACTGAGCTAACAAACATGCATACGGCCAATGGCAAGTGATTGATGGCAAGTGGATATCACATGCACAAAGACCCTAGAAATAGGTTCTTTAGTCTGTTTCCCCAGTAATTTAAATTGCTACAGTGCATTTCGAACCTATGCACAACTAGCTGCTGCCCGCGGCTTCGCACGCATGGTACCTACATAAAAAGTAGCCTATGTCCTTCTCGAAGGTCCCATCTATCTCCATACCAAACTTCATCAACATCGGTTCAGCTGTTTAGACGTGAAAACGTAGCAGACAGACAGACAGTTACATTCGCATTTATAATCTTAGTAGGAAACAACAGCCTAAAATTTAATGCTTCTAGTTCTGAAAATGACAATACTTTCATACAATATTTCATCCCCCTTTTCTACCCTTTATAACACTTTTTTCCAATTAAAAAGTAGCTTATGTCCTTTCTCAGGTTTTAGACTATCTGTGTACCAAAATTTCATTTAAATCGGTTCAGTAGTTTTGGTGTAAATGCGAGACAGACCGACAGACAGAGTTACTTTCGCATTTATAATATTAGTAAGGATATTGCTTGCACACTACTTCTTAGAGATAGAATATCTGTCACTGTTCTGATACCCACCAAGACCGACTCTTGCTGTAGACTTCTAACACCAGTTATTAATGCAGTTAGCAATGGTTCTGCCCAGATTCTGTATCGCATCTGGCATGTATAAAACGCTAGATAATAATAACAATAAATAATGCCGGACGTTTTACACATCATTATCCGGCCTCAAAGTAAGCAGAGCTTGTGTTATGGGTACCACATGACTGATATACTACTTATATACTTTTTTATATAAATACTGCATATTATACATAGAAACATAGATGCTGGACAGCACCAACAATCTGATAGGGGTGCTGGCTAGCAGACATTGCAGTGATCTGCAAAAGCACTAGATGTCAAGCCTGATCATCCCTCGTGCTAAACAAATTTGTTATTTAAATAAACTTTTTTTTATATGCATTATTATAGAATTTTTAATTATCTAAAATTGTGTGACATTTATTACTCTAATCTATGGATGTTTGTGTTGTCTAAATCAATGAATGAATTAAATTAAATTAAAACCATTATTCAAGACACAATTAATTTCAGGAATCAATAATGACGCCGCGTTCCCGTAAGCCCCTTATAATGACGTCAGACCAGCGCGACAGCCTACCACCGACCAATGAGACAGAGCGAGAAAGCGAGACGCCTAAATCGGATATATACCGCTCTCTGTCCCCCAAGAACGACAGCGACTTTGTGTCTTCGGATGACGAGGATATGAGCAGATCTACGTTTTCTGGCGAACGGTGCGTATTTTAAAGACAAAGTATACTTTAAACAAAAAAAAAAACGCCGTAGAACACTCGGTTGGAACGAAGTTCCTTTCGTAGTATATTATTATTGATAAACGTATTATATTATTGATTAACAATATACAAATGAATGAATTACTAGCGTCTGAGAGCAATTAAATGAAACGCAGAAATAACTAATGAATTGAAGGAATGGTAGAAAATTTCGTAATATAATTTTTCGAGTTTTATTAAACACTTTAATGTACATCATTCAATTCATCTAATTCATTCGTTCATCTAATTAATTAATTCGATTTACACTAAAGAAAGCGTCGTGACGGAAATTTGTGACGAAAAAAATCTTACACTTTTTTTCGCCTAACCACCATCCGCCAAGTCCGTACCGTGCGATAAAAAACTTCTTTACAAAAAACCACGTCACGCAAAATATCTACCTATACCTAATGAGACAAAGAGCTTAAACAACATATACACACATACACAAACACATAACACCTTTTTGTATGGTGCAGTAATCTATATATTAATACGTGAAGCAAAAACTTTGTACCCCTTTTTACAAAAATTGCGCGGACGGAGAATTATGAAATTTCGCACACTTATAGTTTATATAGAGGAGTGCAGAATGCTAATATTTTTTTTAAATTATGCATAAAAATGCATTAAATTAAATTTAATTATGCTCCTAGTAATACTAATAATGTCGGACATTTCACACAACATTATCTAGCCCCAAAGTAAGCAGATTTTGTGCTATGGAATACCACATGCACATGACTGATATACTACTTATATTGTTCTTTTTTTGTAAATACATACATATTATACATTGAAACACCCAGACCCGAGATACATACTTGCAGATCATACAAACATTTGTCCCGCGGCGGGAATCGAACCCGCAACCTTCTGCGTCTCAGCAGGGCTTGGTCCACTGCGTCACAGTGGTCGTCAATGAGACGTCCATGAGCTTCCGTTTTGGTGTAGAAGTGTATTTATAATATTTTTTATTAACTTTTCAGGTCAAGTCCATCAACAACATCTCCACCAAAGAATCCTTTCGAAGCCCGTTCCACATCGATCGGAGAAATCAGTCCTTTACGCTCTCAAACCATGCGATTCTCCACCAGCCAATCCCTAGTCCAGGATCTAAACACCACACTGTGTGAAGACACACCAACGTTTACAATAACACATGATAAGCAGAAATCACTATCCGAACCCTTCAAAGAGTATTTACAAAGTAGATCGGTACTGACAGCGCATCCGATCGATCTATCGATATTAAATAAATCGAGTGATAACGAAATGCTCTCCGATTCGCTTATGTATTGTCTAGACGGTAATGTTCCTAGCGATTTAACTCTATCGATAAGCAACCTCGCTGTCGATAGATCTCCGTTGAAAAGTATTCGGAATATCGATAAGAGTCCGAATAGAAAGAGGTGTGCTAGTTCTAACATCGATGGTTGTACTAGTGATGTGAAAAAGGTTATTGTGGAGAAGGAAAATGAATTCGTGATACGAGAAACTGAGTTATAGTGAGTTTTTTTGACTTATTTTTTATTGCAAGATGGTGCGGTACTACTTTCTGGTTCGTGGTTGTTGGTAAAAAAGACAATAAAATTGCCAAAAAATATCAGAAAGTAGTAAATGAGTGAATATTTTCATTATTTTACAATTCTTATGATTACAATGTGCATTTTATTATGTTAAGTTTCTAATACTTCACAAAATGGCTACGATTTTAACGGTTTTGACCGGTTTTAGTAGGATTTGTTACTGATTTAGTACGTAAAGTATATTTTATTAAAATAACCATGACAATACCATGCAATGCATTTTAATTTTAAAAAAATAGCCATAATCATAGTAGGTACTAATCTAAAAGAATATAATCTTTATACGAGAAAGTCGTGTTAGTTACACCACTAACATACTAAATAAATCGCTCGACCGATTTGTATAAAATTAGAAATTAAAATAGTTAGTTACTTGGATTAGGATATAGGCTAATTTTTATCTCAGAAAAACAACGGGAACGGGACGCTCGAAGCCGCAGGTAGCCGCTATCGCCATCTATTAATATTTTTCCGTAACTTTGTTAATCTCTGTAATTATTACTATCATTTGAATAGCTATCTTTTTTTTTAATAGCGATATTAGTATTTTCATATTTTTTGTGAAGTTGTAAACGCCCAACGAGGTGGGCACGGGTCAGCTAGTACTAGAAATAAAGAAAAACACGCTCTTCATACAGTTAGGCTCGCTAAAGATATTAAATCTTTTATAGGGCAGAGTGTACGATTCTATAACAAGGCCCCAAGCGACGTGTTAGATTTGTCTATTGGCAAATTTAAAAAGGTAATAAAACAATAACTGTCTCTTAAAGCATATTATAAAATATCAGTTTCTGTTTTTATCTTGGGATGAATCTGCTCCAACTCGACTCAGCATCCGTAACAAAATTGGCAAGGATCACACAAAAAATTGTTAAGACTAAATGAGTTTCTTGCTGGATTCTTCTTGAACTGGGGTTAGGAGGAACCGGCATCTAGATTCACTAGCATGTAAGATGACTCGCAGTGGCCCTTGTGATTTTATTAAATGAAAAAAGATATATATTTCATTTTCAAAACATACAAGAGTTGCACTATACATTTTGATAAACACGGGTTTTAATTTTACTCACGTATTATTTAGTCGATGGAAGCACCGACACTGTTTCGATTCATCTAGAGAATCTTCATCAGTAAGTTTGATCCGCGGTCCGTGAGTTACCGCTCGCGTTTTCGGTTAGCACGGTGGGTTGAATCGAAACATTGTCGGTGCCTCCATTGACGAAATAATAAGTGAGTATTTATATTGACGACCTCTGTTTCTCAGTGGGCTAAGGTCCGGCTGAGACGAAGAAGGTTGCGGGTTAGATTCCCGCCGCGGGCAAATGTTTGTATGATCTGCAAGTATTTGTACCGGGTCTGAGTGTTTCTACTTAAAATATGTATTTACAATAAAAAAGTATAAAAGTATGTTGTATGTTAGTATGTTATGTTGCACCCATAACACAAGCTTTGCTTACTTTGGGGGATGCTGTGTGTAATGTCCGGGATTATTTATATTATTTATTTATGTTTCTAAAGTAACGTAAAAAATCACCGACCTACCATTATTTTTAACGACCATACTAGTAGTTTAATAAATTCAAAAGTGTTCACAGCTAAACGGATGAACGGATTTTGATGAAATTCACGAAGATAGATGTATATTAGGGACGGACATAGGCATACTTTGTATATAGGTACCACGTGTAAAGCCTTTCAACTAGATCTATCCGAGATCGCTCACCACCCTCTCTCAAAGTTGTCAAGATCGTCCCTCCAACGCTTTTTCGGGGGACTGCGACACCGCTATCCGTCATGCTGCCAGGGTGTTATTATGTTGACCCATCTGTCAGAATTCATGCGACTCACGTGTCACGAGCCCTGCCCAGTCCCGTTTAATAAAAGATTGCCCTATTAAAAACAGATTTATCGAAATTCAGTGCGATTTGACATTTGGAAGCGAGCTGGTATCAGCTATTAATTAATTAATTACGATTGTTATGCATCGGACAGATTGCCAATACTCGTGTAAAAATCCGATAAAATTCATCATTTTAATTAGCTGTAAATATAATTGGATTACTGCCCAATACGGATATAGATGTCAATCTGAGATAGTGTTATCGGTAAAATACCAATAAAGATATTTATACGAGATTCGTCACTATGTCGATTTTTAAATAAATAAATATAAATATCAGTTGAGCTATCTATAGATCGTTTTAAGCGGTCCTTAGATAGCTCAACTGTTTCACGTGTATTTTATATTATTTTGTACATTTCTGTAAATATTTCTGTAAATAAACTATAATATAAATATTGGTGGACAATGCACACAACACCATAGTCCCAAACAAAGCATAGCTTGTATTATGGTGACCAGATGACTGATACTTATACATTTTTAAATACATATAGTACTTTATAAGACCCAGCTACAGAACAAACACCTATGTTCATCATACGAATGTGTGTCCTGGGAATGTAACCCTCAACCTACAGTAGACAGAGCTACTACAAAGTGAGCATCAGGCCAGTCAGCTCAATCGCTAGTTAAATAATTAAATAAACTATAATAAAAAACCCGACTTATTGACTTATTGACTTTAACCCGACTGATTTTTTACTAAAAAGTAAAAAATCCCTTGACCTTCGTCTTCATCATCAGACCCCTGAATGACAGTCACAATCCATCTAGATGTATAGTTCTCATCAATATAAATTATCATTAGGCTCCATCACCAGATCGACTCTAGACCTTCATTAAAATACTTAATGAAAAAAAATTACAAACGCACTCCACTACGATTTTCAAAGGTTCCCCTCGATTTCTCTGGGATGCCATCATCAGATCCTGGGTTCCTTATCATGGTACCACCCTTGGGATATCTCCTTTCCAACAAAAAAAGAATCATCATAATTGGTTCATAAACGCCGAAGTTATCCGCGAACACACATATTTAAAAGCTGGGTCTCTTCAAGTCAAGAGCAAATAGGTGTCTTCTAGTTCTGCGTGCCTCATCGTCGGCCGCATCGTCGGTTAACATCAGGCGAGATTGTGGTCAAACGTAGGTTTATCTATGATAAAAAAAACAGCAAACTAGCATACGGCCCACCGGATGAGTAAGTGGTCACCTTAATCTATGATGCTTACTTTTTTAATTATTTATCGTAATCTAGGATTTGCAGTTTTGTTATTAGTCTAGTTTCATCTAATAAAGTGTAGATGTAGATATGCCGTACTTAAACCAATTTGAATCCACATGTTGTATTCAACTCGCTTTATAACTTATGAATTAGGTAGATACAAAAAAACAATTCAAACTAATTTCTACAGTAGGTAATTGTTAAAAATAGACGTTATGCCAAATACTTAATTAATAGTACATTGTACACTTAAGCGAGAAAGTGCCCAATTCCTATAGCCGCGGGCCTTAAAACACACGAGGTAGGACTCGCACTTTCTCCCGAGTGATACATGTATGTGTAGTGGTTTATACTACACCTACAAGGAAAATAAAAATGAGAATTATTTTTTAATTGAAATAAAATCACCAAACCCGCGCATGCCTATATTACTTAAGTTCTTTTTTTCAAAATATTGTTCGGAAATCGGAAGAGGAATGAATCATTTGGCGGACTTTGAGTAAAAACTTTTTGTCGTTTGACCTATAATGAAAATAACCATAGCTACATAGCTATATAACCATAGAGTTAGAAATGAAATTCCATGGACTTTTCCGTTCCGCCTGAAATTATGTACTTTCTAAGTTATATTTGGAAAAGGAATGGGCAAGTTTCTCATTCTCTTATACGTGAGTAAAGCCCGTGTTTGTCAAAATGTATAAGAAATTGACTGTTCAAGTATTGGGTACAATTTTATTTGCTTGACCCAAAAAATGACCGGTCCATTGACCCATTCAACTAATGGAGAAATAGCATAATTTTACAGACCTTATAACTTAGAATCTATCGCTTTAAGATAAAAATAAAATATCTCAAATTAGTTTTAGTTATTATATGAAGCTAATTACCAAAAGCTGAACATATGTTTTTTGTGTTTTTTGATTATTTTGTTTTTTATTTAGTATGAAATCTTAATTTGTTCAACTTTAGGAATCATGTTCAAAACTTGAACTTATTTATATATTTACATGTTATTCGTTCAACTTTAAGGTGTTGTTCCTTAAAATGAACAGATTTCCCTAAGCAAAGGGTAGAAAAGGGCCAAATAAACTGTTATCAGATGATGAAGAAGATAAATTGCTACTTGGATTTATAATTTTGCCAAAGTTGGCTTTCCTGTAAACGCAAATTATGAAATTAAAGGTTCGAACCTGAAACCAGGCAAAAAATGGTTGCAGCTATTTTTGCAAAGGCACCCTAACATCACGAAAAGGCATGCAGAAATCATTTCTAATTTATAAAAATCTAAATTTATAAAACTAAATTCATTTAAAATGTTAGTTCAATTATTGGAGGCAAATCGTTCATAATGAGGGGTCGGCGTTCATCTATAGGGGAATAATCCAAAATCTTCGACAAATAGTAATTTTGCAAAAAAAACTAGTAGACATAGTATTTTTTTTTTCAGCAGTCAAATCTTGAGTATATAAGTAATTATTAAAAAATACTGGCAAGCGATAATATCATAAAGTAAAGGAGGAAAAGCTACTCAAAGTTGTCAAAAACGCTTAATAGTTCATCTTTTGGTGCCACTACCCTAATTAACTTTATACTACAACTGAGAAACTTGCCCATGCCTTTTCCAAATATAACTTAGAAAGTACATAATTTCAGGCCTACTAAAATGCAGAACGGAAAAGTCTATGGAATTTCATTTCTAACTCTATGGTTATATAGCTATGTAGCTATGGTTATTTTCATTATAGGTCAAACGACAAAAAGTTTTTACTCAAAGTCCGCCAAATGATTCATTCCTCTTCCGATTTCCGAACAATATTTTGAAAAAAGAACCCAAGTAATAAAGGCATGCGCGGGAATTTCTTCGAAATTTGGATTTTTCACTTGAGCTTTCACTTCACCGTGAGCTCGAGCGGCAACGAGCGGACCGCGGATCAAACTCACCCTGATGAAGATTCTCTAGATGAATCGAAACAATGTCGGTGCCTCCATCGACAAAATAATACGTGAGTGAAGCCCGTGTTTGTCAAAATTGTTTGTACAACTCACGAAAGTTTTGAAAGTCAATTTCTTTTTCAAAAAGCTTAAAAATGAGAATTTGTATAAATATAATCAAAGCTTTATTTATCAAGTTCTTATTTCGTATAAAAACCACTCAAATAGATCATTACTTCTTGCTTTAATCTAACAAAATGCTTAAATTGGGAAGGCACTACCTTAAGTAGGTTTCCTAGTAAATCAGGTTTTCGGCGGGAACCACTCATACAACGACTCGCCACGAGCGCGTCAGTAGTAAAACTTTTGATGTTTTGATTGAAAATGACGGACAAAATATTTCCATATGCGGAAAAAAATATTGCACACATGTAAATAGCGAGATATTTTAGATTTTTTTGTAATTTTGTATTGTCAGTCAACTTTTGGGGGTCAGTCAACTTTTGGTGCCACTACCCTAGATACCAATCAGGAGTACCAGAAGGTACGTTACCCGGAGGAATCTCTCGCATTTTGTCGGCTCTAGAGATATATTTCTTTTGACTGTTTGCTCAGTAATTATTACACATGCTCCAGTGCTCTTCAAACCTAAACTAATGCTTGCACACTACTGCTTGGAGACAGAATATGTATATTATGTTGAGACCCACCAAGACAAACTCTTAGGCGCTGCGCAAACGTAGACACTTTTTGTTGCCGACACGGCACACCATCACAAGGAACCGTAGTGTCCTGTGGCGGTGATCGGACACAGTTGCCCGCTGCTACTACTGGCCACTGGTACAATTCGTTGCTTGTTTTCCGTCAGTCTCACGATGGACGTCGATGAAGATACTCAGTAAAATTGTAAGGAAATTTGTTAATATTGCTTGTGTCTTCAACTGACTACTTTTAGTTTCCAGTTACCGAGACCGAACACTTTCAAGGAGTATGTGTCAAGTTAGAGCAACTGGACACAAAAAATGTTAACGTATGCGCAGGGAGTGGATGATTTCATACGGGTTCTATAAAAATCAAATATTCATCGATAGTTTGTATCTGACACAAGACACAAAAGTGTCTACGTGTGCGCCCTGCCGAATCATTTTAATAAGAGTTTATATGAAGCCCTTGCATTTGCAATGACTTTAGAATTTCAAACCAGTGTGGTGAAAACATTAAAATGCGCCTCAGAGGCTCCTTTCGCGCTTCGGGCACACGTCTCTGAACTTTATGGTTCTTCGACATGAAGGTTTCCTCACGATGTTTTCTTTCACCATTTGAAAGTACTGGTACAGCGCACATACAATTTTCAATCAGAAAAAAACATTGTTGGATTTGGTGGATTTGGATGGAACCATTGGATCGGAATGCAGGGCTACTATCGCTAGATCACTAGGCCAGTGTTCTCGTTTATTGTTGATAACAATAATTATAAAAATATCACATATCAGAACTACAGTAGTAGTCGATTGAAATGTTACATGAGCTTTGGATTTATTAGAGGACGCAATTTTATTTTTGGGACATGTGTCCCAAACCCTTCGTCAATAGAAGCTTAACCTCAAGTTTGTGGGGTTGCCAGCCTTGTGCCATCTTGGAAAAAGGGGTGAAAACACTTTTTCGTGATATGTCGGAAACTATGCGTCTTACAAAAAATTCGTAAATACTCGTACATAATTTGTAGCAAATTGTTTTGCCTACAAATATGTTTATATAACTTTTTGCCCTAAATTAAAAATTAAAGAAGTTATAAGCAAAAAAGTGGGATTTTTTTATAAAAATTGTCTTATTTGCTCTATAACTTTTTTTTTATACATTTAACAAAAAAATTACCTCAGACCAATCTTGTAGATGATCTTTTGAGGAAATTTTTTCCCTGTATTTTTTTTTAATTTCATACATTTAAAACACTGTTACAGCGCTCCAAAGTTGACTGGGTTCGTCAATGCTCATGAGAATCCGGTCAAAACGAAATGTTTAACTTATTTTTTTTTTATTGTAAATATATTCTTAAAAATTTTTTTGTTAAATTAGAACAACTTTACTTATTCATTCCTAACTCTTCCCCGCCACCTATGAGGTAGAGTCTGTAGGCGCGTTTTTTTTTACGTGGTATCCCCAGTAGGCCTACTCCACGGACATCTTGCCTATAAGGTAATCCTCGGCATCATAATATTTTCAATCACTTATTAGCTAGCTACTCTAATCTACTTTTTTTCGATGGTCCAGGCTGTGGCTCAGAATCTAAATCAACGTCAAATGTGAAAGTTTGAGGAATGACAGGTGTAAAAATTGGAGTCATAGTTGGAAGTTCATCTTCGAATTCATTTTCTTCCATTAACTTTGACATTTCCATAATGTTGCTGCATGTTTCGCCAGAACAATGGAGGCATACTGTAGAGCATTTCAGGCCTGCTTTTCTGCAGCCACACATGCTTCCACTGTTTCCTTTGCATCAGCAGAAAATTAATTTCATGAGATCGGGGGGTGCTCGAGGCTTGGAAGCTTGTATTGGCATCCAAATGTTTGCATGCTTTTTCCAGCCCCAATCTTCAGGATTTTGATATCTTCCGAGCCACGAATGGACCTGGTGATATACTCGGAGACTGTGAAAACGAACTGCATCTTGGAGGCAGCGATGATAAATTAAATGAATTTTTAGTCACTGTCTTGGCAAATCGTTTGTATCGCAAGCCGTCTAGTGAGTCGTCTTTATTACCGCCGTATAAAGCTATGAAAAAACGTTCGCCAACAAGAGTGAGCGATGGATCGACTTTCTCACTCACTCACAGGATGTTTCTCCATAATTTTTATTCTGTGTTATAAGATCTCCATACATAAAACTTGAAGGGCTATATAACTGAGCAGATGTGCGCCCTTTTGAAGGTTTTGAAAAGTAAATGTAAGGCTATCTTCTAATGCAGTGAGCAATACAAGAATGTCAATGTCCTCTGCCACAATAATTACAGAATCATGAGATCGGGATGCAGTAAGCGCAGCAGAGACGATGATTGAATCTGCATCTGATTCAGCTTGGTCGACAGAAAAACCCACCTCTGAAAGAGCAGTTTTGAGAAGATCTATCAAGTTAGATTTGGTTTTTTCATTACCAAGAAATTTTTCTTGAGATATTGTTAGTACGGTACTCTTATCAAATATAATTGCTGTACATTGATGCTTCTTCGTGCGACGCAGACGTTCCTATGACTTTGTTCCTGCTATATCAGGATTTTCGGAGTAACCATCAAATATTATTGTTGCAGATAGTCCATAATGTTCTTGCACATACCGGACATACTACTCAAGTATGTTGTTTAATGACGAATTCCGATCCCAAACCACTTTATGCAATAGAAAACCACCATCATTAACAAAATGACTTCTGTGAATGTTTTCAAAGGATTGGTCTAGTGGTGTAAAAACATTAAACAAAGACGACTTAGTACTTTTCCTCATGCCATCCTTAGCGAATAATGCCAATGAAAAAGGTGCTAATTCGTAAGCCAGATATTGTTTAATATCGCCAACTGTTTCTCTCGAAATACACATCCGTTGAAATAAAAGTAAGGGTTTGATGACGGCAGGAGATTTTTCTACTTCAATAGTGCTTGTCCATAGCACTAAAGGGAAGAACCTTTGATTTGCGATTAAATGACAGTACTTGAAAATTAGATCAAATGATGTTAGTTATTAGGCCTTCTCCTATTTCAATAGCACGATGACAATTGACGATATCTGATGCAACTATTCCATTTGCAATACAAATCAATTCAGTGCGATCTATAATAAAATCATAAGAAGAGAGCCAATTATAAATTTTTTCAAGGTCTTCATTGTCACGTTGGACACGTGCATCTACGTGCTGTTCTGAAGTATCCATAGCGATGTTACAGTATTCTGTAATCTGCTCGCAAACATCTTGTAAGCGTATCATTCCAAGAGTACATGATGCCAACGTGCTCTCAGTGATACCACGCCCGTGTGTTAACCCTCCAGATGATTTAAACATTCTCATGAGCGTTTGCCCAATAGTTTGGTCAGACCTCTCATATTAATTGGAGAATAAAATGAGAATTTTATTATCTGATTAATGTTTGGTCAGGTTAACGTTTGGTCAGAGAATAAAATGAGGTAGAAGAAACAGCTGAGCCTACATATAATAATAATAGTCGTAGCAGGCAGATGTTCCTTTGTCCCCAAACGTTAACTCAGAGCTTTTCTACCTGCTTAACATTGGGTAAGTTCTATGGTAAGGAAAACAGTTAGGAATGAATAAGTAAAGTTGTACGAATTTAACAAAAAATTTAAGAATATATTTACAATAAAAAATAATAAGTTAAACATTTCGTTTTGACCGGATTCTCATGAGCATTGACGAACCCGGTCAACTTTGGAGCGTTGTAACAGCGTTTTAAATAAATGAAATTAAAAAAAATACAGGGAAAAATTTTCCTCAAAAGATCATATTTTACAAGATTGGTCTGAGGATTTTTTTTGTAAAATGTATTAAAAAAAGCTATAGAGGAAAAAAGAAATTTTTTATAAAAAAATCCCACTTTTTTGCTTATAACTTCTTTAATTTTTAATTTAGGGCAAAAAGTTAGATAAACATATTTGTAGGCAAAACAATTTGCTACAAATTATGTCTGCCACGAATTTTTTGTAAGACGCATAGATTCCGAGATATCGCGAAAAAAGTGCTTGAGGTTAAGCTTCTATTGACCCCACACATGTCCCAAAAATAAAATTGCGTCCTCCAAAAATGCAATATTCGGTCCTTAAATTGTAACATTTCAATGGACTATAGGTATGGTTTTGGTTATTTAATACCACAGGTTTTGATATTCAAGGTTTAAAAACCGGTTTTCAGTTTTATGTAATAATGTTTTATTTTTCAATGAAGGTCTGTCATAGGAAGTAAATGATGATAAATCCTATCATGAACATGCATGACAGGTAGCAGTAGAACTGACAGCACATTCGATAGCAGCAGTTGACGAAGCGGTTACTCAAAGCTTCGTATCTGTTCTTTTCACTGAAAATTAAAAAATAAGGTTATGGGTCCAGTAAATTATACTAAAGATTTTTTGAACAAAAATTAGCTTCCTGTTTTTCCAAGAACCTGTCTAGGAATAATAAGCTATTACTAGCTGCTGCCTAGCGGACCCTGCCTGCTGGACCCAGGTCCAACCATTTCTAGCTGCAACCAATTTTCAAACCAAGTGAAAAGTGAACCTCTATACGATTTGTCTTACACACTCAAACCTTTCTCCCCGCTCTTTACGCAGCTCGAAGAAACATAACCTTATTAATATAGGTCGTCTTTAACGTAAGAGTCAGTACCCAACCCTTTCAATGGAGGTAATACGCCGCTTCAATGCCTCCGTAATGGCCTAGTAAGAGACGCGCTCGTAAGAGTTCACCTAAGCTGAGAAGAGCGGATAGTGTAAATTCAACCACTATAAAAAGTTGTCAAAATTGCGCGATCATAACGTCATGCTTTATTCTATTGGTGCATTTTACACCTTAAAGACGTAAAGGTTACGTTTCTACTAACTTGCGTTTGACAGTTACATATTTCGTGCCCGCCTTCGGTTTCGCCATAACTGTGTGTGTCTTCATACGCTTTGGTTGCTTCACGGCTAAGCTCACGTTTTTACGATTCACTGAATCTTCGTGAATTCTCATTTGCTGTGGCCATTCGATTTCCTGCTCACGCGGAACGATTTCTTGAGTATCTTTTTTAATTTTCTGTGGACAAAAATATATGAGTTAATGATCAACTTATAGTCGATTTAACTATTTAGAATGCCTAAGGATTTGTAGCATCCAGTTCCGCGCCTCCAACAGTACAATAATGCTAACAGTTTGTAATTCGTTGAACTGTTCTTGCTTCTTGCCGAAAATTCGACCAAATTTCATTTCATTCAACGTGAACCTTGTGATTGTATTGAAAAAAAAAAATGAATTTGAATTGATACCTTTGCGTTTTTTATCCAATTATTGCTAATCGTTAATGGTTAAAAGTGAATTGGTAGGTACTCATTTTAGCAATATACATATCTGATTACTAATTCATCAGCACTTCAGGAGATTTCAAAGATTATAGAGACATCACGAAAGATGCATTCTTCGCTATCACAGTTAATTAATCAAGTATTTAATTAAATAAAAACGATGAAAGAAAAAATATCGTGGAGAAACCAGCATGTTGTATAACCTAATACGCTTGAAGACATGAGCCAAGTACCTACAAGAGAAAGGAGCCTCTGAGGTGCACTTTAATCCTTTCATCACACTGGTTCAAAATAACTAGTGATACGATATGAAATAAAAAAATCACCTGTTTTTCCCGTTTCTTCTGTCCCTTAAAATCATTTTTGAAATCGCTCAATGCTTTATGCCGCTTGTACCATCCGTAGATAAGTGACCTTCTCGATTCTTTTTTTTCCGTTTTTGCCTTCTTTTTGGTAGTCCATCTTCTAGGATTGTTTAACACTGCTACGGTCGTTGGAGTGTCTTTACCCCTATACCGTTTTATAACAATGGGGACAGTCAAACGACGTGGTTCTTCGATGTAAACTTGGGGTCTGCAGAAAGTACAGTTTACATGAGATAGAACTAGTGACAAACAGCATTAACCTACAGACAAAAAGAAAAGTTGATTCGTGTCTTATGATATCATACAAGTACCTACTTATGAACTTAAAAGTAAGTAAGTAAATTGATAGCAAAATTGGTCGTCACTCAGCATGTGTTATAAATAGCGTTTAGAACGCTCTTATAACGCTGGTCTTCCGTGATAGACGTGTCTTTTCGAAGTAAAGAAGGCTGCCTTTCTTTGTAGGTATCTATCCTGGTTTGATATAGGTACTTAGGTTGAATGATTTTTAGATGAAACTTTGGATACCTACTAGAGATAGGTTGTGGCTAGGAAAAGCATTTAGGTAACTGCACACTAATGCTCGGAGGCAGAATATCTTGTAAGATGACTGGCCTGTCAGCTGGTAGTAGCTCTGCCTTCTGCGCTGTAGGTTTAGGGTTCTATTCTCACCCAGGATAAACATTGGTGTGATGAACATAGGTGTTTGTTCTGTGTCTGGGTGTTAAAAAGCATTATATGTAAGTAGTATTTAAAAATATATAAGTATATCATCAGCCGTCTGGTTACCATAATATAAGCTATGCTTAGTTTGGGGCTAGATGGTGTTGTGTGCAATGTCCTGCAATGTTTATATATATTATATAACTTTTTACCGTACATCAAAGGAGTGACGGACAAAATTGCGAAAGCCCTGCAGAAATTGTCCATAAAAACAATTTTTACTCCCTTAAATAAGATCTCACACTACCTGCGCTCACCTAAAGATAAGATTCCTCTTCAAACACCAGGAGTGTACAAGATTGACTGCAGCTGTGGGAGCTCTTACATCGGCCAAACAAAACGTACCATAGCTTGTCGAGTGACAGAACACATCCGGGCGGTCAAAAATATGGACACACAAAAGTCGGCCATAGCTACACATCTACTAGAATCTGGCTCAAACCACTGGATCGAGTTACACAATCCACAGGTAATCTCAACTGAAAAACATTACATCCCAAGATTGGTACAAGAGGCAATAGAGATTACCAAACACAGGAATTTCAATCGAGAAGACGGTTTTCAATTGTCTGGAGCCTGGAACCCTGTGGTGAGGATGTGTGGAAATCGTAAAAGTGAGGTACCAGTTATGCGTCCAGATACCGTGAGTGTTGTGTGTCGTAATCGTGATCGAGTTGTTAGTGACAGTGAAACCGGTAGTAGGGGTAATGTTCGCAGTAAAAGACTGAGAAAGAGGGTAGACCGTTTTGTCTGCCAATAACATCCACCCGCAAAGACTTCAGTTTATCTCGTGATCATGGCGCATGCAACTGTGCCGAAATATCGAGAAGCAGAAAAACTCATATATCATGGTAAATATCCCGTTTTGAGTGAAAATTTATATATATTTTCAAAGTTTTCAAAGACGAAAGAGTCAGTCCAAATTGTGATGGATGTCACTGATATTGACCACTTGAGTTAAATTGGTTATCCTAACCTTTTATACCTCGGTGGAATAAACATATACACCATTTTCAAACAATATTACCACAAGACAATTACTTTACGATTATCTTCTTCTTGCACCCGGCACAAACTTTCCCGTCTGAGCAAGAGCATCGCTTGCTTGTAGTCGATTGAAGTGTTCTTCTTATCATTTGGGCTCATAGTGTTTTAAAGTTCAATCCATAATTTGGAAAATTATCCAAATTGTTGTGCGGTCATCCATCGCATTGTTGTGACAGTAATTTTGACGTTCTTTACGTTTTCTTAAAAGTCTACTCACGCCACTTTGGCAAATGATTTGAACCTTTTTGGACATATTTTATATCACTCCTGCGATTATGGAACTTTGGATACAATCAATATCTGCCAGTTACCATTAGCAATAGGTATCTACCTATTATTTCAATTATTAGTCTGATTGTAACTGGAACAAGTTTTGACAAGACGGATAAGTATTACGTACCTACATTCAGTTTCTATCTCGGACCAAATAATTATAAATTATAAAAACGGAGACGGATTAAGACGGAGTGTCGCGAACAACTAAAGTGAAGCCTTAAAACCGTGCTCCTCTATGTATGTACCTACACGTACCCACACACACTCATACACTCAAACAATGCTAATAAACTAACTAATTAGTCTTATGTGGTACATGTCATGTCGTAAGCCAGTAAAAATCGTACAAAAAACACCTTTTGAAATGAAATGACAACATTTTTTTTTTATATATTTTGATCACGAAAAGTGGCTTAGACGATCTTTACTAGATGACGACGTGACATCTACTAAGAGCAGGGAGCATGATTTGAATGTATGTGTGTGGGTGATTGCGTGTATTTACACAGAGGAGCACGGTTTTGTTCTTTAATTTTTATGGTCTGAGGTTTCTACATAATATATGACAGCATGTCTGACAATCAACATCGATCTTCTCTAACACCAATTCATCAATAGTAACTGAAAGCTATTAGAATTCCATAATCGCCCGCAGAACACAATGTATGTAGCTTATATAAAGTTACACAAGTCGCAGAGTGTCACCAGTGGGTAAAGATATTTTAGACAAAGAATACCTACTGAGAGTGAGGCTTATGTAGAAGAAACATTGTTTGATTCAGTTTGCGTTTGATTGAACGCGCTCCAAAGGGTTCCAATAACCATATATTATCCATCGTCCTACATGACTCAACTTTATATCTCTACTACGCCCTCATGCGTCAAATATTTCTGATTTTATGAGCAATTTCTTCCTAAAACATCAGCCTAGAATAACATATAATATTGAAGGACGAACTTTATAAGAGTAGTAAAGTGGAAAAGAATGGACACAATTGATAGCCTTGTTGACAACATTGTCGTTGTAGGTACTATTGCACTCAAAACAAACACCCATCGTTTTGTCGTGATCCAGCGAATAGTTTAGTTTATTAAATTAAAATCGTTCTAGATACGGTGTGTTTGCCTCGAGTTTACAAACATGGTGGACTGTATTCTGTCTGATTTAATTTGCGGGCGCTGGGAGCACAAAACGGACTGTCATTTCTGAGTTGTAATATATGGATGTGGCAAAATCAACATCGACTTACATACACCATTGCGAATATCGTCAACCCCTGCCTCTAAAACGTCACAAAATGTGCTTGCCTTTCTTTTAATCTTCTTTTACTTTCCATGCCACTACTTCTTACTTCTTGAAGTTGTTTCGCAATACACATACCTAGGGCAGATTTTGCAGTTAAAACTTTGAGAAGGTCAAGAGGAGGATTCAGCTGGGTTGGTAGGCCAGTCAAAATAACATTTAAATTTGCACTAAATTTCCGATCCAAATTCTTTTTTTTATAATGTTTAGGATCACTTACTGAGCATAAAATCACAAAATGCTGACAGATCCAGGTGACGCTTCAAGCGCCATCTTGAAAAAACGTTTTGGTCCGATATCTCAGAAACTATGCACTTTAGGGCAAAAGTTATGGAGACCATTATTGTAGAGAATAAAATTTCGCATCTTTTGTTTTTAGTAAACTTATTTGTAAAACTTACCGTTTACGATTTATGGCTCATTTAATGAACCGGTTTTTCTATCGCGGCCGATAACTTTTGAAATATCAGATTTATCAATAAAATGCTTCAATCCATTTTTAAAGGTCAGTTTATTCTCTACAACTTTTGTTTCAAACTTTTTTTTCTAATGCCCATACTTTTTGAGTTATAAGACGTTTAATGTAGAAATGCCGACGCTCGGCGGGTGACGCGGCAGCCCAAAGGTTGTTTTCTATAGCAGGTAACCGTTTCTTTTATATCTCTACACAAATTTAATAAAATAATTTAATAAAATTTTGAAATTGTATTTGTTTTATGTTTTTTCTAAAAATACATTTTGGATAAATTTTTAAAAAATATTCCCTTTTCGTTTTCTTTCATTTTATTATAGCATTTGAACATAACATAATTAATTATAATTAGGTACTAACTATATTCTAGTTGTACGAAATATAATAAAATTAAATTAAAAAAAGTTCGTTATGATTGCAGGTAAGGAATTGAACTACATATTAATTTTTTACCACATAACTAATCGAGATATTTTTTTTAATTTATTTGTTGAATTTGTACCATTATATTCTATGCGTATCTTGAAATTTTCAACTTAACGCCCGGTAGTCCAACATTAAACGTCCTATAACTCAAAAAGTGTGGACATTAGAAAAAAAAGTTTGATTCAAAAGTTTTAGAAAATAAACTGATCTTTAAAAATTGCTTGATGCATTTTATTGATAAATCTAATATTTCAAAAGTTATCGGCCGCGATAGAAAAACCGGTTCATTAAATGGGCCATAAATCGTAAACGGTAAGTTTTACAAAAAAGTTTACTTTAAACAAAAGATGCGAAATTTTATTCTCTACACTAATGATCTCCATAACTTTTGCCCTCAAGTGCATAGTTTCTGAGATATCGGACCAAAACGTTTTTTCAAGATGGCGCTTGAAGCGTCACCTGGATCTGTCAGCATTTTATGATTTTATGCTTAGTAAGTAATCCTAAACCTTATAAAAAAAAGAATTAGGACCGAAAATTTAGTGCAAAGTTGACCAAAAAAACGTCTATTTTGACTGGTCTATGGGCAGCGTTTGGTAAACTACGTCGAGTTTTCTCGTCACCCATACTGCAATGTTTGAAAACGAAAGTTTTCAATCAGTGCGTCCTACCTGTTATGATATACGGAGCTGAAACGTGGGCACTCACAGTACGGATAGCCCACCAGTTTAAAGTCGCTCAGCGAGCTATGGAACGAGCTATGCTCGGGGTTTCTTTGATGGATAGAATCCGGAACGAGACTATCCGACATAGAACTAAAGTTGTCGACATAGCTCAGATACTTAGTAAGCTGAAGTGTCAGTGGGCTGGCCATATCTGCAGAAGAACCGATAACCGTTGGGGTAAACGAGTTCTTGAGTGGAAACCGCGGCTCGGCAAACGTAGTGTAGGACGCCCTCCGGCAAGGTGGAATGACGATCTGCGAAAGGCTGCCGGCAGAAGCTGGATGCGTCGAATTGAAGACTGGGCGCAATGGCACTCATTAGGGGAGGCCTATGTCCAGCAGTGGACTGCTATGGGCTGATGATGATGATGATGATGATGACTTCTTACTAACCAGTGCGGTGAAAGTCAAAGTCGAAGTATTTTTTTATCCAATGCATTCACAAGGAACACTTCGCTGGTCGTCCTATGTATTACATTTGGCAAAGTGAATTAACGATAAGGATTCATGGAAATTATTGCAATACTGGTTTAAGGTCTATCAACTTTGAAAATTAAAGATGTGTGGTCAGTAAATAAAACTGTATCTTTTACTACACAAATATATTTTACTACAAAAGTTAGATCGGTAACTTAAACTAGGAATAACAAAGGGCCTAATATTGAACCCTGTGGTATCCCTATATCAATAATTGATCGAGAAAACTCCTGAATCACCAACCACGTTAACTTTCTGGACTCTATTGAATAGATAAGACTGTATGAAGACAATCGCCCGGTTTTGGATGCCATAATATTTTTACTTTGAGATTAGGGTTGCATCACTTACACAGTCTAAGGCTTTATATAGATCACACCGATTGCATCCTCTGACATATCCCAGGCGTCAAATATATGCATTAAAAGCGTTATACCTGCATCAGTTGTTAATCGGAAATAAATAAAATAAAATAAATAAATATTGGTAGACAATGCACACAATATTATGGTGACTAGATGGCTGAAATAATACTTATACATTTTTAAACACATAAAAAACTTTACAACACCAAGACGCAGAACAAACAAAACATGTATGTTCGTCACATTTGTGTTACGAACAAACTCGTGGATGTTTGTCCTGCTCTGGTAGGAAATCGCACCTTCCACCTACAGCGCAGAAGGTATTGATTACTATGCATTTGGCCGTTTACTAAGTGAGATAATAACTGATAAAAAATGTTTTTTTAAAGATATTACTTAATACCAATATCGATATCGGTCTATAATTAGCGAAAAGATTAAAGTGCGCTTCAAAGGCTTCTTTCGTGCATTTGGCACGCAAAATATTTGTCCTGGGATGGACATTGACGAAACCTACATCACTACTACTTACTAAGCTGAAAGGCAAATCAGCTTTACTGTTTTCAAAAACCATACATTTGACTCATGCACAAATATATTCACGTTATACCACATCCATGAAGTCTTAGATACTATTATTTAGATATCTACGTTCATTTAGTAGAGCAATTCTCGGTATTTGTGTTCTAGAATTCTCCGAGTGGTAGGTACCGGTACCAAATCGAAGGCGCCTAGTTCGCAATTTGTAGACCAATTTAATGCCTTGGTGAATTCCAAGTTTACACGCTGATAGCTTCATTCTACAAACAAACCAGCTTACATCGTAGCTTGTTTAATTAGCGATGACCGAACTGAACAGATTGTGAGTTTCTTACTGTCTCTTTATTATGAAGTGTCTCGATTGAAGGTCAGTCAAAATCAGTACTTGGTGTTCATACACATACCCCAAGCATAGCTTATTTTAGCAAATCTTCAATCTAAACTCAACGATCTAAAGAATCGTAGTGTTGCACCTTGAGTTTTTGATTGGACAATAACTCATAATTAACGGCCCTCAGGTATATTTACCACAATATAAATAGGTATCTACTTAGGTACAATGCAACTCGGTTGTTTATCCAACTGGCTCAACTAGTCAGTTGCCCAGTCAATTAACGCCTCTCAGTAAGCTATCGGATACCTTGGTGTATACCTTGGTCTGAATTCATACAGTTCCGGTAAGGATAAACTTTATTAGGATGCAGATTGGCGACTAATTGGACTACCCAATGTATCCAGAGTAGTGCGTCGTGTATCAATCAGATTAAGCTGTAACTACTGCGAACTTTATTAAACCCAGTTTAACTTTATACTTTAGTTTATTTAGAGTTTATTGTTTAATAGAGTCGTAGAATAATTATAAGTTGCATCAAGCTGTGTTTTATGCGAGCAAAGCCACGGGCAAAAGCTAGATAATACGGCAACGTGAACAATCAATTGACACAATTAGTGGGATATTACGTGGTTGTAATACACTCTGCTATTTAATTGTTTGTATGAAATAAGTACTGTAATTGCCTTAACCGTGTACCCACATTCAATATTGAAACAAGACCATCTTACTGGAAAGCTGATTCTGAGTTTTGGTTACCAGCTCTAGCTCGGTTTCAGCTCATTTTACGATTTTGTTGAAGGTTGTTTATTAAAGTGCTTGTGGCAGAGCTAACTCTGACTAAATTCTTCCTTCTATGGAATGTTTACAATGCAGGCTGTCCGCTTGTGGAACACGTTGCCTGTAGATATCAGAAAGGCCAAGACCAAAATTAGCATCAAACTGAAAATGTGTACGAATGTTCGGAACACCGGTATAAATGAAATGTAAAAGTCCTCATCGATCCGACCTTTGCAAAAAAATATTCAAGGTCAAAGTTTTCAAATATGGAGTTTTGCGTTTTTCTGCCTAACTGTAAGTTTTATCATACAAATAGATTAGACTAAAAATGTGGGTAAATAATTATATCATCATCACTTTTTAATTACCTATATCATGCAATGATCAATAAATATTGGCGATACACTTTTTCTCCTAAGAGTCACTGTTTCTATGATATAATGATTCAAAAAGTTAAAAAAGTTGTGTTTTTCATAAAATGCACACATTTCCACGAGAGGTACTTGGCGCGTTTTTTAACGTGGCTTCCCCAGTAGGCCTATTCCACGATCTATTGTGATTCTGTTCAATTCAATACAATTTAATCATAACAAATGATACTATTGGAAATGATAAAAGCGGAGTGAATTTTAAGAATAGTTGATATTTTATACTGCATAAGTTTATTAAGTAGGTATTATATCTCTTGATTACATAATAATATGTATGTACCTGTACCTACATATTTATATATATTATTTTAACTCTACTTATATATTATTTATATTCATTTAATGTAATGCATAGGTTTTACTCACGTACTGTTTTGTCGATGAAGGGACCGACACTATTCATTTAGAATTTCGTTTCGTACCGTAAGTGCGTGAACCGTGAACTGGAGCAGTAACGAGCCGACCGCGGATCAAACTCACCCTGATGGAGATTCTCTAGATGAATCGAAACAGTTTATCAAAATGTACTGTCCAACGCACGAATGTTTTGAAAAGTATTGATTTTCATGGATTTTCAGTGGTTTTATTCAATACCAA
Organism: Lampropteryx suffumata; assembly: GCA_948098915.1. Lineage (NCBI taxonomy): Eukaryota > Metazoa > Arthropoda > Insecta > Lepidoptera > Geometridae > Lampropteryx > Lampropteryx suffumata. Next base: position 15,782,800 of record OX402557.1, on the reverse strand, counting down.
ATTACATAGCGTCTTAAATGAGCTAAAACACGCCTATCACACGTCAAATTAGTAAATTTTAGGTGTTAAATTTAATTTTAAATTATTTTTTAAAATATAATTAAATTTAAAATGTTACACAATCAGACTTTGGTGTAACATAATAACATTGTTCGTATTATACAATATTTTAATTAGTCTGGAGAAGCAACAGACTCGTGGCCATTAGCAATCTAAAAAAATAATATTTCATGGCCCCTGACTAAGTACTTTAAATAATTAGTATTTTCGTCTTTGCCTGTAGCTAACTGACAAGATAGCATTAAAAATATTTATAGGACCGTTGGAGGAAATAATTTGCTATCATGATAACAAACGCGACCTCTGATAACAGTAGTTAGGTAGGTATTATTTTATAAATTACGCAACATAACACCACATCAGGATCTATCTATTAGTAGTTCTATACACAGGGTGCTCCACACCGTTTATAGCAATCCGTTCAACTAGAACAGATTGGACAAAATCTTTCAAATAGATCATTATTTTATTTCAATTATTTTTAGAAATCCTTTTTATTTATTAATTGGATCTCCAACAAAAGATACACTAGCATGCACATAATTAAAGTTTTTTAAACTTACGCGATCAGAACACATTATTATAAATACCCGTAAGTATTTATAATAATATGCACATAATTATAACGAACAAGTACAAGAAATGTTCTTTCAATAGCAGGTGACCACATCAGGCACAGTACGGGAGATAAAGAGATGGGAGATGGAAGATGGAAGATGGGAGATGGGAGATGAGAGATGAGAGATGGGAGATGGGAGATGGGAGATGGGAGATGGGAGATGGGAGATGGGAGATGGGAGATGGGAGATGGGAGATGGGAGATGGGAGATGGGAGATGGGAGATGGGAGATGGGAGATGGGAGATGGGAGATGGGAGATGGGAGATGGGAGATGGGAGATGGGAGATGGGAGATGGGAGATGGGAGATGGGAGATGGGAGATGGGAGATGGGAGATGGGAGATGGGAGATGGGAGATGGGAGATGGGAGATGGGAGATGGGAGATGGGAGATGGGAGATGGGAGATGGGAGATGGGAGATGGGAGTGGTCACGGCATAATTTTAGAAATCTCCATCTCATTGAGTTCTTGTGTGAAAAACAAACGACGGAAAAAAACAAATATCCCTGTTTAACAAAAATTCGAATTTCAAATTAATTCACTTACCTAATGTGGAAGTACACTACCTTTTTATACCTATATTTAGATGTCGTATCATCGACTATACCTTACTTTCACATTTTCGATGTCAAATTACATGTGTTTATTTTTGTATTTGTAGATATCCAAATTGTTAATAAAATACTTAATTGTTGCGCTCCAGACTGTAAAACAGAGTCTCACATAATATTCCACAAAATATAAAAAAAAAATGAGATAGAATAATCTGTATCATACATCTCGAAAATATGAAGAAACTACAGTTTTAGACAAAATATACAACAACGCCCTCAGAAAGCGAAACTAACGTGGTATGTTTTTAAATTTAATTTTTAATTACCTAAAATCGTTTTTTTCTTGGGACACTTTATGTTGAGCTACCGCAAAGAGCAAATACATTTTCTACAGCAAACATCACGTTTGCTGTTGAAATTGCATCTATCACGTTAGAAGCAACAAGTCTCAACTTCATACAAAATCTAAACAAGGCATTCACGCTTGTGCTGCCATCTGCAAAAAGCATTGTGTGTGCCACCCTATTGGGTAAATTAAAAATTATAATAATTAGTACGTCATATTATTATTACCCCTTATCCTTACCCGTATTTTGTGTGCTGTGAAGTACCTATATAAATAAATAACAATAAATAAGAAGTAAATAAATGTCTGTTTATGTCTTTGTATATCTGAGTATTTCAATAGTTTGAAAACAATACGAACGAGAAGTTATTACAGGAATAAAAGTACCAGGAGTTTAGAAGTTACCAAGATGTCTTGGTATTTCCATCTTCGTAAGTAGGTACCTACCAATCTATCTATCATAAAAACAACACCCTTTCATTATAAAATAATAATCGCTCAACACATTATCACAAGTAAGTACCTAGTAAATACATAAATTATTTATTGAAATGACGAGCGCCATTCGCCACTAATGTAACAGACTTCGACCGCGCTATGCGAAAATAATCACAGTGAATCTTACTAATTTATTTTTTAAGTTTAATACATATTCAGTGTTTAAGAACTGGGTCAAAATGAGCTATAATAAGTTTTCTACGTGTATAAAAGCGTATGGAGGACGGATGATCAGTTTCAAAGGATTGAGTCAAGCAAGAAGGTTTAGTGTTCACGGATTCGGCGTTAATGTAAGTAATGGTGGCAATTCGGTTGGTTCATCTAAAATTAGGAATTGTATAAAATATATTTAGTTAGTCATAGCATTTGTAAAACCTATTCGGTTGGTACCATCTAACTAAATTAGGAACGCTTAATTAAGTTAGATAAAATTAAATTAGGATATGTAGGATGCAGCAGAATACCAAAGGTTAATTTGACAGTTCAAAACCTAACTATAGCTAAAATTCGTTAGGTTGATGCCAACAGAATTGAGGCCAATGTCAATTTTTTCTGAGTAAGATTTTCTTAGAGATTTTAAACAGCTGTTTACGGGTCTTTAATGTTCAATAAGACTTGCGATATAGCTCAACCTTAACGTTACTCGCTGTCAGTGATCTGAACCAGTTGAGCTTTATGTAGATCATTTACTTTTCTTAGATATCTCAACTGTTTCACATGTATTTTATATTAGCTGGTGCCCGCTACTTCGTCTGGGCAGGATTATTACTTCGTGTAATTCTCGGTTTTTGCTGAGCACGCCAGAATAGCTCGCAGATGGCAGATTTAAAGTTTTTTAAACTTACGCGATCATAAAACATTATTATAAATATTTACGGGTATTTATCGCGTTTATTTACCTATTTTTCCCGACGTTTCGACAGGTTTACGCGCTTTCGTGGTCACGGGATGACTGGAGTAGGTACTGGATCTACCGCCTCTGCGAAGCGGGGGCAGCATTTTTTGCAACTACCCTCACTTGTTTTTCCGAAATAGAAATGCCCATCTACATATGTGGATCTATACTCCACTCACCATGATGACGAAGTATCTACGAACACCAAGATGACGAAGTATCTACGAACACCAAGATGACGAAGTATCTACGAAAACCAAAAGACGTCGTACCTCTGCAAGTTCCTGGGGTTTACAATATATATTGCAGCTGCGGGCGTTCCTACATAGGCCAGACTAAACGCACGGTGGCGGAACGTGTTAAAGAACACATAGCGGCGGTCAAAAATCGACAAGTAAACAAGTCTGCAATAGAAGAGCACATAGTGGACTCAGGACCCAATCACTGGATTGAATTACATAAACCTCAAGTTAAATGTAATGAAAGGCATTACTACAAGAGAATGGTTCGGGAAGCGATTGAAATTAAGAAATATCCTAATTTCAATCGTGAAGACGGTTTCAGACTCTCTGCCTCATGGAATCCTGTTATAGCTAAGTGTACTCATCGTATACCGGTTTCTCAATGCGTCATGGACACGGTTAGTGTTGTGTGTCGTCCGAGTGTGCAGATGGACATTTCTATTTCGGAAAAACAAGCGAGGGTAGTTGCAAAAAATGCTGCCCCCACTTCGCAGAGGCGGTAGATCGAGTACTCCAGTCATCCCGTGACCACGACAGCGTGTAAACCTGTCGAAACGTCGGGAAAAATAGGTAAATAAACGCGATAAATACCCGTAAATATTTATAATAATGATGGCAGATTTGTTTCGTACTTACTTGAAATTTATCGTTATATTTTGGACAATTCACAAAATATCTTAATAAATTATAGCCTATGTGTTATTCTGATGTATAAGCTATATTATTGTAAAGTTTCATTAAAATCCATTCAGTAGTTTTTGCGTGAAAGAGTAACAAACATTCACGTTTATAATATTAAGTATAGATTCTGTATAGTCCCGTAAATGAATGCTATATTGAATATTCTATTGGATTGGACGTCCTTGTTCTTGTCCTTGTCCTTGGCCGGGCCAAGCCTTGGCTTGGCCCGGCTGAGACGCAGAAGGTTGCGGGTTCGATTCCCGCCGGACAAATGTTTGTATGATCTGCAAGTATTTGTATTGGGTCTGGGTGTTTCTATGGTATATTAATGTATGTATTTACAAAAAAAATATAAGTATAAATAGTAGGTATATCGGTCATGTAGTACCCATAAGACAAGCTCTGCTTACTTTGGGGCCAGATGATGCTGTGTGAAATGTCCGGCATTAATTATTAATTTATTTATTACCTAGACCAAGCTAGACCAGAACTAAATGTCGCATCACGATAACAGCTCACAGAACTGTACCTGAAATATGCAATGTCTTATAGCAGATATCGAACACGCACGTCTGCGTGTTCTATGTGTTATATGACGATGACGACCTCTGTGGCACAATTGCGAAGGCCCGCCTGAGAAGGATGCGGGTTCTTTTCCCGCAGCGGGACAAAAGTTTTTCTATGTATAATTTGTATGTATTTACAAAAAAAAAGTGAATCAAGTAGTAGATCAGTCATGTGGTTCCCATAACACAAGCTCTGCTTACTTTGCGGCTAGATGATGCTGTGTGAATAAAATAAATAAATAATCCCGGACATTTCACACAGCATCATCTGCCCCCAAAGTAAGCAGAGCTTGTGTTATGGGTACCACATGACTGATAGATACACTAATTATATAGGTACTTTTTTTTGTAAATACATACATATTATACATAGAAACACCCAGACCCGAGACAAATACTTGCAGATCCTACAAACATTTGTCCTGCGGCGGGAATCGAAACCGGAACCTTCTGCGTCTCAGCCGGATCTTAGCCCACTGCGCCACAGAGGTCGGTCAAATCCTATGATACTCAGCAACTCGTCTGAATAAATCTAGAGTAATTAGTTGATCTTAATTGCGCTATAGCACGAGAGATGAAGTAACGGTACCTATGTCTATAACACTTGCTACTTACTTATATAGGTTGGTAGGTTATATAGGTTGTCATTGCTGTCAATTGATTGCTTGATTTTGACGTGCCATCGTAATTGGCAATAATAGGCAATAGAATCTGGCCACGCTTACTCGGCAATGGAATAAATGGCAGCTCCAAAAAATTTGAATATGGTACCAACAATAATTAGGTAACTAATACTAACGTAGGTATACCTATTTATTACGACGACCTCTGTGGCGCAGTGGACTAAAGGTCCGGCTGAAAAGCAGAAGGTTGCGGGTTCGATTCCCGCCGCGAGACAAATGTTTGTATAATCTGCAAGTATTTGACTCGAGTGTGGGTGTTTATATGTATAATATATATGTATTTACAAAAAAAAAAGCATGTAAGTAGTATATCAGTCTTGTGGTACCCATAACACAAGCTTAGCTTACTTTGGGGCCAGATGATGCTGTGTGAAATGTCCGGCATTATTTATTTATTTTTATTAGGAACTTAAATAAGAGATACATATACATATTACATAAATATAGCAAAAATATCAATATAACTTATTACAAATAAGAAATGCACATAACAAAATTAAATGGTTAAAAATAATATATTAATTTGATAAAAAATAAGGAATGGATACCTAATAAATACCTAATCAATATTTAATAAAACAAAAAAGAACCGAGCTCATTATAAAAGCTACCAGAACTCTACTTTGAGAAATTAAGAAGAAATAACAATATATAAAGAAAGTATAACATCTCACTTACCAGACCTACTAGACTGGGGACATAGTACAAATCTATTAGGACAAAAAAAATATGTAGGTATATTTGTCATATAGTTTTATTATCAGATACATCTTTAATTTTTACAGTTGTTAGAGGTAAAACCAGTATTTGCGATAACGTAAATGAATCCTTATCGTTAGTTCTTAACTGGTTCACTGTAAATATACTTTTGCTTAATTAAAAAAAACTAAATGTATCAAATTCTCTTTGCCAAATGTTTTTCATAGCCCGACCAGCATTGAAATGAATGGAGAGGCAATGAATCTTGTTGATTCCACGATCTTCCTAGGTCTTAATATTGATGCAAAACTACAATGGGGACCACAAATTGAAACACTTTGATAAAAATAAGGAATATATACCTAATAAATACCTAATCAATATTTAAATGTATAAATATTAGAATTTAGGTTGGCTACACAAGCCCAAACGCACTGAGCACGCACAGCGTAGGCTTCCAAAATCTAAAAATTGGCATTGTAAAAATATTGTATGGCCCTTTTTTTTTGCAGCCTCATTAGTAAAACAGGCTGCAAAACTACTCAAAATCTATTCTTACTATCCGTGATAATTATCCTTGTAATTTAATTATACATAAGTATATACAAACATTTAATATTAATCAAATGAATATTTGCATCGAAAAACTGTTGAAGAAAACTCGGAATATCTTTCGAAGACCTATCCAGCGATATGCTACAAGATGAGGTAATAAAATATTTACAAATTCAACCCCACTTTACATGCAGGGACCTCCCCTAAAAACAGAAATATTTAAGTTTTTATTTTAAAAAAACGTTTGTGTCTCGGGACGCCCGTCAGAAGTAACTAGCGCTGTGGGTAGTGAGAGAGGAGGAGCCGGCCTACCGCTGCCGTATGCGTGAGAGACAGGGAAGCCTGACAAACTGGCGCCGTAATGCGTTACGTAACGAAGCGGTTTACCCTCCTATAAGAAGTTATCACTTCAAAAATGTTAGGTGTCACTAATAAGTATTACCGTGCAAAATTTTATTAAGATTATACTAAAAGGCTGCAGTCAAAAGCGATTAGGAGCTGACAGACAGACAGTCGGATATAGCAAAACTTTAAGGATTCATTTTGTACTTCGGAACCATAAAAAGCCTTTTACATAAGTTAGTTTCGTTCAAATCAAAGAACGAACTCGTTTGACATTTATCGAATTAACATAGCTCTTCCAAATGAATTAGTTTTTTGAAGTGAAAACTTCTTTAGCATCGTTGTGATTTGAAAGTCAATGAAACGAAAAAAAGACGGTAATAAATAATAGTTAAAAATACTAAAAAACACGCTTTATATAGAAAACCAAACTAAAAAATAAAAAATAAATTTTAATAAATGTAAGTAAGAATAAAATGTTTTATATAAAAAAAGCGTGGGGTGCATGGTGTTAATAGTTATAAATATTTTATTGACAGATATGAGAAGAAGGATTATCATTTTGATAATATCTTAAAAAGCACCCCACGCTTTTTTAAATAAAACATTTTTATCTTACTTACATTTATTAAAATTTATTTTATATTTTTTAGTTTGGTTTTCTATATAAAGCGTGTTTTTTAGTTTTTTTAAACTATTATTTATTTTCTACTTTTATTTAGTTTTAGGATCATCGGATATTTTTTTTTTTTTCGAATTCGAATTATTGCATTGTCTTCGGTCTTTGAGAGGTGTGCAAAATTTGAATGAAATTTGGCCGTTTAAAGTGGGTCAAAATCGCGTCCTAAGGAGTCGGTTACAAACATACATACAAGTGAAGCTAATATAAAGCGTATAAAAAGAGACAGACACATAAATTCATAAGATTTAACGTGGGACAAAATGAGATGGGAAGCATTAAACAGTGTTCCTTATATTCGTGGTTCTAAAATTTTTGAAGGTTTCACTTCTACCACGTGTGAATTGCACACATGTTTTTTCTTAGTCTTAGCGGAATTTTAATCAATAAAATGTGATTTCTTAGCAAGTGTAGCTAATTGAATTGTCCTCCTTCTTCTTCTTCTTCGTTAATGGCATGTGAGATAATAATGTAAATTTTGCCAGTGTCAAGTTTTTATTTTGTTTATAGTATAATTTCACAAAGTCGTATCTTGTCATTCGTCATTTGTTATTTATGTAAAATGGTGTATCTTCATATAAAATAATTATACGGATTATTTTTGCTCGAATAACAAAGAAACACGAAATTATTCATACGTACCCGTCATTTACTCAACCTTTGTTTGAATAAAATCACTAAATATATCAAATAAAACCCGAATTAACTCGGGAAAAATAAATAATATAAGAGCGAAATGTTTCCTTTGCAAAGCGGCCAAAAATGATCTTCGAGTTGTCTCTAGTATATTTTGATTAATTATTTACTTGACGTTGGCAAAATTTAAGTTTAGACAGACGTTATCATAAGAAGAAGCAGAAGAAACATCAAATGGTTTTGATTGGATTCAAATGGCTTTGGTGTATCCGAGTGCAGATTTTTTTAATTACACAGTTTTTGACTTCTGCAGAGTTAGGGTAGCCAACTCTACTTGCCAACTGTGACGCCACAACAACATAAAGCTTTTTAGGTACAACAATAAAAATAGAAATAATTTATTTGCAAGAAATATTGTAGGTAACAGATATTGAGTCGTACAGTAAGTTCATATTTTCACATTGGCATGAAAATTTTAATGTTTCCAGAAACATTAAAATAAACTGTACAGTACTTTATTTTAGCATTACTCAATTATATTTATTCGTTGCCAAGAAATTCGTTAACAATGTAAAAAGTTGTGTCAAAAAGCCACAAATGGCAACATTGTAAAAATTTTATGTATAGAGATGACCGCCACACCATACCTCACCTCGTGATATTGAGAAATATAGGAATACTTATTGGTCCACATTTATTTGTTTATACAACCGAGCTGGCAAACAAGCATACGGCCCACCTACACGACTTAAATTGTAATATCTCATTGTTTTTCATTTTTCATATCTCTTGTTTTTTTTGTATCTATATTGTTACCTTTTTTTACTGACTTCCGCTCTGTAATGTGTTGTCCAATAAGCATATTTTCTTATTTCTTTTTTTCTTTCTTTCTTTCTTTCCTTCTTTCTTTCATTCTTTACCTTTACCTATACGCGCTTGCAATTCCAGAGGGTCCAGTGTTAACAAATATTTTTTCTATTCGTAAATTTACTTTTGTAACACTTAGCAACCACTTACCGCTTTGTCCAAACAAAAGGATAACCGCACGTAAAACAATCTACAGTAAATACCTAAGTAGTCATTATTAATGAAAACAAACAAACCGCGTTCATTACGTTATCACATCGCGCTACAGTGTCATACGCATAAGTTGTGTAATGTTACCGTTGTGATGGAAAATTAAACGGAATAAAGCAAAAATATATGAACGTTTTTGCCGTTAAATATTAATTAGAAAAATATTTAGGTCAAAAATATCCTACTTAGTCTAAAACCTAACAAGTGATAGGTAGGTACTCGTATTTTCAGAGAACAGTATGTGATGGATAGTTATTTATTATCTTAAGTTATTTAACAATATAGTGTTGAGTTTAAGCACGAGAATCGGAATCTCCAAGAGTGTTAGAAACAATTTCTTGTGATCATTAAAATTGCGACATCATGTTGCGTTTGCGTGCTAGTGTTATCAATAGTGTGAGAGAGAGGCGATTTTATACAGTCGTCGGTTCTGACAAGTTCCCGTTGGCTTATTCAAAAGAGGTAAGATATTTTAAAAACGTTTTTTAATGTTCTTCTGCTGGCGTAATGAGGCTCTTGAAGCTTGGTTGATGAAAAATATGTATTTCAACGATTTTGCAACATAATTCCCGAAGGGGGTAAAATAGGGGATTAAACATTCTTTTTTACATATGAGATATTCATTGAACAGAACGAATTCCTTCCAAAAATAAAAAAAATAGCATCCCAGAAAAATCGAGGGAACTTTCAAAAAAAGTGGCGACTAGTGCGTATGTTTATTTTTTATTAAAGTATTTTAAAGCACTACTATTTAATGAAGGTCTGGGGTTGATCTGATGATGGAGCCGAAAGACAGTCGAGGGAACTCCTCAACGATTTATAGCAATTACCTGGTGTTGGGGCTTGATTCATATGCATTTCGATTGTTTCGATACAACATTGGATAATTTACTGATCATTATAATAAACTATTATTATGTGAACGAACTAGGTAGTTTAATTGAAATTTGAGCCTATAATACATTTTTAGTGGAAAGTAGATGTATTTTGTATATATATAATATGGGTAGGCCAAATAAATGCACCGCTCCAATGAGACAGCGAGGCGAAGTCATGAAAACATCATCGATGTGATGAATACAATTTTTAGAATTTCGTTGAATTTTCAGCTCGACCGATTTTGATAAAATTTATATGGGACCACCTGTGAACCCTTTCAAACAAAAAAAGAAATTTTCCAAATCGGTTTTCGAGTAATCGGTGAACATACATAAAAAAAAAAGATTCCGACGAATTGAGAACCTCCTCCTTTTTGATAAGGTCGGTTAAAAAGGAAGGGTCAAAGTTACTGATAACGCGTGCATGTTCTGAATGAACAAAACGATGATTAAGTCTCCAGTGAATGAACTGTACCTAATTGATAACCTACTAATAATATAGATGATACCTATTAACTAAGACTTCGGGTATTTGACGACCTCTGTGACGCAGTGGGCTAAGGTTCGGCTGAGACGCAGAAGGTTGCGGGTTCGATTCCCACCGCGGGGAAAATGTTTGTATGATCTGCAAGTATTTGTCTCGGGTCTGGGTGTTTCTGTAATCATCATCATCATTGGCCTTCCATTGAATTCCACGGGGAATTCAATCGTTTTATTATAATAATAGTCAAAATAATAATGCCGAAAAAAATTCATACAACATCATCTGGTCCCAAAGTAAGCAGAGCTTGTGTTATGAATACCACATGACTGATATACATACTTACATATATATATATATGTATATGTGTATATATGTATCTATATATATATATACCTAATATACTGTGTGAATTTTTTTCAGCATTATTATTATTACTATTATTATAATAAAACGATTGAATTCCCCGTAGAAGTACCTACGAGCTAATATGCGTTAGCATCCTATTAGTTTGAGGTGCTAAGATTATTCAATACAAGTTTGTGTCCCTAAATTTCCAAAGCGCAACGATAGCTAGCGCGATCTAGACATCAGATCATTTTTTCAGATCGATCTAGATCATTTTTTAACAGTGACATCTAGTTATGAAATATGTAGGTACTAAAATTCCCTTAATTTTTTTTATGAAATGTGAACGATAGGTATTGTGGATGCTTATCTATAGGTACCTATAAAAGAGCTTAACCTGTCTTACTGACTGATTCATCATCGCCGAGCATAAACCGCTGAAGCTAGAAAGCTGAAATTTGGAAGGTAGCTTCCTTTTACAGCAAAATCACCCACTATAAGGCGGGATTTTTTGAAATTCAACCCCTAAGAGGATGAAAAGGGGTGAAAGCGAATGTATGAAACTTTTTAACGCGTAGTGCGATTTGCTTGAAACTTGATTTGAATAAACAAAATGGCAAATAAATGGAGACATGTTTTAGGAATTTAACAAAGGGGTATAATAAGGTGTCAAAGTTTGTATGGGAACTTTTTAACGGGTGGTGTGATTTCTTAGAAACTTGGTTTGGATACTTAAAATGCAAAATAAACGAACAAGTGTTTCAGGATTTTTCAAAATAACCCTCATAAATGGGGTGTGAATGTTTGTATGGAAACTTTTTAATGGGTGGTGGGTGTGATTGGTTTGAAACTTATCAATAAAATTTGGCAATGAGATAAAAAGCATCCTGGGGAAGGATTTAAGCTAAAATTCCTTTTAAAAAAAATGCGGACGAAGTCGCGAGCAACAGCTAGTTTGTTAATAAAGAACACAATAACAGTACCTACAAATAGAAAAACATTATTGTTTGAGAAGTAAAAGTGAAGAAGACCGAGAACGTCATGTAACTGTGTGCCACAGTTACATGACATGCTGCAAGAGCTAAAAATAATCATAATTAATATTAATATTGTATGAAGGATGACATCAGTAAGAAAGGAGTGAGTGTTGATATGACGGCTGATAGAGGAGAATGGAAGAAGAACACATGTTGTGCCGACCCTACATAATGTGGGAAAAGGGCAAGAAGATGATGAGTTAATATTGGTGGACAATCAACACAACACCATATCCCCAAAAGAAGCATAGCTTGTTGGGGCCAGATAAATAATATAATACTTAGATATACTCTTAAATACATTCTTATAATACTTATACCTATAACAGCCAGACACAAAATAAACGTCGATGTTCATTACACAAATGTATGTCCTGGGAGTGAAGCTAATAAACGATATGAACTTAATTAATAGCTGCCGTTCTTATCAGGACAGTGGAGGTAGGTTTTAGTCTATAGAAAACCACTTTGTAAATACAATAGTTTTTCTATTCTTCCTGTCGCGATATCGCACCTTTTAAACGCAGATAAAGAACTAAGCTGTTTCTATGTATAATATGTATGTATTTACAAAAAAAACGTATGTAAGTAGTGTATCAGTCATCTGGTACCCATAACACAAGCTCTGCTTACTTCAGGGCCAGACGATGGTGTGTGAAATGTCCGGGATTATTTATTTATTGCAGTAAAAACTTCTTTTAGCGCGGTATGCATATTTTTAGATGAGGTAAAACCTCTGGATTTGCGACACCGTTACCGTCTGGGGCGAGACGCAGCCGGGCGCCGCGCTTGCCCCATTTGATTATAAACCTTAATTCACATGTTTACAGTCTACTTTTGTATGGAGAAGTTTACTGAGTTAGGTTCTTTGATAAATTATCTACATTCTGAACAAAAAATATTGCATCATCTGTGTTCGTTCAGTATTTGACGACCTCTGTGGTGCAGTTGGCTAAGACCCGGCTGAGACGCAGAAGGTTGCGGGTTTGATTCCCGCCGCGGGATAAATGTTGTACGATCTGCAAGTATATTTCTCGGGTCTGGGTGTTTCTATGTATAATATGTATGTATTTACAAAAAAAAAGTATATAAGTAGTATATCAGTCATGTGGTACCCATAACACAAGCTCTTCTTACTTTGGGGCCAGATGATGTTATGTGAAATGTCCGGGATTATTTATTAATTATTTGATTGGCAGTCGCCATAATTACTGATTTTGAAGTGATTTATTACTAAACTCTAACGCGCCAAAATAAGTTTTCATTTCTTTCGGCACTCCCGGAGTGCAACCCGATTTTTTTTATTTATTTATTTATTTAAGCATACCTTTACTGACAGTTCTGAATGAAAATGTATCATGTATCACAAGTTAAAACTAGCTTCAAGGATTCGATTATTGAAGCTAGTTTTAACTTGTGATGGTCAAGATAGACAAGAACAAACAAAGAATTAGAGTACGATAAAAAAAAGTTTCACAATAACACAATACTTCACGTTGAGTAGGCAATAAGGGCGTATTTAGATAATGCAGTAGATTATCATTATTTATCTTGGTTTTATTAGTTTGTAAGTACATAGCACGACGGTATGTTGTGCTGTGGTATCTTTGGTAGGTACTTATATGGGTCTAACGTGCTGTCATGTGGCGACTGCGGTAATATCACAAGGTCCATTATATCAATTACCTACACTCGACTTGCTTGTACAAGGAAATAACTGTGGCGTTGTATTTGAATAATAAATTATGCATTTTATCAGTAAATACTTGCAATTATTATTTATGGACATGGTAACAGGTAGCGTTACTAGCTCGGTTGTGGAATGAGGTATGGGGTACTTGAAGAAGATTTAATGTTTCTCAAAGGTCGGCAACGCGTATGTGATGCATCTGGTGTTGCAGGCGTCCATAGGCTTCTGTGACCGCTTACCATCAGGCGGGCCGTAAGCTTGTTTGCCACTATTGTGGTATTAAAAAAAAACTTATTATCACTGGTTTTTCCAAACCTGAGGTGAAAGGACTTAAGTGCGTCTCAAAGTCTCTTTTCGTGCACTTTAGCAAGTCTTTGATCTTTTTATAAATTATAAAAATGATAAAGTGCATTCTCTACTTAGTTTATATGGACTTTATTTTCAAAACTTTCGTGAGTTGTACTATACATTTTGAAAAACACGGTTCGCATTGAGTTCACGGTTCGTGCGAACCGTGAACACGAGCGGACCGCGGATTAATCTCACCCTGATGAAGACTCTCTAGATGAATCGAATCAGTTTCGGTGCCTCGACAAAATAATACGTGAGTAAACCCCGTGTTTTTCAAAATTATATTTACATGGTGGTTTCTCAAGGTGGTTTTGAGATGGTTTGGAATTGGATTACCTATTCATGTTACGAATTTGTGGCATATTGCGGACATAATGGGTACATAATTTTCACTCAAAACGGGATATTTACCATGATATATGAGTTTTTCTGCTTCTCGATATTTCGGCACAGTTGCATGCGCCATGATCACGAGATAAACGAGATCAGTTTATCTCGTGATCTCGTGAAAAACTCATATATCATGGTAAATATCCCGTTTTGAGTGAAAATTATGTGCAAAACCATGATAGTTTTAAAAGTTATAATGGGTACACTCTCCCTCCAAATAGTAGTATGTGAGCATTACTGTGTTTAGGATGACTAGACAACTATGTTTAGGACCGGTAACGTGCATGTGATAAGTCGAGGCAAAAGATATTTTATTAAATACAATCACAAGGATCACTTTGAAACGTCTTACATACTAGGTGAATTTAGGTGCCAATTCCTCCTAACTAGGGTTGCCAGATACGGGCTTATCATTTCCTGGACATTTCTGGGGTTACAAACGGAGATGGAGCATTAGAATCCAAATTCAAATGTTCTACAAATACAAATACAAAACTACAAATGTTCGCTGTTGGACGGAGAATAGCAAAATATTACAAAATTACTAGTTAGGTAGGTACTAATCTATTTAAAAAAAAATATTTTATTACTTATTTTTTATAAAATCTATAGATATTATTAACACACTATAGGTACTTACATATACATACCATACAAAATTTAGTCTTTTTATTACGAAAAAAAAAAAATTAATTAAATAAATCAACTTCATTTCTCAATAAATTCTCAAACACATTTAGTCCAGGATCCATGGTCCATTTTTAAACTTGATTACTATCAAGCTAATTTTCCCTGAGTAGCTTCATTTTCATGAGACGCCCAACAATTTCCTATACGAAACTCTCGATTGTGGTTCCTAACAGAGGTAGGTAAAATATGTCTATTTGATGATTCTCAAATATTTATTACTAACTGAATTTTTTTTTGTTAAATCTCAAGATAATTGTCCAAATTATTCGAAAAAATAATTGTGAGTAAAGTGAAATATATGAAGATGACAGCGATGTTAGTAGCGAAGATTATGAAGATTTATCAGATAAATCTGATTTTTTTATATATAAATGCACAAATATTTGTACCTAGTTTACTAAAAAATAGAGTTATTTAAAATTAAAAAAGATTTTTTCACTGTATCTTAGGTAACAAATGAGAAAACGAAAAAATTACAATTCTTGTCGGACTAGTGATACTTACCTATTTTCTTGTAGGACATTGTTTCATTTGGGCAGAGAACACACTAACCTATTATGTAATATTTTTGTCCTACAGTTAGTAATGATAAAAATGGTCTTGTAGTATTAACAATTTCTGAGCGTAGGACCGGGATAACGTACCACGTAATTTGTAGGACAATATGACTGTTAAATATTTATTTAAGTAAAAAAATAAACAATCAGCTGGTTAGTAATCATTTATGATGACCTCGTTATCGATACATGTTGGAAGGATCTCTTTGCTCAAACCATAGATTTTGTAGGAGGTAAAACAGTTTTACTCAAGTATTTCCGGCTTGGCATCTGGTATTTAGGCTTTAATACTGCAATCAACCGATTAAATCCAGAATCTTCTAGATCGGATACAAGTTGGTTATCCAACGCTATAATTTCTGCTATTGCTTTGTGTTCGATGTTGAAGCACTAGTTGAGGTAGGGGCTCCGCCCCGCGGTTTCGTAACTTTTTGGAAAAAAAACTATTGCTCACGAATTTCGGGACAGTATAGTGTAATTACTGGACACGGGACCACACGTCCACACGACCACAAATCCCGGCCATCTGGCAACCCTATTCCTAACCCAAACCCGAGAAGAATTGGTAAGAAACTCTTTCTGATCCTAGCGCTTTCTTACATAATTCACCTTAACTACGAAAAACGAATACAAGAGAGTTTAAACATTTCATATGTGTCGATGAACTGATTGAGGGCAGAGCAACATAAGGCCATGCATACTTTTTGGATATTCTATACGTCGTCGTAGGTTACTGTAAACCCTAGATGCTGCATGCATGCTTGTTAGCGGGCTCAATCACATGAAAAAAGAGCCCGTTATCACCAGTTTAAGTAAAGAATCGAATCTAAAATTACGGTTTATTCCTGATCTCTCACTCGCGCAGTACTAACAGCAATATTAAACCTCTTTGTATTGAAAGGCGAGAGTCAATCGTTACATAAAGCTTCCTTAGAAGATGACCTACTTATTGAATAAAAATGCCTTTTATTCCTGGCAAAAAGAAAACTTAGAAAAGTTTTGTTTGTAATGTAAGTGTTTCTTGTTATGGTTTAAATTTAAATTCTCAAATGTTTATAAGTCCAAATTTCCTCCAATGAAAGCCAGTGTGGGAAAATTAAATATTTCTTTCTCCCATCTTGTTTGGTGTCTTCCTCTGGATCGTTTGCCTTTGGGTCCATTCCATTCCATTTATTGTCCATCTTGCAGCCTTGTTATGTGGCCTGCCCATTCCCATTTTAATTTTTGAACGGAAATTAGGACGTCCGTGCCTTCGTTTAATTTCTTATGTATGTATGTCGTATTTATGGATTTTTTTTATCTACTTATTACCTAGTGATAATAAAAAAAAACAATCTGATTTTGGATTATACTCTGCTCTACCTTATCTCAGTCCGATCAAATCATCCCCAAAAATAACTTTTACCCCAAAGTAATTAAGTCATTAAGCATGGACTTATCTACCTTAAAACCCCTGCCATCATAAAAGTCATTTTGCGAAAGATTATTTTTGGAATGAAGTTTCTTATCGCACGGTTCGGACTTGGCAGATGAGGGCTAGGCAAAAAAAAGTTTTAGATTTTTCCGTCACGAATTTCCATCTTTACTGTAAACGGTTATCCAAAGGGTGACACGAATAAGTTAATAAGATGAACGAATGAACGAATGAATTTAATGATGTACAATAAAATGTGAGTTAAAATATATATAAACTAGCTGACCCGGCCACGCGTTGCTGTAGCTCAGTAGTTCTAATACGTTGAACCCATATACGCTAACCTCTAAAATTGTCAGTGTTTCTCTACTATAATTATGCATGTATTATTCATATATTAAAAAAATCACATCAAAATCCGTTGCGTAGTTTTGATGATCTAAGCATACATAGGGACAGACAGACAGCGGGACGCGACTTTGTTTTATACTATGTATATTATTATGGATACCTATATTATTACGGATTCTAGTATTATATTATTGATAACATAACATGGTAAGAAATTTCGTAATCATCATCATTGATTACGAAATTTCTTACCATTCCTTCAATTCATTAGTTATTTCTGCGTTTTATTGAATTGCTCTTAAACGTAATTCATTTATTTGTATATGTTATCAATAATATAATACTAGAATCCATAATAATATAGGTACTACGATAGGAACTTTGTTCCAACCGAGTGTTGCACGACATTCACGCATTATTTTTACCTACATTTTAAGCTATAATTAAGTGACATTGTTTTTTTTATTTATTTATTAATCATAATATCATAACAGGTTTCTTTTTTTAACCCTAAGGCGTTGCTAGAACCATGTAGATACTTAACTTATTGAAGGTAAAAGGTATACAAGTAATAAACTAATAATCTAAAACACATTTCGTTTCAATCACGAGCTGTGCCATTTCCACGACTTTCAGCAGGTTTTGATGAAATATAACAACGCTGTTTTCGGACAGGATATTGAGTAAATAGATAACGTATAATGTTTTTAAAGTATAAAGTATTTTTATTTCTGATTGTACAAATGAGGGTATGTTACAATTTTTACAAATGAGATACAAAATAAGTAAAAAAGTAGGTATTATAAACATAATGATTAAATGCTATTGTGTAGAACTTATATAATTACTTATTATAACAATATTAAAGTGCCCTAACTATCCTAGGAAAACCTGTGTTGTGGGTACCTAGTTAAATACCTGTATATACTGTTTATAACGTTAAACAGGAGAAACACATCGTATACAATTATGAATAAAATTTTGTTAGCTATAATTGCCGTACTTATTTACAAATAATAAATACAATAATGATAGTAAGTGACATGGGGGCAAAGTTAAGTAGGTTGGTCCTACAATTGGGCACCTCCAGCATGGCGGGGCGTCGGCGCGCGTCGTCGGCCCAAGTAGAACATGAAGGCCTCCTTTAAGACTCACCTAGTATGTAAGACGTGTCAAAGTGATCCTAGTGATTGTATTGAATTTAAATTTGAATTTGATGTCGCGCCTATAATATCGATTTAAAAACACAGCGTTGTTTTCAGTAATTGACCTGTAATAAACAAAACAAGTAAAACAAAAGAGACAAAGTAAAAGATAAAATGAACAAAAAGTAAGTTGTCTGATCCCATGTCTGCATAATTAATGAATTGTCTCGCCCACGACTTGGACCGAAAAATGCGATGTTTAGCAATCAGCAAAGACACAAAATGGCTGTAGATGGGTACCTACCTACCTACCCAAAGAAATTAAATTATCGTTCCTACTTCATCATAATCATCATAACAGCCTTTATGAAGTCCACTGCTGAACATAGGCCTTCCCATGTGATTTCCAGGAAGAACGATTTTGAGCCCTCTCCATCCACCGACTTACTGCGATCTTTACAATGTCGTCAGTCCATCGGGTGCGGGGTCGTCTTACGCTTCGTTTTCCTGTCCTGTCCTGTCCTGTCCTGTCGTTCCTACTTACACAAGAATAATAAGACGCCAATAAAAATTTACTTACAGAGGAATTTCTTGATAACATTCTGATAAACCTGAGGGATATTGTTTCGTATATTGACGTCAGATTAAAATTGTTTATGCGAACACACTTGACGTCTGAAATTAGTGGGACCGATAAGATTGTTTTTGGGCCTCTTAATAACAACATTCTTCTTTTTTATTATTAAATAAACATTAACTTACTTGATAATTCTTACGAATAACTTATTTACAGAAATGTAGAGAATGGCCTCAATTTTCTTGGCACCAACCTAACAAATTTTAGATGAAATTAGGTTTTGAACTGTCAAATTAACCTTTGGTATTCTGCTGCTAGCAACTTATCCTAATTTAATTTTATCAAACTTAATTAAGCGTTCCTAATTTAGTTAGATGGTACCTACCAACCGAATAGGTTTTACAAATGCTATAACTAACTAAATATATTTTAGACAATTCCTAATTTTAGAAATGAACCAACCGAATTGCCTCCAATGTCTCTCAGAGCGGTTAGTAGTTATGCCTTTGTACTAAGTATAGTTTGTGGGTTCCATCCCATCCCAGGGCAAACATTTGTGTAATGAATATAGATGTTTGTTCTGTGTCTTGGTATTATTAATTATATATGTATTATAGTACCTGGATGACCGAGCTTTGGTCGGTATAAAACACGGATAAAACGACGTTTTCTAAAAATTAAACCTAGATAGATAGATTTATCGCCCCCGAAACCCCCTTCATACTAAATTTCATGATAATCGTTGGTGCCGTTTCCGAGATTCAGATTATATATGTGTACCTATATATATATATATATACAAGAATTGCTCGTTTAAAGGTACTCAATACTAACGCTATCTAAGCCTTGCTTCCTTGTTAAAATATTATACATACAAAGTTCCTTAAACAAAGTAGAATCAACTTCATTTGCATTCATTGATTCTAGAATATATTAAAGTATTCCATAGGAAATAGAATATCTTAGGCATTAATTCCACAGTCAGCAAAGTAATTACGTATTTACCTTACCTACTTTTGTTTGAATACCTATCTACTTAAGGCGATAATAACACATTTCTGTGCACACCCAATGTATGCTTAGGCTAATTACTTAAATATCTACATTATAAATTATTCCTGCGGGTCCTGTCGGCAAGGTCGACAGGTTAAGGAAGGCCTGCGCTATCAAACAGAATCCCAGGCAGAGTGGCGTCAGTGGAGAGGAAACTTCACCCACCTCAGCTTGCTGGAGTGGATCAATGAACGAATGATTTCAATTACAAATAACTGCTCTGTAACTTGACTGACGCCACCTAAATCATGAACAGATGACCTAAGGCCAATGATGATGATGATGTACATTATTTACCTACAATAATTATTATCCTAAACTAATAATTGTATAATTGGGAAAAAGACCTCTTTATAAGCAAACACCTATTAGCAATAAAAATGTCATCACAGCAGATACCTTAGCAATAAGAAGATATAAGAAAGTTCCCTTTTATTTTTTCGTAAAGGTATATTCAATATACTTACGAGAAAGGTTACACCTGTGCCGAATCATAGAGAATTTCGTTAGCTATTCGTACCTGCCCACCTTATGCACTATTTGTATTCAGTACCTATAAGTGCTTTGTCCTGAACTCCTCTAATTCGAGGCCAAAGGATTCGACTAAATTATAATTCTACGTTCAGAGAAACGTAACCGCATTTTGTGATTGTTATCGTTATAAAAAATACAAGAAACTAGCCGCGGCTTTTCCCGGCTGATCCAAGGTCCATATACCAGGGTTTATATCAAGTTTTATCAGTTCAGCCATTATTGAAAAACAGAAAAAATCATCCACGGTACTAACAAACTTTTAAAATAGGCTCTGACCATACTACAAGTTTGTAAAACACAATTTAATAATAATTTAGACCGTCGGTGGTTGTGAATGATAATATACTTAATTGATGTTAATTTACTCAAAAACTAGATTGTTGAGTGAGGCAAATACTAAACATCCTTACGAAATTTATTAATATAACACTAGCTACTGCCCGCGGCTCGCATGAACGGTACCTACATAGAAACTAACCAATGTCCGTCACAAGATGATAATAATAATAATAGTAATAATAATAATAATCCTGGACTTTTCACACAACATCATCTGGCCCCAAAGTAAGCAGAGCTTGTGTTATGGGTACCACATGATTGATATACTACTTATATATATTTTTTTTTGCAAATACATACATATTATACATAGGAAATACCCAGACCCGAGACAAATACTTGCAGATCATACAAACATTTGTCCCGCGGCGGGAATCGAACCCGCAACCTTCTGCGTCTCGGTCGGAACTTAGCCCATTGCGCCACAGAGGTTGATGCAATCATACCAAACCAAAATTATCACAATATGTTCAGCCTTTTAGCTTTAAAAATGTAACAAACAGACGAAAAGACTGACAGAGACATAATGATATAATCTATCTATATAAGTTTATAAATCAGTCGTGTTAGTTACACCATTTATAACTCGAGAACGGCTCGACTGATTTTCATGATTTTTGATTTTGATTTGTTGGATTAAAAATATTCAAAACAAAACACAAAGTTATTAAAAAATGAGCGGATGAAGTAGCGAACGGCACAGCTATTAATAATATAAGAATGGATTAAGAACTAAGAACTTATGACTATAAGGAACTTATAATTTTAAATTTGCCATTAATAAGTTTGATATCGTCTTATTTAGCCTAATCTTGCGGTGTAGGATCAGAGTTCAGTAACGATTCAGCGTAGCTAAGGTAGCTTTTTGTATAACTTATAAGGTCTCTTATTTCAAATAAAATAATTCGTAATAATTTCCCGCAGGGCCTGAACGTAGATAAAAGAAACCTAGGGAGCGCGGATCGCAAAACCCAGAAGAAAACATTCACGGACAGATCTCAACTCAAATACGCGCGGAGACTCGTCGTGAAGCTCGGCAGTGCTGTCATCACCAGGGAAGACGGGAACGGACTCGCTTTGGGACGATTGGCATCTATTATTGAACAGGTAAGGTTTACTTTTGCAACGCAATGTGTAACGACAAATTTGCAACAAGGATCAGTTAACCATGTGTAAGGTCATGACGACAAATTGGAACAAGGATCAGCACGATTACGGTTGTTCATCTGTCCACTCTGCTTTGTATCATTCTTATGTGGAATTGAGATTCAAAGCGGATTGGAGAGATCGAGTGGCAGCTCAGTTGGTAGTAGCACGGTTCGATTCTCTCCCAGAACAAACATTTGTGTGATGAACATAGCTGTTTGTTTTATGTTTGGGTGTTTTAAAGTATCATAAGTATGTATTTATAATACAACGCTGCCTTAAGGCAGTAATCTGGATCAGCTAAGCTATCTACGGATTGTATTGAGCAATCCTCAAATAGCTCAACTGTTTCACATGTTTTTTATGTTTATGTATACATTTCTGTACAATTTTTTGGCTTGGTGATATTTTCGGACACTTAGGCTGAAATGACACTTTCAATTTGAATTTATTTTTTAGCGACATTTCGGACACCATTAATAAATGCTGTTTTGTACAGTCAGGTAACAAACTTAAACTGCCAAGACGAATTCAATGACATCACATACACATACATAAATACGCATCTTGGCAGTTAGATATTAAAAATATCATGCAAGATTTGAAAGACAGTAACGAGCGAGAGAGAGCTAATGTATAAACTAGATCTTAATAAATTTCGTTTTGCTCACACGCACGGTCGATGAACAGTTTCCAAACATTCGTCACTTAGTCAAGGTCAGTGCAAGTGCAAATGGTTAAGTGAAAAATGAATATTTGGCAATTTGTGTTGTTTTTTAACCGACTTTATCAAAAATGAGGAGGTTCTCAATTCGTCGGAATCTTTTTTTTATTTTTTAATGTATGTTCACCGATTACTCAAAAACGGCTGAACCGATTTGGAAAATTCTTTTTTTGTTTGAAAGGGTCTACTTCACAGGTGATCCCATATAAATTTTATCAAAATCGGTCGAGCTGAAAAATCGAAAATCTAAATATTGTATACATCGATGATGTTTTCATGTGCTTCGATACCTCGCTGTCTCATTGGAGCGGTGCGTTTATTTGGCCTACCCATATTATATATATACAAAATACATCTACTTTCCACTAAAAACGTATTATAGGCTCAAATTTAATTCAATAAAGTCGGTTTCTTTTTAGTTTTTAAAACGTAATTATAATGATATGTATATCAATATCGATTAAAAAAAAATAACATTTTCGTTTTTTGCTTAAAATACAGATTAAAACGTATATATAGAATGTAATGGACACAATAAAAATCACAGATAACAATCAGTACGAACTAAATACTAGGTATGTATCTACTTTGTACCTATTTATTAGATTTACTAAACAAGCAATACAATTTTTTACAAAAAAACCTACAATAATCACAGTAGTTTAACAGCATTTGGCACAATATTCTACAAGGTAATAAACCAATCGAATCAAACAGATGAATTCCGAAGATTCCGACGAATTGAGAACCTCCTCCTTTTTGATAAAGTCGGTTAAAAATTATGGTTGTCAAGTTATTTTTTTACTATAGTATAATATATGATTAAAAACCTACCTATATTAGATTTAAAAGCAATATTTATAAGATGTGGTATTTTTATACTACATTACATGTTTTTAATTATTTCTGTTTTTTTTTTTAACATGTAACTACATACATAGTTATGATTCCGAAAAATGGCGCTAAGACTTACTCCAGCATATTCAGTTTTGGTAACTCTCTTTTTCTTAGTATCTATCCAATCTAATATAAGTTAAAACTTTTCTAACTGATTGTACAAAACCGCTTCAATATTTTGATGATGTCCGAAATTTCGCTTAAAAAATAAATTAAAATTGAAAGTGTCATTTCGGACAAAGTGTCCGAAAATATTGTGTCCGAAATGTCACCAAGCCAATTTTTTATTTTAAAAAGTATTCTATCAGCTTGGTCTGGTCTAGTCACCATAAAACAAGCTATGCTTGGTTTGGAACTACATGATGTATGAATTATTCATTAATTATTAATGTATGTTATAATAACACTTTTGGTAAAGTATTTGGCTCGCTTTACGCATTTCACAATCCTTACGTCATGTATGTTTCTGGATGTGGATAACCATATCCATCAATTTAGTATGCACATAATCAAGAATTAAATGTAATGTAGTATGGGTTGACATAGGGCTGACAGCTACCCCAAGTTGGCGCGCGAAGAGAAGGAATTTGTAGACTGGGTCAACATAGACCAATGCTGCCGGGGTCGCGGAAGTAATAACAATTCCCATAACCCTGGCAAAATGCGTGCGAGGGAACACCGGTGTAGTTTGAAGTCAGTAAGAGTCTGACATATTCCACAGGCCCCGGCTTGTCGGGGTATAAATGAGGATTTTCCACATTTTTTTCATCTTTTCGTCCTATAATGACATCTGTCTTGTCGACAGTTTTGCCAGTGTCAATGTCAAGTGATTGTTTGATAAATAAAGTCTTAGTCTGTCATTTCATGAAGTAACATAGCACTTTTATAAAAATAATTTATTCGTGTTTTATTGCATGTTTTATTCAGTAATCTTAGCGGAATTTTAATGAATAAATTGTGACTACGTAGGACAAATATGGATAATTTAATTATAAGGGTATTATGGTGTAATGTGATTTGAACGACGAGGAGTCCCGATAAATTTCCAGACGGCCATTCTGCGTGACGTTTAGAATTAACAAATTACCATCGATTCAAACTTTATTATCAAAGAATCACTTGACACTGTCAAAATTGTCGACCAGACAGATGCCATTATAGGTAGAAAATGGTCATTTGTCAATTCTTAACGTCATCGCGGAATGGCCGTCTAGAACTTTCTCGGGATTCCTCGTCGTTCACATTGTATCACATCACATTGTACCATATGTAGTCACAATTTATTCATTAAAATTCCGCCAAGATTACTGAATAAAACATGCAATAAAATGTGGAAAATATTTTAATTTAGAAGTGCTATGTTAGTTACTTCATGAATTGACAAACGAAGAATACCGATTTTCCACATCGAAGCAAATACTAAATGAAAGGGCTGGCGGCTAATACGACCCGTCAAATTCAGCTCTGTCGTAGAAAACATAATAACTACTGTAGCTCAGCCTTTGTATCTTTTAAAAAAAACCTTCATTGTTCGTATCCGGGCCTTCGTCGTAACTTCAGTCAACTCACTTATAAGGAGTCCTTTATCGTTTTCTTCTTAATGTGTCAATAGCTAAAAATAATAAATGATTAAATAACGTCGGTAACTTCATACAACATCTGGCTCCAAAGTAAGCAGAGCTTGTGTAATGGGTACTACATGACTTATATACTACATTATATACTTTTAAATACGTAGGTACATATTATACATAACACCCAGACCCTAGACAAATACATCCAGATCGAGGCTTCTATCGTGCACTTGGCATATGTCTAGATTCTGAGTCATGCCGGTTTCTTCACGATGTTTCCTTTCACCGGGCTTGGGTTAGGAGGAATTGCCATAAATTCACCTAGTAGGTATATAAGACGTTGCAAAGTGCTGACTTTGACTTTGACTTTGTTGCCTTATTTAATTTATAGCGCACATAGATTTTCCGTATATAAAAATCCATTGGTGCACGACCGTATTCGAACCCATGATCTTTGGTTCGGATGTCACCAAAGATCTTTGGCACTACTCTCTACCAGTACTCTCTACATTACTGATTCAGCCTGTTCCATGCGGAAGTGCACTTAGCCGATTGCAGTAAGCTTTTAATATTAATGACTCGATCTCATTAGCAACTCTATTGTTTCTCTATTTTTCAAGCTATTATTGTCCTGAAGAACTTTAAATTATAGATAGAAATTGATAAATAGTGCAATGGATAAGTAGTGAAATAATTTAGTGGAAAGAACCTAGATGTATTTTTAACCGACTTCATCAAAAAGGAGGAGGTTCTCAATTCGTCGGAATATTTTTTTATGTATTTTCAACAATTACTCAAAGACACATTAACCGACTTCAACATTTTTTTGTTTTAAATGGTATACTTCCCAGGTGGACCCATTTAAATTTTATCAAAATTGGTCAAGCGGTTTTTAAAAATCAACAAAAATCTAAAAATTGTATACATCGATGATATTTTCGTTACCTGCAGTGCAGAGCAGTGCGTTTAGTTGGTCTACCCACCAATAAATAGTTTGACTCGGCAATCGCACTAAACAATCTAATTTATTATAATGTACTACTTGTGAGATACATTGTATTTTCATGCGATGGCCAAGTCAATCTATACCTATAAAAGAGCTTAACCTGACTGACTGACTGACTGACTCATCATCGCCAAACCGAAACCGCAGAAGCTAGAAAGCTGAAATTTTGAAGTTAGTTTCCTTTTATAGCAAAACTACCCACTAAGGTGGAATTATGTCAGTTAGAGTTTAGAGTTTTAATGATCGGTCAGTTAGTCAGTGACAAAATTGCGAAACTTTGACTAGTTATAATTCTTAAACTACTGGTTCTAATTGAATGAAATTTGAAATATACCGTGTTTATACAATGCCTGCTTGGTTACTGAAAATTCAGGTTTCTAGTTTTATCCACAACGAAGTTATAGGGGGTCGAAAATGGCCTGAACTGTTTCGAGAAAAGATGGGTACGGCCGCTTTTTTGCTCGACTTGGCAGGGGCACGGCAGTGGCCCCGCCAGATTACAAAACATAAAATGAATTTGTAAATTATGGTTTAAATTAAATTATGCAATATATATTACGCTGTACAGTAATCGTATAAACGATGTAGGTATATATAATGTACTTTTATAATTTACTAGCTGACCCGGAAACTTCGTATCGCCTCTGAATCAATAAATAAATAAACAAGTTTTCATATTTACTCACCTTTTAAACCTTTCCTGGACTACGACAAACATTTCAACACCAAAATCAGCTAAATCAGTCCAGCCGTTCTCGAATTTTAGCGAGACTAACGAACAGCAATTGATTTTTATTATATAGATCAACTAATTTTTTTCATCGATAAAAACAAATAACAATAAACAAACAAATTAGAACATAGTTAAAATAAAATTTTAATTTCGGTTTAAACCGTAATTTTAATTTATCTTTAAAGATAAATTAAAATTACTTGAAACTAATAAACATCGTTCACGAGAATGAATATAATCTATATTTTTTATTGGATAGTACAGTCTGTAATCATGTAATAGTGTACTCGACATGTAGGTATCAAACCTATATAAAGAAGTTTTTGTTAGTACTGGCTTGAATTCAATCATCCTATGTTATTAAATTCGATTCTGAAAAGCCAAAGGACAATACTTTTTCACAATTTTTTGATTACATTACCTATATTATAATAATACGTATTTGGCTGCTTCCTGGAAAGTTTCCCCGCAGTAGTTAGCACTCCACTCAAGGTAATTGCAAAAACAATCTAAGTAACTTTGAATATTGAAAGAAAAAAAAAGTTCTGTCAGAGCCCTAACAACTTCCCGGAAAATTTGAAATTTAATATCAAAACAAAAACTTAGGAGGGAGATATACAAGCCAAACAAAATCAAACAGGAGGAAAGTTTGTAATAGAAAAGAATCAAAGGCTTTCCGTGAGCTTCTTATTCTGAATTGAAGTTTTATTTGGTTGAATATTATTATGAGAGTGCTTCGGAAACCACATGTTGTGGTTCTGAAGAACCTGTGTGTGGTAAGGCAATTTGGGAAAGTAATAACTGCTTCTGAAGACGAAATACTTTCATATTACGGCTTTGCGGCTTTTATCCTTTTGAGCCGCCACTACAACTTCGATAACTCCAGGTTTATCTGTAGCATTTGCTTCAAAGGTTTATAAAAAACCTTGTACCTGTCAAGAAAAGTAATAAACTACATGTATAGAGAATTTCGATTTTTTTCTCAGTTTCTTCTTAACTAACTCATGAATTGACGACCTCTGTGGCGCAGTAGATTAAGGTCGGGACAAATATTTGTATCATCTTCAAGTATTTGTATCGGGTCTCGGTGTTTCTGTGGATAATATGTCTTTACGTTAAAAGTATTTAAGTAGTATATCACTCATGTGTTACCCATAACACAAGCTCTGCTTACTTTGGGGCCAGATAACGCTGTGTGAAATGTACGGCATTTTTATTTATTTAATTAGAAACCTGGCGCGGTACCGGTCTCAGTGAATGTTACTACCATGCTCTCTAAGTTACTATTACGAACAAGTCAGTATCTTATATAGTTCTAATCTAGACACTTTATTCTTCCTCCAGGTAGCAGAATGCCACCACGAAGGCCGTGAGTGCATTATGGTGACCAGCGGTGCCGTCGCCTTCGGAAGACAGAAGCTAACACAAGAGCTGCTTATGTCTCTATCAATGCGAGAGACACTGTCACCAAGCGACCATACAAGAGAGGTAGGATTTTCCCTCCAAGTTTTACCCGCTAAGTTTTTTGACAAATCCTCTGAATCCCATTACCTCTGAATCAAAATATAACGTATTATATTATTGTGACGGGGGCAATGCAGTGCCACATTAAGGCATAGTTGGTCATGATTTACGACTTGTAGATTTATTGTTGTATTAAGGGTCATCCGTCAATGTCGTTGAGCTGATAAAGAAAACGTGACGGGTAAAGTCTGGATTTGAGACGCACTGAACCTCAATATGGCATAGGAAAAGGCAAGCTTTGACCCTAGGTGTTGCCAGTGCTGCGATTATTGAGATTATTGAGATACAAACAAAACATTGATATCAATCTAGCAGTTTCTAATGATAAATTAATAAGGTTCATATTATTTGTAACGCACATGCTATTTCATGAATAGTACCGAGCGTACGTAATACCAAATATCTGTCGTACGAACTGGACTTCGCAGTCCCATGCTTCGAATGGTCTTGTAAATAAAGTAAAATGAGTCTTATACTTATATATTATATGAGACGTATACTTTGACAAAAATTTATATCTTTGCATATTAATGTAGATACATGCTTAGGGCCCTTAAACAGACTTTCTTAAAAAAAATTATTTAATAATATTTGAAGCAATGTACCTACTAGTAACACAAATCTATAATTGCGAACAGAAACTGCTAGGAATTGTATTAAAAAAATCCATGATAGGTATATAATAATGATGATGAATTAAGAGTCTGCATAGTTGAATTTCCAAAGCAAGTACTTTGCTATTGTCAATGCAAACTATGTGTTATACAGGATGCTGGCAGCATACTGGACCCTCGGGCGGCGGCGGCCGTCGGCCAGTCGGAACTCATGGCAATGTACGATGCAATGTTCTCGCAGTACAACGTTAAAATAGCACAGGTGAGTCGTTTAAATAGAATTTTCAGGTGAAATTAGAAAAAGCAGGGTAGTAGTCAGAATTTCGGTATCTTATGTTTATATTTCGTAAAGTTGGCAACATTAAAGAGGTTACCTGAGGGCTTAGATAAATATCTCACGCTTAGTTTTCTTTCATACATACAAACTTCATTTTCTTTGCGGGAAGATTAAATTCTGTGGAAATAACAGCAGCCATATATCAGTCACGTGACTTATCACAAGCATTATATCATATCTATACTAATATTATAAAGATGAATAGTTTTTTTGTTTGGTCGAACGCGCTTATCTCAGGAACTACTGGTTTGAATTGAAAAATATTTTTGTGTTGGATAGTTCATTTATCGAGGAAGGCTTTAGGCTTTATAACATCACGCTGCGACCAATAGGAGCGCAGCATCAATGTAAAATGTTGCAAAAACAGGAAAAAATATTCCTTTTTGAACGCTTCCGTCGCGTGCGCTGCGTAAACGGTTTAATTTACGCAAAAATTATGTATGATGGAATTGTTCCTCTTTAAAAGTTCTAAAAAATAGTCCGCCACATCATTTATATATCTATAACCTTTTTAATAGTTATCAAAATTGATCGAAATCAATGCATTATTTGCGAAGGAATTTTTAACATAATATCAATACTTATCCAAATAAATATGTTATTAAGTATTTCATTGTGGACGAAATTGTCATTAACATCACTTGATTTCGATCAACATCTTAGGAGTAATCATAATTTTAAAATAACTCCGCAACAAAATATATATTTTCAAATTCAAATCCAAATCTTTTTATTTCGGACAACTTAGATCCATAGTTAGTAGCACATATAGGACAAAAGGGAGTTATTATACAATGATATAAAAGATACAAAGTAAAAAAAGAAGGTGACTCTGGTTCACAGAGCGATCACCAGAGTAACGAGCAGTGTTCTGGGATCATCCTGCATACCAACTTTGCCCACATCGGCGACAAGTACCTATCCGGTATAGTTTTCAGGATGCTGTTGTGAATGTCTCGAACTCTACGGATCAGGGATGCAGATTTCTTGCGAATAAGTGCTTCAAAGCCATCAGTTTGGTATTCAGCAAACATCCCTGAAGCACTGCAGAAGCGAGGCAGCCCCAACATCATCCTGAAAATATTATTGTAGTTATGCGTATGGTGGCCAGCGAGTTTTTGGTGTACTTGAACCACAGGCTTCCCGTGTACATATTCTGAGAGCAGGCTTTAAACAGAGTAATTTTTACTTGTTCAGTACAACGGAAAACCTATCGCTACAAAACTTCACAGGATAACCCGCTAGGCCAATCTGAAGATTACTAAAATTTTCATCGAAATCAGTCCAGCCGTTTTGGAGTCTATAACAAACATACATACACACATCGCCTTTTATATATATATAGACTAGCTGTCCCGTTCGTGACTTCGTCCGCGCGTCTAATAAAGAAAAAAATATATCTAATTGTACCTACTGCAGCGCCATCTGCCGGGCTGATTTGTGAATCTAAATCGTCCAGGGCGCCACCCAAACGCATACAAAAAAATACATTCAAATCGGTCCAGCTGTTTAGGAGGAGTTCAGTGACATAAACACGTACAGTAGAATTATATATGTAGAGATATAGATAGATTTAATTCTTGATTACATAGGTAAGTGTATTGCTATTAGTACCATTTTATTTTATTGTATCTGTATTTATTTTGTTTAGCTCTCAAAGATAACATATTATTGTACTTCTATTCCTACTCATCATTATATGATCTATACAACAATATCTCACAAGGTATTTTGTCTGAAGGTTTCGACAGAATATCAGCGCCTAGCTAGCTCCAATTTGGGAATTTTAGTAAAAAAAGTTTGAGAACCTTAAATTACGTTATAATAAATTTACTTACTAAAATCTATTTTTCCAAGCAATGCCGCGAGCACGCCTAGCGTGTCCGCGGTTTTATACGGCGGCATCTCGATAAACTTCAAGAAAAACGTGGTGGCAGTGAATGAGTTAAATGTTCAAATGTTCAAATGTTAAATGTTAAAATCAATCCAGCCGTTCTCGAGTTTTAGCGAGACTAACGAACAGCAATTGATTTTTATTATACAGATTACTAGCTGCTTTGGAAGGAATGCATTCTGTCCATCTAAAGAACATCTCATAAGTTTAATCCCCTATTTTAAGGGAATTATTTTGCAAAAACGTTGAAACACATTTGAAACATTTCTTTATTTCTTACCAAAAGCATAAATATGAATTTTCAGATCCCTAACTTAAGGAAATATGGGTTGCCCAAACTAACGTTCATCCCTTATTTTACCCCTTAAAGGTGTTTTTTTGAGACAAAAAATAGCATATGTTCTTTCCCCGAATGCAATACATCTTCTTATCAAATTTTATCAAGATCCATTCAGCCGTTTAGCCGTGAAAACGTTACAAACAGACAGACAAAGACACTTTTACATTTATAATATTAGTCTAAGTATGAAAAATAAATTACATAAGAGTGCAATGGTTGCTTCGCAACAGGCCAAAATTAATCTCCTGTGAGGATTTTATAACTTAACAAATTCACTTGACATTGGTAAAACTGACATCAAGGCAGATGACATTATAGGAAAAATAACAGGAGGAAAGATATCAACAAATTTCTATTACCGTAAAACGGGGTGTCTTTGAGAACCGGGGTGAGTTTGATGATTACTCAAAATGTATGCTATTTTTAAATTTTCTCCGTAAAAAGAAACGGAATGAATATTTCACTTTCAAAACTTTCGTGAGTTGTACCATACATTTTGTATTTTAGTATAAAATACATTTGAAACAGTCAAGCTATCTAAGGACCATACATTTTGATAAACACGGGCTTTACTCACGTATTATTTTGTCGATGGTGGCACCGACATTGTTTCGATTCATCTAGAGAATCTTCATCAGGGTGAGTTTGATCCGCGGTCCGCTTGTTGCCACTCAAGTTCACGGTTCGCACTACTCGAGCGGCAACGAGCGGACCGCGGATCAAACTCACCCTGATGAAGATTCTCTAGATGAATCGAAACAATGTCGGTGCCTCCATCGACAAAATAATACGTGAGTAAAGCCCGTGTTTATGAAAATGGAATGAATATTTTTTTTTTGTGTCGACAAGACTGACATTCTGGAAATTATTTCCCAAAGTATCTGTCCAAAAAGGTGCCTGTGTATGCAAAAATATTAATATAACTAATTGTTGTAAAAAACGCAAGATTGATAACGGGCTTTTTATTTTTTTTTGTCAAAACTTTATAGATAATTTTGTTTTTCTTCTTTATATTGTAAGAGATGGCAGAAAATAAAACAGACTTTCACTTTTAACTTCGAATTTATTCTTCTTTTAGCTACTTTATACATCACTTTCCTGCTTCTCAAGCTTCAACACGACAACTGACTTCTACACGAGCTACTTCGAACCAGCTGCTTTCTTACCGGAACAAACAACATAAATTGATGGACTCTCCGGAAGTTGCTCGTGTGCATTTGTATTTATTTTAATAATTTTACTTTTAAATTAAACCTTAAAATAATAAGAAATATTAATAATAAATAGCACATTGCACAGCACATTGCACTTGCAACGACGAGCTACATGCATTCAATAGAATAGAATGATTATTGTGTTCCGGAATACCGGAACACAAAAATTTAGTGATTTCGCAGGAAGTTAGCTCGGAAGTCGCTTGTGTAAACTTATAATTAATATAATAATTAATTAAACCAAATCATAAATAATAATGACTATTAATGAGTGAATTACATACATTTATAAAGAAAAGTAAGTAGTTATTTAGCCTAATCGTAGAATGGATTCTAACAATATATTTAAGCATTTAGTATGTCCATCATTCTACAATTTATTATACATTTTTACGATTTAAATTAGAGATGATATATAGACATTTTAATTTCAAAATAATTCAATGGCGTAAAAGGAAAATTTAGAACACGCTTTTGATGCGTTTTTTCCAATATCTATAAAAATCTCGGAATACTTTTCACCTAATTATGAGATTTATAATATTAGTAGGATGACATTATACTTACGACATTATGACATAGACTTACCTTACTACGTCTTCTGCTTCTCTTCCTATAATGACATCTGTCTTGTTGACGATTTTGCCAGTGTCAAGAGATTGTTTGGTTATAAAGGCTTAGTCGATCGTTATTTGTCTATTCTAAACGTCATTGCGGAATGGCCGTCTAGAATTTTCTCGGGATTTCTCGTCGTTCAAATCACATTGCAAGATACACTTATAATTAAATTGTTCATACTTGGTATATGAAGTCACAAATTATTAATTAAAATTCTGCTAATATTATTTAATAAAACATGCAATAGCACGAAAAAAAAACTGAACGTGTCGCGGGACGGCTCTCAGTCTCTACCCGCCCCTCTCTTTAATTTTGATTATTGTCGCAGCGCGACATCGGCTAAAGTAGAGAAATCGGTCTTTTGCATCACTAGAAACTAGTCCCATCACTAGTAGCGGCGCTAGTGTCGCCGCTGTCATACGGACGGCGCGGACGCCGTTTCCTTTTTTCTTACTCCATACGTAATGGCTGCGAGTGTGCGACATCGTAGTTTTTATCTTTATATTTTAACACATTTAAACTCTGAAGAACAATAATAAATTCATTTATATAAAGTCAACCTGCATTCATCATTTGAAGAAGCCCAACCAATTATTGATGCAATAAATAACTTTATTGCATCAATAATTGGCCTCTGTAGCGCAGTGGGCTTAGGTCCGGCTGAGACGCAGAAGGTTGCGGGTTCGATTCTCGCCGCGGAACAAATGTTTGTATGATCTGCAAATATTTGTCTCGGGTCTGGATGTTTCTATGTATAATATGTATGTATTTACAAAAAAAAAGTATATAAGTAGTATATCAGTCATGCGGTACCCATAACACAAGCTCTGCTTACTTTGGGGCCAGATGATGCTGTGTGAAATGTCCGGGATTATTTATTTATTTATTCATAAATATACGTATTATACGTACGTATTATACATATATGCCACCAGCCCCAAGGTTCAGTCTGAAAACCAGCGCTGCTTTCATATTTTGTATGGGAGTGGCATAAAGCTGATATATTTGGTCACGCACAGGGAGGGACTGTTGATCGTGAGTGTATGTTAGTAGGTAAGTATGTAAAGTGTTTGGGTATCCATCTGCCTAGGGAGGTGCCTATACTATACATATACTATTTACTTTTATTTTATTTTTACTGTCTTTTCTTTCTGTATGTACCAAATAAATGTCTATTCTATTCTATTCTATTCCATATGCATAAATATATACATATATGTATACATATATATAGTTGGGAGACTAGTAATCGGTCTCTTTAATTCTCCCTTTCTCTTACGGTTTTTCGTTACGTAACGCCTTACATTTTTTCTCGGCTGACGAAGTTCCTTATCGTCCACCCGCGATAAGGAACTTCGTTCTCATAATAATTTAGAAGTGCTATGTTACTTCATGAAATGATAAATGAAGAATATACCTTACTACGTCCCTGTTCTTGAAAAGTAAACGCTCATGCTTCTGTCACGTAGGTGTACCCACGACGACATGTTTTGACAGCACCACTGAAACCATACAAGAACATTAATTAACTAGCAAATTGTACGCTAGTTCGTAGTTTGAGTTTTGAAAGACCACATGTTACAATTCTATGGGAAACCATCTAAGTTTGTGAAATTGCTTGTGCGTCACATAATTGCCTTATAAGCTCCTATTGTTGATCGAAGGTAATTTTCAAAGCATTGTTCGGATAACCATGTCTAATGTCATAGGCATAGGTGGATTCTGCTCGCCGGCTTTATTTCAAATTTCGTAAAATATGTACGATCTTATTTTTAACCGACTTAAAAAAGAGGGGGTTCTGAATTCGGTCCGTCATGTATGAACCGATTAGATTTTTTTTTATGTGAAATTACTTTCTGATTGGTCTAATTGGAGAAATTTCATCAAAATCGATTCAGTAGTATGATTTAAATCAAATTAGCTGGAAAAAGTATGTCAGCAGGTATGAAGTGGGAAAGCAAAATGTGATATTTAGTTTGCTTCGAAATTTCGTATTTCGTGACTTTCCAGTTGTGCTTACGAATTTCGAAAAATGATGCAGCACTAACAAGCAAAAAATTAAAACTTTTTTAACTGACTTCAAAAAAAGGATGCGGTTCTCAATTTGGTTGTACTTTTTATATTCAAAGAAGTAGGTTTTATTTTTAGTTTTTAAAATGTGTCAGTATGCACTCGCAGTCTCAATTAGCGATAACATGAAATTAAATTTACTTCTTCTTCTTCCTATGATGTCTTATTATGTATTTTGTTTGATGATAAACTTTCTTTTAGGGCACATTATCAACATATTACATCGAAGGCCAATCAACTACTTGGCTTTGTCCTTAGATCGACAAAGGAATTCAAAAATCCTCGTAGCCTTTTGTACCTATTCAATGCCTTGGTAAGATGTTCTGGAGTATGGTAGTCCAATATGGACTACACATACTACGGAGTACATATTAATGCAATAAAGAGAGCCCAGAGAAAATGCCTGAAAATGTCGTTATCGTTATGAGTCAGGTCGTTCTAGCCTGAGTTATATAGACAGGTTAAATAAATTTAACGTACAGTCGTTGGAGACACGACGTATCTACTTCGATTTAGTTTATCTGTACAAAATAATTCATTCCGTAATTGACTCGCCTGAACTATTGTCTAAAATCTCTTTTAATATTTAATTTAGTGCCCGTGGATCTAATCAAACCGATATTTTTAGCCTACTCGTGTATACAAACAATATTTCCTTATTTAATCCTCTAACCAGAATGTGTCGACAGCTCAATGAGTTGTTTTAGACTAACTCGGAGCTGGATATTTTTAACTCGAATTACATCAATTTATTGTAACAATCAAAGACATCCTCCATTTTAAAGGAGCATTTGACGCTAATATAGAAACGTCTTGAACCCCAAAGTTCATTAGCTAGTTATATAGTCTAAATATCTTTATTATATGTTATCGATTTAATTTAATTCTTCTTACTTTGTTTTTGTGTAATTTGCTCCTCAAACATATTTTATGCATGCTTTTTGTTCGCTCACATTGTATTGTTTTACTGTGCCCTCAAAAGTTATGTTCCAAACCAGGTCAAAACTGTATTCTAGTTATACCTATGTATTTTTAATTTATTTGTAACGTGTATTGTGTGCCTAAAATAAATAAATGTCACTAGTTATTTCAAACCAGTGTGGAGAAAGGA
Organism: Lampropteryx suffumata; assembly: GCA_948098915.1. NCBI lineage: Eukaryota > Metazoa > Arthropoda > Insecta > Lepidoptera > Geometridae > Lampropteryx > Lampropteryx suffumata. The sequence goes on along the minus strand of OX402557.1, from coordinate 15,746,031 downwards.
TTGAAGTGGCTAGAGGCTCCTTTCGTGCATTTGACACATGTCTTCGAACTTTTCTAAAGGTTCTACGACATGCTGGTCTTGAATTTACTAAGAGATAATAAACGTGGCGTGTGACTGACGTATTTTAAATAACCATGTAATTTGGTGATGAATAAAACTAGAAAATCCAAAGACGAAAGAAGTTTTTTTATTTTAAATACATTTTGATTAACACGAGTTTTACTCACGTCTTATTTTATCGATAGAGGCGCCAACGCCGTTTCGATTCATCTAGCTAGAGAATCTTAATCAGGGTGAGTTTGATCCGCGGTCCGTGAGTTGCCGCGAGCGTTCACGGTTTTAAATTGGTTTTAAAATGACATTTATAAATGTTACGCCAATTTAGGCTTTAGAGAAAACAAAATAAGACCGTACGTCATGTATAATATAAAAAAAACTAAACTAAAACTGTCACAGGTTTATAGGTTTTATTACAGAAGAGCCTTTTAGTTTTATTTTGAAACTAGTTATATTTGAAAAAATATATTGTAGGTTAGCAGTGTTTGTGGCATAGTTAGCTTAGTTATTCCTTACCAATCAACGAGTGTAGGCAACGTCATGCATGATCAGTAGATGGCTGGGTGACCGCAATGTCATTTTCATCTGAGCGCCTAAGTAACAGAGCAGTTAATTGTACTTAATTGAAAACTTTCGTTCATGGACCCATTCCAGCAAGCTGAGGTGGGTGAAGTTTTCTCTCCACTGACGTCACTCTGCCTGGGATTCTGTTTGATAGCGCATGCCTTCCCAGATACTCACACTAACCTCTTGACCTTGCCAACAAGACCCGCAGGAAAGACGAATCAGTACATGCGGTGTCGGTTCGGTTGTAGGTGCATAACGGCTGGCACCGAGCCGGTGCCAGCTTCCGTGATACAGACGGTATATTAAGCTATAGGTCTCAGTATTTCGAAAACAGGTAGGCCATGATAAATAAGCTTTCAAGCGGCCAATTTAACTTCCTCAAGAAGGCCTACATATTTGAGCCTTTTGAAGTCGCTACCCTGGGCCGTGGGGAACAGGAGCCCACCGGGTCTTCAAAATTATTTCACGGCGTCTGGTAGATACGTTGCGTGACCCAAGAGCTGGCTCCTATCTGGCTCAGCGTATTAGCATTGCTATTCAACGTAGCAATGCCGCCAGTGTCTTGGGAACGCTGCCTTCTGACAGGGATCTGGAGTTGAGCTATCAATAGAACGTTTCAAACGGTCCTCAGATATTTAACTTTCAAACATTCGTGAGTTTACTTGTACTATACATTTTGATAAACACAGGTTTTACTCACGTATTATTTTGTCGATGGAGGCACCGACACTAGTTCGATTCATCTAGAGTGCGAACCGTGAACTCGAGCGGCTACTCACACGCGGATCACCACGGATCACCGCGGACCGCGGATCAAACTCACCCTGATGAAGATTGTCTAGATGAATCGAAACAGTGTCGGTGCCTCCATCGACAAAATTATACGTTAGTAAAACCCGTGTTTATCAAAATGTATGGTCCTTAGATAGCTTGACTGTTTCACATTTATTTTATACTAGCTGGCCCGCGACTTCGTCTGCGCAGGAATTTTACTTCGTGTAATTCTAACGGTTTTTGCGGCGCCCGCCAGAATAGCTCGCAGATGGTAGATTTTTTTCCTACTTTACACTTATCGTTACATTTTGGACAATTCATACAATATCTCTATAAATTATAGCCTATGTGTTATTCTGATGTATAAGCTATACGATTGTAAATTTTCATTAAAATCAGCTTAGTAGTTTTTGCGTGAAAAAGTAACAAACATACATATAAACTTTCGCGTTTATAATATTAGTAAGGATTATTGTATATTATTCTGTACATTTCTTTAATTATTTCTGTAAGTAAATAATCATAAAGCACTTCTTCACCAGAGTAAGTCGTACGAAGTAATTATAGTAGTCTGCATTTTATGTTGCAGTACATTGTCGCACCCATTCTGTTGGGCAAATTTATAGAAAAGTGCCGCGCCAGACGAGATAGAGTTACGCAATAGAAATAGAGACACAATGTATAATGTTAGGCGCTATGCGCTTGTGCGAGCCGAATTGTACTTTGTTGCGTCGTATCAAGAGTCGCTATTTATAAAAATAATTTTCGTGACGACCGCCATCTTTACTTGTACTAATAAGTATTCTTTGGCTGTAGTAAAGTTAGGTAGGTAAATAGGCGATAGTAACTATATTATCCTCCTAAACTAGCATATCCAGATAAACATCTTACATCATTTCATATCGCGTTCCCCGAACATTTTAAAATTAAACTGCAAACACGATTTGAATATCAACAGTGTTTAAAAACATTTAAAAAGAATTTACCTGACAAAATGTTTTATTTATACTACGATGTTTTTCAAGCGACGCGGCGATGCACAGAAATAATAATTTAATTTTGAATTGCAAATGGAGCAAGCATGCACCGAGGATTACGACTCTGCAATTTTTATGAAAAACGCTGGCCACGGGATGTTTATTAAGTAACTTTTTACCTGACTTTTTACTGCCAAGTAAAAACGATTTAGAAACGATGTATATTATTTATGAGCTTTATGTAGTATATTGCATGCTTTTTTATGCTGTTTATTCCCGAACTGCAAATGTAGATAAAGTACCTACCATCTGTTATCCTAATATTGATGTATAATATGTACGTATTTACCGAAAAATATATATGCCATCAAAAACATAACTTGTAAAAGAAAACGTCTCGTAACTCAGTTCTTCTACTGTAAAAAGTTGTGAGATCCATGTAATACCAAGTCGGTTAAATTATTCAGTCTCTTCTTATAGGACCTTCTGTCTTAAGTTATTACGTAATTAGCTAACCCAACAACATCTTTTATTGACCGTATCAATTTTGGAAAAAAAATCAACCCTAAGAGTAGGAAAACATGATTGGTTGATGGATGATTCATTGTTCACTCACTGATTGTAATGTATGATAGCTAAAGTTTTCATAAGACATGTCCCATTCTTACTTTTTCATTCCGTTGATTGACCATTTTACAAATTACCTTTGAACATAATTTTATCTCGGTACCTATCTATTATTCCATTATATTATACATATTCACGTACACTGATTCATTCACTGCGAATGTAACTTTGTAATCCTATATAGGTATTTATATGGGATTACAAAGTTATTTATGCGGTTGGTGTATCTAGAAAACTGGGCTGAAATAAAAAAATATTTTTAGATTTACACACTTAACACTAATTTCATTCTAAATTTGATGCTTCTATGTCTGCTAGAAGTGCCTTAAAGTTTTGATGATCGGTCAGTTAATCAGTGAGTAAGTGACAAAATTAAGAAACTTTGACTAGTTTTAATTCTTAAACTACTGGTTCAAATTGAACGAAATTTGAAATATAACGTGTTTACACAGCGCCTGCTTGGTTACTAAAATTTCAGGCTTCTAGTTTTATCCACAACAATGTTATAGGAGGGTAGAAAATAGCCTGAACTATTTCGAGAAAAGATGGTGCCACTTTTTTGCTCGAATTGGCGGGTGCACTGCCGTGCCCCGTGCATCTTACAAATATTTCTCCTGAAAAAAAAACTTAAAAAATAAATAACAAAAAAAAAAGCGAGCATGTTTTACAGTTGCCGCATATGACGTGTAACGTCTGTCATCTCACCTTATTAATAAGCGACATTACCATTATACGTTAGAAACCACTCCAGTCACCCATCCAGGTTCTGACCTCGCACAATGTTGCTAACTGCGTTGATCTGTTAAGAGCAACTGATTTAACTGTCCCTTATAGTATAGGTGTTTACTAACTTAAGTAAAAGATAAAAGTATTTTAAAACTTAAACGAACGTAGGACAGACAGACCTGCGAGGCAGGTTTTTATTTTTATTTGAGTAAAAAATACTTTTTAAAATATTCTTAAATGTGAAACTACATTAAAATAAAGGTACAAAAACAAGCAAAAACATTGAGTTTTAAAAACAAGGACCATCTGCCCGAGGCGTAGTCTGTAGAAAATACAACAGCGTGTATTTTCTTATTCCTATGAAATAATTAGATAGGTTAGGGCACCTAGGTTTATAATGTGAACTAGTAATGCTTATCTGGATTATTTTACATAAAATACCAAGAGAATATTGAATTAAAATACAATACAATACATACAGTGTTCAGTATTCAATACAACCATAAACATTTTTTTTTTACAATTTGATCATGTAACATTACAAAAAAAGCAAAGTTAAAGTCAAAATTTTCTTTATTCAATAAAATCACAAGAACCATTTTGAATCGTCTTCTTACATGCTAGTGAATCTAGGTGCCGGTTTCTCCTAACCCCAGTTCAAGAAGAATCCAGCAAGAAACACGTCTGGTCTTAACACTTTTTTGTATGATCTTTCGAAATTGATGCTGAGTCGAGTCGGAGCAGATTCATCCCAAGCTTTTATGTCATCTAAATAATCTCATATTTTATAATATGCTTTTATTGTCAGTTTCTGTTTTATTACGTTTTTAAATTTGCCAATCGACAAATCTAACATGTCGCTTGATCTAACATATCTATGTTAGATCAAGCGACATGTTAGATTTTAGAGCAACGGCACCTAAGTTTATCTCAATTTAGGTGCATGTATTTTTTTCGAGGTGCCAATTTGTCCTAACCTAACATTAAGGAGCCCCACCTTGTTTATGGATAATATTATCAAAATGACATAATTAATTATATCGCGTTTTTTTTACGGCGACTGGTAGTAACATCTGGCTCCTATTTGGATCCCAGCGTATTAGAATTGCCATTCACCTTTGCAATGTTGCCAATGTTTTGTGGGGGCTACCCTCTAGCAGTGATCTGGATCAGTTGAGCTATCTATAGATCGTTTTAAACGGTTCTTAGATAGCTCAACTGTTTCACAAGTATTTTGTTTTATATTATTCTGTACATTTCTTTTATTCAGTAGGTATGCTACTTCACATATTGCGAAATAGCGCTTTATACCGTGACAAGATAAGATAAATTTATATAAAATAAATAAATAATCCCGGTCATTTCACACATCATTTTGGCCCCAAAGTAAGCAGAGTTTGTGTTATGGGTACCACATGTTTGATATACTACATAGATACTTTTTTTTATTTATGTAAATACATACATATTATACATAGAAACACCCAGACCCGAGACAAATACTTGCAGATCATACAAACATTTGTCCCGCGGCGGGAATCGAACCCGCAACCTTCTGCGTCTCAGCCAGACCTTAGCCCACTGCACCACAGAGGTTGTCATAAAAAGTATAATTTATATAAAATGTGGCATCTACACTAGCTTTTAAACATCTATAATAAATAAATAAATATTATATAATATATAAATATATATATATATATATACATATATAATAAAAATTAAAATTACTACTAAAAATAATAAGAATAAATACTTTCACTTACTACGGCCAACTCTACCACCGCGCGCACTCATTGGTCAAATCATATAGCGTGCTTCCCTGGCTTTATATTACACTCTTCTGTCCCTTTTCATGAAATTACTACCACAGATTGCAGGATAGCGAGAGGAAAGATGTTAGATTTTTTTTTTATCAGATTAGAAGAATGATGAAAAAGATGAGGGTAGAGGTACCTTAAGAAAGTTCGTTGCTTCTAATAATGTTGCACCATACACCTTTAGTTATAAAGCAGGCTGGAGCTTGTTTTATGGCTCTAAGTTTTTCGCAATAAAACATCCTGTAATTAAAGTTAGTGATGCTTTCTTGGATTAGTCTGTTCCCTAGACCAGTCCAGGCACTGACTAAGCGAGTTTAGAAACATTTTCATCAGTACATATGTCTTACTAGCGATAGCGAGCCGCCCTGGTTTCCCACGAATGCAAATTACAGTTCTTATTTACATGTATGTACATATATGTACATAATCAAGCATTTGATTATGAATTGTTATCTATAGATCGTTTTAAACGATCCTTAGATAGCTCAACTGTTTCACGTGTATTTTATATTATTGTATATTGTACATTTCTGTAAATAGAGTATACGGTTTATATTATGAAAGTAATTAGTTGGTTAAGAGTTAATTATCATGATATGCATGTCATCATCTTATGATTCTACCAGTGTTTGGATTCTTTTTCTTATTATGTCACTAGTTATTTCTAAACAGTGTGGTGAAAGGATTAAAGTGCGCCTCAGAGGCTCCTTTCGTGCACTTGGCACATTTTTTTGAACTTTTTAGGTTCTACGACATGCCGGTTTCCTCACGATGATTTCCTTCACCATTTGAGAGCACTGGCATTGGGTACATACATTTTTCGAAAGGAAAACCCAATCTTACTGCGACTCCCTGATCAAATTATCTTGACTCGTAGTTACGGCGCTCAAATCGCGATCTTATTTTAATAGAAAACATTCATAAAATGTTTTTTTTTAAGTTTAACGGGTAATGTTATAATCAACTTAATTTCTGCCTAGTAGTGTAAGCTGCAAGTAAAATGACGTGAACTTTAGAAGATGATGGTTATTGAATATTTTAGATATTGGCCTCAATTCTGTTGGCACCAACCTAACTAATTTTAGCTAAAATTAGGTTTTGACCTGTCAAATTAACCTTTGGTATTCTGCTGTTACCAACTTATCCTAATTTAATTTTATCTAACTTAATTAAGCGTTCCTAATTAAGTTAGATGGTACCAACCGAATAGGTTTTACAAATGCTTTGACTAACTAAATATATTTTAGAAAATTCCTAATTTTAGAAATGAACCAACCGAATTGCCACCATTGTGTCATAATAAAATTATAACACTAACAATTACTTTAAAAACAATTTAAACGAAGAAGCAATCTATTGAAAATACATACCATATATATCTTTTAAAACTATTATTCTATCAAATAACGAGCAGATAATAGCGTTAAAAAAAGTTTGAAAACTAGTAAAATGAAACTTCCCAAGTTGATTGGTAAAGGACATGTCGCTATATATTTTTGCACGACCGAGTTTGAGCTCCAAATAAAATTAAGAAATAATTTACAGAAATAATTACAGATATGTACAGAATAATATTCAATAATATAAAATACATGTAAAACAATTGAGCTATATAAGGACTGATTAAAACACCCGATAAATAAATATTGGTGGACAATGCACCCAACACCATCTAGCCCCAAACTAAGCATAGCTTGTACTATGGTGACCAGATCGCTGATTGATTACTTATATATTTTTAAATACATACATACGATACTTTATAACACCCAGACACAGAACAAACATCTACGAGTATGTTCGTCACTAGATGGCTGAAAAGATAAGTCAAATAATTATTTCTTCCCTAAGTTCAGCCCTGCTTTACTTTCTTGTTTAAGTTTAGACAAGGCTTGATGAATTGTAGTTTTATAGGTAGCTAGGGACTTTTTCTCTCGCGTTTCTTTGCGGACATTTTAAATGAAATTGTTTATTTTTCATTAGAAAATTAGCTTTAATGTTCTTAGTAAACTTTTAACTTTTTAGTCGGCATTTGGTAGGAAAATCGTAAGTTCTCGACTGATTACAGATCAGTTGATAGGAGTTAGCTCAGCCTTTGCTGTAAGTTGTGGGTTCGATTCTCTCAAGACAAACATTTGTGTGATAAACATGTTTGTTCTGTGTCTCTGTGTTGAAAAGTATAAAGTATCATAAAAAAACATTCTCAAGTCTGTAATCCCTGGAAGAAACAATAGTTAGTGTTAATAACATTTTGAACATATGTATTTATAAGAATTGTTCCCTTTACGTCGAGTCTCTCTACGTCGAGCGGTGAGAGTCACCACATTTTTATTATCTCAATGTCGATTAATGAGTTCTTCCTCGCTTTCATTCCCTTAACGTCGAGTCAAGACAAGTGCCGAAAGTACAGCCACATAGTAAAATGAAAAGCTATAGAAAGGGGCAAAGTTTTAACAGATTTGATGTGATGATGTGATTGTATAATAATTGTATATTGTAGTAATATTAATAAGTAATATACTAGCTGTCCCGTTCGCGACTTCGCACGAACGTTTTTAAAAAAAAAAGTTATCTAATTGTAAATCTAAACCATTCTCGACTCCATTTGAACACACACAAAAAAAAACATTCAAATCGGTCCAGCCGTTTAGGACGATTTCAGTGACATACACACGTACAGTAGAATTATATATGTAAAGATACGTATTCTATTATTTATAATTTCATTTATAATGATAATGTATGTAATGTAATATGTCACACAGCATCAGCTGGCTCCTAAGGTAAGCAGGGGGGTAATTCGGTTGATTTCCGAAAGCTTATAAATTCTTATTCTGCTAATGAAAAACGGTTCAGCTTACCCTACGTTTACGAAGTCACCAACGATCGGTCGAATGATTTCCCGAGACAAACACTTGCAGATCATACAAACGTCCCGCGGCGGGAATCGAGCCCGCAACCTTCTGCGTCTTAGCCAAGCCTTGTCCGACTGTCCCACAGAGGTCATCAAATTCTATCAGAAAGGTATCTGGCTCCCATAGCACAAGATTAGTTTGGGACTAGTTATAGGTATTTATACAGGGTGTAACTCGCATCTAGTATTTTAGGCCACAACGGGGTGATGAAAATGATGAATGTGTGTGATGAGGTGATGAACAGATGGGGGGGGGGGGGGGAAACAATTCACAAAAACAAAGAATATATGTTTTGCTCTCGTATGTGAATCGCTCCCCCTTTGGATAACAACATTTTGGGACATCCTGTATTTCATGTACCTACGTAGGCAACTTATCGAGCTATCTACATATATAAATTTAATTAAAATAAAATTTATATTTCCCTCAGTCATGCCATAACTTGAGAACGACTTAACCGATTCCATTCATCGTTTTAAAATGTTTTATAATACTTTGTAGAAAGTTCTTGCAGATAAAAAATTAAGAAAATCGGGACATAGACTACTTTTTATATAACTAGTTACACGCGAAGCCGTAGGGCTGCAGCTAGTTTTTTATAAAGGTGTGTTACCTACTACTTTGTCTTCTATCTTTCATTTTCAGTCGCAAATAAATCTTCAATTGAGTCCACAGACTGCCGTTTAACCTTATAGATTGACCCTAATTCGTATTGATATCATATGTCAAGCAATTGCTAGCTGTTGATCAATCATTGATCGTACTATTCCGCACCGTCTGGAGTGACCGAGGTTATTGATGGCTGTAATTTGTAGACAGAGCCGGTGAGCTTGCAACTTGCCACGTCTGTGGAATACTGCCTAATGCCTAATTATTCTGCTCTCTAAAATCTTTTATATGTATATACTTTACACTCGATAATTGGATAGTTTAAAGACCAAATTCATATTCAAAACCTTTTTATTCCAACACAAGGATCACTTTGAATCGTGTTACAAGTCCAAGAAGAATTGTCAAGAATACTCATCGTCTCCCTAGCGCCTTATCGATTCTCGCTGCGGGATAAATGTTTTAAAAAATATATATTAGTAATATATCAGTCATGTGTTACCCATAACATAAGCTCTGCTTACTTTGGGGCAGATGATGCTGTGTGAAATGTCCGGCATTATTATTACTATTATCTACGGAAATTAAGCTAGAGAATTTATACAAGGTAGGTACTTAATAATAATACATACTATACATTTTGATAAACACGGGCTTTACTCACGTATTATTTTGTCGATGGAGGCACCGACAAAGTTTCGATTCATCTAGAGAATCTTCATCAGGGTGATCAAAACCCGCCCGTGTTTATCAAAATGTATAGTACAACTCACGAATGTTTTGAAAGTGAAATAATACAATACTATTTATTAACATTACATATCTGCCAGTTAGTCGTAATAATAATCTTTTAATCGATAACTTTACTTAGACAAAAAGTCACCAGTGTGGTGAAAGGATTAAAGTCCGCCTCAGTGGCTAGTCATAGCTAAGAATTTTATACAAATTCCATTATTAGTAGATAATTATATAGCTAGGTTTAATTTGTTTTTAACAAGACCTTGCAATGAATTTAATCGTATCCTAGAAACTCCTATACGTCCGTCCCTATTCCCTAATACTGTTTAAATAACCCTTTGCTGTCTAAAGGTAAGCGCAGATTGACATGGGCCGCGGCGCACCACACCGCATAAATCAACCAAAACCGCTTGGGATTAAGGCTTAGCACGCATTGCGGTTTGAATCCGCATATTTTTACCGCAGTTTTTTCCGCAAGTGACATAGAATAGTACAGTTTAGGTTCGTGCGAATTTAATCGCTATGCGTGTTAAGGTTTTCGAGACACGAAATGAGCTACGGAAAGGTTCTCTAAAAAGTATATTGTAAGTTTCTTTCTGTGTTTTTAAGATTGGATTTAGGTAAATGGATTGCTATTTTTCAGATTGGATTTAGGTAAGTCATCTCTATTTTTCGTAAATGTTTGGTATGTCAATGTCTTTATTTAGTTAGTTTCAGTATATTAAACAAAAACGTAATAAATGAAATAAAATTGGATTGGATTTAGGTAAATGGATTGCTATTTTTCAGATTGGATTTAGGTAAGTCATCTCTATTTTTCGTAAATGTTTGGTATGTCAATGTCTTTATTTAGTTAGTTTCAGTATATTAAACAAAAACGTAATAAATGAAATAAAAACTTGTAATTAAGGTGCCTACTTATTGTACTTAGATAGGTACTGTTTATTTACAGAATAATAAATGGGTAGGGCAAAGTGGGGTAAATGCGAGTACCATAACTGGAAGCACATATTCAACCATACACATTTTGGTTTGTTATAATTTAAAGTGATTTCCATATAATTTCCATGTGTATCAAGCATTTAGAAGGCCAAAGTTTTAAGTAATTTGTATATTAAAATCACTCTGATGGCGGTAGATAATTAAAGTTTAAAAAAATATTGCTCACTTATTACATTTGTCCTTGTGGGGCAAATGTAATAATGTTGCCCAATTACTTAGGACTGTAGATAGTTTTAAATCAGGCGTAATAGCAAAACAATTGGTTTTTATTTCAAGGAGATCACGTGAAAACTAACAAAGATTTTAACCTTTTCTTAGACAACACAACTATTCAGTTTTTATACCAGTTTTCTTTAAAAAATTAACCATCGCTACATCCCTATTACTTTTACCCAGCTATTGCTATTCCCCCCCTTGACTAAACAATTTAGATAGATAGATAGAAATACTTTATTGAAAACCATATATACATTGAATAAGTAAAAAAACAATGTTTGCTAATCGGTAGTGTAATGGGCGGTCTTTTCGCTATGTAGCGATCCCTTCCAGACAATCTTGGGATGGATTGAACTGAATGTAGCTGAAAAAAGGCAATTTAGCAATTTACAAACTAGCCTAACCCTAACTAAATTATAAAAAAATATTAACTCGTTTTTCTAGGCGTAATTAGACAATTACTTACATAATAGAAAATATATTTCTGTGATCACAGGTTGGGTGCACTTATAATTCTTAAAACCCGATTCAGTGGCACCTTTCAAACAACAACAAAAACATGTCTTTCAAAAGGAACCGAAACATGACCCATAATTACCTCCTACGCTGCGTCGTGCGTCGGCGATGCGACGCGGCCAGTTCCGCACGCAGCAGCGTGTGCCTTAACCCTTATCAGCTAGACCAAGCATTAATTGGGCATAAATCAATGCCACCCATTACATGTTGCCGATAATTTTGTCAGTTCGCGGCAAATTCAAAGTCGTAAGTTAAGATTTATCTTCAATCCGTGTCCCTTTCCAAGGAAAGGGGCAGGGATGGGGGGGGAGATTTACGACATCCCCCAACTGGTTTGAACTTTAGGCAATTGCTTACATCCGTTCTGATACAAGGATGTTAGTAAATTACCTACTTAGCTGTAGGTACTTATGATTTTCGTCTATCGGTTATATTTTTGTCTATATTAGTAATTATGTATTAATTGATTGCATTTGAGCTCGTCTGTACGACGTTGTCAAAGAGTGTATTTTTTAACCGACTTAAAAAAAGGAGGAGATTCTCAATTCGGTTGTATTATTTTTTATATTTTTACCTCATGACTCTGTCATTTATGAACCTAATTTTTTTTTTTTCATTTGTAAGGATATACCTTACGGTTGGTCTTATATACATTTCAAAATCTGTCCAGTAGTTCGGTTTTTAAATCAAATTAATTAGAAAAAATATGTCATCAAGTTTTTACAAGTAGTTGAAGTGATCGGTTGTTTATCTTTAATATCGCATCCTACTTAGCAACTCTAAGCAGATCGAGATGCTGCAGCAACACAGAAACAATACAAGTAAACAAAATTTAATTTTCCTGTGACTTTATAATTGTGTTAACGAATGATGTGACGAAAATTACGAAAAATGTATAAAAAACGTAAAATGTTTTTATTTTATTTTACCCGACTTCAAACACTTTTATGGGCTCAAATTTCATGCAAGTCGGTTTTGTTTTTAGTTTTTAAAACGTAATTATTTTGTAACAACGTATACACTAACTCTCTATCATATCATAACACAAAATTATGTTGCGTACCGTTTAAGTATATTTTGTCTTTGTGTCTTTGTCATCCTACTGTCTCTAATAAAGTGGCAACAAGATTTGTAGTTTGTCATTTTTCATGTAGTATCATAGCACATCTAAATTAATTATTATTTCTCATTCTATTGCATGTTTTATTCAGAAATCTTAGCGGAATTTTAATCAATAAATTGTGACTACATAGCTCAAGTATGGACAATTGAATTATAAGTGTGCAATATATTAGGGTGCAATGTCAGATTCAAAGTTTAAGTCAAAACATATTTTATTCAATACAATCACAAGGATCACTTTGAAACGTCTAACCAACTAGGTGAATTTAGGTGCCAATTCCTCTTAACCCAAGCCCGAGAAGAACTGGCAAGAATCTCGTCCTGGTCCAAGCGCGTTTACATGATCCATCTTATAACTACGAATAACGAATTCAAGAAAGTTTATATATTTGAAATATGTTGGTTAACTGTCTGAGAGCAGAGCAACATGAGGCCATGCATTCTTATCAATAATATAGTCATTTATATATTACCTATAATACGTTTTTTTCAAAAGACTACCTTTTATATAAGCTATTAACTTCGATCACTTATTTTGATTTGAACGACGAGGAATGCGTAGAAAGTTCTAGACGGCCACTGCGCGATGACGTTTAGAATAGAATTCAAATAAATTCAAAATTCAATATTTCTTTATTCAATACAATCACAAGGACCACTTTGAGTCGTCTTCTTACATGCTAGTGAATCTAGGTGCCGGTTCCTCCTAACGCCAGTTCAAGAAGAGTCCGGCAAGAAACTTGTCTGACGAATGATGAATGACTAGACAAATGACGATCGTCCTTCGACTAAGAGTTTATAATCAAAAAATCATCAAGTGCACTTGACACTGGCAAAATTGACATCATTATGACACATGCCATTAAGGAAAAAGAAGAAGACGAATGAAAGGCAACAGATTTGAAGAACACATTAACTAGTGTATGTTTATAAGATAGACTCTAACCGTACCTCATAACTGCATAATTACTTAGCAAATGCGTAAAAGTTTTGTCTGTCTATATATATGAAAGGCGATGTGTGTATGTATGTAGGTATGTTACCTATAGACTCCGAAACGGCTGGACCGATTTTGATGAAATTTTTAGGAAATCTTCAGATTGGCCAAGCGGGTGATCCTGTGCAGTTTGGTAGCGATCAAAAGAACTTTTTTTGGCATTATTCAAATTTGGTATGGATATAGATTGTATCTTAGGAATGTACATAAGCTACTTTTTATGTATGTTATATGCGTGCAAAACCATGGGCAGAATGAATATTTATCAGATTATAACGCCACATTAAGTAATCTCTGATTATGATAGACGGTACATACTACTAGTGGGTTTTGATATAATTCTGAAATAATTTCTTCTCCATAACATTCTAGCTTCACAATTTTTTATCCAACACTTTTGCGCAGTTTATTCTCGTTGAAAGTATCGGGTTTAAGTAAGATTGCTTCAAATTAATGTAAGCATTTTTTTAGTTTACAAAAGGTTGAAAGAAATTTGGCGAGGCCAGACGAGGTCGCTTATTAAAATGAACTGAAACTGAACACCAAAAAATAATTTATTTATACCATTGTTATTGGATATTTTTCTAACTTTTAAAGAATATAATAATATCGGTAAGGCAACGGTTAAGATTTAAAGAGATTTAGATGTAAAAAGCTTGAGATTTAGAAAGGCTTTAGAAGAGATTCGAGTTAGTGAGGAATGCTGAGAACTTGAACTTAATTACTCGTATTTAAAATTCAACATGCAAGAAGTATTTAAATATATTCTAAAATACCTTAGGCCCGTGGGAAAAAGAAGCCCCTCGCATTTTCAAAATTATTTCACGGCGTGACCCAAGAGCTGACTCCTATCTAGCTATCTGGCTTAGCGTTGTATTAGCCTTGCCATTCAACGTGGCAATACCTCATTTTCTTGTGGACGCTGCTCTCTGGCAGTAATCTGGATCAGTTGAGCTTTCTATAGATCGTTTTAAACGGTCCATAGATAGCTCAACTGTTTCACATGTATTTTATATTATTATATGTTATTCTGTACTTTTCTGTGATTATTTTAAAATGAAGTTTCTTAAAAAAGGCTTAAAAAGTTAAAACTACATCTTCTTATTACTCACTACTTATTTCTAACCAGTGTGGTGAATGGATTGTGCCTTAGCACTCTTCTCGTGCACTAGGCACATAGTTTAGGCCAACTTTTAGGTTATACGACATACCGGTTTCCACACGATATTTACCTTCATCATTTGATGGACTTACTTGTAAAACGTATATACATTTTTCGAACAGGAAAACCCATTTGTGCACTATTCAAACCCACGACCGCAGGTTTGAATGAGGGGCCAATACCAACATGCGTCAGGATGGAATCCAGAAAATGTTGTTGTTGACTTTGAAACCGCAGTCATCAATGCCCTATGTAAAACATTTCTCAACACTATAACCAAAAGATGCAACCACTTCAAACAGGCAATATCAAAGAAAAGTCGAATTCGTAATGAAATGCTATCTTTTGGAGTAGGATGCAACATAAAATTAATCAATAATATTCATATGACAAATTCGTGTAGTTGTTTGAGAATGAATGTACGGCGTATTGAACGTTTTTAAACCAGGACACTGGAGTACTCTGAGAAAATTTTTATATTGGGTAAAATGAAACTCATTTTATAAAATATTGTTATTCATTTGGGAAATAATCCCAAAGTTTGGCAGTTTGGTAAATAATCTTGAAATACTTGGGGAATAAGCCCACTAAACCACCAGGTCTTTTACACTCGTATGAGTCAATGTTTAACTATGACAAGCGGTGACAAAGCACGGTTCTTTCTACCTTCAAGTCAACACTTACTTATTTAAAAGTATATTCAGTAAGATATATATATTCATACACAACAATTCTACATTCAAGCACTCCAGGATCGAGTTTCTTATTCAAACAAGATCCCTTTGCATAACTCATGCGTACTCGTCGCTGGGATTAGATCCCCCGGCACTGTTCATATTCAATCTGAGATACGATCTGTAATACCAGAGCACCCGACTCTTCCCTAGGAGAGCACGCAGATAACGAATTTCTCTACTGAAGAGAAGATTACATTTCAAACAAAAATATTATTGTTTGAAATTTGTTTATATTGAATATATTGTCCGATTGCAGGACACTATTAATTTATGTTTATGCACTAAGGCTTAAATTTCTTATTTCCTTTTGTAGTGTTCTCAATAAAGTTCTTTATTTATTATTTATTATAATTATTATTAGTCATTTTTAGGTCCGACTTGGACCTAGGTAACCCTTAAAGTTTCGATCATTTCTGTTTGTCCTATTACAAGTGAACCTAAAAATTGACGTCATTCATCCCATTGACTGCCATGGCTTGGACTATAAGGTATAGTAGTGTATAGTATCACCATATATCGTCTGCATGTCTGGTCTGTCTTTTTACCAGACCGTATTCAAAGTTTTTGCCTATAGACTTTTAGCCTTATCGTGATTTAAGACGAAAGGGTACCGGCTCTTTCTCCATACAAACGTAGTCGACTTTTGTCTCCCTGGATAACGACACTAGAGCAAATATATTTGTACCATAAAACCTTTAACTACCATTACCATGCCCCTATGTCTTGGTTTTTATATTCCAATTATCATACGAAGTAAGAGTCTTCAAAAACTAGAAATATTGCGTAATTTTTTAAACATTTCCAGACGCTAATCTAAAAAAAATTACGATTTTTTACAAAAAAATTGGAACATAATGACATAGCTGAAGGTTTTGTTTAATTATATTAAAAAAATCAAAACAATTGGGCATGGTTTAGGGGAGTAAATAGTCGACTACGAAATGCTGTTTTAGTCAATAATTATGTACCTAAAACGGTCTGAGCTGCAGTTGTCCCTTTCTTGTGCGGGGCGCGGCGGCGGCATGCAGCGAGACAGGAACATTTTATTGAAATACCTATTTTTCTCAAGTCTCTCAGGTACCCTTTCCTCTTAAATTTGCACCTTTACGGGCGTAAATCTATGATATAAGACTCAATGAAGTCTGTTTTCTTTTTAGTTTTTAAAACGTAATTATACTTTTATACTTGTCATGGCACCGAAGTCCTATACCGACTAGCTAGTAATCAAAATAATCAGTAAAAACTATTCTTTGAACCTAGCAATGTTAAAGGGTAAATGCCTACGCTTTTTAATGAATATATGACCCTCTGAACTGCTGTAGTTTTGCTCATGCCCATTCACAAAGTAATTAGCACACTGTCGCCTTCTAATTCCGAAGGTTCCCACAGAACATAATGTTCTGCGGTTCCTATTGTTCAACAAAACCCACTTAGAGATCGTAGCTGTCCCCAATTAGGAAACTGTGTAACAGTTTTGTATGTAGTGAGTAAGTAAGCCTGCATAGGTAAACATAAATGAAGATCTGTCTTTGACTAACCTGTTAGCTCAGTTCGTAGTAGCTCTGCCTTCTGCGCTGTAGGTTAAAGGTCCTAGTCATCCCAGGACAAACATTTGTGTGATGATCATAGATGTTTGTTCTAGAACTGGGTGTTATATAAACTATCATATAAGTATGTAGCAAAAGTATAGTCTGTATTGCACTAATAATAAAACAAAGTCGCTTCCCGCTATCTGTCTGTCCCTATGTATGCTTAGATCTTCAAAACTACGCAACGGATTTGATGCGGTTTTTTTAATAGATAGAGTGATTCAAAAGAAAAGTTTATATGTCTAATACATACATAATATAGTAGAGAAACACTGATAATTTTAGAGGTTAGCGTATATTGGTTTAACGTATTAGAACTACTGAGCTACAGCAACGCGTGGCCGGGTAAGCTAGTTTATAATAAAATACTAAAAAGCTACCAGAAACTTTGTGGTAATGAGTTAATAAAAGATTGAAAAAACGATTAATTGAAAAACGCAACTATAATATTAACGAATTTATAAATAACGAATTTGAATTTGTAATTGTAATTGTATTATATAATTTTATTTCTTGAAATTTTCCTTATATTTAATTTGGTTATTTGATTGATTGTTTACTTTAACATACCATTCTCTCGGTTTGCACCGAAATCGGTAAAACATGTTGTGACATACCATAACATTATCATCCTATCTACACCATGTATATGCAAACATATTTATTTTCAGAAATGTACAAAATAATATACAATAATATAAAATACACGTAAAAGAATTCTAAGGACCGTTTAAAACGATATATAGATAGCTCAACTGATCCAGATCACTGCCAGAGGGCAGCGTTCCCAAGATACTGGCGGCATTGCCACGTTGAATGGCGTTATTATGCAAATTAATAATCTTTAGCTTTATTTATTTAAATATATATAACAATAAGTATTCTATCAGTTATCTGGTAATACAATCAAAACATAGTTTGGGGCTACATGGTAGGTGCATTGTCCACCAATATCTATTTATATATTTATATTCAACCCCTACCTTCGAATACCGTACCCTATACCGTAACGCTCTCAACCCAAATAAATATTTTACTTAGGTTATACATGTAACAGGTTAAAATATAGAGAATCTTTAGTTATGATTTTAGACATGCCCTCTCACTTGCACAACACTAATAGCAATGTTGTGCGAGTGAGATGTTATTATTATTATATATTATTAAAAACATAAAATTTTCACAAATTTGTGCCACTAAAGGAGTATATGAAGCGCACTTCAATCCTTTTACCACACTGGTTCGAAATAGTGACACAATATACAATGACGACCTCTGTGGTGCAGTTGGCTAAGACCTGGCTGAGACGCAGAAGGTTGCGGGTTCGATTCCCGCCGCGGGACATATGTTTGTACGATCTGCAAGTATTTGTCTGGGTGTTTCTATGTATAATTTGTATGTATTTACAAAAAAAAAGTATATAAGTAGTATATCAGTCATGTGGTATCTATAACACATGCTCTGCTTACTTTGGGACCAGATGATGTTGTGTGAAATGCCCAGGATTATTTATTATTATTATTTAATAATAATAAGAAGATTAATAATTACGTTCTAAAAACTAAAAAGAAAACCGACTTACATTACATTTACATTTACTTATATTACGAAATATCGTTAACTTGAATGACATATTTTTTCCAGATATTTTGATTTAAAAACAAAACCACTGAAATGATGATGATTTAATTTCTATGGGACCAATCTGATAGTATATCCTTTGACATATATTATTTTTCTAGTCTGTTCTTAAACGACGGAGTAATGAGATAACAAACATTAAAAAGATACAACAATTAATAATAATAATAAGATATCGACAAAGAGGTCAGCCGACGAATCCAACTCGGATGGGCAGCGTTCGGGAAATTAAGGCACATCTTCTCGTCACAGATACCGCAGAGCCTCAAGACGAAAGTCTACAATCAGTGCGTGTTGCCAGTGATGACATATGGAACTGAGACTTGGTCCCTGACTATTGGCTTCATACACAAGCTCAGAGTCGCGCAACGTGCAATGGAGAGAGCTATGTTGGGTGTTTCACTACGTGATAAAATCCGCAACGAGAAAATCCGTAGAAGAACCAAAGTCACCGACGTAGCGCTCAAAATTTGCAAGTTGAAGTGGCAATGGGCAGGCCATATAGCTCGCAGAACTGATAACCGCTGGGGAGTTAAAGTTCTCGAATGGCGACCAAGGACAGGAAAACGAAGCGTAGGACGACCCCCCACCCGATGGACTGACGACATTGTAAAGATCGCAGTCGGTGGATGGAGAGGGCTCAAAATCGTTCTTCCTGGAAATCTATTGGGGAGGCCTATGTCCAGCAGTGGACTTCATAGAGGCTGTGATGATGATACCGGAAACAGCATCATCTGCCCCCAAAGTAAGCAGAGATTGTGTTATGGGTACCACATGACTGATATACTACTTTAATACTTTTTTTTGTAAATACATACTATATGTATACATAGAAACAGATCCGAGCCAAATACTTGCAGATCATAAAAATCTAGAATCTATAAAAAATTTTATGTCGGTTAATAATATAAATAATTACGTTTTAAAAACTAAAAAGAAACGGACTTCATTGAATGAAATTTGAGTATAATACATTTTTAGTGGAAAGTAGATGTATTTTGTATATACAAGATATGGGTAGGCCAAAAAAACGCACCGCTTCAATGACACAACGAGGTATCGAAGTACATGAAAACATCATCGATTTTTTTTTAGATTTTCGTAGATTTTTCAGCTCGACCGATTTTTATAAAATTTAAATGACCACCTGTGAAGTATACCCTTACAAACAAAAAAAGAATTTTCCAAATCGGTTCAGGCGTTTTCGAGTAATCAGGTAACATACATAAAAGATTCTGAAGAATTGAGAACCTCCTCCTTTTTGATGAAGTCGGTTAAAAATATGGTATGATAGCGGATCATAAAAAAGCCCTGTAATGCCCTACTTATGTGAACTTGGGTAGCCCTAAACACTGACGTTTAGGTACAAACGCTTGAACGTGTTTTGGCAGTAAAGGTCACATTTACATATTTCCAAGTTTCTTGACTTTTCAACTGCTGAATTATAAATTCTTGGACCTAGCCCCTTTAATTTACATGTTTGTATATTGTAAATGTCGACGGTTTTTCTAAAGCTTGCTAATTTGAAATGGAATTGTAACTTTGGACATAAATCAGAATTTATGTTTGAAAACTAGCTCGCTTTATAACTCTAAATACAAGTTCTCAAAGACTGAAGCCCGGCTACGCAAAAGTTGATTACAACTTTGAATCTACTTTATTATAATTATTCCAGAATGTTTTCAGAAACACCATGACCAGCTAGGCTGCGTCTAGTGCTGGTGTGCAACAAATATTTCAAAACATTAAACAGATGGAAAAATATATAGTACTGTTCTGCTTATCTATTCCAAATGATTTGGACACGATGCAGATGCATGCTCTTCCCTCCCGCCCGCAATTGAAAAGCTATGGAATGCGTCAGTGAAAAGTTCAACGCACATAATCCACCCATTCAACCTCAAAAAGAAATCCTTTTTGAGGTTGCATGTGTGGATTGATTGTCTGGGTGTTTTATCAAAAGTATATAAGTATTTTACCAGTCATCTGGTCACCATTATACAAGCTATGCTTAGTTTGGGGGTGGTTTGGGGCTAGATGGTGTTGTGTGCATTGTTCACTAATATTTATATTTATATTTATATATATTTGTATTTATCTCTACGCAGAAACGTCAAAATTTACAAATCAATACATTTTTTTTACTTTTTTACAGTGGTATGTTCATAGCAAATTTCGCGGCTGCGATATTTCTTACCTTCGTAAAATAACTTTAATATGTTTCCAGGTGCTGGTAACAAAACCCGACTTCTACAACGAGGAAACGCGAAAGAATCTGTTCTGCACTTTATCTGAATTGATATCTCTGAACATCGTCCCGATTGTGAACACGAACGATGCAGTTAGTCCGCCGATGTACATCCACGACGATACTATGGTTCCAGGCACGGGGAAGAAGGTACGCCAATTTGGATATTACCCCACTCATTATAAAGCTGCTTTTGAAATGACACATCTAGTGATTAGCTCCATCTATTTACGATGATATCGTGGCACGTTAAGGCAGCTAAACGAGTTGGTGTCTTACGACACTATTTTAATAAGCACTATTTTAGTCCTTACACTAGCCTCAGATTTTTGATGATACCTTGTTACGGGTTATTGGCGGAGGTGTTCGACGTCATCAAGTTCACTCTAGTAGTAACAGTCACGGGGAAGAATATTTGAGTTTGAATCTTACTCCACTCATTTTAAGGTTTAGGATTCTCAGACGGTGGTTTAAATTGGTTCTCTTAAAGTGCTGATATGGAGCTTTCTGGAATGGGAAATAAGGAGTCCATTAAAATGGGACGGACTTTATGAAGTAAGTAGGTAGTTAAATATGACTTAAGATGAGACTAGCTTTTCAGATTTAGGTACTTGACCTAGTTTTTCCCGAGAAATAGTTCTTAGTCTGTTTTTACGAGCACTTTTTCTCTCTCAATTCACTGAATAATCCCGATAGATAGATAGATACAGAAGCTGCTTACTGTTAAACTTTTGCCTGAAACGCTACTTTAATTTGAAGGCTGCTTAATTAAATTTGTCCGTCACTTTGTTCATAACTTTGACATGTAACGGGGCTTAATCGGTTCAGTTTTTCGCAATTAGTTAAGTGGCGTTTCAGTATTCGGGTATAAAAACCGTGTGAACGATATCAAGCCCAAAATAATGAAGCCTTAGCAGCAGCTTAATACTCAATTTCAGTTGTACTATAGTGCTAGAATAAGATTAAGGTAAATTGGTTCAAACGACATTCAAACTCAGACCGAGACCTAAGCACCAAAATATTGGTATAAATAAAATAATATTACTGAGCAATTCACATAACATTCAATACCATCATGGTTTTAAACATAATTTTCACTTTTTGAGTGGATATTTACCCGTTTATCTCGTGATAATGGCGCATGCAACTGTGCCGAAATATCGGGAAAACTCACATAAAAGAGAAAAACTCACATAGTTACTCACATCTTACCCCAAACAAAGCATAGTTTGGGGCGATTATGGAACATTGATACCATAAAAACATTGATACTAATAGCTTTCAGTTACTATTCATGAATTGGTATTACGGATCGCTGCAATTTTTATCGGTTTCTATCGCTAGTTACAATGTGATGTTGGTGTCAAACTATAACTCGACCAATTTACAAAGTATGATTGTGGTAGAAACCGTGTTTAGCGTACTATGCATTTATATACATCGTATATGATTGATTAAAATAATGCCTATTGCTAATCGAAATTGATAGACATTGATGCGATTGCTAATCGAAACTGATAGACATTGATTGTATCAAGAGTTCCATAATCGCCCTACAGATCACTGATAGAATACATATACCTATTTATATTTAAATTCATATTTAATATGAATTATTTAATATTTAATATCATATTCAGATACTATATGTCACACAGACCCAGAATAAACATCTACATATATTCCTCACACAAGGAGTAGATTATTTGAAGGCTACATCTAAATTTGAATTTGAGTATTGTTACCTAACCTAACATATAACATACGCTCACTTACAAGCAATATGCGGAGAGTGTTTTTTTCAGGTGTTTTTTATTTAATATTTTATTTTTCATATAATCTTTTCTCTATTTTTTATTCACGAGTATAATCCCGCTGTTACATATAATTTTGATTGCTCGACTGTCACCTATGTTCGAGCTAAGGGGTAGACTGAAAACCAGCCCTACGTAAACCATGTTTGCGCATAGTGCTGAGTCACAGATAACATAATACTATACACTGAGTCTACTCCAACTGCTTAGGTAATTACTCCCAGAGCTGGATAAATCTTTTAGTACTTGATCCTGTAAAATATTTATTTACCAATAATCCTTTTTGTATTTGTAGGTATTTGTTTAGCCAGGCTAACATGATAGTCGCGATATACTTTTGTAGTCTCATTATCTCGTCTCATTTGCTACAAAAACATGATATGATGAGACTACTAAATTATATCGTGGCTGCTATATTAACTGTATATTGGAATACGGCTCTTAGGTACAATTTAGATTCTATTCATGACCATATGAATAACCTGTCAGCTTTGGTAGTTGCTCTGCCTTCTGCGCTGTAAGTCGAGGGTTCTATTTTCTCCCAGGAGACACATTTGTGTGACGGACATAGATGTTTGTCCTGTGTCTGTGTGTTATAAAGTATCTTATGTATGTTATTTTATATATACATATAATTATTTTATCAGCCATCTGTAGGGCGATTATGGAACTCTAATTACAATCAATGTCTATCAGTTTTCGGCGTAATTTCAATCATTCGTTTGACGAATTTGACGTTTCGATAGACATTGATTGTAATTAGAGTTCCATAATCGCCCTACTGGTCACCATATTACAAGCTATTCTTAGTTAGGAGCTAGATGGAGTTGTGTGCATTATCCACCAATATTTATTTATTTTATTTATAAGATCAAAAGACAGGTTTGATACCACAACACCACCAGCTCATGCAAACTTACCAACTTTTTTTCCAGGGTATTGGCATAAAAGACAACGACAGCCTCTCAGCACTGCTCGCCGCTGAAATCCAGTCTGACCTGCTCATCATGATGTCAGACGTTGATGGCATCTACAACAAGCCACCTTGGGAAGATGGCGCTCGCATGATGCATACCTATACCTCGCAGGATAAGGACCTAGTACAGTTTGGGCAAAAGTCTAAGGTATGTAGATGACTTAGTGTTAAAGACAATGATTTATTAATTCAGCTTGTGCCGATAGGTTTGACCCACAGTGGCTTAAGGAATGAAGCTGCACTTGCTGCACTTGCTCTTAGGTAGGTAGATAGATAGATAGATAAACGCTTTATTGTATACAGAGAGAACATACAAAAACCCATTAGAATTAAGGTCCAGAATGGGCGGCCTTATCGCTAAAAGCGATCTCTTCCAGGCAACCTTTAGATGGACAAATATTATGTTACGTATCAAACCTTTGTTATTTGCAGCTGTCACTGAATTAATGTTATTTCAACTATTCGCAGATGTTACTTTTACTCAGAAGTTTTAATATAATGATGTTCAAAAGCATTTTATCTTTACAAGTGAAAATTGTTTATGCAGGCTTTGTCAAAAAAATCTGCGACAACATCGGAGCAGCAAAATAAAATATTTGTGTATTTGATAGGCTTGTGAATCCTTTGTATATTTTTGAAACGTGCTATTTGATATAATGTAGTAAGCACATTAAGTAAAAGCATTTTGATGTATTTGTTATTTAATTACTTGGAAATGTAAATAAATCTCCTCTTACATTTAAATGGAAATTTTCGATAAGCTTTTCGTGGAAAAGATTTTATGAAAACGCTTCTAAAGACATCAAAACAAATTAATTCGTGCCAGTTCTATAAACTGAATTTGATTAATGTTGTGTAAAGATCGTACAAACGCGAGGCTTTTAAAACATTAACGGGCTAAATAGCGAGACTAGCCAGGTGATTTAAAATTTAGCTACTTTATACTTCTTCTTATCGTGTCTCTAGTTCTTTCGAATCAGAGTAATGAAAAGGTTAAAAAGCGCGTTTTTTTATCACCGATAAACCTACCTTTGATCACGATCTCGCCTGATGTTAAGCGACGATGTGGCCGACGATGGGGCACGCAGGTCTAGAAGACACCTATTTACTCGAGACTTGAAGAGACCTACATTGTAGTTTTTAGGAAAGACAGACGACGGCAAAGCATTCAAATCCTTGGCCTCAGAGGCATTTGTGCAACTTTATACTATGTTATACTGATCCAATAGCTCCCGACAGCGAATTTCGTATTACACAGAATCCCTAATAATATTATAAATGCGAATATAACTCTGTCTGTCTGTTTGTTACGTTTTCACGTCTAAACCGCTGAACTAATTTTCATGAATTTTGGTATAAAGATAGATGGGACCTTGGAGAAGGACATAAGCTACTTTTTATATAAGTACCACGCGTACGAAGCAGCAAAAACTATATACTTATCTGGTGTATTAATATATATATATAATAATATATAATATATAGTCTCAAAAAAGATCTTATTAAATAATAAATAAAAAAACAATGCCGAATATTTCTCACATCATCTGGCCCCAAAGTAAGCAGAGCTTGTTTTATGGGTACATGGCAGAGTTACTTCACTTGTGTACCTATATTTTTTTGTAATTACTAATTATATAATAATGCACACCCAGACTCGTGAATAATAATAATCTATCTATGAACCAATTTTATCGGAATAGGTTCTACTGTTATGGTGTGATTGGGTAAGAAAACTATCTCTCTATTGTTTTGACCCTGTTAAGTAAATCGTAGTCACCTCTCATCTTTTATATATCAGCTTAGCTGCAGTCGGGCGTCAACGAAAGAACCTAGATCATGCCCACTTGCTTATTGAGTGTAATTTCTAGGTGGGTACAGGTGGCATGGACTCCAAAGTAAACGCTGCCACATGGGCGATGGCGCGCGGCGTCAGCGTTGTTATATGCAACGGTATGCAAGAGAAGGCTATCAAAACCATTATCAATGGAAGGAAAGTGGGCACTTTCTTCACCGACTACGTAACTAATTCGTCAGCGTCTGTAGATGTTATGGCTGAGCAGGGTAAGATGTATATCACTTTTTTCCCAAACAGAAATGGGACCTTGTAGGTTGTGTTAACTCTTTGACTAACATAAGCTTATTTTTGTAGCTCGAAGTGGAAGCAGAACACTGCAAAAACTTACGCCATCGGAAAGAGCGTCAGCCATTCACTCTTTAGCTGACCTTCTACTGAATAAGCAAGACAAGATCCTAGAAGCAAACTCTAAAGATTTAGAAGAAGCAACCAGGGGTGGAGTTGCTAAACCTTTGCTGAACAGACTATCACTAAGCGAAGGGAAGTTGAAGACTTTATCAATTGGTTTGAAACAGATAGCTGATTCGAGTTACGACAATGTAGGAAGGGTTCTGACGAAGACGAAGCTAGCAGAGAATTTAGTGCTGCAACAAGTGACTGTACCGATCGGAGTGCTGCTTGTTATATTCGAGTCCAGGCCTGATTCGCTACCTCAAGTAGCAGCTTTAGCTATGGCTTCAGCCAACGGCCTTCTACTAAAAGGCGGTAAAGAAGCAGCTCACTCTAACAAAGCTTTGATGGACCTTGTAAAAGAGTCCTTGCAGACCGTTGGTGCTCAGGACGCTATATCTTTAGTCTCAACACGTGAAGAAATTAGTGATCTACTCTCTATGGAGAAGCATATTGACCTAATCATTCCTCGAGGGTCTTCCGACTTAGTAAGGAGTATACAGAAGCAATCACAGCATATACCTGTATTAGGGCACGCGGAGGGAATCTGTCACGTGTTCGTGGACAAAGATGCGGACCCAGCTAAAGCTTTGAAAATAGTACGCGACGCGAAATGCGACTACCCCGCCGCTTGCAATGCTATGGAAACTTTATTAATCCACGAAGATCATATATCAGGATATCTCTTTACTGAGATCTGTAATATGTTAAAGAACGAAGGTGTGATTATTCATGCTGGCCCGAAGTTGTCAAGAAACCTAACATTTGGTCCGCCTCCTGCAAAGTCCATGCGTCATGAGTATGGCTCCCTGGAGTGCTGTATAGAAGTGGTGAAGGATCTGGATGAGGCAGTTAACCATATTCACAGTTTCGGAAGCTCTCACACCGATGTTATTGTTACGGAAAATGGTAATCATGTCCTTACTTTATTTAATATTATAAATGCGAAAGTAACTATGTCTGTCTGTCTGTTTGTCACGTAAACCGCTGCACCGATTTTGATGAATGTTGATATAGAGATAAATGGGACCTTGGAGAAGGACATAGGTTACTTTTTACGTAGGTACCACGCGCGCGAAGCCGCGGGCAGCAGCTAGTTCATATTCAAATTCAACATCTAGAAGACTGTAATATTCATTGTATAGTCTAGACGAGTCAGTGGTGAATGTCGAGTCAAGTCCAATGCTTGCTGATGAATCCATCGCTTTTAATTCTCTGACTCATCATCATGGTATCGTAGTTAATTCGTACCATTGAAAGGTTTAGGATGCGCCTCAGGTTTGAACTTTTAGGTTTTCGACATACCGGTTTCCTCATCATGTTTTCCTTCACCGTTTGAGAAACATACTGGTATAGCGCACATATGTTTGTAGAACAGAAAAATCCATTGGTGCATGACTGGGTTCAAATCCACGACCCTAAGATCGAAAGGCGGGGCCACTACCACTAGACCACAAGTGAACATGTTCTTTGAATAATCAAGTAAAATTGTGGTAGTCTGTCTGTCTCTGTGTGAATATAAGTTAATTAAATAGCAAAAATTGTGAAGGTTCAAGCAAACATTACAGTAAGTACTCCCAGATTCTTGTGTAATAAAAACAAAATTTTATGTCAAGGTACACAAATACATATCTTCTATTTGTGTAAGTAAACAAATACAAAATATTATCAGCATCCAGACATACGCGTATTAAGATACTCTGAAACAATGATGTTATTACAGGAACAGATAAGATTACAAGTTCAAGTTTAATAGTCCCGGTAAATTAGAAACAGCGCAAATAGATGATAAGAGTCAAACACAGCTTCCTCTAGCGTCACGTGTCTCTGAGCTGATTATTATATTGTTGGCGTTTATACAAATATCATGAAATCACAACAGTATATGTGCCTAAGTACTTGCATTATCTTAGAATTTCAAGGAAACAAAAAATTTCCGCTTGATTAATTTTAAATGTTGTTTAC
Source organism: Lampropteryx suffumata (assembly GCA_948098915.1). Classification (NCBI taxonomy): domain Eukaryota; kingdom Metazoa; phylum Arthropoda; class Insecta; order Lepidoptera; family Geometridae; genus Lampropteryx; species Lampropteryx suffumata. The sequence goes on along the minus strand of OX402557.1, from coordinate 15,717,988 downwards.
TCAAAAATATATAATAACTTTAGAATAACTGTTTGGGCATAACGTGCTTCAGTTACAATTGAAATTAATCAGTTTCTATTTTCAACTACTAAGATATCCTTTTATATAGCAGCTTTGCCGTTACTTATTGGCTTCCATTAATTGAAATTGCGACTGATTCGGAACCTTATAAAATGAGAAAAATCGAATTCTCATTTTATAAGGCGTCAAAAAAGTATTTACTTTAATATTGAATTCAAAGAACCATCATTAGCCGTAAAAAGTCATAGAAATAACCCGACTGTTAGGTAGGTATACTTAGGCAAGTACGAGCATACGGCCCACCTAGTATAAGGTAAGATAGTAGAGGCTATCGTAACTTATAAGCGTATATATCACCAGAGGTAAATAATTGATTCATGAGTGACTTTGCGGAAATCCATTACAAAACATTAAATACATAGATGAATATTTAGTACTATTCCGCTAATCTATTCCTAACGAGTTAGACACGATGCAGACGCATGCACCTCCTTTCCGCCCGCAATTAAAATGCCATGCAAAAGTAGCGCACACCATTCACACATGCAACCCCAAAAAGAAATTCGAGACGCAAAATTGTTACTCAGGAACAATTGACTCGCTCCGCACTGTAAAAAAAACACCAAGACTGCAGAATTTTTAATTGCGGGGAGGAGGAAGGTGCATGCGTCTGCATCGTGACTAACTCATTAGGAATAGATTGGCGGAATAGTACTAAATATTTGTTTGTCTGTTTAGTGATAACCTGTGGTATTACACACTCGACCCTAGATAACATTAATTCGACTATTTGTCTAGTAATTTAATTTACTCCAGTGCCCTTTGCTTGCACACTACTACTTAGACGCAGAATTATAGCACTAGCAATACAGCCAGTATACTACCCTACACACCATAGCGAATACCAATATTAGTTTTGAATATTTCAGAGAACACAGCAAAGCAGTTTCTCCACGCGATAGACAGCGCGTGCGTTTTCCACAACGTGTCGTCGCGATTCGCTGACGGCTTCCGATTCGGGCTCGGCGCTGAAGTTGGCATTTCCACCGCTAGGATCCATGCTAGAGGTAACATTACTTTATTATGATTGGTTCGTCCTCTCTGCCATATCTTTGAAAAGCAGTATGCTTTTCACAGCGACTAACACGGAAACAAGTGAAAGTACAATCCAAATTGCTTCAGTATAGCTATTAAGATTTTTTGATACAATCAATGTTTATCAGTTTGGATTAGCAAAGGGCATTCATTCAATAACTCGTTTGATTGTAACTGGAACTGAACTGGAATTCACGGAAATTAAGCATCTTAATGTAAATTCGATAAATCCAAGTTATATGTGACCTCCTGGCGGTTCTGCATACCTAGTACATGTTGCAAGATCTCTTAAATTGGTAATAGACTTTTTATTATAAATATTTACGGGTATTTATCGCGTTTATTTACCTATTTTTCCCGACGTTTCGACAGGTTTACACTCTGTCGTGTTCACGGGATGACTCCAGTCATCCAGTCATATTAGGTAAATAAACGCGATAAATACCCGTAAATATTTATAATAATGTGTTCTGATCGCGTAAGTTTAAAAAATAGACTTTTTAGTCGCATATGTTCTATCAATGGCTGGCCTGTCAACTCAGTTGGTTGTCAGCTCAGCTCGGCCTTCTGGGTCTGGGTGTTATAAAGTATCATAAGTATTTAAAAATATATAAGTATTCTATCAGTCATCTAGTCACCATAATACAAGCTATGCTTAGTTTGGGGCTAGATGAGGTTGTGTGGGTTGTCCAGCAATATTTATTTATTATTATTTATTTAATGGAACTAGAATGCGAATAGTGGCAATGTTCGCTCGTTTTTACGTACGTTCAGTTTGTATTATTATAACAGCACGTTATACAACATCAACCTTTCGTAATACCAATTCATCAATATTATTCAATTAATATTTTAATAAGGTTTTGTAGTGTGTCGTTCTTGAGTAAAACTTTTCAACTGTCGAACGGAACGGTCGCAGACATGACGCGCTCCACCCGACTAGGGATGTGCCACCTCACTAGTGATGTGACACTCTTACAGATAAACTAACTAACTACCTAGTACCTACTCATAATGAACCTACACCCTACAGTTTTAATATTTTTTTTTGATTTTTGAGTATTTATCAGAACTTTATAGTCGCCCCCACCTGTAGTTTTTACGCCTATTGTGTACAAATAGAAATCACACCTTTAACAGCTGTGCTTGTTTGGGTGGGACAACTGAAACAACACAAAATTTTGAAACTTTAATATAATAAGTAATAATAATAATATAATAATAATAATACCGGACCTTTCACACAGCATCATCTGGCCCCAAAATAAGCAGAGCTTGGGTACTACATCACTGATATACTACTTATATACTTTGTTTTTGTAAATACATACATATTATACATAGAAACACCCAGACCCGAGACAAACACTTGCAGATCATACAAACATTTGTCCCGCGGCGGGAATCGAACCCGCAACCTTTTGCTTCTCAGCCAGACCTAAGCCCACTGCGCCACAGAGGTCGTCAAGTATAAGATTTATCTCAATTTTCGTGTAACTTCCAGGACCAGTCGGTGTCGAAGGTCTGCTTACCACGAAATGGATCCTAGAAGGCACGGACCACACGGCTGCAGAGTTCAACGAGGGTAAGCGGTCATGGCTTCATGAGAAGATGCCTTTAAACTGACTACATATGAAAAAAGACAAAGGATTCTGGGCTAGAATTAAACATATTTTTTGGAAATCTGAATGACTAAATCTTAACAATTAAGGTAGGTAATTCAAAGAAGCTTAAAAATAAATGAAAATTTACTTCTAAAACTTCATGGTTTTAAAAAAAAAAATCACTCAAAACGGGATATTTACCATGATATATGAGTTTTTCTGCTTCCCGATATATCGGCACAGTTGCACGCGCCATGATCACGAGATAAACTTATCTATCTCGTTTATCTCAAAAAACAGAAAAAATGAAGCAGAAAAACTCATATCATCATGGTAAATATCCCGTTTTGAGTGAAAATGAAAAATAATTTATGTAATGTGTACATTGGGTATGTGATGTACATACGTGTATGTTAGTGAATAAATCATTTATATATATATATTTATGTTTTTGTCTGGTTTTGTAAAAATGATTGAGGTTGTAAGATTGGTGATATTGTAAAAAAATATGATAAATGTATTCATGTTAAGAAACTCTAGGGTAATAAGAGTTTAGGTACTTAATTTTTAATTGTAAGTATGTAGGTATAACATTATTTATGCATAAGCACACATTTTTATTAAATAGAAAAATTACATAGGTAATGAGTAAATAAAGGAACGTTTTCTATAATTTTATTTTTATTTATAAACACACAAATCCTGCAGGTTCTTAATTATATAATGCAGTTAATTTATTCAGATACATAGTCTTAACTTCAAGATAAAACAGTTTAATTGACTAACTACCTTGTATTAAAACATTAACTAACCTATTTCCTGTACAACTGGATAATTTATTGATAGAACGATATATTTATTTTCTTAAAAATGATAACAAACATTGGTTAATAGTGTTTCTAAGCCTATTCTTGGTTCTCGTTTAAAATGTTATGAAACAGTTGAGCGTCACTTGGCGATGTTTGTACCGGAAGCATTTACTTTTAAGTATATAGGTAAGTATTCGATATGTAATTAAGTGCCTACAGTTCGCTTTGCTTAGTTTAGTGCTAGATGGTAGATGCTATATGTTTCTCAAGTAAGTACTTAGCATTATATTATATCAAATACATTATATCGTAAGAAAGTTGAACGTGTTTTCCTTACATACGAGTATATTGGATACGGTTGAAATGGCCTGAATAGACACGGATGTTATAATTAAAGATAGCTTCTTCATCACACAACGCAACATATATAGCAGACTGCGTTCATATTGCACGAGTTCTATAGTAATATTAATAAATCTTTATTCATTATCATTGAGCTAAATGTTACAATACAGAAAATAATATTTTTTATTAACCGATTTTATCAAAAAGGAAGAGGTTCTCAATACGTCGGAATCTTTTTATTTTTTTATTTTATGTATGTTCACCGATTACTCGAAAACGGCTAATCAGATTTGGAAAATTCCTTTTTTGTTTGAACGGTTATACTTCACAGGTGGTCCCATATAAATTTTATCAAAATCGGTCGAGCTGAAAAATCAACAAAAATCTAAAAATTGTATACATCGATGATGTTTTCATGACTTCGACTACCTCGCTGTCTCATTGGAGCGATGCGTTTATTCGGCCTCCCCATATTATATATATATACAATATACATCTACTTAAATTTTACATCTACTACACTAAAAATTTATTATAGTCTCAAATTTAATTCAATGAAGTCGGTTTCTTTTTAGTTTTTAAAACGTAATTATTATATTATGAGTATAATACATATTATGTAATTATACTAAGGTACAATTTACATTTTATTTATATAATACGCCTGAACTAGGAGAACCTGTGTCTCAAACTGGAAAGGACTACAAATATTAACTTATAGGTAGGTCAATAAACAAAAAAATCTTTAAACTTAAGTGATAAAATTAAATAAACAAAATTCCAATATAAACGTTTACACAAATTCATGTGAAAGACAAAGCGAAAACCTACTTTAACATAATAGGTTGAAAGTTTTAAATATTACCTTTACTACAACTGATAACTCCTCTGTTTCTTCGTAACATAAATAAGATTTCATTAGGTTATTTTACAATTAGTACAATTCATTGCATAGATGCCTAATTTACGATTAAGTATTTAATACACGAAAGTTCTATGTCAAAGGAAACGTGTGTGTATTTATTAACTTGGTGCTTGCTTTACATCATTGTAGACCCGCTTAAGTCATAGCTACACTAGTCTTGGTCATTCTTAACAGATTAACGAATCTATTCAACATTTTGAGAGGGTAGTCCTGAGGGCGACCGTAGTGTTTTAAAGTGAGCACTTCTATGATTCGTTGGGCACGTTGTGATAACGAACCTTTTCAGAAGTTAGTAGGCCATGCTGTAGTCCTTTAAGAGGCCAATTAACTCCTTCACCAAAGTTTGACGACCTCTGTGTCGCAGTGGGCTATGGTTCGGCTGAGACGCAGAAGGTTTGATTCCCGCCGCGGGACAAATGTTTGTATTATCTGCAAGTATTTGTCTCGGGTCTGTGTGTTTTTATGTATAAGTATGCATTTACATAAAAAAAGTAAATAAGTAGTATAATAGTCATGTGGTACCCATAACACAAGCTCTGCTTACTTTGAGGCCAGATGATGCTGTGTGAAATGTCCGGGATTATTTATTATTATTATCACTCTCGAAATTAGTCGTTTTGAATAATACCTACCTGATTTTAAGGGTTCTGAAATCTACAAGGAACCCTTATAGTTTCACTAAGTCTGTCTGTCTGTTCGCCCCTAATGTTGCTCTTGCTCGTAGACTAGTTTTATCGTAATTACATTTTGCACGGTAGTACTTATTAGTGACCCTTACAAAGGTATGAATTAAAAACTGATTTAGGGTATCTCTACTGCAAATAAAGTGTGCTTGATTTATTTAATATAGTACCCTATCGTGTGGCATATTGAATAGGTATTTTAAAGGGCGTTACAGACAGCCCATTATGCAGAGGATGTACGAGTACGCACGAGTCAGCCGCACATGTGCTCTTAGAGTGCAGTAGTGTGGCCCAACGTACTCAGTCGAAATGTTTTACAAAACAGTTGTGTACAGGTGCAGTTGTTGAATACGACGAGTGTTATATCTTCTTGTATTCTGTAGACTGTAATAGTATAGAGGGCAATAAAATATATATAAAAACAATCACCTGCTAGTTCGACTGTACCGCGTCCACACAGTAGTTTATTCAATGAACTTTTAGAAACAAAGGCGGTATCGCACATCACAAAGAAAACTTCAGAGTGCATTGTTTCGACGCTTTCAACACGAGGGCGCTGATAGCGGCCTTTGTGTGCAACTTACCCAAAGAATAGGAGAAAATTAAATGTTCGAGAAATCAATTTTAATTTAAACGTTTCTAATCTGATAATTCATAATTACGTTTTATAAACTAAAAAGAAACCCGACTTCATTTATATTATTATACAAAATTTCGTTTTCTTTGACGACATATTTTATCATGCAATTTTGATTTAAAAACCAAACTATTTAACGAATTTTGATAATTTTTCAAATCGGTTCATAAATGCCGGAGTTATGAGGTAATAAACATAAAAAAATACAGTCAAATTGAAAAGCACCTTTTTTGAAGTCGGTTAAAAAAAGAAACGAATTGAAACGAAACTGTTTTATTCATACATTTTAACGTTATTGATAAATTTATGATTAAAACATTTTCGTATCGATTAAGGTAAATAAAGAGGAAGTCATTGAAATGTTCGTTGAATTCAGTTTCGTTGATTAATTCAATTAATATCGTCCGTTGTAGAGGAATGCGGCATTGATTGTCAAAAGTAATGTCGTCCGTTCCATTGTTCAAAACGAGACGAAACGCCATTTTTTTTGGCAGTCATTGCGCTCTATTATATAAATAATTATTTCGAGTTATTTCCGGTTTTATTAGTAATTTTGGTGTTCTTATTTAAATAGACTAGGGGTATTGACTCGGGTGTGAATAATTGAAATAAATGCTTTGTGGTTCGAGCAAAAATAATCCGTATAAATATTTTATAAAAAATACATCATTTTTTTTATAAAATAACATATATAAAATAACACATTTCATAACTAATGGAATCAGTCTTGTTGTCAATTTTGCCAGTGTCAAGTGATTGTTTGATTATAAAGTCTTAGTCGATGATCGTCAATAGTCTGCTCTATCGCGAAATGGCCATCTAGAACGTTTCAACGCAACACTTATCATTAAATTGTCCATACTTATTCTATGAAGTTACAATTGATTAATTAAAATTCCGCTAAAATTACTGAATAAAACATGCATGAGCACGAAAAAAAATAATTAATATAATAGTGCTAAATGAGAAACGAGGAATCGTTTCCTACTAATAAACAATTTAAATAAATACTTGACAATGGCCTCAATTCTGTTGGCACCAACCTAACTAATTTTAGCTAAAATTAAGTTTAGAGTGTCAAATGAAACTTTGGTATTCTGCTGTTACCAACTAATCCTAATTTTATTTTATCTAATTTAATTAAGCGTTCCTAATTTAGTAAGATCGTACCAACCGAATAGGTTTTACAAATGCTGTGACTAACTAAAATATATTTTAGACAATTCCTAATTTTAGAAATGAACCAACCGAATTGCCACCATTGGCAAAATTAACAATATTATAACACATTTTATTAACGATGAAAAAAGAGACTAAACGATGTACCTATAAGTAGGTTGGTTTTGGACAATTATTGTCCTGATATATCATTTATATATTTGCAGAGTCCTGTTTCGATTTATGTATCATCATCATCATAATCATTATGTATGATCCGCAGTCTGTCTTCGTCGATCCAATAATACGTGTTTCTCATTATGTAGGTTTGTAAACTCAAGAATGTTTTGAGAGGTTTTAACCCTTAATGCCCTTTCACTCGCACAGTGACAAGACAAAAGCCGCCATTTTGAATTCGTTTCTTTTCAGAAACAGGTTATACTAAACTAATCGCTTCAAAATTATAATGGGGCTGGTTCTAAAATGAATTCAGCAGCAAAGTTTTATCTTAATTAATATAAATTATTGTTGTGTTACAGAAATGTACAGAATAATATACAATAATATAAAATACATGTGAAACAGTTGAGCTATCTAAGGACCATTTAAAACGATCTATATATAGCTCAACTGATCCAGATCACTGCCAGAGGGCAAAGTTCTCTAGACACTAGTGGCGTTGCCACGTTGAATGGCACGTTGTTGTGTTTGAATTGAAAATTACTCAATTTACTTTACAACAGACTGGCTTCATAGTTTAGTTGGTCAGCGCTGCAGGTTTCGTTTTAACTTCTGCGCTGTATATTGTTGGTAAGTATGGAACTAGATGGTGTTTTATGGAATGTCCAATTTGAAGTGGAAGTCCTCAGAGGGCTTAAACAAAATCCTAATGGAAATTCCATTAGGTTGTGATAAGCCATAATGACGATACCGACGTTACCGTGAGGGAAAACTAAACGTAAGATATTTGTCTAGACCCCTAATTAGGTGTAATGTACTTATCTTATTTTAATAATGACCAGCTTCTGCCCGCGGCTTCGCACGCATAGTACATACATAAAAAGTAGCCTATGTCCGTTCCTATGATACAATTTTCCATACCAAATTTGATTGACGTAAAAAAAAGGTTGTTGATCCGATCGCTACCAAACACAGGATCACCCGCTAAGCTAATCTGAAAATTTCCTAAAAATTTCATCGAAATCGGTCTAACCGTTTCTATAGGAAACATACATACATACACACATCGCCTTATATATACAAGGTGGAATTTTGTAATGCCTCCTGAAGGGAAATTACTCTTAATACTGTAGATATAAAATTTTACTGAAAGAAAACATTCCTTTATTTTTGAATTAAAAAAAAACTGCATTGAAAAATTTTCGAAAATTCGCTTGCCACACCCGGGAATCGAACCGACTAAAATCTGTAAAAATTACACCCTGTACTTTTATTGCATTGATCGTTAGGATCAATTATAAGGATGAAATCTTTCTAAGAAACATGTATTACCACACAGAAAATTACAAAAACAATTATTTAACCTTTAGGTTAGACTTCGGAACCCTAAAAAGTCTATTTGACACGTTTATTCGCGTGATCACTGCGATCGCATGAATATATAAGGGGTTAGAGTGTAGATTGAATCCACAATCAATAGCGCAAAAGCCAGAGCGAAACCTATAGCGCAAACGAACTAAGCTGTGAGATCATTTCGTGAAATTGTGACCAGTAACATCACAGTAATTCAACAACGTAAAATTATAATATGAAAGATGAAAGTTAACAAAACAGTCCAAATAATCTGTGGTCGTGGCTCGTTTGTGTTGATTTATGATAACTAGCTTTTAGCGGAACAATGCCTGGCTTTACTTGCGCAACAATAGCGGCTAAGTACGTGAAAAGTTTATGGAAATTGTGTAATTTTATGTTGCTCTAGTTAAATCTTAAATTTACTGTTTTTACGAGTACCTTCTACTATACAAAGTTGGAGATAATGAGATACTGGTAGATAATACTAATATTACCAGGCATATTTAATTAATTTAATAGGTACTTTTAGCCTACAAGTTCAAAATTATAAATACTTACTGAAATGTTTAACAACTAAAGTAATATTATTCGAAAGAGAACCTTGTTCTTTGATAAATAAATAAATATAACCACGAATTAGTTTTTTTACAAACCCAATATATTTAAAATATCACAGCTGACAAAAACATATAAATGTAACATAGATCACAAAGTGAAAAATGTTTACAAGAACTAAATTTTGAAAAGGGTAGAAAATAGAAAGACTCACCTTCACATCGCTGCCATAGAAAAAACGTCTGAACAACAGCAATCTAATTTCGCGGCGTGATCTTCTGATCTCCATATTTTTCATTACTCAACTCGAGCCATACATAATTTAATTATAATGACGACGCACCAGAACGCGATTATTACGGTGTTGTAAAATGTTGAACAACACGAGTTTTAATACATTATATTAAATAACAACAAACATTTATAAAATAGTTGTCTGAAAAGTTAACAGACTTGACTTACGTAGAGCTACTACGACGTAGACTCACTTCGTAGCAGGTCTACGAAGTCATTCTTCTTTTTCTTATCGTTATTCACTATTAGAAAAAGAGTTATTTATTCTCACTAGTTACTTCTAACCAGTTTGGTGAAAGGATAAAAGTGAGCCTCAGAGGCTCCTTTCGTGCTCTTGGGTAAGCTTTAATGTAAGCTCTGTAATCAGTATCGGTATCGGTTCGGTTGCGATTGTACGTAGTCTTGCTTAGCTGGTACGGTCAGCTGCACTATGTATACACTTTCAGGTTCCACCCGTAACTTTTACGAAATAATTAATTATAATTAGAATTGAAAACCTCACTCTTTTTTGAAGTCAGTTAAAAAATATATATATTTTACGCTCTTTAATACTATATCACTTTTCGGAATTTGTAAACACCCCTGGAAAGACACAGAAAAGCAAAATACGAAATTTCGTTTACTTGGATGACATATTTTTTACAGCTATTTTGATTTATAAATCAAACTTCTAAACAGATTCTGATGAAATTTCTATGGGACTAATCGAAAGGTATATCCTTTCACATTTTTTTGAAACCAGTTTTATAATGACGGAGTAAAGAGGTAAAAACAAAACCAACCAAATTGAAAATCCTCCTTTTCTATGGCAGTTTAAAATGCACTCAATCATTATACGTCATAGAATTTAGCAAAATGATGTACAATCAATTTGAAATATCTGACTACAAATTGTACTGAACAAACATAATTTTGCTGGCTAAATTTGATATCCTCGTTAAACGCGGAGGCGATCATCCAACGTTTTCTCTCAAAAATGGACGCTAGTGTTTAAGAAATCAGTATGTCAGTGTGCTTGGCCAGACTGGCAGCGCGGTGCGGGGAGCGGCGCGGGTGCGGCAACGCACGCGTTTGTGCCTGTCCGCAGTGAAGCGCAGCTTCGTTCCGAGTGTTGTCGTCTCCAAATATAATATGGATCAAGAAGATTTATCTTTACGGAAAATTCTTACATTTAATGGCAATTTTTAAATGAAAGGATAATTGCGAGAGTGACCGCCAAAGTTTTTTGATTTATTTCATTCTACAATCTTAAATTAACTTTTTATGTTTTTGTATTGACGTTATTTTGACATCCTTATTGTAGGTCGTGCTTGAATAGCACTTATTAATTCTTCTACATTAATTTGTGAACACGCTATCACAAGAACGCGCGCGGTTAGCTCGAACCAGTTTGAGATCCCCGCTACAGCGCAGTTTGTCACTTGACACCTGCGCTCTCACTCAGGCCACTTGTATGAACGAGCTATGGCGTGAGTTGCCCGCGCCGCTTCCCGCGTCTGCCCCGTACCCGCGTGCCCTCTATGGACATTAAAATATAGTTCTTATGTTTGAGTTTGTCGCGCCGCGCCCACCCCGCGCCCGCGTTGGCAGCCTGGCCAAGCACAGTATGTCATGTTTTACAATAACTGGCATTTGCTTTGCCGTTTTATTATATCCATCATGTAACGTTTCCCGCTTCTCTGAAAAACAAGACTTTACTTTAGCAAGAAGCACGTAATATTCCCACTGGTTTAATCCAAGCGAAGGATTTATGTAGATGAACTGGCGCGAGGCTGCATGGTGCAATATTGCTTATACATTGTATCTGTCTTGGTTTCGGGCTTATTGAGTTTCACGATGGAAATTTACCAGGAGGTTGCATACAAAAGTAATAGCTTCAAATAATCTTGTTCTTAATTTATGTATCAAAACGGAAATAGATATATTGTTAATAAATAAATATTAGTAGACTTATCACACAGCACCATGAAGACAAAAACTTAGAAAATTTAATATTGCAGCCAGGTAACTGCCAGAATACTTTTGTGTTGAATTGAATATGAATTGAGTTTGAACTAAATTTGAATTATAGTCTAAACATTGTGGCTCGCTTCACTCGCCAGTTACTTTTAGATAGGTAAACATTGTAGATGGTTAGAACTCGCTTCGCTTGCCAGATAGGTACAGGACTACACAGTATAAACCCGTTCGCTTTTTCAACCTTAGTAGCTACATTCAGGGTCCTCAATGATTACTAAAGTCGCTCCATAGTCTAGATTTTCTATGTCGAATCTATAGTAAAGAGCGACTTAAGTAGATTAAAGAAAGTAAAGAATCTGAGTGCGGCTATACGTGGGGGGATATTTATTGATGTATCAAAGTAGGACTTTAGATTAAATGGTAACATCGTAATAATAATCATATTGTCTGTGTAGGTAAGTAGAAAGGTTACCATCTCTTACCTACGCCAGACAACGTTGCTTTTTTTTAAGGTATTTATTTGTATTACTTAACAGATCAAAGTCAAAGTCAAAGTATATTTATTGCATTACATGTTTAAAAAGATGTTACAAACTATAAAGATTCAATGTAATCTACCCTTTATGAGCGTGCGTTATTTATAGCTTACACTTACACCAAATTATTTTAAAAAAGCTTAGGGAGGGTAGGACTGACCTACGCTTCTTAAATGTTAGATGAGGTTGTTTATTAGGAAAGGACATTGACTACTTTATATGTAAGTATTTCGGGTGCGAAGCCGCGAGTAGCAGTTAATATAATAAATTAATAAATTAATAATGCCGGACATCTCGCACAGCATCATGTGTAAAAGTAAAGTAAGCAGAGCTTTTGTTATGGGTACCACATAACTGATATACTCCTTAAATATTATTTTTTTGTACATACATACATGTTATACTTTGTCTGTCTGACAGACCCAGACAGACTTGCAGATCATACAAACATTTATCCCGAGGGAGTCGAATCCGCAACCTTCTGCGTTTCATCCGGGCCTTGGCTCACTGCGTCACAGAGGTTGTCATAATGATATATCATACGTGATGTACCATCAATCAATTCATTTTATAAACATAGTTAAGTAGATATCACACTGGTGTATGCGCGGAATTCGAACTGACCTTAACTGTCTGACTCAGAAGTCAGATTCGCTCTAAATACCCCAGAACTGAACTTCTAAAAGCATTTCACAACAGCTCGTTAGACTTGGAATAAAGACGTCCTCTAAAAGGTTGTTCGACTATCGTAACTTCAAAAGTTATTTCAAAGAAGGACGCTTGTCGTGCTATTATCATTTTCATAAATTGTTTACCGCCCAGTAGTATTCCAAGAAACAACAACATTTTAAAAAGAATCAAAAGGTATACGGGCAATTTAAATTGCTGAGTTCTGGTCTATGCTTGCCAATTGTGACGATACGACAACATTCAAGCAATTTAGTGCAAACAACGAACGTGAGCGGGAACAATAGGTCCGCGTCTCAAACTCTCCCTGATGAAGATTCCCCAGAAGAATCGAACTACTGCCTTCATCCACAAAATAATACGTTTAAAAAACCCGTGTTTATCACAATATATGTAATTCAGGTACTTAGGACAATTGCGACATATAACAAATGTATAGATATACCGCCACACTATACCTCACGATATGGAGCTCTAGGAAATTTAGTTCCTTCAGATTGATTTAAACAATTTACCGAGCAATTATTGCTCTAAATATTGCCAGTGTTAACTTACCTTTACGTTGTTAAACTTGTAGTGAAATCACGAAACGGACATGAACTTTAATAAGCAACGCTATGTACATATTCTTACCTACTTTTGGTGCTTCTGGTGCGAGCAGTATCTTAAGCAATAAGCAATTAGTGCTCGCGACACTGTGGAATAATGGCATGGAGCAATAGACGGGACAGTAGCAAGATGGAACTTTGAAATGAAATGAAATTACATAATTGTTTCATCATTCGAATTATTAAATTTATAATGCTCTTAGGTAATGAACTCCTTACTTCCTTCATTAGTATATTTTATCATTACACTGTACATTTCTAGTTATGAAGATACTTACATAACGAAAAAAAATATTCAAATTCTATGTGGACACTAAGGACATCGCAATGAAACTTCTCCGTATTACAATGGTTACAGTTATTTTAGTATTCAATATCTATCTTTGTCTCGCATTATCATTATTAAAGTGTGGAAACAGGAGGGAAGATATTTCACATGAAAAGGTCAGAGCACGGGTATTGCATTGAACCCTAGCGGGCAATTTACTCGGATGGTGGTCGACTAATCTTACGGACTAGACGTACATTTTTAATAAATTTTGTGCTTTATGCTTATAGGATTAGGGACTTACATGGCGCAGTTATGTTATCAGTTTATGCATTACTTTGGGTAGAAAAATGTCTGACCACTTAGGTCAAAACCACAGCGTAATTCTTCTTGAATAATTCAGCGAAAAAGGATTGCAAACGAGTAGCAAACCAATTCTTTCACGTGTTAAAAAAGTCCAACCATTTTTTTTATTTTCACGTAGCCGTAGCTTTGAAACCATAGACATTTTGAAGTAAACATAAACATATAATTTTTACTCTTATGAACTTTTTCGAAGAGGACGTAAAGTGATAGAGATAGTTATACAGCTTCAGGTGCCAACGCTTTAGAAAATTACGAAGAATTATAAATTATTGAAAAAAACACTATCGTAAGCGAATGTGAGGCTAATTTAAAGCTGAAAATAAGTTAAGTTCAAATGGCAGTAGTAGGACACAGCAGAAAAGATGCAGAACTTGATATGTACTAGCTAAGATCTTAGCTAAGATCTTTTAAGGGTGTAATTACTTGTACTCACTCACTTAAAATTTATTGTTAAGTTCTTACTTATGCCGCGTGTCGGATGCGTTATGGGCTAAAGCCACCACGGAGTGGACACCCCTGAACGGAAATTGATCTCGCGGTAGACCGCGGCGAAGATGGCGGGACGAGTTAGACGCCTATCTTAAGGATTGGCCCACAGTGGCCTTAGACAGGGACGATTGGAGAAAAGGAAGGAAGGCCTTTGCCTTGCATTGGGACGTCACGGTCTCTAAATAATAATAATAATAATAACTCATCGAATATCGGAAATTTTCAATAAAAGTTCTAAAACCGTCATTTTATTTTCTTATCTTTATTATATGTTTTTCCTACTTAAGTCAGTAGAAGTAGATGTTTTCGAGATTCTTGATTTTATATAGTGACATAGCTTTAGATTGTATACGTTTTTAAGTAGTAGCCAATCCAGTAAACTCATATAATATAATCGTTCATATAATATAGAATAATATAAACTCCTATAAGCAAACTTATTCGTTGGCGTCCCTGAATTAAAATCAATTTTTAATTAAAATATAAATTATTTTATCATCTTTTTTGTACGACGTCAAACAATCATGAAAAAACTGATTCATTGATAGAAGCGAGTAGGTTATTTGACCTCGTTAGGGGTATCTCACGTTGCCACGGCATATTGCTAATCTTTTGAAACTGTTACTATAACTAGAGATACGCTTACGAAACCACTGGACACAGAACACAACACGGACTGTAAGTACTTCTTAGATTGAAACAGTGCCCAACTATGGTAATTAATAAGTTGTACAAAGGTCTAGCAACTTTAAAAAAGCATTAGGAAAATTTTGGGAACACAGTGTTCGTATTGTGTCCGAGTTAATTTACAGGCATGAATCAGCTCAGCTGACATTCGAGCCATTCGAGAAAAGAAGGAGGTTCTCAAGTTAACGCGTATTTTTTTTATGTACCTATATACGCATAACTTTTTACGGAGTAGTCCGATTTTGATAATTCTTTTTTTAATGAAGATATTTTGAGTCGGCGCCATTCACATTCGTGAATGCCGCCGCGCATCAAGATTTACGTAATTAATAATTAGCTTGTATGGCAACTCAAAATTACTTAGGTATACTTACATTACTTTAAGAACTTAGTTATTAAGGTTAAATGAAAAAGTCTTATTATTTTTTGCTTTCAGTTTTTTCAGCGGTTTAATTTTTTGTTAAAAAGTTTTATATTACTATTCTTTTCCTATTGAATAGATATTAAAATTTGTTTTGAATACATAATTTGTAGCTTATTTACGGCACAATTTATATTATATGTTTACTATATGTCATTTATAGAGGAACCTTCTGCACCTTGCACAAACCAAATTTAAGATTTTAAGGAGTTTTTATCATTAAGTTTTATGTACCTGAAATAAAGGGACAGTGCACGGAAGTGCCATTTATAATGTATCTAGTTCTTACCCGGTGTCTTGTGTGTTAAAAAATGTGTATCCATTAACCGTTTCACTAACTTTAGAAGACACCCTAATCAAATTCCCAAATAATAATTAGCCGAAAGCAAAAAACCAGTCTCTAACTGTGAAATTAAACATTAGGCACTAAAGTTCCAACACTAATTGGGCAGTGTTGAAAACTAAGGAACTCATTAACTGTCAGAAGTGTCAGTTTTTAAATAACGTTACCTAGTTAGGCGTGTGACTAGTGAACATTCTTCGACTCTCATTGTAGTAACATAACACTTCTAAATGATTTGTTTTTCCTCGTGTTAATGCATGTTTTATTGAGTAATTTTAACTGAATTTTGAATTAATAAATTGTTACTTCATATACTTAAGCTATAATTGAATTAAAAGTGTATTATGTGATTTGAACGATAAGAAATCCTGAGAAAATTCTAGACGGGCATTCCGCGATGATGTTTAAAATAGACAAATGGCGATCGACTACGACTTTATAACTTTATTATAACAAACCAAATACTTAACACTGGCAAAATTGACAACAAGACTGATAATAAATTATAGAAAAAAAACAAAGAAGAGGCTAGTGCAAACGGGCATTAGTCTTAGTATGTCTGTCTGGGGTGTAATGGCACTTCACTATACACCAGACAGACATAAACATACCCGTAAACAGACATATTCCATGCTATTATTAACCTCAACCATCTCAGTGGCTCCAAGAAGCTGTGGTCACAGCGGCCCCACTCTGGTAAATCACGACAGTGGGCTAAAACAGTTACAAGTACATTTGACGCACCGAACTTGTTATAATTAGGTGTGCGAGCTGAGATGAATTGCATTTTGTCACATCGCAGCAAGAGTCATTTTCATGGAGTCTGCCTTTTGTATTTGTACTAATAAATATTCTGTGCTCAAAGGCACCTGTCATGGCTCTACGTAATGGCTTACGTTCAGTCACTACAACCCAGTCATCACCGGTCATACTGGGTACTATACGGATCAAGAAAATGTTGTCTAGTAACGAGAGCGTGGGCATGCACTAGCGCAGATGAACCTTGCTACAAACATGAAAGTAATTGAAAATTACCATTGTCAATTCCTAGATTCTCAAATATATATCTTTAAAAGGTCTATCTAAAGACATGCCACACGAAGGGGTTGTAAAAAATATATAACCCCAAGTTACATGTAAGGTAATAATATTTATTTCAAAAGTTTTTATATTATACAACTTTATAAGGGCCACGTTCTTCTTCATTAAATTTCATCACGATTTAATTTATTGTCTACGAGCAAAAGCTCTATAAGGTCATACTATAAGGTTATTGTCTTCGGAACCTTAAAAAACAGTCCTTGCAACTCTTGCTTCCACACATTTTAATAAACACGGGCTTCAATCTTGCTAACAGCCTCGGAACTTCCAAGGCTTCAAGACAGCCCGCAATTTTGGTTATTGCAACCATTTACAAATGGACAATCTTTTAGATTTCTGTAGACAGCGTCAAAAAACGATTCGCTACCCAAATTTACCGGCTCTAAAATCTACTGCCCTAGTCTCAGGCTACTCAGCATGCTTTTAAATGCTTCACATGGTTTATCATCGACGGATACATCACGGAGGACATCATTTTATGTCTGTCTAAATATTAAGGGACAATCCAGTCACCATCTAAAAGTCCCAACATAGATAAGTACAAGTCAGCGTGATATGCTAACAAAGTTAAATACTTGTTCTACTTTTCCATTTCGAAATGGATGAAAATTTAAAACCGCAAATGTGCGAAACCAAGTTTATGTTAACTGCTAATGTAATTGAAGAACTCTGGTAAATTCTCCATCGACTAAATAATACGTGAGTAAACCCGTGTTTATCAAAATGTATATAAAGGGCCTAAAGAAAAGTGTTTAATCAGGTTCTCATAGTTCAAGCTCAGCTTAGTTTGGCGATAGATAGTGTTGTGTGGATGGTCCATCAATATTTATTATTGATGAATTACATATTTCTTCTCGTATTCATGCAATCAGTGGGAGTGATTTCGTGAAAAGGGACGGAAATGACAGGAAGCCGGGGAAGCGCTCGCAATTGACAAATGAGCGCGCGCGGTGGTTGAGTTGCCGTCAGATGGTAACAATCAAATTTCCGAGAAGTTGGTACTGTCAGCCAATAGTGTGTGCCTATGTGTATAGGCAGACACTGTTAGCTGACAGGACGACAGACAGACGATAAAGGGAAAGGAAAACAGAGAAGGAGAACACATCAGCTGTGCACTTAACCTACATTGTTGCGTATAAAGTGTGCTGTTATATAAAATTAATTCAGGATATAACGTTAATGTTGCTCAATACCAAGGGGAGAAGTCAGATACCACTAATAATAATAATAATTATAATAATAATGATGCTGTGTGAATTGTCTGGCATTATTATTATAATAATAATAATGCCGGACAATTCACACAGCATCCTTTGGCCCCAAAGTAACCAGAGCTTGTTTTATGGGAACCACATGACTGAAATACTACTTATATACTTTTTTTTTTGTAAATTAATTACATATTATACATAAAAACACCCAGACTAATGTAAGGCTCAATTGTATTTTTTTATTATAACCGCATTTATTTAATCGATTTATTATCCATCCACAAATTTATGAACAGAAATGTACGGAATAATAAATGTTATTACACAATTTACAAACTGACCTCGGTATCCTAAACTAAATACTTAAAAACTATCAACTCTATTTCCTAGCCGTAATTCAAGTATAAATTATAAATTAAAAAAAATATTTATTTCAGCATTCATATGATAGCACATACAATGTTTAAATGCACTTTGATGCTGCTCGAATTTTAAATAGGTAGACCTTTCAGCGGTCTTCTCACTAGGCAAGCCTGTATCGTGAAATAGAAAGTTCAGATCACTGACCGCAGGTATAATTCCCTAAAGGCTGACAACGCTACCTCGTTGGATAACCATACTTATTATTATGTTAATATTAAATCACACGAAAAGCAAAATTACCATAAGAGCTTTTCACAATATTTGTTGGACGTTCCCAAAATATTTTATTATGCTAATGTTGTTACTATGTACATGCCCTAGTTCAAAGACAATTCTACGTGTATCTAAATGTAGTTAAAACAAATATTCATTTAAAATTTAAAAATACCTCAATAAATAATCAACTATCTATAACATATTCATAGAGACTATCCCAAAAAGCCCAAACACGATACCTCTGCTATTAAATTAGTAAGGAGTTGGATCCTACAGATTATAGGTGATCCTGCAGCATCAGGTTAATGATATTACAATATCATTGAAGTAACAGTTTAATTGATTATTTCACAATCAATTACATCGGCGTCTGGTAGGACCAAGAGCTCCTATCTGGCTCAGCGTTATCATTGCCATTCAACGTGGCAATGTCGACAGTGTCTTGAGAACGCTGCTATCTGGCAGTGATCTGGAACAGTTGAGCTATCTATAGATCGTTTTGAACGGTCCTTAGATAGCTCAACTCTTTCACGTGTATTTTATATTATTCTGTACATTTCTGTAATTATTTCTGTAAATAAATGTATTTTGAATCAGTAACAGATACAAAATTCCGAATTGATCAAACCGATGGAAGGTACTCAGATCCCTTTGTCAACTAGAAAGGAGCTTAAAATGGCAAAACAGACTTTCCTTAAATATAAAAAAAACACACTCAATCGAACCTGTTAAACAAAACAAACTAAATCAAAATCGGTTCAGTCCTTTAGGAACTATGATACAAAAGGCTGACAGGCACATCATACACACGCGTAAAACTTTTAACACCTCTGTATTCCCCTCTAAGGTAAACTGTTTAAATTTCAAATAATTTCAGAAGAAAATTGTGTGTTATAATAATATATGTTTGCTACGTATCCATAGCAAATGCCTACAAACTTGTAGCACTCGCTACGCTGCTACACACAAACTTTCCGGATTTGGCTCGCAAAAGTAAAACGATAAGCAAAATTTATATCCGTGCGTAAAACTTGTGGTGATATTATTTTAGGATTTGCTATACATAGCTGTGATTACGGTACATGGTTTCTACGCGGAAAAAGTGGTGTGGCAATGTTTAGCAAACACTTACTACCAGTAGTGAACGTGACTACCAGTTTCGTGGAAATGGAATGATGCGGTGTATAGAAAGCGTTTCACATGTAGATCTGTATTCTGTGACAGAACTTTGAAATTTTACAACCTATTTCAATGTTTTGTGATTTCCTACGAGCCACGTTGAAAAAGTTTCATTGAGAAAACGAAGTTTTGTGTTAGCTAAAATATGAAATTAATTGTTCAGGTACAATTTTCTAAAAATAAATGTTAATATATTAAATTACACAACCCTTCAGCTTCCAAATTAAACGTTGCTAAAATAAAGAATTTTCCTTTTCCCTGGTAAATAAAACTCGTTCGAGTTGGTATAATTACGGCGCAGGTGTGCTACCGCAACCACAGCGCCCTCTACCTGAATTTCTAACGTGATTTGAGCGCACATACTTCCAAACGTACAGAAGCTAAAATCGTAGCCCTGGCTAAAAAGCCTTTCTAAATTTTAACTAAATAAAGACAATTTTATGACTAAAAGAATATGAGCAAAGTTGTAAATTGGTTCACTTAGTTAGGTAACAAAAACTTTCAAAGAAAATCAGTGTTGATATTTCTCAGATGGTGAAAGTTTCTTGTTATTATTATACTCGTAAATAGATTATATGAATCTAGACATATATTAATGCCATATTGCGATAGGTAGAAAGAAATATAGGGTTCAGAAATCTACAGTTTCTGTGAACCAGAAAGTACACAATCATGGAAAGTTCTGCCAGGCATTTATAAAATTCTCTTACTATCAAAACATCGATACTAATAGCTTTCATATACAATTGATGAATTAGCATTACGGAAAGTTAATGTTGATTTTAAGACATGATGTCATACCAAAGTGATACTTATGATTGTATTGAATAATATATATTTTGACTTGACTTTGACTTACTAGTTGAAACTGAGATAAAAACCGAACGTACTCGTACGTAATATAAATCCATGAAAACATGCCTATTGCCAATCGAAATCGGTAGATATTGATTGAATCTGATTGAAGAGTTCCTTAATCACCTTTTAGGGTTCCGTAGCCAAATGGCAAAAAACGGATTCGTCATGTCTGTCTGTCTGTCCGTCCGTATGTCACAGCCACTTTTTTCCGAAACTATAAGAACTATACTGTTGAAACTTGGTAAGTAGATGTATTCTGTGAACCGCATTAAGATTTTTACACAAAAATAGAAAAATTCAATCAACTCATATAAAATGTTACTTGCTGCTACGGAACCTTTCATGGGCGAGACCAACTCGCACTTGGCCGCTTTTTTTTTATTATGTGACATGCTGTTTGTTGACTGACAGATTGTAGAGCTTTGACATTAACAGTGTTAGTTATTAATAATCATAAATAAGAGCCCTAGACCTAAATGTTTACAATGACACTATGCGTCTCTTTATAAAAAAAATACTGAGCGACCTTGGTTCAACCCTAATTATCATACTACAATAATAATAATAATGGACATTTCACACACCGTCTGGTCTTGAAATAAGCAGAGCTTATGTTATGTGGTACTCCCACATGACTGATATACTACTTATATTTTTCTTGACTTGCCTGTCAGTTCCGTTGGTAGTAGCTCTGCCTTCTGCGCTGTAGGTTAAGGGTTCGATTCCCTGGACAAACATTAGTGTGATTAATTTAAGTGTTTGTTCTGCGTCTGGAAGTTATAAAGTATCATATACAAGTGAATCGTGCCGCAATATTTATTTTTTCAATATATCTGACTCAGCGTATTAGCATTGCCATTTAACGTGGCAATGCCGCCAGTGTTTTAGAAACGCTGTCCTCTGACAGTGATCTGGATCAGTTGAGCTATCTATAGATCGTTTTAAACGGTCCTTAGATAGCTCAACTGTTTCACATGTATTTTATATAATTGTATATTATTTTGTACATTTCTGTATTATTTTTCAATATATCCTCATTAGCCGGTAAAACATAGTTTGATCGAAACTTCTGATTTTAAAAAGCTAGTACAAAAAAGTAAGTAGGTAAGTTATAACATTGAAAGTTTAAGTTTGTATTTCATTGTAAGTTCTAAGTTTTAACTAGCTACCTTCGGGTTGTTCATGTTCACGACTTCTCCAGACGTTCAGTACAGTCGGCTGCACTGGCGTTTATACATTTCATGATTTTCAAGACAAAAATTTCAAATTCTAAATTCTAAAAGTTTATTTTGAGCACAGTTTTAACAATAGTTTTGTTATATAATTATCGATGTATCGGCGCGGTACAGCTAGGCAGCAGTAAGCTTTGTAGATGACGAATTGCGAGTCACACCAACGAGATGATAGCAGCATAATGAAATAACAAGGTTCGGAAATGTCATGTGCATAAGTAATTGAAAACGCGAGCTTCCACAATCCACGGAGTTCAACCGTCGATGCCCGAGGCGGCACGCAGAGACAGTCACGCGGAGAACCAAGAAAAAATGAAACGCATTAGTTTCATGGTAAAAAATAAAGAATGGGCCATACGTATATGGCGCGAACAAACGATTAACAATTAAATAAAAAAATACCTCGTCGTATCTAGTCTACTACATTTACAAGACTTATACCAAAAATATGTTAACTATCACCTAATTTTGTAATATTTTAGTTTTTTGTCATCGAGATGTATAACTAGAGGAGCAACCCTTTCACGCGTCAAAAAAGTGTTGGTTGTACCTTTTGGTTTTGACGACGTAGCTCTGAAACTTTACTCTTCTTCTTCTACTTCTTCTTCTTTGGCTATGGCATGTGACATAATAATGTCAATTTTGCCAGTGTCAAGTGTTTATGTCTGTTTATAGTCTCTTTGTTAAAGTCTTAGTCGATGGTCAATTATCAATTCTAGACGTCACGCGGAATGGCCGCCTAAAATTTTCTTGGGATTCCTCGTTGTTCAAATCACATTGCACCATGATACACAGTTATGTAAATCAATTGATCATACTTGTCCCATGTAGTCACAACTAAGAAATATTAAATTATCAGAGCTATGTTACTTCATGAAATGACAAACGAAGAATTTACTCTACTCTTATGAAAGTGACATTGATTTTGATAGAGAGCTTCAGTTGTCAGCTTGGTAGTAGTTTGGTAGCCAACTCTTTAGAAAATTCAACACGAAGAATCATGAGTTCAAAAAAACAGTGCAGTAAGTGAATGTGTAGCTAACTTAATGTTGAAAATAACCTGAATTTAAATGGCGGGGGGCAGTAGTGATACACAGAATGCAGAACTTGATAAGGACTTAGCTTACATCTTATAAGGGTGTACTAACCACTGGTTACTTATGCAGACACACATAGGTAGTTCATCTAAGCTGAAAATCGGTGTTTGCTCTTCGAGTAAAATTTTGCGCTAAGCTATGACATTTTTGACTGGCTGCAACACACACATGAATTAATGGGACATCTATGTAAATGTTTTGTTTTAAGTTTTTTATTTCATTTTTTGTATTGTTTTTGTTTGTATTAACCAACTAAAATTCCTTCTTTTTGTTTTGTTATTTTATGCGTGTGTTTTTAGCTGTTACAAATAAATACCTTTATCTAATTATACGTACATAGGTACACCTACTCACTTAAAATTAATTGTTTATTGAGTAGGTAGAAAAAACCTATGTTAAAAATAAGAAAATAAATGTCAGTTTTTTAGCAAACATTAAACGATATTCAATTCGAACATTTTTGATATTCGATATTTTTGAAATCTTTAATCTATACCTATAAAAGAGTTTAACCTGACTGACTGGCTGACTGACTGATTCATCATCGCCGAGCCGAAACCTCTGAAGCTAGAAAGCTGAAATTTAGAAGGTAGCTTTCTTTTACAGCAAAACCAACCACTAAGGCGGGGTTTTTTAAATTAAACCCCTAAGAGGGTGAAAAGTGAAAAGGGGTGAAACATGTCAATAACACTAACAAAAACATGTTCAATAATAGAATGAATAACATTTAATAAAGTGGCTCCTCAAACAAAACTAAATATTATCTAATAAGTACCGAAATGTACAAAATAATATACAATAATATAAAATACACGTGAAACCCTAATCAGTTGAGCTATCTATAGATCGTTTTAAACGGTCCTTAGATAGCTCAACTGATCCAGATCACTGCAAGAGGACAGCGTTCCCTAGATAATGGCGGCATTACCACATTGAATGGCAATACTAATACGCTGGGCCAGATAGGAGCCAGCTCTTGGGGTCTCGCAATAAGTACCTAATTAAAATTAGATTAAAATTACTAATAAATTAGAATGAATAGCATTGGCTCCTCAAACAAAAATATCGTCACCAAATATTATCTAGTAAGTACCTAATTAAAATCACCGACAAGATCTAAAAAATAATCAATCTCAGCTCTTATGTTAAGTGAGAATCCTACTAATAATATTTTTAATGTAAAAGCTTATAAAGATATTTAAATGTTTAGATACTCTTTTAATATCACGCAATAATTAGGATTAATCAAAAATTAATCATCCTTTAAAAAAATAATGCTGGACATTACACACAGTATCATCTACAAATCTTGTGTTATGGGAACCACATGACTGAAATACATTTTTTTTGTAAATACATATCTTTTTATATATAAATTTTCTGTGCGTGTGTTTGTAATTAAACTTCTCCTAAACGGCTGAACCGATTATGATGATTTTTTTGGGTGGATGCAAGAATGGTTTAGATTTTCTTTTTTTTTTTTTTTAAAACGCGCGGACGAAGTTGCGTACGGGACAGCTAGTTATATATAAAAAACAGTGGGCCAAGGTCCTGCTGAGACGCAGAAGGTTGCGGGTTTAATTCCCACCGCGGGTCAAACATTTGTAAGATCTGCAAGCCCGGTGTGTCTATGTATAATATGTATGTTTTTATAAAATAAAACATCATATAAGTAGTTTATCAGTCATATGGTACCAGTAACACAAGCTCTGCTTACTTTGAAGCCAGATGATGCTGTCTGAAATGTGCGGCATTATTTATTTATTCATTTATTTATCACTAGCGACCCTCCCCGGCTTCGCACGTGTGCAATGCTGATACTAATTATACTACAGAATGGTTGTCCCTAAGATAAAGACATATCCTATCGTGGACTTTTTTGTTGACCTTTTGAGGGTATACAATACTGTAGTAAGTACATTATTTTGATCTATCTCGTAGGGTTCAGACAGCGTTTGCAATGTAAGCGCAAAAATATGAGTTTATTTACGATACCACATTGGAAACCTCTCAAATTATCAGTGTTTCTCTATTTTATTATGCATGTATTGTACATATAAACCTTTCTCTTGAATTGTTCTATCTATTACAAAAAACCGCATTAAAATCGATTGCGTAGTTTTAAAGATCTAAGCATACATAGGAACAGACAGACAGGGGAAAGCGACTTTGTTTTATACTATGTAGTGATTGTAGCAGCAAAAAAAAAATCAAAACACATATCCACGACTGTTATCCCCGGGCTCTGTAGAAACCTCCTCAGATCTCTAATTAGTTCATTTTGGATGTCTAAAACGAGGTAGGCCTCTGCCTACCTCGTTTTAGAGTACGTCAAACATCATGTTAGACGGAAAACTAACTACTTTGCAAAACGTGGGCACGTTTTGCAAAGTAGTTAGTTTTCCGTACGTGACAGGTTGCAAGCCCATCGCCTCCTTTAGGAATACGCGGGCAACTAGTACATAAATGAAAACGACCTATAGATAAAAAAAAATATCTTGAAAGAGATTTCGACAAAATATTGGGTAATGGAAAAATAAACGATTGACAAAAAAAACTCAATTATGTCCCTAAAAGGTCGTTATAACAAAGGGTTTTATTTTATTCATCTCATGCACTAAAGGGTGTGTTTTTAAAAATAAAAACACACAAAAATATTCACGTTCGTGAACCTCAGGCTTGGTAGATACGTACATAGATCTTTAGTTAGATCTATGTCCAAGGGGTCAGAGTCAAAGGTCCACTTGAAAATAAATTGGTAAAAATATTTAACGAGTTCAAAGGATTTCTTAAGACAAGACTGTTTCAAGTCTAATATAAGAAGAGTAAAATATACATAATTTTATTCACATAAATGTACAGAATATAAAATAATATATGGTAATATAATATAATATAATATAATACATGTGACAGTTGAGCCATCTACGGACCGATTTAGATTACTGCCATAGCGCAGCGTCCCCTAATAAATAGAGTTAAATAAATAAATATTTATGTAAAATGCACACAACACCATCTTGCCCCAAACTAAGCATAGCTTGTTTTATAGTGGACCAGATGACTGTTCGAATACAATCAGTTAGCTGACATCTTAACAAAGTCATTACCGACAGTGTGTTTTTCTTACATGAGAGAAAAACTCGGGGTGTTTTTAATAAGTAAATAAGATATCATAAATTATCTTAAATTAATTATACTCTTAGTCAAAGTCAAAGTCAAAAGATGATTTATTCAATACAATCACAAGGATCACTTTGAAACGTCTTACATACTAGGTGAATTTAGGTGCCAATTCATCCTAACCCAAGCTCGAGAAGAATTGGCAAGAAACTCGTCTTGGTCGTCTTAGATGAATTGGTCTTATTAGATTTCTTGGGTTACCCTAATCCTGCGCATCAAATGGTGAACCATTTTTACTCGACATTGATACCTTGAGAAAGAGGATTAGTTTTGAGGGGGCGTGTTGGAATATAACAAAATAAATCTGTCTCACTCTAACATAGGTATAGTTAGCGAGTCTTGCTCTTTTATACGTACTAGTGGTCGCCCACTGATCGAAATTCGAGTATAATTCATAATTAGTTAATGTATTTTTATGCATAATTTTAAAAATATATTAGCATTCTGCACTCCTTCTCTATATAAACTATAAGTGTGTGAAATTTCATACTCCTCCGTGCGCGCAATTTTCGTAAAAAGGGGTACAAAGTTTTTGCTTCACGTATTAATATATAGATAGGTATTTACTTAAACAGTTCTTTATTGTTCTTAAGAGGATTTGGTTTGATATGCATAGTTTCTTTGATTTTGATCAGTCCGGTTTAAGCTGTTGTATGGAGCACACACATACCTCTTCTCTAAATAATAACGATTAATTAAATTCAGTTATATTAAATCGTTAAATACATCTCCCCAATAGGTGTTTGTGTGTTTAGTGTTAATACTTTGGGATTGATTTTTTTATTATTTCACCGGTTTTTTTAGCTGTTTTTATTACCTCATAACTCCGTAATTTATGAACCGATGTCATGTTTTTTTTTCATGTGAAAGGATATACTTCCCGATTGATCCCATAATAATTTCATCAAAATCGATTTGGTTTTTTAATCAAAATAGTTTGATAAAATATGTCATCCATGTAAACGAAAATTTGATATTTTGCTTTTCTGTGACTTTCCAGTGTATAAACACTGGAATTAATAACGAAATTCTAAAAATTATACTAACTTTTTTAACCGACTTCAAAAAAAGGAGGAGGTTCTCAATTCAGTTGTACTTTTATGGGCTCAAATTTCATTCAACTAAGTTTTCTTAGTTTGTTATCTTTTGAAATTTTTAAAACGTAATAATTTATTCTCAGCATCAAACTATACAAAACAAAGCAAATTAAATAACCGTACTACTATTAAAAATGTGTACCTATAAAAAATGTGAAAGTTTGTATGTATGTTTGGTTGTTTGTTACTCAATCAAGCTCGTACTAAATAATAAGTTGCCTTTAGCAAGAACACGACTACCCCAAAATGAGTTTAAAAGGAAAATAAAAATATTTTTTGAGTATAACCCATTCTACAACATCAGCGAATACATGAGCTGTTCATTTTCTGATTTGCATTCATAGAGCCTTTCCAACTACCCCTAATGGCCTTTAAAATATAGCTGTACCAACTACCTATAACTATTTGTACATAGTTTTAAAATTAAGTCTTGTTACATTGACATTGACATTTGTGACATTGTAATTTTTTCTTTGACATGCCAATGTGATGCAATATAACGATTATGGTGAAATAAATATCTGAATCTGAATTCAGATTCAGATTCAGATATTTCAGGTTCAGATATCAATCATGCAATAATAGCTGAATCTATTTTGATTAAACATGGTAAGGACAAAATTAACATTCGGAATTTTATATACGTACTACGCTGGCAAAGCCGAGGACAGCTGCTAAGTAAATTATAATGTCGTAGACAAGACTGTAGTATTATTCAGGGTACGAGCTTAAGAGATATTACTCGTAAAGAAAGCTTCTTCACACGTGGCGCGGAGAATGAATACTAATATCCACAGGATTAGGTATAACACTAGGGCTGTAACTTAACGGTAGGTACACTAAATCTATACTAATATTATAAATGTGAAAGTAACTCTGTCTTTCTGTCTATTTGTTACGTTTTCATGCAGCATTGTCGTCCAGCAAAACCATCGCGCTTTAGGTCAAGTTCGGTCAATGAAGTTTCGGTTTTCTAATAACTTAAAAACATAGGATTTATATTTAATAAATATAAATATTTTTTGTTCGATGTTGAGGTACTGAACGTGACATGTACTTAAAACAAGGAGCATGGTTTGGATGTATACGGTTTTGAAGCTACATCTTGGTTTGGTCATGGGTACCACATGACAGATTTACTAGTAACAAACTTTTTTTTGTAAATACAAATTATACATAAAAACACTCAGAGCCGAGACAAATTCTTGCAGATCATACAAACATCTGTCCCGCGACGGGAATTGAATCCGCAACCTTCTGCGTCTCAGCCAGACCATAGTCCACTGCGCCGCAGAGGTCGTCAGCAGAGTATTTACGATTTTAAGACATACTTATCGCGAAAAACTTTTTTCAAGCTTCAACGCGCGTTTCTCTGCAGTTCAGTCAAATCATAAGGCACCTATTTTTTATGTTTTTTTATTTTATCGATTTGGTAGGTAAAAAAGTTTATAAGTACGAGTATATCAGTCATGTGGTACCCATAACACAAGATCTGCTTACTTTGAAGCTATATGACGCTGTGTAAAATTTCCTGCATTATTTGTTAATTATTAATTGATTATTGTTATTCTTAACCTAAATACGATATATTTAACCGAGGAAGCTTCAGTGGAACCGCGATTAATATTTTTCTTTTCACTACATTATCATGTTATAATTGACCGAGCGAGTGTGAAGCGCTAGCGAGTGTCTCCGTTTCAGCTTAAGCGAACAAGCTTTTGTATGTCCGTCTGTCTGGATGGCGTCTGTCCGGATGTTCTCCTCTACAGGTCGCATTTCTCAACCGTGATTCTCGTTAAATTTTGTGAGCAGGTTCTATAAGAATACAGAATTTTGTGGTCTATTCAGATTTAGGATTTTTTTCAAAATGGCGGAATTAAGGGTTGAAAACGTAAAAAAAGGTTATATTTTAGTCATTTCGAAAAACGTTCGCGAGGTCTACTGCTCACAGAGCCACTAGTTACATGTTTGTACAAGGTCAAACTGAAGAACAACGCAAGTCATAGAACCTCTAGTATGCAGTGCCCAAGGGTAATTTAGAAGTTGACAACCCTGCGTAATAGGCGGGAAATTGGGTGCTAGCAAACTCTACATGATGGATCCATTTAACGGGTGCTGCCTGAATGAGATTACGGATTAATATGTAATCAGTAAGGCCCTTAAGGACAGGGGATAAGGATGCTTTTCGAGTGGTTTCCTGGCGACAGAGATGAACAAACTTTATGTGGGGATTAGACTGAGTGAATTGAGATTGTGGGAGTAAATTATATTTGTTTTGGTCACAGATTTAAGTGGACTTTTTTGCCCCATGTTGGGCACCAATGTGTAATTTTAGTAAATAGTGGATTCGGGTATTTCTTGGTTTTTTTTTTCTTGTTGGCATCCCTACTAGTAGATGCTGTTTTTAATTGGCGACCTACTAATTATTCAGAGATTTAAGCGTAAATTAAAAATGTATTTTACTTTTTAGCAAATAACTACAGGTCACCTAAATTACCTGTTTGTTTGTTGTGTAATTGTGGCGCAGATCTTTTTAACAGCGTATGCCGCAGAGCTGAGTCTCTTCGACAATTTATCTATGTGCGGGCCCCATTGCAGCTTATTATCTAAAGTAATGCCTAAGAACACTGTGGTGTCGACGAGATCTATCTTTTCGTTTTTAATTTTTACATTAGCTTTCACCTGTTTAACGTTGGGCAGTATAAAACGAATGCATTTAGCGCATTCGTTTATATATAAACAAATACTAGCAGATCATGCAAACGAGCTCACAATGTTCTGCATCTCAGGTAGGCTTTCGCCCACTGCGCCACAGAAGTGTCATAATATTACCTTGTTGCATCACCTGGTTAGAAAAATGGCCCCGATTTATATTGTGATGTACGAACAGTGACTATAAACTTAACAATGATGACTCAGTGAGTATACACCATTTATAAACTTGTAGTTCGCCCTGAACTGAGTTCGAAGATTGTTTTCTGGTGCAATATAATGTATTCAGTAGATTACATACTATTTATCCAGTTACTAAATTGAGGAACTAAATGAAACTTATATGAGGTACCTAAGGACACTTAGGTAGCTTTGCTCCCCACACTTAGGCTAAAGCCTGATTGATTGGAGCCACAGAAACTTTTTCTGAGCTTCCTCAGTTGTTATTTAGTAGTTAAATGTTTATAGGTGAACAACAAAATAATGATTACGTTTAAAGAACTAAAATAAAACCGACATCATTTATAAAAATACGAAATTTCGTTTACTTGAATGACATATTTTTTCTAGCTATTTTGTTCTTAAACTATTGAACCGATTTTGATGGAAATTTGTATGGAACCAATCGGAAAGTATATCCTTTCAGATAAAAGTAATGTAAGTATATCCCATAAATTACAAACTTATGAGCTAACAAACATAAAAAAATACAACCGAATTAAGAACCTCCTCCTTTTTCTGAAGTCGGTTAAAATGGTGCATAATGGTTAAAAAAGTTCTCAGTAGTTACCAGAGTAGCTCGTGCATGTGTATGTTTGTTATTTGGGCTAGGAATAGGAATGTGTGGGCAGGGATTATATTATATTTATTTCATCTGCAGTTAGTGTGAGTGTTTTATGTAATAAAGTTATCTTTTCGATAACTTTTAACGGCTTTCTGTTCCCCTATATTTTAGTTGAGGTCAGGTATCTGTGATAAATTTTTTTTAACTGGTTATTGTTAAGTAGCGATTGTATAGCCTCTGTTCTATTATATTGATTGATTTTTGACAGAACTTGATTCGATAGTTTGCGTGTGTTTTGACTACGCAGTGTTTTTAGTTTTTCTAGTACAGATTAGATTTATCTGGTTATTTAGATGACCAAAAACCTTAGGACGAATCTGCTCCAACTTGACTCGCCATCTGTAAAATTATTAGCATCATACTAATAAATTGTCCAAACGCATGTGACCAGGCTCAGTTAAGGCTTTCGCAGACAAAAATGATTAGAATGAGTTAACATTATAGGAGAATATAAATCTAACCGACTCTATTGACTCGGCCATATACAACAAATGGGTGAAGATCGTAGCGTCAACAGAAAATACTTGAGCCGAGCACTCGGCCATCGCTCGAAGCTGACCTGCATGAGCTTGAAGCTGTTAAATGGCAGGAGATTGCAAACGACTGGAGAAGGTAGAGAATTCTCGTTTTTGGACGCCAAGACTAATTTTGGGTCCCTGCGCCAATGGAATAAGTAAGTGGTCAGGCTCCAAACCAATTCAACGTGTTTTTGTTTTTGTTGCATAACTTTGTAATGGTCACGAATACGTATTTCAGTGCAATTTTTTATCACAATAAAACGAATAGCCTACTAGCAAGAACAATATCACGGGCGGACAGACAGACAGACAGACGGGCATAGCGAAACTACAAAGGTTCCTTGTGGACTTCGGAACTCTAAAACACGTTAATACTAGATTAGTTTCTTGCTGGAAGTCTTTTTGAACTGGGGATAGGAGGAAGCGGCACCTGGATTTACCTAGTAAATAAGGAGACGATAAAAAATGGGTCTTGTGATTTTAAATAATAAATTGTTATTTATTATGCAAGGTTGAAAAGTTGTTTTTTGGGGCGAGTACTTGTATTGTGCAAGCTGAGCATAGCGAGGGTTTCAAAGGTACGAGACGCAGAATAATTTTGCTTCAGATCGAAACACTAGGTGCTAGAAAAACAGCTTAAATAATATATCAAATTGACTACAATTGGTATTATCGAAAGTTAAATAGGTGTTTTTTAGACTTCAAAACTTCACGCGCATTTATTTTATAAGTTTTAGTTGTAGGTATTTTTTTTTATGTTATGTTATAATGTAAAATTTTGTACACGCGTCCGTCGAATTTAGTTTTAATTAACAAAAATATACCATACATGGTCCTGGATTTACGCCGGATAATCATATCAGCCGATATTGTTATTGAGGAAGAAATTTCCATCATATTTTAAACAGTGGAGCGCAAATGAATGCTTCTTAGAGCTTAGTTACCAAAATTTGGAGGTTCCTACGATAAATGGTTGGAATTCCATGACAACTCCTCAAGTTTAATTCATAGTCATGATCAAATAGATAAAATTAACATTGGAAGGATCATCATTGAAAATGATTTAGGTGATGAAGGATCAGCTGCGGTATTAATTCAATTTATTGAGTTTTCTGCAATCAATTATTCGGTAGCGTGGAAACTTTTATGAAAACGGCTGCCACATGATTTTGAACCAACAAGCGTTTGTTGTCAACGCTTGTTGGTTCAAAATCATGTGGCTTATTCAATATCGAACCTGTCACAAAGGAGTCGTCCGCTATTCTCAAACGGATTATTGACCAATTAAATACAAAATTACATGTGCTGGAGTCTTTAGGACAACCGATTAAGCTCTGGGACATACTGTTAATTTATATCGTGACCCACAAGTTAGACGCGGAAACATATCGCGATTGGGAGGAACACAAAGGTACGTTACCTAAAGACAAACCTATTATTCATGCGTAATCGCGCAGATTTTGTGACAAGTGGCAAGAATGTGACAAAACAAAGGCTATGGTTTCGTATCAGGGTTTTGATAGTACATGAAATTAAACCTCATCGTCAATGAAACCTTGCTCAAACTGTAATGATGATCATTATTTAACTACCCGAAGTTTCTAGCACTAAGTAGTAATGAACGATATAAGTTATTTGCCAATCTATGTAAAAGGCAAGGTTGAAAAGTGCATGCGTAAAGACGAGTCGCTTTTTCACATAAACTAGTTTAGCGCATCTAAGCCGACATCTACGTCTGTACCTTACAGCTACAGCTGTTTGCGATAACAATTCTGTGCCTACTGTGACAAATTCCGAGAACTCAAGCGTTGCACTTATTTTATTTATTTTTTATGATTGCGATAATTGAGAGGTCGTGCGATCCTGGACAGCGTGTCAAATTTCCGAGAGATTACTTAACAATTAAAATTGTCAGCTGATCGCACAGATAGGACTGTTGTAGGTATAAATAATAAAACATCGAAAATTAGGGAAATGTGTCGCTTGCAAATCGTTGTGAAAGTTTTTAAACTTATCTATAGGTAATTTGTATTATAAATATTTACGGATATTTATCGCGTTTATTTACCTATTTTTCCCGACGTTTCGACAGGTTTACACTCTGTCGTGGTCACGGGATGACTCATTATTTATAATAATGTGTTCTGATCGCGTAAGTTTAAAAAACTTTAATTTGTATTACTCTGCCGTCGATGACTGATAACGTTACCGGGTGTCATGTTAATATAACGAATTTAGACATTCCGTCAGATATTTGTTTAGCAGACCCTCAGTTTTATTCGCCCTTCGTCGTTGATTTTATCATTGGCGCTAATGTTTTTAGGAACATTTGAGGTCCGCAAAATATTAAATTAGGAGATGGAAAACCGATACCTAATGAGAGTAGACTAGGTTGGATAGTCTTCGGTCCAAATAACGGCGACTGCGTATCTACCTCTCCGTAAATTAAATGTAACTTCACTCAAGTTGATTCCACGATTTTCCACTGCTCTCTCTGATGACATTCAAAACCATTTAATGCGTTTTTGGCAGATTGAAGTGAGCCCTCAGTTATCTCATTATTTTCCAGAGGTTCTCCTGCGTGTGAAGATCATTTTGTGAAATATACAACTCGCCTCGCAAATGATAAGGAATGTGTTAGGATCCCCCTAAAACAAACATCTAGTGTGCTAAGTGATTCTTATCAGTGTTTTGCTCTGTGTTTGCTCTCTTTAGAGCGCATGTTAAAATGCAATGATTAATTCACTAAAATGTACAATGATTTCATGTCCGAATATGCATCATTAGGTTACATGAGTGCAAACCGGTTATGTCGGAGCCTCATTAATTCATTCCGCATCATGGTGTCCTTCATAGAGTAGTACTACGACCAAACTACGAGTCGTATTTAATGCGAGTAGTCCTACTTCTGGAGTTTCATTTGATCATATTCAAGTGATTGGACCCACAGTACAGGATGACCTACTTCGATACTTTTAAGATTTAGACAGCAGTGCGTTATAGTTGCAGATTCTGAGAAAATGTATAGTTATGTAGCTGTACATCCTGCAGATAGGCCACTGCAATAAATTGTCTGGCGTGACCAAAATCAACCCGATTCTCCGTTAAAATGTTACATTTTGAACCTGGTGAGTTATGGCACAGCTGTCGCGCCTTATCTTGCTACTCGGTGTCTGAAGCAGATAAGGTTAGACTGTAAAGACCCCAAAATATCTGAAATTATATTTCACTATCATTATCTGGATGATTTTTTAAGTGGTAGTGATGAAATAAGCAAAGTGTTATGTATACGCAAGCAGGGGCCGACCGCGGTAATTTTGAACGTTTAAAACAAAGCTAAAACAAAGTCAAAACGTTATTTTTGACATATTTCGTACCACGCTAATCACTA
The DNA here is from genome assembly GCA_948098915.1 of Lampropteryx suffumata. Classification (NCBI taxonomy): domain Eukaryota; kingdom Metazoa; phylum Arthropoda; class Insecta; order Lepidoptera; family Geometridae; genus Lampropteryx; species Lampropteryx suffumata. Next base: position 15,682,903 of record OX402557.1, on the reverse strand, counting down.
TAACGGAAACGATTTAGCTCTAATTAAGATTATATACGTTGATCAAACGTTGCAAAATCGCGTTGTTTTGACAGTGCTTTCAAACGAACGTTTTTTATTAAGTACATTCTAGTAGCCTGTGCTTATGCACAGGCTACAGCAGCATCTTCTACCTAGTATTACTCTATAGTAATACTAGATAGAAGGTAAAATCTACTATTAAATCGTTCAGAAAGAATAGCGCGGTACCATTTCGACATTCAGATTAGCCATATCCAAACCTATTTTTTTTTTTTTTCCGGACATTTCACACAGCATCATCTGGCCCCAAAGTAAGCAGAGCTTGTGTTATGGGTACCACATGACTGATATACTACTTATATACTTTTTTTTTTGTAAATACATACATATTATACATAGAAACACCCAGACCCGAGTCAAATACTTGCAGATCATACAAACATTTGTCCCGCGGCGGCAATCGAACCCGCAACCTTTTGCGTCATAGACGGACCTAAGCCCACTGTGCCACAGAGGTCGTCAAACCAACCTTTGCCAAAACCAATCCGTTCAATGGCAATAACATTGACAAATAGCGCTATTGCCCTACAGGTATCCCCCGAGTTAGCCTCTGCTAGTATTTCTAATAAACGAAATGTATCAAATTCACTTTGCTACATGTTTTAAAAAAAGGCAATACGTGCCATTTGTAAAATGAAACCGCGAGAGTATTTGAGAGAAATATTCAAAGAAATTAATTCTCACAATAGCTTCACAATACATATATGAAAATTTGTAATCTATATAATAAAAACCAATTGCTGTTCGTTAGTCTGGCTAAAACTCGAGAACAGCTGGACTGATTTAGCTAATTTTGGTGTTGAAATGTTTGTCGTAGTCCAGGGAAGGTTTAAAAGGTGAGTAGATATGATTATTTTTAATTATTGATTTATTGAAGCGGTAGCAAGTTTGCCGGGTCAGCTAGTATACTCATAAAAGTAGAGGTGGAATTCAACAAAATAGTGATCTTCATAGAAGCAATACTAGGAAAAGAAACAAATCATACATCCCTAGGTTTCGACTAGAAAAAGTAAATAAGTCCTTTATGGGTAGCACGGTGTGCTTTTATGATAAGCTTTCTGAAAACATAGTTGCGTTTTCAGAACTACCTATTAAGAAGTGTAAAGCTTACATAAATGATAGACTTTTGAAGAAAGCGTATTACAATATAAATATTATTGTTAAGAATGCATGGCCTCATTTTGCTCTGCCCTCAGACAGTTAACTGATAGATATGAAATGTATAAACTACTGTTATCTTCTATTTCTATTCAGTTTTTCGTAGTTAAGCTTTCTACCAGGACGAGTTTCTTGCTAGTTCTTCTCGGACTTGGGTTAGGAGGAATTGGCACCTTAATTCACCTAGTATTTAAGACGTTTCGAAGATTGATTGTATTGAATAAAAATAATTTTGGCTTTGAGTTTGTTCGAATTTAAAAAAAATACCACACTAGCGCATAAAATGCAGTTTTGCACTTGGTTTATTTTGGTTTCGAATGATAAATAGAATCTTTCCGAGGTTGTGAAGTGAGATATATTTATTTCTTTCATTTTAAGGTTTTACACAATGCGCAAAAATGCGTCTGGCTTCTGATCCACCATTGTTTCTGGGTTGTTAGTAAAATAAGTACGCTTCTTATCTTCCTCGATAGTTCCCTCACCAAGGCAAGCAGTACCATAAGCAGCAATACCTTAAGCAGTAGATCAAATGTTTTTTCAAGCAAAAAGGCTTAATACAGTTATCACGCAAGTCAAACGTCTTGGAAAGTCAGTAGCCATGTTTTTTCTTAGAAAATGTTGATAAATTTATGTTGCTGTAGTTGTGAGATGAATTTGTATGAGCTAGGTTTTAGATCCAGTAACTTGTAGATTAAGTTTTTTAAGTAGAGGAGCTGTTAAAGGCACGTATCGTATCAAATTCAGCTCGCTTCGTAAACTTCAAATTGAGCCACTTTCCTTTGAAAGTTCGAGATACAGCTTAAATTTACTTTTAAACCGCATTTTCTAGTTGTTCGAGAATTCATCCGAACATTATTTTTGATTATTGCGTTAAAGAGACGATCTCGAACGTAATTCTCGTCTCACCTGAACGCGTCATAAATCTTAAAAGTGTAATATGTAAAGAGTAACAGAATTAAAATGTAATGTCGTCAACACTAATCCTCTTAACCTATGAATATAAATTTTAGAGTTTTTGTTGATATTTGGAAGTTTGTGTATATGTTTGTGGCTCAATCGCGCTGCAACTGAAATGAACGGAAGCTGATTTAGGTCAAACTTGGTATAAATGTAGTCTGTGACTTGGAGTAGCTTAAATATTACTTTTTATGTAGGTACCATGCGTGCGAAATCACGGGCGGATGCTAGTAATATTATAAATGTAAAAGTTTGTTTTGATGTTTAGATTTTTGCATGTTTCTCAAAAATGTGATAAAGGCTGAACTGATTTTGATGAAGCTTAGTATAGATATGCGAATGGGTGAACACAAGGGTTACATTTTATCAACCACTTAGATGAAGCAACAAGCAGCTGCTATTAAGTAATTCTATGTAGGTTTGAATAGTAATACTATTGAAAGTGATTTTGTCTGTAAAAAAAAATCAGGTTACACTCCGGGAGTGCCGACAGAAGTGAAAGGTTATTTTAACGCGTTAGAGTTTAGTAATAAATCACTTCAAAATCAGTAATTTTGGCGACTGCCAATCAAATACTGAACGAACACAGATGATGCAATATTTTTTGTTCAGAATGTAGATAATATATCAAAGAACATAACTCAGTAAACTTCTCCATACAAAAGTAGACTGTAAACATGTGAATTAAGGTTTATAATCAAATGGGGCGAGCGTGGCAGCCAGCTGCGTCTCGCCCCAGACGGTAACGGTGTCGCGAATCCAGAGGTTTTACCTCATCTAAAAATATGCGTACCGCGCTAAAAGAAGTTTTCACTTCAAAAATTAAAATGTTATATGCTCACGACTGTAATCCCAGTCTCAGCAGATAATTCCTTAGATCTCTAGAATCTTAAATCTTTAAAGATATCTATGCGATATGCGATAGTCATTGGCACGTCTAAACATTGAATTTTTCACATACCCACACTTTTCACGGTATCATGTACCTAAAAGACAGATTTTAATCCCAGCATCGTCTCTTAAACAAATACGAACCGTAGACTTCAAACTTAAGGTTCAAACTTATGTGTGCCGGTTTCCTTACGATGTTTTTCTACACCATTTGAGAGCACTGGTATTTTCTGCCGTATCCAAAACATTTTAATTCTAAAGCGCTAACGACTACATAACACAAAGTACCTTAACTTTAACAGCTCGTAAAGATACAAACAATTTGTTGAAAGCCATTAGCCAACATTTTAATCACGCAACACATTACAGAATAGTCCAATGTGCTTATGTAGATGACCTAAGTTTTTCGCTCAGAGAAGAGTGTTGGGGTGACTTTTATTTTAATGAAATAAAATACATAATGCAGTGGCTTGAAACTCTTCTCATTTGCGCAGTCTCTAGCTGTTTGTTCTGAAGCTACGGAGTTTATGACTTTAATGCTCTTAAAGTCAAGAGCTGGCTCCTTTCCGTCTCAACGTGTTACCATTGCCATTCAACGTGCCGCCAGTGTCTTGAGAATGCTGAACTTTGACAGTTATCTGGATCAGTTGAACTATATATAGATCGTTTTAAACAGTCCTTAGATAGCTCAACTATTCTACATGTAAATTATATTATTTATTTATTTTATTTTATTTTCACAGGAAAACAAACATTCTCTTAATTATTAGTATTAATACCATGAACTAAATATATAAAGTATAGACCAATTAATCGTTTTTGATTTAATCGTTTTATTGTATATTAGTCTGTACATTTCTGTAATTATTTCTGTAAATATGTGTTTATTATAAAGGTCTTTGAAGGTATATCAGCAGCATATTAATCTGAAAATTTGATAAGTATAAATCGGCACAGAATAATTATTAATGGTAAGTCCAAAGTTGTCATAGTTTCAGTGGTTTTGCAAGTTCACTTTTGGAGAACTTAATTTTATTTCTCTACCTCACGTATTTTTTTTACAGAATAAAGAGGCAAACAGGACAGGACGCAAGCTTACAAGATATCTGCAACTTCAGAAGTTACCCTGACGCGTTGCCTGAGAATCTAATCGCTAACCGCCGCCCGCGTATGCGCACGCGTTACCTACATCAAAAATAGCCTAAGTTCACCCACAAGATACAATCTACCAGATTCACAGGACAGAGACCCTTTCGAATTCATAATATTAGTATTGTTTAGATTTTAGGGTTCTGTACCAGCTTTCTTCATTTGTGTTTAATAGGTAGATCCTTAATTGTTATTGTTGGTACTTTACAGTTGTCTTAAAAGCTAAATGGAGAAACTATCTCTAAGTCTGCCAGGCGGTTAACTGCGGCTAATTCACGAGGGCTAGACATGATGCGATAAAAACCTGGGGGTTGACTGAAGGTCAAACACGAAGGTTATTTTCATGCATAAGTTATCATGTATGCCTGTCCAAAGAATATAAATCAACACAAAAATGAAACTTTTGTTCGCAAAAATGTTTTTTAACTACCCTCATATTATTATTATTAGCTTATCCTTCTTAATTTTTTAGAAATCGTTACCCCAATAAATGAGGATTTGATGGATATACATAGGTATACCGATTGATGACGATCTAGCGGACGCAAAATACTCCATTGACTGATGAAACGCTGCCTGACCAATAATCGACGGAAAATAAAACTTCCCTCGAAGCAAAACCTGAAGTACTGGCTGATACGATCCCAAAATTAGCGTGGGAGACCCTGTTTAACCCTCTGGGACCGACGTGCCCTAAATTTTACAAATCTTCTGACGTGGTAGTACATCAGACACCAATTTAACGACTCATAACTTTATAGTTTCTTTGTAAAAACCTGTTTTTTTTTTAAATACTCTGTCTTTCTTTATTGTCTAAATTTAGTTCTACGTTACAGAACACAAACAAGGTGATATTTATTAACATTTTTTAAGTACGTCTAAATTAATCTCAGAACATAGAGGCATATACGAAAATTTAAAAAAAAAATCACAAGATATATATTTTTTATACGAACATTCATTATTTGTGAAAAACAACATATTTTTTAATTAAAACATAAAAAATTAGCATTCACTGGTTCAATAAAAAATTACACGACTACAAACTAATATTATAACTATTATTATATAATTTATATTTAATAGGTATATTATATAAACTATTATAATTTGTTTTGGCAAAATTCACAAAGTGGCTTGGAATATTGAAGACAAATCGGCTTCTCACAATGACAGCACCGCCTATTTAGTCACTTTTTTTTTTGTTGGAAAAACGGAACTGTTTTCTTCCACTTGGTGTACTAGATCTAGTCTTTAGAGGTGGAGGGGGTAACGCTTTACCCAAAACTCTACTTTCAACCGATGACGATAAGTAGAGTTTTGGGTAAAGAGTTAATTTATTAGTTAATTTATCACTGGGTAATTTATCATTATATACGCTGGCTTTCATGTGATCTAGCACCAATTTTCTTGCCATATTCAAGAAGTGAATGCCATATTCACTGTCTGCACATGACTGATATAAGACAAAGCTATTTACTCTTGCCATATCTAGATCTGCGAGAGTTACTTGACTCAGCCATCCTAAAACCAAACAATAATTTTAGCAGATACCATAAAAGTCGTAAGTAAGTATTACTCGTTTTCTAAACGTTGAAACAAAACCCAGAAGACATGTTTATGATAAATTAGGTAGGTGTAAAGTGACGGCCAAACAATACAAAATACAATTATGCTGAAATGTGGTCTAGGAAAAACTATGAAAATATAATGATTTTACTGAGATGGTTGTTTCACAGACACAAACCTTAACGCTGGCGTGGTTTTTTCGTAGACACCTTCCGTCGTAGCGTGACGCATACCCACCCCGTGACTGCCCGCGTGTCACTGACCAACGTCTAAGCGCGCACTCGGAAGGTACTGAGAACGTGGCGGTTGCAATTTAAAAATTAACGATATTACAAACGTTTTTACATTTTGCGGCGTCTGACAGTCTACCACGTCAGTCCCAGACGGTTAAGAAGTTCCAGCATAAGGAAAAAAAATCCATGGTGACATAGCTAAGTGCTAGCTCCCCATACTGTGTTAAGGGTTAGCAAATGAGGTGAAGAAATAAATACTATAAGAACATAATGTTCCCGATAATTCTTGGCTTCTAAAAGCCAGCTTAAACCCCAGAATATCAGCGGTAGACGACATAGTTAATAATAATAATAATACCTGACATTTAACACATCATCATCTGGTCCCAAAGTAAGCAGAGCTTGTGTTATGGGTAACACATGACTGATATACTACTTATATACTTTTTTTTTTGTAAATACATACATATTATACAAAGAAACACCCAGACCCGAAACAAACAAAACTATCAGAACCCGAATACATTGAGTATGTCCATACCCCAGCAACAAACGCCAGCTAGACGGCAGGTGGAAAACTGGTCAGCCGCAGACTAGACAAGCTGCCAAACGACAGCGTGCACCGACCTGTTTGAATGTACCTGGGTAGCCGCTACTGATGAGTAGTTACTACTACTGATGACAGTTCCACATCCCTGAGAACCGATGTTTACAGGTAGATAAAAAACGAATGCATTTGCATTCGGGGTCTGAAAATCCGCATTAATGTATTGCGGATCAATACATTATTTCGGACTTATATTTTCGTAGCACTTACACCTAGTTGGTTCTTTTAGATTTATTTTGAACTCCAAATCTTCTTACATGTTCGTTCAAAAAGACAACTTCAAGATGGAGGATTACAGAACTGCCTGTAATCTATTACCGACAAACAGTTACTAAAGGTTTTCGACCTTAAGGAATCATACTTACTATTAACAATCCACATAGGTTTTACAAATACCCGAGGTTTCAGTATAAAGATAATAATTGACAAAATACGACCTACGAAATTAACGTTATGACCTATGGTTTGTCGATCACACCAAGAATCTTTACTAAAATATTGGACGAAGTATTTGGTTATTTAAGGCATCGTGGCTTTAGCTCAGTATCCTATTTAGACGAGTAATGTGTTTATAATGTCAGAGAAATTGACAATCTTTTCGAGTGATTTAAATCTAGTTATTATTTTTAAAAAAAACTTACACAAATTTCAAAGTTTTTAGGTTTATGTATATTACGTAATAACATTTACAACTTACACAAAAATACATTAAATGCATTTTCTCAGTAGTTTATTGACACTTTGAAAGCGAATATACTTATAGCTAAACAATCCGTAGAAAGAAAGGGAACTAGAATATCATATTATTTATTTAGAGCTCCCAAGCTGCTTTTCTAGGTCTTACGTATATTGCTCAAAACAAATTAGATTGTTCTATATTTGATAAGTGCGCATATATAACACGACAGCCATAAGCTATGAGTACATCAACAGAATGGGCGGGGTACAATATCCCCATTTGTATAACCTAGCGAGATACGAGGCCATTTGCCGAGATACGAGGTTTGTGGTTGTTCGCTTCATACATCAACACAAAAGAAAATAAAGAAGCCGACGAGGAGTCACGAAAAGTTCATCTTTGGAAAGTAACTTTGTTCTCAAGCGTTTAAAACTATTATTGCAAAGTTTGGTCAATTTGAACTAGATCTTTTTGCATCCATGGAAGCCGGACCCAGGTGCAATGAATGTTGATGCCTTCACGTTTTTTGGCATCAATATTACTTTTATTGTTTTCCACCTCTATCAATAATTCTATATGCCTAAGCAAGATTCAAAACAATCAACTGGAATTATATCTTCCCTTACTGGCCCTCACAGGCATGGTTTCCTCATTTAAACCAGTTGTTAGTATCCAACATTATATTCTTTAACGACACGATACGGTCTCGTTACAGAGTGCACCTACCGTAGGAGACTATCCTGGCTGCCGCAATTGTTTCAGTATCAAAGTGTTAGTCAGCGGGTACTTATAAAGCAGTATAACACTACATAATAAGTAGTTGTGGTGTTATTATTCTAATAATAACATTAATTTGAAGAAGCTCTGACCACGGCAGTTATCTTGTTTTTAACAGAACATTTCATTAACTCATATGGTTCCATGAACGCTCACCGTTCAGCGATTTCCTTGAGGCAACAAAATAGGTTCAGATGAACAAATTTCACGTTTTTTAACAGGAGCTTATACACATATGCTAACTGATCTTAAATATAGTTTCATATAGGATCTTCCATCAGTATTTGACTTTATTTTTGACTGGTAACGTTAAATCACCCTTAGATCATATTACAAAAATGTTGCAGCTCGCATTATGTACTGAACCGTGCTTTGTATGTCGCTATGTACTTGACTGCTGCACCGTGAACTATTTCAGTTATTAAAATAACAGCTATTGTGTTTTCCCAAAATCAAATTGTTATCACTATTTCAGATCAGTTGCAGGTTGTGAACAATCTTTAATAATAAACCTATTATTAGCCTCGCAAAATGTTAAGTCTGCAACAAAAATCTTCGTAATGAAATAAAATACATATTTCTAGTTAGGGTTTTCGCGATACAGGCTCGACCTAGTGCAGAACCCACTGTTAAACTCGAAATAGATTGTAACTTTAGGGAAATAAAAAAAAACATTATTTATTTATTATTTATAACCCATAAGCGCTCACACAAACGTGCCACGACTCAATCCATTAGTAGATGGATATAAGACATGTTAGCGGTGAGTGGCATCGACATGACGACGTTCAGCGCGCACAACACGCGGCACGTCGAGTGAACGCGCAGCCCTTCTGTAAAGTGTAATCTTTATTTTACTTAGCTTGTAAACGCTCAATTTGTACATATATATTATTTTACTTACATGTGGATAAGTAACAGAATATACTGCTCAACATAGCATGCTGCTTCTTTTAACCATATTTATGGGTTCTATTTTACTCTTGTCTGCTTGATTTGATACGAAGACTTCGAGTAGTTTAGTCTGATCACAATCACTAATTTCTACCACATTTTCTTTAAATTTATAACTTTTCATTGTAGTTTTCATAAATTTAGCCTATGATCTTTCTTTTAAAAAAGGGGATAGTAACGCTACAAAAACAGCCGACTGGACAGCAAACGAGCAAGCCTTCGCAAAGTTTTACAACTGCCCTGTGGTCACTGAAAACTTTGCAAGATCAATTAAAAAAAATAAGTAAATATAAGTAAAATAAGTAAGTTTATAAAAAAATAAGTTATGTTTGGATATTATTATTGGATATAAAACTAATCTGATTACAATAAAATAATGCTATGGTCAACTCTGTGGATTTTTGGAATTACGAATATTATGAATAACATTGGAAACGATATTATCATTTGTTCCATGAAATAAAATGGAATTTTATTTAAGTACCTACATACCTTGTAAAATACTGTCATTTCTCCGTATCACAACAGGACAAGCAGACGTAACGCTCAATACCATCCATACCTTGTCAACCTACCACCCTTACGAACAAATCGCTTTGCTTCCACATTTATAACGCGTACAGCCAAGGATTGGAATGCTTTGCCGTCGTCTCTCATTCCTGAAAACTACAATCTAGGTCTCTTCAAGTCTCGAGTAAATAAATAGGTGTCTTCTAGACCTGCGTGCCCCATCGTCGGCCACATCGTCACTTAACATCAGGCGAGATCGTGGTCAAACGTAGGTTTATCGTTATAATAAAAAAAACATAATATTCGAATGAAGCTATTAATATAATAATCATAAAATTTCACTTGTGAAGTTCATTTAATCTTATATATTTGATTATGGAATAAAAATAGCAATTAATGAATTCTAATTTCAAATAAAAAAACACAAGTTCGATGATTTTCTTTCCGCCGTTTTTTTTCGCGTAATAGAGATTCAGATTATTTTTTATGTGTCCTCTTACATTACGTCCTACTGTGCCCTAAGATCCTTCTACAGTGCTGCAATGGACTAGGATTTAGGTAGGTATATTATAAAACTGAACTTGTTTGACGACCCATTACAGAAACCTTTTTTTTTAATACCTTTCACACCTGTGGTAATTTAAGGGACATCAAAGGTTTGAGAGGCCGCCGAATTCTTACCGAATTCTTATACATATTATAAAACATGCCTGCATTTCAGAAAAGGTCTTGCTGCTGTGTTTTATGTCCACTGATTACATATCTTACAATCTTGACAGTGGTTAGAGTCTGTTCAATAAGAGAATAGTCGTGAATCATGGTAATTTGTATCTTATAACATTGATATAACCTTCAGCCCAGCACTCTACTCTTAGTGAACAACTCCAAGGGTAAGAAGATTCGTTTTGTTTTTTGTATCAACCCCAATCCGAGCAACTGTTCGAGGATAATCCTTGAGTCGACTGGCTCGTTTCGAGGGCGCATTCACGAAATAGTTAGTTAAATTGTCCTTTCGGGAGCTTCGTGAGATTCTTGCTTAATAAACAGTGTAATTTATCTGCGATGTTAGCTTAGGAGATTGCTCTATCTTGTTCAATACATTATTTTATACAAGGGGACAAACAAGCATATCCACCCCTTACAGTAAATTGCTACTGTGACCTAAAGGCACTTGCAATGCATGAGGTAACCAGCCCGAGTTGTCGATCCTAAGACAGTTGACTGCCCTATCAGCTCAAACGGTGGTGGCCTTCTGAGCTGTAGACTGTGCGTTGCATTTCCTCTCTAGGCAAACATTTGTGTGATGATCATAAATGTTTGTTCTGTGTCTAGGTGAGTTCATTACATCTATATATTAATACGTGAAGCAAAAACTTTGTACCCCTTTTTATGAAAGATGCGTTGACAGAGGAGTATGAAATTTCGCACACTTATGCTTTATATAGAGAAGTGCAAAATGCTAATATTTTTTTATAATAGGCTTAAAAAATACATTAAATCAATAAAAAAACACTACACACAACCACGTATTTGACACACACACACGCATAATATACTCTTTTGTTTATTGATAACTAGCGACCCGCCCCGGCTTCGCACGGGTGCATGCAATGCTGATGCTAAATATACTACAGAATGGTTCAGCTAGCGTTTGCAATATAAGCGGAAAAAAATGTGTTTATTTACGACATCACATTAGAATATAACTTTTAAAACTATCATGGTTTTGCACATAATTTTCACTCAAAACGGGATATTTACCATGATATATGAGTTTTTCTGCTTCTCGATATTAAATCGAGAAGCACATCAAATCAAGCACATCATAGTACATCAAAGGAGTGACGGACAAAATTGCGAAAGCCCTGCAGAAATTGTCCATAAAAACAATTTTTACTCCTTTAAAGAAGATCTCACACTACCTGCGCTCACCTAAAGATAAGATTCCTCTTCAAACACCAGGAGTGTACAAGATTGACTGCAGCTGTGGGAGCTCTTACATCGGCCAAACAAAACGTACCATAGCTTGTCGAGTGACAGAACACATCCGGGCGGTCAAAAATATAGACCCACAAAAGTCGGCCATAGCTACACATCTACTAGAATCTGGCTCAAACCACTGGATCGAGTTACACAATCCACAGGTAATCTCAACTGAAAAACATTACATACCAAGATTGGTACAAGAGGCAATAGAGATTACCAAACACAGGAATTTCAATCGAGAAGACGGTTTTCAATTGTCTGGAGCCCTGTGGTGAGGATGTGTGGAAATCGTAAAAGTGAGGTACCAGTTATGCGTCCAGATACCGTGAGTGTTGTGTGTCGTAATCGTGATCGAGTTGTTAGTGACAGTGAAACCGGTAGTAGGGGTAATGTTCGCAGTAAAAGACTGAGAAAGAGGGTAGACCGTTTTGTCTGCCAATAACATCCACCCGCAAAGACTTCAGTTTATCTCGTGATCATGGCGCATGAAACTGTGCCGAAATATCGAGAAGCAGAAAAACTCATATATCATGGTAAATATCCCGTTTTGAGTGAAAATTATCACATTAGAAACCTCTAAAATGATCAGTGTTTCTCTACTTCCTCTTGAATCATTCTATCTATTAAAAAAAAACATCAAAATCCGTTGCGTAGTTTGAAAGATCTATGCATACATAGGGACAGACAGACAGCGGGAAGCGACTTTGTTTTATACTATGTAGTGAAGTCTGTGGTCAAATTGAGAATAGACTAATATTAGTTTGTCTTTGATATTATTCGTCTATAGTCTTACTGAATGTCAAACATAACCATTATAAATTTATTTATTACAATAATTTATTAGTTATTAGTGAAATACCGCTCGCTCAATATACAAATATAAATCTAATATATGTAAGTATATATATAAGAAATGCCGCCAGTAGCCGCCAGATCACTGCCAGAGGGCAGAGAACGCTGCCCTCTGGCAGTGATCTGAATCAGTTGAGCTATCTATAGATCGTCGGGAAACGTCGGGAAAAATAGGTAAATAAACGCGATAAATACCCGTAAGTATTTATAATAATATCTATAGATCGTTTTAAACGGTCCTTAGATAGCTCAACTGTTTCACATGTATTTTATATTACTTAATGTATATTATTCTCTATAAGATATTGTATTAAATAAAATATATGAAAGTTGAGTAGCAGTAATCTGAATTAACAATATTAATTTTAATTAATTATGGTTGAATTTCGACCACTGGGTGACCACTAGTTTTGATAAACACGTGTTAATCAAAATATGTGGATTTTCCATTAATATAATAGTTGTTTTCTGTTTACACAGTAGTTGCTCTTCTCTCTTTGAGCCTAAACACGTTAATGCTAGCACTACACTTGTAGATCATTTCATTTTGAATGTTATGTAATTGTCATAAATGGCACATCACAGCAGCACTATTATTTTAGCAAACTGAATAGAATTATAAGGTTAGAATGAAACATAGAAATCTGAAACATGAAACATAGTTTCTTACAAATTATAACACGATGTATCCCTATCTGGTTATCTTTTTAGATACCTGCACTTTGTTTATGTCAATAGCCAAAAATATTCTGTATAAAAACTACAAAAAAGTTTAAATTTTTGAAGCATTTTTAATATTTGTTAAGAAACAAATTTTCTATTTCATTCGTAAAGTTTGAAAATTTCACATAACCGAAGAACATACAGGGGATTTGGGTCCCCTAAGGACTTAGAGTACCTCTGGACTTCCGCGTGACACTACTTCCTGGTACACCCTGTATAGCACAGCTGACGGGCCGTTTCATCTAGCGAAGCTCGCACGCTCAATCTCCGGGCGCCCTTTGTTATGAAAACAATGTCTAAAGCTATATTGAAACGTACTATATCCTAAATCACTCATAGTGTGGTATAGTATATGATATACAGTGATCAACAAACTCCATCATACTAATCTCAGCGCTGAGATATATTTAGCTATTGATAGCTTACTTTTAAAGATGGTTTTACTCACAGACAACAATGATCTCTGCTTTATTCCAAACACATTACCGAGGTCGGATTATAAGTTGGACCCTTATCAAAGTAAGGCGTGCGTGAAAATTTGCATAATTGAAAGACGCATTCGCTCAGTAATTGAAGGGTTGAATTAAGAAGATGGTATTGTATTATCTCATGGGTAAATTGAATCCAGCGGCTGGTGAATTAGAATTCGACTCCGAATACAAAGGGAAACTTTGGATAATATTATTCGCAAGCTAAGCTTCTATCATGAAACCAGATATTTATAAATTATCTATAAATTGATATAAGAACAGCGTGCCGATGAATTAGGTTTGAATTAAGTTTATATAAATAGAGACGTTACGATTACATTAGACTGTCGTAATCAAAACCCAAGTATTTAAAATATAGATAAATAAAATAAAAATTGCATGACTACTAGATTGTACTATGGTGACCTGCCGGGCGATTATGGAACTCTGATACTATCAAAACTTTTATACAAAAAGCTTTCAGTGACTATTTATGAATTGGTATTACAGAAGTTTAATGTTGATTGTAACACACGATATCATATGAAGAGAAACAGGTAGAAACCGAACGTACGTAATACCAATCCATTAAATAATTGATTGAATCAAAAGTTCCATAATCGCCATCCAGATGACTGATAGAATACTAATATATTTTTAAAAACATACATAAGATACTTTATTTATAACAACCTTGACTTAAGCTTGACTGGAATCGAACCGCAACCGAATGACAGCTGTTGACGTGTTTTCGTATTTTTAATAGATTTAATGAACGACTCAGCTTATGCTACGTTTACGAATTCGTCAACGATAGATCGAAATTTTTCTTTTGTAATTCATTTATTTCCTCTTTTCACATGTTGCATGTACATATATATATATATATATATATATATATATATATCATATATCATCATATCAGCCCCTAGAAGTCCACTGCTGAACATAGGCCTCCCCAATAGATTTCCAGGAAGAACGATTTTGAGCCCTCACCATCCACCGATTTCCCGCGATCTTTACAATGTCATCAGTCCATCGGGTGGTGGGTCGTCTTACGCTTCGTTTTCCTGTCCTTGGTCGCCATTCGAGAATTTTTATTCCCCAACGGTTATCAGTTCTGCGAGCTATATGGCCTGCCCATTGCCACTTGCAGATTTTGAGTACCATGTCGGTGACTTTGGTTCTTTTACGGATTTCCTCATTGCGGATTTTGTCACGTAGTGATTTTATATTATATTTATAACGTAGTCACCCAACATAGCTCTGACTCTGAGCTTGTGTATGAGGCCAATAGTTAGCGACCAAGTCTCAGTTCTACATGTCATCACTGGCAACACGCACTGATTGTAGACTTTCGTCTTGAGGCTCTACGGTGTATGTGACTCTGTGACGACGATATCATATATCAGATATATAAAACAATATTTGGGATCTGATGCAGAATGTGTTTCACAGAATGTTTATTAATCGGCCAAAATCTCGTCAATCTTAAAGTAACTCTTATGTAATAATAGCCTTTATACAAAATTGAAAAATACAGGGTCAGAGTTAGATTTACTGTCAGTAGGAATTTTATTATAAAATTTAATGTAGGTACACACACATCAAACTTTTTAATGTTTTAGTCAGTCTAGTCTTAGGAGTCAAAACATTTACTTGATTTCTCGTGTTATATCTGTGTAACAAACTTCATGTTGGTGATATTTTCTCTAATATAAACAATATTTTGATAAATAAATTCACCAATCATAGTCATAATGTTCAAACTTTGAATTTATATCTACAAGAATCTCTATATTTGAGTTCTTTGTGATATTTTGTTTGGTCATAGAGATAACAGTTTTTTAGGTAAATATCAAACCGTAATTGGAGCCGAAACTTAGATGGATTGGAATATAACGATAACCGGTGTAAGATAACAGAATTAACCCCCTGTGCTGTGAGGCCAGTCCATATACTCACACGCAACATTTAAATCAAACTGCTCACTCTGATTACGAAGATGTAATTACTTAACCGAATCAGACTTTGCTGAGATGTACAAGAAAATATATGTGCATATATGTGCATGTAGTTGATTACTGTGATCATGTTTAACGAGATGTTGTGTGTATGTCATGCACTGTAGTTGCTTGGAGTACTATACCTACAAATCTCATTACCTCAAGGAACGGTTTAAATTTCTCTATCTCTCCAACCCTCGATCCTTACGGTCCTTGGATACCAATCAACTCAAAATTCTCGTTCACGTCGCCTGTAGATATCAGAAAAGCCAAGACTCTTCCCATTTTCAAAAAGATGGTCATGGACTATATTATTTGTCGTGCTATTATACTTAGTTAATAATAATAATAAATAAATAATGCCGGACATTTCACACAGCATCATTTAGCCCCAAAGTAAGCAGAGCTTGTGTTATGGGTATACTACTTAAATACGTTTTTTTTTTAATTCATACTTATTATACATAGAAACACCCAGACCCGAGACAAAATACTTGTAGATCATACAAACATTTGTTCCGCGGCGGGAATCGAACCCGCAACCTTCTGCGACTCAGCCAGACCTTAGCCCACTGCGCCACAGAGGTCGTCAGTTATTTCTGTATTGATGTTTTTTTAGACTGTTTATCTCTATTATTATATCTATTGAGTACAAATGTATATGTATTTGTATTGTTTATACAATTATGTAAGTATGTAATTATATAAATTCATTACACCCACATGCCCCTTCTCTGTTTATTTAAAGTCCATCCAAGGGTTGGTAGAGATCGCTATTAGCGAGCGATTAGAGAAGTTATTGTTATTGTAATATTCTGTGTGGTAGTCAATAAAGAGTTATTTATCTATTTTACAATTCATTTCTAACGGTGACCAGTTTTCATTGACCTATTTGAAACCTAAAGACGCTGCGATAATATATTTTTACAATAAACTAAAAACCGGCTTCTTACCTGAATATCGAAACCTGTGATATCAAATAATCAATACAATACCTACTCTGCTAATATTTCAAAGTTTCGAAGATTTTTATCATGTTTTCTATCATCAGATCCCCAACAAACTTATATGGGACGACCTTGAAAGTATGTTTAAAAAGGATATAAAAATAATTATAAAAATCTGTTAATAATTTTGACGAAGACATTTGAAATCTGCGTAGTTTGGAATTTCCGAGTTATTTTTTTTTACACGATAACTCAACAAATAATGTTTAATTCATTTGTTGAGCTTTCATTTGTTTTTACATATAATAAAGTATATTAAAGTATAGTAAATTTAATATATAATAAAGTTCCGACATGGAACGCAGCAGATTCATTTAGCATCAAGAATGTAGATATGTTATCATACTACTCGGGAAACCTTTTGAACACTAAAGGTCCTGCATTTAGAAACCATCCTCCGTACTCGCCGGGCATTGCCCCAACCGAGTATCATTTTACCCAGAGTTTTATGCCAAAGGTTCAAATGGTTTTTCTATGAGATATCAGAAATGTATTTATATTGAAGGTAACTTAGATTATATATATATATATATATATATATATATATATATGCAAAATAAATTAGATAGATAGATAAACAGTAGATAAACAAATGCTTGAATTATTCAAAACAAATCAGCAATTTTAAGCCCCTAATATTTTGAAATCCACTGAAACAAATATACTGCACTGAAAACTTATCAAATAAATTATGTAACCTTTGGCATTACACTGCAGTTATTGCAAACAACCTTACGTGCGAAGGAAGGCACTTCAAAACTTTTTTACCAATTGCCGGCATTACCGGCCAAGTTTTGTAAAACGTTGCACCCGCAAAAGTTTTAGAGTTGGAGTAAAAATAGAGAGTACTACAGAGTTTAAAGTAGATTTTTTATATATAAATAAATAGTGATAAATATTGATGTACAATGCACACAATACCATCTAGCCCCAAACTAAGCATAGCTTGTGTTATGATGCCCAGATGACTGATAAAGTACTTTATAACACCCAGACATAGAGCAAACACCTATGTTCATCGCATAAATGGTTGTCCTGGGAGAGAATCGAACCCTCAACCTACAGCGCAAAAGGCTTAGCTACTGCTAACTGAGCTGACAGTCCAGTCCAATAATAATATATGATATGTACACACCAAGATATAATATTTATTTCATAAAAGGAGGAGGTTCTCAATTCGTCGGAATCTTTTTTTTTTCACCGATGTTCACCGATTACTCGAAAACGGCTGGACGGATTTGGAAAATTCTTTTTTTGTTTGAAAGGGTATACAAGTGGTCCCAAATTTTATCAAAATCGGTCAAGCTGCAAAATCAACAAAAATCTAAAAATTGACATTGACATCGATGATGTTTTCATGTACTTCGATACCTCACTGTCTCATTGGAGCGGTGTGTTTATTTGGCCTATATGTATACAAAATACATCTACTTTCCACTAAAAATGTATTTTAGGCTCAAATTTCATTCCATGAAGTCGGTTTCTTTTTAGTGTTTAAAACGTGTAGAAAGGTCTATTCTCAGGGGTGTTTGGGTAAATCAAAGAGTTCGATGCACGATCACAACAGGTAGCACTATAATTAATGTTTGACACGAGAACAAATAATAGAACAATGAATTAAACTAAAACAATCAGAACACAACAAAATTACATCGGCGCGCTTTTCGCGGCCGGCTGGCGGGTTGGACGCTCGCACACCTAGCGCCCTTTATACACTGTATTGGCAGGACGCGGGAGTGAGTCTTTAAGGTACGGTTCGAACACATCATCCGAAATAGTTAAGCCCGCGTTACAAACGTAATTATTAGATTTTAAAACGTAATAAATACCAGCCTTATTTGTTATTTAATTAAAAAGCTCCTTTGAAAAATTTTACTCGCATATCTGAATCGCAGTTTTTGAGTACTACTATTATGATATTAATTCTTAAAATTCCAACTGAATACGGAACCCCAAAATGAAAATTCCCGGCAATAAAATTTCGTACCAACTGTAAAATCGCGAGTTAATGGCATGGCCTCTCAGTTCGTAATGTGAGGGCCATTACGTACCAACGCGAGGGTATCCGAGGAAATACGAGTAGGTACGTGCTAGTACATACACGTTTCTACTAATGGCTCTGTGGCACTTGGAAACTACATATTACTGATACAAAGTGCTGATATACTTTTCAAACGCTTTTCATCGAGACACCTGACTATATATATTAGTTTTATATTTATTTACAGAAATAATAACAGAAATGTACAGAGTAATATACAATAATATAATATACACGTGAAACAGTTGAGCTATCTAAGACCCGTTTAAAATGATCTATAGATAGCTCAACTGATCCAGATCACTGCTGATCACTGGTCATGAAACATTATTTAACGTGCTGTTATTCTTAATTATTTCTGTATTGTTGATATATATTTATATCTATACTAATATTAAAAATGCGAAAGTGTCTCTGTCTGTTTGTTAAGTTTTCACAGCTAAACGGCTAAACGGATCTTGATGAAATTTGGTAAGATGTATTGCATTCGGGGGAAGAACAAAGGCTACTTTTTGTCTCAAAAAACCACCTTGAAGGTGTAAAATAGGGGATGAAAGTTTGTTTGGGCAACTCATATTTTCTTAATCTGTATTTTCTTAAAATTCATATTAAGGCTTTTGGTAAAAAATAAAGAAATATGTGTTTCGTTTTTGTGAAATAATTCCCGAAGGGGGTAAAATAGGGGATTGAACTTATGAGATGTTCTTTAGATGCACAGAATGCATTCCTTCCAAAAATAAAAAAAGGTTCTGAGCATACGCATACGAAGTCGCGGGTAACAGCTAGTCTTATATTATTAGGTCCTTACATATGAAATTGGCGTTTTATCGTGCTGCCCACCTTTATTTATTTACTTTGATCTGAAATATATCCTCTTTGGTTAAGAATTCCAAATTCAAATTTATAAATCCACTTAGTTGGTATATTTGAATTTCGAAAACATTCATTCATTTGTTTTTTTTCCTCATTAGTTTTTTCTTTGGCGTCGCTCATCTCGCACAATAGAAAACATGAAATATCGCTTTATTTACGAGTACGAGTTCTACCGTGGCTCAGTGATGCAGAAACATCTCAAAGGATTAACGATGTGTATGGCGCTGGTGTCGCTATGGTTCCGACGTTTTCGTTTTAGAAATTTCGATCTTCAGAACAAGCCCCGTGGACGGCCGGAGACCAAAGTGGATAATGAAGAATTAAAGGCTGTTGTGGAAGCGGATCCATCGTAAACCACTCCAGAGTTAGCTGCAGGCTTTGCTGTGAGTGATAAAAACTGTTTTAATCTAGTTGAAGCAAACAGGGAGAGTAGAAAAGCTAGAACGGTGGCTACCTCATGAATTGAGTAAAGCAAACACGCGTCGACTGCTGCGTTACATTGCTCATCCGGCATGATAATGAAGGGATTTTAAATCGGGTCATTACTTGTGGACCCTGTACGATAATCGGAAGCGCTCGTCGCAATGGCTGAACCCTAGAGAACCAGCCAAATCGTGCCCTTAGACAAAAATGACTCAAAAAAAGTTTTTTGTGAGTGTTTGGTGGATTAGTGCCGGTGTCATTCACTACAGCTTTCTAAAATCTGGTTAAACGATTACGGCAGATACCTTTTGTCAGCAACTGCAAACCATGATGGAAGAACTAGCTGTTAAACAACCGAGGCTGATCAATCGCTCTAGGCCACTGCTGCTTCAGGACAACGCTAGACCACACACTGCACAACAGATAGCTGCTAAACTAGAGCAGCTGCAATTGGAATGTTTGCGACATTCACCGTACTCCCCGGACCTTGCTACAACAGATTACCGTTTTTTCCAGAATTTGGATAACTTCTACAAGGAAAAAAATTTATCTCCGATGTCCAAACCGCCTTCAGAGAGTTTATTGATTCTCGCCCCCGTGGTTTTTTTAGTAAAGGGATCAATCAACTACCTATGAGACGGCAAAAGTACTTAGATAACAATGGAGCATACTCGTACTTTGCATAATTAAAGTTAGTTAAAGTTAATACCTTCACCACACTTTTTATTTAACCTAACAAGGTCACCACAGAAAACACAAGTTTTAACCGATTTCAAAAAAGGAGGAGGTTCTCAATTCGGTTGTATTTTTTAATGTTTGTTGTAATATTTTTCATGTGAAAGGATATACTTTCCGATTGGTCCCATAGAAATTTCATCAAAATCGGTTGAGTAGTTTGGTTTTTAAATGAAAATAGCTGGGAAAAATATATCATGTAAACGAAATTTCGATATTGTGCTTTATTGTGTTGAGTGGTGTTTACGAATAATTACGAAAAATTATAGAGTACTTAAAACGAAAACTTTTATATATAAATGAAGTCGGCTTTCTTTTTAGTTTTTAAAACGTAATTATATTACGCAAATTCATAAAAGCATAGGGCAACAAAACAGAATTTAGTTACACTATAACGCAGGGACCGAGGAAGTAGATATAAATTAGCCTTCTTTTTAACCGACTTTATCAGAAAGGAGGAGGTGCTCAATTCGTTGGATTTTTTATTTTATTTTATTTTTTTATGTATGTTCACTGATTACTCGAAAACGGCTGGACTGATTTGGAAAATCCTTTTTTGTATGAAAGGGTTACTTCACAGGTGGTCCCATATAAATTTTATTTTAATCGGTCGAGGTGAAATATCAACGAAAATCTAAAAATTGCATACATAGATAATTTTTTCATGTATTTCGATACCTCGCTGTCTCATTAGAGCGGTGCGGTTATTTGGCCTACCCATATTATATACATACAAAATACATCTACTTTCCACTAAAACTGTATTATAGGCTCAAATTTCATTCAATGAAGTCGGTTTATTTTTAGTTTTTAAAACGTAATTATGATGTAACTGAAGTCGCGAGTTCAAAACTAGCATTTATTTTCGAAAACCCACTTTTTGTTTCTACTTCAACTTTTGTTAAGACGAAACAACCCAAAAAATAAAAAAATATCATGTTTCATTTTTTTCAATTTCTTTTACTACATACTAGCTAATCTGTATAAAGCTCTGGATCGCGGTTACGATATTTTCTTGCATGTTCAGCTTATTAAATGCATCATTCAATACATTGTTGGGGTCAGTCCTCCGAGGTAAACCAGTGTGGTCGAGCTGGTCTAATTTGGCTATCATTAAGATGTATTACTGATGATTCGACGAGCGAATGAATCGTTCGATCGTTGAAACCTAGTGATAAAGTAACCAATTGGAGAAAAGCTTCATATTCCTGATGAAATGAAACGTCGTAAGACGATAATACCTACGGACATAGGACTGTACGGCTGGAAACGGCTAACTCGACCCTTTTTGACGTATTTTGCAGATTTGCATCTCACGTAGGCCTTCGTTCTCATATTTATAATTCAATTATTTTGGAACATACATAAATTACAGGTTATAATTTGATTTGCTAACTTCCCTACTATTTAGAAAATGGTGTACAATAACTAACTAACTGAGACATTTATTTAAAAAAAGCAAAATAACACAATAATAATACGATAATGATTCAATATAAACGTCACTATGGAATATTAATTAATGAAATTCATGGCATATCATGAATTCAGATATGTGCTAAATTCCTTTAGCTTGATAACCAGGGCTTCAGTTCCTTAATACATTGAATTTTCTTTTTTTTTTGTCTGGTATGGAATTATAGAGATTCCCGCATATTACATAGCTACTATTCATATACATACACGTCCTTGGAACTTTAGGTAATACAATTATGTCCTGGTTTCATGTGCTTCTGCACACTTGTATTATATGATACACCTCACTAGCCTTAACAAACAGTTGATTGTTCTTTCTATCACTAAAGCAGACTCCAGAATATATATACAAGGTAGTGTGAGAAAATTTAATTATTTAAAGAGTTATTTATTTAAAAGTCCTTACTATTCCAAATAAAAAAAAAAACAACAATTTTTTACAACTTTACATTGTAAAATTTTTTATTTTTTACAATTATGTAACAAGGTCGTGCTAGATTTGTCGATAAGCAAATTTAAGAAAGTAATTAAGCAAAGAAAACTGTCTTATCTAGAAAACATTTCATTATTTAAATGCAAAGAAGCTGCTACAATTCGATTCAAAAGCCTTCAAAAGCAGCGACTCCCCGATCAAATGATCTTGACGCGTATTCACAGCGCTCAAATCACGATTTTTTATAAAAAAACATTCAAGGAATTCTGAAAAAAGTTTAACGGATAATTTATTAATTAGCTTACTTTAATAGTGAAAGCGGCAAGTGAAAACGACGTCAACTTTAGGAGAAGGTGATGATTATTTAACATTTTAGACTTTATTTTATAATTAATTTATCATCATTATCATATCAGCCTTTGAAGTCCACTGCTGATCATAGGCCTCCCCAATAGATTTCCAGGAAGAACGATTTTGAGCTCTCTCCATCCACCGACTTCCTGCGATCTTTACAATGTCGTCAGTCCATCGGTCGTCCTATGTTTTTAATTAAATTAAATTATAAAACTTACAATTACTTTAAAAACGAGGAAGTTTTTAAAGTAATTTAGGAAGAAAATATTGAAGATACATAACATATATCTTTTATAACTATTGTTCGTTCAATTAACGAGCAGACACTAAATGGCGGTAAAAAGAAATTTTTTTCTATACCAAAGTTAATTTGCTGAGAGCACCGTCTTCTGACGTCTGGTCTAGTTTCAACGCCTTTTAAAGCAAACAATTTTTAATTCAGAGGGGTGAAGAAGAATACAGAGGGGTGTTATAAGTTTAACGTGTGTGTCTGTGACATCGTAGCACGGATAAACGGGTGAACCGATTTTGATTTAGTTTTGTTGTATGAGTTATTTTTTAATGCCTAAATGAATTTAATTCAATTAAAAAAATTATTTACAGAAATAAGTACAGAAATGTACAAAATAATATAAAATACACGTGAAACAGTTGAGCTATCTAAAGACCGTTTAAAACGTTCTATAGATAGCTCAATTGATCCAGATCACTGCCAGAGGGCAGCGTTCCCAAGATACTGGCGGCATTACCACGTTGAATGGCAATGCTAATACGCTGGGCTAGATAGGAGACAGCCCTTGGGTTTAATGCCTTGTATACTCTCATTTTTAACCGGCTTCAAAAACAGGAGTAGGAACTCAAGGAGGTGTTACATGATTATAATTATCTACAAATATATTTTTTTCTTAGCTTTTAGTGTCCCACTGCTGGGCAAAGGTCTCCCCCTTTATCTGCCACTCTTTGCGCTTCAAGGCCATAGTTTGCCAATTAGGCTCGAATGCATCTAGGTCGTCTCGCCATCTTTTCCAGGGTTTGCCGCGTCGTATTCGACTATTGGGCACCCACTGAGTGGCGTGCTTCGCCCAATTACTAATTATGATTATACATATTACTAATTATACTAAAATATTATAACAATCTGTCAATACAACAAATATTATATTTGACTTATTTTATAAAGTAAATTATGTCTAAAAATGTGTTCAATAACACTTATCTTTCTGTTAGGTAAGGGGAAGACACTTTGTTCTTGTGGACTATATGAATAAATGTTATAGGTAGTCAGTATCACTTTATTTCAATGTTGCATTACACAAAACAAACGGGTCGATATATCGAGAAACCCTATACCTTGATCTTATTACTCTTATTGTTTTATGAACGTTATCTCCAAAATATGGAGACATTAAGGATATTTTCGACATAAAGGCATTCTTTTGAAGTGAACAAGTACCTGAAACTGATCAAATAAATCAATGCTCCGGCTCACTGACTCCGTCAATTGGAAAATATATTTTATGGTCCGAAGCACATTACACAGCGTACGATTCCAAGGCTTTTAGCAAATTGCGTTTTTATAGTTTCTTTGAGAAAACTTTCGCAGTTTATCGCAATTGATTGTCTTTGTAATTAGAATCATAATGAAATAATCTATGGAGAGTTTTCTTTGCTTCTTTTAGTTGCTTCCTTGGCTTTGCCCACGTTGTATCTATACGTAGATAAAAAATAAACTATATGTTAATACATGTCCACATAATAATAATATTGGTGAATATTGAACACAACGCCATCTAGCCCCAAATGCATAGCTTGTATTATTGTGACCAAACGACTGATAGAAGAATGATAGAATCATGTATATTAATCTTCTGTGCGTGTGTTTGTAATAAAACTACTCCTAAACGGCTGGAACAATTTTGATGGAATTTTGCGTATGTGTTCAAGTGGATTCGAGAATGGTTTAGATTAAATAAGTAGATAAAAAAATTGGTTGTCTGTAAAGTCGGTTTACGGACGATAGTTAAACGTGACAAAACATACAACGTCATAACAAAACATTGATGAAATGATTGCATACTTTTATGAATAAATTGAATCATTTTTATTGAATTATCACTATTTTGTATGGATACAAAGAAGGAGTCGGCGCAAGCCGATAGTGCATTTCGATCGCTCGTGCAGCGCTCTCGCTCCGATCGTAACGTTACAATGAGTCATCCTTTTTCGTGCGTGCAGCCGGCGTTAATCGATTTATTAGACGTAGTCACGTCAAAAAAAAATCTTATTATAATTTTTTTTTCTTTTAAAACGCGCGGACGGAGTCTTCAACGGGGCAGCTAGTAATTATATATTTTTAATGTGATACTGTATAACTCCCAGACACAGAATTAACACTTATTTCATTACACATTATCCACAACACCAGGTTCACAGGTACACACGCAGAAACGCATTTAAAAATTGTGTGATAGGTATCGATTGTTTATGTAAACAGTTCTCGTTGTTCACTAATAAATTGATAACTACAAACGTCCCAACAGTTGATTACATTGCATTTGATTACAATTGATTACATTCTGATGTGAACTTTCCACCAGCTAGGCAATTATAGAATTTTGATACCATCAAAACATTTTTTTTTATTTAACCTATATCCTAGCTAGCTGGGCCAAGGTTTCCTCCAAATCCTTCCAACTAGCTCTATCTTTCGAGATCGCCCACCATCCTCTCTCAAAGTTTTCAAGCTCGTCCCTCCAACGCTTTTTTGGCCGACCGCGACGCCGCTGTCCGTCAGGCTGCCAGGGTGTTACCATGTTGGCCCATCTGCCTGAATACATGCGACTCACGTTACCTGCCCAGTCCCACTTCAGCCTGGCCGTTTTATTAACCGCATCAGCAATTTCAGTAATAGAGCGCATGAAACTGTTTTGAACTCAGTCAGGGCGTTTGAATCTCTCGCAATCTCATCTCTGGCAAATCTTCTGGAAAATCTGGAAAGTCTGAGCACTTTAGGTTAGGACGGGCAAGATACACATGTCAATGATTAAGTGTCAGAGTAAGGTATCCCTTCATGTACGCTTTCATGGACCAGTAGTTCTTCCAGGCATTATCGATTCGGCGACCGATTTCCTTGTCCTGCCTGTTTTCGAAGCTTGCTAACTGGCCCAAGTAGATGTACTCATCGACGTAATGTATGTATCTCTTGCCCATCTACCACGACGTTATGTTTCGTGCTATTGGTCATTAGTTTTGTCTTGGACCGGTTCATTTGAAGTCCAACTTCAAGACTCGCCGTGCTCAGTTCTTGGAGCATGTTCTATAGATCATGTGCTGTTGGTGAAAAAAGGCCAAAATCATCCGCAAAATTTGTTAGGCGTTTCGCAAACAACGTCGATGCTCTTTAGTGCCTATGTTACAGTCATCGTCATCAGTCATCAGTCTTTGCTCATTGGTTAAAACAGACGTGTCTCAAATTTATATTAAAATAAACAAATAATCACTTGCTGACTCGTGACCTCGTTTACTGTGTCATACCTACTCTATGTATAGAATATTATGTTTAGTGATTTCGTGAAAATGGACATTCATTATTAAGTTTAACTTAAATATTACAAAATGGACAACATTCCCTTCAACCGGAGCAGCAGGACAGCTCGCTCGCCGCCGCCTGCGCCCTCGCCCGCATCTGCATCCCGCCCTATAGCACCCGACCGAGAAGATGATGTCGTAGAAGTTATTTGTACTCCTAAAATTCAGAACTGGATGAAATCAATCGAGCAGTATCTTAATGGAGTATGTACTATTGCATCGGAGGGTAAACTGAATACGGAACAAAAACTTCGCATCAGTACTTTGTGTCTAAAAGTAGGTCATGGTACATCGCAGATAGCAGTGCAATACCAGCCCCTTAAGCAGAAAGCCGTTCAAGCTCACTCCGTTACTCAAGAACTGAAAGATAAACTTGATCTTTCTCAGCGGCTTCAAGACATTAAACAAAGTATTGATCAGTCCTCGAAACCCGTAGCAGGAACCTCTTTTGCCGAGATGGTTAAAAATGGAACTAATAACTACATAAAGCCGATTAATCTTAGTTCTGTTGCCATTTATCCCTACGATAAACTGAAGACAAGTGAAGACACAAAATCACTTGTCCAGAAAATGCTCTGTCCTGAATAAATGAAGTTACACATAAGAGGCCTTCGCAAAACAAGGAACGGAGGAATAATAATAAGCACTGAAACTAAAGATGACATTGAGAAGCTCAAGCAATCGATGCAGCTTAAAAACTCCGACCTTACGATCGATGAGCCGCATAAACGGAAACCCAGAGTTGTAGTTGTCGGTGTGCCTTCATCGATGGCCGAAAATGAGGTTTTTACGTGTCTTTACCACCAGAATCTGGCCGAAACACTTAAGAATTCTTCTCTTGACTAGTTTTTAAGCTCAATTAGGTTAGGCCATAAGTCAGGCAAGAGGACAGCTGAGACCTGCAACTATGTAATTGAGGTACCTGCAGATATACGTAAAGCCCTCGTAACAAAAGATAGAGTGCAGTGAATTGGTCATCTTGCCCTGTGCGGGACTTTACTTTGATCACTCGATATTATAAGTGTCAACAGTATGGACACGCGGACAAGTCATGTCGGGATTCTACATACAACTGAGGCCACTGTGCTGCGTTTGAGTTTGAGTTTGAGTTTATTTATTTATAACAAGTTACAAATCAGTTCAATTCTTATAAATTTTACATAATATAAACACACAGTAACAATAATTATAGATAAAATTAATAATAAAAAATCTCTTAATAATAAATAATATAACACAATCAAATGAACTTATATATTAGTAACATAATAATATAATATAATAGATCATTTAAAAAATTCCTCAATATTATAGTATGATTTCTGAACGAGTATCTCTTTAAGTTTATGCTTGAAAGATTGCGTTGTCTGTAAACTCGTAATAGCCACTGGTAAGCGGTTGTATACAGACGGCCCTAACACGTGAACCAACTTCGACGTTTTAGTGAGGCGCCTCGGTACGGCTCTCAGCTTCAGAGCGTTCCGCGTCGGGTATCTGTGGCTATCACCCAGTCTCGGGTACTCGTTCAGATGTTTGCGCGCATACGTAGCTGCTTGGAAAATGACAAGGGCTGGCACTGTCATTATCTTTAGAGAGCGAAAGATTGGACGAGCTGGAGTATCCCAAGCTACTCTAACTATGGCACGTACTGCCCTTTTCTGCATTCGGAACGCTCGCTCCCAGTCAGCGGCTCTGCCCCAGAGCTCGACGCCGTACTGGAGTACCGAGTGAACTGAAGCATTACCACATACCATTAGAAAACCATTACGATGAAACCACTGATGCAACTCCCCCGCCACCACGTTTAGTTGCCTCTCCAAGAGTCCCAGGTTGGGTGCAGTGACAACAGCCGCGACGTCATCTGCGTACATTAATGTGTACGCACCGTCTATGCAGTCGGGCAAGTCATTGAGGAGGATAGAAAACATGATGTTAGAGAGAGATGACCCCTGGGCAACCCCAATACACGTTTTAAGTGGCTTTGACGGTATTCCTTCCTTATCACCAACAACTGTCTGGTATCGGTCCGTCATGAAGTCTGTCAGCAGCTCTACGGACGATCCATCGAAACCATAATGTCTCATCTTAGCGACGAGAACATTGTGGTCGGCCACGTCAAAGGCCTTAGACAGATCGCACATAAACACCGCTACCTGCTGCTGCTACTCCCGAGCCTCCATCACTCGACGCGTCAGCTCGCGAGCCACGTCCGTCGTCGACCTGCCGGCCCGATAGGCATATTGTCTATCTGAAAGTCTGAAAGAGAATTCGTTGCCGACAGGTACTCTGTAATTCTTGAGCTGAGGCCATGTTCGAAAATTTTGGTAATGCAGGGAATAATAGAGCCAGGTCGGTAACTATTTATGTCTTCTTTCTTTCCCTTTCCCTTATAAAGTGGCGACACTCTTACGTTTTTAAATATTTGTGGATATCGGCCTTCCCTAAGACAAATATTAAAAAGCACTGCAAGAATAGGCGAGAGATGTTCGGCGGCTGCGTTCATAAGAGTTATCGACATCTCGTAAATGTCTTTAGTGGGCTTATGTGCTACTCCACTCGAAATAATTTTATATACCTCAAATGGCGTAAAGAGGCGAAGTCTAATTGAGCGGTCCGCCGGAGGACGCGCACTAGTCAATGCAAGCAGTGACGCAGGTACATCGGTAGCGGGCGCGCCACAGTTTAACGCGGCGTTTACGAAGTGCGAATTGACTGCATCAATGGCCTGTAATCTGCTTGTGAATCGTGAGCCATCAGGTCTTCGAAGAGACTCTACGACAACAACCT
Organism: Lampropteryx suffumata; assembly: GCA_948098915.1. NCBI lineage: Eukaryota > Metazoa > Arthropoda > Insecta > Lepidoptera > Geometridae > Lampropteryx > Lampropteryx suffumata. The sequence goes on along the minus strand of OX402557.1, from coordinate 15,653,605 downwards.
TCCGTCTACACTGACCAGTCTCGAGTTTTACAATATTCCACATTGTTTTTGTGGTGTTAGTTGCTTTCGAAATAATGTAACAGTAGAAATTACTACGCTCGCTTTTTATAATTTTATTAAATCTTTCCTGGAATTCATTAAGTTTAGATATTAAGGACATATTTGAAGGAATTTTTTTCATAAGGGATTTGGTTTCTCTAATTATAAAGTCTAGGCTCAGGATCTCCTCTGTAACCAATGAGTCCACTTTATTTCTGGGTCTGACCTTTTTGACAGGAATACATGCGTCCAACTTATTTTTTTAAATATTCACCATACTATCGGCCAAGTCGTTCGCTGACCACATTCTATTACTCACCTCCACCCAGTCGACACTTTCAACGGATGCCACAAAGTTAGCCATGTTGGTAGCGGTGTACGATCTGGCAAATTGGGTGGTGAGGCAGGTGCGCTGCTCACACAGTATCTCCATTCGCACCGCATAGTGGTCGCTAATCGCAGACTTTACTGCAGTCGCGCTTACATTTCCAGCTTGCACCCGGTCACTGTTGGCATACGCGTGGTCTATGCACGTGCTTGTCGTCGTTGTTCCCCTCGTGGGGAAGTCAATAAAGTTATAGTAGTTACGAGTATGTGTTATGTCATTTAATCGTTTTTGGTCGCTATTGATTGGGCATAAATAGTCAACATTAATATCACCTAGAACAACGCAATCCTTCCCGCTCTCCATTAGCTTGTCGGAGCAACCGTTCAAACACAGGGTAAAATAGCGATACGTTCGTTTTATTAGAGCGGTATAAGCAAATTATTACAATATTATAATCGGTAATTTCTATACTTGACATCTCATACACCTGTTCCACTGAGATCAGATCAGTGTGACCAGTGCAATCAAATTCCTTATAATTCATGTTTTTTTTTAACATAAATACATGATCCGCACGGTCAATCGTAGGCCTATAGTAAGAGGAAACTAAGCGATAGTTATTTAAACTAATCAAGTGCATTTGATGAGTTTTCAACCAGTGTTCAGTTAAGCAGAGTACTTTCGCATTTTATACTGTTTTCTAACAATACTTCCAATTGCCTAGTCTTGGTTTTTAATGACTGCATGTTTTGGTGACAAATAACAATTTTATCATACCCGTCAATGTTATTACCTAGTCTCTGTCGCTGCGCATCGTTTATGCGTGAGTCATCCTCCGGGGCAGGCGTTCTAGACGGCCGAGCCTGCGGTAGGCTCGTTACCCCGCGGCGCGCGGGGCCGGTAAAGAAACCACTCTGTAAAGCGGATTCCGATGGGCCAAGCAGTGGGGATGGTTACTTCGTCGTATACTTTTTCAGGCATACCAATTATAAATGATGCATGAGTTTCTGATTTTATGTTACGTTTCTCTTCGACATAATCCGATTTAACAATCTTGTTTAAGAAACAAAGTACGGAAGCACCTGTGGTTTCTGGTCTGAAAGACAAAGCCTGAATGTGCCTCATTCTCTCTGCGGCTTGCAGATCGGGGCTAACCTTCACCGTCCCTGTTATAATAACGGCAAGCCTTGTTGTTTGTGTCTGTGTCGTCTGTTCACAATTCTCTACTGGTCATCGTCATTCTTAGCTATTTCTGTAGATACCAAAGGGGTAGTCACAGTACTTGCATAAATCACAGGAAATGTAGTTTCATGTGATTTGCAATTATTCTCATCGAGTCTTGGCGTTGTCTCAAAGCGGTTAGTTGTCGTGAGAGTTGTTTCAGGGTTTGCATGTCCAATGCGGCGTTTGTTCGCTGGCTTAGACTGCTCGGCAATTGCAACCGAAACTTGTGCACTCGCTTTGCGCACGACTCGTTGTACGATGGCTGACGTGGTAGTAGGTGCGCTGGTGATTTGTGCCGGGGCGCTCGCCATAGATTCGTGGGTAGACGTGTATTCACTTGAGTTACTTAGCTTCGATATGATAATAGACTTTATTACTAGGGTTGCTACTGTCTGCTGTAACTCGCGCACAACATTTTCGACTATTTTAATCGACATTTTACAGAGTAAAAAATATTTGATCACGGAGTAGTAATGTGCGTGACGCGCGCGAACGAACAAGCACGCTCCTGGTCACTCTATTAAGGAATGCACGAATAAGGCAGATGAACCAAAGTGCGCCACTTGCGTCCACTTCAATAAGCCGAGTAAACATTGTACATTGTACAACATTGTAAACATTGCCGGGCATTCAGCAGTAGGTACCACTGCTGAATGCCCGGCAAAAATAATAGCAGAAAAAAGGTACATTAACTCCATAGATTATGGTGGTGCCTAAAAATGCCTAAGAGGACTATTGAAGGCGTCATCAAAAATATTTATTTTTAAAAACAAAACAAATACAATAATCCATCACGAGGCTACCCTACTAACTTTAAATTGTAAGTTAAGTTAAATAAACAACGTTTGCACATTTTCTAAATAATTAAATAATTACATAATTATATAATTATAATTAAATAATTACACGTAAAAACTAGAAAAATACTTACGTATCATTACTTTGTTTACAATTACTAGTTTACAATTCCGCTGACTCGCAGTTTGTTTATCATTTGTTTTGTGTTTATATTGTTTGCATTATTTGTAGTTTTAAGCTTTTTTAAGATTTTTAATACTATTCTATACATTTAACTGAAAATAAAATGTCAATGTAGGTGATTATTTTAGAGTCTATGTAAGTAAGCTCTTCACGCCTGACATACAGGATTACCTAGTTCAGGCTCGTATTATGCATACCTTTAATTAAATAAGTTTTTGAATTTTGTTATTAGATATTATTGTACCATGTTAATTTTGAATAAATATTATTATTATTATTATTATTATTATCGTTTTAAAAACCTCTTGGCTTAGCATAGCTGTGTACAATATGGGTGATAAGGAATCCAGCCTGCTTAACTCTTTTATTAATGGTGAATGTGGAACCTGTAATGTAAAGTTTGATATCTGCTGTGCTATTGTTGTATATATATATATATATTTTTTCCTTTTTTATCTGCAATCGGCTATTTAGCCATAATCAGATTTTGTCTGGGTTGTTTTGGTTGGGGTGCGACTCCAGTGAGTGGCACCTTTGGGTTTATATATTTATTTATTAGTTGCATCAACAAGGTATACACTAACACATCCAAATACAATTATAAAAACAAAATTATACTAAATTCTGAGTGGCACCTCAGTTACAGATGCAATGTTGTTCAATAATTACAATAATTTAATTATTAAAATTAAATAAATTAATTATTTAGGGTTACAGAACTGGTTTATGTTCTCTGATCTAGGTCCAGTATTTGCCATCATTTTAGGCGTTTTACATAGTCTTGGGCGTTTAGCAGGTTTTTAGCCAACTCATTTGTGAGGTTTTTAACTCGCTCCTTGTATTTTTTGCAATATTTGTTAACTTCCTCCTTCACAGTCGGTACTTCCAGGTAATTATGTATTTCTGTGTTTCTCACAAACCAGTGTGCACTAGAGATAGTTCTAAGGGAAATATTTCGAAATCTTTGGAGGATTTCAATGTTAGAGTTGCTAGCTGAGCCTCAGAGTTGAATTCCATAGGTCCAGATTGGCTTGATGATTGCCTTGTAAACAAGCAATTTATTGCTGAGAGACATCTGGGATTGTCGTCCTAGCAGCCAAGATAAACTTTTATATTGGATGGTGGCTTCTACTATTTTAGCTTAAATGTGATTAGGCCATGTCAGTCTTCTATCCAGGTGTAAACGAGGTGTATTTTATTGTTTATTGTCCATGTTTATAGGTGGGCAGTCGCCTTTTCGTACAGTATAAGTTACTTGTGTAGATTTAGTTATGATAGGCTTAATTCTCCATTTTTGTAGCCACACTTCTTTTTTATTGAGCTGTTCTTGTAGTTTCAGTGAGGCTATGCTTGGGTCTTTGTCACTTGCCAGACATGCCGTGTCGTCTGCGTATGTTGCTGTTACAACTTCTTCTTCTTCTTCTGTTTCAGGCAGATCTGCCGTATATATTGAGTACAAGATCGAGCCAAGGACCGATCCTATTCATATTTGACTTGGAACCATCTGTGGTCTAAGTAAGATTTTATGATCATGTAGAATGAGTTTGGCAGAAGAGTTTTCAGTTTGAATAACTATCCTTTGTGCCATACTTTATCGAATGCTTGTTGGATGTCTAGGAATACTGCTGAGCAACACTCCTTTTTCTCAAGTGACTGTCTTATTTTTCGTACAACTCGATGGACTTGTTCTACTGTTGCGTGTTTCTCCCGAAACCCAAACTGATGATCCGGTATGACCTTGCTCTCTGTCAAGACCGGTTTGAGCCTCACCAATAATATATTTTTAAATACTTTGGATAGTATAGGGAGGAGACTTATGGGTCTGTACGAACTAGGTTCTGTTGGTGGTTTCCCCGGCTTTGCGATCATGCAGATTTGTGATATTTTCCACAGCATTGGAAAGAAGTGTATTCTAAGGATTGCGTTGAATAACATTGTTAGGAATACTATAGCTTTTCTTGGTAGTTGTTTAAGAACTTCACCTGTTATTAGGTCAAATCCAGAGGCGTTTTTATTTTCAAGATAACGAATCGTTCTTGTTACTTCTCTTGGGGTGACAAGTGTAAGTGGGGGAGACAGCTGTTGATCGCTATTGATAGTTGTATCTATTTCTTCTTCGAACGCCGTCATAGACGACTCGTTTGGCGTGAAGACTTTGCTGAGGTGTTCAGCAAATAGTTCTGCTTTCTCAATTCATCGGTGGCACACGTATGTGTGGTCTTTTAAAGTGTTTGGTTATTTTCCATAATGAGTAATTGTCTTTTTTATGGGCTGACAGCGTAGATAACTTTTGCTGAAATGCTGTGTTTTGGTTTTCTGTTATCATTTCCTTTAGTTCCCTAGATATTCTATAATATTTATACTAATATTCTTGCGAACACGATATTTTATCGTTGCACCGCCATGCCGCCGCGCCGCCGCGTTTTAAGGCTTCACTTTGGTTATTCGCAGCACTCCGTCTTTATATTTATTTGGTCAGAAATAGAAACCGATCGTAAGTAATAGTAATCCATCTTGTCAACACTGGTTCCAGTGACAATCAAACTAATGATTTAAAATATACCGATTGCTAATCGAAACTGATAGACATTGATTGATTCAGAAGTTCCATAATCGCTATCCTGTTTTCGGGTATCAAACCACTGCTGGTTCTTAGGTAGTATTATTTTTATATTCATTATAACAAAATACATATTATCAAGACGCTAAAACATAAAATAAACCACATTTTCTGTATAACATACTGTTAAAAATAATGAGAACGCCGCCGGGTGCTAGGCTATTGGACAATATGAATAATGATCGCCCCAATTCCCTATGTTTACAATAGCTCATGTCTTGGTAATAGACTAGTCCCTGGATAGTCTCAAGTACCCTAGACAGTACTGGGATTACTAAATCGAATTTACCACTTTAAACCAACTTTCATTCTAAAGTAAACCTTATAGCGCTGTGTTTACGTTTGATTTGTGAATTAATAAGCAATAAGCAAAGCAATAGTTATTCAACGTAAATTTGAAATAGTCTCAAGTACCCTAGAGAGTCCTAGTACTGGGATTACTAAGTCGACTATACCACTTCAAACCAACTTGCATTCTAAAGTAAACCTTATTGTGCTGTGTTTACGTTTGATTTGTGATTTAATAAGCAACGTCTGTCCAAATTTGAATAACTATTGCAAGGCTAGAAGTACTCTACACTCTATGTACGAAGTTACAAGTAGGTACATTGGCAAACCCAACGTGTTGGGCAAATTAGTAGAGAGGTGCCTCGCCACGCCAGTCGAGATAGAGTTACGCGTGAGAAAGAGGCATTATGTATATTAATCTTAGTAAAGCGATTTAAAAATAACTTTTACCAATTTTGTACCTATCTACTAAGGTAATTTATTATAATACGTTAGTTATTTATATAGAATGCTAGGCGCTAAGCTCTTGTGCGAGTTGAACTAATAGATGGTGCAAGAGCCGCAATTTATATAATATAATATATGTTTTCATAGAGTTCGCCTTCTGTACTTCTACTAATGAGTATTCCGCGGTATTACCAAAGACCATAAGTTATATTATTTTACCAGATTTTACCCGCGGCTTACTCGCGTGATACGTAGATATGAAAAATGTAAATGAAAAAAAATATTTATTTCAGCATTCATATGATAGAATATACAATGTTTAAATGCACTTTGATGCTGCTCGAATTTTAAATAGGTAGACCTTTCAGCGGTCTTCACACTAGGCGAGCCTGTGTCGTGAAGACCAGAGAGACGATTTACTTAATAAATTGTCAGTAACCTCGGTTAGCTAGCAATTTACACAAATTATCTATCATACGATTACAATATCATAGACAATAATGGCCAAATTACATATTCGGTAAAGTTACATTTTAGCAAACCACACAAACTACGACACAATATACACATATATATTCATATACTCACACACATAACAATAAAATAACAAATGTGAAAACAAAAAGAGACATATTTATGATACCTTGTCAATTCCTAATTCTAACCAGTAACAAAAACAATGATCGTGAATAGTTATTAGGTACATTATAGGTATTATAATAATATATTGTTAATATATGTTTGTTACAGTCCAGGATCAAACTAACACTGGATTATTGTACTATTTAAGAACAAACTAAGCAAATAAATAACTTTCAAATTGAATTGAAAAATAATAGATATATTTATAAGTATATATAATTCTACTGTACGTGTGTATGTCACTGAACTCCTCCTAAACGGCTAAACCGGTTTGAATGATTTTTTTTGTATACGTTTGGGTGGCGCCCTGGATGGTTTAGATTCACAAATCAGCCCGGCAGATGGCGCTGCAGTCGTTACAATAATATATATTTTTTTCTTTTTAAAACGAGCGGACGATGTCGCGAACGGGACAGATAGTGTAAATATAAATTCTGTGTCCTAAATGTTCCTATAGTACATGTGTTCAAATTAATATAATATATGAAGGTTTATCCAAATCCGTAGTACTAGTAGCATATTAAACATAGTTATTGCTAGCAGATAAACAAAGTTAAGCAACGTTCTGCGATGTGAGTACTTAGATGTTTGACCGCACCGCGTGTGTGCTTAGGAAAATAATAACAATAAACAATTGATATTTCATACAGCATTATTCTTTCCCCAAAGCAAATTGTTTATTCCTTTTCTTATTCCGATTTGTTATCTTTATTTGTGCATGAGTATCCGCGTAACAAAACAAAACCACTCTCAGCCGTTATTTTCTCATTTATTTTATTGTACTTATGTACTTGTACTTACTTAAGTACTTAAGTACTTACTTGTAACTAGCGATAGAAGCCGATAGAAATCGCAGCAATCCGTAATACCAATTCATCGATAGTAACTGAAAGCTATTAGTATCAATGTTTTGATAGTATCAAAGTTCCATAATCGCCCCACTCATCACTGACTTAAATACGAAAGTAGTACCTAGCGGTAATGTCTAAATCTATTCTGCTTTTGTGATAATTAAACAAACACCTAAACTTAAGGGCATAAGATCGATATTAGGTGTAAACAGTGCTCCACCAATGGTGAGAGCGTAGCATCATCGCTGTAAGCTCACAAGTATTGTAGCCGTGTTATTATTGATACACTCCACTGACGTCAGTGCACACCATCGCATCGGTCGAGCACTGACTTTCAGCCTTATACGAGTAAGATGTTAGGTACCTCCTGATTCTGTAGGTTCACTAGACTAACTTTTGTTATCCATACAATGGGATTGGTATCTAATTAGCTTACAACATTATTTTGTTAAAAAAGTATTTTTACTTAAGGTAATTTTTTTACAATAACAAACAATTCAAACTGAGTACTGCAACTCAGTTTGAATTGTTGTTTTATTTTTGATTTTTATCTACCTATTGAAGTGAGGAGGAGGGACTCCACGCACTATTTTTTTTATACCTACTATCCATAAGTTATAAGCGAGCAAATTACAAAATGGTTGGATTCAAATTGGTTTAAGTACGGCATATTTACACTTTATTAGATAAAACTAATTAACAACTGTAAATGCTAGATTTTTATAAATAAATAATTAAATGTTTCGTAAAATACGAACAATCTTATTTCATTTGCACTAAAGTCTAAATTAGAGTTAAAATTACACTTCTTTAACTGTCATCGGTAGTGTTCATTATAACTGCGGAAAATCTTAGAAAAAATCAATACACTAATGGAATCGAATGTTATTTTTAACAGACTTTATCAAAAAGGATCTCAATTCGTCGGAAACTTTTTTTTTTTTTATGTATGTTCACCGATTACTCGAAAACGGCTGGACCGATTTGGAAAATTATTTTTTTGTTTGAAAGGGTATACTTCACAGGTGGTCCCATATAAATTTTATCAAAATCGGTCGAGCTGAAAAATCAACGAAAGTCTAAAAATTGTATAGGTACATCGATGATGTTTTCATGTACTTCGATACCTCGCTGGTATTGGAGCGATGCGTTTATTTGGCCTACCCATATTATATATATACAAAATACATCTACTTTCCACTAAAAATGTATTGTAGGCTCAAATTTCATTCAATGAAGTCGGTTTCTTTTAAGTTTTTAAAACGAAATTATAATTATTTTATTTGAGAACTAATATTTAAAATTATATTTTTATGTGACTCTATATTAGAATTTGGTTAGAGCAAAATAAAGTCGTTCGTATTTTAGGAAATATTAGCTAGTTTAGCGTAACCACAGAGTCACCACGTTTACCTACGTATCTACTTATTAACCGACTTCATCAAAAAGGAGGAGGTTTTCAATTCGTCGAAATCTTTTTTTTTTTAAGTATGTTCACCGATTACTCGAAAACGCCTGAACCGATTTGGAAAACTCTTTTGTTGTTTGAAAGGGTATACTTCACAGGTTTAAATAACATTTAAATTTTATCAAAATCAGTCGAGCTGAAAAATCAACGAAAATCTAAAAATTAGTTTAAAAAACGTATTTTTTTTATGCTTTTTTAACTGTTACCTAACATACAGTAGAGCCGCAGGCAGAAACTACAGACAGATAACAAACAATTCGCGCTAATTTACCAGATTCCCAATAAAATTAACAGTCTCGTAACGCTCCCAAAACGGCCCAAGTTTCGCTTTAAAGATGTAGGCACAATCTCTTCTGCTAGCAGTATTGTAGTTGCTGAATAGTTTTAGCCCACAATGAGACAATAAGCTCTACTTTGGCTATTCTGATGGTATATTAATATGTAGACACACAGTTTCTGTTATTATACCACTTCTTTGCATTATTATTTGCCAACTCTTTTCGTTCCCGTCTTGTGAGACGCTTAGAGGCACGCTACTGATTTTAAATTACAGTATTTAGGTGTTCGAGCCTTCTTTAAGATTAACACCATTGAATAATAGTGCTAGGTATTACAAAGTTTACTCAATAAGTCGCTAGATGTCGCTGTCAACATACACCACCTCTTTAATCGACCTCTTTGAATGAGCGCCGGCTGCCTTTCAAAGTCAGTACGCTTTGAACATCGTGCAATTACGACGTGCGAACCTAACTTCAGTTGATAATAGCTCTGCCTTCTGCGCTGTAGGTTGTTCGATTCCCCCCCAGTACAAACATTTGTGTGACGACTTGATGTGCATTAAGTTTAGTTTAAAAAACATTTAACTGATGGATACATTTTTATATATGTTTATGTAGATAGATACATTGCGTGACCCAAGAGCTGGCTCCTACCTGGCTCAACGTATTAGCATTGCCATCTGGTTCTCATAATTTTTTTCATTTTGGGGGTCGATGGTGCGAATTGCAATTTCCAGAAAAAAGTTTATAATTTGCTTTGTCTCAAGTCAAGATCTCTCAACATAACTAAATGGTTTAGTAAAACTTTGTCAGACCGAAACGAAACTCGGTTAGCACTGGCGTAAGACGGGCACTGCAATAGTAGATTTTTGCACCGAGCGCAACGCGAGTTATTAATGCTCAAGTGTTATGTTTGTGCCCGAGCGCACGCGAGGGCGAGGGCACTAAATTAACACGAGTGCATTAATTACTTTCTTTAGCAAGGTGCGTAATTTACTTTTATTTCAACTACTAATCTACCTACCTACTGTGATAAAATATACCCCACTCAAACTAAAAATATGAAGAATCAAAGTTTTACAATTGCACAAAATGCGCTCCATTTGTTTTTTTTATCACCAAGTCGGTTTTATTCAGTTGATTTTTATTTTCAGCCAGTATCTTTTTGATCGAATGCAAACATTTTATATTACACTTAATGGGAGATATTAAACCTCTGAGGTAAATTTATATCTAAATAAAAAGTAAAAAACAGTGCAATAATGCGGTTTCATATAACATTTCTGCACTGTTTTCGTTCTAAGCAAAAAATAAGTTCTTTGTGATCGGTTTTGTAGTGATTAAAGATAACATTACTACGTAGTTGAAAAAAAATGCTTTTATACCACACCTACTGAAAAACTTCCCATTCCTTTGCCAAATATAACTTAGAAAGTACATCATTTTATCACTAAAATGCGAGACGGAAAAGATTATGGAATTTCATTTTTAACGCGTTAAGCGGGAGAGAAAAGTGTATGTGTATGGAAATCCATTTCTAACGTGTTATTTTTTTTTATTTCGGTATCTTTGGTTATTTTCATTATAGGTCAAACATCAAAAATTTTTTATTCCAAGTCCGCCAAATGATTTATTCCTCTTTCGATTTCCGAACAATATTTTGAAAAAAGAACCCAAGTAATAAAAACATGCGCGGGAATTTCTTCGAAATTTGAATTAGGGTTTGGTAATTTTATTAATTCTACAGAATGTCGTCGAGTGAAAGTGAAGATTTTATTCCTCGTAGGTAATATAAAGCACTATGTATCACTCAAAGAAAGTGCGATTCCTACTTCGTGTGTTTTAACATGGCACACTCGTGCCACTAACACTATAAACAATAGGAATTGGGCACTTTCTCGCCTAAGTGTACAATGTACTATAGAGACGCACGTTACTCTATTTTTGGGTTATCAGGGCTAGTCGTAGCAGCGTTTTGTAGGTGTTCACTATAAAAGTGTTTTTTCGGTAGATAAGTTATCTCTATGTAGTTACGTGCTTTAGAGGTAACATTAAGCTATCGATCTCGACTATCAGTGTACATTTATATACTGTAAAGCACTGGCGTACTTAAGAACTTTATTCGCTTACTTATTTAGCCGTACGCACAACACCAAGACAAGACACATATAGGTGAGAAGGCCCTGAGATTGCCACATATGTCTCACGATTACGGGAGGAAGCCCCTTTAGTTTATTTAGATTTGCTTTTATGCGAAGAAACTAGGTAGATAGAAAGAAATAGAATATATGAAAACTCTCAAAGAAAACTCTCCTTTGTTTATCATGAGTTGATTACAGCTAATTATGTAGATTCGTGTTGCTAATGGTACGCTTACACGGGCAATTTTTGAGCAGTAATTAGTCGGCAACTGGTCTTCTTCTTACCTTGTCATTAGTGCTTTCAAACCAGTGTGGTGTAAGGATTAAAGTGCGCTTCGGAGGCTATTTTCATGTACTCAGCAAACACTGAAATTTAATTAATTAAATAGGTTAATTTAACATTTTCTGAAGTCATATTGTTAGATATGTCATACTAGCTGTTGCTCGCGACTTCGTCAGCATTTTTTTGAAAGGAATTGCAGCTTAAATCCTTCCCCAGGATGCCATTTATCTCCTTGCCAAATTTTATTTATAAGTTCTAAATCACGCCCACCACCCATTAAAAAGTTTCCATACAAACATTTACACCCCATTTTACTCCTTTATGAGAGTTATTTTGAAAAATCCAAACTAAGTTTATAAGAAATCACCCCCCCCCCCGTTAAAAAGTTTTCATGCAAACTTTGACACCTCATTTTATCCCTTTGTTAGGGATATTTTGAAAAATCCTGAAATACGTGAATTTATTTTGCATTTTAATGCATCAAGTTTTAAGCAAGTCACACGACTCGTTTAAAAGTTTCATACATATTTTCACCCCTTTTCACATACTTAGAGGTTGAATCTTAAAAAAATCCCGCCTTAGTGGGTGGTTTTGCTGTAAAAGGAAGCTACCTTCTAAATTTCAGCTTTCTAGCTTCAGCAGTTTCGGCTCGGCGATGATGAATCAGTTACTCAGTCAGTCAGTCAGTCAGGTTAAGCTCTTTTATATGTATAGATTTAGTTTTTTCGTGTTTTATTTATATATTTATTTATTGGGAAATCATAGTGGATTTTTATTTTTTATTTTTTTTATCTTTAAATTGTGACTTTGGGAGCACAAGTGTTGACAATTGAATTATAAGTGTATTATGCAACTATTATATATATGAATATTGTGCAACTATAGTTTTCTTAAATTGTTCCATATTGCAAGCTATGTGGCGATATCTCTATACAGTTGTAATTGCCGTAAAAAAATAATAAGTTTCGATTTATATAGAGAAGCTTCATTAGTGTGAGTCTGATCCACGGTCAGATCGTCCCCGCTCTCGTTCATGATTCGCACTGAAAAATAAATCCTTAAGAAATGCCAGTGTAAGTATTTATCCATCCAGATCTATCAGTCTACAAACCTACATTTTGATGTATGTTGGACTCTTAAGGATATGTTAAAGACAAGTTAGTAGTCATGACATCATGCATTCTTCAAATGAAATTATGCAGACTCCTGGCACTGTGCGCTCTGTGCGATCTGCGTTTAGAATTATGTGCGTTTTCATTGTTGTCTTCGAACCGACAATGTCGTTGTCGCATTACTGTTGCAGTTTTGTCTGAAAGTTTTCGTTTGTCTATGCTGTAACTTTGATACTCGCCAGTGTATCAAAAGTGGGCCTTACAGCATAAGTAAAGGAAATATAGTAAAATCTTTAATATATTAGATATTAGATATTCACTTAAAAAAATGCAACCGAATTGAGAACCTCCTCCATTTTTTGAAGTTGGTTAAAATTATTTTGTGTGATTAGTAAAAATATTTAAATGATCGTGTCGTATATCGTATGGGAACATTTTTGCAACTTAAAACTTAAGGGACTTTTGAAACTAGCATGGAACATAACTTTTGAACATAATTTTTACTCAAAACGGGATGTTTATGATATTAGACTTTTACTGCTTCCCGATATTTCGGCACTGTTGTATGCCCCTTGATCATATATTAATCAAATATAATATGGTGTATATATATCGCCCCGCTCCCTCGTTTGCAGTCTGGCCAAGCACTAAGGTTCAGAGCTTTCATAGTTCATGACGGTGTACGAATAGTTTGATCGAACTGAATTGTACTAGTAATTATTGTACCCAATGGTATCTAATGAAACCTCCTAAGAACCATTTACGCATATAACCGTTTAAAAAAAAGGTTTTGTTGGGTTATGGTCACAAATTATGAGGATTCAACTTCACTTGCCTAAATAAAAGTCACTGAAAGTATCTACTTCCGGTGCTGGTTAGTTTCTGAAATGCCGCATCGTGCCTGCCGTACGAGCAGTGGAAACAGGCGGCAAGTTTTGATAGTTTTTTAAAAGATTTTGCGTTTTCTGCTTTAGTTTCACCATCTTGCAGTTCCGTTTAGATGTACCTAGTCATTATAAAAACATTTGGGTCAGCATTACCACGGCTGGCTACCGGTTTGACTAAATAGCTACTGTACTAAGTTTCCTTGTATATAAAACCACGCTACCTATTGAAATAGTAACTTCGGGGAAGAACCAAATCGAAAATCAGTTGGTAATTTAAATACTTAATCTATATCCATCCATACTACTATAATAAATTAGAAAGTGTCTCGTTTTTGTGTCTGTTGTTTTCTGATGGTTACCTTTTCACTGATAAACGGTCGAACGGATCTTGATATAATTAGGTAAGGAGATGGTGCCTTGGTGAAGGACACAGGCTACTTTTCATTCAGGTACTATAGCTACACACATGTTTCATATATAAATCATCATTATTTTTATCGTTGATACAAAAATTACAGCAATAATAATAATTATTATTTATTTTCTTAACAGAGAGCTGGTACACTAAAGTTCTTATGTATATCATAATTTTCCTATAAATATAAAGGTAGTACCGCTAAGTGACTCTGTTCCCCACACTAGGACTAAAAAGCCTGTATAGTGGGGTAACAGGTACTCGCTACGGACTCTTCTAGAGTTAATAGTTGTACAATGAGTACTTCTATACCTATAAAAGAGCTTAACCTGACTGACTAACTGATTCATCATCGCCGAGCCGAAACTGCCGAAGCTAGAAAGCTGAAAATTGGAAGGTAGCTTCCTATTACAGCAGATTTTTTGAAATTCAACCCTTAAGAAGGTGAAAAGTGAAAAGGGGTGAAAACGAATGTATTTAACGCGTGGTGCGATTTGCTTGTCACTTGATATGAATAAATTAAATGCAAAATAAATGGACACGTGTTTCAGGCTTTTTCAAATTATAAATACTTACGGGTATTTATCGCGTTTATTTACCTATTTTTCCCGACGTTTCGACAGGTTTACACTCTGTCGTGGTCACGGGATGACTCATCCCGTGACCACGACAGAGTGAGGGTAAATAGGTAAATAAACGCGATAAATACCCGTAAGTATTTATAATAATGTGTTCTGATCGCGTAAGTTTAAAAAACTTTATTTTTTCAAATTAACCCTAACAAAGGGGTAAAATGGGGTGTCAAAGTTTGTATCGGAACTTTTTAACGGGTATTGTGATTTCTTAGAAACTTGGTTTGGATACCTAAAATGCAAAATAAATGGACACGTGTTTCAGGATTTTTACAAAATAACTCTCATAAAAGAGTAAAACTAGGTAACATACCTAGTTTATGTATGTATGGAAACGTTTTTATGGGTAGTCAGGTGATTGATTGGTTTATCAATAAAATTTGGCAAGGATATAAATTGCATCCTGGATTTAAGCTACAGTTCCTTTCAAAAAAATGCTGACGAAGTCGCGAGCAACAGCTAGTAAAAAATAAAAGAACACAAAAAAAAAGAAATTGGTTGTTTGTAAAGTTCTACGCTCTTGCTTGTACGCTCGGCTCAGGGGGACCCGTGACAATGAGTCATGTTTTTTCGTGTGTGCAGCCGGCGTTTATCGATTTACAAGACGTTATCACGTAAAAAAAAGAAATAATGTTGATACATGAGAATGAGAAAAAAGAAAACGTTAGATTTCCAACTACAGATGTAGATGTCGCTAGTTTAATTTCGTTTTTTTTTCGTTAACCTATAATGACACACTGCTGACAGTATTTAACTTTCATTCTTTGCGCTCCAAAGCCACAGTTTGTCAGTTTTGCTTGAATGCATTTCAATATCTATTTCAATATAAACTGTTTTCATTCAGTTCAATCTCAGTTGATAGTGGAATATTTATTATAATTAATCAGCGCCTATACATGGTAAGTTATCCGCTAGTCAATATAACTAACTTGTAATGTTATTCATGTTAATTAGAGTGGATCTTCCTAATTACACGTAACACAAACTTTGTTAGTCTTGCTTAGTTACGTGGTTCATATATATATGTATATATAATACTCATAGGTAAGTACACTTCTGTGATTATAATAATAACAAACTAACAAAAAATATACCTACATTAACAAAGTAAGTTTGGTTTAGTGTTAAGTTAGTAGGTAATTATTGTCAGCTTGAAAATATTAAGGGTTTGTGGACACTAGCTCTCACACTATTCCCTGTGTCGTAAGTAGCTAGCCTCTTCCTTAAAATTGTATTTATAAATAATGCATTAAAACAATGCACACAACACCATCTAGCCCCTAAATAGGCATAACTTGTATGATATACTTATATTAGGTCCTTACATACTGAAATTGGCGTTTTGTATGGGAGGAATATAAAGTCGTTTTTTGTAAAACATATTGCATTATTTAAAATATGCACCATGGTTATCTATGCACTTTTGCCATCTCATAGGTAGTTCATTGATCCCTTTACTAAAAAAACCACGGGGGCGAGAATCAATAAATTCTCTGAAGGCGGTTTGGACTGCCACATCGGAGAAGATTTTATTTATTATTATTTTTTAATTATTTCCGAATTCCGGAAAAAAATGCTAATCTGTTGGAGCAAGTTACGGGGAGTAAGATGGATGTCGCTGACATTCCAATTGCAGCTCCTTTAGTTAAGCAGCCGTCTGTTGTGCAGTGTCTGGTCTAGCGTTGTCCTAGCAGCAGTGGCCTAGAGCGATTGATCAGCCTTGGTTGTTTAGCAGCTAATTCTTCCATCATGGTTTACAGTTGCTGACAATAAGCTTGCAGCTAACTCTGAAGTGGTTTACGATGGATCCGCTTCCATAATAGCCTTTAATTCTTAATTATCCACTTTGGTCTCCGACTGTCCACGGGGCTTGTTCTGAAGGTTGAAATTTCCAGAACGAAAACGTCGGAACCAAAAACGTACCGTGTTTTCTTTTGCGACACCAGCGTTATACACATCGTTAATCCTTCGAGCTGTTTCTGCAGCACTGGTGCCACGGTAGAACTCGTACTCGTAAATAAAACGATATTTCAAGTTTTCCATTGTGCGAGATGAGCGACGCCAAAGAAAAAACTAATGAGGAAAAAACAAATGAATAACTATTTTCGAAACTCAAATATACTAGCTAAATGGAGTTTTTTAAACTTACGCGATCAGAACACATTATTATAAATATTTACGGGTATTTATCGCGTTTATTTACCTATTTTTTCCCGACGTTTTGACAGGTTTACACTCTGTCGTGGTCACGGGATGACTCTATAGGTAAATAAACGCGATAAATACCCGTAAATATTTATAATAATAACTAAATGGATTTATAAATTTGAATTGGGAATTCTTAACCATAGAGGATATATTTCAGATCAAAGTGGATAGTACGACAACACGCCAATTTCATATGTAAGGACCTAATATATTTTAAAAAACATACTTATGATATTTGATAACATCCGGACACATAAAAAATAGCTGTGTTCATCATACAAATGTTTATCTTGGGAGGGAATCGAACCCTCAACCTACAGTGCAGAAGGCAGAGCTACTACCAACTGAGCTGACAGGCCAGTCATAATAGAATAGTAAGGATAATAGGTACAGTGATTGAAATAATTAATATATATAATCATTGTTTTAGTTATGACTAATATTTTTTTTGCTAAAGAGATGTTCATAAACCACCCGATAGTTCAATAATAATCGTCAGCGTCGGGATAAACTGGATGAGACATGCTATTGACCTAATAGAACTGCGTTATAAAGAGGAACCCTAAACCTAGCTGTGTATGCAATTAGGTTGAGTAATTATGATGATATATAATTATTTACACATATATGAAATACGTGAAACAGAATATGTTTACGTTTTCAACGATAAATATGTGATATGTATCGTTGAAAACGCTTTATAGTTTAAATAATCCAGATCACTACCATGAGCGTCTTCCCCAAGACACAAAGACGACTTGTTCTTACTTGTATTTCTCTTCACGTAAAATAATTATCGTTTCTGATCAGGACAGCCAGCCAAGCACCTTATTTCAGTTATTAACCGACATTAAAAATACCTATATTTCAAAGGAGGTTCTTAATTCGGTTGGTTTGTTTTTTTACACGGGACAAATGTTTATATGATCTGCAAGTATTTGTCTCGGGTCTGGGTGTTTCTATGAATAATATGTATGTATTTACAAAAAAGTGGTATATCAGTCATATGGTACCTATAACACAAGCTCTGCTTACTTTGGAGCCAGATGATGCTGTGTAAAATGTCCGGGATTATTTATTTATTTTAAAATGTTTTTTACCTCATTTAGGAACCGATTTGAAAAAATCTTATGAATGGATATACTCTCCGATTGCTCCCATTGAAATTTTATCTATTTCGGTTCAGTAGTTTTTGGATTTTAAATTAAGAATAGCTGGACATCATTATGTCATCCAAGTAAACAAAATTTCGTATATTATATCAAAGTCAGTTTACTATTTAGTTTTAAAATGTAATTATCACTCCTTAGGTTCGTATTAACTGTGAGAACATAAGCATAAACAGTATCTACGCTCAATGGAACCGTATTTCAATGAATTATTCAATTTATCAATAACACATGAATGGTTAAAGTCATATATTTACATAGTTATCTCTTTAGGTTTGACCTAAGCTGGGACTGAAATAATTTGACATTATTTATCAAAATATTCAGCTGACTGAATCCTCACACACAAGCGAGCATCCAATATCAAGCGTTTTGCACGACTGACTTTGCAATATCATTGATTGTGTACCCTACAAATCAGTTACTACATGCTGCCTCGTTTTATATTCATAATTACGGTGATATTTTGAATGTTTTTTGACGTCTTATAAATCAATGAACGCCGACTGCACGCACGAAAAATTGTCACGTTCCGCCTGAGCTGAGCGTGAAAACGAGAGCGTGTAACAAGCGATAGAGAGGCACGATCGGCCTAAGCGTTCGGCTTGTGACGCATCTTAATAGGTTAAAAGTATGCAATTTTTCATCAATGTTTTCTTATGACGTTATCACGTAAAATTTTGACGACCTCTGTAGCGCAGTTGGTTTAGATGCGGCTGAGACGCTAAAGGTTGCGGGTTCGATTCCCGCCGTGAGACAAATGTTTGTATGATCTGCAAGTATTTGTCTCGGGTCTGGGTGTTTCTATGTATAATATGTATGTATTTACGAAAAAAAGTATGTATATATGTATTATATCAGTCATGTGGTACTCATAACACAATTTCTGCTTACTTTGAGGCCAGATGATGTTGTGTGAAATGTCCGGGATTCTTTATTTATGTAATTTATGTATCAATTATGGTTATGGTTAGTAAAAAGTGACGGTCTAAAATTCATAATATTCATCTCTAAGATTGTTTTGAAGAAATGTTCCGATGATCATAGTTTCAAACGTTAAAGTACCTGCTGATGCTGCTAAAGTACATAGAAACTGTCTCCAAAGTACCATGTGCAATTCATTGCACGTAACTAATATTGGGTCACGTTTCTGATGAGGTTTGCGTACACTTTGATAAAAACACTAAGGCAAGAAGCTTTTGTAGAGTATAATTGAACAGAGCTGATATGGATAGATAATGATTATTATTCAGACTAGCGGCTGATAGATAGATGAGCTCGTGTCTCCAATGGCACGAAAATTGCATGTAACAAGCTCTGGACTCGGGAAGATTTCCGCTACCTCTCATATCTCAGCCTCATCATGCGATCAGTCACCGAATGCATGTGACAGTATAATTGAAATAATACTCATATGATTCCAATAAAAAAACACCTTTGTCATTCAATGACTGATATACTACTTTTATACATTTTTTTTGTAAATATATACGTTATACATAGAAACACTCAGACCAGAGATAAATACTTGCAGATCATACAAACATTTGTCACGGGGCGGGAATCGAATCCGCAACCTTCTGCGTTTCAGCCGAACCATGGCCCACGGCGCCACAGAGCTCGTCGATAAGATACTGTTCTGTATAAGGACTATTAATGAAATGTTACGCATGGTCTAACTTAGATCAAATAGGATCATAACAATGTCTTGCTTCTTGAATTGTCCCTTTCAAAACATTGCCACAATGCTAGGCAGGGAACGAGGGTACCAATACTGTATATTGTTAGTCGAACAAAACCATAGTTCATTGTTTTACATCTAATCATATAATTATTCGAACATCACACGATACCTCAAAACTGCCTACGACCTGAAACCAGCCCCAGATTCCTGAAATTAATTTCCACTTTACGGATCTGCGGTATTTAGGTAGATGACACACTGCGACGGGCAACGGTACGGAGCTCGGTATCGCGTTTATCATTCCTTTGCGTTGTACCGGAGTTTGCTCCATATCTCCAAGCCAAATAGACTAGCGAGGTCAAGCTATTACCGCGCGAGTCGCCATGCTCGTCAATGCTGACGCCGGGCTGTATCATTTATTTATGTCATTATAGAAATCTAAAAGCACAGATCAAGCCACGCAACGAAGAGCGATGCAGTGTGTGTGCTGCCTTTCTGCGACCTATTTCAAGCGATTGTACCAGGGTTGATCATTCAAACACTCCGCCTGCCAATGCCACAGAGTGCAGACTTCGATAAAGCAGCTGGTTCACATGAAACTGATTTTATCATTTGACATTAAACTCTTACTTAAAACTATTAACTTTTCTCGTTGTTTATTTTTGTTTTATTTATTTGGTTCACAAATCGAAGTAAACACCTGAACAACTATAAATATAGCTTAAACATTGTCTATTCTAAAAACAATGACCGCTGCAAGCATTAAACGTAAACAGACGTGGAAAACTATAACTATTTTTTTAATGGAAACTAAAACTAGGACAAAAATAGATATATACGATATATATCTTATCTTAATCTTAGCGAAATAATTTATTTATTTATTTATGACTTCTTACAGCTAGTTTTACAGGATTCACCCAATACAATAATGTAGTCATCATTTGACAAATTATTACAAATGATCATTAATTACAATGTTACAATTTATCAAAATAACATAACACATAATAAATGATTTCTTAGCACAGGTGTAGAAGAATTTATGATTATTGTATTATGTTGGTTTGTAATTTGTATGCCAAAAATCCAAGAATATTCCAGACGACATTCTACGATGACGTTTAGAATAGACAAAATGACGATAGACTGCGACTTTGTAGTGACTTTGTAGCTAAGTTATTATTTGGAGCGAAACAAAATCACTTGACATTGCCAAAATCATCTTGACAATTCTTCTAAAAATCTATAAATTTTACGTTTAGTCTTTTTCTAAGATTATGAGCTTCAGTTACTTACATATATTATTTCATCTTCTTCCAATCATATAAAAATACTAGTTTATTGTAGGCCGTATGACGTAGCAATAGTACTGATATTATTGTACTAATAGTACTGATAACTACACTATTGTATTGGGTGAAACCTGTAAAGAGATTTAAATGAATAAATAAAAAAATACTTTATAGGTTTAGAATAAAACGCCTACCTAATTATTTCAATTAGGGTACAAAAATACTCTCGCTACACAGTAAGGGACTGAACTCACGTTGTCCTTCTAACTCCTCGTCATAAACTGGTTACCTTTCGTGGGTACCTTTAGATTATTCACCGACTTGGCGTGCACTATAAACCGAGGGAGGTAGGCCAACAACACTTCTTCGTCTTCTACGAAGCCGGTAGTTGAGACACTGTTTCTCTCTTATTTTGTCCGAGTTTGTCACTATTTCTATCACAGCTCAATCGATTCTCAGCATTCTCAATTCACAATTACATAATTTAAATTTAACCTTTTTATTTTATAATCTTGTACGAATAATAATGCACGGCTGAGTTTGATACGCCTCCGGCTATTCAGTCTGTCACGCTCGGGGCATATATTCGATATATTCCATAATCGAACAGACTTTTAATCCTCACTAATATCATAAATGCGAAAGTAACTGTGTTTGTCTGTCTGTCTATCACGTTTTCACGTCTAAACCGCTGAACCAATATTGATGAATTTTGGTATAAAGATAGATGGGACCTTGGAGAAGGACAAAGCCTACTTTTTATGTAGGTACCATGCGCGGAGAGCACCTAGTTAACAATATAACTAGAACTCTTGACTCTTGACTTTGTTGCTGATTTTGCTAAAAATTCAATATTTCAACAATGATATTTTGTTTTTAAAATGGTGTTTGCCTACTTCTTTTTAAATAAATGCCTACTTCCTTTTAAATAAATAACACTCATTTAGTATTTGTATTTATACATGTAACATTATTTATTAAATTACAATTTGTACCCAAGAGCTGGCTCCTATCTGGCCCAGCGTATTAGCATTGCCATGCATCGAGGCAATGCCGCCAGTATCTAGGAAACGCTGCCCTCTGGCATTGATCTGGATCAGTTAAGCTATCTATAGAGCGTTTTAAAAGGTCCTTATATAGCTTAACTGTTTCACGTGTATTTTATATTATTGTATATTGTTCTGTACATTTCTGTAATTATTTCTGTAAAAATTTGTATATAATTACTCTCATCTAAGGATCAATATTTATATAATCAATACATAACATTTACTTTTGTGGTTATGGTATTTGTGATGTCACCATTCCCAGGCCATGACTGAAAACCAGTGCAGCTTTACATGGTAGGTAGCCACTATCAACCATGTAGAGGTCTTTATGCTGAGTTCAGGACCTGTTTGGCTGCGCACACCGAGCGGGACTAGTGGGTTTGACCTACCAGGCACCCCGCCTGGTACCTACCTACTTGGTTAGTAGGCACCTGTTCTGGGATGATAGGATCTTCATTAACTACACGACGTAGATTGTATTATATAGCTTATTGTTTTTCATTTTTCATTATTTTGTTTTTTATTTGTATCTATATTGTTACCTTTTTTTTACTGATTCGCTCCGTAATGTGTTATCAAATAAAAATTTTTTCTTTCTTTCTTTCTTACTGTTTTTATATTTTGTAGGTACCACCTGTGCAAAGTCACGTGCAGTACATATTTGTTATAATTGTTTGGTAGGAATTTAAATTATGCTAGTCCGTACTAGTGCCCTATATGTAACTTTTAAAATGACTTGGCCAATTTGTCCTTAAGCTATGTCTTGAAGGTAAGAACTTTTGAACTGAAAACTCGAAGCAAGTAATTAGCGTTTCATCGGGTAGGTAAGTAATTTAATTTGAACAATTCAGATTTACTTTGAATAAAGTGAAGTTGGGCTAGTTTACGAGTACATCTGTTTTACCTTTAATGCCCTGTATTAACAGAAGTAATTAATTTAAAATTAATTTGCTATACATTTTAATAATCACGGGTTTACTCACGTATTATTTTATCGAAGGAGGCACCGACATTTTCGATTCATCCAGTAAATCTTCATAAGGGTGATTTTGATCCGAGGTCCATACGTTCCCGCGCGTGTTTGCAGTTTGCACGGTGAATAAATTTCTACTTTAGATTAGGCAGGTGTGTAGTAAGTAAGTAAGTGTAGTACTAGTAACCGAGTCCCGACTTTATTTTCCTATGAATTAATAATTAAGTTACTCGTATGATGGACATACACAGCGTCAAATAAGCCCAATGTGAGCCAAGCTTATGTTATGAGAATCACATGACTGATACTACTACTTATGTAACTTTTTAGGGTTCCGTACATCAAAGGGGAAAAAAATAAACCCTTATAGGGTCACTTTGTTGTCCATCCGTCTGTCTGTCTGTCAAGACCCTTTATCTCGGGAACGTGTGAAGGTTTCGAGTTGACATTAAAACGATACACTCAAGTCTACAGTCTCTTGAAGCAGTGAAAAAATAAAACTTCTAAGTTAACGTAAAAAAATGATACGGCCTTTAATGCCCCAAGCGTATATTTAGACACTCTTAAATGAATTAAAATTTATAGGGTATTTTCCTTTGACTTAGTAAAACCGTCTTATACTACAAGTATAGAGAAAAGTCAGTAAATATACATTTGTAGTTTTATCATAAAAAACAGGGTCTTTATGTAAGGAACGGAGCGGCGCGGCGGTCCAAATTTTGAAAATAGTTAACCGTGTCATGTGGGGTATCGTATGAAAGGACTTGGTTGGCACAAACTTAAACAGATTTTTAATTATTTTAATGATGTAAGTATAGTTAGCCATTTATGACGAAGAATGAAAAAAAACCTTTTCCCTTATAAGTACCTATAGGTTTATCAGGTTTATAGGTACCTAATCATTTTAATTTTAATTGCATGTAACTACAAATTTGTACGGTACCTGTGGTGGGCGAGTCCGACTCAATCGGTCAAGTGTGTGACCGGTTTTATTTAGGTATTAAACATAGAAAATCACCTAGATCCGTTTTTTTGTCGACTTGTGTCAATTTGTGTCAACTTAACTGTTTCCTAACCGTGTTAAATAATAGCTTGACACAACCTTATCCCTAAAATATGATTTCCTTAGTGGCACTCACCTTTAAAACAACATAATTCTACATTTTTGATATCGCGCCTTCAAAGTAAAGCAGCAAAGCTCAAAGTTCTTAAGGGTGTTAGCAAACAATGCCAAAAGATATTATATAAAATATTTAAGTTAGATCATGAGGTTTATAATCTAAATCGAGTATGTGAAAAAGCTAAATCTAATAGCACTGAAATATATTACGACCGGAGTAAAATAAATCTTCCTCAGATCTTCATAACGTGTCACTAGTTATTTCGATCCAGTGTGGTGAAAGGAATAAAGGGCGTCTCAGAGATTCCTTTCGTGCACTTGACACATGTCTTCAAACTATTTTAAGTTCTACGACATGCCGGTTTCCACATGATGTTTTTCCTTCACCGTTTGAGATTACCCCCTCAGATCAATACAGTATAAAATTTTCTCCCAGTATCTAAACATATAAATTCAGAACCAAAATCACCACAATCGCCCTGTGACAGGGAAACGGCGCGCGCCGTGGTAGACCAAAAAAGTGATGGCGAAATTATTTCGACACCTTTGTCAGAGCTTGGGTCCAATTAGCTCAAAACCGAGATGACTAGAGAGATCAAAGTGGGGCCTTTGCCCAGCAGTGGGACACAATGTAATGTATAAATTAAACAATACTGATAAACATTCTACATACCAAGGAATATTAAGTACCTTGGTTGTAAGTTCTTGTTACTTAAGTATTTATAATCGTATTTTCAACGGAAAAGGAAAAGTCGAAGACGAAACTTGGTAATAAGATCCTTGAAACTTGTGTATCTATACACTTGACAGAAATTACTTATCAAAGAGTTGTTTGATTCTTCGTTTCCTCGTACATCTACTATCCAGGGTGCTTGAAAAACCTTTGAGCTGAACTGATTTATCATTTAACAAGTAGTAGATAGATAAGTACACTTAGTAATTAATTGTTGAAAACTTGAGAAATCGGAAATGTTAAAATCCCGTTTTCAAGTGACGATTAACAACGAAAATAACGAGACCGTTTTTGTTTTGAATTTCTGTTGAATTTATGATAGCATTTATTGTTCGATCCTCATCGAGAACCAATATTTGTGTGATGAATATAGGATTTTTTCTGTGTCTGGTTGTTATAAAGTATCATAAGTAAGTATTTACAAGCATATAAGTATTATAGACAATAGTTTTTTTTATGGGAGTAGATGTTTATGTGTGAATTATAAAGCAGCAAAAAATAATCTGTCACTATCCAAAAGTCTAAAAGTTTTGTAACTCAAAAGCACAAACCCAAATTTACGGTCCTGGGTCCAATTTATTAGTATTACAAGAGTTTGACCAATTTTTACCTTCATCCGCAAAATGATATACGCGCGTATAACGCTTGCGTGTTCCAATTTAGATCAGGGAAGCAAATACAGCTATTTCTTTGTTCATTCACGTTTTCGAATTACGAAACATTTTCATTCAAAGTAGGGTGGAGTAGAGTCGACCTACCGTATCTACCGGTCTTCTACCGGCTTTTGTTTTCGCTTTATAGCCAAAAAATTAAATTGTTCTTCCTAAATTTATTAACTGCTTAAAATATTAAATAAATAAACATTCATATAAATAAAATAAGTGACATCCCACTGCAGGGCAAAGACCTCCCTTCCGTTTTTCCAAATGTCACTATCTAAAACCTCTGTGGGCCAATCCTTTACTGCAAACCGCGGCGAAGATGGAGAGACGAGTTAGACGCCCATCTTAAGTAAATAAAAAGTAAGACAAAAAACAACACCATATATTTAGGAAAACACAGGATTACTTTTGTAAATGATCTGCTTCCAGGAGTTCCGGAACTGAACAAGGCGATAAAGTTCTTATAAACGCACTAGTTAATCAATTGTTTAAATCTGTTGCCATCTCTATTCTTTGATATAAGAACGACAAGGACTAAGCATACTAATTAAGACTTGCCTACAGCAAAGTAACTTTTGTATGGAAAAAAAATACTATTTTTCGTTAATCGCTCGTTCACACTCATTGTATTTTAAAAGATATTTATAATTTCAATATTTTGCCTGCTACTTCCTTATTTCAAATTGTTTTTGAAGTAACTGAAAGAATGGTGGCAATTCGGTTGGTTCGTAGGAATTGTCTATAATATATTTTAGTTAGTCATAGCATTTGTAAAATCAATTCGGTTGGTATCATCTAAGTAATTAGAAACGCTTAATTCAATTAGATAAAATTAAATTAGGATAAGTTGGTAACAACAGCATACCAAAGTTTCATTTGACAGTTCTAAACCTAATTTTAGCTAAAATTAAGTTGGTGCCAACCGAGTTGAGGCCAGTGTCTAAAATATTAAAAAATCATCATATTTTATTAAAGTTGACGTCGTTTTAACTTGCAACTCACACTAATAGGCGGAAAGTAAGCTAAACGGTTTATTACCGTTATATTTTTATCAGAATTCATTATTTTAATGTGTTATGATAAAAATCGCGATCTGAGCGACCCGTGTATACGCGTCAAAATCATTTGATCAGCGTGTTGCCTTATTAGCCAAGATTAACCGTTTCGCTAGCTAATTGTGTGTATATGAGATTCAGTAATGCTTTATTTTACTGTATAATATTTAACCAGCTGTTACCCTCGACTTCGCACGCGTATGCTTAGAACATTTTATTTTTTATTTTTCTTATGTATTCTGTGCATCTAAAGAACATGTCATAAGTTTAATCACCTATTTAACCCCTTTCGGGGATGATTTTACAATTCTTTATTCTTACCAAAAGCCTAAATATGAATTTTCAGATACCTAACTTAAGAAAATATGAGTTGCCCAAACAGTAAAACTTTTATATTACCCCTTTCAAGGTTATTTTTTGAGACAAAAAGTTGCCTATGTTCTTCCTCCAAACGCAATACATAATTTTACCAAATTTCATCAAGATTCGTTCAGCCGTTTAGCCGTGAAAACAGACAGACGGAGACACTTTCGCATTTATAACATTAGTATTGATTCCAGAACAATACTCGTATGTTGTAGTTAATGTATCCGGCAATAAAAAAGTACAATTTTGTATTGTGGTAGCCCTAATCTAGTTAATGTTATTTGTATAGGCGTGTAATCCATCAAGTTGAAATGAAACGTTTTAGCACACACATGTATTATATTGTTTGATCGGGTAATGGAATATGTAGGTACCTACTTCGTATCGTACTTTGAGCTTTGTTCAAAATATCAAGGCGTTTGAGATGAATAAGTTTTATTTATATTTATGTTTGGCTGATGCAATACCATGTTAACTTTATTGAAATCTAATTTATTAGAAGCATTATTATTATTATTAACCGGTTGTTACCCGCAACGCTATCTACCCACTATAATAAAATATATCTTCATACCCACACTTATATCTTGCTTGACAGTAACATAGTATACTAGCTGTTTCTCGCGACTTCATACTCATTTTTTTTAAAAGCATTGTTGCTTAACACACCCACCACCCATTAAAAAGTTGACATTCATTGACATTCATTTGACATTCACACCCCATTTAACTCCTTTATGAGAGCTATTTTGAAGAATCCTGAAGACGTGTCCATTTATTTTGCATTTTAATTACCCAAACCAAGTTTCTAAGAAATCACACCATCACCCGTTAAAAAGTTCCCATACAAACTTTGACACCCCATTTTACCCCTTTGTACCACGCGTTAAAAAGTTTCATACATTAGTTTTGACCCCTTTTCACCCTCTTAGGGGTTGAATTTAAAAAAAATCCCGTCTTAGTGGATGGTTTTGCTATAAAAGGAAGCTAGATACCTTTCTTGTGGTAAACTCTCACTAGCCTTCCGATCCTTAAGTCGTGGGTTCGTCGTGCACCTCATGTTTGGTTCTCTTCGAAAAATTTATGTAGACATAGACTCATTTATTTGTTACTCAAGCACACACAATCAGTACAAACAGAAAAAAAAAACATAGTTTAGATAAACAAATGTGGAGAATACAGAGAGTATGTCATGTATCTGTGTGCCACAGTAACAAAAAGGTCTCGACTCAGCATAATAAGCCTCGCCACTTGGAGGTAGCTGGGCGCTGGTATTCTGTCGAAACCTTCAGCCAAAAGACCCTGTGAGATATTTTTGTGGAGTGTTGTGTAAATATTAAAATAATGAGTAGGAATAGAAGTACATTAATATGGTATCTTTGAGAGTTAATCAAAATAAATACAGATAGAATAAAATAATGAATGAATGGTACTTACAGCAATAATTATAATTATAGGTTTATAGGTAATTACCTATGTACTCAAGAATTAATTGATACATAAATGGTTACAACTTTAATACGGTAGGTAATAAAATGTCGCATAATACATTATTGGAGTAAGAAAAGCTAATTGTGCCAAACGAAATTCATTTGCTTATATTAAAAAGCATTGCATTTGCATTATTACAATACTAAACCATTAAAAAGAAATTCATATTAATTATAAAAAATTATAAATAATAAAGAAAAAAAATAAAGATATACCTACATACTACTAGCAACTGAAAGATGCACCATAGCTGTTTACACCAGACAACCCAGTTCTTTGTTCATCCAGTAGAAATGCTTTATAACGTTTTTAAATGTGAACTTGGATTTTAACAGTCGAAGAGGTGGAGGTATATTGTTCCAGCACTTGGTTGCCTGGTAGCGAAAACTTCCCCGAAAGGCCACGGTTTTGTGATATGTGCGTTATACCAGTCAAAAGGCAAAGGACAAAATCGTGAAGAAAAAGGCATGTTGTAGAATCTTTGAAGTTTGATGACATGTGCTAAGTGCGCAAATGGTACCTCTGAGTCGCACTTTAATCCTCTCACCACGCTGGTTGAAAATAATTAGTGACACGATAAGAAGAAGCTGAATATAAGTCCATTAATTTAGAAGAATTATAAATAAATAATTTAATATTTCACACAGCATCATCTGGCCCCAAAGTAAGCAGAGCTTGTGCTATGGGTACCACATGACTGATAAATTACTTTTATATGTATATTTTTTTGTAAATACTTATGATACATAGAAACACCCAGACAATTGACAAGAAATTCGTCTTGGTTCTAGCGTTTTTTGTATGATCCTTCTTATAACTATCTAACATACAAAAATCTAACTACTGTGTATAAGGTACATTGGCCTCAATTCTGTTGGCACCAACCTAACTAATTTTAGCTAAAATTAGGTTTAGACTGTTAAATGAAAATTTGGTATTCTGCTGCTACCAATTTAATTAAGCGTTCCTTATTTAGTTAGATGGTACCAACCGAATGGGTCTTACAAATGCTATGACTAACTAAATATATTTTAGACTATTCCTAATTTTAGAAATGTACCAACCGAATTATCACCATTGTATTAGTTCAATAGTTGAGTAAATCTGACATCCCTATAAAACCTTCTTTATTTTCGTATTCCGGGATAAAAAGCAGCCGATATGTTATTCTAGATGTTTCTATATATTGTTACATTATAATTTATCGCTCTAGCAAATTTGCATCTAGATCCGTTCAGTCATCCAAACATCGATTCAAACTTTCGCATTAATAATATTAGGTTGGGGAAAAAATCTTTTCGCATTATAGTATGTATGAACTTGTAATAAAATCTCATTGGCTATACTATTCGTATCTGGCTGGTTTTGGTATCATTATGAGTTTAAATTTTAAAGAACATAAGTAATTCCAAATTAAAATTAGGAAAATGTGTGATTTTTATTTGGTTTTCGTACTGTCAAGATGAGTGAATCTAATGAAGAAATTCGATACATTTTAAAATTTTACTACAAAAAAGGTAAAAATGCAACGCATACCTCTAAAATTTTTTTAGCGATGTTTATGGATCTAGTGCAGTGTCAGTGAGAGTAGCACAAATTTGGTTTAAGCGTTTTCAATCCGGAAATTCTGATGTCAAAGATGCACGTCGCTGTGGTCGCCCTATTACGGATAAAATGGATGCCATTTTTGAAAAAAAGGAGCAAGATCGGCATATCAGTAGTTACGACGTAGCTGAAGAACTGGGAATTGACCACAAAACAGTTTTGGCGCATTTGAAAAAAACTGGGTACAAAAAAAAAAAAGCTCGATATTTGGGTACCTCACGAGCTCACTGAAAGAAACCTAATGAACCATGCACTCATTTGTGATTCCTTATTACGACGTAATGAAACCGAATCATTTTTGAAAAAGCTGATAGCTGGTGATGAAAAGTGGGTCACGTACGACAAGAACGTGCGAAAAAGGTAGTGGTCAAAGGCCGGTCAGGCTTCACAGACTGTGGCGAAACCCGGGTTAACTCGCAACAAGGTGATGCTGTGTGTGTGGTGGGATTGGAAGGGCATTATTCATTATGAGCTGTTACCACCAGGCAGGACCATCGATTCTGAACTCTACTGCGAACAACTGATGAGATTAAAGCAAGAAGTTGAGAGAAAGCGGCCGGAATTAATCAACAGAAAGGGTGTGGTTTTTCATCATGATAACGCTAGACCTCACACATCTTTAGCCACTCAGCAAAAATTAAAAGAGTTTGGCTGGGAGGTGTTAATGCATCCGCCGTATAGTCCTGACCTTGCACCTTCAGATTTCCACCTGTTTCGGCCTCATCAGAATTCTTTAGGCAGTGTCAGGTTAACAACACGAGAGGACTGCCAAAACCACTTGTCGCGGTATTTTCATCAGAAGTCCCAAAATTTCTATAGCAATGGGATCATGTCCCTACCTACAAGATGGCAAAAAGTTATCGAACAAAATGGTACCTACATACTTTAGTTAAATGTAAATAAACTATATTAAAAAATGTTTAGAATTTTCTAAAAAATACGAAGAAACTTTTTCCCCAACCTGTTATTAGCAGTTTAATATGATGAAACTATTAACTATTTATTCATAACTAGCCTATCAGGTCAGTTGGTAGTGTCTCTGCCTTTTGCGTTGTAGGTTGAGGGTTCGATTCCCCAAGATCCCAAAAAAGAAACCTGCATGGTATTTAATGCGTGCGCCTGTGATTGCTCAATTCATCTCAGCTCTACTCTCAGTTCTCTGATAAGAATGCATGACCTCATGTCGCTCAGCCCTTAGACGGTTGACTGAATCATTTGAAATGTATAATCTCTCTTGTATTAGTTTTTCATAGTTAAGGCAGTTTATAAGATGGATCATGCAAAAAAGCGCTAGGACCAGGACGAGTTTCTAGCCAGTTCGTCTCGGGCTTGGGTTAGGAGGAATTGGCACCTAAATTCACTTAGTATGTAAGAAGATTCAAAGTGATCCTTGTGATTGTATTGAATAAAGTATCTTTTGACTTTGACTTTGACTTTGACTTTGACTTTGACTTTGACTTTGACTTTGACTTTGACTTTGACTTTGACTTTGACTTTGACTTTGACTTTGACTTTGACTTTGACTTTGACTTTGACTTTGACTTTGACTTTGACTTTGACTTTGACTTTGACTTTGACTTTGACTTTGACTTTGACTTTGACTTTGACTTTGACTTTGACTTTGACTTTGACTTTGACTTTGACTTTGACTTTGACTTTGACTTTGACTTTGACTTTGACTTTGACTTTGACTTTGACTTTGACTTTGACTTTGACTTTGACTTTGACTTTGACTTTGACTTTGACTTTGACTTTGACTTTGACTTTGACTTTGACTTTGACTTTGACTTTGACTTTGACTTTGACTTTGACTTTGACTTTGACTTTGACTTTGACTTTGACTTTGACTTTGACTTTGACTTTGACTTTGACTTTGACTTTGACTTTGACTTTGACTTTGACTTTGACTTTGACTTTGACTTTGACTTTGACTTTGACTTTGACTTTGACTTTGACTTTGACTTTGACTTTGACTTTGACTTTGACTTTGACTTTGACTTTGACTATGTCTTTGACTTTGACTTCTAGGATATGTGCAGAAGATTCCGAGATATGCTATCGTAGCGGCATTCCTCATGTCGTTTGCTATTACAGCCTTTATGGCCGGAAGTGTCGTGTATATCTACTGAGCGGCGCAGTAAGGCTACGAGACTATAAACATTTACGATTTATCGGCACTGCGGGAAAATATGTCGTGTTATTGCAGATTGGAAACATTTTATCATTTGGCAATAGGTCAATTGGTTTATGTTGTCTGTACCTAGCTGTTTTTTTTATGAGTTTGATTACTCGTTCATTTAATTTAATATAAGTATGATCGATGGGTTGTGTAACGATAATCAGAGTTGGGCATGATTTGAATGACCTACTTAGGATTATCTGAATGTATGAAAATCATAAGATGAACTAGGGCCAGTTTGTGTGTCAGGACCGTAAAAAGAAATAAATAATAGTTTAAAATAACTAAAAAACACGCTTTAATAGGAAAGCAAACTATTAAGTTGAAAAATCTATTTAAATTATTTAATTGTCATCGGTCCTTGATAAGTGTGCAAAGTTTCATATCAATCCGACGTTTTGAAGGGGGTGAATATCACGTTCAAAGATTCCGTTGCATAAATAAATAACTAAATAGCCCCGGACACTACACATCATCTGGCCCCAATGTAAGCAGAACTTGTGTTATGGGTACCACATGACTGATATACTACCTATATACTTTTTTTTTTGTAAATACATACATTTTATACATAGAAACACCCAGACCCGAATCGAACCCGCAACCTTCTGCGTTTCAGCCGGACCTTAGCCCACTGCGCCACAGAGGTCGCCAATACATACAGAGATAGATAGATACATACATACCAAGCTAATAAAAGCGTGTTAAAAACTAGATCAGCAAGTACTTTTTAGACCGGAAACTATGGTTTACCACAGTACACAACGTGACCCAACCATAAACAATGTATACACGACACTTATCTTCATCAACTTGACAACTTGACAAGTGACACTGTGACGGACATTGGACATTGCGTCCTACGGCGTCCGTCGCAAAAATTCTCACCAAAACAAACCAAAAAACCATGTGAATTAAATGACTATAATAATACAACTGGACAGTCCTCTTAGTCAGACTTATATGGCACACGCGGCTTTACTCGTGGTGAAACTGCTAGCCCTGAGTCCAATAGCTGCTATGACTTGGGTGAGAAAAGGTTTCTTTCCAAACCAGGATGTCATCCGACGCGCTTATTTATCCGAGTTAAAGATTGTGTCTCCCTTTTGGATAGTTTCTGCTTTGTATGTAACTACGGGTCCTTCTCCGGATATTGGCATCACTCTATTTAGGCTGTACACAATTGCTCGTCTGATTGTGATACTGGGGTACGCCACAAAGCCTGTGCCGGCCGTGTTTACTGATCTGGCGCTTATTATATCGTATGTGATCACTTGTTTTATGTCGTTACATGTAGTGTTTTTTTATCGGAATGCTTTGTGATAATATAGTTTTTGATTTTTAAAGTAAGTAACTTGTCTTATTATTTCATTTATAACTATATTAAAACCCGAGGATGATTGAATCCCATTGCTATGTTTTATTTCTGGATGCTATATTTATTTGCACCATGTAGCCTAGTTTTTACTGAGCCCGGAGCCACTATCT
This sequence comes from Lampropteryx suffumata, assembly GCA_948098915.1. Classification (NCBI taxonomy): domain Eukaryota; kingdom Metazoa; phylum Arthropoda; class Insecta; order Lepidoptera; family Geometridae; genus Lampropteryx; species Lampropteryx suffumata. The sequence goes on along the minus strand of OX402557.1, from coordinate 15,619,892 downwards.
CGCTCCGAACCTTTTTTTTTTTTTTATTTATTTATTATCTATAAACCTACGTTTGACCACGATCTCGCCTGATGTTAAGCGACGATGTTGCCGACGATGGGGCACGCAGGTCTAGAAGACACCTATTTACTCGAGAATTGAAAAAACCTAGATTGTAGTTTTCAGGAAAGACAGACGACGGCAAAGCATTCCAATCCTTGGCTGTGCGCATTATAATGTGGAAGCAAAGCGCTTTGTTCGTAAGGGTGGTAGGTAGACAAGGTATGAATATCATCCCAGAGAAATCGAGAGGAACCTTTGAAAATCGTAGTGCGACTAGTACCTACGTATGTTATTTTTTTTCGTTAAGTATTTTAAAGCACTACTATTTAATGAAGGTCTGGAGTCGATCTAATGATGGAGCCGAAAGACAGTCAAGGGAACTCCTCAACGATTTACATCAATTACCTGGTGTTTGGGCTTGATTAATTGGTATTGATCAAAACTTTACACCTATATGGGTTGTAACTGTCATTCGGGGCCTAATGATGAAGACGAAGGACAGTCAAGGGAACTCCATAACGTTTAACAGTAGCTATATACATGAAGTGGGTTGTCTTTTTAGTTCTTAAAACGTAATTATGTACAATAGTTATTTGTTCCAAAACTAGGTTTTTTTTATTTTTTTTGATACACAATCAGTAATAAAGTTCTAAAATCATTCTCATGTCACTGACCTAATACAACAGTCAAGAAAAAACCAGTGCCATAACAACAAGCTACAAATAGGCATCTCGGTTTAATTGCCCGAAGATTTTATCTAGCAGAGTAAACTATGAAAGCCAACATTTAAATGTGTAGGCACGTACGGATTTATAGCGTTTATTACGGTTAAATTGTTGTAGATTACTTGTTCATCTCGGAAATTGCGAGCTAGCTTCGATCTCCGCTGGGAACGCTAATAGTGTGCTGTTGATGAACAGTTTCTAATCCCCTGAAGAAATAGCCACAATCCTGAAATAAAACTAGTATTAAAACGCTGAAGAAAAGGATATATATTATTTTTATTTACAGAAACCTGCAGAATAATACTACGAGTAAAATATATATGTGAAACAATAATTGCGCGCCCACCGCGTTATCAACATTATTTTATGGCATCTGGTAGATACATTGCGTGATCCAAGATCTGGCTTCTATCTGGCTCAGCGTATTAGCATTGCCATTCAACGTGGCAATGCCGCCAATGTCTTGGGAACGCTGCCCTTTCCTTAGCTCAACTGTTTCACTTGTATTTTATATTATTGTATATTATTCTGTACATTTCTATAAATATTGATGTAAATTATAGTTGGTAATGACAATAACTGAGCTATCTAAGGACTGTTTAAAACGATCTATAAATACGAAATTACCTATAAACTAATATGATTATCTATCTGGCTCAGCGTATTAGCATTGCCATTCAAGTGGCAACGCGGCCAGTGTTTGGGAACGCTACCCTCTGGCAGTGATCTGGATCAGTTGAGCTATCTATAGATTGTTTTAAATGGTCAACTGTTTCACACGTATTTTATATTATTGTATATTGTTATGTACATTTCCGTAATTATTTTTGTAAATATATGATTATCACATATCACATAATTTTCACTGTAAACGGGATATCAACTGTCGGGAAAAAAAAACTCATGGCAAATATCCCATTTATAGTAAAAACTTTAATCTAAAGATCCACATCGCTACCAGAGAGCAGGATTTTTATTGACGAATTTTCAGTCTATGGAAGTAAATTACTTAATTAACTTTCCTTTCAAATCATAGAATTTTGAATTGGATGAAATGGAATGAAAGCCATTCATATTAGACACCTCAGGTTTTCTGTTGCTTCACTACACGCCAAGTATAATCGATCATTGAAAATGTCTAGCGAGGTAATCTTATTTCGAAACTAAGAGCAAAAAACTTTTTCGTTTTTCTTGTTAAATAATTCAATACTCAATATAAAATTGTCTTTTGTTTAGTTTTTTATAGGTAAACTAATCGTAAATTCTATTAGGCTTAAATTATGTCATTTCAAAGGTAACCCGATAATGCTGACTTTATATTTACAGCGAATGTCTACCTACTGTGATCGACATAATCAAACTCACTTGTAAACTGAACCCTAATTATACCAAACAAAAATATATATCTTGATTGTATTTTGATATATATAATATATATATTGATTGATATATTGATTGAATATATATATATTGATACCTAAGTACAACTTATTGAAAGCGATCAACACATACAAAAGTATCAACTTTTTTTAGATAATGGTGGTTCAATTTAGTAGCTCTGCATTCTGTCCTGTGGGTTGTGGTTTCGATGCTCTCCCAGGACAAACATTTGTGTGATGAACATAAGTGTTTGTAATGTGCCTGGGAGTTATAATAAAAAATAATCCTGGAAATTTCACACAGCATCACCTGGCTCCAAAGTAAGCAGAGCTTGCGTTATGGGTACCACAAGACTGATATACTACATTCATACTTTTTTTTGTTTTTTGTAAATACATACTTATTATGCACCCAGATAGGAAATAATCTAATTAGAGGAAGGACTGATTAATTGGAAATAAATCTGTCTTTCCTCTACGTAGGTACTTACTCGATTTTGGACGAATTCCAAAGCAAGTCTACAACGAAATAGAATACGATTTCGTGAAGGATGGACAATCGAATCAACTGCCTGGACCTAGATAATTTGATACTGTGAAAATACCCCTTTTGACCCTCATTGCTGTTGCAAAGCTGCCGACCTTTCTTTATTATATAGAGGACAAGACAAAACAATTCAATTCAGAATGGAATAGAATAGAAAATTATTATGTGTCTAAAAATTAACCGGTCTGTATTTATCATTCAATAAATATGAATTATTCATAGTAATAATAATGATACCAGATATAAATATTAACCTTAAACTAAATAGTATGCCTGTACTATATACAGGAATAGATAATTTTAGTCAATTCTAGCTATATTAATAAATAAACAATGCCGGACATTTCACACAGCATCATCTGGCCCCAAAGTAAGCAGAGCTTGTGTTATAGGTACCACATGACTGATACAACTTATTTTCTCCTTTTTCATTGTAAATACACAAATATTATATACCTTAGCCTTTCATACAAACATTTGTCCCACGGCTGGAATCAAAGCCGCAACCTCCTCGTCTCAGGTGTCCTCCGTGGGCCTTGGCCCACTGTCTCACAGTCGTCGTACGACAAGATATAACATACGATTACCTGTCGGTCCCGGCTGTTCTAATGTTTTTATGCCGAACTAATAACTCTTCAGTAATAATATAATAATAATAATAATAAAATTAATTATTACGAAGTGTATTGCTAAAATTTATTCGGACATAATATTAATGTACCTAAACACATGTTCATAACTCTTCAGAAATAATATAATAATAATAATACATGTATTTATTACAAAGTGTAATGCTAAAATAAATTTGGACATCTTCTTCTTATTATGTCACTAGTTATTTCTAACCAGTGTGGTGAAAGGATTAAAGTGCGCCTCAGAGGCTCCTTTCGTGCACTTAGGTAAGCCTTAATGTAACGGCTGGCAACGAGGCTTGTTTCAATAATATTAATGTACCTAAACACATGTTTATAACTCTTCGGTAATAATATGATAATAAAAATAAATGTATTTATTACGAAGTATAGTGCTAAAATTTATTTGGACATAATATTAATGTACCTAAACACAATCATGTTCAAAGGTACCCACATTATAAGAAGCTGGTGCCTGTGAAAGGTTCTGAAGAACCTGTTATACGTTACCAAAGTCATTAAGTCACCAGAGCCAGTAATAACAATAGTAGTAGTAACATTATTATGAAAGGATAGGTAGGGGTAGGGGTAGTTGGTAGGGGCATCTTACGAGTATACCTGCAAGTTTAAATAATAATTTGTTAAATAAAAGCTTGATCGTGAAGTTCATTACGTTCGTTAGTGTCTAGATTTACTAGTTTCAAAAGATTGTAAAGAAACTTGTATTCGCATTTTCATTCAAGGAGCCCGCAAACACACCGAGTAGCTCAAGGGCCAAAGAACACACTAAAGGAAATCTTCTTACTAAGGGTTTAAAGGTGTCAAGGACTATCAACCAGAGCAGGTAGATATCAGTGAAAATGTATGTATTCAAAGAAAATTCAAAGAGTTGGTTAAATTTTCTACAAATGGAATGTATTCAATCCTTTCAGGATGTTACAGAGAGTAAGTATGAGTTTATGGGACGGTAAAAAGGATCTCCCTTTCTCTTCGTCCGGGTAAGTATCGGCAATGAAGGCTAGCAGCCATTTTGTCAGTTAATATGATGAGAAACGTCTTCTTATTTCTTTCTCACTTAGGTTAACTTTTTTTTTGTGTACCACATTACTAGTAATTAAACATTACAAAATTCATATTTATTTACAGAAACGTACAGAATAATATACAATAACATAAAATACATGTGAAACAGTTGAGCTATCTAAGGACCGTTTAAAACGATCTGTAGATAGCTCAACTGATCCAGATCACTGCCAGAGGGCAGCGTTCCCAAGATACTAGCGGCACTGCCACGTTGAATGGCAATGCTAATACGATACAATACAATTTAACTTAACTTTATTATAAAACCTTCCTCAGCATCTTTATATTAACTTTAATTTTATTAATGAATGTTTTTATTTTTGCATCTTTGTCAAACCAAACCAAAATAAGACAACAAATAAAATAAATAAATAAACTCATCTGAAAAGTCATCATCAAAATCATTGCGAGATTATGGTAATACAATTATGGTAAATTCGAAGTACAAAAACCTAACCTTGTCTCAAGTTCGATTCTTTTGACGCTCGATAAACCAAAGGATCTAAATAAGCTATTCCAAGTCTTTGTGCGTTATTGTAGAACCAAATACAAACATTATTTGCAAAGGAAATCAAGCTCATGAATACCTAACGAATTGTGTGAGCGTAGTCGATAATTCTGCCGTGTTTGATGTCGCTATAGATTGGTTGGTATCGTTAGAATAATGCGCAAATTGAGTATGGCTTTGGCTATTATAAATAGACATGGAGCCCTAACAGAAAATATCAAAGTCAGAGACCCATTCGACACGGTTCTAATTAATCCCAAAGTACCAACTGGCTGTTACTATGATTATTTGTGCTGGCTAATAACGTACCTAACCAATCTAACTCGGTTTTGACCTTGGAAGGTAATTTCTGTCTTAATTTGGAAGCTAGGACACGACATATGGCTAGTTACGATTTTAATACACATGTTCATTGGAATTCGAATTTCAAATAGACTGAAAATGTTGCACTAAATACAAGTGTACCTAAAAAAAAATGTGTTTAAAGTTCCACTCGTGCATCAGTGATCTGTTACTGGAGACAAAAAAAAGTTTATGTTTTTTACCTCCGCCGTTAATTTATTTGGAACGGATATGAAAAATATTTTTTTTGTAGAACCCCTAAGGGTCAGAAAAATAGGGGAAAAATGTTGTATTGGACTTTTAGTTGAGTTTTGTTTTTATAAAAACACATTTACTAAAAAAAATCTAAATTGTGTGGTAAAACTGTGGATGCATTTTTTTCTGTTCTCAAATTTTATTTAATGAAGTAAGTTTACTCGTTTTTAAAACGAAATGTCACAAACATTCCAAATGTATACAAGTAGACCAAGAGTCTATTTTTCTGACGCTGGTCTTCCGTGACGCCGCATATAAACTCTGTTTGTCCAATGACTCGGTGTTCAGAAAACTGTTTGCTAAATCTACCTACATTATATATCAAAATCGTTTTACTATTAAAAACGATGATACTTGGAATAACAGCCGAAAAATATAGTGCTAGTAACCAACGTATGATAGTTCTATGGTTTGATGAAATTGGATTGCACTCTGTAAATGTTTCAAAGCAGTTTTTAAGACAGCGCTGTTTCCAAAACAGTTGATAGGCTTTAGTTCTCTGTTGGTTGTTCGACTAAACAAACAGAGTTCGAAACTTTTTTGTTCGACTGTTTTTTTTCAGTATTCGAAAGTTTACACTGTGCTTGATTTTGTTATTTATATAAAACATTTTGATATGCATTTCGATAATGCGGTGAACGGTGAACGGCGACCAGGTGCACGGTGGAAAGATTCTGGTACGAGTACATATAGTTACATTTGACATTTGACTACATTTTGAGATCATCGGGCAAGTTACATAATAGTATATTTAGGTCCTAGACACATACTTTATGATTATGTTATTATGTAATTCTATTCAGACTTATAATTATTATCAGTTTTTCTTTTTTATTTTTAGCATAAAAACATCGTAACTTGTCCCAAATGACTACGTAGGACATCAAAAGGAGATAAACACACATTACGAATGTATACAGCTCGGTTCCCGCTAGCTTCAAAGCAATTTTCTTTTATAATGAAGATATTCCACCGGTGTTATTCAAAATTTTACCTTTTATGAAGCTTGACACAGATTATTCTGAACTAAGCTGGCTCACTCAACACTAATACAAAATTTTAAAAATAAGTGGAGCTAAATTTTAAACATATCCCTAATTTTAGAAATTTTACAATAATTTTGACTTTAGGCGTTTTATTTTTGAAAACCTTAATTAAATTGGTACTTACCTGGTAATACTGTATCGCATCATAATTGAGTCTTTCTTAAGGTTGTCAGGGTTTCAATACTTTATGAATTCGAAATAGTTTAGGAATGAGCTATCTGTATCATCTTTAGTTATGCGGTTTTTATAAAAGCCTCCGGCGTTTTGCTTAGCAATTCAAATTGTAAAGCTTTGAACGGTGCCAGTGGCCAGCGGATTAAATTTAATGATGAGCCCAATTGTGCTTCCATGGCTAAGTTGAAAAGGTCCAGCAAATGATGTTTACAAACAAAATGTAGATGAAAACTTATGTTTCACCAAGATCGGCTAGTATTATGTCTCATAGACTTATTTAAAGGAACGCTTCCTCGATCGAAAAGGTTGAAATGTGTATAAAAAGCTAATATACCCTGGCCACATACATTTGAATGTTTAATTTAAATACAGAAATATTTAAATCGTCTTTTGTTTCAGAGTTTCGTTTTTTATTTCGTTTCCTTGTTATTTTCATTCAACAATAACAATAGTTTTGCTGGCGTCATCATTAATGTTATCATATACTGTTGGTCTTTTTCAATTATCACTAAGGTAAGAAGACTCAAAGAGCTAGAAGAAGAGCTTGAAGAGAATAGGGACGTACTTGCCAGTCAGAGGTCCCTCGCCATCAAGTAGCTCGAGCCAACTTTACTCGCCCATACCGAAACTGGAATGATGATGTTTGGGAAACGGTACTGTTCACTGACGAGTTCCAGTTTTGTCTATGTTTTGTCAGATGATAGAATAGTAAAGGATTGTAGACGACCCGGAAAATGATACGATCAATGCAACATTGTCGGAAGAGAGTCATTATGGTGGAGGGTCAGTAATGGTTTGGGGCGGTATTTGCATATGGGTGCACGTACGGAGTTATATATCGTAGAAAAAGGATCTATGACTGCGGTGCTTTGGGATGTCTTTGGGACGTCGGAATTGGTGTTTTGGAGTTACCAGCACGCTTGCCGGACCTAATTCCGATTGAACATGTTTGGTATCCCAAACCCAAATTCAACACCATCAATAGTAAGAGATCTCAAAATTGCACAAGAAGAAGAGCGGAATGAAATGTTACGAAATTTGATTGATGACTTGATAAAATATATGCCAATCTAGAATGCAAGAATGCAGACATTTTTTACAGCAAGAGAGGGTAACTGATTGTGCCAAACACACGGCAAAAAGACTCCATACTGTCAGAAGCATAGATTTATATATAAATAGTAGATCCGCAATAATAATAATAATAATACCGGACATTTCACACAGCATCATCTGGCCACAAAGTAAGCAGAGCTTGTGTTATGACACATGACTGATATACTACTTATATACTTTTTTTTGTAAATAAATACATATTATACATAGAAACACCCAGAACGAGACAAATACTTGCAGATCATACAAACATTTGTCCCGCGGCGGGAATCGAACACGCAACCTTTTGCGTCTCAACTGGACCTAAACCCACTGCGCCACAGAGGTCGCAATAATATGAGGTCAATAATAATGAGGTCGCGGAACGTAAAGTATCTCTAACGGAGTCAAATAACCTCCTTGCTTCTATGATTCAATCAGTCATGACATCGACTTAAGTTTATTTTCAACAAAATGGCCAAATGTATAGATAAATAAGGTCATAAGAGTTTATATCTTAGGTATTTTAAATCTTATATCAATGACATTATGTAAATATCATCGTGTATGACTTGGCTGGTTTGTCCAGTCAGATCGTATATGGATAGTTCTGAATAAAAATATTAACTAGTGAACTAATTGAACTAGTTGCTGCCTGCAGCTTCGGTTCCTACATACAAAGTAGCCTATATCCGTCCCCAAGACAAAATCTATCTCCTTATCAAATTTTATATGTATTAATGGGTTAAAATCGTTTAGAGTTTGGAAGATAACAATAAAAATTATAAAACACCTAGTCCCGAAAGAGAGGTTAAAAAAAATGTGAGGCGTCACGTGACGGCTGGCAGATGTGAAACATCGAAATATTACAATATTACGAATTTTCACCAGAAAATGATGACAGTTTATTTAATAAACATTTTTACTTTGTATACAAAAATTTTTGATTCAAATATTTTTTAAAATCGCGACAGCTCAATTATTGTAGGTTAAACAGTGTGTAAACAGTTTTATTATGATCAGTTTATTATGTTTATTATGAATATTATGAATATATTATGTTTATTATGAATAATATATTATGAATACAGTTTTATTATTGGTCATAATAAAACTGTTCTAAAACAGTGGCCACCAATATTATGCTGTTTGGTGGTTTAGGTAGATATGTAAATAAAATTTAAACAAAGTGTCGCAAGGTTAGGTAGGTACTTACGAGAAGTCTACCTACTTTAATCTTCTTACCCAGGTGAGCCTAGAACCCATGCATAATAAATGATTCCCAAATAGTAGGAACGTAATACAAGTACCCAACATTTAATGATGACTGCTAGGTTTGCACCTACCTATGTATCTACTCTTGAAATGCAATTGTTCAAAAATATTACCTACCTTCCTACCTACATTTCGCCAAAGATAGATTAATATAGAGAGTATAAATAGAGTAATACAATCACAAGGATCACTTTGAAACGTCTCACATACTAGGTGAATTTAGGTGCCAATTCATCCTAACCCAAGCTCGAGAAGAATTGGCAAGAAACTCGTCTTGGTCCTAGTGCTTTTTTATATGATCCATCTTATAACTACCTTAATTACGAAATACTAATTCAAGAGAGTTTATACATTTCAAGTGTGTCGGCTAACTGTCTGACGGCAGAGCGACATGAGGCCATGCATTCTTATCAATAATATAGTCATCTATATTATAATAAGCTTTCTTCAAAAGACTACCTTTAATGTATGCTTTAAATTTCTTAATAGGTAGTTTAGTAGCATTTTCAGGAAGCTTATTATAGAAGCGCACCGTGTTCCCCATAAATGACTTATTAACTTTTTCTAGTCGAAACCTAGGGATGTATAATTTATGTTTATTCCTAGTGTTGATTTTATGAAGGTCACTATTTTGCTGAATCCCATCTCTATTTTTATGTGTATATAACAAATTTTCATATATATATTGTGAAGCTATTGTGAGAATATTAATTTCTGTAAATATTTCTCTCAAAGATTCTCGTGGTTTCATTTTATAAATGGCACTTATTGCCCTTTTTTGAATTACAAATATTTTACCAATATCAGCTGCTTTCCCCCAGAGAATGATGCCGTATGACATAACACTATGGAAGTAACTGAAATAAACTAGTCTAGCTGTAGCTTCATCAGTAAGCCACCGTATCGCACGAACTGCATATGCAGCGGAACTAAGCCTACCAGCAAGCGTTTCAATTTGTGGTCCCCACTGTAGTTTTGCATCAATATTAAGACCTAGGAAGATCGTGGAATTTATAAGTTTCATTGCCTCTCCATTTATTTCAATGTTGGACGGGCTATGAATAACATTTGGCAAAGTGAATTTGATACATTTAGTTTTTTTGGAATTAAGCAAAAGATTATTTACAGTGAACCAGTTAAGAACTAACGATAAGGATTCATTTACGTTATCGCAAATACTGGTTTTACCTCTATTAACTTTAAAAATTAAAGACGTATCTTTAATTCTCGCAAATAACGTCTGCAAATAAAACTATATCACAAATATTTTTTACAAAAAAAAGTAAATCGTTCACGTATACTAGGAATAAAAAAGGGCCTAGTATCGATCCCTGAAGTACCCCTATATCAATAATTGATTCCAAAGACCTCTTACCACCCACGTCTACTTTCTGGACTCTATTGGATAGATAAGACTGTATGAGGTCAATCGCCCGGTTTTTAATGCCATAATATGCCATAATATATACGTCATTTGATATGGATGGAGTCATCATGATATACTTGTAGATTATATATCAGTACGGTATCTCTTTTATTACTATGTTTGCCAAACTCAAACTTTGACTTATTTCTACCTTATAAGTTACTCTTCTAAGGTCAATAAACTCAACGCTGTAAACAGGTTTATCCTTTCAAAGATTGTAATTAGAAACATGAAACAAAGGGTGATTAGTATCTTTTATGTGGCCCAGCGCTTTTACAGTAACCTATAAAACATCGGACCCCCAATATTTTGTTCAGAAAAAATGGTAGCACTTTGGCAAGCCTCCATTTTGGTTGAACGGGTTTTCCATCTTTTTAATGTAGCCTAATGTGTATTTAGCTCTTTGTTTCAATACGCAGAAGTACGGCCTAAGTAAGGCTTTCAAAGTACCATTAGCTGCTAAAGTATTATAGTTTTACTAACAGACAACGTAAAGCCCTGAATTTGGTATTGAAAGTTTTGAGTCTGACTCTTTAACCTGGAGGATGATAATGGCTACGAGTTGTAAAAAAACCTAGAAGGACAGCAGGATCTACACAAGTTTCCGTGATATCTGAACATTTACTGAAACAAGTAATCGCCAATATTTTAACAAACAATGTAATGTATTGCTTGAAATGAAATAAACCATTATTATTAATTTTACTTAAATTACTTGTTGACCGTTTTTTTGTGGTCGCTACTTTGCAGTATCGTGTCAATCCACCAAAAGTTGATAATTGACATACAAAAACACATACTCTCTCTCTCTCACATACTTACTCTTTAACTTTCTACTCGGCAACTTCACTTTTCGATTTATGGTACTTATCGATGGTATGACTCATTGCATATCATCATCGTTCAGAATCAATGAAATAACAAAACATACATTGTTTCACTTTCAAAACATTCGTGAGTTGTACTACATTTTGACAAACACGGGTTTTGTTCACGTATTATTTTGTCGATGGAGACACTGACACAGTTTCGATTCATCTACATAGAGAATCAGGGTGAGTTTGACCCGCGGTCCGCTCGTTGCCGCTTGAAATCCAAACAGTATCGGTGCCTTCATCGACAAAATAATACGTGAGTAAAACTCGTGTTTGTCAAAACATATATATTGTTTGTTTGAAACAGCAAAAGATATAAGGAAAAGTCAAACATAAATTTAAGCATTGTTTTTAACAAGTGAACGCAGGGAAAAGTTCATGACACGAACAATAAGTATTTTATTTTGTTTATTCTCAAACAATAACTTTCCTCTAAAGCGACTTTTCTATTACAACCCTCTTTTATAATATAAGGCGGTGTCATGGTGATTTCAGCATGATCTCAATTTGATGACACAAAAAGGAAAGTAATGATTTACGTCTAAGGCTGATATGGGTATGACTGATGGAAGGGCGCGAGAAGGGTCCATTTTATGATTTGAGGTACGAAACCCTAAAAAGTAACTACGTAATCACTTAATAAAAGTTCACAGGCTCGCTTAACCTCGTTTTTATTAAAGGTTAAAAGGAATGTGGACTTTTCCGACATTTGTGTATTTCGAGCTCTCAACTTTTTGTTTTGGGCAATGTAAACTTTTTATAAGACAAGAAATAAATATTCCAAAGTAAAAGCTAGTTTGAAATTAACGAACGGATAAAACTAATTCCATCTAAAACTAAATCTAACTAATTTCTTCTTCAACGATGGCCTTAGTTACTTTTAAATAAATATTATAAATTTGCATGCCTAGTAAAGGTAATATTGTACTGGAAACTTATATAAATCTTACTATACTATTACAATATTGTAAACCTACATTTTGACAAATAAATGAATTGAATTGACGACCTCTGTGGCTCTGTGGACTAAGGTACGACTGAGACGCAGAAGGCTGCGGGTTCGATTCCCGCCGCGAGACAAATGTTTGTATGATCTGCAAGTATTTGTCTCGGGTCTGCGTGTTTCTATGTATAATATGTATGTATTTACAAAAAATATATATGTATAAATACTATAGCAGTCATGTGGTACCCATTACACAAGCTCTGCTTACTTTGGGGCCAGATGATGGTGTGTGAAATTTCCGGGATTTTTTATTTTTTTATTTCTATTCAGTTTCCAATTAGTCGCAGATGTAAATCTAGATTGATCACTAAAAAGTACAGCAATTTATCTTTGCTATAAAAAACAGCGAAAACTAACTATTCAAGGGGTATCAGGGGGTAACTTTACAATAGAACTAGTTGCAAAAATACAATTTCGCGTCCAATCCGCTATGTACAGTGTTGCACATGAATCAGTCGCTCTACAAGACAAAAGTAAACAGACAAAACGTTGCGAAATTGCAAAAGTTTTAAATAAATTCAGGCGCAGACCGGCTTCACTCGCGTCTATTTTTCCAGGCTTTAGAGTTTGGAAATGTATCGAAATAAAGTTCAACGTAGGGACATTGCACACCCAGCCCAAATAATAATCACAGTTTTAAAACTAAAGAAATCCGACTTCATTAATATAAAAATACGAAATTTCATTTACTTTGATGCCATATTTTTTCAGCTATTTCGATTAAAAACCAAACTACTAAACCGATTTTGATGCAATTTCTACAATCGGAAAGTATATCTTTTCATATAAAAAAAAATTTAATCAGTTCTAAAATTACGGTGTTATGAGGTAACAAACAATACAACAGAATTGAAAACTTTATTTTTTTGAAGTCCGTTAAAAAGTAAATAATGAATTTATATATAAATGAATTTATTGCGCCTACCATATCTTGACAATAATTTTTATTGACTACAAAATGACCCGGTCTACTTCGTAAAATTCATTAATCAGCCAGCAACCAGCAGCAGTATAGAGGCGAACAAAACAAAATATTATTTAAATCAGTCAACCTATTTTCATGTTTTTGCGAGTAACGCACAGCAATTGAGTATATAGTTAGATAGTTGGGCCTATTGCTTGACACACATGGGTACCTACATAAATGTAGACTATGTCCCGAAGATACAATCTTCTTACCAAATCAAGATTCGTTCAGCTGTGAAACCGTGAAGAGTAACAAACAAACAAACAAACACAAATGCAGAGACACTTTAGAATAAAATAAAATAAGTACATAAATAAAAATTGGTGGACAATGCACACAACACTATCTAGCCACAAACTAAGCATAGCTTGTACTATGGTGACCAGATTACTGATAGAATATGTATTTATATATTTTTAATTTTAATAAGAAACTTTATAACACCCAGATTGAATAAACATCTATGTTCATCACACAAATATTTATCCTGGGAGGGAATCGAACCTTCAACCTAGAGCGCAAAAGGCAGAGCTACTACTAACTGAATTGACTTGTCAGTTTAGTTGATACAAATTAAGTATAGATAGATGTGTAAGTAAATACCTAATACTGTTAGAAACCTATGTTTAAAACACATCTGTAAGTACGTATCAAATTAAATAATGAAACTAAAACGATTTATTATTTAGAAAATAGTCCAAAAGTGTACCTTTGAACCGACTTTAAAAAAAAGAAGGTTTCTCAATTCGACCGTATATACAGTGGTGGTCATATAATTAAGAACGCTGATATAAAGGGATTTTTTTTTTCAAACTCAGACGCAAAACTAATTGCATGCAATTTTTTTTATTTCTCTCGGTATCGTAAAACTTTTCTATAATACCACTGTATTCATTACACTACACATGATACACATGATTAGCTAAATATAAATAAACAAACTTTTTACACTACTTCTAAACAATTCCTATTTACTGGCTGGTCACGTAATTAAGAACGCTAAATAGTTTATACCTTTATTCAAATTTAAATAGAGAACACTCAGTCGATTTGTTACTGTTTGTATAATTTTGGCGCCATTTAGTGCTGTAAAAGATTAAAAGTGATTGCTTCTTATGAAAAAACAATGGGAAAACATATAAGTTGTGATAAATCTACAAGGGAAGTAATAATAAAACTTCGCCGGAAGAATTGGTCCTATAAAAAGATAGCCGACCATCTGCAATGTTCAAAAACGATGGTTTTCCACGCTGTAAAGCATTTCGCTACATATCAAAATACTTCGAATGTTCCACGTGTACCTAAGCAGAGAAAAACAACTCCTCGATATGACCGAAACATCGTTCATATGGCAAAACAAAATCCTTTTAAAGGGTCCAATGAGCTGAGAAAAGAATGTTTTGGTGAAAACAACCCTTCAGTACGCACTATTCAATCAATGCCTCGCTGGTGTAAAGCAGTAATTAAAAGCCGTGGATTAAATTTATTTAATTTATTGATTAATTAAATATTAACTATTAATTTTAGTTAAAAATGTATTAAATTGATTTTTTAATTTTCTGCGCAACATATTTATGTGATTTTTTAAATGTAAGTGTCATACAAAACAATTCCCGAGCAGTTTAATAAATCTTTCTTAATTATTTATCCAGCTTCAGTATTATTTGAACGTGTTACTTTGGTAAAATAAATAATATGTGAAAAAAAATAGTTTGCGATTTTATTCTTTATTCCGAAGCCACGTTGCTCTATTAATGTGGCTATTTTATGACATAACTAGTTGCTTCTCAGAAGGTACACATCTCTGAGTATGACACGATTTAAATAAAAAACTTCTATAATTACAAATCGTTCTTAATTATATGACCACAACTGTATATTTTTTATGTGTGTTCGCGGATAACTCCATCGTTTATGAACCGATTTTGATGATTCTATTTTATATTTTACCATGATAAGGAAACAAAAATCTGATGATGGCATCCCAGGTAAATCGAGGGGAACCTTCGCAAATCGTAGTGGCGACTAGTGCGTTTGTAATTTTTTTCATTAAATATTTTAAAACACTAATTACCTGGTATTTGTTTATATCTATTAGAACTTTACACCTAGATGGGTTGTGGCTGTCATTAGGGATCTGATGATGAAGACGAAGGCCAAGGGACGTCTCTCAACCTTCTAAAGTAGCTACCTTGTGTATAAACATGAGGTCGGTTGTCTTTTTAGTTTTTAAAACGTAATTATAACATCATAAAATACTTATCCCAATATTATGTGTTAAATTATGAGATTGTTACCGATACAAACAAAATTAGATATTTCCTTAAAAAATATAGCTATATTTTTTTTGTAGAAATTGCTTCTTTTATTCTTTGAGATTCTTTGTGTATGTTTTGTGTTTGTAGCTAGTAACAATTTTATTATCTTGATCGAGTTGTTTAGAGAATAACATCTGTAGAATCTATTACAATAGTTTAGTAGACCAATAGTTTCATTTACTTTTACACCAATATCCAGAACCATCGTCATCATGTCACTAACAACAAAGACTGAAAGGTAGTTGGTTGATTATTTTTAACCGTATAGCGAAGAAAACGTTGCGTTTTAATATTATTTAATTTCTCCAAATATCTCGGGTTTTATTTGTAATTTAGGAGATTTTATTCAAATAAAGCTAGTTTTATTGACCAAGTCATATAGTGTGTATAATTGGAACAAAAGCTCTGTGTTTTTTGTCATTCGAGAAAATGAATGCGTTTGATTATTTTATATGAAAGACACCATTTTATATAAAACTAGCGAACCGCCCCGGCTTCGCACGGGTGCAATGCTGATACTAAATATACTAAAGAATGTCTAATGTGATTTGATACCTCTAAAATTATCAGTGTTTCTCTACTATATTATGCATGTTTTATACATTTAAACCTTTCTCTTGAATCACTATATCTATTAAAAAAAACTGCATCAAAATCCGTTGCGTAGTTTAAAAGATCTAAGCATACATAGGGACAGACAGACAGCGGGAACCGACATGGTTTTATACTATGTAGTGATAACAAATGACTAACGACAAGATACCACTTTGTGACGTCATTCTATAAACAATATAAACAGTTGACACTGGCAAAATTGACATACCCTTTACGAAGAACAAGAGGTAGTTGGTTATCTGTACTCATCTGCCAAAGCACAGAATATAATTGATGCGCAAAATGAACCAATGAAATCATGGCAAAATTGCAATCCTTCATTTTTGGACGTTAGCATTGGTGAATATCATAATTGAAAATTTTGAATCAGACTGCTTTGGCGCGGTTGTTATATAATAAACCACTTCTTTCTGGTATTTTGTGGATAACGGACAGGGATTTAATTGTTATGTTACACAACACTATATACTGAAAAAAAACTGTTTATTTTGTGCTTAAAACTTACAAAAAACCTTACGCCTTTTATTTAATAAAATTGTGCTGCAAATGACGACGACCGACGCTAGCACACAATAAATTAATATAACACCGCTCAGCTTGCCATTTCGCCCCTTTGCATCAGGTGAGAAGTGCACTTTGCTCTGTAATATCTTTAAAATGTAATATTTGCATTCTTGCTGAACACGGAAATCTCCTGAGGAAATTTAGTCCTTTTCCGAAGGTAATAAGCAGATGATTTATTTGGCAAATATTTTACCGCATCGGATTTTAAACATAATTTACGGAACAAAGAGATTGCTATTAAAGCTCTTTTAATGTGGAAAGTAATTTATTGTAAAGTTACCTTCAGACCAGCTAAAACAGCGCTTTCACACAATATTTTGGTCAACGTTTGTAGACAAATAAAATAACTTCTCGCGAACAAATTGAAGCTATGAAATTGATTGATAGTCTCCAAAAATGGCGATTTTCTATTCAATCAATAAAACAGGGTTTTTTCTATCCGGGCCCTTTTCAATGAACGGTTAAGTCTGGTTCATTTCTTATTTTTTGTGAATTATTTTGGGTGGAATCGTGATAGAGAATCTGAAAAACTAAAACAAAAACATATATAATGCGATAATTACATTACACAACAGCAAATAAAGTACTATTTTACTATACTACCTGGTGATAGTATACTGCAGGCAAGAGTCCATCTCGGTGGGTAACAGCACAGTGAGCACCAGATATTCAGCCTCCAAGCAGTAAATAATAAATAAATAATAAATATTGGTGGCCAATGCACGCAACACAATGTAGCCCCAAACGAAGCATAGCTATGACTAGATGACTGATAGAATACTTAGATATTTTTATATAATATACTTATGTAACTTTATAACAACCGGAAACAGAGCAGACACGTAGTATTTTTTTTGCCAGACATTTCAAACTGCATCATCTGGCCCCAAAGTAAGCAGAGCTTGTGTTATGGGTACACATTACTTGATATATGATATGATATGATATGATATACTACTTTTATCCTTTTTTGGTAAATACATACGTTTTATACATAGAAACGCCCAGACCCGAAACAAATACTTCTAGCTCATACAAACACTTATCCCGCGGCGGGAATCGAACCCACAACCTTCTGCGTCTCAACCCGACCTTGGCCTACTGCGCCACAAAGGTCGCATATGTGCATCACACAAATGTTTATCGAACGATTGTTTATTGAACGACACTTTTATAGTCAGAGGTTCCATGTCGTTTATCGAATAGGCTCGTTTAAAGCTTGAAATTGATTGAAGCTTCGGAATACGGATGCGGTTTCATTTGTTTGATATATCGAACGTTTGAATTGAATGGGACAGTTTTTCAATATTTGTTTTAGAACCCAGTTGGATTTATTGGACATTAGTTTTTGCACGTGGTTTTGCACGCCTGGGATATACATAAAAAGTAACCTATCCAGGTCATAGATTGCATCTATAGAAACATAATCACAGTAAGGTGTTACGTTTTAATATAGCTAAATTAAAGGCATTTTAATATTAAAATTATCCTAAAACTGCAAACTAGAGTAACAATAATAAACCTACCGATTTTTTATATCGAGGTTTGGTATGTCAGGTATGTTACCTTAATGAGTATGCCATATCTTACTTAACATACCTGACATAGTTCTGTTTACTTTACTTATAAAGTTAGAAAAGTTTCACTTCACTAATCGATAATCTACAGATGGGTCTGTCTTGCTCAATACTTTACAACATCTACGTATTTCACATTCATATAAGAAAATTTCAGTGTAAATTGCGAACAAGGATGGTAACCGAACCGCGGATTAAACTCACTCTCATGAAGATTTATTATTATAGTATATATATTATCATTATTCATTAATTCATTCATTAATAATAATTAAAACATTGACCAAATAATAAGAGTATAAATCCGTAAAAAAACTTCTGCAATTTAATTCTGCTTCAACGGATCAAGTCTCAAGTTGCAACGAATTGTATTAAAATGTAAATGATAAGTTCAAGAATTATAGAATCTGTCATGCAAATAAAGTTCATAAGAATTGCCGCTTTGCCCGAGTTCGTGAAAGCAAGTCGGTACATTTAAACTGTTTCTCGTAGTTCCCCACTAAATCCCTACTGAACAGATTTAATGTTGCATCTCTGTTTTATTAAATATAGTTGAGGCTTCTCTTGCTACTCTAACTTGTAGAGAGCTTGCGACATCTGGATGGACTAGTGTAGTTTATAGAGTTGAATATACTTTACAAATACCGGTTATTTAAATAAATACTGGTGGACAATGCACACAACACCATCTAACCCCAAACTAAGCATAGCTTGTATTATATTGACCAGATGGCTGATAGAATACTTATATATTCATAAATACATTAATACGATACGTTATAAAACCCAGACACAGAACAAACATCCATGTATGTCACACAAATGTGTGTGTCCTGGAAAGGAATTGTAACATCAACCTACAGTGCAGAAGGCAGAGCAACTACCAACAGTTAGTGAAAAAATTAGTAAGAGAAAAACTACACGTAAGATCAAAGATGCCGGGAACTGGCCAATGGAACTCAAATGGAGCTGAGCAGGTCAACAGAAACAGGACTTTCTGTCGTTTTTTGGCAAGGTAGAAGATATAGACAAAGTAGAGCGCCGCAGATGGACAGGATTAGAAACACAAGAACTAAGGGAATTGTTAAGTTTATTCACCCAGCTGTGGGTGTTGAGGATAAAAATAACAAAAAAAAAATGGTGGACATCCAATCGAATAGACAACCAATTTTTACTAAGTTCGCTCTGAGGCGTTCTAGGTAGTATATATTTGTGTTCAGTTAGGTCCAATATTTTACTACTCCATTGACCAAAATGAGTCTTTTCCTCCGATACGAGAACTCTCCATCTTCTTCGGTACTTTGCAATCTTCTGTCATTTAATAGCATCAAGCTCACGCAGATCAGCTTCGAGTCTCTCGCTCCAACGATTTTGGTGATATTTGGGATATTTGGTCAAATATTTTACACCTTAAATTTTTTTTTAATGATCTGCAAGAATATGTCTCGGGTCTGGGTGTTTCTATGTATAATATGTATGTATTTAAAAAAAAAAGTATATAAGTAGTATATCAGTCATGTGGTACCCATAACATAAGTTCTGCTTAGTTTGGTGCCAGATGATGTGTGAAATGTCCGGCATTATTATTATTATTTATTTTGTTTAATATTTTCTAAAGCCAGAGAAAATATTGATTAATAACGGTGGTTAGCATTATTGTTTTATATATTAAAATACTTTAATATTAGCATTGTCTTTATACATCTATCTGCGTCTGTCTCCGGCTAAAGCTACAACCTTAGCGAGAACTTTTCAAAAGACTGCGCAGATGCGTTCTTACACCTTTTTATTTTAAAGTTCTTGCCAATTAGCAAGATTTATAGTAACGATGTAACAAGTGGTACAAAAGCTTTAGCTTTTGAGGACAGCTGTTACTCATTAATATTCTGTCTGCAAAAAATGATAAATCTAACAAGAAACCGAAAAAATATTGATATGATTTAGCATTGGAAATTACCTACTTTAAAAAACCTATAACAATGAATTTTGAAACCACCGAATATAACACCAAATACTATAAAAATTATAGAAACATTGTGGATGTATTATTTATTTTATAATTGTATAATAGGTAGGTACGTGAAAATGATCTATTTATATTAAAGATGAAAGATTTATATTAAACTTTGTACCTACCTAGGTAAGGTAGGTACAAAGTTTGTTGTTTTCTGTTCATCAATTTTGCTTTATAAATTCTCAGTAAAAGCTTGAAGAGCGCTCAGTTTCCTTGTTACGAGATATTGGAGCACTGGCTTGGATTAAGTGGTCACCTAGATATCGCCACAATGTGGCAAAATGTTGCTCTATATTGAACGGACGGCAAAGCAAATTGCTTTGTATTTTCTTTGGTGTGAAGATCGTATAAGTACAAAATAAGAATGTGAAAATGGTGCTACGATACTTATTTGTAAAATATATTCAGAATAAATCGCCACAATTTTTGTTAATGCTTTTAATGGAATTACATAATTTATAAATTTAAGGTTATCCCATTAAAACTTTAGCAGAAACGGTTAGCCGTTGAAAGCTTTTACTGAATCGCTTAAGCTCACTACCCCATGCAGCATTATGTATTATGGATTTGAACTTATGTATTTCGAGATATACCTACTCTTTTATTAAGGATTAACTGACCCGTGACCACTTCGTTGGGCGGTTACAATTTCACAAAAAACATTAAAGAACTAATATCCCTCTTAAGAAAAATATTGCTTTTCAAATTATTGTAATAATTACAAAGATTGACAAAGTTACGGATAAACATTGATAGATGGCGCTAGCGCACACCCGCAGCTTCGCCCGCCCCGTTCCCGTTCCCGTTGTTTTTCCGGTATAAAAAATAGCCTATATCCTAATCCAAATTACTAAATATATTCATTTTAAGTTTCATCAAAATCGGTCCAGCGGTTCTCGAGTTATAAGTGATGTAACTAACAAGACTTTGCTTTATATATGTATATAGATTTGATTAGCACAGGATAGAGGTCGTTTGAAGGGAGATAGTAAGGCCTTTGACCTCTAGTGGAACGATGCAGACAGATAATAATAATCATTCAAAATTGTATCTTTATGTATTCTGGTATCACGTTCCTTTAAACGAATAAACGCGTTACAAGAACAGTGTTACGAGAGGAAGAGAAGCACAAATGGGCTGCAGCTTAAATTATCGAGACATTTCCCCGATTGGTAGGGGATTGTCGGATTTTCTTCGAACAAACCAATACTTTCCAATAAAATCAGGCCAGATTAAAGGATTGATGCATCCACAAAACAAGAGAACGAGAAAGTCCAATGCTGAAATTGTTACTACATAATGCTAAACAGAATTACGTTTTGGTTTATGGTAATTAGTATTTATTTGACTTTATTATACTACTAAATTTAAATAAATAATGCCGGACAATTTACAGCATGAGTGATATAGTAGGTAATACAATAAACTATGAGTGTCTTAGCATCAGCATTATCATAAAAAAAAATCAGATCAAACCTTTTAGATCTGCAATAGGCAGATCATTTTATTTCAGAATCAAATTTACACTTTTCGGGTTTCAGTGGAATGCCGTGTTACAAGCATTTGAAACAAAATATAAGGTCCCTTGTCCACAATTGAAGTACCTACAATTAAAACATTACAAGGAAATAAAGCCTTTTAATAGCCGTTTTTTGCGATGTGAAAAATGCCCGGAGTTATTTTTCAGGCGTTACTACGTGATGGGAAATGAAAACGCTCTGACCTCTGATTATACATCATTCGATTCGGATGAACTGACTTATACATTAACGTCTATGGTGTTTAATATACCCCATAGTGAAATCTTTAATAATTTTAGTTGGCCAAGTTGCACTGACGCTTATCGAATCGCTGTATAATTCTCTATATGTATAACTATTATTATAGATAAATAATAAATATTTGTGGATGCAGACGACACTATCTAGTCCCAAACTAAGCATAACTTATGTTATTGTGATCAGATGACAGATAAAACTCCTATATTTATATATATAATTCTACTGTACGTGTGTATGTCACTGAACTCCTACTAAACGGCTGGATCGATTTTGATGATACTTTTCAAGTTCAAGTGTATTCGAGAATGGTTTAGATTTACAATTAGATAATTTATTTTTATTGTTTTTAAAACGCGTGGACGAAGTCGCTAACGGGACAGCTAGTATATTATAAAATAATACTTGTGACAAGTATGATCTATGACACCTAGACATAAAATAAACATCTATGTTCATCCCCTAATTTATCCTTATAGGAATTCAAACCACCATACTACAACGCAGATGGCAGTGCTACTACTAACTGAGCTGCGTGGCCAGTATTACTATTATTAATGACTTATTACAACAGGAAAACTATGATTCATAGAAATTAGTATCGCTTTTTATCGTTATCTGACACACAATGCGTTGAGCATCACGAGAAACATTGAATATCTTCACTTTATCATTGAAGTACAAAGAGTCTGAAAATCTAAAATATTAGAATGAAATCTTGCTGGTTCGGTAACTCAGCCGAATGGAGTGGTTTCGAATCGCGTAATAAATAATAGCAAGTGCCACCGTGCCGAGGTGTAATTTAGACAAATGATCTAATAATTTTTGGCAACCCACAAATGTGTGAAGTAGATCCATAGATTGGTGTTAAACAGACGAGAAAAAATATAGAGTAACCGCTGCCTAATATCAAAGTGAAGTTCATTTACTAAATCAGTATGTTAAGTTTATTTAAAACAAGCATTGGCCCGCACGCCTTGCAGTAGTATCTATTAACATTAAAAGTAGTTATTTTCTATTCCAAATCACAGACAGTCTATTTATCTAGGTTTGTCTAAACACTAGGTTCTCGATAACAAAAGTACTAAAAATAAATTATTACTAAGCATCAAACACTTTCAGCAATATTAAACAAAGTAGGTAGGTAACTATAACAACAAGTGGAATGAACAACGATAATTTTTTAATAACAACTCTGGTTGGACACGTTCAAACGAGCGTCTTTACAAAACATGGTTGTAACATGTGATTGAGACTTGTCTCTCTAAATCACACTATATACAATTACATAAAACCAAGCCAATCGCGATGTGTCAAAAACGCGTAGGTCGTCTAAAAACTGCTTTACTTTTACGAGTAGTGTTCCGTCCTCTTCTTTTCGTTGTCTATGGTGGTGAAACGAAAAATTGTCATGAAACCCTCATTGTAATGTGACCATTTGGAACAAGATTGACGAAGGACATTGACGAATCACTCTTCTCGGCAAATCGTTTCGATATAACGGAAGGACAACCTCTGTGGCGCAGTGGGCTAAGGCCTGGTTGAGACGCAGAAGGTTGCGGTTTCAATTCCCGCCGCGGGACAAATGTTTGTATGATCTGCAAGTATTTGTCTCGTGTCTGAGTGCTTCTATGTATAATATGTATGTATTTACAAAAAAAATATATATAAGTAGTATATCAGTCATGTGGTACCCATAACACAAGCTCTGCTTACTTTGGGGCCAGATGATGATGTGTAAAAAAATTCCGGGTTTATTTATTTATTTATACGTCGAATTCAGTCTGTTGCTGGGGATGAGAATTTTTAAAAGTACTACCGATATTACTTTCCATCGTTCAAAATGAGTCGAAATGATGTTACTTAAAGTAGGATTTTCTACGATTATTATCTCGATGTAAGTTGATTTCAAGAGTAGGCCCATAGTGTCAAAATCGTTGGACCAAATTACTGAATATGTACTATGTAAGTGGTTAACAAAATTACCCTGTTATTTGAATTGATACTACTCATAATAATATTGTAGTATTGCCTTTTAGAATAAAGAGAGATCGTTTAGTGGCTCCGATCCTAAAGTGGGTTCGAACCCCTACTCTCAAACTGTAAGGGAAACATCGCGAGAAACCGGCATGCTGTACAACCAAAAAGTTCAAAGACGAAGCCAAGTGCACGAAATGAGCATTTGAAACATTTTAATTCATTTACCACACTGGTTGAAATAACTTGTAACACGATAAAGAGAAGCCTTGTTGAATCATTTTCCCGGTATCATCGATTTTGTATACTAAATTTGTAAGTACGTATACATACCGAGAAACCTCATGGCATGTTGCTAGAGGGATACAATGTACAATAAATTATCAGAATATCTGCACGCTCCCGATACCCGATATCCTCTGTTTAATTAAACAATACCGTACTCAGTGTTATTGTATTAGAACTGTTATGTCGCAACAGCGGAAATTGGAATCAGACTCATATTGTAAGAACGGCAAAGTTTGGTTGTCTGTTTTTGGAAATTAACAAAAGTTTGGCTGATTGACTGATTGTACTAAATAAACATTAATATTTGTATAATTATCGCGTGACCTAAGAGCTGCTTTTTGGCACAGATATTAGCATTGCCATTCAACGTAACAATGCTACCAGTGTTTTCGTGACTCTGCCCTATTATTTTTTTTGAAGTGAAAACTTCTTTTAGCGCGGTACGCATATTTTTTGATGAGGTAAAACCTCTTGACTCGCGACACCGTTACCGAGATGCAGGGTTGACGCGCTCGACCCATTTGATTATAAGTCTTAATTCACATGTTTACAGTCTACTTTTGTAAATCAATGATGTTACTTTTGTATGGAGAAGTTTACTGAGTTAGGTTCTTTGATATATTATCTACATTCTGAACAAAAACATAATAGAATATTAAATGTGTTTTAACGTTTCTAATAACTAATAAAATACAATTCATAAATAAAATGCATTCATAACACAATAACCCAATAACCCCAGTACCCATTTAAAAAAAGTCTAGCGCGTTAAAATAAGTTTTTACTTCTGTCGGCACTCCCGGAGTGCAAGCCGTAATTTTTTCTTTTTAAAACGCCAGGACGAAATCGCGTACGGACAGCTAGTTGTTGTATATTTTTCTATGCATTTCTGTAAATAAATGCTTAGTTATAGAATGTATAATAGATAGATCTATTTCTATACAGCTAATCTATAAATGAATATATAAGATATTAATATAGAATACACGTACATTTCTGCGCTTGACGAAGTAATACGTCTGCAGAGAAGGTCGTTACGAGGGATGCTGTTTACGGTGTTGGTGTTTTTTCGCTACAGTGCCGAGCGAGTCAATTGTTTCTGAGGATGCCTCGTGGAGAGGCGAACACGGATCGAGTTTCTTTTGGGTCTAACTCATAAGAATACGTAGATTCACCTGTTCAATATTTGCCTTCAAGCCTGAATTATTTGCCTATTTATATAAAAACAATTCGGCTTAAGAGGCTTATTACATTACGATCGTGATTTTTTATTAAATGCCGATCTTTGGCGTTCTTATTCAGAGAAACTGATAGTCTTCGTCAATTTTTACTTATTGTATGGTGGAGAATAGTTATCATTATAGTTCATAGCGGCCTCGCTTTTCGCATTTTTTTATAAATTATTTATATAAAGCCGAAATTCCGAAGCAAGTATGCAAATAAAATGCGCAAAGGCACTTTTTCAAGCTCGTGGATTGAACGACTGTACTATAAAAACGAAATGAAAAATATACCACAACATCTCTAATCTCTAATGCCGCCAGTATCTTGGGAACGCTGCCCTCTTGCAGTGATCTGGATCAGTTGAGCTATCTATAGATCGTTTTAAACGGTCCTTAGATAGCTCAACTGTTTCACGTGTATTTTATATTATTGTATATTATTTTGTACATTTCTGTAAATATTTCTGTAAATAAACTTCATATAGTGGTTGAGTTTATAGCGGCCTCGGAATTCAGAAATATGTATTTACAAAGTATCTACAAAAAAAAATCCCATTCAAAACTATAAATCTACTACAAAATGTTCAGAATTAGCTGTAAATTTCTCCTCATTCCATTAATACTATCGAATAAAATGTATGCTAGAAGAAACGTTAGTTCATAAGCAATAAAATTATATTTCTTTTAAATAACACTATAAATAAACGTAATTACAACTGCGCAAAATGCACAAAATCATTACAAAGTATAAAACAAAGTCGCTTTCCGCTGTCTGTCTGTCCCGATGTATGCTTAGATCTTTAAAACTACGCAACTGATTTTAATGCGGTTTTTTTTAATAGATAGATTGATTCAAGAGGAAGGTTTACACGTATAATACATGCATAATATAGTAGATAAACACTGATAACTTTAGAGGTTTCCAATGTGGTGTCGTAAATAAACTCATATTTTTGCGCTTACATTGCAAACGCTGTCTGAACCCTACGAGATAGATCAAAATAATGTACTACAGTAGTGTACACCCTCAAAAGGTCTACAAAAAAGTCCACGATGGTATATGTCTATCTCTTAGGGATAACCATTCTGTGGTATAGTTAGTATCAGCATTGCACCCGTACGAAGCCGGGGCAGGTCGCTAGTAAATTATAAAATGCGATGCGTGGGCCGCTCGAACTTAGTTCACCTACTCAGTACTGCGCGAGCGCTCGTAGACGTTAGACCAGTGTCGAATTTTTACGCGCCAAACGAAACGGATTGAGCGTAGTTTACGCTCATTTCTATCGTTTGGCGCATATAGTGCGACTACCTCGTTTTAATCAATGTATTGAACATTTATCAAAATGGAAAACTAATGTTGACTCGTTATATTTATTTACGAGTCTTTACTTACTGACTGTAATGTTTATTTTTAGCATGGGTAAAAAGCCTCCGTGTATAAATCTGTCGCTAAAAAATCTTTTTTTACGCTATTTAGTGACCATCTGCTCGTTAACTGAAAGAGTAATAGTTATAAAAGATATATGTTTGACAATCTCCGTGGTGCAGTGGGCTAAGGTCCGGCTGAGACACAGAAGGTTGCGGGTTCGATTCCCGCTACGAGTCAAATGTTTGTATGATCTGCAAGTATTTGTCTCGGGTCTGGGTGTTTCTATGTATAATATGAATGTATTTACAAAAAAAAATTGTATGTAAGTAGTATATCAGTCATATGGTACTCATAACACAAGCTCTGCTTACTTTGGGGCCAGATGACGCTGTGTTAAATGTCCTGCATTATTTATTATTATTAATGTATTTTCTATATTTTTCCTACTACTTCCACGTTTTAAATTGTTTTTAAAATAATTTTTAGTTTTAATAATATAACAATGAAATAAAGTCTAACATATTCAATGACTTGACATCGTTTTAACTTGCAGCTTACGGTAATAGTCGGAATCTAAGTTAATTAAAACATTACTCGTTAAACTTTTTTCTGAATTCCTTTCAGAGGTTTCCTAAAAAAAACGATTCCAGTAAATACGCGTCCAGATAATTTGATTTGGGAGTCTCCTTAATATTTTTTGGGTAATAAAGCTATTTTGTCTATAATGACGATTTGTCGATTCCCGTCGCGGGACAAATGTTTGTATGATCTGCAAGTATTTGTCTAGTATTTGTCGGGTCTGGGTGTTTCTATGTATAATATGTATGTATTTACAAAAAAAAAGTATATAAGTAGTATATCAGTCATGTGGTACCCATGACACAAGCTATGCTTACTTTGGGGCCAGATGATGCTGTGTGAAATGTCCGGTATTATTATTATTATTATCTGTACAGATAAATAAAATACTGATATAAGTGCCTAAATAAGTGCCTAATGTAGGTATAAATTGGTGACCAGTTAACACACCGCTTTCAGTCTTTGCCATAAAGCTGTAGGGTCTGCAATGGTCACAAAGGCTCTTGTAATACTTTACTTCAAAGATAGACAATATATTATTTTAAATATAAATAATAGAAATATAATACATTTATTTAGCAAGGTTATCTATTTCAAATGAGACTTTGTTAACATTCAAAGGAAGGTCTGGGTACTTAGATACCTACTCGTACATACTTAAGCCGATATTGTCTACTTCTTTGGACTTTTAAGTGTTCTTTTGTGTCTACTAGATAAAAATAAATTGAATAAATAATAAATAAATATTAGAGAACAATGCACAGAACATCATCTAGCCCCAAACTAAGCATATCTTGTATTATGGTGACCAGATGATTGATAGAATACTTATATATTTTGAAACACATACTTTAGATACTTTATAAGACCCAAACACAGAACAAACACATGTTTTCATCACACAAATGTTGGTTCTGGTAGGGTGTTGAACCCCCAACCTACAGCGCAGAAGACAACGCTACTACTAACTTAGCTGACAGGCGAGTCAAATGAATTGGAGTACCGTGGTTTTACACAAAAAGTAGGTGCAACATCTATTTTACCTTGACCATAAAAAATATGGTGAAAACGAGTATTATTATCTGTTGTATACTATTATTTAACTATTTTATATTGTTTATCAGGCAGAGTGGCGTCAGTGGAGAAGAAACTTTACCCACCTCAGCTTGCTGGAGTGGATCCATGAACGAAAGATTTCAATTACAAATAACTGCTCTGTAACTTGACGCCACCTAAATCATCAACAGATGAACTTAGGCCAATGATGATGATGATTTTGTATCCTATCTTATAATCACATAGTTAACTAGCGTGGCGTTTAAGTATGATCTGTCCTTGTCATTCTAGAGTTGACGAAATAAGATAGCAATAGATTTAAACAACTCAAATTTAAACAGCTAGTGTAGGAAAGGATAGTCTTATTATCTACTTATTACTCTATTCCAATAGGGTATCTTTCCGTATACGTTTCCGTAAACATCAACCGCACTAGCGTTGTAAATTACTCTTACCATAAAGTAAGGCATCTATCACGCGAGCGGAGTCACGGGATATAGATATATAAACATAAATATTAATATCTGATTCTGTCGTATTTCCCGAAGCAGACGTAATTTGTTTTCCTTCGTTATATTTCCTTTCTATTAAATATTAAAACCGAAAGGTTTTAGGGGTTCCCAAGCCAAATAGCAAATCCACAGTCAAGTAATATTTGGTAGAAAATCTTATTATACAAATATTCTATCAGTCATCTGGTGCCCAGTACAAGCTATGTTTAGAACTATATTGTTGTGTTAATGATCCATCAATATTATTTTTTCTTAATCGAAACTAGTATTATGAAGAGAAAAGATTTAACTGTTTGGATGTTTATTTATAATGAACAATATTCGGATATTCTGCCCGCGGCTTCGCACGCATAGCACGTATATAAAAAGTAGCCAATGTCCATTCTTAGGATACAATCTATATCCAAATTTACCAAATTTAATTGACGCAAAAATAAAAAAAAGTTCAGTTGATCCGATTGCTACCAAACTTCACAGGATCACCCGTTAGGACAATTTGAAGATTTCCTATAAAATCATCGAAATCGATCCACCCGTTTCAGAGTCTATAAGGAACATACATTCACACATTGCCTTTTATATATTATTAGGAAGAAGCTGCCATTTTGCATAGCAACCCTGCCAATCGAATATAAATACGAAGCGCGCGCCTGCAACGGACCCACTTTTGCTTGAGACTTCGTAGCGACAACACCTTCCACTTACCTACATATTGTGTTATTTTGATCGTTTTGCTGTTATAATGATTATTTTGGATAAGAGTCTATTTCAGTTCATTTCGAGTAGTTTTGATTTGCTGTAAAATTAATTTATTTAGTTCGTTTGTAATTTTTTTTGTTTATTTAGCTGAAATAGCTAACATCAGAAGTGGGATTGGCCCAATGCCAATCATCTCTTTTGACCTTTTAGAACCAGAGTTAACCAGGCAAATCAAGCTAACGAGCTTCCAGCAACGCTTGGTGCGCCTTAATGCGCTGGAAACTAGTCTACCCACATCTAGCAACGTGTCAGCGACGATGTCGCCTGCAGCCCGCGCCATTGAGGTGCCTAGCGAGTTCGATGTGTCTGCACCACCGTTACCACCCGTAACACTGCCACCAGCAGTACCTGCTTCGAGTGCCAGCACAGTTGATGAATCCCTCGGTAGTACTTTGGGCACGCTGGACGCCACTGATCGTCTCATTGGAGCATTGAGTGCGTTAACTAAGGTCAGATCAAACCATTTTTATATTTAAAATTGTGATCCTAGTCTACACGGTATCGATTCTTGAAGAAGTAGAACGAGCGCGATATCAATCGCTGGGACGACAGCGAGTCCGTATCGCAAACTGCTTGAAAGGGGACGCTCGTTGCTGTTTCAGAGAGTGGGTCAACACCGACCGCTTTTGGTCAAACTTGAAAACCGAGTTCAAGCCACTATACTCACGAAGAATCGATGTCGCTTATATTTTATATGACGTCATGAGTACAAACTCCGACAGTTATTCCTCATACGTGGAACACGGCGACGTTCAATTTTACGCCTGAATGTGGTTAAAGAATTAAGTGACGAATTAACCGTCGCAATTGTAATACGCGGAATAACTGACGCACAGATACGTGCCGCTGCAACAAATGCTCACTTGCTACTTAAAGAAGTTGTCGAATTTCTATCTATTTACACTAAGCTAAAACGAAATTCATCTGTAACGGCTGTAAGAAGTTCCCATGGTAGGAATACTACTGAAACTTCCGAAAGCGACCTAGTAGTGGCCAGTCACTTGACATAAAGTATTTCGTGCGGCGCTGTTGGTCACCCACAGCGTTTATGCCTAAAACAACCTAGAAAAGATGGGTCAACAGCAACAGAAGCTACAAAGAAACCTGAGCCATGAACTTTTTGTAAGAAACCGGGCCGTGAGGTCACTGTATGTTTCACGAAGCTAAGATCTGACGCACATAACAAAAACAATGTAAATTTTTGTCGCGAGTTGAAAGGCTTAGCAGACGTTACGACAACGGTTATTCAGGGAATACCTACTGACGTGCTGATAGACAGTGGATCGCATGTATCGCTCATTTCTGAATCTGTACTCAAACATTCTAAATGTTCACAACTACCTGCTTTTCGTTTTGCGCTGCATAGGGAGTCAGGACATTGAATGTAATAATCGTGTCATTCTAATTGTCGAGTTCAGTGATATTTCCCTAGAAGTGGACATGTTTGTCATACCTTTTGAGGTAAAGATATTTTGATGTCTGAGTGTACCAGTACTGATAGGTACAGACATCTTGAACCTATAGTGTCACCTACATTTGTGCAAACATTCTCCACCGGAATGCACAAATCTCTAGTAGCAAACACAGTGTAACGCTTGTCAATTCAAACGAATAATTGGTAATTAAGACTTCTCTTGATGGTGAGTACCGTGTAAAGTTAATTTTTCATCAATTTAAAGAAAAGAACGTTTGTGATCACAGTACCTTCTTGAATATTTAGATCGTACAATTTCTGAAGGTCAGGTTAGACCGAGCGACAGTAAGATTCTACTTTCCATCACTGTGCCCACGAACGTATGACAGGTCCGGCAGCTACTTGGTCTAGCTGGATACTTACGACGTTATATAACAGGCTACGCAGTTTTGCAATTTTAGACAAAACTGCACATGACACGCTAACTTGGCGCCTCTGTCTACACAAGGTATTGAGCTACGGCTTTGTATATGGACATGCTAACTAGGCGCCTCTGTCGACACATGAGCCATCGAGCTAGGAGTCTGCACATGACACGCTAACTTGGTGCCTCTGTCTTCACATATGGTATTGAGCTACAACTCTGCATATGGACATGCCAACTAGGCGCCTCTGTCGACACATGAGCCACCGAGCTAGGAGTCTGCACATGATAGGCTAACTTGGTGCCTCTGTCTACACATATGGTATTAAGCTACAACTCTGCAATATGGACATGCTAACTAGGCGCCTCTGTTGACACATGAGCTACCGAGCTAGGAGTCTGCACATGACACGCTAACTTGGCGCCTCTGTCTACACAAATATCGTATTGAGCTACGACTCTGCATATAGACATGCTAACTGGGCGCCTCTGTCGACACATGAGTCATTGAGCTAAGACTGCACATGGCATGCTAACTTGGCGCCTCTGTCTACACATATGGTAATCAGCTACGGCTCTGCATATGGGCATGCTAACTGGGCGCCTCTGTCGACACAACCATCGAGCCTGGAGTCTGCAAATGACACGCAAACTGGGAGCCTCTATCTACACATATGGTATTGAGCTACGGCTCTGCATATGGGCATGCAAACTGGGCGCCTCTGTCACACATGTGCCATCGAGCAAGGACCTCTGCACATGACACGCTAACTGGGCGCCTCTGTTTACATATGGGGCATTATGCTACGGCTTTGCATATTATTAACAAGCTAACTAGATGCCTCTGTCTACACACGAGACATCGTGCTATTTCTCTGCATAATAAACACGCTAACTGGGCGCCTCCGTCTACACATCACATCCGACTCTGCACACAGGCAAACACGCTAACTGGGTGCCTCTGTCCTCATAAAGTACTGTTAGACATGCAATATGCCTCTGTCATACGTGTTTGATTCGTATACACCAAATGTAGTGTATATCCTATAACTAGAGACTGAATAAAACTCATGGTGTATTTTTTTTATTCTCACCCGAAGAAAATACCTTGTCTAGTCCATCAAATAGTAGAAGCAGTGTAGATCAGCCTGCTTCCAACTCACAATGTGAGACTAGTCACCGGGGTCCACTGGATGCTGATGCTGCCAACAACGGGAACCACAGCACGAGCTCGCACACTGCCTCGAATTCGATTGCTGAACGTCATCAAGACTGCTCGACTATTCGAGAAGGTGTTCCTGAGCTATAAAAGATGGTCGGGACAACCACGTGTCAGGAGAAGCCGTATTAGGAAGAAGCTGCCATTTTGCATAGCAACCCTGCCAATCGACTATAAATACGAAGCGCGCGCCTGCAACGGTGGGTCCCTTTTGCTTGAGACTTCGTAGCGACAACACCTTCCACTTACCTACATAGTGTTATTTTGATCGTTTTGCTGTTATAATGTTTATTTTGGATAAGAGTCTATTTCAGTTCATTTCGAGTAGTTTTGATTTGCTTTAAAATTAATTTATTTAGTTCGTTTGTTATTTTTTTTTGTTTATTTAGCTGAAATAGCTAACAATATATATAGAAAAAATAAACTCTCAAACTATTTAACATATTTTACCGATTCAATTATTACCTACATTATTTTAAATAAATCAAGCTACATTATCAGAGAGTAACGTGGGCTGTATTTTTTTGCAAAATATTAAAGAACCCTACGACCCTAAAATACATTATTCGGGGTGCGCTGCGGAAACTATTGACGATACATAAAATAGTGTACTACTACATGGTTATAGGGCTCATAATTACCCACAAAAGTCTGCGAGGCTATGTGTTTTAGTATTGTAGTTAAGTTAAGTACAGACTTACCCACAAAAGTCTGCGAGGCTATGTGTTTTACTATTGTAGTTAAGTTAACTCAAACGCGTAGACAAAGTCGCGGGCGTTCCTGCCTCTTTGTTAATAAAATAACTTCTAATATTTTTCATATTTATAATGTCTAGGTCTGTTGACTTAGCAAAGATTAATAGCTTTTTCTTATGTGCTTAGATCATTAGGGCACTGATTGGTTTTTACACACAAGGATAAATTAAAATTCAAATGAATTTTATTCAATACAAAAGTATCACTTTGAATCGTCTTAGAAGCTATGTAGGATACCGATTTCTTCGAAGCCAAGTTCAATAGGCATAAGACACAATGGTATAAGCACGTGGCTCTGTTTTAGACCTACCTATTATTATCGCGTGTACACAAAATCAATCAATACCATATTCAACTAGATACACGTATATAATTATAGTAATTGGCCATTACACAGACTGGGCTATTACGAGTATGATTTGTGTTCTAGCATCTAGAGACTGAGTGAAAATATGAGCGTTTAGACACAGTTCTTGCAAGGATTATATTCAGATCAATTCATTCCATTTCATTTTATTCTACCATTCGAAAGACACGATATTGATAGTACTTCAAAACTTACTTACATCGATATAGGAAACTTTACAGACAGATACATAGTTTTTCTTATTAGACCTTGGAAATAGCATTCCCCGAACTCGTAAGCTTTCTGATTTTAGTTCATTGAACTATAGTGCTTTAGGCGTTTCGTTCATTGAGCTTATATGCTACCCTGTTCTTTGTGAGTCTATGTACTTGTAGAGGTTTATTCGGCGATAAATCATATATTAACTGTGTTAAATCTTCTCTACATCACAGCAGCGGTTCGACTATCGTTTTGAAATGACTGACATTTCTTTTACAATCAATTTCGTAATCCTGCTCTAATACTACGTCAAGACAATACGACAATATAAATATGACAACAAAAGGCTATCAATTTGACTGAATTCGATAAATATTGCAATGACGTTATTGAATATGTCAAAATCGGTTGTCCGAGTAGAACTATCGGAATACCGAACGTCGAGATTTAAATGTAGGTCTTCTTCCCTTCTTCAGTATCTGTCTTGATGTGTATTTTGCCAATGTCAAGTGACTGATTTAATATAATCACCGAGCTTTGCTCGGTATAAAACACGGTTAAAACGACGTTTTCTAAAAATGAAATCCAGCTAGGTCGATTTATCGCTCCCTAAACACGGAACGCATACTAAATTTCATGAGTTTCCGAGATGCATATTATATATATATATATATATATATATAAATATAAATATATAAAAAATATATAGAATTGCTCGTATAAAGGTATTAGATATCGTTTCACGGTTGCAGTCCAATGTTACTTGTCGATTCTAAACCTCATCGCGGAATGACCGCTAAAGTTCTCTTGGATTCCTCGTCGTAAATCACATAGCAACATAATACACTAATAATTTAATTGCCTACTCTTAAAACAAAACGAGAAAAATAAATATACCTAAAAAAGCTGAGTTATTTCATAAAATGTCAAACAAAGAATCGTAGGTACAGTCGTCAGTGACATGTAAATTTGAAATATTTATTATCACAAATCTTTTTCGCAAAAAACAAAGTCGGGGACAAGAGATCATTCACTTCGAACAGATAACACTTCACATACAATTACCTAAGCTTTAAGTTATGACTGAGTTATCTGTCATTCGAAAAGGGGCAGTTAATCTTACAGATATACGATTTATGACACTCCTAATGAAATAAAGCTCTTTGTGCAACCTGGTTCATAATTTAACGCCTGATATTTCATTCGTACGAGGCTTTTGTGCTATAAAATATTTAGATTTCTTTTATATTAATTTTGAAAGCATAATATAAAGTGTTGTACTGTTCTTTTTCTGCGGCAGGCTTCGCTTATGTTGATAACAGATAGTATGATATTATAATGATATACTGCTTTATTTATGTGCATAGTATGTATTAAAGATGTCTTTTATGACCACATTGTTGTTGCTTGGGAGGAAACCATGGATGTTTTTAATTATTTAGTTATATAATAATAATAAAATTCATTTATTTTCTCTCACAAAGGTTCTTATAAATACTTAGGGCTAAGTTTTTGGTGCATTTTACAAATTTGGAGACTTGTTTTGCGAGAGACTGGTGCCTGAGATAGGTATGTGAAACCTGTGTTACAGTTAAAGGAAACAATCAATTAAACTTGTCCAAATTAATTAAACTTAACTCAAAATTAATAGCATCCTACTCGTATGGCTTAACGATATCATACGACGCATAATAGTTTTATTCAGAAATGAAACGAAAATTCATGCCACCCGCCATCGAGTACAAAGCAGACTGCTTTCGAGACTCTGATTCTGGAATGTTCCGAATTTCTAGAAAACTGCTATGAACACACATGTCAAAGGAAATATTATGTAGCATAACTGCCATTTGCCATTTCAAATGTGTTCCACCCAAAAACATGCCCTTTGATCTTATCTTTTAGTACAGACATGCGTGGGTGTTGCACTTCTACGAACCATACTATTTATAGTTTACTTGATCTGGATAGATAGTGAAGGTAACGTTTATTCTGTCGATAAGATTTATTAGATAGAAAATGAATCTCCTCACAGAACGCCCACCTGTCGGTACCTACTCTTACAGAGAAAGATACGGTCGTGCTATTGATAGCTTCTAAATTAACTTCGTTGATTGTCTTCCTGATTCCTTAAACGCGGAGCTAGATTGAATCCATGCGAATATATCAAGCTGAAAGAATAATAAGAAAGCACTGATCTCTT
Organism: Lampropteryx suffumata; assembly: GCA_948098915.1. Lineage (NCBI taxonomy): Eukaryota > Metazoa > Arthropoda > Insecta > Lepidoptera > Geometridae > Lampropteryx > Lampropteryx suffumata. The sequence continues at coordinate 15,583,309 of OX402557.1, read as the reverse complement.
TAGAATAAAAATAACAAAAGAAAAGGGCACGTCCCACGTTGGTCAAATACGAACTCTAGATGGTGTTTGGAACTAGTTGGTTGTTTAGCGTTGTAGAACTATGGCCACGAAAAGAGATTTAGAAATAAACTAATAATTTATTTATTTATCTATTTGATTTATTCGTTGTACAAAATCCAGCTCATACAGTACAGCTCTTAAAAAATATACTTAAATTTATAAATAACAGCCGATAACGGATCTGCGAGCAAACTGGAACCACTGAGCCAGCGCTGCGACATCGACTCACTCAGTGGTTTATATCGCCTGTACAATGGAGAGTGCTCTGAGGAACTATTCGACCTTCATCATAGTTTTTATGTATAATATGTATGTATTTACAAAAAAAGTATGTAGTATTAAATAAATAAATAAAGAATAACCCCGGACATTTCACACACCATCACCTGGCCCCAAAATAAACAGAGCTTGTGTTATAGGCACCAAAATGACTGATATACTGCTTATATACTTTTTTAAATGTAAATACATAAATATTAGGTATACATAGAAACACCCAGATCCGAGACAAATACTTGCAGATCATAAAAACATTTGTCCTGCGGCGGGAATCGAACCCGAAACCTTCTGCGTCAGCCGGATGCTGTGTGAAATGCTACGTCGTAGCCTGCAAGAAGAATCGCAACATGCTATTCCGTAGCCTGTAGAAAGCATCATATCATGCTACGAGTATGTCGTAGCCATTTTCCATGTACCTGTAGTAAGAATCGTAGCATACTACGTAGTTTAAATAGGAATCGCGGTTTCGCTTGGATTATAAAACTATACTACACTATGTATTAACACGTTTTATTAGAGAACAATAGTAGTTTATCTATAAAACGCATACTTTCTGGCCACACGGTGTAACATACGGGGTCAGAGCATCTTCCGTATGTATAGGTACTAATAGCATGAATACGTGACGGGTATATACAGGGTTGAGAAAAAAAACAAAGCTGGATAATTTGCTTGGTGTGAGCTTTTATAGTTTTGTTTGGTTTTAACCGACTTAAAATAAGGAGGAGGTTCTCATTTCAGTTGTATTTTTTTTAATGTTTGGTACTTCATAAATCCATCATTTATGAACCGATTTGAAAAAACATTTTTTCACGTGAATGAATATATTTTCTTATTGGTCCTATAGAAATTTTATCAAAATCGGTTCAATAGTTTGATTTTTAAATCAATAGCTGGAAAAAATGTGTCATCCAAGTAAACGAAATTTCTAGTGGTGTTTATGAATTTCGAACAAGCGTAAAATAAAAACTTTTGTAACTCAGTTTTTGAGTAAGGATAGGGCCCGTATTTGGAAATACAGCTTAGGCCCAAGAACTAGGCATAGATTATCTAACAGCTATAAATAAAATGTTGTAATAGTATATATTATTTAACACTCGATCTGTGTTTGTAAATAGGTCGACTACGCAAATAATTATTGTTACTATTGAAGTAGATATGAAGCCATCTCGAATGTTGGAAACCACAGATGTAAATATTAAAATATGGAAAACGGCTTTTATACTCAGAGGATTAACCAAGACACATTAATTAGAACACTAGCTGACACGACAGATGTTGTCCTGTCGTAATAGAATATTGAATTGTCTTCTTCTTCTTCTTCTTTGTCAATGGCAGATACTAATGTCAATTCTGACAGTGTCAAGTGTTTATAGTTTATAGTCAGTTTGTTTATTATTAGAGTCTTAGTCGATGGTCAATTGTCAATTCTAGACGTCACGCGGAATGGCGTCTAGAATTTTCTTAGGATGCTTCGTCGTTCAAATCACATTGCACCACAATACACATGTATGTAATTCAATTTTCAATTCAATTAAACATGCAATAAAACGGGTAAAACATATTAAATTAGCAGAGCTATGTTACTCCATGAAATGACAGACGTAGGATCAATATTGAATTTGATTTGGTATAATCTATAACTGTCAAATTACTGACAGTTATGTCGAACGTAAGTTTACATTTGATAAGTTAATATTGTTTAAAGCGCTAAGGTTACATTACAAAAGTTAATATCCAAGCAACTTTCTTAAAATAACAAAATTAAAAAAGGAAATAGGGATTAATTATTATATAGATAGATGTGTGAGCAGATAATAATCCCTAAAAGCGCTCACTTTGGAATACTGTTAAATTAAGCGTAAACTATTCGTGAACTTACGCACCCGTTTATCAAATTGACTGGCTTCTCGGCTCAGTTGGTAATAGCTTTTCCTTCTGTAGGTCGTGAGTTCAATACCCTTCCAGGATCAACATTTGTGTGATGAAAATATAGTTTGTTCTTTTTTTTCTACAAAATGCCATTAACCAAAAAAAAAGTTATGTAACTTGGCTTGCAGATTATTTTAAAAACCTAACCGTTTTCTTAGATCTCCAACAATGCATAATAACTATGTATTCAAAATATATATTTATGTATTTTATCACTTATCTGGCTCCCATAGTACAAGCTATGCTTAGTTTGGGGATAGATGGTGTTGTTAGGATTATCCACGAATATATATTTATTTTTTAATTCAGTTTATTTTGGCACAAAGAAATTTTATTTTACGCTTATCTAAAAATTTTATCCGATGGCAATATTTTAGCCCATACAATAACCAAAACTCTACACACATATTTATACTTTTACTACATATTTGTTAGCACATCAACTCTATAAAAGAGTAAATATAGGTAAGTACTCAAATAAACCCAATATGTATCCAAACTAAATATAATCTAAGAAAAACAATAGCTAATAATAATATAATATAATATAAAAGTTTGATAGAAGTTGAGGATAAGCTCTATATTATATTGTAAGCACGCCTCAGCAAAGCGGTGCGCACTGAGCGTGTAGTTTACGATCCCTTATATGTAATAATATACATGATTTGTATGGGATGTTTCAATTTCAATTTCAGAAGTTCTTATATTTCATTACGCTTACATAAGTACAATTTCCAGTGTATATATGTCCTATAAACATAAATTAGTGGTTTTATATACATATTACAAGCTTAGAGCTTATTAAAACTATTAAAAGAGGTTATATATCATCTATCTAATACCTTTGAACAATGAGCATTTTTTGTATATATGTAGCTATATATATAATCTGAATCTCGGAAACGGGTCCAACGATTTTCATGAAATTTTGTATGCAGTGGTCTTAGAGGCGATAAATCGACCTCTGTTGCGCAGTGGGCTTAGGTCCGGCTGAGGCGCAAAAGGTTGCGAGTTTGATTCCCGCCGCGGGACAAATGTTTGTATGATCTGCAAGTATTTGTGTCGGGTCTGGGTGTTTCTATGTATAATATGTATGTATTTAAAAAAAAAATATAAGTAGTATATCATATAGTGTGGTACCCATAACACAAGCTCTGCTTACTTTGGGGCCAGATGATGCTGTGTGGAATGTCCGGTATTATTATTATTATAAATCGATCTAGGTAGGTTTCATTTTTAGAAAATGTCGTTTCATCCGTGTTTTATACTATGACAAGCTCGGTCATCTAGGTACTGATTAATAAAATAACATAATGCGTTGACATAAGTATATGATGATGATATGGTGTCCTCCTTGACGTTTCCGTCAACGGCGAAGATTATTAGCTCCAGAGATGAGAGCGAAAATGGCATGCAAAGCCAAGTTCTGACTCATGGCGCACAGTATAACTCACCTAAGGAGATGTAAGAAGGCTTGGGACGGGTCTTTTTAAGAAGGCGCTTATTATAAGTTGTAATAAATATAAACATTGATAGATGTTAATCGAAAATGTAATGCTTATCAAAAAAAAGCATTACATTTTCGGCTGAAGTTTGTATAGAAGGTTTGAAAATGTATTTAATTTTTATTTACAGAATTAAATACAGAAATGTACATTAGTTTTAGTTTCTTCTCAACTGACGTCACTCTGCCTGGGATTTTGTTTGATAGCGCAAGCCTTCCAAGGTACCCACACTAAGCTCTCGACCTTGCCGACAGGACCCGCAGGAAAGACGAATCAGTACATGCAGTGTCGGTTCGGTTGCAGGTGCATAACGGCTGGCACCGAGCCGGGTTTATTTGTTTCAAGTTTTCCTTCTCTATTGGGTTGACATAAGTATGTGCATTGATACCCGTAGGTAAGTGAAAGCTTTTCAGTAAGCTGGTTGGCTGAGTTTGTATGAGTTTGTATGGGTTTGTAAATTAAGTGGAATCCTGCTCACCTGCTTACATTATCTTGACAGATAATATCTTGACAGATAATTTCAAACTAATGTGTTATGAGGTATTGTGTTAATTAGAACATGCTGATATATTTACAGTAAAAACATGCAAAACAAAAAATTGTGCTAGATTTGTCGACTGGGCTACACCGGGTATTTATAGAAGTAGGAATACATTGTATGAATTATATGCTACCAGAGAGACAATGTTAGATGATCCAGTTTTTATCTTATATGTTAGGAATTACTCAAAAGTATTCAAAAAAGTTTGTCATGCGGCTAAGTCACTGTTCTTGAGAAAAATAATAGAAAATTCAACAAATAAAATAAAAGCAACTTGGAAATTAATTAATAATGAAACAGGTAAATCAAGGGCTCGCAATATACAGTTCAAATTAAATATAAATGGTACAATTTTGACAAAGGAACAGGATGTTGCGAATGCATTTGATAGTTTTTTCTCAGATATACCAAAAATAGTGACCAAATCGTTAAACTCTTCAGCCTCCAGAGCTTCCGTTCTATTAGAATCTAGTGTTGCAAAATGTAAGAATGAGTTTAGTTTTAGCTACATTAACGAGGCTAGTATTGTAAAAGCATTCAAGTTAATTAATATAAAAAATACAGAAGATCTTTGGGGAATGTCTACAAAGGTGCTGGGTGTCATTATCTTAGATATTGCACCATGTTTAGCTTATATTTTTAATAGATGTATCGACGAGGGAGTTTTTCCCGATCTCATGAAACACAGTAAACTCATTCCTATGTTTAAGTCTGGAAGTGAAAGTGATCTCGCTAATTATAGACCGATATCGATATTACCTGCTTTAAGTAAAATCTTTGAAAAAATAATTCTTAATCAGTTATTATACCACTTTAACGTTAACGGCCTGCTACATAGTAATCAATACGGATTTACTAAAGGTCGATCGACAGCTGATGCAGGTATAGCGCTCTTAAAGCATATATTTGAGGCCTGGGAGAAGTCACAGGATGCAGTTGGGGTATTCTGCGATCTATCTAAGGCCTTTGACTGTGTGAGTCATGCAACCCTAATCACAAAGTTAAAATATTATGGCATTAAAAACCGGGCGATTGACCTCATACAGTCTTATCTATCCAATAGAGTCCAGAAAGTAGACGTGGGTGGTGAGAGGTCTTTGGGATCAATTATTGATATAGGGGTACCTCAGGGATCGATACTAGGCCCTTTTTTATTCCTAGTATACGTTAATGATTTGCCTTTTTTTGTAGAAAATATTTGTGATATAGTTTTATTTGCAGACGATACGTCTTTAATTTTTAAAGTTGATAGAGGTAAAACCAGTATATGCGATAACGTAAATGAATCCTTATCGTTAGTTCTTAACTGGTTCACTGTAAATAATCTTTTGCTTAATTCCAAAAAAACTAAATGTATCAAATTCACTTTGCCAAATGTTATTCATAGCCCGTCCAACATTGAAATAAATGGAGAGGCAATGAATCTTGTAAATTCCACGATCTTCCTAGGTCTTAATATTGATTCAAAACTACAGTGGGGACCACAAATTGAAACGCTTGCTGGTAGGCTTAGTTCCGCTGCATATGCAGTTCGTGCGATACGGTGGCTTACTGATGAAGCTACAGCTAGACTAGTTTATTTCAGTTACTTCCATAGTGTTATGTCATACGGCATCATTCTCTGGGGGAAAGCAGCTGATATTGGTAAAATATTTGTAATTCAAAAAAGGGCAATACGTGCCATTTATAAAATGAAACCACGAGAATCTTTGAGAGAAATATTCAAAGAAATTAATATTCTCACAATAGCTTCACAATATATATATGAAAATTTGTTATATACACATAAAAATAGAGATGGGATTCAGCAAAATAGTGACCTTCATAAAATGAACACTAGGAATAAACATAAATTATACATCCCTAGGTTTCGACTAGAAAAAGTTAATAAGTCATTTATGGGGAACACGGTGCGCTTCTATAATAAGCTTCCTGAAAATGCTACTAAACTACCTATTAAGAAATTTAAAGCATACATTAAAGGTAGTCTTTTGAAGAAAGCTTATTATAATATAGATGACTATATTATTGATAAGAATGCATGGCCTCATGTCGCTCTGCCGTCAGACAGTTAACCGACACACTTGCAATGTATAAACTCTCTTGTATTTGTATTTCGTAGTTAAGGTAGTTATAAGATGGATCATATAAAAAAGCGCTAGGACCAAGACGAGTTTCTTGCCAATTCTTCTCGAGCTTGGGTTAGGATGAATTGGCACCTAAATTCACCTAGTATGTAAGACGTTTCAAAGTGATCCTTGTGATTGTATTGAATAAATCATCTTTTGACTTTGACTTTGACTTTGACTATCATGAGCCCTAGACTCGTATTTTTATTATTTTGACCAGGCTTACAAAAAATAAAGTAAATAAAGGCAAACTTTTAGCAAAAATCGCTGTGTGGTGAAGTATAGCTGGACCCTCAGATAGCAACTTACCAAAGTTGGTTTAGCTGAGATGATGAATGGCCACCTCGGACAATGAAAACACCATCAATCAGAGAATACTTACATTGAATGTTTTGTAGACACTTCAGTAGACAATGCACCTTAAATAAATGTATGGATAATTTAACTGGGGTTTGCTTACAACTTCGTGAGTGCTTGTTGCACTGCGGCGCAGTGGGCTAAGGTCCGGCTGAGACTACTTATATACTTTTTTTGTAAAAACATACATATTATACATAGGAACTAGACCCGAGACAAATACTTGCAGATCAAACAAACATATGTCCCGCGGCGAGAATCGAACCCGCAACCTTCTGCGTCTCAGTCGGACCTTAGCCCATTGCGCCACAGAGGTCGTCAAAGTCGATATAAAGGGTCTTTCAAAAGGCACGTCCGAACTTTGACAGTTGGTAGCGGCCATCTTGTTGAAACTACATCTGTCAAATCGGTTGTAATTTATTCATTCTGTTTTGCCAAATCATCATGGATAGCTATAGCATTCAACAACACGTGCAAATGATAAAATTGTTTTATCAAAATGAGTGTTCTGTTCGGGCAACGCACCGCGCGCTTCGCCCATTTTACGGTCGCCATAATCGTCCTACCGAGAGGACTATTCGTCGTGTGGTGGATAAATTTGAGTCCACTGGTTAGGTAAATTATCGACCAACACCCGTACGTCAACGAAACGCAAGATCTGCCGAAAACATTGCCGCTGTCCGTGAGAGTGTGCAGGAGAATCCGAGGCAGTCGATTTCGCGTCGCTCACAAGAACTCGGCCTTTCACAGACCACAACTTGGCGAATTTTGCGTCGTGACTTGAGCCTGCACCCGTATAAAATTTAACTCACCCAGGAATTGAAGGTAAACGACCATAGACAACGACGTGTGTTCGCTGAATGGGCACTGGAGCAGTTAGCAACTGACCGTAATTTTCAGAGAAAAATTATCTTCAGCGATGAGGCCCATTTCTGGATGAATGGGTACGTAAACAAACAAAATTGTCGAATTTGGGACGATACCAATCCACATGAGATCCAAGAGCGTCCAATGCATCCCGAAAAAGTTACAGTTTGGTGTGGGTTTTGGGCTGGCGGCGTCATCGGGCCATATTTCTTTGAGAACAACATTGGCCAGGCCATCACTGTCAACGGCGAGCGCTATAGGTCGATGATTACCAACTTTTTTTGGCATGAACTGGATCATCTGAACACCAACGACATGTTGTTTCAACAAGACGGCGCTACGTGCCACACAGCTCATGCCACATTGAATATTCTGCATGAGAGATTTGAGGGCATGGTCATCTCACGTGGAGCTGATGTGAACTGGCCACCGAGATCTTGTGACTTAACCCCGCTAGACTTTTTCTTGTGGGGTTTTCTTAAGTCGCAGGTCTATGTGAATAAACCACAAATCACAGCGGCCCTCAAAGCCAACATAACCTATGCCATAAGTCAAATTCAGCCTGATTTATGCGCAAAAGTCATGGAAAATTGGATATCTCCCATGCGCTCCACCCAGAGAAGCCGTGGCGGACATTTGAATGATGTCATGACCATGATTTGAAAAGCAAAAACGTCAACGTCAGCTGTTAAGTCTTTGCAGATTCCATTTGCCAGTTGGATTATTTTTGGTCGTCTTGCGAAGCAAACATAGCGCTCTTATTTTGTTTATTTTTCTCCTTATTTTCGGTTTTATTAGTAATTTTGCTGTTTTCAATAAATAAAGCTAGAGTTATTAAGTGTGAATAATTGGAATAAAAGCTTTGTGTTTCTTTGTGATTTGAGCAAAAATAATCTGTAGTTATTTTATATGAAAAGCACCGTTTTATATAAAATAACAAATGATGAACGATAAGATACGACTTTGTGACATACTATAAACAATATAAACACTAGATACTGGCAAAATATATATTATTATGATTCTTCGTCTGTCATTTCATGGAGCAACATGGCTCTGCTAATTTAATATTTTTTACCCGTTTTATTGCATGTTTTATTCATTAATCTTGGCGGAATTTTAATAAATAAATTGTGGCTGCGGGACGGGTATGCATAATTGGATTGCATGTGTATTGTGGTGCAGTGGGATTTGAACGACGAGGAGTCCCATGAAAATTCTAGACGCCATTCCGCGTGTCGTCTATAATTGACAACTGACCATCGACTAAGACTTAAACAAACAAACTGACTATAAACAATAAACACTTGACATTGGCAGAATTGACATTAGTATGTCACAGGCCATTGACGAAGAAATGAAGAAGAAGACATTATTATGATATATTCCATTAACGAAGTAGAAGAGTGCTATTTGATGGATCCCATTTTAGAAAATGAGATAAGAAAGAAGAAAAGTAAAAAGGAGGTAGTAAATAGGTTGTGAGGCACTGGATTATTTTCAAGAATTAAAGTAATCTTAAAGAAATGGAAAATGGCATATATGCAAATGCAGTCTCTCTACCCATTGAGATAAGATAATGGTACCAGATCAATTAGTAAACTTGTAATATGAATATCTCCGCTTTTCATTGGACCAGCCAGGGTTGTTTGACCTAAACGAATGGAGTCAAGGCCTCCAAAGGCTATAAGAAACACTAGAAAGTCGCATCTGGCTTGTCAGCTCAGTTGGTAGTAGCTCTGCCTTCTGCACTGCAGGTTGAGGGTTCGATTCCCTCCCAGGATAAACATTTGTATGTCTCATAAGTATCTATTTAAAAATATATAAGTATTCTATCCGTCATCTAGTCACCATAATACAAGCTATGCTTAGTTTGGGACTAGATGGTGTTGTGTGCATTGTCCAACAATATTTATTTATTATTATTATCTGCTAACATACTTTTAAATATGTTCTATTATACTTTTTAAAGCAACTTAGTTTGTTTATGAAAAGATAAAACAGGTTTTGCACAACGATATGGAATGCGAAAGCTTTACATAACATGACTGGTAACTTGATCACATTGGAGCAGATCACATCAGTGCTTTGTATTTATGAGAAACCCTAAGACAGCTGTTAATGCTAATTTTAGTAACATTCAGATCACGTACAATGTAAACACTATGGGTTTTTCTCAAAAACGATGACGTCAAACGTATTTTTGATGTGTAACATCTTTCCTATCGCTTTCCTGAAATATATGCCACACCCATATGCCTCTGTTTATTTATACTCCAGTACATTCAAAGGTTGCCTGGTAGAGATCGCTATTAGCGATTAGGCCGCCCATTGTATAACCTTTCATAATTAAAGTTATTGTTATTGTAAAATTCCGTAAGGTAATCAATAAAGTGTTATCTATCTTTCTATCTATTTTGGAGTGATTCAGATCTGTGCAACAAGAAGCCGGGAAAACGAGCTCTATTTGATTTGACTAATGAGCGTGCGCGGTGGTAGAGTTGACCGTCAGATGGTACCAACCCATTTCAAAAGGTTGGTACTGTCAGCCAAGTGAGTTTGCAAGTGTAGGACGTGAAAAAATGGAAATAGAAAAGGGGAACGCATCCGTTGTGCGATTAACCTACAGTGTTGTGTATAATGTGTGCTTGTCTATTTACGAATTCAGGATATAATCTTTGTGTACACATCATATGCGACTACTGGTAGGGCTCGTTTCTTTTCTTATTTTACAATTGGGCCAGCAAACAAGCGTACAGCCCATCTGATGGTAAGTGAATACGCTAGCATCATAGGTTGCAATACCAGGAGAAATAACACCTTCTTGAGTGCTTGTCACACTGGTGGTCCTAGACATAGATGCTTTTTCTGTTTGTACAGTAACTGAAGTAGTTAATACAGTGCTCTTAAACTAATAGACAGCACTGTGGTGGTATCTATCAAGACGGACACTTGCTGCAAAGCCCTACCACCATGTATTTTAAGACACGGTGGCATCGACAATGGTTTGTGCATATATCACGAAAAATCCGCTGAGTGACGGGTGATATTTTACTTGGCATTTTGCTGAAATTTGGTATCATCTATTTATTACGTTGGATGAATGACGGTTGCTGATTCAAAAGAACTTAAACTAAATAACAAATGCTATTTCAAGAAATATTAGATTTGTTCCTTATACTTGCCTGATCTTTTATTACAATACGTGATCAGAAAATCAAGTTACCATCGTTTCTAATGGTCGTTGAACGTTGCATGATTCGCAGGGTTATTACGTAATAGTTGCAGTTTCGACAGCTATAGCAATGCGACAGCAATATCGGCAAAATCAGTCGCGAGTCGTAAAAAACACTTATTAGGAAGCCATTCGCTGCACATTACTCGAATACCGCACAGTTGAGAATATGCCTTTAGCGGAGATATCTGATATATCTGATATATATCGACGAACTCTGTGGCGCAGTGGGCTTAGGTCCGGCTGAGACGCAAAAGGTTACGGGTTCGATTCCCGCCGCGGGACAAATGTTTGTATGAACAAAGAATTTGTCTCGGGCCTGGGTGTTTCTATGTATAATATGTATGTATTTACAAAAAAAAAAGTATATAAGTAGTGTACCAGTCATGTGGTACCCATAACACAAGCTCTGCTTACTTTGTGGCCAAATGATACTGTGTGAAATGTCCGGTATTGTGTATTGTTGTTATTATTATTATTATACTATATGTCTATTTGACTCTAATTGCTAGCTACGTAATTATCTCGAGATATGTAATAAGGCTGATCATTCCTAACTGTCCCACTTCCAGTACAGTAAGGGGAACTTCTGAGCCCGCAAACGGCTCAGTAGTCGCCATTACTTGTACTACTGGGATAGATAAAGACTCATTTATACTATTAACAAAGTAAGTGCTCTTGCTTGTATAGAAACATTTTCTAGGAACGCAGAGTTGCCATGAAGATTTAGCGTGGTATAAGTATGTCTAAAAACCATGGTTTTAACCTATGATTGACGAGACGTCATTACCGTGTAACATGGTCATTAATTTTAAGAGTCAATTCATATTTCATTTTCTCCTATTTTCAACCTCATATCGTGTGTGATTGAGTTTCGTTTGGATAATCCAATATAATTAGCTTATCTGCATTTAATATTAATACCAGCATCAGTTACTCACGATATTGGAATAATTACTGAAGTAATTATTCATAATTACTGTACTGTGTTCCGTGTTTATGCATGTTTTAGGTATTTTTTAGTAAAGTTACACACATGTTTGTGAAGATGCCGTGTGGCACGATTACACACGCTATGGAGCGTGACTAATGTTTAGGGTTGGGACATCAAAACATGTTTACCTGAAGTTTAAGTTTTGGGCAGAAAAGTTCACGGCAATTTTTGAGATATTTATTTATTATTAGAAAATAAAGTTCAAGGTTTTTTTTAAATAACAAAGAAAAAAAGAAAATACATTTATTTCTAACAACATACACAATATATAACTCTCATATTTATGTTAGTAATATGTTAGTTGTAACCAGTAGGTTTGGTCATGTTAGATTAGAGAAAACAATGCGCGAGACGATTTTTTTTTTAATTTTTAGTTTTGGATTTTTTTAATTTAGTTAGACATAATAACTGATGGGAGAACAGTGGCTCCTGAAACACAGTTTTTACTAGTTCGGGAGCCTATGGATTTATTATAGATCTGTAACATTGTATTATGTCAATTTATTTTAGTTTGTTTGTTGTTTGAACGAGCAAAGTTAGCGTGCCGCAGCAACGGCCGCCGAAGCACCAGAAAAAATTTAATTCATCTGTCCAGATACTTAGAAGGGAAATATTACATAGTTCCCATATATATTATGTTAGTAAGATGTTAGTTGTACTCATTTTGTTAGGTTAAGTTAGAAAACAAAACACAACGGGCACGAATGAAACTTCCACTTCCAGCAGAAAAATGAAGAATGTAAACTTAATTTTTTTTTGACGTTCTCGTAGTACAATCAATCGTACATTTTAATGGAGTACAAGGCAACACGATAAACAAATGATAAATAGTAATAATCACTTGTGTCATAAACTGAGACTGTGACAGACACTTTTCACAGTAAATTAATGTATGTTTATTTGTTAGCCGAGATATATTAAAGAAGAAAATCCTTTACGGAAAAAAATCTGCCCAATTTCATTTAAACAAAACTAAAAAACATCTTGCTATTGTTTGGTATTGTTTATTTACCACAGTTGGTAAATAAACAATTCATAAAATATGACATGACAACATCACACACCCCCACACACTCACACAACCTCACACACGCTCACCCTCACACGCAACACAGACACACACCCAATTTAATTTAATTTTTTTTTTTTTTTTTTTAATTTTTTTTTAATGCACTTAAACTATACAGATAATTCAGTAGGTATTGTACCTTTAAACCTGATAAGGTTTGTCTAGGCACTCACATTCGTCGTAAATATTAAATAACAATAGTAATTATTGTAGCAGAAACTAGTAGGTACACTATTATTTACCTATACAGTAATAAACGGCAGTCACAGGGACATACCGTCTTCACAATATGAATCGATCAATTTGAACACACACAATGCAAACGTTAATGTATATGAATGAGTGCGACAACAGCGTAGCGATTTGCATATGTGTGCGAGTAGCCTGTTACTGCTGATCTAATAGAAAACAAGTCAAACCAGTGAGATACAGGGTGATTCAATTTCTCATGTTTATAATTTATGTTTTATGTTTATATTATTCAGAGTTGATAAAAAGTAGGTATGTAAATCTGTAACCCCGCTTTTTCTTAACTCTCGGCAAAGAACTATCTGAGTGGGGCAAATTGAAAAACAGTGCTGTGTAGGTAGGTATACCTATCGACTACTTACCTATTAACAGCAGATGCTGAATTTGCCTTAGTAAGCCTAGCGTTTAAGATATTTCAAATATTTACCAATTTTGTGCTTATTTACTAAGGCAGTAAACGATTTTTTATTTTTTTTATTTAAGAATATCCTACATACTAGCATAAGCAGCTTACCTTATATTTTGTTTCCTAAAAAGTAAAATAACATTTTCGCCTATAACTTCAAAAACACTTCAACAAAAATGTCCCACCCCTAGAGTCCTTGATATTGAATATCTAAACAGGGCCCTAAGCACCAGCTTTATGTATTTTAAAACCAATAACAAACGAGGCCTTTTATTAATTACTAACTTCTGCCAGCAGCTTCGCACGCATTGTACATACATAATAATTACGTTTTAAAAACTAATAAGACAACCGACATCATGTATATATACAAGGTAGCTACTGTAAAACGTTGAAGAGTTCCCTTGACTGTCCTTCGTCTTCATCATCAGACCCCTAATGACAGTCACAACCCATCTAGATGTACAGTTCTCATCAATAGAAATGAATCAAGCCCAAACACCAGGTAATTGCTGTAAATCGTTGAGGAGTTCCCTCGACTGTCTTTCGGCTCGACTCCAGATCGACTCCAGACCTTTATTAAATAGTAGTGCTTTAAAATACTTTATTAAAAAATAAACAAACGCACTAGTCGCCACTAAGATTTTCGAAAATTCCCTTCGATTTCTATGGGATGCCATCATCAGATCCTGGTTTTCTTATCATAGTACCACCCTTGGGATAACTCCATTCTAACAAAAAAAAGAATCATCAAAATCGGTTCATAAAGTACGAAGTTATCCGCGAACACACATAAAAAATATATATATACGAATCGAATTGAGTAACCTCCTTTTTTTGAAGTCGGTTAAAAAAGTAGCCTATGCCCGTTCCTAAGATACAATCTATATCCATACCAAATTTGATAGATGTAGAAAAAAAAGTACTGTTGATCCGATCGCTAAAAAACTTACCAAAGCGGCTAGGCCAATCTGAAGGTTTCCTAATAATATCATCGAAATCGGTCCAGCCGTTTCGGAGTCTATAGGGAACATACATACACACATCGTTTTTTATATTTAGATAAATAACTCCTGGCTGTGGCTTTGTCCACGTGATAAAAAGTAGCCTATTATGTTAGTTTAGCTCCTCAACTTTTAATACGACTGTGCCAGCAAATAAGGATCACCTGATGGTATCTGGTATATCTTGACTCACCTGTCAGCTCAGTTCATAGGAACTCTGTGTACTGTGACTGTATCAAATGAAATGAAATCAAAACATTCTTTATTCAATAATTACGTTTTAAACAAGATAGCTACTGTTAATCGTTCCCTCGACTGTCTTTCGGCTCCATCATCAGATCGACTCCAGACCTACATTAGTTCATTTCATTCATTCATTCATTCATTTCCTCTAAGAACAAGCACTTGTGTGACGAACATAGGTGTTTGTTCTATGTCTGGGTGTTATAAAGTATCAATAAGTATGTATTTAAAAATATATAAATATTCATTCATGCATCTGGTCACCATTATACAAGCTATGCTTTGTTTGCGTCTTGATTGTGTCGTCTGCATTGTCCACTAATGTTTGTTTATATATATATTTCTATAGCCTCATCCATCTATTAAGCCATTTTTCCGTGTTTGAGTAACAAGCTACATACAAATATCGACACAAACTTTCAAATTTAAATTTCAAAGTTGTAGTTTACAGTGATGTGAGTCTCGGCCACGGTTCCTTTATTTATTGTTATTCCTCCATTATTCACCATTGGAGTAATCTTGGGGTTATTTCTGGAACAATCTGTAGCTCAAATACTTCTGGCTTTATGGGAACCTGGAAATGTAATAAAATAAGTTTATTTTAAAAAACACACTCACATATACATGTAACAAATCATAGCATGTACACAATCAACAGGACAATAACATAAATCAAAATAAAGCTCTTTAGGATTAGGAGTATGTGTACGAACTCTTTTTTTTTCTGACTAAGAGAAATCTGCTACCAAATTTCTATTGCACTGAGGGGTGCAAATGGAATATGTAAGGTTGACTGTCTAAAAAACGACAGAACACTCAATAAAACTCCCAGGTGACCAGCCTCATTGCATGCCTCATCTCACTTTGCCCTCTGCTATTCAGAGGGACACGTAGAGAGATCCTGGGTTATTGGCCACCGTGCGATACTTCTCCAGCGTACTAAAGAAGTATCCCACGGTGCTACCAGGGTGCACCACGAGGAGGTTCCAACCTTGCACCCTATGTGTACCTACCCTTTTTTTTTTTTTTTTTGACTGGGAGAAATCTGCAATCAGATTTCCAATGCACTGAGGGGTGCAAATGGAATATGTGAGGTTGGCTGTCTAAAAAACGACAGACGACTCACTAAAACTCCCCGGTGACCAGCCTCATTGCACGTTAAGGGGCTCCGGGATCTCCATAGGAACGCACCGGTGCCCCTCTCGCAAAGTGCTGCGGCCGCAGCCCATCCCAGGAGTGGCAAGCCACCCCCGCACACCCACCCGGTGCTTACGGCAGAACACGTCACACATGTTAACTGCCGCCTTCCCCGAGCCCGCGAACGGATAGCCGGGAGCCATCACTCCGACTACCCACGGACCCAGTGCGCCGCTCAGTCCCACATGAATCTAAAAGAAACTGCGAATACCGTGCGGCGAGACGTCGGCAAAGGAGATCCCATCTCATAAGCCTGCTGGGTGTATAGACGACACTTACTCGCAGAGTGCCGCCGCCGGTCAGAACTAGTGGTACTGCGGGGTCTCCCGCCAGAATTCTTATCCAGGCAACTACACGCCAAGCTCGTCCCCGCTTCGTTGCTTTCGGACGTGGCCCGCACAACTCTGTCTTGCAAAGCAGAGCGCCTTCCAAGACAGAGCTCTGCGAGCCATGGCCACAAGCCCATCCCTGGACCGCAGATGCGGTCCTCTCTCCCTGTCTCGTCTCACTGTGCCCTCTGCTAATCAGAGGGACACGTGGAGAGATCCTCCGTGTCGGGTTATTGGCCACCGTGCGATACTTCTTTAGCGTACTAAAGAAGTATCCCACGATGTTGCCAGGGTGCACCACGAGGAGGTTACCCGACCTAGCACCCCATGTGTACGTACCCTGCACCAACCCAGTCTGTGTTTACCAAACAGGCTTAGTCTCAGCTATTTGCTATTTCAAATAAAGTGAATTCAATTTAAACATACAAAACTCGTGCTCTAGGCTATCTGTAATTAAAGGCGGCTTTGGAAGGGACACGTCACATGTAGCACCTGTTTTATAATTGTAGGTAGAAAGAAAACGATCGACAAATCGTCTGTTTCAATAAATTCAAAACTATTTATGTACCAGTCGTTTATCGCTGTATTTACGCTGTTCTCAAACCTTTTAAACTAAACTTACTTCAGTTAGATCATTGTTATGAATTAATTGCATTTTATTTGTGAAAAGTGGTCATCAGGAAATCTTGAACTCAAGTCAAAATATATCTATGCTTATAAGAAACTTTGTATTTAATGACTAAAATGACATTAATCATTCTGATTATGATGAATTTATCATCATGGCGCATATAACTGTGCCGAAATATCAGGAAGCAGAAAAACTCATATATCATGCTAAATATCCCGTTTTGAGTGAAAATTAAACACCTAAGCATAATTACTTGGTTGAAATGTAATAATAATAATAAATATAGTTTTTCGTATTGTAATACTTACCTCTAAGATAATGAATAAAGATTTTATTATTAACTACCATTACAGTATACAGCGCATTAAGAAGGAACTCCTGAAATTCAACCCCAGTGGAGAGATCAAAGCTTGTATGAAAACAAAACAGCGCGTACAAAATCACGGAAGTTCCATATATACATTTGCTTATTTGACGATCTCTGTGACGCAGTGGGCCAAGTTCCGGCTGAGACGCAAAAGGTTGCGGGTTCGGGTTGCAAGTATTTCCCTCGGGTCTGGGTGTTTTTTATAACATATATGTATTTACAAAATAAGTATATAAGTAATATACCAGTCATGTGGTACCCATAACACAAGCTCTGTTTACTTTGGGGTAAGATGACGTTGTGTGAAATGTTCGTCATTATATTTTTTTTATTTTTATTCATGCTCACAACTATAATTTCCAGGCATGGTAGAAACTTCTAGTCTTAGATATAATTAAGGATGTCTATATTACCCATATAGACATCCTTAATTATATCTAAGACTAGTGTCAGAGACACGTCCAAACATTATATTTGGCACATACCTACATTTGTCCCCAGTGACAAATTGCAAGCTCACCAATTCGACGTTCCACAAATAAAGTATTTTTTCAGTTGAACGCATATGAATTATCTTTAGAATCACGAATCAAAGAAATAAGAACATACGGGCATAAATAAATGTTGGTATAAAAAATAAATAAAAGAGGCTGTCATAAGATAAAAGCTTTATACGATATTGAAGGCTTTACCGCCTACGTCATTCGCAAACGTTTTCGTAATGTACTCAATTTATCGTTTACGCCAATGACGATACATAATATTGTTGAAAGCGCCCCAAGCTTTGTGAATCACAGACTCGCGTTTACGCGTTAAAATCTAACTAACACCCTTTAATAGCAAAGATTTGAATCTTCTAGACTACTTATTGCTAGTTATTTCAAACCAGTGTGGTGAAAGTAATAATGTAATATAAAATTGTACACGTAGTCCTCCTGCTGACTAACAGAAGAGCTAGCAACAGAGAAGGAAAGCTTGAAACAAACCCAGCTCGGTGCCAGCTGTTATGCTGCAGCCGAACTGATACCGCATGACTAGTTTTTCTTGCGGGTCCTGTCGGCAAGATCGAGAGGTTAGTGTGGTTACCTGGGAAGTCTTGCGCTATCAAACAGAATCCCAGGCAGAGGGAAAATGTGAAGCATGTGGAGCATAAACGAAAGTTTTCAATTACATATAACTGCTCATTAACTTGACTGACGCCATCTAAATTATCTTTAACAGATGAACTAAGGCCAATGATGATGATGTGGTGAAAGAATTAAAGTGCGCTTCAGTGGCTCCTTGCGTGGATTTGTGTATACTTCAGCGAGGTCGTCAATGTGCGTTAAAACGGTAAAGGAAGACATGAGAAAACGACATGTCACAGAATGTAAAAAAGTTCAAAGTCATGTGCCAAGTGCAGGAAACTCCTTTCACCACACTGGTACGTATTTACTAGTGATACGATATGAATAATTATACAATAATGGTGTAACTCACCAGAGGGTACAAATTAGTGGCGATTATTAGAATTCGAATAAGAGTTATTTTTTTCTGAATAACATAAAGTTTACAGTACTTACCAAATCCTAGCTGTCTTAATTAAAACTAAAAAAATACTTTTAAATTATCAAAAATAATATTAAGGCTTTGAACATAATTTTCACTCAAAACGGGATATTTACGGCGGGATATATGACTTTTGCTGCTTCCCGATATTTTGGCGTCTATTCCTACTAGTTCAGTTGTCCAGTTCAGTTGACTGAACTAGTGAGATTAATTTTCATGTTTGTTCAGTCTACTGGACTAGCGAGATTTCTTTTCTCGTTTGTTCAGTTCAGAAATAGAAAAAAAAAATCTGGCGCTTCGGCGGCCGCTGCCGCGGCAGGCTCGCTTCGCTCGCTCGCCTTGCGCGAACTTCGCTTTGAACAAAGTTCAAAAGCTAATCTTATTTTCAATTGAACAAACGAGAAAAGAAATCTCACTAGTTCAGTCAACTGAACTGGACAACTGAACTAGTGGGAATAGACTTATTTTGGCACAGTTGCATGCGCCATGGTCACGAGATAAACTGATCTCGTGATCATGGCCCATGCAACTGTGCCGAAATATCGGGAACCAGAAAAAGGACAGTAGGGTCACCGCGCTATTTGTCAACGTATTTGCCATTGAACAGATTGGTTTTGGCAAAGGATTGGATATAGCTAATCCGAATGTCAAAATGGAAAGCGCTATTTTTTCTGAATGATTTAATCGTTGATTTTACCAATCAACCAAATTTATATATAGAACTAACTAGTATTACTCTATGCACAGACTACTATGATGTACTAAACGTTCGTTCAAAAGCACTGTCAAATGTAACGCGATTCCGCAACTTTTAACCAACGTATAATCCAAATTAGAGCTAAATCGTTTCCGTTATAGTGATTAGCGCGGAACGAGATATGTCAAAAATAACGTTTTGACTTTGGTTTAGATTTGGTTAGCTTTGGTTCAAACGTTTCAAATTATCGCAGTTAGCCCCAGGTCATTTGTAAATAATGCAGTATTTTAAGTAGAAAATTTGAAAATGTCAAGCATTATAGCTATACACTTATTCAAGAATTTATAATATAAATAAGCGCTAACACGAAAAAGGTATTTAGAACAAGAACGAGGAGGTATTTACCATTCCACCTAAATGGGTTTTTGATCTGAATTCGATATTGCTGCGGCTCTACAACATATGTGTTTTATTAGTATGTTCCTATGCCGGGAAAGAATGGAATAAGTGGAAAAGCCTACTCAATCTAAACGTTATAGTACTACAGCGTCATGTTAATGCGAAAGTTAGTCTAAACACTGAATTCATCATCTATTTGATCTATCTATCTATCTATTTGAATTATGAATTTAAATTATGAAATATTAATTGGTATTACGGAAGGTTGATGTTTATTGTAACACATACCAACATACGTGTATATACTATATATATATATATATATCATGCTACGTATCATATACTCATAGTATACCTAATAAGTCGCTAGATGTGGCTGTCACCTTACACCATCTTTTTCCTCAATCTTCTTGAATCAGCAGCGACTGCCTTGCAATGCAAAGCCACAGAGTCGAAGATCCCACAGAACCCAGTGTGCTCTTTAGATTACTGGGCCTACCTTCTTTCATTCGTCTTGGTTAAGTAAAGTCAATCAGTTCGAGAAGTGCACGTCGAGTCCATCTCGACATCTTTGCCAAGGCTGACCGCGCAGCCGTTTTTCGCTGCACGGGAGCGTTATTTTATTCTCAGTTTTTCTTATTCTTATCTAATTCTCGTTTATACTAACAATTGATATTTTGCGATAGATAAGTCACTTTTTGCAGTAATGCAGTATTTCACTGCAGCCCAAAACAGACAAGAAAACCGTGAAAGCGCGTGTTCAGCAAGGCAGCGACAGGTCGTAAGTCATCGGTGCCTATTAGACCGTGCGCAAAATATTTGATCGCACTAGTTTATTGCTAGCACAATGGAATTTACGATCTCCTCGGCTATACTTCACTGAAACACGTAAATATTACGTAAATATTACTAATATTACTTGATATTTACGTTTTTATAGTCTATTTTGTTATTCTAATATAAAAAAAAGCCGGATGTCGGTTTACGGACGATAGTTTGACGTGATAACGTCATAAGAAATTTAACCTATTAAGATGCGTCACATGCCGAAGGCTTAGGCCGATCGTGCCTCTCTATCGCTTGTTCATCATTCTCGCTCGCACGCTCGGCTCAGGCGGAACGTGACAATTTTTCGTGCGTTCAGCCGGCGTTCATTGACTTATAAGATGTTATCACGTCAAAAAATATACAGTACGCGCTTAAATGTGTCTTGACAACAATGAATAAAAGTACAAACGACCTTGTCTTGTAGGTTCTGTAAATATTATTGAGTACAAGGATTTTGCAAAATAATGAGTCGCAGCAACAAAATATTTACACAACGTAAATAATTTGATATTCAAAGTAAATAGATACTTACGGTAATATTTGTTGACTGTTTACATTAAAGAAATTCGCCAAGTGATTGTGACCACGCACTTCTTCTGTAAAGACGTCAATATAATATAAATGACTATATTACTGCTAAGAATGCATGGCCTCATGTTGTTCTGACCTCATACAGTTAACAGACAAAAAAAAACATTTCAAATTAATGTTTTTTTTGTTATTTTAGTACACAATATTGATTATACGCTAAATAATATTACGATCTAGCAAAAAAACCAAATGAGTAATTTTGTTTTGACATAGTTTTATAAAATAAATTATACCTAAGAATGTGTCCAATAGCACTTTTCTAAGTCTCTAGTTAAGGGGAAGACACTTTTTTCTTGTGTTTTTATTTAGTTACTTAGCACTTTACTATTGTCAAACTACACTAACTCAAATGGCTTTTTCCGTTCGAGCCTTCTTACAATGTCCGTGATGTCGAGGAGCTGGATTGCCTCGATGTTCACATGATGATGAAGCCTCTGTATGTGTGAGCTTCTGCATACTTTTGTATTACCTTATCGACGAACTCTGTTCTAAGGTATCTATTTGAAATGTATAAACTCTCTTGTTTTTTTTGTGATTAACATATATGTTTGTGTTTTTGTTTCGTAGTTAAGGTAGTTATAAGATGGATCATGCAAAAAAGCGCTAGGACCAGGACGAGTTTCTTGCCAGTTCTTTTCGGGATTGGGTTTGGAGGAATCGGCACCTAAATTCACTTAGTACTTATGTAAGACGTTTCAAAGTGATCCTTGTCATTGTATTGAATAAAATATTTTGACGTAATAACATCTTATAAATCGATGAATGCCGGCTGCACGCACGAAACATTTTCACGTTCCGCCTGAGCCGAGCATGCAAGCCAGAGCGCGGAACAAGCGATAGAGAGGCACGATCGGCCCAAGCGGCTTGTGACGCATCTTAGAAAGATAAAAGTATTCAATTTTTTATCATTGTTTTCTTATGACGTTATCACGTAAAACTATCGTCCGTAAACCGACTTTACCAACAACTTTTTTTTTAATTGACTTTGAGTAAGGATAACAAATACTAGTATTTAGTGAGAAAACTACAAGAATTTAGTATGGAGCTTTTTAGTAAAGCCGTAATGACTTTAGACTAATAAATTCACCATTATTTGAAAACATTCCAGATACTCCTAACAGCGATATAGTCAGTAGAGGGGGAGACACTGGACTCTATCAACAATGTCTACTTCAAAGCGTAATATTTACCAAAGTAATATTTGTATCAAATACCTGTTTGAGAAACCTAATATCTTTGAAATATCCAACGATATACAATACAAAGGGGTAGTAAAATAAAAAAACAACTCCCCTTTACATGAAGGTAACTCTTAAAAACATTTTTTAAAGAATTAATTTCATAATTTGTACATGGTAAAACTATAAAAGTTCTTTATTTTACTACGGAACCCTAAATAGACTGAAACGTACGTGTACGTGTTGAAACTTATCTTAGTTACATTATAGTGAAATCAGAGAATATATTATATTATATTATATTATTGGTACCTAATATTACTCTAGTAAAATCTAGTTAAAACTAGTGGCTCTGTGAGCTGTAGACTTCGCGAACATTTTTCGAAATTACTTAATTATAACTTTTTTTACGGTTTTTACCCCCATATCTCCGCCATTTTATAAAATGTCTAAAACCTGTATCGAATAAAAAATTCTATATAGTGATAGAACCTGCTCACAAAATTTGACGAGAATCGGTTGAGAAATGCGACCTGTAGACGAGAACATCCGGACAGACGCGGCTGCACATACGAAAGCATTTTCGTATAAGATAAACGGAGACACTTGCTCGCACTTAACGCTCACTCGGTCAATTAGCGCAGTGGACTAAGGTCTGGCTAAGACGCAGAAGGTTGCGGGTTTGATTCCCTCCGCGGGTCAAATGGTTCTATGATCTGCAAGTATTTGTTTCGGTCTGGGTGTTTCTATGTATAATAATGTGTGTATTTACAAAAAAAAAGTATAAATGTAAGTAGTATATCAGTCATGTTGTACCCATAACACAAGCTCTGCTAACCTTGGGGCCAGATGATGCTGTGTGAAATGTTCGGGATTATTTATTTATTTTAAAAGAAAAATAATACTAAATAAATATTCTTGTCCTTATACTTTGCAGTTATAATAATGCTTGGATTTCCCTTTGCTTAAAAGTTTTCATCTATTCTTATCCGATTGGATTTTTTGGATTTATCCAAAACGGATTATCCGACTGAGGTTCACTCAAACGTTATTTAAGTAATCTTGAAAGATGTAGAGCCAGGTTTCCGCATCCGATGATTTGCGATTCTAGCATTTCCGACAACGATCAGGGATTTGTTACTTTGAGAACTCGACATTTTGCAAAAGGCCTGTAACGCCTTAAAATATTATATCTTTTTCTACTGTGATTTATTTAACAAGTAAAACATTCCTTCAATTTTGTTTTGTTTATGGTGAGTGCAAATATAAAAAAAAAAACCCAGATATGCTAATGACTGTGATCTCTCTATCTCTAGTAATTACGATTTTCGAGAATGCCAAAGGGTTAGTCAAAGTATAAGTTAAAACATAAAATTTGGCATAAAAAAAAAGAAATTCCTGGAAAATGCACATAACACCATTTAGCCCCAAAGCCTAGCTTGTATTATAGTGACCAGATAACTGATAGAATACTTAAATATTTTTAAATACACACTTATGATACTTAATAACACCCAGACACAGACACCTGTCTTCATCACACAAATGTTTATTCTGGGAGGGAATCGAACCCTTAACCTACAGCACAGAAGGCAGAGCTACTACCAACTGAGCTGGCAAGCCAGTCGTTTAAGCACACACTTCTGCAGCAATAGTAATATTAAGAACAATTACACTATAAAGACTAGGGATCCTTGCCGACTCGTGAATAAAGACACTCATAAAAGCATTGAGGTTCCGCACCATTACCCACATTACTCCTTCTAGAGCCACGAGTGTAGAACCACGGGGAATTGGGAATTTATCGTGCTCCCCACAGTGGAGTGATTAAAGATGGTGGCGCCAAAATGAGGAACGATAATGGCTTGATCTTTGAACCGTATACACTCAGGAACTGGGTAATAATGGGATAGTGGAGTAAAAGTTATCAGACACTGAAGAGCAAAAGTTAAGACGTTAGTGTTAAGAACTTTGGGAAAAAATATTTTAGAACCTACCATACGGGATAAAATGAAATGAGTTTCTCCATACCATGACTTTCTGCTAGTACCTACTATCGATACATATTCTACTGAGCTGCTGTTCGATACAAGTACTATTAGTATACATGTAGTGCACATGTTGTACCACCATTCAAACCACCATGGGTTCTACAGATTGATGGTGTTCCTTTAAAATATAGAGAATATGAGTAAACTTGTTCAAGTTTTGGCAAAATGAGCTTCAAGTGTCAAAAATTACGCTGTAACTCATTATTGTCATGCGCATCTTTTATTTATATGGATGGAAATTATTCTGAGGATGAAAGTTAGCAATGCTTTTGAAATAAAAATAAAAAGATATCGTGGAATTGGTTAGTTAAAGTGATCTAGAACAGTAAAAGCTACTTACCTGCAAGTTCCGTGGGTTTCCAAAACTCCTTACATTTTTAATTGGAAACTTGTAATGAAACGCAGGAAACTTATAATGAAATATCCGAGCTTACCGCAGTCGGCTCTAAATTTTGCATTGGAATTTTATTAAAAATGCAGCAAGTTCAGTGTTTCAGCTTGGAAACGGAATAACAAATTTCTGTAATTTAAGAAGTTTCCTATAAGTTTTTAGGAAATGCACGACATTGTTGGTCCACCGCCAAGTAACAGACACTTCATAAAATAGAGTCTTTGCAATATTCTTCTCAGTGGTAGAATGCTTTTAAGATCTTTATTCTCTGTGTTTTATTTCAATCACCAACTTCTGGTAAAAATAAATACATTTGTAAGCGTGAGTCTCACAACAAAGATTTACTTTTAATGAACTGACCCTTAAAGCTCTCTCGAATTACAGTTCCTATCACAGGATTGCGATCAGGATTTAGCTGGTTCTACTCAGTTCATAGACCGTGAATACGAGAATAGAAATGTACTACTATATACATACGAGTACCTATAGTAAGACCGGCCCTTCGACACACAAATCCGCACACACAAATCCGCTTAGTATTCATAATCATATTACAAATCTCTAAGCTATCTCTAGCGGAAATAGCTTTCAAATATGTATTACAAGACGATACTCTATTTCGTTTGGGGAGATTTTGATTGACGAATATACAAGCAAACAACGTTGTCACAAAGGTTTTGAGACCACTTTCTAAACGAACTCTTGTTGATATGATTTCGTCTTTGACTTTTTATTTTGCGACTAATTCTGGGTTTTAGTTAAGATAGTAGTTAATTAGTTATTAAAGTATGGTAGGTACTAGCGTCCCTAGTTAAGTATTGCTGTGCCCTCACAGGGTTTATTTTTTAAACTAAAACAATGTATCATCATCTTACTGTAACAACACAAGTGCAATAAATATTTCTATTTCTATATCCTTTTCTGCTTTCGTCCCGTTCTTAATTGTCTCCCCAAGTACCAAAGGCAAAAATGAAACTGATTGATTTATGATGTAATTTTTTTTGTTTGCTGGATTACGATAGACTCGTTAAGGCTCGTTAAGACCCAGAGAGCAGAAATATAAGAGAAGTATGAGAAAGATTGATTGAACTTAAAGTGTGGGGTTTTGTTTCTTAGCAAGTATCTACTTAGCAAGTAGGTACTTCTAGGTTTTCTTAATGCAGAATGTGAGCACTTGAACTTACTAATTCTAAAGTACCCAAAGTAGAGGAATAGAAGTGATCTTTTGATCTCTTTGATCAAATTTTGTTAGAATATTATTTTTATTTTATATTATTTTTAAAAGCAAATACACTAACCCCGGCTGCACTCCCAGTAGGAGTAGCATAAAGACCTACGGATTGGTTAAAGATATTATTGGTTCAGTCCTGGAAAGGTTTTCATTTTCTTAGTTAGCACTAGGCTAAGTTAATGGAAGTTACTAATTTTCACTATAATTTTCTCGCACACATTTTAAAATTCCAAACGCTATAATTTTCATAACTCTCTAGCTTGTTTCCTTACTCTTTTTCCTTACAGCAAATTGTGACTGTTATTCAAAGCCACATTTTGCATCCTCATTATTTAGCTTGGTGCCAGGACTTGCTTCTAGTAAATTATACATTATATATTCACTGTGGTACAGTTCTTTGTGCTGTGCAATCCGTCACGAGAAGTACCCGTGATGCTTAGAATACTGCTAGATTGTTTGGAGCATATTTTTTATTATAGCCGGATATTTCACAGCTCGTCATCTAGCCCCAAAGTAAGTAGAGCTTTTGTTATGGGTACCACATGACTGATATATTACTTATATACATATTTTTCAAGACACCCGAACTCGAGACAAATACTTGCAGATCATATATACATTTGCACTGCGGCGGGAATCAAGCTCGCAATCTTCTACGTCTCAGGCAAGCTTTCGCCCACTGCGCCACTGAGGTCGTCTAATTTATTTTATTATATTATTTATAGCAACATTTGTAACTGTCATACGTAGACCTTTTGCAAATCAACAATATAGAACTAGGCGAGGCGCGCTGATAAGCGTTGCGATGCAGAGGCCCTGCCTTTTAAAAACTCTGAATCAATGTCCTGGCTGAATTATTGACATATAAACAACGCACAGCTAAAACTTCTGGTTGTTGAGACCTCAATAGGTTAGAAAGCAGTTACTGGAGGATCAGTCTAGCAGTGCATCTTAGAGCGTGACCCGCACAAGGTGAGTCGCGCGCCATTATAGCATGATGTAATGTACCTATCTATAGGCACCACTATTATACTAATAATAATAATAGTGTGAGCTTAGGAAAAAAATAATAATAAATAATTCTGGACATTTCACATAGCTAAGTTTGGCCGCAAAGTATATTTTTTTTCTCCATTTTTATTTCTTATTTAGTATAGCCGCCAAGCAAAACAAATCCACTCTCAGCAGTTTCTCATTTGTTTTATTGTATTTATTTACTTAATTTACATTATTTTATGCCATGTAGATATGGCAGATAAGATGAGGATCTTTAGATTTATTTTATTTAGTACAAGTTAACTTTTATATTTATTTATTTTTATTTTATCTGTATTGTGTATGCATGTACCTACTAAATTATTTGTTTTGTGTGATTATGTAATGTAATGTGTGTCACATATTACGTTAGACTCAAAGAAAAGTATTTAAGTAGTATATCAGTCATGTGGTACACATAACACAAGCTCTGCTTACTTTGAGCCAGATGATGCTGTGTAAAATGTTCGGTTTTATTTTTTATTTATGTATTTATTGATTCGGTACAGCATCATGCTGTAACGGGGACCTATTTGCCCAACACAACAATCTAGGTTAAGTACCTACATTTTTAAGGTAAACTATGTAAGGTAAGTCCAAGATGTTTGGTCAAATAAAAACATTTTCTTTCTTTCTTCTATTTTCGAAATACGAGAGAGTGTGTTCTTTACAGTGTGTAGAGGACACTAAGAGGACACTAAGAAAGGAATTCCCGAAATTCAATACCCAAGGGTGCAGCAGAAGTTAAACTTTGTATGAAAATACCATTATGTGCATATTGCGGCTCGTTTCAATTGTTAAAATAATAGCAGCTTAAAACATAAGGATTATGGCTCGCTTATTTTTATAAACGTACAGTTTGGTATTCATCTGTAATGTTTTCATTCTAGTCATCATAGTATTATAGCTCTTCTCAGATAATTTGTTAAAATGAAAACATTCCGGGAACGAGTTCCGCGAAGTTCGGTAGATTGTTTGCTGGAGTTTCTGAAGTATGAATTCTTTTATTCATCTTTTTTTGCACTTGTAGTTCGTAAATAAAACAATTGGATTTAAAAGAAATAAACCAAAACAACAGTAGTTACTTCAATGTTTATCACTTATATAGATCAATCTATGAAATTTTATGTTATAACATGAAGTCATCTTTACAAAATGTATTTGGTTCCATTCTTGAGGAATAGAGTCAATTTTGAAAGAGTTGGAAAACAACTGTAGTTATTTCAAAGTTCATCACATATATAGATCAATCTATGAAATTTTATGTTATAATATGGATTCATCTTTATAAAATGTATTTGGTTTAGGCTTGAGGAATAGAGTAAATTTCGAAAGCGAGTTTTTAAATTCAAAATTGTATCGGTAAAGAAATTGCTTGCCGATAAAAACTTGGTTAACTGGTAAGCCTCGATGTTTTTCAGAAAACCGTTTTCTTTTTTGCCATGTTGGCGTTCGTGCATACTCTAAACGATCCACTGTGAATTTCACAGGAGGCTTTAGCCTCGGTAACGCGATAGAATATGCAACAGCTTTACCGATTTACACATCGACTTTTATTTCGCTGTTGACATTTATCCCGAAAATTCCGACATATTGCTCACCGAAGGACTCAAATAGTATAATATAATATTTAACACAGGAAGGGAAATAAAAGGAAATAAAGTAAAGAATACAAACAAGAAGAGATTAGTAACAGCAACAAAGAAAACAATATTTAAATGATTAAACCCACTCTGATAGATGGTTGGGTATTATTAATCAATAATTTACTCACCTAAGTTAAGGTGATAATTTTAATGATAATTGTGGAATCAGGAACAAAGTTGCCTTGTTTGTTATCTAAAGTTGCAAACACCACCACAACAATAACTTCATATCATGGGTATGTAGCATCTATCTGGCATCTATAGAGTGCTGTTTTAAGGCAATTCAACAGAAAAAGTTTTTAGGGCACAAAATAAATATGTCAGAGCAATGTAAACTAAAACAAACATAATGTAACTGTAAAACTGTAGACAATACTTTATTGATTGAAATATCTTGACTCTGCCGTGTATCAAAGTAAAAAATATTTTTATTCAATACAATTGTGTTGGGCAAATAGGTCCCCGTTACAGCATGATGCTGTACCGAATCAATAAATAAAAAAATAATGCCGGACATTTTACACAGCATCATCTGGTCCAAAGTAAGCAGAGCTTGTGTTATGGGTACCACATGACTGATATATTAATATTTGTACGGACCATTAAGGATCTCCACAAAAGTTTTAGAAGTAACCGTCTGAACAAAAAATGTGTTGTCCGCCCTGCCACTCCATTCCTTATAGTATAATTTAAATGCCACCATGAATCTTCAACGCCTTGTCTTCGCTGCTTTGAGTAATAGATTATTTTAATTTATTCTAAACTAGTTGCTGTCCGCGGCTTCGCACGCGTGGTACTTACATAAAAATTAGCCTATACCCTTCTCCAAGGTCCCATCTATCTCTATACCAAAGTTCATCAAAATCGGTTCAGCGGCTTAGGCGTGAAAACGTGACAGACAGACAGAGTTACTTTCAAATTTATAATATTAGTAAGGATAAAGGTAAAACAACTGACAGGGAAAGCATATTATGGTGTATCAGAATGCGTGATAAATTTGAATGATTATGTTAATATATATATTTGCAGACTATTGTGACTTACTCTATATTATCTTATCTTTTACAATTATCTACTTAATTCAATTGCTGATATACATTCTAATTTTAGTCCTTATTTAAGTACTTTATATTTATATGCTACGTTCATTGCTGTACAATAATATCTAATCTTGACATCTTCAGGGTTTACTTGTGTTTTGCAAGTTAACGAATTATTATTATTATATAAAAAGTCTTAGATATATCATGAAGTCTTAAAAATATCATGGTTAATGAATACCTAAATAATTCTGGACATTTCGCACAGCATCATTTAACCCCAAAGTAAGCAGAGCTTGTGTTATGGGAACATATCATTACATAGTATAAAACATAGTCGCCTCCCGCTGTCTGTCTGTCCCGATGTATGCTTAGATATTTAAAACTATGCAACGGATTTTGATGTGTTTTTTTTATAGATAGAGTTATTCAAGAGGAAGGTTTATATGTATAAAGGTTTCTAATGTGATGTCGTAAATAAACTCATTTTTTTGCGCTTACATTGCAAACGCTGTCTGAACCTTACGAGATAGATCAAAATAATGTACTACAGTATTGTACACCCTCAAAAGGTCTATAAAAAAGCGCGATGGTATATGGCTATCTCTTAGGGATAACCATTCTGTAGTATAATTAGTATCAGCATTGCACCCGTGCGATGCCGGGGCGGGTCGCTAGTAATTCATAAAAAACACACAGACCGAGACAAATATTTGCAGATCATACAACCATTTATCCCACGGCGAGAATCGAATCCGCAACCTTCTGCATCTCAGACGGTCCTTCACCCAATGCGCCACAGAGGTTGCCAAATATTCCGTTTGTTGCGAAAAATATAACATCGTTTTAAATGTTAGATGTTAGATATAAGTGCCATACAAATTGGGTCGTTTGTGAAAAAAAAATCCTTCTAATCATAATCACATCACAAGGTGTAAAGATTAATGCTAAATATTATTAGGTACTGAAGGCCTTATACTTCTGTTATCATAGTATTTACATTACCCAGCATCAATAACGGTTAATTTTCTGAAACAAATATACTGAAACATCACTATATAGTATAAAACAAAATCGCTTACCGCTGTCTGTCTGTCCCTATGTATGCTTAGATCTTTAAAACTACGCAACGGATTTTGATGCGGCTTTTTTTATTAGATAGAGTGATTCAAGAGGAAAGTTTATATGTATAATACATGCATAATATAGTAGAGAAACACTGATAATATTAGAGGTTTCTAATAACATTAGACATTCTGTAGTATATTTAGTATCAGCATTGCACCCGTGCGAAGTGGGTCGCTAGTATTTTAATAACTAAGAAATCTGAGATGTCTAGGTTGAGATTGCAGTTAGAAGCATTGTTTCGTTTATTTGTTTATTTAAATTTTATTATATAGTCATTGTAATATAAATATAACAGAAAATACCATATTTATATTACCCACTTGTGTCGAGAAGCACGTGTAATATAACGTGTTGCATCACGTTTATACATAGCCGCATCAACTCTATGTACACGCAGGAACGACATGGTACTGATACTATGAGGCTTATTACACTAGAGCGGTTCCCGCAGTGAAATGGGCGAGTACGTAGCGTGTAGCGTGCACGAAAAACTATCAGTATTTTGTTATTTTATATCTTAGTACGGTACTGTACTGTACCTAGTAATTCCATAATTTGAAACCAATTTATGGTGTTTCGAATTTGATAATAATAATAATCAATAATAAATATTGGTGGACAATGTACACAACACCATCTAGCCCTTAACTAAGAATACCTTGTATTATGGTGACCAGATTAGTGATAGAATCTATATATTTTTAAATACACATTTATGATACTTTATAACTCCCAGACACAGAACAAACACCTGTGTTTGCCACATAGATGTTTATCCTGGAAGGGATTCGAACCCTCAACCTACAACGCAGAAAGCCGAGCTACTACCAACTGAGCGGACAGGCCAGTCAGATAAAGTAGGTAAAGGAATACAAATAAGTAAAACTGAGTTAATTTTTTACCTAATAAACTTTAGTGTAAAAATTAATCTGTAGCTCATTATATTGCTTTTAAAATTATAAACATTGTTATTCTATGATAGTTATTCTATAGTAATAGCTCACGTGTTTACTTAGTTAGTTTTGACTGGCTACTCAACTCAGTCGGTATTAACTCTGCCTTAAGTGCTGTAGATTCCCTCCCAAAACAAAACACATTTGTAGCAAGCAATTACCATAAACCAAGACTGGAACTGTTTGACGGTACTCTCAAGGAAGGACTGTTAATGCTAATTGTGTCACACTTTTTTGCTTTTAGTTTATTTTATTTTTTGCATGTATGTTTCTTACTTTTTGAACTTGTCAAACAGACATTTTCTTTTTTTTTTCTGTGCGAATTTTCCAGCAATATTGTCTTTTTTATAGAAGTGTAAAACATGAAAGAATTTGCGCAAAATAAATTTACTAATCACGGGGGCGGCACTGGTGAATCTGTTTAGATAGATAGATAAACACTTTATTGTACACAAGAGAACACACAAAAAATAATGATTAGCAATACAGTTGTACAATGGGCGGCCCTATCGCTAAAAGCGATCTCTTCTAGGCAACTTTTGGATGGACAGGATAGACAAAAAACCAAAAAGTCGGCGGTGTACTAAAAAAGTTATCTTTCTTAATCTAACACATAAAAATACAAAATATAACAATAACTATAAAAATGTCTATAATTAATAACTATAAAAATGCAAAAAATTACACAAAGAAAGATGATATACATACCTACCAACAAACAACTTTCTATAGTCATAGAAGCTAACAAACAGTTAGCAGTTTCCAGATAAGGATAGATAATGGTTATGGACTTTGATTTTATATATATGAATAGATTTTGATAAGCGAATAGATAAAGGTAAGGAGTTCCATAAGTGTACAGATTGAACAGTGAAGGATTCACCATACATAGCTGAACTATGAACAGGAGTAAGGAGTTGGAGAGTGTCAGACGAACGCAGATCACGATCGTTTAATTCACATTCACATGAATTTCTATACAAAATGTTGAGCTCAAAGCGGGCTATTCAGTATAGACTTGCTATTGGTTATTAATGTTCTGATAGTGTTGAGAAAATGCATTTAATGCGTGCTGTAAACGCACGAAACTAATCGCGTTTTTAGATAGAACATAAGCATTTTTTTTTATTTCTGTCTGATAACTTGATGGGACGTTAATCAATATCGTGTTATCAGATGGGAGAGATCCCGCACCGCAGAGGTTTGCTTCCCGCCTCGCTGGAGATCTTTTTCCCGCTAGTGTGATAAGGTTCAAGAGTATGTCATTACTGCCTATAGTAGCTGTTTTGTAATCTGTCAGTGTATTCGATTCCATAGTGGAATTGTACAGTAGTTTTATCGGATAAAATTTAATAAGTCATACCCAAATAGGTAGAAACACTCGTAATATTTGAATGGTTGGAAGTTATTTAACGGTTGAGAATACAGCTTCTGAATATTGTCTCCTGATTAGCATTGTGCTGCATAGCAAATGTGAATTTTATCGTACGATAAAATAAATACCTATGCAATGGCTTCTTGTCTGTCTTTACCAAGCTAATGGTCGCGAGGATCAGGCGCATTTTGCCATATCGCAAGTATTTGTAAATTTGTGGTCTAATATGATATAGACATATTTGGTACTAGTGTGTAATGTTGGTGATTACCGCTGAGGCCGGCTCGGGTCTTAAGAGAGCCGAGGACGGTAATCATCAATACACACGTGTATCAAACAACGTTTTTCAACACACTTGTGAATAAAATAACAATAAAAACCCATTTTATTTAGTAGATAAAAAGTTTATTTAGAGAAACAATTAGTAAATGTGCAGTTAGGGTTTTTTTTTATTTACCGCGCATAGGGTTTGCGCCTATTCTGCCACGTACAAAATGGGGAATTTAAAGTTTTCTTTTATTACAGAGAAAACAAAATTTATATTTGAGTGAAAGTTTTATTTATTAAACACGTACGAGTTAAAATTATCTATTTAAATAAGAAGTTGCATGAAATGAGCAAGCAATAGGAACATTAATTTATTTGTTCTATTAAACACGATCTTTTTTTGAATAAAAACTTTTTTAAGAACAAAGAACCTCAACCAAACCTCAACCTCAACCTCAACCTTTTTAAATAAAATTTAAAAAAAAACTATAACTCACTAGTGAGTTATAGCAATGAAAAGTCACAGTTTGATTATGGGTGTCATTCTGTGCCTAATTGCGGTGACAATAGAGCCACTTTATGAGCAAGTGTGTTGAAAACGTTATTAACGAAGCATGCATTTTATTGCATTCTTAGGAAACGCGTCAATCACGTTTAATATTCAAAAACCTGCCTGAGACGCAGAAGATTGCGGGTTCAATACCGATTTCAACGGGACATATACCGTGTGATCTGGAAATATTTTGTTTCGGTTCTGGGCGTTTTTTTACGCAAAAAAATAATATATAAGTTGTCATGTTATTCCCATAACACAAGCCCTGTTTATTTGGTCTAGATAATGTTGTGTAAAATGTACGGCATTATTTATTTATTTATAATGTATTTGTTTTGACAAAATGATCGGAACTTGTATCGTGAACCCAAAGAGTTGAAATTGATCGTGACTCAGTTATATTAAGACATCCTTTGATTTTTGATATTGTTGATAGCTCAAGACTCGAGTCGCGGGAACGAGACCATCGTTGAAATACAGATAGCATCTGAGTTTCGTCGAACTTTCACATAATTTCTACATTGTTTTGTTGCTACGGCGCTAATAAACTGCTTACAACCACTTTACCGCAGTAAATCAACTGCCCAGCACAAAGCACATAGTCGGGCCTTACCAGGTCTAGGGCAGTAGATTATAAGGGCGCCAAATTTAGGGATAGCTGTACCATGATAGTCCATACTTGAAGCAAAACAGCATTATAATGGATAGTTTTAAACAGTGAAATGAAATAAACGATTAATATCAAAACAATGATGTTTACTGTGACATCACAAAAGCAACTAATTGGTAGGTGTTGTTTATCCTTATAGGTACTTCTCCTACTGTTGAATTAGCATTTATTATGTTCATTTACATATAAATTAATTCTCCTTTATTTACGATAATGTTGTTTATACCTTGTTTGATAATAACAGGTGGTTATGGCAATGTTCAGATAATGTTTTTGTGACGTGGCTGCATTTTACCATGATGTCTGAATGTTATAGTTTGGACTCTATAGCTGACCTTGATACTATTGTACAAAATAACTAAAGTATCGTGAAATTCAATCTTATCTTATTTGCAATAAAGTCTGAATTAGAGTAACATTAATAAATAACACGTCATAAATTTAAAACTGACCGAAACGACGTGTGGTTGTCGAATTTTAGCAAACTTTTGGCATTATTGTTCGTCTTGCGAAGCAAACAGTACGATCTTATAATTGTTTATTTTTTTCGAGTTATTTCCGGTTTTGTTAGTAATTTTGGTGTTTTTATTTAAATAGAGCTCGGTTTATTGGCTTATGTGTAAATAATTAGAATAAAAGCTCTGTGTTAAATTATATGAAAGGCACCATCTATACCTACCTATAAAAAAGCTTAACCTGAATGACTGACTGACTGACTGACTGACTGATTCATCATCGCCGAGCCGAAACCACTGAAGCTAGAAAGCTGAAATTTGTAAGGTAGCTTCCTTTTATATCAAAACCACTCACTAAGGCGGGATTTTTTGAAATTCAACCTTTAAGAGGGTGAAAAGAGGTGAAAACTTATGTATGAAACTTCTTGTGTTACTTGAAACTTGAATTGAATAATTTTATATAAAGCAGATGACTAACGACTAGATAAGATTTCGTGACATACTATAAACAATATAAGCACTTGACAATGGTAAAATTGATATTATTATACATGCCATTAACGAAGAAAATAGATTCAAATTTTTGACGCGATTTAATTTGGTGTTGCAAACTGCCGAAAACCCTATAAAGGAATTTGAACTATGGAACAAAACTGCATTATGTTTTATTTTTTTTAGAACGGTCATATAAAAATGTGACGCTAACTTGGACTTTATTGTAAGCAAAATGAGATCGTTCGTATTTTACGAACGTACGGAAAGTTTTAGCTAATCCGGTGAAAAAACAGAATTAACATTATAAAAACCACTGGACCATTGCCTATAATATGAACAGTCGTGAACCCTTCAAGTTTGTGTTTTTTGTCGCTGACATAAATGTCACCGGACGTCTCTTAATTTATTGATCAAACTTAGAAAACATTTTTTTTGCGAATGCAACAGTATTACTTTTTCTCATTTTGGAGGACAATGCACACAACACCATATGACAAATTATGTATAGCTTGTATTATGAAAGAAAGAAAGAAAGAAAGAAAACTTGTTTATTTGACAACACATTACAGAGCGGATCAATAAAAAAATAAAAGAAAAATAAGATAACCATATAAAAACAACAAATAAAACAAAAAGATATGAATAATTAAAAACAATAAGCTATATAATACAATTTTATTTTGCTGACCAAATGACTAATAGAATACTTATTTTAATGGAATATATACCATTGATACGTTATAACCAAATACAGAATAAACACCTATGTTCATCACACAAATGCTTGTCCTGGGAATTGAACCTCTAACCTACAGCGCAGAAGGCAGAGCTACTACTGAGTTGACAGGCCATTGAAATAATAAATTATGACTAAATAAATATTGTCGGACATTTCACATCATGATCTGCCACCAAAGTAAGCAGAGCTTGTGTTATGGGAACCACATGACTGATATGTATTTATATTTTTTTTTTGTAAATACATACTTAGTATACATAGAAACATCCATAAATGTAAATACTTCATTATTTCTAGTAAATAAACTGAATCAGTGGAAATTTCAATAAGATGTTTTGTTTTAAAACTCAAGAGCTAGAAATTGTAAAACGTGAGATCATTAATAAGAAAGTCACAATGTCATGTGTCAAGATAAAATATAAATAGTTAACTGATTATTTCTAACATCTAAGTAATTAATTTTATCATTCAGCAAAATTATCGAGTTTGAAATGGGACCAGGAGAGTGCCGAGAACACGGGTCAAAGAGGTCAAACTTTCTTTGGTCAGGTAATCAGTTTTAATAACTACCTATTCAACGATGTAGTGACAGATTCAACAGTAACTTTTGGGACTGACTTATATAATTATTAATACTACTATTCGCCCACTGTTCGAAATTCGACCATAATTAATTAATAATTAATGTACATTTTATGGATAATTTTATAAAAAAATATAATATCTATTTATATAATATGTCATAAAAAAATATTAGCATTCTGCACTTCTCTCTATAAAATATAAGTGTGCGAAATTTTATACTCCTCCATCCGCGCAATTTTCGTAAAAAGGGGTTCAAAGTTTTTGCTCCACGTATTAATATATAGATAAATAATGCTGGACATTTCCCACAGCATCATCTAGCCCCAACGTTAGCAGTACCTGTGTTATAGGAACCATATGAATGATATACTACTTTTTGAAATACATACTTATTGTACATAGAAAAGACCCGATCCCGCGGCGGGAATCGAACCCGCTACCTTCCGATTCTCAGGCGGGCCTTCACCCACTGTGCCACAGAGGTCGACAAAGTTATTGAAACTTGTTTTTTTACTGCTATTCCTGTTATGTACTCAGATGAGCTATGTGCTATTACAAATGAGTATATCAAGTAGTATATAAGTCATGTGAGCCCATAACTCAAGCTTTGCTTACTTTGGGGCTAGATGATGATGTGTGAAATGTCAAGGATTATTTATTTATTTATTATACGTAAGTAATCTTATGTGTGAGTTAATTAGGATGACCTATGCCTTTTGCAAGATTATAAAAGTTCCATTTGCAAGTAACCAACATAATATTCCCACAATAATCATTTGGGTTGTTTAATCAGTAGGTGTGTCAAATGCGTGTTGCAAAACAAATTTTAATGTACACAGTATACCACCCAACAAACCACGTGATTAGTGATCCGGATTTGAACTTTGTGCGGTTGTAGATTAGGTACATTTTGTAAACTTCTTTCTTACTA
Organism: Lampropteryx suffumata; assembly: GCA_948098915.1. NCBI lineage: Eukaryota > Metazoa > Arthropoda > Insecta > Lepidoptera > Geometridae > Lampropteryx > Lampropteryx suffumata. Next base: position 15,545,129 of record OX402557.1, on the reverse strand, counting down.
TTTAGTAGTATGAATAATTTAAACAACACCTGAGTTTTTGAGGCGATGATAATGACTTGCGGCTTAATTTTTGACAACTACAATTCGGAACAGTTTGCTCAATTCAAATTTGAAATAAAGATTTTGAAGTGATAACTTCTTATGGGAGGGTAAACCGCTTCGTTACGTAACGCGTTACGGCGCCAGTCTGTCTGGCTTCCCTTTCTATCACACATACGGTAGGCATGCTCCTCCTCTCTTACTCTAACCCACAGCGCTAGTTAGATTAGTTTAAGTTATCACTTCTGTCGGGCATACCGAGACGCGCACGTTTTATTTTTACATAATTGAGCCAGGAAACAAACCCACCTGATGATAAGTAGTTACCGTAATCTATGACGCATGCAACACCAGGAGACGCACATTACTGGCCTTAGACATAGGTCTAGATCGTCTGTTTGCCCAGTAATATCACTTGCTCCAAACCTTTCGAACATAAACACAGTAATCATCATCTTCCTCAACTCAACTCTCGCGCATTCCATTTAAACAGTAATAATAATAATAATCTTTATTTCTGGAACATGTCCCATATTGTATATACCTACTTAAAAAAACAAAGACCGATTCGATTACTACTGCTTCGTGCACGCTACACCAAGCAGCGCAAAACTGTTATTACTAGAAAATATTTTGTAAATAAGCCGCAAAGTGTTTTTAGCTAGTTCCGTCGGGCCTCCAGCCCCAAATTCTGAGAGAAATGAAAGGGGGTTAACGTGACCACATATGTGGCATCCTACACGAAAGCTCGTCCCATTTTCCAGGGGAATAAATCTCTTTTTGCTTCTTCAAATTTCATCAAATTTTTAACTCTCACAGAATGATTATAAGAAATCATGTTTTTTGAGCTTGCTAGCTTTGACTTTTTAATCAAGGAATTATTTATCTCCTGTGGTAGTAGCTACTTAGTATAGTATTATGTAGATTATCTATACCCATTCCTCTAATATTTTATTGACTTAAATAGCAACAAACATTTGGCCGTAATGGCTTATGAACAAAAGTAATCTTTATTCAACAATGGAGATGGAGACATCTGGCATCAAATTCCTTGTTTGTCTTTATTATTGCTCTTTGAGACAATAGAGACAGCACGTTATCCGAGATAATGACTTGTATATATCCTAACTGTATACTTTTGGATTATCTCAAAATACCTGAAGGTTTTTGTTGCTATGTGTACATGATGTACGAAATGTGTGGATGAAATAGGTAGTGAAGGTCATGTTTAACAAAAATTCTTGCAACAATTTTAAAGAGAGTAGTGGTATGTAGTCTTGTAAATTAAACGTGTAATAATATAAATCACTACATTATTGATTATGCATGGCCTCATGTTGCTCTGCCCATTTGCAATGCATAAGCTACTGTTACCTTGTATTAGTTTTTCGTAGCTAAGCTAAGAAATTAAGTTCATATAAGTAGGATCATACAAAAAAGCGCTAGGACTAGGACGGATTTCGTTCCAATTTTTATTGAGGAATCAGCACCTAAATTCACCTAGTATGCAAGACATTTCATAGTGATCCTTGTGTTTGTATTGAATTCAAAAATATTTGACTTTGATTTTGACTTTGGTATGTACTAACAATGTTATAGAAACGAGACAGTACCAACCAAAGATGATATATATACATACTATTTAAATGGTACCAACCTCTCGGAAAACGGGTTGGTACCATCTGATGGGCAACTCTTTGGTTGGTAGACTTTGACTTTGGTAGGTACTAACAAAGTTATAGAAACGAGACAGTACCAAGCAAAGATGATATATACACCTACTATTTAGATGGTACCAACCTCTCGGAACACGGGTTGGTACCATCTGATAGACAACGCTTTGGTTGGTAGACTTTGACTTTGGTTGGTACTAACAAGGTTATAGAAACGAGACAGTACCAACCAAAGTTGATATAATATATGTACATACTATTTAGATGGTCCCAACCTCTTGGTAAATGGGTTGGTACCATCTGATGGGCAACTCTTTGGTTGGTAGACTTTGACTTTGGTAGGTGCTAACAAAGTTATAGAAACACGAGACGATAACGTAGAAGTAATATAATATGTATTTCGTGTGTCCATATTGAAATATACAGTACGAATAGAAGTAGACCTCTAAACTCTACCTACGCTCTAAAGCCAAGACCCAAACCTTTTCCAAACAATGCTCCAAAACTTCCATCCTCCATTATTAAAGTCATCGACTTCAATCACAGATTGATTGACTTTGAACTTGTTTTGGTAAGTACTTACCTAATACCTTGTTTACACGAGCTTTGTAGCTAATGCTTATTATATATAGTTAAGTTATAACTATTTTCGTAGTAAGTGTAGTATATTGTTTTAGTATTAAAACACCTGAGAAGTTTATTAAGATGCTATGAGTTAACCAGAGCAAGAGCACTCGTTTCTTCTTACAAGCCTATGCTTAGGTAGAGCGAAAAACTCGAAACAATGGCCTCAATTCTGTTGGCACCAACCTAACTAATTTTAGTTAAAATTAGGTTTAGAAGTGTCAAATGAAATTTGATATTCTACTGTTACCAACTTATCCTAAATTAATTTTATATAATTTAATTAAGCGTTCCTAATTTAGTAAGATGGTACCAACCGAATAGGTTTTACAAATGCTATGACTAACTAAAATAAATTTTAAACAATTCCTAATTTTAGAAATGAACCAACCGAATTGCCACCAATGTCTAACGTAATGTCTTTTACTCGTACACATAACATTGCAAAGTCTTACGTTGTACAGAAGATACATATACTCGTACAATACAATACAAATACACACAAACAAATGTTTATTTTCGTTTCCAAAAATACTTAAATTAAAACAATGATTATTATAATGAATATTTGTCATAGGAGATTTCGCTCTTGCCTTGAATCATTTAACAAATTTTTGAGGTGATACATTTTTTAAAGATTTGAAAGTTGTGATTAAACAAACAAGTAGGCTTGAATTAAAAACAAAACAAAGTGTAGCGTAACGTGTTTTAATTGTTTTGGAATGTGTCTGTGTATGTTTGTGTGTGCGTGTGTGTGTGTGTTTGTGTGTCTATGCGCGTGTGTGTTTATGTGTGTGTATGTTAGAGAAAGCATGAAGGTGTGTATGCTTGTCTAGTGGGTAAAGTGAAATGGGTGGGTAAAGTGGGTGTTGTGTTAGATGCCAATATTAGATTATTAAAGTACTTATGTAATATTAGATACACACACTTACTTACTTTTATTGTAATAATTTATGTAAATTTGATTGCAACAAACATTTTAATACTTTTATATTTTTTATCAGACGCCGTGAAATAATTTTGAAAACGCGGTGGGCTCCTGTTTCCCTCGGGTCCAGGGTCTCGACTTCTAAAGTCTCATATATACGTGTCACTTATATTATTCAGTTACCTTGCGTGTGAACATGCTGATCAGACCAGTATTAATGTTTAGTTTTAGTGAAACTAATACGTACTGAATAGAAGCCGATCCTATTTACTGAAAGAATATTTTATATTCAATAAAAACACATGGACCATTTTTAATCGTCATCTTGTATAATAGGTAAATCTAGGTGCCGGTTCCTATCCTCAGTTCAAAAATAATTCGGCACTCGTTTGGTTTTTACACATTTTGTATGATCCTTGTGAATTTTGTTACGGATTTTTTGTCGTCAATGAATCTTTTTTATTTATCATTATACTTTGTGAAATAATATTTGCTTAATTACGTTCTTAAATTTACTAAATTTAGCACGTTGCTTGGGATTTTGTTATAAAAGTGTAAACATTACCCATAAAAGATTTACTAACTTTAGCGAGTATAATTGTGGGAACAGCGAGTTTATTTTTATTTAAATTTTTTAAAGCAATTTTTTTTTGTGAACATACATTAGATTTTATATACTGTCTAGGCACTGTCATAATCTTTGACGACCTCTGTTGCGCAGTAGGCCAAGGCCGTCTGAGACGCAGAAAGTTGCAGATTCGATTCCCACCGCGAGATAAATGTTTGTATGATCTGCAAGTCTCGGGCTCTCGGAGTTTTTATGTATAATATGTATTTAAAAAAACAGTATGTAAGTAATATATCAGTCATGTGATACCCATAACACAAGCTCTGCTTACTTTGGGGCCAGATGATGCTGTGTGAAATGTCCGGCATTATTTATTTTCCTAATCGCCTATGTTGTTCCTAATTCGCTTATTCAGCGACAAGAAGATGACAAGTGACTGTCCCTACCTCAATTTACTACGCATTTAACGATTCTTGAATCACGTGAATAGCCACGACAAGTGTCTATTTTTAATTTCAAATTAAAACGGATAGTCAAATCACTGCGGAGGTCTACCATTCCTTTCGAATGGAAAGGAATGGAATTTCGAATGTTCGAATATCGAATGTTTTTAAAACCTTTCTGTGTAAACGGTTACTTTTCGTCACTATGCAGCTTAGTACTTAGCGTTTAGTACTAGAGACAAGTACGAAACTCGTGTGTACAACGCATTATGATCACACGGCCACACACGTTACGCGACAATTGCTTCAATTTATCTGGTTTATTTTTGTTCAACCGTTGCACGGGCTGCAACTTGAGACAATTAGTTGATTGAGCACGTTTTTTGTCACATGGATCTGAAGTCAAGATATCAAGTAGATATCAATTTTGTTATACGTAGGATTGATTATTACGATACGAAATGTCTTATATAATGTTATTTATGCCTAAATATGCGCGTAATGTATTGTTCACATATATCGATTATTGATAATAACTAAATTCATAATCATAACTTCGCACAATGTGAACGGCCGATACTGACTGGCCTGTCAGCGCAGTTGGTAGCTCTGCGTTCTGCGCCGTAGGTTGAGGGTCCAGGTGCGTATCTGTGGCAGCCGCAGACATGTTTCTACTAAGGCTAGGGCGCTCTATAACGTAGTGTAGGGTGCCCTGTAGCTAGGTGATTGGAGAAGGAGAGCTGAAGATCGAACTCAGTGACGTGCCATAGGAGAAGCTTATGTCCAGCAGTGAACTGATACGGGCTGATGATGATGATGACCTTTTTTTAATTTGGTAGGGTATACTTCTCGTTTGGTCCCAATAAATAAAAAAAAATACGGGTTGCACTCCGGGAGTGCCGACAGAAGTGAAAACTTATTTTGGCGCGTTAGAGTTTAGTAATAAATCTCTTCAAAACCAGTAACTATGGCGACTGCCAATCAAGTACTGAACGAACGCAGATGATGCAATATTTTTTGTTCAGAATGTAGATAATATATCAAAGAACCTAACTCAGTAAACATCTCCATACAAAAGTAGACTGTAAACATGTGAATTAAGGTTTATAATCAAAGGGAGCGAGCGCGGCAGCCGGCTACGTCTATATCAAAAAACCTAACTCAGTAAACTTCTCCATACAAAAGTAGACTGTAAACATGTAAATTAAGGTTTATAATCAAATGGGGCGAACGCGGCAGCCGGCTGCGTCTCGCCCAGATGGTAACGGTGTCGCGAATCTAGAGGTTTTACCTCATCTAAAAATATGCGTACCGCGCTAAAAGAAGTTTTCACTTCAAAAAGACTACTTCTAAGAGTGAAAAAATTGGGGAAGAAATTTTGTATTAGACTTTTATTATATATATGAGAAATATATAGATATAAATAAATACATTTGAAAAGAAAATGAGCATCCCTAAGGGTGGAAAAACAGGAGATTATTTCTTTTATTTTTCTTTTACCTGTCAGGTGCTTTTCATAATTCATTTCTTGTGGAACACAGGTAAATTATTGGTTTTATTTATTTCCTATGTTTGCTATGCTACCGTTTGTAAAATGGTGTTCAATATTTTCTAACCATGTGAGACAAACATTTTCTTGTTGCAAAGAAGTTTTATCAATGAAGTGGTTTTTTCTTTTAGTTTCAAAAGCGTAATTATTGTTTAACGGAAAAAGTGACTATATAAAGAATACAATACTTTAAAATCGGGCTACTACAAGTGACGAGTGACCTATAATTCACTGTATTTTTTTGTACGAAAACTTAATCGCATTGGGAGGTCTTTTTGCGACCGACTCGATCGATCGAAGTGACTCACCACGATTAAGTAACTCATAATAGCCCTCTGTCTAGTTCAGACCAGATACTGTAAAGATAACAAAGGTGCCTAAGTTTATAGAATAGGTAAATGATGACAATAATTACTTTATTACATAGATAGTCCCCGCGATAGCGTGTTTACTCGCGGGTGTTTGAACTATAAGGCATAGCGCGCACTGCGATTTTTTTCGTTATTCTGAGTTTTTTTTTTATTTATTTATTTATTAATCGTTATATTACAACAGGTTTTTTTAACCCTAAGGTGGTGCTAGATACATACTTGCTATGCTAGATACTTAAGGTAAAAGGTAAACAAGTAACAAAGTAATATTCTAAAATACATTTCGTTTCTATCATGAGCTGTGCCATTTCCATGACTTTTGACAGGTTTTGATGAAATACATCAACGCTGTTTCGGACAGGATCTTTAGTAAATAGATAGCAAGTGACATGGGGGCAAACTTAAGTAGGCTATGTCATTTTCAATGCGGTTTATCTCGCTAGCGCGCCTACGTCTAAATAAATTAATATATTAAATAAATATTGGTGAACAATGCACTCAACATCATCTAGCTCCAAACTAATCATAGCCAGATGACTGATACAATACTTATATATTTAAAAATACATACTTATGATACTTTATAACACCCAGACATAGAACAAACAGCTATTTTCATCACACAAATGTTAATCCTTTGAAGGAATCGAACCCTTATACAGCGCAAGGCAGAGCTACTACTGAGTTGACAAAGTAAAAGTCTGAATAGCGCAAAAAATTCACCGCGAAATAATTCGCAGTGCGCGCTAGTCCGAATAGATTATTTTGTTCAAACGAAACAGAAACTATTGTGTGGATCTGCTATTAAACAATTGTTTACCTACTTGTATAATAATTATACATTTTTCAGTTGTTCAATCCTTACTTATCAGCTCATTTGGTAGTAGCTCTGCCTTCTGCGCTGTAGGTTAGAGGTTCGATTCTCTCCCAAGACAAACACTTGTATAATGAACATAGGTACTTGTTCTGTATCTGATTATTATAAAATATCATAAGTAGTATTAAAATTATATAAGATGCTTAATTTAGTGTTATTGTGTGCCTTGTAGCCACCAATTATTTAAACTAGTGGTCGCCTACTGGTCGAAATTCGACCATAATTAATTAATATTTATTGTATTATTTATGCTTAATTTAAAAAAATATTAGCATTCTGCACACCTCTATATAAACTATAATTGTGCGAAATTTCATACTCCTCCGTCCGCGCAATTTTCGTAAAATGGGGTACAAAGCTTTTGCTTCACGTTTAATATATAGATATATATTGAATCGTTACCTTAATTCTACATAGAAAACTTTTCCGTCGTTTTCCGTCAATCTTTCTCTGGAATATCTTTTCGTGTCTCAATTATCTGAGTTAGTATTTATTGCTTATCTGGCGTTTTAGTATTCAGACCTAAGTATGATTACTGCTTGTACATAGACCATGTTTTAACACGTTAGATTTAAGTATGTACTTTGTTTCTTATCAAAATCAAAGATGGCTAAATACCCTTCCTGAATCAGCTTTTGTAGCTATCCTCATTGTTATTTAGTATCTTATCTTTTGTTTTGATGCTTTATTGAGTAGTTTTGAGCAGATTAATAATGCGATAATATATTGCGTTTTATATTTATTATGAAAATAGATGACGTTAACTGTTATGTTATGGGTAAACACGTCATATTTACGCAACTTTGAACAATAAAATCAATATGTCCCTAGCCTACTTTCGACAATTCATCTATTTGATATATAGCTGGGTGTTATAAATATGTATGTATTTAAAAATATATAAGTATTATATTATTCATCTGGCCACCATAATACAAGCTATGCTTAGTTTGGCGCTAGGTTGTGTTGTGTGTATTGTCTACCAATATTGTTTTAGTATTTACTAGCTGACCCGGTCACGCAAAAAGGGCCCACCTGCGGCCTAGTTGCGGAAACAAGTCCACGCACCAAGTACCAAGTAGCTGACCCAGCCACGCGTTGCTGTAACTCAGTAGTTCTACTACGTTGAACCAATATACGCTAACCTCTAAAATTATCAGTGTTTCTCCTATGTGCATGTATTATACATATAAACCTTCCTCTTGAATCACTCTATCTGTTAAAAAAACCGCATTAAAATCCGTTGCGTAGTTTTACAGACCTAAGCATACACAGGGACAGACATACAGCGGAAAGCGACTTTTATTTATACTATATAGTGGTTAATTTAAAATCATTACAATTTCAATCGTTTATAAAAAAATTGATAGATACGAGTAGGTAGGTACCTTGACCAACATGATGGCAGGTTGAAAATATAAAAAACATTATCACTTATTTATAAAGGACTATTTTGTTACTTTTAGTTAGGTAAAGTATTAGTAGTTTTTGGTAACTATTTCTAGATTTTCAGATGTTCTCAAAAACATTACGGTTCGCTCGCCAGAAAGGTACAGACTGTACCTTTAGAATAGAATAGAATTACAAATAGAAGTGTATAGTACACTTCTATTTGCCTTTTCTATTTCAAACAAGTGGGGAATAATAACCGAAGTTTCGGAGTAGCACATATGGTTAGAATGAAAATGTCTTAATAATAATCTCGTTGTCAGGCAACGTCGTGGGCCACAGCTATTAACAAATAAGTTAACTATACCATGACTAATTCAGTCCTTCAGTACCGTAGAAAAAGGTTTTCATTACGAAAGAAAAATCTAAAGTTACATTTTGTTTATGATGCTCAGTTATTTCTAATCAGTTGTATAACATACCATAGTTATTGTAATGGTTACATCGAGAGTTATCGTTGGAAAACATACAGTACAAGCATAACCGGCGCGCAATGTAATGTAACACGGGCAGTCGGGCAATGTCCGACCTCAACATTGTACTCAATGCGATCGTTTATCACAACCTAGTTTGTGGTTCAGAGTCTGTCCAATAGAGTAGAGTCTTGTATCATTTAATTTTGTATCGTATGGCTTTTAATTAAATGTTAGTCCAGTAGTCTATTATAACTAAACAGGCTCTTACTGTACGCATATTTTGAGCATGATAAGATCATTAATTTTCCAAGCCTCTTTCTTTTTAAATGATGGTCGCTGGAAAAAGTGGCCGGTCTATTCAACTAGTCGAACCAACAGATGGACAAATTAAAATCATTTTAAATCAACCAGACAATGACCAGTAATCAACTAGTTGTAAAATGTGACAGTCAACCAGACGCCATGTAACAAAATTCATATTCTCAAACTTTTGACCTTTCCTTAGATAGATAGATAAACCTTTATTGTACACAGAGAGAACACAAAAAAACGATAGGCAATAAAGTTGTACAATGAGTGACTTTATTGCTAATCTCTTCCAGGCAACCTTTGCACGGACATCATAGACAAAAAAATACGGTTTTGATCTTTAGATCCTAAAGATCGAACGACTTTTTGAAATGTGACAATTAATATTGGTATTATTCGTTACTTGCATGCTATTACATCATTTTAATACCAACCATTCTAGTTAAAACTTTTGGAGTATTGTAAATAAATACTAACCACATATCTTTTAAAACTATCAAGGTTTTGAACAAATGTTTAATTTGTAGTTAGTCTCGTTAGCATGGCGCATGCAACTGTGCCGCCATATCGGGAAGCAGAAAAAACTCATATATCATGTTAAATATCCCGTTTTGAGTGAAAAATAACAACCAATTGAACTATTTGTTCGTCTTAACATTATATGACTGAATATGGACTTTGATTGATATAAAAAACCATTACTTGACCATATTCAGAACAAATATATCTTTTTAAAGTTATAATCTGCGATAAATCCGTTTTGTCATACAAATATCAACAAAACTGGTACTCGTATCACATGTATTGTGTAAAGCATGAAAGTATGAAAGAAAAACATAGTTATTCTTTAGTAAGAACGGTAATTATGTATGGTTTAGGTATTTTTTTTTTATTATTTAATCTTACTATCTGCTGCAAAGTCATCGATAAGTTATTATTATATATAAACCGGTATTCTTCCACTATTGATAATCAGCTTTTATAGTTTAATCGTGAAACACAGATGATGAATGAGTTTGTACGATAGTCTTTTATATATTTGTGGCACGCGCTCGCATGGTGCAAAGTTTATAATACAAACAAAACACTACATCTATATAAGCGGATTCTTGAAATAGTTTTATGTTTAGACACACTATGATACATCTAGTTTTATGTTTTATTATTTATGTCTATTTCTATACTCATTCCTATCATTTTTTTCAACAGCTTACACTCATGCCTTTAATAACAGAAGTTATTACAGACATGTACAAAATAATATACTTAGGTACAATAATATAAAATACATGTGAAACAGTTGAGCTAATTAAGGACCGTTGTAAACAATCAATAGATGGCTCAACTGATCTAGATCACTGCCAAAGGACAGCTTTCTCAAGACACTGGCGGCATTGCCACATTGAATGACAATGCTAATACTCTGAGCTAGATAGGAGCCAGCTCTTCGGTCACGCAATGTATCTACCAAACGCCGTAAAAACCAATGTTAATCATTTATTTATTTATTTATATAATGTTGTAATGGTTTTCTCTGAATGTCAACAGGGATTTTTGAGTTTACCGGACAATTTAGTCTCTAGTATTATGAGTATGTGTCATTATTTATTTATGCCTGTAACATAGAACGGCAGGGCTCGCCTCGTGAAGTGCCATTATCTATCACTCATTCTAAAATGCACGTGTTGGGGAGTATAAATACAGCAAGCGCTTTGTATTGTCATCATACACATTTCAACGCTCGACAGAGTAACAGCGTAGCGCAAATTTGCAAAAACCAGTTCGACATTTATAACAACAATGGACAAAAGACAGCTGATTGGAAGCGCCACCCGCTACATCGCAGGCAGGCACGCTGTACAAACTGTCTACTGGAGGAAGTCTGCAGACAAGGGCCTGGTGAAGACCACAAAGATGACATACTTCGGCAGTAACGAGGGTTCTAACAAAGTGAACTCCGCGGAAATGTTTACCAAAATGCGGGAACGGTACGCGTAGGGTACATCTCCCTACAAATTCAACTGTGATCTTAGGTTAATTATTTGTTACATGTGATTATAGACCAGTGATTTTAATGTATGTGTGACAACGTAGATGTATAAATTAAATGTGATATTTTCTATATCTTATTTTTTTATTTACATCTGAAAATTATACCACTTTGCTTAGTGCTATAATATAGTAAAAACTGCATACCACTTGCTATGCAGACAACGAAACGTATTATCAAGAAATCATACCTAAGTATCTGTTAGTGCAAAGTGAAATTTGTCCGAAGTGCATGAAACCGCACTGGTTGTAAATAACTAAGTTTATAAAAACTAACATGATAAAAAAAAGTATGTTTATAATAAATTTCAGGACTATTTATGTATGTAATGGAATAAACCTGAGTAACATGAGAAAAAAATAGATGGGCGTTTAGGGTTGGTTTTGCAAAGTTTTGTGTGTATTGCGACAGCGTTTTGGACTCTCTGCCAGATAACTTTAAAGACTGATGTTGACATCAGAGAGAAAGAACTACGGTCAAAGAATTTAGTGAGTTGCACAAGAAGACATGCTATAACTAGTAGTAGCCCGCGTAAAACTAAGATAAAATACAGGTTGTCCCGGAACTAGTATATGGGGGTGATATGGGGGTGTTTTTTTTTTAAATTCCTATTTTCAAATTTCCATACATATACTTTTAAGTTTATTCCAATTATTGATATTGACAACCCTTCTTTGTTTACAGTGTTTCCAAGCACGTTACCTACCGAAATAAGTTTGTGCAAGTACAAATTTATTGGTATACTATGATAGGTAGGCATGGATACATACTTCTACCAATTTTAAAGCAAACTTTGCAGCACATTTCTTCAATGAAAATTTATGAATTCATAAAATTCGTAGAACATTTGTTGTTCTCCCAAGTGTCGAGAAATGTCCCCCCTCAGGATAACATACTAGTTCCGGGACACCCTGTATAGCCTGGGTACCAATATAGTAATCCAGGTCCAGAGGTCTAGGTTAATCTATCCAATACACATCTATACTAAAGTTCATTCGGATTAGTTATCATATTTGTAGTAACAGGTTTTGTCCTGTAGGTCAAAACCTGTTTCTACAAATATGATCAATAAATAATTAAATAATAATATTAATAAATAATTCCGGACATTTCACACAGCATCATCTGGCCCCAAAATAAACAGAGTGATACATGACTGATAAACTATTTGTATACCTTATTTATTGTAAATACATATATTTTAAACATAGAAACACCCGGACCCGAGATAAATACTTGCAGATGATCTGCAAGTATTTGTCTTGGGTCTGGACAAACATTTGTCCCGCGACGGGAATCAAACCCGCAACTTTCTGTGTCTCAGCCAGACCTTAGTTCACTGCGCCACAGAACTCGTCAACATTACATTATATCCTAAGATCTATCATATCTAAGTGGCAGGTTAAGTAAGCTCAGCCATGGTATTTCCATTCCTTTTTATTTTCAAGTTCACTAGCATAGAAAACCTGCATATTTTCTACCCAACCTCTTTATAATAAAGCTATGTCTGCTCAATAGTAGACACGTGAACCAATGCATTTTGTGTTTTATTTAATTGACTTTAATGTCACCCCAGCAATCTACTATTAAAATAATTCTTTTGTCATTGACTTATATCGAATAGCACTGGATTGCTTTGTAACTACTCATGTTTGTAGGTAGTCGACGTGATGGTAGACAAACAGAATTTTAGTATCACAATCATCATTTAAAGTATTTTGTTTAAATAAATAAGATATTTATATACTCTATATACTGCCAGCGACCCGCCCCGGCTTCGCACGGGTGCAATTTAGAGTTGTAATTTACATAGTCAACCATGGTTCAGAAACAATTTCGTAGTTAAGCTAATTATAAAAAGGTAAGAGGACTAGAGCGAGTTTCTTGTCAATTCTTCTCGGACTTGGGCTCCTAACCCAAGTCCGAGAAGAATTGACAAGAAACTCGCTCTAGTCCTCTTACCTTTTTTTTAAATTGCACCCGAAATGGCACCTCATTTCACAATTATTATGAATGACATGCCAAAATGATCCTTGTTTTGTATTAAATAACAAATTAAGTAAGTATTTGAGTTTGTATTTAAAAATATATTAATATCATTATACGAATTTCATTATCTTTTGCTTTTACCTGTGTTTTGATTGACTCATTTGAACAAAGAAAGGTTATTGCAACAAAACTTTATCAGTTAGACTTTATTGGCCAATTACTATAAATAAGTACATACATTATTTTAAGAATCGTTTATAGTTTTCACAGCATACGCCATATAATGACTTTTATATACAATTTTTTGATACCTTAGATTACATTAATGCAATATACTTCGGGATAGGGATTCGTTATTTTTTTATGTTAAATTATAGCCAATTTTACTCGCTGGTAATAAGTGAACATATTTTCAATTAAGTTTTACCATTACAAAAAATATACAAAAAATCTCGAATCTTTTCTCTTTACAATACTATAAATTATTAATGCCAGATATTTGACACAGGATCATCTGTTTCAAGGTAAGCAGAGCTTGTGTTATGAGAACCACATGACTGATATACTAATTATTTTTCTTTTGTAAATACATATGATAATGATACATACAAATACTCAGAAAAATACATGCAGATCATGCAAACATTTCACCGCAGCGGAAAGCGAACCCGCCTAGTGCGCCTAGGCCAGGAAGAAACGTAGAAGGTTACGTTTCTTCCTGGCCTAGGCGCACTACGCCACAGAGATCATTAAATACAAATTTATATTTGTACCAAATTTACAAATGACTTTACTCCAAAATAACTGTTGTTCTAGTATTCGACTCTATGTAAACTAGTATAAATTGACGGTTTATCCAGTTTTATTACAGTGACCTTTAGACCCGACCGCTGACCCGATCAAATGATACGTCTAAACGGTTTAGCATTAGTATCCTTATCGACTCACGTGTTAGTATATGAATGTAACTGGTAAATTTTTCTAAATAAATATATATATATATTTAAAGAGTTTTTTAAAAATTTACATAATATATATAACATAATGTTAGAAACAATCAACGAGGGAGGGGCGGGGACTAGCATGGCGTGATCTGATTACGTCACGCGACAGGCAAAAAAGGCGACGGCAGCCGCGCCGTTCTTCAAGCCGTTTTAAAAAGACTTGTAGTTTTGATTCCTTTGTTCTCATTTAATTTGTAACAAATAAAGTTTTGTGTTCCTACTTTAGGTTTATAATTTTTCTTTTTAAAAAACTATTTGCAAGGCTGATCCATAATATCAGAAGCGGGATCAACGCGTGGCCTGCCGCTTACGGTTTTTCTGATAATTTCTTTGTTTCGACTATTTTAGTGATTGCTATTGTGCAAATCGATCTGTAAGTACAAATTAGAATACATAATGTCAGGGCGGACTTCAAGAAAGAAGAAGAGATACGAGATACATCTCGACATCTTAGTAGATCTCATAAACGGCGTCGTGAAAGCTCAAATAGCGATCATGACAACGCCAGTATTTTGGCATTAAATGCAATAGTAGGCAGACTGAACGCGATTGAGGACAGGCTATCTGTCCCATTGACATCCTTAGTTTCTGCACCAGCACGTGCACCACGAGATTGTCACACACCACAGCTACCAGCCCCAACGCCCAGTGTGAACTCATTTTCCTCTACGGCTGAAGGCAGAGTCGAACAAAACTCTCTTCCAGCACAAGAACAGAGTTCTCTACTGCCATCACAAGAACCCAGAGAGCTTGTTACCGGTGACGCAACGGACAGGCTTGTGTGCGCGTTAACATCATAGATTTAAGTAAGATCTACCCATTACTACATATCTAACTTTGATCCCAGTGTGCATAACTTCGATGCTTGGTGCGCGGAGGTCGATCGCGGTCGTGTAGCGAATCGATGGAACGATCGCGAGTGCCTGTCACGCGTGGGAAACTGCCTTAAGGGCGACGCGCGTGTGGTTAAGTGACTGGGTTACTGGCGATCGCACCTGGACTAACTTCAAAACGGATTTTAGATCCCTGTGTCCACCAAGCATTGATGTTGCTAATATTCTTTATGATGTGATGAGTACTTATTCAAAGAAGTTTGATATCTATGCAGAATACGCGCGAAAATCACTGTTGCGCCTTAATATTGTTGGTGGTCTATCTGACGACCTGAAAACTGCCATTGTTATTCGCGGTATTTCTGACCCTCAAGTGAAAGCTGCCGCTTCTAACGCGAAAATGCAACCGAATCAATTAGTTGAATTTTTGTCCGTATACAGTAAACCGAAAAAAGATTCACAATCTACCCACAATCCTGTACGTTCGTCAAACAATGAAAAGCGTTCTCATTTTAGCAAACACCCGGCTCCGAAGCCAGATATGCGCGGGAAATGTTATACCTGCGGTGGCGAGGGTCACGAAAAAGACACATGTCCTAAAAAGCAGAAATCGGAATCAAACAAATCAGATTCAATTTCCGCTGCATCTAGTAGTAAATTGAATCGTCTGTGACCTGTACCCACTGTAAAAAGATAGGGCACTTGGTAGATAACTGCTTTGCCAAGCAACGTTTAGATACAAACCGTAATAGGTTAGCGATGTAGATTTTTGTCAGTAATTGACCGTCTCCCACCAAAATAATGTGGTGGCGGTGAGTCGTTTGTTACTGAAAATGCGACCTCAACTATTAATACTAGTAGCATGGAAATAAAATTTAACAGTAACGCGCCGGTGCACAACCGACCCTATAAATTATCGGCTGATGAAAAGACACGTGTTCGTAACATGTGCACTGATCTTTTGAGTAAAGATAGCATCCGGGAGTCTAAGTCCGAATACGCAAGCCCTATCATACTCGTCAAAAAGAAGTACGCTACTGACTTACATCGATGATATACAGATGTCCGATACTATTCAAAAACATTTCTTACCATCCTACGGCAGATTCTTGAGACCCTTTCTAAAGCAGGGTTTTCTATAAATCTGAAGAAATGCTCATTTCTTAAAACAGAGTTAGAATACATAGGTAGGCTCATAAGTCAAGGTCAGGTACGACCGAGCCCCATAAAGGTAGAAGCGTTATGTTGATAAAAATAACATCTTGTACTATAAGCATAGCGCAACTGGTGAGGACTCGCGTCTTCTTTGTTTTATCCGTAAGGGACATCTCACGCGCGTGTTTCATGATGATAATGATCATGTAGGCATTGACAAATCAACCGATCAGCATTTTCGTCACTTCTGGTTTCCCGGCTTAAGACATTTTGTAAGGAAATACATAACCCATCATGTAAAGTGCATCTCGCACAAAAAGGTTCACCAAGCACCACATCAGCCCATTCAGTCATGGACTAAGCCTGATGTTCCTTTTCCCAATGTCCACCTAGATGTTCTTGGTCCCCTGGTCGAGTCCAAAGGTTTTAAATATGTCCTGATCCTTATTGACGCTTTTTCAAAATTTTGTCTATTGTTCGCTCTTTATTGGCAGGATACTGAAGAACTAAAGCATGTATCTACAAACGCCTTATGTTAATGTTAAGGGTTATAAATAGTCAGACGTTCTGTGGAAAATTCAATTAACGCTCAACATGACTAAGCAGTCTACCACTCAAACTTTCCCTTTGCATCTTTTGACCGGCATAGAAGTTACCACCCCCGTTGATCACTTGTTAGAGAGGTGGCCCTGGAGAATGGTCAGACAGCGAGCTTCCGAACTGTTGAAAGCTAACCAGCAACGGCAGAACCAGCGTGTGAACGAAAATAGAGAGGAACCCCGTTCCTACACGGTTGTCGATTTTGTTTTTGTCGGCAAGCCCTCACAGGCTTCCGGGAAGCTAGACTCAGACATGAGAGGTCTATACAAAATAGTCCGACACCTCCCGCACCATCACTATGAGTTAGAAGCTATGACTGGCCCTTATGGCAAGCGAACTCAGCCAGCCGCTGAGCACATGGTTTGCTAGCGTGGCGAATGGACGCCTGATGCCTGTGCACCAGTCTTTGAAGGTGGTGGTATGTTGACGCCAACTCATGAGTTTTTGTTGTTTTGCATAACATGTTTTGTTTTAGCGAGCTCGCTGGGGGGGGTGTTGTCCCATAGACCTACGACATGTCATGTGGTACGTCTATTGGATGTAGTCGTTTGATCACATGTTATCGTGGCAAGCGAATGGGATGCTTCGTGCCATGGGGCATATTGATTGCATTTACAGATCTAATACTTTCATTATGCGAGTAGTGGCCATGTTACGCGAATGGGATGCCTATGTCATGGTCGAGGCAATCGTGGCAAGCGAATGTGATTCTTCATGTCACCTGGCATAGCAATTGCATTTAAAAATCTAATGCTTTTGTTATGCGACACGGCGACGAGGATCCGGAGCTTGATGTTCGTGTTTCGAATTTATACCTTCTAAAGTTAGGCTTCTAGTTTCGATCAGATAGTTAGGTACTTAGTCGAAAAATAATAGGAGCTAGGATGGTAAGTTTACTATCTGGGTGAAAACAGTTTGCTGCTTGAGTGCACGCTTGCGATCGTTATGCTAATTGTCGTAACTCGAGAGTCGCTCTTTGACTTTGCTAACGTAAAGTTCTATTTCAGATAAGGATCTGTCTAACGATGGCATTATAGATAACCTGCCTGGGAGCATCTTCTGCTGGTCAAGCGGTCCAGGAAGCCGCAATTTCATCAGGAGAGGCCGTGTTAGAAACAATCAACGAGGAAGGGGCGAGGACTAGCATGGCGTGATCTGATTACGTCACGCGACAGGCAAAAAAGGCGACAGGGCGGCGGCCGCGCCGTTCTTCACTTCTCGCTTGACTCTCGAACGTGGTGGACGTTTTAAAAAGACCTGTAGTGCTCAATTTTGATTCCTTTGTTCTCATTAAACTTGTAAAAAATATAGTTTTGGATAAAGTTTTGTGTTCCTACTTTAGGTTTATAATTTTTCTTTTTAAAAAACTATTAGCAAGGCTGATCCATAATAATAAATTAATAAATAATCCCGGACATATCACACAGCATCATCTGGCCCCAAAGTAAGCAGAGCTTGTGTTTTGGATACCACATGACTAATATACTTATATACTTATATACTTTTAGTAAATACATACATATTATACATAGCAACACCAAGACCCGAGACAAATACTAGCAGATCATACAAACATTTGTCCCGCGGCAGGAATTGAGCCGCAACCTTCTGCGTCTCAGCTGGACGTTGGCCACTGCGTCGTGATATACCTATGTTTGATGTGTGCAGGATATTTTTACCTACTCTATAACAAAGATAGTCCGATTGCACCTACTGCTGGGTATAGGCCTCATCTATATTACGCTACTCTTTCCGGTTTCTAACAAGTCTCATTCAATGGTTCCCGACAACGCTGACTATATCATTCGACCATTGGGCGGGTGGTCTGCCACTTGGCCGTTGAGCATCCCTTGGCCACCACTCCGTTACTACCTTTGTCTATCTACCGTCATCTATTCTTGCCAAGTGTCCCGTCCATTTCCACTTCAACCTGGCGATCCGCATACCTATGTCCATTACTTTGGGTCGACGCGCGACGCCTAATTTCGAATTTGGATTTGTGATCCAAAAGTGACATTCCTTAGTGATAAGTGACTCTCAAATAGTGAAGGAAAGTGTGAAGAAACCGGCATATCGACAAACCTAAATAGTTTAAAGACATGTGCCAAGTGCTCGAAAAGAGCCTCTGAGGAACACTTTTCACCACACTGGTTCGAAAAAGTAACACGATTAGAAGAAGATCATTTCTGAATGTAATACTGACGTTCAAAACTAAATATCCTTAATTCTTGATCTGAGTTAGAGTTTTGTTTTAGAATAAGCAGAGTTTTATGGGGATTCTTAAAGACAGTGGCTATTTCATCCGAGGTTATACCCAAACCGTAAACCGTATATGTGAAACAGCTGTCTAAGGACCGCTTAAAGTAAATAAGTCCTTTATGGGGAACACGGTGCGCTTCTATAATAAGCTTCCTGAAAATGCAACTAAACTACTTATTAAGAAATTTAAAGCATAAGGGGTAGTCTTTTGAAGCGTATTATATTATAAATGACTATTATTATTGATAAGAATGCATGGCCTCATGTTGCACTGGCCTGACAGTTAACTGACACATTTGAAATGTATAAACTCTCTTGTATTAGTTTTTCGTAGTTAAGGTAGTTATAAGATAGATCAAGGAAAAGCGCTAGGACCAGGACGAATTTCTAGCTAGTTCTTCTCGGGCTTGGTTTAGGAGTAATTGGCCACCTAAATTCATCTAGTATATAAGACATTTCAAAGTGATCCTTGTGATTGTATTGAATAAAATATCTTTTGACTTTGACTATTGATATATATATTTATAACTATTGATAGCTCAACTGATCCAAATCAATGCCAAAGGGCAGCGGCCCCGAGACACTGGCGGCATTGTCACGTTGAATGGCAATGCGCTGGGCCAGATAGGAGCTAGCTCTTGGGTCATGCGAGATTGAACTTCATACATTATCAATGTAAACTGTAGGTAAAATAATTTAAGAGTATCGTTACGTTATCTAAGGTGGCCTAGACAGTATGTCTTTATAGAATTTCAATGAACTTACTGTTTCCAACTTTTACACAATATCTGATGAACAAAGCTCCTAGTGTTAGTAGCAGCTAGCAGCAGGGCCGCTTTTATTCATTTGAACGATCATTTCGTTATAGGAAAATTTACTATGAGCCAGCGCACCGCGAATTATTTCGCGCTATTCTGTAGAACATGGAATAAGACGTAGCCGCACGCTGTAGCGGTAAAAGCGCGTGGAAATTTACACACTTCGATAGACTTAAAATTGCGCGGTTTAAGCCGCGCGGATTAGTTTGCAAGTGCGTGTAACCCTAAGGCTCAATGCACACTGAATTGGCAGTAACGCGACGCGACGAGACAATCAGTTTTAATAACAAGACATTATAAAGAACATTGTTACAAGATAATAGAAACTCTTGATAAAATTCAAAGTAGCGCCTACGCGCGTCAGTTTGCGACCACGCGAGACTGCTCGAGCCGGCGCGTGGCTTCGTCACACCTCGTTCATTCTATCAAGCGTTTCTATATATTGTAATATTATTCATAAGGTTTATAATGTCTTGTTATTAAAATTGATCGTCTCGTCGCGTCGCGTTGCTGCCAATTCAGTGTGCATTGAGCCTAACAGTTGATCACTGACTCATAGAAAGTAGTAATACTGAGAGCGCATAGAGTGTTTGTTTATCGACAGTTCAAAGAATATTTTTATATGGAAGACAAATAAAAACAAACTTCAATTTTACAAGTTAAGTTCAACCTTTCTATCCTATAATCATTAGCTAGCGCGGCGCTGAAGTATGCTCTGTCCTTGTTATTCTAATGTCAAAGAAAAGAGATGGCAACAAATTTAAAAAACTCATTGGGTAGTGTGGTTTTATAAGATAAACCACAAATACCTTTATAATTGATGACCTCTGTGGCACAGTGGGCCAAGGCCCGCCTGCGGCGCAGAAGGATGCGAGTTTGATTCTCGCCGCGGAACAGATGTTTGTATGATCTACAAGAAGTAAGTATGATCTCCTATATGTCTCGGGTCTGGGTGTTTCTATGTATAATATGTATGTATTTAGAAATATAGTATACTAGCCGCTGCCCGCGTCTTCGCACGCTTGGTAGCTACATAAAAAGTAGCCTATGTTCTTCTCCAAAGTCCCATATATCTCTATACAAAAATTCATCCAAATCGGTTCAGCGGTGTAGGCGTGAAAACGTAACAAACAGACAGACAGACAGAGTTACTTTCGCATTTATAATATTACTAGCTGCTGCCCGCGGCTTCGCACGCATGCTACCTACATAAAAAGTAGCCTATGTCCTTCTCCAAGGTCCCATCTATCTCTATACCAAAAATTCATCAAAATCGGTTCAGCTGTTTAGACGTGACGTAGCAGACAGACAGACAGAGTTAATTTCACATTTATAATATTAGTAGGAATCAACAGCCTAAAATTTACTGCTTCTAATTCTGAAAATGACAATACTTTCATACAATCTTTCATCCCCCTTTACAACCCTTTGTAACACTTTTTTCCAATTAAAAAGTAGCCTATGCCCTTTCTCAGGCTTTAGACTATCTGTGTGTTTAAATTTCATTTTAATCGGTTCAGTAGATTTGGCGTGAAAGCGAGACAGACAGACAGAGTAACTTTCGCACTAGTAAGGATTAGTAAAGATATTAGGTAGGATCAACAGCCTAACATTTTATGCTTCTAGTTCTGAAAATGACAATACTTTCATACAACCTTTCATCCCCCTTTTCAACCCTTTACAACACTTTTTTTCCAATTAAAAAGTAGCCTATGTCCTTTCTCAGGCTTTAGACTATCTGTGTACCAATTTTCATTTTTCATTTTTCATTTAATTGAAATGGTTCAGTAGTTTTGGCGTGAAAGCGAGACAGACAGACAGACAGTTATTTTCGCATTTATAATATTATAGTAAGGATAAGGATAAGGATTAAGTAAGATAAGTAGTTGATCAGTCATCTGGTACCAATAACACAAGCTCTGCTTACTTTGGGGCTATATTATTTTATTCATTAATTATAAACATTAAGAAAAACGTTGAAACAAAGCTTGGGTAATGTAAAGTTATAAGGTAAAAGTAGGTTTTTCAAAATTTTCGAAAATACCTAGGGATGAATTTATTGCAAATTGCTATTTAATTTTACACCTGGACCACGCGCCAGTTGTTACACTGTTTACTATTCATGGTCTATGAATAAACAAGTATGAGAAATTTCAGTAAACGAGCATCTATTGGCTAGGTGTTATCTTCTTCTTGTTGCACCATAGTAAGCAGAGCTTGTGTTATGGGAACCACATTACTGATTATATGATAATTGTACATATGAATTACGATGACTTTGATTCATCGTTATCTTAATCGTAGTTTATTAAAACATATCTATGATATCTATCTAAAATCTAGGACAGGGGACAGGATTATAAAATAAGTATGAATGAATGAATGAATGAAAACACTCTATTGTACACCTGAAAACTAGCACATAAACAATTACGTTTTCTTAATTTAAAGACTAAGAAAACGTAAAAATATATTAACAATGGGCGTTCTTATCGCTAAGGGAGCGATTCAAATTTTTTAAATTAGTTAAATTCCATACCAATTGTAGGTACAGACTTTCGTGGTATAACTAGCGTAGCACCTTTTTTGTTATTGTTACCTTTTTTTTTACTGATCCGCTGTAAATATTTGTCATATTAACAGATCATAATAAACATTGGTCCCACAGCGGGAATCGCACCTTCGAATCGAATCGACCTTTTGCGTCAATTCATTGTATAGTTCATTTTTCTTAATTTAAAGTCATCAACTGTAATATTTGTATAGAGGCACCCCTCTTGCAAAACATTTATCAATGCAGACTTACATGTAGTGAGATATTATATGATTTTAATGCCAGCGGAAGAGAGTTGACAATGTATCGGCCTGATATCTACAACCATCATCATCTTCCTGCCCTTTTCCCACATTATGTGGGGTCGGCACAACATGTGTGTTCTTCTTCCATTCTCCTCTATCAGCCGTCATCTCAACACTCACTCCTTTCTTACTCATGTCATCCTTCACACAATCCATACATCTTTTCTTGGCCTACCTATTAGTACCTATTATTACCTATTATTATTGCCTATCTTTTCAGATATCTACAACCATGCCTAACAATATTTAACAATACATAGGTTTTAAATATCCATATTTCCTTCTTAGTACGCGTCTATATAATACACGCAGTGCAAAATACATGATATTTTTTTACGATTCTGTTGCCATTCAAGCATAGATTATGACGAGAACAATTGATATTTATCAATATATTTTTTGTTGTTCAACATCAGACGTTGGAGTCGATCACTATTCGTCTTTTGAATTGAATGTTAATATAACAGTTTCCTATTAAAGTATCAAGTAGTTCTTTTTGTGCGTTCTCTATTTGTCACTGTCAGTGTCAGAGTTTTTTTTTTATATTAATGTTGCTTGTCATTTCACACAGCATCATCTAGCCCAAAGTATGCACAGCTGGTGTTATCCAACCCTATTTACATATCGGAGTCCTTATAGATCACTTGTTTTAAATTACTTACTTACTAGCCTTGTTCAAAATTAGGATTTTGAAAGGAAAATTAGGATTAGGACTGTTTTTCGATAAGACATCATGAATCATTCATAGATCTGTTTGTATGTATAATATTCATTTCTAAATTTACTATCTTTTTTATGTACTTTTACTATGTATAATCTGTATTTGTGTAAGTATATCGTTTATGTAAATATATATAAGTATCAATAATGTTGTGTAAGTTTATTTTGTTTATTGATTACAAATTTATTTAAATCATAGCTCACAATTTAGTGCACCCCGACCAATCTTCCATTCAAATTAGGCTCCTCTCCATCTAAATGTTGTCTAGAAGAAACCGCTCCCTTAGCGAAAAGAACGCCCATTGTTAATATATTTTTACGTTTTCTTAATAAGAATGAATGGAAAAAAAAGGTAACAATAACAAAAAAGGTGCTACGCTAGTTATACCACGAAAGTCTGTACCTACAATTGGTATGGAATTTAACAGCAAGGACTATAGGTACACACAATTATCCTCGATTGAATAAGAGGAAGTGCGGCTGATGACGTACTCCTCAAATTTCCATTCCGCCTGCGGTGAGTGCTCGCTGCGTGATCCTAAGTACTCGTGGCTTCACGTGATCGTGAACTGCTACTGATCGGTGCTGATGTTCAATGCGGTACACGTCACTTTGCTAATGCATGTCATTAGTAAGCCATGCATAAGTACCTAATTACGAAATTAAAACAATGCACAGTGATCACAATAACAGCTCACTTTCAAAACTTTTGTGAGTACATCTATTTATTAATACGTGAAGCAAAAACTCTGTACACCTCTTTAAGAAAATTGCGCGGACGGCGGAGTACGAAATTTCGCGCACTTATAGTTTATATGGAGAAGGAATGCAGAATGCAAATATTTTTCAATTATTTAATTATGCATAAAATATACATTAATTATTAATTAATTATGGTCGAATTTTGACCAGTGCCGTCCCGTCTAGAACTTTGTCGGGAATCCTCGCTGTTCAAATCACATTGCAACATAATAATGTGATCAAAAGAACTTCTGTGAAGTTCGATCAATATTATATGAGTTATTTATTCGAAGATAAACATAATACATTTATAACTAAATTTTCGATACTTTTACTTTGAAATCACAGATAATTGATTAAAATTCCGCTAAGATTACCGAATAAACATTCAATGGCCTCAATTCAGTTGTTTCGCTAGAGTAACTAAAATTTCCTAAAACAAAAACGACCTTATTTTGTTTGCATTAAAGTCTGAATTAGAATATTTTTTTTTAGTGACACTTCATAAATTAACGTATAACTGACGTTTTTAGGCTCAATTTAGTCATCATGTAAGGTGTTGATTAAAACTGCGGTTATTTTCCGTAGTTTTTATCAACACCTCTGTACATTATTTTCAATAAAGAAATTAATTAGAATAAAAATTATAGCAATAAAACAAAAAATAATTTTAACTTATTTAAGATCTGTGATTAAAAAATGGGTACTCTAATTTGAACTTTATCAGTAACAAAATAAGGTCGCCCATATTTTAGAAAATTTTAGCAAGTCCGGCGAAACAACAGAATTACCAGCAATATCACGAGAAAAAATAGAATTTAGAAGTGCTATGTTACTTCAGTAACTAACAAACGAAGAACGAAGACTATCGACACCTTCTACTTCTAATGGCTGGAGTCAAATTAATGTCAATTTTGCCAGTGTCAAGTGTGTATATCTATATATATAAAAATGTTATGTTGGTTTGTGTACGCTTCAAAAACTCAAAAAGTTCTGCACCGATCGAGCTGAAATTTTAGTATGATATATAATCCGCATCGAGGATTGTTTTTTTTTTGTTCCACAGCGAAGCGTGGCGGCGTACAGCTAGTTTTGTTTATAATAATAAATAATTTATTTCAGACCATAGTCCATAGAACACAATACATAAAATACATGCCATTTATAAAATGAAACCACGAGAATCTTTGAGAGAAATATTCAAAGAAATTAATATTCTCACAATAGCTTCACAATATATATATGAAAATGTGTTATACACACATAAAAATAGAGATGGGATTCAGCAAAATAGTGACCTTCATAAAATCAACACTAGGAATAAACATAAATTATACATCCCTAGGTTTCGACTAGAAAAAGTTAATAAGTCATTTATGGGGAACACGGTGCGCTTCTTAAGAAATTTAAAGCATACATTAAAGGTAGTCTTTTGAAGAAAGCTTATTATAATATAGATGACTATATTATTGATAAGAATGCATGGCCTCATGTCGCTCTGCCGTCAGACAGTTAACCGACACACTTGAAATGTATATACTCTCTTGTATTAGTATTTCGTAGTTAAAATAGTTATAAGATGGATCATATAAAAAAGCGCTAGGACCAAGAATAGTTTCTTGCCAATTCTTCTCGAGCTTGGGTTAGGATGAATTGGCACCTAAATTCACCTAAAAATGAAATGAAATGAAAATGAAATGAAAATGAAAATGAAAATGAAAATGAAAATGAAAATGAAAATGAAAATGAAAATGAAAATGAAAATGAAAATGAAAATGAAAATGAAAATGAAAATGAAAATGAAAATGAAAATGAAAATGAAAATGAAAATGAAAATGAAAATGAAAATGAAAATGAAAATGAAAATGAAAATGAAAATGAAAATGAAAATGAAAATGAAAATGAAAATGAAAATGAAAATGAAAATGAAAATGAAAATGAAAATGAAAATGAAAATGAAAATGAAAATAAAAATGAAAATGAAAATGAAAATGAAAATGAAAATGAAAATGAAAATGAAAATGAAAATGAAAATGAAAATGAAAATGAAAATGAAAATGAAAATGAAAATGAAAATGAAAATGAAAATGAAAATGAAAATGAAAATGAAAATGAAAATGAAAATGAAAATGAAAATGAAAATGAAAATGAAAATGAAAATGAAAATGAAAATGAAATGAAATGAAATGATTTATGTATGTAAGTCGTTTCAAAGTGATCCTTGTGATTGTATTGAATAAATCATCTTTTGACTTTGACTTTGACACACACGATACACGATAAAATACAATTACACAATGAAAACTATTACAGGTCTTAGACAGACTATTGAGCCACCAGCTATGATACCAAATACATGATAGTATTTCACAAAGTCGCATCTTGTCGTTCGTCACTTGCTGTTTTATATAAAACTAGCTGTCCAGTTCGCGACTTTGTCCAAGCGTTTTAAAAAAAAAATGTTATTGTAAATCTTGAACACACACAAAACAATTCATCAAAATCGGTACAGCAGTTTTACAAACACACGCACAGAAGATTTATATACATATATAAAGATGGTTCCTTTCATATAAAATAACTACGGATTATTTTTGCTCGAATCACAAACAAACAAAGCTTTTGTTCTAATTATTCACATCTGAGTCAATTATTATTATAGAGTTGAATTATTATTTTTTTAGTTATTTCCGGTTTTATTTGTAATTTTGGTGATTTTATTTAAATAACGCTAGAGTTATTGACTCGGGTGTGAATAAATGGAATGATAGTTTTGTGGTTCTTTGTGATTCGAGCAAAAATAATCCGTATAAATCTAAATCTATAAAAGGCGAGGTGTGTATGTATGTATGTATGTTCCCTATAGTCTCCGAAACGGCTGGACCGATTTCGATATTTTTTTAAAGAAATATTTAGATTGGTCTAGCGGGTGATCCTCTGAAGTTTGGTAGCGATCTGATCAACAGAACTTTTTTTTTGCATCAATCAAATTTGGTATGGATATTCATAGATTTTATTTTAGGAACGGACATAGGCTTCTTTTAATGTATGTACTATGCGTGCGAAGCCGCGGGCAGAAGCTAGTATTTTATAAAAAGACACAATTTTTTATAAAATAACAAACGACGAACGACAATTTACGGCTTTGTGACGTATTACTTTAAACAATCTTAACACTTGACATTGGCAAAATTTACATCAAATGAAACATACTATTAACGAAGAAAAAGAAGAATGACATTCACAGAAAATATTTGTCGATATAAGTCCTAAATGGATACCTAACTTACTTTTATTTCTTCTATAAAAAATACCTGAGTTTGTGTAGATCCGACTGATGTACGAAATGTCCCGGCTTTCACGATTAGAATCGCATCTTCTAGTCACGCGCCAGATTCATGAACCGATTTATCCAAATTGGGTCCATCGGAAGTTCGCGGATTTATCTTCTGACAGAGGTAATAGAGATACCCGATAACGATAATCGAACCCATATGAACACTCAGCCAACTCTTGGGCTCGCCTTCCACTGCGAGACTCCGTACAACTAGCAACTGTAAACTTCATAGAACTTTCAAACAAGTGAGCGTAGTGGACTCAACGAGTATGTAACTGGATGGCAAATAACAGTTTTAATTTAAACTCTTTCTTAGTACTACTGTGTTCTGAGCCTGAGTGTTTTAAAGTATCATACATATTTCACTTTCTAAAGTTTCGTGAGTTGTAATATACATTTTGATAAACACGGGTTTACTCACGTATTATTAGAGATGGTGTCAGTGCTGTAAGTTGGACAGTTCCCGATGTTGAGGCACGAGTGGTGAAGTCGAATGTCCAGTACCAGCACCAATTTTGTTACCGCCTGCCGTGAAATGTTTCCCCCTCGACCTGCACGCACGACCCGCGCCGCGAGATACCTCACCCACAGTGCGAACCGTCAACTCGAGTGGCAACGAGCTGACTGCGGATCAAACTCACCATGATGAAGATTCTCTAGATGAATCGAAACAGTGTCGGTGCCTCCATCGACTAAATAATACTTGAGTAAACCCGTGATTATCAAAATGTATATCATAAATGTTTTTAAAATATAAAAGTATTTTACTTGTATCTGTCATCTGGTCATTATAATACAAGCTATGCTTAGTTTGAGGTTAAATGGTATTGTGGGTATTGTTCACCTATTTTTATTTATTCATTTACTACTTTACTTCCAGCGACGTTGTCAGGCAACGTTATTACTCGTATTATTACGATATTACCATTAAATCGAATGTCCTATACTTCAATTTTGAACGTTGACTTTTACATCAAACATTGAATTTTTTTTAGTCAACATGCGTATCATACTCACCGACCGATATCAAGCGCATAGCCCTTTTTTAAGAGATAGCAAACCAGCTGCGCAATAAAAGTTACCGGCGAGCGAAGTGATCTTCATCTTTTCGTATTCTGCATATTTCACGTAGCCAAGATGGCTCTCTTTTTCAGGATTCTTATTCAGGTCTTTTTCTGGCTTTTGATATAAGTAGCCATCTAGGAGTCCCCTCACATTCCATGGATCATTATTTCTTCTAGGAATGGTTCCGTGCGATGTCTGGTCTGGTGAGCACGACCTACAACATAATACAGAGAAAGAAAGAATAGAATGGAAAACTGGAACATAATATAAATTACTTACAGTGAATACAGGTAAAAGACATACCGGAAGATATCCGGTCAATCTAGGACGTCGGTCGCTAGTTACCTATTTACGCGAATTAAAGAAAAGAAAAATCATTTATTCAAACTTCACAATATAATTACAATACATACAAAAAATAAAAAAAACACTAATGACTAAAACTAAAACAAATAAGAGAAACAATTACTCACACTACTTTACATTTTTTTGAACTCTCAAGGTATTTTATATTCAAATCTATAAAAGTAATTGAAAACTAACGAGTTTTAATTCCAATTTCATGTCATAATTAAAAAAAATGTGGTAAACAAATAAACACAGGATTTCTTCGTCTTTCATTTCATGGAGTAACATAGCTCTGATGATTGATAATTTTTTACTCGTTTTATTGCATGTTTTATTCAGTAATCTTGGCGGAATTTTAATGAATAAATTGTGACTACAGGACGGGTATGGATAATTGAATTATATGTGTATTGTGGTGCAATGTGATTTGAACGACGAGGAACCCCAAGAAAATTCTAGACGCCATTCCGCGTGACGTCTAGAATTGACATTTGACCATCGACTAAGACTAATAACAAACGAACTGACTATAAACTATAAACACTTGATATTGGCAGAATTGACATTAGTATGTCACAGGCCATGAACAAAGAAGAAGAAGAAGAAATAAACATAGATAACCTCAAAACCATCACGTAATATGTCAAATACGAGTGAGGTTGCCTCTCACAAACTATAGGATGCTAACGCATTTGCCACTCAACTGGATTTCCTCGTGTCGTGCGTTTAAAAAACTAGAAATACTGAATAATGTGTACACAACAGTCATCTTTAAAACATCTCTTATCAAAGTCTTAAATGCATTAATACTTTGTACAACTCTAAAATTACTTATATACCTTTAGTTAGCTTTGCATCAATTCAATCAAGAAATCTAACCTGTGGTAAAGTCATTGAAAACAGGAATTCGACGTACGTAGGTATACGTTCTTTCTATAACTTTACAATTGAGATATTTCGTAGCCTATGTAAGTAGACACGTGGCCTGGGGGTTCAGTGACCCTATTTACTCTGGTTGGTGTAGGTACCTCAACACCATGGCCCAATTTCTGGGTTTCTAGTTCCTATACCTATTTGGCCGCATCACATCTGTCGGGGACTTCTGTTAGAGTTGGTGCGGCGGCTGCTGATTGTGCAGAGGACCTCAAAAAGGGCAAATATGCCAGTTTGAATAAGACCTACATATTTGAGCCTTTTGGAGTCCCTGTGCTCGTGGGGAACAAGAGCCCACCGCGTTTTCAAAATTATATCACGGCGTCTGATAGATACATTACGTGACCCAAGAACTGGCTCCTATCTGGCTCAGCGAATTAGCATTGCCATTCCACGTGGCAATGCCGCCAGTGTCTTGGGAACGCCGCCCTCTGGCAGTGATCGAATCAATTGAGCTATGGGTCAATTGATTATGATCTATGGGTCGTTTTAAATGGTCCTTATATAGTAATTCATCATCATCATCGTCAGCCCATAGCAGTCCAATGCTGGACATAGGCCTCCCCTAAAGAGCGCCATTGCGTCCTGTCTTCAGTTTGACACATCCAGCTTCTGCCGGCAGCCTTTCGCAGATCGTCACTCCACCTTGCCGGAGGGCGTCCTACACTACGTTTGCCAAGCCGCGATGTCCACTCAAAAACTCGTTTACCCCAACGGTTATCGGTTCTTCTGCAGATATGGCCAGCCCACTGCCACTATAGTAATATAGTAATGTAGTAATTATTTCTAGTAAATTACAATTTAATAGTTAATATATTGCTTAACAGATAGATGTTAGATTTGTAAGATGATTCAAAGTAATCCTTGTGATTGTATTAAATAAAAATAGTTTTTAAATTCTTTTTAGTTAAGATATTTTTTTGTATGTGCTAAATAAACGATTTATTCATCCATAAGAAATATTTTGCAAAACTTAATAATATAGGGAATCAATCCCACCTCATTAGCGCCTTGAGCAGACACATACTGCACCACGGAAGTTGTCGAACAATGGTTTATTATAATAAAATGGCCAATATCAATAAGTAACCATTTATTTTCCTAAATTATTTCCAAGCCGCTTCAGACTTCAGAGCTTTCAATGCTGCTTGATATCGAGAGCGGTTTTCTACTCGTTGATTTTTCCACACCGTTAAGTGCCCCGATGTCAGGGTGGCTTCCTTTGCCACACCACTTTAACTAGACCCGTTTGTTTACTCAGCTCTTCCCACAGTCTATAATGAAAGTTCTATTGGGAAAGACAAGATAGATCTTCTTTTGTTGGTTTACTCCATGTGAGTGGCAATGCGTGCGTAGCGTTTACTATGTAAGTAATTTGTTTTGAATAAAGGCGTTGTCAGATATGAATTGCTCAGTTTTTACGACGTCTGTATCATGTTAGGTTATTCTTTGTATTTTTATTTCTTTTTACTTGTTTATGCCATAAACTTCTAAATTTATTTCGTTTTTTTGTCACCCTATAATTTTTTTTGCTTTAATATAACTGCTCATGTATAAATATTTATACGGGTCGTGTCAGCTCACAATTTAGTCCGATAAGTTAGACTCTCTGGTTATTGCTTACCATTTGTTAATGTTAATTAGTGTATAAACTACCTGACAATACTAACTGCTAAATACCACGATAGAAAGTTTTATATCGAATAGAATCCACGTATAATATATTCATAGGTACGTTATAAATAAGCACGTAATAAATTCTTAGACTCGCGTCAGCCCATCTATTAAGAGCTTAACGTTCTCGTTTCGATATAATTCGTATGCGACCTCACATACAACATATTTACACACGTTAAGTGCCCCCCACAAATACTCCTAAACACTCCCAGGATTTAAAATAATTCCTCGGTAAATGTTTGGGTCCGATCCTTTAAAAAACGGCTATTTCAAGGGAAAAAATTAAGAGCTTATAATATTTTTATCCCCATTTCTGTACAAGCAGAGTTTTATTACGGAGTTAAATGAAATTATGATAGATATTGTAGCATTTTTTTGGCTTATTTACGTACTTGGGGATATGAAGGGAACTGAGTTATGAGATAATTAACATTGCATGAGGGTGTTTCTTTCTTTTCTTTCTTCTTCGTTTATGGCATGTGTCATAATGATGACAATTTTGCCAGTGTTAAGTGATTGTCTGATAATAGTCTTAGTCGAATAGTCAATCGTCATTTGTATATTGTAAACGAGAGCAGCTGAACCGATTTCGCTAGTTCTTTTTTTAGAATATACCTTGAAGTACGAAGATGGTTCTTACGGAGAGAAAAATTTAAAAAAATGTTTGAAAAAGTCTAAAAACAACACTTTTCTATACTCCCATACAATCGATTCGTAATAATACTTAAAAGTCAATTTGAACTTTAATACCATACCATAAAGTTAAAGTGTTATTGGAGAGGTTCCGGGAAGGCAAAATAATTGAGTGACGTTGGTATCGTATAAATATTAATGTCAATATTTGAATCACAGAAGATTTATATTTACCATCGTATAAATATTGAATTTATACGATGGTAAATATAAATCTTCTGTGCGTGTGTTTGTAATTAAACTCCTCCTAAACGGCTGGACCGATTTTGATTATTTTTTTTGTGTGTGTTCTAGTGGTTTCGAGAATGGTTAAGATTTACAATTAGTTTTTTTTTATTTGTATTTATTTTTAAAACGAACGGACGAAGTCGTGAACGGGACAGCAGTAATAAATAAATAAAAATATAAAAGCAATATCTGGCTCCAAGCAGAGCTTATGTTTTGGGTCCCACATTACCTACTACTTAAATACTTTTTTTTGTAAGTACATACATTTTATACATAGAAACAAATTAATAGATTACTAACATTACTAACTTAATAGGTACAGGTAATTATAGCGTAGCAGGATAACACGCCATTCGCTTGGAAATAATACAAATAAAATGTATACATGAGATAGTTTACCCCATAAATAGGGTTTAGTCACGAAAATGTACCATAATTCGTTAAATGGAAACCAATAAAGAAAACGATCGTAATCTGCTTTTATTGATGTATTTTGTACTAATTGAGTACAATTCGTTGAGCTTATCGTTAGGATATTAAACGGAGTCAGTACATTATAAATAAGGCTAGTTTTCCACCGAACGAAAACGCCCTCGTCGCGTCGGTCCCAACTAATAGCGCGCGACTGTATAATAGTTTGTACAATGTCGCTGTGACTAGCGCGTGTACAATACGTGTATTGTTGGTCTCTTCAATACTCGTATTGTATATGATCCTATTTGATCCCTCATCTTGATTTAAGTATAGAACATTTTCCTTTAATAAAAAATATATAAACAAATAATATCAAAGTCAAAAGACTTACTTTATTCTATTATACTTTATTCAATACAATCACAAGAATCACTTTGAAACGTCTTACATACTAGGTGAATTTAGGTGCCAATTCATCCAAACCCAAGCCCGAGAAGAATTGGCAAGAAACTCGTCTTGGTATATTATATTATATATTATATATATTAATTAAAGAAGCGAGTCGTTGATAGACAAAAAAAGCACAGAAGCGCAGCGGATGTTACAAACCGATGTTAACTAGAATCGCAGTCGCACAGAATAATTATTAGTACAAGTAGAAGTGGCAGTAGCTAGGATGTGGATGATGATGATTATGATAGACTTGCCTGTCAGCTCAGTTGGTAGTAGCTCTGCCTACTGTGCTGTAGGCTCGATTTCCTCCCAGGACAATCATTGTATTGAGCATAGGTGTTTGTTCTGGGTCTGGGTGTTATAAAGTATCATAAGTATGTATTTAAAAATATATAAGTTGTTTGGGTTTACACCAAACACAGCTATTATGCATTTTTGTCTGTCAAGGAAATATGCACAATTATATTCTTCTTCTGTCGTGTCAATTTTCTTTCATAAAAAAAATAAAAATTTGCCTCGACCAAAATGTTGCTGCCGCTATAGCGGCGTCCGAGGCGGTGATGAGGTCAGCTCTTGTGCAGGAGGAGGGGCCAGTAGGGCAATCAAGTAGATGAGACATAGTTTGGAAGGGAGCACCACAGTCGCACTGTACACGTGACTTGTCTAGCATTCCCCACTTACACAAATCATATCTGCATCTACCCACTTGTGCCCTCAGTCTGTTAAGGGACATTTAATATTAATTAGTATTTATACCAGTTAAAAATAACTTGCTAACCATTTCATGTACTGTGTGAAGTCCAAGAAATATAACCTTCTACAGTGAACTTTGGACTTCTCATGTTGTCTCCACACCAACTACCAACAACACCAATAACTAGGAGTCCTAGGACTCCCACCATAAAGAGCCCTAGCCTTTACATCTTACTAATATTATAAACGCGAAAGTTTGTTACTCTTTCACGCAAAAACTTCTGAATGGATTTTAATGAAACATTACAATACAATATAGCTTACACATCAGAATAACACATAGGCTATAATTTATAAAGATACTGGCCTCAACTTTGGTATTCTGCTGTTACCAACTTATCCTAATTTTATTTTATCTAATTTAGTTAGATGGTACCAACCGAATGGGTTTTACAAATGCTATGACTAACTAAATATATTTTAGACAATTCCTAATTTTAGAAATGAACCAACCGAATTGCCACCAATGTGTGATTTGACCAAAATATAACGATAGGTGTCAAGTGAGTAGGAAAAAAAAATCTGCCATCTGCGAGCTATTCTGGCGTGCGCTGCAAAAACCATTAGAATTACACGAAGGACTAACCCTGCGCAGACGAAGTCGCGGGCGGCCATGCTTAGTTGGGCCTAGATGGTGTTGTTTGCATTGTCCAGCAATATTTATTTATTTATTTTTGAGCTCCTCAGTAGGGCGATTCTACGACGAGTACATACTCGTGTAATATTACACCAGATCAGAATCGAACTGCAACTGATGTTATTCAACAGAATCGATGTGTCTCTGTATTTCACTGGCACCAGCGATTAATCGAACGTTTTCTTACGTTTGGCAATAAAGAGAACAGAATAGGTTTTCGGGTAATTATCGAAACGCAATCGGAGCTGAAAGGTAGATTGGAACGATAACCTTTGTAAATAATGGAAAAACATCCCTGATTTTCATTAGGGTTCCGAAGTTCCCAAAGAACCCTTATTGCTTCACTATGTCCACTTGTCTGTTGGTCTGTCAGAGCTCTTCATCGGAGACTATTCGAGATTAGTCTTATCGTGATTAAATTATACACAAATATTAAGTTATTACGTTATTAAATTATATATAAACATCTTGTCACAATTTTCGTGACACAAGATGACTCCTCCGAAACGGCTTGACCGATTTTTATGAAATTTTATATGTATATTCAGTAGGTCTGAGAATAGGTTTATAATAATTTTTTATACCCCTAAGTGTTAAGTGTGGTAGCTCACCCCAACTTTTTTTCTTTTATGTTCAATAAGGCAAAACAACGTTTGCCGGGTCAGCTAGTATATATGTATAAGTGGCCTCTACAAAGTTATGTAATTGAAGCTTTAATAAAATGTGTTTAGGGGTACCTTTCCTACACATGT
This sequence comes from Lampropteryx suffumata, assembly GCA_948098915.1. Classification (NCBI taxonomy): domain Eukaryota; kingdom Metazoa; phylum Arthropoda; class Insecta; order Lepidoptera; family Geometridae; genus Lampropteryx; species Lampropteryx suffumata. The sequence goes on along the minus strand of OX402557.1, from coordinate 15,509,565 downwards.
AACGTCGAGTTGTTTTTTTTTTATTTACCCCATTATGTGCAATATCGGTAGATAGGTCTTATAAAAAAATTAATTACAGTTATTCGGGAAAATCTGTAATGTTTTAAAAATAGTTGGATGTATGATGTAATATTATTACAAGGATATTTATCACGGCTAGTAAGGCTTTACTAGATTTAGAGTAACATCCTGATCTGTAAACATTAAATAAATTCAAAAACTTTATTTTTTCTTTATTTTGCTAAATTGGTGGTGTTGAATGGTTTAAAGACCTTAACACTGCTCAGTCTTATTCCTACTGACCTCGGAAGCCTTTACTGTGCGCGGTCCGACACGCGCTTGACCAATTTATAAACATCTAATTTTCAAACATATAACCATTATCAACAACGCGAGGCAGCGCCACGTCATCATGCAAAATCACACTACGATATTTAAATGTTTGAGGTTAAGGACTTAATTTATCGCTGACTTTACTTCCAATAACTCGTATAAAAATGCTACCCCATCAAATTTACTGGCTCTGTGCGCAATAACTCTATTACTGAATGTAAATTAGCATATCTTTCGATCCGTGTTTGCTTTGCATCAAATACTTTCATTTTCAGTTTTCATTATTCAAACAAGACATCATTGTGCCAAATGCAATCGTGGCATAGTTAGTTCAATTAATTCAATTTTACTCAAATTTTTACAATTTTACAAACTTAGTTCAATTTTAGTTGAATACGTAGCTTTTTCTTATTATTGTATCACTAGTTGTTAATAGCCAGTGTGGTAAAATAAATAAATAAATAATTAAACAATAAATAACCCCGGGACATTTCACACAGCATCTTCTGGCCCCAATATAAGCAGAGCTTGTGTTACGGTTACCACATGACTGATATACTACTTATTTACTTTTTTTTGTAAATACATACATTAGAAACACCTAAATCCGAGACAAATACTTGCAGAACATACAAACATTTCTCCTGCTGCGGGAATCGAACCCGCAACCTTCTGCGTCTCAGCTGGACCTTAGCCCACTGCGCTACAGAGGTCGTCAATATAGAACTTAATTTCAAATACGACTCAAATTGCATTGAATTGTTGAATGAAATAGAAGACGTTTTAAATTCAAGCTTGGAGATACAGTAAATAAGCTTACTAGGAATAGCATCACAAATGCGCGTCTAAAATAACAAAGTAGAAAAGAATAACGTGCAAGCGTATCTTCGAAGCGCTATTCCCTGAGCATTGCAGAATATACGATTTGTATGCTAAATTCAATAGGTACTATCAAACAAATCGAAATCATATTTCTCTCAAAGAAAATATAACATTTTTCGTACCATAAAAAGCATTTCTGCGGAGCTTATGGAGAATAACTTGAATACAAGTATTGCGAAGTGTCTATTTTAGGGCCGATTTTCAGTCCGGTCTAATAAATTTACGGACATTTTGAGAAGTATACATACGTATTATTTTGTCGAAGCTGCCACTGTTTTGATTCATCTAGGGGAATCTTTATCAAGGCGAGTTTGATCCACAGTTCGTTTGCTCCAGTTTGTGTTCGCAATTCGCAATTAATCGAAAGTCTCAATGCCTTCGACAAAATAATACGTGAGTTTTTGCCAAAATATACATGTTATAGTACATTCATTTAGGTGTTCAAAAATTAAAATATAAAACCATTTTAAATGGGAAAGTATTATGTATCTCAGTCGGTTATAATCGTGATGATGATTTGTCAAATCACCACGTTTTGTCAAATTTTTAGCTACTACCTAAAACGGAAATTGATTTTGATCGTTTGAATTGGCGGTTTTATTTATTACAAAACATTTGATTCCATCAGACATCTTACCCATAGGTCAAGTTTTGCTTAGTTTATGGCTAGATAGTTTTCAATTATCCATCAATACTTATTTGAAAGCGAAAGATATAATTTAATATTGTAGTGCGATCTCAATAATGCGCCATTATAACGCCGGCTAAAGGCTCCATTGACTCCGTTAATTAAGAGGAGGGTAACATCTTTCAATCAAAATTAATATAATTTATCTTCTGCGGAAACTGTCACTCAACATTATCCTTGCAAAGGCCGGGAGCGGCGTTTTACAAAAAGTCGCAACATGTATAGGTACTTAGTAAACGATTAGAAAAGTTTGCAAGGCAAAGTGGAAATGTGATTTTCCACGACTTGTGAAAATTAGACTTGGTAAAATCTATTGAGACATGTCACAACTCCAAAGGAAACAAAAGAAAGAAGGAAGGAAGGAAGTACTAAAATAACGTCGGGAATATATTAATAGGCGACAAATACCCGTTAACTACAACATTATGAATATCATTAATAATGCTACTGTAAATAAACAACGGTGGACAATGCACTCAACACCATCTTGCCCTAAACTAAGCATAGCTAATACTATGGGAATCAAAAGACAGATATAAAACTTATATATTTTTAAATACATTACATAAGATATTTCGTAACACCCAGACACGGTACAAACACCAATGTTACACACAATTATTCATCACACAAATGTTAATTCTGGGAGGGCATCGAACCCTCAAAAGCAGCAAAAGAAATAAAAAGAATAAATACAAAAAAAAAAAAAAACCAACTGAGCTGGAGCTGGACAGGTCAGTCATTATAATAATAAAAATACGCTATTATAAGGCTTGCTTGGGCTTATTCCCTCTCAGACTTCACAATTATATGACGAACAGAAATGTTTGTTTTGTGTCTGGTGTTACAATGTATCTTATGTATGTATTTAATAATATATGACTTTTTTTTTATATTTTTATTTTAATTTATTTTATTTTATAACTTTTAAGAAAACTTACAGCTAGGTACATAAAAATACTAATATATAATTATACATTCTTACTATAAGTACATAGTTGGTGGCCAATTACAAGTTTCCACATATAAATTTACGTAAAGATTAATTAAAAACAGTGAATGTAGACGACTATTATAATTCAGAATTTAGATTAAAAAAAAAATATTAAACAAGTTAGTTCCCAATAAAAATAGACGACCTCTGTGGTGCAGTTGGCTAAGACCCGGCTGAGGCACAGAAGGTTGCGGGTTCGATTCCCGCCGCGGGACAAATGTTGTACGATCTGCAAGTATTTGTCTCTGGTCTGGGTGTTTCTATGTATAATATGTATGTATTTACAAAAAAAAAAAGTATATAAGTAGCTCTGCTTACTTTGGGGCCAGATGATGTTGTCTGAAATGTCCGGGATTATTTATTTATTTAAATTAAAATAGATAGGTCTAGTGATATAATTAAAAGGATATTGCTAACTTATTCTATAAAGAAATGTTGTATTCTATCAGTCATCTGGTTAGGAGCCTCTGAGGCGCACTTTAATCCTTATACCACACTGGTTTGAAATAACTAGTGACCCCATAAGAAGAAGAAGCCATCTGGTACCATAATACAAGCTATGCTTAGTTTGGGGCTAGATGGTGTTGTGTGCATTGTCCACCAATATTTATTTATGTGACAAACATAGATGTTTGTTCTGTGTTTGGGTGTTATAAAGTATCTTATGTATGTATTTAATAATATATAAGTATTCATCAGCCATCTGGTCACTCTGGCTATACTTATTTCGGGGCCAGATGGCTTTACCTATTCAAATGTTCAGGGAGCTTATGGTCAGGAAAATACATAAATTTTTCTCGCAGATGACGTCATCACCGTACTAGAAACGTATCATTATCAAGAGAGATAATAACGTCATTAACGTAAGATATTCATCACTGAGTAGAAGCCCAATATAATTTTAAAGTCCACTACTGCACAACTAAGCACATTATATTCAACAAGAATCCCCAGATCAGTCTGGATTTATTCCAGGTAGCAAACCTTGGACTATCGCGGGAAATGGACTACATGCCAATTTAGTCTGCCTAAATACCTACCAATCCAATGGTTTTGTACGCTAGTCACTTTTTTGTATACTTATCTTAAACTTTCCCGAATAGAATTCAAATAGATTTAGTAGTTAACGTATATTTATCACGTATTATCTTTAAACTTATTCGCAACGTTTCCCGATTGGATGCTTAGGGAGTATTGGCAGTTTTTCTGAAATTATCCGCATCTGGTGTTCAGATTCTGAAATGTCCATGTTCACATTACGACGAAATTGACTCACGGGATGGTCATCCCGTGACCAAGACAGAGTGTAAACCTTTCGAAACGTCGGGAAAAATAGGTAAATAAACGCGATAAATACCCGTAAGTATTTATAATAATTGTTAAGCGTAATCTCTAAAGCACTTGAGAAGATTGTCAGTAATCGGCTTGTGTCATTCCTAGAGAAACATCATCTCTTGTCAGATCGTCAGTTCCGCTTCTGAAGGAGAAGACCGACCGAAGACGCTGTCACGCTTTTAGTTAATCTAGTTTCATCGTCTGTTGAGAAGGATGAGTGCTGTATCGGAGTATTTAGCTGGACGAGTTAGAAGGTTTCATATTTATTATGAAAAAGCTTAGAAACTGCTCGTCAGCTTACATTTTAAAGTTAGTTTATACCGCTCTCTGTCAGTCTATAATCCAGTACTGCATCTCTGTTTGGGGCAGCGTGGGAAAAAGCTTTCTCATACAGGTAGAGAGAGCTCAGAGGGCGCTGATTAAAGTCATGCTTAATAAACCTTTCCGTTTCCCAACCGACACCCTCTACTAGGAGTTTAACGGTTTGCGAGTCCGCCACTTCTTTGTCCTCAGTGCAACGATTAAAACTCACAAAAGTATAAGGGATCGTACAGATTACCAAGACATATGTGAAAGACGTTCTTATAGAATCCCTATCCCAAGAACTCATTCAGAAATGGCAAGACGAAGTCCGAGTTTTTCACTTCTGAACACCTACAACAATGTTTGTAAAAAGTGTGACATAAGGGATTGCACTGTTTATACTTGTAAAAGGACTATTCAGCAATGGCTTCTTAGTCTTTCGTATGATGAGGTGGAAGCTTTAAAATAATTGGTACTCCGCGCAAAAAAAAAACTAATCTCAAACACACTCACTTTCATACACTCACCTGCACACATACATACATACATACACACATGCAGACACACATCCACATATACACACACACACACACACACTCACACACAATACATGCATGCAATCTAAAACAGCCGATTTTAACATTTGTAATATGTACACTAAAGCCAAACATCGCCAAAAATTTATTAATTAGGTAACTCGAACTCATGAGACCCAAGATACAGGCTTCTACGCCTAGTTTGGGCCTCGCCGATACTGTAAATTAGTGTAATTCTTTTTTGGTAATAAATTTTATTATCTTATCTTATCTTATCTATTTCAGCGCTTTCGTGCTTCGGAGGGCAAAATTGCACAGATGCCATTACAAAAAAAAAGAAGATGGTTTTGACGTTTATAACTCCCAGGTACATTTTCTTTGCACCATGAAAAAATATATCAGGTAATCCCTTCGGTATATACTCTCAGCTAAAAAGCATTACACGAGAATCGGAGATTTGCACTTTGCTCTACGACGGTGTAGTCTGCGAATTTAAAGCCATTCTATAAGACGAACGAGCTTCCAACAAAGTTAAAGGATTTTTTCAAGTTTCAAAGTTACTCTTAAAGACCAATGCGGAGATGGTACAATTCAGAAGATCACTAACTTTTGGCGCAGTTTTATTTCTATTAACAACTAGCTATTGCCCGCGGCTTCAATATTTCTTTTTAAAGTTTCTTTAGTATTTTCTTGATAAAAACATTGTGCCTTCACATAGTAGGGTATAATGTTGTTATGTTGACTGCGAGCTCTATTTGATGATGGAATTAGCGTACTGTTCAACAGAACTCCTTAACTAATAAATCAATTTAGCTGAAATACACGATTGAAATCCAGAAGATTCGTCAGTCTTTCTTCTTTCTTCTTCTGTTCCATAACACTTCTTAGTGAAAAAGAGGAAAGTAAAACATCCGTGTTTGGGGTAATATAAATCAGCTTGCGTTTACCTTAATGCAAGCATAGATTAACTATTCATTGACTATTCGCCTTTTATGTAGGTACCTAGGTAGTAAACTAAATTTTTAAACGACGACACGATGCGATACGGACATCTCGAAATCTTAGTCTCAGTCTCAATCTCTCGAGGAAAACTGCTAGTTACTGTAAAGAAGATTAGAAGTATGGGTTCATCACAGACGGAACGATTTCGTTAACGCTTGTACGAGGCGTGTGTATATCATCTGACAATGGCTAAATAGTAATTGTCGTACCAGTAAAAATACAGATTTCAATTTCTATAGCCTTTTTTAACATTCTTTTAAAAAAAATAGAAAAAGTATTTCAGTAAAAAACAGTAATCCTATCATTAATAGGTACATGCGCTTACCTTAAATTAAATAAAAAACATAATCTTGAAGTTGAGCTAGTGCTATTTTACTGATCCTTTGTTATTTAAACGGGTAACAATGATACCTACAGGCTACAATAGATTAAATCTGTATCGAGGGTACATACACGAGTTAGTAAATGATTTTAAGCCTTGGGTTGTAGCTGTTATTGTTAACCTAATTCCTTAAAAATTGTATATATAAATTTTAAAACTATCTTGGGTTTGAACTTAATTTTCACTCAATACGGGATATTTAACATGGTATATGAGTTTTTGCTTTCCGTTATTTCAGCAAGCAGAAATTCGGGAAGCAGAAAAACTTACGTACCATGGTAAATAACCCGTTTTGATTGAAAATTATGATCTTATAGTTTTACATTGATTATAAATTGCTAAGAAAACATATATACATATTGACATAACATTGTCACTTTATAATTTGAGATTATAAAGAGTATTGACAACGGAATCTATGTATGTATGATTGTTTGCTTCTTATCTTAGGCCTCCCCGAGCTTTTCCATAGTTTAAGATCGTGCGCTTTTTTTTCTTCATAATACAAGGTACACTAAGGCGAATTATCTTCCTTTAGCTCTTTTTCTTCTGTCGGGTACAGAGTACATCGGGTACATCTTTGACTAATTTATCTTTTCCACTTTTATAAGATGACCAGCCAACTTCCACTTCATTTTCTTTAAGTTGTATGTTATGTCTGCTAATTTTGTTTTGCTTATGTTAGTTAGGTTTATCAAATATGTATATACTCCTTATGATTAACATGCTCCTTTCTATGCTCTGCTGGCATGTTTAGAGTTTGCTGATTTTTGTTTTGGTGAGGAGCCATGTTTGGTAGCTATACGATATTATAAGAGAAATACATGAACTAAATACTCAATACCATCCATACCTTGTCAGTATACCACCCTTACCGTCTTCGCCGTCGTCTGTCTTTTCTGAAAACTACAATCTAGGTATTTTCAAGTCTCGAGTAAATAGGTGTCTTCTAGACCTGCGTGCCCCATCATCAGGTGAGGCGAGGTTTATCGATGACTTTTTGGTTTTCATGATATTGTTGAATTATTAGGAACTTCCTTTAACGACCAGTACCTTTTCCATGTTGAGTTGATCCTGTTTTAATTTTTTTTAGAAATTACCTGAAGATATTAGTATATTGTTCAAGGTACCTTACAGAACAAATCACAGATATCTTTACATATTGTAATATTTCATATTCTTATTTAAAAAGTTGAAAAAATACACATCATTAATACCTCTTTCTTGAACCACAAAGAAGTTTCTGTTTTATTATCGGAGGTTTTACCCTGGACAGTACTTTACGCTATTTTATTCCGACGGTTCCACCAAACGGCCATTTGTGCATTACAAGTTACAAACTCTTCTTTGCTAATGACATGTGTAATAAAAGTGTTAACATTGCTAATATCAAGTGAATATATTGTTTATAGTAAGACGTCACAAGATTCTTTGTTTGTCATTTCATGAAATAACATAGCTCTGTTAATTTAATATATTTTGCTCATTTTAGTGCATGTTTTATTCAGTAATCTTAGCGGAATTTTAATGAATAAATTGTGACTACAGGACGGGTATGGACAATTGAATTAAATGTGTATTGTGGTGCAATGTGATTTGAACGGCGAGGAATCCCAAGAAAATTCTAGACGCTATTCCGCGTGACGTCTAGAGCTGACAATCGACCATCGACTAAGACTAATAACAAACAAACTGACTGTAAACTATAAACACTTGACATTGGCAAAATTGACATTAGTATGACACAGGCCATTAACAAAGAAGAAGAAGAAGAAGAACATAAACACTTGTAACTGGCAAAATTGACATTATTATGTCAAATGCCATAAACAAAGAAGAAGAAGAAGAAGAAGACGTCACAAAGACGTATCGTCAATTGTAATTTTATAAATGAGACAAATATTAAGAGATCAGATGAACAAATATGTCGCCCAAGTAAACGAAATTTCGATATTTTGCTTTTTGTAACTACCCAGTGGTGTTAACCAACTTCAAAGGAGGAGGTTCTCAATTTGGTTGTATTTTAATGGGCTCTAATTTCATTTCATGAAGTCGGTTTTCTTTTTAGTTTTAAAAACATAACTTTTGATTCACGGCGTTTAAATTACCAAAGACGATTTTTTATGCGCAAATTCATGCAGACTCCAATTACGGATTCAAACAGAAAAAGAACCGAAAAAGCGAAAACTGTACAATCATAAAACAACGCTCCTGGCTTCGAGACCTTTGAGTGTCTACTTAAATTATAAAAGTGTACTTTACGTGATGAAAACACGAGCAGTTGTCAAAAGTAGCTTAACAACCAGTCAGAATTATAAGATCTACTTCTTCCAGTTAACCATAATTTAATTGTCATTTTAATGCACGAAAGGAGTCTCTGAAACATACTTTAATCCTTTCACCACACTGATTCTACATAATAAGTGACACAATGAGAACAAAATAGACATTTTATGTTTTTTGTTTCATTTACTCGCATGTTGAAATCGAATTTATTGATGTAACCTGTATTGAGGATTTATTAATACAATCAAATACCTTAAGTGTTAATTCGCAACTAAAGATTTGGTAGGTATTACGTATATGCATTTTTTTCATCATTAGTTAGATTGCAACTGGACATCAAACATTTGGCCATATTCATTTGGTGTGGTTTCATTGAACTTGGTATAATGTACTAGAAAGACAGCATGTGCCATAAACAACATCAACCTTCTGTAATACCAGTTCATTGATATAAACATATAATAATAACAGGTACCGGACATTTGACACAGTATCATCTAGCCCCAAAGTAAGCAGAGCTTGTGTTATGGGTACCAAATGACTGATATACTTTGTAAATCATACATATTGTACCTAAAGACACCCAGACCCGAGATACTTGCAGATCATACAAACATTTGGGCTGCGGGAGGAATTGAACGTGCAACCTTCTGCGACTTAGTCGGGCCTTGGCGCACTGTGTCACAGAATCTCTAATCTCAAGTTCAAGTTCAAGTTATTTATTGGTAACAAAATAAGGTTACATGTCAGTTTCTTCACAATAATAGATAGGTTCGTAAATACATTGTGTTGTAAATACACCAAGTATTTAAACGTACATCGATCAAATTTACAATATAAAAATGTATAATGTACTCGTATATTAATTTAAATCAGATAATAAATTGTAATAATCAATTCATTCAATTGATACAATATAATAATTTAATTATTAATAATAATATGTCAATATAATAGTAGTTATATAATAATGTGATGTCTAGCTAAAAATTCGTCAACCCTATAATGCGATTGATCAATGAGCCAATTTTTTTATTTGAATTTAAAGGATTGCATTGACGGAGCATTTGTGATGGTTTCAGGAAGGCGGTTGTATACCGCCGACCCCATTACATGCACTAGCTTCGACGATTTAGTAAGGCGCCGCGGTACGGCTCGCAGCTTTTTTGCGTTTCGCGTTATATACCTGTGACCGTCTCCAAACCTCGCGTACTCGTTAAGGTGGTTCTTAACATACATGGCAGCATGAAAAATGACGAGGTCTGTTACTGTCATTATTTTAAGCGACCGAAAAATGGGGCGAGCAGGGGTATCCCATGGAGCTCGAACTATCGCTCTTACAGCTCTTCTGCATTCTGAAAACTCGCTCACAATCAGCAGCTCTGCCCCAAAGCTCTACACCATACTGAAGAAGCGAGTGAAAAGATGCGAAGTAGCAACTCCTGGTCATGCCATGCTCCAGGGTTGCAGACAAACGCCAAAGAGCAAAACACGCGCGACCTATCCTTTCACACAACTTATCAATGTGTACATCCCATGTAAGCCGTTCATCAATCTGGAAACCTAAAAACGATGAGGATCTGACTTGGTTGAGGACTTTGCCACCCAAGATCACAGTCATGGGTTTGCGCGTGCGACCGGCAAGATTAAATTGTATGAAATTTGTTTTTTTAACGTTTAGTAGGAAGCCGTTGACGTGAAATCAATCGTTTAGCTTCTCCGCCACCATGCTCAGTCTCCTCTCCAAAAGCTCTGTAGTAGGTGCCTGCACGACTGCAGCGACATCATCCGCGTACATTAGGATATGTGCGTTGCCTACATACTCAGGCAGATCAGGCAGGAAGCCTTGGGCCACTCCGATTGAGGTCTTGAGCGGCTTCGACGTTACCTTTCCACCCTCACCTGTGACGATCTGGTACCGATCAGTCATAAAATCTGTAAGGAGTGCCAGTGCTGGACCATTGAATCCATAATGTCTCAGCTTCACAGCGAGAACTCCATGATCTGCGACGTCAAAGGCCTTTGACAGATCGCACATGATGACAGCCACGTGTTGCCGGCGGTTCTCAGCGGCTTATTAGAGTTTATACAATCTACATTTGTTATCTAGGTTTACTATATCATATAACCTAATTAGAAACAATATTCGAGCACACAAACACGGGTTTTACTCACGTATTATTTTGTCAATGGAGGCACCGATACTGCTTCGATTCATCTAGAGAATCTTCGTCATGGTGAGTTTGATCCGCAGTCCGCTCGATAACCCTCGAGTTCACGGTTCGCACTGTTTTGAAAGTGAAACGTGTACATATCCCTATAAATATGCACATTAACTTATTTAAATAATTCCTTGTGTAAGATTTTGTTCAGGTCATAAGCGGTTTTTTTTGGGGGTAGGTGTGAAACTTGTAACACATTGTAAAGAACTCTAGTATTAAATAATTAATAAAACAAGTCTAGTTCGATAATTTAATGAATACTAGTTGTACATAATAATACTACACCTGCCAATCAGTGAATTTATCAAGAAAACTACACTTTTGTTTACTTTGTTTGCTGCACTACAAATCACAATTTTTTCACAAAATGAAGGGCATCAACGAAACCATTAGCCATACACTGTCGGAAATGATGGTGACCGTCTCTAAAAGGATGGATTCTTTTGATGAAACGCTGCGAAGGAAAACTACGCCTGCATCTAGTATAGAAGGCCTAGCGGAGGAGTGCGCTATATTCAAGACATTAATTCTGAATTCACTGCGGTTGCTTCTCCAGGTGGCTTGTGTGGCTGGAGGACTGGACCAGCTTGAAATGCGTAGCAGGCGCAAGATCTTGCTGCTGCATGGAGTTCCTGAAGAGTCCAAAGAGGATACACTAGCTTCTGCAGTCAAGATTGTGAAGGGTCCATTGAAGCAGAATGGGTTCAGTGCCAATGACATTGCTCGCTGCCATAGAATGGGTCGGCAACCAACATCCAACAAGCCGAGACCCATCCTTCTAGTACTCCGGGATGTTGCAGTGAGAGCCAGAATCTGGTCTGCGAAGTCGGCTTTGAAGGGTTCGGGTACAACTGTATCCGAATTCTTAACCAAATCGAGGCATGACGTGTTTATGGCGGCGCGTCAACGTTTTGGGATGTCCAAGTGCTGGACAATGGAAGGATCCATGTTCGTGATCGCTGTCGACGGAGGTCGCCATCGCGTTAGGTGCATGGAAGACCTCGCTGCTGTTGAAGAGCGGAGCGAACAAGCTTCAAGGCCAGCGCCGGCGCAGTTGCTGCAGGCTTCCACGACACTGCCACTTGCGGGACCATCGAAACCAAGAACCCGGGCTAGGAAGTAGTGTCGCACGCATGTATAATCCTATTTAATTATCCTTTGGTTATTCCGACCGGGTAGTTTATTTCGTTGTGCGAGTGAATACTGCGTAAGGTATGTACTCGTACTTATCAAAACCATTATGGTTTTTATTTTCTTTACACACTCGTACTTATTCCTTGTTCACATAATACGTATATAACAAAGTACTCTGTGCATAATACAAATACCAGCTAAGCTAACCAAATGCTATGCTAGACTGTGGCTGACACTGACACTGACGTGTATTTGATAGACTATTCAATATTTATATTTTTGACTGTCACTGTCAGTCTAACAAATATATCTTTGGTATAGAGTGCTTTTCACATGAAGACACAACCAACTGAGCAGGTAACTTTAGTTGCTTGTTATTAAAACTTGAGTACCTATTCATATATAAGTATATATATTTTTATTTGTAAGTATTATATATAACATCATAGTATTATATATCTACATAATTATGATTAGTGACAGTGATAACGACTATGTATCATGTACTTCTGATATCGATAGTGACGCCAGTTACAGCAGCATTCCATCTCTTTCTTCTACTTTTGCGTTTTTTTTTCTAATTTTGCGTTGCCATATATATCCGTGCTCGTATTCCTTTCAATATTGTTAGTATGTCAGCGCAGCCATCACCACCTAATGCTGGTGAACATCTCTTTTTAGAAATTCTTCTCTCCCATACATAAATTCTACTTGGTGTATTTTATTGTACGTCTGAACGTATTAATTATTTTCACTCTTTTGAGACACTAGTAGAAGATCTTGGTGACCAGGTGATCTTCGACGGCAAATGTATTCAACTGAGTGACTCGGTAAAAAACTTAGGCGTACACATAGACAAGCAACTTTCGTGGCGACCGCACTTGGCTGAAGTCAGTTGAAAAGTATTTGCTGCTTCTCTCAGAAGGCTTCGAAATTTTCTCCCTACCGCTACTAAAATTGCGCTTGCACAATCCCTCCTTCTTCCAATCCTTGATTATGCTGACGCCTGCTATCTCGACATCACTGAAGAGCAACTTTATAAGCATGATCGTCTCCAAAATTACTGTATACGATTCATATTTGGTTTACGCAAATATGATCACATTTCTGAATTTCGCAATAAACTCAAGTGGTTGCCAATCCGTTTTCGCCAGAATGCTCACATTCTCAATCTTCTCTTTAATATTCTGTTCTCTCTTTCAACGCCTTTTTATCTCAAGGAACGGTTTGAATTTCTCTATCTCTCTAACCCTCGACTCTTACGCTACTCAGATACCAATCAACTCAAAATTCCTGTTCACTCCTCTACCTTCTATGGAAAGTCATTTACAGTGCAGGCTGTCCGCTTGTGGAACGCTTTGCCTGTAGATATCAGAAAGGCAAAGACTCTTCCCATCTTCAAAAACTTGGTCATGAAACATTATTTGTCGTGCTGTTATACGTAGTCATTTCTGTATTGTTGATTTTTTATACTGTTTATCTTTATATGTATATATATTATATATATATATATATATATATATATATATATATCTATTGAGTTCATATGTATATATATATTTATATCAGTATTTGTTTAGTTTATACATTATGTAAGTATGTAATTATATAAATACACCACACCTACATGCCCCTTCTCTGTCTATTTATAGTCCAGTCCATCCAAAGGTTGCCTGGTAGAGATCGCTATTAGCGATAAGGCCGCCCATTGTATTGCCTTAAATAAGTTTAGTTTTTTGTTACTGTAATATTCTGTGTGGTACTCAATAAAGTGTTTTCTACCTTCTATCTATCAATCTAAGCGCAATAATAAGTGAAACTTTATTTGGTTTCTTAAGTTGTTTAGCTACTTTTAGCAGCGACAAACAGCTTCTAATGAAAACAATAGCACAATGTTCCAGTGGTGCTCAGCATTCACGTTTCATTTAAATAAAAATAAGAAATCAGGACGCGTTTATTCTTTTTATTTCTGCGAATTCTGGCAACAATACAAATAATTAACATTAGGAGCTCCTTTACACTGGCGTTTGTCCAGCGTAATTTTATCGAACATAATTGAATGAATTCATCGCATAATTAAAAAAATACAAATGAATGAAAAGTGCTGAACATACTAGGTAGGATAAATTGTGATTTCAAAATATTGATCAATTGTAATTGGATAAATTGAAGGTTAAATACGTTAAACCTTAAACATTAAAGAACAGATTGTTCTTTAATGCCACGTTCTTTAAACTCATAAAAATTTCCTATTTTTTTCTAAAATTGTGGATGATCGAAAACTTGGTTCAGTTATGTAAAATTAATTGCAAACTTGACTTTAGAAACACTTCTTACAACGAACCGTCTTAAAACAATAATATTGGAGGGAAATTCAAATGACCGATCAGAATATTTATCAGCAATACTGTGGCATTGAAATTCAAATGCATAACGAAGCAATTTCAATGAAAATAACAAGGTTACCTACTTTATCTGAAATTGTTCAAATTATTGTATAACAAAGACAGTAAAGTTTTGCTAGTTATGTATGTGTATATAACAAGTTACAACTCCGCTTAAAAGTTACCTATATACCGCAAAAATGTTATTTACCAAAACTATAATCTGAAATCGGTAATAGAATTCACATAAAATCACATCAAAGGCTTCAAATCTTTTTCAGGAAACTTCTCGCTTACGTTGGCTTGAAGCAAAACGTACAAGCCATCAATAAGATTCGTAATTTAAACACAATTTATCGCTCCAATAATAAAGCAGCTACTAAGTACATTCAGCGACGAACAGATAAGAACATTTTGATAAAATCTAACAAAAAAATACGTTAAAAAAGGGCTTCATCACTGTGAAGAGTTTTTATTTTTTATACCGTTAGTTGTTCGTTGGTTTTGCCAAATATATGAAGGATGTTTCCAGCCAGGTATTACCAGGTTTGGAAACTTACGCAATACGCACTTTATTTTTGAGTAGGTACGTCTGAAATACTTTTTTAGGTTTCCGAAGTACCTTATAGTTTTGCTATGTCCGTCTGTCTAACTATCTGTCTGTTTGTCTGCCTGTCTGTCCACTCCTATCCAAAGATCTTGCTCGTGATGAAATTTTGCACGATTATACCTAATAGATATATCAGTGGCCTCCTCTACAAAGATATAACATATAAACATTTATATTTTTTTTTAGGTACTTACTCTTTTAAATGTAAGTGGTTGTTTTATTTTTTATTTTTGTTTCCTATCGTGTGGCGTTTTATTAGATTTCCGAAGTTTCACATTCTAAAGATACTAAGAAGTGTTTAAAACAGTTTTTTGATAAAAATATTTGTTTCAGGTCAGCCCAATCTCGATCCACTTTTGTCAATGACTGTACATATCCGAGGACCACTCGAATATAAGTGTTTTCGGTGAAATATCATAGTTGAGCGGACGTCAAGCCAATACTTACTGGTACGTTCAAATGGTTAAGGCTATCCTATATTCTTGGTTCCATAAATAGCGGTTACCTTCTTATAGCGGTCTTAAGCAATAACTTAAATGACAAAATTCTAGGGACTGTTTGGGCAAGTCAATATTGAGTGCTGTTAAAATCACTGAATTTATTAACAAGCTTACTGAATCTTCAAAGTGGCAACGAAAAAAGCACGAATTAATAATATAATAACCTATACCTATAAAAGAGCTTAACCTGACTGACTGGCTGATTCATCATCGCCGAGCCGAAACCACTGAAGCTAGAAATCTGAAATTTGGATATATAAGGAAGCTACCTTAGCTTCCTTATATAGCAAAACCACCTACTAAGGCGGGGTTTTTTGAAATTCAATCCCTAAGAGGGTGAAAAAGGGTGATAACGAATGTATGAATGTATGAAACTTTTTAACGCGTAGTGCGATTTGCCTAAAACTAAAATGCAATGAAATAAATAAAATGCAAAATAAATGGACACGTGTTTGAGGATTTTTCAAAATAACCCTAACAAAGGGGTAAAATGGGGTATCAAAGTTTGTATGGGCACTTTTGTAGTGTGATTTTTTTGAAACTTGGTTTGAGTACTTAAAATGCAAAATAGATGGTCACGTGTTTCAGAATTTTTCTAAATAACCCTCATAAAGGAGTAAAATGAGGAGTGAATGTTTGTATGGAAACTTTTTAATTGGGATTGGTTTGAAACTTATTAATAAAATTTGCCAACAATTCCTTCCAAAAAAAACTCATACATCACGAAATCTCAGAAACCACTGAACGGATAGATATGAAACTTGTTATGCAGCTTCCTCTAGGGCCTAGGTGCTCGCTAAGAATGGTTTAAAAAAAAAACAATCGCGATCATGGTCAAACCGCGAAAACCGCGATTATGCTGTGTAATTTTTTCGAAACATTAATTCATTCAATTGTTGTCTTGCTACTATCTACCATACGAGCAAAGCCGCGGGGAACAGCTTGTCATTAATATACAATGACTTTTTATATTAACTTTAATCGGCCAAGGACAGTGTACTTATTACGTATAATCTACCCATAAGGTACGGTTTACTCGTTAGTAAGTAAAGTCGTCCTTCGTTTGCAACAAGAAGAAACTGTTACTTTGACTGTGGTATTTTCCTCCCGTTCGTTCTATCACTACTATTGTTACCGACGGGTAAGCCGTCTTTAATAAATAAGTAATGCCGGATATTTCACACAGCCCCAAAGTAAGCAGAGCTTGTGTTATGGGTACCACATGACAGATATAATAATTATACATTTTTTTAAATGTATATACTTATTATACATAGAAACATCTAAACCCAAGATAAATACTTGCAGATCAAACAAATGTTTGTCTCGTGGCGGGAATCGAATCCGCAACCTTCTGAGTCTCAGCCGGTCCTTGGCCCACTGCACCACAGATATCGTCAAAATAAAACGGTCCCAGCTTTTTACGAACCGTGGTTTAAGGACTGCCACTGAACTGTGAGGAAATCCGCTTGCGGATCAAAGTCAATACAATTTTATTCAATGAAATCAAACATTTTGATCAAAAGCTCTTATCATGCGTAAAACAGATGAGTATATGTTACTACACCCTTTTCATTGAAATCAGAAGTTATCGAGTCGTGTCCGTTTTGTGTAGGATCGGGTGTAGGTGTATACATAACATTTGCATGTAAGATTTAAGAAGAAATGTTGCTCGATACGGGTTAAAATGCCGAAGAATCTTACATATTAATTCAAAAGTCTAAAATCGACTAATGAGCGGGCTCCTGTCTGGCCCAACGTATTAGCATTGCCATTCAACGTAGCAATGCCGCCAGTGTCTTGGAAACGCTGCCCTCTGGCAGTGGTCTGGATCAGTTGAGCTATCTATAGATCGCTTTTAACGGTTCTTAGATAGCTCAACTGTTTCACATGTATTTTATATCACTGTATATTATGCTGTACATATCTCTGATTATTTCTATAAAAATATTTTTTTTCTTAAAGTCTAATACCATTGCTCCATTTATTGTACCAATTTATTCTAGTTATTTTATTCCTTATTTATTTTAATGAAATACATAAATTATAACAAAACAAAAAAAAAAACGAACTGTATAATAATTATTAGAAAAATAATATAATATATCAAGTCCGTTTCGTTCGTTATCAGATGAATGCGTGCTCAGAGCACGCTGCATGCTGCCACATTACCACGTTGTGTATCAATGGTAGTTCGCTGACCAAAATAATAGGTTGGGGAAAAAGTTTCTTCGCATTTTTTAAGAAAATACGAAACATTTTTTAATAAAGTTTATTTACATTTAACTAAAGTATGTAGGTACCATTTTGTTTGATAACTTTTTGCCATCTTGTTGGTAGGGACATGATCCCATTGCTACAGAAATTTGGCGACTTCTGATCAAAATACCGCGACAAGTGGTTTTGGCAGTCCTCTCGTGATGTTAACCTGATACTGCCTAAAGAACTCTGAAGAGACCGAAACAGGTGGAAATCTGAAGGTGCAAGGTCAGGACTATAGGGTGGATGCATTAACACCTCCCAGCCAAACTCTCTTAATTTTTGCTGAGTGGCTAAAGATGTGTGAGGTCTAGCGTTATCATAATGTAAAACCACACCCCTTCTGTTGATTAATTCCGGCCGCTTTCTCTCAACTTCTTGCTCTTCTCATCTCATCAGTTGTTCGCAGTAGAGTTCAAAATCGATGGTCCTGCCTGGTGGTAACAGCTCATAATGAATAATGCCCTTCCAATCCCACCACACACACAGCATCACCTTGTTGCGAGTTAACCCGGGTTTCACCACAGTCTGTGAAGCCTAACCTGCCTTCGACCACGACCTTTTTCACACGTTCTTGTCGTACGTGATTCACTTTTCATCACCAGTTATCACATTCCCATTCAAATATCATTCAAAAATGGTTCGGTTTCATTACGTCGTAATAAAGAATGACAAATAAGTACACGGTTCATTAGGTTTCTTTCAGAGAGCTCGTGAGGTACCCAAATAAAGAGCTTTTTTGTATACCCAGTTTTTTTCAAATGCGCCAAAACTGTTTTGTGGTCAATTCCCAGTTCATCAGCTACGTCGTAACTACTGATATGCCGATCTTGCTCCACTTTTTCAAAAATGGTATCCATTTTATCCGTAATAGGGCGACCAGAGCGACGTGCATCTTTAACATCAAAATTTCCGGATTGAAAACGCTTTAACCAAATTTGTGTTCTCACAGACACTGCACTAGGTCCATAAACATCGCAAATTTTTTTGGAGACTTGCGTTGCATTTTTACCTATTTTGTAGTAAAATTTTAAAATGTATCAAATTTCTTCATTAGATTCACTCATCTTGAAAGTACGAAAAACAAATCAAAATCACACATTTTCCAAATTTGATTTAATGATACCAAAACCAGCCAGATATAAATAGTATAGCCAAAGAGATTTTATTACAAGTTCATACATATACTATAATGCGAAAAGACTTTTTCCCCAACCTAATAGATGCCAGATTCCTGGTCACACATGATCCGGTCCCATAAGTCTCTCCACCAGGTCCTTGTTTAATTTATGTGCCCAAGGGTCACTATGGATATAAAGTCTCAACCTCAAACGGCTCCAATATAAGTGTGCCGAGTGTGATGAGGCCATGGCCAAAGGATTGAGAGGCTAAGACGTGAACAGTGTAAATTGTCATCAGCCAGTATCTTTTTGATCTAATGCAAACATTTTATATTAAATTAATGAGAGATATTAAACCTTTGTGGTAAATTTATATCTAAATAAAAATTCAAAAACAGTGCAATAATGAGATTTCATATAACATTACTGCACTGTTTTGGTTCTAAGAAAAAAATACGTCTTTTGTGATCGGTTTTGTAGTGATTAACGATAACATTACTACGTAGTGAAAGAAAAAATATTTTTAGCCTTGCGAGAGAAGCATTCCGCTCTTAATAAAAGCGTTGTGTTTTTTTTGTAGTTCGAGTGCGTAGCACTTTACAATCTCTTTTACTTTTACGTTGAAAGATTTTTGGGGTAGGTACACAGCGATACTCAAACCTTTTTTTAGTCTGTTTATTGCTTTTACCTATCATTTTGTTTTAAATGCGACTGTCTTGTGGCAGACAAGTAAGTAGGTTGAGGTTGCGAACAACTATTTCATCTATTCGACTTTCAAAACGTTCGTGAGTTGTACTGTATAGTACATATGAAGTAGTTTTTGGGATAAATAAAAGCATTTTCTTTTGTTAAAAAAATGTATTTAAAATAACACTAGTTTGTGATAAGTCACGTGACTTTACAAGCTGGTGTTCTATCAGATTAAAAATCATACATTCTGATAAACACGGATCATCGACAAAATAATACGTGAATAAAACCCGTGTTTATCAAAATGTATTGTTTAATCTGAGGCTGTGGAATAAACTCGCCGCTGCTTGACTAAGAGTGTTATATGCGGTGTTATTTATTCTGCCGCATTGCTTAAGCAGAGAGCCTAGACAAGATCCATTTTCATCTCCGCGGAAGTAACAAATTGTATGGATAGAACACCAGCTTGTAAAGTAACTTGACTTATCACGATCTAGTGTTATTTTAAATACATTTTTAACGTAAGACAATACTTTTATTTATCCCAAAAACTACTATGTACATCCATAACCTAACCTATACAGATATATACTCGCAAAAGTTTTAGAGTGACGGAAAACAAAGCGTGACGTATTTGTAGACCCCCAACACCCTATTTGCGTCATAGCACATGTTATATACATAGCAATAACACATTATATGATATTTTGTGTGACTATTACCAAGTACTGGCATTGAAAGAAGATATGTTACCTTTATAGAACAAAAGACAACAAAAACAAAGTTATTTTTTTGGCTAAGCTCGAATGATCCCGTAATTGGATAAAAATCCTTGAGTAACGTTCAGCCTATGAAATTCAAAGTACTTTCCCGTGTACTAAAAGGGCACAACAAAAATAGCCAGTTAGGTATTTTCAAAGGAGATAAAAATAATGACTAACTTCAAAGTAACTTTTACGGGTCGACATGCCAACATAAAAAGATTTGGTCGATAGAGATCAGATGGAAGTATTGTTTTGTTCTTTCTGTTGTGCAAATTAGAACAGGCATTATTCATAGATTCTAGAGCTGTATTTATAAAGGTTCAAGACCTACGATGAAAGAGCCACAGAATTCCACAACAGTGACAAACGAATTATAGTTTACTAGCTTCTTTTTATTCTTTGTTAATTGCATGTGACATAATAATGTAAATTTTGCCAGTGTCAAGTGTTCATATTTGTTATTGTTATTGTTATTTATTAACAAACAGATTGACTATAAGTCAATCTGTTTGTTAATAAAGTCTTAGTCGATGGTCAATTGTCAATTCTAAACATCATCGCGGAGTGGCCGTCTAGAATTTTCTTGGTATTCCTCGTCGTTCAAATCACATTGCACCATAGTACACATTATAATTCAATTGACCATACTTATCCTATGTAGTCACAATTTATTAATTAAAATTCCGCTAAGATTACTAAATAAAACAGGCAATAAAACGAGTAAAATATATTAAATTAGCAGAACTATGAATGTTGAATTCGAATTGGTATAATCTATAACTACTATGGTATAATCTATAATTGTCAAACGACTGACAGTTATGTCAAACGCCATAAGGTTACATTAGAAAAGTTTATGTTGTCAAAAGCGCTAAGGTTACATTATGAATGTTAATATCGTCGTTATGTTTTCTTAATTTTTCTAATTATCCACGCAACTTAATTATTCTTAACTTAATTATTCTTAATTATATCTTTAATAAGAACCTTCTCTTGACAATAACAAACACAACAAAAAAAGAGTCTGCGAAATCGGTCTAACCGGTCTAATCGGTTTCCTTATCTGGAGATAGTCCACTGCCCAATTTACAAGTATGAAAGGAAAGCTAAAAAGATTTTCATATTCAAAATTTCAGTTAATGCTTTATCATATCATCATCATCATCATCATCATATCAGCCTTTAAGAAGCCCACTACTGAACATAGGCCTCCCCAATAGATTTCCAGGAAGAACGATTTTGAGTCCTCTCCATCCACCGACTTCCTGCGATCTTTACATTGTCGTCAGTCCATCGGGTGGGGGCTCGTCCTTCGCTTCGTTTTCCTGTCCTTGGTCGCTATTCGAGAACTTTTCCCCATTTTATTGGTTCTGCGAGCTACGCAAGTTTATGCTTGATGAGACTCAATCGAGGGCTGCTATTGCTGTTTGAGTTTCAGTCCACTGGTTCACTGAACTGTTCAAATCGAATTTGAATCTCGGCTTTACACGCATTAGCGGCGAGGCACTGGCGAGTTTACCGATTGATAGCGACAATCTACGACTACGACATATTGATTGGCTCACCACTTTAACTTCTTGGACCTTAGAGTTTAATTCATATTGAATTAAAAAAAAGATAGTTATATAAATTACTTGGCTAATTACACATCTCTAGGTTCCTAAAATCGAATCATAGACTTTACATTTCTAAAGTTTGGTTGATAGATAGGATCTCGGAGGATAATAAGGATAGTGGGAGATATGTAGAGGACAGGAAGGATCTGATAAAATGATCACATGCCGATCATAACAATCATCTAACATTGAAGAAATAGCATAGACAGAGCGAGGTCTGTACCCAGCAGTAAGTGAAATCAAGCTGTGATAATGATGATGATGTCCATCTTTATATTATACTTCTTCTTAGCGTGTCACTAGTTATTTCAAACTAGTGTGGTGAAAGGATTTAAGTGTGCAAAGGCTCTTTTCGTTTATATTGTACTAGCTGACACGACAGACGTTGTCCTGCCTTAACTATGAATATTGAATTCGAATTGGTATAATACAAAATACAAATACAAAATGTTTTATTTCTGTAACTTAAGTAACATAGTTTATCAGTATTGGATACCTCCTTTTAAGTATAAAATACCTGTATTAGGAGAATATCGCTCTTCTTAATTGTGGTTTATAGCTGTTATATTGCTGTAACATACATTAAAACATTTACTTAACTACTTATACTAAATAACATTCATGTGAATTTTTGAGGGTAGATTTGAGACAGTTATCAAAGTCAGTTGTGAATGTTGAAGTTCAGCGCGAGTGCTGTGGTGAGGTGTAGGTAATTTTTGTGGGTAGAAAAATATTGTTGTGCAGTGTCACGAAGTGTCGATGCGAATGAGTGTTTGAGTAGGTGTAAGTTTTTGTAAGTAAGTATTGATGTATGGTCCAAGTGTAAAAGTTTCGTCTGATAACACCAGGTTAATGTGAGTCGGTGTATCAGTCGTAATCACTGGGTGTGGTGTGTCTGTTTGTATGAGTGTGTAGTGTGATGTGTGTGTGTGTGTGTGTGTGTGTGTGTGTATGTGTTTTGATGTGTGTGTACAATGAATTATTTCGTATTATATGATTTTATCCAAAAGTTATTCAGTTTCATCGTAATTTATGGTAATAGCCATTTAGTTACCGTCATTTTACATTTGTGATTATTTATTTATGTTAATGATTGTATTGATCCGATTATATAAATGAGCGGATTGGCTTGAGAATTGGCGTGATGCAAAAGTTGAATGTATAGTTTGTCTGTCCGTTATAGTAAAGTGTCTTCTTTTATTTAGTAATTGTTGGTTATAGCTGAGAGATTTGTGCAGTTTTAGTACCGAATGCAATATATAAAGTTTTCGAACCGTGAGTATATTTGAATTAAAGTATAGCAGTTCAGTTGGGTATCTGTAAGGTTTGTTTAACATTACTTTAAGTAATGATCTTTGCGCTCGTTCAAGGTTCAGAAAATTAGATCTTGTAGCTCCACCCCAGATCGGTATACAGTATGCTAGGATTGACTGCGCTAGAGAAATGTATATACATTTTAAAAGGTCGGGTTTTGCCACATGTCTTAAATTCCTAAATATATAAGTAAGCTTTCTCGTCCTATTCATAAGTACTTCAATATGTGCGTGCCACGATAGACGTTGATCTATGGTAACACCTAAGTATTTGATAGTCTCAGCTTTATTTATAATAGGGCAGAGACACGCCTCTGAGTTCATATCACAATCATGTATCTTGATCGTATAAACAACAAATTCTGGTTGGGTTCGGTTGTACATGGTGAAGCACATGAAGTGTGTTTTATCAACGTTCAGAGTGAGCAGGTTTAATTTTAACCACCTGGCTATAGATTTTAGCCCTTTTTCAGTTTTATTTTTCACGTCGATCCATGAGGTACCCGTGAAAGTGATCGCTGTGTCGTCAGCATAGGAAAGTATTTTACCATCTTCAATGGTGAGGTTACAGAGGTCATTGATGTAAGTTAAGAATAAAGTTGGCCCCAGAACGCTACCTTGTGGGACCCCGTAGTTAATATAGACATCCTCACTCTCAATGTCACCCACCTTTACCCTCTGTTTTCTATCATGAAGATAGTCAGTCATTAAAGCAAGGGGGGTACCTCTGATACCGATTTGTTCTAGCTTGTGTACAAGAATAGGGATAGAGACGGTGTCAAACGCCTTTTTGAGGTCCAGAAATACTGTTAAGCATTTTCGTCCCTTATCTACTTGCCCTACAATGTGATTGCATAAAGCTGAAACTGCGTCATCAGTTGAGAATCCATGTCTAAATCCGAACTGACATTTCGAGATTATATTATATTTCTTCAAATAAATTTGTAGCCTGTTATTAATAGTTTTTTCTAGTATTTTTGATATTGACGGTAATACAGAGATCGGTCTATAGTTGCTGACATCGTCTCTATCTCCACTCTTGTACACTGGTGTTACCACAGACTGTTTGAGGATTTTAGGAAAGATGCCTTGATTTAAGCTGAGGTTTATTAAATGACAAATTACAGGAATCAAAATGTGATTAGACAATTTTAGAAACTTCGACGTAATATGGTCCCAACCAGGGGCACTATTTACTTTTAGGTTCATAATTATATGAAATATTTCATTTTTATTCGTTTCTAGTAAGACTAGGGACGAAGTGTGATTATAGGACAGGTTATAGATGTCATTGATGGTTTTAGTTTGCAGGGTAATATATTCAGCTAGAATTTTTCCTATATTAGCAAAATAGGTATTAACATAGTTTAAAGATTCAATGGATGTTTCTTTTGAATAAAGTAGTTGCGTATTTGGTGTGTTAGTGGGTTAATACTGCGTTATATTATTTATACTATTCCAAAGAGCTTTGCTGTTTTTGGATGAGCTTTCTAATTGTTGACTTTCATATATCCTTTTCAGTTTTTTTATTAAGTTGTTACAAAAGTTACGGTATCTTCTGTAGCTTATTTTTAATATTTTATTTTGAGGATCACATCGCAATTGTTTCTGCATATTATTTCTGTTTTTTATACAACGTAGAATACCATGAGTTATCCAAGGCTTAATAATTATTTTGCTTCTAGGTATATTAATTATAATAGTATTTTCTGTCAGACTTTTTTGTATTCTACTTATTAACAGTTTAGCTAGGATATTAGGGTCGTTAAGCTGAAGCAGGTCTGTTATGTTTGACTGCAAATTATTTATTGCATTTTCAAAATTTATAATGGTTTTGGTTTTACGGTTATTTAGTGGATAAGTGGTTTTAGAGAGAGTAAGTAGCAACATAAGATGATAGATGATCAGTGATAGATGTGTGTAAAACAACAATTGTGGCTAGATTTTTAGTTTTATTTAATTTTAGCATAAAATGATCTAGACAGCTATTTTCTCTGGTATGTAGGTAATGACCTGGTAGTAGGCCATGCATTGATAAGGTATTTAAGTAATTCAATCTATTATTTTTGTCGCATGTTCGTTCCCCAGTCTTAGAAGCAATATTTATATTAATGTCTCCGACTATTATTATTCTCTCATAAGATTTTAAACTCTCCAGAAGAATGCTAAGTGAATTTAAAAAGTTTTCAGCGTTATAGTTAGACGGTGAACGGTATACACATAGAAAAATAGTGTTATAAATATTAATTTTTAAGCACGATGCATGTTCTAATTTTACTTCTTCCGTATGAGCCTTATGATTATTTCTTATGTAAGCAGCCACACCGTCGTTTTGATTTATATGATTAGTTGTTGCGAACGAATTGTAATTTGTTATGAGTGGAATAGGTTTGTTTGTATTAAGTCTACATTCTGTCAGTATTAAGATATCTGGTTCAAATTTCAGTTTAGTTAGCGTGAGTTGTAGGCTGTCCATATTTGAATAAATACTTCTAATATTTTGTGTTATGATCTTAAGGTCAGAAGCATTTATTTGTATCCGTTTAGGAAGATCTTCTATTTTGCAATCAAATGATTTTGCTATTTCTGCGTTGTCTATTTCATTTCCAGATTCTACAGGCTTATCCATAACTTAAATTTGAAGAAGTAATTACAGTCATAATTAGCTTGTCTTTCGTGTTAAGTAGGCTATAATGTAAAATGATCTCTGAATTTAGTTTCAGACAAATCCAATAAACGACAGATGTAAGGTTTTTGGTGTTGTAAATTGTAGGTTGAAGTGTGTATTTTGTGAGTGTGAAGTGTGGTAGTGGGAATCTTAAACAAAGTTTTGATTGGCAAGAGTTTAGTGAAAATCCAAGAGTTATAGTAAAGTGAAATAGTCATGTAGCCTGGATGAGGCAGTTCACCTGGCTCTCGTTGCTGATGGTGATGATTGGTGAGTTTTCGTCTTTTCTTACGTAGACCCGTCCGTAGGAAGTCCAGCAAAATTTATAAGCCTTCGATTTTGCAAGATCTCTTGCGAGAAAGTACAGCCGCGATCCTTTCACAGTTAACTGTTCAGTGACAAATATAGGAGTGTCTTCGTTTTTTGTGAATCCCAGGTGTTTTGCGCAGAGCTTTCCCTTGTGCTTGATATTATGAGCCTTACACATCTTTAGTACATCAGTCTTTAGGATGGTAGAAGAAAGTTCAACTATGATTGGAGTGTTGCTTTGTCCCTCTTTTTTCGCACGTACTCTGTAGATGTCATTGACTTCTGCTTTATTGATGTTGCAATCAATTGATTTTCCCAGCCGCAGAACCATGTTTATCATGTCGTCCTTTGTCTCAGATTTACTCTTAGGCACATTTTTGATTTCTATGTTATTTTTTCGATCTGTCCGCTGTATGTCTTCCATCCTGTTTTCCAAAATAAAAATGTACTCTTTGTCTTTCTTTTGTTCAATCTCCAACTTCTCAACTTTCTTGTTCAGTTCTTCATTTTTGCTCATTAGGAGAGCAATAGAACTTTCAATATTTCTATTTGTATTTTGGATTTCGTTTAGAGTTGGAGTGAATAATTTCTTCAGTTAAGATTCTTGATCAGCCATCAGGGCTCCCATCAGGGTCTTCATCTCTTCCTTGAACTCGTTGAGTTCTAAATTCCAGTAGAAGTCTCTATCTCTTTTCCCTCGTAGAAAAACAAAGTTTGGAGGTGTAGTTTCTGAGCTTTGACATGCTTTATTTATGTTCCCTTCACTGGGTGATTTGTCAGCCAGTTTTTTTGTCGACAAGTATTTATCCATTTTAGTGTATTGTGTTTCTAGCTATGGCACTATTTCCAGGAAAGGTACGAAGATTCGAATGAAAAAGTGTGTCCGCTACCGCAATCGCTATCGCTTATGAGCTTGTGGCAAACGACAATACGCACACAGAGACAAAACAGCACACAATAAGCGAGCGCGGGCGTAGCGAAACCGGTCTCAGTTACGTAGTATATACCTACGTCTAGTTCCGATAGCTTCCAACACGTTATGGGCGCCTGGTACTACAGCGAATATTCTGCCACCAATTTTTGAAAAATATTGAGTCAAAAATAAAAATAAACTCGGGTTACACACGTCTTAGCGCTTTCGCGGTCCGGGGGGACTAGGATAATAAATTTTAAAAAAATATTCCAAAATTGCAGTGATCATATCAACTGTCAAACGACTTACAGTTATGTCAAGCACCATAAGGTTACATTAGAAACGTTTAAATTGTCGTTAAGTTTTTAAGTTCACGCAACCTTCTTAATTATTTCTTTTATAAGAACCTTCTCCTCACCAAGGGAAATTGGGATTCATTTTTAAATGTTCTGTGCGTGTGTTTGTAATTAAACTCCTCCTAATCGGCTGGACCGATTTTGATGAAATGTTATGTGTGTGTTCAAGTGGATTCGAGAATAGAATAGTTTAGATTTACAATTAGATATTTTGGACTAAAGATACTTGGACTAAGTTGCAAACGGGACAGCTAATTTACAAAAAAATATGAGATTATTTAGATGACAAAAAATAATGAATCATGTTCAACTAGACTCAGTACTCGTAAGATAATAGGATCAAACATTAAAACACTTCATTTTAGAGTTTCGAAGTCCACAAGAAACCCTTATAGCTTCGCTATGTCCGTCTGTCTGTCTGTCTGTCTGTCTGTGATATAATAGAATTAAAAGAAATACCATCACGGATAGTAACGGCCAGTCTTGTAAAAATAAAATAAAAATGTTTTTTAAGCAATTGTTTTTGGTATGCCGTCGAATTGGTTTGATACCTGACATTTTTTTCTTAACCTTACTGACTTCGAAAGCCTTCACTGTGGTCACATGCGATTGGCCAATTTATTATTTTTATATCCTAAAACAGACGTGTTTTTTACATGATTCTTCATAGACTGCGATTTATTTATTTATTTATTCGTTGTGCAAAATCCACAGCTCCTTAAAATAAACCGACAGTAATCAAGGTGTGATGCTTGT
This sequence comes from Lampropteryx suffumata, assembly GCA_948098915.1. Taxonomy (NCBI): domain Eukaryota; kingdom Metazoa; phylum Arthropoda; class Insecta; order Lepidoptera; family Geometridae; genus Lampropteryx; species Lampropteryx suffumata. The sequence continues at coordinate 15,481,209 of OX402557.1, read as the reverse complement.
ATGTAATTATATGAATATGTGTGTGTGTGTGTGTGTGTGTTGTTTGTTTATGTTATAGAAAAATATATATACACCATGTAAGACACATTATTATTTTATATGTAGGTATATAAACATTAAACATGACAAGGTTAGATCATGACGAGGTGCGATTCATGACGAGGTGCTATTCAAAATGGTTCTTGCGATTATACTCTTATTGGACACAAAACATTTTGATTTTTCAGTAGTCAGGGATATAAGAATCCATGTGACGGATCGCAACATTTTCAAGTAGGTAACAGCTTGAAAGTGCTGAACCCAATTGAGTCTAAATTAAATGCATTCAAAGTGGTGCTAGTAAACTTAACATTGCATAGAAAGCGAGTGTCAGAGACAATGTACTAACGAGAGGCCATGATTTGTCAGAGCTTGCTACATTTTTAATTCTAACCTAAATTCATCAAGAATGGTAGACCAGAGGTTTTAGTGATTGCATTGAATAAAACTGCATCGAAAAAAAATATATAATATATTAATGTGGACTGTTTATAAACTTTTTCACACGCATACACAAATAACAGATACATTTTGATAAACACGGGTTTTACGCACGTATTATTTTGTCGATGGAGGCGTTGACACTGTTTCGATTCATCTAGATAATCTTTATCAAAGTGAGTTTGATTCGTAGTGAGTTTTATTCCGCTCGTTGCCGCTCACATTCACCGTTCGGAAACTCAAACATCAAACGTGCACTACATTTTTGTCAAAAACCATATTTATCAAAATGTATAAACAAAGTAGGTACAGTAAAGATGTTAAACATAATAACAGTTTTATTTGCTTTATACAAGTTAAAGTTAATAATTTAGTGCACCCCGGCCAATCTTCCATATAAGTTAAAATTCTCTCCATCCAAAGGTTATCTGAAAGAAATTTCTTCCATAGCGATAAGACCGCCTATAAATAATTTTGTTATCTAATTGTCATATTTAGTTTTAAGGAGTACAACAGTGTACAATAAAGAATTTTCATTCATTCATTCATTCACTCACTACAAATCTTCTACTGTGAAACTATGACAGCTAGAACTCCTATTTAAGTGCTGTGTAGTATAATTTTACTCTGTGGTACTACAATAAATCTGAATTCCCCGCATAGCTGAATACAAGATTTTGCACTTTACACAAAATAACGGTACTCTTTTAGACAGGATAAAATGAAGCGGTCGTCTGGTAAAATTTCCCGCACTGTTCCATTGCTGACCGCGATAACTCTTTATTGCGAACGTTTCATTACAGAAATAGAGTAAATAATAATAATAATCCCGGACATTTCACAAAGCATCATAATGTAAAGTAAATGTCAAAGTAAGCAGAGCTTGTGTCTTGGATAACAGATCACTGATATACTTACATTCTTTTTTTTGTAAATACATACATACTATAAAAATAAACACCCAGACCCGAGACCAATACTTGCAGATCATACAAATATTTGTCACGCGACGGGAATCGAACCCGCAACCTTCTGCGGCTCAGCCGGACTTTAGCCCACTGCACCACAGAGGTCGTCGTCAACAATAAGTTGGCCAAGCGCGTACAGTGACGGCTTTCGAAGTCAGTTAGAATAAGAAATACTAGTGGATTCCTAACCAATCCAACAATAACAAAATAATTTAGCATATATTTACCTTAATAATTTATATTAGATCAATATAAATGAATATAAATAATATATCTACTGAGGCCAAGTAGTCTCCTTTAAATGCAGGCAGGTATGAGGACTGCACGTTTGAAATGGGACTGGGCAGGTCATGTGACTTAAATGCATCTAGAACGTTGAGCGAAGCTCGTCAGTAGGTGCCCGATAGTCGGAGACGAGACGCCGCAGTCCCAGAAAAAGATGGCGAGACGATCTGGATACAAAGAGTGGAAGTTAAAGGGATACTTTTGCTCTGCAGTGGGACATAATAGAGTTAAGGAAAAAAAAAAGAAAAACAGTATATTTTTAAGTTTTCCAAAAAAGGATGATACTCTAATTCTAATATTTCAAACTAGTATAGTAACGGTCTTACTGACCGTGATATTTTTTCATATAGTTTTAGCATATACTGGACAATTTTGAAAACATTTCAGGTACGCCTAAAAAGCAGCAGCAGGCGGGACACCGAACTCCATCAAAAATTACGGCCTCAATATTTATTTAACGTATAACTGTATCAAAAACTGTTAAATTAACCTAGTAATTACCAGATTTGCAAAAGAGTTCAAAGCAAAACTGAAGCCGCGAGCTCACAGCGTGTTTGTTACGAATAGCCCCATTGACGCAATTTTGTACATTCACGTACAAAATTACAACATTCAATTTAATTTAAAAAATATATTGTCTCGTAAAATTTCAAATGAATTTCAGACTAAATCCTTAATCAGTACGTACTAGGTAACTCGCATTTATAGTACTTAGGTACAAAAAAGAAGCCTCACTGCTATTTCAGGTCACAGACTACCCCTTTATTTTATAATAACAAAATAAGCTACAGTAGCGCTTAAGTATGGTCTATCCTTGTCATTCTATTTTCAAAGAATAGAGATGACAACAGATTTAAACAATACATACGCTACTGTATGTTTATAAGATAGACCTTATCCCTGTATCCTATTTTCTCATACAGTAGAATCCGGATATAACGACCTTTAAGAGACCGGCGACATTTAGACGCACTAACAGGACGACGCACAAAACGAAAGTACAATTTAAGCGATTTTAGAGTAAAACACGCCTGATTCCTTTGCAAAGGTTACATTTGAATCACGAGCTTTCTAAACGCTGTAATATTTTCTCTTTTTTCTGCAATTGAGAAACACCTTCACTTCACGGAACTCATTTTACGCTCGTAACGAGTCCTTGACATCGATAAAACAGATGAAAAATACTGACTGTAATTTACGCGCGCTAATCACCATACTAAGCGAGGAAGAAAGCAGGAATGTGGGCTGGCGAGGTGCATTGGTATCGTAAAAAAACACTGCGCGTCGTTCTAACTGGCCGATTTATTGTCAAAATAGGTCGGTCTAAGCAGTTGGACGCTTAAACCGAAGTCGTACTAAACGGAAATGTTTTCATAGTACGTCTGTATAGAACCTAACTTGTGTTTGCATATCCGGCGCTAAAAACGGTTAGCCGTTATAAACGAATTTGTAATAGGCGAATTCTACTGTAGATCATTTAATTTTCACATTTATTTATTCTATATATGTCTTTATTACTTCTTTAATATTGTGGCCACTTATTATGAATCTGAGGGCAAGGTAGTGCCCCCGCCAAGTCGATCAAAAAAGCGGCACGGCCGTAATTTTCAGTAACAAAGCAGGCTCTGGCATTGTATAAACACGGTATATTTCAAATTTCATTTAATTTGAACCAGTATTTTAAGAATTATAACTATGTAGTTAAATTTTCTTAATTTTGTCACTCACTGACTGACCGATCATCAAAACTCTAAGGTACTTCTAGGGGACATAGAAGCTTCATAGAACTTATTTTTAACCTCTCAGCTATTTATATATTCACACAGGGTCTTTTGACAGCTATGGTCTTGGCAGAATAACAGCGTCTAAACAATAGACATCGTGCTGAGTCGGGGCCAATTTGCTGCTACATCACATACACACATACCTAAGCATACTTGTATTAAAAGTACCATGTACCTTGTTATTACATTAAATAGATAGATAAATATTGAATACTATACCGCCAATCTATTCCCAATGAGTTAACTCAATAATAATTTTTACTAAATATCTATCTATTTAATGTTTTGTATTGGGTTTCCGCCAATTCACACCTGAATCAATTATCTATGTACCTTGTTCTATTCTTGTATTTTGTGTGTTGTGTGCTAAGATGCAAATAAATGTCCGTCTATGTCTACGTCTAAAATTAGTTTGCGTGTGTCTTAAGTATGCTCTATCCTTGTCATTCTAATGTCAAAGAATAGAGATGGCAATAGATTTAAACATTAGATAATGGCCTCAATTCTGTTGGCACCAACCTAACTAATTTTAGCTAAAATTAGGATTTGAACTGTCAAATGAAGCTTTGGTATTCTGCTGCTACCAACTTATCCTTATTTAATTTTATCTAATTTAATTAAGCGTTCCTAATTAAGTTAGATGGTACCAACCGAATAGGTTTAACACATGCTCTGACTAACTAAATATATTTTAGACAATTCCTAAATTTAGAAATGAACCAACCGAATTGCCACCAATGAGTGCAAATAAAATAGAACATGTGTTTTGTCTATTGGTTATTGACTGTTTAAATGGCGCGGCGGCAAACACGCTGTGCACTCGTTGCGCTTCACTTTAAATTCGCTTGCAGATCACAAGCTTCATGGCGCTGCTCAACCCGTGTTTCTCAAAGTGAGTAGTTTTAAGCTCATGAAAGTTCTGAAATTGAAGAAGCGATTAGTTGGTACAATTAATCTGGAACATTACGATGTGCTGCAAAATTTTCATTTTAAAATCGAAGCCGTCAACTTGAAAACTAGAGAAACTAGTGAAACTGGAAATAAAATTTGTTAATTAAATTTAAAACTTCACTACATAGTACAATGTCGCTTCCCGCTGTCTGTCTGTCCCTATGTATGCTTAGATCTAAAATAACGCAATGGATTTTGATGCGGTTTTTTTAATAGATAGAGTGATTCAAGAGGAAGGTTTATACGTATACATGCATACTATAGTAGAAAAAAACACTAATAATTTTAGAAATTTGCGTATATTAGTTCAACTTATTAGAACTACCGAGCTACAGCAACGCGTGGCCGGGTCAGCTAGTTTTTAATAAAAGCCCTTTTAAAGTACCTAATTGAGGTATTGGATGGTGATTGTTATACAATTTAGATTCTAAGCGTACCTACAAATATGCACACGATAGGTTAAGGAAAATGCCAGAAGGTCAGGTACCAGTCGAAGTTGCTGTTGAAAATGATTTTGATGTTGCTTAGCAAGCTTAAATTGTGATCGAGTAATGGGTTCTAGCAGCCGTATTATGTTCGACCGTACCAGTGGTTATAACGTAGTCGTAGCTCGGTAGAAACCGGCGCCTGTTGAGGTAACTCAAGTGATTCGTGGGTGTGCGATGCGCGTTTAGCTCTGGCGGAGGTCGGGGTCTAGAGAGACCGTAGTGTGTGTAGTCACGGGGTGATGCACATGGGCGATCCACTCGATGGATATGCGTACAAAGTTTTGATCCATGCGCTGGATGGGCGAGGGCAATGCGATTTCCGGTCGGCTGGAGAGCCATGGCGCTAGAGGTTTTACTCGAGGGCTTCTGTAAGCTTTGTGGTTTCTGTGACTATAGAGTTTTAAAAGTTTATACGAACGACTGTGGTACATGGCCTAAAACATGGAACAAAAATAACGATAAGTAAAACGACGAAACTGCAAAAGTTATTAACTGTAAAGCAGTCTCAACGCCCACCAAAAAATTTGGAACGCTTCACGATTTTGAATGTCATCCATGCGCCAGGGGTTTCGAAATTTTAAATAAATATATAAATAATATACGAATAAGTAAAATAAATAAATAATCCCGGACATTTCACACAGCATCATCTGGCCCCAAAGTAAGCAGAGCTGTCATGTCATGGGTACCACATGACTGATATACTACTTATATACTTTTTTTTTAGTAAATACATACACATTTTACATAGAAATACCCAGACCCGAGACAAATACTTGCAGATCGTACAAATATTTGTCCCGCGGCGGGAATCAAACCCGCAACCTATGATCTTGTTATGTTCACTTTGTAGTTCTGATTCTGTTGTTTCGACGGATTTTGCTTAAACCAAAGTTCAAATTAGAGTACTTATCAGTTTTAAATGACAGTTTAAAAAAAGTTAGAATTAACATTTTGTTTTTATTTTTATTTTTTTTGAATTGATTTTACTAGGATTTTCCACAGTTCTATTCAACTCTAATTTACATACCAACATACAATTTAAAACATGTCATCATCACCATCAGCCCATGTCAGTCCACTGCTGAACATAGGCCTCTTATAGGTATTATTTTATTGGTGGAGGCACCGACACTGTTCACACTGTGTGCGAACCATGAATTTGACAGATAATAATTCCGTTCAAAACCAAGGTTTGTTTGCAGAAAGATCATTTATTGTAATTGTCAATGTCAACTTTTTAGTTGACATTGACATTTACAATAAAATGAAGTTTACGTCTTTGTCAATTTCTGAACGAAAATATCAATAAACTTTTATTTGTCATGAGACATTATTTACTGTTACATTCTATGTATTACATTGTCATCGTTGGCCTTCGTTCATCTGTTGAAGATGATTTAGGTGGCGTTAGTAAAGTTACAGAGCAATTAATTGTAATTGAAAACTTTCGTTCGTGAATCCACTCCAGCAAGCTGAGGTGGGTCAAGTTTCCTCTCCACTGACGTCACATATTAAATTGTATTGTTTATACTAATAATGATATATGTCAAATAGTTATTACACATCAAATATTGTTACTTTTTATGTTTAAGGTATACAAATGAATAGACTTCTGCTTGTGTTTACGAATTGTTGATGTATTCTTTAATGAGCTAGTTATTAATTATTAATAATGAAAATTGTAGAATTATTCTTGTTCGTTTTAAAAGAGATCCGTTAAATAAGGTTTTATTATAATTTCCTACTTACAAAGATATATCACTAAATCTATGCGATTGGTCCTATTTTAGTTAAATATGTGTGTATAGATTAAGAGATACTAATCATAAAGATTTTAAATAAACGTTGTTTAGGTTCTAACATAATTCTACTTCATCATACATTATTATTGTTATTGTTGTTAAAAGATATTCAAGCTGAAAGTTACCTTGGCTGTGATCGGTCTAAGTTAGCGCCATGAAATTGTAAGGGTATATAAAAACAGATGTAAATGCTATTAGTGGGATTTCATGTGGGACAGCAGACCAGAATTCAAGTTAAGTACCAACTCTGTAACTTTACGTAATTTTACTCTTATTCTGTGTACCATAAATTACTTATTATTTCCATGTGCATTTTTTATACCTACCTAGATATTCACTCGTTGTGTTTCCTTATATTGCTATGGTGGTTATTTTGTAGGAGGGTAGGTACTTGTGTAATAACTTAAATATATTATAGTAAAATTGTTATTCTGTCTTCTTCTTTAATTTATCCTTGCTTACATTCAGCTTTAATTCCTCATGTGAATAGTAGGTATTTAACTAATGTAATTTTACGAACTTTCATTAGAAACTTCTAAGATTTCTTTAAGGCAATCTCAGAGTTGTATCTAATCTAGATATTAGGTGTAATAGAGCCGGTACCTAACTATTTCTCACAAACTCTAACGGCAACGAGCGGACCGCGGCTCAAACTCACCCTAATGAAGAATCTCTAGATGAATCGAAACAGTGTCGGTGCCTCCATCGACTAAATAATACGTGAGTAAAGCCCGTGTTTATCAATATTTATTTATTTACATAGTTTTAGGAAAACTTACAGCTAGGTCTTAAGAATAGTTATTTAAATAAAACATGCATGTAAAATAAGATATTTCGTATTCTAAACTTTAACTTTAGCTAGCTTGGCGAAACATAAGAACCACCACCATTAAACATTAAATTTCATATGTATTCTACTATTTGATTGAGTCGTAAGTATTAAAAGAGCCTATTACAAAACTACTGATGAAGACCTTTCGTCGAAACGTTAAGCAACAATTACTCCTGTAAAATGCTTAATAGCCAGTTAGGTAATAACTCGGTTGGGTGCTCCGCAAACACGGCCCTCGTTAACTTTCAGCATAGATCATTGGGTTCACTGGTCTTTGGTTGCTACCAAACGGGCAACATTGAGCAACTTTGATCTGACATATCCTACTAACATTATAAATGCCAAAGTTTGTGTAGTTGTTTGTTTGTGAATGAAAATTGCTTATACGCCACAAATTTATTTCTTTATTAGGTTTACCAACAGTTTACACATAAATAATATATATATCATAACGATTAGATCGATTTTGCAGCGCCTCGGGTATGTACTTGGAGAAAATACACATAGTACCCGCAAATAGATTCATTTAATGCCATCCAGTGGAGCCGGGTGGCCAAATTCATGTCCAGGATCGACAAGTGTAAGAACTCCATTATTGCAAGTTTAGCTGAAAGGGTCTTCTTGACCAATATGTGACCAATATGACCAATGATGGGTGCAAATCGGATCTTGATAGGTACAAGGCGTAAGGAATCTTTAATGTAGTTAACAGCGTTGATCACATGATTCAAATCAAATCAAATCAAATCATATAATAATTTATTGAACTTAAATAAATAGCAAGTTACAAGATAACTTATAATGCTAACTTATTGGATACATACTTGGTTTGAAGCTATTAATATCGATGATCTCATGTCTTTTGGCCTTTTGTGTGTCATTATTATTTACTCTAGATATGTGATAAGATTAGGAAGCTATTGATTGAAACTATAACTTATCATTGTAGTACCTAATATCTAATATCTTATCTTGCTACATGCTATCTGCTTAAGTAAATAAAAAAAAACTCAAATTATTATTTTTCTGATTGTCTGCAACAAGCCAGTGAGGTATCAGAAGATATCTGAGCGTATCAGAAAGTGAGATGAGTATCTCAAGCAGATGATGTCATTATTTGGGTGAGATAATGAAGTCACGTGACGACATCAGCGTCAGATTTTAATCTTACTTTCTGAGCATCGCCTCTCGAAAGCTCAACATAAAATTTCAGTCTAAACAGTTGTTAATATCAATCCGGCTAAAAATCTGGTTGTCTGTTGAATATATACGTAATTTGTCAGTCCAAAACAGTATCAAAATTTTTTAATTATTATCATTTTTATCATACCTGCACATTTGAGATAATGAAGTCACGTGTCGTCATCTGCGTGAGATTTTCATTTCGCTGTCTGAGCATCTCTCTGAGGCTCTTTCTAACAAAATCACAGAAAGCTCAACATAAATTGCCAGTGCAAACAGTTATTATTATCAAGACGGCTAAAAATGTGGTTGTCTGTTGAATAAATACGCAAATTGTCAGCCCATTTAAATTGATTAAATCGATATTGAAGTTTCTTGTTGACGACTCAACGATTTGTTGAACCGATGTGATTATTGTTTTATTACGCACAGTAAAAATACTAATAAATAATGGTGAACAATGCAAACAACACTATATAGCCCTAAACTAAGCATACTTATACTAAGGGAAACAAATGACTAATAAAATACCTATACATATAAATATATACTTCTTTTTCTTCTTATCTTGTCACTAGTTATTTCTAACCAGCAGTGTGGTGAAAGGATTAACGTGCGCCTCAGAGGCTCCTTTCGTGCACTTAAGTAAGCCTTAATGTAAGCTTGCCTTGCCGACATGACCCGCAGGAAAGACGAATCAGTACATGCGGTATCGGTTCGGTTGAAGGTGCATAACGGCTGGCACCGAGCCGGGCTTGTTTTTATGTTTTCATTCTCTACTGCTAACTCTTCTGTTAGTCAGCAGGGGAACTAATCCCCAATAATTTGAAGACTATAAGCAGCACTCACCTGGGATCAGTTTCACGTAGAAATCCTCACTCGAAGTGTTATAATTATTATAATTCAGCAAAAATTACCAACCTGATTTTACAGTCAGATGCGGGTGCTGAGCCATTTTTGATGATCTTCAACTGATCGTTTTAGAGTACAGCGGATGGTAAAAGTAAAAAAACTTATAAAATAAAATTTATTTTTGTATAAAAACATCTGAAGGGATCTTAGTGACAACTCAGTTTTGTATATTTGTTTTTCCGACGATCATATCATATCGATGATCCTATGTGCGTAGAATTTGGCAAGTCGACAGATAGGACTTGATAAATGAGCTGGTTACTGAACTTAATTGGACAAGGGGTTATTAAGACAAAGTTCCATTTTTAATTTATTTATTCATTTAACAATATACATCGTATTTGAATATATTACATTAAATTGGCCTAAAATTACACATAATTAAAACAATACATATTAAAAAAAAAACAAAAAATAATATACAATTCAATTAAATAAAATAAAATAAATATTTATGTTATATAATTAAGTTTTAATAACAACTACAGTTGGAGTTCGTCCACGGTATAAAAGGACTCTTCCAGCAAGAGCTTTTTAAGCTTATTTTTAAATATATTTGGGCTATTTATAGTTTTCAACTCAACAAAAAAAGGGAAAATCCAAAAGGGAGATATACAATAAAATAACTAAAATTTGTCAAATTGGGTGTCATATCAAAGTGTTTTGTTTGTATATTCCAAAACGACATTTATTTTGATTTAAGGATGTATAGTTTTTAAGATACAACGTTAAAACAAAACCATTTTAACCCGTGTAAAATATCTACGTTTGGAATCATTTGAATCCTCATAATAGCTTTCATTTATTTATAAAAATCTTAGTCCTGACTGACTGACTGATTAATGTAGACAGCCTATATCTGTCTTTACGTGTTGCGAAGTTCTAAGAAGGAAATTTTCTGAATTCTATCTCTAAGGGGGTTAAAAGGAGTGAAAACGTTTGTATGAAATATAGTATTCCTTGAATTTACAAATTTAAAATGAGGCATTTCTATTTTTTATTATTTTGGTATAAGTTTGTATAAAAACGATTTTAGAACAACTCAATAACGAGGATGCAAAAGGGTGATACAATTTGTATGAGGTCTTTTAAACGCGTGGTGCTTGAAAACTCGAATTTATATTATTCAAACAAATAATTCCTGTTTCAAGGTATAGTAAGTTTGAGGTACAGTTCGAGGTAGATATTTATAAACAAAATAATCATTAACTTCTTTTTCTATACGTATGCAAAAAGTAAAAAGTTACGTTCACTCGCCACTCTTAGTTACTTTGGGGTAGTGTCATAGTATCAATATGAGTTTCAAAACTGAGCTCGCTACGCTCGCTACGTAAAAATTGTGGATCCCTTAGATATCCACTTACTTTTGAATGCTTACTTACTTACCTGTTTAAATTTTTACGGATGGTTAGGTATGGTAATGCTTCTTTATTAAAAAAGATTGCAGCTCGCTTCGATCGCCAAATAGGTTCTGTAGTATCAGACACAAGTATTAAATTACTTGAATATCATTATTGTGTCATGGTATATAGAAGAACATAATAAGCAATAACAGTGACAGGCGAAAAAAGCAATGTTCAACATCATCGCGCAGTTTTTAAAACAAATTTCTCTGAAATTTACTCTGCTGTTACGTACCTACGTGCTTAAATACTAAACACATTCAAATTACTGTCAAGATTATGATCTCAAGATTATTCATCTTTCGTTCACTTTGTTCACTACGATATAAACTAGGAGCGTTATAATATATGTGCATAAATTCCTTCCTATAGATAGGTAGGCATTGTAAGGCTCGCTAAATTAAATAATGCGGGTCACTTTGCTCACCAGTTAAGTTAAGGTACAACTGTGCCGAAATATTAGGAGGCAGAAAAACTGATAAATATCCCGTTTTGATTGAAAATTATGTTCAAAATTTTGATAGTTTTAGAAGTTATACCTTAAGGTCGTTGGTAATTTAGGGTATCTCTCTCTTTGTAACTGGTAACGGCTTGCTTTAATGGTTAGATAGGTATTGTACTGTGTTCATCTCTGACCTTCTTCAATGTTTTTTATAAGTGGAGGAATCGAAATATCGGAGTTGGTATTAGAATCGGTTGAATTTCGGGAAAACATCGAACAATAGTACCCACATTATACTCTACAAGATACTCGTAATACGGGCATCACGAGATCTCAGTTCGGGCAAGGTCGTTGGTAATTTAGGGTATCTCTCTCTTTGTAACTGGTAACGGCTTGCTTTAATGGTTAGATAGGTATTGTACTGTGTTCATCTCTGACCTTCTTCAATGTTTTTTATAAGTGGAGGAATCGAAATATCGGAGTTGGTATTAGAATCGGTTGAATTTCGGGAAAACATCGAACAATAGTACCCACATTATACTCTACAAGATACTCGTAATACGGGCATCACGAGATCTCAGTTCGGGCCTACTACTAGTTTAGAAACGTACTAAAGAATTCCACACACCAAAGTCACCGACATGCCGTCACAACCCAGCAGCGGACTGGTGTCGGTGGATTTTTTTAACGGATATAAAAATGAATCCCAGTTTCCCTTGGTCACGGCATCACGCGTGAACGGCTAGACCGATTTCGCTAATTCTTTTTTGTTGTGTTTTTTATTGTCAGGAGCAGGTACTTATGAATGAAAAAATAATAAAGTTGCGTGGAAAATTAGATAATTTCAGAAAACTTAACGACGATTTTAACTTTTCAAATGTAACCTTATGGCGTTTGATATAACTGTCAGTCGTTTGACAGTTATATATTATACCTATTCGAATTCAATGTTCATAGTTAAGACAAGACAACGTCTGTCGGATCAGCTAGTATACAAGAAAATAATACTGCATTCACCAACACGCCACGCCCGCCGGGCTGTGTTGTCGTGGTCGGCGTGTTCACTGTGTATCTAGTATCCTTAATGCCTACCTAAGTAAAAACCACCTATTACTGACCGAACATTAGTTAACAGTTTGTTAGAAGCAGTCAAAAAAAATCAACAGATACTTTATTCAATACAATCACAAGGATCACTTTGTAACCTCTTACATACTAGGTGAATTTAGGTACCAATTCATCCTAACCCAAGCCCGAGAAGAACTGGCAAAAAACTTGTCTTGGTCTAGCGCTTTTTTACATGATCCATCTTATAACTACCTTAACTACGAAATACCAATACAAGAGAGTTTATACATTTCAAGCGTGTCGGTTAACTGTCTGAGGGCAGAGCGACATGAGGCCATGCATTCTTATCAGTAATATAGTCATTTATATTTTAATAAGCTTTCTTCAAGACTACCTTTTATGTATGCTTTAAATTTCTTACTAGGTAGCTTAGTAGCATTTTCAGGAAGCTTGTTATAGAAGCGCACCGTGTTCTCCATAAAGGACTTATTTACATTTCTAGTCGAAAGCTTATTTTTAATTAAGCAAAAGATTATTTGTGACCAGATATAGTGAACCAGTTAAGAACTAACGATATGGATTCATTTACGTTATCGCAAATACTGGTTTTACCTCAATCAATTTTAAAAATTGAAGACGTATCGTCTGCTAATAAAACTATATCACAAATATTGGTTTTGTAAATTGTAAATTCGTTCGGTATCGAACCCTGAGTTACCCCTATATCAATAATTGATTCTGAAGACCTCTCACCACCCACCTCTTCTTTCTGAACTCTATTGGATAGATAAGACTGTATGAGGTCAATCGCCCGGTTTTTAATGTCATAATATTTTAACTTTGTGATTAGGGTTGCATGACTCACTCAGTCAAAGGCCTTAGATAGATCACAGAATACTCTAACTGCATCCTGCGACTTCTCCCAGGCGTCAAATATATGCTTTAAGAGCGACCTGCATCAGCTGTTGATCGACCTTTAGTAAATCCGTATTGAATTCTATGTAGCAGGCCTTTAACGTTTAGTGATACAATAACTGATTCAACATTTTTTCAAAGATTTTACTTAACGCAGGTAATATCGATATCGGTCTAAAAAGCGAGATAACTTTCACTTCCAGACTTAAACATAGGAATGAGTTTACTGTGTTTCATAAAATCGGGAAAAACTCCCTCGTCGATACATCTATTAAAAATATAAGCTAAACATGGTGCAATATCTAAGATAATGACACCCAGCACCATTGTAGACATTTCCCAAAGATCTTCTGTATTTTTCATATTAATTAACTTGAATGCTTTTACAATACTGGCCTCGTTACTAAACTAAACTCATTCTTACATTTAGCAACACTAGATTCTAATGGAACGGATGCTCTGGAGGCTATTAATTTCCAAGTAGCTTTTATTTTATTTGTTGTGTTTCTATTCTTTTTCTCAAAAACGGTGATAACCGTATGACAATACTTTTGAGTAGTTCTTAATATGTGAAACAAAAAACTGGATCATCTAACATTGTCTCTCTAGAAGCATATAATTCGTACAATGTATTCTTACTTCTATAGATACCTGGTGTAGCCCAGTCCGCAAATCTAGCTCAATTTTTTGCTTTTTTTATTCTACATATGTCAGCAAATTAGTATAATTAATAAATATACAATAAGTTGAGAAGATAATCTTGATCATCGATGCATGGTACGAGAGAAACTTTGTGTTTCTATGTATAATATGTATGTATTACACAAGCATACATAAATACATACACAACACAAGCTCTGCTTACTTTGGGGCCAGATGATGTTGTGTGAAATGTCCGAAATTATTATTATATTATTATAAATTATACTTTGAAATGTTTTGATACGGCTATCTGTGATAGGTCGGTAAGTAAAGTTCTGAGCTTCATCTATACGATCACAAGAAAAAGTGGCCGTAATGGTCAGAACTAAAATGTTTTAGTACACACTTATGAACTGGTGTGCGACTGCAATAAATGTTATCTAGACAAGTGGTTGTTGTTAGTGTCACTCTTGTCAGTTTATTAAAAAGAGGGCTTACATTGAAACATTTAAATAAGTTTAAAAACCTTTCAGAGAATGGATCAATCGGAATATTAATATTAAAATCACCACAAAAGATTATGATTTTATCACAAGCTATTTTTTGCAATACTTCTTCCATAGTGCATTCATGTAACGCAAAATCAGCATCGGGGGGACGGTAAACGCTCACGACGACATGCCGCTCCAGCTGGATAATTTACCCGCTTTTAACAAAGTTCGTCAGAGGTCTGTTTGATGTAAAATATCCACTCAGTCTTTAGATGTGGAAATTGTCTAAAATTGGTTAATTGCGGTAGGGGAATTAACGTATTTAAAGGTAAATTTAACCTTATATTTTATTTAAATCTGACCTTTAGGACTGCCTTGAGCCCACATTCTGTTTTATGCACAGATTAAATATTTGTTGGGCCTACACAATACACAAATATTTCTACACGTATGATGAACATAGAAATGTTTTGGGATAATATTGTTGGTACCTTCTTCAAATCGCATCTAAATTGATCACACAAATCGCGATCTTATTTTAATTTAATCAAAGTCTGAATTAGAGTACCATTTTTAAATGACACTTATTAGTTTACTAAATTTACGCATGACTGGCGTATTTTAACTCATTTTAGATATCATCGGCCTTAATTTATAAACATCTTTTACCTTCTGTCAAAAAATCATCACTATTTAAAATAGTGCCATCCGTTTTTGAAAGATAGTGACAAATAGTGAGAGGGCGAATCAGTTTTTAGGCATTGTTCATGTTGAGAGGCGTTAATATTAAGATGTGTTGATGAAAACTACGGTAAATCCTAGAAAAAATAATTCTATATGGAAATATATTACAAATATAACGTATTTTAGATCTGTCATAGAAACACTACGACCCGGGACAAATACATACAGATCATACAAACATTTGTCTCACGGCGGAAATCGAGCCACAAACCTTCATTTAAGCGGGGCTCTGGCCCACTGGGCCACAAAGGTCGTCAAATTTAATTTATACTTGTTATTGCATCTAAATAAATAAATAAACATATCACCTATCACTATCACCTATACCATCACCTCTGAATTAGAGTTCGAGATTCTGCACGTCCCTGATTAAATTATTAATAGCATGTTTAACTGTCGGCGTCGCTTTAAAACTCCTAATTCCAGACTCCCAATTCAAGAGCAATTCCAAACGAAGGTTCAGATAAGCCGTTATTTGTTTTATTATCATACCCAGTCGTAAAGTTAAGCGGGACCGGAAAGTCTCGGTGATTCGTTGATTTATGTTCGTGACTGGTTTTTCACCGCGGCATAACTTGCATAGACCTACAAATAGATATCAGGTAGGTAAATACCTTGTTACTTTGTACGTATGTATTTCGTTCGTGCTTTAAGTATCCTCCTTGCACAGATATTTATCATCATCATCATCCACAGCCCGACTACACTCACTGCTGGGTGACCCAAGTAGGTAAGGACCTAATTTTATGTCAAGTTGCCTGTTTATTTATTTATTTTTGCTTGAAATACATTGTTTAATAGAAGTAGTCATTAATAAATAGAAAATCAATGTATTTAAATACATATAAATATATAAAATATAATATAAAAATATTAAATGAGGTATCTATGCAATGTCTTAAATAACAACAATTTATCATGGATATTTGATTAAAACTAAATTATGAAATTTTTATCCGTCATAAATTCACCTAATGTGAACACTTGTTTGCGAGTATGGCTTTCAGCTTTCTCTGAAACATTAAACTCTCTTAAAGACTTAGGGATCTTATTATTAATTAATGGAGCTGTACAAAAGATACGTGTTGCGTATCACTGTAGTATTTGAGTCACGAACACAGACTTTATAGTCATCTCGTCGAGTACGAACGTAAAATTAATAAAATAATATATAGGTATGTGCTATTATTTCGGTCCCGCACCAGCTTCATCTAAGTTCAGCTTGCGAAGCTTGCGATATCGTCTGCCCATATCGTTGCTGGACGGCTAACGTTTCTATAATCGGTTCTTGATATTACTACTATTGTATCAGACAAGTGGCCAACTCTAGTGATTGAGAATATAGGTTTAAAAGTTCAGTTTATCTATCTATATACATAAAAATTCTTGTGTGCAGTGTGCATCTTATTTAGGCAGTGTGTTGTGTCATGTGTTTTTGATAACGACATGCATTATAACTTGCCTGTTTATTTATTTATTCTTTTTCTAAGTATCAAAATAAATATTGCTAAAACATTGTATTATGTAGACATAGATAAAATACATGAATAAATTTAGAAACAATAATGCTTTTCGTAGGTACTACTTCGTATTAAAAACAGTTATAACAAAACTTATAACAGTCCTATTGCATTATTTACATATTGGTAAATAATGCTAACAACACCATCTAAAGAAACTCTAAAAAACTGAACATAGCTTGTACCATAGTGACCAGATGACTGATAAAATACTTTTTTATATCGAATATATTTATTTACAGAAATAATTACAGAAATGTACAAAATAATATACAATAATAAATAATAAAATACACGTGAAACAGTTGAGCTATCTAAGGACCGTAAAACGATGTATAGATAGCTCAACTGATCCAGGTCACTGCCAGAGGGCAGCGTTCCCAAGATACTGGCGGCATTACCACGTTGAATGGCAATGCTAATACGCTGGGCCAGATAGGAGCCAGCTCTTGGGACAATGTATCTACAAAACGCCGTGAAATAATATTGAAAACGCGGTGGGCTCCTGTTCCCCACGGGCCCAGGGTCTCGACTCCAAAAGGCTCAAATATGTAGGCCTTACCCAAACCAGCATATTTGCGGTTTTTATGGTCCGTGGCACAATAGAATATTTATATCTATATATTAATACGTGAAGCAAAAACTTTGTACCCTTTTTTAGGAAAATTGCGCGGACGGAGGAGTATGAAAATTCAAACACTTATAGTTTATATAGAGAAGGAGTGCAGAATGCAATTTTTTTACGTTTTTTTTTAATTTTTTTTATTTAAATTAATTATGGTCGAATTTTGACCATTGGGCGACCACTAGAATTTTTAAATTCTTATGGTACTTAATAATCTAAAAACAGAACAAGCACCTGTGTTCATCACACAAAGGTTTGTCCTGGGAGGGAATGGAAACCTCAACCTACAGAACAGAATGCAGAGCTACTACCAACTGAACCGAGAGGCCAGTCAATGTATTTGTGGTGTGTGATAAAGTATTGTCGATTTTATTATATGCTGTAACTACGTCACTACTAATCAATGCTATAATATTATAAAGAGGAAAGATTTGTATTTTTGTATGTAACGATTAAACATAAAAACTACTGGGCCGATTTGAAAACTTATTTTACCGTTGGAAAGCTACACTATCCCCGGATGACATAGGCTACTTTTTATCCCGGGAAAATTGGTTTGTCCTGGGAAAATTGATTGATGATCAACGCGGGCGAAGCTGCTAGCGTACAGCTCGTTAATTTATATGAAGTAGAAACTATACTACAATTTTACGTAGCAAATAGTAACACCGACGAACTTACACCCTTATGTAAAAGCATTGGTATTTGTAGCTTGGATTATCAAATCGCATCCAACGGTTGATAGGGTATCAGCAATGCTGGCAGTCATAAATCGTCAAATTTGTCTGGGCAAGCGTGAACAGATAGGCCCAGTCGTCGAAAATTGCCCGAATTGCGAATTTCGGCCTCAATGCTGATGCTCAAAGCGTTGACAGCGCGTAAGAGTGACGAGCACATGAATCCACCAGTTTAACAGCTTACTTATAAACATCTCTCAATATAGACACTGCCTAAACGCTGCTAAAAATTCGCCCTGTCACTATTAATTTTTCTTCCTTAATGACAGTGTCATAATATTGTAAATTTTGCCAGTGTCAAGTGTTTATTGTGTTAATGTATGTCATAACGTCGTATCCTGTCGTTCGTCATTTGTTATCTTTATATATATAATTCTACTGTACGTGTGTATGTCACTGGAACTTCTCCTAAACGGCTGGACCGATTTGAATGCTTTTTTTTGTATGCGTTTGGGTGGCGCCCTGGATGGTTTAGATTCACAAATTAGCCCGGCAGATGGCGCTGCAGTCGGTACAATTAGATATATTTTTTTCTTTTTAAAACGCGCGGACGACGTCGCGAACGGGACAGCTAGTTTTATATAAAATGGTGCCTTTCGTAGAAAATAACGAGTTTTTTTTCGCTCGAATCACAAAGAAACATAAAGCTTTTATTCCAATTGTTCACACCCGAGTGAACTTTAGCTCTATTTAAATAAAAAACAACAAAACTATTAATCAAACCGCAAATAACTCTTTAAAAATAAATAATAAAAGAGATAAGAGTGCAAGGTATGCTTCGAAAGACGGCCAAAAATAATCCCCTGTCACTATTTGTCACTATCTGATGAAAAAGGATGGCACCAGGATTCTTCGTTTGTCATTTCATGAAGGAACATAGCACTTCAACAATTTTTTTTTTCACGTGCATGTTTTATTCAGTAATCTTAGCGGAATTATAATCAACTAGCTGTGCCCCGCGGTGTTACCCGCGGTAACAAACAAAAAAATTGATATTTTCCCGAAGTAAAACGTAGCCTATGTGTTAATTCAGGGTGTCAGCTAACTCCATACCAAATTTTATTAAAATCGCTCCAGCCGTTTAGACGTGAAGAAGTAAGAAACATACACACTCACACACTCACAAACTTTTGTCTTTATAATATTAGTGTGATAGTGTGATACATTGGGACTTCATAGCACAGGAATGGACTATTTAATTATAAGTGTATTAGGTGCAATGTGATTTGAACGACGAGGAATCTTTAGAATGTCCTAGACGGCCATTCCGCGATGACGTTTGGAATAGACAAATGACGATCGACAATCGATTAAGCCTTTATGAGCAAACAATCTCTTGTGATTATATTACAGGGATTACCTATATTTTGAAAGAAGTTGAGAAACGTTTCTAGAGGCTTAAATATTTTAGATTCACTAACCACTTCCCTGCCAAAGGTAAATCGTCGACCGATGACTTCAAGTGGCAAGTCGTGTCGTCATGCCTGCGGTATTGCCTGCATTATAAGTAGATCAAAGTAGCCTTATCTTATTTCAGGCCTAAGTCCATTACACTATCCTAGAATCACAAGTGTAGCGTTTTTTTTATATTTGACGTGATAACGTCATATAAAGTTTTTTAAACTTACGCGATCAGAACACATTATTATAAATATTAACGGGTATTTATCGAGTCATCCCGTGACCACGACAGAGTGTAAACCTGTCGAAACGTCGGGAAAAATAGGTAAATAAACGCGATAAATATCCGTTAATATTTATAATAAAACGTCATATAAATCGATTAACGCCGACTGCACGCACGAACAATAGTCACAAGTTCATTATTGTTTTCTTATGATGTTATCACGTAAAATTAATTTACAGACTACCATTTTATACCACAATGGTGGCAAACAAGCTTACGACCTGATGGTAAGCGGTCACCGAAGCCTATGGACGTCTGCAAGACCAGATGCATCACATGCGCGTTGCCGAGCTGGAGCTTTGATGAGTATATTTTGTAATATACTTGTTACCAGCTGAGCCTATTTTAAAATAAGTTTAGTGGCAAGAGATAATAAATATATAAGAACCTTACATAGTTGTATTTACTTAAATAAATGTAGATTTTAAATTAAATATAGTATGTACAATGTGAACTTTCCAATTAATCAGAAAGTACAATATAAGCTTTCCTTTAAATCTGCGGTAATATTTTAAATTCTTCTCATTGAGAGAGATGATTAAATTCAAAACGAAATAAAATATTAGATATAAATGGGTAAGTACCTTTTATAATAAACGACGAGAAGGCAGACAGAATCAACAAAATATAAGAGGAATGGTGGCAATAAAAGTCAGGTGATAAATAAGAAAGATTTTAATATGTACCTAAATGGTGTTAAAATTCTTGTAAATCTTCATGAAATAAGTAATATTATGATCACGAAATAGCCTACAAGTAAATAAAAATTTAATTAAATTTTGCATTAAGAATTTTAGTTTGTTTTGTTTGTTTCATAATAACATAATTACATAATTATTGTTTAGATAAATATAATAAATATACACAATTATTTACAAAAATAATTACAGAAATACAACAGCTGAAACAGCTGAGCTATTTAAGGACCATTTAAAACGATCTATAGATAGCTCAACTGATCTAAATCACTGCCAGAGGGGACGCTGCCGGTGGCAGTGCTTTGGATCAGTAGAGCTATCTATAGATCGTTTTAAACGGTTCTTAGATAGCTCAGTTGTTTAGTTAACTATTCGTCATCACCCTAATTCTTTTTTTCTCACTCAATAAGTCCAAAGTCGCATTAAGTTCCTCTCAGGAACCGCTAAATCGCATTCCGCACATTCTTCAACCTCCCTTTTGATCCCGGAATGCTCGAACTCCAATTTTAGCATTCAAGAAGCGGAAGTCTGGTTTTGTCCCCAACTTTTTGTCATCAAATTCACGAATAAACCACGAATACAATCCAATAACGAATTACTGGGGTCATTGTCAGTAAGTTTGGTGTTAATGGGACCAAATTCTATGGACCACTTTCTGACTTGAAAACTTTGCAGAAGTTTCTTGGCTGATTGCTTTGTATTGTCAATAATAATACCTTTGAGCTATTTACATGCCTAAAGTCATTATTTTCTGTTGTTATTTCTTATACAAATTATAGTTAAAATAAATGTAAGATCGCTTATGCTCAAATAATATAAGATAAATAATGCCGGATATTTCACACAGCATCATCCGGCCCAAGCAGAGATTGTTTTATGGGTACCATATGACTGATATACTACTTATACATGTTATACAAACATACATGTTATACATAGAGACATCCAGACCCGAGATATTTTTTTTCAGATCATACAAACATTTTTCTCGCGGCGGGAATATAATCCGGAATCTTCTGCGTCTTAGCCGGGCCTTATCCCACAGTGCCACCGAGGTCGTCAAATCAGGCAGGACTAGATACATGAGCATAAGGGTATATGTAGACGATTGGACATTAATTGTCAACTTAGTGTTTTAGGTGTCCAATATATTTTTATAAAAGTTGTTTTATTTAATCGACAAAAATATATGCACGAAAGGAGCCTCTGACGCGCACTTAAATCATTTTACTACACTGATTCTAAATAACTAGTTACTTTCATTCAATGATAGTTTCAAATGTTTTAATAATGACCCTTATTTCATTTTAAAATTTTGGGCTAGTCCCCCTGCTGACTAACAGAAGAGCTAGCAATAGAGAAGGAAAACTTGAAACTAACCCGGCTCGGTGCCAGCCGCATAGTGCAAAAGCACCTGCAACTGAACTGACACCGCATGTACTGACTCGTCTTTCCTGCAAGTCCTGTCTGCAAGGTCGAGAGTTTATTGTGGATACCTGGTAAGGCCAGCGCTATCAAACAGAATCCCAGGCAAAGTGGCGTCAGTGGAGAGGAAACTTCCCCTACCTCAGCTTGCTGGAGTAGATCCATGAACAAAAGTTTTCAATTACAAATACCTGCTCTGTAACTTGACTCGCGCCACTAAGTCATCTTTAACAGATGAACTAAGGCCAATGATGATGATGATGTTGATGATTTTGGCGTTGTTTATAAGTACCAAGTATAACATTGAAGCTGAATCTTAACTATTTACTTGTTTTGTTATCGTCGGAACTGAAACTATTGTCATTAATAAACACCAGAAACAGTCTAATGGCGCCACATTTGCCCTACAAACGGCACTGCACTCTCATAGGTACTTAAAGTCATGCAGCACATTTAGCTCTCTCTGCCAGCCGTCTGATTATGATGCTAATTTATGACAACATAGTTTCTGTGCTCTCGTAATATGCGGCTACTGCACACGACTAAACTGGAACATGGAGACCAATTCTGAAATCAAAACTGCAAATGACAGGAGCTAAATTAGATGTCATACTCGTATTATAAACAGATAATCCGATAAGAGGGATTACCGAGTATCTGTCTCAATCTCAAGGCTTGTCTGAAAATGGGTTTATGCTCCTAGGGTAAGAAATCATAACAAAATATACTATGTATTGATAGTTTCGTTCACTATCCGATCACTTTTCGTATAATCTCTTTCTGGGAAAACTAAAATATGCCTCATTATTTTCGCGTTGTCAACATTATTTCTGGGCGTCTAATATAATAGAAGTGAATTGGTTTCTATCTGGTCAAGCGTATTACTCTTGTAGTAATAAATATATAAAATTAATAAATTATCCCGGACATTTCACACAGCATCATCTGGCCCCAAAGTAATCTTTTATAGAATACATTTTGGAGAATGTGCCCAGGAATTACATGATCTGATTCCACCATCTCCTTTTCACAACAGGACGAGCAGACGTACCGCTCAATACCATCCATACCTTGTCAACCAACCACCCTTACGAACAAAGCGCTTTGCTTCCACATTTATAATGCGTACAGCCAAGGATTGGAATGCTTTGCCATCGTCTGTCTTTCCTGAAAACTACAATCTAGGTCTCTTCAAGTCTCGAGTAAATAGGTGTCTTCTAGACCTGCGTGCCCCATCGTCGCTTAACATCAGGCGAGATCGTGGTCAAACGCAGGTTTATAAATGATAAAAAAAAAAAAAAAAAAAAAGTAAGCAGCGCTTGTGTTATGGGTACCACATGACTGATATACTACTTATATACTTAATATAATAAATCGAATCGAACCGGGAATCGGGAATCGAACCCGCAACCTTCTGCGTCTCAGCCGGACCTTAGCCGACTGCACCACAGAGGTCGTCGAGTAGTAATATAAGGACCATTTAAAACTATCTATAGATAGCTCAACTATGGTCCTTAGATAACTCAACTGTTTCACATGTATTTTCTCGGTTTTTCTCTGAATCGCCATAAATCATCAATATGTTTTGTAAAATCATGTTAATATTTCTTGTATTATAACTATTTATTTTAATATGTGTTAGGTATCTGTATTTGTGTATACCGTTATTGTAAACATATATAAGTACTAGCTGTTACCTGCAACTTCGTACGCGTAGCTTAGAACCTTTATTTTTATTTTTGAAAGTAATGCATTCTGTGCATCTAAAGACTATAAATATTTCAATAAATATTTCAATGTATTGCTTCCTGTTGCTTAGATATGATCTTAGTATACTTAACGCATTTCCCCTTACTCCATAAAACTCAAGCTTTCCAATCAGAATAATCATGATCTACCGTATCAAAACCTGAGGATAAATCCAAGAAAAGCCCCACTACCTTCATTTTTCTGTTCAAATTTATTAACACTCCATTTATGAGAAGATCAACTGCGTCAACAGTTCCTATACCTATCTGATAACCAAATTGACGCTCGTTTAGAATTTTGTGTAAGTTGAAGTGTGACATAATTCAATCCTTTATAAGCTTTTCAAATATTTTGAAAAAGATCGGCAATAACGAAATGGGCCTGTAATTCTTTGGATCATGTTTTTTTCCTTTCTTATATATAGGTAAGACTCTGGCAATTTTTAATTCATCAGGAAAAAGTTCTAAGTCTAAACAACTATTGAAAAAATTGGCTAGAGGTTCAGCAATAATTAGAATATTTTGCTTAATCACCGCAATTGGGATTTCGTCATATCCATACGAATGTTTGATATTCATTCTCTTAACAATTAATTTCATTTCATTTTTGTTTGTTTTACTCATTTCCATGTCCGTGTTAACTCGACTTGAAAACTGTGTCATATATTTAAAAGCTATGTTTTTTTTATTTACAGCAATGTCTTCAGCGCTATAGTCAAATTGTTTAGAAAAAATGTCAGCTATTTCTTGGTAATCACAAATGGTTGTATCATTAATTTTAAGTATGTAATTTTCGCAGTTCTTAACATTATTTTTATTCCTATATCTGTTTATAAAATTCAAAATTTTCTTAGTACTATTTTCTGCTTGTTTTATCTCTTTTACAACTGCCATTTTTTTCGATGCTATTATAACCTTTTTATATCATTTTAAGTATCTATTACGATAAGATATAATTGATTCGTGACTGTCTTTCTTGCTCATTGAGTTCAAAAACCTTTTCATTTTACTTGCTGTTCTGATTTCTTTGGAAACCCAATTAATTTGATTTAATTTGTTAATTTTTAAAGTTTGTCAGAAAATTATTACAATTGGTCATATCACTTTCCCCTAAGCTTTGCCTAAAATCACTTTTATTACGCTCAGAAAAAAAAACTTTTCTTTGCCCTGTAGAAGTTGGTTTTAACAGGAGCTTCGAAATTAAGGCTACATAGTAAACAAGTAAATTTAGCATATGGCATGAACATGGTCATATGCACAACTACATAATATACACATTAAAAAAATTACGTGTCGCGGAAATCACGCGTTTGGAGTCCCTTTCGACAAAGGGTTAGCATAATTAATTATTAACGTGCCAGGCTCTCGTTCTCTTTACCCACCCCTCTTTTTAATTTTGATTATTGATGCAGTAAATAACTATATTCATAAATTTATTTACAATATGTATATATATATTTATTAACGCGTTAACTTTAGCTCCACAAATTTGTAATGAATCCGTAAATGTGTTCCCCTATGTTTATTTTACACCCTTAAGGATAACATTTTTACAAACTTTGAATACCATATTTATTGATATCTAATCAACAGACTAAAATGTTATGCTTCTCGTTCTGAAAATAATAATTCTTTTATACAACCATTCATCCCCCTTTTCAACCCTTTACAACACATATTCCAATTAAAAAGTAGCCTATGTCCTTTCTCAGGCTTTAGACTATCTGTGTATTAAATTTCATTTAAATCGGATCAGTATTTTTGGCGTGAAAGCGAGACGGACAGACAGACTTACAGAGTTACTTTCGCATTTATAATATTAAGTAAGGATCTATATAAGTATGTTAAAGTTCATAATTAAGTGCACCCCGACTAATCTTACAAATAAGCTAAGCTTCTCTCCATCCAAAGGTTGTCTGGAAGAAATCACTTCCTTAGCGATAAGACCGCCCATTGTACATAATTTGATATACGTGTTTTTATTTGTCATATTGTTATACTTAGTTTTAAGGTGTGCAATAAAGAATTTTCATTAATTAATTAATTCATTTACGTATTTCATAATATTGTAGGTATATTCTTTTTCTGAAAAATACATTTCTGAAAATGTTTTTGTTTTATAATAATCTGTCAAAAACTCCAATTCTAAATCATAAATATCACATTATTTCAAAAATATATCATAACAATGTACCTAGTCGTAGCTCGTGGTCGAATCGTGACGAAAATCTGAGCTGACAAAGCAAATCTGACGTTGCTAACGTTTCAGTTGCTTTCAGCATTCAATGTATTTTAATAAAATTGACTGCAAATTCCTTTTCCATTTCAAGGAATATTAGCATTAGTTTGGACTTTACAGCGAGGTAACATTTTATTACGAAAAACAGTTCAAATATTTTTAGATTGCCACTTATGATTATTTTAGATTGATTAGAATATAATTACGAGCATATTATAAATAGAACCATCTTGTTTATAAGATTGTAAGCCTTATTTAACGTAAACAAATAATAAAAAATATATATTGGTGGACAATGTACACAACACCATCGAGCCTCAAACTAAGCATAGCTTGTGTTTTAGTGGTCAGATTACTGATTGAATACTTATATTTTTTTAAATATACTAGTGGTCGCCTACTGGTCGAAATTCGACCATAATTAATTAATAGTTACTGTATTTTTATTGCATAATTTTGAAAAATATTAGCATTCTGCTCTCCTTTTCTATATAAACTATAAATCTGCGAAATTCCATACTCGGAGGTTTATGAAATTTTCGTAAAAATGGGTACAAAGTTTTTGCTTCACGTATAATGTATTATGGACACTTAGGACTTATGATATTATTAAACATAATGACAATTAAAGTTAAAATCTGTAGCTGTATTAATCATTTAAATAAGAATATGCATTTAATATGCCACCACAATTCAATAACACACGATTTGACAATATATCAATAATATGCATTAATTTATGACAAATAAATTCCAAAAGATAGATATATAAAAATACTTTATTGCAAACCATAATACATTGGACAGGTAGAAAAAAATAACAATGTTTTGCTAGTCGGTAGTACAATGGGCGGTCTTATCGCTATGTAGGGATCTCTGCTAGACAACCTTGGGATGGATTGAACTGACTGTAGCTGAAAAAGGGTGATTATAATAATACTAAGAGATTTATAATGAAAATAATGTGTACATACATATTTACAGGATAAAAAAAAGAAAATAGTGCTAAAGGCAGTTCGTATCATGGACCGTCGATCTTCGAGATGTCAAATATGACGTGTGGACGCAATATCGAGACTTGATTGAGTCTCGTGATTGTTATTTTCTTAATAAATTCATATACCGTGCTTAGTCGAATCACAATATTGCGATAATTTACCCAGCATTATTGTATTTATTTTAATAAAGCATGTTTATAAAACATTGCTAAACGCGAAGGTTCAAACAGTTATTTATTAAGACATTGGGTAATCTCGGTTCTGCGTTCTTCATAGATATATATTCATACATAATTACGTAAATAAACTACAAAGAAAACCTATTTAATTTATATAAAAATACGAAATTTCGTTTACGTAGATGAATTATTTTTCTAGCTATTTTTATGTAAAAAACAATCTACTGAACCGATTTTTATGAAATTTCTATGGGACCAATCGGAAAGTGCATAAAATAATATTTCACATAAAATAATATTTTTTTTAAATTCATAAATAACAAAGTTATGAGAAAAAGTATTTTTCTCTTTTTTGGAAATCGGGTTAAAAGCTAAGAATAGTCAATTCACGGGAATCTGGCATCTTTCAAAATAACTTAGTAAATCCTAGCTCTTGGCTCGGTTTGGTGACCTCTTGGTAGTTCTGCGTACCTAGTACATATTGCTAAACAACTAAGTTCACATGAGTTGGTAATAGGACAAATGAGACTATTAAAGTCTCATTATGTTTCAGCAATGGCGGCCAATTGAACAATTTTAAATCTCATTTATTGTGAAACTAGTAAATGAGTGAAGCGGAGTGATCGAAAGAAATAACTTGACCTTCAAAATTGTGTTATAAATAACTAACATAAAAATGTAACTTATTACAAAAAATAAAGAAATTTAATTGACGCCTTCAAACAAGGCGTTTTAATACTCATAAATAACAGAAAACTCTTTTAAATTGTACTCCCGGCGTTAATGAAAAAATACAACAGTGGAGTCACGAATAAAATGTCTCCAAACATCTTGCTCAGAAAGGTCTTTTGAAATAATAATAGAGTTGGCTTTGTGCACGTTATTCATGAGATTCAATAGTCCCTTTGGGTCGCACTTTATAAGCAAATGAGGTCTCTCTTCGACTACCAATTAATCCACTTTAGCTAATTTAGTTCCTAGATAAGAACCCATCTAGGCGTAGGTTTTCTATGTGTTTTACTATGTGCTCAAAAAAGTATTAGCAGGAGGATCGGATATTTACAACAAAAGCACAAAATAATGAAAATACCTTCGAAGATACTTAATAAATTCACAAATTCGATTACGAAAATTGGAATCAGGGTGTTTGGGACCCCTAGCGAGATAAATAGCTATTGTTTTCGAAAAAAACTTTGTCTTGTAAGCATACCTAAAAATAATGGCAATGGTCGATAAATATGTCTTTACCAAAAAACAACAAGCGCCTATCAAAATAAATTCCTTCTTTATTAATAGAAGTAAATAAAAAAAATTGGGCTGGCAATCGAATATGTCCGGTTTGGACATCTTTGATTTATAACTTCATAAGGCGAGACACACTTGCGACGAGGGATGGGAAAACAGTGGCTGTCTTTAGTTTCTTCTTCTTCTTCTTCGATAATGGCTTGGTGTTATAAATTTGGTGATGGTGATGTAAATGTTGACAATGTCGAGTATTTAAATTGTTTATTGATAGGACGTCACAAAGTTGTATGTTGTCGTTCGTCATTTGTTATTTTATAAAAAAAATAGTCTTATATATAAGATACTAGCTGTCTCGTTCACGACTTCGTCCACGCGTTTTTTTACTGAAGTGAAAACTTCTTTTAGCGCGGTACGCATATTTTTAGATGAGGTAAAACCTCTGGATTCGCGACACCGTTACCGTTTGGGGCGAGACGCAGGGCTGCCGCGCTCGCCCCATTTGATTATAAACCTTAATTCACATGTTTACAGTCTACTTTTGTATATAGAAGTTTACTGAGTTAGGTTCTTTGATATATTATCTACATTCAAACAAAAAATATTGCATCATCTGTGTTCGTTTAGTATTTGATTGGCAGTCGCCATAATTACTGATTTTGAAGTGATTTATTACCTAAACTCTAACGCGCCTAAATAAGTTTTCACTTCTGTCTGCACTCTCGAAGTGCAACCTGATTTTTTTTTAAATGTTTTATTAACTATTCTGCTAGGAAACACAAAACTTTTATTCTAATTATTCACACCCGAGCCAATAAATCCTAAATGAACTACTGAAATAAAATCACCAATATTACGAATAAAACCCGAAATATCTCGAGCAAAATAAATAATATTAGTGCGCAATGTTTGCTTTGCAAACCGTCCAAAAATAATCGTCTTTAGTTTTATAATCACTATTGACTTTGACATAACAGTTTTCACTTTCTTTATTATATTCATATTGGATACGACAAGGTTTTGATAGATTCTTCGTTTGTCATTTCATGAAGTAACATAAATCTGCTAATTTAATATTTCTTACCCGTTTTATTACATGTTTTACGCAGTAATCTTAGCAGAATTTTAATGAATAAGTCGTGACTACATGGGACAAGTGAATTATATGTGTATTATGGTGCGATGTAATTTGATCGACTATGAATCCCAAGAAAATTTTAGACGCCTATTCCGCGATGACGTCTAAAATTGACAATTGATCATCGACTAAGACTTTATCAAAAAAATTGACTATTATAGTACATTGTACACCTAGGCGAGAAAGTGCCCAATTCACATCGATTGTGCCTTAAAACACACGAGGTAGGAATCGCACTTTCTCCCGAGTGATACATAGTGCTTTATACTATACCTACGAGGAATAAAATCTTCACTATCACTCGACGACACTTTTTGTCGTTTGACCTATAATGAAAATAACCATAGCTACCGGCTGATCTATGAAGAAATAAAAAAAAATAACACGTTATAAATGGATTTTCATACACTTATCTCTCTTGCTAAACGCGTTACAAATGAATTTCCATAGACTTTTCCGTCCCGCATTTTAGTATGCCTGAAATTATGTACTTTGTAAGTTATATTTGGAAAAAGAATGGGCAAGTTTCTCAGTAGGTGTGGTATAAACAAATTTTCTTTCAACTACATAGTAATGTTACCATTAATCACTACAACACCAACCACAAAGGGCGTATTTTTTGCTTAGAACCAAAACAGTGCAGTAATGTTATATGAAATCTCATTAGTGCACTGTTCATTTGCACTCATAAACACGGGCACTCGTACTCAGTGCGAACCGTGAACTCGAGCGGCAACGAGCGGACCGCAGATCAAACTCACCCTGATGAAGATGATGAAGATCAAAACGATACTGGCTGATAATAAAAATCGGCTGAATAAAACCGACTTGGTGAAAAAATTTAACAAATGGCGCGCATTTTGCACTATTGTAAAACATTGATTCTTCATATTTTTAGTTTGAGTAGGTATATTTTGTGCGGTGCAACAATCTACTAATACACACTTGACACTGGAAAAATTTACATTATTATGTCACATGCCATAAACAAAGAAGAAGACAGTTTTGATAGGATACGGTAAGGTCTTATCTATTCATGTTGTTTTTGAATCGAATAAAGGTTGGTGTGCAAATCCAGTGTGGTAAGGTAATCAATCAGAAACTTTGGTTTATGGTCACATGCACAGTCCCGTGCGTAGGTTTAGCTAATAAGTTAATAACCCTAGGCAGCCTTTGAAACTCGTCACTAGTTTTTTTTAATATATGGAAAAAAATATATAGCGAAAGTATTTACATTCGTAGTTGTGGTTGGGATTGGATTCAAAACTGGATTTTGATTAAAAATAAGTCGCAGACTAGCACGGAATAATCCGCGCTATTTGAAGTCTATTCTGAAGTATTATGTGATTTTGAACGCGGTTTTTCCGCTAGTGAGGGCGCCTATGTATCAATCCATGTTCCACAGAATAGCGCTTGTAAATTCGTCATGGGTTTATTCACAACTAGCGACCCGCGCCGGCTTCGCACGGGTGCAATGCTGATACTAAATATACTACAGAATGTCTTTATGTACAACGTTATCTAAGAGAATAACATAGACTAAGAGATAGACATATACTTTTGTGTAGAACTTTTTAAGGTGTACAATACTGTAGTAAATTATTTTGATCTACCTCGTAGGGTTCAGCCAGCGTTTGCAATGTAAGCGCAAAAAAATTTGTTTTTTTACGACACCACATTAGAAACCTCTAAAATTATCAGTTTTTCTCTACTATATTATGCATGTTTTATACTTATAAACCTTCCTATTGAATTACTCTATTACATGTATATATCTATTAAAAAAACAGCATCAAAATCCGTTGCATAGTTTTAAAGATCTAAGCATACAACGGGACAGACAGATAGCGGGAGGCGACTTTGTTTTATACTATGTAATGATGATGCGCATTAGTACTGACACTTTCTTGACTCACTAATTAGACAATAATAAATTTGAAACAGTTAAGGTTTTTAATGATCTTGGTTTGCGAATCTTGCCCTAAAGCAGGACTGAACTAAAACTACCCGGCACTAGTCCCAACACTCTGCTAACCGCGATATCAGAAGCACTTTACTTCCGACCTCCCATACAGGTATCATTTATCAAATAAATTACACTATTACGTTATACGTGCTGAGTTAAGTTTTTATGTTCATTCTTATTCAACTTGTAAGTGTTTCAGTTTCATACTCTTGTAGGAAGAAAAAGGATAGGTGTATAATAATAAAACAATTAAAACCAAACGGCTTAGGAATTCTTAAGATTACAGTAAATCACAGATAAGTCGGTTGCAGATTGATGATAATAAATATTAGTGGACAATCCACACAACATTATCTAGTCTCAAACTAAGCATAGGGTCTATTATGGTGACCAGATGACTGCTATAATACTTACACATTTTAAATACTTACTTATTACTTTACAACACAGAACAAACACCTATGTTCTTCACACAAATGTTTATCGTGAAATCGAATTCTCAACCTACAGCGCAGAAGGCAGAGCTACTATCAACTTAGCTATAAAGCTAGTCAATGATAAACGATATATAAATACACAATTCTAGAGTTGATCGTTTCCAGTAGTTCAATAACTAGTTTAGTTGATTGATCTACTGAAACAAAAAAGTAACATAAATTAAATCAATAGCAAATAAAATGTAACTATAAGACAGCAAAGTATCAGAAGTTCAATTATCAGAAACGTTGCTAAAGGGAAATAACGCACTTTGATAAAATTTTATACAGAAAAAGTATGAAAAACATAGAAAAGGAAATTGCGGTTCTTCCACCATTCAGTACACGTACCGTACACGCCTCTGACATCATTATCTTCAAAAATAAACAGCAGATATCAGCCCCGGAAGTCACATGAAAAATTTTAAAGCTTCATAAAACCCCAGATAAATTCACCCCGAACACCATCATAGACAATTTACAAAATCTGTCTTGAAAATGTTTCTTTTGGGGTAAAAATGCTAACCTAAACGAAACATTTGGAAAATCCGCCAAGGTACGTGATTTCCTCATCTCATTTACATTACAGGACGAGCACGGCCGGTTCAACGTTCACTGTCATAATTCCACCAATTTACATGGTCCATTGTGTTAGCAAAGAGTGAGGCATAATAAAGGATAAAATCTTCTTTTTGGGTATAAGATGCTTATGGAGTAGCTTACAAGTTGTTACTAATAGATTGACAAAGTTACTACCCATATAGTGTTATCACTAGATTAGCTTACTAATGCAGCCTGCTACTTAGTTAGTATGGAAACATGATGTGGCTTAAGATTCCGCGATTCTCAATGACGCCCGTCTTACCTTTGTCCCGGCAATTCCGTTTTGTTTTCTATATCCTTCCATGGAGTTGTCGTCAGACATGATCGATCGAGTAGGCGTTTACCTTTTAGTTACATAATTTTGACATGGAGACCACGAATAATTCAGTCCGCTATTTGTCTCAATTATGATTTCTTAAATATATTTATATCAGTTAGGTACATTTTTGATCTTCTTACATGGTTGGTAAATTTTTAGGTGTCAATTCTTTTAAGCAAAGTTTGTAAGAAACTTGTCTCGGTCCAAATATAAAAGCCCAAAGTCCTCGTTTAGTATTATAAGGCCTGGTCTAACCGATTGGTGTTTACGCTACCTTACCGTTGCTCAAACTCTTATTATAAAGAAGTTTTTTGGATTTCAATTAAAGAGTAGAAATTTTCAGTGCGACCATGAGACGACAATTCACAGATTATCAAGTGACAAGTTGACGCAGAAGCCACCCTCATCACGTCAGTGTCTGCGCGTTTGATTCAGTGAATTAAGAGAGCATTTGAGATTTCAGAGTTATACAACAGTTTTAGTTTGAAGCAAACCTTATTTCTCAAAATAACCTACACGCAGAAAGTAATAGCTAGAGATAAAATTAAATCTATTGAGTCGTGTGAATTTAAAGTGTAAAGTTATATAATATAAGGTATTGTAAATATTCTAATCTCACTCAACCTTCCTACCAAGAATAATATGAAAGCTGATTCTTAGTCTACTCGAACTTGCTTAGAAATACACTAGCACGAACAAATTTTACCGCAATTGCGGTAAAAAATAATAAATTAAGTACTACAAAGTTTCAATTCATTCCCTGAAAATGTTCGATAACTCAAATGTTGGCGGCTTAAGTTCTGTAATTATAAGTTTGACCTTAGACCGATTTATGATTATACAAGGTGCCTCAGCTGAATTTAATTAATCTGTAGAATATAGACTTATTTTTCAACTTATTTTAAAAGATTTGAAATTTTATTTAAAAATCAAAGTTATTAACATTATTAATTATTATTAATCAAAACCCATAATAAAAAAACACCTTACATCAATAATTTAATATCCACTTATAACAGGGTTTAATTCTGGGTCACTCTATACTAAAATTAAATGCCTCGCAAAGGGAAAGTTTAGGTCTGATCCAGGGGATTGCGCCAGGTTCCCTTCATCGTCAATTAAGGACTCCAGGCGGTGAGGGGTTTCATATCAATTATGCTAAAAGGGGACATTAAATTACGTTGTAGTTGACACTTTCCCGTTGTAAAATAAGCACAAGTAGCTAAAGGTGAAGAAGAAAAGCTGATTTTAATAGTAAACCCTGTGTCAGGTCATTTGTAGTGTAACCTTAACAAGTCTTTGACTTTGACTTTGATATAAATGACTATATTATTGATAACAATGCATGGCTTCAAGTATATAAACTCTCTTGTATTCGTTTTTCGTAGTTAATGAAGTTAAAAGATGCATCAAAAAAGCGCTAGGACCAGGACGAGATTCTTGCCGGTTCTTCTCGGACTTGGGTTAGGATGAATTGGCACTTAATTTCACCTAGTATGTAAGACGTTTCAAAGTGATCCTTGTGATTGTATTGTATAAAGTATCTTTAGATTTGATTTGATTTGAGTAATTTGTAGTAGAATCGAGGCACGGTGAAAAGATATACCTTCCATTTCATTACACTGCTATAGGTATATTATAATTGGCTATAGTCAACCTTTTTTAGTGAAAGCGGAACTCAACAGGCTCGTTGAAATGATAAAACTTATATAAATTGACCTCCTTATTTATTTTTAAATAAAATTACGTTTTTACTTTGAATCCACATTTTTAAATGACGTTCGTTCCATGTTATGCTGTTTGTTGTAAATCCACGTCCAAACGTAACAAGCAATTTCGCAATGGAGAATTGCTTTTGAATAATTAAGGCGAATAGCATGCTCTATATTACGAGAAGATTTCTGAATCATTGCATTTTGTATCTTATGTCGTTGATCCAAATGTCATCCCATGACTCCATTGTTATTAGAACATCCTCTGTGAAAGTAATGCTGTCGTCGTCAAACAGACCGGACAATTTTATATTCTTCTACATGAAAATACGTCTTCTCAAAACAAAAAAGATATCAAAACCGATAAAGGTGTTCATAACTCAAAACAAACAGCCAAATATCACAAATTGCGCTATATCAGTTGTCTTTACGATATTATAACACGCCTTTATTTTTTATTGCCGTGTAGGTATGCTTTAGTTGGCTCTTACTGCCAGTTTCTCTAGACAAGGGATCTAAAACCTATAATAATGTTAAACATTAAAGTTTACTGTTTACTACGTTCACTTAAGGCTGGTAATTCCTAACACAATAGATACTAACTCGTACTGAAGTGCAAATGGGAGTTCTTTCATCCCAATGAAATTAATTATTTAGGTGTTCGACGCGAAGCAAATTGGCGACGAACGCCGCCATTCATTGGAGCTAATAAAATTTGCAGAATATTTATTGAAAATTTTCACTTTAGATTTAAGCGGTTGGAATAACATTGAATTTATTTCTTGCGGTAAAAGTTACTAAAAATATTTTATACTGTTTCTCGTAGCCACCGATTTTGTATAGGTAACATTAACACCTTCCCAAGGAACAAACATTTTTGCTGAAGTTTGTTCTTCTTCTTTATAGTTTATAGTCTGTTTGTTATTAGAGTCTTAGTCGATGGTCAATTGTCAATTCTACACGTCACGCGGAATGGCGTCTAGAATTTTCTTGGGATTTCTCGTCGTTCAAATCACAATGCACTACAAACACACACATATAACTCAATTATCCATACCCGTCCTGTAGTCACAATTTATTCATTAAAATTCCGCCAAGATTACTGAATAAAACATTCAAAAAAACGGGTAAAAATATAACTATGCAGAGCTATGTTACTCCATGAAATGACAGACGAAGAATCCTTAAGTTTGTTATTTGAGCCATTCAGGCAAAATACGTCTTCTTCTTCTTTTCTACATATAATGGCATCTGTCTTGTCGAAAATTTTGCCAGTGTCAAGTGATTGTTTGATAATAAAGTCTTAGTCGATGGTCATTTGTCAATTCCAAGCGTTATCGCGGAATGACCGTCTAGAACTTTCTCGGGTTTCCTTGTCCTTCAAATCACATTGCATCATAATATTATTATAAATCAATTGTCCATTACTTGTTTTATGTAGTCACAATTTAATCATTAAAATTCCGCTAAGATTACTGAATTAAACATACAATAAAACGAGAAATAAATATTAATTTAGAAGTGCTATGTTACTTCAAGAAATGACTAATGAAGAATCCTATCTATCGTCTTTGCTCGTATACTTAGAAGCATTTATTTGAAGCTTTCAACAGTAGTTACAAATCATAACATTAAAATATCGAGCATGTTGGGTTATGTCGAGCAGTTTTATAACGCCCAGGCTTTTATTGTACACATGTCACTGCTGTAAAGCCTCATAGATTTATTAAGATTAAACATAAAAAACACATTAATCTATGGAGGTTTAAGCAAAATGAACATAAATATTTCGCTGTGGCATTTACAAAGCTTAGTATAATCATAAAAAGTGTTTATTTTTTAAATATTTGCTTTTAAGTTCATTTTAATGTCTTTGTTAATACGTTTACTTATTTTGTGCTTGGCAATAACATAATATAAGAGTTGGCAATGTTTTAAACAATTGCTTAAAACAAGTGTTTAAATCATTGTTTAAAACACTGAAAAAAAAACCTATTTAAAACATACATAAAAAAACCTATACCTACTTACACTTATTTATTTCATACAGTTTTTTTTGCCAATTTTGCATTACATTTTGAGGTTGTGGTGCATC
This sequence comes from Lampropteryx suffumata, assembly GCA_948098915.1. Classification (NCBI taxonomy): domain Eukaryota; kingdom Metazoa; phylum Arthropoda; class Insecta; order Lepidoptera; family Geometridae; genus Lampropteryx; species Lampropteryx suffumata. The sequence continues at coordinate 15,444,410 of OX402557.1, read as the reverse complement.
TGCGCATCATAAAAGATGTCCTCACGTACCGAGCGATGACTTTTCCATTTAAGGACTATATGTTCAAGGATGACCTATTAAAAAAAACACATGCGTCCGTGTGGTGGAAATCTTTAGGGCGTAAGTTAGATTCCGGAACCATAGATATAACTAATCAATTGTTTACGGCCACTGCGTCTTCCGCCGGAATAGAACGACTATTTTCGGCTTTTGGATTAGTGCATTCAAAAACACGCAACCGACTTGGCACAGAGAAGGCAGCAAAATTAGTCACGATCATGAGAGCGCTCAATCCGAAAGAACAATCAACTGTGGACGACTTAGATGTAGCTGACGAAGAATAAGTAGAGTACGATAAGGAAGGTGAAATGATCTGACATTAATGACATGTTGACTTTCCTAAAGTCATTAAAGATTAGTAGTTAAAAATTACTTTAATAAATACTTCTGATTTATTAGATAAGATATTTATTGGTGTTACTACTCACTATAAAAATCTCTATTATTGTTTTCTTTTGTAAGTAGGTACGTACCTAATAAAAAAAATTAACAAGAGGTGTTTTAAACTAAATTTAAAACATGTTTTCAAACATGGCAATTAAAACATTCCCAAAGAAAGATTAAAACATGTTTTTTTTTCGTGGAAAAAAAACACAATGTTTTGTTCTTTTTAAAAAAAACAATCGTACATTGTAAATTGATCGAGTTATTGTTTGACACCAACTTCACATTGTAACTAGCGATAGAAGCCGATAGAAATCGCAGCGATCCGTAATACCAATTCATCAATAGTAACTGAAAGCTATTAGTATCAATGTTGTTGATAGCAATAATGTTAGGTTTAAAAAAAAATATTCTCAAAAAGACAAGTATTGTCGCTTACATGAGAAAAAGTTTAACAATACAACAATTTAACAATACAATAAACAAAAGTTTAAAATAAATATAACTTAGTAGTAAGAAAGTCGTTTGAGCACTTGTGTTACTGTATAGGTAAGTAGGATTATTATTTACCGATACAATGCATCACGAAAACTTAGAAATAAGTGTCAACAATATGCCGTGAAAGTTTAGTTTTAAATGCATTGAATGAGCTCACATTTTTTATAATTGACGGTATTTGGTTATAAAGCTGTGCAACTTCAAAAGTAAACATTTTTTTGCCGTAGTTTGTACGCGCCTTCGGTAGAACCAGAAAACTGTTCCATAACCGCCCCACAGTTTATCTCGTGATCATGGCGCATGCAACTGTTTAGTACAGTTATGTATATACTATGTAAAACTATATGTATATATATATAAAACGTCTGCTTCTCCATTCCATATATTACTAATGAGCTAGTTAAACACTTCAATTTCATTTACCCAATCGCATCATGAAGAATGCTAACATTACGAGATGGTTTTTCGTCATAGACTTTTGGGAGCCTATTTTTTCTGTTTGCGAAGTTTAAAATTATTGCGTGACATTCTTGAAGATTTATCCTTGTCATTTTTATTTCTATAATAGTGATAGTACATAAATGCGACTGTACAGCCTTAGTCTTCCAGTGGAAAGTTCTAGACTACAGGACAAGTTATATCGTTACTTTTCTAAGTTTTACTACTTTACTGCTGCCACACATCCCCGTAGGATACAGTTTTACTGCACCAAGTTTATTTTGCGAAACGTTATGTCTTCTTACAAATATAAATGTTGTTAAGTTAGGTATTGCAAAGAAAACGATTCAACTCTACTCGGTATCAGTAAAACTGTAAATGAAGAATCATAAAATTGCCACAAAAATGTTTGTAATGTAATTGGCCATCAGCGTACATGTATTCCACACGTATCTATTTATTATATCTACTTTAATATTCCTAGCTGTAAGTTTTCCAAACATTCTAAAATAAAATAAAATAAAACACCGAGTTTATTACTCAGTGTTTTCTAATTAATCTTCTTTCATGTTTCAAATGAAGTGTTTTTAGATAAATATCGATTACATTTATTGCCCTTTATGGATCAGAATAGCCCTGGAATTTTTATAATTGGATGATATTGATTTTTGACAGTTTAGCGTGCCTTTCGAAATACGGAAATGCTCTGCAATCATTATTGCTTAACTTCGTCGATCTTTTAAGAACAAATAAATACTCGTAAACTGTGCTACAAGCGCATTTAAAATTATAGGCAAATATAAACTAAGAGAGACCCTAATTAAAACATTAACAGAAGTTCGGCTACACATATTTCAGCACTTAGCTAAAACGAAAAGGCACTCAGAACGCCGAGTCTTTATTAACTGAGTTAAATATTAGTTCTGCCTTGGAGCTCTTCAAACACCCCACCAAATTAGTTGAATAAAAAATGCAACGAATGTTAACACTGAAATAGGCAAGACAGACTTATTCCAAACTCGAATTCAGATCGTAATATAAGCAAAAAAAGAACTTACAGAAATGTACTGTTGAGCTATCTAAGGATCGGCCACAACAATCTAGATCACTGCGTTCACTACGTGAGGGCAGCGTTCCTAAGACATTGGTTGAATTGTCACGTAATACGCTGGGCTTTATAGGTGCATAACGGCTGGCACCGAGCCGGTGCCAGCCGTTATGCACCTGCAACCGAACCGACACCGCATTTACTGATTTTTCTTTCCTGCGGGTCTTGTTGGCAAGGTCGAGAGGTTAGTGTGGGTACCTGGGAAGGCCTGCGCTATCAAACAGAATCCCAGGCAGAGTGACGTCAGTGGAGATGAAACTTCACTCACCTCAGCTTGCTGGAGTGGATCCATGAACGAATGTTTTCAATTAAGTACAATTAACTCCTCTGTAACCCTTGGGTCACGCGACTTTTCTAAAAAATGCAAATATTTATAAGCATAGTATTTATACAGAACTATTAGAGAATCTACGCTTGGTTCTCGATCTTAGTTTGAGCTTTTATAATGATGCCTCAGGTGTTACTGTTAGCAATGTCAATGTTAGCATGCGCTGCATTTTATGTTATGTTCAGAAATTAAAATTAAAATATTGTAGGTAAAATATTATAATGATCTAGACATTTATATTTATCATATACTGACATTGTCATCCGAAGTGCCCCAACAGACTGCGAACTCAAGACTGCGATGTAAAAGTAACCTTAGCAAATTGGGTATGATCAGCGAAAACGACACGCCGTTGTGTTATTTTTGTGCTCAGTTGCAGTCCATGTCACATGTATTTGTGTGCCCACTACGAGTGATCTCCTGTTCTGTTCGCATAATGCCGTAGATGTAGCTACCTACTATTTAAATACAATGCAACAACAAAACATAAGATGAAGAAAAACGGTCATCCGTGCATTCAAAGGTACTGATTTCATTAAAAAACGTTGCCATACAAAGACACACTATTACCCGTTAGGGTAAAACTCTATTTCACTGTTTCACTTTTAAAACTTTCCTGAGTCACACTATATATTTGGTAAACACGGGTTTTACTCACGTATTATTTTGTCGATGGTGGCACCGACACTGTTTCGATTCATGATTCACGATGAAGATTCTCTAGATGAATCGTCGGTGCCTCCATCGACAAAATAATACGTGAGTAAAACCTGTTTTATCAATATGTAAATTTCACTGGTTTAATACCTGATGTCTGCGGCCGGGTTTTAATCAGTTTATTCACTGTAAATGTTAACAAAACTTAAAATTTTAGGTGATGTTTATAGTACAATCGACTTTTTTATAGATGTGTTTTCAAAAGTCGATGTATCCATCAAATATTCCACTTTAATTCGAAAGCGTCCGAGTAACTGTGTCGTTCAACTAAAAGCACTTTACGTTCAAACGGAATATTTTTTCATGGTAAACGCTTTTTGGTACACCAAAGAGGTTAAGTGGAGTTTTAATAAAGTTTTGCTACACGGAACGCTGCACCGACGGACGGGAGGCCACCAACACGTTATTAGTCAGTGAAAATATTTGCTGGAAATTTTTGGAGCAAAGATAATTTTGAAATGTGGTCTCAACTCGCTGTGAAATTATTAGCACTGGAATGTGGCACGTATCTAGCACATAAAATACATTTTAATCTTGTTTTATTTGACAATTTGCAAGCGATAACTAGCGGACCGCGGATCAAACACTCCCTGATGGAGATTCTCTAGATTAATGGAAACAAAATTCGACAAAATACATCGTGAGAACAACTTGTATTTATCAAAATGTTAATGTTTATCAACTCACGAAAGTTATGAAATTAAAACACTGAAAAATATTTAAAAGTTGAGGTAAATAAACATTTAAAGTGGGGTTTAATTTTTTATTTATTGTATTGGGGCGTCAGTATCCCCTATTACCGGCTAAACCACTGAGGAAACATGATTTTTTCAAAATACTTGGATATATGATTAAATTTCCAAGGAACATTGTAAAGGCCAGTAAGGATTTACTAGAAATTAAGTAACAACCATACTTAGAAACATTAAAAAAAATGCGTGAGTGTCGTGGAACACTCGGTTGGAACGAAATTCCTAACCTTATTATTATTTATAAACGTATTATATTTTTGATTTCTAAATACAAATGAATGAATTACTAGCGTCTGAGAGCAGTTAAATGAAACGCAGAAATAACTAAGGAATTGAAGGAATGGTAAGAAATTTCGTAATTAATATATAAATAAATAAATAATGCCGGACATTTAACACAGCGTCATCTGGCCCCAAAGTAAGCAGAGCTTGTGTTATGGGTACCAGATGACTGATATACTACTTATATACTTATTTTTTTTTTAAATACATACATATTATACATAGAAACAACCAGACCCGAGACAAATACTTGCAGATTATACAAACATTTGTCTCGCGGCGGGAATCGAACCCGCAACCTCAGAAGGTTGCGGGTTCGATCCGTCTCAGCCGGACCTTAGCCCACTGCGCTACAGAGGTTGTCAAATTATTAAATAAATAAATAAATTGTCAATATTTCGAGTTTCGAGTTGTGAAAATAATTTTTTTTATTGTGCATCATTAAAATAATCTAGTTCATTCGTTCATTCGTTCATCTAATTAATTCATTTGTGTCACCCTATGAATAACCGCCTACACCAAAGCAAGTATCGTGACGGAAATTCGTGACGGAAAAATCTTACACTTTTTTTGCCTAGCCCCCATCAGCAGAGTCCGTATCGTGCGATAAGGAACTTCGTTCTAAAAACATAAGGCACATACCATTGTTCTTTTAAACTAACAAGTCGGTTTTTAATTGGTTTGAACCTGACCGCTAGTCATTCATATCGTTACTGGGTTCGGAAGCCTAATTGTGCGTGGGTACATGGCGATGGGCCATTTTATATATATCATGCATGGTCATTAGTACGCACTGGGCCTAAGAGGAATGAGAAAAGTCGAGACCAAATCCCAATGCGATAGCAACTTCAACTATCATATTCATTTAATTTTACTAAGAATTACGGAGTGCGGTGTAGTACGGGATCTTTTATTAAATGTTCTGTTTAAGTTAGGGTCTCTAGAGGGCATAACTTGTTTCCTGTCCGGGGTATTGCACACGATATGTTTTCTAAATGTACGGAATTTTCTTTAAAAATTGTATGAGACTGTGACCCGACCTTTAAGTATATGCAATCTTTTTAACCGACTTCAAAAAGGTTCTCAATTCATCCGAATCTTTTTTTTTATGTATGTTCACTCAAAGACGCCTGAATAGATTTCAAAAAATCTTTTTTTTGTACCAAAAAGGGTATACTTCCCAGGTGGTCCCATTTAAATTTTATCGAAATTGGTTGAGTGGTTTTTAAAAAATCAACAAATATCTAAAAATTGTGTACATTAATGATATTTTCGTTTACTCCGAAACCTCGCTGTCTGTGTCTCTGTGGCAGTGCGTTTAGTTGGCCTAATATAGGTATTATATATAATATGGCCTAATATGGGTGTTATATATAAACAAAATACATCTACTTTCCACTAAAAATGTATTATAGGCCCAAATTTCATTCTATGAAGTCGGTTTTCCTTTTAGTTTTTAAAGCGTAATTATTACTGCTACTTTTACAACTACGCTGCTTTTAATATATACGATATGATTTGCAATATAACCAAAGTTTAATAAATAAATAATGCTGGACATTTCACACAACATCATCTAGCTTCAAAGTAAGCAGAACTTGTGTTATGGGTACCACAAGACTAATACTTATATTCTTTTTTTGTAAATACAAACATATTATATATAGAAACACCCAGACCCGAGACAAAGGCTTGCAAATCATACAAACATTTGTCCCGCGGCGGGAACCAAACCCAGCCCAGCAAACCAAACCACCCAGCCGGGCCTTAGCCCACAGAGCCACAGAGGTTGTCAAATTTGGTTACTACCTTCATTTGTGTTGAAAACCTTGATTCGTATAGGTAATAATAAATTAATCAAGCGTATGTTACTACTCATAGAATAAGTTTCCGAAGTTAGTATGAATAAGAATGACTTGTGGCCAGGTCCCAAGCCGCTTAAATACCCTTTAGTTAGAAATACTAAAAAAAATATGCGGCTTCAGGTTTACAAATATATTACTCGACATCTGGTAAAGCCTAACTTAGCCGTGATAATTGTCTCTGTAATTTAATCATTATATCCTCATCATATATAGAAACAGTGATTGTTAACCCTCAATCCCCCGCCGGCTAGTACTGGCACTGACCTCTACCGAAGATGGCCATTTAAAAGCTTAATATTTGTCAAACGAATATTTCTATCGAAAAACTGTTTAAACACCTCATAATATATTTAAAAGACCTATCAATCGATATGTCACACGATGCTACTCTATCGTATAAATAAAAAATAACCCCATTTTACACGATATCTTTCCATGGTATCCCTAAAAAACAATTTTGCATCGTTTTTATTTCATAACTTTGTAGGGGTAACTAATACGTATTACAAAAGTTTGTGTGATGTGCATAGATGTTTGTTCTGTGTCTGGGGTTTATACAGAATAGTAAGTATGTATGTATTTAAACAAATTTAAGTATAAGTCATTTTGATATTCACGGGCTTTACTCACGTATTTTTTTGTTAATGGAGGCACCGACACTGTTTCGATTCATCTAGAGAATCTTCATCAGGGTGAGTTTGATCCGCGGTCTGCTTGTTGCCGCTCGAGTACACGGTTCGCACTGCGGGTGACGTATCTCGCGGCGCGGGTCATGTGTGCAGGTAGATGTATAATACGTGAGTGAAACCAGTGTTTATAAAAATGTAGTATAGTACAACTCACGACAGTTTTGAAAGTATTCTATCAGTCATTTGTTTTTTTATAGTACAAGCATATAACTCAGGTTGAGGCCAGTCGATGCTGAGTAAATTATTGTTTACCTATTTTTTATTCATAAAGATTGGTTTGTTATGCGTATTTATATATCTTGTCTGTCCTTTCTGGCCATACGTAAACTAACGTGTTTTGTACTAAAGACACTCAAGCATCGAGCATAAGATCGATGTGCCTTATTACGGATTCATAATAGCATCTCGAGGACAAACAAATTGGAGCCGCCACCCGCCCAACTGCGCCCTATCGATTCCAGCCTTTGTGAGACGAATTGGATCTGCACACCCGCTATTTACTAATAGAAGATAACTCACCGCACCTCTAGCAGTAATTTTTAGTAATATTTCTGTCATGACGGTCATAGATAAATTTAAACAATTGTTTTGCAAATAGAATTTTGACGACTAACGAAAATTCAAATCTTTCAAAAATATATATCTCATAATAGCATAAGACCATGTAAACCTATGAACATCTGTGTCCTTGGGCAGTGATAACGGATGTCACAACTCTAACGCTATGAATAACCTCTCGTTCACAGCTAAGCACTCGCCCGTTGTACCATCAAGATCGTCAATAGGTAACTGTTAAATTGTACGTATATTTTCAATAGTACATATCTTATACAAATCTTAATTCAATTGATCATCATTAGCCTTTTCCATTAGGATCCGTGAAAACCGATCTTGGCTCATCCCATTCAAGTTTGCAGTTCAATTACTTTTAATCTAATCTCCCGTAAATGCCAGTTCAAATTTAGCAAAAACAGAATTCCACCCCAGCAACATTCGGAAATCCGTTCAATTTGTTGATTACCTCTTTTGTAAAGAACGAATCGCGGTTCTAATCAAAGCGTTCTCTGTAGATCCAATGCAAATAATCGACGAGTCCCTGAATCCAAATATTGCTTTTGCTATTGCGTTACTAATCCAATTTCATTACATTTTTACATTTTACAATATAAAGTAAAGGTACCTATCAGTAAGGTTTTGAAGCGAACACTCAAGTTCTTCTCCTGAAAACGAATTAACTTTTACAACATGGCCACAAAAATGGAGAGGATAATAATGAGTAGAGTTTAGAAATAATACACGTTACTTGACAACACTGAAGGTGAAACAGGATCAATGATAACATACGAATACATTAGGTACTTATAGTGAACAAGATGAACAGATTGCTGACTAAGCTACCCATTAACTACCTATTACGGTAGGTCATAATAGGTGGTTTTCAGTCAGGGCCTGGGTATAGGGTGACATTATAAATACATACTTATTATTATTAATATACTTAATATTCTTACTTATTAATAAATAGCATAAAATGTATGTAACAAAAGCTTTACATAGGTATCATGTGTAGAAACTTAAAATTATGTCAAAATTAATTTAAAAACTTGTCGATGTAACTAATGCAGCTTCTTCTCGTGTGTTTTTTTTCAAAGTTTGACTCCTCTCCTTGATCTTTGTATACAACACGACAGCAACTTTGAGTATCGAGTATTCAACTAAATTATTCTATAGCTTCTGTCCACAGCTTTGCTCGCGTTACATCTACACAAAAAGTAGTCTAGATGTTATTCCAGGTCACAGACAACATCTATGACAAGTTTCGTCCAAATCCGTACAGACGTGTAGCCGTGGAAACAAGTAGAAACAAGATACTATCAAATTTATATATTTTACTAGCCACCCGCCCCGGCTTCACACGGGTTTATTTACGACATCACATTAGAAACCTCTAAAATTATCAGTGTTTCTCTACTATATTATGCATGCATTATACATATAATAATAATAATAAAATAATAACAAGACATTTTACACAGCATCATCTGGCAAGTAAGCAGAGCTTGTGTTATGGGTACCACATGACTGATATACTACTTATATACTTTTTTTTTTGTAAATACATACATATTATACATAGAAACACCCAGACCCGAGACTAATACTTGCAGATCATACAAGCATTTGTCCCGCGGCGGGAATCGAACCCGCAACCTTTTGTTTCTCAGCCGGACCTAAGCCCACTGCGCCACAGAGGTCGTCAAACCGCACCTATTAAAAAAAACCGCAACAAAATCCGTTGCGAAGTTTTAAAAATCTAAGCATACATAGGGACAGACAGACAGCGGGAAGCGACTTTGTTTTATACTAGGTAGTGATTTAAAATTTTATAAATAAAATCAAGTACATAAAACTTGATAGCTTCAAATTTATTATAAGTATATGTATTTCATATTTATTATAGGTATAAATTGAAGGGCTAATTATACTAAACAGTCGACGCTGGAGTGAGAACTCGAGTATGGATAGCATCCACGCTATCAAACAGCTGAAAGCCGAGAGTGCCTAAAGTCCACAGGCCCATGCATTTTGCCTTTGTAGACTATGGAAAGGCTTTCGACACTTTCGAGCACTGGACAATATTTCGCTTCGTCGTCTAATCGCCTCTTCATCATGCTCAAATATCACTTCTGGACATTGGGTATGTTGTCCGAAATTCGACGTTGCACAAAGGTCGTGAAAATGGGTACGCGGATTGCCAGATTGAAATGGTAATGGACACATTTGGCAAGAAGGGACGAAGTGATCCCTTTGCCCAATATGCGGTAACGGAGTGGTGGCCAATATATGCTCAACTGTCAAAAGCCAGACCACCTGCCCGTTGGTCAAATGACATCGTAAGCGTAGTCGGGAACCACTGGATGAGACGTACTAGGGACTGGAAAGAAGAGACCTATACCCAGTAGTGAGTGCATTGGGAATGAAAGATGATGATAATGAGATGACGCCGCGCAGGTGTAAATTGTAGCATGAAAATGATTGTGTCAGAAACGAATCAAAGTGAATGTGTACAACTACCTAATGCTAAAACTGTTTGAAGAAACCGCTACCTCGGCCTCTAGGGAAAAGTAATAAGTTTGCGTTTAGTCGTTTTAGAAAGCGTTTCAAGGGAATTAACTTGTCAGTTCTATTAAATATTAATTTAGACTGTGCATTAGGTAAACTCAAGGGCATCAGCGGCATATTTTGATAGAAAAGCTATTTATATTTTAACTTTAATAATTTAATAATAGACCAGCTGTTGCCCGCAATATCAATACTGCTGGTATCTGGTAATACCCAATTTTTAATAAATAATGTTATCAAAGTCAAAAGATACGTTATTCTATACAATCACAAACATCACTTTTAAACGTCTTACATACTAAGTGAATTTAGGTGCCAATTCCTCCTAACCCAAGCCCGAGAAGAACCGACAAGAAACTCGTCTTGGTCCTAGCGCTATTCTGCATGATCCATCTTATACGAGTAACTACCTTAACTAAGAAAAACTAGTACAAGAGAGTTTATACATTTGAAATGTGTCGGTTAACTATCTGAGGGCAGAGCGACATGCATAGTTATCAATAATATAGTCATTTAAATTATAATACGCTTTCTTGAAAATACTACCCTTTATGTACATATGCTATGCTTAATTGGTAGTTTAGTTATTTAGTTATTTGACTCAAAGCTAATTTTAAAAAAGAGAAGTGAAATATTTTTTGATGTAGTCCCTTGGCAGAGGCAAAACTTAGTTGTGTAGGTCTCTCAGCTTAATTGGCGGCCCGTGCGGTGCGTAAGTCTCCATCCTTGTGCATTAGTAGTTTAGCGAGAGCTTTTGATCATGTTATATCATAATGATGGATTTAAGAAGTTATAACTATCGCGTTCTTGTATTTACCAAGTGTCTTATAAAACTGGAACTTTCAATGTCTGGATCCATGGATCTTCATTTCTTCTAGGAACAAAAATGATGAAAATGATGAAATGAAAATATGGTATTTGCATAGAAAAAATCATGCAAGTCTGATATCCGAAACATCGAAAGCGTCGTCGGTGCTACTTAAGCGACTCATCACGCACACTAGGATAGGATAGATTATGGCGATTATTTAAGGTCATGCATAAGTTGTGATAAAAGTTTCAGAATTCTGTAATAGTAATTTACGTCGACATTATATAACTGTTTCATGCTAGGGTTATTATTTAACTGGCCTCTCATGTCAGTTGGTAGTAGATCTGCATTCTGCGCTGTAGATTCAATTCCTTTCCCAAAGTAAACATTATACCTATGATAAACATAGATGATTGTTCTTTGTCTGGGTGTTATAAAGTATCATACGTATGTATTTAGAAATATATAAGTATTCTATCAGTCATCTAGTTCCCTAAGTAGAAGCTATACTTAGTTTGGAGCTAGATGGTGATGAGTGGATTGTCCACCATTATTAATTTATTCACATGATATTCAGACAGAATAATAGGTATTGGAAGGTCTACGCGCATTAAAAATTTTAGATTAATATTAACTCATAAATTGGCGATCATTATCAGGTAGAGAGTCATCTATATACAAGAAGCAAAAACTTTGTACTTACTTCTTTTACGAAAATTGCGCAGACGGAGGAGTATGAAATTTCGTACACTTATAGTTTATATAGAGGAGTGCTATAGAGGAGTTTTTAGTTATGCATTAAAATACATTAATTATTAATGAATCATTGTCGAATTTCGACCAGTGGGCGACCATTAGTATTACTTAATACTTTCGTGTATAATTAAATAAATAAATAAACAATGCCGGACATTTCACACATTATCATCTGGCCCCAAAGTAAGCAAAGCTTGTGTTATGAGTCCCACATGACTGATATACAACTTATGTATATACGTAGAAACACTCAGACTCGGGACAAATACTTGCAGATCATACAATCATTTGTCCCGCGGCGGGGTCGAACCCACCTTCTACGTCTCAGCCAGACCTTAGCCACTGCGCCACAGAGGTCGTCAATTAAACATGTGGGTTAACATTTATATTTTTTATGTATTAATTGCTAAAATGAAAACGTATGCATGTTTATGTAAAGCTCGCCGAATTTCTGGCAAAGCTTTTAAGTCTTGTAAGCCTCGAATGAAATCCACATGACATTACTTTACTTATCATTTGTTACTTTGGAACCGATCCAAGATTAACGTTTTCAGGATACCGCAATGAAATACGCCTTACTCACTTCCGATCTATCTTAATTTTGCGCATGATGAGCAGTTTTTCAAGCATTCGTTCCATTTCGCACTGGAAAGTATACAGCTTGCATTATTAGGTTCTTATTCAGCTATTTTGACCTTCAAGCACATGTAAGTCAATGATTAATGATGTTTTGCTTCTGTCACTTAGGTGCTAAAGAGTTTTGAGCGAAAGTAGCGTTGTAAACATAAAAAACCGGCCAAGTGCGAGTCGGACTCACGCACGGTTCCATACAAACCTGTAGGTATATAAGTAAAAGTTCCCCACCCATCACGACAATCGAGTCATAGTTATGGTATTTTTATTGCAAAATGAATGGATTTCATTGGTTATTAAAAATATTTCTATTATATGATGTAACTAAAAACTTACAGTTTTCGCAATTTTTCCTCTATCTATGCTATAAGACGTTACTTTGCACCAAATTTCAAGATTCTGAGTTTACGGGAAGTATCCTGTAGGTTTTGATTCTCTTGCGAGTGTCGAAAATTTGCGGAAATTTGCGGCATAAAAAGCTGTATCTTTTGATTGCGTTGGCTTAGAAGTTTGAGTTTTTCACAGCTTTAAGGGACAGTAGACTTGAGTATTTGATATAAATTTCAGCTTAATATAAAAGAGTCTTGACAGACAGACAGACGGACGGACGGACAACAAAGTGATCCTATAAGGGTTCCGTTTTTTCCTTTCGAGGTACGGAACCCTAAAAATAGATTGTCCAATTGTTTGGAAACAAACTAAGCTTGCATACAAATCGGAGATCAAATGTTAAATTTAAATTAATTAAATTTAAAGTCACAAAACTCAGAATATGAAGACTAGATTTTTTATGAAATCCATTCTGAAGCCTGCTATGATATGACTCATCTAGCTCAAAGCCCTGAAATTAACGAATTAAACCAATTTAACCAAATTAATTATATATATTAAATGAATGACATAGACTTTGTAATTCGGTAATTGAGAACTCGAAAATCTTAAAAACTAGATTTCTTAACGAATTTGACAATAAATACTCTTAAAAACACAATAATTCCTTACATTTATAACATTTACATTAGGGGTGCAACTTAGGGAAATGCTTCTTTCACGTTCTGATTGTGCTTACAAAACAACACTGTAGGTTAAGCACACAGCTAATGCGTTCTCCTTATCTATTTCATATTCCTTTCTCGTCACACACACGTTCACATTGTGGGCTGACAGTACCAACCTCTCACAAAATGGGTTGGTACCATCTAACTGCCAACTGTACCACCACGCGCGCTCATTGGTCAGATCAAATAGTGCGCGTTTCTTTAGCTTCCCGTTACACAATTCCATTTCTTTTCACGAAATCACTCCCACAGATTGCAGGGAAACGAGAGAAAAGATGTTACACATCAAAAACACGCCAATGCTCCATAGATTACTACCCAAAACACGTATTTCAAGGTCAATTTATGCATGGTACTCGTGTATAGCGAAATAAACAGATCAATAGTTACAAAGACGAATAGCTTTTTAGTCCCAAAGTTTATTTACAGAATACACAATGCTTTCAATTCATTTAACAGTATAGCATGTCCTCACCTGTGATGTAGCACTTTCTTGATAACACGCGACGTGCAAGCGATGGAGCGTGCATTATTGAACCGGCCAGCGATTTATAGGGAGTGTGCACGGATACAACTGAAATAAATTGTTCAAGGCAATTCTACTTCGGATTAAGAGTTCACTGTTTGCTTATTTTAGCTCTACGAGTATTTTGTGACATTAAAAAGAACTGTAATTTTATTTATTTTAAACATAAATATAAAAAAAACAAAATTACAACAAAACTACAAAATTAACATAATTTTTATAAATAGTATTAAATTATGACACCATAAGAAAAGTACATTATTTAGATTAGGTGCCTATTTATATTATCTACCTAGTTATTATTTTACCAGCACATCTACCAGCTACCTACTCTTTTTGTTGTAAGATCGATGTTAAATTCTAATGACACAGTCATGGCAAAACCTCAGTGGTTTATTAGTGTTATGTTAAGTACTTTTGTTAATTATGTTAAAAAAAACATGCTCACAACCTTTAAGGGTACACTAGTCAACGGCAAAAAGTAATCAGTGAGCGCCGCTAAATTGCATGCTATTTCACTTAGCATATTGTATGAAAAGGATAGCAATTACGAGATAGTATTATATTGATTTCTAATCATATGCTACATAAAACAACCGCGTAAAAAATCTTGAACCGACTTTTGACTCCAAGAGCCTTCACTAAAGACTATTAATATATACAGGTGACGCTTCGAGCGCCATCTTGAAAAAACGTTTTTGGCCGATATCTCGGAAAATATGTACTATAGGGCAAAAGTTATTGAGACCGTTATTTCAGATAATAAAATTTCGCATCTGCTGTGGCTTGTAAACTTTTTAGTTAAACATACCCGTTACGATTTATGGCCCATTTAATGAACCGGTTTTTCTATCGCGGCCGATAACTTTTGAAATATCAGATAAATCAATAAAATGCAACTGTCTATTTTTAAAGATCAGTTTATTCTGTACAACTTTTGTTTCAAACTTTTTTTTTCAAATGTCCATACTTTTTGAGTAATAGGACGTTTAATGTTGGACTACCGGGCGTAAGGTTGAAAATTTTAAGATACGCTTAGAATATAATGGTACAAATTCAACAAATAAATTAAAAAAAATATCCCGATTGTTTATGTTGTAAAAAATTAATAGTTCAATTCCTTACCTGCAAGCTTAGACTGCACTTTGATTTGCGAGAATTGCACGGCGGAAACTTGTACTAATCAACCGACGGTGAACCTCGACTCCAACGAGGAGTCGGTTGATGTTGACGAGTTTAACCACGAGAACGAGGAATTCATCGAGGCTTTACAGTCCTCTTTGTATTCATCCGAAGAGGGTCACGAAGATGAAAAGAAAACATCCAATATAATAGAATTTTCGCCGCCTCCAAAACGGTCAAGAATTTAATAAAATTTTGAATTTGTATTTGTTTTATGTTTTTTCTAAAAATAAATTTTAAATACTTTTTTAAAAATTTTCACCTTGTGTTTTCTTTTATTTTATTAAAGCATTTGAACATAACATAATGAATTATAATTACTAACTATTTTTTAGTTGAACGAAATATAATAAAATAAAATAAAAAAAGTTTGTTATTATTGCAGGTAAGGAATTGAACTATGAATTTTTTAATACATAAACAATCGGGATATTTTTTTAAATTTATTTGTTGAATTTGTACCATTATATTCTATGCGAATCTTGAAATTTTCAACTTTACGCCCGGTAGTCCAACATTAAACGTCCTATAACTCAAAACGTATGGACATTTGAAACAGTTGTAGAGAATAAACTGATCTTTAAAAATGGATTAATGCATTTTATTGATTTATCTAATATTTCAAAAGTTATCGGCCGCGATAAAAAAACCGGTTCATTAAATGGGCCGTATATCGTAACGGGTAAGTTTTACAAAAAAAATTACAAGAAACAAAAGATGCAAAATTTTATTCTCTACAATAATGGTCTCAATAACTTTTGCCCTTAAGTGCATGTTTTCCGAGATATCGGCCAAAACCGTTTTTTCAAGATGACGCTTGAAGCGTCACCTGGATCTGTCAGCATTTTGTGATTTTATGCTCAGTAAGTGATTCTAAACCTTATACAAAAAAACAATTTGGATCGGAAATTTAGTGCAAAGTTAAATGCTATTTTGACTGGCCTATTAGTTTTGGTTGTTAAACATCAGACGGTGGAGTGATCATCCTTCGACGCTTGCATGGAAAGAAAATCGGCTAGTTTACTCTTAATATCCAGGCTTGGTAGACACCTTTCGTTGTCGTCGTCGTCGTCGTCCGACTAAACCCCTAAATCCGGAAATATTATCAAAATAGTTAGATATAAGATTAAATTACACTAGATTTTGAGTAACAAAGAAACTTTAAAAAAAAAATTTGTCGGTAAAGTCGTTTTATGGACGACAATTTTACGTGATAACGTCATCAGAAAACATTGATGAAAAATTGCATACTTTAGCCTATTAAGATGTGTCACATGCCGAACGCTTAGGCCGATCTAGCCTCTCTATCGCTCCACGCTCTCGCTTGCACGCTCGGCTTAGGCGTAACGTGACAATTTTTCGTGCGTGCCGGCGTTGATCGATTTATAAGACGTTATCACGACAAAAACCGAAAACCTCCATACAATTTATTTTCTAATTATGAGATATTGTATTGACTTGGGACGTGACTACTAGTAATTCTTATCCATATTGACTTCGGAAGATGTCACTGTGCGTGGTAACATGCGCTTTTCCAATTTATTATTCCATAGATTATATTATATTCTACAGACTATATGTATGTATTTACAAAAAATAAAATAAGTAGTATATCAGTCATGTGGTACCCATAACACAAGCTCTGTTTACTTTGTGACCAGATGATGCTGTGTTAAATGTCATTAATTATTTATAGAATAAAAAATAAACATCGACCAAATCGCCAAAAAAGTGGTACATATCTATATTATATTATAAATTCCAAAGTGTCTTACTGTATGTCTATTTGTCTGTATGTAAGGCTTAATAGATGTCTGTCTATTTAGATAGGTAATTGATTCAGGCGTGACTTTGCGGTAATCCATTACAAAACATTAAATAGATGGACAAATATTTAGTTCTATTCCGCCAATCTATTCCCAAAGATGCATAGAGACGCATGCGTCTGCGTCGTGTCTAACTCTTTGTCTGTCTATTTGTTTGTTTGTAACCTTTTCATGGCTAAGCGACTGAAAGGATCTTGGTGAAATTTGGTAAGGATTTACATTCTATCTTAGGGAAGACATTTTACCTACATTTTATTTTTTTACATTTTACCTTCCTTTTACCTACACGATGTGCGTACGAACCCGTGTGCGCACATCGCTTCTATAGTATAAAGAGTGGCTATTATAAAATAAATACAGCCGAACTGAAATTGCGCCTTTTTATTTGGAAATCGGTTAAAAATAATTTCAATTTAAGAGTTCTGAATAGAACCGACTAGGCAGTTGCTGAAACTTTTCTCATTATTGTGCTTTCATTCAAATAACTGTCATAAAGGGCTGATTGCTTTTAGAAAAAGATTTTATGAAATAATCCCATTAAAATTCAAACAAACTTACTCAAACGAAATACCAGCTTTGTATATTTCCCCAGCTATAAACCAACCCACTATAAAAATTCTACCCAACAAAATTTAGTGGAAATATTTGGATCGGCACGACATTGACCGAGCAACTCGCATTATTCAATGTAGGTTGATACAAAGTTATGTTTGCGATCGTAAAGAAACAGACCCCACGCACTAACTTTCGCTTTTCATTGGAAGAACAAATATATATTTTGGTATCGGCGATAAAAACAAGTTTGCTTGTGCCCGTTCAGTTTACCCTTTTGGCAAATCCTTTATCCTGTTTTTTATACCTTGTGCACAGTGGATATTAAGCTTAGTAAGTCTTCTTATATCTAAAAATAACTAGAATCCCGTGGCATTAAGAAAACGCCAAATACGACAAGCCGTCGGAATCAAATCTACGTCTTTTTCGTCAGATCTAACAACACAAGGCTTCTACGCGGCAAACCAATTTAGATATCAGATCGATAACATCGTATTATTTTGGTAGAAGTCGTCTGCTGTGGAGTATTACGACATCGATTGTCAAAAGTAATGTTGGTCGTTCCATCGTTCAAAACTAGTTGTAACAATTTAACTGAATAGAACCCAAGAGTCTAAACACACTTCACAGACACTGTCGTAGCCTCTGTAGAGTCATTGTTTGATTCGTAACGCGCCGTAGCATGGGCCCTAGCTTAAACTTAACTTAACTTAACTAAATAAATAAATAATGCCGGATATTTCACACAGCATCATCTGGCCCCAAGGTAAGCAGAGCTTGTGTTATGGGTACCACATGACTGATATACTATTTATATACTTTTTTTTTGTAAATACATACATATTATACATAGAAATACCCAGTTAGGTTTACAAATATTAGTTAACGAAGCGTAGGACGACCCCCCACCCGATGGTCTGATGACATTATTTTTCGATGCACCCAACATCGTCATTTCCTTCATCAACATTGTTCTAAAGCCTCCCAAAAGCTATTATTTCGATGGGCTTCATTTTAAAATTAACTACTTATCTTATTACTTATTACTTATTAAATGAGATTTTGGCCACTAGTTTAAACAAATATAAGCGTTATTTATTCCAAATTTCCAAGGTTGTAGTTTAATAAATAAATAAATAAATAATCCCGGACATTTCACACAACATCATCTGGCCCCAAAGTAAGCAGAGCTTGTGTTATGGGTACCACATGACTGATATACTACTTATACACATTTTTTTTTGTAAATACATACATATTATATATAGAAACACCCAGACCCGAGACAAATACTTGCAGATCGTACAACATTTGTCCCGCGGCGAGAATCGAACCCGCAACCTTCTGCTTCTCAGCCAGGTTTTAGCCAACTGCACCACAGAGGTCGTCAAGTTTACATGCTATAATCAAACAGTTTTTCCAAAATATAATAGTTGTCCAACTACGTTTGATCCACTGTATTCAAAGAAGTATTATTAGAATACATTTCAGCTCACTATTCGAGGGTACGACGTGATGGTATCCTGGCCATTACGTCACCTGCGCTGACAGGTGATATATATCGGCTGGTCATTATTTTGTTTTCGCATAAGGGCGGATATCCACTATAACAGAGCGGAACAGAGATATGTAAAATCAATCAAGGATATGATTTTTTACTTTGTTTTTTATATCCATTCAGCTAAGGATACCGGTCTCAGGGAAAGCTAAAACTGTGCTTAATGCGGCTTAGGTATAACCGATTAGATACATATTTTTAATGTTAAATGTTGGAATCTATAGTTACGTGGTTAAAAGTCATATCAGCCAGCGAATATATAATATACAAATAAAAATACTGTGTCACTTATTTTGCTTTTAATAAAAGTACGGACCTGCTTGTAGTTCGTTTACTAAAGTTTCAGCAGTGTTTTCTAATATTGAATAGATATTTTCCTTTTCATACACATTACAGAGTTCAACAACTGAGGTCGAGATGCGAGACTGGCTCCAATACACGACGTTGGTAGTTCACTATTAAATTATGAGTTGCCCAAAGTTGTTGGCCCTTCGATACACCTTAATAAAAAAAACATTCTCATGATATTGGCTAATGAAATATTTTGTTATACAAGTTTATTAAAGTTAAGACGCAAATGAGCAAAAGCAAATCAGCAAATGAACGTTTGTATAGAAAAAATATCTGTTTTAGCACTATTTAGTGGCTCGTTAATTTAATGCGTTTAATATGCGTTGCGTTTTATAGTTTCGACTGTATAACGCAACATAATGCTGAGTCGGACACCAATTGGTAACAGCACACTTGGACGATTGCGAGACACTCAATCTTTAGTTTAGTTTAGTTTAAGTTGTCTTTTCTGTTTTACTTTGTTTTAGAGATTAACTTTAGAAAGTGTTTTTTGTTTTTATTTTTTCTGTTTCACTTTGTATTTATTTTCAGTTTACCATATTGTTTTTTTTATGTGTATGTTACAAATAAATATATTTTCTTTCTTTCTTTCTTTCTAATGAATAATAGTTACAAAAGATGTATTTTCAATATTTTGTATCTTTTTCCTCGTTTGAAATTGTTTTTAACCGACTTAATAAATAAAAGAGTTTACTCCATTCGTTTACTTTATTCGATTCGTCTATATATTTTTTATACATGTGTTCGCGGATAACTTCGTCGTTTATGAACCGATTTTAATGATTCTTTTTTTGTTAGAAAGGAGTTATCCCTAGGGTGGTACCATGATAAGGAAACCAGGATCTGATGATGGCATCCCAGAGAAATCGAGGGGAACTTTCGAAAATCGTAGTGGCGACTAGTGCGTTTGTTTATTTTTTATTAAAGTATTTTAAAGCACTACTATTTAATGAAGGTCTGGAGTCGATCTGATGATGGAGCCGAAAGACAGTCAAAAGAACTCTTCAACGATTTACAGCAATTACCTGGTGTTTGGGCTTGATTAATTTGTATTGATGAGAATTGTACACCTAGATAGGTTGTGACTGTCATTAGGGGTCTGATGATGAAGACGAAGGACAGTCAAGGGAACTCCTCAACGTTTTACAGTAGCTACCTTGTGTATATACATGAAGTCGGTTGTCTTTAAATAATCACCATCTTCTTAAATTCGTCAAGATTTGAGACCGAGTAGGTATAGTACATACTCCTATTTTTGGTCCCAAATCTTTGGATGCAAAGAACAGGTAAATATACTGGTATATTAAAACAGGATATACAAAATAATGAAACCCATGAAAATTTTAAATAAACGCGAGCTTTGTAACAAAAATCTTTATTCATTTTGGCGTGACACGTTAAATTGGACAAAGGGTTTCCTTTTTTAGCCAGCCCCACTTTCCAGTTAAATTAACAATCCGAGCCGCGTAATTTCTTGTGTGTTATACATTAATTTGTTATCAGTGTTTTCGAAATATTATTTTGTAGAAAGTGTTGCCATGAGTTTATTTCTAACATAAAACTCCAATGCCTATTTTTATGCTTGTTATAAAATGTTTCTCCTAAGGTTAATATCGAAAACCTTTAAACGAGCAATTCTTGTATATATGTAGAAGTATGTATGTATATATATATAATCTGAATCTTGGAAACGGCTCTAACAATTTTCATGAAAGTATGCGGGGGTTTCGGGTGCGATAAATTTTCTAGCTAGGTTTCATTTTTAGAAAACTTCGTATTATCCGTTTTTTATACCGAGCAAATATTATTCATCTAGATACTTATTAAGCACCGACACTATTTCGGCTCGGCTTTTTGACCCGTTTAGCAAACGAAATAACGCTGATTTTAAGTCACCACCACGGTCACATGAGCATAAATCAACGGGCAGGGCTAGTGACTAGGTCAAAGTAAGCTTTCATAATCAGAGTGAACAAAACCGAAGAGATTCCACAAAGTTAAGCAATATTTTACAAAACCATTTTAAAAACGGAATTTCATGCAAATTCTATCTTACGTTCAAGGGCTCCGAAGGGGTCGTGTGGGTTTTACGGCGCCATCAACTGCAGATGTTATGTCATATTCTCTAGATCCCAATATAATGTTCGCTACATTGCTTTCTTGAATTACATTTATAAAATAATTACAGATATGAACAGAATAATATAAAATCACTGATAAAAGCAGCCAGAATACTAGCGGCATTGCCACGTTGAATGGCAATGCCAATAAGCTGGTCCGGATGTAAATTATATATTTTCTGTTTTGAGTTTGTAAATATTTTTATTGGCTTAGCCATTTGAGAGTTTATATGCCCTAACTCTTGACTCTACACAACTTTTTGCTTATAATTGTTAATATTTTCTCTTGTAATATATTATTGTGTGAATATTATGGGTGTTTTTATATGTAATTATTTCCAAAAAAATATAGTAAGTATATCAGTCATGTAATTTCCATAACACAAGCTTTACTTACTTTGATACATTATAACACCCAGACACTAAACAAACACCTATGTTAATAATGTTAACCGAAATAATGTAAACCGAATTCGCAACATACAGCGCAAAAAGCAGAGTTACTACTAACTGAGCTGACATGCCAGTCAAGGTTTTATAATTACCACTTTATATTTTTTTGAATAAATTAATTTCAATCATCGAGGACTTGCGTCAACGTACCAGCTGTTCTCGTGTTGAACGGTCTGATACGTGATAATATAAAGAGACCTGATGAAATGGTTTGGCTATTGGTGTGGGATGCTATTTAAGTCGATACCCTGGCCACAGTTAGAGCAGGCGCGACGCCTAAATGTACCAAGGGGCAATCCTCAAAGGGCGTAAACATTCTTGTCTCAACAGAGATCATGTTTGAACATTTTGGAGTCAAGACCATGGGCCATCGCGTTTTTTAAATTATTTCACGACGCCTGGTAGAAATATCATGTAATTATTAATTAAATATTGGTGGACAATGCACACAACACCGTCTAGCCCCGAACTAAGCATAGATTGTATTATGGTGACTAGATGACTGATAGAATACTTATATATATATATATTTAAATACATACTTATGATACTTTAAAACACCAAGACACCGAAGTAACACCTTTGTTCATCACACAAATGTTTGTTCTGGGAAGGAATCGAACCTTTAACCTACAGGGCAGAAGACAGAGCTTCTATCGACTGTGCTTAGAGGCCAGTCATGTAACCCAAGAGCTAGCTGTTATCTGGCCCAGGGAAATTAGTAGGATGATAGTGTCTTGTGGATTTTGTCCTCTGGCAGTGATCTGGATTAGTTGAGCCATCTATAGATCGTTTTAAACGGTCCTTAGATAGCTTAGGGGTGTCACATGTATATTTTATGAATGCACATTATTCCGTACATTTCTGAATTATTATTTGTCGTCAACATTAAATCTAACTTTATCAACATATACTCGAAAAACATTACACTTCATGTCAATCATGTAACAATAATCGACCTCTGTGGCGCAGTGGGCCCAGGTCTGGCTGAGGTTGAAGAAACGCAGAAAGTTGCGAGTTCGACTCCCGCCGCGTGACAAATGTTTGTATAATCTGCAAGTATTGGTCTCGGGTCTGGGTATTTCTATTCATAACATGTATGAATTAACAAAAAAGAATATATAAGTAGTATATCAGCCATATGGTACCCATAACACAAGCCCTGCTTACTTTGGGGCCAGATGAAGATGTTAAAAAAAAATTATAAAAATATTGAAATTTTTATAACAGTCGACATTCCATTTCTTTGCATTCCTTTAACTCAACAGTTACCTATGATTTTTGTTAAGTTTTCTTCTATCTTCTTTTGTCTATCTATCGAGCCTTCTAAGCTTATACATCATTACATATGTCTATCAATCTCAGTGGATCTATTGTCCAGATCCATAGTGAATCTAGTGAGATATTTTTTTTTCTGTAGATCGGTTTTCCCAATAATTTGGATTTGATGAGATTTTTGATTGCAAACCATTTGGTAAGGTTATGGTGGAGTATAGAAAATAACGCGTAAGGCGAACGAGCAAAGCAAGAGTGCCGCGGATCTGGACAATGGATCCTCTGAGATTGAACTACATGTGTGAGCCTAAGATACCAGGTTCTGTTTGTAATCTCTTCTGTAAGTATCTAAGCAAAGCGCGCAACACGCTGTTTGCTTGTGTTGTTCGCAAAGGTTTAGTTTTGTGATACTTATTTGTGTGTTCATAAGTTTTGAGTAAAGCCCACATTTCAAAAGCATCAGCAACGCGCCCAGCAACTAGAGGAGTGACAAGAATGGTAACGGATTCTTCGTTTTACATTTGATGAAGTAACATAGATTTAACATTTTTTTTAATCTAATTATCTGACTTTAATGCCTAATAAATAAACATAAATTTAATATTTCTATTCCGCAAACAAACAGTGCCTTTTATAAATGTAGTTCGTTTTACATTGCTATTAAATCTACAATAATCTACCTCTTCCTACAAACTAAACGGTTCAATAGTGCGGGGACCATCAGTAATTCTGAAAACACTGTACTTTATTAGGTAAATAAATGAATTTGTATTATTAAAAACGGTCGAGCTATTTTGTATTATGTATTTGCGAAATGCACGGCAGTTTATTTTGCCTAGAAATATACCAAAGCAATAATTGACCTAAGTAAAATGACAAAATCATATTTAGGTATCTAAGATTTATTGTAAATCTTCTGTGCGTGTGTTTGTAATTAAACTCCTCCTAAAAGGCTGGAGCGATTTTGATGATTCTTTTTGTGTGTGTTAACGTGGATTAGCGAATGGAATTAGATTTACAACTAGATATTTTTTTAAAACGCGCGGACGAAGTCGCAAACGGAACAGCTAGTTTACTATACTTAGTTAAATATTATTTATATAAGTTTCTTACTTACATAAATAATATTTAACTAAGTATAATAAACTAGCAACTTACAGAAAAGATCCCAACCCTAATTTATACATCATGTCATAGGTACCTACTTGTAATCTAAATAAAAATCGTTTTACTGTTTATTTATATGTATGCGAAGATAACAATTTAGTTCTCAACGGTTCAATTGCACAAGGCTGGTTTTGGTCCAGTTCTCGGATGAAATAGATCCAGTTCCACTACGCTTAGACAAAACCAAAGCTTACACACATTGTCTGACAAATAGTTACCATAATTGTTTGGCGGCGAGGTCAAACAAGTTCTGCAAAGTTAGAAACAATTTAATCCCCGAGTATAATGGATTGTGTAGGTAGTTCGAGAATTACTATAGAATTTTAAGAACTGCTGTAAGACATACAAACATAAAGACATAAATTATAGATTTTTGGAATACGTAGGATTGTAGAGTTTGCATTATACCTAATTCTTTTCATATCACAAGACTTATTTCACAAACGGACGAGAAGATAGGTAGGTAGTTTACACTTGCTTGTTTATTTGTACTAGACACAGTAGACACAGAGAAGTGTTGGCACAGATTTATATACAACATGAATTGGTTTTTTAAGTTCAAGTTCTGATTATACCGCGAAAAATTCTGACTACTGATTCAGATTCAGATATTTATTTTACCATAATCTTTACATTGCATAACATTGGCATGTCAAACAAAAAAAATACAATGTCACATAAAAAAAACACAAATAATAACAAGACTTAATCTTAAAACTATGTATAGTCAGTTGGCAAGGTTCTATGAATGCAAATCAGACAATGAACAAGTAATCGCTGATGTTGTAGAATGGGTGACTCTCAAAAAATATTTTTATTTTCCTTTTGAAGTCGTTTAAGGGTAGTCGTGTTATTGCTAAATGCTACTTATTATAGAGTACGAGCTTTAGACATTCACCTTGTTTAAAAGTTTTTACTAATCTAGTCCTCGGTACATGTAGTTGCTCTTTATTGCGAGTGTTAAAATTGTGAATGTGCATTTTCATTGGGAATTCTGCTTTTTTCGAATGTATTTCTAAGAGGGAATTCATAATAAACAGAGATACAACTGTTAATATTTTAGTTTTTTTTAAATAAGCTCTCACTGATGTTAACCTATGTAGCCCTTATATAATTCGCAGTGACCTTTTCTGACAAATAAGGACACTGTTAATTTGGGAGACATTTCCACAAACTGTTATTACATAGCTAATTATGGAATGGCAGTATGCATAATAAACTGATATAAGAGTAAGTCTGTCAACAATAGGTCTCAGTTTAAACAATACGTAATTTGCGTTGACCAAACTTTTACATATTTTATGAATGTGACTTCCAAACGATAAAGTGGAATCCAGAGTACATCCCAAGAATTTTACGTCGTGTTCATTATTACATTTACTATTATTTTTTGTTTGATAATTTAAAATTGTGCTTTTGTCAGTATTCAAAATAATTCCATTCGTCCATAACCATCGCTTTAGTTTAGCCATAACAAGATCTGTTTGTCATTCTATCTGTTTGTGATTCTGTTGTTGTCTTCAACTACTTCTAACTTCCTATCTGTAACACCAACGTGTGTATCGTCGGCAAAAAGAGTTATAAACTAATTATCAGGAAGACAGTTTGGCAAGTAATTGACGTATGTTAAGAACAGCAAAGGCCCCAGAATTGAGCCTTGCGGTACTCCTATAGTGCTGTGTTCTTCTTTAGACATGATATTATTGACGTTACTAATCTGAATTCTGCTTTTAAGATACGACTGCAATATTTCCAATTCAACGCCTTCAAAACCATAGAACCTAAGCTTATGCAGTAAAACATCATGCCGTAAACAATCGAAAGCTTTGGATAAGTCACAAAATACACTAGAAACTTTCTGTGACTTATCCATTGCCTCTAATATAAAGTAAACCGTTTTCCGTATTGCCATTTCTGTGGATTTGTGGATGTGTGTTGCAGTTTCTAATATTTTTGACAATACTGGCAAGATACATACTGGTCTATAATTTCCCATATTTGAAGTATCTCCTTTTTTATATGGGGTATTATTTTGCCTAGTTTTAGATTATCTGGGAATATAAGCCTTGCGTAACACATTCGTTAAAAAAATTTAAAAGGAGGTTTCACATACTGTCATTACCTAAAATTAACTCTTTCATTGTTTAAGTGCCCATGTCGTAAATATCTTTAGATGTCTTAGATTTAATGCTGAAAACATTTTTTTTAATTCAGGGTAGGTAATTAGGTTAAAACGTATCTTAGTCATAGATGGAATTCCTAAATATTCACTACAGTCTTCTACTCGTACATATATTATTTTTCGTGAGCTTGTGAGCGATATTATTAAGAAAGCTGTTGAAACCGTTAGCAATATTTTTGCATCCTGTTATTATATGTCCGTCTGAATTTGGAATTTGATTTATTGCATTTGAACTGTCAGTCCAAGTATATTTTTGTTCTTTAACAATTTTCCGTGACGTTTTTATTTTGTTAGAAGATTTTTGTATTCTTGTCG
Organism: Lampropteryx suffumata; assembly: GCA_948098915.1. Taxonomy (NCBI): domain Eukaryota; kingdom Metazoa; phylum Arthropoda; class Insecta; order Lepidoptera; family Geometridae; genus Lampropteryx; species Lampropteryx suffumata. Next base: position 15,417,401 of record OX402557.1, on the reverse strand, counting down.
CATAAGTTAGTTTTTTTGCTGTTTCTAACACTCATTTGAACGTTTTTTTTATATTTCTTTAGGCAAATTTTTCTAGTTGCGCATGGATATAAGTTTTGTAAAATTTCTAATTTTTCTAAATTATTTTTTGATGTTAGTATACCCTTAGTTGCTAGATTATTTTTTTTAGTAGTATTATATTTTACCTTTTTTAGTGGAAATGTCGAATAATAACAAAATTTCAGGTGGTCCATCATTATGATCATTTTCTCATTTGCATCACAGGTACCGTCCACTGCATTATTAACATTATTAAAATCTTTACAGAAGAACAGATAGTTAAAGTATAATTTATTCAATTGAGACATAAGTCTTATTGTACGCTCTTCGATTTTACTTTTAATTCCAATAGAACTCGGTTTATATTTCAGTAAAATAACATTATGATCTGATAGCTTGATATCAAGTACCTTACCAATGTGTGACGACCTCTGTGGCGCAATGGGCTAAGGTCCGACTGAGCCGCAGAAGGTTGCGAGTTCGATTCTCGCCGCGGGACAAATATTTGTATGATCTCGGGTCTGGGTGTTTCTATGTATAATATGTATGTATTTACAAAAGAAAAGAGTATTTAAGTAGTATTACAGTCATGTGGTATCCATAACACAAGCTCTGCTTACTTTGGGGCCAGATGATGCTGTGTGAAATGTCCGGGATTATTTATTTATTTATTTATTTATTTAATGTGACATTTAAAATTGATGTCATCATTAATTATAAAATTGTCTATACATGTAGCGCTCGTTTTCTTAGTTCTCGTGGGTTCATTTAAAACAACATTGCATTTTAATTCATCTTAAAGTTTTATAAACATTTTACTTTGTTTTTATTGTATTTATTATTACTCATAACATTTAAATTGAAGTCTCCTGCTATTACAATGCTTTTATTTTCTTTATGTGATTTTTCAAGAACTCTAGTCATTATGTCCTCAAATATTACATAATCGTTGTCAGGCCTGTAAGCACATACAATAATTAATTTACAATATTTTAATTCAATCGCTGATAATTCGCAATTCATTTCAAAGCTAAGCTTGGTTATGTCATGTCTTATTTTATAATCCAGTCCTCTTTATACAAAAATAGCTGTACCTCCGTGCTCAAACATTATTCTATTATAATATACTGCAAGAGTCCCTTCCACTTCCACAGTCATTGTATCAATTTTGAATTCATTGTACCATGTCCCACTTGGTATTCTCAGTTAATAATTCGATTTCAAAAAAAATTTTGCCTACGCTTTGTACATTTGAATGCACTATCGTTAACCATTTAACATCATTTTCGAGGTTGTTGGAGAATTTGAAGGTATTTTACTGGCAGTTCGGTTTTATAAACTGTAGACACGAGGAACTATTAAAGTGTCGGCTTAATCTAACGATTTCTGCTGCCAAAAAATCATTGATTAAACGTCCATTATTATCATTTAAATCTATATATTTTACTTGTGCCGTCACCGTAGCCAAGTGGGCCAGCTGTTTGTTAATATCATAAATTGTGAAGTCGTTTCTGCCATCGTAGATCATACTTCCTATAACTATATTACATTTTCTAGAAGTATTGCTCAAAATTGTTTTTGTTAATTCAATGTATACCACCAGCCAACTGAACCAACTGAACCAACGGGTCTTAACTAGCCCGCCTGTCAAAATAGCCAAAACGAGGGTCTCATTGGTACGCTATCGGGCGAAGGCGCGTGTTCGGTTTCGTAACAATGTATTACCAAACGAAGCATGAGTTTCGTTCAGAAACCGATCGCAAGTCACCGCAGTCTCTATAGATATACTCAAAATCAACCGATTTTTTTTCTATAGATAGTTACATTGTCAGCAAGTAACATGGGCTGCATTTTATTTTTAAAAAATTGAGATCCTTACGTAAATTTAAATAATCGCTTGCGCAATGTATCTCACGCAGTCGTTTGAAGCCGGGGCGAATTGCTAGTAGAAATTAAAGTCTACACGGATTAGCGTAATGACACGATATTCGTTGAATATATAAATAGCCCACAATAATATTAATGCAATGCGGTATTCGCAAATGTAATCAGGAGTTTAACAACGTTGAAACTTTGCCAAAAAACGGCGCTACTCCTTCTGTCGAAGTTTTCTGGTATATATTTGTTGTTTTATTAAAAACCTTCGCCAAATTACAGCTGCGGACGGTGAGACACTATCATTACTTTCGTTTGAATCAGTGGAGCCTATTCTGATGATAGAGTTAACAGGCTTATTCGTGGCCTAACAATGTTTGAAAAGCCGGGACCGATAACTAAACTTTTGAAGCACGGAAGCTGTCACATGAAAATGTTACTGCAGTCACTCATATTCTGACCTCGCACATCGTTGCTTAACTTTGGTCTGTGTAGGAACGCATTAGTTAGCTATGCCACGATGACTCCAATAAGCTTGTGTGACACTAATATTAACTAGGACATGCCCTGTGTATACTGCTTTGTGCTTCACACTAAACAAAGACTAAACAATACTTCCTGCCTGCAACTTACCTGCAACTTCATCAGAACCCTTCGGAAAAAATGCAAGCAGCATTACAACTTGGTGGCAGAAATAGCAGAAAAATAAATTGTAAAAAGTTTGAAGATTTACGCCAGGTGGACGAAGGTAGCCTTCAAGACGCTCTCTAATTAATTCAACACACTGGCTTGAAATAACTAGGGACACAAAATAATAAGTGCTTCCCCGGATATTCTTACACATAAAGCTCTACAGGTATCCTTCTGAAAACGACTTATATTATGATCCGTTCATTGCTATTTTATTAGAGCTATGTCAGTGACCTTGGTTCGGAGACTACGGATTTCCTCATTTCGAATTTTATTATTCTACTAAACCGAGCTTATGGCTCCTCAAAGCCCGTCGCGTGGTTTGAGCTTGTGTTGCCATGAACTCAATAGCAATCCATTCTTTTAGGAAAACATTAACCGTGTGAAAGGTCAATGATATTCCTCCTAAAGTTACATTGGTCAAGTGCGTATTAAAATGATAGGTTTTTAATAAACTACACTATTTCACTTACGTATTATTTTGTTGATGGAAGCACTGACTCAGAGGGCCTACTCTTGGCACCGATAACCGTCTATGTCGGTACATTAATCGTGCAAAACCTTCTCTTAGTAACATCGTTTCGACTATCGATTCGACCGATAGAACGACAGACATTAATTACTTTTGACAGTCGATGTCGAAATTCTACTCTAACACTACTATGGACAATAAGATAATTTAAAATTGAGTCTATATTAATCTCATTTTGTTGATTTCAGACACTGTGGTCTACTATTCCTTAGAACCATGGCTATTCCCTTGACTCCGCATTCATTTTTGTTCGACTAGGCCTGCCTTACGGACTCTCGATTTGCCTTTTGACTGGATCTTCAAACGCACATCGAATTTTTTCAGTAAACACCTCTTTTGAAATTGTATGTAGAAACCCAAAATTAACAAGCTACCTTTAGTAGATTTAAGGTCAAAGTATTTCCATAAATCTACTGCCATGTAAATACAAAAAAAAAAGCTATATAGGTAGGTCACCATTCTATCTACTTATAATTTTTTGGTATGTTTTTACTTGCCCGAAGACGTTAGAGTCAAAAAAATCAATTGGATTTAAACCGCATACCAGAAGCTGAATGTATAAAAACATACATGTTAAATAAATATCTTTTCATGGAATTGTGTGATGATATTGTGCTATTGTTGCATCAATCACTCTCAACTCCCAGGAGACGAGGGGCTCGCATCCTTCACTTCCACCTGTGGTGGCAGCGGAGCGGCGGTTTGAAGCCGATTTTTTTTGCTGTGTGTTTTCTGTTGATCCATACCTAAACATAATGAAATACTAAATGTAACGTAGGTAATGTTAGGAGTTCTTGCAGTTGGGGCCAACTTCAGAAAATGTTTCTACTAAAACAAACAAGATAGGTAGGTTCCTAGTAAACATACCTTTTGTCATTGTGGGACAGTCTTCACGCAGCCGCCTAAAGCGATAAGAAGTTCTGACAACTCATGCCACAACCTCTTGGCCCTTAGGCGGTCATCGGCAGACCTCAGTAAACCTCTTGTCAAATCTTTGTGGTAGTCCAAATAGTCCAGCAACGCACTTAATTGTTCTTCTAAGCATTTAGACATAATCTATTTTGAATACGTTTGCGTCAATACATTTTATCCTTTTCTTGTTTATCCTAGGAGAGGTCCGTTATTTGCAAAAATGTTAAAAATTCAAAAATACTTTTAAAAGCAAGGATATTTCATACCGAGAGCGGCGATAGTTGTGTTTTGTTGATTTGACGTTGACGAATGTCGTCTTACTTTTTTTCCACAGGATGTGTTACCACTATATTCTAAAACATTTTCTCAACCGTAAAAAAAGTGATTTAGACCAAAGTCTTAATAACAAGCCCCGTTATTTCATTAACATTCGTTCTGAATTATCGATACAAAAAACGACATCGATGACGATCACAACCTTTTCTCCGAGTCGGGTACGGTCGAATAATTCGCAGCACTGTCGGTATCGTTTCATGTATCGCAATCGATTCCAAGAGTAGGCACTCTGTTTCGATTCTTGTTGAGAAGCTTGAGAGCAAACCGTGAATGCGAGCGGCAACGAGCGGACCGCGAATCTAACTCACTCTGAAGCATGAAGATACTCAAGATGAATCGAAACAATGTCAGTGCCTCCATCGACAAAATAATACGTGAGTAAAACCCGTGTTTATCAAAATGATAAACTACACGACCCTTTTTAAATATAATGTAATAAGGATGACATACACGATAAAAGATTCAGGCAAGAAACAAACAATTAAGTAAATGATCAGAGTAGGTAGGCTACCTATCAAATAAATAAATTAAACATTTAAGGCCAAAATGTAACTTGTCTAGGGACTGTTTTAGGATTGCTTTACCTTGAATTAAGTATGTGTTTACGTAGATGGCGTAAGCACCATCTTTTTTTTTATTAAATTTGACCCCTTTTTCACTAGATCACTAGTTAATTTACTTCTAGTTACTTCTAATTATTTAGGTGCTTGATTTACGTGTCTCTTAATTTAAGTTAAAACTGGTATTAATCTCTTAACGAACCACCAGCTGTTCGTGGTTTTGTTACCCTAATCGTACCCTCTGACGAATGAGAGATCGTCAAACAATAAATTTCATTTATTGGCGCAGAAGGCGTTCGAATGTGAGTTCTCCTGTAATTGATATGAATAAATCCATTTGAACCAATCCGTTACCGATATTTTCAGGCTGTTCCTAAATTAAATCGGAAATTGATGTCAAAAAACAATTTATTTACAAGCCTTCGCTTATTTATGATAAGGGTTGGTGCACCCTCTTGATTCAATAACACGAGGTTCGGCGGGATGACCCATCAATAAGAACCAAGGTTTTAAAAATGTAACTCGTTCAGCAGTATATATGTAATAACAGAAAAACAATTACAGCAATGTACAGAATAATATACATTAATATAAAATACCATTTAAATCAGTTGAGCTATAGGAGCGTTTAAAACGATCTATAGTAGCTCACCTAATCTAGATCACTGTCAAAGGGGAAGCATTTTCAAGTCACTAGCTGCACTGCCACGTTGAATGGCAGTGGTAACTCTATAACTCTATACTTTTTTTTACCTGAACTAAATGTAAAATAACATCTGAATTCCCAGCCGAATTGTGTGGGCTGGAGTACGAAGACATACCAGTTTACATCTCATTGCTTTTTGTAAATAAACCATTAGTCTTAGGTAATTGTCCACAGATTAATTTCGTTAAATAATTAAAGATACTTGATTAATGATTGCGTATCTGCGTCGGATAGATTAATTCATTTTAATTTCAATTTCGACGGGGAAGTTTAGGATGGGCGTTTGTCGGATGACTCCTGAAATAGAAGAGGGTGAAATTCATGGTATTATTCCTTGATTCTCCATAAGCTTGGTTTTCCTTCATCGCTTATGTCAGTCGCGTACCAAAGTACTGCACTGTGTCGGTAATGGCCAAAGGTAATATGGAAATCATATCAATTTTAATAGTCATCGATAGAATGGTCTTGGTTCTGTTGTTTCCCCAAACTAGTTGAAATTTACTAAAATACAAAATACCTATTTTTGCTGGCACCAAAGATCAAATAAGAGTTTTCAGTTTCAGTTTTATTTAACCCTAGAATACTAATATAAATTTAACACTGCTTAATACTAATGATCGCTCGGTAGGCTACTTTTTTAATAAAACCATTTTTTTATATTAGTTGTGTAGTCTAAAGAGATTACTCAGCAAACCTCTGCTTTTTCAAAAACTTAACTCAAAATCCTTTATTATTATCTACATCAGTCTCAAAATGAAACTGAAATCTTACTTTATGCACATTTTTCTTATATCAAAGACAAATCTTATAGTTTAAGGTGCGTTGGGGTAATTCCGGATGGATTTTCGACCAGGTGAAAGCATCCGGCAAAAAAAAGATTTTCTTGAGATCTGAATACGTCAGATTACTGAAATATGGCGCAAAATATTAATGGATAAGCGTAGCTTACCTCTGAATTTCGTTTGTTTTTGTATACTCAACTGTTTTTTCTTTTTACGTGTGCAAAGACAAAACATACTTTTTTATGAGCATGATGAAAAATTTTGCCATGAAGGGGTAAGTACGGACTTCAATTAAAAGTAGCTTCTAGTGCTTGGAGAACAAGGTCCATAAAAGGAATACATCCAATCTTTTCCATTCTATAACATAATATAAAAATGATTTTAATTCTTAGGAACAAAATTATTCCAATCGATTTTTTTTTTGTGTATAAGGCATCCGATCTTACCCCTGATGCAAAAAAATTGAGATTTTGTGTTTCTCAAACTTTGTCATGTCACAAGAAGGAATAACCTAACATCGGATGCATTTGTTTTTCACTAAGCAAGTTAAGAAGGATTTAGGAACAGACAGACAACTGTCAAATTCAAGAAATAATAAGTCTTTTAAAATGTAAAAAAATAACGTTTTTTAAATTTTTAATACCTTTTTAACCTAGTTCATTAAAATAATAAGTTATTTACATACTTCTAATAGTAATCAATGTACAATAAACCTTTAGGTGTTCAAATGAATACCTTATATTAATCTTCTTACTAAAAGATCTATAAAAAATATAAAAAAAACTAATAAAAATTCGAAATCTAAAGAACATTCATGACAAAAATAAATAAAATTTGACAACCACTTCCTTTTTTTTAAACGGTTAAGTTCGAATAAATCTTTCCGATCTTCACCTGCAAGGGGGAACACCGGATCTGGGCCTAAAGCGACCCTAGGCCTGTTTGGATCAGTTCCATCCATTTATCACACCATAAAACTTTGTATTCAGACAAAATAGTAATTAAACAAGCTAAATTCTCGCCAAAAAACACTATTTAAAGTAAAAGGGGAAAGACTGGAGAGACCAAAATATACAAAAAAATCCTTTTTTTTTTTTTTTGTTGTTAGCATACAATAATATGGCCTAATTTGACCGAAATTTTATTCATACGATCTTAACCCAGCGCCGATCTTACCCCAACGCACCTTACTTAACAATTTTTATTTTTTTTTATATAAGTTTAATCCAACTTATAAAGTTTAATTTAATTAAAATAAAATTTACGAAAAAAAATATTGAGTACTTTTTTTTTTTTGTATAAATATTATAATATAATAAATAAACATTATATAACACAAATAAAAACTATTTGGAACACCAACTTGTAGTCTACAAACAAATTTGAAGTTTGCCTTTCTTTTATTGTCGCAGGAGCTGCAGTTTGGAGATTCATGTTCAAAGCAATAGGTTTTATTTCATTTAGCACAGTAATAAACACTCGTACGACGTTTTTTAGCAAAGCAATAGGTATACGTATATCTCTGGCCTTATTTTACACCTGGTTCATTTACAATTGGCCGAGTTTCCGAGTGGATTGACAAGGTGGAGTGATGATCTGCGAAAGGTTGCCGGCAGAAGCTGGATGCGTCGAACTGAGGACAGGGCGCAATGGCGCTAATTAAGGGAGGGCTATGTCCAGCAGTGGACTGCTATGGGCTGATGATGATGATGATGATGATGATGAGTTTCCGAAGCTAAAACCTCTTGTACTGCATCTCTAACTCGTTTCCTCGTTTTTTTTGCCACTCTTCCTCTCTGTTCATTTTCAGCCGGTCCTATGACACCTCTACAATACTATTTTTGGCCGAAAAACGTGAACTTGTTTCGTGGTAGCAGTTCTCATAGATAATTCCTTGGCAGATGTTTCCCTAGACCAGATATAACGTTTTTTACCTCTCACAGCCGACGCAGAATGCAAAACAATAAGATTTTCCGCTGACTGTTCTTCTCGTGACGCAGTTTCTGGAACTCATTAATCCAATGCAGCGCTTGTAGGGAAATGAAAATGCATGTTTATGAATATTTTTATTTTTTAACATGAAATTCGTAAGAATAATTTCGGTTTCTGGTTACGTATATTTTCTAAAGATTTAAACTCCATTTCTTGGGGTTGTGTAGATTCATCTTTGGACATTGATTGCCGGGTAAAGGTTCTAACTTCTGTTATTATTACAATGTTAGAACTACACGCTCCGCTTAAAACATGCAAATTTAAGGGCCTCCCTCACCCATGGATAACTGAGACTGTAAGAGCAATGATGGGAGTCAGGGATGACTATCATATAAGATATAAGAAACATAAGACGGATACCCTCAAAAACTGCTACAAAAGCATGAAACACATTGTGGTGGCCGCAATTCAGAGTGAGAAAACAGCTTTCTTTACTCAAAATAAAAATAAAAATATCTGTAATCCTAAGATTCAAATGCGCAAGGCATTGATGGCATATCATTGGATATGGTACTAACGACCCTTCTTCAATCCTTTTCTGTAATTACGGCTATCATCAATCAGTCTTTATCTTCCCTGAGTCTTGGATGGTGGCAATCGTCAAAACCATCCCAAAAAAAACCAACCCTTTAATATGAGTGATCCTAGACCAATTAGTTTACTGCCATGCCTCTCTATTCTAGTCCTCCTTGACTACTTTCGTGCCTTTGATTGTATCAGCCTTCCACTGCTTCTTTCGAAACTGGCTTACTATGGACTGGATGCAAACTCAATAAATTGGTTCACTAGTTACTTGGTTCAGAGAAGACCGATTAGGACCAATTTTATTTGTACTTTTTAGTGCAGACATTACCTAGGCCATTACACACTGTAAGTTTCACCTTTATGCAGACGATGTGCTTTTGTACTACTTTTTTTGCCGCACGACTCTCCCGACGCCGTGAACAAGATTAACAGTGATTTAGCCCAAGTCCTGCATTGGTCAGAATCAAAATCTCTTGTGCTTAACCCTAATAAAACAAAGTACATGTTGTTAGGTACTAAAGCTAAGCTTGATAAACTAGTCACTTCACAATTTAATATTCGTGTGGGCGGGCAAGATGTTGAATGTTTCACAGAGGCTAAAAGTCTTGGGCTGATTCTGGACAGTCATGTTCGCTTCGAGAGCCATATTGCTGAATCTGTGCGAAACTGCTTTTATAGGTTGAGATCTCTGTATAACATAAGACCCTATATCAGTGAAGAAGTTCGTGTTACTCTATGTGAGTCTCTTGTTCTGTCCAAACTGAACTATTGTGATGTAGTATATGGTTCTCGTTTGCTGGCAAGGACTGAAAAGCTGGTTCAGCTAGAGCAGAATGCATGCGCTCGTTTTTGTTTTAAAATTCCCCCTCGTACGCATGTGACTACTTATCTAAACTCATCTTACCTGCTTAAGATGAAAGCATGCATAAAGCTTCACCTTGCCACCCTTTTGTTTGGAATAATTAAGAATAAAACGCCTACTTACTTATTTCAAAAGCTAAAATGGGTACAAGAATACTCTCGGTACACAGTAAGGGACTGTACTCACGTTGTCCTTATAACTCCTCGGCTTAAACTGGTTACCTTTCGTGGGTCTTTCAGATTTGCAGCATCTCGCTGCTGAAATGACCTGCCCCCCACCAATTCGTGCTCTAAAAACACTAAAAGTGTACGATACTTTTAAAATCAGATATAAAAAAATCCTGTCTTATAAAATTAACCATTAGATTACCAATTGAGTTTCATTATCCGCACTTTTGTCACTATTTACATCACATCTCAATCGATCTCATCTTAGCATTCTCAAGCCACAATAACATAATTAAAATTTACTATTTATATATTTTAATCTTGTACGTATAATATTGCTCGGTTGAGTTTGGTACGTCTCCGGCTATTCAGCCCATCACGCTGGGGGCAAGCACTGATATTCGAAAATCGACCCGACATTTGATTAAACAATAAAACTAGCACTCTTTACTCTCGACTTTGTTGATTGTTGAACATTAAAAATTTGAATAATGATATATCTGTTTTTAAAATGGTTCTTGCCCATTTCGTTTCAAATACATATCACCCATTTATTATAATTTTGTTTTTTATATTTGTAACATTATTTATAACTATAAAATCTTTATATATTTACACTCATCCACGGATAAATGACAATGGACAAAGTTTTATATAATCAATACATAATAAGTATTTACTATTGTGGTTATGGTATTTGTAATGTCACTATTTCCAGGCCATGACTGAAAACCAGCGCAGCTTTACATGGTAGCAGTTTTATGCGGAGTTCAGGACCTGCTTGGCTGCGCACACAGAGCGGGACTAGTTAGTGCTTACACGATGTAGATAGTATTATATAGCTTATTGTTTTAAATTTTTCATATCTTTTGTTTTTATTTGTTGTTTTTATAATGTTATCTTATTTTTCTTTTTATTTAAATTGTTCCGCTCTGTAATGTGCTGCAAATAAACAAAGTTTCTTTCTTTCTTTCATAGCCGGGTATTGCATTTTATGCATGTCATTGTGTATAACTCGCCTTACACATACGGCAGCGACCTTTATTCACAAAGCTAGGCAGGTGACCTATGCAATCATAACTTAGATCATCAATGGGTCGGAAAACTGCTGGCTTCATTATTTTCTCCGCTGGTCCTGACATGTCAGTTAATCCGCTCCAGGGATGGGGCAATTGAAGGTGCTAGAGAGCTGGAACATTCATCTTCAACTTCGACCATGTAGTTTAGTGAAAAAATAACCTGAACTGTCATTGCCTGTCATTGTCGGAGACATCGCTGTTGTCAGCCCGCACATTTGCAACCGGAACTAGAGCTAATAATTATGCGGTTAGATCTAGCGCGTTGAAGCACCTGTAAACCAACTGAATGTGCAAAATTTTCGTGCAAAAATATTTTAAATAAATCCTAGGTAATGTCGCTTTTTTACAACAAGTGTAATTAATAAAGGAAGGTAAGGTAGGTCCTTTTATAGCAAAACCACCCACTAGACGAGATTTTTCTAAATTCAACCCCCAAGAGGGTTTAATGGGGTAAAAACAGATGTGTGAAACTTTTAAAGGCGTTGTGTGATAACTCTTACAAAGGGATAAAATGGCGTGTCAAAATTTGTATGGGAACTTGTTAACGAGTGGTGTGATTTATTAGAAACTGGGTTTGGATACTTAAAATGCAAAATAAATGGACACGTGCTTCAGGATTTTTAAAATAACTTTCATAAAGGAGTAAAATGGGGTGTGATTGATTTGAAACTTGACTGTGATAAAAAAATCCTGAAACACATATCCCTTTACTTTGTATGAGCTACAATTCCTTTAAAAAAATGCGGACGAAGTCGCGGGCAACAGCTTGTTTCATATAAAACAATTATAAATTAATTATAATTATATAATAATAATAAAATAATAAATAAGGATAATTTTTGCTCGAATCGCAAAATAACACAAAGCGTTTATTCTAATTATTCACACCCGATTCAATAACTCTAGCTCTATTTTGATAAAAACAACAAAAATGACTAATAAAACCGGAAATAACTTGAGAAAAACAAATAATATTAGAGCGTAATGTTTGCTTCTCAAGACGGCCAGAAATAATCCTAAAATAAGCTACAAAACGTCAGTCATTCGTCAAATTAGTAAATTTAAGACGTTATTTTAAAATATTAATCTGAAGCAAAATATGGTCATGCATCATCATCATATCAGCCTTTAGGAAGTCCACTGCTGGACATAGGCCTCCCCAATAGATTTCCAGGAAGAACGATTTTGAGCCCTCTCCAACCACCAACTTCCTGCGATCTTTACAATGTCGTCAGTCCAACGGGTGGGGTGTCGACCTACTCTTCGTTTTCCTGTCCTTGGTCGCCATTTGAAAACTTTTACTCCCCAACGGTTATCAGTTCTGCAAGCTAAATGGCCTGCCCAATGCCACTTTAACTTGCAAATTTTGAGTGCTATGTCGGTGACTTTGGTTTTTCTACGGATTTCCTCGTTGCGGATTTTATGACGTAGTGAAACACCCAACATAGCTCTCTCCATAGCTCGTTGTGCGACTCTAAGCTTGTGTATGAGGCCAATAGTTACCTCAAAGTCTCAGTTCCATATGGCATCACTGGCAACACGCACTGATTAAAGACTTTCGTACTTTCTTTCATGACCTTAAAGGTCATGCGTATTTTAGGAAATATTAGTTAGTCCGGCTTCTTCTTATCGTGTCACAAGTAAATTCAAACAAGTCTGGTGAAAGGATTAAAGTGCGCCTCAGCGGCACCTTTCATGCACTTGGCACATTGTTTACAAATGAGATAGACAAGTCAACAAGTAGGTATTATAAAGAGAAAGATGAATGCTATTTTGTGGACATCGAAAGGCGGGATCATTACCACCAGACCACCATGTTTTCACCAGTTATACTGTGAAACTACAGAATCAAAGTCAATGTCGACCCAAGAGTCTTCTCATATCGAACATAGGTCCTCCAGGGAGTGGTCAATTTCAGGAATGTTGATGATGACACACAAAATAACGATTGCAAATAACGAGCGATAGTCTTAAAAAATGAGGAGAAATTTGTCCCTAAATGTCCGTGTCGTGATTTGCAGCCTGTCCATCAATTTTACTTTCGTTGAAGCCATAGTGGGTAGAACGAAACGTAATTTAAATTGACGTCTGTCTGTACGCTTAGCACGCTTTTCTGACGTCATCAGTCGTCGTCGTCACAAATTCAGATTTGTTATGTAAAGGTATTTTAGGGGTTACAAAGTCCACAATAGTTATAGTCCCTTATAGTTCCGCTATGTACGTCTGTGTGTCTGTCTGTCAGTCTATGTCGTGTCTGATTGAACGGTAATACGTATCAGTGGCCCTTGACGCCCTCTGAGGCGCAGTGGACCCAAGCCCATCTGAGACGCCGGTGGTTACGGGTTCGAATCCCGCCATGTGACATATGTTTGTGATTTGCATAATGTTTATGTATTTACAAAAAAATATATATAAGTATCTAAGTAGTTGCTATATCAGTCATGTGGTACCCATAACACAAGCTCTGCTTACTTTGGGGCCAAAAAATGTTGTGTGAAATGTCCGGCATTTACTTATTTACAATGCTATGAAATATGAACTAAAAAAAAAGATTTTTAGGGATGGTTTTTTCCTCCCTCTTTCAATTTCAAAGTTGTTATTTTTTTTTATTTTACAATCTTATTGTATGGCTTACTGTTAGGTCTTTAATATATATGATGGGGTTTCTTGAACAGCTTTCCGATACAGAAATTCATAACATAAAAAAAAACCGCATATATTTTTTCTGTTTTTTTAACTTGATGATATTGAATCGGCTTGGGACCTGACCTCTAGTAATTCTTATCTACCTCGGAAGCCTCAACTATGCGTGATAATGCGAAAGCATCAAAAAATGTGTGCTTAGTTTATCTGATCACCCCACCAAACTATACCGCTATAAAATGATTTATCATTTTAAATGGAATTATGCGCCCAAATTTTAGGCTTACCTAATGTACCTAATTTCTATTAAAGCAAGTTACCCACAGTACATAATATTTATACCTTCTATCTTATAACATACTAGCTGACCCAGCCACGCGTTGCTGTAGCTCAGTAGTTCTAATACGTTGAACCCATATACGCTAACCTCTAAAATTATCAGTGTTTCTTAACTATATTATATATGTATTATACATATAAACCTTCCTCTTGAATCACTCTATCTACTAAAAAAAACCGCATCAAAGTTCGTTACGAAGTTATGAAGATCTAAGCATACATAGGGACAGCGATTTTATTTAGTAATAATAGATGCACAGCAAAGAGACGTTTACAGTTCAAGTGACATTTTACCAGACTATTTACATTTTACCATAGACAATTTGTTTTTGAGTAATGTTACTGCTTGATATCTAAAACAGTGTTTCATGGTGTTGAGTGTGGGATGTATCTTATTATTATATTATTACGATTACGATTAGCCCATTGTGTCCCACTGCTGGGCAAAGGCCTCCCCTTGATCTCTCCAGTCATCTTGGTTTTAAGCTGTTTGGTCCCAAGCTCTATCAAAGGTGTCGAGATCATCTCGCCATCTCTTTTTGGGTCTACCGCGGCGCCGTCTTATATTATATTATATAAAAAAAAACTTGCAAAAAGCTGTTTACCATTCATTGCAGCAGTAACTGGCGAACTCCACACGCTGGGCCAAAGTGGTTGAGTTAGAAGCGATGAAATAAGCAGTTCGAAGGCTCTGCTGGTTTAGGCATAAAAGTAACAAGCGGTCAATAACTTGTTTAACGAGTTTGAATGACGTTCAAGGTCTTTACCGCACGATGATAGTTCACTTTTTGCACTGCAAGTTGAAATGTTTTTGCAAACTATGCCAGCGGCCCACGACACTTAGTGATAGCAGTTACTTACACCAATGGATAGATAATGTCACTACGAGTTCACTGATGATTCACTATACTTTGTTAAGAAAAAACAACTTTTTTCTTCATTTATGGAATAAAAACAGAGAGCAAAATCTAAAGATCTAAAAAGACAATGAAAATTTGAACTTTTAATCAATGTTTCCAATCGGCTTACGATTTATAGTCTTTTCCGGAAGGAAATTTTAATTAAATCACGAATGTGTACTTACATAGGTTGTAGCTTTACTTTTTCGACGAGTTATTTTGACCAGCGATCCTACTCTCTAAAATTTTGATTAGATCAGTTGATTTACTAAATTACCTAGCTTGGGTAGACTGTTTGTTTTTTGCAACCTTTACAATTTTGTTAATTGCTAAGATATTTTAACATTTTAACATTAACAACAAATGAAACTATTACATTTTTATGGAGTTGGGGTAGTTTTACGTCGCCAACTTAACGTCAGTCGTTGGAGAAGAAAAATTTAAAGAATAAGGCTCATTCTGACTGGAACCAGAGTGCAAGAGAGGAAAAGAGATACTAGTAATGAAGTTCAATTATAACTTTTACGGGTGTTTTTAACAGAATATAGAAGTTTGCAGAACCGTTGAATGTACAATAAAAGAAAAGAGGGAAAAAACATCAGAGATAATAACAGAAAACTGAACCCCAGAAAACTGAAATCCGAATTCGTTAATATAATGCCAGTGAATTTAAAAAAGAAAAGTATTTATTTGTACGAAATCGCTGCAATAGATTGTGTAGGTATACACAATGTCGCCATATTCATGCCTCCGTTTCAAACAAAGATCCATCAAAGATCTGGAAATTTCTTAGATCACTTGGATTTGGCAAGTCTAGCAACAATACAATTTCAAAAAGTTTAGACCTTGACTCTCTTAATAACCATTTTACATCATACTTTTGTTTTTAGAAAATTTACTGGATGTGATGTTTAAAAGAGCATTCTAGCTATTTATTACCTCTAACGCAGCTGTAGGTGACAATATCGGCCAAAACATGATAGTTCCCATTATTGACAAATGAATACCGATAATTTGTCATATTTTAAACGTTTCCACTGCTTTTTGTTCTGTTCCTTCCTTGTGAAAAGAAGCCGACGTAATTCCCCTCCCAAAAAAGTCCACGCCTACTGCCACTGACTATCGTCCAATTTGCATCTTTTCATTCCTATCTTTGGTCCTTGAACGTCTCGTCCATAACCAGCTTAGTTCCTTCCTTATCACAAATAACCTACTTACTCATCTACAGTACCGACCTGGTCATAGCACTTGTGAAAATCCCCGACGACATACGAACGGGTATGGAAAGCGGTCACCTAACTGTTTTGACGTAACTAGATTTTAGTAACGCATTTAACACTGTTGACTTCTACTGGGTTGGCTAAGCTTATTTAACGTATCTCTATCGGTGACTGACTGGATTCGCAGTTATCTGCATGGGCGTGGGCAGCGGGTAAGTACGTGTTTATGATACCTATTCGTTTTGGTGCTACACGGCAACCTGTGTACTACAAGGTGGCGTTCTATCACCTCTTCTTTTTGCACTCTTCAGTAACTCTATCTCTCATCAGCTAACTTCTTCCTACCACCTTTATGCAAACGATCTTCAAATATGTACAAAAGCTTCCCTTAATATGCTGCATTATGCTATTACCAACATCAATAATAACTTGTCTTGCATCAGTAACTGGAGCAAGGCCTATGGACGAAAAGATAATCCTGTGAAGACTCTAGTCATCATTATAGGAAACTCTCGAACAGTCTCTAAAATTGATTGGTCAACACTGCCACTTATTACATATAATAACGCTACTGTTACTATTTCTAAAACAGTTAAAAACCTAGGTGTATTAATAGATAGTTGTTTGTCGGGAGGCCCACGGCTTGAACTTATAAGCAGAAAACTGTTCGCTTCTACGGGTTCTCTTCGGATGTTACGTATTTTTCTCCCCATAGCGTCTTAAATTGCACTTGCATGATCTCTCCTTTTTTCGGTGTTTGATTACGCTGGTTTTTGTCATCTCGACCTCACAGAGGACTAGTTCAACAAACTTGAACATCTCCAAAATATCGGTATCAGGTGGTTAATTCATGTACTCCGTAATAAACCCGTATATCTAAGTTTCGTGAGAGACTAAACTGGCACCCTATCCGCCTTCGCCGGAATAGTCACATTCGTTCCATCCGGTTCAACACCCTCCGAAATCTCTAACCTCCCTTAATCTCTAATGCATAGATTCAGCTTCCATGCTAATTACTTCTCTGTCCAAGCTGTACACCTTTGGAATGCGTTGCCAGTCTCTGTAAGGCAATCCTTTTCACTAGCCGAGTTCAAAATTAGGATTAAAGAACTGTTTCTCGCTGAAACATCATCAATCATTCATCTATCTGTTTGTATGTATAATTATTAATTATTATTTTTATGTAATTTTACTACGTATTATCTGTATTTGTGTATATCGTTGATGTTAATATATAGAAGTAAATATATAGTAAATGTAAATGACGACCTCTGTGGTGCAGTGGGTCAAGACCTGGCTGATACACAGATGGTTGCGGGTTCGATTCCCGCCGCAGGATTGATGCTTGTATGATTTGCAAATATTCTCTCAGGTCTGGGAGGTTCTTTGTCTAATATGCATATATTTACAAAAAAAAGTATCTAAATACTAAAAAAAACTACTACTAAAAAAGTATTAGGTTGGGGAAAAAGTCTTTTCGCATTATAGTATGTAATAAAATCTCTTTGGCTATACTATTTCAATCTGGCTGGTTTTGGTGTCATTAAAAGTTTAAATTTTAAAGAACATAATTCCAAATTAAAATTAGGAAAATGTGTGATTTTTATTTGTTTTTCGTACTCTCAAGATAAGTGAATCTAAAGAAGAAATTCGATACATTTTAAAATGTTACTACAAAAAAGGTAAAAATGCAACGCAAGCCTCGAAAAAAATTGCGATGTTTATGGACCTAGTGCAGTGTCTGTGAGAGTAGCACAAATTTGGTCTAAGCGTTTTCAATCCGGAAATTTTGATGTCCAAGATGCACGTCGCTCTGGTCACCCTATTATGGATAAAATGGATGCCATTTTTGAAAAAGTGGAGCAAGATCGGCATATCAGTAGTTACAGCGTAGCTGAAAAACTGCGAATTGACCACAAAACAGTTTTGGCGCATTTGAAAAAAACTGGGTACACAAAAAAGGTCGATATTTGGGTACCTCACGAGCTCACTGAAAGAAACCTAATGAACCGTGTACTCATTTTTGATTCTTTATTATGACGTAATGAAACCGAACCATTTTTGAAGAAGCTGGTGATGAAAAATGGATCACGTACGACAAGAACGTGCGAAAAAGGTCGTGGTCAAAGGCCGGTCAGGCTTCACAGACTGTGGCGAAACCCAGGTTAACTCGCAACAAGGTGATGCTGTGTGTGTGGTGGGATTAGAAGATCATTATTCATTATTCATTATGAGCTGTTACCACCAGGCAGGACCATCGATTTTGAACTCTACTGCGAACAACTGATGAGATTAAATCAAGAAATTGAGAGAAAGCGGCTGGAATTAATTAACAGAAGGGGTGTGGTTTTTCATCATGATAACGCTAGACCTCACACATCTTTAGCCACTCTGCAAAAATTAAGAGAGTTTGGCTGGGACGTGTTAATGCATCCGCCTATCTTAAGATTTCCACCTGTTTCGGTCTCTTCAGAATTCTTTAGGCAGTGTCAGGTTAACATCACGAGAGGACTGCCAAAATCACTTGTCGCGGTATTTTGATCAGAAGTCCCAAAATTTCTATAGCAATGGGATCATGTCCCTACCTACAAGATGGCAAAAAGTTATCGAACAAAATGGTACCTACATACTTTAGTTAAATGTAAATAAACTATATTAAAAAATGTTTTGAATTTTCTTAAAATATGCGAAGAAACTTTTTTCCCAACCATTATATACTTTTTTTTGAAACCCAAGCTTCTGCATACTTTGGAGCCAGATAATGCAATAAAAAAAAATTACACTGAAGATCACCCATACTTTATCAAATTTCTCTTGAAACACACTCAAGAAATAAAGTTTTTTAAACTTACGCGATCAGAACACCTTTTTTTAAATACCTACGGGTATTTATCGCGTTTATTTACCTATTTTTCCCGACGTTTCGACAGGTTTACACTCTGTCGTGGTCACGGGATGTAAACCTGTCGAAACGTCGGGAAAAATAGGTAAATAAACGCGATAAATACCCGTTAGTATTTATAATAACACACTCAAGAAAATGTAATTAATTTGCTCCTGATACGATCGTGTATCATTTTAATGGAACTTATTGGAATCATCACAACGAGATTTCATAACATTGAGTAAGGTCAACAAACTCGAATGTAAGGTTAGTCCTCGACTTGAGTCACCTCATCGGTTTAATTAAAAATATATTGTGAAATGTTATAACTACCCTGTGATTCACTTAAAAAATGATCTTGCGAATTTTATAGCCTTGCTATAAGAGTCAGAGTCTTCCGTCATGTCACAAAGCCATCCTAGCAAACATTTATTAAAATGGATGAGGAATTTTTAACGTCTATGTATTCAAAATAGTTTTAAATCGGCCAAACATTTCTTTTGCTATGCTAATTTAGATGATATTGAATTGGTTTGGGACCTGACCACTAGTAATTCTAGGTGTATCCCACTATTTCCATTAGGTATTTCTATTGATAGAAATACTGGGACAGTGGGAGAATCACCACTGTTTCCAAAAAAAAACACTGCTCACCTCTTATGACGGCGCGCACATTTCCGTGTTACAGTTGACCGCTCCAAGAAAAATAAAATTTTCAGCTGTCAACCGAACCATGGAAAATAGTAACTATATTCTTTTGGTTTCGCCGGCCGCTGCCGCGGCACGCTCGCTTTGCTGATTTTACTTTTTCAAATAAGAACTACTATTCATCTTTTTAAAAAAGTAAAAAAGGCACGGGAAAGTAAAATAATTAATTTAAATATATATATAAATATAAATATATTAAATATAATTCATTGCGTTTTTGTGCCGCAATAGAAATAATGGGATATCATTTGGAAAAAACGCTAGTCCCACTTTATTGTTTTTTTTTTTAACATAGTTAGATCTACGTTTGACCACGAACTCGCCTGATGTTAAGCGACGATATGGCCGATGACGGGGCACGCAGGTCTAGAAGATACCTATTCACTCTTGACTTGAAGAGACTCAAATTGTAGTTTTCAGGAAAGACAGACGACGGCAAATCATTCCAATCCTTGGCTGTACACATTATAAATGTGGAAGCAAAGCGCTTTGTTCGTAAGGGTGGTAGACGGACAAGGTATGGATGGTATTGAGCGGTGCGTCTGCTTGTCCTGTTGTGAAAAGGGGATGGTGGAATGAGATCATGCAATTCGTGGGCACATTCTCCGAAATGTATTCTATAAAAGCAAGCAACTTTACGCCGGTGCTCGAGACTCTGGAACTTAGTCTCAGCGTTTAGCTGCTCACCTATCACCCTCAATGCTCTACGCTCAATCGAGTTCAAAGCACCCAGCTGGTGTTTGGCTGAACCATCCCACAGATGGCAGCAATACTCCATACCCGACCGGACTTGAGCTTCGTATAGAGTGGAAATCTGTCCAGGTGTGAAGTATCGCCTCACCTTTTTGAGGATGCCAAGCTTCATGGCAGCAGTCTTGGCCTTGGACTCGATATAGGAGCCAAAATTGAGAGTCCGAGTGAGTGAAACTCCAAAGAGTTCGAGATGATCTTTTACAGATACCGGTTCATTTCGGAAAACGGGGACTTGGAGAAACTGACTTTTTTTCGCCGAAAAGAGACAAGCTTGCGTTTTGAATGCGGAGAATTTAACAAGATTGGCATCGCCCCAATCAGACACGACCTGGAGAGTCAAATCCAGACGCATAAGCATCTAGTCTCTGTATTTCTGAATGTCAGTTTTACTGGCTCGTGCGTTAGCAAAGTATCTCTCCACAACTGTACTGTCGTCTGCATACCCAATAATTCCGGGCATAAGCAGATCGTTTATGTGCAGTAAAAACAGTGTGGCAGAGAGCAATGACCCTTGAGGTACACCGGAACCACTACTCGAATGGATCTTTCCCTCAAGAAGTCAGCAAGCCATGAGCAGAACTGAACTGGCAATCCGTAGGCTGGAAGCTTACCAATAAGGCTAGCGTGCCAGACCCTATCAAAGGCCTTTGAGATGTCAAGTGAAACAGCTAATGCTTCACCATGTTTCTCTATGGTCTCACTCCAAATGTGCGTGACATACGCAAGAAGATCCCCATTAGATCGCTTTCGGCGAAAACCGTATTGTCGATTACTGAGGAGGTCGTTGTCTTCAAGGTATGTAAGGAGCTTCGTATTCAGGACACGTTCCATACATTTGCATAGTAGGGAGGTGACCGAAATTGGGCGGTAATTTGATGGGTCAGCGCGACTGCCTTTCTTGGGCACAGGTTGCACATTAGCAAGCTTCCAAGATTTTGGGACTATTCCAGTTTTCAGAGATAGGCGAAAAAGTCTTGTTAGTATGGAAGACAACTCAGGGGCACACGTTTTCATCACTACAGCCGAAATGCCATCCGGACCATTAGCTTTGTACACGTCAAGACTCCGTAACGTTTTGAACACTTCTTTTTGATGGATGCGAATTTCCTGCATTGTCGCTTCGCATCGAAGAAGGCTAGGTGGGGTTTCTTTAGAGGTGTCTAGACGTCTAGGTGTCAAATTGAGCAGCAAAAGAGATTTGCTTTCTCGATTGCATTGTGGGCTAGAGATCCATCCGGTTTAAGTAGTGGAGGGAGAGAAGGGCGGCTGAAGTTCGCTTCCACCGACTTGGCCAAGGACCAGAATGCCTTGCTGCCAGCTGGATGTGTCGCAAGCTTGGCACCCATACGGCCAATTCGATTGAAGAGAGTTCCGTAACATCTTTTTGGAGGACTTGGCGGCTTGATTACTGTACGAATTATTTATACGTTGTAGCATAGGCTTTAAGAAAGCTGTGGATTTGTTCAAATAAATAAATCCTACCCATTCAGATAGCACCAGTACTGAACTACCAGAGCGTTTCTTAACTTTGTTGATTTTTGGATTGTCTAAGGTAGCTAAGGTATAAGCACTGCAAATAATGTAAGTTATTTGAGCACATAAACTGTCAAAATTGTGTGAATTGTCAAAAAAAAATGTTATATTTAGATGACAAAAAGCTTTTAACAAAACTGCCTCAACACGATTCGGCATTCGCAACAAAACTAACAAGGATCCAAAAAAGCGTTAAGACCTGAAAAGTTTCATGCCAAATTAATCTAGAACTGGGATTAGGAGAAACTGGCACCTGATTAATTTAGAATATAAAATAACGATTCAAAATGATTTTTGTGATTTTAAAGTGTCAAGGAAGCTTCCGTAGGTACACTGTTAGGGCATTGCACACAATATCAATCTGTGATCTAATCTAATTGCAAGTTATTAAATAAAGATTGTTCTGAGTCATCGATTTCGATAAATGTTGAAACTCAGACCAAACGGTTAGTCAGACATTCTTGTATCTTTGTAGGTAATATAATAAAGTTTTGATTTACTTAGGAATTTCACAACACAGTCAATGACAAAAGTGGAATAAACAATGCCCACTACTTAATAGGGTTCTGAAGTCCACCCAGAACCAATGACCGTCTGTCTGTCTGTCTGTCCGCGCCTAATCAAAAATTTAAATCCCTGATTGATTTCTTATATACGTGTAAGTGGCCCTTATAAACTTATGAAATATTTATCGGGATAGGTACCGCACCTACATCTACATGTAAAGCGGGGATGTTTTTTTTACCCATTGTGTAGCATATCGTTAGGTGTTTTAAAGTTACAAGGTTAAGCTTTAAAGCGGTCATATTTTGTAGAGGTCAGCGTCGTCATCGTCGACACCCCGATTGAAAACAGCCCAATTTGTAAACCTTAAATAACCAAAAAGCCCTACAATTTTATTTTTATTTTTATGTGTGATTCTTATCAATACTGACTTCGGAAGCCTTCACTATACGCGGTCACATGCGCATGGCAAATTTACGATAGTAAGTGCTGTAGTGAAACACAGCTAGCTGATTGAACACTCCTTTATTTTATCTGTTGGTACTATCTAATAACAGTCATAAAACTACCCGCCACCATAAATAATACTACATCTTTCCCCTTATAATGTAAATTAAGTTTAAGAAGATAACAATAAAATATCTCTATACAATCTGTTGCTATAAAACTAAAGAAGTATATAAAAGTAAGTAGTATACCATTCGTAAAGGTATCTTTATTCAAAACTATACCTACATACCGTTAAACAACAATCACAGTGCTTACCGATAAATAGGTCAATCTATTTTTACACCAATCTATACAATATAAACATACCCCCATATAGGTAGTAGGTACATAGGTACAAGTAGCTATATCTACATATAATATGTTTATATAATCTACCTATTATATAAAAAGTTTATTCTTACCACGTTTAAAACATGAGTAATTAGTTATACAATGCAAATAAATAGTAGGTAACTAAATCAATTATAATGAACCTACTCAGTTATTAATCGAAATCTAATTCTCTCATTTTTTCGTTTTGTTTTTTATACACTTTAGCCTTACTTCTAGTCACTGGACCCGTATGTTCAAATAGAACACGATCCGAAGTATGTTTAGATAGCTCCGTATTTTTTGAAGCTCCCTCCCCAATGCCTGATGACATCGGCAACCCGTCAGAGCTATAATAAGCTAAGTTCCCCGTGCTGGTTGATCGCTGAATACCTACCTTAGCTATAGGTATGTTGCTATCGGTGCTCGCACCAGCTGTCTGGTTTATGTCTAACCTTGTAACAATATGCCTGCGATTACGGCGGTACCTACGACCTACCTCATCTTGCAGTATGTATGACCTTGGCTCGGGAGCTTTCTGCACTACCTTCATACTCTTCCGCCGACTACCATCCGCTACTAACACTGTATCATTTTCGTGCAATACAGGGAGGTTTCTAGATGACCGATCGTACATCATTTTTTGTTTATTTTGGTTTACTAAAATAGCCTCATGATTCTTTTTCCTATCTACTTTTTGTTCTAGTAACCGCCTACAAATAGGCAAACGCGTATTTAGCCTTCTACCCATTAATATCTCCGCGGGCGAGTCTAAATTATCTCTAGGCGTAGATCTAAAATTTAACAAACTAACGTAGTAGTCATGTCCGGAATCTACACATTTTTTGAGCAGCGTTTTAACTGTCCTAACTGCACGTTCGCTTTTTCCGTTCGACTGAGCGTATAGCGGCGATGACGTAATGTGTCTTATATTCCAATTACTAGTAAAAGCTTTAAATTCTTTTGACACATAAGCTGGTCCGTTGTCTGTAATTAATTCGCTAGGTATACCATGCCTACCGTATTGTTCCTTCATAGCTTTAATAACAGATTTGCTAGTTATAGTATTTAATTCATTGACTTCAACAAAATTTGAAAAATAGTCCACTAGAATCAAATAATACTTTTTCCTATATTCAAATATATCAGATCCTATCTTGGCCCATGGAATGTCTGGAATGTGATGTGGCAACATGGGTTCTCTGGGTGGCGCAGACGCATGTAGCGCACAAGTGCTGCAACTCTGCACCACCCGCTCCACATCACGTGATATACCCGGCCAGAACAATATGCCTCGTGCGCGCCGCTTACATTTATCTATTCCTAAGTGACCCTCGTGAATTCGAATTAACATTTCGTTTCTTAACGACTTAGGTATTATTACCGAATTTTCCTTGAATATTATCCCATCAATATACTGCAAGCACTCGCGATATGACCAATACCCACGAATATCTTCTTCTACTGCATATTTACACCTGGGCCAGCCATTTATTATTAACCCCACCAACGATTGCGATTCCTTGTCGTTGTCCGTATGCTCCCTAACTAAATCTAACTTTTCGTCGCTGAACGGTAACTGTTGTATCATAAAACAAGCCTGGGCTTCTACCTCGGCGTTCAATCGCTCGTGCATCAAATCAGGTAGGGCTGCCCGCGATAAGGTGTCTGCGATATACATGTACTTACCGGGCGTGTAAACAACCTTTATATCATAACTTTGGATACGCAACATCATCCTTTGCAACCGGGCCGGAACAGACGATAGAGATTTTCTAAAAATCGATTCTAACGGCTTATGATCTGACTGTACCGTGACATCGGTTCTACCAAATATGTACTGGTGAAACCGCTCACATGAAAATACAATGGCCAACAACTCTTTTTCTATCTGAGCGTATCTACATTGTGTGTCTGTAAGAGTTAGCGAGGCGAACTCAACCGGCCGCCCCTCCTGCAAAAGCACTGCTCCTAGTGCACTTGCACTTGCATCTACCGAAAGTATTATAGGATGATCATGGGAATATAATGTTAGAACTGGAGCGGAAGAAAGTTTATTTTTAAGTGATTTAACCGCGTCGGCATGTTCTCTGTCCCAAACCCATTCCGAACTCTTTTTTAAAAGTCCCCTTAAGACAGCCACTGATTCAGAATAACTTGGTATGAATTTTGACAAGTAATTTACCATACCTAAAAACCGC
This sequence comes from Lampropteryx suffumata, assembly GCA_948098915.1. Classification (NCBI taxonomy): domain Eukaryota; kingdom Metazoa; phylum Arthropoda; class Insecta; order Lepidoptera; family Geometridae; genus Lampropteryx; species Lampropteryx suffumata. Next base: position 15,391,841 of record OX402557.1, on the reverse strand, counting down.
TCCAGTGATTTTTTATCTTCTGGATCTGGCATGTCGACTATAGCTTTTACCTTTTCATTATCTGGCCTCATACCATTCTCGTCAAACACATGCCCCAGGTACGTTATTACATTAACTCCAAATTTACATTTCTCCTTATTAAACCTAATACCTACTTCTTTGGCTCGCCTCAAAAGTAAATGTAGTCGCGTATCGTGCTCTTCCTTAGAAGTACCCCAGCAGACAATATCATCAATAAATGAATCCGTGCCCTCCAGATTATCTAGAAGCTGTCTTACCTTCGCATGGAATATTTCCGGAGCGCAATTAATTCCATACGGCAAACGTAAGAACTGATATCTACCAAATGGCGTGCTAAAAGTACATAGATCAGCGCTGGCTTCATCTAACTTCATCATCCAGAAACCACAACGTGCGTCCAGCACGCTAAATACCCGCGCCCCCCGTAGCTTAGAAGCTATCTCACTCACGGTAGGTAACGAGAAATGCGCCCTCTTTACAGCCTGATTCAATACTCGCGCATCTAAACATACTCGGATATCTCCATTTTTCTTAGCAGCTATAACTATAGGATTGACCCATTCAGTTGGGTGGATCACCTTACGCACGATACCTAATTCTACCATTCTGTTTAACTCTAAGCGCAATTTATCTCGCAATCCTAACGGCACCTTTCGTGCCGAACATATTGTAGGCTGAACGGACTTATTTATAACTATTCTGTGTAATCCCGGTAACGTACCGACCCCCTTGAATAATTCCGAATATTCATGCAATTCGTAGCTAATTGCTTCGACTCTTTTTATGAAACCTAATTTTACACAGTCTTCCCTGCCTAAAATATTCTGTACATTCATATCTACGACCGCGAACTTAAGATTATAACCAATTTTTTCCTTTGATACAGACAAAAATCCTTCCCCAATAATTGGGAGTTTATTTCTCGTATATGAAAATACCTTAGATTTAAATGGTTTTAAATCTTTATCCTTCATACCCAGACGATAAAAATCTAATTTGGTTATAATGTTTAAATCCGCGCCACAATCTAACTTAAACTGAGCTCGCTTACCATTTATGCATAAAGTTTCTATCCACTGAGTGTCCAAATGTCCAGTCTCTGTTTTTAACACGTTCACATATAGCACTTCATCGTCTTCAGACTCCTCCGAAAACTGACACATATTTATCTCGTGCACTTTTTTACCTACTCTTTTATTAAGACACATTCTCGCAAAATGACCACGAATTTTACACACAAAACACGTAGCCTCATTAGCCGGACACCAACCGCGGCCCTCGCATCGTACACTTCCACAACGCATACACTGGACGCTTTCCACCTGGCGGGCAGCCGGCCGGCTGCCGCTGCTGCCGGTGCCGGCCGCGCCCACACGGCTACACAGCCCGCGCGCCCCCCGCGCCCCGCTGCCGCGCTGTTGCGGCCGCCACGCGCCCCGCGCGTGCTGTCCAGACAATGCATCCACTTGGCTACTCGATTTGTTTGCCTCCTCTATGTGCCGCCCTTCTGTTTTAGACAGTTCCTCTGCTTCACAAATCTGCACTGCTTTCGTCAAAGTCAATTCGTCCGTTCGCAATAACCGATCTCGAACGACATGGTTAGTCACTCCACATACCAGTCGATCCCGTATAAGACCGTCCACGAGATGTTCGAACTTGCAATTTTGGCTTAGCACCTTCAACGCAGTAACAAATTGACTTATTGATTCCCCGGCATTCTGATTACGAGTGAAAAACTTGAATCGGAACATAGCTATGTTACATTTAGTTCCGAAATGTTCGTCAAATTTGCTTTTTAAGCACTCGAGATCATCGGCTGATTGCTCCTTCGTATAAGTAAATGTTGAAAATATCTCGTAGCCTTCTGCTCCAATGAGGTTCACCAGCAAGCTCGCCTGCACATCCTTAGGTTCTTTATTAACACCGGATGCCTTTAAAAAAACTTGAAACTGTTTCCACCATTTTTGCCACGAGTCCGCACGCGCTGCCGGACTGCCTTCTATTTGCAATTCCGGTGGAGGTCTTGCGTGTTCCATAATTTTTCACGCATACACCACACCTATTATTATAATTTAATGACCAACTTTTCGAAAACTCGTTAATTTATTTTAAAATCCAGAACACCGCTGTCACCATGTAGTGAAACACAGCTAGCTGATTGAACACTCCTTTATTTTATCTGTTGGTACTATCTAATAACAGTCATAAAACTACCCGCCACCATAAATAATACTACAAGTGCTCTAAGGTTTTTGTACGAAGCCACCTGTGGGATGGTTCAACCAAACACGAGCTGGCTGTTTTGGACCCGATCGAACGTAGAGCATTGAGGATGATGGATGAGCAGCTAGACGCTGAGACGCTGAGAAGTTCCAAAGTCTTAAACACCGCCGTAAAGTTGCTTGTCTTTCAATCTTTTATAGAATACATTTCGGAGAATGTGCCCAGGAATTGCATGATCTAATTACACCATCTCTTTTTACAACAGGACAAGCAGACGTACCGCTTAGTGCCACAATTACCTTGTCAGTCTTATCACCCTTACGAACAAAGCGCTTTGCTTCCACATCTATAACGGGTACAGCCAAGGATTGGAACACTTTGCAATCATCTGTGTTTCCTGATAACTACAATATGAGTCTCTTCAAGCTAAGTGTATATAGGTGTCTTCTAGACCTGCGTGCCCCGTCGTCGGCAGCATCGTCGCTTACCATCAAGAGAGATTGTGGTCAAATTTAGGTCTATCTTTAATAAAAATATAATAAAAATCAAATAACTATTTTCAAAAACAAAAAAAGTACTTACATGATAGTACCTACATGAACGCGCGTCTGCTAATCTTTAAAACGTGAGATCGTGCTCTAATCTACTCCAATACGTTAGTACCTATATCCGCAAACATATTATACCAAGTTATATTACCTGCCGTCATAAACGTAGGCTAAATATTAGTTTCTCTCTAAAACAATAAAATGTAAGGCTTCTGTCTCTGATTGTACCCAGGACTTGGAAACGGAAATTGTTATCGTTGAATGGTTCATTGATTCTTGGAGCTGTCATTTTTTAATAATGCCGGACATTTCACACAACGTCATCTAGTAAATAAACAGAGCTTGTGTTATGGGTATCACATGACTGATATATTACTTACATATTTTTTTGTAGTTACATACATAATACATAGAAAACCCTACATACATAATTGCGGATCCTACTACACTTGTCTCGCGACTGGAATCGAACACACAACCTTCTGCGTCTCAGCCGGGCCTTGGCCCACTGCGCCATTGTGGCTTTGTTGTTTTGATTTAACAATTTTACTGTCAACAAATAAAGATATAACGGCAGATTGATTAAATATATCGCTCACATAACCGTGTTCTTTGCTGCTCACATGCATGAGAATTTTACAACAATAAAAATAACGAAATAATAATAATAATAATACCGGACATTTCACACAGCATCATCTGGCCCCAAAGTAAGCAAAGCTTGTGTTATGGGTACCACATAACAGATAGATATACTACCTAAATAGGTTTTTTTTTGTAAATACATACATATTATACATAGAAACACCCAGACCTGAGACAAATACTTGCAGATAATACAAACATTTATCCCGCGGCAGGAATCGAACCCGCAACCTTCTGCGTCTCAGCGTGATATTAACGTTAAGCAGGTACATACTCGTACCTACATTATCTCAGCAGCTAGAAGTATATTTTTAAAACTGGTTTTGTTTCGTATGAGGAAAAGACACGCAGTAGGTATTACAATTGTTAATTGCCCAGTAAGTCAAAAACCTCAGATCATGTCCCATTATCATCAAAATAGCGTTGGTCACAAAATAATTTAGTAAACTAATCAAAAAGCTGTCAAGTTTTTCGAGTCGGGCTTTGGATAACGTGTGTTCTATGTTCTTAGCTCAAGGTATTAACAAATGTTATTTTAGTTATTAGTACATTTATTTACAGAAATCATTATAGAAATGTATAGAATAATATAAAATACATGTAAAACTGTTAAGCTATCTAAGACCGTTTGATACGATCTATAAATGTGCAGCATGAGGGCAGCGTTCTCAAGACACTGACGGCATTGCCATGTTGAATGGCAAGGCTACGCAAGGCTACGCTGAGCCAGTTAGGAGCAAGCTATTGTGTCACGCAATGTTTCTACCATACGCCGTACGCCGTAAAATAATTAGATATCGCGGTGGGCTCCTGTTCTCTACGGTCTTGACTCTAAAAAGCTTAAATATGTAGGCCGAATATCAATATTAAGACCGGCATATTTGAACCTATTGAGGTCCTCGACAGATGGGTTGCGGCCAGGTTGTCTACGCAAGTAGCATCCCATACATTCGTTATTTGACGACCTCTGGTGCAGTGGGCTAAAATCCGGCTGAGACGCAGAAGGTGTCGCAGGTGTTTCTATGAATTATATGTATGTATTTACAAAAAAAGTATATAAGTAGTATATCAGTCATGTGGTACCCATAACACAAGCTCTGCTTACTTTGGGCCAGATGATGCTGTGTGAAATTTCCGGAATTATTTATTTATTTATTAGTTAAATAAATAAATATTGGAGGACATTGCACACAATAGCATCTAGCCCCAAACAAAGCCTAGCTTGTATTATGGTGACCTGATGTCTGATAAAATTCTTATATAATTTTAAATACACACTTATTTACTTATGAAGATACTGTTAAATTGTTGTAATGTTACATTGAACAGTATCTTCATAAGATACTGTTGAATGTAACATTACAACTAACATCTTTTTTGTTTGGTGTTTGCATATACATTCAACAGTATCTTCATAAGATACTGTTGAATGTAACATTACAACAATTTAACAGTATCTTCATAAGTAAATAAGTATCTTATGAAGATACTGTTGAATGTATATGCAAACACCAAACAAAAAAGATGATTGTTTCATGTGTAGCGTACATACACATAGTGCAGATATTACATAGTAAAGTTTTTTTTATGACCGACACAGAAGAACTGAGATTAGGTTTTCAATTTACAGAAACTGGATCAGAACACTAAAATAAAAACCAGTTATGGCAGCATTCAGGCTCGGCGTGATCAACCACCAAATGCACAGGCATGTATTTTCCGCAATTTAATAAAACTATGCCGACACAGCAAAAAACTTTGAACTTTTTTTGTGTTTTCTGTTCCTAAATTACACTTTGTTATGTATATATTTTAAACTGGTGGTCGGACAATCAAAATATCGTTTTGGTGGGTACCACTATAGTTCCAGTTATTGTGCTTCTAAACAGCAGTGTTCAATGTTACTGTGTTTAGGTTTGAAGGGTACTAGAACAAGTCAAATGACTGAATAAAAGAGTATAAGTAATAAATAAATATTGGTGAACAATTCACACTACACCAATTTTCCAGAACTAATGGATTACTGATAGAATATTTTTTTTTATTAATAACCTATACTTTCCCACTGGGCAAAGGTCTCCCCCAATTCTTTCCATTCATCCCTGTCCCACGCCACTTAATACCAGCCTGTTTCGAAGGCATCGAGATCGTCATGCCAACGATTATTCGGCCTGCCCCGGCTGCGTCGCCCATCTGCAGGCACCCATTGTGTGACGATCTCTGTTCACCTGTCTTCACTCATACGGCTGACGTGCCCCACCCAACCCACCATCTTAATTTGGCGGTTTTGTTTCCGACGTCGACGATCCCGGTCTTTGCGCTCAAAGTTGTATTGTAGACTCTATCTGCCTTCTTCACCCCTAGCATACTACGCTCCATAGCTCGTTGGCAGATCTTGATCCTTTCATGTGATACTAAAAAATATAAATATAAAACACTATACTATATAGAATAAGAATAGAATACGTATATGTTTTTAAATACAATGGCCGGATTTCAAAACATAGCTCAAGCTCGAATCTAGATAGATTCGATTTCATCATTGATATTTTCAGCAAGTTTTAAATTGAATGCTATATAAATCTGTTTTTTCTCGATCTGAATTTGAGTTTGTTCATTAATAAGGCCCTTAATCGCTCTTAGCTCAATATGACACATTGTTGGTATTTTTATATTTATTATAGACCGATGACCGTAGTTGAAGCCGTGAGAGGTACATGACACTGATATTTCCGTCGAAAACTCGTTACGGAGGTCATTATGTCACTTGGGACTAAACTTTACTAACTAGCTAGAACTTACTCCAAGAGGAGTCGAAGAGTTCATCAAAAAGTCGATCACAAAAGAATTTGGATAACCTTTTCGTTTAACTTATTATGGTGATATAAAATATCAGTAACATCTTAATAATAATAATATATATAAGGATAATCATATTATTGATATAGTAACGTCTACAATTTCGTAATAGGAAATATTCATTGCTTTGGATAATTTTTGTGCCAAATACCAAATTTTCATTTTTAGGGAAAACTTATTTTTTGGCTATTTTTTTGCAAATCGCTCTATTATTAGTAGGTTATTTCGCTACGGGGAAATCGGGGAAATATTAGTTAACATGGCATGAACTTATCGTATTAATATTCAGAGCATAGAATTAAATATAAAGTCCTCAGGTCAAACAATGCAAAAATGCATAACTGCCAGATAAAACTGAGTTTTTTCTAAATCCATGTGGTTATGACCTGATAAAGTGAACAGTCTACTAACCCGAAGTATTCTGTGACCCTCCCGCAATCCACGATCAACACCGATCCGGCCTCACGGGAAATCTGCCTGTCTCCAAACCAGGTCCAATCCCGCTAAGGTAATTACTATCACCGGTACCTTGAACTTGGATACACGTGTAGACAAAAAACTTTATTTGGGTTGATGTTATATTTATTATTTACTCCGCAATTTCACACCCATACTGAGATTATCTGTAAACGGGTTGAATTATCATCATCACCCACCTATTGTAGCATGCTTTCTTTGTTCCATTCATCAGTATTTTGAGCGTCGATATGTACAGCCGCAATCTACTGCTGGACGTAGGTCTCTTCCAAGACGCGCCACTAGGCGTAATTTTCAGCTGCCATCTACATTGCGCAAATTGTCAATCCGTTTATATGGAGTGCGTCCTACATTACGTTTGCTTAAATGCTGTTTCCACTCTAGGACTCGTTTCATCGGTTCTTCTACATATAATAATGATCGGGCGTATGGGCTTTCCATCTGTTAACTCTTTGAACTTTTTCAGTTTCCTTGTTTTTCTGTGAGTTTTCTGTGCGTAGCTGAAATCAAACCTACGATCTCTTACTTCTCGGCTGAGAACTCTTCTATAGCATTACCAAGCTTGACTCAACAAAAAGTATGAATTAAACAATTTGTATGTCACATTTAAACGCGTTAATACTGTTTATCGAACGAGATCCGTCCCTCTTGAGTTTAAAACAAGATAAATAAATACATGCTTACTACATACTGCTAAACCCTCATAATCATACCATTTTATAATCTTAAAAGTCATTCCAATGATTTCGAAAAACGAGATTAGCAATTCCAAACCTGACCCTTGGTATTTTTGCTTTATTTTTCCAAAATGATGTCGTAAATTATCCTTCAAATGTTTTTTATTACTTCGTTCTTTAAACAACCATTAAATTATTGTCATCTTCTATATCTAATAATGGCGATGTGTGAATGTATGTTCCCTATAGACTCCGAAACGACAGGACCGATTTCGATTAAATTTTTAGGAAATCTTCAGTTTGGCCTAGCGTTGATCCTGTGAAGTTTGGTAGCGATCGGACTAACATATATTTTTTTGCTACAGTCTAATTTGGTATGGATACAGATTGTATCTTAGGAACGGACATAGGCTACTTTTTATGTACCTATGTACTATGCGTGCGAAGGGCGGGCTGAAGCTAGTAACTTATAAAGTAATTTCAATATTTAAGCTTTGCATTTTGCATCTTACCCATGTCTTGACATGTCACATCACGAGAAGACGTTAACCATGATACTTATGCCTGTAATTAACTGATTAGGCTTTAGTAGAACCTCATTACTAAACTTTGCTATTGATTAATTTAGATACTATGGTTGGCAATCACTTTATCAATCGATTATTAAGGTAAGTAAAAGTTGATAGGAAGAAGCGATCACCATCAATGATCGTATTTATATCCATTATCTTATCATTACTACCGCACTTAATGTTTATGAGGTGTGATGGCTATTACCTGACGTAGTAATAATTGAGTACTCTGTGATATTACTAGCAAAGCAATTTGACCGTACTTGGGTTATAAATATACCTACTTGGTTTTGTAAAGATCGTTAGAATTAATTCTTTGAACTGGCGACTTCGTTAGGTTCGAAATGCGAGTTTTTGTCGATGGACGTGTATACGTGCACTGTACCGACTGTATGCACAGTGCATCAAAAAACGTAAACCAGTTTTTAGGCAAACAAAAAACCTACTTGATTTATTTTTAATATTAAGCAAACATCTAATTAAATGTTCATTATAATCGATAGGTCAAAATCAAAGAGACCATTATATATAATTATAACTATTTAACTTATTATAAACGTAGTATCACATAGATTTCGCTGTTATTAGACCGGTTCTATGGGATTTACCCATTATTGTAGTTAATTCTACACACAGTGGGAGCTTAGTGCGTTCACTTGTTCATAGAGATTTCATAATATTAGCTCCATTAAATATTATGGTGTGTGACTTGTTTGATATTAACCTCATTTGGTAAGGGTTGGTTTGTCAGGATTTATCGTAGGCTCTTAAGTCATCGTATGTAGGTGCTTAAGCGTTTATTGCTGGGCATAAACTAAAGGAAAGGCAAAGATTATAAAATTTTACGGTATAGCGGTATCACAGAATAACCTAATAGTACTAAAAGTATTCAGCACAACTTTCTGGTACCGGGTCGAATAAAATAAATAATGCCAGACATTTCACACAGCATCATCTGGCATCAAAGTAAGCAGAGCTTGAGTTATGGGTACCACATGACTGATACACTACAATAAATATATATTATATATAGAAACACCCAGACCCGAGATAAATACTTGCAGATCAAACATTTGTCCCGCGGCGGGAATGGAACTTAACCTAAAATAACCTTCTGCGTCTCAGCCGGGCCTTAGCCCAAAGCGCCATAGAGGTCGTTATAAAATTTCAATAAGTTCAACGGACAAGAACGTCCGTTTGTACTACTGTGCAACTAAACAAACTGTTCACCCTTGATGGTATTTAAAACTTGCTTCCGAAAAATGAAACATCTTCACTAAAAGGTGTTATTTTCTAAATGCCAATGTCATTTTTATCTATTCTAACGGCGGAGAGATCGTTGTCTTGATAAATGTCGGGCTGCCTATTAACACAAACGTAGTAATAGTTTATACAATTTCCAATGACAATTTCTATGAGAATTAGTATATGACGCTTACTAGATTTCTTAACATTCCCATAACCTAATACTAGAAAAAGAAGCATTTTTATGTAATTGTAAACTTGTAATTGTAAACTTGATGTCATTGACTTGATAGACAGAGACGCGAGCGCGAACTTTATAAGTACCTTGTCCATAAAATCGTGCTAAAGGCACGTGGTTTAGTGATTAGCATAAAATAGAGCATTATCAAACGAGCGTATAAGATGTGAACCTTCAAAGTTACGTTGCTTCGGTAGGCGTATAGTAACATAGTACTTATCTTTCGTACGAAGAACATTAGTAATACACAATCTTCATGTCTACACACCCTACACCTCTACACTTTTTCCTGATGCAAGTCATTTTTTTTTTAAAGTGGTGTTTCTGCCAAAAACCGAAACATCAAGTGTTTTCTGTGTATTTGAGAAGAAAATCGCTATAAACATATTTTTTAAAAGTGGAACAATCTAATCGAAATAATCGAATCATTTAGCGGAATTTTGATGGAATTCAGCGTATTATTCTATTCATCCTATGACTATTTGAAAAGTCGTTTTTATGCTGGTAATCAAAAACTGTAGCTAGCATCACAAGGTTGAAAAAAATGTCACGTCATGAGAAACCTGCCGCGGAATTTTGCGTAAATACCTACCCTTCTCAAAAACAGTAAGCCCAGCCCACAATACCCGACATAGCATAATAATGCGCGCGAGCATAAAAACCTGTGTCCAAAACCAGTTTGTGATCATTTGTTTATTGGTTGTCGAGCAAGCAACACGTTTATTGTCGAACAGCAAGCACAGCACACTGCAATGTATCGCACAGTCTCGTTTATATTGATACTATGCCTTATTAATATGGGGGATTCAAAGAGATACTATTTTCCGGACAAAGCCGACCCCAACGCAATAGTATTCGAGGGGCCAACCAACGCAGAATCCAGGAAACCAATCGATAAAGTCCCCGACACTCCGCCTACAACCGACTACGATTATGGAGAAGGTAAACTCGATGCTAAGTTTGGAGAAGATGATTAAGAAAATTAAACATATCGATCGTGGATGAAATGACTTCGAAGTTTGGAAAGTGCTTTTTGTGTTAAAAGGAAAAAAGTGTTTGAAAATGAACATTGAACGTGCCATTTTATGCTGTCTATAAATAACCTACTAAGGTTATCGTGTTATATTAACGTATTAGTAGGTCTAGTAGTCTAAAGTGTTATTAAAATTAGCCTAATTGATATCACTGTGTTTTGAACGAAGAATTAGATAATCGTTCGTCATTAGGCGTAGAGTATTTCATCAACTCGCATCGAAAATTTCGTACCACAAGTAGGTTGACGAAACGCAAAAATAATATTATTTCAGTTCTTTACCTCGTATCATTTTTAAATTCGGTATCGCTTAATTTTTTTCACTATAAATGTTACCTAATTCGAGTTTTTACAATGATGCTGTTTTCTCAAAATATTTGTTAAATAATCTTAGCCTGTACGATTATGACTGAAATTTATATTGCGTTCTTTCATTCAATTTTACTCCATACATAATATTACTTTGTGTCTATGTTCATATAAAATTGCGTTTATGAACTCAAATATATTTAAACTTGACTCTCAAGATGACATTTCAACTTATTATAATTTTATTATAATAATTTACAAAGTCACTTGACCTTGGTGTCTCTAAACGATACTTATCGCTTTAGTATTTTTATTATAGGTTTTACATTAGTAGGTAGGCAGTATCAGTAGTTGGTTTGTATTTATTTATTTACCAAGAAGTGCGCCTTAATTGTATATATCTTATGTTTATACCTTATTATTATGTGTTTTTTTATTGAATCAAAGGTTACTCGTTTTAAAAAATACAAGATAATCTAATTTGACAGAAAATTGTGAATATTTAGACCAAATTATGTAACCAGTGCATTTTCGTGAACATTATTTATTTATTTAAAAGAAATGATATGATCGCTTAATCGATTTAAAATCGTTTATTTATGTAAATAGTTAGGTATGTGATTAATACGAGTTTGTAGGTCACTAAATTAGGATATATATTTAGTATTAAATGTATCCGCATCAAGTCATTTGTAGAAATAGATGTAAGTCTTAAGAGTCATTGATCTTAGCTAAAATAACCTATTTCAAAGACAACATTATAACATCATGTATATTCAAGAATAGGTATTCAAAGATTCAATAAATAAAGAACTCCAGGCCCTAGTCATAGAAGGATTCCAAAGTGTTTGTGTAACTAAAGCAAACTGCAAATAGCAGCCGGTTGCAGTTTGTCTTCGAATGGCCTCCATATATATTCTCCCGGTCTCATATGAGGTGGGATAAGGGTTTGAAGATGATGTAAAATAAAGATGAGGAATTAAAAAATGTAATAATATAAGATGATGACGACTGAATTAAGTATCATTAAATAAATATTTGAATGTACAAGTTAGCCTCTATTATTTTAAGTATTCCTTCTCTATGGCTAGCTCTTCTATTAATCAGCCGTTAGTCAGATCAGCCGTTATGCACCTGCAACCGAACCGACACCGCATGAACTGATTCGTCTTTCCTGCGGGTCTTGTCGGCAAGGTTGAGAGGTTAGTGTGGGTACCTGGGAAGGCTTGCGCTATCAAACAGAATCCCAGGCAGAGTGACGTCAGTGGAGAGGAACTTTTCCCCCACCTCAGCTTGCTGGAGTGGATCCATGAACGAATGTTTTCAATTACAATTAACTGCTCTGTAACTTTATTGACGCCAGCTAAATCATCTTCAACAGATGAACAAAGGCCAATGATGATTATTATTTTTAATTGTTTATCATATTCAATAATCTACCCAAGTACTTCAATTATATTGTTAAAAAACACTACCAAGGCCAAAACTTTAATGTGTATGGCAATGATACACAAACCGAATTTTAATCATGAAGAGGATCGTCAAATACCTACGGAGCGAAATAAGAATAAATTGGCCAGGAGCATATGACCACGAACGTTGAATGCTTCCCAAGCCTGCTGAAGAGTTACTGGTGGTGGGTTCAAAATCGATTCAACAACACCTAGTTAATAATAATTAAGTTTTAAAAACTAAAAAGGCAACCGACTTCATGTATATACACAACTACTGTAAGATGTTGAGGAGTTCCCTTGACTGTCCTTCGTCTTCATCATCAGACCTCTAATGACAGTCACCACCCATCTAGGTTTAAAGTTCTCATCTTTGTATTGATATTGATAATCAAGCCCAAACGCCAAGTAATTGCTGTAAATCGTTGAGGAGTTCCCTTGACTGTCTTTCGGCCTCATCATCAGATCGACTTCATTAATTAGTTGTGCTTTAAAAAACTTAATGAAAAAAAAACAATAAGATTTACAAATCAGGATATATGTCTAAATCTAACAAAGTCCGTATTCATTTCCAACTATACTGAAAACAACAAAAATTGCCACTTCATTACATATATGATGCAACGAATATCTGGCACGATTGATGGTACGATTGGCGCTCCTGACTTCCACAACATCCTCGTTCGACTCCATTTTCCTAACAGTTACACTCGAAATAGAAGTCATAAACTTTTCTCTGTGCCTTTTAGTCGAACAGTTGCTCGCGCCAATTCTCCACTCCCTCGCACCCTCACCGCGCTCAATAGACTACTTGCCCAAAACTCGGACTGTGATATATTTTTAAGATATCACAGTCTTCTTGATAAGATTATGTTGGTATGCCTGAGATTTTGTGAGACTGATGCATGAACATGCAATTGTATTGAATGATTAATGACTATTTATACATTATAATAAAATCTTCATTTTGCTATTTCATATTTTTATATATTGTTTTTTGTCTGCTTTCTTTTTGTTTTTAATTGCTATTATTAATTCGTGTAACTGGTGCTTAACCGTGCTGATTAAATAAATAAATAAAATAAATCTGTAGCGAAAAACTGTTTAAGAAACCTACTAATATTTTTCCAAGATCTATCCATTGATATTTAGGGTACATCAACCCTTTACATGTAGACGAGGAATTCCTAAAAAAACACTGAAGACCTAAGTGGCGCAGTGGACCAAGGTCCCGCTGAGACGCAGAAGGTTGCAGGTTCGATTCCTGCAGCAAGATAAATGTTTGTATAATCTGCAAGTATTTGTCTCGGGTCTGGGTGCTTGTAGGTATAATATGTATGTATTAAAAAAAAATGTATATAAGTATGGGTTTATAAGTATAAGTATAAGTATAAGTATGGGAAACACATGACTGATATAATATCAGTCATGATGTTCCCATAACACAAGCTCTGCTTACTTTGGGGCAAGATGATGCTGTGTGAAATGTCCGGCATTATTTATTTATTTATTTATTTTTCAATGTTTTTATATCATAACTTTGTAAGGGCACTTATAAATATTACCGTGCAAATTTCATACCACGACAAACGAATAATCTGTTCACAGTGTCATTCTGTGACTGTTATTACATTGATATAAGATTCAAAATACAATAATTCACCGGAATTCGTGAAATAGAACAACTCTATCAGTTTAAACCAAATCAACATAATTACCTATTTAATACCACCTTACTTGACCTTAACCTTACCATGAAAATAAATTAATATGAATAATGAAATGTCTATTACGTACTACTTAAACCATTTGAAATAGGACCTATATATTAATGGAACAAGCTTCTAATACATTAGAAATAGGACCGGGAAACTCTTATGGATATTGTCCTGTTTTTATGTCCAAAGAAGGCTATAAAATCGGTGAAGTGTGAACAGAGCTACGGAAAGGTACAGGTTTACAGCAGGTTACAAATGCCATCGATTGATGGTCTAACAGCGCGCTGAGTCGTTCCTTAATTCAAAACGAAAATTTCGTACCTCAGGTGTGAGTTGACGAAACGCAAAAAAAAACAAAAAACTATTTATCTAATGAACAACAGAACAATCTTCTATATCTATAAGAGGCCATGTGTGTATGTATGTTCCGTATAGACTCCGAAACGGCTTGACCGATTTCGATGATTTTTTTAGGATTCAGATTGGTCTAGCGTGATCCTGTGAAGTTTGGTAGCAATCGGATCAACATAACTTTTTTTTTCATTAAGCAAATTTGGTATAGATAGAGATTGTATCTTAAGAACGGACATAGGCTACTTTTTATGTATGGACTATGCGTGAGAAGCCGCGGATAGAAGCTAGAACTAGATAATATGGGTTTAAATATGAAATTGCCGTAATTTAATGACACCTTAAATGAAAATAAAGCCTGCATGATGTCTAATTTTAAAGTGAAACCTTTTTTCACACGATAACAATTATATTCTAAATTTAAAAAATACGACATTTGATTGTTTGACTTTCAATTGTTTTTACACTCAACCGGAGAGGTTAAGATAGACACACCGAAAAATGGTTTTTTTTAATACGAGTTCTGACGTGGATCTACGCTGCGGATTCAGCTCGCAACATCTATGCTGTGTTTGGAGATGACACTATATAAAGTAATGTTTTTATCTGTTTTCTTTGCACGGCGTAGGTTCGTATAGACAAGCATTACTGAACAAGCACCTTATCTGGTTTCTGTGTGAATCAGGCAAAAGGTGCTTGTTCCAGACAATCAATTTATAAGGACATCAGCTAGATTTACTGATCATTACAATTTTTTTCCGATGCTCTACGTAGAAGGGTCGCAAGTAAAAGTTTAACTAGCCGGTTTGGCTTGTGTAATGCAAGTGCAGACCTTGACTAGCGAGTTAAAAGAAAATGATTGTAAGGAGTAAGTAAAAACTAAAGCTTTCCTTAATTCTTTGTACTCTTTTTATCTCATATAGAACCGGTTTCTGACTCCTGCCACGCTTATTTTTAGGATTCCTTACAACAAGAGAAAAAAAAGAACCCTTATAGGATAATTTTGTTGTCCGTCTGTCTTTCTGTATGTCAGGAACGCATGGTATCAAGTTGAAATTAATATCAAATACTTAAGTCTGCGGTTCCTTGCTTCAAAAAACAGACTTCTAATTTAACGTTATTAAAAAAGTACGGTCTAAATGCATGCCGCATAATCGCGACAAAATGGCAAGAAGCATGTTTTGGTGTTAAAAATGATTTTTTGTTAATTCAAACTTACAGCAATGCTCGGCTTTCATTATAAAAATAGAGATAAGTTTTAGCGAAAATCTTCATTAGACCAGCACTAGGAACAGAAACAAATACCTACATCCCTGTTTTTTGACTAGAAAAAGTAAATATGTATGTCCTTTATGGGGAACACGATACGCTTCTATAATGAGCTTCCTGAAAAGCTTACATAAAGGGTCTTGTGAAGGTGTATTAAAAATAAAAGTGACTTTAAGGTTGGTAAGAATGCATGCCGTCATATTACTCTGCTCTCAGAGAATTATCTAACAGATTTGCAACGTAAAAACCGTATGCGTATAAACGACTTATAAGCGACTAACGACTTATAGGTTTAAGAAGGATCATACAAAAAGCAACTATGACGAGTTTCTTATAATTTTTTCTCGGATACGGGTTGGAGGAATTGGCACTTAAATCTATTAAGCATGTAAGGCTTTCAAAAGAAGTGATCCTTGTGGTTGTACTTAAAAACATATATTTAAATTATAACTTTTAAAACTATCATGGTTTTGCACATAATTTTCACTAAAACGGGATATTTACCATGATATATGACTTTTTCTGCTTCTCGATATTTCGGCACAGTTGCATGATCATATATCATGGTAAATATCCCGTTTTGAGTGAAAATTATATATTTAAATTTACAAAAAAACTTTGGCTTTGACTTTTAATTTGGTAGGTACCAAAGTAACTCGGCTCGACTATGACACATTATGTATCTGTATTTTTTTTTCTAATTGGGCTTGATTATTTAGTCGCATGTTATAACGCAAGTTGCTCTTAAATTTATGTAAATTGCTAGTTATCATTTTATTGTCTATGATTAATTTAACTGCTTACTCATAACTTCACAAAAAAATGTGCATACCTACTTAAAATGATACAGTGATTATGTAAATCTGTTAGAATTACGTTTATACCTGTGGCAAGGCAACAGCTACAGAGTGCAACAGAGTGCAAACTAAAAATAAGTTTGCGTCTTATGGCAATTAATTAAATTAAATTCATTTATTATAAGTCAGAATGTAGATTTTGCAATGTTGTAGTATATTTTAATTGTATTTGAATTCTGTGTAAATTATAGATTTTATCTGAAATCATCATAATCATTGGCTTTAGTTTATGTATTGAAGATGATTTAGGTGGCAACACTCAAGTTACAGAGCAGAGCATTCATTTGTAATTGAAACCCCTCGTTCATGGATACACTCCAGCAAGCTGAGGTGGGTGAAGTTTCCTCTCCACTGACGTCACTCTGCCTGGGATTCTGTTTGATAGCGCAGGCCTTTATTGAGAGATCAATTGTGTTGAAAGAATTAGCTAGCTTAGGATACTGCGTTACCGTACCCTAACTGTTACCGAGATGCGCCACGAGGAGGCTTCTTTCTTCAACATTTTGGTAGAGGCAAATTTAAATTTTATGAGAGAAATTTGACACGAAAGAAGAAGAAGCGCAGGCTTCCCAGGTACCCACACTAACCTCTCGACCTTGCCGACAGGACCTGCAGGAAAGACGAGTCAGTACATGCGGTGTCGGTTCCGTTGCAGGTTCATAACGACTGGCATCGAGCCGGGTATCTAAATAAATACATCAATAATAATAACATTAGATAATAATTATATAAAGTCCCACTACAATTTTATCTAAACTAGGCATGCAAATTTATAATAATAATTACAATAATAACTCAGGTCATCATTAAAGAACTCGGTAATACTGGAATACCTCTTTTTTAGAAGAAGTGCCTTAAACTGAGTTTTAACCGACTTTAAAAAAAAGGTGGAGTTTCTCAATTATGTGTTATATATATTTTTTTATATTTGGTAGCTCATAACTCCGTCATTTTGTGTAAGGATACCTACTTTACGATTTGTCCCATATAAATTTCATCAAAATCGGTTAAGTAGTTTGGTTCTTAAATCAAAACTGCTAAAAAAATGTCATCCATGTACTAAAAAGCGTAAAATAAACATTTCTTTAACCGTCTTCTAAAATAGGAGGAGGTTCTTAATTCGGTTGTATTTTTTTTATATTCAATGAAGTCGGTTTTCTTTTTAGTTTTTGAAACGTAATTATTAAGGCTCAATATTTCATACGCTTGACGAATACAAGAATCAGCCAAGGATTGGAATGCTTTGCCGTCGTCTTCAAGTCTCGAGTAATTAGGTGTCTTCTAGACCTGTGTGCCCCTTCGTCGGCCACATCGTCGCTTAACATCAGGCGAGATGGTGGTCAAACGTAGGTTTATCGATGGTAAAAAAAAGCAAGAAGCAAGGTGAATTAAAAGTAGAAGACGCAAGATAAAAATTGAAGTGTACTGATGTGACGTAGCTGAAGGGCCTAAGTCGAATGTTCACTTCGAACGCTTTGGTATTTTTGAAATTTGACAGCTGTGCTCATACGATTCGAACCAGACTTAACACAGAATGTGAACATTACCTGCTTCTTCGCAGTAGGTATGGCGCTAGTACTTCCCCGGATTCGCGTGTATCTTTTTATAAGTACCTCATTATAATTATGTAAATAAAACTGTAATAATTTACATAAAAATGTTACAAAGCTACGCGAAGGAAAAGTTAAACTGTGCGGGTGATCAAAAAACATAACGTTTACCTTATGTTATCAGTATGTAATGTATACCTACGTAGGAGCCTCTGAGGTGCACTTTAATCCTTTCACCACATTGGTTAGAAATAACTAGTGAGACGATAATAAGAAGACCTACGTAGGGTCTATCTGATAATCATATTATTAGGTGATGTGTTATTTAAATCTGTTGCCATCTTTTTTCTTTGACATTAGAATGATAAGGACAGATTATACTTTAAAGCTACGCTAGTTAACTACTTATGTGCTCGTAATATACCACTATACAGGGTTAATATTCAGCTTCGAAAAAATCGAAGTTATCTCAGAGTCAAAATAAAAGGTATGTAGGATCTATTTTATCCAAGAAAATCTGTTTGTTCCATCGAGTATTTTCGCTCTATACAACACAAAGCAGTCAAAATACTAAACGTGTACACAAATATTTTGCTATCGCCAAAACCTCTCCTGGAACTGCCCTTATTTTTATTTTTTTTAAACATAAATATCTGTGTCTGGATTCAATAGTTAAAGCTTCATCAGAATATTATAAATTTTGTAACTATTTGATGATTTAACCATTGGTTATGTTGACTACAAAAATAAACATTTTGCTTGGCAATTCATGGCATGTGCTAGATAAATCTAAAATCAAAATAAGTATATATTATTGAAAAATAAAATCACAACCATTTTGAATCGTCTTCTTACATGCTAGATGAATCTAGGTGTCGGTTCCTCCTAACCACAGTTCAAGAAATATCCTTCTGAATCTTTTCGAACTTTATTTCGTATTTTTTACTTTATATTCTTTTAATGCTACTGGGGATGCCTTGTTTCTATAGCGCATCAGACATGTGCGCAGAATTTTGTGCAGACGGATTCCACGCTATGATGCGGAAACGAGTTCCCTCCTTGATGTGCCGTGTGCGAGGTAGCACCAATCGCCTCCTCGTTACCATACTATACAGGGTTGACTGTCCCGTACGCTAATGGAATGCCTTACTTAAGCCTTCCAGAACCGCTATGTTTAATGTACGATAGGGTTAAGAAGTAGTTTTTAGGTTCTTTTTAAAATTACATTCTTGTATGGACTTGTCTGAAATAAACAAATTATTGTATTATTTTATTATTAATAGTTAACGGGTATTTCTTAATGGAAACGCGGACATTTCTAAAGTGAGGGTAGTTTCGAAAAATGTTCATAATATTTATGGGTCAACTTCCTAAACATCCAATCAGCCCAAGACCACGGGTATTACAACATATTGTTATTATATTATTACTATTACTTTTATACATACCGTTAACTACTCGATCAACTAATATATACATATATATTTAATGAAAAGTTTTGATAACACCATCTAGCCCCAAAATAAGCATATCATGTATTATGGTGATCAGATGACTGATAGAATACTTATATTATGTTTATATACATACTTATGATATTTTATAACACCCGGACACAAAACAAACAGCTTAAATGTTTATCCTGGGAAGGAATCGACTCTCGACGTACAGCGCAGAAGACAGAGCTACCAACTGAGCCGACAGGTCAGTCAATATTTATGGTAATATAATGACAATAATACAATGTATTATAAGGTTATTCGGCCACTCAATCCCTTTTCACCGTTTACTTCGACACAGCTTGCTCAAATTATTCTAAGAGATACCTAACATTTTCAGTTAATCAGTTTATCTGTTTGTATTTACCCGGATCCACGAAGTTGGAGGGTTCCGGATAAATTAATCTTTTTATTTGAACAGATATGGCTGGTTTGTTACTAATGAATAAAGTCATAATTAAATATTATAGTTCTGAATAAATTGTAGTTTTATCTAAATAAACCCCATATTATTCAATTATCCCTATTTACCCGACGCCCGGTTAATAGTAGTTTTATGACTCGTACCACATATTCAGTGTTCGTAATAATGTCTGTTTAGAAATACAATGAACATTTTTCGCTTTTATAGTAACGCAAGATACCTAATCTACATTAACTGACCATTACTCGATTGATATCGTACCTAGTGTTCCTACTGTTCTAAACAAAAGGTAATGAAACTTCGACTATGTTGCCATAACCGTGGTCGTAGACAGACTGGACGTCTAGCGATATATACCAAACAAACATGCTCTAGATTGTGATTCCTGAGTTCTTGCACTTTCTTAAAACTTCACTTTAAGTTAGTTATATAATAAAGTCCAAGGAGGATGTACATTTTGATAAACACGGGTTTTACTCGCGTATTATTTTGTCGATGGAGGCAACGAGCGGACCGCGGATCAAACTCGCCCTGATAAAGATTCTCTAGATGAATCGAAACAGTGTCGGTGCCTCCATCTACAAAATAATACGTAAGTAAAACCCGTGTTTATCAAAATGTATAGTCCAAGGAGGATGGTGTGTTGTAATTGTTTTTTTAATCCTAGAAGTCCTGGAAGCGAGTTATATATTTCACGTGTGAGTTCTAAAACAATATGAATTCAGATATTGGAAATTTTCCAAAATTCATGATATCATCTCTCTCAATCGTATCTTCTCTACATTACCATATAAAATAAGTCAGTATTTGATTCAGTGAAGAGCGCAAAATTTCAATTTATCGAATCCCCGTCTCTGTCCGAGCAGTCTTCCTGAAAATGTAAAGCTATTTCAATATTCGATATCCCGAAGACGTTTGAAATATTACGCGGTTCAGCACCTGCGGTAGACGGCTCCTCTTGGAACGAGAAGATTGTCATGACGTCTGGAGCCTTTTGAGGCAAACATAAAGGTGTTATAAATTTAATGTATGTATCTGTGCATGTGTGTGTTTGTTTGTGGCATGGTTCCCGAACGGATGAACCGATTTAATTTAGTTTGTCTTTGTTTGGAAGATAACTTGATCGTAGCTCTGATTCAAAAAAATCTGTTTAGCCATTTGAAGATGATCTCGTATTTTCTAAGTGATGAAGAGATGTAAACTAAACACAGGTCTGATCGATTTTAAATTCGGTAATTGTTATTTTAACCCTTTCGCTATTAGAAGGTACAATTTGACCAGTAGTACGACCGCCGTAGACTCGCAAGCGCGCGAAATGTTACACATAAAGTAGTTTGTTAATAATAGTTGATTTTCTGAAAATACATCTTATGCCGCCATTTTGCCGCCACCGCCGCTTAACACCATATTTAGACGCGAGTTATACAGAAACGGTGTAAGGGGAAGACGCGGCGAAGGCGCGGCGCAGGCATCTTGCCGCTTCAAAACGTTTCAATACAAAATGTAGGTAGGCGAGACGTTGTGAATTATACTCAAGCGGCGTGGCGCAGGCACGTCGTTTTGTCACCTTTTCCAATTTGCCTTTCTTTTCCACGCCTGATTTGCGCCTGCGCCGCGCCTGCACTTTACGCCGTTTCTGTATAATTCGCGCCAGAAGTCTAGATTTAGATTCGTCACTCAAGAGGTTAATGATATTGTAAGAACATATTGCAGTATCATATTGCTGCGGCATTACTTAGAATTTGCAGGATACCGAACTCACTAACTATCGCAGAGGTATCGTGTTTGAGCTTATTGGAATCGCCTCCATTAATATATTAGATTCGTAGATGAATGTCATTTTATTGTGTCCAGGGTTTATCATATTTTTTTAATTTATTTCTGTTTCTGCATATCTCGTGGCGGGGCCCCAGATTACTACTAAGCTTCTAAATCCTTGTCTTATGATTTACTGCTTGAGTATTATACCTATCATCTAAGCTTTACTGCAGTTTAAGTAGGCACATAATTCGTAATTTTTCGACATTAAGTGATATCTTAAAGTGAGTATTATAAGTATGTTCTTTCAAAACATTCGTGTGTTTTACTACATATACATTTTTATAAACACGGGCTTTAATCACGTTTTATTTTGTCGATGGAGGCACCGACACTGTTTCGCTTCACCTAAAGAATCTTCATCAGGGTGAGTTTGATCCGCGGCCCGCTCGTTGCCGCTCGAGTTTATGGTTCGCACTGTGAGTGCGGTAAACCAGTTTCGGTGCCTCCATCGACAAAATAATACATAAATAATAATAATAGTAAAGCCCGTGTTTATCAAAAAATATGATCTTAGCCAAAAATGGTATTAAGCGTCGGTTTTCCTCATAGCATCCACATTTTAATCCGGTTTAACTACTAGTTAGATACATTTAAATATGTGGTTCGAAAAGAAATACCTACATTGCTCTCGTAATATTTATTTAACTTTTTCTACTTCTTCTTATCGTGTTGTTAGTATTCGAACCGATGCGGTGTAGTGAAACTTTTAAATTTTTTAAATTCTACGACATTTCTGTATGGTATTACTCATGTGAAATCATATAAGTAGGTACCATAATCAAGTCAAAGTCAAAGTCAAAAGATACCTTATTTAATAACAAGGATCACAAGGATCACTTTGAAACGTCTTACATACTAGATGAATTTAGGCGCCAATTCCTCTTAACCCAAGCTCGAGAAAAACTGGCAAGAAACTCGTCCTGCTCCTTGCGCTTTTTTGCTGCATGATCCATCTTATAACTACCTTAGCTTTGACTACCTCTGTGGCGCAGTGGGCTTAGGTCCGGCTGAGACACAAAAGGTTGTGGGTTCGATTCCCGCCGCGGGACGAATGTTTGTATGAATTTACAAAAAAAAAAAAGTATATAAGTAGTATATCAGTCATTTGGTACCCATAACACAAGCTCTGCTTACTTTGGGACCAGATGATGCTGTGTGAAATGTCCGGTATTATTATTATTATTATTATTATTATTATTAACTACAAAAAACGAATACAAGAGAGTTAATACATTTCAAATGTGATTAACTGCCTAAGGGCAGAGCGATAAGAATGCATGGCCTCATGCCATGCATTCTTATCAATAATATAGTCATTTATATGATAATACGATTTCATGAAAAGACTACCCATTATTACTGCTTTGAATTTTTTAATAAGTAGTTTAGTTGCGATTTCAGGAAGCTTATTATAGAAGCGATTTATAATTAATAAATTAGTATTGATAGACAATTCATACAGCATCATCAACATCATCATGCATGACTGATATGACTGATTGTATATACTAGTACTTATCAATATATATTTAATATATTGATAAGTACTACTTACAACACCCAGATACAAGAGAAACTTTTATGTTCCCTACACTGTTTTTCCTTTGGAAGGAAACGAACTAGAAACCAACTGCGCTATGAGACCAGTAAATTTTTAATAGCGCTCATGATTCTCCTATTTGTGTCAATTCAATTCAATTCAATAACTATTTATTAACTATTTATTTATAAAATCACAAAGA
The DNA here is from genome assembly GCA_948098915.1 of Lampropteryx suffumata. Taxonomy (NCBI): domain Eukaryota; kingdom Metazoa; phylum Arthropoda; class Insecta; order Lepidoptera; family Geometridae; genus Lampropteryx; species Lampropteryx suffumata. Next base: position 15,368,312 of record OX402557.1, on the reverse strand, counting down.
CCACTTTGAATCGTCTTCTTACATGCTAGTGAATTTAGGTGCCGATTCCTCCTAACCCCAGTTCAAGAAAAATCCTGCAAGAAACTTGTCTGGTCTTAACACTGTTTTATATAATAATAATAATAATAATAATATTTATTCAGCACAATTTAAACATAAGTTATTATAACTATTTAAAAACTGGTTTTAAATGTAATAACAATAACATAACTATTATCTAATGGCTTCAGACGCCTAAACTAGGCTAAAAGCCTGTCTGATAGACGTCTGCGATCCCCCATTATGCATTACACATAAAATTACATTAATTATTGTTGCAAATAGGTAATACATCTATAGTAATATATAATACAATTTAGATAACATGCCAAAATGATAACTAAAGATATAAGTGAAATTAGATTGTGTGTGTATGTGCGCGTATGTAAGTGTGTGTGTATGTGTGTGTGTGTGTGAGTGTGTAGGTATGTTTGTGCGTATGTGTATATGAGTAAGAGGGTGTGCTAGAGTAAATGAGGATGTATGTGTACGTGATAATTACATGCATGCACCGTTATTTTAAGATAGTTAGCAAATTCTCAGTTTCCTCATACGAATAACTAAGAAGAATCTTTGTAATATGTGATTTGAGTTGAAAGATGCTAAGGTCTTGCAGGGAATCATCCCTCGAAAGCTTATTTATTATACAGAAATCCACCCAGAAAGCAAGAGAAGCGGTTGATAAAAGTGGTTTTAAACAAAGTTCCACAAAAAACTTTGTGCTGGCGCCGTCTCTTCTGCTCCTGTGGCTTTGGGCGAAGTTTATGCTGTTTTAGTAGGAGTCTTAGAACGAAAAGTTGGCGCACAGTAAGCAGCTTAGTTTCTGTAAATAAAGTAGTGGTTGGGTATCTGTAAGGCAGAAAATGACTTACCTTTAGCACAGCACGCTGTGCTCTCTCTAGAGGCAGCAGGAAGGTTTTCGCAGCTCCACCCCATGTCTCAATGCAATATGTAAGTAGGCTTTGACAAAGTGAAAAGTAAACAGTCCTAATGGTACTAGTATCAGTGATATGTCGAATGTTTTTAAAAATTGCAGTTAATTTACGAACTCTAAGTGTGAGAGCTTTAATATGTGGTTCAAAGGTTAAATACGAGTCAAGTGTGACTCCCAAATACCGAATAGTATTAGTACGTTCCAAGTTAATGCAGTCACACGTGATCGTGTTACACAAACCTGTATATGCCAATAATTCATAACGGTGCTTGTAAGGTTGAGTTCTACTGGTCAAGGAAAAAGTTATATACTTTGTTTTACTCGTATTTAGCTTTAGTAGATTATGGAAGAGCCATATGTTTGTCCTATCTAACCCGGCCTGAGCATCATCAAAAACTTTGTCCCAGCTCTCTCCCCTGAAAACAAGAGCAGAATCATCGGCATAAGTGAATATTTGACCGTTGTTTAGTTGCAGTCTGCATGGGTCATTTATGTAAACAAGAAAGAGAGTAGGTCCAAGAATGCTGCCCTGAGGTACACCGTATGATATCGAGACATCCCCACGAATAGTATCATTTATTTTTACACTCTGAGTTCTATCCGTGAGATAGTCTGCAAAAAGATTCAACTGTAATCCTCGAACACCAAGCGACACCAGTTTGTCCAACATATGCGGTATTGACACCGTGTCAAATGCCCTGGCAAGATCCAGAAAAATCGCAAGACATTTGGCACCAGAGTCAAGGCCTTTGACAATATAATCCGTTAAATTACCAACGGCATCAGCTGTCGATTTGTTATGTCAAAATCCATATTGATTGCAAGAGAGCAGTTCGCGATGCTCAAGATAGCCCATTAGTCTTTTATTTAAAATTCGTTCTAGAATTTTAGAAAAAGTTGAAAGGATCAAAATCGGCCGATAATTGCTGACATCATTCTTTGGTCCATTTTTGTGAATTGGTACAATTATTGACTTCTTGAACGCCTAAGGAAAACGTCCCTGATTGATAGCCAGATTACATACGTGGGTCAGAAGACCAGCCAAAGTATGTTTATTTTCCTTAAGTACTCGCGCTGAGATACCGTCGTATCCCGCTGTATTCGTACATTTAAGCGAGTCAATAATCATAACAACTTCAGACAGGTCAGTCTCTAGCAACGAAAAAGAGGTGATTGAATTAGTAGTGATTTGAGGTGGCGGCAGAGCTGATTTTACCAGGTTAGTTGTATTCATACCAAGAGCAATCGTTTTTCCCACAGCGGCGAAATAGTCGTTTGCCCTGTTAACAGCATCTAGGGGACACGGTAAAGCAGTCAGTAATTCATTCGAGTAAGACTTTGGTTTAGGGCGTGCTACATTGTTTATTGACAGATGCGAGATTAGAAGAATTGGAAGAAGCTGTAAGATTAATAAAATGGGATGTCATTGGAATTTGTGAAGTAAGAAGAATGGGAGAAGAGATACGAGAATATAGCGAATACATGTTCTACTTCTATGGCGAAAAACAAGGTATATATGGAATTGGTTTCTTAATAAAAAAGTACCTGAAAGAAAACATCATCAGTTTCCAAGGAATATCAGATAGAATTGCAGTCCTGAATATACAATTACCCGAATTTAAAAAACCATCGTCAATCATTCAAGTCCATGCACCCACAGAACAAGATACAAAGATGGCGAAAGATAAATTCTACAAAGATCTGACAGACTTCATGCAAAAGACGAACAAAAACATAATCCTGATGGGAGACCTAAATGCCAAGATAGGCAATAAATCAAATAAAGATGAATTTGTTATGGGAGATCATAGCAGAGGAGAAAGAAATGACAACGGTCAGCGCCTTGTGGAGTCTTCCTTTGCAAATAATCTTAAAATAATGAATAGCTTTTTTAAAAAACGAAAGTCAAGAAAGTGGACATGGATATCACCAAACGGAAGAGATAGAAATGAAATCGATTTTATTCTGACAAGAGACAAAAGTATATTCAGTGACGTCAATGTAGTGAATAAGCTAAATTTTAATACAGATCATAGAATGGTAAGAGGAGTTATACAATATAAAAAATATAAATCAAGAAAACATATTATGGCGTCCACTAAAAATATGATGACAAGACCACCAATACCAGAAAATTTACTAAACGAACTAAGAAATACATTAAAAGAAATCGAAAGACAGAAAACAATGCAAGAAAGGTATGATTTTCTGGAAAAGACACTGATGAACGTAAAAAAACTGCATACAGGAAAAGAAAGGAAAAACAAATTGGGAGGAGAAACGATAAAATTAATGAACGAGAGAAACATATTGTTAGAGAATCGGAATGATAATCGTGAAAACATCACAATTATTAGCAAAAAAATCCAAGCATCAATACGAAAACACAGGAAAACAAAGAGACTGGAAATATTAAAAGAACACATAGAGAAAACAGGTGGTATCAATAAAGGTTTAAAGCTACTGAAAGAATATACACAATGGATACCAAACATGAAAGTAAAAAACAAGAAGGAAAATGACAAATTGATAACAAAAAGATCATCGATAGCTAAAGTAGCGACAGAATTCTATAAGAAACTATACACCGACACAGACAAATCAACATTCCCAGAAACAGAGAAGTACACTTATATAGAAGAAATTCCTTGCATACTAGAAACTGAAGTTGTAAGAGCAATAAAAACGCAAAAGAGCGGCAAAGCGCCTGGGGAGGATAACATTTTGAACGAGTTATTGAAAGACACTATAACAGAAATGTCAAAACCTGTGACGCAACTTTTTAACGAAATATTAGCTACTGAACAAATTCCAACTCAATGGACGAAGTCCACTATTGTTCTTTTACATAAAAAGGGCGATAAAAATGAAATAAATAACTACAGACCTATATGTCTTATGTCCAATTTATATAAAGTGTTTTCTAAAATAATACTTAGCCGAATATCGAAACACATAGAAGAAAACCAACCTAGAGAACAAGCGGGCTTTCGCGCCGATTATTCTACCATCGATCATATTCACGTAGTAAAACAGATAATCGAAAAACTTAATGAGTATGGCCAACACTACCACATTTCATTCGTCGATTACAATAAGGCTTTCGATTCTTTGAATCATAACTATATCTGGAAGACGTTGGAAAAACAAGGCATAGAAAGTAAATATATAAAAATTATAAAAGAAATATACAAAAATTCCACAGCAAAGGTCCAACTAGAACAGCAAGGAGAAGAATTTAGTATCCAGAGAGGCGTTAGGCAAGGCGACCCACTCTCCCAAAACTTTTCACGGCAGTGCTAGAAAATGTATTCCAAAATATAGACTGGGACGATTTCGGAATAAATATAAATGGAACAAACCTAAATCACCTAAGATTCGCCGACGATATTGTGCTATTCGCAGAGAGATCAGACATACTACAAACTATGTTACATCAATTAAACAATGAAAGCAGGAAAGCAGGTTTATCAATGAATCCAGCGAAGACCAAAGTAATGACGAATGCAATAAAGGGAAATATACAAATAGGACAAGACGTTATCGAATATGTTGATGAATATATATATTTGGGGCAGCTTATATCAATAAGAGACCAGTATTCGAAAGAAATTGATAGAAGAATAAGCAATACATGGAAACGTTACTGGTCCCTCAAAGAAATAGTTAAAAACAAAAAAATGCCAATGACGGTAAAGAGAAAACTGTATAACACGTGCATTCTCCCATGTCTTACTTATGGGTGTCAAACTTGGCCTGCTACGAGCAAAAACAACCGAAAACTTAAAGTTTGTCAACGCAGTATGGAACGAAGCATGCTTAACATAAGGCTACGTGACAGGTGGACGACTTCAAAAATAAGAAAAAATACAAAAGTAAACGATGTTTCATTGGTAATAAAAAAAACTCAAATGGAAATGGACAGGTCACATAATGAGAACGCACAAGGAAAAGTGGACAAAAGATGTAATGGAATGGTATCCTAGAAATGGGAAAAGACAAAAGGGACGTCAAATCAAGAGATGGGAAGATGATTTACCGAAAGGATGGAGAAGATTAGCACGTGACAGAGAGGAGTGGAAAAAATTAGGGGAGGCCTATGTCGAAGAGACAACCTGACCAACAAAACGGTTGCTGAAGAATGTTTTTGTTTATTTTTTATTTTCTTTACTAAACTAGATTTAAAAAATTAGATTAGTCAAAACAATTTTCTGAGAATTGGTCAGCGAATAAAGGCTTTTATTATTATTATTATTACATTGTTTATTACCTCCCACATCTTTTTAATTGAGTTAGCTTGCTGGATTTGGGAGCGCTCATACAGTAGTTTTGTTTTGCGTAGCAAACGCGTTAGAAAGTTACGATATCGGGAATACGTAGCTCTTAAGGTGGGGTTGTCAGGGGACTTTCTCAATTTATGTAAGTTATCTCTGTTTTTCATGCACCGAATTAGTCCTGGTGATATCCAGGGTTTAATTGGTGATTTGCGTCTAGAAACCTTAGTTTCAACGGTGTTTGCTTTAATGATAGCAGAAACTTCAAGCGTTAACAATTCCGCAGCTGTATCGCAGTCATCACAATCAATGATGCTCTGGAAGTCTCCATTCTCCAAAGCAGTGCGGATACCTAAATAATCTATTTTAGAGAAACTAATCAAGGGAGAGCGCTGCGTACGAATTTTCAGTTTGAGCGAACAAAGAACTGTAAAATGATCAGTAAGACTATTCTCAATGACCAGGGTCTCAGCTGGCAGTCTAGTCTTGAGCATCACATGGTCAAGGCAAGAAGGCCATGCGAAGCAGTGAGATTAAGGTATTCAGCGGCATGTCGGTCAGTAGAGTCATTCCCAATGTCGATATTAATATCCCCAACAATGACAATAGAACTAAAATCAGACAATTCCTTCAGGACTAGATCCAGAGATTGCAGAAATTTTTCAATGTTCACGAAAGATGGGGGCCTGTAAATAGTAATTATAGCGATCCTTGACAATTTTGTTACGGATGCCGAGTCAAGTTGGAGCAATTGTAAAATTTACAATTAATTGTACAATTAATATTTGAGATATTAAGAATAAGTTTATTTGTTTTTTACTGTAAGGTAGAGTATGTTCTATGTTAGGTCCAATAAAAATATCAATACTCGAAGACTCGATATCAATATTCGATAATTCTTAAAAAACGGTGCAGTGCGAAAGTCGGGTCTGAGTAGGTACCGTACTTATCTCCTTTTTTTACAATCCTAGTCCTTTTTCGATCGGTTACTAGTTTAATTCAAGGCCACTACACCGGCATCACTACATAGTATAAAACAAAGTCGCTTCCCGCTGTCTGTCTGTTCCTATGTATGCTTAGATCTTTAAAACTACGCAACAGATTTTGATGCCGTTTTTTTGAATAGGAAGAGTGATTCAAGAGGAAGGTTTTTATGTATAATACATGCATAATATAGTAGAGAAAAACTGATAATTTTAGAGGTTTTTAATCACATTAGACATTCTGTAGTATATTTAGTATCAGCATTGCACCCGTGCGAAGCCGGGGCGGGTCGCTCGTGAACTATAAATGCACCGAGCATGGCTTGAACGAAGAGATAAGTCGGATTGAAGGTTTAACTTTACATTGCGGCGATCTCTGTGGCGCAGTGGGTCAAGGCCCGGCTGAAACGCAGAAGGTAGCGGGTTCGATTCCCGCCGCAGGACAAATGTTAGCATGATCTGCATCTGCAAGTATTTGTCTTGGGTCTGTGTGTTACTATATATAAAATGTATGCTTTAGGAAAAAAACTTTTATAAGTAGGTAGTGGATCAGTCATGTGGTACCGATAACACAAGCTCTGTTTACTTTGGGGCTAGATGATGTTGTGTGAAATGTCCGGCATTATTTATTTATTTATCAATTCTATTGTAGGGGGAAATAAAAACCACATACATACATAAATATTTGATAACCCCTGTGGCGCATTCAGCCAAGCCCGGCCTGAGACGCAGAAGGTTGCGGGTTCTATTCACGCCGCGGGAGAAATGTTTGTATTATTTGAAAGTATTCGGGTCCAGGTGTTTCTATATATAATATGTATATATTTTCAAAAAAATATATCTAAGTAGTATATCAGTCATGTGGCACCCATAACACAAGATCTGCTTTGGGGCCAAATTACTGTGTGAAATATCCGGAAACATTCATTTATTTATATTAATCCAGGGTCATTTAACCCGACAGACATTGTTCTGTCCCAAGTAAAAAATACCATTATCTTCAACAATCATCGTCATACATCATTAAATTTACACAAAACATTAATGAATTATACACATAAACTTTCCTCAGTTTATTGGTGAAAACCGTATGAAAATCTTTTCAGTTTATTGCACTCAGACAGAAATACGGACGCAACGATACTAATCATACATATCATATATTTAATTAATATGTTGCCTTTTTTCTTGCCATACATCATGGTCCTTGGCCAACGCATTAATTTTTTATTGCGTTGACTTTTTACAGCTCCAAGAAACCGTACCCCTTAGAATTTTAGAAATATTTCAACTCGCAAACTCGCGTTCTAAAAAAGATTATTGACACATAGACAGACAGGGTTTAAGGGTTCCTCTTTTCCTTTTTAGACACGGCACCCTAGGAACATTAGTAAAATTTCAACAATCACCAACCTACCATTTTTTCACTTAAAAAAAAGTAGATATCAAAAATATATCTTTAGAAATTTTCTGAGTAAGAATTAGGTTCTATAAATCCCAAACTAATCAAAGCTTGTATTAAGGTAACCAGATGACTGATATACTACTTATATATTTTTAAATACACACTTATGATATTATATAATATCCCGACACAAAACAAATACTTGTTGTTTTGTTCTGTCAAACACAGAAATGTTTATCCTTATTTACCTATAAGAACTGCCTTATGTTAGTCGTTCGTAATTAAACGGAGCCATCCAAGATTATTGTTTAAATAAAGGCGTAACAACAATATCTACTAATGGTTTAACAATAGTAGAAATAGATTATTGCATCGAGCGAAAAGTGAGTTATTAATGCACGAGAGTGCTATGTACTAAGTTAACAGGAGTGCATTAATTACTCACTTTAGCAAAGTGCGTAATCTACTTTTTTTTGAACTACCAATCTACTACCTACTCAAGCTAAAAATATGAAGTTTCAAAGTTTTGCAATGGTACAAAACGCGTGCCATTTGTTTAATTTTTTTCACCAAGTCGGTTTTATTCAGCTGATTTTTGCTTTCGGTCAGTATCTTTTTGATCTAATGCAAACATTTTGCATTAAACTTAATAAGAGACATTAAACCTCACCTCTGTGGTACATTTATATATAAATAAAAAACAGTGCATTAATGAAAAACTATGCAACAATTAGATTTCATATAACATTTCTGCACTGTTTGGTTCTAAGTAAAAAATACGACCTTTGTGATCGGTTTTGTAGTGATTAATTACTAAGTAGTTGAAAGAAAAACGTTAAACAGATATACAGATATATAGTAAGTACTATTCCGCCATCTATTCCTATTGTGTTAGAGACGATATAGATGCAGCTCCCTCCCGCAGCTTCCTCCCGCCCGCAATTGAAAAGCCGTATAATGTAACGCGTTAATACAAAGGTAGCGGACACAAAGGTTGCTGTGATCAGTAATCATGTAACGTCAATCTAAGCATCGTATTAAACAAAGACAAAACGTGCAGTCAGATCGTTTAGAAATAAAAATCGATTTTGTATAATATGATTAATAAATTAATATGATTGGTCGAAAATGCACACAACGATAAACAATGTTTTTGACGTGATAACGTCTTATAAATTGATGAACGCCGGCTGCACGCACGAAAAAACATGACTCATTGTCACGTTCCGCCTGAGCCGAGCGTGCAAGCGAGACAGCGGAACAAGCGATAGAGAGGCACGATCGGTTCATCAATGTTTTATGACGTTATCAAGTAAAATTATCGTCCGTAAATCGAATTTACAGACAAGCTTTTTTTGTTGTTGCTTATTGTTGTTGCATTTGACTCTCGGCACGGTTACCATTTCTTCGTACGTGACGCTTTTGCAATAAAATCCTACTTTCTAATAGTAATTAGCCCTATTTTAGTATGGCAAAAGTAACGAGATATTATTACAAACAAAAAATCTTATGGCAATAATTCTAAGCGGAATAAACCACAATTCCCGGAAAATATTTGCAAAAACAAACAATAAACTCTTATGCTTTTCCTGTTTTAAGCTGAGTTCAAACCTCCGCGAGTAAATTAATGCAGCGGAAATGCCCGCGTTACTGAATAAGGTGTATAATGCCTGTAATCATCTCTACATATCGTCCTCCCTGTATCCGACAATGGCGAACCTGGCTTAAAATAGCTTTGGTACGTCTATCATGTGCAGGCGTCATTAATGGCCTTTGTTCATCTGTTTAAGATGATTTAGGTGGCGTCAGTTAAGTTACAGGGCAGTTACTCGTAATTAAAAACATTCGTTCATAGATCCACTCCAGCAAGCTAGGTAGGCTAGCAACCATACAAAATATGGTTATAGCATAGCGTGCTTAACGTTAAGCTGCGTGGATGACAAGTCAAGGCAAGTCAAAACTATTTTTATTCAATACACTTTGAAACGTCTTACATACTAGGTGAATTTATGTAGCAATTCCTCTAACTCAAGTCCAAGAAGAACTGGCAATAAACTCGTCCTGGTCCTAGCGCTTTTTTGTGTGATCCGAGCAGGTCCCACGAGTAGCAATGACAAAACAAACCATGTATTCTTACGTAGCAAGTCTAGGGTTGGAGTGGAAGTAATCACAAACATTTGGATACAAAGCGAGTCAAATAAATAAATAAAAATGTTGGTCAGTTACCCAGCATCATCTAGCTCCAAAGTAAGCAGAGCTTGTGTTATGGGAACCACATGACTGATATACTACTTATATACTTTTTTCAGATCCGAGACAAATATTGCAAAATATGTACCGCAGAGGGAATCGAACCCGCAACGTTATGCGTTCCTCACTGCGTTATAGAGATCGTCAACGTGCATTGCATGACCGTGCGCCGGCCGCAGTGAGACATTGCTTTTAGCTTTACTGAAACAAACGGGTCGTAATGCTGAGAACATCCTACATAAAACTGTACACCAGTACGCACACATCAAGCTCATTCCGGCTATAACGCTTGTGATGAAGCTTAAGTATGTAAGTAAATGGTGTTTGTGTTAAACGACCATATTGCCATTTTGCGTGGTAATGGTTTTTGTATCTGAAAGACCTCATAAACACATTTCCACTGAACTTTCGCACACATACCGAACTTGTATGAATTATAAGGTTTTTTATGTTTTTTAAGTTACTACTGAAATGAAAATGATAATGGGACCTCGTTTTATAGCAATCTCTATAAAGCAGATCATAATCAATTGAGATTCAGCTAATAAGGAACCATAGACACATAATAATTCCGTTTTAAAAACTAAATAAAAACCGACTTCATTAAATAAAATTAGAGTCAATAAAATAATGTTTACTGTTTTACTTTTACTCTTTGGAATACAACTTTTTATTTAGATGTATTTTTTTTTTTCCCTATAGAATATATTTACCTATAGAAATTTGAAAAATTTGAATTGAAAATTTTACTCAATTAAAAGTCCAACACAACATTTCTTCCCCTGATTTCTTACTGATAGGAGTTGTATATTGTATAAATATATTGTATAATATAATTTAAATATCACAAACCGATAACTATACACCCCAAAAAAAATACCGAATCGGTCTATAAATGACGGAGTTCTAAATTAACAAACATAAAAAACCTAACCGAATTGAGAACTTAAACTTTAAAAAAGGGGCAGTCCCTTTTTTAATGTTAGTTAAATATAAATGGCCTTGATTTGAAATCTTTCTCCTTTTGTTGATGTTGGTAAATCATACTTTATTTTAGTTGTCTTTTAAGACTTTCGTAGTCGCAGATAAGGTCTTTTAATTAAATGAAAGGAAATTATTTAAATGAAATGAAATTTATTTATTCGTATGACTGTACATAAGCATTTCTTAAGATAACAAACAAAATTGAATAAACTTAAAAACAAAACAAGAACTAGATAATATTCATTTTTTTTTTATTATTATTTTACGTTTACGCCTTAGTATTTCGTATGCATTTGAGCTCGTTTAGTTCCACCCAGGGGACATGTGCAGGCCTGTAAAAGGTGGTTCCTGCGGACGCGAGCATGAACCGTCCCCTAGTGAATGAAATGAAATTATTTATGACGTGAAATTTGGAAAACCCAGCATGCAAAAATAAAGTAATTTTAGTACATAACACATCAATCCATTTAAATAAAACAAAAGACAAAAATTCTCAAAACTATAATCTCCAGGCTAGGTACACATTTAAATTTTTAGTTACATAGATATTTTTGAGGGTGTCTAAAGTAGGTCCAAAAATCAGAGGCACATCTTTTATTATTTTTTAATTTAAGAGCACTACTGATAATGGCCCCGCCTTCCCATCCAAAGGTCGTAGGTTCGAATCAATGGATTTTTCTGTTCAAAATATGTATGTTCGCTATACCAGTAGGTACTCTCAAGTGGTAAAGGAATGCGTTGCGAGGAAACCGGCAGTAGAACCTAAAAAGCTTAATTAATGGTGCCAAGAGCACGTAAAAGCCTCTGAGGCGCACTTTAATCCTTTCATCACACTGGTTTAATATGACAGTGATGTATGAATACAACGACAACGTCGGACAACGTCTGTCGGGACAATAATTGTCCCGACAGACGTTGTCCTGTCAACTGTCAAACTGTCAAACGACTGACAGTTATGTCAAACGCCATAAGGTTACATTATAAAAGTTAATATTATCGTTAAGCTTTCTTAAATTTTCACATGATTAAATTAATTTAATTTATTATTAAATTTAAATTTATTGTTTTTCACATGAAAACCTTCTCCTGACGATTTTGCTAATTCTTTCTTTTTGTGTTTGTTACACAAAAATAAATAATTAGCAAAATAGTTCACGCGTGATGCCGTGACCAAGTGAAATAGGGATTCATTTTTATATATATAGATTATTATTATTATTATTAATTAGTAACACAATAAGAAGAAGGACATTTGCCGCAGAAGTAAGCATTCGGTTCGAGACAGGTTGCAAGACCATCGCCAAATATAGCAAAATCTAACAGACGACACGCACGTTTGGTTTTCAGGTTCTACGTGGTTTCATCAAAATACGATATACAGAAAAAAGTCGTATTGTGCTGGTTTCATCGCGGTGTTTTTCTTCATCGTTTCATTGTCATTACGCAGATAATGTTTTACGACAAGAAAAGTAAATTCAGCAGGCTTGAACCCAGAACATTAGGATCCATTGTCAAAACTAAAAACCACGCGAGTACTGAGAAATGGCTTACAGGTAAATAGGTACATTGTCTTGGTACCTACAAAAAACTAACGCTGTGGTTTTTCTTTTACAACAGTGGGAATTTTATTTACCGGTTTGTGGGCGCGACAATTAGTTAGCGGAAATTTTGCAACGTCGCGTCGGTCATTGGGTTTGCGTCGCTGTCGGTAATACCGAATGAAAAAAAGAAATGGCGCTATTTAGTGGCTACCTGCTCGTGAATTGACGGAATGATAGTTATTATACATTAAAATATATATGTATAAAACAAAGTCGTGTTAGTTACAGCTCGAGAACAGCTGGACCTATTTTCATTATATTAGATTTTTTTGATATGTCTACGCCTCAAATAGCAGAATAACTATAGAAAATTTAAAATTTGTAAGTAAAATACATGTCTGTAAAGTGGTGAGTTCAGTTTGATACAACATTTGACGATGTATGGTTTGTTAGGTTAGGTTAGGTTGACAGTTGCCATTGTGCGCGCATGAACATTTGTGTCATAAAAAAACAAAGTCAAGCAAAAGGTTTTATTCTGAGATATTTTTCTTTTTAACGCGCGAAAAAAGACGCGAATGGGATAGTTAGTAAAAGATATTTATGGTATGTAATTTCAATATTTTGCAATCATAATCATGTAGCTGGGCTGGTCATGTCTGTCGCATGCCTGTGATGCCTGTGATGAGCTGTGGGCCAAAATCACCACTCAGTGGATCCCTGAGGCAGCGAGACGGCGCCGCGGTAGACCCAAAAAAGAGATGGCGAGATGATCTCGACACCTAGAGCTTGGGTCCAAACAGCTCAAAACCGAGATGACTGGAGAGATCAAGGGGAGGCCTTTGCCCAGCAGTGGGACACAATGGGCTAATCGAAATCGTAAATATTCAATTTTTTTAATCTCCTAAAGTTGTCGACGTTTTGACTTAAAGTTTACACTAATAGGCGGAGAGTAAGTATTATAAAACATTACCCGTTAAACTTGAGATAGAATTCCGTAATATGAAAAAACTATTTGAATGTTTTCTGATAATAAAATCGCGATTTGAGCGCTGTGAATACGTGTTAAGATTATTTGATCAGGGAGACGCCTTGAGTACGAGAATTATGCTTATTCTTTTATTCACCTATTGTTTTTATTGACTTTTATTAGTTAATACTTTTTGTTGCTTTTATTCGCCTAGGTGCAATAACGTAACGTGTATTACGTAACTCACGACAACTAGCAACAGGCGTAAATTAATAATAATAATTTTAATGGTATTTTTTCAGATAATAGCATCTAGCCTCAAACTATGGGAATCGGATGGCTGATAGAATACTTATATATTTTTAAATACATACGTATGATACTTTATAACACACAGACACAAAATAAACATCTACGTTCGTAACACAAATGTTTGTCTTAGGAAGAAATCAAACCCACAACTTACACAGCACAGCAGGCTCGGCTCGGTTGGCAGAGTTACTGACAACCGAGATGAGAGGCCAGTCAAATTGTGCTATAACAGCTATCAATAACTCTTTTTGTATGCTAATATCTCTTCTATAAGCGTATTTTCGCCTATAGGTGGGCGAGAGGCGATAGGCAGTTTGCTGACTTCCGTTATAGAAGCTTTTACGACAGATTTTTTAGATGCTTTCGCTTCTGCTTCTTTTACGTAATACCAACCGGAGGTTGTGTTCTGTAAAGGTTCGCGTAGCTTTTGATATTCATGATAGTACGTTTGTAGAATACTTATACTTTTATAAGTTTTAGGGTTTCGCACCTCTAAATGGTAGTCTTTTCAAGAAAGCATACCTATCATAATATAAATGACTATATTATTGATAGGAATGCATGGCCTCATGTCATTCTGTCCTCAGATAGTTAACCGACACATTTGAAATGTATAAACCCTCTTGTATTCGTTTTTCGTAATTAATCCGATGACTCTTTACTGGTACAATTTACCCGGTAGTGAAAACTCCGTTGACTCGCAACTGGCCTTAAAGTGCCAGCGCGGGAATGTGTAAAGATGGATCATGCAAAAAAGCGCTAGGACCAGGAAGAGTTTCTTGCCGGTTCTTCTCGAGCTTAGATTAGGAGGAATTGGCACCTAAATTAACCTAGTATGTAAAACGTTTCAAAGTGGACTTTATGATTGTATTGAATGAAGTATCTATTGACTTTGACTAAAGGAAAAAAGGAGCCTTTAGAATCACTTTCGTCTTTCCGTTCGTTTCCGTCTGTTTAATATCAATTCTGTCAACACCCTTTTTCTCAGAAAGGCGTGGATATCAAGTTGATATGAATGTCAAATACTGAATACTGAAAAACAGAATGTCTACAGTCACTTAGAGCTGTAAAAAAACATCTAAGTCAACACAATCAAAAATAACTTCCTGAATACGGCCATTTGTGTCGCATATTATGACTACGTACCATCTACTACGTTGATCTAGAAACATGAAATCTCACAACGAGCAAGATTTCACAGCACAAGGAAACATACGATTAATTTCATTTCTACTCCTGGTCCTCGCTAGTCAGAATCGTACTAATCTGGTTATTTTTTTTATTATTAACTAGCGATCCGCCCCGGCTTCGCACGGGTGCAATGCTGATACTAAATATACTACAGAATGTCTAATGTGATTTGAAACAAAAATTATCAGTGTTTCTCTTCTCTGTATTTGGTTAGGATACTGCGTGGGATGATCGCCAACCCAGGCGTTTTAGAGGAATTGCGGCTAAATGTGCCTGATGAGTTTGTGCACAGACGTAGGCCAAGAGGAAGGGCCAACCTCCTGAATACGGCACCTCTAACGCGTTCCATTCACACGCTCAATCTAGTAGCGGAGAAAGTCGATCTTTTTTACAGCTCCCTGAGCGAATGTCGCAGGACTCTGTTATTTATTCTGTGCTTATAATTAGAATATGCTCTGTTATTTATAATTAGATTTGACATTGTTTAGTTATTTGACATGGTATATTGATTGACGAATTTTTATATTTTATTTGGTTTGACTTTATGTAATTTGAATTTATTAATTGAAGAATTTTTATGTTTATTTTGAAATTATTTGACATTGTATATTGATTAACAAGGTTTTTATTTTATTTCTTTTATTTGACATTACGTTTTTATTTTTGGCATTTTGACATTTGGTTTGATATTATGTAATTCAAAGTTATTAATTGAAGAATTTTATGTTAATGTGTACCTTTAAATTTTTAAAGTGTTTATTTATATTATCTAGGTGTAAATACTATGATTATTTTAATTGATTTTAATTCTGTTTTTTTTTACACTGCAATAGTGTTAATTAATAGGGCCCCTGTAAAAATAGTGTACTTTTTATAATTAAATAAATAAATAAAAAATAATTTGCATGTATTATACATATAAACCTTCCTCTTGAATTGCTCTACCTTTTAAAAAAAACCGCATCAAAATCCGGTGCGTAGTTTTTAAATGCTAAGCATACATAGGGACAGACAGACACCGGGAAGCGAATTTGTTTTATACCATGTAGTGATCAGTCAAGTTTATAACAGGCTAATAGGTACAACAGGTAAAATCTAGATTACTACCAGAGGACAGCGTCTCCAATGAACAGGCGGCATATCGCTCTGCTTGTACTACATAATTTGATTTGCCATCAACACGTGCGTGGTAACAGTTACACGCTCTAAGCGTACCTAACATACACTTGCGTTTGTTTAAATTCAACGCGTGTAATGCCTAATTTCCACGAGCTTCGTACTTGTCATTATTACTAAGCGCTTAGTACTTAACTGTTAGCGACATGCGAGAAGTAACCTTTGACACGTTAATATTAGCTGAAAGGTATTCAAATTCAAATTGAATACCTTTCAGCTAATATATATAATTCAAATTCATGTTTGTATTCAATAGAATCCCAAGGGTTACTTTGAAACGTCTTACCGACGCTATTTTGAATCATCTAGCTAAGGAATCTTCATCAGGGTGAGTTTGATCCGCGGTCCGTGAGTTGCCGCTCGAGTTCACAGTTCGCACTGGTAAACCCCGTGTTTTTGAATGTTTTGAAAGTTAAATTTTGTATTTGTGTTTGTAATGTTTTTGTTTTCGTATTCTGAACCTTAATGCCTAATTAAGCCACCAACATTGTAACGACTTGGAAAACCTTTGAACTTAACCCTGAAAACTTCATCATAATTAAGTTTACATTAATCATCGCTACAACCAATCGAGCCTAGAATTACGCACGTAATATTATTAGTATTTCACCAAGGACTTTCCAATTCTTCATCCGCAATTAAGAAATAGTTATTGTGGCCGCTCAGCGTTCCTTGGTTTTGGCCTTGAACCACTAATTATAAAAAAACAAGTATGTTTCTACCAATTTTTTGTATAGTCAAAGTTTTCTTCAGTTATTCTTATGAATAAAAAAACCACATTGAATCGTGTTACGCGTGATTTGTAAGTTTAGGTGTATATTCTCCTTAAGTAAAGATTTAAAATCATCCATGAGAATCATCTGTCAGTTGAATCTATAAAAGGCGATGAATGTATGTATGTTCCCTATAGACGGCTGGACCAATTTCTGGGAAATTTTTAGAAAATCTTCAGATTGGCCTAGCGGGTGATCCTATGAGTTTGGTAGCGATCGGATCAACAGAACTTTATTTTAACAAACGTACATAGGCTTCTTTTATGTATGTACTTTGCGTGCGAAGCCGCGGGCAGAAGCAAGTTCTCAATAAAATAATTACGTTTTAAAAACTAAAAAGTAAAACGACTTCATTTACATAAAAATAAAAATTTAGTTTACTTTGATGACATATTTTTCCACCTATTTTGATTTAGAAACCAAACTACTAACACTATTTAGATGATTTTTTTATGGAACCAATCGGAAAGTATATTCTTTCATATGAAAAAAGATTTTTTAAATCGATCCATAAATGATGTAGTTATGAGGTAACAAACAAAAAAAAACAATTGAGAACCTCCTCTGTATTTTTAGTCGGTTAATAAGAACATGATACTAAAGGCTGTTTGCTAATAGAAATGGGTGATGTTTAAAATCATCAAAAAATTACAAAGGTTTTCACCGTGTCACTCGCCTAGTTTTCCATTGAGCGGTGCCACAACTGACAGCGCGCGACAGTCAAATGGCGGCCTCGTTTTTGTTCTCATACATTATGAGTTACATGACAGTTGACGGCTAGCCCACTCAGTGAAATAAGGGTTTAATGAGAAAACATTTATGGCAGACACCTCTGCCAGTGAGGACACGAGCTAACAGAAATGTACCTTGAACGTATGTACGTAAGTTTGATAATCACTTTGTTTCTGAATAAAGTGTATACTTTTCTATACGTAAATGTATTTTCTATAGGGACTTTCTATACTTAAATATCAGTTTTTCGAAACTGTCTGCAGGGTTTATACTACGCTACGACGACCTCTGCGGCACAGTGAGCACAGCGGGCACTGCGGCACAGGCTGAGACGCAGCAAGTTGCGGGTTCGATTCTCGCCGCGGGACAAATGTTTGTATGATCCGCAAGTATTTGTCTCTGATCTGGGTGTTTCTATATTATGTATGTATTTACAAAAAAAATGCATATAAGTATCAAGTCATGTGGTACCCACAAGCTCTGATTACTTTGGGGCCAGATGATGCTGTGTGAAATGTCCGGCATTATTTATTATTTATTGATGTGATCACATCAACATACATCTATTAGATCAAACTAAGTACTGACATAAATTATTTTGGATTAAGTTGTACATCTGCTTCGCGTTCCCTATGGTGCCAAAATTCGTCTGCAATTAATAGCACCCTTTTTATACAGATATGCCAATAACAGGCACATCATTGAGTTCATTAACGAAATTGAATCCATTTTCCGTTACAATAACTCGTTAAGTTCCATGCCCTTTGAGTAATAAACGGGTAGAGGGCTGATGCGGCATTCCTGACGGGATGAACGTTTTGATGATTTATTTTGTTTATGGGAGCTTTAAAATATGTAAGATCATTGCTGGCATTAGTGCTTTTTAATTGTTACAACTTTTGCTATATAGCTAACTAGCGACCCGACCCGGCTTCGCACGGGTGCAATGTTGATACTAAATATACTACAGAATGGTTCAGCCAGCGTTTGTAATACAAGCGCAAAAAAATGTATTTATTTACGACATCACATTAGAAACCTCTAAAATTATCTGTGTTTCTCTACTATATTATGCATGTATTATACATATAAATCGTCCTCTTAAATAACTCTATCTATTAAAAAAAACGCATTAAAATCCGTTGCGTAGTTTTAAAGATCTAAGCATACATATGGACAGACAGACAGCAAGAATCGACATTGTTTTATAATATGTAGTGATTTGCTAGCGCAATACCTACTATTATTACAAAAAGTCATAAACTAGGTACCTGAATTTGTTAAATTTCGGTAACGTTCAAACATTTAGCTAGCTTTGGCTCTAAAGCCCATATTTCAGGAACAGAGACGCAATCTTAGATCAAAAACAAAACGCAAACTTAGATCAAAAACTAAACAGGTTTAGTGATAGTAAACCTAAATGAAATGACGTCATAAAATATGTTCAGTTTTTCATCAGAAATTGAGTTTTGTTCGAACGAAATACGGACCTAAATAGTTAAATATAACTTTTAAAGCACTTTTTGAACATAATTTTCACTCAAAACGGGATATTTACGCGATATGCGAGTTTTTCTGCTTCCCTTATTTTGACACAGTTGCATGCGCAATAATCACGAGATATGCATGAAAATGAAAAATAAAATAAAAAAATAATACCATTTTAATATAATTAAAAATATATAATAGTAAATATCCTATTTTTAGTGAAAATTATGCTAAATAATAAAAAGTAGAATTTTACGACGTGTCGATTATGTAGCAACAACCGTTATCGCGGGCTGACTGAAATGCAAGACAATCGTAATAAATTTTAATATATTACGCGAAAAATACCATTGTCGTAACTTTCCTACACCTACGTCTACGTCGCGTAGAGCACTTTTCCAAGCTGTAGGCCAAATCCTCTACATCATTATCATACAAAATATAATGCGTAATTTCGACAGAGCGGCTAGAAGGCTGAGATGTCGTGGAATGCGCACTAAAAAATTAATTTGACCGGAAAGTTGGAACCCTCCTTACCCCATTTCAAGTACATTTAACATTCGCTGACGAATCACTAAAAAGTACCGACTTAATTAAAACCAAAGGAGCCCCGTGACCTATATGAAAATATCTCGCTGAGATTCCCTCTTACATTGTTTATCTTGCAAATGAAAAATTATGCTAAAGACGAGGCGCTTATTTATCTCGAGGAACACAAAAGAGAAAGATACAGCAATAAGTATTTTTGGAGGTAATGAGGAGGGAGATAAACTGCATTACGTTCCTTTAAGGAATTAGGGGCTACAAAGTGCAGTTGGTACAGAAAATATAAAAAATCACCTTTGAAAAATTAAGAAACTCGTACCTATTTGTTTAGTAAGTAGGTGCGCAGTTTATCTTCTACCAAGACAAACTTATTGACTAAGCGAGCGCGAATTGCGAGCGAGTGTCTCTGTTCCTGTTCCGTATTGAATAAAAACATTGTTATACCTATATTATTTACTATTATTTTGTATATCAACACTATTAGATACAGTGACGCATGCCAAGAATCCGAAAATAACACGGTGTGGCAGCTACTCTGAAAATAACTCGAGTGTGACAGGTACTCCCACTTGCCGCCGATTCTACTTCATTTGGCAGTCATTTTAGATTGTCAGAGCAATGTTGCAGATTGAATGATGATCCTTCGCCGTCATTTTATGACTAAAATACGAGTATGCATACCATTATGATAATGAGTTATAGGTACTTAATGTGTCGAATCCAATCGTTTAATGATTGGATTTAATTTCTGTTCTGTTGACTTATCTATAGATCGTTTTAAACGGTCCTTAGATAGCTCAACTGTTTCACATGTATTTTATAATACTGTATATTATTCTGTACATATCTGCTATTATTTATGTAAATACATTTACTAGGATTCAATCCGTTTGATAAATTTATGTGCACTATACTATACTCCCATACTTCGCTGAGACATAGGCAAATTTTTGCTAGTTATTTAATATGTATTCTACTTCTAGTACTAACGCTACAGAACTAAACCTACCACAAAAAAACATAGTGTAGGTATAGTATATTTGAAGCCTTTTAAGGCTTCAAATATAAGGATATAATATAAGGATTGAAAACGTAAAAAAAAATATTTCAATCATTTCGAAAGATTTTCGCGAGGTCTACAGCTCACAGAGCCACTAGTGTATAAGTACTACACTAGACAAATAAATAAATACTATACTCCCGATACTATATGATATTTTCCATATGATAAAGGAAAACATCGTGAAGAAACCGGCATCCCGTAAAACCTTAAAAGTTAAAAGACTGTGCCAAGTATACGAAAGGAGCCTCTGGGGTTCAATTCAATCCTTCCATCGCACTGATTGAACATAACTAGTTACACGACCAGAAGATAGGTCATTAGGTAAATCATATTTTATTTATTAAGGAGCAATATTTGTCCGATTGAGTAGAAGTATAATATGATGAGAAAGAAGCGAGAGGTATTATCGTAAGAATGGGAATTAATTCTACATAATATCATATACTTACTTAAAACATATTTTTTACCAAAACTCGTTGAGTTGGAGTGTGCCAATGCAGGCCATAAGTTAGCGTTTATTGCCCCACCCATTCTGTTGGGCAAATTCATAGAGCAGTTCTGCGCAACATATCTCTTTCCAAAGAGAGGCACTATATGAGTGGGTGTATAAAATGTTAGTCGCTAAGCGCTTGTGCAAGCTGAATTGCTCCTTGTTGCATCGTAGCAAGAGTCGTTATTTATATAAATGTTTCCGTAGAGTCCGCCTTCTGTACTTGTTCTTATAAGTATTCTGTGGCCAAGGCAAGATTTTTATTAAAGCTGGTGATGACTTATTCACATTTCTCGACGCTATCTGAATTGTTGACCCTCTTTTAACGCTGCCCTATATAAATATTTCGTTCACATCACATCCGTGAAATATTAGGGCAGTATAACAGGAAATAGAGCTAACGTTTTATTATTTTTCCTTTCAACTACGTAGTAATGTTATCATTTAATCACCACAAAACCGATCACAAAGGACGTATTTTTTGCTTAGAACCAAAACAGTACAGTAATGTTTTATGAAATCTCATTATTGCACTGTTTTTTACTCTTTATTTAGATTTAAATTTACCACAGAGGTTTAATATCTCCCAATAAGTTTAATATAAAATGTTTGCATTAGATCAAAAAGAGACTAGCTAATAATAAAAATCGGCTGAATAAACCGCATTGGTGAAAAAAAAATGGCGCGTATTTTGTACCATTGTAAAACTTTTATTTTTCATATTTTTAGTTTGAGTAGGTATATTTTATCACAGTAGGTACCTAGATTGGTAGTTGAAAAAAAAGTAAATTACGCACCTTGCTAAAGAGAGTAATTAATGCACTCGTGTTAATTCAGTGCCCTCGCTTGCGCTCGGGCACCAACATAATACTCGTGCATTAATAACTCACTTTGCGCTTGGTGCAACATCCTACTATTGTTCTTTGATTTATGAAGATACATTGAGACCAACACAACTTAGCGGTCCCGCCCTTAAAAAGTGTCACTGTCTCGACTGACGTATCTACCATAAAGACGTGATAGACATTATTTTTGGTGGGTATATTATATATGAAAATTTGATATACACTCATATAACTAATGGCTCTGTGAGCTGTAGACCTAGCAAACATTTTTCGAAATTACTATAACTTTTTTAACGTTTTCAACCGCCATACCTCAGCCATTTTAAAAATTTCCAAAAACTCAATCGACAAAAAAATACTATATAGTTATAGAACCTGCTCACAAAATTTCAATCGTTTGAGAAATGCGACCTGTAGAGGAGAACATCCGTACAAACGCCGGCCGTTCTCCTCTACAGGTCGCATTTCTCAACCGATTCTCGTGAAATGATGTGGACCGGTTCTTTAACTAGGTATATAGTTTTTTTTGTGATTCAGTTTTTGGAAATTTTTCAAAATGGCGGAGATATGGCGGTCGAAAACTTAAAAAAAGTTATATTTCAGTCATTTTGAAAAATTTTCGCGAGTTCTACAGCTCATAGAGCCACTAGTATTAGAAGATTAATATAGCTTTATATAACGATGAAGAAAGTTCCCCCCTATTGAACGTTGTCTTCGATCTCGTAAGTTTAAGTTTAAAAAAGCATGCGGAAATAACTGCTTATCTTCCTACTGATAATAATATGTTAGAGTCGGAAACTTTATAGTTAGTTTATCTCCAATCCTTCGCTGAATAAATATTGTGCAAAACAAACGGTATCTTTGAAATTATTATGTTCTCTCTCAAAACATTACCTCGAAGAATGTAAATATTATACGGCAACTTTTCACCCCCGTAATAGCGGTATTTTTCAAAGGTTCTCACGTTATCTGGCAGAACTTTCTAAAACTTTTTAATTAGAATAGTTCTGGGTGTATTACGTATTCACTTGAATTGCTATGGTCTCTTTGACCAACTTCCTCGTCCTACTTTTATAGATTTTTCTACTTTCCAACATATCTTTCCCGGTTTTAAGACTGATAAAAATGGTTGTCTGTAAAGTCGGTTTACGGACGATAATTTTATGTGATAACGTCATAAGGATGCGTCACAAGCCGAACGCTTATGCCGATCGTGCCTCTCTATATCTTGTGGGCCAGTCAAAATAGCATTTAACTTTGCACTAAATTTCCGATCCAAATTGTTTTTTTATAAGGTTTAGGATCACTTACTGAGCATAAAATCACAAAATGCTGACAGATCCAGGTGACGCTTCAAGCGCCATCTTGAAAAAACGTTTTTGGCCGATATCTCGGAAACAAAGGCATTATAGCATTTGAACATAACATAATTAATTATAATTACTAACTATTTTTTAGTTGTACCAAATATAATAAAATAAAACAAAAAAAAGTTCGTTATTCTTGCAGGTATTGAACTATTAATTTTTTACTTCATAAACAATCGGGATATTTTTTTTATTTATTTGTTGAATTTGTACCATTATATTCTATGCGTATCTTGAAATTTTCAACTTTACGCCCGGTAGTCCAACATTAAACGTCCTATAACTCAAAAAGTATGGACATTAGAAAAAAAAATATGGAACAAAAGTTCTAGAAAATAAACTGATCTTTAAAAATAAATTGCTTTATTTTATTGATTAATCTAATATTTCAAAAGTTATCGGCCGTGATAGAAAAACCAGTTCATTAAATGAGCCATAAATCGTAAACGGTAAGTTTTACAAAAAAGTTTACATGCAACAAAAGATGCGAAATTTTATTTTCTACAATAATAGTCTCAATAACTTTTGCCTTAAAGTGCATAGTTTTCGAGATATTGGCCAAAATCGTTTTTTCAAGATGGCGCTTGAAGCGTTACCTGGATCTGTCAGCATTTTGTGATTTTATGCTCAGTAAGTGATCCTAAACCTTATAAAAAAAAAATTGGATAAGAAATTTAGTGCAAAGATGACCAAAAAAAACGTCTAATTTGACTGGCCTATTGTTCCGCGCTCTCGCTTGCACGCTCGGCTCAGGCGGAACGTGACAATTCGTGCGTGCAGCCGGCGTTCGTCGATTTATAAGACGCTATCACATCAAAAATAATTACTATACATTATTATTTTACGAGTAAGTATCTATATACTACAAAACCTAGACACAAATTGTCTGATCATACAAACACTTGATTCGCATCACCGTTATGTTGTATTTAAAAATTAATTCCTGGATAATATTTGTATTAACTGTGTCATTTAGAAGGTTTGCTATGTGACATCATTAAAATCCCTGGTTTCAGACAAAAGTTCATATTTACGGTATTTATATGTATAATATGTATGTATTTACAAAAAAAAAAAAAAAGTATATAAGTAGTTTATCAGTCATGTGGTACCCATAACACAAGCTCTGCTTACTTTGGGGCCAGATGATGTTGTGTGAAATGTCCGGTATTGTAATTGTAATTGTAATTGTACTCGAAGCAGCACATTATTAAACGGAGCTTCAGCTTTAACGAGTTGCCTCACATTCGTTCAACTCGACATTTGCACAGCGTAATTAAAACAAAGCGTATCTGAAACTTTCGGGATCAAGTTCTCACTAGAGCCTTTGTTTCATCGATAACGGCTTGCAGATAGATTGTCAATAACCTGTCTGGAAAAAAACCTAACCCGATTATAACCACCATGAAAATTCAACTTTTAAGGTAGGAATTTGTAGCTATCGCTCAATCAACCAGTCGGTCGTCGTCGCGCCAGCGTGATACAGTCACCGCATTTGGGAACTTAGAATTTTAAGATCCTGTTTGTAAGAAAACATGAAATCGTAGATACTGTGTACATCCAGTTACAGAAATGAAAGGTCAGCTAGCAGTTTATACGATGCTGATGTCATTATTCTCACTCGCTACCTACGTGGCTAGTGAATCAGGGAAACATGCCTTATTTTTCTACTTGGTACAAAAGTTTGGCTGGTTTTAGTGTAAAATTCACGGATTTGCTCAACATTTTCCAGACTATCTCAATTTTCACAACGTCGAAATACAATATTTTTTTTGCTATAATACAAATCCATTTCCCTTAAAATATTTACATGTAAGTGTTTTACCTTTGGCATTTCTTTAAAGTCTCAAAAACGTGTGAATGTTGCTATCAGAAATTGGTGCCTAAAGTGTGAAATATCTCATTTGTCTAATATTTTAAATTATGAAATGTATCTATCCAAACCCTTGATCTAAGAATAATAAGATCACTACCAGTTTGATCAGTCACTACCAGTCAGTCAGTAATGCTTTGCCGTCGTCTGTCTTTTCCGAAAACTACAATCTAGGTCTCTTCAAGTCGGGAGTAAAAGGGTATACTTTATAAAAGGGCGTGCTATCGTCTACAACGTCGCTTAACATCAGGCGAGTTCGTGGTTAAACGTAGGTCTCTCTTTGATAAAAAAAAGTCTTCCACTAACTAGCAAAGATATATATATATAGACATACACCTTTAAGTTCAAAATAATTATAATAATATTCAAAATAATGCCTCATCTAGCCTCTATGTAAGCAGTGCTTGTGTTATGGGGTGGTACCCTTAACACAAGCTCCGCTTACTTTGGGGTTCCAAGGTTCAATAATTGACTGACGTAGTTTCTCGTTGGTCAATTAGAAATAAATTAAGAACAACGTTTAGTTACTGATCAATTTTATTACAACCACGATGATTGAAAAATTTGTATCTAATATCCCTTTCAAATAAGGGCTCATCTTTTATTTTAAAGGGATACGATGTAAAACCATGATAAAATCTACAAGTGGATTATTTGATAACATTATTAAGTTTAATGTGCTAATGAAACATCTACATTTTTATATAATACAGGTTTTGCTACTTATATAGCTTCAACGGACCAAGATATGTGTGTATGTACATTTAATTTTAACCATTCCTAACGCAGATATTCGCCAACATTATATTTTTGTCAATAAATATTATTTACACTTGAATTTCAAACGTTCATTTGTGCTATGCACAAAACAACCTTAAACTTTATACATTTTATGTTTAAGTTATATAATAATAATAATATTGCATAAATTTTCGTTCATACATGGACTAGTACATACATTTCATACTACAATATTTAGACCGTATAAGAAATTTAATTAAGGAATGTCTCGTCTCAACTCTACGTACATTATTTTGAGATTCAAAACTTGGTAATTTGAGCAAATTAGCGGCTTTCACAACTTATGCGTTATTTACATTATTAATTATCTTACAGCCTTTGGCACCCACTACGGCTTCATACACAGGAGCTTCTTAAAAGCTCTCCGAAAATCCATATTAAATATCGTATAGATTAGAGGATTTAGCGCCGAATTTAGGTATCCGAGCCATGTTATAAAGTTTATAAACTTGTTTGAGAGGCAACAGCTCGCACAGAAAGGAATCACTAAGTATATCAAGAAAAAAGGAAGCCAGCAGAATACAAACACTCCCATGATGATCCCGAGCGTTCTCGCAGCGCGCCTTTCTCTAGTCAGAGAGATGCGCTGCTTCTCTTCTATAAATTGGTAAACAGTGTTCTGTTGATTGACCTTGGGTGTTTTTTTTTCCTTAACAACCACCGTTTCGTTGACTTCTATCAAATCTTCTTCGTGAGTTTCTTTAGAATTGCTTTCAGATGACGTGTTTCTATTCTCCGCTATATTATCTGTGATGGAATTCTCATTGGATAGTATTGGTATAGTGAGCTTATTTTGCGACTTATCATCTTTGGTCCAATACCGTTTCTTCTGTTTCTTTTTAGGAGTTAATTTTCTCGTCTTCGTTTTATTTTTCTCCTCTACCACTAGGCGTGTGCTTCCTTGATGTTCGTTGTGACCTTCGGAGCTTACAGAGTCATGATCATTATCAATGTTGGCATTGTTTTTGGTATACTTGTTCTGGCCGCTCGAAATCGTGCTGATTTTAGTAGCCTTTGCACGGTCTCTCAGTCTTTTCTTCGTCGCTAGGTAAATCTCGAAATACACTACTGCCATTATAACTAGCGGTATAAAGAACGACCCTGATGATGAGAATATGACGAAACCTGGTTGAGAAGTCAGCCGACAAGGAGTATCAGGCTCGAAAACATCGGGCCAGTCGTTCCATCCTAGGAGAGGTGGAGAGCTGATGACTAATGAGAGGACCCAAACTCCTCCTATCATGAGCAACACTCGTTCTAAAGTTCGCTTTTGTGCATAGTTTATAGGATCGGTAATAGCCCAATATCTGTCTAGAGCGATCGCACATAAATTCAGAATAGACGATGTGCAGCACATTATATCGCAAGTAAGCCACATTTTGCATACGTAAATTCCAAACACCCATTGTCCGAGGATCGAGTATGCGACGTTGAGCGGGAGGACCAATATTGCCACAGTCAAATCGGCCACCGCTAAGGATACTATAAAGAAATTCTGAACGATTCTGAGCGGCTTATACGTGAATACGCTGAGGATAACGAGAATGTTCCCGACTATCGTGGAGATAATAATCAGTGTGAGTACTATAGCTGTACAAATCGCTTCCCATTCTGGTACTGCAAGCGTTATTCCGAAACTGCTCGGAAACTGCGGCTCGTCAGTGATAGCACAGGCATCTTTCTCATCACTAATCACGTCATATAGTTCCGTGTAGTTTACAGATGTAAAATTCGAGTTTACGTGAGTGGATGTTTGACCCATTTTGGTGTGTTTTCCACTACATCTCACGTGTGGCAAGAAATGTTGGAAGTTCTATCGACATCTTTAATTCCGATGAGATAATGCTCCATCGAGATTCCTCCACGTTTTGTTTTGTATAGCATCTTTCTGAAACAATAAACAGCGTGCTTAAATCGTAATGGTAATACGTGATTCTTGCTGGTTTTTACGCAAGTGGCGTCAAAATTACCTCTTGCTCAAAATATTTTCTCGGAAGTCCCAGTTATGTAGATTGCTCATTTTTCGGTGTGTAAGCGGACCTGTAACAAAGATATATGAAAGTCAGTCGAGTAGAAGAGCTAAGATGTTTTACGAAGCAGAAACAATGAGCTCCAATCTTGTCGTTTTGAGCGTTACGCATTTGTACCATTATGTAAAGCTTTGGTTGTTTTGACGATGACTTCTTGAGAAACGGCCACCGTCACCGCAAAACTAATGCATCGCATGCGCCTCCAATTATTTTGTTAGACTAAAATATCAACTTCATCGCCTTGGCGTAGATGAGAAAAATAAGGCTTCAAACTCCATTGCAAGGTAGGTTAGTATGTGTTTCTTAAATCTTCTTAAAGAAATTACTCAAAATTATAGTTTCTGATACCCAGAACACAAATAATAAATAATACCAGACATTTCACATAACACATAACATCATCTGGCCCCAAAGCAGAGCTTTTGTTATGGGTACCACATGACTGATACACTTTTTTATTTTTGTAAATACATACATATTATACATAGAAACACCCAGACCCGTGACAAATACGTGC
This sequence comes from Lampropteryx suffumata, assembly GCA_948098915.1. Lineage (NCBI taxonomy): Eukaryota > Metazoa > Arthropoda > Insecta > Lepidoptera > Geometridae > Lampropteryx > Lampropteryx suffumata. The sequence continues at coordinate 15,339,731 of OX402557.1, read as the reverse complement.
AGATCATTCAAACGTTTGTCGAATGTTGTGGGAATCGAACCCGCAACCTTTTGCGTCCCAGCCGGACCATAGCCCGAACCTTTTATTTTGAACTTGTTAATTATATTTTATTTCAAAACAACGGCCGTCATATTAGAAAATAAATGCTTAGAGTACATTCAAAACGTTAACAGTAAAACATAAGTCTTGGAAGGGTAATTTGGGAGCTGAGACTTGATAAAACACGATTCTCTGGTTGGGTTTAACATGAAGGATCTCAACTGAGGCAAGACGTGGGATACATGTCTAACAAGGACACTGAATAGGCCATAGTTCGTTCTTGAGCAAAATCCCAATTTATTTGTGGTTTTGTGTTATAAATTTAAAAAAAATATTTGTAATTCAAAAAAGGGCAATACATTAAATGTAGAGAGTTTGAGAGAAATATCAAAAAAAAAAAATCTCACAATAGCTTCACAATGTATATTTGAAAAATTTCTCATCAAAATAGAGATGTGTTTCAGCAAAAAAGTAACCTTCATAGAATCTATACTAGGAATACAAACAAATAATACATCCCTAGGTTTTGACTAGAAACAGTAAATAAGTCCTTTATGGGGAACACGGTGCGGTTCTATAATAAGCTTCTTGAAAACGCAACTAAACTATTAAGAAATTTAAAGTATACATAAAGGGTAGTCTTCAAGAAAGCGTATTATAATATAAATTACTATATTATTGATAAGAATGCATGGCCTCATATCGCTCTACCCTCAGACAGTTAACCGCCACATTTGTAATGTATAAACACTTTTGTAGTTTTCGTAGTTAAGGTAGTTATAAGATGGATCATGCAACTAAAGCGCTAGGACCAGGACGAGTTTCTTGCCGGTTCTTCTCGGGCTTGGGTTAGGAGGAATTGGCATCTAAATTCATCTAGTACGTAAGACGTTTCAAAGTGATCATTGTGATTGACTTGAATAAATTATCTTTTGATTTTGACTTTGATAGTACGATAAAAAATAGAATTTTAAAGATTCCTTCATATTTAATTGTCTTTATATGGGATTTATTAAAAAGACTACCTATTTTTCATTAGGGGCAAATACATAAGTCTAGCGACACATCAGCCGAAGGTACGTCGACGAAAGTTCAGCGGCTGAAGTTTCGGTAATATTCCGTTGGTATGACAAACTAAACGCTCAGATCGCGGCGTACGCGACGGATAATTACGTGTGTCGTTGTCAGTTGGTGTCGGCACCTTGTGGTGTACTTTTTAGTACCGAACTTTCAACTACGCGCGCCGAACTTTCGGTCGCGTTACGCGTCGCGTGATGTGTCGCTTGCTATGCAAAATACATTGAAAGCATTTTGGCTGAAATAATCGCTCGAAGGGAGGTTCGGTGCTACGCTGAACGCGACGTAATTTCGGCTGGTGTGTCATAGGGCACTTGAAAAACACTGCGCGCGTATTGAACCGAACGATCGGCGCCGTACGTTCCGCAGATACGTCGCGACACTGAATGTACAGAATAGATTACAATTTACAATAATAAATATTAAAATCATGTCGTGCGTTCGTCACAAAAACTAGATAATGACCAGACCGATTAGATATTTTTTTTATATTTGACGTCTCATTACTTGGGAGGTTTATAACCAAATAAATTTCAGCTTCTACGAAGTTCGCCGAGTCATCTAGTATAAAATATTTACAATTCAGTTGAACTATCTAAGAACCTCTATCAATAACAATAAACTTAAAAACAGTACAATTGGTCAATGGCAATTGCTTTTTTGGGAAGTTTCTCGAAACAATCACCGAGCGTTCATTATTAGTCATGTGTCATGTGTTAAATGCTAGGAAGTATATATAGTAGGTAACTAGGTTTAAGTATCTCTTTTACAAATACTAGTGAGTACTATTATCTATACCTATAAATAATATATACTAGTTGGTGCCGCGACTTCGTCTGCGCAGGATTATTACTTCGAGTAGCTTATTTTCTTCTCGAATATCCTATCTATCTTTATAACAAAATTCATCAAAATTGCCTTTTTTGTAGGACTATTTAAGATAAACATTTCTAATATAAATTATATACGTGTAATTCTAACGAATTTTGCAGCTGACGCCAGAATAGCTCGCAGATGGCAGAACTCATATTTGGACAATTCACACAATATCCTTATGAATAATAGGCAATGTGTTATTCTGATTTATACGCTATATTATTATCAAGTTTCATTTAAATCAATTCAGTAGTTTTTGCGTGAAAGAGTAACAAACATACATACAAACTTTCGCGTTTATAATATTATATTAGTAAGGATATATATACGTATACATAGTAAATAAGTAAGGATATGGTATGGTGAGCTAACTGTGTTAACGAAGTCCGTGACATTGGCCACAGCGGGAGACCAGCGCTGACGCATAGCAACATGCAGTAGCATTATGCTGAGCTGTGGGCCATTCCGCCGCAACTCAGGCCTAACTCAATTGTTTTTCCTCTTCGGTTTAGTCATTAGAAATCATTTTCTGTTTAAGTGTTATAGCGGTGATTTGAATAAATGGTTTTTCTTTCTATCTTTCTTTCGTTGCACAGCTCGCATGTGACGGTTCTTACAGCAGATATAACTTTAGATATAATATGTGGCAGAAATTAACTTGATTCATAATTATTACTAAGGTACCTGTCTTCACAACCGAGAGTATAAAAAAGTGTTTTTCAGCTAAATTAACTCATTTATGATAACAAGATAAAATTATGTGGCGTTCATTTCATTAGGCTCTCGAACATTCTTTTTTAATAGATTCAACATAAAAATGCTGCAAAAGTCGTAATAACTACCAGCCGACGTAGATTACTTATCAGAGGGTTTGAAAGTACCTAGTACCTACCTTTCTTAATTTAAGGTGTTATTTCTGTAAAAGCAATGGCAATATCGCCGGGAAAAAAGGTTAAGTTGATCCCAGTTTTTAAAAGTAGCCGGGAACACTAAAAACCGAGGTCATTCGCTCAAAGGCACCTCGCATTCTTAAAGAGCAAAGAACTAGCAGATGGAGTTTTCCAACCACAATTACGTCCAGGTGATAAGTTCCTGCAATAAATTCAGGTTTGCAACATAAATTGCAATACTGGGTAAACCAATCGGGTCGGTTGCAATTTGTAGTGTTTGTTAGATAAATAATAAATAAATAAATAATCCCGGACATTTCACACAGCATCATCTGGCCCCAAAATAAGCAGAGCTTGTGTTATGGGTACCACATGACTGATATACTACTTATATACTTATTTTTTGTAAAAACATACATATTATACATAGAAACACCAGAGACAAATACTTGCAGATCATACAAACATTTGTCCTGCGGCGGAAGTCGAACCCGCAAGAATGCATGGCCTCAGAATAACAGAATAATCATTTATTGGTAAATCGGCAATTTACATGTCATGATTTATACAAAACCTATAAAATAATACAGGTTATAACAATTAATTAAAAATTTACAATTCAAATTATTAACAATGTCAAAATAAGTTTAAATACTTTAAATAAAATTATTGCAGATTGCAAGTATATTCTTCGACGTTATAGAAAGCCTTGTCGACGAGCCATGACTTTAGTTTTCTGTTGAACGATTTTAGGCTGGGTGCTTGTACAATATGCTCCGGCAGACGGTTATAAACGGCTGGTCCCAAGATGTGGGTTAGCCGGTCCGATTTAGCGAGCCTGTGGGTTATCGTGGCGAGCTTGCCAGCGCCACGAGTGTTATATACACGAGCGTGCCCATCTACACGCGTCGCAAACGTTTTGAGGTTTTTCCTCACATACATTGCAATCTGAAGAATCACAATCGAAGGTAGTGTGAGTATCCTAAGTGAGATAAAATAGGGTCTGGCTGATGTTTCCCGCGCCACTCCTGCGATCGCTCTAACAGCACGTTTTTGCATGCGGAAAGCACGCTCCCTGTCGGCAGCGCGTCCCCACAGTTCGGCTCCGTACTGAAGAAGTGAATGCACAGTCGCGAAGTAGCAGGTACGGACCACGTCAGCTGAGACCACACCAGACAGCCAATGCAGAGCGTAACAAGCACTACCGAGTTTTGCACAGAGTTTGTCTATATGCATAGCCCAAGTTAATGTTCGGTCAATTTGGAAACCAAGGAATGCGGTTGTTTCGATCTGCTCCAAGGGTACACCGTTGATCGATACTGAAAAGTTCCTAGTTTTATGTCCTGAGATGGAGAAGTGAACGTAGTGCGTTTTTTTGAGGTTCAGAACAAGTCCGTTCCACTCAAACCATTGCGCTACCTGGCGAGCGGCCTCATTCAGCCACTGCTCGAGCTGGTCTATGGCCGGAGCGGAGACAACGGCGGCCACGTCATCGGAGTACATAAAAACCTCACCCGCTGAGACGTGTTCAGGTAGATCGTTGAGTAAAAGTGAAAAAAGAATATTTGAAACCGACGATCCCTGCGCCACACCCATGACCGTGCCTAAAGGATCAGACCTAGTCTCACCTCCGTCACCCACTACCATTTGGTAACGGTTTCGAAGAAGGTTTGTCAGAAGTGAGTGTGCTTGACCTTTGATGCCGTAATACAACAGCTTGGACGAGAGGATGCTGTGATCGGCAACGTCGAATGCTTTCGACAAATCGCAGCACAGAAGTGCAACTGGCCGCCTTCCCTCGCAAGCCTCCAGCACACGTCGGATAACCTCACGAGTTAGTGACGTCGTCGAGCAGCCGGACCGGTACGCGTACTGGCGCTCCGACAGCACACCTGTAGCCGTTAAGTACTCAGTAAGACGAGTACTTATCCCGTTTTCGAAAACCTTGGCGATGGCGGGGATTATTGAAACAGGTCGATACCCATCTATGTCCTCACGTTTTCTTTTTCCCTTGAAGAGAGGTGAAATTTTGCTCACTTTAAAGGTGTCCGGATAGGATCCAGCCCGAATGCAGCGGCTGTACAAGGCAGCAAGACAGGGAGCTAAAGTTGCCGCTGTAGTGCACAGAACCTCCATAGAGATGTCGTAGATATCCCTTGTAGGTTTGCGAGGTATATGCAAAGTAATGATACGGAGCACTTCGGATGCCGTCAACCAGGTCAATCTCAAGGAACGATCTGGCATTGCACGTGCGGCTGTAAGAGCCGCGTTCACTCGCGACAGCTGAGCGCCAGGCGCGCCGCACGCAGCGGCTGCTCCAACGAACCTAGCGTTCATGGCATCAGCTACCGCCTTCCGTGACTCGTACTTTCTGCCCGTGGAGTCTTTAGCGATGTCTGTAAAGCTCACTTAGGTGTTGGTATTTGTACCTCTTTCGGTGTTGACGACACGCCATATGGCTTTATGGGAATTAGAGCTACAACAAATTAACTTTTCATAGTGGCGGAATTTTTGGGTACTAATGGCCTTCTCGTATTGTGTTTTAACAGTGTCGATATATGGATTTATTAGCGAGTTTGGGTATTTTTCTATTTCTAATAGCTTCAAAAATAAGATTTTCAATACTAGCAGAACTTCTGTAACCCATGATTGTTTTTTAATATTATTTCTCTTATAAGGGAAGCATATATTAAATTTATTAGAAATACTATTATTTATAGATTTTGCTAAATTCTCCACAGACTGAACATGCCTGACAAGCATAACATCCCAGTCTATGCTTTCCATTGCACCTCGGAACGCCATACGATTCGCGTGTGTGTACTGCCTAGCAAGTCGAGTACGCGGCGGCGGCGCTACCCGCGCACATGCGAGAGCGGCTCTCACAGCGTAGTGGTCACTGCACCGGCTGGCAATCGGTGCAGTGACCACCGAACCGCGTGGCATGTTACTGTACACGTGATCTATGCTCGTAGCTGTCATACTATTAACTCTTGTCGGGAAATCGACCTCGTTGACCATGTTATGAACTGCCAAAATATCATTTAACAGTTTTCTGGCAGAGCATAGGTCACCCAACCAATCAATGTTAAAGTCTCCAACACATAAAATAATCTTACTGCTATCACAGGCTCGGTCGAGTAAGGGTTCTAGATGCGTCAAAAAGTCAATGGATGCCACTAATGGTATTCTGTAAATACACATTATAAAAATATTAAATTCAATCAATTCTACAGCTGATACTTCACAGTACCTCTCTGTTGACATTTTCGTAAATTCTACACATTCTATGGCTTTGAGGCCATTTTTTACATACGAACAGGATCCACCACGAGTCATGGTATTTCTACAATAACTAGATACTAAGGTGTATCCTTCTAGGTGTATCTTCTTTTGACTTTGACTTTGACTTACATATTTTAAGTCAGTTTTGCTTAGATGATGTTCCGTCAATGCCAAAACATCACATTTTAACTCATTTCGTAGAAGTACCTCTAGTTGTCCTCAGGTTGCTCTGCCCTTCTGCGTCTCAGCTGGATCTTAGCCCACTGTGCCACAGAGGTCGTCAGTAGATGATTAGTGAGCTTATTATTTAAAGACTAACAGTTTTTTTATGGGAAAGTTTAATGTTAAAAACTCTGGGACAGCACTGAAAAACTGGCACGGACCGTCGACAAGTTAATGTATATCGATCGTGAATGTTAAAAACTAGTGCTTAAGCCTCCGACTGCCATGTCTGCTCGTGTTCTCATTGTTTTAAAGGCTGAATGAGTCGAAGCGAGACCTTCGCTAACGAAAGGAAACGTGCAACGTTAAATTGCTGCTCTAAATTTCTTTCCAGAATGAAGGTGATCTGTAAATATTCAGCACAATATTTTTAATGTTTTGTAAATACTGTAACCTAAATCCTGGACCAACCATTTTTTTTATTCTATTCTATTCTATAAATAATTAATTCCAGGGCCTATTTTTGCCAATAAACTTTACCTAGAATGATCATAATGATTTGCAATGAACTTGCTCGTAATCGCAATCAATATGCTAACAAGGTCTACATATTGAGTTCGATCAATTGAAATCCAACTAAATTGCGTTCTTTGCTATTACGCAGCTGTTTAGTACAAAACGTCATCAGAATAACTATTCTCGTATTAGAAATTCCCAGAAAACTGTCTGGGGTATATTAATACTTGAGCAAAAACTTTATACCCCTTTTTACGAAAATTGCGCGGACAGAGGAGTATGAAATTTATATAGAATAAGACTTATACTATATATAGAAGAAGTGCAGAATGCTAATATTTTTGAAAATTATGCGTAAAATTCATTAATTATTAATAAATTGTGGTCGAATTTCGACCAGTGGGCGACCACTAGTTGTTAGAAATACCTGGAACTGATGGATCCGATGGACATCCTTTTGTTTCAAGGCTAACAAGATAACGCGTTATGATTTTGTCATCTCGTTATCTCATGTGCTGACGAAATGATATCGTGCTGGCTACTAATGATATCATAGAAACACTTCTTGACGAGTAAGTAAGACTGTTTGCAGTAAGGTCTATTTTTGCAGTAACTGTGCCTAGATTGATAATAATGATTTGCAATGGACTTGCTCGTAATCGTAACCAATATGCTATCAAGCTCTACAAAGCAAGTTCGATCATGTTGTCTAAGCCGTAGGTAATTGGAACATAATCGTGCATGGATTACCCAAGATAATAACGTTCTATGATGCAATAAACAGCATTCATCACAAGTCATTATGTCGATGGTTGTCCCTACAATATTGTTTTAGTAAACAAGCACGAGTTGGAACGTGCATATCGATAATATTACGCCTTCTTTGATGCTCGTCAACAGACATTCGACATGAAATGACGACCTCTGTGACGCTGTTAGCGAAAGTCATTTAGCAATTAGAGTAGACTCAGCACTATATCGTTTTGGTTATCGGGCTGGTTTTCAGTCTACCCCTTAGCTCGAACTTAGGTGACAGTCGAGCAATAAAAATGATAGTAACCGCGGAAAAATGATAGATCATACTCATATACACAACAAAAAAGAGAAAAAAAAATACATGAAAAATGACATATAAAATAATATAGATATAAACTATTAAATAAAAATATATAGACTACTTAATAAAAAAAAAAAAAAAAACACTGAAAACATTTTACATTGATTTATTACATTATTTTGTATTAGTGCCTTCTTACGACATTTAATGCTTGTTTACTTTTGAATATGTTTAATTTCGACTTATGATATCCCTACTAATATTATAAATGCGAAAGTCTGTCTGTCTGTTTGTTACATTTTCATGCCTAAACCGCTGGACCGATTTTGATGAATTTTAGTATAAAGATAGATAGGACCTTGGAGAAGGACATAGGCTACTTTTTATGTCGGTACCATGCGTGCGAAGCCGCAGGCAGCAGCTAGTTATCAATAAATAACTATCGTGACTATTATTATTTTGTGTAAAATGTCCAGCATTATTATTCAGTAAATATTTTTCAATTGCATATAGGTCAACGACGAAGTGTGTTATGTATTATTATGTAATTATTATGTAAGAATCTTATACCTACGAGGAAATATTTTTATTTATATGATGAGTTAGTATTTTACGCAAAAAATGTAATAATCACGTTCGATGGCCTTCCCAGCGATCGAGGAGGTAAACCCCACGTAAGTGCCCACGCGTATATTTTCCTTCAATTTTCCTCTATTAGTTATGTAATTGTTAACATTAAAATGATGATTTTAATAAAATAAATGCATAATTACTACTCAATACTTGTCCTGCGTAGGGGACAAACCCAAAGTAAAAATAGTTTTTATGCAATCTAACCACAAATGAAGCCCAGAAATAGTTTTTTTTTTCAAAATTAAAAGTAATGGTTAACGGAACTCAACTAGCGTTGTGTATCTAGTGGTAGTAGCCTTAACATCCTAAGGTCGAGGGTTCGAATCCAGTCGTGCACAATAGGTATTTCTGATCGAATAATGTACCTATGTACGCTATACCAGTACTCCCAGAAGGTTAAGAAAACCATTGTGAGGAAACCGGCATGTCGTAGAACCTAAAAAAATCGAAGACATGTGCTAAGTGCACTAAAGCCCTCTTTAATCGTTTCACATGGGTTAATTAGGGAAATAACAAATGACACGATAGAAAGAAGAAGAAGAACTGATTTGAAATAAATGTGATTTTTACAAAAACCAATATAATACAAAATATTTATATCTCTAAAACTTATAAGATACATTTCATGGGTGTGTGATTCTCTATTAAGTATGGATATACTGACTGGCCTGTCAGCTCAGTTGGTAGTAGCTCTACCTTCTGCGCTGTAGGTTGAGGGTTCAATTCCCACCCAGGATAAATATTTGTGTGAAGAACATAGGTGTTTGTTTTGTGTCTGGGTGTTATAAATTATCATAAGTATGTATTTAAAAATATATAAGTATTTAAGTATTCCATCAGTCATCTTGTCACCATAATACAAGCTATGCCAGCAATATTTATTTATTTATAGTTATGAGATTGATCAAGTCGGAGTCTGGAGTATGTACACCGGTACCTGCGTGATTTTAATGATTTTGTGACTTTAATAACAACTTTATTGACTGTTCCACTTCCACTGTTTTATTTTGACTCGGTTTCCAAAACCCAAACATAACTTAAGCAATGTTATGGCTCTTGTGCGTTGTTCTAGATTTCAGGCTTAGTGTCCTACCAAGTCATGTAACAAGACGGTCATTAGCCTGGACGCAGAAGTGCCTCAAGAGCCACTCTTGGAGATTGTACGAGAGTGCACCTCACATAACATTTGCACCGTACTTTTCCTGATAAAACAATGAACTTTTCTATGCCAAAGAATTACGTGGTTTCGCCGCAAAAAAAAACAAACTTTGTTAGTGTATTTCATAACTAAAGACGTTTCTGTCACTTTCTTACTAGTCTATCTATACACAATTTATCTATACATATAAATGGCGAAGTGTGTATGTATGTTCCCTATAGACTCCGAAACGGCTGGACAAATTTCGATATTTTTTTAAGGAAATCTTCAAATTAGCCTAGCGGGTGATCCTGTGATTTTTGGTAGCTATCGGATCAACAGAACTTTTTTTATGCATCAATCAAATTTGGTATGGTATTGTATCTTAGGAACGGACATGGTTAATTTTTATGCATGTACAATGCGTGCGAAGCCGCAGGCAGAAGCTAGTCTGTATATAAAAAGACCTTGTCTCGTCCAGTCTGACAACACCCAGTGCTGGGAATAGTTAAACAATATTTTAGAAATAGATGCGCGAAAAAACATTTTTTCTTAATGTGCCCGCGCGCAGACGAATCCTATTGCCGTGTAACCATGCAAATCTCGCGGATCTCGCTCGATTTACGTGCAGGGTTAGTCTCGCTAAGGTGGGGGATCCCGGTATCCAGTTATTGCATTATTTACTACCTACCTACAATTATTCAACAACAAAAATACACATTAAAATGATAATGGTAAATAAATGTATCCGGGCATAAAATTATTTTGGTTAATGTAGGGTTTTGCAACGTTATTCATATTGTTCTCGCTTGCGTTATTATTCCTGTGCCTTCCTACCTGGCTACCGTTATATCGAGGAACGTAACAATATGAGCCATGTAAAGCATACTAACTAAAGCCAAACCGAAGCGAAGTTAACCGAAACGAAACTGGCTTTAACAAGAGAGTTAGAGCACTCTCTATTCTAAACCTACATGTAATGCACAACAGAGATAGTGTATAGTATTATTGTACAAAACGTGCTCCTGTGACGTCATAGTCCCGACGCCTGAGGCAGTTCCCGCTTCACAGAATGCAACTGAAAACTTTACACAGCCGTTTCACAAGCTTTGCTACAAAAATATGTTTTCATTTTATTTTCACATTTATAAAAGTTTGCATTGTCTCTGATAATACAATTTAAAAAGAGAAAATATTAAGCGCGGTGCGGTAAAATTGTTGAGAACAATTCAGAATCTTTGTCTAACACTTGACGACGAGATAAGCAGCAGCAGACGAGATAACAGACAAGTTTCTTGCCGGATTCTTCTTGAACTGGGGATATGAGGACACGGCAACTATATTCACCTAGTATATAATATGACGATTCAAAATGGTGCTTGCCAATTTACTGAATAAAAAAACATTTCTTACCAATTATATTACTTACTTAAAGACGACCTCTGTGGCGCAGAGAGCTAAGGTCCGGCTGAGACGCAGAAGGTTGCGGGTCCGATTCCCGCCACGGGACAAATGTTTGTATCTTTAAGTATTTGTCTCGGGTCTGGGTGTTTCTTTGTAGAATATGTATTTATGTATTTACAAAAAAAAAGTATGTAAGTAGTATATCAGTCATGTGGTACACAACCTCTGCTTCCTTTGGGGCCAGATGATGCTGTGTTAAATGTCCGGTATTATTATTATTACTAGTGGTCGCCCACTGGTCGAAACTCGGCCATAATTAATTAATAATTAATGTACTATGCATAATTTAAAATAAATATTAGCATTCTGCACTCCTTCTCTGTATAAACTACATGTAAGTGTGCGAAATTTCATACTCCTCCGTCCGCGCAATTTTCTTAAAAAGGGGTACAAAGTTTTTGTTTTACATATTAATATATAGATTATCAACTATACTTAGATAGGTACCTAAGTATTATAAATGACGAAGACTGAACTTCAACTCTTAGGAACTTATTTGAACCGTGAACAAAGAGTCGTTTTACTCGAAGTTACTTAAATTTTGCAACCTCTGGCAAACTAAGCACGAGTGAATCTGTTTATTTCAATTCACATTTTCTATATATTTCATAGAACAACCAACATCTTAACAGAGAGTTTTGGGTGCTCATCAAAACAAAATGTTTGTTTAAATCAAGTGATACTCGAAAGCGCTACTTTTGTATTCAAACTAAGTAACTTTGTTCTAATAATGTATTCGTATGGCGGAATAAACTCGTTTTGCTTCGCCCGCGCTGTAACACTTGATAACTTTGAATTAAACCTCGTTTACACCGTGCGAGTTAAGAGGCAAGTACGCATTATGTTCATTGTTCTGTTGTCATTGTTGCACTCTCCTATACCTAGGTTACAGCTGAAAATGCTTTGAGCAGCTTTGAGTGTAATCATTAATAATAATAATAATAATAATATTTATTCAACAAGCATCCAACAAGAAAAAACAGTGAAAAATGTAAAGTAACTAAATACGTAAGTACGTACTAGTTAAAAAATACAATGGATGTACTTAAATCTAACTATAATTAGATACACAAGCTCATTAGCAGCTGTGCTAGGTAAACCTGTGTTACAGCTGCTATACTTGCTTTACAGTTTAAACACCACTAAACTGGATACAACTAAATCTTAGTAGTAGTATCGTAGTATTACTTAATCTCATCAACAACATTATCAGATGATACATAAATAAAAAAAAAAAAAACTTTACTTGCTTCGATCCAACACATGCTGCGCTGGATACCTTTTTGACACTCACTCTTATGCTCAATAGGTAGGCTTTGTTTATCCTATTGTTAACTGGTTGCTATACCTATTTTTATAGTGTTTTAGTTCGATATATTTTCTGTATGTGCCAAATAAACGATTCATTTCATCATCATCTTCCTGCCCTTTTCCCACATTATTTGGGGTCGGCACAACATGTGTTCTTCTTCCATCCTCCTCTATATCCTCCTCCTCTAATAAGGAGTGAGTGTTGAGATGACGGCTGGTCATCTCAACACTCACTCCTTTCTTACTCATGTCATCCTTCACACAATCCATCCATCTTTTCTTTGGCCTACCTCGACTCGTAAATCCATCAACATTCATACCAAGCACTCACCTAGTTACATGCCATTCTTCCCTTCTCATTACATGCCCATACCATGCTAGCCCACTCCAATCTCTCTGGCTTTCGATCCCTTCCAATTCGTTTCTTGCAAACAGGCCACATTTATTCGTCTTCTTTCTAATACATCCGCTAACTCTCTTCCTCTTCTAGTCATCGTACCTACATTCCAACTTGCAAATCTCAGTCTTACATCACGGACTCGCCTCTTACGTTGCACCCGTCCCTGATGCAACAACCCTAGTCCATTTCTCACAGTCGCCGGGTGCTGCGCCTGCGCGTCGCCTCGGGGGTACGCCCTAACATTATCGCGCATTCCATTTAAACTTGAACTCATGTTGTAAATGTATGTTTGTTTATGTTTGGGCCATCTACATTGCCTTGCTGCCTTGCCACCATAGGTGGATTGCTAAATGCCGAGGCAGACTTTGTGCACTATGCTGGGAGCAACCGCCAGACTTGAGTACCCGAGTAGTCAAGCCCCTCTCGACCAGGTTTAGCCCACGAGCCGACGTGGTTTACCGGGGTGTGGACACTGCATGCAGGACAGCTGCTTGGAGCCACTGGTGAGAGTTTGTGGGTATCAACGATTTTAACTATGACTGCTGTTACGGCTTGCTTGCAGAATTAGACGCTGACACACAATCTCAAGCAGTATTAAGTATTTGAATTAATAAATAAACGATTCATTTATTCATTAAAATACTAAATACTGCTTGAGATTCGCCCTGTCACTATACGTCACTATCTTACAAAAGGGAACGGATAGGGATAGGATTTTAAACCTGATTAACTTATCACAGAAGTTTAGAGACGTTAAGTAAGTTAAGAAGTATAAGTAAGGCAGTTTATTATTTAGTTAAGATAACATACAAATTACTTTCCAAACACATTGCGATAAAAACTCAAAGAATAACAGGCTCATCGCCTATAACAAATTAGTATAAATGTTCATAGTAAAAAAAAGAGTAAATATAAATACATATTGATGGACAACTCACACAACATCATCCAGCCCCAAACTAAGCATAGCTTTCATGGTGGGATTGAGATAACTGGTAGAATACTTATATAGGTATTTAAGGACATAATCATACTCATACTTAATAACATCCAGACACAGAACAAACATCCACGAAAATGTTTATCAAACAAATGTTTTGCCTGAGTGGGAACCGAACCCACAACCTACAGCGCAGAAGGCACTACTATCAACTGAGCTAAGAGGCCAGTATAGGTTAGGTTAGGTATAAATTATTGGTAATACTAATTTAAAAAGAAAAAAAATACAAATTTATTTATCAACGTAGTTCTTACCTAGGTCGTAATTAGTTCGTAATATCACGAGGCAGTGTTCAACTATCAAGGCAGTAGCTGGCAATTTCCACTTGTACTCGGACCATGTAAGGAGGGTTTAGTATTTCAATTGAATACACCAGAAGGCACGTTCAACAAATGAAATAATCTTGGGGTGATGACAGTTCCTTTTGTGAACTTTTCGAAAGGAAGGAAGAGCATTTTATATTTATGACCAAGGAGGTGCGTTGCTGTAAATTACACGACTTACTTCTGTTTTTTTTTTTGTTTTTCACAGCGTGCCAGCTTCTCCGTCGCAAAAGATATTCAAATTTCAATTGTTTTTTAATGTTCTATGTTTGAAAAGTGGAAATACTGGCCATCTTGTTTTGCGAATTCGATTTTTGATTCGAATACTAATTGTTAAGCACTTTATTTAGTTTTCTTTAGAACTTTTGCTAGTTTTGTATTTTTTTGTGTTTTAGATGGGTTCTAGCTTCAAATAACGATAATATCATATTATTCAGATTACGATGAGTCCATTTTGTTCCACTGGGCAAAGGCTTTCTCGTGATCTCTCTAGTCTTCGGTTTTGAATCAATTGGACCCAAATTCTGTCAAAGATGTTGAGTCGAGATCATCTCGTTTTTGGGTCTTAGCGCTTTACTAATTGTGGATTACAGCTCATCTGGCATGCGACAGACATGACCAGCTCCACAATGTTTTGAGCCACATCAGTTATTTGGGTGCTGGAGCGCAGAGCTGTTTTGCGTATGCGGTCTGTATGACGGCCTTTCTATCCGTGATAATTATACTTGTAATTTGATTATATATCCAAATAAAACATTTCGGGTTTCTCTAAAAAACAGTTGTCGGTAGGCCCAACCTACCGACAACTTTTGTTTTGTAACTGACCTTTATCAAAACTGGCAACTTCAAAGCTTAATATTCATCAAACGAATATCTGTATCGAATAACTGTTTAAGAAAACAAAGTAGTATCTTTAAAAGACCTAAACAACGATTTACCATACGATGGGGTAGTTATATAATACAAAAATCAACCTCATCAATCAACATTTATACAGGGAGTGCGAATCGTGAACGCTCGCGGCAACTCACGGACCGCGGATCAAACTCACCCTGATGAAGAATCTCTAGATGAATCGAAACAGTGTCGGTGCCTCCATCTACAAAATAATACGTGAGTAAATCCCGAGTTGATCAATATATATGTATCTCTAAAAACGGGTTTCTTTTTAAGTTTTCATTTCATAACTTCGTAGGGGCCACTAATAAATATTTCCATGTACAATTTCATAACGATAAAATAGTCTGCGGACAGATAGACAGACAGACGGACATAGCGAAACTAATAGAGGGTTCTATCTATTCTTCGGAACTCTAATAATGTGCCGATTATAATGATAAAATTATATTACGTAATCCAGCTAGACGCGTCAACGCACTCGGGAGAACTAACTTTATCCATTTAACTTCGCCGTCGACGATAATAATGTAACCTAAACTCAATCTAAGCGTCATTCAAGTTTTCAAGTAAAGTTCTTTGATATTTTGACCTAAATTCAAACATACCTTCCGCGATACAAAACCAACCTTAGAAATATATACCTACATGAATTATGTTTTCAGAGAAACCACACTTGGCTTGACTTGACTTGACTTGTTTTTGAAAAACAGTCAGGCTTGAGATTGGGCAGGTCACGTGAGTCGCATGCATTCAGACATCACTATGTGTCATTTATGTGTCACCTTGGCAGTCTGATGGACAGCGGCAAAGTTGTTGGAGGGATGATCTTGACGCCTTTGAAAGAGGATAGTGGGCGATCTCGAAAGATAGAGCTAGTTGGAAGGATTTGGGGTGAGACGAAATGGGTTATAATTTAAAAAAGCCTTTTTTATGATAGGTCTAATATTTTGACATCAATACCATCGTGTAGATAGCGGCATACTTTAGGTCTAAAAGTTCACAGGTGTGTGTCAGTATAATAAATAAATAAATATTCGTGAACAATGCTCACAACACCATCTAGCCCCAAACAGAACAGACACCTACTTTGAGCTGACAGGCAGATTCCTATAAGTAGCGATAGGCTTGTAACCTGTCATGTACGGAATACTAACTTCTGTGTTAAATTGGAGGCAGACAGCAAATGTATTTTTTTTTTATTTAATATCAAAAACATAGGTTTGCTGTCCCTTAGAGCTGAAAAAAATCAAGCTTCTCAGTCAATGGAATAATTTATACCGCGTATTTCGAACTCGCCAGTAAATCAAAATTTATGGGGTACTTCCTGTTGACTTAGGATCAATTTGGCGGAAAGCAAGAAAATTTAATATATGAATGACCTATGAAACAAAAAAATAATTTTTCAAGTCAATTCAGGCGTCTTTGAGTAAGATTTTAATGAATCATTTTTTGAAGTCTGTTAAGTTACTTGTATCGCTTTAAATTGGTAATAAACTGAATTTGAATTTGTTTATCTTTCTCGAATGTTCTGCGTAGCTCGCTTAGTTAACAAACAGCCGCAATGAGTATCAAAAGGCCGATCCACTTGTAATTTGATTACACGCGATCGTCTCGTCTGAACAATTTATAACTTGTGTAATGGCTTCCAATCACAGAAGACCTATGTTTGTTTTTAGGGATTGATGATTCGAATTAGTTATGTAAACTTACCTCGTAACTCAGTTGGTAATAGCTAAGCTCCGCTATGCCATTAGTGCTGTATGATCGCCCACCAATATCAATATTAATAGTTTAAAGACATACAACGCCTCTGAAGCCTTGGTACACAATGCTGTCTATGCATTGTCTACCAAAGCTTCAGACACAATCAAGTCCCAAACTCAGCATAACTTGACGACCTCTGTGGCGCACAGGGCCAAGGTCAGGCTGAGACGCAGAGGGTTGCGGGTTCGATTCCTGCCGCGGGGCTAATGTTTGTATGATCTGAAAATATTTGTCTCGGGTCTGGGTGTTTCTATGCATAATATGTATGTATTATAAAATACTACAGAGTATTACAGCAATCATGTGGTACCCATAACACAAGCTTCGCTTGCTTTGGGGCTAGATGATGCTGTGTGAAATGTCCGGTATTATTATTATTATTATAGCTTGTATTATGGTGACCAGATGATTGATAGAATACCTATATATTTTAAATACATAATTATCATAATATATAACACCCAGACACAGAACAAACACCTATGTTTGTCCTGGGAGGGAATCGAATCCTCAACCTACAGCGCAGAAGGCAGAGCTACTACCAATTTTCACACCAGCGAGCGCACTGGTTCGAAATAACTAGTAACAAGCTCAAACCAAGTACATGTATTTGGACTGAGTTCACACGATTAGAAGAAAACTAATACCAATATCAAGTTTAGGCTCAGCCTAGTGAAGAAGCACTTATTCTAGATTCCCCGTATCCAGCATAACAAAATGATTCCCAAAAAATAATAATTTGTCATGTGCGTGTCGCGAACCAGGCACAGAGAAGGGTTCCGAAGTCAGTAGTCATAATAATGACCAGTGGATTTTACCATCAATCCCTAACCAATTCAAAACCATCTAGTTATCAAAACAAATAAAAATGATTAAAGCTTTTTGATTTATTTTTATGCTTAAAAATATCATAAAGCTATCAAATCTATTACTCAAAATTTTATGAAGCCTTACTAGATATGAAAATGTTATAAAGAGTTGAAAATATGTATAAAGTCTAATATTCTGAGCTAGAGCTCTGACTGGGGGCAGACAGACAGACAGACATGTTGAAAATAAGGATTCCTTGTGGACTTCGGAACCCTAAAATACATGATAACTAATACTTAATAGTCCCCGTCCCGTCGCCTAACATGACGTCACGAATTATGGTCTATTTTTAAGGTATGCTAATGTTTATGCAAATTATATCTACCACGTCGCAAATAGTTTTGTAAAATTAAATATCTACCAATGCTGTGTTTTCGATGTAATAAATATTTTTTAATATAAAGTTTTCATATTAAAAACTTTTATCAAAGACATAAGTACAAAAGCTTGACAAAAGCCGAGACAAGTAGTAGGTTTTAGACGAGCGTCCTTCGATAGGTACGCTCTGCGTTGATTATCAGTCAGTCACGTAGCAAGAAGATCTGAGATCTGAGACGTTATATTTACAAATTGAGATTAATTCCAAGTCTAATACAACCCTGAGCAAAGCATTACCTACCGAGCAAACGTTACGAGCCTTATCTGTCTTCAAAGTCAGTACGGTCTACGGGTAACTGTAGTGATCTCGACTCCGATAAGTTCTGCGGGCTGATTGATACAGAGTCTAGCGGGATTCACTTTTAGCCAGATACGAGTATCGTGAATAGTGTAGACTTGCAGGGCCAAACAAACTGGTTTCTTTTGGTATTTACTTTATTTTCTGTTTTGTTTGTTTATCTATAAAAAAGCTTAACCTGACTGACTGACTGACTGATTCATCATCGCCGAGCTGAAACCACTGAAGCTAGAAAGCTGAAATTTGGAAGGTAGCTTCCTCTTATAGCTAAACCACCCACTAAGGCGGGATTTTTTGAAACTCAACCCCTAAGGTTAAAAGGGGTGAAAACTAATGTATGAAACTTTTTAACGCCTGGTGTGATTTGCTTGAAACTTGATATGAATAAATAAAATGCAAATATATGGACATGTCCATGACAGGATTTTTCAAAATAACTCAAACAAAGAGGTAAAATGGGGTGTCAAAGTTTGTATGGGAACGTTTGAAGTGGTAATATACGGATATTCCTTTTTTTTCTTTAAGGTACGGAACCTTAAAATCCACTTTTTTTCACCATCATATTTTTTTCAAATTTAAATTGCTTACATTGTTATTCAAATATTATTTTAGATGCATCAATCAGAGTTAATCGTATTACGTTGAATGTAAGTAACGGTGTCAAAAATAGGTACACTATTATAAAACATAAAACATAATCAAGCATGTTACATGTAACATGTAATATTACCTATTCGCGTAATAATAACCAGAAGGAGACTCCGTTTACTGTATTTCTATGCATTATAAGGACAGAGTTTATCTATGCTATTTAAAGTATAAATATTCCACAAATGCAATCTCATGGATCTCATCTCCGGTCATTTCCTGTTTTGCAGAACGGAACTCTTTGCTTCAACTGTGCCGGGCATCGGCCAATGGAATCTCTTCTCAATTTTATTATCAGTTAAAAATTTTATATTTACCATATTTGTTTTTTAATAGAATTTCAGAAGTGATACCTATTTGATAGTTTAAAGAGATTATCTATTAATTTTATAGCAAGTAGGTAAGTAAGAGAGGTTTATCGATTAATTATAATGGTTTTAGTAATTTCTTGTGAGAGTGCAAGAGAGAGGACATGATTAAAATTGCTTTTTATGATTAATTTCTTTGATCAAATAAGCTATAAACTTTGTACCCGGTATTTGTAGTTTCAATATAAACGTTTTGATTTCAAAACCAACTACCGTGAAGCAACGCATCCCGTATCCTAATCCTCTAATTTAATTCCAGGCTCTAAAGATTCCGTTTGCTATTTAAATTAATCAAAATGTAGCCGTTCCTGACTAAATTTAACATTTAGAGGTAAAATTAACCTTCTGCTTTGCGCGGAGCTTTGTGTTTAAATTAATTTGAGTAGTTTAGTTAATTTTAGTACAAAATTTACGCACAATGGCACATAACGAGATGGAAGACCCAGTGACAAGGAAGCAGCTGGATTATAATGAGTAGTTTCGTAGGTAATAATTACGACATGCCAAAGTCAACCTTACGACTATTTAAATACATAAAAAAATAATACGCAGCAATAATATATAATAATAAATAATATAATACGCAATAATAATACACATTTTTTTTAATTTTTTTTAACACCCTGTATAATAAGTTCCATATGAACAAAACAGACATCTAGATAAAATTACTACAATTTTTCTATCCACGTCTACCCTCATGACTCTTTCACGTTTACTTCTGAAGATGAAAGAAATATACGGTCAAGTGTGAAAGTCGCATCTGAGGGTACCGTACTTACGTACTTACCTGCTTTTTTCACAATCATGGTTCTTTTACCATCGGTCACAATTTGGATTTTTCCTTGTCAATCCAAATCCATCAAATCAAAAAATCCAAATTGTTGATCGCCCGCTCGCTCGCTACTCGCCAAATTTCAAGATTCTAGTCTTTCGGAAGTACCTGCCCCATAATTTTAAGTTTTGATTTTCTGGCGAGTGACAAAATAAGCGACATAAATGCCAGTATTTCGGGCAACCTTTTTCATTGCGTTAACTTAGAAGTTATTTTTTTACAGATTCAGGAGACGGTAGACTTTTATTCGATATTAATTTCAACTCGATATCTTCACGCGAGTCTTTATACAGACAGTCAGCGAAGTTTCTAATCTTATAATGTTTTTTTGTTTTCATTTGCGGTACAGAACCCTAAAAATACAGCATTGTAACAAAAATCACATCCTACAAGTCAACATGTCTGCAAACTTACGATGAGAAATGATCCGTGAAATATATGGTCTGTCTGAGCTGAAGTTATTATGCATGCGAGCTAGCTCGCGTGAGCCTGAGTGATGAATGAGCTATCCTACCTGCGTCTACCACGGTAGAATTATGCTATTACCCCTCGAGATCAAAGCCTTGCCCAGCCTTGATAATTACAAGCAGGAAGTCAGCTTTCATACTTTTATACATTACTTTCTACTGCTCCCAACCCATCAAATTCGACTCCGATGCTTTTAAATTTTAATATGACGTCTTTGGAGCAGATTATAGCACTTTATTGTAGGGTTCACTCAGACGAGCTCTAGGTAGAACTCGATGATAAGATATTCTAGTCAGGTCATTACAGTTATCAAAAATACATTTTTTTTTTATTTAAAAACATGTACTTCTATCCTTAAGGGCACTCCCAATGCAAAAGAGTATCTTATATTCTAGTCTAGCCTAGTCTTAATATTAATATAAGAAAATAATAAAAACATTTAAAAAAAAACAAAAAACAAGATGACAAAAATAATAATGCCGGACATTTCACACAACATCATTTGGCCCCAAGGTAAGCAGAGCTTGTGTTATGAGTACCACATGACTGATATACTACTTACCTCCTTTTTTTTATTGTAAATACTTACATATTATACATAGAAGTATCCAGACCCGAGACAAATACTTGCAGACCATACAAACATTTGTCCCACGGCGGTAATCGAACCCGCAACCTTTAATAATATACTACATAAAAATCAACCCGCCAAAAAAATTCAAATTAAAAACATTTTTTTTTCATAAATGATGCAGATATATGTCAAAGTAATTTGATTATGGACTACAACAATTCCAAATTTTTCTAAAGTTGTAAAATGATGATGTTTTCTTCACTTGTATATTGTACATAGATGTTTGTATTTTGTCAGTACATAATGTATTTCAAGTATTTTAATAATATTTCTAATCAAATTGTAACCAAATCTATTAATATTCATCGAGACTTGACGTGCTGTTTCGTGTAAGTATAATTTTCAAATTAACTGTTTCATAATACTTGTTTTATTATATTTATATTGTTTTTATTTTGTTAAAGCTTTACTACACACTTCTCACTTGTGTTATATTTACTTATTCTTAGATTATGCCACGTCTACTTTTTATTTTCTCTACCTTGCAGGTTGGCTGTTAGAAAATTCTACTAGCATTAAGCCCACCTATTGCACATTTATACATATTTGTTTGTGCAATAAAGGATTAAATAAATAAATAAAAAATACACTCCAGTACGGTAGGCAATACACAAAAATGCGTTACTGTTGGATCGTTCATTTAGATAGGCCTTCATACTCCTATTATTTATGCTTTTAATATTCTGACAATGTTTTTCTTGACCAAAAGATTTAAGAGAATAAACCAATCCTTCAACCGTGAAAGGTACAAATCCCTATTCAGTAGACACTTACTAAGTCGCTCCTGTATATTTTGTAAAGGTAACAGATTCTTCTCCCTAGCGGGGTTCATTAGGAAGCGACTGTATACCCCAAAAGAATCCTTCCCAACAATCTATTCGTTAAGCCAGATTAGGAAAACATGAAAATAGTATGTTTATGTTCGCCTCAGGGGTCAAGCTACCTTTGTGTCGGTTGAACATTATGGAACAAAATAATCCTAAACAATCAAAGCACTTAAAATGTTATTTAATTTACCCTAAAAGCGCTTTGGACCATTGGGTTTTTAGGACTCTATAATATACGGTTTGTTCTGATATTGTTTGTTGAACACAATTTTTTGACAAAACTGAAAGGATATCTGCCTAAATCCTTATTTATACTCAGGTCTTGATTTGAGTTTGAGTGCTGTTCTGCAATATAGGTTGTGTAAAATATAAACCTAATATAAATTAAATTAAATTAAACTCCATTCATTTATTTGTCAGAATCTAGGTTTACAATATTGTTATAGCATTGTAATAATTATATAAAGTACCAGTAGGTACAATCATGCCTTAACTAGGCATACATATTAATTTAATCCTACTAATAATATTATAAACGCGAAAGTTTGTCTGTATGTTTGTTACTCTTTCACGCAAAAACTGAACTGAATGGATTTGAATGAAACTTCAAAATAATATAGCTTATACATCAGTATAACACACAGGATATAATTTATAAAGATATTGTGTGAATTGTCCAAAATATAACGATAAGTGTCAAGTAAGTGGAAAAAAAATAAGCCATCTGCAAGCTAATCTGGCGTGTGCTGCAAAAACCGTTAGAATTACTCGAAATACTAATCCTGCGCAGACGAAGTCGCGGGTACCAGCTAGTTTATTATAAATTTATAAGCCGATTTTAAAAGCTCAACAATTTTATATCTTTTATGTTCTCTGGTATCTTCTTATTTTTTTAGGAACCATACAGAAAACTCTATTATTCATAGCGTTGTATTCGATTTTACAAGACAACATTTGTTTCTACTACGAGTATTTAATTTATTAATGTCAGAGAATTTATTTAATTTCATGTTATGTTTTGCAAATAGAGCCATTTCAAATATGTATAATGGTAATGTCAAAATTGTATTAGATTTAAGGTGCCATACTTTAAATGTAACGTCATGCTGCTGTCATGCATAAAATACAACTTATTCAAATTATGTTGCTTTTTACGGTTCCAAAGAAAAATAGTTTAACTGGATTTCCACAAAATTTGACATGTCCATTTGTCCTTCAATTTGATACTATTTCAGTTATGCGTGTTTTGTTTCAATAATCTCAATTAAAAATAGTAATTTTGTGAAAGCATTATCATCGACTTATTATCTTGTCCTCAAGATGCTATCTATCGAGATACTCTAAATTTAACAATGTAAGAACACCTTCTAATATTTATACGAATAAATGTGCTTAAGCCTTTGAGCTCCTATTTCCAAACAACAAAGCCAAGTGTTTTAGCTTGTTATCAGTCGGATCCGATAAAAACTGCGCTGGAGAAAAAAGTGCTACAAAATAAACACATTTCATGAAACTCACGAACGCTAAGAGCAAAATCCTTTTCCAATGTTTCATTCATCTGCAAACAGACTTAAAGAAAATTATTATTTGCTCTTAAATTTCTAAATAATGAATTTGAGTTTTGAGAAAAAGCAATCTCCTGACATCTAGGTACTTATAGTGCCTTTTTATGTGCACCCGGTCGCTATTAAACAACACCTTAACTGAAATAGACTTTAATGGACAAAATGGTTATCGACAAAACGTCTTCCTAACACTAGTATTCAGGCCGTGTAGTAATTTATAGCGAAGCACCGCGTCGCGTGACTGTTGAAAGGCACTAACACAAATAAATGGCAATGCTCTTAACCCTCCTTGTTACGAATCAATTTATCCCCAGTCAGAGTTGAAAGAAACGTTTGTGGGGGCTCCGATGTTTACGTATAAATTATAACTTTCATCTGTCCGCAAAAAGTACTGCAACATCACTCAAAAAGTTTTTTGCGAGAGCCCGGAAAATGTACGGTCTGATAGCGCGGTTATCATTTACAAGCGGGAACCCTACTTGTGGAAATGTTTAGGGGAAATACATGGGGCATTCTTTTTTGTTGGTAGAGTATATGTAGAGTATTGTAGAGACATCAAGTGTTTTCCTCAGTGGAACGGTAACTGTGAATACAGTTACTGAAACATAGGTGCTGAAACTATGATAAAATTAATATCACTGCGTTTAAAAATTTCTACCTTAATTTGGGGGACTGAAAAACTAAATTTAAGCTAGTTTATAGTTGCTAGATATATATTTGCCTAGATATATAGTTGCTAGATATATATTTTTATATATATATTTCCGTACCTCAAAAGGAACCCTGATAGGATCACTTTGTTGTCCGTCCGTCTGTCTGTCTGTCGAAACCCTTTATCTCGAAAACGCATGAAGGTATCGAGTTGAAATTAAAACGATATACTCAGGTCTAAAGTCTCATGAAGCTGTGAAAAAAAACAATTTTCTAAATTATGTAAAAAAAGGTACGATAGTTTATGCCACAAAAAACGTATATATCGACTCTCTCAAGTATATCGAAATTTATAGGGTATTTTCCGTTGACCTAGAATAAGAAATTTGGCAAGTAATACCGATCTTATACTACAAGTATAGGGAAAATCTGAAACTATACATAAGTAATTAAATCATAAAAACAGGGTCTTTATGCAAGGAACGGCGCGCAAATTTTTAATTGAGTTAACCGTGTCATGTGGGGTATAGTATGAAAGGGCTTCATTGGCACAAGCTTAAACAGATTTTTAATTATTTTTACGATGTTTAGTTTTCGAATTTTTTATTAGGTACCTGCCTGTGGTACCTAATAAATTTAATTTCAATTGCATGTACCTACAAATTTGTACGGAACCCTCGGTGGGCGAGTCCAACTCGCGCTTGTCCGTTTTATTTATAATTAGATTCTATATGTAAAGTTTTTTAAACTTACGCGATCAGAACACATTATTATAAATACATACGGGTATTTATCGCGTTTATTTACCTATTTTTCCCGACGTTTCGACAGGTTTACACTCTGTCGTGGTCATCCCGTGACCACGACGACAAACGCGATAAATACCCGTAAGTATTTATAATAATCTATATGTAATTTTGTGAAAAACCTCCTTTAGATGTTTAGATCCTTTATTCTCATTTTTATTTATTTTTTTAAGTATTTCGATAACAATACTTCAGCTAAACTATTTATTAAGCAGGACTATTATACAATGCACGATATCAAGTTATGACGCTGAAATACTGACATACTGTAGTTGTCATTCTTAGAAGGGTATTGAAAAGAACTAAGTGAAAGCTCTTAAAAACTTCACAAAAAGGGTTCTTTGTGATAATCGTACAAAAGATTCGAGTTAGGTCACGGGTACACGCTGACAGGTTTATTTTTATATGTCAAAAACGGTCGACCGTTTTTAACAGTTTCCATTACAGAAGTAATCAACTTCAATGATGTAGCCTATATACCTAAGACACATATATGTCCTGACCAAATTTCATAAGGATCCGATCAGCCGCTTAGCCGTAAAAAAGATACAAATAAACAGACGAAAAACGTTTGTTAAAACTGATGAAAATGCGCTATGTGCGGTGATCCTTATACAACCTATCTTCGATTGAAAATTATGTCAAAGAAATTATTTTCTTTGACATAATTTTCAATACTAGATTTTTTCCACTAGATTAAAAACTTGTGCGTAAAAAAACCATCTTTAGGTACTTTTCAAAAATTCTGAGATATTGTATACTTTTTTAAATGCTTATCAAAATAAGGTACCTAATAATTAGTATCTATTAGTAGCTATGAGTAGCTTTCCAGTGTCTCGTAATTTAGTAGAAGCTCCGTAATCAGCTTAGCTACGTTCCTGAGACACCATTACCCTAATTAAATATAATGAAGAACGCTCTCAAAAGATTAGACGTAGTGCCTAGTGCGGTTTTTCGCTGCTCATCCTCGTGTGCTAATGTGCAACACGTAGATATGATGTTGACTGTACCTTCTACGAATAACATGCTCAATTTTAATTTGATTACCTAACATATCCCTACGGTAATATATGTCACTTGAAAATATCTTAGGTACAAATTTTGATAGTGTTTCTTATTCGTTAATGGCATGTGTTATAATGATGTCAATTTTGCCAGTGTCTTGTGATTGTCCGATTACAAAGTCTTAGTCGAATGTCGATAGTCATTTGTCTATTCTAAACGTCATCGTCGTCTAAGCCATATTGCACCATAATACACGTATAATTCAATTGTACATGATTCAATTATACTTGAGCTATGAAGTCACAATTAATTCATTAAAATATAATAAAAAATTAAATAAAACAAGAAAATAATTTTGAAATACTATTTTGTTCATGAAATGACAAACGAAGAATCGGTTATAGTATTGAATTTTCAAGTTTGTCATTTTAAGCGGAGCTCTTTTTATTATTCTTAGAAAGACACTAGTCATCTTATAATGTTTTTTTTTGAATGACAAGTGATTCTTTTGTTATAGTTACGTCAAAATGTCGTAATTAAACGTCATTGATCTATTCTAAACATTCTCTTAAACTAACCATGCAGAACTTTTTCGAATACCTCGTCATACAAATTGCAAAGCGACATAAATAGGTTCATAACTAAATTGTCTGCACTTGAGCTATAACTCCTCTAAGATTACCCAATAAAACATAAAAAACACAAATATATGAATAAATTTATAAGATCTATGTTATTTCATAAAATGTCCAACGAAGAATGGACATCGACCTCAAAATGATGTAAATATTACTGAACCGCTGAGTAACTTTTCGTTTACGACACGTTTCGTGCATACACATTGCGTTTGACCCACGTTCATAGCGTACATAAACCGTGCCTATCATAGTGTACGACGAGCGTTAACATGGTGAGTATACCTGGCTTTGTTCACAAATTTCATCTCCAATTTTATTAACGTGCACTCTACATGAAAGCGCGCGACCAAATTTATAAGAAAATGGCAGTCCATGTTTGTAAACGCACTGCTAATACAACGAGCATTGTAACTAAAATCTAACAACGCGCATCTGACGCCCCCTTGTATAAAAGCGCTCGGTTGGATGTGTATCGGACCAGATGGTTTTTAAAACGCGCGTTACTAATGCGCGTACTTCAAAACGCCTAATGTGTACTCGCTCTTAAAGTAAAAAAACGGAAATCCAGTGACAAACGATTGGCAGTGCAGAACAGGGCTAATCAAAACACAACACGAAAAAATAGGCGAATAAATAATATAATTGGACATCTTATTTCATCTTATGTCACAACCAAAGCCAGTGGCATATAATTAGTTATGTATAAGTAAGAATGGCTATCATATGCTGTAAATCAATTGCGGCATCTGTTCAAATTGCGTCATAAATTAGCGGCTCTGTCCAGCAATTTTCGGCGATGACACCTGACAGGTTAGTTCCTACTCCTGATTTATGGCTCCCTTTTAGCATTCAGACGTGCTGGCGAGCATTCAGTTAATTGGTTGTTTTTTGGTAGCGCCAGGTCGGGTGTACTCCGCACTTCAAGTTCAAAGTTAAAAGTACATTGGTGCATTAAACCTGTTGGGTGAGTTCGTAGGGAAGTTCCGCACTAGACGAGATAATAAAAGAGATATAAAAAAAACGTGTGCTTCTCGGGACGCCCGACAGTAGTAATAACTTAAACTAATCTAACTAGCGCTGTGGGTTAGAGTGAGAGAGGAGGAGCCTGTCAACCGCTGCCGTATGTCTGAGAGAAAGGGAAGCCAGATAGACTGGCGCCGTAACGCGTTACGTAAGAAGTTATCACTTCAATAACGTAAGGCACTAAGCGCATGTGCGTCCCGAATTGCACATTGTTGCGTCGTTAGCAAGAGTCGCTAAGTGTATAAATGTATTTGAGGAGTCCGACTTTTGTTCTTGCACTTATAAGTATTCTGAAGTAGTGCAAACAAAAGAACTCGCTTCCAAAAATAGAGATAGCAAGATAGATGTATAATAGAACACACTACGTAAATGCAAATCCATTGTGAGAGATTCCTCCTAGCAAACAGCGACCGAATTAAAACATTATGTTTTAAGACAGACCTGAGATTATTTGCCAATCCTAAAGTAATAATAGTTAAGTGTGGAAAGCCTAAACGAAGGCTTTACCTATTTCAAACTGATGCTAATATGAATTCATGTAAAAACAGCTTACTCGACAGTTACATAGTGACCTAAATAAGTTGGTAGTCGTTGACATTGTTACCAAATTAATTTCTTGTGCCCAAATTGTTCTAGTTCCGTTGTTGAGCGACAAACTTATTGGTCTCGTCTATTGCTGTTTCGCATTGTACCCAAGATATTATTTATATACACCAAGCTGTATGTACGAATCATTCATTGAAGTTTTGCAAAGTATCAGTATTTTGCTGATTTTGACGCCAGAATTATGATAAATACAAATTTATCATAAACATTCTGGTGTCAATTCCAAATTAAATATCAGTTTTCAATTTATTCAAACCTGATTATCATTACAGATACCAACTATCTAATGCGTTAAAAATAGGAACGTTTAACACTAGCGACCCGCCACGGCTTCACACGTACACACGTGTGAAGCCGTGTGAATTTAGAGTTATAATTTAAATGTACATAACCGACCTTAACTATGAAACTATTTAGTGGAAAAGGATTAATATTGTGATTAAA
This sequence comes from Lampropteryx suffumata, assembly GCA_948098915.1. NCBI lineage: Eukaryota > Metazoa > Arthropoda > Insecta > Lepidoptera > Geometridae > Lampropteryx > Lampropteryx suffumata. The sequence goes on along the minus strand of OX402557.1, from coordinate 15,310,832 downwards.
CTATAATAGTTACACATAAAGCCACGCGGCCTTTGTTGTGGGTAATGATTACTATAAATATGTAGTACATTATTGTTTGTACAAGAGTATTCGCAGCGCACGCCAAATAATGACTTATGAAGACAATTTTTTGATTAATTGGGTTTTACTATAAAAATTTTCGTAAGCATCTTATTTTTTTAAATAATATATAGCTCGCTAATTATATAATATATAGCTAATAATATATAATATGTTACTCGCTGATAATATAGTTTTATATACGTTAATATTTTTTTAAATCGGTTTATTAGTTTTTTTAGTTTGTCCATTGCAACAAACGTACAAACATATGATAAATGTAATCTTTGCTCATTACGATATTAATATCTATTAGTATCTCAATACTAGAAGTATGACACATATCTAATAGAGTACCAAATATCATCGTTACGCTTCAATATATATGAGTTATTAGTTGCTAGTGACGATTTGTAGGGACCACAGTGAAGATTTCATGTTCTATGCAATAAAAGCTGAACTCTTTTTTAATAAGGTATGGTAGTAAGTGCCGGTAACTGTTAGGTTAACGTAATGGCACGGAGTACGAAAGTGACGCGGAAATGAATCTCAATAACGACGTGTCATTTGGCGCAGAAGTCTGGCAGGACTGACTGAACAACAAAACTTGAGAGGCTGTTAATATGAGGTATTTGGCATAAAAAGCCATCAATAGAGAAGTCTAGCCTAGTTATCTAATACCTAGATATTGTAATGCCACAGTTTTGGTCCAATTTCGAATGTTGAATGTTTACTAAAGCGAGTGTAACAAATTAACGTAGTGTAGTTTTTCTTTGACTCTGCAATTACGTCAGCTTTTCTGCCACTTTCTGAACTTTTAACAGATCGCAATGTAAACTCTACTGAGACTAATTTTAGAAAGCGCACTCGAGTGTGGAAGCCACTACTGCACGCAAAAAGCGAAGAATACAAATGGTGTCTATTGTAAACAAGAATTTTACGATGCGTTCGCCAATATGAACGCACCAAGCAAAAAAAGTGGGACGATTCTGCTCCAAATCCGAATAAAATTAGGAAGGAACTGGGGACAGGCAAAACCGGCATCTAAAATCACCTAGTATAACAAGGCGGTTCAAAATGGTCCTTTAGATTTTAAGAAATAAAAATATTTATTTTTTCTTTCATAGACCGAATCACATTTTCTCCTACGCAACTAGTTTCATAGACCGAATCACACTGTCTCCTACCCAACTAGCGACTGTTAATAGCCCAACCGCAGACGTTGGTAAACCAGATGATTAATATATTTTACTAGATTATATACTTTTAAATACATACTTATAATATTTTTGATCACACAGACAAAAAATAAGCACTTGCGTTCATCATAAAATATTTTGACCTGTGTGAACATCGAACCCACAACCTACTGTGCATAAGGCAGAGTTACTACTAAGCTGTAAGGCCAGATTATCTCCTTTGCAATGCAATTTCACGTGTCACTCTTTGAATATTTCGAGTTGTAGATATCGCACCATCATTGCATTTTGTATCTTATGCCATTGACATAAATCAGCATTTTACTTCTAGCGAACCGACTCAATATAGCAGAAGCATCACGTTAGTTGTCAATCGAAGCTGGTTGAGGGAATCCTCGACAAGACATGTCAAGACAGTTTGATTTTGTACTGCTTTCGACAAAACTGGCAATATTTTATCTCAATCAATATTCAATCTCATCGAAGATTTCCAGCTTGGCCTGGAGCACTGAATAACTTTATAGTATATGTCAATATATTTAAAGACTTGCTGGGAAACCGACAGCGCCAGAAACCAATTCCCTGTCATAAACTCTACTATGCAATATTCACAAAATTAAACTATCAAAGTAAGGAGCTACTTCACAATTTCGTTAATCCTCTCCAAAACCCTCTAAGGTTCGATTAAAATAATTTTAATTAACCTTACCCTTTCAGTTAAATTTTCAAGGTTCCCTTTATAATGTTTTACTCGACTTTGAAGATCAAGTAGGTACCACCTGAATATTGTTTTGAAATTACGAAAATGTATTGCAAAGGCACTGTTTCAGCTAAAGACCTTTGCTTAACGTTGTGATTAAAAATGTTTTTGATTAATATTTAGTCAAAATAAAGAACATTAAGGAAATTAATTTTAAGAATTAATTATGCAAAGATGGCTCCAAGGAGCTATAGGTAAGGACCGGAAGGTAATTTTGCTTCTAGCTAAAAACAAAAAACACGCCGAGGCGTAGTAAAAAGCTCAAACAATTTGTATTTTGAAAGGTTAATTTAACCATGTCTGCAAGAAGTCCAGAATCCGTAAAAATGCAGACGCTTGGTTTTATTAATCAGTTACGCGGGTACTAACTTTCTCCAAACCAATTCTTCTAAAAGCTTAAACCATATGACGCTCTATCATCTTTACCGTGAACGATGAGTATCAATCTTAATCCGTGTCCTTCAAACCACATGAGAAAACCAGAAAATGGATTGACTTTGACCTGTGAGGCGATTATGGAATTCTGATGCTATCAAAACTTTGATAATAATCGCTTTCAGTTACTATTGATGAATTGGTATTATGGAAGGATGATGTTGATTGTCATACATGCGGTCATATGGATAGAAATCTCAGACCAAATAAATATTAAGACGGAACACCGCGATTAAACACAATAAATAAATTCTGTGACACTTTTTACATGTCACGACATGAGAGAATACATAATAGTACAAGTATTTATGGATATACTAAGAAGAAGGAGCACAGTTCGGTTAGATGTATGTGCGTGGGAGTGTGTATTTACACAGAGGAACATGGTTTTGAGTCTTCACTTAGGTTATTCACGGCCTAAGTGAAGACTCAAATCAATCTTGTCTAAATATTTATTTGGTCTTAGATCGAAACCGAACGTACGTCATAGTAATACATGTTGTCAAAACTGGTTCTAATTACAAACTAATGATTGAAATTATGCCGACTGCTAATCGAAACTGATAGACATTGGTTGTGTCAAAAGTACCATAATCGCCATACTGCTTAAATGCATGAGTGAAAGCTTGTATTCGAGTGGTATGTTATTACTCTGTGGTTACGAGACGATGTGACTGTGTGTAGAGATTTACGAGCGAAATATACATATACCTACAAACTTCAAATCTAATAAATTAAGTAGCTTATACATAAAACGCAAAATACTTATCGTGCAGAAACTGAAGATGACAGCATTAATATTCAACTCTTCTGATATAACTTAAGAGTCAATAATAAAAACCGCAGAAATTATTTTAAATCGCCTTAACACTTTGTTTTAAGATACCAAAATATATTCGTATAACTTTTAAAACTATATTGGATTTTAACATAATTTTCACTCAAAACGGTATAATAACTATATGTGAGTTTTATTGCTTCACTATACATATGAGTGTATATCGGCACAGTTGCATGCACAATATCGTGAATATTCCGTTTTGAGAGAAAATTATAAATGCTAATATAAAACCTACGCACGTGAAGCAAATACTCGTGACCGATATAAATAAAACATTCTAAATGACAAACAAACTTCTAGTCCCTAGACCAACTGAAATTCAGGCCAATAACATTTCGCACTGCTCAATAACAGCTCAGAAAGCATCTCTCAAAAATAATGACAGGAAAATTTTGACTCCAGTATTCGTAAATGTTCTTTATAAGCTGCCTTTATCCATCCGAGCGATGATTTAGGTTATCAAATCTTCAGAGTGCAGAACAAACTGGAGAAATACTAAAAATACGGGTGTTAGTCTTCAATCAGGCAGACCATAATTGCAAACTTCCCACTTGGGAACAAACAATCGGGAGAATGCCTCATCGAACGTTCGAGAAAGATCCTCGTTAGATTGAATCGAGCAACGTCTGCGGCAGACTGTTTACTAGAGGGGAGTCGCATGTCCGTGGGGGAAAAGATCTTGAAGAAACCCCGTTTGCACTTATACAAGAAATTGGAAAAATTTAAGGGGTTTAACGAAAATTGTTCGGTTAGGTACCGCGACGATATTAAGTCTTTAAGAATGTGGTGCATAGAATTCACCAATAGAACGAAATGAAAATTGTGCTACACTGTTGAGTCAGCGCTCTCATCTCTAGCAAGGAAAGTACAATGTTCCAAGACAATGTTTGATGAGCTAAATGATAAAAGCAGAAAATATAATCTATTACACAATGATAAAACTAAATATTCAAATAATACTGTGCTTTTTAGTGTGTTTTTATGTGTGTGTTAAGGGGTGTATGTAGGTGTATCTTGGATTCCATATTTGAGTGAAATAAAAGTTCGTCAATTCAAGAAACGAGCGATCCTTCCAGTAGTCGAATATTATTATGTAACATCTGACATCACACATTGGTAATAAGCAACATAAGCATTATATCCTAAATTAGTTTATATAACAGCATACTTTATACACAACACTGTAGGTTAAGCGCACAGATGATGCGTTCTCTATTTACCTTTCTCTTTCTCGTCACACAAACGCACGCACGGTTGGCTGACAGTACCAACCCGAGAGAAAAGAGGTTACACATCAAAAACTAAAAGTTCAAAGTAACTAATGAACTACGGGGATGTATACTTATGAGCATACTTCTTATATCTATTTTGTGCTAATATCTGTTTCTACTATATTCGTAACTTTTTTGAATGTGTATACACCAAATAAACGTTTATTCTATTCTATTCTGTTTTATTCTATACCAAGCCTAGTAATTACAGTCGTGAGCTTTTGATTTGGTTTTTAGTTCATACATTTTGCAATTGAACTTTTACCTATAAAATGCCTACCCTAAATGATCGATGCGGAGCGAATATCGGAATCTACCTCACGTCGATTTGATTACCGGCCCGCAACGTGATCGAAATTTTCCTAGCAGTGCAATCCTTATTGCCAAGTGTGACGGGAACTTCAGGTTTTCATAGGAATATTGGCTGTAGTGGTGATGAAAGTATCAGGCTAGTATAAAAATATCGCCTGGAGGGAAAATAATGTTGACAAAATATTATCAAGGAACTTATTAAGGATCTGTGTTAGTGGGTTCACTTATAAAATACGGTCCTTGCCCTATCGTTTGTTTTCTAAACAAAGCCCGTAATATTACTATTAGATTACACAAGTTTGTAAAGGCATTATAAACACCAAACTTTCCGATAAGAAAATCCACATTTCCTTGTCCAGCCTTTGTTCCACCCCAGAATTTTATGGAGCCACATAAACTTCAGATAAATATCACTTTGCAGTAAAAGGATACACTATATTACTGAAATCTGGCAGAAAGCCATAGTTTCACCATGGTTTATGAGATGGGTGATCGTTTAATATAACTAGAAATAATTTGTCAGTTTGAGTTTCCTGTTATTTTATTCAAGTTTGGAACTGATTGTAAAATATTATTGCCTTTTGATCATTTCATTAAGTTTGGGACAAATAACCACTTGATATAATCTCTACAATTATCATGGTTTTAAGCATTATTTTCACCCAAAACAGGATATTTACTATGAAATATATGTTTTTCTGCTTCCCGATATTTCGGCACAATTGCATGCGTCACGATCACGAGATAAACCACGCCATGATAATGATCATGGATTACATCGTGATCATGGCGCATGCAACTGTGCCAAAATATCGGGAAGCAGAAAAACTCATATAGCATGGTAAATATCCCGTTTTGAGTGAAAATTAAGTAACCACTTGATTCATTTATTCTGTCAGATTATTTCATGGACACGCGGCACTCAGTCGGATGAAAAAGCCACTCGTTGGGCACTCACTTCACGTCACTAATCGACACATAAATTCTAGGAAAGGCCTTTATCCAGTTATAATTTAGGACAATGTGGGACAGCAACAACATAAACATGGCTAGTAAGGCTCGGCGCAAACGGGCTATCGACCACAGCCACCGGTGGCTATCGTGCTCTACCGCCACATTTTCAACAGTGTCAGAAACGAACGACAGCCCCGGTGTTCAGAAGCCGCCACACAGATTACGTAGACAACCCCGTCGCCACCTATATTGGGTACATCCATACGTAGAACGTCCAACGGTTAACTGCGCGGGCGGTGGATCAGTGCGACAGTGGCGAGTCGACCACAAGTGGAAAGTCGCGGACACAGCTGTAGTGGCCGCTACCGGCTACACGTGTGCGGCGCGTCTATACTATATATTAAAAGTATGTTAAGTCGCTGTCGCTGGCCAACAGTTGCTGTGGTCGGTGGCCCATTTGCGCCGAGCCTAAAATTGTATTATTTCGGAAATTGAACACGTTTCAACGAAGTTCATTAGTGAAAAGGTATAATAAATGTATAATAAATGCTGATGATGTGGTTGGTTATCGTCCAGTACGCTGTGCAATATACAATGTCAGTTTATTGTATGTACCTCACACTGGATGAATTTGAACAATGGCTATCTACCATAAAAGTTTAATTAAAACTGCATGGCTGTTCGCCAGTTTGAGATAAACTTAGTAAAACCTGAACGGCCAAATACAAAGCCAATTTTAGTTTAAGCTTTTCGTTTTATTTATGTTTGTGTCTATGCAAAATGGAATATCATAGTCTAGTTACTATGATATTCCATTTTGCACATTGAGTTTTGGTAAACTGGTATTAATGTAAGCTATGACCTAAACTGTCACGTTTATAAGCGATGGGTTAACTGGTCGTCGAGTTATTTTATAGAGCTACAGTTAGGTAGTTTCTGAACCTTAAAATTGCATTTTTAGGTTCCGAAATCGACAAGGGACTCTTATAACTTTATAGTTTCGCTATATCCGTCTGTCTGTCCGCCCCCAATCGGAGGCCTAGTTCACGGACTATTAGTTTTATCGTGATTTACACGGTTATAAGTATAAGTAGCCTGTAAAATGATGAAAATAACTTTGTAATAATACTTTTTAAGAGTTACCTACCTCACCTCACCTCACATGTAAAGTAGGGAACAACCCTACTTTTTTTTGGAGTGCTAACTTCTCATGGGAGGGTAAACCGCTTCGTTACGTAACGCGTTACGGAGCTAATCTGCCTGGCTTGCCTTTCTCTCATGCATATGGCAGCGGTTGGCAGGCTCTTCCTCTCTCACTCTTACCCAAAGCACTAGTTAGATTTTTAAGTTATCACTTCTGTCGGGCGTCCCGCGACGCACACGTTTATTTTTTTAATTTACTACCCCTTCGCGTGGCATATCTGTTTCTGTTTAAAGATATTTATTCTCAAAAGAATTAACATTTCACTTATAGGATACACAGTGAGCATGCAGAACGTTAGTAATACATAGATTTAAAACAATGCGTTTTATACCAAAACACTTCAGGTTGTAGTACATTTTTCGGTATCTACATGGCCAAGAACAGAAAATTGAAAAAGAACCCTGTGCGAACCGTGAACTCGAGCGGCAACGAGCGGACCGCGGATCAAACTCAGGGTGAGTTTGATCCGCGGTCCGCTAAATCCGTAGACCCGTAGATGAAGATTATCTAGATGAATCGAAACAGTGTCGGTGCCTCCATCGACAAAATAATACGTGAGTAAAGCCCGTGTTTATAAAAATTAAATGATTAAGAAAGAAGAAGAAGCCACAGTGTGACAGAGCCTTTACAAAAGTCGCAATCCCAATGACATTATTGTGAACGAGCCGTTAGATTGAGGGCCATTGGGTTTGATTACGTCGATTTGTAACTGCGATGACCACTCGGATATTACGCCTGATGGAAGCGTCAAAATGCGCCATCGGATTTTAGGCTAATTTGGATTGTTTTTGCCTGTCTTGTGAAGCAAACATTGCGCTTTTATATTTTATTTTACGCGGTCCGCTCGTTGCCGCTCGAGTTCACGGTTCGCACTTATTTGTTATTGAAAACATTATTTCATGAATCCACTCCAGCAAGCTGAGGAGGGTGAAGTTTCCTCTCCACTGACGCCACTCTGCCTGGGTTTCTGTTTTATAGTGCAGGCCTTCTCAGGTACCTACACTAACCTCTCGACCTTGCCGACAGGACCCGCAGGAAAGACGAGTCAGTACATGCGTTGTCGGTTGGGTTGCACGTGCTTAACGGTTGGCACCGAACCGGGTTTGTTTCAAGATTTCCTTCTCTGTTGCTAGCTCTTCTGTTAGTCAGCAGGAGGACCACGTGTACAATTTTATATTACATTATTAAAGGAGTACGTACTCGTAAATGCACACAAAAATTAAGAAAGGGCAACACTAAAAGCAATAGGGGAAGGGGGGGACACTTGATCACTTGGGACACTTGATCCCTAGGTATTATTTTGAAAACTATAGGAGTTTTTTAAATTTAATACTGGTAATACTGTTTTTTGCCGTCATCCGGATTCACCAAATGTCATTATGACAGTGACAAAAAGACAACTTCAGAGCAGTGGTGTGTTGTTGTTTTGAGTGGGTCGCAATATTTATTCGTGAGTATTTTATTCGTATTTTAGTGCTATGTTATATAATAATTTCTAAATACAAGTAATTCAGTTGATAATTGGTCGACCTAAGATAAATTTGAGTAGATTACTTTTCAATAAAATAATATGTTTTTCACGTAAAATAAACTTATTTAGAAAATGAGGCCAGGGTAGACTTGATCCCCGCTCAATAGGGTAGACTTGATCAAGGGGGATCATGTCTCCCCCAATGCTTATGTATTAAAATTACTTACTATTATATTGTTTCTTGTTGTAGATAATGCCAAGGGTATATCGAGCAAAGGAGAGAGTAAAAAAGCGAAAACCTGTCGACGAAAAAAAGCTCAAAGAAGCGGCCAGCATGTCTTAAAAGGCAATACTTTTTAGGACATCCAAAGCTTATGACGTTCCTCTCATGACTTTGAAAAGATATTGCCGTAAGAAGCAACAAAATATAGACACCGAAATTGCTTATGCTCCTGATTACACGCAATCCAAAGTCTTCACAAAAGAAGAAGAGTTATTACTCGTGAATTATATAGAAAAAGTAAGCAAGTTGCACCACGGCTTAACATCTTAATGTGTGCAAAAACTTGCTTACGAATATGCCGTAGCAAATGAAAAACCTTTAGAGAAAATAAGTAAGTGGACAAATGAAACAGCAAAATATGACTGGTTTTACGGTTTTATGCGAAGAAACCAACAACTATCCCCCCGGACACCCGAAGCCACTAGTTTAAGCCGGTCAAAAGTTTTAATCGACCCAATATTTCCAAGTTCTTTGCAAATCTGAAATGACAAACATAACTTTGGTCCCGAATGCATTTGGAATATTGACGAAACTGGTCTCACGACGACGGTACATAAGCCAAAAAAGCCAAAGTTCCTATCTAAGATAACTAATCAATAGTTATAAGGTTGATTAAAAGTGCTATACTAATGTGATAATCGTAACATACATATAGTAAATAAGTAATATAAAGTAAGTCTTAGACTTACTCTTACATTAAATGATTGTGATTTAAAATAGCTCTCGTTATAATACCATTTCAATGAGGAAACTTTATAAGAAGATGATGGCATTATAAGGTTGATTTAAGACTGAATAAAACTAAGCTAATAATACTTAAATTGGTTTAATTACTTCATTTTACATACAGTAGGGTACATTTGATCCCCCCGGATCAAGTCTACACTATACCAGGATCAAGTCTCCCTCAACAGGGGACACTTGTTTCTTTTGGAATGTTTTAGAAAATATGCTATAAATTACATTTATTTCATCTTTTTGCCAAATTCAATTATGCAATATGGTAGAAATATAATTTATTCATATAATGGTGAAAAAAAATTATGAGAATATATATTATTCTATGAGTTATGTAAAAAAATCAAAAGGGGGGATCAAGTGTCCCCCCCTTCCCCTACACCATCACATAAATAAACTATTGCGCAGCTAATGGCAGGGAACAATGCCGTTGAAAAGATTGAAAAGAAACGGCAAACGTACGATGCCGTTTCTTTTCAATCTTTTCTATATTCCAATCTCAATAAAACTCATAGTGCTCGGCCAGACTGGTAGCGCGGGGCGAGCAGCGGCGCGGGTGCGGCAACGCGCGCGTTTGTGCCTGTCCGCAGTGGAGCGCGGCTTCGTTCCGCGTGTCCAGTGTTTGACAAAATATCATATGGATGAAGAAGACTTATTTTACTGGAATTTTTTCAATGGTAATTTTTAAATGAAATGAAAAATTGCGAGAGCAACTTCCTATGATTTTTGATTTATTTTATTCTACAATTTTTAATTAACTTTTATGTTTTTGTATTGACATTGTTTCGACGTCCACAGCGTAAGCCGTGCTGGAATAGCACTTATTCATTCTTTTACATTAATTTGTGAAGATCCCATCACAAGAACGCGCGCGGTTAGCTCGAACCAGTTTAAGATCCCCGCTCCCGCGCGGGTTGTCGCTTGACACCCCGCGCTCTCACTGCGGCCACTTGTATGAACGAGCTATGGCGTGAGTTGCTCGCGCGCTTCCCGCGCCAAGTAGCCCGCGCCGCTTCCCGCGTCCGCCCCGCACCCACGTTTTCCCGTAGTGAACACACACTCAAATGATATTCTTATGTTTGAGTTTGCGCGCCGCGCCCGCGGCGCCCGTGTTTGCAGTCTGGCCAAGCGCATAGTTCTAACCAAAAAGGATACCGATCAGCCAACAAGATATAATAAATAGTGAGCCATTTGAGAAGTCGTATGTAATCCCATGCTTCCGATTCTATAGCTTCTGTTATTGCTTTTACGATCCGTTTATGTTTCTCTTGTGTGTCACACCCTTTAGGAATTTCGTGAGTAGCCAAAATCGTTGTCGTTAGAGAGTTAACCGCTTCCTAATCTATTGTAGGCGAAATTAAAGCATTGCGATATATCTAAAGGTCTTGATAATTTTTTGGAATAGGTAATCAGGTTTTCTTAATCTATTCATCATCATCACTATACCAGCCTTAAGGAAGTCCACTGCTGGACATAGGCCTCCCCAATTGATTTCCAGGAAGAACGATTTTGAGCCCTCTCCATCCACCGACTTCCTGCGATCTTTACAATGTCGTCAGTCCATCGGGTGGGGGGTCGTCCTACGCTTCGTTTTCCTGTCCTTGGTCGCCATTCGAGAACTTTTACTCCCCAACGGTTATCAGTTCTGCGAGCTATATGGCCTGCCCATTGCCACTTCAACTTGCAAGTTTTGAGAGCTATGTCGGTGACTTCTTGGTTCTTCTACGGATTTCCTCGTTGCTGATTTTATCACGTAGTGAAACACCCAACATAGCTCTCTCCATAGCTCGTTGCGCGACTCTGAGCTTGTGTATGAGGCCAATAGTTAGCGACCAAGTGTCAGTTCCATATGTCATCACTGGCAACACGCACTGATTAAAGACTTTCGTCTTGAGGCTCTGCGGTATCTGTGACGAGAAGATGTGCTGTAATTTCCCGAACGCTGCCCATCCGAGTTGGATTCGTCGGCTGAACTCTTTGTCGAAGTTGGACTTGCCTAGTTGAATCGTCTGACCCAAATAGACATAATGGTCTACAACTTCGATTATATAGCTCTCAACATGTACCGGTACGGGTGCAACATGAGCATTTGACATGATTTTTGTCTTGCTCCTGTATATTTTAAGACCCACTTGTTTAGAAACGATATTGAGATCGCTGAGCATTGCGCCAAGGTCTTCTAGCGATTCTGCCATGATGACTATATCGTCGGCAAATCGAAGGTGAGTGATGCATTCGCCGTTTATGTTGATACCATGCCTATGCCAGCACAAGAGCTTGAAAATATCCTCCAATGCAGAGGTGAACAGTTTCGGAGAAATAACATCTCCCTGTCTCACCCCTTTATGCAATTGGATTGGATTTGTGCTCTGGTCATGGAGTCGCATAGACATGGTGGCGTCACTGTACAGACATTTCAACACTTCGATATACCGATAGTCGATTTGGCACCGCTGGAATGACCGCAACACTGCCCAGGTTTCGATAGAATCAAAGGCTTTCTTTCGTCCACAAACGCTAAACAAAGTGGCCGGTTATACTCTTCAGTCTTCTGTATAACCTGCCGGAGCGTATGGATGTGGTCTATGGTGCTAAAGCCTTTTTGGAACCTGACCTTGGTTCGAGCTTGGTTGGTATTGCGTTCTTTATATTAGAAGTATTATACAGACGCAAATCGCGTCCCATAGACTTAGAGATCTGTTTATTTAGCGTACTGTATTTCGACATGTTCACTAAAGACAGCACTTTCATTTCGCTACGTTCTGCCATGAGTTTTAGAGTTTGCTCAGAGAGTTTTTGGGTTCTACCTTTGCGCTGAGTCTTACAGAACTTTGACCCAACGGCATGGATAATTTCCACCAGCCCGTCATTTATTTCGTCCACGGATTCGCATTCGGCATTGGAAGCGATTTTGAAGTTCCAGTTGAAAGCTCTCGGGGTTTTGGATTTGGGCAGGACTTGGGCGAAGAGTAGATTTCATCAGACGGGACCTTTCTAGCTTTACGTTAAGATTTAATGAGCCTCTAACCACTTCTTGAAAAAGGAGTTCATCATAAAGAGTCCCTCTTTTTCCATGAAGTCGGCCAATCGCTGACCCCGTTGGTTCCGCTGTCCAAATCCAAATTATTAATAATCTATTCAGAATTAGATAATCGGGAAAACGTCACCTTTAATACATCTCAATGTCTTTTTGACGTGATAACGTCTTAGCAATCGATGAACGCCGGCTGCACGCACGAACAATTGTCACGTTCCGGCTGAGCCGCGCGTGCAAGCGAGAGCGCGGAACAAGCGATAAAGAGGCACAATCGGCCTAAGCGTTCGGCTTGTGACGCATCTTAATTGGTTAAAAGTATGTATATTTTACCACACACAAAAAGGCATGGCGAGATGATCTCGACACCTTTGATAGAGCTTGGGTCCAAAGAACTCAAAACCGAGATGACTGGAGAGATCAAGGGGAGGCCTTTGTCCAGCAGTGGGACACAATAAGCTAATCGTAATCGTAATCGTAAATTAATTTCACGTCACTTAACAGATACAGTGAGAGAGTGTGAGGGCTGCTGTATCGCTGGTATTCAGTGACCTATCAACCTATACTTTCCCACCGCTGGCCAAAGGTCTCATCCCAATTCTTTCCATCTATCCCTGTCCCCCACCATACCGTTTCGTCCCGGCTGCGTCGCGCGTCGCTCAGGCACTTATTGTGTCACGACCTCTGCCCGCCTGTCTTTACTCATAAATGTCTATAATCTAGTGAAATTGTCTTATGTATCTACCGTAGGCGTAGGGTTTACTGCGTAGAACTTTGTAGACCGAACGTTAATTAATTCGATACTCAGCCACTCTTGAAATCAACAAACAATATAGGGACAAATATCGAATTTAACCGTACTCTTAGCTACATCGTTTCGTTTTGAACGATGGAACTCATGCACAACAAACAATACAACAATTATTTTTACATAATTACAGATATGTACAGAATAATAAACAAAAATGAACGTGTCGCGGGACACGCGTTTGGAACGAAGTCCCTTTCGTATGCAGGGTTGGCATAATTGATCATTAACGTACCAGGCTCTCCTTTTCTCTCCCACCCCTCTCTTTAATTTTGATTATTGATGCATTAAATAATTATATTCATCAATTTATTTGCAATATATATAATAGGTTGTTGTTCGCAGTAGAGTTCAGAATCGATGGTCCTGCCTGATGGTAACAGCTCATAATGAATAATGCCCTTCCAATCCCACCACACACACACAGCATCACCTTGTTGCGAGTTAACCCGGGTTTCGCCACAGTCTGTGAAGCCTGACCGGCCTTTGACCACGACCTTTTTCGCACGTTCTTGTCGTACGTGATCATCACCAGTTATCGGCTTCTTCAAAAATGGTTCGGTTTCATTACGTCGTAATAAAGAATCACAAATGAGTACACGGTTCATTAGGTTTCTTACAGTGAGCTCGTGAGGTACCCAAATATCGAGCTTTTTTCTGTAGCCAGTTTTTTTCAAATGCGCCAAAACTGTTTTGTGGATAATTCCCAGTTCTTCAGCTACGTCGTAACTACTGATATGCCGATCTTGCTCCACTTTTTCAAAAATGGCATCCATTTTATCCGTAATAGGGCGACCAGAGCGACGTGCATCTTTGACATCAAAATTTCCGGATTGAAAACGCTTAAACCAAATTTTTACTACTCTCACAGACACTGCACTAGGTCCATAAACATCGCAAATATTTTTCGAGGCTTGCGTTGCATTTTTACCTTTTTGTAGTAAAATTTTAAAATGTATCGAAATTCTTCATTATATTGAAAACAAATAAAAATCACACATTTTCCTAATTTGAATTTGGAATTATGTTCTTTAAAATTGAAACTTTTAATGATACTAAAACCAGCCAGATACAAATAGTATAGCAAAGAGATTTTATTACAAGTTCATACATACTATAATGCGAAAAGACTTTTTCCCCAACCTAATATTTATTTATTTGTTTCTAAAATATTGTGTTAATCATACAAGAAATTTTGTATTACATATTTTAATTTCATATAATATTACTTACTACCCTGACCCGGCAAACTTCGTACCGCCTCAGAATCAATAAATAAAAAAGCAAGCATTTTTTTATATATACTCACATTTTAAACCTTCCCTGGACTTCCACAAATAATTCAAAACCAAAATTAGCCAAATCAAACCAGCCTCGAGTTTTAGCGAGACGAACGAACAGCAATTGATTTTTATTATATAAAAGATAGTTACTTTGCTAACAATGTAACGCGTTACGAAAACGCGTTTTCCCGGCTAGGTCGTAGCGCGTTACATTTTTTCTCGACTAGGTCCCCTCGCCAACCCGCGATAAGGAACTTAGTTCCAATAATACAAAATACAAGTTAAACATTTGAGCTATCTAAGGACCGTTTAACACAATTTATAGATACCTAGCTCAATTGATCCAAATAGTTACTACCAACCAAACTGTGATCAAGTCGAACAAGCTATGTACAACTGTGGCGCAGTGGGCGAAGGCCCGCCTGAGACGCATAAGGTTCCGGATTTGATTCTTGCAACGGAATAACAATTTGAATTAGATAAAAAGACATTTGTCGATTTGAATGTATTTGACGAACATAAGACGTTATGTATAATCGTAGACGCCCTGAAGACATATCACTTAGTTCTACTCTCCTATTTCTTTCTTTTATTATAAATGCAAATGTTTATGGATTTTGGAAGTGATAACTTCTAATGGGAGGGTAAACCGCTTCGTTGCGTAACGCGTCAGGTGCCAGTCTGCCTGGTTTCTCTTTCTCTCACGCATACGGCAGCGGTAGGCAGGATCCTTCTATCTCACTCTAACCCACAGTGCTAGTTAGATTAGTACGATTGTGGTAGGAACCGTGTTTAGCGTACTAAGCATTTAAATACATCGTATATGATTGATTGAAATAAGTCCTATTGCTAATCGAAACTGATAGAAATTGATTGTATCAAGAGTTTCATAGTCGCCCTACTGTACTAAGAGAACCAGATGATTGATAATACATAATATTATGGTACTGTATAAAACATAGACACAAAACATACCTTCATCATACAACTTTTTCCTAGATTGTATTGGTTCAATAAACTCGTTCAGAGTGTATTGAACCAACAATATACTGAACAAAATGTATAAAATTGGTGAATACCCAACCCGTTCAGTTTCGCTGTCGAAAGCATAGATTTTGTTAATTGTTCCTTTAAGTTAAATTAGATTAAGATTAGCCAGTAAGTAAAACGGTTGTCTGGTTGAAATCGTAACCACGATAAGACTTTACTTATAAGCACTTAAGTTTCAATTTTTTATTTTAATTTTGTCGTATTCGCAAAAAAGTTTTATTTTACTATCAACCGTGCTGTGATTAAATTGAACTATCTATGTATTATGTACTGACAACATCTGTGGCGCAGAAGGTTACGGTTTCGATTCTCGCCACGGGACAAATTTTTGTATGATCTCCAAATATTTGTCTCGGGTCTAGGTGTTTTTATGTATAATACTTAGTATATCAGTCATGTGGTTCCCATAACACATGCTCAGCTTACTTTAGGGCTAGATCATGCTGCGTGATACGTCAAGTATCATTTATTTATTATTTATTTGATGTGGTTTTTATTAGAACTTCTGTAGTGCGTTATGTAATCTTATGCAATGACATACAATATGCTAGGTATCAGCTGCAAAAAGTTATTTATAACATTCGTGAAATAGAATAAACTAAAACCTCATCTTAAACATATCCTGACGGTTTCTGACACTAGAGCTTAAGGATACACAAGTCAGCGACACAAACTCGTCAGTGTGCGCATCTAAAATGCATGCTATTTCACCTAGCACAGTGCGAGAAAAAGATTGACATGCACGAAATGTGGTGGTGAGCTGTAAGGAGAGAGAGAGAGAGATTTTTATTCAATAATTAGATTAGTCTGTGATTTCGACATCAAAAGTACGCGTATAAATCATAAACAGACTTTGGCTCAAGGGTTCTCATGTAAAAAGTATTGAATGTATCCATTCGAAATAAAGTTATTTAAGCTCTTGAATAAATAATCTATGCTTGTATGGGAATCATTTTGGAGTTTACGCGCTACATATTTTATTTATTTACGCATAAAGTTCCGTTAAAATAAGTGTTGGAATTCGATATTTTAAAAAAAAACATAAGTTCGAAAGATACAAGATCTTTCGAACTTATGTTTTTTTTATGATTCTGTTGCGATACAAGCATAGATTATGACGAGACAAACTGATACTACTCTTAGTTTTGGTTGTTTAACATCAGAGTATGGTGTGATCATCCTTCGACGTTTGTATGGAAACATAATCGACTATGCCTCAACTCACTGATAATTTAATGAGATATTAAAAACAGGTAACACAAACCAAATAAGTTCAATAAACTAACTACCTAGTTTTAATATATAAACTAACCCATTTCTTGTACAAATAAATGGATTTCATAAATGAAAAATTTGTCATAAATAATCCAGTCGTCACATGATGGATGCGTGCCTAGAAAACTGGCAGCATTGACACGTTGTATGGCAATGCTAATTCCCTGACCGAAATAGAAGCCAGCATTCCGGTTACACATGGTCTATACCAGTTTCTCCCAAGTCAAAGTCAAAATTATTTTTACTCAATAAGTACTATCACAAGGATCACTTTAAAACGTATTTTATGCTAGGTGAATTTAGGTGCAAATTTCTCCTAACACAAGTCCGAGAAGAACTTGCAAGAAAATAGTCCTAGTCCGCTTTTTTGTATGATCCATCTTATCTAATTAATTTATTCAATTTATTTATTCAGACAATTTTTAGTCCATTTTGTTAGCGATCTAAGGGTTAGTACTTAAAATTAGTTATAGATTTTGTCCTTAGGGCCAAGTTACACATAACAGGACAATCAAAATTTTCAGCTATCGCGGTTAGGATGCTGTTGCTGCTGCCTCGTGTTCTGCTGAGCAGTGAGGCTAACTTTTTTCGCGAGATGGCCTCGAAGGTGTCAGTGCGTGCCTGGGAGAACATGGTTGAGGCACTGCAGAATACCGTTAAACTAGCAATTCTTGTATATACATATACATATATGTATATATAATCTGAGTCTCGGAAACGGCTCCAAGGATTTTAATGAAATTTAGTATACAGGGGGTTTCGGGGATAAATCGATCTAGCTCGGTTCTAGAGTTTCATTTTTAGAAAACGTCGTTTTATCCGTGTTTTATACCGAGCAAAGCTCGGTCAGCCAGGTACTAACTAGCTTAACTACGAAAAACGAATAAAAGATTACAGTAGATAACATTTCAAATCTGTCAGTTAACTGTCTGAGGACAGAGCAACATGAGGCCATGCATTCTTATTAATAATGTAGTTATTCCAGATCCACTCCACTAGGTCTATGAACATTTTGTGTGCCCCTGATCCCCATGGATCTAAAGTCTCCACTCCAAATGGCTTAAATATGTATATAATTGTATATATTTTACATACGGAAATAGTTACATGTTCTCGGTGGACATGTGGTTATTTCGAGTGTAAAATCAATGTAACCTCGATGTAAATGTTTAATCGGCAGAACCAATCGCTGGTTCTGGTCACCAAACTACAAAACGCTGGTTGTAACTTTGTTACCTGCATTAAATTTGAACTTTATCAAGTACATGTAAACATGTAAGCGATGTAAAATATTATATCCTTACTAATATTATAAATTTGAAAGTAACTCTGTCTGTCTGTCACGTTTTCACTATGAACCGATTTTGATGAATTTTGGTATAGAGATAGATTGGACCTTGCGAGAAGGCCATAGGCTACTTTTTATGTAGGTACCACGCGTGCATTTGACGTGCACGTGTTCATGGTTTGATTTATTAAGCTTGTTAGTATTGTATTTTACCTATTTTTAAGGTACCTCGAAAGGATAAAAAATAACGTTAATTTGTCACCAATTACATATAAAAAATTCCTATGATGTATCGGTCATGTTTACAAAAGAACTTGAATTGGAAATTGACTAGAAAATGTATGTAAAAGAACCATGATGTTGAAAAAAGTAGGTACGTAGGTACGGTCCCCTCTCAAGCACGACTGTCACTTGTCCGTTTCATTTGAGAAAATAAATTGAAATTGAGGCGTGTGAACTATCTAAAGTTTATTGTGTGTTTTTATAGATCAACAGTAATTACAGTATTAGAGATATATTAGTTTGATATGCTACAGATTTATAAGTAAACACGTCAATCTTATATTTTCAACGAGCGAGTAACTCTGGAATGATAGCCTCATCGGTAAACAGGTGACAATCGAGCCATTCTCTTGACACGAGAATGTGCTTACTAACTAAACAAGTAGCACTTTCTTTCCCTTGGCAAACAAAACAAAAAAGTTTTCATATGGTCATACTACTTTTCGTTTGTTATTTCGAATCCAGTGTGGTAAAAGGATTAAAGTGCGCCTCAGAGCCTCCTTTCGTGCACTCGACACATATCTTTGAACTTTTTAGGTCCTAAAACATCTAGGAAGCTTTCCTCACCATGTTTTCCTTTGCCACTTGACAGTACTGGAATAGCGCACATAAATATATCGAACAGAAAGATGAATTTGTGCAAGACCTGATTCAAACCCACGGTCTAAGTATCTGATCTGATTTAAAGCATACACAAAGGGAAGTATTTTCAAGAAAGCATATTATAATATAAATTACTATATTATTGATAAGAATGCATGACACATTTGAAATGTATAAACTCTCTTGTATTAGTTTTTCGTAGTTAACGTAGTTATAAGATGGATCATGCAAAAAAGCGCTAGGAGCAGGACGAGTTTCTTGCCAGTTCTTCTCGGGCTTGGGTTAGGAGGAATTGGCACCTAAATACACCTAGTATGTAAGACGTTTCAAAGTGATCCTTGTGATTGTATTGAATAAAGTATCTTTTGACTTTGACTTTGATTGCTTGTAGCTATTTAATAAATAGGGTGAATCTATCGGTCTTGACTAAGGGAAGACCTTATAATGGCGTAATTACTTTTTTATCTAACAATACAGTCAGACTATTCCACACAAAAGAACACTTCTAGAATTGCTATTGGCCAAAATAAGTGCGTCTTTTGACGTTATAAATTACATTAGTATCATTACGAACGCCACGAGACGCGCCATTTTCACACAAAAAAGAAGAAATAGTAGATAGCTTTGACAATAGAGATCCCTTTTATCAATTCGGTGTCTTTTTGTAGGAGACGGAAAGAAAAGCGAGGTATTTGCAGAGATTGTTACGAGGCTAGAGGTTGAAAATAGATTTGGCTTATTGTGAAGGCTTGAAGGCAATCATTCACACTTAGATGTATTGATAGTAATATCAAAGTAAAAGTCGGCAACTACGCATTAGTTTCACAGTGGTCATTTTCAGGCTTGCAAACTCAATAAAGCCTAATTCACTAGAGGCATTAGGGTCATTTTAAATGTATTATAAACAGACCCCTTACTTATAAATACCATTTATAACTCTCGGTGTTTCTGTGTATAAAATGTATGTATTTACAAAAAAATAAGGATATAAGTAGTATTTCAGTCATGTGGTACCCACATATAACACAAGCTCTGCTTACTTTGGGGCCAGATGATGCTGTGTGAAATGTCCGGCATTATTTATAAAAGTCGAACTAGACAGGTAATTATTTGTAATTATCCATTTAAGTCAGTGAAAGCCCCGACTTTCATTAAACGGGTACCTAACTATTGCTGAGTTTCAGTAAAAGGCGCCGGGAAGACTAAGCGACCTTAATTAAAAACCTCTAACTATTAAAATAGATTGGCATTGAATTAATCGCCTTGATCCCTACAAAGTCATCAATCAATCTAACCCTTAGACTAATCTAATAATGTTTTCTACTCCTCCTTTCTACCCTTTGGTGTCCCTTCGTTACTAAAGCTTGTTTTAGGTTCGATGATAATTGGCAGATTCTGAGAATATTGGGTACCTACTTAACTATTTATATATCTAATAAAATAAATAAATATTAGTGAACAATGCACACAACACCACCTAGCCTCAAAATAAGCACAGCTAGTATTATGGTGACCAGACGACCCAAAAAAAGTCAGAGAAAAAAAAAAGAAAAATTCAATAGTTACAAAAATTTTCTGGGGTCACAAATGTAAAAGTCTGTATATAATAAATACTAATGTCTCCTTCTATATATAAAATACTTTACTTCACTATATTCTTGGAGAAATAACGAATCATACCACAATGTCCAGGCACGAATATAAATCGCTTTTATTCCGTAATATAACATTCGTCACGTTGACTAATCAACTGGCTCCGCACACGACTGACTGTCCTCCCCTGGGCGCGGGAAAGATATCGTCTTACAATCCGTATCTAAATTACATTATTACATTGTTATATTGTGTTCCTACAATATAATACTTTTTATATTGTTATATACATACGTAAAATAATTTATAACACCCATAAACAGAACAAATACCCATGTGCATAACATAAACGTTTGTTCGGGGTTGTAATCGAACACTCAACCTACAGCATATATAAAAATGAACTGCCGTGCAAAAACTCATAAACAGCAACGAAATAGACCGATTTGAATATTTTTTGCCTCAATTTTGTGCTGGTTTACAATCAAATAAATTGCATGTGGTACAAAGTGCACAGAGTCATCTAGTGTATATATAAAAGTGAAATCTCTTCTCGCAACGTTTGCTTTAGCTTATTTAGGAAGATAATTAGGTATGGGCTTTAATGAGGTTCGTTCTAATTAGATGATAAGGTTCAGAGGAATCGGCACATAGGTTCACCTAGTATGTAAGACGTTTCAAAGTGATCCTTGTGACTGTATCAAATCAAATTGATTAGAATTTTGTATTTAAATTTGCTATGAATCAATTCAAATGATAATTTATGTTCGTTCTTTTATTGCTAACCCGTACGGTAAGCAATAAAAGAAACAAAACGCTAAAATTCTCAGATACAATTATTATACAGGGAAAATAAAACGGTATCGACCGATAGCGCACTACAATGGTCGCTACTTCATTGGCCGACCCGGCCCCGGCCCGTCACCGCAACCGACAACAATAGAAGTGTAAAATTAATAATGCCGGACATATCACACAGCATCATCTGGCCCCAAAGTAAGCAGAGCTAGTGATATGGGTACCACATGACTGCTATACTACTTAAATACTTTTTTTTGTAAATACGTACATATTATAAATAGAATCCAGATACCCGAGACGAATACTTGTAAACATTGTCCCGCGGCGGGATCGAACCCGCAACCGTCTGCGTCTCAGCTGGGCATAGGCCCACAGGGCTACAGACGTCACGTAATTTACACAAAGCAGCTGTTGGGTCGAAATGTGTCGGTGTCGGCCAGATGAAGAATAGTGAAATATCTGTTAGCGTCGTGTCGTTGAGTGCTGTCGATGTAGGTGCCGGGCCGGAGCCGGGCTTTGAAAATATGAAACTCCCATTGGACAGCAACGCAATTCTGAAAATCGCCGAAATCCATTTTCACTCAGATGACACACATGACACCTTTTATCGATGTATCATTTCAATTTCATCTGAGCCCTTACATTTACGATACTTGCAGAGTTCGTTACCCGACCTCGCACCACTTTGGTAAACTTTGGTAACATACATATTTACCTTTATAGCTCGTGAAAACTTAGCTTAATTTCCGTCGGTCTACTAACTTCCTTCGTTATAAAGTAGTAACTATTCAATAGCCAGCTAACAAATGGCCAATTTAATTTGCTAATGGTAGCAATTCGGAAGATAAATGTTTGAAGTCTAATTAAATGGCAATTCGCACTTTGAAGTATGGCCGAGGGATTTGTCACGGTGAATTTTGTGTGCACGATGCATTGGAGATCTTGCCTGAACGAACTTGTACGAACTACTGGGTGACTACTGCGCAATTCGATTTTGATATATCGGAACGATAACTTCGTTGAAATGTACCTGTGATTTGAAGTCGTCTCCTTGTCAAATGTCAAATTCAAATTAAAATTATCGTCTTTGGTGGAGGATTACGACATTGATTATCAAAAATGATGTCGGTCATTCCATCTATCAAAACGAATCGAAGCGATCGTTGTAGCTAAAAGTACGTGAACGATTATTGCCTTTATTGCATATATTTTTGTTTATTTATAAAAACATTAATAACACCATAACACGTTTTCCAAAGCGATATTATACTTACACAAAAAAAAAATTACATAATAAATATCAATATAAACCAATAAAATTAAAAATAAAATATATAACCAACAAAACAAAAACAGATATTTAGTCTCTAAAACTACCTGTGCCATTTCCATGACTTTCGACAGGCTATGGCAAAAAACATCTTATGCATGCATGGATATTATGCTGCTTTATAGCGAGTCATTGGAATAGGGAATTGGAGCGAACTTAAGGAGGTTAGTCCTAAAAGCTGTCTGGCTGAGCAATGTTGGCCGACGACGCAGACCTACGGCGCGGCGCCCAGCGCGCGCTGCGCTGGGCTGCAGCTGAGCCAGTATATAATTTATTGATTTTTAGAGTAAGCCCCATGGGGCAATTACACGTAATGAGTACAATGGTGAGAGAGAACCCTCTGTCTAGTAATCAGTCGTATAATTACATTGACCGAGCGCATAAACACCTACTCGCCCACTACGACTCTTTCAACCTAGTGTATTTTGATGATCAATAAAGTACACGAAATGAGACTTGGACGCGCACAGTCATTTCACCACAATGTTTCAAAAGAGCTAGAGACACGATAGAAAGAAGCAGGCTGTCCTCGTTACAAAATGCCCGTTTGCAAATAAATGCGACGTGGGTACCTATTTGTCAGCATAGTTATCGTTTGCAAAAGAAATAAGGTATATGCAAACTAAAGGGTTGTTTGGGGGTTGATTCCTATTTCCAATAGCTACGAGAAATTGGTTGTGGCAAGGGGCCGATCTAAATCTCCATCTGACGTCTTATTAATAATGATCACAGAAATAGATAGTTGGGTAGTTAGACGACCACTGTGGCGCCTTGAGCGAAGGCCAGCCTGAGACGCAGAAGGAAGCGGGCACGATTCCCGCCGCGAGACAAATGTTCGTATGATCTGCAAATATTTGTTTTCCCAGTGTGTTTCATTGTACAATAATTATATAATATAGTACATTAGTTGTGTGGTTCCCATAACACAAGCTCGGATTATTTATTATCTCTTCTTCTCAGTCGGGCACTCTTAGCAGAGCGGTCGTGGTTATGAGTAGGTCCTGATGAATGGAAGCTCTTGCTATGCGTCTCCATTCGGCTCTATTGGAGACATTATGGGAGCAGTCGATCATCGTGGATTTGGTGAGAGATTTAATCAGGTCTTCCCATCTGGTCGGACAGCGGCCACGGCATCTCTTGCCCTCCATTCTGCCTTGGACTACAAGACGCTCCATTGAGTCTTCATTTCGGGTTATATGCTCAAAGAACTTCAGTATTCGTATTTGAACAGTCTACGAAAATCTCTCTTTGATGTGAAGTTCAATTAAGATCGATACACTGGTGCGATAGAAATTTAATTATTGACATTCTAAAAGAAATATTTATATAAAAAGAAATACTGAGAAACTTGATGGAACAATTGAATATGTAGGTTTGTAGAATATTCAAGTAAAGCCCGAATAAAATCGCCTCCTTTATTTAGCTATGCAAACTAAGCTCGTCTCAGAAATTGGACCAAAACCGGTTCACTAATATTTAAGCTGTATCTAAAGTATTCAAATAGATTTCCCTTAAACGTGATGTTGGAGAAACAGCCGGATTTGAAACGTTTGTCGGCAATTCATAGAAATAATATAAGTTAGTATGAAATTCTTAGGAACAACAAAGGAAATTATAAGATAACATTTCTCTTTGTTTACAAAGTTAATTTAGCATAACATTACCAATATATTTTTAGAATTGCTGTTAGAATTGTGAATAATCTTAAAAGTTTAATCATTGAATTGGTACTTATAACCTTCCTTATAGTCTGTCAGCTCATTCGGTAGTAGCTCTGCATTTTGCGCTGTAGGTCGAGGGTTCGATTCCTTCCCTGGATAATCATTTGTGTGATAAACATAGGAGTTCTGTGTCTGGGTCTTATAAAGTATCATAAGTATGTATTGTGCATTGTCCACCAATATATATTTATTTGTATGGTTAATATCGTTGAAAAAAAATACAACCTAATAAAACTAAAATCAAAATTATTATTTTTTATTTTTTATATTATTTATTTATTTTATTTACAAATATACAGTATAATATAAAATACATGTGAAACAGCTATCTAAGAACCAGTCAACTGAACATTGAATTAATTTATATAGTGTGAGGAATAACAGTGACAATATTTTCTTCTTTATTATGTTAAAGAAACAAAATTCTAGGACAAATAATGGGCACGAAATATCCATGGCATGTTTTCTTTCAGTAAATAGTCACTTAGCCTGCCTATTATGTCCAAGTTTTTCTATTTGGTTTAAAAGACGAGAGTTAGCGGGCTTAAAATTCATGATTAATATATGATTATATGATTATTATACGTTTTAAAAACTAAAAGAAATCAGACTTCATTAAAATAAAATAATATATTTTAAAAAAAATGTAGATAAATAAAAATACAAAGAAAAAGACCAAAAATCTTTTTAATACTTTATAATTTTTTTAAACTCGTAAACACCACTGGAAAGTCACAGGAAAGCGAAATACTTAATTTCGTTTCATAATATATTTTGATGATATATATTTTTTCCAGCTATTTTGATTTAATAACCAAACTACTGAACCGATTTTGATGAAATTTCATAGGGACTAATCGGAAAATATATCCTGAAAGGATATATTGAAAAACAAATGAAAAAATATTTTTTGAAATCGGATTATAAATGACGGAGTTATGAGGTAACAAACATTAAAAAAACGAATTGAACCTCCTCTTTTTTTTAAGTCGGTTAAAAAATGATTCAAACCGAAAACATAATTACAATATTACAGAATAAAGAATTGTCTCTGTCTAAAGGCTTGAAGCTTGAAGTTGAATTAAAATGCGCCACGCCTTGCAAAAAATAGACGAGCAATTGAGTTCAAGCATTTATCTCTTACTAATTGGTGCAGTACTGGAATGGCAAATATCTTACGATCGACTTTTGAGGGCAAAGGCCCGTCTGAGACGCAGAATATTGCGGGTTCGATTCCCGTCGCGTGCAAATGTTTGAATTGTCTGCGAATATCTGTCTCGGGTCTCGGTGTTTTTCTATGAATCATTTGTAAAAGACGCAGAAGGTTGCGGGTTTGTTTCCCGCCGCGTGAAAATGTTTGAATGATCTGCAAATATTTGTCTCGGGTGTTTTCTATGCATCATTTATAATACACAAATAAAGCGAAAAATAATTAGATCAGTCATGACACAAGATCATAATACAAGCTCTGCTTATTCTGGGACTAGATTATTCTGTAATGAAATGTTCAACATTATTGTTTATAGCCAGGTTTTATATTAATGCCTAAATAAACTGTCTTATTAAGCTTCTGCTGGTATTTTCTTATATTGGTTATGTAGAGGTAACTAATCTATTATTTCGCTCATCTCTTAT
The DNA here is from genome assembly GCA_948098915.1 of Lampropteryx suffumata. Taxonomy (NCBI): domain Eukaryota; kingdom Metazoa; phylum Arthropoda; class Insecta; order Lepidoptera; family Geometridae; genus Lampropteryx; species Lampropteryx suffumata. The sequence goes on along the minus strand of OX402557.1, from coordinate 15,284,601 downwards.
TACTTTAGTATGCCCTCGGGCGTTATCGTGTGGATGTCCCCGCGGTTGTCAAGGGCTAATTTCCTCTTACAACCCTCGCCGACAGAAGATCGATGGCCGCAGTGTAAGCAGTGCCATTTTATGTGCTATTTTATGCGATTATTGTCCTTATTGCAACATAATTCATTACGAAATACCTAAATAAATAAAAAAAACGTAATCCAAATGAATCTGGAAAATTATGGTTATTATTTTATATATTCTAATATAACCTCGGTCATCGGTGGGATATGGCGTAATGGCTGCCTGCCAGAAGTACAAGAGATTGTTAAAATGAACAAGGGGTTTTGTAAAATTTATTTTGGCTGTCTTGCCAAGTAAACATATTATACTTATATTATTATTATACTATTATATTATTAATTTTCCAGTTTTTTCCGGTTTTCTTAATAATGTTGGTGTTTTTTAAATAAAGCCAGAGTTATTGACTCGGGTGCGAATAATTGAAAAAAAAGCTTTGAGTTTCTTTGTAATTCGAGCAAAAATAATCCGTATAATTATTTTATATCAAAGACGCCATTTTATATAAAATAACAAATGACGAACGACAAGATACGTGACTTTGTGACATACTATAAACAATATAAAAACTTGACACTGGCAAAATTTACATTATTATGACACATGACATCAATGAAGAAGAAGAAAGTTTTTGCAAGATGGTACTAGTCTGGTGGCATGGAAAAATATAAGGCTATTTCTTATAGATTCTCTAGTTTATATTATGAATACCACAAATAATATCTAAAACAACATATCTCAAACTGACGTACCAGTTTTATATTAGCAGAGTCGTGTCATTTATCTATCTATCAATTTATCTAATCTAATCTATATATTAATACGTGAAGCAAAAACTTTGTACCCTTTTTTACGAAAATTGCGCGGACGGAGGTGTATGAAACTTCGCACGCTTATAGTTTGTATAGAGAAGGAGTGCAGAATGCTAATAATTTTTAAAATTATGCATAAAAAAATAATTATGGTCGAATTTCGACCAGTGGGCGACCACTAGTACTTATAAACGAGCAATTCTTGTATATATGTATATATAACAGCCGTGGTGGTTCTGGCATAGAATTGGACCCCTCCATCTCCTCCCGTGGATGTCGTAAAAGGCGACTAAGGGAACACACACCGGGGGATTGGGCAGCAGCAACCCCTGAATACTTAACTATATCTGCGGTCACCAATCCGCCTGCTAAGCGTGGTGACTATGGCAAAACCCCCAAAATGATAGATCGTTCATCCTGGAAATCTATTGGGGAGGCATATGTCCAGCAGTGGACTTCATAAAGGCTGATATGATGATGTATATATAATCAAAATTTTGGAAATGGCTCCAACGAATTTCATGAAATTTAGTATGCAGGGGGTTTCGGGGGCGATAATTCGATCTAGCTATTTCATTTTTAAAAACCGTCGTTCTATCCGTGTTTTATAACGAGCAAAACTCGGTAATCCAGGTACTATAAATTATGTAAGGTGCAAAACGCAATGATAATAAATAATACCGAACATTTCACACTGCATCATCTAGCCCCAAAGTGAGCAGAGCTTGTGTTATGAATACCACATGACTGATATATTACTTAAACACTTTTTTTTGTAAATACATTCAATTATACATAGAAACACCCAGACCCGAGACATATACCTGCAGATCATATAAACATTTGTCCCGCAACGGGAATCGGACTTGCAACATTTACCGTCTTAGCCGGCAATGGCTCACTACGCTACAGAGATCATCTGATGATCCACGACTCATATTGAACAGAGTCTACTTGGTACTCTACAGCACTTATGTGCTGTCAATGCTCTTTAAGCCTCCATCTAATCAAATGGCAGGTGTCAATACCCTACGTGGGTCGGGTCTATCATTTCTCACGACTCGCGCCAATTTTCAGATGCAATAATTTAACAACCAGACCGTTTGATGTCTCGTTTCACGAGTAACGTGCTTGCGAGGTACCGCGGTGAAACTTTTAAGCTGATGCGACGGACGTTGGTTTTATGACATAATTACGTTTTAAAAACTAAAAAGAAACCGACTTCATTGAATGAAATTTGAGCCTATAATACATTTTTAGTGGAAAGTAGATGTATTTTGTATATATATAATATGGGTAGGCCAAATAAACGCACCGCTCCAATGAGACAGCGAGGTATCAATGTACATGAAAACATGATCCATGTATACAATTTTTAGATTTTCGTTTATTTTTCATATCGACCGATTTTGATAAAATTTATATGGGACCACCTGTGAAGTATACCCTTTCAAACAAAAAAAGAATTTCGGTTCAGCCGTTTTCGAGTAATCGGTGAACATACATAAAAAAAGAATCTTGAGAACTAGTGGTGATGTTAACCCAAGATACATTCGTGATTAATAGATAGATAGACTGGCCCCTCAACTCAATTAGTTGTTGCTCCGACTTCTGCACTGTAGGTAGTGGGTTTGACTCGTTCCAGGACAAACATTCGTGTGATAGACATATATGTATGTATATCTATCTATCTATCAATGTTTAATCTGTATCTAGGTGTTTTTAGAAAAATGGAATTAAATGAATTCTATGAGTCATATGATTTCCATGGTACTAGTTAGTTTGGGGCTAGGTTGTGTTGTATGGTGTGGATGGTGTTGGCTACTGTTTTTTTACTGAGGTAGATAGATAAAGCATTAATTTGTATTTTCAGACACACAAATACATACTTGTAAAAACAACAAAGAAAAAAGGTTCAAACACTGAGAGATAATAAACAGAAATTGACAGACAATGCAAAGTCTGAGTAAAGTAGTCATATTTTTTTTTATATAGGGTATGGGACTGGTCCTGTTTGGCACCACACGCGAAAAATTTAATCTTGTAACATGTGTAATTTCGCCTACCTACTGTTATAATTTCGCCTACCTACTGTTATAATTTACTTATTTATTTCGATGTCTGTAACTTTTATCGTGTTGTGCTTCAAATAAACCATTATGCTATTCGATTATATTCTATTAAAATTATTATGTGAAAAAAGTTTCACTAACATGTTTCTGAAATTCAAACTGGTGCAGGCTCCATTTTAATTCTAAGTGTCAGTACATTACGGCAATTTCATATTTCATCCCTATTATTTTGTTATAAGTAAATACAAATATTTTATCATGTTATTTTTAAAAATGTTTGTCTCTTTTTCAGACGACAGCAAAGGTGAATAACTTAATTCAGACCGCTGTGTTATTGGGGTACGATGGGATGCTAAACAAAACAAAACAAACACAAACCTTTTCCAACCTTCAATGAAATTTTTCAAGACTTTTACAATAAAGCTTCCAAAAACTCGAAATACAATACATCGTTATCATGCCAAAAAATATCGGTTTCATTTCGCGAGTAAATTCAAAGGCTTTATGGGTATTACAGGAACAAGTCCTTCTTTTTATACAGCCTATAAATTGCGAACATAATAATAAAAACAACGGGTCCAGTTGGTGTATCGGTTTTTTTATTACCTTAAAGGTAACAGGACATAAATCGATGATCTAGTTTGGGCACGGTTTTAGTCATAAAGTTTGCACGTTTCAATATTTTTACATAAATAAATAAATAGTAAATAGATATAGGTTGACCAGTTGGAATCTTCTTCTTTACATAGTATAAAACAAAAGTCGCTTTCCGCTGTCTGTCTGTCCCGTTAAATGCTTAGATCTTTAAAACTACGCAACGGATTTTGATGCGGTTTTAGATAGATAATTAAAGGTTTATATGTATAATACATGCATAACATAGTAGAGGAACACTGATAATTTTAGAGGTTTTGTGATGTCGTAAATAAACGCATTTTTGCGCTTACATTGTAAATGCTGGCTGAACCCTACGAGATAGATCAAAATAATGTACTACAGTATTGTATACCTTTAAAAGTTCTACAAAAAAGTCCACGATGGTATATGTCTATCTCTTAGATTACGTTGTATATGAAGACATTCTGTAGTACTTTTAGTATCAGCATTGCAACGGTGCGAAGCCGGGGCGGGTCGCTAGTTATATAATATAAATCTTCGGTACTGTGCTGTGTTTTGTGTGTTTGTAATTAAACTCCTCCAAAACGGCTGGACTGATTTTGATGATGTTTTTTGTGTGTGTTCAAGTGGATTCGAGAATGGATTAAATTTACAATTAGATACTTTATTTTTTTATTTTTTTTTATTTTTAAAACCCGCGGTAGAAGTCGCGAACGGGGCAGCTAGTACTTATTTTTTTTTTTAAACATACATAATGATACTTTATAACACCCTGACAGAACCAACACCTATGTTCATCACACTAATGCTTGCTTGGAGGGAATCGAACCCCCAACCTGCAGCGCAGAAGGCAGAGCTACCAACTGTACTGACAGGGCCGTCAATAAATAAATAAGTCTTATAAATAGAAGATGTATTTTGTTTATTTTACGATATCGTTACATTCCTTAACATAGGCATACAAAAAAGTACATCGTATAAAACGGTCAAATGTGAAAGTCGCGTCTGAGAGAGTTAATGTACCTCTCTACTTACCTACTTTTTTTACTATCATTTTATTTAACCGTCACAAACTATTCACAAAGCACTGAACATTGGTCTAGTGAAAAGATAAGTTGGATTGAAGGACAACTAACTTCTTCTTCTTCTTCTTTGTTTATGGCATGTGACATAATAATGCCAATTTTGCCAGTGTCAAGTGTTTATGTTTGTTTATGGTCAATTTGTTTAATAAAGTCTTAGTCGATGGTCAATTGTCAATTTTAGTCGTCACGCGGAATGGCGTCTAAAATTTTCTTGGGATTCCTCGTCGTTCATATCACATTGCATCACAACACACATTTAATTCAATTCTCCATACCCGTCCTGTACTCACAATTTATTCATTAAAATTCCGCCATTATTACTGAATAAAACATGCAATAAAACGAATAAAACAATATTAAATTAGCAGAGCCATGCTACTTCATGAAATGACAAACAAAAAATCGACAACTAACTTTGTAGTTGTTTCTTTTCTTCCTATAATGGCATCTGTCTTGTTGACATTTTTGCCAGTGTCAAGTGATTGTTTAGTTATAAAGTCTTAGTCTATCGTAATTTGTCTATTCTAAACGTCATCGCGGAATATCCGTCTAGAACGTTCTCGGGATTCCTCGTCGTTCAAATCACATTGCACCACAATACACATATAATTAAATTATCCACACTTAAGCTATGAAGTCACAATTTGAAAATGAAATGAAATTCCGCGAAGATTGCTAAATAAAATCTAATATTTTTCTCACGAGAAAAAATAATTAATTTAGAAAATTTGAAAAATTGAAAAATTGAATTTGAAATGTATTAGGCTAAATAATTTTTAAAAGAAAAAAACAAAATTTTACATGATATACATCATGTAAAAGTTATAAAATATTTCCTAAAGGTTTTTTCATAATTATAGTCTCGTTCTTCCATAACATATGTTAGGTACAATGGGGTTCGATTGGGGACAAATGTTCATTTGATCTGCAAGTATTTGTCTCGGGTCTGGGTGTGTCTTGGTCTATGTACAATATACAAAAGAAATCTATGTATGATATAATATTTGCTAAAGAAAAATAGTATAAAAGTAGTATTATCAGTCATGTGGTAATAATACAACTTACTTTGGGGCTAGATGATGCTGTATGAAATGTCTAGCATTTTTTGTTTAGTGTTTTATATGTCTATCTATATACATATATAAAAATGAATCCTTATTTCCCTTGGTCACAGTCACATCACGCGTGAACTGCTGGATCGATTTCGCTAATTATTTTTTGTTGTGTTTGTCAGGTTCCAAAGAATGAAAAAAAAATAGAAAATTAGAAAATTTACGGAAACTTAACGACTATATTAACTTTTCTAATGTTACCTTAGCGCTTTTGACAATATAAACTTTTCTAATGTAACCTTATGGCGTTTGAAATAACTGTCAGTCAATTTATAGAGTCAACAGTTATAGATTATACCAATTCGAATTCAATATTCATAGTTGAGACTGGACAAAGTCTGTCGGGTCAGCTAGTAACAAATAAATGTTGATCCTAGTGTACAGGTTTCCTCAATAACATTTTAGTAAGTTTCTCTAGTTCACTTATTAATTTCCCCCGACGCATATGACCTAATGTTGTGTTGTAGATGTCTTTATTCATAACTATTTAATAAATGTCTAACCCTATACGGGGTAAGCCTTCGAAACCGTCATAACGTGTTAACGCACACGAAAGGGGCCTTATTCAAGCTACCCTCGCTTATGTACCCTGACTTTAAACTGTTTCCGTAATAGAATACTCAAAGTTTGAGTAAGATATAGGTATAGGGTAAGAGATAACATAGTTTCATCAAAGTTTACAAGCCCACGTAAAGTTTAATATCACTTTGCTTATAGATATGACTAGCTGTCCCCGCGAAATTAATTTGGCCTTAATATTTTTACATTACAATATTTAGACCTGCGTGCCCTGACGTCGGCCACATTGTCGCTTAACATCAGGCGAGTTCGTGGTTAAAAGTAGGTCTATAAATGATTAAAAAAAATACAATAAACCTGTTATTTTAGAATAATGAAGCTTTCCATAGAAAAATAATTTGTTAAAACGGTTAAGAAGTTTTTAGTTTCTTCTTTACAAATAAATGTCACAAACTTATGAACAATCAAATCTTTCGTCTTTATTATCAAACATCAAGAAAAGGAGAAGATTCTCAATTCGCTTGTATTTATTTTTGTTTATGTTTGTTACTTCGAAGCTCATTTATGTCATTTATGTACCGATAAAAAAAACATTTGAATTTATGTGAAAGGTTATACTTTCCGACTTTCTATGTGACAATAGAAATTTAATCAATATTGGCTCTGTGGAGTGGTTTTTAAATAGCTAAAAAAAATACGACATTTAAGTAAACGAAATTTCATATTTTGCTTTCCTGTCACATTCCAGTGATGTTTGTGATAACACTCAATTTTGAAACATTCAAAGTTAGCAGTGTACCCTAACATATTTTCTGAACGAATCTTTCATAATAAATTATTCGGATAAATAAACGGACACTTGAAGCAGCATAGTCTAGCCCCAAAGTAAGCAATGCTTATGTTATGGGAACCACATTACTGATATACTAATTAAATAGGTTTTAGATAAATTTATTCACTCATAAAAGAACAGGGTTCACTTATAATGAGTTTAAAAACCTTAAAAAAGTTATTTAAGTAAGTTTCATTCCAGAGATCTGGCGAATCCAAAGATCATATACATATATTTTAAGTTTAGTTATAAATATAGGTAGTGATTTAGAAGTTTTTATATCATCTGGTATATTACTAAATAGTTGAGGACCCTTTGTCCTTTCTTTGTCCGTAATCGGTTCTAGGTTTCCTTTGTATTTCTTATTTTATATTTGTCTGTGTATTTGATTAATTAATATCTTTTTTACTAGAACGCAAGTTGTGAAAGTGTTGTTGTAGAATACTTGTTTCCTCGTAAATGGTACGTGTGCTTGCCTAATAAAGGTATTTAAATAATACCTTATAGCTTTTATTAGTTTATTTTGAAATATTTGAAGGTCGTTAATATTGGATTTAGCCGCACTGCCCCAAATTTCTATAACTCTACTCTAAGTGTGATTTCACTAGAGACTTACTTAACAATTTTTTTTTAATCATATTTTAGTGAATTTTTGAAAATTTTTAATATTAATATCATTGTAATTGCTCTAAATATCTAACGAGAGGTCTACTAAGAATGGTAGTTATATTCGTGAGTATATTTCCTTTTTTTTCTGCTCCAGACTAATAGTCAGTTATTTATTATAACTTTGTTTTTTTTTAAACAACAGAGCCTGCAAACTAGCATATTACTATTATTATAATCTTATTTTAAATTAAATACAAAGTTAATTGCAAACATCTTAAAAACCTTGTTAGGTTTGACAAAGATACAAAACGGAAAAACATTCCTCAATAAAATTAAGGGTAATAGAAAAAGATGCTAAGGTAGTTTTAATAAATATAAGTTTAATTAATTATGGTAATGTGGGTAGGTACACAAAAATAGTCAGCCTTAACACTGGACTGCCCTTACAGTTTTTATATATCACCTGATAGTAAGTACCGTAACCTATGACCCTTGCAATACAAGGAGGTATCACACACTCGTTGCTCTATACATGAGTTATTTTGTTTGTTGGCCCAGTAATTTCTCTTGCTCCAGTGCCTTTCAAACCTAAACACCAGGTATTAACCCTAGTCCCAAGTCAAACTACCATAAATCATTCCCATACTGATATAACTTTATTGCTAACTTACCTTAGTTTGCATTGATGAAAATAATTTTCTCGCTCGAAGAATTTCACTTTATACACTTAGTTTATGAATACACTTTTAGTTCTTTTCATGCTTAGTTTTAAATTAAAGTTAAAGATTATTTATCTAGTACGCTTGAGTCAATGTTGCTTGTAAGTTATACAAAACTTCGTAAAGTGAGTTCATAGGACACCGCGTAGCAGATTCGTAGCGGCTACTCTCCGTAGCGCGCGACATCCAACTGCCGTCTACGCCGTAGCAAGTAAAAGGCTATGACAGGGTGTAACTCTTTCTCTGATATTAAATGTATTCAGCTTTATGATTATATTTTTCAGACATTAGTCTCGTCGCATTATCAGGCGTGTAAACTTAGGGGTTCCATTAGTTTTATAGTCCAACTAATATTATAAATGAGAATGTTTTTGAGGATATTTCACAACCAGATCAACCTGATAGATGTCAGGATTAGGATATAGGATACTTACCTACTTCTGCATAGTAAGGGATCACGACTATACCCTATGACTATGACCCTTCTCACAGGATGATAGTTTGTTGCTGAACTATGACGAACCGACTGAACCAATTTGGACGTAACTTAAATAGTTGTAATCCGTTTTTTAAGGCTTTATAAAAAAGACACCTGTAGCTAATAATAAGCCTTAGTATATAATCTGACTGTGTCAAGACTCAACAGCTAACTCCTCACCTAAAATCAGTGTAATCTTGCACCCTAGAATAGAATGGCAAACGGTTTTTAGAGTAATAAAAATAATTTCTCGTCAGGTCACAGCGAAAGTGAATCCTTTTTAAGTAAGAGTGAGTAGACATAAAAGCGACACTATAGCAGGCAATGGTGGTCATTTAGTAGTTTCACCAGTGTTACTCAAATTCGTATATATGAACGGTATATTGTTTGTAACAATATATGAGTTTCATTTTTAAATGGCACTCGTTATAAAATGTGGTTGACGTTTTTTTTTTTCATCAAAAACATTCATCTCATTTCACTCATCATCATCTGGTCCCAAAGTAAGCAGAGCTTGTGTTATGGGTACCAGATGACTGATATACTACTAATTGATGCTGAATAAAATAGCGGAAAGTTCGAAGAAAATCAGTTTAATAATAAAACTAAATATCTGACTATAAGTAGTTTGATATTTTGGTAGTTCGTTTTTAGGCTTCGCATGTGTTTAAAAACGAAAAATGAGTGCGCTGATGCCTGCTCGAACAACATTTACTTATCGTTAAAGTTGCGATGTTGTCCACACTTCGCTCGTCGGTTCTAGTCGAGCCCGACCTTGTCAGCGATGGCTGGTGTCTGTCGGATTACCGTCAACTCAGTCAGGTTCATTATAACTTTTCGAATTAATTTCTATTCTTTTATACTATAATCGATTAGTTTTTTATTGTTATCTAGGGAAATCATCGATTTAGATAACTTTCGATGAGAGAAATGCTTACAATTTCTCTCTGGCAATCGCATCATGTAACACTTGGTTGATGCGCTAGTGGTATAGCTAACTTAGGCGTTAATAACAGATCAATGATATTAAACAACAATCTGTGAGCTCAGTATCTAGATGATTGCAATGGCATTTTCATCTGAATGCTTGGGTTTTGGATGGAAATGTTAAATTGTCGGGGTTTTTGTAAGACCATGACATACTTTTGGGCCACCTAAAGTTCATCACCAGAGTTGCCAATAAACTAATACGAAAAATAAAAAAGACTCAATCTAAAAAACATACCGTAATTAGACGACTTCTGTGGCGCAGTAGGCGAAGGCCTGTCTGAGACGAAGGGTTGCGGATTCGGTTTGGTTCTCGGGTCTAAGGTATAATATGTATGTATTTATTAAAAAAAGTGTATAAGTAGAATATCAGTCGTTTGGTACCCATAACACAGCCCTCCTGACTTTGGAGCTAGATGACGCTGTTTGAAATGTCAGGCATTATTGTTATAAACTAAATAAATCGCATAGAATAATATGAAATACATGTAAAACCACTACCATAGGGCACCCTCCCCAAGACATTTTATAATTAATAATAATTCATTTCCACCGTTGAAACTTGAGTTATAATTCTAAAAACTGAATTCAATTTGAGCACTTTCATTCAACGACAGTAAACAACTAACGCAAAGTATGAAAACAGGCCCTAATCTCATATCCTTCTCCCTTCTAATCTGAAATTGGATTTCGACATAAAGCTCAGAATGCCGCAACCAAATAAAACGACATTGAATTTACAGAGAGCGGTAAAAGTTTTTGACGATTCGCGAAGGCTTTAGGTATGAGAAGCATTTTCTGTTTATGACGATACCCACATCAGTGTACTGTACTATCAAGATTAAATACGATTATTTTTGGCCGTCTTGTGGAGTAAACATTGCTCTCTTATGGTATTTATATAGTTGTTTCCGATTTTTAAACAGAGCTAGAGTTATTGACTCAGGTGTGAATAATTTAGAATAAAAGCTTTGATTTTCTTTGTGACTTCTTTCTTTAACGAAGAAGAAGACGAAGACTTAATGCTTGTATTGCTTTGTAAAATTGTATTACTACATAAAATGAATTACTACATACTGACATAAAATGTAGCCTACAGACAATTATTTATTAATTTAGTTTCTATAGTAAAGAGTAGTTATTCAAATTCAAAATGAGTTTATTACCAATATAAACCATTACATGGTAATAGTACCTATTATATAATGTCCATATCAAACCTATTTCATTGATATGGACATTATACAAAATTGAAAATATGAATATTATAAAAATACACACACGCTACAAGTACACAAATGTTTCTATGATCTGCATGTGTTTGTCTCGGGTCTGGATGTTTCTATGTATATTATGTATGTATTTACTAAAAAGTATATAAGTAGTATTTTAGTCATGTGGTACCCATAACACAAGCTCTGTTTACTTTGGGGCCAGATGATGCTGTGAAAAGACCGAGATCAGTTATTTATTCATGTTATGCCGTACTTAAACCAATTTAAAAACATTTTGTAATCAACTCGTTTAGATTTTATAAATAGTAAGTATGAATATGTAGGTACATAAAAAACTTTCACAAAAAAAATTCAAACTAAGAATTACAACAACGGTAAAAAATATATCATAAATAAATTCATGTTTTAGCAAAATAATTGACTAAAATGTAGTATTCATAAAATTTTAGGAAGTAAGATAGGATTAGGATGTTCCTTAACACAGTCTACTCTATATAATTAATACAATTGTGTAAATATAAATATTTTACCCATGCACCGTCGCATCTTGCCAGCACATCAAAGCGAAGCCGGCTCGTGTGACCGGAGTGCTGGCTTCTATTTCTATTAGCATTGCTGTATAACGTGCTGCCAGTGTTCTGGGAACGCATCCATCTTGTGAAGTACAGGATCATCTGGATTATTTATGTCATTTTTCGTTTAGTTAGTTACATAGCCATAGTTATATAGCCGTTTTAGTTTTAAGTGGTACCTAACTAAATGAAACGAAAACGTCAACAAAGAAAAATATATACTTTAAAACGATAAGGTTGGGGTTATCTATGCAGGTCTGGTTTGGCTTCGCAGTTCGGTACTGTCCTGGTAGCTGCGGCTGGTAGTGTTCGGGTCTCGACGGTGGAAGGCATAAGTGGCCGGTGATTTCAGCCGTCGAAGAAGTAGATTAGCGGTCCAAGGAATAAATTCCGAGGTTGGACCCCTAGTGTAGGACCCTGTGAATAAATGTTCACAATAAAACACTTGCTCTAACCGCTTTCCGTGGATTCTAGAACACCCTGTATTGACGAGCCTATGTGGAGAGGCGAGGTACTCGGTAAGCAGTTGGTGCAGTTCTCTATCAGAACGGAGTTACAAATCAGGGCGGCAAGTTTACTAATAATATGTGGGTAGTGAAGTGTTTGATTTTTATTTCCTTATATTTTTCTGTACAGACGAGTCGTTAGTTATATCTCATGTCTTTGACCTAAATATTAAATTATAGTTCAGTACAGCCTCTTTTCAGTACAATAGATTCAATAAGCTATCTTCAAACACATCCATAAACCAACTGTATCTAAAAATCTCTTCTCTCAAGATGGTAGGCATAATTTATTAATGGACGGCAAAATGAATGATATAAAACCATATTTTTACACCATTTTTATTCACAAAACGTGGAGTAAAAAGTTTTCTCCAAGACTGTAAAACAAAACCCAAATTACAATGACCTGAGAAGACGATAAAAAACCTTATTTGAGTTAACAACTTGACCGTCAAAAGGAGCCGTAACTCAGCGCGTTTTGTTGGAAATATTGTCGTTACACAGATACTAAGGAAACTTGTAACTTTATAACCCAGCTTAACAATTTAGTATGATTTCGCAGACGTTGATAAACCGCAAGTTGTTAGATACTAAGGCTGTTAACAGACTGACTAGCGGTTACGGTAGTTATTTATTGCAAACTTTGTTATATAGACTTTTTAGGGTTAGAAGTCCCTTATAGTTTCGCTATGTACGTCTGTCTGTCTGTCTGTCTGTCTGTTCGCCTTTTAACGTGCTCTAGCTCACAGACTTTTAGTTTTATCGTGATGAAATTGCACGGTAATACATTGAGTCACCCCTATAAAATTACGAAATAAAAATTAAAAACAAAGGTTTTTAGGGATACCTCCCCTACATGTAAAAAAGAGTATATTTTTTTAATATTTTTTTCTTACCTTATCGTGTGGCATATTGTTGGATTATTTATTATTATTTTAAAGATATTACCTGTTTTATTAAACAATTTTTCGATAAAGATATTCATTTAAAATATAATAAAATATATTAATTTTTGAAGTTCAGTGTCGTCATCGTCATCACGTAGCAGATAAAAAAAGCACAAATTGATGTCTGGGAAAAAAGTCAGAGCAAATCAACTCGAAAGCTAGGGTCAATTTTTCAAACATCCACTTCATGTCACAGAGCTCTCATAGTCTAAAACCCTGTGCGACCCGTCGCGTCGCTCGGTTTTAGGGCAAACATGACAGATGACTTCAATCCGGCACGTCCTAGCTAAAGTCTAGGACGCAGACTGTTTAATGCTTACTAATGGGCATTGCACCAAAGTTTGTCAGCGCAGCTGTGTCGTGCACACGTCGCGTCGTCACGAAGTAACTAACTAAAGTTCGTGCTAGATCTAGCCATAATAGGTCGATTACACGTGCCAAGTACAGAGGCAAGACTGTAATCCAAATAATCCATGGCTGGGATACTATAGGCCTAGAAAGTCGAGTAGATGTAGTAAATGCAAAGTGTTCGCTTCTATAATAAGGTCCCAAGCGACGTGTTAGATTTGTCGATTGGCAAATTGATAAACATAATTAAACAGAAACTGTCCATTAAAGCATATTATATTAACACCATATTTTTGTTGCAGAAGAGGGCTGTTCGTGCAATTTATAACATGGGTCCTAGAGAATCACTTAGAAATAAGTTCAAAGAAATTAATATTATGACAGTGCCTTGTCAGTATATATACGAAAATTTAATGTATGTGCACAAAAATATTCATTTATTTTAAAAAAAATGCGATAATCATAGTATTAACACTAGAAATATAGATAAACTCGCTGTTCCCACTGTTAGGCTCGCTAAAATTAATAAGTCTTTTATAGGGCAATGTGTACGCTTCTATAACAAGCGACGTGTTAGATTTGTCGATTGGCAAATTTAAAAACGTAATGAAACAAAAACTGTCTATTAAAGCATATTATAAAATATCTAATTGTTTCGATGACAAAAAAGCTTGTTATGAATCTGCTCGATTCATCCAATCCAACCAACTTGACTCGGCATCCGTAACAAAACTTTCAAGGATCATACAAAAAAGTGTTAAGACCAGACGAGTTTCTTGCCGGATTTTTCTTGAACGGGGGTTAGGAGGAACCGGCACCTAGATTCACTAGCATGTAAGAAGACGATTCAAAGTGGTCCTTGTGGTTTTATTGAATAAAGAAAGTTTTGTATTTGTATTATTTGTATACATAATTTTCTTATTTGTATAAATAAATATGTTATTTAGGTATTGGATGTAAATTTTTTATTACAGAAATAATTACAGAAATGTACAGAATAATATACAATATATAAAATAAACGCGAAACAGTTGAGCTAACTAGGGACCTATTAAAACGATCTATAGATAGCTCAACTGAGCAACTATTGGTATTTGTATTTGCTTATGCACTCAGCCGAGCACTCCTTAAAGTGTCTCCACCGAGCAGGGCACTGTCTCGCAACTGTACTCGTTTATAATCTACCCATAAGTTAGAATCGATAATACTGAATCTTACAGTTTCGGGCAATTCCTTTGAATTGCACGTCATTATATATTGAGAAGTTTTGATCGTGCATAGCTAGTTGATGTTGGAAGTTGAAATTGGAATTTATAAGTCCGTTAAGTAGTTAGCGAAGTGCTACTCGTTTATTAAAACCAGTTACAAAAGATCGGTATTGTTTCTTTCGTATAATTATTTGTCATGGCATTTTTTAATACTGTTAAAAAATATAAAATCTTCCAATTAACAAGTAACTAAAGTTGTTGCCACAAAGTGGCTAATGACTTTAAATTTATATCAACTAATATTATAAATGCGAAAGAAACTCTGTCTGTCTGTTTGTTACGTTTTCACGCCTACACCGCAGAACTGATTTTGATGAATTTTGGAATAGAGATAGATGGGACCTTGGAGTAGGACATAGGTTACTTTTTATGTAGGGACCACGCGTGTGAAGCCACGGGCAGCAGCTAGTATGAAATACTTTGTGGTTTACCCCATAATCACGACAAAACATACTTGAACGCCACGTTAAAATTATGTGATTAAATATAGATAATTGATTCAGGCGTGACTTTGCGGAAATCCATTACAAAACATTAAACAGATGGACAAATATTTAGTACAATTCCGCTAATCTATTCCTAAAGAGTTACCTCCAAAAGAAATTCGACACGTGTTTCGCCTCTCCACGAGGCATCCTCAGGAACACTTGACTCACTCCGCACCCCGACGAAAAAACACTCTGCTCTGCAGACTTGTTGCTTCGACCAACGTCAGAATAAGACTGGGCCATTCGCGCTCCAACTTTACTATTTATACACTCAGTCAGACCACCGGACTGCCACGCCACCCGTATGAATCAGCGCCAGCTATTGTAAACAAACGCAATAGCGGCGATCTTGGAAAACTTGTATTTAATTCGTTCAACAGTGTAAAATCTAATGAATTATGTCTTGTTATTTCTAAAGTTTCTAGTACAGACATTCTAAAACCTTTTTCGCATGTATGTAAACACTTTTTTGAGAAACAAGGTAAGAGTGGCCTTTAAAACCAACAACACTTTAAAACGGATTTGTAATGGAAAAGACAGATTAGAGAACCATAAAAAATCAGGGGTTTATAAATTAACTTGCGATGAATGTAATGGTGTTTATGTGGGTCAAACCGGTCGTAATTTTGAAACTAGGTACAAAGAACATATCGCAGCTTATAGAAATAATTGTCCAGAAAGGTCTCATTTTGCCAAACATTTGATAGATTCAGGACATTCATTGAGTAATAATAATACTTTTGAAATTTTACATACATGCGAAAAAGGTTTTAGAATGTCTGTACTAGAAACTTTAGAAATAACAAGACATAATTCATTAGATTTTACACTGTTGAACGAATTAAATACAAGTTTTCCAAGATTGCCGCTATTGCGTTTGTTTACAACAGCTGGCGCTGATTCATACGGGTGGCGTGGCAGTCCGGTGGTCTGACTGAGTGTATAAATAGTAAAGTTGGAGCGCGAATGGCCCAGTCTTATTCTGACGTTGGTCGAAGCAACAAGTCTGCAGAGCAGAGTGTTTTTTCGTCGGGGTGCGGAGTGAGTCAAGTGTTCCTGAGGATGCCTCGTGGAGAGGCGAAACACGTGTCGAATTTCTTTTGGAGGTAACTCTTTAGGAATAGATTAGCGGAATTGTACTAAATATTTGTCCATCTGTTTAATGTTTTGTGATTAAATATGATAAAGGGTTATCAAAAGCTCCTTTTTGCCGACGAAACAACGGAGGAAAGTACTCAAATCGATGCGTATATATTTTTTTTTATGTATGACCTATTTTTAGTGAGTAGTCCGATTTTGATAATTATTTATTGGAAAGGGTGTACTCTGAAGTTGGTCCCATATTAATTTGGAAGAAATAACCAACCCTAAGGGTCGGAAAACAGGGGATGATTGATTGTTCACTCACTGATTGTAATGTAATACCACGCATAAAAATATCAAATATTAGAAGTTATCATTGTAATTAGTAGATTAAAGCCACAAAAAATTGTAAAATAAAAAAAAATCACTAAAAAATTACACCGCCGAAAAAACTGAAAAGCAAAAAATAATAAAAAAAAATTATTTAACACTAGCTGTGCCCCGAGGTGTTACCCGCGGTAACAAACAAAAAAAAATATTTTCCTGCAGTAAAACGTAGCCTATGTGTTAATCCAGGGAGTCAGCTAACTCCATACCAAATTTTATCAAATTTTATCGCTCCAGCCGTTAAGACGTGAAGAAGTAACAAACATACACACTTACACACTCACAAACTTTCGCCTTTATAATATTAGTGTGATAGTGTGATTAATAAATAAGTCTTAACGTATGTAAGTAAGTAATATTGAGTCGCCAAACAAAAAAAAAATTTAACATTAGAAGCACAAATTTATTTTACTAAGTATCTACAGTCTAATCAATTATTTCCAATTTACTTTATAATTATTAGACTATAGACAATCTTATTAATAAACCAAATTCTCGTACAGTCAGTACGAGTACCTAATCATAATGACATATTAATTAATTTCATTGGCATTTCGTTTTAAATATCACGCTTAGCTGTATGATTAAATATTGATAGCTAATTTAATCATGTTAATTGAAGCGTGAATACCTATGTTCAATAATAATTATACGAATTAGTTAACATGACCTTATAAAGGTGAATTAATTATAGATTATCCAGAACACTATATGCGTAACTACACCTACTAACAGCCAAATACGTCCACCGTTAGTTAAGTTTAGCATAATTTATCTATCTATACTAAATATTAAATAGAGAGACAAATATTTAATATTTAATACTACTATGGTAGCCCAGTGGTCGAAATTCGAACATTATTAATTAATTTAAAAAAAAATATCATTCTGCACTCCTTCTCTATATTAACTATATGTGTGCGTAATTTAATACTCCTCCGTCCGCGCAATTTTTGTAAAAAGGGGTACAAAGTTTTTGCGTCACGTATTTATATATAGACTAACTAATATATTGTAATAGGTAAATGAATGTATTATGGTAATGTTTGACATTCAGTAAGACTATAGACAAATAATATACTAATCTATTCTCAATTTGACCACACACTTTAACAATAAACAAAAAAGTATATAAAAAAGAGTATCTATGCTCATGTGCTTTTAAACGTTTACGTAATAATATATAGGTTCCTCCAATCTATTCCAAATTAGTTAGACAATCCTAATGTGTGCACCTCCCGCACCTGAAAAGCCATACAAAGCGTCAATACAAAGGTAGCAATATAGACACACGATAATTCAAATGGAATTTATTTTCGAATTCCTTACCAAGTTTAATCAAGGCCAGTTCAGTCGTTTAGGCGTGAAATCGTAATAAACATAAACAAGTAATTATTGTATATATACGAGTATATATTATCTGAATCTCGGAAATGGCTCCAACGATTTTTATGAAATGTTGTATGCAGGGGATTTCAGGGGCGATAAATTGATCTAGCTTCAATTTTAGAAAACGTCGTTTTATCCGTGTTTTATAACGAGCAAAGCTCGGTCATTCAGGTACTCGTAATAAACAGACACAAACATTTGTAAATAGTATTGAGAATGGGATGATATTCGTAAGGCAGCGGGCAAGGATTTGAGGAGGAGAGCTGAAGATCGAGCTAAATGGCGCGCCATGGGAGAGGCCTATGTCCAGCAGTGGACTGACACGGGCTGATTATGATGATGATGATGGGTTCATAGCAAGGTTCATACAAATATACACACCACAACCGGTCAGAAGGCTTACGAGCTCTGAAAGTGCCACAACTTGGATTAGGTACTATTTAGTTAGAGAACACGTCTTATTCAGCTTGCTATTCCGTATCCGCAGTCCGAAGTAAAGCTCTTTATAATGTTTAAGTATTTGAAACGCGAAATCTCCATAATACGAGTACCTCCACCTGCTGCTTCTCACTGAAACTCGAGGTGTCAAGTGCTAAGACGTAATTTCCCCCGTGGAATTACAGAAAGTGCTTTTCACAGTATCTACTTACCACGAAACAGTCTGAGCTGGCTGGCGCGTATATATTCAGATCATATTTTTAAGCATAAAAATAAGTAATAATTATTTTATGTTCGTCGTGTCACTGATTAGATTTCTAGAGCGTGTGAGTTTGTGTAATGGTTGAAGGGAATGTAAAGTAGACAATTATTTTTAAATCTGTTTTAAAAGGTAGATTGATAGAAGATAGAAAATACTTCATTTCACATCACAAATACATTGGACTATTATAAGAAACAATGTTTATCTACACGGTAGTACAATGGGCGGTCTTATCGCTATCGCTACCGTATCATGATCTCTACCAGACAACCTTGGGATGAATAGAAATCAATATAGCTGAATATGGGGTGATGATAGTGATTCTTGATAAAAATAATATGTACATACATATTTACAGGATAACAAAAAGTGAAATACACAGCAATACCTAATATTACATATAAAAATAAAAATAAATATAAATATCATAAAAATCAATTGCTGTTCGTTAGTCTCGCTAAAACTCGAGAAAAAAAAGTAAAGTAACGATGTATACAATATTTAGATTTTCGTTGATTTTTCAGCTCGACCGATTTTGATAAAATTTATATGGGACCCCCTGTGAAGTATACCCTTTCAAACAAAAAAAGAATTTTTCAAATCGGTTCAGCCGTTTTCGAGTAATCGGTGAACATAAAAAAAAAACAAAAAAAAAAAAAAGATTCCGACGAATTGAGAACCTCCTCCTTTTTGATGAAGTCGGTTAAAATTGCATGTGATTTGGCGCAGGTAATTTTAGGTATCTTTATTCCTTTCAACAAATCATAGTCATCAATGCAAGGAGCATTATCTTACGAGATTGGTACAACTGGTCATATTCTTCCACTCTCCAAAATCATTCATCATATATTATCCGTATACACTTTCTAACCCTTTCTAATCCATAGCATCTTTCACACAGTCCATTCATCTACAATAAAATCCTTCCAACATACTGGTTTCTAAATTATTTTACTTATTAATTATATATATAATATTTATTTTTATTTTTTTAGTGACTCGATTAGAAGAATACTGACAAATACAATAAGTTCGAAATCTTGACGACAAAAAAAAAGATTTTCTATCTCACTTATTACTTATTTATCCTCTTTCCCGTTCATCTACCGTTCATTTAATCAAGAGCTGCCGACTACCGTAATTGTTTATCTTCCGTGCCTGCTATTTGTCCAACAAAGCAATTGTACCCCAGGCAAGGAGGGGGACTAGACGACCTGGAAAAATAACTTTCCTTCCCCATGACGTCACAACTAGGTCACAGTATTGTTAGTGAAAACATTCCAAAAGGCGTTTTATAAAGTGTGTTGAGCTGGTATATACTACTGACCTACACCTCGTAGAATTACATAGACTAGTAATAGACATAGCATTGCAAAAAAACCAGCACTACTTACACAACTACGTCGGTTGTATATTATTTAACTTTCAAAACTTTCGTGGGCTGTACTGTACATTTTGCATCTCACGTATTATTTTGTCAATGAAAACACGTCGATTTATCTAGAAAACCTTCATTAGGTACACAGATAGCATAATACTATACATTAGAGTGAGTGTGAACTACAAACGCGAGCGGTAACGAGCGAACAGCGGAACAAACTCACATCTGAAGAAACAGTATTGGTGCCTTCATCGACAAAATAACACGTGAGTTTCAAAATGTATGTACAACTCACAAATGTTTTGAATAGTACCCGTTTTTCAAAACGTATTAATATCTATTATATTCATGTACGAATATGTAAGTAATAAAATGTCTCATTTTATCAAAGTAACAGCAAACTGTATTATGTGTAGAACCTAGCATACCTACATTTTATCACTTCATATATAGCGCTGCTAGTGTAAATAGCTCTCTTATATCTTTCTTAAATGACAGACAGGAAGATAGACTCCGCCATACCGTTGTTTCATTTTGTAGCTGAAAATGAAAAAAATATGAAGCTTTTATGAACTTTTTGTGAATTTCTCAATGTTTCGTATCTCATCTTGTCGGATCTAATGTGACAAGAAGCATACAATAATATCCTAAACGTGACAAGGAATACCCGTGAGAAAATATTCAGGTGACTGTCGACGCGGAAATAATTATTTCTTACAAAGAGTTTTCTTTACGCTATACGTTGTAGGTACCTAATTTATTACTTTCTTCGCTTGTTCCATAATTTTAATAAATTTTAATCATGAAAAATCCTTATTAAAAATATCCACAAATTTTTTAAATCAAGGTCCTGATTAGGAACAATAGACAGGCTAAAATGCTGGTCGATTTTTTTTTTAATTGTGTAGACGCCAACAAAGAACTTTCCGGTTGAAGAAGCGGTGCATTAGCAGTCAGAGTTTGATTGAATATTATTTATGCGATTAAAATAACAGGGCATTCCGCTTAAAATAATGCAAATTCATGCCATTTAATCTACAACCAACTCATATTTGTAAGTAGTTATGTACCGTCTTGAGATTGTTTTAAACGGTCGAATTGTTCCAAACAGGTTATGAATTGAAGTGGCATGACTTTGCGAATAACTATTTCTGCTACACTCAGAGTAGCCACTCTAAGATTTTCTTTATCGAATCTTTACTAAGAAGCTACTTACGGAAAATCAGTGAGGCAGTGGTGTTCGCTACTGTGACATATCATGATTGGTGTCCGTTTTCCCTGTCGTTATTATTATATTATTTGTAACAATCAATATATTGTTGTGGCTCAAAACAAAGGTTTTTTTAATTACAGTATGGTTAGATAGATAGGTAGATAGATAGATATTTATTTCTTTAAACTTTTAATAATCATTGGTTAATAGTGTTTTTAAGCCTATATTAGGTTTGTCTAACACTAGGTTCTCAATAACAAATGTACTAAAAACAAAATAACAATAAGCATCACACACTTCCACCATTATCTACTAAACAAAGTTAGTGAACAATAACGTCATGTGGAATTAGCGACCTCACACAACGATAACAACTGCACACATTAAAACGAGCGTCTTTACAAAAATCTACCCCGTCAGGTAAGTTGTTGGATTGCACAGATAGTCGCTTCATTGCTTCATTGGTTGTAAATGGTTAGGCTATTTCATTGAGTGTGGCAGTTAGAGTCTGTTCAATATGAATACATAGAGTCGTGAAACAAAGGGAATTTCGCTATAGAACAACGCGCTGCTCGGAGAACGCGAGAGACTCAACTTAAAAACGCACAAGTTGACGAAGAACCGCGATCCTGGGAGACATTTGCATTTTGTATATGTCATTGATATGTCATTCCATCACTCTTCTCTTTGAAAACAAGCTTTAATTTACTTCATTGTAATGCTTCGAATTCAGACAATCACACCACTAAATAAATACCATCATAAGTAGAAACGATGTATGTAGGCTTTGTGTGTGGGTGCTATTGCTCGACAATTATTTGTATGTTCCAAGTAATTATATGGATGAAAATTGATACAAATAGTTACTTACGAAAACGTTTAGGTACCTACAATATTGTACTGTAATGCATTAATCAATTGTGTTTTGTATATGAATCAAACACATGATACATCCGCATAACCTTACCGTACCTAGAAACGAATTTAACTCGTTTTAGTCGTGTCCTCTTATATGTACGAATACTATTTACAATAATGGTGAGTGAGTAAAAGTGAGTGGTCATCGCTTAAGAATGAACTAGTCAGCGGCACAAACTCATCAGTGGGCGCAGCTAAAATGCATGGTATTTCACGTAGCCATAGCGTGAGAAAAGGGATGCACAAAGGATGAGCAGTAAGGAGATAGTATGATTATAATTTCGAGTCATATGATCAGATTCAACCATGATTTCTACATAAAACGACCGCGTAAAAATCACGAACAGACTTTTGGCTCAAGGGTACTCACAAAAAAACTACTGAATGTATATATTTAAATGAATGTTATTCGAGCTCTTGAATAAATACACTATGCTTGTATCGGAATCATTTTGGAGTTCGCGTACTCCGTATGTTATTTATATACGACGAAAACTGTGCTAAAACCAGTGTTGAAATAAGTTTTTTTTGAGGTTTATATCTTTCAAACCCATATCTATTTTACGATACTGTTGTGAAACAAGCATAGATTATGACGAGACAAAATGATATCACTCTTAGTTTTGGTTGTTCAACATCAGACGGTGGAGAGATCATCCTTCGACGTTTCTATGGAAAGATATTCAACTAGTTCACTCTTAAGTAAAACCTGTCATAAATAGGCTCTATTGTAGAATAGTTAGATAACCGAGCAAAGGCACAGGGCGGCAGTGGTACCCTCGAGATTGGAACCACCATTGTTAGACTCCAAGCCACCGCATCGGATCCAATCATCCGAAAATATTGAAGTGAAATCGAATGCTCACTGGTTTCTTTCAATCCAGAATGTATTCTTTGGAAATATGAACTCGGCTATTTTCAGTACGTAATTATAATTGTTGTAATTTGTCGTGTCTACGAGTTCTAAATATGTTATGTTGTATTGTTGTAGAAATATTAGTGTACTGGTGGCTTAGTGGTAGTGACTTCGCCTTCTGATCCTAAGGTCGTGGGATCAAATCCAAGTGTGCATCAAAGAGTTTTTCTTTCAACTACGTAGTAATGTTAACATTAATCAAAACCGATCACAAAGGACATATTTTTTGCTTAGAATCAAAACAGTGCAGAAATTTTATGTAAAATCTCATTGTTGCACTGCTTTTCATTATTGCACTGTTTTTTACTTATTATTTAGATATAAATTTACCACAGAGCTTTAATATCTCCCATTAAGTTTAATAGAAAATGTTTGCATTAGATCAAAAAGATACTGGCTGAAAATAATCTACCTACCTAATCTAACAATCAATCTACTACCTACTGTGATAAAATATACCTACTCAAACTAAAAGTATGAAGAATCAAAATTTTACAATGGTACAAAATGCGCGTCATTTGATTATTTTTTCACCAAGTCGGTTTTATTCAGCCGATTTTATTTTCAGCCAGTATCATTTTGATCTAATGCAAACATTTTATATTAAATTTAATAGAAGATATTAAACCTCTGTGGTAAATTTATATCTAAATAAAAAGTAAAAAACAGTGCAATAATGAAAAGCAGTGCAACAATGAGATTTCAGATAAAATTTCTGCACTGTTTTGATTCTAAGCAAAAAATATGTCCTTTGTGATCGGTTTTGCTAAAGAGAGTAATTAATGCACTCGTGTTAATTTAGTGCCCTCGCATGCGCTCGGACACCAACATAACACTCGTGCATTAATAACTCACTTTGCGCTCGATGCAACAATCTACTATTATTTTTAACGTATCATAAACTTTTTCAGAAAGCAGGCTGTGAACAAATTCATAATCGCCGGTTGGCCTCTCTGTTCATCACAAGTTACTAATCTAAATGAAAATACCTATGTATGACATAATGGTAACCAGCAAAGAAAATACCACTTTTTGTACAAAAGGTATTTGCAAGTTTGGTAAGTAAATAAATAAATATGATTGACAGTCCACTCATCATCTAGCCCCAAACTAAGCATAGCTAGTATTTTAGAAACCATATGACTGATGGAATACTTATATATTTTTAAAAACATATTTGTATGATCTGCAAGTATTTTTCATAAAGCTTTATTGAGAACACTACAAAAGAAATATGAAATTTAAAGTGCATAAACATCAATTAATTAAAAGTGTCCTGCAATCGGTGGTCTTATCGTGGTTACGATTTCTACCAGACAACCGTTTTACTTACTGACTATTTTTTACTTAACTTGAATATACATTTAACAAAGGCTATGCCATCGACAGCGAAAATTTAAATATTTGTCTCGGGTCTGGGTGTTTCAATATATAATATGTAGGTATGTATTTACAAAAAAGTATATAATTAGTATTTCAGACACAAGCTCTGCTTACTTTGGGGCCAGATGATGCTGTGCATAATGTCTGGCATTATTTATTTATAATAATAATAATAATACCGGACATTTCACACAGCATCATCTGGACCCAATGTAAGCAGAGCTTGTGTTATAGGTACCGCACGACTGATATACTACTTATTAATATTTTTTTGTAAATACATATGTATGTATTTACAAAAAAATATTAATAAGTAGTATAATTACATATACATATGACAATGCTTATATGCTGATATGCTGATATGCTAACATAACAGGCCGCAAGCTTATTTGCCAACATTGTGGCATAATAAAAAACATTCGCTGAGTATTAATGTGAAAATGTTATTTCAAAGTGTTGATAATGTTTAAAATTATTTTATAATAAACGCACTTTATATTGCAGATCAATCAGAGTTAAACGCAAATGGCGCAGCGGCGACGAGGCGCCTCGGTTCAATTAATAATTACAAACACACTTAGTACGCTGAAGTATGAAAATGTAATTACAAGTACATTAACCGCTCTTTGTTTGTTTGATCTGCAAGCAATTTACATTTTATTAAATACACTTTTACTCACGTATTATT
This sequence comes from Lampropteryx suffumata, assembly GCA_948098915.1. Classification (NCBI taxonomy): domain Eukaryota; kingdom Metazoa; phylum Arthropoda; class Insecta; order Lepidoptera; family Geometridae; genus Lampropteryx; species Lampropteryx suffumata. The sequence goes on along the minus strand of OX402557.1, from coordinate 15,259,273 downwards.
TTGTCGATGGTGGTAATGACACTGTTTCGATTCATCTAGAGAATCTTCAGTTTGATCTGCGGTCCGCTCGTTACCGCTCGAGTTCACGGTTCGCCACAAACACCAATATTATCGGTGCCTCCATCGACAAAATATTACGTGACTAAAACCCGTTTTTATCATAATGTATAGTACAAGCTCACTAAAGTTATGAAACTCCTAGTATTGTCTCAGATCTGCGTGTTTTTCTACATATACGAGTATCTTACAAAGCCTATTATAAAATATTTGATTATAAATAATCTGGACCCTGGGATCTTGTTATAGAAGCGTACACATTGGCCCTATGAATAAATACATTAATATTGATGAACAATGCACACTAGCATTAAAACTAAACGTAACACTATGCTTAGCGATGTTCGTTAGTTAGTTATTATGGTGACCAGATGACTGATAACTTAAATATTTATAAATACATACATAATCTTGAGAGGGAATCTAATAACCAACCTACACTGTACCAACCAACCAATCGTAAGCCAAAGCTACTAGGTACCAGCTGAGCTCACAGGTCAGTGAATACTATATATAATATGTAATATAAAGATTTACTAAATTTAGGCCCAACTGTGGAAACATGAAGTTTATTTTTATACTGTGGTTAGGCACTAACATGGGTTAGCTGGGTTATTAACATGATTACATGATGAGTTCTACCCATGTTTTAAATTGCACGAACAACCCACTTTTCCAATACAAATGTCTAAACAATAATAATAAATTACCCAATATAAACTTATATTTATTTAATTTCTACAATGAAAAAATGAGCAGTCTTCTGTCAGTCAATAAGGTTAATTATAGTAGAATGAACAAAATGGCAAATAAAATAAATTCGTTGCCACAATAATTCGTGCCGCCTTACTGAATCATATTTTAAATAGTCTCTTTCCAATATTTAATATTTCGTACTCGCGTAACTTAATTACAATTATTGATTGTTGGTTTTAACATTTCGAAATGTAAATATTGGACCCCATCCAAAAGTTAATTGATGAGAATGTTAATTAACTATTCACTGTCAAAGAATAAATTAATATTCGTTGTCCAAAATATCCTATATTTATCGATATTAATTATCTTAGTGTTTTTATAAATTACAGTAAAATAAGCTAATGGTCACATGGTAAAATTTACTATAAATGATGGGGTGAAGGCCTAGCACGCATTGTGTATTAATTCGCGGTGAATTTTTTCACGCGGTTCTGAGCATAGAATCAAACAAAGGCGCACGCATTAGCAGAAAAAACTGCGATGAAAATTACATACCTACTACAGAATAAGGTTCAGAATAGCGCGGTTTAAACCACGAGAATTCATTCGTTAGTGCGTGCTAGGTTGGTAGGTCCACGGAAGACCGCTCAACTTATCAAACCCTAGTTAAATTTTCTTGTGTATTTACAAAAATAGAGTATTACATATAGCTCTGTTTGACTTAAACAACAACACATTCAGAGTCAGAAAACACACTAGAAAGCATAATTTGCAGTGAAAAGGTATTTTTGCGCTTGAGTCAACTGAGCGTTTATTTCCTTCCGAGAACATACCATCTAATAGTTCACCCTGTCGACCTGTAGTTAAGCCACAAATGCTTTCTGGCGCTCTGTGAACCCGACTTCCTTCCTCAGTATCTTATTAGAAAACTTTTATTTTCACTTCGAATAAAAATCACAATTCAGTGTAGATGGTTCGCCTTTTTAACTGAGAGTAACTTGACGAATAAATTGAATGTAACAATAGTGATACGAATTTCAAAACCGCAATCTTACTAATATTATAAATGCGAAGGTATGTGTCGATGTTTTGATAATTTTTGTTACTCAATTACCTAAATTGCTGGACGAATCGGTAAGAAATTTTCTAGAGACATATATATAATGCTACTTATGTTAACTTTACTTTATATATTATAGTAAAGTTATTAGGCCTGAAACATATAGGCTACTTTTTGTCCCGGAATATGTTCCCTAAAATTTAAACAGTTCTTCTTTTTCTTCCATAATGACATGTGTCATAATAATGTAAATTTTGCCAGGGTCAAGTGTTTATATTGTTTATGGTATGTCATAAACAATATCTGTCGTTCGTCATTTGTTATTATAAGGATAAATATAAAAGAGCTACGGATTATTTTTGATTGAATCACAAAGAAACTTTATGATAAGTATTTCAATGACAACGAAAACGAAAATTAATCTGACATTAGATTGTTTTGACTGCTAACTTGTCACTCAAAACTATTGAACAATTGTTTAGATAAAAAGCTAATAAAGCATCCTTCATTCAAAAATGAAGTAACATAGCTCTCGTAAATTAATTAGTTTTCTCGTGTTATTTGATGTTTAATTAAGTAGTGGAATTTTAATCAATAAATTATGAAGCACAAGTAAATTTTAAGTGTATTATGTTTTTTGTGATTTGTACGACGAGGAACCCATCACAATTCTAGACTGATATTCCGTTGTGACGTTTGGAATAGACAAATGATAATAGACAACTTTTTTTTTTATTAATCTTTTAAGATATGGATATAGATTGCATCTTAGGAACGGACATATTCTACTTTTTATGTATGTACTATGCGTGCAAATCCGCGGGCACAGGTCAACAGCAGAAGGAAGTTGAGAGTGCAGTAGGATCCAATAATGATTATTTTCGAAAACAACAAACCTGATTATACAAAAATATATATAAACCCTTCACTTGAAGTAACTTTTATATAACACTAGCTGCTGTCGGCGACTTCGCACGTGTGGTACCTACAAAAGTAGCCTATGTCCTTTTCCAAGGTCCCATCTATCTCTATACCAAAATTCATCAAAATCGGTTGAGCGGTTTAGGCGTGAAAACGTAACAAACAGACAGACAGACAGAGTTACTTTCGCATTTATAATATTAGTAGGAATTAATTCAGATAAGCTGCCAACAGATGGCATTAGGTTTATAGAAATGCTCTATACGAATCACGCGGACCTAATGCCAAAATTCTTTGAAACCGATTTACTTGTTACAATCTAATTGAGTAACAAACGTTCAAATTAATATGATGTATTAGTGTGGAATGTGATAGTGTGACAAATGAGCTAGCTTCGCTTGCTAGGAAAATAATGCAACTCGATTTTCTCGCTTATATCTTTAATCACCGACTTGCTTCGTTTATTTCTTTCTTTCTTACTCAGCCAACGTCGCGGGTAACATAATAATGATAATAATAAACACTTTATTGAGAACACTACAAAAAGAGAATAACGTTAACCTTAGTGCATTTACATAAATTATTAATAACTAGCTGGTACCCGCGACTTTGTCTGCGCAGGCTTAGTACTTCGTGTAATTCTAACGGTTTTTGCAGTGCACGCCAGAATAGCTTGCAGATGATTTTGTTAATACTTATTTGAAACTTATCATTACATTTTGGACAATTTACACAATATCTTTATAAATAATAGCCTATGTGTTATTCTGATGTATAAGATATATTATTGTAAAGTTTCATTAAAATCCATTCAGTAGATTTGGCGTGAAAGAGTAACAAACATACAGACAAACGTTGGCGTTTATAATATTATTAGTAGGACAATCTGCATTATGCTGAGTTCGGTCCATTTTGCAACCATAATGCTAATTTATTATGTAAATGTTGTAAGTATGCTTTTTTGTATATGCTTAATATTGTATTTTGCAAATAAACAACTAATCACTAGTTTTCACATTAAACAGGATAATATGTACCATGATTTTTGAGTTTTTTATTTTCCAGATACATATACCGACACAGTTACAGTTTCTCCCGTAATCATGGCGTATACCGAAATATCGGGAAAAATTACTAACAAATCATGGCGTATACCGAAATATCGGGAAAAATTACTAACAAATAGTTAGCACCCATTTTTTAGTGAAACTTATGTAAATAATAATAATAATAATACCGGACATTTCACACAGCATCATCTGGCCCCAAAGTAAGCAGAGCTTGTGTCATGACTGATATACTACTTATATACTTTTTTTTTAAATACGTACATATTATACATAGAAACACCCAGACCCAAGACAAATACTTGCAGATCATACAAACATTTGTCCAGCAGCAGGAAGTGAACCCGCAACCTTTTGCGTCTCAGCCGGACCTAAGCTCACTGTGCCACAGAGGTCGTCTATGATAACTATGATAGTTAAAAAGATTAGAGATCTTATATAATTTTTGCGTTTCGTCACCGTCCGTCATATGTGATACTTCGTGAAATCTACGGTGTGAGTTGTCGAAAGACGAAGACGAAACCTAACAAGATATAACAGCTACAGGAGTCTTTAGAAATATTACTCTGAAACATTAATTAATTAGAGAATATCTCAAGGCTTCGTCCAAATATTAACCGACACCCTCAGCTATAATTAATTTGGGCTAGATATAACTTTACCTTACTTTATTCGCAATTTGGGTTTGTCCATGGAATGTAGTAACGATACTAACAGGTACTAATACACAACTGAGATGTCGGGAATAATTTTATTAAGAGACCCGTAATACATACCTGTTAATCCTTCTTAAAGGAAAGCAAAGGACCTAGAAAATCCGTGGGACCCTAGAAATACCTAGAAAAAGGGCTGGTGTTTTTATCTCTAGCTCGTAGTTGGGAGGTAGGTGTCTTCGAGAGAGAGAGAGGTATTAGTCTAAGTGACCTTATTATACTAATCATATTTCGATATTTCTATATTATAGTAATCATATCTCGATATTTCGATATTATAGAAATCATATTTCGATATTTCGATATTATAGTAATCATATTTCGATATCAAGACGGTGTCCCCAGCAAATTGACATTTGCATGGAAAAAACGAGTTTTTTTTAATGCTTTTCAGTGGCTCGTTAATTTAAGGAGTTATAATAGTTATAAAAAATACCATAAGTATTTATTTTTAATATTTTGCCTTCTTAATCCACGTTTCAGATTGATTTTAAAGTCATTGTTAGTTTTATAAATAAATTAAGAAAAGTATTCAACAATTATATTCTGGTAAAGTTGACTTCGCTTGCTTGCAGCTTTCACTGATAGACGGAAAAAAACAAATTAATTACGTTACCCTTTATGCACTTTATGCAAAATTCCTTATTTAAATGTTTCTGATAATGAAACGCGATTTGAGCGCCGTGAATACGCATCAAGATCATTAATGATCACAACAATATTGTCAAAACGCAACGATGGAAGAAAGAGAGAAAGAAAATGTTTTTATTTGACCCAGCATCTAGGGCACTTACATAGTATTAAAAAACAAAATATATACTTATAATAATAAAAAAGATAAGAACTAAGTACCTAGATTGTTGTGTGGAGCAAATAGGTCCCAGTCTCAGCATGATGGTGTACCGAACCAATGGAGGATAGGGGCAGCGCTGATTTTCAGAGGAGCCTTAAAGCCCGGGTGACACGAGGCTAGTAAATCAAGCTAGTGAGCCAAGCTAGTGCTGCCAAGCTAGTAAGCTAGTGTGGAAGCTAGCAAGCTAGTGCCTCAAGCCAGGATAGTTTTATAGCTTGGGGTTCTATTTTTCAAGCTAGTAGGCGCCCCCCACCACCCGTTTTACTATCCTGGCTTCGTTACTAGCTTCGTGTCAACCGCGAAGCTAGCGAACCTAAGCTAGTGTGCAGTCGGAGAGCGTGGTGAGAGTGCGTGCAATTTGTTAAAATGCCGAAATTAGCGGACGAAATTAATTTAAAATTCGTTCAATTGTACAGAGAAGAGGAATGTTTGTGGAATGCAAGTATTCCATCTTACAAGGACAAGCAAATGCGAGACTCGTCACTAGAAAAAATACGCGACATACTAAATAAAGATGGAATAGAAATGTCGATAAAAGAGATTAAAAATAAAATTAAAAATCTAAGAGCTACATATTGTCAAGAATTAACAAAGATAGAAAAATCTGAGAGGTCTGGAGCAGGAACTGCAGAAGTCTATAAGCCAAAAATTATTTGGTTTGAGGAAATGCATAATTTCATAAAAAAGGTGCCAATGAAGAGAAAAACTTCGGTAAGTTATTTTAATATTATTTACTCTTTACAATTATTTACCTTAAAAGTACTTATTGAAATATTAATAATCGTCGGCATTTTTAATTTTTCTTGTAGTTTTGTCTGAATTAACGAATCATTCTTGCTTGCCATGGTACTGCTCCATCATTGTTGAAATATCTCTTAAATTTCTCCCTTTTTTCGATAGCTGACAGAGAAGAGTGGTTACTTCCCTGTCGACTGATACTGGGTAAACATAAATTTTCCATTCTCCATGAACCGGGAATAATGTTTCCCGCTTCAATGTCTTCTTGGTCGACATCACTACTAATGCAATAAGTGCTTTTTTGCTCTTTTCGTAACCAATTATGCAGAGCACATGATGCTAGTACAATTTTGTCTACTGTTTTTACGTCAACTGCGATTGGTCTTTGATAAACACGAAATCGGCTTGCCAATATGCCAAAGGCATTTTCTACAGTTCTTCTGGCTCTACTTAGCCGGTAGTTGTATACTTTTTCTTCATGTGTTAAATTGTCACCTGGGTACGGTTTCATAATATACGATTTTAATGGGAATGCAGCATCCGCCAAAATTACTCCGCCTTGTGGTATAAGGTTATTTTCTAGTTGATTATATATGGAGCAATTCCTAAAAACACTTCCATCAGATGCCATTCCACAGGCGCCGACGTCAATATAAATGAAATTATAATCGTAATCAACAATAGCCATAAGAACAATACTGAATGTTTTTTTGTAATTAAAAAACAAACTTCCACTGTTGCCAGGAGCTATGATTTGAACATGCTTCCCGTCGACGGCGCCATAACACGCTGGAAAGTTCCATTTCACTCTGAAACCATTTTCTATAGCTGCCCATTCTTCAGTTGTAGTTGGAATCTGTAACAATATTTTTAACAATTTTTTTATTTTCAGAACAATCAAGATTCTCCAAACAATAATAAAGATGACAACAGTGCAAGCAACAGTCAGTCATTAGAACCACCCGTAGCAGAAAATCTGTCAGAAAAGACAGTTGAAATGTCTCAACCTGCAAGCGAAATGTCGTCTATTCAAGATAAAACTTCTAAATTTATTTCCCCCGGAAGTAACATTCCGCAATTTAAGAAACGGAAGGTTTCGCAAGTGAGTTCATTGATAAATGAAATTAAGGTGATTAAGGAGGATTTAAACAGTTCACGAGAATTTCAGGAACCAGAGCTGGATGAACATGAGATATTTGCAAAATATGTAGCAAGTCAGTTGAAAAAGCTTTCACCCGGACAGGCCATTTTAGCTAGGGATCAGATCAACGCAACACTATCCCGCTGTCGGATGTATGATTTAAACTTCGGAAATACTACATTTTCGTACCAGTCACCTATCAATTCTTCAGACTCCAATATGTCAACCACATTTTCTTACAATAGTTCTGCAGCAAGTCCACTCTACACTAATCCACCATCACAACTACAACAGACTGAGCAACGTGATGAACCCATCATCCATCCGCCACCACAGCAAGAGTTGGAGCAAGATGAAGATCCCATCTATCAAGCATTTCAAAATGCTTGATACATTTCTCGCTATTTATGTAGCGTAAACGTACATTTTGTCGTCATTTATGATTTCTCATTTTGTAATTTAGAATTTAATCTCGCCATTTATGTAAGCGTAAAAGTACCTACTTTAATTTGAAATAAATAAAATTCTACATACCTGTATATCTTTCTTTAATGCCTTATAAATTTCACTGCAAACTTCTGGTATGAATCTAGATATAGTAGATCTTGAAACACGATACATGTGACTTAACTTCCTGTAATTGACACCAGATGATAGAAAATCTAGAGTTATTTCCAATTTTATTTTAGCCGGTATGGCTTCTCTCATATTAGTATTTAATTTTTGTATTTGTGGTCCCACTAGATTCAGTAAATTGTCAAAAATATTAGGTGTCATTCGCAAAATACTCTTGAATTCGCCGGAATCCTCAGATCGCAGTTCTTTTAAAAGTAATGCAGATGCTCCATGACTATGTCTTCTTAAGATCCAGGGTCTTGTCCAAGTACGCTTTTCTTCTAGCAGAGCTAATATTTCATCTAGCGCATGTTGACACAACTTCCGAATTAACTTTCTTAGTAGAATTGCTTTTCTCTTACGCACACTGTTCATTTTTACGTATACGTGTTATCAGGTTAAGCACAACTCACTACTGACTTGACTAGCTTGAAATTTCCTAGCTTCGTGTAGACAGCACTAGCTTGGTTACAATCCAGGCTAGTAGGTAAGCTAGAAACCAAGCTAGTGACCCCTTACTAGCTTACTATCCTAGCTTCAAAATACTAGCCTCGTGTCACCCGGGCTTAAATGATGTGTGACGTAACGAGTACCGATCAAAACACATATTACATAATACATAATAAATAATGTAGTAAGTACTAAATACAAAATGAGTACAACGATAGCGCGATCTAGAAAGCGTATAAATTTAATCGCGCCACTTACTTGTGAATTTGGAACTAAAATGATGAATTTCTTCCTTCTACGATAAGCACCTTGATTTCAAAACATGTTACATGAAAATGATGGCATAGTAAATAAGTTAATTTAATATTGGTTTATTTATTGGTTATTGATAGATTTTAACAATTAAGTCAAACCTTAGGACACAAGCCTCTACTGTCACTTGTCCGATTGCTGTATAAAGTAGTAGGTATACGAAATCTCAGCTTCAACTCAATCAATTAGTTTGTGAGTATACCAATTATTCATGCTTCATTCAGATAAACATCTTCCAAAAGGTTTCGCTAAATTGATAAATTAGTTTCATCAACCCTTTCATAATTAATGTTTTGTAAAATGGCTGACGTGCTGTATGTATACCAACGGGATCGATACGTAATGCCCGGGATACACAAAGCTAGTATTTCAAGCTGGGATAGCAAGCTAGATATCCAATACTCTATCCTGGCTTTGAACAAGCTAGTGATTGACCTGATGTAAGAACAAAAGCCAGTATCAATACAGTTACTTATATTTTTTAAGCTTTTGCTATCAGAATTCACATTGGTTTAGTATCTATCGCGTTTTACCCATTAATTAATTCTTGATATTACGGTTGTGTTCTTGACCGTGGTCGCGGGCTGATTGGACGCTTGGAAGTTTCCGCCAAACAGTTTTTCGAAACTACCCTCATTTCGTCTTCGATATCTGAAATTTCGGGAATCAATTTTCACTACAAAACAATATGAATTATAGTTATTAAAATATTGACAGGCCTGTCAGCTCTGCCTTCTGCGCTGTGGGTTGAGGGTTCGATTTCCTCCCAAGATAAACATTTAAAAAGTAAAAATATAAAAAGTAAAAAAAAAGTAGCCTATGTCACCCGGGGATAGTGTAGCTTTCCAACGGTAAAATATTTTTTCAAATCGGTCCAGTAGTTTTGGAGCCTATTCAATACAAAACAAACAAACAATCAAATCTTTCCTCTTTATAATATTAGTATAGAAGTATAGATCAAGTAAATCAAATTCAAAGTCAAAAGATACTTTATTCAACACAATCACAAGGCTCACTTTGAAACGTCTTAAATACTAGGTGAATTTAGGTGCCAATTCATCCTAACTCAAGCCCGAGAAGAACTGGCACGAAACTCGTCTTGGTCCTAGCGCTTTTTTACATGATCCATCTTATAACTACCTTTACTGCGAAATACTAATACAAGAGAGTTTATACATTTCAAGTGTGTCGGTTAACTGTCTGAGGGCAGAGCGACATGAGGCCATACATTATTATCAATATTATAGTCATTTCTATAACAATAAGCTTTCTTCAAAAGACTTCCTTTTATGTATGCTTTAAATTATAAGTAGGTACATAGGAACTTTTTTAGGCTTAAATGGTTTATACTTTATCTATATAATAAAATCAATTGCTGTTCGTTAGTCTGGCTAAAACTCGAGAACGGCTGGACTGATTTAGCTGATTTTTGTGTTGAAATGTTTGTCGTAGTCCAGGGAAGGTTTACAAGGTGAGTAAATATGAAAAAAATGCTTACTTTTTTATTTATTGATTCTGAGGCGGTACGAAGTTTGGCGGGTCAGCTAGTTGGTAATAAATATTTCATGTCTCCACGTCATGTAGGAACTGTACCAAATTGTGTGTTGGACGTAGCCACAAGTAATCATAGTCACTAAGTTGAGAGCCGACACGCCTTGATATGTATCTATGCACCAACACTTTAACGTGTGAGCTTATATTTATCATCAATTATCATCATCATCTTTAATTAACCCAAACGGTTATAACAGATTGCGTGATTATTAAAAAAATGAAAAATGTGTGGACAATGCACACAACACCATCAAATCCCAAACAAACCATTGCTTGTAGTATGTGACCAGAATACTGATAGCATACTTATATTTTTTTAAATACATATTTTTATTTAATATTTTTTTAAATACATACTTATGATATTTTATAACACCCAGACACAGAACAAATATTTATTTTTAAAGTGATTGGGTACTTCTAATGGAAGTGCAAAACCGCTTCGTTACGTAACGCGTTACGGCGCCAGTCTGTTTGGCTTCCCTTTCTCTCACGCATACGGCAGCGGTAGGCAGGCTCCTCCTCTCTCACTCTAACCGACAGCGCTAGTTAGATTAGTTTAAGTTATCACTTCTGTCGGGCGTCCCGAGACGTACACGTTTTTTTTTATACCACACTGGTGGCAAACAAGCTTACGGCCCGCCTGATAGTAAGCGGTCACCAAAGCCTATGGACGCATGCATCACCAGGAGCATCACATACGCGTTGCCGACCTTTAATAAACCTATTAACTCCCCTTGAAGTACCCCATACTGTATTCCCCGGGAAAACCTCGGCAGGGATATCGTTCCACATCCGGAGCGTTCGCGGGAGGAAATTCCTATTGTTCATCACACAAAAGTTTGTCCTGGGAAGGAATCAAACCCCGAACCTACAGCGTAGAATGCAGATCTACTACTGACTGAGCTGACGAACAAATATGGCATTTCGTGTTACGTATTCATTTGGAAATTCCCCGATCATTCTGATGAAAGCGCGATGAGTTGCTAATCGCTACAAAACGTATTGAATGTTCTTTCGCCTCCACTAATTGCTGGGGGGTGCGAACAAGCCTTTAATAGCTTGTTTAGATGGTGCGATAATTACATTTAAACTCAACAATACTGACAATGTTTGATCAACACACTGTTGTCAATATAAACTCATAACATTAAACTCATTAAGTGCCAGCACTAATAATTATTCGAAAAAAACGAGCGAGCCTTAGAATAGTCAAATATGGTCATATTACAACACACGTTATATACACGTTATATAGAAAAGAGCCTGGTACCATCTGACGGCCAACTTTACCACCGCACGTGAGTACGTGCGATTGATTGATTTGACCAATGAGTATTGGTCAAATCAAATAAAACGCGCTTTCCCGGCTTCCTGCTAGACACTTTCATCTCTTTTCACGAAATCACTAACACAGATTGCAGAAAAGCGAGAGGGAAGATATTGCACATCTAAAACATTTCTGTAAACCGGTGCAGGAAATAGCCAAATTTTGGCCACTAAAGCAAAAACTACCTTACAAGCATCGCACACGTTGCGGTCTGCTGAGTTATGCCCAGAATATTAGCATGCGGTTCGACCTTAATTAGGCAGGCTTAAATATATTACCATACATTATCACACGTTGCGTGGAAATTAGCTGGTTTCAAATCCTAGACTTGAGTTGGAGTTACGCGGTGATACCGTCAGCGTGCTGTGACCAGTTCACGGCCAGAGGGTAGTGTACCTAAAATCAGTTGAGCTATCTATTGATCATTTAAAATAGTCTCTAAATACAGGCGATGGTCCAAGGCGGCGTCCTCTCTCCTCTTATCTTTACTATTTTTATTAATTCCATAACGCAAAATCTTTCATCTTCCTACCACCTGTATGCAGATGATCTTCAAATATACTGTCATACTACTGTAGATAATGTCAACGGAACCATTAGTCTGATTAACTCTGATCTAAGCCGAGTTTGTGAATCGAGTAAGTCTTAAGGACTTACTGTCAATCCTAGCAAAACTCAGGCCATCATAATTGGTAGTTCTAGGCAAATCGCTAAACTTAATCATAATCTTCTCTCACCTATAATATTTAATGGTACACATATTCCGATCAGTCAGTCGGTTAAACATTTAGGTATTATAATGGACACTAAGTTGACATGGCAGCCGTGGATTAATGAAATTAGTCGAAAAATGTTCTCATCATCTGCGTCTTTACGAAGACTTCGTAATTTTTGTGTCAACCGCTACCAAAGTTATGCTTGCACAATCCCTGCTCCATCCAATATTAGATTATGCAGACGCCAGCTATCTTGATCTATCCGAAGTCCATCTTAACAAACTTGAGCGTCTTCAAAACCTTTGCATTCGGTTTATATTTGGCTTGCGTAAATATGACCATGTTTCAGAATTTCGCATGAAGCTCAAGTGGCTCCCTATTCGTTTTCGCCGGAATGCTCATATCCTGACGCTGTTATACAACATCCTTTTTCTGTCTTCGTCTCCCCACTATTTAAAGGAACGTTTTATTTTTTTGCACCAGTCAAACGATCGTGATCTGCGTTCGTCTGATACTCTCCAACTCCTTACTCCTGTTCATAGTTCAGCTATGTATGGTGAATCCTTCACTGTTCAATCTGTACACTTATGGATGTACTCCTTACCTTTATCTATTCGCTTATCTAAATCTATTCATATATTTAAAATCAAATCCATAACCTTTATCTGTCCTTATCTGGAAACTGCTAACTGGTTGTTAGCTTCTATCACTATAGAAATTGTTTGTTGGTAGGTATGTATGTCATCTTTCTCTATGTTATTTTTGTTTTGTAGGCTTAATTATAGGCATTTTTATAGTTATTGTTATATTTTGTATTTTTATGTATTAGATTAAGTATAGGTAACTTTTTTTGTACACCGCCGACTTTTTGGTTTTTTGTCTATCCTGTCCATCCAAAGGTTGCCTGGAAGAGATCGCTTTTAGCGATAAGGCCGCCCATTGTACAACTGTATTGCCAATCATTATTTTTTGCGTGTTCTCTTTTATACAATAAATTGTTTATCTATCTATCTACATGGTTCAACTGTTTCACATGTATTTTATATATGCTTGTTTATATATTTCTATTAATTATGTCAGGTCTATTAACTCCGTCAACAGTTGGTCACTGACTCATAAGAAAATAGTAGGCATTAGTATTATAATGTACATTCATGTTAATCAAGCATTGTGCTATTCATTGATTACTACCAAAAAGGCTATTATACCACACCTACTGAGAAATGTCCCCATTCCTTTTCCAAATATAACTTAGAACTACATCATTTTAGGCCTACTAAAATGCGGGACGGAAAAGTCTATGGAATTTCATTTCTAACGCGTTTAGCGGGAGAGAAAAGTGTATGGAAATCCATTTGTAACGTGTTCGAACGTTTTTTTAATTTCTTTATAGATCAGCCGGTAGCTATGGTTATTTTCATTATAGGTCAAAAGACAAAAAAAATTAACTCCAAGTCTGCCAAATGATTTATTCCTCTTCCGGTTTCCGAACAATATTTTGAAAACAGAACCCAAGTAATAAAGGCATGCGCGGGAATTTCTTCGCAATTTTAATTTGGGTTTGGTAATTTTATTTTTATTTTCCTCTTAGGTGTAGTAAAAAGCACTATGTATCTGCACTATGTATCGGGAGAAAGTGCGACGACCCCTCGAATTGGGCACTTTCTCGCCTAGGTGTACAATGTACTATTTTTATTGCTGTATATTTTCAGATCTTATCCGTACTTACCTAAAAAAGAAAAAGGGAAACCTTACAGGATCATGTTGTCCGTATCCACAGCATATTTGGCTGTGTGTATGTCTAGCTAGACCCTTTGTCTCTGGAACAGGAACATTAAATTTGGCATAAAGCAAGGTCTCACAACACAAGTAAATTAATAAATCCAAAAGCCGTTATATAGTAGATAATAACATCACTTAGTTTTTTTATGATACTTCAACCTGAAAAACAAATGTTCGGTGCTTTCTTAATATAAGACGGATGATTGGACTAGAAATAAAAATCCATAGCAAAAGAACCACGATGCTGTAAAAAGAAAGTAGGTGCCTAGGTACTGTAGGCTTGACTTTAACACTTGAACATTTTTTTTGTAGATTGTGTACTTACCTACAATTTTTTGCGGTGCGTCAAAGTGTCAAATCTCCAGGCTTGCGCTCCGCATTTGCAGTGGACGCTATCCATTAACCAATGCCTCAAAGAGCGAAAAAAAAACGTACAATGACCGAGTTTACCTCTGACCTCTAACAAGCTATATTGCTTTGCTTGCTCTTGCATTGCAAGATTCCTTTTGTACATGCACTTCAAATTTGAATACAAAGCTTTCATGAACACAAATGAGATAATCTGCATCAGTGAAGTTGGAATCTAGTCTTTGCAACGTGCAAAGTATTCAAGTTTTAGATTTAGACACAGAATAACCACTTTTACAGTTAGTAAACTTTTTTTATACGCTACACGACAACGCTTCGTGACCAGAATCATTGTAAACAGGTTGTGCGGTAGGTACATAATAATATTGTAACTAATAATTAAATAACCTTATATCGTGATCAAATAATAAACGTACATGCATCAAAACAACTTATTATTACCAATATTTATTTATTTGATGAGTACAGGCGCACCTTGTATTACAGATAAGAAAGAAGAAGACTAAGAGGCTGAGCCGCAGAAGGTTGCGAGGAAGAAGAAATTGATGAATTGAAATTGAATTGAATGAATGAATGATGAATTGAAGTTGAGAAAGAATCCCACCGCGAGACAAATGTTTGTATGGTCTGCAAGTATTTGTCTCGGGTCTGGATGATTTTATATTTAATATGCATGTATTTACAAAAAAAAGCATATCAGTCATGTGGTACCAATACCACAAGCTCTGCTTACTTTCGGGCCAGATGCTGTGTGAAATGTCCGGCATTATTTATTATTTATTTAAGAGTCTAAATATTTTTTAAACAGTAGACAACAATGAGAATGGCTTTGCATGGCTTTTCAATTGCGGACGAGAGGGAGGTGCATGCGTCTGCATCGTGTCTCGTGTCAACTCATTAGGAATAGAATGGCGGAATAGTACTAAATATTTGTCCATCTGTTTAATGTTTTTTAACACTCATTGTTAAAAAACATTAAACAGATGGACAAATACAAGAAATTGTACAATGGCGGCAAGGAGTTGTCGCTCCATAATATCTTCAGTACACGAAAGAAGCCTCTGAGGGTCACTTTAATCCTTTCGCCTCACTGGTCCGAAGTAAGTGACACGACAAGAAGAAGAAGTCAGTACTGGACGCCTGTCGGAAACGAAACCGGCACGCGTTGTTACTCGAACAACTACGTGGTACCCTTGCGGTAGGAGAAAGGAGTTGTAAGCTCTGGTACGCGTGGCCGGCTTGCTTTAAAAGTAGGTATTTAACTTTTTTATTCACATTGGGAACTAAGGTGCATCAAACAGGCGTTTGCATTCTTACTGCTATGGTTTTGTACACTGTGTCAGTCTCCATCTTCACAATTTTGACGCGCGTTGTTTGCAGCAAACATTATACTCGTGTCTCCGTCTTCAAGGATGATTTGAAATTATCTTTAACGGTGATACTTTTGGGATGTTAACAAAGCTAGGGCTACACTTGCAAAGAAAAAGGCAAAAACTCCCTTGGTGGTGGAGTTGTTCAGAAACCCGACATAGGTATCAGTATCTGACCTTGTCGTGGATATTTTCAACTAAATTTCCATCCCGTGATTTACGACTTGGTCTATGGCGGATATCATTTTATGATTGTAATATGAAGCATAACGACAATCAAAATATATAACAACTGTCATTGCACCCCAATAGTGCGGGGCAGGATTTCAGGAAATATAATTCAACGACGCAGCAAGTATCGAATTAGGAATTCGAGGTACAACAGTGGGGCACGACGTCAACATCCAATTTGACACATGTTGATTCCCTACTAGTACGGAACTAATAGGCAGGTAAATCATCTGTGCAATGTAATCCGCTGATAGGCTAACCGCGCACTGCGATTTAATCCGCGGCGAATTTGCGGAACATGAAAACAAACGTCAATCAAATCAATCAAGCAATCAAACGCACGCGGCTTAGCGTAAATTTTCACGGTTTACCGCTGGCGTATTTATCGGTTTTAACCATGATGCATTAGCAGAAAAACGCGATTGTAAGGGGGAAAACTGTGATGTGCGGAGGAAAAACAGTAATGTATATATGTATTGTTATCCTTTTAACTAAGTTATATTTTAAGTTTTCTTATTTTTTTTTTTGTTTACTCCTGTTCTAATTGTAATATTGTTCGTTTTGTCACGGCATGATGTCACCCTCCTTGTTCGGCGCAGTCTGAAAACCAGTGCTATTTCGCACTGTGTGAAATAGCATAAAGCTGAGACTGTGCTTTTTTGACAAACGCAGACTAGATTTGGAACAAGGTGGGTACACGTAGGTTTAGTATTAGTTAGTTAGTTAGTATTTGTTGGATCTGTGTACCTACTATATTATCGTAACTTTTATCAGTGTGTGTGTGTCAAAATAAATTTATTTCATTTCATTTTCATTTCATTTATAATGTTTTAACATGAGAAATACCCACTAGTACGTGTATCTAAGAATTTGCCACGCAAATATTCGATACGGAATAATCCGCAGTCTGTGCAAGGCTTAGGTTTGTCATACCAGTCTCTATTAGAACCATCAATCTCCTATGAAACGGCAAACTGCATTGTAATTGCTGACGATTAGATTAATTAACATAATTCTCATTCAATGATCTATGAATCGCGGATGAACTAAGGTATTAATTAATTAGGGCGGTGCTTCATACAATTTATTATGAGTTAAATCTGTTCCTGCCTGGAACTGAACAATACAGTACTACACATTTTAATAAACACTTATATTTAATTATTATTATTATTATTATCAGCCCACAGTGTCCCACTGCTGGGCAAAGGCCTCTCCCCATTCTCTCCAGTCATCCCTCTCTTGCGCTAAGACTGTCCAATCGTCGCGGAATTTGGCGAGCTCGTCCCTCCACCTAGTTCGCGGTCTGCCGCGACGTCGTCGTACCGTATCAGGGCACCACTCCGTCGTCAGTTTGGCCTACTGGTCTCCCGACATGCGGCAGACATGACCAGCCCAGTCCCATTTGAGCTTGGCGGTTTTTGTCGCTATATTGGCGATCTGTGTTCTTGAGCGCAGCTCGATGTTGCGAATCCTATCTATTCGTTTTACTCCGAGGATGCTGCGCTCCATCTCACGTTGGCAACCCTTGAGCTTATACTTTTGGATGTTGGTCAAAGACCAGGTCTGCGCACCATATGTGAGAACGGGGAGGATGCATACGTCCATCAATTTGCGCTTGAGAGTTAGAGGGAGGTCTCCTAAAATTTAATAAACAGATTTATTTATATATCATAAAATTTGCCAAGAAGCAAGGCCCCTCAGCACAAGTAAAAGAAAAAATCAGAAACCGTTCACCGTTCGTAAATACATTTGCAATATGAGAATTACTTATAAACTTTTTAAGTCGCTTACTGTTAATCATCTCTTTTTATTTTTTGTATCATTGTTTTATTTTTTTAAGCTTTATTTTCCTATTATTATTTTAAAATGTCCAATAATTTCTTAATTTGAAGTTTTATATATTAAGTAATTTAGGTCTGTTTGCTCTGCCAAATCAAATAAAAATAAAAATTAACCGTGACGTATATCAATATGAACATATTTTCTACTATTTACAACAATACGTTTGTGTTTGTTTGTCCATGAAGGTGAAAAAAGTAGATAGGTATGGTCTCAGGTCTCTCAGGTTCCTCTCGTGCGATTTTCTGTTTTTGTTCGTACATAAAAAATAGGTTGTAAAAATGGGGTACACCAACGTGTCAACAACATCGCACATTACCTAATGCTTAAAATAAATATGATAGTCTTTCATCTATATAAATATTACCTAAGTTAGTGGAAAGATTCGTTACACACAAACATACATACGTTATATACCCTTAACCCGAACTTCCCAAACCAAGACTAGATATGAAGTTACAAGTACATAGACGCATCCAAACTCTTAATAGTAATAATAATAGTAATGCCGGACATTTCACACAGCATCATCTGGCCCCAAAGTAAGCAGAGCTGATATACTTCATTATATACTTCTTTTTTTTTTGTAAATACATACATTTTTCATTTTACATAGTTTATAGTTTAAGTGTTACATTAAGAAAGTATTAACAGCTGTATCACAGGTGCAACCTTTGGGGCCAGTTGATGCTGTGTAAAATGTCCGGCATTATTATTATTATAAATATTAACATAAATACACCCATGTTTGGTTTATATATGTTTTTGAAACATACCTGAATATTTCAGTGCTTATAAATCAGATTAATAGAGGTGCCTCTATTTAGAAACCTACAAGCGTAATGGATAAGTGGACTACTATAATTCGATAGTACCTTTGGAAACAGCTGCTGGTAATGTTCTGCTTAGACCTTGTCTATCTAAGAGAAGACGACCGCTGCATTCCGACCTTAAATAACACATGGCATGTTTTAATGCAACGTATTTTACTACACCTGTTATTATTATAAATCCTTAAGCATGCTAGAATTATAGAGACAAAATTATCAGTGTACTGCCTGTTTGATTGTTTGTTATTTTTCACGGCTAAGCGACTTAACGAATTTTAATTACGTTAGAACCTACAAACATACTAATTTCAGTTTGTTTTTAGTTTGTAATTAGTTTGTAGTTAGACAAACAAACAAAACATTATTTATTCAATAATGTTTTAGTTTGTAATTCGTTAGTAATTCGTTTGTAATTTGTTTGTAATTGATTTGTAATTAGGTTATAATTCGTTTGTAATTAGTTTGTAATTGGTTTGTAATTAGGTTATAATTCGTTTGTAATTAGTTTGTAATTGGTTTGTAATTAGGTTATAATTCGTTTGTAATAAGTTCCTAATTAGTTTGTAATTCGTTTGTAATTCATTTGAAATTCGTTTGTAATTTGTTTGTAATTGATTTGTAATTAGGTTATAATTCGTTTGTAATTAGTTTGTAATTGGTTTGTAATTAGGTTATAATTCGTTTGTAATAAGTTCCTAATTAGTTTGTAATTCGTTTGTAATTCATTTGTAATTTGATTGTAATTCGTTTGTAATTCATTTGAAATTCGTTTGTAATTAGTTTGTTTGTTTTCACGGCTAAGCGACTTAACGGATCTTATTGAAATTTGCTAAGGAAATCTAGTTATAAGAAGTTGACATAATACCGTAAGAAATAATTAACAACATGATAAGTATGGAACGTTTTCCCCCATGTTTGGGGACTCGGTCTACTAAAATAGCTCAGTGCATTCAGTGGCCGTTATTTGAGCAATTAAAAAGCAGATTACCCACAGTTTTAGGCTTTGAATTCTTAAATAGCCATCCTATATTATTATTGATAGAATACAGCTCATAATCTCACAGCTGTGCTAAACTGCCACAGTTCAATGTAAATACGTGAGTTATTCTCTGTAGGTACTGCAATATTTCGCCAGTATACCTCAGCCTTTACTATTTCAAAGTCAGTCGAGCGCATTGTAGTGCTGCATACAACGTGCATGATGTTTGCGTTCCTTTGACGAAGTCTCCGGACGCGTCAGGTCTTTGAGTTGATGTTACTTACTGTTTGTCTTTTGCCGTCTAGAATAATTTACTGGCGACTTTCAGAGAATGAATCTTTGCATTTGATTCTGTTGTTTCACGAGACTAACTAAAATTTGTAAATATGAACGAATTTATTTTGTTTGCCGCAAAATATGAATTAGAAAGAAAGATGGAATAGAGTTTATTTGACAGCACAGAACAAAACGGTAGAAAGGTACAATGATGAGATAGATAGTTTACAGTGATGATAGTTATACTTAAAATAATCTAAAAAAACAAACAACCAGAAAAAAATACCTATCCCCAACTAGCCCCAAGGCTATTTATTGGCCCAACTAGTACCGCTCCGCCTGTGCAGCCAAACAGGGTCTGAACCGAGCATAATGCTGCATTTCAAGGTATAGGATACTACTATAATTACTCTTATGCGTCTGATGTGTTACATGTGTGATGTCTTAGTGATACATTCTTTAATTCTATAAAGTTTCTTTTTTTTAATTTTATATCTTCCTTGCATCACAAACTTTTCTCATTTTTGTAAAGCTATTTGTATATCTATTTTTAATGCCATACGCAGTAGGGTAGAACCCTACTGAACCCTACTACTGTTTTTCTATACTTATATATCTAACTATTTGTGGAAACTTTTAATTAGCCTTCAGTGTATGTCTCTTTGCAGGAATATCTATTTTTTTGTCTGTATCTTCAGTCAGGGGTATAATTAGAGTAAGAGTAGATACAATTTTAGTACGGAAACTACTGAATCAGAGTTATTGCCTAGTCTTCTTCTGAAAAATCTTCTTCTTCCTCTTTTCGTTAAAGGCATGTGTCATAATAATGTCAATTTTGCCAGTGTCAAGTGTTTATATTGTTAATAGTATGATGTCGAATCATCATTTGTAATTTCATGAAGTAACATAGCACATCTAGATTTATTATTTTTCTCGTGTTATTGCATGTTTTATTCAGTAATCTTAGCGAATTTTTAATCAATAAACTGTGACTTCGTAGCACATGTATGGACAATTGCATTTTAAGTGAATTATGTTGCAATGTGAGTTTAACGACGAGGAATCCCGTATGTCGATTGACTAAGACTTTATTCCCAAACAATAACTTGATACTGGCAAAGTTGTCAACAACCCAGATATAGGAAAAAAAGAAAAAGAAGAAGTAAGTATGTCAAATCTTTCTTGATATGATTTCTTATATGAAAGACTTCATATAAAATAATTTCACACCCATTACTCTAGATATATCTAAATAAAAGCACGAAAATTACTAATAATACCAGTAATACAAGTAACTCGAGAAAAATAAATAATATATGTAAGTGTGCAATGTCTGCTTCGCAAGACGACCAAAAATAGACTATTGTCTAGTCTGTCTACTAGTCTGTCTGCTTGATTACAATTAAAACTATCAATAATTTTTTTACTAGTCTTTCAAATTCTTTTGACGTTGGATCTGGTTAGTTCCGTCACCACTACTGCCGTCAAAAATCAACTATGATAACTGTTATAATATTTTGGATTATTTTTGGCCGCTTTGGGAAGTAAACATTGCGTTGTTATATTATTAGTGAAAAACAAATATTTAATTTTGCTGTTTTATTCAAATAAAGCTATAGTTATCGACTCGGGCATGATTTATTGGAACAACATTTTGTGTTACTTTGGGAATTGAGCAAATTATTTTATAAAAAATACACCTTTTTTATAAAATAACAAACGACGAACGACAACATACTACTTTGTGACTTTTTACTATAAACAATCTAAACACATGTCATTGTCAAAATTGACATCATTATGACACATGCTATTAACAAAGAAAAAGAAAAACTAATATTCTTTGTCCTCTATAACCAGTACGAAACACTTTTGTAGCAAAGAAACAACTTCCCTCCCAACAGTCTCAAAGCCTGTTTTATTTGCATAAATTAAACACTGGCTAGGAAACACTTGATGCAATTAAACAACGTAAAAGAATTCTTTCTCCCAGCTCCATTAAGTATATAAACAATGGAAAGTTTTTGCATCATAATGGTAGCAGCTTTGTAATACAATACATCCATCCAATAAGTATAATATGATGAAAGTTCTAACAATATTTCTGGGCTGTATTTTCTCGTTGCTTGTTTACCGTAGCAAACAAAATAAATAGGTACATTGTATAGAAAAACAGAACGAAATCGTAACGTGTATTTCTTATGTGTATAAAAATATACGTTAACAGATCTTAGACTTGGGTTACTTAGATCTAATATTAGATGCGTATCATTACACAAAAATATGTGCATATAATATAGCGGTAATATCCCACCATTAAAAGCGAGGGTTCGCATACCGATGCAAATCAGGCTGGAAGCGATGGCGTACATTTTTTATGAACTTCGAGACGGATCTGCCTCAATGCTGCTGAGTGTACCTCAATCATAAAGTAGCTATAACATAGAAACGCAACTCTCAATTATCGTGCTCGGAAAAGTGATACTAGTGTAGGCTCAGACAACGGCATAATAAACAATTATTTTTTGACAAGTCGAGTTCACAAAATAAGGTACGTATATATAACTGCATTTATTGCTGGTCTAGTTGTTCTCAATTGTTATCTGACGTTATTCTCATTGTCTTATGTGAAAATCTGTTTATAATTATTATTAGCTTTTAGCTTTTTAGTTTGACACTAGTGTAAAAAAAAGCTCTGTTAAAAAAGTTGTTAAATTTCTAATATTTTAATCAGTAACATGGTGTAAAATCAATGTTTTCTGTTCTATATTCTATTCAATAAATATATAAATGCATTTTGACTGGGAAAATGTTCGTATCAAATCTCGTCATATGAAAACTTCATCTTCTTTGACCTTTCATGTGGACTATTGTAATCTCACTTAACACTGCTTGCTTTCCTAAAGCAGGAAAGTCGAACTAGTTGTTTTGGAGTATCATTTCTATGTAGCTCGCTGCTTATTTATGCAATAGCTATGTGATTCCATGCGCGATCTAACCCTTCAGCCTTCGATAATGGCAGGCCTCTAATATGGACCCCTATTATTTGAGGAACAAAAGCAGGTGTGCACATTCAGGGGAAACTTTAGTACGATGTGATAAGTCCATTTGTATATATCAGGTAGATAACAATTTTTTTTTTTGTGTGCTGAATAAATGTTTTTCTTTCTTTCTTTCTTTCTTTCTATAACAAATTGTAGGAATATTGTGACTCACGATTAAATTTGGAATATCACGTGTGAAAATTCGATTTTTAGTAATCTTCCGATGACCGTGAAAACACAAACAAACTAATTTGTACCAACCAGTGAAGAGTTTACAAGCTTTCAATCTGACGGTTTTTCTGAAACCCGTTAAATTGTAAAAGCTATGATTAGTCAGTTATGTCAAAATGATGTTAATCAACAACGATAATATCACAAACTATAGGATGCATAATATCGTTTATTGTTGACAGTTCAATAATGGTTTTTACATTCGATAATTATTATGAACAATGTAAATTACTTGTTAAACACTTTGCTACGAATTTGTAGACATGCTACAGCTACAGATCTCGTAGGCGGTGCTACGTACTCATATAAATTTATTATTTCGACATTGGTTTCCGATAACTAAGCACTTCAAAAGCACAGCTTTCTTGGGTTCAGACGTAGGCTTAGGTTTCCGCACATTACTATAACGAACATACAAAAAACTCGAAGAACCAATGACAATAAAAATATGCCTGCATCTTTGAAAAATCAAAATTATTTCTTAATTTTGATTTGAGAGATTATTTGTGAGAGATTTATGAGATTAAATCTAAATCAGCACAATGCACGCACCTTGCTTATTAGAATCAAAAACATTAATAAGATGAAAACAAACAAGGTAAATTATTGTGGCATCTCAGCTCAGTGGGTAGTAGCTCTGCATTCAGTGCTGTCAGTTGAGGGTTTGATTCCTTCCCAGAACAAACATTTGAGTGATGAACACAGTTGTTGGTTCTGTGTCTGGGTGTTATACAGTATCATGTGTATGTGTTTAAAAATATATAAGTATTATATTAGTTATCTGATCAACATAATACAAGCTATGTTTTGTATAGGGCTAGATGGTGTTGTGTGCATTGTTCACCAATATTTATTTATTGTAGTTTATAAGTCAGGCGGGAAAATCTCTACTGCCATGTAGCTGAGAAAACACCTACCTGTAAGACCTAGCATATACCAACAAATGAATCTGCGCGATTAAAACCGCTCTAATATAAAATCTATTCTGAAGTATTTAATTTACAACGCGGTTTTACCTGCTAGTTCGTGCGCCTACATCTGATTCCATGTTTCACGGAATAGTGCGAAATATTTGCTGCGGATTAATCCGTTATACACGCTAGGCTTAAAATTCCGTGCATGTTCCGAGGAATTCTGGTGGCAGTAATTCCATAAATTTTTAAACCGCAACGCCTGCAAATGGAACTTTCATACGGCCACAGCAAATCTATATAATAAAAATCAATTGCTGTTCGTTAGTCTCGCTAAAACTCGAGAACGGCTGGACTGATTTAGCTGATTTTGGTGTTGAAATGTTTGGCGTAGTCCAGGGAAGGTTTAAAAGGTGAGTAAATATGATTATTTTTAATTATTGGTTTATTGAGGCGGTGCGAAGTTTACCGGGTCAGCTAGTCTATATAATAAAAATCAATTGCTGTTTGTTAGTCTCGCTAAACTCGAGAACGGCTGGACTGATTTAGCTGATTTTCGTGTTGAAATGTTTGTGGTAGTCCAGGGAAGGTTTAAAAGGTGGGTACATATGATTATTTTTAATTATTGATTTATTGAGGCGGTACGAAGTTTGCCGGGTCAGCTAGTCTATATAATAAAAATCAATTGCTGTTCGTTAGTCTCGCTAAAACTCGAGAACGGCTGGACTGATTTAGCTGATTTTGGTGTTGAAATGTTTGTCGTAGTCCAGGAAAGGTTTAAAAGGTGAGTAAATATGATTATTTTTAATGATTGATTTATTGAGGCGGTACGAAGTTTGCCGGGTCAGCTAGTCTATATAATAAAAATCAATTGCTGTTTGTTAGTCTCGCTAAACTCGAGAACGGCTGGACTGATTTAGCTGATTTTCGTGTTGAAATGTTTGTGGTAGTCCAGGGAAGGTTTAAAAGGTGGGTACATATGATTATTTTTAATTATAGATTTATTAAGGCGGTACGAAGTTTGCCGGGTCAGCTAGTAAATGAATAAATAATAAATATTGGTTGATAATGCACACATCACCATCTAGCCTTAAACTTGGCAAAGCTTGTATTATGGTATGGTATGGTATGGTATGGTATGGTATGGTATGGTATGGTATGGTAACCAGATGACTGATAGAATACTTATATATTTTTAAATACATAATTAGGATACTTTATAACACCCAGACACAGAACAAAAACCTATGTTCATCACACAAATATTTATCCAGGGAGGGAATCGCACCCTCAACCTATAGCGCAGAAAGTAGAGCTACTACCAACTGAGATGGCAGGCCAGTTATAATTTCACCGTAATGTACCTATGTACCTATGGTACTTGTACACTTTAAGTGCATAGTTCTGTAGACATTGCTACTCTCCCAAAGCTGAAAATCAACGTTGTAAATCAAATTAAAACATTATTAAAACATTATTCAATAAAATCACATGAACCACTTTGAATCGTCTTCTTACATGCTATTAAATCAAGGTCGTGGTTCCTCCTAACCCCAGGTTCAAGAAAAACCCGGCAACAATATTGTTACCGATTGTTGCCGAGTCAAGTTGGAGCAGATTCACCTCAAGCTTTTTTGTTATCTATAAATGTTCTTTATACTAACACGGCGCTAGGGACCTTTTTATAGAAGCATACACTTTGTCCTATAAAATATTTATTAACTTTAGCGAGCCTAACTGTGGGAACAGCGACTTAATCTTAATTTCTAGTATTCATATTTTCACTGTCGCAATTTTTTTAAACATACATATTTGTAAACTTACATTCGATTTTAATATACATACTGGCGTGTCACGGTCATGATATTTATTTCAAATTTATTTCTTAAGGGATTCTCTAAGGCACCTACATGTTATAAATTGCAGGAACACCCCTATGCTAAGTAAGGAACCTTTTTGGCATTTATACTTATGCTCAATAGGTAGATACCTATTTATATATCTTATTATTAGTTGGTTAATAGACCTATTTTTAAGTTGTTTTATTTATTTGCCCAACAGGTTAGATGCGTTAATGAACTTACTACTTCGTACCTAAAATGCGAAGTACGAGAAGGTACGCCTGACCTGCATACTCGCATATATTATTTTTTAATGAGATTTAAAGGATAGTCAATAAATTTTACCCAAGATAAACATAAATTGCTTTGTATAATTCTGTATGCCAGTGAACTAGTGGTAATATTAGGGTATTAGGGCACTTACACTAATTAAAGATAAAAAAAGCAATCGTTATCATATGTTTTGTAGTTATCAAAGATTTTTGCAAAAGATATTTGTTTTTTTGTAATATATAATATTAATACGTTATATGTATGTATAATTCGGTAATTGATATAATTTGATACCATGGATGAGGTCTATCAGGTGTTATCGAGGGACTTAGTTTTGAACAAAAATAAAAGGACTAATTCTGGAGCCTCTAGCATATGTTAATTACACATCGGCTCATACTTACTCCAAAAAGAATCCCTAATTCATAATTTGCTGCTGTAGCGACGAGCTCTGTAATGTAAAGGGTGAAGGCTAGCCTAAG
Organism: Lampropteryx suffumata; assembly: GCA_948098915.1. Lineage (NCBI taxonomy): Eukaryota > Metazoa > Arthropoda > Insecta > Lepidoptera > Geometridae > Lampropteryx > Lampropteryx suffumata. Next base: position 15,232,586 of record OX402557.1, on the reverse strand, counting down.
ACGCAAATTATTTATTTATTACCTACCTACCTACCTAATTATATTATGTGCCTTGGTGTTTTATTGTATATTGTATGTTGTGTGAAGATTTATTTACTAAAAACCAAATAAATGTCTGTCTATGTCTAACTATCATCATCATCATCATTGGCCTTAGTTCATCTGTTGCAGATGATCTAGGTGACGTCAGTCAGGTTACAGAGCAGTTATTTGTAATTGAAAACTTTCGTTCATGAAATCACTTCAGCAAGCTGAGGTGGGTGAAGTTTCCTCTCCACTGACGACACTCTGCCTGGGATTCTGTTTGCAGGCCTTCCCAGATACCCACAATAACGGCTGGCTGGCCGGGTTAGTTTCATGTTTTCCTTCTCTGTTGCTAGCTCTTCTGTTAGTCACCAGGGGGACTAATCCCTAATAATTTGCAATTATCTGCATCATCATACTGTACTCTTAGAAACAGATCCCAAAGAACTCCATAATGTCATAATGAATCTCAAGTCTGAAAGTGCACCCGGATGGGATAACATACTTACTAAATTTCTAAAATTATCTAAACAAATATTAATTCCAGTTTTATGTCATCTTGCAAACCTATGCTTTATAAAAGGAATATTTCCCAATCTTCTTAAGCAGTCTATTGTTACCCCGGTATATAAGAGTGGAGATAGTGATGACATTAATAGTTACAGACCTATATCCGTACTGCCAACTATCTCAAAAATAATGGAAAAACTGATTAATAACTGACTTTTATTATATTTCGATAAGTTTAACATAATCTCAAACTCGCAATACGGTTTTCGACAAGGACGTTCTACTGAAGATGCTGTTACAGCACTCAGTTACCTTATTGTGCAACAAGTCGACAACGGAAAAAAAGTGCCTGGCTGCATTCCTTGATCTCAAGAAAGCCTTTGATACTGTGTCTGTTGAAATTCTTATTAAAAGGCTGGAAAATATCGGGGTACGAGGCAGGCCGCTAGCCCTTTTGACAAACTACTTATGTCAACGCAAGCAAAGTGTTAAAATCGGTCAATATATCAGTGATCATGAGAATATTTACTATAGCGTACCTCAAGAAAGCATTTTAAGCCCAACTCTATTTTTAGTCTACATAAATGACCCCTGTAGCCTCAAAATATACAATGCACATCTTCTCTTATGCAGATGATACTGCTGTCGTCTTTACTGGCGTATCCTGGGATGACATTAAAAAAAGAACCGAAGAGGGACTCTCTAAAATATCTAAATGCCTTAGCCTAAATTTACTTACCTTAAATGTCTCCATAACTAACTTCATGACTTTTACGAAATATAATAACAGCCAACCCAATCTCGATTTTAGCCTAAAAATACACAAATGTAACTCTATCCAAGCTTCATGTGACTGCCCTATCATCATTAAGGTAACAGCAACAAAATATGTACCTAGGAATCATGATTGATCAACGTTTGTCCTGGCATGCTCACATTGAACTCCTGATGAATAGAGTACGTAAATTAATCTGGATTTTCAAAATTTTACGTCATGTAGCATCAAGAAACCTAATAAACCAAATCTACAGATCTCTAGCAGAATCGATACAATGTTATTGTATACCAGTCAGGGGAGGAGCTACTAAGACAAAGTTTTTGGAACTAGAAAGAGCACAGAGGTCTCTATTGAAAGTTATATATTTTAAGCCCTATCGATACCCTACAGATATGCTCTATCAAGATGCTAGTCTTCTATCAGTCAGGAAACTCTACATTCTAAACGCAGTTCTGAAGTTACACAGAACTCTTGAGTACAACCCCAGAATACTGAATAAGCGGAGGAAAGGTAGAGTAGCTACTTAAGTTACGGCTCGGTCTCAATTTGAGTCGCGACAATATGCCACGCAATCTGCCTACCTCTACAGTATTATTAATAAAAAAAAAATTTACCCTATTACAAATGCAAAACTTCCCTTAGTAAATGGCTATTGACACTACGAGGAAACTGAAAACTCCTAGAAATTGTTTCGTAAAATCAACACACACACAAACATATACACATTCCCACACACTCTCCCACACACACTCTCACACACATATTCACACACACACATCCACACTCACACATACATACTCACCTGGGCTCTCTCATGCTCGTGGCAGACCGGTGCTCAGGAGCGCCTAAACACTACACACATATATGTATGTACACACAATCAATGTAAATGTACATACTTAACTTACTCCATATATTATCTAAAGTACCATTAATTAATGTAACTAACATTAATTTAATTTAACCTACATTTTCTTATATCTTATTTATTTGCTTACCTTAATTTAACGTATATAACTGTACTACGGAAGAGCGAGACCCTCTAACACAGGTATATATATATATATATATATATATATATACTTAAAAGAGGATCCCTCACCCATGATATGTATCATATATTAAGTTTTGAGAAATAAATATTTTGTATTTTTGTATTTGTATCATACTCCAAGCAGCACTCATCTAGGATCAGTTCCACGTAGAAATCCTCATTCGATGTGTTATTCAGTTCAGCGAAAAAAACCATAATACCAAATGTCTAACTATACTCTTCTACGAAAACTTAGTACGGAAGGAACAATTAATAATACAGGTACTGCATATCCCAGATTACATAACAACCTATCATACGCCCATAAAAATATGGCGGGCATTCTTAACCTGTCTAGAAGTATCTAGGAATTCTTATAAGCGGCGAGCGAAGGCGCATTCCGATGCAAAAATCTACGTTCCTCGCAAGTTCTCGTTCATACCTGGCAGGATATATGCGATGCGATATATAAAATATAGCTTTAAAGTATTTTTTTCATGAATTGATCTAGTTCTCTTCTTCTTCTTCTTCTTTGTTTATGGCATGTGACATAATAATGTCAATTTTGACAGTGTCAAGTGCTTATATTTGTTTATAATAAATTTGTTTGTAAAAGTTTTAGTCGATGCTCAATTGTCAATTCTAGACGTCATCGCATATAATTCAATTGTTCATATTTGTCCCATGAAGTCACAACTTATTCATTAAAATTCCGCTAAGATTACTGAATAAAACAAGTAATAAAAGGAGGAAGAAATATTATATAAGCAGAGCTATGTTACTTCATGAAATGACAAACGAAGAATCCTAGTTCTCTTTTTAAAATGGCGTCAGTCTTGATGTTAATTTTGTCAATGTCAAGTGATTGTTTTGTTTTAAATATCGTCTCAAAGTCTCTGTTGCTCGTCATTTGTTTATTCTAAACGTCATCGCGGAATCACGTGGAAAAATAAAACACACAATTTCATTGCTGGTATTTGTGTTAAGAAATCACAATTTATTGATTCAAACTCCTCTAAGATTACCCAAAAAAAACTGAAATAGCGTGAGAAAAACTAATTCATTTATAAGAGCTATGTTACTCCATAAAATGGCAAACTTAGAACATAAGTTCCAGAACCAGAGATTCAAAACGGATAACCTGTGAACATTTTGACATACCTACCTATATATATGACTAGTCTAGTATTATGTACTATGTATTATGTATATTATGTTAGTATTATGTACTAGCTGCTGCCCGCGGCTTCGCACACGTGATACCCACAAAAATGTGGCCTATGTCCTTCTACAAGGTCTCATCTATCTCTATACCAAAATTCATCAAAATCGGTTCAGCGGTTTTGGCGTGAAAACGGGACAGAGACAAGCAAAGACAGACAGTTACTTTCGCATTTATAATATTAGTAGGGATTATAGTATTATGCAATTAATAGTATATCTTCATGCACTTAATACACTTTTCACTGACGCAAAACGAACTACGTCTTTCATTATGTATATGAATAAGTCATTAACGCGCATAATGGTATTCATGATGGAAATCAGTGCCTTTGACGGTAAAGGCAAAGAAAAATGAATCAGGAAATACCTACGAAACCAGCAGAAAAATGTATTAGCATAATACTAATTTATCTATGATAATTATAATAGTGTTACGGGAATTGTACATAAGAACGAGAATTGCGTTCTAACTCCCACGCAAGGACGACCTCTGAAGCCCAGTAGGCGAACACCTGTCTAAGACGCAAAAGGTTGCTTTTGCAACCTTTTAGGATCGATTTCCTCCGCGGGATAAATGTTTGCATGATCTGCAAGTATGGTCCCTGATCTAGGTGTTTTTATGTATATACATGTATGCCCATAACACAAGCTCTGCTTACTGTGGGACCAGATGATGTTGTGTGAAATGTCAGGCATTATTTATTTATTTAATTACCTATACAGTGGCTTTGATTCTGTAGTTTCACCAAACTATCTAAAATTTACAAAAAATACGAACCATCTTATTTTATTTGCACCAAAGTCTGAATTAAAGTAACATTTATAAAATTTACTTTTTCTTCTCTTATCGTGTCACTAGTTATATCTAACCAGTGTGGTGAAAGGATTAAAGTGCGCCTCAGAGGCTGCTTTCGTGCACTTACGTAAGCCTTAGTGAGGGTAAGGGTATGAGTACACAATTGTTTAATAAATTACCTGATGATATAAAAACCTCTAAATCACTACCTATATTTAAAACGAAACTTAAAAAATATGTATATCACAAGATATTTTAATGTATCCACTAGATCTCTAGAATGAAACCTACTTAAATAACTGTTATTTATAAACCTAGTTTTTAAGCTCATTATAAGTGAACCCTGTTCTTTATGAGTCAATAAAAAAAATATCTAACCTTAGTGTAAGTTCTCGCTGTCTCGCTACTGTCTTAAAATTTACTAAATTGACGTGAAAGGTGTTGATTATCAATTTATCAACAGATATCCAGGCTAGCTGAATTCAAATCTTGCTTCATCTAATTCATGCTGTTGTTTGAAATAAAAAAAAGTTCAAGTTTCCAGAGACATTTGATACGTCGTTTTAAAAATGTTCTTGGAGAAAAATAATGATCACAATCCGTCAGAAAAAACGTTGCTTGAAATAATGAAGTCAATGAAGTCGAAAATCAGTCATAACGAGAAAGAAAGAAAGCATCATTATGAACTCTATATTCGCTCAGCGAATAAGTTTTTTATTTAGGAAAAATAATTTAATATTGATTTGTTATGATCAATTATTTACTTCTAGTTTGTCACAGATGAAGCAATCACAATAAGACGTCACATGTATGGCAGCCTTCAAAAGCCCCAGTGAAATTATATTTATATTATATTATTATTATATCGCTGATATTATATCGATAGCGCGGCGCGCGGAATAAGCCAAACCATCCTGCCTTGACGACCTCTGTGACGCAGTGGGCTAGGGTCCGGCTGAGACGCAGAAGGTTGCGGGTCCGATTCCCGCCGCAGGACAAATTATTGTATGATCTGCAAGTATTTGTCTGAGATCTGGGTGTTTCTATGTATAATATGTATGTATTTACAAGAAAAAACGTATTTAAGTAGTATATCTGTCATGTGGTACCCATAACACAAGCTCTACTTACTTTGGGGCCAGATGATGCTGTGTGAAATGTCCGGTATTGATATTATTATTATTATATTAACGTTTTCGCTGTGTGGTTAATTATTATCAAAAATATACCCCGCTGGAAATACTAATCGAGGCACGAAACGCGAGTGATAGCCTGTTGGCACTAAAATCTAGAGAGAAATACCTAGCGGCCTACGAAACTTTCATACAATGCAAGTCTGTTTTTTTGCTCGCAAGTGTGTTGAAAAACGTCGTATGAAACGCGTGCATTATCGCGAAAAATACCGCCTCGAGTGTAATGACCAACATAGCACACCTGTATCATAATGTACTATTAAGAGGTTTTATTCATGTTTTATTTTATAGCATTTATGTTCGAATCACGAACGCAAACGGGAGCGAGCGGACCGCGGATCAAACTCACCCTGACAATGACCCTATAGGTGAATCGAAACAGTCTCAGTGCCTTCATCGACAAAATAATACGTGAATAAAATGGTACTTATTCCAGTAAATTCCAGTTCTTTAACTTCCTTCCATCGAAACCATTCCATTCCATTTGCCTGATAAATAAAATGAAACATCATCCTCTCAAAATATTTACAATATTTATCTTTGAAGTTAAATGAAAAGGCATCCCATGTGGGTTACTATCTCACGCCTATCTGAAAGCGGATGTTGGATTCAGGATTGGGGTAACCGAATCCCGTACTAAAGATGTTTGCTGATATCCAAGAGTTAAGGGTCGGATGACACGGCTGACAGGAATCGATTGGGATGTTCGTTCAATCTGCAAACACGATGTCGCATCAACTGTACCTAATTAGCTAATAGCATACAATATTGTAATCAAACACATGGAACGGGTTGCTAAAATATTTGTTTAGACATCTTAGTCTCTGGATACAAATACATTATTAGGTAAGATAAACAGACAGCCTTACCAAGAGCTTTGCTTTAGGTATATATCTCCTACCTACTCTTGTGTAGTATTCTGCTTTCGCCGAACTAGCTTAAATTTTATAAAATACATACGAATATTTTTATTTTGTTCACTCATAATCTACTTTTTCTTTTTGGTTAATGGCATGCGTCTTAATAATTTGCCAGTTAAGTGCTTATATTGTTTATGGTATGATGTCACAAAGTCGCTTCTTGTCGTTCGTCATTTGTTATTTTATATAAAACTAGCTTACCCGGCCAAATTCTGCCTACCTGTTAAAGAATGAGCAGATTTAGGTTTCTAAAATTAATATGCCATTAAGTTGATTATATTATAAGAACAATAAATATAAATTTTGGCCATGTATTTAGGTGAATGAGTTGCACTCTTTAGTAAAGCACCTTGTGATAAACGATATTTTTTGTTTTGTTTTCAGGCGCAAAAACAAATAAAGATGCTGGTTTTCCGACACTTGAACATGTTACACAGTCAATAGATTTGAATGAATGCAGTGTACCCATGATTTCATTTTGAATTACGAAGTTTCAGTCTCCCATTTCCTTACTATTATTACTATGTAAAGGTGGTGTCTTTCATATAAAATAATTAAATGGAATATTTTTGCTCGAAGCACAAAGAAACACAAAGCTTTTATTCCAATTATTCACATTCAAATATTTTTTGTTTAATTATTTGTTAGTCGTGGAGTAATAAAAACGTTTTAAAAACTAAAAAGACAACGAGAAAGACTTCATGTATATCAAATATATCATCGATGTATACAATTGTTAGATTTTAGATGATATTTTAAAAAAAAATATTTTTGAAATCGATTCCGGCGTCTTTGAGTAATCGGCGGACAAACAAAAAAAAAAAGATTCCGACGAATTGCGAACCTCCTCCTTTTTACAAACGACTTCAAAGAAGAAGGAAGTTCTCAATTCGACTGTATATATTGTTTTTATGTTATTACCTACCTCATAACTCCGTCATTGACGTGGATGACATATTTTTTTAGTTTTTAACCGACTTTATCAAAAAGGAGGAGGTTCTCAATTCGTCGGAATCTTTTTTTTTTATGTGGTTCACCGATTACTCGAAAACGGCTGAACCGATTTGAAAAATTCTTTTTTTGTTTGATAAGGGTATACTTCACAGGTGGTCCCATATAAATTTTATCAAAATCGGTCGAGCTGAGAAATTAACGAAATTCTAAAAATTTTATAAATCGATGATGTTTTCATGTACTTCGATACCTCGCTGTCTCATTGGAGCGGTGCGTTTATTTGGCCTACCCATATTATACAAAATACATCTACTTTCCACTAAAAATGTATTATAGGCTCAAATATCATTCAATGAAGTCGGTTTCTCTATAGTTTTTAAAACGTAATTATTTTTATTTAAAAATTTAACTACTGAACCGATTTGTATGAAATTTATATGGGACCAATCGGGAAGTATGTACATATATCCTTTTACATGAAATCAGATTTTTTCAGATCGGTTCATAAATGACGGGGTTATGAGGTAAGAAACATAAAAAAACAGCAGTATTGAGAACCTCCTCCTTTTTGAAGTCGGTTAAAAAGTGCAATGATTCTCGAATCTACTGATATTCGACAGACTGTTATGTCTTGTGATGAAGGCAAAGTTATTTTTTGAATAAGCTTAACAGCTAATCAGTTGAGCTATCTATAGATCGTTTTAAACGATCCTTGACTCTCAACTGTTTCAACTATTCTACATGTATTCTGCCTAGCTTCTACCCGCGGTTTCAAGTGCGTAGTACCTACATAAATAGTAGCCAATATCCTATTCTAGGGCCCAAAAGATTACTTTTATAACAAGTTTTTCCCAAATCCCTTACGTTACGGTACGGTACGGTACCCGTTACGTCGTAATTGAGGCACTTAAATACATCAAACATACAAATATCCAAATACCCACTGTAACTTTAGCATTAATAATATTTTTGTGCGCTTATATCGCAAACGCTGGCTAAACCTTACGAGATAGATCAAATTAATGTACTACGGAATTGTATATCTTAAAAAGGTCGACAAAAAAACCGCGATGAAATTTATTTATCTCCTATAGTAACCATTTTTATCTATTACATATTACAAAAAAATGTGTTAGCTATATAATAGAACAAAGTACTTATTCTTTTTTATCCAAATAAATACATTACATTATGTACATACGTTGTATGTTGTTGTATACGTTGTATTCATGTAAATCAAAACTGATCTTAACAGCATTTCATTAAAATGGATATCTTAGAAGATATCAGAGCTTTAAAAAGCGAAGGCACAGCGGCTGATATGCCGTACGTTTCGTCCCGATTGCCAGAGGTCGGCGGGCGCGAGGTGCACCATCCCGATCTTCTGAACCGATGTTGATGATAGTATAGAGATAGATGGGACCTTGGAGAAGGACATAGGCTACTTTTTATACCCCGCGTGCGAATACCCAGGGCAGCAGCTAGTTACGTATATTTTTCTAAAAAAAATATGTGCGTCTCGGGACGCCCGACAGAAGTCATAACTTAAACTAATCTAACTAGCGCTGTGGGTCAGAGTGAGAGAGGAGGAGCCTGCCTACCGCTGCCGTATGCGTGAGAGAAAGGGAAGCCAGACAGACTGACGCCGTAACGCGTTGCGTAACGAAGCGGTTTACCCTCTCATAAGAAGTTATCACTTCAATAAAGATAGTTACTGAACAATGATCGAGTAATTTACTGCTGTTATTAATTGATGTTACAGCAGTTTTGTATAGGCGTTGGCTCAACACAGACATGCACGTTCATAATCCTGAAGGTTGGAGAGCCTGCGTTACAGCTTTGTTAGATAAGCTCGATGCCAAATAAAGCCAAATTGGAGTACGTATTAGTCAAGCCGGCTTTGTTTATAATAATTACGTTTTAAAAACTAAAAAGACAACCGACTTCATGTATAAAAAAGCATAATATCAAAATTTCGTTTCATCCAAGTGGATGACATAATTTTTTTAGTTTTTTTTATTTAAAAACCGAACTACCAAACCGATTATTATGGATTATGGATTCATATGGAACCAATAGGTAAGTATATCCTTTGACAAAAAATCAGATTTTTTTAAATCGGTTCATAAATGACGGAGTAATGAGGTAACAAACATTTTAAAAAAAGAGTCGAATTGAGAAACTCCTCCTTTTTTTGAAGTCGATTAAAAACACTACTAACGTTATAATACGATAGATTTATGTAGTAAGGCACTACTAACGTTATAATACGATAGATTTATGTAGTAAGGCGACTTCCTGATCAAATGATCTGATGCGCATTCACAGCGAAATTATTTTTTTTATCAGAAAACTTTTAAAAAATGAATTCTGGAAAAGTTTAACGGGTAAGGTTCTATTTAGCTTACTTTCCCTCTATCGTCTTATTTAGACGAAAATGATTATTGAATATTTCATACAGACATTATTTCATAGGCAAATTATAAAATAAACAATTACTTACTTTAAAAAAATATTGCGACTAGGAAGTAGTACCTAGACAAATATTGAAAATACATACCATGTATCTTTGTATCGTAACTATTATTATTTTAATTACCAAGCAGATAGTCACTAAATAGCGGTAAAAATATATATTTTTCGATACAGAAGGTTTTTTGATGAGAGCACCGTCTTCAGCATAGGTACCACTGAAGGTATCTATCATTAAAACTCCTCCAGAAACAATGGTCCTGATAGTTTTGCCGGGCTAACTAATATTTTATAAAACACGAGTTATATTTGTAGTTTGCGTCAAGGTCTAAATTATAATTATAAACTAGTTGCTGCCCGCGTCTTCGCGCGCATGGTAGCTACATAAAAAGTAAACTATGTCCTTTTGCAAAGTCCCATCTATCTCTATACCAAAATTCATCAAAATCAGTTCAGCGGTTTAGACGTGAAAACAAAACAGACAGACAGATAGAGTTACTTTCAGATTTATAATATTAAGTAGGGATCAACAGCCTAAAATTGTATGCTTCTAGTTCTGAAAATGACAATACTTTCATACAACCTTTCATCCCCCTTTTCAACCCTTTACAACACGTTTTTCCAATTAAAAAGTAGCCTATGTCCTTTCTCAGGTTTTAGACTATCTGTATACCAAATTTCATTTAAATCGGTTCAGTAGTATTGTGGTGAAAGCGAGACAGACAGACAGACAGAAAGAGTTACTTTCGCATTTATAATATTAGCAAGGATAAATTAATAAACACCAACTCTTGTTTAGGGAACGTGGAAACATGTTTTTAAAAAGCAAACTTTAAAAATTAAAATTAATTAAACTTTACAATAAAACTAAGTGATTATGTCCACACCGAATTGGAGGTGATTTAATAATGGCACAGTAGAATGCCGGATGCAGTCGATCACATCGATATACGGCTGAATCGGCACATATGCGAATAACATATTTATTCTACGAAGCGAAATGCTAATGCATGCAAAACTATATCCTAGACTTAATTAAGGGCAGAGAGGTGAGGTGTATCCATTACTACCTAATACCGGACATTTCACACAGCATCATCTGGCCCCAAAGTAAGCAGAGCTTGTTTTATGGATACCACGTGACTGATACACTACTTATATACTTTTTTTGTAAATACATACATATTATACGTAGAAACACGCAGACCCGAGACAAATACTTGCAGATCATCCTAACATTTGTCCCGCGGGCGGCGGGAATCGATTAACATTTTAAAATTACTTATACTTACGTAATAAACTAAATATATATACATAGACCTACTTACATATACTTAGTGTGACAGTTTTAGCTCATTTAAGGTATATAAAGAAGTGTTGATTAAAAGTGCAGAAAATAATAGGAAAATCAATGAAATATAGGAACAAAATCTTAGATTTAATTTTTTAACTGTAATATTTACATAGTATAAAATGAAGTCGCTTCTGCTGTCTGTTCGCTTAGATCTTTTAAACTACTTACTCAACGGATTTTAATGCACGGTTTTAAGCAATAGATAGAGTGATTCAAGAGGAAGGTTTATATGTATAATACATACATATTAACGGCTAAGGTCCGATTGAGACGCAGAAGGTTGCAGAAGGTTGGGTTCGATTCCCGCCGCGGGACAAATGTTTGTACGATCTGCAAGTATTTGTCTCGGGTCTGGGTGTTTCTGAAGTTAGTAAGGTTAAGAATGATAGTAGTAGGTATATGTATAATAAGTATGTATTTACTAAAAAAATATAAGTAGTATATCAGCCATGTGGTACCCATGACACAAGCTCTGCTTACTTTGGGGCCAGATGATGCTGTGTGAAATGTCCGGGATTATTTATTTATTATAGTACAGAAAAGCCGAAAAAATCAAAGATTTGTAATTTGTTTATGTAGGTGCCACGCGTGCAAAGCCGCGGGCAGCAGCTAGTTTAATAATAAAATGTGAAGGTTTCTGAAGTTAGTAAGGTTAACAGCTAGGCTCACATAAGTAGGAAGATTAAAGTAGGTAGTCTTCTCGTAGGTACCTTCCTAACCTTCCGACACATGTTTAAGTTTTATTTACATACCTACCTAAACAATCTGTGGCGTAATGTAGGTAGGGAGGTAAGTATTTTTTTTAACAATTGCATTTCAAGAGTATGTTACCTACATAGGTAGGTAAGTGCAAACCTAGCAATCATTATTAAATTATGTTGGGTACCTGTATGTACTTAGGTGTTACGTACTTACCTACTATTTGGGAATCATTTATTATTTTATAAATATTTTACTGGCCTGTCAGCTCAGTTAGTAGTAGCTCTGCCTTCTGCGCTGTAGGTTGAGGGTTCGATTCCCTTCCAGGATAAACATTTGTGTGAAGAACATAGGTGTTTGTTCTGTGTCTGGGTGTTAAAAAGTATATGTATTTAAAACAATAAAAGTATTCCATCAGTCATCTAGTCACCATAATACAAGCTATGCTTAGTTTACTTACGTTTGTGTCCAACGTGTCCAAGCTTCCAGAAGTTGTGGCTCCCTTTAGCAAAAATTTCATTGCGTACGCAAACCATGCACTGGACTTCACTTCCTCTAGTCCGCTACCAGTAGTTTTTAAATACTTCACCTTCTTCCATTCTCGCACAAATTGCGAACGCAGGGTATGAATTTTGGTTTCTGTTTCTTTCCTAGGCAGTCCTAGCGCCTTAGCAATATCCTCCCACGCGTCATTTTTCTTTATTTTATTACGATATTCACGGTGTGAAGTATCCCACAATAACCCACGGCTTTCGTATAGCTCCAGAAGTGAAAGCACAGTTTCATTTCCGCACACTACAGACATTGTTGCGTACGCGACTACACTCGGTGACAAATGACGCAACAATGACGTGGGACACGTGCACTCGCTCTCGAGGCGGGAGCAAGCAACATGTCCCGCGTCAAGTAGAATGTTGCGGGGCATGTTGCGGGACACTATGCAACGTTACAGCGTCACGTAAATTGAGTGTTGCGCGTCATGTTGCGGGACAAAATGTTCCCTAGTGTATCCGGGGTTTAAGAATGACTAGTATTCAGGTCCAAAATCAATTCAATGTCATCTAATTAGCATAGCAACTAAAATTCAAATGTACACTAATAATAAATAGAGGTTAGATTTGTATTTTTGTATGTAACCAATAAACTTACAAACTACTTGACTGATTTGTAAAATTATTTTACCTTTAGAAAGTTACACTATTCCCTATCTATAGAAAATTGTTTTGTGCCGGGAAAAATCTTCAACGCGGGCGAAGCTGCCCGCGGACAGCTAGCATAAAATAAACTGAGTGCGAACCGTGAACTCGAGCGACAACGAGCGCACCGCGTATCAAACTCACCCTGATGAAGATTCTCTAGATTTATCGAACAGTGTCGGTGACTCCATAGGCTAAATAATACGTGAATAAAACCAGTGTTTATTTACAAAAGATTTCTAAATCAGGCTATTACTCAAAATTTAGTAAAGTCTTACCTACTATTTGTGATAATTATCTTTGTAAATATTTAACTTTTTTGTAAATCATACCGTGTTTCTCCAAACAGTTTGGCCGGTAGGAGGGGGAACACTGACATCTCAAAAATGTAACATTATAATGCGTGAGCCAAGGATTGGAATGCTTTGCCGTCGTCTGTCTTTGCTGAAAACTACAATCTAGGTCCCTTCAAGTCTCGAGTAAATAGGTGTCTTCTAGACCTGCGTGCCCCATCGTCGGCCACATCGTTGCTTAACATCAGGCGATATCATGGTCAAACGTAGGTTTATCGACTATAAAAAAAAATCGGGTTGCACTCCGGGAGTGCCGACAGAAGTAAAAACTCATTTTGGCGCGTTAGAGTTTAGTAATAAATCACTTCAAAATCAGTAATTACGGCGACTGCCAATCAAATACTGAACGAACTCAGATGAACCAATATTTTTTGTTCAGAATGTAGATAATAATATCAAAGAACCTAACTCAGTAAACTTCTCCATACAAAAGTATACTGTAAACATGTGAAAATCAAATGGCAGCCCTGCGTCTCACCCCAAACGGTAACGGTGTCGCGAATTTTGAGGTTTTACCTCATCTAAAATATGCGTACCGCGCTAAAAGAAGAAAACACATCAAAGCTTAATATTTATCAAACGAATATCTGTATCAAAAAACTGTTTATGAAAACTCGTAGTATTTTTAAAAGACCTATCCACCGATATGCCACACGATGGGGTAGTCTGCGAGCAAGAGCAAGAATAAGAGCGGACAGACAGACAGACCGAGACGGATATAGCCAAACTATAGGTAGGGTACCTTGTGTGTTCCGAAGAACCCTAATAATTTTACTTTAATTTGGACTTTGGTACAGACAAAATAAAGATCATTCAAATTTTTCGAAAATTCGCTAGTCCGGCAAAACAACAGAATTACCAGTAATATCTGATTCCTATTTATTTTTATTTAATCCTACTTCTTCGCCGTCATCAAAAGTAAACTCTTAAGTAACATACCTTGCTCATCTAAAATTGTTGTGTCAATGTTCATACTTACTTATTTAGGTACTTATTGAGTTTCTTTTCCATTTCTGTTTTTGCTCGGATCAGGTACTTAGACTTGCAAATGAGGCACTTATTGCTTATATAAACGTGGGAGGATGAATGTGACATCAAATAAGTACCTACCTAAGTATTTTTTTTCGATTCCGAAGAAAAGTAACTTGCAAACGTATTTTCCTTTCAGCAGTTCAGGACCTTGTTTCATCTTGTTCTTCCAATATAACTTACGGCTGTGTGAGCAGTCACATGCGATTATAATTACCTAACAATCGTTCATACAGTCGACGATAATAACAAGTAGTATTACATCAGAACTTCTAAGTAAGTAACAAAAGGTACCTACAAACTATGCAAAAATAGTACAATATGGTGTCAAGTACCTACTTGCTTCCCTATAATAAAATGTTACCTGAGTGATACGCCTGAAGGCTGATTTAGTGTTTCTCAATCGAGTTGAACATTTCGATCGCTAAAATCAGCTGATTTTGTGCATAGTCGCTAGGGGCGTTATACGGGTATGAACAACAGGGTAAGCGCCCCTAGTAATTCGTCGAGTAAATTGAAATTTCACGTCAATCGAGGTGCTCGTTCAAGATTTTAAGCGAGCACCCCAAAAGTCAAGTCAAAAATCTTTTTATTCAATACAATCACAAGGATCACTTTGAAACGTCTTACATACTAGGTGAATTTAGGTGCCAATACCTCCTACCCCAAGTCCGAGAAGGCGCTTCCTAGCGCTTTTTTGTATGACCGAATGATCGATCGATGTGTTTGAGAAAACTTCAAATCTGTCAAAACTCTTAATCCGTTCACATCCACAGAGTCTACACTACATCAGCCTCGTATTGTCGTACATTTTCCTTAGATGCGAAGAATTATATTATCGAGCAGCGTCGCAAGCAAGTAGCTTAAGTACCTACACCGTAATCTGTGACAAAGCCCTTTCCATTATAACTCGTGTAACTTAGTTTTTAGAACGACCGCCAAGGGAATCGCCCTTTTAGGAACACTGATGGTTCATTTATTAGGGATACAAACGTACCTAAGTTTGCGTTAACTGGGTAGGTAGGTTAGGTAGGTAGGTTTACCTACAAACAACTGGATAGTTTTGGCCTTGAAACTTCTCTTTTCCTACATTCTGACTACCTAGTTAGAATTTGACTTTGTTTAGACTTTGGCTAAATTATTATCATTTTTGTAGAATATATTGAATACACCATGTTGGTAGGCTTATACCTACACATGTTGGTAGGCTTACCTACCAACATGTGTAGGTATTTAATAAATCCTAGGATAAACGAAGTAGATACATATACCTAGGTACCTACTTAGTTTATCCAACGCTTTAGCGATAAATCAGTTGTACAAAAGGCAGATGAGAAACAAATCAAGATTACATTTTGAGCAATAAATCATGTTGCCACAGAAGTAATTTCAGACTCCTGACTTTGTAGGTTGTCTCTATTTCGTATTCTATTTCTATTTAGTTTATAGGTACCCATTAGGTACTGAAAATACAAATTCTCCAGTAAACCTCATTATTACAATTAATTCGCTGTAGAAGACGAATTATGCTATGCTACTACCTACATACATTTTAAAGCTGGCCTTCCTACCTTGCTGACGTAATTGAGTTGAGAATACTAGTATGTAGTCGATGGTCTAATAACGGTTTTAAACACATGTAGGTACAGACCGTTCACCGTAAGTTGTCCCCTATGTTGGCACTATTGATTGTCAATCTGTTGTGGTCTAATTCCACCCAATCAAGTGCGATCTCGCGTCGTCGCCATGACAGGTTAGTAAAATAGGTATAGCATGTAAAACATTTTAGTCTGTAGTGGGTACATACATGTTTAGATAATTTGCCGGCAACCACCAATCACGATGTGGGGTAAATACTACATATATATTGTTGGCAGCACCGTAGGCAATGCAGCCAATTCGCAAGGCAGGGGACATCTTACGGTGAACGGTCTATAGGTAGGTATACAATATACTGTAGGTAGATGTTTTTTGGTAAAAGAGAGCGTGAGCAGCGCAGATATTTTTATTTTACGTAAAAAAAATCTGCTCTGCTCACGCTCTCGTTCTCGCTCTCTGTGTGCAGGCAGCGTAAACCTACCAACATATATATGTAGTAGCATATATGAGTGCCTTCCTTTTTTTTTAACTTCAGCCAATCCCACAGCCATTTCCAGAAGCGGCAAGCCACTCCCGCACAACCCCGGTGCTTACGGCAAAACAAGTCAGTTATGGATCAAGGAGATCACATCTCGATAGGACTCTAGGACCTGCTGGCTCCCAACATACATGATAGGTACTCGTATGCCCTGCTCTCTTCAAAGAGGGTGCAGAGATCCTCATTGAAAAGACCACGGAGGAAGCATCCCATACTTTCTGCCACTCGGCCTCAAAAAAGTCTGATGACCCAGTGTAGCTGTAGCTGTAGCTAGACACTGGCAATGAGAAAACAATATCCTGACCTTATCGGTACCATTAAAATACCACCAAAATTATTTGCCTACTAATGAAATCAAAATAATCGACGACTTACCTACTACAATCTATTCACCTAACATTTTGGTAAAATTGACATAATTATATCACATGCTATTGCAAGCGAATAAGAAGAAGTAGCAGGATCTCACAAAGTCGTATGTTGTCGTTCGTCTATTCAAATTACACACAACCGAGCCAATAACTCAATTTTTTGTAAAAAAAGATAATATTATAACCCGAGAAAAATAAATAATTTATGAGCGCAATGTTTGTTTTGTGTCTGACAAAATGATATTGACATGTGCGTCGAGTCCGGACAGTTGTATCGTTGTCAAATTCAAATTATCGTATCATTTGTTGTGGAGGATTGTGACATCGATTATCAAAAGTAATGTTGGTCATCCTATTGCTCAAAATGAGTCGACTATTGTCCCGATTTATCGTTTGTCGATTTCCGAAGTAGGCACCGACCGTGATTAGTATTTTGAAATCGACAATCGAAATGCAAACAAATCTGTTAAAGCAAGCAAGCGGAAACATGACATCACTATGTTGCGCCATTTACTCAGCAAACTGTAGAAATGTCACTGTCGTTATAGATTGGTTCCATTCCATGTTCATTCATATTATTTTTCTTTTTATTCTGTCGGTGCTTGTGCTTTGTTGTATTGGGTGCATGGCCGACAATCATTGAACTTTAAATCCTGGCCGATTTATAGTCTATAGAGAACGATAGTACTAACATAGTTAACAGTTCCTCTCCCCCTTCTTTCATACTTCTTTCCTGCCCGATCAAGGCGTGTTTGTTTCCTATTTTGCTATCGACATCAAATCATTCCAAACAAACCAACCAAACTAACAAGCAACAGCTGTTGTAGTTTCAAAGCTAAATGACGTTGATTTTTAAATTCTGGAAGTAATTTATATTTATCCTCTCAATTCCTGAACCTGTTATTTAATCTCGCAGTAATGTACAAGTGCTGTGTTGTGAGCTGTGCTAGTAAACGAAAGGACGTCAGTTTTTTTATGCTTCCGAAAAGAGAGATTGGACTCTTGGACTGGACTTCGATTGGAATAAAAGACTTCTAGACCTGAAGTTTTCAAGATCTTCGCAAGCAGTATGATTGTGTGTCGAAAGCATTTTTAGAAGAGATTTCTCGATTCAACTCGAGAGCACATGCCTATCCAACGTAATCTGCTGTTACCGAAATGTGTATCTATTGGTGTTCTTCTGCTATAATCACCAGTAAGTACTTATTGTACCTACTTATCTTACCAAAATCATTAAATAATAATTATAATAATAATAATGATAATGTAAGCAGAGCTTGTGTTATAGGAACCAAGTGACTGTTAAACTACATAATCGACTGGCCTGTCAGCTCAGTTGGTAGTAGCCTTCTGTGCTCTAAGTTGAGGGTTTGATTCCCTCCCAAGATAAACAATTGTGTGAAAAGCATAGGTGTTTGTTCTGTATCTGGGTGTTATAAAGTATCATAAATGTATGTATTTAAAAATATACTCTTATAAGTATTCTATCAGTCATCTTGTCACCATAAATAGATGATGTTGTGTGCATTGTCCAGCAATATTTTTTACTTATACCTTTATTTGTAAATACATGCATATTATACATAGAAACACCAATAGAAACAACATAGAATGTTAAACACTCAACATTATTGCATTTGGTTATGTGTGCTTAAATTTCTTTTTTTTTCCAGATAGTACTGTGATCATCATGTGATTACACACCATGAAACTACAACATTTGGCTCACACCTACTCCAAAGCAGATTACACCTAATTCAAATGTCAACATCAACATACCAGCTGTTCTCGGCTTGTACAGTCTGATAAGTGATGATGGTAAGAAGCCTGATGACTCTTGTCCCTTAAGAGATGGGTGGGCCATTGATATGAGATGCTACTTGTGTAGACACCCTTGCCGCATCCCATTACAGTCTGGGATTTCTCTTAGAGCTGGTGAGGACAGCTGCATGTGGGGAGGTGCTGAAGACCTGATAAGATGCAAATATGCCTTTCTTTCTTGAATTCAAGGCCGCTTCCGTGAAATAATCAAATTTTCTGGACCAGTTTGGCTATCTATAGATTGTTTTACGCAATTTAGATAGCTCAACTGTTTGACTTGTATTTTGTATTATTGTGTATTATTCTGTATATTTCTGTAAATAAATGTCTAATTGTATAATCAATGTGTTTATTATGATTATCAGGGTCTTTCCTTTGTAGATCAATAAAATATTTTAAAATAGTAAGCAATTGTATGCAAGCAAGCAAAAAAAATATACTCGGTAGAATGAATACCTTGCTGATGCTAAAAGGTTCATTCAAAATAAAAAAGTTATCTGTCATATGGGATAAGGTGAACAGGTATTGGACAGGATTTCGTCTATGGGAGTGCCCCGTCTGATGCGTTAGCATCCTATAGTTTGTGATTGGGTGGGTGGACCTGGACGCGTAGAATTTTGTATAATTGTAAAATTCCATTCCTGCGTTCAAACATGAAGAAAGCAATAATTATTTGTATACTATCATTGTCAGTGTGCCTCAGCCATGCGGCACCATCGACTGGTAAGCAAAGGATTGCACCATATTAAATTAAATTCCATGTTCTAATTTTCTCACGATAGGTTTGTGCGTAGTATGTAACTGTAGACACTATGTAGCCCTACAAACAACGTGATGCATATTTTAGATGTATTGAACGCCTATGCCCACGTTACAGTACCTAGGTACTATCATACCTAGATCTAATCAGTAAGCGTTTTTGTAGATCTAGTAAAAACTTCATAACTGGTTGACCATGAGATTCGAATACCAAATCATCATTTTCATGATATAAATTATGCGTCAATAATTTTATCGCCTTTCATTCTCAATCGTAATAAATGCTTTTAAAAATAGAACATTCTCTCTGTCTTCTGATCCAAGTTACAACCAGATATTATCTAAAATGAAGGTAGTTTACACCAAAAAAATTTCATGTTGGACAATGTTCTCTTTGTTATGATTCATATTACTTTAATTACAGAAATGTACAGAATATTATACAATAATATAAAATACATGTGAAACAGTTAGAGCTATCTAAGGACTGTTTATAACAATCTATAGATAGCTCAACTGATCCAGATCACTGTCAGAGGGCAGCATTCCCATGACACTGGCGGTGTTGGCACATTGAATGGCAATGCTAATATGCTGAGCCAGATAGGAGCCAGCTCTTGGGTCACGCAATGTATCTACTTGTTTGCAATAGATTCATTGTTTCACTTTCAAAACTTTCGTGAGTTGTACTATACATTTTGATAAACACGGGCTTTACTCATGTATTATTTTGTCGTCATCAAACTCACCCTGATGAAGATTCTCTAGATGAATCGAAACAATGTTGGTGCCTCCATCGACAAAATAATACGTGAGTAAAGCCCGTGTTTATCAAAATGTATAGATTCATTGTTATTTAATAATTGTTTCATGATGGTACAGTACAGGTCTTATAAAAATAATTTCTTTTAACTCCCAGTGCTCATGTTCAGTTTGATCAGATGCTCTATGTTTACTTGTTTCATTTATCGTTGTAGATGATTGTTTGAACATTATATTATAACAAAGTTTTCAATAGAGGCTTCGGAAGCCAAGGTTGATTGTATTCCTAACTCGCCAGTCATCATCACCAAAATAATCTTTGAAAGACAAAGGAGATTTCTAGGTTCAATTCCCAATACAAGAGGTTTTTACTTTGTACATTAGCTGCTGCCCTGCACCGTTAACAACAATACAGGCTTGTTGAAAATCAGATTTTTAAATGTTATTTTTATCAGGGTTTTTTATAATTTGTTATTAAATTGTTCAATAACTTGCAAGCTGACAACTTTAAAATGCATATTATAACAGAGATTATATTGGTAGCGACATTTTTGCATTATAAGATGTGAATTAAGAAGGCAACACATTACATGCATAAAAAACTATGACTTAACAACAATAAACAGCAAAATATGTCATGTTGTTGATAACTATGTGTAAAAAATTAAATCTGGTAAAACTATTTGAAAATGAGTCCCCAAAACCCAAACAAAATCATACTAAGCAAGATATTTGACTAGGTTAATTTGATTTGATTAATAGCCTGTAAATTATATTAGTAATAAATTCAAAATCCAAAAGATTTATATTCAATACAAACACAGAAATCACTTAGAACAATCACAAGGATTACTCAATAAAGAGAGTCTGTTATTTTATATTCATGCTTCATAAATAAAAGTTTGTTAGATTTTTCTATTTTGATTTACTTAAATCAATGAGAATTTCCTCAAAGTAATGTTACTTAAATCGTGATTTAACTCGTGATTTAAATCACTCAACCATAACAAATCTATCTTCTTACCATATTTAATTAAGATACATTCAGCTGTGAAAAGGTAACAAACAAACATACAGAGACTCACATACATAATTACTTTGTATGAATTGCTGTTATACTTTCTTTTGTACATTTTAGATGAGCATACGGAATCCACAACAAATACCACAAAGGGGAAGAATGAAACCGTAATGAACCCAGTTACCGCCGATAAAACTATCACAACCGTAATCCCTTCATCAAACATCCCAACCACAGTATCGACAACTAAAGCCATTGTGGACACAAATGCTACAACAGCAACAACAGAAAAAACCAATGACAACAATAGCAAGCAAACTTTACCAACTACTGCTAAGACTAATGATACAGCTGAATCTACTACAAAAGCAACTGCAACTGTGCAGACCACAAGTACTAAGATAGTCACAACGACACATGCTATTACCGAGAAGCCTACAGAAGCATCCAAGACGGAGAAGCCGACTTTAGCTGCTAGAGGGTATGTCTTTTCATAATCAATTTTATACATATTGGCGTTATTTATTACTAACTATCAGCGGGCAAGCTAATAATGATTGGGTAATATACACACGTAAACTTCCATTTATAAAATTACTAGCATAGTAGGATTTGTTTGTAGGTAAGCTGAGCAGCTTGAGTGCTGATGTGGTAGTGTTGAAATCAAATTAGTTAAAAATCTCATTTAATCAACATAACACAAGCTATGCTTAGTTTGGGATTAGATGATGTTGTATGCATTGTCCACCAACATTTATTTATTTATTAATTATTTTATCTGTCACATGGTTCCCATAGTACAGTCACAAGGTTCGTCACCTTAGAGTCGGTTATCACTTGCACTAGTAGTGCAAGAAGCAATCATGCTTAAATTTGTTGACAAGATAAATTGTCAAACAACATAGATCTGAATTTGAACTTTATTATGAACAGATAAATATTATTTTCTCTAACTTTGTCTATTCTGTAACAAAGTTCCAAAAGGTAATAGGGTCAGTACGCCAGTTATCGACCAGTTAGCTGAGTTGTAAGATTCAAGAACCATAAAGTATATGTTTTTGTAATTATTTAGATCAACATTGTTTTTCACCTTATAGCTAATATACTCTAATTTCATTTTATATAAAGTGTTCAACAATAAAACAATCTGCAAATTTTTAAGAAATATTTAAAGCCTTACCCATTTTTGCCAGTTTTCGACCACCGGGTACCTAGTTTTCGACCATGTGTTTCTGATGGGAAAATATTTAAAATATAGGAGTGAAAATTGTGTGTAGTATTAAATTACTTAAACTCATTTATCGAGACATATTTTTATTTTTCAATATTCATATTCATCAAACATAATTACTTATTTATTTAAATAATCGTAAATCAGTCCACTCACAAGATACCAACTTCAGAAGAGATATTTCTTTGGATTTTAATTTCCATAATTACTTTTTAAAAACTAAAAAGACAACCGACTTCATGTATATACAAGGCTACTGTAAAATGTTGAGGAGTTCCCTTGACTGTCCTTCGTCTTCATCATCATACCCCTAATGACAGTGACGACCTATCTAGGTGTACAGTTCTCATCAATACAAATGAATCAAGCCCTAACACCAGGTAATTACTGTAAATCGTTGAGGAGTTCCCTCGACTGTCTTTCGGCTCCATCATCAGATCGACTCCAGACCTTCATTAAATAGTAGTGCTTTAAAATCCTACTAATATTATTAACGCCAAAGTTTGTAAGTATGGATGGATATTTGTTACTCTTTGACGTAAAAACTACTAAATGGATTTTAATGAAACTTTACAATAATATAGCTTATACATCAGAATAACACATAGGCTACAATTTATAAAGAAATTGTGTGAATTGTCCAAAATATAACGATGTAAGTAGGAAAAAATCTACCATCTGCGA
Source organism: Lampropteryx suffumata (assembly GCA_948098915.1). Lineage (NCBI taxonomy): Eukaryota > Metazoa > Arthropoda > Insecta > Lepidoptera > Geometridae > Lampropteryx > Lampropteryx suffumata. Next base: position 15,209,265 of record OX402557.1, on the reverse strand, counting down.
GCTATTCTGGCGTGCGCTGCCAAAACCGCTAGAGTTACACATATGTAATGTATGATGGAAATGTTTATCATAAATAGTCCTACAAAAAAGCCCGCCACAGTATATATCTATATCTTATGTGTAAGCCATTATAGCCAAAATAGTGAACTATAACTACAATTGAATAAGGTATTATAGTATTAGTATTTCGAGTAGCTTATATTAGCGTGGCGTAGAAAAGAACTAACATTATGACATTAAAATTATTACATAAATAATTTATGGGTCGCATTTGAAAAATATAACAGCCTGACAATATTGTTACGTTATTATAGAGCGACTGTAACATCTCAATATTTTCAGGCTGTGATATTTTTTTTTGGGACTCAAAAATTATTTATGTGATAATTTTAATGTCATAATGTTAGTTCTTTTCTACGCCACGCTAATATCCTCTTAAGCGTCGACCCGATCGCTCTCCCCCCGCGCGTGTGGTAACCATCATGGCGGGTAGTTGCAAAATAATTGAGAAATCTGGGTAATTTCCCAGATTTCTCAATTATTTTGTAGGAATACCTAATAACATCTATAGCTATTTGGATTCTTACAATTAGAGTATAAATATTCTTAAGTTCCCCAAATAAAATTTAAATGATGTTCATGTAAAGTTTGAAAACAATTAAAATTAGTAGTACTCTCGTACTACATCAGCATATAATTTAAAAACTAGACAATTTTTTTATTTTTTTTTTATTTTTTAACTTAGGTATATTATTTACAAAATATAACTATAAAAAAACACATTTACATACATATTTTTTACAGACTTAAACAGCCAACCGCTCGAAACACGAAAGTGCTAAAAACACCGCGAAAAATCCGCGCGCGCGCGAGTGACGCAACTTGAAACAACAATGCTGATATAAAATTCTAGGCTTAAGTTGAAGCCGTCCATTGACTTTATTTTATCGCTAGCCTATTCTATCCCGTACACATTGACATATACGCAAGCAGGATAGCTATATTTATCGTACTGTCGTACTTATTTATCGTATGGCCAAAACGCTGCATCCCAAATTGGGTCGCATACCACTCAAGCGAAATTGACGCGACCCAGATTGGGACGCGTAGAGGTTATAAGCTACTTGAAATACTAATCCTGCGCAGACGAAGTCGCGGGCACCAGCTAGTACTTGCATAAAACATAAACAAACGCACTAGTCGCCACTACGATTTTCGAAAGCTCCCCCTCGATCCAGTCATCTCGGTTTTGAGGTATTTGGATCCAAGCTCTGTCAAAGGGTTCCACTAAGTGGTGATTTTGGCCCACAGCTCATCTGGCATGCGCCAGACATGACAAGCCCAGCTCCACTTAAGCAACGTTTTGAGCTACATCAGCAATTTGGGTTCTGGAGCGCAGAGTTGTGTTGCGTATGCGGTCTGTACGTTTAAGACCGATAATGCTGCGCTCCATAGCCCGCTGACAAATCTCGAGTTCGGACTTTTGGATGTTTGTAAGAGACCAAGTTTGTGTCAATATGGGAAGGCTACACATATCCATTAGCTTCCGTTTTGAAGATACGGAAGAGTACCCTTCATAAGATCATTCATATATTCATTCATCTTTGATAATTATTATACAATATTATTTAATTTTAACATGAATATATACACGAATATAAGAAACTAATTTCACTCAAAACGGGATATTATATACCATAATATGTCAGTTTGACTGCTTCTCGATATTTAGGCACAGTTGCATGCGCCATGATCACGAGCAAAGACTTGTTTATCTTGATAAATCAATAATTTCTTAAATGGTCGAAAATCGATCGGATGTATCGGTTTCCGACCTCAATATTATTAAGAATTTTAGAAAAAAATAGTATCGAAAAAAGAAAACACTGAAAAATAAAATACACATTACATATTATTTTATAGCATAAAAAACATTATTTTAATGATATTTTGTACTATTTATTGCATTAATTAAATCGTGGTCGAAATCTTGGTAGTCTTTTTACACAATTCTGGTTCCGACCGCTAGCAATTATTTCAAAAATACGACATCTGTATTTTTTCATTTAATCGTAATAGCCCGGACGAAAACTGGCTATTAAACTTGGGAGGGGGTATAATGTACAAATCCATTAAAAAACATTACTTGTTTGTCATACATAAAAAAATATAAGATACCTCCTTCTTGACATGATATAGCCAATCTCCGACCATATATTCACATCACATAGAATCACATATTTATTTCTTACCAAAAGCCTAAATATGATTTTTTAGATCCCTAACTTAAGGAAATATGAATTGCCCAAATAAATTTTCATCCACTATTTTACCCCTTCAAGGTGGTTTTTTTGAGACAAAAAGTAGCCTATGCTCTTCCCCCGAATGCAATACATCTTCTTACCAAATTTCATCAAGTTCTGTTCAGCCTGTTCTGTTTAGCCGTGAAAACTTAACAAACAGACAGACAGAGATACTTTCGCATTTATAATATATAAATTTAATAATTAAGTTATTAAGAATGGCGAGATATTGGTCGACCTTTGTGGCGCAGTGGGCCCTATGTATGTATTTTAAAAAAAGTATATCAGTCAGGTGGTACCCATAACACAAGCTCCGTTTACTTTGGGGCCCGATGATGCTGTATGAAATCCACAATTATTTATTTTTCTATTTGTAGAAATTTTAAAACGCAACGATCTTTTTTTCCTTTTGCGCTACCCAGTTATACATATAAGATAGATAAAAAGATATAATGACACTTTATTTAGTACAAGAAATATAATAATTGGAGGAGATTTCAATGTAAATGTATTAGAAAATAAATCTGCTAAAGCAACCTTACTAAACACAATGCACAGTTACAACTTCCATCAACATGTAAAAGAATCAACAAGAGTAACTCATTGTACATCTACCTGTATAGATTTAATATTCACAAATTTTTGTAATAATAAAATGAAAACTAAAGTAATAGAATACGGGTTCTCAGACCATAAGGGCGTCTTAGTGAACGTGCCAACTAAACAGATAGATTCAAGGAAAAATTGGTACGCTAGTAGAAGGCTCTACAATGAACAAAACATTAATTATTTCATATCGGAATTAAAAGGCATTAATTTTGAAACAGTTTTCGATGATGAAAACAATGTCAATGAAAATTATAACTTTTTCAGTAAATGTATAAAGAAATTATTAGACCAATGTATACCAAAAGTACAATTAAAAATACATAATAAAACAAAAAATACGTGGATAACTACAGGAATTTAACAATCTTGTCAACTTAAAAACATTAACGTCACAAATTAATAACCCAATTTTAAATAAACATTATAAACAGTACGAAAAATACTTAAAAAAACGGTTTCTATATCAAAAAAACTACAAAATATAAAGAAAATTAATAATTCTGATAACATTGTAAAAACTATGTGGCGCTTAGTGTAAAAACAAACCAATAAATTGACGACCAAAGATAAAAATAATATAAAAATCTTAATTAACAATAAAATAACAGAAGAACCAACAGAAGTTGTAAATTCATTTAACAGTTTTTTTTATCTGTTGGAAAACAAGCGGAAAGCTTAGACATTTTACCACCAATAGGCCAGCCTGTGATAAACCCTTCGGAAAACTCAATGTTTTTGCAGCCAGTGACTATGAAATAAACTTTTGAGATAATCCGAAACATGAAAAATAAAAAAGTTTTGGCCATGATGACTTACCACCCTTACTCATCAGAAAATGCGCAGAAGAATTAACTACCCCCTTATCTTTTTTGATAAACCAATCATTTGCAGAAGGAAGAGTCCCTGATGCACTAAAATTATCAATAATAAAACCACTTCATAAAAACGGTTAAAAGGGACTGCAATAATTATAGACCCATAGCCCTCTTACCAACATTTTCAAAAGTATTTGAAAGTGCTATGTCGAAACGTCTGTATTCATTTTGTGAAAAATTTAATATATTTAACGCTGATCAAAATGGTTTTTAGAAAAAAACACTCCACGTCACTAGCAGTTTATAAATTTATAGACGAAATTCTTAGTATAATAAATAAAAAACAATACGCAGTTGGCATATTACTAGACATAAGCAAGGCGTATGATAGAGTCACATGGGATTTTATTAAAAAAATTACACGGTGTAGGTGTTAGGGGTGTGGCTCATGATTGGTTTGTATCTTACCTGTCTAACCGTGCACAACAAGTAGAAATTGAATATTTCAATAACAATACAGGAGAAACTACGAATGTTAGATAACGAAAAAACAATGTAACCCAATCAATACCACAAGGAAGTGTTCTTGGTTGTGTGTTATTTTTGATATATAAATGATCTGCCAAATATTATAAATAGTCATTGTACATTATTTGCAGATGATATATCAGTTGTAATTCCTTATAAAAATAATATTAACAATAACTGAAATGTTCACATTGACTCTTATTTTATCGAAAATTGTTAAATGGCTGCTTGACCATAACCTACAAGTCAACTTTAAAAAAAAAACTATAATAATGCAGTTTAAACCATACCAAAAATCACCCTTACATATTGACTATACTTTTCAAAACATAAAAATAGAATCCATGAAAACTTACTCATTGTTAGGAATAAATATAGATTGTAGTATAAATTGGAAAGATCACATTAATAAAGTTTCATTAAATTTATCAAGATTTACATATGCATTATATGAGCTAAAAAAACACAAATAAAAAAACTGCAATCTGTGCATATTATGCTTATGCTCATGCCTGGCTTCACTACGGCATAATACTTTGGGGTAACAGCACTGACGTAAATAATTTATTTTTATTGCAAAAAAGATGTATAAGAATAATTCTAAACTTAGACGTAATGGAAAGCTGTAGACCACATTTTAAAAACGAAAACATTTTAACATTAAGTTGTATTTATATCTATTAAGTTTGTAATTAGTAAGAAATAATATAAACCTGTTCCTACAATACCCACGACCCGAAAACCTTAGGCCACGAAATAGGCTAGCCATACCTAACTCAACATTACAAATGATACATTCTGGACCATATGCAATGTGTGTAAAAATATATAATAAAATTCCTGTTAGCATTAAACATGAAAAAAATGCCAAAAAATCCAAAATTATTTTGAAAAAATACTTGACTGAAAACTGTTTTTATTCATTACAAGAATTCTTAAACTCTTACATTTTTTATCTGTGAATTATAGTTACTTAGTTACATTCGTTTTTATATATTAAAAGATACATTATTGATACATCTGTCATATGTTTCAGAAATTTTATAAGAAATAAATTTGATTGGTTTAGGATCAACTTATCAAAATTGTAGTATTTACACTAATAGTTGCAATACATTATTAGTTAATATAGTAGTTAACTAGTTATTAAAGTATAGTAATAGCGCCCCTGGTTAAGTATTGCTGTGTCCTAACAGGGTTTATGTTTGAGACTAAAACAATGTATCTTACTGTAACAATATTGTAAGCGCAATAAATATTTATATTGCTGTTTTACAAAAAGAAAACACAGAAGAAATAAAATTGTACAATGGGCTGCATTATCGCTAAAAGCGATCGCTTCCAGGCAACCTTTGGATGGACAGAATATAATAAGTCATAGGTCTTCGAATTTAAAATAAATATTTTTGTTGTTTCAGGTTTGATAGCCCGAGCTTCTTCGGGGGAATCGTTCTCACCCTAGGTCTCCTCGCAATTGGATTCATGGGATTCAAATACTACAAGAACCAAACCGAGAGGAACTACCATACACTCTAAATAACCATGTTTTCCACACTCTATAATATTAGTGCGCACCCTTTTCTTAGTATGATTATTTTTTGCAAATCTTTTTTTTTATTTCAATCATTGTGTGCACTCAACAAAACAGGGTGACTTGTAATTCTCAATTAACACACACTTTTAGATATTATTTTATTGGTGGATGGTATTGGTACGAATTTAAAAGTTTTATAATTCTTTATGTAGGTACGTTTTGTATAAGGTTTCCGACTGGTTCTCAGATTATAATGTTTATTTCTCTAAAGGCATTTATTTCTCTGATTTTTAGTTTACTTGCTTAGTTGAAAATATATTTGTATGTTTTTGTGTCATAGTATAAAATGTAAATGCATGTACCTATGTAGACGGCTACTTATCTAGCTATTTTTCTATTTTTTATTCAGTTGAATAAAATTATACCAACAAAGAAACCATAGGTAGTAAAGATAGAGACCTATGTATTAATATCTAAGTATAATGTCGTGTATGAGCCTCTTTTACTGCAATTTAATTATTAGTGCAATTTAGGTAGTATAGATTCTTTCTATTGGTTAGCTGTGCCATGTTTGTAAAATTTAAATACTTGCACTGCGTTTTTGTAAACTCGAATGCTTCTCACTCCTAAAATTGTAGCTATAAGTATATTTTATTAATGTTAAGTGTTAGTGATGATTACGAGGGTATTTTCAAGAAAATTTATTCGCTGACCTACATCTTCACATAGATTTTGTAGTATGTGAAAGTTATTTTCATGAAACTATGTAGTAATGTTATATGGCTTTATAGTAAGGTAACGCATTGTGATGGTAAGGGTCTAAATGTACCTGCTGTGATTTGGCATAACTAAGTGCTTATGTAATCTCCTAGCTATATGATTCCATCTCCGATCTCGAATCTCTTATAACTTTTTATGCCAAATCAAACAATGTACTTTAGGATTTGTAGGCACGCTACCTATTGTAATCTGGAAAACGTTGATTCCATCCTTAAGTGCTCTTAAAATCAGATCTATTTAGAGATATTGTTCAAACGAAACCGAATATATTTCCTTTATTCTGCTACTTCTTCACTGTAAAAGTTTATGTTTAATAAAGTATATAAATATGTGTATCACGTGTTTTATTCAATAAAGACATCCAATTGCATATTTTTGATAGGCCTAGCCTTTGACACATTGATTAGATATAAATAGGTTCATAGATAAGTCAAACGGCGCTTTTAGTGGTACGTCATATAAACTTTTATGTAAGGTACCGCAAAAAGTGCTGTAACAATATTGAGCAAGAGTAATTATATAAAGACCTACGAAGATAATAGACAAGAATAGAAAGACGTAGGTACCTAGCAAACTTATTTCACAACTTGAATAAAAAAAGCCAATAATGTAGAATAGCGATAGAACACAACGCTAAAGATCACAGATGTAGGAAATGTTCAGCTACTGTGGACTAACACGCTACATGAGAAATATTTATCTATACCTACAAATAAATAAAAGTGTCCGTTTATAACGTCAAAAAAACTGTTATCCAACTAAATGATGATGTTACAAAAAGTACTAAGGCTACTTATTTTTTTATTTGATTTCCGTAAAAAAACTAAAACCCATTAAATTGTGCACAAAATCAAATTTAAATAAGGATGTATATAATTGATATTACTATTATCATTGATATATAAACTACCTACATGCGCGGACAAAATCGCGAGCGGGTCAGTTATTTTAGCATATTATTTTACTACGCAAAGAATAGGAAGAAAGGAAGTGTCACTAGTATCCACGATCAGAAAACTAAGGTTAACACGTTATTTCTATGGATAAGGAGGCAGTGTGTCGCCTTTACACAATAGTATCGGAATGTATAGTGTCACTTCAATATCATAATCTAAACTACCTACTCTCTACTACAACATTGGTGGCCAATTGCACACAACTTTCTAGCACTAAACTAAAGCGTGCTCCACATTCCTGCCAAAACTACATGAGAATAGCTAAATACGAGAGTCTCTAGGTACTCTCGTATTTGGCTCTTCGGCAAGTCACGCCTATGTTCGTGTCTCCATTTTTTTGTCGATATTTCGGACCGAATTATAGGGTTCTCGGGTAGTTTTGTGTTTGCGCAAGACACTTCCTCCACATTTCCATTTATAACCGACTTCAAAAAAAGGAGGTTAGGTACTCAATTCGATTTGTATTTTTTTTTTATGTGTTCGCGGATAACTTCGTCGTTTATGAACCAATTTTGATGATTCTTTTTTTGTTGGAAAGGAGTTATCCCAAGGGTGGTACCATGCTAAGGAAACCAGGAGCTGATGATGGCATCCCAGAGAAATTGAGATGAACTTTCGAAAATCTTAGTGGCGACTAGTGCGTTTGTTTATTTTTTATTAAAGTATTTTAAAGCACTACTATTTAATGAAGGTCTGGAGTCGATCTGATGATGGAACCGAAAGACAGTCGAGGGAACTCCTCAACGATTTACAGCAATTACTTACCTGGTGTTTGGGCTTGATTAATTTGTATTCATGAGAACTGTACACCTATAAATGGGGTGTGACTGTCATTAGGGGTCTGATGATCAAGACGAAGGACAGTCACGAGAACTCCTCAACGTTTTACAGTAGTTACCTTGTGTATATACATGAAGTCGGTTATCTTTTTAGTTTTTAAAATGTAATTATCAATTTCGCAGCAGTCAGTCCGCCAAGACGATTTTATCAACGAAAATGCCTACAGATTGCCTCCATCTTGTACGACTACGGAACAACATTGGGAGCAATGATGTGGAGAGACGTTCTAGACAAGAATGTGGAGCAAAGCTTTTTATATGATGACCAGATGATTAGAATAAGTACATTTTTTTGCCATCTACAACACTAAATCACATAATTTCTAATATTAAAGGTAGGTACTCATTATTGTAGTGCCTACCTCTTGATGATTAAATACAACATCTATATAGTTACATAATAAACAATCGTAATAGGTTAAAATACAGGATAGAGCTACAAAGGTGGCAATTCATTTGGTTTATTTCAAAATTTAGGAATTGTCTAAAATATATTTTATTTAGTCATAGCATTTGTAAAACCTATTCGGTTGGTACCATCTAACTAAATCAGGAACGCTTAATTAAATTAGAATAAGTTGGTAACAGCATAATACCAGAGTTAAAATTAGTTAGGTTGGTGCCAACAGAAGTGAGGCCATTGGCGACATTATATGAACATCTGGTTTCGTGTAGGTATCAACACAATTTTCAATATCTTATTTTCGAAGCAACCTGTACGTAAAATACCTCTGCGTCGCGGTCTCATCTCCCCACTGACGCTCACGTACGAAAGAAATAAAGTAAAGAATGTAAAATCTCACGTAAAGAATGATTAAAATTTGGTTTCACAATTTTTGTTTCATTGTTTGTTTCAAAATATTAATTAGACACGTAAATTTCTTATTTGTTTTTTTTATTATTACTGAAAAGTATCTCTACCCGGTCCTGTGCATTCATTTAATATCGCCAATGAAAATCTATGTTCCTATAATCACTTATTTAGCTAACAGGGCTTTTAAGTATTTCCTGTCCTTGTCATTCTAAAGGCAATAAATAAAGACAGCAACAGATTTAAACAACTCATTGCTAAAGCGTGATTATAAAATCCGTAATTATCTACAAATCTTGTACCTACTTACAAATGGACGTTATCGAAACAATGTTATGTACTTTCAAAACTTACGTGAGTTGTAACTTGTGGAGTTGTGGCACATGTCATGCTTTGTCTTGCACTTAGGTATATTGTCGAAGAAGGCATCAACTTCGACAACATACCTACAATGAGACTACATACGCATAATTATTTATACTAAACTTATTGTTTGTGTGAATATATTGATAAGTACAATCAATATGGGTTTACCTACATTATGTACATATATTTTTTATATGATTACCTACCTATAGTTAGAGCGCAATTATTTGGATTCATAAATCCTTATCAGTAGGTACCTACCGACATTATTAATGTACCAATATGAAATGAGGTTATGGCCCTGAATCTGATTTTTTCGCCGGAACAACAAAATTTTCGTAATTCACGACAATCTCAATTTGTTCGAGTTACTGACCGACGTTCGATTTGTTAACGTGTGATGTATATTGATGCTGAATAAAACTGCGTAAAATCGTAAGGATATCAATCCACTAAAGGTAGTTCCGCTGCATATGCAGTTCGTGCGATACGGTGGCTTACTGATGAAGCTACAGCTAGACTAGTTTATTTCAGTTACTTCCATAGTGTTATGTCATACGGCATCATTCTCTGGGGGAAAGCAGCTGATATTGGTAAAATATTTGTTATACAAAAAAGGGCAATACGTGCCATTTATAAAATGAAACCACGAGAATCTTTGAGAGACATATTCAAAGAAATTAATATTCTCACAATAGCTTCACAATATATATATGAAAATTTGTTATACACACATAAAAATAGAGATGGGATTCAGCAAAATAGTGACCTTCATAGAATCAACACTAGGAATAGACATAAATTATACATCCCTAGGTTTCGACTAGAAAAAGTAAATAAGTCCTTTATGGGGAACTATAATAAGCTTCCTGAAAATGCTACTAAACTACCTATTAAGAAATTTAAAGCATACATAAAAGGTAGTCTTTTGAAGAAAGCTTATTATAATATAAATGACTATATTATTGATAAGAATGCATGGCCTCAAGTCGCTCTGCCGTCAGACAGTTAACCGACAAACTTGAAATGTATAAACTCCCTGTATTAGTATTTCGTAGTTAAAGTAGTTATTATGATGGATCATGTAAAAAAGAGCTAGGACCAAGACGAGTTTCTTGCCAATTCTTCTCGAGCTTAGGTTAGGATGAATTGGCACCTAAATTCACCTAGTATGTAAGACGTTTCAAGTGATCCTTGTGATTGTATTGAATAAAGTATCTTTTGACTTTGAACAAAATGTAATTTTAATATATTTTAACAAAAATGTTACTCAAATTTGCACTTTGGGAGTAAGCGAAATATGACAGTTCATTTAATAGCCATTTGGCTATTAAATATATAGTTTTTTTATTATTTAATATATATAAAGGGTCTTCCAATAGGCACGTCCGAACTTTGACAATTGGTAGCGGCCATCTTGTTGAAGCTACATCTGTCAAATTGGTTGTAATTTATTTATTCTGTTTTGCCAAATCATCATGGATAGCTATAGCATTCAACAAAACGTGCAAATGATAAAATTGTTTTATCAAAATGAGTGTTCTGTTCGGGCAACGCACCGCGCGCTTCGCCCATTTTACGGTCGCCATAATCGTCCTACCGAGAGGACTATTCGTCGTGTGGTGAATAAATTTGAGTCCACTGGTTCGGTAAATGATCGACCAACACCCGTACGTCAACGAAACGCAAGGTCTGCCGAAAACATCGCCGCTGTCCGTGAGGGTGTGCAGGAGAATCCGAGGCAGTCGATTTCGCGTCGCTCACATGAACTCGGCCTTTCACAGACCTCAACTTGGCGAATTTTGCGTCGTGACTTGGGCCTGCACCCGTATAAAATTCAACTCACCCAGGAATTGAAGGTAAACGACCATAGACAACGACGTGTGTTCGCTGAATGGGCACTGGAGCAGTTAGCAACTGACCGTAATTTTCCCAGAAAAATTATCTTCAGCGATGAGGCCCATTTCTGGATGAATGGGTACGTAAACAAACAAAATTGTCGAATTTGGGACGATACCAATCCACATGAGATCCAAAAGCGTCCAATGCATCCCGAAAAAGTTACAGTTTGGTGTGGGTTTTGGGCTGGCGGCGTCATCGGGCCATATTTCTTTGAGAACAACATTGGCCAGGCCATCACTGTCAACGGCGAGCGCTATAGGTCGATGATTACCAACTTGTTTTGGCATGAACTGGATAATCTGAACACCAACGACATGTGGTTTCAACAAGACGGCGCTACGTGCCACATAGCTCATGCCACATTGAATATTCTGCATGAGAGATTTGAGGGCATGGTCATCTCAAGTGGAGCTGATGTGAACTGGTCACCGAGATCTTGTGACTTAACCCCGCTAGACTTTTTCTTGTGGGGTTTTCTTAAGTCGCAGGTCTATGTGAATAAACCACAAATCACAGCGGCCCTCAAATCCAACATAACCTATGCCATAAGTCAAATTCAGCCTGATTTATGCGCAAAAGTCATGGAAAATTGGATATCTCGCATGCGCTCCACCCAGAGAAGCCGTGGCGGACATTTCAATGATATCATATTCCACACATAATGGCATCACTACATCTTTCAAATAAATAAATAATTTCGATAATATATCACACACACTTTGTTTTATTTAGATTTAAAGATAGGACACGCTTAATGAAAGACCCTATACTTAGTTCGTTTAATAATACATTTGGCATTTCGAATTTTTGGTAAACAGAGATTTTCTTCTCGCCATTTTGTTTTAAACCCTATGGAGATTTAGAATCTTTTTTATGAGCAAACAATTGTTATGTGTATATTAGGAAACATTCAGATTCTTCTGCAGTTATTGAAAGACGCAATACATAAGTAGGTATTATATAAAATTTAACTTTATAAAAATGTTTTTTTGAACAGCAGTGGTAGGGGAGCGCCACATTGAAGCCTTATTATTATAATGAATGACGCAAGTCAAAGGGTTATCAAAATTTAGCTAGTACAGCGAAAGATCAATAACCACCGCCAATGTTTACTCTTAAAAATAAATGTTACTTTTGATGTTGATTGTACCCAAATATAACTCAATCAAGCGATATTGAATACGGCCGTGACCCCGAATATAATGATTCTTGTTATTGTTATTGCGATAATTTCCTATAGTCTTACGGTCTATCTCTTACCCACATAATTAACTATAGTCTGTCCTTCTTTTTCTAATGTCAATGAATAACGGTAGCAACAGATTTTAACGTCACATTATGCCAATAAAGCCTAAGAGGCTTTCACCACACTGGTTCTAAATAACTAGTGACACGAAGAAGCCAATATGTAATGAGTTAGATTCTTATTCTAAGTAGGTACCTATACATATACAGATAAGTTTTTAGTACTGACAAAATTATTTTGCACAAACTTGATTAAAAAAAAAACAAATATGTGACTCACTCAAGTAAATACCTAATTTGTCATTTATCAAAACATCTGTGCAAACGGGAACATTTTTGGACAAACATGAACCGACGTAGGTACCTTCTTATCAAAGGTGTCACTACGGAGGTTTTGAGCCGATAGGTGAGTTTGCAATATCATTGAAGTAACAGGATATGAAGGCCTGTGGAAGTTCTCAGATTCCTTCAACTAGAAGAGCTGCTGCTTTAAAAGCTATGATTCAGGAAAATCTCATCAGCAGTTAAGAACACTCGACACACAAGTCACCTTTCGATTAAATCATATTTAAATCAAATAAATAATTAAATCAAATTAGGTTATTTTTTTTTTTTAAATGCCGGTCATTTCACACAGCATCATCTGGCTCCAAAGTAAGCAGAGCTTTTGTTATGGGGTGACTGATAAACTACTTATGTCATTTTTTTTGTAAATACATACATATCATACATAAAAACACCCAGACCCGAGACAAATATTTGCAGTAAAGTACATCCAAACATTTGTCCTGGGAATCGAACCCGCAAACTTCTGCGTCTGGCCAGGCATTAGCCCACAGCGCCACAGAGGTCGTCAATTGTTTGCTACGGGGGTTAGAGATGCTTAAAGAACCTTAACGACTTCTCAAAACCAGGACTAACAGCTCAAAAAACAATTATCACGAAAAATTCACGAGAACATTTTGTTGAACAACATATATATAACATTGCTAACCGTAGGCGCAACTCGAGGTGTAATGCTATTGAACTTTAAATTCGCCAGCATCGACTCCGCTTCTTTAATATCAGGGTCATCATACGCATTCATCAACGCTAGGGGCGAATTATAGGATTTGGTAATAGCCAGAGCTTTCTCTACAGAGAGTCCTTTGAGTTGGAGTAGCATCTTGATGAACAGTTCCTTGATGATGAGCGGCTTTGTCTTTGACGCTGATGCGTTGAAGAACTCGAAGGTCATGTATTCTTTCCCGCCGGTGTCTGTGTTGGAGCCGCGCATATGAGTATCCTGGAAATATAATTTTTGCATTTTTTGCTTATCGGCTTAAATATATAATGCTGGATATTTCACACAGCATCATCTAGCCCCAAAGTAAGCTGAGCTTGTGTTATGGGTACCACATGACTGCTATACTACTTAAGTACATACTGTTTTTAAAATATATTATACATAGAAACACACAGACCCCGAGACATATACTTGCAGATCATACAAACATTTGTCTCGCGGCGTGAATCGAACCCGCAACCTTCTGCGTCTCAGCAATCACATTATAAGCCAAAAGATAATCACATATTTTTTTTATTAATTAATTTTAATCACATATTGGCCTCAATTTTAAGTTTTGAACTGTCAAATTAACCTTTGGTATTCTGCTGCTACCAAATTATCCTATTTTAATTTTATCTAACTTAATTAAGCGTTCCTAATTTAATATGGTACCAGCCGAATAGGTTTTACAAATTCTATGACTAACTAAATACATTTTAGACAATTCCTAATTCTAGAAATGAACCAACCGAATTGCCTCCATTGTATTAGTTAAAAGGTTGCCTGGTTTTATCTGTGTACAATAATGCGTCTATCTATATATGTAACTAGCTTCTGCCCGTGGCTTCGCTTGGTATTTACATATACATAGTAGCCATTTCCTTCCCCAATATTTATCTCCTTACCATAACAACGAAAACGTAACTAGTCAATTTGTTACGTTACAATAAGTTACGTTACAGCTACAGTTTCGTTGATTACTCAAGCTACAGTTTCGTTGATTACTCAAGCTACAGTTTCGTTGATTTCATATTCGCTTGTTGCCGCTCGAGTTCACGTGAACTCGGCAACGCACGGACTGCGGATCAAACACCCTGATGAAGATTCTGTAGATAAATCGAAAGTGTCGGTGACTCCATCGACTAAATAATATGTGAGTAAAACCCGTGTTTATCAAAATGTACAACTCAAGAAAGTTTTGAAAGTGATTTCCTGTCTGAACTTAAATCTATACTGGTCGGTTTTTCATTTAAATTGAAATATTTCAGTTTGAAAAGTTTCATTAATATTTTTCGTACACAAAGTATGTAGGAATATAATTATGGGTACAACAATCTGATCTGATGATGGAAGCCAGGGTGCTGTCCATGTAACTCTTCAATAAGTAGACCATATGAGCTGCAATTTGTATACCTGTTTTGTATACAAGAATGACAGTTATATTCGTAACGGTAATTATTAACAGCTGATCTGTATATTCATAACAGCTGATCTGTATATTTCATAACAGCTGATCTGATGATGGATTTTTAATGAATAAGAGTAAAAAAACTCGTGTTTGAGGCCCAAACTTTGGGCTCATTTGAATCATATCAGTTGGTAGTAGCTCTGCCTACTGCATTGTAGGTTGAGGGTTCGATTCCCTGCCAGGTTAAACATTTTGTGTGCTTAACACATGTGTTTATTCTGTGTCTAGGTGTTAAAAAGTATCATCAGTATGTATTTAAAAGTATATAAGTATTCTATCAGCCATCTGGTCACCATAAGCTTAGTTTGGGGTCTAGCCCCAAATTAAGCTTGGTGTTGTGTGCATTGTCCATCAATATTTTAGTTATTTATATCATAAGATAGTTAGTTTAACGCTTTATTGTACACAGAGAGAACTTACAAAAAACAATTAGCAATAAAGTGGTAGAATAAGCGGCCTTATCGCTAAAAGCTATCTCTTCCAGGCAACCTTCAGATATTAGGTACCTACACTCGACAGCATAGACAGCACATAGACAGCACTCGACATTTTCATTTTGAACGCACATATTTTTTTTAATTAAATTTTATTTGCAATTACAACTTAAAATGAAAAATAAAATGAAAAATGTTTATTTTCTGTACCCAAAATATTACAATAAAAAAATAATTTTGAGGTTTTCTTTTAAGTATAAAATACTTGTGTCAGAAAACCCCGCTCTTCTATATCCATTATATAAAGTTACAGAAAGGCACTTATATTAAACTAAAATAAGGTAAGTAGTTACTTAATTAATATAGTTAATAAAAAAAACTAAAAAAAAAAAAAAAAATGTTCCAATAACAACAAAAAAACTAACTGAATTACACTTTTTACATAAATTTATAAATGTTCAGTTACACCTAACTAAATAGTACTCCAAAAATATGCATGATAGTTTGTTATGTATGTTTCTTGTATGACATGTTATCTTTTAAACTGTGACAACTAATGGACAAAGGAGCCCAGTATTCGTATTTATTGTAAAATAAATAAGTAAATAAAGGTAATGTATTATTTTTACGTGATTGTATATATATATATATATATATTATATTAATAAAATAATAATAATAATAAGTGGTTATATAAAATTTGGTGAATATTATGTAGGTAAGTAGTTTTGATTGCCCTATTATGTCATAATCTATTACGAGTAATTTATAAATTAGGTCACAAACAGGAGAAGAACTTCAATTTCCTCATAAGTTTTTATTTTTAACCAAGTAGATAACGTCTTCCCACACTCGTAATACTGTTTTGGATAAATATCTAGAATTTTATTAACTGAATTATAAAGATGTGATGATTGCTTTGCGTATTGGTGATTTGCGAACGAGGTCTTTGTAACGACAGTTTTAGCGGCTTTGTCTTTTCTTCTCCGTTTAAGAATATTAGGGTTAAAATGTAGTGATTTATGCATTCTTAAGATGATTTGTAGAATATATACTTTCCGCACAGAAAGTAACCGACTCGCTGAGTATAGACAATCTGTAGAAAATCTATATGGTTTAAAATACATCACTTTTAAAAGAGATCGTTGTGGTCTTTCAACCTCTAAAAATTTCTCTACTCAGTAGCATCTCTGGAGCCACATATCTTAGAATTTTAAAAATCCATATTCATTTTCTAATTTTTGTAATTAATCTTGAGTTTAGTAATTTTTCCAGTATCTTAGAAATGGCTGGTAATACAGAAATTGGCCTGTAGTTGTTCACATCATCTACACAGCCACTCTTAAATACAGGGGTAATGATGGATTGCTTCAACAACTAAGGAAAAATTCCGTTATTGAAGCAAAGATTGGCTAAATGACAAATAACCGGAACAACATCTTTATTAGCAAGCTTAAAAAGCTGGTAGGAATATTGTCCCAGCCAGGAGCGCTTTCCGATTTAAGGCCCATTAGAACATCATATATTGGCATATTATCGAATACGTCATCATTTAAACAAGGAAATGGATAACACACCGGATGCAGCGTCTCAAGTGGTTGCACTAATTGAAGCTGGACAGAACCAAAGTCAAGTGGCTGGTCAGTTAAATTTGAGCAGATATTCTGTTCAACGTTCAACGTTCAACCAGCGATATCAACAAACTAGCGGCTATACCAGGCGACAAGGAACAGGCCGAAAACGTGCGACAATACAGCGCGATGGCAATTTTCTTGTGACAACATCACTACGAAATCGCAGATGCAAATGGAATGGAATGCAAATCGCAAATGGAATCGAATCGAAATCGGTTGAATGAAGTTCAACTCGAACGGTGGACGGTTAGAAGAAAACTAGCCGAAGAAGGCCTGACAGCCCAAAATTTACCCCAGCGCACAGACAAGCACGCCTTCAGTTCGCTCGAAATCACGTAAATTGGACTATGGATCAATCGAAGGCAGTACTATTCTCGGCGAGTGCAGGATGTGTCTGCGTGGTAACGTAACGACGGACGGGGTAGAGTCTACCCCGTCGAACGAGTCTCATACGCCGATGGTTCGTGCATGTCACTAGAAGCGCAAACCGAACTTATGTTCATCACAGGGCCCGATACCGACCGTCGATCGTGTGAATTGACTTCCCGACGTTAGGTCAATGAGATCCTGGAAGTATATGTTGTGCCCTTTTTGGGATTTATCGGCGAAAATTTCGAAGCGAGCGAATTTGTGTCATAATCTGTGGCGAATTGTGTTCTATTGTTAAGTTGCCTCTGTTATGAATTCGAAGGTCACGGCTACACATTATGGGTTTTTAGAAAGCTAACGGTGTAACCTTTAATTTATTTTAAGTTGTATTTGCAAACAAAATTTAATTTAAAAAATATTTGCAAACAAAATGAAAATTTAGGGGGTGTGCGATTTCTATGCTCTCGAGTGTAGTTCCTATGTACTTTTTTTTCGAACGACGACACTTCAAATTCGTTGTGAGATCTTAGTTAGGGGTGGTACTTATTACTGAGTATGGGATATGGATGGATTTAAACCTGTTGCCATAAATAAATAAATAAATAATGCCGGACATTTCACACAGCATCATCTGGCCCCAAAGTAAGCAGAGCCAGTGTTATGGGTACTACATGACTAAGTACAACTTTTTTTTGTAAATAGATTCATTTTATACATAGAAACACCCAGACCCGAGACAAATACTTGCCGACCATACGAACATTTGTCCCACAGCAGGAATCGAACCCGCAACCTTCTGCGTCTGCGTATCTTTATTCATTAACATAAGAATGAAAAGGAGAGAGAGAAACGAATGCCACATTATCTAATTACGTTAGTGGTTAGCTTCTGATGAGTTCAGCCGGACAATTATGGAACTCTGGAACTATCAAAACATTGATACTAACAGTTCTTAGATACTATTGATGAATTGGTATTACGGAAGGCTGATATTGATTGTACACCTGCTGTCATTATCAATAAAAACTGAGATAGAAACCGATCGTACGTAATACCAATCCATTAAATAATGCGTATTGCTGGTAGAAACTGATAGACAATTATTTTACCTATAAAGAGTTCCATAATCGCCATGCTGAACAGAGCCAGAGGAATCTAATTCCGATGTTGTTGACGACCTCTGTGGCGCAGTGGGCCAAGGTTCGGCTGAGACGACTGCGTATGGTTGCGGGTTCAATTCCTGCCGCGGGACAAATGTTTGTATGATCTGCAAATATTTGTCTTGGGTCGGTCATGTATAATGTGTGTTTTTACAAAAAATTATAAGTAGCATATCAGTCATGTGGTACTCATAACACAAGCTCTTACTTTGCGGTCAGATGACGCTGTGTCCGGCACAATTAATTATTATTATTTATTTATGATGGTTAAAATCAGTCTTCATTTAAATAGAGTTCAAATTAACTAAGCTTGGATGTAGCCATACATGCCTGGTTAGTGTTAATTTACTGATTTATAAAAAAAAACAAACCTTTAATTTAGCAATCAGCCTCAAAGTCATCATATCCAGAAATCTTTTAGTCGCTTTCGGAGACTCTGTGTGATGAACCAAAAAGCCATCTTGAACCCGAGTGTTGGCCTTCGCTTGATTCAATGTGGCCATAGGCAAACCACAATGTTTGTTCCCCTGATGGTCCTCAACTAAGTAAATCACATTCTTAAGGCCACACTTCCTTAGTCTGAACTTTTGTTCATGGAACCGCCCATCTTTAATACTAGCAGCGAAGTCATCCATTCTCTTTCTCTCTATAATATAAGGCAGAACAAGCTCTTGGCTGTCAGTCTTGCTACGCGCCACCCAAACAACATCACCCACTTTAAGGCTTCTGGATTCTGATTGTAGTAGACCATTACATCTACTGAACCTGAAAATATAGTAGGAAAACCTACAAATCATGTTCTTAAAAGCGTCTACAGATTAGTGGTCATCCAAAAACTACATCACGCGAATTTCATGATTTCTGACATTGGTGTGACGTCACATGTCCCTGGCATGACGTTACATCTACCCTGGTATGACGTCACATATACCATGTTATGAAGTCACATATTATTATACTCTGGCATGACGTCACATATACCATGTTACGACGTCACATATTATTATACTCTGGCATTACGTCACATATTTTGCAATTTTAAACCTAAATAGGCCCATCTGGATTCCATTTATTAATATTATCACTCGCTCTAACACAGGTTTGAATAAATTATATAAAAATTCTGATTGACGATCTTTGTGGCGCAGTTCAATATTCGCCGCGGGACAAATGTTTTTTTTTGATGATCTGCAAGGCCTGGCTGAGACCCAGAAGGTTGCGAGTTCAATATTCGCCGCGGGACAAATGTTTTTTTTTGATGATCTGCAAGTATTTGTCTCAGGTCTGAGTGTTTCTATGTATAATATGTATGTAACTAAGTATATAAGTATAAAAAAAAGTATATAAGTTATATATCAGTCATGTGCTACCCATAACACAAACTCTGCTTTCTTTGGTACCAGATAATATGTGAAATGTTATGTTAATCTAGGTTCGAATCTATTCATCAGGTTTTAAAAATTCATTCAGCGTTATTGCGGAATTTACTAAAAGCAATCAATGTTTTGTTCATAACAGAATTACATAATCGCAACACAAGTTACACAACTCTGTTAGCCGAGTAACAAACAATATTAGTAACATGTAATATTAGTATCATAATTTTTTACATATTGTATTGTAAATAAATTATGTTATACCATTATCAAGCACTTACATTTCAGGCTCATTTTTATCAACCAGCATAACAATGTCGTATGATCCTGGTGGCATATCTATGTACAATGGATAATCATTGTGGACTAAGTGCAATGAATTCAAAGGAGTCTGTGCAGCTAGGTAATCTGCAGAAGATGGTACTCGTTCATCCAGATTAATAGGTTTAAAATTTGGCGTTTTTTTTTTATTTCCACCTATATTCATCGCTGCGACTTTCCCCATACTTGTTAAAGTATACTCCTCAATTCCATTGTTTAGCTCAGGCTTTATATAAGAATGCCTACGTGCTAGGAACTTCAAAAATTTCCAATTTTCAATTTTATGTTTGCAATAATGCTGTGCCTTTATAATTAACTCATTCTTGTTCAGAGCAGCTCTATAAGGGTATTCCAGTTCTTGTTTGTGGAGGGCAAGAATAAGAGCATCAATTTTATTACCAACATGAAAATATTCGAAATTTTGACTCCCATTGTTCTTTTTAATTTCTTCAGTAACACTTTCTACAGTTTCTACTTTCTTTTGTTTTAAAGTTTCATTAGAAGTCTCACTTTCCTCCAAAGTGGGTATATTATTTGTAGCTCTGCACAATTCTTCATTCAATAAATGCTCATCAATATATCTACAGAGGTTTTTATCAAAGCCTTGCAATATGCCGCATCCCTCACCAGAAGTAATTTGGAGTGGGTATTTTGATAGAGATGCCAGTGCCAGTTCAATTTTTTGAGCAATTTTTCTATCATTTACCACTACTTGTGAGTACAAGTCTTTGAGAAGGGTTTTAATGTTGAGGTTTTCATTTTTCCTCTTGAATGTGACCACCTTCTTTTTTTTCTGAGAACGCTTTTTGTTCATTGTGGTGCTGTGCTTTCAATTCCAAATAATGTAGGTACTGTAAAACAAATATTTTGTAACTGAAAATGCCCCCTTGAACTTGTCCATTCACGAATGAGGTGTAAAGATTGCGGCACTAGATTCGTTTCTTTTCGTTCCGGGGTTGTACCTACTTACCTGTTTACCATAAGTATGGTGCTGCCTATTTATGCACTTGGCTTCGTTTAAATGTTCTTTATTTGTGCAGGATAGCAGATTTTTTGTAATATCGAGTATGAGTCGAAGTAAATCGATAGAGCCAAATCATGCCCGGGCCTCGGTGCACACAGTAGGTACTTTTTGTCTATTATCAGTGGGACTAGTGCATCGCGCAAGCGCGCTAAATTTTATGCGCTTGCATGTCGATACTTTATAGTACCTACCTTTTCTAATCCATCGCGCTAAACAAAACAATGACTTTGGTCATATTAATATTTGGTCATCATGGATTTTTATGAAATAAATTCATCAGTTTATCAACAACTACAACAATCAACAAACAAACAAAATAAAAGATGGAATTAACTGAACTGAACTGACCATAGAAGTTTAAAGCACTACATGGACTGACAGTCTGACATTCAATTCTTCTTCTTCTTTTGGTTATAGCGTCTGTGGGTGGGTACTTTCCACAATTTTGGCAATATCGGTGTCACAAACTTTTAATGAAAATGCAATGAAATGAAATGAAAATTTAATTAGGTAAGGTTTAAGGTCTGAGTATATTGAAAGTAGTAGGGAGTAAACACAAGGGAGAGAAGTTGTTTAGAGGAAAAAGGACGAGGGATTTCAGATGGAGTAACATCATACAAAGATAGCCGCAACCACAAACTAGCCGCAACCTTGGACAAGAGAAAAGGAGATGTTCAACATTACCTTCATCCATCCAAACCACGTTTATATAATTAAAGAGTAATTCCTAACCCTTATTTTGGATTAGGAAAAGGAAAACCGGGGTGCATACATGTCCTAATCACGACAAATGGTAGAAGTAGTAGTTTTGTCAGCTTTACGATAGCTAAAAAACCATGGTTTAGGAAGTATCTCAGGTTGAATTTCGTTGAAGTATACGGGACCAGGAGGTTGTTAAATGAGAACTCGGCAATAAGCAAAGGTCATGCGAAAAGATTTTGAGGTATACATGAGAACCCAAACATTTTGTAATGATGTAAGGTTTACATATTAGGGCGGGGTAGGGGTAGAAAACAAAGGGCTTAAATGATTTTGAATGACAAGGTGTGCAAGATGTGTATATTTAATGAAACTACGAATCAAGCAAGGAATCGTTGATTCCACTCGACACCACCAGAACAACACCACCGGTGGTGTCGTTTGGAATGACTATTTAGTTCGACACTACCCTAGTGATGTCTTGAATAGCAAGCTACTTACGTAGTAACCACTAATAAGTACCTATTCTATGATACTGCCAAAAACAAAGAAGACAATTTGATGTTTTTATTTAATGACATTAAACAAAGGCAATTAAACAACTATTTGACTTACAAGTCATTAATTGTTGTCACGGACTTAAAACATGCTCATATGATTTTTTCTTTTTCAATTGATTGTGCGGTATAAAGATGTTTGGGTAACAATTTCGATGTAAGTATCCATGATAATAGTGGTACTGACTGCTCGGTTTGTGTAGAGATATTCATCACATGTCGTTTAGTTTGCGTTCCCACGGATATGAGAATGTCCGTCGTCACATAACTAATAGTCGCTAGTGTCGAACGGAATAGTGATTCCAAACGACGCCACCGGTGGTTTCGTTCTGGTGGTGTCGAATGGAGTGAACGATAATTCATAGGTATTTTGATTGGACGTTGTAAATTTTATTCAAAGCTGATTTATTACAGGGAGCTAGAAGAAAAGAACCGTAGTCCATGTGACTTCGAATTACGATGTTGTATAGCAATTTTTGACAATAGGAGTGAGAACCCCACCAAACACCAGATAACGAATGTAGTCGGTATATTAATGTTTTTTTCACATTTCTGGGAAGTGTAATTGAAATGTGGGAGCCCCGTCATTCTCGAGTCTATTTAACATCTAAAAACGTTGCATAGTTTTCCTGCTGAATCGGCTGCTCGCCAACATAACTACAGGTTGATAGGAGGAAGGGATCGTTTCCTAGTAAACACCACGCAGCTACTTTTAGATGCAGTGCAGATAATGACAATCCGAGTGTTTTTAACTATTCATCCAAAAGTCTAAGGGCCTTGTACCTTGTGTCTTCCACAGAATTCGTTTGAATGTATAATGCCAAATCATCTGCATATTGTAGGACCTGGCAAAAGGGTAAAAGAGGTTGTTTCAAATCATATGTATAAACGTTATAAAGTAATGGGCTGAGCACAGAACCTTGTCCTTTCCATACATTTCTTGCTTGAAATGATTGATTGATTGCCTTCGGTTTAGACTAATATCTTCCTTTCCATAAGTGAATTGGAAACAACGCGAATAAGCCTCGTAGGGATGCTCAGCTGTTGAAGTTTATTCCTGAGTGCCGGAAACAGAACGTTGTTGTATGCAGCGGCTATGTTGTAAAATGTTCGGGATTATTTATTTATTTTATTTTATTATGTCAAGAAAAACAACGGCAAAAACTCTTTCTTTGCCAGTGCAATACGAATATCAGTAATAGTGATCAAGCTCAGGCTGTGCAAAGTGCTTATACCTTTCCTGAACCCATACTGAGACCTTGCCGAAAGATCGTTACTCTCAACAAACCATTCCAATCGAAACTTTAGCATATGTTCCATAACTTTTGATACAACAGGAGACATGGGTATAGGCCTATAACAGTTTGGATCGCTACAATTTTTCCCCGGTTTGAGAATAGGAATAACTATCTGAGTCTTCCAGTCATCTAGTAATAGCCCATAAACAAAAAAAAAATATTATATCTAAAAAGTACCTATTGATTACTTTTATCAGTGACTTAATTAAAAAAATGTAAGGAATGCCATCCAAAGGTGACATTTTGTTCAATAAGCGAAAACAATTAAAGAATCTTAACAACAATATTATTACGCCATTACAGCTTCTTAACAATATTCGTTTTTTAAAGAAGCGTATGTTTCGCGAAGAAAAAGAAGAAGGATATAAATAAGAACTGTGAATAAAATTTTAAAAATAATTGCAGTATTTTATTGTACTTACAAGCATCCGCCCGCGACTTTTCGCACGTATAAATAGTACCCGGATAAAAAGTTGTAGCCTTTATGTTGTAGTGGGTCACTAACTATGTATATTCCAAGTTTCATGCAAATCGGTTCAACAGTTTAGCCGTGAAAGAGTAACAAACATCCTCACAAACTATTTATAATATTAGTAGAATAGTGTTACTACAGTTTTAACCCGTTATTATGTGTAACTCGTGGAAGAAAAATTGTGGGCGTTATTATAGTCTTCTAGTTATTATACATACTTGTTATAGTGAGATTTAACAGTTTAGGCAATTTCCTTCTTAGGTAGGTATTCTATGTTTGGCGAAAATCTTTTTAGGTATACTCCTTCATAGACCTTTGACATTTAAGGCAGCACACTTGTTAGACCTTTTATATTTTAGGCAAAATAGGACTTTAGTCATTTTTCTGTTTAGGTTTTCTGCAAAATAGTAATTTTACAGATTTAGGGATTTAGGGGAAGATTTAGGGGTTCTGGGGCGGGGAGAAGCGTAGACAGTCTTTACATATGATCGGTTACTGAATGAGTTGGTGGGTGGTGAAGAATCGTGAGGGGTGCTATCAGAGGGAGAGAACATTGTCGTCCAGAATAAGCTCTTCCACTTTTCGGGAAATAAGTAGCAACTTCTTCCTAGGAAATTCCATTTTGAGACATTAATGTTTTGAAGTGATAACTTCTTATGGGAGAGTAAACTGCTTCGTTACGTAAGCACGCGCAAGCTTCTCCTTTCTTACTTTAACCCACAGCGCTAGTTAGATTAGTTTAAGTTATCACTTCTGTCGGGCGTCCCGACACGTACACTTTTTCTATCGGCTTTTGTCTGTCCTGCTCTGGGCAGGCTCTACTAGATGCAAAATGGGGACCAGAGCAGTAACAGACAAAATGCCTTAGACTCCTCTAAGTCACAGCTTTCACCAGTTTGTACTTTTGTACATTTGAAGTACCTAGGTTTAGAGCGGCATTGGGCTTTTACGAGTCCAAAACTGCAGCAGTTCAAGCATTGGTTTGTTGGAAGTTGATATAATTCTATAGGGAGGGAGGTATAATATGAGAATACCCTTTCGGGTAATACTTGACTTCTAAAGGTAAGTACAACTGATTGAGTGGGATCCAAGATGCCTTTCCATCCCCGTGTGTCTTACGGTTCAGTCTACGGGCTTTGACTACAAATACGCTATTTTTTGGGATTTCCAAGCATGTTGCAAACTCTTCCATAGATATGTCAACTGCGAACAAGACCCTTTTGAGTAATGTTAAATGTAGGAATAGTTGCTACATAGGTACTTATATTGTGTCAGGAGTTCAGTACTGTTCAAAGACATGTTGACATCGTTAGCAGAACGAAATTCAACCGATATACGGTTCCTACTTACCTGTTTGGTACCAATTACCATAATAGCCTCCAAATTGTTTGGATTGAGGATGCGGCCATATCTGGAGATATAACAGTTTTTTTTAGAGTAAAAAATTCTTTAGCATCTTTGTGTTTTGAAAGTCGATGAAACGAAAAAACGACACTAATAAATAATAATTAAAAAAAACTAAAAAACACACTTTATATAGAAAACTAAACTAAAAAATAGAAAATAAATTTTAAAAAATGTAAGTAAGAAAAAAATGTTTTATTAAAAAAACGCGTGGGGTGCATGGTGGAAGGATTATCAATTCGATAGTATCTTAAAAAGCACTCCACGCTTTTTTTTAAATAAAACATTTTTTTCTTATGACCTACTTACATTAATTAAAATTTATTTTCTATTTTTTAGTTTGGTTTTCCATATAAAGCGAGTTTTTTAGTTTTTTATACGCTTTATATTAGCTTCACTTGTATGTATGTTTGTTTGTAACCGACTCCTTAGGACGCGATTTTGACCCACTTTAAACGGCCTGATTTCAATCAAATTTTGCACACCTGTCAAAGACCGATGACAATAATTCGAAAAAAAAATTAAAATATCCGGTTATCCTAAAACTAAAAAGTAGAAAATAAATAATAGTTTGTAATAGTAATAGTTTGGTTTTCTATATAAAGCGTGTTTTTCAGTTTTTTTTAACTATTATTTATTTGGGTTGGGTTATCTACCTCATCAGAGTCCATTCATCGGGCAACGCAGAGCTTAAAATCCAGTCAGGTGGATCTGGGTTCGGAGGGTGGATCTGGGTCGGGCGGGAGGCGATCGGGAACGACCATCTTGTCGCCGCCGCCGTCAAATAGTTCGGACGAACTATTTATTTTATTACAACTATGTTAGTACATAAAACTACAGCTTTTATGAGTACCTACCTATATTATTGTAACATAATATACTTACTCATAATACAACTGTCCGTACTTGTGCTATGAAGCCATAATTCATTGATTAAAATTCAACTAAGATTATTGAATAAAACCATGAAATAACACAAGAAAAATTAATTAATTTAGAAGTTCATGGATTCCTGGATTCTAATCCAAGTTTAAATGTCAGTGTTTTTTATCATTGTAAACCTAATTAACGGAAATTATTTGAAATTTACATCATGAAAATGAAAAACGAAGAATCTGACATTTAATTCAAATCAATCAATCATTATCAATCCTTACTGATTTGATTTTTGCAGAATTGTGACAAATAAAGTCGCCGACGCCAACAAAATAACAAGAAGAAGAAGAAGACTTTATTTTTAGTCCAGTCACAGAGACAAACTGTCACTTTCAGTTACATACATACAGTCATTCGTTCTGTACCTGTTCAGATCAGAGATTACAGATTAGGGATGTGACATTGTACATAAAAATCGATTGTTTTTTTATTAATCGATTTTTAAACAATCGATTAATAAATAATCGATTTTTCGTCAAAAAATAATCGATTTTTCCCTAGTTTGTTAATTAATTTCAATATAAACGCCATATATATTATATTTATCATAGTTTCATTAATGAAATATAATATAACAAAAATGATAAGTTTTTAAATAATAAACATTATAATAGGTTCAAGTTAAAATTATTTATTTTTCAACAATAATTAACAAAATTAAACTATTCAAATAAAAACAATCTAGAAATCCGTAGGCAATGAGATCAGGACTAACAACTTAGCGTTTTGATAATTTTCGGCTCCTGGTCTTTGATAATATGGCGTAAGCTGTTCATCAGAACATCTCTCTGCTGGAGCCGAAGAAGCCGATACCTATAGGTTATACGCCAACTGTGTCAGTTGGGGATAAGCTGCCTCATAGCTTCTCCTGGATTTTAAAGCGTCTTCTTTTAATCCTATTACAGGCGCTATGTACAAAGTTAAGCTTAATTCAGATGTCTGACTGTGACTTTGATTGGTTCACATATTATCCATCAACAGCTTATTGTGGGTTTCCCAAATGTCATAATTATCGACATCATCAGCGGTCGAAGTTATTGACTGTGGTCAATGCTCTGGTTCTCGGTTTTCTTCAATGGATCGCTTAGTGTAGTTTATAGTTCTTGCCAAAGATGCTCCGTCTTTCATAAGCACAGAAGGGATGCCATCGTAGATGCACAGATGGCGATAGTGTAATATTATGGAGATGGTATTCATTGGTAGTTCGCACTCCGGGCTATAGCAGACCAGACTTAATGTCGAGGGGTAGCAGATGAAAAATCGATTATGATTGATTTTTGAATATAAAAAAAATCGATTATTAATCGATTAATTGTAATAATAAAATCGCGAATAAAATCGATTTTTACCTGTAAAAAAATCGATGTTAATCGATTATTTTTTCACATCCCTATTACAGATTATGTTTTTGTTTTGTTGTTTGTATGTACTTTCTTCACTCTGATCAAAATTTTAGGAGAAAAATTAATAAATCATCCAAAGTTATGAAGTGAAGTGAAAATATTTATATGGGCTACGCTACGTAGACAGAATCAAAATGTCTCTCGAAATCCCGTTGATGACCACCGATGAGGTATAGAAATCATAATTCGAAATAGAAATGTTCACCTAGCGTCAATATCGTACGTAAACAGCTTTTCAATGCAATCATTTTTTTAGGTGATTGAGCTAGATCCAGAGCAGTTACCTTCTGGAGAAGAGGTCCTTAGTATATTGCAGCAAGAACGCTCACAACTCAGCGTTTGGATCAATGTTGCTGTAAGTAAATATAACCTCAAACCTGTATTGGACAACACATATAAATGTCAACCAACTATTTTTCTTGTGTTCTATTTCAGCTTGCTTATTATAAGCAAAAAAAGATTGATGATTTCCTTAAAATCTTGGAATCATCTCGAGCAGATGCCAATATTGAATACAGGGACTTTGAGCGCGATCAGATGCGAGCTCTCGACATGTTGGCCGCATATTACGTTCAGGAGGCCAACAAGGAGAAGACGAAGGATAAAAAAAAGGAACTTTTCACAAAAGCAACACTTCTCTACACCATGGCTGACAAAATCATTATGTATGATCAGGTAAATATGCTTCATATTATAATTTAATTTCAGCTAAGATAGCTTGTGTTCAATCAGTTAATGCAGCACGGTTCACAATGATCAACAAATTCCATGAGTATCTAGAAGTATTCACAATAGGCAAAGAGGAAGCAATAATACCTGCCACATACATACATACATACAAACCCACTTGCAAAAGCTATAATAGGAAACTATCGGTACCAAAAAGATGAAAAGATGTCATATCCTGGAAAATATATTGTGGAGGAAGGAGGATTTAGTTCAGCTCCAAAATGCCACCCATCCACTTATCAGCTTAAACCCCTTCAACTGATCAGATATTAACAAAACAAAAAATGATTCATTTTTTTCAAGCCGATACTAAGTTTGAGCCCATAAAAAATGATATCTACTACATTGGGACATATGGGAAGTATACCCACCCACACTACCAAACAAAAATAAAATCTAATTCCATTCATAAATGACAGAGTTCTGAGGTACAAACTTAAAAATATTATTATACAACAGCATTGAAAACCTCCTCCTTTTTTGAAGTCAGTTGGTCAATCAGTATCATATAAAATAAGAACTGAACACATTAAATTCTTTCAATTCTTTCATGAGCTACAAGTTGGACAGCAGATCAGACTTATATGAATAGAAATAGTGTCGGTGCCTAGCATCTTTAAAATAATATGTTAGTAAATCCTGTGTTTATCAAAGTGTACATTAAATTATTTTCTTTTCTAGAACCATCTACTTGGCAGAGCATACTTTTGTCTTCTCGAAGGGGATAAAATGGAGCAGGCAGATGCACAGTTTAACTTTGTGCTCAACCAGTCTCCAAACAACGTTCCTTCATTGCTGGGCAAAGCATGCATTGCATTCAACCGCAAAGACTATAGAGGTGCACTGGCATTCTATAAGAAAGCCTTGAGGACAAATCCTGATAGTCCTGCAGCATTACGATTGGGCATGGGTCATTGTTTTATGAAGTTGAATAATCAGGATAAAGCCAGGTACCAGTATCCTACTAATAATATAATTGTGGATGTTTGTTTGGATGTTAAATGTTTATATGCGATCACATAATGCCACGATAATCGCAATACTGATTTTAATTAAACATCTAAATACATCTGTATAAATTTGAATTTATATAGATGTGGGTACAAATTTTAAATGGCACTGGTCAGGTCATGTAACTCGAATGTATCCAGAATGTTGATCAAAGCTCTTCACTCAGTGGGTGCCTGATTTGAGACGATGCTGCAAACCCAGGAAAAAATACGAAACAATCTGGATGCATTCCAGCCAACCTGTGCCTTGGAGTGAAAAGAGTGGCAGTTAAAGAGGAATACCTTTGTCTAGCAGTAGGAAATGACAAGAAAAAAAAAATTATGTAAATTTGGACCAGCATAATGATTCTGGAACTCTTGATACAATCTATGACTATCAGTTTCGATTAGCAGGCATTATTTCATTTGATTGGTATTGGGTATCTTTGGTTTCTATCAGTTTCTATTCATAAGAGAGCATGTTTTACAATAAGCCTCAACCTTCCGTGATACCAATTTATCAATTGTAACTGAAAGCTGTTAGTATCAATGCTTTGATAGTATCAGAATTCTATAGTCTGGCTGGATGTAACATTTTAACAATACATACAATACTCACATTGGATCCTTCTTCCTCTGAAGTTAGGAGCTACAAACAATTGCTCATGTACTATTGTGCAGATAAATGATGGATACAGATGTATAACCTTGAAGCCCGATACAGATAGCACCAAGGATAGTTTCACAAATGTATAAAGCCTGGGCTAGGTCCTACCAATATACTTTTTATATATAAATGTACTCTACTCAAAAATAATTTATTATGATTTTATAAATGCTTATTTTCTCATTTTATTAAGTCAATATACGCGAAACTCAACAATAACTAAAAACAGATAACAAATATAATAATAATAAAAACTTTAACAAGGCTTGAAATTACAATTTGCGTGTTGTTATCGAGTGTTCTGCTATGAGTAAGCGAGATAAGACGATCCCACAAAAAAAGCGAGTGAGCGAGGCAGTTATACAACGCTGTCTTCGTCAATGTTGGGGATTGGCGCTAAATCATACTGCGAGTGCTGTTGTTCGATTGAAATGTTAAACTCCATATTCAAAACAATCTAACAAGATTGTTATTTCCTTACCTAATGTTTTGGTTACATTTATAAGTTTTATATTTTTTTTATTTGATTTCCCTATAAATTTTAACTTTAAACATTCAGGCATAATGTACCTTTAAAAATTTTACTTACCTACATAAATAGACTTACTACTATTTACTTAGTTTAAAAAACCTTTCTTTATTGGCATCAAATATTTAATTGTACCTTGTAAACACAAAATACGATTTTCGAATAAAATAGTTTCATTAATTTTTATTTGATTGTTGTTCATTGTAGAAAAGCCACATCCCTAGATCCCTCCGCACCCCTCCCTTGCCTTACATTTGACCTAAAAATTGATTCTGTGCTTCTTGCAGCCACCTTCCGAGGTACAAAGATCCAGTGTGAGTGTACATTTGTATGAGTGAGCGGCAATTAAATATACCAACCAGATACAAACGAATATTAATTATACATCGAAAGTGTCTCTGTCTGTCTGTTTCTTGTTTGTTACCTCTTCCTAGCTAAAGGACTGGACAGATATGTGTATATTTGGTAATAAGAAAGATTGTATCTTGGGAACAGAGATGTTACTTTGTGTGTAGGTACCACACGAATACGCGGGTAGCAGGCTAGCTAGCATATCTTCAAGCATTTACAGGACATAAACTAGGACGACAATTATTAGGTTACATTAAAAAACGATTAGTCCACGACTTATTATTTTAATAGTTATTTAAAACCAGTGTGGGAAAAGAAGAGAAGATAGTAAGTAGAGTGTATCTACTACAGTGAAAGAAGTTCATTATCTTAACAGACTTTGCCAGCAAGATCAATTTGAATCAATGTATCTATCTATGTTTGTGTAATTTTAGAATGGCTTTTGAACGAGCGTTGCAGCTTGACTCACAATGCGTAGGTGCTCTAGTGGGCCTTTCGATCCTGAAGCTGAACCTGCAAGAGAATGAGTCCAACAAGATGGCTGTCATCATGCTGTCTAAAGCCTACGCTATTGACCCCAAAAACCCTATGGTTTTGAATCATTTGGCTAATCATTTCTTCTTCAAAAAGGTATTATTTACTTTAGGAATATAATATTCACAAAATATCGAATAGCTAGGCTAGACACCGGATAGTCAACAATCCGGTATTAAGACATTTTCTGAACCGAATATCATTGTTCTAAAGGTACGGTACGATTCATTGTTTCGATAAATCTGACGAAAATCGTAAGGATTAATCGCTTCAAAACTACCACTTCATACGCGAAACAATTCGTCGTTACGATCGATCATTTATTGGTTTGAAACGGAACGATAAAGACGTACTCAAATTAAATACCTTCTTATAATTACATTCTTTTCCTTACCTATATGGCTATACGGCTACTTATGCGGCTGCAGACGAAAAGAAAAAACCTAGAAAAGTGTGTGTTAAGAAATGGCTAATAAAGCGAAATCAGTATTCGCATGTCAATATTTTAAAGGAATTAAGTTCCCATCCAAAGATTGCAGTGGCCGGCGTCAGACTGAGACATAAATTGCATCGTTGATCGCAAAGAGCCATACACTGTCGATTCATCGGAACGATATTCATGATTGCACGATTTCCGATATCGTCATCGATTAAGTAAATCATTAACGATCTTAACACACTGTCCATTCGTGGTTTCGATCGGTCTAAAACGGATCGAAAAGAAAAATCGTACCGTATAGGGGCCCTTAACCCAATCCTCCGGTTATCAGACCTTGTCCACTTTGTCTGTCGCATCTGCAATTACGTTAATAATACGTAAGTAAAAACCCGTGTTTCTCTAAAAGTATTTATTATCATATTCGAACCCGCTTAGGATCGGAAATCGAACTCTAACATTTGACCACCGGTGAGCTATATTTGCTACTTATGCTAATTATTTTCTCAGGATTACAACAAAGTGCAGCATTTAGCACTCCACGCATTTCACAACACAGAGAACGAGGCCATGCGAGCAGAGAGCTGTCACCATCTCGCACGCTCGTTCCATGCTCAAGGCGACTGTGACCAAGCCTTCCAGTATTACTACCAAGCCACTCAGTTCGCGCCAGCCAACTTTGTTCTACCGCACTATGGTCTGGGGCAGATGTATATATATAGAGGGGATACTGAGAATGTAAGTATAAATAAACTAGACCCAAACTAAGCATAACTTGTACTATGGGAACCAGATAACTGATAGAATACTTTCATATTTTTTAAATACTTATAATGCTTTATAACACCCAGACATGAAACAAACATCTATGTTCATCGCACAAATGTTAGTCTTGGGAGGGGAAGGAACCTAAAACCTACAGCACGGAAGGCAGAGCCAGTACCAATTGAGCTGAGGCTGGTCATAGCTTGTTCTATGACTTACTAGAGGCTAGGCCAGGCGATTATGGAATTTTAATACTATCAAAACTAACAATACTTCATACTAACAGCCCGTAGTTACTATTGACTGATATTAGGAAGGTTGATGTTGATGGTATTGTTTTTTAATGTATGTATTTACAAAAAAAAGTATATTAAGTAGTATATCAGTCATGTGGAGTCAGTCATAACACAAGCTCTGCTTACTTTGGGGCCAGATGATACTGTGTGAATTGTCTGGTATTATTTTTATTATATATTGTAAGTCATGCTGTTATATGTACTATTCCCTATTCATTTCCACAGGCAGCCCAATGCTTCGAGAAGGTTCTAAAAGCTCAACCTGGAAACTACGAAACGATGAAGATATTAGGCTCACTGTACGCTAACTCCACATCACAGTCGAAGAGAGATATAGCGCGGCAACACTTGAAGAAAGTCACAGAACAATTCCCTGATGATGTCGAGGCGTGGATCGAGTTGGCGCAGATTTTGGAACAAAATGACTTACAGGTTATTTTCGGATGTGAATTATAATACCACCTTAGAATGCCTACAAAAATACTAGTGCATCTCTTCTACTTATTTAAGTGCTATGCGAAGAATGCAGTTATTATATATATATGCAGTTATATGCACCTGCTCCTCATTAACGCAGTCTTCTTAATCTTCTTGTACGACTCGACAGCTATCTTGTCTCTTGGTTCATGTAGCCGATGTAGGGAAAGTTGAAGGTAGAAGAGGAAGCGGATTATCACCTTCCTCTTCCTCTTTCAGTCGACCCACCCGATGGTGGGGGGTTGTCCTACGCTTCGTTTTCCTGCCCTTGGTCGCCATTCGAGAACGGTTATCAGTTCTGCATGCTATATGGCCTGCCCATTACTATTTAGTGGCTCGGTAATTGAAGGAATATTAGCCATAAAAGAAATACAAATATTATGTATTTTCAATATGTTGCCTCCTTCCTTGCTTCAAATTGTTTTTAGTTTTATAATTTAATTATGAAATAATGGCCTCAATTCAGTTGTTTCGCTAGAGTGACTAAAATTTCCTAAAACAAAAACGATCTTATTTTGTTTGCATTAAAGTCTGAATTAAAATAACATTATTTAGTGACACTTCCTAGTGAAACTGCGGTTATTTTCCGCAGTTTTTAATCAACACTTCTATACATATTTTTCAATAAAGGAATGAATTACTTGGAATAAAAATTATAGCAGTAAAACAAAAAATAATTTCAACTTATTTTATAACTGTGATTTAAAATGGTTACTCTAATTTGAACATTATTGGTAGCAGAATAAGGTCGTCCATATTTTAGAAAATTTTAGCTAGTCCGGCGAAACAACAGAATTGCCAGCAATACCTAATTTTATAAATGAACCAACCGAATTGCCACAAATGTCTAAAATGTTCAATAATCATCATCTTCAAGTTGACGTCGTTTGAACTTGCAGCTTACACTAAATGGCGGAAAGTAAGCTTGTTAAAGCTTGTTAAGTTTTTATCAGAATACCTTATTTGATTTGTTTTCTGATTAAAATATTGCGATTTGACTATAGCGCCGTGACTACGCGCTAAGTCCATTTAATCAAGGGGAATCGCCTTACCACTATACTTGAGTATCTTACCCCTTGATGTACATGGAATGTATATTTGTAACAATTAAAGCTCAAATAAAGTTCACAACAGGACAAGCAGACGTACCGCTCAATACCATCCTTACCATGCAAGTCTACCACTATTACGAACAAAGCGCTTTGCTTTCACATTTATAATGCGTACAGCCAAGGATTGGAATACTTTGCCGTCGTCTATTTCCTGAAAACTATATTCTGAGTCATTTCAAGTCAAGAGTGAATAAGTGTCTTCTAGACTTTCGTACCTCATCGTCGGCCGTATCGTCGCTTACCACCATGCGAGATCGTGATCAAACGATGATTAAAAAAAAGTATTATTGTTCAATACTCATTTCAGGGTTCCCTAAACGCGTACACTACAGCAATGAAAATACTAAAAGAGAAGGTGGACGCGGATATACCTGCGGAGATCCTGAACAATGTTGCTGCTTTGCATTATCGACTGGGGAACTTAAGCGACGCTAAGAATTATCTAGAACTTGCTCTGCAGCGGTAAGATCCATACTAATATTACCAGATGACTGATATAATACTAATATATATCTATTAAATACATATGATATTTTTTAACAAATTATTTATATTACAGCGAGAAGGCCGATGCAGATACGTTAGACGCGCAATACTATAACAGTATATCAGTTACTACGATGTACAATCTGGCGCGACTGAACGAAGCATTATGTGTTTACAACAAAGCTGAAAAACTGTATAAGGACATATTAAAGGACCATCCTAATTATATAGACTGCTATTTGAGGTAAGCACGTTTTCATGACCACTATAAAATCTCTTCGGAGAGAGCTAGTAAAGGTACGTTTACATGCGTTTTGAGCTCTGAATTTGCAAATTTTTTCCTATTTGCGAAGTATTTGGCGATATCTGTATATACTTGGTACCTGTTACCATTGCCATTAAGTCCGTCTAGCCTAAAAATACAAATACATCGGAGGAGCGTTCACTTTGATATGTATCATCTTTCAATCAGCCTGCAATGGGAGTGATTTCGTGAAAAGGGACGGAAGTGTATAACCGGAAGCTGGGGAAGCGCGCTCTATTTGATATGACCAATGAGCGCGTGCGGTGGTATGGTTGGCCGTTAGATGGTACCAACCCATTTTCCGAGAGGTTGGTACTGTCAGCCAACAGTGTGTGCGTGTGTGTGACGAGAAAGAGGGAAATAGAAAACGCATCAGCTGTCCGCTTAACCTACAGTGTTGTGTATAAACTGCTAAATAAATTATTACATGATGTAAATGTTGCTTATTACCAAGGTGAGATGTCAGATGTTACACATTATATTCGACTACTGCAATCATAATCTAAATGTTGACACATTTTACACGCAAAGTTGAAGGAATAATAAAAGCTATAAATAAATAATGCTGTACATTGCACACAGCATCATCTGGCCCCAAAGTAAGCAGAGCTTGTGTTATGGGTACCACATGAATGATATACTACTTATATATATATATATATTTTTAAATACATACATATATGTTCTATGTATACATAGAAACACCCAGATCCGAGACAAATACTTGCAGATCATACAACAGAACATGCAGAACATTTGTACCGTGGAGGTCAGAGGTCGTCTATTTATCCAGATTTCTTGTTCCAGATTAGGTTGCATGGCTCGCGACAAAGGTCAAATCTACGAAGCATCAGATTGGTTCAAAGAAGCATTGAATGTAAACACGGAGCATCCTGATACATGGTCGTTGCTAGGGAACCTACATTTAGCCCAACAGGAGTGGGGTCCAGGTCAGAAGAAGTTCGAGAGGATACTGCAAAACTCTTCGACGTCGAGTGATGCGTATTCATTGATCGCTCTCGGTAAGTTCTAGTATTTCGGGGTAGGACTCTTTAGCCGGCCGTCTTCGTGGGTATCACCGCATTGTAGTTATAACACCCAACCCAGGTTGGATATCCACCCAACCTTTGGCAAATTCGTAGAAAGGTGCTTGAGTTATTGAGAACACTACAAAACAAAATAAGAAATTTAAGCCTTAGTGCATATACATCAATTAATAGTGTCTTGCAATCGGCGGTCTTAGCGTGGTTACGATTTCTACCAGACAACTGTGGCCAGTGGCCAACTCTTATGACTGAGTAAATAGACCGGTCAAAGACCTCTACCATGGCCTAACAACTTGCGGCCTAACTTATAAACGCCTCTCAAATTGAACACGGCCTAAACACTGCTTAAGATTCGCCCTCTCACTATTTGTCACCATCTTACTAAATGGATGGCAATATACATATTAAGCCGTGGTTTACGTTTGTCAGATGTTGAGTGAGCTTTTATCTACACTCGTGAGTAGCTGAATCGACCCACCCCTACAAAATGTACAAAGTGTAACTTTTTTCGAAGCAAAGCAACAACTTAGCGGCTTTTTCTGATGTTGTATCAATAGTGGTTGTTAGTCGGCGATCGTAACTTGCGTAGGTGTGTTTAGGTCAAGGTTGGTAAGCGACTGATAAGTGTCCACTTCTTGTAAGGGGTTGAAACGGGCGAAATTTCACGGATACACGGATATAAAGATATCAAAAAAAATATTACTGAATGAACTTAAAATATAATGGTGTTATTTTAAAACCTAAAGATCAAGCTTTTCAAAAAATATGTATTTCATATACATATTTATGAAATACATATTTTATACATAGTGAAGGTTTGGAAGTCAGTAAAATAAACTGACAGTGCTCAAAACCCAAACTAATTGAAAATTGAATTCGAATACCAATTGAAAAATTGATGGTGTCTTGATCAATAACATTAGCTACGCCGATGATATGTGCTACTGAGCCCATCATTCAGTGCTCTCAGAAAACTGCTCGGGATCTGTGTGAGATATGCGGAGGCTCACGGGCTCAGATACAATGCAAGCAAAAGTGAATTAATGGTCTTCAGATCAGGCTCTAAAACTTAGGTACCACCATCCCGCCGGTAATCCTGAAGGACAGAGAGCTGTAGAGAGTAGCTTGCTTTAAGTATTTGGGCCATTGGGTAACCGAGTCTATTAAAGATAATATTATTATGGACATGGACAGGGAACGCAGGGCATTATCCATTAGAGCGAACATGCTGGCCCGTAGGTTTGCGCGCTGCGCCAGGCAGGTAAAAGGCAACACTTTTCAGAGCTTACTGCCAGGCGTTTTATACGTGCAGCCTTTGGGTCAAGCACACCAAAAAGTCCTGGAATGCCCTGCGGATCCAGTACAACAACTCGTTTAGGATGCTGATTCTGCAGCGCGTCAGGAATGTTTGCTGCGTACAGCCAAGGATTGGAATGCTTTGCCGTCGTCTGTCGTTCTTGAAAACTACAATCTAGGACTCTTCAAGTCTCGAGTAAATAGGTGTCTTCTAGACCTGCGTGCCCCATCGTCGGCCACATCGTCGCTTAACATCAACATCAGGCGAGATCGTGGTCAAACGTAGGTTTATTGAAAACAAAAAAAATAAAAAAAGTTTGCTGACGCACGAGTAGACGGATTCGCGGCGATAATGCGCGGCAGATCTGCGTCCCTGATGCGCCGGGTGCGCGACAGCTCCAACACCTACCTACAGCTCATTGCCCAGAGGCTGGACACTGACTGTTTCTTTATGGAACACTGGACTGGACAAGAGTGTATATTGTACTCTCTTGACCAGTGTGCGATAGTTAGGGTTACTTTTATTTTAATTATAATCAAATATGGACACTTTAATTAATTTTTCAAACTAATTTATAATATGATGTTGTCTGAAATAAACATAATGAATGAAAACCATCCGGCTAGCAAAGTAATTTAGAATTTCAATTATTTTTGAGTTTATATACTCGTATATAAATTTGCTCAACCTTGATCTGGACTCTGGAGTATGCAACTCGTCACCAAATTACAGCAGATGTATCGCGTTTGGGTCTTTACGCTATCCTTGATGAAGGAAGTCCAATGTATGAAGGAGTGAAAGGGGACGAAACTATGTAACAGGAAGCTATTTGATTTAACCAAGGACCGCGTGCGGTGGTAGAGTTGGCCGTCAGATGGTATTTCTTACAGGTTCCCATTTCTTAGAGGTTGGTACTGCCGTGACGAGAAAGAGAACGCATCAGCTGTGCGCTTAACGTCCAGTGTTGTTTATTAAGTGCGCTGTCATATAAATTAACTCAGTATATAATGTTAATATTGCCTATTACCAAGGTGACATATCAGATGTCTTTTTTTTAGACGTTTTTTTTTAAATCTTGTTGATGTTGATGAAATTCGTTTGACAGGAAATGTCTGGCTTCAAACCCTTCACCAACCGTGTCGTGAGAAAGACAGAGAGAAGCGACATCAGGATCGAGCGCTCACTATGTACAAACAAGTGTTGATCATAGATCCTAAAAACATATGGGCTGCGAACGGGATCGGATGCGTTTTGGCGCATAAGGTAAGCCATTACGGTAGATATTAATGTAGTTGTTTCTGTGACTATGGTTGATTGTAATAAGTTGGCCACGCGTATAATTAATAATAACCCTATCAGAAGCCTCTTACCGGTTAAACCGGTAGATTATTAGTAACAGCTTGATGTGTAAACTTCAAAACACTCATGAAAGCTCTATACTTACTATAATAATGGTATTAGATTGGTTAAGGACCTGACCTCTGTCTCTCTGTTTGTCTTCTCTGTGCGTGGTCCGACACGTGCTTGGGCAATTTATTAAGTGTAAGTACTGATAACCTACAACTTTAGTACAACATTTTTGAATTTATCTGAAGTATAAAATCGCATATGTATTCTGAGCTATATTATATACAAGCTGTTACTCCCGACTTCGTACGCGTATGCTTAGAACTTTTATTTAATTTTTGGAAGGAATGCATTCTGTGCATCTAAAGAAGTTTAATCCCCTATTTTACCCCCTTTGGGAATTATTTTGCAAAAATGTTGAAATGCATATTTCTTTATTTCTTACCAAAAGCCTAAATATAAATTTTCAGCTCCCTAACTTAAGGAAATATGAGTTGCCCAAACAAACTTTCTATTTTACCCCTTCAAGGTGGTTTTTTGAGACAAAAAGTTCAAAAAGTAGCCTATGTTCTTCCCCCGTATGCAATACATCTTCTTACAAAATTCATCAAGATCCGTTCAGCCGTTTAGCCGTGAAAACGTAACAAACAGACAGACAGAGTCACCTTCGCATTTATAATATTAGTATAGATATATTGTACTGTAATTTGAACTCTATTGTCCGTGTCATAGGGTTGCGTGAACGAAGCGCGAGACATCTTCGCCCAAGTCCGCGAAGCTACAGCGGACTTCCCCGATGTTTGGATGAATATCGCTCACATCTACGTCGAACAGAAGCAGTATATCAACGCTATACAAATGGTGAGTTATCTATTTAATTACATGGTATAAAAAATGTGGTACATCAAATCAGCAAAGCCATGGTAGCGATCGATACCGCCTTCTGATCTTAGGATGAGGAGTCGAATACGTTTATGTAAAGAATTTTTTTCAGTTGTATAGATGTTTTGAGATGTAGTTGATATATTTAATAACTAGCTGCTGTCCGAGGCTTCGCAAGCGTGGTACCTACATAAAAAGTTGCCTATGTCCTTCTACAAAGTCCCACAAAATTCATTGGACGGACAAACGCGCTACTCACCACTACGATTTTTGAAGGTTTCGAAGGGATGCCATCATCAGATCCTGGTTTCCTTATCATGGTACCACCCTTGGGATGCCTTTCCAACAAAAAATAATCATTGAAATCGGTTCATAAACAACGAAGTTATCCGCTAACACATATAAAAATATATTATACGGTCGAATTGAGAAATCTCCTTTTATTTGAAACCGGTTAAAAATGAACACGATTACAAATATTTGGTTACAGTACGAGAACTGCATCCGCAAGTTCCGGATGCACTACGATGTGGAATGGCTCACGTGGGTGGGCAGGGCTCACACGTTAGCCGGCCGCGCCGGCGCCGCGCGAGGGGCCTTGCTGAGGGCTCGTCGGGTCGCGCCACACGATCCTGCCCTGGCATATAACACGGCTCTGACATTGAGAAGAAGAGCCGCTTTAGTACTGAAGGACGAGAGATCGGATTTGCCGCTTGTTTTGCGCGCGGTACACGAGCTGTCTGTATCGCACAGGTATGTCATGGTCACATAGATATATACTGCCGGATATTTCACAGCATCATCTGGCCCCAAAGTAAGCAGTGTTTGTGTTATGGGTACCACATGACTGATATTCGGGTTATAGTGACCTCGCGTAATCCTAAGTTTCGAAGACATGTGCGAAGTGCACGAATGGAGCCTCTTCTTATTATGTCACTAGTTATTTCGAACGAGTGTGGTGAAAGAATTAAAGTGCGCCTCAGATGCCCCTTTCGTGAACTTGGCACATGTCTGACTTTTTAGGCTCTACGACATACCGGTTTCTTCACGATGTGTTAAAGTACTGGCACATACATTTTCCGATCAGAAGAATCCATTAGCATGTATTCGATCCCACAACTTTAGGATCGGAAGGCGAGGCCACTACCACTATAGACCACCGGTTGTCTGCGCCAGACTTTAATCCTTTCACCACACTGCTTTGAAATAATTAGTGTAACGATAAAACTAATCTAATGTGGCCTTAAAATCTGTTGTTATTTATATTAACGTTTGACTATTGTCAAATTTGGGAGAAGATGATGATTGAATATTTTAGACATTGCTGACAATTCTGTTGTTTCGTCGGACTAGCTAAAATTATCTAAGATATGGACAACCTTATTTTGCTACCAATAAAGTTCAAATTAGAGTACCCATTTTAAATCACTGTTCTAAAATAAGTTAAAATTATTTTTTTGTTTTGTTGCTATAATTTTTATTCCAATTAATTCCTTTATTGAATATAATGTATAGAGGTGTTGATATAACCTGCGGTAAACAACCGCAGTTTTAATCAACACCTTACATGATGACTAAATTGAGCTAAAACACGTCAGTTATACGTTAATTTAGGAAGTATCACTAAAAAATGTTATTCTAATTCAGTCTGATTCTAATTAATTCTAATTAAATGTCACTTTCATGCAAACAAAATAAGATCGGTTGTGTTTTATGAAATTTTAGTTACTCTAGCGAAACAACTGAGTTGAGGCCATTGTGTAAAATTATAAATCTAAAAGTTACTATAAAAACCATTTGAAACGAGAAAGTAGGAGGTAAAATATTCAAAACACATACTTATCCTTATCGCACGGTACGGGCCTGGCGGATGGGGGGCTAGGCTAAAAAAGTGTAAGATTTTTCAGTCACGACATTTCGTCACGACCTTTGCTTTGGTGAAGACGGTTATCCATAGGGTGACACGAATGAATTAATTAGATGAACGAATGAATTAGATGAATTGAATGATCATTACATAGTATAAAACAAAGTTGCCTCCCGCTGTCTGTCTGTCTGTCTGTGTGTTGTATGCTTAGATCTTTAAAACTATGCAACGGATTTTGATGCTGTTATTTTTTAATAGATAGAGTAATTCAAAAGAAAGGTTTATATGTATAAAACATGCATAATATAGTAGAGAAACACTCAAAATTTTAGAGGTTTCTTATGTGGTGTCGTAAATAAACACATTTTTTGCGCTTACATTTCAAACGCTGACTGAACCCTACGAGATAGATCAAAATAATGTACTACAGTATTGTACACCTTAAAAAGGTCTACAAAAAAGTCCGCGATGGTATATGGCTATCTCTTAGGAATAACCATTCTGTAGTATATTTAGTATCAGCATTGCACCCGTGCGAAGCCGACTGCGAAGCCGGGGCGGGTCGCTAGTCAATAATAATATATTACGTTAGGAACTTCGTTCCAACCGAGTGTTCCACAATACTCACGCATTTTCTATAACTATTATTTATTCAATTAACGATCAGTTACCCGATAAATAATAATAATAATACCAGACATTTCACACAGCATCATCTGGCCCCAAAGTAAGCAGAGCTTGTGTTATGGGTACCACATGACTGATATACTACTTATATACTTTTTTTTTTGTAAATACATACATATTATACATAGAAACACCCAGACCCGAGACAAATACTTGCAGATCATACAAACATTTGTCCCGCGGCGGGAATCGAATAAATAACGGTAATAAGATTTTTTTTCATACAAAAGTTAATTTGTACACCGTCTAAGATAACCTTTTTTATATTCAGATATTCAGACTAATACCTACGTAACTGATTTGCTTTTCCTTGTGTTCCAGATATTTCCAGCGTCTGAGCACTGCGGGCGGCGAGACCGGCGCTGTGGGAGGCGTGGGTGGAACCGCCGCCGCGGCTGAAGCTCGCACGTGTGCCGACCTGCTCTCGCAGGCGCAATGGCACGTGGCGAGAGCGAGACGACAACACGACGAGGAGCTCACGCTGCGTGACAAGCAGCGCGAACAACGCGAGGCCTTCAGGAAGCAACAGGTATTGTACTAGTGTCGTATGTGTCAGTGGGAGAGCTAATAATTACGTTTTAAAAACTAAAAAGAAAACCGACATCATTGAATGAAATTTGAGCTAATACATTTTAGTGGAAAGTAGATGTATTTTGTATATATACAGGGCGTCCCACGGATATGCCACATGGAGGGAAAGTACTTTTAATATTGTAGATGGAACATTTTACTGATAAAAGACATTATTTGAATTTAAAAAACAATTTAAACTGCATTCATAGATATCTAAATAATAACATGGTTGAACCGGAAATCGAACCCGTTACATGAGAAAAATAATCACCCTGTAGCTTTATCATACAGATCAAAAGGCTTCATCATAAGGATTATTTTTTGCTAAATAACATAGTGTCACAAATAAAAGGAAGACCATGAATTTTAACATTTTTAATACAAAATTAATCATGTTATCAAATGCTCAAAATGAGTCCCTTCCTGTTGAATACAAAGTCGCACTCTTTTGATTATTTCGCTCCCTGTCGATTTTTTGATCTTGTTGTGGTGGATATTAAAATAATACGTCTTTCGAAGTTCTAAGTTCCGCTTGTAGCTCGTGGACACTTTCATACTGGTTCTTGTAAACAAATTTTTTTACATAACTCCATAAAAAAATATCTAACGGGGTTAGATCTGGGTATCTCGGCGGCTATCTTATTTGTCCATTTGTCCCGATCCAGGGATGAAAGTGTTCATTGAGATAGTCCCTTGTTCTGTGACTGTTATGAGCCGGAGCCCCATCTTTCTGAAAAGTAAGGTTTGTCGTTCTGCAACCGGAAGATTATTTATCTCATTTCTTAAAATCTCAAGTACTTCTAGAAATAAACAATTTCTATTCTATTCTATTCTAAATACCTTTCCGTATTCAAATGCCCTTCGTAAAAATGAACTAAGAGGACTCGGTTTTTTACAATCCCAACCGTTAAACGAAAAATGCTCTTTATTATTAGTCTCGCGGATACGTAAGGGATTCTCCCTGGAACAAATGCGATTATTGTGTCGCCTGTACAT
The DNA here is from genome assembly GCA_948098915.1 of Lampropteryx suffumata. Lineage (NCBI taxonomy): Eukaryota > Metazoa > Arthropoda > Insecta > Lepidoptera > Geometridae > Lampropteryx > Lampropteryx suffumata. Next base: position 15,164,604 of record OX402557.1, on the reverse strand, counting down.
ACCATTATTGCTGTAGTTTGTCTCGTCTGACCAGATACAATTATTTAGAAAATACTGATCCTCTAGGGTGAGCCTCTCGATTTTGTGGCAGAAAATAAGTCGTCTTTCAGCATCACCGGTCAGTAATATTTGTACTAATCGCCCTTCAATGTAACTTTTGAATTTGTATTTTTTTAGTACACGGTGTATTTTGCTTTTCGAAACTCCGATTACTTCTTCACCTTCCCTCACTGAACTTTTAGGATTTGCCTCAAAGTATATCAAGATGTCGAATTCATCGTCAGTGTTTATCATTTGGTGCCGCGGTTGCGGTAAGCGATGATCGAAACGTCCCAAATTTTGGAGATTATTCACCAACCGTTTCATAATAAATCGAGATGGTGTATTTCTATCAGGATATCTTGGGCGGTGCCATTGTAAGGCTAATGTTATGTTTTTGTGGTTCAAAAAGTATGCTTCCATTAAATCAAAATTATTTTGATACGCCATGGTTATGTAAAAAAAACTCGCAATACAATGCAAAAATCCTACAATGAAAATCAAATAAACAAAAAAATAAAAGTTTGAAAATGGAACACATTTTTTAATTTCTTTATAATCAGCCAGCCGCATTGCGATGGACAAAATAGTTTACGCGTCTCTCGGCTCAGGATACGGCTCGATTAGTTGCATACAACCTGGTACTACTACCTACTAATTACGTAATGAGTACATGAGTTGTTCGTTCTCCGATTTTCAAACGTGAGTAGCAATAAAACTAGTTTAGAATAAAAGTGAATAATAATAATTCAATGTATTGTACAATTTGACATGCCAATGTTACGTTAATGTAACGAAATGGTTAAATAAATAAACTAAACTAAACTAAAACTATCCCTTTATCATTTTATCATGCACTTAAATTATAATAGGGAAATGATGCGTACTTCTCAAGTGGGTACATTTATTAGTAATAGGTACTTATGATAATGTCAGTTGTATGTCCTTACGGCAATGTCAGCTTTTCATTTTTCTGAACAAAATTTACATCAAATGTTAAAATTCATGGTCTTCCTTTTATTTGTGACACTATGTTATTTAGCAAAAAATAATCCTTATGATGAAGCCTTTCGATCGGTATGATAAAGATACAGGTGATTATTTTTTTCATGTAACGGGTTCGAGTTCGGTTCAACCATGTAATTTTTTAAATATCTATGAATGCAGTTTACATTGTTTTTTAAATTCAAATAATGTCTTCTTTAAGTAAAATGTTCCATCTACAATATTCAAGGTACTTTCCCTCCATGTGGCATATCTGTAGGACGCCCTGTATAATATGGTTAGGCCAAATAAACGCAGCGCTCCAATGAGACAGCGAGGTATCGAAGTACACGAAAACATCATCGATGTATACAATTTATAGATTTTCGTTTATTTTTCAGCTCGACCGATTTTGATAAAATTTCACCTGTGAAGTATATCCTTTCAAACAAAAAAAATCGGTTCAGGCGTTTTCGAGTTATCGGTGAACATACATAAAAAACAATAAAGATTCCGACGAATTGAGAACCTCCGCCGTTTTGACGACCTCTGTGGCGCAGTGGGCTAAGATCCGGCTGAGACACAGAAGGTTTCGGGTTCGATTCCAGCGCGGGACAAATGTTTTTATGATCTGCAAGTATTTGTTTCGGGTCTGGGTGTTTCTATGTATAATATGTATGTATTTACACAAAAAAAGTATTAAGGTAGTAATATCAGTCATGTGGCTGCCATAAAGCTTTGCCAACCTTAGGGCTAGCCCTAAGGTTGGCAAAGCTTTATGGCAGCTTTATGATAATGTTGTGTTAAATGTCCAGCATTATATATTTTATTTTATTTATTACAGGAAGATGAACGTCGCAAGCAACAAGAACAAGCAGCGAAGAGCTCAGTGGAGATGCTTCAGAAGCGTCAAGAGTATAAAGAGAAGACTAAAAGCGCCCTTATGTTCGCCGATATGCCCCAAGAGGGTAAATCTAAGGGTAGGGGGCGAAGGCGCGATGAATACTTGTCTGATTCACCCTCTGGCAGCGAACGGCCGAGGGAAGAAGGGTGAGTGAACATGATAAGCCTTCTAAAGTTCAAACATTCTTTATTGAAGTGATAACTTCTTATGGGAGGGTAAACCGTTTCGTAACGTAACGCGTTACGGCGCCAGTCTGTCTGGCTTCCCTTTCTCTCACGCATACGGCAGCGGTAGGCAGGCTCCTCCTCACTCTAACCCACAGCGCGAGTTATCACTTTTTAAATCACCACTTTGAATCGACTGGTTATATACTTGGTGAATTTAATGCCGGTTCCTCTTAAACCCAGTTCAATGAGAAACCGCCATGAAACTTTTTGCTCCTTGCAAATTTTGTTATTGATACCGAGTAGAGTTGGAGCAGATTCATCCCAAGCTGTTTTGTCATCTTAATAATTTGTTATTTTATAATAAGCTTTGTTGAGACAGTTTCTGTTTTATTTTGTTTTTAAATTATACATACAAATCTAACACGTCGCTTGGGACTTTGTTAGAGCGTACATATTGCCATATAAAAGATTTACTAACCATAGCGAGATTTACTACCCGAATCAATGCACTGTTGCGTTTTCTATAAATAACGAAATAATAAACTATCGCTGTCCCTTACGTATTAATGTAAAAAGCAAAAGGACAACAACAATTAGTTTTAGTTAAGAAATACATTAATAAGTCTAATAAGTATTTTGAATCTGATATAATTTTGAACGTTATTGCAGTGCTCCTCGCGAAAAGAAAAAGGATCGCAAAAAACGCGAAGGAGAAGGAAGGAAAGGCAAGGGAAGGAAACGACGCGAGCGAGGTTCTGGCACTGACAGCGACCCGCCGAGGAAACGAGGCAGGAAGAAGGTGAACTATTACTTATAACCCTCGTAATACAGTGCACTTTAGCTTGGCAACTGCTACTTTAGACAAGTAAAAATATCCGTTTTTTTTTGTCAACCTCGCACTAAATTTCCGATCTAATTTTATTTTTTATAAGGTTTAGGGTTACTTACTGAGCATATAATGCTGACAGATCCAGGTGCAGCTCAAGCGTCAAGCGCCATCTTGATCAAGTTTTTGGCCGATATCTCGGAAACTATGTGCTTTAGGACAATAGTTATTGTGACCATTATTGTAGAGAATAAAATTTCGCATCTTTTATTACCTGTTAACTTTTTTGTAAAAATTACCGTTTACGATTTATGACCCATTCAATGAACCGGGTTTTCTATCTCGGCTTCTATAATGGATTAATCAATTAAATGTATCTATCCTTTTTTAAAGATTAGTTTATTCTCTACAACTTTCGTTTAAAACAAAAAAAATGGATCGGAAATTAAGTGCGAGGTTAAATTCTATATAAACAGGATTACAGGCCTACATATTTTATTTTATTTTTTTGCCGCATCATTTAGTTCTACTACTTTTTCTATCATCTTTTTCATATAGTCGGATAACATCTTTTTTTTTTAAACTTGAGACTATTTTAACAAACTGCTACCTTTACGTAATAACCTAGCAGATTATCAGATTATACTAAATGGGTCCAAATTAATGTCAACAGGGTGAAAAGGGCATCGGTCGCCGCGAGAAGGCGAAAGCGAAGGCTGCCGAAGAGAAACTCAGCGCTAAACAACGCTCCAAGATCGTGTCCAAAGAAACAATATCCACGTCTGAATCGGACTCTGATGTATCTCGTAAATCCCGTAGCCGCAGTCCACCTACAGACAAAGGCAGGAAGAGGATTGTCTCCGCCTCTGACAGTGACAGGTGATTAATCTGACAGTGACAGTTGAGTAAATAAGCAAGTTATCTAAGATTCTTCGTCTGCCATTTCATAAAGTAACATAGCACTTCTAAATTAATTATTTTTCTCGTGGTATTGAATGTTTTATTCGGTAATCTTAGCGGAATTTCAATCAATAAATTGTGACTTTATAGCACAAGTATAGACAGCTGAATTGTAAGTGTATTGTGTTGCAATGCCATTCCGCGCATAATTTTTTTGATTTTTCTTTAATTTATGATGGTGTTTATAAAACAGTCATGTTCATTAAAGGTTTTCTATCTTCAATCATTTTTAATAGCGTTTGTTCTCTTGTTTTTTTCTTAAATGCAGCTTTTTTCTACTTATAATAAATATGCATTTGTTATACTTTAACAGGTCAAGATCTCGTTCGAAGAGCAGGTCTAAATCTCGAAGTCGGTCTCGTTCGGGCTCAGCTAAGAGCAGGCGTTCAAGATCCAAAGGCAGATCGAGGTAACAGAGGCAGATATATTCTACTAGCTTCCGCCCAAGGCTTCCCACGCGTGGTACCTACATAAAAAGTAGCCTATGTCCGACTTCAAGACACAATGTATCTCTTTACCAAATTTCATCCAAATCCATTCTACTGTTTTTTGAAAACTTAATAAAGAAACCAACAGACACATCTGGTTCAGAAGTTTATATAATATAAGTAGGATATGTCAATGTCACTTTTGACGTTTCTCCATCTAGATATCCTTTACCCATCCTTGTAAGCCCTGATAGTCGCCCTACCAGTTACTATCACCAATGCCTATAAAATATTTATTCCCTGTTCGATTAATTAGCTTAATATAGAGAGTCAATGTTAACTTAAATAGTTAACATAATAAAAACTTAAAATGTTACAGGTCAAAGAGTGAATCCAGATCAAAAAGCCGTTCGAAAAGTCGCTCGCGGTCCAAGAGCCGATCTCGATCGAAGAGTGTTTCGAGATCACGATCCAGGTAACCAATATGTTATGATAAATATTTACGGGTATTTATCGCGTTTATTTACCTATTTTCGCGACGTTTCGACAGGTTTACACTCTGTCGTGGTCACGGGATGACATTCATCATCTTTTGAGTCATCCCGTGACCACGACAGAGTGTAAACCTGTCGAAACGTCGGGAAAAATAGGTATATAAACGCGATAAATACCCGTAAATATTTATAATAATGTGTTCTGATCGCGTAAGTTTAAAAAACTCAATATGTTATGTATTAGTAATTAGTATTTTTGAAAATTATCGATTACAGGATAATAGTTTTTGATATAGCAAAATTTTACCTCACGTCGTCGTACGTAGTACGTAGTAAGTCGATTATAACAAAGTTAAACTATTAAGTGCGAAAATCGCGCCTGAGAGGGTACCGTACCTATATATGTATATAAGATTTAAACAACACTCCACAAAAATATCTCACTGGGTCTTTTGGCTGATGGTTTCGACAGAATACCAGCGCCCAGCTACCTCCAAGTGGCGAGGCTTATTATGCTGAGTCGAGCCCTTTTTGTTACCACACATATACATGACATACTCTCTGTAATCTCTACTTATGTTTATTCTGCAATATATTTTTCTGTTTTTACTGATTGTGTGTGCTTGAGTAACAAATACATGAGTGTCTATGTCTATATATCACTACCATGGTTCTTTTACCATCGGATACAAGTTGTTAGTCCCATATAGGCCATTTGTCTTGATTGCGTTGACTTAGTAGTATGATTTTTGTCACACAGACAGACAGAAGTAAAGGTGGTTCCTCTTTTCCTTTTGAGGTACGAAACCCTGCGACGAACCTTCATTAATCATTACATAGTATAAAACAAAGTCGCTTTCCGCTGTCTGTCTGTCCCGTTGTATGCTTAGATCTTTAAAACTACGCAACGGATTTTGATGCGGTTTTTTTTAAAAGATACAGTGATTCAAGAGGAAGGTTTATATGTATAACACATGCATAATAGAGAAACACTGATAATTTTAGAGGTTAGCGTATATGGGTTCAACGTATTAGAACTACTGAGCTACAGCAACGCGTGGCCAGGTCAGCTAGTGTAAAATAAATTAATCTGAGTTGCATTTCCCTTTACAGATCTAAAAGCCGGTCCCGTTCGAAATCGCGCTCCAGGTCTAAAAGCCGATCCCGGTCTAGAAGTAGATCTAAAAGCCGGTCTCGCTCTAAGAGCGGATCGAGAAGTCGTTCTCGATCTAAAAGTGCCTCTAGAAGTCGGTCCGGCTCTCCTCATTCAAGACCGGACACGCCCGTCTCTAGAAAGTCTGTGTCGGCTAGTGAAGACGAAGCTTAACCGTATATTGGTATTGATTTTGTAGTTATGGCAGACTAGATAAAGTTTTCAAAAAAAACAACGATCTTATTTTGCTTCAACCAAAGTTTAAATTAGAGTAACATAAATTGACATTATTTTTCTCGTTTGAAGTACTTTTATTTACAGATATAAGTACAGAATAATATACAATAATATATAATATAGATACAGTTGAGCTGTCTAAGGACCGTTTAAAACGATCTATAGATCAACTGATCCAGATCACTGCCAGAGGGCAGCGTTCCCAAGACACTGGCGGCATTGCCACGTTGAATGGCAATGCTAATACGCTGAGCCAGATAGGAGGCCAGCTCTTGGGTCACGCATTGTATTTAAAGAATTAATTTTTGTGTATAAAATGCCAATTTTGTAAATTTAAAAAGTATAATTTAATAATGTTACTCAAATTCAGACTTTGATGCAAACAAAACAACGTCCGTATTTTACTAAATTTTACTTAGTCAGGTGAAAAACTGTCATAGTCAATACAAAAGTTCATAAAATTATCTATACCGTAAGCATTGACGAATTCTTAGAACATGTGTTCAAGAATCATAATTGACGGCGAATTTAGCAAAATTTTCAAAATTAACCCTACTGTTACCTCAGACTAAATAAATATAAAGACGTAGCCCAGCCATCAACCGAAGTGGCGCCACCATTTCATAATTGTGGATCGAAGGGTTGCTATTTGTTAAACGTTTCCCTATAATTAGGTAAATTTGTATAAATGAGTAAGATATTTGTTAATTTAGAAAATATAGATATTTTTATATTTGCTTTAATGTTATCAGGTGTGTACAATTATATTGCACAACTAATTAGAAGTGCACTATGAGGTTTTATAGCTATTACATATAATAATGTTTCGGTATAATTAGGTAATTTGTATGAAAAGGGTATTGAAGTAGTTAATAAAAAAATAAAGCAGTACTTATATTATAGCCATAACATATTGTATTACAAACTGGTTATTTCAACGACATCCATCTGGAGAAATTTCAAGTTATATTCTGGCAACCCTTTACGAACATATCATGTGGGTTAGATGAGGTTTATATTTATTTGGTCTGAGATATTTACATTAGTGGTATACCAACTCCTACATTTTACTCTCCCCACTTTCTGATTACAATGATACCACAATAATGGTAAATTCTGCATGTTTCCTGTGATAAATACTTGCAGTAAATGCGAGCATTCGTCCCGGTATCTTTATATAAATAATTATTTACCAACTTAATAAATGACTTTATACATTTTGATCTTTTTATTTCACCTTGAGGTTCACAATTTGACACAAAACTTGAAAATTATACCTACACAGGACAGTGATTTGGTCGGGTATCGTCTACGTCGCTAATTAAACTAATTTAAAAGTTTACTGGACTGGTCTCATAGTACAGTCGGTAGCTCTGTATTCTGCGCTGTAGGTTGCGTTCGATTCCCTCCCAGGGCAAACATCCCCTTGATGAACATAGATTACGAGTTTTACATTTAAGAACTGCTGTGGCGTTGTGATTCAAGGTCCGGCTGAGACGCAGAAGGTTGCGGGTCCGATCCCGCTGCGAGACGAATGTTTGTATGATCTGCAAGTATTTGTCTCGGGTCTGGGTGTTTCTATGTATATTCATATATAAAAGTAGTATATCAGTCATGTGGTACCCATAACACAAGCTCTGCTTACTTTGGGGGCAAGATGATGCTGTGTGAAATGTACGGTATTATTTATTTATTATTAAGTAACATCATGTACCTACCCAGTTGTAAAGTCACACACAAGTATGTAATTAAAACTACATAAGTAATTTATCAGTCGTGTAGTTCCATAACTATGCTTAGTTTGGGACTGTATAGTGTTGTTAGGATTGTCACCAATATTTAGGTACTATTTAATTATAATGGGTAGCAGCCATGTCAGCCAGGTCAATATCAAGTTACATTATCAAAATAAAACAAAAGTATAATGAAAATCTTGTATATTATGACAGGTAGGTATAATTTCAAAATATTAGGTTCATGCGTACACGCACTATCTTGCAGGTATGCAGAAAAGAGATAATATGAAAAATGCAATTCCTTTATCAATTCCATGATACAACCGAACAGCTGGGTTCATTAGTGAATAACAGGTCATAGTAATAGTTTCCTAAGGTGTGGCTTACATAAAGAGTACCTTTAACATACAAATAACACATATAGGCTACATAATAATATTGTTAGAATCTGTTGCAATATTTTTCTTCTTCCTATAATTACCATATGTCTTGATGACAGACAATATTGCCAATGTCAAGTGGTTTTTTTGTTGTAATATCGTCACAAATTCGTAGTCTACCGTCCTTTGTCTACGTCATCGCGGAATGGACGTCTATAATTTTCATGGATTCTACCTCGTTCGTACCTATTTATCACAAAAAAATACACTTATAATTCTAGTCTATAGTTTGGTTAGGTCACAATTTATTAATCAATATTCCGCTAATATTGCCCGATAAAACATGAAATAACATGAGAAAAACTAATTAATTTATAAGAGCTATGTTTTATTATAAATACTTACGGGTATTTATCGCGTTTATTTACCTATTTTTCCCGACGTTTCGACAGGTTTACAGGTTTACGACAGGTTTACGACAGGTTTACGTGGTCACGGGATGACTGTCATGTCATCCCGTGACCACGACAGAGTGTAAACCTGTCGAAACGTCGGGAAAAATAGGTAAATAAACGCGATAAATACCCGTAAGTATTTATAATAATGTGTTCTGATCGCGTAAGTTTAAAAAACTTTAAGAGCTATGTTACTTCGTGAAATGTTAAAAACGAAGATTCGTTGTTATCTTTATGACATTAGAATGACAAAGACAGACAATACTTTTACGCCACACAAATAAGCACATTCTTGAAATATTATAGCTAAATATTCTTTCACGAATCTGCGTGTACGCACAGTATTATGTAGGAAATACAGGACTAAAACATTTCTCTAATAAATTATTCTATGTAGATAAAGCTTATAAATATTATTACTTGCAACATTTTAAATAGTTCTATATATTTTTATTATAATTTATTCAATAAAATAACCAAACACAACCGCTTTTATAAATAACGTTAGCAATATCATACAATCCCTATTCGAAATATTTAGATTAGCTAATGGACTAGTTCTGTTTATACTATTTTAATACGCATAAAATCTTAACAGTTAATAATTGAGCGTTATACGTAACATAGGTAAAATTTGAGACAAAATAACGTTAATCTTAGAAACTAAATAGAGATTTTTATAAATTTTATGAATTTTCCATATTCATGGAAGGCATACAAATCTGTTACAAAAACAAAATCACAGCTTACGAAATGTAACTATAATTAGGTACTTAATTTATTCCTACTACAGTTATTCTTATTCAATCCAATACATTTTAGTTCTCTCATAGAATCTACATAAACTTCGTACAAATTTAGTTTTATTTTAAAGGTCACGAGCATCTAACAGCCGATCGAAGCCATTTCTATACAAATGTAGTTCCACGTTTGCATAAGTTCCGTAACATAAAAATATGAGCTTCGAATGTACAAATGGTAAAACGATGTTTCTATAGAGATGTCGTCGTTCGACTAGGTACCATATTCGCAATAAAAATCCAGGGCAAATTCGAATGCGATGGCAGTTATCGATAGGAATGGTCACGTTTATTGCTAGGTTTAATTAGGAAATACCGAAGTAGAGTTATTTATTTCTTACTTTTATGTGCGCTATGTATTATGTACGATATCCTAATCTAAATCTAGTTTCCTAAAGGTAAGTGATCCTAAGTTAAACTACAAAAATTGGTGATATTGAGTACTTCAAAGACCATAATTCTATAAAATTTGAGCTTGTATTACAGTGAATAACTTTATAAAGGTTTAGAAAACGAAGAACAGGAAATATTGCTCAAAATGGTTACCTATAAAAGGGGTCGCGAAATAGGAAAATACAAAAAGGCGGAATATTTCTAGACCTTAAATACCTATTGCTCCAGTGTCTTTATGAAGCCATCCTCAAAGATCTTAACAATGATTTGATCTGAGATATTTACCGAGTAAGTGCTTGGCTAGACTGGTAGCGCGGTGCGGGGAGCGGCGCATAGCTTTGTTCCGAGTGTTGTCGTGTCCAGTGTTTGTCAAAATATAACATGGATGAAGTAAACTTATTTTTACTAGAAAATTATTACTTTAAATGGCAAATGCTACATGTGAAAAATGGTATTAATAAAATTAATTTTGATTTTATTTCATTCCACAATCTTAAATTAACTTTTTTGTTTTTGTATTGACGATTATATTAATTTGTGAAGACGCCATTACAACAAAGTGCGCGGTCAACTCGAACTAGTTTGAGATCCCCGCTTCCGCCGGGATGTCGCTTGACGCCCGCGCTCTCACTGTGGCCACTTGTATGAACGAGCTATGGCGTGAGTTGCGCGCTCCCCGCGCCGCTTACCGCGTCCGCCCCGCGCCTGCGTGCCCACTATGGATGCTCAAATTAAGTTCTTATGTTTGAGTATGTCGCACCCGCCCCACGTTTGCAGTCTGGCCAAGCACTGAGGATAACAGTCGTGAGCATAATTTATTTAACTTTTTATTTCGTCATAATAAAAAAGCAGCACGCTAAATGGCGGGTTCCTTTATTATGCAAAAACCTGTAAGTAGCAACAAGAGTCGTTTGAAAATAATACGGTGTTTCATAATCTCAATGCTCAGTCTCAAATATATGTATATATCAAATATAAGTTAGGCGCATTATTTATTACTTAAGAGAGAATTTATATAACGATACAACAATAGCGTATGGCCTCTCAGTGGCGTTACATTATCCTTATTAGTTGTAACTGCTGTGGGCAAGTATGAATAGTATAATGACGCACTGCAATCTATCATTATTATATATCTATCATTGGGATAGATGACAGTAGCATTAAAACAAGAGCGCTTTTATACTTCGGACGACATGTTAGGCGCTGCGCAAACGTAGACACTTTTTATTGCCGACACGGCACACGCACACAGGTGACCGTACTTCCTGTGTCATGTGGCGGTGATCGGACACCGTCGCCCGTTGCTACTACCGGCCACTGGTACAATTCGCTTGTTGCTTGCTGCTTGTACAATTACAATACAAATTCGTATGCGCAGCTCAGTACAATTGTAAGGAAATTTGTTAATGTTTCTTGTGTCTTCAACTGACGACTTTTAGTTTTCAGCTACCCACACCGAACACTTTTTAATCGTTAATGAGTATGTGTTAAGTAGGAAAAAATGTTTACGTATGCGCAGGGAGTAGCTTTCATACTGGTTCACATGATTTCATACTGGTTCTATAGAAATGAATATTCATCGGTAGCTTGTATCTGACACCCACCAGACACAAAAGTGCCCACGTTTGCGCCCTGCGCCTTAAGCTGTCGATTCTGGCTGAAAAAAGTGTTCGGATCGTTTGGCCACTGATTCTTACGAAAGAGAATACCTAGCAGGTATCTTTCGAGCCATTGCCTATCCCTATGCTGAATGCGGGGTTGCCATTAGGCAGTACGCTCTGAGGACCTCCAAGGAAGGATGTGAAAGTTGTATCTCGACTCATGGGGGGTTCTAGACCGTCGATCGGTATGCAGTCCAGTGTGGGAACTGTGTATTCCCTGTAACGAAATAATATATTCTATTAATAACCAATAAGCCTTTAACACAAATTCCTGCAGGCATCATTGATATCAATAATAAAAGAACTATTGTCTGTTATTTATAATAATATCAAACTGGACATATTAAACTTAAGTATGTGTTTATGATATAAATAATTAATAATGCTGGAAATTTCACACAGCATCATCTGACCCCAAAGTAAGCAGAGTTTGTATTATGGGTACCACATGACTGATACACTTTTTTTAATGTAAATACCACACTAGTATACTTTTTTTTAATTTATATTATACGTAGAAACACCCAGACCCGAGTCAAATACTTGCAGATCATACAAATATTTGACCCGCAGCGGGAATCGAACCCGCAACCTTCGGCGTCTCAACCGAGCCTTGGCCCACTGAGGCACAGAGGTCGTCAAAGTAACCACCTACATCTAGTTTTACTCATTTGTGTTTCATAAAGTCAAAAACTCTGAATTTAATTGAATTGAATTTTTTGAGTTTGATATGAGTTTCTGTTATTATCTGTCTGTATCTGTTATATTCTATTATTTCGGCAGTTGCATGCGCCATAATCAGAAATTAAACTGAAGTCTTTGCGGGTGATTTAAAAGTTATATTGAATTGAATTGATTTTACTCATTACAGTTTTCAGTGATTCTCCAATAAATAAATAATGCCGGACATTTAACACAGCATCATCTGACCCCAAAGTAAGCAGAGCTTGGTGTTATGGGTAACATGAGTGATATCATCATATCAGCCCCAAGTCCACAGCTGAAACAGATTTCCAGGAAGAACGATTTTGAGAGCCCTCTCTATCCACCGATTTCCCGAGATCTTTACAATGACGTCAGTCCATCGGGTGGGGGTCGTCCTACGCTTGTTTTCTTGTCCTTGGTTATCAGTTATACGAGCTATAATGGCCTGCCCATTGCCACTTCAACTTGCAAATTTTGAGTGCTAAGTCGGTGACTTTGGTTCTTCTAGGGATTTCCTCGTCGTGGATTTTATCACGTAGTGAAACAACCAACATAGCTTGTGTAAGAGGCCAATAGTTAGCGACCAAGTCTCAGTTACATATGTCATCACTGGCAACACGCACTGATTGTAGACTTTCGTCTTGAGGCTCTGCGGTATCTTTATGACGAGAAGATGTGCCGTGATTTTCCGAACGCTGCCCATTCGAGTTGGATTCGTCAGCTGATCTCTTTGTCGAAGTTGGACTTGCCTAGTAGAATCGTCTGACCCAAAAAGACATAATGGTCTACAACTTCGATTATATCGCTTTCAACATGTACATTTTAAGGCCCACCTGCTGGGAGCATGAGGACTATCGTGGGCAAATCGAAGGTGACAATGCGTACGCCATTGATGTCGATACCAGTACAAGAGAAAACATCCTCCAATCAGTTTCGGAGAAATAACATCTCCCTGTCTCATCCTTTTATGCAATGAGATTGGATTCGTGCTCTGGTCCTGGAGTCCGATAGACATGGTGACGTTACTGTACTGATTTATCAACACTTCGATATACCGATAGTCGATTTGGCACCGCTGGAGTGACCGCAACACTGCCCAGGTTTCGACAGAATCAAAGGCTTTCACATAGCCCACAAACGCTCAACAAAGTGGCGGGTAATACTCTTCAGTCTTCTGTATTTTTATTCGTTTCTTTCTTTCTAACCTGCCGGAACGTATGGATGTGGTCTATGGTGTTAAAGCCTTTTCGGAACCCGGCTTGTTCGGGAGGCTGGAAGTCGTCAAACCTACGAGCGAGACGATTAGTAACTACTTTCGATTTATAAACATACCTCAACAGCGAGATGGGCCTGTAATTCTTTAAGAGGGTGTTATCCCTTTCTTAAAGAGCAGTACGTACAGTAGCAGAGTACAGTAACAGAGCACCACGCTCCTATTCCACGCCTCTGGCGTAGTTCCCTCGAGGATGACAGTTGAACAGCTTCTGGATAACTTTAAGTAGCGGTGTTCCACCCGCGCTCAGTAGGTCTGTCGGTATTCCGTCTTACCCCGGTGCCTTGTTGTTCTTAAGCTATTTGAGAGCCGTTCGGATCTCGTATAGGCTGACGTCCAGAATTTATTCTGTGTAGTCTCGGGTTAGGCGGGCTCTTGCATCGCTAGTCGTGTTTGTAGTAGGTCTGCGATGAGGTTTACATTTGTCCATAAAACCTCTCGAGCTCTCGTAAAACCGCTGGCTTCGAGGAAAACGACACTGCCACTGTGGGTCTTCAGCTTCGTCAACAGACTTTGCCCAATAGACAGATCTCACGCGAACACTTTCGAGCCTTGGTTGCACTCTATTGCGTTCTTTATACTACAAGTATTAAAGAGACGCAAATCGCGTCGCATAGACTTAGAGATCTGTTTACTGAGCGTGCTGTATTTAGACATGTCCACTGAAGACTACAGTTTAATTTCGCTACGTTCTGCCAAGGGTTTTAGAGTGTGCACTGAGAGTTTTTGGGTTCTACCTTTGCGCTGGGTATTTACAGAACTTTAACCCAACAGCATGGACAATTTCCACCAGACCGTCATTTATTTTGTCACGGATCCGCATTCGGCGAGGCATTGGAAGCGATTGGAGTTCCAACTGAAAGCTCTCAGGGTTTTGGATTTGAGCAGGACTTGGGCGTAGATTAGATTTCATCAGAAGAGACCTTTCTAGCTTTACATTAAGATTTAATGAGCCTTTGACCATGCGGTGATCCCTGCCGGTTTTGACCCTGTTGATCACTGATACGTCATTAAATATTTGCTTTTTGGTCGAAATCCATCTCACGTTTGTGTCCACCGGGGTGAAGCCACGTCCATTCTGTGGACGACCGCTTTTTGCTTTTTTGAACTCATAAAGAGTCCCTCCTTTAACATGAAATCGGCCAATCGCTGACCCCGTTGGTTCCGCTGTCCAAATCCAAATTGCCCCACTCTCAGTTCATCGCCGTTCCTCACACCTAACCGCGCGTTAAGTTTCCCATCCCAACAGTAAAGTCTGTTTTCGAGGCTTGCATGGCATTTGAAATGTTATCATACATAGCCTCCACTTCATCGTGTGGACATTTCAGTGAGGTGCGTACACTTGTATGACCTTAAGGCGAATACCGTTTGGTTATTCTGAGTATAAAGTTTACCACACTGCTCGACACGCTGTCGATCTTTACAATGTTGTTAACGAGGAACTTGTGGACGAGAAACCCGACACCGTGCTGAGATAGGTGAGTAGTAGAATAAGTTGCCGGAATTTAGGGTTACGTGAGAGGGAAAGGATCCCTCTCTTCGGACTTCTGATAGCCCTATAATATCCCAGTGCAACTTATTTCTTCTTATTCTTATCCAACTTCTCGTTGGTCTTCAGTGTGCGTACGTTGTATGTTGCCAGGGCCAGGGGTCGGTCGTTGGGATTGTTAGCTGGACCTCTGCCGGAGATTCTTCGCACCCCCAGTTCCGCCGTTACCGTGGCCGCCACCTATGCCAGGAATAGCGGAATTGCCGGGAATTGAGGGCCATCTTCTAATTGTGTCTATCATTTACTTTACTTTATACTTGCCGATTATACAAACATTTGTCCCGCGGCGGGAATCGAACCCGCAACCTTCTGCGTTTTAGCCGGACCTTAACCCACTGCACCACAGAGGTCGTTAAATGAGGAACCCTTGCTTGGTTTTTAAAGATGCTATTACAAGTTGAATGATACAAAGCTGGAAATGCAGATATATTATGCAGGTACTCACATGGATAAATTGTCTTGTGAATGAGCAGAATCATTGATCAGCTGGGGCAATGTCTCAATAGCGTGTATCGGTCTCGGCGGTTTAGTGTCTCTGGCAGAAAACAGGAATACTCCAACCACAGCGAGAAGGTATGAGAGGAAGTATAACGCATGGAACTGTAACAAAAGTAGATGAGTAAAAAAATGAAATTAAAAAAAAATCTTTTGATGGTTTGAATATCTAATAAGCAGCTTATCCTACTTCTTACTGATATTATGAATGTAATAACAAAAGTAGATGAGTAAAAAAATGAAATTAAAAAAAAATCTTTTGATGGTTTGAATATCTAATAAGCAGCTTATCCTACTTCTTACTGATATTATGAATGTAAGTTTGTTTGGTTGAACTGATTTGACTGTAGTATAATAATATTGAATAAACTCACCTTAAATTGAAAAATATACATTCCCGCAATAAGAGTGTAATAATCTGCTGACAGAAATGATAGATGCAGTATAATAGAGCCAGCATCTCTGAGCATAAAACATTGCAGGATCTGGAACACAGTCTGCACTCCGCAGTAGCTTCCCAACTGCACTATGGTCTCCCATTCGTACCAGTTAAAGGCCAATAGCTCATTGAACTCCATGAAGAATGTTTGAGTGCATGAAACTAGGCTGCCGATGAAACCAAGTATGGCAAGGTAGTTGGAGCATGAATGGGTTTTGAGCATCATTTCTTGCAGGACTGTGACGATGGCGAATAGAAGTGAGCCTGCTAGGCAGAGCATGTCACCTACAAGTTGATTTTTACCTGAAATGAGATATAATCTGATATTCTGGTATCAAAATCTATGTAGTGCTGTTTATTTTTACTTTAATAGAGACAAACAGTTGATGCACTTAATCCTTAGAGAAGCCCACTGACTGGGAGCTAAGAACAATAAGAACCTTTCCAGAGAAAAACTATTGTCTCTGGAAAGGGGGTTTCTACAGATTAAAAAGGTTAATTAAATGTACAATCTTAGTATATCACCAATGGTTTTGTACTGTCTATATGAGATCCTAGGTTACTAGGTTACTATTACCCACTGCAAATAGGCAATAGAATATATTATAGGAGTTATAGTGCTAATTTTAATTAGTATGTGTTTGATGACTAAAATACTCTAAAAACACAAAAAGAACTTATGAAATTTGTAGAAACAAATAAATAATATATACCATCAGTAGGGGCACCTTCAACATCAGCCCAGACAACACACACTACAGCCATGAGACCTAATGTAGCCCCGGCTACATGGACAACTCCCAATCTTTGTCCTCTCCATGCCCCTCCTACTAACGCTGCTCCAACTCCGCTGCATGCTAGCAGCTGTCAGCTAAGCACTGATGTGAAACGCTGTGACTTAACAAGTAACCAGCAAGCTTCCACATCAAGTACACATGCTAATATTAGAACCCACCATCTCCTGAAAGAAATTAATTTAAGTTATAAATAATTATGTTTTAAAAACTAAAAAGAAAACCAACTTCATTGAATGAAATTTGAGCCTATAATACATTTTTAGTGGAAAGTAGATGTATTTTGTAAATATAATATGGGGAGGCCAAATAAATGCACTGCTCCAAGAGACATTGAGGTATCAGAGTAAACTAAAATATCATCTATGTTTAAGTATGTTTTAGTTAATTTTTCAGCTTGTACGATTTTGATAAAATTTTAATACCTGTGAACCCTTTTAAACAAAAAAAGAATTTTCCAAAAGGTTCAGACGTTTTCAAGCAACCGGTGAACATACATAAAAAAACAAAAAAAAGATTCCACCAAATTGAGAACCTCCACCTTTTCGATGAAGTCGGTTAACAAAAAGGTTTCATTGATTTTAGACTTCCTTCTAGTATTGTTAATGTTTACAGGCCTAATGTTTTCAGTTGGTAGGAGCTCCGCCTTCTGTGCTGTAGATTAAGGGGTTGATTCCTTCCCAGTATATACATCTATCAACATTTGTGTGATGAACATGCTGATGTTTGTTCTGTATCTAGGTGTTATAAAATATCATAAAATGTATTTGAAAATATATAAGTATTCTATCAGTCACCTAGTCACCATAATACAGGCTTAGTTTGGGGCTATGCTTAGTTTGTTATTGTGTGCAATGTTCTCCAATATTTATTTATTTATTTATGTGTTATTAAATATTATTCTACTTACTTTGAGATTCCTTTCACACCATTACAGAGCAGTGCTGGTGTAAATAATACAAATAGTATGATGTAGGGCACAACCAACTGCCCACAGGTAGGAAACTGCCATGTAGCACTCTGGAGTAATGTGGTCAGGATACATTTTGTACTCAGCAGCACCGATATTACTTGGCCCAGAAATATACTACGCCACACTTTCCTGCATCAATATAAAAAGTTACATTTTTGTGCAAGCTATAAAAAATAACAAAACATTATGAACAAATACTAGCCATCGCCCAAGCTCGGAGAAGTAAGTCTCCACTTTTTCACTGAAACAATCAGTTTCCATTGTCTCAGTAGATTATTTCAAGCCAAACCGTGTAATCTTTTCTCAATTATGATATTTGGACAGAGATTCAAACAGGTTCACGAAATACCGATACTCTTTCATCGTGATCTTCGCTAAAACGCTGCAATTAAACTCTACGCTACGCTGAAGAATGGAAGAAAACCCTGAAATAAAAATCATGAAATGAAACTGACAGTAACTGACTGACTATGTCTGACTGGCTGGCTGACTGTGACTGAAAAAACAGTGCTGCCACCTCAATTTTTTTTTACCCTGACCTTAAGCGAAATTACCCTAAAATAGGCATATATTTTACCCTAAACGCTTAAAAAAAAACAATTTACGTATAAATGCAAAATGAACGAACTATTAGCTAAACTACTTAACTAACTACTCTGTTTCCCAACATTCTTGGAATGCATCCATAGTCTGGGTTTCTATGTCATCTGCAGTATTTTTTTTCTTGAAATCGCACATTTCATTCGAAAACTTTTTCAAAATTGCGTCTGTCGCGGAGTAAATGTAACGCAAGGCTTATAATTTATTTTTAAGCTATACCATTAGTGGCAATGTTTTTGTTTATATTTAATGATTTTAGGAGGCATCTTTCCTAGATAAAACATCTTCTGTTTCGGTCTCTTTACAAAACAAGAAGATAATACAATACACGACGATATATGCAATGAAAAGATGGTGGCATGCAGAATGAATAAACTGGTTTCTCTTTGCACACGATATCTCTCTTCCGCGTACACAAACCTTCGAGTGTGAAAGAGAAAAGTAAATTCTTGGCTATTGCTAGCGGAAGTAGGTACCTGGGTCGGATGAGAACGGTACAATGGTACATCGTCACAACAAGTTAGGTGCGTTCGGAAACACGTATAATAATCAATTACCAATTTGTTTGCATTGAGTTTAAAACATTCTCTAAAAATCCCTATATATTTATTTTACCCTGAAAAATACCCTAAATAATTTTTTACCCTAAAAATACCCTAAACTCGTAAAAATGCCCTAAATTTAGGGTAAAATACCCTAAGGTGTGGACACTGTGAAAAAGTAACCAAACAAAATGACAATAGTTTGAAAAATTACTTTCTTTGACAAACATGACAGATTTTCTATTTGACGTTACAGACTTCCGTTCAGACTATTTTAACCCCGTTGACATACAGCTTCATGAAGCAGGTATGCATGGGGATAGGCAGCACGAGTATATAAACGGTCAATTCTCATGCTACATTCATGACGTTACACGTCATGTCGCTTGCTCTGTAAACTGGCGGTTTTTCGTGCGTGAGTCAAAGGATCGGCAGCACGAGCAACAATGTGTGCCGTAATGGCCTACTTAGGCTACCTATACCTAGGTAGATAGTAAGAACTTAATATATTACAAATAAATAAATATTGGTGAACAATCCACTCAACACCAAACATCTATGTTCATCACACCAATATTTGTCCTGGAAGGGAATTGAACCCACAACGTACAGCTCAAATCTGTCATTTGCGCTGTACGTTGTGGGTGCAATTATTACTAACTGAGTTGGGCTGTTAGACGTTTTTATCTGTTTTGTCTGGAACGGTAAATACCTACTTGCATTACAGATCTACTTAACTTGTTGTTTCATGAATACTGGGTAGGGACCTACCTACCTAGTGTCAGTATGTCTTGGATATCCTCGTTTTCTACCTTTTATCGTCCTAGATCATCCAATATGGCTTAGCTAGCTTTTTACCTTGTCATCTCGATGAATGAACACGGTTAGTAGATCAAAATGGTTGTCTGTAAAGTCGGTTTACAGATGATAATTTTACGTGATAACATCATAAGAAAACATTGATGAAATATTCCATACTTTTAACCTAATAAGATGCGTCACAAGCCAAACGCTTAGGCCGGTCGTATCGTACCTCTCTATCGCTTGTTTCACGCTCTTGCTTGCGCGCTCGGCTCAGACGGAACGTGACAATTTTTCGTGCATGCAGCCGGCGTTCATCGATTTATAAGACGTTAACACGTTTTTTTTGTATATTTTTAGAACGTTTTATGAGCAACGATTTCGTCGTCCGGCCTTGCTTGAGGTTGACCGCGTAAGAAGTATTAGAGCATAATGTGAACACGCACTGCCGCCGGTATGTTGCTGCAAAAATAATTCCGGAATTATATAAAATAAGCAGCGCGAGTGCCTAGCATGAGCAGGAGCATGAAGTAAACTTGGTAGGTACTAACTCAAAAATCATGACTTCATGAGTGATAATCCGTAAAGTTCAAAACATTCAGTTCAAATCTACGTCTGAGGCAAAACAAATTTGATTATCACTAAACCAAAACTATGAACATACCAAACAAAATTATGAAGTCAAGGTGACTAAACTTTTAGAAACGCTCGCTAGTGATGCGGATGTTTTGTTAGAAATCCTTTATCGATTCATGCTTGCTTGCTTTGATTTTTGCTTTTGGGGATTACTTCATCATTATTCTCCGTGAGTGTGAGACAAGGAAGTTGTCGGTGAAGCATGGAGAGCGTGCGTTAGCATATAATAGTTCTAGTAGTCTGTGAGGAAAACCATTCTGTGCGTACCAGTGCGTACCTACCTACCTATCGTTAGCATCCTACAAAGAGTATGCAATATCCTTTAAAGCATCCTATAGTTTGTGGTACCTATACTAGCTGGCTGTTCTGACTTCTGTGAATGATTTAATATATTCTTTGCTCTCACTCCCTCCACTGTACCTCTGTGCACCACTCTCACCAAAGACCTTATAATAAGGTCTAGACCTTATAATAAGGTCTTTGGTTCTCACAAAAATTCAATGTGCTCTGTGCCATGTGGTATTTCCACAAACTATAGGATGCTAACGCATGGGTATTTCTCTATGCTCTTCGCTCTGACTGATCGCTTCTCATCGCTCCCTTCCCTTGTCTATTTTATTTGTAAACAAAACGTATTTATCCAACCAAGTCCAAACGAATGCTGAAAGTTGAGCTTGAGTGTAGGTGAGAGTTTATGAGAAATTCCACCTTATTTCGCTGTACGTTCATACATTGAAATCACATAATGGGAGATGGTAAGCGTATATACCATTTGTACTGTTCATTCTCATCGATTCTAGTCGTTTCTCGACTAATTATTCTTTTGTGACTTTCAATGTGGTATTTGTATTTAATAGAGGACGTGATTCGTAGAAGATTACTCATTGATGGCGATGGAACTGGAGATGATAGGAGACTGAACGTACTCCTAAAAACCTTGATAAAATGGTGCAATAGCTCTGAAGAAAAACCTGAAGAGAGGTTAGTTTGTAGTCTTAGTTTTATTGTATGTACCTACCTAATTATTTCATCCTGGTACATACGCTATTAATTCGAGATTTTTTTTTCTAGTAAAGCTACCTGCGATCGGATGCTAGCACAGCTTGCCCAATGTGAGTTTGCTGTAACAAAATCTCAGCTCGCCTCCGAAATGATGTCCGCTGAGCTTAAAAGCTATGAATCACTGTCAAAGATTCTAGAAACGGGTATAGAAGTCGCGAAAGGTAACATAGACAAGAGTAAAGCAGACCTTGCTCAGGCTAAAACAGTTAGGAAAAACCGAACAGAGTATGATGTATTGGCAAAGGTGATCAGCGAGCAGCCTGATAGGAAAGAGACGATGGAACAGCTCAGCACTTTGAAAACAGAACTGAGTAGCTTGGAAGGGACGAAGCAACAGTTGGAAAGCCGTTTGGGTCTGAGAAAGAAGCAGTTTCATGTGTTGGTAACTTCAATTCATCAACTCCAAGCTTTATTGGATGAACCTGATGATATTGAGACTGTAATAGATGATGTTGATATGAAAGAGATTGCTGTTGAATTGTAGCCTGGATTCATAGTGGTTAAATGATGCTGAATCTTATTTTGTTAACATTAAGGTATAACATAGTCAATTGAAATGGAATAAGAATATTTGATAGATTTTGTAAGGTATCTCAAATATGATTTGCATAAATGAAATTCATTTGAAATATATTTTTTTCAATTAATTAATATCTACCATGTACAATTTGGGCAAACTAATAGTCAAATTTCCTTCTCGTCTCATTTAAAACTCGTAAAGTCATAAATAAGAAAATATTTGCTATATATAAAGGCAATTACTATATAAGGCTTACTTTGGGGCCAGATGTTGCTGTGTGAAATGTCCGGCATTATTTATTTATTTATTTATTATTTATAATTTCAAAGTTCTTGTTGCGTGTACCCTGTTTCACCTGCTTAACATAACCTTAAGCACAGGGATAATGGCCTCAATTCTGTTGGCACCAAACTAACTATTTTTTCTAAAATTAGGCATTTAGTCATCAATTTAGACTCCAAACTCCAAACTCCAAAAGTATGGACATTAGAAAAAAAAAGTTTGAAATAAACGTTGTAGAAAATAAACTGATCTTTAAAAATGGATTGATGCATTTTATTGATTAATCTAATATTTCAAAAATTATTGGCCGCGATAGAAAAACCGGTTCATTAAATGGGCCATAAATCGTAAACGGCAAGTTTTACAAAAAGTTTACAAGAAACAAAAGATGCGAAATTTTAGTCTCTACAATAATGGTCTCCATAACTTTTGCCCTAAAGTGCATAGTTTCCGAGATATCAGCCAAAAACGTTTTTTCAAGATGGCGCTTGAAGCCACCAAGAAGTCACCTGGATCTGTCAGTATTTTGTAATTTTATGCTCAGTTAGTGATCCTAAACCTTATAAAAAAAAGAATTTTATCGGAAATTTACTGCAAAGTTAAATGCTATTTTGACTGGCCTATTTAGCTTTCCGCGCCCTCTTCGTTTTGGCATGCCATGTCGCCTTCTCGACTCTCGTTCTTCTTATTTGTTTATGGCATGTGACAATAATAATAATGTCAATTTTGCCAGTGTCAAATGTTTATTTTGGTTTATAGTCTTAGTCGATGGTCAATTGTCAATTCTAGACGTCACGCGGAATGGCCGTCTAAAATTTTCTTGGGATTCCTCGTTCCTCGTTCAAATCACATTGCACTATAATACACATTTAGACTCCAAACTCCAAACTCCAAAAGTATGGACATTAGAAAAAAAAGTTTGAAATAAACGTTGTAGAAAATAAACTGATCTTTAAAAATGGATTGATGCATTTTATTGATTAATCTAATATTTCAAAAGTTATTGGCCGCGATAGAAAAACCGGTTCATTAAATGGGCCATAAATCGTAAACGGCAAGTTTTACAAAAAGTTTACAAGAAACAAAAGATGCGAAATTTTATTCTCTACAATAATGGTCTCCATAACTTTTGCCCTAAAGTGCATAGTTTCCGAGATATCAGCCAAAAACGTTTTTTCAAGATGGCGCTTGAAGCCACCAAGAAGTCACCTGGATCTGTCAGTATTTTGTAATTTTATGCTCAGTTAGTGATCCTAAACCTTATAAAAAAAAGAATTTTATCGGAAATTTACTGCAAAGTTAAATGCTATTTTGACTGGCCTATTTAGCTTTCCGCGCCCTCTTCGTTTTGGCATGCCATGTCGCCTTCTCGACTCTCGTTCTTCTTATTTGTTTATGGCATGTGACAATAATAATAATGTCAATTTTGCCAGTGTCAAATGTTTATTTTGGTTTATAGTCTTAGTCGATGGTCAATTGTCAATTCTAGATGTCACGCGGAATGGCCGTCTAAAATTTTCTTGGGATTCCTCGTTCCTCGTTCAAATCACATTGCACTTTATTACACATACAATTCAATTGTCCATGCCCGTCCTGTAGTCACAATTTATTCACTAAAATTCCGCTAAGATTACTGAATAGAACATGCAATAAAACGAATAAAAAATATTAAATTAGCAGAGCTATGTTACTTCATGAAATGACAAACGAAGAATCTTCTTGTTTTTTTTGTTGCATGTGGCATAATAATGTCAATTTCGACAGTGTCAAGTGTTTATATTGTTTATAGTCAATTTGTTTATTAAATAATGTCTTAGTCGATGGTCATTTGTCAATTCTAAACGTCATAGCGGAATGGTCGTCTAGAACTTTCTCGTCGTTCATTGTTCATACTTGTCCTATGTAGTCACAATTTATTCCTTAAAATTCCGCTAAGATTACTGAATAAAACATGCAATAAAACGAGTAAAGAATATCAATTTAGAATTGCTACCTATGTTACTTCATGAGATGACAAACAAATAAATCCGTCGCCTTGTATAGCAGACATTGCCAGCTTAATTCCTCTTCAGTATGGCGGCCGCGATAAAGTAGCATCAAATGAAAGTGAAAGTAGCTAATTCCATAATTTGAATCCTTGAGCGTAGTTTAGCGTTTCCTACTCTGTACATTCTAACATCCAAGATACTACACTTCATCGCACGTTGTTAGGGATCAGGCTTGCGCACCATGTCAGAACGGAGAGGATGCATACGTGCATCAGCATTTTGTGCGATAATGGAAGTTCTCCTTTCATCATATATCCCATAGACCAATTTTTATAGATCCTCGAAACATTTTCTTGTTGGCCCAGGTACCTGTACCTACGCATTCTTCACTCACCGTTATTATGGTGACTACGTATGTCCTTATTTATGACTTTGTTTTCAGAACAAGATCGGGATAGATACTTAAGCAAAATATATATGTGATTTATCTAGTATCAGCACGTAGGTCACAATTTACACAACTAATCCTGGAAACGTAGGTATTAAACAGTATTATGTTTTCCCTACAATGCAATGGTAGAATCGATCCCCCGAATAGTGTGGGATCAAGTTACCCATATTTAAGGGTACTAGATTATATGATAGTTTCCTATCGGAATTTAGGTACCTAAAATAGTTGTGTAGTTTATGAACGGAGGTTAATGGTTGATATAGCAAATTGTTGACTGGCCTGTCAGCTCAATTGGTAGTAGCTCTGCCTTCTGCACTGTAGGTTGAGGGTTCGATTCTCTCCCAGGATAAACATTTGTGTGAAGAACATAGGTGTTTGTTCTGTGTCTGGGTGTTATAAAGTATCATAACTATGTATTTAAAAATTTATAAGTATTCTATCAGTCATCTAGTCACCATAATACAAGCTATGCTTAGTTTGGGACCAGATGGTGTTGTGTGCATTGTCCAGCAATATTTATTATTTTATTTTATTTTTATTTTATTTTATTTTATTTTATAATTTTTGGAGAACTTACAGCTAGGTACATTAATAATAATTACAAATAATACATGTTTATAAAACATGTATGCAGAAGGCCAATTATAAGTTCACACTGATAGATATAACATATATATGTATGTAATGAAAAATACAGTACAAGTGAAAACCTAAACAATACAAAGTAAAACAAAAGAGAAAATAACTGGGAATAGTTTAAAAAATACATAGATAAAACAACAAGATAAAACGAAATGAGTACTTGTACTATAAAAAGAATTTGTCACAGAGCAAGCGTTTTAGCTTGCTCGTTGCTGTATTAAATATATCAATATCTGCGATTGCTAAGGTGTTAAATAAGGCGCTTGCTCGAATAATAAAAGCATTTTGCCTATAATTTGCTTTAACCGTTGGAACATATAAGATGTTAGGTCTTCTAAAACTAGCAGTATTAGTACGCAGCCCCAATAGCTCCAGCAACTCAGAACAGTCCACCGTGCCATTTGCAATGCTCATCAAATATGCTATATCGGCGATATTTCTTCGTTCATAAAGTGGGAGGAAATGAAACTTGCGACATCTAGCTATGTAATCTGGAAGGAAAACACCTGTACGAAACTGCAAGTAACGCAGAAATCTTTTTTGAATGCGCTCCAAGCACGAAGAATACACGTCGTAACATGGATTCCAGACCTGGGATGCGTATTCCAGATGACTGCGCACATATGCACAATACAATATCTTAAAGGTTTTAATATTTGTAAAGTCCTTAGACATTCTCAAAACGAATCCAAGTGCACGGGATGCTCTATTTTACAATGTTATTGATGTGGCAGTCGAATAAGAGTTTACTATCAAAAGTGACACCTAAATCGCGAATTGTATCGACGCGTATGAGTGGCGAGTTGTGTATTGTGTAATCAAATTTAATAGCAACTGACTTACGAGTAAAAGAGCAAACGTTACACTTGGAAACGTTCAAGTCCAATTTATTGATCACACAATAACTTTCAAATCGAATTAAGTCTTCTTGAAGACGATATGCATCATTAATCGTTTTAATTTGATGTAGAATTTTCATATCGTCAGCGTATAATAGAATTTTAGAAGAAAGAAAACATGAAGAGATATCGCAGATGAACATAGCAAAGAGCAGCGGTCCTAATAAAGAACCCTGAGGGACTCCTGACGGGAAACATGGACGTCGATGAATATCCACTAAGAACCACCGTCTGACATCTATTAAAAACATAAGATGTGAACCATCTAAAAAGATTACCTCGTATACCTATACGTTGCAGTTTCATTAATAAGAGCGAATGATCGATTCGATCAAAGCACTTGCTATAATCGGTGTAAACTATATCAATTTGCGAGGGTTCAGACATAAAACGAGTCAAGAACTCGGTACACAGCAAGAGATTCGATGTAGTGGACCTACCCCTCACAAAACCGTGTTGCTGCGGTGCAAGATCCTGCTTAAGAGCGGAGTATAGTTGAATGTAAACAATTTTTTCCAACACTTTAGCAAATAAACACAATTTGGATATGGGCCTATAGTTCTCTATATTGTTTTTTGGTCCTTTTTTATGAACAGGAGTAATAAGAGCAGACTTCCAAATGTTAGGTACGATTCCTTCGGTTAATGAGCGGCGGTACAAAATAGAAAGCGGCAAGACTAGACTTCTCGCACACTTTACAATAAAGATTGCTGGAATACTATCTGGTCCCGCCGATTTACGTAAGTCTAAGGTCTTAAATTAAATTAAATAGTTTAAACACTTCCTCATTGACCACCTCAACCATGCCAATATCAGTAGATGACACACTTTGATGTTGATAATTAATTATATCAGATACGTCCGAGGGTGTATTATTTTGTAAAAAGGTAGAGTGGAAATATTCCCCAAACATGTTGCATATAGTATCACCTTGATCAGAAGAACGTACACCATACTGCATCATAGAGGGGTACGCGTTGGACTGATTTTAACTTTTAACATAAGACCAAAAGGCCCGTGGGTTCATTTTTATGGAACTTTCAATATTTTTTATATAATCACCAAACATCTCACTTTCCATATGCCACGCTCTGTCTCTTAAAATAACAAAAGAATCATGATCACTGACATTACCATAGGTTTTGTATTTATTATGGAACTTGGCTTTTTCCTTGAGAAGCTTTATCAAAGGTCGTCTGTACCATAACGGATACTTGCGCGATGGAACCACAGTTTTGGAGGGTATATAAGTATCACGAAGATTATAAAATTGACTATAAGCTAATTTGGTAGCCTCATCCACAGATCCGCAGCCGAGTAAAGTATCCCAGTCCGTATCATCTAGCTCAGAACAGATCGAGAAATAATCCCCATCCTCATAAACAAACTTTGTATACGGCTGTGGTTTTATCGTGTGTAGTTGAACAAAGTCTGCCGAAATATATAGTGAAGGATGGTGGGGGTCTTCGGGTACTAAAGGGTAGTGACTTTTTTCGACAGATACGTCATTGTTTGAAAAAATAAGGTCTAAAAGTCGCCCATGACTCCTATTCAAAATAGAGTTATATTGAAGGAGATTGCATGTGTTAAGGCTATCAATAAGATCGATTTGATGAGCTCCTTGCAGATTACTAGGTATTAAAGATAACCCATCTTCACTAGGTGTCCAAGAGACAAATGGCATATTGAAGTCGCCAAGTACAATTA
This sequence comes from Lampropteryx suffumata, assembly GCA_948098915.1. Classification (NCBI taxonomy): domain Eukaryota; kingdom Metazoa; phylum Arthropoda; class Insecta; order Lepidoptera; family Geometridae; genus Lampropteryx; species Lampropteryx suffumata. Next base: position 15,136,626 of record OX402557.1, on the reverse strand, counting down.
CCTTATCAAGTGGGTTATCTAAAACAATTTTAATCAGATTATCAGAAAAAAATGATAATTGTGAGTTACCCAAATTTTCTTCACATATATAGACCACACAGATGTGCATTTTATAAGAATTTTATTTTACTAGTCTTAACTTCTAAGTTTTATTGTATTCATTCATTTATTTTACTTTACATCTAAGATCTCTTGATACGTTTCTAGATATGAACTAAATCAGAACAGGAACTGACAGAGCGTATTTCTTGTCATTCTTTTGAATTCAAGTATGTTGAAGTAGTTCTATATTACAAGCAATAATGTTTATTTGCTATTGTTTATTTATTACCAATAAAATTCTACGTCTATGTACAAAAACACATAAATGAACTAGCGACCCGCCCCGGCTTCGCACGGTTGCAATGCGATCATGTGATTAGAAACCTCTAAAATTACCAGTGTTTCTCTACTATATTATGCACTAGCGACCCGCCCCGGCTTCGCAAGGGTGCAATGCTGATACTAATTATACTACAAAATGGTTATCCCCAAGAAATAGCCATATACCACCGCGGACTTTTTTTATAGACCTTTTGAGGGTGTACAATACTGTAGTAGGTACATTATTTTGTTCTATCTCGTAGGGTTCAGACAGCGTTTGCAATGTAAGCGCAAAATTATGAGTTTATTTACGACACCACATTGGAAACCTCTAAAATTATCAGTGCTTATCTACTATATTATGCATGTATTATACATATAAACCTTCCTCTTGAATCACTCTATCTATAAAAAAAAACCGCATTAAAATCAGTTGCGTACTTTTAAAGACCTAAGCAAACATAGGGACAGACAGACAGCGGAAAGCGAGTTTGTTTTATACTATGTAATGATAAGGCCCTTAGAGGCAAAAACAAACAGGGTGATCAGGTGTCCCCTGTCTCCCCAACAAAAATAAACTTAGGTAAACAAATTGTGTTACATTATGTAGGCACATTAAATGACCTTCTATGTAGACTACTCCATTAGCCACAATTCCCCATGGCCCCTAGGAAGGTAGTTACTTGACAAACAAGAGTTAAAACTGCCACGCGTTGAGTACATCCACTATCAAAGGAGCTGTAACATTAAAGGACTGTACGAGTATAACTATTTCATAACATAAATAAGTACAATAATTGAACTGTCTATCTAATCTATATATTAATACGTGAAGCAAAAACTTTGTACCCTTTATACCCCTTTTTACAAAAATTGCGCGGATGGAGGAGTATGAAATTTCGTACACTTATAGTTTATATAGAGGAGTGCAGGATGTTTTTTTTTTATTATGCATAAAAAAACATTAATTATTAATGAATTATGGTCGAATTTCGACCAGTGGGCGTCCACTATTACCTTCAAACGAGCAATTCTTGTACATATGTATATATATAATCTAAATCTCAGCTCCAACGATTTTCATGTAATTTTGTAGATAATATGCTAAGGGTTTCGGAGGCAATACATCGATCTAGCTAAGTTTTATTTTTAGAAAACGTCGTTTTATCCGTGTTTTATACCGAGTACAGCTCGGTCATCCAGGTATTAATAATAATGCCGGACATTTCACACAGCATCATCTAGCCTCAAAGTAAGCAGAGCTTGTGTTATGGGTAACACATGACTGATATACATACTATCTACTAATAACTATCTGAATAAGGAAGTAGATCGTATATTAAGGACGGACACCGGCTACTTTTAATGTAGGTACCACGCGTGTGAAGCCGCGGTCTGCAGCATTTACTTTAGTAGTACTTCGTAAGGTCCTATCTTCTCTGGTACTATCCATTTCGCAAGATTTTCTATCTAGTAGAAGATATAAACTGACTGGCCGGTCAGCTCAATTGGTAGTAGCTCTGCCTTCTGCACTGTAGGTTGAGGGTTCGATTCTCTCCTAGGATAAATATTTGTGTGAAGAACATAGGTGTTTGTTCTGTGTCTGGGTGTTATAAAGTATCATAAGTATGTATTTAAAAATATATAAGTATTCTATCAGTCATCTAGTCACCACAATACAAGCTAGTTTGGGACTAGATGGTGTTGTGTGCATTGTCCAGCAATATTTATTATTTATTGATTATTATTTATAATATTTTTGTAATCCTTACTCCAACACTAGGACCCTGATGGCTAACAGTAACAGTATTAAATAAAATAACGCTCAGCTGTGTAGACGGGAAAAAAATAAATTATATTTGCAACATTGAGACGGTACCAATAAATTACAGTTTGTATAAAATATATGTGTTATTTTGCCCCATTTTTATTATCTGATCGTTAATTCATCATCATCATCATATCAGCCTTTATGAAGTCCACTGCTGGACATAGGCCTTGATATGAACTCCTTCATTAGTAAGAAGTAATAAATGTAGTGGCCCTTTCGTGAGCAAAGCTGGCACTCAGCGTTGCGCGCCGGGCAGCTCGACCGCTGATGAAGATAGAATTCATTCCCCAATTGATTTCCAGGAAGAACGATTTTGAGCCCTCTCCATCCACCGACTTCCTGCGATCTTTACAATGTCGTCAGTCCATCGGGTGGGGGGTCTTCCTACGCTTCGTTTTCCTGTCCTTGGTCGCCATTCGATAAATTTTACTCCCCAACGGTTATCAGTTAGAGGAATTAGAGATAGGAATGAATTAGATAATAAATATTAGAGGAATAATAATTATGAATGAAATATTAATATTATTTGCAAACAAACAGTACTATTTCACAATAATGGGCGCAGTGGGCTAAGATCCGACTGAGACGCAGAAGGTTGCGGGCTTGATTCCCGCCGCGGGACAAATGTTTGTACGATCTGCAAGTTTTTGTCTCAAGTCTGGGTGTTTATATGTATAATATGTATGTATGAAAAAATAAATAGTGTATCAGTCATGTGGTACCCATAACACAAGCACTGCTTACTTTGGGGCCAGATGATGCTGTGTGAAATGTTCGGGATTATTATAATAAAACACAATAAACAATAAAGTTTCCACGGTTTAAAATTATATTACACTAGCTGCCCCGTTCGCCAATTCGTCCGCGCGTTTTAAAAAGAAAAAAATATATCTAATTGTACCGACTGCAGCGCCATCTGCCGGGCTGATTTGTGAATCTAAACCATCCAGAGCGCCACCCAAACGCATACAAAAAAATCATTCAAATCGGTCCAGCCGTTTAGGAGGAGTTCAGTGACATACACACGTACAGTAGAATTACGATAAAGATAGATACATATTTTTTCTGAGGGTACTGCCTAAGGACTGTGTAAGTACCTACATAAAGTACAATGTCAGGTCTGACAATGTTATTAAAATTTAAATCCCAGTTTATGCGGATCCAAGCAAGCCTTGGAACTTTCGCGTCGGAGCTTTTAATATTTTAAAAGCTCAAGTTTGCTTACGTAAGTCACGATTATTTAAGCTACACTACGACCATGTTACAGTCAATGTTTAAAACCGGCGAGTGTTCTCGATCACTGCTAATAATAAGTATCCTTACTAATATAATAAATGCGAACTGTATATCTGTCTGTCTGTCTGTCTGTTTGTTACGTTTTCACGCCTAAGCCGCTGAACAGATTTTGATGAATTTTGGTATAGAGAAAGATGGGACCTTAAGCTACTTTTTATATAGGTACCACGCGTGCAAAGCAGCAGCTATAACATAAATAGTTTAGAAATTATCCGACACGATAGAAAACATCTTTCAAACTTCAAACATCTTCAAACATCAGCATCTTTCTATTCTACATGTATAACCTCTTCATTGTATAACCTGTGTGAAATGTCCGGCATTATTATTATTATTCATTAGAGGCCATTCCAATGAGCCCAAACATGATACCTCTGTTGTAAGCTGGTTTGGGGTCGAGTTGTGTATCCTGCAGACTCCAGGTGTAGCTACAGCAAGCAACCATGTTCTTCATATCTTGAAGTAACAGGATAGCAATTTTCGAACTGATCAGACTTGTGGAATTGTCTTAAAATGTCTGAATGGTTTCTCTTGAACAGCACGCTTGATCAAATCACCTTATAAACAACAAGCTGCTGCCCGCAGCTTTGCACGCATGCTACCTACATAAAAAGTAGTCTATGTCCTTCTTCAAGGTCCCATTTATCTCTATACCAAAATTCATCAACATCGGTTCAGCGGTTTAGACGTGAAAACGTAGTAGACAGAGTTACTTTCAAATTTATAATATTAGTAGGAATCAACAGCCTAAAATTTAATGATTCTAGTTCTGAAAATGACAATACTTTCATACAATCTTTCATCACCATTTTCAACCCCTTACAACACTTTTTTCCAATTAAAAAGTAGCCTATGTCCTTTCTCAGGGTTTAGACTATCTGTGTACCAAATTTCATTTAAATCAGTTCAGTACATATGGCGTGAAAGCGAGACAGACAGACAGACAGAGTTGCTTTCGCATTTATAATATTAGTAAGGATAAACCGGACAAGGGCGAGTCGAACTCGCCCACCGAGCGAGGGTTCGACAAATTTGTTGGTACATGCAATTAAAATTAAAATTATTAGGTACCTACCTATACTTATAAAAAAGGAAAAAGATTTTTTTTCCACAGCTTTAAGAGACTAGACCTGAGTATACTGTTTTAATTTCAACTCGATATCTCCACGCGTTCCCGAGATAAAGGGTCTTGACAGACAGACAGACGGACGTACGGACAACAAAGTGATCCTTTAAGGGTTTCGTTGTTTTTCCTTTTGAGGTACGAAACCCTAAACACTAAATCAAAATTGGTTCATCCGTTTGAGATCACGATACCACAGAAGATACACACGTTAAACTTATAACATCGGGCATATAACAGCCCTCTTTTTGCATCGGGTATTAATAAGACCTTTTTTTTTATAAAAAATGCAGGACATTTCACACAGCATCATCTGGCCCCAAAGCAAGCAGAGCTTGTGTTATGGGTACCACATGACTGATATACTACTTACATACTTTTTTTTACTCAAATACCTATAAATACCCAGACCCGAGACAAATACTTGCAGATCGTACAAACATTTATCCCCCGGCATGAATCGGACCCGCAACCCTCTGCGGCTCAGCCGGACTATAGTCCACTGCACCACAGAGGTCGTCCTTTGGCCCTTTGGATAAAACTAGATAATTAATACAGCGTCAAGTGGATCTTTTTACTGACTCACAGGACTTGGTTCCGATTCTGTTGTTTCACCAGACCAACTAAAATGGCTCGCTGGCAAACGCAGAGTTTGAGCCATGGAGCGCAGTATTCTAGGAGTCAAGCTCACACACCACGTCCAAAATAGTACACTGCGCTCCAAAACTCAAATCGCGGATGTCGGACAGCAAGTAGGGAAATTGAAGTGGGACTGGGCAGGCCACGTGTGCCGCATGTCGGATGCGTTATGGGCTAAAGCCACCACAGAGTGGACACCCCTGAACGGAAAACGACCTCGCGGCAGACTGCGGCGAAGATGGAGGGACGAGATAGACGCCCATTTTAAGTATTGGCCCACAGTGGCTTTAGACAGGGACGTTTGGAGAAAAGGAAGGAGCCCTTTGCCCTGCAGTGGGACGTCACGGGCTTTTAAAAATAATAATAACTAAAATTTAATATCTGTAGGCGTAAACGCCAACTGAAAATGGATCTTCTCTAGTACCCCTCAAGTACTGACTTTGGAGAGCGTCGTTTAACTCCTAGGTACGAACTTATTTTCCGACATTTACAGCAACATAGGTACATACATGACCCGAAGCGGGTCTATTGTAATGTATTCTACGTACTTAGATATGCAATTTGATTACGTCGTACCTATACGTCGACCTGCCTTGCTATCAACAGTTTTAATGCCTCGCGTGCCGCGGAAACATTTCAAAGAATTGAGGGTAGATACACCAAATACGCTGAAAAGTCAATAGAGCTCAATTTAATATTAATATCTCACGTGCAAAGAGTGTGAGTACTGTCGGAGCTGAAAGTTTTCTTATTAAACTTGATGTGGGGAAAGTATTTAATCTAAAAGTTGGTATCTACCATAATCACGCGAGACAAAATCTTTTAATCTTAAAGTTGGTAACTTACTAATTAAATAAAGTTGAGCGTTGTGGCCGTAACGAATCAGTGATGCAAGTGAGATTGAACAGAGCACTTCTTACTAAAGAATACGTTATAAATTTGTTGTTGTAGAAATGTTATCATTTTACATGTGACAGTGCATAAGCAATGTAGGTAAGTTATATATATATATTATATGTATATAAAATAAAATCGTGTTAGTTACATCATTTATAACTCAAGAGCTGCTTTACCGATTTAGTTGTAATTTAAAATGAATAAAGTAACTTGGATTAGGATATAGGCTATTTTTTATCCGGAAAAACCAACGGGAACGGGACGGGAGAAGCTGCGGGTGGCCGCTAACACCATCTATCCATATTTATCCGTGACTTTGTTAATCTCTGTAATTTTTACAATAATTTGAATAGCTATCTTTTTTTAAAAGCGATATTAGTGTTTAATACTTTTTGTGAAGTTGTGACCGCTCAACGAAGTGGGCACGGTCAGCTAGTTATTTATAAATTTATAATTCCCATGGAGTCCGCGCTGAACGTTGCGTAGATGTGTCCGCAATATTACTAGTCTTCTACTTTTAACTAATACCTATTATATAACTATTAATAATCATTAACTTTTTATCTCATGGTTATCATGTTGATATTTGCAGGTCAACGAGCTCAACACTGTTTGTGTCGGATCATTATATAAGAACCTTATACCCAACATACTTCAAGGAAATAAATCATATTTCATTTCATTTTCGTTGACGACCTCTTTGACAGTTTACGAAGGCCTGCCTAAGACGCAGAAGGTATATATGATCTGTAAGTATTAGCCTCTGGGTGTTTTTCTATGTATAATATGAATTTATTTAAGTTAAAAACAACACACTCTATGTGAAATGTCAAGCATTATTCATTTTATTTTATTTTATTAATGAATAACTACCTACTACTTTTGTACGAATCAGTGACCAATGAGTTAATTTAAATCCGCCTGAAGGCCTCTGCTATGAACTAACAACTTTTGATAAGGGACCGACAAGTTAACTTCCAAAGCACCGAAGCGCTCAGATGTAAAACCCTTAAGCCAACACAGTTTCAAACCGCAGTTTCCAGAAACTGCGGTTTCAAACCGTGTAGATAGTGGTTGCAAACCAAATTTCGTATGACCCTTTACGCCCTTGGTAGAAAGGCTTGCCCAGCAAACCACTGGCAGAAGCGGTGGTTGCTAACCGTCTAGCCGCTTGTCTAAAACCACGCGTACCAGTCGCGCCGCTGCACGCATCGAGCGCGTATTGCGCGCACGCACGATATTATGGAGAAAGAACGTGAGGTTATCACCGAATTAATCGAGCTATTTAGAGCCCTGCCCTGTTTCTGGGACTTAACGTGTAAGGAGTACAAAGACTCCACCCAAAATAAATACCCAAAATAAATGTTTTTTTTCTTCAAATGCACACAAAAGTGCTATACAAGCTCCAAACTTTAGAAATTTTGTGTTATGGCTAATATTCAACATATTTTTTTTGTAAATACAAAAACACCCAGACCCGAGACAAATACTTGCAGATCATAAAAACATTTGTCTCGCGGCGGGAATCGAACCCGCAACCTTCTGCGTCTCAATCTTAGCCCACTGCGCCACAGAGGTCGTCAAATAGCTTAGTACCTACTATGGGAAACAGATGACTGATACTTATTTTTACATACTTATATACCATACTTCAGGTTTTAAGAAGCTTGGTCTCATAAGAGTTACAAAAAAACACTTAAATGAGAGCTTATTATTAGTAAGTATGCAATTTCAATAATTATTACATACACGAGCGTGCTACGTTCTTAGATGATACATTAATTTGTATTCGCTTTTGATATCTATTTCCCTTTCTCTTACTCGGGACACACGCACACACTGTTGGCTGACAGTACCCACCTTGGGTTGGTACCAACAGCCAAATTTACCACCGCACGCGCTCATTAGTCAAATCAAATAGTGCGTGCTACGTACTTAGTTAAATAAGAATAAAAACATACCCTAGATAAAAGTAAAATCATTCACAAGGTGATGTAGTTAGGTACTTATTATACTTTATAACACAGGCACAGAATAAACATCTACGTTGATCACACAAGAGTTTGTTCTGGGAGGGAATAACCTACAGAAGAAAGAAAGCAGAGCTACTACCGACTGAGCTGTGAAACCAGTCTGAATGATACTACGTACCACGGCAATTCTGCAATTGGTGGAAGTGATTTCGTGAAAAGAGACGGAAATGTGTAACAGGAAGCCGAGGAAGCCCGCGCTATTTAATTTGACAAATAAGCACGCGCGGTATTTGATTTGAGCAATGAGCGCGTAGAGTAGAGTTAGTGAGTTAGTTAGTAGAGTAGAGTAGAGTTGGCTGTCAGATGGTACCAACCTATTTACTTGAGATGTTAGATGTTATACATCATATGCGACACATAACTCGCTCGTTTTGTTTAGCTATTTGCAACAGCTGCTTGTGTTGTGTCTATCTGCTATTGTATTTGTATCGGTAATTTCTCTGTCTCAATTCAATACAAAGCGTAGATTACAGTAGAAAACCTAAACAATCACTTTCAAATATGTAGTTGACAAATTTGTACAAGATTGAGCTCTATTCGGTTACCATAAAGTCGTTTTAAGTAATCTGGGTTTGTGAGTTCAATTGAGTAATCTGAGTTTGTTAGTTTATGCTACATATACAAATATAATTCATGACTTCCACACTAATATTTTACTCCAAAGTGTCTCTATCTGTTTGTTTGTTACCCTTTCATGGCTAAACTTGATGAAAACTTGATGAAATTTGGTAAGGAATAGTTTTTATCTTCGAAAAAGATATAGGATACATTTATGTAGGTACTAGGCCGAAGCTGGTCATCAATATTATTATCCATATCTAACCAAAAAATGTTCACTGATGAAAACAACAATAGGTATATTTCTCGAATCTGACTTTTCGTATTATTAAGATACATCACTCAAGTGAGCTCGTATATACGTTATATTACCACCTACCACAGAATACAGATTACTATAGCTTTACAACCCTACAACGTTACCTACCTCCGAAAAAACGGCGACGAACGCGCACCGTATCTCACGCTACGGTTTCCAGTAGAGTCGGTCGCGTGCCGGCATCACGGCATCAGCTCTCACCGTCACTCCGAGCGCGGCCGACCACCGAGACGCACGCCGCATGCCTCGCAAGCCACACGCGATAAAATGCCTTCACTGTGGGACTACCTACACGTCAACCAGAGCCAAAACAAGAGGAACCTAGAAGAGGGGCTGTTCCAAATCGCCTCGCAAACTTGTAATATACTTGTAAAGGTTAATAACACGAATAACATAAACTTGGCGAGGAATAGTAGTGCCGAGTACGGGTGTGCTGGTCCTCCTAAGGAGAAGAGTTCTATGCAGATCTGCGTGCCGAAGTTCAGGAAGAACTCTGTCACGTCCGGCTGCAACCCGGGTCTGTCGGTGAGTACTTACACGTTGCTTTTATTTCATAACAAGTTATGAAAAAGATTTTATTTTTTAAGTTTGTACGAGTCGGTACCCAAGTTTTGTATGACGCCTCTGTCATAGTCTAACTAGTTCTTAAAAAGGTTATTTAATTTATTTGTAACGACAGACAGCAGATGCTATTTTTGGATATGAGTAAATGATTTTTTTAATCATTGATCTGAACTTTTACAAAATATGAACACTTTTAAATTCACAGATATATGTCAGCAACATGTCCGTATTATTAATAAACTATGTGGGTAACACCTACCTAACGATAATATAATGTGTTCCTAAACTCCTCTAATATTCTACACAGAGGCCAAACTTGCTTAAGTAGGTCACAGGTTTAAAACATTTAAACTAACGGATGTCACATGTCTGTGTTGAGTTAGGTTAGGGCGAGACAGCCCATAAAGCCACCACACTACGTCCTTGTCTGCTAGTACAACTAATACCTCAGTACCCTAAAGATGTATAACACAGCTAGTGAATAATGTCAGTGTCTGTAGCCTTTTTAAGTGTTAAGTACGATGGTGCAGAACTAAAAATAGTGTCGTGTCTGTGTTGTGCTGAAAAAAGAAAGTCAAGCTGATTCATTTCGAGGTTAGCTCTTTTAAACTTCTTTTCTTGATTTCAATGCGATCGTTGGCATTTGGTATATCGATTTTATAGTGAAGGAAGACATCGCGGTGGTGGTAGACGCCGTCGCGCAACCTTGTTCTAATTCTTATAATTTTCCAGCTACGTTTATAATGTTATAATGTAAACATTTAAATTAATGACAATGATTATAGAACGACTTAGCAATTTAATTACCACTTTGACTGTGAACTTGCATGGTTCTAGCTAAAACGGAAACAATTTTGGGTGACAGGGTCTGTTTTGAATCCAGTTTTAGTGCCTGTATGTATATCTATCGATCACGTATGTTAGGTACATATCTTAAAAATGTTATAGGTACTTAGTTGGAACATTAATCATCTATCACAAATAGTATGATTATGGATATCAAGCATGTTGTAAATTGGTAGAGTGTCGTAGGCCTTCATGTTCTACGGCGTAGAGCTCGGTCGGTACTCGTGTCATGTATAGACGAGTCTACGGCAGCTCGTAGCTCGTAGTTCGCCTCGTAGACAGTCATTCAATTTTGTCTTATTATTTTCAAAAAACAAAATATGAAATGAAATGAAAATATGCTTACGACTGTAATCCACAGGATTGGTAGACATCTCCTCGGATCGCTACAAAGACCTTGTCGAAGTTGTCTAAGGCTAAGGTAATAACAACGAGTAAGCGAAGAATAACAACGAGTAACTTAAATTGACTGGCTTCTCAACTCAGTTGGTATAGTAAGCTGTCTTTTGTGCTGTAGTTTGTGCGTTCGCTTCTCTCTCGGGACAAGCGTTTGTGTGATGAGCATAGATTATTTTTTCTGTGAATATAGAACATGAAAATGTTGATAGAGTATCAAAAGTATGTATGTAAAAATATTATAAGTAGTCTATCAGACATCTGGTTCCCATAGTACAAGCTATGCTTAGTTTAGGCCTAGATGGTTGTGATTGGTTTGTCCATCAATATTTTTATATTTTTTTTATATCTAGACTTTTCAAAAATATATTATATCCCAATAAAACATATATGTGAAAAAGGATCCCATTTTGGACAAACTGCGTTTAAGGTTTGACTGTGACGTCGATAAAAGATTTGAGATATGAACAGGTGCCAAGTTCCATAGCAGTTCCTCAAATCATAGCAATAGAAATGTACAACGTTATTCAATTTGATCTCTACTCTTTTATCGACGTCACAGTCAAACCTTGTTTGTTTAGATCTTGGCCCTTTTTTCACATTTATATTTTTGTTGGGATTATACCTGCCAGAATTTAGTGCATTTTGACATAAGAAAGCGTATGTGGTAGTTTCGACGTTAATTCTTTGAGCAAGGGGAAAGTCAAGAGCAAAATATTTTTACATGTTAGTAAGTCAGTTTGAAATAATAATAGATATTATTTCACGAATATTTGAACCATCTGAACACGTACACGTAGCATCCGTATATTTTTTCATGAAAAAGGAAAGTCCATTCTGATTTTCATATTGAAATCGGCTGATGGATGCTAATGATTTTTTTAATCATTCATTTTTTATTTTGTTTTAGAGGAATAGACCCCTTATTACGTAAGTTGCAACATAGTTGCAAGAGAGTAAATTCACGATTACACAAAAAAGTCCGCAAAGAACTCTTATCGCCATGTTCGCCATGCTCGTCTGTCTTTTCGCCCCTAATCAGACCCTTTGCTGGTAGATTATTCTTATAGTAATGAAATTATAAATACATTGAAAAATAATTTTTAGACGTACCTCCCTTACATGTAAAGTGGCGTTGTATAGTTTTTCAATAGGTTGTTCGTTTGATAATTATTAATCTTTAAAGTGGCATAGAGCCGCGTCTCCCCCTGGCCCCTGTTGTTTAGGGGCACCTGAAAAGATTCCAAAATTGTATCATATAATTATGAAACCATGAAATCATGAAAACTCCATACTATTTTTTAAATTTTTTAGCAAAATTGTGTTTAGATTGTGTCGAATTGGGTTGGGGCCTGACCACTAGTCTAGTAATCTTTATATTTACTGATTTTACGCATTTTACACAATGCACAATGAAGTGATTTTACTGACTTCACTGTGCGTTGCCAATTTGTTATACACCTAATACCTCCGCAATAAACGTTTTTCCGCCTATAGGTGGGCGACAGGCGAGTAATAGGCAGCGGCTGGTTTCATTAATAAAGTTTTGTTTCCGACTCACAACTTATTTCGCAGATATTTCTGTCGCGTTGCCATTGCAGTCGCTACGGTTGCTTTTACGTAATAACCCTCCTGGCCTTAGTCACATTCACATTTATATTATTATTATACTTAATATAGGTTCTGCCCCTGCCCCAGTTCTTTTGTTTTGATTTAATGGTATGGCAAACAAACCTTTTTAGCCGATGTTTTATCGCCTTCGTATGATTTTGAGAATGGAATCCCCGTGACTTTGTTCGCCTAATTCTACTGCATTGTCTCATCTATCATCTTTAGCGATGGTTTATTTACAGTAATCGTATTTACTTTTTTTACAGTTAAGTACAGTATTACAGAAAGCGAACAGTAAACTAAAAAACTTAAGTCTAATTTAAGCGCTAATCACAACATTTTGTATTGAAATAATTCCAATCGTGTTTTCGGAAATTTTTATATAATTTTTTTATGTTGCTGTATAAAGTGTTTCAGCCCAAACTAGACTTACTTTTTTATCTAATGATATACAAATAATTTGTTTCTGTTAATTATTTCTAAAAACTATTTTATTCAATTGACATTATAATCTTATCCGAAAACAGTACACTAGGGGTGATATGACGAAGTCATAATGTGTGATATTCATCTTACTCTCAGACTTCCAGGTCAGCTTTTAGACGATTGATATGATACTTATATACCTATAAATACATACTTAGGACTTTTTAACGACCTCTGTGACGCAGTGGGTTTGATTCCCGCTGCGGGACATAATATCTGCAAGGGTTTGTCTATGTTGACTATGTATGTATTACAAAAAAAGTAATTTTAAGTGTGTGGTACCCATAACACAAGCTCTGCTTACTTTGCGGTTAGATGACGTTGTGTGAAATGTCCGGCATTATTTAATAAAACGTCCAGACACTGAACAAACATTATTATCCTAGTTTGTCCTTCTAATTCATTATTCTCCTAAGCCGTATTTACTATAATAGGTATAATAGGCAAACAGTGGCAACCCTCAACGCAGACAATAACATTACTTATAAGTACTTAGTACACGAAAATGATATACACAACTCATGTTGTTTGTAAAACGTTTTGGCAATATTTGGCTATTCGGTCGAGCTTTTAGCCGCAACCTGCCGACATATATTGGCAGTTTCCGTTTTTAGCCGTGTCACAGGTCTTTGTTATTCGAACAACGGACAACAGCTCAGACTGAAACCGTTCACTCAGTACATACATCTTAAATGATAAATGATAGATAGACATATAAATGTTTAAGTAAAGGTGTGGTCTGCCACAACGACCATTCGCGCCTTCTTCTAGCTTTAGAGATGAGTTTTTGTTGGTGATGATGCAGTTATTTCCAACCGTTTCACCAACGCAGCCTTCTTGGTCTATTTATACGACTTAATTTATTTTCCTTAATTTGATTCATGAAGCTAAATCGTGGCCTTCCTCTCTTCTCTTTAACTTTAATGATGATGTTTATAAAACTGTCGTGGCCGCCATGGCCAAACAATTTTCCTATTTTATTATTAACATTTTCAATGTGGTCGTTTTCTTTTTAAATCTATCTAGAACTTCCACATTTGTCACTTTTTTAGTCCAAGTAATCTTTATCTTTATATCTTTTCTATCCTTCTTTAATACCACATCTCGAAGGCTTCTAGGATCTTCTATCTCGTACCAGTGTCCTCGTCTCACATCAATGTACTCCAAAACTATGTTATGATAAATGTTTGACAGATTTAGATATATTTGAAGTGAATATGTTTTTCTGTTTGTTAAATTCCGGCTTAATCATTGCGATTCTGCATTTTATATCTGACTAGCTGTCCCGCTCGCGACTTCGCAGCAAAAAAAATGTATTCGTAATTCGTATTGAAAACATCACATTAAAACACTTCGCTGAACGCACTCTCAATCATTTTATATTAATTATTTTGCAAATTTTTTATATAGTTATTCTGCTATTCGAAACGGAGACTAATCCAACAAATTAAAAATCATTAAAATCGGTCCAGCCGTTCTCGAGATATAAATGGTGTAACGAACGTGACTTTGTTTTATATAATATACTAGCTGACCCGTGCCCACTTCGTTGAGCGGTTACAACTTCACAAAAAATATTAAAGTATACTACAACTAATATCGCTAATAAAAAAAGATAGCTATTCAAATTATTGTAATAATTACAGAGATTAACAAAGTTACGGATAAATAATAATAGATGGCGCTATCGGCCACCCGCCCGTTCCCGTTCCCGTTTCGAGAACTTTTATTCTCCAACGGCTATCAGTTCTGCGAGCTATATGGCCTGCCCATTGCCACTTCAACTTGCAAATTTTGAGTGCTATGTCGGTGACTTTGGTTCTTCTACGGATTTCCTCGTTGCGGATTTTATCACGTGTGAAACACCCAACATAGTTCTCGCACATTAATGCGCACGTTGCGCATTAATATAGACTTGTAAATACAACTGTAAGATACTTCAGAACACCCGGACACAAACCAAACATCTATGTGCATCACATAAAAGTCAGTTTGGGAAAAGTTGAAGTCAATATTTTGATGCGTCACCTTTGTTCTTTGTTCACGTGTGTGAGCTCATTCATGTGCACAATAGATACCTATATTCATAAATTTACTGTGCAACAGCGTATCTAATCTAATCGCCATTGATTTATTGGAACGAAACCTTGATTTTAATAGTTATTCGAGTGAAATTAGAACTTAAACTTCAAGTAAGTTCTGAACTTCAGTTCGCTAAACTTCAGTAATGGTTGTCTGTAAAGTCGGTTTACGGACGATAATTTAACGTAAAAATTTCATACTTTTAACCTATTAAGATGCGTCATAAGCCGAACGCTTAGGCCGATCGTGCTTCTATATCGCTTGTTCCGCGCTCTCGCTTGCACGCTCGGCTCAGGCGGAACGTGACAATTTTTCGTGCGTGCAGTCGGCGTTTATCGATTTATAAGACGGTATCACGTCAAAAAAAGTAAATTAAAATAAATTGGCCATGCGCTTGTTTTGTTACCACACACAGTGAAGGCTTTCAAAGACAGTATGTATAAGAATGTCTAATGATCAGGCACTGACCTTTACAAAAAATGGCTATGTTACAGGTTAATATTTATAAAACAAATATTTGTATCGAAAAACTGTTCAAGAAATCATTAAAAGACCTACCCAACAATATGCCACACGATGGGACGGTAAAATAAAAAAAAACACAATTTACATGTATTTATTCCTAAAAGATAAGTTTTTATTTCATAACTTTGTAAGAGTCACTAATAAGTTTTACTGCTCATAATTTCATCACGATTTAATTTATAGTCTGCAAGCAAGAGCTCTGATTAGGGGCAGACAGACAGGCATAGCCAAACTATAAGAAAAAGAAAGAAAGAAAGTTAAAAAAAATAAAAAAATTAATTCAGCACACACAGAAAAACATTTATAAGGATTCCTCGTGAACTTCTACACCATAAAAATGTACAAAGTGATGTAGCGGCAACTCAATCCACTGTGATTGGACCTTGATAGAAGCATTGCATTATGCAAAATGGCCTATATTGGCGAGAAATTCTACAATTTCGCGTTTCGCTATGTCGGGGAAGTGGTATGGAAATAGTACCTAATAATGGAGAGCTCTTTCGTATTGTGTAGTTTTGAGGCTAAATGTTGTTCATTGGTCTTTGTTAAAAGTATATACTACGTATATACTTTTTTTTAATACTACGTATATACTTTTTTTTAAATACATACTTTAAGATCACACAAATATTTGTCCCGCGGCGGGAATCTACCCGCAACCTTCTGCGTCTCAGCCAGGCCTTTGTCCACTGCACCACAGAGGTCGTCAAACATACAGACAAACCGAGAGACACTTGAATTTATAATATTAGTATGGATTGCTTTTAGTAGTAGTCGATCGTGTACAATGTGACCACTTAATTCCCAAGGGCTAGTTGTAACTAATCGCGTGGAAGGTATAGAATACTGGGCCAGAAGTTTTAAAACAGAACTGTTTTAAAATGTTTACATCTAAAACATACATATTTTATTTTGAAACTCGCAGAGTTCCAGGATAACTGGTTCCTGTTGGCCACAATTTAGAATATCAGATAATCAGAGCACTTTACCTTTACCTTTTACTCGCAAGAAGATATGGTCTAAGTAGAATTAAAATGGAGACTCAAAGATTACCATAAACACAGTGGAAAATCACGTTATGCAGCACTCCACACAGTGCACGACTAATTTAAATAATCAATTTCAACGCTATTCAATACTATTTAAGATTGAACTATAAGTGAGTCACCACATTATAATATAATTATACGTACCAGTAGTGGCACGGGAAAGTAAAATTTTCCTTTACTTAACTAGTAGCCCAAGCGACGTGCCTAAGAAAAGAAAGGAAATGTATGGATATGACACTAGCTTGTGATAAATAAATAAATAATGCCGGACATTTCACTCAGCATCATCTGGTCTAAAGTAAGCAGAGCTTGTATTATGACTGATGTACTACTTATATACTTTATATAAATACATATTATACTAAGAAACACCCAGACCGTAAACAAATACTTGCAGATCATACAAACATTTGTTTCGCGGCGGAAATCGAACCCGCAAATTTCTACGTCTCAGCCGGGCCTTGG
Source organism: Lampropteryx suffumata (assembly GCA_948098915.1). Taxonomy (NCBI): domain Eukaryota; kingdom Metazoa; phylum Arthropoda; class Insecta; order Lepidoptera; family Geometridae; genus Lampropteryx; species Lampropteryx suffumata. Next base: position 15,119,543 of record OX402557.1, on the reverse strand, counting down.
CCCACAGCGCCACAAAACAGTTCTATTAACAAGACTCCTAATGTTATCTTTCTTCTATTATTATTACATACATACATAAGTTCACGCCTGCTTCCCGACGGGGTAGACAGAGACCACGGATTTCCATGCTACGACCCTAACACTTTTTTGCTTCAACCACTCTGTTCACATTCCTCATACATGTGATTTGAGCCGGTTTAGGGTTTTCTTGACCTTTCTCTAACACATCTTCAAGTTGGTCTAAGTTATACGCAAAGATCTTCCCTGGTTATTATTATTATTATTATCTACAGTAGAATCAAAAGATAACTGGTTGGTATTGACCACGAGCCAGAATGTCAGATAATCTTGGTTCCCCAAGAAGCACCTTACCTTATTACCTTCGTAATAATAAGGTTCAAATTCGCCTTCTCAAATACGTTATTCTAGGATACGTTATTCTAGGATAAGATCTTCGGAAATTAAGCTTTAGAGTTATATTCTTAAGGTGCAAAGTGCTTGAAAAATAAAACTATTATATCTACACGATAGACAGGTACATGACCTTTGAAGTCCATTTGCAGTAGCTAGCTCTAGTCGTGGACTTAATACTCAGTCTAGACTAATATCTTAAAACAGTGATTACCTACAGACATTGGACATCGAGTAAAAGGAGTATTTGTGAGGGACACAAATACCCTATAAAGCGAAATGTAGATGTAAAAGCGAAAAGACTGCCACTCACATAGGTTTAAATCTGTTTTACCCACACTCACGGGTATCAGATGGAATCACTCATACTCTAACCGCTCTGGAAAATATCCTTTTTAACCAACTTAAGAAAAAGGTCGAGGTTCTCAATCGGAATATATAAAAATATATTTTATGTATGTTCACCGGTTACTCAAAGACGCCGGAACCGATTTAAAAAATTTATATTTTGTTTCAAAGGGCAGGTGGTCCCATTTAAATTTAATCGTAATCGATCAAGCGGTTTTTAAAAAATTATCAAAAATCTAAAAATTGTATAGGTACATCGATGATATTTTTTACATAAATGAAGTCGGTTGACTTTCTAGTTTTTAAAACGTAATTATTAGAGTAAACATCATTGCGCGTTGCTGTCAGGTTACAAATGACCTGATCACCAGATCAGTAGAACTTTTCAGTAAGAGTCTTCAAGAGTGGGGTACCACCACAGTGCCAGCTATTCTGCATGTAAGCAGTAGTGTGCAGGCATTACTCTTTTAAGATTTGAAAGGCACTGAAGTGAAATTACTGGCCGAATAGACAATATTACTACATGTCCTAGGGTCGGCAACGCGCGTTTCTTACACGCATGAGGGAAAGTAATTAATCATCAAGTGGGCCGAATTGTTGGCTGGCTCGGTTGAATAAAAAACAGACATTAACAATTTACCTAGTATTTTTTCATAAAACATTATTTTGTCTATGAAGACACCGATACCGGAGCGTACTGACCTTAAACTTACCCTGATGAAGTTTATTTAAATTAATCGAAACAAAAAACAACTTGTCCGAGATGTTAACATCGATTATAATACCTATCGATTTAACTATTGTAAAAAGCTTTAATTACAGAGATGTAAAGAATAATGTCTACTTATTGTGTGTACAATATTATGTTAATATTAAATATATTATTAAATAACACAGTTGAGCTACCTATGGAAAGTTTACAACGATCTATGGATAGCTCATCTAATGCAGATTGCTGCAGAGACTTCTTCTTCTTCGTTAACGACATGTGTCATAATAATGTCAATTTTGCCAGTATCAAGTGTTTTTATTGTTAATAGTGTGATGCCACAAAGTCGTATCTTTTCGTTCGTCATTTTTAGGGTTCCGTAGCCAAATGGCAAAAAACGGAACCCTTATAGATTCGTCATGTCTGTCTATCTGTCTGTCTGTCCGTCCGTATGTCACACCCACTTTTTTTCGAATCTATAAGAACAATACTGTTGAAACTTGGTAAGTAGATGTATTCAGTGAACCGCATTAAGATTTTCACACAAAATAGAAAAAAAAACAATACATTTTGGGGATTATACTTAAAACTGAAACTCAAATAATTTTTTTTCATTAAACCCATACGTGTGTGGTATCTATGGATAGGTCTTCAAAAATGATATTGAGATTTTTAATACCATTTTTTTCAAAACTGAATAGTTTGCGTGGGAGACACTTTCAAAGTGTTAAGACCAGACAAGTTTCTTGCCGGATTCTTCTTGAACTGGGGTTAGGAGGAACCGGCACCTAGATTCACTAGCATGTAAGAAGACGATTCAAATCACAAGGACCACCTTGTGATTTTATTGAATAAATAAATATTGAATTTTGAATTTTTTGAATTGAATATGTGCCTATGTAAATAATAATTATAATTCGCGCGGGGCATGGCTTGATCGGTATCGCCCAGATGTACAAACAAAACTTTCATGGAGTTCATAAACAAATATGTTTTTGGCAACAACAATATGCCAACATTATTTTTTGGAGACTTCAACAAAGATTTTTTAAAAGAAAATTGTATACTGTCATTCATGCAGAACGCTGGATACAGGACGTTATTACCACCTTGTCCAACTACGCGAAAGGCACAAAAATTGATAATATTTTTGGAAATATTTCTTGTTAAACTGGAATATATTATCTGGAATAGATTAGCTTGTTTAGCTATCACAAGCCTATATGGCCTCGCATATAGTTAGATCTAAATCCCATGATTTAGGTGCCTAATTATAATGTTTACTTATCAATAACTTAATTTAAAAAAAAAATACACTATTATTAAAACATCGATCAAAGTTACAACGAACTACAAGAACTTTTATATTATGTTACTTGCTGCTACGGAACCCTTCATGGGCGATTCCGACTCCCACTTGGCCGCTTTTTTTATCTTTATATATTTAATTCTACTATACGTGTGTATGTCACTGAACTCCTCCTAAACGGCTGGACCGATTTGAATATTTTTTTTGTATGCGTTTGGATGGCGCCTTGGATGGTTTAGATCCACAAATCAGCCCGGCAGATGGCGCTGCAGTCAATTAGATATATTTTTTTCTTTTTAAAACGCGCGGACAAAGTCGCGAGTAGGACAGCTAGTTTAATATAAAATGGTGTCTGTCATATAAATAACCATTCGGATTATTTTTGCAGGAATCACAAAGAAACCAAAGTTTTATTTCAATTCTATTTACACCCGAGTCAATAACACTAGCTGTTTTTATTAAATAAAAACTCCAAAATGACTAATCAAACCGAATATCTAGAGAAAAATAAATAATATAGGATTGTAATGTTTACTTCGCAAGACGGCCCAAAATAATTGAAGCTAATGGCCTCAATTCTGTTGACACCAACCTAACTAATTTTAGCTAAAATTAGGTTGAGAACTGTCAAATGAAACTATGGTATTCTGCTGTTACCAACTTATCCTAATTTAATTAAGCATTCCTAATTTAGTTAGATGCTACCAACCAAATAGGTTTTACAAATGCTATGACTAACTAAAATATATTTTAGACAATTCCTAATTTTAGAAATGAACCAACCGAATTGCCACCTATGGCCTCAATTCTGTTGGCACCAACCTAACTAATTTTAGCTAAGCTTAGGTTTAGAACTGTCAAATGAAACTGTGGTATTCAGCTGTTACCAACTTATCCTAATTTATTTTTATCTAATTTAATTATGCGTTCCTAATTTAGTTAGATAGTACCAACCAAATAGGTTTATAAATGCTTTGACTACAATATATTTTAGACAATTCTAATTCTAATTTAGAAATGAACCAACCGAATTGCCACCAATTGTCCACTTTTCCAATGCCTTGGTAAATAACGCTTATTTACAGACTGTCACATCTGTCAATGAATAGTCCGACATTACGTACTGCTACAGAATACTTATTAGTGTAGAAGGTGGACTCCAGATTCTTCGTTTGTCATTTCATGAAATAACATAGCTCTTCTAAATTAATATTCTTTACTCGTTTTATTGCATGTTTTATTCAGTAATCTTAGCGGAATTTTAATGAATAAATTGTGACTACATAGGACAAGTATGGACGGTTGAATTATAAGTGTATTATGATGCAATGTGATTTGAACGACGAGGAATCCCGAGTAAGTTCTAGACGGGCATTCCGCGATGAAGAATCGACAAATGATCAACGACTAAGACTTTATTAACAAACAAATTGACTAAAAACAATGTAAATACTTGATACCTACTAACAAAATTGACATTATTATGTCACATGCCATTAACAAAGAAGAAGAAAAGGTGGAGTCCAGAAAAACCTTAATATAAAAAGCGCCTCTTGCGCAACAACAAAGTGCTCGCACAAGCGCTTAGCGCCTAACATTACATTCTTTCTCTTCTTTCGTTATTACTTCCTATTTGATCAGTACGTGGCTACATCTACGGCATTATCAGGTCATTAGATCACCCATAGTGCATGAGTTGGCAAGATGCATACACACGTGTGACATAGACTGACCCTGGACACCACAATAATACTGCGTTTCGTATTCACCAATCACGCCCCATTTGCTGAGGTACTCTTACATCGACCGACTTTAATTCGCAGTCTGTTGAGGCACTTCCACACTGGCCACAGGAGTTCATGTTCGGTGCAAAGTTTTTCTTTAGAAGTAATGTAATCCGTAACTCTATTTCGTCTGGCGCGGCATTTCTCTACGAATTTGCCCAAGTTGGGCGCGCCAATGTGCTAGTAATTTAATACCTAAAGTGTACATTAAGGCAGGCCTGGTACTGCCCACTCGGTGCTGGAACTTTACATAACGCCTAACGCTTGGTAAAACTTATTTTGTCATAAGCTACTTTTTAGTGTTTCGTACCTCAAAAGGAACAAAGAAATCATTATTCTCTTCTTTGTCTTTGTGTCTGTCTGTATGTATATCGAGACCCTTTTTCTCAGGTACGCGTAGAGGTATCCATATCAACCTAAATATTTCCTAAATATATTTATCATTTTTGGTCACCCACTGGTCGAAATTCGACCATAATTAATTAATAATTAATATATTTTCTATAAAAAATATTTACATTCTGCACCCCTGTATATAAACTACTAGGTGCTGCCCGCGCCTTCGCGCGCGTGTTACCTACTTAAAATGTAGCCTATGTCCTTTTCCAAGGTCTCTAAATACATATCTATCTCTATACCAAAAATCATTAAAATCGGTTCAACGGTTTAGGCGGAAAGACGTGACAGACAGAGTTACTTTCGCATTTATAATATTAATAGTCGGGATAAGTGTGCGAAATTTCATACTCCTCCGTTCGCGCAATTTTCGTAAAAAGGGGTACAAAGTTATTGCTTCACGTTTTAATATATAGATTATGCTACATATTTCTTTCCTTTTGACCTAGAATCATTAATTTTCATTCGAGCACCGGTGGTTTAGTGGTAGTGGATTCTAAGGTGGGTTCGAATCTGGTCGTACATTTTTCTGTTCGAAAAATGTATGTGCGCTATACCTGTACTCTCAAACGGTGAAGGAAAACACCGTGAGGAAACCGGCATGTCGTAGAACCTAAAATGTTTCAAGACTTTTGCCAAGTGCAATAAAGGAGCCTCAAAGACGAATATTTAGATCTTTCACCACATATTCTTTCATCATAACTAGTGACACGACTAGAACAATCAAATTTAAAATTCGGGATCCATTAATTTTAACATATAGCACTTTTTTTTGGGATTACTAGCTTATTCTTGTATTTTAAAATAATGTTCGGTTCTTTCATAGTTTATTACCGTAATAGATTACTATTACGGTAATAAACTATGAAAGAACCGAACATTATTTTACTATTAAGTAATGTAACTTACCTGAACTTAAATGACCTTGTATGAATCAATTTAGTTGGATAAGGATTCTTCTTGCGTGTCAATGATTAATTCATACACATTAATTCATATTTTCATGAAAAATTAATTCATATTTAATAAAATACTGCCACCGCACTATATCGTCCGTGGCGTCCCTTGTGCAGGTGTTAGGTCATGCCTTGTGCAGGTGTTAGGGCATAAGGGGCAGACGAGTAGATGCGACATTGTTTGGATGGGAGCTCCGCAGTCGCATTGGGAACAAATAGAGGCGCTATAGCCCCATTTGCACAAGCTTTCTTTACAGCGGCTGACATAGGTCCGCAGTCGGTTTATGGACTTCCAAACTGACCATGGAAGATCAGTATGGCGATTATGGAACCTTTGACACAACCAACGTATATCAGTTTCGATTAGCAATCGGCATAATTTCAATCATTAGTTTGATTGTAATTAGAGCCAGTTTTGACAAGATGGATTACTATTACGTTCGTTTGGTTTCTATCTCAGACCAAATAGGGCCGTGAATAACCTAAGTGAAGCCTCAAAACCATGTTCCTCTGTGTAAATACACGCACCCACACAAACACATCCAACCAATCTGTGCTCCTTCCTCTTAGTATATCCATAAATACTTGTACTATTATGTATTCTCTAATGTCGTCTCATGTAAAAAGTGTCACAGAATTTATTTATTGTGCTTGATCGCGGTGCTCCGTCTTAATATTTATTTGGTCTGAGGTTTCTATTCATATGACAACATGTATGACAATGAACACCTTCCGTAATACCAATTCATCAATAGTAACTGAAAGCGATTAGTATCAAAGTTAGTATATATATCAGATAGTATCAGAATTCCATAATCGCCCCGCAGCGCAGGTCCAGTGGACAGGTGTTTCTGCGATCTAAAGTCGGGTGGTGCTGTATTGTTCTTTTTCGAGATCGTGATCTTAACTACGGCTTTTTAATCGCGTTCTTGGAGGCTGTTTTTCGTAGAGGGGATGGAGGGGATAAGAATTAGTATCATGATACGAATTTATCTATCTGAATGAAATGAATGAATGTAGAATATTTTGATTCTACTCTTTAGTATACAAATTTTAATAAAAAGTGGATATTGTGACTTAACTAAATAAATAAATATTACCTAGTGGACAATGCACATTTAGCCCCAAATTATCTTATAGCTTTTATTATGGTCACAAGATGACTGATAGAATCTAACTTAATATTATATATTCGAAAGTAATTCTGTCTGTCTGTTTGTTACGTTTTCATGCCTAAACCGCTGAACCGATTTTGATGAATTTTGGCATAGAGATAAATGGGACCTTTAGACCAGGGTTGATAATTTTTTAAACCAAAAAAATAATAGTAGTATGAAACCCATTGGAAAAGGCGGAAAATATTATAAAAATGGAAGTAATACAAATTTACGGCCGATTTGAGGTCGGGAAGGGGAAGGGGGTGAGTTTTTAAGGGTAAAAAACGGTTTATCTCGATTTCCGGCAAAACTACAAGTCCTATGGAAAAAAATCAAATGGCAAAGTTGTATTTAATAAAAAGATCTACAACTATTGTGTATACAATTTTTTCACATAACCTCAAAATTTATGTGAAAAATTCAAAAAACCAAGTTTTTGGTTTTTTATTTGTATCTTTTATAAAAAATATTTTTTTTTCACGAAAATTGGTGAAAAGTTACCTTTTTATGTCTCAAATACACTGTAATTTGATTTATAATGTAATTTATTAATAATTTGATTTGAAATATTCAATTTTTTCACCTTATTTTGACTTAATATCGAAACAGCACCCTCATTTTCAATCTAAAATTCACCCGTCAAAATATCAACTTTTTTCAAAAAGTTTAATTATTCTATACAAATTTAAGCTATTTATTAAAATTTACACTTTAATTGCTCGAAAAACTATTACATGTTACATTCATAAACAAAAAAATTGCAAATCGAAATATACTACTATAATCAACAAACAAATAAGTTAATAAAGTTAATATTTAATAAGACATCTACAATATTTTGATATTTTGACGGGTGAAGTTTCGATTGAAAATTAGGGTGCTTTTTGATATTAAGTCAAAATAAGGTGAAAAAATAAATACTTCAAATTAAATAAATTACAGTGTATTTGGGACATAAAGAGGTAACTTTTCACCAAATTTCGTTAAAAAAAAATATTTTTTGTAAAAGATACAAATAAAAAACCAAAAACTTGGTTTTTAGAATATTTCACATAAATTTTGAGGTTATGTGAAAAAGTGTGCACTCAAAAGTTGTAGATCTTTTTATTACCTACAACTTTGCTTTTTGACTTTTTTCCATAAGACTTGTAGTTTTTCCGAAAATCGAGATAAACCGTTTTTTACCTTTAAAAACTCACCCCCTTCCCCTTCCCGACCTCAGATCGCCCGTAAATTATTTCATCCGAGTTCCGAGTTTCATCCTACAATTTTGTTTTTCACTTTTTATTATTTTTAATGGCTTTTTTCTACCCTGGTCTACTTGGAGAAAGACATAGGCTATTTTTATTGTAGGTGCCAAGCGTGTGAAGCTGCGGGCAGCAACTAGTATTTATATATGTTTAAATATATACTTATGATACTTTATAACACCAACACACAGAACAAACACCTATATGCTCATTGATAATGACGCTTTCTATAGTTGAAAAAGTATTTAGAATTGGTTTAATACATAAGTAATTATTTAATTAAGGCTAGTAGAAAATTTAGTTCTTATTTTTAAATCGTTTAGTACATAATAATTAGGTTAGTTTGTTAATTGTTTGTACATGCGTGTAAACGTAAAGAATAATAAATAATAATAATAATAAATAAAAATAATAAATAATAATTGCTGGACAATGCACACAACATCATCTAGTCCTAAACTAAGCATAGCTTGTATTATGGTGACTAGATGACTGATAGAATACTTACATATTTTTAAATACATACTTATGATACTTTATAACACCTAGACACAGAACAAACACCTGTGCTTTTCACACAAATGTTTATCCTGGGAGGGAATCGAACCCTCAACCTACAGCGCAGAAGGCAGAGCTACTACCAACTCAACTGACAGGCCAGTCGAAAAATAAATATTTTTTATATTTGTTTAAATAATCCTAAAAAGTGATAACATTTAGCATTATTTGATATAATCTCCAGCATAGACACTGTAAGAAAACCTTGCTCTAACGCTTTGAACATATTTTCTCTCACTACCGACGCGTGAAATGTGAACTTAAGAGCGTAAAACTTGTCTGTCGTAGTGTCGTAGTTGTATTCTGTAATTCTATTGGCTAAGGGCGGAACTAGGTCAAGACCAATGTCAAGGCGAGGTGTACTATCAAATTTTATCACATCCACGCGCTGTGTTGACCCTTGAAACGTTGCGTTTTGCCGATCATTGCCCGATTACACCGCCTTTTCGGCTGGTCTTTAATTACTAGGCCCAGTGGAACTTGCTATAGTATTTGAATTTTACCTTTGAAAATATCACGTGGTTAACTTACCTACTTCTAATCGTAAGTTAATACGTGTGCGTGCTTTCAGTTCAAAGTACAGGCCATTATTTCTATGATTGGAAAGAGTATGGGTCAACTACAAAAACTCCATCACATTTGTTATGCATAACATTTTTACTGGAATCCGATGTTTTGTTTAACATTATTTATGCAATAAATATCTTGAATTTTGAATCATTTATGACTGTCGTCACTAAATATTCGGAAGGAAGAAGAAATAAAAATTTTTTTGGCAGTGGGAAAAAATGAAAACGAAAGTAGCACATTTTTTTGAGAATTATGTTTTAATATCTACTAAGAGTACCATCTCCTGGCTACGTTCCATAGCTAGTAATTTCTACATTGCTCTGTGATTTTCATGTATCACAGCTTGTAGAAGGCGTGTTTGTTCGATGTAGCACAGCGCTACGGACATGCTACGGACGTAGCAAGGGCTCTACGAATTCAGTTATTGGTGCGAATTTTGGGATTTACCCAGAACTTCTTTTGAAATGTATAATTATAATATTACCTTGTGTAGGATAGTCGTTCGTCAACTCGCACCGAAAATCTCGTACCACGTGACACGAGTTAACGAAATTACAAAAATAATAATATCGGAAATATTTTCAACTCGTATAACTGTTTTTTTGTATTGAGTTTATTCGTTAAAGAACACTCAGCTAAAAAGGCGAACCATCAATCTACACCCAATTCTGAGTTTTTATTGTCATATAGAAGAACGAACAGAACAGAATTTGCACTTTTAGAGAACAACATCAAAACGAGCATTTAAATGCTGGATATAAAAAAACTATAAAAAACTAAAAAAGATTTATAACCCTTTGGTTTAACAGATAAGCTTATCGCTTTAACACATAAACAAAAGCACTGGCACCAAGGATTAGTGACATCAAAACGCTAGCAGTGCTATATATTTTAATTTCAACATTGCTTGGACATTTAGATTAATCATAATTATTAAAAGCTTAGAAGAGAAGTGTTCGTTCTTTGTAGCATCAGCGTTACGAATATGCTACGGACGTAGCAAGGTGCAAGAATATGCTACGGGCGTAGTAAGGTGCAAGAATATGTTACGCGCGTAGCAAGAGCTCTTTACATTTGGTTTGATTATACTATCTAATTGGTTTAGTTATGAGATGGATCATGTGAAAAAGCGCTAGGACAAAGACGAGTTTCTTGCCAGTTATTCTCGGGCTTGGGTTAGGATGAATTGGCACCTAAATTCACATAGTATGTAAGACGTTATAAAGTGATCCTTGTGATTGTTTTGAATAAAGTATCTTTTGACTTTTTTTTTTCTTCTAACTGATAATAAATCTCGGATTCTAATCGGATCGAATCGGATTTAGGCTGGTCCTAAATGCTTACTCATATTCCTAATATCAAGAGTATCATGGTATATGTGACCGTGTAAGGTTTTTCTAGAAACGTGTTTCAATTCAATTCTGATTCAATTCAAGACATTCTGTCATGGAAAAAACATCAGGTTTTGATAAATTGCGAAAGTATAAAAGTTACTATTGTATTAAAGAAGATTGATATTGATTGTAACACTATTGTCATATGAAAAGAAACCAAACGTACGTAATAATAATCCATCTGGTCAAAACTGGTTCCAATTAAAATCTAATAATTGAAAAAAAGCTATTGCTATTGCATATCATACAGTATAATAAAGTATCATAAGTATGTATTCTATTGATCATCTGGATCCCGTAGTTTGGGGCTAGATTGTTATTAAAATAAATATTGCTGGACAATGTGCACAACACCATCTAGCCCCAAACTATGCATAGCTCGTAATATGGAAACCAGATGACTGGTAGAATACTTATATATTTTAACCGACTTTATCAAAAAGGAGGAGGTTCTCAATTCGTCGTAATCTTTTTTTTTTATGTATGTTCACCGATTACTCGAAAACACCTGAGCCGATTTGAAAAAAACTTTTTTTGTTCACAGAAAAATCAAAGAAAATCTATAAATTGTATACATCGATGATATTTTCGTGTACTTCGACACCTCACTGTCTCATTGGAGCAGTGCGTTTATTTGGCCTACCCATGTTATATATATAAAAAATACATCTACTTTCCACTAAAAATGTATCATAGGCTCAAATTTCATTCAATGAACTCGGTTTCTTTTTAGTTTTTAAAACGTAATTATTAAATATATAGGTAAGTAATACTTTACAGCACCCAAACACAGAACAAACACCTACGTTCATCACAAATGTTTATCGAACATTTGTGAATGAACGGGATGAAATCGAACCCTCAACCTGCAGTGCACAAGGCAGAGCTACTACCAACTGAGCTGATAGGCCAGTCATAGTCACGGTGCAGTGCACCTCCACCAATATTTATTCAATTATTTATATGAATATAATTTATATGAAGCGAACGTTCCTACGTAATACCAATCAATCTCGTCAAAACTGGTTCCAGCTACAATCAAACCAATGATTGAAATAATTTATATTGCTGATCGAAAATTCTTCTTCGTCTTTCGTGTCGTTGTTATATCGTATTTGACCAGTAGGTATCCACATTTACGGCACCATTCGAGCAGGACATCAGATCACCCATAGTTCATAAGTTGGGACAAGATGGACACACAAGTACGTGTGACATGGACTGCACCTCGGCACCACAATGACACTACGTGTCGTTTTCGAAACTCATAGATATTGACTGAATCAAGAAGTCCCTAATAGGTTAAATGGTCAAAAACTTTTAGAAAATGAAACAAAGTCCTTCCGTATTCGTCCTGAATTACTTTCGTTAATATAGAAAAATGGTAAACAATATCATAAATCTTTCCGCTGTAAAACTGATGTCGGGAAACACCACTGGACCACAAATATACCTCTATTTATCGCAGGGGTCAATGCCCGATCCGTTATTGTTTGTTTCCAGAACTTTAGCCTAAATTTACTAAAAGTGTTGGTGTTTCTGAGTTCGGATAATAAACAACTCTAGTTCAATGCCCTCAAGGGTAATCTTTGAGTTCTTAAACTTACAGACAGCCAACAGTTTTATCATGTCCCTACTTACAACTTTATTTGAATCTTTTTATATAAAAATCAATAGCCGTGCGTCAGTCTGGCACAAACTTGTAAATCGACCGATTTGTTTTTTTTTTAAACTTGTATGCCTCATCAAACAGAAAAAAACAGAAAAAATGGTGCTTTTACGTGATAACGTCATAAGAAAACATCCGATCTTGCCTTTCTAGCGCTTGTTCCGCGCTCTCGCTTGCACGCTCCGCTCAGGTGGAACGTGATACTTTTGCGTGCGTGCAGCCGGCGTTCATCGATTTATAAGACGTTATCAAGTCCAAAATGTATGGGAATTCAATAGTGGCAGACTATTATTTGACAATAAAATCAATTTTAGGTGGTTTGTTTACCGGGTATCTTCTTTTACATTTATTTACAAATATAATTTCAGAAATGTACGAAATAATATCATATACATGTGAAACAGTTTCGCTATCTAAGGACCGTTTCAAACGATCTATAGATAAATATACATATATTACGCGTAGTTTTGTCTCTGACGACCTCTGTAGAGCAGTGGGCGAAGGTTCGCCTGAGACGCAGATAATACATGATAAAGTAGTATACCAGCCAAGTGGTACCTATACTACAAGCTCTGATTACTTTGAGGCCAGATGATGCTGTGTGAAATGTCTGGCATTTTTTTTTCTGTATTGACTTTAACGCTGTGATGCGCTTCGTTAAGTTTTCGTTCAACTAGTACTGTTTCACATATTTATATAAGTCAAATAGTTATTCAATTGCATGTGTATTTTTTAAACTTTTTCTTTCACAATTCATATTGTTTTATTGTAACAGAAGGTAATAAAGGTATGTTTAAAAGGTAATACACGTTTAAAACCCATTATGATAAACTAGTCAGCGGCACAAACTCGTCAGTGGGTGCAACTTAATATGCATGCTATTTCACCTAGCATAGTGTTAGATAAGGATAGACGTGCACGAAGGATAGCGTTATGCAGTAAAGAGATAGTATGATTCTGATTTTTAATCGTATGATTAGATAATATGGCTGCGTAAAATCATGAACATACTTTTGGATCTCATGGAAAAAACTACCAAAAGTATCAAAATATAAGCTCTAACACTATCCTAAATAAATAAATTATGATAGTTCCTGGATGCATAGAACCAGCTTCTATGCTAATTCCTTTTCTGTCCAAGCTGTACACCTATGGAATGCATTGCCGTTCTCCTTAGGGCAATCCTCTCCACTAGCCGTGTTTAAAATTAGGATTAAAGAACTGTTTCTTGCTGAAACATCATGAATCATTCATAGATCTGTTTGTATGTATAATATTCATTTTTAGTATACATATATATATATTCTATATATACATTTACTATGTACTATCTGTATTAGTGTATATCGTCTAGGTAAATATATTTAGGTATCAATAATGTCGTGTATGTTTATTGCGTTTATTGATTACTTACAAAAATATTTATATCATAATTTAGTTCATAATTTAGTGCACCCTGACCAATCTTCCATTTAAGTTAGGCTCCTCTCCATCGAAAGGTTGTCTGAAAGAAATCGCTCCCTTAGCGATAAGACCGCCCATTGTACATATGTCGTGTTTTTTTTTTTTTAAGTGTTTTTAGTTGTCAAATTGTTTATGTGCTAGTTTTAAGGTGTACAATAAAGTGTTTTCATTCATTCATTCATTCATTCATTCATTCATTTTGGAGTTTGTGTACTCCGTATGTTTTTTATTTACGTCCAAAATTGTGATAAGATCGGTGCTTAGCAAATGGGGTATGATCGGCGAAAACGACACGCAGTGTCATTGAAGTGCCCAGGTGCAGTCCATGTCACACGTGTTTGTGTGTCCATCTTGCCCCAACTCATGTGTTATCGATGATCTTTCTCATGTTCGGATAATGCCGTACGCTACCTACTATAGGTCAAATAGGATGTAACAACGACACGAAACAAGATGAAATGTTGAAATACGATTTATATGAGGCTTTTATCTTTAGAACCCATATTTTTACGATTCTGTTGCGATTCAAGCATGGATTATGACGAGGCAAATTGATATCACTCTTAATTTTGGTTGTTCAACATCAGGCGGATGAGGGCGTTGCAGTGCCACTGTCAACATCGGCTCCGTGTTTTTATCGTCAATTTAATCACAACCGCTTTAATCAATTCCGCTCTAACTTTAGTACGCTAGATCACTTACACTCACTAGAACAAGTCATGGAAAAATATGAAGAATTTAACAAGCCACTATATCTTGGGTTCATTGACTACAGCAAAGCGTTCGACAGCATCAGCCATAGTTCTATATGGGAAGCACTAAACACCCTAAACATCAATCCAAAATACATAAATATTTTAAAACATATATATAACAATAGTATAAGCAAAGTCAAATTAGAGTCAAGAGGAGTAACAATAAAAATCGAAAGGGGAGTCAGACAAGGTGACCCATTGTCACCTAAAATATTTATTGCTGTCTTAGAAAACATATTTCAAAAGATAGACTGGAAAACAAAAGGTATCAACATTAACAATTGCTATTTAAATCATTTAAGATTCGCTGATGACATAGTCATAATATCAGAAACTTCAAAAGACCTCCGAGAAATGCTATGCTCACTTGATAAAGTAAGCTCGAACGTAGGATTAGAAATGAATGCTAGTAAAACCAAAATAATGACAAACAGCGATGAAAGGCCCATTAACGTAAGGGAAAATACAATAGAATATGACAAAAACTATCTAATCAAACAAAACATCTATCTGGGTAAACAAGTATCATTTAAGAAAACAAACAACGAAGACGAAGTTGAAAGGAGAGCTAGTATAACATGGAAGAAATTCTGGTCACTCAAAGGTATCTTAAAAGGAGACTACACAATATCGATGAAGAAAACCGTTTTAGATACCTGTATACTGCCCTGCCTGCTGTACGGATGCCAAACTTGGGTGTTCACGACAAGAGCCAAACACAAGATAGAAACAACACAAAAGGCCATGGAGAGAAGTATATTGAACGTAAGGAAAATACACAAAGTCAGAAGTGAAGTTATAAGACAAAAAACAAAGGTAACCGATGCTCTCACGCAAGCTCTAAAACTAAAATGGCAATGGGCTGGCCACGTAGCACGATATAAGGACGGCAGGTGGACAGCCAAAACTACAAAGTGGAAAGGGCCCGGAGGGAAAAGAAAAGCAGGCAGACCGAAAAGAAGATGGGCTGACGACTTAAAAGATACAGTAGGAGACGATTGGCAAAATATAGCAAACGACAGGGAAAATTGGAAACAACTGGAGGAAGCCTTCACTCGAGGAGGGGCCCATACCCTAACAAAATATTAATTTATATTATAAGAAAGAAAAAAAAATTTAGTAAGTAATCCATACAAATATAAATAAAAACTACATAATTACATACACTTACACTGTTATTTAAGAGTTCTGGGAAATAAAGGCTTTTTATTTTTATTATTTTATTTATTTATAACATCAGGCGGATGTGTTATATATCTTTAAACGTTTGTATGGAAAAATAATTGGCTAGTTTACTCTTAACTACTAAAACAAGTGCATATGATATGTACACATCTTTTCATTGTTTTCAACTTTAATGAATCTTTTTTATCATCGATAAACCTACGTTTGACCACGATCTCGTCTAATGTAAAGCGACGATGTGGCCGATGACGGGGCACGCAGGTCTAGAAGATACCTATTCACTCTTGACTTGAAGAGACTCAAATTGTAGTTTTCAGGAAAGACATACGACGGCAAATCATTCCAATCCTTGGCTGTACGCATTATAAATGTGGAAGCAAAGCGCTTTGCTCGTAAGGGTGGTAGACTGACATGGTATGGATGGTATTGAGCGGTACGTCTGCTTGTCCTGTTGTGAAAAGAAGATGTTGGAATTAGATCATGTAATTCCTAGGCACATTCTCCAAAATTTATCCTGTAAAAGATCGTTAATTAAAATTAAGAATCCTAAATTTTAATGAGGATTCATCAAAATATTCCCAGAACTTGCAAAATCAAGCGACCTTGTGACCACGATAGTCCTTGGACGCTTGCATGACGTTCTCATTTTATATTGTTTACCCCTTAGTGTACCCCACTGTCTGCCATTACGTTATTAGGTAGGTACCTGTAGCTTGATCCAATCGGCACGCTATCTTCGGCTCTCGTGACGTTTTGTGTAGTTACGAATAACGAAGAACTAAATTCACCCTAGCGTGTGGAACTTCTACAACAATACAAACATTACTTGTTAAGAACAATGGTGGTTTAGTAGTAACACACATACCTTCCGAAACTAAGGTCGTGGGTTTGAATGAACCTCATCGTAAAGCTTAATATTATTACTTTCGAAACATTTCTGTGAAGTTTACGAAGAAACTGGCACACATAAGGTCAGGTTCCACGTACAGAATAAAAACTTCTTTGCAAATTGTGGGTATGTGTCACATATAATGTTTACGTGCCTTTGACTACCTCTTCAATATCCCCAGCACAAACTATAGGATGCTAACGCATATCCCCAGAATAATGTAAGTAACTAAAGAAATGAGAATTCGTTTTCCGAAACTGGGGATTCATGAATAAAGTCGCGAGGATTCTTTATTTTTGAAGTGTAACATATTTCTATTCGCTTTCCTGCAATTTATGGGAGTGATTTCGTGAAAGGGGACGAAAGTGTGTAACAGGAAGCCGGGAAGCGCAAACTATTTGATGACCAATGAGCGCGCGCGATGGTAGAGTTAACCGTCATATGGTACCAACTCATTATCCGCCAACATCCAACAGTGTGTGCGTGTGTGTGAAGAGAAAGAGAAAGGGAAGAGAAGTGAAGGAGAGGGCATCAGCTTTGCGCTTAACCTACAGTGTTGTGTATATAGAGTGCTATTAAATAAACTAATTCAGGATATAATGTGAATGTTACTTATTAATTACCAAGGTGAGATATTACATGTTATGGGACTACTGTAAGGTTCGCGCCTTTTTTTATTTATTTAGTAAAACAGTTTAGGTCTATGTACTTACTTATTTACATAATAAATATATACAGTCTGAACCATATTTGAACCATGCTGTATGTACTGCGGGAGACAGACAAATCGATGCCACAACGCGTTATACCATCTTGTATATTTGACGCAATCGTTATTGGTTGATGATTATTTTTCCATTATCTTTGTACCTCTGCTACTTTCTGATTTATAATAAAAATTTGAGCCGATATAAAATTAGAGCCCATTAAAAAGTTCATCCCCTATTTTTTCACCCTTGGAGCTAAGTTCGTAAACAGCATTGGAGTCACAGAAATTAAATAACGTAATTTCGTTTATTTTTTCAAGCTATTTTGTTTTGAAACCAAACTAATTAACCGATTTTGATGAAATTTCTATGGGATTAATCAAAAAGTAGTATACATACTTTCATATCAAATAATAATTTTTCAAATCGGTTCATAAATGGCGAAGTTATTCTTATTATAAACAAAAAAAACAAATACAACCCAATTGAGAACCTTCTTCATTATTTAAAATCGTCTAAAAATACGAAAAATTTGGATGATAAAAGTTAATAAGGTTCTTCAAAGGATAAATACTTAGAGTGGATGGATCTCTGTGCCTTAGAGTGGATGGATCGCCTAATTGTAGCTAATATTATATACTTGCCTACAAGTTCATTTTTTTAAATCAACAGTATCTTATCTAGGTATGTAAGTAAGTTCTTATACGAATTTAGTTTTATGCACTTACTTATTATAGGTACCTTTTTTTTATTTAACAAAAATTAAAATGTACATTACACTTAAATAAAAACCTAAAAGTGGTTTGTCTAAGGTGTAGTATTCCTCTATGACATAATAGTATAATACGACGACCTCTGTAGCGCAGGCTTAGGTCCAGCTGAGACGCAGAAGGTTGCGGGTTCGATTACCGCCGCGGGACAAATGTTTGTATGATCTGCAAGTATTTGTCTCGGGTCTGTAGATCTCGGGTAGAAGTTTTTTGCAGATATGGTCATTAGTTTCTTTTGCTTCACTTGTCGGGTAAAGGTTTTATATGCTACATAGTTATCAAAGCAGAAGAAATTCTCAATTTAAAAGTTGCATTTTTACTCTTTCGTGCACAGGAATTACGCGACAGTACTTTAACAGACCATCTGAGTCATCAATATTATTTTATATATTATTTTTTGGGTACTATACTTTTCAATATTCGTATTTAGAGGTTAAGAACTATGTCCAAATACGTATTAAATGTGCGACCGTAATTACTTAGTCCATAAAGAATTGTACTTTCTGCTAGAGATTTATATAAGTTGAGGAGGATAGAAACAATAATTTTATATTTAATTATGCATAGTTGTGCTAAAATAGCTCTAAGTTTCTGACAAACCTGATCAATTAACTCCAGTTAAAGCGGTTATCGATAATCAGACCTAGATATGTTTGATGATTTATTTGTTCGATGTGTTTACAAATGCAAGTGATATTTTACTATGAAGACAGTTATGATTGTGTGCTATTCGTTTGATTGTAAAACTGGCTCCTCTCTTATTTTGTACGTGTGAAACACACATGTAGTAAGTTCGTTTTGTTTTCATTAACATCTAGTCCAGCGTCATGAGACCACTCTATAACTCGAGAGAAATCATGTTGTAGTTTATTTAATGGAACCTCGATATTATGATCTTCTGCTATCAAACATGTATCATCAGCATATTAATATACAGTACAGTGTTTGATTACATTGTTTATCATCATTGACGTATGTCAGATAATGTAGGGGTCCGAGCACTGATCCCTGCGCTGTGCCTTCTGTCACGGATACACTATCACTTGTATGATCACCTATTTTGACTCTGAATGATCTGTTTTTTAGATAGTCAGCACAACAATTCAGCAAGGGTCCTCTAACACCACTAAATCCTAATTTTTCAATTAAAGTTTCATGTCTCAGCGTGTCGAATGCTTTACTATAGTCTATAAATACCATTAATATATGCTTTCCGCTATTCAGCCCTTTATTAACATGATTTGTAAAGTGTGAAAGAAGTTGTGTTGTGTTTTTTTTAGGTTGAAATCCATATTGTGTATCAGAGAGTGTATGACGTGTCTTGTAAAACGAATGAATTTGATTGCATATCAAATATATTATATGTTTTTCAATATATAATTTATGCTTTATGCTTAAATCAATTAGTTTTGTGATAGCAAGTGCTATATATTTGGATTCTTCTTTTATATCAATCGGACGTATTCTATCGATACCTGGTGCTTTGTTTATTTTTAAGGTATTTATTATTTTGTGAATATCACTAGAGTTCGTTTTTTAAGATAAATAGATGAGTCTGTCTCGTTTATATATTCTCTGGGATTAAGTGATTTTATTTGGCAGTTAGGAACTATCTCTTTAGCTGATCTACGAAATTCCTCTGCAAAGTTATTAGCTGTTATTTTAAAGTTATTACCTCTAAGTGTCTTGTCTACCTACTTAGCCCATCATGACCACTTGTACTAATAAGTATTCTGTGTCATAGTTGCCATCTGATAGGTACCTATATTACAATTACAAGCTGTGCTTATATAGTGAACTAGCTGCTTCCCGCGGCTCCGCACACGTGGAATCTACATAAAAAGTAGACTAAGTCCGTCCCTAAGATAATAATAATGCCGGACATTTCACACAACATCATCTGGCCCCAAAGTAAGCAGAGCTTGTGTTATGGGTACCACATGACTGATATACTATTTAAATTCGTTTTCTTTGTAAATACATATCTACATATTATACATAGAAACACCCAGACCCGAGACAAATACTTGGAGATCATACAAACATTTGTACCGCGACGGGAATCGAACCCGCAACCTTTTGCGTCTCAGCCGGACCTTAGCCCACTGACACTTTTGAATTTATAAGTATATAAAATATATATATATTGCATTGTATGAATATTTATTTATTTTCATGAAACTTGATCGTCCGTGGCGAGTTTAATCTTGACGTCGTAAAGGTAACAAAATAACGTTTATGATGATTGCGGTTAGACGAACATTATGGACGATATAAACTTTTCTGCTGATAAACTGGCACCGTAGCTTTCAGTCGCTTTATGGCTGAGTTTTTAAGGTAATATAAATTGAGAGATAAGGTACCTTGGAGATATGAAGATTTTCTAATGTCATGTACCTACTTACCTACAATTTGGCCTACCTACTCTAATCATTTACTTGTTTGTTTCTCTCTATATGTAACTTTTTCGCAGTTCGAAGCTAAGCTTTGTTCCCTGCGGTCATCTAATTGGTTACCTACCGTCAATTACATTTAAGTATACGTACCTACTTACTTAGCGGTAGGTATAATGCTGCTTTAATCAACGTCTTGCTCGTAGCAAATATTTATTTTAACTATTATGAGGTAGGTAATCTCATATTAAATGCTACGAAGCGTCGATCAAACAAAATTTACTTGAGAACATTTTTTTTAATTATCTTCAGTTTTAGGAAGTTTTTATCTAACTCCGACATTATAAATGTCAGATTAAAAATAAATGACATTACACTATTTACCACTCGTTACAGTTACAGAAACCACGGTTAGTGTATTTTTTGACACTGTATCATCGTGACATCACGAAAATAATCTTTGCGGACCGCTCCGGGACTTGAACTCGAACATTCGTAATACTTGGCTTCTTATCCACTGTGCTATTAAAGACATCTAAGATCAATGGATCCAAGTATTAAAAAAAACGTGTGCGTCTCGGTACGCCCGACAGAAGTGATATCTTAAACTAATCTAACTAGCGCTGCGGGTTTGCGTGAGCGAGGAGGAGCCTGCCTACCGCTGCCGTATGCGTGAGAGAAAGGGAAGCCGGATAGACCGTCGCCGTGGCGCCGTAACGCGTTACGTACGGTTTACCCTCCCATAAGAAGTTATCACTTCAAAATCACCTCATTCGTTACAGACATTTTAACTACTTAGGTACGTTGTTGTTACTTAGGTGCCTACCCGGGCTTGGGTATCCCTAATTACCCAAGGTCATAGTCACCGTTCCACGCATAGGAATATTTGCCTAATTTTGTTATTACCCCGTTACCATAGCAACGAGCCGAATGTGGTTTGGTAACCTTTAGGTATACGACATTTTTCGACCATTATTTTTTCGCATACGGCCTCGAAAGTCATCCATCAGGTTATATTCTAACCACTACTGCTAGAATAATAGATAAAGAATGTAACTAAGTAAGTACCTACCTTACCTGCTTTACCAAGGCTTTACCGCAGGTTTTTTTTTATTTAATTGGCAATTGGCTATTTTCTAGCTGGTAGAGTACTTACGCTGTTGGTTTTAGGTCACATCCGCCAGGATCCGCATTCGTCAGATCATTTATTTCTTCCGCATTCGTCAGATTTTTTCAACCTCTGACGAAACGATATTATTCATGATTCCTCATTCGACAGACCTCTCAGATTAAACTTGAACGCGCCTAACTTTCTATTGGTGACGGTACACCTCAGAAATTAATCAGATCGAAACCAGTTGGTTAGGTTATGTTAGAGTATAGAAAACAACGCGCAAGGCGAGCGCGCAAGGCGAGCGAGCAAAGCGAGCGTCCCGCGGCAGTGGCCGCCGAAGCGCCAGGAGAATATCGTTCGTCTGTCTAGATACATAACACTGGCGAATGTGTCATCATTCGTTTTTCTTATTTGTGATCAATAATAAATAATATATTATATAAATAATGCCGGATATTTCACACAGCATCATCTAGCCCCAAAGTAAGCAGACCTTGTGTTATGGGCACCACATGACTGATATACTACTTAGGTATATACTTTTTTTGAAATATTATTCTTAGAAACACCCAGACCCGAGATAAATACTTGCAGATCATACAATCATTTGTCCCGCGGCGGGAATCTAACCCGCAGCCAAAAATCAATGACCAAACTAAACTAAAATTCTAATATTTTTGATTTATGGCGAATGTGGAATCTGGCGGATGTGTCCTATATCCGTTGTTGTTTTGTCCGCCAATCGAGTTGTGGGAGCATTAATTAGGTAGGT
The DNA here is from genome assembly GCA_948098915.1 of Lampropteryx suffumata. Classification (NCBI taxonomy): domain Eukaryota; kingdom Metazoa; phylum Arthropoda; class Insecta; order Lepidoptera; family Geometridae; genus Lampropteryx; species Lampropteryx suffumata. The sequence goes on along the minus strand of OX402557.1, from coordinate 15,096,983 downwards.
ATGTTAAGTGTTCAGAGTTAAGAAAAAAACTATCGTTGAGAAAAGGTATTGCCCGAGTTAGTTAGAATGTTATATTTGGTAAATAACTACCTAAAGTAACGGTACAAATAAAAAAAGATAGTGGAAAAAAAAAATTTTTTTACGACACTTTTTAATGTAATACTGTGACGGTTTCCATGAAAGCCATTGGCCACAATTTTTATGTAGTCGCCATTTTCCTATGGCATACCTTAGCTACCCGGTTCTAATAATCCTTACGAAGGTACCTACTACTTTAGGCAGGTTTACGTACCAAACCGTGCTTAACTAAAGTAATCCAAGGCAAACGCAATGTACTAAGTAAAGGTAAAGTTGGTAAGAAGGTACCTACCTACCTAACCTTTTTCACCAAAATAGTCTACGTGCGAAAAAATACTTTATCGGTAAGTAGGTGCTTGCCTATCCACCTCATAAAATATTCCTCCCTAGATTCTCAATCAATTTTTAATATCCAGGGTTATATAAAAATAACATAGGCTTCCGTGTTAGCGTAACTAATTAAAAACATGCATGAAAAGTTATTGCGCAGACAACAGCAGTTTAAACTTGTCAGTAGCGAGGTTTACAATAACTATGCTGGAGGTGAACTGTTGTGGTTGTGCCCTAAATAGTTGTACGGTTTGTACCACCCTACCCTAGTATTTAAAATGCACATGCACAATGCAGTGGTTGCCGACGTCATTTACTTTGCAGTAATATTTTTGCTACTAATGCGCCTGCACGGCTTGTAAAGGAACGAAAGGATTAATAAAAATGCAGTTTATTATGTGTGTTATTCGTGATTGCGTTTTAATATCAGTGTGTAGTGATCTTAAGTTTTTTAAACTAATACCGTTATTAAAGTGTTTTGATAATAAGTGCCCAAATTTTTTTAAATGGTTAGTAGTGTTATTTATTGCTTTGGAAAAATAGTTTTATAGATTTGAAGAACTGAAGCAATCTGATATCGATTTCACGGGATCAGTAGGTCAGGCATTGGACATCATTATTGATTTCCGGTTTATGACAAGAACTAATCAACGTCATTGTCATCTTACTAATCTGTCATTTTTTGCGAGCGAAGTACGAATTTTCGCGACTTTCTTTGTTTGAAATTGCTTATATGAACAATTTGAATATTTGAATCATACCTAATGCATACATACATACATACCTAATAAATTCCAATCCAATATTCTTTTTGTTTGATGTTGTGCGCTGATAGTGATAGGTTTATTTTTCTTATTGTGGGAACGAGAACATACAATATGGGTTATCTTACACATTTAACGAAGTATTTGGGTGAGAAATTAAAGGTACTGAAAACAATAAGTAATACTGAAAGAAATAAGTAGGTCATCTAATTACATAACTTCCTGGGTACATATTCGATTTACGTAGTTTGTTGCATTATCATCATAACCATTAGTTACACTTCATAAAGTTTGAACTTTATCGATAGTTAGCTACATACTTTCCTACCTATATTAAAAAGAACATGATATTCAGGTAAGTAAGTATTTGTTTTTATGATCTTACTTTGCCTGGGCAGGACTTGATACTTATACTTAAATATTTAGGTAAGTACTTACTTAAGTAGTTAGGCCTGTACTATACCTACCTACAAATTAACCAGAGATATACTAGGCAAAATTACAAAACACAATAACCTCAACAGTCTCAACATTATGTTAGGGCAATGTGTGCTTTTTTATAACAAGAATAAATAACTTGGGACATTCTTCATTTGTCGATCAGTTGTGCCAGTTTTAAAAACTTAACAAACAGTAACTGTCTCATCAAGTTTATTATTAAATAATAGATTATTTAGATGCCAAAAAAGCATGGCATGAATCTGCTCCAACTCAACTCGGCATATAAAAATAAAAACATTAGCATGGATCATTCAAAAAAGGCCAGACAAAATTTCATGCCAGACTCTTCTTGAACTGGAGTTAGGAGGAACAGGCACCTAGATTCATTAGCATGTAAGAACTCAATACAAAGTGGTTCCTGTGTTTTTATTGAATAAAGAATATTTTGATGTGATTTGATTAGAGTATTTCTACCAATTAAGGTAAGTATCTATTATATAGGTATGGTTTTCATATATTATTATTGTAAATTGTTCTAGACTGTGCTAGAATCTGGCAGTGTGGGGAACGCTTCATCGTCTGATGAAGAACTGGAGCAGTGGGAGCAGATTTTCATGATGAGAGATGAGAATGGAAACAGTTATAATGATAAGTAAGTTTTCTCATAATAAGAAGATATATTTCCCACAACAGTCAATATATTATTAAAAAGTAAATTTGTTCCAGAAGAAAGAAACGCAGCATTTGGTGCCGACCATCTTGCATCCCCGTGTCAATAGTTATAGTTTTAATTGTGCTTGTTGTGTTGGTACCACTGCTCGACCAACCATCCAATGCTCAGAACATTTCCACCACTGCTCCAGTTAGGTTACATTGCTCAGATGAGTGTAGGTGAGTACCTACAGCACCTTTATTCAGATCATCTTGGACTTAGACAGTAATAGGCACCTAAATTCAGCATCAAAAACAATTCAAAATGATCCTTATGATTGTATTGAATAGAATTTAATTTCGTACGGACTGTCTACTGACCTTAATGTTATTGATATAAAATACAAAAAGTACTATAGTACTTGTATAAACTTGTGGAATACTAAGAGATAGGTACAATGGTTATTTAGTTAATTATATGGTGTTAATATTGTTATTAATGTAGTGTAGAGTTTGTTAGCCGGCAGGGATTGGAGAAGGGAGCGCCGCAGATTAAGCTCAGTTGTGTGCCATAGGAGAGGCCTTTGTCTAGCTGTGGACTATGGGCTAATTATGATGATAATGATGATTAAAGTTTTAATAATATTGTTATTTATACTTTGCCATGGATAGATAGGTTTTACCTTATTAAGCAATCAAGAACTTTATTACAATACTATACTCATAGTAAGGTGTAAGTTGGATAGTGAGTTAAAACAAATATAACAAATGTAACATGCAAAATAACTATTTACAGAGGTAATTGTGTTGGGGTACACAAAACCCCAATCCTACTATTTAATAAACTACTCCAAATTACCCTTGAGTAACTTATAGCTAAAATTTTACTATACTTCCATGCAGTAAGGTTCACTTTGTATTGTAGGTCTTAATAACACTTGATTCGTTTTGTGGACATAGGGTTAATCAATCAAATTTAATAACAGTTGTTTCACATAATATTGGAGTAAATGAAAATTACTTTTAGAATTTCTGATTAATGGCAGACCACAAAGAAGCATTTTATTCAAAAGGCCTATGAAATTACATTTATTTATGTTTATTTTAAAGTTAATGGCGTTGCGTAAGAAGGTTCATTTATTTACCGACCGATACGCGTTGACACGCCACGGTTTGCTTCGTTAATGAACTCTTTCCAATGTTGTAGTTTCTATGAACGGTAGTTTTAATTTATTGATATTTTCAGATTATCGTTAGTGGAAAGTATACCAGAGGGTCACATGTACCCGCCAAACGTCACACATTTGCCTACAAAAAATGTGTGGCTGGACTTGATAGACGAAGCTCAAACATCTATAGAAATAGCATCATATTATTGGTCACTTAGGTTTAATGAAGAATACCATTATAATTCCTCTATAGAGGTGACAAGCTATTTTGAACCATATCTTAACTGCTTTTGGTTTAATATTGCTTAAAACTGATGCTTCCATAGTTAGTGATTTTAAGTTGTGTTTATTTTTCAGGGTGAACAAGTATTCCAAGCTTTATATGCTGCCGGGTCAAAACGAAAAATTAATTTAAAAATTGCTCAAAACTGGCCCAGTAAAGCAAATCCAAATAGTGATACTGAATATTTAGTTAAGAAAAAAGCCGCACAGGTTGGTATAATCGTTTAACCGGGCTCTGGGGTTTTAAACACCCCATGAGAGCGGTGAAAGGTTAATTGTTATAACACTGATAATACTCGTCTTTTTAACGAAGACGAACGAAAGACCGATAAAAGATAAATATTGATTTATCGGGGTTGCATACCCCACTAGCTTGCGTACTCAAACACCGTACCAATTTTTACTATTTAACCATTAGGTTAAAACAATTACACGCTTATATTTTCTGTGCTTAAACAAGTACTGGGGTATCTAAAGTCCCGCATTACAATGACAGTAAAAGTTTCACAAGTTTCCTGGTTTCAAATTGTTTTTAAAGTAACTGTTAATTTTATAGTTTTATTATGAAATAATGGTGTAAATTCGGTTGGTTCATTCCTAAAATTAGGAATAGTCTAAAATATATTTAGTTAGTCATAGCATTTCTAAAACCTATTTGGTTGGTACCATCTAACTAAATTAGGAACGCTTAATTAAGTTAGATAAAATTAAATTAGGATAAGTTGGTAGCAAAAGAAACCAAAGGTTAATTTGACAGTTCAAAACCTAATTTTAGCTAATATTAATTAGGTTGGTGCCAACAGAATTGAGGCCATTGTCTAAAATATTCAAAAATCATCATCTTCTAAAGTTGACGTCGTTTTAACATGCAACTTACACTAATAGTCGAAAAGCAAGCTAATTAAAACATTACCCGTTAACCTTTTTTCAGAATACCTACCTTATTTGAACGTTTTCTGATAAATAAAAACGCGATTTCACCGAAGAGAACGCGTCAAAATCATTTGATCAAAGAGTCGCCTTAAATCATTTTTTTTGTAAATACATTTTATACAAAGAAAAACACCCAGACCCAAGACAAATAATTGCAGATCATACGCACATTTGTCCCACTTAAGTTGCTAAATATATTTCTATGCACAGGTGCGGAGTCTCAACTTCTCTAAGTTGCTTGGAGGTGGAATATTACACACTAAGTTTTGGATTGTGGACAGAAAACACTTCTACATCGGCAGTGCCAACATGGACTGGCGCTCTCTTACACAGGTAATCTATAGAATAAGATTGACTTGCGATTTATTTTGATACAATAATACAACTATACATACCTTGAATTAAACAAGGTATAAAAATCCTTGACTGGTGATATTTGACGTACATATCAATCAGAGCCGTTCCGTGCTTCGAATCATAGACATAGACATACATTGATTTATTAGTAAATCACACACAATCAGTTAATAGTGAAAAATACTTCGCAGAAATAAATAAAACAAACGAGCGAGGCTTACAGTAGTCGCATCTGTAACATCTGACATGTCACCTTGGTAATAAGCAACATTAAAATTATGTATATCCTGAATTATCTTTATACCTATTACAGCACACTTTATACATAACACTGTAGGTTAAGCGTACAGCTGATGCGTTCACCATCTTGTCTCCCTTTCTCTTTCTCATCACACACACGCACACAATGTAGGCTGACAGTACCAACCTCTCGGAAAATGGGTTGGTCCAACTGATTTTACCACCGCGCGCTGTTATTGTTTAAATCATATAGCGCGCGCCATTCCCCGGTTTCCTGAAACACACTTCCGTCCTTTTTCACCAAGTCACTCCCATAGATTGCAGCAAAGCGTGAGAAAGTATGAGAAGACAGAATCAAATAGCGCGCGCTTCCCCGGGTTCCTGTCATACACTTCCATCCTCTTACCAAATCATTCCCATATATTGCAGGAAAGCGTGAGAATATAAGACAGAGAACATTTATCTGTGCCACAGTAACAAAAAGGTCTCGTTGACTCAGCATAATATGTTATACTATGCCATGACTGTTTTACTACTTATATATTTTTTGTTGTAAATATATATTATATATATATTATACATAGAAAAACACACAAACCCGAGACATTTGTCCCGTGCGGTATCGAACCTTCTGCGTCTCAGGCAGGCCTTCGTTCATTGCGCCACTGCCATTTGGCCAGTTTAAATTTTAACTTTTGAAACTATCATGGTTTTTATCATAATTTTCACTCAAATTGGGATATTTAGCATAATATGTGAGCTTTACTGTTTTTCAATATTTCGTCACAAAAGTTTATCTCGTGTTCAGCATGCAACTTTCCCGAAATATCTCACATATCATGGTAAATATCCCGTTTTAAGTGAAAATTAAGTTTTGTGTGTTGGGTGTGTTGTATATGGACGAAACGCAGATTTCGATTAGATCAAGCCTGCAGCGTCATGCCAAGTGGACAATGGTGTATGGCGTCCTTAATACAAACTTTTTCATCCAGGTAAAGGAGTTAGGAATCGTAGCAATGAACTGCTCCTGCCTTGCTGAAGACCTTGGGAAGATATTCGATGTAAGTGTTTAGTTATAATCTGTTTTAATAAAAAACTAATCTAAAATGGCGGTTTTAGTTATGCCCTTTCACTCGCACAATACTAATATCAATATAGTGCGAGAGAGTGGAAATGACTTAACAAATCTAACTAAGAAGATACCTTTCATTATTGAAATAAAAATAATATCGTTAATATAAACGTTAATTGCGTGCATAAGTCTCTCCAAAACTCGTAAATAGCTCGACCGATTTGTGTTTCTTTGTTTTGTTTTCCTCAGCACTGGGTTTGTTTACAATCAAATTAATTTTAGCAAGTACTAAGTTATCGGTCATTTAGTAAATAAATACTGAGTGGCTATATCTTGAGGACGGACTAAATGATACAAGCGTTTGTACCTAATCTGATAGGTAGCAAATATACAACGTACAAAAATGCATTAAGACCGAACGAGTTTTTGCCGGAATCTTGTTGATCTGGTTTTAGGAGGAAACTGCAACTAGATCTTCTATCATTTAAAGACGATTCAAAATATTCCTCCTGATTTTATTAATTAAAACATATTTAGAATTTGATCAAATTTAAGATTTTATAACAAACTAGCGACCAGCCCCGGCTTCGCACGGGTGTAATGCTTATACTAAATATACTACAGAATGTTTTGCACGAACGTTTGCAATTTAAGCGCAAAATATGTGTTTATTTACGACATTCCATTAGAAACCTCTAAAATGATCAGTATTTCTCTACTATATTATACATGTGTTTTACATGTAAACCTTCCTCTTTAACCACCCTATCTATTAAAAAAAACCGTATCAAAATCCGTTGCGTAGTTTTAAAGATCTAAGAACACATAGGGACACAGACAGCGGGAAGCGACATTGCTTTATACTATGTAGTGAAGTTTATTTATACAAATTATTACAGAAATGTACAGAATAATATACAATAGCATAAAATACATGTCAAACAGTTGAGCTATCTAAGGACCGTTTAAATCGATATATAGATAGCTCAACTAAACGAGAACACTGCCAGAGGGCAGCGTTCCCAAGAAACTGGCGGCATTGCCACATTGAATAGCAATGCTAATACGGTGGGCCAGATAGGAGCGTGTTTTTTAGTCACACAATGTTTCTACCAATTTATCTATTCAATCTTTGGTTTTGAATCAGTAGTTGTCCTCGTGATTCTACTAATGTTATAAATGCGAATGTTTGTGTGTATGTTTAGATGTTTGTATGTTAATAAGTATTATGTTTTATGTTTGTTTATACCATTCCCCCTCTAAAATGCTTAATTATTCGATGAAAACTTTGAATTTGTGTTTGAATTTAGAACACACCAATATATTCGAGCTCCATCTCAATGCTATACAACCTCCTTGCGCAAAAATATTCGATACAAACTCTTTAAGGCGCGTTTTCACTAGGGGACATGTCGCAGAGACTTATTGCTCGACATTCACGTAGTTGTCGCTGCAAAAGTTGCGGGACAATGTCCCGCGACATATGACTTGTACACACTAGTCAGTGGTGATCAGTATGTCGCCCGAGGAGGTAGTGTTGTTCAGTGCAGCTTGCATAATTATTCGAAAGACAATAGCAAAACGTAAAAAAAAGAGGTGGTGGTCCGAGAATATCTGCTACAAAGGGAAAGTTCGAGTTTAATAAGCAGTCTTCGAATGCGCGACGGATCTTTCGAAAATTTTACTAGAATGTCTAGAACCGAATTCGAGATACTTTTAAATATGGTTGGGCCAGCCATAGTCAAGCAAGATACAACGTTTCGGAAATCCATCGACTCGAATCAATCATTATGTCTGTAGTGTTTCGCGTATTTCGTAAAGCTATCCCATTACGTCCAGTAAACGCTGAATTAGTTGTAATGGCTTGTGTGTACCTACATAATTTCCTGAGGCGTAATACATCTTCAACCGCGCGTTATACACTAAATACCACATTCGATTTGGAAGACGCTACTCATAATGTTGTGGAAGGTTCGTGGCGCAGGGAATTGACAAATAATAATATGAGAAACTTAAGTGTTCAAGGCAGACCTCCTCCTTAATCCGCTCAGGTAATAAGAAACCACTTTGCTGAATATTTCTCCAGTGCTCAAGGAAGTGTCCCATGGCAAACGAATAAATCATAGTCTGACAAAAATTTGAAAGACATTTTTTATGGATTAAGTCTAATGACCAAGGAAAAAATAATATTAGATTTAGTGGTTACTAAGTCTATTATTATTTATTCTTCGTTCGTTTTTTTTTTATAATATGTAACTAAGGTTTTTATTTATTATCCCTGTTTATATACGAGTATATGTTTATAAAAGTGAGAGAAAATAAACTTTATTGTTATTATAAATATTGTAATTAAGGTACCTTGCCCTTAGATGGCCCACCTTATTATAAATGCAATAAACTCGTGAAACTTGATTATATATGAACACAATCATAAGTATGACCTAGTTACTTTATATTTCAAAGCCATTTTAAAATAATCTTGACCATTTTCTTCATTTTAACTGTGAAAATTCAATTTTTAAAAACCTTGACTATGGGCTATCTTAGAAACCTAGCAGCCTAAGATGGCCCGCTATATTAGATGCTGTGTTTACTTTATTTTGAGGTTTGGATGTGATTTACGTTAAATGACCACATTGTATAACAATACTCTTTTAGGTTAACGTACAATTTACGAAATTTTCACAGATTTTATAGACATGGGCTAGCTAAAATCTATGAAAATTAAAAATAGCCATAAATTCAAAACCTTAAGTATGAATTTAATCTATAATTTTATCAGTAATGCAACTAAATTTTAAATGAAATAAGAAAAAAAAACGATTTTCTATTATCTATTTTTATCTCAATTAAATGTTGGCCATGTTAGGATTATGAAAATAAACTTATAAATATTGCAAAAATCTAAAATATAATTATGCAAAACTTACACAAAACATTAAATAAAAAAATAGTCATTTATTTTTTATGAGATCAAACTTAGTAACCATTAATTATAACCTTAAAAATAAAAAAAACATACTCTCAAGAAAAAATAACTAAATTGGATCTTACGCCGTTAAAAAAATTTGGAATTTTGGTACAACTCGATAAGGGTCAATGTATTCTCGTTGGACCACACTACTGCCATTATCAGAACACAAAGCGACACACGTTCACACTACTCAAAGTCTGGCGACTGTCGAGGGACACGAATGTTGCGCGAGCCGACGCTCGCAGAGCGACGACTAGCAACAAGTCGCGCGACTCGTAAATGTCTCGCGCGACGTCGGGCGACATCGCGCGGGATACGTGAATTTCGTGTCAAGCGACAGTGTCGCGGGACAAATGTCCCCTAGTGAAAACGCGGCATTATGCAAAGAATACTCGACATACAAACACCTTGTTCAAATAACTCCTCGAGATTTGATTGGCTGACATTTTGGAAAAGGAGTTTAGCATTTGAATAAAAACTGTTTTGTGTTCTTTGCTGTCATTAGTAAATTGACGCCAAGATTGGCGCTTTTTTGAATACTGTAGTAAGTTGTACGAACACAAAGTTTAGTGTTACACAATAATAGATTGAAACTGCATTCAAGTGATGAAGAAGATGTGTGTAACACCTGAGTCTATGAAAGGGAAGGATGCCGATATAGTAGAAAACTTGCTTCCCAACAAATCACGGCTGGTGTACTGTACACCAGCCGTGATTTGTTGGGAAGCAAGTACACCGTGTACATCAAAGCCGATGATGAGTTTTGCCAATGGAAAGATGAAAATGAAGCTTCTGGCACATTTGCAACGTCTAAAGATGCTCCAGAGTTTCCTCCAGTAGAAAGTTCTGACCATCATCGACATCATCATCATCGAGGAAATAATTATTGCTTCACAAGTTGACCATCCTAATATTAGTAATTGTTCCAATTTTAATGTGCATTTTAATTAGCTTAACCTCCCTTTTTTCTGCATTAAATGTCTATTTTCGCTCAAATATTTCTTATTTTTTCTCGTGTCATGGTTTAAAGTATAGTATGAAACTCTTGAATAAAACGGATTTATATCGAGGGCCATGAATCACTCGCGTTGCTCAGGATTCTAACACTTGCATCAATCATCATGATTCATGATTCAGTTGTTAAAATCCTTCACTTGCTCGTGACTCATCTATGGCCCTCGCTTTCAATCCGTCTTTTATTCACTAGTTGCATAATATTGTGGCTCAATAACGGCGTAACCCCATCGTGTGTCATGTCGTTTTATAGGTCTCTTAAATATACGAGGTTTCTTGAACAGTTTTTCGACTAATATTTGTTTGATAAATATTAAGCTTTAAAGTAGGCAATTTTGGTACAGGTCAATGTTTTTTTAACTAGATGGTAGTGAATTGGCGTTGGACCTGATCACTAGTAATTTTTATCCATATTGGTTACGGATTGCATGATAACATGTGTGTTAATTTATTAGAATGATGTCTGCCTGTCTTTGCATACGATTGGTGTAAAAAACTAATGGAGGGTTTTGAATGGGACTGTCAATTTATGCTAGATTATTTCTCAAGTTACATACTGCGGTTACATATGTTTCATCATCCCCACCTATCATTAAGGGAAAAAGAGACTAAGCTTTGTCCGGGACCTTTTATGGGAACTTCGCGTCGTACGATTTGTTTGCGACTTGATTCGAAAACTTTTATTACTTGTGAAATATATAGTTTTCAAGGTTTTCAAAATATCCCTTAAAATTTGCAAACAGTTTACGTTCTACTTTAATGTTTCCTATAAAAACTTATCTTTAAAAAGTTTTTATGGGAAATAATAATAAATAAATAACTAATTCAGCTATATTGATTTCTATTTCTTAGCAAGGTTGTCGGGCAGAAACCGTTGTCTAGCCAATATTTGGACTTTAAAATATGCTAAGTATTGTACACAATAATATACAATATGTAATATAAAATACATGTGAAACAGTTGCCGTTTAAGACGATCTATAGATAGCTCAACTGATCCAAATCACTGCCAGAGGGCAGCGTTCCCAAGATACTGGCGGCATTACCACGTTGAATGGCAATGCTAAAACGATAAGACCGCCCATTGTACTACCGTGTAGCTAAACATTGTTTATTATAACAGTCTAATGTATTTGTGGTGTGCTATAAAGTATTTTTTATTCTTCTATTCAAATGCACACATCATCATCTGTAGGGCGATTATGGAACTCTAATTACAATCAATGTCTATCGAAACGTCAAATTCGTCAAACGAATGATTGAAATTACGCCGAAAACTGATAGATATTGATTGTAATTAGAGTTCCATAATCGCCCAGCTGGGCCCAAAATGAACAGAACTTGTTTTATGGGTAAGTACCACATGACTGATAAATATGAATGAGAAACACCCAGACCCGAGACAAATACTTGCAGAACATACAAACATTTGTCCCGCGCGCGGCGGAAATTTTCATATAACGCGTCAATCAACTTTCCTAATGTTAGGAAGAAATTGTTTAACACGTTTATATTCAAAATTTACATGCAATCGAAACCGCGAGCTGGTCAGCTAGTATTGTGTAAAACCATATTGACATTGAGTTAACATTGAATAGCTATGAAAATAACAGTGCTTTAACTTTGCAAGTGGCGGGTAATTAACGCTTTTTGTTTGACTTGGCGTGTTGATATTTTCATACATTGCTTTTAGCTGGGAACTAGTATTGTTACTTTTCGTGCTACTAATTACTTGGCTGTTGCTGCAAGTTATTAAAATAAACTTTGTATGTAAGTAGTTGGTACATATTATTACTAGCTGTCCGCGGCTTCGCGTGCGTGGTATTTATTTATTTATTAGGCATCACCAACACAACAAACAGGAATCTAATAAATAAACAATAGTATTTTATGGAATATGCACCAAACATTCTCTAGAGTCGAATTTACTGTAGTACTCTGAGAAGCTTTTTCCCGCGTGTTTGAGGTCGTGGCGTCGCCATAGATGTCTTACCATTGTGCGTTTCACGTTGTACGATTGGGAGCATTGATTGCACACATTGGTTGAATAAATACAGGCATGCTCAGCATTTGTCATAAAAAACAATACAAATTACAACAGCTTAAATTTTGATTAGAAATAATGAACTAAAACTAAAAGAAAAACAATAGTATGCGTCTCGGGACGCCCGATAACTTAAACTAATCTAACTAACTAAACTAACTAAAAGAGGGAGTGGGAGAGGAGGAGCCTGCCTACCGCTGCCGTATTCGTGTGAGAAAGGGAAGACAGCCAGACTGGCGCCGTAACGCGTTACGCAACGAAGCGGTTTACCCTCCCATAAGAAATTATCATTTCAATAATAACCTAATACTAGAAACTTAAAAAAATTAATATTAAAATATCAAGTTTATTTTGTGATTATTAGATTGAGGGTAAATCTTTTCCCGGTAGTAATAATAAAGGACATAGAAAAACCATTTATTAAAATGGTCTCGAAATTAACAAGATTGTACTAAAATTTTACGTCGTTAATAAAATCGCCAAGGGAACCTATAAGTCAGTACTTACCATAAATCACTCCCTCTGCTATTATCCAAATGAGGCATCACGCAAATATAGTTTGTTCTATACATTAGTTGTATATTGTCCTGCAATTAAATTATAAATATTGGTGTACAAAGCACACAACACCATCTAGCCCCAATGTAAGCATAGCTTGTGTTATGAAAAAAAAAGAAAAATGAAATGAAATTTATTTATTTTGACACACACAGAGATACAAGAAACAATAACATAGCAGGTACACGAATAACAGTCCAACCAAACTAATAAACTAACTAATACAAAACCTACGTGTACCCACCCTATTCTAAATATAGTCTGCGTTTGTCAAAAAGCAGTCTCAGCTTTATGCTATTTCACACAGTGCGAAATAGCCCTGGTTTTCAGACTGCGCCGAACAAGCAGGGTAATATCATGTTGTGATGAAACTAATTGTAATATTTTTCGTGATAAAACGAACAATATTATAATTAGAACTGATAAGAGTAAACAAAAAAGAAGAAAACTTAAAATATAACTTAGTTTAAACGATAACAATTTATATATAAATAGCAATATACATTTAAGTAGGAAATTTATACATAGCTTATAGAAGCTTAAAACTGACCATACCATTATGGTGACCAGGTGACAGATAGAATACTTATATATTTTTAAATACATGCCTACATTATGATGCCAGACACAGAACCAACATCTATGTTCATCACAATTTTGATCCTGGGAGGGAATTGAATCCTCAACCTATAGCGCAGAAAGCGCAGAGCTACTACCAACTGAGCTGACAGACCAATCAATCAATTTGGTCAATTCGGTGGATTGTCCACCATAGTTTTGGACTGGATATGTATCTAGCCAAAAACTATGAATTGCTTGTATTGTGGGAATCACATGACTGTAAGAACCCATACTAATATATAAATTCAAAAGTGTCTCTGTCTGTCTGTATTTTACCTTCTCACGGCTAAACGACTGAACAGATCTTGATGAAATTTGATAAGCATATAGATTATATCTTGGGGGCGGACATAGGCTACATATCACCACGCGTGCGTGCCGCGAGTAGCGGCTAGTACTTATATTATTTGAAATACATGTTTTATTATACATTATAATACCCAGACACATAAAAACATATATTGTTCATCAGACAAATGTTAATGAAATATAACCTACAGCGCAGAGGTACAACTGAGGTGAGAAGCCAGTCAATATAACCATCGGTTATATTAATCCGTAATGTTTTGGTGAATATTGGTCTTAAACTTGTTACATGTCTGCATAACATTAACAGTCTACCTAATTGTCAAAGTAAATAGTTTGTTTACTTGGAGCTGTTACGGGGTTGTGCAATGTACGTACCTTAACACTAGAGTAGAGAACTTACTAATTCAGAGTAAGTTTATGCAAACTACAAAGTGAAGTCGATAAGTGAAATGCACGAACTATTACCTTTGACGACCTCTGTGGCGCAGTTGGCTAAGGTTCGGCTGAGATGCAGAAGGTTGCGGGTTCGATTCCCGCCGTGGGACAAATGTTTGTATGATCTGCAAGTATTTGTCTCGGGTCTGGGTGTGTCTATGTATAATATGTATGTATTTACAAAAAAAAGTATATAAGTAGTATATCAGTCATGTGGTACCCATAACACAAGCTCTGCTTACTTTGGGTCCACAACATGATGCTGTGTGTAATGTCTGAGATTATTATTATAATTATTATTATTACCACCAGAATAAACTGTTAGTTCTCAATTACGTGAACTCATTGAATATTGTATCTTACTTAAAAATATGAATAAGTATCTGTAAAGTATAAAAGCTGGCTCCTATCTGGCTCCTATCTGCCATTTAACTTGGCAATACCGCTGGTGTCTTGGGAACTCTGTCTTCTGGCAGTGATCTGGATCAGTTGAGCTATCTATAGGTAATTTTGAACGGTCCTTAGATAGCTCAACTGTTTCACATGTATTTTATATTATAGACTGTGAAGTCGAGAGGCGTTGTAAGGCCGATTATAGTTATGGAATTTGATTTTACTTTGATTAACCATACATAGCTGAATAATGGACAAGAGTAATTAGTTAGTGAGTTTCAGACGAACGCAGATCACGATCGTTATCGGCCGGGCGATTATGTAACCCTGATAGTATCAAACATTGATACTAACAGTTTTTAGTCGCTGTTGATGAATTGGTGTTATGGAAGGTTGATGTTTATTGTAACACATGCTATCATACGTGTATGAATGGACACCTTTGTACGTAATAATCAAACTATTGATTAAAATAATTCTTACTACTAATCGAAATTGATAGACGATTGTATCAAGAGTTCCATAATCGCAATACTGGTCACGAGAGGAAGACAGAGAAAGGAGGTTTTAGATAGATAGATGGATAGATAACTCTTTATTGCTATACCACAGAGAAAATACAAAAACAATTGTTTTACAATAAAATTTGATCAATAGGCGGCCTTATCGCTAACAGCAATCTCTGCCAGGCAACCTTTGGATGGATTGGACTATAAATAAACAGAGAAGGGGCATGTTGGTGTGGTGTTAATATAATTATGTAGGTGTTTATATATATAGGTGTTGTATAACAGTGATAGAATATGAGCATTTCGCCGAAAACGATTGGGTAGCCATTTGAGCTTCATGCTAAATTTTGAAACATGGTCGTAATTGTTTTTATTTAATAAAAACGACAAGGACCATTTTGAATCGTCTTCTTACATGCCAGTTCTAACCCCAGTTCAAAAAGAACCCAGTAAAACACTCGTCTGATCACATTTTTGCATGATCCTGGCTAATTTGGTTTCGGATGCCGAGTTGAGTTAGAGCAAATTGATTAGATAGTATTGTATCTGATATATTCTACTCCTATGGGTAGGATTAAAAGTGACCCGTACAAGCTATATAGATGGTATTATTTCAGGTGTATTGGACCCTCGGCGCGCCTGACGCGTCAGTACCGGATACCTGGCCGGAGGAGCTAAGCACCAACATCAACATCGAACACCCTGTTAATATCAGCGATGCTCAGCGATCCTACGGCGCTTTTATTACTGTAAGTTTGAAAATTATACAAAAAATTATATATGTTGACGGCTGTAGTAGGTTAGTCCCTCTGCTGACTAACAGAAGAGCTGGCAATAAAAAAGGAAAAATTCAAACAATCCCGGATTGTTGAACAATTGTTGTTTCAAGTTTTCCTTCCTTGTTTCAAGTTTATGCAACCGAACCGACACCGCATGTACTGATTCGTCTTTCCTACGGGTCTTGTTGGCAAGGTCGAGAGGTTAGTGTGAGTATCTGGGAAGGCATGCGCTATCAAACAGAATCCCAGGCAGAGTGACGTCAGTGGAGAGAATACTTCACCCACCTCAGCTTGCTTTAGTGGATCCATGAACGAAAGTTTTCAATTACAATTAACTGCTCTGTAACTGACTGACGCAACCTAAATCATCTTCAGCAGATGAACGAAGGCCAATGATGATGTAGTAGACACATTTACCAGATATCTCAGTTGGTACGAAGTGCTCGTGGCTACTAAGTAGTATTTCTACATATTGACAAAGTTATAGAAGCTTCTACGAGGGTAACTTTTGTGACATTTTCACAAAAGTTAATGCTTCCATGCTTCGGGCACTAAGTTTTTCAGAAGTTATTAGGCTATAATGGAGGCTTTTGGGCTGTTTATTTATTTTACTATCCGAAGCAGTAGTAAGTACAATTACCCCTAGTTCTGCGAGCCAGTAAGTCTTATCAGTGCACAATGGAGCAACCTTAGTGGAGAATTCTGGAATAATACCTTTCTATGCGATGTTTTCCATCGGCGTTTTATTCGTATCGCAATCTGCTGATTTTTAGGGTTGCGAAGTACACAATTAACCTAGTTTGGCTGTATGTCCCTAATCAGAGCTCTTGCTCGCAATATATTAGTTAGTTTTTATCTGTTCTTAGTAGCTTTCTGCGCTGTAGGTTATGGGTCCGATTCTCTCCCTCCCATTTGTGTCATGAACACAGATGTTTGTTCTCTGTCAGGGTGTTATAAAGTAAAGAAAAAACAATCTATCAGTCATTTGATTCCCATAGTAGGTACAAGCTAATTGTCGAATTGTGTCCGTGTCCGTTGTTAAAGTTTTTACCTGTAATATTCTAGTTCTTGTTGCTGTTGTTTTATTTAATATAGCTCGAACATTTGGTGATGTGTTGTGCAAAATGTCCTTTCGCCGGAGCAGCCCATAATGTACGTACAGCCAGTACAGTACAACCCGCTGGCGAACATTAGTAAACTTTGATACATGGTAAACTGTATGCGAAGCAGCGAATCACTAATAGTAAAATTTGATCCATTCTAAGAAAATGTTTTTATCACTGGCTTAGTGAGTCCATATATTTTTACAAAAAATATCTAGAATTATGATTCAGAGTATAGCTCCTTTAATAATGTATACGCTGAGAGCTCTATATATATCCCTT
This sequence comes from Lampropteryx suffumata, assembly GCA_948098915.1. Classification (NCBI taxonomy): domain Eukaryota; kingdom Metazoa; phylum Arthropoda; class Insecta; order Lepidoptera; family Geometridae; genus Lampropteryx; species Lampropteryx suffumata. The sequence goes on along the minus strand of OX402557.1, from coordinate 15,079,645 downwards.
TCTTTAAAGCAAACTAAAAACCCATTAGTAACACTCAAGTAATAAAACCTATTCGGGACACGAAACCTATAAAGTATAATGATTTTTAGTTTATTACGTTGTAATTAATAGGTAAAGGTATAGGTAATTGTGTGGTGTCTAAAATGTTTTTCTTACATTACATTGCATTACGAGTTGAATTGCTTTACATATTATGTACATTATTAATAACTATTGACAAAAAGTACTTCCCTGACAAATTTAAAACAGCATAAGCCATACCGCTTCTTAAAAAAGGAAAAAAAAAACATCATCATCATATGAGCCTTTGAGAAGTCCACTGCTGAACAATAGATTTCCAGAAGGAACGATTTTGAGCCCTCTCCATCCACCGACTTCCTGCGATCTTTACAATGTCGTCAGTCCATCGGGTGGGGGGTCGTCCTACGCTTCGTTTTCCTGTCCTTGGTCGCCATTCGAGAACTTTTATTCCCCAACGATTATCAGTTCTGCGAGCTATGGCCTGCCCATTACCACTTCAACTTGCAAATTATTAGTGCTATGTCGGTGACTTTGGTTCTTCTACGGATTTCCTTGTTGCGGATTTTATCACGTAGTGAAACACCCAACATAGCTCTCTCCATAGCACGTTGTGCGACTCTGAGCTTGTGTATGAGGCCAATAGTTAGCGACCAAGTCTCAGGAAAAAAAAATACTTTGTTATAATTATCGACTAGTCTCTGTGCTATCTATAAATATGGTACAAACCTATGGTGTTTTCTGCGACTTTTCCTAAGCCTTTGACTGTGTATCTTATGATATCCAAATAAAAAAGTTAAGAGTATTATGGCGTATGAGACAAAGAATTAAATATTTTTAAATACGTATTCATTTTATAGAACACAAGTTACTGTACTATACGACTCTAAATCAAGAAATAGTGAAATTAAAATAGGTGTACCTCAAGGTTCAATATTAGGGTCATTATTATTTTAAATTTATCTGAATAATATTACTGTAGCTAGTCAGGAAACCAATATTCACATAGTTTTATTTACTGAAGATACTAGTTTAACTATAAATGAAAAAAGTATCGTCAATTTTAGTAATAAGTTGAATGAAGTTTTCCGTAAATAATCTATTATTAAATGTCGATAAAACTAATGTTGTTAATTTTACTATGGGCAACTAATCCTTGAACTCATTCTTATAATATATACAGAGTGCTTTAGAATTGTTCCTTACCAAGAACGAATGAAATTCTTAGACTGGACTCAAAACTTACTTGACCGTCCATATTGATGAACAAAAAAAACGAAGTTCTGCTACACATGCAGTTAAAAAAATAAACGAACTTGGGGAGGACCAAGGCTGCTAAGGATGTGTACTTATGGCACTGACTGGCAGATTGACATATCTCTATAAAGGCATTGGGTGTCAGCAATAATGAACCCCTATGTGAAACAAATTTACTACATCATATAATACTGACATGATGATTGACACCAAAATATTGATGATTTGTACCATCAATATTTTAATTTTAGTTTATTTAATTTAGCAAAGTTGGCTCGAATGCATCTAGATCGTCTCGCCATCTTTTCCTGGGTCTGCCGCGTCGTCTCCGACTATCGGGCACCCACTGAGTGACGAGCTTTACCCAACGTTCTGAATGCATTCGAGTCACATGACCTGCCCAGTCCCATTTCAAACATGCAGTCCTCGGCTTTCCTTTTTTGTAAATATATATATATATATATATATATATATACATATTATACATAAAAACACCCAAACCCGAGACAAATACTTGCAGATCATACAAACGTTTGTCCCGCGGAAATCGAACCCGCAACCTTCTGCGTCTCAGTTGGACCTTAGCCTATTGCGCCACAGAGGTCGTCTGAAGTTTCTAGATTTTAGACTTTGGATCATCGTTGTCTGAATAAAATAAATTTTAGTTTAATTTACGTTAACTATGCATATTTTCCTTCGTTGATTAGTTACGGAGTATAATTCTGGGAAACTGCTGCAGAATCTAATAGGATATTTATACTACACAAACGCTGTTTTAGGTATATCTTAGGATATATCAAATATAGAGATTGAAGGACATATATTTTCAGGGAATTAAACATTTTGACAATGATTGGTGAATTTATTTATCATAATCAAAATCATCAAAATATACGAGAAAATATCATTGAAATGACGTTTGTAACACAGGTATAACTCGAAAAATTATGAAATGTGTGCTTCTTAATATAACACTGACTAAAACATTAAAAAGTTGTATGTACATGTCTTTAAAATTATAAAAAAAAACTATATAAATATAAAATCATGTAAATATAAAATTAAAAATTATATAAAATTTCTACATAAAGAAAGAAAGAAAAGAAAGAAAAAAAGGAAATGTTTATTGACCCCAAAAAAAAACAAAAAAAAAATATAGAAGATTGACCAGACTTTGGCCGATAAATTTACGTTCTGTGGAATATATTTCTGTACACTAATAAGAACTCAAATATGTATAAAAAGGAAATAAATGAATTATGCATTACAGTTTTAAAACATCACCTTGTCATTTATGTGGATAAAACAGCTTTGCACGAAAATAAACACGTGTTTCGTGGAAATAACCAGCTTTATGTAATAGCAATCGCGTCGGCAAAGCTTTCAATGTACTCGTAGATCTAACAGTATATAAGTTCACTCCCTCAGGCGAAGCAGTACACAAATTTCCAATTTATTTCTCACTTCAGCGATATTGTTACCAATGTCTACATTTTATCGACTTCAATCAGACTTTGATCAAAATTACATAAAAGAAACTCACATCAAACAGAACTTCTATTACGTAAGGTATTTAATTTAGAATTATCCCTTTCCGCTGATTAATTTGCTTTTCGTTATTTTTATCTCAAATATCTATATCTATAATAATTAATAATAATAATAATAATACCGGACATTTCACACAGCATCATCTGGCCCCAAAGTAAGCAGAGCTTGTGTTATGGGTACCACATGACTGATATACTACTTATATACTTTTTTCTTTTTGTAAATACATACATATTATACATAGAAACACCCAGACCCGAGACAAATACTTGCAGATCATACAAACATTTGTCCCGCGGCGGAAATCGAACCCGGAGTTATATTCGGGGAAACTGCTGCAGAATATAATCGGTTATTTATACTTATTTATACTACACAAATGCTGTTTTAGGTATATCTTAGGACATATCAAATATAGAGACTTCGAACCCGCAACCTTTTGCGTCTCAGCTGGACCTAAACCCACTGCGCCACAGAGGTCGTCTTCGCAATAATTATTATGTAATACTCACCTTACCTATTAATTTTAACTGATGAAGCTAAACATCGTGTGTTTATATAAATCGACATATTCTGCTTTGCAAACGTGCGTGACTCTTAAATCCAAAAAGTACTTGTCCCTAATATTGTTGATTTTTAAATGTTCACCAAATTCTAAATCAGAGTAACTTTCAAAACTTTCGTGAGTTGTACTACATATTTTAATAAACACGGGTTTTACTCACGTATTATTTTGTCGATGAAGGCACCGACATTGTTTCGATTCATCTAGAGAATCTTCATCAGGGTGAGTTTGATCCGCGATCAGTGCGAACCGTGATCTCGAGCGGCAACGAGCGGACCGCGGATCAAACTCACCCTGATGAAGATTCTCTAGATGAATCGAAACAATGTCGGTGCCTCCATCGACTAAATAATACGTGAGTAAAATCCGTGTTTATCAAATTGCAGAGTAAATTTTTTAAAGATAGTTATAATAAAAATCAACATTGTTCATTTAATGAACAATGTTGATTTTTCTAGGAGTTTCCTAGGAGGAGTAAAACACGCCAATTTAGTAAATTTAAGTAGTAGTTTAAAAATGTTTCGTTTGACTTTGTGGAAACATAATCAGATCGATCTTTGGTTTGTTTCGCGGAAAAACAGGATCAGTAGGGCGATTATGGAACTCTTATGAATATGTATGAATATGGAATATGTATTATTTCAATCAATCATATACGATGTATTTAAATGCTTGTACACTAAACACGGTTCCTACCACAATAGTACTTTCTAAATTGGTCGAGTATAGTTTGACACCAACTTCACATTGTAACTAGCGATAGAAGCCGATAGAAATCGCAGCGATCCGTAATACCAATTCATCAATAGTAACTGAAAGCTATTAGTATCAATGTTTTGATAGTATCAAAGTTCCATAATCGCCCCACAGGATGCGATAAGTCTGTCCCTTTTATTCCCCGGCTTCGCACGGGTGCAATGCTGATACTTAATATACCACAGAATATCATTATATACAACGTTATCTAAGAAAATAACATAACCTAAGAGATAGACATTATACCATCGCGGACTCTTTTGTAGACCTTTTAAAGGTGTACAATACTGTAGTACATTATTTTGATCTATCTTGTAGGGTTCAGCCGGAGCGTTCGCAATGTAAGCGCAAAAAAATGTGTTTATTTAAGACATCACATTAGAAACCTGTAGAATTATCAGTGTTTCTCTACTATATTATGAATGTATTATACATATAAACCTTCCTCTTGAATCACTCTGTCTATTAAAAAAAAACCGCATCAAAATCGTTGCGTAGTTTTAAAAATCTAAGCATACATAGGGACAGACAGACTGCGGGAAGCGACTTTGTTTTATACCATGTAGTGATCATTTGCCATTTTAAAATGCATGATAAGTACGGTCAACGGTTTGTCCTTGACATTCAAATGCCAATATAAAGTTGCTAACATATTTTAACACAATTTTGGCTACATGAAGCTTAAAACACTGAATGAGTTATGTGTATTGTGTACTTACGCTAATAACATATTTAATACTCGAAGCGTTAGTACTCGTACGTAGGTTGGACCAAAGCTCGCCTGAGACGCAGAAAGTTGCGGGTTCAATTCCCGACGTGGAACAAATGTTTGTATGATCTGCAAGTATTTGTCAAGCATATAATGAATGTTTGGTGTGTGTTCAAGTGGATTCGAGAATGGTTTAGACTTTTTTTTCTTTTTTAAACGCGTGGACGAGGTCGTGAACGGTACAGCTAGTAAATAAATAATAACGTTTTAAAAACTAAAGAGAAACCAGACTTGATTTATATCAAAATACGAAATTTCTTTTGGTTGGATGACATTTTTCCAGCTATTTTGATTTAAAAACCTAACTACTGAACCGATCATGATGAAATTCCAATGGAACCAATAGGAAAGTATGTGCTTTCTCATGAATAAAAAATTGTTCAAATCGGTTCATAAATGAAGGAGTTTGGAGGTAACAGACGTATAAAAAATAAAACGGCATTGGAGAACCTTCGCATTTTTTTAAATCGATTTAAAAAAGTATATTGATAGTATATCAGTCATGTTAGTCCCATACCACAAGCTCTGCTTACTTAGGGGCCAGATGATGCTGTGTAAAATGTCCGGCATTATTTATTTACAAATAACTTGTCGTTCCTAACAAATCAACGAATTAGAGCAATTCTGTGCTATCTTTTGTATTGAGAGTGACCGTGGCCGCTGTGGCATTTTCATCTTGTGATTCCGTGCTTCGGAGACCACGATAAACTGTCGGTGTCGGCTTTTCAAACGATTTTAGGAGATATTAATATATCCGTATACTTCGTCACTGGTGACGACTTATACGAAAGAAGAAGGCAGTAATCTTCAACAATCTAGTGAAAGAAAGAATGAAAATACATTTATATAGCACACACACAAAACAAAAAATAATACATCAGCGGAAAAAAAACTTAAAAGACTAAAAATATGCACAAAGGAGAAATTTATTTATTACAAATAACAACTATGTGTAAAATTTACCCTCCCCGCGAACCAATCAACATTATATTGTAGTCAAAAAGGTTTAATCTTAGCAAGTGCTACTTCCAGGCACGGAAGTAGCGCTGGTTATGAAGATAGATCGAAACAGCACTATGCTACAACATCCATCTATACTTCTAAACTAATATTATAAATTCGGTATAGGGTCTCTGTATGTCTCATTGTTTTTTACCTTTTCACTGGTAAACAGCTGAATGGTCCCCAGATTACGTAACTCGCGACAACGTGGATCAGTAGCAATAGGCGTGGATTACGCGATCACTGCTGTCAAACCCACTTTTTGTATGCTAATGTTTTTGCTATAAGCGTATTTTCGCCTTCTTCTTCTTATCGTGTCACTAGTTATTTCTAACCAGTGTGGTAAAAGGATTAAAGTGCGCCTCAGAGGCTCCTTTCGTGCATTTTCGCCTGTGAGTGGGCGACAGGCGAATAGGCATAAGTGGCATCCGTAACAAGAGCTTTTTATAAAATGTGACTGATTTTTTAGATATTGTTAGCCCGCAGAAAGAGGGCTACTACCAACTGAGCTGTAGTTATCCCTGCTCTCTGCGCTGTAGGTTAAGGGTTCGATTTCCTCCCAGAATAAACATTTGTGTGATGAACTCAGTTTGTTCTGTGTCTGGGTGTTATAAAGTATCATAAGTATGTATTTAAAAATATAGAAGTATTATATCTGGTCACCATAATACAACCTATGCTTAGTTTGGGGCTAGATGGTGTTGTGTGCATTGTCCTCCAATATTTATTTATTTATTGCTGTCGCGTTGCTATTGCTGTCACCACTGCTACTTTACGTAATAACCGATCATAATAAAATTTGATAAAGATATAGATTGGATCTTGGGGCTACATACGTAAGCTACTTTTTAATACCACGCGTGCGAAGCCAGCGGGAGCAGTTATTAAACGATAAATTGATCCGATCTTTGATATTTTCTTTTTACTTTCTGTGTAATCATACTTCTCTACAGGAAGCCGGAACTTGTGTCCTACATTCGAAGCACTCCTCGCTGATGGAAAATGTTGGTTTAAAAACACGTCATAACATTTTATCCGTCGTAAATGCTAGACGTTACGTCTTTGGAACGTTTTAAATTGGCAATACCACGAAAGTGCTGTCGTTTGCTTATAATGGCCTTGCCGCGGAATATTATATGACTGGCATTAGGGATAACGACATTATTAAATCAATCGTAACACGTACCTAGGAAGATAAAATATATGATGGTTATATGGTTTAGTGGGAAATAGAGTTTAGTAAATGGTAATTCTGTTGATTTAGGATTGTTTTTGTGTGGTTGTGATTGTTCGATTCCCGCCGCGGGACAAATGTTTGTATGATCTGCAAGTATTTGTCTCGGGTCTGGGTGTTTCTATGTATAATATGTATGTATTTAAAAAAAAAGTATATAAGTAGTATATTAGTCATGTGTTACCCATAACACAAGCTCTGCTTACTTTGGGGCCAGATGATGTTGTGTGAAATGTCCGGAATTATTATTATTATTATCATTATCAGTACCTAGTTAGTGAATAACTCAAAACAAGGCGCAGTTAAAACGAGACACCAAAACATGGAAAATAATAAATAAATAAAATAAATAATGCCGGACATTTCAGTCTGCATCATCTGGTCCCAAAGTAAGAAGTGCTTGTGTTATGGGTACCTCATGTCTGATATATACTAATATAGTTTTTTTTTAATTAATGGAAACACCCAGACCCGAGACAAATACTTGCAGATCATGCAAACATTTGTCTCACAGCGGGAATCGAACACGCAACCTTCTGCGTCTCAGGCACTGCGCCACAGAGGTCAGGCACTCCGCCTTTAAGCAAGCCTTGTTGTTCGATCAAAAGTACACCATCGATGTTGAACCACTACTTCAGAATGCCACCTTCAACAAGTAATTTGAACAGACTAATTCAATCCAATACATCTTCGCTCTAGTGGAAAATAGGGATGTATCAGGCGAAAGTGGTTCTGTCGGGATTAGAACAGGGAGTTAGATAAGGGTGTGATTGGAATTCGATAGCCAGCGCAGTCCGTAGGGAGTTATGTGTTGCGGTGTCGAGTTATCGTTGTGTATTGTACGGTGGCGTGACGTCAGAGGTTCTGATTTGATTCATATATGCACGTGTCTGTTTTTGCTCTATGTGTTATGTCGTGTGTTGCATTGATTTCTTAGTTTATATTTAGCTACTTATTGGACAAACATTTGTGTGATAAACACGTGTTTGTTCTATGTCTGAGTATTAAATAGATGGACAAATATTTAGTACTATTTGCCTAGTGTATGTTTAGGCGTCAAGAGCGGACCGAGTCAAGTGTTCCTGAAAATGTCTTATGGAGGTGAAACACGTGTCGAATTTATATTTGAGGTTGCATGTCTGGATGGTTGCGCTAACCTTTTAACGATTTGCATAGCTTTTCAATGGAGGGCGGGAAGGTGGTGCGTGCGTCTGCATCGTGTCTAACTCATTAGGAATAGATTAGCGGAATAGTACTAAATATTTGTCCGTTTAATGTTTTGTAATGGATTTCCGCAAAGTCACGCCTGAATCAGTTCTCTATCTATGTCTGGGTGTTATAAAGTATCTTACGTATGTATTTAAAGATATATCAGTCATCTGATCACCATAATACATGCTCTGCTTAGTTTGGGGCTAGATTTATTTATTTATTATCTTTATCTCCGTCAACAGAAATCGTCCTAGCTTAGAAACTGTTATTAATATTGATAGATTGGTTTCTCGGCTCAGTTGGTAATAGCTCTGCCTTCTGTAATATAGGTTGTGGGTTCGATTCCCAGAACTAACATTTGAGTGATGAACATAGATGTTTGTTTTGTGTCTGTGTTTATAAAGTATCATAATCTATCTGACGACCTCTGTGATGTAGTGAGCGAAGGCCCGCCTGAGACGCAAAAGACCGCAGGGCAAATGTTTGTATGATTTTCAAATATTTGTCACAGGTCTGGGTGTTTTGCTAAGTATAATATGTATGTATTCACAAAGAAAAATAATATAAGAAGTATATCAGTCCTGTGGTTCTCATAGATAACACAAGTTATACCTACTATTGGCCTAGGTGATGTTGTGTTAAATGTCCAGCATTACTTATATATTTATTTAATAAATTAAATAAATTATGCTGAACAATGCACACAAACACCATCTATCCCCAAATAAGATTAGTTGGTGGCTGGTATTATGGTGACCAAATGACTGATAGAATATTTATATATTTTAGATTTTTAGAATACTTATATGATTTCAGTGATCTGGTTCCCATAGTACTTGCCATAGTTATGCTTTGTTTAGGACTAGATGGTGTTGGTTGTGTAGATTTTCCATCAATATTTATTTTATATATTTTTTCAACCCATATGCTACTTAACTACGTCATCAGAAATGGGCCTTACATGGAGACTGTGACCTTCACTACATAATATAAAACAAAGTCGCTTCCCGCTTTCTGTCTGTCCCTATGTATGCTTATATCTCTAAAACTACGCAACGGATTTTGATGCGGTTTTTTCAATAGATAGAGTGATTCAAGTGGAAGGTTTATATATTATGTATAATATATGCATAATATACTAGAGAAACACTGATAATTTTAATGGTTTCTAATCACATTAGACATTCTGTACTTAGTATATTTAGTATAAGCATTGCACCCGTGCGAAGCCGGGGCGGATCGCTAGTTATGAATACATTGATTTAGTGCTTCGCAAAACGAAATAAATAAACCACAGTGCAAAATACATCTGTACAGACAATTCTACCTTCAAGTCACGTACTTATTTATATCTATACATAAACCTCGAAGCTCTCTAGTAAATTGGTTACGAGTCTCTGTGACAATGTAATTGGGAGAGCTAACGAGATTCAATTGTTTGTTTGGTCTCGATCATTTATTCAGTGTCGCTTGACAGCGGACCCGGGTGATAGATTAGATGGCGCGTCGGTATTAACGTATCTATTGATTTCCTTAATGTGTTGCTTTTATTGATTCATGGCACCTTCGAATTTACGGGTGCTTATTGACATGTAGAATAAATGTGTTTATAGAAACAACTTACGTAACTACTATTACAAAAAGTTCGTATCTCGTGTATATCTCGTGATCATGGCGCATGCAATTGTGCCTACATACCGGGAAGGACAACGTATCAACAGGTGGGTCTTAAAATGAACATGAGCAAGACAAAAATCATGTCAAATGCTCATGTTGCACCCGTACCGGTACATGTTGAGAGCGATATAATCGAAGTTGTAGACCATAATGTCTATTTGGGTCAGACGATTCAACTAGGCAAGTCCAATTTCGACAAAGAGGTCAGCCGACGAATCCAACTCGGATGGGCAGCGTTCGGGAAATTACGGCACATCTTCTCGTCACAGATACCGCAGAGCCTCAAGACGAAAGTCTTTAATCAGTGCGTGTTGCCAGTGATGACATATGGAACTGAGACTTGGTCGCTAACTATTGGCCTCATGCACAAGCTTAGAGTCGCGCAACGAGCTATGGAGAGAGCTATGTTGGGTGTTTCACTACGTGATAAAGTCCGCAACGAGGAAATCCGTAGAAGAACCAAAGTCACCGACATAGCACTCAAAATGTGCATGTTGAAGTGGCAATGGGCAGGCCATATAGCTCGCAGAACTGATAACCGTTGGGGAGTAAAAGTTCACGAATGGCGACCAAGGACAGGAAAACGAAGCGTAGGAAGACCCCCCTTCCGATGGACTTTCGACATTGTAAAGATCGCAAGAAGTCGGTGGATGGAGAGGGCTCAAAATCGTTCTTCCTGGAAATCAATTGGGGAGGCCTATGTCCAGCAGTGGACTTCCTAAAGGCTGATATGATGATCGGGAAGGAGTAAAAGTCATATATCATTGTATTTTTTAAGTAAACCCGTGTTAAGTGAAAATTATAGATATTACTAAAAGGTTCCGACATAACTAAATGCGATCGGTTTTCTAAATGTGACAAACAAATTCTGAGAAGGAAAAAAAACGAAGTAAGTCTAAGCACCGGAAAGCGCTTCATTATTCATTATTCAAATACTAATAATAACATGATATTATATAATATAAAAAAAAAACTAAAACTAAAACTAAATCTCTCAAATCTTGCGTTTTACTATCCATACATTATCTATAATCATTTGCACTTGTACCTATCGAGTAAACGTTCCTGCTTCTTTTGCCAGTCTAGAGCCAGTATTTGAACTTTACCACACAGATCTTAGTCGAGTTGCGCTAACAAGACCAACGTTGTCTCGAGCTCTACGTTGCATTTTTGTTTCGCTATAGTCGTATCCAATAGAGCGGTAGAGTAGAGCGCTAGTAGCACTTACATATAAGCGCTTCTGTCATTAAACATAATTGAGTGTATGAAGATTGTAAAGACCGATTTTGTTGCTTGAAATTTATCGAATACTAAAGACACAATGCAATTAGGGTCCCGAAATCCACAAGGATTTCTTATATTATTCCGCCATGATCGTCTGTCAAAGCTATATCTCGCAGACTCTTATGATGTTGATTTGATTTCATTTAAAGTTATGAAATATTAAGAAATACATATTGATTTTTTATTGTGACCTTGTAAAGTAAGGTTATCTTTATATATAAAGGGTCTTTCATTAAGCGTGTCCTATCGTTAAATTTAAATAAAACAAAGTGTGTGTAATATATTATCGAAATTATTTATTTATTTGAAAGATGTAGTGATGCCATTATGTGTGGAATATGACATCATTCAAATGTCCGCCACGGCTTCTCTGGGTGGAGCGCATGCGAGATATCCAATTTTCTATGACTTTTGCGCATAAATCAGGCTGAATTTGACTTATGGTATGCCATAAGTCAAATTCAGCCTTTGGGTTGGGTTGGTTGGCCCAACATAACCTATGGGTTATGTTGGCTTTGAGGGCCGCTGTGATTTGTGGTTTATTCACATAGACCTGCGACTTAAGAAAACCCCACAAGAAAAAGTCTAGCGGGGTTAAGTCACAAGATCTCGGTGGCCAGTTCACATCAGCTCCACGAGAGATGACCATGCCCTCAAATCTCTCATGCAGAATATTCAATGTGGCATGAGCTGTGTGGCACGTAGCGCCGTCTTGTTGAAACCACATGTCGTTGGTGTTCAGATGATCCAGTTCATGCCAAAAAAAGTTGGTAATCATCGACCTATAGCGCTCGCCGTTGACAGTGATGGCCTGGCCAATGTTGTTCTCAAAGAAATATGGCCCGATGACGCCGCCAGCCCAAAACCCACACCAAACTGTAACTTTTTCAGGATGCATTGGACGCTCTTGGATCTCATGTGGATTGGTATCGTCCCAAATTCGTCAATTTTGTTTGTTTACGTACCCATTCATCCAGAAATGGGCCTCATCGCTGAAGATATTTTTTCTGTGAAAATTACGGTCAGTTGTCTATGGTCGTTTACCTTCAATTCCTGGGTGAGTTGAATTTTATACGGGTGCAGGCCCAAGTCACGACGCAAAATTCGCCAAGTTGTGGTCTGTGAACGAAACGCAAGGTCTGCCGAAAACATCGCCGCTGTCCGTGAGAGTGTGCAGAATCCGAGGCAGTCGATTTCGCGTCGCTCACAAGAACTCGGCCTGTTCTTGTGAGCGACGCGAAATCGACTGCCTCGGATTCTGCACACTCTCACGGACAGCGGCGATGTTTTCGGCAGACCTTGCGTTTCGTTGACGTACGGGTGTTGGTCGATCATTTACCGAACCAGTGGACTCAAATTTATACACCACACGACGAATAGTCCTCTCGGTAGGACGATTATGGCGACCGTAAAATGGGCGAAGCGCGCGGTGCGTTGCCCGAACAGAACACTCATTTTGATAAAACAATTTTATCATTTGCACGTGTTGTTGAATGCTATAGCTATCGCAGTTCCAATAGTTCTAGCAACTCCGGACACTCAACTGTACCATTCGCAATGCCCATGAGGTATGACGTTTTTATACTAATACCTCATTGAGAGAAACATCATTGAATCTTTCAAAGATATTAAGAGATTTCTTAAACTGTTTTTGGTTTATTAAAAATCTGGCTCTGAAGTGGTCTAATTGTTAGGCTACAGTTTACTTCCCTTCTACTGGCTAAACTGCTTTTTTGAGGGGTATGTGAAAGCATGTATGATGAAATTATAAGGAAAATGACTACGTTACTACGTTACGTATACTACGTTATTTGCGTAGTATTTGCTACTCTTTCTTCGGAAACCTTCATTTTGCGTGATCTGACACGCGCTTGGCAAATTTATTTATATCAGTATTTGGTATTACAATGTTAATTGTAATATTTGGCGCGTTAGAAATTTTTTAGATGGGTAGGTACTAGGGTTATTGGGTTATGAATTGCATTTTATTTATGAATTGTATTTTATTAGTTATTAGAAACTTTAAAATACATATAATATTATTTTATGTTTTTGTTCAGAATGTAGATAATATATCAAATAACCTAACTCAGTAAACTTCTCCATACAAAAGTAGACTGTGAACATGTGAATTAAGGTTTATAATCAAATGGGGCGAGCGCGGGGCGAGTCCAGAGGTTTTACCTCATCTAAAAATATGCGTAACGCGCTAAAAGAAGTTTTCACTTCAAAAAAGTATATAAGTAGTATATCAGTCATTTGGTACCCTGACACAAGCTCTGCTTACTTACCGACTAGATGCTGCTGTGTGAAATGTCCGGCAATATTATTATATACTCACACATACTTGGTAGGTACATACGCAAAGTGACAGTTATGAAATCAAACCCCCAACACGAACTGTAATGGTTACAAATTACCCTATCATTAGGCAAGTCGCGAACAAGGTTGTAGCACAGAATATGTGTGTTTAGTGACATAGAATTGAACATTGGTGTTGTACATTGTGGTGGAGGTGATAGAAAACATTACGATATAATTGAAGGCTCGGTTCGTGTGTCTAATTGTGGCAGGGCGGCTTGTGGTTCGAAATGAAGTATATTACAAAACTATAGCTGTACTTAGGTATATATATATTAACAGCTGAATAAATATGGAACTGGCTGCTTTCATCGTATCACGTGAAATAGACTATAGTACTCATGAAAACTCGTTTTAAGAACTAAATACCTACAATCGAATACATAATGTAATGTAATGAATGTATCTATCTTCTAGAAGAAGATCTGTCATTGTTTGTATTATTGAAAATCGCCGCACAGCTCGACAACTCGTCGTTATATAACAAAATAAATAAAAATTCAACATCTATCCGCTGCCGCACTTTAAATGCAAATTTAAGTGTTTGGAATTTCTCTTCATATGAAGAAATTGAAACCCTCTTACAGTTTTCTAAATAATTATATATAACAGTATAGTACACGTAATTTACTCACGCACAACACTACACAACTTTCCACACCCACACACACACACACACCGCCACTCTCCCAAACACATTTTTGTTTCCCACTTAGATTGGCTTTATAATAGTTTATCTTAGAGTTAAACGTCCTGTAAAATTGGAACCCGGTTCTCTTCAGTTTGCAGGGCGCTGATACTTGTATATGTACTTCTGTGAGCATTTTTGTTTTTAAATTGTTACTGTACTTTTTATTACGTTCTAAATGTATTTGATTTGATAATGACGTCATACCTAGCACTAGCAGCCATGTCGTTATCCAAACAGTATCTTCTACTAAAATAGGTATTCTAACCTGCCGACAGGAAAACTGTCGGCAGTATCAAAGCTCTTTTGACCCTTTTGAGCGTTCGTGTTAACTTGATTAATGAGAATGCTTTTAAGTTGTGACGGCTGTATAGTGACCCGCTTTAAGCCTAGAGCGATAACCTGTCCTTCTAATGGCTGGCTTTATTCGCCTTTTGATAAAAAGCTAGGTACAATGTACGAACAAAGCGCTTTGCTTCCACATTTATAATGCGTACAGCCAAGGATTGTAATGCTTTGCGGTCGTCTGTCTTTCCTGAAAACTACAATCTGGATCGTGCTCACACGTAGGTCAACCGATGATAAAAAAAAATACATTTTCACCCTGAATAATAATAATAATTAAAAAAAACCTTAATTGAGAATACAAAAAAAATTAAGTCTTAGTGCATATACATATCTAAATAATGTCCTTCAATCGGCGGTCTTATCGTGGTAACGATTTCTACCAGACAACCGTTTGACTTACTAAATAATATTTTGTATTTTGCGGATGAAACTTCTTTGTATTTTGAAAGCAGAATCCGATTCAGAAGATAGAAATACTAATATTATTAACTAGCGACCCGCCCCGGCTTCGCACGGGTGCAATGCTGATACATCAGCCAGTGTTTGCAATGTAAGAGCAAAAAAAATGTTTTACTTGAATCATTCTATCTATTAAAAAAAACCCCATCAAAATCAGATGCGTAGTTTTAAAGATCTAAGCATACATAGGGACAGACAGACAGCGGCAAGCGACTTTGTTTTATACTATGTAGTGATGCAAAAGAGTGTGGATGTTCATGTTTGTTTGTACTTATCTTAATCACGCCGTAACCGCTGATCGGATTTTGGATAAAATTTAGCTGAATCTTGAAAAAGGTTGGATGTATGTAGTTTGTGACTTGGAATATATATTATATAGGTTACCTTATGTACATACTCGTACCTACGACGCGGGCATATTAGTAGGTATTTATGAAATTAAATAACAACATTACGTTGAGTAGCTACACATTCTTAATACGTTTAATTGTGTTTATCCATGACTCTCCATGATTATCTATGAAAGTGCAGCGTCGGTCGTCTCCTTGCATTGCATCTACGTACTAGTAGGTACAACCTTTTGTCAAGGTTTTAGGAAATATCAAGTACTCTTTCTTTACTAGACTAGATCTAGTATTATGATCTGGCTAGACTATGGGTGAACTAAAAACCTTTCGCTCACATTGCCAAATACTTTTCGGCGTACGTTGCGAAAAACAACTTTAATATTGAAGAAACAAAAAGAGTTAGGTATTCATAAAACATGCATAGCTCATATTCAGCACTGAAGCAAGACATTATCGTATTCGAAGTAGGTTGTAGCTTAAAGTTAACGATGTCAAGGTTGGATCGAAGCAATTCAGCTGTCTTGTCTTTCAAACTTTGAACTCTTCAAAGTTTGTGCTGAGTTGCTAACTCAATTCAATGGTTGTATCGGCTGAATTCTCAAAAGTATTCGTATCATAAGTATGTATTTAAATATATATGTAATCTATCAGTCATCTAGTTCCCATAGCACAAGCTATGCTAGATGACTTGCTGTTGTTAATATAGAATTACATTCTTGATTTTTTGCGGTAATGATATGACGCTATTCGTTCCTTTAATTCCTGCATATGATTATGATTATTAAGATACAACTAGCAACCCGCCCCAGTTTCACAAATTACAAATGTTCAAATTGACATTTTCAAAACATTCCTTATCTATAATTATCCAATAATTGGGCTATTGTTTATTGGAGAATACCGTATGAATATCCGTTTTCGAGTTTATCGCGTTCAGATAGACAAAAAGGCGACGCGACGGGAAAATTGTTTTATAATTTGTACTAATTGTTGGAAAACTTACAGCTAGGGTTTTAAAACAAGATACTGTAATAAAAATATACGTATCTGCTGGCCAGTTACAAAGTCCTATTGTTTAATAAAAGGTACATTAACATTTACTGCTTTTAAGTGGACTGAGAAAACATAAAAACTAATTAAAATAGGATTCACTTTTAAGTTTTAGTGAGTTGTACATATGTACGCATTTTGATAAACACGGGTTTTACGTATTATTTTGCCGATGCAGACACTGTTTCGATTCATCTAGAGAATCTTCATCAGGAGGGTTTGATCCGCAGACCGCTCGTTGCCGCTCGCGATTATGGTTCGCACTGATGAAAATTCTCTTGATGAATCGAAACAACCATCTATCTATAAAACAATATCTGATTTCCCGTGTTTATCAAATAAGTTTGTTCAAATTTGGTGTCAAAAAAGAAATTGTAACTAAGCAATCGTTTTAACTTGCTTGTTAATGTGTTAAATAGACGTTTGCCAAACTTTTAAGCGAGGCACTTGTTTGAATAATGAATACAGCATAATATAATATGGCAGCCAACTTTGCCAACGAATCGCATAATAGCGAAATTTAGGATTGGTCTTTAGTTCGGGGATAGTCGGTTCTACGAATAAACCAAGTTTATAGGTGAGTTGAATGTATTAATCAATATAACCTGAATACATTGTACGTTATCGTATCGGCTATAATAAAAACGACATTCATTAGAATACCAAAAATCTTCAGGCCATAAAACATCTACGATCTAACCTTGACCACCGAATAATGATTTGACAAATAGAACACGGCCTTTAGCCACCAATAATTATACGGACGGTTAGTAGTTATGAACACTAAGAGATCAAAAGATAGTTTCACTAGCTAGCTACACTACGGGGACTTCGATTGAGTAAATTATTCACTAGTTGGCGCCCCGCGGTTTTACTTTTGTAAAACGTTTGTACTACCACAAAATGTAACCTATAGCACCCATAATAACCTATCTAGGTTCGTATCAGTAAAAATTATTGTCCTGGGAGGGAACAGGAGACAGAGCTACTACCAACAGTCATTATATAATTACATAGTATAAAACAAAGTCGCTTCCCTCTTTCTGTCTGTTCCTATGTATGCTTAGATCTTTAAAATTACGTAACAGATTTTGGTGCGGTTTTTTTAGAGTGATTCAAGATGAAGGTTTAAATGTATAATACATGCATAATATAGTAGAGAAACACTGATAATTTTAGAGTTTTCTAAGGTCGTAAATAAACAATTTTTTTTGCGCTTACATTGCAAACGCTCGTTGAACCCTACGAGATAGATCAAAATAATTTACTACAGTATATACCTTAAAAAAGTCTACAAAAAAGTCCGCGATGGTATATGTCTATCTCTTAGGTTATGTCATTCTCTTAGACAACGTTGTATATAAATTAATTCTATAGTATATTTAGTAACAGCATAACACCCGTGCGAAGCCGGGCGGGTCGCTAGTAATTTTATAAATGTACTATGGTATTCTTTCTTGTTTCAGAGTTCACCGCCAAAGTTCAGTCCGATCGGCAGGACCAATGACGACGACGCCATCGTCTCTATAATCGGAGCTGCTGAGGAATTTGTCTACATATCCGTCATGGAATATATACCGGCCAGCCAGTTCACGCCGAAGCTATCGTAAGTCGTTATTGAAATCCTTACTTTAATATTATAAACGCGTAAGTTCGTATGTATGTTTGTTACTCTTTCACGCCAAAACTACTGAATGGATTTTAATGAAACTTTACAATAATATAGCTATACATCAGAATAAAACATAGGCTATAATTTATAAAGATATTGTGTGAATTGCCCAAAATATAACGATAAGTGTCAAGTAACTAGGAAAAAAATCTGCCATCTGGCGTGCGCTGCAATAACCGTTAAAATTACACGAAGTAGGTACTAATCCTGCGTAGACGAATTCGCTGGCACCAGCTAGTATAATATGTACTGGTGACTGCAATCCCAAGGCTTGGTAGACATGTCCTCGGATCCATTTTGTATACTATAGCTACTTAGACTGTTTAAATAATATAATATAAATGACTATATTATTGATAAGAATGCATGGCCTCATGTTGCTCTGCCCTCAGACAGTTAACTGGCACATTTGAAATGAATAAAATCTCTTGTATTCGTTTTTCGCAGTTAAACTACCAACGCCCGCCGGCAAAATTAGGGGAACACAAGCAAAATGTGGAATTTTTCAATAATTTTGTTGTTGTAATAATTTATTTATTTTTATTATTGATTGCAGGTTAATAAAAACAAAGTTTAAATATTTTATGTTAAACAAAACGTAGCAGTTTTTAAAGCTTACATGTTCATAAAAAAAAAATAGCGCGTATTGCTTCCACGGGCTCTTGTAAGAGCCTGGATATGTTATCCCATGCTCCCAATGATGCCATCAATAATTTCTTGGGGCAAATGCTCCCACTCAGTGACTAAGGCTAATTTCAGCTATTCAGTGTTCCTGGGAGCTGGATTTTTTGATGAACCCTTCTTCCGATAAGGTCCCAAACGTGATCTATCGGTATCATATCAGGAGAACGTGCTGGCCAATCCATTTGTGTTATGGCAGCGTCATTAAGGTAGTCGCGAACCACGCGCGCTGTATGGGGCCGAGCGTTATCTTGCATTAGTACAAAATCATCGCCTATAAATGGAGCAAATGGCATCACGTGGGGATCCTGAATGTCTGAGATGTATCTGAGTGCAGTCAGAGATCCATTTTCGATAGCAACCAGCTCTGTGCGTACTCCCAAACATATGCCATCCCACACCATAACGGAACCTCCACCATATGGCACTGTTTCTGTAAAGCTCGCTTGATTATAGCGTTCCCCTCGATACCTCCACATCCTCTCCCTCCCATCTATGGCATTAATGCAAAAACGGCTTTCATCTGTGAATAAAACTCTCCCCCACTCTTCTGTCCAATCACGGTGCCGACGAGCAAACGCTAGTCTGGTTACTCGATGACTCAACTCAAGTTTCGGCGCTTTGGCTGGCACTGTTCACTAACGCGCACATTACGGACTTCTTCCAATAGATTTCGGGTCTGAACAGCAGTTTGACGACGGTTTCTCAAGGTTTGCACCTTTATAAAGCGGTCATCTACGGTGTTGGTTGCTCGATTTCTGCCTTGTCTGCGTCTCCGCACGTAAGACCCTGTCTGCCTGTATCGTTACACATTGCGATAGATGACAGTTACCGACACACCTAATGCAAGACTCACTGAACGGTAGATGTGACCTTCCTCGATCATTGTTACAGCTCTGGCAACTTCAGTTGCAGGTAAATCACTCATTTTATATTCAATACAGTGTATTCTTCTCAAAAGTTAACAGTAGATTGATATGAAGTGACTTTAAACCATTTAAACAATATTCCTATTGAGAGCACTTAAAACTGTAAAATCGTCAACAAACACTTAAGAGGGTATCATTATCGTTAAAACATTGGAGAACGGCATTTTTATCATTATGTTATTTCTTAAGAGGATAGCAATAAAAAAAACTAGAACCACTTGCAGAATCACGCAAAAAAGTTAAAACAAACCATTTTTTGTTCTTGTTCCTTTAATTGTGCCGGACCAGGACAGGTTTCTTGCCAGTTCTTCTCGGGCTTGGTTTAGGAGAAATTGGCACCTAAATTCACCTAAGAAACGTATGTAAGACGTTTCAAAGTGATCATTGTGATTGTATTGAATAAACTATCATTTGACTTGACTTTGACTTTGAGGGGTAGTCAGAAGTGTTAAAGCGAGTAGGTTAGTTTTATAAAACTGGTGTACTGGTTAAAACTGGTAATGGACGCGTTACGGTCCACCTGATACTAAAGGCTTCCGTAGAATAGGCGTTTTGCAAGTTATTTTGTAAAGTTATAATTGGAACCGCTTCAAATGTAGCTGATTTGGTTCAGTCTTTATTTTTGTCTGTAGTCTTGGTTGAGTGATCACTTGGGCTTTTAGATCTGAGAACTTATGTGTTTCGTAAAGCACGTTAAATGGCTATGACAGAGGTATATTAATTGTGTCATCGAAATTAAATTAGACTCATACGGATCTACTTCTTAATTGCAGGTTTTGGCCTAAGATCGACGACGCGCTGCGAAAAGCAGCTCTCGAGCAAAAAGTGAAGGTGAAACTGCTGATCAGCTACTGGAAGCACTCTCAACCAGCTGAGGACTACTTCCTGCGATCTCTCGCTGCGCTCAGTGCTTCTTATCCAAGGGTCGACTTGCAAGTGGTGAGTTATGGTGTCTCCAAAAGTAAACCTCCGTAAACATAGAGGTGATTTTGATAGGCTTATAATCCAATTAACACCCGACTAACCTTAAACAAAGCATAGCTTGTACAATGGGAACCAGGTGAATACTTATAAACTTGTAAAGACATACTTATGATACGTTATAATACCCAGACAAAAAAAACATCAAAGTTCCTCTCTCACATATTTATCCTGGGACTAAAAAGAACCCACAGCCAACAGCGCAAAAGATATTACCAACTGAGAAGCCAGTCTATCTTCTGTCTCACCTAACGTTTGTGGAGCTTATGCTGGTAAAGGGTTAGGTACCCGAATATGCCGAATACCGAACTGAAAACAAATATTCCACTCATTCACTTATAGTTTACGAGGAAATATAAAAACCCATCATCATCTATTTCCTCAGCCCGATTTCATCCACTGCTGGTAATAGGACTTTGTTCCCTTTGTTAAAAAAAATCCTTAGATATCTTCATATAATGTAACAATAGATCCTTCTACCGTAGACACCTACTGAACCCGATAATTGTAGTAGTGAACATATTTAATTCTTCTTCGTTAATGGCATGTGTATAATTTTGCCAATGTTTATATTTTTTATTTGTACTCGTTGTTTATTACCACTCGTCAGTGGGCGCAGTAAAAATGCATCCTACCCACATAATAGTTTAGAAGTTAGAAGGGCGAACAACCAATTGATTACCATGTGTGAGGTTCTCCGTGGTAAGATCGATGCTCCCGATATCTGATGACTTGGCGAGGCTCTATGTCCCCAACAACTATTGCAGTATCAGAAAGCACCGGCTGTTCCAGGAACCTTCTTCTCGCACGGTTGCGTACGCAGTCTCGCATTGCTCGTACTCTTTCTGCGCTAAATGCCCTCTTGAATGAGAACCCAGAATGTGATGTGCTTGCGGACGGATGGAAGGTGACTCTATCTGAATGTCTGAGGTTTTGTGAGAAGTCTGTTTGAGTGTTTAGGTAGATGCTTACTTTACAACCAGTTAATATTTTTATTTGTATTTTCATTTAAGGTTTCTAGTATTGTTCTTTTTTAATTAGTGTTATTGACATGTTCGTACGAATTAATAAATAAATAAATAAATTAATAAATAATACTGTCCACTTAATAACTGACACACACTATACTCACTTCTCATATTTACTACTCCGGATCAATTTTATTTTTTAATTATTATTTAGTTCTAAAGTAGGTCGGTAGTTTAACTTCTTACTTATATTCTTTTTATTATTATATCGAGTTGTATCCTCTGTATTATTTTAGGTATAAATAAGTAAGACTTTTTTTGGTAGATAATCAGAAAACCCTATGATGACTACTCCATCAAAAAGTTTCCATTTTAGTTTTGTCTATTATTATTAATTCTTGAAATGGGAGAGGGCACTGACTTAGAGAAGTCACACAGGTCTTTTGTACCTATCTGAGGAGGCAGAGACTTCATAGGATGTCCGTAAAAACTTTAAATTTTTATCAATAAACATTAATTATTAGTATAAAAAATAAATCTTTCAACAGAAACGCTTCATCGTGCCTTCCACACCAGAACAAGACAAGATCCCTTACAGTCGCGTCAACCACAACAAATACATGGTAACAGATCGCACGGCGTACATCGGCACTTCCAACTGGTCGGCCGATTATTTCATAGACACGGGAGGTGCGGCTTTCGTGTTCGAAGACGAGAGTCTCGGCGAGACCGGTTTGAACGTAACTCGGGATATCAGGAAAGAATTGCAGGAGGTTTTCGAAAGGGACTGGAATTCACCGTACGCTGTTCCCCTGTGGAAGTTATAGCGGCATTATGTAATATTTTTATTACTTAAGATTTAATTTTTAATACAATAAATAATCTTGGTTAACAAAACATGTACATAGTACATGTACAATGATATAAAATACATGTGTAACAGTTGAGTTATTTAAAGACCGTTTGAAAAGATCTATAGATAGGTCAACTGATCCCGATCAGTGCCAGAGAGCAGTCCCCAAGACACTGATGGCATAGCCACGTTGAGGCAATGCTTATAATCTTGATTTACAGAAATGTACATGTACAATAATATAAAATACATGTAAAACAGTTGAGCCGTTTAAGGCCGTTTAAAATGATCTATACACATGGCAATGCTTACACTCTGGGTTATATAGAGGCTAACTTTTGGGTCACATAATGCGATCGCGTAACGCGATTCTGTTCCCGTCGGGAACTATGTTTTATTAAAGCAATTTAGGATACGATTTTCGGCAATATTGTTCGTTAGATTCGTAAAATAATGTTCTAATAAATGTAATGTTGGTCTTTAGAAACACTGGTTTTTAATCAGGTATTATTATCGCGTGTTTCTCAAAATAAATAGATTCAACTATTTTGAAAGTGAAATTTAATGTGAAATGTATTATCTCTTCCAGAGCGCGTGTGGATGAAATTTACAGTTTGTAAGAAAAATCTCAAAGCACAAAAATTCTTGCCAAGTTGATTGTAATTGAAATTGAACTTTCTAGAATGACACACTTGTAAAAGAAAGGTCTGTCGTAACAATAACGAAGGCTAAAATTCGGAGACAAAAACTTTTATTTAGCTATGTATCCCTATGTACTGAAATTTAACAAATGGAAAGCTGGGTGTAAGCTTTCCATTTGTTAAATTTCAGTACAGTACAGAACAGTTTGGAGAATCCCTATGCAAAAGACCAAGACCAGAAATAAAAGAATTCAATAAAAGTTGAAAGGGTATTTGATCGATAGTTGAACTCCAAAATGATTTCGATAGAAGCATAGTTTATTTATTTAAGAGCTCGAATAATTTTATTTTGAATAGATACATTCAGTAGTTTTTTCATGAGAACCCTTGAGTTAAAAATCTGTTTATGATTTTTACACGGACGATTTTGTGCCGCTCACTCTTGACGATTTTGTGTATCCTTACATAAATACAGCACTTGTAGTTTGCGTTTCTGATTCTCAGCCTAAGTACTTTGTAACCTTAACTTGTCTAATTATTATTGTAACCTGTAAGTTACATAATGGACCACTTGGATACGTGTGAAATGACGTGCGTGCCTTAATTTCGTGAGACGATGTGTTCGCTGTAAGTTGTATGATTGTAAATGTAGATTTTATATCCTGTTA
Organism: Lampropteryx suffumata; assembly: GCA_948098915.1. NCBI lineage: Eukaryota > Metazoa > Arthropoda > Insecta > Lepidoptera > Geometridae > Lampropteryx > Lampropteryx suffumata. Next base: position 15,055,674 of record OX402557.1, on the reverse strand, counting down.
AAAAGAAGTCACTCACGCTACGAACAAACTCGCATGGCATGAAACGTACTCGATGTGTGCAGTTTGAAAGGTAGTTCGTAATCATTTGTAGTGGCTGCTATTTTGAACAATAAAACCTCTTGTGTACAAAGTATCCTAATAGTATTATAAATGTAAACGTTTTACGATATATGTTATAATGGGATTATGTCAACACATTCGCTATTTATTTAATCTGTTACCAATATTATTAATTTGTATTACAATCAATTAATTTTGATTTGATTTGGATGGATCAAAAATTATATCTGTTTGGGATAGATTGATATAGGCTACGTTTGATGCTGGTGCGAGCCAAGCCGTGGGCAGAAATAACGTATCGCTTTACATAGAGTTTGTACTTAATTTTCTTGATCTTTTAACTTTCGGGTTGCAAAATAGCTGTAAATATTAAATTAGTAATAAACTGTAAATTCTAAATAAAAATAGGGTAGCTAGGACTATTAAAATTAATGATTTTTAATTATTGGTAGTGATTCTATTGTTTCGGACTAGCTATAATTTCGTAAAAGTCTGAATTGTGTAACATTTTAAACGACAGATCTAAAATAAGTCAAAATGGTAATTTGGTTTTGTATTGAAATTATTTTCCTAGGATTTACGTTGTTTTATTCAACACAGATTCATATGAAATTAACTTGCATTTAAATATTGCGACTAAGATTAGGCAGAAAAACTAGTAAATATCCCGTTTTGAGTGCAAAGTATGTTCAATCCCATTACAGTTTGAACAGTTAGAACGTAGATTCACGTTGATTTAATAAATTTAACAAGTGTCATTGGGATACAACACTAATTCTAATTTTGGTTGTAACAAAAGATCGTACGTATTTTACGAAACTTTAGCTAGTTCGGCGAAATAACAAAATCAAGGCCAAACTTTATTTATTATATTATCTTTGGAAAATTAACCGTATAGTTATCATACGATTATTATTGCGAATTAGGGCTTCTATTTGTGCGGTGCGGGAATATCTTCTCAGCTAAATTTTCTACAATATGTATTGTCCCAGCCGCGGATCCAGTCCTTAAACAAGGTTGTGGGCACAGCCACGCACATAGTCAGCTAAGTGCGAGTCGGATTATGCACTCTCATGACATTGCACTCTCATGACATGATCGATATTGTGCACTCCTTCTTCGCTGCGTTCCGAATCACGCACGATTTCATTGTTTTATTTTATTTATTGAGGCGTTGATTATAATATCATCAGCCGATCCACCTCAATAGACCGTGAAAGTGTGACGTTATAAGTCTATTAGGGTTGTGGGCGTGCCCATCGTGCCCACAACGGTGAATCCGCGCTTGTATCGTCCTGCAATGTTTTTCACCTGTCTTCTATTAATTTAACAGCCTTGCTCTCGTGGATGACGCAGCTCTTACCACCAATTCCTCTCCAGCGCAGGTCCCTTATTTGATACAACAGCTATCTGTTCCTTAAAAAATAATACTTACGTTCCTTCCAGTTTCCATTCTATGATGATGGTTTTAGAACTGTGGCCAATTGACCTGACCCTCTTCTATTTTAAATAGCATCCTTTTTTATTGAACTCTAATTAGAATTCTACATTTGTTACTTTTTCTGACTATTTTATCTTTTCCTTTATTCTCAACCTATTTTCGCCTCTAAGCAGTGTAAAATGAGTTTCTTACTTTTAGTAAATCCGCACCGACAAATCAGAAAGACCCTAGGTTATGTAAGCTCTATTTCAAATAAGACCCGACCGCGTTACAATGTGAGTGGAAAAGCCACATTATCTAATTAAGGTGATTATGAAAAGGCAGAAGTGTTTATTTTATCTAATAGGCCGTTATCGGTACAGTATTTTTAGCGTTCGATTTTAGATTAAAATTCTGTAAGCAATACATGTACAAGTGTACAATAAGAATATTTTAGTTAGACAACTGATTGTGTATAAAGATAACAACTAATACTATCTACTAAGAAACTTGGTTTTATTTGTACCTAAAAACATATCTTTATAAAACACACTTTGTTAGACTTCAAGGGATCATCTTTAGACGGCGAAGAGGAGGAAGGAATCACTGATTCCTCTCCTTGATTGGTTTGATTCTAGATGTTCAAGGTGATTATGGAAAAGTTGGGTGCAAGCTTTTATTTTGAAGAGAATGAATGCTTATATGGAGGGGTAAATGTCACGCGACATCCGTATGAGTAATGGGGTTGCCCAATGTCTGGTGGGCTTTATGCGTGACTCCAGTCACCCGATGTTCTCTAGGAAAGCCAGCAGCTCACTCACGGCGCAGGCTTTCTTGGGCGTCTCAAGGTGTTGAGCTCGTTGGGGATCCATGATACTGCACTCCACGACTGTTTCCTCCTTCCTCCAAGCTCAAACAACCTTTGCTTAGTGGGCTGTCTGTCTGTAACACGCGAGTGTTTATTTGTTTATACTTACCACACCTACTGAAAAACTTGCCCATTCCTTTTCCAAATATACCTAACTTAGAAAGTACATCATTTCAGGCCTACTAAAATGCGAGACGGTAAAGTCTATGGAATTTCATTTCTAACGCGTTTAGCGGGAGAGAAAAGTGTATGGAAATCCATTTCTAACGTGTTCTATTTTTTAATTTCTTCATAGATCAGCCGGTAGCTATGGTTATTTTCATTATAGGTCTAACGACAAAAATGTTTAACTCCAAGTCCGCTAAATGATTTTCTTTCAATTATGTAGTAATGTTAACCTATCATTAATCACTACAAAACCTATCACAAAGGACGTATTTTTTGCTTAGAACCAAAACAGTGCAGTAATGTTATCCTCTTGTCAGTTGTACCGCCCGGTCGCGGGTCGCTTCATCTGTTGCGCAATTTGCGCGAAAGATGGCCGCTTGCGGCGGACCACAAAAAAACCGATTTCCTCTGTTTTTTCTATAAAACCTATAAAAACCTATTTCGAATGCAGTTGAATTAATCTATTCATTTTAATGTATAAAAGATTATTCCAGCATATTGTAAATATCCTGTGGTCGTTTTAGTTCGAAAATTAGTAAATTTTTGCCAGTTTATGAGAAATAAATATAAACAGTTGAGAAATTAAAACATTTTAAGGTGTGTTTGTTTATTTAATCATTTCTTACATTAATGGGCATCGAATATCATAAAAATGTCTAAGTAGTTCAGTACAAAAAAACAATACGAGACAGGTTTCAAAATAGTATCGAACATGCGAGTTTAATCTTGCGACTATTTGCTCCATTAAAACACTTATCCCACCTCAAAAAACAACATTTTCATTGAATATTAAAAGTTTCTAAACCCAACCCAGACCGTTGCGGCGCAAATACAATTTCAGTATTAAAAACTTCGCGGTTATATTTTCAAAATTCCATCGACACTCGAGCGAAATTAAAGGTTGAACACTCAATAAGATATCTACCTCTGTCTATCTAGAATGGTTTGCATACATCCATTTCACGCTACTACCTGCCTATATTCTGCCAATATAAAACAGAATAGGAAGAAAGCCAGTGTTTACAGAACAGCAAGAACCTGCTATAAAAGAGCATATACTAAGTCTTTCCAAAAAAATTTACGGATTAACGCCACACTCATTGAAGAATTCTGTATATGAATATGCAGAACAAAACAAAATAAGGAATCCATTTAACAAAGATTCAAAAGAAGCAGGAAAGGACTGGCTATACGGTTTCCTTAAAAGAAATCCCGAAGTCTCAATAAGACGCCCAGAAGCCACAAGAATTAACAGGATCCTTGCTTTCAATTCTAATGAAGTCAAATTATATTTTGAGAATTTGAGCTTGTCCATGATAAAGCATAAGTTTCCACCACATCGAATTCTCAATGTGGACGAAACTGGAATTAACAGCGTGTATCGTGACCTGGAAAAGTTCATGCTCAAAAAGGCCTGAAACAAGTAGGAGCAGCAACGAGCTTGGGAACGAGGCAAAAATATCACAATATGTTGTTGTGTTAGCGCTAGAGGCCAGTACGTTCCACCCATGATAATATACCCACGTAAGCGTATGCAAGCCCACCTAGAAAGGGGAGGTCCAAGCGGAAGCATTTACAGATGCTCAAAAAGTGGGCGGATGAATGAGGAGCTGTTTCAGGATTGGGTAGTTCATTTTAAAGAACATGTAGGAGCAACCCATGAAAATCCTGTCTTATTGATTCTCGACAATCATAGCAGTCATATTTCACTCAGCTTGTACAACTACTGTCGTGAGAATGGCATACATATGATAACTTTGACGCCACATACGTCCCATAGAACACAGCCACTGGATCTGACTGTGTTTGGGCCTCTAAAAAATGCATTGCACAAAGAGTGCCAGACGTATATGAATGCACATAATTACGAGAAGCTGACGCCACTGGAACTAATTCCCCTTTTTACAACAGCCTTTCTTAAAATTGCCAATGCTGAGAAGGCTGTCAATGGTTTGAAAACAGCAGATATCTGGCCGTTGAACCCAAATGTGTTCGATCAGCTAACTAAAAAACGAGCTTACAAATGAATATATTAGCAGAAAAAGCAGTAAATATGGATTCAGAACGACGCAGCGTATCAATAAATGATCCAAACAACACACAGCCTAGTTCAGGTCTGAATAATTTAATCCAACATGAAGAAGACATCGAACACGAGATTATTATATATTCAGAGCCCACTGAAGAAGAGACAAGCCTGAATATTCCAATCTAATCTGAACATAGAACCGAACAAGAGATTGATGATAGAACATCTTGTGAACTTCAGAAGAAGAAATCGAATGTGTCGGAAGACAAGTTACTTTCAAGCCCTATGACAGCCCTACCATTTTGCATTTGTCAGAAGAAAACCGTACGGATTTTGATCCGAGAATACCAGAGACAAAACGTCAAATAAAGAAGATATTGAACTTGTAAAGAGAAAGATCCTGATATCTCCTGTGCCTGGGCCTTCCTGCCATGTTCCTTTTAGCACAATTTCTCCAATGCCAAATAAAAACAAAAAGGAAGAAAAAGGTAAAGGCCAAGGCAAGAGAACAAAACAACATTCGGCAATTCTTACTTCTACTCCGATGAAAACACTCTTAGAAAATAAAGACCAGAAAAGAACGTTAAAGAAAGAAAAAGAAGAAGAGATGAAAAAACGATTAAAGACGTACAAAAAGGCACCAAGAGTCTCTAAAAATCCTATTCAAAAGAGAACTAAAAGGCAGACAAAGAAAAGAAGGACAAACTCCACTTCATCATCTGAAGCTAATGAAAACGTTTTGTGTGATGATGACGATGATGATGATAGGCAGTTTTATGATGAGGGGCAGCAAGGTATTGACGAGTTGTGCATAATATGTGGCGAGTTTGGGAAAAAGCGCGAACTATGGTTCAGATGCGTGTCTTGCGGAAAGTGGGCACATGCTTTGTGCAGTGGAGAGAATTCAGGGGACAATTTGTGCATTTTGTGAATAAATGATAATTGATTCGTAATTGATTGAAATAAATTCTTTTAATTGTAAACAAGTACATCCCATCATGCTTTTTTAAGAATAAAAACGTTGTACGATATTTGACGAACGACGTACGGAATTACACGCAGGTGTCGGGTTTATCCGTACATGCTCACTTTTTGGAAAAAACCTAACTTTGACAGTTCTACGGTTGATTCATTGATTTTTTTTTATTTATATAAAACTTGACAAATTTAGGGTGACTTAGTGCATAATACTTGGGCTTGTACTCAACAGATTCGAAGAAAATGATGTTAAGAGTTAGGTGTACGGCAATACCCTCCGCTCCCCTATACATAGAAACACCCAGACCCGAGACAAAAACTTGCAGATCGTACAAACATTTGTCCTGCGGCGGGAATCGAACCCGCAACCTTCTGCGTCTCAGCCGAATCACTAGTCCACTGCGCCCCAGAGGCCGTAAATAAAACATAAACAAGTGTCGGAAGGTTAGGAAGGTACCTACGAGAAGACTACCTACTTTAATCTTCATACCTAGTGAGACTAGCTGTTTAGTTTGCCTAGAACCCATGCATAATATTAATAATAATAATAAATATAATAAATATTGGTGGACAATGCACACAACACCATCCAATCCAAAACTAGGTATAGGTAGCTTGTATTATGATGACTAGATGATTGATAGAATCCCTACTAATATTATAAATGCGAAAGTAACTCTATCTGTCTGTCTGTCTTTCACGCCTAAACCGATTAACCGATTTTGATGAATTTTGGTATAGAAATAGATGGGACCTTGAAGAAGGACATAGGATACTTTTTATGTAGGTACCTAAACGCGTGCGAAGCCGCGGGCAACAGATAGTACTTATATATATTTAAATACATACTTATGATTCTTTATACACCAAAACATAGAACAAACACCTATGTTCTTCACACAAATGTTTATCCTGAGAGGGAATAGAAACCTCAACCTACAGCGCAGAACGCAGAACTACTAGGTACCAACTGAGCTGACAGGCCAGTCAATATTATAATTGTACAATACAGTTTTAATTGAGCACTTCTAGGTTTAGATTTTGTAAAAATCATATCATGTTAATATGACAATTGTATACAAAAGGCGCAAATATGTCGGTCTTGATAAGGCCTACATATTTGAGCCCGTGGGGAACAAGAGCCTACCGCGTTTTCAAAATTATCTCACGGCGTCTGGTAGATACATTGCGTGACCTGTAGGGCGATTATGGAACTCTAATTACAATCAATTTCTATCAGTGTTCATAGATTTCTGATAGACATTGATTGTAATTAGAGTTCCATAATCGCCCTACTGGCTCCTATCTGGCTCAGCGTATTAGCATTGCCATTCAACGTGGCAACGCCGCCAGTGTCTTGGGAACGCTGCCTACTGGCAGTGATCTGGATCAGTTGAGCTATCTATAAATCGTTTTAAACGGTGTTTAGATAGCTTAAATGTATTTTATATTATTCTGTAAATTTCTGTAAGTAATTATTTTTGTAAATTATCTATATAAAATTGTGTAGGTAAGTAGGTACCTAAGCTAAGCATAGCTATGGGAACTAGATGACTGAATCCCTACTAGTTACTATTAAGAATGCGAAAGTAACTCCGTCTGTCTGTCTGTTTGTTTTCACACCTAAACAATGAGGTTTTACTAATTATATATAATATCATTGCACCTAAACCGCTGATCCGATTTTCATGAATTTTGGAACAGAGACAGATGAGACCTTGGAGAAGGACATACTTAGGCTATTTTTATGGAGGTACCTACCACGCGTGCGAAGCCGCGGGCAGCAGCTAGTACTTATATAGTTTTAAATACCTACATACTTATGATACTCTATACCACCCAGACACAGAACAAACACCTATGTTCTTCACACAAATGTTTATCCTGGGAAGGAATCGAACCCTCAACCTACAGCGCAGAAAGCAGAGCTAGTACCAACTGAGCTGACAGGATAGTCAAATATATAAATATAAATAATTCCCAAATAGCAACGTACGTAATACCTACATACAAGTAGGTACTCAACATACTTTAATATCTAATGATTGCTAGGTTTTCATTTACCTATGTACCTACCTGCCTACTCTTGAAATGCAATTGTTAAAAAAAAATATATACCTTCCTACCTACATTACGCTACAGATGGTTTAGGTAGGTATGTAAATAAAACTTAAACAAGTATCGGAAGATTAGGTAGGTACCTACGAGAAGACTACCTACTTCAATCTTCATACTTGGTGAGCCTAGCTGTTTAGTTTGCCTAGAACCCACGCATAATAAATTATTCCCAAATTGTAGGTAGGGTAGTGGCACCAAAAGTTGACTGACAATACAAAATTACAAAAAATAATATATCTCGCTATTTACATGTTTGCAATATTTTTTTCCGCATAAGTATGGAAATATTTTGTCCGTCATTTTCAATCAAAACATCAAAAGTTTTACTACTGACGCGCTCGTGGCGAGTCGTATGAGTGGTTCCCGCCGAAAACCTGATTTACTAGGAAACCTACTTAAGGTAAGTGCCTTCCCAATTTATGCATTTTGTTAGAATAAAGCAAGAAGTAATGATCGATTTGAGTGGTATACGTACGATATAAGAACTTGATAAATCAAGCTTTGATTATATATATACAAATTCTCATTTTTAAGCTTTTTGAAAAAGAAATTGACTGTTCAAGTATTGGGTACAATTTTATTTGCTTGACCCAAAAAATGACCGGTCCATTGACCCATTCAACAAATGGAGAAATAGCATAATTTTACAGACCTTATAACTTAGAATCTATCGCTTTAAGGTAAAAATAAAATATCTCAAATTAGTTTTAGTCATTATATGAAAACCAAAAGCTGAACATATCTTTTCTGTGTTTTTGATTATTTTGTTTTTTATTTAGTATGAAATCTTAATCTGTTCAATTTTAGGAATCATGTTCAAAACTTGAACTTATTAATATATTTACATTTTACTCGTTCAACTTTAAGGTGTTGTTCCTTAAAATGAACAGATTTCCCTAAGCAAAGCCAGGCTTCAATTTAATATCCCAACGGGTACCTACACACAAAGGGTAGAAAAGGGCCAAATAAACTGTTATCAGATGATGAAGAAGATAAATTGCTACTTGGCTTTTAAATTTGGCCAAAGTTGGCTTTCCTGTAAACGCAAGAGATAACATCACGAAAAGGCATGCAGAAATAATTTCAAATTTATAAATGTCTAAATTTATAAAACTAAATTCATTTAAAATGTTAGTTCAATTATTGGAGGCAAATCGTTCATAATGAGGGGTCGGCGTTCATCTATAGGGGAAAAATACAAAATCCTCGAAAATAGTAATTTTGCAAAAAAACTAGAAGACATATTAATTTTCTTTTTCAGCAGTCAAATCTTGAGTACATAAGTAATTATTAAAAAATACTGGCAAGCGATAATATCATAAAGTAAAGGAGGAAGTACTCAAAGTTGTTAAAAACGCTTAATCGTTCATCTTTTGGTGCCACTACCCTACGTACCTAATACCTACATACAAGTACCCAACATAGGTACTTTAATAATTATTGCTAGGTTTGCACTTACTTAGGTAGGTACCTACTCTTGAAATTACACCACAGATAGATTTTACGGCTTGTTCCTCATGGCCATACTATTTCGCCTGTTCCTTCGCTTTCGATTTGGCTACGAGGACTAACATATTAGTCCATTGAAAAGTTACATTTGGGTATGCATTTGTCAGAGGACGCAATTTTATTTTTTTAATGTGTAGGGGGGGTCAGTAGAAGCTTAAGTTCAAGTTTGTGGGGTCGGCACCCTTGTCCCCCGGCCGCCATCTTGGAAAAGGGGGTGCAAAGGGTTTTCGCGCTGTATCTCGTAAACTAGTTACCTTACAGAAAATTTAATCAAACATAAAATGTAGCAAATTAAATTTCCTACAATTTTATTTCTATTACTTTTTATCGTCAAGTGACCAACAAAAAAGTTATAAACAAAAATAAATGAAAATTTTGTTTGTTTGTTCTAGGTTTTACAGCGCTCCAAACTTAAACGGATTCTCGAATGCTCATAGGGATGCAATAAAAACTAAAAATTAGGCTTACTTTTCTATCTATATTTTTTTTATTCATACAATTTATTATGATCTTAACATTCCTATGCTATTATTGAACTATGTTTGACCCTTTTACCCACCACCTATGAGGTATAACATGGGCAAAGTCAAATTTATAAAAATTTTGCAGAAGCATCCAGAGTTAGCAAGTGGAACTAAATTATTTATGAGTGAGAAAGTCGAGTCATCGTTACTCAGTGTTGTTGGCGAACGTTTTTTCGTCTTTTTATATGGCGGAAATAAAGACGATACTCTAGACACTCTGCGATACAAACGATTTGCTAAGACAGTGACAAAAAATGCATTAAAAATGCATAAAACCTAGATAAATAAATAAAATGAAACAATTATATAGAGGAAATTTGTTACAAAATTTTCATTTATTTTTGTTTATAACTTTTTTGTTGGTCACTTGACGATAAAAAGTAATAGAAATAAAATTGTAGGAAATTTAATTTGCTACATTTTATGTTTGATTAAATTTTCTGTAAGGTAACTAGTTTACGAGATACAGCGCGAAAACCCTTTGCACCCCCTTTTCCAAGATGGCGGCCGGGGGACAAGGGTGCCGACCCCACAAACTTGAACTTAAGCTTCTACTGACCCCCCCTACACATTAAAAAAATAAAATTGCGTCCTCTGACAAATGCACACTAAGGCCTAAAAAATGTAACATTTTAATGGACTATATCCTCATGGCCGAACTCGTGTCAAAATAGACACGAGTCGCACGCAACCGGCGTCGATCGAACTTTAGGGAAGTTTACGCGCGCTAAAAAATACAAGAGCGCGGTGCGTGACGTCAGTCACCCGCTAATCGCGTTTTGAGATGGCTGCGTTTTTTGAACCTCGCCGCTCCGCGGGTAAATTATTATTTTGAATAGTAATTGTAAACTTTTTAATGGTGTTTTATACTTATTTTCAAATAAAAACATGGTTGTGTACATAGGCATTCTTAATTTTATGATATCTGTTTGGGTTGACGTAGGTACAATCTTGTCGTGAAAATTGATTGTTACGATCGTATGATGCCGGTCGTAGGCCCGAAATGCTATGCAGTACTAGGCACTGTTTTGGGATTAACTAATAGTGTTGTCACATGTCATTTTAGGAAGAAATTTAAACGAAGACCAAGTTCTACATGTCCTGAGAGATGGTAACTTTTCCGACGTCGTCGATTTCGAAGATGACGACGACGAAATCCAACCCAGTATCTTTGAAGACCTTGGCTTGGTGGATGTACCTACTAGCCGAATCGGAGCCTTCACCACCTTCTGCACCCGAACCATTACCAGCTTCTACGGCACGTACGGGACCAGCTCCGGAACGTCGGTCTTCGCGTCCACCTTCGCGAAAACGGGTATGGCGTCAGGTATTATTTGAGGATTGCAGCCACTACTATCCGTCTCTTCCGGTGAAGCCAGTGAGAGCCCCAATGGATTATTTCACCGACTATTTCGACAGACAATTTTTTGAAGAAGTGGCCCGATGCACAAACATCTATCATCTCAGACATACGGGCGTAGAATTAAAAATTACGTCTGTCGAAGTGGCTAGTTCTCGATACACATAATCATTGGGTGCATTCCATATTCCCGGATTCCGATGTACTGGAGAGGTGGACTCAAGCTTCAGTTAATAACCAAATGTCTTGTGATAGGTTCTTAACAGCCCGCAATGCACTGCACGTCGTGGATTCTGAAGAAGCCCCGCTGACGGACAAAGACAACCCTCTGTGGAAAGTTCAACCTATGTTAGACAGAGTAAAAGCTGCGTGCAATAAACTTGAGAGAGTGCCCAGCTTTTACTCAATAGAAGAACAGATAGTGCCAGGTGGTCAGGAACAAACCTAGGTCAGTAGGGCTAAAAAATTTCGTTTTGACAACAAGTGAAGGATTGATGCTGGACTTCGATATTTACAGAGGAGCTAAAACTATGTTCGGTGATCCTACGCTTGGGCTTGGACCTTCTGTGATTCTGATTCTAATAAAGAGCGTCCCACCCGGAAGCTGTGTGTACCATGACCGCTACTTTACCACAGTCCCGCTGATCGAAGAGATGACAAAACGCAAACTTCACAGCACTGGAACGATAATGATGAACAGGATCCCAGATCGTACGGCAATCAAATTCAAACCTGATGCTCGGATGGCTCGAGGCGAATCGCAGCACTACGTTAGCAATAAAACTGTGATAACAAAGACAGCAAGTCTGTTTTGATGGCTTCGAACTGTACCGGCTCATCCACATCTTCGCTGGTCAAGAGATGGGACAAACGTCTAAAGATGTACGGGTAATAAAGGTTAATTCTTATAAAGACTGATTAAAAAGATACTTATAAATAAATAAAGAGGCTGATTTTGTAAAAAGTTGTGTTATTTTACTTCAAACTTCCGAAATAACTGGCGAAATCTAGTAGCCCTCACGTACGTGAGTATGTAGCGTACGACCTGACCTGACCTGAGACTCACGATCGTGCGGGTAGGTTTCTAGGTTACCTATAAACCAAGAATTTTTAACTGTTTTTTTTTGGCCTTAGACCTCTAAGATCACAACTAAAAAGCTTTTATTATAAAAATCGGGAAAAAAAGTATCCGGTTGTAAAGGGTTATGAATATTTTTTTCCCATTGGTTCTGTGATTTATAAGACTATGCATTACACCTGGCTACAATGTCAAATTATATTCTTCTGGCGCTTCGGCGGCCGCTGCCGCGGCACGCTCGCATCGCTCGCTCGCCTTGCGCGTTGTTTTCTATACTCTAACATAACCTAACCAACTGGTTTCGATCTGAAGTATTGCAGAGGTATTTTCATTTAACCAAGTAGATAACTGTACTTGCTTTGCCTCTTTTGACACGAGTTCGGCCATGAGGATATGTTAGTCCTCGTAGCCAAATCAGTTAGGCGAACTAGTTAGGCCATGAGGAAAGACCTAATTTTACGAAATGCGTCGCTCCGGCCCAGACAGTGACAGCGCTATATGTAAGAAGCGTTTGGCTATGTTATAGAAGATATGCGAGCTGAATTGCACTTTGTTGCGTCGCCGCAAGAGTCGCTATTTATATGCCATCATAGCGCGGCGAGGCGTCGCCACCGCCTGTATCGCCAGGCCAACAATTACGTTTATCCTAGCCTAAAGATAATAATAATAATAATAATAATGACTAATGTTCAGGTCCTATCCCAAGCCAATTCAACAGCATTTAATTAGTATAGAAAAAAAATGGACGGGGCTATCTTTTACTCGGAATATTAACAGTGTCACTCACAACGATTCCCAATTGTTGACTCGTACGAATTTACTTTTTTACTGCAAGTAGGTATTAGCCTAAGATAGACGACGCACTGCGCAAAGTGACTCTCGAGTACAAAGTAATGATGAACTACCGATCGGCTACTCGAAGTACGCCGTGCACGATGAGGACTATTTCTTGCGATCCTTCGCTGCGCTCAGTGCTTCTTATCCAGGGGTCGAATTGCAAGAGTTGAGTTTTATAGGTAATAAATTAATAATACTGTACCATTCATTCGAGAACAAACACGCATGCTTCTCAGCCTGACAATGAGGTCGTATAGGTACCTACATACAGATAGAAGAGCTCAATTGTGGAGAACTCAAACCCCCTGTGTCTCACACCGCTCTCCGATCTGTACCTATGCTCCTGAGAGAATTTGCCTACCTCACATTATTGATCTTTAGGAACTTTGGGATTATTTATATTTTATAATTTCGTAAAACCGAGCGGTTTTATTCTAGTACCTAACCTGGCTGGTAACAGTACGTAGCATTTCTTCTTTGTTAATGGCTTGTGACATAATAAAGCATTAGTCGATGGTCATTTGAGATTCTTCGTTTGTCATTTCATGAAGTAACATAGCTCTGCTAATATAATATTTCTTTCTCGTTTTATTGCATGTTTTATTCAGTAATCTTAGCGGAATTTTAATGAATAGGTAAGTTGTCACTACATGGGCTAAGTATGAACAATTAAATTTACTGTATATTATGGTGCTATGTGATTTGAACCCAAAGGAAAGGAGGAATCCCAAGAAAGTTTTAGACGGCTATTCCGCGTGACGTCTAGAAATGACTATTGACCATCGACGAAGACTTTAACAAACAAATTGACTATAAACAAACATAAACACTTGACACTGGCAAAATTGACATTATTATGTCACATGCCATAGCCAAAGAAGAAGATGGTCAATTGTCAACTCTAAACGTCATCGCAGAATGGCCGGCTAGAATTTCTCGGGATTCCTCTTCGTTCAAATCACATTGCACAATAATACACATATAATTCAACTGTCCATACTTGTCCTATGTAGTCACAATTTATTCATTAAAATTCCGCTAAGATTACTGAATAAAACATGCAATAAAACGAGTAAAGAATATTAATTTAAAAGTACTATTACTTCATGAAATTACAATCGAAGTATCCTACGTAACACTTCTTACCACACAACCTATTATTTGCGCCTTCCTTATTACCTCGACTTTGATAAACACGGCTTTTATTCACGAATTATTTTGTCGATGAAGGCTAGATGGGTTATTTTGCCGTTGCCGCTCGAGTTAATCGCGGCAACTCACGGACCGCAGATCAAACTCACCCTGATGAAGATTCTCTAGATGAATCGAAACAGTGTCGGTGCCTTCATCGACAAAATAATACGTGAGTAAAGCCCGTGTTTATCAAAATTACAATTCATCAAAAGTACAACTCACGAAAGTTTTGAAAGGAAAATTGATAGTCTTCGTAAGATAGACAAAATTCAATATTAAATAGTTTTATTCAACTTATAGTTTGGTTATAACTAAACCAACATCGTTATCTAAACTTATAATATAGTTAAAACTTATTATTAACGAAGTCAGAGAAATAACTTAAATAACGATGAATCTTAGTTCATTTTAATATTCAAAGCATAAAAATAAAATAATCAAAAACTACATTGCGTACCGCTAGAAGTATATTATCAAATTCCCAATTCTGTTGGACTTTTAATCTACAAAGCTGAGGTACAAAACTAAAAGCAGTTATCTAAATTGAAATTCAATAATCTATTCATGTAAAGGCGGTACCCTGAGCAAATGACCTTGACACGTTTTGACCTTGGAGCGAAATTGAAAATCATAAAAAATATTGACGGTTAAAAATAAAATGACGTAGGACGTAGATTTCAAACTCGGGGCTTATTATTAACAGTCGGCGTTGTCCTCTCAGCTACATTAATCGATCATTAAAATGTGAGTGAAATTAATCCACAGCTTGCAGTTGTCAATTTTGTTTTTAAATTCAAATTTTGGTGTTGTTGACATCTTAAATTATTTCGGCCCTCATTTGCCAAATTTCTGTAACAGAGATTAATAAATTCCAATTGTTTATCCTAATCGTAATAGAAAACATATATAAATTTAAAATTCCTCCACTTATACATCGATACGACCTCTGTGGCACAGTGGGCAAAGGGCCGACTGAGACGCAGATGGTTGCGGATTCAATTCCCCCCGCGAGACAAATGTTTGTATCTGTCTGGGTGTTTCTATGTATAATATGTATGTATTTACAATAACAAAAAAATATATAGGTATGTAGTATTTCAGTCATGTGGTACCCATTACACAAGCTCTGCTTACTTTGGGGTCAGATGATGCTGTGTGAAATGTCCGGCATTGTTATTATTATTATTTAAACATAAATACCATTCTAATGAGCCTGAACACGATACCTCTGCTGTAAGTTGGTGAGGAGTTGGGTGTCCTGCAGATTCCAGGTGATGGAATAAACTATTGATACTAATTATCAAAACATATATATCACATGTACTATCACAACATATACTATCAAAACATTGATATGAATAGCTTTCAGTTACTATTGATGAATTGGTATTACGGATCGCTGCGATTTCTATCTGCTTTTATCGCTAGTTACAATGTGAAGTTGGTGTCAAAGTATAGCTCGACCAATTTACAAAGTACGATTGTGGTATGAACCGTGTTTAGCGTACTAAGCATTTAAATACATCGTATATGATTGATTGAAATAATGCCTATTGCTAATTGAAATTGATAGACATTGATGCCGATTGCTAATCGAAACTGATACACATTGATTGTATCAAGAGTTTCATAATCGCCCTACTGGTCAAGATTACCATGTTATATGCAAAATTACAGAAGTAAGAAAAAAATACACCGTTATTAGTTGTAGTAGTGCACAACACAACATAATAATTGTTTTGTAAATGAATTAACCACCACATTTTTTTACGCATTCATAGAAATTTACCTAATTATAGGGAACCATCTAACAAATGGTGACTTCACTTTGGTTGATAGCGTCGAGGCGTCTATATATTTACCTCGGTCTGAGTTGATAATTGGGTTTATTTGACTCGCGGTAGTGATAGGAATGATTACATAAAACCTTTATGAAATTATCGTTTATCGGTTTATTTTAATCAAAATTTTTCGATAATTATAGCTGACAAAAATTTACTGATTACCGATAAATTATCGGTTATCGATTATCGGTTTGCATGCCCTACTAAGCATCCAGTCAGACCGCGACTACGGTTATTGCAACACAACCAAAACGTCGGGAATACATTAAAAGGTGATACGCGATAATTACCCGTTAATACTTTTAATTACTAAGGATTATCTCATCTCATTAACACACACGTTAATGAGTTGTTTATATTGCCATCTTTATTCATTGACATTAGAAAGACAAGGACAGAACATATGTATGTAATTGAGTTCAATTAACAAATATGTAGATTATTGATTCAGGAGTGACTTTATTGAAATCTATTACAAAATATGGAATAGGTAGACAAAAATAGACAAAAAGTATTATCCCGCCATTCTTTTCCAATAAATTAGACTCAAAAGAAATTCGACACGTGTTTCTCCTCTCCGCGAGACAACCTTAATCATAATTGAACAGCTCCGCTCAGAAACCAAAAAGTACTACCTTAAACAGCACTCGTAACGAGCAATATAGCTTCTCGGCAGAGTTGTCGCTTCGCCGAGCGCTTAATCGAGTACCGATGAAAATAAAAAGAAAATACTGATGGTAGTTCTCATCAGTATTTTCTTTTTATTTCTATCGCATATATCACGATCGGATATCCTTAGATACTCACACTCTGTCTCACCCGCTGGGAATTAAATCAATTTGAGCGTTCGACGAATCGTTCTTTGCTCCTATGATCAATGGTTCCTGAGCCTTGTGAAGGCGAAACACGGGTTGAAATTATTTTAGGTCAAACTCATTACAATAGACAAAAATAAATAATGCCGGAAATTTTAAATAGCATGAAAGTACAGAGCTTGTGTTATGGGTACCACATGACGATGATGATGATGAAGTAGACTACTTAACAAAAAAAAATTCTGAAAAACTCCCAGATGTGTCTACCAATTGATCATTTGTTCAGATAATAATGTCGGTTACCTATCTAAGCGTGAGTTGCGCTATCCTCAACGAAGTCTCGAGCTTCTTCCTGCGAGACACATTCCACATGGGACACTTTGTTTCTGAACTTGACTCCGTAGAACTTATGCGCGTGCTCCAACAATTCTGGTCGGAAGGTGGTGGTGATGAACTGGGCTGAGTCGGAGAGCTCGTGGATCATGTTCGCGATCGCTTTACGATGCTGTGCGTCTAAGGCCTGGGAACAGAGATATAGGCTTACTATTGTTATCTGAACTTGATCTGAAAATGATAATGTATTTTATTCAGATAACTTCTTATAAAATTTTCTATATAGATCCATAAGTCTTATATCTAGAAAATTTAATTAATCCAGCGGTTATAGCAAATTTTAGGACATTGACCCATTTTTTAACATCTACGTAATCCAGATGTTATGTAGGTACTGTATTTGGTATTTTGATATACTATTTGGATAGCGAGCACGCGCCTCTTTTCATGAAGGTGCGTTAAAATACCGATAATTGGCTCCGTTATTTTTATTCTAGTTTTTATGTTGTATTTTTCAGCTGTTGGTTTTCTATATATAGATAAACAAATTAATTAACCTATCAATTAACTAAATGATCAATGTATATCAGTTTCTATCATAAATAGGCATGATTACATGAATTTATATTACGTACTTATGTGTTACAATCAACATCAAGCTTCCGTAATACTAATTCATTATTAGTAACTGTAACAGCTTAATCACGCCTTGTTTCCAACGCTCTGGAATCATCTTATCTAAGCTAGATGGGACAGATGATGTTGTGTAAATTGATAACAAATATTCTATCAACTGAACCAACTGGCCCGTGAGTTTAGTTAGTAGTAGCTCTGCGCTGTAGGTTGAGAGTTCAATACCCACCCAGGACAAATATTTGAGTGATGAACATAGGTGCTTGTTCTGTGTCTGTGTGTATAACGTATCATATATGTATGTATTTAAATATATATAAGTATTTTATCAGTCATCTGGTCACCATAGTCACGGAATGAAAAGGTTCAAATTGATTCGTTTAACGTATCGCGTGCACATATCACCTTTTGGAACTTTGTTACAGAATAGACAAAGTTAGAGAAAATAATATTTATCTGTTTGTAATAAAGTTCAATTTCAGATCTATGTTGTTTGACAATTTAACTTGTCAACAAATTTATGCATAAATGCTTCTTGCACTACTAGTGCAAGCGAAAACCAACTCTAAGGTGGCGAACCTTTTTATTCCGTGACTGAACAAGCTATGCTTAGTTAGGAGCTCGATGGTGTTGTGTGCGTTGTACCTGATCGATTTCGTCAAACAAGTAGAATGGTGCAGGATCACACTTCTGTATGGCGAAGATGAGTGCTAAAGCGACCAGCGACTTCTGTCCTCCAGACAGTTGGTTCATCTCTCGCATGTCACCTTCTCCGCCAGTGAACGACACCTTTATACCCACACCCGTGAATTGATCCGCGTTCGCTCGCTGAAAACAAAAAATACTACTATATGCAAAATTGTCTTGTGAAAGTGAAGTGAAAGTAACTATGTCTGTTATGTTTTCACGCCTAAACAGCAGAACCGATTTTGATGAATTTTGGTATAGAGATAGATGGGACCTTAGAGAAGGACCACGCGTAAGAAGCCGCGGGCAACAGCTAGTAATACTATAATTGTGAAAGTTTCTGCGGATGTTAGGATGTTTATTTGCTACTCAATTACGCAATATAACCTAAACCAATTTGTATGAAACTTGGAATAGTTATAGATGTGTTCTTGAATAAAATATAGCTTACTTTTTATCTGCGTACCACGCTAGCATCAGCTAGTATTACTATAAAAGCATGTGCATGTTGATACAGTACTACGAAGAAAGCTTGGCGCTTCGGAGACGTACGATGACGTTCCGAACTATTATAATAATTACACGAAAAAACAAATTACTTATACAGTGGTGGTCATATAATTAAGAACGCTGATATATAGGGAAGATTTTTTCAAACTAAGACGCAAAATTAATTACATGCAGTTTTTTTTATTTCTCTCGGTATCGTAAAACTTTTCCACTTCCACTTCCAATAATACCACTGTATTCATACATACATATGATTAGCTAAAAATAAATAGACAAACTTTTTACACTACTTCTAAACATAGTTTTCCTATTTACTGGCTGGTAACGTAATTAAGAACGCTAAATAGTTTATACCTTTATTCAAATTTAAATAGAGAACACTCAGTCGATTTGTTACTGTTTGTATAATTTTGGCGCCATTTAGTGCTGTAGAAGATTAAAAGTGATTGCTTCTTATGAAAAAACAATGGGAAAAAATAAAAGTTGTGATAAATTTACAAGGGAAGTGATAATAAAACTTCGCCGGAAGAAAAGGACTTATAAAAAGATAGCAGACCATCTGCAATGTTCAAAAACGATGGTTTTCCACGCTGTAAAGCATTTTGCTACGTATCAAACTACTTCGAATGTTCCACGTGTACCTAAACAGAGAAAAACAACTCGAGATGACCGAAACATCGTTCGTATGGCATAACAAAATTCTTTTAAGGGGTGCAATGAGCTGAGAAAATAATATTTTGGTGAAAACAACCCTTCAGAAATCTCAGCACGCACTATTCAAAGACGTTTGGTAGAAGAAAAATTACACGGTAGGATAGCAAGAAAGGTACCCATGTTGAAACTTTGCCACAGACAAGCCCGGCTTGCATTTGCGAGAAAGTATGAAAACTGGACTGTACGACAGTGGAAAAATGTACTTTTTTTCTGACGAAACGAAAATAAACAGAGTATGTTCTGATGGAAAACAATATGTACGACGTCCCCCGAATAATCTTAGACTGGCCAGCTAACAGCCCAGATCTAAACCCAATAGTGAATCTGTGGTTCGAAATAAAGAAAATAAATAAAATGTGAAAAAATTGTTTGCGATTTTATTCTTTATTCCTAAGCCACGTTGCTTTATTAATGTGGCTATTTTATTACATAACTAGTTGCTTCTCAGAAGGTACACATCTCTGTGTATGACATGATTTAATTATAAAACTACTATAACTTCAAATCGTTCTTAATTATATGACCACAACTGTATATATACATAATTGTATTAACGAGCAAGGGAGAGAGCTATGTTGGGTGTTTCACTACGTGGTAAAATCCGCAACGAGGAAGTCCGTAGAAGAACCAAAGCCGCCGTCGTAGCGCTCAAAATTTGCAAGTTGAAGTGGCAATGGGCAGGCCATATAGCTCGCAGAACTGATAACCGTTGGGGAATAAAAGTTCTCGAATGGCGACCAAGGACAGGAAAACGAAGCGTAGGACGATCCCCCACCCGATGGACTGACGACATTGTAAAGATCGCAGGAAGGAGGTGGAGGGCCTCAAAATCGTTCTTCCGGGAAATCACTTGGGGAGGCCTATGTCCAGCAGTGGACTTCCTAAAGGCTGATATGATGATGATATATGATGATACATAATTGTTGTAATAGCTCTAGATACATATACTGATAGTAATATCAGGCGTTCGTATTGACAATAAAGGATGAAATTTGCTGACCAAGCTTAAATCGTAGTACTGTAACGTATCTACTCAGACTTTTATGTCTCAATAGTTCAGTCAAGCATGTTGGTAACTGTAGTACGTAATCTTAAAGCTAATCAAGTCAATGGACTGGTACTTGAAATATAAATATAGGTGTTGGATTTAGTAGGAGAAACAGGAACTCGGTAGGGTGTGCTCATCTAACTAACCTACTTAAATAATGTTAAACTTTTTGTTAGTTAGCGAAGACTCTGAACGCAGCCAGCTTTATCTGTCAATGTCAAATGTCAGACCAATGAAAAACCGCCATATTTTATATTATGTTTTCTTACATTGATTCATTCATTTAAATTCAGTTTCAGCGGAAGCTGATAATTCTACTAATATTATGAATGTGAATGAGTGAAAATCCACATAAACTCAATTTTAATAGTTATAGTCAAACCAATTTGGTAAACTTGAAAGATATAGAAGTAATAGGTTACCGTGGGCTCTTCGCTGGTATCTTCACTGAGTGTTAGAAGGAGCGGCAGCTATTATTGTGATTCAAATGAAACTTACATCATTGATAACCTCAGGCGCGTCATCAGGCGCTACTCTCATAATAAGGCTCCCTCTGCCGTGCGGGACTAGTTTCTTGAAAACGTCCGTGAAATTCTTGCTGACTTGTTTGAACGTAAACTGGATCGCTTCCAGTTTCCTGTGCTCCAGCGTTTCAATCAGCTCGCGGATCTTTTCACCACTGGAAGGAGTATTATTTTTATTTAAAGATATGTAAATATTAGTTGACAATCCACACAATCCATCTAGGCTAAAAGTATGCGTAGCTTTTACTGTGAGAAGGAGATGACAATACTTATTTATTTTAAATACATACATAGGATACTTTATAACACTCAGACACAGAACAATAAACTATAAATGTATGTACCTGTATCGGCATGCAGTAAACACGTTTATTTTTTAGTAATGAATCGGCTCAGCTGATGCCATTTTATAGTTAGATACTATCCTTCATTCGTAATTTATTATGCATAATATGTAGCTTGTTTAAGGCAATATTTCTTTTATATGTTTACTATTATGTTACAGAGGAATTCGGCATCATAGACCAACCAACATTATTTGGGTTTGAAGGGATTTTTATCATTATGTTTTGATGTAAATTTTTTTTTATTAAATAAAAAAAACCACTTATGTTCACCACACAAATGTGTCTCCTGGAAGGGAATCGAACCCATAACCTACAATCTACATTTAAGTTTCTGGCTCAGCGCCTTAGCGTTGCCTTTCAACGTAGACGTACAACGTAAACCACGTAGACAACGTAAATGTCTCAGAACGCTGCTGAGCAGAGATTTTGATCAATTGAGCTATTTATAGATTGTTTCAAACAGTCCTGAGATAGCTCAATTGTTCCAAATGTATTTTATGTTATTATTCAGGACATGCTGCTTTGTACATCGAAATAGGAATAGCTATATTTAATATAGCACATTATTACTTAATCGATGTGTCGTATCCAATAGTCTTGTTGTGCATGTATGGACATTTCTGTTTCAATAATGTATGTGCATTATACCAGTACTCTCAAACGGTGAAACTTTGAAAGGAATCCGGATGTCATAGAGCCCAAAAAGTCCGCAGACATGTGCCAAGGGAGTTTCTGAGGCGCACTGGTTCGAAATAACTATTCAATAGAAAAGCACACAGATTAGCGAGCCACACTAATGCAATACAATATCATATAGTTGATGTATAGTGCAATTGCAATTCTGGCTTTATAAAGACCGCCCTCCTTTTCGAATGTGAGTAATTTTATTGACTCTCTGAATGGAACCTTGCAAAACCTATCGTCCTACAAGAACATCATATTAGTTGGAGATATTAATATCAATATTCTACCAGAGAGCTCTGATACGGCTGCTCAGGAATACCTCAACCTATGCTCCTCTCATGGCCTGCTCCCTGCGCACACGCTCCCTACTCATCAAAGTGGTTCATGTTTGGACCATGTCATACTTAAATCAAATTTTCCATCACTTACACTTGTTATGAACTCTACAATAACCGATCACAATGCTGCCCTACTAACCTTAAATTGTAAAATACCTAAGATAAACAATGCTCGCACGATTTTTAAATTAAATATGCATAAACTTGAGGACGATTTACGTAGCATTGACTTTGCTCCAGTTTACAATTGCGCTGACCCGGAGTTTTGTCTATCATTTGTTTTGAATAACATAAAACAAGCAATTACAAGAAATTCAATAAATGTTCGTGTGTGTAACAAAAAATATAACATAAAACCGTGGATCACACCAGGTCTTATTCGTTGTATGAAACACAGAGATAGACTACACATGAATCCAAATAACTTCATATTGCAGTTAACATACAAACGTTATAAAATTTTTTGTATTGACTTACTAAGGAAAGTAAAGATAACATACGACAAAACTACACTGGAAAAGGCCGGAACAAATAGCAAAAAAATTTGGAATTACATTAAAAATGTAACTCACACCTCAAAGCCGCGTGAGTCATCTTCAAGTTTATTACTAGCAAACACACCAAAATTTGTATCTGCGAACAACGCAAATATTTTTTTTGTTAACATTGGTAAGAATCTGGCGGAAAAAGTTCAATCAACACAGCACACGAGTGATTTTTTGACGGGTTGCACTATCCCTTCATCTTTTGCATTACTAGATACTGATGAACCCGAGGTGGAAAGGATAATCATGGGTCTAAAAGACGACTGTGCAGTTGGATGGGATAATATATCAACTAAATTTATTAAAAAAGTGAGGCACATTTTAATTTCTCCACTAACATATACCTTCAACAAATGTTTATCTGCGGGACTCTTTCCTAAATGCCTTAAAAAAGCTGTTGTTATACCGGTATATAAATCTGGCTGTAAGGAACAGGTAACAAACTATAGACCAATTTCCTTACTTTCTTGTGCATCCAAAATATTAGAAAAAATTATAAATATTAGGTTGGTCAAGTACTTAGAAGAAATCGATTTTGTCGAAGACTCAATTTGGATTTAGACGAAAATTATCTGCTGCCGACGCCGTACATCACCTCACCAACTATGTAGCGAAAGAATTTGATAAAGGTTGTCACACTATAGGGATCTTCCGGGACCTCGCCAAAGGCTTTGACACCGTTTCTATTCCTATCCTATTGCACAAGATTGAAACTTTAGGTATCAGAGGTACTCAGCTAAAACTCTTCAGAAGTTATCTAGAAGAACGTACCCAATGCGTAAGGATTGGTGATGTACTCAGTGCTGATCAGAAGAATACGTCTTTATGTGTTCCACAAGGAAGTATCTTAGGACCCACTTTGTTCTTGGTTTATATAAATGAACTCTGTAATCTAAAACTAGATCATGGCACTATCATATCTTACGCTGACGACACTGCCCTTCTTTTTTCGGCTGATTCTGAAAAAGAAGTCTACATGCTTGCGCAACTTGGATTAAATGTTGTAAATAAATGGCTTCAGCACAACTTACTAACATTAAATACAGATAAGACAAATTATATTAAGTTTTCGATGCGCAAAATAAGGTCAACTGAATTTATTCCAAAATTGTATGCTTATTACTGTAAAACCCCTACTGATAACCACTGTATTTGCTCTGTGATAAAAATACAGATAAAGTAAAATATCTGGGTATCCGCACATTAATGCTTTAAATAGTAGGATTCGTAAGCTAATATTTGTATTCAAAAAGTTAAGTTATATTGCGGATCAAAAAATTATAAGACAAGTTTACTTTGCTCTATGTCAATCAACACTAACTTACTGTACAACCACATGGGGTGGAGCGGGTAAAACATTGTTACTAACTACTGAGAGAGCTCAAAGAGCCATACTCTAAGGGGCCACTGTCCTTTCATTTTTCATAGTAGCCTTCTCTATCAATCTTGTAGCGTACTAACAGTTCGTCAGTTATTTATAATGAGCTTAGTACTAAAGCAGCACACAGCCCTTCCATATAGCACTGTAGTTACTAACAAAAGACGGAACGATATAGTTTGCCCTCAACAAACAGGCTCTAAACATGCTTTTACATCTAAATTTTATATGTTCCTTAGTCCGCTTCTCTATAATAGACTGAATGCGTTGGTCAATATTTATGCTCTCAATTACAGTAATTGTAAGACAATCCTTAAAGATTCCCTTCAAAGTATGTTGAGAGAAGTTGTTAATTGTGTGTAAATAATTTTTAATTGTCATTAATTTAGTTTTTAGAGTTGGTTATTTTTTTCTGATTTTTCACTATAACTTATGTCTACCATGTTTATATTATATAACTATGCATCTAATTTGTTTTCAATTTTATAATAAATAAGTAAGTGATTATTTCAGATCATATTTTAGCTCTTATCGCCTGAAACACAGGATTACCTAGTTCAGGCTCGTGTTTAGCATTTACCTTTGTCTAATTAAGATTTTGTTTTGTTATATTGTTGTACTATTGGAATTTTGAATAAATATTAATATTTATTATTATTATTATTATAGTATGGCTGGCCTATCAACTTAATTGGTAGTAGCTCTGCCTTCTGCGCTGTAGGTTGATCGTTCGATTCCCTTCCAGGATAAACATTTGTGTGATGAACATAGGTGTTTGTTCTGTGTCTGGGTGTTATAAAGTATCATGTGCGATATTTATTTATTTTATGTATTGTAAACACGTACCCAATATCCAATTCTTCTTTCCGCTTGTAAAGTTTCTCCTTCTGTTCGCTGAAACTGATAAACTGGTCCAAGGCTTTCTTGTTCACGTGGTTGTATTTCTTTAGATGTTGGTTGGCCTTTTCCAATTCTTTGAACAGCTAAAATTATAAAGTCAACCTCTTTTCAGTTTTTACTTATAGACGTTAAACCACGATCTCGTCTGATAGTAAGCAACGATGTGGCCAACGATGGGGCACGCAGGTCTAAGCTAAGTCCTACATAGCTGAAAAAAAGATTACCCTGTGAAAAGGGTAATCTTGTTTTCCTCCAAATTTTTTGTTTTTTTTTTCTATTTTTGTGTGAAAATCTTAATGCGGTTCACAGAATACATCTACTTACCAAGTTTCAACAGTATAGTTCTTATAGTTTCCGAAAAAAGTGGCTGTGACATACGGACGGACAGATAGACAGGCGGACAGACAGACAGACAGACATGACGAATCCATAAGGGTTCCGTTTTTTGCCATTTGGCTACGGAACCCTAAAAAGGACAGAGCGTACTTAAGCCCCGCACTAGCTAAATATATGAATTTATGATAGAGTAGGTCTAGATATTTTAAATACCTGTTTTAAAGATAGTTTCTGGTATTTAGAGTGTAGCTCTGGAGCGTTGGGCAACGTGCCGAGAGCCGCTATCTTGTCCAGAGACTCCTGAATCTTCTCTTGAAGGAGCACTTCTTTAGATGCCATCTTTTCTAACCCCTTCACATCTTCCTCCATTTTGTCTTGCGCTTCTTTTTCCTGTATTTAAAGTTTTCAAAAGTTAGAACAGTAAATAAATAAACTTTATTCATTATCTTAGAGCTAAAGTGTTACGATACGGAAAATAATATTTATTGTAACTATGAAAAAAAAATGAAAAATGAAAAAATATTTTTATTTCAGCATTCATATGATAGCATATACCATATACAATGTTTAAATGCACTTTTATGCTGCTCGAATTTAAAATAGGTAGACCTTTCAGCAGTCTTCACACTAGGCGAGCCTGTGTCGTGAAGACCAGAGAGACGATTTACTTAATAAATTGACAGTAACCTCGGTCAGCAGTAAAAGTTAAGTTTCAAAGTGATCCTTGTGATTGTATTGAATAAATCATCTTTTGAATTTTTTGACTTTGTTAAGCAGCAGTATGTCTCTTTTTAACCGACTTTATCAAAAAGGTTCAAAGGTTCATCAAAAGGTTCTCAATTCGTCGGAATCATTTTTTTTTTATGTATGTTCACCGATTACTCGAAAACGGCTGAACCGATTTGAAAGTTCGGTTCACTGCATTACAGATATCGTCTATATATTTATTATTTATCTATTTCCACTCGCAGCTTTTTTTACTGGATTACCTAATACAATAATAAGTACCCGGATGACCGTATATGGACGGTCTGTGTGACCGTATACGGTATACAACACGGATAAAACTACGTTCCCTAAAAATGCTAGCTAGCTAGATCGATTTATCTCCTCCAAAACCCCCTGCATACTAAATTTCATGAAAATCGTTGGAGCCATTTACGAGATTCAGATTATATTATATACATATATACATTTATAAGAATTGCTCGTTTAAAGGTATTAGATAACTACTGGTCTCACAGCTCATATATATATAACTATGAATCTATTTATGTTCTACGACACGCCAGTTTCTTCATAATGTTTTACTTAACCATTTGAGAGTACTGTTATACATACATACATTTTGCGAACAGTAATAGCCATTGGATCACTACTGGCCGCTACCACTGGACCACCAGGTGTAGATATATGCAAGATATATGCCAAATGCCCGAAAGGAGCCTTTGAATCGCACTTTAATCTTTTCACCACACGGGTTCGAAAGAACTAGATACGATAAGAAGAAGAGTGCCCAGTTCGTAGTAACTCTGCCTTCTGTGCTGTAGGTTGTGGGGTCAAATCATAGACATAGATAGAGACGCGTATTTCTTTGATACTCAAGCACACAATAAGTACAAACAGAAAATACATTGCAGAAGAAATTGGAGAAGATTCACACGGAGACATGCATCTGCACATATTAGGACTTGTGTGATGAACATATTACCTTTGTTTGTAATTTCATGAAAGCACTAAATACAGAAATGAGGAGTATAATATACAATAATTATTAAATACATGTGAAAATGTTAAGCTATCTAATGACCGTTTAAAATGATCTAGAGATGATGAGCGGCAACTCACTGAACGCGGATCAAACTCACTGCGATGAAGATTCTCTAGACTCGAAACAGTATCGGTGCCTCTATCGACAAAATCATAGGTGAACAAAACCCGTGTTTATTAATATGTATAGTACAACGCACTAAGTTAATGAAATCTACAGATAGCTTTATCGATCCAGATCACTAATAGAGGGACTCAGAGACTAGTACTAAATTACCTTATTCCTCCACTTATCCAGCTCAATTTTCAGTGCCTTTTCATTCTTGACAGCGGCTGTAACCTTCTTTTCCACGTCTTCCATCTCCTTGTTGATCTGCTTGATCCGTTTCTCAGCGGCCGTCAGGTCAGACCGGCTGTTAGCGAGTCGACGCTTGCGATCTTCGACCGAGATCTCTTGAAGAGCTTGCACTAACTCGTCCTTCCGTCTGGGGAATAAAGATACATGTACAGTAACACCATTTTGATTAGACATCTCGGCAACGTTCGTGTTTTCCGAGATCTTACGACTATGCAAACAATGTCCAGCCGTCTTGCGGTTACTAACTTATACAAACTTACTACAATTTTAATTAGACGCCTCGGCAACGTTCGTGTTTCCGAGTTCTTACGATTATGCAAACAATGTCCAGCCGTCCTGCGGTTACTAACTTATACAAACTTACTACAATTTTAATTAGACGCCTCGGAAACGTTCGTGTTTCCGAGTTCTTACGAGTATGCAAACAATGTCCAGCCGTCCTGCGGTTACTAACTTATACAAACTTACTACAATTTTAATTAGACGCCTCGGCTACGTTCGTGTTTTCCGAGTTCTTACGACTATGCAAACAATGTCCAGCCGTCTTGCGGTTACTAACTTATACAAACTTACTACAATTTTAATTAGACGCCTCGGCTACGTTCGTGTTTTCCGAGTTCTTACGACTATGCAAACAATGTCCAGCCGTCTTGCGGTTACTAACTTATACAAACTTACTACAATTTTAATTAGACGCCTCGGCTACGTTCGTGTTTTCCGAGTTCTTACGACTATGCAAACAATGTCCAGCCGTCCTGCGGTTACTAACTTATACAAACTTACTACAATTTTAATTAGACGCCTCGGCAACGTTCGTGTTTCCGAGTTCTTACGACTATGCAAACAATGTCCAGCCGTCCTGCGGTTACTAACTTATACAAACTTACTACGATTTTAATTAGACGCCTCGGCAACGTTCGTGTTTCCGAGTTCTTACGATTATGCAAACAATGTCTGGCTGCTCGGAGGCTCGTGACTCTTCAATCTACGCTAGCGGATAAAATGCACTTTTGCACTCTGGTTTTGAATGATAAACAAAATCTTTCCGAGGTTGTGAGGTGGAAAGGTTCTTCTTTACCACTAATTATTGTCTGGGTCTGGGTGTTTCTATGTATAATATGTATGTATTTACAAAAAAAAAATATGTAAGTAGTATATCAGTCATGTGGTACCCATAACACAAGCTCAGCTTATTTTGGGACCAGATGATGCTGGTGAAGTATTTTAAATATGTATTTAAATGTCTATAAAAATTATATCAGTCATCTGGTATGTACACATATGTGTAGATTGTGTAGTGTCTATAAACTTTGCATAGTTTGGGACTAGAATCTAATCCCATGCGCCATTTCACATAGCACCATCTAGACTAGATGGTAAGGTAGTATCAATGTTTTGATAGAATCAGAATTACACAATCGCCCGGCAGATATCGATAAGTAGCATAATATTTTACGTTTTGACGATTGTTGTAATGACCTGAGCTGTAGGTAATACCTGATCAAGTTGTTGGTCAGCAAGTTCTCAAGTTTGTTCTTAGTGGCTTCCAAGTTCATCCTAGAGCTGAAAGCTTCCTTGTTCTCTTGAGTGAGGCGACGGATGGCGTCGTTCAACTCATCCACCTTGCCTTGGTCTTGAGTCGACAGTTGCTCCATAAGTTCCTGAAAAATTACATATTGGCACTAAAGAACTTCATTTTATTTATATAACCAAGCCAGCAAACAAGAATATGGCCTTATGTGGGCCAAGACTCGGCTGAGACGCAGAAGGTTGCGGGTTCGATTCCCGCCGTGGGACAAGTATAATTTGCAAGTATTTGTCTCGGTGTATGTATAAGTATTCTATGTATAATATATATTTATACAAAAAATAATAATTAAGGAGTATATTAGTCATGTGGTACCCATAACTTAAGCTCTGTTTACTTTGGGGCCAGATGATGCAAGTGAAATGTCCGGAAT
Organism: Lampropteryx suffumata; assembly: GCA_948098915.1. NCBI lineage: Eukaryota > Metazoa > Arthropoda > Insecta > Lepidoptera > Geometridae > Lampropteryx > Lampropteryx suffumata. Next base: position 15,025,806 of record OX402557.1, on the reverse strand, counting down.
TATTTTGTTATTAGACAGTTATTTTGTCTGTTCGTCGAGGATTTTCACTTGCCCTTTGAACCTAAACATAGTTTGCACACTACTGCTTGGAGGCAAAATATCTTGCACTGTGCTGGTACCTACTAATACAAACAATCGCTGAAGAGTTCTACCACCAGGTATAGCTTGAGCTATATCCATCCAAGTGCAATTTCATGTTCATCTTGCGACTTCAAATTTCAGCTTTCTTTTAAATGTCCTGTCAGCTCAGTTGGTAGTAGCTCTGCCTTCTGCGTCGTAAGTTGATGGTTCCATCCCCTCTCAGAATAAACATTTGTGTGATGAAAATAGGTGTTTGGTCTGTGTCTGGGTGTGTTATAAGGTATCATAAATATGTATTTAAACATATTTAAGATATTCACATCTGGTCACGGAACGGAATAATAGATCTAAAGGTCCTATGTATGATGCATCAAGGTCATATGCTGTGGGTACCGCTTTATAAAGCATAGTTTGAATAATTAGATGTCACATAAATACCTGATGTAATTCAGACTCCAGTCCTTCCTTAGTGGCTTGCATAGCTTCAAGACTGGAGCGGCATTGAGTCAGTGATCGCTCTTTAGGGCCGCGGAACCGTTCGATGGAAGTCAGCTCCTCCTTCATCAGACGGATGTCAGCCTTCACTTTGTCGAAAATGTCCCTAAAAACATGATTCTTAAATAATAATAATTACTTAACAAGCTGTTATCCGCAACTTTGTCTGCGTTCGTAAGTAGATAGACTATGATCGGATAATGTTAATTTTACGAAGTGTTCCTAAAATTCAACCATTCAATTAAAGTCCTAATCCGTCCGATACATCAATTCCTTCATTTGAAGTTATATCTATACAAGAAGCGAAAAGATACAGCTCAGTCACGGTACCTATTTAGTGATCGAAGCGAGCTTTTAACATCCACAAAAATACACTATATTACCAACAACCTAACATAAAGTAATTGGCACGCGAAGCGAGCCGCATTTTTTTCAATTAGAGTGCCTTGCCATGCCTACCTATCCATAGCAATCGAAGCGAGCTCATTGTATACTCATAAAGTTATATCATATGAAAAAGTTGTCGGTTTCGGCTTTTCAAGTTGTTAGACCATAACGCTTCGGCCTTATGCCTGATGACATATGTAACTGAGACTTGGTCGCTAACTATTGGCCTCATACACAAGCTCAGAGTCGCGCAACGTGCTATGGAGAGAGCTATGTTGGGTGTTTGACTACGTGATAAAATCAGCAACGAAGAAATCCGTAGAAGAACCACAGTCACCGACATAGCACTCAAAATTTGCAAGTTGAAGTGGCAATGGGCAGGCCATATAGGTCGCAGAACTGATAACCGCTGGGGAATAAAAAAAATCTCGAATGGCGACCAAGGACAGGAAAACGAAGCGTAGGACGACCCCCCACCCGATGGACTGACGACATTGTAAAGATCGCAGGAAGTCGGTGGATGGAGAGGGCTCAAAATCGTACCTGGAAATCTATTGGGGAGGCCTATGTTCAGCAGTGGACTTTCAAAGGCTGATATTATGATGATGATGAACGCTATCGGCCGGCTTATTAACTCCGTTATCACAGTTAGACACTGACGCATACGAAGTAGCATAGTTGTATAAAAGCAAAGTAAGTAGCTCGTTTTCGGCTCGTCATCTCGAGGGCAATAGCTGAAAAGCAGTGTTTGCTTCTTAAGCAATATTATCTGAGTTATGACCCTTTTCAAATTGCACACTCACTTTTAGTTTTAAGTATCTAAAGTACCATGTACGTTATATTGTATATATTGACAGTACGTGTGTGCTGGTTTATCAAATAAATGTTATATCTATCTATCTATCAATCTTCCATAAGACAGCAGCGAGGGAAGCGAGCAACATATTTTTTATAAACGAGTTTTGTGTCACAGTGTACCAAAGACTGGCTGAGACGCGGAAGGTTGCTCGTCACAAATGTTTGTATAATCTGCAAGTATTTGTCTCGGGTCTGGGTGGATAGACAGAGGTAGATATCTTATTCAGTGTTCAACTTTTAATTTCGCTCGAGTGTCGATGGAATTTTGAAAATATAACCGCGAAGTTTTTAATACTGAAATTGTATTTGCGCCGCATCGGTCTGGATTTAGAAACTTTTAAAATGCTATGAAAAGTGTTGTTTTTTGTGTTGGGATAAGTGTTTTATTGGAGAATGTAAGTATCTTGACAATATAATTATAATTGTACGTTGTTTTGATCAAGTTTTAGGCCAATAATATATTTTTTTGTTGAATACGCCAGTCGTGACCTAGAAAATATGTAAATATTTGGGCTAAATACATATTCTTTTCTTATTATTTTAGTGTAAAACATTGGTTTATTTCAATATTTAATGAATGTGATAGATACATTCCTTCTAGTAACTGTAAAATCATTAAATTCAATAAAACAGCGCCTCAGCAACAGACCGCGTCATGGTAGACACTTACTGACTGTGGATAAGACTTTCACTAGGTACTATCTAAGCAAAAACGTGACTGCGGTACGTAAATAATTCAATTCTCTTGATGGTGATGGTTCTACTTGCATACCTGTTGTATCTTTACACACCTTTAATCCTTGTGCCCTTACGACGAATTACCAATACGACTTCACCGATGTCTTATCCTTATTAGTTCTAGCGTGACCTGCCAGATTTTATGTTGATCTTACCAATGTTGAAAGGAATATATTTCGTATAATACTTTCCAAGAAGAGTGTTATTATTATTATTTTGTTTAGTTGCCTATTTTAAGTACTATTAGAACAACTTACAAAAACGACTAACGACTAACTAACGAGTGCGAACCGTGAACTCGAGCGGCAACGAGCGGACCGCGTATCAAACTCACCCTGATGAAGATTCTCTAGATGAATCGTAACAGTGTCGGTGCCTCCATCGACAAAATAATACGTGAGTAAAGCCCGTGTTTATCAAATGTAAACTAACAATAGTTCCGAATAAAGAAGCCGATATTTTGTACCAGCCATAATTACAAACCGTGTAATTTTAAACGTGATTCAAGGGTCTATGTTTTTAGTTCACTGTATATTAATTAATTAAAATACAGACTTACAACTGTTGTACATTCAATTTTGATTAATTACGTGTATAGTTACATAATAATTTGGATTTAAAAAAATCGCATTCACAAGATATATGAACTTCATGTTCGCATGTTCGATACTATTTTGAAACCTGTCTTGTATTGTTTTTTTGTACTGAACTATTTGTTAGAAATAATTTATATATACAAACACCTTAAAATGGTTTAATTTCCCAACTGTTCATATTTTTTTCTCACAAACTGGCAAAATTTTACTAATTTTTAAACTAGAACGACCACAGGATATATACAATACGCTGGATTAATCTTTTATACATTAAAATAAATAGAAAAATTCAACTGCATTCGAAATATATGCAAGTTTTTCCGAGAAATCGTTTTTTTTGTGGTACCGCCGCAAGCGGCCATCTTTCGCGCAAATTGCGCAACAGATGAAACGACCCGCGACCGGGCGGTGCAACTGACAAGAGGATAATATTATTAAAAAAATAAGTATATCAGTCATGCGGTATCCATAACACAAGCTCTGCTTACTTTGGAGCCAGATGAAGCTGTAATGCCCAGCGTTATTTATTATTATTATTATTGTTATTATAGCGAACTCATTTATCGTGGTATATAGAAACACAATGCTAGATATAAAAGTAACAGAAGACGAGAGAAACAATGTTCGTTAAACATCATCGCGCCAACAGAATACCTAATTTCTTAAAAATAGGCTCTTCTGTTACAATGTGTTTGAGTAACAAACATCATACAAAATTACTAAATATACCATGATACAAAATTATATTATATGTAATTACTTATAAATACTATAAGATAATAAATAATCCGTCGTTAATTATAAATTCTTTAGTATTCTTTGTCGTTGATTAGATTGTCTGATATATAAATATTGTTAGGTTAGGTTAGGTTAAAAATTGATTGATTGAAATTGATTGAAAATTGCGAAAAAAAATGATTTATTAATAACTTACTTGGCCTTTCCTTGTTTTGTCTCAGTACGCTGCATCTCAGAGACAATAGTGTTAATGTTGGTCTCAGTTTTGTTCAGTTCCTGCCTCAGCGTGCCAAGTTCCAGTTCGAGGGTCGTGATCTGTTCCATGAGCTCTGAACGAGTCTTTTGCATCTCCAGTCGGGAACGAGACTGGTTGAAGTATCCACCGGTCAATGACCCTTTGGATGACACCTGGCGGAATACTTGTAGTGTAAGTAAACAGATATTGGTGAACAAAGTCAAAAGTTTGAATTTAGAACACACCAATAAACAGCACTTTTAGTCACTATTTTAATGTTTGAATTTAGAACAAAACAATATATTCGAACCTCATCTCAATGCAATACAAGCTCCTTGCGCAAAAAATACTCGATACAAACTTTTTATGCAAAGAATACTCGACGTACAAACTCCTTGTTCAAAAAATATATGAACTAAACTTCAACTCGCGATTTGATTGGTTGCCATTTTTAACAAAGAGTTTTCTCGTAATCGTGGGATAAAGTATAGTATGAAACTCTTGAATAAAACGGATTTATATCGAGGGCCATGAATCACTCGCATTGCTCAGGATTCTAACACTTGAATCACCATGAATCGCGGTCGTGATTCAGTCGTATTCCTTCACTATAGTCCTCGATATAAATCCGTCCTTTATTCAATAGTTGCATAATATACTATTAGATAGATAGAAGATATAAATACTTTATACCATTCCCCCTCTAAAAAGCGTAATTTATTCACTGAAAACCGTAAATAAAAAGAACTTTTAGTCATGATTTTGGTGTTTGAATTTAGAACACACCAATATATTCGAACTCCATCAAAATGCTATACAACCTCTTTGCGCAAAAAATACTCGATACAAACTCTTTATGCAAAGAATACTCGACATACAATCTCCTTGTTCAAATAACTCCTCGAGATTTGATTGGTTGACATTTTCGACAAGGAGTTTAGCATTTGAATAAAACTGTTTTGTGTTCTTTGCTGTCATTAGTAAATTGACGCTATTTTGAATACTGTATGTACGAACACAAAGTTTAGTGTTACACAATAATCGATTGAACATGTATTCAAGTGATGAAGAAGATGTGTTAACACCTGAGTTTATGAAAAGGAGGGCGGCCGAAATAGTAGAAAACTTGTTACCCAACAAATCACGGCTGGTGTACATCAAAGCTTACGATGAGTTTTGCAAATGGAAAAATGAAAATCAAGCACAAATGAAAATTCTGACACATTTTCAGAGTCTGTTTTTCAAACTTATTTTAATTAGCTTATCCTTCCTTTTTTCTTCATTAAATGTCTATTTTCGTTTAAATCTTTCTTTTTCTCGGAGTCATGGTATAAAGTATAGTATGAAACTCTTGAATAAAATGGATTTATATCGAGGGCGATCAATCACTCGCGTTGTTTAGGATTCTAACACATGAATCATCATGAATTTGCGAAAAAAATAAGGGAAAAAACCAAAATTTTCTCGAGCGAGTATTGTTGAGGCCCACAAAATATGTGTGTGTCACCAGAATGTAGAAGGTATTTATAACAAAGGTAATGATCTTAGCTTATTCTTAGATTTAGAAAATATCGATGTAATGTGCATGACTGGGACATTTCTTAAGTGGAGTAATGCTCCAGTATTTAACATAGCGAACTACAAGAAAGCATCTATGTATTGTCGCACTGTAATGGAACGTGGTAGTTGTCTCATCCTCATACGCGAAAACATGAAATTCAAGAAAAGAGAAGATATTAACAAAACGTCAATAGAACAACATTTTGAGACTTGTTGTATAGAACTGAAAACTGCCATAATATTAGTTGTTTATAGGTCACCATCGGCTGACTTAAATATATTTATGACAAAACTTGAACACTGTCTGGACAGGATTACAAAAAATAATAATAAATCTATAATTTTATGTGGTGACTTCAATATTCACTTTCCAACTGGTCTGCAATCGAAACATCTTTTATCAGATATCGTTGACAGTTTCTTGCTGAAACGACTTATATATGATTACACTAGAGTAACAAAAGCATGTAAATCATGTATTGATAACATTTTTACTGACTCCGACATGGTTTCAGGTGTCAGGGTGTTGCAAGGTATTAAGTCTGATCATTACGCTCAGATAGCTGACATTGCAATCAATGTGGACTATGTAGAGCCAACCAAACGTTGCATTAGAAAAGTAAATGAACATAATCTTAGGAGTTTAAAAAATAATCTGATCATATTGTCACAAAGCCGTCAACCCATTATAGATTACAAAGCTTATTTCCAAAGTTTCGTTGAACAAATGGACGAAGCAATCCCTGTAACTGAGATTACATCTAAAAATAGACATGACAATTTTAAAAACTGGGCCACAAAAGGCATTCTTATTTCTAGAAAAAGGTTATTTAACTTGTACGCTCTGCTCAAGGAAGACGGAACTGAAGTGTTGAGACCTCTAGTAACCAAATATAGTAAAATTTACAAAAATGTCTGCTTGGAAGCCAAAAAGATTCACCTCTCCAAAAAAATAGAAAACGCTGATAATAAAATCAAATGTGCCTGGCAAATTATTAAGGAACAAACTGGTAAAAAAAACAACTGTGATATAAAATGTGATAAAATCTTAAATTATAATGACGAATTTATTTATGATCATAAGGAAATCTCTGACTTTTTCAATAACTATTTTGCTAATGTAACAGTTGAACTGACCCATAATCTCAAATGCTCACTTATAGAATCACAACGGTACCTTAATGAGTTTATTCCTCACCAGACCAGTTACTTTATATTAAAGCCAATAAATATTTCACGGGTTGTTAAAATAATTAGAGAAATGAAGCCTAAAAAGTCAAGTGATTTCTGGTTTATTTCACCTTTTATCATAAAAAAAATTGAATTAGAAATAGCTGCACCACTCATGAATGTTATCAATGTTTGTATTGAAAAAGGCTATTTCCCCGAAGAAATGAAAATTGCTAAAGTGGTTCCTATTCATAAAAAAGGCAAGACAACTCAATGTAATAACTATCGACCTGTCTCAGTCCTACCCAGTTTCAGCAAGATCTTTGAAAAATATATTGCAGAGGAGTTGACTGATTATATGGTCGACCACCAACTACTCAACGAAAGGCAATTTGGATTTCAAAAGGCGAAATCAACCAAACATGCAATAAGAAGACTTATCGAAGATGTATTTTTAGGCTTGGAGAGTAAACAGAAGACGTATGGAGTTTTCTGTGACCTTTCTAAAGCATTTGACTGTGTCTCTCACGAGATACTATTAGGAAAGTTACTGCATTACGGGGTCAATGGAAAAGAACTTAACATTTTTCAATCATATCTTAAAGATAGATACCAAGTGACAGAGTTAAATGGGGTTAGATCTAATAGGAATAAAATAAATGTAGGGGTTCCACAAGGATCCATATTAGGGCCTCTTCTATTCATAATTTACACAAATGACATATCTGTAGTTTTTAAAGACGTTGACATAACAATGTTTGCTGATGACACTAGCCTAATTATTAAAAACAGGAGTAAGCAAATTGTAAGTAGTAGTATAAGGGAATCCATACTTAGCATCAAAAAATGGTTCTCAGTCAATAACATGCTACTTAATGTGGATAAAACAAATGTAATAGAGTTCGCACTAGGTTCTAGAATAGATAAAAGCACTCCGCATTATATTCAAGAAATCCTAGATAACTTTAATATCTCACCGACTAACAATGTCAAATTCCTGGGTGTAACTTTAGATAGTAAGCTGACATGGTCTAATCACTTAGATGAAGTTGCAAAAAAATTGTGTTCTGCAACGTATGCTGTTAAAAAAATTAAGGAACTAGGAGGGGAAAAAGCCGCTAGAGACGTGTACTTTGCATATTTCCACTCTATTATGTCATATGGAATCTTATTTTGGGGTACAGCGGCTGATGCTGCTAGAGTATTTATTCTACAAAAGCGAGCTGTGAGATATATATTAGGTTTAAAACAAATGGACTCATGTAGACAGCGATTTAAAGAATTAGGCATAATGACAATGACTGGTGAATACATCTATCAAAATGTATTACATGTTAGAGAAAACCTAGGCAATATGAGGTCTAAGAAGGACGTACACAATATTAATACTAGGTATAGGGATCAACTGGTTGTACCTATGACACGACTTGCAAAAGTTTCGAAAAGTTATTATTGTACCGCAATCAAATTGTACAATAACATACCAGTACAAATAACGAATATGACAGACGCCCACTTCAAAAAGTATGTAAAAAATCAATTAATACATAAGAGTTATTATAAAATGGATGAAGTTTTTGCGGATAAGAAAATGTTTACTTTTAATAAATGATTCTTGTCTTTTGTTGTGTGTACCTAGGTTAAGGTTAGGTTAGAATATCTAGTTTTATCAGTGTTTCAATGTGATACTTGTTAGGTAGGTATTTATAAGTGAACCTTAATATATACATGACGATGCTTTTGCTGATAAATAATTATGTATGGAAAATTATACTCATATAATTACTTAATTAGATACACTTATATATTATAACTATTGTAAGACATGTCTAAGAACATTGTATTATGTCTAAAGATGAATAAATGAATTGAATTGAATTACTCCCTACGGTCGTGATTCAGTCGTTACAATCTTTCACAGGCACGTGACTCATTATGGCCCTCGCTTTAAATCCGTCCTTTATTCACTAGTTGCATAATATACTACTATTGCACACCATAAATACATCGGACAAGTAGAATAAAATAACAGTATTTTGTCAGTTGGTAGTACAATGGGCGATCTTATCGCTATGTAGCGATCTCTGCCAGACAAGCTTGGGATGGATTGAACTAAATGTAGCTGAAATAAGGCTGATGATAATAATAATAAGTGATTAATAATGAAAATAATGTGTACATACAATTTTAAAGGACAAGAAAAAGATACATACGTCGATAATAATACAAAAATATAAACAATACATACATTTCAATATATTAAATACAACCTCATAAGACAAACAAAATAAACCAATACATACGTAAACACACCTAAATCCAAAAATACAATACTTTACAATACAATCACAAGGATCGCTTTGAAACGTCTTATAGTCCGACAAGAAAGAGTAGAAATTAATTATTGAGGAACTAAAATTTACTATAAACTGGCAACTCTTTATGAAAGGCCAGTGTGGCCGCTGTAGTGAATTTGTCGCCAGATTCAACTTTTCTTTCCAAAATTATATTATGCACGTATTTTTTTTGATAAATTATCGTCATGCTATGATACATACCTACTTTTGGTTATATTTAAAAATCATGCTTTATTCATTTCATTTCATTCATCATTTTAATTCGTTTTCGAATTCGAATCAAGCATTCAAAAGGTTTTGTTGACATAATAATATACAAATTGCTAATGATAAAAAAATATATTGGTATTTATATAGGTAGGTATGATGTGATTTATGTATGTAGATTAATTTTCATTACAATAGAATAAAGAATAAAAAAAAACAGACTTAAAAATAATTTCTTGAATTTCTCGTTTAAATTTCTGTTGGACTAACCAGAAGAATTTTCCGCTAGTGGAAACACTGCACTATTTTATAGTGCAATCCTTTATTTTGATACTTTACTTATCTGGAAGCGATGCTGTGAACATGTGAAAAAAATCAAAAAATAATATTATGAGCGAGGTCGAACCATGTACCAAAACATTGAACAGCGGTAATACAACACGGTGATGAATCTCTAGCGAGGAATCTGAGCGTGAAGATGAAAATTATGGTATGGCAGGAACATCTAATTATGTTCTACCACAACATTCTGAAGAAGAATCGATGTCGGGTATCTTTGAGTCATCAGAGTAATATATGTATGATTTAGTATTATATTATTATTCAACAAAATTGTCTATTATTGTGTTTTTTCCCCTCTGAGTATAAATATAAATATTCTTGCTTTCTTTCTAAGTAGGTACCAAGAAACATAGTAGGTTTGATTCTTATTCAGGACAAACCTTTATGTGATGAGCATAAATGTTTGGTGTTAAATTTGATAAAATAAGAACAGCAATGTGTTGTTTAAAAATATCAAATATCAAAACGTTCTGCCATAGTATATGGTGATACCATGTAAACAATAGTGGCGCCCTCATTTATTTTCTACTTTTTCTTGTCGCACTATATATACTCGTTGAATTTAGGTGCCAATTTCTCCTAACCCAAGCCCGAGAAGAACCGGCAAGAAATTCAATAACCGCACCACCATCTCGCCTCAAACTAAGCATAGCTTGTAGTATGGGAGCTTTTACCAGATGACTGGTAAAAACTTATATATTTTTAATTTATAACACACCGACAGAGAACAATCATCTATATTTATCAAACAAATGTTTGACCTGGGAGGGAATTGAATGCTCAACCTACAGCGCAGATAGCACATTTACTATCAACCGGGCTCAGAGGCCTGTCAAGAAAGCCAGGTATATACATAAAATTATGTTTTAATAGGCTTTTGTTATATAGCACAGGTCGCACTCTAAACGAAAGCGTTAGGACTAGAACGTGATTCTTGACAATTCTTCTCGGACTTGGATTAGAAGGAATTGGCACATTAATTCACTTTCAAGTATGACGCAATAAATTGTTAATTGGTGAAGGTTGTGCTACTTATTGATTTTATTTTTAACAGACTTCAAAAAATTTTTTTGTATTTTTGTTTTATGTAATGTATTTTTTTATATTTGTTTCCTCATAACTCCGTCATTTATGAACCGATTTGAATAAATCTGATTTGAATCAGACCGGTTCAGTAGCTAGATATTTAATTTAAAAAAAAAACTGAAAAAATATGTCAATCACTTGGATGAAACGAAATTTTGATAAGTATGTTATTTTGCTTTTTTATACATGAAGTCGCTTGACTTTTTAGTTTTTAAAACTTAATTATATAAACAAGCCTTATAGGCGCACGTTAATCCTTTCACAATGGTTCGAAAGATCCAGTGACACGATAAGTAAACGACAGTAACAAAGCGTAACAATATCTTACCTGATCACCTTCGAGTGTAACGCAGTCCAAATGGAATTGTTTCCCGAGCTCTGTGGCGCACTCGAGGTTACGGCAAATGAGAGTCTTGCCGAATATGTACTTCATGGCCTTTGCATACTTCGCTTCGTATTTCAACTTCTGCACCATTGCTATGGCGTTCTGGAACAAACATTAACTGGTATAGTAAAATATGTATATGATCACAACATGCCTACTCTGGAATTTTCTATTATTTTAGTAGTAAACGGGTATTACGCGTATTATCTCCTTATTTATTCCCAACGTTTTGGTTGCGGTGTTACAACCGAGGTCCCGAGGTGACTTGAAGCATAATGAGTTGCCGTCGAGTAGCATGATTTTTTTTTCGATACTACTCTACCCATTTGGTCTTCAAATTTAGAAACATCCGCATTCACATTACGACACAGTACACTAACCGTATCCACTGCACCGCACTGATATGATGAATCAGGACGCGTACGATTGCTAATTGAAATAAACTGCGGCTTGCTACGCTCACCATTTACTTTTAGATAATGGTAATTTTTTGTACATAGCCAGAACACGATTCGCTTGCCAGATGGTAAAGTACTGTACTCAGTAAATATCTCTACGACCTCTGTGGCGCAGTGGGCCAAGGTCCAGCTGAAACGCAGAAGGATGCGGGTTCGATTCCCGCAGCGGGACCAATATATGCATGATCTGCAAGTATTTGTCTCGGGTCTGGATCTTTCTATGTTTAATATGTATCAATTACAAAAAAAAGTATATAAGTAGTATATCAGTCATGTGGTACCCATAACACAAGCTCTGCTTTCTTTGGGACCAGATAATGCTGTTTGAAATGTCCTGGATTATTTATTTATTTATCTGTTCGCTTTTCTATTTTAAACTATAGTTGGGGAAATAATTACTGAGGCATCGAAGTAGGACTTTAGATTGAATAATTATAGAATCACGTAGTCTGCATAGAGAAGATACCCTCTTTATATACTTACTAGCGATCCGCCTCGGCTTCGCACGGTTGCAATGCTGATACTAAATGTACTACAGAATGTCTTCATATACAACGTTATCTAAGAGATAGACATATACCATCGCGGACTTTTTTATAGAACTTTTAAAGGTGTACAATACTGTAGTACACTATTTTGATCTATCTCGTAGGGTTCAGCCAGCGTTTGCAATGTAAGCGCAAAAAAATGAGTTTATTTACGAGATCACATTAGAAACCTCTAAAATTATCAGTGTTTCTCTACTATATTATGCATGTATTATACATATAAACCTTCCTCTTGAATCACTCTATCTATTAAAAAAACCGCATCAAAATCCGTTGCGTAGTTTTAAAGATCTAAGCATACAACGGGGCAGACAGACTGCGGAAAGCGACTTTGTTTTATACTATGTAATGATAATGATGCAGACAACGTTGCGGGTAACAACTAGTTGTATGTAAGAGCTATAATTGTTCGGCACCTAGTATTCCTAAATTGCTCCATATTGCAAGATATAGTGTAGCGATATCTCTAAATAATTGCTACATGTTGCAATTGACGTCAATTACTCGATATTGTATAGACGTCATAATTGACACGTATTGTCCCAGATTGCGCAATTCGAATTGTCCGTGTAAGCGTACCCTTAGGCATTAGGTTAGTGAAAAAGAGCAGTACTTACGTTAGGACAACTGATTGACTGTAATATGTTTACTCACATTGTCATTGGGGTATACCATGTCCCTAACTTGAAGTCGGTTCAAAGGCATGAAGGTAACTTCACCGGGGAGGCTCTGCCGGTTCATTTCCTTCAGGATCTTGGTGCCCACAGTATCTGACTCCACAATGTGATGGAACAGACGGTTACCTGCTGTTACCTGCAAAAAGATTCATATCAGCCCCTAGAAGTCCACAGCTGAACATAGGCCTCCCCAATAGATTTGCTGGAAGAACGATTTTGATCTATCCACCGATTTCCCGTGATCTTTACTATGTCATGTGGGAGGTCTTCCTACACTTCGTTTTCCTGTCCTTGGTCGCCATTCGAGAACTTTTACTCCCCAACGGTTATCAGTTCTGCGAGCTATATGGCCTGCCCATTGCCACTTCAACTTGCAAATTTTTAGTGCTATGTTGGTGACTTTGGTTCTTCTACAGATTTCCTCGTTGCGGATTTTATCACGTAGTGAAACACCCAACATAGCTCTCTCCATAGCACGTTGCGCGACTCTGAACTTGAGTATCAGGTCTATAGTTAGCGACCATGTCTCAAATAGGTTGAGAAGTTATAAATAATAATAAAAAATATTAGTGGATACAACACAATCTATCCCCAAACTAAGTAAATTTGTATGACTGATAACTGATAGATTACTAAATATTTTTAAATACATACTTATTATGATACTTTCAATCTGATACAGAACAAATGTTCGTCCTGGGAGGGAATCGAACCTACAACCTACAGCGCAGAAGACAGAGTTACTACCAACTGGGCTGTGAGATCAGATTATGACATTAAAGAAAATCAAAAGAATGTACGGGTTTTTGAAAGTTATAAAGCACATAGAACAATTTTACATCACTAACTTCTGCTTCGCACGCGCAGTGCTTACATAAAAAGCAGCCTATTTGTTATTTCAGATCCTAATCCGTATAATCTTGTATATCTTATCTATACAAAGTTCATTCAAATCAATTCAGCCATGATTGAGTATTGAACAAACACACACAAACATCTAAACAACCAATCATCCACACAAACTTTCACATTTATATTAGGATAGACAAAAGATAATATATATTACTTCGACAGCAGTGTAGATAGTCTTGTCACAGGTAAAGTTCTCGATCACAGGTCCATAATATTGAGTAGCAATTTTGGCCCACTCTCCCCCTCTTTCTTGGAATGTTTCTAGTACTTTGCGGACACTGTCGCGTCCATTCAGAATAGGCTGCAAGGGAAATGAAACTTTAGATGTAGGGTTCACGATTTAAATAGCTAAGCTAATATAGTTGGGATATTTTTAGCACTATGCTTTGACATGTTTCGATACTATCGCGTCTTTTCAGAATCGTCTGCAAAGGTAATTAGACTTTAGCTGTAGGGTTCACGATTCAAAGTAGCTAAGCTAATAAATTTGAACGTTTCTAGCACTATGCGGACACTGTCACGTCTATTAATAATCGGCTACAAGGGAAATCAGACTTCAGGTGAATGGTGCATGATTTAAAATACCTAAGCAAATACAGTTGTACGTTTCAAGCACTATGCGGACAGTGTCACATCCATTCTGAATCAGCTTAGAAGAAATTAGACTTTAACTGCACAGTTTACGATTAAAAATAGCTAAAGCTAATATTGCTTAATACTATTGTAAATAAATAAAAGAATAAAATAAATATTGGTGGACATTTAACACAACAACATCTAGTCCCAAACTAAGCATAGCTTGTATTATGGTGACCAGATGACTGATGAATACTTATATATTTTTAAACACATACTTATGATACATTATAACACCCAGACACAGAACAAACACCTAAAATCATCACACAAATGTTTATCCTGGGAGGGAATCGAACCCTCAACCTACAGCGCAGAAAGCAGAGCTACTACCAACTGAGCTGGCAGATCAGTCAATAAGAAATGAGTATAATCAGATGTCTGAAAGTGGCTCCAGTGAGGTACAAGTTGATGAGGTTAGCATGGTATAAGCATTTCATGCGGGGTGAAGGAGGCCATGTTACAAGAAGAATGATAAATAAATAAATAAGGCCGGACATTTCACAGCATCATCTGGCCCCAAAGTAAGCAAAGCTTGTGATATGGGTACCACATGACTGATATACTACTTATATACTTTTTTTTTGTAAATACATTCCATATACATAGAAACACCCAGACCCGAGACAAATACTTGTAAATTATACAAACATTTGTCCCGAGGCATGAATTGAACCCGCAACCTTCTGCATCTCAGATGGATTGACTGTGTGTAAGAATGAAGTGACTATTCAGGAGAGTGGAGAATAACCTGTTGTGCCAACCCTACTTAATGGCAGGATAGCATAGTACAGTTGAAATTCATAGGTACCTTTCCAGCCATAGACCGCAGTGCCTGGTCGGCTTTAGCCAGATCATCTTTGAGAGAAGACAGATTCTGCGTCAATGATGTTTCTTTGCGCCACAGCTCACTGTCACATAAATATAAATAAATAAACACCCAAGATTGCAATCAAGCAAGTTTTTATCTAGATACCGGAATACCGGAATTAAATTCATTTGTTGCTGATATATCAATGTCAATGTCAATACAGTTAAGTTGAATACAATCAGAAGGAGATACAGATATTATTTTGGCTCGTGTTTACATTGCGCTCTTATATTATTAATATTTCTCGAGTTTTATTAGTATTTTTGGTGTTTGTATTTAAATAGAGCTCGAGTTATTGACTCAGGTGTGAATAATTAACATGTTGGCATCATCTAGCCCCTAAGTAACCAGAGCTTGTGTTATGGGTACCACATGACTGATATAGGTACTACATTATGTATTTTTTTATTGTTGATACTTACTTTTTATACATAGAAACACAGATCATACAAACACTTGTCCCGCGGCGGGAATCGAACCCTCAACCTTCTGCGTCTCACCCAGCGCTTGGCCCACTGCGCCACAGAGGTCGTAATAAAAGCTTTGTGTTTCTTTGTGATTCGAGCAAAAATAATCCGTAGTTTTTTATATGAAAGGCACCATTCGAAAAAAATAATAAATGACGAACGACAGGATACGACTTTGTGACATACTATAAACAATATAAACACTTGACACTGGCAAAATTGACAATATTATGTATGACACATGCCATAACGAAGCAGAAATCACAAGGAACACTTTGAATCGTTTTATATGCGATTATTTAAGGTACCAATTCCTCCTAAGCCAAATCCGAGAAAAATAAAACTAGAAATTCCGCTTGTAAGTTATAAGTTATATAGTTAAGTAAGTTATATCTACGAATATAACTTACTTTCTAGAACTCTGTTCCTGATCCTTCCGTTTCTTGCACTCGTAGTACTGCTTATTGTGCTCATCGATAGCTACTCTCTGCCTTTCCATCTCCTTAGTCGTCTCTTCTATTCTCTTCTCCAGCTCTGTCAGTTTAGTTGCATCACGGCGTAGGTCATCACGTAGTTTTGTCTCGTGATCCTTTTTATCCTTTATCTGCTTGCTCAGTGATCTGCAAAATTAATATTAAAATCAATTAACTATAGTGCAAGAAATTATATAAAAACCAGTGTTGAAAAGAATTAATTTACGCCTCAGAGGCTCCTTTCGGGCTCTTGTTTTCGAACTTTTTAGGTTCTACGACATGCTGTTTTCCTCAATAAATTTTTTACATCGAAATTATTGGTATAACAAACATTTTCGAACAGATAACTCCATTGGTGCCGAACTGGATTTGAACCAATGATCTAAGGATTGTGAGACGGGGTCACAGGTCTAGTGGTCTAGTGACAAATTGACAACTAGCGCTCTCTTCAATTTATCATAAATTTATGTAAAAGGTATGATAGAATCTACATGGTACTTAAAAAAAATCTAGGTAGCTATATCCAGTAACACCTATCCATGCGGCCGTGGCTTAAATCTGTTCTTTGAGCGAATTCAATTGAGGCGTTTTAAATCCACGACATAGCAAATTTTTTTTTAATGAATAATAATAAATAATTAAATAATAAAAATAATAAATAAAATAATAAACACGACTGATATAGTACTTACTTATATACTTTTTTTATGTAATACATATTATACAAAGAAACACCCAGACCCGAGACAAATAATTGCAGATCGTACAAACATTTGCCCCGCGGCGGGAATCGAACCCGCAACCTTCAGCGTCTCAGCCGGGTCCTAGCCAACTGCGCCACAGAGGTCGTCAAAATAAAGTTCGATAATCGATGTTTTAATAAGCTTATTCTCTACCTATTAGTGTAAACTGCAAATTTAAAAGTCACCAACTTTAGAAGATAAAAATATTTTAGACCTTATTTCATAATTAAACTACAGAATCATCAATAACTTTAAACACAAATTGAAATGAGGAAGGAGAAAAGGAAAGTGTTGAAAACACATACCATATTTTTGATCGTTATTATTTATTTATAACGAGCCACTAAATAGCGGCACAGTATTTTTTTCATATACATAAATAAATTTAAGTGGACAATGCACACAACACCTTATAGGCCGAAACTAAGTATAGCTTGTATTATGGTGACCAGATGACTGATAAAATCACTACATAGTATAAAACAAAGTCGCTTCCCGCTGTCTGTCTGTCCCTATGTATGCTTAGATCTTTAAAACTACGCAACGGATTTTGATGCGGTTTTTTTTATAGACAGAGTGATTCAAGAGGAAGGTTTATATGTATAATACATGCATAATATAGTAGAGGAACAGTTATAATTTTAGAGGTTTCTAATCACATTAGACATTCTGTAGTATATTTAGTATAAGCATTGCACCCGTGCGAAGCCGGGGCGGGTCGCTTGCTGAGGATACTAATTCATTAATTCCTGAAATTTCTGCAAATACAAGACAGGCTTACATTAAGCATGATATTTCCAAACATTTGTTTACCTTAACTCCTTCTCAATCCATCGGTCCCTATCCTGCTTGGACGTGAACTGGGTACCTCTGCCTTGCTTAGCGTATAACTCTTGTCGTTTCTGTTGATTCAACGCTAAAGCCCGGGTGCATTCTTCTTCTCGAGCCTTCATCTCTTCGTATTTCGGCTTTAGTTCTTCTAATTCGCGCTCTTTTTCCGAAATCTGTTGGCGCAAGCGTTCTAACTCCCCTTCGGCTCTTTCCTGTATTAAAAGTTGGTACAAATAATTAGTTTCACGGTCTTGTGCGATTAATATAAATAAATAAATAATGCCGGACATTTCACACAGCATCACTTAGCCCTAAAGTAAGCAGAGCTTGTGTTATGGGTGACATGACTAATATACTACTTCTACTATATATTCTACTATATACTTTTTTTTTGTAAATGCGAATGCTGAGATGGATGTGTGGAGTGACGCGAATGGACAGAGTAAGGAATGAGTACATAAGAGGAAGTGTGTAAAGGCCCCAGTGAATGAAAAGATGAGGAGCAACAGGCTAGCATGGTATGGGCATGTAATGAGAAGGGAAGATTGGCATGTAACTAGGAGAGTGCTTGGTATGAATGTTGATGGATTTAAAAGTAGAGGTAGGCTAAAGAAAAGATGGATGAATTGTGTGAAGGATGACATGAGTAAGAAAGGAGTGAGTGTTGAGATGACGGCTGATAGAGGAGAGTGAAAGAAGAACACATGTTGTGGGAAATGGGCAAGAAGAAGAAGAAGAAGACATACTTATTGTTATAAAGTATCATAAGTATGTATTTAAAAATATATAAATATTCTATCAGTCATCTAGTCACCATAATACAAGCTGTGCGTAGTTTGGGGCTAGATGGTGTTTTGTGTGGATTGTCCAGCGTTATTTTTTTTTATTTATTTATTATACAAAGAAACACTCAGCCCAGAGACAAATACTTGCAGATCATACAAAAATTTGTCCCGCGGCGGGAATCTTCAAACTTCTGCGTCTCAGCAGGACTGTCCACTGCACCACAGAGGTCGTCATTAATATTGAACTAAAAATTCTATAGTTCACCGGCCTTTATAAAATGAAAGAACAGTACGTAAATAAACACGTTATATTACGTAAGGAAGCGCTGTTGATAAGTCGTCGATAAGAAGTTTGAGTCCGAA
The DNA here is from genome assembly GCA_948098915.1 of Lampropteryx suffumata. Taxonomy (NCBI): domain Eukaryota; kingdom Metazoa; phylum Arthropoda; class Insecta; order Lepidoptera; family Geometridae; genus Lampropteryx; species Lampropteryx suffumata. The sequence continues at coordinate 15,006,807 of OX402557.1, read as the reverse complement.
GAAACAGCAGCGGATCATCGTTTTCAAATCGACACACCACACTAACAACATCCACGCACTGATAGGATGAAACGTGACATTTACACCTACTATCAATAGGATTCCACGACCAAGAGAATCTAAAACTGCCATCTCGATTGTAATCAAGACGGCTTGGTAAGCTGGTCACGGCTTTGCAAAGTCACCTCAGACTTCTCCGTATGATTCAATGAACAAATCTCGTGAAGCTAATAAGTCGACGAAAGGCCTTCGTCATAAAAAAAAGTTAAAAGATTTTTATTTGGATTACAAATATGAGGTACAAATTAGGGTTTGTTCAACTGGTACCAAGTTGCTCCGCGCTTAAAATATTTTTTACGAGCGATAATGTCGCTAAAAACGATTGAAAATGTTGTACGCGAACTACAATTAACTGTTGTGTCACTCGTAAATAAAGTTGAATCGTTAGTGTAAAATCAACGAACAATCTGAGATTTATCACAAAACTTAGCACACCCAGTGCTAACACTTCTACCCGCAAGTCGCTGTCCAGCGCCGTGACTCAAGCTGCCGCCGCGCCCCATCGTCCTATCCGCACTGCGCGCATATAAGCCGCGGCCGCTATAGCTGAGATACAGACAGCAGCGACCAAACGCCGCAATGGCGGTGTCAGTTCTGCGATACCCACAAAAAATGACGTCGTGCGAACGATAACCGGAGCAATTCGAAAGAAACAACCCGCATGATTCACCGAATGGATTTTCTACAACGAAAACATTGACGACCGTGCCCCCTGTGGCACAATAAGACACAAAAAATTTTGCAGATAAAACTAAGAATGATTGGCAAGTAATAAGCAGACAACGTAGACACAAACAACGTTCCGCTGTTATAGTTGGAACGGCGAATAGCACTCACGATCTACAAGCGGCTGATCGTGTAAGGTACATCCAGGCGTGGAGATTTAGGCCGGATACTACTTCCGAATCAGTAGGCACATAGCTTCCTAAACAAGATTACTAAATCTGACTACACCGTTGAGACACGAAATATTAAGTCAGATAAGCATGCTTCTTTTGTTATCGGGATGCCGGAGAATGTATACACCGAAGTGACTACACCTACTGCCTGGCCATCCGGGATTCGTTTCTCGGAGTGGTTTCTATTCAGGCCCCGAATAGAACCGACTAGGAGTTTGGTATCTACTTTGAAGTGTGACGCTGCGTAGTGACGAAGAAAACTTTTTTAATAAGATGGTGGTTTTTCATCAAAGCATTTGCTCTCTTAAAAATAAAACAAGACACTTAGAAGTGATGCTTCAACATGAAATGAAATGTGAAGTGCTTTGTATAACCGAACACCACTTGAAGGACTTTCAAATTGATCAAACTACTATTGATAACTACTATTATCAATAGTAGTATACTATTGATTTCTGTTTAGGCTCCTACTATTGTACACCAGTTATTAACCGTGGTGGGTCATATAATTATGTCAGGAAAAACATTAAATTTAAGGAATTTGACTGCACGGATTTATCCATGGAGCAAGTATGTGAGGTATCAGCTGTGGAGCTTACCCATTATAATATTGTAGTGGCATGTTTGTATAGATTAAACAAAACACTTGTGTCTTTATTCTTTCCTTTGTTAGAACGCTTGCTCGATAGGGTAGTGGATAGCGGAAAGGATTGCGTTGTAGTTGGTGACATGAATGTAGACTGGATATACCTGTTGAACAGTGACCAGAAAAAGCTGTACGATATCCTTTACACGCGTAACAACTGTAATATCATACACCTACTACGAGCTGCTACGTAACTGCTACTACGAGCACCTGCTTAGATCATGCCTATGTAAGTGATGAGCGAGTGCAGACGGAAACTGCGCCCGCGACCGCGATGCGTATGCTACGGAGCGACCACCATGCCGTTAGGGTCGAGCTACTATGCGAGTCAAGCATCCCGCTAGCGCCGCGCCTTGCCAGGTCCTATACTAATGCAAATCGATATAACTTCATTGCATCAATTGAAAGCGTCGACTGGTTTCAGGTGAGTCAAAAACGAGCGTCTGCAAACGAGCTAGCCCAAACAGTTGTAAACATTCTAGGAAACAAACTAGAGATATGTTTTCCTTTTAAACGCGTGTCAGTCACGACCAAAACTAGGTCATGGGTTACGAATGAAATTGTCAGTCTGGAGTTTCTACTCAGATAAATTAAATCTAGTGTCGCGAAATTCCCTTTAAATACAGCGTTGTCGAATAAATTCGACGAGTTTCAAAATAAATTTGATAACATTCTTAGAACGGAAAGAAGCCGTTTTTATTGTAATATTATATCCGGCTCGACTAACACGTCTAAGTCCATGTGGGATGTCGTGAGGCTCGAGACAGGACGGCGTTGACCGAATTTTGAGCTAATCGAGACCCTTCGAAAACCTGACGGCTCCAAGTACGCGAGCGAAGCTGAGGCGGCAGATGCAGTGCACTAACAACCGCGTGGGTTCCCGCAGACCGCTCATTCAGGTTTAAACCTTTCACCCCTCTGGAGTTCTATAAAATTATATCAAACGGAGTAGCGCATAAGATATTATATTAAATAACGGTGTCCTTGATTTACGCCACCGCCTAAGCCGCTTAGCATCTTTTCAACATTGTTTAATTTGTGCATGCAAGAGGGACATTATCCTCAGGTATTAACAAATTTCAGGGTATCACCCCTATACAAGGGTAAATGTAAAAAAGAAGACATGAACAGCTACAGACCAGTCTCAATAATACCCACAATAGCAAAAATGTTTGAGCACGGCCTCAGCTCAAGACTCACCGAATACCTGGGGGATACGCAATCCCTTTCCGATAGGCAATTTGCATATAGAACGGGAAGGTCCACGACATACATAGCCCAAGAGCTGGTGAGTCGTGTGCTGCGGGCGCGCGAGGAGCGACTGCATTTGGCAGTCATACTGTGCGATCTTTCGAAGGCCTTCGATGTAGCAGATCATGGTGTGCTCACCACCGAGTTAGCACACTACGGTATAGATGGGCCCGCTCTAGCTCTCTTGAACGATTTTATGAAAAATAGGACCGTGACAGAAGGAGGAAGCATCAAGTCGAAGTCTCTCAAAACGTCTATAGGTGTGGGTCAAGGATCATCAATGTCCAATATTATGTTCTCCCTTCTCCTCAATGACCTGCATGACTGTTTGGGTGACGCGCATGCACTTATGTATGCAGACGATGTTGCTGCTGTCGTTACGGCGCCTACCGTGGACGTCTTGGAGAGGAGGTTGAAAATGGTAGCTGAGAAGCTGCACGCGTAGTTCCATGATAACAGGTTTATTTGAAACGTGAATAAAACCAATTTTGTGCACTTCAACCTTGCAGGTCGTAGGCCTAAATGTATCACTCGGGGGCACCGTAATCACTCAGGTCAAGCACGCTTCTTTCTTAGGATTTATCTTAGATGAGTATCTGAAGTGGGATCTGCATATTGATAGACTCTGCAAGAGAGTAGGCAAGGCCTGCTTCGCTTTACGGCGTCTATCGGCGGATCTTGAAGAGGGGATGACCAGAAGTTGCTACTTTGCATCCGTTCACTCGCTCCTTCAATACGGCGTGGAGCTGTGGAGTGGAGCGGCCGACTGGGAGCAAGCGTTCAAAATGCAAAAGAGGGCTGTCCGTGCTATTATGAAGGTATCTTGGGACACCTCTGCTCGCCCCCTCTTCAAGAAACTATAGTAGATTGTATCATAAGGGAGCAAAATAATATTTTTACGGCGAGGGTGCTTTTTTGAATCCAGAGCAAAGTGAGGGATTCTTTAGTAGAATCCTGAACGTAGCGAGGGATTCAAAGTACGTCGCCCGAGCCAAAAATATATTGCCCAAGTGATACACTCTACTTTTCATCACCCATTATGAGGAAATAAAAGGCGCCTCATATTTTAATCCATCACATTTCTTGCGTCAGTTAGTTCTAATACTTTCAGGAGTTAATTCTATACTTTCACTGTCACTTGAATATAAGAGGAATTAAAAACTCATTACTGCCCGCTAAAAGTTTCTTACAAAAAACACCACCTTTGGGTGCACTTAAAGGCGAACCAAGTCGTCCTTTTCGAATAGATGGGATCAAAGACAGTTGGACTTGCGCTATCAACGCAATCCTTTAAAAACAAACTAAAAAACAGCCAGTTTTTTAGTATCGAGCAAAACTTTTATAGGGTTGACGAGTTTTTTGATAAATATTTCTTTACGACATGACATTATAACATTTAAAAATGTTTAATATATATTTTATTGATTATTTTTACAATGTGAATACTTTTACAATTTATTTTTAATGTACTTTATTTAACGTTAGTATAATTGACAATTTTTATTTTTATATTTATTAACTCTAATTAATATACATGATAATGGACATGTACATTTATGTTATCAACAAAAAATCTGAATATGAAAAAATTCAAAATTCAAAATCTGTTTATTCAATAAAATCACAAGGACCACTTTGAATCGTCTTCTTACGTGCTAGTAAATCCTCCGGTGCCGGTTCCTCCTAACCCCAGTTCAAGAAGAATCCGGCAAGAAACTTGTCTGGTCTTAACACTTTTTTGTATGATCCTTGACAATTTTGTTACGGATGCCAAGTCGAGTTGGAGCAGATTCATCCCAAGCTTTTTTGTCATCTAATTAATCAGATATTTTATAATATGCTTTAATAGACAGTTTCTGTTTAATTACGTTTTTAAATTTGCCAATCGACAAATCTAACACGTCGCTTGGGACCTTGTTATAGAAGCGTACACATTGCCCTTTAAAAGACTTATTATCTTTAGCGAGCCTAACAGTGGGAACAGCGAGTTAATCTTTATTTCTAGTGTTAATATTATGATTATCGCAATTTTATTAAAATAAATTATCATTTTTGTGCACATACATTAAATTTTCGTTTATATACTGACAAGGCACTGTCATAATATTAATTTCTTTAAACTTATTTCTAAGTGATTCTCTGGGGCCTATGTTATAAATTGCACGAACAGCCCTCTTCTGCAACACAAATATGGTGTTAATATAGGCAGCACTCCCCCACAACAGAATGCCATAAGACATAATGCTATGAAAGTAGCTGAAGTAAACGAGTCTAGCGGTATCTACGTCGATAAAATGAAGGATCTTTTTAACAGCGCATGCCGCAGAGCTGAGTCTCTTCGACAATTTATCTATGTGCGGGCCCCTTTGCAGCTTATTATCTAAAGTAATGCCTAAGAACACTGTGGTGTCGACGAGATCTATCTTTTCGTTTTTAATTTTTACATTAGCATTCACCTGTTTAACGTTGGGTAGTATAAAACGAATCTGACCTCTTCAGTGAGAAACACTTGTATAATTAATATTTCACCAAGTATAGTAAATAGTTGAGTAGTGTAAGCTAGACTAATAAAAAATATATCATGACAACTGTTGATCAGCCGTCGTTCATTCATATCAGCCCTTAGAAGTATACTGCTGAACTTAGGCCTCCCCAATAGATTTCCAGGAAAAACGATTTTGATTTTGTCCCATCCATCCACCAACTTCCCGCGATATTTACAATGTCGTCAGTCGATCGGGTGAGGGGTCGTCCTACGCTTCGTTTTCCTATCCTTGGTCGCCATTCAACAACTTTTATTACCCAACGGTTATCAGTTCTGCGACCTATATGGCCTGCCCATTGGCACTTCAACTTGCAAATTTTGAGTGCTTTGTCGGTGACTTTGGTTAGTCTACGGATTTCCTCGTTGCGGATTTTATCACGTAGTGAAACACCCAACATAGCTCTCTCCATAGCACGTTGCGCGACTCTGAACTTGTGTAAAAGGCCAATAGTTAGCGACCGAGTCAGTTCCAATAAAAAATCCAATCAATAAGGATCAGCCGTACCTTAGACTTATTATCGCCGTCGACATCATCTGACAAGTCTTTGATGCCCAGTTCCAGTTTAGTCTTCTCCCGCAACAGTTGTTGCTGTTCCGTGGATAGTATGTCTTTCTCTTCGCGGGTGGATGCTACTTCTTTACGAGCATCCTTCAATTTTCTGTAATAAATATATGAACTTTGTATGAACATGCATGCGCTTTACAAAATATTAACTGTTCCGAGAAGCTTGTTAAGTTCATAGGCTGCCTAATGCCTACAAAATTCTCAAATGACTACTAAAAATACTCTGGGTCTAGTGGCTCTGGGAGCTGTAGACCTTGCGAAAATTATTCGAAATGACTGAAATAAAAAAAAAAACGTTTTTTTTTTAATTTCCAAAAACGGAATCTACAAAAAAAACTATATAGTTATAGAACCTGCTCACAAAATTACACGAGATTCGGTTGAGAAATGCGACCTATAAGAGAACATCCGGATAGACGCCGAACATATGAAAGCATTTTCACCTATGCGGAAATAGAGACACTCGCTTCGCTCGGTCAATAAACGGACTGATGATTGCTACAGAGTCACGAGGAAATTTTTACTCGCTCACAGTGATGCTTTAGTACTTGGGACAGTTCAGATGGAGACTTACCCGGCATTCATACAATCTTCTCAGTTTAGTCGGCCGTATCCACAAGACATGGTCAATACGTGTGGAGCCGGATAAGCTGGTTTCCTCATTATGTTTTCCATTACCCATTAAAATCACTAATTTTGAAAATATGTGAGTGCTGTACGCATACATTTTTGTAAATCTATTGTGGCTTTGTACCCGGCCGTGCACCCACCACCGGATTCAAAGCCACAAATTTAGGATCGAAAGGCAAGGTCCACTATATCATCAGTACTTTCACAGTTAAGCACGCCCTCCAAACTCCGAAGCACGAAACTCTTAAGATTTAATATACTAAGTGACTAATGAAATGAAATAAATAATTAATAAACATATTGATGGACAATGCACACAACACCATCTAGCCTCAAACTAAGCATAGCTTGTAATATGGTGACTAGATGGCTGATAGAATACTTTACATACATAAGATACTTTATAACACCCAGATACAGAACAAACATCTATGTTCATTGAGGGAATTGAACCCTCAACCTACAGCCCACAAGTTTTAACTTACTAGTAACTATATTTAACCTGTTTGTATCCCGGACATGTTCTTGTGCCTCCCTCACCAAGTCGGCGTAATGTTGTTGCTCTTTTCCACTATTAGCTCTGACCTTCTCAAGCTGAAACAGAAGTAAAATGAGCCTGGTAGTTTGGCTGGCTGGGGTCAAGTTAGCAGGGGACAAATGGATCAGCGGAGCCAGCAAACAAGCATTCGGCCCGGTAAGAGGTTACCGTAACCTATGAATACCCACACATTGCCGGCCCCAGCAATAAGTTATTTTTGCGTTTGGCCTAAGATACAATCTCTTCTAAATTCTCATAGAAATTTCATCAAGATCCATCAGATGTTTAGCTACGAATAGGTAACAAACAAAAAAACAGACATACAGAGACACTTTCGAACTCATAATATAAGTAAATTGATGCAATGAATACTTGAATCTCTTGATGTAGAATTAGAACTCATTGCATACTTTCAATATGTTATTAGGATAGTATACCTCTTCTAACTTCCTCTTATTCTCGCGATGTTCTGTATCGTAGATAATAAACTCGAGCACTCGCCGCGAGCGGTCCCATTTCTGATACTCCTTCAGTTCCTCCTTCTCCTCTTCAAGAGTTTTCAGACGCTCCTCTATGGTTTGAAGGAATTCATTGATCTTTTCAACCTGTGGAAATTACTAAATAGAATCATCGATCCAACATAAATATAGCACATAGTAAAAAAACATTCCTACGACGGTATAATCCCCAGGAGATATCCTTTTCAGATATAGTTACTTAAATCTTTGGTGCTAGGCTAGTATCTAAGGGGTAGCCAGAGACACGTCCCTCTTCTTCTCGAGTCCCTAGTTCATTCGAACCAGTGGTAAAAGGATTAAAGTGCGCCTCAAAGGCTGCTTTCGTGCACTTGGCGCACGTCTTTTAATAAAAGGACATTTTAAACGAAAACTCATTATTTTTTAGTTTTGATGCAATTTTATCAGAGATGCTCTCTGATAAATAATCTCTCAATATTTTTTTTGGACGATGTTTAGGTACTGCACTACGACGTGACATGTACTAAGAGCAAGGAGCATAGTTTGGGTGTGTTTGTGTGCATTTACGTAGAGGCGCACGATTTTAAAGCGCTTCAAGTACCTAAAATAAAGACAGAAACGGCCGAGAAAGTTGATAAAATTACGCCGTAGGAGGCGTTGCCTGGCGAGCCGGAGCCGCTCGTCGTCGCCGTCGCAGAGCGTCCTTATTCTGTGCGTGTACTTATTCTGACATTTCATTTGTAAAAACAAAACCCTAGAAATGTAACAGACACGGCCGGTAAAAATAAAATAAAGTAAATAATAATAATAAATAATAAAGTAGCTCGGTAAGTTGTGAGCTGATAACTATTTAGTTACTGTATTTTTGACTGACTTTGATAAGTTATGCTTAAGCATGCTCTACACGGTTTGAAACCGCAGTTTCTACCAAGGTGACCTTGGTAGAACGTTTTCTGTCTACACGGTTTTAAACAAACCCCAAACTTAAGTGTGTTTAAAACGCTCGTGCTGAATTGACGTGTGCAGTATGCTTGTAATGCACTATAACAATTTACAAAGAGGCCATGGCTCCTTATCCTTTCAAACCGTGTAGAACATGCTTTATAATAAATATTACTATTTTTTTTTACTTACTAATTATTATTATTTATTTTTTATTTTTTTAATTATACGCGCTTTTATTAGCTTGGTATGTATGTCTATTAATCAGTATTATCTTTAGTTTACATAAAAACGATGTAATACAAAGATCACCGCAAGGTAAACTTGCATAGCCTTTTATTGTAAAATCATTATTTTTGTAATTTTCAGTGTCAATAAAGAGTTATCTATCTATCTAGATATATATTTTAGACAGTCACACTAAAAACTTCAGGCATGGTGAGTGAGTCATCAGAAGTGTGAAATTTTGATACACACCGCAGAATTGCGAAATCGGTTTCATCTGGATCTAGATGTATTAATATATAGACTGTCACACAGGTCTTTAACTAAAACACCAGAGTGGCCCATAATATGTTTTTATGTTATTTCCCTATATCAAACTATTTTTTCAAATGACAGCTGTCTGAAGCAATAATTATAAGCAAACAGATTTACCTTTCCCACAGTCTCCTTGAGAATGGTGACAGATTCTTCCCTCCGTTCATCATAAACCCTGGTACCGGCGACTTCACGAAGCAGCTTCAATCTATGGGAGTCAGGGGCTATGGCCATTTGATTGATCTATGAAATTAGAAGAGACTTATTAAAAATTTGATTTTTGAAATTTGAACTTTAAATTCGAATTATATTGTTTGAATTGATTTTATGATAAAATTATTATAAATTAATTAAATGATTACCATAACTTTTAAGCAGGCAACATTAAATACATTAAACTTAAATTTAAAATTATTGTGTCTAATACCTTCTACATTATTAATTTGAGTATGTATATTTTATCACAGTAGGTAGATTAGTAGTTTAAAGAAAAGAAAATTACGCACCTTGCTAAAGAGAGTAATTAAAGCACTCGTGTTAATTTAGTGCCCTCGCATGCGTTTGGGCACCAACATAACACTCGTGCATTAATAATTCACTTTACGCTCGGTGCAACAATCTACTATTTAAAGTCCTAAGCAACAATGAAATATAGCGCTTCACATTTTAAACAAAGTATACCGTACAGTCCGTAGGTATAGTATTAAATATTCACAAAACAATTCTTGTATATATGCATAACAATAATAATATAATAATAATACCGGACATTTCACATAGCATCATCTGGCCTCAAAGTAAGCAGAGCTTGTGTTATGGGTACCACATGACTGATATCATCATCATCATATCAGCCTTTATGAAGTCCACTGCTGGACATAGGCCTCCCCAATAGATTTCCAGGAAGAACGATTTTGAGCTTTCTCCATCCACCGACTTCCTGCGATCTTTACAATGTCGTCAGTCCAAAAGACTTAATCGTAAACTAGGCATCTATGCAATGAATTTTACTAATTGTAAAATAACCCTACAACATGCGTTATCATGTCTATCTTACGAAGAAACTGAGGAGTTGTTGGCTGTAGTAAGATAAGTAATGTTTTAAACATTCTACCTACCATTATGTTTAAATTAGGTTTTCGCTTTGTTTGTCTTTTACATGAACTTATATCACCATCTATATTGTAACTTGTTTATTTTATTTTATCACATAAGTTTACAGTTTTTTTTGTTTATTTACATACCTATAAGTTAATATTATTAGTCTTATCCAGCCCGAGACACAGGTTTTCCTAGTTCGGGCATATTGTAAACAGTTACCTAAGTATAGTTACATAATAAGTATTATACTGTAATAATAAATATTATTTTATCTGTTGTAACCCGTAGCTCTAAGGTAATGAATAAAGATTTATTATTATTAGTCCATCGGGTGGGGGGTCGTCCTACGCTTCGTTTTCCTGTCCTTGGTCGCCATTCGAGAACTTTTACTCCCCAACGGTTATCAGTTCTGCGAGCTATATAGCCTGCCCATTGCCACTTCAACTTGCAAATTTTGAGCGCTACGTCGGCGACTTTGGTTCTTCTACGGATTTCCTCGTTGCGGATTTTATCACGTAGCTCTCTCCATTGCACGCTGCGCGACTTTGAGCTTGTGTATGAGGCCAATAGTCTGCGACCAAGTCTCAGTTTCATATGTCATCACTGGCAACACGTCACTAATTGTAGACTTTCCTCTTGAGGCTCTGCGGTATCTGTGACGAGAAGATGTGCCTTAATTTCCCGAACGCTGCCTATCCGAGTTGGATTCGTCGGCTGACCTCTTTGTCGAAGTTGGACTTGCCTAGTTGAATCGTCTGACCCAAATAGACATAATGGAGTCGTCCTCAAAAATGTGTTCAACTACAACACAAACGAGGACGTCATTGGTGCTCTATGGGCCCAGAATAGGAAAATGCTACAAGACCTAGGTAAGGACCAAACCAAGACGGAAATCCTTTTCAGGAAAAAGACCCGAAACCCACAGACGGGCCACGTGGTCATGAGGGTGCCCCCTAACATGTGGAAGCGCTTGATCGATGCAGGGTCTGTTATGATCGACCTGCAGCGAGTGACGGTTGCGGACCAGTCGCCATTAATCCAGTGCTCAATGTGCCTGGGTTACGGGCATGGGCGACGGTTCTGCAAGGACACCGTCGCAAAGTGCAGCCACTGTGGTGGGGCTCACATGAGATCAACGTGTGAGGCTTGGACTTCTGGTGAAAAACCAGAATGCACGAACTGCAAGCACGCCAACCAGTCCAGAGCCGACCACAACGCATTCAGCGATGAATGCGTGGTCAGGAAGAAATGGGAGGCTCTGGCCCGATCCACGGTGGCGTATTGCTAAGGTGGTCCCGGGCACAGTATCCAAGACAAGAAGGGAAAACGCCAAGGGGCAATACGTACACCGCACAACACAAACACACAATAGCAATGACAACTTGGTCCCTTTTCATGAGAAAAGGGCACAGTTTCAGCGCGACAACAACACTGAACAGATACACAACGTATACACACACATTTTGCCACACATTAGAAACAAACACAAACACAGAAACACAAACGTGCGGGGTAAGTATCCCCAAAATGGTATACTACACGTTTTGGCAATTAGAGCAGCTAGTGCTCTAATATCTGAAACGTATTCTGAGCAATGCGCTTCTCAGTATTAAATAGTATTGGCTGTGATAACATGTTAGAATAAGTGTAGTATAAGTGATTTTTCTCTGTGATACATTGTTAGATATTAAGTATAATAAGTAGCAAATAGCCCTGTATTTTAAATTGTGTAAAATCCTGTTTTCTGTAATTTTATTGTCTGTTTTTATTTATGTCACCCCACGCGGGTTCGAATATGCTTTTAACCTGTTTTTAACCACACATTGACTGACAAAGACTCTGATTATGTCAGAGGATATCACGCACAGGGGTTAGGGTTTTAGTCGGTAAGAGTCCGACATAACCCGCAAGGGTATCCATGAGGATTTCCCCCCCCTAAGGCAAAAAAAAAAAAAAAAAAAAAAAAAAAAAAATAGACATAATGGTCTACAACTTCGATTATATCGCTCCCAACATGTACCGGTACGGGTGCAACATGAGCATTTGACATGATTTTTTCTTTCTTGCTCATGTTGATTTTAAGAACCACATGTTGTGAGACGATATTGAGGTCGCTGAGCATTGTGCCTAGATCTTCCAGCGATTCTGCCATGAGGACTATATCGTCGGCAAATCGAAAGTGAGTGAGGCGTTCGCCATTGATGTTGATACCATGTCTATGCCAGTACAAGAGCTTGAAAACCTCCTCCAATGCAGAGGTGAACAGTTTCGGAGAAATTACATCTCCCTGTCTCACCCCTTTATGCAATGAGATTGGATTCGTGCTCTGGTCCTGGAGTCGGATAGACATGGTGGCATTACTGTACAGACATTTCAACACTTCGATATACCGATAGTCGATTTGGCACCGCTGGAGTGAACGCAACACTGCCCAGGTTTCGACAGTATCCGTTCGGATTCGTATAGGCTGACGTCCGGAATGTCTTCAGTGTAGTGTCGGGTTAGGCGGGCTCTTGCATCGCTAGTCGTGCTTGTAGCAGGACTTTGAGGTGTACAGTTCATAGAACTTCTCGAGCTCTCGTAAAATTTCTGGCTTCGAGGAAACGATACTGCCACTGTCGGTCTTCAGCTTTGTCAACATGCTTTGCCCAATAGACAAATCTCTCGCGAACACTTTGGAACCCTGATTGCGCTCTATCGCGTTCTTTATACTATAAGTATTAAAAAGACGCAAATCGCGTTGCATAGACATAGAGATCTGTTTATTGAGCGTGCTGTATTTCGACATGTCCACTAAAGACTGCAGTTTCATTTCGCTACGTTCTGCCATGAGTTTTAGAGTGTGCTCAGAGAGTTTTTGGGTTCTACCTTTGCGCTGGGTCTTACAAAACTTTGAGCCAACGGCATGGACAATTTCCACCAGCCCGTCATTTAATTCATCCACGGATCCGCATTCGGCAAGGCATTGGAAGCGATCTTGGAGTTCCAACTGCAAGCTCTCGGGGATTTGGATTTGGGCAGGACTTGGGCGAAGAGTAGATTTCATCAGACGGGACCTTTCAAGCTTTACGTTAAGATTTAATGAGCCTCTAACCATTCGGTGATCACTGCCGGTTTTGACCCTGTTGATCACTGAGACAGACATTATAAAATATTTGCTTTTTTGTTGTCATGATAAAATCTATCTCGCGTTTGTGTCCAGGGGGGGTGAAGCCATGTCCATTTTCTGGACGACTGCTTCTTGAAAAAGGAGTTCATCATAAAGAGTCCCTCCTTTTCCATTAAGTCGGCAAATCGCTGACCCCATTGGTTCCGCTGTCCAAATCCAAATTGCCCCATTCTCAGTTCATTGCCGTTCCTCTCACCTAACCGTTCCCCCATCACAACTGTAAAGTGTGTTTTCGAGGCTTGCATGGCATTTGAAATGTTATCATACATAGCCTCCACTTCATCGTCTGGACGTTTCAGTGAGGTGCGTACACTTGTATGACCTTAAGCGAATACCGTTTGGTTATTCTGAGTATAAAGTATACCACCCTGCTTGACACGCTTTCGATCTTTACAATGTTGTTAACGAGGGACTTGTGGACGAGAAACCCGACACCGTGCTGAATAACTGATGCCCTCTCGGTAGTAGAATAAGTTGCCGGAATTTAGGGTTATCGTGTCCTTTCCCTCTCTTCGAACTTCTGATAACCCTATAATATCCCAGTGAAACTTTTTAACTACTTTTTCCAGCTCTATCACCTTCTCGTCGGTCCTCAGTGTGCGTGCGTTGTATGTTGCCAGGGCCAGGGGTCGTTGGGTTTGGTAGCAGGACCTCTGCCGGAGATTCTTCGAACCCCCTGTTCCGCCGTTACCGTGGCCGCCACCTATGCCAGGAATAGCGGAACTGCCGGGAACTGGGGGCCGTCTTCTGTTTGTGTCTGTCATTTGGGGGTTTTGCCATAGTCACCACGCTTGGCAGGCGGATTGGTGACCGCAGATTTAGAGTTAAGTACTCGGGGGGTGCTGCTGCCCAATCCACCGGTGTGTTTTCCCTTAGTCGCCTTTTACGACATCCACGGGAGGAGATGGAGAGGTCCAATTCTATGCCGGAACCACCACGGCACGCATTACATGCAGGGGGGGTTTCGGGGGCGATAAATTGATCTAGCAAGGGTTTTTTTTAGAAAACGTCGTTTTATCCGTGTTTTATACTGAGCAAAGCTCGATCATAAAGGTACTTAAATTAAACCATCATAATAGTGACAACATTATTCATCAACAACATGCACTGCAAAATATGACAAATGTCATGTTAGTGTTTACTTTGTGTACAAATTAAATCTAGTAAGGATTATTTTTGGTTGTCTTGAGAAAATCATTGCACTCTTATATTATTTATTTTACTCAACTTATTTCCCGTTTTATTATATTATTTTATATTTAAATAGAGCTTGAGTTATTGACTTGGTGTGAAACGCTTGACACTGGCAAAATTTTAATTATTATGACACATGCCATTAAGGAAGAAGAAGAAGAAGAAGTAGTATGATTATGAAATCATAATCATCTCTTGACTCCCCATGATGTCTTGAATCATGAGTTGACTCCCCTAAAGATTTCCATTTATTTAAGATATAAATGCCAAAATTTCTTATCATATTTTTTTAACTTACTTTTCCTTGCTTCACTATATAATATGGGTTTGAGTTGGATAACCCAGCACTTTCTAGCAAGTTGAGAACTTCTGATCTCGGCACAACCTTCTTGTTGAGGAAGAACTGGTCTTTCTTTGAACCAATGACTCGTCTTAAGAAAATTTCATCTTTTTCAATCTGAAAGCATAATTTATAATAAACAGTTAATTCGAATTTTGAATAATAACTGCAAAAAAGGGTATATATCAGGTTGAACTTGTTATTGGCATTCCACATACATGTACCTTCATGTATAACTTTTTATTATCGTATATAAAACTAAAATAAAATAAATAAATCAAGGTTTACGAGAGCTATGGAGTGAGGTCAAACACAGGATGCCTTATGGGCTAAAGCCACTACAAAATAGTCACCCCTGAATGGTATAATTATAATAATAATAATAATAATCCCGGACATTTCACACAGCATCATCTGGCCCCAAAGTGAGCAGAGCTTGTGTTATGGGTACCACATGACTGATATACTACTTATATACTTTTTTTATTGTAAATACATACATATTATACATAGAAACACCCAGATCTGAGACAAATACTTGCAGATCATATAAACATTTGTCCCGCGGCGGGAATCCAACCCACAACCATTTGCGTCTCAGCCAGACCAAAGCCCACTGCGCCACAAAGGTCGACAAATAAACTAAATAAATCAAAAATGAAAGTTCTGTATGGTCATTTTATAAGAACATCATAACTTTTTGGTTACCTTAAAGCCGGTGGAGACACAGTTAGTTAAGAGTACTTACCTACTTACATACCAAATGTTTCTTGTTTAAACAACTAAGCTATGCAAATAATTAACGTGTTTGTTTTTCCCCCGGGAAGTGATGCGGGTCAAGGTCTAGTCTGAAAACCAGCGCTACTTTCTTAGCATCAACGCTGAGGTTGGACCTGTTTGGACATACCATACACGGGGAAAGGACTAACTGTTTTTGAACGACAGTTAGTCTACCTACTATTAGTATACAATTGTACAAGTCAGATACTGAATTGTACATCAGTGAATAGAATTGTGTTTTCTTTTTTTGTTTCTTTAATTACTTGCTTGTTTTTACTGTATTATCAATTTCCGCGTGTGTATATTGTACCACCACATGTTGTGTTTAGTTGTACCAAATAAAAAAGTATTTATTTAAATATTTATTCTATGCCAGAAACACAAACACAACCTAGGCCAGAAACAAGAATTTACATAGTGACTCTCTTATACATTAACACTGTATGGTCCCAGCTTTGAGAGAGCCTTGACAGAGCCCAGCCTTTGGGCGGCCTGTTAAATGTCAGCTACTCCCACATATTATGTAGTAATCATTCCAACTTGAAAACTTACAGGTATCCTATTGTCAGAATTGTCAAATATAATCTCCACGAATGCAGATATCACTCTTGGCCCGGTTCCTTCATGAAGCAGAGCCAATCTCTGCTCCGGTCTAAGATGCGAGAATTCATCACTCAGCACAAATTGAATTGCTGTAAAAAAAGGAAAGAATTGCTTTTTGTTAAAATTTTAGTGAACTTATCAACAGGTACAATCATTGGATAAGTTTAACAATGTTTTGTTGACATGCAGTACTGTTGTATGTGTTGGTATGATGCACTCACCATGGAAAAAGTTACTTTTACCCGATCCATTTCTCCCAACAACTACATTGTGTCGTTTGTCAAAGGGCTCCACGACAATTTGTTCGCGATAACTCTTGAAACCCTGGATAATCACCTGGAAATATATATTCTTGCTAATAGTGTCGGAGGCATAAATATTTACAGCTTCATCTTTTGGTGAGTTGAGAGATTTTACCTGTTTTATGTGCATATTTTCAGTAATTTCTTTGCGATGTAATATTAATTACGCGAGCATTTTATTTATTGTTTATTTATTCAGAAAAAACAGAAACAAAATACAACACAAACAAAAAAATAAGCCTAAAGCAACAGCAGAGCAGAGCAGACAGACCTCCCGCCATTTTAGGCTGTCACTGTCAGTTAGTCAATCCTAACCCAAAGTCAAATGTCTATTTGACTTTGAGATTCCGACGAATTGATAACCTCCTCCTTTTTGATAAAGTCGGTTAAAATTATAGATCCCGTCGACACCACAGTGTTCATAGGCTTAAGTAACATTAGATAATAAGCTGCAATGGGGCCCGCATATAGATACATTATTGTCGAAGAGACTCAGCTCTGCGGCATACGCTGTTAAAAAGATCCGTCATTTTTAACCGACTTTATCAAAGAGGAGGAGGAGGTTCTCAATTCGTCGGAATATTTTTTTTTCTTATGTATGTTCACCGATTACTCAAAAACGGCTGAACCGAGTTGGAAAATTCTTTTTTTGTTTGAAAGGGTATACTTCACAGGTGGTCCCATATAAATTTTATCAAAATCGGTCGAGCTGAAAAATTAACGAAAATCTAAAAATTGTATAGGTACATCGATGATGTTTTTATGTAGGTACTTCGATACCTCGCTGTCTCATTGGAGCGGTGCGTTTATTTGGCCTACCCATATTATATAATATACTTATACATAATTACGTTTTAAAAAACTAAAAAGAAACCGACTTCATTGAATGAAATTTGAGCCTATAATACATTTTTCGTGGAAAGTAGATGTATTTTGTATATATATATAATAAGGGTAGGCCAAATAAACGCACCGCTCCAATGAGACAGCGAGGTATGAAAATACATGAAAACATCATCGATGTATACAAATTTTAGATATTCGTTTATTTATCAGGTCGACCGATTTAGATAAAATTTATATGGGACCACCTGTGAAGTATCAAACAAAAAAAGAATTTTCCAAATCGGTTCAGCCGTTTTCGAGTAATCGGTAAACATACATAAAAAAAAAAAGATTCCGACGAATTCAGAACCTCCTCCTTTTTGATAAAGTCGGTTAATAATGATATCTCCTAAGACGTGGATTGAAATTATGTGATGTCAAGGACAATTTTGAAAAACTTGTGATTAATAATATATTTATTTGAATATGGATTCATATAATATTCATATGGATGTTTATAAAAGTCCTTCGCAAATAATGCATAAATTTCGAACAAATTTGATTACCATAAAAAAGGTTATAGTGAGTCAATCTTATCTAATAGCATGGACTTTTTTTAGTACTTTTAAAGAGGAACAGTTTAATAATACATAATTATTACGTAACTTAACCGTTTACGCAGCGCACCCAACAGAAGCTCTCAAAAAGCAATAATTTTTCCCGTTTTTGCAACATTTTCCATTGATGCTTTGCTCCTATTGGTCGGAGCGTGATGTTTTAAAGTCTAGAGCCTTCCTCGATAAATGAACTATTCAATACAAAAATATCTTTTACATTCCAACTAGTAGCAACTGAGATTAGCGCGTTCAAATAAACAAACAAACTTTTCAGCTTTATAATTGTAAAGAAATGCGAGTGAACCTTTTGTACCAGTAAATATGCACATGATCAGATCCTGGAGCATTCCAATTATGTATTCCTTTTAAGACATTTTGAAATAATTTAACATTTTTATAGGAAAACATATTTCATGAGAGATTGTTTTACCTGTTTCGTAAAATTATATTAGGTAGGTACCGCACAAGTATTGACTGGTACCTACGTAATAATATGAGCATACGATAATTATTTGGGTCTAATAAAGTAGACAACTATGTAAATTAACACCGACCTACCTAGAAATGTGGAAATTAAAATATAAATAATTCATGAGTTTGGATTGGAACATTTCACCTCACTCGGTTCTCGTTCCTGCTCCCTCGCGGCATAACATAATAGGACGGTACCTACTCAATAATTAGTATTTGAAAAAAGCCATATTTCAGTTACTTTGCATAGATTATTGTCATTATAATTCTAAATAACCTATTTATGAGAGTTGAACATGACAAGATCAAAGGAAAATATTGATTGTGCATTATTAAAATTACAAAATTTTGGAACATTTCAAACATTACAATTTATTGCTATATGTTTGCCACTTATAATGGTCTCAATGACCCACGTAAATTATGTATTCGTAGCTGAGGATGTAAATTATCGGTAAGTTGGACATTTTATCACTTATATTACGTACATAGTATAAAAGAAAGTTGCTTTCCGCTGTCTGTCTGTCCCGTTGTATGCTTAGATCTTTAAAATTATGCAAAGGATTTTGATGCGGTTTTTTTTAATAAATAGAGTGATTCAAGAGGAAGGTTTATATGTCTAATACATGCATAATATAGCAGAGAAATATTGATAATTTTAGAGGTTTCTAATGTGATGTCGTAAATAAACACATTTTTTGCGCATACATTGCAAATGTTGGCTGATGTATCAGCATTGCACCCGTGCGAAGCCGGGGCGGGTCGCTAGAAATGATAAATGTTATTGGACATGTTTAACACCGCCAACAAAATCACACAACACACAGCTAAGATTTGACTAAGATTAAGATTTGATTTTAAGATTTGAATAAAATACCAGTCTGGTTTTCGGATAAGTTCCAGAGATTATGAAGAACTACAAACTAATAACATTTAAAGAAATAAATATTACTTAAATATATTAATTTATATATTTGTGACGGTATGATTCAAATATACATAAAAAAATACAAACAATACTTAGAAAAGCCCATCACAAAAAGGGTCCAACTCAGCATTTGCTGGGTAGCATTAGCAACCATCAAGCGCTGGTCTTCCGTTGGATCCTGATCGGATGAGGCATGGATTTCAGCTTTTGCTGCTAGGCTAAACACATTAAATTGCTTGTTTTAATTTTTTTTTAAATTAACCACCAATTTATTTATTTAGGCAAAAAAAGATTCAATGAAGATAATAGTTATTCAAATAATTGATCAGCCATCTCGTGGAATTATTCTACCCATATTTTAAAATATGTGTAGATGTTTGTATATTTAAGTTAAGGCATATTTTTATATTTGTTTGCGGCCCAATCACACTGCAACTTCTGAACGGATTTGGATGCAACTTCGTATACATTATTTTGTGACTCAAGAGCTGGCTCCAATGCAATCTGGTTTAGCGTACCTATTAGCATTGCCACGCCACGTATTAGCATTCAACGTGGTAATGCCGCCAGTGTCTTGGGAACACTACCCTCTTGCAGTGATCTGGATCAGTTGAGCTATCTATAGATCGTTTTAAACAGTCCTCAGATAGCTCAACTGTTTTACATGTATTTTTTATTATTGTAGGTATATTATTCTGTACATTTCTTGGTAAGGACCAAATTTTTGTCATTTCGAGCAAGGTAACGGTGGTATCTTACCTTGAAATCATAATATTCAAAAAATGTGTAAACTCAGGTGAGTTAAGACTTGATTAATAAAGCTTTACTTAATTATGCACTTAGTAGGTACCTAATTCAAACATAGGTTTCATTCACAAACTTTCTGTAAAATTAATTTTAAGTAAATCAAGATACTGAATCCATTTTAGTTTTTCATACAAAACGTGAGTGTCCCAACTCGGACTCCTCTAGGTTATTGCTATTTAATTCAAAAAGTAGTTTTCTGTTGCAGTTCAAAAAGTATATATATTAACTAAACGTTTATATTAGTAGGGCCTCATTAAACATTATAGTTTAATTATAATCATAATAATAACGAGTGTCCCAAATTTCGTTCTGTTTTGCGACTCAGTTTTGCAACAGCATAACATGATAACATGTTTTTTTCCAATCGCAAACTGTATCTTGACTAACTAACTTCAGGCCAATTCCGACATTTTATTTTTCGTTCAGTTGAAGAAACGTGTTTGGGGTCCATGTGTGTCGATATAAATCGGGATTTTCCGTAAGACTTTTATAGTGTTTTTTGTCATTTTTTGTTACTTTGCATTCATAATTCTATGAGTTTATTTTGTCTATTATTGGAAAACTTTGATGTGTACCTATTCATTTACCTAGGTGTTTATTATTTGCAGTGTGATTTTTTTCTTTGCTGGGTCGTTGAGTTTTTTGATCCTGTGTGCGTCAAATGACACGAAATTGTGCGACGTATCACACTAGAATATTATAAAGGTACACAATATTATTTTGTGAAGGTCTTTTAGTAATTCACATCAGTACCGATTTTTATACAGGATTAGTGGGTTTTCTGTATTTGAAATAGGCTACTTTATTGTCCAGGTAGATACCACGCGAGCAAAGCAGAGGGTGGATGCTTACAAAAAAAAAAAAAAACATTTCAACAGATGTTTTATTTTTGACTAGTAGATTCGTTGTATTTGCCATATTTTCATGAAAGTAATTTTGTTCTATGTAATGGGTCAATATATTCTTTTTCAAACAAATCACCAGAAAAATGAAGAAATGAAAAAGAAGAATGCTGAAAGAATGAAAGCTACAAAAAGAAAAATACAAGATATGGACGAGAACGAAAAGCAAACGATGAGAAAGAAATAGCAAAATACCAAACGTAAAAAAAATTTTAAAAATTGAAAAGAAACACCCTATAAAACATAAAAACATTTTTTTTATGTACCAGCTTAAATAAAGTAGACAGCTCTTTATTCGTTTTTTAAATATTGTATAGATACTCTATACAATATTTAAAAAATCGAATTGCGATGCTAGAAACATCATCATTACATAGTATAAAACAAAGTCGCATCTCGCTGTCTGTCTGTCCCGTTGTATGCTTAGATCTTTAAAACTATGCAACGGATTTTGATGCTGTTTTTTTAATAGATAGAGTAATTCAAGAGGAAGGTTTATATGTATAAAACATGCCTAATATAGTAGAGAAACACTGAAAATTTTAGAGGTTTCTTATGTGGTGTCGTAAATAAACACATTTTTTTGCGCTTACATAGCAAACGCTGGCTGAACCCTACGAGATAGATCAAAATAATGTACTACAGTATTGTACACCCTCAAAAGGACTACAAAAAAGTCCGTGATGGTATATGGCTATCTCTTAGGGATAACCATTCTGTAGTACCTATGACTAATTAGTATCAGCATTGCACCCGTGCGAAGCAGGGGCGGGTCGCTAGTAATATATAAATATAGCAAAAGTTTATTGTAGGTACCTATTAACAATTTATTACTTTATATTATTTAGGCCAAGCACACAAATACGTATTACCAACTAATGAGTAGATAAAAGAGAGATAAAAACATGACTTGGAAAAATTACTAAACAAAAAACTTAGCTAGGTCAACATACTTAGGTATTATGATATTTCAGCTAACACAACTAACAAAACTTTTGTGTGATGTTTAGTGGAATACCTACCATGTTAAATACAAGCTATTAGGTACATCAGTTACCATCTATTTATCACAATTCTATATTTTGTAGCTAATACAAATACAAATACAAAATATTTATTTCTTAAAACTTAATATATGATACATTTCATGGGTGTGGGATCCTCTTTTAAGTATATTAAATACCGTGTTAGAGGGTCTCGCTCTTCCGTAGTACAGTTATATACATTAAATTAAGTTAAGCAAATAAATAAGATAAAACACAATGTAGGTTAAATTAAATGATTGTTAGTTACATTAATTAGTAGTACTTTAGATAATTATAAAGTAAGTTAAGTTATGTATGTACATTTACATTCATTGTGTGTACATACATATATGTGTGTAGTGTTTAGGCGCTCCTGAGCACCGGTCTGCCACGAGCATGGGTAATTCAGGAGAGCGCAGAAGAGTATGTATGTGTGAGTGTGGATGTTTGTGTGTGTGTGTGTGTGTGTGAATATGTGTGTGAGAATATGTGTGGGAGTGTGTATATGTTTGTGTGTGTGTGTTGATTATACGAAACAATTTCTAGGAGTTTTTCAAGTAGCTGTTTATTATCCCTAAATAACTATAATATTAATAAATATTATAAAAAAAATTAAGGTAGGTACATTTACTAATGTGTAATTCAGATGCGTTTTATATTGATTCAGGTGTCTCGTCCCAGAGTGTGAATCTGAAAATCCAACAATCGATAAGCCAGTATGGTGGCCAGAAAATGTTGACACAAGATGTATCAAACCAATAATTAATATGAACGCTAGCAAACACAAATTCGCTAGGGATACGTCCTGTGGTAATGCCACTTATGGAGAACTAACTGTGTGCAACAAATGGGTTTATGAGAATAATAATTCAATAGTCTCTGAGGTACCTAAGCATTTTTTTTACAACTGATACGAGTTTTTTACTTTTTGTTTTAACAGTGTTAAACTATTAAAACCAAAGAAAGTAACTACTTGTCGTGTAGGTACTTATCCACGACAATAACATAATAATAATAATTTTTCAGCTTAATCTTGCTTGTCAATCTTGGAAAACTACACTTGTGGGAAGTGTACACAACGCTGGAATGGTTGTTGCGACGTCGTTCACGGGCTGGATAGCTGATAAGTAAGTTTTACCTTCATCTTTATTTAAAGATTAAATTAATGGATTGTTATATTAAATTGTCTAACTTACTTACTCTCATTAATAGGATCGGTAGAAAACCTACAACAATAATTTGTTCAATTGGAGGATGCATTGGAGTCATGAAAGTATTTTTGACAAATTACTACGGTTACTTGGTTTTGGAGTTTATTGAATCTATTATGACATCAGGTCTTTATACAGTAGCTATTGTTTTAAGTAAGTTCATTATATTTGTTCGGTTTTAAAATCTAATAAAAATAATTATGTTTAGTAAAGATTTACTTAATATTAGGTTGGGGAAAAAGTCGTTTCGCATTATAGTATCTATGAACTTGTAATAAAATCTCTTTGGCTATACTGTATTTGTATCTGGCTGGTTTTGGTATCATTAAAAGTTTAAATTTTAAAGAACATAATTCCAAATTCAAATTAGGAAAATGTGTGATTTTTATTTGTTTTTCGTACTGTCAAGATGAGTGAATATAATGTAGATATTCGATACATTTTAAAATTTTACTACACAAAAGGCAAAAATTCGAAAAAAAATTGCGATGTTTATGGACCTAGTGCAGTGTCTGTGAGAGTAGCACAAATTTGGTTTAAGCGTTTTCAATCCGGAAATTTTGATGTCAAAGATGCACGTCGCTCTGGTCGCCCTATTACGGATAAAATGGATGCCATTTTCGAAAAAGTGGATCAAGATCGGCATATCAGTAGTTACGACGTAGCTGAAGAACTGGTAATTGACCACAAAACAGTTTTGGCGCATTTGAAAAAAACTGGGTACACAAATAAACTCAATATTTGGGTACCTCATGAGCTCACTGAAAGAAACCTAATGAACCGTGTACTCATTTGTGATTCTTTATTACGACGTAATACCGAAACATTTTTGAAGAAGCTGATAACTGGTGATGAAAAGTGGATCACGTACGACAAAGATCGGCAAAGAACGTGCGAAAAAGGTCGTGGTCAAAGGCTGGTCAGGCTTCACAGACTGTGGCGAAACCCAGGTTAACTCGCAACAAGGTGATGCTGTGTGTGTGGTGGGATTGGAAGGGCATTATTCATTATGAGCTGTTACCACCAGGCAGGACCATCGATTCTGAACTCTACTGCGAACAACTGATGAGATTAAAGCAAGAAGTTGAGAGAAAGCGGCCGGAATTAATCAACAGAAGGGGTGTGGTTTTTCATCATGATAACGCTAGACCTCACACATTTTTAGCCACTCAGCAAAAATTAAGAGAGTTTGGCTGGGAGGTGTTAATGCATCAGCCGTATAGTCCTGACCTTCAGATTTCCACCTGTTTCGGTCTCTTCAGAATTCTGTAGGCAGTGTCAGGTTAACATCACGAGAGGACTGCCAAAACCACTTGTCGCGGTATTTTGATCAGAAGTCCCAAAATTTCTATAGCAATCAGATCATGTCCCTACCTACAAGATGGCAAAAAGTTATCGAACAAAATGGTACCTACATACTTTAGTTATATATAAATAAACTATGTATATTAAAAAATGATTTGAATTTTCTTAAAAAATGCGAAGAAACTTTTTCCCCAACCTATTATATTAAATACTTACTATCTATAAGCTATCTTTAATTTAACTGTTTCAGATGTATTTTAGATTATTGAATATTATTCTGTAATTATAAATAAATTATATTGTAAAATACCTATTTAACTGTCTTTTTTTTGCAGTGATTGAAGTCGGAGGTGAAACAAAGAGAGTATCAACTGGTGTAATATTTTCATACGCAGTATATTGCGGCGAAGTGGTATTCGCTTTTATTGCGATGTGGTTACAGTACTGGAAATCAATTATTTTGGCTGTATACGCTCCATTAGTTATATTCGTATCGTATGGTTTGATTTTGCGTGAGAGTACTCGCTGGCAAATATTGAGAGGTAAAATAAATCAAGCAAAAAATACGCTAAAATTAACAGCAAAATTCAATAAGATTGACATAACTGGAACGGAAATAGAGAACACTGACGCAAATGAATTAAGAAAAATATTAAAAATCGAAGAACAAAATAAAAAAGAGAACATCACGGTCATATTCAGTTCAAAAGAGATAATGTTAAGGCTAACTGTAGTTTCAGTTTGCTTCTTCACATCTAGTTTCCTCTATTATGGTTCTATTGTACACTCAGTACTTTTGCCGGGAAACAAATACACAAACTTCATTTTAACGGCACTCACATCTTTTCCTGGTGACTTGATAGCTTATTTTACCTTTCAAAAGTTTGGTCGAAAAATAACTTTACAGTGCGGATACATGTTATCAGCCGTTTTTCTATTTACACAATACTTCGTGCCAGAATGTGAGTATTAATAAACTTTAAGGGTATCTTATACCTAACTAAAAATAAGGAAGACGAATTTGAAAGGTTTATATGTTACATAATTTAATTTTGTTATAGCGCTGACCTGGTTGAAAGTAGTTTTATTTTTGATCGCAAAACTTGGAATTGTCATCTCTTTCACTGGAATATACACGTACAGCTTGGAGCTATTTCCCACAAGCGTGCGAGGATCTCTTCTTGGGTGGGGAAATACGGCTGCAAGGGTTGGCAGCATGCTTGCACCACTCACTCCATTACTAGTAATAATGCCCAATATTATAATAATACGTAGTTCTGTTATAATTTCATATCAAGGTATTTTAGTGTGTATAAGCGACTATCATTTTTTTAAGCATACTCCAGAGCTCTCTTAATGTCTATTTATGTATCTATACTTATAAATAATGGATTTTAATTTTTTAGTTGTGACATATTTATAACGACTGTTTTACTAAGTAGTACCTACTTTAATTTAACTTATCACCAAGATAGATATAACAATCACAAATCTAACCCTTCTAAGTATTTAATTGTCTAAAACGGAATGTAAGTACAAAAAGTCAAACAGACTATGCCGCGTCGGCGGCCGCGGCCCGCACTTGACACCGGCGTCACATTCGTTTCTTCGTTGCCGACGCATGCAGCATGCGTTATGCATGCTGCTTCAAGCGTCGGTCGTCTTGCGTCACAAGCTTTAATAAAGGCAGCCCCGGCACAATTTCGCATTGAGCGTGATTGGCAAACAGACAGATTTGAGATTAGGTAGGTATTTAGTTGGTGAAAAACCCATTGTTTTTTTTTATTTGATAATTTTACTATTGTTTTTCAGATAACGGAGCTTGACTCTTTGCCATATATTTTGTTTACTTCAACTGCAATTATATCAGTAATTTTTTTGACTTTTACACCGGAAACAAAGACGTTACCCATGTTCGATACCATAGCACAAATCGAAGCGTCTACAAGGAAGACCCCGAAAATAAACAATTAATTTAAAAACTTAATAAATAAAGTTATTAAGTTTTATTAACGTGTTTTCACTTGCTTGCTACAGTGCTTTTCGTAGCAAATCTTATTGGTGACAAAATAACTGGAATAGAGGGAGAAAAAGAAAGAAGGGTTATAATTTGTGAAAACGAATAAGTATTTGAAAAGTCACAAGAAAGAGTTAATCAAGTTTGTTCGTCTTTGCCACATTCCATTAAATTTTCTCTGTCTCTCCATGTTTTACCCGTCTAGTTGTTATTGACACTTTCAAACTAGTATTCCCGGTCCTCCTCATTTACTCGTCATCTTTAGAGCATTGTTTAGCATTGTTTTTGCTCACTTGATTCTTCTCTTGACATTTTATGATGCTAACACCTCTAATATGAATTCGTTTTTCTCGAGCTAGTCCATCAGGTAATTTAGTAAGACCCAATTTTGTAGCTGGCAGATGTGAAACATCGAAATTATTTTGTACAAGTAATAGGCATTAAAGTACAGATTAAGACAGGAACTAAATATGGCATGATGAAAAAATACAATATTACGAATTTGTACGACGGTTTAGGTAGGTATGCAAACAAAGTGTCGGAAGGTTAGGCAGGTTACGAGAGAAGACTACCTATACCTACTTTAATCTTCATACCTAGGTGAGCCTAGCTGTTTAGTCATCAAAATTCAAAATTCAATATAATCACAAGGACCACTTTGAATCGTCTTCTTACATGCTAGTGAATCTAGGTGCCGGTTCCTCCTAACCCCAGTTCAAGATGAATCCGGCAAGAAACTTGTCTGGTCTTAACACTTTTTTGTATGATCCTTGACAATTTTGTTACGGATGCCGAGTCGAGTTGGAGCAGATTCATCCCAAGCTTTTTTGTCATCTAAATATTCAGATATTTTATAATATGCTTAAATAGAGAATCTGTGTTTAATTACGTTTTTAAATTTGCCAATCGACAAATCTAACACGTCGCCTTGTTATAGAAGCGTACACATTGCCCTATAAAAGACTTATTATCTTTAGCGAGCCTAACAGTGGGAACAGCGAGTTTATCTTTATTCCTAGTGTTAATACTATGATAATCGCAATTTTTTTAAATAAATGAACATTTTTGTGCACATACATTAAACTCTCGTATATATACTGACAAGGCACTGTCTTAATATTAATTTCTTTAAACTTATTTCTAAGTGATTCTCTGGACCCCATGTTATAAATTAAACGAACAGCCCTCTTCTGCAACACAAATATGGTGTTAATATCAGCAGCACTCCCCCACAGCAGAATGCCATAAGACATAATGCTATGAAAGTAGCTGAAGTAAACGAGTCTAGCGGTCGCTAGGTCGCTAAAAAGACGGATCTTTTTGACAGCGAGCTGATTCTCTTTGACAATTTATCTATGTGCGGGCCTCATTGCAGCTTATTATCTAAAGTAATGCCTAAGAACACTGTGGTTTCGACGAGATCTATCTTTTCGTTTTTAATTTTTACATTAGCTTTCACCTGTTTAACGTTGGGCAGTATAAAACGAATGCATTTTGTTTTTTTCTCGTTAAGTAATATGTTGTTTACATTAAACCATGTTACAACTTTAGAGATTGTTTATATCGTCAAGATTAGTAAGTCGTCGCTTTAATTTAAATAAAAGTGACGTGTCATTAGCAAACATTACAATCTCGTGATCATCCTCTACAAGTTTAGGTAGATCATTTATATAAAAATAAAAACAAGAATGGCCCGAGTATTGATCCTTGTGGTACATCCATTTTTACTATTGACCCCGGAGAACACTCACCATATACATCTACTCGTTGTGTTCAGTCACTTAAGTAAGATGTGAGAAGCTTAGGTGAAACTCCCTTAACACCATAGTGATGTAGTTTGTTGATTAGAGTTTCATGGTGAACGCAATCAAAAGCTTTCGACAGATCACAAAAAATACCTAAGGCATCGCGTGATTCCTTCCTTGTTTGCCTAGAACCCATGCATAATATTACAATAATAAATAAAATAAATATTTTGTTCACAATGCTCACAACACCAATCCCAAACTAAGCATAACTTGTATTATGCTGACTAGATGACTGATAGAATACTTATATAGTTTTAAATATATACTTAAGATACTTTATAACACCCAGACACAGACCAAACACCTATTTTTTTCACAAAAATGTTTATCCTGGGAGGAAATAGAACCCTCAACCTATAGCGCAGAAGGCAGAGCTACTACTAACTGAGAGGACAGGCCAGTCAAATATAAAAATAATAAATGATTCCCAAATAATAGGTAAGTACGTAATACCTAAGTAGGTACATACAAGTACCCAACATACTTTAATAATGATTGCTACATTTGCACTTACCTATGTAAGTACCTACTCTTAAATGCAATTGTTAAAAAAAATACTTACCACAGATTGTTTAGGTAGGTATGTACCTAAATAAAACTTTAAACAAGTGTCGGAAAGTTAGGTAGGTATTTCGAGAAGTCTACCTACTTTAATCTTCCTACCTAGGTGAGCCTAGCTGTTTAATTTGTCTACATAGAACCCATGCATAATAAATGATTCCCATATAGTAGGTAGGTACATAATACCTACCTACATACTTTAATGATGACTGCTAGGTTGGAACCTACCTATGTACTTACTCTTGAAATGAAAAAAAATTACTTACCTAGCTACATTACTATTGGGGTTTGGGTGACAAAAGAAACACGTAATTAACGATTTGATAAACGGAATTTAATTAATCGTTATTATTTGTAGGAAAGGTGTGTGTGCTCTATAACAGAGCTTTAACCGGACTACGCAAAAGAAATAAGAACTATGCCTATTAAACCAGATCCTCTTGAGAACAATAAAGTACTGTGTCAGTAAATACTTATATGTATAAAAGAGCAAGACACGTCGGCGTGAGTTATGTTAGAGTGAGATAGATTTATTTTGTTATATTCCAACACGCCCCCTCAAAATTAATCCTCTTTCTCAAAACAAGTATTCAAAACTATTTACAAAAATAAAATCACACACCTTCCTTTATTTACCTGGGAATACAAATTATCTTGGTCCACCATATGATGCGCAGGATTAGGGAAACCCAGAAAACCTAATCAGACCAATTCGTCTATAATTCATTTAATTAAGGTTATGATATCTTATTTACTTAATTTTCACTCAAAACGGGATATTTACCATGGTATATGAGTTTTTCTGCTTCTCGATATTTCGGCACAGTTGCATGCGCCATGATCACGAGATAGTTTATCTCAGTGAGTGAAAATTATGTGCAAAACCATGATAGTTTTAAATCTTATTTACTTATTTACAACACCCCAAGTTTTTCTCTCATTTCAGAAAAATACACTGTCGTTAATGACTTCAAGATGTCAGCTAACTGATTACCTGAGGAAACATAAATCATTTTAATAACATTTTTCTCCACCTGTTCTCTAGAAAAGTGATACTTTATGTCAATATGTTTTGATCTTTTGTGACTTGTAGGATTATTTGCAATGCTTATACACCCATTATTATCCTCATAGATAGGAATTGCATTGGGTATTTCACTGTCAATGCAGGTCACTAATGATTTTAACCAAAGAGCCTCTCTTACCGCTTCAAATAAAGCCATGTACTCAGCTTCAGTGGACGAAGACGCCACTGTAAGTTGCCTCTTTGTATTCCAACATATTGTGCATTGTTCAAATAATTTAAACAAATAACCCGTAGTACTTCTTCTGCCTACTTCATCACTTGCCCAATCAGAGTCAACAAAGCCACTTAATATATTATTATGATTATAGTTATTACTGCGAACGTAAGTTAATTGTAGATCAATTGATCCTTTCAAGTTTCAAGTAACGTAATACCTTTTTTAAGTACGACCACAGTGAATCAAATCAAATCAAATATCTTTATTTGGAACTTAATAAAAGTACAGTAAACAATTTGGAAACGATGATATTCACAGAAGTATGAATACTGTGTCGCAAGTACCAGCGCCCTCCTCCATACCAAAGAGAACCGGGTTCTAATTTTACAGGACGTTTAACACTAAGATTAAACTAATATAAAGCTACTTATAACCTAAGTAGGATACAAAAAATGAATTTTCGAGAGTGACGGTGTGTGTGTGTGTGTGAGAGAAAATGTGTGTGGATGTTGTGTAGTGCTGTGCGTTGGTAAATTTTAGTAATTTATTAGTACATAATTATTCAGAAAACTGTAAGAGGGATTCAGTTTCTTCATATGATAAAGACAAGAGCCATTCCAAACACTTTAATTTGCATTTAAAGTGCGGTAGCGGATAGATGTTTAATTTATGGTTTATTCTGTTATACAACGACGGACTGAGGTAATGGAAATGTCGACTCGCTAGAGCTGTTCGGCGATTTGCAATAATACAAACAATGTCAGATCTTCTTCTAGCATTTACAGAATCAGAGTCATAAAATAATTGAGAGTGTTTATAAAGAATAGTGTGTTGAGTAAAAAGTTGTCGAATCGAGGGAACTTTGCATAGCGAATAGAGATCAAATGTGGGGAAAAGAATAGGTTTTTTTAGCATAACTTTAAGTATAGCACGTTGAGCTCTTTCAAGACGTGTTATCGTGCTTTTGACTGCAGAACTATATCATGTATAGTAAACAGTATGAAAAAATGGATTGAGCCAGTGCAACGTATATGGTTTTAAAAAAATGTAAATTCACTACAGATCTTAAAGTTCTAAATACAAATATCAGCTTTCTGGCTCGTGAAGTAGAGGATTTTATCTGATGGTCATAGCGCTATCGATAATGATTCCGAGATATTTTAATGAAGGTGTACTTTCAACAGCTATGCAATTACATGTATCTGGTATTGGATCTACTGGATAGACATGGGCCCGAATAGAGAAGGAGTGGGGTGGATTTGAAATTTTGTTGAAGGCAAACGGAATAAATTTAGTTTTTAAGATATTTATTACGAAGCCAGCTCATCACGATTCTTAATGAGTTTTCAGAGCGATGACGAACCTCTTGCCAACTTCGACCATTAACAAGGAGCGCTGTGTCGTCGGCATAAGTTATTATTTTGCAATTTGGTAGAGGAAGGGCACATAGTTCGTTAATATAAATTAAGAATAAGGGAGGTCCAAGGACACTACCTTGTGGTACACCAAACAAGACTGTCTCTTCTTTACTTTTAAAGGTATCAATTAAAACGTATTGCCTACGATCGGATAGATAGTCACTAAACATATCCAGAGCCACTCCAATACCAATATGTTCTAGTTTGGAGAGTAATATGGGGATCGAGACAGTGTCAAAATCCTTAGATAAGTCAAGGAAAATACCAAGACTCTTCTGCTTTTTGTCCATATTTTTTATAAACTGTATCTGTCAGTTCCAAGACGGTGTCTTGGGTAGATTTACCACTCCTGAATCCAAATTGATGTTGCGATAAGATATTATTATCGTTTAAATACTTAATGAGTCTAAAATTTAACAATTTTTCAAAGATTTTGGAAAAAACAGACAGTACTGAGATAGGTCTGTAATTAGTAACACTGCTCCGATCCCCACCTTTATATACTGGATGTACTACAGCCTTCTTAAAGGCGATTGGGAATACACCTGAAGATAGGGCAATGTTAAAAACATGTTTAAGCACTGGAATTAGTATGTGCCTAGCTGATTTTATTAATAACGTAGTTATACCATCCCAGCCTACAGCGCAGTTATCTTTAAGGCTTAGGATGATGTTTTCTATTTCTTTATCATCAATACTGTAAAGTGCCATGGAGTTTAAGAACGGGCGAGAGCTGGTATGCAAGGATGAGTATGGAGAATTAGTTTGACACGGATTTGCGTTTGAATGTGGTTGAAGTTGGATTTCTAAAGCAAGATTTATACCGACATTGGCGAAGAATGAGTTTACTGAGTCGACTGAAGAGGAAGGGTTATTTGCAAGAGTTAGCAAGTCTGATGAATCGGTTTTTTTTTCTTATTTAGGTTTACAATTTGTTTTATTAAATTCCAAGTAGCTTTTGGGTTTTTTTTTAACTTTTACAACTCCTTCTCTTCATATTCATGCTTTGATTTTTTCAAAACGTTATTGCAATAATTACGATATCTGTTATATATGGTTTTGTGGGTATCATTAAGGGGGTTTTGTTTGAACTTTCGGTAAAGTTTGTCTTTATGGCGGATGCATTTTAGCAAGCCTGGAGTTATCCATGGTTTTATAATACGTTTACGGCTAGGGATCAGTACTTCGCGAGTATGATTATTTATGATTGTTGTAATAATATTTGTAATAATATCAGTAACCATGTTTGGATCACTAATAAGCATTAGACATGAGAAATCTGTTTTTTGTAAATCGTTAAGAATAGCAGGCAAATCATTTCGCTTACAGAAACGTTTTCTGGTGTTTGATTTTATATTATTGGTATGACAGCAAAACAGAATGGGGGTATAATCTGTTATTAAAGAATCAAAGGTAACTATTTTCGGAATTAGCCGAGATTTATTATTTATTATGTGGATTGAACTCTTCTGATTGGTTGTCGGTTTTGTTTGACATCTTTGATAAAAAGCCGCGAAGCCGAGTCGCACAATGAGGTGGACAGATAAAACTATGGAAAAATATGGGATAGACAAGATTTTTCATAGAAGTTTAAATTATTAGATTTGTGGGGTCCAACATTGAACCCCAGTCAACTTTCAGCTAGTAAAATAATTCATGCATAAAATGTCAACAGTTGCCGATACTGCTTTATACCGCTAGATGCAAACCCGCCCACTTTGACGCACTGGTCTGGCATTGGCTGGCTGCTGCATCCCGCGCGCGCTGCGCACCCGCCGGGACCTGACGAGCGCCCCCGCGCCCTTGCTTCACCCTGCTGCTGCCGTCTGCCACTCGGTTGACCGCACCGCTTCGAGACACTCGCGCTTAGCTTTGCTTAGCCTCGCTTACTAGCATTTCATACTTACTTCCTTTGTAATCATTTAGTTATATGTTTCGTAATATACGTAGTCCGTACTGTAAAAAGTACTTATCTGCTTGTTCTATTTTTATCCGCGCCCCGTCGCGCTGCCATAGTACCTACATATAAATCCTAGGCCTAAAAGTTGGTGACCCTACGACGAAGAAAACGCGAAGTCAGATACCTACGTGTTCTGCTGTTTGTGTTTTGTGTGTTTTGTTTTTTTTAGGACCTTGTGGTGATTACCGCGCTCTCAACGCGCGTACTGTCCCGGATAGATACCCGGTACGCCACATCGAAGATTTTTCTCAGCACTTGAACGATCGCACTATTTTTTCTGTCATTGATTTGGTCAAAGCTTATCAACAGATTCCAGTCAATCCAGACGACGTGGAGAAAACTGCGATCACTACACCATTTGGTTTATTCGAGTGTCCATTCATGTCATTTGTACTTCGAAATGCGGCCCAAACATTTCAGAGATTTATAGATCGCATCGTACGTGGTCTAGATTTTTGTTTTCCATTTATAGATGACATTTTAGTAGCTTCTAGAAACAAGGCAGAGCATGAGGGGCACCTACGAACACTATTTTTACGGCTTAATGAGTACGGTGTGGTCGTTAACGTACAGAAGTGTAATTTCGGCCAGCCCTAACATTCCTTGGTTATTCTGTTTCGGGAGAAGGAGTTCGCCCCTTGGATGAGAAGGTACAGGTTATCCAGAAGTTCCCACCACCTCAGACTGTCAAAGGCCGGAGAAGATTTCTGGGAATGATAAACTTCTATCGACGTTTCTTGAAAAATGCAGCTGAGCTACAAGCCCCTCTCAACGATCTCCTGGTCGGTAGCGACATGAAAGGTTCTAAACCCATAACCTGGACTCCTGGTTTACTTGAAACATTTAACCTCTGCAAACAGAGTCTCTCGGATGCAGTGATGCTAGTCCATCCAGTTTCAGAAGCAAAATTGGCACTAGTTACTGACGCCTCTAACGTTTCTTTAGGAGCCGTTCTCCAACAACATGTAGAAGGTAACTGGCAACCCTTGGCTTTCTTCTCGAAGAAGATGAGCCCTACCCAGCAGCGCTATAGTGCCTATGATCGTGAACTTCTTGCAGTATATGAGTCCGTAAAACATTTCAGACATATGCTGGAAGCTCACCATTTCACGATATTCACTGACCATAAGCCGCTGATATTTGCATTCAAACAGAAGGACCAGAAGGGTTCTCCCCGTCAAATTAATCAATTATATTTTATTTCCCAGTGTACAACAGATGTAGAACATATCTCAGGTCAAGAAAATCTGGTTGCGGATACTTTATCTCGTGTAGAAGGAGTCAGTTCACCGACGGATATTAAGGACCTCGCCGCTTCACAGAAAGACGATCCTGAGCTACACTATCTATTAAAGGGTAACTCGTCTCTGAATCTGGAAAAGGTACTGTTCTCAGATGTACCTATTTACTGTGACACTTCTATGCCTAAACCTCGTCCCTATGTGACAGCTGCCCATAGGCGACGCATTTTTGAAACCCTGCACAGCCTGAGCCATCCCGGCGCTAAAGCTTCCATCAGACTGGTGAGTGAACGTTTTATTTGGCCAGGTCTCAAGAAGGATATACGAGTATGGGTCAGAGAGTGTATACCCTGTCAAAAATCAAAGGTAACCAGGCATACGATAGCTCCAGTTGGAAATTATGGACTCCCAGATGCACGTTTTTCAGAGGTTCACATGGACTTAATTGGACCCCTTCCAATATCTTCGGGTTACAAATATAGGTTAACGGCGATAGATAGATTTACTAGGTGGCCGGAAGTAATACCTCTTACCGACATTACAGCGGAAACAGTCACCCAGGCGTTTTTGTTGAACTGGATCGCCCGCTACGGATGCCCGAAGAAAATCGTCACAGACCAAGGAAGACAGTTTGAATCCCGTCTTTTTCACAGTCTAGCCAAGATGTGCGGTACCAAACTAGCAAGGACTACGGCCTATCACCCAGCGTGCAACGGTATGATCCAGCGCATGCATCGGACTTCAAAGGCAGCTATCATGACTCATGGCGGTAAGGATTGGATTTCCTCTCTCCCTATAGTCCTCTTGGGATTGCGAGCTGCATGGAAGGAGGACTTGCAGTGCTCATCTGCAGAGCTGGTATTCGGCGAGCAGCTACGAGTTCCTGGCGAATTTTTTACCTCTTCCTCTACCGAGGTTCAGTATCCAGACTTTATTAGTCACCTGCGTCAAAAGATATCTCTGCTGCGTCCCAGTCCAGCGTCTCATCATGGTCAACACAAGGTTTTGTACATAAAGACTTATCTTCTTCGTCTTATGTCTTTCTACGTCAAGATCTACTTCGTGGATCACTAGAGCCGCCTTATGCAGGCCCCTACCAAGTAATATCCAGAACTCCTAAGACAATTGATATTAAAATAGGAAATAAAACAGTAAAAGTTTCTATTGACAGAGTAAAGCCGGCCTTCATTACACAAAAGGATGATGTCAAACCAAAACAAGATGATGGAAAACAGCAACAACCGGCTACGGCAGTTGCGAACACTAACAACACAAATACCACAATTAACACACATACATCATGTACCACTACCACAAGGTCGGGTCGGGTAATAAGACTACCAGTACGATTTAACACTCCGTGTTATTCGTAAGGGGGTCCTGTGGGGTCCAACATTGAACCCCAGTCAACTTTCAGCTAGTAAAATAATTAATGCATAAAATGTCAACAGTTGCCGATACCGCTTTATACCGCTAGATGCAAACCCGCCCACTTTGACGCACTGGTCTGGCATTGGCTGACTGCTGCATCCCGCGCACGCTGCGCACCCGCCGGGACCTGACGAGCGCCCCCGCGCCCTTGCTTCACCCTGCTGCTGCCGTCTGCCACTCGGTTGACCGCACCGCTTCGAGACACTCGCGCTTAGCTTTGCTTAGCCTCGCTTACTAGCTTTTCATACTTACTTCCTTTGTAATCATTTAGTTATATGTTTCGTAATAAACGTAGTCCGTATTGTAAAAAGTACTTATCTGCTTGTTCTATTTTTATCCGCGCCCCGTCGCGCTGCCATAGTACCTACATATAAATCCTAGGCCTAAAGATTTCTAGCCTAGAAATGTTTATAAGAAATCTATCTACCTACCTACCTAAGAAAAATGTTGTAGGTTTGGTACCTAATACTTTGAATTTCTATGAAAATCTACCTACTTGTGTATTCTACCTACTTACGAAACATGTTGGTTAGATACCTACCTACCCATTGCTATAAATTTCTATGAAAATCCAAATCAAGTTATTTTAATAAAGCGTTGTGAACATGTTATCATCATCACCATCTTAAAAAATCCTGTTTAGTTGCAAATTTTTGTTTGTCAACAAAAATTAAATGCAATAAATCTGAAAATTTGATAGAAGAATAAACAAAATTCTTATAAAAATTGCAGCTGATCTCAACTAGAACACAAAAATTTACTTTCTTCTCAGAGGCATCACAATGTAGGCAACTTTTATGCTTGTGTTGCGTGAACTCAAACGATACTTCATTTTGGGGTCACGCTCAATAAACAGCTGATTTTAGGGACGTTATTTGTAGTAAGTGCAGTTTTGAAGCAAACTTTGCTGCTCATTTCTTCAATGAAAAACATTGAACTTATAAAAGAGGTAAAACATATGTTGTTCTCGAAAGTATCGAGAATCGGCCCACCTCAGCATAACATACTAGTTCCGGGACACCCTTTATAAGCTTCAGACGATACGTCTTAAATTTTTAAAGTTGAAAGAGGTAAAACCTGTATTTGCGATAACGTAAATGAATCCATCTCGTTAGTTCTTAACTGGTTTACCTTAAATTATCTTTTGCTTAATTAAAAAAAAACTAAATGTATCAAATTCACTTTGCCAAATGTTATTCATAGCCCGACCAACATTGAAATGAATGGAGAGGCAATGAATCTTGTGGATTCCACGATCTTCCTAGGTTTTAATATTGATGCAAAACTACAGTGGGGACCACAAATTGAAACACTTGCTGGTAGGCTTAGTTCTGCTGCATATGCAGTTCGTCGATACGGTGGCTTACTGATGAAGCTACAGCTAGACTAGTTTATTTCAGTTACTTCCATAGTGTTATGTCATACGGCATAATTCTCTGGAGGAAAGCAGCATATATTAGTAAAATATCTGTTATTCAAAAAAGGGCAATAGGTACGTGCCATTTATAAAATGAAACCACGAGATTCTTTGAGAGAAATATTCAAAGAAATTAATATTCTCACAATAGCTTCACAATATATATATGAAAATTTGTTATACACACATAAAAATAGAGATGGGATTCAGCAAAATAGTGACCTTCATAAAATCAACACTAGGAATAGACATAAATTTTACATCCCTAGGTTTCGACTAGAAAAAGTAAATAAGTCCTTTATGGGGAACACGATGCGCTTTTATAATAAGCTTCCTGAAAATGCTACTAAACTACCTATTAAGAAATTTAAAGCAAAGGTAAGTACATAAAAGGTAGTCTTTTGAAGAAAGCTTATTATAATATAAATGACTACATTATTGATTAGAATGCATGGCCTCATGTCGCTCTGCCGTCAGACAGTTAACCGACACACTTGAAATGTATAAACTCTCTTGTATTATTAGTATTTCGTAGTTAAGGTAGTTATAAGATGGATCATATAAAAAAGCGCTAGGACCAAGACGAGTTTCTTGCCAATTCTTCTCGGGCTTGGGTTAGGATGAATTGGCACCTAAATTCACCTAGTATGTAAGACGTTTCAAAGTGATCCTTCTGATTGTATTGAATAAAGTATTTTTTGACTTTGACTTTGACTAAGATTTATATATTAAATTTTTAGAATTTTAAAATTAAATGTCAATTTCAAAACGATGACTGCGGTCTCTATAGGCACTGCAGAATCTTGCCAGTATATCGACAAGTACCTACCTACAACATCTCATACTCAAACAACACTTCTTTGATAAAAAAAATGAAAATGTATTTATTTGGGAGCATAAACAAAAATATATCAAAAACATGGGAAGAACGATAACATTACGCAGAAGTTATATGTAACTGTGTCGCGAATGTTAACGCCCACCTCCGAAGATAATAAAACAGAACCCAAATTAGATCTAAAGCATACTATAGGGGGATTGTAGACCCCTTCACAAAAAATATTGAATCTGAAGTAGCGAGTGTGTGGTGTGTAAAGTGTGTGTGTGTGTTCGTGTATGAGTATGTGTGTAAGTGTATATGTGTGTGTGTGTGTGTGGGTGTGTGTGTGTGCGTGCGCGCGCGCGTGTGTGTGTGTGTGCGTGTGTGTGTGTGTGTGTGTGTGTCTAAAGTGAGGGTGAGTTTAAAGGTGTTCCGTGTTCATTCCGAAATCTTATGTAGATTTTCAGTGTCATCATAAGACAGGGACATAAGCCATTGAAGACATTTTTGTTTACAGTTATATCGGGGAAGGGGATAAATGTTAATTTCCTCATTTACCTTATTATAGAATGTTGTGCTTAAATTGTAGAAATGGCGACTGGCTATTGCCGTGCGCCGTTTTTCCGTTTTGCAAACTATATCAGATCTACGTTTGGCATAAACAACAGTAGGGTCAAAGACTAAATGGGAATGTTTTCTGACGATCGTATGCAAAACAAAAAGTTGACGAACTGTGGGAAGTTGAGTGCGAGAATAAATTTCTGAGGTAGGAAAGCAGATCGGTTTGTTTAATAAAACTTTTAGAACTGCCCTCTGGGCTCGCTCAAGTCTTAGCATTTGGGTTTTGACACAGCCACCCTTAGAAGGGATACATTAAGTAAGAACAGATTGACCTAAAGCATAATAAATAGATTTAAGAAGTTCGAAACTAATGATAGGACGTAGAGTTTTGAAGACAAAAATAAGTTTTCTTACTCGGGACACCGAAATGTCAATTTGGTGTTTTCAGCTAAGAGTATTATCCAACATAATCCCAAGATACTTATAAGTAGAGGTGCATTCTAAAGGTGGACAGTCACAAGAAGATGGAATAGTAGCATTGGGACATACATGTGCGAGGATACAGAAGGATGAGGGCGGTTGTGCAGCAGAGGTTGGGGAGAAGGTCATAAGTTTAGTTTTGGAAATGTTCAGAGTAAGAAGATTGGATCGCAGCCAGAACATAACAGCCTTAAGAGCAAATTCTGCATTGTTACGAGCAATTTGCCAGGTACGACCTTTTATGAGAAGGGCTGTGTCATCAGCGTAGTAGATAATTTTACAGTTAGGAAGATTTAAGTCACAAAGATCATTAATATAGATAAGGAATAAGGTAGGTCCAAGAACGCTACCTTGGGGAACACCAAATGAAATAGATTCCTCCTTACTCATGAGTCCATCAATTTTCACACACTGTGATCGGTCTGAGAGGTAGCTACGGAAAATGTCAAGTACAATTCCCTTAATACCAATGCGTTCCAATTTATTCAGTAAGATGGGTACAGAAACAGTATCAAAAGCCTTGGAAAGGTCCAGGAAGACACCCATAGTTTTTTGCATTTTGTCTATGTTCCTGACAACAGCACCGGTCAGTTCAATGACAGCGTCCTCCGTCGACCTCCCACTTCTGAACCCATATTGATTAGAGGATAGTATGTCCTTTCACTCAAAAAATTTATTAATAGTTAATAGTTAATAATTTTCTCAAAAATTTTGAAAATACAGTTAGGACCGGTATGGGCCGATAGTTTGTAACAGCCTCTCGGTCCCCACTTTTAAATACTGGATGAACAATAGCTTTTTTAAATGCACGTGGAAAAATGCCAGATGCAATGGATAAGTTAAATATGTGGCATAAAATAGGAGTAAGAATATGTCTCGCAGATTTAACTACCAAGGTAGTAATACCATCCCAGCCTGTCGCACATTTTTCTTTGAGGTTGGAAATGATCAAATCTATTTCTGAGTTTTCAATACTTAAAAGAGCCATAGAGCTAGAGAGGGGTTAAGTGAGAGGTGGCTGAGGCAAGGAAAGTTCGGAGTTTGGAGGCGTAGATGGGTCAGTGTTAGATATGGGAATGAGTTCAGAAGCGAGAGACTTACCTATGTTTGCAAAAAAGCAATTAACAGTATTAACTGAAAGGGAGGGGGAGGAACACATTTTCAATAGATGAGATGAGGTTGAATTTATCTTATGAAGATTAGCAATTTGTTTAATAGCGTTCCAAGTATCTTTAGCATTATTTTTGGCATTACGGATTTTAGCTTGATTGTATTCCACTTTTAGTTTTTTTAGAAGATTGTTGCAAAACTTGCGATAGCGTTGGTAAATAAGCTTGTGAGTTTCGCTATGAGGATTTCTTTTGCACTTACGATACAGTTTACCTCTTTGACGAATGCAGCGCAGTATGCCAGGAGTGATCCGGGGCCTTATGATACGCTGTCGACTAGGAATGAGTACGTTACGACTATATATTTTTATAGTAGTGGAGATAATATTTATCAAGTTATCTGAGATTGCTTCGGGATCACTAGCGAGGAGGAATGGAGAAAAATCTGTGTTTTCCAGACAATCAACAATCGCAGGGACATCATAACGTTGAGATAAGCGATTTGTAGATGGTTCAGTGGTTTTTGACTTACTAATATTTATCAGATAAGTATAGGCATATGATCGGTGATGGGATAGTTGAGTATAAGAGTAGTTGCGGGATTAGGTGAACGAAGTATGATATGGTCAATGCAGCTTTTATCTCTTGTAGGTATGAGATGGGCAGGAAGAAGGGCATGTGAAGCAACTAGATCTAGATACTCGTCTGAGTTTGGGTCAGAATTTCCAGGAAGTAAGTTTATATTAATATCTCCAATGATAATAGCAGTCTTGAAGTTGTTTAGGCTTTTAGCGTGAGGTCTAGGCTAGAGAGGAAAGGTTTTACATTTTTAAATGACGGCGAGCGATAAAGAGCTATAATAGCAACAATGTTAGCTATCTTTAAAATAATGCAATTTGCGTCGTGAAAGCTGGGCATGTCAATAATGCATTTCAGGTCACTTTTTACGTAAGCGACCACACCATTGTTTTGGTTATTAGAATCAGATTGGAAGTGATTAAAACCGGCTAGGGTTGGTATAATAGGCGCTTTGCTGAGCCAACATTCGGAGAGGATAATAATATCTACTTCAAGTTTCATTCTCTGTAATAGAACTAAAATATGCTCAAAATTACGGTTGATGCTGCGGATATTAGCGTGAAGAATTTTGACGTTGCCTGTACCATATTGAACAATGTATGTTCCAACATTCTCAGGAGAACATGTAAACGATTTAGACACAGAGATTTGCTCGATATCTTGTTTACTTGACTACGACTTTCCATGACTGGATGGAATGATCAACACAGGGAATATAAAAAAGATAGCAGAAGAGAGATAATTTTGCCATATTTTTTTAACATAATATGTTGATTTGCAGACACTTGGAATTGTAGGGAAATGAAAGTGTGATGAGGTATGTGTGTGAGAGTGATGTTTGGTT
The DNA here is from genome assembly GCA_948098915.1 of Lampropteryx suffumata. NCBI lineage: Eukaryota > Metazoa > Arthropoda > Insecta > Lepidoptera > Geometridae > Lampropteryx > Lampropteryx suffumata. The sequence continues at coordinate 14,964,645 of OX402557.1, read as the reverse complement.
GTTTGTATGAATTTGTTGTGTAAGTGTGTTTAGTGTGTGAAGTGTAATGTGTGGAGAAGTGAGGAGTGAGTATTGAGTATTTAGCATAGGTGAAAACAAAACCAAAAAATGAAATGTACAGAAAAAATGTGTGAACTACTAAAATAGGGTAACCTAAGTAATAATTAACAGATATAAAACTATGTTGCACAAAAAACTGGCATTCAACCATGTTAATTAGTAGTCACTTGGGATCTCCTAGCTTCTGCAAATCTATTTCATTTTGGATCCGCATGAATGGGCCGTTCTCTCTACGGCGCACAAAGATCTTGCCATGAGATACCCAACAGAATTTAAGGTCATTTGCTTTGGCTGACTCTCTGGCCAGGAAGAATAAGCGCTTCATCTTCGATGATAGATTCTCAGATATGAAGATTAGAATCGCCGGGCCACTTAAGTGAAGGTGTTCAGTAGTTAACTTGGAGGGACCTTTGTTAAATTTGCGAAACATCGATAAAACCTTTCTTTAGTCAAAGCGCTAGTCAGGTCCACGATAATGATCTTGTTTTTAGGGTCCTTAGTGTTGATTCTGAAAATATCCTTTACTTGATTATGATGAATAGGCACACTTAGATACCTAAATACCTTGCTGGTATTCATAAAAGTATCCAACAGGGATGTTTCTGATTTCCAGGCATGGATCTGGAATTGCGCTCGAAGATGTCCAGTTTGGTCTCAAGAGTCTGGAAATATTGGACGTCAGCCTTACGTCCGACTTCCAGTTTTTCTACTCTATCCTGGAGGACATCAATTTTTTGAGCCAAAAAATCCACAGTTGAGCGCATATCCTCGACGGCTGAGCAGAGGCGGTCGCATCTCTTTTCTTGTTCCTTTTTAAGTTCAGCAAACATACTCTTCATCTCCGACTTGAATTTACTTAACTTGAATTTATAGTTTAAAATTGAATTAAAACTTCGAAATAAAACAGTACGGATAAACTATGAAACACGTCTGATCGGGGCAGCGGTCCGGAGGGAAGGGGGACTTAAAATTGACTATAAAACTATAATCAATATTATACGCGAGTTGTTGCTCAAAACCGGCGCCGCGCGCAAATAATGCTTATGGAGAGAGGACTTGTGTACGTATCTACTACGTATCATGTGCCTCGAATAATGAACGATCTACCCTCCGATTTTGTTGAGTCTATCACACCAATAAATATTACCTATGCTAAAATTAGAATCATTTTTTTATTAATAATATTAAATTATGACACCTCATGGTAGGTCCATTATCTTGTTTAGGTACCTATTTATATTATCACCTTGGAAATGTATCTACCTAGTTATTATTTTTACCAGCACAATATCAGCTACCTACTCTTTTTGTTGTAAGATCGATGTAAATCTCACATGCATGACACATGTGCAAACCTCAGTGGTTTATTAGTGTTATGTTAAGTACTTTTGTTAATTAGGTTTATAATGATAAATGAATTTAAAAAAAGAGATTAACACATATGTGATGTGATGTGTTAAACTTAGGGGATTTAAGTTTAAATAGTGCTTCTTTCACTATCAAGAGTAGGTACACTGCGCACCACTCTGACGGGATTGCGCCCAGTAATATCGATACAGTAAACTACTGGAATTTCAACAAGTGCGAGTATAAACTATTATTTTCTCTTCTAGCCGACACAGTGGACTGGGGTTCTGCAGGCTTAGTGCTAGCCAATGCTTTTATGACACGATCTATGAATTCTTTGACATCTGTATGCCTAAAAATTACCGTAGGGATTATGCGTCTAGACGTTATCCTGTTTGGTTTACGTGTGATATCCTAAAAGATACCAAACGTAAATTGAAACTACATGCGGCTTGAAAGCGTTCTGGTTGTGGGGATACGTACAAAGCTTTTTCAGACCTTCGTGCTGACCTGAAATCACGAGTGGCGTCCTCGTACATTAATCACACGAGAGAGATAGAGAATAGTATTAAGCGTGATCTACGAAAATTCTGGCAGCACATATCTAACTTGCGGTCAAAAGGTGGGTTTGAACCTAATATGACTTACCTGGGTACCTACATTCTCAGGGCCCGAAGCCCAATGAACGCAATGAAGGATGTGGGCGTCACATTCGACTAACAGCTCACTTTTCATGATCACGTGCAAGTTTTAGAGTCGTTTAGGCGACTAGGGTTTGTTTTTTTACGAAATGCTCGCGATTTTGAGAACGAACATGTCATTCGCCCTATCTTTTCAGCACTTGTTAGAAGCAAGTTAGAGAGCAGTGCTTGTGTATGGAACCAGCACGATGTCACATACATTCATGCTAAAAAAGGTTCAGAAAGCTTTTTTGCGATACCTTTACAAGCGTTACTATGGGTATTACCCATTCCTTTACCCCACCAAGTTCCTCTTGGGATGCTTGGGGTATAACTCGCTGGAGGTACGGCGCTCTTACGATCAAATGACAACAGTCTGCAAAATAATAATAAATAATAAATTGGTACTGTTCCGTGTTAATTAAAGTTAATAAATAGATTGGCATCGCCCCAATTGGACACGGCCTGTTAGAGTCAAATCTAGACGCATAAGCATCTCATTTCTTTGTTCCTGAATGTCAGTTTTATTTGCTCGTGCGTTGGCAAAGTATCTCTCTCTCCACAAGTAAGTGTTATGTTTAAGTAAAAACCGTTGTGACAGAGAGCACTGACCCATAGATTTGCATAGTAGGGAGGTGACCGAAATTGAGCGGTAGTTTGATGGGTCAGCGCGACTGCCTTTCTTGGCCATAAGTTGCCTATTAGCAAGCTTCCAGGACTTTTGGACTATTCAATTTTTGCAGAGATTGAGCTGCAAAGAGATTTGCTTTCTCGATTGCAGTGTGGGCTGCAATCGCGGCGGCTGAAGTTCACTTCCGAATCTCTGTAATGGCATCAGTGTTTGTTGACGGGACAAGAAGAATAGATAAGATAAGATGCGAAAAAGTTGCGCATCTTGTAAGGCCACAATCACCTACATCCTTGAGAGGAGGGATACCCGATCCTTAGCGAGTATGACGATAAAGACTTCACCAAACAGTGATCAGAGGTGCCCAAAGGAGGCAGCACCGATACTGAATGGCGATCCGGTTCGTTAGTCAGCAAAAGGTCCAAATAAATGGCTGTGTGGTCCGCAACGTCCAGTACCCTAGTACCTACCCTAGTACCTGCCTAGATCACCATTTGAGTGATTAAGTGAGCGAGCAAGTTTATAAGTTTCTCTACCAGCACGATGAATTGGAAACAGCCACTGCTGGGGGTGAGCATTAAAATCACCCAGAAGTACCAGTTGGGCATCAGGGTAACGTTGTTGGGCAACATCCACCGCTTCACAGATGTAGTTAACCTCCAGTATGAGATCTATACAATGCGGCGTAGGTTACTTTAGGCCAGTCTGCGATCATGTTTAGAATAGACAAATGGCGATTGACTGTAATTTCGTGACGAAATTGTTCTTCTTCTTCTTCTTCTTCTTTGTTAATGGCCTATGACATACTAATGTCAATTTTGCCAATGTCAAGTGTTTATAGTCAGTTTGTTTGTTATTAGTCTTAGTCGATGGTCAATCAATTGTCAATTCTAGACGACACGCGGAATGGCGTCTAGAATTTTCTTGGGATTCCTCGTCGTTCAAATCACATGCACCACAATACACAATACACATACAATCCAATTATCCATACCCGTCTGGCAGCCACAATTTATTCATTAAAATCCGCCAAGATTACTAAATAAAACAAGCAAATTAAACGGGTAAAAAATATTAAATTAGCAGAGCTATGTTGCTCTATGAAATGACAGACGAAGAATGAAGGAAATTGTTATAATAATAACAAAACAAAACCTCTTGACATTGATAATACTGTCAAAACATATGCCATTAGAGGAAGAAAAAGAAAAATAAATAATTTATATTTTACTTGACATTGGCAAAATTATTTTGTCATTGTCAAGAAGAACTAATAAGAAAACATGAGCGTGCCATTTTAGAAAAAGAAAAGTTTATTTTATTGTTCGGTCGGTGTCGGACGGACGGACTGTCTAGATATAAGATATTACATACCTACTCTTTGGGACTGTCTCGACGTAAATATTCTGAAAAACAGTGACCGTGTCGTAAACGTATTTATCTATTTTTGCCTACTTTAATTTGTGTGTGGATTACAGGATATAATGGAGGGTTTTGAAGTAAGAATTTCCAACAGCAAAAAGGTACGGCTAATTCTTATAACACATTATTTACTACTAGGTAAATATTTAAACAAAACTGAACCGAATCTCTAAAATTGCATCTGTTTCAGGGCAAAGGTCTTTTCGCCACGAAAACGTATGAGGAAGGAGATATTATATTAGAAGAAGAACCATTGGTTTCTTGTCAGTTCGCTTGGAATGCGGCCTACAGATATTTAGCTTGTGATTATTGTATGAGGTGAGTAAAGCATGGATCTTACTGACACGACATGACTGATGGACATGACATGACATGGAAACAGTGGTTTCCATTTCAATATACATATTATAATATACTTACTCACTTATTAATTATAGTTATAAAATCAATACAATACAATTGCAGGCCTTTGGAAACGCCTGAGCAGAACGTACGTCGGCTAGCATGTAAACCAGATATTGTATTGCCACACTCTGACTGCTACGAGTCAAATTTGAATAACCTTGTGAGCTGTAGTCAATGTGAGGTGCTTTATTGCACCGAGGGTTGTAAGCAGAGGGCACTTGCAATGTACCACGCAACACTGTGTCACGATACAAGGGATGCTCAACATCCAATTATGATTTTGACAGAAGCTTGGAAGTAAGTTGGTAAAATGAAATTAAAAAATATGTTGAATCATCTTATTAATTTTTTATTGAAACAGATAAAAAGATTAACTCAAGCTAACGCCCTCATCTCACATGTTCTTATTGCACTTAAGGCTCTTCTGGACATAAAGGTCACAGTCAGGCTGTGACCTTTTTGCTGATAGCTGTTCTTTAGTATTCACTGTTTTTTTGTGTTTCATTGAGTTTCCTTAATTTGTATGTATTTATTTGTAAGTATGTATTTATTGACTCTCAATTATTAACACAAATTCTGTTTAATTTATTTTCTATCTATCTGATCATTATTGTTATTGCTGCTTTAATTGACTGATTTTACTACTTGCCATTTCATTTATTTGTTTTTTTTTAATATTAAGTTGTTTAATTAATGTAATCGATACTGTGTAACCATGTTAATTAAACTAAAATAAATAAATTAACTGAAAACAAATTATGTCCCTATATTCAAAAATATTGTTGTAGTAGTCAACAGGTATTACCTCGTTATTTGTTATTATGTAATCTGTTATGTTACAATAATCTTGGATGAGGTCTTACTTAGTTGTGTACTAAAACAATACAAATTCTATTCAAGATTTCATAATAGTAAAAAAATGTTCCATTGTGTTTCAACTTGTAGGTACATTTTTTTGAGATTGGTATCTTTCCAGACAGATGCACTACCCCCCAGAAACAACCAATATCATGCTCCTTCTCCGAATCCTTGCCTACATCAACCAGAGCTCAGACCCAGCAGGAGCAGCAGCTCAGATCAAGCAGTTCTGTCACAGAACAGTCAACGAGGATGCAGAGCTAGTTCACAAACTCCTCGGAGACCAATTTGCAGATCAGTTAAATACACTGAGAGCGTTAACAGCTGCTGTTATTAATGGAGAGCATGTGCACGAGGTAGGTACATATGATTTTTTATAAACATTTTTATAAACAACAGCTAGCAATGGTCTGTCCTTAAAGTGTGCCTGAAAGGCTCCTTTTCTACACATGTCACAAGCATTTTAGGTTCTATGACATGCCGGTTTCATCACTACTGCTTCCCTCAACATTTGAGTGTACTGGTATGGCCTACATAAATGATCGAAAAATTGATTAGTGCATGACTGGGGCGAACCCATAACCTTCAGATCTTAAAACAGGGCACTTCAACTATTCCATCAGTGCTCAATAATATTGAAGGAAACAGATTTAAACTTCTAAAACCTAAAGTTATTAAGGCATATACATTAAAACGTGAAGTTAGAAAGTTCCCATCTTAAAATATGTTGAATAAATAAAGTTATCAAGACTTACTTTGTCTATTTTTGATAGAAGCTATATCTTCTTCTATAAGTGGTCCCGTAGCGCGAGAGAACGCCTGTGAACTACATTATAATGTGGCTTATAACATGATAAATATTGACTTTAAGGTTCAAACTTTATAGAAAGCAATCATCATTTTGACCACAATATACTTATTATTATTACCTACAATAAATGTATAAATAAATGTATATAAATAAATATAAATAAATGTATAAACACAGACATAATAGATGACAGATGACTTAAGATCTTGTCAGTTCAAATCCAGTTGTGCACCAATTATTCTGATTGAAAACTCAAAAAGTACAAACCGTGCTTTAAGTGCATGAAAAGAATCTCTGGGCGGCAATTTAGTCCTTTCACCACTCTGATTCGAAATAGTGACACAATGGCACTTAATTCTGTTGGCACCAACCTAACCAATTTTAGTTAAAATTAGGTTTAGAACTGTAAAATGAAACTGGTATTCTGCTGTTGCTAACTTATCCTAAAATTTTATAATTTTTAGATGACATGTCTAATTTACTCAATGTAGTAAAAATTGACCAAGTTGGCAATTAAAAAAAAACATATTCCACAGACTAACACAAATATTACGGGTATTGGGCCATCTAGCGTCAAGTAGCGATCAAATAAGTAAAAGAAAAAGTTATCTGTTAATTAAATTGAGATCCCAAAATCAAATAATAGTTGTCATTAGAGCATTCCTAATTTAGTTAGATGGTACCAACCAAATAGGTTTTACAAATGCTATGACTAACTAAAATATATTTTAGAGGATTCCTAATTTTACAAATGAACCAACCAAATTGCCACCAATGAAGAAAATCCAGATTCTAAATTCTTAAATATGAATGTTAGTCTAAAGATATATTTTATTCTAGTATAAGTGCATTCTAAATTACTATTCATATTCTTTGATTTTTTTTATTGTATTTGTCTAATCTACAAAATCTACAGAATATCTTCTTTATCATACTAGCCAGTGGGCTATATGGTCCACTTGAGACGCAGAAGGTTGCGGGTTCGATTCCCGCCGTGGGACAAATGTTTGTATGATCTGCAAGTATTTGTCTCGGGTCTGGGTGCTTCCATGTTTAATATGTATGTATTTACAAAAAAATAAAAAAACGTATTTAAGTAGTAAGTATATCAGTAATTTGATAGCTATAACACAAGCTCTGCCTTCTTTGGAGTCAGATGATGTTGTGTGATGTCCGGCATTATTATTATTATTAATGACACCATTATTCTAAAATGTTTCTTATTCACCTCAAGGGGTTTGATAATGATTTCAGTTTCTAACACCAGAAGGATTCTGCTCATTGATGGCACTGATTGGGACAAATGGCCAAGGCATTGGCACTAGTCCGCTCGCGATGTGGGTATCAGCAGTCTTGGAGCTTGCTATGTCGGACGACGAGAGAGAACAACTAGACCTGTTTATTGATAAAGTGTACGAGTATGTGGAACACGGTGAGAAATAGTGATAGTAAAAGTAGTAGTCAGCTTGTGACCAGTCTTTTTTAAATAAAATCTAATAGAAGTAGGTATACATTACAATAGACAAATACAATAACCCGTACATACTTAATGAATGGTTGCTGCAAAATGGACCCTTACTATGCAGTTTGCAGTGTCCACAAAGCGCGCTGGTCTTCCGCTAGGACCGATTTTGTATAGCAAACATGAAAACTATATCTAAATTAGAAGAAATAAACAAAGCTAACAAACAAAACTTACAAAAATAAAATAAATATCAATAGAAATACATAAATAATGAATTATAACACACAGCGCCATCTAGCCCTAAACTAAACAAATCTGTATCATAGTTTACCAGAAGTACTATGGTGCATGAAGTACTATGGAAAATGAACTTGCTCAGCATTTATACCATATTCCATGAAACATTGAACATAATCAGAATGTTTCAACTAAAACAATAAAAACTGATTTTTATGAAAATAATCTAATTGTAGGCAGAACTTACGAGAAATTGAACCTAGTTTTTCTCCAATATTTATATTATATCTACGGAGGGCTGTAAATGACCAAAGTGAAGACCTCAAAACCATGCTCCTCTGTGTAAATAAACGCACATACGCACACAAATCCACCCAAATCGTGCTCCTTAATCTTAGTATATACTAAGAGCAAGGAGCAGGATACATACCTGTACTATTAAGGATTATGTCATGTCGTCACAAAAAATATTAAGTAACATATTTCGTTACAAAAATGTGTCACAGAAACACTTCTCATGTTTCATTCAAAATAACACAATTTTTTTTAAATAAAAAATCGTAAGTTTTAGGTTATTTTGTATGTATGTGCGTGGGTGCGGCGGGTATTTACATACAGAAGCACGGTTTTGTAGTTTTGTTTCGGTTGACCGCAGCGCTCAGTCTTCATATTTATTTGGTCTGAGGTCTCTATTCATACGACAGCTTGTATGAAAATCGACATATACCTTCCGTAATACCAATTCATGAATAGTAACTGAATGCGGTTAGTATCAATGTTTCGATAGTACCAGAGTTCCATCTATCGATCGCCCGCATATGTCAGATGTAGGTACATGTCACATCTTCGTCAAATACGTTATTTTTTGTAAATACATACATATTATACATAGAAACACCCAGACCCGAGACAAATACTTGCAGATCATACAAACATTTGTCCCGCGGCGGGAATCATACCCGCAACCTTCTGCGTCTCAGCCGGACCTTAGCCCACAGCGCCACAGAGGTCGGTAATAAAAATAAAATTGTGTTATTTCAAGGGAAAAGTAGATTCCGTGACACTTTTTTTTTTGCCTTGTTTGTTTGTGTTTTTGTCATGTTGTTTACAAGACTACAACATGATATGTACCACAGAATAGTTATTAGTACAATTAAGTATGCATTTGCTATGGTGCTTGCATGCATACTTGTATACCCCAAACCATGCTCATGGAGCATGGTTTGGGTGAATAAGTGTGCGTGGATGTGTGTATTTAAATAGGATAGCATGATTGTAAAGCTTCACTTTAATTGTTTGCGTCCCTCCATCCTCCGTAAAAAAAATATCTCAAATATAGAAATAATAAAAATATAAAATATCTCTAATTATCCATTAATTACCTAAATCATAATGTTTCAGAATCGGGCACATTCCTGAACACTGAAGGCTCTGGTCTGTTTGTGCTACAAAGTGCTTGCAACCATAACTGCTCTCCTAACGCGGAATCTTCGTTCCCCATCGGCAACCATCGCGTCCAGTTAAAAGCAAAACAAAGAATAGCGGCGGGAGACGAGATTTGCATCAGCTACTTGGATGAGTGCAGCATGAAACGGTCCCGGCATTCCAGGCAAAAGGCAAGTATAGCGCCATCTATCGCTATATTAATGTATTACATCTTTTACCTAAACCTACCAAAAAGGCGTTAAAATCTTAGCATCTACTTTTCTCTTCTTCTTCTTCTTTGTTTATGGCATGTGACATAATAATGCCAATTTTGCCAGTGTCAAGTGTTTGTTTGTTTATAGTCAATTTGTTTGTTAAAGCCTTAGTCGATGGTCAATTGTCAATTCTAGACGTCACGCGGAATGGCCGTCTCGAATTGCCTTGGGATTCCTCGTCCTTCAAATCACATTTCACCACAATACACATTTAATTCAATTGTCCATACCCATCCTGAAGACACAATTTATTCATTAAAATTCCGCTAAGATTACTGAATAAAACATACAATAAACCGAGTAAGAAATATAAAATTAGTGGAGCTATGTTACTTCATGAAATGACAAACGAAGAATCTTCTTTTCTCTTTAAGCTTTTTTCTTCCTATATGTCTTGTAGACAATTTTGCCAGTGTCAAGTCATTGTTTGGTTATAAATGACAGAACTAAAGCTACACTTACTCATACATTAATTGTTACCTAAGAAACTAGAATTAGTAAGGTGACTTTCATATAATCATTCACTAATGTCACGCAACGACTCAACGACCTCAAGAAAAACAAGGCGTTTGTAAAAGTACCACGCATTCATGCGAATACGAAATATTGTGAATATACACATGCAAACAAACTATACTAAAAAGTATTGTGATATAACGCGTAGAAATACCGCCATACATATCAATATTTGCTCAATCGTTTCCGTCATTAAGTTCTTTTCTTCCTATAATAGCATCTGTCTTGTTATCAATTTTGCCAGTGCCAATGTGAAGTGATTGTTTGGTTATATAGTCTTAATTGTTCAGTATTGGTCTATTACGTCATCGCGGAAAGTCCGTCTAGAAATTTCTCAGGATTCGTCGTTCAAATCACATTGCAACATAATACACTTATAATTCAATTGTTCATAATTGTGCCATGAAGTAACAATTTATTGAATAAAATTCCTCTAAGATTACTGAATAAAACGAGATAAAATAATTAATTTAGAAGTGCTATGTTACTCAGTTTGTAGTTGCTCTGCCTTCTGCGGTTGAGGGTTCGATTCTCTCCCAGGATAAACATTTGTGTGAAGAACATAGGTGTTTGCTCTGTGTCTGAGTGTTATAAAGTATCATAAGTATGTATTTAAAAATATATAAGTATTCTATCAGTCATCTAGTCACCATAATACAAGCTATGCTTAGTTTGGGACTAGAGATAGTGTTGTGTGCATTGTCCAGCAATATTTATTTATTATTATTTATTAATGAAATTACAAACGAGGAATCTCTTAGAATCTTCATTCATTGACGTTAGAATTTCAATGACAGACCACACTAACTTCTCAGCTCAGTCGGTAGTGTCTCCGCCTTTTGTAGGTTGTGGGTTCGATTTCCTCCCAAGACAAACATTAGTGTAATTAATATAGGATGTTTGTTCTGTCAGGGTGTTAAGTATTAAGTATGGTATTCAAAACTATTTAAGTTTACAACCAAAAATCGAATTACCATAGTAGGTACATGCTTTGCTTAGTTTGTGGCTAGATTGTGATGTGTGTATTATCCTCCTATATTTTTGTATATTCTGTATTGTATTAACCGACTTAAAAAAATGAGGTTCTAAATTTTTTTTCCTTATCCTTCATCTTCGAACTGATTTGAATTTTTCTTTTTAATGTGATAGTATATACTTTCCGATTGGTCCCTTAGAAATTTCCTCAAAATCTATTCAGTTCAGTTTTGATTTCAAATTAAAATAGCTGGAAAAAATTATATATTTTGATAAACACGGCCTTACTCACGTATTATTTTGTCGATGGCGGCACCGACATTGTTTCGATTCATCTAGAGAATCTTCATCAGGTGAGTTTGATCCGCGGTCCGCTCGTTGCCGCTCGAGTCCACGGTTCGCACTGCGGGTGAGGTATCTTGCAGCGCGAGTCGTACGTGCGGGTAGAGGTGAAAACGTTGTCACGGCAGGCGGTAACAAATTTGGTGCTAGTACTGGCTCTTCGACTTCGCCACTCGTGCCCACAACATTGGGAACCGTCAAACATACAGCATTGACACGATCACTAACCGGTTCCACATCGTTACTATAATACGTTCCGTGCAGACAAGGTTTCCAGGCTGGAGAAAGAAACCAACCTTTGTCTCGGTTGAAGTTTGGAACACGGTCGATTTCGATTGCTTCACGGATCTTTCGAGGTACAAAGAATCTTTCTCTTGATAGTACCTGAGCCTTATCAAATCGAATGTAATGTGTAGAGCCAGAGGTTAGCGAGTGCTCTGCAATTGCTGACTTTTCAATGTCAGCATTCTTCACGGCACGAATATGTTCAGTCAGCCTGGTAGAAATGTTCCTCTTAGTTTCACCTACGTAGGAGCTTCCGCAATCACAAGGAATCTTGTAAACGCCAGGTACACTCAAAGGGTCTTTGTCTTTAGGAGAGCGTATCAATTGTCTAAGTTGAGTAAGTGGTCGGAATATTGTCTTGATGCCATATTTCCTTCGCAACAAGTGTCCAATTTTATCCGTCACCCCTTTCACAAACAGTAACTGATAACTCTGCATCACACGTCAGGATTGCACTGGAGAAGAATGGCTACGGATGGAATCAAAGTTTTCGCATTGCCAATTCATCCTCAAGAAAACGTCAGATGTCAGTAGAGAGAGCTGCAGCTTACCTACCGTTTGCGAAAGGGGTGACGGATAAAATTGGACACTTGTTGCGAAGGAAATATGGCATGAAGACAATATTCCGACCACTTACTCAACTTAGACAATTGATACGCTCTCCTAAAGACAAAGACCCTTTGAGTGTACCTGGCGTTTACAAGATTCCTTGTGATTGCGGAAGCTCCTACGTTGGTGAAACTAAGAGGAACATTTCTACTAGGCTGACTGAACATATTCGTGCCGTGAAGAATGCTGACATTGAAAGTCAGCAATTGCAGAGCACTCGCTAACGTCTGGCTCTACACATTACATTCGATTTGATAAGGCTCAGGTACAATCAAGAGAAAGATTCTTTGTACCTCGAAAGATCCGTGAAGCAATCGAAATCGACCGTGTTCCAAACTTCAACCGAGACAAAGGTTGGTTTCTTTCTCCAGCCTGGAAAACTTGTCTGCACGGAACGTATTATAGTAACGATGTGAAGCTGGTTAGTGATAGTGTCAATGCTGTATGTTTCACGGTTCCCAATGTTGTGGGCACGAGTGGCGAAGTCGAAGAGCCAGTACTAGCACCAAATTTGTTACCGCCTGCCGTGACAACGTTTCCACCTCTACCCGCACGTACGACTCGCGCTGCAAGATACCCGCAGTGCGAACCGTGAACTCGAGCGGCAACGAGCGGACCGCGGATCAAACTCACCCTGATGAAGATTCTCTAGATGAATCGAAACAATGTCGGTGCCTCCATCGACAAAATAATACGTGAGTAAAGCCCGTGTTTATCAAAATGTATAGTACAACTCACGAAAGTTTTGAAAGGAAAAAATTATGTCATCCGTAAACGAAATGACGCATTTTTATGTAAATGAATAATTTATAGGTACTTACATTACCTAACTATGTGTGATATACGGTTTTACTATGACTATTGATTAACCTATTATTTCCCTTCAACAGGAACTAGCACAGAACTATTTATTCGTCTGTTGGTGCGAACGTTGCACTGAACAAGCATCAGAACCCGACTGTACTAGCGAGGAAGAAATGAGTGACGATGAAATCGACGCGGACGACTGATGCTCCAACTGGCTGGCTTTCTGCTTACTAGGGCATTGAGTCGGCAATGTACATTGAACTTTACGACAGTGTTGTGAAGGAACATTGAATGATTAGCTAGTTGATTTCGTGGAAGTGAATTTATCACAAAATCAGGGCGTCTCGGCAAACCGATTTCATTATTGTCGTTGAAATGTTCGTTGAATTTAGGCGAATTAACGGTATTTCGTTGCCAAATTTTAATTTTAATTCATCTTCGTTAATGGCATGTGTCATCGTAATTCATTTCAATGACAATTTTGCCAAATGCCAAAATTGTCGTGTTTATATTGCTTATTTACTAGCTGACCCGGCAAACTTCGTACCGCCTCAGAATCAATAAATCAAAAAGCAAGCATTTTTTTCATATTTACTTACCTTTTAAACCTTCCCTGGACTTCCATAAATAATTCAAAACCAAAATTTGCCAAATCAGACCAGCCGTTCTCGGGTCGCGAGTTTTAGTGAGACTAACGAACATCAATTGATTTTTATTATATAGATATAAAATAGTGTGTTGGTCTATAAAATTATTATACGAATTATTTTTGATCGAATCACAAAGAAACACAAAGGTGTGAATAATTTTAATAAAAGTCCAACTATTTATACCTGAGTCAATAACTCTCTAGCTCTATTTAAATAAAAACACCAAAATATATATTATCTATTTTCTATATATATATATATATAAAACAAAGTCCGTGTTAGTTACACCATTTATAACTCGAGAAAGAATGCACCGATTTTCATGATTTTTGATTCTCCGCCCGAATAGCAGAATAATTATAAACACATAAGAAAATGTGTATAATTATAAAAGTTAAGCAAAATCAAGCAAAATGTTTTCGTGTGACATATTTTTCTTTTTAAAATGCTGGACGAAGACGCGAACGGGACAGCTAGTTATTAATAAAACCTTAAATAACTCTAGAAAAATTGATAATATATGAGCGCAATCAAATGTTTGGATTATTTTTGGTCATCCTGCGAAGCAAACATTGCACTTTTATATTATTATTTTTCACAAGTTTTTCAGTTTTATTAGTAATTTTGCTATTTTTATTTATATAGAGCTAGAGTTATTGACTCGGGTGTGAATAACTGGAATAAAAGCTTTGTGTTTCTTAATGATTCAAGCAAAACTAATCCGTGTCATTTTATATGAAAGGCACCATTTTATATAAAACTAGCTGTGCCCCGCGGTGTTACCCGCGGTAACAAACAAAAAAAAGATATTTCCCGCAGTAAAACGTAGCCTATGTGTTAATCCAGAGTGTCAGCTAACTCCATACCAAATTTGATTAAAATCGCTCCAGCCGTTTAGACGTGAAGAAGTAACAAACATACACACTCACAAACTTTCGCCTAGTGTGATAACAAAATGACGAACTACAAGATACAATTTTGTGGCACACCATAAACAATATAAAAACTTGACACTGGCAAAATATACATTATTATGACACATGCCATTAACGAAAAAGAAGAGTATGTTATTGAGCAATGATTGTCGCGATATAGGTATTTTTTTGCCGAGAAACTCGTATACAATTACAATACGACAAGATACAATTTTGTGACACACCATAAACAATATAAAAACTTGACACTGGCAAAATATACATTATTATGACACATGCCATTAACGAAAAAGAAGAGTATGTTATTGAGCAATGATTGTCGCGATATAGGTATTTTTTTGCCGAGAAACTCGTATACAATTACAATACGACAAGATACAATTTTGTGACACACCATAAACAATATAAAAACTTGACACTGGCAAAATATACATTATTATGACACATGCCATTAACGAAAAAGAAGAGTATGTTATTGAGCAATGATTGTCGCGATATAGGTATTTTTTTGCCGAGAAACTCGTATACAATTACAATACGACAAGATACAATTTTGTGACACACCATAAACAATATAAAAACTTGACACTGGCAAAATTTACATTATTATGACACATGCCATTAACGAAAAAGAAGAGTATGTTATTGAACAATGATTGTCGCGATATAGGTATTTTTTTGCCGAGAAACTCGTATACAATTACAATACGACAAGATACAATTTTGTGACACACCATAAACAATATAAAAACTTGACACTGGCAAAATATACATTATTATGACACATGCCATTAACGAAAAAGAAGAGTATGTTATTGAACAATGATTGTCGCGATATAGGTATTTTTTTGCCGAGAAACTCGTATTGACTATATGAATATGAATAAGTATAATTAATATATCTAAATATATTTTTTGTCTATGAATTCAGCTCTACAATCATGTATTTGTGTGATAGGTTCTAAGATATATATAAAATAATATGTAGTAAAGTAAGAAGAAATTAATATTTATAAATATGAATAAAAATCAGCCTATTTTACCTAATTGTTAAGTTTAATTTGTTCATGTTTATACTATTATATAATAAAATCAATGAAAACGAAGAAAGTGTATCTCATGAAAGGTTTGTGTACAAACTTTGCAAGATAAATATGTAGATTACGTCCAAAACAATGATACAAGTAAAAGTAAGCTAACGAATTTCAACGACGATGGTCTAAAAGTTACTGTCAATTTAAAACAACGATACGATTTAAAACAAGTGCATTGCACTATATTAGTAATCATGATTGTAAGTTTAAGAAAGTAGGATATTTTAGCTTCAAGCTGAGACACTTATTAGATAATTGCAAAAGGTAGGTACTATACTCACACTGGATCTTTCTCCCTATGAAGTTAGGCGCAAAGCAATCCTGCGCATGTACTGTTGTGCAGGATACAGGTGTTTAAAGCCCGATACAGATCATAAAAGATATTTTCTCAAATGTGTGGAGCCTGGGCAAGGTCCTTGATACCTACCTTCTTCTTATGCAAACTACTCAACAATTATTATCATATTCTCATTTTATAAATGCTTATTTTATGATGTTATTAAGGCAATAAACTCATTAATAACAGATAACAACTATAAATATAATAACAAATAAGTACTCAACATAAAGCGCTTAAAATTAATAACAATAAAATCTTTAACGAGGCTTCACTACATAGTATAAAACAAAGTCGCTTTCCGCCGTCTGTCTGTCCCTATGTATGCTTAGGTCTTTAATGGTTACATAAAGTCGCTTGTATAGATTTTCTTTGTCCAATTTATACCACATATTAATACATGGAAGGTAGTCTCCACGAAAACATTTATATAAATAGCGACTCAACAGAATGCAATTTAGCTCGAACAAGCGCTTAGTGCCAAACATCAATAAGTCTACATACATAGTGCCTTTTTCTTTTGCGTAACTACCTCGTCTAGCACGGCACTTCTCTACGATTTACCCAGTGGAATGGGTGCGACAATGTACTTGTACCTTCGGACCTAAGGTGTTGAGTACACCTGGCCTGTATACTAAGGAGCGACTTCGTAACCATTAAACTGTACGCCGAGTACCACAGATGCTAAATTGTAAAATTCTTATTAATCATGTATTTGACGATCTCTGTGGCGCAATGGGTAAAGGCCTGCCTGAGACACAGAAGGTTGCGGGTTCGATTCCCGTCGGGGGACAAATGTTCTGATCTGCGACTATTTGTCTCGGGTCTGGGTGTTTATATATATATATATATGTAGGTAGTATATATATTTACAAAAACGTATATAAGTCATGTGGTACCCATAACACAAGATCTGCTTTACTTTGGGATCAGATTTCTGTGTGAAATGTCCGGCTATATTTATTTATATCTGTAAAGTTTTTTTAGCAATCTACATTTATGTATTGTATTGTATTGTAAACTAGTCAGCTAGCTAGATTTCGCGAGTCTTAAATAAAAAGATTGGTCAATTCTGGCCTCAGTGTGAGCAACACGGAGTCAAAAATATATGTATATACTTTCTTATTTTATAATACAAAATTATTATAAAACACTATTACATTTTGAATCAATAAAGAATATGTTTTATTGTTAACTCAATTTACTTTATAGATACCCACTTTTACCCACTATTATAATATGAAAGCGCAGGAAGGCTTTCATTAGAATTCATTATACGTGGCGTGGACGCAGGTGAAGAGGCAAAATTAAATAATTATTCTCTTTGCAAGAGAAATAGTGTAATTTTTTTTATCATCGATAAACCTACGTTTGACCACGATCTCGCCTGATGTTAAGCGACGATGTGGCCGACGATGGGGCACGCAGGTCTAGAAGACACCTATTTACTCGAGACTTGAAGGGACCTAGATTGTAGTTTTCAGGAAAGCATTCCAATCCTTGGCTGTACGGATTATAAATTCTTCGAATTACTTTAGCGCATAGAAAATAGAAAAGCTTCGAATAGAATAATAATAATTCTTGGTACTCTAATCAACACTAGTTTTGAGCCCTCTCCATCCACCGACTTACTGCGATCTTTACAATGTCGTCAGTCAATCGGGCGGGGGGTCGTCCTACTCTTCGTTTTCCTGTCCTTGGTCGCCATTCGAGAACTTTTATTCCCCAACGGTTATCAGTTCTGTGAGCTATATGGCCTGCCCATTGCCACTTCAACTTGGAAATTTTGAGTGCTATGTCGGTGACTTTGGTTCTTCTACGGATTTCCTCATTGCGAATTTTATCACGTAGTGAAACACCTAACATAGCTCTCTTCATAGCACGTTGCGCGACTCTGAGCTTGTGTATGAGGCCAATAGTTAGCGACCAAGTCTCAGTTCCATATGTCATCACTGGCAACACGCACTGAGTATCTATAGACTTTCGACTTTCTTGATTTTAAGGGTACGTTATGCTAATAATTATTCACTGAAAATGTTAAGGTTATAACTTATTTACAACCTGGCTATAGATTGTGTTGTTGTAAAATATTTAATGTGTTGTAATGAGGGAATTATTGTGTGTGTCTCAGTGACAATCCTCTCAGCACATTTTTGCTTAACCCAGTGGTTGAAGCTATGTTCCTCAAAGGATCACGAAATTTGTTCTATAAAACAGATTTTGGTGAGTCTTACAAAGAAATGAACTTCTTGATGCAGAAATTTAATGTTTACACTATTCCTTTACATTCAAATACCCCGAAATTTCCCCGAGGGGAAAATTTCTTCGAAATCATCGAAGAAAGATGGTATTGTTTTAAAATTGGTCCCCCTAACGTGTAGTTCATTGTCAATGAGAATGATTTTAACTTAAGTTTATTTTATGAGTTTTGTGTGACTGTTGAGAGTTATGTTTTGTTTTAAAAGTCCTTTGAAGTAGGTACGTTACCAAATAATATTTTTATTTAAGTTTATTTTTTGAGTTTTGTGGGACTTTTGAGAGTCATGTTTTGTTTTAAAAGTCCTTTGAAGTACGTTAATAAATAATATTTTTATAAGTCAACAGGATTTTGAATCAAAATCTGCATTCATAAGTAAAATTTGTACAAATTAATGTATACAAATCTGTTAAATTTCTTCAATCGGTTCTCACCTTAATATCAAACACGTTTGTTTCGTTCAATATCAATTGAGGAAAATTGTGATGTTACAGATGTGTAACATTGGGATTATTTTATAATTTAGTCTTTACGTTTAGTTTAGAAAATCAAATTAATAACCTAGTACGCAGACTTACTAAGGTTTGATATTGTTTTTACAGTCATATTTGGGTAAATTCACAAATAAAAATAAAGTATGAGCGATTTAAGTGTAACTATACCTACTCCAAAACGATTAAGAGTATTACAAACTAAAATGTCAACAATATAGCACAACTTTTCGCCAAACATCCAAATCACTATCTCTTCTGGTTTCTTAGGGCAAACGAATCAAAGTAGCCGACCCGTTTTTGGCTCTCCTGAACATTTTTGTTATAACGAGTTAGGTACTATGTTTTGATTTTAAGCAGCCGCCCTGTCTTGGGAATTGGCTGCATTGCTTATGCTGCTGTCAACAATATATGTATTATTTACCCCACTTGGTGATTGGAGGTTGCCGGCAACACTATCTAAACTTGTATGTACCCACCACAGATTAAAATGTTTTACTTGCATATTTTTAAATAATATACAGTTATAAGACTAGTAAAGTTGTTAATAATCACTCAATTTTTTGACAAAATTGTTTGAATTTTTTCACTGTTACATATCACTGTCACTTGCATAAACGTCATCATCATATCATCTGTCGTATTCGAATCTGTGCTGCTGTCATTTCTTAGTTTAATTATGAATTTATCAGTAACATTATCCATGCAGTCGTTGCGTTTTTATTTTAATTAGTTATGTCAGTAAATTCCAATTACCCATACTAAAGGCATTGTGTCGGAAGCTGGTATCCCTATTTTACTAACCTGTCATGTCAGCGACGCGAGATCGCACTTGATTGGGTGGAATTAGACAACAACAGATTGACAATCAATAGTGCCAACGTCACGCCAGGGGACAACTTACGGTGAACGGTTTATGATGCAAAGCCATTCGTCGCAAGCGTAGACAGATTAGTTTCTCTGTCTACGGTATAGGATATTGCATACTCTTTGGTCTACGGTCGCAAGCGTACGCTGGTCCCTTCTCGTAAATGAAGGGTCAAACCAGATGGATGTCTCGCTACCATCGACACGAGGACGGACGCTCCGCTAGAGTAAAATTCGCAGCCGCCTGTCACTCTTGTCGTTGAAAATTCGCTATCGCGCCGTCATATTATTAGGCCTATACTTTTTGGAGTGATTACTTCAATGGGAGAGTAAACAGCTTCGTTGCATAACGCGTTATGGCGCCAGACGGTCTGACTTTCCTTTCTCTCACGCATATTGCAGCAGTAGGCAGGCTCCTCCTCTCTCATTCTAACCCACAGCGCTAGTTAGATTAGTTTAAGTTATCTCTTCTGCCGGGCGTCCCGTTTTTTTTTCAATCTTAATAAAAACAGGATTGATGCTTAACTCATTCACTGCCACCACGATTTTCTTGAAGTTTATCGAGATGCCGCCGTATAAAACCGCGGACACGCTAGGCGTGCTCGCGGCATTGCTTGGAAAAATAGATTTTAGTAAGTAAATTTATTATAACGTAACGTAAGGTTCTCAAACTTTTTTTACTAAAATTCCCATGCATAAATGAATAAAGTTTTATTGTGAACTGTAACATTGGCATTGTTAACAGTGCAAGTACATTTGTTTTAGTAATATATTGAGTGACAATCATATTTAAACATATTTTCAGTCTTATAATGAGTGAATTCATCTAAATTACTAAACCGATAAAAAGCTTTGAACTGCAGAAAGTTTGTTTACGTTATTTATCTCGTATTATCGTAATGCTGGTTGATTGGCCTTACCTAATTACATAAGTATGAATTAAATTCAAAATATTCAAATGAAATAAATTGATTTCTTATCTTTTTTTCAGGAAAAGTTAAATTTGTACCGGAAACGGAAGATATTAATGATGACAAAATTTTTAGCGAGACAAACGAACAGCAATTGATTTTTATATAATAGAGATAATTTTACTGTAAGTGTGTATGTCACTGTGTATGTATGTATAATTATATAAAGATATACATCGGATAGGTAAGTTTTTTTTTCATTGATGGCGTATGGAGTTGTATAAGCGACTTCATATAAGTAGTATATCAGTCATGTGGTACCCATAACACAAGCTCTGCTTACTTTGGGGTCAGATGCCAGATGCAGGTGCTGTGTGAAATGTCCGGCATTATTTATTAATTTATTATTTATTCATACATGACACAGTACTGTATACGGTAAAAACAACGATCCGATAAATTATGATATTCCGTTTTGTCATCAAATACTGGTTAAAAATCTCATATCGCAAGCTTATAACTCTGAAATTAGCGAAGCGTTTAAGAGAATAAAAAAGTTTGGGAACCTAAGGGTAGCTTCAGTAAGTGAACACACCTAGCGTGTTCTCGGCACTACAAAATACCTATTTTTCGTAAAAAAATCTAACTAGTTTTTTTAGGGAACCGCTTCAATATGCCATAGCCTATCCTGTAAAAATGATGCAGAAAAAATTTGAACAGAAAATCTGGCCTAGTTTTGGAAATATAACCAAAACATTCAAAACACGCCTGGCGTGTTCTTGGCGTAGAGACTTAGATTAGCCTGAACACGCGAGGCGTGTCAGTGGCAGTGAATGTGTTAATGATTGATAACATGACTGGCCTTTCAGCTCAGTTGGTAGTAATTCTGCCGTCTGTTCTGCAGGTACTGGGTTCGATTCCTTTCTAGGACAAACATTTGTGTTATGGACATAGTTGTTTGTTCTGAGTCTGTTTAAACATTAAGTATAATATTTAAAAATATATAAGTAGGTAGGTAACAGTCATCTGGACATCATAATACAAGCTTAGTTTGGGGCTAGATGGTGTTGTGTGCATTGCCCACCAATATTTATATCTAACACTATATAAATAAATATTGCAGCAGCTGCTCAACTTTCTCCTCAGATTACACACAGAGTCGAACTAGATATAGTATATTTCAAAATTAGACAAATAATTAAGGAGTTTTACGCGCGAATTCATTATTTTAATGAGTAACTTCGAAAACGTCAAATAATATTTTCATTAATTGCGAGTCAAGCTACCTACTTCAATAGAAGGAAAATTCCCTAATGAAGAGTGTTTCGAAGTTTTCCGATTTTGCGCAAATTCCGTCCTATTCAATGCATTGATTCGTAAGATGAACAGCGAATATTATAATGATTTTTTAATAAAAGATTTGATCAGAATGTTCTAGTTGTTTTTAGAAAGGTTAACGCAATTCTAAATCTAAATGTTAGAATCATTAAATAAAGATGGTACTTACATAAGTCAAATAGTAGGATAATAGGTACGTTTGTAATTATTTAAGAATCCTTTATTAACAAAAATACCTACATATATAATTATCAAAAAAACAAAAACCCGGCTGTTTAGGGCTTTATTATTCTATTCTGTTATTATAGATATACCTCATTCTACAAAGAATTAGGCGACATAAACTTCTCATAGTAAAATACCTTACATTTCTACAAATACTTGGGTAGTCAGACACTGCTCATGGACCGGATCAGATCCACGTGACGCTCAAGGGCAAGAAAAATTAATGCACCAGATGCGGTCCACGTAATACCTACTTCAGGGGCTAATTAAATTTAAATTCATATTTTTGTAATCCCCTTTTAATTTGCTTTATTTTGATACCCAATTTTTTATTAACGTATCTATTATTTCTATTTCGCGCCAAACATCCGCCATTTTGTTTAGCTAAGACACTTAGGGTTTTAAGACAAATATAACGATATCTTAACTGTCAAAATCCATCCGGCCATTTGGATGATAATAAAGTAATTAACGAATGCAAGATACGCGCCCAAAACATAACCCTTCCTTAGCATTCGGGTAACATGCTCATAGCTCCTCTGAAATCCCCAGGCAATAGAAGTAGGTACCTACCTCAGACATCTACTTACTTAGACCTTGTTGAGGATGCTAAGAGGCACTTCATAACATTATACCTACCTAGCAAATGCCAGTAAGTATATTAGACAGAAGTTAGTTTTAAGTATTTATTTATTAACTAGCTGTTACCCACAACGTCTGCGTAGTGTAGGTATACAAATACAAAAAGGTTTATTGTTAAAACTTTTTTACAGGATCACAAAGGTACTAAAATATTTATACAGTTCTGGTAGTAATATAGCAATTGGAGTAGACTCAGCACTATATCTGCAAACATGGTTTACGCAGGGCTTTCAGTCTACCTCTTAGCTCGAACTTAGGTGACAGTCGAGCAATAAAAATGATAGATAGTGAAAAGAGAAAAAATAGATTAGGTACATGAAAAATGAGGTACTTCCTTGTGCTCCTAAATACTCCTACTGATAGGAGCACCGGGACACCCATGTCCTGATGCTTCTGCTGCAAAAGTAAAGTAGGAGTCACCGGGACACCCATGTCCTGATGCTCCTACTGCAAAAGTAAATTGAGAATTTTTATTGCAAACCACTTGGTTAGGTTATGTTAGAGTATAGAAAACAACGCGCAAGGCGAGCGAGCAAAGAGAGCGTGCCGCGGCAGCGGCCGCCGAAGCGCCAGTAGAATATACTTAGGACGAAAATAGAACGTGACTGTTCATTAGTAGGAGCACGAGGATATGCTTATCCTTATACTCCTACCGGTAGGAGCATAAGGACATAATGGTACTCGTGCTCCTACCAGTAGGAGAACCGAGTAGGAGCAAGCGGAAACGAAAAATAACATGTGAAATAAAATATAGATATAAACTATTAAATAAAAAAATATAAACTATTAAATAAAAAAATATAAACTATTAAATAAAAAAATATAAACTATTTAACAAAAAAATATATGTATAAAAAATAAAAAAAAATAGTGAAAACTACTTACTTACAGCGTATTGCTGCGTGTGAGTGAGCGTGTGTCAAGTATGTTCCGAAATGAGTTTTAGAGTAGGTATTGTGTTTGTGAGAGAAGGCATTTTAATACCTCCAGTTTCGTAAGAGCCTAGGAGGCTATTCTGCCTCCTCGTATGTAGTGTATGTGTAGTATGTTGAGTGAGTAGGTGTATGTATGCGACTAATTTTTAAAACTGAAGATTGCTTCAAACATCTTCTTGAGGTGACTATGCTGCCTCCTCGTGTGTAGTGTATGTGTAGTATGTTGAGTGAGTAGGTGTATGTATGCGACTAATTTTTAAAACTGAAGATTGCTTCAAACATCTTCTTGAGGTGACTATGCTGCCTCCTCGTGTGTAGTGTATGTGTAGTATGTTGAGTGAGTAGGTGTATGTATGCGACTAATTTTTAAAACTGAAGATTGCTTCAAACATCTTCTTGAGGTGACTATGCTGCCTCCTCGTGTGTAGTGTATGTGTAGTATGTTGAGTGAGTAGGTGTATGTATGCGACTAATTTTTAAAACTGAAGATTGCTTCAAACATCTTCTTGAGGTGACTATGCTGCCTCCTCGTGTGTAGTGTATGTGTAGTATGTTGAGTGAGTAGGTATATGTATGCGACTAATTTTTAAAACTGAAGATTGCTTCAAACATCTTCTTGAGGTGACTATGCTGCCTCCTCGTGTGTAGTGTATGTGTAGTATGTTGAGTGAGTAGGTGTATGTATGCGACTAATTTTTAAAACTGAAGATTGCTTCAAACATCTTCTTGAGGTGACTATGCTGCCTCCTCGTGTGTAGTGTATGTGTAGTATGTTGAGTGAGTAGGTGTATGTATGCGACTAATTTTTAAAACTGAAGATTGCTTCAAACATCTTCTTGAGGTGACTATGCTGCCTCCTCGTGTGTAGTGTATGTGTAGTATGTTGAGTGAGTAGGTGTATGTATGCGACTAATTTTTAAAACTGAAGATTGCTTCAAACATCTTCTTGAGGTGACTATGCTGCCTCCTCGTGTGTAGTGTATGTGTAGTATGTTGAGTGAGTAGGTATATGTATGCGACTAATTTTTAAAACTGAAGATTGCTTCAAACATCTTCTTGAGGTGACTATGCTGCCTCCTCGTGTGTAGTGTATGTGTAGTATGTTGAGTGAGTAGGTGTATGTATGCGACTAATTTTTAAAACTGAAGATTGCTTCAAACATCTTCTTGAGGTGACTATGCTGCCTCCTCGTGTGTAGTGTATGTGTAGTATGTTGAGTGAGTAGGTGTATGTATGCGACTAATTTTTAAAACTGAATATTATTTCGAACATCTTCTTAAACAAATTCTAGATAAGTTAGATGGAGTATGATCTGAAACTAGTTTTTGTATGTGCTTACATCTGATTCTATTAATTGTCATTAGAACGACAAGGTCAAACCTTATCTTAATGCCACGCTAACTAGTTATGTGATCATAAGATACAGGTCCTCGACGTGGCTGAAAAAGCTGCGAAACTGAAGTGGTACTTAGCAGGGCACGTTTGTGGAGCCCTGAGACAGTGAGACGGCGCGGTAGACCACGCAAGTGATGGCGCGACGAGCTGGACATCTTTAGCAACTGTCGGAGAAGCCAATGGCGGTTGGACCGAAATAAAAGGAAAACTCCAGGGGAGGCCTTTGCCCAGTAGTGGGACAGTACGGGCTAAAACACCAACAACATATGAAACTGGGTTACCTTCCACACGCACTTTTAGTTTTAAGTATTTAGTGTCTAAGCTAAAGTTTTTATGTGTTTATATTTACCATAATGTACAATGGTACCATTGATTGTACGTGTGTGCTGGTTTATCAAATAAATGTTATATCTATCTATCTATCTAAGGAAAACATCGTGTAGAAACCGGCATATCGTAGAACCTAAAACGTTCGAAGATATGAGCCAACTGCACGAAAGAAGCCCCTGAGGCGCACTTTGATCCTTTCACCACACTGGTTCAAAATAAGATAAGTATTTATTTATTTTCAACTAACCTTTCTCAAATCAATTCAATTCTCCTCTAAGCTATATTTATCTAAACAACTCTTAATTGACTTAAGAGTTCTGAATAAACCTTAATTATCTATTGAGTTTGGAAGGTCGCTCGACATCAAAGTACATTCTTACCTTCAGATAATTGATATCGAGAGGTATCGTCGACCTACCTATTAGTAAACAGTGGTAAATTGTTTTCTTGGTCGAGTGTTACTTGAGTTTGAACCTTGCTGCGAGCAGGTACTTATAAATCATTGAAATTCTCGTTGAATAATTTATTTGTTATCTTTTTAACGTGATAGTAGGCTATGGCTAACGACTGATGGTTATTCTAACTTTGCTTTACATTTATTACTGAAGTCAGTGATTGAAATACCGAGCCGTATTTCAATCACTGACTTCAGTGACATTTACTCGACACTCTCACTAATCACTCGACAGATTAGATTAGACTGATTCACAGCCATTCTCGAACATTAACTATGGACCTGCCTCGTCTCGTACACACGATGTAATTTCGTTCAGGCTGCTCACTGTTGGGTCTGACACAGACCCAAGTAACCGCAACTGACCAAGCGACGTTAATCTGATATAATATTGTAATTTTATTGATATAGGTATTGGTTTAGATATAATCTATATTTTATTTATTAATTTGAAATTAACAGATGGTCGTGATGTAGCTCCTCTGGCATCTATTGAAATCCAGCGCTGGGTGGGTATTAAGTTTTCATCCAGCACAATGCTGGATGAATGGGGCCATGTTTGCTCCAATCTCTGCTTCGCACAAAAAATATATTTTGTGTTGTGTAAAATTGATTTAGCGATAAACATCGTTTATAATATGTTAGGTTATTGTGTATTAATTTTAGGGCAGTTAAAAATATGTAATTTTTTTCTTTCAGCGCGTTATAATATTCTTCCAATTGCCCTCTGCTTATACCCACGAATAAACTATACTTTGTATAAACAATATTTTGTATTAGCTATGATTATCTTCAAGGCTTAATATCAAATACCTAGGTGTTGGTATTATCTTTTAAAAATTATATCTTTTTGTCTCTTTTTTCAAAACTGAAGGCAACAACAGAAAGTTGTTGCAGGATGCAAAGAATCGTAAACTCCACTACATAAATGAAATTACAAAAACAAACATTTCACCCTAGAAACATTCTAAAACACTTTAACATTATTATCCCAAGACATCAAGTCACATTAAATTCTTTATTCATTTCATTTTTGCGGGATCACGACCTCTCGCGGAATGCTTGCAATGTCTTTGATCTCGGCCGAACAGGACCAGAAAAATAAACGAAAATGCACTTTAACTGTCTTCATAAAGGGGAGAAAATATAATTTATTCACGAGATAATTTTCTCCCTCTTAAGGATAGGTCGGACGTTTGAAGTAGGGTGGCCGAATGAATGTTTGCGTACTACATAACTACACTCTTTGGGACTTCTGCGACTCGTCTATTCAGGGGTAAGATTGCATATTTCTGCGAAATGCGCTTTCTCATTATAATTGGATGCTCCGTTTATGAACTCTTCCGAGTTCCTTCTATTTTTATATTCTCTTTTATGCACATTTTCCTTTAGCTGAAACCAATGTAGGTTATAGGAAAATCAAATCACTGGGTGCATGGCGACCTTAGTGCAGGACGTCTTCTGGCTAGATGGAATGATTTTTTTTTTCCTTAACCTATAGTGTGCCTCTGCTGGGCAAAGGTCTCCCCCTTTATCTTCCACTCTTTGCGCTCCAAGGTCACAGTTTTCCAGTTTGGCTCGAATGCATCTAGGTCGTCTCGCCATCTTTTCCTGGGTCTGCAACGTCGTCTTCGACTATCGGGCATCGTCTGATGGAATGATTATTGCTAAAAAAACTATTGAGTGTTTTCGTCCATCCACAGTGGACGTGTACAGCGAGAGTAAAGTTCTCAAAGTTCTGCAACTATTCATATTGTACACGTCCCTTCAAGTACATAAACTCGTCCTTAATTCTGACGACTATAAAAGTATGCTTTAGCGTAGAATCTTAAAACTTAATAACGTTTCGGTTTAAACTTCTTTTGCGAGGAGATTTAGTCCATTTCTTTCAATCCTACTTTACAATAAGGTTGCAAAAATCTGCTCTATCAAACACTGCTCAATGTTTGAAGCCAAACACTCTATATCTATCTGGCTGAAAACCTTATCTGATGAATGCACAGAACTTCTTATTGTCACATTAGAGCTATCTAATTAATTAGGAGAATAGCAGAATAACTATCAAAATATAATAAAATTTGATATAAAAAAAAAAGATTTGAAGTGGGGAGTTCAGTTTGATACAACCTTTGACGATGTTCGGTTTGTTAGGTTATGTTTCTTATGACAGTTATGACAGACGCGCATGAACAATTGTGTCATATAATATGTAAAAGCAAAGTCAAGCTTATTCTGATTAAGCTTAAGCTTATTCTAAATTTGTTATTTCTTAACAAACAAATTTACTATAAACAATTTAAAAACTTGACACTGGCAAAATTGGCATTATTATGTCACATGCCATTAACAAAGAAGAAGAAGAAGAAGAAATATATTTTTTGCTTTTTGAAACACGCGTAAGAAGTCGCGAACGGGACTGCTAGTTTATAATAAAGGTATTCGTGGAATCTTCGTTGAGTCCGCCATTTGTACTTGTACTAATAAAATTATTCTGTGGTATTAGTAAGCTTTTCTATTTTTAGACAAAGAATCTAAATCCTACATTGGTGTCGATTTCCTAATCCCTGGGACGAAATTAGTGACAATGAAATCTACTCTTTGATTTACGCCACATTCCCAATGCTCATCGGAGAAACCTAAACCCGTGATTAATAATCGCAATGTGGTTTTCAAAGGATGGACCAGTCGCCCTAATTCCGGGTCCGCCTCACTAGGCGTTGGCATTGGCGATGGTAACAAGAGATACGGAACGGGCTTGTGGGAAAAGTAGGTAAGTAAGTTTTAACACAGGTTTTAGTAATATCTTTTGAAAAAATAAAATGTTATTGTAACGAAGTTTTTTATCGCACGGTACGGACTTGGTGGATATATGAAAAAAAGATTAAATATTTTCCGTCACGAATTTGCGTTACGACCCTTTCTTTAGTATAGACGGTTATCCATAGGGTGACACGAATAAATGAATTAGAAGAATTCAATGATGTACAATAAAATGTTTATTTTCACAACTGGAAAAAATATATTAATTACGAAATTTCCTACCATACATTTTGATAAACACGGGCTTTACTCACGTATTATTTTGTTGATGGAGGCATCGACATTGTTTCGATTCATCTAGAGAATCTTCATCAGGGTGAGTTTGATCCGCGGTCCGCTCGTTGCCGCTCGAGTTCACGGTTCGCACTGAACCTTTGAGTGCGAACCGTGAACTGTGAAGATTGTCTAGATGAATCGAAACAATGTCGGTGCCTCAATCGACAAAATAATACGTGAGTAAAGCCCGTGTTTATCAAAATGTATAGTACAACTCACGAAAGTTTTGAAAGTGAAATTTCCTACCATTCCTACAATTCATTAGTTATTTCTGAGTTTTATTTAATTGCTCGCAGACGC
This sequence comes from Lampropteryx suffumata, assembly GCA_948098915.1. NCBI lineage: Eukaryota > Metazoa > Arthropoda > Insecta > Lepidoptera > Geometridae > Lampropteryx > Lampropteryx suffumata. The sequence continues at coordinate 14,935,241 of OX402557.1, read as the reverse complement.
TAGTAATTCATCCATTTGTATTTGGTACCTAATCAATAATATAATACGTTTATCAATAATAATATACTACGATATTACGATATTACGAGTGTTCCACGACACTTACGCATTTTTTCATTTTATGAAACACGGGTCTTTAGTCACGTATTATTTTGTTGATGAATGCACCGAAACTGTTTCGATTCATCTAGATAATCTTTATCAGGGCGAGTTTGATCCGTGGATCACTTGCTTGATCAAACTCAAAATATTCTAGATAACCAGCAAGGGAGTAGGTAGTAGAGAAATGGGATGGTTTAAGTATTTGCTACGCGAATTATGCGTAAGTACCTAGAAGCAACAGCGCTACGACTAAAGTCGCAAGTAGTCATTCGCGAGATTTTATTGTAGGTGTTTACTTATTATCAAAAAATACAAATGAAATGAGAACTTTTTCCTTTTTTAGGAAATCGGTTAACAAATACATTGCATTTACAGAATTCATATCTGGAATCTGTAGGTATTAATAATTGTCATTGTCCGATTTATCATAGTTTTTTGTATTTATCTGTAGCAAACCATTTTTTTTAGTTTAGTTTTTTTTTTATCATTAATAAACCAACGTTTGACCACGATCTCGCCTGACGTTAAGCGACGATGTGGCCGACGATGGGGCACGCAGGTTTCATTTTCTAAAAACAATCGTTTATCAATTGTTCCTGTCACGATATCGCGACTTCGGTACTTTGACGGTAAGTTTTGCGCGCCGACTTTAGTAATGGTAATAAAGCATTATATAATAAAATTTATACAAAAATAGATTTATCAGTAGCATTTGCATTTACGTGTTTTTCGACCTGAGCCCATGACATGGGACAACTCGGTTTAGAGGGACCGAATTTAAATTAAAATCCTTCCCTTTGAAGAAAACGCCGGGGGTTTTAATTGTGATCCGTTCAGAGTATTGGTGTTCCACTAACGGGTGGATAATTGGCGTATTTTGTACTCAAATGCCTTTTGTCGACTGTCAGTGGGTTACTCGAGCGTTCGTGATCGAAAATCGCTTTGAAGTGTGCAGTGAATGGAGAACTTTTAGCAAGTGGGGGATGAACGGGTTGTCTTTAACGATGTCTTCTACTTTGCCAGGATGAAAAAGGCAAGCGAGAAATGTAAGTGATGGACTGTGAAAAAACACCCTGTTTTGATAAGAGCTGAATCTTTAGGAATTTTACAATGTTACCGTCGATGTGTTTATTTTCGTAGTTTTTTAGTTACTGGTGTCAGTTTCTAGTTATGTAACGGTGAGCATAGATCTGGGTAACTTGGCTGCTCTCAGAACGTTCAGGGTATTCCGAGCTTTGAAGACAGTACCCATCATTCCGGGTAAGATTCCGGCAAGAAAGCGTATTTTAATATAACTATATTATTGATAAGAATGAACCGACAAATTTGAAATATATTATCTGTCTTGTATTCGTTTTTCGTAGTTAAGGTACCTAATAATAAGATGGATCATGCAAAAAAGCGCTAAGACCTGGACGAGTTTCTTGCTGGTTCTTCTCGAGCTTGGTTTAGGACGAATCGGCACCTAAATTCACCTAGTAGATATGTAAGACGTTTCAAAGTGATCCTTGTGATTGTATTGAATAAAGTATCTTTTGACTTTGACTTTACATGTCTTATATTTTGCCAGGATGAGTAAAAGGGAATCGAGAAATGCAAGTGATGGACAAAAAAAATACCCTCACTTAGTAGCATAAAGAGTAGGAAGGTCATTTATTTAAGGGGCATACATTTTATAGATGCTTACAACTAAACTCCTCAGGCTCAGTAAATATCTTTTCAGACGTCTAGTTACTTTGAGAATCTTTAAGAATGTCTATGAAAACTTATTGTTAGTAGTTAATATTCGTCAGTTAACTTTAGTATGCGAAAGGAACTGTCTGTTCTGATTACCATAGAGAAATTAGCGAATTTTTTATTAATGCCTGACATTTCACACAGCATCATCTGGCCCCAAAGTAAGCAGAGCTTGTGTTACGGGTACCACATGACTGATAAACTACTTACCCATATACCTTATTTTTTGTAAATATATACATATTATACGACATATTATGACGACCTTTGTGGCGCAGTGGGTTAAGGTCCGGCTGAGACGCAAAAGGCTGCGGGTTCGATTCTCGCCGCGGCACAAATGTTTGTATGATCTGCAAGTATTTGTGTTGGCTCTGGGTGTTTCTATGTATAATATGTATATATTTACGAAAAAAAATATGTATACAAGTATTATATCATACATCTGGAACCCATAACACAAGCTCTGCTTACTTTGGGGCCAGATGATGCTGTGTGAAATGTCCGGTATTATTATTATTATTTATAATTATTATACAAAGAAACACCCAAATCCGAGACAAATACTTGCAGATCATAAAAATATTGTCCCGCGGTGGGAATCGAAGCCTCAAACTTTTTCGTCTCAGCCAGGCTTTGGCTCACTGCGCCATAGACATCGTCAGATGAATGCTTAAAATTTATTTTAAAATATTTTATTTTATCAAAAATAAAAAGAGTCCAAGCATATTTGGTACTTCTCGGGATCTCTTATTATTTTAATTATCAAAATCAAAAATAACAAACATTTTTATTTACAAAAATAATTACAACTATATAAAATACATGTGAAACAGTTGAGCTATCGGAATATAAGGACCGTTTAAAACGATCTATAGATATTTCCACTGATCCACATCACTGCCAGAGGGCAGCGTTCCTTAGACACTGGCGGCGTTGCCACGTTGAATGGCAATGCTAATACGCTGAGCCGGATATGAGCCAGCTCTTGGGTCACGCAATGTATCTACCAGACGCGGTGGGCTCCTGTTCCCCACGGGCCTAAGGTCTCAACTCTAAAAGGCTCAAATATGTAGGCCTTATCAAAAATTGACATGGTACAATAAGGAAGAGAAGTACAATAAACCGGGAAGAAGTATAAAAGTAACACACACGCACAAAATTTCGCATTCTAATATATAAGTGTACTAGCGACTCGTCCCGGCTTCGCACGGGTGCAATGCTGATACAAAATATACTACAGAATGTCTTTAATATACAACGTTATCTAAGAGAATAACATAGACTAAGAGATAGACATATACCATTGCAGACTTTTGTGTAGACCTTTTTAAGGTGTACAATAAATACTGTAGTACATTATTTTGATCTATCTCGTAGGGTTCAGCTAGGGTTTGCAATGTAAGCGCAAAAAAATGTGTTTATTTACGACACCAGATATGAAACCTCTAAAATTATCAGTGTTCATCTACTATATTATGCATGTTTTACATATACACCTTCCTCTTGAATTACATACTCTATCTATTTAAAAAAACCGCATCAAAGCCCGTTGCATAGTTTTAAAGATCTAAGCGTACATCGGGACAGACAGACAGCGGGAGGCGACTTTGTTTTATACTATGTAATGATGATAAGTAGTGTAAGAGTCATGTGGTAGTATATTATCAGTGATGTTTTGTGAAATGTCCAGCATTATAATAATAATAATAATTATTATAAATATTACTGTAATAGACACAATAAAGCCTATCAAGATACATTATATTCTATTCTATTCTGTCTCTTTATTGAAATAAGCACTACTTCTTTATCAAATCAGGGCGGTTCTATAATGTAATGGGTTCATTGTAATAAAATTACAAAACACTGAATGTATCCTTAGGCGCTCAGCTCCTCAATTCACAAATCTCATCAAACCGAACGCCGAATCGATCGAACAAATCGCCATTCAGACCTACCAAGGTTATTTTTGCCATGGTAATACAGCCCTAGTTTCTAACACTCTAAGGTTGAAGTTTCTAGTTTTACGAGTATTGAACGACTGTGTTTACATCGGATAATAGGTATTCGATAGGAGATTATCCCAATGCATTTGTGTTCTTGTTGATTTCAGAGATTGCCAAGATTGTGAGATAAAGGAAATCGGATCTTTTTCACTCTACTTCTTCAGGGCTGAAGACTTTTCTTAGGAATCGGATTTTACGGAAATTAACCTGACAATTCTTAGAGCGCAACTTACCAATCAATCCACCATGAAGGCATCAATAATAATTATAATCTATACTAATCGTTTTTGCTACGCTACCTGTAGCAGTGCTACGTACGTAGCAAGCTTTGACATTTCATTGTATTTTCTATACTAAGAACTATGAAAGCTTTGTTTAATAAGTACGTAGCATTGCTACGAGTAGTGTAGCAAAAACGTTTTAGAATTATGTTCCTAAAAACCTTTTTAGTATCAGAACTTTGCTCTTTGATTCCACTCCACAGCTAAATATAGGTCTGCAGATAAAGAAGCCAAAACTTCGCTCGTAAATTGAAAACCGCAGCTCGTAGAAAGTCTACGGAAATAAAAACACAAACGAAATGAAAATAGGTTAAGCTCACCCCCGGGACGGAAGCCTACGAGATCGCTTTTTGTGATCAACACATACCACTTTGTAACTTACCCTAATAAAAATTTAGAAATGTATCGAAACGGAAAAGTGTAGGGCTTAAGATTGTTACGTGACTTGCCTGGACAATTAGCTTGGCAACTTTATTTGAGCCTCTTTGGAGCGTTTACTCTGTCTTCTGTTCAACAAAATAGTTTTATGTTTTCAGAAAATTTATAACGACTAGTGGTCAGATCCCAAATTAATTCAACACTATCTACTTAGCAAACTATAAAAATTCAGAATGAAACTTTCATGTTGTTTTTTTTAATATTTGTTATATTTGGATTTGTTACTCATAATCTAGCCATGATAGTTTTCCTTCAAATTTCAACATATATACTACTATATTAAAAACTTTTCAGGTACCCTCTAACATCAGTTTAGCCGGTAAGCCACTGGACTCTATTAAAAATAAAAATATTTAGATATTCGTAATATCAAAATCGAAAAACTTTTCTTGAAACGTATTTATATCTATAAAAAACCTAACTAACGAAATGCTACACGATAAGATAGTCGAATAAAAAAAAACAACCTACATATTACATGTAGGGCAGGTACCCCTAAAAATCTATTTATCATCGTTTTTATTTCATAACTATATACGTACTACTACTGCGAATTTCATTACCATAAGAATAATAATCTGCGAGCTATAGCCCTGAATAAGGGTGGACATACAGACAGACATGGAGAGTTTATAAGGGTTTCTTGGTAGACATTAGAACTAAAAAAAATATTTTTTATATTCATTCTTAGCGAGAGATGGATGGTTTTCGTAACTGAGCGCACCCTTCGAAGCACGCAAGGTTCCACTTCATAATACCTAGCGTCTATCTCTCTGATAAAGCAAAACGCTACAAAATATACAAAACGAATCAGTCAGTACAATGAAATTTGTTTGTTTTTCGTCTACCCTCAATTCCCACGAATGAATCCCCAGAAAACTTTCTAAAGCTTCAATTACGCTGTGCATCCCTCATGTGCATGTAAGAGGGAAAAACGTCTAAAAATATGTAGATCTCAACAAGCTAGACTGGAATCTGTGTCAAGATTCTACAGAGCGCAGTTCTTATAAAGAAACCACTCTCGTGCCTCTGCGGCGCCGCGCTACCTGGATTATATGATAGCTTTATACGTTGTAAGTCTTATTGTTGTTTTCCACACTTTGTTTGTTGAACCTTAAAATATGGAACAAAAGTGGATATACTCAGGTATGCGGAATACTGAACGTGCCTCTGCACCTATCTTGGAGATATCTATCAAAAATAAACAAAAGGTCGAGCAAGCTTTACAGTAGTCGCATATATGATGTAATATCTGACATCTTACCTTATATTATATATCATTACCTTATATAATAAACAACATTAATATTATTATCGTGAATTAGTTTATATAACAGCACATTTTATACACAAAACTGAAGGTTAAGCGAACTGACCCGTTCTCTTTCCATTTCTCATTCTCGTCACACACGCACACACTGTTAGCGGACAGGACCACCATTTCGGAAAATGGGTTGGTACCATCTAACTACTAACTCTACCACCGCACGTGCCCTTTGGTCAAATCAAATAGCGCGGTCTTCTCTGGCTTCCTGTTACACACTTCCGTCCCTTTCACGTAATCACTTGCACAGATTGCTGGAAATTGGAAACACATCATAAAAACAATCATGTGTGTGATGAACGTGTTGTGTCTGGGTGTTATAAAGTATCATAAGTATATATTTCTTTTTTTTACATTTATGCCATAGTATTTCGTCTCGTTTAGCACCACCCAGGGGATATGTGCACGGGAAAGCTGGTTCCTGCGTACGGGAGCATGAATCGTGTTTTATTTTTAAGATTTTTGCCTGTGATAGTAGTAACGCCATGTTCGTACAGTCATACGACTGAGTAATTAAAATATTTTCAAATAAAATTTAAAAATACATTATAAGTATAATGTCAGTAATCTAGTTAACATTATACAAGCTATGTTTGAGGTTAGATGGTGCTGTGTCCCTTTGTCCACTAAAAACCCAATATATTTTCAAGACTGTAATTCCCAGGCTTAGTAGACATCTCATCAGATCACTGTTAATATTTTTGGGGATGTCTTGAATGGGATAGTCCAAGGCATCTCCATATATATAGCATAATAGCCTCACAGAAGTTAGTATTTCGTATGTGGTCTACCACTCCTGGGTTAAAGTTGATTTAAAAAGGTAGGTTTAAGAAGAAAATAAAACGAATCAATTTCTAAATAATGTTATAGAACATCTTACAGCACTTTGCACTTCTGTAGATAAAAAAAAATAAAGATAAGAATTTATTATAAGCTGTTCCTATGTAAGCAACAATACAGTGCCTAAATCCAATTTACCCTGAGCGAATTGTTCCGAGGATTTTCAAGAAACAACAAAAGACAATACCCAATACCTACTCTACCAAATTGTGTAAACCAATAAGTCCGAAAGACAAAGTGCGAAACTCCACAAACTCGCGCCAAATCCTACCAAATCCTTTTCAGCCTATCGAAGTCCAAACAATCTGTCTGCTTACCCACGTATGCTCCACTTGTGATGTCAAGAAAAGTTAGGGTTCCCGTTAATTAGGGTCCCTTAGTTAAATAATGCCGATTTGGAACGTTTGTTAAGCCTTAGGACACATTCACACAGTCTGGGTAATGTATGGCACACATATGAGATACCTATTCTTAACATTCTTATACAATTTACGCTGCTGCCCGTGGCTTCTACCGCGTGGTACATACATAAAAGGTAGCCTATGTCCTTCTTCATTATACAATCTATCTCCTAACTAAATTTCAATAAGAACCGTTCTGCTGTTTAGCCGTGAAATGTTTGCTGTTTAGCCATTTTATGTACATAACATGCAAAACCGTGGTCACAGCTAGTTTTTTATAAAAGTTTGCTAAATTGCTACTGATATTTTTTATTCTCAAAAGTGTATGATGTATGAGATTTTATTGCATGTGAACGTAACTTCAACTGTAACTAAGTTATTTAGATGATTTATTTATTTTGTCACCAATGCACGGTGGTTTACCTACTTTGTAAATAATAATAAAATCATATCTACAGTGGAGGTACCAGACCATCTGACATAGATGACTTTAAAAAATGAATGACGAAAGAAGTACACACGAATTAGTGCCTACCATAGAACGCTATACTTCTTGGTGCCTACCGCCGCCGGTACCGCCACTCGCCATCTTCTTTCTATATAAACGTGGTCTCCGTAATTCGGCCTCTACTAATCTACGGCCTAAGGATCCCGCGGCTTTAAATTGTAGCCTTAATCCGTCAAACGTATTGTCTGGTTAGGCGCATTAATATCTGGTGGATTAGCTTTTGAGCCTCACTCTCACTATACCGACGGAAGTTTTGGGATAAATCAAGACATTTCGCGAAACTATGAAGATTAAACGCGTGAGTTTCGTAGGACCCAACTTAGACACCGCTGTAGGTGCGCCGTTGAGAACCCTATTTAAACTGAGTCATATTCACCTCCTTTCATAAGTTATAAAACTGATCCGACATCTTTGAATTGCTTACAGTTTGATTTAAATAATTTTCCTGAATGTTGGATATTATTAGATTAAGCAAGGATAGTTACAACCAGTAGTAAACACATACCTACATTCCTACAAAATAAAAAATTTTGGTAAACATGCGACAAGAAAAGGTTAGATTGCAATTTATTGCTCATAATCCAGGGATTTGGGTGAGTCCGGCCAACTGCCTTCTTAGCGACCATCAATCTTGCTCAAACCCGCATAATCACAGAAAACGCTACCGTAGATTACCGCTTTATTTTTAAGCGAAGTGCCCACTGTAGTTGGCAGATTTGAGACCCAGCTTTATAGAGATTGATTATAAAATTCGAAGGACTAAGTCACCACTCGCTCAAGATTCATATTAGGGGTTAAAATATATTTTTTTTGTTGTGTACTCAAAATTTTGAACATTTGTTTTTCTAAGATTTAGTTTAAGTATTTACCCTCACTGTGTATAGAACAGTTATGTTATCTTATAGGAAGATCATTTAAAAATGTGCAATAGAGCTCTGGGGGCCTGGACTCAACACTCGAGCTCTGGGGGCCTGTGTGAAGGCATTCTGTACTGCCTGGGAAGAAACTTTTTTACCATGAAAAAAACATTCCAAAACGTGAATAAACGGTTAATTAGGTAGGGTTAATTTCGGGGAGTTCGGAGGATGACGGATGGTTTCTAACTATCCTATATGTAAGGTCCTATTGTGCTGAAACGGTTTCTCGAACCGTATGAGGTCTAGCGTTATCGTGTATGAATAACGGTAAATATCGGTTAACGATTACGATTATATTATATAATAATTATAATGATAACTTATTTATTTTGACAATAGGCATTAGTCCATGGTGTAAGTATTAATTGAAAAGTAGGTTAGTATTTAAACACTACCAATGATTGAACCTTTGCATGAGCTTCTCCACCAGAAGACAATCATATTGATATTAATTGAATTATTGTTACGTATCTACTTTTCGTGATACGTTACAACCCGGTTCAAAATCCTTTAACTTCTATATCGATTTAACAAGGCACAGCAAGTTTTTTTATTTTACCGATTTGGTGCAAAAAGTACAATATTGCGGGTAAGATGTTAGCTTACGTTTCAAACCATGCCGCTCATTCAATTCATCGTTATTTTCCTTAGTAGCGCGGTTTATTCTTGAGTCGATGTTTTTGCTACGTAAGCGATTAAATCAAAAGGCACATTGCGTTTATTAACCATGTCCTCTCCAAACACAGCATTGGTGTTGCGAGCTGAATCTGCTGCGTTAGTTCCACGTCGGAACTCTTATTCAATAATAACTCTAATATTCGATAAGCTGAATGTAAAAACAATTGAAAGCGAAAATCAAATGTCATATTAAAAAAAAATTAGGAACATTATAGTTTATAGTGTTAAAAAAATACATTCGGAAATTCTACACGTTGCAGGTTAATTTTAATTCAAAATGTTAGTACATTAGAACGTCAATTTCATATAATAAACCCCTGATAATGTGGTTAACTTCTTCTTCTTATCGTGTCACTAGTTATTTCTAACCAGTGTGGTGGAAGGATTAAAGTGTGCCTCAGAGGCTCCTTTCGTGCACTAATGTGGTTAACTGTACCTACATACAACGCCATCCAATATTTAGTACAATTTGATTGCATAGTAGTAAGGAGTAAGATTTGCAGATAGGGGTAAAGATAGCATCTTCAAGGAATGTGCTAATAACGAGATCGAAAAACCCTGCCAAGATAAAGACGGGGTCCGAAGGGTGAATTTTAATTAAATGCGTCTACGGACATTAACGGGATGAAACTGAACTTGCCCCTTAATCGTGATTTGTTTGTCCTACCGCTCGAGGGCTTGGCACAGTATATTCTATTCGTTAATCAGTAATAACACTAAGTAGTCTTCTATTGAATAGGTAGGTATTATGAAGCCTGAAATCACCATTTGAATACAACATTAAATAATGTTGTAGTAAGTATGTAGTAGTAAAAGTAGAAAGTAAATTATAAACGTTTTCTAGGTAAAGCACCTTCTAAGGCTCCGTATTTATAAGCAGAGTCCGGACAAAACTTTAAGGTCTCTAAGGCTTGAATATTATAGCCGGCATCAACAGTTCAACTTACCCTTGGAAGGACGGAAGTACCTACATAGTAATCTCAGCCTCTCAGGTAATCACACTGAAGTCTAATCTGTTGAAATAAATGAATCGAAATATGTACCAAGTATCTCTTCTACATGAACGCTATAGAATCTGCGAGGGATCAAATTGTGATGAATCTCGTAATCTTCTGAGTGAATTGAAAGTCATCTTGTTACCAAATCGGATGTCATGGCAATGCCCCTTTCGCAAAACCTTGAGATCCAAAGGTGAGAGGTGGAAAATTAATATAACTTGATAGCAAATACACCTTCGTTAAGCACGTTATTGTATTCGACACAATTGATCACCTCCTCTGCAGTTCTAAGTGGGTCTCTTGTTCGTCTTCTTCCTGCCCTTATCGCCACTAAGTGTCGTCGGTATAACATGTTTATTTTTTCTATTTCCTTTTGCAATCTCAGTGAGCACGCATTTCTTATTGTTTTTTTTTACCCTATAGTCTTTTACACAATCTGTCCATCTTTTCTTGGACGTAGATCTACTTTTCTGTCCACGCTACACTCTTCTCGTCACATGATATTCATCCTTCCTCATAAACTTCCCATACCACGCTAAAATATTACTAATTCTACGTGGAGTATATCCGGACAATATTATCAGCTATCCTCTGAAATATTTCTAGAACTTAACCATTAAAAAGCTAAAACAACACCTCAAAGTGGGAATACAATAAAATATGCATGAAGCGGTTTAAAGTGGTAACTCCGAACGCATCAAATTTTCACGAGCTCGACCCAAAAAAACGCGGTACGACAAAACCGTGTCGTCCCACGCCTTAAAAGGATTTTGTACTTTGAATCTCAACGGGACAATAAACCTATTTCTTTTTGTTTTATCTTTCACTTCAGTAGTATTTCCGAAGAATGATGTTTGGGTCGAGCCTCCATCTTATTGTATTTGTTTTGTGATATACGATTAGGTCCCGGAAAGCGAATGTTTGGCCGAACGTCCGTCACAACGGGAGGGTCCAACTTTTGAACTCGACGCTTCTTTCAAACTTTTATGTGGAGCCCCTGTAGATCCGTGATCGAACACTCAATTTGTTCGCAATTAGAGTTTCATTGTTTGAGTTTTCAGACATTTTAGAACCAATTGGAATGTACTAAGTATTACATTTTTATTTTCACATTCACATTCATCGGCGTTCATTTCAGCATTAAAAACATGAACGTCCTTAGCCAATCTAGGTTAAGTGAGCAATATTCTACCCAACAATATTTCAGAGAGTATTTTGCCGTTCAAAAATTCTTATCCGAAAATTCAGTCCCGCAAAATGGCCGCAAATTATTACTTCGAGCGCCGCACCAATCCATGCATACATTGCAATGCCAATGCAATATAGATGCATATTTCGTGATATGGGTCACTAGTTCCTCGTTACCCTATTTCCATATAGCTCAAAGCATGTCCGAGGCCAACGGTGCAAGCGAATTGAATATCTTGTACTGCCAAGAATACGAGCTTTTGACTTCTACCCTTAATATTCGTGGAATAGAGCTTAGATTTGCATTTATTAAGTTCCGCTCATTCATGGCATGCCAATTTGAACGGACAAGAACGTTGTATGTTCTATGTGCTTCTATGAAATTGTACTAGAGTAGAGAAGTTCAAGACTTGTTCGCGAAATCCCTTTGTGCTTCTAATCCTCTATGTCTGCTTTGTATCCTATAAACCCGTATAGATTTCTTAATCGACCGATTATGTTATCAACAAACATACTCCTAAATAAACTGCATACGATACTATCCAGACAGGCTCCAGATTTACGAAATCTTGGTGAAAGAAAGTGTTTGTAGGTATTCAAAAAAGTTGTACTTACGAGTAATAAATCCAGTATTTTAATATATTATGAAGAGATTCCTATCATCCGAAATTAAACTAAGTGGTCTAGTAAAGGATTCCAGGAAATTCACACTACTTCGAACTATCTTACAAGTGTGTAGTTTTCCGATAGCCAATCCTTTAAAGCCTCAATAATCGTTTACAGTCTCAGGGTAGCTATTTGTAAGCAATAAAGAATGCAAATTAGGGAATCCAATTTGTTGAACAAAATGGTTCTTTCAAATATGCAGCGGGGTTTGAAAAAATTGCTGCAGTGTCCAAAGGGGATGAGTGAAGTGAGAGGGTCGTTTCATACCGTCGGGGTTGCAATAAAAACTGGAATTTATTACTTAATTTCATCAATACATTACGCTGGTTGGGAAGAAAATTTAAAGATTTTCGGGTAACGGGCGCTCTGTAAAATATTGAGGTTCAAATATTTTCATCCTTTACGAAACCTACAGGCGTAGGATTCTTAAATGAGAGTGCCTATCTATCGAAAACGGACATATTCAAGAACTGTAAATGGAATATGTTGAATTTGATGTTCTGTTTGAATAACAAACATTTAAACTTTCACATTAGGTTTACATTATAATAATAGTAATAATCATAACAATATTATTCTATATTCAGACACAAGATACTGTAATCTTGTAAAAGTAAAAAACAACATAATATTTTATGTTGTTTTCTTTGATGTGTAAGTGTTTTGTTGTTAATGTTTGTAATTCAAACACAAAAAATCTAATTCAACCAATTTCATGTTTATACAGCTCAACTGTTTAACATATATTTTATATTATTCGGTATATTTCTGGAAACGAATTATTATGTCTGTTTTCTAACGATACATAGGAACTCTCTTGACGTAAAAAGCTATTTTATATTTTTTTGTATAAAACTGACAAAAATTAAAGGTTTTATAAAGGTATTAGGTACTGTATCTATCAGGAGGCGATTTGCACTCATCGTCTATACATTGCTATATGCATTGCCAAGAGTTTTCATTAATTTAATAACTCGACTAATTAATGTTCTTACTAATTAGTGCTATTATTCTAGAGTGGAGAAAGAGTGAAAGCAAACATAATGGTTAAGCACCCCTTGGTTAAGTGAAGCGATTACCTTAGTAAGGCGACTGTCAGAATACCTAATACTGGACTGAGTAATCAGCCTGTTTTGGGTACTATTGATATCTCAAAGCTGAAGATCTTCTTCTTCTTCTTATCGTGTCAGTTATTTTGAACCAGTGTGGTGAAAGGATTAAAGTGCGTTTAGTTTCATGCACTTGGAAAATTTCTTCGTACACGTCAGGTTCTGCGACATGCCGGTTAACTCACGACGATTTTCTTCATAGTTCTAGAAACTTTTAAAGCGCATATATATTTTTCGATCAGAAATCCATTGGTGCAGTACTGGGTTCGAACCCACAACGTTAGGATCGGACTACCAGACTACTAGTGCACTAGCCTGAAGATGATACGTCACAATCACAATATAGGTTTTACTATTCTTAATTTACTATGATGTCAATAAATTCGCTTTAGTCAAATGGATACGCAAAAAAAGGAATAGCTTTATTTATCGAAATATTTATATTTCACTTGTGGTTTGATTTTGCAGATTTATGATATCTTATCTTTCATTCTTTGATTATTTATTATCAGATATCTTATCTACACGTGGAAATGTAGAACATTTAATTAAAGCAATTAGATCTGTGTCACCTAATTATTGGCTTTGCAAGACTAATGTCCAATTATGAAAAATTACAAATAGTCTAAAAATGTCCATTCATAAAAATGACCATTCGTAATAATTTGCATTCACAAAAATGTCCATTCATAAATATACTATTACTATTGGGCATTTTCACTGCTGGACATTTTTATTATTGGATATTTTTACAAATGGACATTGGCTTTGGACATATTTCTTTTTTGACATTATTCATGACAAGATATGAATTATAAATACGTTGTAGCGGTTGTTCAAGTAGCTGTATCACCGTCTCAGAAGACCATAGCAAGCCGATTATCACAACATATTGCGCCCGATATTCATTCATTTCACTATATCTTTATATTGTTTAAAAAATGACTAAGCCATATTAAAAATTATCTAAGCGCATCTGATAACGCACAGTGAAGGCTTCAGAAGTCAATAAATATAAAAATGACTCAATCAAATTCAACACCATCTTGTTAGCAAAATAAAATAATTTAGTATGGGGGCTGTCATAAACTGAACACTGGACTTTGACTAAAATTAGATTTTTGATGGATTTTTTGGCGAAGTAAATATTGCATTCTTACAAGGTGGGTGGACCATAGAAGGACCACTGGACCACTGTAACGAATAAACAGTTTTATTACCTACTTCATTTACTGGATAAATGAAAGAAACAAATTATTTATTAACACTTTGTTTTATTGTATAACATATAAGTATATTACTTTTTTTATTCTAGATGTAATCACTATTTCTTAAACTTAACTTTTATTAATCTCTTCCAAACGGCCTTACAAGAAACAGGGCTCCATAAAAGGCCGATATTGTAAATCAGTTATACAAAATTCTTATTCCATATATATTTTTCTCCAGTTATTTCCGGTGTTATTAGTAATTTTGGTGTTTTTATTTAAATAGAGCTAGAGTTATAGAGTTATGAGTTAAATGTTTTGTGATTCTTTGTGATTCGAACAAAAATAATTCTAACAATACAACAATATAATCACTTGACACTGACAAATTGACATTTTTATGACACTTGTCTTTAACGAAAAAGAAGAAGAAGTTTTGAATTTGTTCAGAAGTTCAGAATCAGCAATTAGAGTGAACATATTCACCTGTGCCGTGGAGTGCGACAGGGTGATGTCATATCACTGAAACTGTTCACCAACGCACTGGAGGATTTGTTCAAGACGGACTGGAAAGGTAGCGGCATCAACATAAATGGCCAAAACATGTAATAACTTGTGAAAAACTCTTTAATTTATAAGAGCTATGTTACATAATTAAATGTCAAACAAAGAATCAACTCAAACTCGTTAACTACAAAAACAATATGAATTTTGATCACGAAAGTTTTCTTGGCATTACCACAAACTTCTCTATGGCTTCATTGACCGCTCGCCAGGTGGCGCAAATATCAATACTGTTAGTCCACTAATCCAATTAAGCATTTCACTGTAATGGTTCTAATGGTTCTGTCCCTCTTATTTCGATTTGAATTAAGCATAATTGACACGAAACTTGGCGTGACACAATAATGTCGCAGATACTCCTTAAGTTTAATTAAATTGTTATCTATGGGCTATTATGTAGATGAAAAAACAATGCGCTAGTTCACGGAAATGTTTATTAATTTCCTTTGTTTGCAATTCGGTGATTCTCCTAAAGGTGAACCTGCTTTTCGATTTTGTAGGTTTGAATCTCGATGTCGGGCGTTGTATTAGACAAATCGAAATTAGCTGCTTATTTTATTTATTTCTCATAGAATCAATAAAGTTAAGTGGTTAACTATCCGCGATAATTGTCAGAATAGGTGCCCAGTCGGCCAATAAATTTTGTTGCCGAATTCTTTTGAATTTACTAGATTATTGTATTTTTATTTTGTACCCATGTAGGTTATTCAGGTAAACATTTACAATAGGGTTAACAATATATTGAAAGAACTTATTGCGATAATAAATCTACTGTTGTTATTGCGAATATTGCGTAGAAATATTATTGTAGCTTGACTATTTTATTTCTTTTATTTATTCTATGGACGCTTGGAATACGATGTTTGAACACAGGCAGTCATTATTCACAAAACCTTTGTCGTAGCAATGTAAACTACTAAACATTGCTACGAAGCACGTAAACAATAACATTTTCGTAGCACGCCGTAGCGCCGTAGCGGAGTGCCTACGGGTACTATTTCTATTCAGCGCTCGAGTCGTCATAAAGCTTCAGCGGTTATGCACGGACACACGTTTGCGGTCACCAGAGGGTCCAGTGACGGAACAAGGTCTTGGAGAGGAGTAGAGCAATATTGAGGAAACTAAGCCTGTGTAAAAATTCACTGAATTTAATTTAAATGTAAACGTAGATTTACGCATTTTTCTTTGAAGTCTTAGTCTTTGTGTTATTTTTAATCTTCTCTTTACTTCAGATTAATCTTATACCTAGTTTGTTGCGCTACGGATATTAATGGTTTTATGTTTTAGAATACAATCATTTCAAACGTTTTTTTTTTCGCAGTGCGTTAACTCTAGTATATTGGTATTGTTTACAGATTGGCGTTTATTATTCAAATTGGTCGCGCGCGCCTAGCATAGTTTGCCTCGGTCATTTGTTGTTTTGTTATTTTACCAAATTATCAAAAAACTTCAACTCAAA
Organism: Lampropteryx suffumata; assembly: GCA_948098915.1. Taxonomy (NCBI): domain Eukaryota; kingdom Metazoa; phylum Arthropoda; class Insecta; order Lepidoptera; family Geometridae; genus Lampropteryx; species Lampropteryx suffumata. The sequence goes on along the minus strand of OX402557.1, from coordinate 14,918,817 downwards.
GAACTCAAAATGCAGATACAGTTTTGATAGGTAGACTGAGAGACTGGAGACTGGAGTCGTGGTTATGTTTGTTATTTTTCGTTTTATTCCAATGTGCATGATATTTGTGTATGAGCCCCATTTGTTGTCTCTGAGTGCGACCACCAATCAGATCTGACCATTTTGTGACGTGCTCGCTGTAACATGCGGCGTTTTGTCCAAGCTTCAAGCTAAATCCCAAATTTTACGGTGCTTAGCGAGCCGCAGTTTTCAGAGATAAACATTTCAGTTTGAATGGTATGGGTAGTCAGAGACATATCCAAACATTATTTTGTCATTTTATCAAAGTAAATAGAGATAATGTACTTAATGTCGGGAACCAGATAATGGAACTCAAATGGAGCTGGCCAGGTTACATTATGAGGAGTGGTGATGGTCCAAAACATGTCTATAGGATGATATCAGTTGTCGGGCAAGATGAGTAGACGATATAGTCAAAGACGCGGGCAGCGTTTGGACAAGATTAGCACAGAATTGTGGCAGATGGTACAAACTTATAGATGCCTATATTCAGCTGTGGGTGAAGTCACGCTGTGGATAATCATGATAATGGTAACTAGAGATACATGGATGTGTCTGTCAAGCCTGGGAATTATAGTCGAGAGCTTGTTTGTTTTTAGTGGTATAGTGGCGAGTAAATAGCTTAGATGTAAAAAAAGCGTAATTCTAGAATATTAAAAAAATGCATGCATGCTTGGCTTATGCTGCAGGTACGAGTATACATGAGCTTGGTGAGTTCATAATGTTTTGAGATAGTGAGCGTAACTGGGTGTAGCTGGGCTAGGACGTGCCTTATGTAGCATTGCAAATCGATTTGTAATCGTCAAACATAAAGATGAAGAGATGAAGAAGTACTATTTTCTTTACCTGATGATAAGCAAATTGGTTTAAAGTGGTGCATGCGTACCATTTCACTCGCGACTTTGAGGCAAATTTTAGCATTTTTCACATTTTAAATGTTTAGAGCTTGTTTAAAAGGTTAAAAACCTACAGTGCTAGGTGTCTTATCTAACATGTAGGTGGAACGTTATTTTAGCAAACCAGAGGCTTCTAATTTGGGACCGTTCCTATCGTAAACAAGAGAAGTTATAGCGGTTCAAAATGTACAGACTTTATGGTGGAGCCGTGTTTGTGTAGCATAGGCTGATGCAAACATTTACATGGCGATTTGTGGTTTGTTTTGTCTTTGCTGTGTTGGAGTTTACTGATCAGACATCATACATAGAATCGGAGTCGGTCGGAGCATACATAGAAGCCCCTGTAAGTCAATTTTAGATAATTTTAGGCTATTGCTTAAATCTATTGCTATCGTTATTCTTTGACATTAGAATGATAAGGATTGAGCACACTAAAACGGTAGCGAATTAGACATTTACTTCCTAACACACAACACACAAATACTAGACAAGAAAAAGGCACATGGTACTAATAATACAATTATAATTAGGTATGTGTATGTGTATGTGTATGTGTATGTGTATGTGTATGTGTATGTGTATGTGTATGTGTATGTGTATGTGTATGTGTATGTGTATGTGTATGTGTATGTGTATGTGTATGTGTATGTGTATGTGTATGTGTATGTGTATGTGTATGTGTATGTGTATGTGTATGTGTATGTGTATGTGTATGTGTATGCTACAGAAGCAAATTGGCCCCGACTCAACATAATTGCTACTGTTTTCGCAGAAGACGCTGTTATTCAACAGATACCATAGCTGTCACAAGACCCTGTGAGAATATATAAATAGCTGAGAGGTTAAAAATGAGTTCTATTCAAAGTAAAAATATATGTGATATATAATATATTCAAATGAATTATTATACGATTATAAAATAGAGGGTACTTCTCTATCTTATAACAACATAATTATCTAGCGTGAAAAAAATGTCTTTGTCATTCTAAGGTCAGGTTTAAACAACACGTTATTTAGTATTGTGATTATTAGAAAGACATTTCAAACGGTATACCATCTTGTGTGCGAGTCTAGATACTTAGTCACAAAGAACACCAAACGTCTTATAGACCAAAATGAGATTGAAGGCAATTTTAATACATTTAAGAATCTTTTTACTGTGGTCATGGTGATAAAAAAGTTTTTGCGGTTATTAAATGGGTAATCTATGTACTTGGCAACTAGAATATGTAGGTACCATACAAAAGTTTTTCAGGTGTTAACTCGTAGACACTTCACATAAAACATATTTCTAATGTAGGTTCTGTGTTGTATTACATATTACGGTTAAACAAAAACAAAAGCGTACTTTAGGTAATAAACACAACCACAGACTTACACAACAAGACCATGAAAAGCCCAGAAAAAACTTATAAATTTGAACCTTACAGCTGACTGATAAGACACAAATGTGAAATAACTTGTGTGGTTCACTGTAAACCTTACGACCTCAGGCGTCTATAACTTAGGGAGTTTTATGGCTAAGGATCACAGCAGCCAGGGCCTAAATATTTAGGAAATAATTACACGAGTACACGTACACGCGAGTAACAAATGTAGTACCTACGCATGCCATGTTGTGTAGTAATAGGCCCGTTTAGGTTTACGGTTCTGTGGAAATGCAAAATCACTTCGGAACTTTGTTTACACGGAATAAGGTTTAAAGTTGAAAAATATGAATTTATATAGATATTGAGGTATGAAAATTGACATGAGTTAGAATTATCGGTTCAAAAATATAGTTTTGAGGATATGATTAAAGTAAAGAACAAAGCGCTTTAGTTCTACATTTATAATCATCATCATATCAGCCCTTAAAAGTTCACTGCTAAACAGGCCTCCCCAATAGATTTCCAGAAAGAACGATTTTGAGCCCTCTCCATCCACCGACTTCCCGCGATCTGTACAATGTCATCAGTCCGGACTACATTTATATTAAATTTTTGAGGCCAGATAATCCTGTGTGAAATGTCCGGTATCATTTATTTATTTATTATTTATTGGAATACTTTGCCGTCGTCTGTCTTTTATGAAAACTACAATCTGGATCTCTGGATAAGTAAAGAGTAAATAGGTGTCTTCTAGACCTGCGTGCCACATCGTCGGCCGCATCATCGCTTCAGGCGAGATCGTTGTCAAACGTAGGTCTATCGATAAAATCCAAAATCCTACTCCTTTAATACAATCTCGTTTGCAGAAAGCATTCTTAATTATAGTTAGACATTCATTTAAAAAAAAGAAAAATAAAAAAATATTTATTCAGCATTCATAAGATAGCATATACAATGTTTAAATGCACTTTGATGCTGCTCGAATTTTAAATAGGTAAACCTTTTAGCGGTTTTAGCACTAGGCAAGCCTGTATCGTGAGAGACTATTTAGTATAAATAAATTGGCAATAACCATTTACTATTAAAAGCTTATAGTCTAAAGAATTAATTGTTAATTCAGTATCATAAATTTTAACCAATATTAGACACTGGTGGTGATTCTGTTGTTTCGCCAAAATAACCGTAATTTTGTCAAATACATATCTTTTTTGGGTTAAAATAAAATGTAAATTTAAAACACTTTAAAAATAAGTTGAAGTTGTAATGTTGTTCCATTAATAAATGAATTACATAAGATTTTCCGCTGTTGTATTTGAACACCGAATTACATGGCGTCCAAAATGAGCACAGCACACGTCAATTGCACATCAATTTCGTGAATTTAATGTGCAAACAAAATATATATTTATGAAAGAATTAATGAATGAAAACACTATTGTACACCTTAAAACTAGCACATAAACGATTTGACACCTAAGAACACCTAAAAATATATGTACAATGGGCGGTCTTATCGTTAAGGGAGTGATTTCTTCCAGACCAACTTTTATATACCAAATACAGGGAAATCTATTTGGGAGTTCAGGTTTCAGACATGGACATCATCTATTTACACACTTATTGAAGACAATAAGTACTATCATTATTTATAATGTTTGTGTGAGCCATGTTTCGAGGATGTACCACGAAGTGACTAGTTAGTTAGTATTAAGTTTAACACTATGCCTAAGTATCTTATACTTACTTGATATTCATGGGATGTATATTTGCAACATTGACGACCTCTATGACGCAGTGGGCCAAGGTCTGGCTAAGACGCAGAAGTTTGCGGGTTAAACTACCCCCGCGAGACAAATGTTTGTATGATCTGAGAATTTTCTCGGGTCTGGGTGTTTCTATGTATAATACATATATAGGTATGTATTAACAAAAAAAAATATATGTAGTATATCAGTCATGTGGTACCCACAACATAAGCACAGCTTATTTGGGGCCAGATGATGATGTGTGAAATATCCGGCATTATTTATGTAAAGGTCAAATAAAGCACTATTATTTACAGAAATAATTACAGAAATGTACAAAACAATATACAATAATATAAAATAGACGTGAAACAGTTGAGCTATCTAAGGACCGCTTAAAACGATCTATAGATAGCTCAACTGATCCAGATCACTGCCAGAGGGCAGCGTTCCCAAGATACTGGCGGCATTACCACGTTGAATGCCAATGCTAATACGCTGAGCCAGATAGGAGCCAGCTCTTGGGCCATGCAACGTATCTACCAGACGCCGAGAAATAATTTTGAAAACGCGGTGGGCTCCTGTTCCCTACGGGCCCAGTGTCTCGACTCCAAAAGGCTCAAATATGTAGGCCTTATCCAAACCAGCATATTTTCAGTTTCTATGCACTACTATAAAATAAGATAGATATAATTTTACGATATTTGATTAAGTCCGGTGAAAGAACAGAATCGAAGCCACTATCGCTTTTAAATACTAGCGTTTTCGTATCGATTTTAGTGAGCCACATAAAAAAAGAGCTAAGATAAACGCTTCGCCACTGACGGAGCGCTCACTAATCGTTCACTAGTTGCTTTCAAGACTTTAGCTCGAACGCTCTTTAACTTTTTAAACTTATAGTTGGTTTTAAAACGAAAAAGAAATTGAAACTCAAATCCTTTTCAACTATTAACTTTCACAGCGTCGAACGCTTTTTTGAACTCGACTCGACATCTTTGCAAATTAAATTCTTTGGAACCATTTAAGTGGTCAAAGCGTATCGTGCAAGAATTTTCATTAAGAACGGTGAGTTTATTTTGATGAGAAACAATCGTCTAAATGTGAAATTATATCTCAAATATACTATCAGGGTTACTACGTTAAAACAGCAATATCTGCGAAATTAGTATTAAGCTGTCAAAAACTCTTATTACGGAAGCTACCCGCTGAATTACTAGCCTGTCGCTTGGCAATCAGGCAAAAATACGAAAGCCGAGATATTTGTATTTGTCCATAGATATTTATTTATATTAGCGCGCAAAAGAGTTTTCAAAAGAGCGATCACGCAATTCACACCTATATATAGCCAGAATAGCGATTATGGAACTTTTGAAACAATCAATGTCTATTAGTTTCGAGTAGGAATCGGCATAATTTCAATCATTAGTTCGTAATTGGAACCAGTTTTGACAAGATGGATTACTATTACGTACGTTCGGTTTCTATCTCAGACCAAATAAATATATAGACAGAGGGCCGTGATTAATCAAAGTGAAGCCTGAAATCCATGCTACTCTGTGTAAATACACGCACCCACGCATACACGTCCACCCAAACTGTGCTCCTTGCTCTTAGTATATGCAAACATACTTGTACTATTAAGTCTTCTATAATGTCGTCGTCTAGAAAACATCTTGCAAAAGAAAGATTAACTTATTCTGTGACAAAAAAGTGTTACGGTATCACGTTTTAATTAAAAAAAAATATTTTTTTATAAATATATCTTAAGTTTCAAGGTTATTTTGTACAGCATTATCGAACGCACTTGATCTAAAGCGCGAAGGTTTTGAACGAAGTTTATTGAAAACGACGTGACATGTACTAAGAGCAAGGAGCACGATTTCGGTCTATGTGTGTGCGTGGATGCCGGTATTTACACATGGAAGCACGGTTTTAAGCCTTTATTTTAGTTGATCGATGCCCTCCGTCTTTATATTTATTTGGTCTGAGGTTTCTATTCATATGACAGCATGTATGACAATCAACATCAACCTTCCGTAATATCAAGTCGATATTCTGTTATGAGTGCTTAAACATCGATGTGAATAAGGTACCGAGTCTGAATGCACGTCAATTGGCTTTCTTGAAATGCCCTTCGTGTGCGAATGTCAGTCATCGTATAAAAAATGATAACACGCCTGTCAGATCTAATGTTGATAAAAATATAGAGAATGCGGTTGATAGCGCGTGTATTGTGAACCAGTCTTTGACTCCTCGGGCAACATCAACATCAACATCATCAATTTCCAAGCTCCACTCTGCGCCGGTAACCCTTGAAATCATTAGTATACTGCTGGATGAGAAGCTGGCCTCAACATCAAGCTTTTTTATCAATATACGAGGAACCTTGAAGCAGGATATGAAAGAACTTGTTGCTGCTGAAGTAAGATCCACGGTGACTGGTTTAATGGCTGACTTTTCAACTACTACGAACTGTCTGACGGCGGAGCAATCTGACATAATAGATAAAATCGCTGAAACAGAAAAAAGAGTTGAGGAGCTCGAGGCTGAAAACATTCGAACGCAGAAGGAGTTAGCGAATATAAGCAGACGGCTATCTGCGGTTGAGAAGATCTCGCTTGACCACAACATCGAAATTCAAGGAGTTCCTGAAAATCGTTGCGAAAACCTGCTTGCGATCGTCAAAACACTGTGCGAAGTTATATCAGCTCCTATCTTGGACAACGACATCAATGGCTTTCGGAGAGTGGCAAAAATGGACACATCATCTAGCAGACCAAGAAACATCATCGTCACCTTGTCTTCACCTCGTCTTCGCGATTCCGTGTTATCTGCAGTACACCGTTTTAATAGGGCCCATGCCAAGGATATGCTTAGCTCCAGGCATCTTGACCAAACGGTAGACTCAAGAAGAGTGTATGTCGTCGAGCACATCTCTCCAGAAACCAAACTGATTCATGCTGAATCTCGCAAATTTGCGCGTGAACATAATTATAAATATGTCTGGATCAAATACGGACAGGTGTTCCTCTGAAAGGATGATAGCTCCAACGCAGTGAGTGTTAAGAACTGCGACTTCCTCAAGTCACTTCAATAGCTGTAAGTGGTCTTCATAGATTTTCGATACATTGTTTTCATCTCTCACTCATAATGCTCAGTACATTTTACCAAAATGTTAACAGAATTAGAACGAAGTTAAGAGATGGATACATAAATGCTTCCACTTCCAACTACGACTTGATCTGCCTGACAGAGACTAGTCTAAATGATAATGTATTTGATGGTGAGATCTTTGATACCCGGTATGACCTCTTCCGAAGAAAACATTAAACAGATGGACAAATATTTAGTACAATTCCGCTAATCTATTCCTAAAGAGTTACCTCCAAAAGAAATTCGACACGTGTTTCGCCTCTCCACGAGGCATCCTCAGGAACACTTGACTCACTCCGCACCCCGACGAAAAACACTCTGCTCTGCAGACTTGTTGCTTCGACCAACGTCAGAATTAGACTGGGCCATTCGCGCTCCAACCTTACTATTTATACACTCAGTCAGACCGGACTGCCACGCCACCCGTATGAATCAGCGCCAGCCGTTGTAAACAAACGTAATAGCGGTGATCTTGGGAAACTTGTATTTAATTCGTTCAACAGTGTAAAATCTAATGAATTATGTCTTGTTATTTCTAAAGTTTCTAGTACAGACATTCTAAAACCTTTTTCGCATGTATGTAAAATTTCAAAAGTATTATTATTACTCAATGAATGTCCTGAATCTATCAAATGTTTGGCAAAATGAGACCTTTCTGGACCATTATTTCTATAAGCTGCGATATGTTCTTTGTACCTAGTTTCAAAATTACGACCGGTTTGACCCACATAAACACCATTACATTCATCGCAAGTTAATTTATAAACCCCTGATTTTTTATGGTTCTCTAATCTGTCTTTTCCATTACAAATCCGTTTTAAAGTGTTGTTGGTTTTAAAGGCCACTCTTACCTTGTTTCTCAAAAAAGTATTTGAAATCCTATCACTAATGGATCCCATGTAGGTCAGGCTACCTAAATATATTTCTGGTCTATCAGGACGCACTGGGTACAAAAGAGAACGAACAATACTAGAACGTTTGCTCCTAATTAGACTGTCGACTATATTTCTTTAGCAGAGTAGCCGTTACTCTCAGCTATGTGATAAAGTATGGTAAGCTCTGTATTATAATTCTCTTGAGAAAGTGGTACTGTCATCAATCTATGAACAAAACTACGGTAAGCTGCCAGTTTATGTTGACGAGGGTGACAACATATCGATTTGTCGAAGAGTACCGTTCCAGCACATAATAATGTCATCGACATACCTGTAATAATATAAGATATTAGGTTGACCTATAATATATTTATTTTCAAAATAGTCCATGAAAATATCAGCCATGAGTGGACTTAGTGGAGATCCCATAGCTAAACCTTCTTTCTGCTTATAGTATTGGTTGTTGAATCGAAAGTAATTCTGTTCCATACAGACTTTGGCTAAAGATATCAATTCATCTACCTCTCCTGGGTGCATACGCTGTCTTTCAAAATGACCTTCTAGTATCTGCAAACACTCATAACATTCCAAATTACAACAACAGGTATCCTGACTTAGTTTTCTCTACCGTTGACGACACTAATGTTTATGGTGCAGAACCCCTTAGTCACTTAGATAAAACTCACCATCCATGTTTTTCTATTCACACCTCATTTAATTCACCTAAATCATTCAAACCCAAAAAAACTGACCAAATTAATTATAAGAAATGTAATTTAGAAAGCATCAAGGCTGACATTAGTAAAATCATATGGTCTAAAGAAATACTACCACAACTCGATATTGGCTCAGGCATTGATGTCTTTTATTCGGCACTCTACAAATCTCTACGAGAAAATGCCCCGCGCATTAAAACCCCTTCTAATAAACACCCCTCATGGTACAGCAAAGGTTTAATCAAATCTTTAAAGCAACAATTTAAATATCACAGGCGTTTTAAAATGTACCAAAACCCCAGGGTACTACGATACTTATTCATTGCTCGAATGTCGAATGTACGAATGTTGTAAAGCGTACACATCCTCTGTGGAGGAAGGCTTAATGCATGACTTAAAAGGTTTTTGGAGTTATGTTAAAAATAAAAAAGGTTATTCAACTATACCTCAAGTCATGTCGTATGATCGTGAACAACCTACAGACAGAATAGGGATATGCGAACTCTTCGAGAAGTTTTTTGACTCTGTTTACGAAACAGATAATTCTGCTGTTGCTGACTCTCAGCCATGGCAAACTTCTTCTAGTGCAAGTGCAAGCATTTTACCAAACATACAAATAACCGAAACCAACGTTAGCGCTAATATAAAATTATTAGACCGAGGAAAAGGTGCTGGACCTGACGGTATCCCACCCGCTTTTGTTATCGCATGTGGCTCAGAGCTGTCCGTACCCTTAACAATAATCTTTAATAAATCGCTCAGTGCTGGCACTTTTCCTGCTAGATGGAAGACGGCTTATGTCATTCCCATTCACAAATCTGGCGATAAAACACATTGCGATAATTACCGTCCCATCAGCATTCTCTCATGCTTCGCCAAGCTGTTCGAGTCTGTGGTTTATGACTGTATTTACGCTCACATCAAACCATATATCTCGAATAATCAACATTGGTTTGTTAAGCAAAGATCAACAGTTAGCAACCTATTAGTGTATAAAACCTTCCTCTGCGATGCATTCGATTAAACTGGGCAGGTAGACTCTATTTATACAGATTTCCGTAAAGCTTTTGATAAAGACAATCATAACATTCTGTGCTCTAAATTGTCTCATTATGGTATTCATGGTAGTCTTCTACGGTGGGTTCGCTCGTATCTTAATAATAGAAGTCAACTCGTTGCAATCAAAGGATATATATCTTCAACGATGCAGATACCCTCTGGTGTCCTACAGGGATCTCACCTGGGTCCTCTGTTCTTTGTTGTATTTGTTAATGATTTAGCACACAGTCTCGAATGTCCATGCTTAATGTTTGCTGATGACCTAAAGGTATTTACTAAAATAAGCTGTGTTTACGATTGCGTCAAACTACAACGCGACCTTATTACAATAGATGAATGGTGTTCTCTAAACCGCATGTTTTTATATATAAATAAATGTTTTGTTACTACATTTACAAAGAAACATAACAGAATTATCTTTGATTACTCTATTGCCGGTAACCAATTGGATCGTAAATCTATCGTTAGTGACTTGGGTGTCTGCTTTGATGAGGAACTATCCTTCAAAAGTCACTATGACAAAATTATTGGAAAGCGCTCTCGTCTTCTTGGATTTATTGCCAGGATCACCAAAGGTTTTCAAAAACCAGACAGTCTCCTCGACCTCTATAATAACTTAGTTCGGCCAGTTCTTGAATATGGAAGTCCAATATGGTCCCCACACTACGATAACCATACTGAGAGAATTGAAGCCATTCAGAACAAATGCATTAAAATCATTTCATTTCGGCACAAATTGGGTCGTTCACTGTCTGGATACAACAATAGGCGTAATCATTTTAAAGTTGACGCCCTATCAACAAGAAGAGATTATGTTAACCTTATATATCTGCACAAAATTCTACATTCAACTGTTGATTGTCCTAGTTTGCTCACGTCAGTCAGCATAAACACATATTATAGATCCCGTAATCCTGCAACCTTTGGCTTAAAAATATATAGAAACAATATCTCATTCCACAGTCCCCTCCCAAATATGTGTCGTCGTAAATATGTGTCGTATCAATAGTAACTGAAAGCGATTTGTATCAATGTTTTGATAGTATCAGAATTCCATAATCGCCTGACACTTGTCGTGAATTACATAATCTGGGAACAGGTTCCTACAGATATCTAAATGTTGAATATACATATTTCTAGCACACTCGTTTATCAGTTAAAAGCGTTAGTTTGTTATTTTTTCCGTAAGAAACTACCTAAACGGTCCGTTCACAGTTTCATAGAGAAACCAACCGACGAATGCTACTAATCGGGATTGATTTGACAGATTGACATTCAACTAATTCGTTGGATGAGTGAGTGAGACCACTGGTACTGTGGAGGGCACGTTTACTTGTCAGTTCCGGCTATAACTGACGTGAGGCCACGAAAGAGGTAGCCGAGCATACTCTTGTTCATACCATGTCATACATGTATCATTTTACTCTCTATTTTATCGCTGGTTTCCTAGCCTTGATGCACCAGTGGACAGTGTACAGTGTACATGTCCGGGCACTAAACACGTACACGACATGTCTGCTGTCAGCTGGCAGACACGTTTCGTGCTTTATTTCCTTCACTGTGCATCAACAATAATATTTGTGTACATTTTCAAACCTGTTTGTATTGGCGACAGATATTTTCAGCGATTCTGCGTGCACAATATTTGTTACTTTTGTGTTTGATTCTCAACTGGAACTGTTTTTGTATACCTCGACTATTTCATTCGTATTTTATATTATTGTATTTATTTACTTTTTATCCCACTGTTGGGCAAATGTATTACCTTAACTTCCATTATTTGCGCTCCAAATGCCAGTTTAGCTTGCATGCATCCAGATCGTCTCGCCATCTTTTCCTGAGGTTGCCGTGTCATCTTCCACTATCTTCAGGCACCCACTGAGTATTTATTACCTTAAATAAAGTTTAGAAACAGTGTTCAGATCACTGACTGCAGGTAAAGTGCCTAAAAGACTGACAAAGTTACCTCGTTGAATAGTCATACTTCTCCGTTTTCCGAGGTTAGCATCAAAAACTCTTTGAATGGGAGCCACACCTCAGAACTCACCTGGGGTACAAACTTAGGATTCTCGGGCCCATGTTTGTACCCCACTAGGCAGAAACACATAACCATTGCCAAAGGACGCTTTTATTTGACGACCTCAGTGGTGCAGTAGTCTAAGATCTGCCTAAAACGCAGAAGATTGCGGGTTCGATTCCCGCCGCGGGACAAATGTTTGTATGATCTCTAATTATGTGTCGGGTCTGAGTGTACTTCTATGTATAATGTGTATGTATTTCCAAAAAAGTAATGGATCCATCACGTGGTTCCCATAACACAAGCTCTGCTTACTTTGGGGCTAGATGATGCTGTGTGAAATGTCCGGCATTATTTATATATTTATTTTGCAAATTTCTGTAATTATAGCTGTAATCTAAAAGTGTTACCCAAAAACATAAATGTAGATGTTTTTGGTTAATTCTATGGCGATAACTAATTACAAATTAATATTATGCAGGTAGTTACTTATTCTTGGAAATGTAGCGTTTTATCTCACAGAACCCAAACGTAAGGATAGGTACTTACACCTGCCAATCTAATTCTACTAATCACTAGCGACTTTCTCTTGAGCTTTGGTTTCATTAAAAGCTGCTACCGTAATAAAGCGTTTGAATTTATATAATTACGTTAGAAAATCTAAAAAGACAACCGACTTCATGTATAAAAAAGCAAAATATCAAAATTTCGCTGGATGACATATTTTTTTCAGTTTTTTTGACATAAAAACCGATACTAAACCGATTTTTATGAAATGAATATGGGACCAATCCTTTCACATGAAATCAGATATTTTAAATCCGTTCATAAATGACGTAGGTAACAAAAAAATAAAGTCGAATTGAGAACCTTCTCTTTTTTTGAAGTCGGTTGAAAATAGGTTTATGTCTGAAAGAGCCACTGCGACTGAGAATTTAAACGGTAATAAACAAATGTTACCAACTCATATGAGGTTGATTATCCCGGACTCTACCAGTTAAACGGGCATCATAAAACGATCAACATTTCATAGAAAACGAGAGGTTCTCCCTCGGCAAATTAGGTTAGGGGCCCCAATTAAGGATCTCTGGAATACGTAAAGGATTCTTGACCGAGAAGGCTTCTTTATTTATGAAACAAGAATAAAGCTGGCGACACACTGTCCGTATCATGCATTACGTCAAAATTAATTAATACAAAAAATAATAATAATAATACCGGACATTCACACAGCATCATTTGGCCCCGAAGTAAGCAGAGCTTGTGTTATGGGTACCACATGACTAATATACTACTTATATACAATTTTTTTGTAAATACCTACATATTATACATAGAAACACCCAGACCCGAAACAAATACTCGCAGATCTTACAAACATTAGTCCCGCGGCGGGAATCAAACCCGCAACCTTTTGCGTCTCAGCCGGACCTAAGCCCACTGCGCCACAGAGGTCGTCGTCATAAAAATATAATAAATATTGAATTTTCAGTTGCATGCTCCATGACCACGAGATGATCATGTTTATCATGTGAGCATGGCGCATGTAACTGTGACGAAATATCGGGAATCTCAAAAACTCGCACATTATGGTAAATACCCCCCGTATTATGTTCAAAACCACGATAGTTACAAACAATTTACGTTGTTGGACACCCAACAACATCTAGCCCCAAAACAGGCATAATTGTGATAGCTATGCCTATATTGGGGCTATGGTAACCAGTAGGGTGATTATGGAACTCTTGATAAAATCAATGTCTATCAGTTCCGATTAGCAATCGGCATCAATGTCTATCAATTTTGATTAGCAATAGGCATTATTTCAATCAATCATATACGATGTATTTAAACGCTTAGTACGCTAAACACGGTTCCTACCACCATCGTACTTTGTAAATTGGTCAAGTTATAGTTTGACACCAACTTCTCATTGTTACTAGCGATAGAAGTCGATAGAAATTGCAGCGATCCGTAATACAAATTCATAAATAGTAACTGAAAGCTATTAGTATCAATGTTTTGATAGTATCAAAGTTCCATAATCGCCCCACAGATGATTGATTGAACACTCGTATATATTGACTTATGATACTATTTAACACCCAAAAACAGAACACATATTTTAATTATGTTCATCACACAAATGTTTGTCCTGAGAGGGAATCAAACCCCTTACCTACGCCAGCCAGCCAGCTTTATTCTTGTTTCATAAATAAAGAAGCCTTCTCGGCCAAGAATCGTTTACGTATTCCAGAGATCCTTTATTGGGGCCCCTAACCCAATTTGCGGAGGGAGAACCTCACGTTTTCTATGAAATGTTGATCGTTTTATGATGCCCGTTTAACTGGTAGAGTCCGGGATAATCAACCTCATATGAGTTGGTAACATTTGTTTATTACCGTTTAAATTCTCAGTGGCAGTGGCTCTTTCAGACATAAACCTATTTTCAACCGACTTCAAAAAAAGAGAAAGTTCTCAATTCGACTTTATATTTTTGTTACCTACGTCATTTATGAACCGATTTAAAATATCTGATTTCATGTGAAAGGATTGGTCCCATATACATTTCATAAAACTCGGTTTAGTATCGGTTTTTATGTAAAAAAAAGTGAACCAAACTACTCCATAACCCCTCTATTCAATGACACACACACATACACACACTCTCACATACACACACACACACACACACACACGTATTCACTCACACTCAAATACACAATGTACAGCAAACAAACACACATTAGTGGCAGGTGACAGTGACAGGCATTATGTCCACTAGTTTACTTATAATTTTTATCTATATTTGTTTAGTATAAAATATCTATCTAAATTTTTAAAATTAATGAAATAGGTATAAATGTTTCTGTAAATTAATCTAAAGCCATTAGTTTTATAGTACCTAACCAATCTGTAACTTTAATAGTATGGCTATGGAAGAGCGGGACCTTTTAACACAAGTATTCTATACTTAAAAGAAGATCTCAACCTTAGTATTAATATTGTAAACATGTTACAGAAATAAATTATTTTCTATTTCTACCTACATCGCAAAAGGCAGAGCTTCCAAATAAGCTGATAAGAAGCATCTATTAGTTGTTAGCTTAGCCTAAAAATCGGGATAATGACACGATGAGGGCATTATGAAGTTAAATTCAAGTTATCAAACACAAGGTGAAACTCATTATTGACTGGAAAGCGTAGCATCTCAGTCTGCCCTGCCATCTCGCTGCGCTTTTCTTTACAATCCAGCTGGGCTTAAAGCATTAAATAAAATAATGAATGTTTGTAACGCTGCTATCTCAAAAAGTATATTTTTCTATTAACGGGTCCTATTCTAGTGGAGAAAGATAAAGTTCATTTATTTACTTTAGCCTGTTCAGCTGTAGCCGCAGTAGGCTTTGTACACCGAATTCTTAAAGGACAACGAAATAAATAAATAAATATTGTTGGATTTAGTTTCAAACGTGTTTTATAGGAAACAGATGACTGAAATAATACTTGTATACTTGTATAAATGCATAAGATTCTTTATAACGCGGAGACACAAAACAACTACTCCATCGTATGGCATATCGTCAGATAGGTCTTTCAAAGATACGAGGTTTCTTAAACAGTTTTTGAAACGAAGTTCCTTATCGCACGGTACGGACTTGGCGGATGGGGGGGCTAGGCGAAATAAAGTGTAAGATTTTTCCATCACAAATTTTCGTCACGACTCTTTCTTTAGTGTGGACGGTTATCCGTGGTGGACACGTATGAATTAATTAAATGAACGAATAAACGAATAAATCGGATGAATTGAATGATGTACAATAAAATGTTTATTTTCGCAACTCAAAAAAATACGAAATTACCTACGAAATTTCCTACCATTCCTTCAATTAATTAGTTATTTATGCGTTTCATTTAATTGCTCTCAGACGCTAGTAATTCATTCATTTGTAAATCAATAATTTAATTCGTTTATCAATAACTAGCTGTTGCCAACGAATACGTCCGCATTTGTAATTATAGCTTAAATCCTTCCCCCGGCTGAAATTTATCTCCTTGCGAAATTTTATTGATAAGTTTCAAACCAATCTCACCCACCACCACCCTTTAAATAGTTTCAATACAAACATTCAAACCCCATTTCGATTCCCGCCACGAGACAAATGTTTGTATGATCTGCAAGTATTTGTATTTGGTCTGGGTGTTTTTATTTATAATATGTATGTATTTACAAAAAAAAAGTATTTCAGTAGTATATCAGTCATGTGGTACCCATAACACAAGCTCTGCTTACTTTGGGGCCAGATGATGCTGTGTGAAATGTCCGGCATTATTATTATTATTATTTCACTCTTTTATGTTAAGTATTTGAAAAATACTAAAACACGTGTCCATTTATTGTAGATTTTAAGTATTCAAACCAAGCTTCTAAGAAATCACACCTCCCGTTAAAAGTTCCTATACAAACTTTGACACCCCATTTTACCCTTTTGTAAGGGTTATTTTAAATAATCCTGAAACACATTTTGCATTTTAATTATTCAAATTAAGTTTCAAGCAAATTGCACCACGCGTTAAAAAGTGTCATACATTCGTTTTCACCCCTTTTCAGCCTCTGAGGGATTGAATTTCAAAAAAAAACATTCCTCAGTGGGTAGTTTTCCTGTAAAAGGAAGCTACCTTCCAAATTTCAGCTTTTAGCTTCAGCGGTTTCGGCTCGGTGATGATGAATCAGTCAGTCCATCAGTCAAGTTAAGCTCTTTTATAGGTATAGATAATATACTGCGATGGGAACTTCGTTCCAACCGAGTGTTCCACGACACTCACACATTTTTTGATTCAGATATTCGTTTAATAAATATTAAGATTTATCAGCTACAAATGTGATTAACGAACTTATTACAGTCTATCATTTGAGAAAAAAGGAAAAGCACTAAATAAGAGGACCTATAATTCTTTATTCAAGGCATTGACGAGTTTCAGTCTACGGAGTACCTAACCCAAGGTGTACTTCAAATTGCGCTTTATTTGTGAATACGGAACCCAGTGCTTCTGCGTAAGTGGACACCCTCGAGAACTGTTTGGTCAGAAGGGATTTCACCTTTGCTCTTTTCGCTTGACCCTACCACTCAATCAGAGGCTTAACTCGCACTGCGAGAACCGTTTTGTATTTTTTGAGGTGCACTCATCTCTTAGTTCTGTTATTGAGGGCAGGATTACTCACTAAAATACCTAGACAGAAGCATGCGAATTACAAGCTGATTAACCTCGGCTTTTGAGGATTGTTTTCTTACGATGATTGGCCAAATATTTGTGGTTTATAGTAACCGACTGTTATTTTGAGAAAGAGAGAAAAAAAAAAGAGAAAAATGTTTATTAACCACAAACGAGAAACTAATACATAGCTTAATATTTAGTTGGGTCACAGGTGTATTTTGCATTTTAGTTAAAATATGTACCGATGATCCCCACACTAGGGTATGCCTGTATCGTGGGGGCCATTCGACGATTACAATGTATGTGTGGTGCAAACTTGTGAATTTATGGAAAATTAGGTTTAAATAAATGCGGAAAAGTTAAACTAGAGTATGAGCGTTCATGTGTGTGTGTGAATGTGTGTGTGTGTGATTTTGTGTGTGTGTGTGATTTTGTGTGTGAGTGTGTTATTGTGTGTGTGCGTGTGTGATTTTGTGTGTGCGTATGGTGCTGAATACCACGGCACGTATGTGTGTTAATGACTAATATGTATTATATTTTAAAAGCGAGAGTGCGCAAAGAGACAGAGTCTGAGCTGAGAAAAACGTTATGAAACAACTTTTAGTAAATCTTCAGTTTGGCTGTAGGTTAGAGAAAGAAGGAATTTGAAGGTGATCACTTTTGTTTCTCTAGCAGAGCTATTTTTAATGTCACAAGATTTGGCAATTTTATTGTAAAGGTTTCGTTGCAAAAGTGATTTATAGTCGACCGAAGCAATTACCTTCCTGTGGGTTAATACTATTGCTTTATGAATGAAAAGCTGGCGTACGGTTAATAGGCTTGCTTCAGCGTACAGCGTTGTCGTCGGGTAGCGGAAAGGTTTTCTGTGCACTACTTTTTGCACTGAGCGCTGCGCTCTTTCTAACCCAATCATTGCCGTGATCCAGTTCCACCCCAGACAGCTATGCAGTACGTTAGAATTGGCTCGCATAGAGAAGCATACACGAGTTGCAGAATATTTTTGTTAGCCGATTTGCGTAGTCGACGCATTATGAAAATTAATCTTCTAACTCACCACGATATGCTCCTTAAATGAGAGATGTTCATCAATTTCCATCCCCAAATAGCGGATTGACGCAACACGTGCTATTGTTGTTTCACAACTACATTTGGAGAGTTTGCAAGAGTGTATTTTGAGTTGGTATTCTATGTTTGGTTCGGAAGCCTGAGTTTTGTGAAAACATAGGTATTTAGTTTTTTTAAGATTAAGCGTAAAAAGATTTGTGTCTAGCCAATGTCTAATGTTAGCCATTCCCGATTCCGCTCTTTGGTAAACTGACTTCCAAGAGTCACCGTGACCCATCTTAGACCCATTCTTGTGTATTGGAGTAACAATTGCTTGTTTCCAGTTGTGTGGAAATATGCCCGTTGCCAAGCTTAAGTTATAGATGTGTGTAAGCGGACCCACAATTTGACTCTCAATTTCTTTAATTAGATAATTTTTGATACCGTCCTTTCCCGGAGTGCTGTTATTTTTCAGTTTATGGATAAGCGTTATTACTTCAGTTTCATGTGTGGGTTGTATAAAGAAAGAGTTAGTCGATAGAGAAATGTTATGATATACTTCAGAAGCAAGAATGTCCTCTGTTTTATTAAGTTTATGTAACAATTGATCAGCTAGTTGAGCACCCACATTGGAAAAATACTCATAACAGTAATTTATTGATTCATTTTTGTTATTTTTTGATTCTAAAAGCTCCGTCGCTGAGTTTGTTCTGTTCTGAATGTCAATTATGTTTTTGATGGATTTCCATAAGCGTTTAGTGTTCCGACAATTGTTCTCTAAGTCCTTTTTTTCGTACGCATGCTTGACATTGTGCAATAGATTGATACAATAATTTTTATACCGCGTGTAGACTAGTTTCTTTTGTTCGTCTTTAGGATTTTTTCTGGTATCAAGATGCAGTTTATCTCGATGTTTTATGCACCTTATGAGACCTGGAGTGATCTATGGTTTGATATTATACTGCGATCTGCTAATTTGTTTTACATTTGTATGTTTTTCTATTGCAGAAATAAGGATTGTCTCAAATTCAGAAACTGAAATGTTTACGTGGTGTGATTTCATGACACTAGACCAATCCGTTAGTTGTAATTTGGAAGCAACAGCCTTGTAGTCAGTTTTGGCCATAGTCCGCTTTCGGTTTTTACTGATTTTGGTTTTAAGAGTAACACCAAGTATAGCAATGTCATGATCTGTGATGTCAGTTCTGCATGCAAGGCCCACGGCGTTCAGAAACTTTGCCTTAGTAAATATATGGTCCAAACAAGAGTTATGCCTTGTTTGTTTGGTTATGACAGGCATGTGTCCAGATTCAGCCATAAAACAGAGGTACTCAGAACTCGTGTTGTCAAGCGAGTTCAGTATATTGATGTTAATGTCCCCGGCCACAACAACAGATATGTTTTCTTTTATGTTTTTAAAAATATTATTTAAGGAAGTTGTGAATTTTTGAATTTGACGAAATGATGGCGAACGATAAATGCTGAGAATAGTGATGTTATTTGACAGGTCAATTTTAAGACACTCTGCTTCTTCGAAGAAAGGTTCGCACACAGTTGCGCACCATGTATTCTTTACATAGACTGTGACTCCTCCTGCTTTGTTTAGGTTATTTCTAGTGTAATAAGATTTATAGCCGGGAATTTGTCCAATCAGAGCACCATCCACTAGCCAGCACTCTGTTAAGACTATAACGTCGATTTCAATTTGGAGTCTTTGTAAGGCCAAGAGGAAGCTGTCAAAATTTTTTTGAATGCTACGTATATTATAGTCAAAAGTTTAAACTTGTATCTATCAGTCAATATATCATTACAGTTTTCCAAAACATCTACAACCTGGCATTCTATAGTAAGTGTTTAGTCTATTTCATTTACAGTATCTAACTCGATAGAAGCCATCATAATAATAACGACTTGATGTTTGTAGATTTATAATAAAGCTTCATAAATGTCAGGCGTGTAATATTTTTTTCCACAAACTGTGTTAACGATGATATAAAGACTCGTGGGTACGCACAAAGAGACTTTGATAAAAAGATTTTTGTAGCTTGAAAGTTTTGTGTATGTGTAAGTAATGTAAGACTGTACGACAAGTGGTAGCGCAAACTGTTGTGTCAAGTAGAGATGTGCATTGAAAGTACATGTGTGGTAATAAGTTGAGAAAACGCTCATATTTCGCAATACTAAAAATATCAAATAAGTGTATGATATAACCAAATTATAAAAATAGTAGAATAAATAGTAAAAAACAAAGTGTTTAGGAACAGCGAACAATATAAAAGGCGTGGTTTTAGCCATTAATTTCATACTTTTTGTGAATATTGCCAGTTGTGGCAGAGACTTGCGCAGGTCCCACTTTCTGTTCGAGATCATCCTGGGATCGTATGGCGACAGCTGGCTTCTTGTCAGCTGCTCGTACGAAGATGAATCCGTTACGTGTCCAGTAGCGAAAATTATGTTGTTGAGCGCGTTGTCTAGCTTCCCTGAATAATATCCGGTTGGCTTTTGACAACCTCTCATTAATATAGAGCTTTCTTGAAGTTCCAGGAACAATGTCTTCCGAGTTCAGGTTTCGTCCAGATTTAGCGGCCTGCACAATTTCATTCCGCTTGGTGTGACGTAGCAGTTTTACGACTATTGGTCTTGGTTGAGAGTCCTTGGTATCTGAGGTGTAGTTACGCTGGCGTAGTGGACAAGCTCTTGAAACTTCATCGACCTCAGAAATGGCTAATCCAATTCCGAGTTTGTTAGCCGTTACTTGGACTATGTGCATAAGGCTCTCATTTTCTGATTCGGGGACTCCAGCTATTTCTAGTTCAAGTTTTGAAAGTCTGTGGTCTTATTACTGTGCGCTTTTATTCGTCTCTCGTATCTAAGGTTCTCACGTATGTACTTATTTATTTTACTCAAGGTCTTTTATGAAAGCAGTAGAGCTAATGATAAATATATAATTTCGTTGGTAAATATAATCGAATATCATTTATTTGGTACACTTACAAAGAAAATAATATATAAAAGATAGAATTAAAAAAATAAAACTATATCTCCCTGAGTCTATTTCAAGTTAAATTGAGTCGACACAACCTGTTCTCCCATTCTCTCATTTCCCACTGTCAGCCACTATCTCGGGCTTTTCGCTTTTCTTACGCATCTTGTCTTTTAAAAATCCATCCTTATTTTCTTTGGTAGATTTTCTCTTCTCGTCACCTGACATTCATCCCTCTACATAACATGTCGATACGCTACATATTACTTCAAATGTATCTGTCATTGGCGTCCCTTTCAGACGTCTTCTCATAAACTCATACTTTATTTTATAAATTTTCGTCAATTCTTCGTTTTACATTTCATGAAGTAACATAGCACATCAAAAACTGTATTTTATTCTTGTTTTATTGCATGTTTTATTCAGTTATCTCAGCGGATTTTTTTATGAATAAATTGTGACTACATAGGACAAGAATGGATAATTTAATTGTAAGCGTAAATGTAATTAGAACGACGAGGAATCCCGAAAAAGTTCTAGACGGCCATTCCGCGATGACGTTTAGAATTGACAACGACCATCGACTAAGACTTTATTTTCAAACAAGCTGATGACACTGGCAAAATCGTCTGCAAGACAGATGTCATTATAGGAAGAAAAGAAGAAGAAGTATGTTTACGTCACTCCACAAATCCATCGCAACGTTCGCCGTCACTTTGGTTGCCCAATACTCATATCCACGTTTCGTATTAAAACAATAATAAAAATGCCATACATTACACACAGCATCATCTGGCCCGAAAATAAGCAGATTGTGTTATGTACCCATAACAAAATCTGCTGATATTACTGATATCCACATTACTGATATACTTTTGTTTCCTTTTTAAATATTATACATAGAAACACCCGAACCCGAGACAAATACTTGCAGATCATACAAACATTTGTCCCGCGGCTGAAACAGTATGAAATGTATTAGAATTCTTAAGTATTCTATTCATTGTAGAAGTGTACAATAAAGTGTTTTACAATATCACTTACCATTGTGAGGGCTGACCGTAACGGCTCGGCTGACCCTCATAGGGTCTTTTTGTTCTATACCTATACCTTTCAATTGTTTCTAAACCTATCAAATTATTGTCAAAGAAAATGCGAAGGAACCTTTCTAAAAGGGTTTGTCAATGATGTTTTATAAAGGACCTTCGTCAAACTGATGTGCAATTGCTACCACTTCAACATTCATGTTACATAAATACTCGTAGATGGTGATAAGTATTAGCATTGAGAGTTAAGAGTTTTCAACGAATTTGTCAAAGTCTAAAGTCAAAAGTTACTTTATTCAATACAATCAAAAGGATCACTTTAAAATGTCTTACATACTAGGTGAATTTAGGTGTCAATTCCTCCTAACCCAAGCCCGAGAAGAACCGTCAAGAAACTCGTCCTGGTCCTAGCGCTTTTTTGTATGATCCATCTTATAACTACAATAACTTCGAAAAACGAATACAAGAAAGTCATACATTTCAAATGTGTCGGTTAACTGTCTGGGGGCAGAGCGTCACGAATCCATGCATTCATAACAATAATAGTCATTTATATTATAATTTCTTGAAAAGACTACCTTTTATGTATGCCTTAAATGTCTTAATAGATAGTTTAGTTGCATTTCTTATTATAGAAGCGCACCGTGTAAAGGACATAAAGGTACATTAAGGACTTATTTGTACATAAAGGACTTATGAGTGAGCAACGTCGTGAACGTTATCATTATTTTTCTTTTTTTTATTTCTTTACTAGTGGAACTCCCCGCTATTTTGATCGCTAAATAAATATGTCATTAAAGTCATCCAGCTCTTTTCTCTTAGCGAACAGATTCTAAGGCTAATTTACACTAGAGATGTGTGAGGTAGCTAAGCGGTGAGTGAGGTCATAGCTAAGCTACGAAACCATACGACTATTTCCAAAGATAAGCGCTGCGAATGATAGCTGTGCGTGGAAGCTAAGCGATGTATTGCTAGTGGTAGGAAAGAGGGGCGCGGCGGTGGGGGAGGGGAAAGAAAAGAGCTTGTATCAATATAAAAGCGCTTGCATCCTTAGTGCCAATATTTAGCTTGTATCAATATAAAATACATAGCTTTGTTGAACCCAGTGTTAAGCTAAGCGAAGCAATGAAAGTCAAGCTATTCTATTGTTGGGCTGCCACACATCCATAGCTTAGTAACGTAATACATCTGTTTTAGGAAGATATAGAGAAGCTAACTTACACTTAGCTCACATGTCATAAACGCACTGTATATTGACAAACGAAATCGTAAGCTCATGCTTTGTTTTGTCGCTGAATCTAAACCTAAAAGGTGCATTTACACATGCTGGTAAAAACGAAGTCAAAAGTCAAAAGATACTTTATTCAATACAATCACAAGGATCACTTCGAAACGTCTTACATAGTCTTACATACGGTAGTTCTAATAAACAACAGTGATAGTCAACCGACTAATAGTCGATGGAGTGAAGATAGAAGTGTTTTATTCGAAAATAGTCGTTGCTTGCGGCTTTGTCGCGATGACTTCAAAACGATAGCAGGTGCACTATGGAGGAGAAAAGCTCACGATCGCAAATTATGAAAAAATCTGGAGGAGGATATTTTTTTTAAGTACTTTATAATCATTATAAAATATTGTCAATAAAGGCTATTGAAGTTGAAATAGGTATAATGTTATTCAAGACCCAAGTCTATATCCACACCAAGTGTCATTCATATAAGCACCATTGTTGCGCAATCGAGTAACAAACGAACATAATAAAATCCACACAAATTTTCACATATAATGTAAATCTAAACTAATCCCTACTAATATTATAAATGCGAAAGTAACTCTGTCTGTCTGTCTCTCTGCCCCGTTTTCACGCCAAACCCGCTGAACCGATTTTGATGAATTTTCGTAAAGAGATATGAGACCTGGGAGAAGGACATAGGCTACTTTTTTGTAGTATTATATAGAAAAAAGATTTGTATATATATGTTTGTAATGGATAAACTCAAAACTACTAAAAAGATTTCACCTTTTGAAAGCTTCATTATCAAAGTCACATGGGCTATATTATATCTACAAATTTACTAGAGGTCTCTACGAAATTGCAACAATGTAATCCAAGGTATCAGTTTTTGGTATTCAGTGTTTATAGTACTCATTACCCACAAAAAATATCCGCAACGCTATAAAATTACACCCGCGCGAAGCTGTGGCGTTTTATAATATGAGTAGGATTAGTTGTTGTTATTTCAAACCATTGACACTCGAGAAAAAGAATCCTGAAACTTTGAACACAAAACTGTCTATCCAAAAAGCTAAACAGATGTGTTTGCGGCACAAACGCTACTCACCGAAAATCGATACTTGAAGCTTCCTCCAGCGGCTCCTGGCTTCTTAGTATGCGGACCACGGGACAGGCATGTTACGCTCTCTGTGAACGAAAAGGTACTCTATAATTTTATTTCCAAACCTAAACGTAGTTACCGAAGTAACCGATACTTCTTTTGAGGTGTTTTTTGAGGATAATCGAGTTTGTGGTAAACATAGGGTGTGTTATTTTGAAAAGAGCTCTGTTTTTGTTTTGATAAACTCTGAATGGTAATAGAAAACGTACTTTTGACGAAGAATAAATAAATGGATATTTATGGAAACCATTGTACATACCTATTGTTTTTCTTTTGCCTTCCTACTTCGACTTTGATAATATTTTGCTAACACTACGCGTAAGGCTTTTTTTACCATCGACCATCGAGTACTACTCCTTGAGTAGTGACATGTTTAATTTACCATTGATCATCGAGTACAAGAAGTAGGGAGATGTTTTTAAGATGTTTAAAATCAACAAACAACACAAATACAATTTTATTTATCCCTTTGTAATCACTAAAACTATTCCAGATAAAACCATTTTAAGAACCAGTATCACTTCGGGTTCGTAATAAGTTTTTTTGTACAAAATCAAAGAACAAAACAAAAAAAAGTTTTATAACACATAGCATAAATGTCACCTCAGCACTTTCTTAAAACACGTATCATGAAGTTTGTAAAAGAATGGTTGTCTGTATAGTCATTTTACGGACGATAATTTTACGTGATAACGTCATAAGAAAACATTGATGAACCGATCGTGCCTCTCTATCGCTTGTTCCGCGCTCTCGCTTGCACGCTCGGCTCAGGCGGAACGACACAATTTTTCGTGCGTGCGTTCATCGATTTATAAAACGTTATCACATCAAAACCAATTTAATTACAATAAAATAAGGAAGATTAAATGTCCGAAAAATTTACGGCTCTCGATAAAATTTTCACTCCATACAAATATTATAATTTCAGAATGCATCTCTGATTGTTCTGCTAAATGGCTGAATGGGTCTTGATGAAATTTGGTAAGGTGATAGATTAAATTTTGAAAATATTAATTTACGTATTATTAATTACTTTGATGGTGGTATCTGGCACGCGTGCGAAGCAATGTGCGGAACCTAGTAACGTATATATATTCTAGGGTATATAATCTTCCAACTGAACTGACTTATTGAGTATGTGTAGGTGTAGTTTATTAGATAATAAGATAAGAAAATTTAGATGAGTTAGAATCGGTTCAAAAATATAGTTTTAAGGAAATGATTAAAGTGAAGAACAAAGCCCTTTGCTTCCACATTTATAATGCGA
Source organism: Lampropteryx suffumata (assembly GCA_948098915.1). Lineage (NCBI taxonomy): Eukaryota > Metazoa > Arthropoda > Insecta > Lepidoptera > Geometridae > Lampropteryx > Lampropteryx suffumata. The sequence goes on along the minus strand of OX402557.1, from coordinate 14,892,976 downwards.
ACAGCCAAGGATTTGGAATTCTTTGCCGTCGTCTGTCTTTCCTGAAAACTACAATCCGGGTCTCTTGAAATGAAGTGTAAATAGTCTTCTAAACCTGCGTGCCCCGTCGTCGGCCACACCGTCGCTTACCATCAGCCGAGATCGTGGTCAAACGTAGGTCTATCTGTGATAAAAAAAGTATCACAATAACATTAAAACCTTAAGTTTTCACCTATTTAACGTTTTATAAAGTCGATAAGCGTTCCAGTCATGTACTTTGACATTCAGACGACTTTACGATGTATGTTTACTCTTGGTTCAATCGCTGGGTCACATGGACTTTCATTTGTCGCAGAGTCACTGTCAAGTGTTAAGCTAAGTATTGAAGTAAACGTCGATTATAGTAACAAATTCAAGTAGATTCGATATGGAAAAGCAAAAAAGAAATATTGGAAAACTATTTTCCATAAAGGTACGAGTATTCAGTTTGATAATCTTGGCAGCAGAGTCTATCCACTAATTCAATAACTAAAACGATTTGGTGTATATACAATTGAGAATCCATACCATGAATTATAAGTTGGTAAGTGCTTGAGTATGTCTGTTTATTTTAAACATTTTTACAGCTAAATTATTGTTCTACCGATCTTGATGATATTTGGTAAAGAGAAAGATCCTTGAGGAGAGACATAGGCAATTTTTATTTAGATACCATGTGTGTGAAGCCGCGGACAGCAGCGAGTAATTAAATATAAATTTCCTCACCAGATTGGATCGAACCAGCAAGTAACGAATTCCATGCGGTTTCAGTATTTAAAAAGTTAAAGGCTCTGCACTTTTGCGCAATTACATTAAAATTAAATACCATTAAATAGTTTCTATAATCTTCAGGTGAAAATATGTTAATCTTTTTTTCATGGGATTTTTGATTGAAAACTATAGTTGAGTTATAATTAGTTATACCTTAAAAGACTTAAAAACTAGTGTTCCCTCCCCTGGCCTTGATTTGGCTTGGCCCTGGTTCTTGCGGAACGTTTTCCCATTCCGCAACGACGGCAGCTTCGAGCTCTAGAAGGGTGGTATGAGCAGGTTCACGAGCTCGCACTCGTCGTTTGACATCATCCTAGAGGTGCTCGATCGGGTTCAAGTCTGAACTTCGTGCTGGCCACTGCATAACGGGGATCTAGACCTCATATAAGTAGTCCCGTACAATGGTTGCGATGTGGCAACGGACGTTATCATGCATTAAGAAGAACCCATTGCCTACAAAACCAGCATACATACGGGAACACATGCTCTTCCAGGATCTCCGTTATGTACCGACCAGCAGTCAGCAACCCTTGCCCGCGACCACCCCCAGCCCGGGAAACGCACACAAGTTCCGTTTTACCATCGATGGAAATGCCACCCCAGTACATACACGATCCACCCCCGTATGCGACGGATTCTTCGAAGTAAGCTTGTGGAAATTGCTCCCTTCGCCTTCTGTATACTCTTCTACGACTGTCATTACAGAAAAGGGTCACCCTCATCAGTGGAGGAACGTCCTCTTCTCTGATGAAACGACATCAGTGAAGAGCACGTTCCTTCTAGTGGCTACTTCAATGAGTAATTTAGGACCAAAAACTTCAACATTCTGTAGCAAAGCATATTTTTTTGTTTGTATATTAAAACGCTTATTTAATTAAGGTTAATTAAATATAATATCATATAAAATTAATATATGTTGAATAAAATGGATGCGCTAGCTGCTGGAGACGCTTCAAACATAATTTCGACAATGTGCGATTTTTGTGACGTCGTTGATTGTATTATTAGAACAAAGTTCTTTATCGCATGTCCTTTATCGGGATTGGCGGATGGGGGCTAGACTAAAATAAGTGTACGATTTTTCCGTCACGAATTTCGTCACGGTCCTTTAGCGTTGACGGTTATCCATAGGGTGACACGAGTGAATTAACTAGATGAGTCGAATGAACGAATGAATTAGTTGAATTGAATGATGTACAATAAATAAATAAATCACAACTCGAAAAAATATATTAGTTACGAAATTTCCAACCATTACTTTAATTCATACACTCACATTTCTTTTCTATTATTTAATTTACAGATGAGTTAATTCAAAGACACTTTCACATACGTTTCTAGGAGACGTTTTTCAGATCCCTGCTGAATAAAGCGGAGCTTACACTCGTAGCACGTATCCCGTAACTCCAATGTTACATACGGACTACAATATCCGCTGCAGAGCCACAGTAAATGTTGTATTATCTGTGGTAAGAGAACGCACTATACGACCTCTGTTGGTTGCTTCGAAGTAACACGTACAGTACGTCGGTAGTAGGGTTCGGCATACGAGCAACTATATCATTGAGATATATTTATACATGAGTTTTGTGCGATTATTATTGCGACTTAGCGATCATCCGATATTATAATTATAATTGGCAAGGATTTCTGGAAAGGGGATGGTTTGTGAAATCAACAGAGCTGGTTTACGTGATGGGTCTAGCTGTCTACAACCGTCTCCCAGAGTGTATTACATTACAGCTGTACCATCCACGAAATCTTTAAAAACAAGTTTGAAAACTAGCCTATCGAGTTAATCTTTTGTATGGTTGACGATTTTTATGTTTTTTTAATGTGCCATTATGGTATAACATTTAAAAATGTTGAATATGTTATTTCATTAACAATTTACTAATTACTTTTACAATGTGAAACACTTTTTGGCAATTGGCCTTTAATGTAATTTAATGTTGTTATAATTGACTATTTCTTAATTTTAATTTATTAAGTGATAATAGACATGTAGCAAAAGTTATCAATAAAAATATGAACCAGAATCTGAAACTAAGGTCGCACTTAAATGCCTAAATTTCTTTGAACAATGTGTTAAACTGCTAACGGTTCTATTTATAAGTTAAGGATGATAAAACGTGTCTTTGCAATTTTAAAACGTGCAAGACCCAAGCACTTTCCTAAATCCAGCGACGCATTAGCCGATTTATGAAGGATGTAGCTGACCAAATGATAGAAAATTTAAAAAAATATGTGCGAAATTCTAAACAGTAAAAGTAAACATCATGTAGAAGCCCGCGGCTTGGTCAGTTCAGCACATATTGATAATATCTTTCCAGTGTGACGACCGACTAAGCAAAGAGGATTGTTTTTCAAAGCTATCCTAAGCATTAACAGCGTCCTGTGAGTGAATAAATAGATCTACTTCTGCGCACAGACTTGTTGCCGGTCCAAGACATATAAGTTTTTTGTCTGTTTGCCAAGTAATGTCACGTGCTTTAAATCTAAACACAGTAATACTTGCAAACTACTGCTTTGAGGCAGAATACCTGGCACTGTGGTGGTATACACAAAGACTAACTCTTTCTTTTGAGTCCTACCAAGGGGCCGACCGCGCTTATTTTAAACGTCTGAACCAAGGCTAAACCAAAGTCAAGACGTTATTTTTGACATATTTCGTACCACTCTAATCACTATAACGGAAACGATTTAGCTATAATTTGTACGTTGATTGTACGTTGATCAAACGTTGCGCGATCGCGTTACTTTTGACAGTGCTTTTAAACGAACGTTTATGGTTTAGTACATCTATGTAGTATGTGCATAGAGTAATACTAGATAGTTCTATATATAAATTTGTTCGATTGGTAAAATCAACGATAAAGTCGGTCAGAAAGAATAGCGCGGTACCATTTTGACATTCAGATTAGCCATATCTTTGCAATAACCGTTCAATGGCAATTACGTTGACAAATAGCGCGATCGCTCTACAAGTCGCTGAAAACATGTAAGATTAAAAATGTTTATGTAAGAAAAAATCCATTCCTATGTTAAAAAATTGCCCGTATACGGAGAGCTAGTGAAATAAATCGAACATGGCGGGGCCGCGGCTTACGCTTGATGTAATGTTGGTCGGAATCAATTCATTGCCGCTTGCCGCCAATTTACGAGCAGCAGTGGGTGTCCTGCAATTAAACGAGCAGGTTAATGGATACATGTACGATGTATTTTGGGAGTTACGATACCGATTTACCGATACGTTAGTTCAAATCAATTCAGTTTATTTACAGCTTTTTTTAGCATTACAGATACTATCTAATACGTTAAAAATAGGAATACAAAACAGCAGGAGAAAAAAATAAGTAAAAAAAATACGGGTTGCACTCCGGGAGTGCGGCCGAAATGAAAACTTATTTCATTTATGAATTGCATTTTATTAGTTATTAGAAACTTTAAAATACATTTAATATTCTTTTATGTTTTTGTTCAGAATGTAGATAATATATTAAAGAACCTAACTCAGTAAATGGTTTGAAATGGTGCCAAAATAATCAAGAGCAACTAAAAATGGACATCATAGCTAAGCATAGAGCATCTAAAAATTTTAGGAAATTTTGGAAAAATACAGGAAAGTGTGATATTAAGCCTGCCCTACCGGTGAGTTATGATGGGAAAAGTGAGCCGGAGCACATTTGTGAATTGTTCAAGGAGCATTTTAAGGTAAAATCTCCTCTAGGCCCCTCGTCTGCTCTCCCCACCTCTACAGAGTCAGCATGTCAAGGAGAAGCGCAGCTGATGTACTTTACCGCAAAGCGTATTCGAAAAGCTGTAAGTAGAATGAGCGGTGGAAAATCTCCTGGACATGATGGCATCAGTGTGAAGCATCCGAGACATGCAGGTGTACATTTACCGAGGGTCCTGGCTCTGTTCTTCTCAATGTGCATAAGTCACTCCTATTTGCCTCATGACATAATTAAAACCCTAGTAGTGCCCATTGTGAAGGACAGAATCGGTGACATCTCGGCTAAGGGGAATTACCGTCACTGGACAGTTTGCTTACCACTTACCTAGAGGAATTCTCGTACTTACATGACGCCCAGTTTGGATTTTGACCCAGGCTTTCTACTGAGAGCGCAATCGTAAGTCTTAAGCATACTGTTCAGTATTATTTTCATCGTACGACGTCGGTTCACGCCTGTTTTCTTCACCTCTCTAAAGCATTTGACCTAGTGTCATATGATGTGCTATGGAGAAAGTTGAGAAACAGGGGTGTATCAACTGAAATACTAAATATTTTTATATATTGGTATGTAAACCAAACTAATTTTGTAAAGTGAGGTAACGCATTGTCTGAAGCGTATGTGTTGGAGAGTGGGTTCAGGCAGGGGGGGTTATCGTCGCCCATGCTCTTTAACATGGATGTTAACGATCTCATCATTGAGCTGAGTAGCATGCATATCGGATGTCGAATAGATGGCGTTAGTATTAATAATATTAGCTACGCAGATGATATGGTGCTGCTCTGCCCAACGGCGGATGGTCTGCAAGAGATGTTGAAAGTTTGTGAACGTTATGCTGCAGACCATGGACTTGTCTATAATGTGAAGAAAACGGAATACATGGTCTTTAAGGCCGTCAGAAAAGGTCCCGATAACAACACCTATAATGTAACCCTGAATGACATGAACTTTAAACGAGTAACTCAGTTTAAGTATCTGGGACGTTGTACGGGACGACCTTAAAGACGATGCTAATATTGAAAGGGAACGTAGGACACTAGCAGTTAGAGGTAATATGCTGGCCCGCAGGTTTTCCCGTTGTACTGAACAAATAAAAATTACTCTGTTTAAAGCCTACTGTCCGAATATGTACACGGGAAAACTGTGGTTCAAGTACACCAAAAACTCGCTGGCCACCATACGCATCCAGTACAATAATATTTTCAGGATGATGTTGGGGATGTCTCGCTTCTGCAGTGCTTCAGGGATGTTTGCTGAATACCAAACTGATGGCTTTGAAGCACTTATTCATAAGAAATCTGCATCCCTGATCCGTAGAGTTCGAGACAGTCACAACAGCATCCTGAAAATTATACCGGATAGGTACTTGTCGCCGATGTGGGCAAAGTTGGTATGCAGGGTGATCCCAGAAAACTGCTCTGCTACTCTTCTCACTCACTGTTACTCTGGTGATCGCTCTGTGAACCAGCGTAAGCTTCTTTTTTTACTTTGTATCTTTTATATCATTATATTACTAACTCTCTTTTGTCATATTAATATGTGCTACTAACTATGGATCTAAGTTGTCCGAAATAAAAAGATTTGAATTTGAATTTGAAAAAAGTAAACTTCTCTATACAAAAGTAGACTGTAAACATGTGAGTTAAGGTTTATAATGAAATGGGGCGAGCGCGGCAGCCCTGCGTATCGGTAACGGTGTCGCGAGTCCAGAGGTTTTACCTCATCTAAAAATATGCGTACCGTGCTAAAAGAAGTTTTCACTTCAAAAAAAGAACAGAGAAAAAGAAAAAGTAGGTAAATCTTAGTTCTAAAAAAAATAATAATAAAAGGAATGTATACGTACACTAAATAATATTATGAGTGTAGATTTATTTACACAAAACGTTTATTCTCACAGGCACATAAACAGATCCGTCTGTAGTAAATGGATAAATAAATATCGATGGACAAATTACTTGGTAACTTGAATGTCAATGTTAAAGTCAGCTCTGCGGCATATGCTGTTAAAAACATCCGTCATTTTACTGACGTAGATACCGCTAGACTCGTTTACTTCAGCTACTTCCAAAGCATTATGTCTTATTGCATTCTGTTGTGGGGGAGTGCCGCTGATATTAACACCATATTTGTGTTGCAGAAGAGGGCTGTTCATGCTATTTATAACATGGGCCCCAGAGAATCACTTAGATATAAATTTAAATAAATAAATATCATGACAGTGCCTTGTCAGTATATATACGAAAATTAAATGTATGTGCACAAAAATGTCCATTTATTTAAAAAATAATGCGATAACCATAGTATCAACACATGGTACACGGCAAGGTTCTTATAAAAAAGTGTTAAGAGCAGACGAGTTTCTTGCCGGATTCTTCTTGAACTGCGGTTAGGGGGAACCGGCACCTAGATTCACTAGCATGTAAGAAGACGATTCAAAGTGGTCCTTGTGATTTTATTGAATAAAGACAGTTTTGTATTTGTATTAGTATTTGAAAGCTAAACTATGAATTACCGAGTAATGTATATAACATTAATGTCGTTATATAATGTTATATAATATAATGTCGTATCGCGCAAATTATTTTAACCGCCTTATTTCTTGGCAGGGCTGTCAAATTAACGATGTTGTTTTAGTCCAAACCAATAAGAAAATGCTTCTGTTTGAATCATACGAAGACCGATTGAGACCGGTTGCGTGTTCGATTCCCGCCGCGAGACAAATGTTTACAATATGACGGATATAATTCTTACTTGTATATACATAATAGTGAAACCCTTTAACACTTCACCTAACACCTCATACAAAGAATATACATCTATGATCACTAGTGGTCGCCCACTGGTCAAAATTCGATCATTATTTAAATAATAAATTATTTTCTAAAAATAATAAAAAAAATATTAGCATTCTGCACTCCTTCTCTATATAAACTAGAAATTTCATATGCCTCTGACCGCGAAGACTTCGTAAAAAGGGGTACAAAGTTTTTGGTCACGTATTAATATATAGATTACTTAAATGTTCTGTCAAGCCCGCAAGCCTCGTAGAAAGCAGGATTACTATCAACTGTGCTGTGTAGCCAGCCAAGTCAGTATTTTACATACTGATTTTGTTTTCTAAACTTACGCGATCAGAACACATTATTATAAATACTTACGGTTATTTATCGCGTTTATTTACCTATTTTTCCCGACGTTTCGACGGGTTTACACTCTGTCGTGGTCACTCTGTAGTCATCCCGTGACCACGACAGAAAGTAAACCTGTCGAAACGTCGGGAAAAATAGGTAAATAAACGCGATAAATAACCGTAAGTATTTATAATAATATTGATTTTGATATAGCAAACGCACTTCAAAAGAAAAACTACCAGCTGAAATGAATTAAGCTAAGGAACAGTACGCGAATAGCAACGACAAGCACATCTGAATATGTTATTAGTTGCACTAAGTAATTTTCGTGAAATGGAAAAAATAATATTGCATTTCAATATTTTGTGAATGTGAATAGGAATAAGTTAGTTTTTAATAAGCTTGAGGATTAAAGTCCAACCATTTAAAAGAAGGTACCTGAAAAGTGCAAGCTTCTGAATCCAGAGCGTATCGCATAAAAACTTCAACTTTTCTCATTTCCTTGCGCGGATCATGTGCTCATTAACAAACTAAATGGAATTAAAATTACAGTGGAATTTCTAAGTAAGCAGTCTAGCCATTTTTGAGGTGTTCAACAACCTCTGGATGGTAGAGTTTTCAGACTGAAAAACATGCAAGCCTTGAGAAAAATATAATTGCTATAAAAAATATGATCAGTCCCAGTAGTAGGCACAGTTACCAATTAATTAAACGGCAAACTTAAAAATGCCCTGTAGCATTGCACTACTGCGACATTTTAATTAATAAATAAATATTGATAGACAAATCACATAACACTATCTAGTCCCAATCGAAGTATAATTTGTATTATGGGATCTCGATGACTAATAGAATACTTTGTTTTTCTTTTTAAATACACTCTAATTATACAATTATAACACCCAGACATACATCATGATCATCACATACTATGCAGGGCAGAGCTACTATCAACTGAGCTATGCCAGTCTTGAACTGCTTGAACTTGATTTGCGGAAACAACTACCAGTTTAAATGATTTGTACTCTTTCCATACGAGTACATCGCTTGATACTTGGGCTTACAATTTCCCTACAATTTCCCGTTCGCAAATTAAATCCGACCTAAACGTCAGCGTAGCACTCGCTACGATGACACGCTACCGTGCTACGGCGTAGCCTTAAGGCGTTCTTACACTGTTACTAGATTAGTGAGAACGCGGCATCTTGACCTATTTAAGGCTCGACACGTTGCGACTAGTTAAGTGCGACACTAACGACCTAAAACTTGTTATATCTAACACGTGAGGTAAATGAATGAGCGCTTTACTCGATTTTATGTTTGCTCGTTATTTTGTGTTGATATTCTCAGTGTCTCCATTAAATTATAGAATGAATAACTTTTAGGTTCAAAATTGTAAGACATTTAAAATAAACGTTCATTTTGCTCGCTTGAGGAATTAAATCTAGAATTGTCTTGGGACCGCTGCCTTGGATCAGTTGAGCTATCTATAGATAGTTTTAAACGGTCCTTAGATAGCTTAACTGTTTCAAATGTATTTTATATTATTACTAGGTGTTGCCCGCGGCTTTGTACGCTCGTTACCTAAATTAAAATAAGCCTCTGTCCATTCCCAAGGTACAATCTATATGCTTACTAAGTTTCATCAAGAATCGTTCAGCCGTATAGCACACAGAGACACATTCGAAATTATATTAATAAATAAATAACATACATATTATTTAACATATTATTCCTAAAATAACTATTATTGATTGAACTTTCAGCTCAGTTTCTCTGCCTTCTGCGGTTTAGATTGTGGGTTCGATTTCCTCCCATTGTACAAACTATGCTTTTGTTGGGTCTAGATAGCGTTGTGGTGATTGTCCCCCCAATATTTATTATTATTTGAAATATTATTATTTATAAAAAACATATTGTACCTATTGTTACCAGATAGAACACGGTTGGCATTGCCTTACAATATGGCAATGCCAACCGTGTTCTATCTATGCAAGCAATGCTATAATGATGGCAATGCTAACAGAAAACAATATGAAAAACAAAAAGATTCTAAAAGTAATTTCTGCAAATTAATACCTTTCTTTGCGAATACTAAAAAAAATTATATTTCTTTAGTTGCTAAAACTGTAATATTTTCTAGAAAACGCGAATTACCGTACACGTTCCTAGTATTTCCGCTAACTATGATTTAAAATGTTTAAATATCAATTTTCCATCGTGATAAGAGTTAAACTCCATAATTATACCCATGGTTCGCCTCGCACCTTACAATTAGCAGACTGGGAACCAACAAGCCGACTATAGAAATAACACTGTTTAGCTAGCATTAGTTATGTGGGGTTAACACAAGATTTGCCGTTTACAAAACGTTGGCGAAACTCATTAATACATGCCTCAGTGCTGATTGAATGTCTGACTAACCTAGGGACAACGTACAGGAACCAGTGGTCGTAGTGACTTGAAATTTAGAGAGTGTGTTCTTTATCGTAGACGTGCATAAAGAAAGTATTCCCGTAAAAAAATCTTTAAGGGGTTCAGGGCGGGGGAGGTGGGGATCAAAATTTGTATGAAAGTAAGTACGCGAATGAAGCGGCGTTATACTACTTTCAAATATTTAATACGAGCTGCTGCCCGCGGCTTCGCTCGCGTGGTACCAACATAAAAAGTAGCTGTTTGTATGTTTGTTCTGAAGATACAATCTCATTTCCCCCAAATTTCATCAAGGCGCTTCTGCCGTTTAGCTGTAAAGTAACAAATAAACAGAGACATTTTCAAATATATATATTATACGTTCTAAATTCTGTTTAAGTTCACTGCAAAATCTGTCGAAACTAAAAATACACAACCTGTACGAATTATGCAAACCATACAATATTTGTACATGCTTTCGGAAGTCAGCATTTTACGCTATGACGTGGTTTCCTGGCCAATCCAAGTCAGTTAACGGATAAACAGTAAACTTTTAACAATAAAATTTTAACCGAATTCAAAAAAGGAGGAAGATATCAGTTCGTCGGAATCTTCTTTTTTCATGTATGTTCCATTGTACCATTTGAAATAAAAAAATATTTTTTTATTGCAATAATACTTACTTATACTATACTACTTTAATATTATTATACTATAATACTTTCCAGGTGGTCCAAAATGGTTTTTTATAAATTCAACAAAAATTAAAAAAAATTATACCCACATAGATGATATTTTTTATATTCAATGAAGACGGTTTTCGTTTTAGTAGTTTTTAACACGTAATTATACTATCAATTATCTACTGATAACTTTATAGGATGTAGGGAATTACAAACCCTACATAACCTTTAATAGACAGTTTAACAAAAATAGCTGTGTGATACACACACAACAAAATTGCAAAGCTTGCAATGAAAAAAGTTTCGTTCAAAAATAAAATAAAATTCGTAACGCTGCTGCCGCGCTGCCAAAATACGTAGGCTTGGCGCTCACACGGATCGTGGAGCACCACGCAGTGTGAACTACCGAACGCACAGAACCTGGGAGGATTGAGTTCTAGACTCGAAAAACAATGAAACATAATATGTTTTTTAAATATTCGCAATGGTTGTAGTAGTTAACGGATATTTGTAGCGTTTTACTTTATTCCCGATGTTTCGATTGTTGCAACAACCGTGGCCGCGGAATGACTTAACGCGTGTCTATCGCGCATTACACGCGTTGTCATCCCGCGGCCATACCCGTTAACTATTATAACAAGATCTAACATAAAAAAAGCTACATGAGTAGTATATCAGCTACATAAGTATATATACTAGCATATGTTACCCATTACACAAGCTCTGCTTACTTTGGGGCCAGATGATACTATGTGAAACGTCTGGCGTTATTTTAATATTATTTATTTATTTATCTACCTACCTATACGCACGATGGGTTCGTGTGTCGTATCGCTAGATAGGTCTTTCAAAGATACTACTAGGCTTCATAAACAGCTTTTCGATATATATTCATTTGATAAAATCGCTTAGAAGTTATAATTTTGGAGTATGGAGTATATTGCAGGCTACCGGCTATACTACTGTTCGGGGGTTAAGTTTTTGTAATAGTAGCATTTATGATACATTTTTAAGGAAAATTATAACGGCTAATAAGGCTTTTCTAGTAACAACCTGATTGTAAACCTAAAAAAAGATGAATGCTCCATTCAGTAGTCTGGACAAACGGTGATAAATTGGTTTGGGACCTGACCACTAGTCATTGTTATCATAACATGAACAAGATTAGCACATGATCACGGCAGATGGTACAAACTAAGAGGGTATACCTAGTCGTAGGTGAAGTCAGGCTGTAGACGATAATGATGACTGAGATATTAGGAAACAATCATTTAAAAAACACAAATATTGTAAAACAAACAAAAACAAATGTGGTTACGGCTGAAACCCCCAGGCCTGGTACACCTCAGACATCTATCTGAATATTAATAATTTTAAAAGTGATAGTTGGTGTTGTTGAAATATACCTACTTAACCCATACACACAGCTATGTAATGAAGCGCTTGTGACATAGCTAACATAGTAATTCATATCAGATTGACGTAGTTAAACAACGTTCTGCCAGGTCATTACCTGGATAGGTATCGGTGCATCGACGGGCACTTTAAGCTATCGGTCCTGGCTTTTCAAATGGTGCTAAGTCATGACCGAGGTCTTTTTCAATTCAATTCAATTTATTTATTTCAGACAACAAACACTGCATAATTCATAAAATACAGTTAGTACATAATAATCTAAATTAAAATATTAAAATACATATTTAGTTTTAACAAAAATACACATTTCAATTACACTAACTATTTAGCTAACACTACACTGAAGAAACAAGAAATCAGACTATCTTAGTCATTGATCATATCTAGTAAAAAACTAGGTCTAGTAGAAAACTATAATAATTCTAAATTAACTTGCAAAATCGTCTCAAAACTGAATGATCCCAGCACCAAACTCAACGCTACTAATTGTTCGAAAGTTCTAGGCTGTTTCTGAAACGTAAAAAGACGAAATTGCATTTGGTGGTTTGTTCCGTACCGTTGAGAAATTAGATTGTTTGAGCCGTCGCTTGCAATGTTTTAATGCAACACTTTGTTTACAAAAGCCATAAGAGTAGAGTTAATTAAACTATAGAACGTTGGCATGAACTGGAATCTTATCATTTGTACTTGTGTTATTTTTGTGGTTAACGAATATTTATTCCGTATAACCCTTTATTTATGGAACATATTACAACATTAATGTAATTATTACATTAAGAGAAATAAATGATCTTAAACCGGATTTATTCCCGACGTTTCGGTTGTGCAACAACTGTGGTTGAAGAGGTAGTTGCGTCATATCAGTGCGTGGATACGGTTAATGTGGTATTTCGTAATTTGAACTCAGATATTTAAGAATGTCGAAGTGAGGACCAAGTAAGTGTAGTTACGGAAAACTGTGTAGTTACGGAAAACTGTGAAGTTACGGAAAACTGCCTTTACCTTGCCGTTCTGTCTGGAAGTATAAGGAGTTGCTGCGAGTAGGTAATCTTTTTATGCTTCCGGACAGCCCACCACTTTGGTTGTTGACAACTGAAACGTTAGGAATAAATAATATCTTACTTCTTTATTTACAGAAATAATTACAGAAATGTACAAAATAATATAGAATAATATAAAATACACGTGAAACATTTGAGCTATCTAAGGACCGTTTAAAACGATCTATAGATAGCACAACTGATCCAGATCACTGCCAGAGGGCAGCGTCCCCAAGATACTGGCGGCTTTACCACGTTGAATGGCAATGCTAATACGCTGAGCCGGATAGGAGGGCTCTTAGTTCTTTCTAATATTATAAACGCGAAAGTTTGTATGCATGTTTGTTACTCTTTCACGCAAAAACGACTTAATGGATTTTAATGAAACTTTACAATAATATAGCTTTTACATCAGAATAACACATAACACATAGGCTATAATTTATAAAGATATTGTGTGAATTTTCCAAAATATAACGATAGTTTCAAGTAAGTAGGAAAAAAATCTGCTATCTGCAAGCTATTTTGGCGTGCGCTGCATAAACCGTTAGAATTAATCCTGCGCAGACGAAGTCGCGGGCACCATCTAGTTAAAAGATAAATATATAAAAATAAAAACCCGTTAACAGTTAAATAATATAAATTATGATCATGAATGTTTAAAAAATACTACATAACTGTGTTAAGCAGAGGATCTTATAAATTTCACAAAAAAAATAATTCGTTGTCGTAAAAAGAATTGTAACTTTATATGTAGTGCATGTAAAATTATTTAGTATAAATAATTTTGCTGCTTTGTAAATATTACTCCTAAGGTGAGCACACTGCAGGTAGAAAATTAAATCGCTTTTACGGCAGGAAACGAATTCGTAATAGAAAGTTATACAGAATGTCTAAAATACGATTATGAATAAAAAATCTTCTTAGATGGTATATTATGTCTCAATGAAGTGAGATGTTCTATAGATAAATGTGTTTATACAATAAAAATGTGCAAAAGAAATTCCTCCCTTTTTTCGTCAATTAAAATCATAATTAGCGCCAAACACGCGCTTAGCGTGTCGGACAACGCACAGGAGCTTCCGAAGTAAGTAGAGATTTGAATGAGTAGTGGCCAGCTAGGCGATTATGGAATTTTGATAATACCAAAACATTGATACTAATAGCTTTCAGTTACTATTAACTGAATTGGTATTACGGAAAATTGATGTTCGTTGATTGTCAGACATACTGTCATAAAAATAGAAACCTTAGACTAAATAAATATAAGGATGTAGCGCCACGATCAACCAAAATAAAGCTTCAAAACCGTGTTCCTCTGTATAAATACACGCACCCACGCCCACACATTCACCCAAATCATGCTCCTTGTACATGTCACCTCGTCGTCCAGTAAAAATAGTACAAAACCCTCGCGGTTTAGGTAAAGACCGTTCGATGGCCATTTGTGTTCAAAATAACCTAAATACCCAAAATACATATTTTTATATTGTATATTTTAAGTGAAAAATGATTTCGACACAACAACAATTTCGAAATAACGTTTTTTTGTACGATGTTCACTAGACGACGACATAGCATGTACCAAATAATACTTATTAGTACAAGTATGCATATGTTAAGAGCAAGGAGCATTGTTTGGGTGTATGAGTGTGCGTGGGTGCATGTATTAAAACAGAAAATCACGGTTTTGAGGCTTCACTTTGAATGTTCGCGGCATTCCGTCATTATATTTATTTGGTCTGAGATAGAAATCGAACGTACGTAACAGTAATCCATCTTGTCAAAAATGGTTTCAGTTACAATCCAAATAAACTAATGATAAAACTAACGATTGAAATTATGCCGATTACTAATCGAAACTGATAGTATTGATTGTATCAAAAGTTTTTTAATCGCCAAGCTGGGTCCCTAACCAATCCATCACCATCTAGTTAAAAACAAAAAAAAAACATTATATAATTATAGAACTTTTAGATTTTTTAAGTGTTACAAATCAGGTCGTTTCCAAAAATGTAGTAAAGCCTTACTAGCTGTAATAATTTTCCATGCAATTTTATCATAAATTTCGTTTTATGAAAAACTTTGAGGTTTCAACAGCGGCTTGGTCGGTTAGTTTGTATCAACTGTTTAAAAACCTCCAACGATAAGGATATGCCACACGATGGAGAAGACAAATAAATAAAAACAAACTTTATTTTATTATTTTTTAATTTTTTAAGGAGTTTCCTCTAAAACTAATTTTTAATGTGTAACATCCTTCCTCAAGATTTCCTGAAATCTATGGGAGTGATTTCGTAAAAACAGACGGAAATGTGTAACAGGAAGCCGGGGAAGCGCATGCTATTTGATTTGACTGCGCGTGGTAGCATTGATAGAGTTGGCTGTCAGATTGGATGTGTTGGCTGTACCAACCCATTTTCTGAGAGGTTTATACTGTCAGCCTACTGTGTGTACGTGTGTGAAAGAGAAAGGGAAATAGAGAAAGCGAACGCATTAGCTGTACGCTTAACATACAGTGTTATATATAAAGTGTTCTGTTATATAAACAAATTAAGGATATAATGTTAATGTTGCTTATTACCAAGGTGAGATGTCAGGTGTTATACATCATATGTAACTGTAAGGCTCGCTTTTTTTAAAAGTTTTTGACCGACTTCATCAAAAGGAGTTTCTCAATTTGTCGGAATCTTTTTTTAGCAAGCAAGATACCTGATTATTGGCGGACAGACAGACAGACAGACAGAGAGACGAAGATGGCGAATCTAAAAGTGTCTCTTGTAGACTTCGGAATCCTAAAAAACGTTTTCAACATTCCAATGGTGGTAATAGAAATAGAAATAGAAATAGTTTACTTGGAATAACTAAAAATAATATGACTGTTCATAAATTCCGGTCCATACGTGTCCATATTCTCGGTAAAATAATATATTGACAGTTAATGCTCATTGTGCTTTAATTCGATGAAAGGTTCAGACGATCGTGAAATGCACAGATGCACGGGCTGGACATCTGCCTGTTCTATAAGGTATTAGTCGCACCGAGATCGTGCAATTGACGCCTTTTTTATAAAATAGAAATTGAAAATGTCACTAAGAAATGTGTATAAAATGTGACAGAAGTAGTCTCACAATTTTTGTTAATTTGTCACTCAAGTGACAATTCTCCCGAGTCACAGGCCAATATTCTAGCTCAAAATCAAATCAAGAGTAAATTTTATTCAGAACATATTTCTGCTCGTGGTTTTGCGTGGAACATACCCAAAAAGTAACCAATGTCCTTTCCTAATATTCAGTTTATCTCGTTACCTAATTTGATAATGATATTTTCAGCCTCTTAGTCGTTACAACGTAACAAACAAACAAACCGACAGACTGACGGACAGAAACACTTGAATTTAAAATATTAGCATGGAAGTATGGATGAATGGATTGAAGCTAGAAACGTGACAGTAAAAAGTGCACAAATTGAACAGAATTTGTAGGTTATCACACAATTTTAGTTAATTTGTCACTGGAGTGACAATTCTCCTAAGTCACAGGCATTTAAAACAAAACTCAAACTCAAATCGAAACTAAATAACTCTGTATGAAAAACTAACGACACACTTCTAAAGGAAGTCCCTAAATTAAAATACCTACAAGTAGTCTAATAACGCAGACTGTCAAGGCGTAAAGTGTCTTGATGGCAATGAATTAAAACACAAAATGCAATGATTTACGAGACTACAAAAAATGCACAGACTTATTTGTTCATTATTAAGGAGCCTCTGAAGCGCATGGCGCACTTTCACCTCACTGGTTCTAAATCACTGTGTGAGTGTCACGATGAGAAGAAGAATTGTATTCTCAAAGATTCCACCTTTCTCATCATTTTTAATCAGTTTAAAATGTACGTGTATCATCATAAGAACACAGGTAACGGTATTTATCTGTATTTATAAGAGTTTTGTTCTAAAATACGGAGCACAGTCCACAGAGCAGATATTAGAGGATGATACAAAAAAGCACTAGGGCCTAGATGAGTTTTGGCCTAGATGGTCTAGAGCCTAGATGGGCCTTGCTAGCTTCTTGTTGGACTTAGTTTAGGAGGAATTTGCACCTTAATTTACCTAGCAAGTAAGACGATTTAAAGTGATCCTGGTGATAGTGATTATCCAATATCAGTTTAAAATATAAATTTGATAGATAATCTTTGCCTTATGGGCAGTCCGATAACAGCTAAAAAATCTTACCCATAAAAAACTCGCAGTCTGCCAGCGCTTGGTGTGACCCACCCTGATTTAAAAACAATTATAGGTATACCTAAGTAATTAAACGATCGCTCCATTAACTCCTACGTGAAGGGCGATGTGAATACTGTGAATTGAGCACGTGACGGATATTCACAGGTTAACAGCTACCTTATTAACAGTGAATAACGGTTTTAGATGACCTACTATAATTGAGTTGACGCGATTTGAAAGAACTTATTTAATTAAAAATGTTTGTATATAAAGAAAATAAATATTTATTAAATAAACATTTTTCATTATGCCATAGGTATTTAGATCCTGTCATAATATGTACTTTTATGCCTATTACTTGTACAAAATAATTTCGATGTTTCACATCTGCCTGAAATGTGACGACGTTGATGTCAAGTGACGGCTCACATTTCTTTGAAATACCTATTTTACATTGAAGAACACCCCGACCAGAAACAAATTTTTGCAAATCATAGAGACACTTATCCCGCGGCGAGAAACAAACCCACAACCTTCTGCGTCTCAGGCAGGCCTTTACTCACTGCACCACACAGGTCGTCTAACAGTAGAGCTGACCATGAATTAGTTGGTATGAATGTTATACTTGACGGCACAATCGAATTTTAATTATTTTGGCTTGATCTAGGCGATTGGATCATGCCGATTGGACCGTGTATGGCTGTCACGCGATCGTCAGTTCAGGGGGCCGACCGTGCTAATTTGAACGTCAATGCCAAAGCTAAACTTCTACCAATAACGTTATGTTAAGCACATTTCGTATCGCACTAATCATTTTAATGGGGTATTTTTTTGACATCTCAGTCAAGCGAGTGATTTTGATTTGTTCGAACTAAAAACAAAACGTTTCCGTTTCAATGGAAAATACGTTGACAAATGGCGCGATTGCCCTGCAGTTAAGCTTCTTTTCTCGTTGAGTAACTTTTCTATTTTGAACCAGTGTGATGAATGTATTAAAGTGCTCTTCAGCGGCCCTTGGCACATGTCTTCGAACTTTTTAGGTTGTACGACATGATGGTTTCCTCAGTGTCGGTAGGTGAAAAGGCTTTAATGCACATGGCCGAGCATATTTCAAAGTGTTTATAGGACCTAGCACTCGGCACTCGAATGAGAGCTCTGTCTCGGCACTGAACTTGTTACTGTAACCATCCCATTAGCAAACTGATTCTAGCAGTGTTAGCAAGCTCCGCCTTCCGAGAGGAGGCTCGTTGGAATCATTCCGAGCTCATTCCGAGATCATTGATATTGATCAGTGGATTCCAATTTCGATAGGTACATCTTTGATGCATTATTTGGATGAAGATACTTACTAAGAGGGTATGTGATTTTTCTTTTTTTCATATAATTTTTTGCGATTTTGCAAATGACGCCATACGTAAAAAATGGCGTTTTTTTACGTATGGCGCGATTTGGTGCGGTTACAGTGACACATGACAGGTTTTTTACGTTTCGTTCGCATCAATTTTGCACAACATGTTAAACCACAGACAACAAATACGACAAATTTGGTTATTATCTGTCAATTTTTACGTTTTGTTTCATGTTTTATCAGATTTGAGGTTAGAAATGTTTTGTTATTTTCTCAAAAACTAAGGATTACCTAAAGTTAAGAGTGGTAAATATGTAATCAGGAAGCAAAACCCTACCAGTTTTGAGCCTTTTCACCCTCCAATTGATGCGACGGGAAACTAAAGTCATGCCGATTTTTTGTTATAGTCACATTGCAGTCGATCGTCATTTGTCTTTTCTAACCGTCATCGTGGAATGGCCGTCTAGAATTTTCTTGGATTTTAATCACAAAAAATATGATACACTTATGTATAACAACTTTGTCTAAACTTCTGCTGTAAAGGCACAATTTATTAAAAAAATCCGCTTAGATTACTCAGTAGTTGTACAGGAAATGCTGAATGCCCAGCAAAAATAATGGAAGAAAAAAGTTAGTCCATAGGTTATGGAGGTGCCTAAGAGCGGCGTAATTTAAGATATTTCTGGTATCGGTTCCTTTTAACTAAGCAAATAAAAAAGTTAATCAAAGACACGAATCGATCACGGTAGCATCGTGATCGACTACTAACCTTAAATTGTAAATCAACAACGCTTTAATAATTATACATAGAAACTAGAAAAATACTTTCGTAACATTACTTTGAACCGGTATGATTATGATGACAATTTCGCTGACTCGCAGTTTGTTTATCATTTGTTTTGTGTTTATATTGTTTGCATTATTTCTAGTTTAAAGCTTAGTTATGATATTAAATACTTTTCGATTCATTTAACTGACAAAAATGTTTATGTAGGTGATTATTTGAGAATCTATTTTACCTAGATTACCTAGTTCAGGCTCGTATTATGCATACCTTTAATTAAATAAGATTTGAATTTTGTTATTAGATATTATTATGTAGGTACCATGTAAAATGTTGAATAAGCATTATTATTATTATTATCCTTACTTCCTTACTAATATAATATTATAATATATAATATCTGTCGGTCTCGCTTTCACGCCAAAACTACTATACCGATTTAGATGAAATTTGGTACACAGATAGTCTAAAACCTGAGAAAGGACATAGTCTACTTTTTAATTGGAAAAAATGTTGTAAAGGGTTGAAAAAGGGGATGAAAAGTCGTATGAAAGTATTGTAATTTTCAGAACAAGAAGCATAAAATTTTAGGCCGTTGATCCCTACTAATATTATAAATATAAAAGTAACTCTGTCTGTCTGTCTGTCTGTTACTTTTCACGTCTAAACTGCTGAACCGATTTTAATGAATTTTGGTATAGAGATAGATGGGACATTGGAGAAGGACTTAGGCTACTTTTTATATAGGTACCATGCGTGCGAAGCCGCGGGCAGCAGCTAGTTATTAATTAATAAAACATGACAAAAACACGAGAAAAAAAAAAAATAATAATAAAAGCTATGACTACAACAAATATCAAACTAAGATACGTACATACTTTGGAACAGATCTAACATGATGTTTGTTGGTGGCCAGTGTTAGTGAAGCGGCGGTTGCGGTGTTGCCTGCGGCTGACAGCGGTCAGGGATGTCACTTCAACTGTCACATCGTCCGACACTGACATCGCACGGCTGAATCTAGCAAACATCGTTTCAATTAACGTTCTGTAAACACGCGCAGGTTAACCGTTTTGCTAAAAGTAGCTGGTGTGTTTTTCTGCGAAGTGATCTGGATAGGTGGGGTATTAAGCTATCGGCCTGGATTTTCATATGTTGTTTTTTGACAACCTCTGTGGTGCAGTGGGCTAAGGTCTGGCTGAGACGCAGAAGGTTGCGGGTTCGATTCCCGCCGCGGGATAAATGTTTGTATGATCTGCAAGTATTTGTCTCGGGTCTGGGTGTTTCTATGTATAATATGTATGTATTTACAAAAAAAAGTATATAAGTAGTATATCAGTCATGTGGTACCCATAACACAAGCTCTGCTTACTTTGGGGTCAAATGATGTTGCGTGAAATGTCCGGGATTATTTATTATTATTATTTTGTCGTGTCACTACTTATTTCGAACTAGTGTGGTGATAGGATTAAAGTGTGCCTCAAAGGCTTCTATCATGCACTTAGCGCATGTCTTCAAACATTTTAGGTTCTAACACATGCCGGTTTCTTCACGATGTGTTTGATGTTTTTCCTCCACCGTTTGAGAGTACAGGTATATATAGCACATACATTTTTCGAATTAAAAAATCCATCGCCTGATGGTAAGCGGTCACCGAAGCCTATGGTCGCCTGCAACACCTGAAGCATCACATGTACGTTGCCAACCTTTGAAAAACCTATGAAATCTCCTCTTGAAGTAGGTCTCCACTTGTAGTAATCTTGTCAACCACGTACTGACTCACAATATTACTTAACTTCGTAGATATGTGAAGAACCACATTGGCTATACCATGGATAAGAGCTTTTTGGTAAGTGTGGACCACTTTGATTGGAACATCAGCCGTACTAAACTATCTCTTATCAGGGGTCTGCATAAATACAGACTGTTCCCAATGAAGAACTGGCTTCTAATTAAACCCACTTGTCAAGTTTGTTCTCGGGAACGGATGCCTTTGTTGCATTTTTCATCTCACAATTTGCATTTCATTTTAATTGGCTCAGCCTTTTGTTGCCGCCTAGGCTTTATTAGCGCCCAGGCTTTATTAACGCCCAGGCTTTATTAACGACGTTTGGAGTTGAATTCCAAATGTAGGATTCCTTTCATCGATAGATCTCGTAGAATGAATGTGCACATTTTCGGAATCAGTACCTATGTCTCGTAGCTTTGACCACTATTGACGCAGTGGTAAGAGTCAACATTGTCTGACAAGCCTTCTCCGAATGCTTTTCAATGACACTTGAGTTCAATGATACGTACTCACATACATTAGTACGTCATCAACAATTCATCGTACGCAAATAAGCTGTAGCTCCGCGAATACTGTAATTTCCCAGGAGCAAATACAGGCTCTCCGCTCAGTTATGCCTAATTGATCCCTTTATAGATGTTACTATCGAAGTCTGAAACTTGTTTTGTTTTCAGATAAAAAATATGTTAATTCTAAGGTTATTCAAGCGTAATAGAAGCTTGACGCTTCGTTTAAATTAAAAAAGAGATAAATAAAACCACCGTAATAAATTATGCAAAAGATGTCCGTCCATGTTATTATGACTTCACTACCTTTGGAAACTCTGAAGTCCTTGAATGCAAATGAAAGGAAAATCGGGTGATTTTTCTTACATTTAAGGTCTCTGATTAGAGTTCCATTTCATTAAATTATTCTTAAATATATGGTCAGAGAAAGAGTCAAAATTTAACATAGAACCAACTGAATTACGAATATTCATTTATCTACTATGTTATTTTAAGTGGTCATTTCAGAGTTTTCAAATCTACTATTGTGTCGAGGTTTCTTTTCTAAAGCAGTAAATCCATTAAAAGGGAGGGAATAACATCATAAAAGTTCTTTGCAAAAGTCTAAAGAAAGTTAATAAGACAGTTCTCATCGCAAAACTGCCAAGACTCATTCCAAAAGTTTTTGCATTCGTTCTGCCTCTACATTTTAGGGTTCCACACCTTTTAGGTAAGAATTTTAGACATTTAATGAAGAAAATGACAAAAACGTTTAACGCTCATAATAAACTAATTTGTTTTCTCGTGTTATTTTTTGGCTGAATTTTAATTAATTAAATTGTGACCCAGCACAAGCGTAGATAATCGAATAGGTGTATTATGTTGCTCTGAGATTAGTACGACGCTAAATCTAAATTCCTATTATATATTCGCTAAATTCCTCGATGACATTTAGAATAGACAAATGTAGATTGAATGCGACTTTGTAACGATATAAAAAAAACACGACTAACCGTCAACAAGACAGCGACCAAAGGCTTGATTGTTTTTCCATACAAATTGTATGAAAAAACACTCATTGTCAATGGTTTTATTATATCATACAATTGACAATGATGAGGCGGTCAAATAGTTCACCTGATGATCATGTAAAGTTGCTGTTTACTCTACTGATTTGTGATTTAATCTCATGTAACTTTGAAATCTCATAGTTTAATTTTTCTAGAACCTAAAAATATATTGTGTGTACTATTCATTAGTATTAATTTAAGCGGTGATGGGCTTGTAACGTGTCACGTATGGAATACAACTGTGAAAAACGTGGGCATATGCTAAATATTTAGATTTGCCAAGGCAAATCATTATATTGATGATTTGCCCCTTGGATATAACTAAGAAGAACTAAGAAGAATTAAGAATCTAAAGGTCTAAAGCATCCTTGTTTGTTTGTTAGTAATGGATAAACTTAAAAAGATTTAACCCATTTAAAAATTATGCTTATAGAAAGCTTGCATTATCCTCGAGTATTTTTTTTTCTTCAAAATTTAAATAATGTTACTTTTATTAAAACTTGCCCATAAAAATTATTTAATTGGCATGTGCTGCGATAACTATCGATAATACATAAAATAATGTTCTACGTGTTTATAGTAGGTACTTACTTATATACTCATGTAGCACACACCCACAAAAAAGTTCGTGCGTGTAGTTAAGTCTTAGTTAAGTACAGACCTAAGCAAAAACGCGCGGTCTAAGCACGAGCGATCCAGCTAATCATAAGTATTTAAATAATAATACGGTGTTTTATTGAATAAAACTGACTCACCCTTGCCTTCCTAATGGAGTCACCTGCGGTTTCACGTAACGTCTCAAAGTATGAATACCTTTTGCCTTATTTCAACGGAGTGAATTAAAGTGCTGTACCATTACTATTTTAAGAAAACTTTTACATTATACACTGTAGTGCTTTTACCCTTACGAGGTACCTTACCTCAAATAAACACATTTTATTTTTATTATTCTTAAATATTTCTTGATCTAGAAACTGTGGTAGCTACGATGAATTGACTTACTTATAGATAGTTTCAAACTATTTTATAATTATTTCGCAATAATACAAAAATGTAGGTAGCAAACACGCCTTGGCTTTCAACATTTTAGACAATGACTTTGCGAACGCTCTCTAATAGTAAACTGTAAAGTAGTGCTTAAACGTGAGCGTAACCATATTACGGACTAAGTCGGATGTCAAAGTCTTGTTAAAAGTTATCAATTGCGTGTCGATCAACGAATAAAATTGAAGTCTAGCACTTCAATTTAATACGTTAAATACGTCAACGAATGAACACTTACTGGAAAATAGCAGTTAAACCAGCAATCCGTTGATTATTTCAGAGGTGCAATATTTTGGTGTATCTCGTCTATAAAATGGCGCCACTGAATACCAACAATACTCCTGTATGGTAGCCTTTTTTCGTAACTGTACTTTAAGGTAAGTTCTCACTGTATGTGTTATGTGACGTTAAATACATATTTTCTGTTTCTAAAATTCCAGAACATTCCCCTCTACTTAAAAACATCTCTCAACTTCTGTCAAAAGTTAATCACTGTTTAAAATAGTGCCATTCCTCTTTGTAAGATAGTGACAAATAATGACAGAGCGAATCCTGAGCAGTGTTTAGACAGAGTTCATACTTAGTTTGTCATTTCATGAAGTAACGTAGCATTTCTAAATTAATATTTTTTTCTTGTTTTATTGCATGTTTTATTTAGCAATCTTAGCAAAATTTTAATGCATAAATTGTGACTACATAGGACAAGTATGGACAATTGAATTATATGTGTATTATGGTGCAATGTGATTTGAATGACGAGGAATCCTAAGAACATTCTAGACGGCTATTCCGCGATGACGTTTAGAATTGACAATTGGCCATCGACTAAGACTTTATTAACCCGTTGACTCTTTAATGGTACAATTTACCCGGTAGTGAAAACTCCGTTGACTCGCAACTGGCCTGAAAGTTCCAGCGCGGGAATTGTTACACATAAACCTTTCCCGTGTTTTATTTTGTTCCGGCGGTTGGCGGTTGATTGATGTGGCCTGAAGGACGGAATCCTTACCGTTCATTTGATAGACAATACTCTATGGTCGTTGAACATTTTGATTGAGATAATCTGTAAAAATTCGGCGACATTTTTTTCGCCCAATTTTCAAGTACAAATAACTTGGTATTTTTATATTGATGTTAGTAAAATTAAATATGTCACTTATCAAACAATATGTTCACAAATATAACAACATATAATATTTACATAAAGAATTATGTGTTTTTAAAATAAACAGCATATAGTATGGAGCGAGCGAGATTTTGCGCTTACCATTTTTACTGTTTTTTGATTGTTGATATAAGCAGTAGTTTGTTCAATATAGCTGATTTTCTGAAAATACATCTTATGCCGCCATTTTGCCGCCACAGCCGCTTGACGCCATATTTAAAAGTCTAGATTTAGGTTCGCCACTCAAGGGGTTAACAAACAAATTGACTGTAAACAAATATAAACACTTGACACCGGCAAAATTGACATTATTATGTCACATGCCATTAATAGAGATGAAGAAGAAGAAGAACTAGGCAATGTTTATGTTGAGATGCGTTTATAAGTAAAGCCGCTTGTGTTTAAAGTACCTAATTGATTTTTGATGATGATTTACTTAAAACATTGTTGAAAACAATAAAATACCAGGAATACAGAAGTGGAAGAGGAATGTTAAGACTATATTATATTCTCTTCAAGTACACGTATTTGTAAGTGTTTTCTTTCCGGAGGGTTGCTATTTTTGTTTTGAACAAAAATATGGCCGAACATTTTAAGATATTAAACTTTCTCGTAATATTATGCCACCCGCGCCTATTCCGGGAGGATGTGACCATTTGTATTCACAGGGGTAGAGAAGAGCTGGGTAGCGTCTGTAGAACAGTGAATGCATACGAGGTCCTCTGGATAGATACTAAGAACTTCAGGCAATTTTTCTAAACAATTTGAAAATGTTATTTATTTATTTATTTATTAGGCTTTATGTTTTTTAAATATTGTTGTTGTTTATTGTTGTTTTTATCCCGTACTTTCCTACTGCTTGGTAAAGGCTTTCCCTCGAGTTTTCTATTTATTTCGGTCCAACGCCATTGTCCTCAATTCAGTTGTTTCGGTAGAGTAACTTAAATTTCCTAAAACAAAAACGATCTTATTTTGTTTGTTTTAAAGTCTGAATTAGAATAACATTTTTTAGTGACTAAATTAACATATAACTGACGTGTTTTAGCTCAATTTAGTAATCATGTAAGGTGTTGATTTAATTGTATGTGGAAACTTGTAATTGGCCATCAACTATATATATTATGTACTCTCAGTAAGTATGTATAATTATATATTAGTCTTTTTATGTACCTAGCTGTAAGTTTTCTTAATTTTTTATCAAAACCTCTATACATTATTTTCAATAAAGGAATTAACCGGAATAAAAATTATAGCAATAAAACAAAAAATAATTTTAACGTATTTTAGAACTGTGATATAAAATGGGTACTCTAATTTGAACTTTATGCGTAGCAAAATAAGGTCGTTCATATTTTAGAAAATTTTAGCCAGTCCGGCGAAACAACAGAATTGCCAGCATTGTCTGCCACCATCAGTCGCTAAAGGTGTCAACTCGTCGCGATATCGCTTGCATGGTCTACCGCGCCGTCTCACTGTCTTAGGGCTCCACTCAGTGGTAGTTTTGGCCCACAGTTCGTCCGGCATACGGCAGACGTGCCCTGCCCAGTACCACTTCAGTTTCGCAGCTTTTTCAGCCACGTCGTGGACCTTTGTTTTGGAGCGAATAGTAGCGTTTTAGATTCGGTCCGTTATTATTATGCCGAGGATGCCATTGCCCTTTTAACTGATATATATCTTACTAGCTCGTGCCCGCGAGTTTACCCGCATGGTACCTAATGCTTAGATAAAAAGTAGCCTGTATGTTATTCCAAGTGCACATTTATATCTAAACTAAGTTTAATTTTATTTGGTTCAGCCATTATTATGTGATTGAGTAATAAATAAACATATAAATCAATCATTCACATTTATAATATTAGTAGGATCGCTTAATTTTTACTATTATGTGAGATTATTAGTATATTCCAGCTCGGTTTGGGGCATCACCAAACCGAGGTGGAATATACTACTACATTCGGGCCAGAGATTTGCCAATTATTGAAATCATTTTTTAACTGACTTCAAAAAAGGAGGAGGTTCTCATTTCGGTTATATTTCCTTTTTTATTTGTTACCTCATAACTCCGTCATTTATGAACGAATATAATAAAAATATATATGTGTTTCCAGTTGGTCCCATAGAAATTTCATCTAAAATTGTTTCAGTAGTTTGGTCTTTAAATCAAGCTGTGAAAAATATGTCATCAAAAAAACTTTCGATTCTTACCTGTGACTTTCCAGTGGTGTTTATGAATTTCGAAAATGATAAAGTAGCTACTAAAAAACGTATAATAAAAACTTAATTTAACCGACTTAGAAAAGAGGGGTTCTTAATTGGGTTGTATTTTTAAGGGCTCAAATTAGATTAAATGAAGTCTGTTTTATTTTTTGTTTTTAAAACGTAATAATTTCTTCAAAGGAGTTCATACTTTTGTTGTAAATAACGTTGTTATCGACGCCTATGTTTGTAGTCCTGTGAGAGCACTTCTTTATACTTCTCTAATGGATTATTATACTAACAATGAGCAATATGTGGGTACCTTAATTAATTACATTTCTCAAGCACAAACAATTAAAGCGTAAGTTAGCTTTCCCTTTCTATAAAATAAATAATTGTTTGGTCTATCAAGAACGTTATACAAAATCTTTTTACACAAGAAGAACTTTAATTAAACTAACAAATGGTCTATCGATACAAATCGCAATGTAATGGATACACTCAATCAAATGAAAAAGCTCAAAGGTACATTTAAAATGTTTGCAAGAAATCTCGAGGTACCTCACTTCTCTTTGATTAGCTAGGGAGAGGCACCCTTGAAGCTAAGGTGGTTACTCGAAATTTGAAGCGCAGGGAAAATTCTCCCGACTTTTTGGTAATGGGGTAAATTGCAGTATATTTTTCTATGTGACTACATAATCACTTGTGCGTGTGTGGTTTAAATATGTATGCTACATAGAATGCATCTATATAATATATATATGAATAAAAAATATATAATCCCGGACATTGAACGCAGGATCATCTGGCCCCAAAGTAAGCAGAGCTTGTGTTATGGGTAGCCACTAACTTATGTGGTAGCGGACTGAAATAATATTTTATACTATTTTTAATACATACATTATAATACATAGAAAAACACCC
Organism: Lampropteryx suffumata; assembly: GCA_948098915.1. Classification (NCBI taxonomy): domain Eukaryota; kingdom Metazoa; phylum Arthropoda; class Insecta; order Lepidoptera; family Geometridae; genus Lampropteryx; species Lampropteryx suffumata. Next base: position 14,864,744 of record OX402557.1, on the reverse strand, counting down.
ATACTCATACTCGTCAAACATTTAACATCATAGCATCCGCAACCTTTTGCGTCTCAGGCGTGCCTTTACCTATTGTACCACAGAGGTACATAAATACATACATACATATCGTCAAACTTTGCAACTCGTATATCAGTCATATGAAATATAATCTATTAGACTTTTCTAATTAAAGTACTTACCTATTTAAGCCGAACGACAGAGCCAATTAATATGTTTCTTTATTTTTATGCTACTTTAATAGCATTATTTTAGCCGGATAGACTGACACGCAGAAGCCGGAAGCCGGCCCCCACTTTGGGGTAGATTTCATTCAAATTGATGACTTCATTGGTTTAACCCCAAAGGTAAGCGGGAGATTAGGCAGGAAGTTTGCGTAACACGGCGTAAGTGAATTGTACCCATCGATTTTGGGAATTAGCGCTCGCTGAAATCAAATCTATGGGAGGTTAATTTGGAGGCAGTTTCCATTCTAGTATCTCCTGGTCAAGTGAATATTGAATATTGAAGTCTCACAGCGTTGTAGTAAATTGTAGAAATTATATTTCGAAATTTTACTAATGCGATTATGAAAACTAAATCTTCTTCTTATTGTGTCACTTGTTATTTTAAACCAGTGTGGTGACAGGATTAAAGTGCGCCCCAGAGGCTCCTTTCGTGCATTTGGCACATGTCTTTGAAATTTTTAGGTTCCAGGACATACCGGTTTCCTCACGGCGGCGTTTTGTTTCCTCGTTTGAGAGTACTAGTATAACGCACATACATTTACGGACGGAAAAATGCATTGGTCTCGATTGGGTTTGAGCCCACATCCTTCGGAATCGGAAGACGGGGCTATTTCCATGAGACCACCAGTACTCTTAAAGTAAATCAAGGAGATAGAGGCTAAAATTTGCATTATTCACTGCGGTCGAATTCTCAGTACATTATGTAAATTAAAGAAATCTTTATACTTATCTAAAAATCAATTGCCGTATGTTAGTCTCACAAAAACTTGAAACTGGATTGTTTTTCTTTTTTTGTAATATGTTAGCCTCAATACTGGGGTGGTTTAAAATCGAATATACTTTAGGTGGTACGTCGACACCAGGTCATTTGGTAAAGGCCATCGCGTACTTGTATTCTCAATTCGCCTTTACAAAGCAAAAGAGGTAAGTAAATATATGCAATTTTCCCTCTTGCCCCAGAGCCGATGTACTTAGAATCTGATCCCTATTTTTCCAGCAGCCCTAACCGCTAATAATGCAGCCCACGGTCCATTTCCTCTGGCTCACAACACACGACAAATGCTTATTCTGGAGGATGTAAGCGATTTTTTTTTTTTTTTTTTAATCATCAATCAATTAGGGATCAACCTACGTTTGACTACGATCTCGCCTGATGTTAAGCGATGATGTGGCCGACGATGGGGCACGCAGGTCTAGAAGACACCTATTTACTCGAGACTTGAAGAGAGCTAGATTGTAGTTTTCAGGAAAGACAGACGACGGCAAAGCATTCCAATCCTTGGCTGTACGCATTATAAATGTGGAAGCAAAGCGCTTTGCTCGTAAGGGTGGTTGGTTGACAAGGTATAGATGGTATTGAGCGGTACGTCTGCTTGTCCTGGTGTGAAGAGGAGATGGTGGAATCAGATAATGTAATTCCTGGGCACATTCTCCGAAATGTATCCTATAAAAGATCGAAAGGCAAGCAACTTTACGCCGGTGCTCGAGACTATGGAACTTAGTCTCAGCGTTAAGCTGTTCACCCATCATACTCAATACTCTACGCTCGATAGAGTCCAAGGCAGCCAGCTGGTGTTTGGCTGAACCATCCCATAGATGACAGCAATACTCCATACCCGACCGGATGCTGTTTTTGGATCGTTTTCCAATCTACACGCATCGCAGGAGCATCGTAGATATTTTTATTTTCTACGCTTCTATGGCAACTTGTTATTACTTTGCGTGTACGCATGTGTTTATCCCTAAGTTTCAATCGAATTTAAAACCTGTAAAAATTATTTGTTTTCTATATTAGTTTCTATAGGAATTGTAATATGTTTTAATAAATAAACATTATGGCTAGACACCAAAAATACACTTTCGTTTTGTCATGAGCATCGTCAGATGAGGATTTTCCCAGACAGTATTCCATGCTGGACACCTGCTAAAATGAAACTTTACACATTATTAATTAAATCGTGTCCTATTTCCAGAATACGGCTGTTGGTCTAATGAGTTTTAACCCTTTCAATCACTTCCCTCTCGTGTAAAAAAGATCAACCCTTCCGAACGCACTCCTCTGATTAATTACTGATTTCATTCACTCTGTAGGTTCCTACTTGCAGCGATTTGTAGGTATTTTTACGACACCATTGAGAAAGAAAGTCAGGAAGTCGAGGAAATGCTTAAGGCGTTTAATTAAAAAGGCGAATAAAAAATGACAAAGTTTTTTTAAACAAAGACGCTTTTGAGTGACGGAAGTGAAGTTGATTTCCACGTGCCAAGGCTATACCCTGGTTTGTTAACTAGGTATACTTTTTACCTGTATACTAAATACTTTTTTTCTGCTTCGTACACGACTGGCATGTCAGCTCAGTTGGTAGTAGCTCTGCCTTCTGCGCTGTTGGTTGAGAGTTCGATTCTCTCCCAGGATGAACATTTGTGTCATGAACACAGGTGTTTGTTCTGTGTTTAGGTGTTATAATGTATTATAAGAATGTATTTAAAAATACTTAAGTATTCTATCAGTCATCTTAGTTTGGGGCTAGATGGTGTTGTGTGCATTATCCACCAATATATTATTTACCTACACTGTTCGTAGTATCAGTAATCGTCGGATTTTAATCTTCTTCAAAAAGCGAATGTATTAAATTAACGCTAAATGGAAAACGCATATAATATTGAAGTATTTAAGCACCGAAAGCAGACCAACTTGTAGCTCGGGGAGCTAGTAAATAGGTAGTGAAATGTTTCAAATGCTAGTCTAAATTGTAGACCTCTGCTACGAAATAGTACCTACGAGTACATTTCTAGTAGTTCCAAGCCGAGACAGATATTCGCACTAGTGATTTCCCCCGGGCACCGTTGCTCAATAATTCAACCAGTCCCATGTCCAAGCCTCGGAATACCGATGCCGAATAATTAATAATGAAACTTTAGGTGACCTACTTTGTCTGTTCTTGTTTAGTTTATATTACATTGATGCATTGTTATTTACGTAACGTGTGTATATCAATTGAGCTAGATGTTCAAATCCATCGTTAGATGTATTTTGTAATTGTATCTATGTTAGGCATCTTCGGATCGCGTTTACGAAAATAATCCAAACGTTTCACTGAGTTTAGGCAAGAATAGTGTTGGAAAACCTCAAAAATAGGACGGTTCGATCAGTATAAATATATTGGTTCGATTCCCGCCGCGGGACAAATGTTTATATGATCTGCAAGTTGTCTCCGGTCTGGTGTTTCTATGAATTTATTTACAAATAAGAAGTATATCAGTCATGTGGTAGCCATAACACAAGCTCTGCTTACTTTGGGGCCAGATGATGCTGTGTGAAATGTCTTTATTATATTATTTATTTATTTATTTATTTATTTATTTATTATTTATTATTTTTTATATTATTTATTATATTATTATATTTATTCTCATAGACAATTGTCACTTACGTAGAAAAGAGTTTAATATAAAGGTGATATTTGGTGCATAATACAATCAAACTCCAAACGAATACTATACTATCTTACTAATATTATAAACGCGAAAGTTTGTCTGTATGTTTGTTACTCATTCACGCAAAAACTACTAAATGGATTTTTATAAAACTTTACAATAATATAGCTTATACATCAGAATAGGCTATAATTAAAGATATTGAGTGAATTATCCAAAATATATCGATAAGTGTCAAGTAGGAAAAAAATCTGCCATCGAGCCTGCGAGCTATTCTGGCGTGCGTTGTCAAAATTACAATTTAGTTAGAATGACACGAAGCACTAATTCTACGCAGACGAAGTCGCGGGCACCAGCTAGTACAACATAAAACAATAGCTTGTATTGTTTTAACCAGCCGGGTGATTACGTAATTCTGATACTATCGAGACATCTTTCAGTTTATCGAAACTGAGAGGCTTTAAATAATAAATAAATAAATAATGCCGGACATTTCACACAGCATCATCTAGCCCCAAAGAAAGCAGAGCTTGTGTTGTGGGTACCACATGAATGATATACTACTTATATACTTTTTTTTAAATACATACATATTATACATAGGAACACCCAGACCCGAGCCAAATAGTTGCAGATGCAAACATTTGTCCCGCGGCGGGAATTGAACCCGCAACCTTCTGTGTCTCAGGCAGGCCTTTACCCACTGCGCCACAGAGGTCGTCATTGATTGTATAAAGAGTTTTATAATCGCCATGAAGATGACAGAAAAATACTTATATTTTTTTAAATACATACCTATGATACTTTATATACCCACAAACACTCAATATATATGTTTATCTGAGCACCTATGTAGCGACAAACGACGATTTGCGATAATGTTGCTGGTAATGCGTAGAAAGGCTGAATATTATGCTCATTGGCGCGTCTTGAGAATACCTACGTTCAGCAATGGTCTGCATTAAGTCGATGATCGCGATCTAGCTAGTAGTCGCAAGCGTAAGCAAATGTAAAATAATTATAAGACTTCAACCTCTTGAAAGTGCTTCTTTAATGCTAGTGAATTATAAATCAGACCGTTGCCTGGTTAATAGCTATTTTAATTTCCATTAAAGTTTAAATAGATGAAATTGATCTGAGCCCATGGAAAATGGGAATTTTCATAATTCAAACTCTGCGGGTCAACGAAGAGTTATTCAACTTGTATCAGATATACAAGTAAGTTGTAAGGCCGATGACCTCAATGACTAAGAATTGACTGTTGCTTGTTATTGATTCACAAATACTTGTTTGATGAATCCAGATAGTTGTTCTGTGTCAGCCATCTGGTTTATTTCAATACAACCTATGCTGAGTTCAGGACTACATGGTACTGTGTGAATAGTCTACGAAAATTTGTTGTATGTTATTTATTCAAAAATATCATTACAATTATTCATTTTTGACCTGCCATACAGCTCAGTTGGTAGTAATTATTCCTTATTCGCTGTAAATAGTTGGTTCCATACCCTTCCAAGACCAACATTTGATCATCATACGTATTTGTTCTGTCTGGGTGTTCCACTAGTGCCTAGCCTGTTAGCGCAGTTGGTTGTAGCTCTGCCTTCTGCGGCGTATGCTGAGGTTTCGATTCCTTTCTAGAACAAACTTTTAATTTTGTGTGATGAACATCTGTCCTGTGTCCTGTGCATAATCTGTTCTGTGTCTGTGCGTTGTATAATGTACTATAAATATGTATTTAAAATATATATAAGGATTGTATCAGACCAAGAACTAAGCTTCTATGGTGATATCTTGTCACCATAGAAAGCTATGTTTAGTTTTGGACTAGATGGTGTTGTAATTATTATTAATTTATTTAATAGAACATATTTAAAAGTATCAATATATTAATATGTGAAGCAAAAACTTTGTACCCCTTTTTACGAAAATTGCGTGGACGCAGGTGTATCAAATTTCGCATACTTATAGTTTATGTAGAGAAGGAGTGCAGCATGCTAATATTTTTTTTAATTATGCATAAAAATACATTAATTATTAATTATTTATGGTCTAATTTCGACCAGTGTGCAACGACTAGTATATATTATGCTGATGCTGTGAGAAATGTCCGGTATTATTATTTTTATTATAATTAATATTGTAGGTAGAATTATCAGTCATTTCGTTCTCATAATACACGCTTTGTCTTATTTTGGGGCTAGATTGTGTTGTTTTAAGTGTCCACTAACATGTATTACTTATTTATTTACATTTATCACGTGGTCGTGTAGTCCAATACACTCGCGTAGCATTTATACTCTTAGTTGAGTCCACCAGTGGGCAATCGCGCTATTTGTCATTACCATTGAAACGGAAACGTTTTGTCTTCGGTTCTGACAAATTAAAATCGTTAATTTGAGAGACCAGCCTTAAATACGCTGTTAAAATAATAAGCGCGATACGAAATGTGCTTAACATTATTGGTAGAAGTTTAGCTTTGGCATTGCCGCGGTCGGCCCCCTGGTCCTCATATTCTTACTTGTATGGAATACGTAGCACGTCGCAACTAGAGCCATGTTACACGCTCGAGCTCGCTACTAAGCTTGTAAGTAGATGTACCTGTTTCAGTCTAGCCAGATATAAAACATGTTATTATACCCGAGCTTAGCATTCTTAAACAGGGACTACAGAATAGTACGGATATCCAATTTAACCTTTAATATTTTTGGAAATGCGTAGGAGTAACGAGAAAATGTTTATTCTCGAAGGTTGTTTATGTAAACTCTGTTAATGTATTTAAAAGGTTAGACTTAAAATATAACTTTATCTTTATCTTTTATAAAATAAATATTTTTCAGGCAGTCATCGCGCCACGGCGAGTTATGGGACCTAAAGTTATTTAGCGTAGATTATAATTTGACACTACTGGGGATTATTTTGTTACCCAGATTACGACGACCTCTGTGGCGCAGTGGACAAATGCCTGGCTGAGACACAAAAGGTTGCGGGTTCGATTCCGGCCGCGGGACAATTTTTTGTATGATCTGCAAATATTTGTCTTGGGTCTGGGTATTTTTATGTATTAAAAAAAAAGTTAAAAAACGTATTAAAAAAAAAAGTATATATTGTAAGTAACCTATCAGCCATGTGGTACCCCATAACACACGCTCTGCTTACTTTGAGTCCAGATGATGCTGTTTAAATGTCCGTCATTGTTTAATTATAACCAAAATTCCCTAAAATAGGAATTCCTGACAACCTTATTTCGCTTATATCAAAGTCTAAATTAGAGTAAAATTTTTGAAGAAAAAAAAGAAGATATTTGATTCCTTTATTAAATTGATTTTCCTTGGATTTCTGCAATTCTAATCAGTTTTTTTACATCATGTCCAAAATGCGCTAAAACATGTCATTTTGGTAAATTTATTTAAAAATTATCACTTGAAAATTTTACTGCATAATCAGAGTTTGGTGCAAATATTATGAAATATTAGATAGTCCGGCGAAACTGTACAATAAATGTATTATTTGAAAACAAACGACTTTACGTATACATTATGATTAACACGGGTTTTACTCACGCTTTATTTAGTCAATGGATGCACTGAAACTGTTTCGATTCATCTAGAGAATCTTCATCAGGGTAAGTTTATCCGCGCTCCGTTCCTTGCCGCTCGAGTTCACGGTTCGCACTCAATATTTTACGTTTAATCAGCATTTCGTAATTATCTATAGATATCGAATATCATGCATGATGAATGCCATTATGCGGACAATCGTCATCGTAACGTCATCACCAGAGTTTGTCACTGACTGAGTGGTGTAGGTCCTTATCTACAGTACCTAAGACAAAAACTTTTAGAGAGAAGGTCCCATAAGAAGGGACTAAATAAATTAACCGACTGGGTATTACATGGAACTCACAACTTTTTACGGTAGAAGAACTGAGTTGCACGAGACTTGTTTTTTTTACACGTTTTGTTTTTGGTGGCATCTTTACGTTTTGTTTTTGGCTCTGGGCCAATTCTGTAGTATAGCCAGCTTGGCTAAAACTTCCTAAAAGACGAACGACCTTTATTTTGTTTGCACGTTCAAATTAAAGTGACGATTTTAATAACACTAGCTGTCCCGTTCGCGACTTCGTCAGCGCGTTAAAAAAAGAAAAACAAATGGGATTCTCGAATCCACTTAAACACACAGAAAAAAAAACATCAAAATCGGTCCAGCCGTTTAGGAGGAGTTTAATTACAAACATGATGGCTAAAATAAGCTAATATAAGCTAAATAATTAAGATTTAAAAACTAAAAAGACAACCGACTTCATGTTTATAATAATTACGTTTTAAAAACTAAAAAGAAAACTGACTTCATGTATTTTTGTATTTTTGTTCAGGCTTTTCTGAGTAATCGATGAACATACATAAAAAAAGATTCCGACGAATTGAGAACCCCCTCCTTTTTGATGAAGTCGGTTAAAATTTATCATCGATGTACTTATAAAGTTTTTAGATTTATGATAATTTCTTAAAAACAGCTTTACCGATTTCCATAAAATTTAAATGGGAAGTATAAAAGTCAAAAGTCAAAAGATGATTTATTCAATACAATCACAAGGATCACTTTGAAACGTCTTACATACTAGGTGAATTTAGGTGCCAATTCATCCTAACCCAAGTTCGAGAAGAATTGGCAAGAAACTCGTCTTGGTCCTAGCGCTTTTTTATATGATCCATCTTATAACTACCTTAACTACGAAATACTAATACAAGAGAGTTTATACATTTCAAGTGTGTCGGTTAACTGTCTGACGGCAGAGCGACATGAGGCCATGCATTCTTATCAATAATATAGTCATCTATATTATAATAAGCTTTCTTGAAAAGACTACCTTTAATGTATGCTTTAAATTTTTTAATAGGTAGTTTAGTAGCATTTTCAGGAAGCTTATTATAGAAGCGCACCGTGTTCCCCATAAATGACTTATTAACTTTTTCTAGTCGAAACCTAGGAATGTATAATTTATGTTTATTCCTAGTGTTGATTTTACTATTTGAGTTGAGGTCACTATTTTGCTGAATCCCATCTCTATTTTTATGTGTATATAACAAATTTTCATATATATATTGTGAAGCTATTGTGAGAATATTAATTTCTTTGAATATTTCTCTCAAAGATTCTCGTGGTTTCATTTTATAAATGGCAAGTATTGCCCTTTTTTGAATTACAAATATTTTACCAATATCAGCTGCTTTCCCCCAGAGAATGATGCCGTATGACATAACACTATGGAAGTAACTGAAATAAACTAGTCTAGCTGTAGCTTCATCAGTAAGCCACCGTATCGCACGAACTGCATATGCAGCGGAACTAAGCCTACCAGCAAGCGTTTCAATTTGTGGTCCCCACTGTAGTTTTGCATCAATATTAAGACCTAGGAAGATCGTGGAATTTACAAGATTCATTGCCTCTCCATTTATTTCAATGTTGGACGGGCTATGAATAACATTTGGCAAAGTGAATTTGATACAGTTAGTGTTTTTGGAATTAAGCAAAAGATTATTTACAGTGAACCAGTTAAGAACTAACGATAAGGATTCATTTACGTTATCGTTACGTTATGTTATATCCTTTAAAACAAAAAAATAATTTTTGAAATCGGATTAGGCATCTTTGAGTAATCGGTGAACACAATAATAATAAATATTAATATAAGCTTTTATTGTTCCTTTCACAAAACATTTAACTGTTAATTTAACCTAATACTATATTGTAAACGTGTAAGGACCACTTTAAGCGGCAAAAGCCTCCTCCAGCTCTCTCCATCTCTAGCGACTCTGCTCCACTCTTTGCCTGCTATTTTTGCAATGTCGTCTTCTTATCTTTTATCCGGTCTTCCTTTTTTACGTTTTTTATGGATTGGGTGCCAATTAGTTATTGTTTTGGACCATCTCTGATCGTTCAGTCTTTGGATGTGTCCTGCCCATTTCCATTTTAGGGATAAAACTTTTTGAGTAGCATCTGATGCTTTGGTTATTTTCCTAATTTCTATGTTTCTTACTTTATCTTTTAATTTAAAAAACTCCTTTCTATTCCTCTTTGACATATCTCCTCCTACTTCTCTTTGACTGAAAGAGGGTCTCCCTGTTTTACTCCTCTCTCAATTTTAAAACGGTCGCTGAGCATACATAAAAAAAAGATTTCGAAGAATTGAGAACCTCCTACTTTTTTGAAGTCGGTTAAAAATAAAACTTAAAAGGTCTTATAAATGATACGGTAATTTAGACTTTGATGCAAATTAAATAAGATATTCCCCCTTTTCTTATTAACATCTCTCAAATTATGTCAAAAGATAATCATCAATTATAATAGTGACATCCCTTTTTGTAAGATGGAGATAGATAGTGACAGTGAGAATCTTGAAAACAGTTTAGTCAGGGTTCCAGTTAAAAGACGTTTATAAGTAAGGCCGTTCGAGTTTTGGGAAATGTTAGTTAGAATCAGAGCTATTTAAACTAATATTTATAGTTCAGCTATCTGTATCCCTATCATAGAAATGGGCAGGACACATCCAGAGACTGAACGTTGAGAGATGGTCCGAAACAATAACAAAGATAGATAGAAAGATAAATAGATAAACACTTAATTTTACACAAAGAGAACACAAGAAAAAACATTATTAGCAATACAGTTGTAAAATAGGCGGCCTTATCGCTAAAAGCGATAGCTAAAATAATTTAGTATATAAATGTGTATGCTCATTTGCTGATCTAAAATATTAATAGTAATGACTAGTATTAAAGATTTAAATTTAGTATTAAAGGTTAGATTTTAAAGAAAAGTGCTTGTTTTTTTATCAAATCACATAAGTTGACAATGATTATGATGATACTCCGTTAGAAAGCACGAAACTCAGTATCTATCTTATTCGTACATACAAACCCACGCAGTCGCCCACCGCACCTTTTCTTTACCAGGCTAAAAGCTTCCTCGGAACCCCTATTGATTGCCAACAAATCTTTACCAATAAAATGGCAGAGGTCACATTAATTGTTATATAAAAGGCCCATAAAAGGCCATTAACCCCGCGTGTGTACAAAAAACAAGCTATAAATTAGTGGACCGCAGCCATGCGTCTTCCGGGCCCGTACTAAATTTCATTGCCAGTCGACGTGTGGCTTTATTATAGCTATTCTTGATGGACATGTGGAAAGGAGAATTCCGAATTTATATAAAAAGTATCGTAGCATTTCCGTAGCGGAGTCTACGACAGTGCTACGAAGCGCACAGATATAAACAGCTATATTCATATTTATTTATTTATTGGTTAAATATATTTATATGTTTTTCAACAACTGTTCTAATAAAGCATATGCCCCACCTAATGAGCTTGTTTGGCACAGTTCGCGTAACCTATGACGCTTGCCATACCAGCAAGTTTCACGCACGTTGCTAGCCATATACATAAGTTCGTTTTTGTCTTAGTCTGTCTTTAAATTAATATTTTTTTCTCATGCTATCACATGTTTTTTCAGTACTTTAATCAGTAAATTGTGACTTCTAGACTGGAGAAAGTTCTAGACGGCCATTCCGCGATGACGTTTAGAATTGGCAAATGACGTTTGTCTAAGATTTTATAACCAAACAATAACTTGACACTGGCAAAATTGACAACAGGACAGATGCTATAATAGGACGAAAAGTAGAAGTTCAATGATCAGAGTGATACAAAATGTGCATATCTTAACGTTTTTGGTAGTAGCTTTGGATTGTCGTTCAAATTACCGCGGCCATGGACCAATATCATTAAAATCTAAAGATATTGACGACCTCTGTAGCGCATCGGGCTAAGGCCCGGCTGATACGCAGAAGGTTGCGGGTTAGATTCCCAACGTGGGATAAATATTTGTATGATCGTAATTTCATGTCGTGTATTTGTCTCGGGTCTGGGTGTTTCTATGTATAATATATATGTATTTACAAAATAAAATGCTTTGCTTGCTTTAAGACTAGATGATGCTATTAAAGACAAAAAAAAGGTTATGCCTGCTGACTACTGCTTGGCAGATTGATTTGCACCTAGCACAGTCGTCGAGCCTACCAAACTTACTCTTGCTGTAGGTTCGAACCACCAGGTTTAGGATATTCAGGTTTGACATGCAATGTGACTCGCACAAAAAGGGTCAGATTCCTGTACGTAAATTACGACTAACGAAACTTCCCTAACATAACACGTAAGTTTATGTGGTTCGATTTGCCAGCCTATGAATAAATACTACGTTTATTATTCGATTCTTTTACAATACAACGAGATGGGTACGGAACGACAAACGTACCAACAAATCCCTTTGACCAAACAACTACAGACATTAATTTGCTTAGCACACAACACACAAAATGCAAGATAAATGCAGAATAACGAGGAACATGGTAATAACAATAGAATTATGTTTGGTGTGTGTATGTGTGTGTGTATGTGAATGTGTATGCTAAGCAGCAAATTAGCCCCAACGCAGTATAAGCCGTTTTGGCAGTGGTATAATATACTTCTTCTTCTTTCATGTCAATTATCTCTCAAAATAATTCAATTTGCCTCGACCAAAATGTCGTTCGAGGCGGTGTTGAGGTCAGCTCTTGCGCAAGAGGAGGAGCAAGTAGGGCAATCAAGTAGATGAGACATAGTTTGGAAGGGAGTACCACAGTCCCACTGTACATGTGACTCGTCCAGCATTCCCCACTTACACAAATCATATCTGCATCTACCCACTTGTGCTCGCACTCTGTTGAGGGATTTCCAGATTGTGTAAGGTTGGTTATTTCTGGTTTATATAGGGATTTCTCTGGACTACAATAAAACTCATGGATCGTGACACAAAAGAATGAAAGTTTATTTTTCTACCGCCGGTACATCAATATTATTATATGTAGCGCTACCCGCGAGTAGCATACATTACAATCCTCCACCATTAAATCTTAACGACATCATATAAACGATTACTGTTGGGTACCACCTTAAATTTTAAGCATTTTAACTTACAGGCAATGCAAGTATATAGGCAATGATAGTATAGATACCTATTGTAAATTACATGCAAGTACATCATTTATAAATGAGAATAACAGAATTCCTATCCTATAATAAGGTAGCTACTTATATTTAGATGTAGGTACCCACCCACTTGTTTAATAGCAAGAAAACATGAATTTTAAAAAAAAGTTAGCACTAATATTCGTACCTAATTAGTTGGTTTACATAGCAAAGAATAAGTTATGTTGGCACATATTCAGGTATTACATTATTTATAATAGTAAAAGTATAACTAGTACCTAATCTTATCTAAACCTTAATCAATTTCAAATCGAAATCTGAGTACAAGTTTGCGCACACGTTTTTCTAACGGTTTATTGAGCGCAGGCAAGTTTGTTTCGATACCGGGAGGGGAGCGGGGCAATGCTTGTTTTATAAAATCGTCTCCAGCCGTTCGAGACTGACTAGGTTCTGGACTGATTCCTCGGTCTATCGCTTTCACCAAAACAGATGGTTTTGTCAAGGTGGGTGCGACCGATGTAATCTGCGGTTCGAGTGACGATGACGACTCGAGCTCGGCTCCGCCGTCAGTGTCAGTCACTGAGTCGCTTGGAAATACACATGAGCTTTAATTGGTCGATATGCCTATGCGCTGCCGATCCCTCACGGGTTTTCACAGAGTAATTACTCTTATCTAGTCTATCGATGACTTGCCCGTCTGACCACCTAGTGCTATCATTAAAATTCCTATACCATACCGGATCACCCGGCTTTAAATTACGGGCGTCCTGCGCATTTTCGACATCTACCAACTCTTTGTTCCGTAATTTGCGTCCGCAATCAGGCTTTACTATATCTAAGCGGGTCCGCAGCCGTCTACCTTGCAACAACCTAGCAGGACTTTCACCGGTCGCACAATGCGGGGTATTATGATAAACTAATAAGTATCTCTGAATAGCTAACTCTGGATCGATTCCTTCGCGACGTGCCTTTTTTATAACATTTTTAATTATTTTTACGGCATTCTCCGCGGCTCCATTGGTCGACGGATGGTAGGGAGCTGAAAACATTTGGTACACTCCATTACTTGTTAAAAAATCTTTGAACTGTTTACTAGTGAATGGATGTCCGTTGTCTGATACTACTTGTTTGGGTATACCCCAACGTGACCAAGATTCACGTAACTTAGCTATGGTCGCATCGGCTGTAGTTCGACTCATTTTAAACGCTTTAATCCACTTTGACCTCGCATCGATTGATATTAAGTAAGTTTGACCTTCGATGGGTCCAAGAAAATCGAGATGAACCCTCTCATATGGCGAGTGAGGCCACCGCCACGGCGTCGGTGGCGCAGCGCGTGGCGTGGGTGCCACGGATGTGCACGTGAAGCACGCGCGGCACACTGCCTCTACGGCCTCGTCTATTCCGGCCCACCACACGTAGCTACGCGCGTACGCTTTTGTTTTTACGATACCCATGTGACGCTCGTGCAGCTCACGGAGTACCGTCTGCCTGCACAACTTGGGAACCACAAGCCTATGCCCCCACATTATACATCCTATTTCGATGTATAATTCGTCCTTTCTACGTAGATACGGCTCGAGTTCCTTTATCTCAACTGATTTTGGCCAACCATTTTCTATGTAGTTATACACACGACTCAATATAGGATCTCTTGCTGTTTCACGCTTTATGACTTCACAATCCAAGAGCAGCGCATTTGTTGCACACGTCTCCATAACCGGCAACCGAGATAAAATGTCCGCGCCATTACTACCTACGTATTCTATATCAATGTATCAGCAATGTAAATGTATGCAGCGAGTATCAGCGCCCAGCGCTGCATACGACTTGCAGCCATAGTAGGTATGCTCTTGTTAGGCCCAAAAATACGAACAAGTGGCTTATGGTCCGTCTTTAATCTAAAGCGTCTTCCTAACAGATATTGATGGAATTTTTTGACGCAGTAGACTATTGCTAGTGCTTTGCGAAGCAACTCGTGCAGCGGGTGAAGAAAGCCACTTCTGAACAAATCTAGCGTAAAAATTTACCATACCTAGGAACCACCTGAGTTCTGGAATTCCTGTCGGGCTGGGCATATTTTTAATAGCGCGGAGCTTCTCTGGATCGGGTCTAACCCCACTTTTATCTACAATGTACCCTAAACACTTGACTTCAGCCGAATACTAAATACTTGACTTTAGCCAAAAACGAGCATTTTTCAAGCTTTATTTTTAGCTGTGTTCTTTTTTTGGAAGGTTTTTTCATCAAAATGCTTTCTGCAAACAAATTTTAATTCATTAAGTTTTTCAATTGATAAGTCCTCATTGCCTGCCAGATTCATCCATTTTTACACCTAAAAATTATATCATCGAAAAAATATCGATGTTTGTAAAATGTTTCGATGCACCCCTCTATTACTGAGATTACTGTTATTATAATAATATTTTGTTCCAAAATGATGTAGGTACCTACTAATAGGTACCTATAAATTGATATATTAATTTAAGTTCTACTCACCGCCCCTCATCCAGGGGAAATCTGGCCATAAAAAACCGATTATTACCATATTTTCTTTGTGAACGAAATCCATACTTACCTCGCATTACACGCCATACACCTCTAAATTTTGCTGGAAAACAGGAATTTATAAGAAACACACTCATGTTTATCATGCTAACAGCCCTTTAAACCTTATCTATCAGTATTTATTACAATTTAAAACGATTATTGAGTTCGTAAACAACATGTAAACATTACAAAAAGCGACAACTGACGCTGAACTGACTGACTGACTGACCAATTTATGTCAGTGCTGGAAAGAGGGAGAAGCTAATATCTGCATCAAGTTTAGCCATATAGCATAGTTCGTTTTCTTTTTTTCATGTCGCAGCAGACTGCACTGAAATACTAGACATTAGAAATACTATCAACAATATTACTATCGACCATCGACTGAGACTTTAACAAACAAACAAGACTATATAAACAAAAATAAACACTTGACACTGGCAAAATTGACATTATTATGTCACATGCCATAAACAAAGAAGAAGAAGAAGCATCAATTTTCGCACTAGGTTTAAATAATACCCAACTCCTATACTAATATCACTTAGGTATATAACTTCGGTTTTGTTCCGTACCTATTCTGTAATAAGTAAAAACCTTCAAGAGTAACGACATCGGTCGACCATGACATCGGTATTGCAAATTTATTCAATAGTCACCGACGATCTTGTGATAAAATATTGTAATGTTATGGTTATTGCAAATGTAACTGCGAAAACGTAGTACGAAGTTACGAGATAGGTACTTTATTTAGTTTCGTTCCTACTTTTTTAGGATATTGTGCCGCCAAGTATATAGAAAATATTCACTTTCTCTTGCCTTATCAATGTTGATAGCTTCAACATAAACGTTTGTAGTGTAACTTATTGTAATACGTGTAAATGTTTTTTAATCAATAAAATCATAAGATACATTCATGGTTAAATTATCTTCTTACATGCTAAGTAAATCTAAATAATAATAATTCGGCAAGAAAATCGTCTAATAAAAAAAAAGATTTTTTTGTATTGGACTTTTAATTGAGTAAGTATTAAAAATAAATTATAGATATAAATAAATACAATTGAAAAAAACTGCATCCTTACGGGTGGTAAAACAGGACTATGCAATTTTTCATGACTCAAATTTTATTCAATGCAGTTGGTTTTCTATTTTATTTGTTAAAACGTAATTATCTGATTTATAATAATACGAGTACGTTATTTCAGATCGTAAATTGAGCTTCATTGATTTTCATATCTGGTTTCAAAGTAGTATACCATCGCTCGGTTAATTACTCCATGTCCCGAAAGGCCGCATATCGGAGGGCTAAGGCCAATTATAAAGTTTACACAACCATACCAAACTAGCCAGACCTTCACTGCCCCTCTCCTAAGCCACAAATCAAAACCAGTTAGAGCAACATGCAAAAATACGGCAGCTCTTGCGAAACTGGTGGCACCCCCTTGTTTGCGTTTAGGTGCAAACCAGATCTGAAACTTTGTCCTAAACAGCATCCGGGTTTGCAAAAGGGTGTAGTAGTTTTGTAATTTGTGAATTTGTCCAGGGGACGGGACATTTTGTCAACAAGCTTTTTGCTGTCTCACTGGTAGGAACTCCGTGCACTATTTGTCCAGGCGATAATATTTGAAGTTTTCAGCGTAAAATAGTGTTTGCTATCAATTAATTTGTGTAAACTCGCTTAACACGTGCAAATCCTTGCGGGGGTTAAGCCAGTAATAAACACACTAGTTATTCATCTCAGAAGTAACTTTAATTAATATAATGTACTTCTGAGCTTGCGGTGTGGTTTGATGTTTAAGCTATACAAGTATTTGAATTATGTAATTACTTACTAGAAATATCGCTTTATCATCAAACGTGTACGATACCTCCAGGCAATTCTCTCCACGTGTAAAAGAGATGAATCTATAGAAAGATTTATACGGAATGGCTATATCACATAAGATATTTCGCTCGTGGCTTAACCTGAATTGTACGAGATTTACAAATTTTGACACCCCATAATACTCATTCAAAGGGAGCAAGTTCATGATATAAAATATGTATAATAAATTTTATAATATAGGTATTTATTAATGTGAAATAATATATTTTATACATATATAATATATGTAAGTATAATAGTACATTGTACACCTAGGCGAGAAAGTGCCCAACTCCTACCGAGTGTGTCCTTAAAACACACGAGATGGGAATAGCACTTTCTCCCGAGTGTTAAATAGTGCTTTATACTACACCTACGAGGAAAATAAAAATGATAATAATTTTTTAATTGAAATAAAATTACCAAACCCAAATTCAAATTTCTAAGAAATTCCCGCGCATGCCTTTGTTACTGTGTTCTTTTTTAACCGAGTTCAAAAAAAGGAGTTTACTCAATTCGAATCGTATATTTTTTTTATGTGTGTTCGCGGATAACTTCATCATTTATGAACCGATTTTGATGATTCTCTTTTTGTTGGAAAGGAGTTATCTCAAAGGTGGTACTATGATAAGGAAACCAGGATCTGATGATGGCATCCCAGAGAAAACGAGGGGAACTTTCGAAAATCGTAGTGGTGACTAGTGCTTTTGTTTATTTTTTATTAAAGTATTTTAAAGCACTACTATTTAATGAAGGTCTGGAGTCGATCTGATGATGGAGCTGAAAGACAGTCGAGGGAACTCCTCAACGATTTACAGCAATTACCTTGTGTTTGAACTTGATTAATTTGTATTGATGAAAACTGTACACCTAGTTGGGTTGTGACTGTCATTAGGGGTCTGATGATGAAGGACAGTCAAGGGAACTCCTCAACGTTTTACAGTAGCTACCTTGTATATACATGAAGTCGGTTGTCTTTTTAGATTTAAAAAAAATATATTTCAAAATATTGTTCAGAAATCGGAAGAGGAATAAATCATCTGGCGGACTTTGAGTAAAAACCTATAATGAAAATAACCATAGCTAGCGGCTGATCCATGAAGAAATTAAAACAAATAAACAAGTTATTTTTTTTTTAATGTATCTTGGATATAATGGATCTCCATACACTTTTCTCTCTCGCTAAACGCGTTAGAAATGAAATTCCATAGACTTTTCCGTCCCGCATTTTATTAGGCCTGAAATTATGTACTTTCTTAGTTATATTTAAAAAGGAATGGGCAAGTTTCACAGAAGGTGTGGTATAAAATATGATAAATATGTTATTTACTACATACATGCCAAATTTTATGCCAATCTGTTCGGTAGTTTAGGCATGAAGAAGCAACAAACTGACTCACAAACTTTCTCATTTATAATACTACTAGATCGCACCACAGGAAAATATTAGAACTTTAACCTGAGATTTAAAATGTTAGTAGGATACTACTTCGTATGAGTCAGTGTATGATCTCGGTGGAGTTAATAAGCAGCCTAAAAGCCTTCGTCATGGCATAAGTAAAGCAAAGCCAGGGCAGATAGCTTAACATGACTTCCAAAGCACGGAAGCGCTCATATGAATATGTCACAGCGGTCTCTCATGAGCTCACCTTGCGTACAGTTGTATAACATCATTAAACTTTAGGAAAGACACAATATGGTTTTACCTTCATACCAACCTACAAAATCTAATTTTGTAAGTATGTAAACCAGATTGTAGCAAATCTAGCATACCGGAATACCGTCAACTCGCTTTCGTGACTCAGGCAGATTACGGCTTTCTTCCTCCTTGTTTTCCGAGTAGCCTACGCTAATTTAAAACCCTGGAATCTCAAAAGCGAGACAGTTTGACATGAATAGCGTGTCCAAAACTCGGCAGGCTGATTCTGTAACGCTCTAACCCGGTTTAATTTAAACGATTACTGCTGTTACAAACTATCATGGGTACTATTATAATAAAGTTTGAAAGGCTCTTGACGTTGACTTAGTCGTTTGGAACATATTTTAGCATGTTGGTTATTTGGTTATCTATTTCAGGTATTTTTATCTCTGTACTTCAAAGCTAGGGAAGCTTATACACTATTTTCGCAGAATATTCTTTTACTTTTGGTATTACCGTTCGTTATGAAAATTTGTTTGAAATGTAAACTACATTTTCAAACAGAATCGGCCTTCTAGTGAACTGAAGTGAACCGTACAATTTCACGAAACTGACAGCAGCGGGTTTGTAGTTTTTGATGAAAAGTTATTACACGCGACATAAAGATTGCAAATTAATCTGTAGAAAACCACTTTCCAAACACAGTAGTATTTCTATAGTACTTGTTGCAATATCGCGACTTCGGTTCTTTAAAGTTTAATATGAACAAATTAATTCACTTTGCTAAGTCGCTTATCAACACTCTTTGCATTGAATGTTGCAATGGACAAACTATCCTTGTAGGCATAATAGCAAATAAATAAATCTATATATATATATAAATATAAATCAAGAACCACTGAATGAGACTTCGAGAACCGAAAAGAGTGGCGTAATATAGCCTGCGTTAGTCTTGTAAAAACTCGAAAATAGCTCAACCGATTTGTTTGTAATATTGTTTTGTTTGCCTCAAATCTTTGGTGTTTTATAATCAAATCAATTTAGGGTGGTATAAAGTTTAAGGGGTCATCAGGTAATAAATAAATATTCGTGGACATTCACACAACATCATCGAGACCCAAACTAAACAATTAGTGTAATATATTACTTATTATTAATATATTATTAGACCTATAGGTCTACTCTGCAAAATCATAAATGATATGTCGCGCAAAAACTAACTTATTGTAACATCGTTTGGTCCCTCATTATAAACAATAAAACAATCGACATTACTTTAGACAATCGATGTCGCAATCCACAAGAATACGATAATTTAATTTGACACCAAAACTGTCAATTCGGCTGAATTCGACGAACATTTCGACGACGTTCTCGTTCCAATATATCAAAATCGGCTTGCAGAGTAGACGCCCTGATGACTGATATAAGATTTATAATATGTGCATACGATATTATAACACCCAGACTCAAAACAAACATTTATGTTCATCACACACATGCTGGGAATTGATCCCACAAAGTACAGTGCAGACGGCTAAGCTATTACTAACTGAGGATGTACGAATATACAAGCGTCAAACACATAAGCAGAGCCAGACTTTTAATCAGTCTACAGAACCCAGACGCGTATACCCCAAGGGTAAATCCTGTTCTCCCTATACTACACTCCGCGTGACCAGTCTAAATTTCCTTATACGATGCTCTTTGCAGTTGACAATCTGTAAGGCGGGGAGGGAATCGTTTGCTTTATATTACTGCAAGACAAATACGGGTAAGTATTGCACGAAAACATGAGCTCTTGACTACGATAGACATAGTGTATACAAGTTTGCAGTAGCTTATATATTTAAAATCTATCAGTTATCTGTCTGATGGCAGAGCAACATGAGGTAATACATATCTACTTATAAACAATGATACCTAGTCATTTATATTGTTATACCCTTTCTTCAAAAAAGTACCCTTTATATAAGCTTTAAATTTCTTAATAGGTAGTTTAGTTGCATTTTCAGGAAGTTACAACTAAAATGCATCTATAGGACTGTTTTCCATAGAGGACTTATTTACTTTTTCTAGTCGAAAAAGTAAATAAGATGGATGATATCCTCATGGGTGTATAATTTGTTTCTGTTCCTAGTATTGATTCTATGAAATCACTTTATTTGCTGAAACCTATCTCTATTTTTATATTTTATATAGTACCTACAAAATTTCATAATATATATTGTGAAGCTATTGTAGGAATATTAATTTCTTTGAATATTTATCTCAAAGACTCTCGCGGTTTCATTTTAGAAATGTCACGTATTGCCCTTTTTAATGAACAAATATTTCATGAATATCAGCTGCTTTCCGCCGAGAATGATGCCATATGACATATCTTTCAGTTATCTAGTTACAGTAATAGTGAAAGTCAAGAAATACGTCAAGTCGTTGTGTTACGGCATACAATCAACGAACTCCCTAAGCAGGAAATCCTAGTCAGCTGAACTTGGAGATGAACACTTCTATGGTCTATCCTTGTCATTCTAATGTCAAAGAAACGAGATAGCAACCGATTTAAATCACACATTAGCTAGAGTGTCTTTATAAGAAAGAGCCTTAATGTTGTTGTGACATACATTTAAACATTTGCAAGACTACTTATAAATAACATTAATATTACATTTTGAGGTTAGATTTGAAAGAGATGAAGCAAAGTCGAATGTAACTGTGTAGGTAAATATGGATGTTTTGTGTAAGTGCTGGTGTGGTGGTGTGGTGGTGTATAAGTGGTATAAGTACATAAGTGGGGCTCCTCTAACGACGTGTGTTTTTGTGCACCTATAGGATTATAAGTGCACAAAAACACACGTCATAGTTCATATTCACATTCGAATTCGACGACCTCTATGGCGCAATGAGCCAATGCCAGGCTGAGACACAGAAGGTTGGGGGTTTGAATCCATCCGCGGAAAATGTGTTGTTTAATTAAATTAGCACACTTTATACACAACACTGTAAGTAGGTTAAGCGCACAGCTAATTCTGACAGTACCTACCTCTCGGAATGTGGGTTGGCACCATCTAATGGCCAACTCTGCCACCGCGCTGGTCAAATCAAATAGCGCGCGCTTATTCGGTTTCCTGTTATTCACTTCCATCCTTTTTCAAGAGAGAAGTTACACATAAAAACAAAATATTTAAGTAGTATATTAGTCATGTGGTACACATGTGGTAGTCAAGCTCTGTTTACTATGGGGCTAGATGATGCTGTGTGAAATGTCAGGCATTATTATTTTATTATTATTATCAATTCACTGTAATTATTTACAACATCAAAAAGCCTTTTCAGAAAAAATAGGCATTAGCGTGTTTCCGTGAAAATATCGTGGCTAAATTTAAGTTGACTCAAATGCTTCAACTTGTAAATTGTAGTTTGTAACAAGGCCCTTTTTATTTCGAGTGTAATTTATATTTCTCGTCGTTTGTGAGTTGTCGTTGTAAGTACTGTCCTTGTCGAAAGACATGCAAATAAAAATACTAGGAATATTAATAGTAATTAAAAGTTGTACAAATTATGGCAATTTGTACAATTCTGCTGACGTGGTAGTGCACCAGACACCACTTTGTCAGCTCTAACTAGCTAACTATATACATGTGATATAAATACTTTATTTAATGATATTTTTAACATTTGGCGTGTCCTTGAATATTTCAAAATAATTATTAATCAAAATAATATATTAAAATACAAAGTACTATTCACTCTTCATCATAACAGCTTTTCAGAAGTCCACTGCTGCTGAACATAGGCCTCCCCAATAGATTTCCAGGAAGAACGATTTTAAGCCCGCTCCAACCACCGACTTCCTGCGATCTTTACAATGTCATCAGTCCATCGGGTCGTCCTACGCTTCGTTTTCCTGTCCTTGGTCGCCATTCGAGAACTTTTATTCCCCAACGGTTATAAGTTCTGCGAGCTATATGGCCTGCCCATTGCCATTTCAACTTGCAAATTTTGAGACTATGTCGGTGACTTTGGTTCTCCTACGGATTTCCTCGTTGCGGACTTTATCACGTAGTGAAACACCCAACATAGCTCTCTCCATAGCACGTTGCTCGACTTTGAACTTGTGTTTGAGACCAATAGACTGGCAACACGCACTGATTATAGACTTTCGTCTTGAGACTCTGCGGTATCTGTGACGAGAAAGATGATGTTCCGTAATTTCCCGAACGCTGCCCATCCGAGTTGCATTCGTCGGCTGACCTCTTTGTCCAGCGTCGCTGGACTTACATAGTTGAATCGTCTGACCCAAATAGACATAATCGTCTACAACTTTACTTTTATTTACTATTATATGTTCCTGTATTCCTTTCTGTCCTGTTGTAACGTTGCGTCTAGCGCCGTTACTAAAAATAACATCTTAAACTAAAACTTAATTTATTACAAATTCAATACTTACAAAACACTAACATAACAGCACCGCGTAGGTACTATGCCCTATTCTATGTCGCCGAGCCACGGCATTTGAAAACGATCTCTTCCCTCGTGTCGTCAGAAGCCAGCAAACTTTTGCGACGCACGCACGTACCACTCGTTCAAACATAGACTATCATAAATTGTGATTGGAATCCTTCTAGGGTGACTTCACATTATTACCATACCCACTGTTGTCTGTTTTAGCGCTCAGCACTTTCTTATCTTCTTGTAAAGCTCTCTGCATCGTCTAAGCTAACTGCTGTTATTTTAAATGGTCACAACGGTCATTGGACATTGCACGCAAACTTACGCGAGCCGTGACCTCTAGCATGTTATGGCGGTCAGCTGATTCCTTCTGGAATAAACCCTAAGACTTCATTTAATTCCAGGATTCCATTACGGGAGTAACCCTTTGCTGGGTTGCGCCTAACCTACCACCGCTTTGCTATCCTGCAAGCCGCCGCTTCTCATAGTCGTATCAGTCCAGCCCTACCGCTGCTACTGGCGCTATACCTTCGGGGAAGGAGGACGCACCTACTGAGGCACTGCCTAACCTGGCATTTGGACCTGGAACGGAGGGATAGGTCGCGCAGATCAGTGTTCGCGAGTGCTCAGGCCAGTGACTATTTTGTGACCCTAGTGCGGAACTGTGCGGCTGTATAATGTTTACGGACAATAAAAGTCTGTGTCACTTAAACCATCTTTTATTCCCACGACCCTAAGCATCTGCCTACCTGCGGGCAGTAGTGAGAACCCAAATTTTCCGCTAACGCCGCAAAACTTATTTTATTCTATTTTACCTCTACTTAACAAATATTTTATTCTCGAAGGTCTTTGTGTAAGTATGTTGTTAAAGTAAGTAGAAGTAAGTAGTTTAGCAGAATTAGCTAACTTTTCCTAAAATACTAAAGACTTTATTATCACTAAAGTACAAATTAGAATAACATTTTTAAATGGCACTTATATATTGACTAATTTGACGTATGACTGATGTGTTTGAGCTCATTATAGTTACCATGTAAAGAGGTGTCGATTTAAACTGCGAGAAATTCTATTAAGATCTATTCAAGGAATTAATTAATATATCAGTTATAGGTTATTTTAAAACTGTCATTACTCTAATCTAAGTCGTTACTCTTATTTGGACTTAGGTGCAAGCATAATAAGGTCGTTCAATAATTTAAAACAGGTGTTTAAAAATAAGGAGATACTTTTTAGCTGAAAGAAAATGAGTTCTTCGTCCCGCCTCGCCTCCGTATATTTCACTTTGCTTGTTTTAATTAAGCTGACTCCCAGGTAGGATACATAACAATTATGTATTATTATATCGGAATATCGGAATAATTAGGTTGCATAAGGTTACGGTTTCGACGACGTTCTAATTGGTCGGCGCCAAAGCAAAACCAGATGAACACAAATTTAATTTAATTTAATGAATTTATAAAGTGTTGCAAAAATAATTAATAATTTAGGAATAGTTTTAGGAAAATAATTTATGAATAGTTCTTTTTTTTATTATTGTTATTTTTTACTAGGGCATCCGACGAAATGATTTGTCAGCGCTAAAATAAAACCCGGATGTTCACTGTATATTAATAAAGTACAACTATTAACAAATTCACAAAAACGAGTCTTTTACAAATAAGTACTAAGTACCTGGATGACCGAGCTTTGTTCGGTATAAAACACGGATAAAATTACGTTTTCTAAAAATGAAACCTAGATAGGTCGATTTATTGCTCCCTTGAACCCCCTGAATACAGAATTTTATAAATTTGCATAAATTTCATGAAAATCGTTGGGTCCGTTTCCAAGATTCAGATTATATATTTAAATATATACAAGAATTGCTCGTTTAAAGGTATTAGATAGATATATATATTTAGTAGTGAGTAGTAGGCAGGCAACGCAGCAGCAATGTGTCTGGTGTTGCAGATATAGGCTATAGACGACGGTAACTGCTAACCATCATCCGAGCCGTAAGTCTTTTTGCCTCCTTATTATAAAAAAAAGATACTCATGATAGCCACAGTAAAATGTGAGTACATTGTTTTCAGTTTGTTTTGTTTTACGCCTACGAGGCTATTACAACATAGTGCTGTTAATTAAGGCGCAGTAAAGCCAGAGCGGGCCCCGAGCGAAATGGGAAATAGGTAATTATGAAGTTGCGTACTGGCTTGCAGCTTGCCACCACTGGATTGGCTGAGGGATGAGCTGTAGCGTTTTTATCCATGTTCATTTCAACATCTTTTACGCTTTGAATGATTCCGTGCTTTGGACTGTGTGTCTCCGTTATAGCTCGTCAATTACCGAAATCTCTGTACTCATTACGATAAAATCCATAGTCTACGAACTCTGATTAGGGGCGGACAGACCGGCAGACAGACAGACAGATGGACATGGCGAAACTATAAGAGTTCCTAATACTGACTAATAATAGAATAGCATTTCTACTTTTTGAATGATTCCGTGCTTTAGGCTGTCGTGTCAATCTCAGCTATTACCATAGCTCTTTATTACCGAAATTTTAGAGAGTAAAAAATATAAAATTTAAATAATAAAAAGGATGGAAGAAGGAAGGATGATAAGAATCAATAAAATGACAGCATGTATTTGCTGGATTAAATCTCTCTCTTCTGCTATAGACCAATCAGCAAAATCTAGCAATGTGGAGTTACACAAAATTAAAATGTGGGTCTAGTTCATTCGACCGGGTTTATACTTTTGGTTTTAAGCGCATTGTACAGTACAATTAGTTAATCTGCAGTCGTAGTTTTATTTAACGGAATTATTCTCTTTTAACTTCAACAAATGTAGGTTAGCTACGTATGTAAGTAGGCCCCAATGCATTTTTAATGCATTTTTAAAAGGAAAAAGTAATCATAGACATAGGTATAGACATAGACAAAGACATTTGTCACCTGTCAGAAACCCGGAAAAACAACCAGTATTTCCGTCTCTCTGTCTGTCTGCCAATCTTTGTGCCAAGACTCTTGTTCTCAGAGCACGTGGTTGAAATTAATATGAAATACAGCTCCAAGAGATCATAGAATGGAGGTTATTGTATGATCTATTGGAGCTGTTAAAAAAACAAGTATGTCAACGCAATTAAAAAATACGACCATTTATATGGTTTTTTATGCCGCATATTTCGTCACTCAAAACACAATAAATCAAAACCTATGGGAAACCAATACTATCCATGTCCCTACAATAATGAACTTTGGCAGGAAGCAAGGTCTCGCAACACAAGCAATGGAAAAAAAACAAAATTTTCCAAAAACATTTAAAGCCTTATTTTTTGTTAGAGCACTGTTCGCTGCTTTCATTTATAACGGTGTAGTCATCTTCAATTGTAACCGATGGTAAAGGAAACATTTTGATTTAAAAAGTAGGTACGTAGGTATTCCACAGTCGCTGATTTCAATTCTCTGTTTTTGTTCTATATCTTTAGGTTTATACAAGGGGGTTAGTCCCCCTGCTAACTAACAGAGGACCTAGCAACAAAAAAGGAAAACTTTAAAGAAACCTGGCTTTGTGCCAGCCGTTATACACCTGCAACCGAACCGACACCGCATGTACTGACTCGTCTTTCCTGCGGGTCCTGACGACAAGTTCGAGAGGGGTTGGTGTGGGTACCTGGGAAGGCCTGCGCTATCAAACAGAATCCCAGGCAGAGTGGCGTCAGTGGAGTGGACAAATTTCACCCACCTCAGCTTGCTGGAGTGGATCCATGAACTTGATAACTTTTTTCAATTACAAATAACTGCTCTGTAACTTGACTGACGCCACCTAAATCATCTTCAACAGATGAACAAGTTTCTTTGATACGCTTATGCACCTTATCAATAAAATTAAAAAAAAACATTATTACACTTTTTTATAAGTAAGCTTAAGGTATTTTTTTGTTCAAATCAATTCTTACAGTATACTTCTACTGAAATGAGGAATAGTATTTAATGTTTCTCATTAAAAAGGAATCTAACACGTCCTATGAGGCATACGCTTGTTTTTCAAAAAAACTAATGTATGAAATATTATAAAAGCAATTTGTATTTAGCTTTAATAACACGAAACCTATCAAGCACAGACAGAAAGCTCACTGTATCTCCACATTAAAGGTGAACGCGCACTGTGAGTTTTTAAACTTTTAGTAGAAATCGGCATGACGTACAACCTAGAAAGTTCGAAGATAAGTTTCAAGTGCACGAAAGCAGCATCTTAGGCGCACTTTAATCCTTTCACCACACTAGTTCGAAATAACTAGCAGCACGATAAGAATAAGTAGATAGATTAGTTGAATCCGTGTCAGACAATGACGCTGGTAGTTGAACCTATTAGAAATGCTCTGTGACATTTCGTATGAGATACACCCCTACTTAAATACGTCTCTTAATTTCTGACAAAAGTTCTTCTTCTTCTTCTTTGTTTATGGCATGTGACATAATAATGTAAATTTTGCCAGTGTCAAGTGTTTATATTTGTTTATAGTCAATTTGTTTGTTAAAGTCTTAGTCCATGCTCAATTGTCAATTCTAGACGTCATCGCGGAATGGCCGTCTAAAATTTTCTTGGAATTCTTCGTCGTTCAAATCACATTGCACCATAATACACATATAATTCAATTGTTCATACTCATACTTGTCTCATGTAGTTACAACTTATTCATTAAAATACCGCTAAGATTACTGAATAAAAACAGGCAATAAAACGAGTAAGAAATATTAAATTAGCAGAGCTATGTTACTTCATGAAATGACAAACGAAGAATCCCAAAGTTTTTCTTTTTCTTCGTTAATGGCATGTGTCATATATAATGTCAATTTTGCCAACGTCAAGTGTTTATTTTGTTTGTGTCACAAAGTCGTGTATTGTCGTTCGTCATTTGTTATTTTATATAAAATGGTGTCATTCATATAAAATAGTTATAGGGATTATTTTTGCTAGTATCACAAACAAACACAAATCTTTTATACAAATTATACACACCCGAGTCAATAACTCTAGCTTTATTTGAATAAAATCATCAAAATTACAACTAAAACCCGAAATAGCAATATTTTATTATAAATACTTACGGGTATTTATCGCGTTTATTTACCTATTTTTCCCGACGTTTCGACAGGTTTACACTCTGTCGTGGTCACGGGATGACATGGATGCAGTCATCCCGTGACCACGACAGAGTGTAAACCTGTCGAAACGTCGGGAAAAATAGGTAAATAAACGCGATAAATACCCGTAAGTATTTATAATAATGTGTTCTGATCGCGTAAGTTTAAAAAACTTTATAGCAATATTTGCTTCGCAAGACGGCTAAAAGTAATCCTGTCCAAAGTTAATCGCTGTTTAAAATAGTGCCATCCCTTTTTAATGCTCTTTTAATAGAGGTTATAAGTGAAAGGATATACTTTATGATAGAATTATACTTTATCAAAATCAGTTCAGTAGTCTGGTTTTTAAATCAAAATAGGTGAAAAAAAAATGTCGTCCAAGTAATAATAATAATAATAATAACAATAATACCGGACATTCCACACAGCATCATCTGGCCCCAAAGTAAGCAGAGCTTGATGTTATGGGTAGGTACCACATGACTGATATACTATTTATATACTTTTTTTTCTGTAAATACATACGTATTATACATAGAAACACCCAGACCCGAGACAAATACTTGCAGATCATACAAACATTTGTCCCGCGGCGGGAATCGAATCCGCAATCTTTGGGTCTCAGCCGGACCTAAGCCCACTGTGCCACAAAGGTCGTCTGTGAAGTAACGGAAATTTCCTATTTGTATATAAATGAAGTCGGTTTTTTTTTTTTTAAAACGTAATTATGTCATTACAAATAGTGGCAGGGAGAATCTTAAGCAATGTTAAGGCAGTGTTTAAATTGAGAGACGTTTTAAGTAAAACCATTCTTATCCATTACGTTGTTGATTAAAGCATACAAGTGGTCGCCCACTGGTCGAAATTCGACCCTAATTAATTAATAATTAATGTATTTTTTTTGCATATTTAAAAAAAAATATTAGCATTCTGCACTCCTTCTCTATACAAATTATAAGTTTGCGGAATTTCATACTCCTCCGTCCGCGTAATTTTCGTAAAAAGGGGTACAAAGTTTTTGCTTCACATATTAATATATAGATACCCCTGACAAATATCATTAGAGTTAAACTTTTGATATACAAGTACATTAGTTCAATACTTATATACATCAGCTAAAAGTGACTTTACTTATAATTAATGAATGTATCTTGGAGAGTATGTATGTGTGCATTCACCCTTAAACCACTGGAGGGCTGATTTTGAAGTAATTACGTCTGCAGCAATGTAAAGCGATTGCCTCAAGGCTTAAAACGGAAATTGCTAATTACCAACACACTCGTTGGTATGGGTGAGATAGATATTAGTCTCTCAAAATAAGAACTAATTGACAGTAATGCTTTGCAGTATTGTAATCGTAGTTATTTTATATCGTGGCAAAAATGTTACCTATCTGATAACATTTGTGTGATGATTTCTCGTCAAAGAAGTTGTAGATAGTAAGTACCAACGGGTTCTCTATCAGATGGAGACGAAGAATGAATGAAAAGGTGTCCTAAATCTGTGTTACATTTTGAAGCTTACCTGTGAGTTAAGCTGTGTTTCATGAGATAAGATGTTAGTAACCAATACTAGATACTAGCTGACCCAACAGACGTTGTCCTGTCTTAACTATGAATATTAAAATCGAATTGGTATAATCTGTAACTGTCAAACGACTGACATCAATGTCAAGCGCCATAAGGTTAAAAGAGCTAAGGTTACATTAGAAAAGTAAATATAGTCGTTATTTCAAGTTCAAGTTTTTTTAAATTTTCTAATTTTCCACGCAACTTTCTAAATTGTTTCTTTCATTAGAACCTTCTCTTGACAATAACAAACATAATAAAAAATAATTAGCGAAATAGATATAGCGCGATCAATTTTTTCCTGTGGAGCCATCTACTTATTAATAATTGTGTATTATGATTAATTCTGGCAATGGAGCTCTTAGGCCGCCTAAGAGTAGGCAACATAGCCTCCAAACGTGCTCTTCTAAACTCGGAAACTCTCATAAAATAAATGTCACCTATTAACACCATTTACCTACCGCTGATCTATGCAGCACATCGCTCGTATGATCATAATAGTAATAATAATGCTGGTCTTTTCACACAGTATCATTTAACCTCAAAGAATGCAGCTTGTGCTACCACATGACTGATACTGATATACTTTTTTTTTTAATACTTACATTTTTCTAATCGTGTTACTAGTTTTTTCAAACCAGGGTGGTGAAAAGATTGAAGTGCGCCTTGTAGGCCCCTTTTGTGCACTTTCGTCTTCGGTGTCTTCGGCGTCAGTCAACTTTTTAGGTTCTACGACCACCTGGTTTCCTCACGATGTCTTCCTTCAACGTTTGAGAACACTGATATAGCGCACAAACATTTTTGAACCGATTCGAACCCAAGACCGGAAATCGGAGCCGATACCACTAGACCACCAGTGCTCATACATAATACATACATATTATAAATAGATTATTATACTATTATTATTCTATATTATTATACATTATATTACATATTATTATACATTATATTATATATTATTATACATTATACAAATATTTGCAGATCATACAAACATTTTGTCGTGTGGCGGGAATCGCACCCGAGACCTTCTGGGTCTCAGACAGGCCTTCATCAACTGCGCCACTGTGGTTGTAACATGAGGGTAATCTATAAAAATCATTTTATCGACTGGCGCTTCTATCAGATCACCAAATTCTCGGTTCTCTATGCCATGGCAGGCAAGTGCCTTTGAAGGCTTTGCAGTGTAGATGTCACTCTATATGGTAATCAGTGATGTGAACGCTCTGAAAGACAGTAAGACGTTACCGGGACTCAAGGGAATATTTTATGGAAGACATTAATGAAAGAAACTTCAGCGTGAGAGTGATTTTCTGGGATGATGTAACATCCGCTGAAATCCTGATTTAGTATTTTTTTCGGGATAAGTTCGCGTTTGCCTGTTATCTCGCTTGATGGTAAGCGATGATGCGGTCCAAAGTAGAACAAGCATACCTAGAATAAACTTATTAACTCCCGGCTTGAAGACGCCCTTATTGTATATAGGAAGCACACAAAAACTCCGATAAATAGTTATACTTCATGTAGTAGTCTTAAGTGGTGATAATCAGTAGTTCTGTAACCTACTTACATAGAATTAAATTAAAGTTGTTGACGTTTTCATCAGATTCATTTCCGATTCAGATTTATTTGACATAAATATTTGACTAATCTGACTATTGGTAAGTTGTGTTTGACAGTAATGTTTAACATATAATCGTTCTAAATGTCAAAAATTACTAATAATTTTACTAGTAGCAGTCCTAGTAAAATTATTTATTAGTAGTGAAAGAAAGCAAAAAATACCAGGCGAGCCTTACGCAGACGCATATGATGTGTAACATCTGACATTTCAGGAAAATGGGTTGGTACCATCTGGCGGCCAACTATGACCACCGCGCGCGCTCATTGGTCAAATCAAATAGCGCGCGCTTCCACGGCTTCCTGTAACACACTTCCGTTTCTTTTCACGAAATCCCTCCCACCATATTTCAGGTAAGCAAGAAAAAAGATGTTACATTTTAAAAAACATACATACTCACGAAGGTAACGCTTGGTTGGCAGGTAGATACTTTCTCAGATATCTTGTTACCTAGATATTTTAACCGATATACAAAATACAGAAGTTTGTTAGTTATATCTTAAAGCCTATGTTAGGTTTGTCCAGAAACTAGGTTCTCGAAATAATATTTACATCAAAAGTATGAGTAATGCGTCACAGACAATAAATAACAAAAATTACAAATAGATAATTCGAGCATGAATGTTGAACTGTAGTTAGTTTTACGAACAGGCTCAAGTAGTACTAGAGAGCGATCGCGTATAACCAGCTCTTTCACAATGGAGATGCACACTTACCTAGTGTTCTACTTTAAAAGTGATATAACCTGATCTACAACAATAAAATGTATAAGAATTCTTGAAATGAAGTAAAGTCTAGAGGACATGAAATAATTCCACTGGGGCCTCTCTAGACGGGTGTTTCTGTCTCAATTTTACGCTTTGCTGGATCGCGACACCAGCGAAATGAATTCCGATTGTTTTTAAAGACGATGGTATAGTTGCAGTATCTAGTACATAAATGTGCAGAATACTATACAATAATATAAAATACATGATACACGTATATATAAATCAACCAATCCAAGTCATGAAATGGCAGCGGCTCCAAGACACTGGCGGCATTGTCACGTTGAATGGCAATGCTAATGCAGTATCAAGTGTATATGTATTACTCACGTTATTACTTAAAATATAAAGATATTAAAAAAACCGAAAGCTTATGCGTGCGTGAGTGTTAGTTGGTTACACAATCACGCTCAAACAGCTAGAGGGAATTAAATGAAACATGGTACAGATACAAATGTAGATCTATAATAACAAATAGGCTAGCGTTTTATCTAACTTGATATCACGCGGGTAAAGCCGCGGTCAGCAGCTAGTAGACCGCTCAGATGAAGGGCAGTATTTTAAATATAAATTAACCTTATCTGCGTATCGCTTAAAACGGAAGCAAAACATACATCCCTACTATAATATTATAAATGTGAAAGTAACCTGTCTGTCTGTCTGTTTGTCACGTTTTCACGCCTTGGAGACGGACATAGGCTACTTATTATGTAGGTACCACGCGTGCGAAGCCGCGGGCAGCTAGTAAACAATGTATAGAAAGTACAAGTCTATAAAATGTTTTCCTTGTTAAACTTAAACATTTCTAACATAAACCAGCTCAGCAACAACATTTTCACATTCCACAATTTAATAAGAACTGAAGCAACCATAACAATACTCGCTCTCCTTTAATAATGACGATACAATGCCTCAGAAGATGTTCAACTCACTACGGCAGAGAGAATGACCGCTGTGCTGCATCTCGACTTATTGCAGCATCTATCCTAAACTTACTAATTTAAACCTTGCAGCAATGAAAATAAGGTTTCTGACTTTTTAAAATATGAATGATTAAGTTTGTAATGTATAATCCAAATGAAACGTTGACACTGAGCTCCCAGCGGCCGACGGGAAGGAAATTGTAAGATCAAATTAGGTTTCGGTTTAAAGTCTTCACAATAATAAGAATAGCTCGAAAATGAAATCTAGAGAGGTTTTATTATTTGAAGGAGGCTGGGAAATGTAATTTGTATTATTCGGGAAGATCAAAATGTTTCTCTTCTGTTGATAAATTATTTAGATTTCGATAACCATCATTGCAACTATTTAACTACAAGCTTGGATCGATTAGGTACAATTGAACCGTACTCGTATAACCAGGACGGAATATACCTACATACAGTCTGTTCGATATACACAAAAAATATAATTAAACTTACCCCTTATTTAAAGCAATAAAGAAGTCACTACTTTTAAAAAGGCGTACAACAGTTAGATTGAGTTCCGACTTCCAAAGGAACCCTGAAGAAAATCCATTAGGAATCCCGGAGGAGCCAGCGACGTCTTCCGTTTCGGAAATTACATTAAAAAGCAATACTTCTACCCAATAACTAAAAATAAAACTGAAAATGTAAAGAGTATTCTTTTAGCGAATCTGCGAGAACTTTTTACCTACTTTTCTGGAACAGGACTAGATTTGCATGGTTCTAGTAATTTTTTATCAAATGCTAAAGAACCATCGTGGAGTTAAATAATGCCG
The DNA here is from genome assembly GCA_948098915.1 of Lampropteryx suffumata. Taxonomy (NCBI): domain Eukaryota; kingdom Metazoa; phylum Arthropoda; class Insecta; order Lepidoptera; family Geometridae; genus Lampropteryx; species Lampropteryx suffumata. The sequence goes on along the minus strand of OX402557.1, from coordinate 14,830,717 downwards.
CTAGAAACAGTTGAAGTTACAACAAATTCAGAACTGAACTAAATTACAGTTGGAAACCCTTCATGGTATAACAAAGTACTAGGGTACCAGAATCGCAGAGGAGTAGACTGCAATGCTCAACAAACAAGGTATAATTCGTCGTTAATCGTCGGGTCTGCGCAGACGGTAAGCAATTTAGTGAGGATTAAACCCTGATTCTCTTGCAGTATTCACCCTAAAGCGAATGATGCAGAAATAAAATAGACACTGGAAGCGGTGAGAACCACAAAAATAATCATAATTACGAAAAACTATAGTTCGCTTAGAACTTGACTATACATTTTTGCGAAGGCAAAACTTCAGAATTCAAATGTGATATTTATTTACAGCAATTAATTAAACTAGTCGATTATCTTCTCGATGTCGAAGAGTGATCACTCCAACATCTGATGTTAACTAACCAAAACTAAGAGTGATATTAATATGTCTTGTACTAATGTGTGCTTGAAGCGCAATAGAATTGTAAAAAAATATGGATTTCAAAGATACAAGCCCGAAGAAAAGAGTATAATGTCAACACTGATTCAAGGTTGTCAGGAAGAGATCGCTCTCAGGCGATATGGCCGCCCATTGTACCACTTAAATACTTTTACTGTAATTCAATTGTAATATTGTGTTCTATTATATAAGGTGTACAATAAAAATATATTCTATTCTATTTTATTCGATTTTAACGCGAATTTGGGCGTAAATAAATATCATACGAAGTACGCAAACTCAAACTCAAGTACATAACACAAGTTCTGCTTACTTTGAGGCCAGGTGATGATATGAGAAATGTCCGGAATTATTATTATAGCTTATTTATTCAAGAGCTCAAATAATATTTTTAATATATACATTCAGTAGTTTTTTCATGAGAATTCTTGAGGCCAGAATCTGTTCAAGAATTCGACGCGGTCGTCTTTTGTAGAAATCATAGTCTAATCTAATCATATTATTAGAAATCATAATGATAGTATCTCCTTACTACTCATCACTATCCTTCGTGCACGTCTATTATTTTCTCACACTACGCTTGGTAACATAACATGAATTTTAATTGCGCCTACTGGTAAGTTTGTGTCGCTGATTAGTATATCCTGATCTGACCTTATCTACCAACCATATATAAGTAAGACAAAGGAAAATCTTTGACAGGATAATAATGTGATATGTCGAATCCAGTTCTAGTCAAGAGTACTCCACGATAAGCAGATTTATTTGTACTGACTGAACTTGCCAGTCAGTCCGTAATCGAATAATGGCCATTGAGGGATGTCGTATTGTTTGAAGTGGAAAATTAAATTGCGTTTTGTGAAGCATGTGCTCAAATAGTCAAACTATTTAACTGTTTGAGGCTTTGTTGATTAAGTTTCTCGGGATACGCTAGGACGGGTTTTGGTTGCACGGTCTGGCTGATCTAGATATATACATTACAGAGTGTTTACTGTCGTTCTATTAATTCGAATTGTGACTTTCTTAACTTCCCTTTATGTAACATTAAAATATAGCCAGTATAAATGTACCACACATTAGGGACAGACAGAAAATTCGATTAATTTCACCATTACTATCAGAATATCTGTCACTATCAATGTTGAGCACCGATTCAGACCTGCTTCCATATTACATTTCTAAATACGAAGTTAAAGAAAGATATCAACGTTACCAAAAACCTGAATTTTTACCAATTATTTTAACCGAGGCCGCAATAAATCGAAATCTAATTAAAATAACGGATGTACTTGTTAGTATCTAAATAGAACAAGTCAAGGTAGTAAACTGCTATCAGTGTAGTTAAACAGTTGGTAAAGTGTATATAAGATGATGTCAGGGTTTTACAACATAGTCTTTATGTGGAGAACCTAGCTTCAAAATGAATCCTGCTCTAGTAAGTTTCCAACTTTTTTGAAGTGAAAACTTCTTTTAGCGGGGTACGCATATTTTTAGATGAGGTAAAACCTCTGGATTCGCGACACCGTTACCGTCTGGGGCGAAACGCAGCCGGCTGCCGCGCTCGCCCCATTTGATTATAAGCCTTAATTCACATGTTTACAGTTTACTTTTGTATGGAGAAGTTTATTGAGTTAGGTTCTTTGATATAGACGCAGCCGGTTAAGTTTAGTATAAGTTTTCCCTTCTGTCGGCACTCCCGGAGTACAACCCGATTTTTTTTTTCAATGTACTGTTTTATATGTCTCTAGAAGCCAATGCCCTTTCAAGGTACCCATAAATCACACCTTATGTATATATTACTAGCTGACCCGGCAAACGGTGTTTTGCCATATAAATATCTTTCGTAAAAAGTTTTTTTTTTTTCATAAAAAGTATCCTATGTTACTTCTAATACCTCCAAGAATATGTGTACAAAGTTTCATCATGATCGGTTAAGTAGTTTTTGCGTGAAAGCGTAACAAACAAACTTACATTCACATTTATAATATTAGTAAGAATAAAGTATGATGTACTGGTCTTCAACTGAGTATGAGTGAACGCTATGCTAGCGTTAATCTGGCGGCTTTCTAAAGAGTGGGTATATTTAAATCCTTTCAGGTATTCGTGTGCCTTGCCCTTGCCATCGCGGCTCACAGCGAGGCCTTTCCTGGTATGAGAGGAAACGGGGCGAGTGGTGCGACTAAAAACCGCGACCCATCCAACCCATTCTACAAATCTCAGCAAGACGCTGAAGCCAATGCATCGGGAAACGACCCGAATACCTTCACTTACACTGCTAATAATGGAGTGAACGGAATCGCAATCGCGCGTGCATCTAATTCAGGAGGAGGTTCAGTCTCTTCGTCGGCTATGAGTGGTCGTCCTCGTGGCTTGAAGTAAAATAAAGTTCAATTTTGTTTGTCAAAGATTTGTTTTTTTCACAGTTGCTAGTCATACTACAACTTTTTAGATACACAGAAATAGATTTTAGCTACCATAAAAACCACAGAACAGAAAGAACAATAGAAATAGCATGATGACTTTTTATTAGGAGAACCATTGTTGCTAAACTCACACATGTAGAAACAAACACACAAAGATATAAAAGTTATAATTGGCTGAAATAGAACGTTAAATAGGACCTAACCGTAAAACAAATGTTATTGAAATAAAACCTTAGTACCATCGTTCTTTCTGTTCTGTGATAAAAACAATGCCTGCCCCAAAACTGCCTATCGTTAGGGCTGTCACACAATTATTACTGAGTGACTTTTCAGAGCTTAAACTGCCAAGTCATTATATTCACGATGATATGAACTGACATGTCCGAAAAATGGCAAGGCAATGCCTTCATTTAAAATATTCATTTTTACTTGACTAGCTTCCTAGCTCAGTTTTTAGTAACTCTGCTCTCTGGGTTGTAGGAAGGTTGTTGGTTCGATTCCTAGAAAGATAAATATATACCACAGTCAAAATCAAATGATATTTTATTCAATACAATCACATGGATCACTTTGAAACGACTTATATACTATGTGAATTTAGGTGTTCTTCTCACCTCTGTTCTGTCATCTTCTCACGCTTGAGTTAGGAGGAATTGGCCTCCTAACTCAAGCCTGAGAAGAACTAGCAAGAAACTCGTTCTGGTCCTAGCGCTTTTTTGCATGGTCCATCTTATAACATAACAACGAAAAAGAATTCAAGAGAGTTTATACATTGCATTATATGTCGGTTAACTGTCTGAGGGCAGAGAAACATGCCATGCATTCTTATCAAAAATATAGTCATTTATATAATAATACGCTTTCTTTACAGACTACCCTTCATGTAAGGTTTAAACTTTCCAATAGACAGCTTAGTTGCATTTTCAGGAAGCTTATTAGAGAAGCAAAATACAAAGATATACCCTCTATGCTGAAATTACATAATTTGCTATTAGCGTACAATACAATACCTAAGGTATCGTATGTCCTTGTCATATAGTTAGTAGAGATATATGAGGAGATATCTACCAAGCCTAGGGATAAACACTAAGGATGTTTGTTTTTTTCGTATAAAGGACACCGAGTGAATAATATGCCAAAGTTGTTAGCATAACATTTTCTACAAGCGCTGTATCCTCAACCCTGAACACCGTAGGTACATGTTAATAATATGTGTGGAACGTTTCCTCAACCCATATGAACATGTACGTTTGGAAAGCATCCAAGTAACCTTTTGTAATTCAATACCCGAATAGCACCGTGACAATATGAATCTACAAATCCTCTCATATCTCAAGAGTCGGTTTTCTTACAGCCAAGCTACCTTATTTATCTACCTTGAGATGTCCGGTTTAGTAAGGAGTTATTCATACCGGGCAAGTCTGAAAATATACACACAAAATTATATATAAAATTATTCATGCAACGAATTATTATATTATTACGTGAAGCAAAAACTTTGTTTCGAACTATATAATATATACTATAAGTAAGTAAAATTGCGCGGACGGAGGAGTATGACATTTTACACACTTATAGCTTATATATAAAAGGAGTGCAGAATGCTAATATATATTTTTAATTATGCATAAAATATACATTAATTATTAATTAATTATGGTCGTATTTCGACCAGTGGACAAGTGGCGACCATAAGTACATACTACTGCACAAAACTCGGTTGAATGTATATCTGACTACCTTCCATAGATATCCTCAAAGATGTAATATGCAATTAGAGATCTGTAAACTTATGCTTACAGATGATTATCTGTGTATATTGATATATTGTGTGTATATTTAAATACTGTAGAAATTTGCGATATGTATTACCGTCCATTTCCTCAGCCGCTACATGCCAATTTGCCAGTTATTTATTTAGAATATTTATTAGACCTATTATAAAAATACATATTATGAAATCATTCCTTAGTATTACTTAATTATTATTGACGATTTAGCTTCTTCACAGCGTTAATTTATAAGTAGGTACGTCTAATTTATATTGTAAGTATGTTGTTTACTTCTTTGATGAGATTATTTTAGAAATGTAATTAACCAATCTATAACGCCCCTTTACAGCGAACATGCTAATAAGGAGTTTAATATAAGTAACACATTTATTTACTAAATGATGTACCTTACCTTATAAAAATAAAAACTGACGAGAAACTGATTACGATTGACTGTGTGAACCATGTGTTACAGCTATTCATGTCTTTTCTTTTTCAATAAACAATTTCATTTCAATTCATTTCATTTCATATATTGATCTCACTCGCTGAGTATCATTTTCATTTCTGAAAATTTTCTCCAGGATGCCTTTAATCACTTTGCTAAAATTACAAACTATATACTCTTAATTAAAGAGATTAAAGCAAAATAAATAGGTTAGGCAGAGATTTTCATCAGATCATGCAAATTTGTTCCTTAAGAATCGAACCCGAAACCTTTTGTTTTTCAGTCGTACACTCACCCTTTATAACCCTAAGGTCGTAGAAATCGACCATTCCCGATTGTCCTATTTCCAGAGCAATTGTTGGGACAAATTATGAGAAAGTTGTCCTGGCAGTCTTCTCCTTTTTTCTTCTTATGGTGTTAATAATTATTTCGAACCAGCAGTGTGGTGTCGAATCAGTGTGGAAATGATTAAAGTGCTGTGATAGAGGCTCCTTTCGTGGACTTGGTACATGTGTTAGAACTTTCTAGGTTCTAGGACTATCATTCTTCATCGTATGCTAATACTGATATTTATAGCAGTTATGATGAATTACAGTTTTTAAGGCATTCTGAACGCACCTTTACCGTACCTAAGGTTGTTACAGGATAAATTTAACGAGCTTGACCCATGTCACAAAAGAATGTTGTGTCACCGACCAGCGGATCCCACCTAATTTCAGCGGAAAATCTTGCCACAGATGCTCTTGTATTATTATAGTGAGGTTGAGATGTTTGCTTAGTGACGCAAAGTATTCTTATATGTATTAAGTGTGTCTTATAATCTATACTAATATTATAAATGCGAAACTCTCTGTCTGCCTCTTTGTAACGTTTTCACGGCTAAACAGCTAAACGGATATTGGTGAAATATGGTAAAAAGATGTATTGTATTTGGGGGAAGAACATAGGGTACGTTTTGTCTCAAAAAACAACCTTGAAGGGGGAAAGTAGGGGATAAAAGTTTGTTTGGGCAACTCATATTTACTTAAGTTAGGGATCGGAAAATTCATATTTAGGCTTTTGGTAAGAAATCCCATACAATCCCGTATTTATAATATTATATAAATACGAAAGTAACTCTGTCTATCTGTCTGTTAAGTTTTCACGCCTAAACTGTTGATCCGATTTTGATGAATTTTGGAATTGAGATAGCTGGGACCTTGGAGAAAGTCATAGGCTACTTTTTATGGAGGTACCACGCGTGCAAGGCCGCGGGTAGCAGCTAGTCAAACATAAGTTGATGTTTTGTTTACTCGTAAATCCTTGCCATATTGATTTACTGACATTAGAACGACACCATACTAAAATGTCACACCAGCTTATTATGTCATTATACGATTGATAATAAAACTGATAATATTAGGTTCGGAATTATTAGGATTATTAGGATTATTAGGAAAACATTGCGCTCATATTTTATTTATTTTTCTCGAGTTATTACCGGTTTTATTAGTAATTTCGGTGTTTTTATTAAATTAGAGCTAGTTATTGACTTGGGTGTGAATAATTGGAATAAAAGCTTTGTGTTTCTTTGGGATTCGAACAAAAATAATCCGTTCCATCCATTTTATATAAAATAACAAATGACGAACGACAAGATACGACTTTGTGACATAATATAAACAATACACTTGACAAATTATCATTATTATGACACACATGTCATTAACAAATAACAATAAGAGAGTAAAAAACTTAGATTCTTCGTCTGTCATTTCATGGAGCAACATGGCTCTGCTAATTTAATATTTTTTACCCGTTTTATTGCATGTTTTATTCAGTAATCTTGGCGGAATTTTAATGGATAAATTGTGGCTGCGGGGCGGGTATGGATAATTAAATTGCATGTGTATTGTGGTGCAGTGTGATTTGAACGGCGAGGAGTCCCAAGAAAATTCTAGACGCCATTCCGCGTGTCGTCTAGAATTGACAACTGACATTGACTAAGAATTATAACAAACAAACTGAATATAAACACTTGACATTGGCAGAATTTACATTAGTATGTCACAGGCCATTAACGAAGAAAAGAAGAAGAAGAGAGTAAAACTTTTTATTCGTATAACATGAGAGATATAATGGTAGAGAGAAAGTCTTCCAATCCTAAGGTAAAGGTTCAGCGTACCTGAATGCATGTTTGATGGTATTCTATCAGTCATTTGGTTTTTGAAACCCTTTCGAAAAAACGTCTCAAACTGTGAAGAAAAGCATCGATCTTTTGACGCTGTAGGTTTATTTTCTAAAAGATTTCTATAATGTTACTGAAATTAACTCTTCATTTCACTTTGCACTGTCGAATAAAACCGAAATTAAATAGAAATCACTTTTACTACCTGGACTACCATACTAAACCTTTATAGGTACCCTGGTTTCCTGAAAACGGTGACCGTCATTGCGTGATTAACTGCACCCGATAACATCAGATCTAGCCAAAAATATGGTTTAGCCGGACAAAATTTAGCTCGTCGTCGGTCGTCGCGACTTATTGTAGTTCGAAATTTTAAAAATAGAATTTGAAGATACGTCAAGGGATTCCAAAGAGTTTCAGTCAAGTTGAAACCTCACCACCGCTAACGAATAACAGCTTCTTGGAAAACAAAAGTTTTATAGTGCAGACCAACGTTATGGACTACAGACACACGACTTTAGGATTCAGCGCACGTCCGTTCTTACCCGAGACGGAAAACTATGCGCTTAATGAAAATAATCCTACACTATTAATGACAAGTTCTTACGTGATGGACTTTACTTGCCAATGTTTATACATGACTACTGGCTACCAGGGTGTACCTTTTGTATTAACCTATTTCGTCCCAATAATCTCCCACTAGTCTCTCAGTGCAGCAGTGTAATGTTCCACCTTTATTTTTCATGTAAGTATAACTTATGTTTCTTCGATCCGTTCTGTCAAAACAGTATCTTTCCGAATTTTTTAGGCAATATTACACATTTTCCATTTCACGCTCTCATGACGTAGTTAGGTACATTTTTGAATTACAGTGAATTTGTCCTAAGTGTTATCATATGTCTAAAGCATTCAGAGTACGTTCCATTAGCGGGATAATTTCACATTTGCCGACACGATAAATTCATAAAACCATTCTGATAACGCTATTTATGTTTTTTTAATACATCCCCACGTAGTATATTACTTACTTTGACACTCGCACTTACTTCTCTTTAAAGTCCCTTTTATACATTCTCCCTCCACCATACTTCTTATTCTTTGAAAATAAACAAATCTTCCCCTGTATGTATCGTATCTTCAGACCCTGAGGTAGCCAGATTTATAAGCCTACCTGTTATGGCTTGGCCCGGCGTACAAACTGTTCATATATTTCCACGTCTAGTCTTGGTGACGTGTCGGTGAATATAAATACTTTGTAAGTGAGTTCTTTCTCAGAACTGCCATGCGGTTGATTAGACATCACTTTTCCCCGCTTTTCCGCGATTCCAATGCTGCTACTGCTACATGAAATTGGTTTTACTACTACATTACGCATTGAGTTGCTTTCGATAATGTTTTCTATAGCTTGAATTTTTTCGCGACTTCTCTGTTGTCCTCACATTACCTAATAGGGTGGCTAGAGGTTATCAAACGAAAATCTAAAATAAGCGTAGATGTGTACAAACTATAGAAAATAAGTACCGAGTTCAGCTGTCTAAAGTTCTTTTAAAATTATCAATAGCCTAGTATTACTTGGTAAGTAATGCATTCAGTTCGGTAATTTAGGTGATATTTGCAACTCTGCTGTAAAATGAAATAACATACGATGAGTATGTATGCGATTTTTTTGCTTATAAATACCTATCGCAACACTATGAACGATTTAATTATGCTAAGTCATAAAAAGTATTTCTGAAGTAAAGTAGCACTAAAGTTGGTATCTTTTACGACTACAGAACAACAGTCTAAAAAGGTTCTAAAACAAAATGAGATTCGTCAACATAAAGCGGGGTGCAGACTTGCAACTGGAATCGCGTTGTGTCGCCGTAGAATACCGATGACCCCCCGCGGTCGCATGCATTATGTATCGCCCTAAGCCCGCTCAAATGAATGCAAGGAACAAAAAACACAACAGAGACGGAAAGAAAACAGATGTGGCCATGCTGAAAATCATGACTGAATTCATCATCATGATCTTCCTGATTGTGATCAGCCTTGGTGATCACGAATAGAAAAATAGGAACCGAGCACACACATATTTTAGACGTAAGATTTACCTACTCTTACTTTTTCTCTGTACTCTTATTTTTTTATTTTTAACTACAATTTTTTCTCCTGCTGTTTTGTGTTCCTATTTTAACGCATTTGATAGTATCTGTACTGTTAAAATAAGGTGTAAATAAAATGGATTTAGCTGAATTGAAAGTAACACTATTGTAATATAAAATAAACTAAGTAATAATATTGTGAAGCTATTGTGAGAATATTAATTTCTTTGAATATTTCTCTCAAAGATTCTCGTGGTTTCATTTTATAAATGGCACGTATTGCCTTTTTTTGAATTACAAATATTTTACCAATATCAGCTGCTTTCCCCCAGAGAATGATGCCGTATGACATAACACTATGGAAGTAACTGAAATAAACTAGTCTAGCTGTAGCTTCATCAGTAAGCCACCGTATCGCACGAACTGCATATGCAGCGGAACTAAGCCTACCAGCAAGTGTTTCAATTTGTGGTCCCCACTGTAGTTTTGCATCAATATTAAGACCTAGGAAGATCGTGGAATTTACAAGATTCATTGCCTATCCATTTATTTCAATGTTGAACGGGCTATGAATAACATTTGGCAAAGTGAATTTGATACATTTAGTTTTTTTTGAATTAAGCAAAAGATTATTTACAGTGAACCAGTTAAGAGCTAACGATAAGGATTCATTTACGTTATCGCAAATACTGGTTTTACCTCTATCAACTTTAAAAATTAAAGACGTATCGTCTGCAAATAAAACTATATCACAAATATTTTTTACAAAAAAAGGTAATTCGTTAACGTATACTAGGAATCAAAAAGGGCCTAGTATCGATCCCTGAGGTACCCCTATATCAATAATTGATCCCGAAGACCTCTCACCACCCACGTCTACTTTCTGGACTCTATTGGATAGATAAGACTGTATGAGGTCGATCGCCCGGTTTTTAATGCCATAATATTTTAACTTTGTGATTAGGATTGCATGACTCACACAGTCAAAAGCCTTAGATAGATCGCAGAATACCCCAACTGCATCCTGTGACTTCTCCCAGGCCTCAAATATATGCTTTAAGAGCGCTATAGCTGCATCAGTTGTTGATCGACCTTTAGTAAATCCGTATTGATTACTATGTAGCAGGCCGTTAACGTTAAAGTGGTATAATAACTGATTAAGAATTATTTTTTCAAAGATTTTACTTAAAGCAGGTAATATCGATATCGGTCTATAATTAGCGAGATCACTTTCACTTCCAGACTTAAACATAGGAATGAGTTTACTGTGTTTCATGAGATCGGGAAAAACTCCCTCGTCGATACATCTATTAAAAATATAAGCTAAACATGGTGCAATATCTAAGATAATGACACCCAGCACCTTTGTAGACATGCCCCAAAGATCTTCTGTATTTTTTATATTAATTAACTTGAATGCTTTTACAATACTAGCCTCGTTAATGTAGCTAAAACTAAACTCATTCTTACATTTTGCAACACTAGATTCTAATAGAACGTGACTTAGCCGCATGACAAACTTTTTTGAAGATTTTTGAGTAATTCCTAACATATAAGATAAAAACTGGATCGTCTAACATTGTCTCTCTGGTAGCATATAATTCATACAATGTACTTCTATAAATAGCCGGTGTATCCCAGTCGACAAATCTAGCACAATTTTTTGTTTTGCATGTTTTTACTGTAAATATATCAGCATGTTCTTTAATTATTAAATTAGACAATGTGGTGAAAAGATCATTTGGATCATCGATGCACGGTACAAGGGAAACTTTGTGTTCAATTCTACTTTGAAATGTTTTGATGCGGCTCTTTGTAATAGGTCGGTGAGTAAAGTTCTGAGCTTCAACTATACGTTCACAAGAAAAGGTGGCGCAGTGACCGTAATGGTCACTGCGAAATACTGATTCCATTTACAGAAACGTACAGAATAATATAAAATAGATATACTAATTAACAAGTAATAGTAAAGCTATCGTTAAAAACGTTAAAAACAATTGATAGCTCTACTGATCCAGATCACTGCCAGAAGGCAGCGATCCCATAACACTAGCGGACACTATACTTGTTTTGCAACCAATATTTACCCTATTCCATTTTAAGGTTGACTGGTAGAGATCTCTACTCAAAAATCTATTCGATCTCTACTCGACTTATTTTTTTTTGGGTATATGTTGAAATTTCGCCTTTTACTCACGAATTATTTTGTCGATGGAGGCACCGACACTGTTTCGATTCATCTAGAGAATCTTCGTCAGGGTGAGTTTGAACCGCGGTTAGCTTGCTCACGCTCGCGCTCGCGGTCGCACTGCGGTGAATGTAACGTTCAGGGCGTGTTAATTACACGTCCGTGAGACGCACGTTTCGGTGTTTCTCAAAATGTAGGTTAACATTGTTTTTTCCTGAGATTGTGATGTATATTTAAGGGAATCACTTTTAGTGAAAACCGTTATTTTGTTGAGCGCTTCCGAATAAAATTCCTCATATGGTATCGTATCTAGTTTAACTGAGTTCTTAAAACATTGTCCCCTACCTCCGACTTTCAACAACGGGAAATAAAACTCCTATAAATATTGAACAACCATATTTTTCTCACTTTGTCGAGTCGAGTGGCCGCCGTGTTCGTTTGTCGCCTTCTATGGTAGCGGTAAGGATGTTTACTCACTGACTTGGCGACGTACACTCTGAAGTCATTAGTTCTGCACTTGGAATTCTATTGTAAAATTCTACAGGATTGTTATAATGAGATATAAAAACATTAATCTGTGGTTGTTGTACAGATAGTTGTAAGATCATAATATAAATAGATATTACTAGATTTTATTATATTATTGAGGATGTATGAAAGGTATTTGGAGGAACGTCAACAAATTATATTTTGACACCATGTTTCTGTATTGTTTTCCCGACAACAAACGCTGCTACTTTTATACTCAAGTTTATAAATATTTTAATTGGTAAGTTTAGTTATTATTTATAATAATAATATTGTCGAACAATTCACGCAGGATCATCTGGCCCCAAAGTAAGCAGAGCTTGTGTTATAGGTATACCACATGACTGAAATACATTTTTTTTATTTGTATACATTTATAGGTACATTTGTCTATTTGTCCCGGTGCGGGAATCGAACACACAGCCTTCTACGTCCCAGCCAGGTCGTAATGCATATTAATATATATTACTGATGATAAAAGGCTGGTGCTTACCTCAGAAAAAGGATAAGTATGGCTATTTAACGAGGTAAGGTTCTCAGCCTTTTGGGCACTTTACCTGCGGTCAGTGAACTTAACTCTTATTTTTATCTATAAGTAAGTATCTAATTACGGCTGGTACGGAGTTTATGTTGTATAGGATAACTCAGTTAAGTATGTTAAATGCTTGTAACATTTTATACCTACATAACGTTTTTCACATCTTGTGTAAAGCCACCTTAGTATCTTTCATATATGCATCGCACATATTGAGGCTTTGAATCCGTTTTAGGGTACAGAGGGGACTGCGTTAGCTTTTATAGCCGATCATTTTTGGAGGATCAGGGGAAAATTGCTTACATGCACTGGGTATAAAGTAGATATAACTTCGAATAGATACGAAACTCCAAGCACAAGCGCTTAGGAGTAGCTAGTTTTAGCAGATCAACTATACTGTAAGGCACCTTTCGTGATTCAGAGGGGACATTTGTCTGTCGGTAGTCAAAGATTTTCTAGGTGTCTCAACATATCGCTGTCTTTATCCAAGTAGGTGGGGTCAGCAAATCTGCTCTATTCTTTAAACTCTTTCCTAACATTCATCATCTCTCTTTGTAATTTGTGAAATTTATTTCTTTATGAATTGTGTGATAGATTATATTATAGGTAAGACAAGAGTGACTTCGTGTCACTCTTGTCTTACCTATAATATCATATTTCACACAATTCATCCGTTATTTTAATGCCTACCTCTAATCTTAATCGTAAATCCATCTACATTCAAATCCATCACAACCTTCCTTCGTGTAACATAACTTTCTTCTTTACACTTTCAAATATTTCGTGAGTTGTACTGTACGAGTACATTTTTAAAAAAACGCGGGAAATAAACACGACACGGTTTAGGTGCGTTCATCGATAAAATAATACATGAGTACAACATGTTATTCAAAATGACTTTCTCCTTTCATTATAATTTCAAGCAGTCTAGCGATCCAAAGGAGTTTCTTATATTGTTACAAAAAGTAAAAATAAAATAGACTGTTTAGTTGTATTTTGGGTTGTGATTTCGCAAACTATTTTCGCTTCTATTCGATAGTTTTAGTTACCTACGTTTGCATGGTTCGATATCGCCATATTTCTCAATACAGTGTAATCTACAGATGTCAGGTGTGATAGGGATGGATATTTTGTTTGTATTGTGTATGTTTTGTATAGCACGCTGAGCTCGTGTGATATATTGATCTTTACCGATCCTTTGCAAAGCTTGAGATCATCTGAGCCATATTCTAAAAAAACTCTTATTAACACTCTGTTCTCATTTGTTCTGATATACGCATAAAATAAAGCTTGTATAAGTCTTTCAATTACGAGGAGAGTATAAAAAGATTTTAAACATTGAATCAATTTAATAGACGATCCCAGAACGTAGAATGTTGGCCAATAATAGCACATTACATTTACACTTCATACCCAGCACCAATGACATCACTAGCAGCCACACCATTTGATAATCAGCAGCTAACCTACCTACAGGAAGTTCGATAAATTTTGCAGCCACCATTATACTTGCACGTTCCTTATTTGTAGATATTATCGAAGAATAAAACATAAATAACCCAGCCACTGGTGGTCGTATGATAAACTTGTCTCGCGGATTACGAAGTAAATTGGAAGTCAGATTGTGAGCGATGGTGACCACACGTTAGTTCAAGTTAGGATAAAGGCAATTTTTTGATCCGCATCCAAAAATAATTTGGGCGTAAATTGAAATTTATTGATTACAGCGAGATACATTTAACGTCTGTACTATCTGAAAAATTAAAAGGTGTTTATTTGTCAGAAATGTAAGCTTGAACTTGCCGCTAGTATCTAAGATTATATGTATTTATAGCTATGGCTCTAAGAAAATATCTACCATGCAGAAAAAAAAGCAATTTATCTAAAACCTACTTTGGTATACAACGTTTCAACAGTTATGTAAGAACTAAGCTATCGTTGATAATCTTATTATGAGTATAACCTATCAATTTTGCTTATGAGTCTAAGATTAGAATAAGCTTAGCACTGAAAAGGTATGTTTCATCATAAATTATCCCAATAATTTCCCAAAACATGAGCACCCTACCTCCTCAGCGGTAGTCCAGTAAACATTACGACTTAATCTCAGCTAAATTGCCAGTTATCTGCTTTGTAGCGACCGCTTGCATAATTGCAACTCCCGGCTTGCAACTGGTTGCTTTTGCATTTCATTACCAATCCCACTTGGAATGAGGGATGGTGGTTTACTTTTGATTATTGCTTCGAGGATTGTTTTTGTGAGTCATTTGACGAAGAGGTGAGTTATTGAATTTTGAATCTTATAATCAATGTTATATTTCATCGCATAAGACTTCGTGAAATAGGTTAATCCGACTCCCTATTTGCATTTACCTTCTTTGTGTTTTATTGCCTTCTTCTTTTCTCAGAGTTTAATTTTCTTTGTTATTATATTTCTTTGCTATTGGTAATTTAGTTTTGTTTTCCTCTTTATCTCTGTTATAATATATTTCCAAGTACTACTACTAGCTTCTGTCTGTGGCTTGCATGCGTGGTACTTATAGTAGCTAAAAAGTAGCTTATATCTGTCTCCAAGAAACAATCTTCTTATGTTATCAAGATTCGTTTAGCTGTTAAGCCGTGAAAAGATTGCAAACAAACAAACATACCGACAGATAGAGAGAAACTTGAAATTTATAACATTAGTATGGGTTTAATAACTAGTTATTTGCGAACTGAGAACTCACGATAAACATATTATATATATATATATATATGAGTATCTTGCTGTTACCCTTAATCTATACCTATAACAGAGCTTAACCATCATCATCCATTCATCATCGCCGAGCCGAAACCTCTAAAGCTAGATAGCTGAAATTTGGAAGGTCGGGATTTTTTGAAATTCAACCCCTAAGAGAGTAAAAAAGGTGCAAACGAATGTATGAAACTTTTTAACGCGTTGTGCGATTTGCTTGAAACTTGATTTGAATAATTAAAATGCAAAATAAATGCGTATTTCAGGATTTTTCAAAATAACTCATACAAAGGGATAAAATAGGGTGTGAATATTGTATGGAACTTTTGGGTTTGTGGGTGTGATTGGTTTGAAACTTGTTAATCAAATTTGACAAGGAGATAAATTGCATCCTGGGGCCTTCCCCATTATCATTTTATCATTAAAGCTACAATTAATTTAAAAAAAATGCAGACGAAGACGCGAGCAACAGCTAATATCTGTATAAGATAGTTGTGAGAGGACAAATTGGGTACTGTCTGATGTCTAAAAAAAGTTCAACCATTGAATCCGATTAAAATTTAGACTCCAATTCTCCCACTTAAAATTATAAATCAGAAGAAGCTATGAACACAGTACATCACCTATCTAAATGAAGCCACTCGTACAAAGCGAAACCCTAAGCCATTAACAGCTGGCCTAAAGGAGATGGCTAGCGAAGCGAGCCTTGATTTTCTTTAATTAGCAAACCTTACCTTTTTTCATAGGAAGATTCGATCTATGCTTTTTAGTTTAAGGTTATTATTTTAAAAGAACGCAAAGTAAGTAGTCTAAAAGTTAAAGGCGAGCGAAGCGTGCCCCAATTCACTTCACATTAACAGACTTATTTGAATGATATTCAAATTTGAATGATGTTCGTTACTTAATGAAACACGTAGGTACTTGTTAAAGCAGATCCGATTTAAAAGAAATTAGGTTTAAAACTTGCACTTTAACTTGATTACATCAGCCATTTGTACTTAGGAGACTGGACTCATTTCACTCAATTAATTTGAATAACTATATATTTTTTTATTCTCCTAAGAACCTTATGTTTAAACAACCCTTTGTTCAATTTGGTTCATAAGTTACCAGTTAATTTTATAATTCTAATCTGTCGATCGACGACGATAGTTATCGTCATACAAAGAAGCATACAAACATACAAACCCAAATTGCCCAAGTTAATCAAGCGAGCGAAGATCTCAGTCTTCGCTCGCTTGATGAAAAATTATATCGTGAAAGATTTCGTAAAAAGAACTCTTCCCATTTTTATTCCCACTTATTCTATGTTTGTTTTACCTTTTAGGGTTCTAAAGTACAACAAGGAACCCTTACTTTTTCGCTATGTACGAGTACTTCGGTCTATCTGTCTCTCCGTTCTTAATCAGAGTTCACAGACTTTTCGTCTTACCGTTATTAAAAGTTAGCATGGTTATACGTATCAGTGGCCCGTACAAAGTTATCAATTAAAAACGTTGACATTATCTGGCTCCAAAGTAAGCAGAGCTTGTGTTATATAGTCCCACATGACTGATAAAAAATTACCCTCAGGATAAAATAAAAAAATAAGTCAACACTAATTTAACCCGACAACATTATATTAGCAACTACTGATTTTAGAGCACATATTAATCTTAATGTAAGCCTATTTGACATCTGAACAATTTCTAGCATAAAGTAACGTCCGACGCATCCGAAAGCCAAGCACGTAATGATACACGTTGGCTGCTTGTTGCGCCTATTTATACTCGGCTTAGGCAAAACAGTGGAAAATAATCTAAGACGGCCTTTCCTGATAGCGAGGCGTCCACGACCGCATCATCATCAACTGTAGGATTTGCATCAACATCGTTAGTATGATCACTCTCTGCAACACAAAAACAACGATTTCAAGCAATGAAGTTTGTCACACATTAGTAGTCTGAAGCTATACAAATATTTCTCAAAGCTACAGTTAAAATATGAGCAAAACAGTTATATGAACAAAGCAGGCTTCTATGTAACGGGTGCAAGCGTGCACTCAAGCGTCCACCAGCATAGATCCTGTCAATTATATGACAAAGGAAATTGAAATAGCTTCAAACGTAAAACAAAACATTAAAAATACAATGCAAAACAAATGACGGAATCCGGACTACCATCACCTGGTTTACACTGTTTCAGTATTGTTGACAGAGGCCCCACGTTTGCGTGTCACCTTCACAAAAACATAGCATAGGCCCACGTTTGCGTACTATGAATTTACGAAGTATTGCAGATAACAGAGGCCCTTCGTTTGCATGTCTTCCTCGCGATAAATTAGCAAAGGCCCCACGTTTGCTTGGCATATATCATTGAGGGAATGTTGTAAATGACAGAAGCCCTGCGTTTGCATGTCTTCCACGTGATAAAATAACAGAGGTCCCACGTTTGCTTGTCTTCCACGTGATAAAATAGCAGAGGCCCTACGTTTGCGTGCCATGAATCAATGATGAAATGCTGTAAATGACAGAGGCCTTTCGATTGCATATCGTTGTTTGCTGACCAATCTCGAAGAAAGCCAGAGTCCACTCGCCACGCCACAAAGTCATATGTTCAGCAGAAGCTTGCGTCTTTTTGCCATATGACCCGGCCAGTAACTCAAGCTCGTAGCGATGATGTGGAAGTGCGCGTACGACCTTGTATGGGCCACGCATACCGGAATCCAGTTTACCAACCATTTATGCGGCCTTATTCACAAATACAAAGTCACCAACGGTGAAGGTACGTGGCTGGCGTCGATTTTCATTGATATACGCATTCTGCCGCAGCTGGTTAGCCGTAAGCAACGTAGAAGCACGTTGTCAGCGAAGAGTTAAAAGAGCTTCTCGATTTAGATTGGAGTTTTCAAGTGCAACGTCTCGAATTAAGGCCCAGATGACGGGAGTTGGTGCATCTATGCCTACTAGCAGTTGCAGTGGTGATGTCTGCGTTGTGGCATGTTGAGTGTGAGCTGCACTTTCCAGAGCACGTCGGACCATTGGGAGCCTTTGTTTCCAACTTTGATGTGCAACATGTTACGAGTTCGATTCAACTTTCAACTTGACCGTTTCGCGGTGCATACCGAGCGTTATAAAGTGAATCGAACAGCCCAGTTCACGAACCCAATTTTGAAAGCGGCGCTTTCGAACATTCTACCACGGTCACATATTATCGTGGATGGGATGCCAAACAACGACACTTACTGCATTTGCAAACACACGTTTTAGTTCATCAGCGTCTTGCCTGTATATGTAATAAAGCCAACAAAACCTGTAAATAGAATGTACCACTATTAAAATGTATTTGAATCCTGACTCTGGTAGTGGTCCAAGAACATAGGTATGAATTACAGAAAACGGAATATCCGGCTTTGTCCAAGACTGGATCGGTTGCAGAGGAGTCCTTGCAACCTTTTTGTGTGCTAAACATGTAATACAATGGTTGATGTATTTTTTAACAAACTGCCTTAAGAGTGAACAAGTCGATTATCTTTCCATACAAACGTCGAAGGGTGATCACACCACCGTCTAATGATGAACAACCAAAACTAAAAGTGATATAAATTTGTCTTGTCATAATCTATGCTTGTATCAATACAGAATTGTGAAAATAATATGGGTTTGAAAGATAAAAGACTCAAAAAAAATCCATTTTCATCACTGATTTTAGCGCAACTTTAGGTATGAATAAATAACAAACGGAGTACGCAAAATAAAAAATTGTTCCTATACAAGCATAGATTATTTATTCAAGAGCTCAAATAACTTTTTTTTTATAATTACATTCAGTAGTTTTTTCATGAGAACCCTTGAGCCAAAGGTCTATTCTTTATTTTTAAGCAATCGTTTTATTTAGAAATCATAGATTAATCTGATCATATGACTCGAAATTATAATCACGCTATCTCCTTACTGCTCATCTCTATCCTTGGTGCACGTCTATCCTTTTCTCACACTAAGCTAGGTGAAATAGCATGCATTTTAGCTGCGCCCACTAACGAGTTTGTGCCGCTGACTTGTGTATCCTTAAGCCTGGAAACCAAAAATGTCGCAATATTAAATCTGTTGTTCTGTCTGTCCCAATGTGTTCATGATCGTCGTTAAATACTCTTAATAAACTCAATCTGTGGCCCTTTGGAATGTAGCACAGCAGTCGTTGTTCTTTCCCAGTAGGCGTATATTTTTAAAATTACAAATCGTTTTTTTTACTGTGTACCTTGTTTGATCTAAATGCCCTTCTCTTAATTTACACATCAGATCTTGGGTCTCAGAATCAGCCGTCTGAGCAACCTTCGCCCAGTTGTTTGGGTTACGAATATGAGAAACGGAGCTAGGTGGGTTCCGGCTCATAAATCGGCATGCTGCATCAACGACCCTTTCCTTAATCTAAGGTGAATCTAAAATCTTGAAGGTGCACCCATCAGCGCGCGACTCGAGGCAACAATTTTAAAATCAATGCCAATTAAATAATGGCAAAAATGCTGAAGTGCGCGAGTAACAGCCAGTGTCTATAGCTCGTAGTTATGGTACCCCGATAAAGTACCCAACTCAACAAACTTCTTTCTCTTATTCACCTGTAAAAGAATAGCTCCAAGGCCAATATCAGCCGTAGGTGTGAAACTCTGTGGGCAATGTAGGATCAAATATAGCTAAGACAGACTTGTTCGTTAAACAGTCAATACTCTCAAGGTAGGTACTCACGTGTAATGTTGTATCCTACAAGAAAGGTTTATTTATTCTTAGCAACATAGCTGTGTAGTTGGTTATGCGGTTTTAGGTGCGTAGCCCACGATATAGCGGTGGAGATATCCTACAAGCCCGAACCTCCGTTACGTTGGTGGGTTTCGGTGACTTAACCAAAGCATCAACCTACCCAGGGTTCGGCCTTACCTGACCGTAACAATTAGTCGACCAAGGTCAAGGTATTATATTTCAGGTGCACTTTGTTTGTTTTTTTTTATTTTTGATAGAAACCCTGCGGTCTTAGTATTTTCAAAACATCCCGCAATGTATGACCTTCGGACCTTCAACCGAATTTGGTATACTCAAGATGTCATCGTAATGTCAAATGTAATATTAGTCCATTGAAAAGTTACATTTGGGTATGCATTTGTCAGAGGACGCAATTTTATTTTTTTAATGTGTAGGGGGGGTCAGTAGAAGCTTAAGTTCAAGTTTGTGGGGTCGGCACCCTTGTCCCCCGGCCGCCATCTTGGAAAAGGGGGTGCAAAGGGTTTTCGCGCTGTATCTCGTAAACTAGTTACCTTACAGAAAATTTAATCAAACATAAAATGTAGCAAATTAAATTTCCTACAATTTTATTTCTATTACTTTTTATCGTCAAGTGACCAACAAAAAAGTTATAAACAAAAATAAATGAAAATTTTGTTTGTTTGTTCTAGGTTTTACAGCGCTCCAAACTTAAACGGATTCTCGAATGCTCATAGGGATGCAATAAAAACTAAAAATTAGGCTTACTTTTCTATCTATATTTTTTTTATTCATACAATTTATTATGATCTTAACATTCCTATGCTATTATTGAACTATGTTTGACCCTTTTACCCACCACCTATGAGGTATAACATGGGCAAAGTCAAATTTATAAAAATTTTGCAGAAGCATCCAGAGTTAGCAAGTGGAACTAAATTATTTATGAGTGAGAAAGTCGAGTCATCGTTACTCAGTGTTGTTGGCGAACGTTTTTTCGTCTTTTTATATGGCGGAAATAAAGACGATACTCTAGACACTCTGCGATACAAACGATTTGCTAAGACAGTGACAAAAAATGCATTAAAAAATGCATTAAATTTTTATAAATTTGACTTTGCCCATGTTATACCTCATAGGTGGTGGGTAAAAGGGTCAAACATAGTTCAATAATAGCATAGGAATGTTAAGATCATAATAAATTGTATGAATAAAAAAAATATAGATAGAAAAGTAAGCCTAATTTTTAGTTTTTATTGCATCCCTATGAGCATTCGAGAATCCGTTTAAGTTTGGAGCGCTGTAAAACCTAGAACAAACAAACAAAATTTTCATTTATTTTTGTTTATAACTTTTTTGTTGGTCACTTGACGATAAAAAGTAATAGAAATAAAATTGTAGGAAATTTAATTTGCTACATTTTATGTTTGATTAAATTTTCTGTAAGGTAACTAGTTTACGAGATACAGCGCGAAAACCCTTTGCACCCCCTTTTCCAAGATGGCGGCCGGGGGACAAGGGTGCCGACCCCACAAACTTGAACTTAAGCTTCTACTGACCCCCCCTACACATTAAAAAAATAAAATTGCGTCCTCTGACAAATGCACACTAAGGCCTAAAAAATGTAACATTTTAATGGACTATATAGGTATCTGTCGAAAAAAAAAAGTCGAAACGATGTAGATAACGAGTAGTGGCTGATGTTCAGACCTGCGTGCGATGTGGCAGGGGTCTCGGTTTTGAATTTCTTGGAGTAGTGACATTTCTTATGCCCCAATTTGCCACAAATGAGACAGGTGACTTTACTGTCATCTGTCCGTGGGTAAGACGTTCCCGCATGATTAGTATTGTTGGAATGGCGGTAATCATTTTTAGGTTTCACATAAACAGACAAAAATTCTACCAAATGAATGAATGAATGTAGTTTAGCGTTGGTTGCCGCGGCTTTGATTTGGGGATCAGCGATGCCTTGCACGACAATGGATACTTTCAATTCGTCAGACATACCTTGGATGATATTAAGGCATCATAATGATTTCCACGCATATTCCGCATAAGTTAAGAACTTATTAGAGTTAATACACATAACTTCGCATAGCATACTAGCGTAATCAATATTGCGTGGACATAATGAACTAAATTCTGCCTTGAAGTTAGTCGAAGATCTATCATTCGTTACCCATTCATTTAGCCAAGACTTTGCATTACCGATAACAATTGCCTACTCGGCCAAGGCATTCGCGATCATCCCAATTATTAATTAATTGGCCCCGGCCAACCTCGGTGCACCACATATCAAAGTCATGAACACTTGGATCAAAAGGTGAAATATAAAAGTTATGTGTCTTTGCTGTAAGAAGTGCGGATAACGCCACAACGATACCGATAAGATCTTTTGCCCCGTCAAACTAGAGGCGGGTATACGCAAATTGGTCCCTACGGTTGCTTCCTCAGTTATCCCGGTACCTGGTTCACTAACCGAGGTCGGTACTACCAGAGGAAGTGACGACAACGTGTAGCTTTCAGCCATTGGATGCGACGGACTATCACGATGAGGTATTGTTACTGGCTGTAGTCTGCCTTCGATCGATTCAAGTCGCGAAATAATTCGATCGAACGTTAGATTGCGAAAACTATCACGGTGACCACAAGAGTCATGGCGACGCTTGTGAGAGCGGTCACGAGAACTACGCGAGACGTCACGACGTCTAGGAGATAGGTCTCCTAGACGTCGTGACGTTATGTGTATTAACGATAATCGTTCGACTCACGATAGGTCGTGAGTCGAACGATTATCGTCGCAGTGACTGGTTAGAGGCGGCGGTGTGTGATGATTATTTGAATCGCCACGACGAGTGCGTGACCGTATCAGTATGGGAATACTGCTTTCGAGAATGCTCAGACTTGTAGAACGTGAGAGTCGGCCTGACATCTATATAAAAACCAAAACTTGTACTTGTAATACTAAAGTTTGTACTTACGGTGTTCGGCAAAAGAAGTCACACAAAACACAAAACAATGAGCAGGATTACCCTCAGGATAAAATAAAAAAACCGGCCAAGTGCGAGTCGGACTCGCGCTCCGAGGGTTCCGTACAAACCTATAGGCAAGTAACAAATGGATCACAGTCACAGGATGATGTAACAAAAAAAATACAGCTTTCGCAATTTTTCCTTTATCTGTGCTATAAGACGTTGCTTCGTACCAAATTTCAAGTTTCTGAGTTCACGGGAAGTACCATGTAGGTTTTGATTCCCTTGCGAGTGTCGAAAATTTGCGGCATAAACAGCTGAGTCTTTTGATTGCGTTGGCTTAGAAGTTTCGTTTTTTCACAGCTTTAAGGGACAGTAGACTTGAGTTTTTGATATAAATTTCAGCTTGATACCTCCACGCGTTCCTGAGAAAAAGTGGCTTGACAGACAGACGGACAGACGGACAGACGGACGGACAACAAAGTGATCCTATAAGGGTTCCGTTTTTTCCTTTTGAGGTACGGAACCCTAAAAAATAAGTCAACACTAATTTAACCTATTAATCTTAACGTAAGCCTATTTAACATCAGAACAATTTCTAGCACAAAGTAACGTCCGTCGCATCCGAAAGCCAAGCACGTAATGAAACCCGTTGGCTGCTTGTTGCACCTATTTATACTCGTCCGCTCGGCTCAGGCAAAACAGTGGAAAAATAATCAAAGACTACATATATTTATACTTTTTGTTTATTTTCGTAAATACATACATTATACATAGAAACACCCAGACCCGAGACAAATACCTGCAGATCATACAAACATTTGTCCCGCGACGGGAATCGAACCCGCAACCTTTATATTCATGAGGTCGTCATAAATATATGTAATATACATTTTTCATTTTATTTAATTACATAGTATCTCATACAGTAATTTACACAAAAATTCCTTGGCTCGACTTTTGCATAAACCTTTTAAATATCTTGACTAGTTTCAGGACACTGGCTTTTAAATTTCACAATCGAAAACAGAAACACAGAAATAAGGCGAATTCTCTCTCCTTACGTGTTTCCCTATATTCACTAAACTTCGATAAGTTCAGGGAGGTAAGCACAGGTTTGAACGCCATGGAATCATTATTGAGTTTCAAATTAGTTTGATATTTTAGTAAAACCACCGCAATTCATTAATACATATTAATGTTTGTATTTGATTAAATTAAATTTAATCAATTAGTGAAATTCGAAATAGTGAGACGATTTTGTCATCAGGATTATGTTATTATCTCTACCATTTTTTCACCAAGACTTCCGATCAGAAATTACATGGAAAGTAAACTTTTACTCGCTAGTATTCTAGAAAGTCTATAGGTTACTAGTGCTAAGTATCCATTCCCAATACTATTCTTAGTCAACCCGTAAAAAGCGCTTGCAAATCCTTGTAGCCTCTCCGAGTGTTGGCAAAATAGTCGAACGGAGTATGTGATACCTTAGTCGAAACTTCCTCTTTTGGGAGCTATTTTGTTTACAAATAGAAATAAAAACCCCGGGATTTTTTAGGAGAATGCAGTGGCCTGCGCGGCAAAAGATACGTTTTTATCTCATGAAATCCACTATAAACAGCGCTTTTAGTTTTCGAAATATGTCGTGTAAATTTTATTTACTCAGTCTTTCGAGCTCGGAATTTTATTTTCCGTGCAATTTAAATTTGCAGGTCATTAATTTAACTAAAAGTCATATATGGCTATCGGCGGGCTATATATAACTCTAAAAGCATAGAGTTCAAGCAACATTGAAGTGGATAAGCTGATTTTCGAAATAATATTACAAAAGGCAGATAATGGTTCTGGAATAAAATATTAAATATATTTCTTAAATTATTATTTTAAAACTAGTTTTTAATAAGCTCTATTGTAAAACTTGTCTGAAAGTAAATCTACGCATTTAACTGATTATAACGAAAACGTGAATACTTAAAATTGTACGTGAACCTAGCAAGTCGGTCTGAAATATTGAGTAGCCACTTACAATTTCAAAATTACTTTCTCGAACAATTTAAATTTCAAGCGATTTACAAGTTTCTCGATTGCTTTGAGAATAGCCGCCTAGGCCCCAAAGGAGTCCACTTTCATACCATTCACTATTTACTGCCTTCGTCTGCCAAATCAATATTGCATGTCGCAGATGCAAGGAAAAAGTTTATTTTTTAAAATAAAACGTTGCGATCTTTTTAGAGTCAGGCGACAGACATCGCTGGGAAGATAATGAACGAAAGAGATCAAATAATTGAATACTATTGTGTTGAGGCTTACGAAATTTTCCCTGGTTGTCTCTTTCAAAATACCAAGGCACAAGAACCAATAAGGAGCTGATCGATTAAGCCCCGTGCAACTGTAGCATTATGAAGTTGTAAACAAAACCCTGAAATGATATTTCACTTTGTTCTAACACACGATTTGCACCTTGCATGTTGCAGTAAAATAATGGATATTTTGACAAGAAACCTATGGAGGTGGTGTCAGGGTGTGTCTGGGTCCCGTAGGCGGAATAAATAAAACCTAGTGCAGACAACCTTTGAATATTGATCTGTTACAATCGTAGAGCAGTAATAATAAGATGAGATAGTGGCGTGAATTAAACAATGTGACCAAGATCACTCTTTTGATTGGATGCTCAGCTCAGTCGGTAATAACTCTACCTTCTGCGCTGTAGGTTGTGGGTTCAATTCCATTCCACATTAGTGTGATGAAAATAGACATTTGTTCTGTGTCTGAGTGTTATAAGTTGGTACCATCTGACGGCTAACTTTACCACCGTGCGCGCTCATAGGTCAAATCAAGATGACGATAAAGACGACTGCGATAGTCTTTAAATTATTGGGGTTAGTCCCCAGACGACTAAGACAAGAGCTAGCAACAGAGAAGGAGAATTTGAAACAAACCTGACTCGTCTTTCCTGTGGGTCCTATCGGCAAGGTCAAGAGGCTAGTGTGGGTACCTGGGAATGCCTGTGCTATCAAACAGAATCCCAGGCAGAGTGGCAGATTGGCCACCTCATTTTGCTGGATCCATGAACGAAAGTTTTCAATTACAAATAACTGCTCGGTAACTTCGGTGTTATATAATATCATTATACATATTTACAACTATATAAGTATTATATCAATCATCAGGTAGCCATAGTAGAAGTTTTGCAACGTTTTTGGCTAGCTTGTGCTGTGTGAACTGTCCACCAATATTTATTTATTTTGATGCGTGAATCTTTTCTCAGGTTGTTATACATTAAGGCCAAAGAATACCTACACTAGGTTTACCGAAAAGTAAACTTCACTCAAGAACTCGTTTCCCTCACCAGTCATTATATCGAAGGTATTTATTTTTATGCACTTTCTAACCTTTGTATTAACTCGTACCGGGTGTATCCCACTATTTCCATTAGGTATATATTTTGATAGAAATACTGGGACTGATTCTCCCACTATTTCAATTGCTGGCGGCCGCGGCAAAAAAGGATATTCTTAACTATATTCTTCTGGTGCTTCGTCCGCCGCGGGACGCTCGCTTTGCTCGCTCGCCTTGCGCGTTGTTTTCTATAGTCTAACATAACCTTACCAACTAGTTCCGATCTGATTTTACCTTTTCAATAAGAACTACTATTCTAAAGGTTAAAAAAGCATGGAAAAGCAAAATTTCAATTCATTGCGTTTTTTTGCCGCAATAGAAATAATGGGATATAATTTTGAAAAAACGCTCCCACTTTTTCTATTTTGTATTTCTATGGAAATAGTGGGATAAACCCGTTCGTACCCTAACGTGTTGTGCTTTGTTATATATTGTATCTCTTCTTCGCACCTGTATATTGGAAAATGTGAACGTGTTTCTAGAAATATTGTTGGTGTCTGATGTTCTTATTGAAGTTTATTTTAGACTCGGTGGTAATGTTGTTTGGTTGAATACAGAAGTCAAAGCATTATAGCAGTGAATAGTTACCGTAAGCCGAGGGTACTTTGAAATAGTTTGGATGGGTTTAAATATGTATTTTAGATGTACAACATCTTTCCTATCGCTTTCCTGCAATCTGTGGGATTTATTCGTGAAAAGAGACGGAAATGTGTTACAGGAAGCCGAGGAAGCGCGCGCAATTTAATTTGACCCATGAGCGCGCACGGTGGTAGAGTTGGCCGTTAGATGGTACCAACCCATTTTAATGATGCTGTTGTACATAATTTGCTCATTTGTACTGTAAGTCTGAGAGATTTATTTCATTCTCCTTCTTCACATGTCGTATACCTTCACAATTACTTATACTCGTATGTAAAAAGTAGCCCCAAAATGTTTCACAGTAAGCCGCAATGTCAAAGTAACTATGGCTTGTTTAAGTATAATCTAGTTATTATGGGAATTATGTTTCGTGACCAATCCTGGCCCACCCGAAGTTTTCTTAATTAGGCTAATTATGGATAAAAGCATACTTAAGCATAAACTGTGGTGCAAAAACATCTGTGAACGAATTTCATACTCAAAATCAAAACAGTTTTATTCAACACAAATCATATAGACACCAATTTAAACTCAGGCTATGCAGTCTATATTTTAGGAATAAATTCGTGGAAAACTACAGGCCACATTTCCTAATAAAATATTTTTGTTGATCCCTAAACTCCAGCAACTGTTTTTAGTCGGAAATGTCCAGCCGGAGTCTAGACGGACCGTAAAAGTTTAAATCTAAATTAAATTTCATCCGAATGTAAGAGAAACCATTGCTGCCTCTGCACTTATCGAGATGCGCTTTCAACTTGTCTCCATTGTCGACAGTGCTTCGATCCACTTGTGAGCGTGTGTTTTGTTCTCACCTTACGAGTACGTTTGTTAAGTCATTTTTTCTTTTTATTTAACGTTTTATTGGGTAATTCTAGCATAATTTTAATCAATTAATTTCGAGTTCTTAGCACAAGCGTAGAACATTTAATTTTAGGAGTATTATGGAGACTTACATTTTATTGTATTTCATATTACCATGAATCCAAGAAAATTCTAAAAGGCCATTTCGCAACAACGTTTATAATAGACAAATGACGACCGACTACCACTTTATGACCACTTTATGCGTAAGAAAACATAATGAAAACACTGAGAGATTGTAGCCCCCTAGATATTTTGAAATCTGTTTACATCTGCTTGTGCCAGTCTATCATGCAGTACTGTATATCGGTTTGGGGAAGCGCAGGAAAAAGCTATTTCATCAAGCTAGAAAGAGCTCAACGGGCACTCATAAAGGTTGCCCTGAAGAAGCCTTTTCGTTTTTCTACAGACACTCTATACAATGAATTTAACGTTCTCAGGGTCCGACAGGTCTTTGTCTTAAGCGCAGGTATTAAGACACACCGATTCATCAAACACCATCCAGACTATTACGAACTAATAACCAGACGCACATACAGAGTTTCTCTCCCGCGTGCGGACTCGCTTAAGGCTAGACGTAGTCCTGCTTTTTCTCTGCCTTGCACTTACAATAAGATTTGCAAGTCGTGTGACATAAAGCTCAGCTCCATTCATGTGCAAGAAAATTATACAACAATGGCTACTTACTCTAACATACTGTGATACTGAAAAATTAATTTAGTCAAACCCCGTTTGGCGCTACCCAACTAACATGCACTCTAGAAGGCCAAGATACAAGCTCCTCGCTCAGTTTGGTTTTCGCTGGTAGTTCTACAACATAACTTTGTACCTCCTAGTAACAGATCATGTGTATTTGTATAATATGTACATCTTACTTGAAATAAATTATTATTATTATTATTATTATTATTATTATTATGATAGTTTATCAAAACAAACACTTGACATTGACAAAACAGATGCCATTATAAAAAGAAGATAGAAACAAAAGTTACGTACTTTCTCGTAAGATATTATTTCCAAGAATGTCAGTATGTAAATAAACATTTATCAGATAAAGTTTCTTGGAATAATGTAAAAGACTTTGCGGTTTTCCGATTTCTACAACACAAGCAGCTACGTGCCCTCGAACCGTTTAGAAACCGTCAGGTGTCTGTCAGTGGAAACGAGTATTGGATTCCGATATAAAACCGATAACTTGAACCGCGGTATTCATATAAATGTCATGTTAGGTGCAGTTGGAAGAATTTGAGCTCGAGCATCGCCATGCAGTCTACATTTTACCTAAAAGATTTCACACAGCGAGATATAATTTCCGCGGAGATTATCGATCTTGCCGCCATTTTGCATCGCTTGGCATCAATAACAAAATCAAGGATCATGAATAAGGCTTGTTTTTTACCTGTATTAAAGATTATACTTATTAAATGTTAACAACTTAGACAGAATGTATAAACAAATAATACAGGATATTTTACACAGCATCATGATTGATATACTACTTATATAGATTTGTTTTTTGTTCTAGAATTCTGCCTCTTGACTGTTTAAGGTAAAAATTGAAATAAATAAAAGATTAGTAATAAAAAAGCCGGACATTTCAACATCATTTAGCCCCAAAATGATTATGTAAATTTAGACTTGCAGATCTTATAAACGTTTGTTTCGCGGCAAGAATTGAACCCGCAACCTTCTGTGTCTCAATCAGGCCTTGGCCCACTGCGCCACAGAGGTCATCACTCCATTTTAACTATAGTAATTTTAGAAAACCAAACATTTATTTCTGAAAATATTATCCCATCGGCACACCCTGTATTTTCCATAATTATAGGCTCTAACTATTATCTACGTTAATTAATGTTTCCACATATAGATTATATGTAACGAAGAGCTATTTTATTTCATTAATGTAAATGGAAATGGTTTTAATGAGCTTATTCCAGCCTCGTCGTGGTTCTTCAGATTTTTTTATCCTCACTCGATTGGCTCAGCTCTGTTTGTAGTAGCTCTGGTCTTTGCGCTGTAGGTTGAGGGTTCGATTCCCTCCCAGAATAAACATTTGTGTGTTGAACATAGGTGTTCTGTGTCTGGTTATTATAAAATAATAATAATAGATGATAAATAAATATTTCCCGAACATTTCACACAGCATCATCTAGCCCCAAAGTAAGCAGAGCTTGTGTTAGGGATACCAACATGACTAATATACTACCGATATACTTTTTGTTAATACATACAAATACATACATATTATACATATAAACACCCAGACCCGAGACAAATACTTGCAGATCATACAAAAATTTATCCCGCGGCGGGAATCGAATCCGCAACCTTCTGCGTCTCAGACGGATCTTAACCCTCTACGCCACAGAGGTCGTCATAAAGTATCATGAGTATGTATTTAAAAATATATAAGTATTCTATCAGTCATTTGGTCAACGTAATACAAGCTATGGTTAGTTTGTGGCTAGATGGTGTTGTGTACATTATCTACCAATATTTATATCTACCCCCATCAAAGCATAGCTTATGTATTTTGAAATATATACGTAATAGAAAGAAAGAAAATACATTTATTTGCGTGTAGACAGTTAACAAAGATGCATAGTTACAGAGACAGATGAGAGATACATAAATACTTATTTACTAATTTATAAAAGAAAACAACTTAACTTAAACAATCAAATAAGTACACACACGTTAAGGTATTACAGAAGTGTGTATCTCCCGGCATTGACCATCTATACCTGCCTCATCGAAAATTGGCGTCCAACTCAGCATTAGTTGTGTTGTAGCAACACAACGCTGATCTTCCGTTGGAACCAAGAGCTCAGAGCGAAATCACGGATGTCCGCTAACAATATAGAGATATAATTACATATATAAAATAATAACATATACTTATATAAACTATACAGATAAAGTGTATCATCACACAAAATAGACACTAGCAAAACTTAATTGTGACGGTTTAGTCTTAGAGGTCACAATAAAATATATTTTATAACACTCAGACACAGAACAATCATTTATATTCATCACACAAATGTTTGTCCTAGGAGGGAATCAAACCCTCAACATACAGCGCAGAAGGCAGAACTGCAACCAACTGAGCTGAGAGGTCACTCAATAGATAGATAGATACCACACGAAAAATTACAATAACAATTATTATACAATAAAAGTCAATAAAGTAACCTTGTCACTAACACCTATCTCTGCCAGGCAAGCTTTGGACCATAAATAAATAGAGAACGGGCTTGTTGGTGTGGTGTTTATGTATAAATATAGAAGTACAAGTATACAATTGTACAAGCTATGCTTAATTTGAAGCTAGATTAAATGGTCTGGATTGTCCATCAATGCGTATTTATTAAATTATGAATCTTTTCGTTCCAGTTTGTACCACGTAAGCAAGGTCCACTACGCCGTGAAGGCCGAAGGGGTCGTTGAATACATGAAGCAGAAGACCGGGCTCACCATGAGAGTCGTGGAATTGGAAAATTCCACGACTCTCTGGTCTCTTCTCTGGTGAGCCCGGTCTTCTGCTTCATGTTTTCAACGACCCCTCACCGTAACATAAATTTCAATTCATTTGATGAGAGTGCCGACGAATCGTCATTCATGGACACCGGGTCCTGCCGAAAGGTGTCGTGTTCAGGAAATTCAACGGATCCCTGACACAAAACACCGTACGAACGTCATCAGTGATATAGTAATAAGTTTTATATTTTGTACCATTTATAGTTTTTATACATTTAAAGACTATAAATGGCTTTAAGGTATTTATCTATGTTTGTTACCTATAAGTAGAATTATTTGTTGCATGTAAATAAAGGATTATAAAGTAAGATTGTTTTATTATTATAAAGTCAAGTTATATCGATCCCATATTAATTTTCTGTTCCTTTTCTTTGTAAGGGGCTCCGAGCCTGTCACGTCACATGACTACACGCGGCTACGAATATTTGCATTTTGATTAAAAAGAGGCGTCTACGGCTGTTCATGTCAGGGCGGGTGAAGGCTAAAGGTTGCGTGGTGGTAATCTAGTTGGTGAGGAACAAGAAGGGACATTCCAGTTAAGTATTTAAATTCTAAACTCAAAATGAGTTTTGCAAAACGTAAACGTAACATTACACAGACATGTAGTTCTTTCTTTGTTATTGTTTCAAAACAAATAAAAAAAAATGGTTTGTCTTAGTTTGTACCTATATAGGTACAAAATCAGACAAACCATTTTTTCTTATATAAGCGGGAATCGAACGTGCATTGTACGCCTCAGTGTTTCTACTCTACCAAGGTCGTCAAAAAACTTGGGTGAATAAAATCGTAATAAAAAAGACAGTTAAAATAAAACAAGTAAATAAATATTTACTTACTTGTTTTATTTTAACTGTCTTTCTGTCATCAGGTGTTAGTGTTAATATAATTGTAGCATTAGCTTTGATAGCTATAAAACTAACATTTTTTCTTTTTCAATATTAATTTAATCCACGGGGGCTTAAATTAGTATTGAAAAAGAATAATAACGGTTTCTAAGAAATCCTGTTGTGCCTATTCATCGTTTGAATAGGATTTAGTATATTTTATAGTATATTTTATTTATCTTCTTTTCAGCAAGATCTTTTGTAATTTTGTAATTTTATTATCATAAGTATTCATGCTTTTATAATAAAAAACCCAATAATAACTTGAAATGTTCTAAAGAAACGGGTAAAAGGATAAAGACACCTATTATTTTACCACTCATCATTATACCTAATGGTAGCCAGAATTGGATTGTTAATCTTATAGTATACAATATAAGAGTTAAAATTGTGTAAATATCACGACAGTATCAGCAAAGTCCCGTACCAAGAGCTGTGCCTCAAGAGTATCATATAAAACAAAATAACGATATGGCCGTAATAATGAGGTATCGAATACGACAATGACAACTGCCGTTATCTTTAGTCGTTCCTCATCCTTACTTGTTTACGAAATTTTGCTTAGTTTAGATAGTGGGAAAACTATAATCAATAAATAAATAATGCAAAACATTTTACACAGCATCATCTAGCCCCCAAAGTAAGCAGAGCTTGTGTTATGAGTACCACATGACTAATATACTACTTATATACTATTTTTTTTGTCAACTCATACACGTTATGCGTAGAAAGATACTACAAATACTTGCTGGTCCATACAAATATTTGTTAATCAACGAATCCTTACGTGATATGTAGTTAACACTAGTGTAGTTAACAAGAGTACTAGACAGAGTAATCTTTACTGGTGCAATGATAGAAGAGACGTTCGACGAGGACGCGTTTAAGTTCATTAAAGAGGCGCAGCATCCGTGAATTGTTATCGTATTAAATTTATTCAAAAGACATGTGCGAGGAAGTTAAGCGGTACGCGAGGAACAATTTTACCAGTAGTATCATTTTATTTTCGTAGCCCTGCTCAGCTATTGGTAGTTTTTTTCCAGCCAATAGATGAGCAAGAGACTGAAAATATAATAAAGAAGAGGCCTGTACCCAACAGGGTGCAATCGGGCTGAAAGATGATGATGACACCGTTCAGCTTTCTCGCACTTCTCTGGTGGATACACAGCCTAAGATGCTGACATATTAAGGATACACAGCCTTACTTCTCTCCTATCTTGACTACTATCTTAAGTGTCATGTAAAGAGTAACCGTGACTTAAGAATAAACTAGTCTATTGTTCTTTCATACAAACGTCACTCCACCGTCTGATGTTGAACAACCAAAACTAACAGTGATATCAATTTGTCCCGTCATAATCTATGCTTGTATCGAAACAGAGTCGTAAAAAACATATTTAAAAACTGATTTAGAGCAGCTTTGGGTGTAAATAAATATAATATGGAGTAAACTCAAAAATAATTCCAATACAAGGATAGTTAATTTATTCAAGAGATTAAAATAACTTTATTTTGAATAGATACATTCAGCAGGTAGTTTTTTCATGAGAGCTCTAACTCGTCTGTTTATGAATTTTACGTAGTCGTTTTATGTAGAAATCGGAGTCTAATCTAATCTAATTAGAAATCATCATAATAGAATCTACTTACTGCTCCTCACTCTCCTTTGTGCACATCTATCCCTTTCTCACACTATGCTATGTGAATTAATGGACATTTTAGCTGCTTACGAGTTTGTGGGACTGACTAGTGTATCCTTAATACTGTAATTTGATACAATATAGGTGGAGAGAGCTATGCCACCAAAAACTATTGCGAATTTCAGTATTTCCACCTACCATTTCACGTTTGCGAATTGAATAGAGATTTGCAGGGATTGACTCACCGCGATGATATCACTGGCATCCCTAAGCTTTTGTTTGCAGGCCCGTTCACCCTTTCTCATATTGTTCCATACGAGTGGTTTCGCCTGTGTTTGCTCAATCTAATTGCGATTCAGTCACGGGCATTCATCTGTGCCGAATCATATTGCGGACGGCCGTGTGCACTGTGGTCCTTTCGAAGGTATTACATTTTGTATCTCTCGTATTGTTGGAGCCAAAAATAGATTAAAATTGTATTGTATGCGTAAATTGGTGCGCATTTCTAATGATGTTTTGTTATTATTTGTTATGTTTTATAAGTATGTATTAGTATTCTATATAATCAATGTAATCTGGTCATCATAATATTATGCATAGTTTGGGGCTAGATGGTTATGTCTACCAATGTATTTATTATATACTAGCTGACCCGGCAATTATGATATTATAATATATCTTTTGACTTTGACTTTTTGACTTTGTCAACCGTATAAAACAAGATGTTTATGTACAAAGGTCAAATCTGGTAACCGTCTGCACATTGTCCTAATAACTTTTATGTTCCGATCGATGAATAAATCAATAAATAGTACTCAGGGGTGACATCTGTGAGCGTGGTGATCGTGGTTTGGAAAGTTAGCTTTTAAATAGTTGCTAGGCCATGATGAAGGCTTCTGGATGGCCTATTTACTCCGTCTCCAAAGTGGACCACATACTCATGCGATATACTGGTAGAATTGCACAATTTACTTTTTAAAATAACCTTATCATCGACATTATGCAAACGTGGGGGTTATGTGCGGTTTGGCATCAATACCCTGCTTATAAGGGTATCTCTAGCCAGCGCTACGCTCCTACAATACGCTTCTTTCCCTGCTTTGGAACTCTTGAGAAAATGAAAACTATAGAGCAGATCTTGGATTGTTCATTTCTAATACGAAGGATAATAGAAATACAAGAAGCGCAAACCAGAATAAAAATAGTAAGAAAGGTGGTACCTACATTTGTAAGCTCCTCCTTCATTATATTAATCTCATTGAATATACACCGTGTGGCATTTTTGTAATTCATATATTACAATTGAAAACACGTAGGTACACGTGTTTTATGATAAAATGGATATTGCATATTGCATATCCCTTTGAACGTTAATTTATGTTGCACAATACGCAGTGACTGTTATTTTTTTGTCCAGGTTGCGGCACGCGCGGTCTGTGCGTATCACTAAAACTACAAATTATCTCCCAAGTTTTAAAGAAAGGCCACCATAATTATATGTCGTTAAACCCGTTATATACTTAGCTTTTATTTGAATTAGTATAGTTTACCTATTTTATGAATTGTTAAATCCATGTGAAAAATAAGTGAGCTATATTTTTTTAAGCCGGCCAGGCCTAAATGTCGCGTCGTTTAGAGATGATCAATTGATTTTATTTTCACTTGTTCGTAAAATCGAATCGATGTAAAACAAATTTAATGCCTGATACGTATACATTTACAAATTTAAATAATGTTAATAGTGATTGTCACAATACATTCGTGTATTTTTTATTAACAAAAGGTAAAAATTTACGGACATAACATAAAATGGCCCATTTTCTCACTTAAATCGTTTAAGCCATTCAAATAAATGATTTTAAATGATTTAAGCAGCAATTCGAAAGTTTGTTCCATTATAGTAGTTTGCCAGCAGTGGTGCTTAGCAAATCTTCGTACAGCAAGTGTGTATGTTTGGGCAGCAACAGCCACAGCTCGAGCCACAGCATCCGCAGCCGCCGCAAGGTCCGCAGCCACCACAAGGTCCGCAACACATCTTTAAATATGCTTTTTGAATCACTATGCTGAGCCTCGACACAATTTTAATGTATTATCATTGATGCCGTCAGTTTTAAAGTGTTTGAATTTATTTTGCATCCTTGTCAGTAGAATAGCAGAAAATATATTCTGTGAGTTTTGTACTGAAATATGGGCCAAAATAATGTACATAATTCACTTGATAAAACCATACAAAAGGTGCCTGAAAAGCATTCGTGCTTCTTCACATGAATCACTGTACATTCGTCTTCTCAAAATGTATTTTTTTTGTGTCGCAACTCCACTCATCTCCCTGTTACAGTTTCCATTTGCTCGCTCCATGTTATCTTTATCCTCCTAGTACAGTTTAATTTAATATGCCGTTACAAACTGGGTTACTGGAGTAGGTACCTACACCAAACTAAATAACGCCGACGATCGCCTTATTGAATCTGCACGGAGAAGGCAATTTACATGTTTTACATTGATTAATATGGTCGTTCATGGTGATAGGACACGGAATTTCGATTTAAAAGAGTATTTCCTTTAAGGATTCGTAATATAGGTTCTTGTTTCTCAATTGGTTTAGCTGCTACTGAAATCCTCATTTTTATAAAAATACTTATCTGTGAATACATTGATAAGCGACTAATGTAAGCAAAGATTATGAAACGTTTACTATGCCAGACAATTCAGATTCGTCAATCTATCATGTCTGCTTAATTATACTGTTCATGGAAGTTCCGAAACCCATTGAAACCCATTTTTGTAAATACATATGCTTAGACAAAGTGTAACAAATTTGTTGTTTTCATTGTTTCAAATTAAATTTAAATGGAAATAGGTTTTATTATTTATTATTATATAAAACAAACACGACCTCTGTGGCGCAGAAGGTGCGATTTCCGCCGCAGGACAAATGTTTGTTGGAGTATTTGTCTCGGGTCTGGGTGTTTCTGGGTGTATAATGTATATATTTACAAAAAAAAGTATTATAAGTAGTATATCAGTCATGTGGTACTCATAATACAAGCTCTGCTTACTTTGGGGATAGATGATGCTGTGTGAAATCTTCAGGATTATTAAAATAAATATTAAAGGCTCACGTTGAAACATCTAACATACTAGGTGAATTTATCCACATACCTACCACCCTTATAATGTACACAGCCGAGCAATGTTGAAATGCACAAGTAATTACGTAGAGTTGTTAGCAGTGTCAACAAAATTCAATTAAATTTGAGAATGCTGTTTGTGTGTTGATGCAAATTAATATTATGTAGGTAGCTGGCAAGTTAATTAATATTTTAGGAAACGAAACATTTTGTACTCGATGGTAGTTTGTAGTAAGAGTATAGGTAGAGCATGTTTGAAATAGAA
The DNA here is from genome assembly GCA_948098915.1 of Lampropteryx suffumata. NCBI lineage: Eukaryota > Metazoa > Arthropoda > Insecta > Lepidoptera > Geometridae > Lampropteryx > Lampropteryx suffumata. The sequence continues at coordinate 14,793,288 of OX402557.1, read as the reverse complement.
GAATTCTGGGGTGACATTTATGTCAACGACATAAGATGTAATATGCATTGATTTACGACTCTATTGATAAAGTATACATACTATTACCCAGATGAATTTACACAACATTCGAGTGTAAAATTTCGTTTTTTTGGTATAATGTGAAGTATACTTCGTTGCTATGCCAAGTCTATGTGTTTTATAAAACTAATATTGAAAAATGGTTCATTATCTTGATGATTTTAATGTAATTAACGCATTAAAGAAACTTGATTCTACATAGTCCTTATAGATAGACTAGCTGTTGCTTGCGAATTCGTCCGCATTTTTTTTGAAAGGAATTTTAGCATAAATCTTTCCTCAGGATACTTTATATCTCTTTGCCAAATTTTATTGATTTTTCATTTTTTCATATTTTTCATGTTACAACAGTATTTTGCATTTTAAGTATCCAAACCATGTTCCTAAGAAATCTCACCATGCGTTAAAAAGTTCCCATACAAACTTTGACACCACATTTTACCCCTTTATTATGGTTATTTAAAAAATCCTGAAACATGTGTTCATATGTTCTACCAGGCAACTGTTGCATGGACTAGACTATATAAACAGAGAAGGGGCGTGTAGGTGTGGTGTATTTATATAATTACGTACTTACAAATATGTATAACTAAACAAATACTGATTTATGTAAATATTATACTACATACATATGTACTGCATAGATATAAAAATAAAGATAAACAGTCAAAAAAATCAACTATACAGAAATAACTAAGTATAACAGCACGACAAATAATGTTAACTAGTCATCGTTCCTATATATAATAAATACATTATAAATAATAAATAAATAAATATTAGTGGACAATGCACACAACACCATCTAGTCCCGAAGCTAAGCATAGCTTGTATTATGGTGACTAGATGACTGATAGAATACTTATATATTTTTATATACATAAATATGATACTTTATAAAACCCAGACACAGAACAAACACCTATGTTCTTCACACTAATGTATATCCTGGGAAAGAATCGACTTCTCAACCTACAGCGCAGAAGGCAGAGCTACTACCAACTGAGCTGACAGGACATTCACTGCAAATGTATTGCACTTACTGATTTCTTGGATTTGTAACTGAACGTTGAAATGTTTAATAAACCTAGATAACATATTACAAACCTTATTGTTTCTTCATCGTGTTTCCAAAACTTCAGGAGTTCGATTTGATAATATCAAAATCGAAGAGTTGGCTAAGGATGCGATTCTCTTAAAGCCTGGCTTGGTGCCTAATAGCCAACGGCCGTTAAGGCTACGTGGGATCATGCAGGCTCTCACTCCGCCTGAGCTTACACTTGCCCGTTGGTAAATTCAGATTGGGTAGTTTGAACGGGCTTTGCTATTTATGAAGGTATCTAAGGTATTATGGTATTTATATTAAGGTATTATGTATGGATATAAAAGTTCTTGTAAAGCCTTACATTTCAAGATGTTCTTTATCCTCAGTCTAGACTATTGAGTTTTTGAGTTCTGAAATTCAACAAGGAACCATTATAGTTTCGACATATCCGTCTGTCTGTGTGTCTGTCTGTCTGGCTGCCCTTAGTCTATTAAACTGATCATAACGTAAATTTGCACGGTTATATGTATTATTTCATATATTTGTGGCTCCTAGATAGTTATGAAATAAAAACACTGAGAAAATTATTTTTAGGAAAACATAAACAATTTTTTTATATATGTAACAAAAAAAAGAACCGTACTTTACATGTAAAGTACGGTTGTTTGTTTTATTTTACTACCCAATTGTGTAGCGAATCGTATATGTCTATCAAAGATAAGATAGATAAAGATAATATAAGATGTAAAATATAAGTTTTTTTGAACAGTTATTCGTTACACATACTCGTATTCATTTGATGAATCTTAAGCTTTGAAGTCGTTATTTTAAGTTTATCCTACTTAAATTCTGCATAAACTTTTCTCAAGCCATTGAGAAAAGTTTTTTCTCAATTATGGTACACGTTTTCATTTCGATGTCTCTTTTGTCACTGTCAAATGAATAGTTTCATCAAGGACATTGTATAGCATTAAGACTTAGCATCTAAGACTTTGATAAAGTAAATTTCAAATTCGCAGTTGTCAAAAATCTACTTGTCGTTAGTTGATAGATTTTTCTTTGCCGCAGTTAATATCACTGAAAAGAAAGAATTTAATAGATAGACCAACGTTAATATGGCTAGATTTTGAGACAGTTCCTGAATTTTTTTCTCTAGTAATTAATAAACAGTACCTACTTGAATAATTTTATGTAAGTTGTCCAAATAAGTGCAGAGTTCACTTAGCGAACGGACTCTTTGTATGGTAATAGCTCGTGTTTTAATGTTAATAGGGCTGTCTCATTTTTGTGAAATTATGTGTGACGGTGAACTAAATTTAACATTCACCGAAGCACAGGTTGGTGAATGAAAAAAATTTTTTTTAATTCAAATTGTTTTATTCAAAACTATTACAAGAATTGAATCGTCCTACATGCTAGGTGAATTTGGGTGCCAATTCCTCTTAACACTGTTTGTCTTGGTATTTTTTTATGTATTCAGTAGTTATCTTGTGAGCTTATAGATAGATAGAATAGAATAGAATATAACTTTATTGTACACCTTAAAAATAAAAACACAAAATAACAATTTAAACATGTTAGAGCTTAAGTTAGTGGTCTTGAGGTTTGGTTCGTGGGTTTGTTGGGTAATGACTTAAAAAGGAAAAAAACTAAATAAATAAATGTGTGTGTGTATTCATAACGCAACAAGATCAACACAACTGTATAAGAAACTCGTACATTATTTTATAACCAAACCTTTAGTCGTAAATTTCGAGTCCAATCAAACTCAAATAGGCCTTTATCTTCGGGTTACGAGCAGGTAAGACCTCACATGCCCCTATCAAGCTCGAAATACAGTTCTCGGGGCCAATTCCATTGATTACAAACCCTGAATCAAGTAAGCGATTTGTCTCAACCCTATCGTAAAGTATCCAAGCCTAGATTTACCCCAGACTCCGGATATATAAGTTCATAGGGGCGCGGCGGTGACGCAATTCTTGGTTGATTAAAGACCTTCATATTGTTACAGACAGGAACAATCTTGGAGGTTTGCCATCACTCAGGCTTTGTGTGAGATCCTATAACTCTTAAACTAAATATACTTAAAAAAAATGCGGGGCATTCTTTGGGAACTGCCGATAGAAGTGAAAACTAAGTAACTTGTGAATTGTATCGTCGAGCTATTATATTATTATTTTTGGTTTGTAAAGAAATGCTAATGACAAATTTAAACTTTAGTCCTTGATTATAAGTTAGTTAGTTTTCACCTACTTTCATACATAGCTCATGGGAAGCGTGCGGTGACGATGACGCGAGTTTCATGCTTTTTATTCACTCAAAAATTACATAACATATACTCGTATGTGTACTGTATGTGTTAACTTATATGTATACAGTGTGTATACATACACCAGTATACATATAGTTCATGGAAAGCGTTCGGTGACGATGACGCGAGTTTTTTGCTATTTATGAAATTTTATTTATGTTAGTTGCTATTTATGAAGGTATCTAAGGTATTATGGTATTTATATTAAGGTATTATGTATGGATATAAAAGTTCTTGTAAAGCCTTACATTTCAAGATGTTCTTTATCCTCAGTCTAGACTATTGAGTTTTTGAGTTCTGAAATTCAACAAGGAACCATTATAGTTTCGACATATCCGTCTGTCTGTGTGTCTGTCTGTCTGGCTGCCCTTAGTCTATTAAACTGATCATAACGTAAATTTGCACGGTTATATGTATTATTTCATATATTTGTGGCTCCTAGATAGTTATGAAATAAAAACACTGAGAAAATGATTTTTAGGAAAACATAAACAATTTTTTTATATATGTAACAAAAAAAAGAACCGTACTTTACATGTAAAGTACGGTTGTTTGTTTTATTTTACTACCCAATTGTGTAGCGAATCGTATATGTCTATCAAAGATAAGATAGATAAAGATAATATAAGATGTAAAATATAAGTTTTTTTGAACAGTTATTCGTTACACATACTCGTATTCATTTGATGAATCTTAAGCTTTGAAGTCGTTATTTTAAGTTTATCCTACTTAAATTCTGCATAAACTTTTCTCAAGCCATTGAGAAAAGTTTTTTCTCAATTATGGTACACGTTTTCATTTCGATGTCTCTTTTGTCACTGTCAAATGAATAGTTTCATCAAGGACATTGTATAGCATTAAGACTTAGCATCTAAGACTTTGATAAAGTAAATTTCAAATTCGCAGTTGTCAAAAATCTACTTGTCGTTAGTTGATAGATTTTTCTTTGCCGCAGTTAATATCACTGAAAAGAAAGAATTTAATAGATAGACCAACGTTAATATGGCTAGATTTTGAGACAGTTCCTGAATTTTTTTCTCTAGTAATTAATAAACAGTACCTACTTGAATAATTTTATGTAAGTTGTCCAAATAAGTGCAGAGTTCACTTAGCGAACGGACTCTTTGTATGGTAATAGCTCGTGTTTTAATGTTAATAGGGCTGTCTCATTTTTGTGAAATTATGTGTGACGGTGAACTAAATTTAACATTCACCGAAGCACAGGTTGGTGAATGAAAAAAATTTTTTTTAATTCAAATTGTTTTATTCAAAACTATTACAAGAATTGAATCGTCCTACATGCTAGGTGAATTTGGGTGCCAATTCCTCTTAACACTGTTTGTCTTGGTATTTTTTTATGTATTCAGTAGTTATCTTGTGAGCTTATAGATAGATAGAATAGAATAGAATATAACTTTATTGTACACCTTAAAAATAAAAACACAAAATAACAATTTAAACATGTTAGAGCTTAAGTTAGTGGTCTTGAGGTTTGGTTCGTGGGTTTGTTGGGTAATGACTTAAAAAGGAAAAAAACTAAATAAATAAATGTGTGTGTGTATTCATAACGCAACAAGATCAACACAACTGTATAAGAAACTCGTACATTATTTTATAACCAAACCTTTAGTCGTAAATTTCGAGTCCAATCAAACTCAAATAGGCCTTTATCTTCGGGTTACGAGCAGGTAAGACCTCACATGCCCCTATCAAGCTCGAAATACAGTTCTCGGGGCCAATTCCATTGATTACAAACCCTGAATCAAGTAAGCGATTTGTCTCAACCCTATCGTAAAGTATCCAAGCCTAGATTTACCCCAGACTCCGGATATATAAGTTCATAGGGGCGCGGCGGTGACGCAATTCTTGGTTGATTAAAGACCTTCATATTGTTACAGACAGGAACAATCTTGGAGGTTTGCCATCACTCAGGCTTTGTGTGAGATCCTATAACTCTTAAACTAAATATACTTAAAAAAAATGCGGGGCATTCTTTGGGAACTGCCGATAGAAGTGAAAACTAAGTAACTTGTGAATTGTATCGTCGAGCTATTATATTATTATTTTTGGTTTGTAAAGAAATGCTAATGACAAATTTAAACTTTAGTCCTTGATTATAAGTTAGTTAGTTTTCACCTACTTTCATACATAGCTCATGGGAAGCGTGCGGTGACGATGACGCGAGTTTCATGCTTTTTATTCACTCAAAAATTACATAACATATACTCGTATGTGTACTGTATGTGTTAACTTATATGTATACAGTGTGTATACATACACCAGTATACATATAGTTCATGGAAAGCGTTCGGTGACGATGACGCGAGTTTCATGATTTTTGTTTACCCAAAAAGTGCTCAACGCGCCTATAGAAATTTTCGCTTTTATAATTTTACTTTGGGTTTTTGACCCGCTCAAAGCTATGAATACTTTGCAGTGACATCTCTAAGAAGACAAAGTAAACACAGCCAGACATCGAATTTCTGAAATTTAGATCATACAAACCAGACACGTACCTAATCAAATTAATCACGTGGTTTGATAGTGTTATATGTGATTTAAAGGGTCATATCGAAGAATACGTGATCGGAATAGACTGCAATTAGACTTTAGATTCGCTGGCAGTTCACGTAGGAGATGTACGGTAGGAATAGAAGATGTGAAGTAGCTGATACATGGCCGGTTTGAAGATTTGTAGAAAGTTGCTACGTCTGGAGTATTTGTTAAAGCTACTGTATTTTGACTAACGCGAGAGCAAAGATGATCAACCGGTAGTCAAACTAAAAGTAATAAATAAATAAATAATGCCGGACATTTCACACAGTAATCTGGCCCCAAAGTAAGCAGAGCTTGTGTTAAGGGTACCACATGACTGATACACTACTTATATACTTTTTTTGGAAAATACATATTATACATAGAAACACCCAGACCAGAAACAAATACTTGCAGATCATACAAACATTTGTCCAGCGGCGGGAATCGAACCCACAACCGATTCAGCTGGATCTTGGCCGGCTGCGCCACAGAGGTCGTCTGTTTGGTTATAGGTGCTATCAAACGATGCGTCGACACCTTAGAGTTTTTAATGCTACTCATAAAAATAGTAAATCCAATAAGTAAAGAAGTATATTTGCCATTTCGCATTTATCAAGCAAGCACAATCTAAATGAAAATATGCACAGCCATTCAAACCTCCGCCAATTTGACGGCAGATTGATTCAATTGATTTCTTTTATTTCCGTACAACCGGATAAATACTTCAAACGGTTCTTCGGCGCCTCCACCAAAGTACGGTGATACCCTTGCTCTGAAACTTTCCTATTACCACACCGCGATCTGAAATAGCTACGTTAATTTGTATAGGTCTGGTTTAATTGGTCACCGTGATGTCTCCTGACATTTGAGGAAGCGAGAATCGCCCAAACCGGTCCCCTTTTTGGGGCGTGAAATTGAATCTTGTTGCGGGTGGAGGGTGCAGTGAAAACTTTAAATATTTAAGGGTTCTCTGGCAATTTAGAGGTGAGGTATTAATTTTACGAGAGCCATTGTACTCGTAAGGGGATATGTAGTCGTTAGCTTGTAATTCGGAGGCAGGTTGAGACGAGTCTTGGGTTCTGCAGTTTGTATTAATTAAAATTAGCAGCGCGTATCTCCCTCGTGAGCTGTTGTATGGTCTCGTAAAAAGTTATATCAGCTTTGATTATATGTCGGGAAAGTTAAGCTTTTACAACTTGAAGGTTTTATTGTTATTTTTACTCGTAATGTAAGGTTTTGAGATAGTGGTTTTTATATTAAGCCTTTATCTTCAAAGTATAGATTTAGTATCTATATGTATATTAATACGTGAAGCAAAAACTTAGTACCTACCCCTTTTTACGAAAATGGCACGCACGAAGGAGGATGACATTTTGCACACTTCTAGTTTATTTAGAGAAGGAGTGCAGAATGCTAATATTTTTTTTAAATTATGCGTTGAAAATACATTAATTATGGTCGAATTTCGACCAGTAGGCGACCACTAGTACTTAGTAATACCTAATTGTAACGAAATTTTCAATTTTACCAACGACAAAACTAAGAGAATAAATACTTTGTGTCATCACATCAAATTAAGACCAAATTTGCTGGTCTACCAAAGCCTTTAAATTTAATCACTCAATTTCTCTTCATCAAATATTTGACGAGCATATATCATGTTCTCTATGTCACTGTCTATTAAACTCACTAATATCTGGAAACTTCAAAATTTACAACAGAAACTCGATAATTTGGTAGAGTATCGATCGATATCTTTGTTACTAAGTTTGGTACAATGTGACCGCAAGCTGGGGTTACAAATGTACCTATCTGAAGTAGCTAAAGTAAACGTAGGTGTTCGAATACTTAAACGTTTAGGAACAAAAACAAAGTGATCAAAAAGTATTGCTAATATAAAGTGCCTTACTTGATTACTATTTGCAGAACAAGGCGAGCGAGCTAAGCGAGCGTGCCGCGGCAGCGGCTGCCGAAGCGCCAGAAGAATAAAACAAGGTCACGGTAGGAGCATAAGGACATATTGGTCCTCGTGCTCCTACCAATAGGAGAACCGAGAAGGAGCAAAAGGAAACGGTCCTCGTATCAACTACGGGCAAAACTATAATTGAATGTTGTGTTATGTAGTGTAGATGTACTACTTAACCTACCTATTACCTATGTATATAAGTAACTAACGACCCGCCCGGTTTCGCATGGGTGCAATGCTTATACTAAATATACTACAGAATGTCTAATGTGATTAGAAACCTCTAAAATTATCAGTGTTTCTCTACTATATTATGTACGTATTATATATATAAACGTGTTTTTTTTAATAGATAGAGTGATTTAAGAGGAAGGTTTATATATATAATACATGCATAATATAGTAGAGGAACACTGATAACTTTAGAGGTTTCTAATCACATTGCGGATTTTAAAGATCTAAGCAAACATAGGGACAGACAGACAGCGGGAAGCGATTTTGTTTTATACTTTGTAGTGATTACCATGAACTACAGCAGTTTCTATATCCTACTAATATTATAAATATCGCTATTGGATTAATGATCAAGTCAAAGTCAAATCAAAAGATACTTTATGTAATACAATCACAAGAATCAATTTGAAACGTCTAACATACTATTTAGGATCAAGGATCAAAATATCAATGATGGTGAATGTTTTTTAATAATATACGCAATAACAGCTGATTAAGAGCCCATTTTAATGTAACTTGGTATCGATATCGATTTAGACCTAAAATAATATATTAAGCTGCTTTTTATAAATGTATCTACCAAACGGGCAAAGCCACGACACTTCTGACAGGTGTGTTCAAATTGTACAAAGAAAAACCACAAAACTTTTGTACAGTTCATCTCTACTTGATTTGCACAGCTGCTTTCGTCTGCGACTGTGTTCTGAGTTCAGAGCAAGGGGTTCGGGGTCCCCAGAGAAGTCAATTTCATTAATACTGCGGTTCCTGAAACGCCTTCTTTAGGGGAGAGCACTACATTTTTAAATGTATTAACCGTAATTGAATACCTTCTGTTTTTCCACAGTGAATTGAGATTAAGATGTCTGGGGTATGCACTTTGGTAATTTGTTTCTCTTTAGGGACCATTATTTCTTGGAGGTGTAAATTATGTTTCTATTAAGTTTGCGAAGTTTCTTTTATTGAACATTAAAATCTAGATTTTGAAATTAGGCATTTTTGCAATGGAAATCATTATCTTTGAAAAAGTTACTCGGATTATTTATGAGGTCATTGATATCTACGTAGGTATACAAGTAGATTGTCTGTGATATAACATGTGATGTGTCCCGGGCGCAGTTGGATTGTATAATTAATTTTGCTTGAAGAAAAGCGGCTTCACTACATAGTATAAAGCAAAGTCGCTTCCCGCTGTCTGTCTGTCCCTATGTATGCTTAGATCTTTAAAACTACGCAACGGATGTTGATGCGGTTTTTTTAATAGGTAGTGTGATTCAAGAGGAAGGTTTATATGTATAATCTACCATATTATATGCATAATATGGTAGAAGAACGCTAATCATTTTAGAGGTTTCTAATGTGATGTCGTAAATAAAAAAAAAAATGTGCTTACATTACAAACGCTGGCTGAACCATACGGGATAGATCAAAATAATGTACTACAGTATTGTACCCGTGCGAAGACGGGGCGGGTCGCTAGTTACTTATAAACGCCTTTCAACTTAAACACTACCTAAACACTGCTTAATTTTAGCTCTGTCTCTGTTTGTCACTATCTTACAAAAAGAGATGGCACTATTTTAAACAGTGAATAGTTTTTAACAGAAGTTGAGAGACATTTTTAAGTAAGACCATTCGTATTTGAACAAATGTTTGTATGATTGCAAGTATTTGCAGGTTTTTTTCTATAAATAATGTATGTGCGAGTGAAAAAAAAGTATATTAGTACTAAAATTAGATTACTATGGAGCTTGATGATGCTGTGTGAAATGTCCGGCAATCAATATTTTTATTTTTATTTTAACTATTTCATCTTGAAGAATACAGTTCTAATTTTTTTTATAATAATAACAATACCGGACATTTCACACAACATCAACTGGCCCCAAAGTAAGCAGAGCTTGTGTTATGGGCACCAATTGACTGGTATACTACTTAAATTTTTTTTTGTAAATATATACATATTATACATAGAAACACCCAGACCCGAGACAAATACTTGCAGATCATACAAACATTTGTCCCGCGGCGGGAATCGAACCCGCAACCTTTTGCGTCTCAGCCGGACCTAAGCCCACTGCGCCACAATTAGGTCCAAAATCTATTTAAACATTGTAAGTACCCTTCATTTAATAACTTTACATAATACCCCACAACAGACAGTTATTCACTACACCCCAACATCTTAAAATCTTCAATGTATTTCTCGTCAGAAAAGTTAATAAGTTTCAGTGGTTATTATTCCAGCAAGCAGGGCAAACTCGGGTTACCAAAACACATTTTTTGTGTAAAGAAAATATGAAGGCTTACAGTTTCAGTTTTTTGTGCTGTAATCTTAAGAGATTACCTTAATATTCTTTTAAAAGGGGAAAGAACTCGAGGGAGAAAATAATTGTTTTTACAGTACAACAAACAATGCTTTTATAATGAAAACAAATTCGTTTTTTTGTAATTTTTTTACATATTCATATCTCTATATTTTCAAACTGATATATAGAATTCTGGCTCCTATCTGGCTCAGCGTATTAGCATTGCCATTCAACGTGGTAATGCCGCCAGTATCTTGGGAACGCTGCCCTCTGGCAGTGATCTAGATCAGTTGAGCTATCCATAGATCGTTTTAAACGGTCCTTAGATAGCTCAACTGTTTCACGTGTATTTTATATTATAGTTTATTATTTTGTACATTTCTGTAAATAAATGTCATTATAACTGATAATATCTTAATCTAACGATATCAAATGCGTATCAATGTACGAGTAGAACAGTTATCAGTATGATTTGCTCGCTGCAAACGTTCAGACGTCATGGCTGCTAGATACTTTTTAACCGTCGCTGTGTGCCTTTTCTTCGCTTCCGATGTAAGCGGCTTAGAAACCGTCAACGGAAGAATCAAGATCACCGTGCAAACCACCGCAGGCTGTGGTGATACAGTGAGGTTCATCGGAGACCAACTCGCACCAGTATACGACCTTTACAAGGACTATTTGGATGTTGAGTTTGTGCCATGGGGTCGCGCCCAGGTGTTAGATAACGGCACCGTACGTTGCCAGTTTGGAGTCAACGACTGCTGGGCGAATCGTCTTCACAGATGTGCGTTAAACTTGCTCGAGGGTAACCAAGACGCTCAGGTGCACTACATGACTTGCGAGTACACTACACCTTTCCCTTCGTATGTGCAAGGCAGCTTCCTGTGCGCGCAAGCCGTCGGCCTAAGCCTGGTCGATGCCGACTACTGCGTTTCCCACCCAGGTGACGAGCTGGATAGCATTGCACAAATCAAGGGCGATGCACTCACTGCTGCAATCAACTTCATTCCTTCTATTGTATTCAATGATGAAGTAGACCGGGCCCTGCACGAGCAGTCGCGTGTAAATTTGGAGAGCATGATCTGCTTAGCTCTCGCCGCAGACCACAATACAACGGTTACAGACTGCAGGTTTTAAGCGATCTCGCTTTAGTTCTAATCTGAGAAACTCAATTCCGGTGCGATCGTCGATTTGCAAAGTTTTTATCTTAGTTGCCCTCTGAGCGGGTGGTTTCCTTCTGCTTGGTTTTTAATAGAGAAACTTGAAGATAATTTGTGCATTGTGCTGCTGTAGTTTTCGACGATAAGCTAAAGGATAGTAGAGATTTCCTGAGGTTATGATAATGATAACTATTCTTTGATTTGTTGTTTTAATAAATTGTTTACATATATTTTTAGTTTTGATTTTGACTGTAATGTGTTTTTAACTTATTGAAACTATTGAAACATAAGGTAAAATTATTTTTGTAATTAAAGTTACGCGACACTATCGTATTAAAGGCTAGCAATAAAAAGCAAATTTTAGGTAAATTTCGAAATGTTTCCAAAAAAGTATACCTAACACGTACGTGTACATATAAGTTCTTCATCTTCGTCTCATTTTTTTTAAATTAATCAGTATCCAAGCATATATACTGTAAATATTACGTGGCTTGTATTATTAAGTACCCGTATTGTATTTAAAATGATGTCTAAATAACCAATAATAGTGCACCTATTCGTATTTGTAGACAGCGCATTGTGTACGAGATTACAATTGAATGTGACCATGTTTAAGGATCAAAAATATTATACATAAAAATACAAATTACCTACTATTCCGCTTTCTTCTACACCGTGTCTCTTTAGGAATAGATTCCTAATGAGACACGGTGTCGACGCATGCACCTCCCTCCCGCCCTCAATTGAAAACCATGCAAAACCTTGGACACAAACAAGGAAGCGCTCACCATGCAACTTCAAAGCAAATTATTTTTGAAGTTGCATATGTGGGAGGGACTTCCATGCGTCTGCATCGTGTCTTATTAATTAGGAAAAGATTGGCGAAAAAGAATCTTAATTTTATCTTAGATTATCTGTATTAGATACATATTCAGATTAATAGGTTATAGTTTAACATTTTAAACTATATCCACTAGGAATTATAGTTTAAAATGTTAATATCATAGATAATTAGTCCAAAATACGTTACAGAGTTACATTACAGAAGTATGGAAGAGGAGACAAAAAAAAATATAAACTAGTGACTAATCTCACCATCGACTGTTGATCAAATTGTACAACCATTGACTAATGACACCATCTACAGTTGAATGGTTTATTCTCTGGCTAGAACTCGGTAAAAAAAATTATAACTTAATAACTTTTTAAATTTTCACTTTCACGACCTTACTCTTCTCAACTTGAACACAGCCTAAGCGCTGTTTAAGATTCGCCCTGTCACCATTTACTAACTAGATCTGTGTCTGACATGTTTTAGCATATTTTGAGATTTTGATAAACACGGGCTGGGCTTTACTCACGTATTATTGAGTCGAAAGTCGAACGTTTATCAAAATGTATAGTACAACTTACGAAAGTTTTGAAATTGAAATATTTTGAGATATTGGTTAAAAGTGCATAAAATTCTAGAAATATCTATTCAATAAATAAAATTTACATTTTAACATATTTTGAACAGTGATTTAAAAATGTTACTCTAGTTTGAGCTTTGATGTAAGCAAAATATATATAGTCTTATTTTTAGAAATATTAGCTAGTCTGGAGAAATAAAATATGCCTATAATATAATAAAATATGACAAAACATGATTCTTAGTACTGTTGATAAGAAACGACTTACTCTAAATTGATTAAGAAATATGGGATTAGATTATGGTTTAAATGATATCTAAGTAAGATTAAGATTGGAAAATTCATTAAAATTTTCGATTACAATTACGATTATTTTCTGAAAGGAATCAAATTTAAGTAGGTATATCTAATTACAGTAAACATACATTTAGTAGGTTTTTTTTTTATTAAGTTATAAAACGGTAGTTATATCATCATCATCATCATTGGCCTTCGTTCATCTGTTGTAGATGATTTAGATGGCGTCGGTAAAGTTACGGAGCAGTAAATTGTAATTGAAAACTTTCGTTCATGGATCCACACCAGCAAGCTGAGGTGGGTGAAGTTTCTTTTCCACTGACGTGACTCTGCCTGGGATTCTGTTTAATAGTGCAGGCCTTCCCAGGTACCCACACTAACCTCTCGACCTTGCCGACAGGTCCCGCAGGAAAGACGAATCAGTACATGCGGTGTCGGTTTGGTTGCAGGTGCATAACGGCTAGCTCTTCTATTAGTCAGCTGGGGCACTAATCCCCAATAATTTGAAGACTATCGCAGTCGTCTCCATCATCAGTCTCCAGGCAGCACTCACCTGGGATCAGTTTCACGTAGAAATCCTCACTCGATTTGTTATATAGTTCAGCGTAAAATACCAACCCGATTTTACAGTCAGATGCGGGTGCTGAGCCATTTTTAATGATCCCCAGTTGATCGTTATGGAGTACAGCAGATGTTAAAGGTAAAAAACTTATAAAATAAAATTTATTTTGTAAAAAATCATCTGAAGGTGTTATGTCATCACCAAATTGTACAACCATTGATTCATTATCAATGGTTGAACAATTTTGAGACAAAAAAAATTATAAACTAGTGACTAAACTCACCATCGACTGTTGGCCAAATTGTACAACCTTTGACTAATGGCACCATCGACAGTTGAATGGTTAATTCTCTGGCTAAAACTTGGTAACAAATTTTACATTATAAACTAAACATCTCTCTAACTCGTCAAGTTCCGCTTGAGCCGAGCGTGCAAGCGAGAGCGCGGAACAAGCGTTAGAGAGGCATGATCGCGTTCGGCTTGTGACGCAGTATGCAATTTATCATCAATGTTTTCTTATGACGTTATCACGTAAAATTATCGTCTGTAAGCCGACTTTACAGACAAATTTTTTTAAATTAAATCAGATATTAATTTGTTTAATAGATAGGCAAGTTTTGATAGAAGTCAGTTTTTTTTTTCTAATTAGATATTGTTGCCGCCTGAGACACAGAAGGTAGCAGGTTCGATATTCTCTGCGAGGCAAATGTTTGTATGATCTTCAAACATTTGTCTCGGGTCTGGTTTGTTTTTCAACTTATAATATTTATACATTTACAAAAAAAAAAAAGTATTTAATTAGTATATCAGTCATGTGGTTCCCAAAATACAAGCTCTTCTTACTTTGGAGCTAGATGATGCTGTGTCAAATGTCCTGCATTATTTAATTACTTAAGTACAGAAGTTTATTTAACAATTAAGAAAGCATTTCGGCAATAAAACATTAATTTTTAAATATATCCCGCATGACCTTTAAATCATGGTATCCCAAAGACATTATTCCGTTATGGACGGCCTCATGAGCCAATAATGCTGGGACATTAAGCGATTGAAAAATGTCACAGGCCACTTTGCAACGCCAATGCGCTACATTAACCACGGTTCGGAACAGAGTAGATACAGCTAGACAAGAAACTAAGTATTCCATCGTATATACTCGCTTATTGATTGCGAAGCTATTTATGATTCAGTAGTCAGTACCTACTCACATTCATAACATGACAAAACGAAACTAGTCATTATGCAAGCTGATGACTTACCTATCAGCTTCCATGAGCCTAGTTGAATTAAGGAAACTAGCTAAGGAAAGATGTCTTTCATAAGTAAAACGTCAACATAGGGAAATAATAAAGAAGTTACACTTCTATGCAATGTACCTAGTAGTGTATTCTATGGTTTACAAAAGGCCGCATACAATATTGAAACCGCTGAATTATGATGCAAGCGCTTTAGGGGAAATTTGGTTATTTTCAAAGTGAATTTGAATGTGCTTTTGACTGAGTATTTTCTGAAGTGAGAAAACTTCCTGTCGAACGTGGTATTAATCAATGAGAAGCGAGCATACTCTGAGTACCAAACTATTGAGGGGTCTGACTGCTCTAACTGATGGATAAAGTAGCACAATTTTAAGGCTTCAGTTTGGTTGATATCTGCAATCCGTCTTTATATCCTAGCAAGTTCCTTGTGCTGTGCCACATGTAGGTCATTTTGAGAGCACGTACTCTACTTACGTGTGTGCACCACATATGGGACAAACCACCATAGAAATTTCTTTCAATATTAAAGAGTACCTACACGTGTGAATTTCGTATCGTATTTTTTTTGAACAATGAATTAGGAAAAATAACTGAACAATGTCCAGGGGACAATACAGATCATTTAGGGGGCTAAATATGATTTTATGTTAAATAATTTGTCATAATATAATCTTTTTTTAATTTATTATAAAAATCGTGTTTGCACGTGAGGGGTGTTTAAAGGTACCTAGCACTTTGTAGCTACATTGAAAACGTGCTAGGTCTGAGATACATACTTAAGATTCTTTATAACACCCAGATACAGAACAATCACCTACGTTCATAACACAAATGTTTGTCCTCGGAGGAAATCGAACCTACAGCGTAGAAGGCAGAGCTACTACCAACTGAGCAGAAAGGTGAGTCAAAGACTAATTGCAAAGTCCATTTGCATTTTAGACAACTGAGACTGTTTAAAACATATTTTATACCTATTTTATAAGCAGAAAAATACGTTGCACCTACCTATGCTTGTGGCTTTTTCTGTTTAACTGTTTAACTGTTAAACAGTTTTTTGACACAGAAATTCGTGTGGCAATTTTTATAATGCAGTGCACCCCTCACCCTACCAGCTAAACTGCTATTTCGCGATAACTACCTGAAAAGTTATTGAAGTACAGCATATATGATAAAATTATCAGAAAACTATCACGGCTAGTTAGTCTTTACGAGTGCTAAATTTTAAGTAACAGCCTGCTGCGTAAACCCTAAAAAATCATAAAAGTTTCAAACGAAGTCCCTGTAGTTTGCCAACTAGTTAGTTTTTCATTAGTTTGGGAATCAGTAAGTCAAGTAAAGACAACAAAGACAAATGGTCAGTCATCTTGTTCTAAACTGTCTTCGAAACAGTTTATTGTGCGTGGCCTAACACGCGCTTAGCCTACTTATTTTTGAGCTTAGATAATGTATGAATGATATTAAGATAATATTAATGTACAACCCAGTTACAACGTAGCAGCATGCACATATAAAGTTAACATAAAAACTCATATAAGACAATAAAATTGACAACATGTAGTTACTCGCATATATGGGAGTATAACTATAACTGTTTAACTGTTCTAGAGCGCTTCTCTGATATTAAGTCTGTAAAGCATAACTACTATACATATGTATAGCTGCTATATAATAAACTAAACTATATTATGCTAAAACTACCATAATTCTCACTTATTCTTATACACTTATATTCTTTTATTCTATTTCACGTCTTGTAAATGAGAACCTAGGGTTCAGTAAACATAAGCTTTGACAAACAGGCTTAGAAACACTATTAACATATGCTTGTTAAAATTTTCACGAAAAAAAAAATATCTATCTAATCGCTTCTATAAAATAGATGCGACGATAATGAAAATGTAGCAGACCTGTCAATTGGACAAGACACGTGTGTAGGATAACAGTTGATGGACAAAAATAATTACATAATAAATAAATAATAAATAATTACAATACTAATCGGCGCAGCAAGAGGTAGAGGCCCAATGAAAAAGAGATGGGAGGACGTCTGCACCAGCCTGGATGTCCAAGGGTCTAAAAAGAACAGAGATTTGAAGAAAGAAATGGGAAGCCTACATTGGTGTAGATACGACTGTTACTAAGGCAAGGGCTGGCTTTAAAACCTAGGATTCACTGAATCCGGCTCGAAGGACCAAAAAATGTAGCAGTAGCACTAAGTTAGTACGTCAACGATGAAGCGTAAGCAGGGTGGCAGACGATCGTGGCCACAATAGGAGGACATACAACGATACACTATACAGTTATGTAAATATCATTATTTTTGCTGGACCATATATGTCCCATATATTTTTCGTATAGAAAAGTATTACTGCCTATTACATAATTAAATTGGTACGTAAAGTAGTAGCTACAGTATATAATTAATGCTACTCTCCTCTTCCGGTAAATTCACATTCAAATATTTTTATTCAACACCACAAGGATTATTTTGAAACTTCTTACATACTAACTGAATTTAGGTGCCATTTCCTCACCCAAGTCCGAGAAGATGACTGCCACATTTTCATTTTCGTGATTAAATAAATTAAACATTCAATAATGCCGGACATTTCATACAGCATAATTTGGCCCCAAAGTAAGCAGAGCTTGTGTTATGGGTACCAGATGACTGATATACTAGTTATATACCATTTTTTTTATAAATTAATACATTTTTATACATAAAAACTATTTTATAACATAGAAATTAATCTGTTATACCAGTATTAATAAGTTTTGTCAGCCTGGGAGCGCTATCTTATTGTAGCTACGAGTAACTTATAGCTTTCAAATGAAAGTAGCCTTACTATTACGATTGCTCTTTAACGCTATTAAAACTTTGTAATTTTTTGGTGTAATATTAAAGTAATTGCTTAGCAGAGTTGAAAGGCTAGTATATATTCTAACAGGTGGTAAGTCCCTAGAAGCAGAAAAAAACCACGAATCAGCTACATGAGTCACATTAAGGAGGTAGTTGTTAGGGCTTTAAGCCCTGACAACAACCTCCTGAGGAGATCAAGAATTCTACTCTCTAGAGAGGAACAGATGGAAAGAACTTTTTTTTTATTATATTAAAACAAATTTTATATTTGATGCTACTGACAATTTCTTAAATAATAAATTCTAATTTTGTCTGACATCAGACATCTCGGATGAATGGTTTGGTACCATCTGACGGCCAACTCTACCAACGCCCGTGTACTCGGCTTCCTGTTACATACTTCTGTCCTTTTTCACGAAATTGCTATCACAGATTGCAGAATACTGAGAGAAAAGATGTTACACATAAAAAAAAATACCTTGCATGCAAAAATAAAATATGTAGGAACATATCTAAATTTCACAATGTTTAATGCAAAAAAAAAAATCTCGAACTACCCTATAACACTATAATAATGAAAACCACGGAGCGCAATTTGAACCTCGCACAACACAGCTAATAACCTTATGGACTCATAAATAGAAAGCATTTGCATCCAATTGGCGACGAGTAATGGTAGCATTGTAAACACAACGTAAGCGCAGGCATTAACATGGCATTATGCAGATACAGTATGCCTATAACAATGGCTTATGCTGTAAAACCACTCGGTACTAGAAGATCGGAATTATTCTACCGATTAAAAAGGAATTGGGTACTACGAAATCTATCGAACTAGTATTATAAAAGAGAAATTTTGTGTCGATGTTTGAATTCATTTTCTTATCATGTCACTTGTAATTTCAGTGTGGTGGAAGGATTTAAGCACGCCTCAGTGGCACTTTGGCTTGTCTTTGAACTTTTTAGGCTCTACGATATGCCAGTATCTTCACGGTGTTTTCTCTCGCCATTTAAGAGTATTAGCGCACATATTTCGATTAGAAAAAATATTGGTGCACTGGATTCCAACCCATGACCATGGCGGGCTTCTACCACTAGACCAAGTTCTCTCTTGATGTTTGGATGTTTATTATGTGTTTATGACTTCATCACGCCCTAACAGTTTTTGATGAAATTTTATATAGGAGGTAGTCTGTTTTCTTGAATAGTATATAAGCTTCTTATATAGGTGCATATACAAATTTTAAGATGTTATTTAAGTATGTTTTTATCACCTAAACAACTGTAAGCCACCTAATCAACGACGTAATCTTATGAACGCGAGCGGCTTTGATCGGTCTGTGGATCAAACTCACCCTAATGAAGATTCTCTAGATAAATCGTACAGTGTCGGTGCAGCATGCAGCATCGACAAAAATAATACGAGAATAAAATCTGTATTTATCAAAATGTACAACTCATATAAAATGTTATGAAGAATTTTTTTTTAAACTTATCTCTATTTTTGAGGTACTCATATCTATTGTCCAGTTGGTAAAATCTACAGTCTACAAATATTATGACTATTTATATCAAAACTTCTTAGAATATAAACCTAAATAATAATAATAATACCGGACATTTCACACAGCATCATCTGGCCCCAAAGTAAGCAGAGCTTCTGTTATGGGTACCACATGACTGATATACTACTTATATACTATACTATACCTATACATTCAGACCCGAGACAAATACCTGTAGATCATTCAAACATTTGTCCCGCGGCGGGAATCGAACCCGCAACCTTTTGCGTCACAGCCGGACCTTAGCCCACTTACTTAGTTTTTAGTACACATTTTTATATTTATTTTTATTTTAACGTGTTTGACCTTAAGTGTTTTACAATGCATTCCATGTCAAAAACAAGATGATGGATAGGCATAAGATAAATAAAGGATCATAATGTATTTGACAGACATTTCAGCTCTGTTGGTAGTAGCTCTGCCTTCTACCCAGTAGGTTGAGGGTCGACTCCCTCCCAGGACAAACATTTGTGTGATGAACATCGACGTTTGTTGTCTATCTGGGTGTGATAATTATTTTAGTCATCTGGTTCTCATAGTACAAGTTATGCTTAGTTTGGGGCCAGATGGTGTTGTGTGAATTGTCTACCAATATTTTTTATTGTCATTTATTTATTGGTATTTTATTGATAGATTGGCAGAAACTAGTCACTTCAAAATATCACTATAAGGTATACCTGTAATACCATAATAATAATAATAATAAATAATGCTTGACATTCTACACAGCATCATCTAGCCCCAAAGTAAGCAGAGCTTGTGTTATGGGAATCACATCACTGATGTACGACTTATATACTTTTTTGGTAAATACATACCTACATAATTATGCATAGAATAACACACGAACCCGAGACATACAAATATTATACACTACCTGGTGCCCGCGACTTCGTCTGTGCAGGATTAGTATTTCGAGAAGCTTATTTTTTTCTCCAATGTCCTATCTATCTTTATACCATAATTCATCAAAATTGGTTCTGCGTTTTAATCGTGAAGGCGTAACAGACAGACAGAGTTACTTTGAGAGACCCTTGCTCAAAGTTTATTTACTTTAAATACCAGAAGGGTTAAAAGTATTTATTTTAATATAAGGATTAATTTGTTACTACCACTTTTACCACATCAAATAAACACATTTTTTATACAAAAAAAAAAATATTATTAAAAAATTAAATTATAAATTTTTATTGTATTTATGGTTCACTATTTTGACGATAATGGATTACACATAAAAGATAGGTATATTCGCGGGTTTTTTAGGATCATTTAAGATAAACATTTCCATTGTAAATTATATACGTGTAATTCTAACAGCTTTTGCAGATGGCAGATTTTTTTCCTACTTACTTGACACTTATCGTTATATTTTAGACAATTCACACAATATTTTTATAAATTATAGCCTATGTGTTATTGTGATGTATAAGTTATATTATTGTTAAGTTTCATTAAAATCCATTCTGCAGTTTTTGCGTGAAAGAGTAACAAACATACATAAAAACTTTCGCGTGTATAATATTATAATAGTAAGGATATTAAGGATTACAAAATATTGTACATGGCGTGTACATACATGCTAGAAACTTACTTTGTAGGAGATAGGCTATTGTTGACTTGATCTGCGATAAGTGTGTAGGTAGATAGTGTACATGGTTGAGCTCCAACTCCCAACTACCCTGAATTTGTTACAATATCCAGTGAATTTTAAGTACAATCGAGCGAGTTTTCATAGTAACGGTACAAGCAAGCAGGTGAAACGTTTATAGACTAGTGGGTGCCTTCATATGCAGTTTGCGCTTGGTTATTGGCGGCTGTAATAGTACCTATTATTTAAGCTGTGGTTATAGTGTATCAGTTGTGGTGCCTGGATGGGATATGCTGATGCAGCTAGACGTTCCTGTAAGCCAAGATTAGGTCATTCAGGAGAATAGGGCTTGGGAATTTTGGGTGGATAACATTATACACTATCATTTTCAAGTACCAAGTACGTAACAAGACTTCTTGGTGATTCTGCATTCCTATTACAATCTTCTTATGCAGATATTTCCGGATACTTAAACTTCACTTGTAACTTTTTTTTTATAGCAATGGTGGCAAACAAGCTTGCGGCCTACCTGATGGTAAGCGGTCACCAAAACCTATGAACGCTTGCAACACCAGAAGCATCACATGCGTGTTGCTGACGTATAAGAATTTTGGGTAACTTGATAAATTAAAAGTTATGGCGGTTTACGGGACTACTGATCAACACATTTGTCCCGCCGCGGGAATCGACTTGCAACCTTCTGCGTCAGCTGGACCTTCCAAACCCAAACATAGTTTAAAAATGTATCAAGTTTCTGCTCGAGTCCACCTGCTATAGAACTCATTCGAAAAACAAGAGGGGAAATAATACTGGCATATTTACACACAAACGTTCTATAAGCATGCATTTTTATTCTTGAGTCACCATGGAGGGTGCATACCAAAACACACATATATTTTATGCCATAAATGAAGAAGGGTAGGTGAGGTACCTTTCTACTCTCAGGTGAGCCGAATGTAACAAATAGAGGTGCCAGAGAAATAATTCCACACAGATGTGCCTTATTATTGGTAAAATCATCTAAGTGAATATCTTGAGATTTACAATACAATAAACTACCTATATCAGTCATGTGGTACCCCTAACACAAGCTCTGCTTACTTTGATGCTGTGTAAAATGTCCGGCATTATTAATTTATTGTTTAAATATGTATCTATTGTTTAAACCAAATTTTAATGCCACGCTAGCTATTTATGACATTATAAGATAGATGGTGTATGTTTTACTATTATGTTTAGTTACTAGCAAACCGCCCCAGCTTCGCACGGGTGCAATGCTGACGCTAAATATACTACAGAATGTCTAATGTGATTTGATACCTCTAAAATTATCAGTTTCTCTACTATATTATGCATGTATTATACATATAAACCTTCCTCTTGAATCACTATATTTATAACTATAAAGAAAACCGCATCAAAATCCGTTGCGTAGTTTTAAAGATCTAACATAGGGATAGACAGACAGCGGGAAGCGGCTTTGTTTTATACTATGTAGTGATGTCTAAATCCGTTGCTTAGTTTTAAAGATTCATAATTCATAATTCATTTATTGTGGAACATAGGTATAATACAGGTTTTATTATTTGGTAAGTTCGCTATGCTACCATTTGATAAATGGTGTACAATATTTTCTAACAATTTGAGACATTTATAAAAAAATAACTAGGTAACATAATAATAATTCAATATAAACGTCACTTAGGAATATTACATATTTAAATTTAAGTCATTTTATTAATTCAAATACGTTATAAAAACATTTAGCTTGTAACCAGGTCTTGAGTTCCTTAATAAATTTATTTAATGGTAATTTTTTTATATAGTCAGGTATGGAATTATATACATTTCCGCATATTGCATAGCTACTATTTATATACATACTCGTCTTTGGAACTTTAGGCAATACAATTCTGTCCTGGTTTCTTGTGCTTCTATGATATACCTCACAAACAGTTGATTGTGCTTTCTAACAAACAAAGCAGACTCCAGGATATACATACAAGGTAGTGTGAGAATATTTAATTGTTTAAAGAGTGGTTTGCATGATTCCCAGGGCGGTATCCCGCCAATGGCCCTTACACATTTTTTTTGTGCGATAAATGCTCTTTTTAAGTCTGTTGAGTTTCCCCAAAGAATCAAACCGTATGTGAGTACCGATGCTACATAACCATGATATGCTTGAAGTACTGTGGCTAAGGACAACGTTTTTCTCAATCTCCGCAGAGCATAAACAAATCTGTTTACTTTGGAGCATACTTTGTCGACCTGCATTTTAAAATGTTTTTTTAAATGTTAAATGTTTATCTAAGACTATTCCTAGAAACGTTGTCCTATCAGCCTCTGAAATGTTGATATTTCCATTTGAAATGTTTTTCAGAGGCTGGTTTATACGTGCATAGGTCAAACCGTATCCAAACTGTATATAATTTGTCTTTGTCAAGTTTACATTCAAGTTATTAATGTCAAGCCATTTAATTATGCATTCTATAGTATTATTTATGTCAATTATGTAATTATTAATGTCAGTGTTGCGATTAGATGTAAATATTAAAGAAATGTCATCAGCAAATAATATACAGGGCTTAGAAGTGATGTCAGGAAGATCGTTAATATATAGAAGAAAAAGAAGAGGTCCCAAGACACTTCCCTGAGGCACTCCAACTTTGTTAGGTCTGTAGGTAGAGCGAACAGATGCTAATTCATTATCGTTATTCAGATCGGTTATTTCGACACATTGTAGTCGATTGTCCAAGTACATTTTTAACCAACTAAGGGCAGGTCCACGGATACCATACATTTCTAGCTTAGTCAACAAAATATCGTGAGAGACATAGTCGAACGCCTTTGACATATCGAAAAAAATAACTGTAACGAATTCTTTGTTATCGATGCCGTCTATTACTTTTTTAACAAGATTAAAACAAGCTAACGTTGTGGATTTACCTTGCTGGAACCCGTATTGTTTCTGTTTCAATATATTATTTTTATTAATGAACGATTGTATGCGTCTTTGCATGGCTACCTCGAAGACCTTAGATATTACAGGTATTAATGTTATGGGTCTATAATTGTCTAATTTTGACTTATCACCTTTCTTGTATAGGGGTCTAACAATTGATTTTTTCAAAAGCATGGGAAAGGAACCCTCTTCAAAAGATAAGTTTATCAGGTACGTTAATACTGGGGTTATCTCCATTGAACAAGCTTTCAAAATTTCAAGAAAACAAGATCTAACATAGGGACAGACAGACAGCGGGAAGCGGCTTGGTTTTATACTATGTAGTGATGTCATAATAACCACAATTTGTTCAAATTGCTCAATCAAAATACGGGTTGAATCGAAATATAATAACACATGTATAATAATCCTTATCCAAAATAGTATCACTATCAAGGTTAATTTTGTAATAAAAATATTTAAAGAAATTTTATAATATGCAGTAATAATATACCTATGATAGTGACAACTAAAAATACTTGAATACACTAAAATATGTTCAATCTGTGTTCACGTTACAATTAGAACTCGAATTAGCACCCGTGCAAAGCCAGAGCGGAAGCAGCAAATCCGCTAGTCTGCCTTTATATGAATTATCATATTAAAGTACCTGTAAAATACATGTATACTTAGTCAGTAGGATATCTTTGGGATTGTCTTAACTTTCACAGGGTTTTTTTTTTATCGAATAAATTAAATAATGTTTTTGAATCGACTCATTTGGCACCATGATCCTTGAGTATCTTGAATTAAATTGCCAATGTCATTATATAAGCAGCTTGGCTTGCAATATTGAGACTTATGTGTGATCTTTGACAAATGTTAAAATATTTGTCAAAGAGCCACTAACTACCAACCATTGATAAGAGTAGGTCAAAGTGATGTTTTTTTAGCTAGATTATCATCGTAATGCTAGATTTATAAATAAAATAATCCCTACTAATATTATAAACGCGAAATTAACTTTGTCTGTCTGTTTGGAACGTTTTCACGCCTAAACTACTGAACCAATTTTGATTAATTTTGATAGGACCTTGGACCTTGAACCTTGGACATAGGACTGCTTTGTATGTAGGTACTACGCGTGCGAAGCCGCGAGCAGCAGTTAGTATAATATAAATAATGACAGATAATGCAAAACAACAACATCTTGCCTCAAACTAAGCACAGCTTGAATTATAGTGAGCTGACTATAATAGAATCCATATATATTTTTAAACACATACTTATGTTATTTTTACACCCAGACACAGAAAAAATACCTATGTTCATCACAAACATGTTTATCCTGGGAGGAAATCGAATACCCAACTTACAGCGCTACCTACTGAACTCAGAGGCTAGTCATAAAGTTTCGCTTCTTGGCTTATTCCTATTAATTTAATACATCGATGTTTCTTACGATAATAAATAAAAATGTATAAAATTTAAGGTACTGTATGCGGGCTCGTTGGTAATACTTTTCAAAAGAAACACTGGCGATTTCCGAGATTTCACGAACTAGGACGAGCGGCGCAGGCGCAGTTATTAGAATGTTCGTATTACAGTTCATAAAAAATGTATTAGTATTTTTTTTTTCATTTTCGATCCCATTCCCAAAATATCGAGATAAAGAAATCTGTTCAGGAAACATTGGTTAGTTTTGGAAACTATTGAAGCATTCTACCTTACTTAAACTCTCTTCGATCTCGTAGTTGTGAATAATTGAAGATGTGTGGTAGCCTACGTCCGCTCGATCGATACCGTACAAACTCTGCAAACAATACTAAGTAATCAATGCGCTTTAATTAACAATCTACATCGATGCATGAAAGCCTCACTAATGATGTTATTATAGGCACTTATAATGATGTGCCTATAATAATGATGCATTATAATGATGTTATTCTTCTAGGCACTTTTCTCTGAAAGTGAGTTTCTTCTTCTTGTGTCATTATATTTCGAACCACTGATGATGATGATGATGATGTAAATGCACAGTGATGATGTAAAATGCGCTTCAGACGTTTTTAGACAATTGGCAAATTTATTCGTACTTTTAGATTCTTTGGCATACCGGTTTCCACTCAAAAGTGTGCTGGGGTGTTATATTTTATTATAATTCTATTATTACTGTAATATAAATAAATAAAGCTATAAATAATTGCACGCCCATAAAGGGTAGATTACATTGAAACTATATAGTTTGTAACATCTTTTTAAAAATGTAATGATGCAATAAATATACTTTGACTTTGGGGTGACATTTATCTCAGTTACATCTACCTATCTATATATATATATATCTTACCTTTAAACGAGCAAATTTTGTATATATGTATTTAATATACTAGCTGTCCGCGCGCAGCTTCGCCCGCGTTGAAGATTTTTCCTGAGACAAACCGGGATAAAAATTAGCCTATGTCACCCGGGGATAGTGTAGCTTTCCAACAGAAAAATATTTTTTCAAATCGGTCCAGTAGTTTCGGAGCCTATTCAATACAAACAAACATATAATCAAATCTTTCCTCTTTATAATATTAGTATAGAAATAATCTGATTCTCAGAAACGGCTCCCAACGATTTTCATGAAATTTAGTATACAGGGGGTTTCGGGGGCGTTAAATCAACCTAGCCAGGTGTCATTTTTAGTTTTATCCGTGTTATATACCGAGCAAAGCTCGGTCATCCAGGCACTAAGATATAAATTGTAATGATTTTTTTAGAGCTTCATAAAATAGTTTGCCTTTTTATAATATCAGTACGACTCTAGTTCCCAAATCAATTCATAAATAATTACGTTTTAAAAACTTAAAAGAAAACCGACTTCATTGGATACAATTTGAGAGCATAACATTATTTTATGGAAAGTAGATGTATTTTGTTTATAAATAATATGGGTAGACCAACTAAACGCACTGCTCTGCACTGCAGGTAACGAAAATATCATCGATGTATACAATTTTTAGATATTGGTTGCTTTTTTTGGGAAGTAAGTATATCGGGGAAGTATACCCTTTGAAACAAAAAAATTTGAAATCGGTTCAGGCGTCTTTGAGAAATCGATGAACATACATAAAAAAAAAAGATTCCGACGAATTGAGAACCTCCTCCTTTTTGATGAAGTCGGTTAATAATAATAGTGAGTTATTTTCTCTCAAACATCATAGATTACATGCTTATCTAATTGTGTCGTATTTAGGTTCAGCTCTTTTGTGAGAGACTGGAGCCTGAGATAGGTTCAAAGAAACTGTAATGAATGTCACCAGGTCCCCACACCACGGCTTTATTGAACTTTTATGACAACCGTAGGTATTAAAGTAACAAAGTTTTAAGTACAGTAATTTAAGCTTAGCGCCTCAGCACATTTTGTCTATGATCGAAAATAGGATACTGATATTACTAGAGCTGTTACAACAATTATGTATAACTGATATAGGGTTATCATGAAATTTATAAAATAGTTCGGAAAATAAAATAAAAACTGTACAACCCCATCGCGTTAACCTATATATTCTTTAATGACTTTATTGAATATTCTATACAATATTTCTTATCACGATGTATAAACTATTCTTGGAATTCATTTTGAAAACATAGTCAATTTGCAAATCAGACTTAAAAAATGACATGACTT
This sequence comes from Lampropteryx suffumata, assembly GCA_948098915.1. Classification (NCBI taxonomy): domain Eukaryota; kingdom Metazoa; phylum Arthropoda; class Insecta; order Lepidoptera; family Geometridae; genus Lampropteryx; species Lampropteryx suffumata. The sequence continues at coordinate 14,765,511 of OX402557.1, read as the reverse complement.
AAACCTGAAAAAATGCCTACTGCTATGACAATTGGGTGTGTTAATAACTCCATATACATCCTCATTCTGAAACTATACGTGCTACCGCCTTAAAGCTTGCTAGTGACTGTCGAGCACTGACGAGCCGTAGGATGGCAGACTATTAGTTGCATAATCGTACTAATTCGGAAACACGAACGTAGCCGAGGCGCAAAGCTTTCGCCGTAGAACTGTACTCTTCGATTAACTATGGTTATTGTGTATGTGAGGTATTGGTTGGACATTAGGCATGTGCTAAATCACTTGTGTTATTCTGAACTCAAACTTTTTTAAATAATTTAATTTAATGATAGTACTTTTTTCCCAGACATAATGATAAAATTATGTATTCATGTACATTTGTAGATTTTTCACTGATGAGTCGTCACTAGCTCTGTTAGTAATAAATATTTTTCAATATTACTGATAAAATGATGTTCTTTTGATTGTGTTTTAAAACCTGTAGATAATTTCAAGTTCAAAACTTGTGTGCGAACCGTGAACTCGAGCGGCAACGAGCGGACCGCGGATCAAACTCAGGGTGAGTCGAAGATTTTCTAGATGAATCGAAACAGTGTCTGTGCCTCCATCGACAAAATAATACGTGAGTAAAGCCCGTGTCTATCAAAGCCTATAGATAATGTAAATAATTATCACTTTTTGCTTCCAACAAACGCCAAAGTTATTCAATAAACTGTAACAGTTTGAAGCGAACAAAACTTTGTGCAGAGTATTGTTAAGATTTTCCATAGTTCATGAAAACTTCCATCCTGTTCAAGTATTCATAGCGAGTCGAAGATTATAGAAGTACCTTAGTTTATAACTCGAGCGAAGCCACGCACTATCCTAGTTTATTATTCTTGCTTAGGAAGTTTAATACAACTATAATATTTATGGTTAACTTGGAAAGTGTAAGATGAGCACATTTACGTCTAATAATGCTGTGTTATTTAGGTAAAATTGTAAAAGGGGTTCCGGTTATTTTGGTAAAATATTTAGGGTTTGAAGAGTCACGCTGGTTAATTATTTAATTAAAAGATATAAGAAAATGCGTAGGTGTCTTTTTAGGGTTCCAAAGTCTACAAGAATCTCTTACAATATCGTTATGTCCGTGTGTTTGTCTGTATGTCTGTCTGTCCGCCCCTAATCAGAGGTCTTGCTCGTAGGTTATTTGTTTTATAAAAATTAAACTTTACAGTAATACTTAGCGGCACCGAAAAAATTGTGAATAAATAAATATTGGTGGACAATGCACCAACACCATCTAGCTCCAAACTAAGCATAGCTTGTACTATTGGTGAACAGAATTGAATACTTATATATTTTTAAACATAACATAAGATATTTTATAACACCCAGACACAGAACAAACAGCTATGTTCATCACACAAATGTGAATCCTGGGAGGGAATCTTCTTCTTCTTCTTTGTTTATGGCATGTGACATAATAATGCCAATTTTGCCAGTGTCAAGTGTTTATATTTGTTTATGGTCAATTTGTTTAATAAAGTCTTAGTCGATGGTCAATTGTCATTTTTATACGTCACGCGGAATGGCGTCTAAAATTTTCTTGGGATTCCTCGTCGTTCATATCACATTGCATCACAACACACATTTAATTCAATTCTCCATACCCGTCCTGTAGTCACAATTTATTCATTAAAATTCCGCCATTATTACTGAATAAAACATGCAATAAAACGAATAAAACAATATTAAATTAGCAGAGCCATGCTACTTCATGAAATGACAAACGAAGAATGAGGGAGGGAATCGAACCCTCAACTTACAGCGCAGAAGGCAGAGCTACTACCAACTGAGATGACAGGCCAGTTAAAAAAGTAATGAAATAAAGGGATACCTCCCTATAAACCTTTGATTGTTTTTTATTGACTACTCCATTGTGTGGCATATCGTTAGATCGTTAGATCTTTTAAAGTTATTACGAGGTTTCTTAACCAGTTTTTCTAACAAGGTATTCGTTTGATTAAGCATTGAAGTAGCTATTTATGGTAGAGGTCAGTAGACCTTAGCGGGCTAAACCGCTGTTTGGGGAAACCTGAAATGTTTTCAAAATATATTATGAAATTACAAGGAAATGAATCATGGCTAGTAAAGCATGACTAAATTTTGAGTAATAGTCACGTACTGTTTTGTTTTGTTAACTAGACAGTATTGAACTAGTTTGGGACCTGGGGGCCGACCGCGGTAATTTTGAACGTTTGAACTAAAGCTAAACCAAAGCCAAAACGTCATTTTTGACATATAACCCCATACCGCGCTAATCACGGAACTAGACGGAAACGATTTACCTCTAATTTTGATTATGAGTTGCGAGAACGCGTTATTTTAGACAGTGCTTTCACACGAACGTTTTTGATTTAGTACATCCTAGTAGTCTGTGCCTATGCACATTATATAGTATTACTTTATACTAATACTATATATAAATTTGTTCGATTGGTAACGATTAAATCGTTCAGGGAGAATAGCGAGTTACCATTTTGACATTCAGATTAGCCATATCCAATCCTTTGCCAAAACAAATCCGTTCAATGGCAATTAAGTTGACAAATAGCGCGATCGCCATACTGGCCAATGACTTCGGAAGCCTTCTTGATGCGTGATCACATGCAATTGGCCAACTTATTAAAAGTGAAAATTAAATGAAAATACATGAATAAAATCGATTCAAAAATGTTAAAAAACGATGCATATCGCTACTACATATCGATTTTTAATAAAATTATTGTTTTTCTACGTTTTGAAATCCTCAAGCTTTTGATTTAAAACCGTGCCGCGATTTTCCCTCAATTTTCCATGCCAATAAGTCTTTGCTCCACCGGTGTTCCACAGCGTATTAACAATGTCTTCCGCATGGTTGGCCCCTCGGGATCTGCTAATTAGGGACGTGGAAACCGATCAAAAGAGAGCCTTTGATGCGAAGCTGGAAGGTGACTGAGTCAACGGAGCGTACCGCATCGATATTTTGTTGAATTTGTATCGAATTTGTATGCTTATATTGAACATATATTGGGCGCATGAAGGGTTCATGTGATATTAGCTACCACTAGCGTCGTGCACCAATGAGTTTATTACTAAAATATACAATGACACGAATAAAAGAGAAACTGGCTTGTTGATTTTTAAAACAAATATAACAGTTTGGAAAATTGACTTGATTTGGGTTTATAAGCCAAATTACAAGTTTTTAGACTGGCCTGTCAGCTCATCAGCCTTCTGCGCTGAAGATTGAAGGTTCGATTCCCTCCCAGGGTAAACTTTTGTGTGATGAACATACATGTTTGTTCTGTGACAGGGTGTTACAAAGTATCTTATGTATATATATATTGTGAGTGATCTGTTTACCATAGTATAAGCTATGCTTAGTTTGGGGCTTAGATGGTGTTGTGTGCATTGTGCAGTTTAAAAGTTGAAATTTATTAAAATTAAGAAACTATTCCGCCTTCTATTAATTATTCTACTTAAAGATTGCGATGCCATTTTACTATAAGATTATATAAAAAAATCTATATAATACGTGAAGCAAAAACTTTGTAACCCTTTTTAGGAAAATTGCGCGGACGGGGGAGTATGCTATTTCGCACACTTATAGTTTATATAAAGAATGAGTGCAAAATGCTAATTTTTTTTTAATTGTGCATAAAAAATACATTAATTATTAATTAATTATGGTCGAATTTAATTTCGACCAGTGGGCGACCACTAGTTTAAATAAATACTTAACATTTCACATATTATTATAGCCCACCTTGCGTTAAGGGAATCACATGACTGATGTTACATACTTTTTTAGTTTTAGTAAGTACATACAAAATTATGCCTATTAACCCCTTGAGTGGCGAACCTAAATCTAGACTTTTGAATATGGCGTCAAGCGCAGCCGCATGACGCCATATTTAAGTCTAGATGGCGGCAAAATGGCGGTATAAAATGTATTTTCAGAAAAACTTTATTGAACAAACTACTATCAACAATTCACTTCAACACTTCACAACAATTTGCTTCTATCAACAATCCAAAAACAGCTGAAGAATTCTATTGGATTTTCCTATTGTATGTTATATTATATGTATGTTCATCACACAAAAGTTTATTGTTGATCATCCATTATTTTATAATTATTATAATTGTTCAGCTTCTAGATGTAAAAATGGTAAGTGCAAAATCTCGCTCGCTCCATACTAAATGCTGTTTATTTTAAAAACACATAATTCTTTATGTAAATATTGTATGTTGTTATATTTGTCAATATATTGTTTGATAAGTGACATATTTAATTTTACTTACTTCAATATAAAAATACCAAGTTATTTGTACTTGAAAATTGGGCCAAGTGCAATGGCAAAAAAAATGTCGCCGATTTTTTACAATTTTTAGATTTTTTTGGAACTTTCGGGCCAGTTGGGAGTCAACGAAGTTTTCACTACCGGGTAAATTGTACCAGTAAAGAGTCAACGGGTTAATATCGATAATGTGACAAACACACAGACAGATAGAAATACTTTCACATTTATAATATTAGTATAGATTACTTCAATGCCTAGCATGCCGCCAATGCCACGATAAACCAAATACCAGGATACCAGGATGTAATAATCATCTCCATCTACAGGGTAAATTACTTAACCAGTATTGAATGCTTTGGTTGAAATACTTGTTTCCGATTTCCATACAAAAACATTAAATAAAATAAATTGACTGATAATTTATTATGGTCTATAATTTTGACATTGTTACTAAGAGCCATGTTTTCTGTGGGGCGATTATGGAATTCTGATACTATCAAAACTTTGATACTAATCGCTTTCAGTTACTATTGATGAATTGGTACTACGGAAGGTTGATGTTGATTGTCATACATGCTTATTCAATTAGAAACCTCAGACCGAATAAATTTTAAGACGGAGCACCGCAATCAAACACAATAAATAAATTCTGAGACACTTTTTACATGTGACGACATGAGAGCATACTTAAGTACAAGTATTTATGGATATACTAAGAGAAAGCAGCACAGTTTAGTTTGATTTGAGTTTGAGCTTGATTTGGATTTACAAGCCAAATTACAAGTTTAGACTAGACTGTCAGCTCAGCAGCCATCTGTGCTGTAGGTTGAAGGTTCGATTCCCTCCCAGAATAAACATTTGTGTAAAAAACATACATGTTTGTTCTATGACTGGGTATTACAAATTATCTTATGTATTTATATATAATGTGAATGATCTGTTTACCATAGTATAAGCTATGCTTAGGTTGGGGCTTAGATGGTGTTGTGTGCATTGTGCTAATTTAAAAGTTTATATTTATTAAAATTAAGAAAATACTCCACCCTCTATTAATTATTCTACTTTAAGATTGCGATGCTATTTACTATAAGATTATATTATAAATATCTATATATTAATACGTGAAGCAAAAAATTTGTAGGACGGAGTAGGAGTAGGACTCCTTTTTACGAAAATTGCGCAGATGGAGGAGTATGCAATTTCGCACACTTATAGTTTATATAGAGAAGGAGTGCAGAATGCAAATATTTTTTTTAATACATAAAAAATACATTAATTATTAATTAATTATGGTCGAATGTCGACCAGTGGGCGACCACTAGTTTAAATAAATACTTATTTTTCTCAAATCATTATAGCCCACCTTACGTTAACGGGATCACATGACTGATATGTTACATACGTTTTTTTGTAAATATATACAATATTATACCCGTTATTATCGATAATTTTAACCAAAGCTTTCGGTACAGTTCGATTGGCGTTAAATGAAATACACACCAAGCAAAATTATACCTACTGTTACTAGCTGCTGCCCACGGCTTCGAATGCGTAGTACCTACATAAAAAGTAGCCTATGTCCTTCTCCATTTCACATCTATCTCTATGCCAAAATTCATGAAAATCGGTTTAGCGGTTTAGACGTGAAAACGTTACAAACACACAAACAGAGTTACTTTCACATTTATAATATTGTATACATTACTTCAATGCCTAGCATGCCGCCAATGCCACAATAAACCAAATACCAGGATACCAGGACGTAATAATCATCTCAATCTACCTTAACAAGTATTTAAAGCTTGAATAAGGTGATTCCAACAATTAAAATCAATAGTTGTTGGAGCAATTCCTAAGTTTGTTTTGCGATTTCCATATAAAACATTAAATAAATAAATTGATCGATAATTTATTATCACTACATAGTATATAATAAAGTCGCTTTATGCTGTCTGTCTGTCCTTATGTATGCTTAGATCTTTAAAACTACGCATGGGATTTTGATACGGTTTATTTTAATAGATAGAGTGATTCTAGAGGAAGATTTATATGTATAATACATGCATAATATAGCAGAGAAATACTGATAATTTTAGAGGTTTCTAATGTGATGTAGTAAATAAAAACATTTTTTTGCGCTTATCATGCAAACGCTGGCTGAACCCTACGAGATAGATCAAAATAATGTACTACAGTATTGTACACCTTTAAAAGTTCTACAAAAAAGTCCGCGATGGTATATGTCTATCTCTTAGTTAATGTTATTCTCTTAAATAACGTTGTATAAAAAGACATTCTGTAGTATATTTATTATCAGCATTGCACCCGTGCGAAGCCGGGGCGGGTCGCTAGTTGTCTATAATTTTTTAGCCATGTTTTCTGCGGGGCGATTATGGAATTCTGATACTATCAAAACTTTGATACTAATCGCTTTCAGTAACTATTTATGCATTAGTATAACGGAAGGCTGATGCTGATTGTCATGCATGCTAATTGAATAGAAACCTCAGACCAAATAAATATTAAGACGGAGCACCGCGATCAAATATAATAAATAAATTCTGTGAGACTTTGGATATACTAAAAGGAAGGAGCACAGTTTGGTTGGATATGTGTAGGTGGGAGCGTGTGTTTACACAGAGAAACATGGTTTTGAGGCTTCACTTTATTCACGGCCTTCTTGTCTAAATATTTATTAGGTCTGAGATAAAAACCAAACGTACGTAACAGTAATCCATCTTGTCAAAACTGGTTCTAATAACAATCAATCTTATGATTGAAATTATGACGATTACCAATCGAAACATTGGTTGTGTCAAAAGTTCCATAATCGCCATACTGATGTATATGACTCACCGTTTGCGATCCACAAACTTATAACATTGTGATGTAAATAGAAAATCATTTTTCATGTGTATAGTCAGCACCTATGCAAACATTCCGTAAATCGGATGCATACCTACGAGCATGTGACGTCAATACCGAGTAGTGCAGTGAAAAATGTCGGACACGAATCGATTTCAATAAGCGATAACTTCGCATGGCTGAGCGAGGCTAGGCGAGGACGTCGATTATAATTTTTTTTATCGATGAAGTAGTTTAACTCTATAGCTTTATTTCTAGGTTACCTAGAGAAAGAATTCAATACCCTTAGGTATACCCTTAGGTATTGAATAGTTTAAGTACGATCTCTGTGGCGCAGTGGGCCAAGGCCAACCGGAGACACAGAAAGTTGCGGTTTTGATTCCCGCTGCGTAACAAATGTTTGTATGATCTGTATGTATTTGTCTCGGGTCTAGGTATTCCGTATGATTTGTATGTATTTACTAAAAAGTATGTAAGTGGTAACAAAAGCTCTACTTACTTAGCGGCCAGATGACGCTTTGTAAATTGTTCGGGATTATTTATTATTATTATTTTTAATTATTAATATCCATACTAAGTTTTATTGACAATATGTCGAAAAGTTCAAAGGAGTCTCTGAGGCTTGCTTTAACCCCTTTGCGTTTGTATTAAGTAACTAATAAGTTGAGAATAAGAATTATTTTGAATTTTTGTAAAATTTACAGCTAGTTTTCACTTAAAACAGTATATGAGTGACATTTTCCTGATATTGAGTATATCTCGTGATCAGCATGACGCATGTACTGTACTGCAATATCGAGAAGAAGTAAAACTCACATATCATGATAAATATCCCGTTTTAAATAATAATAATGTTGAGAACCATGAAAGTCTAAAAAAAAACATACGGCTACGTTATCTAAAAGATGGAAAAAAACTAAGTATACGTATTAAACGGTGCATATTTGAAAATTTAAAATTTCAGTTAAATTAAACGAATGTTTTCATGAATTATTATTATTAAGAAAGTTAACTTCCCTGGACTATAAATCTTTTTAAACTAAGCTTCTTGTTCAACTTAAAATAATTTGGTATGCAGAAAAAATATAAAGACCCTCCGGAATGCATAAGTTAGAAAAATAATGGAGCTTTCTCGTAAGCAAATTACGAAGTTTAGCAGACGGGGGTACGAACGCATAATACAGGGTGTGCTAAATACGAATGCTAACCTAAAAAGGGTGAAAACGTACTTTTTGATAAGATATTTTTGATCAAAAACATCTAGTAATAAATTATACTAATGGATATCTATCCTTTAAATCATCCAATACTGCTTAATTTGAGACATAAGTTGCAGAAATAAATCATTTGTGTTTTATTCTAATTTAAGAAATTGTTTATTGCACTATTAATATTAATTATTTATTAATTTTTGAAGCCGTGACCCTGGGCCCGTGGGGAACAGGAGCCCAGGAGCGTTTTCAAAGTGATTTCAAGGCCTTTCTGGTAGATACATTGCGTGACCCAAGAGCTGGCTCGTATCTGGCTCAGCGTATTAGCATTGCCATTCAACATGGCAATGCCGCCAGTGCCTTGGGAACGCTGCCTTCTGGCAGTGATCTGGATCAGTTGAGCTATCTATAGATCGTTTTAAACGATCCATACATAGCTCAATTGTTTCATATGTATTTTATATTATTCTGTATTGTTTATTTAAATCAATCAAAAGGTTAAATGTAAAAGTCGCTTTGGTGAGGATTACCTACTTACTTTTTTCACCATCATGGTTATTTTACCATCGGTGTGATTCAGGTCAACTACACCGTCAAAAACAATTAAAGCACCAAACATTACTTTTGCGAAAAGATTTTAGGTAGTTTTTTGTGTATTTTGTGTTATATAACACACGACACAATCCGTTTAAATAGTTACATAAAAACAAAAAGCCAATAACAGGTTACCGCTGATAGAAATATAACAACAAGAAAAATGTGAGCACAAGCTTAACTAATACCTAATCTAACACATGATAAAGGAAATATAAATAAGATAGCATCAGCCTTACCCATGAAAGAAGTTGAGAGTTAGCACCGCTTTGCCCTGGACTTTGACTTGTACTGTGAGACATTGCTTCTTACCAAATATCATAATTCCACGCTAACGAGAGGTTTCCTACTGGATTAATTTACTGGAGATCGTCAAAAGAATTTTGCGGCATACATATTTAGCCCGTATTTTCTTTATTGAATGGAGTTAGAAGCTTGATTTTTTACAGCTTTAGGAGACTTTAGACTTTAGTATTTTCAATTCGATACCTCCAAGCGTGTTTGGGAAAAATGGTCTTGACATACAGACTGACAGATTACGAAGTTATCTTATAGGCGTTTCTTTTTTCCGTTAGAGGTACGGAACTCTAAAAAAGGATACAATTGTTACCTACATGATGTACAAAAGGCTAATAAGTTAATCAGTGTCTACCTACATGAAATACAATCTGCGCTATGGGGGCGCGTGACAATTTTAATGTTTGTACCTCTTAGAAATCTTCAAAGAGAAGTAAGTAACTAGAGATGCTGTTGCTGTGGCTGTTGCAGCCCAAACATCACAATACACACTTGCTGTACGAAGATTTGCTAAGCACCACTGCTGGCAAACTACTATAATGGAACAAACGCTCAAAATGCTGCATAAGTTACAACAGTGTTGTTTTAGTGCTGGTTCATAAATGATTTAAGAGATCTGAAGAGGTTAATATTAATATAATAGTAACATGCTTTAGACTGTACGTCTAGAGCATATTAGTATTATGATAATATTCGGTGACACCCTATGTTATATTTTAAAAAGAAAAGACATCCTAACAGAAATTCATATTTTATACTTTTGACAGATGTGTCTCCCCTAAAAAGATTTATTGCAAGTAGTCCATTGAAAAGTTACATTTGGGTATGCATTTGTCAGAGGACGCAATTTTATTTTTTTAATGTGTAGGGGGGGTCAGTAGAAGCTTAAGTTCAAGTTTGTGGGGTCGGCACCCTTGTCCCCCGGCCGCCATCTTGGAAAAGGGGGTGCAAAGGGTTTTCGCGCTGTATCTCGTAAACTAGTTACCTTACAGAAAATTTAATCAAACATAAAATGTAGCAAATTAAATTTCCTACAATTTTATTTCTATTACTTTTTATCGTCAAGTGACCAACAAAAAAGTTATAAACAAAAATAAATGAAAATTTTGTTTGTTTGTTCTAGGTTTTACAGCGCTCCAAACTTAAACGGATTCTCGAATGCTCATAGGGATGCAATAAAAACTAAAAATTAGGCTTACTTTTCTATCTATATTTTTTTTATTCATACAATTTATTATGATCTTAACATTCCTATGCTATTATTGAACTATGTTTGACCCTTTTACCCACCACCTATGAGGTATAACATGGGCAAAGTCAAATTTATAAAAATTTTGCAGAAGCATCCAGAGTTAGCAAGTGGAACTAAATTATTTATGAGTGAGAAAGTCGAGTCATCGTTACTCAGTGTTGTTGGCGAACGTTTTTTCGTCTTTTTATATGGCGGAAATAAAGACGATACTCTAGACACTCTGCGATACAAACGATTTGCTAAGACAGTGACAAAAAATGCATTAAAAAATGCATTAAATTTTTATAAATTTGACTTTGCCCATGTTATACCTCATAGGTGGTGGGTAAAAGGGTCAAACATAGTTCAATAATAGCATAGGAATGTTAAGATCATAATAAATTGTATAAATAAAAAAAATATAGATAGAAAAGTAAGCCTAATTTTTAGTTTTTATTGCATCCCTATGAGCATTCGAGAATCCGTTTAAGTTTGGAGCGCTGTAAAACCTAGAACAAACAAACAAAATTTTCATTTATTTTTGTTTATAACTTTTTTGTTGGTCACTTGACGATAAAAAGTAATAGAAATAAAATTGTAGGAAATTTAATTTGCTACATTTTATGTTTGATTAAATTTTCTGTAAGGTAACTAGTTTACGAGATACAGCGCGAAAACCCTTTGCACCCCCTTTTCCAAGATGGCGGCCGGGGGACAAGGGTGCCGACCCCACAAACTTGAACTTAAGCTTCTACTGACCCCCCCTACACATTAAAAAAATAAAATTGCGTCCTCTGACAAATGCACACTAAGGCCTAAAAAATGTAACATTTTAATGGACTAAAGGGAAATATGAAGTAACGTGTTTCCTTGAAGGATTCTTCGTTGTTTTCCAGGAAAGAGATAATATTTAAATGCTTTTCTCATGTCACATTTCGAAGCTGAATATTATGTAGAATCAGAGTGGAATCTAGAAATAGCACTAAGTTCACAAAAGTGTAAAATTGTTGCAGAAAATGTAATAGAATTTTATCACACCTCGACATAAATAGTTTCCATGTTTGACTGATTACGAAAGTTCCCACTTTGTGGTGTTTCTACTACTCCTTAATTCAGTGACAATCCTTTCTATGATTATAGAGGTGTTAAAACTAATAAGGTGTTATATGTACAACAACCTAACAATAAAATAAATAGTACTGGTAGACAAATCACAGAGCATCATCTAGCTTCAAACTAAGCATAGCTTTTACTATGGGAACCAGATAATAAATGGAGTACTGTTGTAAATAAATATGTTTTAACACCTATATACAGAATATTAATAATAATAATAATACCGGACATTTCACACAGCATCATCTCGCCCCAAAATAAGCAAAACTTGTGTTATGGGTACCATATGACTGATATACTACTTATATAATATTTTTTTGTAAATACTTACATATTATACATAGAAACACCCAGACCCGAGGCAAATACTGGCAGATCATACAAACATTTGTCCCGCGGCGGGAATCGAACCCGCAACCTTTTGCGTCTCAGCCGGACCTAAGCCCACTGCGCCACTGCGCAGTGATAATAAATGTGTATATTTAACAAAGGAAGATTTTGATAAACATTTGTTTTACTCGTTGCCGTGAACGCGAGTAACAACGAGCGCACGGCGCGGTGGATCGAACTCATCCTGATGAAGAGTCTCTTTAAGAATCGAAACAATGTCGTGCTTTTATCGACAAAATAATACCGTGTGTTTAACAACATTTGTTATAGTACAGCTAAGTTTTTAAAGGGAAATATCTATACACATCTCTCAAACATTTGTTCTGATTGAAAATCGAACCCACAACCTACAGCGTGGAAAACATTGCTACCAGCTGAGCTGTTAAGCTAGTCAGATAAAAAACAGATTCAATCTCTAAAAACTTCCGCTTAAAATCACTCTAAATAACGTCAGTTCCCAACGGTCTAACTTTGCTCGGCCATGCATAGTTTTCTAGTGAAAAGTATTTATTATCCGCTGGGAACTTCTTTCCGCCATCTTTCAAAACTCTATCGACCGTTAAAGATCTATCTTCTAAGTTTCCGACTGGAGTAAGAGCTCACTGCTTAAATATTTACATAATAGTATACTTAGGATTTAGGTACTTGGACTACACGTTAAAATGGGACTGGGCAGGTGACTAGAATGTATCCAGAACGATGTAAAAGTCAAAAGATATTTTATTCAATACTATCACAAGGATCACAAACGTCTTACATACTAGGTGAAATTAGGTGCCAATTCCTCCTAACCCAAGCCCGAGAAGAACTGGCAAGAAACTCGTCCTGGTCCTAGTGCTTTTTTGCATGATCCATCTTATGTCTACCTTAACTACGAAAAACTAATACAAGAGAGTTTATACATTCTAAATGTGTCGGTTAACTGTCTGAGGGTAAAGCAACATCAGGCAATGCATTCTTATCAATAACATAGTATAAAACAAAGTCGCTTCCCGCTGTCTGTCTGTCTCTATGTATGTATGTATCTTTAAAACACGTTACGGATTTTGATGTGGATTTTTAATAGAATGAGTGATTCAAGAGAAATTTTTGTATGCATAATACATGCATAATATAGCAGAGAAACATTGATAATTTTAGAGTTTTCTAATGTATTGTGATGTCGTAAATAAACACCCGTGCGAAGCCGGGGCGGGTCGCTTGTTTATATTATAAATTGCTTTCTTCAAAAGACTGCCCAGCAGCAGCAGACTTTATGTATGCTTTAAATTTCTTAAAAGGTAGTTTAGTTGCAGTTTCAGTAAGCTTAATATAGAAGCGCACCTTGTTCTCCAGAAAATACTTATTTAACTTGTTCTAGTCGAAATCTAGGGATGTATAATTTTTTTTCCGTTTCTCGTACTGATTCTATGAAGATCTATGAAGCATGAAGATTTGAAGATTCTATGAAGAACTTCAATAAAGTTAGAAGAAGCTCGTCACTCAGTGGGTGCCCAAAGAAAGTCAGAGCCAAAGAGGTAAACTGTAGCTTTAGAGCGCAAAGAATGGAAATTATAGGGGAGTTTGCCCGGTAGTGCAAAATGATAGGTTGAGACGGTGCCCGATGACGGTGACGAAAAAAATTTTTTTTTTACTGCTATTGGCTATCTGCTCGTTAATTTAAAAAAATAATAGGTATAAAATAAACATAGCATGAATTTACAATATTTTAGCTCCCACTTCCTCGTTTCAAATATTTTTTAAGGAAATTTAATTATGAAGTTATGTCTATAATAGTCAATAATCATCATCTTCTCCTAAAGTTGACGTCGTTTAAACTTCCAGCTTACACTAATATATGAAAAGTTAGCTGGTAACGTGCCTATTAGATAAGGGGTACCTACCTATGTTCATCATTACCACATAATTGAAGGTAGTTTTATTTGTCTTCTTCGAATTTAATAACCCGGTCTTGTCATTGTAAAGATCATTATGTACTACCGATAGCTTTAGATATTATTGATAACTTTTTCTTCTTCTTAATATCATCGTGTTACAATTAATATTGAGCCGGTGTGGTGAAAGGATTAAAATGCACTTCAGAGGCTCTTTTCGTATAAAGGTATACTATGCTCCAACAAAAAAAGATAATTATCAATCAGTTTACTTAAGGATACACGAGTCAGCGGTACCAACTCGTCAGTGCTCGCAGCTAAAATTCTTTAGTATAAGCTTTGACTATACTCAGAAAAAGTGACATAAGTAACCTATATTTTAACAGCTCTGTGGGCGAATGTCCTCCTGAGACGCAGAAGGTTGCGGGTTCGATTCACGCCCTGGGATAAATGTTTACATAATCTGCAATCATTTGTATATTAGATATATGGTTCCCATAAACAAGCTCTACTTACTTTGGGGCTAGATGATCTCTGTGAAATGTCCAGCATTTTTTATTATTGATTTATTAAATGAATTAAAGTGTGGCTATAGTATATTTTGACGTAGTGATCTAAAACCCGGCTAAGACATAGAAGGGTGCGGGTTTCGATTCCCGCAGCGGCACAATTGTTTATTTGTACTGTAAGTATTTGTCTCGTATCTTTGGGTATTTCTATGTATAATATGTATGTATTTACAAAAACAAATTATAAAAATAGTATATTAGTCATGTGGTACTCATAATACATGCTCTTTATTTTAAAAATATTGACGATTGGCTCCCCGACTATACAGTTCCTTAGCCAAGCAAATTGTTCAGAAATATCTTTTGTTGTGACACTAAAGTTAGTAAAAAGACTAACTTTATAGTGTTAAATAGCTCGGCTTGGGGTTTTTTAATAAACAACACTTTGTTGTTACTTCTTCGTATATAAATGTATTAGGTGACCCAACAGATTTTGGCTGTATGATGCTTAAAACACCGTTATAAATAAGGAGGTTAAGCTATTGTATTCCAAATCGCGTTACCACATTGATGGTTATCAAGCAAAAAATCGAATGCTGATATTCAATGGTTTTATTCCTATATAAAGTTATCTACAGACGTATTAGGTTAGTTCTTCTACTTATTGTGTCATTAGTTATTTCTAACCAGTGTCGTGAAAGGATTAAAGTGCACCTCAGAAGTTCCTTTCGTGCACTTAGGTAAGCCTTAATGTAAGCTTTCGACTTTGCCGACATGACCCGTTATTATTATATATTTTAAATAACTAGCGACACGCCCCGGCATCGCACGGGTGCAATGTTGATACTAAATATACTACAGAATGTCTAATGGGATTAGAAACCTCTAAAATCATCAGTGTTCCTCTGCTATATGCTATAATATGTATGTATTTATAAAAATAAATGTATAGGTAGTATATCAGTCATGTGGTACCCATAACACAAGATCGGCTTACTTTGGGTCCAGATGATGCTGTTTGAAATGATGATGCATCTGAACAACAAAACCTTTGTAAAAATATTGATTTCTTAATTTGTTTAGCAGGTACGGCTACAAAACCCTAGCTGATAAGTACTCTTCTCCGCTGTGGGCAAGCCTTGTACGTAGATTGATCCCAGATTTACTCCAAAGCATGGTGACCGCTCTGTGTTTAGGGTTTTAAGCTTTTATTTTTCATTTATTTATACCTACTTTACTTTTGAAGTAACTAAAGTTTTAAAACTACTAAAGTATTGATTTTAGTAAAATTGAATATGAAATTTAAATTTACTACTTATATACCTTTTTGTATATACATACACATTATACAAATAAACCAGACCCGAGACAAATATTTGCAGATCATACTAACATTTGTAACGCAGTGGTAATTGAGCCGGCAATCTCAAAACTCAAATGAACTTGAACTATGTTTCTCGATAACATAACAACTATAGTTTGCAGCCGTGCGAAACCGGGGCGTGTCGCCAGTTTATTAATAAAAGTACAGAAAAAAAGTTAGTTACCTAGTTTTCGTTCTGTTTCGATCAGTGACTGACACCTTCTGAAGCACTGGTTTGTGTAGTATTCCTGAAATTCTACATGATATCTAAGTCAAGTCAAAGTCAAAAGATATTTTATTCAATACAATCATAAGGATCACTTTGAAAAGTATTCACAATACTAGGTGAATTTAGGTGCCAACTCTTGCTAACCTAAGCCCGAGAAGAACTGGGAAGAAACTCGTCCTGGTCCTAGTTCTTTTTTTCATGATCCATCTTGTAACTACGAACAACTAAAAACAATATGCTTAGTTCCAAACGACTGCGACACCCCATAGGGAATATTCCTTGAACGAATGTTGTCAGGAATTTAAATTCCTGACAAATAAGGAAAAAATAATGCGAATAGACTGCTGAAGCCGGCTCTGAAGTCGTGTGGAACTTGGAAGTTTCCGCCATCTTAGTTTTTTTAAGACTTTTCCAATAGTTTCCGGTTAAATTTACGAAAATATTTAATTTTCTCTGCCGTGTATTTTGCTCAAGGTACTCAACTTCTCTTGAATGGCTAATTATTATAATAATTATAGGCTAACTGTTTTAACTGGCAGTTATGCCAGTTAAAACAGTTTGCAGGAAAACAAAGAAGTCATTTAACGATTGGGCTACTCCAGGCTTAAAAATATCACAAACAAACTTGAAAAAATCATATCAAAAACTTACGTTAACGAACAATGAAAACATCAGAGTATACATTTCAAAATATAGTAAGATATTTAAAAAATGCGCTTTATTGGCCAAAAAAATTATATCCGTACGAAAATTTTAGCCTCTGACAATGTGATAAAAGCAACATGGAATATTATCAAAAAAGAAACAGGGAAAACAAATGTATGTCCCAATCATCATATTATATCATCATCATACCAGCCTTTAGGAAGTCCACTGCTGGACAAAGGCCTCTTCAATTGATTTCCAGGAAGAACGATTTTGAGCCCTCTCCATCCACCGACTTCCTGCGATCTTTACAACGTCGTCAGTCCATCGGGTGGGGGTTCGCCTTGGCTTCGTTTTCCTGTCCTTGGTCGCCATTCGAGAACTTTTACTCCCCAACGGTTATCAGTTTTGCGAGCTATAAGGCCTGCCCATTGCCACTTCAACTTGCAAATTGTTAGTGCTATGTCGGTGACTTTGGTTCTTCTACGGATTTCCTCGCTGCGGATTTTATCACGTAGTGAAATACCCAACATAGCTCTCTCCATAGCTCGTTGCGCGACTCTGAGCTTGTGTATGAGGCCAATAGTTAGCGACCAAGTCTCAGTTCCATATGTCATCACTGGCAACACGCACTGATTAAAGACTTTCGTCTTGAAGCTCTGCGGTATCTGTGACGAGAAGATGTGCCGTAATTTCCCGAACGTTGCCCATCCGAGTTGGATTCGTCGGCTGACCTCTTTGTCGAAGTTGGACTTGCCTAGTTGAATCGTCTGACCCAAATAGACATAATGGTCTACAACTTCGATTATATCGCTCTCAACATGTACCGGAACGGATGCAACATAAGCATTTGACATGATGTTTGTCTTGCTCATGTTCATTTTAAGACCCACTTGTTTAGAGACGATATTGAGATCGCTGAGCATTGCGCCAAGGTCTTCCAGCGATTCTGCCATGATGACTAAATCCTCGGCAAATCGAAGGTGAGTGATGCGTTCGCCGTTGATGTTGATACCATATCTATGCCAGTACAAGAGCTTGAAAACATCCTCCAATGCAGAAGTGAACAGTTTCGGAGAAATAACATCTCCCTGTCTCACCCCTTTATGCAATGGGATTGGATTCGTGCTCTGGTCCTGGAGTCGGATAGACATGGTGGCCTTACTGTACAGACATTTCAACACTTCGATATACCGATAGTCGATTTGGCACCGCTGGAGTGACCGCAACACTGTCCAGGTTTCGACAGAATCAAAGGCTTTCTCATAGTCCACAAACGCTAAACAAAGTGGCCGGTTATACTCTTCGGTCTTCTGTATAACCTGCCGGAGCGTATGGATGTAGTCTATGGTGCTAAAGCCTTTTCGGAACCCGGCTAGTTCGGGAGGCTGGAAGTCGTCTATCCTACGAGCGAGACGATTAGTTACTACTCTCGAAAACAGCTTATAGACATGGCTCAACAGCGAGATGGGCCTGTAATTCTTCAAGATAGTTTTATCCCTTTCCCCTTCCCCTTTTAACCCGCTCCTGTTCCACGCCTCTGGCGTAGTTCCCTCGAGGATGACGGAGTTAAACAGCTTCTGGAGGACCTTAAGTACCGGTGTTCCACCCGCTCTCAGAAGCTCTGTCGTTATTCCGTCTTCCCCCGGTGCCTTGTTGTTCTTAAGCTGCTTGAGAACCGTTTGGATCTCGTATAGGCTGACGTCCGGAATGTCTTCAGTATAGTGTCGGGTTAGGCGGGCTCTTGCATCGCTAGTCGTGCTTGTAGCAGGGCTTTGCGATGAAGTGACAGTTGTCCATAGAACTTCTCGAGCTCTCGTAAAACCTCTGGCTTTGAGGAAACGACCCTGCCACTGTCAGTCTTCAGCTTCTTCAACAGGCTTTGCCCAATAGACAGATCTCTCGCAAACACTTTAGAGCCTTGGTTGCGCTCTATTGCGTTCATTATATTAGAAGTATTATACAGACGCATATCGCGTCGCGAAGACTTAGAGATCTGTTTATTTAGCGTACTGTATTTCGACATGTCTACTAAAGACTGCAGTTTCATTTCGCTACGTTCTGCCATGAGTTTTAGAGTGTGCTCAGAGAGTTTTTGGGTTCTACCTTTGCGCTGAGTCTTACAGAACCTTGACCCAACGTCATGGACAATTTCCACCAGCCCGTCATTTATTTCATCCACGGATTCGCATTCGGCGAAGCATTGGAAGCGATCTTGAAGTTCCAATTGAAAGCTCTCGGGGTTTTGGAATTGGGCAGGACTTGGGCGAAGAGTAGATTTCATCAGACGGGACCTTTCTAGCTTTACGTTAAGATTTAATGAGCCTCAAACCATTCGGTGATCACTGCCGGTTTTGACCCTGTTGATCACTGAGACATCATTAAATATTTGCTTTTTTGTTGTAATGATGAAATCTATCTCGCGTTTGTGTCCACCGGGGTGAAGCCACGTCCGTTTCCTGGACGACCGCTTCTTGAAAAAGGAGTTCATCATAAAGAGTCCCTCTTTTTCCATGAAGTCGGCCAATCGCTGACCCCGTTGGTTCCGCTGTCCAAATCCAAATTGCCCCACTCTCAGTTCATCGCTGTTCCTCATACCTAGCCGCGCGTTGAAGTCCCCCATTATATAATACAACGCCTAATGTCATATCATTTTCATTAAGAGATATCACTCCTCTTTGCATTATAATAATAATTGACGGTCTAAAACACAAGAGTTCATGCGACTTATGGGGTTTATCCACATTATTATTAAAAAAGATAAAGTTTAAAGTAGCTCTTCCTCTGGCAAGCGTTATTAATGAGTGCATTCATAAGGGTTACTTTCCCGATTCGCTCAAGGTAGCGAAAGTCATCCCACTGTATAAAAAAGGTTCCCACTCAGATGCTTACAAATATAGGCCAATCTCTATTTTGCTTATATTTAGTAAAATCTACGAGAAATTTTTAGCAAATGAGTTATACGATTTTGTAGAGACTAATAATATAATTAACATTAGACAATTTGGATTCCAAAAAAGAAAAAGCACGACTCATGCAATTACAGCTATATTAGAAAGAGTCCTGTGGGATCTAGACAGCTCCAAAAACACATATGGCTTGTTTTGTGACCTGTCCAAGGCATTTGATTGTGTATATCATGACATCCTAGTGGCAAAACTGGCACATTATGGGGTACGCAATAACGGGCTATCTATTGTCCTATCTTACCTTCATAATAGAACACAAATAACGGAAGTTAACGGGCATAAATCAGAATCTAACAAAATAGAAATGGGAGTACCTCAAGGGTCTATCTTGGGGCCTTTATTATTTATAATTTATATTAATGATCTGGTGATCTGGCAGTATGTGTGGAAAAGGAATCAGACATGGTTCTCTTTGCCGACGATACGACTGTCATAGTAAGCGACAAAAATTAAACAAACGTATGTAAGATACTAGACAAACTAATTTCAAGCATCAAAGAATGGTTCAAGGCCAATAATCTTCTTTTGAATGTCGAAAAAACTAATATCGTTAGGTTCTTTCTGGGAAGTGTTGTAAGTGCTGATCCAGTTCATAATACAATTATTAAATATTCAATCAATGCAATAAATGAAGTTAAATTCTTAAGAGTAAAAATTGACAGTAAACTGATATGGATCAGCCATAGTGACTCTTATTACTTGACTTATATTGAAACTTAAATCAGCCGCTTTTGTAATAAAAACCATAAGACAGTTAAGCGTCTTATGGTTTTTATTATTCGAATGTATTTTATACATTCGGCTAAGGCTATCATGCTTATTTTCACTCGCTCATGACTTATGGCATTCTAGCATGGGGAAATGCGTCACAATCAAATAAAGTGTTTATACTGCAGAAACGAGCGATATGGTTCATATTGCAAATGGAATCATACAGAAATAAATTTAAGGAATTAGATATAATGACATATACAGGCGAATATATTTTTCAAAATCTAATTTATGCAAAATTACACATAGATAAAAGCTTTTTATGCATGAGCATAACTTTTTATAATTAATGGACATAAGAAACTTTGATATTAAGGACTTTACTAGCAAAATAAGGACATTTCTATTATATAAATCTTATTATGTTATTGACGAAGCTCTGGCTGATGAATTTTGTATGTAATTATAAGATAGTTTGCCTTTTGAGTGAAAAATGTATATTATTGTATGTACTCGCTACAATCAATCAATCAATGGATCTCAATTATTTATATTTATTGTTTAATGTGACCTTTCCTAGTGTACACACACACAGAGATTATCCTATATGTGTGTCGAATACTATCAAAATAATTATCTAAATTAAAACTCAATCAGAACCTTGAATTATTAAATTATGGCATTTAAATTATAATAAATTAAATTCTACCACATTTTGTTGTGCCTATTTTACTAACCTTTTTATAAAATTGTAGGTTTCATAAAAACTTTCAGAGCAATCTAACGTAAAATAAAAAGTATTTCTTAAACCTTACGACTGCAGTGACAACAAAATGCTCTTAAAATAATGAAAAACAAATGGTATAAAAAGGTAAGGTGTTCTTTACATGTTTTGTGACGAACCCTGTAGGCACCTACCTACATACTAATTATTTTAAATGGTAAGGTAGTTCTTTGGTTAAGACACACACAAAACATTGCGATTACAGTTTTATTATTATTGGTTCTCTCAAAAACATCCAAAACATTTTTGATAAAAATCTGTTATTAAAAGTTCTTTATTCAGTTTCAAGTACAAATTGAACACCTACTTGTATGTTTTACGTAGTAGTTATATTATACACTCCAAAGTGATATTTTTGATAATCTATATATAAATTGCGATGTGATGTGTATGTTCCCTATAGACTCCGAAACGGCTCGACCGACTTCGATGACATTTTTAGGAAATCTTCAGATTGCCCTAGCGGGTGATCCCGCGGGTGGCGGGTGAAGTTTGGTAGTGATCGGATCAACAGAACTTTTTTTTTTGCTTAAATCAAATTTGGTATGGATATACTAGATTGTATCTTAGGAACGAACATGGGCTGCTTTTTATGTATGCACTCGTACTATACATAAAAAGCACAGGCAATACGCATAGGCGTGTGAAGCCGCTGGCAGAAGCTAGTTATTGAATAGTTATTGCAGTTAGGACTTTTAAAAGCGAGTGAAACCTTGCGCAATCACTTATATTAATGAATGCACATATTTTGGGGTAAAATTGGCAACCCCTGTCACCTGGACCTTCATGAATTATACACGACGATTTGTTGGTATAGTTTGTGTCCGATAAAGACAACCCAAAAAGTCCATCTCATTTGTTAAGGTAAGTTTGAAATGTTAAGGGCAAAACTATGTAAATGAGCGTCTATGCAATAAACTACGAGAAGGTGATATTGATGAAATAGATGGGTGTAATTCTGCTGCTAGAACACCTCTGTTGCCACATTTGCAGTACAAAAAGTATCCACCATTCGTGTCAAGTAACGTAAACTAATTCAATTAGCCATTCAAGAGAGGTTGAGTATCTTGAGCAAAATATACGGCAGAGAATATTAAATACTTTCGTAAATTTAACCGGAAACTATTGGAAAAGTCTGTAAAAAACTAAGATGGCGGAAACTTCCAAGTTACACACGACTTCAGAGCCGGCTTCAGCGGCCTAGCGCGCAACGCGTATTATTCCACGACTTGCTGCTTGGTAGCCCGCACTAGCAATATTTTTCGCTGCGCGCGGCGTTTTTTTTTAAACAGCTGGTTAAGGTGCTTATTTCTACAACGACAAATCCTTATTGCTAGTCTGTTTACATGTTTAAATTTTAAAATCCCATGTCTCAAAAAGATACCTCTAGATAACCTATTCATTGAAAAGATTCCAATGAGCCCAAACAAGATACTTTTGAGTGATACTTGGTGAGGATTTGGTTTCCCGCAGATTCTAAGTGATTCTGCAGCATCAGGTAGAGTTTACAATGTTCTTCCAATATTATTGATGTATTATTGACACCATTGTTCCAGTCAAACAGACCAGTAGAAGTTGCTCAGATCTCTTCATCAACTAGAAAAGAGATGATGTTCAATTCAAATCAAGGGACTGTTGATCGTGGATGTATGTTAGTAGGTAAGTAGGTAGTGTTTGGGTACCCATCTGCCTAGGGGGGTGCCTATATATGTACTATTTCGTTTTATTTAATTTTTATTGTCTGTAATTTCTTTTCTTTGTTTGTGTACCAAATAAATGTATTTTCTATTCTATTCTATGACGACCTCTGTGGCGCAGTGGGCTAAGGTTCGGCCGAGACGCAGAAGGTAGCGGGTTCGATTGCCGCCGCGGGAAAAATGTTTGTATGATCTGCAAGTATTTGTCTCGGGTTTGGGTGTTTCTATGTATAATATGTATGTATTTACAAAAACAATATATATATATATGATGTATATCAGTCATGTGGTACCCATAACACAAGCTCTGCTTACTTTGGGGCCAGATGATGCTGTGTGATTAATGTCCAGCATTATATATTATTATTTATTTATTTATTTTATTGTTGTATCGTTATTGATTAATTGTGTAATAAACAAACATGCAAACATAGACATCTAAACCTTCACATTTATAATATTAGTACAAATAAAATTATGTCACCATCAAAACATTGATACTATTGATGAATTGGTATTAAGGAAGGTTTATTTATATTTTTGATATATAAATACATATTACTGAATTACTAGCGTCTGAGAGCAATTAAATGAAACGCAGAAATAACTAATGATTTGAGAGAATGGTAGGAAATTTCGTAATTTATATATTTTTTCGAGTTGTGAAAATAATCATTTTATTGTACATCATTCAATTCAACTAATTCATTCGTTCATCTAATTCATTAATCCTTTGATAAACCGTCTACACTAAAGAAAGGGTTATACCGGAAAAATCATACACTTTTTTCTCCTAGCCCCCCATCCGCCAAGTTCGTACCGTGCGATAAAAAAATAACCACACTTTACATGTAAGGAAGGTGCCCCTAAAAAAAGGTTTAAAAAGATTTTATTTCATAACATTGTAAGCACTCATACGTATTACCGTGCATATTTTCATAGCGATAAAACGAATACTCTGGAAGCTACAGTTCGGATTAGGCAGAAGAATATAGCGGAACCAGAAGAGTTTCGTGTTGGTCTTCAAGAACCCTATTAAAGAATATCAAAAAATGTCCTATTTAAAAGCAAGGGCTACAGAGAAGGGTCTAATCTGAATATAAGCAATAGTTATAAGAGCATTGAAAGAAATATCATTATACAAATGCCCGCTCGAACTGGAGATGAGTGAGATATTCAATTACAGTGAAAGGGTTCGGACGTTTACGGATACTATGAATTGAAATGGGTTTTCTATCGATATATTTTTCGGAAATCATTTTATGTTCTCGATATACATAAACGTTTTATTTGAAATATTTCGTACATTTGCATAAGTATATAAAGCTTTTATTTCCATTCTGAACATTTATATTTATTTTTCTAGTCAACCTCTGTGTCGCAGTGGGCAAAGGTCTAGCTGAGACGCAGAAGGTTGGAGGATTGATTCTAATCGGGACAAATATTTGTAAGATCTGCAAGTATTTGTCTCAAGTCTGGGTGTTTCTATGTATAATAATGGCCTCAATTTTGTTGGCACCAACCTAACTAATTTTAACTAAAATTAGATTTTGAACTGTCAAATTAACCATTGGTATTCTGCTGCCAACCAACCAACTTATCCTAATTTAATTTTATCTGACTTAATTAAGCATTCCTAATTTAGTTAGATGGTACCAACCGAATAGGTTTTACAAATGCTATGACTAACTAAATATATTTTAGACAATTCCTAATTTTAGAAATGAACCAACCGAATTGCCACCTTCTGTATGTATTTACGGAAAAAAATTAAGTATATAAGTAGAGTACCAGTCATGTGTCATGTGGTACCCATAACACAAGCTTTGCTTACTTTGGGGCTAGATGATTCTGTGTGAAATGTCCAGGATTATTTTTTTATTTATTTTTTTCTTTAGTAAGGATTGTCTTAGTTAAATCTAAGGTGCTATTTAAGTAACAATCATGTAATATTTATTACGAGTTTAGTTTTAAAATATCTTATTTACTTAACTACGATTAAGTTTTTATAGTTTTAAAATATTTCGTACCTACGATAAAGCCATTATTTACTAAAATGTTTGTGTTGTCATGTAAGCGAGTTTATTCTTTCTATCTGGTTGTTTCTATGTATCTTTCTAGTTTCTATGTATATTTACAAAAAAAAGTATATAAGTAGTATATCAGTCATGTGGTACCTATAACACAAGCTCTGCTTACTTTGGGGCCAGATAATGCTGTGTGAAATGTCCGACAATATATTCTTATGAGAAAATAATAAATAAAACTAACAAAAAAATACACCGCTGAAAAAACTAAGAAGCAGAAAATAATAAACCTTTTTTATTTAACCTGAATAACTAAGTTCTTAAACTAATGTAAGTAATTTATTTTGAGTCGCCACTTAACTAACATTTAAGAACTCCGAATGCTGATATAAGACTAATTAATATGTTTCGATACTAGGTACAAATTACATTAGTATATTCTGAAATCTTTTATACTTAGAACTGCAGAGGCGCACATAAAATTTTGCATGATTAGGTAGTCTCTGAGTATTTTCCTGAAAAATCCCAAACTTTGCTTTATTTTACAATTTTGGAAACTAAAAGTAGGTATAAAACTAAAAGTAGCAAGGAAAATATTTTGGAAACAGAGAAAACAAAAACTTTCATAAAAGTTCCATAAAGGGGGCGCGTCAGCTGCTGCTGAATGATAAAAGCTTAAGGCGATCACAAGGTTTCTTTTAAGTTTAACAAAATATAAAAAGATAACGCCATTTTGAGTGTGTACTTTGTCGATTTCAAACTTTTTGTTCGTGTTGGTATTTGGTAGAGATGTTACTCGTGGTATAGAATCGTACTTTACGGCTTTAGGAATGTCCGGTCATTTTGGTAACTGTAAGTTAAACGTAGATTTCCTGGCAAGATTCTACATAAACCATGCACGAGTTTTATGGTACTTATCACCCGTCAATTTTACTTTAAGAAACTGGTTTTTGATAACTTCTTATGGGAGGGTAAACCGTTTCGTTACGTAACTCGTTACGGTGCCAGTCTGTCTGGCTTCCCTTTCTCTCACGCATACACCAGCGGTAGGCAAGCTCCTCCATTCTCACTAACCCACAGCGCTAGTTAGATTAGTTTAAGTTATCATTTCTGTCGGGCGTCCGTGCGTCTCGGCACACGTTTTATTCAAAAATTACTTCAAAGCTAAGTATGTTGCAGACGAATGATTATCTGTATCAAAAAACTATCCCAAAAACCAGCTAAAATCGTTGAAAGATATCCAACGATATTAAACACGACGGTGTAGTAAACAAAAAAAAAACAATCCACCACACATTTATAGAAAATCAGAGATCTTCTAGCCTAAAAATGACCACCCATTCATTAAACGTAATTGTTACAATATATGAGAAATATCTACGTATTGCAAGATTTTACTAATATGTATCTATTTACAAAATAAAAAAAGGATTTAAGTTGTATATAAACACATTGGAAGGGTGTTCATTTTTAGGTTGACTACCCCTTAAACTTTTTTGAATGTTTTTATATATCAAAGTTTTATAGGAGCCATTTATACGTATTACTGTACAAAATTTGTTAACGATAAGATGACTAATCTGTGAGCTAGAGCTTTGATTACGACAGGGAGACGGATATCGAGTTATAAGGGTTCCTTTTACACTTTGGAACTTAAATTATATTTTTGACAGCACTTCATTCAGTTTTATATTTTAACTAAAAAAACGAACGAGCCTTACAGTAGTCGCATATGATATGTAACATCTGTCATCTCACCTTGGTAATAAGCAACATTAACATTATACCCTAAATTCGTTTATATAGCAGCACACTTTATACACAACACTAGGTTCAGAGCACAGCTGATGTGTTATACTTCTTTATTTCCCTTTTTCCAGCCTTCCAGCCTTTCGGAAAATGGGTTGGTACCGTCTGACGGCCAACTCAACCACCGTGCGTGCTATTTGATTTGACCAATAAGTCAAATCAAATGGCTCACGCTTCCTCGGCTTCCTTATACACTCCTGACCCTTTTCACAAAATCACTCCCACAGATTGAGAGCTTTCTCAGAAAGATGTTACACATCAAAAACAAATTATATTCAATATTTTTTTTTATCAAATGATATCAAATATATGTATTATTTGATATCATTTGATTTTAATTGTTTAATTTATTTTTAATTGTTTAATATCAGAACTTGTTTACCGGGCAATATATGATCCGAACAATCCGATGAAAAATACATCACTAAACTGGTACATTGTAACAGTTGGCACTTGGCAGGCAATGCAGGGGGAATGCAACTTGCCTAAGTGAAAGTTAATATTTACTAAGTTCTTTATATTTCAGAGTAGCATGAATAAGGGTGCGTGTCAAATGCATTCGTGCTTTGATTCGGCGAATGTCAAATCAATAAGACGGCGTAAAATAAAATCTTGTTCTGTTCCCTATTCGTGGAATCGCTCTACAACTCTACAAAGAGTATTTACATTGATAGTTTTTTTTAAATATTCCCCCTTCGTTTTCTTTCATTTTATTATAGCATTTGAACATAACATAATTAATTATAATTTCTAACTATTTTTTAGTTGTACGAAATATAATAAAATAAAATAAAAATAAGTTCGTTATTATTGCAGGTAAGGAATTTAACTATAAATTTTTTACTACATAAACAATCGGGATATTTTTTTTTATTTTTTGTTGAATTTGTACCATTATATTCTTTAAATTTAATTTTATCTTTAAATTTTCAACTTTACGCCCGGTAGTCCAACATTAAACGTCCTATAACTCAAAAATTATGGACATTAGAAAAAAAAGTTTGAAACAAAAGTTGTAGAGAATAAACTGATCTTTAAAAATAAATTGATGCATTTTAGCGTTTAGCTTGAAGCGTCACCTAGATCTGTCAGCATTTTCTGATTTTATGCTCAGTAAGTGATTCTAAACCTTATAAAAAAAAGAATTTGGATCGGAAATTTAGTGCAAAGTTAAATGCTATTTTGACTGGCCTATAGCGTTTTAACAGTTAAATCTGTTATACTGTTATATTATCTTACTGGATTGTTGACAGTGTTGGAAAGCACTGTTAGTCTAGTGGTAGTGGCCTTCAGATCCTATGGTCGAGGGTTTGACTCCAGTCGTGCACCAATGGATTTTTTTGATCGAGAAATTTATGTGCGCTATACCGGCATGTCGTAGAACCTAAAGACATCAAAGACATGTGCCAGGTGCACGAAAGAAGCCACTGAGGCGCACTTTAATCCTTTCACCACACTGGTTCGAAATAACTAGAGACACTATAAGACATAGTCAGGATTGTTTGTTATTTTATGTTTATTTTTATGTATTTATGTTGTTTTATAGTTGTAAGCTTACGGCATAATTCATTCCATTTAGTACTTTTTACTTTAGTGAACTTGATTTAATTCAGCAAATGGACCCGGATGGTTTTTTCTAGTTTATGCTTTTAAGGGTTCTGAAGTCCACAAGATTATGAGAAGATTATGATCATGAACAATTTGAAGAATATAAAGCTTTGAAGAGTTCTGTTGTGATAGTCCCTCCTGCTGACTTCGGAAGCCGCGTGGTCCTATGCGCTTGCAAATTTTATGAAATTTATTCTCTGGTATACCTGGCTGTCTAAAATATCTAGGTACCTTAAGACGTGCTCTGTTTCACTGAATTTAAAACCATTTAAAATGATCTATAGATACTCAACTGAGACTCAACATCCAGATCACTGTCAGAGAGGAGCTTCCCCAAGTCACTGTCGGCATTTCCACAATATATGGCAATGCTAATAAGCTGGGTTTCAACAAGAAGCCGTGAAATAATTCTGACAACAATAGAATGGTTTCATAAATAGTAATAACAAACCCTTTATTTCAAGACGTAAATTTCATAAAAGGGGGAAATAAACGGAAAATAATATGCGTGATACACTCCTGATTTAATCGCGCCGCGTAATTTATTCGCTTCCGAAAGCTCACGGCTCGAATACCCGGTTAATAACCCGAAAATGAGCCTTTATCGGTTTAGGGTTATGATGCTCTACTTTATATAGTTTTAGGAGCATATTTGCGAGTTACGAGCCCACTGCAGGTTTAATAGAAGGTTGAAGTACTTACATAATAAATTTATATTAAATAAAACATATAATTACAAAAATAATTACAGAAATGTACAGAATAATATACACGTATAAAATACATGTAAAACAGTGGAGCTATCTAAGGGCCGTTTAAAACGATCTATAGATAGCTCAAATGATCTAGATCACTGGCAGAGGGCAGCATTTCCAAGACTCTGGCGGCATTGCCACGTTGAATGGCAACTCTTGGGCCACGCCATGTATCTACCAGAAGCCGTCAAATAATTTTGAAAACGCGGTAGGCTCCTGATGGGATCAGGAGCCTACCACCTTTTTAAAATTACGGCCTAGGGTTATAACTCCAAATATGAAATATGCTTTTAGCCGTTTGCAGTTCTTTGAATGTAATGTACATTCCAAGAACAGGATACGGCTAAAAGTAGTGAATCAATTTGAATTTCGAATTTTTTAAACATATTTTTTAGCTCATTGGAGATTTAAAATCTCTTTTATGTGTAAATAGTTTTTAATAGGAAATTTCATCCAGATTCCTCTGCAGAAATGCCAAGACCACGGATCCAGTTGTTATAATATAAAATTGAACCTACAGCGAGGACGGCTATTTTGTCGAGCAGTGGCCAAGCAGTTTGGCGGATATCTTACATTAAAGCTCTTTCTTATGCAATTCTGGAGGTAAATATTATACTTGACGTTTCAGTGAGGTTGCAATAACAGTGGCAGTGGTCTGACTGGACTCTTGGAGTTGCCGTAGAGTAGCAAGTGTAGTTTTTCGTGACTACTTGATCCAGCAGTCCCTCACATGATCATCACATTGCGAAGTCAAAAATTCAATTAATTAAATTTAATACCTTATAGTAATATCTCATATTCTCCATGTATTTACGTCTAAGGTTGCTGTAAAGGGGATTATATTGGTAAGTAATTAAGTAGCTATGTACCTACTTTCTACGTAATACAGCACTGTACAGCACTTTGAGTTTAATCTTAGGCTTCGACTTTAACTTTGGCTTTGGCCGAAATGATTAAATAAATAAATAGAACGAAAAAAAGATTTAAAATGACAGAAAAAATAGTCCCATAGGGCAAATTTATACAAACACTAAATCTACTTCCAGGCACGGAAGTAGCTCTGGTTTTCAGATTGAACTTTAGATAATACAACTACTAGGTATGTCGTATAGGTAGGTAGGTAAGTGTTTTCAAAAAATTACAAAACAAACAATGTAATCCCTTTATAGTCCGGTCATTTTAGACATAAAAATAGTGATCAAATAAAGAAAATTCCGACAGAGCCAAATCTTCGTAGAGACCTTAGGTTTACCACAAGGAATAAAGTGTCAAAAGTCCCCATCAGTCCCATGTGAGCTTAGGGACTTATTCGGGGCCCAAGGTAAAAATTTTAGGTTTTTTGGATTTTTCTCGAAAACGGTAAGTTTTATCGAAAAAGTACCTCAGAGCAAAGTTGTAGATCTTAAAATTCTCTATAAAAATGGTCCCTATGATTTTTTCTCTAAGACCCACTATTTCCCAGATATTACGCTTGTAAGAATCACGTTCTACATAGTATGCACACATATGCCACGTATATACATATTTAGGTACTCAAGCAAGCAAAAATGCCTACTCGTGTCTCTTTTATGTATACATTATACTATTCTAAGAAAATTTACTCTAAAATCACCGCCGGTCCCTTACCGAATCCCCTCTACTTGAATAACATCTGGCCTTGAAAAACATCTGCCTATTCTTTTGTCCATGTGGTGTCGTTCACGTATACCTGCTTCTTTTAGTGTTGAACGAGCAGTTCGAGTGACTATACGTATTTATTACAAGCGTCTACTATTGAAGTTAGTGCTGATTAATATTTAAAAAAAAATGTCACAATTTTGCTTTATTTGTAATAAACTTTTGACTGAAAATGAAACTGTTGTGGTCAGTCGTGGAATGCCAACTTTAATCGATGCAAGTGTTGCGAGAAGTGATGAGTTTGCTGATTATTTAAGAAGCCAAAAGTCCGTTACAATTCACGTGGATTGCAGAAAATCATACACCCGGAAAACTTCAATCTCTGCATCAAAAAGACAACGTGAGGAAGAACAGGCCAGTACTTCAAAAGTAAGTCCACCTCATACTAGAGCGCGAATAAGTGAATCCAGCTTTTGTTTTAAAAACAACTGCTTATTTTGTGGCGATGAAGCGGATGAAGAAGCAGAAAAGAAGAAAGTGAAGATTTATCGCCGAAAAATTCATAAAGTTTCTACACTTACATTCAAAGATTCCATTTTAAAATTAGCTAAAGATCGTTCTGATGATGTGTCAAAAGCTGTCTTTGCGCGTATTAATTTTCAGTATGATTTAGTTGCTGCTGACGCTAAATACCATGACAGTTGTTACAAATCCTTCCTGAGACCTAATACTGGCGGTAAAATTGGCCGTCCTCAAAGTGAGGCTATAAACTCTGCAATGGAGGAAATTTTCAATTTCATTGAAAGTAGCGATGACTGCCAGTTTTCGTTAGATGAACTGAGGAATGTTTGCCAAAATGTAGCTTTAGAAAACGGGATTATAAAAATACGATTGAAATTAAAGTATGGTAGTAGAATTATTATTACAGAGAAGCCTGGAAAATTTACATTTATTTGTTTTGTAGACAATTACCAAGACATTTTAAGTCAAGCCTGGTCTGATAACAAAAACTTGAATGAAAAGGAAAAACGGTGGAAAACTTTAAAAGCTGCGGCAGAAATTATTCGAGAAGATATTCAATCTTGTGTGTTTGATAATACTATGTACCCGCCACCGGGTAGAATGTTTGAAGATATAAATAACGATATTCCCGAATCATTATCTGTTTTTTTGGGACAAATCATTCTTAAAAATAAGCGTCATAATTTGGATCATTTAAAGTTAGTTTGCACAAATATTAGTCATAGCATAATGACTGCTGTTCGGCCTAAATCCTTCAAGTCTAAATTACAGCTGGGTCTTTCAGTTTTTTTTCATCGGCGGTTTGGTTCAAAACGGCTTATACAAATTTTTTCATCGTTTGGTTTATGCGCATCTTACAGTGAAACAGGCAATGAACTGAACCCTGAAGACTGGGGTTGGAAATTGATAAATAATACTTTGGAACCGATTCGAACTTTACTGCCCCCTGCTCCAGAAAAACTTCTTAACACTATTTTTTGCAATTGCAAGAAAGGTTGTAGTGCCAAATGTGGCTGTAAAAAAGTAGGGTTGCAGTGTTCTCCAGCGTGTACCAATTGCCAAGGTGTCTCTTGCTCAAATGTTCAATTAAATACAAGAGAGGAAAATTCATGTGATTTTGATGAAGAGACAACTGATTCATCTTCATTTGAACAATTTCTAAGCGCTCATCAACAGGAAGGAGAAGAAGAAGAACAAGAAGAAATTGAAGAAAACATGATTGTTGAAGTTGAATATGAAGAGTATGAGTCAGATTAAAGTAATAAAAAAAAGTTAGAACGACAGTTAAACTCAGTAACCCATATCAATAATCTTCATACTATTAAATAATTATTGTTCCTGAAAATAACGTCATAAAGGTTCGTGGAATAGGCCTACCGGGGATACCACGTTAAAAAAAACGCGCCGAGTACACTACCTCACAGGTGGTGTGGAAATGTGTGCATATTATGTAGAACGTGATTCTTACAAGCGTAATATCTGGGAAATAGTGGGTCTTAGAGAAAAAATCATAGGGACCATTTTTATAGAGAATTTTAAGATCTACAACTTTGCTCTGAGGTACTTTTTCGATAAAACTTACCGTTTTCGAGAAAAATCCAAAAAACCTAAAATTTTTACCTTGGGCCCCGAATAAGTCCCTAAGCTCACATGGGACTGATGGGGACTTTTGACACTTTATTCCTTGTGGTAAACCTAAGGTCTCTACGAAGATTTGGCTCTGTCGGAATTTTCTTTATTTCAATTGTCTAAAATGACCGGACTATTAGCCAAACATGTCGCACTCTCCGGACATCGCCACCATTTGTCGCCCAACTCGAAAACTTGGTCGTGCGCGTGCAGAGGGGAAAAAATAAATATTTCACAGTGCCCTTCGAGCCCTTGTTGCTGGAATCACGCGTCGCTTGCGCGCAAGATGGATCATTGGCGCGCGACAATAGGGCAGTCAAACCGGAGGCTGAAACGCTTATAAGCGGTTTCTATTGAAACCTGAAAGTGTGGGGGATAAGTTGTATATTACCAAAGATGATTATTATCATAACAACCTTTATTATCATTTAAATTATAAATACACTAGCGACCCGCCCCAGCTTCGAACGGGTGCAATGCTGATACTAAATATACTATAGGATGTCTAATGTGATTAGAAACCTCTAAAACTATCAGTGTTTCTCTACTTTATTATACATTTATTATACATATAAACCTTTCTCTTGAATAACTATATTTATTAAAATAAACCGCAACAAAATCTGTTGCGTAGTTTTAAAGATCTTAGCAAACATAGGGACAGACAGACAGCGGGAAGC
This sequence comes from Lampropteryx suffumata, assembly GCA_948098915.1. Taxonomy (NCBI): domain Eukaryota; kingdom Metazoa; phylum Arthropoda; class Insecta; order Lepidoptera; family Geometridae; genus Lampropteryx; species Lampropteryx suffumata. Next base: position 14,732,051 of record OX402557.1, on the reverse strand, counting down.
GACTTTGTTTTTTACTATGCAGTGATATTCAGCTATATTGATATCTATCTATCCTAAGGTTATTTGGCAGAGATCGCTATCTAGCGATAAGACATTGCAGTACCGTGTAGCTAAACATTGTTTCTTATAAAAGTCAAATGTGGTTGTAGTGTGCAATAAATTATTTTCTATCTATTTATCTTTATCACCACAATCATTAACATTAAAATAATATATAGAACTAGCTGCTGTATATTTGGAAATAAACATTTTAACTGTAATTTTAGTGGTGAATGCATGCTTATAGTTATAATAGTATACTAGGTAAATTAATCTAACTAATATTGTAAATGCGAAAGTAACTCTGTCTGTCTGTTTATTATGTTTTCACGACTATACAGCTAAACCGATTTTGATGAATTTTGGTATTGAGATGGGACTTTGCAGAAGGACATAGGCTAGTTTTTATATAGGTACCACGCGTGTGAAGCCGTGGGCGGTATACATACATATATATTATAACATATATATAATTTACTAGCTAAACTAAAAAGCACCGAGCATTGTTTTGATGTTTGTAACCACAAAAAAAAGTTTTATGTCAATGTACAAACCACTGGTTTTTTTTACTTGTGCGGTGAGAAACCATTTCTTGGCAAATTTCATGATTCTAGGACAACGGGAAGTAACACATAGGTTTTGATTTACTGGAAAGGTCAAATATGCGGCTTAAATAACTGTATTTATTATTTTTATTATATAATCCTTTATTGCACAAACATAAACATATATGCAATACGTGGGCTTAATTCTAGTAGCATTTTCTACCTACAACCTGCAAGGTAGAGATAATAAATAGGTATTTAGGCCGTATTAGACAGGCAGAAGGACCACTAAGTGATCCTGTAAGGGTTCCTTTTTACCTTTTAATGTATAGTACCTTAAAATCCCGCGCGTTAAACCCGCCCGTCTGCAAGCCGCTAAACTCCCTCGAAGATGGATCATCGAGATCGACGGGGGGCGATCGCGATAGCACCGTGATATGGAAAACTGCGGAATGCAAGCCACCGCGCACGACGCTATTGTGCCTGTTTGTACGTGAAACTAGAAACGCCCGTGACTTTGTTCGTGTTGAATCAAATGCAAATACATACTCGTATTCATTTTTTTTTATTAAACAAAATCCACAGCACTTAAAAAACAATATTACTTAATCTAACGGCTTTAGGGTAAACGCGTTAGATTAGGTAATATTGCTTTTAAGAGCTGTGGATTTTGTTTAATAAATAAAAAAAAATAGCACTCAAAGAAGAAGCAGTGCTTACTAGAATTACAGGTAGTCTCTCGTACTAGGGCAATTTCGGGAGGCCAAGGGCAAAAAATAAACGATTTCCAAATGTAAATGACGAAGATAGCGACATAAAGAGAATAAGTAATAATTATTTACCATTCACTAAACTTCTACAGCAAACTATAAGAAAATGTATCATCCTACAGGATAAACAGGAAAAACATGAAACTTGAAACTTGACTTGAAAAAAGGAGAAGGTTCATATTTCAGTTGATTTTTTATATAGCTCCGTCATTTATGAACTGATTTGAAAATTGATTGATTTGATGAAATTTATATAATAATAATAAATAAAGAAAATATAAAATAACTTTCTTTATTTATTATTATTAAATAAATTTCTTTATAGTTGATATACTTTCCGATTGGTCCCATGAAATTCAAAATCGGTTTAGTTGGACAAATATGTCATCGTTTTCCTTTTTATTATATCAATGAAGTCGGTTTCTTTTTAGTTTTTAAAACGTAATTAATTAGGAATAAGAATTTTCAGCTCAGCTGACGTTCTCGCCATTTATTCCTTATTTGTTGAATATAAATTCATTGTTTTGTACCACATAATTAATTACTAACATCATTTTTAGCTTGTTTACGGTACACTATCTTTTTACTATTATATTTAAGAGGAATACTGTAACTAAGGCAACCCATATTAGGTTTATAATGTGTCTTTTTTTATCATTAAGTTTGTATGCACATTTTATTTTGTTAAATAAAAAAAAAGTGTTGATGCGAGAATCGTATTTTTATTCCCAGGCTGTCTCCAGGTTGTTTTCTTTTTTAGTTATAAACTCTTAGTCCATCTTATTATCACAAAATTGCATGTGGTGTTGAAATGTGGTTAGTCCTTGTCATTCTTATGATAATAAATAAAGAAGGCAACTGATTTTAACGCTATGTACAATAACTTATATTTAATTATGGGATATACCCATCTTCTTCGTATCGTATCACTAGTTGTTTGGTGACACGATACGAAGCGACGATACACGATTTTCGTAGATTTTTTTGTCACCACTGTCGTGAAAGGACCACACTGGTCCTAATTTGGCCTCGGAGACTCCTTTCATTCCCATGTTTCCCATTCATTACCAAAACTTTTCGATAAGATATACCTTGAGTCTTTATTAGAAGTCAGTCAGTAAGTAGCAACTGATTATATATGTTTGTACAAGCACAGTGTATGCGAGAGTGGTGTGAATTTCGACAACAATGCGGGCACTATTTTTATTTTGTGACTTGGGTGTTGAACTCAGCGCATATTTTGTAAGCAGGTTTTAACTAGACAAATGGTAATGGAGTTATTAAGCTAGTTGAAGACTTTATTGACCGAGCAAAGCGAGTGTCTCCGTTTCAGCTTAGAAGAAAATGCTTTCGTATGTCTGTCTGTCCGGATGTTCTCCTCTACAGGTCGCATTTCTCAACCGATTCTCGTGAAATTTTAGGAGCAGGTTCTATAACTATATAGAATTTTGTTGTCGATTCAGTTGCTAAAAATTAAAAAAAAAAAGTAAACGTAAACGTAAAAAACGTATGAGTTCAGTCATTTCGAAAATGTTCGCGAGGTCTACAGCTTACAGAGACACGAGCCATAGCTTAATAACTATTGTAGCCAGCATGATACAGATTATGCAACCCTGAAGTTATTAGCAAACGCTCATAAATATTTTTTATATATATATTAATTTTATTTTAAGAAGTTTATTTTTAAATATGTTGTCTATGTGTTATATTTCCTTATTCTTAGATTAAGTTAGCACGCCTACTTTTTATTTTCTCAACCTTAGAGGTTGGCTGGTAGAAAATGCTCTAAGAATTAAGCCCACCTATTTTACATTTATAATTCTTTGTGCAAACGATTAAATAAATAAATGCCACTAGTTATCAATGTAACTGATAACAGCGCCATTGTAGAACTTTTTGGAATACGGAAGTTACGTCAAGGTAACACTTAGGTACAACACAGAAAGTAAATATTAAAAATCATCGTTATAAATCAATGTAAAAAATACGTCGTCCATACAATAAGAGGTTTATTTAAGGCACCATTACGACTTCCTCAAAACTATACCATCAATCATTGTTGTTATTTTGACATGTGTAACGAAGGCGAAAAACAGTCGGATGAGTAGAGGGTGCGGTGGAGAGAAACGCTCTCGCACACGACTTCGGTCGATATATCGAGGTAATTGGTTGACCTATACCATTATTGCTAGAACAGGACGCTCTTCAAATGCCTCTTCAGTAATTCAAAATACAGTAATTTTCTATATTCTTTTTAAGATGATTAATATTAAACTATACAAAAATGCTATCATTAAAATACTATAATAAAAAAACGTGTGCGTCTCGGGACGCCGTGGGTTAGAGTGAGAGAAGGGGAGCCTGCCTACCGCTGCCGTATGCATGAGAGAAAGGGAAGCCAGACAGACTGCCGCCGTAACGCGTTACGCAACGAAGCGGTTTACCCTCCCATAAGTTATTACTTCAAATATACATTTTCAACGTCACTGCTAAGGTGATAGAATTTATACCGCTTGCCACGTAGTCTATCGCAAACATCGTGTGCAAACTCACAGGGGTCGTAAGTGAGACGTCAGGGGTCGATGAAAATTGATTTTCCGCCATCAGTCATAACTTTATGTACGTGCACACAATGGCCACCTTTTGTAGGCACCGATGCCGACGACTTTTTTAAACAATAGATTTTGTAAAATTTTGCATGTTCCAGTAACGAACCGGATTGAATGGAACACTTCACGTGGAATGGATGAAGATTGAATAAAAATGCCTTTGTTTTTTGTGGTTCTGTGTTTTTGGAATATGGATTTTGGTGAACGTTTTAGCAGTCAAAGGCCGCTTTGCAAAACGCCAGTGATCTCGAAAAAGAAGTACAAATATTGAACTTATCACGAGGTGAAACGTTCTCCAAATTGTGGGATGAGGTCGCATGTGTCAAACTTTAAGTCAAAAAATGTTTTTAATAATATGATAGCAAAAACAGCGAATTTATAATAATAAATAATCTGACATTTCAAACAGCATCTTTTGGCCCCACAGTAAGCGAAGCTTGAAATATGGGTACCATCATGACTGACATACTACTTATGTACTCTTTTTGTAAGTACATACATATTGCATTGCAAATACTTGCAGATCATACAATACTAAAACGCAGATATATTTGAATGCTACTTATATGCCGCTTCAGTCATTTTTCTTTTACAATTTGAATTGATAACGACATCTCAAACAGGCAATGCTCAACGCTTAAGTGGCGTTTCAGCGTTTGGGCATGTATAAATCACAACTAAACCATCTTCAGAGCCTACCAAATAACAACCAATACCATGCTAAATTAGAAAACAGAAAATATTATTCACTCTTTCACAAGCTATTTATCTATAAGGCTTCCTTCTTGATACATAAATCAATTATTTCATCTTCTAAGTACAAGTCTCTACTATACCGTATGGTCTACAGTGTAATAACCCCATCCGTCAAATCAAAATTTGCTCAACGCTTAGGTAGTTTTGTGAAAATCCATGTGTGCAATAAAGTTTGCAAATCATGTGACTTAAAAAAAATATCATTTAATGTATCTATCACATACTAAATAAATGGCTTACCACATTAAACAACAATAAGACAGAAGAGCTTCTTATTATTTAGTGTCAAATTTATTACGTTATAATTACAATATTCGCTTTTAAGCATTAGTAACTGCTAACATCTTAGTTAAAATGTATACTTCATATTATACATATCGACGCTTGAAAGGCAATAATTACTAAGCGACATTTGGCAACTTTTTTTTTTGAAAAAAAATCGTTAAATATCGCCTATTAGTCATAGATACTCGATTCAAACTAATTTTGAATTTTGTTTAAAAGCTTTATAAACTGGCATCTAAAGATTATGAATTTTCTCAATACTTTAAGAAATAGTGTCGGTAGGTAAAATTTTAATCAAAATCACAAACAAGTAAATATTACTTACCGACAACAAAACTTTATTATTAAACATGTAAAATTAACTAAACACCAGATTTTTATAATTGTGATTGAAGCAAAATGATGCATCCAGAAGAAACAGATGTTTGACACAAAGGTAAAATGATCGAATTAAAAACCAAAACCCTTTTATGTCAGGCAATTTCAACCTTAGTACAAATTAAATAAGGTAAGTTTAGGCCTTTTTGAAGAAGTAACAAAGAATTTAGGTTTCAGTACACAAAATAAAGAATTTTGGATATAGGTTTTCGATGGATATCGTCATCATCAACATCAAAACAGCCCAGTAGTAATCTACAATCACTCACTACTGAGTATGGGCGTCCATCTGACGAGGGACGAATTAGAGCATACTCCGTCACGTTGATGACGTCTATTATAAGCCTTTAACATACGAACATCACAGTGAAATCTCTCGCAAAGTGGATAGCTGATTTTATAAAGAACATATATAAGCTGTCGTTATAAATAACAAAGGCATTTTATTTTTATACACAGTATTTATTAGAAATAACAAAATAAGTACATATAGGAAGGTAAAATAGATGGAATTGGTTTCTGGGACCTACCAATTCATTACTTAATTAAACCAAATTTAAATCAACCACATCAAGTGTTTAAGTTTCAGGCATCAGGCTTCTTGAGCAGTCTTACACTATTATTACTTGGGAATTCAAAGTAGAACTACCTACAATACTAGTAACAGTTTTACAGAATATTTTTACGCTTGATCTCTTCTTTCTGCGATATATGTTATGTACTTACTAACCGACGATCTCCCAAGAGATATATGATCAAATACCTTCTGTCTTTTTTCAAGTTCAATATTTTTGAGTTATTTCTATTTTTTCCAATTCATAGGTTAGGTTAAATAGATTTAGGTTTAATTATTGTACCACCACTTCGTACATATTCCTGTCCAACAATTCTTTTTTGGTACCGTGCTCTTCTATTATCTATTTTTTTTTAAGCCTTTTTCTCCAACACTTCGTTAATGTCATCCAAACTTGTATATTGCTTTTTAGATTTTGTTTTTATATTGATTTTTTTCTTCGTGTTTGCTTTTTGATACTTAAACTTGTATCTTGCTGTAATAAATACCTTTTATCTTTATCTTATCTCTTTACTCAAAATTCGTATTGTAATTTCGAGGTACATCACTAAGGAAACGGTATTTATAACGATGAAATGTTTAGCTGAAATTGCTAGCTGAAACTTCTTCAAAGACTGCCTAACATCCAAGTTGGCGGTTCACAAACATAGTTAGTTACCCCTAGTTAGCCTATGAGTATCCAAGTTAGGACATGCACTATGGAGGGAGTGCACTTAGGTCTAGGTCAAATTCGCGAGTTCTTTCGTTGATATAATCTGCATTATATTGACAGCATTGCTAGACAGCATTGCTATTGCTGTCGTAACTGTTACTTTTACGTAATAAACATTCGGATCTTGATGAAATTTGGTAAGGAGATAAATTGTATCATAGAGCCTTCTACAAAATACAATGGCCTCAATTCTGTTGGCACCAACCTAACTAATTTTAGCTAAAATTAGGTTTAGAACTGTCAAATGTCACTTTGGTATTTTGCTGTTACCATCCTATCTTAATTTAATTATATCTAATTTAATTAAGCGTAATTTCGTTAGATGGTGTCAACCGAATATGATTTACAAATGCTATGCAAAATATACTAACTAAAATATATTATAGACAAATCCTAATTTTAGAAATGAACTAACCGAATTGCCACCATTATATCCTTTTTGTTATCTCCTCTGTCTCCTTAGAGAAGCCAACATCCTTAAGCTACTTTTATGTAGGTATTACGTGTGCAGGCAACATCTGGTTTATAATATGTACCTGTTAGTAGTATGAGTATGTAGATTACAGTAGTTGTATCTGTACTAATTACAATGCGGACTTAGCCCCTCAGGGCCTGTAGTATAGCCCTTTGTAACCATCCTAGATCCGCTCAATGCAGCGATGGTAGCTAATGGCTGAGCACACAAAGTAATAGGCTATCCAATTGATTTATGATTTCAATGCGTGCTGCAAACCCGGCGATTGGAACGAGCCGCTTTGATTACGTCGAGTATTTTACTACGCCCTGTGCCAATCCCGATCGATTTTTAAGTAAAGTGAGCTTTTTGTGTGGCCTATTCAATTAGTATGAAAGCAACGATGTGATTTTTTTAAGGTTGGAAATATGTTAAACAGATTTTTTGTAAATTCTTACTATAATGTTAAAAGTTGGTAATAAAGATATTCATTTTTTTTTAATAATGCTGGACGTTTCACACAGCATCGAGTCCCAAAGTACGCAGAGCTGGTGTTATGGGTACCAAATGCTGATATACTGCATATACACATTTTAAAATACATTTTATATTATATTATATTATACGTCGAAATACCAAGATCCGAGAAAAGTACTTGCAGATCATACAATCAAACATTTGTCTTTCGGCAGGAATCGAACCCGCCACTTTCTACGTATCAGTCGGACCTTGGCCCACTGCGCCACAAAGGTCTACATATTTATCTACAAACTATAGAGTCAACAGTTTGAAATTAATCGTGATAGTTGGTAAATATGTTTTGAAGTTTTTTAAACTTACGCGATCAGAACACATTATTATAAATATTTCCGGGTATTTATCGTGGTCACGGGATGACTGATAGGTAAATAAACGCGATAAATACCCGTAAATATTTATAATAAAATATGTTTTGTATTTACTGGCATCTTAATCAGAAGTGATAACAGCTGTTTATGTGCTGGTATGCAGAGCCCTAAAAGTGATTTGTAGTGAAACCTCTGTACGACACGACTATTATTTAATCTGTAGTCTAGTGTTTTACATTGAATTAACGTTGTTGCTGAATAAATATTTGTTTTCATTTCCATTTTCAGACTGCTCAAATGCAGTGGAATTGATATGAATTGGTTTTGTTTGTTTTTAAAATTTGTCACGAGTTGCAGGTCGAATTGAATGAGTTTTTATTTACCGTCTAGTTGTAACAACCTTCAGAAACGTTAGCCATAGTTAAGTGAATACAAGGCCCTGCAAATGTATAGAAGCTGTAGTATACACGCATCAAAAGTGTGAGACAGACTTGGAATAGAATAGAATATATTTTTTTTACAACATGACAGAACGGAAGACAGGAACAAAAATGCCAAGGAAGACCAAAAAAGATGTAGGTAGTATGAATGTACATAGTGAATATTAGAAGACACGGCAAGAATTGACATGATTTCGGTCGAGGCTAACTTCACGTAAGCAGGGATCCGATGTGTATCTCGGCTGTAGTGTATTTTCGGCTGAGTGCTTCCTACTTCAAGTTGACAATGCCATGACAACGGAGGCCTAAGCACCTTATTGTAAATAGTACCTACTGGGAGCTTTATGCTCAGAAATTGAGATTATTATATCACGCAGATGATTTTTTTTATTTTATCATAGCAAGACCTACGTTTGGTAACGATCTACCTAGTATGGCGACGCTACGGCCGAGGATGGTACACGAAGGTCTAGAAGACACCTATTCACTCTTGACTTGAATGGACTCAGATTATAGTTTATAGGAAAGACAGACGACGGCATTATATTCCAATCCTTGGCTGTACTCAATATAAATGTGGAAGCAAAGGTTTGTTCGTAAGGGTGGTAGGCTTACAAGGTATGGATGGTACTGAGCGGAACGTCTGCTTGTCTTATTGTGAAAAGTACATGGTAGGATTAGATGATGCAAAATTATAGTAACAATCATTAAAAAAAATGGTTGCCTGTAAAGTCAGTTTACGGACGATAGTTATACGTAATAACGTCGTAAGAAAACCGGCGTCACAAGCCGAACGCTTAGGCCGATCGTGCCTCTCTATCGCTTGTTCCGCGCTCTCGCTTGCACGCTCGGCTCAGGAGGAACGTGACAATGAGTCATGCTTTTCGTGCGTACAGCCGGTGTTCATTGATTTATAAGAAGTTATCACGTCAAAACATTCGTGGTTTAGTATAAATAGTATTGAATAATTTGAAAATAATAGAGGCACTGAATAAGACTGAATGGTCAAACGAATAGGCATTATCAAAAGCGCTACTGAATTTGAGCTGGTTTTCAATATTTCTATTCACGAATCGTTTGTTATATAAAAACAACCCTTCGATTGTACCAACATTCCACCAAAAAGCGAACTTTTTACAAAAAGCGCCGGACAAAAGCGGCGGTTCGTGCTAATAGCCGCTATGCAAAGTGAATGCAGTCTCATTGATTTACGATTGAAAAGCACGCTCCCTACCGGCAAAGGTACCATGGAGAAATAAACAGTACTAGTACAAACATGTCACTCTGAAGCCGTGACTTTGAAAATGTAACTTTTGCACTCAACCAACGTATCAGAATAAAATATTTGAGCAGCCCATATATAATGACTTCTTAGGATTTCATAGCAACATACTTTTATTAAACCACGAATTTAAGTAAGACTTCAAGACCGATAATATTTTCAATGCTACGCCTATTCAGTGCATAACAGCATATTTTCCACCTAGAGCTCAATTTTGAGTGACACAAGCCCATGGGTTATTTTTGCTAGTCAATTTATTAGAGTAATAAAACTCTTTGGACAAATACGTATCAACGATCTAATCTCATAGTTCAAAAAGTATTCACCCCAAAGTATAATACTTATGTGTTGCATATAATGATGCAAAAATATTATGAGTAAATGATATACGGTTTTAACTCAGCGACAAAAGTATCTCCCTTCTCATTTCTCATTGACTGCTTACATACATTCTCAGTTAGTTGAACTAAGAATGTATGTAAGGAGTCAATGAGAAATTACCACTTCTTTGCTGGCATTCAACGATGAGACAGGTGCAGTATTAAGTACTGGAAATTTAACCAGAATTTCGACTTGGTTGAGAGAGAACAAATAAACGCCACAACTGCTGTAATAAACGCAGTCAGTGCTATTGAAGCATAGTGTTAAATCAAATTAGCGGTTTCACGAAGTAGCTGCTAACCATGACATAGTAAATTATAAAAGCAGTATGTTTATAGACTAAATACCTACGGAATACTGGATATAATACATAATACTTACGGAATAATATTAGTACAAAAACAGAAGGTGTCCCACAGTTAGGCTTGCTAAAGTTAATAGATATTGAATAGGGCAATGTGTACGCTTCCATAACAAAGTCCCAAGCAACGTGTTAGTTATGTCGATTGGCAAATTTAAATACGTAATAAAATAGAAACTCTTAAGCATATTATAAAAAACAAACTGTTTAGATGACAAAAAAGCTTAGGATGAATCTGCTCCAACTCGACTCGAGTAACAAAATTGGCAAGGATCATACAAAAAAGTGTTAAGACCAGACGAGTTTATAGCCAGATTCTTCTTGAAGAGTTATGAGGAACCGGCACCGGCAGATTAACTAGCATATAAGCAGACGATTCAAAGTAGTCCTTGAGATTTTATTGAATAAAACAAAATATCTACACAGAATCTCTCTTTTTCGTCTGGCGCAGCACATCTCTACGATTTTGCCCAATAGGTTGGATCCACCGATGTACCTTGAAATTTCGTAAAGTGGTGAGTACGCCTAGCCCGCCATTATATCAGATTTAGACAATACTTATACTCAGAGCGGGCAGTTAAAGTCAAATGCTGTCTACAAAACCTAGTGCTCGATCTGTTTTGGTTTTGCACTAGATTATGGTCTTTAGGAATCTTTCTTTCGTGATCATATATACTCGTACACATGTATATGTACACATGTCTATGTTAGTTTTAAGTTTGTATCTTGTTGTTTATTACAATTATTAAATAATGGTAAACTCAAATAGTGTCGGGACAAACCTTAGTGGTTTAAGATGCTATTTTTAATTTTAAGAACGTACATATTGTTTAAATGATAATAAAGGAAAAAAATACCATACAAGCAAAGCTCTTGCTTGTATGTTTTTTTTTTTTCTTAGAGCTTCTCTTCTCTCAGAGCTTAGAGAGCTGGCATACGTTATACCAAAAGCCAAACCGAGCGATCTATATGCTACCTACAACGGCGTTTTAACTATATAGACAATTTGATATTACGAAAATTCGATATTATGAGTATAGCTTTTGATGTCTCAGATTTTTTTTTATATACATATATATATAAATATAAATATATATATACATAATGCAGGATATTTCACTCATCATCATCTGGCTCCAAAGTGTTTGTGTTTGAGTACGACATAGGTAACTGATATAATACTTATATACTTTTTTTGTTGTAAATACATAATTATCTCGACTCGATCATAGACTTGATAAAATATTTATCCCTCGGCGGGAATCGAACCCGAACCTCTAATACGTCTCAGCCCACTGCGCCACATCAATATACATATATAAATATCACTACGGTCACTCATTCAGGTCCTAACCTCGCAAAGCGTTGCTTAGCTTTATTCATCTGAAATTAGCTATGGCTACGAGTCTCATAGTAAAAATGCAAGCGCCTAAGTTGATAAGTTAAACTACTGTTCCCTTACAATGTCAACGAGCGGTCAATAGCGTGTGGGACAATCCGACCGAGACACCGACAGAAGCTTTACAACTCGAGTTAAATCTCATCGGGCTATAAAACTGCTATAGATCGATTCCGCCAGGTTAAAGAATTAAATGGCTCGTAAAAATTAATAGGAATCTGTCGCTGGGGGCAAAGTCACAACTCTGGTTGCTGTAAGAAAAGCACTGACTCTTAAGGTTAAATGTAATATGAAGCTGAGATTAAGGATAAGTGGATTTCTGCAATATTACATTTACCTAACTTTCAGTGCTTATAATATGATCGCTAGAATGTAGGAAAGGCACTGAATGGAATTTTCTCAGTTTATGAATTACTTTGACAAGTTTGCGATGTGTGATGGCTTTGTCGATTTTACTGCTATTTTTTTGCGCGTCACGTGGTGTGGACGGATTTGAAATTGGATTTTTTGGTGTGACGGGATGACGGGGTGACTGGCGAGTAATTTTTTTGATTGGGTCGTAAATTTTTTTCCGGGCTTTGATAATATTATAGCTTTGTTTAGGTATACAACCAAATTTTTTTAAGAAGTGATGTACATGTTAACTGTGGCTGTAGTGAACATAAACTACGAATAGGTATAAAATACTTGAAATACAGAATACAGAAATATAATAATATAAAATACATGTGAAACCTTGAGCAATCTAAGGACCGTTTAAATCGATCTATAGATGGCTCAACTGATTCAGATCACAGCCAAAGGGCAGCGTCCGGAAGACGCTAGCGGCATTGCCACGGAGCCAGATACAAGCTTGCTCTTGGGTCAAGTTATGTTGCTACCAGTAGCCACTATGTTGTAATTCGCTTTTTGCTGAATGTTGGTACAATTGAAGGGTTGTTGTCATATATATCTCAAACGCCTTTCATATAATTCGTTAATTGGATGTGTGACTTCTATGGCCTAATTATCTATCATCAGATCAAAATTAAATATCTGAAAGTAATGTTGTCGAAAATGTATGGTTAAATCTCAATTTGAGTTTGACATCTGTTCTGGAAGGTGTTTATGTAGTAATAATGTTCTAGTTATAGGTAAGTATTTATTAATTTATTTTTATGTCTTGTGGATAAGGTTCAAAATATTTTTAGCTCTCATAAGCTAGTTCTAGGAATAAATAAAAGGAAAATACATCTGAGCCGACCTTTGTAGTGTGCACTCAACCGACCTCCTGTGGAGTTCTGCACGCCTGGTAGAACGACTGCTGAAATGGCGAATGATATTTTTAATATTCAAAACACGGGAAAATTTCAATCTGGAATTTATTCAAGGAAATATTTTTAAACGAATGCTCTTGTTGCGGTTGTAAAAAATATTTCAAGAAACTAGAGCGGTTTCCTTTACATTCCTACACAACTGGAAAACGAAACATTTGTAGCAAGAATTTCTTACACTTTTGGATCATAAAATTTACTTAGGTTTTAGGTACTTAGATCACAAACGCCGTTTTATTTGGTAAATAAATGAGTATTTGAATTTATTCTGGTCACTTTAAAAAGGTTATACGCGCTGAGTAATTAAATAAGTCATTGGTAGCTACATAATCGACTTAATAAGCAATCAGTTATTATTTTTATCGGTTAATCAGATTGTTTTCTGACTTATACAGTTATGGCGACCAAGGACAGGAAAACGAAGCGTAGGACGACCCCTCGACCAGATGGACTGACGACATTGTACAGATCGCAGGAAGTCGATGGATGAAAAGGTCTCAAAATCGTTCTTGCTGGAAATCAATTAGGGAGGCCTTTGTTTAGCAGCTTCTTAAAGGCTGCTATTTTTATGATGATGATGACAGTTACAACTTTTAGTCATATGTTCAAGGGTCGTAAATCATTGCATTTTACATAGCACCCCAGCAACTGACAGCAAACAGACTACAAAATATCTCCAATCATAATCTTACTGCTAATCGTATTCTAATGCACCAAACCGTTTCCCATACAAACATGTCTATAAACGTAACAAATAAGTAACGCTTGTATAGTAAGTTCAGGACCTATCCTAAAATGGTGACCACGAGGGAAGGCGTGCACGGGGGCATGCCTAAGGCTGTCCCATAAAACAGTGTGTGGTACGAAACGAATGGTCTCTCGGTCACGATCTTCACCTTGGCAGGCCGCAGCTTAGAAATTATCCGTGAAATTATGAGTTTTTGCTTATGATGTGAAAAAAACATGATAAAGGACATTTTAAATACATTCCCACATTCCCAGACATTATAAATACACATTCCTTAGGTTTCGACTAGGAAAAGTAAATAAGTCCTTTATGGGGAACACGGTGCGCTCCTATAATAAGATTCCTGAAAATGCAACTAATCTACCTGTTAAGAAATTTAAAGCTTACATAAAGGGTAGTTTTTGAAGAAAGCGTATTATAATTATAAATGACTATAGTACTGATAAGAATGGCCTTAAGTTGCTCTGCCCTCAGACATTTAACCAGTTAACATTTCAAATGTTAACTAATATTAATACAACATAAGATGGATCATGCAAAAAATCGCTAGGACGAGTTTCTTGCCAGTTCTTCTCGGTCTTGGGTTAGGAGGATTTAGTACCTAAATTCGACTAGTATTTAAGACGTTTCAAAGTGATACATGTGATTATATGGAATAAAATATTTTCTGACTTGACTTGACTTAAATAATTTCTTATATTTACAGTTTAATTTCTTTAATTTCTTTTGAACTTCTCTAAAACTGTACCTACATGGAGTATATCCATGTAGGTACAGTTTAATCCAACACACCATACAATCAAGGAACTATTTAATTTGTCTTAAATACTAGGTGAATTTATTCGAGTGTGTCGATTCTCTAAAGCATGTTTTTTCTATCTAAAATATGCCCTTACTACTTGCCCTTACTTACAAAGCAAATGAAACCATGTTAAATATTAACGACCACTTAAAACTATCGCCATTTCTCTAGTCCGCTTTTGTATCGAGGCTAGTTTCTACTATAATTGCACAAAACGTCGATAATGCTGTGCAATTACAGCAATATTACAAATATTAGTAGTCTGGAATAATAACTGTTCGATCGAGTTATAAACAAACGTTAGGTAAAGCGAAAATATCGATAATACCAACAAAATTATTGATTTACTTGACGAAAAGTTAAACTGTAGATGTATAGACATAACCAAATTCTGTTATACTAAATTTTATTCAATTTAGATTTTAAACAGATTATGATATCCATACTAATATTATAATTACGAAAGTGTCTCTGTCTGTCTGTTTGTAACGTTTTCACGGCTAAACGGCTGAACTTGATGAAATTTTGTAAAAAGATCCATTGCATTTGATGGAAGAACATAGGCTACTTTTATTTCCAAAAAACAACCTTGAAGGGGGTAAATAGAAGATAAAAGTTTGTTTGGGCAAATCTTATTTTCTTAAGTTAGGGATCTATAAATTCATATCTAGGCTTTTGGTAAGAAATAAAAAATACGTGTTTCAACGTTTTTGCAAAATCATCCCCAAAGGGGTAAAATAGGGGATTAAACTTATGAGAAGTTCTTTAGATGCAAAGAATGCATTCCTTACATAAATAAAAATAAAGGTTCTACGCATACGCGTACGAAGTCGCGGGTAACAGCTAGTGGGAATATATAGCGACTCTAGGATAACCCATCACCTTTTACCTGTACGAGTAGGTTATTGTAAAGATTTTTGTTCGAATGTGTGCAACCAGTATTGTTATTGCTGTGCCCGGTCGCTCATCATTCTTACTTCTTATTTTTGCCTACTTCGATTATATTGAACATGTATTTTATACTCGCATATTTTACCTTTTTAAAACAAGAACCTGGTATTTAGACAATCCAAACCATATTCTTAGAAACACTATTAAGCAACCTCTGTTACAATTTTTAAGGAAATAAATATAACTATCAATCGATCTATCAACTGCAGTTTCAATAAAAAATACTTACGCTAAGAATAATGCTTATTTGCTTATTTGTTCCAGGTTTACAATAGAGGCGGAAATTATCGTAATAGAAGTTCGTAATACACGCTCAGATACGCATCCGATGCCGTCGTGTCAGTTGCATTGGGTCGTAGAATGTAGCCAAAACTGTCACATGGCACATTTGTATTAATCTGTTATTATGTTTATACTAGTAGATAAATACAAAACTTAAAATATTTGTTCAAAACCATCAACTTTATCAAACATTTTGTTCTCTTAATTCCCGAGCCGACCATCATAAATAATTCCGTCATTTATGTTTAAGTCAGGCTTACGACAGTAAAAAAGTAGAAGCAACCATCTCTGGATGAGTTGCATTTGAATAATTTACACCTAAGGACGTCGAAAATACTGTTTAACTTCACAACATTCCGACATTCACCGACAATCACTTATATCTTATTTTAGTAGAAATAAGGTTTATTTTTCAGCAGCACTGATTCCTTTTTGTTGTTTGTTTCTTGGGTATCCGTGGCTTGGCTGTCACAGGTATCCATGTCTGATGTCAGTTTTTGTTTGGTTTCCTTTTTGCCGTTTCGATATGAGATCTTTTTAAAGTCTTATTAACTTACGGGTGTCCTGATAATACGCTAAGGTTGACAGGCGTAGGTGATTCGTAATGTGAGCTACTCAGATAATATTAATGAAGAATTTAATTTGTTGAGACTTAAACGCAATTATGCGTCAAAACATTGGTTTTGTCATAGTTTTATTTATGAACATTTTGATGTTCAAATTATTTGCCAATTTTAACTTTAGATGCATTCGATAACGACGCCATTATTTGGCGAATAAATACATTGAAAATAAACAAAGTACCTTAGATTTTATTTGCGAAGGAAAGACAGCAAGTTATAACATTAAAACCTAATGTAGGTAGGTAATTTTTAAATGAGCGTGCACTACATAATTTAAGGCCTCATTATCGAAACAAAGCTTCTTCATTTATCAACAAAAAAGAATTCCGTCCCCGTCATCCCGTCCACACGAGTAATTACCGGAGTCAATGCCTCAAACCATATATTAATGGAGTTTTGTTCCAAAGACAACGCAACGAAAAGTAAACTCATAAGATGGACTGCCCAAATAGATCACGTTGGCCCGTTGTGTGTGTTGTGTACCTAGAAAGCAAAAGTAAGATATAAATAAATAAATAATGTAAATAAATAATCATCTAGCCCCAAAGAAAGCAGAGCTTGTGTTATGGGTACCACATGACTGATATACTACTTATATTTTTTGTAAATACATACATATTATACTTAGAAACACCCAAACCCGTGACCAATACTTACAGATTATACAAACAATTGTTCCGCGGCGGGAATCGAAACAACCTTCTGTGCCGCAGCAGGGCCCTGACCTATTGCGCCACAAAGGTTCGTCAATTTTGGATCCATAGTCTTTAATAAACATGAGTCCAATAATTGCGCCTGCGTTTTAGAGCTTTCACAACGTTCACTCATTATAGGCACTTCTGAAAAATACAAGCAAAATAGTAATAATGGTACCTAATATTGCTACGAGTGCCCCAAAACGCAGGTGAAACTGGCTGTTACTTGTTTATCTAAGGGTCTTAGCTAATTCACCAGTGATATTTTATGAGTGAAATAATATTTCTGTAAAAAAATATATTACAGTGGTATTCTTTGTCACTGTGACGCCTCTTTCTTACCTATGGCACACGTATTGGTATATTTTTAACCTCCAGTGGGTTGAACTCCAAGGATAATGTCGATGCGGGCGTAAAATTTCATTACTGTCAACTAGTAATATCCATCAATCTGGAATGACTGATCACTTGTTGAGGCCTGTTTGTTAAACATTGGTATTTCGATTGTGATCTTTGATGATCTGAATATGCCCATTAGCTTAAAGTGGGGTCTTTAGTAGCACCTCGCACGGTGACTCGCCCGTATTGGAGTTTGTTAGGTCGGTTGAGTGGCCAGTTTATTGCAGAAGTTTCCTTATTAAATAAAAAAATAATGCTTGACCTTTCACACAACATTATCTAGCCCCAAAGTAAGTAGAGCTTGTGTTATGGGAAACACAAGACTGCTTTACATATATATATTTATTTTTGTAAATAAAAACTTATGCAATGATAAACACCCAGACGCTATAAAACGTTTGATATTATCAAGACTTTGAACATAATTTTCACTCAAACTGGAGTATTTACCGAAATATCGGAAAGCAGTAAAACTCACATTTATATATAAATATCCTATTTGGATTGAAAATTATACACGGACACAAGACAAATACTTACAAGTCATACCTTATGTATCTCAGAGGGGCCTTCGCCCATTGCGCCACTGAGGTCATCGTTATTATACAATAATTGTTATTTGAGACCGATTTATGTCCTTTCAGGCTTGAAATAATTTGACTGCCAAATCCAAAGCTATACTCACGCACCTTTATCTATGTTACACGAGGCGCTGGATGCCACTAACTTTAACTTGCGTTGCGTTTCTAACTGGAGCAAATCATATGGTCTCTCTATAAATCCAGATAAAACGCAAATTATTATAATAGGTAGCTCTAGAATGATATCCAAAATTGACTGGTTCCATCTCCCTCAGGTGATCTTCGACGGCAAATGTATTCAACTGAGTGACTCGGTAAAAAACCTAGGCATACACATTGACAATCAACTTTCGTGGCGACCGTTGGCTGAAGTCAGTCGAAAAGTGTTTGCTGCTGGAGCTTCTCTCAGAAGGCTTCGAAATTTTCTCCCTACCGCTACTAAAATTGCGCTTGCACAATCCCTCCTTCTTCCAATCCTTGATTATGCTGACGCCTGCTATCTCGACATCACTGAAAAGCAACTTTATAAGCTTGAGCGTCTCCAAAATTACTGTATAAGATTCATATTTGGTTTACGCAAATATGATCACATTTCTGAATTTCGCAATAAACTCAAGTGGTTGCCAATCCGTTTTCGCCGGAATGCTCACATTCTCAATCTTCTCTATAATATTCTGTTCTCTCCTTCAACGCCCTTTTATCTCAAGGAACGGTTTGAATTTCTCTATCTCTCTAACCCTCGACTCTTACGCTCCTCAGATACCAATCAACTCAAAATTCCTGTTCACTCCTCTACCTTCTATGGAAAGTCATTTACAGTGCAGGCTGTCCGCTTGTGGAACGCGTTGCCTGTAGATATCAGAAAGGCCAAGACTTTTCCCATCTTAAAAAACATGGTCATGAAACATTATTTGTCGTATAATAATATTGTTATACGTAGTCATTTCTGTATTGTTGATTTTATAACAATATTATTATACGACAAATATAAATATATAATTAAATATAAATATGCAGTATATATATATATATATGCAGTATAGATGCAGTCGGTACAGTTACATTTATATTTTTATTTTTAAAACGCGCAGATGAGGTCGCGAACGGGACAGCTAGTACATATATTAAATATATATATATATATATATAAATATATATATATATATATATATATATATATATATATATATATATATATATATATATATATATATATATATATATATTTCTAACTGTCATGGTTTTGAACATATTTTTCACTCGAAACGGGATATTTACCATGTTTTATGAGTTTTTCTGCTTTCCGATATTTCGGCACAGTTGCATGATCACGAGTTTATCTCGTGATCATGGCGTATTATTATATATATATGCGGTCGAATTGAGAAACTTCCTTTTTTTTGATGTCGTTTAAAAACACTGAAGAATCTGGCCAAAAACACTAAACATTTTATTCGATTGACATGCAACCTGTAACCTATGGGTAATGTTTTCACGTATCTCTGACTACCCTTTTAGATATCCTTAAATATTTACGTAATAAGAGTTGTGAAGAGGGATGTAAACAAAGCCTGGGGATAGCAATCGTGAGTAAAGTTTCTTATTTTTTGTTTTTATTTTCGTAAAACCAACTACATTTAAATTGAGCTGTTATCCAGTGTAATAACTTCATTTATGTGTAATTAAGCTTTCTCTAGTTACAGTAGTTAATCTGAGTCTCAAAGATAAGTCAAACCTTAAAGTAAAGGGATCATCTTTGTTCAATCCTTAGATAGTCCCTTATCCAGAGCTAAAATTTTATCCTTTAAATTATCTTCCAAGCCTGCTTTGCATATAAATGGGCCGTTACACGAGTTGGTTAGCCTCATTTAATTGCGTTGTTTAAAGCAACATTCATACGGAGAACAATGCAAACGTAAAATAATAAAAAAAACAATACTACGAAGATGTGAATCTCCTGCACCGGGATGTGTCGAAGGTACCTACTTATAATGAGGCGTTTTTTAAATTATCAAGTCTCCTGGTATTTGTATCCATTATTTCGCTAGTCGTATGACAATGTATTAGACGACCTTTATGGCGCAGTGGACTAAGGTCCGGCTGAGACGAATTAGGTTGCGGGTTCAATTCCCGCCGCGAGACAAATGTTTGTACGATCTGCAAGTATTTGTCTCGGGTTTGGGTATTTTTATGCATAATATGTATGTATTCACAAAAAAATAGTATATCAGTAATGTATGTAAGTAATATATCAATCATGTGGTACCCATTAGACAAGCTCTGCTTACTTTGGGGCCAGATGATGCTGTGTGTAATGTCCGACATTATTTATTTATTAACAGTGGTATATCTTATAATTACATAAATTTATAAGGTTGTTCTATTTCATAATTATTATGAGCTGTCTCGTTCGCGACTTTGTCGGCGCGTTTTGAAAAGAAAAAAAATAAATCGAATTGTAAATCTAATCCATTTTCGAATCCACTTGAATACACACAAAAAAATAATGAAGATCGGTCCAGCCGTTTGGAGGAGTTTAATTACAAAAACACGCACAGAAGATTTATATATATAAAGATTTCCACTAATGTAGTGTTTCTGTTGCCATCATTATGAATTGACATTCGTATTTCAGAATATTATTAGATATACTTTAACAACACGCTGGTTACTAATGTAATTATATGAGGGTAATGCTTCAAAGAACATACTTAAGGATCGAAGTGAATGATACGAAAAGAGAGGCTTAATAATATTTACCACATCAGTGAAATCAGACAGTGAGACCCCGGCTAGATTACATAAGATTCATATCTATGTGTAAAGTAATTTTTATTACTATTTAAACTGTATTCTTATGGTGTGCTTATAATAATATTTATACAACTCATGTTTGTTAATTTTATTGATAATAAATTAATTAGTATTATTTGAATTAAAATTGCTGCACAAAATGTTTGCTGGCTGGCTTCAATGTGATTGTGTTTGAGCTTAGTACATTGTTATTTAAAATTAAGTTCCATTAGAACCACCTTACCTAGAAATATTTACTAAAAGCTACATATTAATATTAAGATTTTGTGAACTGGTGGGTAATGACTGGGTGTTATAAATAAATATTAGTGGAGAATGCACTTAATACTATTTAGGCCCAAACAAAGCATAACTTGTATTAAATGTTACTTTATAACACCCAGACACAAAACAAACACCTATGTTCATCATACAAATGTTTGTCCTGGTAGGGAATTGAACTCCCAACCTACATGGTAGCAGGCAAAAAAGTAGTGTATAAATATATAATTCTTCTTCTTATCGTGTCACTACTTATTTCTAACCTGTGTGGTGAAAGGATTAAAGTGCGCCTTAGAGGCTCCTTTCGTGCACTTAGGTAAGCCTTAATGTAAGGTCTGGACAGGACCCGCAGGAAAGACGAATCAGTACATGCGGTGTCGGTTCATTTGCAGGTGCATAACGGCTGGCACCGAGTCGGGCTTGTTTCAAGTTTTCCTTCTGTATTGCTAGCTCTTTTGTTATAATTAATATTAAGCTATGCAAGAGCGGTGTTGATTCTGTTACAAACGACAATTAAGCGAGATTCAAGTACTATATTTGACTTTTTATGCAAATTTATGTTGTTTTTATATAATTATGTAGTAAGTTTGACTCTAGAAGCAGTATATCAATCATCTGGTCTCCATAACACAAGCTCTGCCTACTTTGGGGCTAGATGATGCTATGTGAAAGGTCCAGCGTTATTATTTATTTATTTTAAAATGGACGTCATTTTTATTTTGTAACAGTTGGTTTATCAGAATTAGGGTCTGTTAATTGCTCTTTCTTCTTCTTTTGGTGGCTCTCCACTTCCACACTTTGAGAAGGTTAATAATAGTTGCAAAAACGTGGCCACTGTGATTGAGAAACGATTAGATAAGGACCATATTGGGTCCCAGGACTTTCCAATGCTGCTGAATTATCATTTTAAAAGCGATGCCATTGCTATTTTGAAACAGTCCTGTTTTGAAACAGTATTTTAAAACTGTATCTATTCTTATTCAGGTGGCTCTCCACTAATGGAGTCTGGAGGTCGTCAGCTTAGAGAAAATCGCGGTCTTGCGGCAAATGAAAGAGAAGTACGACGATGGCGATATTCGTTTATTTTACAAAAAACGCTTATAGTCTAGTGATAGTGAACCCGCCTTCCGATCTTAAGGTCGTGGGTTCAGAACCAGTCGTGTACTAATGGATTATTCTATTCGAAAAATGTATGTGCACTACACCAGTACTCTAAAACTCAGATGTTGCATGATTTAAATAAAAAAATACAGAACAAATACAAATATTTTGAATATTTGTGTAACCCTTACTTTATTGCGTGATTGTTTAGTTTTAGTTTTATAACTATTTTATTGTAATAATAAACTACCTATATTAAGGTATTGTTTAAAATAAGAATAACAATAATAATAGAAAACGTTTATTTTCGCCACAAAAAAATTTAACATATTATTATAAGGTTGCTAAATAATAATTATTAAATAAAACCAAAAAATGACACTAAATATATGATTCTAATGCAGTCGACTGTACTTAGTTTATAATAATGTTATATCCAAAATTTGGCTACGAATGTATGCTTACTTATCAGATGCGACTTTTGTGTTGGATCACAGTGTAATGTGGTTCTAACTCAACTACAAACGATATATCACTGCAGCTTGTGCGGTTTGTACACGCAGCAAACGATTCGGCCGGAAAGTGATAACAGAACGTTATTTACTGCCTTCGTTTAGCTTAGTCGGTTTAGGTTTGGAATGAACTTTTTGCAACTCAAAATAAAATAAAAATATTTAGATGGAGTAGATTCTCGGGGTAAACGATAAAATTGCTTACTTTGATACTTTCAGAAATGTACAGAATAATATACAATAATAAAAGATTCCGACGACTAACCTCCTCTTTTTTGATAAAGTCGGTTAATAAAATACATGTGAAACAGATGAGCTATCTAAGGATCGTTTAAAACGAGCTATAGATAGCTCAACAATGTCTTTTAGCAGTGATTTGACTTTGATACTAGTTGATGTTAGCGGTTTCGCCCGGGTGTTACGAAGAACTATTTATAGTGTCACTACGAGACAAGTCAAGTCAAAACATTTTTAATCAATAAAACCAAAAGGACCACTTCGAATCGTCTTCTTACATGCTAGTGAAACTAGGTGTTGGTTCCTCCTTACCCTAGTTCAAGAAGAATCCGGCAAAAAACTCGTCTGGTCTTAAACATTTTTTGTATGATCCTTGTCAATTTTGTTACAGATGCCGAGTCGAGTTGGAGCAGATTCATCCCAAACTTTATTGTCATCTAAATAATCTGATATTTTATAATATTATATCTTTTAATTTTATAATTATACCAGTTTCTGTTTAATTACGTTTTTAAATTTGCCAATCGACAAATTTAACACGTCGCTTATATAAGCGTGGACCTTCTTATAGAAGCGTGCGTTCGCTCTATAACATACTTATTAACTTTAACGAGCCTAACCGTGGGAACAGTGAGTTTATCTTATTTCTGGTATGCAAACTATTATGATCGCTATTTTATTAAGCAAATTAACATTTTTGTGAACTAACATTAGATTTTCGTTCATATACTGGTAAGACGACACTGTCATGATATTTGTTTCTTTAAATTTATTTTTAAGTGATTCTTAAGTGTTTGTATGATCTAAAAATATTGTTTCGTTTTGTCCGTCTGTCTGTCCTTCCTTAATCTTAATCTTGCTCGCAGGATATTAGTTATATAATAATTCAATGTTGGACAGTAATATGTCTTAATGACCTCTGTTTACCGCATTTAAATATAAACTTACTAAACACATGTCATAATCCAAGACCACTCTTTACTTGAGAAATACATGTAAAGAGAGATTGATTTATTTTATATTTGACTACCCAATCGTGTGGCATATTGTTAGATAAGCATTTTAAAGATACGAGTATTCTTAAACAGCTTTACGATACAGCTATCCGTTTGATATACAGCTTTGAAGTGGCCATTTTTGATAGAGGTCAGTGTGTTTTTTCCAAAGTCCCATATATCTCTATACCAAAATTCATCAAAATCTGTTCAGCAGTTTAGGCCTGAAAACTTAACAAAGAGACAGAGTTACTTTCGCATTTATTATATAAGTTAGATTTCATGATCGAGTAAAAAACAAACATCCACATAAATGTCTACATTTACATATCAAGGATAAGTATTTTTGTACATGTAAGATTTCAGACGCCATAGAACGGCCGAGATTTATTAAAAACTCGCGTTTATTTACTCGCGTTTGAGAGCTAAACGAATGAAATACGTTTCCGCTGTACGATATCAAAAGCGCAGGCAATCTTTCGCATTTCAGCAGGAAATAGTGCTTCAGTCGCGCTTGTAATTTGAAAGTATGCAGCGGGTTGCATATTCATTTTGCTTTTGTAAAAAGATTCTGAGCGTTACGACTACGTTACGTTACGACGTCTTCAATACAATTGAAGCTTTCTATGAAAGGTATAATATAATATAAAAGATAATAGATTCAGATGTGACTTTGACATTACTATTTTTTATACGTGCTGTTTTATCAAATAACTATTTTATCTTATCTATCTATCTAGACATGCCCCTTTTCTGTTTATTTATAGTTCAGTCCATCGAACGGTTGCCTGGTAGAGATCGCTATTAGCGATACGGCCACCCATTGTATTGCCTGAAATAAGTTAAGTTATTTTTATTGTAATATTCCGTGTGGTAGTCAATTAAGAGTTATCTATCTATCTATTTATTTTGTCTAGGTCCTCATGGGTTTATATTCATGCAGAATTGCCAGAATATGGTCTATACCTCGATGAGTAGCCGTAGTGGTATAGGCTTCTGAGGGTATGGCGGGCTATCAGCTCAGCTTTTTAAAAGTTGTTAGGCAATGACGGAGCCCTTCACAGAATTGGCTACACTGATTCATACCAAAGAAGTAATCATCATCATAATCATTACTGGCTTTATGAAGTCCACTGCTGAACATAGGCCTCCCCAATAGATTTCCAGGAAGAACGATTTTGAGCCCTCTCTATCCACCGACTTCCTGCGATCTTTACAATGTCGTCAGTCCATCGGGTGGGGGTCGTCCTACGCTTCGTTTTCCTGTCCTTGGTCGCCGTTCGAGAACTTTTATACCCAAACTTTTATTTCCAAAGAAGTAGTAGTAGATAGAAATTGTATTATTAAAAATATCTAGTTGAATCTGAGTTAAGAACCGAACAAAAATAACATGACTTTTCGTTGCCATTTTTCTCATATTGCAATAAAATTTAATCGAGCAGACAAACCATAACTCAATAACGTGAATTGAAAGTCACTCGTAAAGAAATTCACGGTCTGAAAGTTCGGGAGCCCTTGAATGCAAGTCAACTCAACCCTGGGAGCCACCTTGCAAATAGGGAGAACTCCTTATTGTATAGAACCTTCAAAACCAGACGTCCTAATCGACCCTTCTGAAATTCCAACTAACGGGAAACTCGAATTTCCATAACAATAAAAATATGATCCGTACATCTAGAAATGCCTGTGCGATATTCACGGATCATAAAATCGCACGCGGTCTTTGAATAAAGCGCGACTAATTTAATTTGACCCCCGGAACCATAGCTCTCTCGCCTTATTTACACCTATTAGTGAAGGGTATGGAGTCTCAAAGTTATTTGGTTTTCATATTGTGAAGTGGCCGTTTTCGGTCGTGTACGCTTGATGCTGTTTTGTGGATGGTTTTGATGTATACAGAATGTCTGAAGATAATGCCGTTATTTCTGGTCGTTTAGTTTTATGATTGAAGGCATTTTTTACAGTCTGTTGCAGTGACGGGTGTTTAAAGCCATTGTATTATTAATGGTCCTACAAATGTATAATTCAATTCATTCATTTTCACAGCTTGTGCCTTTTGCTTCTGATTTATGAATCGTTATTTTCTTTCATACTCTTATGTAAACGAGAACTGCTCCTTGATTTTACTTTCAAAACTTTCGTGAGTTCTACTATATATTTTGATAATCACGGAGTATACTAACGTATTATTTTGTCGATGGAGGCATCGATACTGTTTCATTCATTTAAAGAATCTTCATCAGGGTGACCACAGTCCGCTTGTTGCCGCTCGAGTTTACGGTTTGCACTCAGCAACGAGCGGACTACGGATCAAACTCACCTTGATGTAGATTCTCTAGATGATGAGTTGTTTGCTCTTCGAGACAATTTTAGTATAAAAACAGTCTTCTTAAATCATATAATTATCTATTGATGTTAGGATTTTCTATAAAACAAATAAGTAAAAATTAGTAAACAGCTTACCAGCAAGTTTACCTTACTTCCGAACAGAGGGCCTAGCATCAGTTGTTTCATTATCGATCTCTATCGTAACAAGTCAATACTGACCAGAAACGAATCCATCAATGCCGTAAAAATCTTAAATCAGTATTCTATAAGATTTTTACGGCGAAACCAGCCGGGCGATCATGTAATTCTGATTATATCAAAACATTGACATTAATAGCTTTCTATTACTATTAATGAATTGATATTGATATTACGGAAGGTTGATGTTGATTTCAACGCATGCTGTCATACGAATATAAACTGATATGGAAACCGAACGTACGAAATACCAATCCATGAAATAAAGCCTATTGCTAATCGAAACTGATAAACATTGATTGTATCAATAGTTCAATAATTGCCATGCAGAACTCTATAGTTCCTGAACTCGATAGCTCCAGAAACGAATGTTAAGGGTGCAGGTTCATTAACCTCACTAGGGAGCCATCCACCACGACTATCAGTGCCCCAAAGACCAATTAGCTTCATAGTTATGAACTTCCTGTCAGATTTATACAGTTACATGCGGGAATATAAGTTATAAATATTTTAATACACTCTATATGTTAACTCCTTTTTAGGGTTCTGTACCTCAAAAGGAAAAAACGGAACTCTTATAGGATCACTTTGTTGTCCGTTCGTCCGTCCGTCCGTCCGTCCGTCTGTCTGTCAATACCCTTTTTCTCAGGAACGCGTAGAGGTTTCAAGCTGAAATTAATATCAAATACTCAAGTCTACTGTCCCTTGAAGCTGTGAAAAAATTAAACTTTTAAGACTACGTAATCAAAAGTTACAGCCGTTTATGCCGCAAATTTTCGACACTGGCAAGGGAATCAAAACCTACAGGGTACTTCCCGTGAACTCAGAATTTAGAAATTTGGTACGAACCAACGTCTTATAGCACAGATAAAAAAAAAATTGCGAAAACCGTAAATTTTTAGTTACATCATATAATAAAAATATTTTTAATAACCTACTACACTCATACGTACTCTTGAGATCTAGAAGACCATTTTTTTGGAATAAAAATACCATAACTATGACTGGATTGTCGTGATGGTTGAACTTTTACTTATATACAGGCTACAGGTTTGTACGGAACCATCGGTGCGCGAGTCCAACTCGCACTTGACCCGTTTTTTTTATTTGTTTATTTACATAATCTATTTTGGCCAAATGTTTAAGAAGGATTAGACCGGTCATATTAACTGTGTCTACACTATCTCAGAGATATATTTAATTGTCACACTAGTACTTGCTAGCTCCTAGCCTTTAATCCAGTTCTACTAGCTTGCACTAAAATGCTAGTAGTTTAGTAGTAAACTGGCTTTACACATTCTACAATCTATGAAATAGAAAAAAGAGGGCTTTAATTCTCGACGGACCGCGGGTCTCGACTCTACCTCGAAAAGCTCAATAGTAAGTTTCTTGTTAAATTTAATACACTAACGTTGAATTTTTCTAGCAAGATACCTAAATATCTAATTTCCTCCATGTGAAGTTGTATTTCGTAAGATTATTTAACCACTGGACTCAAATTTTACGAAGATTATGTGATTAATGATAAAATTGTTATGACTGGGGCATAAATAATATATAAATATTATAAAATATTATCAATCAAAACAATTTTTCAGTTAACAAATTTAAATGATTTTTTATCAGATAATCTTCGTAAAATTTGAGTCCTGTGGTTAATTAATCTTACTTAATAAATTTATATGATTTTTTATCAGATATCATAATTTTCTAAGATAATTTATCATCAAATTAATAAATAAAGTTATTTTACAATTCACATAATATTATCTATTCCCAAACTAAGCATAGCTTGTATTACGGCGACAAGCTGACTGGTATAATACGTATATATTTATAAACACATATTTTATTTATGTTACTTTATAACAACCAGACACGGAACAAATACTTATGTTCATAATACAAATATGTATGTTCTGGGAGGGAACATACATTTATACCCTCAACCTACAACGTAGAAGGCTACGACCTACTAGCTGAGCTGACAGGCCAGTCGAGTCAGTTCATAAATTAATAAATTATTTATTATGAACTCTATTTTCTAGCCGTTATTAGGTTATTTTTATTTGTATATATGAAAATAGTATACAATTATGTTTCATCACAATACAAGTACCTAATTACAACAGCATCACCACAAATAGAGCACTTTTGTCTGGGTTTTTGCACGTTGCTTAGGAATATCACATGCCTTTGATTCATTGACAAATATTAGTCCAGAAGACGTAATGTCATTGGATTCTTGATACTTGGACATTGGAAGTCAGGCTACTGTGTCTGGCGATACGCCAAACTTGATACGAGTGCTCTTTTTATATTTAGAGCTTTTAAGTTTGATGAAGTATCCAAACATATAAGGATGCTGAGATTAAAACTGTTTGTTTTCGTAAGTGGTTTACATCAAATTGGTTGCGGAAAATTGGTGCGATACAAGGTTTAAGCATTGCTATCCTAGATCACACTTTTTGTATCAAAAAGTCCTGCGAAAATCAGGAATTGTATTTTTAAATAAGAGTAAAAATAACTCTTTTACTGAGTTATATATCTTCTATACCTATAAATGAACTTAACCTGAGTGACTGACTGACTGATTCATCATCGCAGAGCCGAAACCGCTGAAGCGAAAAACCTTAAATTTAGAAGGTAGCTTCCTTTTAACCCACTAAGGCGGGATATTTTAAAATTCAACCCCCAAGAGGGTGAAAAGGGGGAAAACGTATGTATGAAACTTTTGAACGCGTGGTGCGATTTGCTTGAAACTTGATATGAATAAATAAAATGCAAAATAAATGGACACGTATTTCAGGATTTTTCAAAGTAACCCTAACAAAGGGGAAAAATTCAACGTCAACGTTTGTAAAAAATGTCAACGTTTGTATGGGAACTTTTTAACGCGTGGTGTGATTTCTTAGAAACTTGGTTTGGATACTTAAAATGCAAAATAAATGGATACCTGTTTCAGGGTTTTTTAAATTAACTCTCATAAAGGAGTAAAATAGAGTGTGAATGTTTTTGTATGAAACTTTTTAATAGGTGGTGGGTGTGATTGGTTTGAAACTAATCAATAAAATTTGGCAAGGAGATAAATTGTATCCTGGGGAAGGATTTAAGCTACAATTCCTTTCAAAAAGAGTGCGGATGAAGTCGCTAGCAACAGCTATTATATATATAAAACTGATAATCGGCTTCTTACCCCGAATATCAAAACCTGTTATAAAATATTCAAATCAATACCTTATTTAATTGCGATACGTGATATTCTTGACATCAATGTGTTCCGAAGGGTACCTTCAAAGCCCAAGGTCTAATCAACTGAAATGATGCATAAAGTTATTGCCAGATAACCCCAATACTATATACCTTAATTGCGACACATGATATGTATGTGGTTGAAGAGTTCTGTAGGGTATCTACAAAGTCCATTGTCAAGTCAGTTGGTAACGAGAGGTACCAAATTGGTATTTCCTTACTATATTTTCCAAAGAACTAATGAATGATACATTTGTTTTCTTGCGTTGAAGAATTTCGGAGTTTTATCGTGTTTTCCATCTTCAGTTCACCAAACTAATATGGTACCTAGTAGTATCTAGGAGTGTATCTACGTATGATATGATATAAAATATAACATAATAAAAAAGAATCATAAAAATCGGCTAATAATTCACGGAGATTATTTGGTAAAACTAAAAATACATATATAAGCAAAAAATAATACAACCGAATTGAAAACCTGTCTTTTTTTGGAAGCTGGACAAAAAGATTTTGCTCATAATAATCGACCAGAATGTATGTGGCTCTCTCTCGTGGCACTAGTTATTTCAAACAAGTATGATGCAAGGATTAAATAGTGCCTAAAGTGTGGTTAAAGGCTTCTTTCGTGCACTTATGTCTTCGAACTTTTTAGGTTCTAGTACCTACCTACCTCAACCTACCTAGGCTTTAGATATTACTCATGTTAAAACGAGTCAATATCAGGTAGTTATAAACGCAAATGGTCTCTGGACCTATTTGTCTTAAAACCTGACTAAATCACAGTCAATGTTAATAAGTCTACGAGGCAACAATCTCAAAACCATTTTGCCTATTGTAACTTTTCCAGATCCAGAACGTTATTTTTAACAAAAAAATTAATTATTAAATTAAAACAAGTATTCGTAAAAAGTTCCCCACATTATAATTCAAAACCAACTTCTCATTTGCATCGCTGACACACGTTTCTTTGAGGCACATAACAGCGAAATATTTTGTTAATTTTTTACCTCGTTTTTAAAGCGACAGAATTACCAAATGCTACAGGGTTAAGCTTCTGTTATTCATAAAGTAACGGACGTTATATGACAACCGTTATCAGTAATTTAAACTCTAGCTTATATCTTTGCTGAGAATAGACATTAATATAGCGGCCACGTTTTTAAATAACAAGGGTTTTAACCCGTGTCGGCCCGGTATGTGCCCTGTTGGGTAAAATTGCATTATTTCGGTACATGTAAGCAGGGCCCTAGTCAGGACATATCTTAAAAAATATATGTACTAATTTATTATCTACATAGTCATAGTTATTTACATTAGTTACATAGTCATCTGTTAAGAAAATGAAGATTAAGAAACTCGTCCTGGTCCTAGCTTTTTTTCGTATGATCCACCTTATAACTAGCTTAACTACGAAAAACTAATACAAGATTACAGTTCTTAGTTTATACTCGTAAATTGCAAATCTGTCAGTTAACTGTCTGTGGGCAGAGCAACATGCCTTGAATTTTTATAAAAAAATACCTAGTCATTTACATTATAATACGCTTTCTTCAAAAGACTTTATGTAAGCTTTAAATTTCGTAATAGGTAGGTTATTTGCATTTGCAGGACGATTTTAGAAGGAAGATAAAGGACTTATTTACTTTATAGTCGTAACGTAGGGATGTATAATTTGTTTCAGTCCTAGTATTCATTCTATTAAGATCACTATTTTGCTGAAACCCCTCTCTATTTTTAAGAGTGTATAATAAATGTATACACCTAGTATGTAAGACGTTTCAAAGTGATCCTTGTTATTGTATTTAATAAAAACAAATTTAAGTTTGAGTTTCTGAGTACTTCAATGCTTTGGTCTCTTTTAGTTAGCCATCAGTCCAGGCCATCATAATTTGTAAGGCTGTGATAGAGTAATATTATATTTAAAAAAATGTTAACAGCAAATACAAATCATTACATAGTATAAAACAAAGTCGCCTCCCGCTGTCTGTCTGTCCCGATGTATGCTTAGATCTTTAAAACTATGCAACGGATTTTGATGCAGTTTTTTTTAATAGATAGAGTAATTCAAGCGGGAGGTTTATATGTATAAAACATGCATAATATAGTAGAGACACACTGATAATTTTAGAGGTTTCTAATGTGGTGTCGTAAATAAACACATTTTTTTTGCTTACATTACAAACGCTGGCTGAACCCTACGAGATAGATCACAATAATGTACTACAGTATTATACACTTTAAAAAGGTCTATACAAAAGTCCGCAATGGTATATGTCTATCTCTTAGTCTATGTTATTTTTTTAGATAACGTTGTATATAAAGACATTCTGTAGTATATTTAGTATCAGCATAACACCCGTGCGAAGCCGATGCGGGTCGCTAGTTAAGTATACAATAAAACACTCAATACAAGATAATAAGTACCTAAGCGAGATAAAAATGTAATATGCTGACTGCTACTAATCTCAGTAGTAAGTGCTAACGACGGACCTGACACTAGGCCAAGCCTGTATCGTGAGAACTCTCTGTCGAGAAGATCTGTCAGCCATTGCCTCGTGCAAACTTACTTATTGTCAATATTTTATTTGACTCACCAGCGTTTCACAATGTTCCAAACTGCAGGTAGTTTCTAAACAATATGAAAGAAGTCGTGGGTTGACATTTATGTCAATGATATAAGACACAAAATGCTTGACATTCGTGAATCTTTAACCCCCAGTTACAAAAAATCCTGACAACATGCATGCTCGCGAACGTCCAAGGTTTTATTATCCTCGCGTCGTTTGTCACGGAGAGACAGAGGGAAGCGTTAATTTGACAAGGGATCTCCGGAGTGACCCACTTGCCTGGATTACGTTATTTCGCGTGTTACCTTGTCGCAATCGTTATAAATTATGCTGAGAGCTTCCGTCAGTTGCTGTGTTTACATTGGTTTTGA
Organism: Lampropteryx suffumata; assembly: GCA_948098915.1. Lineage (NCBI taxonomy): Eukaryota > Metazoa > Arthropoda > Insecta > Lepidoptera > Geometridae > Lampropteryx > Lampropteryx suffumata. The sequence goes on along the minus strand of OX402557.1, from coordinate 14,699,185 downwards.
GTTGACTGTCTATTAGTTTGCTAAACTTTTGGATATATCATTATAATTCTCATTTCAATTCTCAATATCAAGATGCCTTATTAGAAGCTGTAAGCAAAACAACCTACGGTTATTATTATTCCATAATCAAAGCAGACTAACTCCTGATGGATCTAGCGTTTGTTCTCAGTCAAAGCTCATTAATCGCGGCGTCCCTCAAGGTACAACACTTGGTTCACTTCTTTTCATCATTTACAGTGCCGATTTTGCCAAGGTCATTCATTTTAGATATCACCGCTACGCTGACGATGCAAAAGTTTACTTATCAGATGCACTTGTTTTGAATCCCACAAAGTCAATATGTCATGGCACAAAGTATGGTCATGGCCACAAAAATGCAAATTAATAAGATCGGTAGTGACCTGAAAGTGAAAATTCCTGGTAAACATGTGGATCGTATGAATGAAGCTAGAAACTTTGGAATCTTCGATAGTCACCTGAAATTTGAAAACCATGTGCTTAGTATGGTCTGTTTTTACCACCTCAAGGTGTAATACCAAATCCATGACAATCTGAATCGTCACGTATCACCCTCTGCAAGTCACTAATATTATACAGGCTGAACTGCGTAGATGTTGTTTATGGACTTCAGTTACTCAGCAAGACTCAGCGGTTAGTACAGCGCGTGCAAAATGCATTCTGCCGATTCTGTTTTGATGCCCTTTCTAGGAATAACATTACTTCTTGCTTAAATCGTTTAAGTTTAAAAAACCAGAGTACTTGCAAGCGAAGATTAAGTTTGCAAATCAAAATTCTAAATAAAAACTGAGCTCAATAAGGTCTGTTCTTCTATATCACAGCAATGAAATGGCAGTTTCCGATATTTGGTGACGAAGTCTTAGAAAAATATGAACAAAATTTTCACCCATAAGAAATTTCAATACAAAGTTCTTTAAACATAAAACCAAAATTTATTTTTTAGAACAACGAACATAAGGCATTCCAAAACACTTCGTTGGACTATAAGTAAGCTGTCGTCTATATTCTATTGCGACAACTCACGCATCATCTACTACACTCGCCCTGTAGCATAACAATCCCCTTTTATAAAAAAAAGGATTATAAGCTGCAATTAATTTAAGTAATTTCGTTGAAATTTAGAATGTTTGAATTGTTATCGAGGGAACCTATCTGTAAAATGTACCTATATGTTAATTCTGTTAAAAATAAAATGTATAGTAAGTAATACAATTACTATCTACTGTACTGTATTCTACTGTACGTGTGTATGTCACTGAGCTCTTCCTAAACGGCTGGACCGATTTTGATAAACCTTTTTGCGTGTGTTCAAGTGTATTCGAGAGTGGTTTAGATTTACAATTAAATATATTTTTTTTTTTTTTTTTTAAACGTGGTCGAAGTCGCGAACGGCACAGCTAGTATTATTAAATAATACACTAGCGACCCAACCCGGCTTCGCACGGTTGCAATGCTGATACTATGTACCTACTACAGAATGTCTTTATATACAATGTTATCTAAGAGATAGACATATACTATCGCGGACTTTTTTGTAGAACCTTTAAAGGTGTACAATACTGTAGTACACTATTTTATCTCGTAGAGTTTAGCGAGCGTTTGAAATGTAAGCGCAAAAAAATGTGTTTATTTACGACACCACATTACAAACCTCTAAAATTATCAGTGTTTCTCTTCTATATTATGCATGTTTTATACATATAAACCTTCCTCTTGAATTACTCTATCTATTAAAAAAAAACGCATCAAAACCCGTTGCGTAGTTTTAAAGATCTAAGCATACAACGGGAGAGACAGACAGCGGAAAGCGAATTTGTTTAATACTATGTAATGATGATGATTAAATAAAAAATAAGGAATTAAAAAAGTTACTAATATAGGTATTTGATAGTTCTGCTAATTTAAGGTTATGTTAAGATTATAAGTTTCTTTCACTTGGCTTACACTTTAGAAGATGATAAGGTATCACTAACCGGAGAGTTCCACAGGTATTTTTTAAGTTTAAGGTTACCTCCGTCCCTGGTATATTTCAGATGGATGGGGACGTCCTCTTTCAACACTATAAGGTACTCATATCCACTTGTCCACCAGTAGGTACCAATTTACAATGCTTCTCTGTTGAGAACTGGACCCGACTCCATATTTCCTGTCCACTAGTCGATATTAATTTTACAATATTTCTCTCTTTAGTAACTCGATCTCACCGCCATTTTCCCGCGCATCCTGCGCATTTCAAAACCATCTTTTCCGATTTTGAATTCAAAGTTTTAGCCAGACAGTGTTGAGAAAGTTTCCATTGTAATATTAGCAGACCTCTCGCTAATTTGAGAATTTATGAAATATATTGACAGCTTCCTTCAACCTTTCAAATTTAATTAAAATAAAATATATACCAAGGTTTTACAATGAAAAGTTATGAACATAAATAAACAACGTAAAATGTGGTAGAAATTTGTGATTGTGACTCGCACTGAGAACAAATTTGTGATTAATTCACACGCACTCGAACTGTTGATACACTGAATGTTAAAATCCGCTCGTTTTTGACAAGTCATCTCGAATGTCACTGAATATCAGGGTTTGCTTCTTAAGCAAAATTTTTGCTGAGCAATGACCCTCTTGAAACTTTGCAACACACGTACATTTAGTTTTAAGTAGGTATCTAGTCTAACCTTAAGTTTTATGTTGTTACTATTATGTACTATTACCATTATACGTATGTGCTGGTTTATATCAAATAAATGTTTTATATGCTACAACTAAATCTTGCTGAAAAGTCCTCCTGGAAAATCTAAAAACTTATAATATTCCTAAAATACATTGCCAGAAAACAGTAATACGCGAGTCTTGAAAATCTAAGATAACCTTTACGAAAATTTGCTCCAAAAATTTTTTATTGCTATCATTACACAAAAAGACGAATAAGCGATTTCATCTAAAGAAATCGCCGACGCAAAAGGAAGCAACAAAAAATAATGTCTCTCCAAATTGAATCATTTGTAATATTCATTCTTTTTACTCCTTGTTTGGTGGACGGTTTTGTAAAGTCGGCAGCGCTCATAGAGAACCGCTGAATGTGGCATTTGAAATTATTTTATACCATCATGCCTAACAGATAAGATTATCACCGCTGTTCAACGACAACGAGTTCCTGCTCACTCCTTGCACAATATAAATGCCTAGAACCAAAAATTGGTTATTTAAGTTTAAAAAAACGAGTCACGCGAACAAAGCTGTACAATTATATGGGTTCAGCTATTGCTCAGCAATTTGCTATGTGTGATATCGGTCGTAAATATTCGCTCATTTTGTCGTTATGTAAGAGATTCGGTGACCAGACCTGTAGGTAGGGAGTACCCTGATTCACGACGCTTAAAATATCGATAAATGGTATCCTAGAAGGTACAAAAGGTCTCTTACGAAGGACATCATACGAGCTGGATGAACGGAACTCCTAAAGCACGCTAGTTCGTTCGATGAACTAAAGACAGAATGCTTAGGAACTCGAACATTATTTCGAAATTGTGTAAAACAGATGAACTTTACGTACCCACCTATGTTTCCTATATCGAAATATGATCATGATAAGGTACTGTTCACGCTTCTATAGTTGTATTATAAAATACAATCTTAGCATGTCTGTTTGTTTTTTTTCACGATTAACCTTTATATTTGGATTATATATGTTAGGGAGAAATATAGTTTTTTGGGGCTTTCCAAGATACTAAAAGAAGTCCTTGCATATGCTACTTGTAGGTATCAAGGGTGTGAAGCCACGGCTATTTACTATATCTCGTATATATAATAGAATAGAAAAAAAATACTTAATTGCACATCACAAATACATTAGACTGTTATAAGAAACAATGTTTAGCTTCACGGTAGTACAATAGGCGCTAGATAGCGATAATACATAAGGTAGTAGGTAAGTAAGTAAGAAAAATGGTTACCTTTAAAATCTGAGTTGCCATCGTCTTCGCAAGAGCTCGTGATATAATCAACTGTCTTTATAAGAATTCACGACGTCATCCTGACGAAAACGGAATGAATATAATCCGTTTCTATAGAATCTTTTAAAGTGTCCTTTAAGGCAATACTTTTAAAATGACTATTAATTGCTGGTATACGTTTTTTGTGCATTTGACATCATGTTCATTTATAACTTTTTAAGTTCTTTAGGTCTATGATAGAGTAATCCCAGTATACTATCTGGTACAACCAGATGTATTTATACCGTCAAGGAGTAACACTCGCATTGCTGTGTTCCTGTTGGGAAAGAGAAATAAAGACACTGCGGCATGTCTCAGGGTGCAATGCAGTGCCACGTAAGGCATATCCTAATCAACAAGAGCTACAAAATGCTCTACTGCTAAGTACTACCTACCATGATCTTATCATAAAACAGTAATTTACGGATACTCCTTGACACGCTTCGTCTTTAGAACCAATCTAGCCTGAAGCAACCCTAAATAAGGCACCGAGAAATCAGCTTTCTTACTCTTGTCTCGGCTGTTGGAAAATAAAACTACCGTTTCAAAGCGGAACGGGGTCGGACATGTTACTGCACCGGGTGGTATGCGACCCCGGGGCCTAGGTGACCCCACAGGGGGAGGTTTCCTTGAACGTCAAGCGTGACTCCAAGCCTTACAAATCACGCAAGTGTATCACGCGACTCGACACAACGAACCTTTGTTACCAATTAATAAGTGAACTTTTGTCTTGACTGAAATACATTTCTCTTTTTATTTATAACTGATTTTACGCAGTTAAAGTTGAAAGAGCGATGGGTAATGGGTCAGAGGATTTTATCGAGATAAACTTTTAAGGCTCGGCGGAAAGCTCGAAATGTCAATAACTCTGTTTATTTTCTAGCAAACGCCTCCGTTACTAATAAAAAATACCATTGAAATAACTTTGCCGCAAACGGAATACAGCACGCTACATTCCTCATACCGCGGAAATATGCGTGTCCTCATACTTTGTAACAATCTACCTTTGCATTCTTATTACAAGGGTACAAGGTTTACATTATTTTTATTTGTGTCATAATTGTGATGGTTATTTTCTATTAGGAAATATTTAGAAAGTCCGAAGCCAGCTCAAGTATGAACAGATAACTATGCACAAAAAGAAAAGTTTGAAATTAGAATAACAGAACCGAAACAGTTTTACTTCAACCTATATGTAGCAGACGTTGGCTTTTAGCTCGGCATCAAAATGATGACGTTCATCTATTTCTATGGAATAAGGAATTAATTAGAAAGAATCAATTCGTGCTCTGTCGTTTAACATTATCTTGAATAATGTCTGTGTTTGGGTGTTTTTGTGAATAATAAGTATTGACAAAAAAAAATACATTAGTAGTTTGGTCAGTCATGTGGTATCCATAACACTTACTTTGTTTACTTTGGTGCCAGATGATGTGGTGTGAAATGTCCGCAATTATTATTGTTATTGTTATTAATGTCAGTTTTATTTGAAACTTTTTAAACTTATTGATAAATCTTCGTTTGTTATTTTATGAAGTAGCATAGCACTTCTAAATAAATTATTTTGCTCGTGTTATTGCATGTTTTAATCAGTAATCTAATCTAAATCTAATCTAAATAATCAGTAAAAAGCTCGAGATTGGACAATTGAATTATAAATGTATTATGTTGCAATATGATAAGAAAGACGAGGAATCCCGAGAAAGTTCTAGATGGCAAATCTGCAAAGACGTATAGAATAAACAAATGACGATCGACTAAGACTTTATAACCAAACAATCACATGACACTGGCAAAATTGTCAACAAGACAGATGCTATTATAGGAAGAAAAGAACTTATTGACGGACACGATTGAACAAATATTGATAGGTATGGCGGTATTTCTACGCGTTATATCTCATTACGCTTCAGTTCAGTTGTTTTGTATGTGTTCAGTAGGGCGATTATGGAACTGTAATAACAATCAATGTCTATCGTAATTTCAATCATTCGTTTGAAAACTGATAGAGATTGATTGTAATTAGAGTTCCATAATCGCCCTACAGATTTATTTTCCCAATATTTAGTATTCGCAGAAATGCGTGGTTCTTTTACAAACGCCTTGTTTTACTTGAGGTCGTTGAGTTGTTGCGTGACATTAGTGAATGATAATGAAAGTCACCTTACTAATTCAAGTTTCTTAGTTAACAATTAATGTAAGTGGAGCTATAGTTCTGTTATTTATAATCAAAAGGTTAATTGTAAAAGGTTACATTTGATGTAGTTGAGCCAATAATGAAAATAGTGTTGAACTAACATAAATACTACTTGGCTAATTCAATAATATAAAACTAAAATAAAGATTGAATGGAACATTCAAGAATGAGATAAATAAACTGTAAGTAATCCTTAGGGATATAAAAAGGGTCGATTTTAGGATTGCTTATAGAATCTTAAATGGATAAGTAAAATCTTCTTCTTCTATGTATGATGCCAGGTTTATAAATAAAATATAAAATATAAAATATAAGTGTTCTATCAGTCATCTAGCCACGATTATACAAGCTATGCTTTGTTTGGGGATAGGGCTATCATAAAATCCCATAACGCAACGATAGTACATTCAATTTTTCCTATGGTGTGGTGCTAGTTCTAGTATCTAGTTTATATAAAATAACAACAACAAACGACAACGTACGACTTTGTGACGTCTTACTATAAACAAGCTTTACACTTATATTGCTGGCCAATGCACACAACACCATCTAGCTCTATTTTAAGAATAGCTTGTATTCTGGTGTCCAGATGACTGATGGCATACTTATATATTTTTAAATACATACTTATGATACTTTATTACACTCAGATACAGAACAAACTTTTTTATGCTGCGAGGGAATCGAACCCTGCACCTGTAGCGCAGAAAGCAACTGCTACTAGCTACTACCAACTGAGCTGACAAGCCAGTCTATAATGTTCTGTTATGTTACAAATAATGCAGTACAAACTTGTTGTTTATAATTAAGTACATAATGTTGTATATAAGGTGATACATAATATAATACGTCACTTTAAGAAGCAATACAAGTTTCGATCATTTTGTGTCTGCCTTATTTTCTTTATATTTTTCTGTTCCGACGCCTAAACAACCGGAGAAATTGATTGACAACCTACAACGCAGAAGACAGAGTTACTACTAAATGTTTGAATAGTACATTTCCGTAAAAACCACCGTTTAGAAATATCAACCGAAGACACGATCAATAACTGATTCCAGAATAAATTATTCTAGAATAAAATAGTCTCACGTAAAACACTAATCAGGTTAATAATAAAGCGATCGGTAGTAATAGCTTTATTGTTTCTAACAAATCTACGATGTTAAAAAATACCCTCTGTAAAATGTATTTTTGTTTGGAAAAAATAGGTGAAATTTCATCTATTAACGTTGTATATAAAATTTGTAATAATAAATAAGTAACCCCGGACATTTCACACAGCATCATCTGGCCCCAAAGTAAGCAGACTAATAGTCACTAATACTACTTATTTACTGTTTTTTTTTATAAATACATACATATCATACATAGCAACACCCAGACCCGAGGCAAATACTTGCAGATAATACAAACATTTGTCCCGCGGCGGGAACTGAACCCGCAACCTTCTCCGTCTCAGCCAGACCTTAGCCCACTGCGCCACAGAGGTCGTAATAAGCTCTCATTGGTTAGTTTCGTTTTGGTAAGCTACTGCCAACTAAGCTGACAGGCCAGTTACTCGAAATAGCTGCCTGAGTAAGTAATTCATTACTCAGGCAATCGATTCATTAATTAATTAATTTACATAACTATTAACTTCTTTAAAACTGTTTTGCCTACATAGAGATTTTATTTATTATTTTTAACATACTCGTGATTACTATGTACGACTATCCATCTACTTAGTTACTGTACTGTACATAACGTTTCATATAATGTAGTACATAAGTATTCCTCCTAGAAGGACGATCTATGTGGCGCAGTGACCGAAAGCCTGCTTGAAACGGAATAGGTTGTGAGTTCGATTCTAACCGCAGGACAAATATTTGCCATGATTCTGGATGATTTGCTATGTATAATAAGTATGTAATGATAATGCAAAAAAAAGTATATATTAGGTAGTATATCAGTCGTGTGGTACCTATAACACAAGCTCTGCTTACTTTGGGGCTAAATGACACTGTGTGAAAAGTTCGGCACTGTTTATATGTTTATTTAATGTAGTATATAATATAATTAGGGAATGGAGGAGGAGAGGTGAAGATCGAGATCAGTGGCGTGCCATGGACTTAGGTGCATCAGTGGATGGACACGGCTGATGATGGTAATAATTTAATACGTAACGTGCAATATAATGTAATTAATACAATTCCACAATTCCAACATTTTAAAATTTTCTCTCTGCCTATTTTTCATTATGTTCATTATGTCTGTTCTTACGCTAACGATAGCTCATCAATGTCGCTGATAATAATAATAATGATAATAATAATAATACCGGACATTTCACACAACATCATCTGGCTCCAAAGTAAGCAGAGCTTGTGTTATGGGTACCACATGACTGATACTACTACTTATATACTTTTTTTTTGTAAATACATACATATTATACATGTATGATGTATGTGCTTCCACACTTAGAAAGTGGCATTAATAGGCGCTATGATAAAGTATATGCGGTTGTTCATAAGAAGTCGCGAGAAGGTCAGCTATTAATAAATTGTCTTCATTTATATGTAACTATGAATTTTCGTTTAATTGGATGACATATTTTTCCAGCTATTTTGATTTAAACATCTAACAACTGAACCGATTTGATGAAAATTCTAAAGGAGCTATTGGAAAGTATATCCTTTCTCACAAATAATTATTCAAATCGGTTCATAAATGACGGAGTTATGAGGTAATAACAACCACAAAAAAAAAACCGTTTTGAGAACCGGTTATTTTTAAGTCGGTTAAAAACAGTTTGAAATGAGGAAGATAATGCTAATCATATCTTTATATAATACTAGCTGCTGTCCGCGGCTTCGCACGCGCTACCTAAAAAGTAGCCATGTCCTCCAAGGTCCCATGTATCTCTATATACCAAAATTCATCAAAATCGGCTCAGTAGTTTAGGACTGAAAACGTTACAGACAGACATACAGACATAGTTACTTTCGCATTTATAATATTAGTAGGGATAGTAGGGATTTTAATTAAGGAGCAGATAGATATTGAATTGCGGTGTCAAAAGAGAAGTGATATTTGTGATAGAAGTGAAATTTCACTTATTAACGTTGTGTAACATTTTTTGAATTTTAATACATATTAGAATAAAATAAAATCTAGTTAAAATGTGCAAACAAAGTGCTTTGATAATATATACTATAATACTAAAATTATAACCCAATGGTGGCAATTCGGTTGGTTCATTTCTAAAATTAGGAATTGTCTAATATATATTAAGTCAGTCATAGCACTTGTAAAACCTAATCGGTTGGTACCATCTAACTAAATTAGGAACGCTTAATTAAGTTAGATACAATTAAATTAGGAGAAATTGGTAGCAGCAGAAGACCAAAGGCTAATTTGACAGTTCAAAACCTAATTTTAGCTAAAATTAGTTAGGTTGGCCAACAGAATTGGGGCCATTGTCAGATTTCACTAATAAACCTTATAATTTTGTCATGCAGAATCTATCGACCAATTACTGAATTTAATGTTTTCCATATACTCTAAGCCGCTTGTTACACAACCCTTTTTGGGATATGTGTGAAGAAAATCCAGAAACCTAAGCATATTATAAGATGGTTTGGTTTTGATTTTTATTTTACTATAAGAATTTTATAAGGATCTTACGAAATAATAAAGGAATCTTCCAGGATTTTTTAAATAATCATAATGATCAATAAAGATACAATAGGAATATTATTAGACATAATCCATTAGAAAGAAATCTTACAAAAATTCTATAGGAATCCTATTGGTATAATATAACAAAGCGTATTGTTTTTTTTTACTTCAATCTATCTTGAACCTTACATATAATTTTATAAAATTCTAATTGGAATACCAATAGAAATCTCATTAGACACGTATAACAATATAATTTGAATCATTATAGTTTCTATTAGTAATCTTGTTGGAATCTTGTTAGAATTATTTTTTAAATCTTATTGTTATTTGGAAAGAATTCACTTCCATGCATAGGGCATGTTTAGCCGTCTGTCGGAGGCCTTGGAGCTGTCGAACTCAGTGACAGTCCTGACTCTTACAAAAATAGAATTAACAGTGTGTAAATAATATGAAAAAGTAATTAATTTTATTTTAGAATAAGAAATAGAACATTGCGAAGTACGTGGGGTAATTTTTTTCCATCCTGCCTATTACGCATTCCGCCCACTGTCACATTATGGGCGGGCGGCGATTTAAAACAATAAGCGCGCTCTCGTTCCTACCAATGCTTTATGCTTAGTAAGCACGCGAGCCTATTACGTTGCTTTTCTTGCAATAGATCGGGAGCCATTGTTGATTGTTTTACGGTGTTATAGTTCCATTTTCATACTGTTATGTTCGTTTGTTTATCTGTTTGTTTGTTACGTTCATGGTTAAACGGCTGATCTGATCTTAATGTCTTTTGGGTAAGGAGATAGATTGTGTTTCGAGGAAGGTCATTGGCTAATTTTTATGTTCCACGTATGCAAAGGCAAGGACAGGAGCTAGTTTTGGCATAAGCATCTTTAACAGTATATTTAATATTGCAATTATTTAATAGGCAGTGAAAGCCAAAACTCAAATTTGGACCCAAAACGTAATATACAATGACAATTATAATTATATTAACAATAAATTTAAGGGTTTTAGTGTATTTGGTAACTGTCGGCTTAGTTAATAATATGAAGTTCTGCCTTCTGCGCTAGGTTGGGGGTTCGATTCCCTCCCAGGACAAACATTTGAGTGTCGAACGTATGTGTTTGTTCTGTGTTTGGGTGTTATAAGGTATTATAAGAATGAACTTAAATATAAATATTCTACCCGTTATCAGTGGGGCGATTATGGAACTTTGATACTATCAAAACATTGATACTAATAGTTTTCAGTTACTATTGATGAATTGGTATTACGGATCGCTAAAATTTCTATCGGCTTCTATCGCTAGTTACAATGTGAAGTTGGTGTCAAACTATAACTAGACCAATTTACAAAGTGCGATTGTGGTAGGAACCGTGTTTAGCGTACTAAGCATTTAAATACATTGTATATGATATGATTGATTGAAATAATGCCTATTGGTAATCGAAATTGATAGACATTGATGCAGATTGCTAATCGAAACTGATATACATTGATTGTATCAAGAGATCCATAATCGCCCTACTGGTCATGATAATAAAGTCAAAGTCAAAAGATATTTAATTTTTATTCAATACAATCACAAGTATCACTTTGAAATGTCTTACATACTAGGTGAATTTAGGTGCCAATTCCTTTAAACCCAAGCCCGAGAAGGACTGGCAAGAAACTCGTCCTGGACCTAGCGCTTTTTTACATGATCCATCTCATAACTACCTTAACTACAAAAAACTAATATAAGGTAGTTCAAACGTTTCAAATGTGTCGGTTAATGAGGGCAGAGCAACATGCATCCTTACAATAAATATGCTTTATTTTGGGCTAGATGGCGTTGTAAACATTGTCAACAAATATTTATTTATTTTAAACAGTACTAATATTATAAACGTGAAAGTTTGTATGTATGTTTGTTACTCTTTCACGAAAAAACTACTGAATGGATTTTAAGGAAACTTTACAATAATATAGCTTATACATCAGAATAACACATAGGCTTTAATTTATAAAGATACTGTGTGAATTATCCAAAATATAACGATAAGTGTCATGAAAGTAGGAAAAAAATCTGCCATCTGCGAGCTATTCTGGCGTGCGCTTAAAAAACAGTTAGAATTACACGAAATACCAATCCTGCGCAGACGGCACCAGCTAGTTTTCAATAAAGTCTTGTGTGCAAACTCTGGGTCTATAATATCGCGTAGCATTTCTTACAAAGCCTGAACGAGCTAGAAAATGTGCTTATAACGGTCTGCTAAGTTCTTGAAGTAAGTACTTTATGTTTTTATTGAGAGCTGACGGTTCTATGTTTTTAAAGCTTTTATAACTTCAAAGGTTTACGCTATTTATGAATAGCCTTAACATTAATGAGTTTAAACCTACTAAATAGTAATGAGCATTTTAGTGCCACAAAAAGAGTAATAAGGGCGTAATAATTTTACTTATAAAGATCTAAAGTAAAGGAAGAGGTATTTGAGGAGGTATCTACCAGGCCTGGGGTAAAAAGTCGTGATCATGTTTGTTTTTTTTTATAAAAACCGCTGCGTAAAGTAACGCGTTACGGCACCAGTCTGTCTGGCTTCTCTTTCTCTCACGCATACGGCAGCGGTAGGCAGGCTCCTTCTCTCTCACTCTAACCCACATCGCTAGTTATATTAGTATTATTATATTATATTAGTATTATATTAGTTATGTTATCACTTCTGTCGGGCGTCCCGAGACGCACACGTTCAGGTACACGCGAATGGTACAATTGACTGTCCGGAGTTGCTAGAACTATTGGAACTGTGCTCTGTGATTGGGTTAAGAAATTCTATAACTCTACACGTTCAGCATGCCAAAACGAATTATAGGCAAAATGCTTTCATAATTAGAGCATGCTCTTCGTTCAACTCTTTGGCAAAGGCAAACATTGACATTGACATTTTCAACACCCCAATAAGTAAGTTAAAGCGCATACTCAATGATAAATTCTTCTTGGTAATTCAATCGTAGTTTACTTGTTATATATAAATGTTTTGTTTTATTTTTTTTCTTCTAAATCTCATTCATTCATTGATTTTCTAGAATCCGTCGTCTGCTATTGTATTTCTACTTACATATATTCTTTTTTTAACTACATGTGGAAACTTTTAATTGGGCCTCTGTAAAATATATGCCTTGCATATATTATGTATTTCATAATTAACAATGTACCTACATAGCTGTAACTTGTAGCAGTATAATAAATAAATAAATAATGCTGGACATTTCACACAGCATCATCTGGCCCCAAAATAAGCAGAGCTTTTTAAATACTTTTTTAAATACATACATATTATACATAGAAACGTCCAAACTTAAGACAAATGTTTGGAGATCATACAAACATTTGTCCCGCGGCGGGAATCGAACCCACAACCTTCTGCGTCTCAACCAAGTCTTGGTCTACTGCGCCGCAGAGGTCGTCGTTTGTATAACTAATAACAATCAAAATATACTTCTTAGAAAAAGTTAAACTAAAAAAATTAAACACGAAACTAATATTACAGTTTCAAAAATTACACTATTACTAGAAAGTTTAACTAAAATAGTATACTTCGTACAAAGTAAATACAAGTCGTTGATTTTTTTTTGTGTACATAAAAGGTAGTCTTTTTATGAAAGCTTGTTATAATATAAATAACATAATTATTGATAAGAATGCATGGTCAATACTATATTATTGATAAGAATCATGTCACTCTGCCCCACAGACAATTAACCGCCACACTTGAAATGTACAAACTCCCTTGTATTTTGTAGTTAAGTTTATAAGATGGATCATGCAAAAAAGCGCTAGGAGGAGCTTCTTGCCAGTTCTTCTCGGGCTTGGGTTAGGATGAAATGGCACCTAAATTCACTTAGTATGTAAGACGTTTCAAAGTGATCCTTGTAATTGTTTTGAATAAAGTATCTTTTGACTTTGACTTTGTTAAGAAGTGAGTTGTCCGAATTTATAAATGAATAAATAAATAAATAATCCCTGACATTTCACACAACATCATCCGGCCCCAAAGAAAGCAGAGCTTGTGTTATTTAGTGAACATTAATCTACTCATTCTGCACTCTACATGTAACTCGTCAAAGACCTAAAATAAATTGCACACAACGCAAGTGTTGGCTGCTTTTCACTAGAACCAAAAAGCTTAGCCAAATTGAAAAGTTTGCAACTCTGCCACTGTGAAAGATCGTAAAAGGAAATATCCTTGTCGACAGGGTGCACACTTGCACAGTCTAGCCTTTATCTGTGCAATGTCAGACGAAAATGTTGTGGACGCAAATAGAAGAACTTAGATACGTGAATGCCAATTTTATACGTTGTTTTAACATGATTGTCCTACAGTTGATATTCATGATTTGTTGAATGAGGCGAAAAATAATAAATTGGTTGTCTGTAAAGTCGGTTTACGGACGATTGTTTAACGTGACAACGATCGTGCCTTTCGCTCGCTCGTGTAGCGCTCTCGCTCCGAACGTAAAATTACAATGAGCCGGCGTTCATCGATTTATAAGACGTTGTCACGTCAATAAATATACCAGATATTTCACTTAGCATCATCTAGCTCTAAAGTAAGCAGAGCTTGTGTTACAGTCGCCACATGGCTTATAATACTACTTTTTTACTTGTTTTTGAAGTGATAACTTCTTATGGAAGGGTAAACCGCTTCGTTGCGTAACGCGTTACGGCGGCAGTCTGTCTGGCTTCCCTCACACGCATACGGCAGCGGTAGGCAGGCTCCTCTCTCATTCTAAACCAAAGTGCTAGTTAGATTAGTTTAAGTAATTACTTCTGCGCTACAGAGGTCGTCAATTGGTTAATAAATTAGTCAAGAGCGAAAGTCGTGCCTGAGAGGTTGCCGTACCTAATTAACTACTTACTTTATTCAGCATACTATTTTTTTACTGTCTGTTATTATTACTAGTTCAATTAAACTGCATAAACTATGAAAGCACCGAACATTATTAAACAGAACGACTTCTGTGTCGCAGTGGGCTTAGGTCCGGCTGACGCAAAGGTTTACAGGTTCGATTCCCGCCGCGGGACAAATGTTTTTATGATCTGCAATTATTTGTCTCGGGTCTGGGCGTTTCTATATATAATATGTACCTATATACAACAAAAAAGTATATAAGTAGTATATCAGTCATATGGTACCCATAACACAAGCTCTGCTTACTTTGGGGCCAGATGATGCTGTGTGAAATATCCGATATTATTATTGTTTTTAGGTATGTAATTTTGTGTTTAAATTTGTTTATGTGTGAATATATGATATAAGCGCTAATTACGGTTTTTGGATCTTTCTTTTACCTATAGGTACTACTTAAATACCTTGCTTCTTACCAAATTTCATTATTTTAGGTAAACGAGGAATTATGTATCTAGTACATTTTGATATATTCGCGAGCGTCAAAATGTGCGGCATAATATACTGTATGTAGTCCATATATTTTTATGCGTTGTCTTAAAGTATATAGATCGTTTTGGGGATACATATAAGAGGGTTATTCAGAGTCACGTCCAAACTTCTAATAATAGTATTCCGTAGAAAATTAAGAAGAGCATTATGCAACGGAAAAGCATCAGAAGAGACGTGCAAGGAATAATTTCCTATAGGAAAACCACATTCCGTCCTGTCCGTGACGGGCGAGACGTGGTATATTTCTAAGATTAAAAAATAAATAATCTCGCCACTTCACTTTCCGTGAGAAAACCTCGCAGTTCACAGAATTTTAATGAACCTAAATATTTCACGAAGTACCTAGGTACCTACATAGGGCGCGTACAAGAGCACAAACTTTTATGACTTCATCATAAACGTAGGGCTATCACCGACCCTAAACTTTGGAAGGCTTTTAAAGATTAAAGCCATTAAATTTTTATGAAGACCCCTGTCAGAGCTACTCGCGATAAGACAGTGACTAGAGACTTTAGTTGCTTAGCTATCTCAAATCAAAGCTCAGTGTGCTGTAATAAAATGACTCCTTAGTCCTGGAGATAAGAGTTATTGTTTCCGTATGAACCTGAAGTTGCTGATCTATGACAATGTAAATGGCCATCAAAAATAGTAATATCCATTTTTATGACTGGCTTTAACATAGAAATTGTAGAAAAATATATTCAAGTTCTCATAAAGATTTGTGAGGAAAAGAAGCCTTTTAGCCTTACTATTGGCATACTGGATTTTTATCCCAATTAAATTAAAGTTATATAATTTATACTGTTATTTATATTTATATTTGGCACCACAAGCGAAAAATGTAACTACTCTCTCATCATGTGTAATTTGGCCTACCTACTCTAATCTCTTTCTTTCTGTTTATTTGTCTATGTCTGTAACCTTTTTCGTGTTGTGTGTCAAATAAAGCATTATTCTATTCTATTAAATTTTTCATCAATGCTTTCTTATGACGTTATCACGTAAAATTATCGTCCGTAAACCGACTTTACAGACATTTTTGTAAGCATGATTAACTATAAGATGATAGGAAATAGTACCAAAAACCTTGTACCAAATACATTTTAAGAACCTGAATAGAATATTATTATTAATAAATAAATATTTCCGGATATTTCACACAGCATCATCTGGCCCCAAAGTAAGTAGAGCTTGTGTTATGGCTACTGATATTTATATACTTTTTTTGTAAAACATATACATATAATGTAAGTATTTTAAATAAAAACATTTGTTCCCTGGCAGGAATCAAACAGTCGGGCCTTGGACCACAGATGACGTCAATATATAAATAACTAGCTCGTGGTTTCGTACCTTCATAAAAAATTACTTGACACTTTCCATGTCTCAGTCTCTTGATTTCAAAGTCTTCTTCGTCCCTTGATTCATCTTGACAAACATTTACTTGACACGTTTCATTTTATACCCAGTCGTTTTGGCGTGACCACAAACAAACATTTACACATCCTCACTTTTACTCGAACTTTCAGCGTACAAAGTAAAGTATAATTATAAATTAGGATTTTTTTAGGCAGAATAGAATTAAGAAAACCTCAGCACAGTATAGACCCCTACATTCCGTGCTAGTTGAAAACTGTGTTACGGCAAGGTAGCGATTCTCGTCTTATATAAATACGGGTCATATAATTAGAGTGCCACAAATCTGGTGGAACCGTAGAAATATCATAAATATATACGAGTCGCTTACAAAAACTTGTAAAAATACTTGTAGGTATGTCTACATATTAATACATGAAGCATAATACATAATATTAAAACTTTGTACCCCTTTTTACAAAAATTGCGCGGACGGAGGAGTATGAAACTTTGCACACTTATAGTTTACTAATTGCTGCCCGCGGCTTCGCACGTGTGGTACCTACATAAAAAGTAGCCTATGTCCTTCTCCAAGGTCTTATCTATCACTATAACAAAATTAATCAAAATCGGGGTTCAGCGGTTTTGGTGTGAAAACGGGACAGAGAGACAGACAGACAGAGTTACTTTCGCATGTATAATATTAGTAGGGATATAGAGAAGGAGTGAAAAGGAGAGCTAATATATGTTTTTTTTTAATTATGCATTAAAAATACATTAATTAATTATTAATTATGGTCGAATTTAGACCAGTTGGCGACCACTAGTACTTATAAATAACTAGAGTGTATTATTACGAGTATAATCTGTGAGTGAGTTTTTTAGAAAGGTAAAAGTTGCTACTAGAGATAAAAGAAAAACTAGTAACAACTTCCAACAAGATAAGAAAAAATAACGAATAAACTCGGGTAGGTCTCTCCAACGGGTGCTTATAAAACGTCTCAAAATCCGTCCCCGAGGTGCTGTCTCCAACAAGACTCCTTTCAGCTTTTTCGAAGAGCTGGCTGGATACAAAAGGTGTTAGAAGAACTATTTCTTTTTCGTACAATCTCGTTAGGTATGGATGAATATGCGGGCTGGCACTAGATCGAGTGTAAACTGTACGAGTGAGTCACCAATGTATTAGTTATTTAATGTACGTGTTATGACTGTAGATTTATTAGGTACCTACTTTTATAGATATTATCTATGGAGAAGGTTATCTAACTTTGAAATATTATTTCTATAAATGAAATACGTTACTTTGTTAATACTTTGTTTGTACGTGTAACTATAAAGTACAGAATAGACAATGAGTGATTGTCTATTCTGTACTTTATAGTTACACGTACAAATCGTATGATTACCGGGAGTTGACTGAGGTATCAAGCGCAAGGGACGTCAAGAATTATTTATATTTTGCTGAGATAAACTGCGCTGCGATCCTTATGATCCCTATGCGATGCTGAGCTGTCATGGCACGCCTACGTAAATCTCGAAGACCTCAGACAATTATCGTAATAATAATAATAATAAAACGTTTATTTGCGCAACAAAGTAAAATTTAATTAATAAATAAGCATTATCTAATACCTTTACACGAGCAATATATGTATATATATATATATATATATATATATATATATATATATATATATATATACAGGGTGTCCCGGAACTAGTATTTTAAGCCTGAACGAGGTGATTCCGACCATGTTAATAAACAGATATGGGGGTGATTTTTTTTTTAAATTCCTATTTTCAAATTTCCATACATATACTTTTAAGTTTATTCCAATTATTAATATTGACAACCCTCCTTTGTTTACAGTGTTTCCAAGCACGTTACCTACCTAAATAAGTTTGTGCAAGTACAAATTTATTGGTATACTATGATAGGTAGGCATGGATACATACTTCTACCAATTTTAAAGCAAACTTTGCAGCACATTTATTCAATGAAAATTTATGAATTCATAAAATTCGTAGAACATTTGTTGTTCACCTAAGTGTCGAGAAATGTCTCCCCTCAGGATAACATACTAGTTCCGGGACACCCTGTATAGGTTTCAGGAGCGATTAATCTATCTAGCTATGTTTCATTTATTGAAAACGTCGTTTTATCCGTGTTTTATACCGAGCAAAGTTCAGTCATCCGGGTACTTCAATATTGGTGGGCAATGCACTCAACACCATCTAGCTCCAAACTAAGCATAGCTTGTATTATGGTGACCAGGTGATTTATATAATACTTATATATTTTTAAATACATAATATGATACATTATAACACCCAGACACAGAACCAACACCTATGTTCCTCACACAAATGTTTGTCCTGGGAGGGAATGGAACCCTCAACCTACAACGCAGAAGGTAGAGCTACTACCAACTGAGCTGACAGGCCAAATGGTAGTATAAAATGGTTGTCTGTAAACTCTTTCTACGGATGACAATTTTACGTGATAACGTCATAAAAACTTTGTTGAAAAATTGCATACCTTAACAAGCCGAACGCTTAGGCCGATCGTGCCTCTCTATCGATTGTTCCGCGCTCTCGCTTGCACGCTCGGCTCAGGCGGAACGTGACAATTTTTCGTGCGTGCAGCCGGTGTTTATCGAATTATAAGACGTTATCACGTCAAAAAGGACACCACTCATCATCCACTGTTGATCATGTTATCAATAATGTTTCTACTACAGACTACGACGAGAGGCAATTTAATTCAACTTTTGGCAAGTCACATCAACTTCTTGAGAGTATAAGATAGCGTACCTACGATATTGTTCATCCAAATATCATAAACATATATTTTTGAGGCGTTATTTAAGTCGAAAAGCAGCTTTATCTCATTGTGATAGGATCGTATTTGCAATAAGTTCTGTAAGATGTAATAACGTGACTTGGAACGGACGAGGCTAACAATATACTTGTCTGGAAGGCTGTCGGCGACAAGAGACTTATACTTCGGAAGAAACATGCTTAAAATAGTTGTAGGTATGTATGGCGATATTTGCTGACAGTACTTTAGTGTAATCATCTATATAATAAAAATCAATTGCTGTTCGTTAGTCTCGCTAAAACTCGAGAACGGCTGGACTGATTTGGCTGATTTTGGTGTTGAAATGTTTGTGATAGTCCAGGGAAGATTTAAACGGTGAGAAAATTAATGGCATTGCAACGCATGCCGGGTACAGCTAGTAATCACATAAAGAAAGAATCTAAAATTTAACGATGTTTACTCATACCTTTGATTTAGTATCATAGTATAATAATTTATGTATATAAAAATAATATTAGTATTTTATTAGTCAGCAGGTGATCTGGACATACAAGCTAAGCTTAGCTTGAGGCTAGATAGTGTTGTATGCATTGTCCACAATTATTTATTTATTTATTATTATCTATTCACGCATATTCTTATTTTATTTTTAAATTAATTAATCCCGATAGTAGGTAAGGAGAAGGAACGTGCAGTAGAATTAAGTACCTACGTATACGATTTGTACAGTCGCAGAGTCATTTTCTGCGTGCGATCGAGGAATATAGTTTGAATTTTCGATAAGAATTTCGGCAAAAAAAACACGTCACATACTCTTTTTATTGTTTGATGAAGATATTTAGCACTGCTTCGTAATTTAAAAAAAAATAAAAACCTGAATTGTAGATCCTCTTTTAACGACCACGTTTTAATTTTTACCTTTTAAACAAAAACATCTTTTACAGAGGTTTAAATTAAGAACCTTTTAAAAAACCGTATCTAATTACCATGTTCATAGACACATTAAAAACAAAATATAAACCAGTAGCCCATCAGCATTTTTCAATCTAGAGATAGCTTATCTACACCATTGATTAAGGCAGGAATACATCACTACTGGCGGATGCTTTGAGTTTATTCTGAACGCTTAACCACAGTATAGTAAATTATCTCTAAGCAGTAAGGTCACTTGAAAGAAATAGCTACTGTAAAAGTACCTCAATGGAAAATAATATATCAGAAACAATACAGTGAATCGTTTTTAGTGCTCGTTAGGAACCTATTCTTGCTAAATTATATTAAAAAATCTTAATCAAACTCAATGAGTTTTATCACAATCAAAGTGTTTATGAAAGTTAAAAATGTTTATCAATTAAAAGTAACTGTATCTATATTTTAAAAATAATTTCTTAGATTACTTATAGATTCGTTCGATCCATATCTAACTATATCCATATCTAAATTCATCGTTAGCGTCTTTGTTTGTTTACTTACATATCAATCATGAATTTTTTTGATACATTTTTAACCGACTTAAAAAAAGGAAGAGATTCTTAATTCCAATATAATAAAGTAGTAGTAACACTTCTGCTTGTGACATTTTTCTATAATGTGCGTAAAAGTTATCGATAAGAGCGATAAAGTCGATTTACGCTGATGAGACTCATGGCCTTGCATATTAAAAGGCTGTACACAGTAGGCGCAATGTTTTGATGGCAGATTGGCAGTTTCGAATGTTGATTGATGGCTTTTTCACGCGTCGCTGCATAATCTGAAGTTTATCTGCGAAATATTCTGGGCGTTCAGAAAACTTTATTTTACTTTTTTATGGTATAGATGTGATGTTGCCACCCAGAGTTCGTTTTGTGTAGAACTAGTAACATACATAATTAAATTTTAATAACTAAGAACAAAACCGATTTCATTGAATATAAAAACAGTTCAACCAAATTGAGTACATCCTTATTTTTGTTAAGTCCGTTAAAAAAGTTTTAATTTTACGCTTTTTCCTTCCTTATCATATTTTGAAATTTGATAAAACACCACTGGAAGATCACAGAAAAGCAAAACGAAATTTCAAACAACTTCAGACAATTTTTTCTAGCTATTGGGATTGGGATTTAAAAACCCTACTGAACTGATTTTGATGAAATTTCTATGGGATCATATGGAAAGTACATTTTACATAAGGAAATAATTTATCAAGTCTGTTCATACATATATGACATAGTAGTAAGGTAACAAACATAAAAGCTATAAATAGAGAAGCTCCTCCCTTTTTTAAGTCCGTTAAAAATAAATTAAACTAAAAATTCGTTAAAATTTGTTTAACAATCGAGCCAGCAAACAATCATAGGGACAGCTTGATGGTAACTGGCCACCATAACTTTTGTGCTAAACCAGATGTAACCAAGGCGCGTTGCCGACCTTAATATATAATTATTTTGTATATGTCCAGTTATTTATCTCTCTCCAGTGCCCTTCGAACCTAAAAACAATAGTGATTGCACACTTCTGCTTGGACGCAGAATATCTGGCACTATGGTAGTGCCCATCAAGATGGGCTCTTGAAATATTCAACCACCAGAACTGTCTTCAACATTTCCAGTGATTCAGATACTTTTTCTAAATCGAATCAGTTAATAATTTCTGTTAGAAACATTGCGTGACCCAAAAGCTGGCTCCTGGCCTAGCGTATTAGCATTGCCATTCAAAGTGGCGATGCCGCTAGTGTCTTAGGAATGCTGCCCTCTGACAGTGATCTGGATCAGTTGAGCTATCTATTACTTTTTTCTAAATCGATACGATACGATCGATCTGAATCAATTGAGCTAACGGTCCTTAGACAGCTCAACTTTTTCAGATGTATTTTATATGTTTGTATGTTTTTTGTTATTGTATATATTTCTGTAAATAAATTAATACATCGTTTACCTCATCTTAATTAAAGTTCGTCGGAGTGATTTTCAAGTGTATTATGTAAAGATAATACAGAATCTGTATTAGTTAGATTTTGTTTATAACTTCAACAATGTAATCTCTACCATCATGTCAGTATTTTTCATTTTCGAGCTTTGCAATCGATTGACAGTATTTTAGGGAAGTAACCATTTAACACTAGTTGATACCCACGGCTCCGCACGCGTTGTGCTTACATAAAATGTTTGTCCTCAAAATACAATCTATCTCCTAACCAAATTAAATCAAAATCCGTTCAGCTGTTTAACCGTAAAAAGGTAACAAACAAATAAAAAACAGACAGACAAACAGACGGAGACACTGCTGTATTTATAGCGGAGTCAATGCAAGGATTCCTCGTAGAAGGCAACACTTTCCATTTTCATTTGGGGCTAACTCATTAAAATAGATTAGATAGTATTAAATATTTGTCTAACCTCTTCAATATTTTGTAATGGGTTTCCGCTAAGTCACGCAAGCATCAATTATCTGTCAATATAATTGACAGGCCTATCAGTTCCGTTGACTCTGCCTTCTGCGCTGTAGGTTGAGGCTTCGATTCCTTGTGTTATCAATATAGGTCTTGTTCTGTGTGTATTTAAATATATATAAGTGTTCTATCAATTATCTGCTAACGATAAATAAATAAATAATCCCGGAAAATTCACATACCATCATCCGGCCCCAAAGTAAGCAGAGCTTGTGTTATGGATACCACATGACTGATATACTACTTATAAACTTTTTTTTGTAAATACAAACATACATATTATACATAGAAACACCCAGACCCGAGACTTGATCATACAAACATTTGTCCCGCGGCAGGAATCGAACCATAGCACAAGCTATGCTTAGTTTGGGGCTAGACGTTGTGTGCATTGTCCATCAATATTTATTTATTTATCTATCTTAGTATGGATAATAGAAACCAGACCACAGTTCCAATCCAAATACAGTCTATAAAAATAATATAATGTTTCATTCAATGACGTGTGACAAGAGTAGCGATAAAGCAAAGTTATAGCGTTCTTAAAGATTTAAAATGATCTCGGAAGATAACCAGTAAGAAGATGTAATGAGCTAAAGCTGCATCTACACCTGGAAATATGGCGAGACGAAGAAAATGTGTAATCTGACTGTTCTATTCAAATTAAATGCGTTCAAAATAATGGATGAAAGACTGTTTCGACGTCGGACACGCTGATACCCTAATTTGTTTATTTAGATAACTCTACTGTTAGACCTTAGGGCAATGGCAATTATTATTATTTTAAAAAGTTTTAGATATTGTTATATAATATTTTCATTGTGGCTTACAAGCCAGGTAAGAGAGTTAGGTGCCACCTTAATTACAGGTAGGTACATCTGTAATTAAGGTTGCAGCTATCTCTATTTTGGAACCGGTTTTTTTTGATAATGTTTCGGTGAATACTTTGTTAGTACAACTTAATAAATAAAAAAAAATGTATTTTTTATACTATTCCAGAAACTTTATTTATTTGAGCTAACCTTATCATAGAAACATTATCTTTATTTCACAAATATTGCGTGAATGGTGTAAACAAGCCATTATAAAATACTTAATTATTAAAGTTTTCAACAAGTGATATATTTACCAATTATCACAATTTATTTTTAAATAACTATATCAATGATCATTACGGACCTTTTAATTAAAATGTCTATAGTGAAATGTTATACAAAGATGGCCGATACGCCTTTATTTATTGGCAAGTTCGTTGTAGATCCAGTTTATAAACGAAATGTACCCATCTAGAATGTTCAATATGAGTAGAGTTATGAATCATTGCAATTCATACCCTAAGGCATTAACATAAATATCACACCAGCACTCTACCTAATTCAAGATATACCGTATGACATAAGATAAAATAGAGATTGAACATGGTAAAATGATTATCCATATCCAAATCCATACTAATATTATTAATTTGAACGTGTCTTTGTCTGTTTGTTTGTAATATGTTGAAGGCTAAACGGTTAAACGGACTTTGATGAAATTTGGTAAGAAGTTAATGCATTTCGGAACAGGAGTATGCTACTTTTATGTGCGAAACAGCAGATAGTATATAATTACGTTTTAAAAACTAAAAAGAAAACCGACTTCATTGAATGAAATTTGAGCCCATAAAAATACATTGAACATACACTGAATTGAGAACTTCATACTTTCTTTGAAGCCGGTTAAAACAGTACACTTATTAGTACCTTATCATTTTTCGAAAGTCGTAAACACCACTGGAATGTCACAGGACTAACCTTAACTAAACTAACCTAGCCTGAACCGATTTTTATGAAATTTATATGGGTCCAATCGGGAAGTAGTCAGTCAGTAGTCACCTATATCCTTTCACATGATTTTTTTAAATCGGTTCATAAATGACGGAGATATGGAGGTAAATATAAAAAAATATAAAAATTACAGTCGAATTGAGAACCTCCTCCTTTTTCGTAGTTGGTTAAAAATAAGGGCATGTCTTCTTCGTTCTTTCCAAATAAGATTTTCAAGATCAGTAACTCTTTATTAAGTGTCTTGGGCATTAGTAATTTCCCAGAAGACGATCTATTCCGAGAATTTCCTTTTGATCTATCAAACCTTCAGATCACAAAATGATGGTTCAAGGAATTGCTTTTAGTCCATAATTGACAAAAGCTCTGAAAATAAATAAATTATAAAAACCATTTATACCAAAAATAAGTAAAGTATAGCATACTATGGGAACTAGATAAGTGATAGAATATTATATTTTATATTTATAGTATACTAGCTAACTCGGCAAACGTTGTTTTGCCATGTATGTTATTTTTAATATGATGTTTAAAAAATAAGGGTTGATCGTAGAGGGGTGAAAATTTAGGGTTGCATGTATTTTTGTATGATGTATCATAAAAAAATAAAAACAAAAAATTTTGTCTGAAAAAAAAAAAAAAAAATTAAGGGTTGGACCACCCTTAACATTTAGGGGGATGAAAAATAGATGTTGTTCGATTCTCCCCCCTGACTAATATCCTCGCTAAGGATCACGAAAATCGGTCGAGCCGTTTCGGAGGAGTTCGATTACGCACCCCGTGACAGAAGAATTTTATATATAGTATATATATATATTTTATATTTTAAATAAATACAAAACTAAGATCCTTTATAACACACAGACATCGAACCCAGAAATAACAGCGCAGAAGGCAGAGCTAACTGAGCAAAAAGGACATCATCAAATACCTAACAAGTTACAAAGAAATGTAGATAATAATATATAATAATATAGAATACATGTAAAACAGTTGAGCTATCTAAGGACCATTTAAAACGATCTATAGATAGCTAAACTGATCAGATCACTGCCAGAAGGCAGCGTTGAATGGCAATGCTAACAAGCTGAACCAAAAAGAATCCAGTTGCAGGCATGCAATGTAGAAACATTGCATGCCCAAGAGCAGAACACCGTGAAATAATTTTGAAAACGCAGTAGGCTTCTGTTCTCTACGGGTCTTGACTCCAAAAGGCCCAAATATGTAGGCGGCATATTGGCATGTTTTATGTGATTTTATTCTTATAACGTTGACACAATTTGTATCAAAATGTTTAAACCAACTTTCTACTAAGCCCAATATACAATTAAACCAATTGGGCAGCCGGTAAGACTGGCGATTCAAACGAAATTGGAGTGAACTTAATAATTGGACCTAGAAAGTTGTCGTTGAAAGTCGAGTCTTAATTAAAGACATCACACCCTGAAAGGCAGATGGCGCACAGGCTGACTGTTTCATTGAACTTTTTATTAAAGACATTCTGCCTTTTCAATTTTTTAAACAGAATATCTTTTAAAAAATTCTGGGAATAAGTATACCGTGGCACGTTTTTAGATAAGTACCTACTGTAGAAGGCATTATTGTATGAAGTCAGATATATACTACTAGCTGGAACACCCACGACTTGGTTCATTTGTCCTCAAGCCTGTACTTAACTTAATACAAGCTCTTATCACTTATTTTGGATTCAGATGATGCTTTGTGAAATGTCCGGCATTATTTATTATTATTTTTATTTATTATAATTAATAAATAATAACAATAATAAATTATGCCGAAAATAATAAATAGTTAGACATTATAGGCTCGCGGTTGAGTAATGATAAGTACTATAAACATGTAGTACATTATTTTATGTATCATGATTAGTTTTGGCAGCGCACGATCGTCATTGACGAACGAAAAGTGTTCGGTGTGGGTAACTGGAAACTAAAAGTCGTCAGTTGAATACACAAGCAACATTAACAGATTTCCTAACAATTGTACTGAGTTTCTTCATCGACGTCAATTGTGAGACTGACGGAAAACAAGCAACGAATTGTACCAGTGGCCAGTAGTAGCAACAGGCGACTGTGTCCGATCACCGCCACTAGCAACTACGGTTCCCTGTGATGGTGTGCCCTGTCGGCAACAAAAAGTGTCACCGTTTAAGTGCCTTAGTTGTCGAATATCACAGATTAGGTACTTGTAGCACAACAACATTAGAAATACTACATAATTGGAATTCAACTTTGCAACTTATGTGATAAATGAACATGGTTTTGAACTCCTTTGAGCAGTGCCTACTCAGACAGAAAAATAATATGTATAATTAAATCAGTGGATATTCTCTAGACGGTGAGCAATTTTGTTCGGCTTTAAAAAGTTCAATATTTCTATAATAATCCTTTTAAAAGTTCAATATTTGATAATCTACTGAATTCAAATAAGGCTTTTATACTTTAAAGTTCTTTTTGATGAAGACTTTTTATAGTGAAGGTTGAAAGCAAAGGTCCTTAGAGCTAATTTATTTCTAGAAATCCAAGAACAGAACTACGTATTTACGAGTACTTACTTTCAATGAATGTGACGTGTGCTAACGAAATTTACACAATACCAAGCAAATCATTTTTAAACCCCTTTTGGTTTTATAATTTAGATAATACGCGCCTCGATGAGTTTTAAAAGGAACAGCTTTATTTGCAAATGTGGCAAGTTCTTCTGAGTTCTGACTGACCCGCCCGCTTAGACATTCTTAATGACTAGAAATTTGAAATATCCATCAAGGCTGAAAGCCTTTTGATTGAATATCGAATATAAAGCCTTGATAGAATTCAGTCGTAAGCTTATTTTTTTCTGTTCTGCTTTAGGTGAAAAAATCACTATACATTCAAATAATTAGGTATAGTCAATTTTGGTCCGACGCCTATCAAGAATTTGTTTTGGCAGAACCAATACAGTGCTATACTGTCTATGTATGAAAGGCACTGAAGCAAGTGAAAATACAAGGCGAATAGACAAAATATTTGTCTAGGGTCGACAACGCAAGTGTGATACCTAGTATTGCAAGCCCATAGGTTATGGTAACCACCAGTTAGACTGTGTGCTTGTTTTCCAGCTCGGTATATATATCTATACCTATAAAAGAGCTTTACCTGACTGACTGACTGATTCATCATCGCCGAGCCAAAACCGCTGAAGCTAGAAAGCTGATATTTAGCAGGTAGCTTGCTGTTATAGCAAAACCACTCATTAAGGCGGGATTTTTTTAAATTCAACCCCTAAGAGGTTGAAAAGGGGTGAAAAATAATGTATGTTACGTTTTAACGCGTGGTGCGGTTTGGTTAAAGCTCGATTTGTATAATTAAAATGCAAAATGAATGGACATGTGTTTCAGGATTTTTAAAATCACTCTTACAAAGGGGTAAAATGGGGTGTCAAATTTTGTATGGGAACTTTTTAACGGGTAATGTGATTTCTTAAAAACTTGATTTGGATACCTAAAATGCAAAACAAAAGGAAACGTGTTTCAGGATTTTTTAAACAACCCTCATAAATGAAAAGGGGTGAAAACTAATGTATGTTACGTTTTAACGCGTGGTGCGGTTTGGTGAAAGCTCGATTTGTATAATTAAAATGCAAAATGAATGGACATGTGTTTCAGGATTTTTAAAATCACTCTTACAAAGGGGTAAAATGGGGTGTCAAATTTTGTATGGGAACTTTTTAACGGGTAATGTGATTTCTTAAAAACTTGATTTGGATACCTAAAATGCAAAACAAAAGGAAACGTGTTTCAGGATTTTTTAAACAACCCTCATAAATGAAAAGGGGTGAAAACAAATGTATGTATGTTTTTAACGCGTGGTGCGATTTGCTTGAAACTTGATATAAATAATACTATAATATAAACTCCATGGTTTTTTGTACAAACGCGCGGGCGAATTTACGGGGTTTCCAGCTACTGGGTGCTAGCTAATAGGTACAATACAAAACAATACAATACAAAAAACCATACTCGGTAGCATACTTTTTGCGATCATGTTTTTTCCTTTCCTTTTTCAACATATCCATAAAAACAACGCTAGTACCATACTCGACAAGCTTATAAATAAATGCCGTCCACATGAAATTGAACATTCTGCTCTCCAAGCCGTGTACGCAATTTTTCATCCAAATAGAATTAATGACAAAACGTGACGGACGCGAAAAAATAATTAAAGTATGCAAGGGCTGGTTCAGACGAACACAGTCAATGCTTTAGATTGTTGACTTGTTTTTAAGCTCAACACAAAAAAGTAACCAAACGCGATTGTAAGAGTACCTTAGATGAGATCGCTAAAATATGAAATTTCCAAAACTAGAGATACCTAAACACTCGACAGTCAGCAAGTTCAACGTAAGCTGAATTAAAACTTCAGACTGTAATTTTGGTCAAGCAATGCCATGTTCTCAAACGGGGATGAAAATCGTCGCGAGGATAACGATACACTCTAAAACCTGTAATCAATGGTGTATGTTATCTGTTAGTAATTCCAATACCAGCGATGCGCTCACAACCTGTCACGTACGGAGTACTTCCTACTGTGCAAAATGTGTTCATGTGTAAAATATATTTTTTAGACGTGCCTCTGACTGATACAACCTCAACAACCAAGCCAGGGATTTACATTCGTGAGTGTATTTTTTGTTTTGAAGACAGTATCATTAAATGCCGCAACCCTATGAAAAGACTCTTGATAATATATTCAAGCATTATATCTCATCTTTAAAAATAAAACACCTATCATTGACAGTGGCACGTAAAGGGCTGGATCAGCCGAGCGATATAAATTGCGATATAAGGCAAGGACATTGAATGACGAGACGCCACGTCTCGTCATTCAATGTCCTTGCCCCGGTCGCCTTTAATTAACTTTTTGCAATCTTGTAAACACAGCTTAAAAAGTTACCGGCTTTGCTGTGTTACTTGAGATTGTTGTCGAAATAAAACTTAGTAGGTCTAATAAACTACTACTATGTATTATAACAGGGTCTACGAAAATACAAAATAGTTGAAAATTAAATAGAAGTTTTTTTGACAATGCAAAAATGTGAAAGCCGAGCAACGTACATAGGTACGTACTCAGTTGATTGTCATTGATAAATAATTTAAATAAACAATGATAATATATGTTTTGTTAATAAATACAGTATTCACATTTTATAATAAAAACAGTATTTAAGCATCAACGCGGTCTAATAAAGACACTTTATTAAATAAACAAAAAATAAACAAAAAATATCTACCAAAACCAAAATGTTAAAAACTCGGTCCAAATAATCTTTCTCCTGGCATCGTGAGACGAGATGGGTTGCTCCGATAAACTTTCGCGTAGACATACCTACTGTACAGTAGGCTCTACGGAAAACTGGATCCACCGGTCCTGCGAAACTTTAATAAATAATTCACTACATCGAAATTGGAGTCTAAGAACGACTCTATGTACGGAGCAAGTCTGGAAACTTACATTGCTTCTTACACAGAACGAGTAAAGCGGTAACAAGCAGTAAACACATTTGATTTTACATACGTCAACGTATAACTACTAAAGGCAGCAAATTCACCTGCAGTGAATTTAACCGTCATCTGTTTTGTTTTTCTATACGGTACTTGGGTCAATAAGAAGTTCTTAAAATTAGAACTAGTCATAAGCAAAAAAATCAAAGCCAGAAATGACCTTAACTAGAAGAGGACGTTTTAGAAGTAGTCATGGCAACAAATCGTCTAAAAGTTCTAAAACTAAAGAGATATAAAATAGTTGTTGTATTTCTCTTATAATACTAAAATGAGGGACACGCAATAGAAACCATATGTATAAAAATCTCAAAAACAAGGCCTATGTACACTGAAATCTCTCGGAAATCTCTTGGAAATCTCATGATCGGATAAAGCATTATATATGGCAGTAGTAAAAGTTGCTTCGTAACTATTGTTATTTTTCTCAATTTTTATCACGGGTGGCATGGCAATACCGCCAGTGTCTTGGGGACGCTGCCCTTAGATAGCTCACCTGCGTGTCTTTTGGGTAAATTTTATATATCTGTGATTAATTTCTGTAAGGTGATGCTAGTGTCTCTACTGAAGTAAAATATTATTCTCTGTGCATCTAACACTCTCAGCGGGGGAGTACAGAAAGTTTGCTCAGCCAATGGAGCCAATTTCCTGTATTTGTGACATAGATATGCACCCTCGGGACCTTTTCTACTAATACCCGATACAATGTATTTGACAGACTGGATCTTTTGCAACTACCTACTAACATTCTCAGGATCGTTTTATCAAGGAATCTCTTTGTTTTATGGGAAGTCTCAAAGCGTATTTCAGTTTTTGTATATGCGTACAACTTATTAAAACCTTTGGTTTTTTGATATTTTACATTTTAACTGTTTTATTTATTTATTTATCCGTTTAACTCACTGGCCAACTCCAGCGACGCTAATAGATGTTCCAGAAATAACTTTATTGAGTTTCAAACCATATTGAATAATTGCTGTAAGTAATTGATAGTTCTAGATTAACTACCAAAACACAAACCTGGGGTTTGGTAAAAGCCTAAGCTCGTAAAATAGCCGCAAAGACACGGAGTAGTAATATAAGTATGAATTAGGGTCACCATCCACTGTGGTGCATAAAACAATGTTTTATATTTGGAAAATATCATATAATAATCACCTGAAATGGATAGTTTTTTTTTAAATCGTTGGTAACCACTTGTTTTATTCTCGTGTTTGACGAAGTACAGATGTCTGGCATTCATAAAAGGTTTGTTAAGCGGTGCTTCAGTGGGCATATGCCTTGACGAATAGTTTAATTACAGTCATAAATAATGGGCATTAAACATAATTATCAGTGAGTCACTGCTGAACACTGCTTTTTCATTTTTCCGTTCTTTGAAACTGTTTTAGTGGGAATGTGAGTTAGAATAATCATTAATTTTATTGATCCATAAAACCGAGATTTTAAACCCGCTTTGACTACGGCTATGAATGGCTTCAGGTTTTAGGGTTGATCTGCAATTAACTGTATTTTAATTTACTATACTACCAACTATGCATGCCGACAAACATTTATTTATAGACGTTATTATAATTACTTACTAGTAGCTGCCTGAGGGTTCACATGCGCGTGATGCCTACATAAAAAGTAGCATATTTGTCAAATCCCAAAATACAATCAATCTTCTTATCTAATTTCATCAAAGGCAGACAGACAAATAGAAAAACAAAAACACTTTTGAATTTTGAGTGTATAATGTGTATATTATAAACCGATTCATTCCAATTGGAAATATAGAAAAAAAAATATTAGAAAGAAACCATGATTTAAATCTTACGTAATTTTATACATGATGGAAGATTACACCAACAGAAAGCAATAATGGGACAACGAATATAATATTCTCCTTGGTCCCATTATTTCATAAATGATCATCAGCCCGTGTCAGTCCAGACTTGGGCTAGACTTAGGCCTCTTCCATGGCACTCCACCGAGTTCGATCTTGAGCTCTCCTCCTCCAATCCCTGCCCGCTGCCTGACGAATATCATCGCCTGGTCCAATCAATGGGACAAAATCCTGGAATCACGGAAAAACACCCAAATTGATCAATGATCCAAAGCAGTCCAAAATTAATTACACCTACTTGCAGAGGTCAATAAAGTAAGTCTTAACCACTGACTCATAAAAACCATGAATGAATCATTGAATGATTCTCAAAAACCGGACCCTGGTTAAAATTTACGATGCCTTGTTACGGAATCTCATAAATTTAAATTCGTTATCTCATTGATACCACTGTGACTAATATTAGGCAGAATGAATTTATCTGGTATTGTGGTGACAATAAATCTCGTTTTAAGACTTACCTTATTCTTTTTCTTAGACAGAAACATTCTTAATTACTTTTCTAGAAATCTGCAAAATTTATTGAGGATAATCTAAGGGCATAATAGTGAGTCACATTTGTAGCAAATAAAACATTCCTTACATTAAAAATACCATTCAAGACACCTTACTTTTTTTAATACTGCATAATTAAGAAACTATGCTTATTAACTCCCAATATATATTTTATAAGAAAATTATTTCTAATTTTTGTTTCTTCTGAAATGCTTAGATATAACATAGATAATCTCAGACACATAGACAAAATTATCAAACAAAGGAAACCTGCTGGAAAAATATAACAGAGAACTCCCTTCCTGTAATTACTGACTATCAGTCGCAGAAACGATTTACTGGCAATCGTATAATAATCGATTTCATTAACGCTTCCGAGGCAGGGGAGACAGCCAGTGGTCAGTTTCCACAAAAACTGGGAAAGTCTGTGTGAGACTCGGATTCGAGTACGACTGGATGAACCCAACTGCTTAAAAGATAACGTTGGACGATTTTGTGGTGTTACAAGTAACATTATGGAATAGATAGCGGAAACTAAGTGGATAGCATTGGACAAGTCTTGCCAAGCAATGATTTTCAATACATACTATAATGTAAAAAGGGATTGTTTATTTTCATCGTGTTAAAACAACTTTACCAGAAACCTCAATTCATTATTATATTTGACTGGACTCTCTCAGCTCAGTTGGTTTACTGGGTTGATTATAAATATTTGTTCTTTGTCGGGTCTTATAAAGTATTGTACCAGTTATTTGATTCCCGTCATCAGGTCAGACGTACTGCGCACCTTAGGTACGAAGTTCATATATATGTACTTACTTACATTGGCGCAACCAAACTGTTGGGCAAATTCATAGAGAAGTACCGCGCTAGGCGAGATAGAGTTACTCGATAGAAAGAGATGCACTATGAGAGTAACTATTGTGTGCACTAAGTACATGTACGAGCTGTTCAATTTTAAATTGCACTTTGTTTCATATTTTCGTTTGTTTTTTTGTTTTGTTAAATATTTTCGTGAATTTTTTCTATACTTGTACTAATAGTATTTGACATTTACTATTCTATATGTACTAATAGTACTAATAGGATAGTAATTGTCGGACATTTACTATTCTACAGACTTTTTTTTAAACAGCATTATCAGGCCCCCAAGTAAGCAGAGTTGTGTCATGGGTACCACATGACTGATACACTACTCAAAACCCTTTTTTTCTTACCCATTTGTGTAACGAACCTAAATCTAGACCTAAACCTTATAAAATAGCGGCATAAGATGTAATTTCAGAAAAACAACTATTTTGAACAAACTACTGCTTCTATCAACAATCCAAGAACATCTGAAGAATCCTACTGAATTTTTCTATTAGATTATTGTAGTTTCATCCATTCATCATATCAGCCTTTATGAAGTCCACTGCAGGACATAGGCCTCCCCAATAGATTTCCAGGAAGAACTATTTTGAGCCCTCACCATCCACCAACTTCCTACGATTTTTACAATGTCGTCAGTCCATCGGATGGGGGGTCGTCCTACGCTTCGTTTTCCTGTCCTTGATCGCCATCCGAGAAGTTTTACGCCCCAGCGGTTATCAGTTTTGCGAGCTATATGGCCTGCCCATTGCCACTTCAACGTGCAAATTTTGAGCGCTACGCGGTGACTTTGATTCTTCTACGGATTAGTTGAATTTTATCACTTAGTCAAACACCCAACATAGCTCTCTCCATTGAATGTTGCGCGACCCTGAGCTTATGTATGAGTGCAATAGTCAGCAACCAAGTCTCAGTTCCATATGTCATCATCCATTATTTCATCCATTATTCTTTAATAATTATAATTATGTCTTATTAATTAATTAATTAATCTCGCTTGCTTCATACTATATGCTGTCTATTTTAAAAACACATTATTTTTTATGTAAATATTATATGTTGTTATATTCATCAATATATTGTTTGATAAGTGACATATTTAATTTTACTTACTTCAATATAAAATACCAAGTTATTTGTACTTGAAAATTGGACCAAATGCAATGGCGAAAAAAATTTCGCCTTATTTTTACAGATTATCTCAATCAAAATGTTCAACGACCATAAAGTATTGTATATCAAATGAACGGTAAGGATTCCGTCCGTCAAGCCACATAAATCAAGTGCCAACCGCCGGAACAAAACAAAACGCGGGAGAGGTTTATGTATAACAATTCCCGCGCTGGCACTTTCGGGCCAGTTGTGAGTCAACGGAGTTTTCACTACCCGGTAAATTGTACCAGTTAAGAGTCAACGGGTTAAATGCATACACATTTTATATAGAAACACCTAGACTCGAGACAAATACTTGCAGATCATACAAACATTGGTCTCACAGCGCCGGTGGGAATCGAACCCACAACCTTCTGCGACTCAGCCTGGGCTAGGCCCACTGTACCACAGCGGTCGACACACACAAGTAATCACTAAGTAAAGCTTAGTGTGGGGCTAGATGGTGTTGTGTATAATTATTTTCACAATTAAAACATTCCAAAGACCAATCCTGTATTAAAAGTATCTAAAAGTTCCATCCCGTATCCTATTATGAACGCACAGGCACCGAGGGTGATTGCGGTCGGTCGCAGTTAGTGGTCGCAGCGCACGCCCGGTACTGTTTACTGGTAGCGGGTGTAAATCCGATAAAATGTTTTTGAGCTTAGTATCATGCGTAGTTACAGTGATTATTAGACCACAAGGTACATGCGACTAATAATCACTGAAATTATTCACGGCTTCATTCTCAATTAAAACACGCAAATACCACATCACCACAGTTGTGAGTTTTGCGATCACTGATGTCAAATACACTTTATAAATAAATAAATAAATATTGCTAGACAATGCACACAACATCATCTAGCCCCAAATCTAGCTTATATTATGGTGACTAGATGACTGATAGAATGACATGAGTGCGTTTTGACACTACAATACACATTTAACTCATTTCTATCATGGTTCTTCATTTTCTACTTCCTATAATGGCATGCTATCTTAGCAGTAGGCCATGGCCCGTTCCCGCCCCGGAACAAATGTTTGTATGATCTGCAAGTATTTGTCTTGGGTGTGGATATTTTTTTATTTATAATATGTATGTATTTACAAAAAAAAAAAAAAAAGTATATAAGTAATATATCAGTCGTGTGGTACCCATAATACAAACTCTGCTTACTTCAGGCTAGATGATGCTGTGTGAAATGTCCAGCATTATTTATTTATATATCTGTCTTAATGACAATTATGCCGCGATGCCGTGGTGGTTTCGGCATAAAATACCCCTTCATATCCCTTCATCTCCTCCCGTGGATGTCGTAAAAGGCGACTAAGGGAACACACACCGATTGAAAATCAGCAGCATTTTTTTCGTTTTATCTTTTTTACCTCATATCTCCTTCATTTATGAACCGATTTAAAATATCTGAAATCTGATTTCATGTGAAAGGATATACTTCCCAATTGATCCCATGTACATTTCATAAAAATCGGTTCAGTAGTTAGGTTTTTAAATAAAAAAAATTTGGTGTAGTATAGGTGGTAGGGTGGCTTCTCAGGTGGTCCATTTAATTTAAATGTTATCGAAGTCGGTCGAGCGGTTTTAAAAAAAGTTATCTTAAATAAAAAAAAATATATAAGTACACTTATCGATTTTATTTTTTACATTCAATTATGTTTTTTAAAATGTAAATATATTATTTCACTTTAAAATTATGATTACTCACTCAAACTATGTGCCAACCATAGCTTTTTTTCTCACTTCCAAAACCTCTAAGGACAGACAACTCAATCATCTCCGTTTCTCTCCGGAACGTTAAGGAAAATTGGAATTTTGTCACCCTTTATACTGACTGATCTTTCTAAGCTTCGCACAATTTGCCAACCATCTTTGATTGGAATGCGTAACCGGATATCCGGTCGCCATTTTTCCTCTTTCGCGGTAAACGAATTCATTTTCGAATGGTATTGGTTTGATTTATTTATACAAAAGAAAAAATGGGCACTTAGCTCTGATTTGTGGAAAATATTGAAAAAAGATACGATGATAATGTGAGCCAAAAATAAATTCAATATCCAATTATTAGACTATGATTCCGTGGAATACTAAACGACACGATTCAATTCCAAGTTCTTGTCTAGTTTTTAACCGACTTTATCAAAAAGGAGGAGGTTCTCAATTCGTCGGAATCTTTTTTTTTTTTTATGTATGTTCACCGATTACTCAAAAACGGCTGAACCGATTTGGAAAATTGTCCCGCGGCGGGAATCAAACCCGCAACCTTCAGCGTCTCAGCCGGACCTAAGCCCACTGCGCCACAGAGGTCGTCATATCTCATAATTTAATAAAATTTTGTTAATGAGTTTCCAAAACAGTTACTAGCGACTAGATAATTCATAACTCATAATTCATTTATTGTGGAACATAGGTATATTACAGGTTTTATTATTTGGTAAGTTCGCTATGCTACCATTTGATAAATGGTGTACAATATTTTCTAACAATGTGAGACATTTATAAAAAAAAAAACTAAGTAACATAATAATAATTCAATATAAACGTCACTTAGGAATATTACATAATTCAATTTATGTCATTTTATTAATTCAGATACGTTATAAAAACATTTAGCTTGTAACCAGGTCTTGATTTCCTTAATAAATTTATTTAATGGTAATTTTTTTATATAGTCAGGTATGGAATTATATACATTTCCGCGTATTGCATAGCTACTATTTATATACATACTCGTCTTTGGAAGAGAGAGTCTTAGAGAAAGTCAACTGAAGTAAATCAAGAGTGTATGAGTAACATTTTCAGTTTATATTCGTATATTTCTCTCTGCTAACGTTCACTCACATAATGAATCGTGCGGCGGCGGCGACATTCAATTTGTTTAATTGCGACAAAGTTGCGGGTACCCTGATTTTATTAAAGCAGAGTGGAAAGTTCACTCCGTTTTTAGTTTATCTGCACTTTTAATTATTTATGTAGAGTGTATTGAACTTAGCGTTTACGCTAAAAAGTAATGGCTTTTTTGAAAAATAGTAGTTATCTTCTTGGAAGCAAGTATTATCCAGAAGTTAATTATAATGCAGCATATAAACGGATAGATGGCTCAATTATTTCAATTTCAATTCATTTATTTGTCAGAATGTATGTATCGATTTCAAATCTGTCAGTTAACTGTCTGAGGGCAGAGCAACATGAGACCATGCATTCTTATCAGTAATAATAGTCATTATTTATTATAATACTAATATTACATCTAATAACAACACAATCTTTACTTAACTAGGCATGCAAATTTATAATGTTATGTGCTAAAGTAAATTATTGTTATAGAACTCTGATATTACTGATTTACACTATTTTTCTACTAGAAGTGCCTTTAGCTGATATTTAAATTAGATCTTTATTACACAAGTACTCTATAGTTCTTTATATAATTCTCTACATTCTCGTAACATACAGGATTCAGGATAAGTCATTTTTATTGTTCTTCGAATCTATCTATATATATAAAAGGCGGTGTTTGTAGATATGTATGTTCCCTATAGACTCCGAAACGGCTGGACCGATTTCGATGACATTTTTAGATAATCTTCAGGTTGACCGAGCAGCTGATAGCGGAAGTTTGGTAGCGATCGGATCAAAAACTTTTTTTTTGCATCAATCAAATTCGGTATGGATATAGATTGTATTGTAAGGAACGGACATAGGCTATTTTTAATGTATGTACTATGCGTGCGAAGCCGCAGACAGAAGCTAGTATTTTATAAAGCCAATCCACCTTACCAGCACTGTGGAATCACCCTGTCACATTGTAGTGAGGGTGCGTCACGGGTAACATGACGTAATGGCACTGATTGGTTATTGAGAAATAATAGCCGACATACAAAATGTATAGCGCAATTTCGCACAACAGTAAAGTGAAGTCCTAGGGGACAAGTTCGGACTTTATTGAGTATGAGTCCAACGCTTGAATAATTATTTTGTTTTAAGGTAATGAGAACATGCGATAGCGTTTAGAATCTTGTACCTAACCTCCCTGTTGAGAACCATTTTGAAAGTAGAAAAGCTGATTCATTTATTGTAGTAACAATCCCTCCTTACATGTTTTAAACGATCCTTTCTGAAGAATCATTAAAAAAACAGAGCTATGTAATTATATACCTTTCTTCTTCTTCATTTTTTTTTTCTTCGTTAACACATTCACTGCCACTGACACGCCTCGCGTGTTCAGGCTGATCTAAGTCTCTACGCCAAGAACACGCCAGGCGTGTTTTGAATGTTTCGGTTATATTTCCAAAACTAGGCCAGATTTTCTGTTCAAATTTTTAGTGCATCATTTTTAAAGGATAGGCTATGGCATATTGAAGCGGTTCCCTAAAAAAACTAGTTAGATTTTTTTACGAAAAATAGGTATTTTGTAGTGCCGAGAACACGCTAGGTGTGTTCACTTACTGAAGCTACCCTTAGGTTCCCAAACTTTTTTATTCTATTAAACGCTTCGCTAATTTCAGAGTTATAAGCTTGCGATATGAGATTTTTAACCAGTATTTGATGACAAAACGGAATGTCATAATTTATCGAACCGTTGTTTTTACAATGTCATGTATGAATAAATAATAAATAAATAAATAATGCCGGACATTTCACACAGCACCATCTGGCCCCAAAGTAAGCAGAGCTTGTGTTATGGGTACCACATGACTGATATACTACTTATATGAAGTCGCTTATACAACTCCATACGCCATCAATGAAAAAAAAACGTACCTATCCGATGTATATCTTTATATAATTATACACAGTGACATACACACGTACAGTAAAATTATCTCTATTATATAAAAATCAATTGATGTTCGTTTGTCTCGCTAAAAATTTTGTCATCATTAATATCTTCCGTTTCCGGTACAAATTTAACCTTTCCTGATAAAAAGATAAGAAATCAATTTATTTCATTTGAATATTTTGAATTTAATTCATACTTATGTAATTAGGTAAGGCCAATCAACCAACATTACGATAATACGAGATAAATAACGTAAACAAACTTTCTGCAGTTCAAAGCTTTTTATCGGTTTAATAATTTAGATGAATTCACTCATATAAGACTGAAAATATGTTTAAATATGATTGTCACTCAATATATTATTAAAACAAATGTACTTGCACTGTTAACAATGCCAATGTTACAGTTCACTATAAAACTTTATTCATTTATGCATGGGAATTTTAGTAAAAAAAGTTTGAGAACCTTAAATTACGTTATAATAAATTTACTTACTAAAATCTATTTTTCTAAGCAATGCCGCGAGCACGCCTTGCGTGTCCGCGGTTTTATACGGCGGCATCTCGATAAACTTCAAGAAAATCGTGGTGGCAGTGAATGAGTTAATGGCGTGTGTCATATGATGTTAATGGCGTGTGTCATATGATGTTAATTTTGCTAATGTTAAGTGATTAGATTGTTTATAGTAACCTCGCAAAGTCTTATGTTGTCGTTCGTCGTTTGTTATTTTATAAAAATTGGCGTCTCTTTATAAAAAACTAGCTGCTGCCCGCGGCTTCGCACGCATGGTAAGTACCTACATAAAAAGTAGCCTATGTTATTCTTCAAGGTTCCATCTATCTATATACCAAAATTATTTAAATCGGTTCAGCGGTTTAGGCGTGAAAACGTTACAAACAGCCGGACAGACAGACAGAGTTACTTTCACATTTATAATATTAGTAGATTTATACGGATTATTTTTGTTTGAATCACAAAGAAACAAAACTTTCATTCCAATTATTCACACCCGATTTCAATTATTCGATTCACATCAATAACTCTAGCTCTCTTTGAATAAAAATACCAAAATAAAACCCGTAAAAACTCGGGAAAAATTTATCATATAAGAGCACAATGTTTACTCCATAAAACAACCAGAAATTACATAATTGATTCAGGCGTGACTTTGCGGAAATCCATTACAAAACATTAAAAAGATGGACAAATATTTAGTACAATTCCGCTAATCTATTCCTAAAGAGTTACCTCCAAAAGAATTTCTTTTGGAGGTAACTCTTTAGGAATAGATTAGCGGAATTGTACTAAATATTTGTCCATCTGTTTAATGTTTTTTAACCAGAAATTATCCAATTACAGACCTTATTTTATTGTATTATTGTTGTCTAGCTGTCAAACTCAAACTCATATTCAATACAATAAATAAATAATAAATAAATATTGATGGGCAACGCACACAATACCATCTAGTCCCAAACTAAGCATAGCTTGTATTATGGTGACTAGATGACTGATAGAATACTTATATATTTTTAAATACATACTTATGATACTTTATAACACCCAGACACAGAGCAAACACCTTTGTTCTTCACACAAATGTTTATCCTGGGAAGGAATCGAACCCTCAACCTACAGCGCAGAAGGCAGAGCTACTACTAAATGAGCTGACAGGCCAGTCAAACAATCACAAGGATCACTTTAAAAATGTAGAAACATGTAGAAGTATATCGTCTGTAGCTAGTTAATGATGTTCACAGATACGAACTAGAAATATAGTTTGTATTTGGTACTGCTCTCTACAATATTCCTACTCACAGTCGTGTAATCTTTGCTATTTTATATTTTTCCAATAAATTGGGCAGATTTTTGGCACGTGGAACGGGCCTCGTTAAAAATAATGAGTTTGGTTTTGGTGATAAATAATAGGTTTCGGACGCCCTTGTCGTTTTTAGGTGTTTTCAATAATGTTATAGTGCGTTTGATTTACGCTGGTGTCGAGAGTAATTGTAATAGATGGGGGAAATAATCAAATACTCATAATTGAGGAGCAAACTTGTCACAAAACTTGGTTATTTTTGTTTAGAATGATATATATATATTTAACAACTTTATTCCATTACCAGTAACGTAAAAATGGCATACATATAAATTTGTAAAATATTTAAAATATATTCGTATTCTAATACCTTCTAAGTCAAAGTTGTAAATCAGAGAATGAACTACTTATATAATGAGCAGATTGGCATTAAAAAAACGTGTGCGTCTCGGGACGCCTGACAGAAGTGATAACTTAAACTAATCTAACTAGCGCTGTGGGTTCGAGTAAGAGAGTAGGAGCCTGCCTACCGCTGCCGTATGCGTGAGAGAAAGGAAGCCAGACCGACTGGCGCCGTAAGGCGTTACGTAACGAAGCGGTTTACCCTCTCATAAGAAGTTATCACTTCAAAAATTGTCTTAAGCTTGTGTTTGAATATATTTAGCGGGAGCCTTTTGATTTCTAAAGTTAGCTTATTAAACATATCGAGGTTTAGGTAGAGCTTTGAGTAAAGCCAAGCAAAACATTACACACAAGGTACAAGCTTACTAATAAGTAAGCAGTCCGTATCTAAAACAATTTTTTATTCTACAAATCAAAAGAAAGTCGCCAAAAGATTTAACGATACTTCCATACCTACTTACAATAAAAACGAGGCATAAATCACAACGAACACGCTTACCCTTCAAATAAACGGTATAGGTTCTCAAATGATTTGCCATAAGAACAATTTACGTTCACGCAAAAGCAATTTTGATGCTATAAGTTAACGCGCATGTAGTTTTGTTGCCCTTTGAAGGAGCCTGGGGTTAGGGGCTACTTGCCCCTGTCTTATCCAGAAAAGACACAGATGTAGATACACATTTATTTGTTTCCTAGCACATGTTATATGTATAAAAAAGCAAAAAACTAATTGCAGGATAGTAGTCATATGAATCTGTTTATTATTATGTATATAAGAGGCTAACTAAACACACTGTTATTGCAGTGTGCAGTTTCAAATATTTTGAGAGTTGTACTATACATTTTGATAAACACGAGTTTTACTCACGTATTATCTTGGCGATGGAGGCACCGACACTGTTTCGATTCATCTAGACAGTACGAACCGTGAACTCGAGCGGCAACAAGCGGACCGCGGATAAACTAAATAATACGTAAGTAAAACCCGTGTTTATCAAAATGTACACTGTTATTGGACCTGACTTTGTAGTTTCGCCGAACTTAAATTTTGTAAAATGCCAACGATCCTAATATATTTGCACCAAAGTGTCATTAAAAAATGTTACTCTACTCTAGACTTTTCGCACAAAGTTTATTTTTCACTCATGTTTTTATCTTCATTCATTGATAATTCAAGGACGGACTATACTTTAACGCCACACTTACTAATGATGTTAATTGTTATAAGGTTGATGTTAAGTGTTCAATATCTGAGACATGACAAACAATAAATAAATAAATAATAATAAATAATCCCGGACATTTCACACAGCATCATCTGGCCCCAAAGTAAGCAGAGCTTGTGTTATGGGTACCACGTGACTGATATACTACTTATATACACACTTTTTTTTGTAAATACTTACATATTATTCATTGAAACACCCAGACCCAGAACAATGCAATATTATGTTAATGTTCGCCTTCATACCTTAATACGACTCTTATTATTTTTAAATGTTATACCATGGTATGATACTAATTCCCAATCGTATATTGTGTGATCATTGCAAACAATAATTCCACAATGTAAATTAAATAGTTCCAACACCACTTCCGTTCCAGCTGTCTACTCGCACACTGTATCACAAAAGAACAAAAATTTCTGCAAATTCTCGCCCCATGCTAAAAAATTCTTACTACACCCCATAGGTTGCCCTTTAGGGAAGCAAAGGGGACATTTAACGGTCAAATACCAAACGTTTGTTTGTATTGACAGAATTTGAAATGCGTTGTGGGAATGCCCAACGTTTGATAGGTCATATCAAACTATCTGACCTGTTAGCTTAGTTGGTAGTAGTTCTGCCTTTTGCGCTATAGGTACGGGGTTAGATCCTCTCCGAGGAGAAACATTTGTGTAACGAACATAGGTGTTTGTTCTGTATCTGGGTGTTATAAAATATAATATGTATGTATTTTAACATATCTAATTATTTTATCAGTCTTCTGGTATGCTTAGTTTGGAGCTTGGTGTTGTGTGCATTGTCCACCAATATTTATTTTATTATTTATTTATCATATAAATGAAATGTCAAAAATAATATTCTTCTTCTTCTACGTTAATGGCATGTGTCATAATAATGTCAATTTTGCCAGTGTCAATT
The DNA here is from genome assembly GCA_948098915.1 of Lampropteryx suffumata. Taxonomy (NCBI): domain Eukaryota; kingdom Metazoa; phylum Arthropoda; class Insecta; order Lepidoptera; family Geometridae; genus Lampropteryx; species Lampropteryx suffumata. The sequence continues at coordinate 14,655,324 of OX402557.1, read as the reverse complement.
GTTTATTTAGTTTATAGTATGATTTCACAAAGTCGAATCTTGTCGTTCCTCTTGAACTTGGTTGACTTTATATTAAATTGTGTCTTTTATGTAAAATACATAATACGGATTATTTTTGCTTGAATTACAAACAATACAAAAAATAAACACTAGCTCTATTTGAATTAAATCATCCAAAATTACAAATAAAATACAAAATAACTCGGAAAAATAAATAATATATGAGCGGAATGTTTGCTTCGCATGACGGCCAAATATAATTGACAAAAATAGTCAGAATGTCAGGTATTTATTCTACCTTTGTTGATTCTGACCGTAAATGTCACGTCAACCGCTTAGCCTCGTGCTAAAAGATCTATAAATAAGTAAATTTAGATTGTCACAAACCATAATCAAGAGATTTGTTTTCATCAGCGCTTTCATCCGAAACTGTCTCACATTTCCTAATAACTTCAATGAAATTAATTCGTCTACAATTTCCTAATTTCGCAGCAGTTTGTTGTTTACTTGAAACTCGATCGTGACTCGTATATTGGAGGGTGAAGGTTTAATAAGCGACGATTATAGAGTGGGGGCAAACTTGACACAGTACAGTCCAGATTTTCTAAAGGGTACATACGGAAATACGTTAGGGACGTGTAAACGCCTACGTTTGTTGCCAAACCTTTCAGTTCACTCTTATATTTATGTCATTCTAAATCCTCCTGGGTATAAAAACCTAGGTACCTAGTACCTACCTCCACAATGCTCCTATTTATATTACAAAGGTTTATGTGGATGTTTGTATTTTTTTATGTTTATGCTCAATCACGCCGTATTGACCAAATAGATTTAAATATTATTATCTAAAAAACAAATTTAAAATTGACGATTTCAGCTTTTAACGATAAATAACATTTGCTTAATGCTAAATGTAGATGCTAATAAACTATTAGGATGAAACGTGTATCTAGTGTCCAGGAATAGCATATCTACTCTTTATGTACGAACCAGGAATAGCATATCTACTCTTTATGTGATAAGCTGCAGTCAGAAGCTAGTATAATCTCAAAGAAAGCTACTGTGGGGCAAATGTCTAACGATCGGACTTCCATCGCTCACGATGTTGGCTTCTATTCTATGGTGAAACTTATTGTTACTCATGCTACTCAAGTGACTTTTCAAAATGATCACTGTCACTGTCTGATCACTGTCACTGTCTGATCACTGATCTTCACTGATCACTGTCATTATCAGTACGAACCTGGACCTCGAGGTACAACGAGCGTACCACAGATCAAGCTCACCCTGATGAAGATTCTCTAGATAAATCAAAACAGTGTCGGTGCCTCCATCGACAAAATAATACGTGAGTAAAACCCGTGTTTATCAAAATGTATTATCACTGATTGATTGGGTATTATATATTATTATTATAATATGATATTTCGTTCTGTATGTTTCCACCCTACACTTTGGTTATTCAGTTTGCAATATCTTTGTTTAAACTCAAGACAGGCACCGGATTAGGTTAGATTAATTTTGATGGACTGTAAGGAATTGTTTAGTTGACAGCCGGCTTTGGGGGCAAAATTATTTCACAATTTTCAAGTTATAACTTTGAATTGTTTTAATTAGAGTTTCAAAATAATAGGGGTAAATGGAAATTGGCCTGTTAAAGGGTTTTGTCGAAAATAAATTTATTAGCTTCTATTTATTTAGAATAAAATTAAGTTATTTTAGATTTGACAATAAAATATATTCTACCTAGCTGCTGTTCGCGGCTTTGCACGCGTGGTACCAACATAAAAAGTGGCGTATGTCCTTCTCCAGGGTCTCATTATATCTCTATACCAAAGTTCATCAAAATCGGTTCAGCGGCTTAGGTGTGAAAATAGACAGACATAAAGAGTTACTTTCGCATTTATATTATTAGTACGGATTTTTTACAGAAGCCTATGTATGAACATTTTCAGATGCTTAACTTAAGGAAATATGAGTTGCCCAAACAAACTTTCATTCCTTTCATCATGTTACAGCCTTCAAAGTTGTTTGTTGAGACAAAAAGTAGCCCATGTTCTTCCCATCTCTTTACCAAATTTCATTAAAATCCGTTATGCCGTAAAGCCGTATAAACGTAACAAACAGACAGACAGAAACACTTTCGCATTTATAATATTAGTATAGATTTCGAACAAACAAATTTTCCATTGTTTGTAAAACATTTTTTATATCATATTTGCTTACCTTTAAAAAAGAACATAGCTCTATGTTTAGCATTGTAACAATAAGAGATTTAACTTTCACCATCTACCGACAAGTAGACGAACTGTTCAGTTCAATAAATATCAACTAGATGGCGCTGCATGTTCCACATGCGCAAGAGTCGATTGAGCCTTCAGATAGATTTTAGATACATTTCATTGATTTTATTTTAGAGTTTAGATGACTTTTAGGTTACCAAAATTTTTTTTAAACGAGATATCAATCTTATCCATACGTTTTATATACGAATATAATAACAATATTTTAAATATCTGTCTGTATGTATGTCTGTCTGGGTAGTAAAATATAAAAAATCTACGCCAATTTAAATGCTATTTCATACAAAGTTACCACTGTAAGGGCTACTTATACAGATTAGGCCTGATTCTATATTTTCGCCAGATATACTAAATTTACTGTAAAACACGATTGATCTTATTTTATTAGCCTCAAAGTCTAAGTTAGAGTAACATTGTAAATTACACTTCTTAAATTGACATGTGACATTAATTTAATCTACTAATGAATGCATATTTGTAACTACCTACTTATTTGAATAATAATGTATAATAAAATATTGCATGCGAACCACGCTGATTATGGCTGCTCTAAAATGTATCACAAAATAACTGTTACAAACCCATATTACGCAATAAACTAGTTAATTTGATTTGATTTGCGTTTGACGCGTTTTAGCAATCTCTCATCATTCTCGGAAAATCAACTCTATGCAGGAACAAAATGACTATTTTTAACATATTCTAGAACTGGTATCTAAAAATGTTACCTCTAATTTGGTTTTTGGGTTAGACAAAATAAATATAATAGTAATATTAATAATAAGATTTTCAGATTCAGAGATTCAGATTTCTATTTCAGAGAATAATAATACTTTTTTTTATTTATTCAGATAACTAGGATCCATTTCAGTAAAAATAAAATAAATTAATTAATCAATAACAATAACAAAGAAATTTAAGTTAAATTATATGTTAAAAACTATTCCTACTAACCTAAATACTACTTTAATTAATATAATAAATTTGACGAGCAAAAAGGTTAATCAGGGCTGACACCCAAAAACTTTGCAGGACACTGTCCCACCTGCCTGCAAGAGCCCCAAGATCCTATTATAAATAAAACAAACAATAGCATCACAATCAGCATTCAAATATTCATAGTTCGATAAAAGATAATAATTTAATTCCGTAAGAAGTCAGATTGTATTTTAGGGCAAGAGATAGGCTACTCTACGTGGGCAGCAGCGTATGAAGCCGCAGGTAGAAACTAGGAGCAATCATAATGTAAGTAGGTAGTTATAGATTCTTGTCAACAAAAGTGGCTTACATTTATCTACTTTAATAGTTTTGTACTCGTATAAGCTTAACTAGCTTCCATCCAGAAACTCCAGTCAACAATTACACACATGTCTTTTATTTAATAACAACTTGCACCTGTACTTTATCTGACATCCGCCACACATGACATTCACAAGCGCGGATTCCGTACAATATTTAAAAGTCAATTGTCGTGTTTGTTTTTTCTGTAATTCTGTTGCCCCGTAATTGGATCCGAGCCGCTCCGAGCTCCGTGAAATCACTAATCCGACTAATTCTGACAGCCATATGTCACTCCGTAACGACTGCGTCGGCGGCAAACCTTGATAATGACTTATTTCTTTATATTTCAAGAAAATCAAGGTGTTCAGGGCCTTTAGCACAGATTTATTTAGCTTACAAGTTACATTTATCTGTTTATTTGCAAAAAATAGTATGACATGTTTAAACAAATATAAATCATTATGTTGTTTTCGGGAATTTCATGTTCGTTGTCGTTTTGTCGTCCTACTAGGGTTATTTTTGTCCTACCTTCAGCGAAATAATTGCTTTGTGATCCTTTTCAATGGATGTTAAACATTTACTTAAAATAACTGTATTACATGCAGACACGTGAATCAATTATTTACATTGTATAATTAATCTTAGAGGTTATTATTCTAAACCATGCTCTAGACGTGGCTAAACTCATATTGATGACACGACATCATAATAAGCTCACAATAAATTAAATATCGGAGATAATTCAGAAAACTTATAAATAAGTTTTCTGAAACTTACTGTGGAAATATTTCTTTCGAAATTTTACTGTGGAATCTTTATTACTTACTTTTTTTTTATATGAGCACTGCCAGGGTCAGCGATCCCAAGATACTGGCGGATTTGCCACGTTGAATAACAATGCTTACACGCTGAGCCAGATAGGTGCCAGCAATGTCACGCAATGTACCAAACACCGAGAGATTATTTTGAAAACGCGGTGGGCTCTTGTTCCCCACGGGCCCAGGGTCTCGTATCCAAAAGGCTCAAATATGTAGGCCTTATCCAAACCGGTGTATTTGCGCCTTTAAGATCCTCAGCACATTAAGCCGCAGCACCAGCTCTAACGGAAGTCCCTGACAGATGAGATGCGGCCATGGTGTCTAGTCTACGCAAGTAGAATCCCATACCAATGGTCACACATTGTAGATAGATAGAAAAAAACTTTATTTGACATAATATTACACAGACACAAAATAAGATACACAATTAAATACTAAACTTAACTACTAACAATAAAAGAAAAATAAAATAGGTACAAGAGTTACAACTAAGACACAAAGTAGCTAAGAAGCAAGGTAGGTACTGTATCCAAATTAAATTAAATAAAACTCGTGCTAAGAGTACAAATATGGAGAACATTTTATTCCCTTTCATTTCATATTAAAGCCTTACGACGGTTAATGATTTCCAAGATTGATACCACCTTCGTTTGTGTGACAGGCGTGAAATAAATAAAATACTGTGTGATTTTGATTAGGGTATTTACGTTAAACATTTTTTGGAATGTGTGACTAAATAATGAAGTGATTAGAAAAAATAACCCACTGAACTTATTAATCACTGGATTGAACTTTTCGATCCATAGATTATTTCTAACAAACGCATCCTGCGTTTGTAGTAAAAGATAACGATCAGTGAGACCAATGAAATTAAGAAGAACGCGAATTTCAACCAAGAAGACGGCTTCAGACTCTTCGTGGAATCCTATTGTTAGTAAATGTGCGCGTCGGGTTTCAACATATCAATGCTTAAATATAGTTAGTGTGATGTGTCGTATGAGCTACCCTAATTAATCTCACTTAGCCATCAGATACCGAAATAATTGCTATTTCGAAATCTGATGACTATGTTTGGGTAGTTTGCAAAAGTGCCATTGCTCTAGGTAGTAACTCTATATGCTCCAGCTTGCGAATAAAAGGTAATATAAATACCCGTAAACTCCTAAAACAATAGAAAATAACCCAATGGCGAGTTATTTCTTTAGAAATAAATCCTATCATTTCAAAGATAGTTGTTCAATGAAAACATATCGAAGAACAAACCCTACTTCAGAAGCTTTTCAATTAAAACACTTGGGTTTGGATACCCAGACTTTGATTAAATTCAAATCGAACTTTCCTAGAATCCCTTTTAAAAGGCTTTACCAAAGTAAATAGAAGAAGCTCTCGCGATGGCGATAACTCAAAATGAAAATCGAACAAAAAGTACAGAAAAAAATATGTCACGGGTCGTCGCCTCGCATATTTCTACGGGGATTTTAACATGTGTCAGAGACGGTAGCATATTTCAAACTGCAGGAAAGGCAGGCGTTTAGGATACAGGCGACTGGTGATGTGTAGCACAGCGGATACGAATACGGATCAAAATATTGGTATATTTTATACGGATACAAAACGTGTGGATCGTAAATTAAGTCATAAGTCGAATAGGTTGGTACAGGTTTTTAAGCAGCACAATGACAGTCATAAACAGATAGATTAATGCCCACATACTAAACACCACTTAAATTTAAGACTACTTATATGACCTTTCCATCACATTCCTTATAAAATTATTGAAAGGATAGCGAGGTTTCAAAACCTTCTGTTGGTCTCAAAAGCATGAGGAATACGTTTCTTATACGTTCCTTATACGTTCAGTATTCGGTATTAAGATTCAGAGAAACGAAACGTAAACTTAATGCATTAAATGTCTTAAAATGCAGTGCATAGACTTACGGAAGCGTGGGCTTATAGGTTTTAATATTTGAATCTTATCCACGGCGCTTAAATGTAAGCCATAAACATTGCCATAGTTAAATATCGTTTAGAACTTATTGACGGCGAAAATGCTTTCGTATCTGTCTGTCTAACCGGATGTTCTCTTCTACAGGTCGCATTTCTCAACCGACTCTCGTGAAACTTAGTGAGCAGGTTCTATAACTATATAGAATGTTTTTGTCTATTCAGTTATTGGAAATAACAAAATAAATGAAAAATAATGAAAACGTAAAAAAAGTTATATATTTCAGTCATTTCGAAAAATGTTTACGAGGTCTACAGCTCACAGAGCCACTAGTTATAGTATGTTATTTCAAATTACGATTATCATTCAATATGTGTGTGTTATTGGGAACTGCGTTAATTGGGAAGAAGCTTGTGAAAGTATCTTGATATGGTATAATATACATCACTAGCGTCTACTTTGTCTAAGGATAGACATATGTATGCATTAGAGAGGATTATCTTAAATAGGACCACCTGTTTTTCAGTCAAACTTTGCAGGAAACATTCGTTTAAAGTTATCTGTTGTAGGTTTTAGCACCAGTTTTTGGGAATGTCAAATTACCAGCAAGTAAATATAGACTATTGCTGGGCAATTCACACAGCACTATCTAGCCTCGAACTAAGTGCATGTACTATAGGAACCAGACCATTGATATAATACCTATATAGTTATAGTTGTAAATATTAGGTTCTTACATATGAAATTGGCGTTTTGTATGGGAGGAATATAAAGTCGTTGTTTTTTTGTTGAACATATTTAATTATTTACCAACTCATAGGTAGTTAATTGATCCCTTTACTAAAAAAACCACGGGGCGAGAATCAATAAACTCTCTGAAGGCGATTTGGACTGCCACGTCGTAGATGTATGCGTACTTCTGATGCTTTATTACACCATGACAAACATCTATGTGCATCAAACAAATGTTTGTCCTCGGAGGGGATCAAACACACCACCTACAGAAGGCAGAGTTGCTACCGACTAAGCTGAGAGGCCAGTCAATATGTAGGATACAATTGTAAATATTGGACGGAATACAAATGATTTCAGAAGGTAATACTATGAAGCACACAAAACTTGTATTTAGAACTTTGAATTTGCTTACCTTAGAGACAGAATAATGCATGTATGGTTTGGTTTAAGTAACCAGATTTAGATGTTTATCGTCGTATCGCTTTTTTTTTAAATTAAGTTTGTAAATTAATATCATATGAGCCAAATGAGTAATGAGGCAAGATTTCCCAAAAAAAAAATAATGTGTGTGACTCAATAAGTGACTCAATAGCTTTAGATACTGGTGCTGAGGATACTAATGCTCAAATTTATGTTTTGTGGATGTTTGGTGCTTACGTTAAGTACTGTTATGCAGCTTGCAAATTATCTTTATTAGTCACATACAATAAACCAACCACTGAGTAAAATACTCATGTGTAGCTTCCAGTTTTGTGAAATGATTAAAGATCCAGAAATCAATACTTCTATACTAATGTTATAAATCTGAAAGCAGGACTTAAAATATTAAACTCCGTTTCTTTGTTTTTTTAACTAACTTCAAAAAAAGGAGGTTACTCAATTCGACCGTATTTATATATATTTTTTTTGTGTGTTCGCAGATAACTTTGTCGTTTAAGAACCGATTTTGATTGTTATTTTTTTGTTGGAAAGGAGATATCCCAAGGGAGCTACCATGATAAGGAAACCAGGATCTTATGATGGCGTCTTAGAGAAATCGAAGGGAACCTTTGAAAATCATAGTGCGTCTAGTGCGTTTGTTGTTCATAAAGTATTTTAAAGTACTAATATTTAATGAAGGTCTGGAGTCGATCTGATGATGGAGCCGAAAGACAGTCAAGGGAACTCCTCAACAATTTACAGCAGTTACCTGGTGTTTGGGCTTGATTAATTTGTATTGATCAAAACTTTACACCTATATGGGTTGTGACTGTTATTAAGGGTCTGATGATGAAGACAAAGGACAGTCAAGGGAACTCCAAAACGTTTTACAGTAGCTATCTTGTGTATATACATGAAGTCGGTTTTCTTTTTAGTTCTTTTTCACGGCTAAACGGTTCAGCTATTTCTTGTTAAGGAGATAGATTTTCAAGAAGAAAGGGTACTTGAGAGACTTTAGCAAAATAGGTATTTGAATAAAATGTTCCTGTCTCGCTGCATGCTGCCGCCGCATGCAAGAAGGGGACAACTGCAGCTCAGTCCGTTTTAGGTACATAATTATTGACCAAAACAGCATTTCGTAGTCGGCTATTTACTCCCCCAAACCATGCCCAATTCTTTTGTTTTTTTAATATAATTAAACAAATTAAACAGATACAACAAATGAATAATTAAACAAAAAATTTAATTATATTAAAGAAACAACAAATTATAATTAACCTTCAGCCTATGCCCCTATGATCTAATTTTTTTGTAAATATGCGTAATTTTTTTATTTTAATCAGTTTCTGAAAATGTTTAAAAAATTACTTAATTAAAAAAGGAAGTAGAAGTCTTCAAGAAATATTTCTAGTTTTTGAAGACTCCTACTTACGGATTTTATACGGATTTTCCAAAATTCCGCTGTAATGACCAGATTTCTAGCAAGTGCATAACTAGCAGTGAAGTCCCATTCATGTCTGCTCCGAAACTAAAATTAATACGATTAAAGCCAGGATGGGTGAACACGAACTTTATCTAATCTCCCCTTGTATCCTCCCAGAAGCCACTTAAAACAAAAGTGCTGATGAGGCTTAAACGATTACAGACGTAATGATAAAAAACCAAAGAGATTTCAATGTGTTTACATTCACACAAGTAAAGTCGTGATGTTTGAAAATTTCAAAGATTTATATTATCTGTTTACTTCTATTGAGTGTAAACAGTGTGTTTCAGCGTGTCTCCATTTTAGCTTAGGCGAAAATGCTTTCGTATGTCTGTCCGGCCGGCGTCTGTCTGGATGTTCTCCTCTACAGGTCGCATTTCTCTACCGATTCTCGTGAAATTGTGAGCGGGTTCTATAACCATATAGATTTTTTTTGTTGATTAAATTTTTGGATTTTTTTCAAAATAGCGGAGGTTGAAAGCGTAAGAAAATTTATATTTCAATCATTTCGAAAATTTCGAAATTTTCTCGAGATCTACAGCTCAAAAAGCCAGTAGTTTAAAAATATACTACAATTACATAATACAGTTTGAAAGCACACTTGTTTGTAAAACCTTATATTTTATATATTTATTTAGTTAATATCGGCTGGTTGGGATGAAAGGATCGATTACTCATATTATAAACGCGATAGTCGGTATGTATGTTTGTTACTCTTTCACGCAAAAACTACTGAATGGATTTTAATGAAACTTTTCAATAAAATAGCTTATATATCAGAATAACACTTAGGCTATAATTAATAAAGATATTGTGTGAATTGTCCAAAATATAACGATAAGTATTAAGTAAGTATAAAAAAATCTGCCATCTTCGAGCTATTCTGGCGTGCACTGCTAAAACCGTTAGAATTACACGAAGTGCTAATCCTGCGCAGACGAAGTCGCGGGCTCCAGCTAGTAAATAAATATTTCTGGACAATTCACATAGAACCATCTAGCCTAAATCTAAGCAACCAACTATGGAAACCAGATGATTATTAGAATACATATAATAGTTGCAAATACATACTTATGATACTGTTTAACCCTCAGACATCGAACAAACACCTATGTTCATCAGACAAATGCTTGTCCTGGGAGGGAATCGTACCCACAATATCCAGCGTAGAAGGGAAAGTATTTACTGACTGAGCTGATAAGCCAGTCAATATGCAGAAACGGAGACCTAACGGAGACACAACCATAAAATAGATACTTAGATTAACTTACTTAGTATCAACATAATTATATGGTTTGTGCCGCGGGTCAAATTAATAGATATTTATTTACTGAAATTAATTACAGATATGCGCAGAGTAATATACAATGATACAAAATACATATGATACAGTTGAGCTAACTAAGGACCGTTTAAAACAATCTATAGATAGTTCAACAGATCCAGATTACTGCCTGACTGCAGCGTTCCTGTCAGCATTGTCGTGTTTGGTATTGCTAATACGCTGGGCCAGATAGAAGCTACCTCTGGGTCACGCAAAGTTTCTACCAGCCGCCGTGTAATAATTTTGACTACGCGTTGGGGAACAGGATTGCCCAGGGTCTCGACTCCTGGCTCAAATTAATACGTTTTCTTTCTTTCTATTTCTGACTAGTTTATTTTCTTTCTTATATTTGAAAGAATTCTTCAATGTTACAGTTCCTGTACTTAAAACCTATAATCCATTATAAGAATATTTATACTTTTATGCTAATAATTTGCAAAAAATCAGAAAGGAGATGTCTAAAATCCATTATGTGTCTCAAAAACATCTAAAAATGTGTGCTGTATTCACACGAGTTTTATCTATCCCTTGAGGCAGTAACCATGATTGAATACGGTGGCCTCGATACCGACGACTTTTAAAAAATAAATACACTCCGTTATATTTTTTGCATGACACAAAAAGACGTGAGTAGGTAATGGTGTGAAATAGTAAAAAACATTCCTTTCCAACTTTGCCGATAGGATGTAACACGTTATATTATATCTTCTGCCGTCATTACCTAATAATAAAGGATCATTTATTTTGTTTTCCTACAACCCTAATACCAAAGTTTGTTTGGTTGTTTGTATGTTTCTAAATAACGCAATAATGGTCGAACCAATGTCGATGTAACCATATAAAAAAACTTTATAACAGACCATAAATATTGGACTGATTGGGTAAAGAACTAGTCGGTAATATAATATTGCACTCGTTTTTGGCTCGTCATCTCAAGGGTAATAGCTCAAAATTAGTGTTTGCTACATGAGCTATAATAAATACCCTTTTAAAGTTTTGCAATACACACGTACTTTTAGTTTTACGTTTTAAGTAACTTTAAGTTTTAATTTGTTAATATAATGTTCCATTAATATGCTTGTACCTGTGTGCAGGTTTACCAAATAATAATAATAAAGCTGGACATTTCACACAGCGTCATCTAGCCCCAAAGTAAGCAGTAGGGCGATTATGGAACTCTAATTACAATCAATTTATATCAGTTTTCATAGATTTCTGATAGACATTGATTGTAATTAGAGTTCCATAATCGCCCTACAGAGCTTGTGTTATAGATACCACATGACTGATATACTACAAACATACTTTGTTTTTGTAAATACATACATATTATACATAGAAAAACAGGCCGGACCCGAGACTTGCAGTTCATACAAACATTTGCCCCGCGGTGGGAATCGAACCCGCAACTTTCTGCGTTCTTTCTACAGGAAGGCCTTCGCCCACTGTGCCACAGAGGTCGTCAAATACATGTTTTATTTATCTTTCTATTTATTTAATACAATGGGCGGTCGTATCACTATTAAAAAGGATGGGACTGAATATAGCTGAATATCAGGTAAAGATAGTAATAATAAGTGACTTATGATAAAAAAATTGTGTATTATATTAATAGAATAAGAAAAAGAAAGATACGTCAATATAGATTTGAATCTGGAATAACATTATAAGCCACTTTTTTTCTATATATCGCGCGAGCAAGTCCGCAAGCAGCAGCTAATCTACTCGTATACTAATATTATAAAGAGGAAAGATTTGATTGTATGTTTGTTTGTACTGAATAGGCTCCAAAACTACAGGACCGATTTGAAAAATGATTTTACCGTTGGAAAGCTACACTATCCCCGAATGACATAGGCTACTTTGTATCCCGGGAAAATTGGTTTATCCCGGGTAAAATCTTCAACGCGGGCGAAGCTGCGCGCGGACAGCTAGTCATTAATAAATACAAAGTTATTTCTTTCGTTTGATTTATTTTATATTCCTTCTTTTGTACGTTTTAATATCGTTTCTTTGCTTTAATAACATCACTACAAAGGTAATCCGCGTAAGTTTTGCAAGCGTCTGGCACTCACTAACTGGTGTAAGGACTAAAGACATCGTAAATTGGGATCAATGGCGCGCCAGAGAGGCCTGTGTCCAGCTGCAGTATTAAACTGAAATGTTTATTAGGCTTATGTTTTTTTATATACATCAAAGAGGGCTGGATTATTGCAATAAACATACGGACTGTATACGTTTATTGCAGTTATCCATAATCCGTTGATCCGACTATTTAGGGCACTCTATCATTACTTTGGGCACTGTAAACAGAAATACGTTTGAAAAAACTTTATATTCCAACTTCACTAAACGGAATCAAGTGGTAGGACTTGGTGGGTACCAGATATTCTGACTCTAAGCAATAGTGTGTATACATTACATGACGACCTCTGTGGACCAAGGCAGCCCAACGCAGAAGACTGCTTGTTCGATTCCCACTGCAGGATAAATGTTTGTACGATCTGCACGTATTTATCTCGGGTCTGGGTGTTATTAAGTATAATACATATGTATTGAAAAAAAAACGAGTGCGTCTTGGGACGCCCGACAGAAGTGATAACATAAACTAATCTAACTAGCGCTGTGGGTTAGAGTGAGAGAGGAGGAGCCTGCCTACCGCTGCCGTATAAGAGAGATAAAGGGAAGCCAGACAGACCGGCGCCGTAATGCGTTACGTAACGAAGCGGTTTAGAGAATAAGAAGTTATCTCTTCAAAAAGTATATAAGAAGTGTATCAGTCATGTGGTACCCACAACACAAGATCTGCTTACTTTGGGGCTAGATGATGCTGTGTGAAATGTCCGGCATTATTTATTTATTACTGTGTTTAGGTTTGAAGGGCACTGGGGATGTAAAATTACTAGGTAAACATGCAAAATAACTTTATTTCTAAGGCCATGTGCGCGTGCTACCTACGTTTTTGCAAACGTCATACGGTAACCAATTACTATCAGATGGGCCGGCCGTATGCTTGCTTTCTTTCGCACCAAAATCACACGTCTGAATATTTTGCTACAGTCAAAATTAAAGATGCAGTTGCACCAGTTCTTACTTAAAACACTTGAAACCAATTATACTTTTAACTAAGCCGGCCAGCCAGCGGCCTCAAATAAATTATTGTGAGCAGCGGGCTCGGAACGTATTAGGTGTATTTTTGTGAGCATAAATTTGAGCTTTGAACGTTATTTAGGTGTATTTTTTTACCCTTTCGTGGTCCTTTTGTTGGAATTCCGAATTAATTGTAAACAAATTAGCTCTTTGTTGTGAGAAATTAAAAACTTTGCTATTCGGTGTAACGTATTTAAGGTTTATATTAGATGACTTTATTTTGCACTTTTTGACAATACGTATATAGGAGACATACTAACTTAAACAGTAAATCAATTATTAATATGCATTTAAAAATATTTCTGTACCTGTATGTTTAAAAAAAAATTATATATCTAAACGTAAAAAATAAAAAAAAATTATACGTATACTTTTTTATTTATTTGAGACCATGGACATGATTTGGTTGTTTTGCCGGAATCAATAAACTTTCGTAAAGTACGAATTTTGTTTGCACCAAGATCTAAAAAAGCCTAGAATATGAAATTACACTTTTAAAACACACTTAAATTACTTGTGATAGACGTGAATAAAACCTAGGAATATCCTAGGAAAATAAATTCCATACAAGAACAATACAACAAAATATCTAACTTATTTTAAAACTCCTAATTGATATTGTTACTGGTCTTTGGAAGTTCCGCGAAACATCAGAATCACTACCAACAACATATAAGAATCTGGGTTACAAAAATTGCTTATGTATTTTTATTAAAATAAATTCAAATACTTATAAATAAATAATAAAGCGCATGGCCCAATCTAGGTATAATAACAGTCAAGTAAAAAATTGGTAAAATCACAATGTACAAAGCACACTGCCGCATAACTCAATCAACATCCATCCGACCTGGACGGGGATTTAACAAGTAACGTCAGTGCGCACACATTTGTTGCTCACATATTGTAGCTGTGCCAGTAGCTTGCACGAGTGAACTGGCTCGCTAAAACGCTGGCTACACATTTTTGATGCCCACACATTCTAGCTGTGTTAGTAACTTGCATATGTAAACTGGCTAACTTAAAAGTTGACTAATCTGCCGCTGCCATGCAAGTAAACTAAAAAAACCAACGAATAACGCTGCTTCGTTGAGTTTCTGTCAGTGCTGGACTTTCCTTGTTGCTAAATAACATAAATGTTGAAGATAGATACCGAAAATTAATTAATTCAGTTAGTGACTTGCCGAAGTGCTTGAGTTTTTTTTGTAGCTCTATAGTTTAATCACATACTTATAGTATTTATTTTTTTATTAAAATTTGTGTGATGAACATAGATGTGTGTCTTGATGTTATTAAATATCTTACTGTGTATTTACAAGTTTTCAAGTATTCTACCAGTTACCAGCTGTTAATGACCGCCAATGATAATGCGCACTGTGGCCGTGACGCGCGGAGGTAATCTCATATTGCAGCTTTTCATAGGGATTATATTAAATAAAGAACAGGGCATCTGTATTTACTTATTTTTGTATCCATAGTACAGGCTTGTATTGTTAATTGTCCAGCAATATTATTTTTTAGTTTATCAAACAATGTTTAGCGTTTTTATAGTTTGAATGATATAAAATACATGTAGAACAGTTGAGCTCTCATGTACTTATTGGTATTATATTTATCGATTTGCTTACCAGTTACTATCATACAAGTAATGTTAGTAACTACTGGAGTGCCAACGCAGCTTTGTCAGCAGGCGTCCCGTTCAATGTTTGCGTATTCCCTATCCGCGTAACTTAATTCGGAAAGCGAGTTGTGTGCCACGGCCCTCGTCCGAACAAGCTTGTCACTACAATGAATGTGCCCCACAAATCACCGGTTCGGCTGCACCATTTTTTGTCGTTTCGTTCATTTCGCAGTGAAATTGAGTTCGGAGCGTGAATTTGAGTCCTTCGTCCCGCCTCGGTGTAGAAAAAGAGTTGTAAACAAAATATTGGCTGGGCATACATCATGGTGCGGAAGTGATAGGAGTCCAATATCCGCATTCATCTTGCCGGTGGTGGTTCAGGCTGACATATTTTTTTTGCAGTCCACATGTATCAAGAAAGCTATTTTGCTATTTATTGTAAGAGAGCAGATGTAGAAACATAAGTGCCACTTCGTGTTGTCAGGTAAGCAACACGCTTTAAAGACCAAACGTATCGAATTTATGTCCTCCTTAGATGAACATTTTTAACAAGATCTTGGGGTTGCTAGTTTAATAGCTAGTTTTTCCAGCTCATAGCCAAATAATGTAAGATTAATTTTATTATTTTACTATTATTCACTACGTGGGATTACAATCCAATTTCGGAATTGGCTTCAAAAATAATCGTAAACCTTTTATGAGTAACCGAGATGGAAAGAACAATTCAGTTTTATGGTCCATCAATACTATACACATGTCAAAGAGAGCACGAAATTACGTTCTTGACACTCGAAAACCTTTAGAAGGGCGAGCTTATAAACTATAATTTATTGCGCATGCTCAGTAATTTTACTCGCATGTTATTATATTTCAAAGTTTTGATCGTAAATCAAGATGGATTTCATTTTTATGTGACGTAGTGGGCTTTCTGTGTGTCTTAAAAATGTAGACTTAATCTGGTGTTGTCGAACAAATCATCAAGTTTGAGGGACTTTTAAAAGCGATTTTTTAAACTTTTAAAAGGGCACACAAACATAGCAAATATGTTGTACTTAATTTTCTACGTGGTATTTCGACATTTTAATATTAGCTTTCATAAGGACTTATTGTAACGGCTTAAAGTATTGGCAGGTGACACATGTCATGTCTCTCGAACTTTGAAGTTTTCCGCTATTCACGACCACCATAGCACTGGTAAATTATTTGCTATATTAACTTTATAAAAATCTATTCCAACCATTTATAAAAATAAAATAAACTAATTGATCGTGCTGCACATAAACGACCACTAAAACAAAATCCTTTAAAATGCGGGAGTAAATAAGAAGTTTCAAGCTCAAATTTTATTCAAAACCATAAATCATAACACGTGGAACTTCTAATTAAGCGAAAGCCAATTTAAATTAACGTCCCTAGTACACTCTAAGGGTCAAAAATGATTAATGACTATTTCAAAGAACAATATCGGATCGGATGGTCAATATGGTCAGTTTCAAAACCAAATAAGATGATAATGAATCTTCATTACGTAATAGCTTGGGAACGGAATAAAAATGAGTTGATTTATTTTAGTATTACACACCGTCGGTGTCTTGGGGACGCTGCCCTGTGGCAGTGATCTGGATCAGTTAAGCTATCTATAGATTAATTAAGGCGGTTCAGTTAGATCAACTGTTTCACATGTACTTTGTATTATTGTATGAACATTTCTGTAATTAACTTCTGTAAATAAATTTTATTAGAAGAAGTCTAAGTATTATGGAAGTTCTAAGTAGAGTTAGAGAAAAAATAATCCTATTTTAACGAACGAATATAATTGAACAAACACCATCATATATTAATAATAATAATAATGCCGGACATTTCATACAACATCATCTGGCCCCAAAGTAAGCAGAGCTTGTGTTAAGGGTACCACATGACTGATATACTACTTAAATAAGTTATTAATTTTTTGTTAAAACATACATATTATACATAGAAACACCCGGACCTGAGACAAATACTTGCAGATCATACAAACATTTGTCCCGCGGCCGAAATCGAACCCGCAACCTTCTGCGTCTCAGCCGGACCTTAGCCCACTGCGCTACAGAAGCCGTCATATAAGGGAAAGTTGAAGAAAAGAGAAGATGGGGAAGGCAACGAATCAGCTACATGAGCCAAATTTAAAAGAAGGTAGCTGTCGAGTCGTATAATGAGATCAAGAAGGCTGCGCTACAAAGGAACAGGTGAAAAGAGCTGATCATTCAACAATAACGTAGATTTCGAAAAGGACTGTGGAAGGCAGAAACGAGTCCGGTTTATTAAATTGCCCTTAAAATATTTTATACCTCTTTATTCACATATCAAAGATATCCTAATATAAAAACCTTGAATATTCATTTCTTACGTATTTTACGTAATTATAGATCGATAAATAAATACTTCATTGTACACAAGAGAACATACAAAAAAATATAATAAGAAATACACATACATAGTTGTACACTATGCGGCCTTATCGCTAAAAGCGATCTCTTCCAGGCAACTTTTAGATGGACAGGATAGACAAAAAACCAAAAAGTCGGCGGTGTACAAAAAAGTTACCTATACCTAATGTAATACATAAAATTACAAAATATAGTAATAACTATAACAAAAAAATTACTCAAAGAAGGATGACATACATACCTACCAACAAAAAACTTTCTTTAGTGATGAAGCTAATAACCAGTTAGATGTTTCCAGATAAAGACATAAAGGACTTTGACTTCTAATATATGAATAGATTAATAGTAATTATAAGAATTACGTAAAAATATGTGAGTTGTAACTCGGGATACACAAGGTAAGATTTAATTCCAATAGTTAAATTGTGATGAGCAAGATGAAGTAAAACCTAAACTGATGATACAATCAAAAAAATGCAAACTAATCAACTAACTCACGATTTCCAAAACTAATACCAAATTGTTTGTCGATCAAGGAAACCAATTCATTTCATGTCGGGCGGGCGGCGGCGGCGGTCTATCAAACAATATGTTTGCTAACAAATTAGCAAGCCCACAAACTCGAAGCACATCTGAGTCAATTTAGGTAGTCCTTATTGAATTACAGACCGACACGTTACCGTGTCTTGTCCGTTCGTGGCCCCATCCTCGACCGCACTCAAAACCGAACCTTACACCCCTTCATTTCTAACACTAATATTATTTGGCAGAGCTGTTCAGTCGGGCTAAAATACTCATTCGAAATTGAATCATATGTGCTCAATGATATAGTTGGTTTTATCAGTTTGGTATCGAAGGGCAGAAACACGTTAGAGGTAAAAGGGGCGCGATGAATGATGTGACGTACGTAGCCTCTGACTCCGTCGTGCGATCGGCTGCGCCAGACTTGCCGCTTATCGGTCGTATTTATAGTCTTTTTAATATTTTTCAGAACACTGAAATAAAGCAGTTTATAAAACGTTTCACCACCCTAACTAGTATTATAAATTTTAAAATTTGACTGTTAGTCAAAATCTGGTGAAGCCTTTTGATTATATATCCAACTATTTGTGAAACATACGAGTTACCGTGCAAAATTTCAAATGAAAAAATCTATACCATAAAACACTTCCTTATCAGGACTACTTTAAATAGTTTTTACTAACTAGTAATTACATTATTATAACAATACATATCTACATGGATTGTTGTATTCTATGACGCAAAATTTAAAATTTTTTTTTTTTCGAAACAACAACATGGGTAATACAATTCTGTGATGGAGATATTAATAGCTTTCTCCGGAGATTTGAGTAGAATGTTTCAATTTAACGTAATATTTAGATAAACATAGCCAAAAAGTGATCCTTCTTTATTGAGTAATAAATATCTTTAACCACCAAATGTTTATATTTGTCATCTCTCTGTCTGTTGGTTTATTTAATTTTGAAACAGCTGAACGTATCTTGTAAAAATTTTTTGTAGATTTGGTAGAATTCGATAGATTGTGTTTTGAGGAAGGGCCTTTACTTAATAAACAATCTATTGAAATAACAAAAACGAATTACGAATTTACAAAAACAAAGAAGATAAGTAGTATATCAGTCATGTGGTTCCAATAACAGAAGATCTACTTACTTTGGAGCTAGATCATGCTGTGTGAAATGTCCATCATTACTTAGCAAGCTGATCTTCAAGTAATTTAAGGAAAAAAATATGAAACCTGCTCGTGTTAAATTAGCAAAATTCTTGGAGGACGTTTACCTACATACATACATAAAAACAACATAAAAACAAACATAAAACAATTTACAATTAAAATTTACATACATAAAAACAAATCCGAAATTTGGGAAGAACTTATTGAATATTCGTATTTTTTGTGTGAAGGTAAAGCATATTTATTTATTTATTTTAAAACTGAGCTATGAATACGACCCAGAGTCAGCGCATGAAGCGTGAGACGCAAGCGATGCGCCATCCATTGCCATTGTGCTAACTAGCCCGCGAATATTATGCCACTTTGCGCACGTTTCCACTGCGGGCACGATTTCGTTCCATGTCATAATCTATGTCGTAGGTCATTCGAATCTCGTACCTACTTGACACTGATCAAAAACGGCTGGTTTTAACCCTAATATTTATCAAACGAATAACTGTTCATAGTCTTCTGAAATCTTTAAAATACCTATCCAACCATATGCGCCTCGATGTGATAGAAAAAATCAACTCCACTTTATATGTAGGATAGGTAGAACTCTAAAACACAGATTCAAGGGCCACTAATATGTGTTACCATTTAAAATTTCATAACAACAAGATAAATAGTCTATGAGCAAAATATCTTATTTGGGGCGGCGAGACAGACAGACGGTCATGGCAAAACTATAAAGCCTAGCTCGTAATGCGAATTCTTTCACGGTGATTTTTATAGACTATTCTGTGGAACATGGTATCAGACGTGCACGTAATAGCGAAAAAAATCGCGTCGAATTACCTTCCTTACTAATCATTACTTTACAAT
Source organism: Lampropteryx suffumata (assembly GCA_948098915.1). Taxonomy (NCBI): domain Eukaryota; kingdom Metazoa; phylum Arthropoda; class Insecta; order Lepidoptera; family Geometridae; genus Lampropteryx; species Lampropteryx suffumata. The sequence goes on along the minus strand of OX402557.1, from coordinate 14,635,249 downwards.
ACAGGTACAAATAATTAAATTCATTAACCGACTTCATCCAAAAGGAGGCGGTTCTCAATTCGTCTAAATCTTTTACTTTTATGTAAAAGATAAACCTATTACTCGAAAACGCATGAACCGATTTGAAAAAATATTTTTTTGATTAAAAGGAAACCGCGGGAGCCCCAGCACCATCCTGAACGCATTATTATACTGAACGCGAAGGATGTTGATCACTTTTTTAACCGACTTCATCATATACGAGGAGGTTCTCTTCTTGTCGGAATCTTTTTTTTTTATTGAACTAATGAAGTCGGTTTTCTTTTAAGGTTATAAAAGGTAATTATTATAAAAAATACAGTGTATCAAACATTACTGATGACCTAGAATATACCTAAAATTGCGTTGTTAAAACGGCACGAATTAATTTGGTAGTGCGAGCTAGGAAAGAGTTCCTTGTGGACTTTGGAAACCTAAATAAGTAAGTGATGTCAAAACGAATGTTATTAAAAAGGTTCAATACAAAGACATTACATCGAATAAGCAACACCGTCATTACACTCTGATACCTCAATTTACATATTTCTTGTAACCAAACTCTCAAAATACTATAGCCCCATTGTTTTAGTATGTAAATTCAGTTTGGAACAGTTGACAATAGAATTGAATAATACCCATTTCTGTAAAGCAGTCATTATGTTGGTATGTCTTTTCATAATAGCTGGGAGGTCGAAGGTAATATTATTTCATTAATACGTGGTACATGAAACGATTACTGCTGAGTTGATTAGGTAATGCTATAACGTGGCATAGACCTTCTAACGACCTATGAACTTCATCACGGTTAATCACTAACTTCTGTCAAATGGAACCAAATCATCATCAATCAAATGGAATCACTGCATAAGGGAAACTAAAGGAGCGTTTAATATAATATAAGTATAAATAAACGTTGAACACACTAGTCCCTGTACAAGTTCAATTATCGCGATTCAAACTGAAGAACATGCGTTTGAATTAGTTTGCCTTTTTTTATTTCATATTTTTCTTGAATTCTGTGTGTTGTGTGCTAAGGAGCAAATAAATGTCTGTCTATGTCTATGTCTAAGAAAATAACTGACGTGATTGCATTAAAAAGCTATTAGGATCAAGTGCGGCTTGAATAAAATTTGGAAAGACAAAATAGACATGAAAAAAATTAAATAAATAAATATTTGTGGACAATGCACACAACACCATCTAGCCCCTAACTAAGCAATGCTTGTATTATGGTGACCAGATGACTGATAGAATACTTATATACATATTGGAGTGATAACTTCTTATGGGAGGGTAAACCGCTTCGTTACGTAACGTGTAACGAAGCGTAACGCGTGCCAGTCTATCTGGCTTCCCTTTCTCTCACGCATACGGCAGCGGTAGGCAGGCTAATCCTCTCTCACTCTAACCCACAGCGCAAGTTAGATTAGATTAAGTTATTACTTTTGTCGGGCGTCCCAAGACGCGCACGTTATTTTTAAATATATACATTAATACCTAATAAAACCAAGACACAGAACAAACATCTATGTTCTTCACTCAAATGTTTGTCCTGGGAGGGAATCGAACCCTCAACCTATAACGCAGAAGGCAGAGCTCCTACTGAGCTAAGATACTTGTCAAAAAGGCGAAAACACTAACTTTTCTTATACCTTTATGACAGATACAAAATATAAAAATTCCAAATCGATTCTTCTAAGACACCTAATGGCTTATAATCAAACCAAAATGATATTTTATTCTCATACATCCATGCATCATCTAAAATGAATTGATTGAGCTATTAACACTAAAATTAATACAAAATTAAATTACATTGTCAAAAATGATTACGTTCAGTATTAAGTAAAGAGGTGTTTTAATTTATAACACTAATATATGGACTTCACGAAGCATTCAGATGGACCGCATATTTGCAGTCAACTAACTTTTATATACTAAATTACTTTTTATTTTGTCACTGGTACACTAATGCTAATAATTGTAAAAGCTTTTTAAATGAAAACTTTGAAGGAATGTATCATATATTTTAAAGAATTTTATAGAATGAACTAAATGAACTACCTATTTTTTATGTAAACTTAACAATTTCTAACAAGATCATAAGGTAATAAAAAATGTCATGAATAATCTCGCACAGTACATGTAAATGTAGTTAATTTTATTTAATTTCTAGTAATTTCATTGCAAAGCTTCAAGGTTTACCAATACCTAAAATTATATTGAGCAACAATCCGCTCATTACAGCAAACAAAAACTATTCGACTGCAAACATGCAGTCCATCTACATGTGACTATGAAGTCTATTATTAGCATCTATACGATTAAGACATTAATTTAAGCCGTCACACTTCGACAGAAACTAATGTTATTCCACTAATTTCTGAACCGGTATCATCAGTAAATAGTACGAAAACCTAATAAATTAAATACTTTAACTGTCTATTTGTAGTAACGATCCGTAAAAGTAGTTATAAATTATAATTTATGTTAATCTTTTGTAGATTTTACGCCTACGACAGTTGCTTGCTAATGACATAGCTGAATTTGGTGGAATAGCTAGGTAAATCTAGACTACTAAACTGCAAACTTCCTGAAAATGAAATAAGACTATTTTTTAAGAAATATAACGTTTAAATAGAGTACTCTTGCGAAGAAAGCGTATTAGAATATAAATTAATAAAAATATATTGGTAGACAATGCACACGACACCATCTAGTTTCAAATATGGAGAGATCACTGATAGAATACTTATATATTATTAAATACATACTTACATTATATCAGTGATCTCACTTTAATACAAGCGATGCTTATTTTGGGGCTAGCTGGTGTTGTGTGCGTTGTCCAGAAGCCGTAACTTTAATAACTTAAGTTACAAATATTTATATTCATCGGGTCAGCTAGATGTATAGGTACTACTACCTGTAGTAGAAAACCATCATCATTTAATTTTAGTCGGAACGTGGAGATCCAGCAATACTAAATTTTTTTAATAGATAGGGTGGTTCAAGAGGAAGGTTTATATGTAAAATACATGTGTAGTAGTATAATACAATATAGTAGAGAAACACTGATCATTTTAGAGGTTTCTAATGGAATGTCGTAAATAAACGAATTTTTTTGCGCTTAAATTGCAAGCGTTTGTGCAAAACATTCTGTAGTATATTTAGTATCGGCATTGCACCCGTGCGAAGGCGGGGCGGGTCGCTAGTTATAACTATAAAAGGTGAAATTTAGATTTAATTCGACGTTGCCAATAAGGTGAAAATGGCCATTTATTTATATTCCAGCCATTCATCTTAGACTGTGTTAAAATATGACTATTACTATAATTCAGCAGACACATTAATTTTAAAATTTATTTTTATATATTATTGGCACTAATACCTGAAACATAACAGCAGTTTTTTTGAGTCGTTATTTAACCTAACAACCTTGTTTTAAATAGGTATTTGCAAACAACATCATCTACGTAACATAACTCACTACATTTTAAACTGGTCTAACTTGAAACGAACGGAATCCAGAAAAATACCATTGGATGTAACCCCATAAAAGAGCTCTACAGCTCTGTTTAAATGAGTAGAGTCGTGAATCATTGGATTTTGTATTTTATATCATTGACATAAATGATACCCTACGACTCTTCGTTAACAAATAGACTATTAAATAGACAAAAACTAAATTGCGATCGTAATCCAATAATCCAGTAACGTTTCATCAGAGGCTAAAGACGCGTCGAGTTGTGAATGTGCATTCCAAGTCGAGATAAAAGAGTGGATATACTGCACGTGGCGGGCACGTGCCGTGCTTTTGCACCACCATGGCCCAAAAGTTTGGGGAGCACCCAAAAACACGTCGTCTAATCATTCTTAAAGTGGGGCACGATGTTGCTATTGATTCAAGCTCTTAGAAAAATATGTTTCGTGCGTGATTTATTTAAGTTTCTGCCCGCGTGTTTCCTTTGATTTTGATAAACACGGGCTTTACTCACGTATTATTTTGTAGATGGAGGCACCGACACTGCTTCGATTCATCTAGAGAATCTTCATCAGGGTGAGTTTGATCCGCGGTCCGCTCGTTGCCGCTCGAGTTCTCGGTTCGCATTATTGAGTGACAAAATAATACGTGAGTAAAGTTCGTGTATAGTACAACTCACGAATGTTTTGAATGTGAAATTATTACTACGAGTATTTCATTGTTTTCTGGCAGTGAATATCTTTAACCATGATAAATAAATAAATAAATAATGAAGGACGTGTTATGTGTACCACATGACTGATATACTACTAATATCCTTTTTTTCGCTAAATACATACATATTATACATAGAAACATCCAGACCCGAGATAAATGCTTGCAGATCATTAAAACATTTGTCCCGTGGAGGGAATCGAACCCGCAACCTTCTGCGTCTCAGCCGGTTCTTAGCCCAATTAGACGGGTCGGTCGACCAAAACTAAATACAAAATTATTCCGAATTAGTCAGCAATTAATAAGCAATTTAGTTTGTGCACAAAATAAGCTTTATTTAAAAAAAATATGTAAATTAGATGGATAATTATTGAAATGCCTATCTGCTAAGATAAATATAAGGGAGTCTCCAAATACTTCATAAATGGACCATAAAAATAAAAATAGCCGAACACTAAAATCGGCATCATTCTTAAATCCATACGCGTGCTTTCAGTGTACCATCCCCATAAATCTAAAAATAAACCCCCATTATTTAGTTAATGCATGAACAATGTTTGTAGATTAGTCAGGGTTGTACTTTTAAACCAACTTCAAAAAAGGAGGTTCTTAATTCGGTTGTGTTTTTCTTTTATATTTGTAACCTCATTACTCCGTCATTTATGAACCGATTTGAAAAAAGTTTATTTTATGTGAAAGGATACTTTTTCCGATTATCATTTCTGATTTTTCGATTTTCTGTGACTTTCCTTTAGTGGTGTTTATAAATTTCGAAAAACGTTATATAAAAGCTTTTTAAATAACTTTATAAAAAGGAGGAGGTTCTTAATTCAATTCAATTCAATTCAATTTAATTTATTTCAGCCTTTATAAGTATATGTACAAATTAGAGCCATATTTATCATAATTATTTAAAACGTACAGAAAATAAATAAAACAAAGAAATTAAAATATAAACTGTATGCACCACATCATTACATCACCGGTGCAAATGGTGCATCTTTGTGCAGTGCTTCATGAAGATGCGGCCAGTGTCCAGCCTTCCTGCTATTCTATGTTATTATATGCTATGCTAGAGGGGCAGCACCAATTCGCACAATTTGAGCACACAATTCGGTTGTGTGCTCAAATTTCATTAAATGAAGTCGGTTTTTATTTATTTATTAGGTATACTCAGTAAATTTTTGGTCTCGATAATGCCACGTGATAGACAAATTACGTTATCGTCCTGTTGCAAACTTCTTCAGATAATAGTATATAGACTTCTTTATCAAGATCATTTTGACGAGTTCCAAAATAAATGTTATAAGTTATACTAAACTTATTTATTTATTTATAAATTGTACAAAATCTACAGCTCTTAAAATAATAATTTTCACTCAAAACGGGATATATACCATGATATATGAGTTTGCATGGCGCATGCAACTGTGCCGAAATATCGAGAAGCAGAAAAACTTATATATCATGGTAAATATCTCGTTTTGAGTGAAAATTATGTGCAAAACCATGATAGTTTTAAAAGTTATATCTTAAAATAATATACACGAAACTTAATTATACAACCGACAGCCAATAACGGATTTACATTATAACTAACAAAAAAAACCGACAGTAATCAGGGTATGATGCTTGTATGTAATTATGTGAATGTGAACGTGTGCATGAGTGTGTGTGTGTGTGTTTTTTGTTTGTGTTAAAAAGAAAAAAAATATACAACACTATGTACACATTATTATTTTGTATGTAGGTATACGAGTATAAACATAGATACTATATATATATATATATATATACTCAATACACTTATATTAAACATGACACTAGTTAACATCTCTAAGCAAACTACCTATCTCGCGCACACAAACACTAAAAACCCTAAAAACACTTACTGCTGTGAAAAATATCTTAAAATTATCTTATTTTTCATTCTATGCGTAATGTTTCCGATGGTTAAGATAACCAATCATTTGCATGTGGAGATTGGTCGTAGTAATCTACGTGGGTTCGTCGCAGCCTCAATAGGAACTCTTCAAATGGTGCAATGGGCGTGATATTGTCCTGGCCTGCCTGCAAGGCACTCGAGCTTTGCCGTTTTTGAGTAGCAATTTTGGTGTTTGTTGTCAAAAAATACCTTTACAAGGCTTAAGTACTATTTTCTTCTGGGTGCTAGTAAACTGTGAAAGAAACACACTCGGTGCAATCTTTAAAAACAATATTAATGAAGTGGCTTGTTAAGAAATCCTTCTATATTTTTTTTGACGTGATATCGTCTTAAAATCGATGAACACCGGCTGCACGCACGAAAAATTGTCACGTTCCACCTGAGCCGAGCGTGCTAGCGAAAGTGCGGAACAAGCGATAGAGAAGCACGATCGGCCTAAGCGTTCGACTTGTTATCTTAATATGTTAAAAGTATGCAATATTTCATGAATGTTTTCACATGACGTTATCACGTAAAATTCTCGTTTGTAAACCGACATTACATACTACCATTTTTTTAACGACAATGGTAGCTAACAAGCTTACGGTGAGCCTGATGGTAAATGGTCGCCGAAGATTATGGACGCCTGCAAAACTAGGAGCATCACATGCGCGTTGCCTACCTTTGAGAAACCTATTAACATCCACAAAATAATTGATGAATCAATATAAAATGTACAATAAGAATGATACATTTAACTATACAACGATTCAACATTTGCTGAACATAGCTGACCACGACTTCACACGCGTGCTACCTACATTCATATAAAGTACTCTATGCTCTTTTTCAATATACAATCTTTCTCCTTACCAAACAAACGTTCGGAGACTCTTTCAAATATATAATTATTAGTTCAGAAGTATGGATATAGACATGGTTATGTTTCTATTGGATGTTGGATGGTATATTTAGACTGGCCTGTCAGGTCAGTTGGTAGTAGCTCTGCCTTCTGCGCTGTAGGTTGAGGGTTCGATTCCCTCCTAGGACAAACATTTGTGTAATGAACACAGGTATTTGTTCTGTGTCTGGGTGTTATAAGGTATTATAAGTATGTATTTAAAAATATATAAGTATTCTTCCAGTCGTCTGGTTACCATAATACAAGCTATGCTTAGTTTGGGGCTAAATGGTGTTGTGTGCATTGTCCAGCAATATTTATATTTCTTATCTTATCAGGGTAACATTTCAGTATCAGCGTTTATACTAGTTACACGTGAAAACTGTGGCTCTTTGCCGTCCACTCTGTGGTCGTTCGGATTGCAATGGGCGTTCGAAAAAGGACGATACTTGAATGCGGGCGAATGAATTGAATTGAAGAGTTGTTTGCTGACCTATTTCATGCTGTTTTTTATACTCCGGAAATGCACATTTTGTGTGTTTTATACAGAAAAGATGCCTATGCCCATCGACGTATATTTAGCTAAAACAACATGGGAATACTATTCTACGCTTCAAGTAGCGTGGTTTCATGAGTTATAGGCCAAACTTTAGGTACCTAACTAATTATTATATCGATGTAATAAACGATATATTCTAAATTGAAGCTATATATCCTACAAACATATATATAAGTAAGTGAAGTGACAACTATGCGTTTCAACTCTAAAACTCAACAACATAACAAAAAATCAAAAAAAACTTTATAGGCCTCTTTGGTTTTTTTAGGTTTACAAATCAGTCTTTTTCTCAAAATCAAGAAAATCCATGATCCGTGATCTGTGAACATACAATTTCATTATATATCCAATTATTTTGTATAACATTTTAGGTTTCTATAGACAGCAGTTTAGCCAGTAGCCCCCCTCTTTCAAACAAAAATGGTCACATCAAAGCTTAATATTTATCAAACGAATATGTGTATCAAAAAACTGTTTAAAAAAACTCTTGGTATATTTAAAAGATAAGTCTTTTGATATTCCAATGATATTGCACTCAATAAACTTGTAAAATATTTAAAAAATCAATCCCATTTGACATGTACCCCGAAAACTGTTTTTTTTTAGTTTTTATTATCATAACTTTTCAGGGGTCACTAATACGTATTTATTAATAGTATATTCGAGTAAGAACAAGATTATGGGCGGACAGGCAGACAGATCGAAGAACATAGCGAAACTATAAAGGGTTTCTTGTGGACTTTGGAACCCTAAAAAGCTTGGATTTAACCATATTTCCGACCGAAAACGCGTGAATATGAGTCGCAAACGACCACTAATGAAAACCGTGATTACACTGACATACTGCTGCTCTGGCAATAGTGTAGGAGCTGCCGACGTTTTTATTACATCATTTTGAACCTATTTTAATTTGAAAATACATAATTATGTGACAAAACAGACAAATACAATAATATGTGAGATTATTATAAAGATTTAAAATAAATATATTTTTTATTTGCTTGATTTATAAGTTGAAGAACGACCTCTGTGGTGCAGTAGGGACGCACCACAGAGACGCCTGAGACGCAAAAGGTTGCGGGACAAATATTTGTATGATCTGCAAGTATTTGTCTCGAATCTGGGTATTTCTATGTATAATATGTATGTATTTATAAAAAAAAGTATATCTAAAGTATATCAGTCATTTGGTACCCATAACACAAGTTCGGCTTACTTTGGGACCAGATAATGTGTGAATTTCTGGCATTATTTATTTTCTAAGTGCATACATAGAACATCCAGCTACAACATGTGACACAGGTTCTCCTAGTTCAGGCATATTGTAAGCAGTTACCTAAGTATAGTTACATAATAAGTATTATAATATAATAATTAATATTATATTCCGTATTGGTAACACTTAGCTCTAAGATATTGAATAAAGATTTTTTTTTTACAACCATTTCAGATGGTTTTTGAACCATCCAATTGACCATTCTCATTCTCAGAATGATAGTTAACATTATTCTAGGTTTTATCTATTAAGGAAAGAAGTGACAAAATATGTAGCAAACATATGATGACATTTTCAAAATGGCTCTTTTGATGTTGACTGACTTATTTTTACTCGGAACTTCCTGATTTGATACACTATTCAATAAAACTATAATAGCAGGTTGTAGGATGCAAAAATTAAAGGTGTGTCTCATCGGTTAGTTTTTCTATATGCAACAGGCTTGCAACCTGACACATACGCAATCTTTTGTCATCATGCTTAGACGTGCCACTGCATTTAGGCATCCTTAAAAAAAACAAAAAAAATACTACAGAGAAAATAAAAAAATACTACTGAGGCTAATATATTAATACGTGAAGCAAAAACTTAGTACTCCTTTTACGAAAATTTTGTGGACGGAGAAGTATGAAATTTCGCATACTTATAGTTTATATAGAGAAAAAGTGCAGAATGCTTATATTTTTTTAAATTATACATTAAAAATACAATAATTATTATTTAATTATGGTCGAATTACAACCAGTGGGCGACCACTAGTCACACAGCATCATCTAGCCTCCAAACTAAGCGTAACTTGAACTATGGGACCAGATGTCTAATATAATACTTAGAATGTGTCTTCCAAGCTTGGGGATTAGCCATCTATTCTGTAATAACATAATTAGCTAGCGTGGCACATAAGTATGATCTGACCTTGTCATTCTAATGTCAAATAATAGAGATGGCAAATATATAAACATTAGCTAATGTGTGTTAATAAGATAGATCCTAAGTCGTGAACATTTTTGTATGTGTTTTTGATGATGAGTGTAAAAATATATCCACCGGCTCTCGAGCTGAATCGTTTAATAAGAAATAAAAAGTAAACAGCTCCTGTTTCACAGATAGCTCCTCATTAAATTTCGTATATCTCGTTTCAAAGCTTGAGAACACCCAAACAAGCCGACGATCTTCCGTGTAAATTAGGAAGTAGGCCGGTAGGTAGGTGCCTTAATCGTGTCGGTGTCATAATATCATGCTTTGATCATTTTCAGAATGCTTGTCAAGATACTCGAGACTTTTAAGTAAAATTTTAATCCACACTGAGCGAGTAATGAACATTCCATTATCAAAGTGCGTAAAGTTAACAATATATTTATGTATCTAATTATAGGAGTCATTTCACACAGTACAAAATACCTAAATTAAGCAAAGTTTGTACTATAAAACCAAAATGAAAGAAAGAAAAAGAAAAGAAAACCACATGAACCATTTCGAAACGTCTTCTTGTACAAAGTGTATATTCCTTGTTCCTCCGAATTCTAGATAAAAAAGAATCGAAACTGCAAATTTTGTTAAGGATGCCGAGTCGAATTGGAGAAGATTCGTCCCATGTTTTTTTTTATCTGTGCTTTAGCAAAAAAAATATGCTTTTGGAGAAAGTTATGTTCAAATACGTTTTTGAATTCGCCAATTGCCAAGTTTAGCACGTCAACATTATTATTGACAAAGCGATACTTTTCTGATATGCATGATAATTACGGTGTGCCAACATTCACTGTAAAGGACTCTATGATATACCGATACTAAACCTGAGGATTTAAAATATAAATAAATATACAATGTAGATACCTTGTAAATACATAGTGCCGGTCATTTAACACAGCACCATCGGGCCACAGTATCATATAATGTATATTAATAATGTGTAATGTATAATAGCATATAACACCCAGACACAGAAACATCAAGGAATGTTCATCACACAAATGTTTTGTGATATCAGCCCACGTCCTGTGAGGACGACAAATAATGAAATTATGTCAGCTCGCTATAACCATTTTTCCACTTTGTGACAGTACTGTATGATGTCAGGATTACAGAAGTGTTCTTGTCTTTTTTGCATACTGTTGCCCTGCATTATATGAAAAATTATAAATTCATATTTTATTTAGTTATATTAACGTGGTGTAGCTAACATACAAGGGGATAACTTCTTCGCTTCGTCTTCTTTAATCCTCGAAGATATACTAGAAGTATAACCAATCTACATTTACAAAAATAGCTATAAGAAATAGGACATTGTCGATTGCCGGTAAAATATAAACGTAATATTTTGAGAACGAAGGTCGGCTTGCATGGTGGCTTCATCCTTGATAATAAAAAACATTGTTGTAAATACCTTAACCGTAATTACAACTACTACTATTTCGTATTTGTCAGAAGTCAACTCTGGTGGTGGAAACTCAAGGTCGCCATAATAATAGTACCTAGTAACCTAGTCACTCTCGTGGGCTAATGTCCAGCTGAGATGTAGAAGCTTGCGGGTTACCGGCCGCGAGAGAAAATGTTTGTATGATCTTCAAGTATTTGACTTATGTCTGGGTGTTTTTAGGTATATTATGAATATATTAAAAAATATATATATTTGTAGTATATCAGTCATGTGGTACCCATAACACAAGCTCTGCTTACTTTAAGACCAGATAATGCTCCGGTCCGGTTTAAACACACGAGTACATATTATTATACATATAAAAACACACAGACCGGAGACAAACGCAGATCATACGAACTTTTGTCCTGCGGCGGGAATCAAACCCGACACCTTCCGTGTCTCAGGCGGCTTCAAAATATTTATAGATGATTATGTATTCTGTGACATCAATATACTAAAATAAACAGATAACGAGCATCTTTTTACAGCGGACTTAATAAATTGCACTAAATACTATCATTAGTTAAACTTACGTTTATCTATTGTCTTCCCTTATCGTAATGGGTTAACTAATGGAGACTATAAAATTAAGTAAACTGAACGTAATCGTAAATTGTATTTAATTATTTACTAAGACTGCCAAGCGGTTTAATTTCGGTACCTAACTACTTTATTCAGATTAATTTTACGAAGCATTAAGGTGACCTCATGTCTAGAGACAGCCATTAACATATTAGATAGGAACAATTTTATAAACGTACGTCAAGGTTCGAAATAATCTTCATAGAAACCAAACCAAGAAGTTGCTAGTAGCTCTGCCTTCAGCGCTGTAGGTTGAGGGTTCGATTCCCTTCCAGGATAAACATTTGTGTGATGAACATAGGTGTTTGTTCTGTGTTTGGATGTTATAAAGTACCATATTTAGTACATTTTTATTTATATTTTAATATAAAATATATAAGCATTATATCAGTTCTCTGATAACCATTATTAATAAATATAATAATACAGGCCATTATACTGAACATTTCATACATTTCTACTAGCCCGAAGGTAAGCAGAACTTGTCATGAGTTACCCATAAGGTACCACATGACCGATATACTACTTATATACACATTTTATACATATAAAAATACCCAGACACGAGACCAGTATTTGCAGATCACACAAACTTTTGTCCCCGAAGGTAATCGAACCCACAACCTTCTGCGTCTCAGGCGGGCCTTGGCCCACTGCCCCACGAAGGTCGTCAATAATAATACAAGCTATGAATATTTTGAGACTAGTGATGTGCTAATTGTCAACCAATTTATTGTATTTTAATTCCAGAACCAGGTATGTTCCAACCTTAACTAAACCGAAACACAAAACAAGCCGTAGTTCTTTTTACTTTTCAATTTATCAGAAAACCTTGTTGTTCTGCTTAGCAATCTTATGCTCTTGTGTAGGTTTGAGTTTAAGTATTGGTCGGGTTTACAGCCCTTAGCGAACTTCTTCAACAATAACAACCAAGTATCAAAACACTGGTAGACAATTCCAACCACAGATACCCACTAGTTACTAGTCTTATTAGGTTTTCTTAAGTCAATAGGATAGCTAACTATCCTACTCAAACATCAAACTCAGATCTCAACATCTAAAACATGAAGACTGGACACCGCACAGAGATTGTATAAAACATAGTGTGTTTTATCATCATCATGATGATATGTTGCTTCGGTGCTACTGTTGATAAATGCGATACAATTTATATATTAATACGTGAAGTAAAAGCTTTGTACTCATTTTTACGAAAAATGCACGGACGGAGGAGTCTGATATTTCGCACACTTATAGTTTATATAGAGAAGAAGTGCAGAATGCTTTTTTGTAGGACTTTTTTTTTAAAATTAAATTAATTATGTTCGAATTTCGACCAGTGGGCGACCACTAGTTAAAATAAACAAATAAATATTTGAGGAAAAACACTACACCGTCTAGCCCTAAAAAATTAAATGATATAAAATAAATTTATTTTGACAAACACGCACATACAAGTAAAATAATTACATAACAGGTACTCAAATAAGATGAGAGCAACCTAACTAATAAACTAACTAATACTAATATATATATTTTTACCATTTTGAGTAAAAGTACGTGTATAGACCCTGTTCCAAATCTAGTCTGCGTTTGTCAAAAAAGCAGTCTCAGCTTTATGCTATTTCACACAAATAGCGCTGGTTCGAAATAGCGCTGGTTTTTAGAGTGCGCTGACTAAGTATAGCTTGTGCTATGACTGATATAATAGGTAATTATATATGTTAAATACATACTTATTATATGATACTAACATAACACCCAGACACAGAAAAACCATCAATTTTCATCACACAAATATTAGTTCCGGGAGGAAATCAAACCCTCAAACTACAGCGTAGAAGGCAGAGCTACTAACTGAACGGACAGGTCATTCAATTTTGGCAAATTGTGATTAAATTCAATTGAATTTAGCTTAAAAATTGTTAACAGCCAGAAGATTATATATTTCTTTGACGTTCAATTCATCATAACCATAAAAAACAAACCAGTAGTCAAGTGAAAACCATTTTTCCGATCAATCATGTAACTAATACAAAACTGAAGTTCTGGTCTTAAAATCTCTATAATGTCAAAATTATAGGGGTTGAGAGGCATCCCTATCAAATTCATAAAAATAGAAAGAATCCATAGGACGTAGATACCTTTTACGTTACCTTTCTACCTTCATAGACGTAGATCTTTAGTGGCTATAGTTTTAGCAAGCAGAGGGAACCGTTATTCTAAGATAACAATATTTTTTTTTATAAAAAAGTGACATTACTCTCCAACTTCGTGTTCAGTGTAATTCCATAGAAGCAACGTGTTCACGCATAACCAGACACCTTCCCCTACCGACTATTTTTACAGATCCGTTTTTAAAATCTTAATGAAAACAGGTTGGAGCTTGCTTTTCGGCACTTAGTACACTGAACGGCATAAGACAAATTTAAAAATATCCGAATACTAGTACCTATTTAGGAACTAAGTAATCCCCAGGCTTGATAAATACATGTTCAGATTTCAAGTTGCAGCATTTCCACTCATTTTTTTCGAACAGCGGACAAATCCATATTACAGCTAGAACAGATAAATTTTTACGTGGAACTGATCCCAGATCTCAGAAGCCACCTAAATCATCTTCAACAGATAAACGAAGGCCAATGATGATGTATTTAAAAATACACAAGTGTCCTATTAATCATCTTGTATCATACCACAATAATACTTAATTTGAGGCTAGATGGTACTGTGTGCATTGTTCGTAATTTTTATTATTTACATAATGTTCGCTTAGGATTGGCAAGCTTCTGCTCTAATCACCAGCGCTTTTAAAAGCTTAAGCGATCTGCTTTCTATGTAACTGTAGCAGTTTTGCCCCAAACAGAAATACCAAAATTTTATGTTCGCTCATAATCACATCCTTTCTTGTAAAATGTCTCAATTAGGTACGGGAGGATGTGTGGACACGGTCGTTTTAACGACTCAAATATTCGCTTTTGATGGGCGCGTCTGATCGGTGACGGCGATGACTGTATTATGCTCTGCTTTACTAGGAAAACTATCAGCGGTATAACACTGCCGTAATTTTCTTATCATTATTCTGTAATTTCTAACCGGTGTGGTGAATGGATTAAATCTCGCCTCTAAAGCTGTTGTCTTTTGGCACGTCTTTGAATTTTTTTGGTTCTAGAACATGCAGGGCGTCTACTGTGCGAATCGATTTTGATAAATCGAAACGATATTATCGTTAAAATGTACAACTAAGTCAGTCAAAATGACAGTTGTTTCGTTTTCAAAATCAAATTATCGTATCAACTATAATGGAGAATTCCGACATCAATTGTCAAAAGTAATGTCGTTCGTTCCATGTCTCGAAACGAGTCGTAACGATGTAGTTAAGAGTAGGGTTTTGCACGATTATTGACCCGATATATCGTTTGTCGATTTCAAGAGTAGAAGCCCTGGTTTCATCACGATGTTTTCTGTTTCAAACTAGTATTAAATACTAGTTTGAAACTACCAGTGCTCTTAATTAAACTTAATTACTGCCATTATAAAACCGTGCGACTAACGTAGCATACGTGCATCCGTAGCATGATATTTATAAAACAACTTATTTATCAATAAAAGGACTTTTTATACTACCTCTGTGCATATAACAGTCCTGTGTTACCCATTACACAAGCTCTGCTTATTTGGGCTGGATGACGCTGTATTAAATGTCCGGCATTATGTATTTATTTAAACCAAAATGACATTTTTGTCTATGCTCGCGACTGAAATCTTGTTTACAGGAATGATGTTATGTAGGTAGCGAGTTTTAAAAAATGACATAATCTTAGTTTTAAAATCCTTACTTATATAATATTATAAACGTGAAAGTTTGTATGTATGTTTGTTACTCTTTCACGCAAAAACTACTGAATGGATTTTAATGTAACATTCCAATAATACAGCTTATACATCAAAATAACACATAGGCTATAATTTATAAAGATATTTCGTGAATTGTCTAAAATATAACGATAAACGAGTAGTAAGTAGGAAAAAATTTCCCATCTGCGAGCTTTTCTGGCGTGCGCTGCATAAACCGTTAGAATTACACGAAGTAATAATCCTGCGCAGGCGAAGTCGCGGGCACCAGCTAGTACTATATAATACTTACTTACATAAAAAGTAAGAAGCAGAAAGAATAAAAATCTACTTATCGCTGTACAGTATTGTAAAATAAAAACATAGACATATACATAGACAGAAATTTGTTTCCACATAATATACAAATTACAAGAAAGGAACGTGGCATAAGTCAAAGTCATAAAAAAATCTCGTGTTTTTCAAAGAGTACTTACGAGCACGTATCCTGAACCTTCTTATTTTCCTTTGTATTAAGGTTGCCATTTGACGGTCAACAATTATCAAGAATACCATAATTTTATGGCTGACCAATGATTGCTGTAAAGCTTTGAATGGCTTTTGAGGATTCAACACTTTTGAAAAGGAACAAAACGCAAGCGCCTTTCACTACCAATTTAGATACATATTTTGGTTGCGAGTTCTAAAAATAAATCTGATATATATTTGTCAAATACCACGAATACCACTCATTCATCACGAAATGTCAGAAACTACCGAACGGATTGGAATGAAATTTGGTATGCAACTTCCTAGAGAAAGGGCTCGCTAAGAAAGGTTTTCAAAAAAATCACTCGGGATCATGGTTAAATCACGAAAACCGTGATTATGCTTTGTAATTTTTCCGAAAGATTCATTCGTTCAATTATTATCTTGCTACTTTTTATCTACCACGCGGGCAAAGACGCGGGAAACAGCTAGAATTATATGTTTTGTAACAGAAAAATATTTTATTAAATTGTGTAGCGGGATGAAGCGCGACAAAATTATTGCGGACTTCTTCTTCTACTTATTGTGCCACTAGTTATTTAGAACTAGTGTGGTGAAAGGATTAAGGTAGGTCTCTGATACTCCTTGGAATTTTGTAGGTTCTACGACATATCGGTTTTATTTACAATGTTTTCCTTCAAAGTTTGAGAGTACTGCCATAAGCTCACAACAATATTTCGATATCCATTGGTGCACGACCGGATTTAAACCCACGATATTAGGATCAAAAGGCCCCGATTACCACTAGACCACCTGTGCTCTCAATGATTTCCGAGAGAAACAGAAAAAAAACAAAAAAATATATACACCGATTACCATGCAAGGAGATGACATCCGCAAGCAAATTTAATTATTTGCTTGTTCTAAGTTACTTAGTCTGTTGATGATGTTGATGATACTGATGGACCCCAACAGAACAAACTCTCAGTGACAATAGTTCATTTACCCCGGCAGTTATTACAATGTTATGTCGCCCCCACACCGATCAGTATCTACTTCTATCTATTGACACCTACAGATGCATTGTGATCGCAATGAATGTATAATGAACGGAACGAACGCCGATAATTCAAATGGTTTTCGAATTTCGATAATACAAGATGCGATTACTGATTGGCTATCTGAACCGGAAATGAAAATAGAACCGATTATGTTCAAATGTCAAATGAATTTGTAACGGGATGGTAACTGTATTGTTGTTTAATATTTCAATTTGAAACTAGAAAAGGCTACCACCTCCACCATTTGAATAAAAACTCATTAAGCGTTTTTTCGTTCTAATAAATTATTAAATCAATAAATAATCAATAATGCCGGACATTTCACTCAGCATCATCGAACCCCAAAGTAAGCAGACCTTGTGTTATGTGGTATGTGGTACCCACATGACTGATATATGTATGTACTACTCATGTACATTTTGTTTTGTAAATACTTACATATTATACTTAGAAACATCCAGACCCAAGACAAATACTTGCAGACCATACAAACATTTATTAATTATATTAATAATTTCTATGTATAAATCAATGTTAATACGAGTAGCTTCTATTAGCATAGATGAGCCTAAATGTCATATAAAATGAAGTTGTTATCATTTTTCCATTTTAATAAATAATCCTACTTTCCGTCGGTAATGCAGTGAAAACAAAGCAAAAGGAAAAATTCCCCGCTTTCCGCACGAAGGAGCCGTGTAGTGCAGGGGGCTAAGTTTCAACACGAGACCTACACTCTAGTGCACCGGTGACTCATTACGAACCCCGCTATGGAGGGGCCTGAGAGGCCCCAGGCATAGAATAAACAACAAATTTTACAGACAGAAGACTCACTCCTACAAAATCCGTGGACACGCAAGTGATATTGAAACTTAAATCCGTTTGCGACAGCTCATTTTCATTTGCGAAATATAAAAAGATCTGTGATCACAAGAGTTCTTTCATTTTGTTGATAGCATGCCGGTAAGCCATATTGTATGTAAAATAGATAAAAATAGAGCACATTTTACACTGCAAACGATCAGAAGAGACACATGTCTGGCCCGAGCCCCCAGTGTACAAGGGGTTTTGAGAGTCATCTCTGAGTGCACGCACACATACAAACATCAAGAAAGCTTAGATCTGTTTGCATTATTTGTGTTCAGGCAATGTTTGTGCCACATTATTTTTCTGACAAGAAAATTTCAGCTCGCCCTGTTTTTTTTTGCAAAAATCGATACAGATTTTTCAAACAGAAGTTTTAAAGAGAGTTCATCGACATAATGATATTTTCTTTTAAAAAATTAATAAGTATTGCGATGAATGTCACTGTAAAACCAGCCTTATTGCTTGCAGACTTGATATAAATTCCTAGTAAAAAGTAGTAAATGAAGGTAAGTGCTCTTCCAAAGTACGTACAACCTCTAAGAATGTGTGGCTTGAATACTGCACACATACATCAGACTTCGCAGTCTCAGTTAATTTGAAATTGTCTTAATTTGTTTTGTAGGAAAGGCTCATTTGTTACATGGCCTCTAGGGTTTTCGTGCACTGAACAACATAACTTCTGTTGTTTTACGCCACTTATAGTGCTAACAGAACTTTACTGGTCCGTCCAGACGGACCGCATCTTTGAAGTCAATAATATGAAATGAACGTAGGTTAAGTATACACAAAAAACTATTACATTCTAATTTTTTATACAATTGAAAACAATACTTTGATGAGTTATTTATGCCTATTGCCTCAGCTTCATAATATCTATTGCAAAGTTACATATTGAAAATTTTTCATAATTATTATATTGTCTCGTGTTTTAGTTCTTAGGTACTAAGCCCAAGATGACAGTTGTCATTAATCATCGAACAATATTGTATGAAGACTGTTGTTTTAAAAAAAACTATTTAAAATATTATAAATAATAATATACAGGGTGTCCAGGAATTACTATGTCATGCCGAGGTGGGCCGATTTTCGATACTTTTGAGAACAACATATGTTTTACTACTTTTATAATTCAATGTTTAAAATATAATATTTATAAATATTTAAAAAGTCTCCATCTTTGCATATACGCAATAAAAAATAAGGTTATATTATATTTTATTTTATTTGTGTTTTCGGTATTGTAGCTGTATATGATATGATAGTATCAAATCATCTCTTGTAATCACACAATCGCGCGCGATATGCGTTCTTACCGTGCACACTCTCCGCGCTTAACGATCTCACGACAATCAACCCTAACTCAGATTTATTCACGGACGGCTGGATAAAGGTCCTCAGGACCTATCTGCCCTTCAGAATGTAAATAAATTTACCTTCTTCATAATCGTGTCACTAGTTATTTTAACCCAATGTGGTGAAAGGATTTAAGTAAGCCTAATAGGCTCCGTTCATGCACTTTGCACATGTCTTCGAACTTGTTTGATTCTACAACATGCCAGTTTCCTCATGATGTTTTCCTTCACCATTTGAAAGTACTAGTATAGCTCTTAATAATAAATCCGCCATTATGATACTAACATTAAAGTTTTGTATGTTTAAAAATTTATTATTTATGTAAGTATATTGCGGCGGCTGAATGTGCCGAGGATCTCAAAAGGCGCAAATATGCCGGTTTGGATAAGGCCTACTTATTTGAGCCTTTTGGAGTCGAAACCCCAGGGTCTATTATATGCCGGTTGGCTCCTGTTCTCTCCTGGACCTGTAGGGAACAAGAGCCCATCGCGTTTTCAAAGTTATTTTACGGCGTCTGGTAGATACATTGCGTGACCCAAGAGCTGGCTCCTATCTGGCTCAGCGTATTAGCATTGCCATTCAACGTGGCAATGCCACCAGTGTCTTGGGAGTGCTGTCCTATGGCAGTGATCTGGATCAGTTGAGCTATCTATAGATCGTTTTAAACGGTCCTTAGATAGCTCAACTGTTTCACGTGTATTTTATATTATTGTATATTATTCTGTACATATCTGTAATTATTTCAGTAAGTATATAATTTATTCCGTTTTTATATTTATTGTTTGACTTTGTATTTTAATTTTAACTAGTGTAAATAGTGTCGTTCTAATTCATTAAATAAATAATTGCACTGAACTAATTGAACTGCACACATGCAGTTCAATTTTCTGAATGTGCCTTTAAAGCTCAGCAAGTCACTATATTTATGTGATGTTTGAATGAATGTTTATAGTTCTTATGGTACGAAGTTTATGCTTAGTTTATGAGTGTTGTTAGATTCTGTTTTGTACATTAAAATGTCTCAACTGAATTAGAAATTATTATGAGAGTGAAAATCCTAACTTTGCAGAACAGCACACAAAGGATTGAACATGTTACTATCTGCAATGAATACTTCAGCTTTAAGCTTTGGTTAAGACGGTAAGGATTTTACTAATAATATTAAGGATAGTTTATTCAAAATATAAACTTGTAGATTTAGAATGTGTTATCAATTAATTTTGGCGACCTCTGTGGCGGAGTGGCCCAAGGCCCGGCTGAGACGCGTAATGTTTGTATGATCTGCAAGTATTTGTCTCGAATCTGGGTGTTTCTATGTATAATATGTATCTTATAACTTTAAACGAGCAATTCTTGTATATAGATAAATGGAAATCTGAATCTCGGAAACGGCTCCAACGATTTTCATGTTTTTTTTTCATTTATCGAGTTTCATGATCTAGCTAAATTTCATTTTTAGAAAACGTTGTTTTATCCGTGTTTTATGCCGAGCATAGTTCGGTCATCCGGGTACTTTATTTAATATGAGTAGTATATCATTCATGTGGTGACTCATAACACAAACATTGTTTACTTTGGGGCCAAATCTGCTGAGTGAAATGTCCGAAAAAATTATATGCTCATAATCATGCTTACAACTGTAATACCTAGGCTCGGTAGTTACTTACCTCAATTATTTTAGTTACTTCCACTAGGCTATCTAAAGGTCAGAGGCACGACCAACTATTGTATTTAGCAGATGTACGCGCTTTGCACGGTAGTTAGTTTCTTACGCGACATATTGCAAGCTTAACCAATACTAACCAATTACTATCCTCTGTGAGGCCTGACTGAGACGCAGAAGGTGTCGGGAAATGTTTGTATGATCTGCAAGTATTTGTTTCGGTTCTGGGTATTTTTCTATATAATAATATATAATAAAAAAGGATAAAAGTAGTATTAAGTGTAGTTAGTAGATGGCATTGTGTTAGATGTCCGACATTATTTATTATTTATTAACCAATACATACTATTTTTTTTGGGTTCTAGGATGTTTTGTCATTATATTTTTCTTTGGCAAACCATTTCAACAATTTCTAGTCAAAACATCATGGAGAAATTCTCGGCTTTGGTATGCTCCGCATACGCACATATTGAACATGTCTTGCTTGTGAATACGGCCGACTAACCTATAACCTATAGATGCTATAGGTGCTGCAACAATATTCCATCTTAAAACTGTACCAGCCACTCTGTACCTCAGAGTCCTCTGTAAATGAGTAAAAAGTTTCACTTGATGCTGTATAAATCATGTTATAATGGTTATATGTTAGTTGTGTGACGTCATAAATTGATAACACAAAGCTTTCGCTATTCTGCACGTTCCAAAACTCCTCAACTCATCAGTATCTCCGATGGTATAGCCGCTAGTATAGGATTAGAAGGGTTTGTCGTCCCACTTGTAAAACTTTCTGGCGCCCTACATAGAAACAAATATCTTATCAGGGAATTAAACATGGAAATACTACTAAAGCATTCATCATATCAATTTATTTATTTGATAGGTCTACTAACGCGTTTACTTAGATATTATGGTTTCTATCAATTTGTAACTTCATTTTTTTCGTGTCAAATAAATCAAATCCTATCCTCTTCTTTAACTAATCTTCGTATTCATTTTATCGACACGTAACAATATTAGATGCAAAAGGCCTGTTTGTTTAATACTACACTCAAATTATTATTTTTTTATGATTTTTTTTTTTAACTTATTTAACAAAATGGCCTGTAACATATTTTAGTGGTCTAACTAAAATATGTTAAAACAATAAAAAAAACATTGAAAATTTAAATTATTAAACAATTAGAAACGTATTTAAAATGCTTGTAAGTGTTTAATATTAATAAAAATAATATAATAAAAACTTAATTTCAGGGCACAAAATCATAGAAAAGTAACAAGGGCCCATAGAAAATATTAAACATACTTACATATAAACTTATGAACTACACAAAAAGTCAGCACATTTTCGTAAGCGGTGCTTCCCTAAACCATCGGTACACAACTATTACTGACCAGAAGTCAGGTGCGAGGAACACGTCCTTAACCTGGTTTAAACTGGTTCTTATTCCTAACACCTTGATTGATGACAATGATGACGACATGATGATGATTATGTTTTCTATATTAAATTCCAAACAGACGAAAGAGGTTGTCATGCTGACCATTCCTCAACGGATTACCGTGATTGGCACCAGCGTTCGGTATCATACTTTATTTATTTAAGCCACTTTAAATAGCCTCTTTCGCCTCTTGTATTTTAGTCTTGGCGTGCATTGAGTCTTATATATTGTAAAACATTGTCACATAAATTGCCACTTAAATGCTGGTGGGGTTTAACTCGGAATGTCCATAAGGTTTACTTAAGAATTTGATGAGAATATACAGATTCATCGATTGAAACGGGACTGCGTTATTATGATGTAACAAAGTAAACTATTCGTATGTTATCGACCATTTTGATATTACCTGTCGAGACGAATAGTTAGTTTATGAGTTCTACCTTCAAAAATATCGTTTCTTAAAAACAGTAATGATTCGAAACATTTCTTATTTTTAACAGACTTCAAAATAGGAGGATAACTTTCGCGGATAACATCGTCGTTTATGAACCGATTTGAGTTGATTTGTTACCACGATAAGAAAACCAGGATCTGATGAACCTTCGAAAATCTTAGTGGCGACTAGTGCGTTTGTTATTTTTTTCATTATGTATTTTAAAGCACTACTATTTAAGACTTTTAAGTTATAAAATATTGAAACTCAACCTGTATGTAGTTGCTTATTTAGTATCGATTTATCCATAGCCAGAAAACTGGTCTTAAAAAAATAAATACACTGGGCATAGCCCACACTGGGCTATGCCTGTATCGTAGGGGCCATTCGACGATTACAATGTGTGTGTGGTGCAAACTTGTGAATTTAGGGAAAATGAGGTTTAAATAAATGCGGAAAAGTATTAAAATTAAACTAGAGTATTATATTACATTATATTCTAAATTAGTTTATGTTACAGCACATTTTATACAAAACACTAAGTTAAGCGTAAAGCTAATGCTTTCTCCTTCTTTATTTCCCTTTCTCTTACTCGTCTCACCAACGTCACACCAACACTCGTACCTACCAATCTCTCAGAAAAAAAAAGTTGTATCATCTGACGGCCAACTATAAAATCACGCGCGGTTTTTGGTTAAATCAAATAGCGCGCGCTTTCCTGGCTTCCTGTTACAGTCTTATGTCCCTTTTCACTAAATCACTCCCATAGATTGCATGAAAGCGAGATGAAAGATGTTACACATCAATGATATTTGAGCACGTCAGTTTCATATTAAATCAGTTCATAAACGTCAGTATACTATTAAAAAATCACACCTTAGGTAGGTAAACTTGTAATAAAACTAATGATACAGCAAACTAGACATCCCTCACAATCATTATCACCCTGCCGTAACAGCTAAACCTCAGACAAATCTACTTGGATCGATCGCCATCACTCTTAATAATGAAGGATCGTGATTTAGATTGATAAGCAACCCTAGTTCGGAGTGTAGAATTACGATTAAATTCAGTTTAGACACGGCATTTTGAAATCAATACAATTTAATCATACAATGCAGAAGCTCAAACTTCCTATAGTTTGTCATGATGGCACCACGGTGCCACCAGATATTCTGTTTCCAAGGAGTAGTGTGTAAGCATTGACTGGCCTCACAAATCAGTTGATAGTAACTCTGTCCCCTGTGTTGATTTGATCTCTATCTAGGACGAACATGTAGTGATGAACACAGGTGTTTCGTTTGTAACTGGGTATTTATTTATTTATTTAAGCACACACACATCATACATATTAACATTATACAAAATTATTAGTAAAAAATTATAGACTTCTGATATGCGTGACAATTAGGGTGTGCCGACATTAACCTTAACGGACTCTATGATAAACAGATACTAAACCTAAGGATAAAAAATCAAAATATCTAAACTACATACTTAATTATAAAAGTATGGAAATTGGGGTTAAGCCAAGGTGGCTTAATATTTTATTTTTAAAGGTACGCAGAGTGTTGCCGAAATCATCTAAATCATGGTTTCTTATATTAATATAATTGTATTCATTGCATATTCGCGTGGAAGGTACTTGTAGGCCCATATTCGTTCTTGATTGAGGTGTGTTAAATATATTAAAGATTGGTCCCCGAGGAAAATTAAAAGTTGGTTTTATAAAGTTGTTCTAAATTATGTATTTACTGATTAGTAAATCTATTATTCACAAAATGAAGCCCCTTTTGTCAAATCTTTATTAGTTTGACTTGCATTTTTACTCAAAACACAAGATTTATTTTTCTCATATATCGAAAACTTTCCGAAAATATTTCCGATACTTACGAAAGAATCAATTTTGTCATTAGCCGCGACTGGGGTGTCATCGACAATGACGAAAAAGGTATGATATATTTTTTTGATATCACCTGAGGCGCGTTATGACAGAGCAAATAGCTTATTACGCTATAGCTGTGTATGTAGTATTTATCTCTGTGTAATTCTTACCAAAATTTGTTTGATGAACGCAAGTATTTGTTCTGTGTCTAGGTGTTTTATAACATCATAGATATTATTTCAGTAGTTTGGACTAGATGGTATTGTGTGAATTGTCCAGCGATATTTATTGTGATGAGATTTTTTAGGCCCTGGAACAAGTGCAATTTCTGGAATAGACAACATAGATATGTTAAAGGTCAGCAACAGGCCACTATGTGGGACATATGCTTGTTGCCGGCTCTAATTTATAAAAAAAACATTCAAAAAATAGCATCTTTTAAGTAATTTCTACAAAAAATATCATTTTTTCGTAAAATATATTGAAAGGTTTTGAATTGAAAGTGATTTTCCTGATTTGGTAGTTATATAATGTTCTTAGCTCTATACTCTGTACCTTCTCATTACTTAAAAGGATTACAATTTTATCCCACTGAATGAGTCCCACTAACTGCTGAGTTGGCGATATATCCCTGACTTTGAGCCTCCAATGATTGATGCGTTTGCTTAAATCTTTAATGTATTTCGGAACTTTCCTTGTTTGCAATATATATTCTATTTATTATCTTTGATTCGTTAATGAGTATTGCTGCTTTTGAGAAGCAAGATGCTTTTTACACATTGCTCAACTGGCATTTGTAAAAATCTATAAATGTATACTATATTAATTATCCTGTTTGTGCCGAAGCCCAGGCTCGGTAGACATTATCTTCGGTTCTTGATTACTTAGATCGTTGAGGTAGTCAGGGGCACATTCGGAGATAAAATTTAATATATGCACGTGCTTGAAAACGGTTCACTTGTCAAACAACGTCGTTACGGCTTTTCATAAGTTGACGAAGGCCATAGCGGAGGACTATATGGGCGGCCTATTTACTCCCTCACTCTAGTTGGCCACTGACTTATACGCAGGTTTTAGTTGTAGTATTGTGCAAGTGAGAGGAAAAATGACTAGAACCGTCATATACCTAATATTTCCTTATTGAAATAGGGTATACTGAGAATTATTTAGTAAATAACCTCTAACTAGCTTTTAATACTCGATTCAAACTCAGGCCCAGAAAACGATATAAAATCATCAATTACGAACCATCAAAACTGTTCAATAAAAACTGTGATTAAGTTAACGTTTTGGAACGATTCATTGGTACGGAAAGTGCTTATTTTCTACCCGAAGAGCAAAGAAACTCAACATAGGCAGACAAATAATAAAAGTTACTACGACATAGCTCCAATCCTTCAATCAAAAATATTGTCAGTAACAGTACAGTATTGTATCAGTAATGTGGTTTCCATAACACAAGTTTGCTTACTTTGGCTCTAGATGACGGTGTGTGAAATGTCCAGCATTATTTATTAATGTTTTTGAACAATATAATGTGAATCGGTGACATCGGAAAACCAGTTCAACCTCAATAGATCCATTGTCCAGATCCATAATGGATCTAGTGAGATATTTTTTTCTCTGTAGATCAGTAGTATATACTTAGTTCGTCTGTCATAACCCTGTCCAGTTTCTAACCTGTCTAGATTTATCATTATAATCATTAGATCCAATGTTATTTGAAAAAAAGATCTATTACCAATAATACTTCTTAGTAGATCCACACTGTCCAAAATTGGATCTACTGAGATTGATCGGGAAAACCATGTTGTGGTCACAGGTGATCAGTAAATACACAGCTTGCAGCGTCGTTAAGTGCTTACTTAGTTGCAGAATTGTCTTGATGCTCTGTATCTGATTATTACTCTGCGCAAACTGCTCATTTTCTTACTCATTCCGATTCTTAGGACAAAATTCCATTATGTCCAGGTATAAATACCATCATTACCGAATTGTGAGAGCCGACGAAATTTATGTAAATTACATCTAATTAGATTTTTACATCAGCATGTTTTAAATGAGTATGATACTTATTGAAATTTTGAGATAATATTCATGAAAAAAAAATGCAAATATTTATAGGGTGACTTTTATATAATTTATCGCCATTATCGAAGTATTTATGATGGAAGTTGAGATGATAGGGTTGCAGTTCGACTTTCGTGGGGTACAAAATGTTTGCAGTAACTACAAAACTAAATTTCTAGCCGGGTATATATCAAGGAATTTGTAGTTCTAGTCACCAACAACATAGGAGTTCTAATGTATCAATTGTAGGTTTTGAAACAATTGGAGCATTTAATTATTACCTATACCTATGTAAGGTTAGATTACCTACATTTACCTACAGCAGTTGTTAAATAAGTTGCAAAACGTGGTAGTTTTTATTCAAATATAACGTAATGATAACGAGCAGTATAAACACGAAACAAACGAATTAATAGCCCAAGGATCGGGCTCAAGAAAAACTTCCCATAGTACTTGATTGATATTTAAACGCTGCCCGTTTATATTGGCATCGGTCGGACACCTTGCTCGCCACGATAATTTGATCTAATAAAAAATTAAAAGCATTTTCAAAAACATAATGATAATAATTGCTTAATGGCAGACCAAATTGTGATTCTATATATTATTCATGAGTGCGGATATTCACATGCGATGGATTGCACCGACCCGAAATTACGTCTCCCATTATGTCATCAACCGTTTTATGAATCTAAATTCTTTATTATAGAAATTAAGTATCTTATTATAATGGGTCGGTCATGGTTGCTTACACCCTCACGATTATCCGTAATAAGCATTTAACAATCTTTAAACTGCCTCAGAGTATACGTTTCCGGTTAAGTTCGGGTACACATACAAGTCTGGTAGGTCAAA
Organism: Lampropteryx suffumata; assembly: GCA_948098915.1. Taxonomy (NCBI): domain Eukaryota; kingdom Metazoa; phylum Arthropoda; class Insecta; order Lepidoptera; family Geometridae; genus Lampropteryx; species Lampropteryx suffumata. Next base: position 14,607,426 of record OX402557.1, on the reverse strand, counting down.
GTAGTTTATCATACGTTGATGCTCTATGTAAGATGCTGCTATTATATTATATTGTATATATATGCACTTTGTAAGGAAAAATATTCTATGTACTTTGTATAAATATACATTAATGATTTTACAGATATATAAACGTTGCCTTGTAGCATGAGCTTATAGACAATAATTTGCTACCCGCGAGAATAGACAAAATTAATTGCTTACTTCATACTTCTTATCGAGAAAAAAGTTTATTTTCCAAGAACATAGTTTACTTCCTCGAAAGAAAGTTTGATACGCGTGCTGCTCTACATAACGTTGACATTTGGTAATAAAAGTGGCTAAAACCCGGATTCAGCAAACTACAGCCGCTTCACTGTAGTTCGTGTCCAAAATTGACTCCGCACAAAAAATACTCACGAATAACAAAATTAGTCGTAGCTACGAGCGATCTCATTTCCAGTCCCCTCATTATAATGTTGTTAGTAACATGTTGTATGGAACATAATTTTGTATTAGCATTTAATTTAACGGACGGCCGATCGACGTCGATGTTCCCAAACATCAAAAATTGCCTTTGTTTGGATGCTGGTGATTATTCAGATGCCTATTTGAACTTTTGAGAGGTCACGTCGTGTAGATGGTAATCGATTTTTAGTAAATTAGCAGGTAGGAGATAATTGAGTCTTTAGCGGATATGTTGAGTTGTTTGGGTTGCTGCTGATTTTTTTCCCATTTTAACTATGAATCAGCCATTGCTAGAATTGATTCTTCTTTTCTTCATTTAATGGCTAATAACTTTATGATAAATCGTTTTGTTCCAAACAGTTTATTCTAAGTAGATCCATTGTCCAGATCCATAATGGATTTAGTGAGAATTTTTATCTGTAGATCGGTGTGGATCTGATGAGATTTTTTGTAGCAAACCACTTGGTTAGATTATGTTGGAGTAAAGAAGACGGCGAGCGAGCAAAGCGAGCGTGCCGCAGCAGCGGCCACCGAAGCGCCAGAAGAATATACCTATGACGAAAATAGATCTATTAATAATACTTCTCAGTAGATCCACACTGTCAAAAATTAGATCTACTGAGGAAATAATAACTCACTAGATTTATTATGACAATGGGGTAATGGATCCACAATGGACAATGGATCTACTGAGATTGATCGTTCCAAACGGTGATATTTTTTCCAATAAAATTTGACTCATGATGTCTGTCCCTTTTCATTTGTCGTATCATTTATGTCTATCATAAACATAACACGATCTCGGTGATATGTCATTTAGGTATCAGCGTTCTGTACTGTAGCTTAGCACAGAATGCAATGTACCACGTGTATACTCATTGAACAGACTGTCAACCAATGAATATCGCAACATCATAACGGACGTCTTTGGATCTCCTCAACTTGTTGAGAACAACCTAAAGCCTTAGAAAGCAACTTTAAGTGCTAACCACCGATTATCCAGATATTATGACCACTGTAAATCATTCAATAACTTAGACCTCCGCTCGATCGTGTATGAACTATGAACTATAAAATTGAAGTATTACCCTTTATCACAAAAGGGTCCAATATCTCGTTATAAACGTCCAACAAAAGGTTGTCGTAAAAATTGCAAATAAGCCAGCTTATGCGGCGGTTCAGCAGTAATGAGATGGACGGGAAAATTTATTATAGAACGGCATTACAATATAGAATATCGTGTCAATTTATGACGTCATACGGTGAATCATGCTATTGAGGTGAGGATTTTGAGAGTTGAGGGTTTATCGCCCATAATGGCCTCAAACCGTCTTTAAACGTTGAGCTATAAATATCTCAACGCTGAATGACATATCACCGAGATCGCCTAAAACATAAAAAAGATTGCGGGTTCGATTCCTGGAGAGGGACTTATGTTTATATGATCTGCAAATATGTCTCAGGTCAAGGCGTTCTTCAATGTACAATATGATAAAATACAAGAGGTTCCCACAGCACAAGTTATACTTACATTGGGGCTAGATGATGGTGTATGAAATATTTATGTCTATTTCTTATATACGAAAGTTGTTAGTTGTACGAAAAACTTTCAGTTTTTATAAAGAGAAGAAAATAATTAATTTATCCTAATACCTACAAACACATACAATTAAATACAATAGAAACCACTTGAGAATCTTTGAGTGTTTTGCGGACAGAAGACGATTGGCTTTGAAGTCTAGACAAGAGATGCCAAAGCACACTTTATCGAACATTTCACACAGATGCTCTTGCATTTGATTGGAATACTTGAGAACTTCAATTTCGCGTTTTGGTTATAAGATTGGTTTGTTTTTTTTGAGAAGAACTTTATGCTGTTTTTTACCAGACTTCAAAAAATGAGGTGAAAAACCTCATATATATTCGACCGTATATATTTTTTTTACTGTGTGTTCGCGGATAACTTTCTCGTTTATGAACCGATTTTGATGATTATTTTTTTTTTGGAAAAGAGATATCCCAAGGGTGCCATGATAAAGAAACCAGGATCCGATGATAGCATCCTAGATAAATGATATTCCAGATTTTCGAGGGGAACCTTCAAAAATCGTAGTGGCGACTAGTGCGTTTGTTGATTTTTTCATTAAGTATTTTAAAGCACTATTTAATGAAGTTCTGGAGTCGATCTGATGATGGAGCCGAAAGGCAGTCGAGGGAATTCCTCAACGATTTACAGCAAAAACCTGGTGTTTGGGCTTGATTTATTTGTATTGATGAGAACTTTACACCTATGATTGTCATTAGGGGTCTGATGATGAAGTCAAAGGAATCTTAAAAAAAAGAAAGTTAAAAATTTTTTTTACTGTTTAGTTTTCCGTTTGAAGTCGGTTTTTTTTTCTTAAAATTATATTGAGCATTGCAACTTACTTACCTACTTCGACTAGCCTAGACGGCTCTGTTGGTAGTAACTATTTTATGTACTTTAGGCTTTTGGTTCGATCCCCCCAGTACAAACATTTGAGATAAACAGATATTTAAAAACTGTCTGGATGTTATACAATATTATAGTGTATTTACAAAATTAAATATGTATTCGATCAGACATTTGATTTACATAGTACAAGCTTTGTTTTGTTTAGATTAGAACAAGCGACCCGCCCCGGCTTCGCACGGGTGCAAAGCTGATACTAAATATACTACAGAATGTCTTTATATTAAACGTTATGTAAGAGAATAACATAGACTAAGAGATAGACATATACCATTGCAGACTTTTGTGTAGGTAGACCTTTTTAAGGTGTACAATACTGTAGTACATTATTTTGATCTATCTCGTAGGGTTCAGCCAGCGTTTGCAATGTAAGCGCAAAAAAATGTGTTTATTTACGACACCACATTAGAAACCTCTAAAATTATCAGTGTTTCTCTACTATATTATGCATTTTTTATACATATAAACCTTCCTCTTGAATTACTCTATCTAATAAAACCGCATCAAAATCCGTTGCATAGTTTTAATGATCTAAGCATACATCGGGACAGACAGTCAGCGGGAGGCGACTTTGTTTTATACTATGTAATGATTAGATTACTTGTGTTACGAGTAAGTGATTTGCCCAGAAATATTTATTTATTGTGCTAGTGTCTGGGGTAATATAAACATACAAATAATTATTTATGGAAATCTATTTATATATATAAAAAAAGACTGATTTCGATGACATTTTTAGGAAATTTTCAGATTGGCCCAGTGATCCTGTGATGTTTGGTAGCGATCGGATCAACAGAACTTTTTGTTTTTCATCAATCAGATTTGGTATGGATATAGATTGCATCGAGTGCTAACCCCCCTTCCAACTCCCTGAGACCGTCTAGACTAGATGGACTGTTAATTTTTTTACAACGGCTTACCTTTGTTCACCTGGGTGATCCTTGGGAAATATTTAGTTTCCAGCGTCCATCTTATTAAAAAAACTCTTCAGATTTGATGTGCATAGATATTATTTAGGTTACAGGTTAGCAACTCGCTTTGCTCGCTCGGTTTCGATCTGATTAATTTCTGAGGTGTACCGTCACCAATATAAAGTTAGGTGCGTTCAAGTTTAATCTGAGAGGTGGTCATTGTAAAATACCTTTCAACGGTTCACCCAGATGGTCTCAGGGAGGTGGACGGTGGGTAAGCACCTATTGTATCTTATATAATGTACTATGCGTGTGAAGCCGCGGGCAGAAGCTAATATACTATAAAAGAAAAAAAGAAAAATCTTTGTTAGTGCTGTATCTACCTTAATAATTAACAAAAATGTTAACTAAACATTCTTTGTTTTACATTTTGCTTCAGCCAAAAGTAAAAAGAAAAGGTTTTTCTTGAAAGCTAAGTAGCCTTCGTGTCTTTTGTTTATAACCTGTTTATTGTACAGTACAACGTCTAGATACAAAAGAAAATTTACTTACCTATTTATATTTTCGCACTGGTTATCAAACTTCTCTGTGGCACAGTGGACCAAGGCATAGCTTAGTCGCAGAAGGTTGCGGGTTCGATTCCAATTTCCGGGACCAATGTTTGAATGATCTGCAAATAGTATACGGATCTGGGTGTTTCTATGTATAATATGTAAAAACTAACAATAAACAAAAAATATATAAGTGGTATATCAGTCATGGTCCTTTAATTACAGAAATAGTTACAGAAATGTACAGAATAATATACAATAATGTATTTTATATACATGTGAAACAGTTGAGCTATCTAAGGACCGTCATCCGTAAGGATCCAGATTACTGCCAGATGGCAGTGCTCCCAAGACACTGGCCGGCACAGCCACTGGCTGTGCCGGCCAGTGTCTTGGGAGCGCTGCCATAGGAGTCAACTCTGCTTAATTTGGGGCCACATCATGTTGTGTGAAATGTCTTGTTTTATTTTTATTTATTAGAAAGAAAGAAGAAAGAAAGAAAGCATTTATGTAGTCCACCACTCAAAATACAATAGAAAAAGTAAGTAATAGGAAGTTTACAAAACAAAACTTACAATAATACACTGTGGTGGCGAAATGGAACTCAGCTCAGCATAATGCTGCCGCATGTTGCCATGTGACAGCGCTGGTCTTCCGCTGAGGCCAGTGTTGAGTTCACGGACATCTTGACCCGAATCAGGGCTAACAATCGTTTTTTTATAAAAGTAACTTAAAATATAAAACAAACTTCACAAGATACATTAACTTAACAAGATACAACATCAAAAAGCACACAATACAAATTAATAGGGACTTAAAATATGAAAGAACAGTAGTAATAAGATTAGTATTTTACTTACGTTACAGAACAAACTAAGAGGACAGTTGCAAAAACTAGCTTCCCCTATGCCAGGGCTGGTCTATTTGTATGGAAAAAATATGTTCCTTTAATTTAACTTTAAAAGGATTAACATTCAATATATTTTTAAATGGTGGTGGTATGTCATTCCAATACTTTGTGGCAGCGTAGCGGAAATTACCTCTAAATGCAGCAGAGCCATGTAACGGTGTTGCTAGTAAAACAGAACCTGCTCTAGTTTTGTACCTACTATCATCCTGGAGCCAGCGCAATTTGTCGAAAAGATACTCAGGTTTTCTACTCTTGATCACCCCAAACAAAAGTATAGCAAGGTGAAGATACCTTCTCCAAAAAATCATAAGCAGCTTGGCATTGTTAACATAAGGTGTTACATGTGCTCTAAGCGGAATATTAAAACAAAACCTGGCACAAGCGTTTTGGACGCGTTGTATCAATCTCTCGGTTATTACGATTATGATTAGCCTATTGTGTCCCACTGCCCACTGTCCCACTCCAGTCATCTCGTTTTTGAGCTATTTGAACCCAAGCTCTTTCAAAGGTGTCGAAATCAACTCTGCGTCCTAGAACCCAAATTGCTGATGTAGCTCAAAACGTTGCGACGCTTAAGTGGAGCTGGTCTGGTTATGTCTGTCGCATGCCGGAAGAGCTGTGGGTCAAAATCACCACCCAGTGGAGCCCTGAGACAGCGAGACGGCGCCGTGGTAGAACCAAAAAGAGATGGCGAGATTTTTAATAATATTTATTTAAATTTAAAAACTGTTATACTTACCCAGCTTAGCTGCTTTTATCTAATACTCGGCGCACTAAGTTTATTACCATAGACAAATCACGTCAGAACTTCTCTAATAAGCTTCTAACCTGACCGAGGTTCATCCATCTCCTCGTTCTTCATACTTCAAACGAGTCACTTCGGTAATAACTTGGTGTTTCCAATTACCGAGAAATGTGCAGTCAATCACGCCTCCAGCTGGTAAACCAAATGTAGCGACATAGGACACCCGTGGACATTACAAAAACTTACTCTATGTTAGTGGAGATAGCATTCAATATTGCTAGTTGGGTTTTATCCTACTTCGAGGGACGGTACCAGTAATGTCTGCAAAGTACTTTATGGTGCAGGATGCCGGCGACTTATTAACGTGTGTGGTTTGAGGTAAAGGGTTTCGTTGGTTTGGTATTGCATTGTGTGGAAAGCTTCAGGAGGCAAAACAAAAGAACATTTTTGTGGTGACATTGTTGTTCGCTTATTACTTGGAAAAATATATGTTTTTTTTTTACTGTACCTTCTCGTTCTATTAATATTGTTAGTAGGGAAGTAAAGATAGTGAAACTATATATATTATGTAGTTCATAGTTGATAGAATCAACTATATGATCTGTTAATTGTTATGTTATAAGGTAACTTATAACTAACTTAAAATGTACATAAAATGCAGGTTTTGGAGTACCAAAACCTGCATTTTATGTAGCAAAGCAGCAGCTTTCTATGTAAATGAAGCCTTAGGGACTCTGTATAATCCTCTCAGGAGAGACTTCCGCACTTGATTGATTTTATACCTAGAGATGATTGGCACTACAAAGCGAGATGTTACATACCTACATTCGTTTCAATTGCGTGTGACTATACCACATAACTATATATTACGTAGTATAATGTATACCACTGATTCACCAATTAAAAACGACTTTAGAACTTTTACACAAATGACCGTCTGATTCATTAATGCATAATTAATTGGTTCATACTCTTGTAATAATATGATACATCTTGCAACACGCAGCCGCCACAGTGACTCAAACTTCTTGATTTTGTTTTTATTATATTCTGTTGCCATTATAATAATAACATAATTAACAGGCGTGTCGTAAAAAAATGTCTTTATCCTATATCTACACTAATATTATAAAGAGGAAAGATTTGTATTTTTGTATGCAACGACGATGTAAACTTAAAAACTACCGATTTCAAAAATTATTTTATTGGTGGAAAGCTACAATATTCCCGAGTGACATTGGCCTCAATTCTGTTGGCACCAACCTAACTAATTTTAGTTAAAATTAGGTTTTGAACTGTCAAATTAACCTTTGGTATTCTGCTGCTACCAACTTATCTTAATTTAATTTTATCTAACTTAATTAAGCGTTCCTAATTTAGTTTAGATGTTTAGATGGTGCCAACCGAATAGGTTTTACAAATGCTATGACTAACTACATATATTTTAGATAATTCCTTATTTTAGAAATGAACCAACCGAGTTGCCACCATTGGCTACTTTTTATTCCGGAAAATAGGTTTGTCTCGGGAAAAATCTTCGCGCGTACAGCTAGTCCTATATATATAAGCGGTTATTTTTTTAAGTTTGGTTTTTAAACTGGCAACATTGTTCCTACAAACTGACAATTTGACAGTTGACAGATGATTTGTAGTCAGTACGTTTTGCCATTATTTTCCATATTTTTGACCGCCCGGATGTGTTCTGTCCGGGCGGTCAAAAATATGGACACACAAAAGTCGGCCATAGCTACACATCTACTAGAATCTGCCTCAAACCACTGGATCGAGTTACACAATCCACAGGTAATCTCAACTGAAAAACATTACATCCCAAGATTGGTACAAAAGGCAATAGAGATTACCAAACACAGGAATTTCAATCGAGAAGACGGTTTTCAATTGTCTGGAGCCTGGAACCCTGTGGTGAGGATGTGTGGAAATCGTAAAAGTGTGGTACCAGTTATGCGTCCAGATACCGTGAGTGTTGTGTGTCGTAATCGTGATCGAGTTGTTAGTGACAGTGAAACCGGTAGTAGGGGTAATGTTCGCAGTAAAAGACTGAGAAAGAGGGTAGACCGTTTTGTCTGCCAATAACATCCACCCGCAAAGACTTCAGTTTATCACGTGATCATGGCGCATGCAACTGTGCCGAAATATCGAGAAGCAGAAAAACTCATATATCATGGTAAATATCCCGTTTTGAGTGAAAATTATGTGCAAAACCATGATAGTTTTAAAAGTATGTACAATCGAATTATATGTGAGCAATTTGCAATGTGATTTTAACGACGAGGAATCCCAAGAAAATTCTAGGGACATTTCTCGGACTTGGCTTAGAAAGAATCGGTTCTTAATTTCGTCGCATGTTGGACGATTCAAATAGGTCTTTGTTGACCTTGGTACTTTAACAACATTAAAACAAGCTTTTCTTAATTTGAAGCTAGACGGTGCTTTGTGAATTATCCTCCATTATTTATTCATATTAATTGACTGTATTAACTGTCTATGACCTAAAAACCTTTGTTAGTATATTAGTCCAAATACCTCTAGTTTATTCAACTAGTACCCGTTATTTTGTGAAACTTAGCCCTCAGGATCCGCGAGGACATACAAATGCTCCAGACATTTCATGGCTACCAGTTTGCAGATAATCCGGGTTCCAACTAAAAGTTTCCTATTGAAAACTGCTAACTGCTGGTTGCTGGGTGCCTGAGCGACGACACCCTAATTAAGAGTAGCGTTGAACTGACAGTTCACTGTTATTGTCTTCGTGGTAGGCTGTTTCATATTCAAACAGGGAGGAATGATGATGGTAAGAGGAGAGATGATAGCATTTTGGAATGCACTCTTATGTTTTTAAAGGTCAATTTATCGTGACTAATTGTAACGATAATATTATATATTTAGGATTTATGATACAAATCAAATCAAATCAAAACATTCTTTATTCAATCAAATCACAAGGACCGCTTTGAATCGTCTTCTTACATTCTAGTGAATCTAGGTGCAGGTTTCTCCTAACCCCAGTTCAATAAGAATCTGGCAAGAAACTCTTCTTGTTTTAACACATTTTGTATGATCCTTGCAAATTTTGTTACGGATGCCGAGTTGAGTTGGAGCAGATTCATCACAAGCTTTTTTGTTATTAGACTTATCAGTGCTAGATATATCCTCTGTCTTTTTATCTAATTTAATTGCTAGAAAAAAAATCCAGTCTGAATTGGAATGTCAAGACTATGCTCAATAGAAGAAGCATTGTTTGTAGCCAAGTTTTGGCTGTTGTATAAAAATAATATAATAACAACAAAAATAACAAGCTACCGGTCGTTTGTAATAATTAGGAAATCAAATAATATTTTTTACTAACAATGTTGTAATCATTATGTATGACATTATTATTGCATTACATTGTGTGCAAAGCCTGATTTAACTTATAAATGGTCATTTTCTGCTTGTGGCAAACTGTCGCTGTAGGGAAATGTAAACATAACAATTTCGTTTACTTGTAATGAACAAAGTGTTTCAAAATATTTTATCAATTCAGCTTTGTTTACATTACAAACATGGACATATACTTAGTATATAAAATGTCAATAATGTCATGTCTGGCGATGTAAATGGCGATATCCATTATAATTATGGATTGCTAGCCCATTTATTTTATTATAATTAGACTTAATAACCGATTTGTTTTTGCTTTGATTTCTATTTGATTGATGTTCGTATTAGGTACATTATAGAAACAAAAGCACAATAACATCCTTAATTTTATATTTTCAATCAAGTTTGTAAAATTTTTCGATTAACTGAAATCGGTAGCTTAAATCCAATTAATACAGTAGCTATTCGAAAAAGCTTTAAATGTTTTTAAACGTGCCACCAAAACTATGCGCAATAATATTCAGAATTTCATCAGACAATCAAAATAAATCGCCAATAAAATTTGGAGCATGTTTTATTTTTAATATAAATATCTCCGATTCATTCATCGCGTATTCAACAGAAACTATTGATTACTCCGTCCATAACAACTATTCGTCGGAAGTGGTCAATTTAGTCAATGCAAATACTGGGTCAGTAGTGGGAATGTTTATAGCGAAGCATATGCAATAAAACGATTCAGTTTTATTATTGTACTAGCTTCTGTCCGCTGCTTGCGTGGACACATATAAAAAAGCATCTGTGCAATTCACACGTGGTAGAAGTAAACCTTAAAAATTTTTAGAACCACGAATATAGGAAACACTGTACTACACTCTCATTCTACATCTCTCTCATTTTCTGCTACGTTAAATCTTATGAATGTATGTGTCTGTCTCTTTTTACTGTCGCTTTTTCGTTCCATCGACTTTCAAATCACAACAATGCTAAAGAAGTTTTTACTTTAAAAACAGCAAAAATCTAAATCTATATATTCTTCAATCTTATATCATACAAGGACCAGAAACGTCGACTAGAAACGTCTTCTTACATGCTAGGTGCCGGTTCCTCTTAACTGTAATCCAAGAAGTTCCGGAAAAAAAACTCGTCTTGTCTTAACGTATGATCCTTGCTAATTTTCTAACGGATGTCAAATCGAGATGGAGCTAATTCATCCCAAACTTTTTGTCATCTAAATAATTTGATATTTTATAATAAGCTTTATGAGACAAATGTTTTTAATTACGCTTTGAATTTTGCCAGTCAAAGACAGCATCATCTGACCCCAAAGTAAGCAGAGCTTGTGTTACCACAACACAAGCTATATACACCACACCACGTAACACCACATGACTGATATACTACTTATATACCTAGACTCGAGACAAATATTTAAATATCATACCAACATTTGTCCTGCGGCTGGGATAAATTTAGAATTAGAATTTAGAATTTATTTATTTCAGAACAACAGATAATGTACAGTATTCACCAAAACTGTCATAATTATAACCTAAAAATATTCTTAAATTATTACATATAATATAAAGGCTGTCATCAAACAAGTATATTCGTTGGAACTCGTGTACGAATGCGTTTAACAAATTAAGCGCTCTTGATGTTGGCGCATTCTTAGCGCGATGTGTGCGTGTTACGTGATAGGCGAACAACGGGTGTCGACGATAAAAAAACTAGCAAATCGTGTATATGACAGGTTACAGATTGTATCTAGTTTTATCCAAAATCCTTTAGCCGTTACGGTGTTACAAACAAACATATATATAAACATACACACAAACTTTAGCATTTTTATTTGTATAGGATAGGATAGTTGAAATCATTCTTGGTAACATAAATAAAATAGAACTTTATTTTTATACTGATTGCAACTACGCTCTTCGTTCTTACTAACCAAACGCTCAAACGCTGTTTCGCCTAACAGATTTATGTCTCTAGTAAATAGATGACTGTCAGCCGACATATTCTTTTATCATCTGCATCTTCTATCTTCTGTACCTATAAATAAATAAATATAGTTGGACAAAGCACACAACACCATCTAGCCCTAAACTAAGCATAGCTTGTATTTTGGTGACCAGATGACTGATAGAACACTTAATATTTTAAAATACATACTTGTGATAGTTTATAACACCCAGACACAAAACAAATACCTGTTTTCATCACACAAATGTTTATCCTGGGAGGGAATCGAACCCGCAACCCACAGCGAAGAAGGCAGAGGTACTACCAACTGAGCTGACATGTCAGTAATTTAACATGTACATATCGAAATCAATTGCAGTATGTTAGTTATAAAAAATTTTGAATATGGCTCGACCGATATTTTTTTTGTTTTTTTATCCTCGATAGTGGTGACAATGAAATCAATTTAAAGTGGTACGAAGTTAATCGAGTTATCTAGGCAACAATACACGTAATGTGCGGTGGACAATGGACAACACCATCTAGCCCCAAGCTAAGCATAACTTGTATTATGGTTATGTTATCAATAGTCGTACATGCTTATGATATTATACAACATCCAGATACAGAACCAACATTATTTACATTAGTTCATCACACAAATGTTTGTCCGGGGAGAGAATCGGCCCCCAACCTACCTATATGTCTGGCATAACCAATGTAAGTATGTATCATGCATGATTCTTATTATAAACTAGCAAAAGTCAGTAAGTTTTCATATATGAGAAATCTACTAACGGATGTTACTAACGGATGATTTTATTCTCTAGGAATTTGACGATAGTAGCCTATAGGCATAAAAGCAGTCCTTCAGCTGCTAACTATGTATCACTGTCATTTGAATCACATATTGGTTGATGTGGTATTAATATCAGTTGACATCTTCTTCGTTTATGGCATGTGTCATATTGATGGCAAATTTGCCAATGTCTAGTGATTAGATAGTAAGACGTCACAAGGTCGTATGTTGTTGTCCATCATTTGTTATTTTAAATAAAATGGTGCCTTTTAATATAAAATAATTTAAGGATTATTAATAATCGAATCACAAAGAAACACAAAACTTTCATTCTAATTATTTCAGTCAATTACTCTAGTGTTAGAGTCCTCACGGTTAAGTTTTAGTTTTAGGTGGATTGATTGTTATTTTTTCAAATAAATGTTTGTGGTAGTTGGTAACACTAGTTTTATTTGAATAAAATCGCCAATATTACTAATAAAGCCCGAAATAACGCACAATGATTACTTCGCAAGACGACCTTAAATAAACAATATTCCTTGACGTTAGAATGACAAGGCCAGGCCCTTACGTCACATTATCAGATTTCCTGCATTTTTTTATTGGCATAAAAAAATATTTTAACATTTTAGCTTTAAAGCTAGAACTATTATTTTAAGGTATCTAATTCAAAACGTTCTAAAAATATATTCCATACTGAAGTCTACTTCAGTATCGTAATATCAACTAAATCACCAGCTATAGGAGATAAAGCTCTTTTCATAATTTTGTACCTCCAATATTACATTAAATATTTTCGTGCTTACTTATAAACGTCTTTCAACTAGAACACTGTCTAAGCACTGTTCAAAAAAGGACAGCACTATTGTAAACAGTGTTAAACGTTAGACAGAAAATGGCAGACGTTCATAAGTAAGCCGGTTTGTATTTATATTTTGCTCCTACGCCACTTGGTCTAAAGAAAACCAACAAAAGAAACCCCCTTACTACACCCAGCCTGCGACCACAGGTCAGACGGGGCCATTCAAGAACTTTCTATGGCACTCAGCAAATAAGTCGGCAGCACTAATTAGTACATTCGGTTTCGCCCGCCGAACACACGCCTGACAAAAGGGCAAAGTTTGCGATCGCGACACTGCAACTGTAGCGATCTACAGGAAATTGAAAATGGCTGGTACATCTTTGATCAAAAGTTAGTTTTTTGTATTGCTGATTATTGATGACTACTTATTAAATCAAATCAAACCAAAACATTATTTATTCAATAAAATAACAAGGACCACTTTAAACTGTCTTCTTAAATGCTAGTGATTCTAGGTGGTGGTACCCCAGTACAAAAAGAATCTGGCAAGAAACTCGACTGGTCTTAACACTTTTTTGTATGATCTGATATTATATTGCCATTTTTGTTATGGATGCCGAGTCAAGTTGGAGCAGATTCATCCCAAGCTTTGTCATTAAAATATTCTGTTATTTTATTGCTTTAAGAGACCCCTTTTTTAATATTACGTTTTTAAATTTGCCAATCGACAAAAACAGTATATTTTCATATTAATAATTTGATCAGTTTAATGAGGTCAATTTAATCAACTGACCACTGACTTTTGATATGAAACTATTAAAACTGGTCATAAACCACATGAGCTTAGTAAAATAAATAATCATCGTTCTGAAATAGTTTATCTGTTTGTATTGAGCTGTGGCAATAACTAGCAATGCTTTGTGTTCTGCTACGGGTTCAGCGGAAAACAGTGGCTTTTTAAAGTTGATAATTATTGGTGTTCTGTGGAAGTTTCTATAATTGGTCCCGTTTGTAATGGCATTCGGAATCTGATGGTAGTTTTAATAGAACTTTACAAAAAAACTTGTTTGCTTTGTGGTTTTGTAGTACGAGTTGTTTGTATCACAAACAATAATAATTGCAAATGAAAATTGTGTTTTAAAAGAGTCTTTGCAAAGAATAGTGCATAACTATGACTTTGCTATCTGACAAGCCTTACAGCACAATTGTTAATACCTAAACTGGGGGCAGACTGCGGTAATTTGGAACGTTTGAGCCAAAGCAAAATCTAAGTCAAAACGTTATTTTGACTTATTTCGTACCGCGGCAATCTCTAAAACGAAAACGATTTAGCTCTAATTTGGATTATACGTTGATCAAACGTTGTGGGATCGCATTATTTTTGTCAGTGCTTTCAAACGAACGTTTTTGATTAAGTACATTCTTGTAGTCTGTGCTTAGAGAAATACTATAGAAGAATAATCTCTTTACACCAGGCGAGATCGTGGTCAAAAGTAGATCTTTCTACGAGTATGATAATATATTTATGATGATAAAAATGATAAAATAATAATAAAATTAAAATAGCACATAAAGCAGACCTGTAGGGCAATTGCGCTAATTGTCAACGTAATTGCCATTGAACAGATTGGTTTTGGCAAAGGTTTAAATATGGCAAATCTGAATGTGAATGATGGGGCATGAAGGTCTAGAAGACACCTATTCATTCTTGATTTCAACGACTCAAAGACCCAGATTGTAATTTTCAGGAAAGAAAGAGGACAGCAAGGTATTCCAATCCTTGGCTGTTTGCATTATAATTGTGGAAGCAAAGCGTTTTTCGTAACTAAAAAGGTATGGATGGTACTGCGCGGTACGTCTACTTGTCCTGTTGTAAAAAGGAGATGGTGGAATTAGATCATGCAATTCCTAGGCAAATTCTACAAAATTTCAGTATTTATCATTCAATTGATTAAAATAGTAATAAATAAGTATTAATAATAATACCCGACATTTCACACAGGATCATCTGGCCCCAAAGTAAGCAGAGCTTGTGTTATAGGTACAACATGACTGATAAATACTACTTATTAACTTATTTTTTTTGTAAATACACATATAATACATAATAACACCCAGACATTTGTAGGTTATTATTATTGTAGTCATTGGTTTTTAAATTTTACTATAACCTCACCTTTTCCGTATATTTAAAATAACAAAAAGCTCATAATTTCACAGCTGTTTCACCCGCCAGTTTCCTATGGGAGTTGTACCGAAACAGGCGGTGTTGGGTGTCAGCTAATTAGTGCAAGCGTTGACGCGTACTGACAGACACGTAAGGTGGGGGACCGACTAACGAGGATTCTACGAGGGACATTCCGAAGATTATACCTTATCATTTCTTTTTTTAAATGTAAGGTACTACGGATGCGTTTGAAATTTAATAGTCAATAATAATAAATAGCAAAACATAAATTAAAATAAAGGTAATTACCTACATTCAACAAACTAAAAACATAAAAAGGTTTTGTACACCGCCGACTTTTTGTTTTTTGTCTATCCTGTCCATCCAAATGTTGCCTAGAAGGGATCGCTTTTAGCTATAAGGCCGCCCATTGTACAACTGTATTGCTAATCTTTTTTTTTGTGTGTTCTCTTTGTGTACAATTAGTGTTTATCTATCTATCTAAAAAGAAAACCAACTTCATTGAATGAAATTTGAGCCCATAAAAATAGAACCGAATTGAAAACGTCCTCCTTTTTTTGTAGACGTTTCACACCACTATAAAATAGCAAGATACAAAATACCTTAACTTCGTTTAATTGGATGACATATTTTTTTCAA
Source organism: Lampropteryx suffumata (assembly GCA_948098915.1). Classification (NCBI taxonomy): domain Eukaryota; kingdom Metazoa; phylum Arthropoda; class Insecta; order Lepidoptera; family Geometridae; genus Lampropteryx; species Lampropteryx suffumata. The sequence goes on along the minus strand of OX402557.1, from coordinate 14,591,597 downwards.
TAAATTTGATTTAAAAATTAAACTACTACACCGATTTTGATTAAATTTCTATGGGACCAATCCAGAAGTATATCCATTCACATTTTTTTTTTAAATCGGTTCATAAATGTTGGAGCAGTAAACATTAAAAACAAAACTGATATGAGAACCGTCCCCGTTTTTTGAAGTCGATTATAAATACTACAGGACAATTTTATCTAGTCTAACTATGAAAACCAGACGTTTGATAGAATACTTATATATTTTTAGTTATAAATACTAAGAGTAAATTTTATTTTCACTCAAAACGGGATATTTACCATGATATATGAGTTTTTCTGCTTCTCGATATTTCGGCACAGTTGCATGCACCATGATCACGAGATAAACTGAAGTCTTTGCGGGTGGATGTTATTGGCAGACAAAACGGTCTACCCTTTTTCTCAGTCTTTTACTGCGAACATTACCCGTACTACCGGTTTCACTGTCACTGACAACTCGATCACGATTACGACACACAACACTCACGGTATCTGGACGCATAACTGGTACCTCACTTTTACGATTTCCACACATCCTCACCACCGGGTTCCAGGCTCCAGACATTATGTGCAAAACCATGATAGTTTTAAAAGTTATAATTGTAAATAGACTGGCCTGTTAGTAGTTCTGCTTTCTGCTCTTTAAGTTGGGGGTTCGATTTCCCCCCAGGTCAAATATTTTTGCGATGAAAACGTTTGTTCTGTGTCTGGATGTTCTAAAGTATCATAAGTATTTATTTAAAAATATATAAGTGTTCTAAGTAAAAAAATACGTTTTGAAAATTAAAAAGAAAACCGATTAATATAAATAAACAACTTTTATAGAGTTATAGGTAACAAATATGAAAATAATACAACTGAATTATTGTATGATTAGTTAAAAATAAGACATGCCATTAAATATCTTATCTTATTAAATTAACAGACAAAAAAGATTCACACCTTCCTTACAAACCTAGAGGTTAGGCAAGCAACGAGATTAAAATCTATATTTATATAGATTCTATAGGCTTATAGGTGTCGATTATATACTATAGTTTATAAGCAGTGACTCTCAAAGTAAAATGAACCGTGAATCACCCATAAAAAAAATCAAATTCTGAACTCACCTCTTGGTTTTCATGAAGGAAAAAAGGCATTGAAGACACAAAATAACATTCAGTTCCGATCCAAACTGTTAATATTTAAAAACAAGGTGCTAATTTATAATGAGAAGGAAGCATTTCTTTTCTATTTTTTGTCATTATAGCCTGCGCCATCCTTAGCCATCCTATCTTTGACGACCTCTGTGGAGCAGTTGGCCAAGCCCAGAGTGAGACGCAGAAGGTTGCCGCCGCGGGACAAATGTTTGTATGAACTGCAAGTATTTGTCTCGGGTCTGGATGTTTCTATATTGCATATTTTTAAATGAGGTAAAACCTCTGGATTCGCGACACCGTTACCGTCTGGAGTGAGACGCAGCCGGCTGCTGCGCTCGCCCCATTTGATTATAAACCTTAATTAACATGTTTACAGTCTACTTTTGTATGGATAAGTTTACTGAGTTAGGTTCTTTGATATAGGTTCTGTCGCAGACTAGGTTTGGATCAAGGTGGGTACACGTAGGTTTAGTATTAGTTAGTTAGTTAGTATTGGTTGGATCTGTGTACCTACTATATTATCGTAACTTTTATCTGTGTATGTGTGTGTCAAAATACATTTATTTCATTTCATTTCATTTTATTTCATATAGACGCAGCCGGCTGTCGCGCTCGACCCATTTGATTATAAACCTTAATTCACATGTTTACAGTCTACTTTTGTATGGAGAAGTTTACTGAGTTAAGTTTTTTGATATATTATCTACATTCTGAACAAAAAATATTGCATCATTTGTGTTCGTTCAGTATTTGATTGGCAGTCGCCATAATTACTGATTTTGAACTGATTTATTACTTAACTCTAACGCCCCAAAATAAGATTTCACTCGGGCGGCACTCCCGGAGTGCAACCCGATTTTTTTTTATTATATTTTTAGAGCCTACCTATTATTAGCCCGCGTTTACACTTTGGGAACCACTGGTCTATAGTATAGTTGGTCCTGGCATAGTGCTACTCTACAGTAAGTGTTTCAAAGTTGTCCTTTGTTTTTGAACTTACAATAGGCTCTGCAATTTACAATTAAGATAACAAAACAGCTATCCCCAGGCGTTCAATAACCGTTAATTGAAAATTAAAACCATTCACGTGTTCCAAAAGTATAATCACCACTATCATTAGCAACGCATCCGGAACCCTAGTGTATTAGGGATCCGCACAATAGATACGCGAATCACTCTCGAAGTGTCGCTAAAGCGTGAATAATTCTAACCCCGAACACATGTTTTGTTCGCATCAAGTAATAATAGCAGTAACCCTATTGCAAATTGGGAACGTCACAAGCTTTAGAGCGACATCGGAGTCACTAATTAGTTACCAATTTCTTGTTAGATTATTTTTGGTCTAGGGTACATTCACCTAACATGTAAAAAGACATAGATTTATATAAATCTTGATGTAAGAAGACGATTTAAATTTCCGACGATAATATTTTCAAATTAAATATGTTCCACGTCTTCTGGTACAGTGGGCTAAAACCCGGCTGAGACACAAAAAATTGCAGACTTGATTCCCGCCGCGGGATAAATGTTTGTATGATCTGCAAGTGTTTGTCTCGGATCTGGGTCCTTTACATGTATATGTATTTATTTACAAGAAATAGTATATAATTATGTAGTATATCAGTCATGTGGTACCAATAACACAACGCTCTACTTTAGGGTCAGATGATGATGTGTGAAATGTCCGGTATTATTTATTTATTGTATTTTATTTCAGGTCTTTGTGATTTTATTAAATACTTTGATTTGACTTTGATTTTTATTTCAACATGCTAAGTAGTGTCATATTGGCCACGTTTCACCATACACTGACAATAGGTGGAGCATAAAAATCACAAGATGGAAGGGTCCACGAGGAAAAGGAAATGTTGGCCGGCCAACCAGACGGCGGGCTGATGACATCATCCAAGTGGCAGGGAAGGACTGGATGAACCTGGGGAAAAGCAAGGATAAATGGAAGAAACTAGAAGAGGCTTTCACCCAAGGGGTCCTTAGTTCGTAACCAACCTAAGAACTTAAACAATTGGAATATCTATTTTGTTAGCAAAAAGAAAATAAACGACTTTTACATTTTATTCAGTTGTAATTATTTATAAGTAGTGCCATAAAGCACTACAATTTTACTACGTTCTTATGAGTCAGTGGTCAAAGCTTGTCCGAAAGCTTGTTATAGTAGGCCATGAGGAAAACATGTACATTTTTAAACAAGTCCGGGCCGACGACACCTTAACAAATTCAAATCAACACAAGCAATTGAACCACTTTGAATCGTCTTACTTGCTATATGAATTTAGAGACGATTCCGTGAACGTGATGACGTAAATATGAAAACGGATAGTAGTTGAACTTAATACAATCACAATATTTAACTTACAGTTCCCAGTATCATACATTTGATAGCAGCCAACGACTCTAAACTTAAAGAGAGTAAGAGAAGTGGCAGACAAAAGGTAGTACAAAAAGGGTCAGTCATTGAATTAGGGTAAAGGGGTCAATAGTGGGCCTGGATAGAGATGGCTGCAACAAATTGTGCTCTATTCTATTGTTAACGGTCCCTGCTGTACTTAATTGTGCTTTTGTACGCTTAGGGTTCTGTGATTGGTCATCTGACGTTTGATTTTGTCTTTGGAAATAGCACTCGTCTGCAGTGAATGGCGTTAAGTTGTAAACCCTCTGATATACGTATTTATTTAGAGTAGTTCCAAATGAAATCTATTATTTGAGCCTTTTGGAGTCGATACTCTGGGCCCGTGAGGAACAGGCCCATCGCGTTTTGAAAATTATTTCACTGTCTGGTAAAAACATTGTGTGACTTGACCTGGTTCTATCCGGTCCAGCGTATTAGCATTGCCATTAAACATGGCAATGCCGAGATACTGGGTCTCGGGGACGCTGCCTTCTGGCAGAGATCTGGATCAGTTGATCTATCCTTAAATCGTTTTAAATGGTCCTTAGATATAGTGTCCTTAGAGATGTACATTTCTGTAATTTATTTTAAAATACATTACCCTACAAAAATATTGTATTTTCGAGTTGGTATAAAGTGTTATTTTTAGGATAATATGCCTAAATCTTTAACCTCTTTGTCAGATTGTAAATTTAAAACCCCATCAGGTATGACAACGCCAATTGGCAAAAATATGAACAATACAAAACATTTCGGTAGTCTTTAATATATTTCATACTTATATAGAAATTTAAAAAGTTCGGGGGTAGCATTTAATGCAATGTCATAAGTCAGAAAACATTTATTACGATTGCAAAAGAAGAGTGCTGGGGTAATTGACATAAGATACATAATTACGTTTTTAAAACTAATAAAGTCGGTTAAAAAGAAACCGACTTCATTGAATGAAATTTGAGCCTATAATAAATTTTTAGTGGAAAGTAGATGTATTTTGTATTATATATAATATGGGTAGGGCAAATAAACGCACCGCTCCAATGAGACAGCGAGGTATCGAAGCACTTACATGTCAACATCATCGATGTATAAGTACATTTTATAAGTACATTTTTTAAATATTCGTTGATTTTTCAGCTTGACCGATTTTTATAAAGTTTATATGAGCCCACCTGTAATATAAAAAATAAATTTTCCAAATCGGTTCAGCCGTATTCGAGTAATCGGTAAACATGCATAAAAAAAAAGATTCCGATGAATTGAGAACCTCCTCCTTTTAGATAAAGTCGGTTAATAAAAAAGTCTCAGAGCCATAACACGTGCAAACTCATTCGAACCCTCTTTGCATGCGAATTCGTATGATTTCATATCGCGTTAATATCTCAATCACCACCCCTGTAAATGAAATAACCGCTTAAGTTCTGCTCAAGTATTACGAATTGACCACCTTTGTGTTATCAGAGCGTATCATTCAGCACTTCAGCGTACATTGTGGCTGGCGGACAATCGCATTAGCACACGCCTCAAAAACGAGCTTTCACCGCGAATCGCCATCCTAAATAAACAATAACAGGAGGGGACTCTGCTTTTAAACGATCTCCAGCGGCTCAGCTGACAGATTAGCTCACGCTATTAACAAATTTAATATTCCACCACTACCCAAAACTCTCAAGCCGTATCTCAAAACCATAAGGCTGATAATCCTGCATTGAAGCAGAAACTGTAATATTGCTTGCAGATGGGTTTGTCTGATAGGTGCTTATGGAGTTTTTAGGAAAGGGGCCAGATTCAACCACGTGCCAATGTGCCCCTAGGGCTATGCTTTTATGATAGTAATAGGTAGTTGCTGTACCTTCAGTTTAGTTTACATTTGCATAATGAGTTTGACGTTGGCATGGCAAAGCATGTTTTGTTTGTACAAATCGCGATGGAATAGTTGGCTAAACCTCAAAATATTGAGAAATGAAAAAATATACGGCAGAGCAAAGCGTAGAATTCCCATTTAATGATAAAGAATATGTCTTGCTTTGATTTCCAAAGCCTTAGAGGTGGTTTCGGTACAGTAGCTATGCGGAGGCCACAAGGGACACAATTATCAACACGCCCATGAATTCCAAATTGGGTTCCGATAGGAAGATACTTACTCCAAAATCCATCAGCGAAAAGCGTTACCCGTTAACTCGGTAAGATCCTCGTGGGAGCAGGAGCATATGCGCCCGTTATAATTAGCGTACAATGTTTGGCTTTACCAAATCCCTTTGGGGCGTAAATTAAGAGATTCTCGTAGGATCGGGTTAAAATGCAGCTGGTAAAGTCCGGCTTTTTGCACTATTGTCCGACCACAATTTTGTGTTTAGAAAAATTACTTTCATAATAAAATGTATTAACAGACATTTTTATTAAGAACATGCAAATTGCCTCAAGTTATTATGTAACAAATGTTTGTATGATCTGCAAATATTTGTCTCGGGTTCAAGGTCACTATGTATAATTATGTATACATAAATAAATATGTTGGTAGGTACTTACCTCATTCTAAGTGAGTGAGTTCAGACATCCTCACAGGATGTCTGGCTTATCACCTTAATTGTCGTATGTCATTTGGGTAATAAAAAAATTCAGGTATTGTTTATACTTGTCAAAATTCATTCATTCATAAATATGTCATATTTCATCAATAGGCCTGATTCTGTTGACTCTGCACTATCTAAAATTTCCTAAAAAACGAATGACCTTATATTGCTTATTTAATATTGAAATTATGTTCCTTTATTGAATTAATTTTCTTAGGATTTTCGTAGTTATAATAAACACCTACATGATGACTAAAATGAGCTAAAACGCGTCAATCACAAGTCAGTCAGTTAAAAATCGTAGTGCGACTGGTGCGTTTGTTATTTATTTCATATATTAAAGCACTACTGTTTAATGAAGGTCTGGAGTCAATCTGATGATGGAACCGAAAGACAGTCAAGGGAACTCCTCAACGATTTACAGCAATTACCTGGTGTTTGGGCTTGATTCATTTGTATTGATCAAAACTTTACACCTACTTATATGGGTTGTGACTGTCATTAGGGGTCTGATGATGAAGACGAAAGACAGTCAAGGGAACTCCACAACGTTTTACCTTGTGTATAAACATGAAGTCAGTTGTCTTTTTAGTTTTTAAAAACAATTATTATATTCCAAACTTTGATGCAAAATAAAAACGTTGGTATTTTACGAAACTTTAATTATAATTTTAGCCGAAACTACATAATCAGGGCTATTATCAAATTGAACCATACCAATTTTAAGCTCCATAAAATCAAGACCCTTCCTACCTGAGATGCCCTCTGATTCATAAGAAATCATCATCAACATTATCATTAGCTCGTGTCAGTTCACTGCTGGACATAGGCCACTGAGTCGATCTTCAGCTCTCCGCCTCCAATCCGCTGCCTTACGATTTCATCGTCCCACCTACCTAGCCAAAGGGTGCCCTACACTACTGTTGCAGACACGCGGCCTCCACTCTAGAACCAATCTGCCCCAACGGCCATCAGTTATGCGGCATATGTGACCTGCCCACTGCCACTTCAGCTTACTAATTCGTTAAGCTATGTCGGTGACCTTAGTTCTCTTACGAATAGCTTCGTTTCGGATTCGATCCCCTAAGAGAAACTCCGAGCATAGCTATCTCCATAGCTTGCTGAGCGACTATGAACTGGTGGACAAGTCGCACGGGTAAAAAAAGAAAGAAGCAGTAGTAACTATGCAGTAGGGACTTACTTATCCGGCCTTTTATGTATCACTTACATCCCTAAACTCGGACGGCTTTCAGATACATTTGCTTTAAAGCTTGGACTCATATCACCTATATTTGTACGCTTACTCGTATTTGCTTGCCCTTGTTTCTAATCCTTGTCGAATTTATGAGAGCTTGATGTTTTGAGCTCTTGGAAAGATATTTTATGAACAATCTTAGCATTAGCGGATTGCGGATTAACAAATGACCTAAGGCAACATGTGTTGGGACTTAAGGTTTAATCACAGAATTTAATTGAAATTTCAGAAATAATCTGTCATATGTATTGTATTTACAGAAATGTTATGTTATAAATGTAATGAAAAAAAATAAAAAATGCGTGTCTCGTGGAAAACTCGGTTGGGACGAAATTGTTATCGTAGTATATTATTATTGATAAACGTATTATATTATTGATTAACAAATACAAATAAACATTTAATTGTAGATAATTCAGTTCATTCGTTCATTTGTTATCTAATTAATTCATTCATGTCACCCTATGGATAACCGTCTACACTAAAGAAAGGGTCGTGACGCAAATTCGTGACGGAAAAATCTCACACTCTTTTTCGTCTAGCCTCCCCCCCCCATCCGCCAAGTCCGTACCGAGCGATAAGGAATTTCGTTCCAATAAACTGCATATAAAACAGTTAAACTACCGAACTACGAATTAAAGATAGTTTAACTGATACAGATCTACCAAAGGAGCAGTATCCCCAAGACACTGGTGGCATTGCCGAGTTGAATGGTAATGCTAATACGCTGAAAAAGCTAGGAGCTCTTCAGTCACTCGACGTTTCTACAAGACCAATCGTTGATATTGTATTAAAACGCTTTAATGTTAAAACGTCCAATCGCAGCCCGTCCTCAGACGATTCAGCTCTGAACAAAGCGTTCCGCATCGTTATACCAATACCATTATACAAAATCTCATTCACCAGCTATCTGACGTCACACGTGTTGATTTTGTGAACGGGGTCTCGGCAAGAGACAATAATATAAATATGTTAATACGTGGACAGAGATGTGCAAACAAGATTACTTGTGTAAATGTTGAAATACGTAATTTCGGGGTTCATAAATGTATTAACAAAAGTGTTTAATACGCTTAATTTCCATAAGTACTTATTACTAGTAGATCTGTGAAATATAAATATAAATTTTTCTACTTTTTCAACACCCTTTGACCCCCACTTTGAAAAATTTCCAAAAACTGAATCGACAAAAAATTATATAAAATGCGTGTCTCGTGTAGTTATAGAACCCGCTCACAAAATTTCACGTGAATCGGTTTAGAAATGTGACCTGTAGAGGAGACATCCGGACAGACGGCGGACATACGAAAGCATTTTCGCCTAAGCTGAAACGGTGTCTCCGTTTCAGCTCGCTTCGCTTGGTCAATAAACTATAGTTTTCTTTTGAATTTAAAAAGTTCGTGTCCTGTTGCATAATTATGTACACGTTTTTGCTAAGACTACAAAGTGAATTTTCTAAGGATAAGCTTTTATATTTTAAAATAATAATACCAAACAACTGGCTGTAATTAAAAGTTCTGAACATAACGCTGCCTCACGCGATCTCCGCTAGAAACGAGTTGGTAACTTATTATTATAGCCAAGTTTGTATTTTAACTCGTTAAATTTATTGCGTCTTACCGCAAAATAATGCACCAAATTTTATAAGTAAAATCGTGTGAGCTTTGAGCTTGCATGTCCGTATAGAGTTTCCAGACGATATAACATTTTGTAAGTATTCGTATCTGTCAGACTCTCTACGGATTTTATGAAGTAGGTAATACCTAATTTAAATATAAACTAGCAGTCCCGTTAGTGACTTAGTCTATACCATTCTCAAATCTACTTGAAAACACACAAAAAAAATCATCAAAATCAGTCCAGCCGTATAGCCGTTTAATTATAAACACACGCACAGAAGATGTATATAAATAAAGATTTATTTTACATGCTGATTTTCCAGACCAATATATACATTTTTACACTTGAAATGTACAGTACTTACATGGCATTTTTATTAAATATACATTTTAGTACTCAGAGAAAATAGCCATCAGTCAGAAAGTAATCTGTCTTGAAATAGCGCGGCGCGCGGTAGAGCCAGCTGCGACGCTTCAGAGATGCGACAACAATTAAAATATCCGGCTAATGGACCTACAGGAATCTGAAACACGTTAATGAACATATTGCTTTCTTGTTCTTTTTTGTTCTTGCAAGGTACATTAATCATATCGACAGTTTTGTCGTTCGATACGCTTATTTAATTTGTGCGGGAAGTCATTTTAACAACACCAAATTTGTGCTTAGCTCCTTGCTATTTATTATTATTAATACCTCGATTTTCCTAAAAATTGTTAATTTGTCATAGCCCTTGTTATTTTTAGCTTTAAGCTAGTTTTTTTGGTGAACTCTATAATCGAAATACAAACTATGAATATTATAGCGGCGTCACGGAATACCAGCGTTATAAGAGTGTTTTAACGTAAGAATAACCTATGCCATACTATACCTATGACCACCGATTTTGTAATGAACTTGCTTACCTACCTACTTGTATTTTTAGTATTATTATAAGTACTTTTATGGTATCAGAATGTGACACAAAATAATCTTTTCTTTTTTAAGTGATAACGTCTAGTAAATGATGAATCAATGAATCGATGAACACCGACTGCAAAGGAAAAAAGGATTACTTATTTCCCGTTACGTTAATTGTCCCGTTACGCTCATTGTTACGCTACGCTTATTGTAACGTTACAATCGGAGCGAGAGCGCATAACATAACATAACATAACATAATATTTTTTATGACGTTGTCACGTTAAACTATCGACCGTAAACCGACTTTACAGACAACAAATGTTTTTTTCTTTCTTTTTTTTCTAATGTAGGTAACTCGTACATACACGTAAGTATCGAAACTGAGGTATAAATAATACGTAGATTTTCTCGTGCCTCATATTGTAGGTATTTATTTCTAAGCGTTATCTAATTACAAAATGCTTGAGTGCTTTGTATAAAACATCAAAGCGATAATTCAATTTTTATCAAATCAAACCCAACCCTCGCCTATTTCACAGTGATTGTTTCAACCCCATATTTGTACCCCATATAATATCGTATTCGAATGATAATTCAATAGCAGAATGGTTTGTAGAGACTGGATTATATGCAACTACATATTTGGCTGTTTTTTAAGCGTCAATAGAATGAAGAGTCAATACTCTTTTTATGGAATTCACAGCCGTTTTACAAAATTAGTTGCTTTTGTTAATAAAAGTTGGCTACTGACTTGTACTCATATATATTTGTGAGATAAGATAACCCAAAATTTTAATATGTTACAGTTGTAATTCTGTGTTTAAAATAATTGTATTAAAAACTTATGAACTTAAAATAACCTTAAATAATATTTTGCCACATTACAAATTTAATATATATATGAATATTTTATTAATTCCACTTTATATGCATATAATTCGCTCTCTAGTGATTTCTGAACCCAATATTTGCGGGGTCACGATAAAATAAATATAATCCGTACGCGCATACATTAATTCTCCACGGTTCACATGGGACAGCTTATTTCAAGCCTATAATTTATTCAGTAGATAAACTACGATGAGATTAGCGCCTAGAAACGTAATATAAAATTGAATTTATGTGGTTCAGCTTATCACTAATGTGGATAGGCGCGTGTCTGTGGAACAACAGGCTATCTCTATCTGATTAAGGGCCATTAGAAGTAAAATAAAATTTGAGATGATTTACGGAGAGAAAATTCACCCCAGATCTCAAAACAATTTAATGCTTAATTCAATTTAGAAGGAGATTGAGTTAACCCATTACTTTAGGCATTTCGAAGAAATAGTTACAATGTGGTTAGAGATAACAAAATTTAAAGAGAGATACATTTTGTATAAATTGAACTGTTTTAGATAGAAGTTACTAATTCGTTTTATTTTGGCATTTTTTTATGCTTATTTACATTTTATATTAATATCTAGGTATTAAACTGTAGTAGATAATTCTTTTGAACTATCGCTACGCAATAAACGTATTAAAGTTTTTGGAGCTTTTGAAATGAAAAGATATTAATTTATTTGCTCGAAGTATGGTATAAGGTTCTTACATAATAATGGTCTCACACACTTCGGCGTTGTCCGACATGCAAACATCAACATGGTAACCATGAGATAAATATATTATTAATTAAAACTATACATAAAATATATATAAAAGGTCTACATCAATCCCTACTAATATTATAAATGCGAAAGTAACTCTGTCTGTCTGTCTGTCCCGTTTTCCGCATACATTTTTTGTAGGTAACACGCGTGCGAAGCCGCGGGCAGCAGCTAGTATTATATATGTAAGCAGTTTATCCAGAATATCAAGAGATACATGCAGTTTTTCTTAAATTGAATTGAAAAGTTTTTGCAGTCTTATCTTGAAATTTTAATGAAATAAATGAGTAGAGACACTTCTAAAACTAAATAAACATTTCACCAACAAACAAGCTATATTCAGAATATACAACCGAATTTCGTATTTGTGGACGGAAAGCAAACAGTAACTGGGACAAAGCATTATGAAGCTTCTGTGTCCAATATTCAGTTACTGTGCAAACACGTAACCCATCGAGTTGGTCTTGGGTTACGGTTAAGTGAGTCGACCACCGCAGTGCCATAGCTAAGATGGGTTTTACCTGGTTCACTCAAACGTTAACATATTAATATGTCGTGGGAGAAACTATTTCTTTGTAAATTAGGTGTAACAGACTCTAGAAAGAAATTTACAAAGAAAGAGTTTCTCCCAATACTTACTTAAATTATAACCATCATGGTTCTTTTACCACCGGTTAAATACAATTAATAGTCCATTTCCAATTTAACTTTAATTGGAAAACTGTTCCGTCCGATACAGCAGAGTATTTTATTAATGTGAATAATTACATTAACAGTATTCAGATTTAGCTTTTGCTAATATTGCGAGAGATTGCTCTGGCCAAATTTCATGATTATAGTTCAACAGGAAATACCCCATAGGTGTCGAAATATTAATATAATATGGTAAAAATAAATAAATATTGCCGGACATTTCACACATCATCATCTGATCGTAAAGTATGCATAGTTTGTGTTATGGGTGGGTATTTTATTAAACCGACTTCTAAAAAAGGAGGTTTCTCAATTCGACCATATCATATTATATACGCTGTTTTTTACGTGTTTTCGATAACTTCGTCTTTTTTTTTTTATTCTTTTTTAATTAGAAAAGAGATATCCCAAGGGTGGTACCACGATAAGGAAACGAGGATCTGATGATGGTATACCAGAGAAATTGAGGGGAACCTTATAAAAACTAGTGCCTTTGTAATTTTTTTTCATTAAGTATTTTAATCACTACTATTTAATGAAGGTCGATCTGATGATGGAGCCAAAAGACAGTCGAGGGAACTCCTCAACGATTTACAGCAATTACCTGTTGTTTGGGCTTGATTAATTTGTATTGATAAGAACTTTACACCTAGATGGGTTGTGACTGTCATTAGGGGTCTGATGATGAAGACAAAGGGCAGTCAAAGGAACTTCCAGACGTGTTGTAATGTTAGTAAGAATCTACTAAGAACAACATATGTCAGTTTTCTTGTTTTCTGATATTGCTGTTAACTGATATTATCAAACTGTAGCGGTCGCTTAACATAAAGTGCACCAGCTGAACCTCTTATTTATAAGCTGTGAGAGAATATTCCATTAAATTGTTTTCTTTGCCAAACTATCCGTCTTACACAACAAATAATGGCCCTTAATGGCGGAAAGACAAGGATGAACAAGCCCAACACATGAGTTATTAACAAAAAGGTGTAAACAATGATATAGCTGTTAGTTATTTCAAACAGTATTAAAACGTGTGCTAGTCTGTGTGTGTGTGTAACATTAAAATACATAAAGACCATGTACTTACTATATACATACATTAGAATAACCTATCCTTAATCGTACTTATATTATAAATGTTTTTTGGTGCCTAAATCATTTTGCAATGGAAAGTTGGTATACTCAGTATAATTATGTTTTAAAAACTAAAAAGAAAACCGACTTAATTGAATGAAATTTGATCCCAAATCTAAATACAACGATTATATTTTACGAATTCAAATACGTATTAAGAAGCTCCTAATTTTTTGAAAGGCGGTTATAAAAGTCTTATTTACGCTTTATAGTAAATTATTCGGAACTTTCAAATACGAATTGAGAAACTCCGCCTTTTTTGGAAGGCGGTTATAAAAGTTTTGATTTACGCTTTTTAGTAAATTTTTCGGAACTCGTAAACATCAATGGATGGTGGAAATTTTGATTTAAAAACCAAACTACTAAATCGATTTTGAAAAAATTTCTATGGGACCAATAGGAAACCAATTCCTTGACAAATACAAATACAAATACAAAAAGGTTTTGACGTGAGAAAATATTTTTTCAAATCGGTTCATAAATGACGGAAATATGGTGTATAAAAAAGAAGTTGAGAACCTCCTTTTTTTAAAGTCGGTTAAAAATAACACAGACAACTTTTTAATAAGTACTTAACTAGTCATTTCAAACCAGTAAAGTGCAATAAAGAAGGCATTTGACCGACATATTTACTTTGAAATCGTGATTTTCGTAATAATCATAATCGTTTCATAATCGTGATAAACTGTTTAGTTTATCTCGTGATCATGGCGCATGCAACTGTGCCAAAATATCGAGAAGCAGAAAAACTCATATATCATGGTAAATATCCCGTTTTGAGTGAAAATTATGTGCAAAACCATGATAGTTTTAAAAGTTTCAAATCGTGGTTGGCCAATTACTTAAAAACTATGCAACCAACGTATATAACCTTGTTAATAGTTCTAAAAAATATCCTGCTGTCTATTATATACTTATGCCGGTTATGATAAGGCCTACATATTTAAGCCTTTTGCAGTCAAAACCCGTGGGGAACAGGAGCCCACCGCGTCTTTAAAATTATCTCACGGCGTCTGGTAGATACATTGCTTGACCCAAGAGCTGGCTCCTTACTGGCTCAGCGTATTAGAAATGCCATTCAAGATTGCAATGCCACCAGTGTCTTTGGAACGCCTTCTGGCAGTAATCTGGATCAGTTGAGCTATCTATAAATCGTTTTAAGCGCTCTTTAGATAGCTCAACTGTATCGCATGTATTTTATATTATTCTGTACATTTCTATAATTATTTTTGTAAATAAATATATACCTATAAAAGAGTATAGATACCTGACTGACTGATTCATCATCGCCGAGCCGAAACCGTTGATGCTTGAAAGCTGAAATTTGGAAGGTAGCATCCTTTTACAGCAAAACCACCCATGGTGGCGGGATTTTTGAAATTCAACCCCTATGAGGATTGAAAAGGGGTGAAGACGAATATTTGAAACTTTTTAACGCGTGGTGCGATTTGGTTGAAACTTGATATGAATAAATAAAATGCAAAATAAATGAACACGTGTTTCAGGATTTTTCAAAATAACTCTCATAAAAGAGTCAAATGGGGTATTAATGTTTGTAAGTAAACTTTTTAATGGGTGGTGTAGGGTATGATTGGTTTCAAGCTTATCAATAAAATTTGGCAAGGAAATAAATTGCATCCAAGGGAAGGATTCCTTTTAAAAAAAATGCGTACGAAGTCGCGAGCAATAGCTAGTCTATTATATACATTATTAATCTTTAAGTTCATTGTATGTTGAATCTGAAGCAGAAAGAAATAAAGCACTCAGTATTTCTCACCGCCCTGAAATAGGTTAACGATCGAAATGGTTTTAATTGATGTCATCAAGAGGATACTTAAACAGCTCATATAGACAAGAGGCCCTCGAATGAACTAATCGCTATTAACTTTAATCGATGATTTAATATCCGATGAATTCATGAAGTTTTCTTATGTTATCACTAGCTATTAAAAACCAGTGTGGTGAAAGGATTAAGGCTTCCTCAAAGGCTCAAAGGCTCAAAGGCTTCGTGCATTTGGCACATGTGATACCCATAACACAAGCTCTCCTTGCTTTGGGGCCAGATGATGCTGTGTGAAATGTCCGGTATTATTATTATGTCTTGACTGAGTTAAAAAAAAACACATAACTGCGCGAAAAGTTAGTGCCAGCACCAAATAAACTGGCTACTTCCGGATCAAACACGGTTTCGCAAAATACCTAACAGAAAGTTTCACTGTGGACACGAAATTGTCTTGGCATGTATTTTTATAAGCTTTTACGATCAGAATTATTATTGTTGTAGTTAACGGTTATTGCAACAACTGTAATGTCGGTAACAAATTAAAAAGGTACCTTATAACTACTAAAATAATATGACTAAGCATGTGTTATACTATAAGATTCAGACACAAAACTAAGCGTCATCTTACGCTTTCGTTTGTCTAAATTCAGGAAGCGAGTCTGAATAATATTAACCTTAGCACCCGCACTATAGAGCTGCAGCTATTTTCCTTTAAGAGATTAATTGGCAATTTGTGACGTCAATGGTCATTTGTTTAGGGGGCAGTTAGTCCACAGGATATAAATAAACGTGATGAGGTTATGAACACCATAAATTACAGTGACATAGATAAGAATTACGACACAGTAAAAGTCATCCTGTCTTAGCTTGAATGCGCATAAAATTATAAGAGTTGACACGATGAGACAAAAGATATGAGTGTTTTTATAGATACAAATGAACTAGTGTAGTTTTTGGTGCAACTCAATGCAACTATATCATTTTGTCGCGAATAAAGCTTTTATAACATTTAGGTTTGCATTTAATATAAATAAATACAATTTATATAACACACTAGCTGGTGCCCACGACTTCGTCTGCGCAGGATTAGAACTTGTGTAATTCTAACGGTTTTTACAGCGCACGCCAGAATAGCTCGCAGGTGTTAGATTTTTTTCCTTCATTCTTGTCACTTATCGTTATATTTTGGACATTTCAAACAATATATTTATAAATTATAGCCTATGTGTCAAACTGATGTGTAAGCTATATTATTGTAAAGTTTCATTAAAATCCATTCAGTAGTTTTTGCGTGAAAGAGTAACAAACATACAGACAAACTTTCGCGTTTATAATATTAGTAAGGATTAAACGGATGGATAAATATTTAGTACAATTCTACCAATCTATTCCCAATGAGTTAGACACGATGCAGATTGGCGGAATAGTACTAAATATATATCCATCTGTTTAATGTTTTGTAATGTCACGTCTGTATCAATTATTTACAATTTATATCTAAATATGGAAGGACAAAGCACACGACACCATTTAGCCCCAATAAATTTTCTGACAAAGGGTTTTTTATGCTCAGAGTAATATATTTAAAGATATGTTTAGAAACCGATCAATATATAAAATACTATAGAAACAGTTGTCACTAAAGAGCCGATTGTTATGATTTATAGTCAAAGTCAAAGTCTAAACATTATTTATTCAATAAAATCACAAAGACCACTTTGAATCGTCTTCTTACATGCTAGTAAATCTAGGCGCCGGTTCCTTCTAACCCCAGTTTAAGGAGAATCCGGCAAGACTTGTCTGGTCTTAACAATTTTTTGTATAATCCTTGCCAATTTCGTTACGGATGCCGAGTCCAGCGTCCCTACGAGTTAGTTGGATAGCCTAATCTGCATCGAAAAATATGGTAAAGTTTCCTGACTTCGAATCTCCTGTATAAAACCTATAGTTATCATGACCATTCAGTTACATGTATCGACGTACCTACACCCATATTGTTGGGTATGGGTACTAAACCTTATTGTTGCAAACTCTCGCAAGTTGAATGACAATGAACCAGGATAGTTCTAACTAGGGCACTGCTATTCTCTAGGAGAGCTTCTGAATTGAACCAATCAGTAGAGATTCCGAACAGATGTTACACAGTGCGCTAAAACTATGAACAAGTTTGAACAATTGATAAAAATGAGAATTGTCCTATAAATATTATCTATTTTATAATATATACTAATTTATGTTTGTTTGTAGTTCAATAAAGATGTATTTTAGGGAACTTTGTATATATTAAGGGTCTATTTTTACACGATTTCAAAAAAAATCTCAATTCGACGGTATCTTTTTTTTAGGAATGTTCACCGATTACTCCAGACGCCTGAACTGATTTGGAAAATTCATTTTTTTTGTTTCAAATGGTTTATTATGGCATCCTATATTATATATAAACAAAATATATCTACTTTACACTAAACATTTTTGACGTGGTAACGTCTTATAAATCGATGAACGCCACACGTTAAATTGTCACGTTCCGCCTGAGCCGAGCGTGCAAGCGAAAGCGCGGAACAAGCGATAGAGAGGTACGATCGGCCTAAGCGTTCGGCCTGTGACGCATCTTAAAAGGAGAAAAGTATGCAATTTTTCATCAATGTTTTCTTATGACGTTATCAGGTAAAATTATAGTCCGTTAACCGACTTTTCAGACAACCATTTTTTATATTCAATGAAGTCGGTTTTCTGTTTAGTTTTTCAAACGTAATTATATAATAACACATTATTATAATACGTTGTTAAATATACGGACAGAGCATACTTTAACGTTACGATAGCGAATTATTTCATTATAACATAAAGGGGTATTCAGTTACCTAATAGAATATTTTTCAGGCAAAAACTTGTATATTAATAAAACAGAAAAAGTAAGCAAATAAACATTTCGTTCTCATCTTCTCATAAACAAATTTGATTATGCGCTACCTAATTAGAATAAGATTATTGACCGGCTCAGGACATTAACTTCATCAAGACTTTCATTAAGTTCTCACAGCTAAATATAAGCAAAACAGGTCAGATATTATACACATCAATGAGCTAAGTGGCAGTGGGACTTGTAAGCATTGGGTTCCGCAACCACATAATTTTTCATCAACACTTGCACGAATAAATTTAAAAATTTAACAATGGAAATTTCGGTTAATTAGTTAACATTGCCAATTAATATACAATGCCCTTAGTGGTCTGGCACGCATCCATATAATGATGTCGACCAATTGGAATATATTTTTTTTTGTTTTTTTATTGATAAGATATAGTAAGTAGAGAAGTAAGTAGTAATTCGAATGAGAGTTGTTCATGTATTTCAATACTAAATGAACACAAAATTCATTAGATATTTTTAATGAATTTTGTAATGTTTATTTAATAAAATTGCACGGGTCACATCGAGGAGCTGTCGCACTAAAATCTACACAACGATCATAAGATTAATATTTTGGGTAATATTATGTTAGCATTTTATCGTTTCAACTTTTATAGTACCCCTTTAATAATGAATTAATAGTTAAATATAATAGAATCAACGTTTAAAGCAATCGTTCTTAATTCTTAATAACGTTCTTAATAAAATAAACGTTGTAGTATAACATTAGA
Source organism: Lampropteryx suffumata (assembly GCA_948098915.1). NCBI lineage: Eukaryota > Metazoa > Arthropoda > Insecta > Lepidoptera > Geometridae > Lampropteryx > Lampropteryx suffumata. The sequence goes on along the minus strand of OX402557.1, from coordinate 14,572,785 downwards.
CCCGCGGCGAGAATCGAACCCGCAACTTTGCGTCTCAGCCGGACCTTAGCCCACTTCGCCACAAAGGTATAACGGGTAATCTACTTATCGTGTCACATGTTATTGGGAACCGTGTGGTGAAAGGAGAAGTGCGCTTCAGAGACTCCTTTCGTGCAATAAGGTTAAAGACTGGTAAAGACCGGTAAAGACTGATAAAGACTGTAAAGTCTGATAGTAAAGAATGATTACGTTATGGGTAACTTTAATACGTTTGTAAATACCAGTGTTTCTCAAATTCCGACTCACGAATGTTTTGCAAATGAAAAAGTAAATATTATTTTGGAAAAATCGAACTTTGTCCAAAGAACCCTAAACCATTATGGCTACCACTTAGTTCTCGCCGCCAAAGATATAATCTTAGCTCATCTGCGGTGACTCAAACCTGATGCAAAATAAAGAGACATATTTTCAATTATCCCGCGCCACCGAGAACGCAATCAGATTTCTCGTAAGAATAACATATAATTTTTATTTGATTGTTTATTTTCAAAGCTATAATGGACGGTAGAAACTTTTTAAGTACGTATCTTATCTGATGAGTTTATTTTCTTGTAATGGTGCAGGTAATTGGTTGGAATGAAGTTTACATTTATTGCTTTTGGGTTTGTGAAAGCCTACATGAAAATGAGACAATCTGATAAGACGGATGTCAGAACTAAATTTTGAATCTAGTAAGAACGATAAATTGTATATCTTAAAAGTAGAAACCTACTAGGAGGAGCTTACTGCGGCAGAACTACGTCATTTATGAACCGACACAAACTATCTTAGTTTGGGGCTAGATGGAGCTAGATGTGCATTGTCCACTTACATTTCTATTCATTTAATAAGAATGGTCTTTGGGTGGCTTATTTGCTTCACAAGGTTTGGCTAACTTATACGAATGAAGTTGTAGTAATACTTAAACTTAAACTTAATTCAAATCCATAGTTTTGGGCTCAACAAATAGTTGGGGACATTCGTATGGCGGGTCTCAAAGAGTCGATACCGCTGGTAATTATGAATAGCTTCGAGTAATGATACCACTTCTGATTTATCGTGTCTTATGGATGAACGTTATATAGTGGTACCACGGGTTAGAATCATGTGAGAATGGCGTTTCTAATGCTGTCGTTAAATCCTATTATTGGATGAGAAAAATAATGACAGGAGCGCCAAAAAAAGCGCTGTTTTTTCATATACCTATTTGAAGACTTCCTTAGTTTTTTTAAACGAATAGAATCAGAATATCATGTGGTAGGCAATGACTTTTTATACTTTTATTCTGTGTATTGGAAGTTAAGGATACACTAGTCATCGGCATAAACTCGTCAGTGGGTACAGCTAAAATAAATGCTATTTCAACTAGCATAATCTGAGAAAAGGATAACCAAATGCACGAAGGATATTGATGAACAATAAGGAGACAGTATAATGATGATTTATAGTCATATAATTACATTAGACTGATTTCTGACAGACAGAGCCTGACATAAAACGACCGTGTAGGTATAAATCATGAATTGGGATTAAGGGTTCTCATGAAAATACTAATAAATGTATCTATTTCAAATAGAATTATTTGAGCTCTTGAATGAATAAACTATGCTTTATTAAATACTATTTATACTATAATTAATAAACTATATATTTATTTACGCCTGATGATTTGCTAAAATAAGTCTTGTTATACAGTTTTTTTATGGATTGTAGCTTTCAAACCCATATTTTTTTACGACTCTGTTGAAAATACAAGCATAGGTTAAGACGAGACAATTGATAGTCACTCTTAGTTTCAGTTGTTCAACATCAAATGGTTGTGTGATCTTTCGACATTTGTATGGAAAGATAAACGACTAGATTACTCTTAAGTTCTGTGCACATGAAGTATAGATATTTTATTAATTTTTATGACTTGAACATTACCTTTAATTGTGTTAACCTTGTAGTTCAAAAATAATCCCAACAATCATTTTTTATAATATAAGATCCCATTTTATATAAAATAAGAAATGATGACGACAAGACGCGACTTTGAGACATCATAATAAAAAAAAATATAAACACTTGAAAAAAATGGAAAAATTGACATTATTATGACACATGACATTAGCGAAGAAAATTACTTCCATTATAGGAAGAAGAAGAAAAAGATGTCATACTTTACTTAACACACTCTAAAATTCCTTCCTTTTGAGTCAGTGGCTTAATCTGATGACGTATAATAATAAATCTAACTTTTGACTATTCTGTTATTTGTGCATCTTTGGCTATGCGTGTTTTATTACATTAAATACCGCCAATTCTGCCGCTCGCTCGATGTCACACTTGCTTGATTAATAGTCGGATTATCCAAGATTGTGTTCGAAGCTTTATCCATTTGTATTTGATTTAGTTTTGATATAATATTAGACTTGTTATAAGACCTGTATGTATTTTTCAATAAGGCTTATAATGGGAAGCTCATTTTTAATTTACTTGGACAGTCCAATTTTGCAATAAACTTTTTTATTTTAAATTAAAAGTAGCAGTAGTAGTAGTAGTAGCGGGTAACTTTTAATGTTACTTACCTACACTTACCCTGAAGAGTCAGAGTTGTATATTATTATAAAAAAAAAAAAAACAGAGTTGTATAGTTTACATGGCTGTTGTATAGTGTCACTCAAATGAGTAGGTATGTTCATTGGCGTCATCAATAAAACTGCACATTGTGTATTGCAGGAAATAGGCAATAAAAGTCTTAGTTCCTAATAAAGGCTGTTATCGCGTCCGCTACGTAGCGGTGGTTACGATACTAAGATGTTCCTATTCCTACATAGAAATGAAAAATATCACTCTAATAGTAGTTGCCGGTTTTAAAAAGGAAAACCTTAAGCTCACAGCGAGGCTTTACTTTATGATAACTCGTAATTAATGTTCCTGCATAGTGCTTTATTGTCCTGAAGTTTGAACGATGCGCGGACGGATCCAGGATTTTATCTACACGGGGTATTTTCCATTTATTGGCCGAGCGAGCGTGAACTTGTGTCTCCGTTTCAGCTTAGGCAAAAATGCTTTCGTATATCTGTCTGTCCGGCCGGCGTCTGTCCGAATGTTCTACTCTACAGGTCGCATTTCTCAACCGATTCTCGTGAAATTTTGTAAGCAGGTTCTATAACTATATATAATTTATTTCTCAATTCAGTTTTTGTTTTTTTTTTCAAAATGGCGGAGATATGGGGGTTAAAAACGTAAAAAAGATATATTTCAGTCATTTCGAAAAATGTTCGCGAGGTCTACGGCTCACAGAGACGCTAGTTTATTAGCTAGGAATTATTGGCGGAGATAAAGTTGTCGTAAAGTAATTGACAAACAGGTGGAACAATAGATTTGTCTTTGCTTTTTTCCGTGATCTATAAGCAGCTTCCTGTACCAATAGTGTACGCTATAGTGTATTATAGTGACTGGACTGTCAGTTTAGTTGGTAGTAGCTTTGCTTTTAGCGCCGTAGGTTGTTGGATAGATTCTCGCCCAGGACAAACATTTGTGTAATTAGTTTTTTCTAGTTAAGCAGTTTATAAGAAGGATCATACTAAAAGCACTGTAAAATCTTCTCGGACTTGAGTTGGAGGAGAAATTTATATCTAAATTCAACTAGCATGTTAAACATTTTAAAGTAATCTTTATATTGAATAAAAATATTTTTGATTTGATTTGATTTAAATTTACATTTACATATTACATACAATTACATTTACATTACATACGTTATGGAGACGACTGCGATAGTCTTTAAATTATTGGGGGTTAGTCCCCCTGCTGACTAACAGAAGAGCTAGCAATAGAGAAGGAAAACTTGAAACAAGCCCGGCTCCGTACCAGCCGTTATTGTGGGTACCTAGGAAGGCCTGCGTTTTCAAACATAATCCTAGGCAAAGTGACGTCAGTGGAGAGGAAACTTCACCCACCTCAGCTTGCTGGAGTGGATTCATGAATGAAAGTTTTCAATTGCAATTAACTGCCCTGTAACTTTACTAACGCCAACTAAATCATCTTCAGCAGATGAACAAAGGCCAATGATGACATACATTACACATCAAACAATTGTGTGACAGAACTCAGTTATTTTTTTTTAAATAAAGGTTAGCAAATAAAAACTACTTGCCCCCAGCAACAAACCTCGAGTCCGTGCTCTATCTAAATTATGGGCCGACGACGTCGCATGTGAGTCTTCTTAAATAAATTATATGAAAAATGTGTCAGGTTTAATATTGTTGAATGCAATGTCAGCTCGCCTGAGCTCTGGGAGGTAATTTACTATGCTAGACAAATCTCAACAATTTTAATACACGGATATTATGTTTGTTGTTTTTTTATATATTGTTTGAGTTATATATTGTAATGATAGAAATTAACAACTTATTTCAGAGAAAAATGGGTGAGACTGAGAACACAATGATTAAAAATGTTAAGCCAGCATTTTTACCCAATAACACACCCTGTCTTCAAACTAACTCATATTTTTATTTATAATGCGATAGTTTGTGAGTAGGTAAATACTTAAATAATGCCGGACATTTGGCACAGCATTATCTAGCCCCAAAGTAGGCAGAGCTTGTGTGATGGGTACCACATGACAGATACACTGGTAATATACGGAATATCACCCAGATCGAGACAATTTGACGATCTCTAGCGCAATGGGTCAATGCCCGGCTGAGACGCAAAAGGTTACGGGTTCGATTCTCGCCGCAAGACAAATGTCTGTATGGTCTGCAAGTATTTGTCTCGTATCTGGGTGTTTTTATGTATAATATGTATGTATTTACAAATAAAAAGTATGTAAGTAGTATATCCGTCATATCCATAACACAATATCAGCCAGAACACAAGCTCTGCTTACTTTGAAGCTAGATGATGCTGTATGTATTTTTATAACATTTGTCCTGAGGTAGGAATCGAACAAGCACCTTCTGTGTCTCAAACGAGCCTTCGCACACTGCGTCATAGATGTCGTCAAGATAGTATATTGTAAGTAGCCACTGAACAGATTTGGATGAATAAATAACTTGGAATCGGCTACTTACGGTCCCCTTATTACGTAACTCGCAACAACACTTGCAAATTTCACAATCATTGCTATCTAACACTCTTTTTGTAAGTACGATATCTTTGCTATAAACGTATTTTCGCCTCTAGGTGGTTGACAGGTGGGTAAAAGGAAGCGGTTAGCTTCAATTATAAGAGTTTTTTTTAATTCTGACTGAATTCGAGACTGAGTTCGGATATACTGTCGTTTTGCTATTGCTGTCGGTACTGCTACTTAAATTTAATAAACATACGAGTATGTTCAAGCTTTTATCTGAGCGAAGCCGCGAGCGAAATCTTGCTTTACCATAATTATAATAACCTTAGGCATTATTACAGGAGACTAACAAGATATTTAGCAAGGAGGCAAATATAGCTGATTACCATATTTAAATAAAAATGTACAAGTTACAACCACATTCACATTCCTACATCAAATAGTAATAAAGCCACGTTCTCACAATTTCTTTTGCACATGTGTTAGAGATAATATGGGCCAAACATCTGTTGAGCAGATGCCAAAGCATAGCGAAATAATAACCGCTCATACCGGGCTACTATCAAAACATCTCCTGCGATGATTTTTATTTTTATTGAACCTTTGCATAAACATAATTTATCGTTTTTGTAAACTTAAAGGTTGTAATAAATATTGACCACAGAACTAAAAAACATTGATATAACTTCTAAAACTATCATAAATATGATTTTGAACATAATTTTGACAATAATTTTGACGACCTCTGTAACGCAGTGAGTAGTAACGCAGTAACGATTCCCGCCGCGGGACAAATGTTTGTATGATTTGCAAGTATTTGTCTCGGGTCTGGGTGTTTCTATGTATAATATGTATGTATTAAAAAAAAATAAGTATAAGAAGTATAAGTAGGTACATCAGTCATGTGGTACCCATAACACAAGCTCTACTTACTTTGGGGCTAGATGATGTTGTGTGAAATGTCCGGGATTATTTATTTATTTATAATTTTAACTCTAAACAGGACATTAACCGATATATGAGATCATGGTGCATGCAACTGTGCCGAAATATCGGGAACCAGAAAAACTAATAGGTTGGGGAAAAAGTTTCTTCGCATTTTTTAAGAAAATTCAAAACATTTTTTAATATAGTTTTTTTACATTTATCTAAAGTATGTAGGTACTATTTTGTTCGATAACTGTAGGTAGGTAGTGCCATCTTGTAGGTAGGGACATCATCCCATTGCTATAGAAATTTTGGGACTTCTGATCAAAATACCGCGACAAGTGGTTTTACCAGTCCTCTCGTGATGTTAACCTGACACTGCCTAAAGAATTCTGAAGAGACCGAAACAGGTAGAAATATGAAGGTGCAAGGTCAGGACTATACGGCGAATGCATTAACAACTCCCAGCCAAACTCTCTTTATTTTTGCGGAGTGGCTAAAGATGTGTAAGGTCTAGCGTTATCATGATGAAAAACCACACCCTTTCTGTTGATTAATTCCGGCCGCTTTCTCTCATTTTCTTGCTTTAATCTCATCAGTTCTTCGCAGTAGAGTTCAGAATCAATGGTCCTGCCTGGTGCTAACAGCTCATAATGAATAATGCCCTTCCAATCTCACCACACACACATCATCACCTTGTTGCGAGTTAACCCGGGCTTCGCCACAGTCTGTGAAGCCTGACTGGCCTTTGACCACGAACTTTTTCGCACGTTCTTGTCGTACGTGATCCACTTTTCATCATCAGTTATCAGCTTCTTCAAAAATGGTTCGATTTCATTACGCCGTAATAAAGAATCACAAATGAGTACACGGTTCATTAGGTTTCTTTCAGTGAGCTCGTGATGTACCCAAATATCGAGCTTTTTTGTGTACCCAGTTTTTTTCAAATACGCCAAATTGTTTTGTGGTCAATTGTCAGTTCTTCAGCTACGTCGTAACTACTGATATGCCAATCTTGCTTCACTTTTTAAAAATGGCATCCATTTTATCCGTAATAGCGCGACCAGAGCGACGAGCATAATTTGACATCAAAATTTCCGGATTGAAAACGCTTAAACCAAATTTGTGCTACTCTCACAGACACTGCACTAAGTCCATAAACATCGCAATTTTTTTTCGAGGCTTGCGTTGCATTTTTACCTTTTTTTGTAGTAAAATTTTAAAATGTATCGAATTTCTTCATTAGATTCACTCATCTTGACAGTACGAAAAACAAATAAAAATTACACATTTTCCTAATTTGAATTTGGAATTATGTTCTTTAAACTTTAAACTTTTAATGATACCAAAACCAGCCAGATACAAATAGTATAGCCTAAGAGATTTTATTAAAAGTTCATAGATAATGCGAAAAAACTTTTTCCCCAACCTAATATATCATGGTAAATATCCCGTTTTGAGTGAAAATTATGCGGAAAATATTGTTCCTGATTAATTTACTTATCAGTTATCAGTTGAACTAACAAAACGGATAACAAGGGATTATGATAAGATGTATTTAAATATCTTCGAATTAATTCATCAATAAAAAGTTAACAATAAACTTTTTATCAAAAAATGCTACAAATATCGAATTAATCTTATAGATAGTACATAGAGCGAACACAAAATATTTGCAATAAAGTTGGACAATGGGTAACCTTATCGCTAAAAGCGATCTCTTCCAGGCAACCTTTGTGTATCTTATATATCTTTACCAGTTAGCATTAAGCAAACCAATTTAGTCCAACGGATATTACCCTTTTCAACAATAAGCTGTTTACTTGAAAGGATTATTTAAATAGTTAAGAACCTCCACAGCAAGATAAAATGACAGCAGTTAATGACCCATTAATGTTTTGTTTCACACTGTCCGCCATTGTTTAAAACGCACAATTAAAAGCAATGGCGTCACAAATACTCCATTACAACTTAACTGCATTTACGCATCTGATAAGGTTTATTGTCTTGGATGAGCTAAGCGTTGAGCGGAGCGAGTTTGAGTCAATCAATTTGCTTGAACTTTAAATTAATATTAAATTTTAACTCAAGCAAAATATAAGTATGCAATCAGTTGGGACGTAAGCTTGTTTGCCTCATTATAGTAATAAGAAAACATACCTCAAAATCTAATTGATATATCATTATCTGATCTCATTCCCATCTCTTATTCAAGATAATGATAGGAATGAGAATCAGATGTGTTCTAGCATAGAATGACATGACCACGAATCACTTTTATCTCTTTATTTTGCTACTAGACTAAGAAATAGTACTGTGGTAACATTTATGTCAATGACATAAGATAGAAATTAAAATGATTCACAACTTTACTCTGAACAGAATATAACTACAGTGTAAGAAGGATTCTTCGTTGTCATTTCATTAAGTAACATAACAGTTCGTAATTAATGTTTTTTAAAAGAATCCCGAGAAAGTTCTAGACGGCCATTCCGCGATGACGTTTAGAATTGGCAAATTACCATCGACTAAGACTATATTACTAAACAGTAACTTGACACTGGCAAAATTATCGATAAGACAGATGCCATAGGAAGGTAAGAAGAATAGTACAGTGCAAGATTCAAAGCTAGATATAATCTAATCTAAACGAGCTAGAGATCGTTTTAAACGATCTGTTTCAATTGTATTTTATATTACTCTGTACGTTTCTGTACTTAATTTCTGTATAATCATCATGTCGCTCAATTTAAGCTATGACACTAGCTTTAGTTTGTTGTCAGCAGAAAACAAAAACCAACCAACGAACGGTAGCTTTTAATTTACAGCCTATCTTGATATCTCTATTCCGATTCGGTTCAATAGGTATTTATCGGTCCAATCTAATGACCGGTCAGTTATTAGGCGGTGAATGTCAGCTTAATGAGAATATATACCGTCTTTGTACACAATAAATTTAAAAAGATGGAATAAAACGGCATATTAATTGGACATTAGTATGCTTCGACACCTCCAGTTGAGCTTCTAAATGCTGACAGCCGAATTGGTTGCGTCCAACAACTGGTGCAATCGTGAACGGGGTTGTTTTTAAAACCTCATGGTTGTTTGTAAGACACCGGCACGTGTGGAAGGCTTAATTTAATCGTGAAAGCATTTGAGAGTTATTTGGGGACTATAAAATTAGGTAGATTTAAATTTTTTAACGCAGCCTCAGGCAATATAGACTGCTATATGAATTTAAATTTGTTTTCTAAAAGCTTTTAAGCGTTTGTTTGTGTCAGTCAGGAAGCACTGTTTTTTTCAGACTGGGTAAATAAATGCCATGTCGTGATTTGTTGTAATTGGTTCGGGTTTGAATGAGATCGGTCTATTTGTAGCTTAGTTTGACTTTATTCTGTTTGTAAATTATATTTTTTGTTAGTAAAGATTTTATTTGTCAACAACATGTATTATCGAATTAATAGATCTATCGCCACGAAATATTTTCATAAATAAAAAGTGTTGCCAGGTATGAATTAGGTACCAAATGTATCTAAAATAAATGTATCTAAATGTATCTAAATCATTATGTATCTAAAATAAGATCAATAAAATCGTAGTTCATTCATGAATATTTTTTTTTTTTTTTTAATATAGGTTTTTTCCTTAAATGCTTCTTACTCAGAATAGTACATCTGTCGGTTAGGTTAGGTAAGCTAGGTTAGTTTATTTTTATTTTTTAATGATCTTTAGCAATTCATTTGATTATATAGATATCAGTACAAACCTTTGTATCATGAGTAGAGTCATGAATCATTGTATTTTGTACCGTATCTTGCTGACATAAATATAACATTACTGCTACTCGATCTTATGAACATTTCTATCCATGTTTATTACACAACTAAGTCTTCAGACGCTGATAAAGGTCGGAATCCGTAGGTACTTTTTATAAATTCTTAGTGCGAATTGCTTCATGCATAAAACCTTCCTCAAGTACTAAACTTATCTTAGCAAATTGAATTCAGCGATAAATCCAAGGAGATTGACTGACCACAAATTGGGGATTCATTGTCAAGCGAGATAACGTCGCAGGAATCTCATTTCATTGGAACACTGGGCCTTAAACCGCAGTTACATAGCAGCTAGCACACTGCATAAAGACACACTGAAACAGAACACTGAACAGAAACAAAAAAAAAAAGAAAACAGAAAAACAGCAAGACATGAAATGGTCTATCTTACTTATTATATTTTTTTAAGGGGGCGTAGAGATTTATCTCATAATCACACACTAGCTAATTTGATGTTTAAATTAGATGCCACCTTATTTATTGGCTAAGGAATGACAAGGAGAAAAAATACTTAAACGAGACGCTTGATAATTATATGATTGTAGAATAGAGGGATAGTCAACTCTGTTTTATTGAATACATTAGTACTACTTTGAATTGTCTTACATGATATTAGGTCCTGATTCTTTCGATATCTTTGGTCGTAGCGCTTTTTTGTATGATCATTCTTATCTTATTAAAATTATATTGTAGTAAAATAGCAGTGTGTGCAAAGATGCAAGTCCCTTCGCCTATTCCACTGAAGACAGATAATACAGTTCACCACCTGATTAGTAGTGAACCGTAGAACTGAATCATTTTTAGGGTTCCAAAGTCCACACGTCTCGGATCTCTTTCTCGTAGAGTGGTACCGTGATGAAATAGCACAGTATAAATTTTAAATAGTCGCAGCAGTAGAAGTAGATTTTTAGGGTTCCAAAGTCCACATGTTTCGGATCTCTTTCTCGTAGAGTGGTACCGTGATAAAATTGCACAGTATAAATTTGAAGTAGTCGCAGCAGTAGAAGTAGAAGTAGCATACAATGTTAGGAAATAAAAACGTTGATAAAATGTTTGTATGTTGGTTTGTACCTCCGCTACATGTAATATATGGTGTCATTTTTTTATATTTCTACCCCTTTATATGACATATCGTTGGATAGGTCTTTCAAATATACTAGGATGTTTCTTGAACAGTTTTTTTAAACATAGACGTTTGATAATAGTTTGGGGAAACTTAAAATGTTTTGTTAACAAGTTAAACATACTCGTATGATAAAATTACATGGGATTATCACAGTGATTTTAAGAAACCAACTGATTTGTATAAAAAAACAAAACCCTTCACACAATTTTAGTGTTCAAATAATTAGATGGTATATAATAAGTCAGGCAACAGACCACTAGTGATTCTTATGATAACTGACTGGAAGCCTTTACTGTGCGTGGTCAGAAACGCACTTGGCTAATTTATTCACCGATACCATTAATCGCGGAGACTACTGTTCGTCAGATAAACTTCTGACACGTCAGACAAAAATCAAATAGCTAGCCGATATTTCAACTTGCCGATATTAGGTATATTAGTACTTGTCTTAGGAAACAAAAAGAACTTGTGCTAACTTGACATAAATAAGGATAAAAGCAGAGAGATGATGATTAAGTAGAAAATATTGCTATTAATACCTAAAACCTAAGCAATTCTTTTAACAATGCACTTGTGTAGTTTTAAAATATTAATAATAATAATAATAATACCGGACATTTAACACATCATCATCTGGCCCCAAAGTAAGCAGAGCTTGTGTTATAGGTACCATATGACTGATATACTACTTATATACTTTTTTTTCTGTAAATACATACATATCATTATACATAATCAAATAGAGTGAACTAGCTTATTGAGATATGTGTTCCGTATCCCAGATTCCTTTACATGTTCCGCACTTTGGAGTCAAGAATCTTGAGGGGTTTCTGACTGTTCAAAGTTCGAAACTTATGTCCGTCAGCTTACACATAACACAATGGTATGTTGTATGCTAAGTATTTGCTAATAACAGTATCTTAACTTTATATTAGCTTACTGCGGAAAGCTTATTTTTTTTCATGCACAGATTGTCCCATTACGAGTTCGTGTTTATAAAAGGGTTAGTTTCCAGTATAATCTTAATCACTAGTTACTATTACTTCATTATCATTATTTTCCTGCTTACACATTTTAAAACGTGTGGACACTGTCCAAGATTGCAACGTTGCATTGCTTTTACTTAAATAAAAGTGACGTGTCATCAGCAAACACTTCAATATCATGATCATCCTTTAGAAGGTTTAGGTAGATCATTTATATAAATGAAAAACAAGAATGACCCGAGTATTGATCCTTGTGGTACACCCATTTTTACCTTTGACTCTAGAAAACACTTTCCATTTGCATCTACCCATTGTATTTGGTCACGTTTGCCTTGTTGTATAAGTATGAGAAGCTAAACTGTAACAAACTGTAACAACCTTGACATTATAGCGATTTACTTTTCTGATTAGAGTTTCAAAAAACAGATTACAAAACTAAGGCATCGCGCGATTCCTCCCAGATATTAAAAATATGTTAACTCAACACCGGCATCAGTAGATGAACGTCCCTTTGTAAATCTGAATCGTTTACTGTCTTACTAGACTGGAAATATTAAACTACCTTTGTAACTGGTTTAGTATACGTTTAACAAATATTTTATTAAATAGGAAGCACGGATATTGGTCGAAAGTTACTAGGATCAGAATGACTACCTGATTTGAATAGAGGTGAGATCTTGCTATGTTTTATTAAATCAGAAAATAATTACAGTTCATATATATTGATTAAATATTAAAGCTAGCTCTGGTGCAATAATGTCAAATAGTGGTTTTATAACACTGTCAAAAATGCTTAAGATATTAATGATCTTTTTACATTAATCAGTTTAAATGCCTTAATAATATCGTTATTGTCCATATATTCATTCAAAATTTAAATATGACAAGACTAATAGTCTATTAGCTCTGATTAACGGCGTACATACCGACAGACAGATAGACAGACGGACATGGCGAAATTATAAGGAATTCGACGTCCTAAAAATGATTATGAGTTACCTAATCTTACTTATGTTTTGACCAAAATAGAAACTTTTTATAACAACAAAATAGAAAATGATTATCTGATAATATACAACGATTATGCGTTTAATTAGCCATTTATATTCGTAGGTGGAACAATAAATTAGATAAGCTCTTTACGTTTGTATGACGCCTACACATACGATTTGGCGATAACTTAATGATCTCTAATACAGACTTCAAATGGATTTCCATAAATTTTATTATATTGATTTGCAACTCCCTGCGACTTCGCGTGCTTAATGTTATTTTTATTTAACCTACTGCATCCAATGGTTTTGTTTTACTGAGAAACTACGCACTACGTTGAATTTTAGGTAAAAATATCACCTCGATTTTCTTCTAACATTTTACTTGGCTACCTTAATAGAGTTGGTGACACTTTATATTCAACTAGCTTCTGCGGCTTCGCATGCATAGTACTTACGTAAAAAGTAGCCGTTCCTAAGATACAATCTTTATCCATACCAAATTTGATTGATGCAAAAAAACGTTTTGTTTGTCCGATCGTTACCAAACTTTACAGCATCACCCTATAGGCCAATCTGAAGATTTCCTTAAAACTTTAACGAAATCGCTCTAGCCGTTCGGAGTCTTTAGGCAACATACATTACACAGATCGCCTTTTATATATAGATTGACAGAGGACACCAAAACAAATATTTTAAGAAACCAACGCTTATTGATTGCCAGACTTGTAGTAGATACATATCGGTAACGGTTTATGTTAATCGCAGGCCAGACGTATTTTTTTCTTTAAGTACGAAGTTACAATTAGCGCACGTAATCCGTTGCATAATCGTAGAGAAGTGACTCGCCAGACGAAATAGAGTTGCGCGATAGAGAGGTAATATGTAGGTACCTTTATAATGTTAGGAATTAAGCGCTTGTGTGAGCTGAATTTCACTTTCTTGCGTCGTTGTAAGAGTCGATATTAAAATAAATGCTTTCGTGGTGTCCTCCTTCTGTACTTGTTCTTGTACTTATAAATATTCTGTGATATTAACTGAAGTCGGTGTGCACATCCATATCTATACTAATATTATAAAATTGGACATAGTCTTTATCTAATTTTCACTCAAAACGGGATATTTACCATGATATATGAGTTTTTCTGCTTCCCGATATTACGGCACAGTTGCATGCGCCATGATTACGAGATAAACTTTTGAACGTTTTAAACGTTTTAAGTGAAAATTATGTTCAAAACCATGATAGTTTTAGAAGTTATATAATCTATTATCTGTCTGTCTGTCTGTTTATTGGTTTGTTTGCTATCTTTTTATGACGAAATAACTGAAAGGATATTATTTAAATTTGGTATTTGAGATAGATTTTATTGTGGGCTACTTTTTAGGTAGGAACCATGCGTGCGAAGCGACGGGCAGGAGCCCGTCAAATAAAGATTGAATATCTATATCAGTCACCTGCTATTTTAAAACGCTTGATAATGATGGCATGTTCTTATATGTAGTTACTTATAAGTTGTACCAAACTAGAAAAACATTAAAATTTAGAAGTTTAGTATCGGCTTTAGTGGGCTCTAGTCTTTATTTTTTTTATTAATTTAGCTGTTATAGCCGCAGTTAATGTCACCAGTAGTTTAATAAATAACACTTAAAATGCAAATATTCGCGAAAACCGATCTAGATAAAGTTTGTGTATATATTTTAAATACCGTAAAATTACTTGCTTAATAAGATCAATCGCTCATTTGAATATTTTAGACGGTGCTTATTGAGTAGGTGCTTAGCGAGAATCCTATATTTTACCTAAAGATAAGCGGATTAGAGATTATTTATGTTATTTTTATTTCCTTTTTATCTAGCTTTGGATTTGGTTCTGTAGATATTATTTGATAAATCTTGTTTCTTTTCATATTATAAGCACTGTAGAGAAAAGTAGGGCCAGCATGTCATAGAACCTAAAAAGTTCTAAGACGTGCACGAAAGGAGCCTCTAAGGCGCACCTTAATCCTTTCACCACACTGGTTCGAAATAACGATAAGAAGTAGAGAAAAATCTATATCTACTTATAAAATTAAAAAATCTAATTTATTTCGATTAAAAAAACGACTGAACGACGAATATTTAATTAAAAGTTGTAAAATAATTTACATATTTGTTTATTTGAAATATTTCAATTTAAAATAATAGATATCGCTGACATGTTTAAACAAAATAAAACAAATAATTAAGGTTAACTACACTAGCATTGTCCAGATCATATCCCTTCCCAATAATACTTTTATTTTACAGAAAAAGCAGCGATTAGACGCAGGCGAATACAGAAAGCGCAAAGGCAGTGCAATGGAAATTTTAATGATTCCTCGCCCATCGAGACGTTGAGAATGAGAATTAAAAAGAATAGCCGGGAAACGATCTCCGTTTTGCTTTTTAATTTTCCGCTAGCCGCCGGCTGCGGCCTTTATAGTTTGTGGTTTATTTAATCTATAAACTTTTAGTTATAAAGCTATTTTAGTATATATAATCAAAATCTTCTTGTCATTATCCTACGCTAAGTGGAGTCGGCATGACATGTTACTTCTAATTCCTTCTATCAGTCGTCATCTCAGTGCTCACGGCTTTCTAACTCATTATCGTCTTTCACACAGTCCATCCATCTTTTTCTTGGCCTACCTCTTATTTTATGTTCATGCACATTCTTAACTAACACTCATTGTCATTATGACATTCATTCTTTTTGTATTTGCACGCTAACATGCAATGCTTCCTAACTTTGTCGCAATTTGGGACAAATAAAAATAATAACAATATTACCAGACATTTCGCACAGCATCATCTAGCCCCAAAGTAAGCAGAGCTTGTGTTATGGGTACCACATGACTGATATACTACTTACATACTTTTTTTGTGAATATATACATATTATACATAGAAACACCCAGACCCGAACCACAATGGAACGGAACCACATGGCTGATAAAAACTACTAGGTACTTATTTTTCTTCTTGTAATTATTTAATAAATCCGGATCCGAAACAAATAATTATAATTTATAATTTATTTACATTTCTCTCACAAATAGATGGTAACATAGTAAACTTAATGGTAAGGTATTTTTTTATTACATAGAAAATCCGAATCACACGAAAACACTACTTATATACATTTTTTTCTGCTTGTAATTACATAGAAAATCCGAATACGAAACAAGTATTTGCAGAACATACAAACATTTTTCCCGTGGCGGGATGTTTGTATTATCGCTTCCTGATCAGAAAGTCTAAATTCCAAAATGCCTAGGAAGTTAAATGCCTAAAATGTAAAATGACTATTTTTCAGAAAACCTAAACAGAAAAATGACTAAAGTCCCATTGTGCCTAAAATATAAAAGGTCTAACATGTGTGTTGCCTTAACTGTCAAAGGCCTAAGAAGGAGAATACCTAAAAAGATTTTCGCCAAACTTATAATACCTCAGAAGCAAATTGCCAAACTGTTAAAGCTTTCTATAACGAGTATGTTTAAGAAGTATAATAATGCCAACAATTTTTCTTCTACGAGTTATACATAATAACGAGTTAAAACTGTAGTAACACTATCCTTCTAATATTATAAATAAAGATTGTGAGGATGTTTGTTACTCTTTCACAGCTAAACGGTTGAAGCGATTTGCA
The DNA here is from genome assembly GCA_948098915.1 of Lampropteryx suffumata. Taxonomy (NCBI): domain Eukaryota; kingdom Metazoa; phylum Arthropoda; class Insecta; order Lepidoptera; family Geometridae; genus Lampropteryx; species Lampropteryx suffumata. Next base: position 14,556,168 of record OX402557.1, on the reverse strand, counting down.
TGAAACTTAGAATACCTATACATAGCTAGTGACCCACTACAACATATAGGCTACTTTTTATCCGGGTACCACGTGAGAAAAGTCGCAGGAGGACGCTTGTAAGTACAATAAAACAATGCAATGTTTTTTTTAAAATTTTATACAAAATTCTTAATCATATCCTCCTTCTTCTTCTTCTTCTTCGCGAAACATACGCTTCATTAAAATAAGAACATTGTTTAGAAGTTGTGATGGCGTAATAATATAGTTATTCGGTTTGACTAATTGCAGTCGGTATCTCTATATTGAACAATATGTCACTATCGTAAGATTTAGTCATCTTCCATTGTAGGTGTATTGCATTTTAGACTATTTGCTTCTTAGGAAGTTTCACATTTATACAATTTGCATTTTAGGCAAACTACCGTTTTGTACCGGGGTTTTAGGGGTTTTGAATCTTAGACATTTTGCTTTTTAGACATGACATTTAGGCATTTTACTTCTTAGGCAACTTAAAAATTAGACCTTCTGATCAGGAAGCGTATTATCAAACATTGGTATGCTCTGCAAATACTTGTTTCGTATTCGGATTTTCTATGTAATTACAAGAAAAAAAAGTATATAAGTAGTATTAATCAGTCATGTGGTTCCCATAACATTTTCTTTGCTTACTTTTTGGGGTTAGATGATGCTGTGTGAAATGTCCAGCCATATTTTAGCTGTACCAAATCAGTACAAAAAACGTCGTCCAAACGTTCAGTCTGAAATTACCCACTGCTGAGTATAGGCCTCCCTATGTTAGTACCATCCGCCATGACCCTATGTTAATCTTATCCATACGCAGCCCGAGATTAACTCAGAACGTAACGCAAATAATGAAGAAACACATCAAAAATACTCGTCTATTTTCTATTTCTATAAAATTGAAAAACCTTTTCTTAATACACACACTGAACTTAAGAGCCATTAGTTCTTTTTATCGATCGATAAACAGCATCAAAATAATTAAAACGTATAATTATCGAACCGCCCAATGGTCGCCCATCGACGGAACGCTCCATAAACAAACTAACATCTCACTAAGGAGAGGAGAGAATTAACATAAACATCAGTTCGATCGCTTTTCAACAACTCCGCTTAAATACATCGTTGTTTTTATTGACTCAATAATTTTTGGATTAAACTGTTTTTCGACTTTTTTAATCGAGAGGCTGAATATACATAGAAAACAGTTTAGTTTAGCCACTCGTAAGTTGATATGTCAGCTGTTTCATTATGAATTAAAATTCTGTCTTAAAATTTGGCTGTTTGTCTGTTTGTCTGTTTGTCTGTTTGTCTGTTTGTCTGTTTGTCTGTTTGTCTGTTTGTCTGTTTGTCTGTTTGTCTGTTTGTCTGTTTGTCTGTTTGTCTGTTTGTCTGTTTGTCTGTTTGTCTGTTTGTCTGTTTGTCTGTTTGTCTGTTTGTCTGTTTGTCTGTTTGTCTGTTTGTCTGTTTGTCTGTTTGTCTGTTTGTCTGTTTGTCTGTTTGTCTGTTTGTCTGTTTGTCTGTTTGTCTGTTTGTCTGTTTGTCTGTTTGTCTGTTTGTCTGTTTGTCTGTTTGTCTGTTTGTCTGTTTGTCTGTTTGTCTGTTTGTCTGTTTGTCTGTTTGTCTGTTTGTCTGTTTGTCTGTTTGTCTGTTTGTCTGTTTGTCTGTTAACTATCTATTCTCGGTTAAACAACTTCATAAAATTTGGTAACAAGTGGTTCTATCTTAGGGAAAGACAAAACACTTTTAATGTAAATATCACGTGTGAAAAGCCGCTAGTAGCTTTTTGAATTGACCACTAGCACTACTTAAACGTACTTTCAAAAAAAAAACTTCATGAGGAAACCGGCATGCCGTAGAACCTAAAACAATAGAAAAACAAAAAAAATCAAGTGTCACGAGCCCCTGAGCCGCACTTTAATCCTGTAACTGGTTCGAAATATCTAATGACACGATAAGAAGAAGAAGACGTAGTTATGTAAGCGCCGACAAACCGGTTTACTTCATAAGTATGTCCAGGTTTTTTGTTTTTAACTAGGTGTCCCGTGGTTGTTAGTCCTTCGCTCGTAAAAATCAATTACTTTATTTAACTTTATTCTCGTACAAGATCATCACTAATGAAAGTACCAGAGGGTTTTATAGATTCTCATAAAGTACCTTATACGAGAGCTGGGAATGTGTATTGTCATTGTTTTTGGATATCATTAAAGCCCTGAGGCCCCATAACATTTTAAATAGTTTAGTTTACATACTAAATTTGTATTACTTCTATTTATTAAAGATGTGTCCTGTTCTGTATTGTATCTGTTATGCTAAAATTATATCTAGATACGTTATCTATGATTTTTGTTAATTATTAGAGTGGGTAACCTACCTAACAATGTATATATATATAATGCTATATAATGCTGGAAATTTCACACATCATCATTTAACCCCAAAGTAAATATGTGTGGTTCCCATAACACAGAGCTTGTGTTATGGGAACCTCATAACGGATATACTACTATATACATTTTTATTTTAGTAAATACTTACTTTTTCTTCATAGACCCGAGACCAATAAATATCATTACCAACCAATGAATCTATCATAGAGTACCTACCTAAATACACAATAGCGGTAAATAACTTGAATACATATATTTACAGAAATAATTACAGAAATGTACACAATAATATCACTTTGACAGACGACCACTGTGGCACAGTGGGCTAAGGTCTGGCTGAGACGCAGAAGGTTGCGGGTTCGATTCCCGCCACAGGACAAATGTTTGTATGTTCTGCAAGTATTTGTCTCGGGTCTGGGTGTTTCTATGTATAATATGTATGTATTTAAGAAAAAAAAATATTTAAGTACTATTTCAGTCATGTGGTACCCATAACACAAGCTCTGCTTACTTTGGGGCCAGATGATGCTGTGTGAAATGTCCGGCATTATTATTATTATTATTATTACTTAATATATATATTTCTACTGTACGTGTTAATGCCACTGACACGTACAGTAACGTACAGTACAGTAACGTTAATGCCACTTCTCCTAAACGGCTGGACCGATTTGATTGATTTTTTTTGTATGCGTTCGGGTTTCGCCCTGGATAGTTTAGATTCACAAATCAGCCCGGTAGATGGCGCTGCAGTCGTTACAATTAGATATATTTTTTTCTTTTTATAACGCGCGGACGAAATCGCGAACGGAACAGCTAGTAATAATATAAAACACTTCAATAGAAATAATAATTTTTCATAAAAGCTAGATAAATCTGCAGTACCTGTCAGTGTGCAGTACTATCTGTGAGGACCTTGTGACCAGTATGATTTATAAACCTATCTCATGCACCAGTCTCTCACAAAACAACACAAAAACTATGATTGTAACAACAATAAAATGAAAATAAAAGAACAGGAAACAATAGTGAAACACGATGTCGTAAACAATAGGCTATACTTCGTCTTCAACATCTTAATTTGTGAACTTTAAAACACCCATTTATCATCTGTTCACCAAATTAGTTAAGCATATAACAAAGACAGTATCATCTTCACGGTAACTTTTTTGGATCATTCATTTAGAACCACCCAGGGAACAGGGTATTGTTGAGTACAATAAATTGTTTAGTATTGAATTGCTACTGTTCGAGAACTTAGCACTGTGGCACGCTTCCAAATATCACAAGGAATGTGTTGAACTTTAAGGCTTGGCCTCACAAAACGCACGTTTCACGCACGGCTGGCCTGCGTTATAGTTATTGAAACTAACGGTTGTACAATGTAGTTATAGACCAGATAATTTAAAACTAACTTAACGTTTTGAAAACACCCTCTAAATTTCAAGTTTCTACGACCATCAGCTGTGCGATGACTAAGTAAGTCTTAGTGAGTTTAATCTATTTATTTGAATTTTATTTTTTTACAGTTTTCATGTACTTGTATATCAATTCCAACTCAACTTGGTATCCGTAACAAAATTAACAAGCGCAAAGTCCAGACGAATTTCTTGCCGAATTCTTCTTAAACTGAGTTAAGTAAAAACCGGCCCCTAGATTCACTAACATGGAAGAAGACGATTCAAAATGGTCCTTGTGATTTAATTTGATAAAGAATATTATGATTAGATTGATATGATTTGGGCTGAATTTATAGAATTTATAGAAGATGGCACATTACATTACGAATATTTTATTATTATACATAAAATACTTATTTATTTACTATAACACCCAGACACAGAACAAACACATATGTTCATCACACTAATGTTTATCCTGAGAGGGAATCGAACGTTCAACCTACAACACAGATTGCTGAGTTACTACCAATTGAGCTGACAGCCACGTTAAACGTCACTCAAACAAGCATTGGCAAGACCTGCCTCGTCAAAAAGCGTTCTCACGCGAATGTTCAGCCTCATCGTAGTTCGTGTGGCGGTCCCTTTAGCAGTGAATTGTTTTACCCAGTGGGATCCTCTCAGAACGCTGTAAAAGACTCGATCGCGACTATTCAGCCCCGAGCCATAAGTTTTTATATTCTCTGTGACGCAAGTGTTTTCTTTTACATTGAAACACGATTTTGCTCTAAATCCGAATAATGTTTCGTTTCTCTTTGTTTCTTTGTATTCAAATACAGGATCGTTAGTTTTTATTTCTTTTGTTCTTTTATAAAATGTCAAGGGTAATTTTGATGTTTAATGGTTCATCATACGCATAGTAACCCAGTTTATTTAAACCGAACAGCGTTTCGCTCACAATATGACGAATAGTCCATCGGCATATTATAAACTGATTCATAAATTATTTTACGAATTTATGAAATTTTACGAGTGTAGATACAATTATAGGAGTTCCCGGCCAATTAAAAAAGACAACGGCTTACACCATATTTTTTTTTAAATGTTAAATGCCTTTTTTAAATTTAAATGAGATATATATCTGCATTTTTTTCAATTTTGACATTAATCCTTTCAGCTCAATGGTTCAAAATAAGAAGTGACACTATAAGAAGAATTTTAAACATGAATTGGAGGGTGTATTTTTTGATGGTTTGTTTCTTAGACTTGACAGAATAACTCTTATATGTAAGCTCTCACGAGCTCTCTCGTGTCTTTTTAAATATATTTTTACAGTTTTGAACCCCGATTCATAATTAATTTAGTTAGCGCACCGTAGAACGCATAGCGCATTCCATTGTCATGTAACTTACGCACGTCGTTAATCAACTTGACAACCGTTAATCCAGCTTCCGGGGGTTCTACTACGGGTATCTTACAAGAACAAAATAATACCCAAAGTATACCCATATATAATACCCATATATAATACCCAAATATAATACCCAAATATAATACCCAATATAATACCCAAATATGATACCCAAAGATAATACCCAAATATAATACCCAAATATAACACCCAAATATAATACCCAATATTTACTATACAAATTAGTGGATGCGAGTAAATATATATTTTTGGATACAGTTGCAAATTTGCATACTTCCAAATTTGGTTATCAAAAACATTAAACTCGCTAAAAAGTCTGTTAATATAAACGAGTTATTACAATTATTGTTTATATTAACAGATTTAATAGACAATTTTATAATTAAACGTTTCAATAATCTTGCAGAATGCCTAAATACGCAAATATTAAATTAGCTTTTAAGATTTTAAGACATCCCGGACAAGCCTAAATAGTTAGGCATCTGAGGCTTTTAGATAAAAATTATGTTTTTGTTAATACATGTAAATCCAGTGTTTAAACAGTTATAATAATGTATTTTAAAATTGTGCTCAAATAAATGAGGTTGGGGGATGGACCTCTATCAAAGAAGGCCACATGAAAACAAGCTGTTTATGAAACTGTTTGATATAACTCCTAGTATTCCTAGAACTATGCAACGATATAAGGTTGTAAAATATTTAAAAAATCAACCCCACTTTACACGTAGAAGAGATATCCCTCAAACCCGTTTTTTTTAGTTTTTAATTCATAACTTTGTAGGAGTCACAGAACGTATAGTCAGCGAGCAAGAGCAAGGTTAAGGATGGACAGATGGACAGACAGACAGACAGACAGACAGACAGACGGACATAGCGAAACAATAAGGGTTCCTTGTAGGTTTCGGAACCCTAAAAAGCACAAACAATTTTTTTTTATTATTGTACTAACTGACAAAAAATAAATCGAATAGTTTTCACAGGATTTTGCCATCCTGCAGTTCCTTGGTAGGGCCCACCAAACCTCCCCTACCTCTCTCGATGACAAATAGTTGCGTAAATGATAGTGTTCGCCCGCTGCTCCGCCTGTTTTTGTCGTTTGATGTATGTTCGCCGCTTTGTGAGACATGACATCCGCACTTCTTTGTGCAGTATTGCACGGTTTTGTGATGCCTCATTGGGTCAGCTGAGCATTAATTTTAGACAGTTAATTATAAAGCGTTTGGTTTGTTTTTGGTTCTTTTTATTAATTCATGAAGGTCCAATTTTCAATGCTTGGATATGAATTAATCTAACCTACAAGATAGTTTTACAAAGCGAGCTTTATTAATAATGTAAACTCTTATTGGACACAACAACACAACACACAACACAACACAACACCATCTAGCTCAGAACTAGAATGATCAATCAATATGATATGAGCTTATATTATGGTGACCAGACGTCTGATAGAATACTCATATGTTTTTAAATACTTGGAATACTGTATAACAACCAGACACAGAACAAACGCATATGTTCACACTAGCTGCGGCTACGCACGCGTGGTACCTATTTAAAAAGTAGCATGTCTATTTGTCACTATTTGTCCTGTTGTTAACTATTGCTTGTTTCTTTACGTTATTTAGGTATAGATATTTATATATATATAAATATCTATACCTAAAAACCCGATAAAATTATTAAAAAGTGGTGCTTTTAATCCATACTAATATTATAAATGTAAAAGTAACTTTGTCTGTCTGTCTGTTTCTCATGTTTTCACGCCTAAACCACTGAACCGATTTTGCAGAATTTTGGTATAAAGATACATGGGACCTTGGAGACGGACATAGAATATAATGGAATAGAAAATAGTTTATTGCACACCACAAATACATTGGACTATTATAAAAAACTATGTTTAGCTGCACGGTAGTACAATGGGCGGTCTTATCGCTAGAAAGCGATCTCTTCCAGACAACCTTAGGATGGATAGAAATCAATATAGCTGAATAGATAGATAGATAGATAGATAGATAGATAGATTAACACATTATTGTACACAAAAAGAGCACAGGAGAAATGATAGAAATAAAATTGTACAATGGGCGGCCTTATCGCTAAAAGCGATCTCTTCCAGGCAACCTTTGTATGGACAGGATAAACAAAAACAGAACGACGGCGGTGTACAAAAAGTGAATATGGAGTGATGAAAATATTATAAGTGATTTATGATAAAATAATATGTAAGTACATCCAATTTGTGCAATGAGCAATTTTGGTACCTACAGATAAAAAAAAAATGGATGGTGTCAAAATAGCTAACCCTTAACATAAACAACATAAAAAACACAGTCCTAATCTTTTCTAAGTCTCAAAAATCTTCTATAAGCCTCAAAAATAACAGACCACACTCCAAGTCAAACAGACCTTCGTTGCACTCAATAAAAATGCATTTAAGACTCCCTAAGCACCTGGTTGCGATAAACATCAAAACTATTGTATGACTCCAGAAATTCGAACCTCAATTTTGACAACAAAAAGGCCATAATCGATTTTGAGCACACAAAAGGTGCATTATATTTGTCAATTCGACTGTACAATTTTGTTTGTGGTACAGATTATTTCGGTTGAAATGAATGAAGGCAAAACACAATCCTGTGAATATGGTTTGTAATTGAAATCCGGTGTCGCTCAAGGGTAGAGTTTTTATGTTTTTTTCTTAAAAGGTTCGAGTGTTGCATTCGAAGGTTTAAATAAATTAATTTGATTTTAACGTGCTCGGTAACTCTCAAAACCTTAATATTATCTTTCTTCCTATTACTTTTTATATTTTTAACCTATGATTTGAGCAATGTTTATTATATGTGATCTGAATGTGAAGGAATGTCCACAAGGCCAAGCCTCAGGATGAGAGCCAGCCTATTATTATTTTATCATTTTAATATGACCTAACGAACACCTTGCTGCCATTGTTCTTCAAAAACATTTTACCCTGTGATCTATTGATTAATCTTCCTACTAAACAGGAAACGCATGGTAATAGAAAAACTAACCTCGGGCATTCGTCATTACCTTCCAAAAGGGTTCAGTAAAAATAGTGATTAATTATTATAATTTAGTCCATGTCATCGGACCTCCACATGGCGTGGCCTGCAGTTTAATCTTGCCAGGTGCCGTTTATCTGATTGTAAGCGTAAAGAGGTCTAATGGAATGGTTATTTTTTTAGAAACATCCAAAAGCCCTTGCCTAACGTTAGGCAGTGTTAGACTGCAAGCGACGAGCGTTGGTCGATCAGTCAGAAGGAGTTCGGCTGCCAAACAATGAGCCGTTCGATATATCAGAAGGATAGCGTCGTCGTTGAAATGTTCGTCGAAATCAGTCAAATTGGCTGCTGTTTCGTTGCCAAATTCAAATTAACGTATCATTCGATAAGGTGTAAGAGAGTGGCCCTATTTCAGTTGTTACGCCGGACTAACTTAAATTTTGTATAATTACGAATGGTCTTATTATGTTAGCAACATATTCTAAATTGGAGTAACATTTATACATTTAACATTATAAAAATTTACTAAATTGACGTATGGTTGAGGTGTTTTAGCTCATTTAATCTACATGTTAAAAGTGTTGATTAACACTGCGGAAATCCTAGGAATATTTGTTCAATAATAAAACAAAATAATAATTTTATCTTATTTACTATATATCTTATAACTATTCTATATCGACTAGAAAAAATCAAAAAGTCCTGTTTGCATTTACATAAAGGTTTGTCTGGTGAAAAAAGTAGGTAGTAGCTCTACCTTCTGTACTGTAGGTTGGGGGTTCGATTCCCTCCCAGGATAAACATTTGTGTGAAGAACATAGATGTTTCTTCTGGGTCTGGGTGTTATAAAGTATCATAAGTATGTATTTAAAAATATATAAGTACCTATCAGTCAGTCATCTAGTAACCATATTACAAGCTATGCTTAGCTTGGGACTAGATGGTGTTGTGTGCATTGTTCAGCAATATTTATTATTTATTCTTATTTATTTATTGTTAATGTGTACTAATTTATTGTACTTACTATTGCATGGCCTCATGTTGCTCTGCCCTCAGACAGTAAACTGACAGACTTGCAATGAATAAACTACTGTAATCTTGTATTCGTTTATCGTAGTACGTAAAGCTAGTTATAAGAAGTATCATATATATAAGTTTTCTAGAGTTTTTTGCCAGTTCTCGGGCTTGGGTAAGGAGGAATTGACACCTAAATTCATCTAGTATGTAAGACGTTTCAAAGATATCTTTATGCATAAAAATTTGAATATATTTAATACATTATTGAATATAATCATGTATTTATAATAATGTGTTCTGATCGCGTAAGTTTAAAAAACTTCACTTAAAACTGTTACTCTAACTTGGACTTTAGTTAAAACGAAATAAGATTGTTCTAATTTTACGAAACAACAAAATCAGGTTCAGTACCTGCTAATATTTATAATATTCGTGCTGTATACAAGTGGCTCGATAACTCGCTATCACTACCGCTTTTACTGTGGCCAAGTCCTTAGAGTCATTACCTAGGAATCTTAATCATAGATGAGTAAAAAAAGATTAGACTACTAAACTTACATTTGTTCATCATGGTAGGTATTTATTTATTTGGGTACCTATAATGTATTTTGGAGAGTTGTTATATTTATTTATTTATTTGGGTACCTATAATGTATTTTGGAGAGTCGTTATATGAAAGAAAGTATTTTTTTATTTCACATGATACAAAAGTGATACCTGTAGCCATAATTTATTTATTCCTTTACCTGGAATGACTTTAATTTCATGTTTTTATTCGTATGTTATTTTGGGGTCAGATGATGTATGAAATGTCCGGCATTAAATTTTGAAATAAAATCAGAAATTTCTTTTGAGTTTTGCATTGATCACATTTTTTACATCCGAAACTTATATGTCTAAATAGAAAGCAAAATATCTTACGAGGAGGGAATTGTCCCACGAGGGCAATTTCCGTAAAAAGTTCCGAGCTAAATCGTAAATGCAGAAAGTGTTGTAAGTTGCCAAAAATCCTTGGAACAAAATAATAATTATCATTGTAATTATGATGGTTAAATAATAAACACGTTGATAGAAACATTGCGTGACCAAAGAGCTGGTTTATCTGGCTAAGTGTATTAGCATTGCCATTCAACGTGGGAATACCGTCAATGTCTTAGAGACGCTGCTCTCTGACAGTTTTCTGGATTTTTTGAGCTATCTATGGATCGTTTATAACGTTTATTAGATATTTAACTTTTAATGATTTGCATGTACAGAAATGTCCAGAATAATATACAACGACACATTGTTTATTGGTGTAATCGTAAATGAACATTCGTTATGAACACGTGTAAAAATAACAGTCACATCAATTTTGTACCAATTTTCACAATTAATCTAAAATTGGTTTCATTTGAGATATTACATTGGTTTCAATTACCCTGCCTCAGTAAAATGGTCAAATTAATCAATATTATCAATCAAGTATTGTTTTTAAACATAAAGTCACTTTAAGACGACACGTCGAATCTATATATAATGACATGACATTTTGTTCCTTTTATACAAAAAAAGGCAACTAAACAGGCCCTAAGTCATTTAAAAACAAAGAAAAAAGAAAACCAAAAAACTCGTCTGTTTAAAAAACTCGTCTACTTTCTGAGTAAATTTTAAGACCTGTTAATTTTTTTGGCTCTAATTATATTTATAGGTATACACCGAATACGAGTACACAACAATAACCTTAGTATCCAAACCACATCCCCTCATTATCAGCCGAGCGCTCGACGCACTGCAGAATAAAATAAAAATACGAATACATATCATCAAAAGTAGAGTTTAGATCGCACTTTGTACAGTTTCATTCTTACTGTCATCCTAAACTGCGTAAATGCTCTATGCTTCAAATAAAACTGTGGTAGCTTTATATTACTTCAAATTAAAATAATAATAATCTTTACGATACGCTTTATTATTATTTAACGTCCGAAAGCCACCTAACATCAGCGTCCGGCAAATACAGCCGACAAAGCACCACCAATTTGCAGACTCACTGATGCGTAAACTGTTGCGTTAGCCTCTGCGAAGGCCCGACCAATTATGTCGGTAATACGACACCCGATAATCCGTGTGTACGCACCTTTATGGTATTTGTTTTATGAAACATACCGGTGTATTATTTTTTTGCTTCAAAAGAACAATGTGTTTAACTAAACTGAATGAAATGTTAGTTCATTGAAAAAATAAATCAATAATCACACAGCACCATCTGGCCCCAAAGTAAGCAGAGCTTGTGTTATGGGTACCGCATGACTGATATACTACTTATATTATTTTTTTTATTTTGTAAATACATACATATTATACAAAGAAACACCCTGACCCGAGACATATACTTGCAGATCGTACAAACATTTGTCCCGCGGCGGGAATCGAACCCGCGACCTACTGCGTCTAAGCCGAACCATAGCCGACTGCGCCACAGAGGTCATCAAAAAGGTGGATATCTGGAAATATTATAATAAAGGGTGTAGTTAATATAAAAAAATATTGATGGACAATGCACACAATACCATGTGAGCCCCAAACTAAGCATTGATTGTATTGTGGTGACCAGATGATTAATATAATACTTACATAATATATTAAATACATACTCATGATACATTGTAACACCCAGATACAGAACAAACATCTATGTTCATCACATAGCCCCCAATCTACACAGAAGGTGCCTTCTGCCTGAGCTAAAGGCAGATCTACTACCAACTGACTTGAGAAGCGAGTCAACACAACATAAAAATTAGTAGTTCACCCCGAACTGAGATCTCGCGATGTCCGATTAAATAAAAACACAAATTTGTAGCATGGCATAAACATCAAAATTATAAATAACAACAGTTTTATAATGTAAAAAGAAATAACTTTTAATTATGACACCTCGCTTGACTTATTTAAATATATTTTTTTCCATTTTGAACCTCATATCTTAAAAACTTCATGTCCAATTATCTATACCTATAATTACGTTTTAAAAAATAATAAGAAACCGACTTCATTGAATGTAATTTGAGCCTATAATACATTTTTAGTGGAAAGTAGATGTATTTTGTATATATATATATAATATGGGTAGGCCAAATAAACTTTAAATAAATAAATACATTTGTCATGAGACAGCGAGGTATCGAAGTACATGAAAACATCATCGATGTATAAAATTTTTAGATTTTCGTTGATTTTTCAGCTCGACTTTCATAAAATTTATATGGGACAACCTGTGAAATATACCCTTTCAAACAAAAAAAGAATTTTCTAAATCGATTCAGCCGTTTTCGAGTAATCGGTGAACATACATTTAAAAAAAAACCGACGAATTGAGAACCTCCTTCTCTTTGATAAATTCGGTTAATAAAAGAGCTTAACCTGACTAACTGATTCATCATCGCCGAGCCGAAACCGCTGAAGCTAGAAAGCTTAAATTTGGAAGGTAGCATCCTTTTATAGCAAAACCACCCACTAAGGCAGAATTTTTTGAGATTCAGCCCCTAAGAGGGTAAAAAGGGGTAAAAACTAATGTGTGAAACTTTTGAACGCGTTGTGCGATTTGCTTGAAACTTGATTTAAATAAATAAAAAACTAAATAAATGGACACGTATATCAGGATTTCTCAAAATAACCTTAACAAAGGGATAAAATTGGGTGTAAAAGTTTGTAGGTATGGGATTTTTATAACGGGTGGTGTGATTTCGTAGAAACTTGGTTTGGATACTTAAACTGCAAAATATATGAACAAGTGTTTCAGGATTTTTCAAAATAACTCTCATAAAGGAGTCAAATTGGGTGTGAATGTTTGTATGGAACTTTTTAATGGGTGGTGGGGTGTGATTAGTTTAAAACTTATCAATAAAATTTGGCAAGGAGATAAAAAGTATCCTGGGAAAGGATTAAAGCTACAATTCCTTTCAAAAAAATGTGGACGAAGTCGCGGGCAACAGTTAGTGTTCAATAGAATAACAGCATATTTTATCACACAAACAAACATACATTGCTTTAAATGTTAAAGCAAAACCATCACAAAACTCGCTTCGATTGATTGATGAATATATAACAAAATTAATATTTGTGGACATTTGACACAAGCCCAAACATATAAATTATTACTAGAAAATCCACAGCTTACATAAAACAATTTATAATTTAAACTGTTAATAAATCTATTTAAATTTAGGAATATCTCAACACTTTTCAGCGTGAAACGATTCATATCCAATTAATTGAATAAACAAATTCTAATGAAACTTTAAAATTGAAAGCTGTATCGACTTCGTCTTCGTCTTTACTTTGTAAAAGCAATTCTGATAGAATCAATGAAGTTCCAATGTTGCTGTTCATTTTACTTTGATTGGGAGTTACGATTGATTTCGCAATGATTTAAGTGTTCTCTGGTAGCGGGCGAATTTACTTTATCAAAATGTTTTTGCATTTAGTTTATTATCGTATTGGAAATTTCTTGGAAAGTCTTGAGGCATTGGTGGTGTAGTGGCTGCTTTCCGATCGGTCGTGGATTTGAACCTAGTCGTGCACAAATTGATACATGCATACGCTGATAAAAGTTGGTAAAAAATATTGTGAGAAAACCGGCACATCCTAGAACCTAAGCAAATCAAACGTAAATCTTTGATTTGTATTTCTAAAAGCGACGATGGGCTTGTAATTAATCACTTGTAGAATACTAATGTGCCAAATTTAGCTAATATTTCGAAGTGCCTCTGCCTTAGACTTAGACATCCTCAATGAACTAAAAATTAAGAGATCTTTGGTGTCCGGTGGGGGTGGCCTGGGGATCATCATTCTTGAACATGTATGTTTTTTTGGATTGTCTTCGGTTTACTAAACCTATTAAGATATACTCTTCGGAGATAGCGTCAACATCATCATCATCATTTGACTGACCTGTTCAGTTAGTAGAAACCCTGCTTTCTGCGCTGTAGGTTGAGGGTTCGACTCCCTCCCAGGACAAACATTTGTGTGATGAACATAGGTGTTTGTTCTGTAGCTGGGTATTATAAAGTATAAGTATGTATTTAAAGATATATAAGTATTCTATCGGTCATAATACTAGCTATGCCTTGTTTGGGGCTAGATGGTTTTGTGTGCATTGTCCACCGATTAATTAGTTTAAATTTTACTAGTATAAGAAGAAAATTCAGTAGCATAATTTTATCCACACTGTTTGACATATACAGTCTAGGGTCGTCTTAACTACTTTGAATATTATTATGTCCGTAATAAAGTGAATGATAAAGACAATCATTATGAAGGTTGCAGAAGCTTAGGAAACTTAAGAAGTTCAGATATCGATCTATTGGTCTGGGCGGCATCAATCACATTGAGCAAACATCCCGAAGCCATTATATTGGACAAACACGCCCTGTGACTGCACTGGACTGTTTCGTGATAGAGTTGCCAGTGAGTGCTCAAAGGGAATTGTTTAGCAAAATGAGTCTGCTTTTAGAAAAAAATACTTATAATTATTATTTACTGAATGAATTTTAGGGCTAGTAATGTACTGTAAAAAGTTTCGTGGGCTCGCTAAACTAATCGTTCACGAGTCATTACTTTCGACTAACGTTTGCACGATGTAATTTGTTGAACTAGCCCTGATGAACTAATTTTATGCTATTTACTTCTATCTTTTTTACACATCGGCAAAAAAGAGACAAGTATCTCTGTACTATCATTAATCAAAATTCATGAAAGTTCTCCTAAGGACGCTGCTGGGATGGAAACGATAGGTTTTCAATTTCATTTCATTTTTGTTTTCATTCATTCAAGATTTGGGCTCCCTATGATACTGGCGGCATTGCCACGTTGAATGGCAAAAGTATAAGTTGGGCCAGGTAGAAGCTAGCACTTAGGTCACACGATGCTTCTACCAGACGCCATGAAATAATTTTGACAACACGATTGGCTTCTGTTCCCTGCGGGCCCAGGGTCTTAACTCCAAAAGGCTCAAATAATGTTGACCCTATCGAGACCGGCATTTTTGCACCTTTTTAAGGTCTTCGGCACAATCATGATTACACTATCATATACCTACTACAACCAGACTGATTTCGTAAATATTTCCACTGTAT
The DNA here is from genome assembly GCA_948098915.1 of Lampropteryx suffumata. NCBI lineage: Eukaryota > Metazoa > Arthropoda > Insecta > Lepidoptera > Geometridae > Lampropteryx > Lampropteryx suffumata. The sequence continues at coordinate 14,540,778 of OX402557.1, read as the reverse complement.
TAACTATAGGTTACGAAACAGACCTAGAACATCGATATTTGCTTACTGCACATAACATTATCAAAACAATTTGAATAAGTTATTTATTTAAATACTCGTATTCTAAAAAAATTCGGATACCAATGCTCAAAGCTTTATGTTGTTCTGCATACTGTAACAACTACTGTTAATAAAGTTCGTGTCCTTATATTGTTTTAAAACTATTTATTATGCCATCTACAAATATTATAGAGTATTTCCAGCCGAATGTATTTTAGAAGGTATAAAATACCAAAAAGTCAAACATAGTAACAGCGCATTGATCTCAAACGGAGCGGCGCCGGACCGCATCCGGCAAATAATTAAAAAGTAAAAACTTCTACAAGAACCAGTGAGATGTAGAAAGAAATAAATTTTCCACCCGAACGAATACTTTCGTTTTATCCTTCGGGTTGATTTACAACGCAAATTATTTTACTGCTTTTAAAAATAATTTTAGTCATATGGTAAGGAAAATAGATATCAATTTCGTTAGCCGTTGGTTTTATGAGCGGTCATAATTTGGTTGTTCTTGGTTGTAATTAAAATTTTCAGTTTTTTGACAAGTGTCTCGTTATTCAGAGAGAATAGCATCAGAAATTTCGTAAATCGAGTATATTAAATGTAATTAATGATGTTCGAACTTTTAATATTGAATTTAATTTAATAATACAACATTCGACTGTTTTTTTTACTGTCCAACTGTCCAGCACTCAAGCAAGGAACATATTATATATTTTTTCATCAGAACGCATAGTTCCGTGTCCCTAATATACAGATTATTTGCAATAAAAACTATCTAGTGGATGCGAAGCTACCTTTGGAATTCATTGTATTGTTGTATAAACATCATAGAATCTCTTGCTTTACCAGCGCATACGCATAAAGAGCTCCAGCAAATAATAAAGGGGTTTCACAGTAAATAACAATATTATGATAATATCCGTTTATATTCAGTTTTAACGAGATTCCAACGAGCCGGCATCCAACTCAAACTACTCGTTAACATGAATTCAAAATATTTATTATGAATTTATTTACATAAACAGGACACGAAATATGCATGGCCCAGAAAAATAATAGCGACATCACTACCCATATTTGTTGTAAAATGAAATACGTAGTTATCTATCCATTTAGTCGGCACGCTATTGTTTGTGTTGGTTTGTAATATTTTAAAGATTTTAATGTGATTATATTGAGTTGCATGTGTGGATGTTTTTCGAGCAATATTTTCAACTCGCTTCACAGTTCAGTTACTAGTCACTCTGCCTTCTACTCATTCTATCAAAACATTTTTTTTATTAATTCAATACCCACCCATAACACAAGCTTTGCTTACTTTGGAGCCAGATGATGTTGTGTGAAATGTCCGGCATTATTATTATTATTATTCTATAAAATCACATGGACCACTTTGAATCGTCTTTTTATATGCTAGTGAATCCAGGTGCCGGTTCCTCCTAACCCCAGTTCAAGAAGAATCCGGCAAGAAACTCGTCTGGTCTTAACACTTTTTTGTATGATCCTTGCCAATTTTGTAACGGATGCCGAGTCGAGTTGGAGCAGATTCATCCCAAGCTTTTTTGTCATCTATATAATCAGATATTTTATAATATGCTTTAATAGACAGTTTCTGTTTTATTACGTTTTTAAATTTACCTATCGACAAATCTAAGTCGTCCCTTGGGACTTTCATATAAAAACGTACACTTTGCCCAATAGAAGTTTTATTAACATTAGCGAGCCTAACTGTGAGAACAGCGAGTTTATCTTTATTTCTAGTATTAATACTATGATTATCACTATTTTCTTTAAACAAATGGTATTTTTTGTAAACATACTCATAAATTTGACCAAGCTTTGCTTAGTTTAGAACAAGATTGTGTTTTATAAGAAGAGTACAGCAATATTAATATATATCTTACTATGAAAAAAATACACGGAAATGATGGATCCATAGAAAGTTTTATAGCATTTTGTTTTGTGGTCATTTGTAAATAATAGCTGATTAAGGTAGTGAAGTGCCAGTTGATGCTGCTGCAGATGCAACTGCAGATGTACCTCCAGATGCAGCCCTAGATGCAGTCCTAGATGCAGCCCCAGATGTAGCCGCAGCTACTAAAGGTCAAGAAGCAGTGCTGACCAACGATCATACGGCAGATATTGAGCATATCACTATAAAGATTGTTAAAATTGTTAAAAGTATGTCTCGAAAACAGTCCTTAAGTCCTCGCACTTCGATCGGCGGTGAGGAAAGAGTGGATGTAGATAGGATGGCTCTATAAGCCATTCTTGCGATGTCAGAACTCGCATCTAAGACATACAAAAGAAGATCAGAATATCAATGTGCACATTAGCTTCAGGTCATGAGTCATACAAAGACAAACAAATAAATAAATAAGTAGATACCGCAAAATACACATACTACGGAACCAAAGTTCAGTAAGACTGATTAACAAATAACCAATATACCTACTACTACTTCATTTCGTATATTTAGTTGACATCTCTAGTGATGGAGTTCGACCTAACAAAGGCTGAAGGATCAAGCCTAACAATAACAACTTTTGAAAAGCCGGGACTTCTCAACGTGCCCTGCAAAGTTTAGAAATTAAAATAAATAAGAAAATGAGTGAGTGTCGTGGAACACTCGTTTGGGACGAAGTTCCTGTCGTAGTTCATAATATTATTATTGATAAACTTATTATATTATTGATTAAAAATTACAAATGAATTACTAGTGCTGAGAGCAATCAAATTAAACGCTAATAATTTGAAGGAATGGTAGGAAATTTCGTAATTAATATATTTTTTCAAGTTACAATACATTTTATTGTTATACATCAATTCATCTAATTCATTTGTTCATTCGTTCATCTAATTAATTAATTGGTGTCACCTTATGGATAACCGTCTACACTAAAGAAAGAGTCGTGACGGAAAAATTTTACACTCTTTTTCGCCTAGCCCCATCCGCCAAGTCCGTACCGTGCGATAAGGAACTTCGTTCCAATAAATAATGCTGGACAAATTTACACATCATCTAACCCCAAAGTAAGCAAAGCTTGTCTTATGGGTATTACATAAATAATAAATAAATACACAATGCACACAACACCATCTATAGTCCCAAACTAAGCATAGCTTGTATAATGGTGACTAGATGACTGATAGAATACTTATATATTTTTAAATACATACTTATGATACTTTATAACACTAAGGACTTCGTTCATGATATCCAAGTAAAGCGTTGATTAGTTACTTCCTAGTTAACGTTAATTGACAAGGCAAAGTTACGAGTATCTTTTGTCAATTTCACAAACGAAATTAAAGCTTCGAGTAACAACTTACTGGTTAAGTGAATGACATAAGAAATCATACGTTCCATTCGTTCAACTATCATTCAATAAGCGTCAAACGTCATTGGCAGTTGTCAATTGTCTTGTCATTTGTGGTGTTTTTGGGTTTAGTGTTTGGAAAGCGTGTGTCGTGGTGAATAATTTGTTTCTATGTTTTGGCCTATGGTTAGGTACCTATTGTTCAGAAATTCAGTAGTTTTGATAGGTTAATAGTAAAATCACTTTATTTATGACAAATACTTAACCACTCACCTTTACGATTTAGGGATTATTTAATGTTTTATTAGGTTAAGCACTTGGTTTACTGCATACTTCGAAAGACGAAATCTAGCAAAAAAATCATTTAAATCTAGGTCCATAGAATAATCAACACGGAATTTAAATTAAATAATTGTTGGATGTTATACACAAAATGACAACGGACAAATTTTAACTGCAAAGTTAACACGCTAATTGCCAGATGTCGTAGCAAGTAAGTTACAGGTCAGTTAATCTTATGATTAGTGCTACTCGAACGTCGTGAAATTAGCACATGAAGTTACGGGTGACTTTAACTGGCGGTTAGCCTACTCGACACTTTACTTGAGGGTGGTAAAAGAGGCCCTAAGACACGGAACAAATACCTATGTTCTTCACACAAATGTTTATCCTGGGAGGGAATCGAACCCTCAACCTGCAGCGCAGAAGGCAGAGCTACTACCAACTGAGCTGACAGGTCAGTCAAATTGTTTGTAAATACTTAGGTACATTGAAGGAATCGAACTCGCAACCTTCTGCGTCTCAGGCGGGCCTTTACCTACTGCGCCATAGAAGTCAGAAATAACGAATACCAAGATGAGTTTGGTCCACCATCTATAATTTACACTGGAAATCTTCCCAAGCAATCTCTGTTTGCTAATGCTTCTGTTCAGTACCATTTATTATTAACCTTTTTTTCTGTTATCTTCCCAGCCGACACCGTACAAATGTTTCGCCAAATGTATATTGAGCTGTCAAACTGAACTCAGATAACCACGCACCATGTAATTATTTTAGTGAACGCAACATTTAAGTAAGAAGAAAAGTATTAAATTACATGCCTGGGCTCCGATTTAAATGGTAGCGTTTTTAGATTATACGATTTTCACACGATAAATCTCATTCTATTCACTATTCTAATGAATTGTGCCTTTTTACGAGCATTTGGCCGCTCACCATGTTACACTGTAAAATTTACATGCGCTAGTCATGAGGTCACGTTTTACAAACACTGTGACGTATAGACTGGCTTCTGAGTGCACGTTTAAAGTTATTAACGTCTTCATTGTTTCAAATAAGAGAACAATTAAGTTGAATGCAATTTGTGCGATCATTAGTGAAACGAAAATATTTAAATGAGACTGTATTTCTGTTTGTATGATGTCAGACCGAGGAGAAAGATTGACAGCAGAAAAGTGTTCAAATCCTGTCAAAATTGTTTTCCTCCACTGCACCCATAGCATGGCGAAGTTTTATACATTTTTACGAGAAAATAAACTTTTTGTTAAACATGGGTTTTACTTACCTACGTATTATTTTGTCGATGGAAATATCGTCACTGTTTCTATTCATTTACAAAATCTTTATCAGACTGCAATAATTACACATACAATACAATAATTCAATACAATACAATAAATTCAACTTCATATTCATCGAAATCTGTATATATAAAAATTAATCCCTATTTCCTTTTGTGATGGCATCACGCGTGAACGGCTACACCGATTTCACTAATTCTATTTTTGTTGTGTTTGTTATTATCGAGAAAAGGTTCTTATGAATGAAAAAAATAAGAAAGTAGCGTGGAAAATTAGAAAATTTAAGAAAACTTAACGACGATATTTACTTTTTTAATGTAACCTTAGCGCTTTGCCAATATAAACTTTTCTAATGTAAATTGCATGGCATTTGACGTTATTGTAATTTTTTTGACAGTTATAGAGTTATATACCAATTCAAATTAAATATTCATAACAGTCTGCTGCGACAAAAAGAAAAAAAAAACGAACTATGCTATATGGCTAAACTTGATGCAATAATAATAATAATAATAATAATAATTCCGGACATTTCACACAACATCATCTGGCCCCAAAGTAAGCAGAGCTTGTGTTATGGGTACCACATGACTAATATACTACTTATATACTTTTTTTTTGTAAATACATACGTATTATACATAGAAACACCCAGACCCAAGACAATGGAAGATATTAGCTTCTCCTTCCTCCCAGCACTGACTTATTCAGTCAGTCAGTCAGTTCAGCGTCAGTTGTCACTTTTTGCAATGTTTACATTTTGTTTACGAACTCAATAATCGTTTTAAGTTGTTTAAATTTTTTTTTAAATTAATTTGTTTGATTATTTTAATGACGTTTTATTATTGAACCCAAATCTATACTGAGCCTAGCACCTTGTTTTGTGGTGTTAAATGAAACTTCTGGAGTTTCATTTACCACCACAAAATGATAGTTAAATCAATACCACTTAGGAATTGCAACCGTGGGTAGGTCAGGTCATTCATCGATATCGATAAATTTTAAATGTTATCGCTGAACAGCCCTATTTCGTTTATGTTTGGTTGCCTATATAAGTGTACCTAAGGATTGACATTGACGTAAGTGTTAGTCTATATTAATCTATGGTGTCCCGACTCTTCTTATAGGATATTGCAAACTCTTTGATTCATAGTTAAGACAGGACAACGCTTTGTCGGGTCAACTAGTATAATACTAAATATTGTTGGACAATCGAGCCTCAAACTAAGTATAGCTTGTACTATGGGAACCAGATGACTGATACTTTATACTACTTTCCATAAACTATGACATGTCATTTATGTTTTTTTGTAAACAAGTTTATGATTCTTCGTTTGTCATTTTTCATGAAGTAACATGGCACTTCTAAATTAATATTCTTTTCTTTCTTTATTGCATGTTTTATTCAGTAATCTTAGCGGATTTTTTATAAGTAAATTGTGACTACATAGGACAAGTATTGATAATTGAATTATTAGTGTATTATGGTGCAATGTGATTTGAACAACGAGGAATCCCGAGAATGTTCTAGTCTAGACGGCCATTTCGCTATGACGTTTAGAATTGACAATTCATCGACTAAGACTTTATTAACAAATAAACACTTGACACTGGCAAAATTGTCGACAAGACAAATGCCATTATAGAAAGAAAAAAATAAGAAGAAGAAACAAGCTTATGGCTCAACTGATGGTAAGTAGTTACCGTAAACTATAGGCAAGTATAGACCTTAAGTCATAGTTATATTGTCTATTCGACCAGTAATTTCGCTTGCTCCAGTGCCTTTCAAACCTCAACACAGTAATGCTTGCTTTCTTTCTATTTCTATCTTTCTGACCCTGTTGATGACAAGTATAAATAAGGTATTATAACCGACTTCTAAAAAACGAAAAGGTTCTAAATTCGGTTGTTTTTTTTTTAATTGTTTTTGTTAACTTATAACTCATTTCATTCAGTTTCATTTCATTCATTCAGTCATTTATAAACAGATTTAAAAAAATATTTTTTTGTGTAAAAGAATTTTTCACAAAAAGTTTCCGATTGGTTTCATAGAAATTTCATCTAAATCAGAAAAAATATGTCACCCAAGTAACGAAAACGAAATTTTATATTTCATATCTTTCAAATGAAGTTGGTTTTATTTCAAGTCTTCAAAACGTAATTTCAATTTTCTATTTTCACCTGAATAATAGAATGAACAGCAAGTCCTGGAACATACGAAATCACAACCATTTTTCTAGCACACAAACTGAATGCAAGGTAAAGGTATGTTTCTAGGTAAGGGTAAGACATAAACTAGTAAGTACCTACTTCTAAAAAAAATATTCCAGTCATCAAAAAATAAAAAATAACTCAAACATGCCAACGGGGAGCAAACCAGCTAATAAAAACTCCAAATATTAAAATTACTTTTATGGAGAAGGAATTATTTTATGGCGTTAAAATGGGTCATGTCACAAAACGTTGGGTCGTTTTATTTGTCCATTGTCAACGTTTGTTTATACTGTGGCTTTCACCTTACCTGGAATCAAGGAAGATGGTTATAAATTACAAAGTGTGGACAGTGCAGGTTGGCCGACACTATACTCTTTTAAGGGATGACATTATAATCATCTCGACACACCTGTGTTGTTTGCTTTAGCTCGAGCTTCAAGCCGTTGTATTTGATAGTTATTTTATACCTCGCGGTATAATTGACTTTTAAAACTAAACTAGACAGGTCAGAGACTTACCTTTCAGTCAGTAATAGATCTGTATTCTGTGCTGTAGGTTGCTCCTAGGAAAAAAATTATATGATGAGCGTATGTGTTTGTTCTATGTCGGGGTGTTATAAGGTATCATACGTTCCTATTTTAAAATATATAAGTATTCTATCAGTCATCTGGTAACATAAGACAAGCTATGCTTAATTTGGGCCTAGATAGTGTTGCGTAGATAGTCAATTTTGTTTCGTAAAAGCTTTAAAAGAAGACGTCTGTATGAGTTTTATGCTACGTAAAAGTCATCGAATTCGATTAGATAACGTCAGCAACTTGTGCTAAGCAAAGTACTGTTCATTAAAATAAAAGCGACTTTACATATCCACCTACTTTTCACTGAATATAACATGCGAGGCCTGGATAAAAGTAACGAACGAAATATAGTGATTGACAGTCATGCTTGTTAAAAGTTCGATAAGTAATATCTCTGGGACAATTCATACGGGTACATATATTTATATTCTTACTATTGTCTGCACGAAGTTTTGTCCGCGTATTACGTAGATTAAACGCCATTAAGAAATACTAGGCCTAAATCTGTATTAATACTAAGTCTCTTCTAAATCGGTTCAGTCATTATTGAACAACAAACATTCAACCATCAAGATTAATATAAACATATATAATATTAGTAGCATAACCTTCTATATACTTCAGAAGAAGTACTTTGCAAATATCAACCTCTTACTTTTCATTCAAGAGCTTCAAAACATGTTACTACAGAATAGGTAAACCTATACAGTTATGAAAACATTGAAAGCTCGCACGAGCGTTTCACACAACTCGCAGCTCCATAAACAAAGCACGCGTCACGGCTTTTTATTAAAAATTCCTTTAACAATTTCAGCGGTAAGTAGGTCAGTCGAGTTTTACATAGTTTACCCCTACAGCCTTGGTCACTCGTCCGCGGAGCCACAGCCCGCAATGTACGCCGAATAGAAAATAGTTTCAAAGATACTTGGGTATTCACTGCGGACTCTATCTGAGGCTTTGAATTTCAATTATTAGGATTCCTGTTTGTCGGATTGAAAGAGTTTGAAGGTTTGATTTAGATTTGGTCTAGTGAAGTGGTCGATGGCAGAGTTGAGGTTATCTAAAGACTGTATTATTTTCAAACAAAAGATCACCATTACTGCAAACATCTTTGCAAATTGATCTTAAAGTTATCGAAATATATCAAAAACAATTAAGCTTTTGGCTAGTGGAGAGTTCGCAAGGGTTTCATCACACTTACATAATACCTAAGTATATTTAAATGGAGACTTAAGTAGCGCACTGGACAAGGTCCGGCTAAGACGCAGAAGGTTGTGGGTTCGATTCCCGCCGCGGGATATATATGATATGTTTATATGATCTGCAAATATTTGTCTCGGGTCTGGGTGTTTCTATGTATAATAAATATGTAAATATGTATTTACAAAAAAAAAAATATCAGCCATGTGGCCTGTTTACAAGCACAAGCTCTGTTTACTTTGGAGCCAGATGATGCTGTGTTTTATTGTCTTTTACTTATTTTATTTATTTGAGAATTCAAGCAATTAATCTAATATATAGTCAGTCAGAATTCGTTTATAGACCCAGAGAATATTAAACCACAAAATCTTAGAAATTGCCAATCATTTCCGTTCACCCAAGAAATATAGCAACCAAACAATTGCTACAACTAATTCTACTCCACGCTCGATTGTCAGAGTTGTTTATACAACTTTGAACACTGTTGGAGCATCCTTTGTTGACAGTTTTCTTTTGAGAGTGCCCGTGACGAGCTCAAAGGATTGCCAGCGATGCGTGGTCGTTCGAGATGAGGGCATCTGTTATATTAAATTAGATGTCTTCCGTTGGTGGTTTTATAAATAGGCTTGAGTAGTGTGATTTGCAACATGAAGTACAGTTTATTTTGTTGATGGTTACACGTTGGTTTTTAAAGTAACTTATTGTTTTTTTTTTGTTTGATTCTTAAGCCAATTTAGTTATGTCGTTATTTAACGATATATGCGATTCATAATATAGTTATTCATACTCCCAGTTTAAAGCTGCGAAAATTGCGACCATTAAAGACGTTCAACAAACCGTGACTGAAAGTTATTGTTGTGGGAAATCCGAGCGACAATTTTATTATTGTAATTAGGAACAAACTACCAGAAAATTTCTTAGGCGCCATATTTTTGCGACAACTCCTTTTAATAACTCGAGCAAGACGCTCTCTGTTTATAATTAAAATACTTGCGGTGATTTTATTTTGTAAATAATTTTGTTAAATATTTTGGAATAATACGTATGAATGTTATTGTATTTATTTTATTAATTTAGATAATAACAGAAATAACTACAGAAATTTAAATAATAATTAACAATAACATAAAATACATGTGAAATGATTGAGTTCATAGTTCATAGTTGTTTATTCCATTGACAAATAAAATTGTGTGTGGAGATATATAAATTATAAAATATTAAATTAATATTAATAAATTATGGTAAACATGCATTATATTATAATGTCAATACCTAACTTATTAATAAATAATCAGAACATTTAAATGTGATAAATAAAAAAAAACAATAATCAAAAACGGTTCAAAGTTCATCCAGCGAATAGAGACATTGCAACAGAAGAAAATACTTCAACTTAATTTTTAGTTTTGTTCTTTGGTGAATAATAGATTTCAGTTGTAGTGGCAGTTTGTTAAAAATTTCAACTGCTTATATTTAACTGATACCTTAAACAATGTTACATGATGTTGAGTGTGCTATCTATGGACCGTTTAAACGATCTATAGATAGCTCAACTAATCCAGATCACTGCCAGAGGGCACCGTTCCCTCTTGGGAACGGTGCCCTCTGGCAGTGGCACCGGCGGCATAATATTAATTAAGTACCTAATATAAAATGAATAATAATTGCAATAACTTTTTAAGTCAGTATAAAAAAAAATATCCAGTTATTTAAGCGAACAAACGTACTATTCAATGTCAATTTTAAATTGTATTTTTTTTACCACAATATGGTGGCAAACAAGCTTGCGGCCCGCCTGATGAGTAATAAGTGGTCACCGAAGTCTATGGGCACCTGCAACACTAGGAACGTTACGCGTTGCCAACCATTGAGAAAGCTATTAATTATTTTCTTGAACCCCATACTGTTTTTATTGAGTTAAAATTTACGTATTCTTTTTTATTGAATTGATTTTCCTAGAATTTTCCGCCGTTTTATTTAGAACTAATTAAGACGACGACGAACATTAGCTAAAACATTTCTATCGCACAATTAATAAATATATTTTGATAACCCCTGTGGCCCAGTGGGCCAAGGCCTGACTGTGGCCCGGAGAAGGTTGCGGGTTCCATTCCCTCCCCGGGACAAATATTTGTATGGTTTGCATGTATTTATTTAATATAATATTATTTTAATATTCAGACTTTGGTACAATCAAAATAAGATCGTTGTTTTTTACGAAATTTTAGTTAGTCCAGAGAAATAACCGGGGCATACCTATATTTTAATGCATGAAGTTTAGAAATTATTATTTATTATATAAATTATTATAAGATGCATCGAGTACTAATAAAGTTCATACCATCACGCCGTAAGTTAATAAGTCATAGAGATGTCAATACGTCACTATTACGTAACGTTCAAGTTCATTACAGAACGAAGCGAGTGAGTGACAATTTAATGAAGTGTTGCTCCATTGTGTAATTAAAGCCGAATATTAAAAGCCTTAATTCATTTCTCATTGAGCCTCGCTTAGATGGGCGAGTGTCATTCGTCAACTGCCAGTATTTAGTGAATTTACCATCAGGTAGGCCGATGCATGTTTACTGGATCAGTTGTATGAAGTAAATATTATTTGTGATTGGTTTGGTCCGCAGAAAAGAAAGCGTCTGCAAGACACTGACCATGGTGAGCCATGTGAGTCTGCGAGGAATCAAGAATTAATTCAGGAGAGTGGGCACACAGTTTAGAAAGTGATGGGTAAATAAATAAATAAATAATCCTGGACATTTCACACAGCATCATCTGGCCCCAAAGTAAGCAGAACTTGTGTTATGACTGATATACTACTTATAAACTTATTTTTTTTTTGTAAATACACACATATTATACATAGAAACACCCAGACCCGAGACAAATACTTACAGATAATACAAACATTAGCCCGCGGCGGGAATCGAACCTGCAACATTCTGCGTCTCTGCTAGACCTTAGCCCACTGCGCTACAGAGGTCGTCTTCGGGTAGCGTTAAAAGGGAGAATAGTCAAATTAGATGAAGTAGCTATATTCTCGAGTGACATAGATCGGTAGTCTTGTTTAAGTAAACCTGTGTTGAAGTCACCCATAGTAATGGTGTGACCAACGGACCCGACAAGATCTTCTACGAGTGTCTCAATGGAATGGAAATAATTTATACGTATTAAATAATAAGATGTCCTAGGTGTAAGTTTGTATACGTAATTACTGAATAAACGTTATTATATTACTATTATTATTATAAAAATATGCTGAAAGTTATCCGTAGGTATTTCTTATGCTTCTAGAATTAGTCCAGTTAGAAATCGAAGGTTGTTCGTTCATAACCACATTACCCTTTGTAACTAGAAAATTAGACTATTGGTTTTACAATCAGTCTTGTCCGATGAGCCATCTAAAAATTATACATAGACTCGACTAAAGTACTAGCATAATTCTAACGAGGCTTAATCTTAAAATAATCAATGGACGCATGATTACGTTGGATGGTTTCGTAACAAAATAATAAAAATATTGATTTTGAATTGAGATCGTTGATAAGTTTTTGCATTGTGTGTTAATTGAGACCGGATTAGAAACAACTCGAATTATAAGAAATGAAACAATTGAAAAGCATACAAGTTGCATGTAAATTAGAACTTGTTTAGAACTATACAATCGATTTTAACCATGAAACTGCTCATACGATACATAATTATAATTAGTAAGACATCATCTTCTCATAAACGTAATGTTGATTACACAGTTAACTGAAATTCATTAGATATCCATCTCATTCGTGAAATTAATTCCCGGAACAGAACCTACTGTTGTGGAATTATATATAGTATAAAGCGTAAACGTTTAGGCACTGTTTTCTAAAACAGCTAGTAAACTTCTTATACATTTTGTAAATATTTTTGAAGTGAAAACTTCTTTTAGCGCGGTACGCATATTTTTAGATGAGGTAAAACCTCCTCGCGACACCGTCACGAGACGCAGGGCTGCCGCGCTCGTCCTATTTGATTATAAACCTTAAATGACATGTTTACAGTCTACTTTTGTAAGGAGAAGTTTACTGAGTTAGGTTCTTTGATATATTATCTACATTCTGAACAAAAACATAAAAGAATATTATATATATTTTAAAGTTTCTAATAACTAATAAAATACAATTCATAAATAAAATGCAATTCATAACCCAATAACCCAATAACTCTAGTACCCATCTAAAAATGTCTAACGCGCCAAAACAAGGTTTCACTTCTGTCGGCACTCCCGGATTGGACACTTGTTGCGAAGGAAATATGGCATCAAGACAATATTCCGACCACTTACTCAACATAGACAATTGATACACTCTCCTAAAGACAAAGACCCTTTGAGTGTACCTGGCGTTTACAAGATTTCTTGTGATGGCGGAAGCTCCTACCTAGGTGAAACTAAGAGGAACATTTCTACCAGGCTGACTGAACATATTCGTGCCGTGAAGAATGCTGACATTGAAAAGTCAGCAATTGCAGAGCACTCGCTAAGCTCTGGCTCTACACATTACATTCGATTTGATAAGGCTCAGGTACTATCAAGAGAAAGATTCTTTGTACCTCGAAAGATCCGTGAAGCAATTGAAATCAGCCGTGTTCCAAACTTAAACCGAGACAAAGGTTGGTTTCTTTCTCCAGCCTGGAAATCTTGTCTGCACGGAACGTATTATAGTAACGATGTGAAGCCGGTTAGTGATAGTGTCAGTGCTGTATGTTTGACGGTTCCCAATGTTGTGGGCACGAGTGGCGAAGTCGAAGAGCCAGTACTAGCACCAAATTTGTTACCGCCTGCCGTGACAACGTTTCCACCTCTACCCGCACGCACGACTCGCGCCGCAAGATACCTCACCCGCTGTGCGAACCGTGAACTCGAGCGGCAACGAGCGGACCGCGGATCAAACTCACCCTGATGAAGATTCTCTAGCTAGATGAATCGAAACAATGTCGCTATTATATATATTTAGAACGCTTTATATATAAAGCGTTCTAAATATTTTAAATGAATCTCAACATATTAATCAAGCCAAGACCAAGGACAAAGCCAGATTTGCAGACATTACACTCAGGAACAAAACAGCGCTGATTGATTACAGTAAGCTAATGAGAAATTTGAAATGAGCAATTGAACTAAATCACAGCTCATTTTACTAAATAGCTAAAACATGCAAGTATGTTGTAATACATTTTGATAAACACGGGCTTTACTCACGTATTATTTTGTCGATAGAGGCACCGACATTGTTTCGATTCATCTAGCTAGAGAATCTTCATCAGGGTGAGTTTGATCCGCGGTCCGCTCGTTGCCGCTCGAGTTCACGGTTCGCACAGCGGGTGAGGTATCTTGCGGCGCGAGTCGTGCGTGCGGGTAGAGGTGGAAACGTTGTCACGGCAGGCGGTAACAAATTTGGTGCTAGTACTGGCTCTTCGACTTCGCCACTCGTGCCCACAACATTGGGAACCGTCAAACATACAGCACTGACACTATCACTAACCGGCTTCACATCGTTACTATAATACGTTCCGTGCAGACAAGATTTCCAGGCTGGAGAAAGAAACCAACCTTTGTCTCGGTTTAAGTTTGGAACACGGCTGATTTCAATTGCTTCACGGATCTTTCGAGGTACAAAGAATCTTTCTCTTGATAGTACCTGAGCCTTATCAAATCGAATGTAATGTGTAGAGCCAGAGCTTAGCGAGTGCTCTGCAATTGCTGACTTTTCAATGTCAGCATTCTTCACGGCACGAATATGTTCAGTCAGCCTGGTAGAAATGTTCCTCTTAGTTTCACCTAGGTAGGAGCTTCCGCCATCACAAGAAATCTTGTAAACGCCAGGTACACTCAAAGGGTCTTTGTCTTTAGGAGAGTGTATCAATTGTCTATGTTGAGTAAGTGGTCGGAATATTGTCTTGATGCCATATTTCCTTCGCAACAAGTGTCCAATCCGGGAGTGCCGACAGAAGTGAAACCTTGTTTTGGCGCGTTAGACATTTTTAGATGGGTACTAGAGTTATTGGGTTATTGGGTTATGAATTGCATTTTATTTATGAATTGTATTTTATTAGTTATTAGAAACTTTAAAATATATATAATATTCTTTTATGTTTTTGTTCAGAATGTAGATAATATATCAAAGAACCTAACTCAGTAAACTTCTCCTTACAAAAGTAGACTGTAAACATGTCATTTAAGGTTTATAATCAAATAGGACGAGCGCGGCAGCCCTGCGTCTCGTGACGGTGTCGCGAGGAGGTTTTACCTCATCTAAAAATATGCGTACCGCGCTAAAAGAAGTTTTCACTTCAAAAATATTTACAAAATGTATAAGAAGTTTACTAGCTGTTTTAGAAAACAGTGCCTAAACGTTTACGCTTTATACTATATATAATTCCACAACAGTAGGTTCTGTTCCGGGAATTAATTTCACGAATGAGATGGATATCTAATGAATTTCAGTTAACTGTGTAATCAACATTACGTTTATGAGAAGATGATGTCTTACTAATTATAATTATGTATCGTATGAGCAGTTTCATGGTTAAAATCGATTGTATAGTTCTAAACAAGTTCTAATTTACATGCAACTTGTATGCTTTTCAATTGTTTCATTTCTTATAATTCGAGTTGTTTCTAATCCGGTCTCAATTAACACACAATGCAAAAACTTATCAACGATCTCAATTCAAAATCAATATTTTTATTATTTTGTTACGAAACCATCCAACGTAATCATGCGTCCATTGATTATTTTAAGATTAAGCCTCGTTAGAATTATGCTAGTACTTTAGTCGAGTCTATGTATAATTTTTAGATGGCTCATCGGACAAGACTGATTGTAAAACCAATAGTCTAATTTTCTAGTTACAAAGGGTAATGTGGTTATGAACGAACAACCTTCGATTTCTAACTGGACTAATTCTAGAAGCATAAGAAATACCTACGGATAACTTTCAGCATATTTTTATAATAATAATAGTAATATAATAACGTTTATTCAGTAATTACACACAAACATTTGTACCGCAGCGGGCATCGAGCCCGCCTTCTTCTGGTTTTCAGCCAGCCCTTGGCCCATTGCGCCACAGAGGTCGTTTACTTATCTTGCTATTGACAAGAGTTTAGTTAGATCGGCCCTTAGCTGTGACCTAGATACCCTCCTACATTGTCACACTGCCAGACATTTGCCCTGACACTAACGACTACAAAACCTTCATTTAGGGTACATTAGGCACTAGACAGCCAATTTGTGAGCGCGCCAATGTCTCCTGTCAAGTAATTACTGTCAGGTCGTTTGACACAGTGAAATAGTAATGTTGTATTGATTGTTTCAGATCAATTTTGGATTATTTTTGGTAGTCTTGCGAAGTAAACTTTGTGCTCTTATATTATTTAATTTTCTCGAAATATTTTATTTTATTTATTAGTATTTGAGGTGTTTTTATTTAAATAGAGCTAGAGTTTGATTAAAAACATTCTTTATTCAATAAAACCACAAAGACCACTTTGAATCATCTTAGATGATAGTGAATCTAGGTGCCAGTCGTCCTAATCCCAGTTCAAAAAGAATCCAGCAAAAAAACTGGTCTTTTTGTGTGACCCTTGCTAATTTTGTTACGTATGCCGAGTCGTGTTGGAGCACATTCATCTCTTCTTTTAGGTCTAAATAATCTGTTATATTATAATATGCTATATGAGACTGTTTCTGTTTTATTACGTTTTTAAATTTGCCAATAGACAAACGTAACACGTTTAGGAACTCGTTATAGAAGCGCGCACATAAAAGATGTACTTACTTCAGCGAGCCTAACTGTGGGAACAGCGAGTTTATCATTATTTCTAGTATTAAGTAGCCTTACATAAACATGCGTTTACAATTGTGTCGTTTTTTTTTTGTGTCGTGAATTTTGTTTTAGAATAGTTACCCAACTCTATTCTAAAACAAAATGCAAGCCCAAAACTAAAAAAATACAGTGCTTTGTGAAACCTAATGTATTTTCACAGAAATGTTCAATTGTTTAAAAAAAACGATAATCACAATATTAAACATGCGTTTACAATTATGTCGTCTGTTCATCGAATGATAGTTGTTTTAGCTTTTACTCTTTTTATAACCATTTTAGTTATGTCATTTTTGTAATATCAATCAGTAGGTATTATTTTTACCAATAGGTAATTTTTTTTTTCTATATGAAATCTAGGTTGAAAACCACGATATCTTCTCAACACTAGACTCTTCAGTTCACCACCCTAAAGAGCACCGGTGGATTGATAAGTAATGATTTTCCGATCCTAAGGTCGCAAGTTCGAATCCCATCGTGCACTAATCGATTTTTCTGATCCAATGTATTTGTGCTATACCAGTACTCTCAAACTATATAAGAAAGTAAAAACATGTTGAAGGAACCAGCATGTTGTAGAACCTAATAAGTTCGAAGACATTCGTGCAAAGGAGCTTCTAAGGTGCTTTTTAATCCTCTCACCACACTGGTTCGAAATAACTAGTAACATGGTAAGGAGAAGAAGAAGAACCACTAGTGCTGAAAACGATACTTACCTTCCTTTTACCCTTTTTCTAAGCTAAGTAGAGTCAACACAATGTTTTGTTCTTCCATTTCCTCATCAGCCGTCAGCGATTCTTAGTCCTTGTTTACTCATATCATTCTTCACACAATCCAATATTTCTTTGTCCTACATCTACTTATATATACCACATACACACACACTTTTTGCACGCTTCTTTTCACTCACACACACTCGAACTGTAGTACACTGAATGTTGTATTGCGCTCGTTTTCGGCTCGTCATCTCGAGGGTGTTTAAGGTTTATGTTTAAGTTCGCCAATAGCTTAGACAATACATAAGACAGTCAAACTATAACAGCATAAATAGGGATAGTAAGTTTAGTTGTAGTAGAGAGTTGTTCGTTCCATGATCCAGCCTGGGTTTCCACCGGATCCTGGTGCTGACGGTGGTACTCTGTATAGCAGCACTGATTTTACACCAACTTACTAACCATATCTCAGTCTAAAACCTTAATTATTAATTTAAGCTATTAAGCTTAAAACCAGGGTTTGCTTCTTAAGCAATATTATCGCTGAGCTATGACCCTTGATATTGCAACACACACGCATTTTTAGTTTTAAGTATCTTGTGTCTAACTTAAATGTCTTTTATGTATTTACCATTATGTACAATGGTGCCATTGATTGTACGTGTGTGCTGGTTTATCAAATAAATTTTGTATCTATCTATCTATCTATACCAATATCGATTCTATAAAATCTCATTGATCTGACCTTCACCTACTAAAGCATAATAGTTTGCAAGATCAATTAGATCTATCAAAGTTCAATCTGCTGTTGACGAAGCCAATAAACGGAGCTGTTCGTGGGATACATTATGATGATTCATAGATACATTTTTTATTGTATGCCAAGTAGAATGTAGGAACGGAAACCAACTTGTGACGTAGTCTACCGTTTGTAACAGATCAACTAAGCAAAGCTTAGATAGGTCACTACTTGGACGGTTGACAGTAAAATTATACATAGCTATAATTATACATACACACTAATACATAGCTTAATTATTAGTTGAGTCACAGTGGTGATCTGTGATTCAACTAATAAATAATCTATGTATTAGTTAATAAGTTCCTCGTTTTTTTTTAATAAACATTATATTTTTTTTTCCTATATTTTAAAACTAAAAGCTTCGGGTTGTGTAGGTCCCGTCTGTCTGTATGATAGCCTTAAAATTTAATCAGAGTTCGCAAACATAAGACAATCAAACTATAACAGCATAAATAGGGATAGTAAGTTTTAGTTGTAGTAGAGAGTTGTTCGTTCCGTGATCCAGCCTGGGATTCCACCGGATCCTGGTGCTGACGGTGGTAAACTGTATAGCAGCACTGACTTTACACCAACTTACTAACCATATCTCAGTCTAAAACCTTAGCTTATCATAAAGAGTAAAGAGAAAATAAACTATCATCAACATAAAGTTCCATTAGTGACTCGAATCTGTTACCTGGAAATCAGTTTGTCGATCTAGTTAATTTTAAAAATAATTACAGCTATGTACATATGCACCGAATAATTAAAAAATACATATTGTGCATTAAGCTATCTAAGGACAGTTTAAAACGATCTATAGATAGCTCAACAATGGCGTCTGGTAGAAATATCGCGTGACCAAAGAGGTGGAACTTATCAGGCCCTGCGTATTAGTATTGCCATTTTACGTGGCAATGCCGTCAGGGTCACTGCCCTTTGGCAGGATCTGGATCTATCTAGTTAGATAATCTCTAGTTACAAACATAACCTAGCAACATACCGAATCTTATGACAACATAGCCGAAACGTAAGGAATAAATTAAAAGTTAATACACGATAAATAAAATGTAAATAAATTTTGGTGAACAATGCACACAAAACCATCTAGCTCCAACCTAAGCATAGCTTGTATTATGGTTACCAAATGACTGATTGAATACTTATATATTTTAAATACATACTTATTATACTTTATAACACCCAGACACAAAACGAGCACCTGTGTTGATCACACAAATGATTATCCTGGGAGGGGATGATTTAGTATTCTACTCGTATTGATCAAACTCTGGTAAGAAAGTTATGTTTAAAATTCAGATGACGCTACTTCGAGATTATGATAGGAAGGTACGAACAGCTAAAGAGTGACCGCATCATTCTGATCACGTAAACTCTCCCGTGCTTTGTCAGATTTAGTTGGTACAGGTAGAAGCCTTTTTAGGGTTCCTTGGTGTATTGAGGAATCCTCATAATATTGTTTTAAATAACAAAAATATTAGTAGACAACAACAATGTCACAGACGTAACATATTTCATGTTTTAAGGTACAATAAGTATCGAAATCATGGTACAAATTTAATGTTTAAAAAATGAAGCCTTTTTCAACAAAGAAACGAATGGTAATTAAGGTCCTGACTTAAACTAGTTTCTCACTCTCTTGTCAAAGGACCTTTTCTCTCACTGGCATTTTATTACTATTAGTATTTAACGAGTACAAGTAATTACATGATAACCATTGAATATTAGTTTCATGATTGAAACCGGTTATACCTGCAATTATATTTAATTTAGAACCTACTTAGTATATGTACAACTACTTAGTAAGTTTATATTAACTAGCTTTTTATTAGTGCAAAATAACAAACTATATCTATATCTATCTAATTCTTAGTTACTTTTCCAAAGTAACTCAATTAAACCCTACTAAAAAACCTACGGAACCATTTCAATGAGCACGTGGACCCACTCACCCTTAACTCATACTTTTAGTTTTGTATTAGCATTGCAGAGGCGTTTTTCTGATCCTGACTTATTAAAATTAATATTTTTTGCACAGTAGATATTATATCTGCTTACATGGCAAAAGCAGGGATTATTAAATGAAAAAAGTGTAATGCAAAAATTATCACAATGGCTTTATTAAAGTACATAAATAGTATACCTGTGACTTACAATTTATATAGACAATTATTTACATAATATACACAAAACTCACATAATTTCTACAGCAGTCTTATTAGATGTATTTACATTATAGTTACGGGGCGCCCCATGTGGCGAGGAATTACAAAAATAGATTAAAAATATTAATTATTTGGTAAAGCGCGCGTCGCGATAACACAATATTCACATTAAGCTTTGACTAAATGATTTGCAACGATGTTTATAAGAGAAGCTAGACTAGACAAGGTACGCTTGACCCGAGGACTGAGCATTCATTAACGGTGGTGGAGGCGGCCAGTGCCTGAATTCTCTCCTTCTGCTAGGATTGTTGCCACCCAACTCCAAAGAGGAATAATCTGAGTCTATTGATGAATAAATATGATCAGATGGAGGTCTACAGCCCGGCCCATATCCAGACGTATGGACATTTTGCGTTCGACTCTCAACAAACTCAGGAGATGCACTCACTCCATCAGCAGGCCCTCTTACCTTTTCCGTAAACGAAAACGATCTCATCGTACCGTTCTGCATACCACTTCTCATCGTGTAGGAATTTATATTATTTCTATACGCTGACTTCTTAGATTTATATCTATGATCCGGCATCGCGTAACGCAACTTCTCCCAAAATGTATTTTGGCCCCATCTTATTCTCGAACTCGTCTTTAAATACGGCCTCAAATCCGGATCACACTCCGCCTCGGGCAATACTGCACTCTCTTCTATTAGAACTAAGGTATAAATTCTAGTTTTTATTATTTCGTGTAGTGCCTGCCTGAACTCGAAACGTGACCATTCAGTTTCAATAAAATTTCTGGTCAATACAATTACAATGCGCCTGGATGCTTCCGCAGCCTCAGGAAGAGGTAGCGTGCACTGCATGTAGGCTACATTATGTTGCGGAATGTCTCTATAATGTAGACAAAGGTGGTAAGAAGGACTTCCATTTTCCAGCTCAGCGGCTAGCGTTTGTATAACAAAATCATCATCTTTTGGGCTGTAGCAAACATAAGCATCGTATAATTTATCAGTGTCGTCGTACGCTCCAGTGAATGGGAACAATCTAATACCGCAACTTGTGTATAGCCATATGCGAATCGTGTCTCTGAATATGAAGATCACAAGGATGACTAGCATAATCAACATGAATCCGGAGAGCGTAGTCACCATCATGGGCATGTAATTTGAGACCAGCATGTTATCTATAACAGAATCTCCGGCGTAATAGTCGCTACAAATTGTGCCATTGAGATTGAGTTCTTTCTTTTGTGATGTTTTTCGGTCCGTGTTCCAGCACCAGACATCCGTAATGTCAATTATTTTAGGTACATTATCAGAGATGTATGCCGTCAATCTTTGTAAATACCTACACTTACATGACCATATATTGTTACCTAAAGCCAACGCATTCAAATTTAGGTTATTGTTCAAACTCCACACAGTAAAGTCAACTAATCTGTTGCCATCTAATCTCAGAACTTTTAAGGAGTGCAGTGTCATAAACGTAGAGTTCGCAATATGGCTGATAAAGTTGTCTTGCAAATATAGCTCGTTAAGCTGTGTCAGGTGTTCAAACTCGTACCCGCTCAAATGCTTCAGCTTATTGTTACCGAGATGCAATGTAATAAGCGAGGATAAGCCGGCAAACGTTCTGTTCTGTATGGTTTCAACTTCGCTTGAATTTACATACAGAGATCTCATATTTTTTCGCCCGATGAATGCATAATTTTGCAATTCTTTAAAGTCATTCCCGTCTAAGTAGACCTCGGTTGCGTCCATGGGTATTTTTTCTGGTATTTCAATAGAACGTTGGCTAGAGCAATCTACGACGTTTTTGTTCCACGTGGGATCGTGGTAGCACGAACAATTGTATGGACATGTCATTTGGCAATCACAGGCAACGTAATCACAGCAGCGGCACAATGTGAAACAGTGGGTTTCGTATGTACATAAGAAATCGGTTGATTTTAAATTGCTAAGTGGAATGTGCGTGACGCCCCTAGTATGGGTCATTTTACACAGTACATTCTCAAGATCCATTATTCTAGGGTGCTGTCTCATTGCGGTCATATTATTTATCAAAGGCAGCCATTCCATGGAGCAATCGCAGTTAAACGGATTTCCTCCGATGTAGAACTCTGGTAAGGACTTGTTAGAGGGCACTGGCGCCAGGCGGAGACTGTTGATATCTAAATGTGATATCTCATTTGCGTAAATGTCAACGCGAGTAAGATTAGCCTTATCCATAAACGTATTCACTTGGATGTTGTTTATGTGATTATTGTTTATGAACAGTAACTCAACGCTGTTGGGGATCGCTAATGGCGATATTTCAACAATGCGGTTGCGGCTTACGTCCAAAGTTTTTATGTGAATTTCCTCCTGGAGCTTGTAATAATTTCCCAAGTGCTCAATAAAATTGCTGTGTACATCGAGCCATTTCAAATTACTTGGTATAAAGGCGTAGTCGAACCAAACCAAATGATTTTCCGACAAATTGAGCCATAATAAGGTGAGTAACGTTGAAAATACTCCATTGATATCTGATATGAAGTTACCGTCCAGCCTTATGGCTTCTATTTGTTTGTTCCTATCGAAGCTGCCTCTTTGTATGGCTTGGATTTTATTTTTAGCTAAATTCAATACTTGTAAGTTTGGGACATCCCAAAACATTCCTTCACTTATGTTGCCGATTTGATTGTCTATAAGTCGTAGACCGGTAAGTTGATCTAAATTTTTGAATGAGCCGTTTTTGATATCAGATATTTGGTTTTCACCCAAGTCTAAAGTTTTTAACAATGATAGCTCCCAGATAGCTGTTGGTACATCAGGTAATTGATTTGAACTTAGATCTAATTCTTTTAAATCCGAACAATTTTTAAAAGCCTTAAATTCTATATTCATCAACAAATTATTATTAAGATTTAATTTACTAAGTACAAACAACCCATTGAACAGATATTCTTCTATGGTATGTAAACGATTTTCAGCTAAATTTAAGGTGTGAAGATTATACAGTGGCAAGAAAGTATTTTCCTCGATGTAACCAATGGAGTTGTTCCTTAAATCTAATATCTGTAAAAAGAATAAATCCTTAAACGTTTTACCATCTATCCTAGTCAGGGCGTTATTGGATAAATTCAGAATGACTAAGCGTATAAGGCCAATAAACGTTCCGCCATCGACGTGCGCGCTAGAGAGTTGATTATTCGATAGATCTAAGACAAGCAGCTGTTCTAATCGGTGGAACACGCCCGCAGCTAGCTCAAATAGCAAGTTATTATTCAAATAAACCTCTCGCAACTCTTTCGTGCTAGCGAACGTGCCCTCAGGTATAAACTGAAGGTTGTTGTAAGAGATATTTAAAATACGTAACGATATAAGTCCATTAAAAGTTTCACTTGAAATATCCGTGATGTTGTTGTTTTGCAGCTTTAGCTCTTGAAGCCTCTTGAGTCCGGTGATCTCTGACTCCTCAGAGAGCGACTTGAGCTCATTGTTGCTCAAATCCAAACTCAGCAAACTAGAACCACAGTTATTCCCGAACCCAATACGATCAACACTTTTGATTTTATTTTGAGTTAAATTCAACACTTGTAAATTATCCAGGGGACAAAAAACGTCTGAAGGTATCGCTCTCAAATTATTTTCTCCCAAGTCGAGTGCCTGCAATTCTCGCAGTCCATTGAAAGTACCGAGGGAGAGTTCAAAGATTTTATTCGGGCTCCAATCGTAGTTCTTGGATCGGATCGACAACTTTTTTAGTTCGCGCAATCCTTCGAAAGCATTGCCTGGTATCCTGAGGAGTTTGCAGTTTTGAAGCGTTAGTTTTGAGAGCACTGGAAATTTTTGAAAGTAGTTTGCTTCCAGATAACTTTCAAAGAAAAGCAGCTCATTGCACTCCACCGTAAGCGTCTTTGTAACATCGGAAGGTGCAGATGCTAAGCTGGACCCGTCTCCAGCGAGTGTTCGCACCCGGCACAAGGTGCCCTCGTCACCTTTTGGCAATCGAGTGCAATCGTCCACGCCGCTCGGTGCATAGGCCGCATTAACACCAAAAGTCACAAACAAAAGTGTCAGCAATTGAAACATTTTCCAAACACATTTGTATTTACTGTTTCCTTGAAAATAACAGTTCACAAACTTGAGTTCAATGTCGTTAAGTCATTTTATCGGTTCACTTCACAGATGTTTATGTCTCGCGTAAGAACGTTCGGTGTTTGAGGCAACACGGCCGCGTGCCTGCCTCATCGTGGCTCGTGCGCGACTATCGGAACAACCGGTCCGTCAGCTCAACGCGAGTGGTGGCACTCACCGCCCCACTGCCCCTCCCCCGCGCACCCTCGCACCCCACATAGTTACACGTCCCTTCGCATGGCGCCACTTGCGCGCTTGACAGCTCTCGCACAATTATGTAATGTTTTCATAATCGAGCCGCCGCATCATCGGGTTAAAAAGAAACTTCGGTAACAGTAAAACTGTACTAATGATCGGTTTTCTATGAAAAGTCTATGGGTAATAATAAAGACTTGTCAAATGACATATTGTGACGGTAACTAAAATGAAAAAAACATTTACATAATGTTGATCAACAATATCAACAACAAACCTGAAGCCGGTCGTAAAGTTACGTGACAAAGACAAGAGGGAAACTTTAAATCGCGAATGAAGAACAAAGTGCATGTTACCGCTGGCTCCCTTAATTCTTTTTCTGTCACTTATTGAATTCCCTACTCACATACTTTGGTGAAGATACCCAATAAAGCTTGTTTGGCGTCACGTGCCCCTTCACATATTTTTTGCCCAAAGAGACGCTCAGAATTTTCAAATAGAAGGCGGCGACTACCGTTTTGGCCAACAAATTCCTGTGTCTCGTAGAAGAGGTGCGAAGTTGGTGGGAGTTGATAATTTGATTTCCTTGTTCGACACGTAAAGTCGTTTACGGGTCTAACTGGAAGTTAGTTACTGAATACGGTACAAGTTTTTAGGAGCAAGCCGAGAATAAAGATACGGGGTTGTTTAGGTCGATATTGGTTTGATAGTATTATTAGACTTTACCCTTTGTTCTTCAACGAATCTTACTAAAGTATCAGACCCTGAAAAGGTTTTTGTTCTAATCTTTTGATAAAAAGTTCCAAAAACAACATCTATTTCCACTGTTGTTGTTGAGCAAAAGAATTTAAAAGCAGAAAAACTTTCCCGCTTAAGTGATAAAACACGGCATCCCAAAAACACTTCGGATTTTGTGATATCCTTATTATTAATGTCTAGTGCCAGCGTATCCTGTATCAAAAGTTCCTCCCGTCGAGAGTTCTTAGCGCTTGATAAATGACTTTGCCCACTTTTGCGAAAGTTGTTCGCGTTTTTTCTATGCGTCTGATATGGGGTGTCACGTGGTGTAGAACGTGTCCTGAATCCAGAAGGTTTATCGCGATCCTCATTACTGGTATCATGTTGATCCGAATTTCTTGGAAACATTTGTTAAGCAGGTGAAGGCCGGCTGTATTGAGTTGTATGTGATTATCAATTGCAACATCGCGACTATTTTGTGTGTACGTTTTATTACCGTTGCAGAGGACATACTTGGTATTATTTGGTATTACATAACATTAGAATCGGTGACCATCTTCAGTTTCACCTCCAAATAAACCATCTCGATTGTTCTTGTTAATATTGAAAATTTTACAAAATGGTTAGACAATTTTACGCTTCCTTCCAAACGATCGATACATTATTCAAAAATAGAAAAGCGACTTCTCCTAATAGGAAATAAAGATAGCGTCCAAACCCAGGGTCTCCTTCCCGAGTCTTTAAACATAAACTTATCAATACAATCACCAAACTTAATAAGGCCAAATAATCGTTTAGCTTTTATCAGATCCATTAAGAATAACGACACAGCGCCACGCATAAATTCAGAATCTAGGAAGTGTAATTAAAATGCACGTTTTGCGCCTTCACTGCGCCTTTGGCAAAGTTTTTGGTTGCAATTACGTTTAAAGCAGGCTTGGGATAACATTATTACCAGTAGGATCATACCATAATCAAAGTGAAATTAAATATCTCTAAATATTTACTATTGGTAGCTTTCCTAGTTCAAAACCTTCGGGTTTCTCGTCGTCCAATATTTCCTTGTATACATGGTTCCTTGTATATAATGGTTTTCAGTCAGGGCCTAGGTATAGGACCTATATATGCAACCAGCGTTGCATTACGTGGCACCCACATCATAATTATAAGGCAGCATTATGCTGAGTTCAGGACCTGTTTATCTCCACAAACAGAGCGGGAATTTATAAGGCCAACCTTAGCTATGCCTAAGGTTGGCCTTATAATGTTGCATAATTTATAATCAATTATCAAAGGAACTTACCCTGTTCGTGAAGTTCGATCATTATTATATGAGCAGCTTAATTCGACGCGATAGTGTGTGAAGCCAATGCCTAGAACTCAGCTACAACATGTATTAGGAAGGTAGGAAGGTTACCTATCTATTTGCATTCATATCTTCCTTCTTTTTCTTTATAAAATTATACTGAACCTATTTTGACTTATTGTGTCATTGTTCCTATTTTTCGTTCAGTCGTGTGTTGTCCAATAAACTCTTTTCTTTCTCTCTTTATTTCTTGTATCCAGTAGTTCCTCTACTGCTTTTAATAGAATTGTCTTCTACTTTTATATGGCATGCCATCGGTCTTAACCTGTTTTATATGTAAACGCTCGTTTCGCAAAGTTTATTCTATTGTTATCTGGTATCGGGCCGGAATATGTCTGGGGTCTGTTATTGGTAGTCGCTATCTTGCTGGAATATTTTAGCGGGTTCGCGGCGGCAAAATCTGCAATGACTACACACTACATAAAAATAGGCAGACATTTATTTATTTGCTTCCTATCACAGCTATTCACTATTCTATTTTTATCGAAAGTTGTTTGTATGTGTCAATATTTATCGTATATATCGATTTATTTCTATTTTTTCTTCTATGCTCCTTTTATGTATAATTAAGTGTTAATCTATCTATTAATCTATCTGTCACAGCTATTATTATAGGATACTCCTATTTAATATGAGTCAGCGACCAACTCTAGAGACGGAGGTAATAGGCCGCCCCAAGACCTACCACAGCTTAACATGCCCTCCGAAGCATAGGATACTTGTAATACAATAACAACGTAATTTTTTTGAATAAATATTGTGTCCTATTTCGAAAATGATACAAAAAACATATGTTTATATATATGTATATACATATAAAGAAGTATATTTAATTATATAATAGCTAGGTTTCTTTTTTAGAAAACGTCGTTTTATCCATATTTTATTAAACGACGTTAGCTAAAAAGTTAGTCAGGTTAGTCAGGAACTAATATTAATATTATTACAAAATATTATAACAAAATACTAGCTGTCCCTTTTGTGCTTTCGCCCACGCATTTTAAAATAAAATAAAAATCTAATACATTCTCGAATCCACTACACAGAAAACAATTCATTAAAATCGGTCCAGCCGTTTAGCAGGAGTTTAATTACCAACACACGGAATATTTATATATATACATATATAAAGATATTATTATTGCAAAAAGACCACCTATTGTCAGAATACTAACATTTTTAAGGTGATAAAGAAGAAAGGGTTAAAAATTCGAAACATTATTTTTGAGATTTTTGTTAATAATTTTTGTAATATAGTTATTCTAATAATATTTGTTTTTATTAGCGAAGTAAGATTTTTTGTTTAAATGGCGACAATATTAAAAGAATACTAAATAAAATCATAATATACATAAAAAAAATTGTTTTAATCCTGATTTGTCACGTTTTTATTGCGTTCCTCTGTATAAGTCCATGAGAGCATATGGATTACAGATATCGGTAATGAGACTGGTGGTGTCGTTGGTTTGAACCTAACTGTGCAACAATGGATTTAAACAACAGAACATTTCAACAAAAAAATGTAAGCCTGCAATGTCAGTGCTTTCACTGAAGGTCAAAATTCGAAGGTCTCAACTGTTAGTACATATTTTTATAAGCGGTGATGAGCTTGCAATCTGTCACGTACAGAATAGTTACTTTTTTGATATCCAATTTCTAGAATTATAGGAGATAGGCAGAACTTAAGTACGTAATGCTAGGTGTTATACCTATTTATCTCTTTGCTCTGAGATGTTCCATTCGCTGTAGCAACGTAATCTCTATCAAACGCGAGATCTGCTTTAATCGGCACCTGGGGCCCGCTTCGTATCGACGACACTGCCCGCGCTTGTACTATTCAAATTGTCGAGCGGCTTTACAGCATACGGTCCTACTCAATATTATGCAATATATTTAGGTAGTTGAAAAACTCTAGTTCTGTGGTTAGTTTATTTATAATCAAGTGTTTGTGGATTTTCGTGTTTGTGTATTGTTTTGTAAGTGCTCATAGGTAGTAGGTACCTGCAAGAGCTTTGCGAAGTATAGGTATTTATGGTTTAACATGTATGATAGTGAAAATAGTGTGATATGAGAAAGTTGTAGAGTGAAAGAAGATGAAGTGATGAAAATTGAGAAAGGTATATTATTGTTTGGGCACAGATGAGAGAACAAGAAACAGGCGCCTGAGAAGATGAAGCTGGAAGGGGTAGAATTTAGCGTACTTACTAATACCAAATTATTGATGCGTTAGAGAAGGGCCAGGCTAAGGGTAGTAAACGCAAGTATGAGAAATGTGAAAATCCTTAGTCCTTGCATACGCCGTCGGGAAACATGCGTGATTATATATGTATGTCTTTATCTATACCTTTATGACAAAGAATTCTATTCTATTAATAAGTGATTGATGGGTTTTAATTTCTGAGTTCCTGTAAAAGGGACTGATATCGAATGAAAACCTAACAGAAGATAGGGTCGCGTCCGCCGAAAGCGCATTTGCTAAACCAAACCAATCAATCTTTCGAAACCATCTTTGCCGAAGACCTGTCCCTTTTTCAAAGACACTATTCATTAGCTCTATGCTTACGTAACGTTATGCTTGTAAAAGTTTTACTGAAAATTAAGTTTGCTATTCACTATCAAAGCTCCAATAAACCTCCCTCGTTTCAAGAAAACTCCGTAAATATTTTGCTTGAAGGACGCTTCGACAAACCGACATTTCCCCAAGTTTTCCTGTATAAATTCTTATCTGATTTAGATGTCAGCTAATAAATTTCTTCCTAGCTCTTACTCATTCTCAGCTGTTTGCAAGTCTTTATGAAACCAGCGCTTACTGGACTTGAGAAGTAGGTCAAGGCATTCGTTTCAAACATAAAACTAATTTATAGTGGTTTCTTTTACAGAATAGCTAATGTTTCATGGCGCAAGATAAATCAAGAGTCGTGTATTTTTAAAAGAATAATAAACTTTACCTATGGTAATAAACATGCAGTTTGTTTTGGGTTTTATGTTACTGAAAGCCAGGTGAAACTCTTCACGTTACGAAACCAACTTACGAAACAGAGTAAAAACTGCAAACCCCTTTTTAAACAAAACAAGATTTGAAACCTTTTAAGCAAGACAAGCATCAATAACTTAAATTGTTATAATAATAATGATTTTCTTTAAAAAAAATAAAAAACTTAATCAATTATAACCCTTGCTTAATCTTACAAACGAAATTTTTAAAAATCGTACGATATAAAGTGGCAACGCTTCCAGCCATACCATAACACTTCGATATCCGCACAATTGACTTTAGAATAGACAACGCGGTAGAGTAAAGCCTCTATTCAAGAAGATGGTTCGAGATAGCGATAAAATGGTTTTCATTGTTATTAGCTCTGATTTATCATTATATGAATTAATCGTTTTTGTATAATCCCTCGTGGGATAGACACCATCATCTCAACCTTTTCACAAGGTAAGCATGAAATTACTTGTAACATGATATAAATATTACCTATGGATAGATCAAAGTATTGTACTGTACATTTTGAGGATGTTTACGCACGTATTATTTTGTCGATGAAGGCACCGACACTGTTTCGATTCATCTAGAGAATCTTTATTAGGGTGAGTTTGATCCGCAGTGCGCTCGAGTTCATTGGTTGAGTGCGAGTTAACCGCGGGTCAAACTAACCGATGAAGATTCTCTATATAAGGAACGGTATCCGTGCCTTCATCGTCAAAATAATACGTGTGCATTATTTTGACATTATATTACATTAATATATTATATTATATTAAGCAGTGTTTCTTAAAATTTACAGCTCAAAGTGTGTTCATTAGCTTAGTATGTTATGCTACCTTATCCGGCCCATATAATCCCACTGAATGTATCATTTTGGATGTCGATTCTTTAGTACCTACTATTACTACTACAATTCGTTATTTTGTCTTATTTATCAAGCTTCCACTTGCCACAGTGCCCTTCAAATCACAATAATGTTTGCATATATGGTGCCAGAATCTGATACTGCTTTTATGCTGTAAAAGGCTATCTTATCATACTGATCACCATCACCGCTAATAACGACCGTCGCAGTGATGTAAAGTTTTTTTAAGAACCCAGGTTTTGCTCCATAGTTTTAATCACTCGAGAATTCCCTTGTTGAGCGACAAATCTCCTACACTAGGAAATTAAAGGCACTCGCGTTGTAATTGAGTTCTTGCGAAGGAAATTAGTCGAAGATTGTTCGTCAGCCGGTGTTCTCGGCTCGATCGCTCCAAATAGTTCGAATAATTCCAATCCAGAGCGTTGATTAAACAGAATTGGTTCAGTAGGGCGCAGATGACGTAAGCGTATATGAATCGATTGATCGTTTATGTGACTTGATCTCTCTTGATGCAGGGCGCATAATCTATGACATTAGCCATCCCTATCCATCCCTTATTACCATAATTTAATTTTAATAAATAAAGTAAATTCAATTCATGGTAATACCCTGACAGTCTGACGGACAGCGGCGGCGTCGCGGTCGGCCGAGAAAGCAATGGAAGGCCAATCTTGACAACATTGAGAGAGGATGGTGGTCGATCTCGACAGATAGAGCTAGTTGTAAGGATTTGGGGGAGATCTTTGCCCAACAGTGGGACTATAAAGATTAAATAAAAAATAACAATAATCTATTCATTCATCCGCACATACCAAACCAGTTTATCCCACCAATGTGCATATTTTCTTGGCCCGTACCTTTATAATAAGACAAACAGCACACTAAATATCTATCCGCATCTCAGAGCCAAATGCAAAGCGGGAGTGACTGGATGGTTAAGAACAATGACCTACGAACAGACAGAAAATCTTCTATCTCCCTTAGCTTAAAAAGTTTATCTCTTTATATGTTTTACAATCTCTCCATTGTATTTTCCTTCACTTCTGACATGCTCACTTCTAGACACACATCACACATACACATTCACACATACACGCTTACACGGACGCACACACTCACACTCAGAAACACGTACACATTCTTTTGTTTATTTTTAACATTTTGACTAGTATAAACTTCTATAAATATTTAAGAAGTCTTAAGTTTAAGTTTAGTTTTAGTCTGCTCATCTTATTTCTTGTTATACAAAAATGCTCTGAGTCATGTTTAACCATCGATTTGCTAAATCAGTGGAGGAGGGGAAACTGGTGACCTGTAACACACAGTTTTAACCTTCCACAGGCACCAGTTCTCTCACATATTAGGATGCAATAAGTATAATGAAAAATTACCATACCGTTAAGTATACTATGTAACCACCTATTTGTGAGAGAAATATAAATAAATTATTATTATTATTAACTATTTTACAATCGCATTTGATTGATCAGACTAAAGATATATAAAAACAAGACTATATAAATATGTAATGAAATAAAATAATAATTGCATAGGTAATTACAAATTAAACCGATATAAACTGATCGATGGGTCTCAGATATTTTTAACATATAAACGCAAGTATCTCAGCTTCTGCCAAAAGGTAACCACTGCTGAGATAATGACAGGATGAATTTTAAGCAGTGTTTAGGCAATGTTTTTGTTAAGAGACGGTTTATAAGTAAAAAAATGTGTATTAGACAACTCGTTTATTTAGTGGATCTGGGTCAAACAGGGCTTCAAATGTCAGAAATTAGACCAAGATCTATTAGGACCACTATTAGAAAATATTGGCTCTGATACCACTATTTCCTTACAAGGGGTCATCATCATAAAGTACGTTACACAAATTACGTGATTTTTTGACCCCCTCCTCCGTCCTTGTCACAGTTGGTCACATTTGTGAGACCCCCCTCTCCAGTGTGACGTTACATATTTATTTTGCAACTACAAATTATTAAATTAAAACAAAAGTTCTGAATTTAAAATTAGCACATATAAGTATAAGATTTTAAAATATGCATCGAACAAAATCTTTTTTTTATAATGCTTGACATCTCACAAAGCTTCATCTAACCACAAAGCGTCATGTGGTACCCTAAACACAGTCTGTAATATGGGTATCACATGACTGATATACTATTTTTTTTTAAAGACATACATAATTACAAATAGACAAACAGGTAGACCCGTGACAAGTACTAGCAAATCATATAAACATTTGCCCCGCGGCGGTAGTCGTCTACATTATCTAATCACCCAGTGCCTATCAAAGGTTGCGGGTTTGAGTTCCGTGGAAAATTTACGGTGTATCTCAGTAGGTACGAACCTACCGACATACACCGTAAATTTTCTAACGCTTTAGCGTGTATCACACATTTTGAGTTTTAATTATCGCTTTTCTAAATAAACCGTAACATGAGATACCATGAAACTTGCGAGTATCTAATTATTTCTTCATTCTGTAAATAACGACTGAAATTCCCTTAGGTTCTGCAATCAAAAGTCGCTGAGCATCTAAGGTTAATCAAATACGTACTTATGCTTTCAATCTGAAGTTAACAATAAATCTTTATTGGCTTAAAATATTTAATGATATTTATGATCTTTCATGTGCTTTAATATCTTATAATAATATTTTTTGTGGACAATGCATACAGCACCATCTAGCCCCAAACTAAGCATAGCTTGTATTAGGATGACTGATAGAATATTTTAAAATATATACTTATTTTATAACTTTTGTTTAGTTCGTGATCATGTCACAATAGTTGCACTATTTTGAAATATCTGGAAGCAGAAAAACTCGCATATACCATGATTCTTTATAACATCCAGACACAGTACACAATGTTAAAAACACCTATGTTCATCACACAAATATTTGTCTGTGAAGGGAATCGAACACTCAATCGAACTTTTGAGGCTATACGACATGCCGGTTCTCTCACGATGTTTGCCTTCGCATATCATTCGTCGGGCACTCACCAGCGTCAACGTACCAGCTGTTCTCGAACCCAACGGTCTGATAAGTGATGATGGTAAGAGGCCTGATGGTATGACTCTTGTCTCTTGGGTGATGGGTAGGTCATTACAGTGGGATGCTATTTACGTAGACACCCTGGCCGCATCCCATCTGTCGGGGAAATCCGTTAGGGCTGGTGCGGCGGCTGAATGTGCCGAAGACCTCAAAAACCGCAAATATGCTGGTTTGGATAAGGCCTACATATTTGAGCCTTTCGGAGTCGAGACCCTGGGCCCGTGGGGAACAGGAGCCCACCGCGTTTTTTAAATTATTTCACGGCGTCTGGTAGATACGTTGCATGACCCAAGAGCTGGCTCCTATTTGGCTCAGCATTGCCATTCAACGTGGTAATGGCGCCAGTATCTTTATCTTGGGAACGCTGCCTTCCGGCAGTGATCTGGATTAGTTGTATCTTGGGAACGCTGCCCTCCGGCAGTGATCTGGATTAGTTGAGCTATCTATAGATCGTTTTAAACGGTCCTTAGATAGCTCAACTGTTTCACGTATATTATATATTATTGTATATTATTTTGTACATTTGTGTAATTATTTCTATCAATAATTATTAATAACTGATTATGGACTTACAAAAGTGATTATAAAAACTATATGATGTTCTAATTAAGTGTCATATGTAAAACACTAGCTGGTGCCTGCGACTTTGTCGGCGCAGGATTTCGTACTTCGTGTAATTCTAACGGTTTTTGTAGTGCACGCCAAAATAGCTCGCAGATGGCAGATTTCTACTTGATCACTTATCGTTATATTTTGAACAATTCACACAATATCTTTATAAATTATAGCCTATGTGTTATTCTGATATATAAGCTATATTATAGTAAAGTTTTATTATAATCCATTTAGTAGTTTTTGCGTGAAAGAGTAACAAACATACATACAAACTTTCGCGTTTATAATATTAGAAAGGATAAGTGCTATAGTGAGATGGAATTCGGGTTGTATCAAACAAGTTGCTTACCTATTTTTGAATTTACATAATATTATTTGACTCCCAATTTATTTGCTTACAGTTCATTAAAACTTTGACAGAACATTTAATGGGATCACATTTGATATTACCGTTTTATTTACAGACGCGATAATTTCGCCGTTTGATGAACGGATGGTTAAAATAGTGCATGTTCAAAATCGTTTTTTTTTATAAATATCAACAAAACTTCTCTCAGCTCATCGAAAATAGTTGGTACATAAATTCAATGCACCAATATAAACTGACTTAATTGTCTTCAAAAAACCAGTAATATCCTTGAAATGATAAACTTTTTATTATTTAATTACTTGAACATTGGACATTGGACATTTCACACAGAAGGCCCAAAGTAAGCAAAAGCTTGTGTGA
The DNA here is from genome assembly GCA_948098915.1 of Lampropteryx suffumata. Taxonomy (NCBI): domain Eukaryota; kingdom Metazoa; phylum Arthropoda; class Insecta; order Lepidoptera; family Geometridae; genus Lampropteryx; species Lampropteryx suffumata. The sequence continues at coordinate 14,505,592 of OX402557.1, read as the reverse complement.
TGAGAACCACATGACTGATACACTACTTATATACTTTTGTAAATACAAACATGTAATACATAGTTGAGAATAATTTCCTAAATAGTTCCCAATAAGACAAAAGTAAGCCTATGTGTCAATTCACTTAGGGCAACAGATATACTAAACGAAAGCGCTATTTTAGCGCTGTCAACGTCTCAAATACTGTTTCAAATACTTAGATGTATATTTGCTTGTTTGAAATCAATAATATTAACATGTATGTAATACATGTATGTATGTATTTATGTTATTACAAACTATTCTTATAAAAGAGAGCTGCAGTTCAGGGGTCAAAGTAAAATAAATTGGCTTAGCGATTTTGACCACGCACTGCGAAGGGTTCCGAAGTCAGTAAGGTTGATTTGGTAAAAATGACTAATGTTTAAGTCCTTAACCAATTTTACGCCATTGAATGAGGGTCAGTAAAGTTATAGCAAAATCAATAGAACTAGTATCCACGTTATACAAATCAGACCATTACTTATAAAGATATTAAATAATAAACATGCCGTTCCTGTCGGTAAAATCAATGTACGCGAGTGCGTGTGACGTCACAGCGACGGTCCGAGCGCAGCCGGCCCTCTTACTTCACGATTCGGTAGCTGGCAGCGACCGTCCCTGTGACGTCACAGCTACCGCGGCGGCCACTCAGTGAACTTCGCTAGTCATTTCGTCATAACTTCTTAATTTTTGTTGTAGAACAAAAACGCTTGCACTATAAAATCTGCATTCTCAATTCAAAACGTTAAGGATCGCCATTAGAATAATAAAAAGAGAAATGTGGATCATTAAATTTTTTTTAAGGTTTTCAAATCAGGCAGTTACTCAAAATCTCAGATAAGAGCACAGGTAGTCTAGTGGTAATGGTTCCGCCTTCCCGTCATGGGTTCAAATCTGGACGTGCACTAAAGCTTAGTGTACTAAAGCCTTACCATCTATAATAATTTTCTTTGTAATTTCATTATATATCTATGTAACGGAGTAATAGCTGCACAATGATGGAACTTACTTTGACTTTCTTACTTATTAGATAGATGAGGAATTCCCAAATAAAAAAGCAAAATTCTTGTAAATAACAAAATGGCGAATGTAATCGTAAATAAATATACAGAGACCAGGGTTAGCGGGTTGTGGGAACAATTAACCAATCAGCGCGCACTATCACGTAATAGTATTGTATCAGTAATGGTTATTTTTGACGTTATTATAAGATACCTATCTCCAACAATCTTACTATTTTGTATGACATTTAGGGTTTCTCTAAATAGAATTTTAGCTGGTAGGGGAAGGTGACGGAACACTGATATCAAAAATGGCCACAAAATCTCTTACACATTATCGATTTAAAACCGCCAGTGTCACCGATAGTGAAAACATACTACGAAATTGTTTTGGCTTATATTAAGTAATTTATTCACAAATGAGAGATGCGAAGTAGCTTTGATATCGGCATCAGGAATTAGTAAGTTGCGAATTTGAGGGTTTAGCGCAAACTGAGTGGAATTAGATGTAATACAGTTTCTGTCAAAGTTCCTCGAGTATAAGCTTTAGTACAAGTTTGAATGCGAATACACGTATGCAAACACATATACTAGATAGGTACATACTTGTTTGGTATCTACCTACCAATATTATACACTTGTTGGCGTCGAATATTTTTATTTAATTTAACCCGCCCGACCCTTCCCGGGTGCATTGCCACTTTTATATAGTACTTTCTCCATTTTTTTATGACTCGATTGTCGTAATGGGTGAACTTTTACATAATATACCAACATATTTGTACAGAACCCTCGGTGCGCGAGTCTGACTCGCACTTGGCTGGTTTTTTAATATGTTATACGCTTGTGTTACTCGCTAATTATTGTGTTTATCCACTATAAACAAAGAACAATCTAGTTGTTCTTATATTAGTTAAAAACATATATAGAAATATCTTTGACATCGTCTAACATGCGGTGAAATTTGGTGACAATTTCTCTTTAGAAGAATGTTAACCAATTTGTGACTGATAGCAATCATTTTGGGAGCTTGAGTGAATGGTTTCAATGTGTTAAAAATATCTGGGTATCTTTCTATGTATAATGTGTGAATTAACAAATGAAAAAAGTACTTATGTAGTATATCAGTCATGTGGTAATCATAAAACAAGCTCTGCTTACTTTGGGGCTAAATGATGCAGTGTGAAAAGTCTAGCATTATTATTACTATTATTTAATATATCTACTATAATATATGATATGGTGCTATGAGGACTTAAAGAAAATAAACCCGAGGCTTTGTCAACTCCATGCAGTGGTTAGTATACTACTACCACTTATACACCAGTTAATAGCCAACTCTGTAAACGTACTTAAATCAATATTCTGAAAACTCCGAAGTCTCTGAAGCGAGCCTCTGAAGCGCACTTTAATCCTTTCCTTTCCTTTCGTTCCTACCTTACTGGTTGAAAATAACTAGTGACACGATAAGACTGAAAAGAGTACTTGATAGACTGCTCACGTATCTTACGTATTGAATTCAAATTCAGATAACGTTGTTTGAAACTATTGCAATAAATCAGATTGTTTATGTTTTGCAAAGTACGTGTGTGATAGTAGGCTCCATCTTCTATTTTATTAGTGGTTTCTCCCCACGTACCAAGTAACCAAATTAACAGTATCAAGCATGTTTGAGTAAAGTTTGCCAATATTAGTACACAAGATTAGGGTTGTAAGATTACTGATTATATAATAGCCGGACATAATACATGTACAATATTGATTTGAATTTGTTGACATAATTATTTTTTACCTAATCTATTTTAATTTTTACCATTATAAATAATCACGTTTGCAAAACTAAAAAGAAAACCTTATTGTCTTAAAATTTGAGCCGATATAAAATTCGAGACCATTAAAAGTTTTGTCCTTTATGTTTTCACTCGTAAGAGTATGTTTTTATTTAACACTTTTTATAACCTTATAATTTTTAGGAAATCGTAAACACCATTAGAAAGTCACAGAAAGCAAAATACGAAATTTCGTTGGATGGCATATTTTAAGCAGCTTTTTTGATTTCCGATTTTGATGAAATTTCTATCAATATCGGCTAAATCGGTAAGCATTATTATTTCACATAAACTCGATTTTCAACTCGGTTCGTAAATGGCGGAGTTATTAGGTGAAAAACATTTTTATAAAAATAAAAACTAATAAAAAAAGAGGTCCTCATTTTGAAGTTGGTTAAAAGAAGACTTAACTAAAATGTATTGATAAGGAAACTGATAAACTTTGAATATTTTCCAGGATATTTCTCACAATTCATCTACAACACAAGCGTTTTTTAGACAAAATCAACAAAAAAACAGAGTTAACATATTTACTTTCCGGCTTTATAATTTACTATAATAAACCTTTTCCATATTCCACGTAGTTTACACTAATATTGGTTATAGTTACAAGACTCATTACCAGCTCTGATAATAATATCTTCAATATTATATACACAAAGTGTGAATGAGTTTAGAGTTATTTGACTTATTCAAACCGCAAACTGAACTTTGCTGGATGTGTGTTTAATAATTAGAAACAATATGTTAGTTACATAGATTTTTTAAAGATGTATATTCGTGACGTCATTTGTTTTAAGGTTATTTATATTTTTCTGTTCTAAAAGCTCGGGATAGATTTTCTAAGACCATATATCCAATTATACAGAAAATAATGTGTGAACTACTAAATACGGCTTTTTTTCAGAATACTGCAAAATTGTTTCAACAAAACCTTTAGTATAACAAAAATACGTTCTTGCAATGAATAAACTGTGCACAATGTTATGATTTATACATTTAAACGCTTTGTTAACGCTATTGTGCTGGTCGCGGGCAGTTTAGCGATATACATTCACTATTTATGTCGCTTAAAACGAGTTTAAAACCAATGGAGATCATACATATTTGAATAGTTTATTTTTTTACATAATCACTGCATTTAAAACTTTAACATGAAAAAAGTCTACATGCAAAAAACAATCGGTTTGCTCGCAAAAAACACAATTTATTTTATAGGATTTCGTATTTGCAATCTGGAATACATAGGGCAAAAATAAAACTATTCAATTGAAACCGGTTGAAGCACAAAATACGCTGTGCGTAAAATATTTTATGACGATTGACATGTCTATAGATTTTTGTTCCAATTTTACATAGCGGTGACGTAGTGCTGGCCGCTATGCGCGGCTGGCTGTGACGATGAAATATTGATCAAAAACTAAACAAACCTACTAGAATTAGTCTAAATTTGTGGTGCCTTTTCAAGGTGGTTCGCAGTGTTAAAATAAAATGAAATGTTTCAAATATAATAGGTACAACTTAAGGTACACCTACAAATATGATGCAATAGTAAGTATGTATATAATACTAGCTTACAGCTCATATGCTAATAAGTTACTGAGTTACAAGTTTCAAGTACACAATTATTGTAATTATTTTACATAAAAAAGTTTACAATTCAGAATTATTACAATTACTTTACCTAAACAAGTTTACACTTCAGAAAAATCTATAAAATCGTTTAGGTGTTTAATTACAAACACACGCATAGAAGATTTATATATATAAAGAAAGATTAATAAAAATAACTAAACAAATTGAGAAATTTATAATTTATTAAGAGAATATCTTGAACTTGTAGAAAAAATCATCATCTCCATCATCTTCCTGCCTTTTTCCCACATTATGTGGGGTCGGCACAACATGTGTTCTTCCATTCTCCTCTATCAGCCGTCATCTCAACACTCACTCCTTTCTTACTCATGTCATCCTTCATACAATCCATCCATCCAATCACAGACTTTAATGTATTCTTTAAAAACTATATAGTAATAGTACATATTGATGCATAAATAAGGCTTGTTCATCCACAAGAAATTCTGACAAAAACCAACATTTGAACTTTTTTAACATTTAAAAAATGTCTCGTCGTTTTAGTTTGCGCGTTAATATTTTTTCTCTCCAATCTTGTTGTCCACAGCCTCTGGGTCTATATAAAAAACTAATAAAAACTCCAACTATGTTTCCACTCGTTTACAAACAAAGATTCGGAACAAACAGCCACCCGAATTCAAGAATCGAAGTAAAACCGTGTCATAATATATCTCAGTTACAGGGGCTCTCCGGCAAAGTGTGAAATATACGGTTGTTCAATATTTATACGATTTTTATTTGTGTTATTTATTCACAAGGCACGTTTTGTCGTTGAGACAAAAGGAGAGTCAGCCTCCATATCTTATTTTTCGTTAGTATCTGCATTCGTTTTGGTCGCGCTAGGTCGTAGGTATAAATAATGCATTATCACGCGTCGGGTCTGCGTTCCCGAACGGTCAGCGGGAATAAAATTATTCCCCGGATTCTTAGCACTTATAAAACAACACGACTCATTGTTGTGTGTTTATGTGAAATAAAATTGAAAATACTCATCGAACGTAAATTATTATAATAAATCCCATTCTTTATTCATTCTGTTTCGTGTAAGATAAATTTTAGAGAGCGTTATCGGTATGCTCAGTATTCTAGTTATATCAGAAAATACGAATCAATAGGTTACTTAAATTTACATAACTGTGCCGTACTGTCTGTTGTAGAGGAAAATGGAACATTTAGAAACAAAAACTTAGGCTGTTCTGAACCGGTGTCTTTTAATTAGAATGCAAATTTAATAGCCTGAAGGGATTTACATGTCAATGGTTGCCTAAATAACGCGATCTGGGGCACAAAGGAGCCGTCCATACTACAGACTGCTTTGCTTACCAGCTTCATATTGATCTCCAGGTTTATGAAGCATCCAGTGCCTATGAATACCAATAAGTTCTGCAAATTTGAATAGCGGCTTTGAATAGCTTTCGGTTGGATTTGCATCTATCAATCAAAGAAATAATTCTGTGATGATTTCGTGGGCTCTTGTTGAACAAATAAATACATACTTAGAGACGATAAGATAACTAGGTTTGCATAGTATCATTGTGTTCTTCTTCTTCTTCTTTCTTGTCGTTGTTACATCTTATTTGACCAGTGGGTAGCTAAATTTACGGCATTATCCAAGCAGGACATGAGATCACCCATAGTGCATGAGTTAGGGCAAGATGGACACTCAACGTGTGACATGAACTGCATCTGGGTACCACAATGGCACTGCTTATCGTTTTCACCGATCATGCCATGATTTTCTGAGGTTACTCTTGTATTGCCCGACTTGAGACCGCAGTCTGTTGAGGCACCTCCACACTGTATCGTATTAAAAAGATACCGTATCTAAATTCCGCATTTATAAGACTTTCTCATAAAAATCACACACAAGCCTCTCCTTTATTATAATTTACCCAGATTGCAGTTGTATAACAAAATTTACTAACTATACTAAATTTTTGGTAGCAAACACAAAAGTCAGATCTAAAATTAATGCTCATAATTTTCACAGTATCATTTCAACCACATAATCAAATATCACCCGCAAACTAATTCCTGGCACTCAGACAGGCTGACACTGAGGACACGACATGGAGCACAAGCTATAAACGATAATATTCAGTTTCAAAAAATTACCCCCACATCCTACATGATGAGTTAATATATACGACCATCATCGTTCAGCCAGTTTCCACTGAAATGAACTGCTGGATTGCTGGCTTCTTCTTTATTAAACTACTCTGTCCGGTTCCTTACCCAGTTTCAGTGTCAAGGGTCGCAAGACTCATCCAATAGTTCCCTACGCTGATGATGTTGTTTGACCATCGCTATACGATAAGTAAACATATATAACATATAATCCAACCGGAATATCTATTTAGAAATTGGTAGATCTACATAGGATCTACGTAGGACGCACATAGTAAGTCTATGAACTTATTGAGATAACTATGCTTCAATGAAAGTCCATAACACAATTTAAGTTCGAGTCGTGGATTTGAATCCATTCGTTCACTTATAGCTTTTCAGCGAAATATGTATGTGCACTATACCAGTACTCTCCAACGGTGAAGAAAAACATCGTGATGCTACTGGCATGTTGTAGAACCTAAAAAGTTTAAAGATATGTGCCAAGTGCACGAAAAAGTCTCTAAGGCTCACTTTAATCTGTTCAACAAATTGGTTCAAAATAACTAGTGATACGATAAGAAGTTCGGAGTCACTTTTGGATCTGAAGTAATTTTTTTACTGTACTAATATTATATTGCTGACTGTGACAAAGTGATCCAATAGTATACTTACTTACTCCATTGGCGCAGGGACTTAAAATTAGTCTTGGCCTCCGAAACGAGAACTCTCCACTTTCTCCGGTGCTTTGCAATCTCCTGCCAGTTATCAGCTTCAAGCTCACGCAGCTGACCTGCGTGAGCTTGAAGCTGATAACTGGTCGAGTCTATCTAGTCTATCGCTCCAACGATATTTGGGACGACCAACCGGGCGACGGCCGAGTATGCTCTCTTGACGCTACGATCTTCACCCATTCGTTGTATATGGCCGAGCCAACGGAGTCGGTTAGATTTATATTGTCTTAGATTTATATACTTTTCAATATGTAGTATAGGGGATTGTTAATAAAACTGTGCAATATAACTGTTTTATCTGATGATGGTACCTACTCTACAGCAAGATTCCGTCTTTATGGGTACCACTACAGTCCAGATGTTATGACTTCCAGCAGTTGTGTGCATTTCTGTGTTTATATTTGAAAAGCACTGGAACAAGTGAGCTGAACTATAATAATAAGAATAATAATAATAATAATAATAATTTCGGACATTTCACACAATATCATCTGGCCCCAAAGTAAGCAGAGCTTTTGTTATGGGTACCACATGACTGATATACTACTTATATAATTTTTATTTTTTTAAATACATACATATTATACATAGAAACACCCAGACCCGAGACAAATACTTGCAGATCATAGAAACATTTGTCCCGCGGCGGGAATCGAACCCATAACTTTTTGCGTCTCAGCCGGGCCTAGGAACACTGCGTCACAGAGGTCGTTGGAACTGGGCAAACAGACAAAACAATTAATTTATGTCTAGAGCCGGCAACGTGCGTTTCAAACATCCTGGTATTGCTAGTGTCATGGGTAATCACCTACCATCAGTTGGGTCATATGGTAGATACATAGATAGATAACTCATTATTGACTACCACACGGAATATTACAATAACAATAACTTAACTTATTTAAGGTAATACAATGGGCGGCCTTATCGCTAATAGTGGTCTCTACTAGGCAACCGTTGTCAAAACGGGACTAGAAATAAACAGGAAAGGGCACTTAATTCTGGTGTATGTATGTAATTACATACTTATATACACATAATGTATAAGCGAAACAAATGCTGATATAAATATATATATATATACATATGTAGTCAATAGATACTCGTATAAAAATATAGATAAACAGTCTGAATCAATAATACAGAAATAACTAAGTATAACAGCAAGACAAATAATGTTCCATGACCATGTTTTTAAAGATGGGAAGAGTCTTGGCCTTTCTGATATCTATAGGCAACGCGTTCTACAAGCAACGTATAGTATGATTGCCGACTTTTATAAAAAAGTTGAGATTTCCAATATAATCAATAAAAATAAATAAATAAATATTAATGGACAATGCACACACAATACCATCTAGCCCCAAACGAAGCATAGCTTGTACTAAAGTGACCAGATGACAAGCACCTATGTTCATCACACAAATGTTAATCCTGGATGGAAAAACCCTTAACCTACAGCGCAGACAGCAGAGCCGTTACCAACTGACCTGATAGGCTCGATAATAATATGCGAGACTCCTACAACTTGCACCAAACCCATAATGAGATTTCCCGTCACCGCCACATCTATCCTTATACACCTGCTATAATCCAGCATAAAACTGTAATAACACTAATGGCATTCGCATGTCTTTATTTATATAGCAGGTCGTAAACTTGATGTTATTTATTACAGTGGATGCATTGTTTTCATTTTAATCTTTACTAATATGGAGAGAAAGTACGGAGGTGTATTTCGGTAAAACACAGTCATGTGGAAATATGGGTTATTTTATAGTGGTTATGAACTTTATCGTAGTTTTGAGTTTTTGAAGTGATAACTTCTAATGGGAGGGTAAACCGCTTCGTTACGTAACGCGTTACGGCGCCAGTCTGTCTGGCTTCCCTTTCTCTCACGCAAACGGCAGCGGCAGGCATGCTCTTCTTCTCTCACTCTAACCCACAGCGCTAGTTAGATTAGTTTAAGTTATCACTTCTGTCGGGCGGCGTCCCGAAACGCACTCGTTTTTTAGTTACTTTTTTCAGATTTACCACTATCAATCTACCTAAAGCGAGGCTTCCGTTGGTTGTGACCACTAGGTATTCGGACCGCGGTCCCAATCGACGGATAACATTTTTGAATCCGTTTATTAAGATTAAGAAAAATATAATAATCTATTATAATCTATCTATTATAATATTAACTATTAAAAAAATACCGACCTTAGCTCGGTCATCCAGGTAGGTACTAATAATTAATGCTCGACGTGCCCTCCGAAGCGCATAAGCGATAGTGCCACTGGGAGCTTCCATCCAGGTACTGGAAATAATTCATTTAATAATTTACCTTAAATTAATTTCTTAAAAAAACCTGAACTATATAACACAAACCGCTTCAAGTAAATATGAAAAAGTTCGAAAAAATGACTTGTCGAACTATGTTTTTTCGATGTTAGCGACGTGTCGAAATAACGAACTGTAGAAATTCAGTGGGACATCGGTTTGGGTATTATAAAGTGCTGTAAGTGTGTATTAAAAAATTTATAAGTATTTTATCAGTCATATGGTCACAATAATACAAGCTATGCTTAGTTTGGGCTAGATGGTGTTATGTGCATTGTCTATCAATATTTATTAATTGATTTATGCCTCTTAGGTTCGGATGTAAGGCCGTGAGGTCACGGTTAGTTTAATCAGGTGATTTTTCGGGAGACTTTTCCATTCGAGGCCTTAATTAGAAAGAACTATGATTCCATTCAAACTTGTATGGCTTTTGAGCCCAGTTTCTGTTGAAAATTAATAAAAATTCCAGTAAATCATCAAAGTTTTAGGTACTGGAGATACTACGAGTGAATTTGCTGTTTTGATAAACAAGTTTTAACGAGGTATGAACCTGTTTGTAACTAAGTTATGAGCCTGCTACTTGACTACTACTCGGTCGACTTGAGTTCATACCATTCATTTGGATTTTTCGTTTTGATGATGCATATATAAATGTAGACAGACTGACAATATTTACGTAAGTAAACATATAAGGTTGTTTTGATTTAATAAATACAAATGTTTATGTGGATGTTTGGTTATTTGTTTTTACTCAATTAAAAAGACAAGGCTTTGCCAATTGAATGAAACATGGTTGGTATAAATATGGATATTGATCTGGAATGACATACGAATATATAAGTAGGCTCATGTATGTACGTGCCACTCGAGCAGAAGCTAGTTTTATATAAAAAATAATACAAATAAATGTTGATGGACAATGCACACAACTTCATCTAGCCCCAAACTCAGCATACATTTTACGGTGACCAGATGACTGATTAATACTTATATAATTTTAAATAAACACTTCTGATTCACAAGAAAAAAACAAAAAAACACAAACACCTATGTTTATTACACAAATATTTGCCCTTGTGGGGAAGGAATCGAACCCATAACCTACAGCGTAGATGGCAGAGCTATTACCGACTGAGCTGAGAGGTCAGTCGAAATCCATGTTGGGTTCCTATTTACACCAATACGCATACATGTTTACGACCGAGTATCGAACAAATCAAATTAAATCAAATGAAAACATTCTATATTCAATAAAATCACAAGGATCACTTTGGATCGTCCTCTTACGCTAGTGAATCTAGGTGCTGGTTTCTGCTAACCCCAGTTGAAGGAGAATCCGGAAAGAATCTCGTCTGGTTTTAACACTTTTTTGTATGATCCTTGGCAATTTACGGATCATACAAAAAATTCGGATTGCCGAGTCTAGATGGAGTATATTCATCCAAAGCTTTATTGTCATATAAATAATCAGATATTTTATAATATGCTTAATTATACAGTTTCTGTTTTATTACGTTTTTGAATTTGCCAATCGACAAACCTAACACGTCACTTGGGACCTTGCTAAAGAAGCGTTCACTTTGCCCAGTAAAAGACTTGTTAACTTTAGCGAACTTAACTGTGGGGACAGCGAGTTGATCATTATTTCTAGTATTAATTCTATGATTATCGATATTTTTATAAAATAAATGATCATTTTTGTAAACAAACCATCATATTTTCGTATATATACTTAGAAAGCACTGTCTATTTATTTCTAAGTGATTCTCTGGTCCCATGTTATAAATTGCACGAACAGCCCTCTTCTGAAACGTTACACTTTGATAGGTTTAATAACCTAAATTACAGGTTAGACGTTTTATTCTCTTACAATGTAAGGGGGGAATTAAAATAATGTGGTCTCACGAAGCGACAAAGATAAGCGCGAGCAAAAAGATTTCGAATTATACGGCCTCGTATCGTGTTGTTACAACTGTGGCAGCGTTCATTTCGTTTGTCGTGTACGGGCTATGTGTATGTGGCAAAACGTATTTCGTATTCTATTTTGTTTTGTCCTGTTTTGTTTTGTTGACAGTATGTTTTTTGCAAGGAAGTTTGTTTATCTACTTTATGTCTGTAGAGCAAAAAACAAAAAAAATACTCATGTTTTTCACACTACTCACTAGCCATGTCATAATATTTTTTGTCTAAACGTATAAGATGTTTTATGCTCTTACATATTGTGCTTAATACAGCTATATATTTCAATGATAAACTTTTATAGGATTGAAATGAGTTTATATTTTGCCTCATCTTAGGTGATCGAACCTATTATTAACAACTTCACGGTTTTTATCTATATATGTATACATAAATCAATTGTCGTGCGTTAGCCTCGCAAAAGCTCTCAAATTGCTCGACCGATTTGAATTATATTTTTTTTGTTTTGTTGCCTCAACGTCGGATTGGTTTGTAGGTGGTACATACTTCTTAGGGTCATCTAGTCTATCATATAATTTAGCAAATAGGTCAAGTTTTCGTATCAAAGTAAACTAACCTAACCTCACTAGAACCGGCAATATGATAAAGTACGATACTAAGGACCTCTATTGAGTTCGAGAGTGGACCCGGCTGTAATATATCTTTGAAAACGAGAGTTCTTGTATCCCACGTCACGCGTAACGACGAATGATCGATTGACCGAAAAGATACGGTAGAATTGATATAAGTGGCACTGAGGCCCTTATGTCGAGGATGAAAGGATTTCGCAAAGCAATATCTCATACCTAGCGAATTCATATCATATATGAAAATTATCATATAACTGATTGGTAATAGGTTAATAATATACGACGACCTCTGTGGCGCAGAAGTTTTGAGTAACTGCAAGTATTTGTCGCGGGTCTGGGTGTTTCTATGTATAGTATGTTACATTATGTACATATTTACAAAAAAGTATGTAAGTAGTATATCAGTCGTCTGGTACCCATAACACAAGCTCTACTTGCTATGGGGCCAGATGATGCTCAGTAAAATGTCCGTTATTATAAGTTTTATTACTATTATCAATATTTTCAGTTTAATAATATTTTTCAATATTCCTTTTTCATCAAATCAAAACCTAGTTATCGTAGTACGTTATTCGTTTAATCAGAACTATACTCAATAGGTTAAGTAGGTAGTCGTTGAAGATGCTATACAGTTTAACAACTTTTGAAATTACATCCTGTAATCTGTACATGTTGTACATTGTTTTGAATTAATAATTGTGATACCTAATACTAACAAAAACTCATAGTTTAAACTATGAGGTTTTAAATAAAACCTTTACCTTTACCTTTTTAAATTAAATACTTAAATAATAGGTTAAAAAGAAGGTAACCAAAACTCTAAACTATAAGCAAGTAAATCATAAGTATTCACATTTAAACAAAATAGCCAATACAAAACACTTTCATCAAATCACGATTTTCCAATAGCATGTACCCGATTCCTTATTACCATAAACAGAAGCTACGTTGCGCACGGCTCACCTCGACACCAAGTTTATCAGAAGCTGATGGTAATGAATATTAATTCTGTATCCTTCCAGTCACTATTGAATCACCCATCTATTACTTAACTTCTCTCTGAAGTAGAATAGGAATAGAATAGGTGAGAACCTAAATATAGAGTGCTTTCTATATTTAGGTTCTCACCATGGTAGGTGAGAACCTAGATATAGAAAGCACTTTTTCTCAAACGAACTTGCCTAAAAGCCAATAAAATTATCTTCTTACCTAAGAGGGTTAAAACGTTTTTGATTTAAAAGTAAAATGTTTAAAAATGTCTCATTATAGTTTTTGGAAAATAGGTCATAATATAATAATAATAATAATGCCAGACATTTCACACGGCGTCATCTGGTCCCAAAGTAAGCAGAGCAGTATTATACATAGGAACACCCAAACCCGAGACAAATACTTGCAGATCATACAAACATTTGACTCACGGCAGGAATCGAACCCGCAATTTATTTTCGGTAATTTATTTTGTAAAAAAAAAAAAAATACGTTTCAACGTTTTTGCAAAATCATCCCCGAAGGAGGTAAAATAGGGGATTTAACTTATGATTATGTTCTTTAGATGCACAGAATGCATTCCTTACAAAAATAAATATAAAGGTTCTAAGCATACGCGTAGGAAGTGGCGGTGGTGGTTTATAATCAAAACCTTTTAATAAAGCATGCAAGGCATTCAGAAAGTTTTAGAGTCAAGTGCAAAAATAGCAAACAGTTTCCGTAAAAACCCTATCAAATGTACTAGAGGTACAGACATTCTCGCGCCGTCTATTCGTAGTCCGTACATCATTGGCACCGTGTCCCAGACAACGCAGTCGATTTGTCTGAGCCGGTGCTCTCTCTGGAGGCAAGCATAATGAATATTAACATCTTGCACGAAGGCATGACACTGTACTAAGAAATTACAGAAGTCTATTTATTAAAATACTTCAATTGAATGTATTTGAAAGCGCTCTTTCGCCAAAATCTCTAATCGATTATTAACTTCAACAAGGTTACTTCAACCATCAAATTTCATTATGAATTTTATTTGAAACAATAAGTAGTTAAATAATTAGTGCTGTCACCACATATAATACATGTTATCATTGTTTCGAATGATCTAACTCTTTAAAATACTAGCTGCTGCCCGCGGCTTCGCACGCGTACCTACATAAAAAGTAGCCTATGTCCGTCTCCAAGATCCCATGTATGACTATACCAAAATTCATCAAAATCGATTCAGCGGTTTAGGCGTGAAAACGTAACAAACAGACAGACAGACAGAGTTACTTTCACATTTATAATTATTGATATAGGGATTTATTCATTACGCAGTTACATTAAAAGCAGATATTGTGTCTGGGTGTGATAAAAATCATAATAGTATTTTTTAAATACATACTTTTTTTTTAAAGTATGTATTTAAAAATATATTAGTATTCTATCAGTCATCTGGTCACCATAATCAAGCTATGCTCAGTTTGAAGCTAGATAAATGTATTCTCTACAAATATTTATTTTACTGCTATTATGTGTATAAATAAGGAACAAACCCTAATTTATACAATCATACTAACATATTTGAATCACGCTTATAAGGCAGTAGCCATGGCGACAGATATCGGTCGGAACAGTAATTATAATTTAACTTTTCAACATTACCTTCATGAGAAGACAAGCGTTATAAAAGCGTTCTAAACGCTATTTATAAGACATGCTGAGTGACGACCAATTATGCTGTCAATTTACTTACTTGTTAGTTCATAATTACTTATATGATCATAAGACACGAAATTAACTTTTCTGTCTTTCTGTCTTTCTTTCATTATGAGGCTTACCGCAATACTGCAGTTGCGCTACTGAATGTAAATTTTCTCCGGACAGGTGTAACGAAAGCTTGAGCAGTGGATGAAAACAAAGGGGTAGATAGCGCAGACTTAGCTCTTTGCAAGAAATTGCGTTTATTTCAAAATTGTGTAGGATTTACACTTTTATCTCGCCTTCGTGACTATGTTAGTAACACTAGCGTTGTGACTGCCGCATAGCATTTACTTCAAAGGCTTGAGAAAGACCTAACTCTGAAACACTACTTGGAATTTCATTTTAAATCTTCTCCGTTGTCTTTTCATTCTAACTGGTTACGTACGTTCGTGTACTTAGCCATAATTAATTAAAAACAAACGTAAGTGCCCTCATAATAAAAACGCATTGGATGAAATACATATTGTAAGTAACGAGAGTTTTGAAATCAGTGTAAGAAATGCTAAATTGTGTGGATTGTAGATACAATATTTTCACAAACTTAATCCCTCATTATGGAGATTTTTGTGTAAATCTGGAAATAGTTGGAAAGCAGTTTGCGCGCAAAGTATGGTCTGAGAAGCTCATGTTAATAAAAATACTTGACTTTCTAATAAGATTCACTAGAAAAGAGTTTACAGACAAATCTAAAAATTAAACAATACATACCAAAATATGACTAGATCCAAAATAGATTCGAAAAAAATATGTTTAGCTTTAAAGTTTCGAAAACTGATCTTTCGTGCAGAAACATGCTTGTCTTTGAAGGAAACCCCAATAAATATATTACAATTTTCGTAATTAATTTATAACCAAAAGCTCCTAGTCTAGTTGCTTTGGCAGCGTCTCTTTACACTGCAGCTGCCGGCGCACATTAAAAGAAAATTAACGGAATTTGATGCATGGATTATGCAAATCAAGCATATCCGCCGTCGTTCTTTGTTATCACGTACACTAAATGAGTTTTAATAGTGCTTCTGACGTGGCACTAGTCTGATCTTGGAAGTGGAGGAATAGAGAAAGGTTTTACATCGATGTAGTTAACCAAAACTAACATTAGTAGGTGAGTAATTCAGTACTCCCAGGCTTACAATAACGTTATTAGAGGTTCATACTTTTATGGTTCGCCTGCATTACTTAAATGATCACAAACTAACAACGGAACAATTTATAATAGTCTCCGAATCGAGGATATTGATGCAAAATATCGATAAATTAATAAAAAAATTGAGCAAGCTTATGTAAGTTTATGTTTAAGTACCTTCTTTATAACGAAAATGATATAATCCCCAAAATAACTACTACAAATTGTAAGGAGTTTTACGCACAAAGAAATGAAAATGGCTTTAGAGCATCTAATCAAAAGGTTCTATAATTATCCATTCAGATTCACCAACCCGTTCTTCCATGTCACCTCACTGGTTACAGAATATTCAGTGTTTTGCGTGGGATAATTAATTCAAGCTGGCGGATTCAGTAATTCTGTGTAAACAAACTAAACAGGCAGCGGGTTGTATAGTCCTGACTTGAGTATTTTGGTTAATAGTGCTCTTAAACCAATCCTTGATGTTTATAACCTGAAATATCCGAAAATACGAAAGAAAAAGAAACAATGATTATTGAACGAGGAAATTATTAACATAGCTTTGACTGGCCTGTCAGCTTAGTTGGTAGTAGCTCTGCCTTGTGCGCTATAGGTTAAGGGTTCGATTCCCTCCCAGGATAAACATTTGTGTGATGAACTTAGGTGTTTGTTGAAATAATCATAAAACTTTACGGTTCATGTCGTTGATACGCGTAAATAAAAATTCATGTTTACACTACACCCCCAAACAAAATTACTGTATCATAAAACAATGATTTAGACCTTGGATATCATTCTCATTTTCCCATTATTATAGAGGGCGTGCAGACATGCAACATTTATCTACGCAGGTATCTATAGCTTGATTTGATAATAATAACTTCGAGCTGTGGAAATCAGGGGTTGATACGGAGGGCGTGAAAATGTTTATACACTTTCATAATTTCAAGGGGATATCGAATCCATAACAAAGAGGGTTCTGGTAAAGCGTTTATCGAAATACTAAAGTTGTTTTTACATGGGGGATATTATCACACGTTTTCAGTCAAAAATAGACTTGAGATTCTTGAGATTACCACAAACTTATAAGTCATTATCTTAAATATTATCTCGTATTCATACGTTTAAATTCTAGCAAAAATCACTAAATCGCTTGCAAATATCTTCTCTCTTTCTCTAAATGGCTATTGCTCGTTTACATGCAGTTGAAATAACATGTGGCTTACACGGTTCAAGTTCTTTAGCAACCGCAACTACATGTTCGGCGCTGCGCAAACGAAGACACATTTTGTTGCCGACACGGCACACCGTCACAGGGAACCGTAGTTGCTGTGTCTTGTGGCGGTGATCGGACACAGTCAGATCAGAGTCAGTCACAGCTTGTTTTCCGTCAGTCTCACGATGGACGTCGATGAAGAAACTCAGTACAATTGTAAGAAAATAATGTTGCTTGTGTCTTCAACTGACGACTTTAAGTTTCCAGTTACCGACACCGAGCACTTTTCAATCGTCAATGAGTAAGTGTTAAATGGGAGCAACTGGACACAAAAAATGTTAACGTATGCGCAGGTAGTAGATGATTTCATACTGATTCTATAGAAATCTAATATTCATCGTTAGCTTGTATCTGACACAAGACACAAAAGTGTTCACGTTAGCGCCCTGCCTAACTCGCTGTAAGTAAACGACCATTATTACGGAAAATACGCGGTGAAAAACATGGTTATATATGGCAGAAGTTATTGAAATAGAGGGTGTTAGCTGCATGTACCTACCGTATATTCGAAAAAACTGTATTCTCCAGTATGTTTGGGTTTTACACAAAAACTTTACGCGGATTTTGAAAACGAAACCTCAATAAAACAATAAATTAATAAGTCTAGCCATCTAGTCTCAAATTAGGTATATGTAGATTATATTCAGGTGACCAGACGACCGATAGAATACATATAAATGTTAGATACCTTATAATACCCAGACACAGAACAATCACCTATGTTCATCACACAAATGTTTCTTCTGGGAAGGAATCTAACCTAACCTTTATACCAAAATATATAAAAAGATTTTAGTAATGCTTTAAAATTGAACAAGAAAAACGGTTTTATCTCAACTGAATTTATATAATAACAACTCGATTTATAAAAATCACAAGAATCACATTTAATATTTTTTTTACTGAGCAATGCGTAATATTTTCGTACCATAATTATAATAACCACGACTAGTAATATATTTTTAAGAACCTTTTGGGAATCCAAAATGGTCTTCACTTGATTTTAAATTAAAAACTGTTGAGCGGAATCGGATTTTAAGGCTTTCTGGGTACACATTTCAGTTTTTTGCGCGAATTATTCAGGCTTATTGAACATCCAACGTCGGTAGGCGATCTATCACGGAGTTACAAGGGGCCCAAAGCCTTGTAAAGATTTGACCCAAATAAATGGGTCACAGAGCCTTTGGATTCGGACCTTTAAAAATTGGTTTTATTCAATCTGTGTATTCAGGAATTGAGTAAATATTGTGTAGCTGATTACGTTTTCTTGAAATGTATTTACCTCTTTGGTTGGGTGGAGTTTGGATTTCTCTTGATCTTTTTCTACGTACTTTTAGTTCTTACTGATGATATGGCTGGCGAAAGGCGGGCTAAAACGCAAAAGTTAGGAGTTTAATTCCCGCTGAGGGGCAAATAACTGCAGTATCTGCCATTAGGCCCGTTCAGGTACCACCACTACTGTTACTTACGACTATCGTTCACAGGTCCTAGAGACAGAAATGAGACTTCTTCTTATTTTATGGCGTCTGCGAAAAATGAGACTTAAACATATCCACTTTAGATAATAATACGAAGGTTTTACAATGGCCTCCGAGCCAACATAGTTCCAGAAGCCTAAGCTACGCTCTCCATTACTTAGCGAACTGTAATGTGGAGGCACTCCAGGATTACCGTATACGGAAAAGTGGTGCCGTATCTTGAATCTGCAGGCTTCGGACCTTGGATACCGAACTTTTATTGAGGCTGTAAAACATTGAATGACTTTCCAGCTTGCACGAGCTTGGGCGAAGGGGGATATGATAGATACAAAGTAAATTCATAGCTTCTGCCCGCGACTTTGCACGCAAAGTGCCAAAACAAAAAGTAGCTCTACTCTTCCCAAAAATACAATCTATGTCCTTACCAAATTTAATCAAGAACCGTTCAGCCGCTTAGCCGTGAAAACGTAACAGACAAAGACACTTTTGAATTTACTATATTAATATGGATATAATAACAATAAATAATGCTGGACATTTCACACAGCGTCATCAAGCCCCATAGTAAGCAGAGCTTGTATTATAGGTACCACATGACTGGTATACTACTTAAATATATAAAAAATACATACATATTATACATAGAAACACCCAGACCCGAGACAAATACTTGCAGATCACACAAACATTTGTCTAGCGGCGAGAATCGAAACCGCAATCTTCTGCGTCTCTGCCGGTCCGTGGCCCACTGTGCCACAGAGGTCGACTATATGGATATGAATGACACCAGATAAAAAAATATTATAAAAAACATACAATAACAGGTACGATCAGGAAAAATTACGCTACAAAATATTGTCAATCAAGATCACTCAAACTGTAATGAAAGCCATGAAATTTTGAAAAATAACTACCAATAAAAAATATTAGGAAACTGTGTTGTAGCATGCTTTTATTTTGTCAGAAACTCCATTAGCGCTTCAGTATAAAAAGGTAAAAAACCCTACAAATACATTAACATTGCCCTTCAGGGATTTTACGTATAAGACTGCACACAAACAGAATGCTTTGAAATAACAAATTTTATACACCCGGAGTGCACGAAACTCTGTACTGCTTTGCTATAAGCGGGTCCATAAAAAGTTCAGGCGTATTCTGGAAACTAGTTATATATAGCGTTTACTTCCTTTATCTACGTTGATAACCTTGATTTACCTTAATAATAATTATATAAATAAATAAATAATCCCGGACATTTCATACAGCATCAGATGATGCTCCAATGTACAGAGCTTGTGTTACCATATGACTGATATACTACTTATATTCTTTTTTTTTGTAAATACATACATATTATACATAGAAACACCCAGACCCGAGACAAATACTTGCAGATCATACAAAAATTTGACCCGCAGTGGGAATCGAACCCGCAATCTTCTGCATCTCAGCTGTACCTTGGCCCACTGCACCACAGAGTTCGTCAGAGGAATTGGTAATTTTCAGAGGATTACTTTATCCTGCGAAAACTGAACTAAACTCCTCTAATGGTAGTAAGTTCTTACCATTATATTTAGTATATGTTCACAACTGTGATAACTCCTCAAATTTATAGTTACTCTATGATGATGTCTAATGCGGGTAGACACGTCTTAACAAGATATTTGTGACGACCTCTTTGGCGCAGTTGGCGAAGGCCCGCCTGAGACGGAGAAGGTTGCAGGTTCGATCCCGCCGTGGGACCAATGCTTGTATGATCGTCATATTTGTTTCGGGTCTGGGTGTTTTTCTATACCTAATATTGTAATATGTTTTTACAAAAATATATACAAGTAGTATACCAGTGATGTGGATCCATAACATAGCTCTACTTACTTTGGGCCAGATGATTATTTTTTTTGACATATACCCACGCTTCACATAGTAGTATTATAAAACTACTAAATGAATACGATGAATGAACATAAAATATTGCAAGGGTTTTGTAAGTAGCGCGCGGAAGTCCGCACTTTGGAATAAGCACACAGCCCACTGCACTCAAGTAACAGTTTTCTTCCTCGGCACCTCTGAAGCTCAATGCAAATTTTATTTATTCATGTAAATTAATATCTATTCTCTGAGACGCCCAGTGAGGCGAGAAATTGAGTACGTGCAAAAATAAAGCTAGTACCTCGGCTTATGCAAACGACGCATCGCACGACTGGCTACCAATTAGATTGGCTATGTAGTTTGCAGACAGTATTTGCGACCGCGGGATATAACAAGCTCTTCCTCATAAATTGTTTATGGGCCACAATTGAGCGGAGTTTCGCAAGATCGTAGGTCCGCAGGCAATTTTGTATTTTGTAACATTTAGGTATTCTCACAGCCTAGACTACTAGAAACTAAAAGTTTAAAAAACTAAAAAGAAAATTTCATTCATAAAACCAAACTACGCAACCGATTTTAATAAAATTTATGAGACCGACCTGAAATTTAAAAAAAAATGTTTTTAAATCATTTTATACATTTAGGAGTTATGAGGTAACAAATATAAAAAAATACGCCCGAATTGAGAACCTTCTCCTATTTTTGAAATTGGTTAAAACATGCACCTATGAAATTTCTGCGCTCGCGCGTTAAAGATTCCTTTATATCCTGATGACTACTGAAGCTAGATTCTAACATAATATATAAACATAAAGCTGGATTAATACAGAGTTATAACATGTAAACCACTGCATCAACATTTTCCTCATAATTGTGTTTGTGCCACAATTGAGCGGAGTTTCGCAGGATTGCAGGTTTTGTATCACAATACAAAACCTAGCAGAGTTTAGGCAAATAAGTACCATAATAGCTAAAGAAGTATTTGTCGTTGTCGTGTCATAATCTTATCTTATTCTACTCTTTCATATATAATGGCAACTACCTATCTATAATGTCAATATTGCCACTGACAAGTGGTTATTTTATTATATACGTTATCGCGTTTTAGAATAGACAAATGACAGGAAAAATATAAACGTCAGTCACTCTTTGATTTTTTTGGATTCTTGATCACAAAAATCAATTGTTTCGTGATTTTTACTACGTTTACGATTAAATCAAATTTCAGATGGGCAATCTGCAATGACGTACGCAATAGACAATGGAGGATTGACTGCAACTTTGTGATCATATTATGTAATATATTTCGATTTATAAACGAGACTACAGAATCGATTTGAATTTAATTTCTATGAAACCAATCGGAAGGTATTTATACTTTCTCATATATACTTATCCTTTCTCATAAAAATATTTTTCAAATCAGTTCATAAATGACGGAGGTATTAGACAAAAAAAACTAACGAATTGTGAACCAGATTTTTTTAAGTCGTAAAACAAAAACATTGGCCAAATTGCCATAAAAAGTATTACAAGACCCAGAAGAAGAAGAAGAATCACAAAAATAAACAAATGAAATTGCGTTATAATGACGTAAACTCCGAATGAACTGCGGGAACATTGTGTGCTGACAAACATGATATCAAAGACTGGATGTTTGTTCCGCAAACACTATTTTGACGTGAGAAAAAATGGGATGTTACAAAGACCTCGCGATTGTTTACAAAGTACATAAACACTGGATAGAAAGGTAATAGTGTCTTTATAGGTATAGACAACTCAATGGTTACAACATTTTTACAATTTATGCGGGACAATGTTTTCATGATATATATTTTGTTTCAGTATTAGAAAATGATGCATTCATATTTTTATACAAAAAAATTATGTGGTTGGCAAATTTCTGTCTTCACCAAGTGGACGGTAATAAATGGTCACACCTTTTAGAAGTGGCAAGACTTTTTTAGATAGATAGATAGATAACTCTTTATTGCTATACCACATAGAAAAATACAAAAACAATAATTTTACAATGGGCGGCCTTATCGGCCTTATCTTTGCCAGGCAACCTTTTTTAGGCAATTTTTTTCGCTTTATTCTGTAGAACTTGGAATCAGACGTAGGTGCACCCACTAGCGGAAACCGCGTTAATCATGACATACTTCACAATGAAGTTAGAATAGCATGGGTTTATTCATTAATTTGCTAGTGCGTGCTAGGCCTTATCATCTTCACTCTTGCTATCTGGGTTCTTCATTTGCATTTTAGTGCTCTTTAAAAACTAAATAAGTCAATTGTTTTTCTATTATTCTTGACACGATATCGCGACTTCGGTACTTGAGGGGTAAGCACATCGTATCGCGCTCTAAAAGTTCCAACTTCACAATCATACCGAATAGAAATAGCTACAACTATAACATTGACATTTGAGAGCACTATCAGTCTAGTGGTAATAACCTCGCCTTCCAATTCTAAGATCGTGGGTTTGAATTCAGTCGTGGGCCAATGAATTGTTCTGATCAAAAAATCTATGTGCTGTATACTAGTACCCTCAAACGGTGTTGGAAAACATCGTGTAGAAACCGCCATGTCGTAGAACCCAAAAGTTTTAAGAAATGAGCCAAGTGATACTGAGCATAAGCCAAACAATGCTATTTTTAAGGTTTGGTTTCCTAATTAAGGAAGATTTCTAATGCATAAAAATCTAATGACTAAATGCTCAAATAACTGAACCCACAAACATCTTCCTCGCCTCAGAAACAAAATAAAAAGGTAGACAAAATTTGAATAAGATAATGCAGATATCGTATTTCATTTTTCCATTAGAACCCCCGCGTTTTCGACATTTCCTCACCAAACAAAATTGAAGCGAATTTGAAGTGGTTAAGTTTCATTGTTGTTTGAACAAATATTTTGTTATGGTGTATCAAATTATCAGTTAGTTGTTACGAGTGTGCTATTAGTCTGTCTACTGTTTTTAGCTAATGCAATAATTTACCTCTTGTAAGGGTTGTTCTTCTATTACAGTGATGTTTGATGAAAATACTAGACAATTTATGCAATACCAAAACTATTCTTGTTATGCTATGTTACTATTCTTGTATATACTTCTTCTTATCGTGTCTCTGGTTATTTTATTTAATTTGTTAAAATAACTTATGGTCAAGTAAAAGTAAATCTTTGTAAGTTTCCACGTGATCTCCTTGAAATAAAAACAAAAAGTTAATTCTTTTTTATACGCTTTATATTAGCTTCACTTGTATGTATGTTTGTAACCGACTCCTTAGGACACGATTTTGACCCACTTTAAACGGCCAGATTTCATTCGAATTTTGCACAACTGTCAAAGACCGATGACAATGCAATAATTCGAATAAAAATTAAAATATAGAAAACCAAACTATATAATAGAAAATAAATTGTAATAAATGTAGGTAAGAAAAATATGTTTTATTTAAAAAAGAGCGTGGGATGGTTTTTAAGATATTATCGAAATGTCCTTCTTCTCATATCTGTCAATGAAATATTTATAACTATTGACACCATGCAACCCACGCATTTTTTTAAATAATTTTTTTTTGCTTTCTTACATTTATTAAAATTTATTTTCTATTTTTAGTTTGGTTTTCTATATAAAGCATGTTTGTTTTTTTAACTATTATTTATTTCGCATTGTTTTGCTATTACCCCTGATTTACAACTATCTTCAGTCCGAAATAATTGAGCAACATTATTAGATTTGCCCAGTATACAAATGCAAATATAATAAGTGAGCCATATTTTTTAAACTTTAATTATCTTCCACTATCAGAGTGATTTTAATATAACAAATTACTTAAAACTTTGGCCGACTAAATGCTATGATACACATGGCAATTATTTACTTTAAATTATAAAAAACTAAAATGTTGTTTATGGTTGAATATGTTATTCTAGTAATGGTACTCGCATTTACCCCACTTTACCCTATATGAATATTTTTTTTTTATTAAAAAACAAATTTAGTTTTTTTTATTTGTTATTTCGAACAGGTGTGGTGAAAGGATGCTCGCCTTTTTCCTCACAATATTTTCGATCACTGCATGAGAATACTAAGGTGGACATAAATTATTCGATCAGAAAAACCTATTGGTGTACGACTGGATTTGAAACTACTATCTTAGGATCAGAAGGCGGGTCCACTACCATTAATCCAGTGCTCTAGATAATTTTTACGTGTAAGTAACTTCTGCATTTACTTGTTTTGTTAAAGGTTTACATACAAGAAACAATGAGGAGAATACCAACATTATGTTAGGTAAACCATCAATATTCGATTCCCGCCGTGGGGCAAATTTTTGTATGATCTGCAAGTATTTGTTTCGGGTCTAGGTTTTCTATGTGTATGTGCTTACATTTGTGTGTCTATGTATAATAGGTATGTAGTTGCAAAAAAAGTATACAGGGTATGTCGTAATTAATGGCCAAGCGGCTTTCTGCTGGCGGGGGACATTGCGACTGAACCAAAACAAAAAAAAAAGTTAAGTAAAAGTCCCCTGGATTTCGAGTTATCGGCCATTTTGGAAATTAAAAAAAAACTCATTTTTTTACACTCTTTTTGGTGCCATTTCCAGAAATTATGGAATTTCCTGAATCTGTTTTTTACAAATTAATCTTGAATACCTGTATTATTAAATGTCTTTTACTATTTTAACCCTAGTGCTCTACAAAAAATTAAATCGCGATTATTTAGACGCGATATTCCATCGCAGGTGGATTGGGCGTCTAGGAACCATTTTATGGCCACCAAGGTCATCGGACCTCAATCCATTGGATTTTTTTTATTGGGGATGCCTTAAGGAAAAAGTCTACAACAAACCAATAAATTCCGTTGAAGATTTACGGGAGCGTATTCAAAGAGCCAGTCAAGAAATCAATGAAGCTGGATATGTACGTCGTGTTAAAAGATCCTTCATAAGAAGATTTAGGGCGAGCATTAGGGCACGAGGTAGCCATTTTGAGCATTTAATTTAATTTTAATACATAGTTAAGATATTTATTATGTTTCATTTGCAAAATCCTTTCAAATAACCTTTAGATCTAGCTAATAAGATAAGCAGTTGAGTAGGAACAATAGTTAAGCCTCTATCTCTTTCGCACTTGGCGCGTGACAAATGGGTAATCGACACAGGAGCAGGTAAAAAAAATTGTTTGTGTTAACCCGTCGAGTAATAAGTAATATCAACATTACTATAATATTTACAAAACTTGGAAATCAGCTTGCTTGTGATTATAAACATTAATATTTTTTTCTGTAAAAGAAAGAATGCTAGTATTATACCATTTTAGAATCACAATGAATTGAGTAATTTATTTGTGCATTGGTCAAAAGGGCTTTCATACATTTTTTTACACCACAGGGTGATAAACTTAAAAAATAAAATACACAAAACAAAACTTCTGATACATTTCTTCAATTTTTATTTTTTGTAGAGCACTAGGGTTATAATAGTAAAACACATTTAATAATACAGGTATTCAAGATTAATTTGTAAAAAACAGATTGAGGAAATTCCATAATTTCTGGAAATGGCACCAAAAAGAGTGTAAAATAATGAGATTTTTTTAAATTCCAAAAATGGCCGATAACTCGAAATCCAGGGGACTTTTACTCAACTTTTTTTTTATTTTTGGCTCAGTCGCAATGTCCCCCGCCAGCAGAAAGCCGCTTGACCATTAATTACGACACACCCTGTATAAGTAGTGAATCAGTTAGTATGTGATAAATCACCCATAATTCAAGCTCTGCTTACATTGAGCCTAGATGATGCTGTGTTAAATGTCCGGTATTATTTAATTTTAATGAAGTAAAATATTATTGAACAATTGTATATATTACTAAATCAATATGAAATCTACATTTTGATAAGCTCGGGTTTTACTCACGTATTATTTTGTCGATGGAGGCACTGTTTCGATTCATCTCGAGAATCTTCATCAGGGTGAATTTGATCCGCGGTAGCTCGTTGCCGCTCGAGTTTGTACTAAAATAAATAACGAAAATAATACGTGAGTAAAACCCGTGCTTATCAAAATGATTGATACTGATATGAAATCCAATCGCGAAAGTTTAAAAATTCATTTGGATTCGTATAGATCATTGCACGAATATCAATAACTGAACAAAAATAATGATTTGACACATATTTTGTTCCCTAGTTAGAATTTCAGCATAAATGCATAATAGATAAAAGTACATTTGAAATTCGGTGGCCATGTTAATTCTATTTCGCAACCTCCCTAGTGGAATTATCTCGTTAATGACTACAGATGTGCGGATGGGAGACTCGTATTGTGTAGTCGTAGTTGATGAGGGAATTACGACTTTATTGCTACAATAAGAGTAAGAAATTACAGCGTAATTTCCTATACACACAGGCACTCAGGACAGACTGAAACGAATACCAAACTGCCTATTATCATTTTAATAGGCTCAATAAAATGCATTTTGAATTCCATATTAATTCGTATCACTTGGTTATTAGAAGTGTGCGATGCCCAGTACTAATAACACCTTGAAACTACTAAAATTTAAATAAATAAATATTGCCTGACATTTCACACAGGTTCATCTGATCCTAAAGTAAGCAGAGCTTGTGTTATGGGTACCACATCACTGATATCCCGCGGCGGGAATCGATCCCGCAACCATCATAAACCACAGTTTAGAACATTAATATTTCAAAAATAAATTGTACTTGGTACATGAGTAACCTACCTAATAATACTAGACTAACCAAATCTTATTTTGTCTAAATCATGACACTTCAATAAATAAACACTTTTTTACACACACTTAAATAAATAAATAAATAATGCCGGAAATATCACACAAAATTATCTGACCCCAAGGTAAGCAGAGCTTTCGCTATGGGTACCACATGACTGATTTATTACTCTTATACATTTTCGGTAAATACATACATTATTATACATAGAAACACCCAGACCTGAGACAAATACTTGCAGATCATACAAACGTTTGTTCTGCGGCGGAAATCGAACCCGCAACCTTCTGCGTCTGAGCCGGACCTTAGTCCACTGCGCCACAGAGGTCTTCATTTACTTAACTGACGTGTAATTGACGTGTCAAGGAACCAAATGTAAATTTTAACTAATTTAGAACTATAATTTAAAAATGTAACTCTTATTTGGACTTTGGTATGACCAAAAAAAAGATCGTTCTATTTTAACCAAATTTTAGCTTGTACTGCAAAGCAACAGAATCACAAGCATTGGCACTAATTCTGTTGTTCCACCGGACTAACTTGAATTTTGTGTATTATACAAAATCCATTTTATGTTGTTTGCACCAAAGTCTAACTCAGAGTAGGTAACACTTATGAATGACAGTTTAAAATAAGATAATTGTTATATTGTTCTTCTATTTAGGAGTAAACATGTCGATTATCTTTCCATTCAAATGTCAAAAGATGATCACTCTACCGTCTTATGTACATAATCTATGCTTTTATTGCTACAAAATTCTACAAAATATATGGTTTTAACATACAAACCTCAAAAAAATATAATTTCAACACAATTTTGGTCGTTAATAAATAACATACGAAGCATACGAATAAGCTATAATCATACGAATATGATTATAGCTTATTTATTAAAGAGCATATCTTTATTTTAAACAAATACATTCATTAGTTTTGTCATGAGAACCCTTAAGCCAAAGTCTGTTCATGATTTTTCCGTTTTATGTAGAAGTCATGGTATAATTTTATCATTATGATTAGAAATAATACTCATACTATCTCCTTACTGATAATTACCATCCTTCGTGCACTTCTATTCATTTCTCACACTATGCTAGGTCAAATATCATGCACTTTAGCTGCGCCCACTAGAGTTTGTGCCGCTTACTAGTGTATCTATTTAACACCAATATACATGGTTACTAACATATCACACGTCAATTTAGTATCTTGAAGTCTCTAATAAAATGCTTCCTATAATTCAGACTTAGGCGTAAACAAAATAAGATCTTGCGTATTATACAAAATCTCAGTTCGTCCGGCGTAACAACAGAATCAGTGCCCAATCCTTGAGATTCTGATGTTTTGTTTCCGTAAAACAAGCAAGACCTTTATTTTGCTAACATCAAAGTCCAAATTAGAGTTACTATTTTTAAATGAAAGTTTTAAATAATATTGTCATTTTAACTAATTTAGAAACTACAGAAACAGGGCCAACGTCTGCTGACTATATTTTGCACCAGCATGGCCCATTTATAATTAAGTTTGTCAAACACGATCTTATTCCCCACAGATAACAAATACCGAAGCGTTAACGTGTTGTCATCATAAGTGTATACTTAAAGTTAATTTATTATGCTTTATTTTGCATCTTGTGTACTTTAGTTAATGTATTCATGCAAGCACCCTTTGTTGTTTTAAAGGGGTATTCAGAAATCTTTACAACTGTTTTGTTAGGTAGAAAATTTAAATTGTTATTTTATTGAAATTTTCATAAATTAGTGGGCTTATTAATTGCAAAAACGCGAGTATTTTTATCTCTCTGTTTTTTCTTCAGTAATATTGCTCTTTTCCTGTTTTTAGTACGATTATCTACGTTTTTGATCAGTACTCTGTTTATTATTTATTATATAAAAAGTAAAGAAAAAGCAGCAGAAAAGAAAAATTTGTAACAAACCCGGCTCGGTGCCAGCCGTTATGCACCTGCAACCGAACCGACATCGCATGTACTGACTCGTCTTTTCTGAGGTTCCTGTCGTCAAGATCGAGAGGTTTGTGTGGGTACCTGAGAAAGCCTGCGTTATCATACAGAATCTCAGGCAGAGTGGCGTCGGTGGAGAGGAAACTTCACCCACCCCAACTTGCAGGATCCATGAACGAATGTTTTCAATTTTAAATAACTGCTTTGTAATTTCACTGACGCCATCTAAATCATCAGATAAACTAAGGCCGATGATGATGAAAGAGTAAAATATTTTTTAAGCGTCTATCAAACATATGCTAAAATAAAAACAATCTCCATAAAATGGAAGTTCTATACAACTGCTTATTATTTCTTCTAAACAACACCAATTCAGCTTAGCACTAAGCTCTAATGTATGCCTCTTTGCAACAACAAACTATACAGATAACGTTGAATTATGCAATCGATTACCAAACAAGACTGTAGTATGAAAACAATAAGACCTTTTACACATGGTTACCCTGAGCGTAAACTGAGTACGATTTTGCAAACAGCGATTTTTTGTCGCGATACAGTGAAAAGCTAACGCATTAGAATTTTTGTTTAGAGAAATACTTTTAGAGATAGTCTGTTTTCAAAAAAAGACTGATGATTTTTTATGAAAATCTTAATACTATAAAAAAAGATTATAAAAAAAAAGATTGAAAAGAATAGTTACTTTAAGTTTATTTATAATAGATAAACTTGAAAACTAGTAAATCAATTTAAAAAAATATTATACATTTATAATGCTATATTATCAGCAAATAACACGGGCTGTATTTAAATTTCCAAAAAGTTATAAATACCTACGAAAATATCAAAAATGTATTGTATCAAAATTTTGTCTATAAAAGTAAATATTTTAGGGTGGGTTGCGAAAACTAAACATTAAATAAAATACATAACATACATACATAAAATTACATAAAACAAACTCAATGGATGATGTAGATGATAACATTTCGTATCATGATTTTAATCCTTACCCAAATAAATAGTCTCATAATCAATGTTAATAACATATTAATTACAACTCTAAAATGCACCCATGCGAAGCCAGGGCGGGTCGCTAGTCATAAATAATTTTGAAACGGAAGCGTATAACTCACATACATAAACGCTGATTGCCTGATTTATATATTTATACTAAAGTGTGTTATTATGAAACATAATTTCAATTTCAATCAATTGTATAGAATAGAGATACTGTTAGTTCTTTGTTCTACATTTCACGAAATAACATAGTTTTTACAAATAAATTCGTTTGTTCGTGATATTTCATGTTTTTAACCAACTTAAAAAAGAAGGTTACTCGATTCGATTGGTATATATTTGACGACTAGTGCGTTTGTTTATTTTTTATTAAAGTATTTTAAAGCACTACTATTTAATAAAGGTCTGGAGTCGATCTGATGATGGAGCTGAAAGACAGTCGAGGGTTTACGATTTACAGCAATTACCTGGTGTTTGGGCTTGATTCATTTCTGTTGATGAGAACTGTACACCTAGATGGGTTGTGACAGTCATTAGGGGTCTGATGATGAAGACGAAGGGCAGTCAAGAGAACTCCTCAACGTTTTACAGTAGCTACCTTGTGTATATACATGAATTCGGTTGTCATTTTAGTTTTTAAAACGTAATTATATTAATAAATCATAGCGGAATTTTATTAATAAATTGATACTACTCGGCACAAGGACAGAGCATACTTTATAAGACCCAGACACAGAACAAACACCTATTTTCATCACACAAATGTTTATCAAGTGAGAAAATTGACACAGCCAGACAGTCGAGGGTACTTCTCAACGATTTACAGCAATTACCTGGTGTTTGGGCTCGATTCATTTCTATTGATGAGAACTGTACACCTAGATGGGTTGTGACAGTCATTAGGGGTCTGATGATGAAGACGAAGGACAGTCAAGGAAACTCTTTAACGTTTTACAGTAGCTACCTTGTGTATATACATGAAGTCGGTTGTCTTTTTAGTTTTTAAAACGTAATTATATTAATAAATCTTAGCGGAATTTTATTAATAAATTGATACTACTCGGCACAAGGACAGAGCATACTTTATAAGACCTAGACACAGAACAAACACCTATGTTCATCACACAAATGTTTATCCTGGGAGAAAATTTACACAGCGCAGAAGGTAGACCTACTACCAACTGAACGGACAGGCCAGTCATGCCAAGTATGCCAAGTAACTCTGTCTGTCTGTCTCGCTTTCACTCCAAAACTACTGAACTGATTTATTGAAATTTGGTACACAGATAGTCCAAAGCTTGATAAAGGACATAGGCTACTTTTTAATTGGAAAAAGTGTTGTAAAGGGTTGAAGAGGGGGATGAAGGGTTGTATGAAAGTATTGTCATTGTCAGAACTAGAAGCATGCAATTCTAGGCTGTTGATCCCTACTAATATTATAAATGTGAAAGTAACTCTGTCTGTATTTCTGTCTGTTACGTTTTCACCGCTGAACCGATTTTGATGAATTTTGGTATAGAGATAGATGCGACCTTGGAGAAGGACATAGGCTTCTATCTATGTAGGTACCATGCGTGTGAAGCCGCGTGCAGCAGCTAGTATAATATATATTAGAATGATTGCATTGCGTTTGCATTCAAAAAACTGTATCGCTCGCAAATGATCGGTGTGTAGTCTTTAAATTGAACACAGCAAATAGCGTATTCGTGTGAAACCTGGTGCAAAATGGTGGTTATCGACCCATCTAATCGGATTCGTGGCGTGCACCGCATTGATATTGCACGGTTGCCAATAAGAAAATTACGGAATTCACTATTGTTTTCATAAGATCGTAGATAGCAGCTCTGAATAAAATGATGCTGCTTGTATTTTGTACGTATACTGCTTTGTATGAATTTGCATGAGTTGATGGGACTTGAGGGTTTTTGTTACCTATTGTTTTGTAATATCTATAATATCAAAATAACCTAATTAAAACTTGTATTTAAAAACCTAAATTTGTTGGTTTCATTAATACAAGTATTTTTATGTATTAGATTATTAAGTTTAGGTAACTTTTTTGTAAACCGCCGACTTTTTGTTTTTTGTCTATGCTGTCCATGCAAAGGATGCCTGGAAGAGATCACTTTTAGCGATAAGGCCACCCATTGTACAACTGTATTGCTAACCATTATTTTTTTGTGTGTTCTCTTTTGTATAAATTTTTTTTTATCTATCTATAACTAAGTATCTATTGTTATTACCAATTATATCATAACAAGAGCACTGGTGGATTAGTGGTAGTGGCCCTGCACACTGTTGAACAAAAAATGTTTATGCGCTATACCAGTACTCTCAAACGGTAAAGAAAAACATTGTGAGGAAACCAGCCAGCATGTTGTAGAATCCCAAAAATTAAGACACGAAAGGAGCGTCTGAAGCGCACTTTGATTTTATTTATTTATTATTTATATCATTCAAGTAAACGAAATTTGTATCTTGCTTTCCAGTGGTGTTTACGAATTTCGAAAAATGATAATAGTACTAAAATGCGTAAAATAAAAACGTTTTAACTAATTTTATAAAAAGAAGAAAGTTTTTTTTTCGGTTGTATCCTTATGGGCTCAAATTTGATTCAATGATGGCGGTTTCCTTTTAAATTTTGAAAACGTGTGTAAGAAATCAAACCAGCTCAAATATAGAGTTAGCACTTTACTCCATTTTTAGTTCTTAAACACTTTATCTTTAGAAAACTTTACTCCACGAGATCACCTAGCAGATTGTCGAATATTTTTTCCCCCTCCGTCCAGTAAAATCAACCATCCATCCAGATAGTCCAATGACGGTACAGCCAGCCTTTTACAATCAATTGACTGCCTCAATATACTTCCGACAAAACTAATAAATAATTACAAAATAAATTAAGCCAATTAATAATCACACGTAATTGACCGAGCAAGCGCGAAGCGCGAACGAGTGTCTCCGTTTCAGCTTAGGCAAAATTGCTTTCGTATGTCTGTCTGTCCAGATGTTGTCCTCTACAGGTCACAATTTTCAACCGATTCTCGTGAAATTTTGTGAGCAGGTTTTATAACTATATACATTTTTTTTTGTCGACTCAGTTCTTGGAAAATTTTCAAAATGGCGGAGATTTGGGGGTTGAAAACGTAAAGAAGTTGTATTTTAGTCATTTTGAAAAATGTGAGGCCTACAGCTCACAGAGCCACTACTTATAATATGTAGTTTTAACCCAGGTCGGTTCCTAAAGATCATTCAACAAGGTATTTTTTGGGAGATGCCTATTCTCGTTATAGATGGTTTGAGAAATGCCACTTCTGATAATAATGACTTCCTGCTGCTTTTCTTGTTTTAATTATAGGGTAGAACAACAAAGTCGCTACTTAATAAGACGTTTTAACAAATGATTGTGTATTTAACGGTGAATCAGAGAAGATTCTTGAATGTTAGGCTAATATACTATTTGATATCCCTTGCGACATCCAGGCAAATGCCAGCCTTGCGAGAACAGCTTGTATATTACATCGTGCGTTTAAATTAATGGTCAATCTATATAGAGAACCAAGATAAGTGAGTAATTAACGTTATTTAGGTAACATTTTATTACATGAAAGGTTGTATTATTATTCCTTACTTTTTGGCACATTCATTGACGGGAATCTTATGAATGCTGGTAGTCTGGTAGGTACTTTCATACCTTAAACATAGTAAGGATATGTAAAATATATTTGAATAATAAGTGCCTCAGGCGATTCTAATTAGGTTTAGACTGTCAAATGAAACTTTGGTATTCTGCTGTTACCAACTTATCCTAATTTAATTTTATCTAATTTAATTAAGCGTTCCTAATTTAGTTAGATGGTACCAACCGAATAGGTTTTACAAAGGGTAGAAATGAACCAACCAAATTGCTATAGTTTCTAGACTATCTAAAATTTTCTGAAATACAAAAGACCTTATTTTATTTTAACCAAAGTTCAAATTAGAATAACACTTTTAAATGACAGTTCATAAATAATTTATAATTGACAATTAATTCCATTATTGAATAGTTTGCACAAATGTTTGTATGATCTGCAAGTATTTGTCTCGGGTCTGGGTGTTTCTATGTATAATATGTATCTATGTATTTACAAAAAAAATAATGTATATAAGTAGTATATCAGTCATGTGGTACCCATAACACAAGCTCTGCTTACCTTGGAGCCAGATGATGTTGTGTGAAATGTCCGGCATTATTATTATTATTATAGTTGACGTCAACTACACTTCAACTCAGTAAATTTAAGAAGTGTAATTTAAAAGTGTTACTCTAATTTGGTCTTTATTGCAAACAGAATAAGATTGTTCG
Source organism: Lampropteryx suffumata (assembly GCA_948098915.1). Classification (NCBI taxonomy): domain Eukaryota; kingdom Metazoa; phylum Arthropoda; class Insecta; order Lepidoptera; family Geometridae; genus Lampropteryx; species Lampropteryx suffumata. The sequence goes on along the minus strand of OX402557.1, from coordinate 14,470,821 downwards.
TGTTTTAAGAAATTTGTTAACTAAAAGTGTACCGAGTCGTTCGTCAACTTGCACCGAAAAACTCGTACCACGTGGCACCAGTTAACGAATTGCAAAAATAATATTATTTTAGTTGTGCAACTCGTACCATTTTTATTTAGTACTGTCAGAGACAAATATGGTAGTAAAGTAAATGTATAAAACGCCAGATATATAATGTATCTACCTATGTAATCACAAAATTCAGACTTAATTTTACTACTTAAACTATCAATACCATAACATAATATATGACATGCAATAATGGATCTATCCTAATAAGGTAAGATTCATAATTGCATGTTATATAAGCCAATACCAATAAAATCAGTCTTTACTTCACTACTTTTTATAATTGCAATGTAAATAACAACAAAATTAATCTTATCTCACTAATAGGATTTGTATACATAAAATACATGACTAAAACATGACTAAATTTATCCACGCATACGAGTATATAAGTCGACAGAAATTACTCCATTTGTAATATCTGAGTGTATGCCTTCTAAATATTCATAAATTTCCATTATTTCTTTTTTTCTGATAAATTTTAGAGTCCCTTTCTAACCAATGTTTTGTAATAATTTATTTCTTTTTGCATTTTTTAATCATTGAATTTAATTACATTTGCTTCCTTTGGAGATTGGCACATAATTTAAAGCCAACCGTCTCCGGTTGCACTTTGGGGTAAATGCACTAAAACGGAACAACGTCGAATATGTTTTTTTATTAGTTTCGATTTCGTGAATTTTAATTATTTTGCTATCCTCCAAAAGCACCTTGTAAAGTGAAAATAGCAACCATTCATAGGAGCCCTTGGATTACTTGGATACTTTGATTATAGCTTGCATAGCTGCTTTTTTGAAATCCAATATAAAAGACATTGGATTCCATTTTGGAACTTGGGATTAAATTAACCGCAGCATTATTTCGTAAGTTAGTCTTCTTTTGTTTGGTAGAAGTGCAATTAAAATAGGCACTATATTATATGTGTTTTAGTACTACCATAAAACTCATATATAATTATCCCGTTTCTGGTGAAAATTATGTTCAAAACCATGATGTTTTTATAATACAATTTTAGCACAGTAAGGTGTATTTTATAAATTTTGTAGATTTTTTAGTAATTTTGTATACAGACCATATATTACGACCAATACCTACTGATTTCAAATAATATCTAATGCAAAACGAAATGCACTTATAAACCATACGTTTGACATGTGGTAACAGTTTTTTATTTCCAGCATTCTAGGCTATTCAAAGCTATTGATGATAACCAATAGTAACCTAGCAAACAATGTTTTTGGGTTTGACAATAAAAACACACGATTGGGAGTAGAATAATGTTTCACCTTCTTAGCTGAGTGTCCCTTGACGAATAAACACAATACAAAAAAAAAGTGGTACGAGTTGCACAACGAAAATAATATTATTTTTGCAATTCGTCAACTGGTACCACGCGGTACTAGTTTTTCGGTGCAAGTTGACGAACGACTCAGTGTACCATCTATTATTTATTAGGCACCTTCTGCCAGCGACTGTACGTGCGTATTACTTAATGCTTTACTCCAATTTTTTAAAGTTAATACTTAAAGCATTAAAACTTATATGCTTTTCCAGATCTCAGACTAAATGTATACCCGGTTTTATCCGAATCTGATTACCCCTTACGATGTGTTTGAGCCACAAACAAATATATAAATAAATTAACATTCAAAATTCTAAAGAAACTTGCGCATTTACAATATTAGCAGGATTTTCCTTAACATTAAGTACTAGGTACTCGTTGCGTAATTTCTACTCATAAAAGTTTCATCTAAAGTTGCCTAGATTAACAAGGTGCCTGTGTATGTTTACTACACATGTTTGCCTGCCTTTGTTTGCCTACTTGTATTGTCCATTTGGTCTATACAAAAAATCATTAATAAAATGGTTGTACTTGTTCTGGACCTTAAGGTTTTGTTAAGGAGAGGTAAATGGTAAAATTTTGTTCAAATATGTATTAATATATTAGGTACTGTAATGATCTGTACTTATTAATTTGTTTTTGTCTATTATTAATTAATTTAAAGATTAAAATTTTGTGGTTTTAAAGATTGTTTTTTCATATTACCTCTAAATTATCAAGTATCTACTTTTTCTTTTTGTATTAAATGTGTTTCACTAAGTAGGTACATGATAAAAATGGTGAATGGTGTTACCACGCCACTGCGACGTTGATGCTGTCATTTCGTTTTGCTGTAGTTTTGCTGTCATTTAATGATCATTATTTAGTATTTTTTTTGTGGCGCAAAATAAATGTTGAAGTGATAACTTCTAATGGGATTGTAAACCGCTTCATTACGGAATGCGTTACGGCGCCAGTCTGTCTGGGAATTAATATTGCTCTTTAGAATAAGGAGTGTTCCAGCTGTTCTATTTGTATAGAAAACAGTCGATGGGCAGTTGAAATATTTACTGCTTAGCGTTATCGCTCTTTAATGTGGACGTGATTCTTTCAAATCCCGCTAATTGTGCTCTGTAAATCATTTGTGAAAAGTTCTCTACTTTATTGTGACTCGTTTCAAAATGGCAGTTTAATTTACGATGTTGACGATGGCGAAATATTGTAAAATGATATCAAGCTGGTGTCAAATTTTATTAATATTGGTTTTCGATTTTAGAGTAGACACCCACTGATGCGAACGTTGCGAAACATTTTAGTGCCGCACGCGACAAAAATATAAGTCACTAGCGGCTGGTCCCGGCTTCATACGGACATTTATTTTTAAACATTTTGGAATAAACGTTGGATATATGGTATGGCGAAGTTTTTTGTTGATATTATCTTAAATATTGTAATTTTTTTTTCTATCAATAGTTTCCGCAGCGCATGCGATGAAAGACATTTTATGGTTTTTTTTTACACCTTGGGTTACATTATTGAAGTTTTAGTTGGAATCTCTAATATTTTTCTAGTAATATATAGCCTATGTTACTCAGGGATAATGTAGCATTTTAATAGTGAATTAACTTTTGAAATCGAATTAGTAGTTTATGGGTTTATTCGTTAGAAACATACAAAAATAAAAATCTTTCCTCTTTATAATATTAATAATATTATATACATATATATATGGTGTAGATTCGAATTGCGTTGCAAATATGTTAGCTGCTGTTTAGTTGACAAAATAATACAGACGTTTTCCTACAAACAATGACGTGTTGATTGATGTCAAAGATAAAAGCATCAGCAAGACTGTTCTTAGAAATAAACCCAAATAGGCCGTAGAAAATTCACTTTGTCGGTCATTCAGGGTCATTAGATAGCTTCTTAAGAATTGGTTCCTTAAGTCACGCCACATGGGACGTTTTACGACATGGCTGTAAAAGAATATGTCGTCTTAAATGAGACATAAACAGAGGGACGTGTAAACGAATGTCGCACATTTGTTTTATTGGAGTCATTAATTCGTTTGCTTTCGACGCGCCCAAGCAGTTCGTATAGTGGGCGATGAGGCGAGGTTTGATCGTCCTATCGCCACACTAAATTCTTGATGGGAACTTTACTTCCTAAAACCAATTGTCGATTTCTGAAGGTTATGAAAAAATAACTCTAAAAGTATAAAGGTATTTTTACTGCTTTGGGAGATCGTCTACAACATAAAACATCAAGTTTCTTGGAGTGCAGATTGTAAAACGACTCAAGTTCGTCGACCAAGACGGAAAGTGGTTTAACCCGCAAAATAGCATCGAACTCCTAACTGGATACACTTACTGAAAGACGTGAGTGTAAATGGTTTAAAGTGAGAACTGTGGTGAGCTAGACAGTAAAAATGTTTTAGCTTAACACTAGACAACGCGTCAGCAGTCTGGAATTTCATCAGCAATGTAGACAACTAAATATTTTTGGGAAAAATACTTTTTCGTCTAGTAGATAATTCACCTACAGCACAGATACTTATTCGACTCTATTCAGAACGTGAGGGCAAAGAACTACATGTGACTGGATTGTGTGCGTGTTAATAATAATAAATACATATTGGTGGACAATTCAGACAACACCATCTAGCCCTAAACTAAACATAGCTTATACTATGGGAACCAGATGATTGCTAGAATATTTATATATTTTGAAATAGGTACTTACAAAGGTACGACATTATAAAGCCAAAAAACAAAACAAACATCTATGCTCAATACACAAAGGTTTATCCTGGGAGGGAATTGAACTCTCAACCTACACCGCAGAAGGCAGAGCTATAGAGCTAAATATTATGCAACCATCGAGAATTTTCAAAACTTCATATTTGCTGTTTACTTTTAAGAAGTAAACAATTTAAAATTAAGTTAATTTTTTATTACCTTTTATTTGACGTTATCGAGTGACCTACGAGTAGATGTATATTAATGTAAATTACGAACTATTGGAGCCACATATTTAGGGTTTTACCTACTTATACATACATATATAAGTTAAACTGAAGTACGACGAATTATTGTTACGTTTATTGTTATATTCACAATACCCTGACTACATTCACGTCCAAAATTATTTACGTCTTCATTATCACGTCGTTAAATGGTATCAAAGGTGGAAGTTACAAATAGAAGGGTAGCTATACAAAGCGGTTTGCGTGCAGGGCTTGCTTTCAAATAGTAGCGTGTTTCACGAAGTAAATTCAATCGGACAGCTCGTGGGTTCCGGCTTGTGTGCTTAAATTATTAAATATTCCAGAGTAATATAAACAGGTTTGTTTTGATAATTGGAAATCGGTTCTATGGACTGTAGAATCGATTATTCATCTTGGTTCGATCAGCACTAATTAGTTTCATCATATATTACGTAGAACGTGTCTTGATTCTAAATTGTGATCAATGGCATAACTTGGAGGAAGCCTAAGGACTAAGGTCCAAGAACAACCTGATTAAAAAACTACTATAACAAAAATGAATATTACCGGTGTCACAGTTTATAACATAGTTTTTGGTTTTGATAATGTAATATATAATTGTGCACATAGTCCCCCCTGCTGACTAACAGAAGAGCTAACAACAGAGAAGGAAAACTTGAAACAAACCCGGCTCGGTGCCAGCCGTTATTGTGGGTACCAAATTGTGGGTACAAACCGAATCCCAGGCAGAGTGGCGTCAGTGGAGAGGAAATTTCTCGCACCTCAGCTTGCTGGGGTAGATCCATGAACGAAAGTTTTCAATTGTAAATCACTGCTTTGTAACTTGACTGACGCCACCTAAGTCATCTTCAACAGATGAACTAAGATAGTAAATCTAGTCTTATATGAAGTTATCCTCAGATAGTTCAAAGTCTGTCTCGCTCTTTCGTTTGTGGTGCGAGTTTGTTGTCTCTTTTGAACTTACAGAGAGCCTGTGCTCACGCTTAGCTTAGTTGTCAGTACTGTAAGTAGAACTAATTGTGATAGAGGAAGTAGTACCAAGTGGTACATGCATGAACCATCATGCATTTTAATGATGATACCAAGTTATCATTGTCTCAGGGTTCAATGTAACGTGACAAGTTTTCATAAATAACTTAGAAGCTTTAGTTAAAAAACAACCTTTCATTGGTGCCAACACATTATGCGTGTTTTGAAAAATACCTACAGGATATTGTTAAATCCGTCCGAAATGAAAATCACCGCTATTTTTGCATTACGCAGTGAGTAACCGTCGGAAATATGACACGTGATATATCAGAACGCACCCCTCTCTAGTCAGGGTGTGGTCCTATTGATCGCGTACAGTACCTTCTCGAAATTTTAATATGAAAACAAAAAAAACGTAATTGTTTCTCTACATGGTTCAAGAAAAAACGGTTGTCATTGCTATTACCACTTCCTAATTCTTTGACTTTATCTTTGATGATTGCGTCTACAAGCAAATCGTAAAATTAATCCATGATTATCACAGATTAGATCACAGATTCTCACAATTATAAGAGCTTAATACGTAGTAAACAAAAAATGATAAGATTTTTATTTAGTGTCTGCTCATGCGTCTTTTAAAGTGTTTTTTGAAGTGTGTCTTATAGCCTTCCGAAATTCGTTTACCGCCTGAGTCGAACTGCTCCAAGTTCGGTCATCCAATAAAAAACTTAGGAGTTTCGTATTTCAACAGGACTTTTACTGGCCAATCGGACAACTATAATGACTATAAACAAGGATAGTGAGACATATAATTTGCGCACAGGTAATTTTTAATATACCCAAGTTCTTCTTTTTCTTCTTCGTTAATGGCATTGTTCATAGTATGATGTTATAAAGTCGTATTTTGTCGCCATTTGTTATATTATAATAAAATGGTGCCTTTCATATAAAATAACTATACTTACGGATTATTTTTGCTTGAATCACAAAGAAAGACAAAACTTTCATTTTAGTTATTACACCCGAGTCAATAACTCTTACTTTATTTTAATAAAATCGCCAAAATTACAAATAAAACCCGAAATAACTCGGGAAAAATATATGATATGAGAGCAGAATGTTTTTATTTCGCAAGACGGCCGAAAATGATCTAAGTTAACCCATCTCAACACTCCACTTTTTCGGCTACGATATTCTGCCGTTTCCCCTCCTTTTTCTTCTTCATATTCCCTTCATAAAAATGGCATCTGTCCGAATGAGCAAACAAGCAAAAACAAGATAGCTGAAGTTGACGTTGACATAACCTGCTAGTCAAATCATTGTCACTAAACCCCATAGCCATGATTCCATAACACACGGCAGTGCATTTTCAGATGACGTTCGTATATTAGTGATTTGGCGTAATCGCTGCAACTTGAACCAAACCTTGCGCCACCCACAGAAGGTTCACTTGCATCAGCTAAGCCTGGCTTATTTTTCAACATCATTAGCCGCATCACAATGTGAAAGGTTAACGCATTATTTGCAGTTACGTGTTAATGTATAGGGATAATGGCTACAGCAATATTGTGGCTCTGTTTGTAAGGAAATCTGTTTTCTTTTATAAGGGTGATGACGTAGAACGTTCTTATCTAAGTAGAGTAAATTGGTACGCGATGTTCAACGTGGTGATCATTTGGAATGCTGAGTGTGACTACTTACTAAATATACTTACCTCTTTGACTGGCAAAAGAAACTTGAACGTCTACTCTATATACATAAGTGCTAAATGAGTATTAATAATGTAGGTATAGATACATTTTGATAAACACGGGCTTTACTCACGTATTATTTTGTCGATGGAGGCACCGACACTGTTTTGATTCATCTAGAGAATCTTCATCAGAGTGAGTTTGATCCGCGGTCCGCTCGTTGCCGCTTACGAAACTCACGAATGTTTTGAAAGTGAAATAGGTATAGATAGCAAAACGCAAGATGAGAGGTTTATTTCTTATTGATTTTTTATTATGGTTGTAATTGTCAAATTAATAATAGTATTTTCTTAACATGATGCCTAAACTTGTTCTTTTTAAATTAGGTTTATTTCTTTTTTTTGTTAGTTCCTATTTATTTGTTTGTCAATTTTAGAATAACAATTTCTTAATTCAATGTGTGCAAGTCTGAATATGGTTTCAAAAAAATTATGGAAGGCCAGTCTAGCTTGTTTACAACCAGCATTATACTGAGTTAGGACCTTTTGTAACAGTAAGTACGTAATTGTTTAGCTTAAAATATTTTTGTTTATTTGAATGTTTTTTTTTGTTCCAGGCTTTAACAAATAAAAACTATACATTCATCTAATTCAAGTTAATAACGTACATAACATTGACAGAGACGTACATTGGCTATATGGCTATATGTTTCACGGATATCTCATTTTATTCTGTATCTCTGACATGTTAACAAATGTTCTACCTACTACTGACCTATTTTAGATACCATGAATGTACTAATTAATTTATATTTTTGAATAATTATTTAATGTATTTATTAAAATTATATTAATCTCATTTGTTAGTTTGTATTGTTTTTTCTCTCTGTTCATACAATCACCTCAACCCAGGCCCAGTCTGAAAACCAGTTGCCTTACGCATCATGAAGCAGATTATCAATAATCAGAGACTGGTCATTTTTGACCCACAACAGGACCGACCTTCTTGCACCTACCTAGTTTCTTAGCTACTTTGTGCATTAGTTGTGACTCGTGTCTGTTCTTGTTTTTTATGAACCTAGTTTTTTTTTAATTTTTTTAGTTTTTTAAAGTCAAAGTCAAAAGATATTTTATTCAATACAATCACAAGGATCACTTTAAAACGTCTTACATACTAAGTGAATTTAGGTACCAATTCCTCCTAACCCAGTGTGTAGTTAAGTTTATTATTTTATCTTTCAACCTTTTAGTGTGTCTAAAATGTAGTGTCAAATAAATATTTTATCTATACTCCAGCCATATTCGAGACATAATGTTTGTAAACAAACGACAACAGCAGATTTTTAGGGTTTTCACTTCAGAATATTTCAAAATTTTACACTTTAAATCGTTTTACCCTAATCGATTACACTATTCATAATACTATTTGTAATATCATGTAAAAGATAAAAATTGATTAATAAACATTTAAAATCACATGTAAGTGGAAGTATTTTTCTTTTTTATTTAGGATTGGCTGTGATGGTTGATAATAGTGCCATCCCTAATGCTTTCTTGCTTCTTTGGAAGAAATCGTGAACATTTTTTCATTTTTGTATTATGTCATTTAGTTGGTGAGACCCACATGAGTGCGAAATAAAAAATGAAATAAAAATATAGTAAATGTAAATAAAACAGCTACCGTTTTTTTTTATTTTATCTTCTCGTACAGTTTTATTGGTTAAAAACTCAATTATTTACACATAATCATTATCAATAGGGAATATGCATGTATTTTTTTTTTGTTTTGAATTCAGTTACAAATATTTAAAACATCGCTTAAATTTAGTTTGCTAAAACGCCGCTATTCGCAAACCTCAATTCCGCGCGCTTATTGCGCGTAAATTTGAACCATGTGCGTATTACCTACTATCATACACTTTAGCTAGCATTTACAAAAATGAGCATTGATAAAAAAATGTTTTTACACATGCCGTCACATGGTTGCAACGCTTTGTTATTAAACATTATAGCTCGAATGTGGCTGGAGTATATCTATCTCTATTCTACTCTTCTATTCTACTTAATAGAATTTGCTGCAAAACGCTTCCGTTTCGGAAGGCTCGTTACGCTGTAGTTAATGTAATGTATGTGTGAAATATTTTCGATTCTAATTAAGTACAATTGCAACTGAAATGTAATAATATTCAACAATAATCTGATGAACTTTGAAACATCAAAGGTCATCTACCCTATCGCGTGCCGCTATTGATACTAGTACCAATAAAACCACGAAAATACGTGAACATAGTCACTTTGGTTCAAGATTAGCGTTAAAACGTCCCCATAACATGCACAATACAGTGCAAGTTCCACCAACAAGGTGCCAAAATAAGTAAGTGTTCAAGTCGAAACAGTTGAGCTAAATGTGGCACACAAAGCTAGTAACTGACTACAGTAGATGAAACATATTCATTGTTCCGTAAATTACTTACAATATTCGGAAAAGTGATTACTGATTTTCGTAGTGAGACGCCTGCCGATAAGTTACTAATTTTATTTATTTATACGAGGGCACTCAACAGTAGTCACTCATATAAGTACTATATTTATAAAGAGGGTTTTATTGACTATTCGTATTGACTTAGCGTGTGCTAATTACAAAAACTCAACTAAAGATATACATAAAAACAAAACTAGAACAAAACTAATATCAAGAGTAAAAAGAATACATGTATGCAAATAAAACAACAGAATGAACTAAGTACTTTTGCTATCCAGGTATTCCACAAATTGAAATTAAGTACCGAATTTTTTATACTAACACAAACAAAAACAACAAAATAAAATAATGAAACAGAACAGAAAGCCATCCTGGTCTAAAAATTAGAATAACAAGTATATTACATAGGTATTCGATGTAAGCAATTCTGATACTAAAAAAAAAACTCATAACTCTTGCGTTGTTAATAAAGGCATTTGAACTGACGGACTACCTACACATCAGAAGCAATGATTAATAAATAAATATCGGTGCATAATGCACAAAACACCACCTAGTCCTAACTAGGCATAGCTATTTTGGTGACCAGATGACTGATATAATATTTACATATTTTTAATACATACATTCTTACTACATACTAGGTATTACATACCTAGGCACAAAACAAACACCTAATTTTATCATCACACAAATGATTTTTCTGCGAGGGAGTCGAAACCCCAACCTACAGCACAGAAGGCAGAGCTACTGCCATCTGAGTTGACAGGGCTGTCAACGTCAGCCATAAGTTTGGTATGATGCTTGTTCAATAACATTTAACAATATAATGTTAGGTCTAATTTCTACTAGCAACTAACTTTTTTACCACTCTACGACTAAAACTAATCAATGGACTAAAACTAACCACTTGAACAGTTAACTTGTTTCGTGCAAACCAACCTTTAACCTATACTGTTCATGTAAACTTGAATCGTGCAACCAAATAGTTTATCATTCAAATCGGAGTTTTCAAATAAAACTGTCGTCAGATCGTGTGGGTGTCTGAGTACTTGACAATGACAAATATCAACGCATTTTATGGAAACAATTGTCAAATGCAGATGACATCGTCTGATTGCGTAAACTTTGACAGCACTTGTCAAAGTTTTGACAGTTAAACCTTGGCTCTAAGTTTTACGATTACTATTGTTGTTCTTCAAGAGTAGGCACTATAGACTCTTCAGACGACACGCTATGATATGGAGTGGATAAAGGGTTCTGCCCACCGATCCATACCATTCCCGTAACTGTATTTCGACGACAATATTTTGCACTTAATGTATTTACCAACATTTTTAATCAACTAACAATACGTTTTTGATATCTTCTAGTCAGTATAATAATGTTTGCTGTGTTCGATTCGTGTCCGGTTCGATCATAGCACGTATAATGGTATTGTCTTGGTGGCGGACATAGGCCTCAAAGGTTTATCGCATCGTGTAACTTTATGTTTAGCACAGTTGTTTAGCAAAATTTTATTTAATACCGTTAAATAAAATTTAGATTTGTTGATACCTAGGGTATCATCATCTTATTCCTAGGGGTTCTGAAAGTATTAAGAAAAACGGTGGCTACAAGAGATTTAGATAAATATATATTTTTTAAATCAAGATATTTTCATTAATTGATAGTATATGTTTGCGTCCTATCATCAAATAAATCGTGATATGTGTAGAAGTACACATATCACTAAATAATTGTTTAGTTTTACGTCACCAGCTGGCCCGAATGCCCGCTATATACATACTCTATACATACCATGAACCCTGTGCATGTGAGTATCATGTTTTTAAAAAATTGTTTATTTCATTATTTTTGTACTAGAGTGTACTTTTTGAGTTGAATTAGTGCACGAGTTTTGTTATTAATCGAAACCACTCAACTGTTGTGGGTTTTTCTGAGTAAATATAGGTGAATATACTTTTTGAATATACCACGGCATTAGATGCCAACAATTTTCTGGGGTTCTATATTCTGATATATATTACGGAATAGTGGAATAGGGTGGTTTTTATAAGGCATTTGATTTGACAAATTAAATAAATCATGAATATCAAAGGTAGGTAAAATTAAAGTTCTTACACAATCCGATGTTAGTTCTAGCAAGTATCATATATTTACGATAATATCGCTTATAACATTCTTTCTTTATTTGAACAATGCAAACATCTTATATTTTAATACTTGTAATGAGGAAACGTGGGTTTTTCGTAATAAATGGGTATATTCTGAATGTGTAGTGGGACGGGATCAATTTCTATGAGCACCTTATTCCGCGGCATATATACAATTGTATGAAGCTATGCAATTTAAAATAATGTTTAAAAAATACTTATAAAAATATTCAAGATTGTGTAAGAACTTTAATTTTACCTACCATTGATATTCATGAACTATGTATTTCATTTGTCAAATCAAATGCCTTATAAAAACCACCCAATGAATTCGCTATTCCTTAACATATAATTATCAGAACATAGAACCGCCGAAAATTTTTGGCATCTAATGCCGTGGTATATTCAAAAAGTATATGCACCTACATTTACTCAGAAAAACCTTCAACAGTTGAGTGGTTTCGATTAAAAACAAAATTCTTGCACCAATATTTATTTTGTTTTGTTCTGTTACAATAATGCGAAAACTATGATATACAAAAATACTTATTTTTATCGTGTCACTAGTTATTTCGACCCAGTGTGGTAAAAGGATTAAGGTGCGCCTCAGAGGCTCCTCAAATAAGCTGGCCGTGGTGGTTCCGGCATTGAATAGGACCCCTCCATCTCCTCCCGTAGATGTCGTAAAAGGCGACTAAGGGAACACACACCGGGGGATTGGGCAGCAGCAGCACCCCCCGAGCACAAAATACTGAATCTGCGGTCACCAATCCCCCATAAAAACCCCCATATGATGAACACAACTAGAAGACGGCCCCCAGTTCCCGGCACTTCCGCTATTCCTGGCATAGGTGGCGGCCACGGTAACGGCGGAGGGAGGGGGAGTGAAGAATCTCCGGCAGAGTTCCAGCTACCAATTCCAACGACCCCTGGCCCTGGCAACATACAACGCACGCACACTGAGGACCGACGAGAAGTTGATAGAGCTGGAAGAAGTAGTAAATAAGTTGCACTGGGATATTATAGGGTTATCAGAAGTCCGAAGAAAGGGAGAGGACACGATAATTTTAAATTACGGCAACTTATTTTACTATCGGGAGGGCGATCAACTTTCTCAGCACGGTGTCGGATTTCTCGTCCACAAATCCCTCGTTTACAGCATAGTAAAGATCGAAAGCGTGTCAAGCAGGGTGGTATACCTTATACTCAGAATAACCAAACGGTATTCGCTTAAGGTCATACATGTGTACGCAACTCACTCGAAACGTCCAGACGTTGAAGTGGAGGCTATGTATGATGACATTTCAAATGCCATGCAAGCCTCAAAAACACACTTTACGGTTGTGATGGGGGACTTCAACGCGCGGCTAGGTGTGAGGAATGGCGATGAACTGAGAGTGGGGCAATTTGGATTTGCACAGCGGAACCAACGGGGTCAGCGATTGGCCGACTTCAAGGAAAAGGAGGGGCTCTTTATGATGAACTCCTTTTTCAAGAAACGGTCGTCCAGGAAATGGACGTGGCTTCACCCCGGTGGACACAAACGCGAGATAGATTTCATCATGACTACAAAAAAGTAAATATTTAGTGATATCTCAGTGATCAACAGGGTCAAAACCGGCAGTGATCACCGAATGGTTAGAGGCTCATTAAATCTTAACATAAAAAGAAGAAGGGTCAGAAAAGAAAGGTCCCTTCTGATGAAATCTACTCTTCGCCCAAGTCCTGCCCACATCCAAAACCCCGAGAGCTTTCAGTTGGAACTCCAAAATCGCTCTTAATGACGGTCTGGTGGAAATTGTCCATGCCGTTGGGTCAAAGTACTGTAAAACCCAGCGCAAAGGTAGAACCCAAAAACTCTCTGAGCACACTCTTAAACACATGGCAGAACGTAGCGAAATGAAACTGCAGTCTTCAGTGGACATGTCGAAATACAACTCGCTCAATAAACAGATCTCTAAGTCTATGCGACGCGGTTTGCGTCTCTTTAATACGTGTAGTATTAAGAACGCAATAGAGCGCAACCAAGGCTCCAAAGTGTTCGCGAGAGATCTGTCTATTGGGCAAAGTCTGTTGACGAAGCTGAAGACTGACAGTGGCAGTGTCGTTTCCTCGAAGCCAGAAATTTTACGAGAGCTCGAGAAGTTCTATGGACAACTATACACCTCATCGCAAAGTCCTACTACAAGCACGACTAGCAATGCAAGAGCCCGCCTAACCCGACACTACACTGAAGACATTCCGGACGTCAGCCTATACGAGATTCGAACGGCTCTCAAGCAGCTTAAGAATAACAAGGCATCAGGGGAAGACGGAATAACGACAGAGCTTCTGAGAGCGGGTGGAACACCGGTATTTAAGGTCCTCCAGAAGCTGTTCAACTCCGTCATCGTCGAGGGAACTACGCCAGAGGCGTGGAACAGGAGCGTGGTTGTACTGTTCTTTAAGAAAGGGGATAACACCCTCTTAAAGAATTACAGGTCCATCTCGCTGTTGAGCCATGTCTATAAGCTGTTTTCGAGAGTAGTTACTAATCGTCTCGCTCGTAGGTTTGACGACTTCCAGCCTCCCGAACAAGCTGGGTTCCGTAAAGGCTTTAACACCATAGACTACATCCATACGCTCCGGCAGGTTATACAGAAGACCGAAGAGTATAACCGGCCACTTTGTTTAGAGTTTGTGGACTATGAAAAAGCCTTTGATTCTGTCGAAACCTGGGCAGTGTTGCGGTCACTCCAGCGGTGCCAAATCGACTATCGGTATATCAAAGTGTTGAAATGTCTGTACAGTAATGCCACCATATCTATCCGACACCAGGATCAGAGCACGAATCCAATCCCATTGCATAAAGGGGTGAGACAGGGAGATGTTATTTCTCCGAAACTGTTCACCTCTGCAATGGAGGAAATTTTCAAGCTCTTGTACTGGCATACACATGGTATCAACATTAATGGCGAACACATCACCCACCTTCGATTTGCCGACGATATAGTCATCATGGCAGAATCTCTGGAAGACCTTGGCACAATGCTCAGCGACCTTAATATTGTGTCCTAACAAGTGGGTCTTAAAATGAACATGAGCAAGACAAAAATCATGTCAAATGCTCATGTTGCACCCGTACCGGTACATATTGGGAGCGATATAATCGATGTTGTAGACCATTATGTCTATTTAGGTCAAACGATTCAACTAGGCAAGTCCAACTTCGACAAAGAGGTCAGCCGACGAATCCAACTCGGATGGGCAGCGTTCGGGAAATTACGGCACATCTTCTCGTCACAGATACCGCAGAGCCTCAAGACGAAAGTCTATGATCAGTGCGTGTTGCCAGTGATGACATATGGAACTGAGACTTGGTCGCTAACTATTGGCATCATACACAAGCTCAGAGCCGCGCAACGTGCTATGGAGAGAGCTATGCTGGGTGTTACACTACGTGATAAAATCCGCAACGAGGAAATCCGTAGAAGAACCAAAGTCACCGACATAGCACTCAAAATTTGCAAGTTGAAGTGGTAATGGGCAGGCCATATAGCTCACAGAACTGATAACCGTTGGGGAATAAAAGTTCTCGAACGGCGACCAAGGACAGGAAAACGAAGCGTAGTACGACCCCCCACCCGATGGACTGACGAAATTGTGAAGATCGCAGGAAGTCGGTGGATGGAGAGGGCTCAAAATCGTTCTTCCTGGAAATCTATTGGGGAAGCCTATGTTCAGAAGTGGACTTTATAAAGGCTGTTATGATGATAATATGTATAATGGATTTTTCTATGCATAATATGAGTGTATTTACAAAAAAAAGTATCTAAGTAGTATATCAGTCGTGGTACACCGATAACACAAAGCTCTGCATACTTTGGAGCCAGATGATGCTGTGTGAAATGTCCTGGATTATTTATTGAATAAGTGATGTCTTTTCGAGTTTTGGTTAAAATACCGCGGAAATAAGTGCCCTTACCTTAGTAATATTTTATTTTATTTTAGAACTTTTGGAAAACTTACAACTAACACAGAAAAGATATAGACAAAAAAATAGATGTTCCTACAAAATACATAAACTGAAGTCTAATTAAAAGTTTCCACAAAAAGTTGATATATAAGTATATAAAAACACAATAGGATAGACGACATTAAACATAGATATAAAGTAGGTTTACAAAAATGAAATAAGTTTGTAATGCAAGGAAGATCTAAAATTAAAAAAAAAAAAAAAAAATACAATTAAAGAATTCACCACTAATCAGACGCTTAGGAGTAGTTATAGAGGTATTGAATAGGTCTAAGTCAATATCTACCTTAACCAGAGAGTTAACTAAGAGCTTGTTCAAATCATAAACGAGTTTTGGCTGTAATTCGTCCTAACTATAGGAACCGAAAGGACGTTTGGTTTTCTAATTGAAGCTCTATTAGTGCAGAGTCCGAGTAAGTGCAACAACTCCGGGTAGCCAACAGAGCCATTCACAATACTTAAGAGGTATACAAGATCAGCTATGTTCTTGCGTTCATACAGGGGCAGGAATTTATTATTTTTACATCTAGCAATGTAACTAGATATGTAAACTGTAGGTAGTTCAAGAATCGTTTTTGAATACCTCCGCTCAATCCTTGTTGAATAAACGTTATAGTAATGATTCCATACCTGTGAAGCGTATTCGAGATGACTGCGTACGTATGCGCAAATTCACCCAACATTCTCAATACAAAGCCAAGTGATGGTTTTTTTTATTAAGTTTTCAACATGTTCATCAAATAAAACCAAACTGTCAAACGTTAAGCCTAAATCCCTGATTGAATAGATATTATAGAATTTCGTAATTTGTAATCGAATTTAAGTGGTGCTTGTTTGCGAGTATAAGAACACACATAACATTTTGAGACATTTAATTCTAATTTATTGAGATTACAATAACTGTAAAATCTGTTAAGGTCGCCCTATAGGCGCAGTGTATCGTCGTATGTTTTTATAGCGAGAAGTATTTTAATATCGTCAGCATAGATGAGAATTGTAGAATAAACTAAGAAAGTAGAGATATCATTTACGAATATTGAAAAAAGTAACGGGCCTAATAACGAACCTTGAGGGACTCCTGAGGGAATGTTCATGGGCGACGAACAGTACCCATTTAATACAACAGTCTGAAACCTGTTTCGGACATACGAAGAGAACCATCTAAATAAGTTACGCCTGATACCCATCCTTTGAAGTTTCTGTAAAAGAATAAAGTGATCAATGCGATCAAAGCATTTGCAATAATATGACTCGAGTTCATTGTTTCCTTATACCTGAATTTAGGCGCACATTATTCTTAAGCCATAAGAACAATTACGTTTATTAAAACAGAAATTTCAGCACCTACATAGAAAATATTCAAGCCCTATTATATAAACGAATTAACGTTATTCAGTCGGGGGTAAATGCGAAGGCTGTAATGGTATTGCAGGGGTGCGTCAAGTGACTATCTCGCTGCCATCCATTATAACTGTGGTCGTATTCTGGACTACCTCAGTAAGTAAAAAAAGCAGGCAAGTAAGTAGTTTAAGTTAATAGCTATCTTAAGTATATCTTTTAAGACTTGACTTGTTTGTAGCAAAGTGCTGTCACTTATATAATAATTAAGCAATCGATTTTTTTTTGTTGTATTTTTTATTGAATCATTTTTAATGCACTAAAAACATCAGAAAATATCAGTATTACCCTTCTTGTGTTCATTTTCTTTGTTCTACAGATACGCAACAAAGGCTAAAATACACCTAATAAATGGCAGTTAAACACATAATACAGTGGTCGTGTCATCTCACTCGCACACACAACAATGATATATAATTTTATTTGTTTCTTAGTAAGTTATACTAATTTATCTAAATTAATACAAAATATACTACTAATTAAATATCAAAATCAAAATGTTTTATCTCTGTAAAAGTTGTTAACAGTTTCAAGGTCAACCCTTTTAGGGTTGAGACTATGTTTTATGTAAATATATCTGTGATACATGGTCTTTCCATATATTAGGCATGGTACAGTAACATCAAGAGCCCTGAGAAATACTTTGCACTGGAAAAGCTACTCAATGGTTCAAGATGTTCCAGAATAAGTAGCCAAAAGATGCTACATACTGCCAAGAGCTGCATTCATTAACTAATGTACCTATAGACTTTCAAAATATTTGCACATAAATTTCACTAAGGGAAGGGAAAAAATTGGGAGGAGACCAACGCACGGATAATGAATGGTTCAAGGCAATCATTATTTTCATGCTCTTCAGATGTTTTATTTTATTTTATAACTTTTAAGAAAACATAAAAATCAACCTAGTGGTGTAAAGGCAGATCTTAACGCGATGGTACATAAAAAGACTAATATATAATTATACATACTTACTGAAGGTACATATATAGTTGATGGCCAATTACACCACATATTTTATTGGCCACATATAAATTTACGTAAAGATAATTAAAAACAGTGAAAGTAGACGACTACTATAATTCAGAATTTAGATTAAAAAAAATATATTAAACAAGTTAGTTCCCAATAAAACAAAATTGGTCTAGTGATATAATTAAAAGGATATTGCTAACTTATTCTATAAATACTTTTGACTTTTATAATCTCTATTTAGCTTTTAGGACATTTTTAAACAAAGTAAGTAGTTTAATAGGTAGTGGTTCTGATTCTGTTGCATAGCCGTATAATACGAACTACCTCATTTTATTAAATCAAAATCTAAATTAGAGAAAAAAATGAAAAACACACTTTTACATTTACTAAATTGACCTGTTTAGCTAATTTTAGTCATAGTGTTTGAGGTGTTGATTAAAACTGCGGAAAATAATAATAATAAGTAATATTAATAATAAATTGAATTATTGTAGAAAAGGAAGGGCGACCTTTGCCCTGCAGTGGGAAGTCACGGGCTCTTAATAATAATAAATATTAGTGGACAATGCACACAACACCATCTAGTTCCAAACTAAGCATATCTTGTAATTATGATGACTAGATAACTAATAATAATACATATGTTTTTTTTTAAAACATACTTATGATACTATATAACACCCAGACACAAAACAAACACGTATGTTCTTCACAGAAATGTTTGTCCTGGGAAGGAATCGAACCCTCAACCTACAGTGCAGATAGTAGAGCTACTTAGCAACTGAGCTGCAGTTGAGTCAATGCCGGTCAATTCAATAAAAGAGCAAAATCACAATTTTAACTTATATAAAATTGTTACCCTATATTTTCGTTTTTACGAAATTTCAGCTAATCCGGCAAACAACAGACTCAACAGCAGTATCAGGGTCAATGTCGATGAATATTTTTATTTCCTAGCATAAACAAAATAGGAACATTCTTACATATTGTATTTATTTTAGAAAGATTAATTTTAAATACATATTATTTACATCACAAAATGAGAAACTAAGCTCCGTCATCACAGTCTGGTGGTAATCCTAATAAACGTCATATTCGCTTACTTCATACGCCTTACAATGTATTTAGCTTTCCACAATAGCGTTTATGAGTAAGTGCTCAACTCGCTCCAATCCGAGAAATACAAACGATTTTTTTTTCACATCTAATTTACAGTTACTCTCATGAATCGTGTTAAATGACTCCGTCTGAGGCACAAAGACAAGCTTAAACGTGGTTTAAACTTGGATAAAGTCACTTAGAGAGCACATTTTAAAACTACATTAATAACCTGGGGAGATGAGGCAATCTCCCAACTTTAAAGTAAAGACGTGCCAACAGTTGTGGCTCATTATGTCAGAGAAAGAAATTTTCACAAATTATTTTATTCTTGAGATTTTCATTTGTATCTGCCTACTTCTTACTAATATATATTTTAACCTATGAGCATACGAGGTCCTTATGAGAGGCTAAATCTTTTAATACGTCGTTACTTTACTAAGTTTCGTATGTTTAATATGAAAATTGTCATCGTTTCACAATAGCTTCTGTTTGTAGCTTTACGATTTCTTGTTTATTTTCTTGTCCATAGAACAACGAAAGATCCGTATTTCAGCAAAAGAAGCGAATTTCTTTGTTTTTTTTTTTTACCTCCCTATCGTGTGGCATATCATTAGTAAGTCTTTTGAAGATATGACGGTTTTTTGATATTCTTTTGATACAGATATTAATTTTATAAATATTAACATTAAAACTGTTTTAATAGAGTCTTATGTTCAGTCTCGTCACTGTTTAAAATAAATTGCATATACAATTAGAAATAAAATTACGACTGATTATTTGATACCAGTGAAGTATGATAAGATTATGAGTAACAGCGTTATTTGTAAACCTTAAAAAAATCATGAATGCTGCAAATTAAATTCATGTTGTTTGCTATTTCATCTAGTTATATTGATTTTAATTGGGACCTGACCACTACTCATTATTATCCCTACAGACCTAACATGGTCTTGGTCAATATTAGTATATTGTTTCACATATACTTTTCCATTTAGCATTTAATGACATTGCTGTTTTTTTGCAAGTTGTTTTCTGATAATTATACTACCACTGTGAAATCGGTACGATTATCAACAAAATAAAAATACAAGCCTTATAACAGACAACCAAGCACACCATATTAAACAAGGCAAAAATTAGTGTGTGAGTCGTTTAAAATTTGTCCATTCTCTATGCCCAATACAGAGCAAGTCCAATATCTCAAGACGCCAGACTGCGGTGCGCAATCACGGGCCGCTTCTCAAAGGTGTCAGCCCTGACATTTCTTGTTAGTTCGCCTACTGCACTTTGTATACTGTGCAACTATTCTCATTAATCTTTGATTATCGCGCGCGACTTGCACAAGCTAGTCAAAATTATTTAAGTTGCAATGAAAATCATTGTGCGATTTGAATAAATCCTAAGTCAAGATCCATTTTATGGTGCAATTGATTATAAAACGTGTAGTTTCTAGTTGAAATTGTGGGAATAGAAATTTTAAAGTCGTTTTACCGACTTTAGCTTTTTGTACAACTTAATATAATTTTTCAACAATTACTTTACAGCATAAGATTTCTCGACTATATGTTCCAGCGAACGATGTTATCTATAGTATACTAGCTGTTGCCCGCGGCTTCACACGCGTAATACCTACATAAAAAGTAGCCTATGTCCTTTTCCAAAGTCCCATATAACCAAATATAATATATATCCTATACCAAATTTCAACAAAATCGGTTCAGCGGTTTAGGCGTGAAACTTAACAAACAGACAGACAGACAAAGTTACTTTCGCATTTATAATATTAGTTAGATTTACTAGTTCACTGAGGCTTCAAAAATGTTTTGATAAGTACCTACATACATACGTTCAACATAAAATAATTTTATTGCTGCTCCTCCTGTTATACACGTCAATTAATTTGACGTTTAAATGACGTTCACCGAAACATACATTTATAATGCCTCGGGCAGGTATAATATTAATGTAAATGTTTGGACATGGAATAACTAACTATAGACAACGAGTTTAGGTATCCAATTATAAGTATTCACTTGTAGATATTAGGTTAACATCGAACATGTTATTTCAGACATCATTAAAAATCTTCCTATTAATTATAAGAAAGCTGAGTGTGTTTGCTAATCCATCGCCTGCCTGGATTTCTGACAATTAATACATACATAGGTTTTTTATAACACCCAGACACAGAACAAACACCTGTATTCATCACACAAATTTTTATTCTGGAGGGACTCGAACCCTCAACCTACAGGGCAGAAGACAGAGCTACTACCAACTTAGCTGACAGGTCAGTCAGACAATAAAACAACTATATTTGTACAACTTCTTAATTCGTGCATACCGATTGCATTGGTGGCAAATTAAAAAAGAGCTCGTACTAGAAAAAGTACATTCAGTGCTATTTATCTTTACTAGTGGTCGCCCACTGGTCGAAATTCGACCATAATTAAATTATAATTAATGTATGATTTATGCATAATTAAAAAAAAATATCATTTTGCACTCCTTATCTATATAAACTACCTATAGGTAAGTATGCGAAATTTCATACTCCTCCGTCCGCGCAACTTTCGTAAAAAGGGGTACAAAGTTTTTGCTTCACGTATTAATATATAGATCTATAAAAGGCGATATGTGTATGTATGTTCCCTATAGACTTGGAAACGGCTGGATCGATTTCGATGAAATTTTTGGAACTCTTCAGATTGGCCTAGCGAAATCCTGTGACGTTTGGTAGCGATCGGATCAACAGAACTTTTTTTTGCATCAATCAAATTTGGTATGGAAGTAGATTGTATCTTAGGAACGGACATAGGAAATTTTTTATGTATGTGCTATGCGTGCGAAGCCGCTTGCAGAAGCTAGTAATATATAGGTACGTGTACATTGGCGTGGATTACAAGTAGGTAAGTAAGCACTAACATTTCAATCCCACATAAAACTTCTTATACTTAACCCTTAAACGCGGATGCGGGGTACAATCCGCCGTGAATGAACGAGTGGCAGGCAGTCAGACTCCCCGTATTGTCCGTCAGTCGAGTCGCAAGCGGCGGACGTCCAGTGAGGCGCCTTGCCGACGTCCAGAGGTTATTTAAGGCCTCATTGTGCCACTGACTGACCATCGCGATTTGACTGTTGATAAGCGATTGTTTCGACTGATGAGCTTCATGTTGGGTGTTTTATTTAAATCGTTTATTTTGACAGTGGTGCACTTTCAGATTAATGTTTAGGGTGGTTTGTTAAAATGCATTGATAGACGAAACATTTGGTTTTGTGGCAATATTTTGACATAAGGCTAATTTTAGAAACGTATAGGTACTTACCTGAATTAAAAATTTTTGTAGCGTTAGTAACGCTCAGTTTCGTCTCAGAATTTAACTTTTAAACTTAAAGCTAAAATATTTGTATGCAAGAATCATAATCACTGCATTTCTTAATAAAGTATAGTAAAATAGTACTCGTTATTGTTACTACGGTTATACGGCTATACGTACGTACTAAAGTAACATTAAAGAGTGTCAAACATTCGTGGCCAACGAATTCATACATCAACTAAAGGTACTAAACCTACCTACCTAACCTCCTACTAAAGGTACTTCCACATAAAATTATCATTGTAAAGCATTTAAAATACCGTCGGCTAATATGCGATTAGACGGTAAAGTAATTATAACACGTTTAGTGTCATATTATAAGAAAACACATCATCAAAACGAAATTGATTTCACAGGATCATTCATCATCTTGACTTATTGATTGATGATTGCGCGTCGTATTGACTGAAAGTAATTAAAAAAGCACGCGTATCACATATTCAACCACCAGATTAGAAAGACCCATGGGGGGTTAAGAGTAATACACTACTAGCTGTTGCTCGCGACTTCGTCTGCATTTTTTTTTTGAATGGAAGAGTATCTTAAATACTTCCCAGGATCCAATTTATCTACTTACCAAATTTTATTGGTAAGTTTTAA
Organism: Lampropteryx suffumata; assembly: GCA_948098915.1. Lineage (NCBI taxonomy): Eukaryota > Metazoa > Arthropoda > Insecta > Lepidoptera > Geometridae > Lampropteryx > Lampropteryx suffumata. The sequence goes on along the minus strand of OX402557.1, from coordinate 14,447,640 downwards.
ACCAATCACACCCACCACCCATTAAAAAGTTTCCAAACAAACATTCACACCCCATTTTACTCCTTTATGAGAATTATTTTGAAAAATCCTGAAACACGTTACATTTATTTTTCATTTTAAATATCCAAATCAAGTTTCTAAGAAATCACACCACGCGTTAAAAAGTTTCATACATTCGTTTACACCCCTTTTCACCCTCTGAGGGAATGAATTTCAAAAAATCCTGCCATAGTGGGTTATTTTCCTGTAAAAGAAAGCTACTTTCCAAATTTCAGCTTTCTAGCTTCAGCGGTTTCGGCTCGGCGATGATGAATCAGTCAGTCAGTCAGGATAAGCTCGTTTATAGGTATAGATGGTGTTTTCAAGAGTATGACGGGTCAAACATGGTTGGTGGAATGAGATGGTTACGTCAAATTATCTTAGTATCGAGTGTACAATCGGTTCGTGTGTTGTTTGTGCCATTTTATTTCACTTTGACAGGCTATTTATTTTATTCGGGACACAATAATGAGTCGGACGTCTGCTTGATTCAAAAGTTTTAGTTTATAGGAATTGCGAAACATTACCATAACAGCTTTTTTTAAACAGCTGGCTTAAACCTTGATCACCAAATAATAATTGTACAAATTGTATCTATACAGCCATACTATCTAGACGGGCCTGAGTGTAAAAAGTTGCAAATTTAGTGAAAACATATGAGAATTATAAAGTATTCAAACTGTTTATCTACGGTCTGTGATACAAACCGTAGAACTTTGAATCTAATAACTTTAGTCATTTCTTATTAAACTCATTCAAACGAATCGAACAAGCTAAAATTCAAAACTTGCCAGACGAACCAAACTTTTTACTAATAATTGGCAGTCGATGGTTTTAACTTGAAATTGGAGCTTAATTTTATCATTTTTTTAAATTCATTAAATGATAAATCGTTTTAACTAGACTAGACTGAAAGTTTACATAAATAGTCTAGAGATAACAATAATATTTTCTACACTTTAATCATTTCATCCGATAAGAAGAAGATGATACATAAATAGAATAGGGAAAAATCTTATTACATACTAGCTGGTGCCCACGACTTCGTCTGCGCAAGATTAGTACTTCGTGTAATTCTAACGGTCTTTGCAGCGCACGATTTTTTTTCCTGTTTACTTGACACTTATCGTTATATTTTGGACAATTCACACAATATCTTTATACATTATAGCCTATGTGTTATTCTGATGTATAAACTATATTATTGTCAAGTTTCAATAAAATCCATTTGGTAGTTTTTGCGTGAAAGAGTAACAAACATACATACAAACTTTCGCGTTCATAATATTAGTAAGGATACCATATAAGTACCATTAGCTACATGAGTCAAATTAAGAAGACAATAGCTACAACTATTGTCTTTAACACTACAGTGTCTTATAAAGAGATCAATGATGCTGCCCTAGAGATGAACGGGTGAAAAGAGCTGCATCATCACCAACAAGAGCTCAGCTATTAATTAGTAGTGTAGAAAACATGTTAGTCTAAGCTTGTCCTGTACTTAAGCTCCATTGCAAAAAAAACGAGCTATATTAAGAAACAAACCAAATCGTTTCCATTTCGTTTAATTTTACAATTTCAATATAAAATGAGGTATTCTTCGTACCCATTAAAAAGTAATTGAAATTGCTATTTAGTCGTTAACAAGGAATGATCTGATTCATTCGAATGATTAAATGACCAGCAATTTCAATTGCCTCTGAAATAGAATCGAGATCTATTATTATCGAGTCAAATCGATTATTGGGGACAATGCCGGTTGGTCTTGTTATAGTCTAGTTTGCAGGAAAATTGCTCACTTAATTTTTACATTACGTAAGATACGTTGAAACGGATTTGAAAAGTTATAATTGTTGGGAACTGGACAATCTTATACGTACTCAAAGTTGACCTTATAATTTGTAATTTAACTGTTGTTTTTTACTCTTTGGTTTACAGAAATGTACAGAATCCCTACTAATATTATAAATGCGAAAGTAACTCTGTCTGTCTGTCTCTCTCTCCCGTTTTCACACCAAAACAGCTAAACCGATTTTGATGAATTTTGGTAGATAGATGAGACCTTGGAGAAGGACATTTTTGTAGGTACCAAGCATGCGAAGCCACAGGCAGCAGCTAGTAATATATATAGCTATCTAATAGCGCTAATTGACCGAGCGAGAGCGAAGCGCGAACGAGTGTCTCTGTTTCAGCTTAGGCAAAAATTCTTTCATATGTATGTCTATCCGGCCGGCGTCTGTCCGGTTGTTCTGCCTTACAGGTCGCATTTCTCAACTGATTCTCGTGAAATTTAGTGAGCAAGTTCTATAACTACGTAGTTTTTTTTTGTTAATTCAGTTTTTGGAAATTTTTCAATGATATGAGAGATATAGGGTTTGAAACCGTAAAAAAAAATTACGGGTTGCACTCCGGGAATGCCGACAGAAGTGAAAACTTATTTTGGCGCGTTAGATATTTTTAAATGGGTTATTGGGTTATGAATTGCATTTAATTTATGAATTGTATTTTATTAGTTATTAGAAACTTCAAAATACATTTAATATTCTTTTAAAATGTAGATATTCGAATGTTAGATTGTTCAGAATGTAGATTAATTGCCTACTATATTTGTTGAACTCTACTATAATATACATGATTACACAAAATCCTTTCATACCCTTGTTCAAATTATAGATACCCTCGTACATAATATATATTATATATATTACTAGATGCTGCCCGTGGCTTTGCACATGATACCTACACAAAAAGTAGCCTGTGTCCTTCTCCCCATATCCATTTCCCATTCTCCCCAGTCCCATATATCTCTTGACCAAAATTCATGAATTCGTAAAAACGTAACAAACAGACAGACATACAGACAGACCGAGATACTTTCGCAGTTATAATATTAGTTAGATTATAGGTATATGTATATATATGTATATTCATAAGAACTCAAAAATCATCTTAATTTTAGTACTGGTAGTTTTAATTATAACTATTTTTGTTTTTGTTTTGAACCTTTTTAACTTTATTTCACGGATTCCAATCCAAATCTTACTATGTGAAATTGTCCGACAAGTACCGCCTTGTATCGTGAAAATTGTGAAACTGCTAGTTACATCTGTCATTTATAGCACAAGATTTCCTAATTTAATTTACAGTGCTTTTTTCTGTAAACCTAATGACCTCAGATCAATAAATATCTTCAATTATAGATAGCTCAAATCATTCAAACTGGCAGAGGATAGCATCCCACGAAAGCGGCACTGTCACGTTGAATGGCAATGCTAATATGCTTGGACAAAAAAGAGCCCTTTGGTAATGAAAGACGATTAAAATACAAATATACAAAATAGATTTAAGGGAATAACATTAGTTTCCGTTGCTTTGTGCAACATACTATTAATGATTCATGCATCAAAGCGATATAAATCAAAATATATATTTTGAACTTGATCGTTCCGCGTTTTATGCAGTTCAGTAAAAACATTCTGTAATGAATACTTACTAAATCGATTTCTGTTAAATTGGATTCGATAGAAATAGTAAAACATAAAATTTTATCTCTCACAGATAGGATAAGCAAAATTTCTAAATTCTATTGAAAATCTGAAAGAAGACTCATTTTATGGGGCTCTCAGACAAATTTAATAGCATTTTCAATCCCAATGAGTATAGAACCTAAATTAATATAAAACTAAGCGAAATTATAAAAAAAAATAGTTGCCTGTAAAGTCGGTTCACGGACAATCATTTTACGTGATAACGTCATATGAAAACATTGATGAACCGATTGTGACTCCCTTTAGCTTGTTCCACGCTCTCGCTTGCACACTCGGCTCAGGCGGAACGTGACAATGAGTCACGTGCTTTTTCGTGCGTGAAGCCGGCGTTCATCGATTTATAAGACGGAGTTATTGAAATACATATATATAAATAAAAATATATATATATATTGCAGGACATTGCAAACAGCATCATCCAACCCCAAACTAAGTATAGCTTGTATTATGGAGACCAGATGACTGATAGAATACTTATATATTTTTAAATACATACATATGATATTTGTTAACACCCGGACACAGAACAAACACCGATTCGTAACAGAAAAGTTTATGCTGGGAGGCATTCGAACCCTCAACCTACAGCACAGAAGGCAGAGCTACTACCAACAGAGCTAACAGGCCATTCATGTTATAAGAATGAAGCCTGATGTAAAATAGTGCGAGTGTTCTTCTAATTTTCCACTGATAAAGATTATCTAGATGAATCCAAAAAGTGTCGGTGCCTCCATCGACAAAATGATTATATGATTTTGTTGCCTAAAACTAAGTGATACAATTTGAGTTTTCTAAATATTAACAAGGCATTCAAACATAAATATTAAATTCCTAAAACTCTTCGATTTTACCAGTAGAATCTCAAAGGTAGGACAACATGAAGATACCGATGGCCACTGATCTTGATCCTTACTAAATGAGTTTACCCTAAAATCCATGAATAAATGTATCCTAGTCTTCATAACTTGAGGGAGGTATAAAAAATGTCTTCAAGATATTGTCGTACGTGGGTTACATACAGTATTCGACTACATTTACTCAGAAAGCGGTAAGAACAGGAAACACGCACTGGTAGCCAGCCATTCAAAATACATACACTATTTTATGATATAATATAGTGTTTCAATTAATCATCAAAAAATAATTTTGGTATTCTAATTATTAAAAATAATTACATATATATTTTACAACTAAACTTAACAATTTTATTTTGGTATCAAAAATAAATCACGCATTGATAAACATATACGCATTGTCACCTAATATTTTTTATTTTATTTGTGTTTATTATAATTATAATAGTTTAAATTAAGCTTATAGCTAAGCACGAATATATTACTAATTTTCTACTCTGAAACTCTATTAATGGGTAAACACAGAAAACCGGCGCCAACCAGCTTTCTATGTAAATGCGGCATGTCGCGGGGTTGTATTTTATGCGCCCTTTTAACGGCATTTGTATGTTTTATTTAGGTTTCTCTTATCATTTTCCGTGACATATTTTCATGGAGGTAGCTCGTGGAATGTTTAAGTAGTTGTGGCCAATATTTGGTAACAGCTAACATGTTCGTGTTGCAATATTAGCGATGGCTAACCTTTGATAGTACCATATTTTGCTTAGTATAGTGTTACTATTGTTCCAGATATTCTGCCTTTAAACAGTAGTGTGAAAGTATTTCTGACCAAACAGACTAAATAACTTATGTATACCTATATAGGGAATTGTATAGGGAAAATATCACAAGTATGGATTTAGAAATATATAAGATTTCAATCGGTCATCTGGTCACCATAATAAAAGCTAAGCTTAATTTGGGGTTAAATGGTGTTGTGTGCATTGTTAAATATTTATTTATATCAGTCAAAGCAATAATGAATTATATTTCTTGCGTAGTAGGTAAAGTACCTACATCAATGAAAATCTTTCCCAGATTTACGATTTCACATCAACCAGTAGGGTTAGAAAACGCACTATCCCTTTATCATAAGGGAAGTGGGAGGTAGCATGGGTGAAATATGTGAAGGGGCGTTGACCTCTCCTCTATGGGACAAATCCCATGCAATTCGTTGTGATTTATACCGTATTTTATTTATTTTTTGTGTAAATGTGATGGTTTCTACGGAATTGATGTTTATCATCATGTATTTTTATTATTGGATCAGTTTATCTGAAGACTCAACGTTTGGGTATTTTATTTTTCAGCTTTTTTTGTATGTTGTTATCTCTAGACATAGTTTTATTTTTATGGTTAATTCTCTATCTTTCGCTATTATGAGTACCTACCGAAAACACGCCGACAGTTTCCGAACAAACCCGAGTGACGATTGTGACGTTACTGTGTGACGTTAATGTTAGTTTCGCAGCACATGGCTGATACAGTTTTTCCTTAAAATCAATCAAATCTTATTATTATCATCATAAATTGATATATACATATATCATAAATGTCAAACCTTAAATTTTATCATACTTTTTGTAACAATATTTACAAATACTTAATACAAAAACAACTCCCCAAAAATGATGTTTAATGTTTCACAAGGTGTTATAATAACGTTGATGAAATAAATGGTTGATATCATTTTTATATAATTAAATAAATACCTATAATTTTTAAGAAAATCTGTTATCATAAATATGTCCACATCACATCATCATAATTATATGATATTGTTGGAACCTTAATAATCATCAACCCTTATCACACGTGACTAAATAAAGTAGCTATTATAAATATATTTTTTGCACTTAATTTCGGATATTTTTACTCAATTTACATGTAGGTGCTGTTGACACTGTACTATCGAGAAATTCCTTCAACAATATGACGTGACGAACATGGTGACCTATCGTGGTGCATTTGTAGTCACGTGTTTCATTTTAAAACTTTATCAAATTTTAATTGCTTTTAATAAACTTAAAATTATTTTAAGTGTATTAAGAGCAATTAATATTTGATTACGAATTTTTCGCATCGACTATTATTATAATTTATGATAATGTTTTAAACTAAATAAAATAAAATAAATGTGTATTTGTTTTAAACTCAATTATCAAGCGTATGAAAAAGTCTCTCTATGTCATTTTAATGAAAAATGGCAACACTTCTTTCTTCATTGATCGCATCTATATTCATTGACAAAGCCAAAAAAGTTATTGGCTATATATAACATATTATTTGGCTGTTTTGCGAACCTATTTACGTGTATAACATTTATTTTTATATTTTTTATAAAAGTTTTCGGATTTTATTAGTAACATTGGTGATTTTTTTCAAATAAGGCTAGAATTATTGACAGGTGTGAATAATTGAAATAAAAGCTTTGTGATTTGAGCAAAAAATAATCTATTTATATATCTATACAATATAAATAAATAACCCCTGACATTTCACACACCATCGCATCGTCTGGCCCCAAAGTAAGAAGTATGTTATTGATACCAACTTGACTGATATACTACTTATATACATATTTTTGTAAATACATACATATTATACATAGAAACACAAAAGATCAGCCATTTTGTATAAAATATAAAAAGCGAATGACTACAATTACTGTACTAATTTTGTGGCGTTACGTTTATCAAACAATTTACTTGACACTAGTAAATTTGCCTCTAAAGAACGATGACATTTAAACAAAGCAGAATAGGAAGATTTAACCAACATAATACTTAATATGTGATATAAGTCCCTTTCATGTTTAGTTTTAAATAAACTCATCTTATCTCTTCTAATCTTAGACTGGTCTGTCAGCTCAGTTGGTAGTAGCTCTGCCTTCTGCGCTGTAGGTTGAGGTTTCTATTCCCTCCCAGAATAAACATTTGTGTGATGAATAAAAGTGTTTGTTTTGTGTATTTTAATATATAAGTATTCTATCGGTCATCTGGTCACCATAGTACAAGCTATGCTTAGTTTGAGGCTAAATGGTGTTGTGTGCATTGTCCACAAATATTTATATATCCTATTTCAATATTGCTGTAGGTAAGTTTACGTTAAACTTACCTTAATATTACCTTAACTTTACGTTACAGAAACTCATAGGTGTTGCCATCAAACCTATTTTGCAAACCACACAATCGAATTTTCTCGCGTGCACACAACCCAGACAACATCCATCTTTCTTTACGTATGACGACAAAATTACAAATTCAAATATTATTTGAAGCGAAAACTTTCACAAATCCACTTTGCATGAGCGTTCTTTACGTCACGCTATAACACCCCGCGAGGGTGGTGATGTAGCCATAGTTTCAATATAATATGAGGCTTTTATGATATTTTCTTTGTAAAAAACTGTTTTTAAATGTTTTTTCTTAGTTGTCTGTTGAAACTTTTATTTATAGATTTATATAGATTAGTATATTAGATATAGTGTCCTGTTAAGGCTGCACTATGGCAGTAATTTTGATCAGTTCAGCTATCTATCGATCGTTTTTAAGCGGTCTTTGAATATATGAGCTGATTGAATTTTACAACTTTTTTTTTGTAACGGACTTTTCACACGGCATCTTCTAGCCCCAAAGTAAGTGGAGCTTGTGTTATGGGTACCACAAGACTGATACAAATTAAAACACTTTTTTTTCTTTTTGTATATACATACATAATTATACATAGAAAAACACCGAAACCCGAAAAAAATACACGCAAATCATAGAAGCATTTATCCTGCGGGTGGGTTCGAATCCGCAACCTCCTTCCTGCGTATCAGGCGGGCCTTGGTCCGCTGCACTAGAATGTTTGTCTTACACAATTTGTTATTAGTATAATAATTAGTGTTAGTTTATTATTAGATCACTATTAATAAATATTATAACAGTACAAACTCCCACTTGACAAAATATTCATTTTAAAAAAGGTCGCTCTGTTTTCATTTTGTAAAGGCTTTGAAGGTCTTCAAACGTTTTCTTGGCATCGAAGTATAAAAAATAGTATGGCTTCGTGTAGGTTCTTTCATGTTTTATTTAAGTATTATTTTATTTATAAAGTACATCAAAGGTGTGATTGAATACGTGAACTTATTTTTATCGTTTAATAATAATGTTTTTTTTAAAGAGATTTTGATTAAAAGTTATAATAATTCAATCTAAAATGTTGTACCTGTAATTTAACAGTGATGTTGGTATTGCATTGAATGTTTTTATTTGCCAATACTCAATCACCTTGTGGTTTTTCAGCGTCCGCGACAGAGATATCCTAAGTTGGGCCTTAATCAAATTTCACAGAAATTATGTTTAGATTCTCGATTTAATTCAACATCAGCATTAAAATTGCTTATTTAAACGCCAGTATTTTTTCCAAATGACTTGAAGTTACCCTGTAAGTGACGGTAATGAGCCCTTACAACCATGCAACGAAAAAGGAGCACGTGAGAACCTATCGAACGTTTTGCTTCGTGCGAAGTGCAAACTGTACAGAGGCGTTGGGGTGTCAACTTTAATTGGTGCTGTATTTCAAGCCAGGCCAACGGTTCGTGCTTGTGAGTATCCGGATTCAGGAGTATGCGTAGTGGCAGCGGGTAGCGGGCAATGAGTTCTGAACAATAACACTTTTAGTTTGCTTTCCGACTTCAACCATTACAACTGGTAGGTATAACCATTATTCCCACCAGTTCGTTTCCACGGAACAAGTGTTTGTATGATCTGCAAATATTAGTCTCGGGTCTAAGTGTTTCTATGTATATAATAATATGTAGTACCTGGATGACTGAGCTTTGCTTGGTATAAAACACGGATAAAACGACGTTTTCGAAAAATGAAGCCTAGCTAGATCGATTTATCGCCCCCGAAACACTCTGCATACTAAACTTCATGAAAATCGTTGGTGCTGTTTCCGAGATTCAGATTATATAACAAGAATTGCTCGATTAAAATTATTAGATAGATAGATGTATTTAAAAAAAAAATATATAAGTAGTAGGTATATCAGTCACGTGGTACCGATAACGCAAGCTCTGCTTACTTTGGGGCCTGATGATGCTGTGTGAAATGTCCGGTATTATTTATTGATTTATTATGATTGCAGTATGGTATTAGTTAGGTATTCAAATTATTTTGAATTTTAGATTTTATTGAAAGTATTGATAAAACTTGGGGTTTTTTATCTTAAATTACAACATTTCTAGACCAATATTGCAGATTATACAAAAATATGTCACACGGCGGGAATCGAAGCCGCAACCTTCTGCGTCTCAGGCGGGCCTTTGCCCACTGTGCCACACAGGTCATCAAATGCATGATACGTTTATGAATAAAGCCAACTGGCGTATATAACTGTTTGATCTATAATACGCACCCTTTCTGTGCGCTGTGACATTTCGCTGGCAGTAAAACTGCACCCTCTACAGAATTTTAACGTGCGATATCGACGATCCTATTGTCTTTTTTATTCGAAAAGTGTCTCTAATTGGATGGGCAAGAGTGAAGAGAAAAGGGTTTCCACTGCTTTATTGGCCTGCTCTTATTTGATATACATATCTGGTCTTAGTTTTACATAGAATAGGTATATTGTTTCACTTTCAAACTTTCGTGTCATTTTCGTAAAATACGTACTTTTACTCACGTATTATTTTGTCGATGGAGGCACAGATACTGTTCATATTCATCTAGAGAATCTTCATCAGGGTGAATTTGATCCACGGTAAGGTTGCTCACGTTAGCGCTCGCGATTCGCGCTGCAAAAAAAATTAAAGGTATGTATATTTCACTTTCAAAACTTTCGTGAGTTGTACTATACATTTTGATAAACACGGGCTTTACTCACGTATTATTTTGTTTCGATTCATCTAGAAAATCTTCATCAGGGTGAGTTTGATCCGCGGTCCACTCGTTGCCACTCGAGTTCACGGTTTGCACTGACAAAATAATACGTGAGTAAAGCTCGTGTTTATCAAAATGTATGGTATGTATATTGTTTTATTATAATAACGACTTGTTAATTGATTTATGAAACCTTGCTGGTACTAAAAGTATGTTCATGTGTTTTATTTAAATTCGTAATTGCATGCGTATCTATCTATCAGAAATATTTTCTAAATTGTTCGCTATGATTGTACAAACAGGTCACTCAATGTAACGAACCTTAATTTTCGTCGAAACGCCCGAAATCGTGGATCCGATAACTCCGTTTTATATTAGCTCAACAATAATCGACTTTTTGAGCAATAATCTGCACTGTTTTTCAAAGTTTATTGCTTTAATAATAAAGTTGAAAGTTCTCTGGATCGGTTGAAGGATAAAATACAAAGAAAGCGGTAAGCATGTTTGGCTTAAGCTTAGCTGTGAAAAGGTTACTGAGCTGATGGTGGGAATATTGATTCGTTTATCAATATTGGCATAATACTATGCGAACAAGACCAACAGATCAGTCTATTTGCAAAATAAATGTGAAATCTGCTGTTTCAGATATTTGTTTTATTTTATCGTTGCCTATAAAGATTTTTGCATGATATTATTGAAAGTCAAAAGTGTATTCAACCCAGACCCTCTTAAATGTTTACGAGACCTCTAGGTTTTATTAAATTTAAAAAAAATAAGGCAACTTTCATAAAATTTCAACATCTGGCCACAACACCGTTAGTGCAACGCGATGTAATAAAATAGATTATAAAAAATCCACAATGGATGGCATCTCAATAATAATTATTTATGTTGTAGATTCACTGTAACAGCATAATATGAAAAGCTAATTAATTAAGTATAATGTCACCTGGTGATAGGTAAATTGTAAAAACATTGTTAATTCAATGCAAACTAACAGATTCCGCTACCTATATCCCCTTGCTTGAATATTTCTTCCATACCAATGTTACTGAGATCTCGCGATATTCGTAATATTATATAGAAGTGACTTACTGTATGCCGCAAAGTAACGTAAGTACATACAGTAAGTAACAGTTAGTGCAAGTCGTATACAGTATAATTGGGTACTGATTACTGTCTAATGTTTTCCAAAATTCAACCAATCGATCTAAACCACTACTTCGATATTTTAATTGTCCCACTTAAATATATTAATAAAATGGAACCTGATGAAATTTTGTAAGGATATAGATATACATTTATTACAACATAATTACCCCACCGCGTTTTCAAAATTATTTCACGGCTACTGGTAGATACATAACGTGACTTAGAGCTATCTTGCTCAGCATATTAGCATTGTCATTCGACGTGGCAATGCCGCCAGTGTCTATGGGATGCTGCCCTCTGGCAGTAATCTTGCTGAGTTGAGCTGTATATAGATTGTTTAAAACAGTCCTTAGATGGCTCAACTGTTTCACATGCATTTTATATTATTTTTTAATAAATTTACAGTATTCTCTAAAAATTTAATACATAAAATTTTAATTCATTCCCAAAATTACAGTAGTTTACAAAATAATAGACAATAAAATAAAACATATGTGAAATTTTTCACTTTTAAAACATTTGTAAGTTGTACATTTAGATAAACACGAATTAGTGTGAACTGTGAACGCGAGCGGCAACGAGCGGGCCACGGATGAAAATCACCTTGATGAAGATTGTCTAGAATCTAGATGAATCGAAACAGTGTCGTTGCCTCCATCGACAAAATAATACGTGAGTAAAAGAATAGAATAGAATAAACATAATAAAAAGAATAATACAGAAGAAAGAAGTAGTTAAGTAGGTAATTTGAACAACTAGAAAAGAGGGTAAGTAAAAATGTAAGTAATATAACATAATAAAGTTTTTTAAACTTACGCGATCAGAACACATTATTATAAATATTAACAGGTTTACACTCTGTCGTGGTCACGAGATCAGTCATCCCGTGACCACGACAGAGTGTAAACCTGTCGAAACGTCGGGAAAAATAGGTAAATAAACGTGATAAATACCCGTTAATATTTATAATAATATAACATAATAGTACACTAACTGTGGTACAAATATGTAGTCCTTTCCCTGTGTATGGTATGTCCAAACAGTTCTATTCTGAGCGTTCATGCTACACCCCATAGAAAGTAGCGCTGGATTTCAGACTAGACCTTGACCTGCGTGACTTCACGGGCAAAAAACATACACGTAATTTATTAAAATAGGTAAATAACTAATATAAATTAAATTTGTGTTCATCGCGAGTTGTGTAAAGAAACATTGTTATTTCCTACTAGCAACACAGAGCAAGCAAATCAAACAATTCTTTTTTAAATTGGCTAAGATCGATTTAATAGAGCAAAAACAAACAAATAGTGGAGAAACGTGGCACCATGTGGCATTATGTAGGTACGTGCCGTGGCATTGCTTGTGAGATTACCTAGTAGCATACCAACGAGCCAGATAAGCCTCCGTTCCGCCCACCATTTGCCATCTCATATTTGTAAAGCCTGTGTTTATCAAAATACTTGTGAGACAGTTGAGCTATCTAAGTACCGTTAAAACGATTTATTGATAGTCCGAACTGATCTAGATCACTACCAGAGGGCAGCGTCTCCAAGACATTGGCGGCATTGGCACGTTGAAATAGGAGCTAGCTCTTGGGTCACGCGATGTTTCTACCAGTTGCCATTAAATTATTTTGAAAACGCTATGGGTTCCTGTTCCCCACGAACTCCAAAAGGCTCAAATATGTAGGCCCTAGCAAGACCGGCGTATTAACGCCTTAAGGTCCTTGGCACATTTAGCCGCAACATCAGATCTAACGAAAGTCACCGTCAGATGGGATGCGACTAGGGTGTCTACGCAAGTAGCATCCAATACCAGTGTCAAAATAAAGATATAGACAGTGATAGATTGTATCTTGTTATAGTACTTTTATGGGTACCAAGCTAACGAAGCTACGATCAGAAGCTAGTTTTAAATTAAATCAGAACCAATGAAATAATACTAACAATAATATATAATTCCGGACCTTTTACACAGCATCAGCTGGCCCCAAAGTCCCCAGACCCTGGTGTTATGGGTACCACATGACTGATATACTACTTTAATACCTATTCTTTTGTAAATATTATACATAGAAAGACAAATACTTGCCGATCAAACATACAATTTTTTTTTTTTTTTTAAAGACATCGTGTTTACCTTTCTGGATAAACAACTGTTTATCCAGAAAGGTAAACAAAGCTGCAGTCTGAAGCTATTTAGCTTATCTAATAATACAGAATAAAACAATATTACTCTACCCTCAATATGAGGAAATTGGGTTACAGTTACAGCGACAATAGGGCGTCTGAAGCACGCCAGTGCGTCAGTAACAACAGGGAGCCAGCGTCCATTTTGGTCACTCATTTGTCTCGCCTGTTTACAACTTCCTTGGACTGAATGACGTCAGTAACGAATGTGGTGTCAAAGTAAGTCCTGACCTTTTTACTGTAGTGTCTATAAATAAAATGGCAACAAATTTTAACACCGTATCAGCTAATATTTGATTATGCGATATATTGACAGCCTACTTATTATTACTTTTATCTTAGTTATATAGCATATGGACGACACAATTGCTGGAAGCAAGAAGTAGGTAGTTATTAGTAGGTGTCTTAAAACCTATTACTTTCTCTTGTTTGCATCACAGAAAGATCACAGGTCTTGTAATCAGAAGAAACCCTGTCACCTCTGAGAGTTTGCAGAATTTTCAAGTTTTAGTGGAAATTTACTTCGCACAATGTTACAGTTTAACTTAGAGGTGTCTTTTTTGAAACGGATAAAAGAGTCCCCCAAAAGTTCTTTAGTCTCCAAAAAGAACAAACACTCTAAATTTAAAGTCTATACGAGCATAACTGTACGTCGTTTCTATATCAAAAAGACATTCAGTCAGTTACAATTAAATTCATTAAATTGTATGAAATTGATGTAAATTTAACACAATTTATTTATTTCACGGCATCTGGTAAAAACATCGTGTGATGACTGTATCTTGTTTTGTTCAATTCTGTAATTATTATAGTATACACCTCTAATATAAATAAATAATACTGAACACTTCACACAGCATCATCTGGCCGCAAAGTAAGCAGAGCTTGTGTTATGACTGATATACAAATAATATACTTTTTTTCCAAATATATTACATATTACATAGAAGCACCCAGACCCGAGACAAATACTTGGTATAATTTGGTAAAAATACTAAAAATATGTGAATTCAATAAGCATTTAAATATATTCGTTAGCGCCAGCGGTGCAATAGATTGTCCAATTCGTGCGCAGCGCACCTCATTCTAAAAAGGCGATTCTTTTGACTGCATAAGAATTAATATGGCCACGCTTCGCCCGCGGACGTATTGTGTTGTCTAGATACCAGGCATGTGCCTCTGTAAAATTACATTCACAGTAAATTGACCTTTGAGACAGTGACTGTAGAATGAATATGGCTTAGATGCTAATAAATAGATGTGTCATTCCATGCTATCATTTTGTTATTGGCTACTACATTGGGATTGATGAAGATGTTCAATCATATAATGATGATCTTTGTGGCGCAGTGAGCGAAGGCCCGCCTGACACTCAGGAGTAGCATCGATTCCCGCCGCGTAACTAATGTTTGTAAGTTCTGCAAACATTTGCCTCGGGTCTGGGAGTTTTTCTTTGTATAATATGCATGTGTTATGACTGGTCTGTCAACTCAGTTGATAGGAACTCTACCTTCTGCGCTGTAGGCTGGGGGACCGATTTACTTCGAGGACAAATATTTGTGTGGTGAATATAGGTCTGTTAAAATATAATAAGTATGTATTCGAAAATATATAGAATAAAATAGAATAGAATAGAATAGAATAGAATAGAATAGAATAGAATAGAATAGAATAGAATAGAATAGAATAGAATAGAATAGAATAGAATAGAATAGAATAGAATAGAATAGAATAGAATAGAATAGAATAGAATAGAATAGAATAGAATAGAATAGAATAGAATAGAATAGAATAGAATAGAATAGAATAGAATAGAATAGAATAGAATAGAATAGAATAGAATAGAATAGAATAGAATAGAATAGAATAGAATAGAATAGAATAGAATAGAATAGAATAGAATAGAATAGAATAGAATAGAATAGAATAGAATAGAATAGAATAGAATAGAATAGAATAGAATAGAATAGAATAGAATAGAATAGAATAGAATAGAATAGAATAGAATAGAATAGAATAGAATAGAATAGAATAGAATAGAATAAAATAGTTTATTTGACACACAACACGAAAAAGGTTACAGACATAGAGAAACAAGCAGGAAAATGATTAGAGTAGGTAGGCCAAATTACACACTATAACAGAGTATACTTTTCGCTTGTGGTGCCAAACAGGTCCATAAGTCCATATAAGTATTCTATCAGTAATCTGGTCACCATAATACAAGCTTTGCTTAGTTTTGGGCTAGATGGTGATGTGTGTATTGTCCATCA
Organism: Lampropteryx suffumata; assembly: GCA_948098915.1. Lineage (NCBI taxonomy): Eukaryota > Metazoa > Arthropoda > Insecta > Lepidoptera > Geometridae > Lampropteryx > Lampropteryx suffumata. The sequence goes on along the minus strand of OX402557.1, from coordinate 14,431,676 downwards.
ATATTCTATATGGTATCAAGGGTAGGTTGAAAGTGACACTGTAGAACAATAGTACTGCATTTCTTCTGTGGTAGTGTGGCGTCCAGATACTGCGGAAAGTCGAAATTTACGGCACCGCTTGCTTTCTAGATTTATTGTTTATATCGCTAAGCTTCAAGCCGCAAAATGATTTTAAATGGGTCATATTTAATCCCTTTGCGAGCTAATAAACCATAGCGAACGTGACTTTGCACTTACGGGAAAAGTAACGTCAATTACTATTGGTAGTCATAGTTTATATTACGAGAGCAATGATGTTCTAGATGTTGTGGCCCCGGCCTTGTGAGCTTAGGCCGTGGGTTCGAATCCAGTCATGCATATAAGGATTTTTGTGATTTAAATATGTATGTGCGCTATACCAGTACTCTTTAACGGTGTAAGAAAATATCGTGAGGAGACCGGCATGTCGTAGAACCTAAAATGGCCCAAGTGCGCCAAAGGATCATCTGCGGCGCACTTTAATCCTTTCACTACATTAGTTCAAAATAACTAATGACAGAATAAAAAGACGAATCTGAGTAATTTTTGTGTAATGGTTCATATCCTATCCAATTTTAAGACCGCGGGGGTTTTTAACCCCAAGAGTGACTGGATCATTTCTTGGTGATCTTAGCTACTATCAAGGCAATATTCGCGCCTGATTCTATTTGGACTAGGCTTATTGAGAATGCGCACCTAAATTCAGATAGAATAGAATAAAATAGACATGTATTAGGTACACATACATAGAAAATAAATTTAAGATATGTAAGAAAGACGTAAAAAATATAATGTGTGAACCAGACAAATACGTACCTAAGCATCTTTCCTACCTACTAAACATACATCACGATCGATAGTCTCTCTCTGTGTAAGCCCAAATAGGTACAGTCTAATTTGTGTGGACGTTTTGTCATTTATAGGGAACACGGTGCGCTTCTATAATAAGCTTCCTGAAAATGCTACTAAACTACCTATTAAGAAATTCAAAGCATACTTAAAAGGTAGTCTTTTGAAGAAAGCTTATTATAATATAAATGACTATATTATTTATAAGAATGCATGGCTTCATATCGCTCTGCCGTCAGACCGTTAACCGACACACTTGAAATTTATAAACTCTCTCGTATTAGTATTTCGTAGTTAAGGTAGTTATAAGATGTACCTATCATGTAAGGTAGGTCGGTAGGTAAGGTAGGGTAGGTAGGTCGAGTTTCTTGCCAGTTCTAATCGACGCTTGGGTTAGGATGAATTAGCACCTAAATTCATTTAGTATGTAAGACGTTTCAAAGTGATCCTTGTGATTGTATTGAATAAAGTAACTTTTGACTTTGACTTTGATGTTTAATTTTAAATATTTTTTTTTTGAAATCAAATAAAATATTTCAAAATCAAAGTGGGATTTTTACCATGATATATGTGATGCATATCGGTATTTTGGCACAATTGCATGTGCCGTCATCACGAGATAAACTTATCTCAGTCAGTTTATTTCGTGTTCACGGCGCATACAACTGACCTGAAACATCTGGTAGCAGTAAAACTCACATAATATCATGGTAAATATCCCGTTTTGTGCAAAAATTATGATCAAAAGCATGATAGTTTAAAAAGTTTGGATATTTTTTTTCAACTAATGTAATAATGTCTGATCCGACATGGATGAAACTTTGCATAACTTGCAATTGCAACTTTGTTAGTTTGTTATTGTTTCTGTTCATTGTTTTTTTGTGTGTAAATAAAGTTATTATTATTATAAATATACATGTGACTTAACATTATAAGGTACGCAAACAAAGCCGCTGACACCAGCAAGTATTACTCAAAAGTATTAAGACTTTATCTTATCTCTAGTGACTAGAGATGATAGTGCCAGCCGTTATGCACCTGCAACTGAACCGACACCGTATGTACTGACTCGCCTTTCCTGCAGGTCCTGTCGGCAAGGTCGAGAGGTTAATGTGAGTACTTTGGAAGGCCTGCGTTATCAGACAAAATCCCAGGCAGAGTGACGTCAGTGGAGAGGAAGCTTCAGCCACCTCAGCTTGCTGGAGTGAATCCATGAACGAAAGTTTTCAATTACATATCACTGTTCTGTAACTTGACAGACGCCACCTAAATCATTTTCAACAGATGTACTATGGCCAATGATGATGAGGGATGATACATGCGTACGTGGACATATATTATAATGGAGTTAGCAGCAGCAGTCGGCAGCAGTGTGCTATTCGGTATTATTTTTACTCAATGGTCAATGAAATGTATCGATTTTCTCAATACATTAAAACCAGTTATAGCTACATCCAGCCAAGTTTACAGTCACTAATAACAGTCGTTATTAGTAATATTAGTAATTAGATTTTTGCCTTTAAGCGACATAAAAATGAAATTCTACACATTATACGGTCACAATATTATTGCTACTTATGGGACTGCGCCATTTGGCACTAGTTCTTAGGCATTCTCCACTCCGGCTTCGCACGGATGCAATGCTGATACTAATTGTACTACAAATTGGTTATCCTTAAGAGATAGACTAGATAGATAGATTTTGAGGGTGTACAATACTGTAGTACATAATTTTGATCTCTTATGGTTCAGAGAGCGTTTGCAATGTAAGGGCAAAAATATGAGTTTATTTACGACACCACATTGAAACCACAAAAATTATCAGTCTTTATCTGCTATATTATGCATGTATTATACATATAAACCTTCCTTTTGAATCACTCTATATATTAAATAAAATCGCATTAAAACCAGTTGCGTAGTTTAAAAGATCTAAGCATACATAGGGACAGACAGACAGCGGAAAGCGACTTTGTTTTATACTATGTAATGATGTATAAAACAGATGATGTAACATAACAGTGTTATATTACTAGCTTCTGGCTGCAGCTTTGCACGCGTGGTACCCTCATAAAAAATGCATATTATGTTATTTTGTCATATTATGTGATTGAGTTATATCCATACATTTAAACATCCAAATAATTAACATAGTCACATTTATAAAATTAATAAAATAGGATAGAATTGAATTGAGATAACGAGGGTCGTTAATACAAGTAAGTTAACTCGTTGGCTTATTCTTATCAAATACATACGTTATTGAATGAGATTAAAGTGATTTATAAATATAGTTAATGATTTGAAGAACGAGAAAAAATAGGAAGACTAAATAGTTTTTTTTTTATAATTCCGGACATTTCACACAGCATCATCTGGCCCCAAAGTAAGCAGAGCTTGTGTTATAGGTACCACATGACTTATCTACTACTTATATACTTTTTTTTGTTGTATATACATACATATTATACATAAAAACACCAAGACCCGAGACACATACTTTTAGTTTGCTCTGAAGTTAATTTTCAATAGCGTCTACATTCAAAATGGCTGACATACTTTTGTGTGTTGAGTACTAGACGTTAAACTAGTGCTAGGCGTACATGCAACGAGGAAGTTGTTATAAGACCAGTAATTTGCATCGAAATAATGATTTTAGAACTTAAATTATATACTTTAGTGACTTTCATCATAAAAGCCATTTGTCAGCAAATGCACAGCAATGACAAATAAGCACAAAGCATTAAAATACACATTTTTCTTCAACATTACGATTTTAAACGAGAGAAAACTCAGTTCTCAGTTCTTCATGGAATTTTGCCGTCAATTTACGGTACTCATTTTTATTGGCATATCATGAGGGTGAAAAGGTTTATATATTACTAGCTGCTGCCCGCGGCTTCGCACGCGTGGTACCTACATAAAAAGTAGCCTAAAAAGTATCCTATGTTACTTTTAATACCTCCAAGAATATGTGTACAAGGCTTTATATAGTTTTGTAACAAACAAATTTACATTCACATTAATTATAATATTACTAGCTGACCCAGCAAACGTTTTTTATTTAAAAAAATGTATCCTATGTTACTTGTAATACCTCCAAGAATATGTGTACAAAGTTTCATGATGAACGGTTAAGTAGTTTTTGCGTGAAAGCGTAACATACAAACTTACATTCACATTTATAATATTAAGTAGGATTAGGATTGTGAACACGAAAATAGAAGTTGGTCAAAAATAAACAAATTGTGTCAAAGACTGTAAAACTGTATGAGTAAATAAATGGGCAAAGGCCTACATGGAAAAAAACTATTAGATTATAATACATACGACATCGGAGATATTAATAAGTAAATAAAATCAATAAATAAAAAATCCCGGACATTTTTAACACATTGTCATCTAGCCCCCAAAAAAGCAGAGCTTGTGGTTTGGGTACCACCATGACTGATATTAGGTACTTATATATATTTTTTTGTAAATACATATTATACATAGAAAAATACCCAGACCCGAGACAAATACGTGCAGATCATACAGACATTTGTACCGCGGCGGGAATCGAACCCGCAACCTTCTGCGTCTCAAGTAAGCCAACTCCCACTGCGCCACAGAGGTCGTAATGCACATTGTATTTTATGTATGTAAAAGCAGCCCAGTGTTATGGTCAACTTTTTGTTTTTTGTGACACTGCTATATAGTTAGCTAAACATAAAATATAGTCAGTAAAAGCGGTCCTGTTCGCGACTTCATCCGCGCGTTTAAAAAAGAAAAAAATATGTATTGTAATTGTAATTGTAAATCTAAACCATTCTCGAATCCAGTTTTTTCGAATATAATTTTTTTGTGTGTGTTCAACACACAAAAAATGTCATCAAAATCGGTCCAGCCGTTTAGGAGGAGTTTAATAACAAACACACGCACGAAAGATTTATAAGAAGATAATAAAATAGAAACAAATCAGGCTGTTTCTCATAATCTAGTAAAGCCTAACTAGCCATGTATAACCAGTAGGTACTTTGATACACATACCATCAATACACACTGATGGTATGTGTATCAAACGAATATGTGTACCGAAAAGTGTTAAAAACACATAGTATCTCTTAAAGACCTCTGTGGCGCAGAGGACAGCGCAGGGAACACCCGGCTGAGACGCAAAACGTTGCGCGTTAAATTCCCACCGCGGGAATGTTTGTATGATCTGCATGTATTTGTCTCGGGTCTGGGTGTTTCCATGTATAATATGTATGTATATACAAAAGAAATAAAAAGTATATGAGTAGTATTTATATCAGTCACGTGGTACCCATAACACAAGCTCTGCTTACTTTGGGGCCAGATTATGTAGTGAGAAATGTTCAGCATTATTTATTTATTTAGAGATCAGTACAAAACTATGCCTAAGGAGGTAGTACTTCGTAGAATAAAACGTAGGTTTTAGACTTTACATGTAGGAAAAGAATCTCTACATAAAATATCTCGATATGCCTTTTGGACTTTGGAACCCTAAAAAAGTCGTTCCATTGCCCTCTATCAGCCATCTTCTCAAGACGATGATGGTTGATAGAGGGAAAAAATATTGTCCCATACAAAAAGATGCACTCCCATACAAAATCTCGCAGACTATAAATCGCAGATTAGATGGGATCATGTAGGGTTGTACACTTCGGTGGGATCGTATAGTATAGAGGATGCTTCGTAGAGTTGAAAAATTTTTGTTACCCGACCCCCCGTCCTTGCCTCCTCTGCCCCCTCTCTCTCTCTCTCCACTTATCTCGGAAACTACAAGTCGAAGATGGTGCTCAATCAAATGTTGCTCAAGAACTACTTCAGTATCCGATTCAGAAATAAAAAACTTTAAACGGCCATAACTTCTAAACGGTGCTAGACAGACATAGCAAACTTTGTTTAATAAACGTGTTTTTTTTGAGGATTTGTATAGATGGTGCTTCAAGAAATACAAAAGTTTTTTTAAACTCCAAAATTTTTCACCCCCCCCCCCCCCCCAGGGAGGGGGAGGGCAGGGCAGGGAGATGAAGATGAAAACGATTTTTAACCGACTTCAGAAAGAAGGAGGTTTTTTTTTTTTTGTTTGCTACTTCATAACTTCGTCATTTTAATTCAGTAGTTCTTTTAAAGTTGGTTTTCTATTTAGTTTTTAGTTATTAAAACGTAAATATGTTCGACTAAATTCATTCGGCGCGGTCAGTTTCAGCATGACGTGCTTGTAGCTAAATTAAACAAATGGAGAGCACTTGTGGTCTAGTGGTAGTGGCCTTACCTTCGTTTTTTAGATCGTGGCCTCAAATTCTATCGTGAACCATGGACGTTCGAAATGTATATGCTCTCAATCGGTGATGGAAAACACCGTGAAGAACCCATCTCAAACACACCCCTACCTCCCTACTTTATCTAACTACATGTATAAGTTGTCAATGTATAATGTTAAGGAAGTTTGTATTTTTTCTCGGAGGAGGGCTTCGATGTCTGCGACACAGTTTTATACTTCTGTAGATGTCATGACTTTCAATGTTTATGTACTTACCTCTTGTATATCTGTTCCAAATAATCTTATTATTTTTATATTATGCCTTAGAACCTAAACCCTAAACGAAAATATATGTCAAGTGCATATATCTTTGAACTTTTAGAGGCAAGGGGCCTCTGAGGCGCACCACACCTTTAACCACACTGGTCCGAAATAACTAGATACAATAAAACGAAAAACTAAACAAATCATACAATGAATATTTCAAACTAAATGGTTAGAAATAGTGACACTAATACGAACACTTTACATTTTTTATCGCAGACTGGCCAGCTAACAAATCAAAGGTAATAACAGAGAACAAAGCCATTGATACGACAATTTGTTGAATGACGTGACAACAACAATAAAATGTTACGGAATACCGTCATTTTGTTGAAAACAATAGACATGGTCTTGTAAATAACAGCTTTGAGTTGCGCAATACGATTTGATTGTTTGATATATTTGAATCTTGTTTTGGTGAGTTATAAGAATAGGCTTTAAAAAAAATATGTTTGATTTCATGCTGGTAAAATGCATAATTATGACTGATTGGTATTTTAAACAAATCGATTGTTAAGTAATAGAAAGGAAGAATAAAAATAAATGTGCATTTATTATTATATATTTATGAATTGCTTGCTCTCCAGAACGCTACAGAACCTTCGGGATAGCAGATCAAAATGCGTATTTGTCACATACCAAGGCCTACTATTGGTGCTAATTATTTTAATGTCTTCAAGTTGTAACTTTGCAGTCAGTGTGCAGAGTTAGGGGAGTTACTGGGCTATTCTTTACCATGACAGATGCCACTCTAGATTAATTGGTCTCATTTATTAGTGCAAGGGGAATTTTAAGACCACAGTCTAAATAAACCTATTAGTAGTACAAATCAGTATAATGTACGAGTATGTAAGTACTTATTTATTTATTTATTTACTTTAATTAAAACGAATTACGTAAGCCACAACCGATGGTTTTAAAAAAAACCCAAAAGACTTTTAAATGAATTTATTTTAAAGAGTTACAAAATTACGTAAAATATTTTAAGTCTAAAATCTAATGTACGAATCTACGTTCGGTCGATGCAAGTACCGAGTGTAGAATGACGACACCTGCCATTGTTTCAGAGGCTCTGCAATTCTAGTTAAACATGGATATGCTGAATCGGCGTTCGTACTGTACCGGTCGAACAATATACTAAATGCAAAGCTGCAGTGCAAGTCGGCAGATTAGGTACATAGCTAGTATGTAACACACGGCACAGTACCAATTACATTAATTAAACATAATAATATTCAAGAAAAAAAAATCACAAACAAATAAAATAGCAAGTTTTAAAAACAGTCAATTAAAACAGTAATAATACTGATAATGATCAAATGGAGACAAAATAAGTTAAACACAATTTTAGAATTATAGTACAATATTCTGCGGAAAGAGTTAACCCCGTAGATTATGTATATACATTATCTAACAAACCACGGTTTTATACTAATTTGTATCGTTCTTCTAATTATTTCGTACCAGTGGGGTGCAAAGATGAATGAAAGATGATGAAAGATGAAGTGGGCCTCAGAACTGAACCCCGATTTTTATAAAAGCTTCATCCGTTAGTAATTAGCTGATTTTTCGACAACAACTACAATGGACCGTTTTCTACCATATATGAACAGATGTTTGCATATTATACAATTACTAGCTGACCCGACAGACGTTGTCCTGTCTTAAGAATACACTAGTCAGCGGCACAAACGCATCAGTGGGGGCAGATAAAATGTATGCTATTTCACCTAGCACAGTACGAGACAAGGATAAACGTGCACGAAAGATAGTGATAAGCAGTAAGGAAATAGTGTTATAATGATTTCTAATCATATGATCAGATTAGACTACCATTTGTGTATAAAACGACTGCGTAAAAATCATGAACAGACTTTTAGCTGAAGGGTTCTCATGAAAAAACTGCTGAATGTACTGAATTCGAAATAAAGTTATTTGAGCTCTAGAATAAATAAACTAAATCGTTCTTCCTGGAAAGCTATTGGGGAGGCCTATGTTCAGCAGTGGTCTTCATAAAGGTTGTTGTGATGATGATGATGATGAATACAATGATTCACGAGATTTCTTATATCGAACCGACTTTATCACAGTCGGTGATTTTACGTTTCATTGTTCTGATGTAACTAGACTGTAACATGATAAAGTCGAGAGCACACGAGATGCTATAACTGTTTTCATTAGGGGAATGCAATGACATGATTATAGACTGTGCGGAAGCCACTTAATTATGGAGCACTAACAGAACTTGCCGCAATTTCGTTTGCGTAATGTATTCTTAACACCCACGTTGCACCTCTTGTACCTCTTAAGAGTTAAATTTAAGAACAACATTTAACTGTACATACTTTTTACAAAATTTGTTATTTTTCTTAATTAAATTGAGATATTTGTGTTATAAACAATGTGTAAAGAGTCCAAGATCAATTCAATAAAAAACTTATATCTTCAGATTTACTTTATAACTTCAAAAACAAACATTGAAAACTGGATTTCGCAATGAAATTCTTTAACAAATATTTGATAGCGCCCTAAGCAAATAACTCGACTTAATCTTGAACGTACACACGAAGAAATAAACTCATCAAATCGCCCAAAAGAGAGTTAATATACAGAGTTATTACTGCTATATTTTAAAAAATATAACAATATGCCTCGCATATGAAAAAATTCCTCTTGTGGGTATGGCATAAATTTTTCCTTTGCCATAACTGTATCTTAAGCACGAGTTTTTAAGCAATCAATCGATGTGGTTAAAGACAAAGTACGATCTCTGAATGACCTAGTTTTATAAAGAATTAGAAATTTGTGTATTATCTATATTGATTATAATAATTGCGATAGATCAACACCTAATTTGAAAGCGGTAGAACTTGTGCTTTGGGTACTAGAGAGGGGTGTATTCCGGTCATAATTCCGTTTTCATTGAGACAAATATTCATATAAGGGGGGAGGGGGGGAGGCACAGTGTGCGTGCTTCGAGTGTATAGGGCAGCTAAGTTTGTGAAAATTTCAAATTCAATTATGGAAATACGCGAGTGAGTTATGAAGGCGAAATGAACTGTTGAAGTAAATTGAATTTTAATCCAATTATAATCACTGAATTGAAACCATTTAGTATTGAATTTTATCAATTCGATTGTATGATTGAGAGATACTGAAGGAAGACAAATTTGTATATATACATTTAAACAAGCAATTCTTGTATATTTGTATATATGTACGAGTATATATATTATCTGAATCACGGAAATGCCTCCAACGATTTTCATGAAATTTAGTATGCATAGGGTTTCGAGGACGACAAATCGATCTAGCTATGTTTCATTTTTAGAAAACGTCGTTTTATCCGTGTTTTAAACCGAGCGAAGCTCGGTCTTCCAGGTACTGTATTATTCAGCACATCAAAGAGAACCATCAGCGAGAACCTTCCTTAATAAGAGATAGAGACACGATTAGTAAGTTTAATAAGTTCTATCTTGGTGGGTCCCAGTACAGTGCCAGGATATGCCTTGAAGTAGTAGGTACTATTCCGAAAAATGTTTTTTTATGTTTTTACTAGCTAGTCCGCGAATTTGTCCGCGTGTTTTAAAATATATCATATTAAAACAATTGACTTGACTTTGCTTCTATGACATAATCATTCATGCTAACCTAACATACCTCATATCATAGTTATGACAAACCGAACGTCGTCAACGGGTGTATCAAATTGTACTCACCACTTTAAATCTTTAATATTTTATTATATTTTGTTTTCAAATGATTTAATAGTTATTCTGTTATTCGGTGCGGAGACAAATCCAACAAGTCAAAAATCATGAAAATCGGTTCAACTGTTCTCGAGATATAAATTGTGTAACTAACACGACTTTGTTTTACATATTCATTTGTATTTGTTAATCACTACATTGTATAAAACAAAGTAGCTTCCCGCTGTCTGTTTGTCCCTATGTATGCTTAGATCTTTAAAACTATGCTACTGATTTTGATGGGGTTTTTTTTTAATAGATAGAGTTGATTCCAGAGGAAGGTTTATATGTATAAAACATGCTTAATATAGTAGAGAAACACTGATAATTTTAGAGATTTCTATGTAATGTCGTAAATAAACCCATTTTTTGCGCTTACATTGCAAACACAGGCTGATGTATCAGCATTGCACCTGTGTGAAGCCGGGGCGCGCTAGTCAATAATATAATACGTTTATCAATAATAATATACTACGATAGGAACTTCGTTCCAGCCGTTTGTTCCACGACACTCACGCATTTGTTTCTTAATTTAAAGTCATCAACTGTATAGAAGCACACCTCCAGCAAAATCTTCATCAATGCGACTTAAATCTAGTGGGACTTTCTATGATTTTCATAGCCACAGGAAGAGAGTTGTACAATGTACTGATGATATCTACAACCATGCCTAACAATATTTAACTTTGGAGACCGTAGGGCCTCAAGATCTTTTTTCCTAGTATATAAATAAATAAATAAGTCTCGACATTTCACACAAAGTAAAGTAAGCAAAGTAAACAGAGCTTGTGTACTTATATCCACTTTTTTTTATAAAAACTTGCAGACATACAAACATTTGTCCCGCGCAGGAATCGAACCTGCAACCTCCTGCGTCTAAGCAAGCTTAAGTGGCAACACTGTCTTTGTGATTGTAATGAAGAATAGAGAGGCAACAGATTTTAATAACACATTAGTAAGTGTGTGTTTTATAAGATATACCCATATTTACTAAAGAACTACCCATTGGTGCTCATTGGGTTGTTGCATTTCCTTAAACTAACTAAACACCTAAAACTATCGCGGTCTCTTTTATTTGAGTGTAACAAGAAAAGGACAGCAAAATATTTAGTAAATTTTAGATTAGTAATATAAGCAAAATAACGTGATATAAGTTCGTAATACCTACAGAATATGGGTACTAAACGACAATGTTTCAAACATTGGCCGGGAACTGGTTTCCCGATTGGATGGATATTTCCCAATACTGATTTTAGTACCAATGAAATATAGATGAATTTCTTACATTTTGACATGTTCTACTTTTAGACATTGTTATAATACCATTACTTGGTCATGAGTTTGGTTACAAGTGTATTATGTTGCTTTGTTATTTGTATGACTCATCATCATCATTGGCCTTCATTCATCTGCTGAAGATGATTTAGGTGGCGTCAGTAAAGTTTCAGAGCAGTTAATTGTAATTGAAAACTTTTATTCATGGATCTACTCCAGCAAGCTGAGCTGGGTCAAGTTTCCTGTCCACTGACGTCACTCTGCCTGGGATTCTGTTTGATAGCGCAGGCCTTCCCAGGTACCCACACTAACCTTTCGACCTTGCCAACAAGACCCGCAGGAAAGACGAATCAGTACATGCGGTGTCGGTTCGGTTGCAGGTGCATAACGGCTGGCACCGAGCCGGGCTTGTTTCCTTCTCTATTGCTTGACTAGGAATTTAAGAAGACTGTCACTACGCGATTACGTATAAAATAGACAAATGACAATCGACTATAACTTGATGACAAAAATGTGTCATAAAGATGACAAAAAGTCCACATCACAAAGTCTGTTGTAGTTCGTTCGTCATTTTATATAAAATTGATGCTTCCATATAAAATAATTAATGGATTAATTAAATGTTAATTGCTCGAATCACAAACAATCTAAATATTTATTTTAATTATGCACTCCCGAGTCAATAACTCTTGCTTTATTTGAATAAAATCCCCATCTGATATAACTCGAAATAACTCGAGAAAATGAAATAAGAGAGTAATGTTTGTTTCTCAAGATGGCCAAGAATAATCCGTCAATTTCGTTGTTTTGTTCAAACAATAAATAAATAAATAAATCCTGGACATTAAACAAAGCATCATCTGGCCCTAAATAAGCAGAGCTTGTGTTATGGGTACCATATGACTGATACACTACTTATATACTTCTTTTTTGTAAATACATACATGTTATACTGAAAAAAATACCCATACCCGATAAAAATACCTGCAGATCATACCTGCAACATTTGTCCCGCGGCGGAAATCGAACCCGTAACTTTCTGCGTCCCAGGCAAACCGTCACAGGCAGGCACAGAGGTCGACAATCACTTGACATTAGTACAATTTTCATAAATACAGATATTGGTATAAAAAGTACTCTTTTTATACAAATATATGTATTTATGAAAATTTTGCTTTGGTTTTTTTTTGCAAAAATTTTTTTGAAGAGGAATAGTTTGATTATTATTTTGTAATACCTTATATTATTAGTTATATTATTACTACTAATTATAGGAAATTTCAGATCTCATCAATCGAATAAAACAAAATTTTAAAACGTACACATTTTAGTTTCTATGTTTTAATGCCGTTTATTCATGCTATCATTGAGATTATTTTTTCAAACAATGTCTTTGTAATTAAACTCCTCCTAAACGGCTGAACAGATTTTGATGATTTTTTTTGTGTATGTTCAAGTGAATTCGAGAATGGTTTAGATTTTTAATTTTTTTTTAAACGCTGGCTAAGTCGCGAACGGGACAGCTGGTTCTATAATAAAAATAAATGTAATAGTTGAGATGTGTATATTCACGCCATATCTGTTATACTCTATCACGTCGTGTTTGTTATATAAACAGGTTAAGACCTGAAATATTATAAAGGATAATTTATCTCAAAACACTACTCTTATGGCAATGAAATCAAGTGCCAAATGTACGAAATATTCGACTAGTAATTTTATAAATTGACAGTAAGGGTCGATTCATATCTGACGGAAAATGCGTCGCGTAATATCGGTCGCGTAACGCCAGAACAGACAAATCTATATAATAAAAATCAATTGCTGTTCGTTAGTCTGGCTAAATCTGGAGAACGAATGGACTGATTTAGCTGATTTTGGTGTTGAAATGTTTGTCGTAGTCCAGGGAAGGTTTAAACGATGAGAAAATTTGTGGCATTGCAACACATGCTGGGTACAGCTAGTATATAATAAAACATTCAACCTTTCACACCATACCGATGATGCGTTAGTGCTTCGAACGTACAGCACCTGTTCCGTTTCCGTCAACGCTTTGTCAAAGTTTTGCAAATTTTTTTTGCGTTGAAAATGTTTGATACAGAACGATTTATCACGAAAGTTCAATAAAGATTATGTCTAAGTAAAAGAAAAATCTTATAGCGACCGACAAGCCAAGTGACGGGCTTGGGAGGAAATTGCAGAAATATTATTAGTTGAGTGGGAGACATATTACACAAAAAAGAATAAATCTTTTTTACAAAAAATTTAACCGCCGAAAAAACTGATAAGCAAAAATTATAAACCTTTTTTACTTAACCTTAGTTACTAAGTTCTTAAATTAATGTAAGTATTAAAGTATACTAATTAATAATTAGTATACTTTAAATAAGTAATTTTGAGTCACCAAACAAGCAAACTAATTCATTACGTAATGCGTGATGCGCGGCGGCGTTCATGAAGTTAATGTTTGGCGACTCAAAATTACTTAGGTATACTTACATTAGTTTAAGAACTTAGTTATTAAGGTAAAATAAAAAAAGTTATTATCCTATTATTTTTTGCTTTTCTTGGCTTCATTTTAAAATTCAATATCACACAACAACAAACAAACAAACAACAAACGCTCTGTAGATGCTGAACGCAGAAACTGACTAGACGCGTAATGTGGTATGTCTAATTAGACCCGACCGATGATACGCTCGACGCATTTTGCGTCAGATGTGAATCAACCCTAAATATCATGCAATATCGTAACCCGTAATTGTTCATGCGACACTGATCTTTCCTTAATGAAATTCTGTTAAATATTAAGACATGGAAATTATACTTTAATGCCATTTTCATTTTGCGTTCTCTTTATACGATTCAAGAGAAAATGGGTCAACGCCTTTGTTAAAATACGACTGAAAAGGCCGGTTAAAATCCAGAAAGTGTAGGACGAAGAACCATTTTTGAAGTGATAACTTCTTATGGGATAAACCGGTTCGTTACCATTCATTTTTGTTTTTAAACGAAGTTGAACTACAGTATTTATATATATTTGAAATTGAAATTAATTACAACGGAAATTTATAGAATAACAATGAACAACAATGTAAAACACATTAAATGATCTATAGATAGTTATCTGATCAAGATCACTGCTAGAGGACAGCGTTCCTAAGACACTGGCGGCATGTGATTTATATGATATCTAAGTTAAGCTTAGATTAGGGCTTGATGGTGTTGTGTCAAATTGTTTTGCCAATGCTTATTTATGTATCTTGTTACTATCGTAATCAGTCTGGAGTCTGGAGAATAAACAAGCCGGATTATAATAAAAGTCGGACTATATCCATTCTTGCTTCCATCAAAACGTGACATGTATGAAGGAGCTGCCGTGAATTAAGATGTTGTGATGTACAGAATCTTGAAGTGGCTACATAGCAAATATTTTATATTATTTGAGCATTATGAATAAAATTACTGATATAACTTTTAAAACTATTATGGTTTTGCACATAATTTTCACTCAATTCAATTTCACTTAATTTTCAGTTGCATGCGCCATGATCACGAGATAAACTTGTTAAAACAGTTTATCTCGTGATCATGGCGCATGCAACTGTGCCGAAATATCGAGAAGCAGAAAAACTCATATATCATGGTAAATATCCCGTTTTGAGTGAAAATTACTGAATTTAACATAATTGTATGGAATACATGTGTAACAGCTGAGCTGTCTGAGGACCATTTAAAACTATCTATAGATAGCTCAACTGATCCAGATCACTGCCAGAGAGCTACGTCCCCAAGACACTGGCGGTATTGCCACGTTAAATGGCAATGCTAAAATGCTCGGCCAGATAGGATCCAACTCTTGGGTTACGCGATGTTTTCAACAGACGCCGTGAAATAATTTTGACAACGTGATGAGTTTCTGTTCCCCATGGGCATAGGGTCAACTCCGAAAGACTAAAATATGTAGACCTTTTGAAGTACTCGTCAGAATCAGCCGCCTCAATAAATAATAAAAAAAATTGAGAACCAATTACTTACCAACTATTAACGATGGTGATTACAAAGGAATGCCAATTTTATTTAATCTTGAATAACCTCAGATTGTTTTATAGTATAATGGTCTCAATTTTGTTGGCACCAACCTAACTAATTTTAGCTAAAATTAGGTTTTGAACTGTCAAATTAACCTTCGGTATTCTGCTGCTACCAACTTATCCTAATTTAATTTTATCTAATGTAATTAAGCGTTCCTAATTTAGTTAGAATGTACCAAACAAATAGGTTTTACAAATGCTATGATTAACTAAATATATTTTACACAATTCCTAATTTTAGAAATGAACCAACCGAATTGCCACTAATGATCTCATTCCTTAACTTTTTGATCACCTTAATTACTTTTATTGATTTCGTCACTTCTCGCTTCTTGTTATTCACGAATGCGTGAAGATACAGAAGCTTCGTATACCCCGAGTAGGTGTATCCTCATTTTGGAATCATTACACGAAATAGTATCACCGTATAAACTCTCCAGGGAGAAGGGAGTGACTTAGTGGCTTTGTTTATACACACCCTCAGGACGCATTTATAACTAAAGACGATTTATATTCGCCTGTCTACTGAGCACCTGCACTTATGATACAGTAGTACCAGTATTTATTATAATTTTTATCTGTAAAAAAAAACCACTTCCCACCATATTGCATTATGTTGATTTATGGCTATGAATGTAACTTTTGTTACTTTTTTAAACATTTATTCTTTCGCATTCCCGCAATATGCGGACGTGTGTGACAGGAAGACAGGAAAGCGCGCTATTTTACCAATGAGCGCTCGCGGTGGTATAGTTAGCCGTCAGATGGTACCAACCAATTTTCCGAGAGGTTGGTACCGTCACCCAACATTCAGGATATATTGTTAATGTTTCATATTACCAAGGTGAGATGTCAGATGTACATCATATACGACCACTGCAAGACGCACTCATTTTTTATATTAATGGGTTCTTACTAACAGTACTAACAAGGCAAAAAAAAATTGTACCGCTAAACCAGTATACAGTCTAAATAAAGTAACTGTCTACGTAAATAAAGACTATATATTTTGGTTAATTAAGTTTTTGTGCGGTTGGATTAGTGTAAGGGAGGCAGTAATCGAGATGGACGGCGTTATGCTGAAGACTGCGTTTTTATAAAAAAAATGGGGATGTATTTTAAAATGATCTCGGAAAACTGTTGCCATATAATAATTCCACCAGTGTATTTTTACACCTTAGATTTAGAATTTAGACAAATAAATAGTGCTCGAATGCTTTTTTCTTGGCGTTACTTTCGATGCAATTTCGGTTCAGGCTTTAAATATTAGTTTCAGGATACCTGCTATAGGTAGACCATACCATAAACATAATGTAATATAATATTATACTATATGCGACTAAATTATTGATAAGAATGAATGGCCTAATGTTGCTCTGCCCTCAGACAGTTTACTGACAGATTTTAAATATATAAACTCTCCTGTATTAGTTTCCTCCTGTAGTAGTAGTAGTTAAGCTAGTTAAAAGATGGATCATACCTAAAAGCGCTAGGACCAGGACGAGTTTCTTGCCAGTTCTTCTCGGGCTTGGGTTAGGAGGACTTGGCACGTTAATTCACCTTGTGATACTAGGCGATAAGATTGTATTGAATAAAAATATTTTTAACTCTGACTTTTATTTTTAACATAAGTATAACTACTTATGAATATTAGAAAATTAGTAATTGACAACATAAACAAGACTGGAAGCATGTTGATCCTAATAAACTCTTAAAATAATGTCAAATTTAAAGGTTGTTTCAGAAATATTTGTAAATAATACCAACTTCCTGTGAACCATTAGTCGCGTCGCAATTACCCAGTTTTGTGATACAGATTGAACATCAAAGAGGGCTTAATTAAGCCTTAGAACGGCCATAAACAGCCAAAGTAACAATATAGTGTTATTTACAAGCAGTAGATATACTAGAGGTAATGTGGGAAGTTTTCGCAATGTGTACTGATTTTTATAATGTAACGTGTAAGACATCGTATTCAAAATTACATTCAACATGTAACTAAATTACTAAAATCTAACAGTTACTTACTTTTGTCAAATGAATGATACGACGCGCGAATAAAATGAAGATGGGGTTTTATTTTTTGGTCGTCTTGCGAAGCATAGCGATTTTAGGTAGGTATATTATTTATTTTTCTCAAATTATTTATTTTGATGTCTTTATTTATATAGAGTTATTGATTTGAGTGTGAATTGGAATAAAAGCTTTGTTTCCATGTGATTCGAAAACAATTAATCCGTCTTATCCGAAGTTAAAGATGGATACGACTATCGGCGACGGGAATATTCGCATCGAGCATCCTGTTCTCTCCCACAGTGAACAGATGCTTGATGCGAATATTCCTCTCACGACACCCGAATATTCATCTCGAATCCAAACCATTTGTAGTGCGCTCGTCGATCATCGAGCTGCCTGGCTCGCTGTTTTAATATGCCGAATATTCTACTTGTGTCAGTCCCCGTCACGTTACATTGTAAGCACTGTAACGTGACATGGGCGTTGGTTCTTAAACACTGTTATTGAATATTATGAACACAGGTCCAAGAGAATGGTCGAGACAGCAAGTTTACAATCAAAATTATTGCAATTGCACTACTGGTTCTAACATCTATTTGGCTGTGATAATACTGAAATATTTACTTAGTCCCTCTAACGTTTTAATTGGGTCTACGAAATTTCTTAAGGTCTCTTTGAACCTCTTAATATAACTTGCGATACACTTCGCTTGACTGAAGCATCAGCCAACATTTAGCATCAGTTTTTGATTGAGGGCCGCTGTTATATTATATAATTATCGGTTTTTTTTCAGTTTTGAAGAGCTTTATATTGTCACTTGTTCCTTCGAACTGGTGTGGTGAAAGGATTAAAGTGCGCCTCAGATACTCCCGTCGTGCACATTACAATATGTCATCGAACTTTTTAACTTTATCAGAACATCATTTATTTTTTAAAATATCCATTCCTAAAATAAAGTAAAGAAGGATCGGAAGATTTTGTTCGCAATTTTGGCAGATAAAGTAGGGACGGCCTTTATATAACTTTTAAAACAATTTATATTATTTGTTTCCGTATCTGCCAGTAATTTAAACATGATCCAATCATTGTGAAACAAAAACGTCCTAAAAGTGAAGTGACTCGTAGAAATTATGGCAAAACATATTTTTAGAGTTCTGATGTCCACACGGAACCCTGTAGTTATAGTAGTAACAAATATTATTTTAATAGATATTGAGATTTGAAGAAGTTCTAACATTATTTTAATAGAATCATGTGATGATCTAATTAATAGAAAATTATCACAACTAAAAGGCTTTATGAGATAATGAGTAAGTACCTGGATGAACGAGCTTTGCTCATTATAAAACACGGATAAAACGACTTTTCTAAAAATGAAACCTAGCTAGATCGATTTATCGCCTCCGAAACCCCCTGCATACTAAATTTCATGGAGCCGCTTCCGAGATTCAGATTATATATATACATTAAATTTATTTAAGGTATAAGATTTCCAGATTTGTAATCATTAAGAGTTCATTAATTGAATGAATGAATGACCGAATGAATGAATTAAAACACTTTATTGTACACCTTAAAACTAGCACATAAACAATTTGTACAATGGGGGAAGCGATTTCTTTTAAAATGTTTAGAAAGTTCCGTGCCAAATTCTTGTAGTTTTCTAATTAGATGGTTTTAAATTAGTTTAATACATAACAAAATTTCATTTTAATCAGAGATTACTCTTGATCTTAATTTCATCTAAAATAAATCTCGCTAAAATTCTTTTAATTGTCCCTGTCCTGCGAAACCTTAATATGTATAGCAAAATTATATAATTAAATTAATATCGATCAAAATATTTCGAATTTCGATACTACATGTTATACAATTGGTAAATAATTAATACTCAGATTGGTAATTAATTTGATCTGATACGTCCCAATGAGGGGCGCTAATTATAAATTGTTGTTGATTTTCCCTACTGTTTTCATTTTAGCAATTAATTTGATTATTAATTACTCCGAGAGTCGCGTGGTAACTGAAAATAGCTTTTGTTCCGAAGGCTGTAGATTGAATACACTTGAGTTTAGAATGGCATTAAATGGATCAAAAAATTCAATAAATATAATATAACAATCAAAAATAATACATTTATTAACAGAAATATACAAAATAATATATACAATAATATAAATACACGTGAAACAGTTGGCCTATCAAAGAACCGTTTAAAACAATAAAAATAAAATAAAAAAAAAAACAAATAGACCTCATTGGTCCGTCTTCTTACATGCTAGTGAATCTAGGTGCCTGTTCCTCCTAACCCCAGTTCAAGTAGAATCCGGCAAGAAACTCGTCTGGTCTTAACATTTTTTGTATGATCCTTGCCAATTTATTACGGATGCCGAATTGAGTTGGAGCAGATTCGTAACAGATTATTTAGATTAAATCTTGGATGTTTGTCATCAAAATAGTCTTTCATTTTATAATATGCTTATGAGACAGTTTCAGTTTTATTACAACGAAATTTGACCGTTTTTTACCTTTGACGTAGGGTATGAAATTTTCTCAGATTGATTTATATTTCAGACGATTTAAATTATTTTGGTGGTAGTTAATTATTTAAACCTTTTACAAATTTCTTTTTGCGGTACTTGACAT
Organism: Lampropteryx suffumata; assembly: GCA_948098915.1. Classification (NCBI taxonomy): domain Eukaryota; kingdom Metazoa; phylum Arthropoda; class Insecta; order Lepidoptera; family Geometridae; genus Lampropteryx; species Lampropteryx suffumata. The sequence goes on along the minus strand of OX402557.1, from coordinate 14,411,433 downwards.
TCGTTTTTTTTTGTCTTAACAAGTAGATGAAGTAATAAACCTTTCAATTTAATAATTCAGCTTGAAGGAATTCAAATCATATTAAATAGAGATAGATATATAAAAATCTGACAGTCTTATTTGTCCAGCTCTATAAGACCCCAAAAGATTTACTTGTTTGTAGGTACTCTATAAAAAAAACCCCTTCGTAGCTTGAAATTATTAAACATCCAATTACTACTACAAGGTCTACGTAAAATGGTTTCAGTCTGAATACTAGAGTGCCTCAGACATCTATTCAATCGGTAGTGAATATCTTAGCAAGTCGCTACAGTTGTCACTTTTATAACTAAACGAAGGCGTATAGAGTTTGTGTCTAACTGCCCGAGGCATTCGGAATTTTATTAAAACTTCGCCCCTTTGAGATAACTTGTGTTTGATAGAAGCTAGGGAGACAGATAAGGTTATATATAAAGGCTTGCTTCAGCATTATGTCCGCGCCAAAGTATGTTGGCTCACCAAAATCAAATATGTAACAGTACCTAGTTTTCGGGGGATATAATAATTAAGGTGATTCTCGGCAAATTATCTTTACTAGTGATCGCCCACTGGTCGAAATTTTCAGGTATAAGAGAACTTCCAGAACCAGATTGATCAGGAATTTGACCTTGACCTACAGCTTCAGCACGTTCCTCAGGGTTCAAACTCAGTACATCTCGTATTTTTTCTTTTATTCTTCGAGGCATGGTTGGTATATCAAGTCGACGTTTGAGCCATGGTTCAACAAGCTTTTCATGCAATTGCTTCATATAGTTTCTTCGTGATTGTGGTTTAGATCCAGACACTATGGCATTATGGCAATAGATAATGTAGGAGTTGATACCCGATATATTTAGGATGTTATAAAACATACACATCGGCCACAGGTTGGTCTTACGGTTACACATCGGTATACACAGTTGAACACATCTGGTCAAATGTGTCTACGTCGCCTTGTAAAATTTATCATGTATGGCTTTTTCGATGTTGTGTTCACAGTTCCTTCTTCGTCACATGAGGACAACAAATATACATTTTGCTTGGTTTCAGTTTGAATGATAGGAGAGTAAGTGGTCCATCATAACAAAACATGGAGGTTCCAATAGCTCTACCTCGGTTATTCTTAATTTCTTTCGGTATTTCTCTTTTGTTGGCGCGCAAAGTTCCGACTATTGTCAACTTGTAAGTTTGTTATAACAGTTGTTTAGCTAATGGGATAGATGTAAACCAATTGTCAGTGGTTACGTTTCTGTTTGAGCCATGAATACTCCGCGTTAGTTCTTTGACAACATATTCACCAAGAGGCAATCCACCAGTGTTTGTTCCTTTTCCAAGGTAAGGCATGGTGTCAATCATGTACCTGGTCCCACTGTCACATATCATTTCAATTTTCAGACCGTACTTAGCAGGCTTGTTTGGTATAGTACATTTTAAATTTACATTGACCACGGAACGCTAGTAATCGTTCATCGATGGTATTTGTCTCGGCATTGAATCATCAGCAAATCCCATATTTTTCGGATTGGTGTGAGTGGATCAGACTGCAAAGTTCCTATTCTTATAGCCCTGTCATCAAACCTAAGGCATCTTATAAGGAAATCAAACCTTTCTCGACTCATTCACGAGATGTATCGGGTTCCGCAGAAAGACGTGTTGAACAATTCATCGCTTGTTAGGTGGTTATCTTTCATAGCAGCTGCCAATAATAACACACCGAAAAGAGCGTTGAGTTCCTCTTTGCACGTTTCGTTTTGAGTAGATGTCATAGTCTCATAGTTTTGTTTCTTTATGACTATTTCAGCATTTGTCCACTTCAAAATTTCCTCACATATTTCATCAGTCATAAAAGAAACTATATATAACGATAGGATCTATTATATTTCTGACTGAACAAGCTGGTCCTCTAGCCGTGCGAACGATATTTATCGCAGAAGTTTGGGAAGAAGTATGTCCTTTATGCCCATACGTGACGATTTTTACCTCGAATATTAGCTTGGGTCAAGTGAATTATATGGTTCGAAGCTGATGAACAATTCTGACCGATTGGAAAGCATCGGAAGGTGATCTTTCTTGTTCCTCTTCAATTTATAAAGGAGAACTTACTTGTGCTTCTTCAGTGTCCGAGGGTTCATTGTGTTCAATATGTAAAGGAGAACTTAGTTGTGCTTCTTCATTGTCCGAGGGTTCATCGTGAAAATCAATTTCTACGTCTTCAACCAACAAACCATCCTCATCTCACTATCAGAAAAAGCATTTGTGTTTTCAGAATCTTCATCATCCAACGCACGAACTATGTCCTCATCTGTGACGATTGACCTCGCAGCCATTTTACACCATCAACGTTATAACTAAAAAAAACAAAGCAAACATAAGCCCAAAGTACAGGTGTAAAAGTTACACATAAGCTAACCATTCGTCATAATGACGAGTAAGTATGCAGTAGGTATCTCATAAACAAAAGTACTTACCGCCGAAACGCGAGTACCCCGCGACGCAGTGCACCGATCACTGAGTTTGCGCAAAGCCGTGAGAGCGTAGGTCAAACAATTAGAAAGAGAGAGGAAGATATTTAGTTGATGGTCGTCATTTTGACGAACGTTAGCTTTCTAGGGTTAAAAAAATACTAGTATTCTGCACTCCTCTTTATATAAACTATAAGTGTGCGAAATTTCTTACTCCTCCGTCCGCGCAATTTTCGTATAGAGGGGTACAAAGTTTTTGCTTCACGCATAATATATACTAGTGGTCGCCCACTGGTCGAAATTTGACCATAATTAATTAATAATTAATGTATTTTTTATGCATAATTAAAATATTAGCATTTTGCACTCCTTCTCTATATAAACTATAAAAAGGGTAACAAAGTTTTTGCTTCACGTATTAATATATAGATATTACCTAAGGGAAATACATATTTGTTTTTGCCACTATTTCAGGGCAGTTCGCTCGTTAATTAAACGAATAGTAATATAGTTTTTTTACATGTATTTTTAATATTTAGCTTCCAGTTTCCTCGTTTAAAATTATTTGAATGTTAAATTCTGTAATATAATTTTGGATTATGATCCAAATAATAAATAAACATCATCTTCTTAGCTTTAGGTCGTGTTAACTTGTAGCATACACATAACGGTAAATAATAAACAAACTAAAACATCAAACTTTTTCTATTTTTATTGACGTGATAACGCCTTATAAAAGGATGAACGCCGGCTGCACGCACGAAAAATTGTCACGATCTGCCTGAGCCGAACGTGCAATCGAGAGCGCGAAACAAGCGATAGAGAGGCACGATCGGTTCAGCGATGTTTTACTTATGACGTTATCACGTAAAATAATCGTCCGTAAACCGACTTTACAGACAATCATTTTTTTTAATGGAATGTTTATTTTACGCCTACCATATTAGGCGATACGCATTCAGATCATTTGTTCAAGGAACCGTTAAAAACTATTATTACATATAGAAATATACAGACGTACTGAAGCATGCTATTATGTACAGTTTAGGCCTGAGACAGATGGGGACAAAGTGCTCCCCCTATTTCCCCACTACCCACTTCCCAGCTCAACAATTAATGCCGCCATTTACGAAATTTTATTTCATTTGCCAACGCGAACTCCCGATTTGATTATTAATAAAATGAGTTTTATTTTGTTGGTCATTTGCATAATTGTTTCATTTTCACTTTCGCCAGCTGAATTCGATAATGTCCAAGACTGGGGATTCTCTTAAAAAGAAATTAAACTCGAATTTGCCGATGTCGGAGATTTTTAGTGTTTTCTGACGGGATTTCATTTGTGACGCTCAGGAGGGAATTGTGTTGCCACGCATAGCAATTTGCGTCGAGAAGAGAGAAATAATTTTTTGTTTTGATCTAAATTTTGCTACTTTTTGAACTTATTATAATATTAGCGGTTGATTTTTTTTTAAAGCCCTCACAGTCCTTCAGGTCGTTTTATCAGGGTTCCGAAGTCTACATAGAACTCTTATAGTTTTGCTATGTGCGTCTGTCTCGTCTGTCTGTCTGTTTGCCCCTTATCAGGACTCGTAAACCATTTGTTTTATCGTGATCCAATTTGGCACGGTAGACTACAAAATTATGAAATATAAACTTTGAAAAAAGAATTCTAAGGGGTATCTTCCCTCATGTAAAGTGAGGTTGATATTTTTATTTTACTGTTACTTCGTGTGGTGTATCGTTGGTTTCCAAAGAAACGAGGAGCATATTATAAGGATTTGAAGCAGTATTCTCAACAGTTTTTCAATTAAAATCTTAGTTTGATAAATATTGAGTTTTGAAGTCGTAAAGTCAAGAGTGTCCTACTAATAGTTAAATCGCTGTTTGGGGGTAACCGAAAAGTTTCAGAATTGTAGCATATATACTGAAATTATATAGAAAATTATCAGGACTAGTAAGTTTTTATTAGATTATGAGTAACAGCCTGATTTGAAAATCTAAAAAAAAAAAAAAATGTTAGTATGGTCATGAGTAATTCTTATCTATACTGACATCCTTCATTGTTTATGGTCACATACGCTTTACCAAAATATATACAGCGGCGGCTGAATGTGCCGAGGACATCAAAAACCGCAAATTTGCTGGTTTGGATAAGGCCTACATATTTGAGCCTTATGGAGTCGAGACCCTGGGCCCGTGGGGAACAGGAGCCCACCGCGTTTTCAAAATTATATCACGGCTAGAGCACTATGTAGGTACAAAAAGATACACATACTAGTTATCTCTGTGGCGCAGTGGACCAAGGCTCAGCTGAAACACCGAAGGTTGCGGGTTTGATGCCCGCCACGGGACAAACGTTTGTATGATCTGCAAGTATTTGTCTCGGGTCTGGGTGTTATGTGTAATATACTCGTATATGTATTTACAAAAAAAAGTGTTTAAGGAGTATATCAGTCGTGTGGTACCCATAACACTAGCTCTGCTTACTTCGGGGTCCGATGCCGTTGTTTGAAATGTCGGGCATTTATATCTATCTATCTAGTTAAATTCTAAGCACGCGTAAATATACAATGGAAAATAAAAGCTCTGATCTGATTTGTTCATATGTATTACCTATCTAGTGTTAGAATCATCTAGAACATAATACAAAACCAAGTTACTGGACCACTAGGTAGTGTTCTCAAAGTGCAAATAATTTCAGCGTAAGACCGGTTCTTAGGGTATCTACAACAGCTGCAGTCGCCGTGAGAATTAAAAGGGACAAGACATTTTGCAACGAGACCACCTGAGTACATTGAATAATGCAAGATTATGAAAGTTAGAATAACTGCGAGGCTTGTGGAAAGTGGATCGTAAACACGCTCGTATCTAGTGTTGGCACTGGTTTTAACTGTTTTTGGAATAGCTAGAGTTAGTCAATTTTAATATTGACCAAACAATGTGGATTTTTTATTTACCGAAATTAATTAATGAATTATATCTATCTATCTATAAAAAGCGATTCGTGTATGTATGTTCCACATAGACGGCTGGACCGATTTCGAAGCAACTTTTAAATTTTTCAATTTTATTCAAAATTTTCAGATTGGCCTAGCGGGTGATCCTGTGAAGCTTAGTAGCGATCGGATCATGTAACGTAACTTATTTAAAGATTCTGACGAATTGAGAACCTCCTCCTTTTTGATAAAGTCGGTCAAAAACAGACGGCAATACTACTAGCTAATTCACAGCGCAAAATCGGTTTTGACGACGCTTCATACGACGAGCTCATTCGCATCGAGGTGGCGGGCCAGTGGTCTACCCGAGCTCAAACTGTCACCACGCCACTTTTCTGCGCAACAACCGATACGCTTTATTCCTTATCGTAACTTTCAAATTGTATTCAGTGCCAACTGTGTTCTCAATACTGGGTAAGCTGTGTTTTAAGTTTTATTTAACCTAGACCTTATTCTCATCTGACCTTATTCTTTTTGCTGTGCTAGCTAAATGTTAAACGCTGCCTTTATTTCTTTTCGCCTTGGGAGTTAACTGAATTGTAGTGCAGAGTACTGTGTTGCGTGATCGTAATGCCCTAGTATTGCGATTCCAGGAACACCCCTCAGCTTAGAGAGCTAACTTAGCTGCGACGAGAAATCGAAGACGAAACTGAACTGAAGACGGGAAGACCGGACGTAGCACTGCCCTTCCTGCTAACGTGCGCTTGTTCCTGGATGCTGCCTGGAAGACACGGCGGAAGGCCGTGGACGAGACTGCCAAAGGAGAGTGCGGTATTTCCTAAACCGAACGGCGTAAGACATGACCTTGGTTTGACCTACCCGACCCTGTCTACGATTACACTTTTTAAACCTTTATCTGTTTTTCTTTCTTATACTCTCCACTTCTCTTACTTCTTGTCACCACCTTTTTTTGCATCAATCAAATTTGGTATGGATATAGATTGTATTTTAGGAACGGACATAGGCTACTTTTTATGTATGTACTATGCGTGCAAAGCCGCGGGCAGAAGCTAGTATACAATAAAATACAACACATATAAAACAGTTGAGCTATCTAAGGATCGTTTAAAACGATCTATAGATAGCGCAACTGATCCATATCACTGTCGAGAGACGGCATCTCCAAGACACTGACGACAATAAAACGTTGAATGGCAATGCTTATACGCTGGGCCAGATAGGAGCCAGCTCTTTGGTCACGCGATGTTTTTACCATACGCCGTGAAATAATATTGATTAAAATATTTTTTATGTGGAATTACATAACGAGTATTTACATATAATAATAAACAGATATAAAATATATGTCTGTTAAGCATTTCTATAGACCGTTTCAATCGATCGATAGCTCAACAGCTTCCAATGATAATGTTGTTTTTGCAAGTTACTAACTCGTTATTTATTTGATTCAAAGCGTTACTAATAAGATATTTTGTTACCTCACTCTTTCTTGCAAAACTTGGAATAAAGATGATTCTCTTTACTCTTCTCTTGTACTATATGCTATGTATATATACGCTATATATCACGCTAATAATGCGCTAACATTAAGAGCGCTTAATTTACTGAATGAATTCGTACACAAAATCCAACATATCATAAAAACATATCGACTTGATGATGACCATTATATTATTCTTAATAAACAAAGATCTCTAATATCTTTATTAATCTAGAATCGAATGCCGCCAGTGTCTTGGGGACGCTGCCCTTTGGCAGTCATTTGGATCATTTGAGCCATCAACAGTTGGTTTTAAACAATCTTAGATAGCTATCTAGAACATATGTTTATATAATTGTGTATTATTCTACACATATCAGTAATATCAAATATATAAAGCGTTGTTTAGATACATCTAATATATATCATAGAGTCCATTATGGTAAATATCGGCACACCGTAATTGTCAAGCATATTAGAAGTATATCATTTTGTCACTAATAATGTTGTATAATGTTAATATGTATGATATGTGTGTGCTTAGATATATATAAAAAAAAATTGAAAACTAGCGGTTTGATTTACACTGTTCTGCTAGCTTTCTGTTATTCTGAAATAAATCAATCTAAATCTAATTCAGTAGAACAGTAGTTTGTGCCCTCTGCTATTATAGGCTCAATGCTCTGGTCTGTGCGAAGCCGAGTTGAGAAGCAAGTATACTAACTGGTGCTAAAGTTACTAATGTATTTAGTTGTCAAGCTTGGAGGTCGTTGTTGTAAGTTTATGAATAACTTTATCATATTGTAAGATTTGTTGAATTTGACTAAGTACATTGGTATATCTCAATATTATAAATTTACTGATAAATCGTTTACCAAAGTTCTTAGTAGGTATCTTTTGTATGGGCTACCAACAATATTGAGTGGTGTCTGAGTTTTTGAACTCAAAATATTTATCTTAGCATAACGAGTCTTACTTAACAGTGGGGGTCTTGTGGTGGTGGCCCTGCACTATGTTCGTGGGTTCGACTCCGGTCGTGCACCAATGGAGCTTTCAGTTCGAAATTTGTTGTTGCGCTATTACCAGTACACTACACAGTGCACGAAAGGAGCCTCTGAGGCGCACTATAATCCTTTCGCCACACTGGTTAGAAATGACTAGCGACACGATAAGAAGAAGAAGAACCAGTACACTTAAACGGAAAAATATCGTAATCATACCGGCTGGTCGCAAAAGAAAAAAGTTCGAAGACGTGCTAAGTGCACGAAAGATCCTGAGGCGCACTTTAATCCTTTCACCACACTTGTTCGAAATGACTGACACGACAAGAAGAAGCCTAACGAGTATTGTAATGGGCTCTGTCTTTTCAGTTTGATAACCAATCTTTGGTTAAAAATCTTCACGCATCTTACCCGTAGGCTTATTAGAACCTTGGTTAGATATAGCATTCCGCATTATAAGCAAGTCACCCCCACTTAATTACAGCTCGGACAGTAGTGTGGAATTGAATTGCATTCACATTTAATAGCCAGCAAACACCGCTCCAATTCTCCATTATCTGTATGAGACCTTTCGATATAATTATTTTTTATAGAGCTGTTGTAACCACTCTCGGACTATCAAGGTTAACAACACACACCTACTACTATTTACCAAAAACTAAACGATTAACATGAGTTTTCTGCTATTAATAAGAAAACCAGTAAGCTAGAGGTGTAATCAAAAATCATTCTATAAAATATTTCAATTAACTTAATGAAATGTAAAATAAGCTCATATACAACGATGATCAATGATTATACTATTTTTACTGAAGTCTATGAACCACGTTACAAGAGCTGCAGCTCAATTACTATTCGCAATGCTAGGAACGTGCGTGAACCTCTAAATGTATGGTTGACACACTCTAAGCCCTAAACTGGAGAAATCTTCATCAAATCTAATGGTATTACCCTCTCTATAGAAATCTCCGCCATGAAACCTCTAAGAAGGAATGTCGTGGGTTGTTCACCCGCACCAGTTTACATCTGATACCTGATACGATGTATCTATGCCTATACAAGGCTACCTATTTGCTTTTACGAGTGTTTTTGTACTATAATATTACATCATAACAACCTAGGCCATGAAACATATTATAAAATACAAAATATCCGATTATTTAGATGACAAAAAAGCTTGGGATGAATCTGCTCCAACTCGACTCGGCATCCGTAACAAAATTGGCCAGGATCATACAAAAATGTGTTAAGACCAGACGAGTTTCTTGCCGGATACTTCTTGAACTGGGGTTAGGAGGAACCGGCACCTAGATTCACTAGCATGTAAGAAGACGATTCAAAGTGATCCTTGTGATTTTATTAAATAAAGAATGTTTTGTATTTGAAGTACGTAACAAGAATCTTATCGAGTAAAATCTAATTCTGTTCATGGTAGAAAAGTCTGGGACTACTAGAAAACACCATATGATTTCATTCTTCTTCTATCGTATAATATATAACTTTATAAGTTATTTCGAACCAATGTGGTGAAAGGATTAAAGTGCGCCTCAGAGGCTCCTTTCAAGCACATGGCACGACTTAAAACTTTTTAGGTTCTACGCCATTTTTTACGACGTTCTACGGCTTCTACCACGATTTTGATGATGATGGTGAAGTCTTGATTCCGAACGATCGATGGTGTGACAGACTTTGGCAAAGGTATTGATGCTGTCATTGCATTTCTAAACTAAATTAGGACTAATTTAGAATTTCTAAATTAATTAACTGTCCTTGTCTTTTATGATGAAATAAAAAGGACCACGATAGTTTTAAGTCGTCATCTTTTATGTCGATAAAAGAAGGCGGATACAGTTTCTCTAGTGACTAATTAGGTGAATGAATTAATGACGAATAATTATGCGACATGAAATTTTCTTGGAAACTTGAGGTTTGAAAGTGGTATTTTGATTATGAATCATAACTAGTTTTGTATTTATTCGTTATGTAACTCATTATCATAATTTATTTTGGTATAGAGATATATGGGACTTTGGAGAAGGACATAGGCTACTTTTTATGTATATACCAAGCGTCCAAAGCCGCGGGCAGCAGCTAGTACTTATATGTTATTAAATACACACTTATAACACCCAGACACAGAACAAACACCTATGTTTATCACACAAACGTTAGTCCTGGGAAGCAATCGAACCCCTAACCTACAGCGCAGAAGGTAGAGCTACTACCAACTGAGCTGATAGGCCAGTCATTTGGTATTGTGTTTTATTTGTTATTTTGTATTTGAATATTATACATTATCATTGCTTTTCTGGGCTGTTCACTTTTATGTTTCATTCTAGAAAGAACGCGTACTGTTTTTAACGTTTGATTGCAACTGCGCTACATAGTTACAATTTTGCACATCATGCAAAAAAATCATCAAAGTATAGATACGCAAGGTGCACGTTGATTGGTCTGCATTGTCTTAATATTAGCTGTAGCAAGTCAATCGCTCTACTTAAAAGACCCATGCGTGGAGTAATTGACCTACTGTGCAAATGCCATGTTGATTACCACTGCGAGATGTAATTGGAGTAAGTAGAGCCTAGACCAACACTTTGAATAAGTGAACAGTAATAAATTCTTGTATCGATAGATACTATGACCGTCAAGTGAAAACAGCTGTTTCATTATAACGATATTCATAGAAATATGCAGAACAATATACAATATAATGGTACAAGTAAAACTGCTCAGCTATCTAAGAAATATTTCCGAAGTCCACAAAAAACACTTATAGTTTCGCGTCAATCTGTCTGTCTATATTGTGATGAAATGTTCACGGTAATACTATATGAGTAATATAGTCCCTACAATGTTTTAAAATAAAAACCTTGCAAAATTGGGATTTTTTTCTCACTCATCGTGTTGTATATCATCAAATAGATATTTAAAAGATACTATGAGGTTTTTCAAACAGTTTTTCGATATATATATACGTTTGATAAATATAAAGCTTTGAAGTGGCTATTTTTGGTAATCCTCCAAATTCCCATTTTTTTCTCAACGATGACTGTCAACACACGTTGTCACAACCAACGAGTCATTCTGGGTATTAATACCAATAAATTGAGCTATACTAATACACGAAAAGAGAATTATTTCTAAAATAACAACTTAACAATAAATTGAACTAGTATTACCCCCAATTGGACCCTAGTACTTCATATTTCTGTAAGTCAGTTGCCTGACCATTATGTTTATATCAACCAACTATAAAAAAAAAATTCTGTTACGTCGGTTTACGGATGATAGTTTAACGTGACAATGTCATAACAAAACAGATAGAAGCGTCGCAAGCCACATCTATCTGTTTTATTTTGCGCTCTCGCTCCGATCGTAACGTTACAATGAGTGTAACGTTACAATGAGCGTAACGAGACAATGAGTCATCCTGTTTCGTGCGTGCAGCCGGCGTTCATCGATTTATTACACGTTGTTACGTCAAAAATTGTAAATTATAAAAGATGTATTAAATCACGGGCCATATTGTTAGTAACAACACACATATCTTATATTATCTACATGTATAACTTATAAATGGTTGAGGGATGTCTGTTTTAGACCTTTCCAAGACCTATTAATCGTGTCAGGTGTATGAAGCTGTTGCAAACAAAACCTCAAGCATGGTGCAATTTTGTGTAGTCAAAGAGAAAATCTATGTAAGTACAGGTATAATGTTGTAGCAGTAAAGCTACATTGCTCGCTTGGTCATCCTTAGCAGGTTAAGCATCGTTTGGTGTCAATATTTGCACTAGCATTTTGCTAGTGGCATTCAAAATGCGCTTTAAGCCACGGAGGGAACTTAATATTCTTGACTTTAACGGTCTGTAAGCTATTATAATCTCTAAAGTTTATAAACGAGATCATGACAAACTCTGTAGCGCAGTAAGGTCTGGCTGAGACATTCCACTGCGGGACAAATGTTGGTATGATCTGCAAGTATTTATCCTGGGTCTGAGTGTTTCCGTGTATAATAATAAATAATAAATAAATATTGCTGGACAATGCACACAACACCATCTAGACCCAAACTAAGAATAGCTTGTATTATGGTGACTAGATGACTGATAGAATACATATATATTTTAAATACATACTTATGATACTTTTTAACACCCAGAGACAGAACAAACATCTATGTTCATCTGGGAGGGAATCGAACCCTCAATCTGCAGTGTAGAATGCAGAGCTACTACCAACTAAGCTGACAGGCCAGTCAATTCAGTATATGTATGTATTTATTTAAAAAAGTAATTTAGTAGTATAGTCAGTCATGTGGTACCCATAACACAAGCTCTGCTTACTTTGGGGCCAGATGATGCTGTGAGAAATGCCCGGGGTTATTTATTTATTTTATATCTAAGCTTTAAATAATATTATCTCAATACTACTATGATTAAATGAAATCATACTAATATTATGAATGCCAAAGTTATTTATACCTTTCGTTACGTCTTAACAGCTGAACCAATTTTTAGACAATGTAATGTACCTATTGATAGATTGTTTTAACTTAAATCCTCTAATATTAATGTATACAACCTGTACTACGGAAGAGCGAGAACTTCTAATACAGGTATATACCTAAAAGAGGATGAATGACATGAAACCACACCCATGAAATGTATCATATATTATAGAGAAGTCAATATTTTGTAATTTTGTATTGTGACCTGAACATGAGGCATAGTATACCCAAAAAACTATTTTTATGCTGATGAAAAAAAAATTGTTGTCTGTAAAGTCGGTTCACGGACAATAGCGATAACGTGACAACGTCATAACAAACTAGAACGCGGCTTGCGCCGCATCTACCTGTTTTGATATGCTCTCTCGCAACGTTCGCAACGGGACAATAAGTGTAATTGGACAATTAACGTAACGGGACAATGAGTCATCCTGTTTCGTGTGTGCAGCCGGCGTTCATCGATTTATTACACGTTGTCACGTCAAAACGTTTCATAGTTTGTACCAGAAAGATGCTAGATGATGACATGTACATAACATGAATTGCATAGTCTGCAAAATTATAAACAATAATATAAAATACATGTCAAACAGTTGAGCTATCTAAGGACCGTTTAAAGCAATCTATAGAAAGCTCAACTGATCCAGATCTCTGACAGAGGGCAGCGTCCCCAAGACACTGGCGACTTATTATTATTATTATATTATTATTGCCACGTTGAATTGTAATGCTAATACGCTGAGCCGGATAGAAGCCAGCTCCTAGGTCACGCAATGTATCTAGCAGACGCTGTAAAATAATTTTGAAAACGCGGTAGGTTCCTGTTCCTCACGGGTCCAGGTTCTCGACTCTAAAAGGCTCAAATATGTAGGTCTTATCAAGATTAAGATATATGTGCCTTTTAAGGCCTAATTCAACACCTAATTAACATAGCTTATTAAATTTTACGGGTTTATAGAATTTTAAGGTTTACAAATCAGACTGCTTTCAAAATTTTGTAAAGCCATACTATTCTTGATAATTTTCCTTTTGTTAACATTTCGGGTTAGTCGGTAGTCGGTAGGGGGACTGACCTCTATCAAAACGGCCAAATCAAAGTTAAATATTCACCAAACGAATATCTGTACCGTAAAAGTGTAAGAAAATTCCTAGTATCTTTAAAAAACCTGTGGCATGTCCCACGATATGCCCCACGATTGGGTTATAAAATATTTAAAATAATCAATCCCAATTTACATTCCTAAAAAGATCTTTTAAAAAAAATTTTAGTGGATAAATTTTAAAGCGTTGATAATACGTATTACGCCAGACAGAAGTAGATCTCTCTATAAACCAGCGTTTTTTTTAGTTTTAGTGCTCCTTGTGACCTTCTGAACTTAAAAAAATAACAAAAAGCAAACCTTTACTCATGTAGATGAAGTTTTAAAAAATATAGGCTGGTGCTAGATAATAAATATTCAATAGCAGGTACGTACTACAAAAGGTTACTCCTTAAAAACTCTCTGGTTAGTTCAAATATACCGGATTTAATTACTAAAAGTACGATCATCAATCAAGGCTATAAATCCATAATTGAAACATTGCTGCCTTGATTCCTTTTACTTTTTTCATACTTCTTTTTCAGTTGAAGTGTGAGAGTGCTCTTAATTATCGAACTCCTGAGAAACTAGAAAAGCGTAGATACGGCATTATGCCAATACGACAAAAAATATTCATAAGTTTAGCCTTATTGATATTTTTAACTATTAAGCAGGTTGTGGGATAATAATATTAAAATTTTATTATTTTTAACTATTTGATTGAGTAAATTTTTTATTCCTTACCAAGCTGTTCGCCTAAGGTGAGAAAAGTCGAATAAAACAATACAATAGTGATACATAAAAAAACAATTTATAATATAATGTTTGTGTAAATCAAATAAATATGTACCTGAGACTGAAATACGCTCGAATTTTGCGTGCACTTTCTGCAGTACCTTAAATAGGTCTCATGGACCTGTTTCTATAGTCCTCTACAGCTACAATAAGTAACGCATCTACTGATTTATTAATGGTCTATGCGCAGTTCTGAAGTTAATCAATCGTTAACAATTTCTGCCAACTAATATTTCACGCGAACTCAAAAATACCAAACAATGGACTGAAATTCAATAACTGAACCCCTCGACCGTGACTTGTAAGGTCTTGCGTTTTACGAGTCTGGATGAAAGGTTAGTATGGATTATTACCAGCTGCCCCTACCTTTGCCTACGTAGATAATAAGTCGCTTAATAATGTAATTCAAAGTCAAAGTCAAAAGATATTTTATTCATTACAATCACAAGGATCACTTTGAAACATCTTAGAAAATAGAGGAATTTAGGTGAAACTCGTCCTGGTTCTAGCGCTTTTTAACATGTTTCATCTTATAACCTAACTACGAAAAACTAATACAAGACAGTATAAGAGAGACAGAGCCACATGAGGCCTTGCATTCTTATCCATTAATTCCAGGTACACATGTACGAGTCTATACCAATTTTTATTCAAAACTTACTAAAAAACAGAGATGTTGTTTGGTGTGAGCCCTAAACCCAACAAGATAGGACATGACGTGACGGAAAAAATGGTAAACAGTCGGCTACTGTGCAAAGCCACGAGCAGCAGCTGATGCTAGAATTTAAGCGCTAGTCCATATTGTGACAACATGCAACAGTCTTTTGAAAAACGTAGTTTTATGATGTTGAACAATGGACGTTTTGAGAAATTAACTCATGGATTAATTAACGAATTCACTGAGCGAATCTAATTACCCACCCTTTAATTAAAACTGGAGACTTAATGCTTTCCTATACATACGTGTGTTTTTTAATATAAGTTAATTATGTGCTTATAATAACCTTGAATGACTCCTTCTTATTATACCTTAGCCAGAACCAGAAGCTTCTGAACTTATCGAGAAATCCTTTGCATTGTGTCCACAAACGCTTGGCTAATTGAATAGAAACCGTTGTACTTAAAGGCTATGGAGCCTCCCAGGTGCACTTTTATCCATTCACCACACTGTCTTGAAAGAACTAGTGATAAGATAAGGAGAAGAAGGTTCTTAGAACTTTCGTGTAATAATTCCTCGCACGGAATGTACTTCTCTTAAGGTCAGAATAAGGCTGTCACAGGTTGTCAGACAATCTAAAAGTACATTGTCCAGTCCGAAAAAGTGAAATTCCGGGAATCTGTTTTAATAAAGAAAACGAGTCTTAAATGCCGGTTTTGGTCGGGTCATCTCGCTCGCACAATATTGCTGTAATTTATTTTATCATATAAATGAATACACGATATGGGTTTCCTACGATAAAAAAAAAATATACGAAAATTTAACTAGTATTTAGGCAACTACCTAATTAAAAACGGACCCTAGGGTAGATTACAAATCAATACTCAGGTTTCCTAGATAAGAGACCGTTTCAGCAGAAAGGTATTGTAGATCATTCCTATATTACTAATTCAGTTTATTTACACCTTATTTTAACATTACAGATACAATCTAATGCGTTAAAATAGAAACACAAAACAGTTGGAGAGAAATATAAAAGTAAATAAAAAACTAGTACAGAGAATATAATAATAAATAAATAATAATAAAATGAACTTGTAACACTGTCCCGCTCGTCCACGTCTTTTAAATAGAATAATACACTGGTTGCTGCCCGCGGCTTTGCACGCGTGGTACCTACATAAAAAGTAACCTATGTTCATCTCCAAGGGCTCAGCGGCTTAGGCGTGAAAACGTGACAGACTTTCAAATTTATAATATTAGTAAGGATGAGTATTTACACCAAACGTTTATTTTCACAGTCTCTCTATCGTCTTCCAGTCTTCTGTAAACAGATCCACCTGAGGATGTTTAATAAAAAGCATATTTAAATGTCTCTGTGCGCGGCAGATGGGCGACTGTTGTCGTGAAACATTGCGTGCAGGCGTTGGTGCAAGGATAGGGACACAACCGGGTCTAAAGCAAGTACGGTTCTCAGGAATGGACAGTTACCCAACTGTAGCTTCACTCAGTAGAGTTGTGCACTCTATTGCCCTCGTAGTATACGACACTCTGTTAATAGCTAGTCATAAAGCCTTCTAGTTTCAAGCGAATTAAAATCTAATGTACCTTGAAGAAACTTTGTAGGATTCATGATAGTACCCGAATGATGTACATAAACTAAAAGCTTGTACCACGTTTCGTTTGTTAATGTTGCTTATTACCAAGAAGAGCTGTCAGATGTTACACATCATATCCGAGTACTGTAAGGCTCGCTAGTTTTTTTCGTATGAGTCACATTCTTGTGAAGGAGATAACAAACATCAACCTCCGTCGATTCGTCTTCTTCTTAATCCGATAAAGCTATTGGTTTAGTCTAAAACAGTATCAATAACTTCAAGCATATATTTAAAAGCTCTCAAACCATACATATCGGTAGATACCAATGTTTTGGATGTAGGTGGGCGTATCTGATCTAATTAATTCGACATTGATTGATACTAATGCTGGTAACGTCAGAGGACTGTGAGTAATTGATTGTCACAACATGATGTATTTCTATATAAGCATCTATGTTGTACTAATGTTCAAGTTTTGGAAGCTCTTGATGTTATCAGTGTTGAAAGTAAACTTTATCGTATAACCGATAGTAAATGATACACATTATGTTCATGAAATTAAATATGGCGTACTTTGAGCCTTTTTTGCAATCGACGCAATGATTATAAATCTGATTTTTCGATTTAAGCTGTTGTTTACATACCATTACATTTCTTTTCAAAAGAAAACTAATAGTATAAATAAATACTTAATACCGGACATTTAACACAGCATCATCTGGCCCCAAAGTAAGCAGAGCTTGAGTTATGGGTACCACATGACTTATATATATATATATATATATTTTGTAAATACATACATATTATACATAGAAACACCCAGACCCGAGACAAATACTTGCAGATCATACAAACATTAGTCCTGTGGCGGGAATTGAACCCGCAACCTTCTGCGTCTCAGCCGGACCGACGATGGGGTATTAAATTAAATAACGTTTTAAAAACTTAAAAGACAGACTTCATGTATAAAAAGCAAAATATCAAAATGTAGTTTCATCCAAGTGGATAACATATTTTTTTCAGTATTTTTGATTTAAAAACCTAACTAAAGAACCGATTTTTATGAACTGTATATGGACGGAGTTATGAGGTACTTATAAACATTAAAAAAAAAACAGTGAGAACCTCCTCCTTTTTTAAAGTCGTTTAAACAAATATTAAAAGCACTTTACATGTAGAGGAGGTATCTCTAAAAAAACATTTCTGAAGGTTTTTTATTTCATAGCTTTGTAAGGGTTCCTAAAACGTATTACGATGCAAATTTTAATCATGATTAAATTTATAGTCAGCGAGTAAGAGCAAACAGACACACAGACAGATGGACATAGCGAAAGTATAAGGGTTCTTTGTGAACTTCGAGACCCTAAAAACTTCGCTATATTTTTTAAAGGGGTTTTATCACAATTATTTTAAATTTAATCATGCTATTAAATCATTATTATGATTATAAGAAGTGTCTATAAATTTGTCAAAACCAATATTGTTTCTCAACATCCAACTTATCTATTTCTATCCAATTAACTTGTAAAGTCAGATCTTAAATTGCCGTTTATTTGAATTCACTAAGCGTGGGTTGGCACCGTAAACTTCTATAGTTATTAGGCCAGATAACTTAGCACTAAGTTCTAGCAGTAAAAATAAAACAGCTGGATCAGTCTTTTAACTACTTTTAACATGGATATAGAATAAAAATCAACTAAATGGTTTAGCTGAGCTGTCCCTTTTAAAGCGACTTTTACCACATTTTTACCATACTATTTTTAAAGGTGCGTAATGTATAAATCGTTGTAAATGGCGACCTAGCCTACCTTTTATATTGATTCTGATTGCAAGTAGGTACCTAATACTAATACTGGTCACCTACCGAGTTTTGTTGCGTATGTACTAATTCTTTTGTTTAGGTTAGGTTTTTTTTAATTATGTTTGTACCATTTAACACATTTTATTTCATTATTTTGTGGAAATCATCCATTACATATTAAAATACGAATAAAAAAAATGGTGGACACAACGCCACTTAGCCCCAAACTAAGCATAGCTTGCACTATGGTGACCAGATGACTGATATAATTCTTACATATTTTTAAATACACACAAGATACTTTATAACACCCAGACACAGAACAAACACCAATGTTCATTAAACAATAGTTTATTCTAAGAGGGAATCGAATTCTAAACCTACAGAGCAGAAGGCAGAGCTACTACCAACAGAACTGACAGGCCATATTTCTCTTGCTGTTTGTTTGTTGTCATTTTACGGCTGAACGGATCTGAAATTTGGTCAAGAGACAAAATGTTTCTTGAGGGTTACTTTTAAGAATGCGTGCAGGCAGCAATTATTAATAAAACATTTTGTTGTTGATGTTTTACCTAATTAAATAACAATAGCTTTTAAGTATGGCTTAGGTTAGGAAGGTAATAACAGCGCTTAATATACATTTTGAAAAGCATTTGTACTGTTGCTTTTTAAAAAACAACATATTTTTTGTTTGAAACGTCTGATGAGACATAATCAAAGTCATACTGAACGCTTAGAATGGAGTGAGCAAGCTGTTTACATACTTTTGTCATTCTACACTAAATTTTAAGGAACACTTATTGCGTTTTACTAAAACACTATGCTAATTAAACAAATTCTATTTCACAATAAAATAAGCTCTAAGTAATGTATTGGAGAAAAATGGGATAAAAGTTTTGGGAGAAAATCATTGCACTAATAACGACCATAAACGATATTCATAAAGCTTCGCAGTATACATCGAGTTATTTAGTACTAAGAGATAGATCTTTTCTAGACTTTTTATTTGAAAAATGTTTACTATCGAAGAAAAATATAATAATAATAATAAATGCCGAACATTCCACACAACATCATCTGGTCTAAAGAAAGCAGAACTTTTGTTATGGGTACCACATGACTAATACCACATGACTGATTGTAAATACATACATATTATTCATAGAAACACCCAGACCCGAGACAAATACTTGCGGTTCATACAGAATCGAACTCGCAACCTTTTGCGTCACAGCCGGGTATTTGCCCACTGCGTCACAGAGGTCGTCTTAATAATAAATTATATGAATTTATTAAAATAATTAAAAATACACAATATTAATTCGTCTAAGAATTCATGGAGGCTTTACTGCAGTGTCTGAATCAAGAGAGATAGTTCTAGTTCAAGCCTTTGATAACAGGTGGCAGTAGTTTAAAGTATGACACGCTGGTACTGGTATACGTTTTAGTGTAAAATAATTGGTTCTCAATACCGTGGTGAAATGATTTGAACCCGAGTGTCATAATTTGGCAGAAAATAAAGGCAGTCACGCAAGTCTGCGACTTTTGAGGACATGTACCTACATAACTTACAACCTTAGGCGTTTATTTACCGTACCAAATGTAGATCAGGCTCCCGTTAATATAATATAACCAAGTATTTGTTTTTTAACAATTGTATTGTATACATATATAAAAAATCCGTAAGTTTAAAGCATTTGCAAGGTTATGGGAAATAATATTAAGTAGTCGTTGGAGTCCGTGTTATTCACTTAATTTATGTATGTATTTGCTAGCTTCTGACTGCGGCTTCTCACACGTGAGTCCATAAAAAGTAGCTCATATTCAACCCCAAAATACAATCTTACCAAATTTCACCAAGATTCATCGTGAAACCAACAGACAGACAGACCCACATTCAATCGTATTGACTAAGATTTTCATAATTTTTTTCCCTTCCGTTATTTACTTATATTTTGTACATTTTATATATTTCGTACATTTCATACATTACATTAATTGCGCTGAGTAAGGTAAGAAGAAATTTCGACTACCGGCTCTGTCACCGCACAGGGCAATGGAGTTCTTTTGGGCTCAGGATCAGGGGTTGGATATTTCACATTACATTCAAGTCTAAGGCCCGTATATCAGAACTAAACAGAAACGCAGTAGGTGGGCATTGGTTTTCTGATTCTGAATGAAAAACTGTTCACCATTAATGCTTCTATACGCTTAACTTCAATAATGTGCATTATACCATGTCACTTAGGCACTACTTACAATACCATGTCGTTTTACTTATCGCGAGTTCCGTCAGGTACAGCCTAATACACGAGAGCCTATTATAACGAAACACGACCGCAAGTGACACCGGTGGTTTTCGTTGCGCAAACTGGAGCTGCCTACGGCATACTCATTAGTTAACCAATTACGTTCTTCAAAATGCCAGATGATTACATAGAGCTGAGGCTGGAGGCATCAGATGCGGTTCTTTGTTTCTTTGGAATCTGAAATTTTACGTTTGGAAATTTTGTGGGAAACGAGGTCATTGGATGGCAGATGGTAAGTTTTTAATGTTGATGTGATAATGACCAACGCGCGACTCCACGGATCTGAGTTGATTTACGATTATTGTAACTAGTGGTCGCTCACTGGTCGAAATTCGACCATAATTAATTAATAATTAATATTATTTTTAAGCATAATTTAAAAACAAATATTAGCATTCTGCACTCCTTCTATATATAAACTATAAGTGTGCGAAATTTCATACGACTCCGTCCGCGCAATTTTCGTAAAAATGGGTACAAAGTTTTTCCTTCACGTATTAATATATAGATTCTAAAGGGATACAAAATTACGTTATGCACAGTTTTGATTTGGATGAAACATTTGATACATAGAGATTCTCAAATTTTCAAATACCCAATGTCCAATTTCTGTTACAATTTTTTAATTCCAAAGTTTATATAAGTTATGCACTTTTTGCCAGCAATAGTTAGTTCAATACGTTTTGAGATTTCTGTTACTTATTTTACCAAGTTTTGGGCAATCACCCAATTCCATGAAATCATTTCAAAATAAGAAAATGTTATTAAAATAACGTCCAATTAAATTATCTCTCAGTAACTGACAGAAGCCAAAGAACAAATTAAGAAGCCAGCAAAGTTTGTGAACATCGTTGACCTAAATACATCGAATGTTGCTCAAACGATTAATGATACTCGATAATTAATTCTACGAGATAAAATCAAATGCGAGTGGTACAAGACTGACCG
Source organism: Lampropteryx suffumata (assembly GCA_948098915.1). NCBI lineage: Eukaryota > Metazoa > Arthropoda > Insecta > Lepidoptera > Geometridae > Lampropteryx > Lampropteryx suffumata. The sequence goes on along the minus strand of OX402557.1, from coordinate 14,389,817 downwards.
TATAATAAGTAACTTTTGACAGTAGAACTGTTGCAATTCTTACAAGAACTCGATTTTAAGTTTTACGATAAATGTATTATCATGCTAGTTTGTTTTACAAGAATTCAAATAGTTCTTTGGAAAGTAAGTACTTACTAATATCAACGTAATCTTACGTAATGTATGGTAAAAAAAATTACTGATTGAAGTTTTACAAAATATAAGTATTAGTTTTTTTAGCGACGTGTTTTAAGACACCTCAGACTTTTGCATAATATACCTTAATTATTTCAAAGACAATCAAAGAGAGGCCCATGCTACCTAGGCCTATGTGATGATAATGAAGAAAAAAAAATATTGCCTAGGTCAAAAGTCAAAAGATACATTATTAAATACAATTACAAGGATCATTTAGAAACGGGTTCATCTGGGTACATATGTACTTGGTGAATTCAGGTACCAATTCCTCCTAACCCAAGCCCGAGAAGAACTGGCAAGAAACTCGTCCTGGTCCTAGCGCTTTTTTGCATGATCCATCTGATAATTACCTTAACTACGAAAAATGAATACAAGAGAGTTTATACATTTTAACTGTCTGAGGGCAGAGCAACATGAGGCCATGCATTCTTATTAATAATATAGTCAATTATATTATAATAAGCTTTCTTGAAAAGACTACCCTATATGTATGCTTTAAATTTCTTAATAATAAGGTTAGTTGCGTTTGCAGGAAGCTTATTATAGAAGCGCACCGTTTTCCCCATAAAGGACTTATTTACTTTTTCAAGTCGAAACCTAGGAATGTATAATTTGCTTCTATTCCTAGTATTGATTCCGTGAAGGTCACTATGGCATAAAGCAGCAAAAAGATTAAGTACATAATATCAAAACTTATCTCATATCATGCCACCTCTGCTCTATAGTAGCATCGTTACATACTATTGAAAGCAAGCCTGGCTTCGCAATTATTGTCTGACGGTGCTACAAAGCAACCGATAATTTTGTCTTCATCAAATTGCAATAAGTAGTGATCAGTCGACATAATGTAGACTTGTGAACTATTGCGATAGAAAGTAAAAGTAGATGTTCTATTGTTATAAGAAGCAACCTACTGTACCTGTATAAAAAGAGCTTGTGATGTAGGTATATGATTAAGATGTTCATAACAGATCTTCGAAGTTATGCAAAGTCAGTACTTAAGATGTCAGCGAAGGGTTTTGGGGGTGGCCTTTTAACTATGTTATCGGTTTGTTTATAGAAATAATGACATAAATGTATAGAATAATATACAATAATATAAAATACATGTGAAACAGTTGAGCTATCTAAGGACTGAAAACGATCTATGGATAGCTCAACTGATCCAGATCATTGTTATACGTAGTTCGCGACTTCTTAACGTGTGACTAGTTATTTCAAACCAGTGTGGTGTAAAGAATAAAGTTTCAGTGGCTTTTTCATGTACTGAATATAATTAGGTCTCTCATTGCCTAATTATTAGTGTAGTGTCCTCAAAGAACCCTAATAGTTTCGTCTGTTTATCTCTGTATATCAATCTGTCCGCCCCTAATCAGAGCCCTTGCTCGCAGACTATTAGTGTTTTTGTAATTAAACATCATAATTTTGTATTACGTAGCCGCTGCAATATTATGAAATAAAAACATAGAAAATTCGTAATTTTTCGTTTTTTTTGAAGTGAAAACATCTTTTAGCGCGGTACGCATATTTTTAGATGAGGTAAAACCTCTGGGCTCGCAAGACGCAGGGCTGCCGCGCTCGCTCCATTTGATTATAAACCTTAATTCACATGTATACAGTCTACTATTATTGTATGGAGAAGTTAACTGAGTTAGGTTCTTTGATATATTATCTACATTCTGAACCAAAACATAAAAGAATATTAAATGTATTTTAAAGTTTCTAATAACTAATAAAATACAATTTATAAATAAAATGCAATTCATAACCCAATAACCCTAGTTAGTCCGGTCAATCTAGACCAAAAGATGAGAGTGAAGGTACATACGTAAAATCCCAACAAGCTGAAAATCAGTAAAATTGTTAAAAACATAATTATAAATAATATTTAAAAGTTCCCCATCATTCCCGTGTATGTAAAATTTTTTATTCAAGGTCAAAGGTTTAAAAAATGAGTTTTTCGCGATTTTCAGCAAAACGGTAAGTTTTATCATAAAAGTACCTAAGACAAAAATTGAAGATCATAAAATTATCAAAAAAAAAAAAATTTTTTTTTCCTACGAGCCAACGTTTCTGAGATATAGGGATTCAAAAAGTGATAAAAGTTGTTATCGTCATAATATACATGAGTACGCCACGTATATACATCTGTAGAGTTGTTATATATTATATATTATAATATATATGTTATATACATATATAAATATATATATTATATTATATATTATATGTTGACATATATTTCTATCGGTCATGGTAACTTATACTTTAAAATATATATTTACACTTAATATTATATATACACTACATTTTACTTCATACATATTAATCACGTTTATCAACACAAATCATATTATTCATAAACAACAGTTTTCAAAATGTTTGAAAAACAAGATTTAGTTCAATGTGCTGAAGTTTTTAAAAGGAGTATTTCAACTAAACAAGAAGTTATCACCAACGGCATCCGCTTTCTTCTTTCTATGTACGGAGCTCCTAAAAAAACTACCTGTTTAGGTCAACAATATATTAGAGCCAGTTCAAACTTTACTCCGACCTGCGCCGGAAAAACTGCTGAACACAATTTTTTGCAACTGCAAAAAGGGATGCAGTGCTAAATGTGGTTGCAAAAAAGTCGGACTGTTTTGTTCTCTGGCATACACAAATTGTCAAGGCCAGTCGTGCTCTAATGTTGAATCACAAACAATGGAGGATTCGTTTGATTCCGACGAAGTGTCATGCGATACATCGCTATTGACGCAATTTGCATCCAAAATGAAGATGATGAAGAAGCAGGAGAACAAGAAGAAGAACAAGAAGAAGATCAAGAAGTACACTACCTCATAGGTGGCGTGGAAACGTGTGCATATTATGACGATAACAACTTTTATAACTTTTTGAATCGTTATATCTCAGAAACGGTGACTCGTAGGAAAAAAATATTGATACATTTTTTATAGATAATTTTATGATCTACAATTTTTGTCTAAGATACTTTTATGAGAAAACTTACCGTTTTGCTGAAAATCGCGAAAAACTCATTTTTTAAACCTTTGACCTTGAATAAAAAAATTTACATACACGGGAATGATGGGGAACTTTTATATATTATTTATAATTATGTTTTTAACAATTTTACTGATTTTCAGCTTGTTGGGACTTTATGCACCTTCGAATGTCTAAATTGACCGGACTATACCCATCTAAAAAATGTCTAACGCGCCAAAATAAGTTTTCACTTCTGTCGGCACTCCCGGAATGCAAGCCGATTTTTTTTTTATTTTCTACCGTATCGTGTGGTATTATCATTGTATAATACTTTTGAAAATCTTTGAAGTCATAAATTTTGATAGAGGCTAGTGTTCTCCTCACCGGGAAAGCGGCTGTTTGGGGGCAGCTAATATGTTTTCGAAGTAACGACAAGTAAGGCTTTACCAGATTATGAGTAGCCTGATTATACTAGCCTGTCAACTCAGTTGGTAGTTGGTTCTGCCTTCTGCGCTTTAGGTTGAGGGTGCGATTCCTTTCCAGGACACATATTTGTGTGACGAACATAGATGTTTGTACTGTCTAAGTGTTATAAAGTATCATAAGTCTGTATTTAAAAATATATATGTATTCTATCGGTCATCTCATCACCACCATAAGCTATGATTTGTTTGGGGCTAGATGGTGTTGTGTGCATTGTTCACTAATATTTATTTCTAAGCCTAAAAAAAATCATGAAAGCTTACATTAAACTTTTTTATTTTGCTAACAAGATGGTTTTTAATTGGTTTAGAACCTGACCACTAGTCGTTTTTTTTTATTTGCATGTTAATTTAGGTCAAATTAAATTACATTAAATCAATTTGTTAATTAATGAAGTAATATATCTCGATACATCGACTGAACTATGTAAATGTCACTCCAGCTGATACTACGTCTTGTCCGAAGCTCAAGCTCGCTTTAAAATACAAAATCTAGGAACCAAAGTTTCTCTGATGTCTAATAGGATACATGATACTTTCCTGGACGCCGAACATGTTCTTATGTGGGTGTAGCTTGGTCTATATCCCTGTTGAGATGTCTGTTTTAAGCTGGAGTTTTAGCAGATATGCTTTTGTTATAACCCGAACGCAATACTGAGTGGCCGTGGTTTCTATCATAGAAATATTCAATAACGGAAGTACTTAACGCTAATATTGGTGGTCGTTAATTTTTCCAACCCATATGTTATTGAATCTCTATTTTTACGGTAAGGACAATAAATTACTTAATTGGAGATAGTTTCTATGAAAGGTTTATACAAAGTACCATTCAAAATAGGCGTAACCGAAATAATGTCGAGGCAACGGCGTCGTCTGATGGAAACATTGCGTGACCGAAAAGCTGGCTCCTATCAGCTTATTAGCATTGCCATTCATAGCCACTGTACAGTGATCTGGGCAATTTGAGCTATCTAGATCGCTTCAAACGGTTCTTTGATAGCTCAACGGCTTAACACGTATTGTATTCTTACTTATGTCTCGGTTTTGCTCCGTGGTACGTTAGCCAATTACTATGTTATTCTACATAATTATAATGCCATGTTTGATCAGGCATCCAAGACAATCATCCTTGAAACAGGAATTGCAAAATAATAGCGACAGGTCAATTTAAGTTAGTAAAGTTTCAAGACGTCAAAAATAAAGTAAAAAAAAACACAATTATTAGTAGTGTTATATAGGACAGGATACAACTAAGCACCTAGGTATACATTTTATCTCTATGACTCATCCGTTTAATCGTACCTACACACATATAAAAGCATTATTTTTCATCAAATATAGTTCTTTATAGTTTCTGTGAACCTCACTCAAACATGTGTCACCCGCTAGTCTCACGGAGTTGCGGCTGTGATACAAAGCTTAATGTTTGTGAAGACATAAAGCCTACCAAACAGTTCCGGATTGCGTGACGTTACGGTTACAAGTTAAAAGCTTTCGACTTTAAAAACTAGATAATCTGCATCAGTTACGCCGTCAAAAGCAAACCTATTAAATTTATATTTGAATGACACATTCAATACATTAACGCAAAATTAGCATATCAAATAGCTAATATATAGGTATATAAAAAATCGAAATAATGCTGGTCATTTCACACAACATCATCTGCTCTAAAGTAAGCAGAGCTTGTGTTATTGGATACCAAATGTCTTATATACTACTTATATACTTTTTTTTTGTAAATACATAGGTACTATTATACATAGAGACATTGCGTTTAAGTATTGCATATGACATTCAAAAAAACATTTAAGAGCTTTACTCTTGACGGCGTAAATGATGCAGCTTCTTCCAGCTCTCCGAAGCAGTTTCCCTGACCTATTTACACGATATGACAGAAACCGTCTTTGTCATCTTAATATAAATTAATAATGATGGCAACCGAACGCCTCATTACCTATTTATGTGATTATGAGAAAATATTACATAGTTTATTAGATAATTTTAGATGCTCTCAGAAAAATATAAATTTACTAATTTAATATATTATTTGAAAAATTGCTTTATGATACGGACTGAAAAAATCATTTTTTAAAGATATATCTTGTTATCTCTGGAGTTGGTACAGAATATTGAAAATAGTGTCAGAAACACCTTCATCTTAGGTTAAGAGACTGTCTCTATGTGCATGCATTCAAACGTCCAAATACACTAAATTTTAACACACTATGTTCATCTCACAAAATGCTTATCCTGGGAGGGAACCGAACCCTCAACCTACAGTAGACAGAGCTTTTAACTAAACTGACAGACCAGTCAAACAAACTTATTAAAAACTAGCTTAACTCCGAATAACAAATACAAGGCTATAGTATCTAGGTTATACATTGAAAATCTGTCAGTTTACTGTCAGAGGGCAGAGCAACATGATTTTTATGCATTTTTATTAACAACTAGATGATCTGACAGACGTTGTCCTGTCTTAATTATGAATATTTAATTCACATTGGTATATATATTTTATTTTAATTGCTTACACCAAAATCACAGCGATCGCGCCAATTGTCAAACAACTGACAGTAATGTCAAATGTTCTAAAGTAACCTTATGGTTACTTTAGAAGTTTATATCGTCAAAAGCGCTAAGGTTACATTAGAAAAGTTAAAATCGTCGTTAAGTTTTCTTAAATTTACAAATTTTTCACCCTTAATTTTTCTTATAAGAACCTTCTCCTGACAATAAAATACACAACGAAAAGATAACTAGTGAAATTGGTGTAGCCGTTCGCGCGTGATGCCGTGACCAAGGTAAATAAGGATTATTTTTTATATATATCAGCGGTCCCGTTCGCGACTTTGTCCGCGCGTATTAAAAAGAAAAAAAAAACTATTTGTACCGACTGCAGTGCCATCTGCTGGACTTATTTGTGAATCTAAACCATTCAGGGCGCCAACCAAACGCATACAAAAAAAATCATACAAATCGGTCCAGCCGTTTAGGAGGAGTTCAGTGACATACACGCGTACAGTAGAATTATATATATAAAGACTAGCTGTCTCGTATATAGAATAGGCTTTCTCCATTTTTCAAATAATTACTTTCCATTCTCTTAAACGCTAGTATCTCACATCTTACGTCTTCAGGTGCAAGCTATAAAGCGGTGGACAGCCCAGAGCTATTGTTAATGTCGCCTAAAACTGGTACAACTTAAGATAAAACCATGAGAATGTGCTCGTCAGAGGTCTTGTTTATAAACAGTTGAAAACTAACCCTAGATGGGAATGGGACTAAACGGAAAAAATGTTTTATTACTTTGTTAAAGACACAGGTCAAACGTGGCATATCATATGACTACTAACTTTAAATGCGTGAGTCAGAATTGTTTCAGTGTCTGCACACCGTAGTGTTCCAAAGAGATCATTGTGATTGTATTGAATAAAAGAGTTTGAGTTTAGTGACTGTGATGACTGACTGAGCAACTGTAAACCACTGTACACAAATAAAATAGACGAGTATTGGCAAGTAGACGCAGTGTGACTGTGATTCGAGCTCATAATAACTGAAGGAGAAGAGTAACCATTAACATATCACCACTTGTTCTTTATATTTTAGAAACAAGATTCACGTGTAAATCACAAATTTGCGATTTCCGGACCAACCCCACCCTGATAAAGATTCTCTAGATTATTCAAAATAGTGTCAGTGTCTTCATTGAAAAAAAAACGTGTGCGTCTCGGGACGCCCGACAGAAATGATAACTTAAACTAATCTAACTAGCGCTGTGGGTTAGAGTGCGAGAGGAGGAGCCTGCCTCACCGATGCCGTATGCGTAAGAGAAAGGGAAGCCAGACAGACTGGCGCCGTAACACGTTACGTAACGAAGCGGTTTACCCTCCCATAAGAAGATATCACTTAAAAATAATCATCATCATCATTCAGCCAGATTGCTTCCACCACTAGTTATAGTCCTCTTTATTACGCCACTCTTTTCATCCCTAGCAAGTCTCATCCAGTGGTTCCCAACAACGCTAACTATATCATTGGACCATCGGGCGAGTAGTCTACATGGCCGTTGAGCATCCCACCACTCCATTACTAGCTTTGACCATCTCCCGATCCCCAATAAAAAAACATGTAATCCGTATTTCTCAAAAATTAATTCTAGCCAACGATTACGTTAGTAAACCCCAAAGCGGTTTCTATTCAAAAACCTAGTGCAATTCTCTTAATAAAACTAAAGTAATTAATTTTTAACCAAAACACATCAAGTTTCATACAAAGCTCAGACTTTACCGCTAAAACTACAACGAAGCGGCAATGCCGAGCTGGCAAACTAAAGTTCCACTTGCTTACAATTCATAGACTTAAGCTGCTCGTAAAATTTCATGAGCAGAGCGATAGCGACTTTTCTTTATAAGAGGTGTCGTGGTTCATTGCATTTTGAATGTTATGTCATAGACATAGGTTATGTCACCCCATTAAACAGACTCTAGCGTAGAGTAACGGAAGAACTTAACTGCTCCCTGTGGAGTATTTGCATTATAGTTTAAAAAACAATGGAGCTGATTATACTTTTTTCTCTATTCTCTTTCTTTCTATCTTTATCTTATATTTATATTTTCTATCTTCTATATATCTACTTTTTAACTATTTGTCAAATACCACTCAGTCATTCATCACGAAATCACAGAAAACAGCGAAGGGATTGGAATGAAATTTGGTATGCAGCGTTCAATTATAGCAAATATTTTGCTACTCTTTATCTATCACGAGAGAAAAGCCGCGGGAAACAGCTAGTATCACATAAAACAATATATTCTTAGTTTAGGGCTAGATGGTGTTGTGTTGCATTGTTCATCTATATTTATATATTTACTACCAAATTAAGCTATACAGTTAATATGGCTGACTGAGCTTTGTGTAACTTCATTCAGGGATTATAAGTATTCGAGATATGTACTCTCAAGAAGTCCTAATTGTAAAGCCACAGGTTGTTTTAGAATTAGGCAGACCGGCCGAGCTTTTAGTGAGCTCTATAGCTTAATTGTCACTATTAAAAGCTCGGCCGGTGCAAAGCTTCTGCACTGCTTTTAAGCAAATAAATTAATAATGCCTGACATTTAACACAGCATCATCTAGCCCCAAATAAAGCAGAGCTTGTTTTATGGGTACCACATGACTGATACAACATACATACTTTTTTTTTGCAAATACTTACATTTTATACGTAGAAACGCCCAGACCCGAGACAAATACTTGCAGAAACGAACTCGCAACTTTTTGCGTCTCAGCCGCATAAAAAATGTCGGTAGACTTGGTCGACTGCGCCACAGAGGTCGTCAAATATATCAAATACTTATATGAGTATATGACATATTTGCTCCATCAGTGTAGAAGCTTTGCACGCTAAGCTCATGCAATGAACATACCTTAAACCGCTTGACAAATTCATAGCACCTCGTCCAAACACCAAGCCCGGCTTAAGCAATCAATGAAAAGTTCTGTAATGGGCATTAAAGTTATGAGCGATTTGCATAACGTTTGCTTTCATAGGATAAGTAACTTTAGATAAAGCGCTAGTGATGTTGCTTGTTTCCATTTTCAGAACATTTCAATACAGGTATAACTTTTGAAACTATCATAGATTTGAATATTTGCATGCGCAATGATCACGAGATAAACAGATTTTATTTCAATTTTGAACCAGTAAAACTCATATTATTATAAATATCCCGTTTTGAATGAAAATTATAATTTAATATCTCTGTGGCGCAGTGGGTTAAGGTCTGGCTGAGACGCAGAAGTTTGCGGGACGAATGTTTGTATGATCTGCAAGTATTTGTCTGGGGTCTGGTAGTTTCTATGTATTAAATATGTATGTACACAACAAAAATTTTATAAAAGTAGTATATCAGCCATGTGGTACCCATAGCACAAGCTCTGCTTACATTGGGGCCAGATGATGCTGTGTGAAATGACTGGATTTTTTTTAAATATAGGTTTTCGTTGAACACTTTTTACATTTAGATCGAAACTTTTTCAATAGCTTTCGGTGTATAAAAGTTGTATGTAGAAATTTCATCGTCACGGTCAACCTTTCAATTACCTTTGGAGCAGCATTTCAAAACGAAATCTATTTATGCAAATGAATAGAAACAAAATGTCAACGGCATGTAATCCTATACGTACCATATTATAACGGGAGCTTGTGATAAATTTTTCTATATTACAACATCCAGATAAGATAGCTATTTCTCTTCTTCTCCTTCTTACCGTGTCACTAGTTATTTTGAACTAGCGTGGTGAAAGGATTAAAGAGCGCCTCAGAGGCTCTTTTCGTTCACTTGGCACATATCTTCGAATTTTCAGGTACTACGACTTGCCGGTTTCCTTACGATGTTTTTCTTCATCGTTTTTGAGTACTGGTATAGCGTACAAACATTTAAATACTACGATTTGACTATGGTTTTTAAATACAAGTATTAGAAATGCTAAATGTAACTCTTCAGTTGTTACGCCATTAAACCGATTGGTATGATGTTTAACAAGTACCTACGAGTATGGAAAAATAATCCGGAACAACATTTATGGGGTTCTTATTACCCTATAAATAGGGTAGATAGGGTATAAATGTTTCTATGCGGGAATAGCCGCGAAAGAAAACTCGTAAATCATTTTATTTTCTTTAGTTTTTATAAATATAATATAACAACATTTATGTGTTTTTACATTCGTACAGATACAGATAACAGTATACAGATTCGTAATTTTCCCCCTGAGGGATAATTCTACTAATTTCTGTTAGCTCGATTAGAATCGAACCGCAGCTGAACACGTGTTTCGTATTCTGCTAGTGAACAAGTGAAGTCGTCAACGATCGATCGAATGTTTTCTTTTGTTTGGTCATAGCTGAATAGGGTTTTAGGTAATTATCGAACCGTAATTCGAGCCGAAAAGTAGACGGATTGGAATGGAACGATAACCGTTGTATCCCCCTGATCAGTAATATGACGTAAATTAATGTTCAATGGCTCTGTAACTAAGAAAGGCCTAAACATTCTGACTGTCTTGCATGAATGCATGGCCGTGTCGCAACAGTGCTCTATTAAAAATGTGTCATTCAAGTTGCGCAACCGAAATACCTTCAACTCGAACCAAAACTGTCACAGTTTGATTGCAATAGATAAAAGTTTAATCTATTGGTGTCTGCAGGTGTCTCGCTTTGATTGACAAGGATATTGTGTTTTTGTTTTGTTATTGAATTTGATTTTGTTAAATACGACATGAATTGAAGTTTCATATAGCAATAAATTAATAATGCTGGACATTTCACACTGCATCATCTAGGCCCAAAGTAAGCAGAGCTTTTGTTATGGGTACCATAATATACCTACTACTCATATAATTTTTCTTTTTGTGAATAATTTTATTTCTACATCGAAACACCCAGACCTGAAAAAAATTCTTGCAATACTCACTCGCCCAATAACAACAATAAATCTATACAAATAAAAAAGGATGATGTATCTGTTTATAATGTCAAAATTTCTTTTTACTAATTGCATAGGAATGTAAAAGTAAACATTTTGTCTTCTTCTATGTCTGATTGTCTGTTTGTTCCGGCTAATCTCTGACGGGACTTTTGCGATTGTTATAATGTATAACTTTAACTACTTTTAGTTTTAGAACAAGAATTACGGTGCTGCGCAAAATAATAAAAAAATTAAAAAATTTATACAGAACCGGATTCAAAGTAAAATATATTACAAAAAATAAACTAAACCCGCGGACATAGTCACAAGCTTACCCACTTGCTCGTTAGTAATATATAAATAAATAAATATTGGTGGACTAGCATCACAACACCATTTAATCCTTAACTAAGCATATATTTTATTATGGAAATTTATGTATATATTTTTAAATACGCAAGTACTTATGATAATTTTTTAACACCCATACACAAAACAAACATTCATGTTTGTTCTGGGAGGGAATCGATCCCGCGTAAATAGCAATACAACTAACAACTGAGTTGACCGTCCATTCATACTAAACACATATTATCCTTTTGTAATAATATAACCTTTACCTTAATTTACCTTAACCTTTCGATCTTTTATAGTATACATTTCAGAGAATCCCACCATCTCCTTTTCATAACTGGACAAGCAGACATACCACTTAGGGTGGTAGACAGGATACGGATGGTACTCCATAACTTGTAAGTCTACCACCATTACGAAAACAGAGCTTGGCTTCCACATTTTTGACGACCTCTGTGGTGTGGTGAACCAAGACCCGGCTGAGACGCAGAAGCTTGGATTCGATGCGATACCCGCCGTGCGACAAATGTTTGTATGCTCTGCAATTTCTAAAAATTGAGTAAGCGTTTTGACTTAGATCTATTTTCTACTTTTCGTCGTCTGTTTTTCCTGAAAACTACAATCTGGGTTACTTTAAGTCAAGAGTGAATATGTGTCTTCAAGACCTTTGTGCTCCATCGTCGGCCGATTCGTTACCACTAGGCGAGATCGTAGTCAAACGTAGGTCTATCGATGATTTAAAAAAAGCATTATAAGTATGTATTCAAATTTTCAAATTTTCATTTGTGTGTATAAACCCGCACTATAGTGAAATTTAATAAATGTATTTTATGGTTTTATCTTATTATCCATCAATTTATATATATATATTGGTTTTACATGCGTTTTGTTAGAATGGAGAATACTAGCTCTTTATTTGTGAGCTGTGCCTCTAATCAGCTTCAGAATCTTTCAGAAGTTAGATTGAGTTACAACTTCATCACTCTTGTATGTACTGAAAGTATTTATTCTGTTAAAAGCAACGTTTGTAAACTGTAGTGCTCTAGTAGGTAGGTAAGTATGTACATACGATTATTTAAATTTTCATTTAAATAAAAATTGCTGGATAAAATATATAATGTTGCTGACCAACTTTGTAATTATTAAATGTGAACAATACCCGGGCTTAATTAATGAATATATTAATATTATATTTTTCAAAAATTATAAATGCATTTGTATCGGTAATATTTAACAAATATAAATATGAATTGGATTAACTCTTATTTAGTTCTTATCTACCCTACAAGATCAAAGCCACGGACATAAATCAAAAATAAACGTATCAACAATATAGTATCTTTCAATAACATAATCAAAGCGGATAATGCCCCATTAAATAAATTAAACGACATCTCAAGTCCGTTACTTTTTAAGTACTATCCGATTGAATACGCCCACATGCCGGTACAAAGCATCAGATACGTTGGAAAACTAAAATGTCCACTGACTAAAGCCTGAATTTATGGCATTGCGCCTCATGCCTTGAATAAGAACTTGTCTGACAGTTATCACGTAGAAATGCAAGTCGAATGTAACTATTGTTGGTTAAACTTATTGGATTTATGTGGTGTAAGCCTTAAATACTTGTAATAGAGTCTATATAGTATCTTGTTTGTGAGATTTAGACGCGCATTCGTGTCGATTGGAACATTGAAACTGCTGGGAAAGGTTCCAAGTATTCTATTTAGTTTATTGTACAAACTGAAATTTAAATGGGGTTCAACTCACTACACGCTGTTTAAATAAAATGTTTGTGGATATTTTATACAGTAATATATAGCCACAAATTAAGCAAAGCTTGTACGTATACACCAGATGACTGATGTTAATATTGTTATACATATGAAATTTTTTAAACTTTTGTGATCAGAATTCATATTGTTTCATATATTATATCGGGTATAACATAACCGATATAATTACTACATATATACTTGTAAATACAAACTTATGATAATTTGTATCACCTAGTCTCAGAACAAACATCTTCGTTAATTAAACAACTGATTGTTTTGGGAAAAAATCTAACCCACAAACTTCAGTGCAGAAGGCAGAGTTACTACCGAGTTGTTGGTAACCAAGATTAAGCTAATAGAACATAACTATAATCGATATATGCAACTAATAATATAGGACTTCCGCATAAGAAAAATACACTATTTTTGCTTCCGTTAACAATTATTATGAGGTTAAAAAAACCTACAAAAATTCAGTTATTGAAGTTCTGAGGATCTGAGGTTGATGTCTACTGAGTTTACAGGGCTTAGCTTATTTTATCTCCTCTTTAGCTACGTCTAATTAGTTAATTAAACAAGTAATTAACATCAAGTGCTCTTTACCGATACGAAATCCTATTGACAGCACATCATCGCTGTCCTTATAACTATACCTACGCATGTCGATGATAGTTTATGTAACTGCGAAAGTATAAAAACGATGAGGTTTAAATTTATATAAAACAGGTAATAATCAATTTCATCTAACTACCATAATTAAAAAGTAAAGTACGAGGTTATTGAAAAACGGTCTTCCTAAGATAATTGTAATCAAGTGCCTTTTTCTCTATGTATAAATATTAACCTAAAGTTAGTGCATCTCAATATTCATAACTTTTAGATCATACTGTGAAATCTGAAGTGGATGTTCTTCTTCTTCGTTAATGGCATGTGTCATAATAATGTGAATTTTGCCAATGTCATGTGTTTATATTGTTTATAGTATGATGTCACAAAGTCGTATCTTGTCGTTCGTCATTTGTTATTTTATATAAAATGGTGTCTTTTTATATGAAATAATTATGGGGATTATTTTTGCTCAATTCAAAGAGAAACAAAAATTTTTAATTCCAATTATTCACTTCCGAGTCAACTGAGCTCTATTTAATTAAAAACACCAAAATTACTAATTTTTATTGATAATTCGAAAAAAAAAGTTGATTATAAAAATAAATAATAGAGCGCAATGTTTGCTTCAAAAGACTGGTAAAAATGATCTTCAAAGTGGATGTTCACATGTTCCAGGTATTGTTGACAATCTCTGAATTTCCGACATTGACAGTAACGCATACCTAAACGCCATAGTCAATGGTCATCCATTACACCACACATTTCGAATCTGACATCAATATATTACGGACAGCCAACAAAAGGCCCAATCCATAAATTGCGAGACGACATGTTTGCCAGACGCAGAACATACTTAGTTAGAACTAGGATTACTGTGAAACTTGATACGATATGAAAGAAGATGCATAAATCAATGACTGGGAAGCTGGAAAATGTTTTGCAGTTCTAATGTCATTCAAAATACATTAATTGAGTTATACATTTTGGATAAATACGGGCTTTACTTACGTATTATATAAGTTGATAGAGGCACCGACACTGTTTCGATTTGTCAAGAAAATCTTCATCAGGGTGAGTTTGATCCGCGGTCGCGTTGCCGCTCGAGATCACGGTTCGCACTAAATAATACGTGATCCTCCATCGACAAAATTAATACGTGAATAAAGCCCAAAATTTTTATCAAAAGTTTATCAAAATGTATGTAGTACAACTCTCGAAAGTTTTGAAAGTGAAATAATTGAGTCATGGTCAAGAGAATTTAGTTTTTTGAACTACTTCTTCTTCTTATCGTGTCCCTAGATTTATGAAACCAGTGTGGTGAGAGCATTAAAGTACGATTTAAAGGACGCTTTTTTCGTGCACTTGGCACATGTCGTTGAACTTATTAGGTTCTACGAGATGCCGGTTTTTTCACGATGTTTTCCTTCAAAATTTGACGGTACTGGTATAGCGCAGATTCATTTTTTAAACAGAAATAATCCATTGGTGCATGACCGGATATCAAACCTACGACCCGATTTGAAACCTGCGATTGAACTAGGACTACTTATTTGGAAAATAAAAGTGCTATAACAAAACATTCAAAAATAAATGAACTAAATAAGTGAGCTCACGACTCACGACACGTAATTCCGAGACCTTGATAGACGTCTCGAGATCTTGTTACTCATTAAAATAATTTATTCTGTAAACTTAGATAACAAAAATAATCAATAATTAAATGAGTTAAAAATACAATGTTAAAATTAAAATAGGCCTTGAACTTACCCACGATGTTTTCAAACAATGAAATGATATCTTTGCAATAAAGTAGAATAGAAGAGAATAGAATAATGCATGTTGTCTATTCTATTCTATTAAATAAAGTTAGTAGTTAAAATTAAACTATACATCATTTTTTTAATTAAAGACGAGTTAATATAAATACCTAAAAAACTTGAATTAGAAATGGTAAATACCTTTTCAAAATGAGTCATATTCTTAACCTCGTATATTAAATTTTTAGGCTTAAGGCAACTAACATAACTAGCTTGAAACTATCAAACTCATAATATCTTCCACGAAATTATGACCACAAAATGACTAATACTTAGATGTGATACAGAGATAACTTGGAAATAGAAGGAAGCATTATATTAAGATTATTGTAATAATAGTTAATTACTTAAAAAACTCTATAAAAAGGTTCTAATGATCCATGATTCAAATGAGAGCACTTATGGTCTAATGGTTTTTCGACCTTAAGATCGTGGGCTCGAATCCAGTCAACCTATGGATTTTTCTGATCAACAAATGTAAGTGCTTTACCATGACGCGTAGACAAATACCTTACGCTTAGTTTTTCTCACTTTGCGGAATAACTAAACTGTTTCGAAATCAAAGCAGCATTTCGCTGTCATTTTGATACAATTTCAGTCACGTCACTTCTAAAGCTGTCTCAAGTGTCTATCACATACAAAATGATCTTTCCGCAGGCGTAAATGCCAACAAAAAGAAGATCTTGCCTAGGCTATCTGTACTGTTAAACAATAAAGAAAACGAGGAAATCAGCAAATCGTAGAACCTAAAAAATTCGAAAACTTGTGCCAAATGCACGAAAGGATCCTCTGATGCGCACTTTAAGCATTTCACCATACTGGTTCTAAATAACTAGAAACACAATAAGAAGTGATTCATGAGAATTAATTTGAACAGTAAGATATTTGAAGATAAAAAGGACAACTTAAGGACAAAAGAATAATTGTTGAATAAAGGCTAGAAGAATTATCTATTTAAATTGGTTTGAGCTTCACTTGACATCATTGGCATTTGGGATAGATATGACACAGAACGATTTCGTCGAAATGGCCTTTGTAGGTCACGGACTTCTGAAATGTCAAACTTTAATGAGATATTCAGGAATGTACGTTATAAACTCTATAAATAGGTTTAATACTCTAAATAGAGCCTTTAGTCATTAGTTATTTAAAACCAGGGTGGTTTAGATTCTACTAAATGCCGGTTTCCTCACGATGGTTTCCTTTACTGCTTAAGAGTAAGTTAAAGTCAAAAGATACTTTATTAATTACAATCACAAGGATCACTTTGAAACGTCTGTAGGTAAGGGTGAATTTAGGTGCCAATTCATCCTAACACAAGCCCGAGAAGAACTGGCAAGAAACTAGTCCTGGTCCTAGCGCTTTTTTGCATGATCCATCTTATAACTACCTTAACTACGAAAAACTAATACAAGAGAGTTTATATATTTCAAGTGTGTCGGTTAACTGTCTGAGAGCAGAGCGACAGGAGGCCATACATTCTTATCAATAATATAGTCATTTGTATTATAATACTCATTCTTCAAAAGACTACCCTTTATATGTGCCTTAAATAAGATAATAAAAACAGTGCCTTAAATAAGGTAATAAAAACATATACTGGTGGATGATCAGATTAGAACTTACGAGGACTTACGATCGGAAGGCAGGGCAACTACCACTTGACAACCAGTGTTCAATACAGGCCTAGTCAACCGATACAGTAAGGTCAGTCTTGCTCAACAAAAAATGATTATAAGTTTAACTATAATATCTGTGACAGTTATGATTTGCCCGGAGGTAAAGTTTTAATCGTATTATTAATATTCACATTCCTTAGGTGATTGATCGATTTGGTATTTAAATAAAAATATGTAGGGCAAATCGTTCGATGACTACGGCTACGTCTGTAACTTCTGAGTGATTTATACAATCTTTCCAAAATGATTTAATTAAGGTTAATGGTACAAATGCTAAAATGCTATTTTCTAAAAAAAATTTGGAAGTAAGATAGATAATTGGTTTAGGCGTGACTTTGTAGAAATCCAATACGATTGAGATACTTAATAGGTAGAGCAATATCTAGTGCTATCCCACCAATGTATTCTAGTAATAAATAAATAATCCCGGACATTTCACACAGCATCATCTGGCCCCAAAGTAAGCAGAGCTTGAGCCATGGGTACCTCATGACTGATTTACTTTTTTTTTTAAATACATACATATTATACCCAGACCCGAGATAACGTCTTATCATCGACGATCATACAAACATTAGTCCCGCGGCGGGAATCGAACCCGCAACCTTTTGCGTCTCAGCCGGATCTTAGCCCACTGTGCCACAGAGATCGTCATGAGTTAGACAAAGAGAAATACGACGATGCAACAGGACTGCACAGAAGCTCGTTACGAGAGATGTTGTTTGCGGTGTTAGTGTTTCTTCATTCCAGTGCAGAGCGAGTCAATTATTCCTCAATGTACCACACTGGAGAGGCGAAACATGTTTAAAATTTATTTTGGATAAGTATACTTATGAGAGTAGATTGGCGGGATAGCACTAGAAATTTGTCTATATCATTGAGTAAAATATTTGTCGACTTTCTAGTGTCTCTTATCTCTTATGTGCCTTCGGAGACCTTGACTCCATCCGTCTGGATCAAACAACCATGGCTACTACAATGAAAAGCAGAAATTTGTATTACAAGTTTACTAGATGATTTAGCAACATGATCTTATCCCAATGGGTAAAAAGACTTGCACACATTTAGATCAATCCAAGATAACTTTATTCCTTAAAAATGATCCAGCACTTCTCACCACGTTTATTTCACCTCCTTCCCTCTCTTCTTCTTCTTTTTCTCTAAAAAGATACATCTTACTTTGCGTGCAATCACCAATAGACATGACAGCCAATCAGTTGACACAACTCACGTTTTGCCTCTTCAGCCACGGTTTCATAATACACAGCATATCTGATAGCAAAAGTTTAGAAATACTCAAATTACGCTCTTCATAAAAGCTCTTAGAGAACTCAAACAATGCATTGTAGGTACGGAAACAGCCTTTCAAGAAACAAACTTGCTACATTACCAAACTCCTTAATTGGACCTGCATTTCACAAACAAAGGTATCTCTTACGCAAAGATCTCGATAAAAACAAATAGACCAAGAGATAAACGACAAAAGCGAAACAAGATCTAATCTGCCAGTAGTCAAACGTTAGGTTGGCAATTAGAAATGGAACTCGCCTACCTATTTATCATGATGATCGAATGCAAAACCTTGGGTTATTATTGGCTCATTAAAATTATATAGTTCGGTCTATTGGTGTACTATTAGAAAGCAAGGTCGGCATACTATTTTACGGTGTAAGCGGTACTTACTGTTATGTGGTATAAACATAAGCTGTAGCGATAAAAAATATAATAGATATTTAGAGCTAGGTTAAAAATTACTACATTAAAAATTACTTTTATTTCGCCAAGTCTAGCCAAACCAATATTTTTTCTCTTTAGCTACAACATAAAATAGGCCGAAATGGCCTAAATAGGATCTAATCTAGAAACCAAACAATATATCTAGATAATAAACCTGCAAGCCCCTGCTCATAGCTATATTGTTTCGACTAGTTTTGATCGATAGAACCGGCATTAGTTTTGACAAACGAAGTCATAATCCTTCACAACAGGCGATACGATAATTTGATTTTGACGACAAAACAGCTGTGAAGTTGACTGAGAGAAACGAACATTTTAACTATATTATTGTTCCAATATATCGAAACTGGCTTACTGTCTATAAACGTTGTAATTATCACTTCTTTTAAATATCAAAATATCATATTTAAAGCACGAAAGCGCTCACGCCAATTTAGCCGTTTCTAACAGTTCAACGTTCTTCAAAGTCAGAACTTACTCTTGAAACCGATAAACGATGTATCGGGTCACTAATCGTGCAAACTCCTACTCTAAGCTACATTGTTTCGACTCGCTAAGTAACGACCGACATTACTTTTGACAATCGATAACATAATTTTCCTTATCAGACGATACGATTATATGAATTTGACAATGAAACAACTGTCAATTCGACTGAATTGTACGTAAAATTCAGTTGTATTGACACGACTTTATCGTCATTCTATCGACTTTTCGTATCGATATATCAATATCGGTTCGCAGAGTAAACGCCCTGGATGGGTGCACAACAATTTCATCTGAGCGCTTTTGTTCTTGGAAAGGCACATTAGGCTGTCGGTCACAGTTTTTTAATAGTTTTTGGGCCATGGCGGAGGCTTTTAAGTGACCTATTAACTCTGACACAAGAGTTAACCACTGACATATATAGTCATAAAGTATAGTAAAATACAAGGAAATAGTAGTTATATAATCATACTACTAGTTATATGTCCACACAAAACGTAGAGTTTTAAAGAAGGCGCCAGCTTGATTCGTTTCTGCGCATAGCTTGCAGCACAACCACCTCAGTAGCTGTGTGTGATCCAGATAGAGTCAAGTCACAAAGAGGCTCCGACGACAAAGCCTGAGAACTGGAGCGGTTACCGGTACAAGCTTGCATTTGTCGCGTATCTGTAGCTGTAATACTTGCTGAAATATTAAGGTGAATGTTTAACAACACGGATTCCTCCTTCCTTGGCTGCTTTTTAGACTGGTTTTCATAAATAATGGGTATTTACTTTCGTATGCGTCTCTCGCCAACACTGGTAATGCAGTGAACAGATCGCTTAAAGACCTTCGTCATGGTGTAACAAGTTTTGCAAAGACGGGACCGATAGTTTATCCCTATAAACCACGAAAGTGCTCAGACGAATATATTACTGCTCTAATTCATCTACGTAGATAAAAATAATAATAATAAAAACATTATTGAGAACACTACAGAACAAAGAAGAAATTGTAGCCTTAGTGCATGTACACAAATTAATAGTGTCCTGCAATAATTTGAGTCTTGTGCAATGTCACAAGACTCAAACAAATGAAGGTACAAATCACGCAACAGAATGGTATTTCTTGAAAATAAATTGAACAAGTGCATTTGACCACAGTGAAGGCTTCGAAGTCAGCAAGTTTAAGAATGACTAGTGGTGAAGTCCAAAACCAATTGAACAACATCTAATTAACAGCAAAAAAAAATATTTATTTTATTTAAGGTTTACAAATCAGGGATTTACTCAAAATCTAGTAAAGCCTCCGTGATAATTAACTTTGTAATTTAATTATATATCCAACTATTTTGTAAAACATTTCGGGTTTCTCCAATGACCTGCACCAAAAATGCACACTTTAAAGCTGAATATGTATCAAACGATTCACTCTATTGAAAGACTGTCTAAGAAAACTAATACTATCCTTAAAAGACCTATCCAACGATATGCGACACGATCAGGTAGTGTAATAGAAATCAACCTCACTTTTCATGTGAAAGGTATCCCTAATTACCGTTTTTAGGGTTCCGTAGCCAAATGGCAAAAAACGGAACCCTTATAGATTCGTCATGTCTGTCTGTCTGTCTGTCTGTCCGTCCGTATGTCACAGCCACTTTTTTCCGAAACTATAAGAACTATACTGTTGAAATTTGGTAAGTAGATGTATTCTGTGAACCGCATTAAGATTTTCACACAAAAATAGAAAAAAAACAATACATTTTGGGGTTCCCCATACTTAGAACTGAAACTTAAAATTTTTTTTTTTCATCAAACCCATACGTTTGGGGTATCTATGGATAGGTCTTTAAAAATGATATTGAGGTTTTTAATATCATTTTTTTCTAAACTGAATAGTTTGTGCGTCCCCCCCCCCCCCCCTGTAACTTCTAAAATAAGAGAATGATAAAACTAAAAAAAATATATGATGTACATTACCTTACATTACCATGTAAACTTCCACCGAAAATTGGTCATCATCAAAGTTAATCAGCAAGTTACAACAACTACAAGAACTTTTATATTGTGTTACTTGCTGCTAAGGGTTCACCTTCATGGGCGAGTCCGACTCGCACTTGGTCGCTTTTTTTAGTTTAAGTTCAAGAACAAGTTTAAGGACAGACAGCGGATTTAGAAGGGTTGCTTGCTTCTGAATTTCGGAACCCTAAAAATAGATGGTCTTGTTTTGCTGGGAAAATAAGCTGACGAAACAACCAGCCCTAAAATGTTGTATTATCTCCAAACTAAACAAGTACTCGTAATTCAAATTATTGACACATTTGTGTAGGTTTGTTATTTGATTGCGCTAGGTGTAAATGTTAATTACGATTGCTGAGACAAATCTAGAGACAGGTACAAATGCATTATAACGAGTTATTGTGGAATACGAATTTATAATGAACAATAAAGACTAGTTTAGACAAGACTAGAACAAGATTAGTCGCAAAACAGAGAAGTGACATTGCATTAAATTGCATATCTTCTATGTATTCTTAGCGTTAGCTCAAGCTTAAGGTAAGAAACAACCACTGTTTTGAGATACAGCAACATTACAGTATAACTTATGGCATTTCTAAGTGTTGCATGTATTATTTCTATGTATATTATATGAGTACTTGGGAAAACCACCTATAAATCTTCTTTATAAATAAATCAATCCCTTTAATACTGGCAGCGTCTCACAAACTGTAATAAAATCATTGAAAAATGTGAATTTTAACGCGAGCTTCATTATAATTCCTGTCATGCAGGCCTCGCATAAATCGAACCGCAAATGCCAATATCGAGTTTAAAGATTTCATACATTTTAACGTCAGGAAGCGGAGAGGAACTACTTACGGTGAGCTAAGGCATTATTTAAATACTACTAAAGAAATCCACATTAAAGGTAACCAAAAAAGGTAACACTTACAAAACCGTTAAATTTGGATATTGGAATTAGATGGGACTTATTTTAAGAGTGAATAAATTGATGCCCTTAGCTTGCCTTAGCCCTAACCTTACCTGTACCTGCTTACCAGTATTTGATAAATGTTAACATCAGGTAGCGTAGAGGGTGGATGTCAGGAGTATGTTTTTTTTAATTAAAACTTTATTAGCACAATATAGTTTGTACCTACTGCGACATGTTCCTATTCATCTTTATTTGTAACAGCACCATCATCGTCAAATCGCAAGATCGATCTGTTTTTAGTTACCGTGGTTATGGATGAAAGTTGGCTTGTCTAGAAAAGCCCTAAGAGGTTACTAAGGAAATGTAAATGTTGTGTTTCGAGATTGGAGGTAGAATATATTTCGACATGAAATACAAAAATGGTATGATGTATTTTTCAAAGGTTTGAAACTGTTTATCCAAAAAATCGAATTTCAAACGTCTTTACCGCCAAAAGCTGAGTAAACTTTCATGCTGCAGATCCATAAAACCATAATAAGATACTAAAAACTTTGTACTATTAAATTTAAAGTAGCGGAACTCCTTGAAATTCGCTCACGTAATGTAGTTTTCTTAAATTAATCTTTCTAGCTGCATCTACTTGGTAAAATACTTAGCCCATACATACCGTAAACTATGCAGGGTCCTATTCCATTGCTTGAGACCTTTTGATGGTGTCTCAAAATTTAAATAAAGTGACAAGTGATTGAAATATAGAATTGACATTTATAAGTAACATAGCTCTTCAAATTAATTCGTATTTCTCGTGTTATTTTATGTTTTATTGGGTACTGGCAGCGGAATTTTAATCAATAAAATATGACACGAGTGTAGATATTTGAATTTTAAGTGTATCGTGTTTTTTTGTATGACGAGGAATCTAAAAAAAATTTAAACAGCCAAAAGTCAAATTCAAAGTCAGAAGATACTTTATTCAATACAAGTCAGAGCGTGCATATTTTGTAATAACATACGAGTAACTCATCAAGCCCAAGTGTGCTTCATGGGTATATACTCATCCTAGACTGCAATAGTAAATTTCAGAATATTTTAAAATGATTAAGATTAAGTAGGTTTTTTTAGCAGTTATAGCTACCTGGAAATAATGAATTGCCTTTCACTAAAAGCAAAGCTTATTGAATACAACACCACGAATGCTAGAAATTATGTTTACAGGTACCTTCTCGACGCTTATATTCAAAGTGCTAGCTCCTATTTCCGCTCGGCGTGCGATACAAGAGAAACCTTTCAAACTAGGAACAATTCTCAAAGTAACATTAATATAACAGCCGTCGCATTGGCTCTAACATTGAAGTGTGCAAATAATACATGAACAATTTTTCTTCTATCATGTCAATGTTATAACATGTGCACGAAAGGAGCCTCTCTTGCGCACTTAAATCCTTTCACCGTACTGGTTCGAGAACTAGTGACACGAGAAGAAGAAGATCATATTTAGCCTCTGATCTAAATAGCGTTAGTTGAATTTAACTTAACTTTAAAAGATACGTCTTAAGACGAATTATATAAATAAAAATAAATCCACAAACCACCCAAAATCGTGGCCAGAAACCACAAAGGTTTGGTCACAAACGTGTGCTGACGTTGCAATCTACTGCAATTAAAAGTTCCTTCGAGTTTGTTTACGAGTGCACCTTTCGGCTAAAATTTGCCAAGTTGTCCCAGTTACTGGCTATGCACATCTTACAGACCTGAGGTGTGATCCATTTGTAGCGGAAGCGGATATTAGAAGTTTGACTTAGCGGATAACAAGGACGTGACATTTCTGTTATCTATATTACGTGAAGCAAAAACTTTGTACCCCTTTTCACGAAAATTGCGCGGACGGAGGAGCATGAAATTTCGCACACTTATAGTTTATATAGAGAAGGAGTGCAGAATGCTAATATTTTTTTTAATTATGCATAAAAAATACATTAATTATGAATTAATTATGGTCGAATTTCGACCAGTGGGCGACCACTAGTTTAAATAATACTTTCCGTAATAACGCTAAACTTACTCGTATTCGGCAAGAGTCTGTAGAAACCAGGTTGTGATGTTTTAGATATACGAGTGTATATTTTTCTTCTTCGCAGCTGTAACGCTATTGACAGGGAACGTGGTCGCTTAAGAATTTTATAAATAAATTAAGATTTTTTTTCGGTTATACATAGATGTAGTTTTTGTTCATAGGTCCGCCTAGTGTGCACAAAGTTTAAGTTTGTCGTTTATCACAATGGACCTGGAAGTTTGAGTTCGGAGGTCTTGCTTCAATATTGTACGAAGTTTCTGGAAATGTGTGGCATCCGTAGCATGTTATCATGTTCACATTCTACGAGATAGGAAAGTACTTGAACATTTATTTATGTATCGCACTATCTTCAATGTAGGTTGTGGTAGGTTGATAATTTAAGATACTTAAATAGTGACTCTATTTCACTATTAAATAATCTTAAATTATTCAGCGTTAACATAGCTACTTAAGCGGGATGCAGACATTTGTAGACATTTTGTGATAATAATTCCTTAAAACCATAAACTAAAAATAATAATAATAATTCTGGACATTTCACACACCATCATCTGGCCCCAAGGTAAGCAGAGTATTATGGGTACCACATGACTGATATACTACTTACTTATATAGTTTTCTTTTTTGTAAATACATACATATAGTACATAGAAACACCAGACCCGAGACAAATACTTGCAGATCAAACAAACTTTTGTACCGCGACGGGAATCGAACCCGCAACCTTCTGCGTTTCAGCCAGCCCTTAGCCCACTGCTCCACAGAGGTCGTCAAGAAGTGATAATCATTGAAGAAATAGTTGTTTATTATGGACAATATTTTAGCCTGTCTATGATATCTTACAATTTTTCTTCAATAAATAGAATCTTCCATAATGTATAAGTTTAAGTGAAGCCTACTTCAAAACTTACTCTCCAAAACTATGATTGATTCTCTTTAAACTCTAACCCATCTTCGCAAACATTAAGCTCCTAATAGTCAAACAAGTCAGTGAAATTGTTCAACCAATTAATAGAGACTTACGAAGAGCTATTTTAAGCTCCTTTTAGTGAACACAAACTCAGTGTGCACTTATAATAAACTACTTAGAATATCACTTTATTTGGCAAAGTTTTTGAGCTCTTGTGGGACCTTAAAAGTGCTCCGATATTGCTTCTAAAGTTATGAAATATTATCTCATACATTGTCTACACTTGCGCCAAGCGAGTTGTTCAGACTTTGGGAATTTATATTAGGTCTGTATTTTGAATTTCGACGGTAATGGACGTGCTCAAAGAGCTTTTACATTAGAACTGAATGTTTTATTTAAGAATTTAAATAACCTAACAAAGAATTTGCAGGGTTATAAGATTTCTTCACAAGTTACTAGTAACATATGTGTGAAATTAATTGTGGTCACTAAACATTACCATATCTTTCTTCTAATACGATATATCCTTAGTCATTGATTAAAATTAGTAAGGGACAGTAATAACATACAATTTATTTAAAAGTACATTTTTTTACGTTGATTATTTTGTTGTACATGCTACCAAAAATTATAACTAACAAATGCTAACAAAATTTTCGTTACAATAAACGTATTTCAGAAGTGGTCTTTATTGAATAATAAATGTAAACCACCCATAGTGTTAAGAAGCAGGTGTGCTTTAAATAATTGAACGTTTTCCAATAACACGAAAGCCTAGCCATCAATCGAATTTGAACGAAAATGCTTTATTTTTGGGCGGTAGGTCAAAATTTTACGCTATATTACGATGTTTCATTTCATTAAAACCTTTTTGGCAAAGCGGGCTACTGAACAACTGAGCTACAAAAATAACGAGTTTAATTCCCTTGGAGTATTTTCATATACTCACGAATTTGTTAGTGTTTTCTGCGTCTGATTATCAATCTGATAATCAGCCATAGGCTTTGACGTATGATTCGACAGACTTCTAAATATAAATGCAAAGAAATTGCTTTATTAAATTGATTTTAAATAAAATCGTAGTAGATAAAACGATGTATAAAACACGATGTATAACGATTGCTGAAATCTTGACACAGTTCCACATGAACTAATATTATACTATCACCTCGAGCACAAATCAATATTACAGTAGACAATACAAAATCTCCCAAATAGGTACCCAAAGGCTATTAGGTTCATAAAAGTGGCATCGCCGTTATAAAATATATTTTTCAATAGTCAAATTGCTGCATCGGCGCAGGTCACAAATCTTATACGATAAATTAACTATATCGATAATAAACTAACTATCGTTGTAATTCTCACTCAATTCTCGTAATCATCTAAATACTTACATGTATAAAGTAACGCAAACCTTAATTTGTACCTTACTAGTTAGTTCGTATATATAACCTTTGACTTTGTAAAATTACAGTACTCTTTGCAAAAAACTGTCTTTCCGAGAACATTGAATTGAAATCCATTGGTAGAAGATACAGAGTTTGATAGGCCGCCGCAAATACATATTGTACATTATGCTGTCGATGTGTTGTGTTCAAATGGTTGACGCTAAGTTAATGGATTTACTCGTATCTCATCTGTTTCAAACAACAAGATCATAATTTGTGCTACTTATTCTCATTATTATGTCTCTAGTTATTGTGAACCAGTTTAGTGAATGGAATAAAACGCACCTAAGAGGCACCTTTCGTGCACTTGGCACATGTTTTCGAACTCTTTAGGTACGACGTGTCGGTTTCCTCATGATTTGTGCTGGCCTACAATTAGTAATCTCATTAGTTATCAGTAAAGTATCGGTTTTTATATATCTATTAGATCTTATAAAGTTTTTTGGTCACTATTTTCCCATACATAATATAAATAAATCTATTCTTTTGAGAAATGTATTAACATTTATTTACGAATATTCATTACAAAAACAATTATAAAATATAATTATATAACACTTTGAGTGATGATTTCTACGTGGTACTGATCCCAGATGAGTGCTGCTTGGAGACTGATGATGGAAACGACTGCGATAGTCTTAAAATTTTTGGGGATTAGTCCCCCTGCTGACTAACAGAAGAGCTAGCAATAGAGAAGGAAAACTTGAAACAAGCCCGGCTCGGTGCCAGCCGTTATGCACCTGCAACCGCACCGACACCGCATGTACTGATTCGTCTTTCCTGCGGGTCCTGTCGGCAAGGTCGAGAGCTAACATTAAGGCTTACCTAAGTGCACGAAAGGAGCCTCTGAGGCGCACTTTAATTCTTTACCACACTGGTTAGAAATAACTAGTGACAGGATAAGAAGAAGAATTACAAAACCCGACAGAATAATATAAAATAAACGTGAAACAGTAGAACTGTCTTAAGATCTCATCTGATCAAGTTGAGGAGCCTATTGCGTTTTCAAAATTATTTCACGGCGTCTGAAAAATCGCATGGCTTCTATCTGACCCAGCTTACTAGCATGGCAATGCAGCTAGTGTCTTGTGGATACTACACTCTGATAGTAACTTTGGAAAATGTATCTGTTGACATTATCCAAGTAGGTACACAGGGAAAATCGCAAAAACACCCATTTTTGTTCTATCTTTCTAGGTTTATTCTAGGTTTATCTGCACAAAGCTAGCTTTAATTTCTCTCAACATAAAGTCACCATCATAATATTAATTACGCAATTTTAGACCGTACATTTTATTGTGACTGATTGAATTTTATTCACCCGCCGTTTAGTATCGTTGTGTGTAATCATCTATACTTAAGTGAAAGGTACAATACGTAAGTTGGCATTTTATTTGTCACGTATTGTGACACCATTGGTATTTGGTCGTTGCGGTGGCCGTGGTAATCTTAAATCGCGATCTGTGTAGTTATTTGTTTCTCAATGTTTTAGCTATCAATTCATACAGTTGATTTCAGTTTATATTTTGCGCAAAAGTACATTCAGATGTTAATGCAGGTTTAAGTGTAAGTAAGTGTAAGTAAGTAAGTAAGTGTTTTCATTTTAGATAACAGTTTTTACTGTATTTAGGATCTAGATTAATTGTACGAACAAATGGAGGCCTATATTCTTAGAAGGTGAATGTTTAAGTATAGAGGGCTGTGGATTGTTATTGTTACCGTTGAGTTATTTTTATTGTGCATAATGGCCATACGCAGTGTTTCAATATAAGCTCCAATTATCCAGCACCTTATACCATGCGTTTATAAATCTCAATAATAATTATGTACAAATTTTTATTTCTCCTATTTAGTCATGACAATTTTCCTCTACCTACTTATTATTTCTTCCACAAAATGGAATGGATTTATATTTCACACTTATTTACTTCTAGGAACAACATAATGAGGGTTTAAAGTATTTAAGGTTGAATACCTACGCCAACAATATTTGCCTCGAGGCGAAATATTTTAAAAACTTCAATCTACAAAGAAAATTCTTCTGATCATGACAGAATAAATCATCTACCTTCAAGGAACTTTGAACCTTGGTGCTTTAATTATAAAGTCAAGTTTATTGTTAAGTAGAAACAGATGGTGGAACAAAAACCTGTTAATTACAAGCGACTTTTGCAATACTAGTTCAATAATTGGTTGTAGGGCGCGCGACAGTGTAAGCAAAAAGTGTTACAAAAACATTGTTGCTCATCTTGATACCAGAACTTGTTGATTAAAAGACTAAACAGACAGAAGGGACAATAAAGTACTTTCAGTTCCTTCAAAAAGTATATATCAAACTTACACCTATAAAAAAAAAAAAAAAAAACGTAAATTTGAAACAAAAGTCTCAGTGGAAATTACAAGAAATTGCGTCTGTAATTTCAGAACTAATTTTACCTTTTTGCACTCTCCACCATCCCTTTGTCCCAGACTGTTGAGACTCAAGTTTCCTCTCAGTCATTGAGCTAATTTTCCACTCAAGTGTAATCCATTCTTTGCGTTTGGGAAAATTCAATAACTTGTGGTTTTAAATTCGAATATTGTGAACCAATTTCAGTGAAATAAATTAAATCCTACGACATTTTTGATATTGTTCTGTAGCTTTATCGTATCTGCGTAATATTCTCTATCCCTTAGCAATGGTTCCGAGCATCGTTCGTCAGCTGCCATCAAGGACAGCACAATATATCGAGACAGTGTTCTTGCAGACAATAATTATTGTCTTAGACCAGACAGTCTAGAGCTCTATGTTTAAAAGAGCTATGAAGGGAAACTTAAGGGTTGTCAGGGGTACAGTCATGTTGGTCACGTGCTCAGTAATTATAGCTTAGAGCACAAACAGCGAGCCGTGACGTGATAGTGGTAAATTACGTACGAGTATGCGAAGGAGGATGGTTGAGATTTCACTATGCTGTGTTACTTATTAAATTGTTGAGTATATATTTAGTACTACATACACATTCCATTCCTTGATCAGCAATTTCTACCTGTGACTTTCCAATGATATTAACGAATTACGAAAAATGATAAAGTACCAAAAAGCACCATATAAAAACTTTTTTAACCGTCCTCACACAAGCAGTAGGTTTACAATTCTGTTGTATTTATTTTAAATTAAGTCTGTTTTCTTTGTTTCGTTTTTATTATTCATTTACATTTGAGTGACAAGAACAGACTATGCTTAAACAACAAGCAAGCTAGTCATTACTGTATCTGGTCTGTATCTGTGGCTGGCCTGTCTGCTCAGTTGGTAGTAGCCCTGCCTTGTAGGCTGCAGGTTGGGCGTTCTATTCCCTGCCAGGTCAAATATATTTTTTATATACTATATACTATATAAGTATTATATCAATCATTTTGTCAACATGCTTAGTTTGGAGATAGATGGTGTGTGTGCATTGTCCACAAATATTGTACTGGTTGTCTGTAACACAGTGTGAACTAACACAGAAACTAATGCATCACTAACTCTGTTACTTACAAAAAATATTTGAAATAAAACATTTTGTATTTGTTAATTTTTATTTTGTATTGTTTTATTGTTGTGATTAGCAGATAGACGAGTAGTCTACTATCAACATAAAAATCTATTTGCAAAACATAGGAAAGTACACGTGCAGATAAAAAAAGCTTTTCCATTTTATTACTCCATCGATGTATACGGTTGACTACATAGAAATAATAAACAATGATCAAGGTGCTCACAAAAACTTGCTTTGAGCGAGTTATTTATAGTCGCGTCGCATCCTCTGTAAATTAAATATTATGTATGCCTTGTCCGCCTAATTAAAACTCGATGGTGCAAAAAAGCTTGAAGCCACGTTTTGCAATTTTAATCAGAAATCTGCCTTTTACATCTGCCGTATGAATTAATTTATCAATAACTTTGTGTCTCTTGTGATCACTCATGCAAGTGCTATTCCATTCTATCACTAGTGGTAAACACATGTAGTCTATTAGTCTAGTCTAGTTTGAATTCAATTCAGTCATGCACCATGTTTTCTAATCGAAAAAATATATGCGCTATACCAGTACTCTGAAACGGGGATGGAAAAAATCGTGAGAAAACCGGCATGTCGTAAAACATAAAACATTTGAAGACATGTGCTAAGTGCAAGAAAAGAGCCTTTGAGACGCACTTACCATTCATCACACTGGTTCGAAATAACTAGTGACACAATAAGAAAAAGAAGACTGGTGAATGACAAATTCTACCACAGCCAGTGGCTACGCACGCATGTTACCTACATCAATGTATGTATCCAATGTATTTTCCCAATGAACAATCTATCTCGTTACCCAATTCCATTAAGTACCCATAGAAACCGTAACAAAGAAACAGAGACGCTTTCGATTTTAAAATTATAAAAAAGCTTATAATGAACTATAAAAAACACTCAAACAACTAGAATTAAAGAAGCTTGGATAATGTTACGCTCTTTTGTGTTCATGTTTGAATTGAACTGTTTTTCTTCTAGCCAAAGTGTTTCAGTGCAATTTTCTTTTTATCTACATTGTTGCTTTGTCGGCTATTTTGCCGCGCTTGCAAAATTATTTAAATAACATAGATCAATTATGTTATTGCTTCGTAATTTTTTATCCGCATCACTGTCATTCATTACATTGAAGCCTTCATGCGCATACCAGTTAAACTAGGTACCTATCCATGTCTATTTCACTTTATAATCGTGTTCTTTGATAGATAGAATAATAATTGGATGCGAGAACTTTGAATTCTGACGAAACAAAAGCAGTTTTTTTGCCATAGCCCACATGGAAATTAATGTATAGAAAAGAAGGATCTCGGTAAAGCAGGAATCAAAGTGCACCCACGGATGCTTTATTCATGCGTAAAGAATAGGACTCTCACGCAATGGCTTTAAGTTTCAATATCGCTCAAATGCGTGCCACAGATGCACTAGTATTTAGTTCAGCTATGTCTTGAGAGAAACTTCTATACGCATACAGTTACTCTTAATCTATTTTTCATTTACCAAGTGCAGACAAAAATAGAACTAAATATGTAAAAAATTGTATCTTTTATTTACTTAAATAATAATAATAACAATGCCGGACATTTCACACAGTTTCATCAAGCCCCAAAGTAAGCTGAGCTTGTGTTATGGCCACATGACTGATATACTATTTGAAATACATACAAATTATACAAAGAAAAACACCTAGACCCAAATACTTGCAGATCATACAAACATTTATCCCACAACGGAAATTGAACCTTCAAGCTTCTGCATCTGTAGGATACAGTCAGTTCAATTAAGGTCCGTATTCCGTAAATATATCACTGTATGAAACTGTTTGTTTATTCGATGTTTGGAATATCCTGGCCCCTGTTAAAAGAGTCGTTTGCAAAGTCAATGACATAACGTACAGAATGCAGTGATTCACGACTCTTAAACGAGTATTATTGAATAGTACACTATTACACTACTATTACTATTATTATTACTATTCTTTAGATCACAGGAACACCTGACCCCGGACGTGATCTTCAATGGTCAGTTTAGAAGTCCATAAACCGATGGCGGACCCAAGTCGGCCGCTGTAGAGAAACCATGTGCAAATAGGGCTATCGGGACTCTGCTTGTGCCCAATCCGACTGCGGAGCTCCCATCCAAACAATGTCTCATTTACTCGTCTGCCCCTTGTGCCCTTACACCTGCAAAAGGGATGACCTAATGGACGCCACGGACGATAGAGTGAGGGTGGCAATATTCTACTCTAACCTAATCTAGTTGTATTCATTGACAAGCAAGAAGAAGAATTGAATAGTTTCTAAAAAGGAATAATTGACAAGAATGCTTGTAACGTTTGTTTGTTTGAAAATTAATGCCCACAGTCTGACTTACGTAAGATCGCAATCGCTTATAACGTAAACCTGTCCACAACAATGTTTTATTCAGTCTAGATTCAGACACCACACTCGTAAGTGGCGCATTGTGAAGCTAAACAAACTGTAACGCGGTCGCTCAATGCACACAGGATGGTCATAATTTCTGTGAAATATTTATTATATTTCAACCTCTGTGGCGCTGTGGCTTAAGATCCGGCTGAGACGCAAAAGGTTGCGGGTTCGATTCCCGCCGCGGGACAAATGTTTGTATGATCTGCAAGTATTTTTCTCGGGTCTGGGTGTTTCTATGTATAATATGTATATAAAACAAATATAAGTAGTATATCAGTCATGTAGTACACATAACACAAGCTCTGCTTACTTTGAGGCCAGATGATGCTTTGTGAAATGTCCTGGATTATTTCATGCTGGATTGGAATTAGTGAAAGTCCGTTTGGCGACATTGAGCACATAATTTTAACTTTTGCAAATAGCCTTATTCGCAGAATCATTTAATCTGTTCTCAAGAGGAAATTATACTACAAAATGGTTTAGGTATTATAACACATCTGTCGTATGTTTAATGATGTTTGGATGTCTGTTAACTACTTTTGAATTATAGTACTAATATAGTTATAATAATAATTTGCTTACTACTAACCCTTCCTCACTGTAATTATAGTTTTGACACCCTTTACTCATTTCCTTATTATTCACACCAACTGCTTCCGATTTAGCGGGGTAGTTCATTTGTCAATGAGACAAAAGATATTTCATGGTCGCACTACAGGTAGCTTTTATTGATGTGTAACATTTTTCATCTTGCTTTCCTGCAATCTGTGGGAGTGCTTTCGTGAAAAGGGACGGAAGTGTGTAACAAGAAGCCGGCGCGCAAAATCCAATATTTAATTAGACCAATGAGCGCGCGCGGTGTTAGAGTTGGCCATCAGATGGTACCAACCTATTTTCCGAGAGGTTGGTACTGTCAGCAAAAAGTGTGTAATTGTGTGTGACGAAAAAGAGAAAGGGAAATAGAGAAGAAGGACGCATCAGTTGCGCTTAACCTACAGTGTTGTGTATAAAGAGTAGTGTTGTATAAACTCTACACTTTATACACAACACTGACGACCTCTGTGGCGCAGTGGGCTAAGATCCGGCTGAGACGCAGAAGGTTGCGGGTTCGATTCCCGTCGCGAGACAAATGTTTGTATGATCTGCAAGTATTTGTCTCGGGTCTGGGTGTTTCTATGTATAATATGTATGTATTTACAAAAAAAAAGTATATAAGTAGTGTATCAGTCATGTGTGGTACCCATAACACAAGATCTGCTTACTTTGGGGCCAGATGATGCTGTGTGAAATGTCCGGGATTATTTATTTTATTATTTATTTATAAACTAATTCAGGATATAATATTTATGTTGCTTATTACCAAGGTAAGATGTCAGATGTTACACATCATAATGCAACTACTGTAAGCCTCGCTCGTTTTTTATTGAATGCTCTCGATAAGTGATTTTGAAATAGAAAGCAGTTTTCTTTCTTACTATACATTTTACTAAAACGCGTCCCAGTGGCACTATTTGTAAGGTATTTTGAAATCGTGTCCCTGCGAAACCGTGTCAGTCCGGGATGTAGCCATTTACTTACTCTGTTGTCCATAATAGGCTCTTTTTTACATCAAAGTAGTAGCTTAGGCTTTGTATTCTTGTACCTATTGTCGTCACCCTCCAAAAGGTCTTGTAACTTCTGTTATTTCCCTCAATTGACCGTTGCGTTGTTGCACACCCTTGACGGATTTATACAGAAAACAGGTTGTTGCCGACCTGGACAATATTCATTGATACCATAAGATGTAATTTGTTTTTTATCGATAATTTGGTATTACGGAAGATTAGTGTTATTTGTAACACATGCCATTAGAATTGAAACAGAACGTAAGTCATTCCAAATTCAAAAAGTTGATGGAAATACATCTTGTCATAACTGTTGCAATTAAACTAATGGTCGAAATAAGGTCTATAGTAATAGGTACCTACCAAATCCTCTGTTGCGAGTCGACACTGATGGCAATTTATAGTAATCAAGAAAACCTAGCTATACGGCGAAGCTATTCTATAATGTCAATGATAATGAACTTGTATTTGTGACTATGTGTTTCAAATGTCAAAGTATTTCTAATTTGGAACAGTGGGTGTAAATCAGTTTCTAATAGCGATTTAATTGTTGACTGATTCCTGTAACCGTTTTGTGTGCAAATTATTATTCACATCAACCAGTTCCTGTGTCGAATACATAGCAAACTTTTTAATTTGCAGTTGGGTAAAAAAAAAACTTTTTTACAGTTGGGTAATTCAAGAAAATATCTAAGTAATTATAGGTTGTTCGTAATTTACTTGTTCCGGTCTGTAGATACCGACATCTGTTTGACAATAACTGACATTAATGTTGTTTTACTGCTTTATAATGTTAAAAAATCTGGGGACCGCGGTACTAAACCAAAGTCAAAACGATATTTTTGACTTATTTCGTACAGCGCTAATCACTGTAAAGGAAACGATTTATCTCTCTAATTTTGATTATACGTTGGTCTAACGTTGCGCGATCGCGTTATTTTTGATAGTGCTTTCAAACGAACGTTTTTGATTTAGTACCTACATCCTAGTAGTCTGTGCATAGAGTAATACTAGGTAGTTCTATATATTAATTTGTTCTATTGGTAAAATTTAAGATTTAATCGTTCAAGTAGAATAGCGCGGTACCATTTTGACATTCATATAAGATATATCCAAACCTTTGCCAAAACCAATCCGTTCATTGACAATTACGTTGACAAATAGCGCGAGCGCCCTACTGGTCATTTAACTAAACATTTGTGGGTTGCCACATACAAGAACTTACCATACATATTAACAACCAAACTAGTTTTAGAAATAATTAATTATATAAAACACTATTAAAACAATTTTTAGTGGTCTTAAAAATTATGGTCAGTAAAATCAACGCCACAGGAGTCTAGCAGCATGGCAGCAAAATCTTTTAAAATATATAAATTCACTAAATCAGTACAGCCATGACACCATTATCAATTATCAATAACCATCCTTTACTACTTAGTATAGAAAATTTCAAGCTGTTTACCACAAATTCACATTCAACGTCAATCAAATTTAAATTCCAAATAGCTACAATACCAAATCAACTTCTATTACGCAAATATAATTCTTCGCAACAATAAAACTGCCCATCGACCGCGTTATATAAGTTTTATTACAAAACAGACATACGAAAGCCACTTATAATTATATCTCAATGGTACTTATTACATCGGCCTTGTCAAAGTATGAAACGGTAGCTGGAATAACAATAACATAATCAAACCGTTGTTGCAAGACGCAGAAAATAAAATACACACAGTCAAAAAAAACCGTAGCACGACTGGATGTTTCAATGTTTTACTCACTCACATCGACCAACTAGCTGATTTTAATTTCGATTAGTTTTAGTTTTGAGATAGGTTATGATCTAGAATAGGGCAGAATGCTTTTTATCCCAAAAGGCAAATTTTGTCATCCTTGTCAAATATTGTACCCAAACGAAGCAAATAATATTAAATAATAAATACTGGTGGATAATGTACTCAACTCCATCGACGACCTCTGTGGCGCAGAGGGCTAAGGTCCGGCTGAGACGCAGAAGGTTGCGGGCTCGATTCCCGCCGCGGGACAAATGTTTGTATGATCTGCAAGTATTTATCTCGGGTCTGGGTGTTTTATGTATAATATGTATGTATTTACAAAAAAAGAGCATTTTAGTAGAATATCAGGCATGTAGTACTTATAACACAAGCTTTGCTTACTTTGGGGCCAGATGATGCTGTGTGAAATGTCTGGTATTATTATTATTATTATTATTATTATTATTATTTAATATTATTTGCTTCGTAGCTTGGGGCACAGAAGGTAGAGCTACTAACAACTGAGCTGACTGGCCAGTAAAAAAAAAGTCACGGGTCATTCTTGATTTCTTGACTAATGATTTCTAATAAAATGGTAGAATTTTATTTATCATAGATATGAACAGAATTATATAAATTTATTTAAAATCCGTTGCAAACTGTTAAGATATCTTAGAACCGTTTAAAACGATCTATAGATAGCTCAACTGATCCAGATCACTGCCACAGGTCAGGGTCCCCAAGTTAAACTTTATCACTAGTTTAACTCCTCGCTAAATAGATCACTCAAAATATTATTTTTCTACTTATAATGAATGGTTAAAGACCTCAAAACTCATCATCAACTTATTTTATATTATCCCATTCAGTCTCTTTGAATCAAAATCAAAGTTTGCATTTGAGACTGAACTCGCTGGCTTCAAATAATTCTAACTCACTGATTGTCCAAGTTCTGTAACCTGAAACCTCATCAAAGTTGAATGACAATAACATTCATCAAACTCTGTCCAAAACATGCACAACCATTAATTATCCAATAAGAGGTATAAGAGGTATATTTATCGCAAAATACAGTTTTCAAACAAGATTTACTGATATACTCGTATTAAACTATTCATTTCTACTGACCAATAAAAAGACAGGCGTTTTTACGATGCATCTACTATGCTACATCGAATCATAAAGATATGTTTTCTTTAGAAGGGTTGACGTCTATGTAATGACGGTGTCTGCTTTCGTTGAGGCTTTATGAAACTGCATTCTGATTCCAGAATCAAACTCAAGGTGAGTTACTTCAAGATTCCAGAGGTTGTAGATTGATAACTTGTTTCGTTTTGCTAAGTCAATTGTTGTAGAATGACATTCATTAAGTGGTCAGAAATACAGTTGTAGAGTTCTTTGACCGTCGCTTAAGGGTGATCGTTTACCTTAGGTCTTTGAGTTCGTTCCATTTTAGTCATAATACGTTACTTTAAGAGATTTAAAGGTTTAAAACAGATCTATTGCAGGCACAAACATTTTACCTGGAAAGCTTTCCTATATAGTGGTTGTAAACTTATACGTAATTTTGACATAAAAATGTCTAGTTTGAAGTTTGATCCTTAAACTGATGTGAAGCTGACAAAATGGTGAAACTAACGAACGAACATCTTGTGATTTAATTTTTTACTTAGTATAGAATATAATATATTTTTATTGTACACCTTATTAAATAAAACACAAAATAATAATTAATATATCGTACAAATACTTAAGTGATACAAACCACCTCTATGACGATCTCTGTGGCGCAGTGGGCCAAGGGCCGGCTGAGACGCAGAAGGTTGCGGGTTCGATCCCACTTCGGGACAGATGTTTGTATGATCTGCAAGTATTTGTCTCGGGTCTGGGTGTTCCTATGAATAACATGTATGTACATATGTATTTAAAAAGTATATATGTAGTATATCAGTCATGTGGTACCCATAACACAAGCTCTGCTTACTTTTGGGCCAGATGCTGTGTGAAATGTACAGTATTAAAAAAAAAAAAGCGTAGCCATATTGCTTGAGATCGATCTCTTTCTAGCATGGATGGAAAATATTCTATGGCGATGACTTCATCAAACGTGACGCTGTTATTATTCAGACATCTGAGATCTTAGGTAAAGAGCTAACTAAACCCTAAAGATCTCTTACATAGCAAAGAAGGCTTTACAACTAAAGTTTGCAGCTGTAGTTTTTATTCGAGTTTGGTATTTGCGTGTCCGTGTGTATCGCAACGGTAGAACAGATCTATTCACGCAACAGCATCATCACGGACCCTTTCAGATACAGAGTACGCCGATAGCTAAAGACAAAGTACAATCGCGGTTTAAAAAACAACTGTTAATTACTTTTAATACTGGTCGGTAAAGTTCATTTTAGTTTAATAGGGTTAACTTTAAGGTGGTGTTCATGTTCTTGCGTCTACTGACAAAAGCAAAAAATCGTTCCGTTACAATGAGTGTAACGGGACAATGAGCGTAACGGGACAATGAGTCATACTTTTTCGTGCGTGCTGCCGGTGTTCATCGATTTATTAGACGTTGTCACGTCAAAAAACGATTTGTGGAATAGCAGGAGTCTGATTGATTAATTCTGTTCACTTACTTCTTGCGTCTGTTATTTGTGTCATCTGTTCTAGTAGCTACTAGAGCAGATGACACAAATAAAAGACGCATTTGCTCTAGACTTTGTTCTAAAACAATGTTATCAAAATTTATCACTATTTTAGAATAGAATGGAAAATATTTAGTTAACGGCACATAATAAATACAGTGCGAATATAACATAAAGAAGTCTATATACAGTGACGAAAAAAGGCCGAAAAAAGAAAAAAAGGCTACCACTGAGCATATAATACAAAAGTGTGAAGGTTGCTGTATCGCTGGTATTCAGTGGCGCCATCATCATTTTGTGATTATATTCTAACATGAAGTTGCATAGTTTTACTAATATTAACCAACTCAACTTAAATTGGCATGCTTCTTGCAAAGATGGCCGCCTGCCATCTATCGAGGACTTCCGTTAAAGCTAGTGCGGTGGTTGAATCAGCTGAGGACCTCAAAAGGCGCAAATATGTCAGTCTTGATAGGGCCTACATAATTGAGCCTTTTAAAGTCGAGACCCTGGGCCCGTGGGGAGCCCAGGGCCCGTTTTCAAAATTATTCCACGGATACTGGTAGAAACATGTTGTGACTCAAAAGCGGGCTCCTATCTGGCCAGCGTATTAGAATTGACAATCAACGTGGCAGTGCTGCTAATGTCTTGGGGACGCTGCCTTCTGGCAGTGATTTGGATCATTAAAGCTTTCTATAGATCATTTTAAATTATTGTATATTATTCTGTACATTTTTTAAATAAATTAAATTGAGAGGTACACTGGCAAAAAATTACGCTTTATTTTTTTAGATTAACTAATAAAAAAGGGTTGTATGGAGTCTTGATTTTGTTGGAATACCAATCTGCGTACAAAATCTCACCTTAACTAGACCTAGACTAAAAGGTTACGGTGAACGATATAGAGGACAATCGTGTCAAGGATAACGGAGACTATTGAACAAATGTTTAGCCTTGTCCGGCAAGCCTTTTGCTTTGATTAGATTAGGTATTTAGTTTTCACTGGTGGAATTCCTTACAACTTCATTCACTTTGTTGTTTTCATATAAACCCTCCTGCTGCACCCAATAGTGATTGAATTGCGGAAACTCTTTTCTATGTGCACTAAATTTAAAATTTCTACTATCAGATGTTTTGGATGTCTGTTGCATAATGTCAGAGAGAACAATTAGAACTTTGATCCATAAGTAACTACTTTTATTTTTTTTATTTCACAATTAAATTAACGCTGGCTTCCGCCGAATCCCGAAATCAAATGTTTCCTCAGAAAAGACGTGGTCATTCGGTGAATAGTGAAAAGGTGAATACAATAGACTTCTCTGTTTTCTTTGAATGAGTATTTGTATACATTGTACAAGATATCTGGTGATGAAGCCAACATCGTACAATATACTTATCGTAATTTTTATTAAGAACAAAATCTATCCCAAATCTTTAACATATAATAGTTGGTCTTGCATACGTCTCTCAACTCCTGTCAAAAGTTAATCGCTGTTTAAAATAGTGCCATCTTTTTTTTTATGATAGTGACATATAGAGACAGAGCGAATTTTAAGCAGTGCTTAGGCAATGTTTAAGTTGAGCATTGACAGTTTTTAATTCAAAATCAGCTCTCGATCTGTGTTTGGATTTTGTGATACGGGCCTTAGACTTAAATGTTTGACGGTTTTGAGCTGTTTGGACCTGTTTGGCTCTGTCGAAGGTGTCGAGATCATCTCCTATTTTTGGGTCTACCACAGCGCCGTCTCGCTGTCTCAGGGCTCCACTTAGTGGTGATTTCGGCCCACAGCTCATCAGGCATGTGACAGACATGACCAGCCCAGTTCCACTTACTAAAACGACTAGACTAAAATGCTATAAAAATATTAATTGCATAGCGTGATACCCTATATGCATTTTTATGGAGGAAAGTGGAAAAATAATACAGCAGGTATTTAATCTACATATTCCTACCTATTCCAACTATACATTAACTAAACGCCTCCCGGAGGTATCATAGAGGGTTGTTTAATCCGCGAGTGAAATACATACGTATCATGTATATTAATGTGGCGTACTTTTATTGCTTTCATTGTTAGCAATTTATTAGCGCTCGCAAACTGTTGGGGTAATATTTTAAAGTTTATTTTCTGTTAGAACCCATCCGTTTAGTTTCATCAATGTGTGTACAATATCTGCGGTGTTTACGCGAATGTACTTTAATGTTTTGATTGGTTGTGCTGAATACTGATGAATATGGATCGGGCATTTAAGTAACATAGTATATTATAAGTAGTATAAGTCATTTATTTCCCAAAAACATGTTACAAATTGTCCTTACAATATTTTCATCATATAAAGATGCATTTATATTAAACATTTAAAAATTGAAATTAACTTACTTACTTATTACTTATAAGCCTAAACTGTTTAGATATTTCATTAAAATTATTTAAATCATAGCGGTTAGTGTTTTATTATTATTTTTTTTATATTTACATATTTATATATGTTTGGGACCGCCCATTTGCGAGCGAAGGCCTCCAGTTTATTTTTATAAACTTATTTTCTGCTCGGTTAGAGGGTTTTGGTCTATTCTTCCCTTGGGGACCAGTCGCCATATTGGAAAAGTTGGAAATGCTGTGTATGTATACTTATATTTTCATTTATTATGTTTACAACAAGAAGTAAGTATATTTTATACAAACTAATGTTATTATTGAGTAACATAGTAAGTATTATATTATCAGAATATTCAGTACGGTGAATGGCATTGATGGTTGTATATTGTAATTAAATAAAATATGATATTAAGAAATAACGAGATTTGGAGATGTAATAATAAGAAATTAGAAGAGAAGAACGTGCTGTGTCGACCCCACATCAGGTGAGGTAAGATTAGGGAGGTTATAACTCATCTACCAGATATTAAGTCATCATCGCACCGCTCGCCATCGGCGAGGTGTTCATCCGCACACACTGGAACCCAAATGGTCGCGCACAGTGGGGTTTTAGAGGAATTTCCTCCCGCGAACTTTCCCGATGTGGAATGAGCCAAGGTTTTTCCGGGGTAATACAGTATGGGGTACTTCAAGAGGGGAACTAATAGGTATCTCAAAGGTCGCCAACGCGCATGTGATGCTCCTGGTGTTGCAGCGTTCATAGGCTTCGGTGACCGCTTACTAACAGGCGGGCCGTAAACTTGTTTGCCACCTATCTGGTATAAAAAAAAATATATTAAGTATTTTAAGGTTAATCATCTTCGTCATCAGCCCGACTTAACACACTGCTGGTTATAAGCCTCCTTTTTTATGTGTCATTCGATTCGGTTCTGCGCCAGCCTCCTCCATGTTCCTTGTCTGCCCATCTCGCTGCTGGACAACCAACGTTTCTATACCAGGTTCTTGGACGCTAACGAGTTAACACTATACTTTATCTATCATCACCTTACCAGGTGTGCTGCTCAAGTCAATTTTAGTTCTGTAATGTAGTCTCCAACTTCTTTGACCTTTGCTAGACTTCATATCTCGACGTTTGGAACACGGCATGATGCCGAGCATGACTCGCTCTATGGCTTTCTGCGAACTGTCGTACAGTCGAACATCAAGCCATTTATCGTAACAAAACATAATTGACCGAGCGAAGCGAGTGTCTCCGTTTCAGCTTAGGTGAAAAAGCTTTCGTATGCCGGCATCTGTCCGGATGTTCTCCTCTACAGGTCGCATTTCTCAACCGATTCTCGTGAAATTATGTGAGCAGATTCTATAACTGTATAGAATGTTTTTGAAGATTCAGTTTTTGGATTTTTTTTCAAAATGGCAGTGATATGGGGGTTGAAAACGTAAAAAAAGTTTATTTCAGTCAATTCGAAAAATGTTTGCGAGGTCTACAGCTCACACTAGAGCCACTAGTTTTAATACAATACGATGCCATAAATAAAAGAACCCGCATTCTCAAAGATATAGTTGCAAAAAAATTCAATCTAGAATCTGACGCTACAAAAAGTACACGATAGAATTTCCTCATTATTAAGAACAGCGGTACTGCAAAAAATGTAGACGAGGTATACCTTGCCATTATCCACATTTTCTACCGACGAACTCTAATGCGGAAAGAATTTCCATCGGGTTTGTTACGTACATGGCATTTTGTTGTTACAGGACCGCCATTGCCAGTTTGCGTCGACCTACCCCGTCCTGCTGTGGATCAACAAACTGAGAAGAACAGAGGGAAAGTGGAGATAAGAGGAAGGTCACGAAAAATTGGTCAAGTGGACGTGAGAGCATGCTTCATTTGTTCGCGGACTGTGGCTTAAGGCGCCAGCACCCGGCCATTGTTTGCGAGACTAGCCAATTATGTCTTTACAACACACTTTTTTATGTTTTACGGTACATTTTTAATGGTATACTTGCTAGCATTTAACTATCATGCGCTATTTCACCGGGGATTTTTAGATTAGCCATTGTTTGCATGTGTTTGTAAAATGTTCATCTCATTATAAATTATGTAAATAAATACTGGAGTCAATTCTAAAAAAGTCATACGACACTGACAAATTTGAATTTTTTTTATTGCACTTAATTGTAAAAATATACATAATAAAAATAAATAAATAATGCAGGACATTTCACACCAAATCATCTGACCCCAAAGCTAGCAGAGCTTGTGTTATGGGTACCACATGACTGATATAATACTTATATACGAGTTTTAAAAATACATAGGTACATATTTTATTATATTATATATAATAACATTATATTATATTGTTTGTATAATATGTATATGTATAAGTATAATAATATATAACACTCAGACCCTAGACAAATATTTGCAGATCAAACAAACATGAGGCCAGTGAAATATATGCACCTGTTAATTTGAATGAAGTTTACATGACACAATCAATTTTGTATTCATTAATTTCCAAACCTCAACTCTTTCCTTGAATTTTTATTAACCACAGCATATTGACAAACGAGACACATGGCATCAACAATTACTTGACGCTTCAAGGCTTTATCGACTTTTGAACAACAAATTTAAATTGTTCTATAATTACTGGGAATTTGTAGGAACTGTCGCTTCACCCACACTATTATTACAATAATCTCCCATTCATAAAGGACGAGTTATATAAGTAAGCATGCTTCAGTTCTGCATGACTGCTGTATCTCTGTTTTTCTTAGATTTTCGATTTCGATCGATATCGATCGATTAGAAGTATATAATTAATTAAATAAATATTGGTGGACAATGCACACAGCACCTTTATAATATGGTGACTGGATGGCAGATACGAAACTTATAACTTTTTAAATACATATCTGGATGGTATATACCTTATAGCATCCAGATATAGAACAGATATCTATGCGACATATATGTATCCTGGGAGACAATCGAACCCTCAACCTACAGCGCAGAAGGCAGAACAAACTAAATAAGCTGACAGGCTAGTATCTACTGACATTTATATTGACGTTACTCCTCTGGCATCTACTGAAAACCAGCGCCGGGTGGGCACTCAAGTGTGCATCTAGCACAATGCTGAATAGAGGCCATATTTGCCCTAGATCCTGCTGCTTAAAATAAATAAATATATTTTATCTCTTTCTTACATTTACTTTTTTCTACTTGCATGTCGACAGAATGGTTTAAAGTATGCTTTAAAGCCTTCAGGCAAATGTTTATCT
Organism: Lampropteryx suffumata; assembly: GCA_948098915.1. Taxonomy (NCBI): domain Eukaryota; kingdom Metazoa; phylum Arthropoda; class Insecta; order Lepidoptera; family Geometridae; genus Lampropteryx; species Lampropteryx suffumata. The sequence continues at coordinate 14,345,235 of OX402557.1, read as the reverse complement.
TAAATAATTTTTTGTCTGGGTCAAACTCTTGTTATAGAGCATAAAATGCTCTACGACAGAATCCAGATTCAAATGTTCCCAAAAATAAACACTAGAATCCAGATCCATATTAATCCAAATAATAAAAATCCACAGATGGATTTATATTAACTGCTATTTCTCGATAAATATCATGATGCCAGCACAACGATAAAGAAACTAAGGTTCTATCTTATAAACACACTAGCTAAGGTATTGTTTAAATCAGTTGTCATCTCTATTCTTTGACATTAGAATGACAAGGACAGAGCCTCCCTAAGCGCCACGCTAGCTAATAATGTGATTATAGGATGGAGGGTTATTGTTTGGAAGACACGTCATTTTTCATGAATCCAAAATAACCAGAAAATCACATGATTTTCACACCATCTCCATAATTCGCGACTTCTTCGCGCGAATTACAAATCCTTCTTCAACTCGCACCGAAAAACTCGTGCCATTTGGTGCGAGTTGCACAATAATATTATTTTCATTGTTCAATTCGTACCACTTTTTTTGTGTTTAATTTATGAATCTAGGGACAATCAGTTAAAAAAATAACCATCATTCTAAACAGCAATAGTTTTAACGTAACAGCTTAATGAAATTTGACGTTGACGCTAACTGATCACATTTTGTCTTTTAATAATTGATCCTTAGTTAATGTTGGCTATTGATATATTTAGTCTCAGTTAGTAGTTATATTTAGTAGTCATTCTACTGTCTATTAGACAAGTCTACAAGACTATTGCGAGCCGTACCGCGGCGCCTTACTAAAACGTTGAGGCTATTGCATGTAATGGGGCCGGCGGTATATAACCGCCACCATTACAAATGCTCCGTCAACGCAATCCTTTAAATTAAAATTAAAAAGTTGGTTCATTGATCAATCGCATTATAGGGTTGATGATTTTTTCAGCTATACATCATATTATTATAAAACTACTATTATATTGACAAATTATTATTAATTATTAAATTATTATATTATATCAATTGAATCTATATATTATTAGAATTTATTATCTACTTTAAATTAATATTTTTTTTAACAACATTTGTAAAATTTTTAAATACATTTTTATATTGTAAATTTGAACGATGTATATTTCAATGCTTGGTGTATTTACAACACAATGTATTTACGAACCTATCTATTATTGTGAAGAAACTGACATGTAACCTTATTTTGTTACCAATAAATAACTTGAACTTGAGCTTGAAGCGATAAAAGAGAATGCGATTTGTCGGAACTGCTGAAACAATTGATATATGTAGCTCAACCCTATCAGTTTGTATCCTGCACCTGCCATATTTTGATGCACATAACATTATTGTGAATGAATTACATTAATGGGCCAAAGGGGCATTGGCAGATTAATTTATTCGTGATGGATATGTTTTTGAAGGATGCTTGTATTTCATTAAAACTCACATATTATAACTCTTGAGAAGCTTTACTCAAAAATAAAGGAAATAAGACTTTAATATTGTTAATAATAATAAGAAATCATTTATATTAGGTCACAAATTGTAACAAAAGTATTAACTCAAAAAAGTAATAGACTGATATAGTACTAGCAACCCGCCCTGCATTTGCAGAGGTAGACTTTACCAAATTTATGTTTATAATAAATAAAAATAATTCATTTAATAAGTATAATTATAAGTCCATTTGGTTTCAGTTGGTATGCAAGTCTTATTAGGTTAGTGTTACATATTGAAATAGAAGTGATAAACATTTATGGGTTAGGTCATTTTTGTGGGTAATGATGATTATTATAAACATGTGTATACGAGTATTATAAATAAATTGCATAAATTTATTTATAATACTCGCACGCTGAATAATGATTTTTATGGGGTTTTTTTTGATACCTCGTTTACAATATTTTGATTTTCGTAAGGATCTCTTATTTATTGAAATAAAATAAAGCTCATATTACTCGCTGATAAAGTAGCTTTCTATAGATGTTTTATTTTTAAAACTGTTCAGTAGATTTTAAGTTTGTGCAATTTTTTTGTCTTGTCATATATCATATTTGTTTGAAATATGACATGACAAACAATGACACATTTTTTCCAGCTGTTTTGATTTAAAAACCAAACTACTAAAACTATTTTGATGAAATTTCTATGGGATCAATCGCAAAGTATATCCATTGATAATATTTTTTTAAATCGATTAATTTCAGACGTAGTTATGAGGTCACAGATCGTCACTCCACCTTGCCGGAGGGCGTCCTACACTACGTTACCAAGCCGCAGTCTCCACTCAAGAACTCGTTTACCCCAACGGTTATCGGTTCTTCTGCAGATATGGCCAGCCCACTGCCACTTCAGCTTACTAAGTCTCAGAGCTATGTCGACAACTTTAGTTCTATGTCAGATAGTCTCGTTCCGGATTCTATCCTTCAAAGAAACCCCGAGCATAGCTCGTTCCATAGCTCGCTGAGCGACTTTAAACTGGTGGACTAGCCGTACTGTGTGATGTTTTTTTTTATAATAGATAAAGCGATTAAAGAGGAAGGTTTATATGTATAATACATGTATAATATAGTAGAGAAACACTGATAATTTTAGAGGTTTCTAATCACATTAGACATTCTATCGTATATTTAGTATCAGCATTGCACCCGTGTGAAGCCGGGGCGGGTCGCTAGTGTTGTTATAAGATAAAGGGTTCATTTTAATCTATCAGTACAAACACATACAAGTACATCAAAAATCAGCGCCAGATTTAAACTCTGGAAAAAAGACTGAGTAAATAGAGATTTCTATAGGTTTTATTTGAATGAACTAATGAGAGCAGTCAGTATCTAACCTAAGTACAGAACGTTTGATATATATATTTGAATCCAAGCAAATAAAATGCTTATATTTTTTTTTCGTGGAACTGAATGATCTGATATATTTTTTTCCTAAAAATCCTTATTAAAATGGTTATGAGCTGTTTGAGAAGCGGCTATTTTTTTACATTTTTATCTTCGGTTGACAGAACAAACACATTCATATTGTTATTTCACTGCGACGTCTGATTTAAACGCTGAAAACATAGACGAGTAAAACCCTCATTAGTTTTACTTAAACATTTTGTTTAAATAAAAGTTACAAATTAAAAAAAACGAAAAACATTACGGATTTTATTTTTTGACGACCTCTCTGTGGTGTTGTGGGCTAAGGCTAATACGCAGAAAGTTGCGGGTTAAAAATGTTTGTATGATCTGCAAGTATTTGTCTTGGGTCTGGGTGTGTCTATGTATACTATATATATATATATATAAATAATATATATAATATATACTTTGGTTACTTTGGTGTTAGATGATGCTGTGTGAAATGTTCGACAATATTTATTTTACTGACTTTTTATATCAAATTAAAGATTTATCAGCATTACCCAATTACTTATTCGTTTGAGAAACTGACTTGTAACAACAGAACAGAAAGAACAATAGAAATAGCATGATTACTTTTTATAAGGAGAACCAGTGTAGTTAAACTCAAACATGCAAAAACAAACACACCTAGAAATAAAAGAAGGTATTATTGGCTGAAAAAGAAAGTTAAAAAACCAAACCATAAACCAAATGTTATTGATATAAAACCTAAGTACCATCAGAACATGGTTCAAAACGCAATAAATTAAACAGTACTAAAATGTAAGTCTACTTACCACGAGATGACGCTTTTGCGAAAGATTTTTGTTCTAGTCTCTAACAACAAGAAATATAATTGATAATGCAATGGCTGTTATTTGATTGCCCACTAAACATAGCGACTTCCTTAGTGATGTGCCAAAGGATACACGACGAATGTATCGATATCGATTATTATACCTACCTACTGATGGATATCAAAATAAGAATACGATGGGTATGTCAGGTTATATTTGTGGTGGGCCAAATAAACAGCTTTTCTTTATTTTAACACAATCACACGCTTATGTTTCTTTAGCGTTGAGAAAGGTTCTGATGATAAATTGTGTCTGTAAATTTTAATACGTTTCATTAGATTTCGATTTTACGTAATCATAATATAAATGAATTTAATTAATTATAATAAAACGTCATGAAAATAAACAATATAATAACCTGAAAAAACAACATTTTTAGAGTCTATATAGCTGTGTCAGCCATGTATTTGTTTCCAATTTTTTAATTACAAAATCTTGGTCCTTAAAATGGTCTGAGCAAATTGTGCTTTTTTTTTGTAAAAACCAATTTTGTTTCCGAGTTGTATCAATCCATTTTTTTATGTTTGGTGCCTTGGAATAAATGAAACCAGAAGTTTATTTCTTCAAAATACTTCTGTTATTTTCATCTTCAATAACCATAACCATATGGCTTAAATACATTTAGAATAAAGACATACAAATACAAATACAAATACAAATTCATTTATTTACCAAGATAATAAAAATACAGTGTTAACAAACTTACTGATGGTCCCCGCACTAGGGCAAGCCTGTATTGCGGGAGGCCAGAGGCATAAGATGAGCGATTTCTACAAACTACATAGAGATAAAACAAAACAGATAACACTTAAACAACACAAAACAACATAATTTAAACAAAAAAAAACAATGACCTAGAATATTTAAAACTTTTAATTTTAACTATACACGATGAAGTTTTCGATAACACATTCTTCAGTATTTTAGGGTTACATCCCTAATTGAATAACGAAAGAGGAGGTTTAAGAGAAACACGACCTTAAATTCACAGTCTGTTTTTGTTTGACGGTTTTGCATTTTAAACAAAACATAAATAAAACCGTTTAAAACAATAAAATAATATTTACCGGGGATATGATATGCCCCCTTTTGTTAAATTTTTGGATTATCTATCATTTTTGCACTCCAGAACAGCACAATACAGCATTTTATATTTTTTTATGATTTTTTTGAGTTACATTTACCCTGACAAACTTCAAACACGACGGAAGTGAGCGAAGCTTGTAGTGCGCGGTATTCCGCATACTAGGTGTTACGCGGCCCCGCCTACTTACTACTTCTATCGTTTTTTCTGTTCTGTGCTTGTAAATAAACAACAAGCAAAGTAGAAAGAAACCTCATAAGTTTTTTCTCAACACTCAGCTGCTGTAGTGTATAATCTGAAGGATAGTTAGCAATCACATTGCAGCAAATTGTCCCCGCAAGCTGTCTACCGGGCACGCATAAAGGTTTAGTCATAAAAAACGCGGTATAACGAAACACCCGCTATTTGTAACCAATGATGCCTATTATTTTTAAATGGCAAAACGTTTTTCATGCGTCTTAAATAAAAAAATAAACTGTAACTGCAACTTTTTGTCAGTTCTGTTTTTATTTATCTTTTACATCCAAATGTTAGCTGGAAGAGATCGCTTTGAGTGATAAGGCAGCCCATTGTACAATTTTATTTCTATTATTGGAACGATGTTACTTATCGCGCGTTGGCGAGGGGACCTAACCGAGGCAAAATGTAACGCGATGGGAAAAACCGTAAGAGAAAGAGAGAATAAAGGAGACCGATAGCTAGTCTCCCACATATATATCTACATGTACATGTATCTCCCATCTTAAAATTATATGTTTTTCAATTATTGAAAATAATTGACGACCTCTGTGGCGCAGCGGACTAACGTCTGGCTGAGACGCAGAAGGTTGCGGGTTCGACTCTCGCCACGAGTCAAATGTTTGTATGTTCTGCAAGTATTTGTCTCGGGTCTGGGTGTTCCTGTGTATGATATGTATGTATTTACAAAAAAAAAGTATGTAAGTAGTATATCAGTCATGTGGTACCCATAACACAAACTCTGCTTACTTTGGGGCCAGATGATGCTGTGTGAAATGTCCGGAATTATTATTTTTAATTAAAAAAAAATATATTTTTGTATTCTTCTGTGTTCTTTTTGTATACAATAAAGTGTAAATCTATTTATCTGTTTTTATAAATAGCAATTATTTCAAAGTAGTTTAACGAAGCATACCCCGCTCATAGCCTCCTTTATTTTATAATCACATAGCTCTCGCTAGCTATCATGTACGTTGTTTCTTTGTTTTTATCATGTCAATGTATAACTTTGGCAACATTTAAACATCACGTTAGCAAGTGTGTGATTGATTATAAAACTTTTTTTGGACTGGACAGTATGCTGAAACCTATTAGCATGCTGTGCAGTTCCAAAAAAAAGTCTATCAACCTGTGACAGCCGCCCCATTTCACTTAGGTATGGACCTCGGCTTGGGCTGCTGTTGCCTGGGGTGCGTTGCCCAACGTAGAGACGTCTTCAACCTCCCCGCGAAGTCAGTGTATCTGTGGAGTGTTTACTCAGTCCAAATTGGATGACTGGGTGATCAGCTCATCGAGATCACCAAGAACGTGTCTTGGTGTACGGAGGGACCGTTTAATCAACGGAACAATCGGATAGTAATGTTTTTATACGCAGATCTTGCAATGATCACAATTATAAGTTCTCCGACATTGACATTTTTTCTCATACAGTCAATAATTTTAAAAACGGTATTCTTAATGTTTTTTTTATAATTAATAAGGTAGTTTTATTTATTTTTTCAGTTCGTTATTTTTCTGTTAATTTAGATCACATGAGCTAAATATATATAAATAATTAATTATAGTTTTGTATAGAGTTTAAATGTCCACTTTCTTTTTAACCGACTTTATCAAAAAGGAGGAGGTTCTCAATTCGTCAGAATCTTTTTTTTTATGTATGTTCCCCGATTACTCAAAAACGGCTGTTCACAGGTGTTCCCATATAAATTTTATCAAAATCGGTCGAGCTGAAAAATCAACGAAAATCTTAAAAATTGTATACATCGATACCTCGCTGTCTCATTGGAGCGCTGCGTTTATTTGGCTTACCCATGTTATATATATACAAAATACTTTCCACTAAAAATGTATTAAAGGCCTAAATTACATTCAATGATGTCGGTTTCTTTTTAGTTTTTAAAACGTAATTATTCATTATATGAATAATGTAACAGTGGAAACTTTACTGGACTCTTTGTATTACTTATAAACAAAATACTATCTGTTTGTTTCCTAAATAAAATAACATAAAAATTTAAAAAATAGTCGAGTCCGTGAAAACGAGTGCGTTCATATAGTGAGAAGCCGAATTATGTTTGTATATCACACGATTGTTTCTTATCGCATAGCGCTTGCATCATGACCAAACCTTTACAAATCTTGAACCCTTGGGCCTTTGAGTAATGCACCAATTGGAGTACAGTATACCAAAATTACGTGATGCTTTATTAGTACTTAGTGGTATGCCTGATAATACCTCAGATAATAACTGACTTCTATACAGATACAAATGTTTCACTTTGAAAAGGCTTTGGAGATACATAGAGTAAATAGCTTGTTTTTATATTAATACTAGCTGCTGCCCGTGGCTTTGCACGTGCGGTACCTACATAAAAAGTAGCCTATGTTCTTTTCTAAAGTCCCATCTATCTCTTTACCTAAATTCATCAAAATCAGTTCAGCAGTTTAGGCGTGAAAACACAACAAACAGACAGACATACAGAGCTACTTTCGCATTTATAATATTAGTTAGATTGTGCGAGACAAATTAAATTACTTACCAAGGTAACAAAAAACAAACAAACAAACAAACAAACTGGTTGTTTGTTTGTTAGTCCAAATTAGAGAAACACTTATAAATGACATCTAAAATAAGATAAAATTTACATTTGACTTTATTGAATGGATTTTCCTAAGATTTTCGTCAGTTTTAATCAAGATTTCTTCACATGAAGACTATAATGCGCTAAAATACGTCAATCACATGTCAATTTAGTAAATTAAGGAAGTGTAATTTAAAAGTGCTAATTTAGACTTTGACATACATAATTACGTTTTAAAACCTTAAAAGAAACCGACTTCATTGGTTGAAATTTAAGCCCATTAAAGCACAACCAAACTGAGAACCTCCTCCTATTTTGAAGTCTGTTAAAAAATTTTTTATTTTACGCTTATAAGTAGTAACTTATCATTTTTTTAATTCGTAATCACCACTGGAATGTCACAAGAAAGCCAAATACGAAATTCGTTGAATTGGCTGCATTATTTTTTCCAGCTCCTCGTTTTTTATGAAATCACTATGGACCATCGGAAAAGTATATCATTCCACATAAAAAAAAACATTTTTTAAATCTGTTCATATATGACGGAGTTATGAGGCAACAAACAAAATTTTACCGTCTTGAGAATCTCCTTTTTTTGAAGACGGTTAAAATCAAGTGGTTCGTATTTTAGGAAATTTTAGCTAGTCATCCAAAACTAATGAATAAGAGCTATTGCTAGATCAGTTTTGGAACAGTAGTATTAATACTATTTGATAAACAGGGGTTTTATTCACGTGTGATTTTGTCGATGGATCTAGAGAATCAGGGTAAGTTTGATCCGCGGTCCGCTCGTTGTCGTTCGATGGATCTAGAGAATCTTCATCAGAGCGAGGTTGATCCGCGGTCCGCTCGTTGCCGCTCGAGTTCACGGTTTGCTCTGTGGGAATATGCGGAAAATAATACGTTAATAAAACCCGTGTTTATCAAAATGTATAGTACAACTCACGAAAGTTTTGAAAGTGAAATAGTGGTTTCAATATTCCGAAGACCACAAAAAATCTAAATTTTCTATGTGCGTCTGTCTATCGTCTGCCTCTAATCAGAGTTCTTGCAGACTTTTATTTTTATAGTGAAGAAAATTTGCACGGAAATACGTTTTGGTGGTTATTAAATAAAAACTAGAAAAAAAAACTACAATAATACTTTTGTTTACAGAAATGATTACAGATATGTACAGAATAATATATAATGATATAAAATACACGTGAAATAGTTGAGCTAACTAAGCACCGTTTAAAACGATCTATAGATAGCTCAACTGACTGAGTATCTTGGGAACGCTGCCCTCTGGCAGTGTTCTAGATCTACATGATCCTTGATATTGTATTGAATAATCTTTTGACTTGACTTGACTTTTTACTAGCCTGTATGTAATTTTTTTTTTAGATTCTATTTCGTTATTTACAAGTTGTGACATTCCGTTGGATATACCTTTTATAGATATAAGATTTCTTATAGAGTTTTTAGGTTAAATTTCGATATTTTATTGATAAATATGTTGCCACTAAGTAAGGCTTCACAAGATTGAAAGTTTGAGTTTGCTTCATTTGTAAATCTTAAAAAACCTAGGAAGTTATTCAACATTTTTGTGGTTTGCTAACTTGATGGTGCTGAATTCGTTTGGCGTATTTTAATCCTCTCACCACACTGGTTCGTATTAACTAGTGACACGATAAGAAGAAGATTGGTTTTGTACCTGACCATAAGCCATTCTTGTGCTGACTTTGGAAGCCTTGGCTGTGCGTGGTCACATGCGCTTATAAAGAAGTTACTCAGTCAAACTCAAAGCCAAAGTCAAAAGATACTTTATTCAATAAAATCACAAAGATCACTTTGAAACATACTAGGCGAATTTAGGTGCCAATTTCTCCTAACTAACTTTTTTTGTCTGTTTAGACTGAAAATTTAAAATATTATTTTATTTGTTTACTTTCGCTTATATTTGTAATATATTTTAATGTTTTTGTATTATTTTTATTTAAAACGTTAGCATATCTTAATTATTTTTATTTTTCTTGTTCAGAATCATTTTGTACTGTGCTCATTAATAATAATGCTATGCTGACCTCGTTCTATTTTATAACAGGGTGGGTGCAAATAGGTCCTCCACAGAGAAAAATATAAACCTACAACTTTATTCTATAATCAATTAATAACCTTTATTAACTAGAATATTGACCTTATACTTTTTTGTTTTATTTTATTAATAATATCATTTTTGTCACCCGCATTTATTACATAACTTCTTGCAGTTCGTATTGACCAATAAACTCCTTTCCTTAAACCAAAACTTCCTCTAAAAAATCTCAAAGTTGGTCTGTTTAATGCGGGGTCTTTAAACACTGATCAGGATATATTTATTGTTGCATGTGGATGAGCTTGGCCCAGACATCCTAGCTATTAATGAAACCTGGATGGGCCCTCAGCAGGATTATAAAGCACCTAAACTAAATGACTTTCGATTTATCTACAAACCTAGGCATCCTAGTATCAAAGGGGGTCATGGTGGGGGTGTTGGTTTCTTCATTAGAAGAGGCTGTAATGCACGCGCTTGCTCGTACCCAATTGTGCCAGCAGTAGAACAAATGTGGTTGAGGCTTAGTGTACTTGGCAAGACAGTCATTATTGGTACCGGCTACCGAGCACCGTGGCAGGACCCGGCCTCATTTCTTGATGCTATTATGGACTCAATTGCATCCTTCCCCAAATGTGATAACATTATTCTGGTGGGGGACCTAAATATTGATATGAAAGACCCAAACAACAGGCAGCTCCCCTTGGTACAACGTTTCCTACACTGTCTTAAACTGACCCAGGTAATCACTGAGCCAACACATCTAAATGTTCATAATAAATATACACACATTGACCTGGTTTGTACAGATGGTACAGTTGGTAGTGTGTCTATGAAACACACACCTGACCAAGGTAGGCATGCTCTGGTCATGGTTGAATTTAACATTAAAAAAGATAAACCCCCTCCACGTTTTGTCACATATAGGCCTTTAAAAATATTCTTCCTGAGCTTTTCTATAATGACCTTAATAATATTAATTGGGACCTTTTTCTATCAACAACTTCTTTAGACAACCGTGTTTCTACTTTTAATAATTTTATCCATTATTTATTTGACTTACATGCACCCATTAAAACAACTAAATTCAAATCCCCCCCCCCCCCACCCTTGGTTAACAGATACAATAAAAACTATGATTGGAATCAGAGACAATTATCATAAGGGCTATAAGATATACAAGATTACCCCACTAAAAAATTGCTATAAAAATATGAAACAATTGGGAGCAAAAGCAATTGTCAATGAGAAATGCGCTTTTTTTACTCAGTATATAAATGAAAATGTTGGTAACTCAAAAAACCTTTGGAAAAACCTGAAAAGTAATATTATTACCGACAAAAAGCAGGCTTTGGTACTGCCTATTCTTTTCAATGACCCTAATATAGTTAATTCACACTTTCTCAACATACCCGGTAATAATCACAGTTCCATTTCCCAGCTAACTTATTATGAGTTTCATCATTATAGCTCTCATCAATTCTCTCTACAGCCCGTAAGTGATTTTACAATATAAAAAGTAATCCAAAGTTTTAAATCAAACGCATTAGGCATAGATGGGGTCTCCTTGGAAATGTTACTGTTAACCCTGCCTCAATCCCTACCTACAATCACTAACATAATCAACACATCCATTATTATTTCTACCTTTCCGGAGGCATGGAGGGTGGCAGTTATAAAGCCGATTCCCAAAAATAACCAACCCGCTCGTCTCAGTTACCTCAGACCAATAAGCCTACTCCCTTCTTTATCGAAGGTCTTGGAAAAGATTGTCTGCATGCAGATGATCAAGTTCCTTGAGGAACATCAGCTACTACCCCAATATCAGTCTGGCTTTCGTAAGGGACATAGCACATCAACTGCTCTCATGGATGTCGTTGATAATTTACTAGCGGCTCAGGATAAAGGTATGTGTAGTATTCTGGTTCTACTGGACTTTTCCAGGGCCTTCGATTCAATAAAAATCTCTCTACTGCTATTCAAACTTGTTTATTATGGTTTTGACTCTAAAATAATAAATTGGTTCTAATTTACTTGAGTGATAGATTTCAATGTGTTGAATTACAGTTGCCTAATGGTAAGTCACCAATGGTGTTCCTCAGGGATCAGTGCTCGGTCCGATCCTTTTTATCCTGTACAGTGCAGATATAGTCTGCAAAATAACTTCTTGCCAATACCATCTCTACGCAGGTGACTTGCAGCTATATCACTCCTTCCTACCTGCAGACTGTGTTAGTTCTGTGTCTGAAATTAATAAGGACTTAGAACAAGTATCTCAGTGGTCCATCTCTAACTTCCTAATCCTTAATCCTGCCAAATCTAAATATGTTATGTTTGGGACAAAGAAAACTCTAAATAGAATGGCTAACACACAATTTCAAATACAGGTAGATGGAGGAATAATTAAACGTGTTATAGAGGCTAAGAACCTTGGGATAGTAGTGGATAGTCATCTCCGGTTTGAAACACATGTAGCTGAATGCGTCCGACAGTCCCTCTTTCGCCTCAAACAGTTGTATAAAATCCGTCCTTATAAAGTGAGGCAGTGCGCGTCACCCAATGTACCCTTGTACTGTCACGCCTTAATTACTGTGACTCTGTTTATGGTCCCTACCTACTGAGTAGAACTGAAAAACTCATTCAACGAGTTCAAAACTCATGTGCACGTTTCTGTTTCCAAATTCCTCCTCGTACCCACGTCATTCCTTTCCTTAACTCCGCTAATATGCTCAAAAAGAAAGCTCACAGACAACTACATCTTGCTGTGCTTCTCTTTGGTCTGACGTTTAGCAAAATACCTAGCTATCTGTACTCCAAGCTTAATTGGGCCAATGCTAATGCAAAACGAGCATGTTTTTTTAGCGCCGAGGCATAAATCCGTAGCCTTCCTTGGATCTTTTCGTTTCGCAGCCACTCGGTGTTGGAACGATCTTCCTTCTCCTTTGCATGTCTCAAAAACAGTTTCTGCGTTTAGACACGCCTTCAAAAAGGAACGGATAGGCAGGCAAAGGTGTTATAAAACGTGTGCCCATCACTGTACTAATTAATATTCCATATCCCTCCTCACTTTCTTTTTCGGTTCCTGTCGGTCTTTGGTCATTACAATTAAATAACCAAATAATAACCTCCAAATTGATTTATATTGATGACGTATACAAAAGTCAAACCATGTGCGTGCGCACAGCACTTTTGAGTGCCTGTCATTGTCATTGACGTGCATGACATTGACAGAGACGTACATGGTTTGCTGGCATAGGACGGTCTCACGAATCTCAAATAGTTTTTTACTAATATAAATTTATGAATTACTTACTATAATATTATTTGTATAAGATATTTCTTACTAGCTTATGACGGCCTCACCAATCTATTAATATTATTATTATTATTATTTTTTTATACCTACTGATTTTTACTTAGTTAATTTTATAAATTATTTACTATATTATGGGTGTTTATGATATTTATTTCTTTTAATTACAGTTGTGTTCTTACTCTCTGTTCGTGGAGTCACAGCTACATAGGCCCAGTCTGAAAACCAGCGTTGCCCTACGCCTAATGGCGCAGAGTAACAATAAGCTGAGACAGGTCCTTTTGGCATACCTACCACACAGACCTCCTTGCACCTACCTAGCTTCTTAGCTACTTTTTGTGTTAGTTATAACTCGTGTACCTATATTTTTTTTTTGTGTTAGTAGTTAAGTTTAGTATTTAATTGTGTACCTTATTTTGTTTCTGTGTAATCTATCTAACCCAAGCTCGAGAAGAACCAGCAAGAAACTCGTCCTGGTCATGGCGCTTTTTTGCACGATCCATCTTATAACTACCTTAACTACAAATAACTAATACAACAGAGTTCATACAATTCAGATGTCGGTTAACTGTCTGAGGGCAGAGCGACATGAGGCCATACATTGCTATCAATAATATCGTTATTTATATAATAATACGCTTTCTTCAAAAAATTACCCCTTATAGTAGTATATTTTTAACTGACTTTATCTAAAAGGAGGAGGTTCTCAATTCGTCGGTATTTTTTTATTTTTTTTATTAATGTATGTTCACCGATTACTCGAAAACGGCTTTTTTTTGTTTGAGAGGGTATACTTCACATGTGGTCCCATATACATTTTATCACAACCGGTCGAGCTGAAAAATCAACGAAAATCAAAAAATTGTATACATCGATGATGTTTTCATGTACTTCGATACCTCGCTGTCACATTGGAGCAGTGCGTTTATTTGGCCTACCCATATTATATATATACAAAATACATCTACTTTCCACTAAAATGTATTTCATTCAATGAAGTCGGTTTCTTTTTAGTTTTTAAAACGTAATTATATTAGTATATTGGATCTGTTAATTTAATGTAATTTAGTCATTATCTTTTGATCTTTATCTTTTGCCATCATCTCAGTACAGACCTTAAAGCCACGCTAGCTAATTAAGTGCTTATTGGATAGATGTAATATAAAATTGGGCACGTAGTCCCCCTGCTGACTAACAGAAGAGCTAGCAACAGAGAAGTAAAACTTGAAAGTAAGCCAGCTCGGTGCCAGCCGTTATGCACCTCCAACCGAACCGACACCGCATGTACTGACTCGTCTTTCCTACGGGTCTTGTCGGCAAGGTGGAGAGGATAGTGTGGGTACCTGGGAAGGGCTGCGCTATCAAACAGAATCCCAGGCTGAGTGGACAGTGAATTACTGTGTACTGATCTAAGTTGACTAAAATTTAATTGATTCAATTTTAACCTTTTTTAACCGACTTCCAAAAAAAGGTGGAAGTTCACAATTTGCTTGTATTTTTAAATATATTTGTTACTTATATACTTTTGGATTGGTCCTTTAAAATTTTTATCAAAATCGGTTAGGTTTATTAATCAAAATAGCTGCAATAAATTATGTCATACGAAATTTTGTGTTGTTAAATAAATGAAGTAAATTTTTTTTTTGGTTTTTAAAACGAAATTATTTAGCTACATCGTTGTATAAAATACATTAACAGTAACAAAACTACTGCTGCATTATTCATAACAGAACCGTAACAAATGCGTACCAAGCGTATAATAACCGTAATAGCTTTAATAAAGACATAATTTTTGTTACCTACGCATAGTTTTTATGGGCAAATTAAGCCCAACATAAAAAGACCTTCATGTGTTTAATATTTTATTACATAATACTTAATTTCAAAGTGTCTGAATAAACTGGTAGGCTAAGACCGTTTGCTGCGTAGCTTAGGGCTATAGATCTCATGATTGTAGATCATCAAACCAAAATACCTTTATCTGAATCATTATAGGCATTGAATACCTAAATTTAAATTGTACAATGTGTAAGTCGTGAGAATTGTAAATTAAATATCATTATATTGTAATCAGGGGCCAGTTTGGGATCACTTTTAGAACTACTCAGTTGGTTTGAAAATGGAAGATCACATTGAGATAATTCCTTAGTTTTTTTGACATACCACACAGATCTCCTTGCACCTACCTTGTTTCTTAACTTCTTTGTGTGTTAATGTAACTCGTATTTTTTATAAAAAAATATGTAAGTAATATTTTTTCTTTATTTTTCTTTAAGTCTTAGAAATTAAGATTATTATTTTTAATTTTTGTACCATATTGTAAACGTGACTTCGTCCGCGCGTTTTTAAAAAATTAAAAAAAAAGTATCTAGTTGTAAGTCATTTTCAAATTGAAAACCAAGTGGATTTGACCACTTGAACACACACAAAAAATTTCATCAAAATCGGTCAAGCCGTTTAGGAGGAGTTAAATTACAAACACTCACAGAAAATTTATATACACCTATATAAAGATGAGCTCCCGTAGTTTTACACCTAAGTCCAAATTAGAGAAACTATTTTAAATGACAATCTTAAAATAAGTAAAAATATTCATTTTGTTACATTATTGAATTATATTTCCTAGAATTTTCCGCTGAACACTAATTTACATGGCGTCTAAAATGAGCTGAAATACATCAATTTAGTAAATTTATGAAACTTATTTTAGGATTTTTTATTTAGTCCGGAGAATCTGCAGAACCAGGGCCGACTACTTTTTATCTCCGTAGGTACCACGCAGGCAAAGCCGCAGGCAGCAAATAGTTATGTATGTATAAAATAAATTACTGCTCTACTTGCGTACTTACCTTGTTAATTATCGACGTAATTATTTGCGTAGTGGTTTATAAACAACTTAATAATCCTCACTAAATTACCACGTTAATAAAAGTTAATATGAATACGCTCATAATACCACCTTAAAGTATAATTTACGTATAATTAGATACATGCATCAAACTACGCTTATTGATACTTATTTTCCGTAGGTGAGTGCAAAATACAATTATCAGATCGATTATCAGTCCAATGATCAAGGGATAAGGTTCATTATTGTATGGTATTTTAAACGAAAAAGAGTTTTCGTAAAACCTTTTTAGAATGATTACCTTAAATTACACGAGCTCTTAACTCGGATGCCACAGCTCATTAGGATAATCGCAAGGTCAATCCATGCAAAGACTTATGTGTACCCAATATTCTACGACGAGTCGCCTATTTTCACTGAATTCCAGCGACCACTATGATATATATATATTTATAATCTAACCTCTTCCTGTCCTTAGGTCGGGCACTGGAAACTACGTCACAGTGTTTTATTTTAGCATTTTCAGTGTTTACTTCTGTATTATGTACCTATGTACTAAGTTCAAAAATAAAATTTATATGCATATCAGGTGCTGCCCACGGCTTCGCGCGCGTGAAAAGGACATGGGCTACTTTTTCTGTAGGTACCTACATAAAAAGTAGCCTATGTTTTCCAAGGTCCCATCTATCTCTAAACCAAAATTCATCAAAATCGGTTCAGAGGTTTAGGCGGGAAAACGTGCAAGACAGACAGACCTAGTTACATTCGCATTTATTATATTAGTAGGTATTATGGTATTTGACTGGCATGTCCGCTCAGTTGGTAGTAGCTCTGCCTTCTGCGCTGTAGGTTGCCTCCGTCAAACATTTGTGTGATGACTATAGGTGTTTGTTCGTCTGGATGTTATAAAATATCATATGTATGCATTAAAAATATATAAGTATTCTATCAGTAATTTGGTCACCATAGAAGCTATGCTTAGTTTGGGGCTAGATGGTGTTGTTCGCTTTTGTCCCCCAATATTTAATTATTTATTTATTATCAACGCTTTATATCAGAAATGTGAACCTAGATTTTTCATACCAGTTAATAGCAGTTCTCTATTGTAAAGAAAATATTTACATTATATCAACTTAAGCAATAATGGCATGTACACAGGCGAGCTTAACAGTGCTAAAATGTTTTTTTTTCTATTTTCATCTATAAACCTACGTTTGACCACGATCTCATCGATGTTAAGCGACGATGTGGCCGACGATGGGGCACGCAGGTCTAGAAGACCACCTACTCGAGACTTGAAGAGACTTAGATTGTAAATTTCAGGAAAGACAGACGACGGCAAAGCATTCTAATCCTTGGCTGTACGCATTATAAATGTGGAAGCAAAGCGCTTTGTTCGTAAAGGCGGTAGACTAACAAGGTATGGATGGTATTGACCGGTACGTCTGCTTGTCCTGTTGTGAAAAGGAGATGGTAGAATTAGATCATGTCATTTCTGGGCACATTCTCCGAAATGTATCGAATGGCAAGCAACTTTACTTAGTAGTAAACTTTACTTTACTTAGTAGGAACTTAGTCTCAGTGTTAAGCTATTCACCTATCATCCTCAATGCTTTACGCTCGATCGAGTTGTAAGCAGCCAGCTGATGTTTGGCTGAACCATCCCAAAGATCACACCAATACTCCATACCCGACCGGACTTGAATTTTCTTATAGCAAACCTTGGGTTATGGAAAGAGTAAAAGCAAATAAGTGGACATGAAGTGCACAAAAGGGGGAAAAGAGAAAGAGTAAATTCAGAAATACCAATACAAACATAAACGAACTTTTAGAGAAATACAATACAGCTTAATAATATATAAACTAAATATACATTCTTACCAAATATATATTATAGTATATTAAATATAATTATATTGTTTATCTTTTAGTAAACGATACTTCGGCTTATAAAAATGACACGTGCGTGTGATACCTCTTGGTATTGCAAGCGTCATAGGTTGCGGTAACCACTTATCATCAGCTGAGCTATATATACTATTTTGCTGGCTCTGTTGTAAAAAAATAACGTCAGGGTATTTATAAAATTAATAATCTTTACAACAATTATATTATTATACAAATGTGGTGTGACCTAGTGGTTTCCCTAGTAGCTACATCATAGCGTTCTGCTTTATTATTCAAAGAAGCTTCACTCTTTATATTTTTATAAAAAAAAACTCTTTAATGCCCGCATATCTTTAAAAGCTTAATAAATAATTAATTGCAGAATATTCTCAACTCTTTGCCAAAAACTCGAGAGAAAATTTTATTCGCGAAGTCAAATAAATATTCAAAACGCAATTTGGAATGTGGTTGATGTTTAATTTTGATTATTTTGACGTTGTTTCTCTCATTTCGCAATATTTTATGTTACTATTCATTTTCTTTTCATGTTATACAATTTCTTCACAGGTAAGAAGAAGCGATCTTGCACTTACTAAACCGTCCCTAACAGATCTACGAAGTTTAACAATCGACTGCGTGGTCAGTCTTTCGATGGGTAATCACAGTGGCACTTACATTCCCTAAACAAGTAAAAACCGGATCAAAACGGAAAATTCTTTGAACTTTGGGATTTTAGGGGGGGATTTTAGTCAAACTAAAACATCTAAAACTATCATGGTTTTAAACATAATTTTCGCTGAAAACAGGATATTTATCACGATATGAGTTGCTTCCCGATATTTCGGCACAGTTGCACGTGCCATGATCACGAATTAATAAACTGTGCCGAAATATCGGGAAGCAGAAAAACTCATATGTCATGGGAAATATCCCGTTATTAGTAAAAATTATTGTAGTCAAATTAGTTTTTTACTTTCAGGGTTCCGAAGTCAACAAGGAACCTTATAGTTTTACTACGTCTGAATGTCTGTCTGTCTGTCTGTCCCTAATCTTCCTCTTACTCACGAATCTATGTCGTGATGACATTTTACAAGGTAATACGTATTAGTGAACTCAACACAGTTATGAAATAAATACTTAAAAAAAGGGTTTTCGAGCTACCTCCTCTATATGTAAAGAAGGGTCGATTTTTTTATTGTTTTACTAACCCAACGTTTGGCATATCGTTGGATATGTCTTTTATATATACTAAGAGCTATTCGTTTGATAAATATGAGAGACTTTGATATGACGGTTTTTGAAAGAGGTCTGTGTGCCCTCTGGCTAATCTACTGTTAGCAAAAATCCGACATGTCTACAATATCACAATATCTATTCTGCACTAGTGTAGGCTCGGCTAGACAACGCCAACGGCTGAATAAGAAATTCTTTGGCAAAAAGTCGAGTTCACCAAGTTAAATAATTGGTAACAAAGATAAAGAAATAATTACAGATATGTACAGAATCATATACAATAATATAAAACACATGTGAAACAGTTGTGCTAACTAAAAACCTTTGAAAATGATGTAATAGCTGAGATATCACAATCAGGGTGAGTTTGATCCGCGGTCCGTGAGTTGCCGCTCGAGTTCACGGTTCGCACTGATGAAGATTCTCTAGATGAATCGAAACAGTGTCAATGCTTCTATCAATATAATAATACGTGAGTGATTTTCAAAATATTTAGTACAACTCACAAACGTTCAAACCAAGCAAAGAATACAAATAATGTTGGACAAATTATATCATCATCATCATCATCTTCCTGCCCTTTTCCCACATTATGTAGGGTCGGCACAACATGTGTGTTCTTCTTCCATTCTCCTCTATCAGCCGTCATCTCAACACTCACTCCTTTCTTACTCATGTCATCCTTCACACAATCTGTCCATCTTTTCTTTGGCCTACATCTACTCGTAAATCCATCAACATTCATACCAAGCACTCTCCTAGTTACATGCCATTCTTCCCTTCTTATATTACATGCCCATACCATGCTAGCCTGTTGCTCCTCATCCTTTTATTCACTGGCACCACTTTCACACTTCCTCGTTGGACAAATTATATAAAATGTCAAATGTTGAATGTAAATTCAGTAATATCAAAAACGGATCCCTTCAGAAATATCTTCTAATTTGGTAACATTTTTTTTTCAAACCCACATCCGCATTGTACGCTCAGATCCTCACGACTTGGCCGTGACCTCAATCAAAACGGCGCAGGCACACCGGTCAGTTGTCTATCACTGTACGGTACAACGCCCACATTTGACGCCGTAAAGGCAAGGTCACACCGGGTGAGATGACTGATGTTGACGCGCATCGCCTTTGACTCGGAGTCGCTCATCCTCAGGTCGCGGTTTGTTATAATCTATAGTATGAATGTGGAACTTTCTGAAAAGTATGTAAATGCAATTTTGGTCTTACTTATAGTTTTGGTCTTTTATCTTCTATCAGAAGTTAATCATTGTTTAAAATAGTGCTGTCCCTTTATGTAAGATAGTGATAAATAGTGAAAGAGCGAATCTTAAGCAGTGCTAAGGCAGTATTCAAGTAGAGAGGTGTTTATAAGTAAGGACGTGTCTGTATAAAAATAATATGCTCTATGAATACTATTATAAGGTCTATATTATAATCACACAATAACTATTGAGTTCTCTATTCATTGGCATTAGAAAGACAATGGCACACTATACTCAAAAGCTACGATAGCCAATTATTATATAGGATATAGGAATTATAGGACAGAGTTTAATAATAATAATAATTAAAATAAGTTTAATGTTAAGATAGGACTATTTTGACGACCACTGCGGCGCAGTGGACCAAGGTTCGGCTGAGACGCAGAAGTTTGCGAATCCGATTCCCGCCGCGGTACAAATGTTTGTATATATTAATAATTAATAATTAATAAATATTGCTGGACCATGCACATAACACCATCTAGCCCCAAGCTAAGCATAGCTTGTATTATGGTGACTTGATGACTGATAGAATAAGTAGGTACTAATATAATAATAAATAAATAAATAATCCCGGACATTTCACACAGCATCATCTGGCCCCAAAGTAAGCAGAGCTTGTGTTATGGGTACCACATGATTGATACACTACTTATATACTTTTTTTTGTATATACATACATATTATACATAGAAACACCCAGACCTGAGACAAATACTTGCAGATCATACAAACATTTGTCCCGCGGCGGGAATCGAACCCGCAACCTTCTGCGTCTCAGCCGGACCTAAGCCCACTGCGCTACAGAGGTCGTCTAAATATATTTTTAAATACATACTTATGATACTTTATAACACCAAGACACAGAATAAATAGCTATGTTCTTCACACAAATGTTTATCCTGGGAGGGAATCGAACCCTCAACCTACAGCACAGAAAGCAGAGCTACTACCAACAAAGCTGACAGGCCAGTCTGTATGTTCTGTATGATTCGTCTCGGGTTTGGGTGATTCTATGTATTTACAATAGGTATATGTTTAAGTAGTATATCAGTCATGTGGTACCCATAACACAAGCTCTGCTTACTTTGAGGCCGGGTGATACTGTGTGAAAATGTTCGGCATTATTATTGGTAGGTAATTAAGTATTCGGTATTGGAAGGTAAGTAATTATGAGAGTTGAATTTCTTTTGTCCGTTTATCTTATCTATACTAATATTATAAAGCGGAATGATTTGTTTCTTTGTTTGTTTGTATTGAATAGGCTCTAAAATCTATTATTTAGTAAGAAAGTACTATGAACGTTTTCTTTTCCTTTACTTTTATATTTAAATGATATATTTAAATGTGAAAACCGCCCTCTATTTGAAAATAAAACAAGTATATTTTTTGACAAAACGAGCTTCAACAGACAAAGTTTAAGATAAAGTTCTTACCATTACAACTATAGCAAATAACATCATTACATGGTATAAAACAAAGTCGCTTCCCGCTGTCTGTCTGTCTGTCCCGTTGTATGCTTAGATCTTTAAAAGTATGCAACGGATTTTGATGCCTTTTTATTTATTAGATAGAGTAGTTTAAGAGGAAGGTTTATGTGTATAAAACATGCATAATATGGTAGAACACTGTTAATTTTAGAGGTTTCTTATGTGGTGTTGTAAATAAACACATTTTTTTTGCGCTTACATTGCAAACGCTGGCGAGATAGATCAAAATAATGTACAACAGTATTGTACACCTTCAAAAGGTCTACACAAAAGTCCGCAATGGTATATGTCTATCTCTTAGTCTATGTTATTCTCTTAGATAACGTTGTATATAAAGACGTTCTGTGGTATATTTAGTATCAGCATTGCACCCGTGCGAAGCCGAGGTGGGTCGCAAGTTCTATATAAAATGATTACTAATACAATAACATTAATAATAACTTTTTGGGCAAAACAACTTACAGTAGTACAATATACCTAATTCTTAGTTAACTTTTACTTATAATTATAATTAATATTTGAAACTACTTAAAATAAAAAAAATGGTAGTTGGCATTGGCATACAGTTAAAAAACTTTACCTCCCGTGCAAGTTTAAAACTGTTGAGCAGTTGAGCGGCAATAAACAAACCCGAGCGAGTACATATTCAACTCTTTCTAAAACATATTACGATTTAAACACGTGGACAATATAATAAACGCTTCAAATCCGAATTCGCGAAAAACAGCCAGCACCGCGAGTGCCTAGGGACATTGTCCTTTTTGTGTCTAAAAATGTCGTTTAAATATTTCAAACTGAAACAAAACTTCGCAACAAATCGTTCCCTAAAGAGCCCACGTCACTGTCACCGGGTTCTTGTCAGGCGTCGCCAACATTTTACCAAAACATAAAAAGGAGTATCGAAAGCCAGGCTATAAATCGTGCACCGTACGACCGCCGGCTGTAATGATTTATTAAGTGCCTCCCCGGGATTACCTTTTTGTAATTGACCGATGATGCGAGAGCCATATCACCGCTTCTCTTTTAGTTTAGGCGCAAGAAGTAAAAAACGGCGGGTGTCATGAAAAAAAAATTGCTAAATAACCTTGTATACAACAAGGTATTTAGAAATATTTTTTTAAAATAAGCCAATTGTTAATTTACATAAAGTAATGTAAAAACTGAAAAATATTTATTTGTATTTAGGTAAAGATAGGTATAGTTTTACTTAAAAATAAATAAAATAAAAATAAACAATAGTACCTATCTATTTGATAGGTTCGAGTAGCAACATGGTTGACTAGCCTCTACTAGTCTCTTCCAGAAGCAAAATATTTAAATATAGTTTAGTGTTAGGACGAACCTACGTTTTTTAAATATTAGGTAAGGTTGCTGCAGGTGTGCGTTCGTCTGTGCAACAGAGTAGTTACGCGTAGTGTGTAGGTGAAGAATGTGCATATCTTAGCGAAAAGTTTCCGCATGATTGTGAGTAAAATTAGGGACACAGTAATCATCTAAACGTTCCGTAAATTTTCGTAAACTGCAGCCCAAACACTTTTTTTTTGATGTGATAACGTATAAATCGATGAACGCCGGACACGAAAAAACATGACTTATTGTCACGTTCCGCCTGAGCCGAGCGTGCAAGCGAGAGCGCGGAACAAGCGCTAGAGAGGCACGATCGGTTTCAATGTTTTCATACGACGGTTTCACGTAAAATTATAGTCCGTAAGCCGACTTTACAGACAACCATTTTTTTTTTATTAAATTGTATTTTTTTTTGTAGATGACCTTGCATTATTCTAAGGACCAATTTTGCCGTACTCTTTTAGTTAATGTTCAATTATCCTGTAAATTTTTTTAATAGCCCAAACAGGTGATTGTGACACGATTCACTGACATGAAGACCAATGACAGATAATGACATATTGTATTGCTGTTTTAAAGATAAGAATGTGAATAGGACGTACAATGTGAATGGGACGTACAATACATTAACTTTCTTGTTACTCTTGTTACTTTTATGCCTGATTAACTAACAGAGTATAGTAATAGAAGATTTTTTTAAATCTTTACTTTCTATAATACTTATGAATAATTTCAATTGTAATTTTGTTGTATTAAAACCGCATTCTGCCTCTTACTCTTCGTTTGGCATGTTAGTTCGTTAATTTTGCCTGTGACTAGTGTAAACACTAGTCGATTTTGTGACATCATACTATAAATAGTATGATGTCACAAAACCGTGTCTAGCCGTTTGTCATTTGTTAATTTTTATTATAATGGTGTCTTTCATACAAAATGATTACACGGATTATTTGTGTTCGAATCACAAAGCTTTAATTTCAATTATTCACACTCGAGTCAATGATATATTAATATCATTGACGACCTTTGTGGCGCAGTAGGCTAAGATCCGGCTGAGACGCAGAAGGTTGCGGGTTCATATCCCGCCGCGGGACAAATTTGTGTATGATCTGAAAGTATTTGTCTCAGGTCTGGGAGTTTTTATGTATATTATACGTGTATCAGTCATGTGTTACCCATAAAACATGCTGCTTACTTTGGGGCCAGATGATGCTGTGTGAAATGTTCGGGATTATTTATTTATTTTATTGGGCTTTTTCTGAATAAAATCACCAAAATTACAAATAAATCCCGAAATAACAAGTAAAAAATTATAATATAACAGCGCAATGTTTACTTCGAAAGACGGGCAAAATTAATCCGCTTATAAATTGAGTCAAAATATTGCTGCGTACGTTGACCATGACAGCCATTACTTTTATAAAGTAACGCGATGGAAATAGCAAAAATGTTGAATAACTCTGACTATTAATTTGACAGCACGTGTCAAGTTTCTTATAGCAGAGGTATCAACATATTCTTGAATGTTTACTTTATCTATGGTATATTGACGTATGTAGGCAAATGTGTCAGTAGTCAAACTTGTCCTACATAGAAAAATGTTTTTTCTATCTTTTTTAGGGTTTATTATTTGTTGAAGCATAAGTACGTAATTATTTATACTATTGGTCCTATAAGATACATCTTCGATAAAAATTAAAATATTGTATAGAAGCAGTCTGGAGAATTAAATGCCTTTGCACAACATGAGCTGCCAATTTTAATGAATGTAACCTATTAATATAACATCATCTTTAAACATGTTACCCACAACGTGTACCATCGTTCATTAGCCCGAGGCTACTATTTAGGCCTAGGATCAACCGTGCGTTTATTAACCTGCACACTTTATTTAATTTACAAAATTTAAAAAATCCAACGTAATATGGACTTTTACTTCATTTGCTGTTATTGCTAAGCAGGCGATAATTGTCTGGCTCAATGGTGAAAAAAAATGCAGAAAATAAAAATTGGTGAACAATGCACTCAACACCATCTAGCCTCAAACTAAGCATAGCTTGTATTATGTTGACCAGATATTTTGATAGAAACAAACACCTATGTTTATCACACAATTTTTATCCTGAGAGAGAATCAAACCCTCAAAATACAGCGCAGAAGGCAGAGCAACTGAGCTGACAGACTAATCATTTAGCTAGCTCATAGCTCATAGCTCATAGTCATAAAAATTTAATCAAACACTACAAAACTTAAACTTCAATATTTTTACAACCTAAAACATTTTGTGTAAGTGAAGACAATAACAATAATTCAACTTAAAAAAATCTAATCTATACCACAAATCTTATAAGAACAAAGTATTTTTATAAATAGCGACTCTTGCTACGACGCAAAAAAGTGCAATTCAGCTCGCACAAGTGCTTAGTGCCTTACAATATATTTATATACAATATATTTATATTAATATTTACCTACATAGTGCCTCTCTATCTATCGTGTAACTCTATCTCGTCTTGTACAGCATTTTTTTACGAATTTGTCCAACACGTTTAGCGTTCCAATGTACGTTGACTGCATATCTTAAGTACGGAGTACGCCTGGCCTGTCTGTCTATACTTCAAAATCGTAGAGCGTAGAAAAAGCTTGAGCAAAAACCGAGCGTGTACCGCTGTGTAAATCTTGGGCCTAATCACAAAACAAAGACTCCGTTCACCGTCTCAGGTTTTATACCCAGCAATAATTTTCATTTAACACAAACGGAGAACCAAATAAATCCATTAAAGTTACCGTCGATGTTTAAATTGAAACATCAAATAAGTTTAATAAACTACATCGCAATGCTTTTTATTTCACAATGCGTGTGTTCATATCAGGGAGTTTATCAGAACTGCTTTGGATCACTAATGTGATGGACAATGGACTTTATTTTTTGGGAGTTAGAACCTATAACAAGAATTAGTCAGTGATCATGATCAGTCAAAGACATTGATATACTGTTGCAACTTTCGGTTATTGTGCTGCTTCTGTCTGAATGTTTTCTTGTTCTTGTTTTGCTGAATTGATTTGTGTTTTACTTTGGTACTATAGTGGTACTATAGTGGTACTCATCTGCCCTCCGATCTTAAGGTCGTGGGCTCGAATCCAATCGTGCACCAATGGGTTTTCAGTATCAGTACTCTAAAACGGTGAAGGAATACATTATGAGAAAACCGGCATGTCGAAGAACCTAACCACTCAAACGTCCGGGGCGACTAGAGCCGCCTAGAAAGGCCCAGCTGACTAAGTAGACATTTGTGTGAATGAAAGTTGCCCTAAAACGTCACTAGATAACTCTTTAAGAATATTTGTGTCTATTTTAATCCTAGAAAACCAAACCTGGCAACTTTGAAGACATGTGCCAAGTGCACGAAAAGATTAAAGTGAGCCTCTGAGGCTCTTTTAAATCCTTTCACCACACTGGTTCGAAATATCTAGTAACGCGAAAGAAGATCTCAATGTATTATTAAATACTTTGCTTAAATAACCTACACATTCAAGTAATAACAATGAACGATACAAGCTAATTGCAAACGACGTCCGCCCAAACTTTTTATAAGCAGCTACAACTCCGTTTAATTACACAAGGGATTTCCTCGGAGCAGAAATCAGATTGCCGCTTCACCTTGATGTAAATAAAGATGTTTATCTCGAGTTGTCCAACTCCCGCGTCTTCGGTCGGCATTATTTTGTGCGAACTTCAAGTTTGCAAAAGTCAATCTCTTTTAATGGGACTGGCCGCACAGTCCAGTGAGTAGTGGCTCTGCCTTCTGCACTATAGGTTGTGTCTAACCACCAACGTCCAGACAAATCATTTATTATAATTTTCTTAAATACCTACAATATAAATACATAGTAAATAATGCTAGACATTTTACACAGCGTCATCTAAAGTAAACATAGCTTGTGTTACAGGTATCACATGACTGATATAAAATACGGTCTTTTTTTTGTAAATACCAACATAGTATACCTAGAAAAATACTCAGACCCGAGACAAATACTTGAAGATTATACAAATATTTGTCCCGTGGCGGGAATCTGCATTCTGCGTCTCAGGTAGGCCTTCGCGCACTGCGCCACAGAGATCATTTGTGTGATGAACATGGATGCTTGTTTAATATTTGTGTGTTATGAAGTAGCACAATGTGTTTTGTATAAGAATTAACTCATTACTCTAGATTCCCATAGTACAAGCCCCAAGATAAGCAAATAGTTTGGCGCTAGATTATGATGTTGTGTGAATTAATTATAATTGCTGGACAATGCACACAACAGACCTAACTAAGCATAGCTTGTATTATGGTGACTAGATGGCTGATATAATACTTATATATTTTTAAATACATACATTATGATACTTTATATTACCCAGACATAGAACAAACACCTATGTTCGTCACACAAATGTTTATCCTGGGAGAGAATCGAACCCTTAACCTACATCGCAGAAGGCAGAGCTATACTACCAACCGAGCTGACAGACCAGTAAAAAAAATATGTATTGTTAGACTAAAAATTTTCCATAAATACATATATATTTATGGTTTTTCTAAGGATTATCTACGGAGTTGACTCAAAGGAGATGGTGTGAAAACACGTCATTGATCTGCCTCTACATCAAATATTGGTTATCTCTTTCTATTATCCTTGTAACTATAATTATTATTGCATTCTCAGGCTACAATTAAACTACTACTATTTCTTACTAGGTAGGTTCTTATTGGTCAGTCAGTACCTACCAAACAAAACAATTTTTTATCATATTAAGTATTAGCTGTTGCTCGCGACTTCGTCCGCATTTTTTTTTAAAGAAATTGTAGCTTAAATCCTTCCCCAGGATGTTTTTTATCTCCTTACCAAATTTTATTGATAAGTTTCAAACCAATCAAACCTACCACCCATTAAAAAGTTTCTATACAAACATTCACACCCCATTTTACTCCTTTATAAGAGTTATTTTGAAATATCCTGAAACAAGTGTCCATTTATTTTGTATTTTAAGTGTCCAAACCAAGTTTCTAAGATATCACACCATCCACCCCATTTCATCCCTTTGTTAGGGTTATTTTTAAAAGTCCTGAAACACGTGTCCATTTATTTTGCATATTATTTATTCATATCGTGTTTCAAGCAAATCGCACCACGCGTTAAAAAGTTTCAAACATTCATTCACCCCTTTTCACCCTCTTAGGAATTGAATTTCGAAAAATCTCGCATTAGTGGGTTTTGGTTTTGCTGTAAAAGGAAGCTACCTTCCAAATTTCAGATTTCTAGCTTTAGCGGTTTCGGCTCGGCGATGATGAATCAGTCAGTCAGGTTAAGCTCTTTTATAGGTATAGATAATAATGTACCCTACCATTATTTTTGTAAATGTGAACACTCGTAAATGTTTTTAATTTGTATATTTCTGTGTTTTTAATGCACTTAGTATTCAGAGCAATCATTCCGTAATGCAGTGAAGATCGTAAAATTCATATATGAAAGTCATGCGTGGCCTTATGAACACGTTTCGTTAAAAAGCAGGTTGTCATTGACTGAACGCTTTCTTTACTTATTATATCTCTCTTCTTCTTCTTGTCGTGTCACTACTGTGACGAAGAAGAAGAGTGACGAAGTGTTCACTTTATTCCTTTCTCCACAGATTTAAATAAGTATATGTAAAACTGTGGAGAAAGGATTAAAGATCACCTCAAGAACTCCTTTCGTGCACATGTCTCCAAACTTTTTAGGTTCTACGGTTAAGAACAATAATACTGTTACTAGTGTGTTGTTTAAACCTTTTGACATTTTTAATCATTGGTACTAAAATGATACATACAATCACAAGGATTACTTTGAAACGTCTTACATACTAGGTGAATTTAGGTGCCAATTCCTTCTAACTCAAGATCGAGAAGAACCGGCAAGAAACTCGTCCTGGTTCTAGCGTTTTTTCGCATGATCCATCTTATAAATACCTTAACTACGAAAAACTATACGCGAGAGTTTATACATTTCAAAAGACAGAGTATACTTAAGCGCTATTCTAGCCAAATATGTTATTTTAAGATGGAGAGTTAAAAAAAAGTTTCTGCTAAATTAGACAATCATGGGGAAGTAAACATAGAACTTGATTGAATAGTCAAATAGAGTCAATGTATTACGAACTTTATAACGTTTATTTCTGTTAGATTTATTACCAAACAAGATTAGGTACATTAAGAGCAAAGCGTGCAAAGGGATCGGCGTAAGCAGGCTTTCGCTTACACTGTAATTGATGCTTCAAAATTAAGACATTATGACGATACCGTGAACATAAAATCAATAGAGATTCCAGAACATATATAATTAAGAAAACTGCATAAAATACGTGGTTCGGACTACTTATTTTGACATCAAAGGATTTAGAAATCTGAAGAGATTATCTACCTATATTTTTATAATGAGGGAGATATTTTTAACTAGAGTGTTATAGTGATCTGTGTTGACTGTCTTTACAGATGAGTTGATAGTAGATATGCCTTCAGTGCTGTAGGTTGTAAGTTCGATTTCCTTTCAGGACAAATAATAAACACAGTAGTTTCTTCTGTATCTTAGTACTAAGTATCATAATGTATGTATTTAAAAATATTTTAGTATTATATTTCCACTACAGGTTATGCTTAGTTTGGGGCTGGTATTGTTGTGTCGATTGTCCACCAAAATTTATTTCATGATCAGTTGAGCCATCTATATACATTTATCTTCTTCGTCTTCTTGTGTCACTCTAATTATTACGATCCAGTGTGGTGAATGGATTAAAGTGCACCATAGAGGGTCCTTTCATGCACTTGCCACATATCTTCGAACTTCTTAAGTTCTACGACATTCCGGTTTCCTCACGATGTTTTCCTCCACCGTTTGAGGGTACTGATTTAGCGCACATATATTTTTCCAACAGAAAAATACATTGGTGCACGACTGGTTTCGAGCCCACGACCCTGGATTGAAAGGCGAGGCCACTACCACTAAACCACCAGTACCCACCAGTCTTTATTTTATATGCGGTTCTTAGATACGAGTAGCTCAACTGTTTCTCACATGTAATTTATTTTGTATATTATTCTATACATTTCTATAATACATTTTATAGTAGAGCACGTAGATTTTATACCTAAAAGTAATATTATTAGCTTGCATAACGAAATGAGATAGCGACTTAGCAACCTGAAGGAAATTTGTTAATGTTGCTTGTGAAACATTAAAAAGATGGACAAATATTTAGTACTATTCCGCCAATATATTCCTAAAGAGTTACCTCCAAAAGAAATTCGACACTGAGGCTGAGACTCAGCCTTACGTTGGTCGAAGCAACAAGTCTGCAGAGCAGATTGTTTTAGTTTCCAGTTGCCGACACCGAACACTTTTTGATCGTCAATGAGTATGTGTTATGTGGGAGCAACTGGACACAAAAATGTTTACGTGTGCGAAGGGAGTGGATGATTTCATACTGGAAGTGTCCACATTTGCGCCCTGCCTAAAGTCCACTTTAAGATGAGTTTTCTTTGATAATGATAAAACAAGCTCAAGCACTTCTAATCGTTCGACAGTCTATGATTTTTCTAAGGAAAATATTCAATGTGATGAAG
Source organism: Lampropteryx suffumata (assembly GCA_948098915.1). Classification (NCBI taxonomy): domain Eukaryota; kingdom Metazoa; phylum Arthropoda; class Insecta; order Lepidoptera; family Geometridae; genus Lampropteryx; species Lampropteryx suffumata. Next base: position 14,314,470 of record OX402557.1, on the reverse strand, counting down.
CAGTTATTAAATACTTTCCAAGCATTTACCATGCGTCAGCAATTATCAATTGGTTTCGCTCGTGCCTGTACGGTACAGTTTAAGTATAATTAGATTCTATAGGTATGTTAGAGATAGTTACCTACGCTAGTTACCAAGCTAGATATATTTTTTAGGCGCTTTTCATTTATATGAGCACGTGTTATGGTCTTTACTTACGATGTCACTGTGTTATCGTGAAATTACACCTTAGTGCATACAAGTGCAGATGCAATTGTATGTTGACTTTGTGTCTCAATGCGTGTCTCATTGATATTATAAACAATTTCGTTTAATTATAAATACATGTTAAATTTGACCGGAGTATAACAAGTAAAAGTACATCATTTTCGCATGAATGTGCTTTGTTTAGTTAACATGTTTAGTGAATAACAATACATTTTGCAGTGATCTGGATCATTTGAGCTATTTGTATCATTTGAGCTGGATCATAGACCTTTTTAGCGGTCCTTAGATAGGATAATAGTTTCTCATGTATTTTATATTCATCATCATCATCAGCCCGTATCAGTCCACTGCTAGGCATAGGCTCTCCTCTTCCAATCCCTGACAGTTGCTTTACGAATATTTTCACCCTTCCTACCTACAAGGCTCCCTACACTACGTTTCCCGAAAAGCCGCTTCCACTCAAGAATGAACATCGGTATTTTATATTATTGTATATTTACATTTCTGTAATTATTTATGTTAAAAATAACATATCAATACTTTACAACGTCAGTTTTATGGATTTTAATGATCACAATTACACCTCGATTGGTACTTGCACGTAGCTTTGTTTATTTGTGCCATTAGGTGACCTAGTTAAGTTAAGAACGTTAAGGACAATCTTTTGACCTCTAGTCAAAGTAACCAATGGTTAAAAATCATTGTCACAACTGTGTCATAATTTTATAAAGCTTTAAATTAATCTATTTGTTGATTTGACTCTAAATCAAAAACCCGATTAGAAAGTGACGATTAATATGACTGGCTTATCAGCTGCGTTGGTAGTAGCTCTGTCTTCTGCACTGTAAATTGGTTCGAATCCTGCCCTGGACAAACATTTGTGTGATGAGCATAGGTGTTATGTTCTATGTCTGATTGTTATAAAGCACGTCTTTGACAATATAAAAGTATTCTATCAGTCATCTGGTCAGCATAATACAAGGTATACTTAGTTCTGGAGCTAGATGGTGTTGTGTGTAATTGCCCACCAAATTTCATTCTGTTACAAAATAAAGCTTTAAGCGGCTACGACCGACTTGTGGTCCAACAATACTGCTTTTTTTATGAATAAGTAAAATTGATATCCCTCGTAAATATTCTGATACAAGTAATTTCGTCATAAAAGTACGTACGAAACAGCAAATTGATCGGCTTTTACAAGCCTGTAAACGAAGAATCCCCCTTTATGGATGGTTAAAGTTAATCATCTATTCATAATAGAACCTCTCCTTAAATCCCTCTTTTCTTTAATTTTATAGATATTAAAATAGAAAATCGTAAAATTTTATTACAAAATTTTAAAATGTCGGATTTTTTGTGCGCGACGTGTCTGACGCCAGTTTCGATAGGATTAAGGGTTGAGCTACATTTCATCGCAAACCTTGGACACTCATATCACAGAATAAATATATAGAATCTACTATTTAGAATCCTTACTTATTAATCTATAAACGCGAAAGTTTGTATGTATGTTTGTTACTCCTTCACGCAAAAACTACTGAATGGATTTTAATGAAACTTGACAATAATATGGGCTTATACATCAGAATAACATATGGACTACAATTTATAAGAATATTGCGTGAATTGTCCAAAATATAACGATAAGTTTCAGGTAAGTAGAAAAAAAATCTGCCATCTGTTTGACGACCTCTGTAGCGCAGTGGGCTTAGGTCCGGCTGAGACGCTGAAGGTTGCGGGTTCGATTCCCGCTGCGGGACAAATGTTTGTATGATCTGCAAGTATCTGTCTCGGGTTTGGGTGTTTCTATGTATAATATGTATGTATTTACAAAAAAAATAGTATATAAGTAGTATATCAGTCATGTGGTACCCATAACACAAGCTCTGCTTACTTTGGGGCCAGATGATGCTGTGTGAAATGGCCGAGATTTTTTATTTTTTATTTATTAATCTGCGAACTATTCTGGCGTGCGCTTCAAAAGCCGTTAGAATTACAAGTATATAATTTGTAATAGCAATGTTTATCTTAAATTGTCTTACAAAAAAGGCTGGAGTCCCAATTTTGATGAATTTTGGTAAAAAGATAGGATATTGGAGAAGACCAGCTCCAGCTAGTATATCATATACCTAATACGTCAGAAATATTTTTCTCTTTAGTATTAACTAGTGCGTTATATAAAAATATTTAGTCCAATTCTAAGTGTTTTTAAGTACAAAACTACTGGTATCTCAGCTTAGTTGGTAGTGTAGCTCTGCCATCTGCCTTGTAGGTTAAGGATTCGATTCTTAACATTTGAGTGAACATAACCATAGATGAATGTTCTGTGTCTGGGTGTTATGACGTATAATAATAGTTACTTATGAATTTCAAAATAAATAAGTATTTCTATCAGTAATATAGTTCCCATTTTACAAGCTATGTTTAGTTTGGGACTAGGTGTTATTGTGTGAATTGTTCACCAATATTTGTATATATTTATGTATCAGAGCGATGCTGAAGCATATTTTCCTATAGCTTTACCCTAAGGTGTATTGACAAAGATAGTCTTACCGTTGTCGTTTAGTCACTAATAGCCAATTTAATACCCAAAACACAGTTAACTATGCCCTTTTATTATAGTTCTTATATATAGAAAAACAAGGTTTAAATTAAGGTGTGACTAGCGGTGGCACAATAAAAATTGTCGGCGGGTATTATAAAATTATACGACCCGGTGTTTGAAAACATACTTTGAAATCGTTACGTCATTGTACTGTGGGTCATACTCGTATAAATTTTAATACCCTTATTAGCTTGTCTACAGAATAAAGTAAAGTAGGTGGTTAAGTACTTATTTACAGAAGTTTCACTCTTGTGTTACAAATATATAAGGCAGTTTTTAGCCGGCGCGGTTTGAACCAACGGTTTCGTTAAATATTTTTATCTGAGTAACTTTTTCGGATTTTCGATAGCTCGTATCCAAGTCATTGAGTCTTAGATCAAAGTATTAATGCTCAATTTTTATTGAACGTACAAAAAGTGATATAGACTAGGTTTTGCTACCGAAACACGTAAACAGAATGTTTATAAACGGCTGTTATACTGTGAGTTTTGCAATGTAGGTAAGAATTGCATCTGGCTAATCTGTTCCAATAAAAATATTTTGTTACTAAGTATAGGTAAGGCCATGGCAAAATATACCAACTCTATTTGAATATATTTTGATTGTTAGGAGTTGAGTTGACCTAGTTTATTACGACAGCCTCTGTGGCGCAGTGGGCGAAGGCCAGTCTGGTTCGATTCCAACCGCGGGTCTCCAGCGTGTATAATATTAGGTATTATAATAATATACTCTAATAATATGTATGTATTTACAAAAAAATAGTATAACTTGTAAAAAAATATTTGGCTCATATTAAAAGCTATGCTTTACATTGCTTGACACAGGCTTTAGGGGATGCTGTTCAAAATGTCCATCATTATTTTTAATTATTATTTTTATTTAAAGTAATAATTCAAGTCAAGTCGATACCTTATTCCATACAAGGATCACTTTAAAACGTCTTACATACTAGGTGAATTTAGGTGCCAATTCATCCTAACCCTAGCCCGAGAAGAACCGGCAAGAAACTCGTCCTGGTCGCTCGCTTTTTTACAAGATCCATCTTATAACTACCTTAACTACGAAATACTAATGCAAGAGAGTTTATAAATTTCAAGTGTGTCGGTTAACGGTCTGACGGCAGAGCGACATGAGGCCATGCATTCTGATCAATAATATAGTTATTTATATTATAATAAACTTTCTTCAAAAGAATACCTTATTTGTATGCTTCAAATTTCTTAATAGGTAGTTTAGTAGCATTTTCAGGAAGCTTATTATAGAAGCGCACCGTGTTCTCCATAAATTACTTATTTACTTTTTCTAGTCGAAACCTAATGTATAATTTGTGCCTATTCCTAGTTTTGATTTAATGAAGGTCACTATTTTGCTGAAACCCATCTTCATCATTCAGTTGGCATTATAATATAACTTAAAAGTAGTATAAATAAAATATCCTCACAAACAATCGCGATTATAATTATTACTAAGATATTATTTTACCGAGCGCCCTAAGTAGTAGTTTTAGTAGTTAACGGATATTTCTGGCGTAGTAGAAGGTATATTTAGTAATTTTTATTTTGTGATAGTAATTTTTTAATCAAGACATTAGGCTACGAGTAGATTTAGGATTAAAATTATTTATTTTCTCATAAGAATAAATTCACTTACATGAGAACACAAAAATATTGGTAAATAAAGACTAAATCGTAAGTACAGAGTAAACAAAATATTTTAAAACTAGTGAACACTTAATATTAGTTAGGTATAGTTAGTACACAGATACCTATTACAAAACCATACATCAATAAATTACTACATCAATTATAAAAAAATAAAAAATGTGAGGGTAGAACTTAAACACAACCAGCAAACAAGTAGGTTACACAGAGTGATTGATATACTTATTATTATTATTATTAAGAGCCCGTGACGTCCCACTGCAGGGCAAAGGCCTCCCTTCCTGTTCCATAATCGTCCCTGTTTTAGGCCACTGTGGGATGGGCGTCTAACTCGTGATTCTGCCGCGAGATCGTTTTCCATTCAAGGCTGTCCACTCTATAGTGGCTTTAGCCCACAACGCATCCGACATTCGGCATACGCGGCCTGCTTATTCCCACTTCAATTTCCCTGCTTACTGTCCGATATCCGCGATTTGAGTTTTGGAGCGCAGTGTACTATTTTTGACGTGGTCTGTGAGTTTGACTTCTAGAATACTGCGCTCCATGGCTCGCTGGCAAAACCCCGAGTTTGTCTTTATAATATACATAGTTTGTCAAAAATAAAAACATAACTAGAGAAATATTTTCCTACTACGTGTCTGTCTTCAGTTAAAAAACAAATGGGCTACTCAGAAAATTATAATATCAAGAGACATTTTTAGGTACACAAAATAATTCATAACAGTCTTAAGGTATTTACGTGTTCAAGTTCAAGTTTAGGTTTCATTTAAATAAAACCAAATTATTTAGGTAAGGTTTAGGTTAATTTTAATACGATTAGTTTTTTTAATTTAAATGTTTTTCTAGAGACAGTCAATTTCTTCAACTTTTTCACAATCTGAATCACAGATATTATTTCTAATACATATTTTGATCTTTATTATACTCATGCAAATTTGTACCCAGATTCACAGCAAACTTTCATTTGTAAATCAACATTTTTTTAAATAAATTTATAGAGTTTAATACGCAATACAACATAGAAATATCATTTAATTTAAAAAGAAAATAATTAATTTAGAATAAATCTGTAAATTTAAGAATATTCAAAATTAATAGGTGTTGCTTAGACTTTATTGATGTGTGTATTATTAAAGAAATATACCTAATGTAATAGTATATCGCTTGTATATTTAATTTAATGTAATCAGGCTTACCCAAACATACATTCTATGTTGTTTGTTTTGAGTGTTTCTATGTATAATACGTATGAATTGACAAAAAAAAATTGTATATCCCATACCCTTATAATAATATTGCGCAAATATGACGGTCTTGATCGGGCCTACATAGTTAAGCCTTTTGGAATCGACACCCTGGGCCCGTGGGGACCAGGAGCCCACCGCGTTTCCAAAATTATTTCAGGGCGTCTGGTAGATACATTGCGTGACACAAGAGCTGGCTCCTAATGTCAATGTCAATGTTTGCCTAGATACAGAATAGACTGTTGAGTATACTTATCTAGTTCAATAAATACCATATTTTTTATATTATCTATTAAGTAATCCTCTAATTCAATAAGTGGACCCAGCTCGAAACTTTCGTAGTGAGCCCAACTTGTATAGGTTCCACTTAATCTCGATGCTTAATCCCTTATTTCTCGGACAATTAAACCCAAGATTTATAGCAAATCGAAAAACTCTCGGATCTTAGAGTAGCAAGTAGGTATGGCGCATGTCTTATTGTGAAATAAACTATGCTATCAAACAATACAAACAAACAAACAAATGTCATACCAAAACATTAAACAAAGGGATCTAGAAGTACTTAAGATTAATGTAAAGTTTGCTGGACAATATCATATTTTCTGTTTTGTGGATAATAAAAGACCAAACCTTTTTTTTATATATATTAAAATCAATTGCCGTATGATAACTTGCGAAAAATCTAATATGGCATTTTTGTTCGCCTTAGTATGCACACCGCTCTCAGTAAATAAAATGATATAAAATAAACTTTCTTTCTTTCTTACAGTATTGCCTCAACCCAGTATGGCTTATAATAAAATAAATTTAATGTGGTACGAAGTGCCCCGGGTCATCTAGTTCCAAATGAAATTAAATAAAATAAAATGATTTGTTTGCGTGTAATGTGTGTTGCACAGAGAACTCAAAAAACTTATATAAATAAATAAATAGTACTGGACATTTCACACAGCGTCATCTAGTCCCAAAGTAACCAGAGTTTATGTCATGGGTACCACATGACTGATATACTACTTATATACTTATTTTTTTTATAAATACATACATTATATACATAGAAACACCCAGACCCGAGACAAATACTTGCAGATCGTACAAACATTTGTCCCGCGGCGGGAATCGAACCCGCAACCTTCTGCGTCAATACAGATTCACACATTTCGCTAAGAAACCCAGCATGCAAAAATTTATAAGGATAATGTAAGATAATATAAGACCATACACTTTTAAGTAAATTAAATAAACATAACAATAGTTATGTTTATTTATATAAATAAAATTTTAGAAGAGTAATCGGAACGTTAATTATGTAATTCTTTGACCCTACATAATAAACATTACAATAATTATTACGATATCAAATAAATTCAATTTAGGTATAAATTAATATGTTATTCAAAAACAATCGCAATCCTAATTATGTAATTCACTATAAAATCATTTGTCAACCAGCCAAATATAATATTCCATTTATAGTATTCCAAAACTAGCATTCTACACATGGCCTCACACCATACACATAAATAAAGCTCATAGATATACGTGCATTTTCAGGTCTCTGTTCCGTTCCGCGCCTTTGCATTAGTAATGACAAAAAACGTACAAATAACTAAATATTGACATTTATATATATATATAAAAGAAAATCGTATTAGTTAGACCACTTATAACTCGAGAACCGCTGGACCGATTTGGATGAAACTTAAAATATAGTTAGTAACTTGGATAAGGATATAGGCTTTTTTCCCGGAAAAACAACAAGAACGGGAACGGGCGAATGAAGCCGCGGGTGGCCGCTAGCGCCATCTATCAATATTTATCCGTAACTATTTTAATCTCTGTTATTATTACAATAATTTGAATAGCTATCCTTTTTTAATAGTGATATTAGTACTTTAAGTGAAGAAATTGTACCCGGCCAACGAAGTGGGCACGGGTCAGCTAGTAAATAATAAATATAGTACAGCAGATCAGTATATATGTTAGTTTTATCTCGCGTTACTGAAACTGGTCTTCATCTCGTACATTAGCTTCTAGTTCTGAGTATATGAACCGCGTTTGTTCAAAGCTTCAAACGCAGTCTGCCTATTATATCTGGATGAGGAATAAAGGGCCTAAGGATAGCGCCCTCTATCTTATTACTCTGAGCTCTGTGCTATAGGATAGTAATATGCAGTAACTATTGATTTACCATTTTAGTTTCACTAAAGCTTCGATTCAGCTTTGGCGAATAAACTCGAACTGGATTCCGATGCGAGTGTTTGAAAAGATAAAATTTTCTTTTGTAGCTTACTTTCGTTATGTTTGATATCTATGACTCTATGATAGATCCTTCATCCCCAACTGAAACTAACTCATTAACTAACAATAATTAGTTTGCCTTGCTCCACCTATAACTGTGCATACGTCTTGTCAAGAAACACATCCAAGTAGTATCATTATGTGACTTGGTTCTGGTTGTGCAAAGGGAATGAAAACTAAGTCTTTTTAACCGTCTTTTTTTTTATTTGTTACCTCATAACTCAGTAATTAATAAACTGACCTGATTTTTTTTATGTGAAAGGATATACTTTCCGATTGGTCCTATATAAATTTCATCAAAATCGGTTCAGTAGTTTTCAAATCAAAATAGCTGGAAAAACTAAGTCATTCAAACAACACAATTTTAAACAAAATTTCGTATTTTTATGTGAATGAAGTCGGTGTTCTCTCTAGTTTTTTAATCGTAAATATATGTATTCATTTTCTTTTAAGGTGAAATTTTTTGTCACACACATTTTTCGAGCAAAAATATCCATTTGTGCTCGACCTGATTTCCACCCACGAGCTTAAAATCGGGACACAGAGCTACTACTACTAGACCAACAGTTCTCTCATTCAATGAATTAGTATCACTGAAGGTTGATGTTGTTTGTAACATGCTTTCATATGAATAGAAACCGAACGTACGTAAGCCCGAAGTAAAGACAATGTTGCATTATTGGTAAGCTAGGCATTGGTGATAGTACCTACACAACCTCGTGTGTGAGCGTCCATGTGACATACATAGAAAAAATCTCCCTTCCCGTTCCCACGAGACGATTAAATGAATACTAAAGCATCAGTATTGTAGTGACTGGCAGCATCAATTAGAAGTTGACGTAGCGGTGTCGTGTTACAAAGACGAGGGAGCTCACAGTAATGGCTAGAATCGATATAAGTAGAGTCGTTGAGTGATATTTATATCTATGAGATAAGGTACAAAATGCAATGATCCACGACTCAGCTCATAGTTGAACAGACTATAAATATTAACCTGGCTTTTAATAACGTTGATCTCGGCGGCACCTATAATTTGATTATTTTGAACTGATCATTTTTGAAATATGTTTAAGAGAGCTGATTTGTTTTTTATTGTACTTGGAGGCTAAAGATACTTTTTCTGCTCGCCCTAACAGCATTTATGCATTGACGTTGGTTCTATTCTAAACTTAAATAAAGTTAAAAGTTGATGATGTCCTTTGCACTATATTGAAAAGGACGATGAAATATAAAATAAGTTAATTGAAATAATTACGGAAATTGCAGAATAATATACGATAATATAAAATACATGTGAAACAGTTGAGCTATCTAAGGACCTTTAAAAACGATCTATAGATAGCTCAACTAACTCAGATCATTGCCAGAGGGCAGCATTCCCAAGACACTGGATGCGTTGTCTCGTTGAATGGCAATGCTAATACGCTGAGCGAGGTAGGAGCCAGCTCTTGGGCCAAGCAATGTTTCTGACGCCGTCATTTTGCAATCATTATGAAATAATTTTGAAAACGCGGTGGGCTTCTGTTCTCCACGGGCCCAGGGTCTCGACTCCAAAAGGCTCAAAGGCCTTATCAAGACCGGCATTATATCGCGCCTTTTGAGGTCCTCAGCACATTTAGCCGCCGCATCAGCTCGAACAATAGTAAAGTTCACTATGTGAACAGCGTATAGGTACAGACAGAAATATATATTTTGGAGTTTCGTGAAGTCATATAATGAGGACTACGAACGCTATTTCGCTCCTCAACGCAACGAAACATAAATAAAGCTGTTATGCTGCTTTCAATCCAGTTTAACCGACAGATAACGGATTGTAGGCAATAAAACCTGCTGATTTAATACCAGTGGCTGATTGACTTCAAGTAGGTCGTAAATTTAATAGATCACTTTGTATTTCCGAATTTACGCAGCACAATCTTGTAAACAAGCCGCTATTATAAATTTAAAAAATATTATATATTTTTATGTATGAAATATAATACATTAACAGCTACAAGCATCCGCCATTGGCTTCGCTTGTGTTGAAAATTTTAAAACTCTTTGTACCTACTTTATGAAATATGGAGTATTTTTTACCCCAATCTGGGATTGATTGGGGAAAAAATACTTCATAATACTCCATATTACATTTTTACCCCAGTTTGAGGTAACGGACCAAAAACACCTGGTGAAGCTATTGGTCGATGAAAGCACAATTTAAAGGAGATCAACCATACGTAAACTCATTGACGTCTGTATCCTCCCAATTCTAACTTATGGTGCTCAAACTTACTCTCTTACGGTGTTTAGAGGACTATACTCGAGGTTTGTCAAATGGCAATGAAGCGAAGCACCCTCGGCATAAAACTCACTGACCAAATCAAAAATGATACTATTCGCTCCAAAACAAAGGTCCTCGACGTGGCTGAAAAAGCTGTGAAACTGAAATGGTAATAGGCAGGGCACATCTTCCGTTTGCCAGACAAATTGTGTGCCAAAGCTACCTCTGAGTGAAGCCCTGAGACAGTGAGAAAGCTCGGTAGACCACGCAAGCGATGGCGCGACGAGCTGGACATCTTTAGCGACTGTCGGTGGGGGAGGCTCAGCAGTGGGACAGTAGAGGCAAACAACAATAACCTTTAATTAACCGAGCGAGCGCGAAGCGCGAGCGAGTGTCTTTGTTTCAGTTTAGGCAAAAATGCTTTCGTATATCTGTCCGAACGGCATCCAAGCGGCGTCCGGCCGGCGTCTGTCCGAATGTTCTCCTCCACAAGTCGCATTTCTCAACCGATTGTCGTAAAATTTTGTGAGCAGGTTCTATAACTATATAGATTTTTTTTGTCGATTCAGTTTTTGATTTTTTTTTCAAAATGGTGGAAATAATTATGGTGGTTGAAAACGTAAAAAAGTTATATTTCAGCCATTTCGGAAAATGTTCGCGAAGTCTACAGCTCTCAGAGCCACTAGTTTTACTACTAGACGAGTGTTTACTGCTATAAGTTCCTAGCACCCTAAATTATGAGTACCTAGTACCCATAAGGGTACTAGGTACTCATAATTTAGGGTGCAATAATGTAGGGTACAATAATGTAGGTGCAGGATCGAAACACACGCACTTACTTCGTATAGGAAATGTAATTAAACTTTCATTGCGTGACGACATTGCACACGCAACGTACGAATTGATTTATTTTGACGTTATTATGGCGACTTTGGTTTTGTGAGTAAAACTTTGTTAATTAGAATAAAAACCTTGTGATCACGAATAAAATTTATGTGTTTACCATTTTTCCAGGTAGGTACTTCCTGAAACTAATCATGGCAACATTTTTGAAGTATAACATCTTTCCTCTCGTGATAAAGGACGGAAATGTGTAACAGGAAGCCGAGAAAGGACCTATTTGAGTTAATAAAGGAGTTATTTGATTTGATCTAAGAGCGCGCGTAGTGGTAGAGTTAGCCGTCAAATGGTACCAACCCTTTTTCTGAAAGGTTGGTACTGTCAGTGTGTGTGTCAGTGTGTCGAGATAGAGAAAGTAAAATAAAAAAGGAGAACTCGTCAGCTGTGCGCTTAACCCAAAGTGTTGTGTATAAAGTTTACTAGCATATAAACAAATTTTAACAAGGTGAGATATCATTATGTGCCTACAGTAAGGCTCGCGCGTTTTTTTTTCTGTTACGTATGAAAAAGTTCAAACTCATATCGAGCACAAGGACTACTTTGTTCATATTTCAATGACCAAACTTCGATAGGCCTCTCGGAAATGACTCTACGACTTTACATAATACTTACCTACTTTAGGTATTAGGTACGTTAGAGGTGCGGCGGCTAAATGTGCCGAGGAACTCAAAAGGCGCAAATATGCCGGTTTTGATAAGGCCTACATATTTGAGCATTTGTAGTTGAGACCCTGGGCCAAAGAGGGAACAGAAGCGCACCGCGTCAAAATTATCTCACGGCGTCTGGTAGATACATTGCGTGACCCAAGAGCTGTCTCGTATCTGGCTTAGCGTATTAGCATTGCTATTCAACATAGCAATGCCACCAGTGTCTTGGGAACGCTGCTCTCTGGCAGTGATCTGTATCAGTTGAGCTCTATCTATAGATCGTTTAAAACGGTCCTTAGATAGCTCAACTGTTTCACATGTATGTAATTTATATTATTGTATATTATTCTGTACATTTTTGTAATTATTATATGTAAATCCTATTTTTAGGTACAGTACAGTTATGATTTGGGAGGATATTTGAGTTTTTCCTCTGAGAGTCATAAGTACTTATAAATAAATAATACTTATGTAAAATATTAATATAATAATAAAAAAAATAAAAATATTACATTTTTTTTTGCTGCAACAATACAAGATAAGTTAAAATTCTGTTTATATTTTTCATAGTATCTTTTCATCGTTGATGGCTGGCAGTTATATAAATCCTCTACACATCTTTTTATCTAAGGTTGGCCTAAACAGTTTCTTGATAAACATATATCTATATACGAGTATTATGTATATTCTATTTAAAAAGAGTCATAGAAATGTACAGAATACAATATACAATAGCATAAAATACATGTGAAAAGTTGAGCTAATTAAGGACCTTTTAAAACGATCTATAGATAGCTTAACTGATACAGATCACTGTCAGAGGAAGTCCCCAAAACACTGGCGGCATTACCACGTTGAATAGCAATGCCATACGCTGGGTCAGATAGGAGCCAGTTCTGAATGCAATGTTTCTACCAGACGCCGCGAAATATATTTGAAAACAGTGATTACACTTTCACTGTCTGATGTCTGAAGACACAAAGCGCCTTTCAACACATTTAAGCGCAATATCTTTCTGACCATTATTCGTTGGAGCTGGTGATAATATCGTAGTACAATCTCCTAGGTACGAGTTGGTTTTCTATGCTTCATGGTTCAAACGAGATTAGACTTTAAGTGCCGTGTTAGTGTAGCTGTTTATTGCAAAATATTGGCTATTTTAGGTGTGGGTTGAACTGTTGTTTAAAGGATCTACTTTTTGTAGTCTGATTCATTTTATATTTGTGGAGTAAGTACGGTTTATTGGTTTCATATATTAATGTTAGAAACCTTTCCTGTTTTATAGTGAAATAGGAAAGCTAAGTATTTGGTTTTCTTTTGTTTTTTCATCGATAAACCTACGTCTGACCACGATCTCACCTGATGTTAACGATGAGGCCGAGGATGGGACACGCAGGTCTATTTACTCGAGACTTGAAGAGACCTAGATTGTAGTTTACAGGAAAGAGGTTTTGTAATAGTAACAATAAGTATTAATAGTTGGAATGTTATGCGTGAATTGTAAAATCTAACAATTCAACAATTCGAAAACGGCTTGCGCGAATTTTTTTCGCGCTATTCTATGGAAAACGAAATCAGACGTAGGCGCACGCACTAGCAGAAAAAAACCACGATGAAATGACATACTTCAGAAAAGGTCTGCGCCGTTTTTACCGCGCGAATTAATTTGCTAGAGCGTGCTACCAAACTAAGCTACTTATGATAGGTTACACTTTTAGATAAGATGTGAGATGTGAGTTAAGGTGTAATAACCTACATTTTGATAACCCGCAGTGCGAATCGTTAACGCGAGCAACTGCGACCGCTGATCAAACTCACCCCGGTGAATATTCTTTAGATGAATCGAACTAGTGTTGGTGCCTCTATTGACAAAATAAAACAGGAATAATTAACTATGTATATCAAATCGTATAAACCAAGTTCTATCCAAATTGATTCCGCTTTTATTGCATGATTGATTGATTGATGAACAAACAAATATGTACACAAAGTTTCACATTTATTAGCAGTAAGTATAATTGATTTATTATCATAATAATATAAGGTTATTTTAAGAATTAGGTAAAAGCGTAAGAGCGGTCGATTTAATTACCATCCCGGTCTCATTAATTAGTAGAGTATTTAATTTTCATCGTTATGTGTACTGGTAAGTACTAGTTTTTTTTATTTAACCTATATCGTCCCACTGCTGGGCAAAGGTTTTCCCCAAATCTATCCAACTAGCTCTATCTTTTGAGATAGTTCACCATCCTCTCCATCTATAGATCCATCCACCCATCACCATCGTCAGGTACTGGACAGGTCTTAAAATCCTCAGTTTTCGTTATCTAACCCTAAGAAAGTCAATCTCTAGAACAGATTAAAACTTGTGATGAATCGCTATTTTCGTTTCCCGCTTCAACTTCAAGTTACGAGGCATTTACTTTATGTGTGTGGAAATGTAAATACGTTCACAACTTCACCGCTAATACTGTAGCAATAGAGACTACTACCAGTTAAAGTACTTAGGTAATGCAATAGAGTGCGAAAAATTATGTACTTATGTCATCTGACTCGCTATAGAATCAATAAAGTTTCAAGACTTTTAAGTGTCAAATTTGAGTCATAAAATTGAGGCTTTACTTATTAATGATTACATGTATTGTTAACCTCAAATAACTAATTTAAAGCATCATTAAATCAGTTGCATGTAGAGTCTGCTTGTCCATTACGATGATAATACATGCATTGCTTATTGATGAGACCGGGATAATTAAATCGACCGATCGTGCAATACATAATTGTAAAATATTCTATTTTTACGGTACGTGATAAGGAATAAATCTGATAATAAATATGAAGTTGTGTGGATATTCGTTTGTTAATCTATGTTAACGATACAAAATCCGAAAACGCACAAGTCTAGTGGTGCTACTGGATGCGAAGCTTTGCCTTTTCTGTGCCACTGCTAGGGAAATCGCGTTTTCCAAGTGTTTACACAGACATGACGGCTTTTCTTAGTGGATTATTTAAAGGATTTGCTTAATGCTCTATGCTTGCTAAGATTAACGAGTGTTTGCGTTTGCGATTTCAACAGTCTTTTAATAATGTTTTTGCGGGCAATTTGCTGGGACCTTTCCCACAATCGAGATTATCTTCATAACCGACCGAGTCTTACAATGGTTTTGTCGTTTCATGACAGAATCTGTAACCCAAGAAAAAAGGCTCATAAGTTGCTAATGAATTTAAGCATACATAAATAGTGAAGATCAAACTTGAACCCCCTCGATGGAGGTAAAATAAAGGTTATATCGACTTTTTAGCTTCTATGTTTAGGCTGCGCGTTCATTGCCTACCATTCAATGTTGAAGCGACACTGATTAAGTTGTAGTTAGGATTGTATTATATCAACTTAAATATAAAATTAAATAAAATATCATGACCCGTTGGGAATCAAAATATAAACCAAATTTTTTTGAAAACAATGAAGCAAATGTGGATCTCTGGGAATAAGCCTACGTATGTATTTTGAAATACATACAATTAGTCATTTGATCACTACAATACAAACTTTACTTAATTTGGAGCTAGATGGTGTTGCGAGCAATGTCCTCCAATATTTATTTATTTATTTATTTCATACTGAATGTTCTAAATGGAGGGCTCCAGGTGTTTTTTAGCTAATCAGTTGGTAGAAGAGGTTTTAAAATGATTGATGAATTCGACGACGGTGGACGCAAATTGAATGGATAATGTCAGGTCGATGTGAAAGGTCAGAGTATGTTCATCGATACGAAGCTCTAATGATGGGAAGTGAGTGAGCAAAAACAAAGTCGTAGGAGGCCTAATGATTTCATAAACTACCTTACTCCCACTGGAGCTACCCACTGCGATGCTCGTTTTGACGTTACTTATAAACTTACTTTGTCGTTTTTATCAAATCACCTTTGTTCGAATTGTTAATATGGCAAACTTTATAATTCTGATTCTTGTTACACTTCGGCGTAATAAAAAAGTCCAGAATGAAACAAAACTAAATATTATAGTTCTACAATCTCATTTTATTTGTTAGATTGTGTTTTGTTATGGAATACGTAGAATAAGGTTTGAAGGATTGGTACTATCAGAGATTTATAGCTTTGAATCATAACCTTTCAAGTACTGAAGTCGCGATATTGTTTCAAGAACATAAAAAAAAACAATTGTCTTATTTTAGTTGTTATCAAAGAGCTAACCAAGCTTTGAAATGCTTACACACTAGTGCTTGAACGCCGAATATCTGGCACTGCGGCAAATGGTATGATACTGAAGCAAAATTTTGCTGAAGAGTCTGGCAATCTTACGAAGTTGTCTTGGCGGAGCTTATTTTGTTCTAAGCATATTTACAAAGCGAATAAATATTAAGCTTAAGTAGGTACCATGTGAACAGATGATAGAATTTTCATCTTACTGATTCTAAGCTAAAGAGGATGGTCCCAGCTCTTACAGTCTTTAAGCCATGACGGTGGCACGATGAGCCATATAACACCCGTATTTAGATTTGGGCATTTTTGATGTGAAATATCTGATGGCGCCACCCGTATGGGAGTGAGGCGACTCTCGCCGTGGCACGTCGCACCGCTCGTAGCTTGTCGGCTCAATCCTCCGCAGCTTGAGATGCTTCACATCTTTGTGGCGCAGTGGGCAAAGGCCTGCCTGAGACGCAGAAAGTTGCAGGCCTTGTTCCCGTCGCGGGTTTGTATGATCTGGTAGTATTTGTCTCGGGTCTGGGTAATTATCTATTATTTGAAACTACAAAAATATATGTAAGTAGTAGATATATCAGTCATGTCGTACACATAATACACGCTCTGCTTACTTTGGGGCTAACTGACACTGTTTGAAATGTCCGGCATTATTTATTAATTTATATACCAGGCGTGCAGCAACGGCGGCTTTTTTTGTTGACTTAAGAAAACCCATGTATAATATGCACATAAGATTTTCATAAAGCTTTAAACGGTCCTTAGATAGTTCAACCGTTTCACATGAATTTCATATTATTTGATATTATTCTGTACATTAGACTAAATAAGCCGAGCCTAATCAAGCTTTAGCAAAACATTATCCAATTGCATTGTGCGATGGTTAAATTGACAGAAACAAACAAGCTGTTTAGCTTACAATACCACGTTCATATTATTTAACTAATGTAAAACTTTGTCTGTTTGTTTGTCATAGTATTATTACATCATGATTGTTGCTCTGAACCTAAATATACCTAATCAACATTTTAGTCTGCATTTTCTTCATTAGGGGCATGTGTCATAATAATGACAATTTAGGCAGTGTCCAGTGTTAGTATAAGTATAAGTATTAGTGGTCGCCCACTATTCAAAATTCGAAAATGAATAATTTAAATTTAAAAATTTAAAAAAAATCTTCTCTATATAAACTATAAGTGTGCGAAATTTCATACTCTTCCGTTCTCGCAATTTTCGTAAAAAAGAGGAACAAATTTTTTGCTTCACGTATTAATATATAGATTGTATAGAGAACGATGTCACAAAGTCATATCTTGTCGTTCGACATTTGTTATTTCATAAAAATCGGTGTCTTGCATATAAAATAATTATACGGATTATTTTTTCTCGAATCACAAAGAAACACAAAGCTCTTATTCCAATTGTTCGAGCCCGAGTCCGAACTCTAGTTCTATTTCATTTAAAGCACTAAAATTAATAATATAACTGGAAATAACTCGAGAAACATTAACAATATAAGAGAGCAAAGTTTGCTTTGTAAGACGTCCAAAAAAAATATCTAACATTTTAGTCCTTTTGACAAATACCTCGAGATCTATTCATAATTGACAGCTTAGTAGAGTAATTGATAACGACTGCTGAGGTTGAAAAAGGTTGCATAAGCTGTTGTTAATGACTGCTTTGATTGAAAACTGCTTGAGTTTTATATTCTGTGTATGTTGACAGTGTCACGGTTCGTCTGGTGCGACACTTCTCTACGAATATGCCCAGCAAGTTGGGTGCGCCAATGTATTTATAACTTCGTAACTAAGGTGCGAAGTACGCCTGTTTCCGGATATAACAGATTTTTTGTATCCTTATCTAAACTTGCCTATCATTCTTAAAATTATACTCTAATATTATTAAAATTTAGCCAAGTAGGCAAATGAGAAATTGAAGTTTGACTATGTTTATAAGGTAAACTATGTCTAAGAATGTGTCTCTAGTTAAGGAGAAGAACCTCTTTTTCTTCTGTTTTTGAACAGATAAGATAAAATAAAATAGACACCCGGTTATGACACAACGAGTGACAACGTTGTTTAGATATATTAATGCAGGTACTATGCACTATGTAGGTACTACCTACATAGTGCGTACCTATCTATGCCTACATGGGATGGACATGCGTTAGGTAGATACTAACTAAACAAAGCTAATTTATCAGGTTGGTAGTTAGATAAAGGGATTGATAGGTAACAAGTAATAGTGATGCACGTCATACTTATTCACAATTTTCAAACATAAAATATTTGCATAAACAAATATGCCGTGAACAGAGTCGCGGGAGATCCACTAGTTCTTAATAGAAGACGGCAATACAAAGGTACAATAACATGTAATTGCAAATGATGCAGTGTCTCACATACTGTAGTTTGCTTGACTACCATATAAGTCGACCCACGCTGATCGCCAAAGTACTTACACATCTATAGAATTGCATACTCGATGATACCTTAGGGATATAAGTTAGCACACTTGTTAGAACGTACTCGAAGTGATAGCGAGTTTCCATGTTATCTATACTAATATTATAAATGAAAGTAACTCTGTCTGTCTGTCTGTCTGTTTGTTGCGTTTTCACAACTAAACCACTGAACCGATTTTGATGAATTTTGGTATTGAGATAGATAGGACCTTGGAAAAGGACATAGGCTACTTTTTATGTAGGTACCTACCTACTACGCGTACGAAGACGCAGGCAGCAGCTAGTAAGTTGTAAGCTCTAGTCTGGTCGAAATCGAATCGCTATTGAGTCCAGAGGATGTCGATATTGGTATGAATTCTGATGTTTTATTTCTAAAATTAGAAATTAAGTAAAATTACTTTTTTTTTAGTTAGTCATAGCATTTCTAAAATCCATTCTGTTGTCACCATTTAACTAAATTAGGAACGCTTGGTTTATATTTAACAAATAATTTGTACTTCTAGACGACAAACCCAATCACTATTAAAATAATCTCAAGGTATTTTCTTAACCATGAACTCGAAAACAGTGGCGTATTTAAGGACCTTCCTTACGTGCTGCTAGCATGTTGGCTGGTTCAGTAAGCCATACATTTTGTAACAGTCAGCAAACTTAACGAAATCTTCAATATCGAAATGGTTTTCGACTTCTTCCGTCAGGTTATGCTGCCAGCATTTAGAAACTCATTTCGTGTATTTCCGTAATCTCGATTCATATTTTCGTTTGTTTATAGCTTTCGAGGCGCGCTTTTATGAACTAACATTACATTTTATGTGAGGTAGGCGTTTTATTTTCTGAACTTGTATTTTATTAAGAAACTTGTATCATACGTTCCTGTTTATTGTTTGACCATAT
The DNA here is from genome assembly GCA_948098915.1 of Lampropteryx suffumata. Lineage (NCBI taxonomy): Eukaryota > Metazoa > Arthropoda > Insecta > Lepidoptera > Geometridae > Lampropteryx > Lampropteryx suffumata. The sequence goes on along the minus strand of OX402557.1, from coordinate 14,295,064 downwards.
CCGTGGTAAGAGGACATGATTTTCGTTTCAATTGATTCTTAAGATTCTTTTTCTCGTCATATGATGACGTAATTTCGTATATAAATTTAAAGGACTGCTGTTGCTTTGATTTATAACGGAGAACTTCTACATATTTTGTCTAAACAAATACGGAACAGCTGAACATACCTTAAAATAAATAAATAAATATTGTTGGACAATGCACACAACATCATCTAGTCCCAAACTAAGCATTATAATAGAATATAATATGATTTATTTGACTCACAACACGAAAAAAAAAGTTTCAGAGAGAAACAAACTACTAAGTAGAGTAAGTAGACCTATCAAATAAATAAATTGTGTTAGTTTTACTCAAGGATGATATAATAACTTTATGTATAAAAATCTTGCGTCACATTGTTTGTCCTGACTTAACTCGGGAAGTAGGTCCTCAACCAAATTTTATTATATTTGACTTACTATCGTCAAACATAAAAGATAGGATAGTTATTATCTCGGTTATTGATCGCAATATATTTAATTCCATATTAATGTTTTCCTACAACAAGTTCCATATGTTTCTAACAGATGGCAGTGTAAGTTATCTTTAACAGAACTACTGAGCCACAGCAACCGGGCCGGGTCAACCAGTATATATACATATATGTATGTATGCTTTCGTGCTACATAGTTCGATGAGTATATCTTCCCACAAGTATAAACAATCTCATAAATACATTATGTTGACCAACTAATCATAATAGGCAAATTAAGTATATAAGTACCTAGGTGTATAACTTGAAGATATTATTAATTGCTTATTATTGATTATATATTCGATATTATTAGGAAAAAGTTAATCATATTAACTTAACGCATGTGTTAATACTACAAGCAGGCACATATCTGAATGATTTCATTTTTAAAACTTTCGCAAGTTGTACCATACATATTGATAAACACAGGCTTTTACTCACGTATTAATTTGTCGATGGTGGCACCGACACTGTTTCGATTCATTTAGAGAACCTCATCAGGGTGAGTTTGATCTGAGGGTAGCTTGCTAGAACGCGATTCGTACAGAACATTCTCTATCTATCCTCTCTAGATCTAGATAAGTGCATGAAAATTCCCTAAATAAATTGAAAAAGTATCGGTACCTCCATCGACAATATAATACGTGTGTAAAAGCCCATGTTTCATAAAATGCATCTGAATGATGATTGCGCTGAACTTCGTATAGCTTTAGTTGATATCAAAAAAGGCAAAAATACGCTACGATTGCTTATACCCGTAATATAACTAAGAGCTCTAGGTGAAGTATCTATTGCAATAACCTACGGGTTTCCCATGAATCGTGCCACCGGTTAAGGCCGGCCCACACACATTGGGTTAAATACCTTATTTATGGCGCACTTGTGCTGACCTTTAGTGCCTACAAAGAGCTGCGGTATAACTGAGAAAGTGAATACTTTTGTGCAAATCAGAATTCAGTATATATTTGATAGAATAACGAAAGTGAATGCTTGCTGAGTGGTTGTTTCTAGGTCACAGTATTTTAATCTCTCGATATGATTAAAAAGGAAAGGTACTGGAAAACGGAACAATTTGGTATCTATATTGTCCTCTATTGGCTGAGGATTTATTTAATATACCTACAGGATCGATACGAAACTTAAAAGTAATTTAGTTTTAGTTAGTAATAAGTAATGAATATTTTTTTTTCGATTTTATTAAAAAATAGGGACAAAATGGAAATTCTACAGGTAATCAAAAATGTTATAACATCTTCAACAGTTTTGTAGGTTTTCACGTAAACAAAGCGGAGTACTCTGAGTCAAATACTAAGTCTTAATACTTAAGTCTAGTAAGAGCCACGCTTTCAACTCACAGTATTACTATTGCCATTCGAGGTGGCAATGTCGCTAGTGTTTTGAGGATGCTGACTTCTTGCCAAGATCCAGATCTGCATAGCGATTATGGAACTCTTGATACAATCAATGTCATCATATTTTCATGGATTGCTATTACGTACGTTCGGCTTCTATCTCAGTTTCTGTTCATATTATATCTTAAAATCCACATCAACTTATCGTAATACCAATTCATTGATAGTAACTAAAATCTAAAAAAATAGAATAGGCATTTATTTGGTACACGCACAAATAAATAAAAGTAAAGATACAAGAAAGAATAAAATAAAAAACAAAACGAAATAATAAAAGTATGGGTATAGGAAACGGGCAGATGGGTACCTAAACACTTACCTACTAACACACACCCACTAGTATCAATGATAGTATCAGAATTCCATAATCGTCCGTCGTTAGACATTATAGAGTCAGTCAGTAGGTGACTATAGATAGTTTCTGGATAACTCAAATGTTTCAGTTGTATTTTATGTTACTTCTAAAAATAAAGCATACATTCTTGTATTATCCAGAGTTTTGAGTTGTAACCCTTTTGTTTCCAAGCCCTTCTAAATATGGCATTCGATCTATGTATTGAATATTGGTAAGCGCCTATGTAAGACATTGTTTGCTCTGACCATTTCATGTAGAATCGAAATATAAGTAGTAAGTAATTGAAATACTCAGAACGGAAGTCACGTTAGTAAGATTTTGTTTACACTATTGAAATATCTGCGGTAATGTTTTCAAACAGGTTCACGATGTTAACATCAAATGTTTTTTTTGCGTTTTACCTTTTAAAAAAAGTAATTAAGTATTTAACTTCTTCTTTCCTAAGAGTCAGTAGCCAACTCTAGCCGCCTATCAGGCCTCCGTTGTACCAACAGCTTTTGAAAATTACGTATTTATGGGTGGTACAAAACTTTTTTGGAAACATTAGATTAGCTTATTACTTTAAAACAGCATAGGGGCATGAAAGTTTTGTACCTTTTAGATTTCATTAGAAATAATTTCTAAGTGCATTTTAGACCTATTGCCACAAGCAGTCACCCAACATAATAACAGAGTTAGCTGTAATGGCCGACAGCAAGCCACAAGCGCTTGAACTCAATCAATCAATCATTTTTATTGAGGTTAGTGTAATTGGCAATAATTTCACCCCAAAATCAGGTAGAGGTATGCCAACGGCTGTAAGTAAGTATAATTTGAAAAGGTCACTGGACTGACCATTTACATTTCAAGCAGATTAAAATAATTATCTCTTCAATAAGCTATTTATTAGTCTGATACTTTTTAAGTAGAATATTACAGCTCCGATTTTTTTCTACCTTATTTTATTTATTTATAAAACTACAGATTCGTGATCTCTTCGGTACCTATGGAAGAGGGCGTTGGAACTTGCGATAGAGTATTTATATTTCTGTATCTAAGTATTATCGTTTTCTCAAATTGTTATCTACTGTTATTTATTAATAAGTTCCAAATTAAATTATTTGCAGATATAGAAAATTTTCTTAGAAAAATTTGGTATTTAATAAAACTTTTTTGAATTAACAACCTATTACAACCTATTATAAGTAGTATATCAGTCATTTGGTATATGGTAGATAATGCCGTGTGAAATGTCCGGCATTATTATTTTTATTATTATTAATTTATACTGTTGGTGCGCGACAGACGAGCGATAATGACCATATTATATAACTATTATTCCTTTAATTAACGAGCCACTAAATAGCACTAAATGGCGGTAAAAAATACACATAATATACAAAAGCCAATTGTCTATGGGTACCGTCTTAAGTAAAACACGTAAATATTTTTATAGACATAAAGCCCCTTATTATGGTGATCGTTTCCTTTGAGTTAGAAGGCTCAGTGGTTATAATCAATGCTACCTTGAGTAGAAAATCAGTCATTAAAAGTACATATTTTCACGCACCAGATATTGTGGCTGAGTGTCTTTTAAAAGCTATTTTACTGCTTTTAAATGGGCGGTGCTTGTCTTAGTTTTAGTCGTAAAATATTTCGAATGAAATCTCTCAAAAGAAAGAGTGTGATGTACCCACAATAAAATGATTATGAGCTTAGTTATAATAATACACAAATTTTACTTTAAACTTATTTAATTCTCATCCTGGAATATTCCAAAAAATGTATTGTGAATTTTGTTATTCCAGGGGGCCGACTGCGGTCATTTTGAACGTCGGAAACAAAGCTAAACCAAAGTCAAAACGTAATTTCTGACATATTTCGTACCGCGCTAATCACTATAATGGAATCGATTTAGCTCTTATTTGGATCATACGTTGATCAATCGTTGCGGGATCGCGTTATTTTTGACAATGCTTTCAAACGAACGTTTTTGATTTAGTACATCTTAGTAGTCTGTGCATAGAGTATTACTAGATAGTTCTATGTATAAATTTGTTCGCTTGGTTAAATCAACGATTGAATCATTCAGCATGAATAGCGCAGTACCAATTTGACATTCAGATTAGCCAAATCCAATCCATATCCAAACCTTTGCCAAAATCGATCCGTTCAATGGCAATTACGTTGACAAATGGCGCGATTGCCCTACAGGTCCAAATCCATAATATATGTTTTACTAAGTTTCATCAAAATCGCTAGAACATAATTGTGCAACAAACATGCATATAAACATCCAAATATCCACTTAAACTTTTGCGTTTATAATATTAGTAGGATTTATATTATTAACAATAATAATGCCGGTCATTTCAGATAGCATAATCTAGCTCCAATGTAAGCAGAGCTTGTGTTATGGAAACTATTGGGAACTACATGACTGATTTCTATTTATTTATTTATTTATAGAACGTGAACGGTACATACACCATTTCCACTAGTTAAAACTATACAAACAAAAATAACAACATCAAACATTACATAAGTCAATATCACAATAAAGCTATATTACTTTCATAAATTTTTTGGTAAATATACAGATATTATACATAGAGACGCCACAGAGGGCGTCAATTAGGATTGTTAGAATTCACCTGGAAAAAAATAAAAGTATGTATGTATCTACAGTTTTATACTTGTGAAGTTTTGTTTTATAAAATACACCACACTCGAATTTGTACTTACATACGCTTTATACTATAGCATAATCATAATTTTCATATAAAAACTCTATCAAACTGAATCGAGACTTTTAGATAAGTTAAGTAGTTTAGTTCTGAAATCTCGACTTAAAAGGTCAATCATTGATAAGTTCAGATAAGAGCTAAGCTAAGACCAATGAGCATTGACCGTAGAAAAAAGACGTTACTCCCATCAAAACCGATCGACCTTGACTCGTTTGAAGTTCAAATTCCAAAACAAAGGAATTCCACAATCAAGATTTTAGAAGCTCTGGTTTGGAAATGTTACCCTGATGGAGTAGAAACAATAGAACACATCCAATAATATTTATTGTTCTAGTTAAATCAACGATTTTAAATAATCATTATAAAACTTATTTTAGAGTTATCCTGGTAATGTACACTATTATAATGGGCCAGCCTGCGTAATATTAAACGATTACTCTACCGAGAGAGTGTACCAACCATTACATTTCGGTAAAGAAACACCCTGCTGGCGATGATTTCTCCGCTGCAAATACCAGATAAAATGACAATTTGACATAGAAAGGGTGTAATTTTCTATGTAATTTACAACCTGAAAAAAAAAGTCGAAACATCTAGACTCGAGTTTTGATTTAAAATTTTCAACGGTGGTCATGGTATGGAAGCTTTCACAAAAGACAAAAAGACAGAATATGAATCCAGTAAACCAGAAAAAAAAATCATTAATCAATAATCACAAATGATCAATTGAAAACGTGTTCTAACATGCTAGTTAATCTTGACGCTGGTTTTTTTAACCCCAGTTCAAGAATAATCCAGCAAGAAACTCTTCTGGTTTTAACGCTTTTTTGTATGATCCTTGCTAATTTTGTTTCGGATGTAGAGTCCAGTTGGAGCATATTCATCCGAAGTTTTATTGTCAAAATAATCTGCTAAATTTATAATTAGCTTTTTAATCAAGTTTCTTTTTTATTACGTTTTTAAATTTTAAAAGTACAAAGACTACGATAGACGATAGTAAAAAGAGATAGCACTTATAGGAGCCTTATAATTAATCTATTACTGTCTGTAGAAAAGTTATCAACTACTAGTGCCTCTACTAGGTATCCTTAGTTTCCAAGCGGATAGGCTTATAAAATATCGTTTGTGTACGTAGATTCGATATCAAGAAAGAAGATTACCCACGGTGATGCAGCAAAGATGAGGCTTGTTCCAGTCCATGTCAGTTGTCGGTGAAAAGTGAACTTTATATAGTTAGATTTAGGGTTCTGCATGGTTTAGTTATTATAGATATTATTTAACACGGCTCAAAATATGTTTACTCTTTCGGAATCGAATTTTTCATGAATCATTTAAAATTCATTGGCGTAAGTACATACATTTTTCAAACTAATTTTAGCTTTATCTGATAATAATCAAAATTCTTTTTTAAAATGCGATTTTACAGACAACTAGGTCACACACTGTAAGCTCCTGATGGTTATGATCACTTCGTACAATCTAACTTATCAAAACAAATTAAAACATGCTTTATTTAATAATATCACAAGGTCTACTAATCAAATTTTTACATGCTAGTGATTTTTGATACCATTTCCTCCTACCTAGTTTAAGAAGAATCCGGCAAGAAACTTGTCTGGTCTTAACACTTTTTTGTATGATCCTTGCTAATTTTGTTACGGATGCCAAGTCGAGTTGGAGTCATCTAATCGAAGCAATAGGAAACTTAACCAGAACGCCCTCAAACTCACTTTCAAGATTTTTTGACGGCAATTAATTCAGAAATGTCAGAAATAAAAAAATATGTTTATTTATGAGTTGGAATCACGTTTTGAAATAAATATACAAATATATATTGGTGGACAGTACATACAACACCATCTAACCCCAAACTAAGAAAAGCATGTATTATGGTGTCTTGATGGCTGATAGAATACTTATATATGTTTAAATACATACTTATGATACTTTATAACACTGAAACATCTATGTTCATCACAGAAATTAATTAATAAAATTAAAGAAAAAAAAAAAAAAAAAATTATACATCTTTTTCTGCAATAAATAAAAACGGAAGAAATTAAAGATACAAATATTATAAATAATAAAGACATCCAATTAAATAAAATAGATATAACATTCTAACAGAATTAAAATAAATTAAGAAATTTATCCTGTGAGGGAATCGAACCTTCAATATACAGCGCAGAAGGCAAAGCCACTAAAAAATGAGTTAACAGGTTAGGTTGTATATAAATGACTCACTCTCTGATCTAAAATTATATATAGGTAGGCCTTATATATAATTTTAGATCAGAGAGTGATGTTTTTTAACCCAACTCTATTTCACTCTACGTCTGCAGTACCGATGCATTTAATTGCTCCCCGATATCCACTAATGCACCTGTCAAGTAAACAAAGGAGATAGATAAGATGAAATGAAGGCACGATCGAATTTGAATGTAAATGTTTATACTCTCTCTGACCGCTGATTGGGATCGGATGCCAGTCATTTGTCATGAGATTCTGATACGTGAGCTATGTGTGTGATACTGTATTTTGTCACATAGATGTAAAGGTATTTATGACTAGTTACAGCCCGCGGCGTCTTAATCTAGGCACCTACATGAATATTCCAGGTCACTGACTATACCTATACCAAGTTTTAAAAAATCTACCTAGCCGTTGCAGCGTAATTGAACTGATAACAAATATTAATCATAAAAACATCTAGGCATCCGAGAAACATTCCATCCAAAAATTTAATTATGTTGACAATTCACACAATTGAATTTTTTGATGGACATGGGTTTTACCTACGTATGCCGAGGACCTCAAAAACTGCAAATATGCTGGTTTGGATAAGGCCTACATATTTAAGCCTTTTAGAGTCGAGACCCTGGGCCCGTGGGGAACAGAAGCCCACCACGTTTTCAAAATTATTTCACGGCGTCTGGTAGATACGTTGCATGACCCAAGAGCTGGCTCCTATCTAGCTCAGCGTATTAGCATTGCCATTCAACGTGGTAATGCCGCCAGTATCTTGAGAACGCTGTCCTCTGGCAGTGATCTGAATCAGTTGAGCTATCTATAGATCGTTTTAAACGGTCCTTAGATAGCTCAACTGTTTCACGTGTATTTTATATTATTGTATATTATTTTGTACATTTCTGTAATATTTCTGTAAATAAAGATAAATTCCTACGTATTATTTTGTCAATGAAAGCACCGACACTGTTTCGGTTCATCTAGAGAATCTTCATCAGGGTGACTTTGTTCTTGTTGTTGTTGCTGTCGGCTCGTTCCCGCTTGCGTTTGCCGAGTCGCAAATTAATATTCTCTAGATGAATCTTCCATTGATACCTTCATCGACCAAATAATACGTAAGTAAAACCCGGGTTTATAAAAACTCACACAATAACATTTAACATTTAACAATAATAAATCAGATGACTGATAAAATAATGCAATACCTAGAATTATGATAAAACCTAGATACAGAAAAAAAATCTATGTTTATCTTAAACCCACCCACAGAGCAGAAAGAAGAGTTTTTATCAATTGAGCTGAGAGGCCAGTAATAATTTAACAAAGAGTTTGTTTTTCTTTCTCCATAACAATGTGTACTGTAACCAGAAGTAGAGAAGGTGAGTTATTGAATTTAATAGGTTAAAGTTGGTTCAATAGTTTACAGGTGGAAGTCGGCAAGGTCGAGAGCTTACATTAAGGCTTACCTAAGTGCACGAAAAGAGCCTCTGAGGCGCACTTTAATCCTTTCACCATACTGGTTAGAAATAACTAGTGAGACGATAAGAAAAAGAAGGTGGAAGTCAAGTATTAACAAGATTATCCCTCTATCGTATAATTACATAATTAGTACCTACTAGCCTTAAAGTATCCTGTCCTTGTTATGCTAATGTCAACCTTAATTAAATTAAAATAAATTTATTATCATGTTATTTTAGCGACACAAACTTAAATGCTAGTCATATTATGTATAGTATGTTTAATTTTTCATAGAATAACAATAAAAATACAAATAAATATGCACTGAACCAAGAGCGGACTGCGTGCACTTTTGTCTATTGCTTCATGAGAGCGCAGTCTACATCCAGCCTTTCTCTTATAAACCACAAGAAGCTGTTGGAGCTGTCCCGCACTCGGCGCATCAAGGACGATGTTCTTTTGCGGATTATCTCGTAAAAGTCATCGACGCGTGCTTTTGCAAACATGCCTGACGACACATGAGCTGATATATATATATAAAATGATTATGTGCTGATAAAAATGAACCCTATGTTTCAATAAATAACAAACAAATGATAACAAATTGCTGATACCTATGTTTACTTGTATTTACAATACAATACAATACAATACAATATATATACAATACAATATATACAATACAATATATATACAATACAATATATACAATACAATAATACAATTTGCTGAAATATCCTTGTGGTACAAGGATATTTCAGCAAATTGTATAGAAAAAACAGTCATTCTTCACTCGCGACTATAATGCATTCAATGCATATCTGATAGTGCGGTGTGTAATATTATTAATAGCTCGAACCCAGATAGGGTTTTCGCTTAACGATTGGAACCATGGCCTTACCATATTCCGGACTCCATTTTGTTTGGTACATAATCCTTTCATATAACACCTTTCGATAAGGAAATTCATTAAATGTACTGTATATCATCTGATTCACAGAATATTATTCATATATTAACTTATTCTACTTACATTGAACAAACTCCAACTCCGCTTACGTTAGGTTAAGAAAATCATAAAAAACACTCACTAACGTCTCACAGTATTCCTTGATTAGTTGACTGGATGATTTCCATAAATTCGTATAAACAAATCGATTGTCCAACCGAGCTGTTGTTCTAAGGAGATATACACCTAAAAATGTAGATCTGATACTAAACCAAACAAATTGATAGTCCAGAAGTTGGTCAACCCACGCCGAAGTCGATGCATTTTACCGGGAGCTTGTAACGAGGTGGTGGTGGCTCACAATGCTATCTACCAACTCCAGAACCAGTTATGATCCATTATCAGATCTTATGCCCGAGGTGGCATTAAAACCTTGGCTGGCCGGGCCTGCTTTGTTTATTAAATTATGTCTCAGAAGCTATAAATATCGGTTGATGGCGAGTGCAGACTCGTGGCAAGCACAATCAATCCATACGCAGTTGCCAATGCGTCAATTTGTCTCGGTATAAGATTGTTTTTTACTCTTTAAACAAAACAAACTACGTCAATAGTAGGTAGCATACACTCAAATTTATGATTTCATTTATGATTATGAAAGTGAATTGCCATTGAAAAACAAAGTTTTGTTACCTGATATTAATAATAAATATAAGCAGGACACAAAACAAGCTAAAATCACCCGATTATAAATAGTTTACCAAAACATAGAATTTTCAGTTAAATTTGATGATTGGCAACAAATATCGTTAAAATGTACCCTTATCCATGCATAGCACTTGTGGCTACATGCCACGAGTTTGTCTCTATCATAAGACGCGTTCATTTAGTGAAATACCGATCCGTAGACCGATACTGCATGAGTAATGCGGTGTCCTTAAGAATAACGTCTTAAAAGCAGAAACAAGCTTGAGTAAAGAACGGTTATCTAGATGGTAAGCGTCTAAGGTTATAGTTTAAGAATGTAAACAAGTAGGTGCAAACTACAGGTATTTTTGAATATATTAAAATCATATCTCCATTAAAACCTTATGAGAAAGCGCAATGAGTCGAAGATCTCGTGACAAGTTTTTATTCTTTCAGTGCTATTCAACTATATAATAATAATAATAATAATAATACCGGACATTTCACACAGCATCATCTGACCCCAAAGTAAGCAGAGCTTGTGTTATGATTACGACATGACTGATATACTACTTATATACTTATTTTTTTTGTAAATACATACATATTATACATAGAAACACCCAGACCCGAGACAAATACTTGCAGATCATACAAACATTTGTCTCGCGGCAGGAATCGAACCCGCAACCTTTTGTCTCAGCCGGACCTAAGCCCACTGCGCCACAGAGGTCGACAACTGTCAATCATCCTGAAGAGTAATTACGTAACTCATTTGCAATAGTAATCGAGAGTATTTTGACAAATCGAAAAGGACTAATAAAAAAATTCTATTACGATTACGACTAGAGTTATATATATAATCGTTCTGAATCTAACCCTTAATGCTCAAAAAATTTTAGTAACATTAATATTCATGACGTAGTAACAAAATATTCATGACAGATGCTTAAACGTATCGAGATAACCAATTTATGGGAAGTTGAGTCATTTGTCGCTCTTATTATTATTATTTGAATTAAGCCTCATATCATTTCGATCTTACTAAACGACCAATCCGAAGCGCAGTGTAAAAAGCAATTGAATCAAAAACAAACGACATTCGCGGTCGAAAAGGAGGAATAAAGTGCGCAAAAAGGTAAGAATCCTGATGTAATGACGCAGATAACTAGGAACCAATTACAGAGAGCGGTAAAGTGCGGAATCAGCAGATAAAAATGGACGCCTCCTTGGCAAATATGCGATGGTGGCGTTAAGGCAAGCTTTACACGATCAGTTTTAACTGTGCGGTAAAATTGTGCATTCAAGGTGCTACCTAGGTAAGGTAGAAAAGTTATAAGATGGATGATGTAAAAAAGCGCTAGTACCAGGACGAGATTCTTGCCATTTTCTCGGGCTTGGGTTAGAACGAATTGGCACCTCTAAATTCACCTAGTATGTAAGACGTTTCAAAGTGGTTCTTGACTTTGGCTTGACTTTGATTCTAAAATGTGTACGGGTTGACATGTTTATTGGACATGTAAAGTTTCAACAAGTAAAGTCTGTATAGAAACAAAACATATCATTTTTAAGAGCAAACAGACACACATTTTACTGTAAGCAATAACAAATGATACCTTACAGTTTGTAGGAATTAATAATTAAAGATTACAGGAGCTAAATTATTGTTTTTTTAATTCAACACTAGAAGATTCTAATGAGTATCTTATATACCTTATATACATATATAGTTTATAAATATAGTTCTTTTATACCTATAGTTTGAATGTTTATTTTAATAAAAAATATTAGGTATCTTAACTTTATGCTGTTTTTATAAAAAAATACATAATTTGTACCACTTAAGTATTCTTACTATATTAAGTTCGTTATTTTGTATTTTATTTCCTAAGGTGTATAATAAAGATATAGCCTCAAACTCAAAACTCCTCAAAACTCAAAATTTAGTACTTAATTATAGAATCGAATGATTCTATAATTAAGTACTAAATTTTGAGTTTAAATCAAAATTTGCACAGTTTTACTGAAGTTACGTAGACGGCCTAAGAATTGGACTACGTTAGCAAATATCACGGAAAGTCACGGAGTAGGAGATTTTTTATAATATTCACATCTTTAACTGCTTGATGGTATTCTGAATTGATGATTAATTTGTAGTGATGTCTCGTTACTTTTAAGGCAGGATAAACTTAAGTAAGTTTAGCTGTGGAGAATCTAATAGTGTGCAATTTTGTCAATAGATACGACACGAGTATAATGTAGCTCGCTGTCTTATTGTCAAGATAAGTAATTACTTCATCGGAGGTGGAGTAATGCGTTTAGCTCGCGTCAAACTAGGTCAGGATAGGTTAAGATGTAGTCTGTAGGTCGTATAATAGCTCTCGTCTTTGATGAATGTAATTACTCTAGATCTGTGCCTCTACCAAACATCAAGGTGAAATAGGCGTTATTGCATTGAATTAAGTGTTACTTGATCATTGATATTGTCGAATTGTGCCACGGCATGACCTTGAGGTAAGCATTTTCATGTCATGAGATCTAATCAAATATTTGCAGATCGTTCAACAAGTCCGGCTGTGAGAACTAAACGGACTCCACTTGTAACTAGCCAGTCAGTTTATTATATCATTATTTCATAATTACATTCATTATCATTTTTTAAGCTGTGTTATTATCTCATTAAAATGACGTCCATATAGGCCTAGAGCACATTGCGAATTAATCCGCTGCGAGTATGTTCGCGCTATTCTGTGGAACATGTAATTACACGTAGGCGCACGCATTAGCTGAAACCCGCGTTGAAAATTATATACTTCAAAATCGACTTCAGAATAGCGCGGCTAAAACCATGCGGATTAATTCGCTAGTACGTGCTAGGTCTTATCGTCTTTTCGTCTTTTGTAGAATGTTTCCCAGCATAAGGCTCTAGAAGTGAAACACTCATGTTTGTACTGTTGCCATCTGTGCCTTCAACAGAGTGAATTGAAATGTAATTAATTGTACGTCATCATATGTACGTCATTCCGGGAACTAAATTGGTTTATTATTGTCATCCTACTCAGCCTTGCAGACAGCCCATTATGCAGAGGATATTTCAGTAAGGAGGACCAGCTACGTAAATACTCCTAGAGTACAGCAAAGTGGAGCTCCAACGAGCTCAACACCTTGGGACACCGAAGACACCCAGGGAAGCATGTGCCGGCATAAGCGAGTTGCTAGCTTTCCTAGAGGATATTGAGTGGCTAGAGTAGCAACCTCGACTCTACTTATTTTGCTGCATATAGTAATACTTTCATGGCTGAAATCGGTATAATATAATGACATACAAAATTCAATAATTATAAAACATTCACACTATTATCCTTTCTTTATTTACACTACTTACGCTTACGCATAAAATTGTAAGTCTTGTTTCAAACATCAACCTCCATAACCCATCATCCTCCATTTACCCGCTGCTGAATGAAAATGTGAACCCATCGCTATTCTCAACCCTCTAAGGTAATTTTATACAATATTCACAATTTACTTATAGAGAGTACTTATAGCTCAGATCAGATCTAGGCCCTCTGGTTCACTGCAATCAGAGCGTCGCTAAGACATCGATTCAAACTGTTCTGAGATAACTCAACTGTTTTACTTACATATATTAGGTAAGTACTGATATGATGAGCTGACTGGTCTGTCTGCTCAGTTGCTAGTAAAATCCATATTTTTATAAATTTTTGACCATAATTTAAAAAATTATAAGTAATTCCGTAATTCCGTCTGCCGTCTGCGCTGTATGTTTGGGGTTCGATACCTTCCTATACAAACATTTGTGTGATGGACATAGGTGTTTGTTTTGTGTCGATCCACGACCCCACCGTTCTTCTAAAACCCTGCAGCTTAAAACTCCTGCTCATACATCTGGTTACTTTGGGAGCTATTTACCCTGCAGGCTGTGAATGAATATGGATTGAAATCCCTTTCTCCACCCAGCATGCTAAATCCTTACCTATATTAAAAAACATGGTATACACGTAAATTGTTATCTCACATAGTTTTCATAGTAATTTATGTGTATGTATATTGTATTTAATAATATAATTTACAATTAAATTTAAAATAATATACGCCGTGCCGTCCACTGTACTTTGTACGATCCTTTCCATCCAAAGGATGCCAGGAAGAGATCGCTCTCAAGCGATATGGCCGCCCATTGTACCACTTACATTCTTCTACTTTAATTAAATTGGAACATTTTGATTTATTTTACACTAGCTGACCCGGCCACGCGTTGCTGTAGCTCAGTAGTTCTAATAAGTTGAGCTAATATTAGAGTATATTAGTATATTAGTGTTTCTCTACTATATTATGCATGTATTGTACATATAAACCTTCCTCTTGAATCACTCTATCTATTACAAAAAAACCGCATCAAAATCCTTTGCATAGTTTTAAAGATCTAAGCATACATAGGGACAGACAGACAGCGGGAAGCGACTTTGTATTATACTATGTAGTGAAGGTGTGCAATAGAGATTATATTCTATACTGTTTATTATAAAGTATCTATTTAAATGTAATATAATTATTTTATCAGTCGTCTCGTCACCATATTACAAGATATGCTTAGTTTGGGGCTAGATGGTGCTGTGTGCATTGTTTACCTATATTATTATTAATTTTAAGCCTTGTTCGGGCGTTTTATCTCCGTCATCACGGTTTGGTCAGTGACTTATATAATAGGGGTAGTAGCATACATTATTAAATGTACATTATTGTTAACATTACTGTAAATAAAGCTAATAGCTAGTTTTTTTATTTTACTACTTTAGTTCAGTGATCGCAGTCTTATTGACGTTGTCTGTTCCACATAATAATTACAGTTTGCGACCCAATTAGCTCGGTATTTCTTTAACAAACTGCATAAACAGCTTATTAATTGACACACGTGGGCACACAATCGTGTAATTACCATCAGTTGATGTGCGTGGGGGCAGCGTTTCAAATATTCTTGAGAAATACATTACATACTATACCTACTTACCTACATAAATCAATTGTTATTGCTACTTTAAAGTAGCCAACTCTGTTAGGATATAATAATATATCTCATCCTTTTCTTTTCAGGTACTTACTTCAGTATTTGAAGACCTCAGTGGTGCAGTGGGTCAAGGGCCGGGTAAGACGCAGAAGGTTGCGAGTTCGGAATCGAACTCGCAACCTTCTGCGTCTTACCCGCTTTGGGACAAATGTTTTTATGATCTAAAATTTGACTCGGGTCTAGGTGTATAACATGTATATAATGTATGTATTTACAAAAAAAAGTATATATGTATACTTGTCAGTCATGTGGTACCCATAACACAATCTTTGCTTACTTTGGGGCCAGATGATGCTGTGTGAAATGTAAAATGCATTATTTATTAATTTTTTTGTCCATACACAAAAGTTATCTAGCATTGATTAGAGTATAACCTACATATTAGGCTTACATATCTGAGCCTTGGCGTCGAGACCCTGGGCTCGTGGGGAACAGGAGATCACCGCGTTTTTAGAATCATTTAACGGGGTCTGGTAGACACATTACGTGATCCAAGAGCTGGCTTTTATCTGACCCAGGGTATTAGCATTGCCATTCAACGTAAAAATGCCGCTATTGTCATGGGAACGCTGCCTTCTGGCAGTGATCTGGATCAGTTAAGTTGTTTAGATCTTTTTAAACGGTCTTTAGAAAGCTATACTGTTACACTTATATTTTATATTTTTGTATATCATTCTGTATTACTGTAATTATATCTGAATAAATGTAATTACCTACTTATGGATATATGAACCGCCCCTCCTTCCAATCCTAAGGTCGTGGGTTTAAATTGGTCGTGCACAAATGAATGTTTTGGTTCTTACTATGTATGTACACTATACCAGTATTCTTAAACGGTAAATGAAAACATTGTGAAGAAACCGGCATCTCGTAGAACCTAAAAGCTCGAAGACGTGCCGCGAGCACGAAGGAAGTATCTAAGGCGGACTTCAATAATTTCATCACAAATAATTAGTCGGTCCAGTATGGAGTATTGCAGCCACCTACAGGATGGTTCAGCCAGATAACAGCTGGCTGTTTTGCACTTGATCAAGCGTAGAGCATTGAGGCTGATAGGTGAGCAGCTAAACGCTGAGACTAAGAGTCACGAGCACCGCCGTAAAGTTGCTTGCCTTTCGATCTATTACAGAATACATTTCGGAGAATGTGCACAGGAATTGCAAAGAAAAACCAATTAGGTACATAGTTTTTTATGCAATTTAAGAGTTTATGACATTACTAGCATATTTTAAGAAAAGCCAAATTAATCGATATTTTTTACGAATTTAAGGCATCAGTACAACTGTTACTACTTATACTTATTAACACGTACCGTAATCGTAATTGTCAATAATATTGTATTTAAATTTACGTTCTGCAGAGGTGCGATACAAAATATCATAATTTATGTAAAAATTGGCAGCAAGCTTCAACCCTTAGACAACGAAGCCGTCAATCTATAAGTAAATATGCCTATAGATTCAGAACCATTCTCATTTGGAACCTACAATCGTATAAATAATAAAGGAACCAGATAACCTAGGGTGGGGCTGCATTAATTAAATAATTACGACTTATTGTTCGAACATTTCAATGGAAGGGTAAGGCCGATAAGCAACGACACGTATGAACCCTTTCATTAATAATTCCAAACAGCCGATGAACTCTTAGCACGAGTCCCGATAATAAATTTAATAACTAACGCGGCTATTATACAAAGAGTTTGTAACACACTCCGGATTGATGTCAGTCCAAACACAAATAATAAAAAAAAGCTTACCTAACCACACGGTCCATAAATACCGAATTCAAACTTTGATTCTATCTTTACGATTACTACAGCTACTACAGACTTATCTAAAATGAATACTGTGGTTTAACTTTGAAATAAATTAACAAATACGTTAAGAAAAATTACATAAATGACCTCGTAGCTATCAAATTACTAGTCATTGAAGCTTTCGTATTAAAATATGGTGTTATCTTAATGGAAACGGTAGCGCATCTTATAATGCTAGAACCGGTGTACACTGACCGAGAAATTGCTATTTCTGTTAATTTTTCAACATGGTGCCTTTGTGTCACTTCAAAGCGTCTATGTAAACTAAGCTTTATATATATTTATTTTGATTGCCTTGACAGTTCAGTTGGTAGCATTTTAGGTTGAGTTTCTCAATTCGATTCACTCTCAGTACAAACATTTGTGTGATGAACGTTTGTTCTGTGTCTGTGTTATAAAGTATCTTACGTATGTGTTAAAATATATATAAGTATTTTATCTTTCATCCGGTCACAAATAAATAAAGCAATTTCCATTGACCAATTATTCACTAATAATCAATAAAGCTTGGATCTTACTGAAGTGGATTTTCTGATGGCTGATACTATTAATTATTCAACACAATACTATGGTCGCACGAGATTGCGTAGAGTTCTTGAGTTCTTGTAGGTAGAGCTATAACAAAATTCTTGTATAATGAAGTAAGTTACGATACGAACAGCCTGACATGTGACAAAGTTTGGGTAATATATGATATGGTTTTCGTGTTTCTACTAGTTGGATGCTCTGGTTTTGTTTGTTTAATTTAAAAGTTTATAAATTGGGTTCGTAGGTTGCTATTTCAGTAACTAAAAAACTTTGAATTTCCAAAAACTTGTATATTATTATCTTTTCAATACAATAAATTCAAAGGTCTTATTTTCATATGACATAATAAATAATATAGGTGGACAATGTACACAATATCATCTAGCCCTATACTAAGCACACTTGTATTATGGTGACCTAAGATGGTTGATTTAATAAATATTTATAAATTTTAAATATAAACATAAGATACTTTATTACACCCAGATATACAACAAACACCTATTCGTCATACAAATGTGTGTCCTAGGAAGGAATCGGACCTTCAACCTACAGCGCAGAAGGCAGAGCAAGTAGCAACTGAGCTGATAGGCTAGTTATTAAATAAGTTATTTGTGTTTGATGAATGTGTTTATGAATGAAAGCTGTTTTATTATTATCAAAACTTAGAAATGTATAACAGCGAGTAACCAAAAAATTAAAAATATCTATACAAATAAACAAACAAACTCACTATATATTGCTCAAAAGTTTTGTAATTCTCATTGACTTTATAATTTCTCTAATAGGCACTAACCAGGCTTAATTTTAATGTAAAATTTGGTTGACCTTTGCTGTAAACAACTTGAACTGTATCAGATAATAAATATAACAGAATTTTAGATTTTTGGTATTCAAAAACGCTTTGATAGTCTTGGTTTATGCTGTTTATTAATTATCCATAATTTAGCAACAACTATTTTTCGGCCGATTTTTGACCTTTTGAAAAGGACATTACGACATTTATTTTGTTTCAATGATAGCCTAGGTATACTCGATAATGCCCATTTAAATGGTAGTCACGACGAGTATATAATAAAATTTGAATTGCCATTTTGAATGTTATATTTTTTTTTGTAAATGTTACTTACTAATAACTTATGCATTAGTTTTAGTGTTTTAAAGTTACAGTTTATTATAGAGTTACAAATATATCTTAAACACGTACCCATCAAGTAGTTAGTTCTCCTGGTGATTAACTCATTTATTTAACGTAGAATCAACGTAATCAGTTGGACGACATGTGCAAGTGCACGAAAGGAGCCGCTGAGCCTACTTTAATGCTTTTACCATACATGGTGAAAAATAACTCTTGACATGTTTAGAAGGAAGGACTATAAAGCAATAGGTTATCAACATTTAATAAATATTATATATATTACAACAGAAGAATTGAATTTGAGTGGTCGTAACCAAAGCAACAGGAAAACGACATTTTTAACTAAAGACCAATATGAAATAACAATTTCATTTTTTTATTTCCTAATTAATATTATTTGTATTGTTGGTAAACGTTTCGTCCGTCAATAGGACGGATATAATGTGCACGCAGTTCTCTGCGGTCTGTGGTCACGGCTTACATAATAACATGGCAAAGTATTGGACATTTGCGGCAAACTTTTAATATTTAAAGTTATAGATATTCTTTGTGTGCTGTAAACAAGCTGTTTTATATATCATTTGTTGACTCATACAAAATTTTGTAGTTTTAATGAATCAGTAGGTATCATCTTATGCTCCAATTATCTTAGACTAGTTGCGGAGGAAATGACAAATTTATTGTTAAATTTGTGCTTGGGTTTGGAGGAATTAGCACCTCCTCCACAGTCGACACTAGCGCCACTAGAAGTCCTGTGAAGTACGAACCCCCTGCGAAGTGCCCCTCGTACCTCCCGACCCCCGATGGTCTGCGCGTGATCCCCGCTCTGTGCCCCCACGGCACGGTAGCGTGTGAGTTCCCCCACCGGCCAGTCGCGAGCACCCGGGTGCACTTTCACGAGCTGCCTACCGTTTTCAGTCTCCCTACCGTGCTACAGCCACTACCCGGTGTTTTATGAGAAAACATCCCACGTAATGGCACTCAGCATCACCGCCCGCAACCCACCTGACTCCGAACTTTGCCCAACCGATCTACCTACGCCACCCAGGATGCCGAGACATCCATATCCAACGAAACGGTTGGACCGCCGCCGCGTGCCACTCCTGGACCGGGCTATCACTGCGCGAGACATGCTCAACCCTGAGCGGTCCGTAGTGCTGCCAGAAGGAGCGCTGCGGCTCTGGTCACCAATTCCGCCAGCAACAGAAGCTGCACCTCAACCCCCAACGAGCCTGGGACTCGCCGGCAGCGGAACTGAGATTCCGCCCCGGGCCGAAACCGGTCGCTTGACGGGGGAAAGGGCAGTAATGCCCCGTCGCCGGGACTCCTCAGGCGAAGAGATCCAGGGCGACGAAAAGAGGCTGAGGCTCAAGAACTCGCCTCCAGAGACTACCTCCATAGCGAAGCACTCGCGGATCCCGTTGCGCCGAGGGACCACAGCGGTCATCCGGCTGCCACAACCCGAGTCCCCTTCACCGCCCCGCGACACTATGCGCGGCGCGCTCCTTGGCCCTTCCGGCTGCCGGGCGATACGCGCCGACAGTGCCGCAAGCAGCTCTGTCTGTCTCTGTCTGTCTCTGTCTGACTCTGTCTGCATGGATGCCCGCGATGTCGAGGTGAGTTCTGACGAGGACTCCACCTCCTACGCGGGCATCGAAGAACCACCACCGATGATGTCCATGCCATCGCACGCGCCACGCGCGTCATACGCGTCCGCGGCCGCAGCCCCCCCGCGCCCCCGCTCCCCACCAAGCCCGCGCCCGCCTACAACAGGCGCCCCGCCACCAACCGCCGAGGAAGGGGATTCCCCCCTGCCCCCCGCCCCGCCCCAGAAAGCCACCAAAGCTTACCCACCGATCGTGGTGGAGTGCCTGCCGAACTGGACGGCGCATTTCGCCACGATCCGCTTTAAGCTTGGATACTCTGCGTTCGCTTCACCCCGCGCTCACCGGAGGAATACAGTGTGATCCAGAGACACCTCGTCGACGCTATGAAGGACCCAGCAATCAGCTGGTACTCCTATAGCGTCCCAACAGAGCTACCTACGAAAGTTGCCATCCGCGGCCTCCAAGCCGACACAGCACCCGAGGACATCGCGGCGGCCCTCTCGGATTTGAACTTTCCAGTAAAGTTCGTCCGTCAAATCCGAGCACAAAAGGGCCGCGCCGGGTGCCTATTCCACGCACAACTGGAGCACCTTACGTTGGACGAGCTGGCGCGGCTGTATCGCATAACAGAGGTTATGTTCATGCCGGGGGTTCGCATCGAGCACTGGCGCGGCGTGGCCAACCGCGTAGCGCAGTGCCACCGATGCCAAGCCTTCGGCCACGCCTCTGCGAACTGCCACCGCCAACAGCGCTGCGTCCGCTGCAGAGGGCAGCACTTCGCGGCGGACTGCGCGTGGCCCGTCACCGACAAGCCCAACTGTGCAAACTGTGACAGTGCACACACAGCCAACGATCGCCACTGCCCAGTCTACCGACGAGAGGCACGCAAGCGAGGGGTGCGGGTTTCGCCTCCCCAACCAACATCAACTCCCGCCAGAGGCCGCGAAACCTCGCCAACCACCAGCCCAGGAGGGCGGGACCCAGCACCCGGCCGCCCAGCTGCTGCCCGAGCGTCCGAAGGCCCAGCCAATACCCCACCTAGTCGCCAAGTACCCGCACCAAGCGGAACCCACACAGCGGCCAACGGACCCACCGAACGGGGAGCCCAACTCCCTACCCGGAAGAGGAAGGAAAGGGCTAGGGGAAGGAAGAGGAGACCAGTGACCTCTTCCACTCCGAACCCGGTCCAGGAAGGACCTACATCGAAACCAGTGCCCGTGAAAGCCGGAACAATTGAGACAGCTCAAGAAATCCCGCGCACACCACCCTCTGGAGCAAGCGCGACAGCCACACTAAAAAAGAGTATCCTCATACCGACTGTTCTGTTAGCACGCGCGGTTGAACAACAAACACAACACAACACAGCGGGGAACAAGCCACAGGCCCAACGCGCCCCCCCTGCCCCACCAGAATGCCACCCAGCCGCCAGCGCACCTACGGTACCCGCGGCCGGGCCAAACATGCCGGGTGACGCCAGGATCGCGACAGTCATTTTAGCGATCCTAATGGAATTCTTGGCTACCATCGCTGCTGGAGGGAACCCCCAGGAGGCAGCGGTGCGAGGACTAGCCGCCTTACAGAGGCTCCAATATGGGTAGGGGCGCGCTTTGCGCCCCCCTCCTGCGCACCGGTAACCGGAAGCGCTAAACCCCCTTGAAGGCCACCGCTAACGCCAAGATGGCAGCGTACCGTTGCAGAACGCAACGAGACCCACTGACCCAGGGGCAGTCGCCCCTGCGAGTTGAAGCCAGGGTAATGAAAAAGATGTCGAGGCCCTTACCTAAACCCCAAGATGGGAAGGTTTAGAAGACTAGAGTTAGTTAGTTAGTTAGTTAGTTATAATGCTCCTAGTATGTAAAACGTTTCAAGGTGATTCTTGTGATTGTATTGAACTGTTGTATTTGTATCTTAATACTTTTTTGACTTATAATTGAATTAACGGGGTATTATTGAATTATTATATATTAACTGGAATCGCAATAAAAGTAAATATATCACTCTTAGTTAAAGTTTACGTCACATTCTCGCCATGCCGCCGACTGCAGTTTTTATCATGGCAGTAAATAAATTATTTTGAGCTAAAATATATGGCATCAGGCGCGATATATTTCAAAGGTTTGATTTACAGCTCGGAGTTATGCCGCCTTTGTCGATATCGTATCGGACAGTTTAAAAAAATAAAAAACCTGGCCTTTGTTCTTTGTCGCCCTCGCGTATGCAAATGCAGTGTCTTGGTCGGGTCTGATTTAGGACTTGTGATTCAAAAAATGAATTTTGAGAATTTTGAACCGGAAGAATTTTTCCATCGAAACAATGTCGTTGAAAGTATTGTGTAGATATTTATTATCATTATATTTTTCACTTATTTACTTATTATCACTTATATTTATTTACCCAAACGCTTATTGATACAAGAGTTTTTATGGTATAAGTTTGTGGATGTAGCTGATTAAAGATTTGAGATTAGTTAAACACTAATCTCAAATCTTTTGAAAGGTTTAGAAAGGTTTTGCAAATCAATAGGTTTCATTCTAAAATATAAAAATCGTTATTACTTAGCATTAAAATGAATATTAGCCTTATTTAAATAACAGTGCAGTTATATGGTAAAACCAGTCAGTGATTCATTATTTACTTTTTACATATTAACGGCTTTTTATCAATCTCCTGGCATTTTTAATCGAAGTGATTTATGGTTTCTGATACAACACGACAAACTGCTTGCACTTGTCTCTTGACAGTTTACCATTTTTCTAAAGCTTATACGAATAAATTATACACAAATAATATATTTAAAATTTGTGATAATATTGCAAAAGTAAACATATAAACTTTCTTTAAGGCGAATCCCTGATCAAATGATCTTGACGGGAAATCACGGCGCTCAAATCGCGATAATTTTTTTCAGAAATCATTCAAATGAGGAATTTTGAAAATAATTTAACGGGTAATGTTTTAACAAGCTTACTTTCCGCCTTTAAGCTGCAAGTTTAAGCGATTTCATCTTAAAGAGAAGATGATTAATTAAATATATTCAAAAATGAAACCGCATTATATTATTGAAAAATTGTATATATTTTTCGAGGAAACGTATATATCTACTCGTTAATATATTCTCGTAAATGTTCACACATTTATCATAAAAAATTTATTATCGCATAAACTATTATATAAGTATCACAAACTAGAAATTTTGCCACATTACTGGTTTTACTAGCGAAACAAACGATCTTCAATACAGGCATCATTAATTTCATCCTAGTACTGACATATTTACATGAGACTCGATAGTAGAACTGCACGATTATATGCTCTACATCGTTAAGAATAAGACTTATTGTAGCGTGGTAGGAGAGACGTAGAACAAATGATCGTGCCCTGTTCACTTTTCATGCGTTTATTACGTCTTGGCACGGTACGAGAGCACTATTGATTCGGTTTTATCACTACTAAGTAGAGTAAGGCTTTTGCCATATGAGCGACTGAGTTGAAGTTCCCGCAACTACGATTTGGTAATAGTTTTCACATTAACTTAGTAATTGCATCAGCTCATTCACTCTTTTCAACTCTTTCGCGCCAAAAGTCCGCTATTTTGTTTTCTCAAAACCTATTTAAAAACACTTGTGGTTTTAAAACGAATATAACGATACCTTAACTGTCGAAATCCATCAAGCCGGTTCGAAGATACGAGGACATTTACGAAACTTAAAATTTACATACATATACGCATATACATTTACATATACGCGCAAAAAACAACGCTTCCTTGGCAGTCGGGTAATAGAAATACTAATATTTGATAACATAGATTTTAAGTGAATCATTAAAAATAATATACCTATAACCCGACTTGAACAACTGAACATTAGTCATTTTCATTAAATATTGGTAACAATATTTTAACTGTTAGACAGAAATAATTTTAGGTCAGTGGCACACTGTTTTATGGAATATAATGGATTTTAAGGTGTAACAAATATACTTTCATATACATCAAAGTGCTTTGTGTTCTCGCCCTAACATCCTTAGTTTGATTTATCGCGTTTCGTCCAGTACATACGGTTTGAGCGATAAAAGATGAATCATATTGGGCTTAATACTGTTTTCCCAGGCCTATGTCTCTCTTAATCGGCCCTTAATGTAAAATGAACTTTTTAAGCTGAGTTTAAACTTTATTTTTCAATGTTTCCCAATTGTGAATAAAGAGCATGAGATAACCTTTCTAATCAATTGAAACCTAGAAGAGTTTTTTTTGGACTTGCAATCACTTAGCTTCTTAAACGATAAAGTGATCTTGATTTGAATTAAATAAAACAGTTATGAATTTGAATTTAAATTTGAAAGGCCTTTTTGGTTAGTAATTTAAGTGTATGTGTTTTTAACGTGGTCAGGTGATAATAATGTCAAAAGTAGGAACTCATTGAAGAAATCAACTTAGATATAGTTAAATACCTCGACCCAAGACAAATCTTGGCAGATCATACAAACATTTATCCCGGGGCGGAAAACAAACCCGCAAGTTTCTGCATCTCAGGCGGAACATCGGCCAAATGAAAATGTGTTCTAAAATCACAATAAATCGATATTTGCGATTCTGTAAATAAACCAAAAAATGAGCGTGTTTTTAGATTTTTGTAAATTCTGAGAAACTACAGAATCAGGGCCATAGACAATAACAAGAGTTTGGTACTGAGTGAAACTTCTGTACTAAATATTTGTCTTCTTATCTGCAAACATTATGTTGGCAAATGGTTTCCAGTGCCGAGTTAGACAAATGTAATGGACATGAATGGATTTTGAAATATATCATTGATGTGCTTCTATCTTTTGTTATTGCTCTTGCGTAAACAATGCATCAAATATTATTCTATTAAGTAAGACTACAAGCAGCGAGATGGGTGGACGGATGTGTAGCGCAGAATCGAGGTGGTTTGTACGAACAAAGAGAGGCCTAATACTGAGCAGTAAGTAAAATCGGGCTGTCGATGATGTTGATGTATGAGTACATGTCCATAATAAATTATCGAAAGTATCTAGTTTATAGAGAATTGGCTCTTAATATCTGACAAAGCGTAATAGCTTTGCTCTTTAACGAGGCAATGTCTTTGGGACGCCCTTTTTACAGTGATCTGGATCATTTTAGCTATATATTTAATGTTTAAAACGGTATTTAACAAGCTCAACTGTTGCACATGTATTTTATATTATATATGTTGTCCTAAAAATAAGTCGGCTTAGGGACGTTAATTTACGTGATAACGTCATAAGAAAACATTGATGAATCGATCGTGCCTCTCTATCGCTTATTCCGCGCACTCAGTTGCACGTTCGGCTCAGGCGGAACGTGACCATGAGTGCTCATCGATTTATAAGACGTTATCACGTAAAAAAACACAATTAGGTGCTACCACTCTCATGGCAGAGTACCTTACTATTATTATCTATTTTATTATGTGTGTGTTGTCAATAAATAAACTTTGTATGTCAAACAACGCATATCAGCCTTGTTATTTTTAACCGTTCACGATCAAAATTCATATGGTTTTAGCGAGCGACCACGGTTATTGCAACACAACCAAATGTGGGGAATAAATTAATAGATAATATGCGATACGCATATGTGTAATGAATATAGGTGTTGGTTCTGTACTGGTTCTAGTTGTAAAGTATTAATGAGTATGTAATTAAAAACATATTCTATCAGTCATAGGATAGAATAGTCATAGTGGTGATCAGTACCATTAAACACAATACAATACAAACTATGATTAGTTTGGTGCGACGTGGTGTTGTGTGCATTGCCCAGCCATATTTATATTATACCAGCTGACCCACTTCGTTGGGCGGTTACAACTTCACAAAAAATAATAAAGTACTAATATTGATACTTTATTGAATCCCGAAGCGGCAGGCGGCTGCTGCGCCAATCGCGCCATACGTCACTCCATACAGAGGAAGCGGCAGCCGGCTGCCGCACTCGCCCCATTTGATTATGGACCTTATTTCACATGTTTACAGTTATATAACAAAGTTACGGATAAATATTGATAAATGGCGCTGGCGGCCCCCACCCCCGGCTTCGCCACCCCGTTCCCGTTCCCGTTATTTTTTCGGGATAAAAAATAGTCTATATCCTAATCCAAATTACTAACTATATACATTTTAAGTTTCATCTAAATCGGACCAGCGGTTCTCGAGCTATACTTATAAGTGATGTAACTAACACGACATTCTTTTATATATAGATTTATAAATACCCGTTTACTATATATCAAACTACAGTTTTCTAATATAATTAATCCAAAATATTGTTTTTAACGTAATCCTGCCAAAGTAGTTTTTTCAAGTTACCTACTGTTGCTAGCGAGTAGTAAGTTCCACAGAATAAGTTATAGTCCATTGAAAAGTTACATTTGGGTATGCATTTGTCAGAGGACGCAATTTTATTTTTTTAATGTGTAGGGGGGGTCAGTAGAAGCTTAAGTTCAAGTTTGTGGGGTCGGCACCCTTGTCCCCCGGCCGCCATCTTGGAAAAGGGGGTGCAAAGGGTTTTCGCGCTGTATCTCGTAAACTAGTTACCTTACAGAAAATTTAATCAAACATAAAATGTAGCAAATTAAATTTCCTACAATTTTATTTCTATTACTTTTTATCGTCAAGTGACCAACAAAAAAGTTATAAACAAAAATAAATGAAAATTTTGTTTGTTTGTTCTAGGTTTTACAGCGCTCCAAACTTAAACGGATTCTCGAATGCTCATAGGGATGCAATAAAAACTAAAAATTAGGCTTACTTTTCTATCTATATTTTTTTTATTCATACAATTTATTATGATCTTAACATTCCTATGCTATTATTGAACTATGTTTGACCCTTTTACCCACCACCTATGAGGTATAACATGGGCAAAGTCAAATTTATAAAAATTTTGCAGAAGCATCCAGAGTTAGCAAGTGGAACTAAATTATTTATGAGTGAGAAAGTCGAGTCATCGTTACTCAGTGTTGTTGGCGAACGTTTTTTCGTCTTTTTATATGGCGGAAATAAAGACGATACTCTAGACACTCTGCGATACAAACGATTTGCTAAGACAGTGACAAAAAATGCATTAAAAAATGCATTAAATTTTTATAAATTTGACTTTGCCCATGTTATACCTCATAGGTGGTGGGTAAAAGGGTCAAACATAGTTCAATAATAGCATAGGAATGTTAAGATCATAATAAATTGTATGAATAAAAAAAATATAGATAGAAAAGTAAGCCTAATTTTTAGTTTTTATTGCATCCCTATGAGCATTCGAGAATCCGTTTAAGTTTGGAGCGCTGTAAAACCTAGAACAAACAAACAAAATTTTCATTTATTTTTGTTTATAACTTTTTTGTTGGTCACTTGACGATAAAAAGTAATAGAAATAAAATTGTAGGAAATTTAATTTGCTACATTTTATGTTTGATTAAATTTTCTGTAAGGTAACTAGTTTACGAGATACAGCGCGAAAACCCTTTGCACCCCCTTTTCCAAGATGGCGGCCGGGGGACAAGGGTGCCGACCCCACAAACTTGAACTTAAGCTTCTACTGACCCCCCCTACACATTAAAAAAATAAAATTGCGTCCTCTGACAAATGCACACTAAGGCCTAAAAAATGTAACATTTTAATGGACTATTAAGCAATAAATTGTTGCAATTGCGTCAATAAGGCTTACCCATTCCGCAGACCATCTGCTAAATCATCACTTGCATTCAAAAAAGTATCTACTTTAAATCTAACCATTGATTCGCATACATCTGGCTAGGGTGGCAGTTGTCGGGCTTCCACACGTAACCAACATCGTAGTCCGGAGATTTTGTACACATTGGCAACGCTCTAGCCATCAAATGTTTTTTTTTTCCTTCTTTATCTGCTATCAGCTCGTCAGCCATGATCAGATGTGTTCTGGGAGGTGGAGGTTAAGGAGCAGTTTCATTGAGTTGCCCTAATTACTGTTGATGCACTTCTTAGTCCCTTTAGTCAAGCGAAAGGATATCCCATCTCTTAAGGCGTTTTATTGTGCTTTCGTCTATCAGTAAATTTTTAGCCAAAACGTTAGTGTGCTTGTTGAGTATTTCCTTATATTTTGTGCAGTAGTTGTTAACTTCTTTGACTGTTGGCATCTCGAGGTACTCGAGGATTTCCAAGTTTCTCACAAACGAATGTGAACTGGAAAGCCATCAAACGTGTTTCAATTTCAATGTAAATGTTCATATAATAGTTTAACTGATCCAGATCATTGCATAAGGGAACGTCCCTAAGAGACTTGCAGCAGCGCCACATTTTAAACTAAAGCCTAGATAGGTCATGCGAACTTCACACTGCGGGCCAAGTGCCGCGCTGGACGAGATAAAATTACACGATAGAAAGACAGGCACTAGCCTCAATTCTGTTGGCACCAACCTAACTTATTTTAGCTAAAATTTGGTTTAGAAGTGTCAAATGAATGTTGGTATTCTGCTGTTACCAACTTATCCTAATTTAATTTTATATAATTTAATGAAGAGTTCCTAAATTAGTTAGATGGTACCAACCAAATAGGTTTTACAAATGCTATGACTAACTAAAATATATTTTAGACAATTCCTAATTTTAGAAATGAACCAACTGAATTGCCACCATTATGTACGTAAATATAATGTTAGACTCTTAGCGCTTGTGCGAGCTGAATTGCACTTTGATGCGTCATAGCAAGAGTCGCTATTCATTTGAATGTTTTCAAGAAGTCCACCTTCTGTTATTGTTCTTTTAAGTATTCTGTGGCCTAGGTTAGATGCTATCTAATCAAAAGAAGAAAAGAAAGAAAATATTTTTATTTATCCTAAAAACTACTACATACATAATAACCTAAGGCTATATTAGTTCTACATAAAAAAATATAATATTTGTGCGCAGAAATATCTAGGTCAAATATGGCCTTACTCAGCATTAAATGCCTACCCAGCGCTGGTTTTCAGTAGATGCCAGAGGAGCTACAGTACGACCTGTATAATAAATAATATAAATACAATAAATATATATAAATTAAAGCCAATTAACGAAAATACAAATGATATACCAATACATTAGACAATTATATAAATCCAGCCTGTGTGAATTAGTCTAACCTAATCTGTGTAATAATATATCGCAAGCGTAGTAATCTTTTAATAAGCGTACACGCTGTCAATTTACAAGAAGTTTTATAGCGTCTCTGTTTTTCGTCTAAGAAACTGACTGATAGCATCAAGAAGATACGCTTACCTAACGAAAGTATTTGCGCTTCACTACTTTCTGATGAGACAGCGGCTAACTCTGGCCTTCGTGCCCTCCGAAACACGAAAGCGCTCAGATGAAAATGCCAATGACCATCCAGGTACTGAGGACGTAGAGCGGTTCTTAACATCGTTGTTCTGACCACTAAGTTAGCTATAAAATTCGCGCTTACATCTTTGGATGTCATAACGTGTAGAAACTCCTATAGTAAGTATATTTTCGAAAACGTTGTCATTCAAGTGCTTGGTATATTAGCATAACCGCAGAATAAATAATAATTACTACGTAACCGCAAATACACACCGGTCTTTGCATGTAACAAATTAGGGTAACGGCGGCGTACTCGGCCCGTGCCTTTTGTACTCACCCTTGTACCGCACGAGTGCTAATTGTGTTTTTGTTTGCTATTTTACGGCTGAATATCACTTTAAGATCTCGATTGCGCAATTGAAGCTGTAGGTATTTTTTTTTTCAAATATTTATCGGAGATTTTTCAGGTTTAATTAGCTTTCGATATATAAGTTAAACGTTAAAACGTTAAAAGTTTATATAAAAAAAAATACAACGTCGTGTGAGTTGGCTCCTATCTGTCCCAGCGTATTAGCATTTCTATTTAACGTGACAACGCCACCAGTGTCTTGGGGACGCTACCCTGTGGCAGTAATCTGGATCAGTTGAGCTATGTATAGATCGTTTTGAGCGGTCCTTATATGGTACGATTGTTTCATTATGTCAAAATCAAAAATCAAATCAAAAAATCTTTGAAAACAGATCCTTTTTTATATAGTGCTTAGACACCCATTAAAATATTTTTGCAAATAAATAGAATATTAAATTATTTATTAGAGCATTTCACGTAAAAGTTTTTTGTATATAGCAAAGCAAATAATTGTAAACCCAAGTATGGTTGACTAACCATTTTATTCAAACCAAATTTTGTAGAATATTTTTTGTACACGATTGAACAGTTTGTAAACACCGAGCTTAAATTATCCAACCCTAAAGTTGAGAGCTTCTCAATATTGGCAATCCGGGCTAAACTGTCCCGGCTATGAAGCCCATATGCCACCGTTAACAATAGAATTAGTCGTCATTCAAAGTACCGAAGCAAATTCAAACATACATATCTGGATAACGTGTAGCAAGTGCACTCGTCGGCCAGGGTGACACTTTGAGCCCCTCGGATACTGACATTATGTGACAACATCGAGCCTGGGGCGTGCGGCCGCACAATGGACGATTATTGGTACCTCTACCCTATTCATGTGTTCGATTTCTAGAATGGTGATGAATTTAAGTTTTGAATGTAAGTTGATATTTCATTTGGACGTAAGAATACTGAGGACGTAAGACTTCTTTAATTGTGACGACACATGAGCCGTTTGTCATTGAAAAGTTCTGTAGGGAATCTTCAAAGTCCGTTGTCAAGTTAGTTGACCGTTGAAAGGTACCCAAATGGATATTTATTCACGATAGTTTTTTCCGCACGACTAATTTGCGATTTCCTACATTTGTTCTCATGTGTTAAGGAGTTTTGAATTAAGATCATGATATCCATGATTGGAAACCTCAGTGGTGCAGCCGGCCAAGAACCGGGTGAGACGCAGTTTAGTTGTGGGTTCAATTCCCGCCGCAGGACAGATTTTTGTATGATCTGCAAGTATTTGTTTCTGGTCTGGGTGTTTCTATGTATAATATGTATGTATTTACAAAAAAAGTATGGGTATAGGTAGTGTATCAGTCATGCGGTACCCATAACACAAGCTCTGCTTACTTTGGGGTCAGATGATGCTGTGTGAAATGACCAGCATTATTTATTTATGATAAGATCCTCACCAAACTCATGAGACTTGTGATTGAGACAACTTTGTTTGACAACAAAGGTATAGGATAAAAAAGAATTATAAAAATTCGCTAATACGTGGTAGATGTATCAGGTATAATGTATTTTTTAATACATATATTATATTAAAAAATACAGCTGAATTGAGAACAGTCACTCTTTTCTGGAAGCCGATTTATAAAAGTAGAAGTATGTTGCTATCAATTTATGTATTTTATAATATATCCTCTTTTTAGAATTAATTTCCGGTAACAAGGGGACCGGTATGGATTTTGTCTCTGAATAAAAAACTCGCAACCCGAGAACTTATTCCCCCACAAACCATCAAAGAACATGAGTTCGATTACAAAATTAAAACGTTACAGTGTCGAGGGAGAATAAACTCAACCAAGGTTCATTCAATGAAGGGGTTTTATGAAAAAAAATCTCTTCATTTACATCTCAAAAGAGATGTGAGCTAACGGGACCGTTTCAAATGCTGGGCACGTTATTTCCAATTTGTCTGCACCGACCCTTACACAGTAATAGAGAGGCAACTTCTCTCAGATGCCATAAATAGCTCATTGGAAAAATATATAAATAGCGCAAAAATATGGCAGATGACCATATTTTTAAGCTATTGATATATTCGATCTGAATTAGAATCCGATTAGTGTGTAATAGCTAATGTGGCTCATGTAAAAAGGCATTTTGTTGTGAGTGCAGCAGTGAGTGCAGCGAGTGCAGCAGATATTAACACCATATACGTATTATAAATAAATAAATATTTGTATTGTTGAGGAGGGATGTCCGTGCAATTTATTCCTTAGGCCCTATAATCACTCAGAAATAAATTTAAGAAAATTAATAAACAAATTGCAATAAATTGAATTAATCATAATATCAATACTAGAAATACAGAGAAACTCGCTGTTCTCATAGTTATGCTCACTTGAAATGTGTACACTTCTATAACAAAGTCCCAAGCGACGTACTAGAAGTGTTGATTGGCAAATTTAAATACGTAATAAAACAGAAACTGTCTCATAAAGTTTGTTATAAAATAACAAATTATTTGGATGTCAAAAAAGCAACTCGGCTCGGCATCCGTAACAAAATTAGCAAGGATCATATAAAAAAGTGTTAAGACCAGACGAGTTTCTTTCAGATCTATTTGAACTGAGGTTAGGAAGAACCGGCACTTATATTAATTAGCATGTAAAAAGACGATTCAAAGTGTTCCTTGTGATTTTAATGAATAAAGAATATTTTAATTTGATTTATGCTTAGTTAAACTGTAGCGTGTGATACATCAACGTTGCAGAAGATTGGTGACTCTAAGCCATGACATATGAGATTGTAAATTAGTGGTTGGTGATAAACACCGCTTAATTCGATTAATTAATTTATGTAAATGAATGCTGTTGGTATCGCCTGATTTAATGCACTTATCGGATTAATAAGAACATAGAAACGAAATTACATCAAGTACTTATTAGTATTAACCTACATATCTTTTCAACCTTTAGATAATGAAGCTTGAATGAAATGAAAACTCAACTTTATCACCAGAAGGAGTTTCGTTTCTATACGTTAGTATACAATGCATAAGAGTAATTTATGGTTACCAAAGAAAACTTAAATCGGTCTTCATTTGTAACTGATTAGCGTTGAATCGTCTAATTAATCCCATTTCAATGTCAGGAATATAACTTTGTTAGTTTATTTACAGGAATTCATTACCGAATAATAAACAATAATGTAAAAAAACATTTGAAACATTTCAGCTATCTAAGGACCGTTTAAATAGATCTAGAATTCTTAGATATCATTAATCAAAATTGGAGTGCCACAAAATCTGATCATATAACTTAAACTAAAACTTCCTGGTTTCGTCTTCTTCTTCCTCCTATAATAGCATCTGTCTTGATAATAATTCTGCTAATGTTAAGTGAGTTTGTTTTGTTATAATATAAAAAAAACAATAATACCGGACATTTCACACAGCATCATCTGGCCCCAAAGTAAGCAGAGCTTGTGGTATGAAGTAAGAAAAAGTAAGAGTTATGTGTACTGACTGACTACCACATGACTGATATACTATTTATATATATTTTTTAATTTATTAATTTTATACATAGAAACACCCAGACCCGAGGCAAATACTTGTAGTTCATGCAAACATTTGTCCCGCGGCGGGAATCTAACCCGTAACCTTTTGCGTCTCAGCCGGTTCATTCTCAGTCTCAATATTGTCTCAAACTCGTAGTCGGTTGTCATTTCTCTAATCTAAACGTCATTGCGGCATGGCCACCTAGAGATTTCTTGGATTCTTCGTCGTACAAATCAACACTAATAAAACCTGATATAACACAAAAAAAAAAACGAATTCAATTTTAATTTCTTCGTGAAATGTCAAACTAAGGATCTTTCCCGTTTCTTAATGTTATTGTCAATACTTGTCATTAGTTGTCAATAATCAAATTGTCAATAGATGGTATCGCCCCAGAATTTCGAAAACGCGGTAGTGCCACACTCACCGGGGGTTCTAGACAAGATCCACTATTTGTTGGCTTCTACACCTGCGGAAGGATCAAATTGTATGGAAATGACATACGTCACGTGACGGAAGCGTGACAGCTGCTGTCATTTCCATGCAATTGACCTTTTCATAAAAGGCGTTAACGTGAAGGAAAACTAAGCGTGAGGTATATAACCTTTGAACAAACATTAGTGAACCGTCTAGATCATTTGTGACATTTCTCTATAATCCTGTAAAATATTTTAATGGTATAAAGGTTGATATGATTCAGGCGTGACTTTACGGAAGTCCATCAAAAAACAATAAACAGAGGCGGGAGGGAGGTGCATGCGTCTGCATCGTGTCATTAGGAATATATTCAATTAATAAATATGGACAATGCACACAACACCATACAGCCCCAAGTTAAGCATAGCTTGTACTAAAATGACCAGATGACAGATAGAATACTTAAATATTCTTAAACACATAAGATACTTTATAGCATCCAGACACAAAACAAGGACCTATGTTAATCACACAAATGTTTAACCTGGGAAAGAATCGAAATCTCAACCTACAACGCAGAAGACTGAGCTACTACCAACTGAGCTGACATGCCAGTCAAAATTGGCTGAATTGTTATATATATTTGTCTATTTCTTTAATGTTAGACAAGTAGGTATAAGATTATATATTTTATTTTTTGAGGTAGGTTGTGGATTTACATAATGAGCTAAGGTAGGTTATTTTATTTTATTTTTCAACATTGTTTATTAAGTAAGTGCTCTAAAAGTCTCTAAGATAGTATGTGACATGGTAATTTGAAGTACTTTACATTATAAGATACCACCAACGAACCTTGTTGTAAGCATAGAAATGGTGTTTGAAAGAAATGAACGAATAATTTCCATGTTTCCACAGTGTTTGATTTGTACCATTCATATGCATGACTGTAAAAACAAGTGAATTCCAACTGAGGTATGTATTTCCCTCTTTGGATGAAATATGGTAAGGAGATAGATTGTATCTTGGGGATGAACATAGTATATTGTATATACCAGGCTTGCAAAGCCGCGGGCAGCAGCTCGTAATAATATAATCAGTTTAACGTGGTGTCAAGGTATAGTTTGACCTTGTAAAGTGAATAGTTATGTCAAGAGATTGAAAAAACATATTAGCTAATGAAGGTTTATAGGACGGACCCTAAGGCTAAGATTCAGATACGTAAATCATTGCATTTTATACTTTAATTCATTGACATAAATGCTACTACCTCTACTACGAGTAATATCGTACAGAAATCATATAAAAACTCGATATGTAGATACAAAATCGTTTCGCACGTAAATCAAGGCCATTTATATGAACACATTAACAGATGGCACATAAACATTGAAGTGTCACCTTTGTCATACATATCACTGCCAGAACTTCTAGAAACTAGTTCATAAATCTCATCTATCTCTCTAGAAATCTTTTCACTACTGTGTTTTGTTGTTGTGGATCCGGTTAGGCCTGTTCGAAGATTTCTCGGAAAGCTTTTGTAGGTACATGGATGTTTATCATATCTACAATTTGTTGTTAAACATGTTTGTTTAAATTTGTACTAAGACTAATAGGCTAAGGTAGCTTTAAGTCAGATATTTAAATACTGGTCAGAACTGAGTTAGTGAGGCATGATGACGTCATCGTCTTTCCCGAACTCTGTTGTCGGGTGACATGATTTGAGCTCTAATCATTATACTCAAGATATTAATTTCTTTTGAAGCTTCTCTAAACATTGAGAAAAAAAACACACATACAAACATATATGAGAAGCTTTTTTACAAAAAATGCATGTTATTGGCGTTGTTAAAATAAATTAAGTCCACGTTATTCTCGGCAAACCTTTATGCAAATCTCTCCGAACAAAGCAACCGTGAAGGTATAATTACGCAACATCGCGTATCGACGGCCGATCGCAAGCGATCGAGATCCGATTCCAAGCAGCGCGACCAATTTTATTCACGAAACATTTAGCTTCAGATAAAATCTCTGAGCGCTCCATAATGGCCTAAGCTGATTTGAAAACAATAAAATGCAAAGAATGAGTGCGATTGTTACCGTGAATCAGATAAGTAGAATAGACTGTTATAGAATATAGTCCAGTTTTATTGTGATATTATGCAGAAGGTGTTGCTTTCTTGAGCGCAACGACTATGGCCAAACCGATTCGAATTTATTGAACAAACATTGTTATAATAACGTTAATTTCTACCGTGATCTTGTTACTCTTTAGAATGGTATTGAATTAAAAATAGTCACTAAGTGTAGCTGTTTTATTAACAAACATAGTTTCACGTAAATTCGAAGAATTTGGTATAATGAAGTACAGTCATTATAAATTTGTTCCAAAAAGGACCATTAAATCGGTATTTTGCTTGAGAATTCGGAAGTTCAACATACGTAATTGCAGACCATGTATCTTCGTTGATCGCTATCAAGGCAATTCCGATAGCGGTTTTTGCGAAGCGATATCAGTAAAGATTTATCTTAGAAAGTTAAAAATCTTTAATCACTGCGTCAAAAATCTGTTACTGAAAGACTACACTACACACGGTGCGGTACACTCAAGCACGATACGACTGTGATTTTTAACTATCAATGTATTTTGTTGATTTTTTTAGTCAACGGACAATGTCAAATCTAGCAATAACTTCATGTGATCCAGAAATACATATTTAATAATTTGCTTTGCTATAATATTATGCATTGATATGAACATTTTCAAACGAGATCAAAGTAACAATTTCATCAGAGCAGCTATTGAGCGAAAGGTATTTTTTTAATGCCATTTGGTTTACGCACCGCTCTTTGTGTTCCTTGTCAGTTGTGCCGATTATTAAAAATCTTTCTTGATAAAATCGAGTTAATGAAGAACGGTACGTGATATCTCGATCGAACTCTGAAATTGATTTCATTCCGACGCGAGTCGATCGAATACTCTGATATAATTTTGCGGAAGTATTTCTCTTTGAACGGTTATCCTTCGTTACGTCATAGTTGCCACAGATTGATTGCTAGTTGTTACGTGAGCTGAGCTTAAAGATTTTATCAATAATGTAGCAAGAAATCGTTAATAACAGTAAGTTGAGAGATTGACCGAGATTTTACCTAAATGTTTTGAAATAAGATAAAAACAAATATTCTCATGAAGCTTTAAAAAAATACAAAAGACAAATTAGAGAGAGGAGCTGGTTTTAGTTTTAGTTTATTTCTTAACAAATATATTTGCTAAAATACATACAGTTAGATACATTATAACTATAGTAACAAACAGTCACTATCGATTTTCCAATCACACATTCAATTTATCCCCCAACAGTTGGTGTGTCAATAATAATTCTGTAACTGTATATTGTTGAATAAAATGATTAACCTACGCCGGCCGATTTTGTTACCATTGGCTTATACAGGATGGTCGACACGCGAACTCTTCATTTATCAAAATATCTTTGTTGGGCTAAACGCAATTAATGTTTTGGTAAAGAAAGGACAATTTGTAACAAAATGATTACAGTTTTGTGTAAATATTTATCTTTAAAAAATTAAGGGCAACGTTCGATTGATGTTTGTATTGAATTTTGTGTCGTATTAATTACGTCGTAATAATTACGTATTAATTAGACGTAATTAGACGATTTACGATTACGATTAGACGATTTTCATGTAGTTTTTGTTTAAATTGTAACGCTTTGAATATTAATTAAGACATAAATATAAGTATATTGAAATGCTATTGTTCTTATTAACAATTTCAATTAAACACTTTGTTCAAATCTGCCTTTACTAGTACAAATAAAACTATCCCAGTATTTCGTTCGAAGTGTTCTCATAACTCGGTTCCAGTGCTCTTCAAAACAAAGACACATAATCCCTTAGATGACAAGGAAAACTTTTGTTTCCAACCTAATGAATCTGCGACATTTTCCCTGAAACAATATCCAAAATTGCCAATTTACCAACCTTTTGGCGACATTTGATTCGAAAGCGAATACAATAGAGCAGCCTGTATTGTTTAATATAAATGTCAACATTGAACTTGTGCGTATTTCGGGATATGACATAAATTTCACGTCAACCCTCGTTTGGCGAATTGGAATAAAGACCATATGTATACCGGCTCGTGTTACGCAGGCCAACGGTGCTAATTCCCTACCGTCAGGGATGGTGCAACTTAAAAATGCAAGCTTTGTATTTAACTCCTTTAACGAAAAACAAATTACGAGATAAATCAGTCGTTGACCTCGTGAACTTCTAAATTGAACAATCTTGTATGCAACAAGCCTCTGTATTTAGTACTCTCCGAACATTTAGTTCAAATCAAATTTGATTTAATTCTAATGTTCTATATATTGGCCAAGCAACATGCTTAGCGAGTGATGAATTCAACAAAGAAAATGAAGTCTCTCTTAGGCATTTTGAGTTATTCCCCGCGGTTTATCCGCGCTGTCCTGAAGATAATTCTGAAGTACAATTATGTCGTTTTCAGCGATGTTTTTTCCGCTAGTATGCTTGATTTTACTTTTCACTGAATAGCGTGACAAAATTCGCATCGGAATAATCCACAGTGCGCGCTAGGCTCTAGTTATATTAACCAAACTCGCTACAGCATCCACATTGGACCATACGCTACATTGAAACATTGTCATATATTGAAAGCCCCTACGATTGTCATTGTCAATGGCATCTATGACAGTTCATAGTGGTAGTAATTATGTAGCATTGTTCATTTATGTTGCTCACATATTGAAAGGTTGCTCTGGTTACAGGGTCATACCACTTGTCAGTTTTGAACCTGTTTCATTATCGTTCCTGTCGTTATCGCACTTTACGTGGGATTGGCATAATATGTTCTGGTCTTCCATTGTTCTCGGTCATTTCAGTATTCATTCGTCTCGTTAAGGCGAGATCGTAGTCAAACGTAGGTCTATCTATAAAAAAATGAATAATAAATTCAATTAACTCACTATTTATTATTGTAATGTAAACTGACCTATTTCTTAAATAACTAACTGAATAATTTATGAAAAAGTCTCATAAGTAATCTAGTCAGCCCTGGTCATCAGATGGATGCAAGCCCAGAACAGGAAGCATTGCCACGTTGTATGGGAATAGTAGATTGTTGCACCGAGCGCAAAGTGAGTTACTAATGCACGAGTGCATTAATAACTCTCTTTAGCAAGGTGCGTAATTTTCTTTTCTTTCAACTACCAATCTAGGTACCTTCTGTGATAAAATATACTTACTCAAACTAAAAATATGAAGAATCAAAGTTTTAGAATGGTACAAAATGCGCGCCATTTGTTTTTTTTTTCACCAAGGCGGTTTTATTCAGCCGATTTATATTATCAGCTCTTTTTGATCTAATGCAAACATTTTATATTAAACTTAATGGGAGATATTAAACCTTTGTGGTAAATTTATATCTAAATAAAAAGTAAGAAACATCCAGCTCGATGTGCCATTTGACAAGGTAAACTTAAGCGTAGTAAGGTCGCCACCGAAAAGACAGTGACTCATCTCAAATTTGTAAAGTGAAGTAAGTAGTTTTTCATGGACACAAGTTTAATTTATGGCGTGATTTGATCGAAATAATCTATAATTTAATTATAAATGTGAAAGTAACTCTGTATGTCTGTCTGACTGGCTGTTTGTCCCGTTTTCACGCCTAAACCACTGAACCGATTTAAATGAATTTTGGTATAGAGATAGATGAAACCTTGGAGAAGGATAGGCTACTTTTTACCACGCGTGGTACCACGCTAGGTACCACGCGTGCGAAGCCGCGGGCAGCAGCTAGTGATCTATAATTTCAAGTTATGAGAGTTTGAAACATCGCGGAAAAAAAGATCACATTTAAAAAAAATGTTATTTCGTTGAGACAGGTTACCTCTAAGACTGCCATCATCTAACTACCATACATTTTGATTTGAAACGTGCAACGATAGAATGAACGACGAGACTGGAAATAGCCTACCCCAAAAACGACCC
The DNA here is from genome assembly GCA_948098915.1 of Lampropteryx suffumata. NCBI lineage: Eukaryota > Metazoa > Arthropoda > Insecta > Lepidoptera > Geometridae > Lampropteryx > Lampropteryx suffumata. Next base: position 14,254,867 of record OX402557.1, on the reverse strand, counting down.
TGTTGAAATCCAACTTCCGAAAATAAAAGGTAATTTTTATATACTAATTTTGATGCTTTACCATTAATAGCATTGCCAAGGGAAATGATAAACGGCAGTTAATTTTGTCCTTTATTTGTGTCAGAAAAGCACCCCTGTCGACCCATTTATAACATTCACCTTCAGCACCACATCATTAATTTTGTTGCAACCTCAACGCAAACCAAAATCAAACTGAACTTAATGAAAATGACTACATTTCAATTATCTTCCTGCAACAGAGCATAATAAAAGACCTACCGCTCCTCTAATGTCTCTTAAGCTATTTTCTCACCTGCGGTAGGAGACATTATATTCTTCTACATTCATATATTGGGACCTGTTTTATGATCATTAAAAAAAAGCAGATGCACTTATTCTTTGAAAAGTGCTCATTACAAATATTTTACTACGTCAGTTTATTATCTTTTCAAGTTTGAAGAAAGATAGATGTCATAGAGGGTATTAAATTTGATACTTTACTGTGTTTATTTGGAAATCTAGTGTCACTTTTATGGATACAGTCGCTGTTGTAAGCAGCTTGGCTAGCGTTCTTCACCATGAGTAGGATTATTTCTTATAATCCTAAATTAATAGTAATAATAATAGGTATTGCCGAACATTTCATACAGACTCATCTAGCTCCAAAGTAAGCAGAGCTTGTGAGCTATACCACGTGACTAATTAAACTTATATACTTTTTTGTGACACACATATTGTTAAATACACTGGCCTATCAGCTCAGTTGGTAGTAGCTCTGCCTTCTGCGCTGTGGGTTGATAGTTTGATTCCCTCACAAGTTAACCATTTGTGTGATGAACATCGGTGTTTGTTCTATGTCTGGGTGTTATAAAGTATCATATGTATGTATTTAAGCATATATAAAGTACCTATTATATCAGTTATCTGGTAACAATGTTAAAAGCTATGCTTAGTTTGGGGCTAGATGGTGTTGTATGCATTGTCCAGTAATATTTATGATTTATTTATAAATTATTTATAGAACACTATTTGACAGTCCTCCACGTATGGTATGTGTCAACACCTCCATGATATCTTAATGTTGCTCAAAAGCCCTAGGCCCGTATTCTAGGGTAAACATAAACACTGATAGATATAAATGCGTAGATATTTTTTCAGCATTTTATTCAGATCTGTCAGAAAATGCATGGTTTGTTTTCAATGCTTAGTATTAGTTTATTTTTTTATGTTTTTTTAGTTTGAGTTTCGAATACGAGTTCGTAACTATAATTAAGTTTAATTACACATTGTTATCCAGTTTATTACTGAACAAAAGACCAATAAAGACAAAAGTTCAAGCCCATTTGGCTTCAAACAAAACATTGTTGACAGCAGTAAGCGAACCCGAAAATCGCTACATAATAATTATTCAAATCAGCGTGCATTTTGTCAAATGAGTTCGAATCAGCAGCTCATTTTCGAATTATCTGCAAAAACGACTGTCAGATTGGAAGCTCTGATTGTTTTTCTGAATGGTTTGACAAGGGTTAAAATATACTGTATATTAGTTTGGTATGTTTTGATGTAAACAGTCGGTTTGCAATATAATAATGAATGATTAAAAATAAACATTTCAATGGCGTTCATACAAACTTTAGCTCTGAAGTCATCATATTTGTTCAAGTGCGTCATGAATTATTGCTAATTATTGCATTATGTATCTTATACCATTGTATTAAATGTCACCTCAACACTTGTCTATTATTAAACAGACGTATCATTTTTGTAATAAAGTCAAACAGCTAGCTTGCAGTGTTTATTTAAGACATCACATTAGAAACCTCTAAAATTATCAGTTTTTCTCTACTATATTATGCATGTATCATACATATAAACCTTCCTCTTGAATCAATCTATCTATTAAAAAAACCACATTAAAACCCGTTGCGTAGTTTTAAAGATCTAAGCATACATAGGGACAGACAGACAGCGGAAAGCGACTTTGTTTTATACTATGTAGTGAAATAACAAATGCACGTCGTCAGCTTCATGTTAAAGCAAAAAATGTATAAAGCAAACATTGCACCGTTTCAGTTACAACATGTCCTACTGTCTTTACTCTAATTGACTATTCAACTCAAAACGAAAATCTTGTTATATTCAACAACCCCAGGAAATGCAAATTACGTTTATCAACAAACTTGTGTTTTATTACCGAACCAATTTACATATATAAATAATACAAGATCAAAATTTGAGAGTCGGACTACGCTGTGCATTAATCCTATTGGCACATTTACGCTGTAGACAAGCTTTTGCCGTAAACTTTTCTAAGCTAATACACAATAGCCCCAAGGCACTTTCTCGCCGAGGATAACTTGAACGTTTTATGCAATAAAATAACCGTAGTGTCGACTTCTGTGGCGTAGTGGGCCAAGGTCCGGCTGAGATGCAGAAGGTTGCGTCGATTCTCGTTAAGGGACAAATGTTTAAATTATCTGCAAGTATTTGTCTCGGGTACACTACTGGTAAAAAAAAGTATACCAGTAGTATAATATGTAGTACCCATAACACAAGCTCTGCTTATTAAGCAAGCTCTGCTTCTGCTGATGGGCTAAATGATGCTATGTTTGAGAAGTCATCAACTACAAAAAGTCACTAACTGCGTTTATTAGATTGGCGCATTTGCCTGGATGAGCTCCACAATAATCAAAAACCCATTTATTTCTAGCTCGACGCTATGACACCTACATAAAGTTGTTATTCGATAGAATTGGCCTATATTATTTGGTTTAAATAAATTCATTTACACACTTATTTACGAAATTTTAACAAAAAAAAACAAATCTAGACTCCCATCTCCCATCTCCCATCTCCCATCTCCCACATTAGTTTTGTAATTATGTTATAACCCAACGATTTAATGTTATTAGAATTATTTATGCATCCAGTGATGGCTAGTGACAAAACTTGCGTATTACGCGCCTGCATAGTTCTTATCAAATCAAAAGAACCATTATGGTTAAAGTAAAGTGGCACTTGGCATGGTGTTGAACTGTTTAGGTTCTATTCGTGTCGATTTTATCACTATGTTTTCTTCACTGTTTTTCAAATTTCAAATTTAAATGACAATACAATCTGAATCTATACAATTAGAAAAATAAATAAATAAATAAATGGTGGACAATGCACACAACACCATCTAGTCCTAAACTAAGCATAGCTTGTATTATGGTGACCAGATGACTGGTAGAATATTTTAAAATACATACATAAGATACTCACAACACCCAGGCACAGAATAAACACCTCACAAATATTTATCCTGGGGAACTGACAGGCCAGTCAGTCAATTTTAAGTTTGAGAGTACTGTACTGTATAACGTACATATATATTTAAACCGAATAATCTTTTGGTGCACGACTGGATTCGAAACTATGATCTAAGGATCGGAAGACGAAGCTACCAGTGCTCTATGGTTATTGCCTGCGTAGCATGAACCTAACAAAATTGTCATACGATTAAATAAATTAACATAAAGAATTATTTCCCGCATGAACAAACGAAAATTACAGTTGATATAGGTACTCGTAGAAAACGATTTTTTTGTCACAAGAATAAGTTATATTCTTAACCAAGGAAAGGAACAAAGTAACGCATATAAGAAAGAAGAATACTTGACAATCGTCAAGCCTTAATAGCTCTAATAACGTTTTCATATAACAAACATGCGTTTGTTACCTGCTTTATACGTAAACGCGACTTGTGAGAGAATTGTCAGCTGTCGATCGATGACCTTGCAACCGTTTTACTGGTAGGAGTATTAATTTGCAAAACAAATGAGATATTTTTATACAATAAAGGTGTTCAGCGGAATTTTATTTTGCGTGGATTGGCCCTATTTTTTATTATTGAGCAACAGAATAAAAATAGAACCATATCAAATAATAGAAGCGGCCAAGTGCAAGTCGGACTCGCCCATGAAGGGTTCCGTAGCAGCAAGTAACACAATATAAAAGTTCTTGTAGTTCGTTATAACTTTGATCGATGTTTTAATAATATACTATTTTTTTAAATTAAGTTATTGATATTTACGATTTATGACGTTTTAAAAAAAAAACTCTCGTTCAAACCAATTTTTGGTGGAAGTTTGCATGGTAATGTACATCATATATTTTTTTTAGTTTTATCATTCTCTAATTTAGAAAGTTACATGTGTGTTTCTCGCACAAACTATTCAGTTTAGAAAAAAATGATATTAAAAACCTCAATATCATTTTTTTTGAAGACCTATCCATAGATACATCCATAGACACGTATGGCTTTGATGAAAAATTTTTTTTTAAGTTTCAGTTCTAAGTATGGGGAACCCCCAAAATTTATTATTTTTTTTCTATTTTTGTGTGATAATCTTAATGCGGTTTACAGAATACATCTACTTACCAAGTTTCAACAGTATAGTTTTTATAGTTTCGGAAAAAAGTGGCTGTGACATACGGACGGACAGACAGACTGACAGACAGACATGACGAATCTATAAGGGTTCCGTTTTATGCCATTTGGCTACGGAACCCTAAAAATTATGTGTGTGTGTGTAAAATATACTTTGAAAGAGATAAAAATAGGCTTAGATTGCATTATTCTTACAAGATCAATTTAGCTAATTAAAAAAATAAATGAAATCAATATGATCAACACAATCGCTACCAGGTATTATATATAGTTAGTCATTTATTACCGTTATTGTGACTTCCGTTTCTAAATGATTTATATTTATCGTCGACTAGTCCATTGAAAAGTTACATTTGGGTATGCATTTGTCAGAGGACGCAATTTTATTTTTTTAATGTGTAGGGGGGGTCAGTAGAAGCTTAAGTTCAAGTTTGTGGGGTCGGCACCCTTGTCCCCCGGCCGCCATCTTGGAAAAGGGGGTGCAAAGGGTTTTCGCGCTGTATCTCGTAAACTAGTTACCTTACAGAAAATTTAATCAAACATAAAATGTAGCAAATTAAATTTCCTACAATTTTATTTCTATTACTTTTTATCGTCAAGTGACCAACAAAAAAGTTATAAACAAAAATAAATGAAAATTTTGTTTGTTTGTTCTAGGTTTTACAGCGCTCCAAACTTAAACGGATTCTCGAATGCTCATAGGGATGCAATAAAAACTAAAAATTAGGCTTACTTTTCTATCTATATTTTTTTTATTCATACAATTTATTATGATCTTAACATTCCTATGCTATTATTGAACTATGTTTGACCCTTTTACCCACCACCTATGAGGTATAACATGGGCAAAGTCAAATTTATAAAAATTTTGCAGAAGCATCCAGAGTTAGCAAGTGGAACTAAATTATTTATGAGTGAGAAAGTCGAGTCATCGTTACTCAGTGTTGTTGGCGAACGTTTTTTCGTCTTTTTATATGGCGGAAATAAAGACGATACTCTAGACACTCTGCGATACAAACGATTTGCTAAGACAGTGACAAAAAATGCATTAAAAAATGCATTAAATTTTTATAAATTTGACTTTGCCCATGTTATACCTCATAGGTGGTGGGTAAAAGGGTCAAACATAGTTCAATAATAGCATAGGAATGTTAAGATCATAATAAATTGTATGAATAAAAAAAATATAGATAGAAAAGTAAGCCTAATTTTTAGTTTTTATTGCATCCCTATGAGCATTCGAGAATCCGTTTAAGTTTGGAGCGCTGTAAAACCTAGAACAAACAAACAAAATTTTCATTTATTTTTGTTTATAACTTTTTTGTTGGTCACTTGACGATAAAAAGTAATAGAAATAAAATTGTAGGAAATTTAATTTGCTACATTTTATGTTTGATTAAATTTTCTGTAAGGTAACTAGTTTACGAGATACAGCGCGAAAACCCTTTGCACCCCCTTTTCCAAGATGGCGGCCGGGGGACAAGGGTGCCGACCCCACAAACTTGAACTTAAGCTTCTACTGACCCCCCCTACACATTAAAAAAATAAAATTGCGTCCTCTGACAAATGCACACTAAGGCCTAAAAAATGTAACATTTTAATGGACTAGACATGTTTATTTCCACATAAAAGTGATCGATATAATCTAAAAGTGAATTAAAATCACACCATAAACTTATTTTATTATCAACAGTAGGTATGTGGTGACCACTTAAATGGGAGAGTCCAATTTTGTTTTATGGCGATTCTTTGTTATGTAAATTGCGGCCCATCAACGTTTATTTTTAATTAATATTTATGGTTTATGAATCGAGAGGAAACTTCTATGATTTAAAAGTGTGCTAGAATTTCATAGCACAATCTCTCACGCAAGTAGCTCAATCTTCAATTCAATAATTCACCGGATTTCATAAAAATTAAAAACAACTAGGATAATTTTGTATTTCTTTAAACAATATGGTAACAAATTTTCACTCAAAACGGGATATTTACCATGATATATGAGTTTTTCTGCTGCTCGATTTATATGATTTAATAAATATGTTAACTTTCAAAACTTTCGTGAGTTGTACTATACATTTTGATAAACACGGGCTTTACTCACGTTTTATTTTGTCGATGGAGATACCGACATTGTTTCGATTCATCTAGAAAATCTTCATCAGAGAATCTTTCATCTAGAGAATCTTCATCGAGTTCACGGTTCGCGGGACCGAGCGGACCGCGGATCAAACTCACCCTGATGAAGATTCTCTAGATGAATCGAAACAATGTCGGTGCCTCCGTCGAAAAAATAAAACGTGAGTAAAGCCCGTGTTTATTAAAATGTATAATATGTTAACTACCTGAAAACTAATCTGTTGAACTATAAACACAATTGTTTGATTATGGATCATTTCAATGATGATTCAAAATGAATTACCTAAAATAAATACATCACGTAGATTTTCATTATATATAAAAAGTCTGACAATACGCACACACACAAAGATGTGTCCTATTTACACCAACACTGCCATCAAATAAAGTAATATCAAAGAAAGTCTTCACTTTGAGTCCTCGATTCGTATGACGCGTAATTTTATTTCATTTCCTCGCGAGTGTACCTCAATGTTTATTGGTTCAGATATTCATTTCGGAGAAGGAAGCTTTGCGTAATCTGTATCTACCTAAATAGGCACCTGTATTTAAATAAATTTTATAAATATATCTTTTGAATTTTGAAACGAATGACAATTTATATTTAAAGTAATATATAGTTTAGAAGAAGAAGTAAAAGAAAAATAAACTTTCAATAAACATTTGACAACAAAGCTAAATTATTAAAAAGTATATTTTGGATGCTTCTTTGATACTCGATCACACAATTAAGGCTCAATTTGTCTCAGGTCTGTTTATTTTTTATATATAATATGTATGTATTTGAAAATAGTATAAAAATAGTATATCAGTCATGTGGTACTTTTAACACAAGCTCTGCTTACTTTGGGGCCAGATGATGCTGTGTGAAATGTTCGGCATTATTTATTTATTAATCGTCTTCAAAAAAAGTTTACTCAATTCGATTCGTATATATTTTTTTTTTAACCGACTTCTTTATGTGTGCTCGCGGATAACTTCGTCGTTTATGAACCGATTTTGATCATTTTTTTTTTGTTGGAAAGGAATTATCCCAAGGGTAGTACCATGATAAGGAAACCAGGATCTGATGATGGCATCCCAGAGAAATCGAGGGGAACTTTCGAAAATCGTAGTGGCGTTTGGTGCGTTTGTTTATTTTTTATTATTTTAAAGCACTACTATTTAATGAAATGAAATGAAATGAATGAACTCCTCAACGATTTACAGCAATTACCTGGTGTTTGGGCTTGATTCATTTGTATTGATGAGAACTGTACACCTAGATGGCTTGAGACTGTCATTAGGGGTCTGATGATGAAGACGAAGGACAGTCAAGGAACTCCTAAACGTTTTACAGTAGCTACCTTGTGTATATACATGAAGTCGGTTGTCTTTTTAGTTTTTAAAACGTAATTATTTATAAACGATTTAGCGAAACTTTGTATAGAGATATAGATTTGGACCAGTCGGTCTAACAAGGCAGATCTTACGGAGAGAGGTAAAATTTGACATAATAATACAGTATAGACAAATAGACAGTTTCACTACGAGGCAGTCGAGAAGACGCGTTTTGGTTCTTAGTTTGTCACTTCATAAAGTAACATAGCACTTCTAAATTAATATATTTTTCTCGTTTAATTGCAAGTTTTAATTAGTAATCTTAGCGGAATTTTAATGAATAAATTGTAAATACATAGAATAAGGTATGAACAATTGAATTATATGTGTATTATGGTACAATGTGATTTGAACGACGAGGAATCCCGAGAAAATTCTATACGGCCATTCCGCGATAACGTTTAGAATAAACAAATGACAATCGACTACGACTTTGTGACGATAACATACCAAAAAAAGACAATAGACATTGACAAACACTTTGACTATTGCTTCTGTCTTGATGAAAATTTTGTCGAGAAGAAGGTTTATTTTTAGCCATCTTACGAAGCAAACATGGCTCTCTTATATTATTTATTTTGCGCAAGTTATTTCCAGTTTAATTAGTAATGTTGGTGTTTTTATTTTATATAGAGCTAGAGTGTGAATAATAGACTCGGTGTGAATAATTGGAATAAAATCTTTGTGTTTTTTTGTGCTGTGAGCAAAAACAATCCGTATAATTGGTCAGCTCCGTTGAGGTTGTGGGTTCGATTCCCTCCCAGGACACACATTTGTGTGACGAACATAGATGTTTGTTCTGTGTCTGGGTGTTATAAAGTATTTGATGTATGTATTTAAAAATATATAAGTATTCTATCATCTAATCACCATAGTATAAGCTATGCTTAGTTTGAGGCTAGATGGTGTTGTGTGCATTGTTTACCAATATTTATTTATTTATATTTATAATTATTTCCATTTTATATAAAATAACAAGATACGATTTTAAGATATTATACTATTAACCCTTGACATTATTATGATACATGCCATAAACGAATAAGAAAACATTTTTTGCGGATGCCATGTTAGCCTAGCTGGAATAACATTATAGGTATCTTTTTTCTACGTACCTCATGAGCAAAGCTGCAGACAGAAGCTAGTATAAAATAAACTAAAGTACTATTCCTATATAACCGATGCCGGTGTAATCTGCACTCATGTCGGAGGCACTAGGGTCATTAATCTCTCGCCGATGTGCTAATCTATGATAGGTAATTGACTAATGGCTTCGCTATGCATATTCCTGCTGAGTATAAACGGTATCACGATTGATACGGGCTTGAATAATTCCTTATAATTTAATAACTGAGTGGTTTTTAACTAGCTACGTATAGGTAATAGTAGCAAGATAGTTTGCATAAAATTATAGTCAGGATTTATGGGGCGTTTATGTCTCCAATACAGCCTGTAGGTAAAACATTTCGAACCAAAAATCTATCAGTAATTACGTTTTAAAAAATAAAAAGAAACCGACTTCATTGAGTGAAATTTGAGCCTATAATACATTTTTAGTGGAAAGTAGATGTATTTTGTATATGGTAGGCCAAATAAACGCACCGCTCCCATTGAAGCGGTGCGGTACATGAAAACATCATCGATGTATACAATTTTTAGATTTTCGTTGATTTTTCAGCTCGACCGATTTTGATAAAAATTATATGGGACCACCTGTAAAGTATATATACCCTTTCAAACAAAAAAAGAATTTTCCAAATCGGTTCAGCCGTTTTCGAGTAATCGGAGAACATGGGTATTGAGTAGGTTAGATTATGATGAAAGTGTTGATCGTCTTTCTGAGCTCGCTTTGCTACTAAGGCGTAGTTTTAGGGACCTTTATTTTCTTATTTACTTGCCAAGAAGCATCAAAACAGTAGCAAATTTCCATTTCCAACCTTATTTAAATATTGAAAATACATACTATATTTCATTTATAACTATTATTCCTCCAATTAACGGTAGATTTCAATTTCCAACCTTAGTTAAATTTTGAAAATACATACTATATTTCATATATTAATATTATTGTTCCCTTTTAACGGTAGTTTTCAATTTCCAACCTTATTGAAATTTTGAAAATCATACTATATTTCATTTATAAATATTATTCCTCTAATTAACGAGTAGATAGACACAAAATAGAGAAAAAAAATACTCATTGTTTCCATACAAAAGTTTATTAACTGTGTGCATAGTTTTAAGAACTGCACACTAACTGCCACACTTATTAATAGGGACTTCAAGTCAGTCCTTAGTATTTTTTTTATTTTAACGGTCGGATTTCATGTATATGATATAGACACCTTCAAATAGCTCAAAGTGTAGGTGTGGTGTGGAGGGTACACTATGGAGTTCCGTAGTACCTAAGTATCTAAGGGCTGGTCTACACAGTGTCGATGAGAAAACATTTGTAAAATCAATCGATGCTATAACGCGATTCGAGAATGGTTCAGGTAAAAAAAGGAACCTTTATAAAATCACATCGTTGTCCATCCGTTTGTCTGAATGTCTATCTGTATAAATAAATAATAATAGACATTGATGGACAATGCACACACAACACCATCTAGCCCCAAACTAACCATAACTTGTATTATGGTGACCAGATGACTGATATAATACTTATATATTTTTAAATATATACTTATAATATTTTATAACAACCAGACACAGAACAAACACCTATGTTCATCACACAAATGTTTATCCTGGGAAGGCCTCGAACCCTCAACCTACAGCGCAGACGGCAGAGCTACTACCAACTAAGCTGACAGGCCTATATGTCAAGACAGATACTTTTTCTCAAGAACGTGTAGAGATATCTAGTTGAAACTAATATAAAATATTGGGGTTATAATATGAAATTGCCGTTCTAATGTGCTGACATTTGGAATTAAAATTAAGACTGGTGTGGAAATTTAGAGTGAAACTTTATTCACACATAAGCTTAAATATTTTTAATAAAAGAAATATGACATATTTTGATTGTTTGGCTTTCAATTGTTTGTACATTCAGCTTTAATGGTAAAGATTTGAACCTAAAAATAAGTATTTTACTTTATATTTGAATAAATACATAATCCCTACTATAATATTTATATTATAAATGCGAAAGAAATTCTGTATGTCTGTCTGTCTGTCACGTTTTCACGCCTAAACCGCTGAACAGATTTTGATGAATTTTGGTATTGGGTAGATGGGACCTTGGAGAAGGACATAGACTACTTTTTATGTAGGTACGACGCGCGCGAAGCCGCGGGCAGCATCTATTCTTCTATATTTACTTAAAATGCATGAACGGAACCTTACATGTATAGTGGAAAACTTTCGTAATAAAGCACACTTCAAACTTTAAACCTTCGTTACAACTTGTTACAAACTATTTCCCCTAATAAATGATGTGTGATCACATCACATCCCTACAACACGGCTGATTTCCCACGACGAAATCCCGTACTACACAATGAAATATGCATGCGTGACATACACCGTGAAATAAGGTTAGCTATGTTGTGCCACATGACTTTGCTTCCCATGTTATGGTTATTATGCGATCTTCTTACAGTGTCACTAGCTATTTCGAAACAGTGTGACAGGATTAAGACTATTTTCGTGCACTTCGCACATATATAGGATTTTTTAGATTCTGCGATTTTTAAGGACTTTCAAGGATAAATGCACTCTCAATAGCGAACATAAAATTTTTGAACAGATTTGATTAAGCTATTGGCGCACGATCTAGGCGTCTACTCTGCGAATCGATTTCGATAAAGTTATTGAAATGTACATCCAATTCAGTCAAACTGACAGTTGTTTTGTTGTACAACTGTCAGTTAAGGTAGTCTTGTCATAAAGGGTAATATTTTCAAGAAAGCGTATTATATTATAAATGCATATATTATTGATAGGAATACATGGCCTCATGTCGCTTTGACAGTTAATCGACACATTTGAAATGTATAACTCTCTTCTATTAGTTTTTCGTAGTAAAGGTTATAAGATTATAAGATCTAGGTATCATGCAAAATAGCGCTAGGACCAGGACAAGTTTCTTGCCGGTTCTTCTCGAGCTTGGGTTATGAGGAATTGACACCTAAATTCACCTTGTATGTAAGACGTTTCAAAGTGATCCTTGTGATTGTTTTGAATATAGTATCTTTTGGCTTTGACTTGACTTGTCATAATCAAATTATGGTATCATCTATTATGGAGGATTCATCAATTGTCAAAAGTAATGTCGTTCGTACCATCCCTCAAAACAAGTCAAAACGATGTTGGTTAGAGTAGGGTTTTGCACGATTATTGACCCGATATATCGATTGTTCATTTCAATAGTAGAGGCCCTGATTCGAACCCACGATCTTAGAAACGGAAGGTAGGGCTACCACTAGAGCACCAGTGCTTGTGTTTCCATGATCGATGGTTACGCACAATACTAATAGCTTATATATATATACTTATTTATACTAACAGCTCAGTTGGTAGTAACTCTGCCTTTTAGGTTATGGGTTTGATCCCCATTCAGGATAAAAATATATGTGATAAGCATAGGTGTTTGTTCTGTAACTGCGTAATATATGTGTTTCCAAAACACAGCAAATGTTGAAGAAGCATCAATAAATTTTACCTTAAAAAAAACGATTATTTCAATACCTTCATTAATTTCCTGTACTTTCTTTTTTAGGTCAGCAGAGGCCGCCAAATATCCTGATAGCGAGCGTATCTGTCAATGCTTATAGCGTTTATAGATGTTGCCGCGAAACTGCAAAATAGCTAGCGATTTGTGTTTTATTGTGTTCTTTGTGTGTAATGTAATATAAAAGTATTTACAAATATTAGTATGTAATCTATAAGTCAGAAAACATTCCTTACTTCCTCCTTACTTTGTCCTGCATTTTATACTCAAAACACAAGTTTCCATTTTCTCAAATATGGCAAACTTTCCGAAAATATGCCTTTTAGATACGAAGGAATCGATTTTGTCATTAGCCGCGACTGAGGAGTCAGCTACAATGACGATAAAGTTCGATATAATTTTTTGATATCGCCTGAGGCGCGCTTTGACAGAGCAAACAGCTTATTACACTACAGCTGTGTAAGTTTCCTTTATTTTCAGTGGTATTTTAAACTGTGGCAAAATAAGCTCTATAGCATTTGTTACATTGTTATTTAGATTTAACATTTGTCGTATTAGGTACTAGACGACCTCTGCAGCGCAATGGGCTGAAATGGTCCAGCTGAAACGCAGTTGCGGGTTTGAAACCCGCCGCGGAACAAATGTTTATATTATCAGCAAGTATTTCCCTCGGTTCTGGTTGGTTCTATCTATAAAATGTATGTATTAATAAAAAACTATATAATTAAGTATATCAGCCATGTGGTACATAACAAAAGCCCTGTTTACTTTGGGGCCAGATAATGCTCTGTGTAATGTCCAGGGTAATTATTTTTATATTAATATTAGCTGCTGCCCGCGGCTTCGCATGCGTGGTACCTACATAAAAAGTAGCCTATGTCCTTCTCTAAGGTCCCATCTATCTCTATACTAAAATTCATCAAAATCGGTTTAGCTGTTTAGGCGTGAAAACGTAACAGACAGGCAGACAGAGTTACTTTCGCATTTATAATATAAGTAGGGATGTAGTTTTGATACGCAACGTAATAACTTGACATTGTGCTATGTGCCCCACATAAATAGTAAAACTAGCAACTTCCTAAGCAAGTACAAGTTTTCAGTGAGTGAGCCGTTCTTATTGAAGCTTTGTCAACAAAGAAGCGTTTTCGATAAATTCCTATCTGAATCCAATATCGCCCTTTATAAGTTGAGTTTTTTAGTGGAAGTTCATTTCGATTGAAATGCTCTTATGCTAATACAAAGATAAGAATAACCTCATAATGGAGTCTAGCTTCTCAGGCTTAGGTTTAAGCTGGATTAGTTGAATTAGGGAATTTGTTTCAGTTCAGATAGAATTGGAAGGTGAGTTAAGGTGACCTTATTATTGATATCACAAAGAGTATGAAGTCCTTGGATTATTCGATTTCGATTAAAACGTCAATTGTTATTTAGTTTTGAGTTAGTCTGCTTTGTTTTGTAACTGGATTTTTTGAAGTGAAAACATATTTAGCGTAGTTGTGATTTGAAAGTCGATGAAACGAAAAAGCGACAGTAAAAAGAGACAGACACATAAATTCATAAAATTTAACGTGAGAGAAAATGAGATAGGATTTGTGCATGCATGCGTAGTACAAAGCTTGAGAAAAGGCATCACAACAACCATGGTGTTTTGTATACGTGTACGCATTATACGTTTGTTTTTTGAAAGATTCACTTCTACCACGTGTGAATTGCACACATGTTTTTTTGGTCTCTATAATTGAATATGTTAGACGGTTATATGGACTTTTGAAAGATTTGGAGTCTTATCAATGTGTTGTTTAAACCTGAAACAATCTTTAATCATTGACATAAGTATGACAAGGCTAAACTATGCTTTAACGCCACGCTAACTAACTAAATAAATACATAATAAATAATGCCGGACATTTCACACAGCATCATCTAGCCCCAAAGTAAGCAGAGCTTGTGTTATGGGAACAACATGACTGATATACTACTTATTAACTTTTTTTTGTACTAAGTAGAAAGAATGTTTATTATTTTTAAGTATAAGGTTTAAGTTGTAGAAAGTGTATTATTTATGTTCATTGACGAATAATGTTGTTAATGGTACATTCTGTGTAAAATTCTATATTTGCATAGTAGGTACTAAATAAAGCTTTATAAAAATCCCGGAACGCGTTGATTCAGTTATAAAGGAGTTTACCTACCTAGCCGCATAACGAGCCATACTCATGCAAAAATTAATTAAAGCCAAAGTTCTTGCTTCAGTATCAAGCAGTCACCATTTATTTACCCACACTTGCTAAAGTGGTTCCGCACATGCAAACATAATATTTGCATTTCATTACCAACCTTACCTTCGCGTACTGTTGTTTGTTCTGTAAGTCGCATGTTGCTACAGACATGCGCAACGTTTAGAAGCCTGTGCGATACCTAACAGTAGAGTCGAGGGAGAACTTTATGTCAATGACACAAGGTACAAATTGTAATGATTCACGATTCTAACTCACTGCAAATTAACCTAACCTGCTGCATTCTTTATTTAGAGTCTGTGCGACAGTAGTAGAGTCTTGGGGTGACATTTATCTCGATGAGATAAAGAAAAAAATGCAATAATTCACGTCTCTACTTACTGCAACCTGTTGTATACTTTGTCTACAGTCTGTACGACAATATTAGTATTGAGGTGACAATTATCTCAATGTGACAAGGTACAAGGTGCAATGATTCATGACTACTTTCTGAAACCTGCTACATTCAATATCTAGAGTCTGTGCGACAATAATGGAGTCTTTGCATGACATTCATCTTAATTATATCTCATACTCATACTCTATCAAGTACAATATGCAACGATTCACGACCCTACTTTCTGCAACCTGTTGTATACTTCATAAAGTTTGTACGTGCGGTAATAGTAAAGTTTTGGGGTAACATTTATCTCAATGAGATAATGTACAAGATGCAACGATTCATGACCCTACTTTCTGCAACTTGCTGCATTCTTAATCTAGAGTCTATGCGACAATAATAGTCTTAAGGTGACATTTATCTCAATGAGATAGAGTACAAGATACAACGATTCACGACTTTACTTCCTAATATGTCAATGATGTAAGGCATAAAATACAATGATTCATGAAACTGAAAGTTCTTTGAAAATTGCTACATTCTTTATCTAAGACTTTTTAAAAGGTGGAGGTGAAAGATTTTTTACTTAGATTAGGCACAAAAATAATTAAAGTCAATGCCAACACAGTCATATATATATGTATCTGTATAAAACTGTTTAATTCAATACAACCACCAAGCCTTATATAAATCCTCTTACATGTTAGGCAAATCTAGGTGCTAATGCCTCAGCCGAATCCGAGAGTTGAGGTCTATAACAAACTATATTACGGGCCTTAAATTAACAAACCTTTTAACTGAGAGTTGATGAAACAGAAGCTACTCATATATATAGAAGATAGATAGATAGATAGAAAATAGAAAATACTTTATTGCACACCACAAAATACATTAGACTATTATAAGAAACAGTGTTTAGCTACACGGTAGTACAATGGGCGGTCATATAGTACATAAACTTCCAAGATATTTACATTAGAGCTGATAGAACCTTCCCCGTTACCCTGGTTCATGCAAACTAGAAGATACTGTTTGTGTGGTCTCTTTCTACACACTCAAACTAAGACGGATACTTTTCTGTCAGCATAAATTATCCTTCATTATGTACGCGAATGTTTTATGCTCCAGGATGTCGTGATGAAGGTACTGTTGATATAAGGGCTTGGGTATGGTGACGGCTGGGTGTAGATAAAGGTATTGTAACACCTAACTTGGTAAAAAACAGTAGTTGAATGGTTTTGATGGATAATTTCAAAAAACACTTGAGGTTGTTACTTGACTGTGACTTGACCCATCATCAAAAGCATCTTCTCAGGTAAAGTTTGGGTCCAAGGTTATGCATCTCCATAGGTTAAGTAACTCGGATCTTTTGGATGTTATTTTCCAAGTTCCTACAGTTATATCAATATTTGTTAGTAGCATTTGTATGCATTCTTGTATGATCCATTCTGACTTTCATGTGGAAGTCAACTGATAGATGCCTCTTTTATACGTGAACCGGACATCAGGTCGTCGTTATTGGGTTTCACCAGCTGGTAATTGGGTCGAAAGCTCAAATTATACCCACGTTTGTGTGATGAACATAACCTATGTTATGTCTGGGTGTTATCTATTTATTTAAGCACACACATCATACATATTATTATTATCTATCTATCTATGTATAAACATATATAATAATAGCTGTAAACGAGTAAATCTTGTATATTATGTATAGATATAATCTGAATCTGGGTAACGGCTACAACAATTTTCACGAAATTTAGTATGCAGGGGGTTTTGGGGGCTATAAATTGATCTAGCTAGGTTTAATTTTTGAAAACGGCGTTTTATCTGTGTTTTATACCGAGCAAAGCTCGGTCATCCATGTACTACATTATGAGTGACAAGATGACTTCTTATATGCATGACGATTACGGTGTGCCAACATTCACCATAATGGACTCCAAGATAAACATATACTTAACCTAAGGATTTATAAAAATATTAAATATTTACACATTTATTTACATTTAGTTTAGGAGTATATGGTGATGTGCTCTTGTAAATTGCCAAACAATGTTTTATTTATTTAGCTATCAATCACGCAGCAAGGTTTTTGGAAGCAGGTTTGTATACTATAATATTTTATTTATTTATTGAAGTGATAACTTATTATAGGAGGGTAAACAGCTTCGTTACGTAACGCGTTACGGCAACAGTCTGTCTGGATTTTTCTCACGCATATGGCAGCGGTAGGCAGGCTCCTCCTCTCTCACCGTAACCCAGAGCGCTAGTTAGATTAATTTAAGTTATCACTTCTGTCCGGTGTCCTGAGACACACACGTTTTTTTTTATTTTATTTGTCAAGGTTTTTTTCAGGCTTCGTTTTGTATAGAGCCCTATGTTATTTTTTACAGTGCAACTTCTAATGTCGTTGCGCGCGCGAATTCCTCGTTTTCTAAACAATTCTACGTTGCAAACTATTTACATTTCAAATTAACGTTCATTTCCTGTTCATTAGACTGCATGTTTTACTTCTATTTTATTATATTCAATTTTATTTAAAAGTTTTCTATTTTACGGCTGAATTTCACCTCATTTTTATAAACCTTGGTGTTGTTTTTAGAGGTTTACGGCGTGTGATGATACTTAAAATTACGTATCGTAATCGTACTATATAGAAAAAAACTTACCTTGAAGTTTGAACACAAATTGTGTATAGCGCTTATTGAAGCCGAGATATTCATCTTCTCAGAATATTTCGTCTGATAATTCTCAGAATATTTTTTTATGATAATCGATTTTGATGCCTGTTTTGATAATTATTAAATGGACAAAATGAATAAAATACCAATATTAACAAAAAGTGAGTGTAATGAATGTTATGACTTCGACAACTTTGTAAGTAGTATAAGTCTGCGACCAACTCTGGTTATGGAGTTAATAGGCCGCCCAAGGCTAAACAAAATTTATTTATGGTTACCCGTTGACTCTTTAATGGTACAATTTACCCTGTAGTGAAAACTCCGTAGACTCGCAAATGGCCCGAAAGTGCTAGCGCGGGAATGGTTACACATAAATATTTCCTGTGTTTTATTTTATTCCATCGCTTAGCGGTTGATTGATGTGGCCTGAAGGACGGAATCCATACCTATTCTGGCGTGCGCTGCAAAAAACGTTAGTATTACACGAAGTACTAATCCTGCGCAGGCGAAGTCGCGGGCACTAGCTAGTACAAAATAAATCCAAAGAATCCCGAACTTGTATTTAATTATGTAATCACAATATTTGTAGACGCCGCGTCGTCATCATCATCATCATTGGCCTAAGTTAATCTGTTGAAGATGATTTAGGTGACGTCAGTGTAGTTACAGACCAGTTATTTGTAATTGAAACTTTCGTTCATGGCTCCACTCCAGCAAGCTGAGGTTGGTGAAGTTTCCTCTCCACTGACGCCACTCTGCCTGTGATTCTGTTTGATAGCGCAGGCCTTCCCACACTAACGCACATTAACCTCTAGACCTTGCCAACAGGACTCGCAGGAAAACAGAGTCAGTAAATGTGGTGTCCGCCCGGTTGCAGGTGCATAACTGCTGGCACCGAGCCGGGTTTACTTGAAGTTTTCCTTTTCAGTTGCTAGCTCTTCTGTTAGTCAGCAGGGGGACTAACCCCCAATAATTTGAAGACTATCGCATCTCCATCATCAGTCTCCAAGCAGCACTCATCTGGGATTGGTTTCACGTAGAAATCCTCACTCGAAATGTTATTCAGTTCAGTGAAAAATACCAACCATTTTTGATGATCCTCAGCTCATCGTTATGAAGTACAAAGGATGGTAAAAGTAAAAAACTTATAAAGTAAAATGTATTGATGTAAAAAATCATCCTTAAACGCGTCGTCAATTCTAGTTCATACAATCCTTTACAACCAAAGGTTGCCAGGAAGAGATCGCTCTCAAGTGATATGGCCACCCATTGTACTACTTCAATACTTTTACCATATTTAAATTGTTATTTCATGTCTTATTTTCTTATTTCATAAGGTGTATAATAAAGATACATTATATTCTTCTTTTAATATGAATACTACTATTCCTAAAAGATTCAAGATCCCGCATAGAAAGATCTGACTTACAAAATGGTCTTTATCCGTATCTTATTACATTACACAAATAAAGATATTAAACATAACTTTTGATGTAATCTGAACCTTAACGAGTTCAAGCACAATGAGAGTTGAGACAAGACGAGTAGAGATTATTGACTTTACTTAAAACTCCTATAATCAAGGGTCTTATTGTCAAACTTCCGTCATGAATAAACCACAAACTGAAATTATAGATTAGTAAGGACTAGACCACTGGTTGAAATTCGACTATAATTAATAAATAATTAAAGTATTTTATGTGCATAATTAAAAAAATTAGCATTCTGCACTCTTTATTTTATTTCCTATATAAACTACTAGCTTTTTCCCGCGACTTTGTCTGGGCAGGATTAGTACTTCGTGTAATACTAACGGTTTTTGCAGCGCACGCCAGAATAGCTCGCAGATGGCAGATTTTTTGCCTACTTACTTGACACTTTGCGTTATATTTTGGACAATTCACACAATATCTTTATAAATAACAGCCTGTGTTATTCTGATGTACAAGCTAAATTATTGTAAAGTTTTATTAAAATACATTAATTAGTTTTTGCGTGAAATAGTAACAAACATACAAACAAACTTTCGCATTTATAATAATAGTAGGAAGTAGGATAAGTGTGCAAAATTTCATACTCCTCCGTCCGCGCAATTTTCGTAAAAAAGGGTACAACGTTTTTGCTTCACGCATAAATAAATAGATAAAGTTAATTTAAAATTTCACAAAAATTTAGTAATTAATGTTAATTTTGTGGCTTATAATGATAAATATTAACAAGTTAAAGTTATTTAAATAAAGAAACGAGTCTTAAATGCGCCATTTAGTTTTTAGTCATGCCTTCTTAACCACACAATAATAATGATTTGTGTATTTGAACATAAGTGTTACTTATATATATAAGTACTCAATCAGTTATCTGTTCACTATAATACAGGCTATGTTTAGTTTGGAGCTAGATGATGTTGTGTGCATTGTTCACAACAATTTATTAAAATATTTTTTTTTTTAAATGTATAATTATTAGTATTTTGCGAGTGAGAGAACAAGGCTATTGCCGCCATTTAAGATGGTGCTCTCAGCAAATGAACTTTTGTATGCAAAAAATAATGCTCAGCAAATGACCTCATGTATGAAAAAAAGAAGTATATTTTTCCTACTATTTAGTGATCTGTTCGTTAATTAATAGTTAAAAAAGATATATGGTATGTATATTCAATATTTTCCATCCCACTTCTTCGTTTCAATATGTTTTTAAAGAAGTTATTAGTTTTCCTATCCTATCAAAACCTAAAACTCATATCCATTTATTTTGCATTTTATTGATTTATATTAAGTTTCAAGCAAATCGCACAACGCGTTAAAAAGTTTCATACATTAGTTTTTACCCTTTTTCACCCTTTTGGGGGTTTAATTTAAAAAAATCCCGCCTTAGTGGGTGTTTTTGCTATAAAAGGAAGCTACCTTCCAAATTTCAGCTTTCTAGATGCGGTTTCGGCTCGGTGAAGATGAATCAGTCAGTCAGTCAGGTTAAGCTATTTTATAGGTATAAATAAAGATTAAAAACTATAACAAAATTTTAAGAATTATCTCCTTTGGATTTTCAGAATAACCCCGGTCCCAGCTCGTTATTTTACACGACCGCCGAGACTGCGACTCTCGCGCATTTGTAACGTCTAGGAAATGAGTTTAGTTGCACATTTATTTTTATGACGCTTTCCGAGGTGTCGGCTCCGTAGGTAAATGGTCTCACTATCAAGGCTATTGTTTGATAATCAACCTAGTTGGATATGAAATAAATAGGACCAGGAAGTAGAGAGTTTAACAAACCTTTTGGGACGACTATGCATTCTGTCCTAAGGGTCTAGACTCATGCTTAGTTTTTATAACGCTAACGCGACTGGCCTGTCAGCACAGTTGGTAGTAGCTCTGCCATCTGCGCTGTGGGTTGAGAGTTCAATTCAATTCCCTATCAGGATAACCATTTGTGTGATGAACATAGGTGTTTTTTCTGTGTTGTGTTATAAAATAAAATAAGTATGTATATAAAAATATCTAAGTATGCTATCAGTCGTCTGGTCACTATAATATAAGTTATGCTTAGCTTGGGGCTAGATGGTGTTGTGTGCAATGTTCTCGAATATTTATTTATTTGCGGAGAGATAAAGTTGTATGGAAATGACAGTAGCAGTCACGCTTCAATAACGTGTCTTATCAATAGCTAGCTAGTGTCATATCCATACAATTCAATCTTTTTGCAGACGTGAACTTCGATTCTTCGTTTGTCATTTTATTAGGAAACATAGCACTTCTAGATTAATATTTTTTTCTCGTTTTAATGCATGATTTATTAAGTAATCTTAGCGGAATTTTAATAAATAAATTGTGACTACATAGCACAAGTACGGACAATTGAGTTATAAGAGCATTATGTTGCCTTGTGATTTGAGCGACGAGGAATCCCTAGAAAGTTCTAGACGGCCATACCGCGATGACGTTTAGAATTGACATATGACCATCTGCTAAGACTTTTTTACTTCAACAGAAAGTGGATCTAGGCCCCTGAACACTAATTTTTTAAAGACTTCAACGTTCGTTGTTCGTTCGTAACGTTTTCAATTCAGTTGTTTTTTTTTGTTAGTTACCTCATAATTCCGTCTTTAATGAACCGATATCAAAAAATTGTATTTTTATGTGATAATCGTCTACTTTCCGATTGGTCCCATAGAAATTTCATCAAAATCGGTACAGTAGTTTGGTTTGGAAATCAAAAAAGCTGCAAAAAATATGTCATCCAAGTAAACAAAATTTCGTACCTTGCTGGGACTTTGCTGTGTTCCAGTGGTGTTTATTAATTTCGAAAAATTATAAAGCACTAAAAAGCGTATGATAAAAAAAAAATAACCGATATCAAAAAAGGAGGTTCTCAATTAGTTTAGAATAATGGTTATTTATGAGCTTAAATTTCATTTAATGAAGGTTTTTTTTTTAGTTTTTAAAACGTAATAATTTCGTTTGTAGTGTTTAGAAGTTAGTAGGTTCTTACATACCTCATTTTTTAAGAAACATCTCCCTGTTTATCAAGCAGTTAAGCGAATGTAACTGTGCCAAAATATCGAAGAATAGTAAAACTCATATATTATAGTAAAATATCCTTTGTATAGTGAACATTGTATATATTAATGATAGTTTTAAAAGTTATTCCATCTTTTTGTTGTTGTTTAATCAAAGAATGAACAGCTTAAACACCACCTATATAATTCAACAAGCTTGTCAGCTCAGTTGGTAGTAATTCTGCTTTCTGCACTGTAGGTTGATTGGTTGAGAACGTTTGTGTGATGAGCAAAGGTGTATAATCTGTGTCTAGGTGTTATAAGGTATCATAAAGTATGTGTTTAAAAATATATAAGTATTATATCAGTAAACTGGTCACCATAATACAAACCATGCTTAGTTTGTGTGCATTGTAATTTTTTTTTTTTTTTTTATTTGTTATAAAATAATGTTCATCTATAATTCGAGCAGCATCAAAGTGCATTTGAACATTGTATATAAATGCTGAAATAAATATATTTTCATATTTTCATTAAATTTTTGTTTTAAATATACAATATTTAAGGTATATAGTTATTTATAACTAGAAAGTCTTACAACGCTGAAGAGTGTTTATAAAATACCCGATCCATTATTCTCGGCTAAATGATCAAAATAAGTAAAAGACTGTAAAATATGATGCAAAAAGCAACTAACAAACACAATACATCAATCCAGTTTGTCTGTTTTTGCTTACAAGCGATGCTATCAGGCAACAAAGTGTTACTTACAAAACATCGACATAATATACACCCTAGCACGATTCACATACGGCTTAATTTCCTGGGGAGATATCGTTTGATGCCTCGCTGACGCGTCGCGTCGATCTAAACAGATAACGTAAGATATTTTGACGTGTGAAACAAAAAAACTGAACACATTGAACACATGTAGGTAAGGTGGGTGATAAGATCGGCTTTAATGAAGCCAATTAAATGTTGGTTGAGAAAATGAGAACGGACAGTATGTTAATTATCTAGATAGTAAATAACGCCGTGATGAGATTTGTAAGCGATACTGATGAGAGTTAAGTCGCAGATATTATGTTTGTATAAAAGATAGCCAAGTTTTCAGGTAATAAGGTAAATAAATAATGCCGTAAAATTTAAACAGCATCATCTGGCCCCGAAGTAAGCAGAGCTTGTGTTATGGGTACCACATGACGGATATACTACTCATTTTTGTAAATATGTACATACATATTATAGAAACACCCAGACCCAAGACAAATACTTGCAGATCATACAGACATTTTTCAAGCGGCGCGAATTGAACCCGCAGCCTTCAGCGTCTCAGCAAGGCCTTGGCCCACCGCGCCACAGAGGACGACTACCGAAGTGTCGTAGGCATCATTTCATAGTGTCATAGGTGTCATTTCTTTTACTATTTTGTTATAGAGGAATTCGAAACCATAGATAAAGCACATTTAGGTTTTTAGTGTTTTTTATCATTAAGTTAATAAAATTAAAAAAAAAAATTACAAATATTTTTTGTTAAATAAAAAATGTCTTAAATAAATGATTTAAGTTTAAATAAAAGTACATGTTATTTTAGTTTTTTTTTACTTTTACCATCCATTGTACACCATAAAGATCGGCTGAGGATCATCTTAAATGGCTCAGCACCCGCATCTGACTGTAAAATCGTGTTGGTAACTTTCGTTGAATTGTATAGGTAACACTTTTCGAGTAAGGATTTCTACGTGGAACTGGAGAAGGAAAACTTGAAACAAGCTCGGCTCGGTGCCAGCCGTTATGCACCTGCAACCGAACAGACACCGCATGTACTGATTCGTCTTTCCTGCGGGTTCTGTCGGCAAGGTCAAGAG
Organism: Lampropteryx suffumata; assembly: GCA_948098915.1. NCBI lineage: Eukaryota > Metazoa > Arthropoda > Insecta > Lepidoptera > Geometridae > Lampropteryx > Lampropteryx suffumata. The sequence goes on along the minus strand of OX402557.1, from coordinate 14,230,575 downwards.
CTTACATTAAGGCTTACCTAAGTGCACGAAAGGAGCCTCTGAGGCGCACTTTAATTCCGAAGTCAGTAAGAAAAATAATGACTTTGGTCATCTCCTAAACCAAATCAACACTATATAATTAGCATAGCAAAAAAATATTATTAAGGCTTTTTGAATTTTTATAAGATATGACTCAAAACCTAGAAAAGCCCGTGATAACTTTCATTGTATCCATCATACATCCAACCATTTTGTAAAATATTTTGGGTTTCTCTTGGGACCTCCATCAAAACTGGCTTCTTCAAAATATTTGTATAACAGTTCTTTATATGAGGCAATTACCATGCGTGCGAAGACGAGGGAAGCTGCTAATCTATGATAAAGTATCTTATACGATTAATACTTTCTATATAACTAGCAGCTTATGATTTTGTGTTGCAATAATGCAGTTTCAAAACTCAATTACGGATATATTTTTTTGTATATTGTAAATAAATAGGCCAAAGGCGTAACTTATCACGCACAGAAAAAGGCTTCCAAAGTCCAAAGGGATCAGAATGACCAGAGGTCAGGTCAGGTCCCTAACCAATTCAACATCGTCTAGTAGTGGCCTCTTCATCCTTTCACCACATTAGTTAGAAATAACTAGTGCCACGACAAGAAGAAGAAGAAGTAGCCTCTTCAAAGCTTTAAAGTCAAACGAAAATCTGTATAAAAAAACTGTTAAAGAAATCTCTTCATATCTTGGAAGGACCTAATGATATGTCATACGCTGGGTAAAAAAAAATACATGTAGCGGAGATCCTCTAAGAAATCTTTTTTTAAATTTTAATTTCATAACTTTGTAGGGGTCATTAATATCTGTTACTGTACACAATTTAATCACGACAAGACTAATTGGTCGCAAAAGTTGGCTTGTAGACTTTATTACTATTTATATACAATTTTACAATTTAAACAAACAGACTTGGCAAAATTATAAGGGTTCCTTGCTTCAGAATCCTAAAAATGTATTTATATAAAAACATTTTCTTGCAGTCTTAGTATAATTTTTATTGAATGTTTGTTGGTTAGTTTACAAATAGTAATTAACCCCATTACAATAATGAACTAAACACACCCCCTAGTAAACATACGTAGGTGTCACATAAACACCGGGCGGTTGTAGCAAACAATATTAATTTGCAACTTGTTGATGATCGGAGCTTAGTCCGCTCCCCGCACATTAATCAAGTGACCTCATCTCGTAGTTACCGTTAATAGATGAGCTGATGAGGGTAGAAGGGGTAGCGTGTAATAAGATTTGATAAATAAACATATACGTAGAAGTGGTATTACCGCTTCGGGTATTTTATTTATATTTGCTCTCTGCCAGTGAACTATCTTTAGATCGTTTTAAATGTTTCTTAGATATTATACACTATCAGTGTATACTATCTAAGAATACACTGTCAGCTCAGTTGGTAATAGCTCTGCCTTCTGCACTGTAGGTTGAGGGTTCGAGTCCCTCTCAGGTAATCATTTGTGTGAAGAACATAGGTGTTTGTTCTGTATCTGGGTGTTATAAAGTATCATAAGTGTGTATTTAAATATATATAAGTATTTTATCAGTCATCTAGTCACCATAATACAAGCTATGCTTAGTTTGGAACTAGTTGGTGTTGTGTGCATTGTCCAGCAATATTTATTTATTATAAAGATTTGTTTGATTTTTATCATAAATAAACTCAAGAACTACTCAACCGATTTTAAAAATAGTTTAACCGATAGAAAGCTAGGTTATCAGCGAGTAGCATGAGATGTTATTTATTTAAAAAAAAATGAAATCGGCATAAATCTCATTCAATGAAGTCGGTCAAATTTTAGTTTTTAAAACGTTATTATGTAATAAAATTATACCTAGAAAAACACTCAAATCCGAGACAAATACTTGCAGATCTCACAAACATTATTTTTGCGTCTTAAAAAGAAAGGCTAGGCTTATCTTAGGCTATAGCTATAGCTATAGCTAAGGCTATATCTTACAAGGTCGTCACCATATCATACAAGGGTAAAAATGAGTTGTAAAATTTAGAGTGCAGTTAGGATTTTTTTAGGATGGTCCACTCTGCATTTCTACACTTTATCTTTGGATTCAACATTCACCCCAAGGTGAGACGCGTCAGCTTATTAGGGGAGCCTAGAACTTTGGGGTCTACTTTATGGGGGCGAGGGAATATGTTTACTTGGTCCAGCTCCCGTAACAACATACCTGCACGATCTCAGACTAACATGGAGTAAGAAAATTTGAAGGTGTCAATTTAACTCATCCGCTACCATCAGCTGAGCTGACTGCAGGGTCCCTTTACTGAGAATTAGAGACAGAAATAAGCGTAAATTCATGCTTATGCTACTTAGACAGAATTCATCATTTGGTATACCAAAACGCACTGAATTCCGTCAAAGTGTAAATTTCCGTTTTTGTATGAATCTTAATTTGCTTATGATTTTCCCATTCCGGTTTTGTCAAAACATTTTTGAATGAACACTTATTTGTTGTATTAGTTATGCTACGTTTTCAAAATTTCGAATTTTTGCCACACACCTTAGAAACTTCTTTATCAGAATTGACCACAGGTTCATTGAATTACTTTAATTTATTTTTGCGGACCTGCGCATATCTTACTTGACAAGCTTCAATAGCACATCCAGACAATCTAAAAACATAATATTTTTTTTTATTTCCTGACATTTATAACTATAAATCATACCTTCATTACTCTCGATGCATAAGGCTGGTTTTAGAATTCTGACATAATGTTCGATTCAAAGAGGGGGATTACCGTAAAACGGCCTACGGCCCACGGGAAATATGAGTTGGCTCCATAAGTGAGGGTGAATTCTCAATCAGTATGAAAACTCAAAGAGCTGTCTGAGTTGTCTTGCTGCGGGCATTTCAATTTGTTTAAAATAGTGTACGTGGAATTCTAAGATGGTGGATTTACATTGGTATATTATTTTTACACACTACGACTGCTCAAATGGAACTTGTTTTTCTGGATAAAAAAATATGACGTCTATAATATAATTATAAATACCACAAGGAAAATAATTAATATTACACAAACCAGTTAGTTAAAAAATATAAACTATACCTGATTTATTAATTATATTCCAGGTCACAAATTATACCTGACTATAAAGGTCATATCACAAAAAAGTATTTCAGGAATAGGGGGCATTATGGTAAAATACAGGATAGCTGTTTTGAATTAATTGACACAAATTATTATCCGAAATTATCCATAACATGAATGACTATTTTTTATGAATTACTAATTTCGGGTTCTTCCTTGTGATCAAACTAATGGTTATAAACTAAAAGACCTACATTTTCTGGCGCTTCTTTGTTCGGCTTTCGCGGTATTTTCAAAAATAATAATAATAATAATAATGCTGGATATTTCACACAACATCATCTGGCCCCAAAGTAAGCAGAGTTTGTGTTATGGGTACCACATGACTGATATAAAACACGAGTACATACATATTAGACATAGAAACACAAACCTAACCTAACTAACGGTAGGTGGTTGAGAATAGGTTAAAATATACAATTTGACTTCAAGTTTCATTCCTGTTGGCCAAACAAACAAACAGTTAGATTAAAATGTTCGACCACGAGGAAAAAACTATTAGTATTAATAAAGAAAAATAAAAAGCCTGTATCTCTTCGATTGGATAAAGTTTGTTTTTCTATTAAGTTAAATTCTAATATTTGTTTTTTTGCTGAAGACTGTAGTTTGGCTCCTTAGTCTGTCATGTTTTTAGGATTATTCCCATCTGTCCCCCTGCTTTGTCTCCTCAGGGGGACAGATGGGCCAAAAAAGTTCGATCTGTCCCCCCGTAGCAAAGAGGGGGACAGATCGAACTTTTAATATTTTAAAAAGTTCGATCTGTCCCCTTCTTTGCAACGGGGAGACAGATCGAACTTTTATTCATTGAAATAGTTCTATCTGTCCCCCCATCAATTGGAAGGGGGACAGACAAAACTATTTATTCTTGCCTGTCCTGTAAAGCTGTATTCACATTCTAGTCTGTTTATGTTATACAATGGCAAAATTCTATATAACGTCAAGCCACCAGTTACCGTCACTACTAGAGCTAATTTAGCTTTCGCGGAGTCCACCTTCTGTACTTGTACTAATATGCCAGATTCTGTGCCAGATCTGAGAAAATTCCTGGACTAATAGTTGTAGAACCTAGAGTTCGAAAGATATATGCCAAGTGCACGAAAGGATTTGCGATTGCCAACTAAAAGTACCTTAATTTTCACTCAAAAGGGGATATTTACCATGATACATGAGTTTTTCTGCTTCCTGATATTTTGGCACAGTTGCATGCGCCATGATCTCGAGATAAACTCGAAATATCGGGATGCAGAAAAACTAATTTATCATGGTAAATATCCCGTTTTGAGTGAAACTTATGTTTAAAGTCATGATAGTTTTACAAGTTAAAAGTACCTTCTATCTACTACCTAAATGTAGGCAATAAGCTCAACTAGACCCTCTCTGTGCAGCCAAGCAGGTATTAAACTCAGCATATACTAGGAGTGCGCTCCGAACTGAGATCTCACGATCATGCACACGAGTATCGTGCAGTAACAGTGAGTAATAGTGAGTACAGCTTTACAGGACAGGCAAGAATAAATAGTTATGTCGGTCCCCCTTCTAATTGACGGGGGGATAGATAGAACTATTTCAATTAATAAAAGTTCGATCTGTTCCCCCGTTGCAAAGAGGGGACAGATCGAACTTTTTTGGCCCATCTGTCCCCCTGAGGGGACAAGCATTATTGTTTCAAGCATTAGTTTGATTGCAACTGGTACCAGTTGCAAAGTTTTGACTAGATGTTCTTGCATCGACTTTTTGAATTTAGTATTGTGAACACTTGGTGTATATTTATACAAGCTGTTGCTCGCGCCTTCATCCGCATTTTTTTTAAAGGAATTGTAGCTTAAATCCTTCCCCAGGATGCAATTTATCTCCTTGCCAAATTTGATTGATAATTTTTAAGTAATCACACCCACCACCTATTAAAAAAAATACATACAAACATTCACACCCCATTTTACTTATTTATGAGAGTTATTTTGAAAAATCTTAAAACACGTGTATATTTATTTTGCATTTGAATAATAATAATATGAAGTATCCAAACCAAGTTTCTAATAAATCACACTACCCGTCAAAAAGTTCCCATACAAACTCCCTTTGACACTCCATTTTACCTCTTTGTTAAGGTTATTTAAAAAATCCTGAAACACGTGTCCATTTATTTTGCATTTTATTTACTCATATCAAGTTTCAAGAAAATCGTACCACGCGTTAAAAAGTTTCACACATTCGTTATCACCCCTTTTCACCCTCTTAGAGGTTGAAATTCAAAAAATCCCGCCTTAGTGGGCTTTGCTGTAAAAGGAAGCTACCATTCAAATTTCAGCTTTCTAGCTTCAGCGGTTTCGGCTCGGCGATGTTGAATCAGTCAGTCAGTCAGGTTAAGCTCTTTTATAGGTATAGATGACAGCATAATGTTACAAACAGATGATATTGTCAATGTTTTGTTCGTATTTGAATATTATAATCGAAGTACTTGGTCTAACTTATTCAAGTTTTATTGAAATTTCAAGTAATACGATTCAAATTCTTAGTACTTATGATTTTATTGAAAATAACTATTTTGACTTTAACATTACCAACTCATTTATATTTTGAATCTTATACCACTGGCATAACTGTCATTGCACCTGTCTTCGTGAACAGATAGTACTGTACCAGAGTCTGGTAACTAGAAGTATTAATATCACATCGTTATTATTAATACATCATCAGTTGTAGATAATTTCGCGTTGGTCGAGACTAATAAATTGCGATGGTTCCGTAATGCTGAATATGTTTCACTTTGTTTTATTTAGTGTTCGTAGACAAATCTTGTAAGTATTTTATTCAGTACAATCTCTTTAACCTTTGGATTTTCTGTTAGAACAAAGTGTATTTTAAAAATCATTATATAAAACGTTTAATAAATATTACTGAACAATTTACACAGCACTATTTGTTCATCTTAACTTTTTTGGCCCCTTTCAGAACTTAAAAACTCCTTGCCCAGTTTGGTTCAAAAAGTCCATCTTTCATCTTTCAATTTGTATTTTGTTGACCTGCTATATTTCATGCATCGGATCGGATCGGATCTACGGTTTGAATGTTATCGTTAAACAAACAAACGTACAAAGCCAATCATCCAAGTTGCAACTGAGATCTTGCATAGCCACAAAGCTTGAACTATGGGCACCAGGTGATTGATAGAATATTTATATAATTGTAAATACATACGTGTTATACTTTTATAACACCCAGACGCTAAACAAACATCTAAGTTCATTAAACAAATTAATGTTTGTTCCGGGTGAGAAATGAACTCACAAAAGCGCAGAAGGAGTTACTACCGATTGAGCTGAATGGCCAGTTTAATACCAACTAATGTTTTTTTAATTATTACAAAATAATAAACACAAAGTTCATTTTCCATTCGGATGTTGTCGGAGTGATCCTTTTCGAAGCACGGCTATTATTGTATTCCGTGACAACTGTTTGCAATATCTTGACTTTGATCGGTTACCACTTCTGTTATATGTCTTTGATCTTTGATATTAAATTTATTTGAACATCGCTGCATGTAAATATTTATCTAAAGATTTAAGTGTCAAAGCAGAATCAAACAAATAGTTTTCTTTAACTAAAAACAAATCTTATTGATTGGAGGAGGACATTAACCTAAATAATAATAATAAATATCTATGGACAATCGGCACTACCTAGCCCCAAACTTCACATATTTAGTTACTATTAAATATTATAGACACGTCTAAATACGTATATAATTGTTGGAAATGGTTCTTGTTTTAATAAAATAAACATCTATATATGCCACAATTTATTTAAAGGCTACTCGGATGAATTTCTCAGACTTTCCACATTACAAAATTAACAGGCTCATAAACTATTCAGTTAATAAATAATTGATTCAGGCGCGACTTTGCGGAAATCTATTACAAAACATTAAACACATAGACAAATATTTGGTACTATTAAATATTAGTACTTTTCGATTGCGGGTGGGAGGGAGATGCATGCGTCTGCATCGTGTCTAACTCATTAGGAATAGATTGGTGAAATAGTACTAAATATTTGTCCATTTGTGTACTGTTTGTTTCATTTATCTCAATAGTGTTTTAGTATTCGGGTAATATAGACAAAATAGGGTTTGAGACAATACCTTAATTGTCATCGTCAATAAACAGAATGTTATTTACATATATAAATAAATAATAAGCTAACGACAAATAAGATTTCCTATATTTTATAACCAGCCAACCCTCTCTAAATCAATAACGTTTTGAATTCTAAACAGCCGAAACAAAACCTACTGGGACCAAACTTCTTGAGCACCCAATTATAAATAATTGTATAACTCATTAGATGGCTTCTCTATACATAACTCGTTTATGAAAAACTGTATGAATGGCTTGTTAGCGTTTTCCAGTTGGTCTCGAGAGCAGGGCGTGAGGGAAAATCGTTAAGGGTGCGTTGCTAGCATAAGCGTAGCGAATAAATAAATAATAAAATATTGATGAACAAAGCACACATCATCATCTATCCCCAAACTAAGCATAGAAAGGAAGAAAGAAAAGAGCATGCACGTTTAATTCTGACACACACAAAATAGCAGACAACAGCGGAAAAAATACAAATACAATACAAATACAAGGCTACGCTACTTTCAAACACGGTAAGCGCTTGTATTATTGTTTTTTCAACACACTTGCTCATAAAGTGGCTCTATGGTCACCGCAATTAAGCACAGAATGACACCCATAATCAAACTGTGACTTTTTCATTGCTTTAGCTCACTAGTGAGTTATAGTTTTTTTTTTTAATTTAATTGGTTGAGGTGCTTTGTTCTTAAAAAAGTTTTTATTCAAAAAAAGATCGTGTTTAATAGAACAAATAAATTAATGTTCCTATTGCTTGCTCATTTCATGCAACTTCTTATTTAAATAGATAATTTTAACTCGTACGTGTTTAATAAATAAAACTTTCACTCTAATATTATTTTTGTTTTCTCTGTAATAAAAGAAAACTTTAAATTCCCCATATTGTACGTGGCAGAATAGGCGCAAATCTGTGGCTGATCGCAATGCGCGCGCATAGGAAAACTGATTAATTTTTCCCGCCATAGCGAATCATTTTTCACAACTCGTTTTCACTGTTGAAGAGTTTTTATTGTTATTTTATTCACAAGTGTGTTGATAAACGTCGTATGATACACGTGTGTATTGATGATTACCGTCCTCGGCTCTCTTAAGACCCTCACCAAACGGCTCGGGTCTCAATGGCGACTCAGCGGTAATCACCAACATTACACACTAGTACCATAATGTACTATTAATACATATCATATTTTATAACACCAAGACACAGAGAAGGCAGAGCTACTACCAACTAAGCTGACAGTCTAGTCAATATAATTTATATATAATAGTTCCATAAATCCGAAACGTTATGTCAGTGGTCCATATTCATTAGTGCAGTGAATTTACCTAAATTCCATTATTTTATACTACTAAAGGTATATATTTAATTTTGAATTCGGTTTTTTTAAATTGATATATATCAAATTTGTTTTTTATCCGCTTTTGAGATAATATAATAATATAATATAAACTTACAGCTTAGTATAATTTAATAAATTAACTTTATTGCGGGTTTTTTTTATCAAATCGATAAAGAATAAAGTAGTTACATATCCTAACGATACAGCAAACAAATTAAAATATTGAGCAAATATAATAGAATACTCTTATTGTAATAAATAAGTCAGGCTTTAATTTTATAAGCAGTTTTTTAATCGGTAGTTTTGATCAGATATTTTTAACTAATTAATAAAAAGAACTTTTTATAACATTTTTAACCCATTTTGAGTTAATATTATGCAAAATAATCGCTTAATCTATTTCAATAAATTAATTAACCTTATCGCATTACCGCATTGGTTGAATAAACATGAGATCAATAAATAGAATTAATATTGGAAATAATGGTTTTTTTCGTCACATCGTTTCGGGAATATTTATGACACTTTTGCCACTCTGTTAGATATTGATCGTACGTCAACGTCAATAAATGTCATCTATATGTATAATATTCAAATATATAATCCTAGATTCTAATAATATGTATTGACCAAAACTTGTAGCGCCATCTAGAGTTGTAAATAAGATAAAGTTTTAGTAACGAGTTTAATTTTGTATTTCCAGTAGAGTATTAAGTACTAGGGACAGTGTGTAATGATTATAAAGTTTTATTACATTAGATTGGTAGTAACTTTGCTTTCTCAGCGCTTAGGTACGAAACTAGAAATTATCGGTTATTAATATCGGGGGGGCCACCTTGGTGGGCAAATTCGTAGAGAAGTGCCGCACCAGACGACTAACGCGCTAGTAAGAGAGGCCCTATGTAGGTTTATATAATGTTAGACACAAAGCGCTTGTGCGAGCTGAAATGCACTCTATTTCGTCACAGCAAGAGTTATGATTTATATATTTTTTTTCGCAGAATCTGCCTTCTGTACTTATACTAATAAGGATTCTGGGCACTGTGAGTTGTTTCGATCTACCTATGATCAATTGTTCTGTGTTGTTCTGTGTCTGGTTTTCATAAAGTATCATAAGTATGTAGTTACAGGCATATCAATATTGGAACGATGTTCCTTATCTTCGGTTGGCGAGGGGACCTAGCCGAGAAAAAAGGTAACGCGTTGTCACTAACACGCGTTACGAAAAACCGTTAGAAAAAGAGAGAGTGAAGAAGACCGATAACTAGTTTCCCACACATATATATGTATATATATATGCGTGTGAGTATATATGTGTATATGTGTGTATATATATATATTTATGTATATGTATAAGAGAGGTGGGTAGAGAATGAGAGCTTGGCACTTTAATGATTTATTATGCCAACCCTGCATACGAAAGGGACTTAGTTCCAAACGCGTGACCCGCGACACGTTCTGCTTTTTATATTAGTTAATTGGTTTTTATAGTACAATCGTTGTTTATTTTGGGACTAGATAGTATTGCGTGAATTGTGCATCAAATATTTCAATTTATATTTACAAATAGTTCTCTAAGCCCTCTACCTTACGGCAGGTCATAATTTTCGATCGTTGAATCCGAAGGGGAGCTTACTCAGCAATAGGGAGTGACTTTTGCTATTGGTCTCATGCAATAAGACATATTTTTCTTAATGCCAACGGTGTGGGGAGTTTACGACTGGTGCTATTTGTAGGTCCTTTGTTGTTTATCGTTTTAAATTGGCTAGGCTTCTAGCGACGTACTTTGGTAGCATAATATTTTTGGAAGGTGGATTTTGAGATATATTAAAGAAATTTTGTAGACAATAGAAAACAAACACATATTATAATATGAAGTTTTTTATATATTACTTATGTAATATATATATATATATATATATATATATATATATATATATATATGTAGTTAATACCTATATTTTTTAATTTTACTCGTACCTACATATTTTGAAGAATTCGTTAAACAATTAGGTTATTGAATTATTTCAAACTGTCTACTATAGTTTGTTCAAATATTAGTTGTTTAAATTTCTCTGCTGAGAAAAGACATTCCTACCTGCGCCGATACGGCATAATTTATACTAATATTATAAATGGGAAAGTAACTCTTTCTGTCTATCTGTCTGTCTGTTTGTTACGTTTTCAAGCCTAAGCCGCTGAACTGATTTCTATGATTTTGGTATAGATATAGATAGGACCTTGAAGAAGGACATAGGTTACATTTTATGTAAGTACCATGCGTGCGAAGCCGCGGGCAGCCGTTAGTCATTTATAATTATAAAATCAACTTGTTTTATTTTTTAAATTCAAACATTTTCTAAAATAATTGAAATACCTTACAGTTATTTTTGTAATAGAACATTTAAATATCACATATACCAGTGTGTATTAAGAGAAGTTTAACTAAAACAAACGAACGCCGCAGGTGTCATGGCGAGGTGGTGTCAAATCGGTTATACCCACTCGTCGCGCCAGTGCTTGAATCAACTACTTTTTAGAGTTCCGTTCCTTTTTTTGTTAGTTTCTAGTGCCAGATAAGTCAATATTTATCAGATACACATATATGTATATATATATGTATATATATATATATATATATTTTTTTTTTTTATTGTTTTGGTAGTTAACGGTTACTTGTCGCGTATAACCTTATGTTCCGATCGCGAACTTTAAAAAATACAAAATCAGTAAGTTTTGCAATAAAAAATATATATTCTTATTTATTCTCATTTTTATGGTGATAAATTCGTCGAAAAACACATGAAAATATGACATAGAAATATTATTCCAAATAAATTTTATTAACAAAATAAGTATATAATCAGCGCGCGATCAGAATGGGTTGAAACCTTATTTTCAATCAAAGTAAATCTAAATTTAAAGTTCAAATAAGCAAAAAAGTTTTGAACAATAATTATTACCATAGGTACTCACTCTGGCAATTTAAAAAGGGAATACTGACTTTGTTCTTGTTTGAAATATCGAAAAAAGTGAAAACTACTTCGCGTGATTGCCTTTTTAAAATGTTATTTAATTATTCAATTCGTAGTAAACTTCTAATACGATTATTTTAGTGATTAGATTAATGAGCGGAAAAAGAGAATGAAAATAGACAACATAGAGTATGTTGATTTAAATTTATTGTGCGGGATAACAACATTTTTATTATCTTGTTAAATTGTCCTTGTTTTTGTTGGACAATATTGCAAAATATAATGTAATCTTACAAAGGCGTAATATTACTGTATTTACTTGTCATTTTTTTTATACTGAACCCAATATAATATTATTAAAACACTCCCACACTTTTTTTGTACTTCACTTCCACCACCTGCCGGGTGGCCATTACAGCCGGAACAGACGACCGTCACTTCAAATAAATATAATTTTATTTTGATTACTCTCTCTAATGTTGGCATAACGGTTACCGAATTCATACCATTAGTAGCTTGTGTCACTCTGACGTATCTGTCAGTACTGTGAAACGAGCTGTATTGATTTACTCTAAAATTTTATTCAGCTTACGGTTTCACTTTCAAAACTTTCGTGAGTTGTACTATATATTTTGATAAACACGGGCTTTACTGTCACTGTTTTGATTAATCTAGAGAATCTTCATCAGGGTGAATTTGATCCGCGGTCCGCTCGTTGAGTTTACGGTTCGCACGGCCGTAAGCGGCACGGGGATTGAGTCGAATCGAACCGTGAACTCGAGCGTCAAAGAGCGGACCGCGGATCAAACTCACCCTGATGAATATTCTCATGATGAATCGAAACACTGTCGGTAGAGGCACCGACACTGTTTCGATTCATCATCATTTTGATTCATCATCATTCATTATCATTCATCATCATTCATCATTCACCGACAAAATAATATATCCCGTGCTTATCAAAATATACAGTTTGTAGACAACCGTACTAGAAAATCTAGTTCCAATGAAGTCTGAAAAAAATTTCAGACTTCAAATACACTTTCTACCCTCTATCATATAATTACATAATTATGTAGAGCAGCATTAATATATGTTTTATTCTTGTCTTGCTAGTGTCAATTAATAGAGACAGCAACATGTTTAAACAACTCGTTAGCTGGATCATGATCATAGGATAAATAATACATAGTTTTGACGTGATAACGTTTTATAAATTGATGAAAGCTGGTTGCACGCACGGAAAAGCAAGACTCATGGTCACGTTCCGCCTGAGCTGAGCGTCCAAGCGAGAGCGTGGAACAAGCAAATAGAGGTACGATCGGTTCATCAATGTTTTCTTATAACGTTATCACGTAAAATTATGGTCCGTAAACCGATTTTACAGACAACCATTTTTTTTTATAAATACTACCGTTGCTTGTGTATGTACTTGCTTCGGATTCAACCAGTTTTCACGGAGTGACACTTCTGTTTTGTTTTTTTTATTCTGTGCCATAACCACAAACTATAATTACTATGTAGATGAACACTTCAGTTTCTAATGCATTTTAATTGTACAATTGATTTAACAGTTAGATGCATACTTTAAATAAGTTTATGGATATTGTTTTAAATTTTTGACACCCGTTATCGGAATGTGGGAATGAGAGTTAATTGTATTAAATTAACATTTCATTTAATTAAGTCATAAAATATATAGAGTTGGTATTCTACAATTTAAACCAATAATAATAAGAAATTAGCTTTAGAAAAACACATAATTACTAACACTTGTGTATTAAAGTTAATTATTCAGATTTAAGTCAAAGCTCAATTGTCAAAGTCAATGTCAAAGTCAAGTTCATGGTTCATGGTAATGGTATATTTTTTATGTCAAAAATATATTTTAAAATATTTTTAGTTTAAATAATGTAGAACATTTCACACAGCATTATCTAACCCCAAAGTAAGCAGAGCTTGTGTTATGGGAAGCACATGACTGATATCTATATGCGGTTCGATTCCCACGGCGGGATTCAAACCCGAAATCTTCTGCGTCTCAGCCTTTGCCAGTATCTTTAATATATTGCGCATATATTGCAAATATTTTTAGTAGAATATTTTTCTTATTAGTTTATTAGAAATAATCTTACTATGCTACTTAATACCTAAGTAGTTCTAGTTTTGACGAATTCTAAATATAAAAACAAAGATACGATGTAGTTAAAACAAATTAAGTTGTTCATTAATACAAGTCATAAAATACATAATAAATAACGCAGGTGTGGAAACGCTAGACGCCTCATCAAAAACTTAATAAACGCGAAATGTTATATTGTGAATGAAACAATAATAAAAACTTCACTTTTATTGAACAAATGACAGCTCGTAATTCCAACCCTGCGGATGACGCGTATGTACTAAGCAAGGGCCGGGCACTCGGTCTTTTGCACCCCAGAAAGCCGCGGTAATAGCTGCCACCATGAACGGCTGGTTCATTTATTGTAAAACACGATATTCTTATGACGTTGATACATTTTGATAAACACGGGTTTTACTCACGTATCATTCATTATCCAGATCCCGTGAAGAAACCCGTGTTTATCAAAATGTATATAACAAAACTTTATTTAACAAAATGTATATGTACTCACGAAAGTTTTGAAATTGAAATACGTTGATACTCAGTTTAAAAAATGTATTTGAGTATTATATTAGGAGCTAACGTACGAAGTAGTAGGTTTCGTAAACTATTTAAGGACTTCGCAAAATATTCCAGGACCATTAGGGTTTCTATTCTTGGTTTGACCTGATGTTTCAACCAGAAGACTCTATCCTATCACATAATTAGATAGCGTGGCGCTTAGGTGTGTTTTGTCCTTGTCATTCTTATGTCAAGAATAGAGGTTGGCAACAGCTTTAAATAATTAATTAGCTAGAAAGTGTTTATAGTGTTTAGATGGACCGTGTACCTTTTTATTAAACAAAGCTAATATATTTATTAAATCTGTTGCTATCTTTATTTATTGACATTAGAATGACAAGGAGAGAGCATACTTTAACGATACGCTTGCTAATGAAGTGATGATAATATAGAGGGTAAAGATATTGTTGTAAACAATATAACAATAAGTCCGCACCAAAATTCAAAAACAAACAATTAAGTTTAGTGGTATCCTTCAGCACAGCACTGTCGCATTGACGTTTCGTCTTGACTATACATATATATAAGGTTGTCAAAGTTTGACTCTCGATAAACTCGAGATCAATAAAAATGAACTCAAGCGGGTGCAGGACACTCAATAATTACGCTCTGAATCTTAACGACAATCATATGCTAAGCTCACATATCCATATGTCAAATTGCAAAGAATTTTGAAAGACGGAAGCATAACGTCACACTTCATCAGTTTTATCATTCGCCTCAGGTTCATCTCCAATTTAAATTAGTCTTAGAGATATAATATTGTTTACTTTCAGTTTTTCCTCTTTGACGACTTTGATTCAATATTTTCACCTTGAAATTTGGAATCAAAGTCGTAAAAAAACATTATTCAATACATTCACAAGGACCACTTTGAAACCTTTTAATCCTTATACCAATACTTCAAATGTCATCTCTGAATCTTTGTGATATAAATTAAATTTACTTTTTAAATTATGAGACTGAACTAGCTGATAACCTAGTGTTTGGCACCCTGGACTGCTAACCTGTAATTATGGAGCGCCGTTCTTTCACCGACAGTTTATCTAGACAATTTATCTTGTATATCTGCCTCTGTACTGTTTGTATGCTAATGGTTGTAGTCGTTTTAGACTTTTATGAATCGGGATTTTAAGTACAGATTACGTTAGTGAGTTATTTTAGTTCCTATAACTAAAATGAGTTTATAATAAGCTGGAAGGTTTTTACAGTATATCTTGAGGCTTGGGTTTGTAATATCTTATTATAGAGTAATTGCGTAGAGTAGTTACTTGTAATTTAATTGTATTGGTCAATCAATTATGTAATTACGAGTAAATTACGTACATAAATTACAAAAACCTGTCATAAAGACATTTGTATTTACTAATATATATATAATTTTATCTGGATCAAAGAAAGCAAGGCTTCTGTTATGGGTACCACATGACTAATATACAACTTTTGTACCTATTTTTTGTAAATACATACATTTTATACATAGAAATACCCAGACCCAAGACAAATACTTGAAGACCATACAAAACGTTTATCTCGTGGCGGGAATCGAACTCGCAACCTTCTGCGTCTCAGCCGGACCTTGATCTTTTGCACCACAGAGGTCGTCTGTTTATAAGACAAATACTATATAATTAATAAATGTGCATTAAGAAAGCAGAGCTTCTATTATGGAAGCCACATGAATGATATTTATAGTATAGGTATATTTTTTTTTTTGCATATTTTACTTATTAAACACAGAAACTTGAGACAAATATAGGTGATATATATCCGTTAACTATTAAAATTATTCTAATAATCGAAACTGACACGGAGACGGTAAACATTACCAAGATCAACAAATAGATTAATAAAACGAAAAAAATAAACGTATTTTCACCTCGATTGCTCATTTATATAATGATAGTGAGTTTTACAAACCAGCTAAATTGATTTGATAATGTAACAATACGACTTACAACAATACATTTATCACGCGCCTCTCACTTTTGACGTCAATACACCTGAATTTATGTTAGGAACCCTAGCCATACCTCGTTAGGCCCGATTATTGTAACATTACACCAAACTTTCACCTTTAACGTGCGAATGTCAGGCGTTACCGTCATAACAAGCCAAAGGCGACTCACGACACCGTACTCTCACTTATGACTATTATCTGAGAAAAATATTTGTATATAGAGCACTTGTATTGACAAAAACTTTGCATACTGACGGGCCTAGTAGCTTTGCTTTCTGCGCTGTAGGTTGAGGGTTCGATTTCCTCCCAGGATAAACATTTTTGTATTGAACATTTTTTTTTATCATAGACAGACAGACCTACGTTTGACCACGAACTCGCCTGATGTTAAGCGACGACGGGGCACGCAGGGCTAGAAGATACCTATTTAGCCTTGGCTTGAAGAGACCCAAATTGTAGTTTTCAGGAAAGACAGACGACGGCAAAGCATTCCAATCCTTGGCTGTACTCATTATAAATGTGGAAGCAAAGCACTTTGTTCGTAAGGGTGGTAGACTGACAAGGTATGGATGGTATTGAGCGGTACGTCTGCTTGTCCTGTTGTGAAAGGGAGATGGTGGAACATAGGTGTTTGTTCTGTGCCTGAGTGTTATAGAGTTATATTTATATACATAGTACAAGCAAGCATAGCTTAGTTAGAAAAGCATAGTTTGGGGGTAGATGGTGTAGTGTCCATTCTCCACTAATAAAAATAAAAATATATCTACAGACCGAAAAGCAACCAGCTTGAAAACAACATGGGATAATAAAACCCAAGGTTCGGAAGACTACTATCACAAAATGGAAACAGTCAGTGTTTTTGCTTCTAGCTATGCGGTCCATAAACCCTTACACCTCCTATCGTGGACGTCGTAAAGGATTAAGGGAATAAGCCTACAGCTGCAATATCTGTCATATTACACGATTAACAGAATAATAATATTTAAATAATGCATATGAAACAATATAGGTAAGTAATGCCATAAAAAGCAATTTAAGAAAAAAATTTAATAAAAATAATTATAAATGATCAAACGAACTTTAGCGAAGTCCGATCATGATTATACGAGTCGCTTCATTCGAATATATAGTAAAAGTTGTATACTAAAGTATTAATGAGACTAGAACTGGTAATTATACTATATACATAAAGAATTAAGCGACGAAGTACCTACTAATAAAAGGCAACAATGACTCAATATATTTTTTGTTAATCAAGTAAGCTGTATCAGTATCGTCATTTACTATTTATGCTCCGCAGTGAATTTCGTCTCTTTGACCACTATCTTATTTCGTGAGATTACTACCACACTAGCGATCTATAATTTGACAAATAGAGAATGAGATGCATTAGTGCGCATTTCCTACGTAATGGGGCACTTCGAACCCTGGGTGTATAATTTAGCGGTACGGTCGCGAAGACGAGTCGCGGCAGAACGGTTAATGTTTAATAAAAAGTTCTGATGCTGTTTTATTTGACTTCCATATTTGAATAGACGTACAATTTGGTTGTAATGGCCTATAGTACTTTACTGTCTTCATACGTTGTTTATGGTCACTGAATAGTTTATGACTTTTGAAAGTCGTATGGTGGAGTTATTACTAAATTATACGAGTTGAAAGATGGGTCTAGAGCTGAAATGTTTGAGTACCACCTAGTATTTTACTGTAAAATTCGGTATTCTGAGCATGTCCCGTGTAGTCCATGCTGTGCTACCGTAAAACATATTAAAGTGCGTAGCAAAATTAGAAGGTTTTTTTTAAACACTAAAACTGTACAATGACTTTAGTAGGTATAGTACCTACCAAAGAAATTGTACTGGTTTAGTGTGCACAATGTGCGTTCTTGATTTGATTGTTTTCGTAGTGGAAATTTGACTAGAAGAATTAACCTCGAGGACATTCTCGACTTGAAAAATTAACCTACCCTATTGGCTAGGCCAGCCATTTTACCTTAGTGGCTGGTCTAGCCACTACGGTAAATAACGATAAATTGAAAGTGATAGTGAACCAAAACTACCAAGGAATTAGCGGCATGGTTTGACGTGAGCATACCAATAATATTACGCCATTAGCAATTAATCGGTAAAATGAAAAAAAAATGAAAAAAACTTGGAAGTAATTACGTTTTAAAAACTAAAAAAAAAACCGACTTCATTGACCGACAGTTTTTATTTTACGCTTTTTAGTACTTTTTGATTTTTAGTAAACACCACTGGAATGACACAGAAAACCAAAATACAAAATTTCATTAACTTGGATGTCATATTTTTTCCAGCTATTTTGATTTAAAAACCAACATACTGAAATGATTCTAATGAAATTTATATAGAGCGAATCGGAAAGTATATCCTTCAACATAAAGAATATATATCATGAATGACAGAATTATAAGAATTAAAAAAAAATATACCTTAATCTTAACTTGTTAAATCGGTACTAAAATAATGAGATTTTGAATCGTTTTGTGACGTACGACAAAATGTGAATGCTTTACAATAATCGTAAACAAACAACGCAATGGCTGAACACAGGTCAAACGCCGAAACAATGCCCTAAAGCAAAGCTTACCCATACAAAGGTTATGGTAACTGTTTGGTGGTTACTTCATAGCGCAATTCACTACAGCTTCCTCAGATCCGGTCAAGCAATAACGACAGACATTTACTCATAAGAACTGCGAACAATCTAGGCCAAGATAGCAAAGAAACAGCCACAACTCATCAACCAATCTTTACCATTATTCCTCCACGATAACGCAAGACCTCATACAGCTCGAGGAAACGTTTCAAAACTACAAAACTACTAACTAAATCATCCGTCATCCTCCGTACTCGCCGGACTTGGCCCCAACCGGCTACCATATTTGAGATTTGAATAGTATTTGCATGGTAAAAACATCTCAGGTAACAATACAGAATGCTTTTACACAGTTTGTTGAGTCTAGGTCCCTATCACATCCCTATCGGAGTTCTATCACATTAGGTTTATATTCCTATGAGATGGCAGAAATTATATATTTACCGAGAGTTACTACTTTCTATAAATAAACCAAATCTTAGAACAATAAATGTTACATTGTTTTTAGTTCAAAGCAGAAATTCATATACATCTAAGAACTCTTTCTGTCATTTGTTTTCCATAGTACAAGCTTTACTTAGTTTGGGACTAGATGGTGTTTTGTGAATTTGTCTAGTAATATTTATTTAATTATTTTTCCTTTTTATTTATTCTGATGTATATTACTCAATACATTTTACATTCAATCATTAACAATTTACGAGGAGGATGTTGTATCTCGTGTTACAATAATCCATATCTAATAAAGTCACATCAAAGTCGACTATAAACCATAGTCTGTTTACGACTCCGCTATAAACCAATCTTATAGGTTTTAAGTTCCACTATTTCGCGTCACAAATTGCGTTTTATTAGGTCATGAACGGTTTACAACGAGTGATATATGGGGAAGTACAATGTTGCTGAAGGCGGACTATGTTTTTCTCGAAACGAGACATTGTTGTTTTTTAATTTCGATGCTCTTTGGTCTTCAGTTTAAATGAAACTGTATTCTGATTATGTGTTTTTAACCAGCTTCCAAAAAAAGACGATGGTGCTCGATTCGGCTGTTATTTATTATATATATGTAAATGTGTATTTTTTTATGTATGTTACCTTCCTACCTAACTTCCTAAAATGTTTACCTATTTCGTAGTTAAGCCCTACAGGACAGGATAAATTAGATGAGAATCTGATAATAGAGAACATGATAAAATTTTGAAGCTCCTCAACGCATGCGCATTAAATAATCGCAAATCAGTAACTACTCGCATGCTTATCTTACAGTGGTCAACTGGCTTGGAATTAAAGCATTATATTGGTGACCTCAGGCAATAACTTTATGCATAGGTCCTGTCACCTTCCTGTCAGTTGATCAGATATTGGGCTTTAAAGATATCTGGTAGAACTCTTGAACAACACGACAAACAGCTTATATTATTTTTCATTTTCATTTCTATTATTTCTTCTGTGTTATTTTTGTGTACAATAAATATATCTCTTCTTTATCTTCTTTGTTAATAGCATGCGACATAATATTGTCAATTTTGCCATTGTCAAGTGTTTATATTTGTTTTCAGTCAATTTGTATGTTATTAGAGTCTTAGTCGATGGGCAATTGTCAATTGTAAACGTCATCGCGGAATGGCCGTCTAGAATTTTCTTGGGATTCCTCGTCGTTCAAATCACATTGCACCCTAGTACACATATAATTCAATTATCCATACTTGCCATTATGTAGTTACAACTTATTCATTAAAATTCCGCTAAGAGTACTGAATAAAACATGCAATAAAACGAGTAAAATATATTAAATTAGCAGTGCTTTGTTACTTCATCAAATGACAAACGAAGAATTCCATCTATCTATCTAGATCTATCTCATGTATTGCCATTTTGCATTAGTGATCACAGACAACAGGTTAATATGAATTTGACAATGGGCTTGAACTTGACCATGAAGGTCTCATTGATGACATAAATAACATGCATCACAGTGAGAATAGGTATTGTACTAGTTGTTTGATATCACAGGTTGTGATATTCGGGTTATGAAGCCAGTTTTAATTTTTCTTGTAAAAATACCGCATCAGCATGATGTTCACATGGGACATTTCAAATAGGTACTCATATTACAGTAAACACAATAATAAATTAATTGGTTTAAATCCTTTTTCACTATGTATACCTACCTACTTTAAGCCATTCAATTGAGACTGAATAAATACGAGTAGGTTTGAGCGAGTGAAAAAATAATGTACATGCAAATTATTGAACTTTTGAACGAGTTCTAGAAGTATTTTTATTGACTAGTTTTCAAAAACTTGCAAAATAAATCGAACCGAGCGCTCGCTGTCAATTAAAAGTTAAATTCAATCAGGGCTGACTAACGGACTTGAAACTTTTAAGAGTTTTTAACTTTTCAACTTTGTACAAACTATTAATAGGTACTTAAATATTTTATTAAACAAAAAGTTAAACCCTATAAAGTAATATAAAATTCTGATTTATAATTTTAAATAAATCAGTCAAGTGTGAAAGGCGTTCGTGAGAGTGTACAGTACCTAAATATAATATTTAAAAAAAAAAATGTTTATTGAAGTTTATTTCTGTATACCGCCTTAAACAATTAAAGCATCGAACAAGGTTTTTAAGTTTGTAACCACAAAATATAATTTAGGTGATATAAATACAAATTCAAGATTTTCTTTTACTTGTGACCTTACTTCTTGTCAAATTTAAATTTAATTCAAAGACGGGACAGCGAAATGATCCTATAAAAGTTCATTTTTTCTTTATGTGGTACGAAACCATACAAATAATTGAATATATCTGTGAGTCTAAAATCTTCTATATGTTCAATCATCAAATGTAACTACCTACACAATATACATTGATATTTTAGTTAAATATATTGTTAAATGATACATTGCATTTACTATGTATACAATACAATTCAAACAATGTAATGTGATGTTAAAATCAACACATACAATGTTTTATTATTTGATTGTTTTTATGTAACACGGCAGCCCTACCCTCAAAATAATAGCACGTCCATTCGAGATGCAGATTCCACGATCTCGATGCAGATACC
Source organism: Lampropteryx suffumata (assembly GCA_948098915.1). Classification (NCBI taxonomy): domain Eukaryota; kingdom Metazoa; phylum Arthropoda; class Insecta; order Lepidoptera; family Geometridae; genus Lampropteryx; species Lampropteryx suffumata. The sequence continues at coordinate 14,208,625 of OX402557.1, read as the reverse complement.
GTTAAAGGATTATCTTGAGTGACGGCGAGTAACACCCAATTAAATGTGTGATAAGTTGAATGCAAACTTGACGTATGAATCACGCCCAATTGCATGCAAAGCAGGTAGGACAGTGAGAGTTTGAATTTAGAACTGTAGCATTTTGCAGATGGTCAATTGTATAGCAGTCAACGAAAAAAGAATATTGAATTTCGAACACTGACCTCTTTGTCGTTGAACTCTTTTTCTTTTGTTTCATAACCTGACTGCATAGAGGTTTGATACGAAAATCAAGAAAATGCGTCTTTTGATTACGAAACTGCAATGTAATGTTAAGATTCAAAATTGGAACATGCAAATTGCGTATCACATGCGTTGGTAATAAATATTTAGCACAAATCGTGATCTAAGAAATATCTTGTGTTGTAACATTTATAACATTGCTATCGTAAAACGTGTGAGCAAAGGTTACATATATCCCGGGAAATACGTAATTATAATGATATCGGGAAAATTCAAAGCGTTCTCAAATCGCAATAAGCCTAAGATCACAATCGCGACCCAATTCAGCAAACACCATTACACTTGTCGCCATATCTCAATGTAATTCCCAATAAACCTATTTCGTTCACAATGGAAAGGTTTGCATACGAGTAAGTACGTTCGTGAAAATTGGCCGGTTATCGCTATTTATTGTAACGAATGAATAAATTTTGTCTCACCTGGACTGTGCCAAATAACATTGATAAAATTTATAGTATTGTGTAATATTCGTATAGGGAATTTACTTTTCGAGAATGTTTTTTACCGGAACCAAGCCATATAAACATAATTTACAGAATTGTACAAAATAATATAAACTACATGCGAAAGAGTTGAGCTATATGTTAACTGTTTGAAACATATACATAGACTAATCAATATTAGACAACGCACACAACACCGTCTAGCAACACTAAGCATAGCTTGTATTATGTTGACCAAACGACTGATAGAATACTTATATATTTGTAAATACATACTTATGATACTTTATAACACTCAGACACAGAACCAACACCTATGTTCATCACACAAATGTTTACCCTGGGAAGGAATCCCTATACCTACAGCAGAAGGCAGAACTACTACCAACTAAACTGACAAGTCACATAGCTTAACTGATTCAGATCGTTGAATAGCAATACGCTGAGTCATATAGGATCCAGATCTTTGGGTCACGCAAAGTTTTTACCAGTTAGCATAACGAAGCCCATCGCGTCTTTTTTCTTAAGTATTTTGTAAAATAATTTTTACTACCGGAGTTGGCAGCCAGAATTAAAGCGTGAAACAGGTTCGATGAAATTAACACGGCGTCAGCTTCGTCTTCTTCTTACTAAAGCTTACTGAAGGGCTAAAGGTGTACAATATTTTTTCAAGGTGTACAATGCCGGATTTCTGAGGTAACAAAGTCGATTTTGAAGTCGATTAATAAACACCCAGACCAAGACAAATATTTGCAATACTAGCTAATTATATGCCTATAGGGCTACCTTACAACAACTACCAACTACAACAACATTATAACTCATCAGTTGTCTTGTGTTGCGATGTAGACAGAATCCTAAGTGCAATAAGTCCGACTCGTACTTTACTGATTTTATTAATTCCTAAATATTTAAAGAGACGAGATCTGATAACAGCTGAGCATCACTTATTCACATTATCACACTGCTACTAATTTTATCACTTCATCTGAAAACATCACATTCAATTCGTCAAGAACCCGTTATGTTGCGGTAATACTAAAATATGTCGCCTACAATCGGTTGAATCGGTCACTTCAATTTAAATTCTACTTTTTAAGTGGCCAAATCTGACCGCAGAATCTAAGAGCGTCAGAATCTACGCCTTTCTGAATAGGGGCTTATACAATTTGTAATTTAATACTGATTGTTGAAATGACGCTGTGGGCACCTAAGTACTTGCGATAATAAAGCTGCTTTCACACTGTTAGTGTTGCATTTTTTGTAAAATATCTATATTAAGAAGAACCATAAAATATATAAAACACATTCACATTCACATAACATTCAGTCACATTCATAAAATATGTAAAAGATTGGCCAGCGCAAATTACGTATTGTTTAAACTGAGACCTATTGTTGACAGACTTACTCTTATATCAGTTTATTATGCATACTGCCATTCCATAACTAGCTATGTAATAACAGTTTGGGGAAATGCCTCCCAAATTAACAGTGTCTGACTTGTTTGTCAGAAAAGATCACTGCGAATTATATACGGGCTACATAGGTTAACATCGGAGAGAGCTTATTTAAAAAAAACTAGCTGCTGAAGCTGAATTCCCAATGAAAATGCACATACACAATTTTAACACTTGCAATAAAGAGAAACTACATGTACCGAGGACTCGATTAGTAAAAAATTTTAAGCAAGTTGAATGTCTAAAGCTCGTACTCTATAATAAGTTGCCTTTAGCAATAACACGACTACCCCTAAACGACTTCAAAAGGAAAATAATAATATTTTTTGAGTGTCACCCATTCTACAACATCAGCGAATACATGAGCTGTTAATTTTCTGATTTGTATTCATAGAACCTTGCTAACTGAATATACTTATATATACATAGTTTTAAGATTAAGTTGTTGATTGTGTTTTTTTTTTATTATTTGACATTGTATTTTTTTTTGTTTGACATGCCAATGTTCTGCAATGTAACGTTTATGGTAAATAAATATCTGAATCTGAATCTAAATCTGAATCTGAATAACCCGTAGCAGTTTATACAAATTTATTCACATAACGTTTTGTGTAAAATGAAATTGCTAAAGCCATCTATTTATATGAACAATGTGTTTATTTATCTAAATTAACATAATAGTAGATAAACATACATATTATCATACATATAAATAGATCACAAAATTATAGACAAAATTACAGTTCAGCCTAAGCAAGACAATAATAAGACAAAACTCATAAAAGCGACTTACAATTTAAAACACTTATAGGAAATACAATAAAAAGTAGGTTCAAAAACAAAAACCCGACTACTGATAAATCACGCTTTAAGAAACAAGAAAATATTCCCTTGTGAAATTGTTAATAATAATATTTAAAATAATAAATAAACATTGCTGGACGTAATAACACAGCGCCATCTAGCCCCAAAGTAAGCAGAGCTTGTGTTATGGGTACCACATGACTGATATACTACTTATATGTTTTTGTAACCACATACATACACATAGAAACACCCAGACCCGAGACAAATTCTTGCCGATCATAAAAATATTGTCCTGCGGCGAGAATCAAACCCGCAACCTTCTTCGTCTCAAGCAAACCTTCGCGCACTGCGTCACAGAGGTCATTGCAATGTGTTAACAATTCACGGTCTTACTTGTCAATATCTCGCAACTGCTGTCAAAATTTAATCACTGTTTTAAAAAGTGCCGTCCCTTTTTGCTATATAATGACTAATAGTGACAGGGCGAATCTTATGCAATTTTTAGGCAGTGTTCAAGTTGAGCGGCGTTTATAATAAGGTCGACGATCAAGACGCTTCTAACGATACTCACATGTCAAATTATGCTTAGTAATTTGAAAGTTTTAGCAAACAGATGAAGACACATACATACCGGTCTAAATCATAATCATTACCTTCCTTATTGCATCGCCTTAGTCGGGTAAAAAGGAATTCATTATCTTCCTGTTTCCTAAGAGCAGTCGGAGTCGGAACAACCAGTTCTTCTAAGAAAATGAATCACGAAATATACCTATATTTTGCCTGAGAATCCATACTTCATACCAATTATAAATAAATCATAAATAAATAGCCCCGGACATTTCACACAGCATCATCTGGCCTCAGAATAAAATGGGCCATCCACCAAATCTACATTGACCTCACATGGTCAAGCTAAGCTGGGTCAAGCTAAGCAAGGATCAAGCTGTGGTACTACATTAAAAGACTAAGTACCTGATGATGATGACTTAAATAAAATTAACCCCAGTTGAACTCTAGGAGTTTTAATTTTGATGAACCTCTAGACCACCTCTCTTCAAAATTACAGCTATTTAACAGAATTATAAAGATGCAATGGGCAAAACATAAACATTTTGATAACACGGGCTTTACTCTCGTATTATTTTATCAATGGAGGCACCGACACTGTTTCGATTCATCTAGAGGATCTTCATCAGGGTGAGTTTGATCCGCGGTCCGCTCGTTGCCGTTGGAGTTCACGGTTCGCACTGAACAATGTCAACTATATTTTATTGTAGACTGGCTGATGCCCGTTGCTTTACATGCATGGTACCTATATAAAAGGTAGCCTTTGTTCTACCACCAAATACAATCTATCTTCTCGCCGAGTTTCATCAAGATCCACTTGGCCGTTAAGCCGTGAAAAGGTAACAATCAAACAAACAAACAGAGATACTTTTATTTGACGAACTCTATAACGCAGTGGTCCAAGGCCTGGCTAAGACGCAGAAGCTTGCAGCCTCGATTTCCGCCGCGAGAAAATTGTTAGTATGATCTGCAAGTATTTGTCTCGGATCTGGGTGTTTCTATGTATAATATGTGTATGTATCTAAAAAAAAGTATATAAGTAGTATATCAATCATGTGGTACCCATAACACAAGCTCTACTTACTTTTGAGGCAGATGATGCTGTGTGAAATGTCCGACATTATTATTATTATAAAAACCAGTGTGGTGTAAGTATAAAAGTGCAAGTCAAAGTCAAGTCAAAAGAGATATTATTCAAAACAAGGATCACTTTGAAACGACTTACATAATAGGTGAATTTAGGTGCCAATTCCTGCTAACCCAAGCCCGAGAAGAACTGGCAAGAAACTCGTCCTGGTCCTAACGCTTTTTACATGATCCATCTTATAACCTTAACTACGAAAAACGAATACAAGAGAGTTTATACATATCAAATGTGTCAGTTTACTGTCTGAGAGCAGAGCAATATGAGGCCATGCATTCTTATCAATAATATAGTCATTTATATTATACCTCGGAGTTTCGTGCACTAAATAAAGATAGCAATAGATATAAGCAACACCTAGGCTGATGTATGAAGAGTATGTTTTCCTTTACCAGTCTAACAGTGTGTTTCAAAGCAAAAGATGCAAACACTCCGATACGCTCCATATTTGGTCTAATCGGATTACTACAACTGCGATTTGACGGACTCAGATACATAGTTGCGCAAGACATCTCTCTCCACTACCGTGTGTAGAGCAAGATAGAATGGTCTTTTATCATATTTTTATCTGAAAAAACACTAACCTTTCTTTAGCTACGTAAATAGATGAAAAATAAAAAAAAAATTGTGTGATTTATTTACATACTTTACTCATGTATTATTTAGACCATGGAGACACCATCACTGTATCGATTCATTTCTAGAATCTTCACTTGGGTGAGTTTTATCTGCTTGTGTCTTTATTGCCAAAATTATAATATAATAATACAAATATAATAAATAATTAATTTTAATAAATGTTAGTAAGAAAACAAATTTTTATTTAAAAAAAAGCGTGGGGTGCTTTTTAAGATATTATCGTATTGATAATCCTTTCACTATGCACCCCACGCTTTTTTTTATATAAAACATTTTTTTCTTACTTACATGTATTAAAATTTATTTTCTCTTTTTTAGTTTGGTTGTCTATATAAAGCGTGTTTTTTAGTTTTTTTAAACTATTATTTATTTTCAACTTTTTAGTTTTAGGATAATCGGATATTTTTTTATTTTTTTTTAGAATTATTGCATTGACATTGGTCTTTGACAGGTGTGCAAAATTTGAATGAAATCTGGCCGTTTAAAGTGGGTCAAAATCGCGTCCTAAGGAGTCGGTTACATACAAACATACATACAAGTGAAGGTAATATAAAGCGTATAAAAATAAATAATCCTGGATATTTCACACAGCGTCATCTAGCCCCAAAGTAAGCAGAGCGTGTGTTATGGGTACCACATGACTGATATACTTTTATTACTTTTTAACTAATCACTTTTTACTTTTTACTTATTACTTTTTTTGTAAATAAATACATATTATACACACCCAGACACGAGACAAATACTTGCAGATCATACAAACATTTGTCCCGCGGCGGGAATCGAACCAGCAAACTTCTATGTCTCAGCTGGATCTTAGCCAACTGTCCCACAGAATGTATCTTGCATACTATGTGTAGCTCACCAAAGTTTTAAAAGTGAAATAGCTTCTTACATTACATATTTACGACTTTTATCTTATTTTATCCCTTATTTTTTTATTCGCCGTTATTAACTTTAAGTTAATAATTTTGAATATTTGCGTAAAATAATTTCTAAACCTAAAGAACCCTCTATTAAGAGTTCGTTTTTTTCATCGCATTTACATCATACACATTGTTTCCATAATGTCTGTACTTTGTTTTACTGTTTATAACAGTAATTACATAAGATTTTAAAATTATTTTGATACTCAAATATATTCTACCTTGATCACAACAGCACTACAACTTAAAAAGACACAGTACAGCTTGGTATAGCTAAATAACACACAAAATAAGCCGCTTAAGCCAGGGTTTCCTGAAATAGCGGTGGCTACCATAGAACGGCAGACACGTCATTAAAAAAAGTGTTACGCTTTATCCGGGTTCGGGTGAAGATGATAATAGTTTAAATAAATAAATATTGCTGGACAATGCACACACCACCATTAGTCCAAAACTAAACATAGCTTAAATTATGGTGACGAGATGACTGATTACACATATATTTTTATACATACTTATGATTCTTCATAACAACCAGACAAACAACTTCACACAAATGTTTATCCTGGGAGGGAATCGAATTCTCAACCTACAGCGCAGAAGGCAGAGCTACTACCAACTGAGCTAACAGGCCAGTCGTTTAGATTCAGTTGTTTAGATGGATGACACCGTCTGTCAATCATTGTTTCACTGATTCCATGTTCTACATAATAGCGCGAATAAAAATGATAGGGATTGATCGTATAAAGGCAGATTAAAGGTATAACGGAAACCTAGGTGATATAAAAATGACGGTAACAGTTTTTTAAAGAACCCTAATTGTATAGATGAGTATCTATTTGTAACGGTTGGACCATTTTGGATTAGGCTTATTTCATTTCATTTTTATGATTACTTATAGATTATTGACGCCTGGTTAACTTTTCTATCATTTAAGTGGTTATTACTATTAAAGTTTTATGGTGTAGTTGACAAAGATTATGGGAACCAGAAATGTATTTACCAAAAATTTCACAATTTTAAAAGTATATTTGATTCTAAATACCAAAAACAAGTTTGAATAATTAGTACTTCTTTACATTCGATAAATACTGGTATATGCAAACTCGTCGATCTTATTCTTATCGTGTCACTAGTTATTTCAAACCAGTGTGGTGAAAGGATTAAAGATCGCCTCATCGGCTCATTCGTGCACTTGGCACATGTCTTCATACTTTAAGGTTAAAAGGCATGCCTGTTTTCTCACAATGTTTTCTATCACCGTTTAAGAATACTGTAATAGCACACATACATTTTTCAAACAGAAAAATCTAGTTGCATCACCAGATTCAAACCCACGACTTTGGGATCACCGATGACAGTCGAGTAGCAAAGTGTGTTTTTAGTAAACTAAACAAATCACTGGGACCAGGATACTTTAATAATAAGTTAGTTACCTGGAAAGTAAATTTTATCGCGGATAATTTATTTTTAGAAATATAAACTTTTTTTAAACAATAGAACGTGCAAACAAGCATACGGCCCACCTAATAGTAAAGCACTTAAAAACAACGCTGTGATCCTTGGCATACTAGTAATGTGAGAAACGCGCGATTTACTTCATTCTTAATTAAGACCAAACATGTTCCGAATTCCGTTCAACTTAAAAGTTGGAAAATTGCGTACGTCATTTTGTCGGTTATTTATTATGATAGCTCATTTGCGCCCACGTTCCCAATTTATAGATGACCTTTGATTTTCTGATGAGACAATCATAACGGTCCGTAAGTATATGATTAATATAGAGCTGTTTGAACTAACTAAGTCAGTGACAACTCTGATGACAGGCCGCCAAAAAGGAGCCCTTTTTACATACCAACTTTTAAACGAACGTGTGCTGAAATTCAAAAATGACATTGTGAGTTTGTGACAATTGGTAGTAGTAGAAATAGTTTAATTTGATAATCTTTCTTAGTATATATTTTGAATACTTTTTATTCAGTAAAAATATTTTATAATATATATTTCTTATTAATGTTTTACTTTTATTATGTGTATTTTTCTACATGTTGATATTTTATATCGCATTGGTGTTCTGTAATGCTATGTGATTGTGTAAATAAATAAATATTAAAATATTAAAATTAAATCAGTTTTGAAAAGTTGAAACCTAAAGCCTTATTCGCTTTCCGAATGATGGAGCCTATCCATGTACTGGCTATATAGAGTGCTGCTTAGTGCTCACCTGGTTCATTAGATGAGTTTCATAATCTAGAGCAGTACACCAGACGTCATAACTTAGCAGAACAAAGCGAAGAGTCAAGAGAACAGACGATTCATGGCAACAACTTCTGAAAAGCCGAACCTGAACTGCTGAACTGGGACAGCTTTAAACGCCTTTCCAAGGATGGAGACTATCCAGGTACTGGCCTTAAAGGATGTTGCTTAGTTTCATCTGCTTGATCAGATGAGTTTCATTATCTAGAGTTTTGACCAGACGTCCTAACTTAGCAGAATATAGAGTCAGGAGAACAGTCGATTCTTGGCATGTCAGTTTGAACCTACTTTAGGGCTTCACCGTAGGTAAGTTTATATTGTTTAGATCGACATCAGTGGCGAACATCAGGACGCGAAAGCCATGAGACGCAAAAGGTTGTAAGTTTGACGGGAAAATGTTTATATTGCCTGCTAATATTTATTTTGGGTTTGGGTTTTTTCTTTGTATAATATGTTTATATTTAGAAAAAATAAATAAAAAATAATAATATACAAGTAGTATATCAGTCATGTGGTTCACCTTACACAAGCTCTGCTTACTTTCGGGTTAGATAATCCTGTGTAAAATTTCTAGAATTATTGATTTATTTTAGTTGTTTTTGTACTTTGTAGATGAAATATTGTGTTTATTAATCAGTATATTGATTCAATTATTTTTACAATGAAATAGTAAGTTCGTAGAATAACTCTTAATTTATATACAAACCTTCTTAAAATTAAACTGTCCTTGGATTGTTTAAATGTTTCACATGTACTTTATATTTTAATTATACTGTTTAGGTACCTTTCTGTAAATAAAAGTAATAACCCACTTTCTAATTAATTATAAACAAAAAAAGTATAGTGGCTGCGACGAATAAACAGAATGATATCAAACGTACACGACGTTTCAACGCTTTCGTTAATATGTAATGCGTCCTACAAAAACTACCAAAACCACTATGAAATTGAATACCTACTGCTACTCATTTGGGCTAAACTATTAATTTACTTATTGAAGGAGCTGTGTTTGAACACGAGCACGCGAACTACAAAGTACGAGTATTATAAAAAAAATAAACAGGTATTTTATCAGAATAACTAAATAAATAAATAAATATTAGTGGACAATGCACACAATACCATCCAGCCCCAAACTAAGCATAGCTTGTATTATGGTGACCAGATGACTGATAGAATACTTTTTTTTTTTAAATACTTACACACATTACATGATACTTTATAACACCCAGACACAGAACTAACACCAATGTTCATCACACAAATATTTATCCTGGGAGAGAATAGAACCCTCAACCTACATCGCAGAAGGCAGAGATACTACCAACTGAGCTAACAGGCTAGTCAATATCGAACAAGTTGAGGTTGACAGTCTTTTATGCAACAGAGCCAACACACAGACATACAGCCTCTGATGGTAAGTGTTTATCGTAAAGTATGAAGCTTGTAATACCAGGTATAACACGTACTTTGCCAGCTCTAGAAATTAGTAGTTTTGTCTGTTTACCCAGTAATTTAATTTCACATAAACAGTAATGCTACAAGCATTACTGCTTAGAGGCAAAATATCTCGTATAGGTAAAAGTCTAGGTAAATTAAAAGGTGCGTAAAGCATTAAGTACCTTATAACATTGACATAAATACCTGCAGACGGACCAGATTCTTCTGGTTAGATAGAGTAATGGCATACATTGCCAGCGTAGTATGAACTCAGTACACAACATTTCACCGTTAATAGACAACATAAACATTCGGATACATAAAAGACCCTATAAAAATTACATTTTGGGTATATATATGTGGGTATGTATGTAAAGTATCATAAGTATGTATTTAAAAATATTTAAGTATTCTATCAGTCATCTAGTCACCATAATACAAGCTATGCTTAGTTTGGGACTAGATGGTGTTGTGTGCATTGTCCAGAAATATTTATTTATTTTTATATGAAGTCAAACCTTACGAATAAAGCTGTTTCACGTTCGGAACTCGTTCGGTAGCTATTCGTACTCAGAAAACGAGGGCTTAACCCAACCCGTAACGGTCACCCGAATCACACGCCCGTCCACTCATATTAACTTTACTAATACATTTATCTGACAGCTGAACATTCGATAAGATTTCACAGTCTACTGAGCGACTTTTAATTAAAGAGTAGGTACCCAAAAAGCCAAATAGTATTTATTAGAAAAAGTTGTGGGCTTCATAAAATTTTGTGTTGAAATTTAGTAAATATAATTAACTTTGTTGGAGATGTAGATTTTTTCTATTTGATATTACTTTTATGGAGAGAAGGAGTACCTAATCAACTTTTGAAGGTAATATTATTTTGAAAAGAATATTTTAAAATATTTGAAATTTGATGAAAAATAAAGTTCTTGAATAACTTATTTTAGTATTGTTGGATAAAAACGTCCCCCACAGCTATAAAGATTATACTCGTATAATATTTTATATAATACTGAAGCCTGTCAGCTCACTTGGTCTCTACCTTTTGCACCGTAGGTTGTGGGTCCGATTCCATACCAGGAAAAATATTTGCGTGATGAACATGGATGTTATTTGCTTAGGTAAATAACAAACATCCATGTAAATTGTGTGTACATTATGTATTTAAAAGTAAAATGATTTTATTCAACAACATCAAAAGAACGTGACTTTGAAGACTTATACTAGGTGAATATAGGCACCGGTAGCTCCAAGCCCCAGTTCAAGAAAAATCCAGCAAGGAACTCGTCTGGTCTTAACGCTTTTTTGTAAGATCCTTGTTAGTTTTATAACAGATGCCGAATCGAGTTATAGCAGATTCGTCCCAAGCTCTTTGTCATCTAAATAATCTGATCATGCCCTAACAGCGATCTCTACGCAGCCATAGAAAATGCCATAGGAGTTGCTAAACCCTAGGAGCGCAAGCTTTAATACCATGACATGTCATCGACACGAAGAGAAAGAATAATCCGATATTTTATATTATGCTTAATGAGACTGTTTTTGCTTAGTAACGTTCCTAAATTTTCCAATCGACAAATCTATCACGTTGCTTGGGACCTTGTTATAGAAGCAAATACATAGCCTTATATTATTTCTTGTGATAATATTATGATTAAGTATCACCATTTTTTTTAAACAAACGAATATTTTTGTGAACCCACGTTAGATTTTATTAGATACAATTTAAGTTTATTTCCAGAAATAATTACAGAAATGTACAAAATAATATAAAATACACGTGAAACAGTTGAGCTATCTCAGGACCGTTTAAAACGATCTATAGATAGCTCAACTGATCCAGATCACTGTCAGAGGGCAGCGTTCCCAAGATACTGGCGGCATTACCACGTTGAATGGCAATGCTAATACGCTGGGCCAGATAAGAGCCAGCTTTCCCTTTTGAGCTAATTGAACCCAAGCTTAGTCAAAGGAGTCAAGATCATAATTATTATAGTTATTTACTACTATTAATGAAGCTGTCTTATTACATCCTACTTTAAAGATAACTCAACAGAATACGGTAGTTCGAATACATTACCCCAGAAACGATGATTTGATTTCAATCAAATCGTTTAATTAAGGCACCGTCTCACGACAAACAAGATTTGAATCCGCACGAGAGATCCATTGCCCACGATCCGCATTATCGAATGCAATGCATCAATGCTCATTCGGTGTACTTATAGCAAACGGTAAACAGTTGCAGAACAGAACTGTATCCTTTAATGTGAGAAGGTTAAAAGGGCCTGTACTGAGACAGAAACGAAAACAGATGCCGCAAGTCTGACATTACCTACATGGTTTATTTTGAATCGACTGTATGCTAGGTGAGTTTAGATGTCGTTTCCTTTTAATTCAACTCAATCGGGTAAACGGAAGTAAACTTTTGATTTTGTTACCATATCGAGAAGTGGGGGATATCCGATAGGAATGAGGCTAAAACTTATAAAAATTATTGACGTCAACACTCGGGTAATATAAAATGTAATATGTATATCGCCTTTATGCGACAAGAACGGGTTATCTCGAAAATACAGACTTTTCAGGACAACAACGAATTAACATTTCGAATTCGTGTATTTTTTTAACAATAGGGAGTTTCGAAAAAAAAAATTGTGTTATAAAGTTTTCTAAATATTATTCTTTCTAAATAATTTGTAAGCCTCTGACATTATTTTCAAGCTATGCTTAGTTTAGGACTAGATGGTGTTGTGTGCATTGTACAGCAATATTTATTATATTTATTATTTTATTTTTAGTTTATATATAATTATATTTTTTCAAAAAAAAGGCACAATATAATATACGCTACCCAGCACAAAAAGAGGACGTATTGTTGAAACTCAAGGCTCAATCTCTGTCGAGATTTAGAGCTTTAAGTCATCATAATTTTATATATATATATTTGCTATTTGGTGTCGGTTTAAATCTTATATTTTTCGGCCTAGTCCTCTTTCGCCTAATATCAGTAACGTGAGTGAAAGAACTTTGCTCTAAAACATCAAATCAGTACAAGTAAACAAGCAATCTCTAGATACAAATAAATATTGAAGCTAAAAGAACCGTAGAACGCAATCAAAACTAAAATCAACATTCATGCTCAATGTATCCATACAGATTCAATTTCCCCATTCGTGTGTGTACACCACTTACCGGCACCAACGTTCTCAAGAAATATTCGTGACTGCGGAATCTACGGTAGCCGAGTCGGAAATCAAATGCAATTTACTTCATTTGCTTGCCATAGTTCGCATCTAACTTCTCGAGATAATGTTATCATTGCTATTATTGTTTATTACTTCTTCATAACATTGAAGCTTTATGTACAGACACGTTGTATTTATAATAAGGTATTGAACAATTAAATAACTAAATAAATATTGGCAGACATTTCTAACAGCATCATCTAGCTCCAAAGTCAGCAGAGATTGTGTTATGGGAACCACATGCCTCATGCCTGACTATACTTTTTGTAAATAATAATAGTAATAATAATATTTCAAAACGTCTTAAAAGGAATACATAATTGGAAAGCTCCAGGATCTGATCATATGCATAGTTACTGATACAATAAGTTCACTCGTATACATCCCTTTCTTTACAATCACATCACAATTTCATACAAAACCTCCACACTATGCCAACGTACATCACTACTGGTATTACATATATGATACCCAAGGACACAAATGACTTGACAAATCCTGCTAAATACAGACCGATCACATGCCTACTAACAATATATAAAATTATTACAGCTTGTGTTTCACAAATGATTTATAGCCATATAAACACAAATCAGTTACTAGCAAAACAACAAAAAGAATGCAAAAAGTTCAGCCAGGGTTGCAAAGAATATTAAAAAATAATTTGACTCTTTAATTTTAAAACAGGCAGAAAAACAAGGAAGATCTGTACTCTATTTACATTGACTATAAAAAAGCATATGATTCTGTCCCACACTCGTGGCTCATAAAATCCTAAGTATTTATAAAATACACCCACAAATTGTCAAGTTTTTAGATGAATCTATGGCTAGATGGACGACTAGAGTGCAAGCACAAAATACCAAGAGAACCGTGGAATCAGCACCTATCAGGATCAGAGGGAATATTCCAAGGGGACGCACTCAATCCGCTCTGGTTCTGCCTTGCTCTGAATCCGCTCTCAAACAGTCTTAATTCAACACACTTCGGCTATTTACTGGACAATATACGTGACAGACTTACAAACTTTGCAAAATGCAGGATAAATCATCTTCTCTATATAGATGATATAAAGATGTACGCTAACACACAGGAAGATTTAGAACACCTCATACAAATTACTGAACAATTTTCTCTGCATATCTCTATGAAATTTGGTATTGAGAAATGTAAAATTAACTCCATCAGAGCCGGTCTGAACTTTCAACATGCGTATAACATGCAAACTGGTGAGACAATAAAATCTCTCAGTGAAAATGAAACGTACACATACTTAGGATACAACCAATCAAAACAGATACAACATAAAGAAATAAAAACTTAACTAACACAGAATTTTAAACACAGATTAAACTCTATTCATTAAACACAACTATACTCCAAAAATATTATTAAAGCTATAAATAATTTTGCAATCCCACATACTTACATATTTATTTGGTGTCATAAATTGGACTAAAACAGAACTTAAAGATCTACAGCGGCTTATAAATGTAACAATGACAAAACAAAGAAAACATCATCCTAGAGCTTGCGTACAAAGGCAGGTGCTACCTCGAATAGAAGCAGGGGTATTATTAATGTACAAAACCTACACAATAGGCAAATATCCACACTCAGGTCATACTTTTATTCTAAATCCGAAACATCTATACTTCACAGGGCAGCAGCATTATTAGATTGTAAGCACACTCCACTTAACTTACTAAACCACGAAAAACATGATAATGAAGTACTGACAGATATGCAGACATTAATCGCAGAATGGTCTCGTAAGTCTCTCCACGGAAGGCACCACCATGACTTGAGCCAACCCACCGTCGACAAAAAGGCGTCGAACGAATGGCTCAATCGAGGTGAACTCTTTCCCGAGACTGAAGGGTTCATGATTGCTATCCAGGACCAAGTATTATTATTTAATAATTATTATTAAGTGATTGAAACCCGGAACAACTACCAGAAATATATTATGAAGATACATAACTTACCAACAGACTCGTGTCGACGATGTAATAGTTCCTCTGAAACCATCCAGCACATAACGGGGGCATGTGAAGCACTAGCACAAACAGACTACAAATACAAGACACGACCAGGTGGCAAATATCATCCACCAAAGACTAGCTGCTATGTATACCTTAATTGACACATCTGTAAAACCAACCCCGTATTACAAATAAATTCCAGAAACAGTGCTAGAGCATACCACTCATAAACTCTATTTCGACAGAGCTATCATGATCGACAAGACAACACATTATAATAGACCCGACTTAACTCTCTTGGATAAAAGTATCACTCTCAACATGTACCAGTACGGCTGCAACATGAGCATTTGACATGATTTTTGTCTTGCTCATGTTCATTTTAAGACCCACTTGTTTAGAGACGATATTGAGATCGCTGAGCATTGCGCCAAGGTCTTCCAGCGATTCTGCCATGATGACTATATCGTCGGCAAATCGAAGGTGAGTGATGCGTTCGCCGTTGATGTTGATACCATATCTATGCCAGTACAAGAGCTTGAAAACATCCTCCAATGCAGAAGTGAACCGTTTCGGAGAAATAACATCTCCCTGTCTCACCCCTTTATGCAATGGGAATGGATTCGTGCTCTGGTCCTGGAGTCGGATAGACATTGTGGCGTTACTGTACAGACATTTCAACACTTCGATATACCGATAGTCGATTTGGCACCGCTGGAGAGACCGCAACACTGCCCAGGTTTCGACAGAATCAAAGGATTTCTCATAGTCCACAAACGCTAAACAAAGTGGCCGGTTATACTCTTCGGTCTTCTGTTTAACCTGCCGGAGCGTATGTATGTGGTCTATGGTGCTAAAGCCTTTTCGGAACCCGGCTTGTTCGGGAGGCTGGAAGTCGTCAAACCTACGAGCGAGACGATTAGTTACTACTCTCGAAAACAGCTTATAGACATGGCTTAACAGCGAGATGGGCCTGTAATTCTTCAAGAGGGTTTTATCCCCTTTTTTAAAGAACAATAACACCACGCTCCTGTTCCACGCCTCTGGCGTAGTTCCCTCAAGGATGACGGAGTTGAACAGCTTCTGGAGGACCTTAAGTACCGGTGTTCCACCCGCTCTCAGAAGCTCTGTCGTTATTCCGTCTTCCCCCGGTGCCTTGTTGTTCTTAAGCTGCTTGAGAGCCGTTCGGATCTCGTATAGGCTGACGTCCGGAATGTCTTCAATATAGTGTCTGGTTAGGCGGCTCTTGCATCGCTAGTCGTGCTTGTAGCAGGGCTTTGCGATGAAGTGTACAGTTGTCCATAGAACTTCTCGAGCTCTCGTAAAACGTCTGGCTTTGAGGAAACACCCCTGCCACTGTCGGTCGGACAGATCTCTCGCGAACACTTTGGAGCCTTGGTTGCGCTCTATTGCGTTCTTTATATTGGAAGTATTATACAGACGCATATCGCGTCGCATAGACTTAGAGATCTGTTTATTTAGGGTACTGTATTTGACAAGTCTACTAAAGACTGCAGTTTCATTTCGCTACGTTCTGCCATGAGTTTTAGAGTTTGCTCAGAGAGTTTTTGGGTTCTACCTTTGCGCTGAGTCTTACAGAACTTTAACCGGTCTTACAGAACTTTATCGGTCATATGAATTCCATATTTACAAGACGACCTCTGTGGCGCAGTGTGCGATGACTCGGCTGAGTTGCGGGTTCGATTCCCCCCGCTGGAGAAATGTCTGTATGATCTGATTAGCAAATATTTTTCTATATATTCTATATGCATTTAAAATAAAAGTAAGTACATGTGGTTCCCATAACACAAGCTCTGCTTAGCTCAAGCTTGGGGCTAGATAATTTTGTGTAAAATGTCAAGCGTAATTTATTTTATTTATTTGTTTACTTGAAACTAAATAGTATTGTGTAAATTGTCTAATAATATGTAGATATTATTTTATTTACAAACATAATGACTTGTTAATGTTTACTTTAGAGATAATTCACTTCAGAGCAGAGTAAGTTCTATTTAATGTTATGAAAATTTCAATAGCGCGATTCACCAAATGTTGAGGTTACCTAACCGTAAAATTTAAGTTTTCTGAGTGTCATTTGCCATCAGGGACAGCCGAGATGTAAACGAAAAAGGTAATAATGTAAAAGTTTTTAGCGCTAAGTAAAACTCGTTTGTTCCTCTCTTACTCGCGGTGAAAATAATTTGAAATTCTTTATTATTAGCGGTCGTAAAACGTGCGAAAGTAGGTACTATAACTTTCGGTGAGAGCTAATTTTGGATAATAAAAGGTATTGAAGAGCTCTTCCAGTTTGATGGTTGGGTTTTGCATGATCTAGAAAAATCATTTTTATTTTTGTGCAAATATAATTAAATTTATAATATATAGTTGTATTTATACCTACTTAGGTTAACTTTATGCTTTATACTTTATATCTTAGGAACGGACATAGGCTACTTTTTATGTATGTACTATACGTGCGAAGCCGTGGGCAGAAGCTAGTACTTTATAACAGGTATTATTTTAATAATCTCAAGACCATCAAAGAAGACGTGTTTTTTATTTTGATTAAAACAAGATTATAGTAGGTAATAGGTATACCTACCAAACTTTTACAAACTTTCTTAAGTTGTACTATACATTTTAAAATGCACTGGTCTTACACTTACACACGTATTATTTTGTAGATGAAGGCACCGATATATTTTTGATTCACCGAGTCGTGGAAGTGAACGGGAGCGAGCGAACCACTAATCAAACTTAACAAACAATCAAACAAAACATTCTTTGTTCAATAAAATCACAAAGACCACTTTGAATCGTCTTCTTACATGCTAGTGAATCTAGGTGCCGGTTCATCCTAACCTCAGTTCAAGAAGAATCCTGCAAGAAACTCGTCTGGTCTTAACACTTTTTTGTATCATTCTTGCCAATTTTGTGACAGATCAGATTCATCCCAAGCTTTTTTGTCATCTAAATAATCTGATAATTCATAATATGCTATAATAGACAGTTTTATTACGTTCTTAAATTTGCCAATCGACAAATCTTGGCGACGACGCTTGGGAAATATAAAGATACCCTGATAAACATTCTCTTGATGAATAGACATCATGCCTTCGAGATGCTTTCATCGACAAATAATACACAATAAAACCCAAGTTTTATTTATTTAATATTCGACGTTTAAAACATATGAATAGTGTTCATAGCAATTAGTTTAAAATTTTAAAGCACGCATCAACTTTCTTCAAAGTGTCACGTAAATTTCATTACGACGGTGATCGTCGACGAATTCGGACAGCACATTAGTTTTGAAAGTAAAACGCAGTAAAAATAAAGTATGCGGAATTAATAGCTCGAGTAATAAAATTTCACGTTTATAAAAATATCCCGCTGTTTATTCTTTAACTTTTAACGTTTCAACGTAACATTCTTCACAGGATTCCACCTCGCCATAGGAATTGTTTTAGAATGGTGCAATATGCATACGAGTAGGTAAGTATATCTACTAGTGTACACGGGCAATTAACTCGGTAATAATTACGGTTTAAAAACTAAAAAGGCAACCGACTTCATGTATAAAAAAGAAAAATATAAAAATTTCATTTCATCCAAGTGGATGAATTATTTTTTCAGTTTTTTTATTTAAAAACCTAACTACTGAACCGATTTTTATAAAATTGTTATGGGACCAATCGGGAAATATTTCCTTTTACAAGAAGTATGTTTTTTCAAATCGGATCATAAACGGAGTTAAGAGGTAACAAACATTAAAAAAAACAGTCGAATTGAGAACCTCCTTCTTTTTTGAAGTCGGTTGAAAAAATAGGTGTATGTATGATTTTTTCTGATAATGTAAGCATTTATCAGATAACTATTTTTAGGGATATTAAACAGGGTACAATATACCCTCGTCAAGGTCGAGAGGTTCGTGTGAGTAACTGGGAAGGCCTGCACTGTCAAACAGAATCCCTGGCAGAGTGACGTCAGTGGAGAGGAAACTTCCCACCTCAGCTTGCTGGAGTGGATCTATGAGCGACAGTTTTCAATTACAAATAACTGCTTTGTAACTTGACTGCCGCCGCCTAAATCATCTTCAACAGATGAACAAAGGCCAATGATAATGATGATAAAAATACCATTGATGGGAGCACAGTTTTAACCAGTTATTGAAATGTTGCGAATTAAATTAGAATCCCTTAGGATTAGATAGATCTGATCCCTTACGTAGACCTAGGTAGATGCAAACATTTTTGAGGAAAACACTTGCACACTTTTTGTCCAGACAGTGAAATGTTGCGAAGTAAATTTAGGACCCCATAGGATTTGAGTAGGTAATTAATATGTACCTAATATCTTATGTATTCATTAGGCAGCAAGATATGTAACATTACAGATCATAATCATCACCAGCGTGTGTTTTGTGCTCTCCAGTGTATGCCTGTCCCATGGCACGCGACAACAAATAATTTCACTAATTTATTTGTTTATTCACTTTTTTATATATATTTATTTAATTTTACCTCATCATTCAATATTTTAACGTATTAACGTAAACGTAATTGTATATAAAAGTAAATAGAACCAAGAATCACCAAAACTTAATAACAGTCCTTTATTAAGAATTATTTACTGTTAATATTGTACATCGTAAATTTGCACAACGCGATGACGCTCAATAAAGTTGCCCGTATAACATCACTTCTCTGACGAAGAATGTAAAATATTATTCACCGACCTGGAAATGTATTTTAAATGAGTTTTCATACCATATTGTGCAATTTATTATATGAATGCATTGTGCGTTGAGCTTGTTCCATTATAACGGAGACAAGTAAACTGCTCGAAAGAAACCCACTCATTTCTCACCGAACTGGTCCTTTCTCTAGTGACCAGGCCTTTTTCAGAGTAATATACAGCTGGTCATTGACCTGGGCCTTAATTCTGTAAATTTACAGCGGTTACTGTTCTATTCCAATCGATCTACACTTCAGCTCCAATTACGGTTCGATAATTACCTAAAAACCTACTTGCCTATTTTTTTGTAAATACATCTTATTATACATAGAAAAACACCCAAACTCAAGACAAATACTCGCACATCATACAAACATTTGTCTCGCGGCGAGAATCGAGCCCGCAACCTTTTGCGTCTCAGGCAGGCCTTCGCCTACTGCACCACAGAGGTCATAAAATACCTATAAGTGGAGTATGACATTAGGATATATGCGGTCGTTTTTTAAATAAATAAATAAATAATATGTTGTATTTATTTATTTATTAAAAAACGATCCCCAACACACCTGTTATAAACAACATTAAAAATACACTAAATTAATGGGTAATCTTATTATTATTCTTCTTAAACCAGTGTGTTGAAAACATGATGATTTCAGTCAGTCTATACTCCAGCCATATTCGAGCTATAATGTTTAATAACAAAGCGTTGCTAGGCAACCATGTGACGGCATGGGTAAAAACATTTTTTATTAATGCTCATTTTTGTATATGCTAGCTAAAGTGTATGATAATAGGTAATACGCATGTGGTTCAAATTAACTTGACTTTTTTGTTCAGATTTTGTATATAAACCATTGTTTTCTGATTTAGTTCGTTTATAATTGCATAAAATATTAAAATGGGCAAATAAGCGCGCGAAATTGTAGTTTGCAAATAGCGGCGTTTTAGCACACCAAATTCAAGCGATGTTTTAAATATTTATAAAGGAATTCAAAACAAAAAAAATACATGCATATTCCCTATTGATAATGATTATGAGTAAATAATTGAGTTTTAAACCAATAAAACTGTACGAGAAGATAAAATAAAAAAACGTTAGCTGATTTATTTACATTTACTAAATGTTTATTTCATTTTTTACTTCGCACTCATGTGGGGGCCACCAACTAAATCACATAATACAAAAACGCCAAAATGTTTACGATTTCTTCCAAAGAAGCAAGAAAGCATTAGGGATGACACTATTATCAACCATCACAGCCAATCCTAAATAAAAAAGAAAAATACTTCCACTTGCATGTGATTTGAAATGTTTATTAATCAATTTTTATCATTTACATGACTTAATAAATCGTATTATGAATAGTTTGATCGATTTTTATGGTAAAACGATTGAAAGTGTGAAATTGTGAAATATTCTGAAGTGAAAAGTCTAAAAATCAGCTGTTGTCGTTTGTTTACAAATATTATGTCTCGAATATGGCTGGAGTCTAAGTACAAACATCCAACATCCTAATAACCAGAGCATACAAATGGTTTATCTTATAAACAATCAGTAGAGGTTTTAAAAATCTGTTGCTATCTCTATTTTTCAACTTTAGAATGACAGGGAAAGAGCATTTATTTTTCTTTAGCTATTTCTCGTTTTATTAATAATTTTGGTGTTTTTATATAAAAAGACTTAGAGGTTTTGACTCGGATGTGAATAATTGCAACAAAAGCTTTGTGATTCAAGCAAAAATAATCTGTAGTTAATTTATATGAAAGGCACCATTTTATAATACAAATGACGAACGAAAAATACGACTTTGTGTATACTATAAACAATATAAACACTTGACACTGGTGTATTGAAAACTGGCAAAATTGTCAATAGAGGCAATTCGGTTGGTTCATTTCTAAAATTAGGAATTGTCTAAAATAAGGTTTAGTTCGTCATAGCATTTGTAAAACCTATTCGGTTGATACCATCTTACTAAAATAGGAACGTAAAAATAAAAAATAAATTAAATTAAATTAGGATAAGTTGGTAAGAATACCAAGTTTCATTTGACACTTCTAAACCTAATTTTAGCTAAAATTAGTTAGGTTGGTGCAAACAGAATTGAGGCCATTATTAGGACACATGCCATAACAAAACAGAAGTAGAAGTATTTTAAGAAGTTTATAACCATCAAGGTAAATAATAATCTATGCTTACAACACCAAGAATTAAACGCCAAAATGAGTCATTGTTCAATGGTAGGTGTACTTGTTTTCAAATGATGCATAATTATGTGAATACTTGTAGTGAAGTACACGCTCCGTTGATCGCGATTCTAATGAAGTAATCACGCTAATAACAGATGTTGGAGCTTTTTACAAAATAACGTGCAGTTTTTTATGAATTCTCATCTACTTTGATGTTTTGCTATCGTTACCTTAGCATTTACCGTTTGGATTAACATTTCTCGCTCTTATAGTGTTTTAATTGTCTTAGCCTTTTGTTAAAGCCGTACCAAATATATATTCTTACGTACCTGACTGCCACAACCCATAAATAAATAATGACGAACATTTCACACAGCATCATTTTGCTCATACGTAAGCCGAGCTTGTGTTATCGCTACGACATGACTGATATACTACTTATATACTTTTTTGTTTATACATACATAGATTATATATTATACATAGAATCTCCCAAATCCGAGACAAATACTTGCAGATCATATAAACATTTGTCCTGAGGCGAGAATCGAACCCGCAAACTTCTGTGTCTTAACCTGGCCTTGGCCCACTACGCCACAGATGTTGTCTTAATGGTTACCTAAGACTTTGTGTAGTTTTTACAAAGAAAATCTATACTAAAAAGCGACGTCAAAAATCACTAGGAATTTAGAAATAATCATTTTGGGTTGTTGAGTTTAGGCTGAAGTCCTTCAAATAGTATTTTTATACATAAACACGTCATAGAATTCGGTAAGGAATGTTAAGTCAGATTTTGAAGCAAATCTTTGAAGGGCATGAAAAGCAAGTTCCTATAAAATGAAAGCGATCAAAGTATCATTTCACGTAGAAAAAGTTCAAAGAAACATCAAGAGTATTATAAAATAATCCGACAGATTCACTTTTAAATTTGTTGACGCTCGAGTCACGTTTCAAGGATTTTGGGAACTGCTTTAAAAACGCTATTAGGTCGATCGTTAAACTTTGAATGAGTGACATCTCTGACAAAACCCTCATCAACTTTCTTCTAACTATCAAAGCCTACACAAAAATCAACTTTAATCACCTGAAAATAGCGGCCAGGAATTGATGCTTGTAAGAATATACAGGCAGAGATAACATGGTTGAAGTAAGTTGTCGACTACGCTGTCACAGAACACTTTTTGGATCATCACTCGCATTTGATGTGTTTCGAGAATTGGACTGGATTAATTTTAGTTTCATAGGAATTCAGATGCGTTTGACGCCCAGAGTTCAGAAATGGTTAAGCTCGATTTATAGCCGTTTTATAGGAGGCGATGTGTAAAAGTCATCAAGTTTATGCTTAAGAGCGGTTAATAGGTTTTCAGGACACGTAGAGGTGATATTGTGTGAGTTATTTTGAGTATCCTTTACAATCGGTTTACGACATGAAACATACCTGTGAGAATAGATTTTTTCAGTCAAAAGATGTGAATTTGTAGTACAAATAAAATAAATAGTTCTTACAAGAGAAATAAATAAAATAGAAGTCCTAACACAAAATTAATAGAAAAAACCTCTAATAATAGCATTGCAACTTGATTTCTGAATCAAAAGTCACTTTCTGTTAGGAAAATATATTTTTGTTATATTTTTTATATTTTTGTTAATTTGTCATTGAATAGGTAATTCAACCGCATTGAATTGTTACAAAAAGAATCACTCCATTAAATAACATTGTTTCCCAACATTATATTGAAGTTCTCTGTTAGAAATTAAGCTATAAAGTCGTAGTGGACGCGAAGCTGAGCGCTGCGGGTAGTCAAGAGCATAACACATTTTACAACTATTAAAGAAGGCATGTGTACACAGTAAGTGGAATGCAGTGTTGAATATGTAGTAGTCCGAAAATAGAAATGAAATATCACATATGTTCAAGCAATTAAATCTTATTTATTTGCTTGAACATATGTGATACAATATTAGGTCTTATACTAGTACCTTATACCATTATACTTATACCATTGTATGTCCTACCATATTCTTTGGCATGCAAATTTTATCTAGTGTCATTAACCTAGTTAATGACATCTTAGCAAATCTAAGCTTTACTTTATTTTCTTGGGAGATATACTATTAGAATAAATTCATAAATTAGGTAATTATAAACAATGTCATTTCTTATAAATAAATAATAGGTAATAGGTCAAAAAATGTTAATAAGTTAATATTAATGATACAGTTTAGATATCCATATATATAAAATATTCACTAATCGTGTAAAAACACTTGTCTATAAGCCACTTTTTCAATTAAACAAAAAATAAAATGCCATTTCGGTCTTTTAGAAGCACTTGGTACATAGCTAACTAAAAAAACAAACGACGTTAAGCAAACTTTTATTTTTATACCTGATGAAACAAGTTAAACTTAATTGATTAATGGTCCAAGCTATCTTATTTGGATTGTTGTGCATAGTTCAAATAAATAGTGTAGTGCAAATAGTTAGTGCAAAACAGTTTTATGTTGAAGCATGAATATTATTTTTTCGAGCCATAATCCATAGGGTTGAAGTACTGTAAATTATAGTTTTACTATGTCCTAGGTTTATGACTGCCATAGACCATCTAGCAGTTACTACCCCGCTCCAACGGGAACCCACCACGATACCCATAACTGTTTCAAACCAAAGTTATTGCATGTAATATTTGTTTAAAGTCTTTTTTTGGTGCTTAAAATTAAAATAAGTTGCCGCCAGTAGACAACGTTTTACGTGTAAGAGAGGTTGATAGTCGAATGTTGGCTTTTATGGTTATTGCGCTGTGTAAACGGTACACAAGTGCTTACTGAACTAAAAATAATAAGAAACCACAAACTAACTGCCTATTATATATAACATTTATACATCAAGGTATGATTATAAATAAAAATAAAATAACTGTATAAAAGTATGGTATTTCACAGAATTAACAAATTTATAGATACCTTAAAACAAGATAACACTAAGCACAAGATAGAACGCCATCGCTACCCTAGGTGGGCTTTATCACTCTTAGCAAAACATTTCCTTATAGGAGAGAGAAACTTATCAGCTATGGTTCTCAGGGTGTTTGGGACCGCTGAGTTTGATCCAGTTCCCCGTTTGCACTCCATAAGTAAAAGTGAGCAAAGCCCGTGTGTATCAAAATGTATATTTCTGCCTGTTATTAGACAGATGTCAAACCTCGCACTACTTGTAAGTACGTGATTTAAGTCGAATGTTTTCTTTAAATAGAAATTGAATACATACCCTATTGGATAAAAACAATTGTTGTCTGTAAGTGTCGCGACACATCTGCGGAACGTACGGCCCCGATCGTTCGGTTCAAATCGCTCGCAGTGTTTTTCAAGTTCCCTATGACACATCAGCCGAAATAACGTCGCGTTCAGCGTAGCGCCGAACCTAACTTCGAACGATTATTTCAGCCAAAACGCATTCAATGTATTTTGCATAGCAAGCAACATATCACGCGACGCATTACGCGACCGAAAGTTCGGCGCGCGGAGTTAAAAGTTCGGCTACTAAAAAGTACACCGACTAGGTGCCGACACCAACTGACAACGACGCACGTAATTTTCCGTCGCGCACGCCGCGTTCTGAACGTTTGGTTTGTCATACCAACGGAATATTACGACCGAAAGTTCAGACGCTGAACTTTCGTCGCCGTACCTTCTGCTGATGAGTCGCTAGACTTAAGTCGGTTTACGGACGATAGTTTAACGTGACAACGTCATAACAAAACATCATGTTTTGTTATGCGCTCTCGCTCTGATCGTAACGTTACAATGAGCGTAACGGGGCAATGAGTCATCCTTTTTCGTGCGTGCAGCCGGCGTTCATCGACTTATTAGACGTTGTCACGTCAAAAATGAGTTATTAAATCGGATCATTGAGTAAAAGTTACTAAAAATTTATACATAAAATATAAATACGCGCTGACTTCAAATCTTCCTTTTTTTTCGTCGGTTAAAAATATAAATAGGTACCTTACGACTCTTCACTGAAGGAATTAGTATAGGAGCTTAACCAGTAAAATATAAATGCAATACACCTTACGTATAACGACTTTATCTCCTCACTACTTATGCGATTGAAGCATATCAAATTGTAGACCGAAATGTGTAGTAATTCTATTAGTCAACTCAAATTTTTTTTTTTTTTACAAAATCAGAACCAAGTTCATTTGATGGCAGACCAAATAATTTAAAATAGGCTAAAATTTTCTCAAAAGTCAGTGTTTGGTTTTTCTTCGTCTACACCGCCTTTGTCTATAATTATGTGACTTTATAATATTTTTAAACAAAAAAAAAACTGACTTCATACATGAAACTAATAAGTAAAATATCCCATGACTGTCCTTAGTCTTCATTATCAGACCCTAATGACAGTCACAACCCATCTAGGTGTAAAGTTCTCAACAATACACAATTATTCAAGACCAAACAAACACCAGGTAATTGCTTTAAATCGTTGAGGAGTTCCCTCGACTGTCTTTCGGCTCCAACATCAGATCGACTTCAGACCTTCATTAAATACTAGTTCTTTAAAATACTTAACGAAAATATTAACAAGCGCACTAGTCGCCACTACGATTTTCGAAAGGTCCCCTCGATTTCTCTGGGATGCTATCATCAGATCTTGGTTTCCTTATCATGTTACCACCCTTGGATATCTCCTTCCAGCAAAAAAGAATCATTTAAATCGGTTCATAAACGACGAAGTTATCCGCGAACACACATAAAAAGCCTTTTTTTAAAGTCGGTTAAAAATTACTTCCAATAGTTATATTTTCAGTCCGTACTATCACACGTTTTTAGCTCTCGTTGTATAACGATACTGAATTTACGACGGAGGAATCGCTGGACGACTAAAAATTATAAAGATTCCACAATTTATTGCTTTCCCGTCGTCCGTAATCCTCTTACCGTCGAACAAACTTATTAAGTGAGGGTTAAATACTGATATATTTTCTACATATCGCGTGCTTGAAAGCCTTTGAACACGTAAAGCCTATTTTAGACCACAATGCCCCGACCTAGTGGTCAGACCTCTGATGTTCCAACTGCTGAGACATTTGTTCTGCTCTTAATGGTGAGGGATTGAGTCTTAATCTACTTTAATTAGTAAAAAGCTTTCAAATAGCACTAACCATGATTTGTTTCGCTTGTATAAAACAAATTGAAGCACTATCTCGTCAAATCGAGATCGCTATTCGTTTAGTATCCAAACATAAATCTATTTGAGTAAATTAAAGGCGATTAGTCAGGATTTGCTCTAATAGCGGTAACAATATCATCCATTACCTAACTTTACCTACATTTGGGTTATAATTAATAAATTTGTTTATGGTCCTGTCTTAATTTGTTCCACCTACCGTGATCCTGTGCTAATCTTGTCCGTTCACGGTCGGCGGACTATACGGACTATATCGTCCACTCCTCTCAATAACCATAGCGGAATATTAAGAATACATACGTAATGGTCAATATATCTATAAATAACCGTCTTCACTAAAGAAAGGGTCGTGACGGAAATTTGTGACGGAAAAATCTTACATATTTTTTCGCTTAGCCCCCATCCGCCAAGTCCGTACCGTGCGATAAGGAATTTCGTTCCTAGAAGCTCTACTCACTTTGTGGCCAGATGATGCTGTGTTTTAACACAGTCCGGGATTATTTATTGTTTTTTTAATAAAAAAACGGTTCAAGTACACTCCTATTATCATTAGGGAAGGTATCACTGAAAACCGTTAATTTTAGTTTTTAATTCATAACATTGCATAGGTCGCTAACACGTGTTTCCGTGCTAAATTTCTTCATCATATAACAAAAAGTCAGCAAGCAAACGCAAAGGTGCGGACAGACAGACGGACATAGCAAAACTATGCGGGTTCCTTGGGACTTTGGGACTCCATAAATTTATTTGATTTGATCATAAATTAATAATAAATCCTTTCAATTTTTCGATAAAATAATTGATACAATAATAGTAGATTGTTGCACCGAGCGCAAAGTGACTTATTAATGCACGAGTGTTATGTTGGTGCCCGAGCGCATGCGAGGGCACTGAATTAACACGAGTGCATTAAATACTCTCTTTAGCAGGGTGCGTATTTTACTTTTCATTCAACTACCAATCTACCTACTGTGATAAAATATACCTACTCAAACTAAAAATATGAAGAATCAAAGTTATAGAATGGTACAAAATGCGCGCCATTTGTTTTATTTTTTCACCAAGTCGGTTTTATTCAGCCGATTTTTATTATCAGCCGGTATCTTTTTGATCGAATGCAAACATTTTATATTAAACTTAATGGGACATATTAAACCTCTGTGGTCAATTTATATCTAAAATAAGGAGTAAAAAACAGTGCAATTATGAGATTTCATATAACATTACTGCACTGTTTTGGTTCTAAGCAAAAAATACGTCCTTTGTGATCGGGTTTGTAGTGGTTAATGATAACATTACTACGTAGTTGAAAGAAAAGTAATAAAATGCTTTTGAGATGATGCGTTTGATGTTATTTACCTTGTAATACTCTGAATTTTTTATTTCTCACATTATATACCTAAAATTTACACAGTGCTTAAAACTCTCTACAGCATGTATAAATAAAAATAAAAAAAAACCTGTTTATTCCTTATCTTATAAGTAAGTACCTAGTTACATTATCATTTTAACATTAATTCGTATTCGCATGTATACATATTGTTAATTGGTCAATACAACGGTCGTTATATTATCGTCGCCGCTTTATTGCAAAACCCATTGCATAGTGTAATGAGTGTAAATGTTTTTATTCTTCATTATGTCTTATGTGTGTTGGTTTATTTTTACAGACGACCTTTGTGACGCAGTGGACTAAGGTCTAAGGACACAGAAGTTTGCAGGTTCGATTCCTGATTTCCCGACAAATGCTTGTATGATCTGCAAGTATTTGTTTCGGGTCTGTGTGTTTCTGTGTATAATATGTAGGTATTTAAAAAAGTTAATAAGTACTTTATCAGCTACAAGGTACCCATAACACAAGCTCTGCTTACTTTTAGGCCAGATGCTGTGTGAAATGTCCGAGATTATTTATTTATTTATTTTATTTATTCATAACACTTTTTGAGAACGTATAACCTATGTTATGTTCCTTGCCTTTAATTGAGAACTTCACTCAATTTCTGATCGAGATTATAATAATAATAATAATACCGGACATTTCACACAGCATCATCTGGCCCCAAAGTAAGCAGAGCTTGTGTTATGGGTACCACATGACTGATATACTACCTACTTGTATACTTTTTTTTTGTAAATACATACATATTATACATAGAAATACCCAGACCCGAGACAAATACTTGCAGATCATACAAACATTTGTCCCGCGGCAGGAATCGAACCCGCAACCTTTTGCGTTTCAGCCGGACCTTAGCCCACTGCGCCACAGAGGTCGTCTATTATGTTAGTTATCAAAAAATTAATGATTTGTCCTTTTGCTCTTGAATACCCAGATAACTAAGGTGGTTTTAAACCCGCTATTTTTAAAATATTGACAAATCTGACACATTATAAATCTAAAGAACTAACCTTTTGGTATCGAAGGAAAAAATCTGACTGCTCATCGTTAGATCATATCATCCGTTGATCGTATAAACAAATGATGAAAACGATCGGTCAACGACCCGAGCTGTCAGATAAAACGTTTCAGGTACAGACACTAACAGAAACTGGTCAACTAAAGGCCGTATTCTGGAATCTTATTCAAATTTAAATTAAAAGAAAGAAAAGTTTATTTCGTGTCTTATGATATCATATTAATACTTCTGAACTAACAAGTAAGTAAATTGACAGCAAAATTGGTCGTCACTCAGCATGTGTTATAAATAGCGTTTAAAACGCTCTTATAACGCTGGTCTTTTGTGACGCGCCACCGCGATAGAATGCGTATCGGCACTGTGGTGGCGCACTGTCGTGTCGCCACCATTGTGTACCATATAATAGAAATTTATGTCATTTTACAATAAGTGCAATAAAAATAAAATATGTATAATTATGTTAGGTTAATTAAGATACAATATTGAAATTCAAATTAAAACGGAAATACAACAGAAAATAAAACAAAAATATTTAAGGATAACAAAAAAAAAATCTTATAAATACTTACGAAAGCCTAAGGATAAAAAAACACATAAATCAGAATAAAGTCTAGTAGAACTACGTATATGCAAGTTTTTTTGAGATATTAACAGGTGTTTTTTTAAAGAAATTTTAAAAGA
Source organism: Lampropteryx suffumata (assembly GCA_948098915.1). Classification (NCBI taxonomy): domain Eukaryota; kingdom Metazoa; phylum Arthropoda; class Insecta; order Lepidoptera; family Geometridae; genus Lampropteryx; species Lampropteryx suffumata. The sequence continues at coordinate 14,178,197 of OX402557.1, read as the reverse complement.
CCAAATTGACAATGATTTTCTGATAGGCGGGGGCCGAATGTTCCAGCATTTCTGAATTGAGGATCAAACAAGTCTTTCAATGGTTCTGATTGCGAAACGGTCAAATAATCTGTCTCGATTTGAGTTTTGGGGTTCTGGAATACGGAATATAAGTTGTTAGAGCTATAACAGCTGGTTCCAAACAAACTGTGGAAGATCTTTGTTGTAATGCGGATTGCATTCGTATTGTTCCAAATGTCGTTAGCTTCCAAGGTTTATTTTGTTTCCAAGGTTAATAGAGTCAGCAGAGTCAGTACAGTTTTTAGTTGACTTTGTGGCTTAGTTGTCTTATTAGTTTGTTTAATTTTTCTTTATGATCCACACGCTTAAATTGACAACCTCTGTGGCTACGGTTTGGCTGAGACCCAGAAGGTTGCGGGTTCGTTTCCCGTCTAGGGACAAATGTTTGTATGATCGGGTCTAAGTGTTTCTATGTATAATATGTATGTATTTACAAAATATGTATATAAGTGATATATCAGTCATGTGGTACCCATAGCACAAGTCTGTTTAGTTTGAGGCCAGATGATGCTGTGTCAAATGTCGGAGATTATTTATTGATTTATATTTATAATTAAATGTTATTTTTATTGAATACAAAATAATTTTCCGTGGTCAATCAATAATTACAATAAATAAATAAATAACGCTGGACATTCTAAGCAGCCTGGCTTCTGGCCCCAAAGTAAGCAAACCTTGTGTTATGGGGACCACATAACTGATACACAATTATATAGGTACGTTTTTTTGTAAATACTGAAATATTAAAAATAGAATAGGTAACACCCAAAACAAATATTTTAATCATAACATACAAATATTTGTCCCTCGGCGAAAATCAAACCCGCAATCTTTTGCGTCTCAGGCGGGCCTTTGCACACTGCGTTACATAGATCGTCGTGACATTAATTATTCGACAAAAACGAGCATGCATCACTCCATACTACTCATTTTTGTTACAAGCTTTTACTGGCGACTGTACTATCAAAACCGAGTGTCCGAATAGAAATCTATCCAATGAATAATAACTCATTGTCTTTCTTTTTGTTGAGCTAATCACTCGATTGTTCCACTATTATAATCAATTACTCGATTGAGTTTCATTCAAAAGACAGCAACAGTCTCATCGGATGTACAACGTCATTCGTTAACTTTGATATATGTAAATTAAAATCATCGGCTCTTTGTTTCGTATAAAGTTATTTAATATTACTTTAATACGTCATTAACTATCCGAAATGTTTAATAGATATTCGACTCGATCGCCTACCGAATTTTTATTATCATTCGAAACAAATCATTAGAAAAATGCCGATCGGCTTTGATCAATTACATTAATTTAAAACAGGTTTTCGTGTGGCTTTTGTTTTGAGAGAACATGGAGCCTAATTTGGCTTACTTGAAAGTCTTTGGACCACCTCGTAGTTAATACGTTTACAACCTTTCCGCTCATTAGCCGACAATCCTAAGACGATTAAGTTGTAACTTGTTTCAAAAAACCTACTTGTGTGTACCAATTAAAGTTTATTCTCTCTAAAGAGTCTCACGCCTTGCGAGAAGATACCGATCTTTACGACAGAAAGAGAATTATTGTACGGCAATACTTTGTGTAGTCTAAGGTCTCCCATGATGTTTTAATAAAGTTATCTATTATTTCGAAAATGATTAATGTATCTTAACAAAATGCCTGAACGTTTGTAGCGTCACTTCCTGTCATCAATCTTCACGGTTTTGAAACCGGCAACTGAAAATCGGCAACGTTTTAAAAGTGTTCTGAAAAGATTGTCGACCATGCAATTTCTTTCGGGTATTCTGTTTCGTGAAATCTTTTGCAATGTTATTCCTTGAACCCAGTCATTTCTGGTTGGCTGTTTCTTGTTCTTAATGCGTTGTAATAAGGTTTAGTTTTGGTGGACTGTTTTTTGGTATAGGTTTTGTTAGAATTGTGAACTTCAAAAAAGTGTCAAATTGATCATGCAGTACGGTCACGTTCCGCTTCGCCGGTCAGGGATCGGAAGTCTGTTCTGTGTAACTAAACCAATCAACGGACCATTGTCTCAGATGATACAGGGTGTAATAGCTTTCTCTGCTCACATACATTACTCATTTCGTTTGTTTAGTAGGTTTTTTTAGTCACAAAAGACGCGGTATAAAGAACACAGGAACAATGAGTCCTTTCCTATACCAAAGACATTAAGACAAAAGTGTGATTGGACACATTCTTAGAGATAGTGGTCTACTTGGTTAGATAGTAAAGAATTCAAATATAATTTGGTTTATAAATACTGCATCCGTACAAGTCATAGGCCAAATCTGATACGTGATTAGGCCCTAAGGCCTCCCTCATAGACTGCATTATGTTAACATACAGTGGAATAAAACCAATTCAAAATAAATATGCACCTAATGATAATGAAACCATATTACTTAATAACGTTACAGCGCCAAGTGAGAGCACTAGTGGTCTAGTGGTATTGGTACCGCCTTTCAATCCTAAGGTCGTGGGTTTGAATCCAGCCGTACAACAATGTTTTTTTGTTATCGAAAAAAATATGTGCGGTATTACCAGTACACTCGATGGCAAATTAAAACATCGCGAGGAAACAGGCATGTTGAAAACATAAAAAGTTCGAAGATATGGTCCCAAGTGCACGAAAAGAGCCAGTGAGGTACACTTTAAGCCGTTAACCACATCACCACACTGGTTGGTAATAAGAACAACATCGACTATTATTTGGAAAACATTAGGTACTTACACTGGTATACGACATTGGCATAATTTTATGCTCCGATGTCAATATGTTTACGGCAGTCGCAAAACATAGTGGAAAATATGACGTCATTAAAGCATCCAATGTTGGTAATGTCGGTTTTATAGCAGAGGGAGCAACGCTAAGGGACCGTGTATTTGTTGATGCCGTAAAGATTTTCATCTATATTGTGGCTTGTGGTGCGGTGTTTTATTTTGTTGGCCCTTGATGTAGGTAATACAAAGATCTTGACTTGACCTTTCTAAGAATAGAATAGTTTATTTCAACATACAAGTAGTTGTATACTTACGAAACAGTTGTATGCCTGCTTAAAATTTGTAGATACCTTTGTACATACTCTGTCAGAAAATATTTTGATACATTTGATTGGCCATTCAGCTCAGTTGGTAGTAGCCTTCTGCGCTGTTGGTTGAGGGTTCGATTCCCTCCCAGGACAAACATTTGTGTGATGAACATATGTGTTTGTTCTGTGTCTGCGGGTTTTATAAGGTATCATAAGTATATATTTAAAAATATACTAGTGGCTCTGTGATCTGTAGACCTCGCGAACATTGTTCGAAATGACTGAAATATAACTTTTTTACGTTACGTTTCTTTTTTTTTTAATTTCCAAACACTAAATTTAGTAGTAGAATCTGCTCGAATAATTTCATGAAAAAAAGTTAAGCATGCTTTCAGTTATCTGGTCACTATAATACAAGCTATGCTTAGTTATGGGCTAGATTGTGTTGTATGAGTTGTCTACCAATATTTATATTCATTTATTATTTATACCTTGTGTATGAATAGGTGACCCCGTGAACTTCGCAGTTCCTTAAATTTATTTGATTTTTAAATGATAGGTCTGCCACGAACGCCATCTGTTGAAAGTAAAACGAAGTAGCAAATCCTATACAAAATTCAGTTTTCTGTTTAGGACAATACATTTTTTTTCCTAAAAGATGTGCTTAGCCGAACAAAATAAAACAAAAATTCAAATCAGTCGAGTCATTTCCAAGTTTATGCCACACTTACGCACGGCAATAGATTTATAAATATATATACAAGTTAATACATGCGACGACCTCTGTGGTGCAGTGGCGAACACCCGCCTGAGACGCAAAAGGTTGCGGGTTTGATTCACGCCGCAGGACAAATGTTTGTATGATCTGCAACTATTTTTCTCGAGTCTAGGTGTTTCTATGTATAATAATGTATGTACATATTTACAAAATAAAAGAGTATATAAGTCGTATATCAGTCATGTGGTAGGTAACCATAACACAAGCTCTGCTTACTTTGGGGCCAGATGATGTTAAATTAAATAAATTTTAGAAATATCCTTTAATTTTTCACTCATAACTATTGCAATTACCTGTATAATTAATTGAAACCTTAAACAAGATTATTGTGAAATTAGCTCCAGTCACATCAAATCAAAGTAGATTACTAAATAGTTAACACCAAAACATAAAATTATAACCAAACCATGCGAAAATTAATAAGGTTTTTTTAAACCTAAGGCACCAGTATACGTACAAAACATTTCCAAATATAAACCGCTTATAAAACTTACCATAGGAAATTCTTAGCCCGGAAATGCAAAACGCTTTGAAAAATATCAATAAATACCTACGACAAATAGTGCGATTTCACGAGTTTACCTAAGTGCCGGACCATCTAACCACGGGCTGGGACTGCAGGTCGAGACGTTTACACGATACGATTTTCATCTATCTTTCTGTGAGATATTTGTCAAACTTACAAAATCATTAACTTCTGAGTTCTTAAAATACTGATGCAATATAGACTAACAAACCAGCTTTCCTCTTTTGAGATTAGTTTCTTTTTTGGACTTTTTATGACTTTTGTCCCTTGGAATGGGTAGGCCATTAGTTTGGGATGTGACTTGCGTAAACACCCTGGCCGCATCTATCTCATTCTGTCGGGGACACATTCAGCCGAGCTGGTGCGGCGGCTGAATGTGCCGAGGACCTTAAAAGGCGCAAATATACCGGTCTTGATAACGCCTACATATTTTAGCCTTTTGGAGTTGAGACCCTGGGCCCTGGGGAACAGGAGCCCACCTCGTTTTCTAAATTATCTGACGGCGTCTGGGAGATACATTGCGTGACCCAAGAGCTGGCTCCTATCTGGCTCAGCGTATTAGCATTGTCAGTCAACGTGGCAACGCCGCCAGTGTCTTAGGAACGCTGCCCTCTGGCATTGATCTGGATCAGTTGAGCTATATAGAGATCATTTTAAACGGTCCTTAGATAGCTCAAATGTATTTTATATTACTGTATATTTTTCTGTACATTTCTGTAATTTCTATACTATAAATAAATGTTTTTTTTTTCTTTTTTATTTAAAATCGATTTATTCAGACTACAATTGTGTCCACAAAAACACTTAATAATTTAAAAGAAATGAACTAAAATATACATAGAAGTACAACAATCAATATCAATAGTGTGTATTATACTCAAAATATAATACACACTTAAATATACTAAATTTGCTTAGCGAATGGATTGTGAGGACTACCCAGTATTCTGCGTTCAATATATCATCATCATCACAGCCTCTATGAAGTCCACTGCTGGACATAGGCCTCCCCAATAGATTCCCAGGAAGAACGATTTTGAGCCCTCTCCATCCACCGACTTCCTGCGATCTTTACAATGTCGTCAGTCCATCGGGTGGGGGGTCGTCCTACGCTTCGTTTTCCTGTCCTTGGTCGCCATTCGAGAACTTTTACTTCCCAGCGGTTATCAGTTCTGCGAGCTATATGGCCTGCCCATCGCCACTTCAACTTGCAAATTTTGAGCGCTATGTCGGTGACTTTGGTTCTTCTACGGATTTCCTCGTTGCGGATTTTATCACGTAGTGAAACACCCAACATAGCTCTCTCCATTGCACGTTGCGCGACTCTGAGCTTGTGTATGAGGCCAATAGTCAGGGACCAAGTCTCAGTTCCATATGTCATCACTGGCAACACGCACTGATTGTAGACTTTCGTCTTGAGGCTCTGCGGTATGACGAGAAGATGTGCCTTAATTTCCCGAACGCTGCCCATCCGAGTTGGATTCGTCAGCTGACCTCTTTGTCGAAATTGGACTTGCCTAGTTGAATCGTCTGACCCAAATAGACATAATGGTCTACAACTTCGATTATATCGCTCTCAACATGTACCGGTACGGGTGCAACATAAGCATTTGACATGATTTTTGTCTTGCTCAGTTCATTTTAAGACCCACCTGTTGGGAGACGATATTAAGGTCGCTAAGCATCATGCCAAAGCCTTCAAGCGATTCTGCCATGAGGACTATATCGTCTGCAAATCGAAGGTGAGTGATGTGTTCGCCATTGATGTTGATACCATGTCTATGCCAGTACAAGAGCTTGAAAACATCCTCCAATGCAGAGGTGAACAGTTTCGGAGAAATAACATCTCCCTGTCTCACCCCTTTATGCAATGGGATTGGATTCGTGCTCTGGTCCTGGAGTCGGATAGACATTGTGGCGTTACTGTACAGACATTTCAACACTTCGATATACCGATAGTCGATTTGGCACCGCTGGAGTGACTGCAACACTGCCCAGGTTTCGACAGAATCAAAGGCTTTCTCATAGTCCACAAACGCTAAACAATATTATTATTATTCTTCTTCGTTAATGTCATGAGTCATAATAATGTCAATTTATTAAATTACGACATCTGTGACCCAGAGGGCCTAGGCTGAGACGCATAAGGTAGCGGGTTCGATTCCCGCAGCGGGACAAATGTTTGTATGATCTGCATGTATTTGTCTTGGGTCTGGGTGTTTCTATGTATAATATGTATGTATTTACAAAAAATAAAGTATCTAAGTGCCTAGTACTCAGTCATGGGGTACCCATAACACAAGCTTTGCTTACTTTGGGGCCAGATGATGTTGTGTGAAATGTCCGTAATTATTATTATTATTATAATTTTGCCAGTGTACTGGCTTCAATTGTTATTTCAAAGTCGTTTCTTGACATTCGTCGTTTGTTGTTTTATATGAAACTAGCTGGTGCCCGCGACTTCCTCTGCGCAGGATTAGTATCTAACGGTTTTTGCAACGTATGCCAGAATAGCTTGCAGTTGGCAGATTTTTTTTTTTTACTAACTTGACACTTATCGTTGTATATTGGATAAATTTACAAAATATCTTTATAAATTATAGCCTATGTGTTATTCTGATGCTATAAGCTATATTATTGTAAAGTTTCATTAAAATCCATTTAGTAGTTTTTGCGTGAAAGAGTAACAAACATACATACAAACATTTGCGTTTATAATAATTAAATAAATATATAATATAGTAAGGATGGTGTCTCTAATATAAAACTATTATACGGATTATTTTTGCTAGAATTACAAAGAAACACAAAGGTTTTATTTCAATTATTTACACCCGAGTCAAATACTATAGCTCTATTTAAAAAAAAACATAAATAACTAAAATAAATCGAGAAATATAACTAATAAAAAGGCGCAATGTTTGCTTTCAAAAATTATTCCGTAATTTTATTATTTTGTTGATATATATTAATGTTGTAGTAAACTTTCCTGTCTATCCAATACAGTAGGTGTCAAAGTCGTTTCACACATCAATGTAAATTTGTTAGTTCATTAATCGAAGTGTGAAAAATTGTTTCATGGCATGTTAGCACCTAGTAGTCGATGTAAATTAACAGTTTTACTTTACGAGCAGTACATACACTTTTACATACAAAAACGTAGTTTTATATGAGGTATATTTTTTTTGTTGTTTCTAGAATCTATTTATTTCTAATCAATTCATTTCAAAATATATTTTATTTAATACAATCACAAGGATCACTTTGAAACGTCTTACCTACTAAGTGAATTTAGATGCCAATTCTTCCTACCATAAATTTTAATAATTTTGCTTAGCAATTAAGTTTTTAGGCATAAAATAAATATATTTCTATTATTTTCTGTTTTTTATACAATTAAATCAACATTTATTTGATTCTTTTATATCCTATCTGTGTTAAACTTTGATTTTGACTGATTCTTGCAAGTCACTAGATTAATTATAGTCAAAAATTCGAAAAAGTCTTTTTCGACTTATAATATTATTAGTATTTATTAAACGATATTAATAATAAATATTATTACAAAGTCTTCCGATGTAAAACGCACAAAAGCACTTGCATCGTGGCTACATTGGCTAATATCGGAAACGATGCGGCGCCTCTCTGGTCTAAATTTGTACCATTCCGAAATACGCTTACTCCGACACATTATCCCGTTTTATCACCTATAAAAGTCAGGCCGAATGTACTACATTTGTGCCACAGCCCTTATTTTCAGAACTAAATGGCGCATTCACGGATAAAACTGGCCACGGCTGATTATTTACCGGCTTTAACCGGCACAAAACCGCAGAATTTTTTGCATTTATAAACGAAAGTATTATTGTACTATTGAGTACAATAATACTTTCGTTTATAAATGTAGGATCGACCTAGCGCGCACTGCGAATTATTCCGTACGTTCTGTGGGACATGAAATTCACAGAAACGTGCGCACTAGCGGTAAGAACCGCGTTGAAACCTACATAATGTACTTCAGAACAAGGCGGTTTAAGCCGCGCAAATTAATTCGCTAGTGCGTGCCAGGCTAATCAAACATTCAAACACTACAGAAGCAGAAACAGCTTTCTCATCAAGACAAAACTCAAACCTCGTTCGAATCCTAAGCAAGCATAGATTTTTTTTAAAGCATTTCAAGATAATCAAATACTTCAATTAAGTATATACACTTACAAAAGTGCTTCAAATTTTACAAATAAAGGTGTATGATAATCAACTCGAGATGACTCGGGATAATCGCCTTAGTTGCTAGTTGACGATAATTAAACTAGTGGGATGATCTGTATATGTACTGAACTGTGGCCCGCGTAAGGTACGATGATCGCCTGTGCTTAGAGTGAGGGGCTATATTGGCTTATCTTACTATGTATGTAATTATTGTCACAATCGTACTGTTTTCTGTGTGAATGCGTTTTAATAGCATTGTCTTTATTGATCTTTCCGTGCTTATATTTTATTGCATCATGCATAGATTTTTTGGATATCATTTTTACTTTAACAATAAAAATGGTGTTTAGGTTGATATTTTATTGCATGTTCGTGACGTTTTGCTAATGTGGTTTTTATACCGAAAGATAGGTAGATCTCGTAAAGTTTTTTTTATATATTTGATCACAGTTTCAATTTTATATGAGTTGTAAAAATCATGTTTGGTTTTGCACGTATGTACATATATAAATAGCACAGTTTGATCCAGAATTTTCCATATAGTGAGAAAAAAAAAGTTTAAGTATGCATATTATTTAAATCATTTTGTTATTGTTACCTCCCACGCAGTTAGCGGGTCAAGGCTTCGTTTTTAGAAATTATTTGTAAACAAAAAATAGCACTGTTTGTTTTTTCATCCAAGATTTTAAATCTGTGTCGTTAATTACAACCCCGGAGGCCGGCTTTTCTCAATTCGCTTTGGGGAGTTAAGCTCTTGCGTGTTAATGAAAAAATGTTTTATAATAATGAGAAAACAACAAACTTTTAAATGGATATTTGTTATTTCCAGCACGTTTTGTTATTTAATCATTGCCGAGAAAATGTCAGAAACATAAGCATCCGAAAATGACCTTTTTAATCCGAGCAGCGGTCACTAATGGAATTTTGCAAATTGACGTATAATTCTGAAACAAAGGGTCGACAGATTTTAATTTTCTTAACTCCAGGACAGCAATTTTGTCTTGAAGTTTTTTCTTCTAAAAGCTCTTGCTTTTTAAAAAAGTCTTAACAATAACTAAATACTTTTCAGATACAAACATTTTATGCATTACCTGCAACTTTGTAGTCTTGGTTCTGACTTAACGAGTTCGTATGTAGAGAGTAGGGTATCCACCCAACCTTTGAAACTACTACCTAATTCTAAAAATTCTGTAATACCGATAGATACATAGTGTGATATTTTTCCTCTTAAAATGTGAGGACAAAGTTAAGGTGGGATATTTAGTACCTACTATATAATTGTAGTAAATATTAATTTAATTTGACTAACTTCTCAGCTCAGTTGGAAATAGCTCTACCTTCTTTGTTGAGGTTGAAGGTACGATTCTCTCCCAGGATAAGCATTGGCGTGATGAACATTGGCGTTTGTCTTGTATCTGGGTGTTATAAAGTATTATAGGTATGAATTTAAAATTATATAAGTACCTATTCTATCAGTATTCTATTCTATCTGGCTCAATATTACAAGCTAAGCTTAGTTAAAGGCGTTGTGTGCATTTTCCAGTTATATTTATTATTATTATAAACATTCTCTTACCTTATTTAAAGAAATGCATAGAATAATATACAATATGATATAAATGTAAAACAACTGAGCTTTCTAACGCTTAGATAGCTCAAATGATCCAGATCACTGGCAGATGGCAGCGTCCTTAAGACACTGACGGTATTGCCACGCAGATAGCAGCCCGCTCTTAGGTCACGCGATATTTCTTCTTATTTTGACAACGCGATTGTGCAATATAATAATAAAAGCATATAAAAATACGGTAAGGCTTTTAAACTATTGTTGATTGTAAGACGAAATCATAGAGAACCCTCAAGTTGCCCTTAGAAATGCCCCTTAGATATAAAAACATTGCAAAAACCCTTTCTCTCACAGGTAGCGCTTATGTGGTTTCATTGCGTGCAGGAAATTCGTGAATGAATCGCTGCTTACGTTTAGGGCATTGGTTTTTTGCGTTCCCACGGCCTGTTATAATAGATACTTGACAATTTATACCTTAAGCTAGCAGTATTACTAATATTACTTAGTACGAGTACGGCGAACATTTGCTAAATATAGTTACTTATAAACTATCCAGCGGTCTTCACAATATGCAAGCCTGTATCGTGAAGACCTGTAAGCAGCAGGTTAAACTATATCAATAAAGAGATCACGGCCGTGCGATTTAAATAATGTTACAGAGGGCAGGGCAACATGGCCTCACGTTGCTCTGCCCTCAGACAGTTAACTGACACATTTGAAATGTATAAACTTTTATTTGTTTTTCGTAGTTAGGTAGTTATAAGATGGATTATGCAAAAAAGCGCTAGGACCAGGATGAGTTTTTTGCCAGTTCATCTAGGGATTGGGTTAGGAGGAATTGGCACCTAAATTCACCTAGTATGTAAGACGTTTCCAAGTGATTGTATTGAATAAAATATATTTTGACTTTGACTTGACTTTGACTTTGACACACTTTATTTTGTTTTAGAATAAAGTGCACAAAAAAGAATAAAAGAAAATAAATATTTTGTTAATTAAATTAAACATCAAGAATGTAATAATTCTTGATATTTAACTTTATAATTTTTTTTATAAAATCACATAATGGTTGCTTGACATGATGATGTTATAAAAGCACTAAGAGCCATCCGATATGACCAAGCCACTAATGAAACACGTATATTTGCAAATTTGGTTAGAAAAGCAATAGATAACTAGAGGATCCATTCCGAATAATTATATATTTACCTCCTTCCCGGAGTACATTAAATAATAGTAAGTATCTTAGAGTCTAGACATAATAAGCTTTAGTTGTGACTTGTGACCATGAGAATAGAACCAGTAATCTGACAAAGTAGATAAAAACTTTGTTCTAGAGAAATCTTATATGTCACGTATTTTGCTTGTATATAGAAATTTTTGTGTACTTAATATACTCGTAATTACGTTTTAAAAATATAAACCGACTTTATTGAATGAAGTTTGAGCCTCTAAAAATACAGCCCAATTGAGAATTACGGTTAAGTGAAGTTATAAAAGGTTTTATTTTACGCTTTTTAGTGCTTTATCATATTTCAAAATTTGTAAACACCACTGGAAATTCACAGGTAATATAAATATCGAAATTTCGTTTACGTGGATGACATATTTTTTCCAGATAATATTATTTTGATTTAAAAACCATACTACTAAATGACGGAGTTATGAGGTAATAAAAATAAAACGAATTTAGAACCTTCTTTTTGTAAAGTCAGTTAAAAAACAGCTCCTTTAGACTAACCTTTATTAAAACATAATTTTCTTGTTTTTGAATTTAGGTAAAATAACTTGCAGTATTGATGTATATTCAATGTCCTTTCATGAATGAACCGTGTGCTCTAAAGTATGCTTCAAAGGAATTTACGACAAAAAAGCATTTAATATGTTCGTATAGTATGAACTCCCGGCAAACAGATGGTAAGCACCAACGTTTACCCACAGAATAGGCAATAATGTTATTGCACATAATGGTGGTAATTCGGTTGGTTTATTTCTAAAATTAGGAATTTTCAAAAATATATTTAGTTAGTCATAGCATTTGTAAAACCTATTAGGTTGGTACTATCTAACTTTCAAATATTAAACATCACTAAAATAGAGACTGAAGCTACTGAACGACAATTACAACTGCGCTATGTGAAACGTTGGCATGAACAAAATAAACGTATCTCTGACAACTCTATTGTTTTAGTAATTTACGGGTATTTATCGCGTAATAATTTTCAATAGTTTCGGTAATATTTCATACCATAATCGTGGGTTGATTAAATAACTGATAAAAACCCGTTATTTACTAAAGCTATGTCAATTCTGAACGCGTTAGTTAAAAAACACTCCCTCTGTAAATATTCTCAAAGGTCTGAGGTCAGTTGACCAAGCTTTTGTAATACAAATACCCTCTTGAACCTACATTATGTTTATCATAAAAGTCATTAAAAAAATACTTAAGAGACAGCGAGCACTTTGTTTTTAGTCGATGCATTACTAAATAAAAGTTGCCTGACAGAGATCCCTATTAGCAATAAGTCCGCCCATTGTATTGCCTTTTATTGTAATGTAACGGTTTTTGTAATTTTCTGAGTGATATATCAATAAGGAGTTATATATCTATCCAAACCATTATTGAATCTTTAACTAGCGCATTAAAGCTCATTTTCCACTCAAAGCCTATCTAAAGTGAAAGAACCTGCTTAACGGGACTGATTTTACAGGTGAATTATTCAGCCTCATGTTACTGAATCCGGTGATGAGACACTTGATACGGATTAACCAAAGTATGGAAATCAAGGACGGGTAAATCACCTGGGAGACGAACTGTCATCCGGGCTTCAATGTCCATCTGTTAGATTCATTTACATCATAATATTATAAAAAAACGTAGGATTATTTTTGGTCGTCTTGCAAAGCAAACATTTCGCTCTTATATTATTTATTGACGTGATAACGTCTAATAAATCGATGAACGTCGGCTGCACGCACGAAAAAGGATGACTCATTGTCTCGTTACGCTCATTGTAACGTTACAATCGGAGCGAAAGCGCATAACAAAATAAATGCATAAATGTTTTGTTATGACGTTGTCACGCTAAACTATCGTCCGTAAACTGACTTTACAGACAGCAAATTTTTTTTCTCGAGTTATTTCCGGTTTTATTCGTACATTTGGTGTTTTTATTTAAATTGAGAGTTATTGACTCGGATATGAATAATTGGAATAAAAGCATTGTTTCTTTGTGATTCGAGCAAAAATTATACGTAGTTATTTTATATGAAAAGCACCATTTTAAATTATCAAATGACAAACGACCTTGTGACATACTATAAACAATACAAACACTTAACACTGGCAAAATTGATATTATTATCACACATGAAATTAACAAAGAAGAAGTTATAAAAAAACAAAATCTTTTAATATCTAATAGGCTAATATTTGTTAGTTTTGCTTGTAGATATCAAAAAGTATCTCACTCCTTACTCAAATCTAACCAGCCTTTAAGTTTACTGTATAATTGAAATAGTTTAGAAGCCGAACACGAGATAGAGAGCGGTTTTTTGTTGGTTGTAGTGGTAGTGCAGTTTTGTGATCTCCAAGTTAATTTCAATTGCAAAAATCTTTCTATACCCGAAAAAGGTTAAATTTTATTCCACGTGTCTCGCATAAGGTATCACAGTAGCAAATTTTTTGGTGGCGACAGCTTTAGTAATTATAAAATGACCGTCAAAAAGCGGGTAAATTCATTAAAATTCAAAGTTATGGCCTCCTGTGTGGCCTAAGTAGCATTCGATGTAGTTAATTTGCAAAGCGAGCGAGAAAAATTGGTTGTTCCCAACCTAAACAAGGTTTAATTTGTTAGCGTTAATAATGATGATGAGAACTTATTGCCCTCTGAGATTACTTAATTCAGTCCCCTGCATACAAATTTCAAAATTTTTAACGGGAAATAATCGTAGTAAGTTTATTTATGAAAGCCAAATGAGTATATTTAAAAAATTGGTTTTTTTGTTAAAGCTGTTCTAAGAGAAGAATGTTAGGGTGACATTTATGTCAATGAGATAAGATATAAAATCAAATGATTCTCGACTCTACTCATAAAAAGGACTCGGCTAATGAATAAGCTTTTACGTCCTCAACAATTTTCAATTTCAAACCGCTTTTCAGCAATTTTTTGCATTTATTTTTAGTTGCACGATTCCCATTTACAGCCTGCAAGCAACATCGTTAAAAGTTCTGATTTCATTCAATTCACACACAGTAAACCCTGGGTGCTCACTTCTCAAGTCCTCCACCGTATAAGTTACGATTAGTGGTAAAAAACGTCAGCGATGTAAGCGCTTTTTGATGCGATCGCCGCCGCTTGTTTTCTACATCGACAAGATTTCATTAGCAATGGGCATGATGTACGAAATTTTACATTATGTGACTACGCTATAATCATTCTGATTAAATAGACTGAAAGGAAGAAATCAAATAAATAGACAATTACACCTTTGTGTTAACTCTCCTATTACAATTATAAACGTCTAAAAATATAACATAATTTGCGCATACTCTTATGCTGCGAATAGCAAATAACTTCTAGCGACAAATTTCATTACCGTAGTAGGTTTTATATTTACACAAAGTTAGAAAACAGTTACGGTACTATAACTAATTCACCCTTGCGAATTAACGAATAGAAAAGTTCGTTCTGTGATGGATTAATTTGAATTCGTCACTAAATCGCTTGATTTGTAATGGTAACATTTTTGTGTAAAATTTATTATTTACTGTCCGAGTTCAAACCTACAAATTTGAAAGCTAAATAAAAACCTTTGCAACAAAAATATTTTAAGCTTATTATTATTCTATTGAAAACCGATCTTATAAAATAGTTAAGTAAATACAAATAATTACAGCAAGCAAATCACGGCTGGCGGTAACGATAGAAAAAATACAATGATCCACAAAAAATATTAGTGATTGCAAAATGCCGTATCCAATCAGACTTATTTTTTCTATGGCATTCCCGCGTTTGGACATCTACAGTTTTTGCTGCGTTCACCATCGGACTTGCCGAAGTTGTTTTTATTCGTCGCAAACGACTGACGGTTGGATTTTTTGCCAAGTCCAAACTCATCTCTTCACATCAAGTGCCCATATATTTCGGTAGGTGACCACTGATGGTCGTCGTAATTGATTGAATTCGTTGTAAATAAGCTTTGTATCTACTTGAACTTTTTCTACGTCATTGTTTGTTCAAAAAATACACACCTTTTAGGACCGTAAGTTTTTGCTTGCAAAAACATTATAAATACTTTTTGTTTTATTCATACTTGCGATGGAATACAGCTTTTTGAGAATTTTGATTTGCTGCTTTAAAGAACTGTCTTTGAAAACAATCGATGACTTGGGACAAGTCATAAAATATTCTGTCAGCAAAATCGGTTTGCCAAAAAGCGACGCTTTTATTCAACGTTCTTGTCGCTTAGCAAAAAGTTGGGATAAAATTTCATAAATTGAAACAGTTTTTAGTTCCTTGACCTTTTATTTTTAAAATCTCATCGAATTTATCATTCGATAACGAACTGATGTTTATCCATCGATAAGCACACCCAATCACCGCGGAAGTCAAAAAGGCGTTACAACACGAGTTACTTATGACATCGATAAATCCCTCCAACTCAAATATTAAACAATTTTGCATTGATTCCAATCGATTCATTCAATTAAAACCGATTCTGAAACGATGGAGATCAATATCGCAGTTTTAATAAAACAGATGGTGAACGGGCTCTATATCCGGGTCTTGCTTGTTTTTTCGAACGCAAAAACTCGTATCCCCTTGAAAAAGCAATGATAATAGAAACAACGGGAACGCTGCTCTAAAGGGTTATTCGTGCTTTTATTTTTGCCTACACACATACGTTTTTATTGCGACGGGTCGTATACGGAACGGATGACGGCAGTGAATACCATTAAATTATTTTTTTCACAACAATTCAATTCTTAATCCAGTAGGTTGTAGCAGTAGCTTGACGAACTCTTTACTTTTACCTACAAAACAAGGGAGTACTAACTAACCAATAACACGCCTTAACGGCTAAATTAATTTATCGATAAAAATAATAATATAAAAATCTGGTTATTTTAAACAACATCATCTAGCCCCAATGTAAGCAGAGCTTCTGTAATGGATACCACATGACTATACACATATAATACATATATACTTATTTTTTGTAAATACATACATAGAAGAGCACGCATCATTTATATAGAAAAACACCCATACCCGAGACAAACACTTTAATATTAAAAATAACAATACTTTCCTCTTTGCCATGAAACTAGTCGCGTTATCTATTAATAACGTGGCTAATTTCATAGCGGAAACCAATGAATACAAGAACTCTTATAAAATGGATCAGAGACGCCGTGTCGTCTCTGTCCCGGAACAATCTAAATAGAAATTCTTTTAGAGGTCCTTTTAGAATGCGTTAAAAGGAAACGACTCGGAATATAAGAGTGTGGGTGAAAAAATAATTCGGGTAAACTGTCTGTCGCGTAACATGTTTGAATATTTGTATATCCTTGTTTTCGTGTTATTGGCATCTGAATTGCCTGAAGTCAAGCAATCAATAATAATGTGCATAGGTACTAAAGTAAACAGTAAGTATTTTGTAGAAAAAAACACACGAAACCATTTAGCAATGTGTACCTTTAACGAGCTATAAACTACGTCATGTGAACGTAAGGGCTTGTAAAAATATTTTTACGTTTCTCTTATTACCTATTTTTACATTCACCATCGTCACTGTTTTAGTTAATCTCCCTTCTATGCTGTAGGTTGTGGGCTCCATTCCCTCCCAGGATTAGGAGTAATAAAGTTCTGTGTCTGATGTTATAAGGTATGATAAGTATCTATTTAAAAGTATATAAGTATTTTATCAGTCATCTTGTCACCATTATATAAGCTATGTTAGTTTGGGACTAGATGGTGTTGTGTTTTGTCCACCAATATTTTTTTTTTTATTAATACTGATTAGATTAACATTAGCGTTTAACTTTTATTATAGTTCTCGTTTGATTTACTTTCATAAATTTTGATTTATTTTTAGTCCAATATCAATTTCATTTTATGTAAAAAGAAAAATAATATTCAAAACGGTGCAAAAAAAAACTCGGTAAAAGATTTTAATAAAATTAGATAGGTCAAGGTTACATTTATCACAGGTCAAATATTCACATTTATGCATTTTAAAGAAGCATTTAGGCACTTTATGTCTTAATAGGTCCTAAAAGGTTTCAGGCAGTAAAATGGACAAGAATTCAAATAGCACCTTTTGATGTCAAACACCTGTATAATTGTATACTCAAGGTTATTTGGAATGGCTCTGTTTTGCGCGTTTTAAGCCCATTTTTACAAAGAAACCCGATTTAATTGGTGGGCTCCGATCACGCCAATGTGCGTGTCTGATTGTGGTGACAGTCTCAATTCTTAATTACATTAAATATGGCAATTGGTTTCCACCCTCAAGGAGTTATGGGACCTTGCCCGTGCTCAAGCTATTTAAGATTTTTTTTTTTTTATAAAAGTAATGTTGTTGTTTGTCACTTATCTAGTTTATCTAATAAGACTTTCATTGGTTTTATTATGAAATAAATTGTCCAAACGCACTATAAAGGTTTCTGAATCTGATTCTGAATTCTGAAAGGTCTCAGTAAACTCCACCCAAAATGACGACTTAAATGTTTAAGAAAAATTGTTTCTTAAAAAGACCTATTCAACGATATGTTGAATATTGAATTAAATAAATTAAAATATTGAAATAAAATAAGATAAATCAACCTCACTTTACAAGTTGGAGTGGTACGTCTAGTATTTCTTTTTTATTTTATATTTCATAACATTGTGGAGGGGCACTAATACGTGTTACCGTTTAAAAATCCATTATGATAAGACTAAACTCTGCAAGCTACAGCTCTGATTAAGGATAAACAGACAGACAGGGACATGTTAAAGCTATAAGCTATAAGTCCTTGATGGGGAAGACGGTGCGCTTTTATAATAAGCTTCCTGAAAATGCAACTAAACTACCAATTGAGAAATTTACTTACATAAAGGTTATTCTTTTGAGAAAGAAAGCGTATTATAATATAACTGACTATATTATTATTGATAAGAATGCATGGATTCATGTTGCTCTGCCCTTAGACAGTAAACTGACACATTTGAAATGTATAAACTCTCTTGTATTAGTTGTTGTAGTTAAGGTAGTTATAAGATGGATCATGAAAAAAAGGGCTAGGACCAGGACGAGTTTCTTGCCAATTCTCGGGCTTGAGTTAGGAAGAATTAGCACCTAAATTCACCTATTATATAAGACGTTTTAAAGTAATCCTTGAGATTGTATTGAATAAAATATCTTTTGACTTTGGCATTGTTAGGCTTCGGAACCTAACAGAACTACAAAACTACTATTCGGAATAGGAATAAAAGGTCGATAGTTCTTTATCCTCTAACTACACGTATTTGTAACAACGCCCATTAATGTGCAGTATCTTTAAAATAAAGCTATTCGTTAGTGGCATCAATCATTTTACTGTTCTATGAAAATCAGAACGGACCGTTTTTTAACATATATAAATTTACTAACGGAAGATTGCGCTATAGAAGTCCGATAAAAAACAAGTTTAACTTATGACAAAAACTCCTTACACTTATGATACTAATGTCGTAAAATACGAGTTTTAAATGTTCTAACAAGAAGATGATAAGAATCTTTTTAAGTATTAATTCTTGTAAGGGTTCAAGAAAAAAGATAATGGGTATTTTAGCCCTTAGAATGACTATTAAGCTAGTTTTATTGGTTACAATAGAATCAAGTGGACCTACCTGCGATATATTTAGGTGGACATATTGGTGGACAATGCACACAACAACATCTAGCCCCAAACTAAGCATAGCTTATACTATGATGACCAGATGACTGATAGAATACTTATATATTTTTGAATACATACATAAGATACTTTATAACACCCAGACACGACACCGAACAAACACCTATGTTCAACACACAAATGTTTATCCTGGGAAAGAATCCAACCCATAACCTATAGCGCTGAAGAGCTTCTACATACTGAGCTGACAGGCCAGTCTTATAGGAGTAATGTGAAAATACAATCTAGTGAAACTTTTCATGGCCGACGTCAGTATTTCAGAAAACAAACTAAGCTCAGATCAAAATAATACATTTTCTAAAAGACTAAAGCTGATCTAAATGAGCTGAGTTTGAGTCTTATTCGAACGACAGTATTCAATTTCCCTTTTAGTTTTGTTTATTGGGTTCTGAAATAAAAAAAGAACTTACCATATATTATATGCAGCAAATCCTACACAAGACAGTGCACTTTTGGTTCATAAAAGAAGCAGAGCAATTTACAATTAAAAACACAATAAGTATTGTTTTGTTTCCACCGTATATCCTTACTTCCTTACTAATATTATAAACGCGAATGTTTGTATGTATGTTTTGTTACTCTTTCACGCAAGAACTACTGAATGGATTTTAATGAAATTGTACAATAATATAGCTTTTACATCAGATTAATACACAAGCTACAATTTATAAAGATATTGTGTAAATTTCCCAAATTATAACATTAAGTGTCAAGTAAGTAGGAAATCATATAATGTATAATGGAAATGTTTATCTTGAATAATCCTGAAATAATATTTTATGTGTAAGCCATTATCGCCAAAATAGTAAACCATAAATACAATAAAATATGATAATTTATTTCTAATGCACATTTGTTATCTAATAACAAATTGATCCTTATATCAAAATAAATACTTTTATCTGGTATTAAAAGTAGATAAACTTTGTCCAAGGGTATCTCAAAATATCTCCGTCTGTCTGTTACGCCTTCAGACTAAGCCGCAGAACTTCAAATTTTGATGAATTTTGGTATAAAGATAGATAGGACATTGGAAAAAAATTAAGCTAGGTACTAGGTAATCCTGCGCAGACGAAGTCGCTGACACCAGCTAGATAAAACATAAATGCAAATGATCAGAACGCTGAATAAATATAAATAAAATAATCGTTTTCAATAAAACTACCTACATCTAAAATAACAATACAATTTTCCATAATCCTGGAAACTAACCTATACATACTCTACAGCAGCCTTGAAATTGATGATCCTTTTACCTACCAGTTAATTTCGCCGTGACCTATCTAGTAAAACCTACTCTATGGGCTCGGCAAACCGACTCGCGTGACAAAATACAGCACGCACACTGTCAAATGATAACTTCATGTCTATCAATTTCAGAGTAGAACTGGTGTGTTTAGTTTATTACCGTAAAATGTTGATAAAACCCGATGGAATGGTATAGTAAATAATGGTGAATTATTTGTTTCCACGTATACGGGGCTATTTTAAGGTCAGGTGGGTCAACGAGCTTTGAAAGGTAATGCAAAATAGCTTCAACATATTTATATATAAAGTATTTTTCCATAAATACTGATTTCAGTTTTTATAAATCACGTGCCGAATATGTTCGCGATTATATTTCATACATTTTGTATCACGTTTCAACAAATAATACTTGAGAAGTTCCCTAAAAGATAATTATCAAGTGCCAAAATAAACAGTCGTACATCTTAAATACCCGAATATATTTACGAAAAATTTATAAGCCAGATAGTGTCTCGATATCATAAAACACGCATCCGAATATCGTATTCGCTGACAGAATATTAATTTCAAGTTATCACTAAAGCTTCGGTTTTCTAAAATAACAATAACCGTCATATTACTTTCGTATATACTACTTACAAAAATAATACGTCGGTTATAATGACGCCCTATGTGGCGCAGTGGGCCACTATCCAGCTGAAATACAAGAGATTGCATGTTCGATTCCCGCCACGGAATAAACGTTTATATGATCTGCAAGTATTTTTCTCTGGTCTGGGTGTTTGTATGTATAATATGTATGTATTTACAAAAAAGTATTAATACAGTCATGTAGTACCCATAACACAAGCTCTGCACACATGTCATGCACAATCATGAAATAAATAATGTCATGTCCGACATTATTTATTTATTTATAAGAGTCATTTCCAATTACTCTTACTAAAATTTGAAACCATGCTAAAAAACACAATTCATGACAGTAGTCATCTCTAGTTACTTAGATCTTTTTGGGGAGGTTGTAAAAAGTAATAATAATAACAACAATAATAATAATATTTTATTTTCAAAACCAATGTGGTTTTTGGCGTCAGTAAAATAAGTAGTTGGTATTTAATGTTATCTTATAACTAATAAAGTCACATATTTAAATTTTTGGTATATTTAGAAAACACGTAAACCTTGCAAAGTCAAAACAATGTCTCCTTTCTCTTAGTTTATAAAGTCATAGATTTTTCATCTAATGATTAGTAATTTGGTTACTGTTACAAAAAAAAAACACATTATATAAGTCAGTAGTAAAAAACTAAATGTTAATTAATAGGTAGATTGCTTTTCTGTTATATGATGGTACCGTCATATTGGAAATTAAAGAAACATTGAACCCCTGCAGCGAAATGCGAGAACAAAACACCTAATAAAGCGTATGGTTTCGGACAATAAATTTAAAGGTTTGCCGCCCTTTTAAAAGAATATAACTTTGCACATTCTAACGATTTTTTTGGAGTGATAACTTCTTATGGGAGGGTAAACCGCTTCGTAACGTAACGTGTTACGGTGCCAGTCTGTCTGGCTTCTCTTTCTCTCACGCATACGGCAGCGGTAGGCAGGCTCCTCCTCTCTCACTCTAACCCACAGTGCTAGTTAGCTTTGTTAAACTTATCACATATGTCGAACGTCCCGAGACGCACAAGCTTTTTTATTCTTTAAAAGTTATGATAGCTTCTTGTAGCTTCGCACGCGTGCTACCAACATAAAAATCATGTGCTATTTCACTTCACATACTTCACCTTTACCATGTTTTATAAAAATCCCTTGACCCTTTACGATGTTATTGAGACATAACGAAACATATTATATTTAAACATGCACACAGGCTTTCGTATTTTTAATAAATAAGATACCATTCAGTTAGACGGCACCTTATTATTTTATTTAAATTACAAAGTAAATAAATTAACTTAGCTACATACCTGCAGCTACATACCCAAGGTTTTATTCCTAAAATACCTATATACCATAGAGCTGGTTATGTGTACAACAATAAACCTAAAAACTTAGGTATTATGTCTTGCATCTCGATTTACTCGGGCTTTTCTGTTAATTTACACTTGACAATCCATGTCTGGATCAAGGACTAAACAAATCTACAAATATTCGCCGATTTTAGTAATTCTTCATTATTTTATAGAGTGTACCTGCGAGCTGGTCCCATATATTATGTTTAGTAATAATATCAGAAAAATCCAAAACTCTTTAACGCACGGGTACAAATGCATCGCAAATTAGTCGTTTACAATATATAGTTAAGTAGTCAACTGCCTGAACAATTTTAAGATACCCTACAGAACTCTTCAACGACAACCAGCTCATGCAATTAAGCCATTGTATTTGTGATCACAGGCAATAGCTTAAGGAGCTGCGCAAACGAAGACACTTTTTGTTGCCAACATGGCACATCATCACAGGGAACCGTAGTTGCTTTGTCTTGTGGCGGTGATCGGACACAATCACCCGTTGCTACTACTGGACACTGGTATAACTCGTTGCTTGTTTTCCGTCAGTACAATTGTAAGGAAATTTGTTAATGTTGCTTGTGTTTTCAACTGACGACTTTTAGTTTCCAGTTGCCGACACGAAACACTTTTTGATCGTCAATGAGTATGTGTTAAGTGGGAGCAACTGGACACAAAAAATATTTACGTGGGAGTGAATGATTTCATACTGGTTCTATAGAAATTAAATATTCATCGGTTGCATGTATCTGACACAAGATACAAAAGTGTCCACGTTTACGCCCTGCCTAAAAGGAACTTGTCAGTTGATCAGAGCTTTGAAGGCATGCTACAGAACGCATCGATGACAAAAATATCATGTATCATAATTATTAGAGTAGGTATTGTAAAAGGTTATTTGATATCACAGATTTTGATAGGAAACCGGTTTCAGATTTTGTAAATATATATTATCAAAGTAAATGGTCTTATCAAAATCGTTTCAGACAATATTAATATTGACTAGAGGTACTCGTACATAACGAGGTATGCTATTAATTACCCAATAGCTATAATAGCGATTGCCATTTATCTTCTACACTAAACTGAACGCAATCCTACACTTATTCCAAGCTATATTGGCCGAATATCCGAGGGGCTACCACTGAACTCATATCAACACCGACAACACTAAACAAAAGTCAAGCTAGTTCCGATCATATATCAATGTCACAGAACATCCAGTAAACTTACTTCTTCGAGTCCCGCATAATTGTTTATCACTTAATAACAAATGTGATCTGGATCTGTTGAGCTATCTATAAATTGTTTTTAACGGTCCTTAGATAGCTCAACTGTTTCTCAAGTATATTTTTATTTATAATATTATTGTATAATAATTTCTACATTTCTGTAATTATTTTTGTGAATAACAATCTCCGAAATAAATTATCTAATATAAGTCTCGCAAAAAACTACCAAAATGGTTGATTGATTTATAAAAAGCTGCTGCCCGCGGTTTCCCATGCGTAGTACATGGATAAAAAGTAGTCTATGATAAACAAACAAATAATCGGACAGGCAAACAGAAATACTAATTTATAATATTAGTAAGTGTGGGTGTTTAAGAAAGAACTCGACAAAAAAAAACAAGCTAAACTCGACACATTATAAGTCTATTAGTTCAAGCTAAAACAAAGCAGAATGCACACACCATCTAGTCTCAAACTTAACATAGCTTGTATTATGGTGACCAGATGCCCGTTAGAAAACTTATATATTTTTAAATACACACTTATGATACTTTATAACACCCAGACCCAAAGCAAACACTTATGTCACACAAATGTCTGTTCTGGAAGGGGATCGAACCCCTAACCTACAGCGTAAAAAGCAGAGCTACTACCAACTAAGCTAACATTGAACTTACTTAAACATGACTTTCTGTTACAAGAAAAATAAAAGCCACTGTGACACGTTATCCCGGTGTGTGGCAAATAGCCCGTGCTGGTAAATCGTGCGTTGAAACAATATCAACGTGGTTGCAGCGTCATTGCCGCTCGATTGGCCGCACGCGCCGGGCTGACCTTGCGATAGTTAACATAAACGCTAGAGGGTTGATAACTGGAGCCCAATATAAGAACAGCTCTACCTACTTTATAGTATTTATAATATAGCTCGTGACGTAGCTCCTCTGGCATCTACTGAAAACCAGCGCTAGGTGGGCACTTATGTGTGCATCCAGCACAATGCTGAGTACATGCGTTATTTGCCTTAGATCCTGCTGCGTACGAAATTTTTTTTCTTACAATTTTTGTATTGTGTATGTGGTAGTTTTTGAGACAAATAAAAATATTTTCTTTCTTCTTTCAACTGTTTCCTTGCATATTGCTTATTCGTTTTTAGAACGAAATTCCTTAACGCACGGTACAGACTTTCTGCAACTGAGGGCGAGGCAGTAGAAAGTTTAAGATTTGACCGTCCCCAAATCCCATTCAACATCCCAAATTCAACTACGGGTATGACGACTAGAAGCTGTTTCGTCTGACTGATCGAATTGAGTTTAGTTGGCCGATTTCGCTAGCTGCGGTTGACAACGCTGACTGCGTTGTCAACCGCTCAGCCAGCGAGATTATGAGCTTTTTATTTGACATTTTATATGCTGACGTCAAACATCTTTAAAATATTCAACGTTGTTCCTACCGTGTGTTCCACGACACCTCGCTTGATTTTTGCGTTTTGCGAGTGTCATCAAATCGGATCGGATATTGTAATAACAGTGATGGGATGTAAATAGTTTACACGTCACTATCATTATCTTTGTGTCTTTATCGCACTAAGTGGTGTCGGTACAACAGGTTATTTTTTCCACTCTCTCAAACAACCGTCATCTGATTAGTCACTCGTTACTTACACATTTTTTTTCCTCTCCTCATTACATGTACATACCACACTAATAAGGAGTAATAGTCCTTTTTTTTTCGTGACTTTTAAACTTCCTCTGATATACTAATTTCTTATTTAATCCATTCTCGTCACTCCGTCATCTCATCATTCGCATCTCCGTCGCATGCAATCTTTTTTCATATGTCGCTTGCCCAACACTGATCCAGAACAGATATCACGTCATGGGTCTTAAAGAACTACGTCTATGCTTTTCGAATCATAAGCTTTATAATACTGGGTGTCTTATTAGCTTCTAAAACCCAATCCGGCAATCTTGTCCCGTCTTGTCTTGTCATGTCTTGTCAGTATATTAAACCTGAACGAGGTGATTCCAACCATGAAAACAAACAGATATGGAGGTGAAGTTTCTATGAATTCCTATTTCCATACTAAATTTTTTTATTTAATTTCAACAATTAAAATAGACAAATGTAGTTTGTGGCGATGTTTTCAAGCACGTTACCTACCAATATAAACTGGCGCAAGTGAAAATTTCTTGCTATACTAAGATAGGTAGATACGTACTTCTACCAGTTTTAAATCAAACTTATATATATATCAAACGTATATTTCTTCAGTGAAAATCATCGAATTCACAAAAATCGTAGAAAATTTCTTCTAAGCGTAGAAAATTGTCAACCCTAGGGATCATACTAGTCCCGAGACGCCCTGTATAAAAGTGTAAATTTCTTTGAACGTTCCATGAACTCCTTCAGATTGACCCCTACTTACTACGAACTTAGATACCTTTCATGTTTACTACAACCTTCTGTTTACTCAACCTGCATTTCTACAACTAGAAAACCAGTTTCTAGACTTGGATAGTACCCAGAATGTTCAACACGGTCACAGTATCTTACAATCTCACGTGTGATACCCAAAGCTATAAACTGCTACGTGTCCTGAGAGAATCTCTTATCTCGAAACTAGTCCATAACATTAATCCTTGTACTAATTAATATTCCCAACAAACCTTTACCCACGGTGAATATATTTATGTAGAATATTGTTCCTCACAAGATGAACTGATAACAGGAGAAACCTATATTATGCTGTTTATTTCGGTTATATTCCGCGGTGTTCTCCGTGTTGGAATTTATTTGGGTAGCCAGGTTTACCCTCAGTTCATTTGATATAAGATAAGTTTTTGCGTAAACACTTCTTGTGAATCAGGTAGCCGTGTATACTAGTTAATAGTAGAATGTAGCAGTGCGTAACAGTAGGTTAAAGTTGTAACAAAAGTTTCGGTGTCATTAATAATAATAATAATAACAGCTTCCCGCTGTCTGTCTGTCCCTATGAATGCTTAGATCTTCAAAACTACGCAATTGATATTGATGCGGTTTTTTTAATAGATAGAGTGATTCAAGAGGAAGGTTTATATATATAATACATACATAATATAGTAGAGAAACACAGATAAATTTAGAGGTTAGTGTAGCTCAGTAGTTTTAATACGCTAAACCCATAATATTCAACGTATTAGAACTACTGAGCTACTGCAACGCGTGGCCGGGTCAGCTAGTAATATAAAAACCAATATTGCTGGTCAATAAACACAACACCATCTAGTCCCAAACTAAGAATAGCTTGTATTATGGTGACTAGATGACTGATAAATTACTTATATATTTAAATACATACTTATGATACTTTATAACACCCAGGCACAGAAAAAAACATCTATGTTCTTCACACAATTGTTTATCCTGGGAGGGAATCGAACTCTCAACCTACAGTGCAGAAGGAAAGAGCTACTACCAACTGAGCTGTCATGCCAGCCAAAATAAATAGTCATATTGACTATTTGATAGTTTTTTTTTCAAATTGGGTTTTTTTATGAAAACCGCACTAATGATATGCTATAAAGATGATAGGTGACTATGATACGTGAGTTTTTCTGCTTCCCGATATTTCGGCACAGTTGCTTGTGTCATGACCACGAGAGATTATCTTGGCGATCATGAGATTATTTGACGAACTCTATGGCGCAGTGAGCTAAGGTCCGGCCGAGGCGCAGATGGTTGCGGGTTTGATTCCGCCGCGGGACAAATGTTTAGATGATCTGCAAGTATATGTCTCGGGTGTAGGAGTTTCTATGTATAATATGTAGGTATTTACAAAAAAAACGTATTTAAGTACGAGTAGCATATTTCAGAAATATGGTACCCATAACACAAGCTCTGCTTAATTTGGGGCCAGATGATGCTGTGTGAAATGTCCGGCATTATTATTATTATTATGTAAGTAATGGTCAAATAATAACAAGAAAAATCTTGGTAAATATCCCGTTTTACTGAAAATTATGTTCAAAACCATGATCGTTTTAAAAGGTATATGATACAAGGAGGTAATACCAGTTGCGTGTAAAAATCTTATCAAAGTCTAATGAAATTTGATACTCAGCGTTAATTAATCCTTTTTTTGTATACTATTTTGTATGTTATAATGTAGTTAGCAAAATGTTTCTTCTGTTTTTGCATTTTATTTGACTTCGGTCAGGTTTTGGTCCAATTAAGGGTATTATGCATTAATTTGTGTAGTCTGTAGCTTAATTAGCAAAAGAAGTTCAAGTCAAGAGTATATAGGTATCTTCTAGATCTGCGTGCAGTATCGTCGGCCGGCGTCAGTAAGTTTTTTTTTATTGCCTTCCAAAAAGAAGTATAGTGTGTTTCGGCCTAATTCTCGCAAACTTATTGCCAGAAAACATTATTTACATTCGTCACCAAGGTTCTATTCAGAGACAATAAACTATAGCCCATTTTAAAATCATGTCGGCATGTTGTTTTATTGGGATGACCAAAGTCTCGTAACCCTAATGTAAAAATAGGTGAGTTCTTATATTTTTTTATGAAAACCGCTATCTTGCTTCCCTTAGATGGCCACTTAGATAAATAAGGGATGCTATTAAAAAATATGACAGTGCAAAATGCGAAACACATTTTGTGGCCATGACAACTAGAACAGAAATATTTCAATAAAAACTCTTTTGCAGAGAAAAAAAAATTATGAAAAACTGGTTGTCTGTAAAGTCGGTTCACGGGTGTTAATTTTACGTGATAAGAAAAAAATGATGAACCGATCGTGCCTCTCTATCGCTTGTTCCGCGCTCTTGCGTGGACGCTCGGCTCAGGCGGAACGTGACAATGAATATACTTTTTCGTGCGTGCAGCCGACGTTTATCGATTTATAATACGTTATCACGTCAAATACTGTTTAGTCATTTTTGTATTACAAAACACGTGAGTATCAGTAACTTTAAGTTATTAATTGGAAAATAATTTAACTAATTAGTTAATAATATATTTATTGCAGGTACCTTCATCGATAAAATAATAAGCGAATAACTCTTCTTTATCTAAACGTATATTATTGTTTATTGTAAGTAGACTTCCTAATCTCAAATCTTCATTAGCAACATTCGCACAACATTATTTTGCTTCTAATTCCAATTTAAATGAAAAGGGATCGCAATGATTTACATTTTATTGAAATGAACCGTTTTCAACAAGATATTAAACCTCCTTTGTTGTTTTTCTGTCACTTGAACTGTGTAAAAAACGATGTTTACGACTTTAATCCGTAGTTAAAGTACATATTTAGTTATTTAACTATTGAGGATTGGGGATACCTAAGAGTCAGAGGCAGTTGCCAGTTGTTTTTTCGTAGTTGAGTTTTCCTGAACTAATCTATACTTAACATATTCAAGTTATTTTGATAACAAAACAATTATGTTCATAGATGCAATAAGAACCTAAGCCATGAAAAACGCTTTGATAGCTCGATGCATACAAACAAACGATATTTTTTTTTTTTTTTTTTGTATTTAATTGTGTTAACAACCATGACCACAATCTATTGAAGGCTTTAATCGTAAGATTTTTCCATGACAACTATCACTTTGAAAGAACCGCCTGCGTTTAAAGGCTGGGCCCATTTAATTAATGCGCGAGATCTAATTTGTTATTAAATGGGATATTATGCCCCATTTGGTATACGGTTAAGGGTGGCATTTGGAATCTATTGAATTTAAACTGTCATTGGTAAAATTATAATATTAAAATGAGGTCTAAGACTTCCGCTACAAGGGTACCAATAGAAACGGCTGTTGTATTTTTTACGCATGACTGTTTACGGCATTTCATTTATTATTTTCTATAGTTTTATGTCATTGGGTAGTTAGTAGGTATACACAAAACTTTGGATCCAGCTTGCTGGAGTGGATCCATGAACGAATGTTTTCAATTACTTACAATTAACTGCTCTGTAACTTTTCTGACGCCACCTAAATCATCTTCAACAGATGAACGAAAGCCAATGATGTTGATGATGAGGTACATTGTGTTGTTGATATATTTACATAAAAAAAATTGTGGTTAACCTACTGAATTGTCTATTTTAATTTACTTTTTTTAAATGAAAAGTATCTTAAATGTAGCAAGCGAGAATTGTTGTAATATTGCTTTAAACTGAGTTCCTGTAGTATGTTCACAGTTTGCGTGTGGGCGAGTTTAAACATAACCACTTTTACGTGCCTTATAACATTGCCTACCGCACGCAGTGAGAAGTCACATTTGAAGTATCAACCAACATTATTTTAATGCTAAGATTGTTTCGTCCATTGTTTTGTTAGGGACATATTTAATTTTTTACTCGCTCACTTTATTCATTGTTTTATTATTCAGTTCATTGTTTCGTTGGATTATTTTGTAAATAAGTTTCTTTAACTGAGGCTGGTGATGCAAGTGATTAGAGATGTTTTTTAAACTGTTGTTATTTTGCTTTGAGAAAACTCTGTTTTTGCGCAATTAAATATTGTATAAGGCTACTTGAAATTCTTTCCACTTAAACCTCTTTACAAAAAGCGTATGTCGATGTAATATTTTCACAAAATGTGTTTGTATTTCTTTCAAATAGCAAATGAGTGGGTGAAGATAATATCATTGGACACTGCAAAATAAAATAAAGCGTGCATCTTATTAATGATAGTACTTAATTGCATAGCGAAAAGCTTTTTTTCGTGGCATGTGTTGATAAAAATATGATAGCTTAATTTCGAATCACTCCTACATTAAAGTTTTGTATCATTATAATTCGCCATGGGGCGCCGCGGTGTATCTATAAAGCCTCAGCCACATACAACGAATATGTTCAAATACAGCGCTTCATAAAAAAAGTATTAAAATGGACCTAGATGGTAGTTTTCAGGAAAGACAGACGACGGCAAAGCATTCCAATCCTTGGCTGTACGCATTATAAATGTGGAAGCAAAGCGCTTTGTTCGTAAGGGTGGTAGGTTGACAAGGTATGGATGGTATTGTGCGGTACGTCTGCTTGTCCTGTTTTGAAAAGGAGATGGTGGAATAAGATCATGTAATTCCTAGGCACATTCTCCGAAATTGTATCCTATAAAAGATGCTCTACGCTCGATGAATTTATATCTTAAAAGTATATAAATCATTCAGTAGAAAAGAAATCATACAAACAATAATCATTATGTGTTGTAATTTTCACTCAAAACGAGATATTTACCATGATATATGAGTTTTTCTGCTTCTCGATATTTCGGCACAGTTGCATGCGCCATGATCACGAGATAAACTGAAGCAGAAGC
Source organism: Lampropteryx suffumata (assembly GCA_948098915.1). Lineage (NCBI taxonomy): Eukaryota > Metazoa > Arthropoda > Insecta > Lepidoptera > Geometridae > Lampropteryx > Lampropteryx suffumata. The sequence continues at coordinate 14,147,275 of OX402557.1, read as the reverse complement.
AGAAAAACTCATATATCATGGTAAATATCCCGTTTTGAGTGAAAATTATGTGCAAAACCAAGATAGTTTTAAAAGTTATATTATGTGTTGTGTTGGTATAGTAGGTACCTACTATAATCAAATTGTTCGCAATCAAAATTATAATAATAGTTTAATTAATTTCTAGAAATACAGGTACAATACAATCCAATACATGGTTTGATCTTAAAATATTGGCGCTGGCTTGTACGTAATGTTTAGACACAACCTACTCTAAGTCATGGAGACTTGTGTTGTAGATCCTGCTGTCCTTCAAGGGTCTTTACAATTCGTACCCATATCATCCTCGTAGTTTAAGATGAGGAAAGTATGTACATACATAACTATTTCTTATGTTACGAAAATATATGAACTTTATGATATTATAATTACAAGTTCTTAATGACTAATAAGATATTGAAATATGTAATATCAAAATAAGTTTGTATATTTAAATTCTAGGTAAAATACATTTTGTCAGTAGCATGTATACAAAAACAAACTATATATCAAAACGAGTATGGCCCTTCATATACATAAAATTACCTGAATACTAATATTTATTATGAAATCAATCTGAGCATGTAGAAGCATTTTGATGTAGAATATTAATTAATCTCATGGTTTCCTAGTGTGCATAACATATATGTTAAATTTAGTTTTTATTCAATTGTTTTGCGGTCATTTAACATTTTTCAGTATTTTCCTATGGATATTACTTAATTTCATTGAGAGCATAGCGTAATATTAAGTTTTCGTTTTTATTCTACTGTTTTGCTGTTAATAAACACTTTTATTTTCATCTAGATTATAGTATCTGGTCTGAATCTGGGATCAAAAACCAACAATACCGAATTAAAAAAAACTACACTGTTTAAAACGCATCGCAGTCGCTTCGCAATGTTTGAATAAGGCTTAATATTGGGACAATAGGGATGCTAAATTGTTTTAATAGACCCGCGGAATTTTGAGAGTCATTATTGTATTGTGCCTATTGAGCCCCTAACACCTGGTTTAGATTGTTATCATGAAGTGCTTTAATTAAAACACGTATCGATATTATTGATCCATTTGATAGTGGGAAGATTTGAGTCTTTGTTTTGATATGAGTATCGGTTTTGTTTATGCATCTGTTATAATTCATCATAGATATTTTTATACCAACGTAGTGGGTCTGTTGTTGCATTTTCTAAAACGAATTATATATACCATCACGGTTCTTTTCATTATAGTGCAATAAAAAAATGTCAGTAACAATTTTATTAGTTTAGGTTTTTCCTATCAAATGTTCTAATTTGTGGTCCCCACGGTAGCTTTACATTAACATTGAGACATAGGAAAATTGTGCAATCTATAAGATTCATTGGCTCTCCATTAATTTAAATATTGAACGGGTTAGTTTTTTGCATTAAGTAAAAATTTATTTACAGAGAACGAGCTAAGAACGAACGAGTATTGTCAGCAAATAAAACTATGTCACATATATATTTTATAACAAAAGACAGATTGTTATCTTGGCAGATGCTTGTATTGAATAAAATATGCACTTTCAAATGCAACAAAACCACTATCATTGTCTATTTAAATCACTAAAGACATTGTAATGTTGTAAAGTTAAATATCGATTAAGCTTAAATTAATGACAAACCCGAAAAGGTAACGATAAAGTAAAATCTAACCTAGCTGTCGCTCGTTTAAAATGTTAAATTGTACTTTAATAAAATTTGGTGTTTAGGTTAGTAATAGTTGTTTCTAAGCATCAGCTAGTGATGGTATAGGTATGGTATGCGGATAAATCCAACTCGCAGCATATTTTCACCGTCACATATCCAATCTTCCAGTACTACGAGGTTTCTATCTTTCAAAGGAAACGGCTTACCTGACTTGAGGCAATTTCTCTGCCCACTGGTTACGGGCAAAGGAAGCTAAGCCTTCTAAGTCTTTGTACTGGGGCTTGTAAGGGTTAAGTTACACAATAAAGTATGTTTCAGCACTATGTCAGTATAAAGTATACGCAAAATGATCGTCCATCTTCGTATGAGTCAGTGGTCAACCCTAGGGATGGAAATTATCGATAGATAGATAAATAAATAAATAAGTAAATATATATAGTTAGACAATACACACAATACCATCTAGCCCTAAAATAAGCATAGCTTGTATTTTGGTGATCAGATGACCGATACAATACTTATATGTTTTTAAATACATACAATTATGATACTTTATAACACCCAGACACAAAACAAGCACACAAATGTTGGTCCTAGAACCCTCAACGCACAGCGCAGAAGACAGCTAATAGCTACTACTAACTGAGCTGACAGACCATAAATATAATAACTCTTATTGACTACCACACGGATTTACAAACACAATTATTTTACAATTAAAGGCGGCCATGGGCGGCCATGGGCGGCCTTATTGCTAACAATAATTTCCTCTGCGAGGAAATCTTTGGATGGACCGGACTATAATTAAACTGAGAAGGAGCATGTTTGATGTAGTGTTTATATATAATTGTATATGTACTTACATAAATAAATACTGATATACGTAAATTAAATCAATATGTACATACAACACAGAAATACTTAGGTGCAACAGCGCGACAAGTAATGTTTCATGACTATGTTTTTAAAGATTTTGAAGGAGAAAGAATTGGCCTTTCTGATACTCGTATCTACAGGCAACAAGTTCCACAAGCGGACATATCATTGGATGCTGCTCTTATAATACCGAACATAAAATGTAATTATGTTGCTGATATTATTTTCGTAGAAATGGTCTCAAAAATTTTTTTATAAACTAGTTAATTCAAAAAATATATGAAACTGGTAAGCTTTGTAAAGCACGTGATTAAACGGTACAAAATAATACAATTTAAAACCTACTGGATTTGGTGTAGGTTTTTAATTAAAAAACTTAGTGTGTGATTGGATAAGACGTTTCTGAATAAATAAAAATGATCCCAATAATAATATAGGCATTATTTTAAATTTTTCTAGAATGCGATGCTGAGGCGTGTGATAGTATAAAGTTCAGCCCTGCAGTGAACGAAATGAATGTCTGGTTTGCTCTTTCGTGGTCTCTACTAAATATAAAATGGCTTCTTTTATTGATGCAGGGTATCTAGGTTCACTGAAGTGAGAGGACCTCATTATTTTAACACTTCAATATCCATGAGCGCTTCTATTTTTCTATGATCTCTATCATCAGCCTACTTTGAAACCAGTTGTTAATAAAGTGTTGTTTTCATAGAAGGTTTGCGTCTATTATCTACGATATATCTACTGATATTTAGTGATGCGGTCTTATGTATGTATAACACGCATATCTCGTAGCCTATTAGCATTATAGAATAGTCTCCCAGGTTAAGCTATTAAAAAACAAACATTTCTTATCTCAATACAACCTTCTAGGTAACGGATTAAAACATAGCCAGTATCAGGAGAGAGTCTTTATTTACTTACCGTGTTCACACTGTATAGTGTAGGAGCCTAGTTTACCTAGAAACCGGTAACCTAGTTCCAAGCGCGGTGCACCTTCACAAACATCATTTAAATATCAAATCAGTCGCTCGGATTCTCGCTCGGTTATGATCACAGAATGTTTGATTTTCAAGTTGCTCCTACTAGAATGAAAAGCTTTGGTTAATTTTTGGGCCTAGATGATGCTGATTCAAGGTGTGCAAACATTTATTCGACTTTAATTCATTCAGAGACTCATTGTGACTGAAATCTAGAGGAAATAGACTTAAGGAACTCAGCTATAAATGCTGGTCCGATCAAGTCTCCATCAAACCACCGAACGCTACAAATGCATAATTGGATTACAAGATTATGGTAAGGAGTCGCGATCCTCAACAAGGAATCACCGATTGAGGACGAAAAGACTGTTACGTCTGCGTTCTTTACCGATCAAAGCGCAATCATTGCAAATAGAGTTTAGATACTTAAAGGATTTCCTACTTAGGAGCTGTCTTTCCGGTAGAAAAGTATTCGTATTTCACGTTTTTTTATGATCATAGTTTTTTGATAGTTCACTTTAAACTAATAACAATGGAATTAAAACACAGATTCTAGCAGTTTTCTTAACAAAAAGAAAGGCAATAACCTCAGTGTTTCCCCGTGAACTTAAGCAACAAATTACAGAGAAGCGAAACCGCCAACGTGATTAAGGACAGCGGTTAGAGTGATAGAACTTTACCCGCTAATAATGCTTAATTTGATGAGTTTACTGTGAAAGTTGCCAAACGGAAATACACGTAAAATTGCTAATGTTTTATTGAATGTAATTGTACTTGTATTAGCTGTATGACCTCTACGCATTGCAAGACAATGAGGGAATCTAATAATAAGGTTCTATTTGTAAACTGTTTTTTAATGTCCTAATTTTTTGAGTTCCTTAACCTAAAAGCCTCTGTCCTGTCTTAACTAGACCGACAGCATGCCGTGTTATCCGAATCTTAAAAGTGCTTAAATATTATAATTCAATAAAAAAATATTTGTGAACAATGCAAACAACAAAATCTAGCCCCAAACTAATGCTTAGATTTTGTTGTATGCATGTTGTATTATGGTGTCCAAAAGACTGATAAGATACTTAAATACGTTATGATACTTTATAACACCCAGACATAGAACAAACACTTATGTATACAGGGCAGAAATCAGACTACTACCAACTACTACCAACTGCGGACAGGTCAATCAAATATAGGTACTTACTATTATGACCGCACTGAATCTCACCTAACCTAGTAGATTTTAGAAATACTAGCACGCTTCACACATAAGCGTTCCTGTTACCCGTCAAATTAACAGGAAGCTAAAAGTAAATACAGTAGCTAACAAAGGAGTGTTATCTAAACTTCAACACTATCTATTTCCAACGCGATAGATAAGTGACATTCTTTATTTCACTTGTCAACTACAAATCTCCGAGACCCACCCCCATGTCTGCCATGTGTCGAGCAGTCACATGTTACGGAGGGATACATACTATGCGTATCTTCGTCTAGGATTTATCAAGGGACAGCCTGTAGCGATTATGGATAAATTATCATTATCCAATTTGTCTAAAAGGTTTATCTACTTACTTCGTAGTTTGTATATTACATAAAGACTTTTCATTTCTTTATGTTATTTATTCAAAATTAATAAATTACGCATCTTGTAATTCATTATAAGGTCAGATAGACGTGACACTGTCTGGGACTTTGACCGCGTTGCATGGTTTTAAGAGTAAACTACCTGATTTCTCTCCATACAAACGACAAACGATCACTCCACGGTCTGATATTGAACAACCTAAATTAATAGTGATTACAATTTTCTCGTCTTAATCTATTCTCATATTGCAACAGAATCGTAAAAAAAATATCGGTTTGAAAGATACAAGAATCAAAAAACACGTATATCAACGGAGATTTTAGCGCAATTTTGGGCGTAAATAAATACCATACGAAGTACACAAACTCAAAAATGATTGTAATACAAGCATAGTTTATTTATTCCAGAGCTCAAGTAACTTTATTTTGAATAAATACATTCAGTAGTTATTTCATGTGACCACTGCAGCTGAAAATCTGTTTATGATTTTTAAGTTATTGTTTTATTGTTTTTTAGTAGAAAATAGTAAAATCTAATCAATAGATTAATCATACTATCTCCTTACTGCTCATCACTATCGTGTAAGTCTACCTCTTTTGTACTTAATGCTAGGTGAAATAGCATGGATTTAAGCTGTGCACATCGCATCGCATGTGATACATCGCACTTTTTTTTCTTTTATCTTATTTATTTAAAGGAGTTTTGTTTTATTTTGGAGGAAAAAAAAAAAACTCATTAGGTACATCGCACTTAACGATACATTAGTTTTGCCGACTAGATAGTCTAGTCGGCAAAACTAAAAAAGGAAGTCTAGGTACCCCTAGACTATAAAAGGAAAATACATATTGTTATATCTCTATGAGTACCTAGTCGTTGTTTCTTATCGCTTGAACTGCGGTTCGGTATGATGTCCTATAAATAGGTCCATTCGATGAGACAATACGATTCAATCCACAAAGAACAATGTGCGCATTCAAATGGTAAGGACGGTCCGGTCTTGATGTGCAGAACAAAATAATAGGTCTGTTGAACCCTTGGTTCATTCGCCTTGCTGGTTCGTTCTTGGTCACTTTATACTAGGTATTGATCAACTTTCAGTTGCTCCCTCAGTTGAGACATAAGCCTGCTCTCGAACAAGAGTGATTGGGTTTTAACTGACCACGCAAACACGAAACACAATTGATGGATGATCTTTTCTGAATGTCTACTTCATGGTCATGCTGGTTTTATCAAAGTCTTCACCGTTTTAAACGCAGTAATGCCCACATTTTTTATAGAGATAAAATAATAGTTCACGCTCGTTACAGAGAAAATAATGCAATCGTTTAACTTTTTTAGCCGTTAGAATAATATTTATTTATTAGGGTGCTAGTGTCAACAAAAATTGGATGTCAAACCCCCATCAAGTTATGTCAGCTCCACCTGTCAACCTCAAAAATTCTTCTGATCTTTATTTGTTCACCAAAGCATGGTGTTGCACCGAAAAGGCTGAAAATGTGTTGTGACTACAAGAGATACCGTCAAATCACCCTAAAAACTGGTGCTAACCAAGGTTAAGATTCAGATTTTACGTAGCTTTTCCCAATTACATATATCTCAGTTTCTTGAGGATAAGCCTGTAAGTGAATAGAATAATGCTTTTCTAACCCTTCAAGTTATAACAATCAACTATTGTTTTGGAAAAACTTCAATATTTTACTAACAATATTAGTACTGGGTAACTTTTTGAAACTTTAATTACTTATGCATAACCTTTTAGAACCACTTATATTAGTAGACTCTGTAATATCAGACCTAACTTAAAGAGCCCGAAGGCAGTTTAAAAGCTCCACTTAGTACATAGTACTTGCCTACCTAGTCCAGTTCATTGACATGGTCGTATTAACCATCATTATTGTGAAACTGGATCGCATAAAGTATACACCTACGACTTTACCAAATAATTGAAGCGTACAGAAGCGAAATTCGCACACCGAAGATGAAAAATAATAAATGGAGATCAATAACTAAACAAAACATTGTTACAAAAATAAGATTATTGTAACGGAAGCTTGAATGTACCAATCAAGCGTTTTTCGCGCTGTACAATCGTTATAATTGAATAAAACGTACAATATTAAAAAAAACCATGAAGCTTAAACCGCTTTGATTGTTTCTTTTTTGTTGGTAAATTTACTGTTCTATTTTAGGCACCAGCATTTAATATAAGTCTGATTCATGGATACCTAATCAGAGTAATTTGAGATGTAGGTACTGGAAATGGGACAAACTGATGAGTCTTTCAAAAATGAGATGTCAGCTGTCAAAAAGGCTTACATAATGTATAAGTTTATGCAAATTATTCTGCAGTTTTGCTTCTGTACGCATGTATTAGTATTTTCATACCTACGTTTATGACTGTCCCGCAATCAAGTGTAACGACTTATGAACAAGCGTATGACATGGCTTGATCTCTGAATTATTGATGGCAAGGTAGTTATCATAAATTAGAACTTGGTTTTCTAGGAACGGTAACTAATAGTTAAAGAGATCTAGTATAGTCTGAATTTTAATCAGAATGAGCTTTTGATTGCAGCTATGTCTTAACTAACAGAGTGACGAACAGACAGAGTGTGCCAAGTTACAACAAGCAGTACCAGTACTTCTAGCAGACACTACTGTCATATTAGCTCTATGCCTTATAATAAGAGGATAAAAAAATATTTGACATAAGTGATATTTTTTTGTCAAATATTGTCTCTTACTCAAGAAAAATGTCAGAACCTCTTTTATGAGAAAACAGAACAGCTTTTAAACGGGTAATCTTCTCTATATTCTCTCTTTCTCTCACACACATACACAACCACGCGCACACAAACGCACACAAACACACACACATCTTTCTCGCTGTGACAACTAAGTTCTTAGTTAGTTCTAATATTATGTAATATTTAATATATTACAATAATTTCGTATTATTATGATAACTTGAAAATAATACCTATACTTAAAATGCAACAACTCCATACTGAAATGAGCTCTCAAACTAAAAGTCTCAAAAACTTAAACAAATTTTTCTGCATCGAAGCGGGTAAAAATGTTCATACCACACAGATTGTTTATTACATTTTCACTGTTCATAAAACGGATTCAATAACACTAATGTGCATAAAATACGAATAAAAGGCGGAACGAACGAGTGTTTTGATTGATTCAGGTGCACTTACATAAGTATGTGGGTGGAATAATTTGTAACTTGTGCTCCTGGGAGCGGGGACGTCTGTTGCGGGTTCGAATCGTGTGGATATGCCTGGATGAGGTTAAACTTTAGTAGTACGTCGCACGAATATGAAGGAAAAAAAATGGGGGGTGGGGGGCGGGGACCCCTCTCCCCCCTGGTACCACCCCCATACTAGATATTGCCCCGTTCTCGAGATATTTGAATAAATGTAACCTAACCTCAAAAAAAAATATTCTAGTTTAAATTACCAGTCCAGATGTAACATACCAGTCCAGATGTCCAGTAGATCAGCAAGGGTCAATCGTGAAGGCAGAAAATCGGTGTCCAGTGTATAAGCGTAGGTCAATCGTGTAGGTAAACAAACAAGGTCCAGAAGATAAGATAAACCAAACAACCAAAGTCGTCGAGAGAAGCCATATGTCAAAAACATCGGTTTTTTACGTATGGCGCGATTTGGCGCGGTTACAGTGACACATGACAGGTTTTTTACGTTTCGTTCGCATCAATTTTGCACAACATGATAAACCACAGACAACAAATACGACAAAGATCAGATATACCGTGACCTTGTATTATTTTCTGGCGCTGCTGCGGCCGCTGCTGTGGCACGCTCGCTACGCTCGCTCGCCTTGCGCGTTTTTTTCTATATTCCAACATAACCTACCTAGTGATAGGTGATAAGTAACCAAGTGAGATATACTTCGACCTTGTATTATTTCCTGGCGCTGCGGCGGCGGCTGCCGCGGCACGCTCGCTACGCTCGCTCGCCTTGCGCGTTTTTTTCTATACTTCAACAGGTTATGTTGAAGTATAGAAAAAAACGAGTGATAAGTAACCAAGTGAGATATACCGTGACCTTGTATTATTTTCTGGCGCTGCGGCGGCCGCTGCCGCGGCGCGCTAGTGATAGGTGATAAGTAACCAAGTGAAGTGAAGATAAGCCAAGGTCGTCGAAAGAAGCCATAACAAAATCACTGACAGGATTTTTACGTTTCGTTCACATCAATTTTGCACACAACATGTTAAACCATAGACAAGAAATACGACAAAGTTGATTATTATTTGTAAATTTTTACGTAGTTTCATCAGATTTATTTGATTTGAGGTTAAAAATGTTTTATTATTTTCTCGAAAACTAAGAATAACCTAATGTTATTAGTAAATATGTAATCAGAAAGCAAAACCCTACCAGATGTGAGTCTTTTCACCCTCCAATTCGTGCGACGCACTACTAAAGTCAAGCCCATTTCACTCAGCATCATCTAGCCCCAAAGTAAGCAGAGCTTGTGTTGTGGGTACCACATGAATGATACACTACTTATACATACATAATTATGAAGATAAAAACACCAAGACTCAGAACTTTTGTTCATCACACAAATGTGTGTCCTGGAACGAACACCCAACCTAACGAAGCACAGACGGTAGAGAGACCAACTGAGCTGGCAGCCAGTCAAGTAGTTTTAGGATATATGTTATAATCAAACATTTGCTAATGTGTTGTTTAAATTTACACACTACTTAGCTTAGTGATTATATTTTTATTTATTTTATTTACACATGAAAACAAAAAGTGTCTTAATTCTATAACTATGAACTTAATATATAACCATAAACCAATTAATGGTTTTCACCAATTATATAATAGAAGTTTATTGTTTTGATCACGGAATAAAGCTGTAGGACTGTGGCTGGAAATTCTCTGCCTCAGAGTCGATAAGACGAGTTGCTATTTTCTATTTTGACAAAGGTGTTAATTACGTTTGTCGATCTTCTTTAATAACTTTCGATTATTCTTCTCCAACATTAGATACTGGAAGCCTACTCTTGAAATATCTGGTTAATATTCTTGCAAAACCCTACTCTTAGCTAGTTTGTTTCTTATAATTTTGAGTGATGGTACTACTGACATAAGTTTTGACAATCGATCTCTTAATCAAACACATCATACGATACTATCATTTCAGTTTGACAATAAAACAAGATTAAATTCGACTGAATCTGACTTACATTTGAACAAATATCTATATCGACTATATCGAAATCAATACGCAGACTAGACGCCACGATTGTCCATAATCGGTCTTCTTGGTAGTTCAAGATATCTTAAAATCTTTGTGGTCAACATCAACAGCAAAGTTTTTATTACTAGAGTAGGTATGTACCAAAACCGTAAACATACCTACCTGATACAATACGTACAAGTCGATAATCATGGATCAACTGTTGAAAATCAGATAGCCACACAAAAAATATTAAACAGTCATATCAATATCAACATCAGCATCATCAAGCATACAGTTCACCATCCCCGATTCAGTATTATGTCTAGTCATCTCTCGAGCCTCCGAGACAGGTTTACATTATTCAAATACATTTGTTTTGACTGCACTATTTGGAAACACCGAAATTTAATCCTCTATCTTCTTACGGATAGAGTTCAAAATGGCGTATATTTTTTTGACCATGGTAGATATGAGTTGTCGTTGTCATGACTAGACAATGGTATGTTGCAACAGAGCATTAGCAAAGTTAGGATATGATAAAACGTCCACTGTATTCTGATGATCTGAGTCTGTTGAATTCAGTAGGTAAATCTTATATTAGGGATTTAGTACATGAATTAGGTACACGAGATGAAATTCTTCTAATCATTCTAAGGTATCATTCTAAGAATGCATGGCCTCATGTCGCTCTGCCCTCAGACAGTTAACCAACACACTTGAAATATATAAATTCTCTTGTATTACTATTTCGTAGTTAAGGTAGTTATAAGATGGATCATGTAAAAAAGCGCTAGGACCAAAACGAGTTTCTTGCCATTTCTTCTCGGGCTTGGGTTATTATGAATTGGCACCTAAATTTACCTAGTCTGTAAGACGTTTCAAAGTGATCCTTGTGATTGTATTGAATAAAGTATATTTTGACTTTGACTTTGACTATTAAAAAAGTTTATAGAACTCAAGTATTTCAAATAGTTAAATTTAGAAGTCAGTTTAACTCTCGACCATGAGACAACTTAGTTTGACCCCATATTTTACAAAACATGTCTTTATTATACAGTTCTGAACTTAAATTAGTTTTATTGCTGCTCTTGCTTCCATTACAAGCTAATCTAGCCAGGAGATCTGAAGACGTATAAAAGATTTAAGTTCGTTTAAAGAACATTGAAAAGTTCAGTGATAGTAAAATCTGAGCTGGTTTCCAGTTGCTTCAATTAGGCTTAAAAGCCTAGACTTAATTGCACGATTGGATACAGAGTGAATTTGCATCAAATAGGTTAGATAAAGTACGGATTGGAAGAACCATTTCTTCTAATCTGCGTGAAATGAAATCCTTATCCGTGCCTTATAATGCCTTATAATTAAATATTTATGTAAGGCTATACATGTTGTTCTAATGTCAATAACATTATAATGACAAAAACAGACAAAACATCATTATTGACATATCAATATAGACAATGCATATAACAACATCTATCCCCAATCTAAGCATAGCTTTTATTATGGTGACCAGATGACTGATAGAATTGTATTAAAAATAGTAAATTCGTAAAGACTAAATATTAAATAAGTAAAGACTTTCAAATCGAAATTAAAAAACTGCTGTGTGTCTAGGATCTATGTAACTAGTAATTTACATAATAAAAATAAAATAGTGATGAAATTAATTTAACTATCTAAAATATTCGCTGAAATGTGTCCCTGAAAACATTTCGTTTTAATATCCGCAGGGTGTACACAAAGGTGGTTTAGAAAAATATGATATTCGTATTGGAAACACGAGACCGATAAACCGATGACAGGCAGCCCGACCGCAGAATACTAATCGAGAGATTTGCCAGTGACCGCAACCGATGAAGTTGCTATATAGCCCATTTTAAAACAATGAAGTCAAAAGTTACGAACAGTTTATTTTTATTTAATTGTATTAGTAGATAGAGCTCATATAGTTTATTTTAACTAGAACTCTAGAGTTCTAGTTAATTCTCAACTTATAACTAACTTAACTTAATAAACAGTTTTTTAATTACAAAAATTACAAAATTTCAATAAACTAAATTTAAATCCAACTAAAAATATCAAAACAACGATAAAAATATCTCAAAAAACAAGTAAGACTTTAATATGGTTTTTGGGAATTCAAAACCTTTTGAATGACAAAATACTCATAAAGACATTGAGAACAACAAAAAAAAATAAAAGCACAACCATTATTTCCATTCTCAGATTAAAATAGTAAAATTATTAGAATCACATCGAAGGCATTACACAAAAACGGGAGACGATCAGATAAGTATCCCACAATAGAACCACGACATAAAGACATCATATCATTCTACGACAATAAATTTAGGTAACGCGGTTTAATATTACACAAAAGATTGAGGTTTTTCGAGAATCCCAAGTTTTTTCAAGAGCATTTCGAAGTTTCACGTCCCTTTTGTACAATATGGGAACAAGAGGAGTGATCAAAACAGGAAAGTTTTGTGGTAGGTATACAATTTATAGTTTTTGTTTGCTAAATGTCAGTTGTCGAATAAAAGCATCTTTGTTGTAGATGTTGATGTTGATGTTGTTTTTATAGAGTAGAAACAAACTTGTAGAATGTTTTTTAATTCAGTATTTAGTTTATTTAAATCATAGCATTTTAGCGAAGATTTTTTTCTGAATTTACTCCGCAGCTTATTGATGACAGAAATATATATCTAATTTAATATAGGAAATAAGTTGTATAAATATATATTTTCTTTCATTTAGTCAAAGTTACAGTAACCCAATTAATTCTGACCTCAAAACAGGTCTGGACTAATGTTTTTAATTAATCTCACTATCCCAAGTCCCAAGTAACTATCACGTTTCATGAACCGCATTGCATATTAATTCATTTTTGGGTTAGTGTTTACCAGCACAATTAACCAACAGCTAAAGATTGTTTAGCTTAACTAGTTCTTTTTGACTGATATTTTCATGCAATTTTATCAGTAACCACCCGTTAATATGATGGTGAATAGTGGCTTATGAACATTATATCAACGAAAAAGTTATTCCCGACGTGTAGCCGGTCAAGTTACGCGTTTAATTTGTCTAGATCGCGTGCTAAGGGACAGCATTAATAAATAATGTTTTTTATCTTGACACCGTTGAGCTCTAGGCAGAAATTCTTACACGTTCCGTTTGCTGAATCAACCCTTTTTCGTTTATTTGATGTTTATACGGTTTAAATGGGTGGAAATATAATAAGCAACCTATATTACACTCTCATTGCATGATGGTTTTTTTTAACCTGAAAAAACGAAATGGATCTGTCTAGTTTGTACGCGAACAAAGTAGCGGGGAGTTTACTAGTTGTAAAATACGTAACTAGTAAATTAAAAGAGTAAACAGAAGAAATAATGAATAAACTTAAATACAATAAAACTTTAATGGTAACAATACCGACAATACTCGTACAATAGAGACTAATAGAATTGCCTTTGGTTATAAAAATGATAAACTGCAATGCTTGTATTTTAAAGTCGAAATGGACATACGAAATGTGCATTTTATAAAATGAACAATAATACCAGCTGCGTAGAATCAGATAGATAAAGATGCCATCTTGATAACGTACCCACATTTTGGCAAATGCATCACCGCGGGATGCCGTCACAATATTTTAGTATCAACGACTGTATCTGTACATGTGGTCCAAGATATTTCTTTATTTGCTCCGATTTAATAATACTCTTTTTGAGAATTGATATAGCATTAGGGCTTTACTAGTTTATTAAAAATAAACGCACCGGTTTGTGATTCCCCTTTTTTACAGCCAGTTTAATAAATTTAGAAGCACTTTGAGAAAAGCTTCTTCTAGATTGATATTCAAGATATAGTTGCCTCAAAAGCTTGTACGACATACTCATCAAATTAATTATAAAACAAAGTACCTACTCCTATCGAGCTACCAATACTGAGATCAAGATCAAAAATGTTCATCAGCTGACTCATCACATTCGTCATGTCAATCGTCATTAGCCACTAGACAGCGTTCGAAACTCCGGTCACAAAATACATAGCTAAGTTACAGCTAGAATTTTAAATATATTATGTTCAAACAAAACAAACGTAGACAATGATGCAACGAAAGTACCGGTTATGCTTTCAAACAAGCGTGTACTCAAAGAAGCCACAATCGCTCTCCAATTCCCACTTACCTCACTCGAGCTCCGGCAAAAACTGAATACACGACTCAAGCGTACTCGAGTGACGAGAAAAAAGCAGCCAGGTGCCTACCGAAAGCGTTCATTGTTCCTGCGAACGAGAAAGATTAATAAATCTCTAGACAGAGGAGTATATCAGAGGCCGATCTTGCGGGATGTAAGCTCACAGGACGTGTTATTGCAAGCCCATTCACATGCCACAGTTAAGGCAAAACATCCCCTTTGTCATGACAAAGGTATCGCGCAAAGAAAAAGGGGCTCTATCGACGATCTGCCTTATCAGAGTCGGTTCCCTTCCGCGAGGTATCAATAGGAAAGTCTGGGGTTTTAATGCGTATCTAATTCCCCAAGCCGCAATAAAGTACGCGGACTCCAATTTAGTTGGAACATAAAGTTTGAGATATAAAAGTTTTTGAAGGAGCAGTCAAACTACTAGTAGGAGTAACCTTAATCATTCAGATGGTGGTATTTTGATCCCGAAGTCAGTTAGTGCTAGATATTAATCGATTTTATCTTAAAACAATTTATAATATACGAAATCAATTAACTAATACAAAACCTATAAGTATTTTGATTTGACGTAAACTGCCAATTTATTAATTCAACCGTCATCTCCCATCATAAAAACGTTTTGATTGATGCCTCCTCGATTGATGAAGCTAATTGCTAATATTTTCAATTTAAACTCAACAAAGTAGAGGTAATCAAAATATTGAGAGAAAAAGCAGCTGTCATTCTATACGTACCTAACACCTAAAGATGTGGGTACACGAGCGCAAAAAGCAATGACATAAGCAAAACCAAGCGTGCTTCATTACCTACATACGATTTCCAAGATCATTCACGCATCTAAAATTGCTGAATTAACCGAAAATGAAATGACGTTTCGTGATTGATGTTTGTCCCGCGTTCTCTATACTTATTAAGCTTCGTTCTTTTTTGCTTTCTAAACATCGAATATACACAATACTAACAATTGGTCCGATCAAACGGCGTATTAAGTTCGCTTGTCAATTTAACTATCGGTTTCTCTAGCCCGTCACAAATCACATCGATTCTTCCTAATAATATTTTACCTTACACCGATAGATTTGGGGTATATTTTAGTATGGCATTGTGTCTAGGAAACGTTTCTAGAAGGAGGTTATTGTCAGTATCATTTATGAGTTATGATTTATGACCGATGACTTCCAACGGGTTTTAGTCTCGTGATAATCTTATTCAACCTTGCCTCTTGTGGGGTTCACAATGCTACCTAAATTAGCTACAGCCTTATCATAGGCTGTTTATTTCGATGTTTGAGAACTTAAGAGGTTTCGTTCGAAGAGGTTCGAAGTCGTGTGTGGTAGGTACACAATCAAGGTTTGACATTTGACAGTGGACAGGCATTTTTATTAACAAGATTATTGTTTTCATAACCAATGAACCGAGTGAGATTCCAGGATTAATGGTTTTATAATTAAATATTTGTTTATACATTAATTCATGCCTGTCGTTTTGTTATATTTTAATCACAGAAGCTTTAAAACCATTTCAGTGTTTACTCACTACTCATTACGGATCAGTGACCGCGTGATGATAAATTTATACAATTGGTCAATTCCTTTTACTGTTAATTATAATAATTTTGATTTTATTGTTGAATTAAGTTTAAAGTTTTCTAAAGTAAATATTAATATTTCGTGATTTTTTTACACAACAAGGTAAACAAATATGCTCATGGCTGTTATCCCTAGCTTTGCTTTATACATCATTTTTGATCATAGTTAATTAGATCTTTGATGATAAATCTAAGGACAGACTGTAATCAGACCTCTAAAACCTGTAATGTGACGACCTCTGTGGTGCAGTGAGCCAAGGTCTGGCTGAGACGCAAAAGGTTGCGGGTTTTTTTCACTCCGCGGGACAAATAGTTGTATGATTTGCAATTATCTCAGGTCTAGGTGTTTCTATGTATAATATGTATGTATTTACAAAAAAAAGTATATAAGTAGTATATCAGTCAAGTGGTACGCATAACACAAGTTCTGCTTACTTTGGGGCCAGATGATGATGTGTGAAATTTCCGGCGTTATTATTATTAATGTTTGAATTAGGCGTATATTTTTCAGAATAGTTAGTATTTCGTACGTGAAAAGTTACAAGCCCTATAAGAATACTAACCGATGAGATACCTTCGATCTTTTAGTTCTAGGGGGTACCGGTTTGCTCACGATCTTTTCCGTTTGAGATCAAGAGATTTTATAACAAAATTCAAACATTAACAAATTACTATCAACCATTATCTGAACTCATGATAATGCCTTAGTTTTGTGGTACTCCACAAAAAATAACTAGGAAAAATACATAAATTAATAATACCTCGACAAAAAGACAATATCCTCGCTGAGATTTCAATAGAATACTCACAATATGACAATTCTAATAAAACGCATGAGAAATGATTCAAGCGCCCGTATTTTTGTGACAATCTTTTTCCTGGCGACGGGATCGATCCGTCTTATGAGACAAGCATACGTCCCTTGAGGCTTCATAATAAAATAGTAAAAAAATCGTTCTATTCTTCAACCCTACCATTGTGGAGGCTCGTAGCAAGTACCGATTAGTCGAGAAAAGGGATAAAATCTAAACGATGTGGTACGTAACCGGTAGAATCACAGTATAAGCTGATTTCAGTAGCGCAGTACCAGCAATCATAGTCAGTTTGTTTCATCTAAGCTCCTAACGCTTACTCTTAAAAGATTCCAAAACATTTCATTCCAAACTCCACATTGGTTTACGTAGTTTCATCTATTTCACGTAAATGCGTGAGGAATCAGGTATTTATCTGTAACACTGCATGTAAACCTGTACTATGTTTTAGTTCTTAGCAAGATTTTATTGATAAGGATACAGTCATCTATTATGTTGCTTACGTGCTTATACTCGAAGTAGCGTCAACTAAGTCAACATTAACTCAAGCTAAGCCATTTGAGAAGGTAAATGTCAACCTATCTCGTAGGTATGGTTATAGTTGTAGGCGCAAGTCAGGGTTTACTACTCAGCCTCTTTGGAGTGGTTTTCAGATTGGACGAGATGTTTGGCTACTGGAATGGATTTATTCTGATGGTCTTCCTACGCGTGCACTTTGTGACTCACCTTCGAACTTCACACGTTCTATAATGATGATAATAAATATTTTATAGACTTTTAAACTGTATTTCCTTTTTAGGTCGACAATAAGATACCAAAATAACTTGATGATTTTGTATTGTCCTCCCAGTGTGATTGTTTATGAACATCTAGACTCCATTTATTCATCTTTAGCTATAAAAGATCTTAACCTGACTGACTGACTGACTGATTCATCATCCCCGAGCCGAAACCGCTGAAGCTAGAAAGCTGTAATTTGGAAGGTAGCTTCCTTTTACAGCAAAACCACCCACTAAGGCGGGATTTTTTTAAATTCGATTCAAGGGGGTGAAAAAGAATGTATGAAAATTTTTAGCGCGTGGTGCGATTTGCTTGAAACTTGATATGAATAAAGAGACTGCAACATAAATGGACACGTTTCAGGATTTTTCAAAATAACTCTAAAATGGGGTATAAAAGTTTGTATGGTAACTTTTTAACGGGTGGTGTGATTTCTTAGAAACTTTGTTTGGATGCTTAAAATGCAAAATAAATAGACACGTGTTTCAGAATTTTTCAAAATAACTCTCATAAAGGAGTAAAATGAAATGTGAATGTTTGTATGGAAACTTTTTAATGGGTGGTGGGTTTGATTGGTTTTAAACTTATTAATAAATTATGGCAAGGAGATAAATTGCTTCCTGGGAAAGATTTAAGCTACAATTCCTTTAAAAAAATGCGGATGAAGTCGCGAGCAACAGCTAGTTATCTATATAAATCTAACGACAACACTTTTAACAAGTTTTTACCAAATAGCACTTAAAACTATTGTGTAACTAAAATGTCTAGCAAGCGGATGCCGTAATGCTCCGTAAATATATTGATTGTTTTGTTGTGTTTACTTAAGACGTTCTGGTTAATTAGTCGGTTTAGACATAAACTTTCCACGCGCTTAGCGACGAGCAGAGCGTGATTAACTAAGAGCAATTTCCAAAATAAATTTAAGTGTTGTAAAACCTACGTTGTTCTTCTTAACTATATATTAATTAAGAAGAACAACGTAGGTTATTGGCAACGACCAACGGCATATCGTAGAACCTAAAACGTTCGAAGACATTTGCCAAGTTCACGAAATGAGTTTTATAGCTTTTTGGTTTGAAACCACTGATGAACTACTCCACAGATTATGTTCTCGAACAGAGTCACAGTTTTCAAAAATCAAAATCACGTCTGAAACGTGAATTTCGTACTATTATACCCTCAAATTATTTTTTATTTTACGTATGTAATAAAACCTTTTGTTATCTATTTATGTTCACTCACTGTACGCCTAAAAGTGCTCTATAATGTTTTACGTGTTTAACACTAATTTTCACCGAGACCCAACGCAAAACTACAACAAAATTATCCAAAAGTATTTAATAACTTTTTTGAGAATTAGGCTCTCAGAAGCTATGATGCTTGCTTGACGCTCTGCTAATAAAAAACGAAGGCCTTGCTGTCTTGGCCCCTATTAAATGCAGTGGTCCGCATCGGCTGTCTTTAGAAGCGTTGAAACATCCTGTTTTAATTAATTAATGTTTAAAACGAATGTTGTAGGTTTACCTTTGGTACACATTTCACGAAGATTCGTGGGGTTTTTATTGCCATTAGTATAAGATTCAAATGAGCGTACTAGATTAATATATTACTTCATAGGATTTGAATAAAAATAGCCTTTAGTGTAGTTCCTAACTTGAACAGATAATTAGGTTTAAGGAATTTAACACAACAATACATGCATCACATATTTTTTGTCATATTTGAATCAATATGAATAATTTTTATTTCATTTCATTTCGTTTATTAAAAACATTACATCTAACATTACAGGTTAGACCTTATACAATAGAGTAGTCACAATAGAATTCACACTGTCATAGGACAAAAAAAATATTATATCACACAATAAACAAATAATAATAAGAAAATTCAATCAAATAATTACAAAATAACAGTATCAAATCTTTATACAATAACTCTAATTAAAAGTGGAATATGTCAATGGTCACCGCCACCAGATTTAGCACTTGTATGGTCCGTATCAGTGGTGCCTTGCCTACTAGGTTAGTACTTCCACGAGGCACTCCGAACAGAGGAGGACGCCTGCGACGCCCAATATACTCGTCCGGTACGCACAGTGTCATCATCTCCAACATGGTCGGATTGGATATCATCCAATCCGACCATATATAGCTAGCGCTATATCCCTCCTAATTTCCAGCTTGTTGTATCAACCCATACCCAAAACGAATAAAGTAGTATAAAATAATAAAGTCGTTCTTGTCTAGTATGTATACTCGTAAAATAGCAACTATGCTTGCAATACTGAAGCAGGTTCACATAGTTTGATCCTCAGTTCAAGCTTATAGCCACAGGTTTAATAAGTGAAACTCTAGCCGAATTTGTTTAGATTTTTATATTTTTCAATAAGCATTTCAAAAACTATCTGTGTCTTTTAGGAACAATTATTAGAGTGCAATTCTATAAATTATAACATAACATGTAAAAAGCAAATCAAAATTAAATTGCAGGGCAAACTTTTTTTGCTTAAAAACAAATTAGTCAGAACTCATTGCTATTCGTTAAATTGAGGTATATTGAGGATATATATTTCCTACCTATTTAATAAAACTTGTTTTTAATCAATTACCCCCATTTGCCAACAAGCTTTTGCTAATTTCAAAGAAGCATTTCATGCGATCGGAAAACCAAAAAAAGTCAATTAATTAGCCAAGAGAATTTATATAATAAAAAATTGCTGTCTTTCCTTACAACCTCACTGTATAGTGTAGATACATTAACAAGTATCGGGTTTCCAACACTGCGATGGGTACAAAGATATTGACTTTTTATTTATTGACATTTTCTAATGTGCTGCAGAGGCGATTCATCATGCTGGACCTCGATTGTCACAGCTCTACTGGAGTTCAGCTTGTTTACTAGTTTTTATTGGCAGCTGTTATTACAGACCCTTTAAAGTCAGGTTAAATAGAAAATGTCTTTACTAGTTTATACTTCTTTAATAATCCACTTAAATAAAAATAAATTATTATATCTATAATGGACTCTCGGGAAAGGACTAATAATGCTAATTGTAGGTAACTAGTAGATACACCTGAGTAGGTGTACTTAGTATACACCTTTATTTCTATCTCTTATGGTGTGTGTCAAATATGTTTAGACTGGCCTTTTAGCACAGTTGGCTCTGCGTTTCGCGCTGTAGGTTGGGGGTTCGATTTCCACCTAAAACAAACATTTGTGTGATGAGCATAAATCTTTGTTCTTTGTCTGGGTATTATAAAGTATCATGAGTATCTATTCAAATATATATAAGTATTCTAACAGTCCCTTGTCTCCATTATACAAGCTTTGCTTAGTTACTCGTAAGACGGTGATGTGTGCATCGTCCACCAATATAAATGATAAATTATAGAAATAAATGAAAATGATTGATTTTAGTTACAGTTTTTGATTCCAGATTTAGAGCAAGGATTTTACTCAAATCAAATCATTCTTTATTCAATAAAATCACAAGGACCAATTTGAATCGTCTTCTTACATGCTCGTGAATCTAGTTGCCGGTTCCTTCTAACCCCAGTTCAAGAAGAATACTACTACAAGGTAAACACCAAGTTACTTCAGTATGGTAGGCTAAAATTATAAGGAACTACTTCGTATGAGGTAGTGGTCAACTCTAGTGACTGTCAAAGCTATTTCTCCACAAGCTGTGGCTGATATCGCGTCTGATAAACACTCCTCATTGTTTGCTGTACGCATAATGGATTATTGATAAAACGTGTGGGTGTTCTTAAGCTCTCGACCGAAGTAAATCTACTGGAACGTCAATGAACGAAAACATACTGTGTTTCTGAACAAAATGTAGTACACACCGCTTTTTATCGATGAAGCTGAAAAAATAACGGAGCATATTTTAGCTGCGTATAGCCGCTCTTAAAAATTTCGGAATTTAACGTGGCAAGTAGGTAAATTTTTTATTTTTTATTAGACTTAACTAAAAATAATTATACTAAAGATTATTAGTTTTACAAGTTTAAAAAAACACGTTCAATTATTTTCATTTAATAATTTCATTTAAACAGGAAAGTTTGAGAAGCACAGCCCAATATAATGCTTAATGAATGATCACAGGCTGATATTAAGTGGACACAATTTATCGTCTTAATGTAGAAATTTGTGATAAAGCCGCAGCTCCTAAATGGTGTAACAGTAATCTCGAATAGTTAGAACGTATGAACACATTAGTCAACGTTACGATAAAACTTTTTACAGATTAAACGAATAACCAATTCCAAAATTTTTTTAGTCTTCTTACATTTACGCAGAAAACCGAGCTAAACTTTAACACTGGTCTCATTGGTCTTATAGATTTGAGCTTGTAAGTTGTTCCTCTTTCTCTTCGCATAGGTGTCACAGACACAGTAAATGAAAATACGTCCATTTAGCAAATAAATATTCTTTACAGTAGCGTGAGTGTCATCCAAATTGAAGCATAAAACTTTCCGTTATTGTTTGCGTTCCTTTGTACCGACAAATCTGTTTTCTGTGTAAAGGCTTTGTTAAGGTCAAAGTTCGTGATTCGTCTTCTAAAATATTTAGATGAGTTAAAACAGAATGTCTATCGAAATTGATTATCGCTATAAATTCAGAAGGGACATTGCGATTTATTGGTTTTGATAAATGCGCGTTATCTCGAGCACGCCTAATCTGTCTACTGAATTATGTATCGTATCTTTCTCAAATATCCATTTGTAATACCTGACACATGCCTGTACAGGGAGGTACTTGTTGTAGGTAATTTTACTGTTTGATATGCTGTAAAGATAACTAAGCAAAACTGGTGAGCAGCGAGCGTTTGATTAAATACGAATCAATTTTCATCTAAAATTTCAAACTAACAAAAAGGGGAAATCGATAGCCAATATTGCGGAGTAGGGTAAAGTTTCAAGTGAAGTCGGTTGAACTGATCGTGAATTTCCCTCAAGTAATTATCGAAACAATAAACCTAAAATTGGCGCTGAGCGTCCTGGAACTGCGGTCACCGATCTCGACTTTCCACCAATTAGACTTTGCGAGATTTGCGACCCACTTTGCTGAACGGGAATTCATTAAGAGCTATTCAACTTATCACAATATGACTATTAGAGAGCCCATTCATTTTTTAATTAATCAAGAAACGGCGTGGAAGACCCACGGGACTATTAATCTATGGACGGTCGAAGCAACTATGTTCACAGGTTTCCTGGACCGCTTTGATGTTTGCATTTTATTGGTGGAATGGCAGACTATTTGTGTCTCATTTTATAGGAATTTATGTGCAAGCTGAGACGTAGCAAAGGTTCGTAAATTATGAACGTCAAGGCCTGAAAATAATTTTAACACGACACGGGAAACGAAGTCATAACAAACA
Source organism: Lampropteryx suffumata (assembly GCA_948098915.1). NCBI lineage: Eukaryota > Metazoa > Arthropoda > Insecta > Lepidoptera > Geometridae > Lampropteryx > Lampropteryx suffumata. Next base: position 14,124,137 of record OX402557.1, on the reverse strand, counting down.
TTGAATGTGATGAACTTGTTGCTCAACGACTCAAGCTCTAAGAGAAGAGGCTTGTCGAGAGTGTGTTCTTTATAGTGTGAAGACACGCACTAACAAAAGTAGGCATATCTCAAACTTAATCCATGAAAGAAGTCCAATGGGCCAACGTTAGTATGAAAATATTTTTCCGCAAAGGAATAAGCTGGCTGTTTCTTTTTCATTACTAATATGAAATTCAATTCTGAAACACAAACAAGCACGTGCTAGTACATGAAACAATCCAAACTTGTACGGCTCAATCAGCATAGTGTAAGCGAATAAAGTTTCCAATTTCATATATTGAGGTGGGTAACAATTCTAAAATTGGTCGCTCCAGATGTTCATGAGCAAATAACTTACGCCGACTGAAATGAACCCTAAATCTTCACCGGGTGGATGGGTTCCACGCCAAGAATTGAATTTGCCTGGCATTCTCTCACACGTTCCAAGTGTGTTCCGACGCGAATATAGTCTGCCGAGACTTGGTAATGCTCGTTCTGTTACGGAATAACCTTGTTTACCAGATGTAATATCTTTAAATTAGAATAATGAAGTAAACGGCTTAGAGAAATATTGACGTTTATATAGAAAGCGAAACGTTTCTCGCTCGTGATACTGTGATGTGATCTTATTTGTTGCAACTTCTCAAAAAACAATCAATATCAAATTTTGTATCATTAAACGCAAAATTAAGATCACAAGATGAGGTGTATAATTATACGACCCATGAAAACAGGTCTAAAATAAAAGTTTTGACAATGCTAAAACTCAGTTATGTCAACATTAGATAATAAACGACTATGTCTCCTATTAAATACACTCGACCATTCACAGGAGGATGTTAATTAAGCCTCTGAAAGCATTAGTAAAAAGCTTCTAGCCTTTTGAATGAGCTTTCGGAACGACGCATTCAAAACTGATGAAGAGACTTTTTATTCTCCGTAGGTTTAAGTGCATAATTTAGCAAGTATAATACGTGAATAGTTCAAAGCATAATCCTACTAAACCTTAAAGCTATATATATTATATATGGAAGATATATATAGACATTCCAAAACCCAATGATTTTTTTCAGTCGCCATCTAGTTTGGAATAAAACCAATATCGAAAAAGGGGTTAAAGCTATATAAATGATATGATACAAAGTATGTACCTGCATATGTTATTTATTTTACAGCATTAAGTATGAATATTTATTACAAGTCCTGCACGTAATAAAGCACAAAGCTTGTTTAAAATATGATTTTCAATTTAAAATGTATCGCCGCTTATAAAATATCCTCACCAATATGTAGCACGCTCGCATGAGTGTAACTGAGCCTACCTAGACTTGCACGTCGCTCCACAAATCTTTTAAAGCTTTATTTACTGCTGTGCCATTCGATCACGTTCATAAATTGAAAAATATGTAAACGAGACCCCGATATTCAATGTGTCGCGAGAAAAACACGGAGCTGTCACTTTTAACGCGCGATAGATGGCGTGCGGGAGCGCTAACACAGATAAATCGGTCGGAAGGCGCCGGTACATTGCCTTCCTTAACGACCTTTGCTACGGAATCAGTTTAGGGTTAAAGGTGATTTTCTTTGGATGTGTGTGTCGTGACGTCAAAGGATGTTTCAAAGATGATAATATGATTTTGCGGAAAATGTGAAAAAACCTTTGCAGTATACGGTGATTTTGCTCAACGGTGACGATCTCGAAATCTACCTGCTAGTTTTTGTAAGAGGTAAGTAACCGGAAGCTTCACAGATCAGTTTGTAGTAGATCTGTGTTCTGCGTTGCAATTTGAGGGTGAATTCCCACCGAAGACAAATATTTGTGTAATGTTTATTGTACCTGGATTATAAATAAGCAAATGTATATATGTATTTACAAGTGTTATAAACTATCAGTCAACTTGTACCCATATTACAAGCTTTACATCGATTGGAGCTAGATGTTGTTATTTGAATTGTTCACTAATATTTTTTTAGGGTTCCGAAGTCAAGAAAGAACCCTTATAACTATAAGGGTTCCTTCTAAGGCGGACATAGCAAAACTTCGCTATGTCCGTCTGTCTGTCTGTCTGTCCATCCTTAATCTTGCTCTTGTTAGCAGACTATATTTTATCGTGATAACATTTTGCACGTTAATAATGTATTAGTGATCCTTCCAAAGTTTTGAAATAAAAACTAAAAAAAAAAAGTTTTTTTCTCATTGGTGACCTGACCTGTTTTAAAGTTATGCTAATTAGATGGTATTGAGCTTCGGACGCCTTCACTATGCGTGATAACATGCGCTTGGTCAGTTTATTCCATGGAGCCTAGTTCGACAAGTACAATAATGTCAGGACTAAGATAGGTTTAAAGATTTTTTTATTATCTCAAAATAATTTACAATTAATTTAATGAGATATTCAAACAATACATAGGCTTTGTACATTGAGGTTACGTTGTAGATGTAAAATATAAGTAGGTACTTATTACTAAGAATTAGAGTAGGTACAATAATCATGTAGCTAAATGTGGGTATTCTACAAAAATCATTTACGCATTCCAACACATTACTTTACGGGGTACTCCCTGACTGGATATGGCATTGGACATTGAAAACAAAATTTTAAATTCGAGTAATTTAAAAGTTATTTTAGAAGTATTTATTTCTAATATGACTTTATCAGCCTTTTAAATGTTGATAATGTTTTAGAGTGCTTAATTTAATTAGCAAACATTTTTTAACAAGGTTTGTCCGTAGATAGAGTAATTTTATATTATTCGGACTTCTCAATGTCAAGAAAGGAGCCTCTTAGGCGCACTTGAATCCTTTCACCAAACTGGTTACACAATAAGAAGAAGAAGAAGAAGTAAATGTTTTAACATGTTTTTTCTTGAAAGTGATTGGTGTGTGTATATCGTTATGTAATATACAGGTGTAGTAGATGTAGGTGTGTCGAATGTCAGTAATGTTGTTTTGAACCAATAACTTCTTATAGGATGGTAACCGCTTAGTTACGTAACGCGTTACGGCGCCAGTCTGTCTGGCTTCCCTTTCTCACGGATACGGTAGCGGTAGGTAGGTTCCTCCTCTCTTACTCTAACCCACAGTGCTGGTTAGATTAGTTTAAGTTATCAATTCTGTCGGGCGTCACGAGACACATACGTTTTTTTTTATATATAGAATGATGGTTGGTATTAGAAGATACATAGACCTAACACATAAATGTTTTAACAGACATTATAAACTATCTAGATAGATAGATAAAAACTTTATTTGACACAACATTACACAGACACAAAATAAGGTACAAAATTAAATACTAAACTTAATTACTAACACTAAAAAAAAAAAAATATGTACACGAGTTATAACTAACACACAAAGTAGTTAAGAAGCAAGGTAGGTGCAAGAAGGTTTGTGTAGTAGATATGCCAAAATGGACCAGTCACAGCTTAGTGTTACTCTTCGCCATAGTGTATAGATAGAATACCATAGATAGAACTTAGTCCTCTTATACCTTCAAGATATGATTTACAATAAAGCTATTAATATTAGCCCACAGCTACAATAAATAAGTCGCAGACAAAACTATAAAGTTGTCAAGAATGCAACAATAGAGTATGTGAGGGCGTCAGTACATGGTGTTACTAACCGTTACCTAGATTAATGTGCGTGCCACATCGAATGTGAGGAAAGAACTTTGTGGGAACCGCGCTTCGGAGCGCAATGGGAGTGACACATATTGGGGGGTTCATCAACGAGCAAGGAGAAAGACTTGTTGGAACGTCTAATAAGAAAATCATTGTTGCTAGCAAAGGAAAATAAATGAACTGCTTTGAAATTAATTTACATGCCAGTTTCGTTACAAACGTTTTCTTGCTGCAGAGAAAATAATATTCAGCCGTCACTTTATATAAATAAATAATGCCGAACATTTCACACAGCATCATCGGGCTCCAAAGTAAGCAGAGCTTGTGTAATGGGTACCTCATTACTGATATACTGTTTTTTTGTAAATTCATACATTATAATACATTGAAAAGCCCAGATCCGAGACAAATAGCCCGAGTCTGCGTCTCAGCCGGGCCTTGGCCCACTGCGCCACAGAAGTCGTCAATTCAATACAAGGTAGGTCACTTTTGACGTTTCTCCGTGGATATATCCTTTGTAGTGGTTGCCAGCCCGGAAAGTAAAACAAATAATACCCATAATATTGGTCACATTAAAAACAAAATACAAAAAAAGTTTGACTTCATATATTAAATTAAAGTGTAAATGTTAGAGTAGTTTTACTATGCATTTTAAAAAAATAAAAAAAAAGAGATTTTAGAATGACTATATACATATTTTATGCAAAATGATGTGTGCCCTATATTATTTTCCTGTGTGTATTCAAGGCATCTTCATTCCGTCAAGCTATCCTTTGTCTGTGACAGTCCCTTACAATTTGATTTATAGATTCGTGCGTTGAGTTGTCTCCTGCGCTTATTAATGAATTTATTTTAACGCTAATGAACAAGTCGCGTTCGAGACAAGTGAAACTTATTTATCTGGAAATCTTATTCCAAGCATGGTACAAACAGATGCTCTAGTTACGTCGGTAATGTGTATATACCTAAGCATAGATGAAAACGAACATAAAAAATATGTTGAAGTTACATAGGTAATTATACCGGAAACATAAATATAAGGCATTTTTTTATTTTACCGAATGTTATTTCAAAAGCTTTTATTTATCAAATACTTACGGTATTAATTTAAAATATATTCTTGTAAAATAATATCATTTGAGCCTATAAAAATCATGACTATTAAGTTTAGTATATAATAACTTTTGATATTACTTCAAACAATTACAAACTGACTTAATCTATTCAGAAGAGTATTGATCCAATCAGTGTGCAAAGGTCTAGGTTAGAACGGTACTTAAGTAGGTGAAATAACTATACAAATAGATAATAGAACTTTGTCTAGGTTCAGCAACGTGAGCACCTTCTGTTTAGGAGCTACGATGACAAACACACATTATACTCAGACACACAGATACACACTACAAATATTATAACATCCTTCTTTTTCGTCGTTGCTTAAAAAGAGAGAGAGAATCTCATCAAAAAATTTGAAAATCATTGACCGATGGTCAACGATCGAAATACGTTACCTACGCAGTTGTTTTTTGAGCAATTCAAAAACAAAAGTGAGCGCATCGTTCATTTAAATTTTAGTTTCACACGTAATCGTTTGAACGTACCAACACAATAGACTGTCGCTAATAGGAAACAGCGCTGGTAAAGACGTAAATGTTTTCGTTTGAGGAGAAAAGCTAATCCAAACTGTTTGGGATTAGACGCAGCGGATATTACACTCTTTTGTGGACATACTTTGAACAATGATACACGTAATGCTTTGTTGAAAAAGATCAGCTAGGCTTAGACCAGCGTGTTTGAGATCTTTGACTCAGACGTAGGATTCAATTGAATGATTCTTAGAATTAAGATGATGCCTATCTGTCATTCATTTCGACACGGAGAAAAGTTTGCACAACGTAAATAACATGGCGATGAATGAAGGTAGACAATGCAGCGCAATGTTTGCAAACGACTTTTAAGACTATTGGTAGAATACTGATTATTGCCAAAAAATTGTACAGGTGGTGCAGTAGTAGTAGACTTGCTTTTCAATCATAAGCAAAGCAAGCTTTTCAAAAGCTTGCCTTGCGCAGGCAAGGCGATTTTGTTTAATTGAATTGATAAAATAGTAATTATATATAAAACATGCGCGAGTGTCGTGGATCACGGTTGGAACGAAGTTCCTATCGTAGTGTATTATTATTGATAAACGTATAATATTATTGATTAACAAATACAAATGAATGAATTACTAGCGTCTGAGAGCAATCAAATGAGAAACGCAGAAATAACTAATAAAAATACCTATACTAATACTAATAAATAACTTAAAACAATAATAATAATATTTTCAGCGTAGAAATGGTCAAAATCATCATAATTAATATTTTATATTTTGTTGGGGATATTTTGCCCAGGGATGAAGAATCGTGTCACCCTATGAATAACCATCTACACTAAAGAAAGGGTCGGAAATTCGTGACGGAAAAATCTAACACTTTTTCGCATAGCCCCCAAATCTGCCAAATCCGCCAAATCCGTACCGTGCGATAAAGAACTTCGTTTCAATAAGTAATACTCAGCGCTGACTTGTTAAATTTTGTACGTTATCACTGGTCACTAAATCAACTAAGGTGTTTCATATTGTTGTGCTGATGAATTGCTTTGACTATCCTATATTAGTTATTTTCTAGCAAAGATTTTTAGGTCAATAAAAATAACGTAAGAACCAACGTTGATTTTCTTCACCTCAATAATTTTACTTTTGGCAAAGGGATCATAATCGGCACTTGGGTGTTTTGTTCTTGTTAGATAATCTCTATATAATCTTAAACTTCAATTTTATTAAGCGATATAGACTTCGGTCTCATGCTTACTAAACGGACATTACATAAAGTCGACAAAACAACAATGCCTTTTGTGTACTGCACTTACAACACAAATTATCGCCAACAACAGTCCGTATCTTAACTCCATCTTGTCACGATCCCAACAAGGAAACCTTGGTTACAAAACTTCAAAACCGATACCTGACGTGGCCACAATCAGACTACATTCTTATTAAATCTCGTGAAGCATTGCTTTCATAAACATTTATTTATCTAGTGGTCTAACCGCTTCTTCCGTTTCTAAGGTCGTGGGTTCGAATCCGCTCGTTCACCAATAGCTTTTTGTGTTCAATTGCAATTTATGTGCGCTATACCAGTATACCATATATGCCAAGTGCACGAAAAGAACCTCTGAGCGCACTTTAATCCTTTCACTACACTCGTTCGAAATATCTAATGACACGATATAAAAAGAATATAATTTCAGGTTTAAGATTATTTATTTACTCATAATAATAAATTCACTTACATGAGAACACAAAAATATTAGTAAATAAAGGCTTAATCGTAGGTACAGAGTAAACAAAATAATTTTAAACTAGTAAACACTTAATCGTAGTTAGGTATAGTTAGTACACAGATACCGATTACAAAACCATACATCGCAATAAATTACTACATAAATATAAAAAAATATAAAAAGTGCGGGTAGAACTTAAACACAACCAGCAAACAAATAAGATCATTTGGTAACATTAATAAAAATAAATATTTGAAATCCAATAGAAAACAGTTGTCAACCTGGTTTGTACGTGAATGCAACCTTATAAAACTTATAAAAACACAGCTTGACGTGTTTATAGATATTGTTGGAGATATCGTTATCGTTTTCAAATGGCATCAAATACCTTGTGAAATTTTTAATAGCTTTAGAAAGTAAAAGGATTCGGTAGTTCGGTATTTAATTTAGTTGCTTCAAATTTTTCAAGATTTTTTTCTCGGACATTTAACACAACGTCATTTAGCCCCAAAGTAAGCAGAGCTTGCGTTTTGGGAACCACATGAGTGATATAATGAGTACTTATTTTTTTAAATACTTACATATTAGTACATTGAAAAATACCCAGACCAGAGACATACTTGCAGATCATACAAACATTTATCCCGTGGCGGGAATCGAGCAAGTAACCTTCTGCATCTCAGTCAGGCCTTTACTCACTGCGCCACAGAGGTCGTTAGAGAAAGACAGAGGAAGATAGTTTAAGAACTGTACTATTTACAATTCAAAAGACCATCTTGGTTTAATTTAGTTTATTCGTTAGTGACTAAGCCTTAAACGCCATGAATGAAAATAGAAAGTGATCAATCGATTTTTGAATGTTTGTAAAAACTTTCAACGAAACCAATTTAACTTTTTAATAGACAAAACTGAGAGTCACAGCAATTTCAATTGCAGTTAGTGCAATAAACGATTTGGTCAAGCTCGTGCCTAGTGAAAGTAGAGTAAGTATTGTTGTAGCTGCTAACATTCTTTGTGTTGCTAATTTAAATTTACCCTATAATGAACGTAATTTCGTACGGTATAAAGTCAATTTAGTTGCAATTAGTATTAGCAGTGAATATGGCAATACCAACAGCGTCACAGAGACGCTCATATTACCACCAAAAGACGGTGGTAATATGGATCAGTTGAGTAGTATAAAAATCATTAAAAACTGTCTTTAAAGGCAAAGTCAAAGTCAATAGATATTTTATTCAATACGATCACAATGATCACATTGAAACGTTTTACATACTATGTGAATTTAGGTGCCAATTCCTCCTAACCCAAGCCCGAGAAGAACAGGCATGAAACATAATCCATTTTATAACTTCCTTAACTACAAAAAACTAATTCAAGAGAGTTCATACATTTCAAAATTTCAAATGTGTCGGTTAACTGTCTGAGGGCAGAGCGACATAAGGCCATACATTCTTATCAATAATATAGTCATTTGTATTATAAAAAATGTTCTTCTATTCAGTCGGGCACTTTTGGCAGAGTTATCATGCTTATGGGTAGGTCCTGATGAATTGCGGCTCTTGCACTCGGCTCTATTGGAGGCATTATGCGAGTAGTCGATCATCGTGGATTTGGTGAGAGATTTAATCAGATCTCACCTTCTGGTCAGAGAGCGGCCACGGCATCTCTTGCCCTCCATTCTGCCTTAGACTACAAGACGCTCCATTGAGTCTTCATTTCGAGTTATGTGCCCAAAACTTCAGTATATAGTAAAAAATGTAGTTGATAAAAAATAAATAAATATTGGTAGACAATGCACACAATATCTGGCCCCACACTAAACATAGCTTGTATTATTAAAAATGATACAATTGAAGTCTATTTAGGCTGTATAAGTTTATGAAGTACGAATTAATAAGAAGATATCTTAACCTAAAATTTAAAACATTAAGATAAGAAGTTTGTGTGTTGGTTCTGTGTCTGAGTATTATAAGTATGTATATACGAGTATTTAAGTATTCTATCAGTAATCTGGTTTCCATAGTAGAAGCTATGGTTAGTTTGCAGCTAGATGGTAATGCATACATTGTTCACCTATATATATTTCAGTAGTCACTCCTTTCATACCCATATAATATTTAACTCAATGCATTTATTTTATTAGAATTATCAAAATTTAAGACTAAATATGAAAATTTTTGTGACAAATAGAAAAAAAATAAACTGAATGCACTGAATCTATTTCCACTTGTTACCTTAGAAAGAAATATTTCTGAGCTGAGAAAATGGGTAGAAAAGAGATATCAAACACGATATATGTGGTGTCGCAACACCTCGAAGTCACAATGTTACATATTCCTAAAGCGCACGTTACTTTATCAAAGCTGATATTTTGTACTTTTTTATCGAGCGTGATTTAGTAGACGTGTTCGCAAAGACCCTATTGGTGGCAGTCATGGCATCCAGAGGTCTTCTTACGCCTCCATGATTTATACTGTGAACTGGAAAGAGGTTCCGCCATCCAGTTTAATATCTCTGATTTATGATAGAAACTATGCGTTTAAGTGCCAGTTCCCCCGATGATATGTTGCTCGACTGTTACGATTCACTCCTTTTTTTGTTTCGAGAATAATGACACAGTGTAGTCATTTTAATAAGCGGCCATGGGTTTACCGTCAGAGCCTTAGGCGCGAAATTTACAACCGTTCATTTCGAAATGCATTTTTATTATGCTTTCGAAATTAAGTTCTAACGTTAATGCAGTAACGGAAGTTTTGATTTGTTTGATATTAATTTACTCAATGTTAATAATGTCGTCCGGATATCACACATATTAATGTCTTACTATTCTGGTCTACTCAATTCCTATGGCTTTATCGTCATAATGGCGTTATGTAATTGCACTTTTCGGCTTACACACCTACATTTATTTTGTAGCCTGATTGGTATTATATGACATAAACATGGTCAATATCAATATGGTATGAACTTTGTAAACATATCTTGCTAAAAATATATGAAAAATATTTGTTTCCAGTCCAGAAAAATGTGTCACTACTCGTTGTCACAAACGTGTGTTTCGCCGACAGCACAATAACTCATCTTGTAGTGTAGAAACTGTAGAAAGTCAGAAGCTATTTTCAAGACAAATAGTTTTGATGTCAGAAGGGGCTTCGATTGAAGAGCTTGCTTGCAATGTGCGCTTATATTTGTAATCTCCTTCAAAGACAAACATAAGAATAACATTTAGCTCCATGCACTGTATAATGTTTAATTCGATTCAACCAATATTGAACCCAAATGGTGAGCAATAAGTTACAAATTGTTATTGGGGAAATGAAAATCGTTTTACCAAAGGGTCTATCGAGTACGTGACAGTTAGAATTGAAAATGTTACGTTGTGTTTTTCCAATGTTGAAGTTTAAAACTAGTTATGGATGTTGTTTGAGTTACTATACTTTTGTAGCTTATAAGTAAAATATTAAATCTATATTATTTTCCTATTTGATGTCCCTTTTTAGATTGTGATGTATCTCTATCTACAATGACATTGAAATACATAACAGAAAAGCCTAGAGCGAAGATAATTAACTCTTATAAAAATAAGTGCAACTATTATTATTTTATAAACATAATTATTAGAAACCATGACTTAGTATTTTTTTTACCTACCTGCCTGCCTGCCTAAGTAGTACTTATGCTAGTTTTAATATATTTTTAGGCGTCTTTTAGCATTTTTACATTACAAACACTCAAACCAACAAAAAAATGGTTGTCTGTATAATCGGTTTACGGACAATAATTTTACTTGATAACGTTATGACGTTATGAAAAATATCCGATCGTGCCTCTCTATCGCTTGTTCCGCACTCTTGCTTGCACGTTCGGCTCAGGCAGAATGTGTCAATTTTGCTTGCGTGCGGCCGGCGTTCATCGATTTATAAGACGTTATCACGTCAAAAACATTTTTCAGATACAGTCGTCACAAATAACATTCTCTAAGTAGATGATGTCTCGTCAAGGTAGACAGAATTATGTTCTGCATTTTTCCACTTTAGTATACACAGCTTTACACAGTCACTTGAAAGACTTAAAATAATAACCCTCAATAAACGAGGTAACTCCATGTTTATTTTACAAACGCATCAGCTTGAGAAAGTGTCAATCGACAAAGTCCAATTGAAAGGGTTGTTTACACACGGCTTAAGTTCTTGCGAATTCTTTCAACATACTGAATTTTTAAAAAGCATGCTCAATGTTTATTCAGATCTGGCGAGGTACAGCTAAAAAAACAAGACTTACGGTCGAATCTATGTAGACCCTACTGATGTTTTGTCCTTATATATGATATGTTAAAGTTCAAATTGGCGCGAGTTATTTGACAAGAAAGAGAATAGACACGTAATCCTCTTTGTAATTTGTGATGCCTGTCAAAGTCACCAATTGTCTACGACTCCTTTCCGAATAAAGCACTATGACAATCTATTGTGTTAGTTTCTCTAAAAGATAAACATCATAAATTATTTTTGTCAATCACAGTTTTCTTCGTACCTTAGACACACGAAGCCTTTGTCAAAAACATTTCAGGTTTTGAAAAATGAGTAGGTAATTGTTGTCTATGGTCTATGTTGTCTTTGATTAAACGCAATGTGTATATAATACACATTGCGTTTAATCAAAATAATGTTAAATTTCTCCACATTATTATTTATTAACAAAATACTTTGTAACTTTTACTTAACGCCTAATATTTATTATTTTAAATTAATAAAGTAATATGAGATAATAAGCATTGTTTATCTTAATATTATCATATTATCAGTTAAATTAAATTAATTAAAGGTCCTATGAAGTTCATCTAGGTCATCTAGTATTAGATAAAATACCGATCTGAAATCTTTATTAATTTACCTTAGAATGACTAGAAGAAACTATACTTTAACGCCACAATAGCTAATTATGTGATTATGAAATACACAGCAGTCATTTGTTATTTTGAAAAGAACTAAGAAACTCAAACCAATTCTCGTAACCAATATTTTTCAAGCAATAACACTGCTTAGGCCTTGTAAAAAGTATATTTACATCTTCCGATTCCGCCCCGAGCTACGAATAGATGGTAGGAATGAATGATAGCCATAATCCTCTTCTGGCGAGCCTTAAGCGAAGGGTTAAGGCTCCTGCAAGCCGTACCATAGTATATGTATAAACAGTAATTCACCGACGCACAGATTGTATAAATAAATACAATATATAATGCCGGACATTTAACACCTAATCATCTGGCTCCAAAGTAAGCAGAGCTTGTGTTATGGGCACCATGTGACTGATATACTACTTACATACTTTTGAATACATACATATCATACATAAAAACACCTAAATACTTGCAGATCATGCGAACATTAAGCCCGCGGCGGGAATCGAACCCGCAACCTTTTGCGTGTCAGCTGGACTTTTGGACGTTTACTGTGCCACAGAAGAAATATTTAAATACAATTGGTGGATAATGCAAACAACACCCATCTAGCTCCAAACATAATATAACGTGTATTATGGTGACCAGATGAGTTATATATTTTTATATATAGGTATTCGTATGCATTTTAAAATACTTACTTACGTGATACTTTGTAACACCCAGAAACAGAACAAACACATTTGTCACTACACAATTTTTTGTCACAGCGTCAGCTACAGCGTTGAAGGCAGAGCTACTACCAAGTTCTTCTTAGGTACTGCGCTTATTTATTTGCAGCTCTACTATGCTTAATACTCTTGTATTTTATTGGCATTAACTTGCGTAGTCTGACCAAATCCGCTAACTGAATGCAATACAAAAATGAAGCAGTAATGCAAATCTACTAACAGATGGCGTTAAGGCATAAAATATATGGACATCAATAGTAGAATTGCCAGGAATTTGTCTCTTATATTACAGAAAATCCTACTGATATAATAATGTGAATGATATTTGTGGTAAAATCAAGAAGTAACTTAAGTTAGTATAAGTTATACTAAGCTCTATATTATGGCCACATTCTTTGTTTTTTTAGTGTTTATATGACGAAGTATCTCTTAGGAAGTGCACAATATAAAACCTGCCAGATGTGGTTGTAATTATATCGGTCAACTAATTAAACACCGGCTACAACATATTGTCGTACCGTTGTCTTCAAGAATCATTAAAAATATGCACGCAAAAACGTTTAAAGCAAATAAAAATATACAGAACCATAATTACCATTAAACATTTGAAGCAATTTGAGTAAACTCAACCCTTTAGATGCTCAAACATTAAAACTTAATGACATCGAGAATACTCTGATTAAAACGTACAAGAATAAGAATCTTAAACAAGCACACTAAAACCACGGAGACAGTTGAAGCACAACAAACGAACTCCGCTTACATTCCTGCTAACCGAAATCGTGGCTCACATGCCAACAATTTGTTAGAACCGGCATTGATTAATACACCTCCTTTCGTTATTCAATAAACCAAAGACCTGTAAGGCATAGACACCTAGTCGTAACTCTTAGGTAACAACGCTAACAAAAAACTTAAAAACTAGCAAAAACACGGTAAACCCTTAACAGGCTATGCGAGGTTCGATCGTCAATCGTTTTTACAAAACAACTACATTAGGTGCAATTCTTAAGGACTATAAAATATGCGTCAAAAATATATGCACTAGCGATGCTTGCATAGAATATTTCACTCTCAAAATTTTCTTGAGGTGTACTATACATTTTGAAAAAAAAACGGGTTTTACTCACGTATTATTTTGTCAATGGAGGCACCGACACTGTTTCGATTCATCTAGAGAATCTTCATCAGGGTGAGTTTGGTCCGCGGTCCGCTCGTTGCCGCTCGAGTTCATGGTTTGCACTGACAGTTCAAACTCACCCCAATGAAGATTCTATAGATGAATCGAAACAGTGTCGGTGCCTCCATCGACAAAATAATACATGAGTAAAGCCCGTGTTTATCAAAATGTTTTACAAAGAATACTTTAATATTTTTTAAAACATACTTATGATACCACCGAGACACAGAACAAACACCTGTGTTTATCATACAAATGTTTATCCTGGGAGGTATTCAAACCCTCAACTTACAGCGCAGAAGGCAAAGCTACTACCAACTGACATACCAGACAATATAAAGAGATTCAGGTGTCCATTTTGTATACAGCTATATAATGCCACAGATTTGCAAATTTTATGCTCCAAAATACTTGAGTGTCGTTAAGCCGGCCATATGCTTGCCGACCGGTTATGACTCAACTTGATTTAGAGAGTTTATTTATGATAGAATTTACTTATATTACCTAAATTTGTAACTCAAATATATCACAAAACTTGTGTGCCACAAATTTCATGATACCCAATTTAGCCAGTACCGAATCTTATAAAGAGTTGCAGAAAAAAACATGGGTATTTGAGCAAGATCCTTCTGTCCTGGTTAGTTTTATCCAATCGAGTTAATTTTATCTTCCAAGATATAAATAAGGGACCGTGCCTATGTTTGTCATTTTGAAAGATTGCTATCTGATTCAGTAGTTCCGGAATACGAGGATGTTTGAGATGAGATTTTGCTTTTAGTTTTCAGAACAATCTTTCTAGAAATTCTTTAGTGCGAACCGTGAACTCGAGTGGCAGCGAGCGGACTGTGAATCAAACTCACCCTGATTAAGATTCTCTAGATTAATCAGTGTCGGTGCCTCCTTCGACAAAATAATACGTGAGTAAAACCCGTTTGATGATTGATGATAAAATGATTCAAGATTGTTCTTAAAACTAAAAGCAAAGTCTCATCTCAAACATCCTCGTATTACGGAACTACTGATTCAGATAGCAATCTTGTTGATCAAAATGTATAGTACAACTCACGAAAGTTTTGAAAGTGAAATCTTGAATTATCTAAGACTAGCTGTCTGCGCGCAGCTTTGTCTGCGTTGAAGATTTTTCCCGGGACAAACCAATCTAACCGGGATAAAAAGTAGCCTACGTCACCCGGGGATAGTGTAGCTTTCAAACGATATTTTTTTTTCAAATCGGTCCAGTAGTTTCGGAGCCTATTCAATACAAACAATCAAATCTTTCCTCTTTATTTACTAGCTGCTGCCCACGGCTTCGCGCGCGTGGTACACTCTAAAATTTTATGCTTCTAGTTCTAGAAATGACAATACTTTTATAGAACATTTCATCCCACTTTTTAACCCTTTACAACACTTTTTTCCAATTAAAAAGTAGCCCTTGTCCTTTCTCAGCCTTTAGACTATCTGTGTACCAAATTTCATTTATATCAGTTAAGTAGTTTTGTCGTGAAAGCGAAAAGACAGACATATTACTTTCGCATTTATAATATTAGTAAGGATAGTATAGATAAACTGAGACTGACAGATAAAACAAATATCTCCTACTCAATTTCGTGGATCATCGTTAAATTAAAATATTGAGTTTTGGCCTTAAGAGTCCACCATCTAATTTATGAAATCTACTACTTCGATATTATGATAGCATTTCCGTCTTCGAGTTAAAATAAACCGTTGGCGTTGCCGTAATGTCGTTCAACCACTCTATTAGATTCTTCTATTCACTTACGGAAATAGTGTCCAATTCTAATCCATTTGATTAGAATCTATTTGTAAGTGTTATTTCCGTTTTGGTACGTCACACTATCGATTAAATAAAATATTTACGTGATGTTTTTGTGGGCATCGTAGGTGGCACGGTTATTGCAAGGAGCACTTTGATAGTGACATTTTCGATAATCGAATGACAGGGGACCTGCCCACACAATTGTACATTTTATATGTAGTTCATAAAAGGAGTGGATACCAAGCCAGTACAGTCAATGCTAAGCGGAGATTACATAATCCAGCACTGAGCATCTATCTATCTATCTATATTTCTATAAAGTCACAGCTTTGTTGTTACTAACTTACAGTAAGTGTTACTGATAACAATATTTTAACGACCTCTGTGGCGCAGTTGGCGAAGGCCCGCCTGAGACGCCGATGGTTGTGGCTTTAATATTGCAAATATTGATCTGGGTGTTTCTCCATAAATAATATGTACTTATGTATTTAAGGAAAAGGTAATGTCGTAAATCAGTCATGTGGTAAATACAAGCCTACTTTGGGGCTAGATGATGCTGTGAAATGTCCAGCATTATTTATATATCATAGAGTATTTGAAATTTAAATGAGTCGTATTCATTTTATCCTTCTGAACACTTATATAATTCGGATACGAGCGGAGAGGAGCGAGCCCTTAAATCACGTCCCTCCGATGACATCAATAAATTTCTATTCTAATTATTTTAGAACGATACGCTGACAAATAAAATAACAACGCTCCCAGCGCTCGGAAATTGAGCCATTCCAACTTTATTAAACCCCAAATTAATTTATCGGAGAATTCGGAGACAGGAACGCAATTAACATCTATTTTTTACATAGTGAAAATTTATTCAAGACTCGAATTATAACAAAGCAATAATTCAGAAAAGAAAGTAAAATTTTACTGGTAAAGAAGAATTAATTTCTTCCTTTTATAATATTCTAATGGAAAAAAATAAATACGAAAGGCGGAAATGTTAAAAGTTGAATTTTATCCGCGAGCGTTCAGAAACGTTTAATTTGTACACCATTGTATCCGAGAGAGGCGACCGACAAAATTAATTACCGTTTGCTTATTTTTTAATTAAAATTAGATTTTATGAAACGACCTCGCCTTAATCCTTAATATTTCATGAAAGATGGAAATCTCTAGTGGCGCCATATTGCGAGAAAGGCATCCATTTTGGCAATATTTTGCATCACTAAGTAGATTTATTTCACGGTTAATTCGACCTACTTTCTTTGCGTTTTATGAGCGTTCTTGTTACATAAAACATTGAATATTACCCGAAACAAATTCAACTTTATTGTTTTCAAAGCACCACGCTATATTAAGTGAAACCTTCGATATAATAAAAATTCTATCGTGATCTTATTTAAATCGAATCTGATCAGAACGGATAATATCTCAATCGCATTGAATTTTTTCTCCCCACCTAGCAATTTGTAAACATTGGAGTGATCTTTGAAGCCGACACGGTTCAAATTCAAAACACGCCAACGCATCGGGAACCCAATCACTTAGTGGGTCATATTGGTTCTTTCGTATCGACTAAATTAACATATTTTCTTTTATCGACGAATATGGGGGTCCGGCCGGTCTTATCAAGGATGCTTCAACCGAAAATATACAAGGGCAAGTATATCACAGTTCTCGGTTGAACAAATGCTTCTCCGCCCACGGGAGAGGAGATTACCGCATGTTTGGGAATAAATCTTAGGAGACGTACATTTTGTGGCTACAAATAAATGTCACCGACGCGACGCTCCCCTAGTCGGTTTTGGCTAACCACACCCGCGTCCGAAGTCTTGAATCTTGATTGCACAAAACCATTGTGTTACATATCCCATTTGACTTTGTAAACCACATTAAACAAAATTAACGATGGATGATGCAAAAATAGTAAAAAATTGAAAAAGTTGCCTGAAATATAAAATAAAAATATACTCGACTTACTTTACAAAATGTCTGTCATCTTGAATAACAAGCATCTGGTTTCTCGCACAAAGTACCAGGCGTCCACAACGCCATGGAGTTATAACAAAACAAAGAAACTGAACAGTCGTTATTCTATTCGACTCCCTATTTGTCGTGTAACACCATTATGAGGACTGAAAAACCGCTTTATCGAACAACTAGGGCTCGACCCATTCACAGCTTTTGATTTATGTGTCTGTCGCCCGCTGGAGATTACTTATCCGTATACAGGAATAAAAGCTTCTTTATCAAGGATATGAGTGTGGCAGACGAAAACAAATCAGTGGTGATAAAAGAAATAAAATATTGTTTGTGTATGACAGGAGACCGTAGTTTTTTTTTATTGAGGATGGTGATAAATTTGATTGTTTTACTTTCAACGATCGCTTCACTTCTTGCATTATGTCAAACAAATTATCAAGAATTTCATGTAAGCCATGAAACAGCCGGTACTAGATACAGTGAATCGATTAGTCTCCTTGTTCATATTAGCATTGTACGCCTCACTTAGCAATACTATGGCAATAAAATCTGTTGCCATTTTTAGTGTTCTGTAGTCCACAAGTAACCCTTATAGTTTCACTATGTCCGTCTGTCTGTCTGTCTGTCCGCCTCTTGCTCGCAGACTATTTTTGTATCGTGATGAATATTTTTCACGTTGATACTAGTGACCTCTACAAAGTTATGAAATAAAAACAAAAATAAAAATCGATTATAGGAAAATCTCTTACAATATTTTACTAAAACTTTAGGTTATGAAGCGGCTATTTTAGATAGAGGTCAGTGTAACTACCAGCTTATAACTGTATTTTACAAATAGTTGGATATATAATGATATTACAAGGACAAATTGTCACGGATAGAAAAGTTCTACTAGATTTTAAGTAACAGGCTGATTTGTAAACCTTAAAAAAAGGGCAATACAATTGTTTTTTGCAACCTAATTAGATGGTGTTGAATTGGTTTTGGACCTGACCACTAGCAATACTTAACTTGCGTTAACTTAATACTTGCGTGGTCACATGCGTTAGACCCATTTATTATTAACTAGCTGCCGCCCGCGGCTTCGCACGCGTGGTAGGTACCTACATAAAAAAACAAAAAAAAGACTATGTCCTTCTCCAAGGTCCCATCTATCTTTATACCAAAATTCATCAAAATCGGTTTAGCGGTTTAGGTGTGAAAACGTAATAGACAGACAGACAGAGTTACTTCAACATTTAAAATATTAGTATAGAGTATATATCAACAGCCTAAAATTTTATGCTTCTAGTTCTGAAAATGACAGTATACATTCCTTTCACCATACAACCTTTCATCCCCCTTTTCAACATTTTTTCCATTAAAAAAGTAGCCTATGTCCTTCCTCAGGCTTTAGACTATCTGTGTACCAAATTTTATTTAAATCGATTCAGTAGTTTTGGCGTGAAAGTGAGACAGACAGACAGACAGAGTTACTTTCGCATTTATAATTTATATATAATATTATAATATAAAGTAAGGATTGACATTAAAATGATAAAGACATACCATATATTTTTGTTCGTTTAAAATTGTAATTAAATTGTAAACTATGTAGTTTAATCAAAATAAAATATTTATTATAATGACGATAAGGAACTATTCAAAATGTGTAAAACGATTTGTGTGGCGCAGTTGACTATGGTCCTAGACGCAGAAGGTTGCGAGTTCGATTCCCGCCGCGAAACATATTTGTATGATGTGCAAGTATTTGTCTCGGGTCTGGGTGTTTCTATGTAATATGTTCACAAATAATTCACAAAAAAGTATGTAAGTATTATATCAGTCATGTGGTACCCATAACACAAGCTTTGCTTACCAGACTTTTGGGCCAGATGATGCTGTGTGAAATTTCCGGTATTATTTATTTACTTGATTTAGAGCTGGTTATTATGAGATATACCATTGTCTAGTCACATTTTAGATAAACACCATAAACCCTACAATATAGTAAGGAGCAATATAGAACAAAATAGTATATTTTGCCGGAACGTGAATGCATGTTCCAGCAAAAGATACGTTATTCGTTCAAACGTTAATCAAACGTTAAAACGTTATTCTATTGTATTAATCAAACGGCAGTAAAATCTCCCTAGTTGACACATCTCAATCACCGTCCTCACCCGCACGGAATCATCATTGAATAGTTGCCATAATAATTTGGTTGTGGCCAATGCAATTATAGTTCCGTTTTAACAAACCTGTATCACTTTATATAAACTTTGCATTTAAAATAAACCTTGTCGCGATTGCTTTAGAATTCAAATACCGTATTCTGATGTTTTGAACTACTGGTGAGCTGAAACTTTGTGATGCTATTAAGTGGTGTTACTTAATATTACAGATGCAGTTTTTTAGTATGATGATTGATTAAGAACGCATATGCAAAGAATTTTTATTTAATTTAAAATACACGTTCTTTATTAAATTGATTCAAAAATACTATGGCAACTTTGTGTTGCTGATTGAGCAACTTATTTGAAGATAAAAGTATCGTATTAAAAATGATTGAATGGCGCGACAATATCATAAACACGATTATAGAAGAAAGAGTTGAATGAAAGAAAGTAAAAAGAAGGCAACGAACTAGCTAGAATTGAGTTAAATTAAAGATAAGTTAGTTGTTGTGGCGCATAAAGATTTCAATGAGACTGTGCTGGAAAAGAATAGTTATAAAGATATGTATAAGAACCACAGCTTTAAATTTAGAAGGGAGAGATGGAAGTGAAACTTGAACGTTTTATAACTGTTATAAGAGTCTGGGGTAATACACCCCGAACGAAATCTCATTGGGCGATGATTGCATCAATTGTGTGGCATGCGGGCTGCTTGTTGATCCCGATATAAATTGTTATAAAATTATGGAAATGCCGTCAGGAACGTGATAATTGCCACTCCATGCCACGACAGACGCCATGGGTTGGTCTCGTCCAATAAATGTCATGAGTATTGGAATTTCGGAGTCAGTTTCAAAACGACTAAACATAATTATGATAGGAATTGGTGCCTAAGTTAGTGACTTTTATTTATAATATGAAGAATTTATATAGAACGAATGTTAATTTTATTCAAAATACACGTTTTTTAAGCATGAATTAAGTTTATTCAAAAATACTATGCCAACATAAAGTATGCCTAATGTTATTCAACTAGTGTATCTACTTAATGGTACAAAAATGCTTAAGATTAATAATACTATTATATTAATATACTATAAAACTCTTGGAATTGAATTCCCCAAGCTACTATCATTCAATTGACAAAGACTCGAAACGAGACGTTGAAAAACGTAATTCGAAAATAATTGAAATATTTCTCGAATCATAATGGATTAATGCTAAAATGTCGCTTCGGCTTATCAAATGATGGGGGTCGTCTCCTCAAATGAAATGTGCCTGACTAATGCACGGTTTTAGAATATTCTTATCCTTTTCATTCCTGCCATCAAAGTAAGATAGAAAGGGATGGAAAAATAAATTAAAGAAAAACATAATTCAGGGTTGAAAGAGGCTGAATTCGTGTCACCTTGCAGGTAGATCAATAAAAGGGCCGTTTCATTAACTCTGTGTCAGACAGCACTTATAAAGACATTTAAACCTCTCGGACTTCCATTCTGTCGGTTTGGTTTTTTTTAATTGTAGTTTCTGTACCAGATATCTCGAACAAATTAACAAGATAGTCTGTTTCTTATAAAACCGACATAATGGACGACAAGATAGACTGAGACGATATCAATCTGCAGAATTTATACTAAACGAAATCTCATAATAATAAATTGATAGAGAAGAAAATGAAACTATTCGACTTAGATTTTAAACTTATCGGAGAAATACTGAGATTAGATAGAAGCTTCGGATGCATTCTCTAATGAGACGCTGAGGGAGTATAAACTGAAGAGAAGTAATGGGACTTTGTCGGCGAACTATAAATATGATCCAACTCAATGGCGAATTGAGGAAGTAGAGCACTTTGTATAATATAAAGGTAGACAGTTATACGATAACTAATTTTATAGTATGGAAGTGCTCAGATTTAGATGCCGCTAACGGTCACTTATAAAGAAATACCGGCGGTGTATGTTCTTCCTACTATTATAAATTGAATCAAGATGAACTGGTTCTTCATGCAGGAATCCTTCATCGTCATCATTTTTCGTCGGGTGATAAATTTATTTAAACATAAATGGCAACGAAAGCTTTTAGATCATTAGAGACAGTAAATATTAAGTAGAGCGCTATTTAGTGCTTCAGTAGTTAATTTTATAATAATAATAATAAGGATTATTATAGACATTTCATACAGCATCATCTAGCCCAAAGAAATCCGAGCTTGTTGCCACATGACTGATATACTACTTATATCCTTTTTTTTATTTTTTTTACATACTACATTTTATACTTAGGAACACTAAGACAAGAGACTTGCATTTGCATTGCGTTACAGAGATCGTCAAATTGGAAGCTACATAGTTATCCTCAAAAGATTTGAAACAATTTGACATCGCGTGATCAAGCCACGTTACTGTAATTGGCCGAGTATCTTGTCACTAATTCAAGATCCATTGTTTTCCAACAATAAACTCTTTATAAGTGAAGAGTCTTGCCTGTTCTTGCCAAAGTCGAGAGACTGTGCCGACGCTTTGAATAGAGTGAATGATGAATGGGTCGGACGTGAAGTGTTTTTACGCCTATTTATAAGTCTTTTGTTTTGAGTGCTTATGTTCATGGATAAGGTCACTTTTGAGATATTGAATCTGCTTTGTGTTCGATTTATCTAATAAATTCTTTTCAATTTGTTAAATACTTTTAAAGTTTTGCAATTGAATACGTTTTTTATTCAATAAACGATTCACGGTTGAGCATTTTTTCAATAAGTAGTAATTTTATAGATATATTTTATTTGTTTTGTTGGATGCTTCGATAACATATTTTTGGGTACGGAATATTACGAGTAATTAATTGGCTAATTTGCTTTTGGAGCAACCAATATATTATGGAGTCTGTTTAGGGGCATCCGAAAACGGTAATTACAGTTCATTTTCGAAGGTACGGTTTTGTTACATATTAAACAGCTCAAGCCCAATCCAAAATTTAAACTTGTTATAAATAGTCTATTAAACCTTAAGCCAATTTATAAGCATATTTATGTATAGTAGAAGCAAACGCAACATTGAAAGAAGACCACGCTATGTTACAACGTTCTCCAAAACATTTCATTTTCATTCTGCGTGATCTGGCTCAAACATGTTCGCTATCAGTCAATAAAAAGTGGAATGCGCCATCTACAAACAAATAAAAAGCTGTACATAAAACATTCGATTGTCCTTCATTATGGGACCTCACAAACATTATTTAAAGCAGGCCCGAGAATCGCGTCAAGATATCCACGATAATAAATCAAGCAAGGATATCTTGTAATAGACACCGAGGACGGTCCCAGAAGAGACATAAATTTGTTTTTGTACGTTTTTTACTAAATCATTTTGCTGTGGAACATGAGAACGACTGTGACAACTTATCGGTGTCCGAATAGTGTTTTAATACTGTTTGTTTTAGCGACATACTTATTACCAATGCTCATACGATTGTGTTTCCAATTCGTAGTAAACGAAGCCTCAGACATAAAAAGTGAAGCAATAAGTTACTGGGCTAATGTGACCAAATATCTTTGTCTTTAAATAAAAGTTATATAGTTACATCATCCATACATCCTTAGATCCAGACATCCTTGCTCTATAACTAGGTAACTAGGCTTAATACATGTTAGAAAAAAAAAAAAAATAAAGAAGGAAAATATGTATTTGACAACACATTACAAACCGGATCAGTAAATGAAAAGGTTACAATATAGATACAAAAAAAACTAAATATAATGAAAAACAATAAGCTATATTATACAATCTACATCGTGTAGCTAGTTTAAAATCTATATTGCCAGACCAGGTACCTACGAACTAAGTTGGTAGGTACTAGGCACCCCATTGGTAGGTACTAGCCACCCCATTGGTAGGTCAAACATAACCAACTAGTCCCGCTCTGTGTGCGCAGCCAAACAGGTCCTGAACTCAGCATAAAGCAGCTTTGGTTGGTAGATAGCTACCTACCATGTAAAGCTGCGCTGGTTTTCAGTCAGAGGGAATAGTGACAACACAAATAATATAAATAATTTATGACATCATTAATACGTTAGTCAAATTACTTTAACAAATCAAGCCTTTACTCAAAACTCAAATGTTGCTCATCACAACTCGCCTCATCATGAACAGTTTTGCCACCTGGTACTCAAATTATACCCCAAGTAGCATTAGGCGCTAATGTACCATCGATGTGTAATTTACTTAACACCAATTTCGACATAATAATACCCTGGATTACAGACAGTACGCCAAATCGCTATACACCATGTGTTTCGCCCTGATGTCACCTACTAATTCGACTTTGATAAATAGGTTGAACATTATAGGACGCCTAATGCTGCGTTCTTACTATTGGAGAACTATTGGAGAACATCTTGACTCGAAGCAAATCTTAAATTAATATTTATTTTGACTTTTTCTACTTAGTAAGGTCAAGTTCTAGTCTGGTTGGAAAGGCATGGATTAAGAGTGAAATAGGCACTTGAAGCTTTTTTTATTTAACTCTGATTCAGACTTATTATATTATATTATAATATATTTCGAGACGAATCGACCTGTTAGGTCAGTTGGTAGTAGCTCTGTCTTCTGCGCTGTAGGTTGAGGGTTCGATTCCCTCCCAGGATAAACATTGTTTGAAGAACATAGGTGTTTGTTCAGTGTCTGGGTGTATCTGGGTGTCTGGGATAAAGTATCATAAGTATGTATCTAAAAGTTTATAAGTATTCTATATCAGTCATCTAGTCATAATAATACAAGCCACGCTTAGTTTGGGACTAGATGGTGTTGTGTGCATTGTCCACCAATATTTATTTATTATAATATTTATTTATCTAAAATTTAAAATGTATATAATACTAGCTTCCGTTCACGACTTCGTCCGCGCGTTTTTAAAAAAGAAAAAAAAGAAAAAGTTATCTAATGGTAAATCTAAACCATTCTCGAATCCATTTGAACACACACAAAATATCATTCAAATCGGTCCAGCCGTTTAGGAGGAGTTCAGTGACATACACACTTACAGTAGAATTATATATATAAAGCAGATGAGTTTTTTGTAGATATTTTAGAGACAACTGTTCACTTCGTTTTCACTAAAGGTGCTGCTATTGCTTGATAGTGTATATCCTATCAGTTTTCGCTTACCCGCGGTTGTAGTTGTGATTTAGCGATGAATACCACTCACAATTAGATAAGGTCAGCTACCGTCATCTATGATAGAAAGTATGAATAATGTTTCGATAGCTTAAAGTTTTTGCGTAGAAAAGTTCTCGAAAGAAACTCACACAGCCCTTAGTATTGGACAATAATGTAGTTATTCACGCATAAGGCACATGCTTTATGTTATACTGATCTTCAATTGATTGACGGGTGGTCTGGAATCAAGTACCTACAGATGAATCGTTCACTGGTTATGATTGATTTAACAGCTAATAAATTATTATTCTGGAATTATTATATTTATAATCACTTGTTATAGGTATTGCATTTCAGTAATGGTTAGTTTTTGGTGTTTCGTAACTATCTAGTTATATTTGTAAACGAGTATTTTGTTTAATTACAAATCTGTGGCGCAGTGAGCCAAGGCCTGGCTGAGACGCAGGTTGCGAGTTCGATTCCCGCCGCGGTACAAATGTCTGTATGATCTGCAAGTATTTGTCTCGGGGTGTTTCTTTCTATGTATAAAATGTATGTATTTAAAAAAAACTTAAGAAGTATATAAGTAGTATATCAGTCATGTGGTACCCATTCGAACAAGATCTCCTAACTTTGGGGCCAGATGATGCTGTGTGAAATGTCCGGCATTATTATGAGTATTATTATTACGTACAGTATTATACAGTCATTAGTTTTACAAACGGAAAGTTTCTAGCTCTCCATAAAAGCGGTTAAAAGCTAACATGAAAGAGAAAAATTTAATGTAACTAATATTTTAAATTACGAACCCATCAAAATGTCAAACAAAATCATTCATTCACACTAATCTAATCACAAAGTCGGCTTCCGTGGTATTCCCACAGCACACCGTGTTACAAGCGGTAAGTCAATACAATGGGGCATACAAGTGGGCTAGTGGGTTCAAATGTGGGTGGTCGAATGCACCTTGCACAATGCTCGGCTCATAATGAGTAGACTCTTTATTCAACGCAATGAGGCCATAGATAATTTTAATCCAGTTGAACACTTTTTGATGCAGAGGATAAAAATAAACAATTGGTATTTACAGTGTTACTGTTACAGTTTATTTTTGAAATGAACTTTAATTTGAAGCTCACTGTCAACATCCGATATGGTCTAGTGGCTAGGATACCTGGCTCTCACCCAGGAGGCTCGGGTTCGATTCCCGGTATCGGAATTATCTTTTTGCAATCTTTTATACACTTTTGAATTGATGATTATTATACAGCAATTACTTGTTAGCACACACGAAGGAATTTACGCGTTTGCCGTGTCACACTATCGTTTATCTCTCTAACACGGTATGTATAAAAAATAGAAAACAGCTCAATAGTAAAGATTAAAGATAAGAAGTGAGAACTTTTGCAACAGCTGTCTGGGAAATATTTCTTTGTTTCTATCTTTTGTTGTATTGCGTTTGCATGTGAAAAAGTTGCGATAATCTTAAAGTTGAACACGTGGAGCGGAAATAGGTGCTTTGCTTACCTGGCACTGAATAGGCAACATTTCCTATAGATAATACAGCCAATGCGTTTCATTTAGTTCCTATCACACAAACCTTACTTTTTACTGTCCGTTTTGGCGCCGTAGCTCATCCGGCTATAAAGAATTCTGGAAGCGTCCGCCATATTTCTTTGAACACCCGAATGCATTATGCTAATTCCGTGATTTCCTGTTAACGTTTAGAAAAGGTCAGACTATCGCTTGAATCCGATTGTTTCTAATTCCTTAAATATTTCTCAGAATATCGAATCTGCTGAGATTTGTAGAAATATACTGTAAAATCTGCATGAGAGATTTATCGCTTCGAGGTTAGAGAAGGTATTTTTAGCCGGCATGTCAAAAATTATTTAGATAGGTTTTTAGTTTATGGAGACGTTATTGTTATTTAGTAGGGTTTTAAGAATGTCTATAAGCTTGATGTTAAGAGTTGAAATATAATAGAGCTTGCATACTCCATCTATACTCCAATCGTAGACATTTGCAGCTATAATTTTTATTTAAATTCTAAAGGTTACCAAAAAAACGTATTCCGGTAAAGATCAATATTGATATTCCCGCATAAAAACATATATCATAATGGTCTAGTATAATGTCTAGTCTAGACATGGTCCACTTTGAATTATCAAACATCAGGGATTTGACACCAGCTTATGCTAATGGTTTTAGTGATTAACGGGTATTTATTGCGTACCACCTTTTCATTTTTAATTTATAACGCTTTGGTAAAAAGCTTGTGAAAAGCCACATGACTGAAACGTGACTGCTACTGTCATTTCCATAAAATTTAATCTTTCTGCAAAGGCGTTACTTGAGGTGTTATTCTAGACCTCTGGAAGATTATGAAATTGATCAACACTAAACACAACGCACGCGGCGCTCTATGGTAAAATTTTACTCTATGTTTGGATGATTTAGAGATATTAAATCTGTGGTCAATGCCGCGGCCGGTCCGTTTTACCTCTAATCCTTTGATTAGTCATTAATAGCTTTTCGATTGTTAATATTTTTTAGAACAAAATTTATTTAGATCTTTAATCATTCATATTTATCTTCATTTCCATTTCTGGAACTGTCGAGGAGCTATTTCTTATTAGTTATTATTATTTTTGTAATTATTCTACTTTAAAATATTCATCATAATTTGTATACATTAATCTTTGGTAGATATTCAATTAGTTTTTTTTATTGCTCTTCTTACTTATGTGTAAAATGTCTTCACATTTAAAATTCCTCGCGTATATTTTATACATATATATATTATTTATATTTTATTTTATACAAAATGTGTAGAAAATCATAGAATTTTAAAGTAAGAATACAGTTAACTACAGCTATGTTGCAAAAAGCGTAAAGTAACTGAACTAGATCGAGCATGTCAGAATGTAAATCTTCGTCATTTACTGCACGCATTTCCTGTTGCCAACCTGTTCTAATGCATCCAGAAAATGAGCAACTTCGCTTAGAACCTTATCTAAATACACATTCTACAAAACCAAAGAAAACAGAAGCTGTGAAGGTGATGATTAATGCGATAGAGTCCTGTGAAGCTCATGTTATCGGTGACATAACCTTTCACCGGTATATGTTTACATTAGTATTACTCCCGGCTTACATTATTTCTGGTTGAACGATCGAAATTGCTGAGCGATCTGCATATTAGGTAGGTAAACCTCATCCACAATCACGCTTATAATTGGAATGTTTGTTCGATCCATTATCAAGTTCTATGTAAATTCAGATTGTTATTGTGTAATGTCTACGTGATCTTATTTCGCTGCCATTTATAGCTACCGTTTCGTAATGAAAACTGTTTAGTTTTAATTGGTTGGTTCAATTTTATCCTCCTCATCTATATTTGAATAAATATTAAATTCGAAAATGTATTTTTAATATCAAAATTTTCGTAATGTACATACATGACATTTTGATAAACACGGGTTCTAATAATTTTGTCGACGGAGGTATCAGCACCTTTATGATTCATCTAGAGAATCTTCATCAGGGTGAATTTGATCCGCAGGCCGCTGGTCACTCGCTGCCACTCGCTTTCACGGTTCGCACTGAAACGGTCTCCACCTACAAAATAATTCGTGAGTAAAATCGGTGATTATCAAAATGTTATGTATTTATATTTTGAAATAAGGTTTCTCGTGTAATCGTGAAATAACTCATCCGGTTCTTTATCCTAAACAATAATTTAACTAACGTGCAAAGAAAATCACACTTCAATGTCTCGTGCGCTCCACGTGACTTATTCATCACAGTCAGATTTTTTCGGGAAGCAACAAAAGCTTTGACGCTAAACACTTCCATTATTCCGTCAGAAATAGACAAAGCAACATTGTTCTAAACAAAAGAAACAAATAAAAGCCTGTCGTCATTAATTTCTACACTTTTGTAAATGTAATTCTTTTGAAAATCTTAACCCCGTAGAGGGAAAAATTGGCGCTCAGCGTGTGTGTTACAAATAACAATAGAATTTGTTTCGTTTAAGCGTTTCGTTTTCGGCGTTATTATAGTTTTTGTCGAATCAGAGTCGAATTAGTCGCGCTGCAGTGTCACCTGAGCCGAAAGACCCGGCCGGGACCTCACAAAGGTGCGTATTTTGGTCCCCGACTAAGACCATTCACTACTCAAAAATAAAATATATTATGGTTCTTCGTTCTCTTAGACCCCACGGGAATGTGTGAGACTCACTAAGGAAAGTTTTTATGTTCATGCTTCATTTTACAAATTGTGAGTTATGAGGTTTTTGTAATTATTTAGAACCATCATCTCGAGAACATTACATTACAGTTTATATTCGTAAAGAGGTACCTTAGAAAAAGATTTTAAAAACACGATAAATGAAAAAAAAGAATGCTGGAAATTTCACACAGCATCATCTAGCGCCATAATAATCAGATCATGTATTATGGGTACCATATGACTGATATACTACATATTTATATATTTTTTTTGTACATACACACATCATATAAATACACACATCTTATAAATAAGAAAACATCCAGATCCGAAACAAATACTTGCAAATAATACAAATTTATCCCTAAAAACTTTTGCGTTTCAAGCGTGCCTTAGTCCACTTCGCCACAGAGGTTATCATCTCTGTGTATATTATATTTATATTTGAAACGTATAATGCAAGCTTGACGCCATGCCATGATGGGAGGTATTTACTTCTCCAGCTCAAACACTGTAACTCCAACTTTACTATCTGATTTCATCTTTCACCCTTGTTAGTTGGAATTCTGGAATGCCTCTGAATAATTGAACACAAACGTCTAGAGTTTATGAGGTGCCACACTTCAACACGACCTAGTCTAGTCGCACTCGTAGGTAACTATCTAACAGCCAGCTGAACGAGCTCTTCGCACGAAATGCGCATACTAAGGGTGGCTGGCACATAACTCTTTAATTACAATTAAACAAACCTGAAATATGATAGATCGATAAAAAGTGTTCCCTGACCATAGCCTTAAGTTTGATTGATGTGGTATTATGGTAACAAAATAAACAAAATTTTATCATGCATTTTACTAAATCAGTTAAATTTGTTAAGAATATTTACCCAAACGTATTAGTGATTAAGGGTAGTGGTGTAAGTGGGACTAAATCTTCTACAATTTACCTGCCAATTCGATTTTCTAATGAAAGTTTGTAGGTCTGCTGAATTTGAACTGAAAATCGCGCCTAACATTAAATATTAAATAACATTAAAACACGAAGTGACAAAACTTTTTTGAGTCTCAGCATAATATTATTATCCATCGAAGAAACTAGCTTCTCAGAAGTTTACCGAGACTTTGAACAATATTATTTAAAACTGAAAAAAAAAACGTGTTCTGTGACCTCATTAGAGATGAAAACACGAATTTTCTCTAATGTATACAACACTAATACCAAACGCAAAGATAACTTCTTATTTCCAGTAGTCAAAAACATGATATATGTTATTCCAAAAAAAAATTAAAATTCAAGATGCTCCATTATCCAATAACAAGAAATTTTTGTAGGAACTAATTTTAAGGACGATGATAAGCCTGTAAAATTTCCAGATTTGTCTCTTTTCGATCAAGCAAAGGAAGATTCTATTGAAAAATATTGCACCATATTCAACGGAAGGTACACCATAAAGTAAGTCTGGAATAATCTCGAGCGCCCCCACGTAATGGATCCTACAGTTTACGACGTGCTAAACTCTCTCAGTATGGATGAAGTAATGTTCATAACAGCGAACTGTGTCAAGAATGAAATTCCAAGTTCTTGACACCTTTGCTCTCAGCTCGCGACGAAAACTTCTGAACACCTTCAGAACAGACCTTAATTGGAAATTTTGTTAGAGCTTTATGCTAATAGGACAGGTGATTTAGTTTACAAAGAACCGTGAAATGTAATTTTAGCATATTAAGGTAGGTATCTTGTTCAAAACTCAATCTAACTTCTCTAGACTTTAACTTGAAATTCTATACTTACTAAGAACTTTTTAATCAAACATAAAAATCACCCTTTAATAACGAGAATTATTGCGAATTTGTTGTTTTTGATTTTCACTTCCCGCTGGGCGTCGTTGCCGGGCGTTGTACGAGACACACACAGCGCTGACACAAAGCGAAGGAAACGCTTAACACACACATTCTGAAGATCAAAGAACGCGCAATCTGTGTGAAAAAAATAACGTTTTGGTCCCAAAAGGGCGGTCCCGCTTACGCGACCCAATTCACGTGAGCGGTTTGGACGTCGAAGAAATTGAATTGATGCCCGCACAACAAATTCGAACGCGTATCAAATTGTTTTACGTTTGACGAATTCGCTTTTGAAAAATTTCAACTTTGTTACAATGGACCATAATGATGCAGGAACGCTTCTTTGTCCGTCGCTGTTTAGGAATCCGCAGCATGCATCTGAACCTTTAAATATTCGCTCACTATCGATCGTGTTGCGATAGCGCAAAGAAAATGGCCCACGACTTTTTGCTTATTTGTGTTGCTAAAATTCTCAACACGCCCGACATGAACATCGATGTTCACAATGAAAACTTCACATTCCTAAATTAAGTCAAACGTATTAGTACGAATAAACTATTTACGTCTTGTTCTTATATCTTTTTGCGAGTATTATATTGTCTGTTGTAGAAGATAAACATGTAATCTTCTTGATAAGTACATTAATCATATCACGAAAGAGAAAATTGCCTTGGAAGACGGCCGTTTATTTTCCCCGGAGCTATCGTGCTTCGAGCTTCCATTTGTAAGTGTCTTGTTTAGAAAATCACATCTGCTAAACTTTATTAGCTAGCTTTTGACAAAGGCCAAGTTGATGGAGGCGCGTATCAAATCGTGCGATTCAGTGCGCTCCTTAGCGCAGCTGGTTCGGGCGAATCGAATCATATTATTTATTGTTCCGAGATCTTATGCGTTATTTATGAAAATCCGTAGTGATTTCGCTACGGTACCCGTACCGGGCGAGCTTATTCGCCGAAAGTGTGTCACCTTGCCTAGAATTTGTTACGCGTTACCAGATGATACATGGTATTTTATCATTATTTTAGATTGTGTTACTCGTGATTCGGGTTCGAGTATCCGTGATCGATACATGTTGCCAATCTTCAATAAGTAAAAAAGTATATTGATCAAACTTTGTCTTTGTCTCTAGTTAGATGAATGTAAAACCCCCTTTTTATTGAAATAGCTATACTTTATTAATGATGCGTGCATGAATGGCCTCTTCGTTACTTCGACGAGTTTATGAAGTTATTCATTCTTCATTGATAGAATAGTAAAAACAATCTAGTATGCCACTTTATTACGCCGGCCAATGGTTCTCTCCGTCACAGGCGCCGAGCGCATCCCAAGTCGAAGTTTTTTGCCGCACGGTAGCTGCACCGATTTGATTGCTCTGCTTTTTGCTCTCCTTTTCAAATAAACCAAAGTAATTGTTTGTTTTAAGACCCGTAGATTGCGTCCGCTGCACGGGTTTGTTACAGACATTTTCGGTGTTAGAAAATAGCGACTTCAAAACGGTTGAGCGATTCCACTTCCACTTCCGATCTAATCTCCAGTTTATTAAACCACTGTGTGATTTTAACCATTCTGGTTCCGAATGTGAAATTAATTCTGAATAACTGAGCTGCTTTTTGCTCCAGACCAGGTAACAGGAAACGGGTTGTCTGACGTTAATCCCATGAAGGGCGCGTGTGTGCGTTTGTTGTGTAATCAAAGGTATGAGTGCGTGCGTACCATGGACGTCGCCTGGTTTTTGTGCAGTCGAGAGTCGGCTGCAGAGGAGCTATCAAGTATCGTTTGACTAATAACATTATCTCGCATCTCGCTTGCACTAGTAAATGATGCGTGAGATGAGAGATTTGTAATCTTCGAAATGCCGTCCACTGCACTGCCTCAACATGTTAGACCGCACTGTATTCTTGCAACCGCGCTTAGAAATGTTCAGAATGAATCTTTATGATTTACTTCCCTGGAGCGACTAGGAGTTTCTCAGGCTACTGGTAACTGGTTTGTTTCCAACATGACTAAATAAGGCGTTCATATTTGCACCTCATATTTTAAAGCACGAGTTATGAGGGAATTACAAACATTCATTTTGATTGAGAGCCAGGAAACTCGTCTTGACTTGCGAGAATAAAAACAGGTAAATTTTTTCATTATCGTTTAAGTACCAGAAGTCGTTTTATTTCTCTTGAGAAATCATGTTGAATGAATAAAAAGATTCCTCAATTTGATGCTAATTTATAAATTCGATGCTAATTTCATTGCATGATCAAAGGCAGCGGTTGGAGAAGATTTTTTGAAATTAAATTTTGGACTTCCTATCAAAGACACGCAAGTTGGAAATTCAAGACCACTGATTCACACTTGCTATGATTCCTTTTTGCGATATTTATCTCCCATTATATATGTGCCGGCTTTGCCTTTTTTAATTTGATCCATATACATAGATGCTAAGTACAAAAGTTACGTAAATTACATCTTACATCGCCTGAGTTCATCGTGGCAATACAAACACTGGACCCCTAAAAGCCTCAAAAAGAGCAGGTGATTAAAGGTGATCCAGTAAGATTTGTATCAGTTTCCACATCAATGACAGTGTAATCCCGCGTATGATGCCGGTTGCTATGAGTGAAAGCTGTCGGGAGGAGATTATGAAAAGTCCTGTGGAGTCCTGGGGTAGATAATCCGAGTCCATGCAGGCGGCAGCCCCTCGCTTATCGTGGCCAGTGGATTTTACCTCCTCTTGTCATGTGACAACCAATCTACACACCCTACAAAACGTACTAATGCTCTTTTCAGGGATTCATTCTTTCCAAACAGTAAATTTAAACATAATAAAACTCGTTTGTTTTCCGTTTACTGAAATGATGGTAAATATATTTTAGGAATAAAAAAAATATCTATTAGTGTTTTATTTATGGTGTTAAATGGATGCTTATGCGTAAGATATATAAGAAAAACGTTGTAATTATCTGACTTACATTTAATTAGTACGAAATTTGAACTCACCAACGCTCCATAATAGAAAAAACTTTACAAAAAGTCATGATGGAATTGGCTTAAAAGTGTGTTTGCCTTATAATTAAAATAATGACCCTAATTTCTGGGCAGTTCCAATAAACTCGCTCTTTACCTGCCAGAGTGATTAGCTAATGATTGTGCTTCTCAAAACTGATTTTTTTTTTGAATAAACACGGTTATCTAGTTTTGTTGTTTTAACGATTAAAAGCGGTTTAGTGTTTGTCTGTGAATTAACCTATGTAGATAAAGACACAGTGTTCGTATTAAACAGCTAACTCACTTATTATGAAATATTTTAATATAAAAAAACAAAACTGATAATCAGTTGGTATACTCTGGAATTTGCATTCGGATATCGGTTCGGATATTGGTGTCTGTTTACGAAGACGCGGCGTGTTCAGCGTGTCAAATCACAATGATTACGTTTAGCGCTCGCCGCGTCTTTGTAAACACACCACGAAATTGATCCGAATTCGAAATAATGATTGGGTAACACCCAGGCTAACAGGCACCGAGATCGTGGCCGTATGCAGATTAAAGGTTGCCTGGAAGAGATGGCTTTTAGCAATAAGCAATAAGCCACCCATTGTACAATTTTATTTCTATGATTTCTTCTGTGTTCTTTTTGTGTACAATAAAGTGTTAATCTATCTAAATATTATTAGGAATGGTTAATAATCTGTTGGTAGACTTTACCCAACTTCATGTAGTTCTCATAAATATTTGTAATACAGTCTTATTGAATGTATCTTAACATAAATTGACCCCACACACAATAGGAAACGTTAAAATATTATATAAATTCGCGGACTATGATCTCGCTTTACTTCAACATGCTATGACAAGGGTTCTTGAGAACAAACTGACGGAAATTAATTCAGTTTATTGTTATGTTAAATTTCTGAATAAACAACTCCACCCAAATTTCTACACTAAGATTCAGCAGATATAACTATTTCACTTCAATATTAATAAAGCAGACACTGGCTATGAATCTGTGACGTGAACGCATTACAACGATACAATATCTTACGATTCTTTAGGAATTCGAATTGATAAGGCCTATGCTCTGGTATCAATTCTGATTCTTATTATTAGACATTTATAGTTCATTTTACAATGAGTCAGTTTGGAATGACACAGGTCGATCAGATTCTGATAGCTCCCTCACTAAAAATGCTGCATCGAGGATTAGTGTTGAATTATTACTATTATAAATTATATTTTAATATCCTTTCAAAGAGATTTGGAACCGCAAACTGGATTTTGACAAAGGTCGGCTTAAGTCGACGAAATGGTTTTATGATTTTAATATAAATTGTTCGTTGTGTGTGTACTTACGTTAAGGATTATGTTTGCTTGTAAAGGTGAGTGAGTCTAAATGAGAACATAGCAAAATAAGTGGCTCACTAGGTATGTTGCACAATACTTGTAATATTAGCAGATTTTTTAACAGTTACATTAAATTAATCTCATTTTCTTGTATTACAATATTGCGATCACCAATAGCTTACGGTAACCACTTACCATCAGGTGGGCCGTAAGCTTATTTGTCTGTCTGTTTTACAAAAAAGTCACTGTAGAGTTTTGTCAGAGCCGTCACGACTGTCAGGTAGATCGGGATCGAATGAATAAATGAATTATAGAAAACACTTTATCGTACACCGTAAAACTAAACGAAACAATTTGTTTGTCAAATATACTAAAGAAAAATAATGTAAACTGAGTGGTCTAATATCTAAGGAAGCGATTTCTTCCAGACAACCTTTGGCTGGAGAGGAGCTTAACTAGAATGGAAGATTGGTCGGGGGTGCACTAAATTATGAACTTTAACTTACCTATAAAAATGTTTGTAGTGGATAAACGCAATAAACTAACACAATTTTATTGATATTTATATCATATTTTCATAAACTATGTACACAAATAGAGATAAATATGAAAATGTGTATATAGAAGTGTTATGTGTCATTTAGGCAGCCTGTACCTAGTCCCGTAATCCAGAGTACTCCTTATCAATATCATATTCTCAACTAATGCTAATCTGCTGAAGACTAGCAAATACCACAAAAAGTGCCAAGCTATACGATACGACCAATCCAACAAACGGTTTTAATTCCATTCCTCATGTCCCACCCAGGGTCCGCTACAAAAACTGGCGCCCTAATCCCGAAATACCAAACTCCGTAATGTCGTTTTAAAAAGTTCACTTAACGACATAATGACAGCACTGCGACTCTGCCGAATAGTCTTGGATTAATGTCGATTTAATTAAACCTGTATAATTTTGATCCGGTCCGTCTAGGGGCAGAAAACTAGGAAGACGAAGAAGTAATGTTCCTGGAGAAGGCAATTCAATCCTTTAATAGTAATCGAGTGTAGAAAGTAGGTCTAAAAATTCAACCACAAAAATTTTACAAAACAATCGAGTATTTAGTCAAACCGTGGTTAACTTTTTTGACCTACCAATATATGGTAGGTTTGGATATTTTTCAAGCTTTCATCTTGAAAAATATCCAGTTAAAAACCCAACTGGCTTTAGAACTTTTAATATCTGTTATTTTGGGATCAATAAATACTTCACATAGAGTGAAGGCTTCTAAAGGTAGTAAGAATAAGAATGATTGTGGTCAAGTCCCCTAATTTAAAAATATGTAATTAATAAAATAAACAGTTTTCAATATTTACAAATCGGTTTTCTACTAGCCATGATAATTTTCCATATAATTTCGGTATAATATGCTACAATTTTTGAACTTACAGATACCAAATTGCAATTTAGGATGGGGTTCTCACCTCTCAATCAAAAATAACTAATAGTCTGCGAGCTAGATCTTTGATTAGGGGCGTACAGACAGACAGACATAACGAAACATGCGGAGACTTTGGAACCCAAAACCCTAAAAAGTCAAGATCTTTGGGTACTTAAACACCACGCTAGCTTTAGTGAGTGATTAAGACACGTCTTTAGTCTTTATAATATGGGTACTTTTTGTGAGTCATTGCATTTTGTATCTTATACCACTGGCATAAATGTCTCTCCAGTGCTCTACCTTACAGAACAGACTTGTGTCTGTTCAAATGTCACCGGCCGTGTCACCTTTTTAAATTATATTAGCTTCGAAATAGAATTGAGTAAAGTCTCATCAAAACTTTCCGACATCTACGCCTAGATTGAAGGTTGCGTGGGCTTACCCTCAAAGAAAAGGTCTTGTAGGCGTTCCGACTTTATCAAATTACAACCTGTGCCGTTTTGTGCCGACAAAGGGACAGCGGCCCACCAGTGTTTGACTGCGATGCAAGGTAAACCTTGTTTTGACGCGTGACTTTTCGAAGCAAATATACTTTTGCAGAGTAAAAAGGTGTTTTGTGTTGAATGAAATAAATTATAGCAAGTGCTTGTTTCTCGAGCAAGGTTTCTTCGGCTTTTGGAGTTACTTTGATTACGCAAAATCTGTATACCTTATTATACAATGATGTATATATTCCTTGTCATGGTTGTCAGATAAGTTTCTCTATTTATTTGGTTTTATGTTATCTTTTTTTTGTTATTTTAGTGCAAAATATTGATCATACGCTAAATAATATTACAATCCAGCCGAATAAGCTAATGAGTAATTTTGTTTTAACATAGTTATATAAAATCAATTATATGTGTCCAATAGCACTTTTCTTACAGTTAAGGGCAGACACTTTTTTCTTGTGTTTTTATGTAGTCAAGTCAAGTCAAAGTCAAGTCAAAAGATGATTTATTCAATACAATCACAAGGATCACTTTGAAACGTCTTACATACTAGGTGAATTTAGGTGCCAATTCATCCTAACCCAAGCTCGAGAAGAATTGGCAAGAAACTCGTCTTGGTCCTAGCGCTTTTTTATAATGATCCATCTTATAACTACCTTAACTACGAAATACAAATACAAGAGAGTTTATACATTTCAAGTGTGTCGGTTAACTGTCTGACGGCAGAGCGACATGAGGCCATGCATTCTTATCAATAATATAGTCATCTATATTATAATAAGCTTTCTTCAAAAGACTACCTTTAATGTATGCTTTAAATTTCTTAATAGGTAGTTTAGTAGCATTTTCAGGAAGCTTATTATAGAAGCGCACCGTGTTCCCCATAAATGACTTATTAACTTTTTCTAGTCGATACCTAGGGATGTATAATTTATGTTTATTCCTAGTGTTCATTTTATGAAGGTCACTATTTTGCTGAATCCCATCTCTATTTTTATGTGTATATAACAAATTTTCATATATATATTGTGAAGCTATTGTGAGAATATTAATTTCTTTGAATATTTCTCTCAAAGATTCTCGTGGTTTCATTTTATAAATGGCACGTATTGCCCTTTTTTGAATTACAAATATTTTACCAATATCAGCTGCTTTCCCCCAGAGAATGATGCCGTATGACATAACACTATGGAAGTAACTGAAATAAACTAGTCTAGCTGTAGCTTCATCAGTAAGCCACCGTATCGCACGAACTGTATATGCAGCGGAACTAAGCCTACCAGCAAGCGTTTCAATTTGTGGTCCCCACTGTAGTTTTGAATCAATATTAAGACCTAGGAAGATCGTGGAATTTACAAGATTCATTGCCTCTCCATTTATTTCAATGTTGGACGGGCTATGAATAACATTTGGCAAAGTGAATTTGATACATTTAGTTTTTTTGGAATTAAGCAAAAGATTATTTACAGTGAACCAGTTAAGAACTAACGATAAGGATTCATTTACGTTATCGCATATACTGGTTTTACCTCTATCAACTTTAAAAATTAAAGACGTATCGTCTGCAAATAAAACTATATCACAAATATTTTTTACAAAAAAAGGTAAATCATTAACGTATACTAGGAATAAAAAAGGGCCTAGTATCGATCCCTGAGGTACCCCTATATCAATAATTGATCCCAAAGACCTCTCACCACCCACGTCTACTTTCTGGACTCTATTGGATAAATAAGACTGTATGAGGTCAATCGCCCGGTTTTTAATGCCATAATATTTTAACTTTGTGATTAGGGTTGCATGACTCACACAGTCAAAGGCCTTAGATAGATCGCAGAATACCCCAACTGCATCCTGTGACTTCTCCCAGGCCTCAAATATATGCTTTAAGAGCGCTATACCTGCATCAGCTGTTGATCGACCTTTAGTAAATCCGTATTGATTACAATGTAGCAGGCCGTTAACGTTAAAGTGGTATAATTACTGATTAAGAATTATTTTTTCAAAGATTTTACTTAAAGCAGGTAATATCGATATCGGTCTATAATTAGCGAGATCACTTTCACTTCCAGACTTAAACATAGGAATGAGTTTACTGTGTTTCATGAGATCGGGAAAAACTCCCTCGTCGATACATCTATTAAAAATATAAGCTAAACATGGTGCAATATCTAAGATAATGACACCCAGCACCTTTGTAGACATTCCCCAAAGATCTTCTGTATTTTTTATATTAATTAACTTGAATGCTTTTACAATACTAGCCTCGTTAATGTAGCTAAAACTAAACTCATTCTTACATTTTGCAACACTAGATTCTAATAGAACGGAAGCTCTGGAGGCTGAAGAGTTTAACGATTTGGTCACTATTTTTGGTATATCTGAGAAAAAACTATCAAATGCATTCGCAACATCCTGTTCCTTTGTCAAAATTGTACCATTTATATTTAATTTGAACTGTATATTGCGAGCCCTTGATTTACCTGTTTCATTATTAATTAATTTCCAAGTTGCTTTTATTTTATTTGTTTGTTGTTATTTGTAGTTAAGTACTTATCACTTCACTATTGTTAAACTACACTAACTCAAAAGGCTTTTTCCGTTTTTGCCTTCTTACGATATGTTATCGAAAATAATTTGCTTAAATGTAAAACTTTAAAAAATTTAAAGTTTAGCAGTTTTATATAAAATTGGCCGAAATTTACTCTGAATAAACAAAATAAACAAAAAAAAAACGTTCGCGCCTAATTTGGACCGTTATGCCCAAATTCTTTATTAAAACAAAGAACGCCCACAAGATCCTTTTACCTGTGACTCCAGCGTTTAGAGGTAATAAATTCTTCACTAATATTTCCTGTTGATCTAATAACCTTTTTTATATTGACTCTGCCGTCTTATGAAAGAAAACAGTCGAATGTTATACTTACATAACTATATAGTTGTATTTATAGTCCTAGAGATTGTGATTATTACGGACAGTTGAAAATACAATCTGAAACATGATATGAATTAAATCCAGGAATTAACTGTTTGAACATGTAAACACTATATGTATTAAACTTGTAGATAATGACACATTTTAACGGTACAAGAAAGCCATAATTACGTTTTTGTATTTGTGATAATTTTTTGGATCATTTTCAATAACTAGTCACGCTCCAGACCTCTCCTCGGGAACACATGCCTAGAAGGCATCCGCGATAGGTACATACGCCGTCGTATATATAAATGTAATGTGTACCTTTACTCAATACAAGTAATTCAAGTGATCGGTTTATTTATTTCATTATCGCACCCTACCTAGCTAGCACCTAAACAGATCAACATTCTATAACATCCTAGACACGTACTAAAGATTCATAAAATAACAACGGCACATAAAATGCACCCAGACACAAGGGATGAACTAACTTCGTAATTGTGTACCGTATAAAATCATTTATTTTAATAATACGAGAGTAGTGGAATTGACATTGTTTTCGGTGTCTAGCCTAGCAGTGAGAGTAATAAAGATAGAGGACTCTTGAAGAAGAATTCCTATTTAATTTTAAAGAAACCATAGACCTACTATGCCTTAGTACGGAATTCACGAATTCACGAATTCACGTACGGAATTATGAGCCAAATAAAAGCTGAAAGTTTGATATGAATAGCCTTGAATCATCCCATTTTGTATCTTATGTTATAGCCACATATGCCACTCCATCCCTCTACTAGCAAACGTACAGACTTTATTTCTGAGGATTAACCCGAAGGAACAAGTATTTTTACTCTCGAATATCTTTGAACCTGATAAAAATAATCACCAATACGAAGTATGGCATGAATTTATCAGTAAGATAAAACTACACGCGAAAGCTCTACCATGACCGAACTACGACTTCATTAAGCCGATTCAATTCTACCACATTGCACTCAGAAACTAAAAAAGATTGTTAAAAAATGGCCGTTCGAGTACCATCAACTTTCATTACGTTTATCTGGCAGCCCACATGATGTGTATTAATTAAAAACCCTGGCAATACACTCATGAATTATCATGAGGTTAATAGTCACCAATGAGCTTCGAGTCATTATGGAGATGAGGCTTTGGTGCGCGCGCGCATATGGAGGGGACGCTGGCCAAGGTCAGAGAGCTTTTGCGTACAGATAAACTTAAAATATGACTCGCTATGTTGCTAAATTTTGATATATAAATAAAAATAGATCTTCCTCTTGACTGATCGTCAGTTTATTTAACAAATTATTCATCAGTCTAGAACAACGCATTTCCCTGATTAGACACACACTATTTAGAGATTATCAAATTCTAGAACCAAAAACACCATGCAAAGGATAAGTATATAGAATAGAATAGAATAGAATAGAATATATCTTTATTGTACACCTTATATAATAAAACACAATATTAGAATTTAATTAAACTAAAAGTATTTAAGTGGTACAATGGGCGGCCATATCGCTTGAGAGCGATATATATCGTGACCTTGGTGAATTTTGCTTTTACAAAAGCCATTTACCAAGAATTTAATTTGATTTAACTAAAAACTTACACCGTTCTTACTGTTCCTGGGTCTAATGAGGTCATGAGATAGAAACATTTATATTTCTAAAATACCACTGTGCGTAATTATGGCAATTAATAGTTCTACGCTTTCCGATGTAAGCCAACTGCGTTGTAACATTGCCCTTCTTTTTCAGAAGATCCCGTCACCATGCATCATCTGTACAAAAACTCTTTGGCTTGCGTCCGCGCAGGAGGGCGGGCCCAACTCGACGCTTCGCGCAACGCTCGCGTGCCCGCGCTCGCGCCACCCAAGCGCGGCTACTGAACGTTGATACGACTAACCTCACTTGCAGTGACGTCATGAACCTGAACTTGATAATTTTGAACGAGTATTTTTAAATTGTTGTGATCAGAATTAATATTGTTTAAGTAGTTAGTGGGTATTTTTCACATTTTACCTTCAAATTTATTCCCGACGTTACGATTATCAGCCCGGGACAACGGTTGTTGCAACACAATTGAAAAAGTCAAGTCAAGTCAAAAGATACTTTATTCAATACAATCACAAGGATCACTTTGAAAAGTCTTATATTCTAGGTGAATTTAGGTGCCAATTCATCCTAACCCAAGCCCGAGAAGAACTGACAAGAAACTCGTCCTGGTCCTAGTGATTTTTTAAATGATCCATCTTATAACTACCTTAACTACGGAATACAAGAGACTTTATACATTTCAGGTGTGTTGATTAACTGTCTGAGGGCAGAGCGACATGAGGCCATGCATTCTTATCAATAATATAGTCATTTATATTATAATAAGCTTGCTTCAAAAGACTACCATTTAAATATGCTTGAAATTTCTTAATAGGTAGTTTAGTAGCATTTTCATGAAGCTTCTAGAAGCGCACCATGTTCCCCATAAATGACTTAATTACTTGACTTATTTAGAAACGCGAATAAATTAAAACGTGCCTTATACAAAATAAATACTCGTTAACTACTAAAATAATATGAATAATAATGAATAATGCCGGACATTTCAAACAGCATCATATAGCCCCAAAGTAAGCAGATCTTGTGTTATGAAAACCACATGACTGATATTCATACTTACATACTTATTTTGTTGTTGTAAATAAATATGACATAGACAAACACCCAGTCCCGAGACAAATACTTGCAAATCAGTAAAACATTTGCCCCGCGGCGGGAATCGAACCCCCAACCTTCTGCGTCTCAGACGGGCCTTCACCAACATCGCTACAGAGGTTATCTATTTGGAATTTGTTTACTCACCTAGTGCCTACCCGGATATAAAATATATAGATTAATGTGCTTTTTCCAGAATCTAAATGAGTCACTATTTGATCAAGGAATCCACTTGGTTGGCCAAAAATCTATTCCATGCTCAGAGCTTGATCTTGGTTTATTTTTTGTTCCAAAGCACAGACGAATAAATGATTTATTCGAATTAGATCAAGCAGCTCTCATCCTTTTAGCTATTAAGAACCTATTTACTTATCAATATTTTATAATATGGTATAAATTCAAATATTTTATGTGTGTAAATATTTTTATTTCCGTACCTACCATCCTACCTACTCCTATCAGCACGTAGATCAGCAACCGTATTTATCCGTCACATCTTTCTCTAGGCTTTAAAACAGGGTCTGATACCTACCTAGACCTCCGGCGCAGGTGCCCAATGAAGGCATTAAACTCAATCGGCCATTATGATTAAAGCCAGGGTTTTCATGCGTTGGCTATTTAATAGCAATAATTCAAAGGCAAAGTTCCAATTGAAAGCCTAGAAGTGGAGTATCGGAAGGGTCACTAATATCTCGAACACCCTAATGCAGCTAGCATTCATGACGAGCTGACGCGAACAGTTTGAACTCTGAGTATACCTGTAATAAAAATTACTATCTATCTAATGCCTTTAAACGAGCAATTAATAAATAATCTCAGACATTTCATACAGCATCATCTGGCCCCAAAGAAAGTAAAACTGGTGTTTTGGGTACCACTTGACTGATATACTACTTATATATCATTTTTTTTATAAATACATACATATTATACATAGACACACCCAGACCCGTGACAAATACTTGCATATCATACAAACATTCGTCCCGGGAATCGAAACCGCAACCTTCTGCGTCTCAGCCGAACCTTAGCCCACTGCGCCACAGAGGTCGTTAAACGATTTTCATGAAATTTAGTATGCAGGGGGTTTCGGGGGCGATACATCGATCTAGCTAGGTTTCATTTTTAGAAAACGTCGTTTTATCCGTGTTTTATACCGAGCAAAGCTAGGTCATTCAGGTACTATTGTTAATAAGAATGCATGACCTCATGATGTTATGTCGTCAAGTAGTTTTGACTGTAACTGACAGATTTACAATTTATAAATTACTGCAAACCATGTATTCATATTTCGTAGATTAGAAGGATCATACAAAGTGCTAGAACCAGGACGACTTTCTGGTCAATTCTTCTCGGATTTGGGTTATGAGGAATTAATAGCTAAATTCACCAAGTACGTAAAACGTTTCAAAGTGATTATCCCTACTAATATTATAAATGTGAAAGTAACTGTCTGTATGTCTGTTACGCTTTCACGTCTAAACCGTTGAACTTCGGTATAGAGATAGATGGCACGTTGGAGAAGGATATAGGCTACTTTTTATGTATGTACCATGCGTGCGAAGCCGCGGGCAACAGCCAGTATTGAACAAAAACATATTTGAGTTTGAGTTGCGGTTGACCACTCACTCATTAATTCAGAACTTACGGCAGTCTTAAGAAGGTTTCCGCTTTATAGCAGACCCTGGCTTAAGCGAAATTGCTCTCGTAGTCTATGTTTGCAATCAGCTGAAATAGTTGGAGCCTCAGGGTTATTGATTAGTCTATTCTGTACTTTAAGTGATCTATGATAAGTGTCGCAGGTAATTATTAAGTGCTTTGGAAGATTCAACGATTAGTACTTTGTTTGAGATGAATTTATAGGCTCTTGGTTGATCAAACTGTTACCTGAAGATACTTACCTTACTTAGATGCCTATCCCGCAGGGTTATTACGTAAAACTAACAGTAATGAAACGCGACAGCTATTTCTGCAGTTCTAAAAAGACTCGT
This sequence comes from Lampropteryx suffumata, assembly GCA_948098915.1. NCBI lineage: Eukaryota > Metazoa > Arthropoda > Insecta > Lepidoptera > Geometridae > Lampropteryx > Lampropteryx suffumata. Next base: position 14,079,316 of record OX402557.1, on the reverse strand, counting down.
TACCCGCTGCCTATAACTTGCCTGCCGCTCACCTACTGACGAAAATACTTATTGTGTTGATTTTTGCGTACAAAAACTGCGTTTGACAGCAATGATCGCGAGATCCACGCCTATAGCTAGATGTCGCGAGCTACATAGGGGACAATTTATATCTTTAGAATATCAATATAGAATGTAAAAACTCCTATGATATTTGTTTCTAAATCTACCTATAAACTGAAGTACTTAGGGCTCTTGAGTATCCATTCAGAGGTTCAAGATCGCATTTAATCGATTTCGATTTGATTAAGATCGATAATGGAACTCTCGTTGTAATCGTAATCAGGTATATATGACAGTTCCAGTATAAATGTAGGTACTAAGAACTCTCAAGTAGGTATACCAACGTGATTAAATATTTAATTATCAATCTTTTTACTTTGCGTCCCTAGGCCCCCCAGACTAACGAAAATCCGAAATGTTTCTTGCTTAATAAATTGTTTCTCTGTAAAAGCAATTCGAAAATCAATCAAAATATTTTCTCATCATTATGGGTGGGCTTGCTGACATAGGCATTCGCAAACATTTAGCAGTAACGATTATTGAGATCTTGTTTATAAAATTACTGTGCGATTTCAAACCTTTTCACAGTAGCATTACAACATAATTGTTCGAACAATACAACCTGTCATTGAATCATTTTACTGAGACAAGGTTCTAAGGTGTAGTTCGAGTTTAGGTATAGCTTAGCATATCGCATTCCTTCACATTTGGCAACAAAGAACGGTGTCACCTTACTATTTCCATTCAATGGGACATGCAATCAATGGCCACACAAGTGCATGTAAGGTGACCATTGACAATATATCTAAACGTTCAAATGGCATGGTTAGTTTGTGTACGTCGTGCGTGGTTTGGTTTGTTTAGGCCCTTTCGATTGCGGCATTTCAAAACATTAATGCGGCCATACCACAGCTGTTTTGATAAATGTTAAATTTTATGTTATACTTACTGCATTCATCAACATTGCATCATTGCAGAAGAATTTGAATGTTTTTTTTATTATAAAGTGTGTACAGATAAACCTACAATGAGTCAACTTTTTCCATATAACATGTACTATTCATGATTTGACGACTATTTGTATGTCTAATAAGTATTAGACATCCAAATAGTCGATATTAATAGCTGGCTTTAGACAAGTGTGTGTAGGGTGTAATAAATATGTAGGTAGGTATGTAGTGAATATATAAAGACATGAATACTCCTTTTTCCTTGTTTGTCCTGCAGCTGACGGTTTACTTTTCGTAAAAGACGTAAAAAGTTACATTCGAATTCAAATATTACAGTTATTATTAAATAAGTACTAGCCCGCGTCGGACACGCGATACCTACAAAAAAATATGTCCTTTCTCAAAATACAATCTATATCTTTGCCAAATTTCATCAAGATCCGTTCAGCCGTTTAGCTGTGAAAACGTAAATAGACAGACAAACAGATAGAGTCCCTGTCAAATCTATGTTATATATGTATATATTCCTTGTCAAATCTATGTAGATTTGACAAGGAATATATAAATATGAAAGGCGATGTGTATGTATGTTTCCAATAGATTCCGAAACGGCTTGACCAATTTCGATGAAATTTTTAGGATATCTTCAGATTAACCTAGCGGGTGATCTTGTCAAGTTTGGTAGCGATCGGATGAACAGACCTTTTATTTGCATCAATCAAATTTGATACTTATGGATATAGATTGTATCTTAGGAACGGACATAGACTACATTTAATGTATGTAATATGCGTGCGAAACCGCGGGCAGAAGCTATTTTATATTATTATTATGGTATGGATATGGATGGGTGGATTTCATGCGAGTAGATTATATGACGATCGCACTCCTCCACTTAATATTTACGTTTTAAAAACTAAAAAGACAACCAACTTCATGTATAAAAAGGAAAATATCAAAATTTCGTTTCATCCAAGTGGATGACATATTTTTTCAGGCTTATTGATTTATAATCCTAACTACTGAACCGATTTTTATAAAATTTATATGGGACCAATCGGGAAGTATACCTTTCACATGAAATCAGATTTTAATCAGATTTCTAATCGTTTCATAAATGACGTAGTTATGAGGTAACAAACATAAAACAGTCGAATTGAGAACCACCTCATTTTTTGAAGTCCGTTTTATATAAAACCAGAGTTCAAGATCAACATCATAACGGATCGCACTCACATTGGCGACACTGACTCGTTCCCAGTATTTGCTAGCTGATAGTCCTTATAGATGTCAGCTGTCAAGTTTGATGGATTGGATGATAGATGAATGGTCATTTGGATCAACACAAGTGTAACTGTATAAGGTGCACAAGCTCAGATAAAGGCTTTACCTTAAGTAGGTATAAGCAAGCGAGGGGTTTCAGGAAAAATAACGAACTCAAAAAGAGAATGAAGTTTTCCTGTTGTTTTGCCAGACTAGCAACTACTTTGCAAATTACAAAGATCTTATTTTGTTAGTTAAATCCGAATAAGTAGGTAACAGTTTTAAATACGTTAAAATTTATATTTTGTTTAATTATTGAATTAAAATTCCGGTTAAAATAAATTATCGAATATAATTATCGACGGCGAAATCCTGACGCTAAAACCCATACCTATTAAGTAGAATACAAATATTGTAGTTCAACACAAGCTCGACGAGAGACAAGAAATTGGTAGTTCTAAAACGAATACATTCTGTTTGCGACTATACTCGTCCGAGCCGTATGATGGCCCGTGGAGCACGTTCGACCGTACGGACAACCCATACTGCAGAGCTTCGTATGGTAGTCCGTACGGACTATCCGTATAGCATGAAATGGTCCCTAAAATGTACTAAAACATGTAAATATGTTAATTGAATTGTCATTTCAAAATGTTACTCAAATTCAGACTTTGGAGCACACAAAATAAGATCATTCTTGTTGTAGGATATTTTATGAATTCTAACTAAACAGCAAAATCAAGGCCAAGTCTAAATGAAAAGCTCAAAAATCTATTCATTGTTTATTTGTTTATTCTTTGTTCTTGATTGAAGTTGATTTAAAAAGCGTCTCTGATTTGGCTGTTTCTTCTGTGGTGCTTGAATGTGGTGCGGAATAGGAGTATTAATCTGCATAATTATAGACAAAGACAATATTATCTATCAATGAATTGACTGAAATACACGTGGATGAAATAAATAAATGATATTAAATAAAATTAATCAATTATTTCACGGCGTCCGGTAGAAACATCCCGTGACCCAACAGTTGGCCCAGCGTATTATCATTGCCATTCAACGTGGCAATATCGCAAGTGTCTTGGGGACGCTGCCCTTTGGCAGTGATCTGGATTAGTTGAGCTATATATATATATCGATTTAAACGGTCCTTAGATAGCTTAACTGTTTCACATGTATATTATATTATTATGTACATATCTGTTATTATTATATATATAAAGTTTCAGTAAAAAAGTCAACGAAATGCAAGATATTGATTGACACGAAACATTACCAGAGTCACAGCAGTCCTCACTCTCCTACGAGAGCCTAGCCTTCTTTAACCTTCGTGATCAGAATTCATATTGTTTTAGTAGTTCACTAATACTTATCGCGTATTACTGAACGTATTCCTCACCTTTTGGCTATGTTGCAATAACTGTGGTCGCGGACTTACTGTATGTTTAGGGAGTGGCCATCGAGTAGCATGGGCAATTTTTTCAAACTACCCTCACAAGGTTACAAGGTTATAAAATAGAATAGAAAATACTCTATTGCACACCACAAATACATTAAACTGTTACAAGAAACAATGTTTAGCTACACGGTAGTACAATGGGCGGTCTTATCGCTAGATAGCAATCTCTGCCAGAAAACATTGGTATGGATAGAAATCAACATAGCTCAATATGGGGTGATGAAAATAATATGATATATCATATAATAATACGATAAAGTGATAAACGCAATATATACCTAATCTAATACTTATATACTACAACAAGATTATAATTATAAATAATAATATATTAATATTCTAGGGTAAGCATGAAGGTGGTACTTACACAATTTAAAAACAGTAGCTGGATCACTATTAATTATCATCGTAATGTGGGTAGATGTTTTAATGGTATTAGATTTTATGATATCCGGAAACATCATTTTTCATCACTACATAGAATAAAACAAAGTCGCTTCCCGCTGTCTGTCTGTCCCTATGTATGCTTAAACCTTTAAAACCACGCAACGGATTTTGATGCGGGTTTTTTTAATAGATAGAGTGATTCAAGAGGAAGGTTTATATGTATAATACATGCATAATATAGTAGAGAAACACTGATAATTATAGAGGTTTCTAATCACATTAGACATTCTGTAGTATATTTAATATCAGCATTGCACCCGTGCGAAGCCGGGGCGGCTCGCTAGTATAATAATATACTTAATTTTCACTCAAAACAGAATTTTTACCCCGATATTATGTTTAACTGCTTCCCGATATTTTTTCCGCGATCATGGCGCATGCAACTGTGCCGAAATATCGGGAAGCAGAAAAACTAATAGATCATTGTAAATATCCCGTTTTGATTGATAATAATATTTTTTATCAAAATAAATCATTCCTTAAAAATTATAAAACCTCCAACACGGTACTTTAAGAAATGTTTTTGACTACAGCTCGTTAGTGTCACGAAATCATCGACAAAAATAATACTGATAATGGCCGTTCTTTGTTGGCGAACTGTTTTCAATCTGATAAAGGTTTTATTATTGTGATTAATATTTTGATACTGAGCTAAGATAATGAGGTTTTCTTAATTCCCACGAGTTACAAACAGCGCAGCATATTCTTCTTTTTCTTATCATTATACTATTTATTTAAAACAAGTGTAGTGAGATGCATCTAAGAGGCTCCTTTTATGCACTGTCTTCGAACTGAGTTGGTTCTACGACATGCCCGTTTCCTTACTATGTTTTTTATAAATAAATAAATAACGACCGTGTTTGAACACTCGACCTTAGGATCGCAGCATACTGTATTTTTTTGAAGTATTCTATGTATTTTTTTTTTTGTATTATTTCAGTGACCCAAATACCTTGCGTGACCCAAGAGCTGGCTCCTATCTGGCTCAGCGTGTTAGCATTGCCATTCAACGTCGCAACGCCGCCAGTATCTTGGGAACGCTGCCCTCTGGCAGTGATCTGGATCAGTTGGGCTATCTATAGATCGTTTTAAACGGTTTTTTTATAGCTCAACTGTTTTACATGTATTTTAAATTATTGTTTATTATTCTGTACATTTCTGTAAATAAAATTATATTTCTTTTTAAATATTGAACTCACGCCCATCGAGAATAGATATAGGTCTTATTTCAGAAGCAAACTAAATTCTGATCTCGTAAACTTTTAGAGTTTTTCATTCAGATATGTCTTAAAATGTAAGGTCAGTTCCTAATCTGAGTTTAAGTTTCGTTTTGAAACACGCAACATTCCGTTACTGAGCAAGCTTGTATAAAAATGTTCCAGGTAGGAAAATTATGGAATTATATATTGCTCGAAAAAAATACAAGGCAGATAAAGTTTTAAACTGTGTCCAGTTTTATTGTGGTATACAAAAACTAATTTTAACCAGAAGCACCGTGTAGGTGTTTTCAATCACACAAAAACCAAAGTCTATAAACCAACTGCAATCTGTCAGCGATCATGTTGCTGACACTGCAAAGGTTAAACGAATGGTTGGCAGTAAAACAAAACCATTTCTGTGAAGCAACTGAGAGGTATTCAGTGCCCTACTAGGAGTTCGATCAATAGCTTTTCAGTGCATTTAGAATCGTTACCCCTAGATTGGTTTATCTATACTATAGGTTCTGTAGAGTCCGGTTAGATTGACGCTTGATTGTGGCTGTTATTATTAATCATTATCAAAGTGACGTCTGATCTTAAAATACTGGTAATCAAGTCGTAATTTTGTACTAGGTTGAAGACAAGATTATTTCCCATTATTCATCAGATCGGACTAATTCACCTTAGTGAAAAACCTAAACTCACCTAGTATGTAAGACGTTTCAAAGTGATCCTTGTGATTGTATTGAATAAATCATCTTTTGACTTGACTTGACGTCCGATCCACAAATAATCGAAGTTAAATTTCAAAAATATGAATATTCAATACATTCACAAGGATCTCTTTGAAATGTCTAACATAGTAATTTGCCTTAGTTTATCTGTTGAAGATGATTTAGGAGGCGTTTAAGTTACAGAGCAGTCATTTGAAATTGAAAACCCTCGTTCATGGATCCACTTCAGCAAGCTGTGGTGGGTGAAGTTTTCCCTCCACTGACTCCACTCTGCCTGGGATTCTATTTGATAGCGCAGGCCTTTCCAGGTACCTACACCAACCTCTTGACCTACTGAGAGGACCCGCAGGAAAGACGAGTCAGTACATGCAGTGTCGGTTCGGTTGCAAGTGCATAGCGGCTGACACCGACCCAGGTTTGTTTCAAGTTTTCCTTCTCTACAAACTAGGTGAAATTAAGTGTCAATTCCTCCTAACTTAAGTCCAAAAATAATTAATGACCTATAGGGTCAGATTACGTTAAGTTAACAGTAGAGTATTTAGGTTTTTCAGATCGGACTAACTTGTGTGACGTCCGATACCCAATTATAGGAAATAATCAAATCGTAATTTTGCACTAAAACGCAGACAAAATTATTTACTATAATGAATCAGTTCGAACTACCTACCTTAGTGACGTCCAATCCTCAAATTATAAGAAATTCATGTTTTTTTCATTCATCTAATACGGAATGAAGACTAGAGTATTTTCGATAATTTGGGTGGAAGAGATAAGACTGTAAAGAGTACTACAATAGTGTCGTGAAGCAGCGAGACTTTTTCCAAACATAAGCTCCTATATACATAATGCGTAGGTTTCTCCTTATTCATCTCAACGAAACAAAACATTGCATTCCTCTCGACAATAAGCAATTGTCCGTTCTTCGAAGCTCCTGTGACGTCACGGCTCGGGTTACCGCACAAGTGGCGATTATTTATTGAGAGGCTTAAAACAATGCTCTCTCAGGAGCACGAGTCGTTAATTACAAATAAACATGCGCGCTGTATTATGACTATGTAATACCGCTTTTACATATAAAGCAGTTTCATGCGACTACAATCGTTTGTAGATGAAATTGTTCAAGTTTTTAGTGAAAATAACTGAACAAATTTTACACAATACAATCTAGGATAAAACTTACAAGCAAAACTTGTATTTTGAAAATTAATACAATTAAGGACAATAAACATAAAAAAAAATCTATAAATAATTCAGGATAATTAATATTATATATAATATTTCACAGAAAACATAATATATAAAAAATAAATATAGTTAATGAAACAATACCAGACAAAGCAAAACTTTTATATACTTATTATTGGATGTATGTATATATTTCAAAACTTACCCTATAATTAGAAATAATTTAAACAAAATATAATATAAACAATACAGATATATATTATCTATAAAAACCTATTCCATATTAAAAGGATAATTATTGGAATTAGGTCTTATATTACAGTCGGTCCCGGTCGTCACGAGATGGATGCGTATCGCGGGTATTGTATTTATTTGTTTTTCTTGGAATCTTCTCAATTAATAAGTACTCTGAAAGTATTTATTTTGTATCGAGGGTTTTTTTTAATTTTAATTTTTACTTCCACGTAAGACACAGCTGAAGTGTAAGAGCTGATAAAAATTAACTCGCTGAGTTATGGTTATTGTGTCGAATAAGTATTAACGCGTCACGCGATTTCAAAACTTTTTAGGTCAGTGTGCTGAAACCATTCAAAGATATACTAAGAGAACTGAAACAGCTTTATTAACAGAAAAAATAACATAATATTTTATTATACTAGCAATATCGTATAGATTTACCTAGATATTTCTATACCTCTTATAATACTGGGAAATTTGGGTTTTTAGCATTAGTTTTTGAGGTATTTGAAACATTAGAAAATATAACTATGAACCTTAAATTTGAATGTCGGAAAGATAAAGGATCTATCTTATAAACACACATTAACTCATGTTGTTTAAATCTGTTAACATATTTACTAATTGAAATTAAAAGACAAGGACAGACCAAATTTTTCTGTCACATTAACTTATTATATTTTATGAATTACACGATTCATCTGTAAATGATTTGCAAGCAAACCCGTGTTATTCTCTCATCACCTCTTGAATGCTATTCATATTTTGCTCATTAAAAAGCATATCTACTTACTTTTAACAACCCACATTTTGCGTGTAATTATAACAATATCAGTAGGTAAGAATGCTTTTTCCTTCGTAGGTATGATGATTACATAATTTATTTCCATGTATACGCCGTACGATACGTATCACTTTCAAAATATAATTAATGCAGAGAATTATAAATTTTGTGTTTTCACTCAGCTGCCAAGGCACCTGGTTTTTGTTTTGCTTGTTATTTTTTCATAGTACAGTTCTAGAATAACCTAATGTGTACATAATTGCCACATACCTAATTTCATCATCATTGTAGGCGGCCAGAGCGCGTACTAAATGAATGACATATAAATATTGTTCAACAATTCACAACACACCATCTAGCCCCAAACTAAGCATAGCCTATGAGAATCAGATGACTGATTAAATAATTATGGATATATTTTTCAATGCATACTTATGATACTTATGATGATGATGCTGTAGTAAGATAGGTAATGTTTTAAACATTCTACCTACCATTATGTTTAAATTAGGTTTTCGCTTTGTTTGTCTTTTACATGAACTTTTATCACCATTTATATTGTAACCTTGTTTATTATATTTTATCACATAAGTTAACAGTTTTTTTGTTTATTTACATACCTATAAGTTAATATTGTTAGTCCTATCCAGCCCGAGACACAGGTTTTCCTAGTTCGGGCATATTGTAAACAGTTACCTGAGTATAGTTACATAATAAGTATTATACTGTAATAATAAATATTATTTTACCTGTTGTAACCCTTAGCTCTAAGGTAATTAATAAAGATTTATTATTATTATTATTATACCCTACAACACAGACACAAAACAAACACTTTCTCACACAAGTTTGTCCTGGATTTTGAAATTGACTGAACTTTGAGGCTGCAAGACAAAAAAAACTTATAAAATCACAGTCTCCAGTCAATTAATTTTTATAGTTGTCAGAAGACGGTTGCACTACCACAAAGACAATTAAACGCATCGTTACATCAGGGTATTACTTTCGAAAAAGTGCAAAATGTCATTAGGAAAGATATCGTCAAATATGCTTTAAATCTCACTGGAATCTGTGAAACAGTGAAACTGGTTTGATTCACGTTGAGTGTCAGATTTGTCGTCATCCCTATCAATAACATTCATCGCATAAGGCGCCTGATCCTTCATCATTAGAAAGATAGAACGTATTTTTGGTCGTCTTGCGAGGCGAACATTGCGTTCTTATTTTATTTATTTTGCTCGAGTTATTTCCGGTTTTATTAGTAATTTTTGTGTTTTTATTTAAATAAACCTAGAGTTTTTTAAAACTCGGGTGTGAATAATTGAAATAAAAGCTTTGCGTTTCTTCGTGATTCGAGCAAAAATAATCCATATATGTATTTAATATGAAATGACATCATTTTATATAAAATAACTAAATTTAATGAATAAGAACTGATCCATTACCGCCACAGCCCCCGAGAGAGTCCTCCCACATTACTCCTGTTCAACCCATTCCCAATACCATGTCATCATCAAACGAAATAAGACTCCTTGCTGCTGCACTTCACAAGAGTCATCGAGCCACACATTCACTCAAGCTTCCAGTATTTGATGGTAAGGCCTCTGATTGGATAAACGACTTTGTGACATCATACTAAAAACAATATAAACACTTGACATTGGGAAATTTGACATTATTATGACATGCCACTAACGAAGAAAAAGAACTAGAATTAAGATTATTCGTTAGACATTATATTAAGTAACAAAGCTTTTATAAATTAATTCGTTTTCTCGTGTTAATTCTCGTTTTATTCGATAATTTAAGCGACATTTTAATCATTTAATTATGTCTTCTTAGCATTTGACATTTTGAATTTTGAATTTGAATTTGAATTTTGTTTTCAGTGTACTATTTTTATTGTGATCTGTACAACAAGGAATCCAATTAAATGTTCTTCTATTCAGCCATTTCGTGATGTCATATAGACAAATAGACAAAAAGACATAACCATTTTGTAACCCTATTTCAACAAAATAAAACCACTTGACACCAGCAAAATTGTCATCAAGACAGCCATTATAAGAAGAAGAAGAAGAACTAGAATTGTGATTCTGACAGTTTGTTTGTGGACTATAAAATTATAATATTGCAACAAATGAGAGATTTAATAAATTCGTATGAAGTTTGAGAAGTTTGTCCCACCTTAGCAGCCCCGAGTTAGTTAATTATACAGTTATTACAATATTATTGTTAATATACCGCATTTATTTATTTATTTTAGTTAACCAGATCGGTACAAAGATATTTTTTTTTCTTAACCTAATGTGTCCCACTGCTAAGCAAAGGTTTCATTATCTTCCACTCCTTGCACTCCAAGGCCACAGTTTTCCAGTTTGGCTCGAATACATCCTTCTTGCCATCTTTTCCTGAGTCTGCCGCGTTGTCTCCGACTATCGGGCACCGACTGAGTGACGAGCTATGCTCAACGTTTTGAATGCATTCGAGTCAAAAACCATTGTCACGAGTTTTAATAAAAAAAAAACAAAGTCAAACATTATATTGGTCAAGATTACAATAGAAAACGATGATAAATAATGGCACACTCAATTCATAAAATGTTATATATTTCGCTGAAGGACAGACAGGTTCTATAGACTTTTGTCCATCCAACAAATCATCATATCTCATATCTCAAATATCTATGAGAAATCAAAGTTCTTCAAAGAGAACATGTAACCATCAAATGTATAACATTATGCAACTGTAAACAGTAGAGGACCTTGAGCTGTGTATAATGAAATAGTACTAGAACGGGACAGGCTGTGGTGGCAGAACACAGTAATTCCTTGTCATTATGGTATTATTTATAACCGGAGCGCAGGCGCAGTAAACGCACTGCATGCAACGTCATAGATTATAGCTCAGATAGGAAAGGAAAGAACCTCCACATTACAAAAGAACGAGTACTATAACTATTTTAACTGAGTATCGTCAAAGTAATCAGAGCTTGTGATATGGGTACCACATCACAAGAGTTTGGTTTGATCAGGCGAACGTTCGAAACGTACAGTTTCGTATTTCAGTTTATTACTGACGACGCATATGAAATTATATTTCATCGTGTGTCTAGACTGGCTTTTGAAACCACGATGGAAACCATAAATCTGCATTGAGCACTTCCTCCGTTTTGTCTCACATATTGTGCTAGGGTTCAATTGACAGTGACACATGTTTGAATGATCTGCAAACATTTGTCTCGGGTATGGGTGTTTTGTGTTTGTGTTTGTTTGTTTTCGAAAAGATATAGTAGTATATCAGTCACGTGGTTCCCATAACAGAAGCTTGGGAACTAGATCATGCTATGCGAAATGTCCGGCAATATTTATTTACCGAGCGAAGCGAGTGTCTCTGTTTCTGCTTAGGCGAAAATGCTTTCGTATGTCTGTCTATCCGGATGTTCTCCTCTACAGGTCGCATTTCTCAACCGATTCTCGTGAAATTTTGTGAGCAGGTTCTATAACTATATAGATTTTTTTTGTCGATTCGGTTTTTGGAAATAAAAAAAAAAGTAAATGTAAACGTATTAAAAGTTATATTTCAGTCATTTCGAAAAATGTTCGAGAGGTCTACAGCTCACAGAGCCACTACCTATACCCAATAAATTATTATATTTAACTAAAGGAAAATCGTATTTTCCTTAAGTTAAGCTTACGTGTATATCAGTCATCTGGTTGCCATAGAACAAGCTATTCTTGGTTCGGGCCTAAATAATGCTGTGTGAATTATAACCAGCAATATTTTTTTTATTTTATTATCTTTGAGTTTGATGGATGATGATGATTATTTATTTATTTCAGTGTAAGGAATAATAGAAGGTTTAGAACCTGGTGTGTCTGTTAACTCGTCTATGACTCGTAACGCCAGCGGCAACCCAACCTGTTCCTACGCAGAGAAGAGTTATACGTCATTGGACTGACTTAAAAATATTCCAACATTAAATAATAAATCATAGTAAACCGGTAATTAAGTCAGTCATAACCAGAACTTAGAAAAAAATAGAGTTTAATTTTTCCACATTAAATACCCATTTCGGCCGGCCGCTCTAAATGATGTTCGATAAAAGTTTTTTGTTGTTGTGCCTGTAGTTTTTTGACCATTATGAATGATCATTGGTGATAGAAGCTTGTAATGTTTGGACATGATAAGAAATGCAGCTCAAATAGCTCAGCTGGATCTATTCATGCTCAAGTGGGACTGGCCTGCCAGCTCAGTTGGTAGTAGCTCTGCCTTCTGTAAGTTGGGAGTTCGATTCCTTCACAGGATAAACATTTGTGTGATGAACACAGGTATTTGTTCTGTGTCTGGGTGTTGTAAACTATCATAACGTAAATGTATCGTAACGTATGCATTTTAAAATATATAAGTATTCTATCTGTCACCTGGTCACCATAATACAAGCCATGTTTAGTTTGGGGCTAGATGGTGTTGTGTGCATTGTCCACTATCAATATATTGTATATGTCGGCATAATCTGCAAGTATTTGGGTCTGGGTATTTCTATGTTTAATTGTATGTATTTACAAATTAGTATATACCTACGTAGTGTATCAGTCATGTGGTACCCATAACATAAGCTCTGCTACTCGGCGCAAGATAATGCTGTATGAAATTTCCTGCTTTTATTTAAGTATCGAAGCTTATCCAAAGAACTTTTGTATAAATTATTATTTACCCTGAACTGGAGTACAATGAAAGAGTAATTATCATAAATTTTCTGTGTAATGTAAATCCAAACATAAATATTAAAGTAATGTAACATTTTGTCTGATAATGCTTTCACTGGCCATCAAATATTTTTGACACTTTTACAACGATACAACAATACTATAGCATGATAGATTATACTGGCGACTGCCTGTGGTTTCGCACGCGTTTCCTATGTGTCCTATACATAAAAAGTGGCATTTCTCCTTCCACGAGATATAATATATTTATATACGGAATTTCCATCAAGATTTTGTCAGCCGTGAAAAAACGTAACAAACAAACAGAAACATACCAAAGTGGCTTTATTATAATATTATTTTTTATATAATATTATAAATAATATAAAATATATAATGCCAGACATTTCACACAGCATCATCTGGCCCCAGAGTAAGCAGAGCTCGTGCTATGGGTACCACATGACTGCTTTAGTACTTATATACTTTTTTTTGTAAATACATACATATTATACACAGAAACACCCAGACCAGAGACATATACTTGCAGATCATACAAATAACACAGAGGTCGTCTAATATTAGTATGGATTTTGAAAATTAAACTAATATGGAGCAAAACCTTTACAGTTGTTGAATAAAACTGCTGATTATTCAAATGACCAAAGTTGCCTTCATGTGCAATAGGCCCAGCGTCTGCGAGTTATATATTCAAATTTGCAATAACTATCTTTGTACTCTGAACTAAACTGCCTATAAATCATGCACTAATCGGTCGAACAGAAGCCATTTCTGGTAGCGGATCCGAGAAACGAGACGCCCACAGACCATCAATAGAACTTATTACTAGCACACCTTATGAGTAGAGTCTACGGTCAAGCTTTCGCCGAAGCCGAAAATTTCGGCTTAATTTATAACATTGATGTGTTTTTTTATAAGTACTCAAATCAAATATTTAATATACTTTTTAGTGTATCTGGCTCCTGATAGCTATGCATTCTCCGCTGTAAGTTGAAGGCCGATATCCTTCTAGCACAAACGTTTGTGTGATGAACATAGATAATTGTTAATCAAAATGTATGTTTAACTTATTTGTGTTTTTACCGACGAATAAACGGAAGCAACGAGGAAACGAAAAAACTCAAGTCGACGCGTACCTATACATATATATATATATATATATTTGTTTTAAGGTATGACCACGTATAACTTTTTACAGATTAGTCGATTTTGATAATTTTTTTTTTATATGGGAAGGGTATTTCCATATTTATTTGCAAGTTAATTCCATATTAGTTCCCTGAAGTTGGTTCCATATTATTTTGGAAAAGAGATTTGCTTGTTTGGCGACTCAAAATTACTTACTTACATTAGTTTAAGGACTTATTATATTTAGGTTAAATAAAAAAGGTTTATTATTTTTTGCTGTTCAGACTTTTCGGCGGTATATTTTTTTTGTTAAAAAACATTAACAATTAAAACATATTATTGTTTATTGTTCTGTACTAAATAAATAAATAGTAAATAAATACGAACCTTGCAAGATTAGAATATATGCTCATAGCTAATATTTTTTAAATGCTAGCGCATTTTATAATACTTATTTTACAATTTTCGGGAAATAGTATTGTCCGAAATCGAAACCGAATCTTTACAATACTAACTTGTGTCCGTCGTACCACGTATCATGATGGTGATTTGCCTTAATAACTTTGGAAACTCATTAGGCACTTTTAAAGAAAGCCGTAAATGATTACCCCTCGGTGACGGTAGAAGTTTTGTGGTATATATGAAATGTAAGTATATTAATATATCAAAGTGATATTATGATTTGGTGTCTGGAAGAAACATTGCATGAATCAAAAGCCGGCTCTATCTGGCAAAGCGTCTTAGTGTTGCCATTCAACGTGCCAATGCCGCCTATGTCTTGGGGACGCTGCCCTCTGGCAGGGACCTAGATCAGTTGAGGTGTCTATCGTTTTAAGCGATCCTAAAGATAGCTCAACTGTTTCACATGTTTTTGTTTATTATCGTTTATTATTCAGTGCATTTTTTTATTAAATTTTGATTGAAATTGTATATTTGTATGTAAATTTGTTGGTTATATTATTTTTCCTTGCTTGATTGGAACTTCTGATTCAGATACCCAATAATACATTTGAATACAGATGTTTACATAAAACATGAACATAATATTTGTATTGCTGTAGGTACTCAACCCTACAAAACTCTTTTTTAATTAGATTTTGGCAAATACACCAGTTGTTAGTTGAACCTAGCCGAATATCACTTGAATTATGCACTGCATAATAACTTTAACTTTACAAATTAAGTCATTTATTCACTGAGCATGTGATATCTTGTGTTATGGTTACTGTAGAAAGCGTGATAACTTATTTCATTTGAGCGATAACATTCATTTTAAATATAGGTAAGACCGGCCGATGAAAGTATTGACCGACGTCGGCAACTTGGGTTTTGATAAACAGTAATTTAGGGAATTGATTATAGAGGGAAATAACCTTCATTTGTGGAATAAATAGGCCATTTACAAGCTTATACATATATTAAATATTAAGTAAGTTTAATGTGTTTTATATTCAAGCCGTGCTGTGTTTTGTGGTGTAATAAAAAACTTTAGTCATTGAGAAGAAGGGACAGTTACGCAATTTGCATTTTGTAGTGTAAAGCAAACCTTTTTTTACGGTCAGGAACAAGAAATGGTTTTACTCCAAAAAAAGGAAAATGGCTACTTTCTAAGCGCCTAGAAAGAAGCTTATCCGTAACCTATATAAAACAACAATCAGTAAACACTAAAAAAAACGTAAAAGAGCAAATGGGACGGTCGCTGGGAAGTAGCCGAAGTTCCAAGGCTGCCCGTTCAGTATCCTGAATAAATTAGTTTTCGGAACGGGCCGAGCCAATAAAAGTTTTAAACAAAAGAATCATAAAACGAACAGCCCGACTTCGGTAGCAACAAGAGTACTTCAATGATTTACGACAAAACTGGGACACAATTGTCGAAAACTTTTCAAATAAACTACACGTGAATTGACAAACACGTGTTCTTTGCTATCTGTTCTCAATGTGTTCTTGTAATGAGGGCTGGTACAAACTCATACTCAAATATTATTTAAATACCTTTTCTACCATATTAAACACTGCCAGATAATAAGTAAGTGTCCGTTCTATACCTGCAGACAGTTAAAATAGTTATGTCAGTATACAGCTCCTGCGCAGCGTAAGTAGAAGTGGCCCTAAAAACTGTCTATGCTATGTAAGTTAGAGTCGTAAATCCAATAGATTCCCAGATTAGACACCATTACGTGTAATTTAAGAGAGATTAAACATCGTCTAAGATTAAATTAAACATCTTTAAGGAACATTAAAAATAATGGACATAGTCTCGTCAGAAACTAAAATTGTGGGAGATTCGATTTTTTTAATGATCTGACGAATCGACACTAAAAATAAGATGTGCAACCCAAAACATACAATGAATTTAATTAACCAAAAGGCTTAAAAAGGTAATCGGTCGTTGGTCATGCATTCTTATGCATTTTATAACTTTTTACAATATCCCTATAAAATGCGGTCGCTACCTATCCGTAGAGTCATTTCTATTTTTGCTGTTTCACTGCCCTAAGAACACAATGGGCAAATTAAATTTTATTTGATGTCTACTGTCTGCTACTGAATAACATCAGGGTAGATAGTCTTCGACAGAAACAGGACGTCACGAACGCCACCGAGTAATAAAACTTATTGTTTGTAAGCATAGAAGCCTGTTCTGGTCTGCTGATTCTGCATAATATGTAAGACCAATGTGGCTGCAAAAAAACGATTAAATTAACCCTTTTGGTTTCTTTAATCGGCGGCGCTATCTTTCAAGTCACCGCGTTAAATACAGTTCTCGGTATTGTAATAACACTTGGTTTTAATGTTTCGGCGATCAAATTGTGAATTTCGTTTCAACATTTTATTGACTTACGATATAATTTGGACGTCACGTTGAGGACTTAATCTCTACTGAACTGTTATTATTAAAACTTGTTGTTTCGCTTTTTTATTCAAAGTAAGATGTAAATTTAATGACAAAGCAAAAACTAAGAAAAGATGCAAGAAATGTCACTATAAGGAAGACCTTAAAATTAAATGCAGCGTTATACAAAACATTGCATTATTGTGAGACAATGGTCTACCAACGGGAGCCGAAAAATGTCCTGCCCTTTTGTTCAAACCTCGTTATAAAACAGAAGCTAAAATTACAATTGTGCCTGCCGCTGTCAAAAGTTACTAACTAAATAAGAAAAAATGTAACAATGTCGTAATAAACTTAGAGACATTTTACAACCAAAATATTTCTGGGCCAGTAGCTTGACTTTTGTCTTTAGTCCGTTCCAGCGTTTATGGGCCATTTCGCCTTATTCTTTCACGGCGAGCCATTTTATTTTTGTCGTATCTCTTAAAATAAGACATAATGTTCTTAGAAACGGGACATTAGAATGGACCCGTTGGGGGCTTTCTCTTTTTGTGAGGGACACGTACGGAGGATTTTATGGTCAATTGTTTCACTTTGCCGTTGACGTGATAATAGACCAGGCGTGCGTAAGCTAATTCAAAGTCGCATTGCATAATTTAAAACGTGAGTCATATGATTATGATAATCAATAAGTCAATGAACCATTACTTAATAGCTTAATGAAGTGGTTGCTTTTGAAAACTTACTTTCGTAACTCTGTTATTGTTTTTATTCGTTTTCTCGAGCTCCTTTGAGATTATTTTTGAATAAGAAATGTTTGAAAAATTACGGTTAGAGAGATCATCGAGGGTCATTTTACATCACATTTTAGGTAAAAAGAGTGTCACCAAACGTGGAGCCTCGAAACGTCAGTCACTCGGGGTGAGATTTTTTCGAACGTTTCGAAGCAATGTTCAGGACAAGTAATTATTTTTTAGATAGGTATTCGAAAACAAGAGTAGGTGTTGCGTTTTTAGAAAAGAAAAGTAATGACACGATTTTATAATAACGCGTGTGTACAAAAGCAAATTACTAACATTTATTAAGCGTTTCTATGGAAAGTGTGGTAAATGTTTCGTACAGAGAAAGTAAACGACATTACGGCCATTCTACTGGAGCGTATCACAATACATCGCAACGTCTTTAAAATGTGTGGTTTCAATTTTCAAAAACCGCAAAGTGAAAGCTTTTATATTTAAGATGCTGTGAATGGGATTTTTATGATCTTCTTAATGTGCAAATGGCCTAGTGACAGAAATGTGTGATATAATAAATTGGGAGAATGTGCGAGCGGTCTTGAATAACAAAGAATTTTAAACAGCATTTTAGACAGTTCATTCCTAATAGAGAAAGGTTTGTACAAACCAAACTCTTTTTTTGTAAAAGTGCTAATTACAAATATGATTAATTTGGATGTTTCACAAATATCCAAATAAAATATTGACACTAAATAAACATGACTGCTTCAATATTGACAAGATAGTTTGAGTTCATTTATTTTATCATATCTCATTTCCAAATGTTTATTCAAATATATTACTTTTATGTATTAACAAACAGAAGGCTCTGTTATTTACCAAGTTCAATTATTATTTACAAAGTTATCACCACACCTGTTAAAATTTGTAACTGCTCAATAAAGTGTATTTAACACTTTAAGCCTAGTCGTTGGTAACCTAACGTAATAATAATGAAACAGCTGTTACCTACCTAACACATACACATTGTATGTCATAAACTGAGCGGCAAGCTTAAGAGACGAAAACATACTTACAATTTTACATAATATAATTAAATAATAAAAATCTTTCAATGATTTGTAATGATGTATTTAATTCACTTTGCCAGATGTAGTGCATGGCCTGGCCATTATTTAAAATAATGTAGAGGTAATAAATCTTGTAGATTTCTAGGTCTTAAAACTAATGCAACACTACTATGAGGACCAACCATTGGAACAATTGCTGGTAGGCTTAGTTCCACTGCATATGCAGTTCGTAAGATACAGTGGCTTAATTATGTAGTTACAGCTACTCTAGTTTATTTCAGCTACTTCCTAGTGTAATGTCATATGGCATCATTCTCTGGGGAAAAGCAGCTGGTAATTTACAAAAATTATTTCTTAATATTCAAAAAATTGATATTCAATACAATATTATACACTCATGAAAATTGAGATGGGTTTCAGAAAAAAGTGATCTCCATATAATCAATACTAGGAATAGAATCAAATCATACATCCCTAAGTTTCGACTAGAGAAAGTAAATAAATCCTTCATGAGGAAAACGACGCGCTTATATAAGAAGATTCCTGTAAATGCAGCTAAACTATCTATTAAGAAATGTAAAGCTTACATAAAGTACAGTAAAGTTTACTATAGTCTTGAAATGAAACCGTATTATAATAAACATGACCATATTGATGATGTATGACCTCATGTTGCTCTACCCTCTGACAGTTAACTGATACATTTGCAATGTATAAATTACTGTCACCTAGTATTCGTTTTTCGTAGTCAAGCTAGTTATAAGAAGGGCAATGAATATTTTTAGCCATCGGCATTGTAGCAATCATTGCGCTCTTATATTATTTATTTTTCCCGAGTTATTACGTGTTTTATTTGTAATTTTGGTGATTTCAAATAAAGCAAGAGTTATTGACTCGAGTGTAAATAGTTAGAATAACATTTTTGTGTTACTTTGTGGTTCGATTTAAAATAATCTGTATGATTATATTTAAAAAAAACCGGCCAAGTGCGAGTCGGACTCGTGCTCCGAAGGTTCCGTACAAACATATAGGTATTTAAGTAAAATCCTTTATCTGTGCTATATGAAATTTGGTACAAAGCAACGGCTTTGTACCAAATTTCAAGATTCTGAGTTCACGGAAAGTACCCTGTAGGTTTTGATTCCCTTGAGAGTTGCGAGTTTGAATACATGCGACTTAAATTGCTGTTTCTCTTGATTGCGTTGACATAGAAGTTTGATTTTGTTACAGCTTAAAGGTATTATAGACCTGAGTATTTTATATGAATTTCAATTTAATACCTCTACGCGGTCATGAGAAAAGGGGTAGTAAGTTTGAAATTATTGAAAATATTTTTATTATATGATGTAACTTAAAATGTACGGCTATCGCAATTTTTCCTTTATCTGTGCAATAAGACGTTGCTTTGTACCAAATTTCAAGATTCTGAGTTCACGGAAAGTACCCAGTAGGTTTTGATTCCCTTGAGAGTTGCGAGTTTGAATACATGCGACTTAAATTGCTGTTTCTCTTGATTGCGTTGACATAAAAGTTTGATTTTGTTACAGCTTAAAGGTATTATAGACCTGAGTATTTTATATGAATTTCAATTTAATACCTCTACGCGGTCATGAGAAAAGGGGTAGTAAGTTTAAAATTATTAAAAATATTTTTATTATATGATGTAACTAAAAATGTACGGTTATCGCAATGTATTCTTTATCTGTGGTATAAGACGTTGCTTTGTACCAAATTTCAAGATTCTGAGTTCACGGGAAGTAACCTGTAGGTTTTGATTCCCTTGCGAGTGACGAAAACTTGCGTCATAAACGGCTGTATCATTTGATTGCGTTGGCTTAGAAGTTTGATTTTTTCACAGCTTTAAGAGACAGTAGACTTGAGTATTTGATATAAATTTCAGCTTGATACCTCCTCCACGCGTTCCTGAGAAAAAGTGTCTTGACAGACAGACGGACAGACGGACGGACAACAAGGTGATCCTATAAGGATTCCGTTTTTTCCTTTCAAGGTACGGAACCCTAAAAGAGACGAAATTTTATATAAAATAACAAATGACGAATGATTTAACTGCGGAAAGAGGTGCATGCGCCTGCATAACTCAATACATATAGTTTGGCGGAATATTTGTTTATTGCTCTGTAATTTATTATATTACTAGCGACCCGCTCCGGCTTCGCACGGGTGCAATGCTGATACTAATTATACTACAGAATGGTTATCCCTAAGATATAGACTATACCATCGCGGACTTTTTTGTAAACCTTTTTAAAGTGTACAATACTGTAGTACATTATTTTGATCTATCTCGTAGGTTCAGCCAGTGCAGCGTTTGCAATGTAAGCGCACAAAAATAGTTTATTTACGACACCACATTAGAAACCTCTGAAATTATCAGTGTTTCTCTAGTATTTTATGCATGTATTATACATATAAACTTTTCTCTTGAATTATTCTATCTATTAAAAAAATCGGGACGGATAGAAAGCGGGAAGCGACTTTGTTTTATACCATGTAGTACTATGTAGACTTCTAATTATGTTATTTGAATATCTAATATGTACAAATATATATTGATATATATATATAAATTTAGTATGAAGGGGGTTTTGGGGTCGATAAATCGTTCTAGCTAGGTTTCATATTTATAAAAGTCGTTTTATACCGACTGAATGAATGACCTGAATGACCGAGAAAGGTCATTCAGGTATTTCTAATTATGTTATTTCTAATTATGTTATTTGTATTACATAACCGAATAATCAACAAAAATACCTATTACTCCAAGTTATTATAATATTGTGTAGCGCGCGCCCTCAACATTTTTTGAACTCTCCCATGCCACCTCATAATTATTTGCTCCTGTTGTTCAAACATTAACATTGGTAATTTATAGCAAACATCGGAATTGCTCTGTCATAGCGAATATTAACGACCAGCTAAGTAAACCTGTAATTACCAATAATGTCTATTTTCTTATACTGTCCTTAATATTCCGAAAGGGAATGCATAAAACAATAGACGTAATAATTAACAATTAATAATTAACATACGTCAAAACACTTAAATTTTATATGTTAGTAAATAGCAACTTTAACGACAGTAACCAAATTAACTGTCCATTTTCAATGGCATTACAGTTATGTTGGTTAACTTAGCCTTCTGCGTTGTTGGTTGTGGGTTCGATTCTCATCATTGTTCGTATAGTACAGGGTTTAATTAAGGGCTAGATTGTGCTATATGTCAGTTTCTGTCAGTCTGTAAACCAGCGTTGTCCTACGCCTCATGGCGCAAAGTAACACTAAGCTGAGACGGGTCCTTTTTGGAATACCACACCGACCTCTTTGCAGTTGTTTCTTAGCTACTATGTGTGTTTTATTTTTATTTTTGTACCTTATTGTGTTTCTGTATAATGTTTTGTCAAATAAATCTTTTATCTATCTATCTATATAATTCAAAACTTTCATGAGTTTTACTACATTTTGATATCACGGGGTTTTACTCATATATCATTTTGTCGAAGGAGGCACCGACACTGTTTCGATTCATCTAGAGAATCTTCATCAGGGCGAGTTTCAGTCAACTGTCTCGGTGACTTCATCAACAAAAGCCCGTGTTTCATAATATGTTCTTTTCCATACTAATAATCAATGTCTCTGATATTTTGAATACATAAATTATAAGTTATTTTTAAGGTAACCAGAGTTAACTTGTCTAAAAAGTCGCTTCCAGAAACTTGCTAGTGCTGTTGGTAATTACATGCTACCTCTATGTTCTTACTACCACTTTACTTACAAATACAGAAAAATATATAATGTTAAAGGTGTCTCTTCGTTTTTGCAATAATAAGTAAATAATGAAGGACATTTCACACAACATCATCTGGCCCCAAATTTACAGAGCTTGTGCTTTTTTTGTAAATACATACATATTATACATAGAAACACCCAGACCATAGACAAATAAATAAATAATCCCGGACATTTCACACAGAATCATGTGACCCCAAAGTAAGCACAGCTTGTGTTATGGGTACCACATGACTGATTTACTACATATATTCTTTTTTTTTTGTAAATACATACATGTTATACATAGAAACACCCAGATCTGAGACAAATACTTGCAGATCATACAAACATTTGTCCCGCGGCGGGAATCGAACCCTTCAGTAGGGCTTTGACCTACTGCGTCACAGAGGTCGCCATAATGTAGCAGGTATAGTTATTCCGTATTTTTATCTTCGTTTGTTGAGTGTTTCATTTCTGTTTACTGCAGTATTAGGTACGAGACATTTAGAATACTTACCTATTTTATGGCCGAAGTAATGGCTTTGCCACTGGATTCGTTGTGGCTTTAATCTGGAATCGTTAATGAGTAAGCTATTTGTATATTCAAATTAGTATTGACTTGTGTTTAGCAATATTTTTCTCATAACTGACAACAGTCTTCTTGAATGTGTGAAGCAAGTTGAATTATAGATAAAAATAAAAAGTATTAAACATAAAATATTAATGGCAATGTCTTACGTCTTATGGACGCTGCCATCTGGCAGTGATTTGGATTATTTGAGATTTCTATACCTATTTCGTTAAAAACGGTCCTTAGATTTGTTTTAAACTGTTTCACATGCATTTTTGTTTTATTATTATGTATTATTCGAAACATAATTTATGCAAAGTAAATTTTTATATGTGGAAATATAAATATATTATTTTAATATTAATTAAGGTTGTCTAGCTGAGATCGCTATTTAGCGATAAGACCGCCTATTGTGCTACCGAGTAGCTAAACATTGTTTCTTTTACAGTACAATGTATTTGTGGTGTGTAATAATGTATTTTCTATTCTATTCTATTAATGAATTTATTGTTATATATGTTTAACAAACAAATACAATCTTACTTACAAATGTAAGCATTTATCTTACTTAAATTTATAAAAATAAAAAAATAAAACTTAAGTGTTTGAAGTTTTGTATCATGAGTATTTAATTATTATTATAACTGGACAGCAAGTCTATTAGTATCAAAATAACGATTAGAAACACATACACCAATTTTTTTAGAAAATTTAGTCTTATCTAAAATTCCTATCGAGTTAGTGTATATCTGATTCGCAAAAGAATGCCGCTATTATGTAATTTTTTTTATCGAATTACACAGAAATAATAAAACGAAATTGACTATTTTAGTTACACATTAATATTTGATTAATGGAATTCAATTTGAATTTTAAATGCCGCTTCTATTCTACAATTTGCACGGCAATTTTTAAATGTTTAAATATATCGATCCCAAACCTGTTTTATGCAGTAAGCTAACTGTATTGATGGAATTAGTACTGCCATAAAAGATATCACTTTATCATTTTAAACTGTAACGCGGGTCATTAAAGATCAAAGTAGCTAATGCATTCGTAATAGGAGCTAAAAATGGCATGTTCCGATATAAACGACTTTTTATTACCAAAGACATTGATTCCATTTCAACTGTTCATCTTTTATGGCTCTATTTTAAAACCAATTTAGGTTACAAGTGTGCGGTATTTTGTTTATAAGCTTCTAACTTTCCTGGGAGAAATTCAGCAAGTACAATTGTTTTATCATCATCATTAGGCCAAGAAATCGTTTCGAGTCCGGTTACATCTATGCTAGAGGGGGATGCGCCATTTTCCAGTTAAACCTCCAAAGTCAACGCTTATACTAACTAACCTATCAGCTCAGTTGGTAGTAGCTCTACCTTCTGCCTTCTGGTTGAGGGTTCAATTCCCTCCCAGGTAAAGAATATAGATGTTAGTTCTTTGTCTATGTGTTATTAAGTATCATTATTGACGAACTCTGTGGCGCAATGGGCTAAGGTCCGACTGAGCCGTAGAAGGTTGCGGGTTTGATTCCCGCCGCGGGACAAATATTTGTATGATCTGCAAGTATTTGTCTCGGGTCTGGGTGTTTCTATGTATAATATGTATCTATTTACAAAAAAAAAAGTATTTAAGTAGTATATCAGTCATGTGGTACCCATAACACAAGCTCTGCTTGCTTTGGGGCCAGATGATGCTGTGTGAAATGTCCGGGATTATTATTATTATTATTATTATCATAAGTATGTATTTAAAAATATATAAGTATTCTATCAATCATCTAGTCACCATAATTCAAGCTGTTTAGTTTGGGATTAGATGGTGTTGTGTGCATTGTCCAGCAATATTTATTTATTTATTATATTTATCGTATCAAAGTTATTATATTCCAACTAAGGGACCTTGAATTCCCAAATATCAAATCACCCACATAACAAAGCCACTGAACTTCCTCCCAAAATTGTGTTTTACAACGCTATAACTCAAGTCGGGCATTGTCAGTCTACTCACAAGCTTTATG
Source organism: Lampropteryx suffumata (assembly GCA_948098915.1). Taxonomy (NCBI): domain Eukaryota; kingdom Metazoa; phylum Arthropoda; class Insecta; order Lepidoptera; family Geometridae; genus Lampropteryx; species Lampropteryx suffumata. The sequence continues at coordinate 14,054,142 of OX402557.1, read as the reverse complement.
AGCTAATAGGTCATTACACATTCAGCTGGCTTCAACTTCGCCTCGACTGAGCTTCAACTCAAGCCGCCTTGCATAGAATAAATAAAAGTCCTTTAACGTAAAAGAGTCACTTCGATATATTATTAACATTATTCGTATTAAATTTTTTAAACGTTTGAGTGTATAAATATACAAATTAAAAATAGAATGCTGATCAAGTTCAAAACATACTATGCTATGAAAGTTTTGACTGATTTGGGGAGGTTTTAATTTAGTAGGATTAACTTAAATATCTATGCATGCAGCTTAGCTCAGTATTTCTAAAAGGACACCGAACTAAAAACCATAATATAAAGTTTATTTTGAGTAATAATCGCACATTTCCCATTTTTGCACATTTTGTAAAAAACCGAAGCAGATCCCTCACGTCAAATGATAATCCCGTCATAATATTACGTCCTCAAGTAGATAATATTTAATGAGAGTGAGGAGTCAATGTCAAAATTTTACAAGTTATATTATATTGAATTCAAAGTGACATAGATAGGCCAGCTTGGTGTAAAGAGGTTACGCTGGTCACGCTCCTTAACGGATGTTGCGTCCGGTAAAAAACAATTGTTGATAGAGGCTATGGTGTTTTTTGAACATGATTAATTGTAGCTTTTTTGGCGCCAAGGTAAGCCTAGTCAGGCGGATATGACTACACGTAAAAAGCTTCGTTTTGAGGTAGAAAACCTTTCTTGTATGAATACTTTAAACATTAATTGTAGCTGTTTTGGCGCCAAGCTAAGATATGACGACACGCAAAGAAGCGAGGTTTTCCCGGAGGAATACAGAAGGGAATAAATACTTCAGGAGTTAATAGGTTTCTTAAAGGTCGGCAACGCGCATGTGATGCTGCTGGTATTGCAGGCGTGTATAAGCTTCGGTGATCGCTTACCATCAGGCGGGCCGTAAGCTTGGTTGTCGCCATTGTGATAAAAAAAGGCTTGTTTTAAAATTATTGTACTTATAAACACTTTAAAACACTAATGATTGTTTTTTTACAATACTTTTAAAATGTTTAAATGTTACCGGCCTTTTCTACCTAAAAGCGAAATTGGTTTCTCTAAAAACTGACATTTTGGCCATCACCCCTTGTGCTGAATGCCTTAAATTAACACAATACCTTAAAGACAAAGCCGTCTAAGTTTCTACCCTAATTAGTTATATTAAAAGCTGAGCTAGTTATGTAGATGACTTTATTGACGCAATTAGGTGTAATTGGTTTAATCAACGGCCACGTACTTGTTGCTGAGCCTGTTTGATAAGAGAAGACTGGTTCAATTTCGTTTATGTCAATGATATAAGATTCAAAACGCAATGATTCACTACTGTATTCAAATTAAACTAACTACTTTATGGTCAACTAGAGACTAGGAATGATATCTAGAGCAAAAAAACAAACGGAGAGCGGGCACATTAATTGACTAATGTTCTGTTAAATAAATATTTTTGACGTGATAACGTCTTATAAATCGATGAACGCCGGTTGCACGCACAAAAAAGCATGACTCATTGTCACGTTCCGCCTGAGCCGAGCGTGCAAGCGAGAGCGCGGAACAAGTGATAGAGAGGTCATGATCATTGCACGATCGGTTCATAAATGTTTTCTTTTGACGTTATCAAGTAAAATCTATGTATAATAAGTATGTATTTACTAAAAAAAAGTATATAAGTAGTATATCAGTCATGTGGTACCCATAACACAAGCTCTGCTTACTTTGGGGCCAGATGAAGCTGTTTGAAATGTCCGGGATTATTTATTTATTTATTTTATTATATTAAATTATCGTCCGTAAATCGACTTTACATACAAGCATTTTATTTTGTTTAAATTATTGCCTAGAGTAGCGTCTGGATAAACTCACCTCATGTAAACGTAACTTCAATAAGAAACAAGGGCTTGCATCTATCTAAAATATTTGAACTGCGTCAAGTGAATTTTTTTCTCTCTCACAGGAAGCTGTGGTCCATAAGAGTTACAAGGGAGTACACGTGAAGCACCATATAAATCTGCTTCAAAATAATTACGTTTTAAAAACTTAAAAGAAAATCGACTTCATTGAATATAAAAAATACGATCAAATTGAGACCCTCCTCCATTTTTTAAAGTCGGTTAAAAAAGAATAAAAATTTATGTTATTGTATATTACTGAAAATTTTGATAGAGTTTCTAAAAAAACTAATTTTTATTTTTTTCAAATAAATGACGGAGTTATGAGGTAACAAACATATATAAACAAATCTTAAATGGCGGGCTTAGTCCTGACCTTTCACTCGCAGAATAAATAGTAATGTAGTGCGTTCGTTACTGTGAGTCGTTCGTATTGCGACAGGTAAAGGTAATAGGTAACAGGTAATATCCTCTTCTTCTCGGACTGGGTTTAAGAAGTATTGTCACCTAAATTTACCTAGCCTTTAAATTTGTTAAACGATTCAAATTGATCCTTTTAATTGTATTGAATATGACTAATAGCACTGCAATCTTCCTTCGATTCTACTATTGTTTTGAAAGACAAATAAAAACGGATTATTGTAAATTAACTTTATTTGTGAGACTTAGAGCCACGCGGACATTTTTGTAGGTAATAATTAGTACTATAAATATGTAATAAATTGTTTTATGTTATGTTATACTAGCTTTCGCAGCACACGCTAATACAATTGCATTAATAAAATTTTCGTAGGAACACTATTCATTTATAAATAACATACTTATATGTTTGTATTACTCGATGATAATGTAGTTTTCTATAGGTGAAATAATATTAAAAATCGTTTGAATAGTTTTTAAGTAAATACAAAAAATCTAATATTTTCTCTTCATAATATTAGTTTTAAAATAGATTTGAATTTGAACTTTGAATTCTAGCAAAATCGGCCGTAGCTTCTACTATGTGAATTAAAAACCCAAGACAGTATTCCTGTATAACAGCACCACATCCGCAGTTTAGCTTTTTCTTATAGTCTCCCAAGAGCAAAGCCAGGTACTTCGCCTCAAGTCTCGAACCGGTGAAATGTCAGTCGAGTTACTGCAACGGTATTCGCGCAATTATAACTAATTGTGCGACACTGAGGTGACAAACTGTTTACAAAATAGCGGCTTCTGTAATAAAACTGCTGGAAAGATGTGAATACAAAATAAGTACTAAAAGTATTTATTTACAGGTACTAGTAGGTACCTGTCAAATAATTTTGACAGGTACCTACTAGTATCATAATTTCACGGCGTCTGGACATCGCGTAACCCAAGAGCTGGTTCCTATCTGTCCCAGCATTGCTATTCAACATGGCAATGCCGCCAGTGTCTTGTGGACGCTGCTCTCTGATCTTTAGATATATCTAGATAGATAGATCTGTATAGAATTCTGTACATTTCTGTATATAAATATTGTAATCTATCTATCTAGTATCTAGTGATTCAACTATGATATATTTTTTCACACGTTTATCAATATTAGTTTGCTCAGTAGCAGTGCGTATCATTGTATTATGTCGCAGCTTAGTTAATAAAAAAACATGGTTGCGACAAAATTAATGAACTAAGTTACATAATTTTCTTTTTACATAATAAACTTTTTCTTAGTTGTTTTGTGTTCCAAATAAAGAAGCTGATACCTCATATAACCAGTCAAGCTTGTCCATTCATAGATGGAATACAAATAGTGCGGCTAGATGAGGCTGTGTGAAAATTGACCATCATTGATAAACCTGGCCCGGCTTCGCACGATTTTTAGAGTTTTAATTTATTCTATATTCGCCCGCATAGTTTTGCCCCACATTATATTCCTTGTGTGTCCCGAAAATATTTTTTTCTCTATTTTAACAATTTTGTTCCACTTTTGCCCCATTTTGTGTTCCTGTTTTGCCTCGTATGTTTTTGTAATACATTTAAGTACAGTCAGAATTAAAAAATGCTTCAAGCATTGAAACATTATATATCCATACTACATTTATATATCCATACTACCTTGATTATGAAACAATTTAGTTAGATAAGGATTAATATCATGATACAGAACGTCATAATTTTTCGATTATATCCGTGCTTTGACTATTTTGAACAAAAAGCAGTTATTGTGGCTTAATTAAGTTCAAGAGGGTACGTAAGCCTCTTGGACTTTTTTGTGGGTCATAGAGAGTCAAAAACATGTGTTACATTACATATTTCATCTATCATCGATAGTTTTTGCAGCGTACGCTAAATAATTATATTAATTGGCAATGTTTTGATACCTTGAGTTACATTATTGTAATTTAGGTGAAGATCAAATTTTTAAATTCGGTTAACTCGTTTTTGAGTGTTTCCATTGCAAACAAAATAAAGGAAAAATATTTTTTTGTCATTAAATACTTTAATGAGAAAAAAAATATTTTTTGTATTTATATTGTAGATAGTATTCCATCATTACTATAACCAGCATTCACTATATCAGCAGATATATTTGTTTCGGGTCTGGGTGTTACTAGGTATAATGTATTTCCTACGGGTCAGGTCGGCAAGGCCAAGAGTGCCTGACCTGGGAAGGCCTGCGCTATTAAACAGAATCCCAGGCAGTGTGGCGTCAGGGGAGAAGAAACTTCACCCACCTCAGCTTGCTGAATTTTATCAATTACAAATAACTGCTCTGTAACTTCACTGACGCCATCTAAATCATCTCCAACAGATGAACTTAAGTCAATGATGATCAGTCATGTGGCACCCATAACACAAGCTCTGCTTACTTTTGGTTGATGCTGTGTGATACGTCCGGTATTATTTATTTATTAATATACTTATATCAAACTCGAGATTTGTCAACGGGCGATGGAGCGCAGCATTCTCGGTGTTAAACGTACCGACCGCATACGCAACACAACTCTGCGCTCCAGAACCCAAATTGCTGATGTAGCTCGCAACGTTGCGAAGCTAAAGTGGAGCTGGGCTGCTCATGTCTGTCGCATGTCTGATGAGCTGTGGGCCAAAATCACCACTCAGTGGAGCCCTGAGGCAGCGAGACGGCGCCGTGGTAGACCCAAAAAGAGATGGCGAGATGATCTCGACACCTTTGATAGAGCTTGGGTCCAAACAGCTCAAAACCGAGATGACTGGAGAGATCAAGGGGAGGCCTTTGCCCAGTAGTGGGACACAATAGGCTAATCGTAATCGAAATCGTAATCCTTATATCAACATAGAAGAACATAGAACTAGAATATTGCAAGTACAGCTTGGCACCAGCCAAGGGTTATGAATACGAATCTACTTTGCGATTTTATGAGCACTGTGTCAACTAGATAACTTGCTCAACATTAGTAGGTTACATAATACTTGAAATACAATGAAGTCTTAATATAACTTTAAAACTTCGAACCAAAGCCAAGCCAAGCCCCCAAAATAAGCTCGAACACAATAACAGTGAATCACACGTAATGGAGATGAATCTTGGACAGCATTATTCAGTACTAAGCCTGTACCACTCCAAATGGTATACAATGTGAAATATTTTACTCAGCTTCACCATTTTGGCTGGTTCTTGATTATGGAACCATCCAAAAAATTGTTTATTTCTATTACATTTAAGAAAACAGATGTTTCAAAAAAAGATGTCCATTATTAATAACATCTAAATTAAAACATCTTTAAAAGTATTAGAAGTCTTAGAAAGATAGGTAAAATAAATAAATAATGCCGGACATTTCACACAGCATCATCTGGCCCCAAAGTAAGCAGTGTTTGTGTTATGCGTACCACATGACTGATATACTACATATATACTTTTTTTTTCTAAATACTTACATATTAAACATTGAAACACTCAGACCCAAGACAAATACTTAAAGATCATACAAACATTTGTCCCGCGGTGGGAATCGAACCTTATGCGTCACAGCCGGGCCTTCTCCCGCTGCCCCACAGAGGTCGTCAAAGGAAAGATAGGTAAAGGAAGGCCAAGAATGAACTTGATCAAAGAGAATCATGTTGCTATCATGTCGTACATAGAAGTCAAGTAGGCTGATTTCTGTGTGCTAACAGAGGAATCTGCATCAGTAACGCCGACAATTTTCCAGGTGGATAAACTTGTCTATGCATATATATAGATAATACTATTTGGTCTAGAATTTTGTACTGTTACTTGCTGAATATAAAATTAAATATCGCGTTTGTTTACAATGAGACTTCAATTTGACTGTCCTTTTTTTTCGATGAGCTGCTAGCAAATCTCTGATTAGAGTCATCTTAAAGTAGGTAGAATCTCATATTAACAAAATGAATCTAGTGAAACTCAATTTCAACGCGATGAAGTTAAAAACTGGTGCTGAGCCAGAGAAACAATACTGGAAGCAAGCCAAAGTGAATTTCCGATTATATAGCGAATGATAGAGCGTTACTGCACCACACCATCCACACTTACGATAAAGGACTCGTTGTATGAATTTTATGGGAAAAGTGCCAGTTAATTTCAAACAAGCTTCTGCCTATGGTTTCATTCACGATTCAGTTAATAAATAGTTATGTTATTTCAACAAGTACAGTGATAATAAAGTATAAATAATAAATAATTCTCGACATTTCACACAACATCATCTAGCCCCAAAGTAAGCAGAGCTTGTGTTAAATATTGTTAGACAACATCTAGACCCAAACTAAGCATAGCTTGTACTATAGGAACCAGATTAGGTATCTGATAGTCTTTCAATGCTTCAGCTGTTGTCAGCGACCAGACACAGCCTATGGCTTGAGGAGGAAATTAATTAATAATAATCTTAGCAGTAGGGATACGAACTTTTGGATAAATAATTTAAGTGTTTAAAACAACGTTGTAATATTAATGTACAGTTAATTATACATTTAATTTTGATTTGAAAAGAAATTATATTAAACGGGTAGAAGTAATTATTTTTTTAAATTAAATTTACAAAAAACGATTACAACTATACACTTAAATTTTAAATTTTAAATTGAATTATAGGTGCTAGTAATATTAATGTAACTTTTTTTTGTTATTATAAATTGTAAGACTTCGTACTTGATACGAGTATATAGTTGACGACCTCTGTGACGCAATGGCGAAGGCCCGCTTGAGACGCAGAAGGTTGCGGGTTTGATTCCCGCCACGGAACAAATGTTTGTATGCTGTCTCGGGCCTGGCTGTTTTTCTATGTTTAATATGTATGTATTATTAGATGATGCCTTGTGAAATGTCCAGTATTATTTATTTATTAATTACTAGCTTCTGCCCGCATAGTACATACATAAAAAGTAGCCTATGTCCGTTGCTAAGATCCAATCTATATCCATACCAAATTTGATTGATGCAAAAAAAAATCTGTTGATCCGATCGCTACCAAACTTCACAGGAGGTGATCCTGCAAGGCCAATCTGAAGATATCCTAAAAATTTCATCAAAATTGGTTCGGCCGTTTCGGAGTCTATAGGGAATAGAATAGAATAGAATTGAATAGAAAATATTTATTTAACGTCACATAACAAAATATATAGCGCTAATATATATTATATATAAATATAATATATTATATATATACATATATAGAATATATTAAGTAGTCCATGTACCGTGACGAAAAAAAGGCCACCACTCAGCATATGATACAGAAGTGTGAGGGCTGCTCTATCGCTGGTATTCAGTGGCGTCATCGTGAGTTGCGCAGCAGCTACTGCCACACGCCATGAGTGTACCACATAATATATATTTTGTCAACAATAGTTGGTAATTGGTAAAACTTTTAGAACTAAAAACCTAACAAAAATATTTACAAGATTTTGAAATAGGCATAATACAAATATAATACAAAATTCTGCAACCAGTTAAACATTGTGATAAATACCTACATTAAATAACAATATAATAAAAAATTATTTAAACTAAACCAAAACGACCTCTTAAAGAGCAGACTTTTGTGCATTTACCAGATATTTTTTCAGTGAATTTTTGAAGGACCAAATGGTAATGGAACTTCTGATGGGAGGAGGAATATTGAAAATACATACATACACATATCGCCTTTTATATATATAGATTTACGTTCATCACGGACAATTTTGGTTGGAATTGATCCCACAACCCACAGAGCAGAAGGCAGAGCTACGAAGCTGTGAGGTCAGTGTAATACTTGACTTAGCCTCATTTACACATTAATCTGTAGTTAAAATCACCATTTTATTTCTGCTTAGTCTCTGTTTTATTTTAGTTTTATTACTCATGGTAGCAAAATAATTTTTATTTATACATAACTACCTTCTATGACTACGGCTGTTTTTATAGGTAGATATATAGATAGATTTACCTATTATGTTTTAAAAACTAAAAATAAACCCTACTTCGTTGAATGAAATTCGAGCCCATAAAATAAAACCAAACTGAGATTGATAAAAAATTTATTTTACGATTTTATTATTTTTACATTTAGAGATATTTAGAGATTTATAGTACATTATCAGTTTACAAAATTCATTGACACCACTGGATAGTCACAGGAAAAGAAAATTCAAAATTTCGTTTACTAGGATGACATCATTTTCCAGCTATTTTAAATTAAACAAACTACTGAACTGATTTTGATGAAATTTCTATGGGACCATTTAGAATGTACTCGTATATCCTTTCCCATAAAAATATTTTTTCTAATCGTTTTATAAATTACGGATTTATGAGGTATCAAACAAAAATAAAAATAATATACAACCGAATTGAGAATACATAATAAAAATGCTACTTTTTAACATAATATATATATGTATTCTCAACTCGGTTGTATATTATTTTTATTTTTGTTTGTTTCCTCATAACTCCTTAATTTATGAACCGATTAGAAAAATATTTTTATGTGAAAGGATATTACGAGTACATTCCAAATGGTCCCAACTTAAACTTATCAGAATGATGCAAATAAATGGTAATGCTATAAAGTCCCACTGAGACGCAAATATTAATTTGGTAACCGTTATTTTGGTCCTCACGATACAGGCTTGGCCTAGTGTGAGGTCCGTTGTTACCACTTACTACTGAGATTAGTAGCTGTAAGCATAATAAATTGTTATCTTGCTCAGGTTTTTATTTTCTGAGTGTTTTAATGTATAACGTGTATTTGCTGTTAATACGTTTTTTTTAATAAAAACATCTATATATTCACAAATCCACACAAACATTTGCATTAAAATTATGAGTCGTTCGTCAACTCGCACCGAAAAACTCGTACCACGTGGTACCAGTTGACGAATTGCAAAAATAATATTATTTTAGTTGTACAACATTTTTATTTAGTACAGTCAGAGATAAATATGGTATTAAAGAAAATGTATACGCCAGATATTATTCTCGAACATGTTTATTTATTATATAAAAACCACAATGTACCTATTACATTTTATTATGATCAATTTGCATTAAGTGATTAGCTTTAACGCAATTAAGGGTAGTTGTGGTTTTGAGGCTAATTACGTGAAATCCATACTGATATTATAAACGCGAAAGTAACACTGTCTGTCGGTTTGTTACGTTATCACGCTTAAACCGGTGAACCGATTATGATGAATTAAAGATGGATGGGACCTTGGAGAAGGACAAGGGCAACTTTTAAAATAGGAAGTACTCTATATTCTTTATATTTCTATATAAAATGAATAGTATTATGGGTTTTTGTACTTGCCATTATTTAGATTCTCCTCTTCTTTCTTCTTACATCCAGCAAACAATTAGATATCTAACGTTGATCTCGAAAACTTCAAAATTCACTTTTATCTTTCATCACATTTAGACAGAACGGTTCTATTGTGATACCTATACACTTTATACTCCATCTATTCCTACCATAATCGGTTTTAACTTTATTGTTTAATTTTACATTTCATTTCAGATTGTAGTCCGATGCAATGGCGTTCATAAATATGTAAATAATATTTGCCTTTGCACTTTCATGATTGAAATATGTTTGAGCTTTTCTTTTAATTAATATTTCATTATGTATACTATTATAGCACGCTTCATTGGGTAAATATTTGCACTAATTTCATCCACGAAGTTGTTTGTAAAAATGTTGATAGCAAACATTAAATAAGTTACAAAATCAAGTAAGTATCTACATAAAGATTATTCAGAACCTAGTCTTAGAACCAGACTTTTATTAATAAAGTGATTCTTTGTATCTGTATTGTGCTTACCTTAAATAAGTACTTAACCTATTTAACTATTTGGAAACTAAGGTTCAGCAAGTAAAATATTCGTAAATAAATCTTCATCACTTTTATTTTCTTTTAATTGTATAAATAACGACATATTATTACTGATAATATAGTATGATCACTTGTTTTTTGCTATTTACATTAATCATATACTACAGCAGTCTTTAAATTTTACTTTATACACAGGATTAACGATCAGGCAATAATCACTTACATAGATTTGGTATAGCACTTATAGAATAATATTTTACAATATATACAGCGTACTAATTAACATCTACAGTAATCTACATATTTACAATTTGACTGGAAGGTGGGCGAATGTCGCCCTCTAGACTAGGTAGGCTTGCACGGTATTACCCGTGTCTACAAGTGGGGGTGGAGGTGGCCACTGTCGCATATCTCGTCGCCTACCAGGGGCCATACCGTGCTCTAAAGATGAGTAGTCAGAGTCTATTGAGGAGTATATGTGATCAGAGATAGGCCTTCCATCCGGTCCGTACACGGCACCTTGCGTTTGCCTTACTGCTGACGGAGACTGCCGCACTTCCGTCGCGTACTCTGGCGGAGCACTTACGCCTTGAATCACTCCCCCCATCACAGGAGACTTGTTCGGGAATGGCAGGGTACGAGTCCCACCATTAGGCACCGAAGAATCTAGTGTGTAAGTATTTATACTTTTTCTATAACTATTACTTCGCGACTTGTGATTAGGAAGCGAAGAATCGGGCATCATGTATCTGAGCCTTTCCCAGAATCTCTTTTGACCCCATCGTAATCGCGAACCCGTTTTGAGGTACGGCCGCAAATCGGGGTCACACATGGCGTCTCCCACTACTGCGCCTTCTTCTATTAAAATAAGTTTATAAATGCACCCTTTTAGTGCTTCGTGTAACCCTTGTCGGAATTCGTACCGGGACCATTCCGTCTGCATGAAATTTCTCGTTAGCACGATGATTATTCGTTTCGATGCTTCCGCGGTCTCAACTGCCGGTGGCGCGCATTGCATGTACTGAGCACCGTGGTGTGGAATGTCTCTATAATGAAGGCAGAGATGGTACGATGGATTCCCGTTTTCTAGCTCGTTTGCTAACGACTGCACGACAGATTCTTCATCTTTCGGGCTGTAGCATACGTAAGCGTCATAAAGTTTTTGGCTCTCTTCGAAAGCGCCGGAGAATGAAAACAATCTAATTCCACAGTTAGTATATAGCCATACTCTGAGTGAGTCTCTAAACAGAAATAGTACGACAAGGGCTAATAAAATTAACATAAAACCGGTGAGAGTGGAGACCATCATGGGAACATAGTTCGATACCAACATGCTGCCGATGACTGAATTATCAGCATAATAATCGCTGCAGGCTGTACCGTTTAAGTTGAGCTCTTTTTTCTGTGGCGGTTTCGCCTCGCCGTTCCAACACCATACGTCGGTAATGTCGATGATTTTTTGCGCGTTCTCGGCCAAGTATGCAGTTAATTCTTGGAGATAGCGACATTTACAGGACCACAAGTTGTTTCCGAGTGACAAAGCTTTTAAATTGGGATTGTTATTAAAAGTCCACACTCCAAAATCTACAAGCCTGTTCCCATCGAGGCGCAAAGTTTCCAGAGATTTCAGGGATAGAAATGATATGTTTGCGATGTGGCTGATAAGATTATTTTGTAAGAACAGTTCTCTTAAGTTACTTAGTTGAAGGAATTCATAACCTTTCAGTTCTTTGAGCTTGTTGTTGCCAAGGTGAAGTATTTCTAAAGCGTTAAGACCAGCGAACGTTCTGTTTTGAATATTATCAACGTTGCTATTGTTTACGTAAAGAGATCTCATCTTCTGTCGACCGATGAAAACATGATTTTGAAGCTCTCGTATGTTGTTGCCGTCTAAAAATACTTCCGTCGCATCCATGGGTATTTTGTGTGGTATTTCCATTGACGATTGTCCCGAACAGTCGACGACATTTGTGTTCCATAAAGGGTCATGGTAGCAAGTACAATTTTGTGGGCAGGTCATCTCACAGTCACACGCGTCGTAGTCACAACAATGGCAGATGGCAAAACAATGTGTTTCGTACTTACAAAGAAAGTCTGTTGTCTTTAGGTTGGTTAAGGGCACATGAGTTCCGCTACGAGTATTCGTCATTTTACACAATACGTTTTCCAAGTCCATCACACGTGGATACTGTCTCATAGCAGTCATGTTATTGATTATAGGTAACCACTCCATGGTACAGTCACACTGAAAAGGGTTACCACCGATATAGAAATCTGGCAACGTTTTATTGTCTGGCACTGTTGATAAACGTAGACTATTCAGTTCTAAATGCACTAGTTCATTCGCGTACATGTCCACTCGCGTCAGATTTTTTTTATCGAAAAATGTATTCACATGAATATTGTTTAAAAAGTTATTGTTTACAAACAAAAGTTCTACACTATTTGGTATCGCCATTGGCGATATTTCCACAATACGATTATGACTCGCGTCCAAAGTCTTTATACGAATTTCACTTTGCAACTTGTAGTAATTGCCTAAATGTTCGATGAAGTTACTATGAATGTCCAACCACTTTAAATTAGTAGGCACAAAAGCGTAATCAAACCACACTAGATGATTTTCCGATAGGTTGAGCCACAAAAGACTCGCGAGCGTCGAGAAAACACCGTTGATATCCGACAGGAAGTTGCCGTCGAGTCTTATAGCTTCCAGTTGAGAATTCCGAGTGAAGGTCCCTCGTTCAATTGACTGAATCTTGTTCTTAGCGATGTTGAGTACTTGTAAGCTTGGTAAGTCCCAAAACATTCCAACGGAAAGGTTTCCAATCTGGTTGTCGATGAGACGCAATCCCGTTAATTGGTTAAGACTCTTAAAAGATCCATTTCTAAATGTTGTTATTTGATTCTCTCCCAGGTCAAGTGTTTTCAAGAACGATAGTTCCCACAAAGCTTCGGGCACGTCCAACAATTGATTTGAGCTCAGGTCCAATTCTTTTAAATCTGAGCAGTTTTTAAACGCTTTTGGGTCAATGTTCACAAGCAAATTGTTATTGAGTGTCAATTTGCTTAGAACAAACAAACCATTGAATAAGTTTTCATCGATTGTATGGATTCGGTTTTCCGCTAAATTCAAAGTATGCAGATTGTACAATGGGAGGAATGCATTATCTTCGATATAACCAATTGAGTTGTTCTTCAAGTTCAATATTTGCAGGAAAAACAAATCTTTGAATGTTTTTCCATCGAGTCTTGTTAGAGCATTGTTTGATAGATTCAAAACGATAAGGCGAATCAGTCCCAAAAACGTTCCGTCATCGATATGGTTGCTGGTAAGTTGATTGCTAGATAAGTCGAGCACAATCAGCTGTTCTAAGCGGTGGAAAATGCCTCGAGCCAACTCAAAAAGAGTATTATCATTCAGATATATTTCCCTTAATTCTCTTGCGTTCGCAAAAAGCCCTTCAGGCAATGTATGTAAATGGTTATGTGATATGTTCAGAACTCTCATTGAGACAAGTCCGTTGAAAGCTTCGCTTGATATGTCACTGATATTATTATGTTGCAAGTATAAATGTTGCAAACTTCTCAGTCTCATTAGCTCGGATTCCTCTTGCAAGCTTTTGATCTCGTTGTGGCTGAGATCTAAGCTATGTAAGCCCGAGCCGCATCCTGGACCGAATCCAAGTTGACCAACGGTCCGTATTCTATTCTGAGTCAAATTCAGTGTATTCAAACTTTCAAGCGAGCAGAATACGCCGGAAGGAACAAACTTTATGTTATTTTGGGCGAGATCCAATGACTGCAGTTCCGACAATCCATTGAATGTGTTCAAAGATAATTCTAAATTCTTTGTAGGGCTCCATTCAAAGTTCTTTGAACGCACTTTAAGCCGCTTCAGTTTCTTCAGATCTTGAAACGTATTATCAGGTAATTGAAGAAATTTGCAGTTACTGACTGTTAGTTCACTGAGTTTCGAAACCGTGCTAAAGTAGTTAGCTTTTAGAGAGCTTTCGAAAAGAAGTAGATGATTGCATTCGATGTCTAATTTGCTGGTTTCTGAAGTCACTGTGGATATGCTGGAGCCGTCACCATTTAGAGTACGGATCTTGCAGAGGGTACTACTTTCCGAGCCCCGATCTGAGACCCGCACGCATTTGTCCGAGCCGGAGGGCTGCACGGTCCACCCAAAATGCACCAACGCACAAAACACGGTCACGTATGCGAACATTATCACAGATTTGTCATTTCACTATTATACCGTCTCATAAACACACCTCATGGGTCGATATGACCATTTCCGAAACAAAGTCCGTGGTATACACTAGGGTTGAAGAAAAACTTCCTAACATTTCACTTCACTGTGGTCCATGGCGATTCGCGCGATAATAGTCCTCGGAGATGAATTTTAATCGAAGTTTTCACTTATAAATACGTGCGTGTTATTCGTGATTAGTTTGTGTTATTAAATATTTATTGCGAGTTGTAGAGACCGACGCGGAATGTATCACGAACTCTCCGCTGCGCGGTTGCGTTGCGACTGACAAGCGGAACGCTTGAGTTGTGGAAGTGGCAGTGGGGACGCGCAACGTAGCCCCTCCTCACTCCCCACGCCGCAGACCCCCTGCGTAAGCTCTATACGGGCCCGGCGATACTGCTAACGACATCTGACGGGAAGTAGCGTTCTTAGAATTTATATTTTTTTGAGCTTCTTCAGCACGAATATTAAACTTTGAGTTTATATTTTTTTAATTTAAATAGTAGTACTTTGTATTTCAACATATATAAAATAGTATCTACCTACTATAACAATGCTTACAAATGTATTAGGAAACAGTTTCTTTATTATATAAAATATTAGAAAACAATGCACACAAAACCGTCTAGCTCGAAACTAAGCATTCTCGTAGCTTGTAATATGGTGACCAGATGACTGATAGTATACTTTTTTAATACATACTTTTATGATACTTAATAACACGCAGATAAGAACCAACATCTATATTCATAACACATATGTTTGTCTTCGGAGAAAATCGAACCCACAAAACCTATAGCACATAAGGCAGAGCTACTTCCATCCAACTGAGTTTAGTGCAATAACAATATTTAAAACAGAAATCCTTTAATACCAAAAATGTAATACAATAAATCAAATCAATGTGTAATGGTTATATATTTTTGAATCGTGCCTTATTATTTGCAATGATTTTAATAATTATAAAATAAGAGCTATGTAAAAAACTGTTTTTTCTATTATTATTATTATCCCGTCCCGCGGCACCTCAGGCCGGCCAGCTGGGAAAAAAACGGTCACTTTATTTATCAAGTTAATAATGAATAAAAAGGTTAACTGTACTAATTCTACAAAACCGGATAGCTTAGTTCATAACGCGACACTGCATGTACTGACTCGTCTTTCCTGTGGGCCCTGTGGCAAGGTCGAGAGGTTAGTGTGGGTACCTGGGAAGGCCTGCGGTATTAAACAGAATCCCAAGCAGAGTGTCGTCAGTGGAGAGGAAACTTCACCCACCTCAGCTTGCTGGAGTGGATCCATGAATTAAAGTTTTCAATTACAAATAACTGCTCTGTAACTTCACTGACGCCACCACTTAAATCATGTTCAACATATTATCTAAGGCCGACGATGATGAGTACATAACGATTCCAACGACATATAATTATAGACAGCTTTCCTCTAAAACTTCCTTCCCCCGTTCCCTTGTACCCCGGATATACCGCGACCGCGATGTCGCGCCATATTGTGCAATATGAGCTAACGATTGAAGAGACATGTTTTAAACAACCGAAGATAAACTTTTTATATCCATCATTTTGCTTAGCTAACAGAATTCTCAACAGTTTTTAAATTTAAACGACTTGGAAACCAAGCGCTATTCACCGATAGATGGCGTTAGTAAGAATCACTTTCGGTATCTTTTGTCCGCATACGAATAGGAACACAAAACGTACCTCCAATAAATTACGTTAATACCTTATACCTTACCTATCAACATTTTAACAGGCCTTTTTAAACATTATTCCTCATTCTCACAAATCATTAGCGTAAATCACGACGACATCGTAAAAGCTATTATGAAAGGCACTTTCAAATTTTTACGCTCATAACAGACTATAAAGCGAAAATTCAAAATTCAGTTGAATGTTTTATCGTGTCTTAATGTTTTTATCGTTGAATACTGTCTCTGTATTGTGGGGTGTATTTGGGGCGCGGAAAAATGGAAAAGTCTTGTTTTGAGCATTACGTCTTTCTACCTACGCAGATGAAGAGCTTCCTTGGCAGGTGCTCGTGAGAATCTGAATTTTATACTGTTTTTATTGTACTGATTAAGTTCTTGGCTTAACGAATTCAATGAAAACATTTTACGTATCACTACATAGTATAAAACAAAGTCGCTTCCCGCTGTCTGTCCCTATGTATGCTTAGATCTTTAAAACTACGCAACGGATTTTGATGCTGTTTTTTTTTGTGGTGTTTTAAGAGGAAGGTTATATGTATAATACATGTATGATATAGTAGAGAAACACTGGTAATTCTAGAGGTTTCTAATCACATTAGACATTCTGTAGTATATTTAGTATCAGCATTGCACACGTGCAAAGCCGGGGCGGGTCACTAGTGGTTTAATAAATCTTAGTATCACGTACATCTACTTATTATTAGAATGAACGTCAAGTTATAGAATTGATGTTTATCATCATCATCATCATCATCATCATTCTCAGTCTGACATCACCAACTGCTGGGTATAGCCCTAAGTGTGTACTATCTGCTGTGATCCTTTGCTAGACTGGTCTATTCGTCTACCCACCTTACCATCAAACAATTATGTTAGAAAATTAATAAGGGTCAGGATTAGAATATGATCTCATCTAGAAGCCTTGAAATGAGGTCATGATTAATTAATCGCACGAAATTCAAGAAAGAGAGCTTACAAAATATTTTATGCAATTCGTAACTAACTAAAGAAAATACCAGCCACTAGTATTTTGATCCAGTGTGGTGAAAGCTTTAAAGTGCGCCTCAGAGGGTTGACGACCTCTGTAGCGCAGTGGGCTAAGGTACGGCTGAAACGAAGGTCGCGGGTTCGATTCCCGCCGCGGGACAAATGTTTGTATGATCTGCACATATTTGTCTCGGGTCTGGGTGTTTCTATGTATAATATGTATCAAAAGTTATTAAAAAAACTATATATGTAGTATATCAGTCATGTGGCTTGTCATAACACAAGCTCTGCTCACTTTTGTTTGAAAGGTTCAGGATTATTTATTTATCTTTATATCTTAATTTAATCAATTTGCCACACATCTTGAGTTTTTTTAATTAATAATTATGTTTTAAAAACTAAAAAGACAACCGACTTCATGTATAAAAAAGCAAAATATCAAAATTTCATTTCCTTAAAAAAAACATAAAAAAAATATGTCATCCACTTGATGACATATTTTTTTCAGTTTTTATATTAAAAAACCTAACTACTGAACCGATTTTTATAAAACTTATATGGGACTAATCAAGAAGTATAATCTGTCACGTGAAATCAGTTTTTTTTCAAATCGGTTAATAAATGACAACAGAGTTATGAGATAACAAACATAAAAAAAACCAATCAAATTGAGAACCTGCTCCTTTTTTAAAGTAGGTTAAAAAAGTTATACGATTGATCCAAAAAAAACAATACAAGTGTAAAAAGTATACTTTCATGGATAATCTGCGTGTGAATGGCACAAGTAAAGCTGACCAACTTCACACCATTTTACAAGGATTAATGGTACCCAGAAATATTCCTTCAATGTTATCAGCATAACCGCAGTGATAAGAACCATTGTCCGAGATCTTTACCCATTGCACTATAATGGTTCCAAGTAACAATAGGTTTGAGTAACTGATTGAGAGCTTGTGGTTAGACATGCTATTACCAGGTACCAGGTTTTATTTGCGGTCTATGTGCGGAAGATCAGCGTTACGTTTAGTTGTACTGTATCACGCAACATAATGCTGAGTTGGGCACCTATTTGTAGCAGCACACTCGGGCGATTGCAAGACACTCAATTTATAATTTCGATAATGTAATTTATTTTTTCTGATTACTTTGCTTTTTATTTTGAGTGTATCTTTATATTGTTTTTTCTCTGTGTTGTTTCAAATACTTACGTTTTAGTAACTAAAAAGAAAACCAACTTCATTATTTATATAAAAATACGAAATCCAGTTTACTTGGATGACATTTTTCCAGTTATTTTGATTTAAAAACTAAATTACTGAATCGAAAAGTACATATTTTTACATAAAAAAGAATTTATCAAATCGATTATATAAATGACGGAGTTATAAGGTAACAACAGTTTAAAAAAAACAACCGAATTAAGCAGCTCCTCCTTTTTTTGATGTCGGTTAATAAATATATTTTCATTTCCTTCTATAGTAGAACTTCCATATTACTTTTCAATTCTCAAAGTCAAGGCTTAAACTAAAGTCATAGTTGAGACAACACTAAAAGTTGTTCATGAACAGAGATTAGTTTATTTTAAAGAGCATTGGTGATATCAAATCGTGAAGGAAGAGATCGTAAAGAAACCAGCACACCCTAAAACCTAAAGTTCAAACCGAGATATTTCCAGTAGTATTTCTATAAGCAGTGATGGGATTGCCACCAGTCACGGAATACTGACTACTGTACAAATGTGGGCACGTGCCTCTGACTACCCTGCTTAGAGATCCTCTATAAGATCTGAGGAGTCTATCGAGCCCGGAGATTCCTAACAGACGTAAGCATGTTTTTTTTTCTTTACAGCTCGTCTTATTATCATTAAGGCTTTTTAGTATTTTATTCCATTTTTTATCTATTTCTATACATAGTTTCGTTGATTTCGTCAATCGTCGGATTTTGAGAGACCTAATGTTTTTATATAAGATTCTCTCGAATTTGAATAAACTCCCACATTGCCTGAAATCATATTTTTTTAGTGCTCAAAAATGTTGAACACCAATTTGCTGTACAAATAATAAGAAAATGTTCCTGAATTGATAATTTTATGAATATTTATATTTAAACCAAATTTCGTGTAAGCATTGTCCACAAATAATAAATCCATTTTTTTGTTTGATGTGTTTGGTTTATATGATATGTACGAGTTTATTTATACTTGGGAAATGAACCGCTAAAAATGCAACATAAAACTTGATAAATAACAGAGAGCCAATTATAGGTTTGCACTGGATGGAAACATGATAGTCAATGATGTGATCGCTTTTTGAACGCACCTTCATGAAAAGAGGTAGTTTTTTTACTCCACAAAAACAAATCAAAAGAAAAAAAATAAAAATTACAAAAAAAACAACAATTAGTAAATAGTACCTACATAACACCTGGCTTGTGTAGGTGCTAAAAAAACTGAATAATGCAACACCGTGCCTTGCCAATACTAATATTAAATATTCATATATGTATTGTTGTATGTTTTTTTTTCATTAGCCTTTATGTAAAAATTTACTGTGAAAACATTATTGGTTACTGTATTATATAAATTGTGTTTTATTATTATAAAACATTAGATACTCTTTCCCTTATAAAATGAAATAAAGTCGCTTACAAAAATATGTATACGTACTCGTACATACTTATCTTGTAGCAATTTCCCACCATGACTCACCAAAACTTGGTAAATAATAATGTCAAAACAACCGCTTATTCCGAAAAGTGTTAATGAAGGGACAGATAAGGTTTACCTGAGATCACAGAATACAGCATAGTTAGTATCTTTTAGAACACAGATTATTGTTTCAGTTATTAGGTAATAGTCATAGATGATGATGCAGTTACTGTGAAGGGTTGGGTCTTAGACGTAACACCGGATGTTCCTAATGGAGACTTAGGCAAATTATAATGCATGATAATTTCTTATCTACGGCTGTAAATGAGGCTTTCTTGAAAGTATTTTGGTGTGAATACATTTCTACAATAATTTATACCTAAGTTTTAGGATTTAGACAAAAAGTTTGTGAATGTGCCACTCAACCTGCTTGCGCCAAAATGGATAGACAGATTTAGATTTTTTCCAATTATTATATTTAGATATATTATATTTCCAATTATATTTAGATCTGGTAAAAAAAATAGTTACCAATAAAAGTATGAAGGTCAGTTTTTAGAAAGGCGTGCGAAGCAACGGGTAGAAACTAATTATTTCATAAATTTATCAAAGTCACTTATTGAAGAAATAAAATTTTTGCCATTTCCATTATCATCTAGGTAGCCATAATAGGTGTTTATTGTTTGATTTTTTTAGAAAACATTAAAATAAGGTATTAGGAAAAAAGTTAGAAGGAATGTTTTAATTAGCTTACCTTAAGCCTTTTAGTGTAAACTACAATTTAAAATGACGTTAACTTTAGAAGAAGATGATAATTATTGACTATTTTAGACATTATTTCATAAATAAATTATAAAACTACTTTAAAAACCAATTTGAAAAGATGAAGTAGTTAGGAAAATATTGAAAATACATACGACATAGCTTTTATAAAAATTCTTTCTTTATTAAAAGAGCAGATATTTAAAGCGTTAAAAAATACTTATTTTCCATACTCTCATGTTCATTTTTATTTTTATTTTTCATAAAAAGCAAAAAAAAAAAAACATTTTTTTTATTCAACAAAATCACATAGACCAATTTGAATCAGCTTCTTTATATGCTAGTGAATCTAGTTGCCGGTTTATCTTACCCCCAGTTCAAGAAGAATCCGACAAGAAACTAGTCTGGTCTGTGCTCTTTTTTGTATTTTTTGATTCTTGCTAATTTTGTTACGGATGCCGTGCCGCTTTGGAATAAATTCGTCCACATAACTCTGAAACTTTTATATCATATAAATATTCTGATATTTTAATAAATAATAATTAATAATGATCTATGAGACAGCATTTTATTAATTACGTTCTTCAAAATTTGCCAATCTACAATCTAGCACGTTGCTTGGGACCTTGTTATAGAAGCGTACACATTGCCCTATAAAAGATTTACTAACTTTTAGAAAGCATTACTAGTTGTTTCCAAAACAACGAGTATCTCTTTATTATTATCGCAATTTTTTATCGACAATAAAATATTTTTCTGAACAAACACTATAAATATATGTAATTAAGTTAAACGCCCTTCATTAATTTGTTTTTGTTATGATCTATCTATACTGCCTACATTTGACGTTACAAGATCGGTGATGAAACTGTCACGTCAACGTGACATAAGATAGATATGAAAACCCTTGGAGACTAAGAAACGTTTGTTCATCGTTTGTTTTACCATTAAGTAATATAGCATTTTTAAATTAATTATTTTTACTTTTTTTGCTTGTTTTATTCAGTAATCTTAGCGGAATTTTAATCAATATATTGTGATTTCATAATACAAGTATGGACAGTTGAATTAGTCTATTATGTTGCAATGTGATTTGAACGATGAAGAATTCCGAGAAAGTTCTAGACTGCCATTCCGCGATGACGTTAGAATAGACAAATGACGATCGACTAAGACTTCATAACCAAACAATCACTTGACACTGACAAAATTGTCAAGAAGACAGATGTCATTATAGGAAGAAAAGAAGACGAGAACGTGCTACTATAGAAATAGAGAGAATAATATGAAAGAAATAAAATTAATAGCTAAATAAAGGAAATAACAGCTCTAAATGTTGTTTTTTTTTCATAAAAGATTGTGTATTAGAGTGTGTTTGTTGATCCGTGTGTAGTGAAATGGGTTTAATAAATTGCGTTAATTACTAATAAAACTTAATATATTTTTTCAGAGCAACACCATTTCTTTATCATTTAAACCAAAAGACCTCATAGTTTTAAAAAACACGTTATTATATATAGGTACTGACTAGGCAATTTCATAAATGTATTTCTAAGTAATTCTCTAAAACAGTCTAGTAGAATAGTTTTCAAGTTACGATGTTTGATTGTAACTTGAAAAGTTAATGAACACCATGTTTTTTCATATGTATTTTCTGGAGTATTTCAAATTATTCCACGCGATAGCTCTTTTTGTGCATTTAAACTATATTTCTTTTCCACCGCACGAGTGAGCACCAAAAACAATGTTTGCAAGAATGCGCAATTTTTGAGGAAAACGTATTCTTACACATGATGTTGTTTGTTATTTAAGTATACTTTCCTATTAATACTGTGGTTAGAATTAAAATAGCAGTAGCAATAATTACGTTTTAAAAATTAGGAAAGATAACCGACTTTATTTAATGAAAATACGAATGAATTGAGAACTTCCTCCTTTTGACCAATCGGAAAGTATATCCTTTCACATAAAAAGTGTTTTTCAAATCGGTTCATAAATTACAGAGTTATGAGTTAATACATATTTTTTTATTTATTTATAAAAAAAATAAAAAAAAACAAATTGAGAACCTCCTCCTTTAATAGGTAATGTAAAATCTATCATTGTACGTTGACAACTTCTGTGGCGCATTGGGCCGAGGCCCGGCTGATACGCAGAAGGATGCGGGTTTGATTCGCGCTGCGGAACAAATGTTTATATAAACATCATATGATCATATGATCTGCAAGTATTTTTGTCGCGAGTCTGGGTGTGTCTATGTATAATATGTATGTTTTTACAAAAAAGAGTATTTAAGTAGTAATATACTACTTAAATACTCATGTCATGTCATACCCATAACACAAACATTGCTTACTTTGGGGTAGATGATGCTGTGTAATATGTCCGGCATTATTAAATTTATTTATTATTAGCGTGCCGTCCCGGCTTTGCACGGGTGCAATGATGATACTAATTACACTACAGAATGGTTATTCCTAAGAGATAGCCATATACCATCGCGGACTTTTTTGTAGACCTTTTGAGGGTGTATACAACACTGTCGTACATTTTTTAGATCTATCTCGTAGGGTTCAGCCAGCGTTTGCAATAAACATATTTCGTAAATAAACATATTTTTAGCACTTCCATAAGTGCAATAAAATATGTTTATTTACGACACCACATTAGAAACCTCTAAAATGATCAGTGTTTCTCTACTATATTATGCATGTTTTATACTTATAAAACTTCCTCTTGAATTACTCTATCTATCAAAAACCGCATCAAAATCCGTTGTATTGTTTTAAAGATCTAAGCATACATCGGGACAGACAGACAGCGGGAGGCGACTATGTTTTATACTATGTAATGATATCGTGTTTTCAAAATCTCTTTCTAAGGTACCTCATTTACGAAATGAAATGTTCGAATTATATCTATAAATTAATACGTGAAGCATAAACTTTGAACCCCTTTTTACGAAAATTGCGCGGACGGAGGAGTATGAAATTTCGCACACTTATAATTAATATAGGTAGAGGAGTGCAGAATGCGAATATTATTTTTAAATTATGCATAAAATATACACTAATTATTAATTATTTACGGTCGAATTTCGTCCAGTGATTTTAGTTTATTTAATGACTTGTCTTTAGGATAATAAACTAAAATTTTGCGTAGACCTATAATGGGATGTTAAAAAAGGTAACAAGCGAGTGCTCAACAAAACCTTAGCTTCACAAACAAAGAGAATGAACTCGTCTTTCTCATTAATAAAGTATTTAAGGCTGGGCTTGTTGGCTACACTTGAAATGTAATCAGCATATTTGGACGTTCGCATTCTTCATCCATTGTTTGAGTAGTTTGTTTGTGTCTTTGTTTGCTAATGGAACAAAAGAGTAAGGTTTCATATTAACAAACAAGCGCGCATTTAATTTGATTTACTAGCCAGGGACTATGCCTCCTAACTGTATCTATGAACCGACCACGTTGCTGCAGCAGCTTCTAGATATTGGATCATCATCATCATCATATCAGCCCTTAAGAAGTTCTCTGATGAACATAGGCCTTCCCAATAGATTTCCAGGAAGAACGAGCCCTCTCCATCCACCGATTTCCTGCGATCTTTACGATGTCATCAACCCATCGGAATTGGGGGTCGTCCTACGCTTTGTTTTCCTGTCCTTGGTCGCCATATATTTATATATAATATTTGGATAAAAGCTCTCAATAGATATTTTCTAGTTCGATAATTCTATAATTTCTAGTTTGACTTCTGTGGCTCAGGCCGAGGGCCTACTGAATGCAGAGCTTGCGTGTTTGATTACCGCCGCGAGACAAATGTTTGTATGATCTGTATGTATTTCAAAGTCTAAAGTCAAGTCAAAAGATACTTTATTCAACACAATCACTTTGAAACGTTTTACATACTAGGGGTGCCAATTCGTCCTAACCCAAGCCCGAGAACAACTGGCAATTTGTCTCGGGTCTAGGTGTTTCTATGTAAAATATGTATGTATTTAGAGAAATGTATGTATATAAGTAGTTTATCACTCATGTGGTTCCTATAACACAAGTTCTGCTTGCTTACTTTGGGGCCAGATGATGCTATACTTTTTGAAAAACGGGTGGGTTTACCCACGTATTATTTTGTCGGTGGAGGCACCGACACTGTTTCTAGATGTTGTTGTGTGAAATGGCCGGCATTATTCATTTATTTATATAAAATGAGTATAATCGTCATCATAGATTTTGATTCGATGCGAGCTTAAAGAAACTAAAACGTATACACTATATTTTATAATCACGTCATTAGCTAGCGGGGCGCTAAAGTATTGTTAAAGTGTAATTTTAATGTTAATTAACCAAGGACAGGAAAACGAAGCATAGGACGCCATTAGACTCACCCAATGGACTGACCGACATTTAAAGATCGCAGGAAGTCGGTGGATGGAGAGGGCTCAAAATCGATCTTCCTGGAAATCAATTGGAGAGGCCTATGTCGAGCAGTGGACTTCCTAAAGGCTGATATGATGATGATGATGAATGTTAATTAATGAAGACGACTCATAAAAGTTACACCATAAAAACATACAAATGATTCTTTATAACACCCAGACGCAGAATAAACCTCTAAATTACATCATCACACAAATGTTTGTTTTGGTGGAAATCGAAACCACAATAGTACATTGTACACCCAGGCGAGAACGTGCCCAATGCCTAACGAGTGTGTCATTTGAGGGCCGAGGCGTAGCCAAGGGCCTTAAAACACACGAGGTAGGAATCGCACTTTCTCCCGAGTGATACATAGTGCTTTATACTGTATCTACGAGGAATTACATTTTCACTATCACTCGACGACATTCTGTATAATTCATAAAATTACCAAACCCAAATTCAAATTTTGAAGAAATTCCCGCGCATTCCTTTATTACTTGGGTTCTTTTTTCAAAATATTGTTCGGAAATCGGAATAGGAATAACTCATTTGGCGGACTTGGAGTAAAAACTTTTTGTCGTTTGACCTATAATGAAAATAACCATAGCTACCGGCTGATCTATTTAGAAATAAAAAAAAATAACACGTTAGAAATGGATTTCCATACACTTTCCTCTACCGCTAAACGCGTTAGAGATGAAATTTCATAGACTTTTCCGTCCCGCATTTTAGTAGGCCTGAAATGGTGTACTTTCTAAGTTATATTTGAAAAAGGAATGATGCTCAGTAGGTGTGGTATAAACCACTGCTTAGAAATATTGGAACCATCTGAAATGATTTTTAGCGATATTACTATTTTTCGATATTTTTAGGGTTCCGTACCTCGAAAGGAAAAAACGGAACCCTTATAGGATCACTTTGTTGTCCGTCCGTCTGTCCGTCTGTCCGTCTGTCTGTCAAGACACTTTTTCTCAGGAACGCGTGGAGGTATCAAGCTGAAATTTATATCAAATACTCAAGTCTACTGTCCCTTAAAGCTGTGAAAAATTCAAACTTCTAAGCCAACGCAATCAAAAGATACAGCCGTTTATACCGCAAATTTTCGACACTCGCAAGGGAATCAAAACCTACAGGTTACTTCCCGTGAACTCAGAATCTTGAAATTTGGTACGAAGCAACGTGTTATAGCACAGATAAAGGATAAATTGCGATAACCGTACATTTTTAGTTACATCATATAATAACAATATTTTTAATAGTTTTAAACTTACTACCTTTTTTTTCATGAACGCGTAGAGGTATTAAATTGAAATTCATATAAAACACTCACGTCTATAATACCTTTATGCTGTAACAAAATCAAACTTCTATGTCAACGCAATCAAGAGAAACAGTAATTTAAGTCGCATATATTCAAATTCGCAACTCTCAAGGGAATCAAAACCTACAGGGTACTTCCCGTAAACTCAGAATCTTGAAATTTGGTACAAAGCAATGTCTTATAGCACAGATATAGGATAAATTGCGAAAACTGTAAATTTTTTGTTACATCATGCAACTATGACTCGATTGTCGTGATGGGTGAACTTTTACTTATATACCTATAGGTTTGTACGGAACCCTCGGAGCGCGAGTCCGACACGCACTTGGCCGGTTTTTTTTCTTTTGATAGCAAAAGAAAAAAAACCGATGAGTTCGTCTGGATCTAACCTTTACTAAGAAAAGAGTTTAACAAGTCTATATTCCATGTACGGAACCAGTATCGCAAATTCTAGCACGTTCCTGAAGATATTGGTATTTCATTATTGGAAAAACATTCTTGCACACTGATGTCGTTTGATGTTCGTGAATAAGAGCCATATTACATGAGCAGTTGTGTACTGACCTTGTGAATTCTTGGAAATTTGGAGATTCTGGGAACTGTTTATGATTATTTATTCTGAGAATATCAAGGATTCTCTCGTATCACAATATATTTGTTATTGAAATCGTTAAAAAATAAGCGTGTTATGACACAACAAAATAGCATCAGAAACATAATAAGTGATCAAACGAACTTACCTTAAGTGAAGTTTTATCATTATTATATGAGGGTTTTGTACGAATAGAATATTTAGAGATTGAATATAACAATCCCTGTTTATTCAAATAATTACGTAAAATGGGAAACGTAGAAAAAACTTTAATTAATCAAGATTAATAGCTACAGTTTAGCACTACACCTCAGGGGTAGCAGCCACCCTAAGGAATAGTAATTAAGCTACAACTCGGACGAGCTGAGCAAATTGCATTCATTGTTTGTTCTCTGTAAACTTCGAACTGCTGAGGCAATTGGAGATAGAATTTAACCTGTATTGTTTATACCTGTGTTGTATTGTACTGACTTGGGACTAAGATTCAGAGAAAGGGAACGGATTATACCCGTTTTATGCCGCATTACTATAGTATTTTTCACTGAACACATAACACTTCGAGTGAGGATTTCTACGTGGAACTAATCCCAGATGAAGATGAGTACTGCTTGGAGACTGATGAAGGAGACGACTGCGATAGTATTTAAATTATTAGGGGTTAGTCCCCCTGCTGACTAACAGAAGAGTTAGCAACAAAAAAGGAAAACATGAAGCAAACCCGGCTCGGTGCCAGCCGTTATGCATTTGCGACCGAACCGACACCGCATGTACTGCTTCGACTTTCAAGGTCGAGGTTAGTATTATGTTAGTACCTGGGAAGGCCTGCGCTATCAAACAGAATCCCAGGCAGAGTGGCGTCAGTGGAGAGGAAACTTCACCCACCTCAGCTTGCTGGAGTGGATCCATGAACAAATGTTTTCAATTACAAATAACTGCTCTGTAACTTGACTGACGCCTAAATCATCTACAACAGATGAACTAAGGCCAATTATGATGATGAATATGTGGTAAGCTAGTTCAATCAATATTTTCAAAACGATTAAATCAACCTACTAATGCAAGTGCCTAGCTGCCAATATATTCTAACATCGCTATAGAGATAGAAATTCTCTATTTTGAGGCCGAAATACATCGAGATAAATAAGAAATGGTTGCCGAGATATCGCAAAAGGGTTAAAACGACTTGCTGTCAAAAATCACTAAGGGCCAAAGCACCTATATACGGTACGAGTCGTATTGTGGGACGTAGTGACGTCATGTCTCGATGCGATGTCGTGTCGTGAGAATATGCGACGTGTATTGTAAAAAATAGCGATACGACGTCATCAATCCTGCACCAGTGCCACATTTGATGTTTAATGGTCAAAGATCGATGCACAACGCATGACACTGATGTTGAATAATTAATATTCCTAGTGCGAAAGCTCCTTCCTATTGAACAGAGAAGAAAATTTTTTTTAAATTTTTCTTCAAATTTAAATAACGTCTCGTATAGAAAATGTGCTATCGTGAACTGTGCCACGGTGCAAGTCGTAGTTTTCTCGACATAACGTTGCATTACTTGACGCCGTAACGTCCAACGATGGGCCGTCGTATCGTATGTATGTTTTTTGGTCTTATGGTTGCTGATTAAAATATGTTTTTAAATAATAACAACTATTGTGTTACAGATAAGTAGGTGCTTTTATAATATGAAGATTTGAAGAAAACAAAGCAAGTCGGGTTTAGACCCTTGAGGGTAGGAAGCGTATTAAATTTGCATTAGACGAAATTGAAATACGCCCTTCGATGACTCGTTACAAGGGTAACATTGTTGCCAGCTCTATGCGAGTTTCTGTGTCTGAAATTTGCTTGGCTACAGCTAAGTTATCTCTACCTCAAAATTACGTACTATTTAGGTGCCAGAGATAAATAAATACATAGGTCACAAAATATGAATTTCCGCTATGTTAATATAAAGTTTATCCGTTTGTGAAACAAATTATGTTTACATTTTGTTATATCCTTGATAATTATGTTATGTTATCCTAAATACCGCACCCATTATCCTAATACTAACGGGTTATGAGATATGTACTACTAAAAGTAAAAAATATCTGCCAAAAACGCTTCATGTCGCTACTTGAAATGTTGCCAGATATAGCAAGTGTTATTTTACTGGCAACATCCTTGCTTTCTTGTACAGGAGAAGACTAATAATGCCGTCAATTCTCATCGGGAAGATCTCCAAGTCACCGTGCGACTATTTGATTAATTGAATCATTTTTTGCGTTCCCTATAGAAGGTGGAAGTCATTTGTCAATTCGCATCGTCAGAATACTTCCCTTTTGTTAGTTTAAATTGGATTACGAATTTTTGAGTGGCAAAATAATAGGGTTCATTTGGACTATGATAAGATGTATTCAAAATTCAGTGTTTTGATCGATATTTTGCATGAAATTATGAAGGTTGTGATCCTTTTACATAAATTATGATGCTTACACACGCAAATTTGTTAATGCAATTCGCGTTTACTACTTTACAAGATTTACTTACATTTAAACCGACTTTAAAAAAAGGAGGTAGTTCTCAATTCGGTTGTATATATATAGTTTTATGTATGTTGTAGGAGATATCTTTACTCCGTCATTTACGAATTATTAAATAAATATTTTTTGTTTTTTTTCATGTTTGGTACCTCGTAACTCCGTCAGTAATTAATAAAAAAAAAAATACTTTTGTTTGTGAAAGGATATACATACTTTCGATCAGTCCGATATAAATTTCATCAAAATAGATTTGTTAGTTTCGTTTTTAAATCAAAATATGTCATCCAAGTAAACGAAATTTCTTATATTATATAAATGAGGACAGTTTTCTTTTCAGTTTTTAAAACTTATTTATTTTTGTAAAGCTTGATTTCCTTAAAAACTCCTCCATGGTTTTTATTAGTGCGCATTATTTTATTCGTCATTTTAACCATCACGTTTGTATGCAAACCGTATTACTTAAGGCCTTTACCGATATGTTCCTTTGATTATAAAAGATCCCATCAAAATAAGTTTACCAAATGAAACGAATAAAATCAAATCACATAATTAATTAGCCAACCCTTATCTACCTACCTGACGGAACACAAACATTTCATCCCATGTCAGCAATATCTAGATCTTGAGAGAGTGTGGCTTGAATTAATTTAATTAATCTAACCTGTCCCGAGAGACAGAAGGCACGCTATATTACGGTCGGTGGTCTGACCACTAGCGTTGGTTCTAATGTTTTGAAAACGTAATAACGGATATATGTAGTTTTGTTTTATTCAGTAAAATCAGAAGCAACAGTAGCTATATTGAATCGTCTTACACAAAAACTAAAAAGAAAGTCATTTAATATAAAAAAAAATATGAGAATTGAGAACCTCCTCCTTTTTTTGGAATACGGTTAAAAAGAGTTTATTTTACGCTCTTTACTAATTTATCATTTTTCGTAATTCCACCACTGGAAAGTCATATTACGAAGTTTCGTTTACTTGGTAGACATATTTTTTCTATATTTCAAAACCAATCCACAGAACCAATTTTAATGAAATTTGTATGCGAATAATCGGAAAGAATACCCTCTGACATAAACAAAGATTTTATTAAATCGGTTCATAAATGACAGAGTTATCAGGTAATAAACATGTTTGCAATTCCCACGTGGTAGAAGTGAAACCTTCAAAAAACAAACGTATAATACGTACACGTATACAAAACACCACGGTTGTTGTGATGCCTTTTCTCAAGCTTTGTACTACGCATGCGCGCACAAACACGCAATAATAAACACGTATAATGCTTCCTATCTCATTTTCTCCCACGTTAAATCTTATGAATTTATGTGTCTGTCTCTTTTTACTGTCGCTTTTTCGTTTCATCGACTCTCAAATCACAACGATGCTAAAGAAGTTTTCACTTCAAAAAAATACAACTAAATTGAGGACCTCCTTCTTTTTTGAAGTCGGTTAAAAAAGGTTTCAAGTAAGTTATGGCTTTGGTTTTAACAACTGATTAACAACTAAATAGGGATTTTGTGTGTCAATACTTGCTGCAGAGGTAAATAATTTAATTTAACTATTACTGGACCCTTTTCTAGAAAATACTAAGTGTATTAGCTTCTACCTGTGACTTCGTACGCGTATGCTTAGAACCTTTATTTATATTTTTGTAAGAAATGCATTCTGTGCATCTAAAGAACATCTCATAAATTTAGTCCCCTATTTTACTCTCTTCGGGAATGATTTTGCATACACGTTAAAACACGTATTTCTTACCGAAACCCTATATGAATTTTCAGATCCCTAACTTAAGAAAATATGAGTTGCCCAAACAAACTTTAATCCCCTATTTTACCCCCTTCAAGGTTGTTTTTTTGAGACAAAAAGTAGCCAATGTTCTTCCCCCGAATGCAATACATCTTCTTACCAAATTTCATTTAGATCTGTTCAGCCGTGAAAACGTAACAGACAGACATATACACTATCGCTTTTATAATATTAGTATGGATAGTATACAGGCATCAAGTTATCTTATGACTTAACTTTAACGTAGCTACCTACTGATAAGACTACCCACAAACTAACCTTTCATAAACCCCTTCAGCCCGATTTAGTTTAGTAAATCAGATAAGGGCGTGTCTCCACTGTCACGGCCTAAAGTCACGTTTGCGACACGTGCTCGCATCACGCGCGTCACGTAATGTAGAACCGGCTTAATTTGTCGACAGAACTTTAAGAGCGGTCAATTAGGGTCAGAACTAAAATATTCTACATAAGTTGGCCTCAATTCAGTTGTTTTGCTAGAGTAACTAAAATTTCCTAAAACAAAACGATCTTATTTTGTTTTCATTAAAGTCTGAATTAGAATATTTTTTTTGTGACACTTCCTAAGTAAACGTATAACTGGCGTGTTTTAGCTCAATTTAGTCGTCATGTAAGGAGTGTTGATTAAAACTGCGGTAAATAACCGCCGTTTTAATCAACACTTATACACTTATACATTATAATATAATTAACACCTCTATACATTATTTTCAATGAAGGAATCAATTGGAATAAAAATTATAGCAATAAAACAAAATTAACTTAATTTATTTTAAAACAGTGATTTAAAATACCCATTTTAAATCACTGTTCTAATTTGAACTTTATTCATAGCATAATAAGGTCGTCCATATTTTAAAAATTTTTAGCTAGTCCGACGAAACAACAGAATTTCCAGCAGTGTTGGCAATTCATCTTTTTAAACTGTTTCCTAAATAATGATGTTTTAAAAACGAAAAAAAAACAACCGACTTCATGCATAAAAAAGCAAAATTTTTTTTTTTTTTTTGAGATATTTTTTTCAGTTTTTATGATTTAAAAACCTAACTAATTAACCAATTTTTATAAAATTAATATGGGACGAATCAAGAAGTATATCCTTTCAAATCACAGATTTTTTTAAATCGGTTCATAAATGACGCACTTATTACGTAACAAACATAAAAAAATAGTCGATTTAAGAACCTCTTTTGAAGTTGGTTGAAAATAAGATGTTTTGAGCTAAACTATTTATTTCACACAACGTAGAGTCGGCTTAATTTGTCGACAGAGTTTTAAGAAGTTTTTGTCATAAAATCACTGTTTTTTACAAAAAATTGCGTTGTATTATGAACGTTTATGTTTGCAAAATCCACTTAATCATCAAACTAACCATAGAAATTACGGTTTATTGCAGTCTTAGAAATATGGTCCTCAACTGTCGTAAGACATTTTCAACTGTTATATTACCTGGAAAACGCAGAAAACATCATGACATCAACATCAAACAATGTTTTTATTACCTCCCTTTCTCGTCAGCAAACACATCACATTCACATCCCTCTCTTTCCATCCCCACCTGGCCTCAACTTTTTAAACTTGCAAACTGATGACATTGTACTAATGAACGTCGCGAGTATTTTTACTCCCGAAAAGGCGCGGTGAGAGACAATTTTGAGTGACACGCGCTGCTGTAGGTAAGGTGAAGGGCGACCCTTAATGACGCATTCCCTGCATAATTTAGTACAGGGCTGTCACTGATAAAAACCAAGGACAGTTGAGTTCACAGCAATATTTCAAGTTCAATGAATAAAACTGTTATCATCGTGTCTAATGATCATTTTAGGTACTTGGGTTTATATCAGCAGATAGTACGTTCACTTTTTGAAGTTTCTGAAAGTTACCAACCACTAATATAAACGTAACTTAGTTGCCTAATATTTAGTGTACAAAAGATGCCGTCTACGTCTGCAGAGCGACTTTGTGATCATGTGTGGTGTAAATATGATGTGTAAGCACTTAGCAAAGTACGTAAGTTCCCTAGATTAAGATATAGTTAGAGCGCTCTCTATAATTAGTGAATAAATGCATTTCACGACAATCGGACAATTATGAAGAAGCTCAAAACCCATATGTAGGGATAACCTCCCTACATGGCGAATCTGCCAGGCGCGGAACGCGGTCCTGAAAATAAAATAAAACATTTAATACTGAAAATAGAAAATTAAAATTTTAATAAAAATGTGCCGTTCTAATCAACAAAAAGACGAAGTATTTATAAATCAGAGTGCCTCCGGCGGATGGAACACAGCCTCGGAAAACCATCTGTCGAACCATCTTCAGGCATAAAGTACCGACACAGACCGACCACAAAGACAGTTTAGTGTAAATATGTGGAGCTTTAGCTTTAATTTTGCCTGCGTGGTAGGTAGATAAAAAGGTCCATATCTATATCAAGTTTCGTTTAAATTCGGTTCAGCAGTTTAAGCATAAAAATGTAATAAACTTAGAGACACACAATAATAATAATAATAATAAATATTGGTTCACACAACGCCATTTAGCCCCAAACTGAGCTTAGCTCAATATGGTGTCCAGATGACAGATATAATACTTATATATTTTAAACATACATAATGATACTTTATAACACCCAGACACAGAACCAACACCTACGGTTATCAGTATCATACAAATGTTTATCCAAGGAATCGAACCCTCAACCTATAGCGCAGAAGGTCGAGCTACTACCAACTGAGCTGACAAATCAATATAGTGTTAATAAAGTGTAAATACAATTACAGGTACGACTTCAAAATTACTAGCAACACTTAGCAACTTTATTTTCTATGAAAAATGTCCTGTTCTATTTCACATTCTGAAATCTTTCGAGATTTTCCGGAAACAACCTTTTCCCGCATTTCAAGTGTTCTAGATTTTGGCGGATGTCCCACTAGGGATGTCTAACTAGGGCATATCCAGGAAATCAATTGAGGGAGACAGCCCTATACATCCAACGACATGCCGTGATACAGTTCCTGCTATGATTAATGTCTTCCGCTTTCATTTCAACACATTTAGTTGCGATTTAGATTAATTGGGGCAGTTTTTGATAGAGATTTTTTATGGTGATCTTAAAAACGAGGAAACTATTTAGTGACATCCACCATCTCATCTCATAAATCGTCTACCTGGATATCTGTCCGTTTACTTGATATTTTATAAGTTTATTATCAGCAAAGAGTTTTAATTTCAACGTACTCGTATTGTGGTTAAAACTTTTTTAACGATAACTCATTTCGCAGTACAACTTGTAATGAGAATTTGTATTTCTTATAACGTTTGTAATTATACATTTTGATAGACAAGGGCTTTACTCACGTATCATTTTGTCGATGGAGGCACCGACACTGTTTCGATTCATCTAGTTCGTTTTCATCAGGGTGAGTTTGATCCGCGATTCGCTCGTTGCCGCTCGAGTTCACGGTTCATACGAACTGTGTATGAGTACGAACCGTGAACTCTTACAAACGAATGCTAATTGTTTGTTAGATCCAAATATCTCTAAATATTTGTATCGAGTCTGGGTGTTATGTATGTTTAATTGGTGTGAATAATGGCATTAAAAGCTTTGTATTTCTTTGTGATTGGAGCAAAAATAATCCGTAGTTACTTTATATAAAATAACAAATGACGAACGACAAGATATGACTCTGTGACATAATATAAATAATATAAACCCTTGACACTGGCATAGTTTTCACGATTATGACACATGCCATTAACGAAGAAGTAGAAGCTATTAGTATCAGAAGAAGTCGATTCAATAAAACCAATTAATGTTTATTTGCCTGTAAATTAACACTATGTCATCAAAATTTTCCGGTGTTATTAATATATGTTTATAGTGTGAAACATTTTTATCGCTTTTATGATGGAGCCTCCCAATTAGGAAGAATTCCAATGGAATTTTATAATTACCTTTACTTGTAATCAACTATGCGGTAGTTTGTTTACATCAATATAACTTTATTAGCTTTGGAGAGCTACTCCTAATTATTCACAGAATAATGATAGTTCAATACTTACTTTACCGTCCAGCACCGGTTTCTGGTATATAATCATTAGCAAGTCCATAAATTTAGTTTTGCTATTTATCTATTGTAACTCAAAATGACGAACACTGTGGTGCAGTGGATGAAGGACCGCATGATACGTTGATGCACTGATCTGGGTGTTTTTATAGGTATAAAATTTGACAATTCTAAACGTCATCGCGGAATGGCCGTCTAGAATTTTCTTGGGATTCCTCGTCGTTCAAATCACATTGCACCATAATGCACTTATAATTCAATTGTCCATACTTGTCCTATGTAGTCACAATTTATTTATTGAAATTCCGCTAAGATTACTAAATAAAACTTGCAATAAAACGAGTAAAAAAATATGTATATATTTACAAAAATAGAATATAAGTATATCAGTCATGTGGTTCCCATAACACAAGTTCTGCTTACTTTTGGGTGTTGATGATGATAATGATGCTATGTTAAATGTCCAGTATAGTTTATTTATTCATTTAAGAATTACGTTTTAATAGCTAAAAAGATAACAGACTTCATTGAACGCAAGTTGAGAATTGAGAAACTTCTCCTTTTTATGAATGAATTTTAACCAATAAAAAAAAATTGCGCTTAATAGTGGTTTATCATTTTTCGAAATTCATAAACACCACTCAAAATACTTGGATGACATACTTTTTCCAGCTATTTTGATTTGAAAACCAAACTACCAAATGGGACTTCATAATCAAAAATTATATACCTTCACATATATATTTTTTTATTTCGGTTCATGAATGACGCAGTTATGAGGTAAAAAATAAAAAACAACCGAATTGAGAACATCCTCCTTTTTTGAAGTCGGTAAAAAAATGGTTATAACATGATGAACTAACTTAAATAAATATTCTTTGATCTAAATAAAAATTACATATACTTATTCGAAGGCATGTGTCATCTCATAAGTATGCAATGCACTTGCATGCTGTCACGACGAAATGCAAACTTTTGTTTAAAATATAGGCGTCGTGCCAAATATACTGTATAGACCTGACCCTGACTATTACCCTCAGACATCCTCAAAAAATCTATATGACTAGAGATCTAAGAATCTAAGCTATCGACGACATCTGTGGCGCAGTGTATGATCTGCAAGTATTGCCTTGAGACTGGATGTTTCAATGTATAAACGTATGTATTTACAAAAAAATAAAAGATCCTACAACACAAGCTCTGCTTTCTTTGGGTCAGATGATGCTGTGTGGAATTTCCGGCTTTATTATTATTATTATTATTATTAATATTATGATTATGGTTATTATAAAGTCTTTTACCAAGCCTGGAAACTACAGCCGCGAGCGTGTTGGTTTCTTTTGATGCTAGTTTATATACTAGTTTACTTTGGCAGATAAATTGAAATTGCATAAAAATATATAGATTTTGCATTAATAAATAAATAAAAAAATTAAATAAAAAAAGCCTGTTGTTACCATAGAACCGTCGGCAGTTGTAAATAAACCTTTGAAGCTTTATAAAGAAAGTTTAATTTACACTGGAGGGTAGTTTAAAGAGCCACAAGCCTATTTATAATGTTTAGGATAGTGTAATAATTAGACGTTCTCCATAAATTATAATGAACTGTACAGAATCTAAATGAAGGTTCTGTTTGATTACGGTCAGATTCCGGACTAAAAATACCAGGGTAGGTGTCTACATTATGATAGTATATTTTAGGGTTCAAAAATATGACCAAAATAAATTATTTTTATAGTATTGCCTTGTCCATCTATCTCTATATCATCCATGTTACTTCCACTATCAATTTATTAACAATTAGTCAAAAGTATTTTCGGCTCTTTTCATCCTTAATAGGTCACCCAAATAAATAGAAAAGCTAAAACAAAAATGGTTGACCAACTGTTATCTAAAGTCAAGTCAAAAGATATTTAACACAATCACTTTGAATCACTTTGAAACGTCTTACATACTAGGTGAATTAGGTGCCAATTCCTCCTAACCCAAGCCCGAGAAGAACTGGCATGAAGCTCGTCCTGATCCTAGCGCTTTTTTGCATGATCCATCTTATAACTATCTTGACGTAGTACATAGTGCTCCCCTCATAATACTGAAGTGATATATTTTGTTAATAAGAGTTAGTACTTTGCTAAGCATCAGGAGGTGTACAAACAGCTCACGCTTAGTTTTCAATCAGGTTACCTGTACGGGAAGATCAAAGGATCGAAGGTTGTCTGGAAGAAATCGCTTCCTTAGCGAATTTTCATATATTTGGTTGTCTTACATATTGTAATTAAGGTGTACAACAAAGAAGTATCATTCATTCATGCATTCTTTCATCAATTTGATAAATGAATGCATGACTATGGAAATAACCGCTCCAGTCACGTAGTCACAAGATAGTGTATATTATAGAGTTTGATCTTTCCGCATGCGTAGAAGTCTGTTTGTTTACCATGGTACCATTATAACGTACCATTGATGGTACTGTAATATTATGATGAGAAAAATAACCACAGTAGCATCAAAGGCACATTCTTCATGGCTCTTTGGCGGACGTTGCTGCGGCACACTCGCTTTGCTCGCTCGATTTGCGCGTTGTTTTCTATATTATGTAATGCCTTTATTTATGTTAGTAAGATGTTAGTTGTAACCAGTTGGTTGGATTATAATTAGAGTATAGAAAACAACGCGCAAATCGAGCGAGCAAAGCGAGCGTGCATTTGATTATAATTCCTTGAATGTATAACACAACACAATATTTGCCATACCACAATTGAAGTAATGGTACAAAAAAAACACCACGATACCAACAATGGTACCACGGTAAGGGAACTTGAACGTCAATAGTAAGTCTAAGGCATCCATGATAAGTTAAAACGGTTGTTAGAGTCCAAATTCTGACAAGGTCTCATACAAATTCCTTGCTTTATAAGTTATAAAAAACCACCTTATTCTCCAAAGCTGACAAACTCTCCATCATAACAACATAACCTCGGAAAGAAGCAGCTTGAATATGGCTGCATGATGATCTAATTTCATGGCGCGTGGTCCATTCGACGCTCGATTACTTAGAAGCAAATTGAACCATTCATTGCCGGAGCTAAGTCTCTGAGCGGCTTGAGGCGTCGTTAGGGCACATTTACACACAAAACAGGTTGACGCTACCTAACAACATCAGCTGAATTTTAATTTTGAGTGTAACACCAGACAAAACGCATTCTAAAGTCATCCGTTCATATTTATATCAATAATTAGGTTTAAAAACTAAAACGACAACCGACTTCATGTATGAAAAAGCAAAATATCAAAATTTCGTATCAAGGGGATGACATATTCTTTCAGATTTTTTGTTTTAAAAACCTAACTAATGTTCCGATTTTTATGAAATTTATATGGGACCAATCGGGAAGTATATTCTTTCACATGAATTTTTTTTTTTGAAATCGGTTCGTAATTGACGGAGTAAGGAGAAAATAAACTTCAATCTGGTGATCCGCATGCCTATATCCACAACCTTGGTGCGACGTCAAGTTTCGACATTGTTATAGCAAAGCGAAAACTACTCGCTACATGCGTTTTTTAACGAGTTTTAAATTGTAGTGTTAGCATCCTTGTGTTCTAATGGTACTGTGCTGAAACATTGCTTTCTTCATTTACGTGTGATCTGTGGTCAGCTATCATTAAAACAGCAATGTTACTTGCTGTACAGCAAATAACCACCAGCTGTACATGATAGTAAACAGGCACCGGTAAAATCGGTAACTTGTTTTATAACAAATGCGCATTGAGCGTCTTGAAGCATCCTATTGTCTAAATGAGACTGTTATCTTATACTTAGTGCTAGATATACTCTGTACGCTCCTTGAATGGCCTTTCGGGAACTGAGCATCGTTATGGGGATTTATTTAGATTACGTTTTGCTAGTCTTGAACGGTGCTCGTAGGTTCAGAACCGAGAACCAACTTTACTGGTAACGGTTGGTTCTTTGGAACCTTGAATATCGATTGCCTCGACTTCAACGATAGTTTGAAAACTTCCTAAAAACCTCGTCAAAATTCAAGTTTCAAGGAAATTTAAATAAAAATTATAAGCAAGTCCCAAAGTCGCTCCTGAGAGGGTTGTACTATACCTACAACTTTTTTCAGCATCATGGTACTTTTACATTCCGTGCGTCATAAACTATGAAATCACGGAACATTGTTTTAAGTTTTCAATCACAAAAATAGATTTTTATGTGCTTTGATTTT
Source organism: Lampropteryx suffumata (assembly GCA_948098915.1). Taxonomy (NCBI): domain Eukaryota; kingdom Metazoa; phylum Arthropoda; class Insecta; order Lepidoptera; family Geometridae; genus Lampropteryx; species Lampropteryx suffumata. The sequence continues at coordinate 14,014,594 of OX402557.1, read as the reverse complement.
GTCTTTACTGTTGTAAGACTTTGTAATGTCAATGGAAAGTACCCTGTAGCTTATTATTTACTTGCGAAATATGCAGCATTAATAAATAAATAAATAATTCCTGACATTTCCATACAACATCATCTGACCCCAAAACAGCAGAACATGGGTACCACATGACAGATACTTATTTACTCTTTTTATTATAGACTCAAGACAAATATTTGCATATCATACAAACATTTGTCCTGCAACGGGAATCAAACCCGCAAAATTCTCCGTCTCAGCCAGGCCAGTCCACTGCGCCACAGAGGTCGTCGTATTAATGCTCATATTTAGGTCGTATTCTATTTTAATTGCTTTGACTTAGAAGTTTGATGTATCTACAGCTTCAAGGGACCGTATACTTAAGTATCATATATTAATTTCAGCTTGATACCTAACCGCGTTCTTGAGATAAATTTTTGATATACAGAAAGACAGACACGCAGACTGGCCGACGGACAACGAAGACATCCTATAAGGATTCCTTATTATCTTTTGAGGTACGAAACCCTAAAAAGGGTCAAATACGAAAGTACTTGTACTTGTTACGGTACATATATGCTTACCACCTTTTTACATTTATGGTTATTTTACCTTTATGGTGTTTCTATGTATAACATGTATGTAATTACAAAAAAAATATATAAGTAGTATATCAGTCATGTGGTACCCATAACACAAGCTCTGCTTACTTTGGGGCGAGATGATGCTGTGTGAAATGTCCGGAATTATTTATTTATTTATTATTATTACCATCTATCCAATTCGGGGTACACCGTCGCAAACTATTCTATAAAGACCATAAGCTTTTTATTTGAAAAAATATTCCCATACACAATATACACCGCGGTCATGTAATATCGTCATCGCAAGCTATTTTTATATGTAATATAACGATAGTTTAACTTTTATCAGGTTTTTCCTTAATTTGTACTGTGAGACATTGCTTCTTGGCTAATTTCATGGTTATAGGCCACTGGGAAGTTCCATTTAGGTTTTAATTTATTAGTGATCGTCAACATTATGTGGCATAAAAGACTGAATTTTGATCGTATTTTTTTTAATGCGTTGACTTAGAAGCTTCTCGCAAGCTTAACAAGCTAGTTACATTACAGAACAGTCTACACCTACCATAGATGGGGATGGCCAGATAGCAGTATCAGTGCTTCCAATATTTAAAATAACCCCAAACTCCCACGAGTGCCTACTTTTATCAATTCTGACAAGTCAATATTCATTTTAGTTCCCAAAGTCGCAAGCTCAGTGCAACATTCATTTCGTTAAGTGTCACGCGACGGAGCCGGAGCCACTCTTGGGATTCGTACAATCGACTTTATCGACTTTCATAGTTGTAAATTTCAGTTTTCTTTCAGAGCACAGTGTCCTCCCGCGATTGCTTTTGTAATACAAGAGACTTGTGGATTTTGGCTGGAATGGGTCTAGGTTTTTATGCGACTCAAATGTGTTTCAATTTTATTTGAAGATTGAATGCATTTAAAAATGTTTATAAGGACTGTGTTTCATTTTTATTTTTGTTTTTTTTTATGTCCCATATTTTACTTATATACTTTTTTCGATGCTTTTGATTCTTTAAATGCTGCTCGCCTTTATACTCGTAATCATCCTTCATAATCCTGTTGCTGGGACATAACCCTGCATCAAATAAAAAATCTAAATGCTAACAAAAATCACAAACAGACAAGTGATGTGACAAAGCTTTAATGTTCAACTCGTGGTGTTTCAGAGATAATTGTTTTTGAAAGAAATACAAATTCTTGAAAAATTTGCCTCCTTCAAAAACATAGGTTTGCCTTTGCATTCGGCAATGGCAAACAAACCTCATGCGCAGAAAGGCCATATTAATTTTCATGACCCCACATAAAATAGGATGGGACAATCATTCGCATCGCAACAAGAGCAAAAGAACTGTCCCAATTAAAATTGACATCGACAGCTCCCAGGCACAGGAGGTGTCGGGGCGCACATCAGTCGCACGCGATCTCAAAAGCGACGCCTGGTAATCGATACCATTAATTTTGTACTGTCGGATGTTGTTTGCTCAGAAATTCTCGGTCATTTTATTTAACAAAGACAATAAAAAAATCAATGTTTCTTATCAATAGGATACCTCCTGGTTGAATTAATCTTATCGTTTTCCACAATCTTAACATCAAACAACAGGCGTAGTTAAAAAACTCTATATTTGGGGTCTAGGTCTAGATAATATGTATCACATCACACTTCACACTAATATTATAAAGGCGAAAGTTTGTAAGTGTGTGAGTGTGTATGTTTGTTACTTCTTCACGTCTAAACGGCTGGAGCGATTTTAATAAAATTTGGTATGGAGTTAGCTGACACCCTGGATTAACACATAGGCTACGTTTTACTGCGGGAAAGTACCTACCTTTTTTTTTGTTTGTTACCATGGGTAACACCGCGGGGCACAGCTAGTGTATTTATAAAAAAAAGTATATTAGTAGTATATAAATCATGTGGTGACCCATACAAGCTCTGCTTACTTTGGGTCCAGTTAATATCATCAGAGTGGCAGTTGATGAACGAATTAGACAAATATAAGTGAACAGAGTTAATACAGAGAGTAGAAAGTGTTTCTGAAAAATAGTGGGATATTGTAGTTCAATAAATACAGACAGTGTTCGTATACAAAGGGTCTGACCGAGTGCGTAATTAAAACAGACGCGTCCACCGTCGTTCGTCGCGTAGTCGTGAGGTGCATGGTGTCTTATCAGCAAGGGTTTTAATTTGAGCCAGGCATGAGGCACGCAAGCCGATCACGCGAACGCATCGACTCAACACTACGCTTTGGAACCTTTTTAAAAATAATTATTTGAAATATCATTATCATTCGAATCTGCGTTGACATTCCAATTTTAAATCCAACCAGTGCTTTGTCATTAAAATGTGCCAGTACTTGCAACCGCAGAATTTAAAGTAGGTCCGTAATCAGATTATTAAAAGGTAGGATCAATTGAAGGAACATACGGCGTTTTTTTTTTTTGCTTTTTGAGTGGCGGGACAAAGTAAACTTAGGAAATGAGATTTCACGTAACAGTTTTTAGGGTCGTTTTGACTGCGTGACTGATTGTAAATAACTACTATCTCATTCTGATGCGCCTACCGGGATGCCAGGCCATTGTTTGCTTTGAAAAATAATGTTTTCCTTGAGATGTTTATTCAATCGATATTAAAAACTATCGACTGATGCTCTTATGCGTACTCAGACATTTTTTACATAACTTAAGTCAGAAGTTATGTAAAAAAGGTGAGGTCATTTTGATGGGTGAGGTGTAGAAATCAGTTAAATATGTTATTCTCAATAAAATTATAGACACGAATATCTTGCTTGTGGTTTTAAAACGATTAAATATAGTAGAAAATCTAAATATAGTAGAAATTAAGAGAACTGTCTGATCCAGTGTACGCTGCGGCTTTTTAGTTTGACTTTGAAGTAGATTGCCAGTAATTAAGCAAAGGACAATTTATTAGTTCTCCGGAAAGTTAGGAGCTAATTCCTTCATTAATTGGAGTTCGCATTAACCAAAGCGGTGAGAAGTTTAGTAATATTTCCTATAGTCTCACATTGACTATTAATAAGTAATAAGTTTAATAAGTGTTTAATAGAAAAGGTTATCACCATTTAAATTGAGAACTGCTTCAACTGCCAATAAGATAGCGAAGTCGATTCGGCTCAAAATATGATTTAAATGTTTATTAACGGTGCTTTTACCAAGTAAATAATATAACTTTTATGTAAAATTAAATAATTGTATATCTAGTAGCTAAGTAAATAAATCGCTACTGAGCCACCTTATCCCAAACCTTAAGGTTATCGAGTAAAATCAATTTCAACCGTCAGATCTCGTTACAAGAACTGTGAGGCTAGCACCAGTTCAAACGCTTTTAAATCGACATACTGAGTCAATCACAATTGTGAAATGCAATTGTCATCCATCAATACTGCGCCTCTCTTGATGACAAGGTCATCTCTCACGGGTCCAACTGTGTACAATATGCTCCCAAACAATGTCATAGACGACCAAAGAATGGCCACTTTTAAGAAAGATATATGGTGTATTGTATTTTCATTTACAAATACCAAAAAATACAACATGTTTTTTATTTCTGTAACAGATTTTAAGTAAATAAATATTGGTATAAAATGCACACCACACGATCTAGCCCCAAACTCAGCATAGCTTGTATTATGGCGACCAGATGACTAATAGAATACTTATATATTTTTAAATACATACTAATGATAATCTATGAGACATAGACACAGAACAAACACCTATGTTCATCACACAATGTTTATCCTGGGAAGGAATCGAACCCGCAACCTACAGAAGGCAGAGCTACTACCAACCGAGCTGACAAGCCAGTCGTAGAAGTAGAAGTATGATTGTGTTAGATGGTTTCGCTCATCCATATCTAATGTTAGGTACAGTTACAGTATAGGAAAGTAGGCATTTACAAATTACAAAGTAGATACGTACATGCCTAGTCCCTTTAAACAGAATTAGGAATAAAAATATATAAAACAAAATGTGGGTAGATAGGTATTGCATTATGAGCATCGTAGAATGGTAGGAATGGCATCAAGGAATAAGTAGGTAACTAGGTTAGGTGCAACGAGCCAATTTACCTCTTACATTCTCGTTTCAAATTGTTTTTTTTTTTCTTTTTTTTTTTTCAGAAAAAATAAACTTGATTTGAGCGCCGTGAATATGTGTCAAGATTATTTGATCAGAGTCGCCTTAAATACAGGCAGTAACGCCTACCTGGTTTGTATAGCAAACTTTTTATAGCCATAGCGAGTTTATAGATTATCTAATACCTTAAACGTTATTTACCTAATCCATTTTTAAATACATACTTAATATTACCAAGACACAGAACAAGCACCTATGTTTATCACGTAGATGTTTGTCCTGGAGAAGCGAACTATCAAGCTACAGCGCAGAAGCCTGAGCTACTTAAACCTAAGCTGAGAGGGCAGTCAATAGGTATTTATTTCTTCTTATTTTATATTGGGTCTCATATTCGATTATTTTGTCTTTTGAGATAAAATTTTGCATCATAGACCGATTTCCTTATTGCTTTGCTACAATGTGTCTAATAGCTGATTAAATATACAAGTGGTTTAAGACTTTAATGAGTTGCTGCTAAATTTTTTTGTGGAAAATTTTTAGACTTCGAGCCGGCGCCGGCGCCGTGACAGGCACAAAAAGAGATGACGAGATGATCTCGACACCACTGACGGAGCTTGGGTCCAATTAGCTTAAAACCGAGATGACTGGAAAAATAAAGAGGAGCCCTTTGCCCAGCAATGGGGCATAATCGTAATGGTAATATTTAGACATGTTGATGCAGATAGAATTTTCTACAACTTGATAACTGACCTACTTGATAATTATCAATCTACTGATATATCAAAAATGTACAAACTGGTGCTCTCCGTCAAGCTTCGAAAAATTCAATCAACTCTCCCCTCTTTTGGTTCCACCATCTGATTGTTTCCAATAGCTTATTTGTCACAAGTCTATTGTTTATTAATATTTGTAGTAACATAGGGTTGAGGTAGAGTTGATAGTGTTAGAAACTATACTATAGGGTTATAACAATAGATATTATGTCAGAATAGTACAAACAATTTTTTAACTACTCCGGTGATAGACATAAATACTTTTGAAAATGAAAATACTAATTGTTTTTTACTCTAAACATTGTATTTTAGAATTTAGATTTATTTCCAAAATTATTTTCTGATAGTTCTCTATGATCTATATCTCTATGAACTCTGATCAAGATATATCTATGCTTATATCTTGATCAGAGTTTAATTGAATTCCAAAACACATGTCTCAAATACAAATAATAATCCTGATTAATATTATAAACGCAAAATATTGTATGTATGTTTGTTACTCTTTCACGCAAAAACTATTGAATGGATTTTAATAAAACTTTACAACAATATAGCTTATACATCAGAATAACACATTGGCTATAATTTATAAAGATACTGTGTGAATTGTCCAAAATATAACGATAAGTGTAACTAGGAAAAATCTGCCATTTGGGAGCTATTCTGGCGTGCGCCGCAAAAACCGTTAGAATAACAAGAAGTAATAATCCTGCGCAGACGAAGTCGCAGGCACCAGCTAGTAAATAATAAATATTGTTGGACAATGCACACAATACCACCTTGTCCCAAACTAAGCATAGCTTGTATTATAGTGACTAGATGACTGATAGAATACGTATATATGTTTTAATCTATTATGATACTTTATAACACCCAGACACAGAACAAACACCTATGTTCTTCACCCAAATGTTTATCCTGGGAGGGAATCGAACCCTCAACCTACAGTATAAAGGCAGAGCTACTACCAACAGAGCTGACAGGCAGCCAAATGTTTTTACAGTAATGTTTGCATCTCAAAAAAACAAAAGCAAAATGTTTTTGAAATACAATCATGATGTTCCATTCTATATGTTTTGGAAGCTACAGTTTTGCGAATATCAAGAATGGCAGAGTTATTAGTTTACAAGTGTATCAAACGCCCCTTTGTTTATTGACTCAGTTCTCGCGGGAGAGCGATATTACTTCCCAACTCTTTCCAAAGTTTGCCATCTTTGTTGACATCTGGCGTTCGATTATTGGAAACTAGAAAACGTTTCATTTTCTACGGTATTTATTAATTTGCTTTGTAATTTCTGTAATGTTTACTGGGCTATGAATAACGATATTGTCTGGGTTTCGTTTGATAGAAAGACGAGAATATTAGCTTCTAATATTGCTGGCAACGATACTTTGAAGATGATATTGAATTTTGAGGTTTATTACTGCTGACGGTTATGGGTTTTTAAAATCTGCTTAGATTTATCTAAAGTTTTATAAAGTTTTTAAGTAGAATCCAAACTAGGGCGTACTACGTAAAATCAAGCGACAAGTGACAAAAAAAGGAAACTTTCTTCGTCTATAGTTTCATTTTACATACCTACTACCACTAGTTTGGACGAGGACACAGTCGATGCCGATCCATAAGGCATGCTGGATCGGCGTCTGTGTTACCAATACCACCATGCGTGAACACGCACCTAACGTGTTCACGCATGGTATATAGTCATGGAAAATATCCTTGTGTATGATATATGGCTGATACGATCGTGAAGTCAATGTACATATCGCCATGCTCTTACATACATTATGACATGGACATTTTAATAAAAACAATGAGTTAACAAACGAAGAAATACCTTTGTAACTTCCTGAAATCCTTTACCAATTTTCTGCTATTTTGACGTTTCCCATAAATTTTACTATTTACACTCCCCAAAGGTTATCATAAACACCAATAAAGAACACTAGCGGCCTCTACGGCACTAACAAGCCAATACTGTGAGGATTAGTGGTCAGAACGTTCCTAAGGAGCTGGTTCAATAGATGGCTATTTGCAACTAGGTATTTTTACTCAAGAAACATACATACATACACTCGAAAACTCCTTTTAGCTAAGCTGTGTGAATGTTTGTGTGTATATTTGTATGTTGATTTGTAGCTCAATCAAGTTTAAACAGATAGGCAGATTTGGATAAAACTTGGTACAGATAATATAATCAGTGACCTTAAAAACGGCTTTTTTTATACAAGTACAACGCGTATTTAAACGCGCATTTACAGGAAAAATATTACACCTACGTGCAAGCTGAGTAAACTATTGACTGGCATATCAGCTCAGTTGGTAGTACCTCAGCCTTCTGCGCTGTAGGTTAAAGGTTTAGTTCCATCCCAGGACACACATTTGTAAGATGAACATGGGTGTCTGTTCTGCGTCTAGGTGTTAAAAATTATTATAAGTATTCTGTCAGTCATCAGATCGCCATAATACAAGCTATGCTTAGTTTGGGGGTAGATACTGTTGTGTAAAATTGACAACCAATATTTATTTATTTGGAACGCTGCCCTCTGGCAGTGATCTGGATCAGTTGAGCTATTTATAGATCGTTTTAAACGGTCCTTAGATAGCTCAACTGTTTCACGTGTATTTTATATTATTTTGTACTTTTTTTTTAAATACTATTATATATATCTACAAGTGTCGGGTACATATAAAGCCTATGCCAGACAAGTTTCTTGCCGGATTCTTCTTGAACTGGCGTTAGGAGAAACCTGCACCTAGATTCACTAGCATGTAAGAAGACGATTCATAGTGGTCCTTGTGATTTTATTGAATAAATAATGTTTTGTTTTGATATAATTTGCCTACATATAAAGCCTATGCCCTTCACCAATATATATACTATCTCCTTACTGAATTTCATCATCGTACAGCCTTTTTCTACTTCTGTTTTTTTGTTAATGGCCTGTGACATACTAATGTCAAGTGTTTATAGTTTATAGACAGTTTGTTTGTTATTAGTCTTAGTCGATGTTAAATTCAGTTTTTTTGTTATTAGAGTCTTAGTCGATGGTCAATTGTCAATTCTAGACTTCACGCGGAATGGCGTCTAGAATTTTTCTTGGGATTCCTCGTCGTTCAAATCACATTGCACCACAATACACATATAATTTAATTATCCATACTCGTCCTGTAGTCACAATTTATTCATTAAAATTCCGCCAAGATTACTGAAAAAAACATGCAATAAAACGGGTAAATAATATTTAATTAGCAGAGCTATGTTACTCCATGAAATGACAGACGAAGAATCCACAGTGAAGCCGTTTAACCGTGAAAAAGAAATCAACAAACTGACATAGACAGAGACACTTTAGAATTTATAATATTAGTATAGAGAATTAATGTATATCTTTAAACTCTGTGGTTATGATAGCAAAACTTGAAGCAAAGCTTATACACGCTGATGGTATAGCCAGACCTTTCCAAGCACGTGGGCAAAGCAATGTGACGCCGTATATCAAGGGTATGTGAATTACTGTTATGATCCCTTTCGCAATAAAGGTGGCTGCCCTTATTTCGAACTCAGGCTTTCTATAAAGGAATTGTAGGTATATTTCTTATCGTTGAATCAGTTTTTACTTTTACTGAATACGGAAGAGAATCCGATAATTATTAATAATAATAATGCCGGACATTTCACACATCATCAGCCCCAAAGTAAGAACGTAGAACGTGTTATGGGTACCACATGACTGATATACCATAATAATAATAATTATGCCGGACATTTCACACAGCATCATCTGGCCCCAAAGTAAGCAGAGCTTGTGTTATAAAAAAAAAGTATATAATAAGTATATGTGGTACCCCATATACTTATTATATACTATTTTTTGTAAATGTATACATATTATACAAAGAAACACCCAGACCCGAGACAAGTACTTGCAGATCATACAAACATTTGTCCCGCGGCGGAAATCGAACCCGAAACCTTCTGCGTCTCAGCCGGACCTCAAATACTATTTATATACTTCTTTTTTTCTTTTGTTAATACATACATGCTATACTTATAATATATAGAAACCTCCAGACCCGAGATATAACCATTTGGTCCGCGACGGGAAGGAACCCGCAACATTCTAAGTCTCAGCCGGACCTTGGCCCAATGCGCCCGCGTCGCTTTAAGAATCTAGAGTTTTTTTTAATACAAGATTTAGTCTGTATGATTGGACGAGTATAATTTAGTGCTAAGACTTTAAACTGGTAAAATCTAAGCAATAAAGTGAATCTATTCCCGTTTTTATGCTCTCATAACAAATGATTACTATTTAAATTCATAAAACTAAATTACCTACCATTAGAATTCAATTCCATTAAAAACACCCCTTTGTCAAATAAAATTAACATATCCCTGATACCGACCATACGAAGACCCTAAACCTAAATCGTTTTAATAGTCGTAATAAAATCTGAAACCGTGTCTCTTGCTGATGTTTTGCCCTCAACAAAACAGTATGTCTATACATACCTAACTATGTTTTTAATAATATTTCGAGTTTTTTAAATAGCATCATAATACATATTATACATAAAAATTGATACTTAGCTGACACGAGCATTTTATTTTTTAGCAAAAATTGCTTCTAGAAGCTGCCGAGTTCTGACGATATTGTTGTTTTTAGCCCGTACTGTCCCTTGCCTCGAGTTCTCCATTGATTTCGGCCAACGCCATTGTCTGCCTCCGACAGTCGCTAAAGGTTTCCAGCTCAACACTCCATCGCTTGCGTGGTCTACTGCGCCGTCTTACTGTCTGAGGGCTTCAGTCAGTGATTTCACTTACCATTTACAAGGTAAGTGAACTAATTATGAGCCATTAGTCGACATTATTAATGAACCCAGTTATAGTTTTAGAAGGGCAAATATCAAATGACGTCTCTCAACTAGCATTTTAGTTGCTACAAATTGAATATATACAGTTCCTATTAAAATGAGCACAACAATTCTGTAGCTCTAGTTTGAACTTTATCAGTCCCTTCGCACTCGTTTCGATTAATAGGGTAATAATAATTACCTTTTAAAAACTAACCGACCTAATTTATATAAATATGCAAAATTTCATTTATTTGGATGACATAATTTTTTCACCTATTTTGATTTAAAAACCATTGAAAACTATTTAAATCGGTTCATAAATGAAGGAGTTATGAGGTAACAAACATTAAAAACAATAAAACCGAATTATGAAACTCCTCCTATTTTATCAAAGAGACTATTATGAAGTTCAGTTTTTCTAATGGCCTTAGATGTAACTCGATTAGTATTACAACTAGTACTGGGTCTTCTGCTCCCATTCGCCAGACGAGAAATTTTAATTAAACTGTTAATTCAGCAATATTCACCGGTACATGACCTGTCCCAACGTTTATTCTCATATCACGCTTCTAACACCTCTGATAAACTTTAAGAAGGGTAAAGGTGCAGTCACACTGTACGACACGGTGCCGAAACGTTGCGGACCCGTTGCGACACCATAGTAAAATGACCATGGTCAAGTAAAACAAAATCCAATTATAAATAAATAATGCCCGACTTTTCACACATCATTTGGCCCCAAAGTAAGCAGAACTTGTGTTATGGGTACCACATGACTGATATAATACTCAAATAAATATTTTTTTCGTAAATTCTTACTTATTATACATAGAAACACCCAGACCCAAGACAAATACTTGCAGATCATACAAACATTATCACATATGCTGTATCAGCCTGCAACCACGTTGTGGCAACAATAGTATTTACTATTATATAAAAAGAAATATGATAAATAACCTACTGAAACAATATTATAATGTGCATTTCAAAAAAGTGTCAATTCCAATAAAAAAAAACAATAATGTAAATTCCTCACTCAACTTTTTTACTCGTTTCAAAATAATAGCAGCTCGCTTTGCTCGTTAGATCAAAATCAAAATTCAGATAATGACGATCCGTAACGTTTTTAGCTTGGAATGCAGATTTGTAGAGCTAAGAAATCCTTAAAATACAGTGCACATTTTTTCGTTCTACGATAAATATTGACGAAGTTATGACGTAATTACTAGCGAAGTTCACTGACCGGCCGGCTGCGCTCGGACTGTCCCAGTCACGTCACACGCACCCGCGTACATTCATTTTACCGGCAGGAACGGCATAATGTTTATTACTTAATATCTTCGTAAGTAATGGTCCGATTTGGATAATTCAAAAAGATATACCATTCATATGTCATAAAGAACCACTATTACTACTACAAGTTCTATTTTTGCTATAACTGATCCTCATTTGGAAGTAGGTACCTTACCTTTTGAACAAAGTAAGTTCACTTTCTGATTTTCTTTCTTCCGAAGATTACCTGCTCCTAAGTTTTACCATCGGTGCGATGTAAGCCCGCATTATCGATATTTAGCTGACGCTGGTGCTTCGTCAGGGAAGATTAAAGTCCCATGTGAATCGGCCTTTAGGCGAAGGTTACGAAGTGTGCATGAGTAAAATTACGTCTTCATTCTGCCTCTCTTGATTAAACTTTATGCTGACATGACAAGACTGTGTTCGTGACTGAACGAATCCTTTGACATTATTTTGTTGAGCCAACAAACGTATAATGTTTGTATGATATGCAAGTATTTGTCTCGGGTTTGGGTGTTTCTATGTATAATATGTATGTATTTATATATAAAAGGCGATGTGTATGTATATTCCCTATAGACTCAGAAACGGCTAGACCAATTTCCATAACATTTTTAGGAAATCTTTAGATTGGCCTACCGGGTGATCTTGTGAAGTTTAGTAGCGATCGGATCAACAGAATTTTTTTTTTGGATCATTCAAATTTGATATGGATATAGTTTGTATCTTAGGAATGGACATAGGCTACTTTTTATGTATGTACTATGCGTGCGAAGCCGCGGGCAGAAGCTAGTGTATTTATAAAACAAGTATCACTTTCGTATAAGTATATAAAACAACAAACTTTCGTGAGTTGTACTATACATTTGGGAGAATCATGGGTTTGACTCACGTATTATTTGAGTGCGAACTGTGAACGCGAGCGGCAACAAACGGACCACAGATCAAACTCACCCTGATGAAGTTTTCTCTAGGTGAATCGATACAATTTCGATGCCTCCATAGACAAAATAATACGTAAGTAAAACTCGTGTTTATCAAAATGTGTAGTATATAAGTAGTATCAGACATGTGGTTTCCATAACACAAGCTCTGATTATACTACTTATGTATTACTTTTTTTTATAAATACATAGGTTCTAATTTTACATAGAGAAACACTCAGATCGACGCAAATACTTGCAATACAAGCATTTGTGCTGATGCGGGAATCGAACCTGCAACCTTTTGGACCTTCGCCCACTGTACCACAGATGTCGTCAACAACAATTGTAACAAGGTAATTTATACAGTGTCTAAAAAAACTTTTACAATACTGCCTGGGTCAATTTAAAGATGGAGTAGGATTACCCAGCACCTACATCCTATTCTCAGTTTAGTCGGCCGTATCTAAAGGAAAGACATGAATAGATAGATAGATAGAAAATACATTATTGCACACCACAAATACATTGGACTATTATTAGAAACAATGTTTAGCTACACGGTAGTACAATGGGCGGTCGCTAGATAGCGATCTCTGCCAGACAACCTTTGGATGGATATAAATCAATATAGCTGAATATGGCTTGATGAAAATAATATAAGTGATTTATGATAAAATAATAAGTACATACATATTTACAGGATAACAAAAAGTTAAATATAGCAAATTTAGTTAAATATACAAAATAAATAAATAATAGTAAATACAATATGATAAACTAAATAAACAAATACATACATATATATAAACCGAAATAACGTAAAGAAATAAGCAATAGTTAACAACAGGACAAATAATGTTCCCTGACCATAGCTTTAAAAATAGCATGTAATTTGGCGCGACTCATAGCATCTGGCAGTGCGTTCCATAATTGAGCAGCCTGTACTGTGACAGAATTGGCATAGTATGAGGATGTGTAGACAGGTGTCAAATACATAGGACATATATCCTATGATATACCGATGGCAGAAAGTGTCTCTGTCTCTCTGTTTGTTACCTTTTCACGGTATAACAGCTGAACGGGTTTTGATGGAATCTGTGAAGGCGATTAATTGTATCTTGTGAAAGACATAGACACCTTACGTATGTATGACATTTGCAAAGCCGCGGGCAGATGCAAGTAATAAATATAATGGATGAAAATTATACAAATTTGAACCAAGCTCAAGTTAAAACAAGATAGTTAAAAGGCTATTAAACGGCCTGAAACCTATTAAACGAAACGTCACTAAGCTGAAAAGTAATTGAAGTAGATTCAGAAAGTCTTATTGTGGTGACTGGAACGATGAGCATGGAAGGTACTATAACATGGGAATGCATAGAGACAACTTATTGCGGCGTCACGGAAGACCAGCCAGCGCTATAAAAGCGTTCTAAACGCTATTTATAACACATGTTGAATGACGACCAATTTTGCTGTCAACTTGTTAGTTACCTATTAGTTCATATGATATCATAAGACACGAAATAAACTTTTATTTCTTTCTTCCTTTTTTTTATTGTCAAGAATAAATAAATAATCCCGGACATTTCACACAACATCATCTGGCCCCAAAGTAAGCAGAGCTTGTGTTATGGGTACCACGTGACTGATATACTACTTATATACTTTTTTTTTTAATACATACATATTATACATAGAAACACCCAGACCCAAGACAAATACTTGCAGATCATACAAACATTTGTCTAGCGGCGGGAATCGAACCCGCAACCTTCTGCGTCTCAGTCGGACCTAAGCCCACTGCGCTACAGAGGTCGTCAAGAGGTGAGAAGTACTCATATAACCATTCAAAATGAACCTCATCTACTTATACGTACTTGGAACAGTATTTTTTCATGGTTCTTCTTCTTCTCGTATCACTAGTTATTTAGAACCAGTGTGGTGAAAGGATTAAGTGCGTTACAGTTCTTTTGTGCAATTGGCACTTCTCTTCGAACTTATTATGTTCTTCGACATGCAGGTTTCCTTACGATGTTTTTCTTCGGCATTTGAGAGTACTGGTGTAGAGCACATACATTTTTCACATAAAAAAAAATCCATTGGGTACGCAACTGGATTCGCTCCCACGACGTTAGAATTGGAGAGCGGGGCCACTACCAATAGACCACTAGGCACATGGTAAGTCATGATATCAAATAGGTTCTACAAAGTACTCATAATTCGTATGAGTCAATGGCTAATAATGATGACGTAATTAAAAGGCTTTCACAACATGCATACGTAGTATTTTTTTAAAGATGGATCAAAAACCCAAAATTAACACGGTGAGATATCATTTTGATAAACGCGGGTTTTACTGAAGTATTATTTTGTCGATGGAGGTACCGACACTGTATCGAGAGAATCTTCATCTAGAGAATCTTCATCAAGGTGAGTTTTATCCGCGGTCCGTTGCCGCCGCGGTTGCGGTTTGCATCAATCGAAACAGTGTCGGTGCCTCCATCGACAAAACCCGAGTTTATTAAAATCGTGAGAAAATGTTCAAATCAGTCTACACTGACCTACTGCTGGGCAAGGCCTCCCACCATTCTCTCCATTTCTAGTACCTCCACCTGGTTCGCGTCTACCGCGACGTCGTCGTACCGTATTATATACATTAAAAATAATCAAAATAAAAGAACTGATGCAGAAGGTCGCGTAAGGTAATTCTAGTAGAAGTATAAAAGAAAGAAAGAAAGAAAGAAAATAAAAGAAAGAAAAGACATTTATTCAGCACACACTAAAAACATACAAGAACACAAGAGCGGAAAACAGACTAAACTAAGCTACAAGAGAAAAATGATACATACACATTAAAACAAACAGAAATAAAACAAACTATGAAAGTTATGCATAAAAAAAAAAAAAATAATAAAAAAAAAAAAAGCGCGAACCAAACAACATTTAAGTGTGGCTGAAAAGGTTCCATCTCAGCATGTGCTACTTCCGGGCGCGGAAATAGCGCTGGTTTTCAGATTGAACCATTTTCGGAGCGACCTCACGAGGCGAAAACAACACGAAAAAATAAAAGAACACTGGTTGCCTGGTTGAGCACTAGTGATCTTATCTCCTTCCTCTTGAAGGTAATCTAATGAAGCTCTTGCAGTCTCCTAGAACATGTGGTCTAACAGTAACGGCCCCGCCTTCTGATCCTAAAGTAAAAGCAATCCAATGGGTTTGATTCAGGCCCTGCACGAATTAATTTTCGGTTCAAAAATATTTATTTACTTACAAAAAGTACTTACACTATTTTTACAGGGGTTTTTTTTTATATTTTTAATGCAATATATAATATTTGTGTACCATGCCGCTACTGCTGTTCAGTACTCTCAATGTGAGGAAACCGGCATGTAGTAGAATCTTAAAAATTCTAAGACGTGCCAATGACATGAAAGTAGCTTCGGAGGCACACTGGTCCCACTGGTTCAAAATAACTAGATAAGAAGCAGTCGAAGTAAAAAAATACTTCAATGCTCTACTATTCCTGAGTCATCACATCACGCTGTTAAAGCCGATTGCTTACAGTCTGTAATAGCAGCTCACCACAGCGCTGTATGAAGCTGTTCTTTGACACTTGAAGTGTTGGCAAAATTTACCTGCGAGTAGTGTTGGGAGAGTATCGATGAAAAATATTGAAATCCAGTAGCGGAGTGTGATAATAGCTCTCCTGCTGTTATGTTGCTGTTATTAACTGGAGTGTTTCAAATTATACATGTGAATAGCGATGGAAATCGATGAAAAATTACGAAAAACAGTTAGTAGAGAACTTATGTGAGCAGTGTGTGTGAATCTGTTGGAACCTGTTTAAAATTTATTGGAATATTAAACCAAAACGTGATACAAACAGTTCAGAGCAGTTTTTTAAACGGTTGGACATTTATATAGTACTATAGAGTCAGTAAAGTAGATATCGATTAATTTCAAAATTCTGTAGACAAAGCTGACAACTGACTCATTGACACTATAAAAACATTCAACACACTTGCTCATAAAGTGGCTCTATGGTCACCGCAATCAGGCACAGAATGACACCCATAATCAAACTGTGACTTTTCATTGCTTTAACTCACTAGTGAGTTATGGTTTTTTTTTTAATTTTATTGGTTGAGGAGCTTTGTTCTTAAAAAAGTTTTTATTCAAAAAAAAATCGTGATAATAGAACAAATAAATTAATGTTCCTATTGCTTGCTCATTTCATGCAACTTCTTATTTAAATTGATAATTTTATCTCGTATGTGTTTAATAAATAAAACTTTCACTCAAATATAAATTTTGTTTTCTCTGTAATAAAAGAAAACTTTAAATTCCCCATTTTGTACGTGGCAGAATAGCGGCAAGTTCCTGGGGTTTACAAAATAGATTGCAGCTGCGGGCGTTCCTACATAGGCCAGACTAAATGCACGGTCGCGGAACGTGTTAAAGAACACATAGCGGCGGTCAAAAATCGACAAGTAAACAAGTCTGCAATAGCAGAGCACATAGTGGACTCAGGACCCAATCACTGGATTGAATTACATAAACCTCAAGTTTTACGTAATGAAAGGCATTACTACAAGAGAATGGTTCGGGAAGCGATTGAAATTAAGAAATATCCTATTTTCAATCGTGAAGACGGTTTCAGACTTTCTGCCTCATGGAATCCAGTTATAGCTAAGTGTACTCAACGTAGACCGGTTTCTCAATGCGTAATGGACACGGTTAGTGTTGTGTGTCGTCCAAGTGTGCAGATGGACATTTCTATTTCGGAAAAACAAGTGAGGGTAGTTGCAAAAAATGCTGCCCCAGATGCTCTGCGAAGCCCCACTGCTTCGCAGAGGCGGTAGCTCTAGTACTCCAGTCATCCCGTGACCACGACAGAGTGTAAACCTGTCGAAACGTCGGGAAAAATAGGTAAATAAACGCGATAAATACCCGTAAGTATTTATAATAATACCTGAAAACTCCAAGGAAAAACATCTATTAGCGTACCAAAATTTCATAAAATGGCCAAACAGCAAGAATACGCAGTCTTTTTCAGGAAATGTGTTCATGGCGTACTTTAAAGAATTATCTTCTAAGTACAAACCTAGCTCTTTGTGGTGTTTATACTCAATGTTAAGAAGTACAGTCTGAACAAAGAATGGAGTGGACTTAAAAACATACTCTAATTTGTCAGCTTATCTAAAGAGACTATCCGATGGATTTAGAAGCAAGAAATCAAAGGTTTTATCGTCTGACGATATTGAAAAATTTATAAAAGATGCTCCAGATAACCAATATCTGGTTACTAAGGTTAGTTAAATTAATTTTAAATATCTAAGCGACTTCAGCCTGTGTTGTGTGTTGAACTTAATTATTGTTTCTTTTTTTTCAGGTTGCTTTAATATTTGGTGTAACTGGTGCCTGTAGGATACAAGAATTAACAAATATAACCGTAAAAAACATAGAGAACCATGGCCAGATGCTTTTAGTGAAGATACCTATCACGAAAAATAAAATACCGAGGTCATTCACCATACACGGTCCATTCTATGAAATTGTTAAGAAGTCTGAAAGTTTACGGTCACTAAAAGCAAAAAACTGACCGTTTCTTTCTAAATTACCAGTATGATAAATGTACCTGTCAGCCTATAGGTATAAACAAATTTGGTTCTATGCTTAAAGAAATCGCTATGTTTTTAGGTTTAGCAGATGCTGAGAGCTACACTGGACATAGTTTCAGAAGAACTTCAGCTACATTGCTTGCTAATTCAGGAGCTGATATAATGACTTTGAAGCGTCATGGTGAGTGGCGATCTAGCAATGTAGCAGAATCATACGTAGAAGAGTCCATACAAAACAAGAAGGAAATTTGTGCAAAAACCACAAAAAGAATTAAACTTGATTCTGAGGCGCTTCCTACTGACGAAACACCAAGTACATCCAATGATTGGATTTCACCTACCTACACGAATAATGAGCCATCTCAAATTACAATAGAACATGAAAGTATTTCAATAAATAATCTATCTGATGAGACCGCTAAGCCATCAAAAACAGTTAATTATAATTTTACTAACTGCACATTTACTAATTGTTTCTCTAAATAAACTTTTTATCTACTAAATAAAATAAGTTTTTATTGTTATTCTATTCACAAGTGTGTTGAAAAACGTCGTATGATACACGTGTGTATTGATGATTACCGTCCGCGGCTCTCTTAAGACCCTCTACCTTAACCTAACGGCTCGGGTCTCGATGGCGCCTCAGCGGTAATCACCAACATTACACACTAGTACCATAATGTACTATTTTACTATTAGAAAGTAGCTTATTGTGTAAAAATAAAAACACTAATAAAATTTAATATTAATCACCCTGATTTTGTAGTTTCGCCGTACTAACTAAAACTGCGTAAAACACTTACAATCTTATTTTGTTCCCTTCAAAGTCTGAATTAGTATAACATATCTAAATTAAACTTCTTCAATATAGCAAATTGACTTGTGATTGACGCCTTTAGTCATCATATTATAATGAGGTTTTTATTAAAACTGCAATAAATTCTTTGAAAATAAATGAAATACAGGCTTACAAAATCAAAATTAATATTTCTTTCAACTACGTAGTTATGTTATCTTTAATCACTACATAACCGATCACAAAGGACATATTTTTTGCTTAGAACCAAAACAGTGCAGAAATTATATATGAAATCTCATTGTTGCACTGTTTTTCATTATTGCACTGTATTTTACTTTTTATTTAGATATCAGTTTACCACAAAGGTTTAATATCTCTCATTAAGTTTAATATAAAATGTTTGCATTAGATCGAAAAGATACTGGCTGAAAATAAAAATCGGCTGAACAAAACCGACTTGGTGTAAAAAAAAATTGTACCATTGTAAAACTTTAATTCTTTATATTTTTAGTTTGAGTAGGAATATTAATTTATCACAGTAGGTAGATTGGTAGTAGTAGAAAGAAAAGTTAATTACGCACCTTGCTAAAGAGAGTAATTAATGCACTCGTGTTACGTGTTACTCGAACATAACACTCGTGCTCACTTTGCGCTCGGTGCAACAATCTACTATTAACTTATTTTAAAACTGTCATTTAAACATAATACTCTAATTTGGATTTTGAATCTGCAAGTATTTGTCTCGGGTTTGGGTGATTCTATGTACAATATTTACAAAACAAAAAGTGTATATGTAGTATATTAGTCATGTGCTATCTATAACACAAGCTCTGCTTACTTTGGGGCATTATATCCGGCATTATTAGTATTGTCTTATTTATTTTAAGAAATTTAAGCTAGTCCGAGGAAACAACAGAATCATGTGTAATATATAAGAACTTATCGAATAAAAGTACTTTCTGTATCCTGTTATCGATTACCGATACTTTTCGCAAATTTACCTGTCCCATCTCTAAGCCGTAGATTGACGCGTTGTACGAGCAGTTGCCAGGCAAGACGTAATTACTTTGCAAGCAGTTTGTCAGCCAATTAAACACCTTTGCTTTATTAAGAAGCCACAGCGCGCGGTAAATAGAGAATCAAAGGAGCGCAGAATACTTTAAAGTTCTTGTAACGGCAATGCAGGAAGCTTGGATATTTTCCATGTCAGTCGGCGGTTTTGTATGTTGCGGTGTGGAATAAAGACAGGGGCTGTGTTTTTCATCAGAAGCTTATTAGTAAGGTTATACCATTATAGGGATCGCATTTGTGCTTGTATGATACAGTTCGATAGATAGAGACATGAAAAGTAATGGATACAAAAATAAGTACATCTCGTCACATCATTCATCACGTTTAAGAGTAATGCCAAACGGTGCGATGTGGCGTATTTGCTGCCGGCTGCAATTCGTAGCAAGAACCTTGTAGATGATTATTTTCTCGCGAGAAAAGATTTAAATTACATTTGGGTATAAGGAGACCCTATAAAAATTATAATTCATTTCATGAAATGGTCATGGTCGGTAATAAATTTTATTGAGAAAGAGACTGGATTCATCGTTTGTCATTTAATGAGGTAACAAAGCACTTCTAAATTAATTATTTCTTCTCACGCATGTTTGTTCATGTTTTATTTAGTCATATATATTAAATCGTAATTTGTTATCGATCGTAACACCATGTTAGTCTTTCTCGTATTGTTTTATAACCTACATAATAATTTACGTTTTAAAAACTAAAAAGACAATCGACGTCATGTATATAAAAAATACCATCGATGTATACAACTTTTAAAAACTGCTCGACCGATTTCGATAAAAATTATATTAGACCCTTGTGAACAAAAAAAAATTTTCCAAATCGGTTCAGGCGTCTTTGAGTAATCGTATAATCGAGTAATAAACAGAAAAAAAAAACTTGATTGCGACGAATTGAGAATATCCTCCTTTTTTGATGACGGTTAAAAAATGACCAATATATAATTACCAATATGTAAGTAGAATTGGGGATTACAAACGTGAGCTTATTTCTATATTTTAACTTTAGACGTAAAATTGAATACAAGTTACGTAGACTTACAAGGAGTAACTTCTGGACCTTTTGTATATAATTACTTACATTACTTACAAATACGAAAATATTTATCATATTTTTTTGACCTACCATGTCCCACTGCAGGATAAAGGTTCCTTTAACTTCCATTCTTTGAGATCCAACTAAAATTACCGGTAATGTTCGGATCGTTACCAATGCCATCTAAGTTAGGTGAACGTGGTATCGTTATAATGGTTTACCATTACCCGTATTTAAAATACGTGTTACCTGTAAATCTAAGTAGTGCTACTTCTAGATTTTAAAGGTAATTATTACTGGTATGAGGCACTTTCTTCGGTACGAAGCGGTAACGACAACAATGCCTTTACGAGTCGCGTGAAGTTTTTATCTTTTCTCCGATATTTTCTAGGCAAGGGTTTTTAAAATATTCTTTAATTTTAATTCTATAATTCTTTTTATTTAGATAGAATTATATTTTTACTTTCTACTTACAATAATAATACGTTAGTATTTTAACAATAATAGTATCTAAGGTTAATATTTTATTAAATAAATATAACTATATAATAATCGGGAAGTAATAAAAATAATAATAATCACGGACATTTCCCACAACATCATCTGGCCCCAAAGTAAGCATAGCTTGTGTTATGGATACCACATGACTGATATACTACTTATAAACTTTTTTTTTGAAACATTTATAATTATACATAGAAACACCCAGACCCGAGTCAAATACTTGCAGATCTTACAAACATTTGTCCCACGTGTCTCAATCGGGCCTTAACCCATTGCGCCACTGCTGATGTCATCAGTACCGGTACATTTAATAGGTAATATTACCGGTAACTACTATTACTACTGCTGTGTATTGTGAACCTTTGGTTGAAGTAACAGGCATGATAGCTAATCTTTCAACATAATAAAAATAATCCCCTACATTGCAACGTTGCTTTCAATTTAATTTTATTTCTCAAACATGCAATAAATTACTTGAACAGTATCGTAAATTTCTATTGTTCATAATTACTGCTATTAAAAACGGCTGTAAGCTATGTACTGACGGAGAAAGAAGATAACTAGAGATGCTATGGGGCTATGATTGTCAGGTACAGTCAACATCAGTAAAAGCTTTTGACAAATAAATATATACTAATATTATAAATGCGAAAGTTTCTCTGTCTGTCTGTTTATCACGTTTTCACGTCTAGACGGCTGAACGGATCCACCTTCTGTTTCTTAAAAACTGTGTTGCTAGAACGAACGAGTGAAATTATCTCGCAAATTTACGTGATATTGCCATTTTTGAATTTTATTGATCATAATGTTTTATATATATTCAGTCGTTCATTCTATACAATATATATATTGTATTTTATTCAATATAAAATTTGGTAAGAAAATGTATTTCATTCAAAGGAAGAACATAGGCTCAAAAAACTTTTTTTGTCTCAAAAAACAAGGGGATTAAATAGGGGGGTTTGAAGGTCTTGAAGGGGGTAAAATAAGGGATGAAAGTTTTTTTGGGCAACTAATATTTTCTTAAGTTAGGGATCTGAATATCATATCATGAGGCTTTTGGTGGGTAACAGCTAGTATTTTTATATTAACCTAAATACTTTAATGATTAGATTTAGTTCATAAATTAGTAATGCCGAACATTTCACAGACTATAGCCCCAAAGCAAACAGAGCTTGTGTTTTTGTACCCATAATACAAGCTTCGCTTGCTTCGTATACAGGGTTTTGTTTTTTTATCATTAATAAACCTACGTTTGACCACGATCTCGCCGACGATGTGGCCGACGATGGGGCACGCAGGTCTAGGTCTTCTAGATACCTATATCTCGAGACATCAAAATACTTAGATTGTAGTTTTCAGGAAAGACAGACGACGGCAAAGCATTCCAATCCTTGGCTGTACGCATTATAAATGTGGAAGCAAAGCGCTTTGTTCGTAAGGATGGTAGGTTGACAAGGTATGGATGGTATTGAGCGGTACGTCTGCTTGTGTTGGTGTGAAAAGGAGATGGTGGAATCAGATCATGTAATTCCTGGGCACATTCTCTGAAATTTATCCTATAAAAGATCAAATCAAAAGATCATAAAGGGTGCTCAGGAACTAGTATTTTAAGCCTGAACGAGGAGATTCTGACATTGAAAATTAACAGTTGTGGGGGTACAACTCCAAAGAATTATTATTTTCAGATTTCCATACAAAACATTCAAGAAATAAATCTGACAACCATTATTATTTTGTCAACAATGTTTCTAAGGGCGTAACCAACCTACAAAGTTTATATAACGAAAAATAACTAATTATAATTTAATTTGGTTATATCCGCTGCGGGAAAAATGTTTGTATGATCGGCAAGTATTTGTCTCTGGTCTGAGAGTTTTTCTTTATATAATATCATTGCATTTAATTACATAAAACGTAGGTATGCATATCAGTCATGTGGTAACCATAACACAAGCTCTGCTTACTTTGGGGCTAGATGATGCTGTGTG
The DNA here is from genome assembly GCA_948098915.1 of Lampropteryx suffumata. Lineage (NCBI taxonomy): Eukaryota > Metazoa > Arthropoda > Insecta > Lepidoptera > Geometridae > Lampropteryx > Lampropteryx suffumata. The sequence continues at coordinate 13,991,008 of OX402557.1, read as the reverse complement.
AGATATCCGGCATTATTATTATATAATTATATAACCTCTATCTCAAGAATTAGCCACTGCGACTTAGACAAAGCAATAACTAGCAGTATGAATAAATTGCTTCTAATAATGTCCCATCTCCCATCCCATCCCACAGTCATGGATATGTAATAATGTAACATTTATTAAATTATAAGAGTAAAATTCCTAAGTAAATTATAATATTACTGCTTTGCACGCATGGTACCTACTTAAATAAAAATTACCTTGTCCAAAATTAACCAAATTCCGATCGGATCTTGATATTTCAAATAATTATCAGATCAGCCGTTTGAGCTTGAAAATGTCACAAAAATCACAATCATTTCCGATTTTATACTATTAATAAAAATATGGATTTATGTCTGTGAAAACAGATTTCGGATTTAAAAATGAACTAGTCTATTATCTCTCCATTCAAACGTTGAAGGGTGACCACTTCACCGTCTGATGTTAAACAACCAAAATTAATAGTGATACCAATTTGTCTCGTCATAATCTATGCTTGTATGACAGACATATTGGTTTGAAATATACAAGCCTCTAAAAACTCGTATTTCAACACTGATTTAAGCGCAACCTTTACAGTTCTTAACCAGTACAAATGACAGTTGTTTTGTTTTCGAATTCAAAATTATTGTATCGGTTATTATGGATGATTACGTGATGTCAAAAGAAATGTCAGTAATTTAAAAGGAGTCGAAACGATCTCAGCTACCTTAGAGTAGAATTTAGCACGATGATTGTCTCGTATCGTTTACCGATTTCATGCGTAAGCTCGGGCTGTTGACTGTACGTAAGTACGTATCGTTTTAGAATCGCTAGCGGGTTTATCGTAAATCAAACATTGGTCAGGAAAGATTTAAACTAAAGTTTTGTCATAGGATAACATTGGTAATTGATTACTTTACTATATTACGATTGCACGTAATTTGTGTTTCCTTCTTGATTGATTTGTTTAATGAGAGTTTTATCAACGCGAATCTATCATCATTATCATCATGAAGATGATCTACTTATCTACCTTATCTACTTTGACTCGCCTGTCAGCTCAGTGCGTAGTTGCTCTGCCTTCTGCGGTGAAGGTTGGTGGTTCTATTCTTTAGATGATGTTGTGTGCATTGTCCACCAATAATTTATTTATTATTATTAAGTGGGTTAGACACCATGTTTTTTTCTTCCAATCTTCTTCATCAGCCGTCATTCCGTATTCACTCCTGTGACACTATATCCCAACTATTTCATCCTCCTGACACTATATCCCCATGGTTCGATTTCCGCCGCGGAAGAAATGTTTGTATGTTCTGCAGGTATTAGTCTTGGGTCTGGTCTGGCTGGGTGTTTCTATGTATACTATGAATTTATTTACGAACAAAAGTGAATAAGTGGTAATATCAGTCATGTGGTATCAAACGCCATAATATTTGTAATATTTTTTTTTTAGCCTTTGCTGCATATCGTTGGATAGCTCTTAAGATATTCGTTTCTAATTAGTATTAGAGTACTGGTGGTTGTAGGGCCCACCCTCCGGTCCGGGGTTCGAATCCGGTTATCCACCAATGGAATTTTCTGATAGAATCATTTATGATACCAATACTTTAGGAAAGGAAAATACGAGGAACCGGCATTTCGTAGAACCTAAAACGAAGACATGTGCCAAGTCCACAAATTGAGCCTTTAAATACGCACTTTAAGCCTTTCATCACACTGGTTCGAAATACCCAGTTACCAAATCTGTTATCTATATTCATAGACATTGAATGACAAATACCATATTTTAAGCGCCATGCTAGTTAAATACAACAGTACGTATTGTATATAATACGTATACCTTTATTAGAGGGTTATTATGTAGATACATTGAAAGCAAAGCCACATGCAGAAACTAGTTTCAAATAGTAATAATGCTTCATGTGAATGCGTCAAGTTAATGAGAGTTTCAATATCACAGAAGAGGTTTCTATGGCTAATACAAAGATGTTATGTATCCCACACGCTTTTTCTTTGACAAATATGAATACTCAGACACATCGTATTCATAGAGTTGAAATAAAAGACTGAAGGAATGAAAAGGATTATTGTTTTAGTTTTATCTTAATCTAACGATATGAGCCGCTCGGTGGGATGGCGGTGCGAACAAGGAATGAAATGGAGAGGATACAATGTTTGTATTAAAATTAAAATATTTATTATTAATAAATATTATGCTAGCTGCTGCCCGCGGCTTCGCACGCGTGGTACCTACCTAAAAAGTTGGCTATGTACTTCTCCAAGGTCCCATGTATTAATCAGTAGTTCAGTACCTAAATTCATTAAAATTGGCTGAGCGGGTTTAGGCGTGACAGACAGAGAGAGTTACTTTCGCATTTATAATATTAGTAGGGTTAGGAATTAATATGTGACGAAAAGCAGTAAAATTCACAATCATGGTATATATATCACGTTTTGAGTGAAAATATGAGTATCAGTAACTTAAGATCTAAGGTGGTGGTGTGTATACCAAGACTTAGATCACAGTAATATGAATGTTTTTTTTTGTATTTTAATTATTTAATTTCATAGTGACACACATACATCCAATGTTTTCAAGCAGGTGTCAAAGGATTTCCGATACGATTTATTTTAAAATACGGGTGTTCGATTTTCATATTAGTTTGAATTACTTTGGTAATGTCATTGGATATAATATTTTTTATGATAAAACAATTAACCGCATATTTATGACGCAGTTTAAACCTATATAAAGCGCTGGCGAGGTGATCGCAAATGACTAGAGGCCGTAAGTATTCTTCTAGAGTAACTTCGGCCTCTAGTCCATTGTGAGACATAAGCCATACAAATGCATGCATTTATTTATTTATTATCAATAAAAAACATAAATAAAAACAAAATTACAGCGATGAACGCTATAAGATTAAAAAATGTTACTTTGCCTTATCGTGTTATAACGTGTGTTATTTTTAACCAGCGTGGTGAAAGGATTAAAATACGCTAATATTAAATTAAACATAAGATTAGAGTAGTAATTTAACAAAAATACTCAACGGTAAATTCGATTAATATAATAGAAACAGTGATTAACTATATAAAACCACAAACAAAGAGTAAATAAATATCAAAAGATTAACTTTACATTCTACTCCACAGATTTTGTTATGCCACCATCACTTCATCGTCGGCACAAGACAACGACATTTCGTGCTCTCAGTCATTAATTATTCGAGCTCATTGTCCCTCAGGCTTTCGAGTCCATTGTGACAATATTTGGGTCGTGCTTTCAAACCCACAGCCGGAACATAGACGGATCATCTTGGTGTTAAACTAAGGTTCATAAAAGTATCGATTGGTCTCACTTTATCTTACCAAATCTAGTTAATTATTAGTTATTTTGAACAAGTGTGGTCAAAGGATTAAAGTGCGCCTCAGAAGCTTGTTTCGCGCACTTGGCACATGTTTTTGAAGTTTTTAGATTCTCCGTTTGTCTTCGTTTGAGAGTACTAGTATTGCGCATATGAATTTGTGGATCAGAAAAATGCGTTGATGCACGAATGATTTTGAACCCATGGCCTTAGGTTCGGAAAGCCACTAGTGCTTATGTTAACAAAGAATACAAGTGTATAACACTGGTAAGTTTTGACAATCTCAGAAAACCCTATCACAGTGTTAATACTACACGACTGGCCTGTCAGCTCAATTGGTAATAAATAGCCCTGCCTTCTGCGCTGTAGGTTGGATATTCGATTCCCTCCAATGGAAAACATATGTGTGAACATTGTACCTATGTTTGTTCTGTATCAGGGTGTTTAAAGTGACAGGTACCTTAAGTATGCTTTTAAAACATAAGTATTATATCAGTCATCCTGTCTCCATAATACAAGCTATGCTTAGTTTGGGGCTAGATGATATTGTTAATGAAAACCTCTAAAATATAGTCATTGTAGACTTCTAAGTTGAATAAGATAATGGAAGCATTTACTCGCATTGTTAATATTATATTGGGTAGATATATTCAGAAGAACATTACAAAAAAAACTTACGGGTTGCACTCCGGGAGTGCTGACAGAAATGAAAACTTATTTTGGCGCGTATGCTCCGAAACTTACCAAACAAGATGCGATCCCGATGGCGAAACGCCAAACTAAACGTATATACCTACTCTGTATAATAATGTTGCTGTGATATATGCACACACTATAGCTGCGTCTCGTAACGGTGTCGCGAGCCCAGAGGTTTTACCTAATCTAAAAATATGCGTACCGCACTAGAAGAAGTTGAAGGACGTAAAAAAGCGAAGACGGGTATTTTGTCCAGTTCTTCTCTGACTTGGGTTAGGAGGAATCGGCACCTGAAATTCATCTACCATGTGAAGCCTAGCGCACACCAATATTATTTCGCGGCGAATTTTTTGCGCTATTCTGTGGAACATGGGATCAGACGTAGACGAACGCATTATACTAGCGGAAAAAACGTTTTTAAATCATATTTAGAATATACTTCGAATAGCGCGAAATAATTTGCAATGCTCTCTAGGCCTTAGACGATTTACAGAGATCCTTGTAATATTTATTTATTACTAGATGGCACCACAGGAAAAATAAGAACGCGCTATCGCTGCGTTTTAAAATGTTTATATATGATAGCGCCTATGAAATTAAATGTAACCAAACCGAACAGGGAAACAACATAAACACAAACACTTTGAGATTAATTGATTAAAATATGAAAAATTATTAAAATCGTTTTAATAATTGTTCTTCATAATTGTTTTTCAATCTATTTAAATCATGGTGAAGAATTAATTTGATTAATAAAAACTAACCGAAAGTGTGATGACTACAACTAGATTAATTGATCACGATAGGTTTATTAACATTATAGAATTATTGAAATTGTATTTTATTCACTATCGAATATTATGTCTATTACTAAATTTTTTCAACTAAGTTAAAAATAATTTAACTGTAAAAAGAACGCCACTGATAGTAGGAAGCTATGTTGACGTCACCAGACTGTCATGGCGCTCTTTCGTACCGCATAAATAGGCTTGCATGTGCAGAGAACACTCACTTTACGATTGTAACTCGAAGTACTAACAGCTACCAATAAAAAGTAAGTATTCCACGATGTCAGATCGTTTCCGTATTAGCTCTCCAAGTCCTCTCAATCAGGTTTAGTATCGCGAGATATATTCTTACAATATATCTCGCGCTACTAAAACTGATTGAGAGATTTATCATATTGGGATTTTAAGTTCCAAAACATAATACAAAACAATCTACACAGTGTTTTAAGTTTATTTCCTTATCATCTACTTATTAATCTAGATTCGTAATCAAACATGTAAATGTGACAAAATTACAATGTCACATGCATTGTATCTGAAAGTATTTGTCTCGGGTCTGGGTCTGTATAATACGTATCTATTTACAGAAAAAAAAGTATTTAAGTAGTAAAGGGTCTTCCAATAGGCACGTCCGAACTTTGACAGTTGGTAGCGGCCATCTTGTTGAAGCTACATCTGTCAAATTGGTTGTAATTTATTCATTCGGTTTTGCCGAATCATCATGGATAGCTATAGCATTCAACAACACGTGCAAATGATAAAATTGTTTTATCAAAATGAGTGTTCTGTTCGGGCAACGCACCGCGCGCTTCGCCCATTTTACGGTCGCCATAATCGTCCTACCCAGAGGACTATTCGTCGTGTGGTGGATAAATTTGAGTCCACTGGTTCGGTAAAAGATTGATCAACACCCGTACGTCAACGAAACGCAAGCAGCCGCCGCAGTCCATGAGAGTGTGCAGGAGAATCCGAGGCAGTCGATTTCGCGTCGCTCACAAGAACTCCGCCTTTCACAGACCACAACTTGGCGAATTTTGCGTCGTGACTTGGGCCTGCACCCGTATAAAATTTAACTCACTCAGGAATTGAAGGTAAACGACCATAGACAACGACGTGTGTTCGCTGAATGGGCACTGGAGCAGTTAGCAACTGATCGTAATTTTTATAGAAAAATTATCTTCAGCGATGAGGCCCATTTCTGGATGAATGGGTACGTAAACAAACAAAATTGTCGAATTTGGGAAGATACCAATCCACATGAGATCCAAGAGCGTCCAATGCGTCCCGAAAAAGTTACAGTTTGGTGTGGGTTTTGGGCTGGTGGCGTCATCGGGCCATATTTCTTTGAGAACAACATTGGCCAGGCCATCACTGTCAACGGCGAGTGCTATAGGTCGATGATTACCAACTTTTTTTGGCATGAACTGGATCATCTGAACACCAACGACATGGGGTTTCAACAAGAAGGCGCTACGTGCCACACAGCTCATGCCACATTGAATATTCTGCATGAGAGGTTTGAGGGCATGGTCATCTCACGTGGAGCTGATGTGAACTGGCCACCGAGATCTTGGGACTTAACCCCGCTAGACTTTCTCTTGTGGGGTTTTCTTAAGTCGCAGGTCTATGTGAATAAACCACAAATCACAGCGGCCATCAAAGCCAACATAACCTATGCCATAAGTCAAATTCAGCCTGATTTATGCTCAAAAGTCATGGAAAATTGGATATCTGGCATGCGCTCCACCCAGAGAAGCCGTGGCGGACATTTGAATGATGTCATATTCCACACATAATGGCATCACTACATCTTTCAAATAAATAAATAATTTCGATAATATATCACACACAATTTGTTTTATTTAAATTTAAAGATAGGACACGCTTAATGAAAGACCCTTTAGATACAGTTGTGGTCATATAAATAAGAACGATTTGAAGTTATAGAAGTTTTTTATTTAAATCGTGGCATACATAGAGATGTCTACTTTCTGAAAAGCAACTAGTTATTTTATAAAATATCTACATTAATAGAGCAACGTGGCTTAGGAATAATGAATAAAATCGCAATTTTTTTTCACATGTTATTTATTTTGTCAAAGTAACACATTCAATAGTACTGAAGCTTGACAAATAATTAAGAACAATTTATTAAACTGCTCGGGAATTGTTTTGTATGACACTTACATTTAAAAATCACATAATATGTAGCGCAGAAAATTTAAAAATCAATTTAATACATTTTTAACTAAAATTAATAGTTAATAGCATATCCCCGGCTTTTAATTACTGCTATACACTGGCAAGGCATAGATTCTATTAATTTTTGATATTTCAAAGAGAAATAGAGGTCCATTCTTCTAAAAAAACGTCGTTACAGCTCTCTTAAATTCCCACACTGTATTTGAAACCTTTTTCTTTACTTCGAACCACAGATTCTCTATTGGGTTTAGATCTGGGCTATTAGTTGGCCAGTCTAAGACAGAAACTGATTGTAAGAAATTATTTTACGGTGCGGCAGTGTGCTTTGGATCATTGTCATGCTGGAATGTCCGAATAACCGGTAGAACGTCTTCAGCATAAGGTTACTGGAAGAACATTGTTTCTTCGAGTATATTTTTGTATCGGAACTGATCCATGTTACCTTCTATCAAATTTACAGGTCCAACACCATGTCCAGAAAAGCACCCCCAAATTTTCACATTTCCACCATCGTTACATTAAAGCACCATCGTGCTATAATGTAACTTTCGTGTACTTAGGGTCGAATGCTGTATTCAGGGGACGTCGTACATATTCGTTTTCCATCAGAACATACTCAGTTTATTTTCGTTTGTCAGAAAAAAGTACATTTTTCCACTGTCGCACAGTCCAGTTTTCATACTTTCTCGCAAATGCAAGCTGGACTTGTCTGTGGCAAAGTTTCAACATGGGTACCTTTCTTGCTATCCTACTGTGCAATTTTTCTTCTACAAAACGTCTTCGAATAGTGCGTGCTGAGATTGCTGAAGGGCTGTTTTCACCAAAATATTATTTTCTCAGCTCATTGGACCATTTAAAAGGATTTTGTTTTGCCATACGAACGATGTTTCGGTCATCTCGAGGAGTTGTTTTTCTCTGTTTAGGTACACGTGGAACATTCAAAGTAGTTTGATACGTAGCAAAATGCTTTACAGCGTGGAAAACCATCATTTTTGAACATTGCAGATGGTCGGCTATCTTTATATAAGACCAATTCTTCCGTTAAAGTTGTATTATTACTTCCCTTGTAGATTTATCACAACTTTTATTTTTTCCCATTGTTTTTTCATAAGAAGGAATCACTTTTAATCTTTTACAACACTAAATGGCGCCAAAATTATACAACAGTAACAAATCGACTGAGTGTTCTCTATTTAAATGTAAATAAAGGTGTAAACTATTTAGCGTTCTTAATTACGTGACCAGCCAGTAAATAGGAATACTATGTTTAGAAGTTGTGTAAAAAGTTTGCCTTATTATTTTTAGCTAATCATGTGTAACAATGAATACAGTGGTATTATGGAAAAGTTTTACGATACCGAGAGAAATAAAAAAAATTGCATGCAATTGGTTTTGCGTCTGAATTTGAAAAAATCTTCCCCTTATATCAGTGCTCTTAATTATATGAACACCACTGCATATCAGTCATGTGGTACCCATAACAAAAGCTCTGCTTACTTTGGGGCCAGATTACGAGATCTATAATAATGTGCTAATCGACGCGAACAAACTAGAAAATCAAAAGATGAATGTATAATTATCTAGTAGCAAGTATCTGCAAGTGTTTTTCTCGGGTCTGGGTGTTTTTATGTATAATATAATATGTATGTATTAAACAAATAAAAGTATATAAAAAGTGTATCAGTCATGCCAATAATACAAGCTCTGCTTACTTTGGGGCCAGATGATGCTGTGTGAAATGTCCGGCATTATTTTTATTATATATAAGGTTAACATAATATCTTCTTGATATAAAAATAAATAAATTGGATATAGAATCGATAGATAGATAGATATGGGAGATGGGAGATGGGAGATGGGAGATGGGAGATGGGAGATGGGAGATGGGAGATGGGAGATGGGAGATGGGAGATGGGAGATGGGAGATGGGAGATGGGAGATGGGAGATGGGAGATGGGAGATGGGAGATGGGAGATGGGAGATGGGAGATGGGAGATGGGAGATGGGAGATGGGAGATGGGAGATGGGAGATGGGAGATGGGAGATGGGAGATGGGAGATGGGAGATGGGAGATGGGAGATGGGAGATGGGAGATGGGTGATGGGAGATGGGAGATGGGAGATGGGAGATGGGAGATGGGAGATGGGATATGGGAGATGGGAGATGGGAGATGGGAGATGGGAGATGGGAGATGGGATATGGGAGATGGAAGATGGGAGATGGCGTTGGTACATTACTCTTTGCTGTTAAATAGGTGTAGGTACTAGTGAAACAACATATTATTGTGCAATATAATATATCAGGGGTAATGTAAAACAAACGAACAGATATTACTAGTATTTTTATAGGGAACACCTCCTTATCATCCAAACACAACATTCTGTATCAAAATCACCACAACTCACTCATTTATAACTACATAGTGTTATAATCACCACTTAAATGTGGAGGTACTACTGCTTGGTGGCAACTTAAGTACATACTTTAGTGGTGTTGTCCTTTTAAATGGCCTACATTAAACATACAATTTTAATAATAATTTCAGAATATAGAATGATAATTCATTGAAGGCAATATTAAAACTTTTTAAATGAAATCATCAGTTTACAGGGATGATAATTAAACCTATGTTGGAAGTAGTAATATTGTACAAAACACACACGCCTAATTAATTTACTCAATATCATGTAGCCAATGTACCCTAATGAACCGGACCGGCACAGTAAAAGTAGCTTTACGGGCAGAAAAACTAGGTTTTAATACAACTGAGATTACTCTCGCGGGACAAATGTTTGTATGTTCTGCAAGTATTTGTCTTGGGTCTGGGTGTTTTTATGTATAATATGTATTTAGTTACAAAAAAAAGAGTATATAAGTATATCAGTCATGTGGTACCCATAACACAAGCTCTGCTTACTTTGGGCCAGATGATGCTGTGTCAAATGTTCGGTATAATTATTATTATTATTAATGTTGATTGATTCTTTGTTTAATTTTGAATTTAGGTATGTTTATGTAAGTATTGTTTTTCTTTATTTTATCTTATAAGGTTGTTTTTAATACATTAAAATGCATGTATATATGTATTTTTGTATTAGTATCGACGTTTGTATCATTTTCTTAACATGTAAATTTGTATGTACCTACACATTATTTTCCTTATGAATTACATATTATTATTATCAGCACCCTTCTTTCAGCTACATTGACTTCAATCCATTCCAAGGTTGTCTGGAAGAGATCGCTATATAGCGATAAGACCGCCCATTGTACTACCGACTAGCAAAATATTGTAATTTTGTTACCAGTCCAGTGTGCAATCAAGTATTTTATATATTCTATATATCTACTTCCTCGTTCCAAATTATTTTTTTAAATTGTTAGTTTTATAACTTAATTATGAAATAATGTCTCAAATATTAAATAATTATCATTTTCTAATAATCTTCATCTTCTTCTAAAGTAAATATGGTTTTAACTTGCAGTTTACGTTAATAGGCGAAAAGTATGCTATTGAAAACATTACCCATATATTGTTTTTATTTATTCAGATTTATTTTAAGGTTTTTGAATACGCGTCAAGATAATTTGATCAGGGAGTCACCTTAACCTGGGCGGTTGCAATACTAGAGGGCAAGACTCGTGCGTTAATGGCCTCAATTCTGTTGGCACCAACCTCACTAATTTTAGCTAAAATTAGGTTTAGATTGTCAAATAAAACTTTGGTATTCTGCTGTTACCAACTTATCATAATTTAGTTTTATCTAATTTAATTAAGCGTTCCTAATTTAGTTAGATGGTACCAACCGAATAGGTTTTACAAAGGCTATGACTATCTAAAATATATTTTAGATTTTAGAAAAAATATTTATATATATTATAATTTTAGAAATGAAACAACTGAATTGCCACCATTGACCCTGATTTTGACTTCTTTAAGACTGAGTTTAACATAGCGGATGGACATAGGTTTTAGGAACGAGTCAAATAAGCAACGAATATATCTCTGGTATATAAAAATTATATATAAGGAAATATTAGTAGAAATACAAATCAATATCGTTAACACACAGCACCGTCTAGCCCTAAATTAAGTAAAGCAGTGTGATTTGAGTCCCTAAAAGTAAGAATGAAAGAAATAAATAACAATGGTTGACAATCAACACAACACCATCTAACGCCAAATTGTATTATGTGAAACCAGATGTCTGATAGAATACATATATATATTACAAGCTGCTGCCCGCGGCTTCGCACGCGTGGTGCCTACATAAAAAGTAGCCTATGTCCTTCTCTAAGGTCCCATGTATCTCTATACCAAAATTCACCAAAATACGCTCAGCGGTTTAGGCGTGAAAACGTGACAGACAGAGTTACTTTCGCATTTATAACATTAGTAGATATATAGGTGGACAATTCATGTATGACTGATATACTACTTATTTCATTTTTTTTGTAAATACATACATACGAATATTATACATAGAAAAATACTCAGACCCAAGACAAATACTTGCAGATCACACAAACATTTGTCCCGCATCGAACCCGCTACCTTCTGCGGCAGGCCTTTGCTCATAGCTCAAATCATCAATGCTACAGTTTATAAAACAGTATCATTAAATTTTATAATTAATCTCCCGAGTGCCTACCACCTACGACATTCATGACTTATAGGATCAATTCATCTCGTTCTTCGTCGCTTTAAAACCAAAGCCGCGGTGCGTATCAGTAAAACCAATCCTTCTGCTTAAACTCTACCTTTTGTAGGACCGGTCTCGAATTAATTGTCAAACGTGCTTCGCGTACCAATTTGACCAACTTATTTAGACCCTAGTACCCTCATCCATTCCAACTATTCTAACCGGTAAAAGTAGAGCAGGGAGAGGAGGGGAAGGTCCAGGATCGATGGCTAATCGACAATAATGGTCCTTTATGATAGCAATTGTGCATAGAAATCCGTGTACGGATAACTGATACAAGAACTGATTATGGTTATTTTAAATGGGATTAAATGGCGTTGTGTTCTGACTATCGTTTCACACAGATTACAATGCGCGGGCAATATTTGGATGGGATTTTTTTTATTATCGATAAACCTACGTTTGACCACGATCTTGCCTGATGTTTAGCGACGATGTGGCCGATGATGGGGCACGTAGGTCTAGAAGACACCTATTTACTCGAGACTTGATTGATGGGTGGCCGTCATCGCATTTGTTATTAAAGTCTATGACGGAGCTGCGGGCTGTTTATTAATTATGTGACCGGTATTGGTTACTGAAGCATACAAACATACTCGGTCTTAAAACATCTCACAAATTATCTAGAGATTGAAAACCCCGTATGATTTTTCAAAGCTTACCTTACTGATTCATCATAAAAGATAGATAACTGATTCAGACGTGACTTTGCGAAAATCCAGTATTATTAAAAATTATTATTAAAAATCGCGAAAATCTTACATTCATTTTATTTATAATTTGGAATAGATTGGCGGAATAAATGCACACTACGCCATCTATCCCCACAGGAAGCGTAATGTGTATTATGGTGACCAAATTACTAAATTAATACTTATTTATTTACGATACTTTATACCCAGAAGGCATAAACACCTTTGTTCACCATCACACATTAGGAGAGAATCGAACCCTCAACCTGCAGCGCAGAAAGTAGAACTACTACCAACTGAGCTGATATGTCAGTATCAAAATACTACTTAATATTTGTTTATCTATTTATTTAACTTTTTGAATCATCATAATGATATCTTCTCTTTTCAGACTTTGACTATTTCGTACATCACTGGTAAGCGAATGGTATAATTAAAATATAAGTTGACAAAATATTAACTTACCCTAAATATGAAATATGTAAGAAGTACCGTCTAGATCGTATTACACGCAGAATATGCAAGTAAAATTTCATAATGTGGTTTTATTTGAAGCTCATTATAAACACGAAAACCGTAAACAAATACGTTTATGGCCGCTTTCGTTTCAATATACAAAGAGTTAACTTACTTGTTAAAGTAAACAGACTACAGACAATCTCAAATAGATTTAAACATGACTATCAAACCTTTGGCAAAGTTCTTTGACCAATTTGGTACAAATTTCAAATTGGGAGAAACCTTAATCCGATTGGTTTAATCTTAACTCGGGTCATTTCCATCTCTGCTTACATGAGCTCATTATTTGCAAGTTGGTTTTAAAATTGGATTGTCCGTATATCCCGCTTACTGAGACTACGCTGAACTTATGATCGTTTTTATGTGATAACGTCTTATAAATCGATGAACGCCGGCTGCACGCACGAGAAATGGTCACGTTCCGCCTAAGCCGTGCGTGCAAGCGCGAAACAAGCGATAGAGAGGCACAATTGGCCTAAACATTCGGCTTGTGACGCATCCTAATAGGTTAAGAGTATGCAATTTTTCATCAATGTTTTCCTATGACGTTATTACGTGAAATTATCGTCCGTAAACCGACTTTACAGACAGCCATTTTTTTTTATTACAGACCGAGGTAGCAAGTCTGTAAAGACTAATTTACTAATCTTCTTATCGTGTCAATAGTTGGTTCAAACCAGTGTGGTGAAAGTATTGAAATGCGCCTCAGAGGCTCATTTTGCGCACTTGGCACATGTCATCGAACTTTTTAGGTTCTACGACATGCCGGTTTCTTACGATGTTTTTCCTACACCGTTTGAGAGTACTGTCATAACGCACAAAAATATTCAATCAGAAAAATATATTGGACTACGACTACGTGCACGGCTTAAACCTACGGACTTCAGATCAGAAAGCGGGGCCACTACCACTAGACTACCTAGTGCTTTTTAACTAATGAGTTGAGGATACTGAAGTGTATTATTTTCATACCACACCTAATGAGAAACTTGCCCATTCCTTTTCCAAATATACCAAATATAACTTAGAAAGTACATCATTTCAGGCCTACTAAAATGCGGGACGGAGAAGTCTATGGAATTTCATTTCTAACGCGTTTAGCGGGAGAGAAAAGTGTATGAAAATTCATTTCCAGCGCGTTTTTTTTTTTATTTCTTCATAGATCAGCCGGCAGCTATGGTTATTTTCATTATAGGTCAAACGACAAAAAGTTTTAACTCCAAGTCCGCCAAATGATTTATTCCTATTTCGATTTCCGAACAATATTTTGAAAAAAGAATCTAAATAATAAAGGCATGCGCGCAATTTTTTCAAAATTTTAATTTGTGTTTGGTAATTTTATTTTTATTTTCCTCGTAGGTGCAGTATAAAGCACTTTGTATCACTCGAGAGAAAGAGCGATTCCTACCTCGTGTGCTTTAAGGCAAATAACACACTCGATAGGAATTGGGCACTTTCTCGCCTAGGTATACAATGTACTAATCTGTTCATAAAAATTCACGGGATTGCCAGAGCTTATAAGTTTCCACGAACAGGTACAGGAGAAACAATTTGCATTGTTTATCCACCAAAGATGAGTGGGAAGGAAGACTTTTATCCAGTCAATGTACTATGTCCTGACATGACTTGAGAAACAAGTCTAATCCCAACAAAAACAAACCAAGTCGTTCGATAAATTTTACTAGAAACCACTGAAGATTATAACGAAATTCTATGATTTATGTCTCTTAAAAGAGAATTAAACCAACAACGTCATATAAGTATTCGTTACTATTATTTAAAAGCTCTTTACCATAAAATAATCTATACTTTGGATCTAGCACGCGAGGTTTATGACAACATTTTAGCTCAGATATAAAAGTAAACACGTAAAATTTCTCTAAAATACTTCGTTATTAAGGATATAATAAATATTGTAAAAATTGCAAAGACTCACGCAAATATTTTTTTTTTTTTTTATAATTTTTATAATAATTATTTGAATTCACTTACTCACGTGCACTAAGCGATACTGATATGCCCTGCGTGTCCAATATAATAATGGTCTTAGGATTTTGATGCGGCTGCCGCGCTTCTGTAGTGCACCAGGCATGTTTGTAGAAGCATGCGTCGATGACATTTACACGGTAATCCGCAAAAGAACATCGTCATTGATGGCTCGAGTGCGGGGTAACTCAAACAGATTCTTGCGACTTGATGGCTGGATGTGAAAGGGTCTTAATGAAGCAATAGACAATAGTGCACACTGTGCACTCTTGAACCAGTGCAATATTTATTTATAATTTAATTTAATTTATTGTATGAAGGGTAAGTACTCCTACCTAAATGTAGAATATTAATAATTATATTATATACGGAAATAATTACAAAAATGTACAGAATATTATACAATGATATAAAATATATATGTACCAGTTGAACTATCTCAAGACCGTTTAAAACGATCTATAGATAGCTCAACTGATCCAGATCACTGCCAGAGGCCAGATAAGAGCCAGCTCTTGGGTCACGCAGTGAATCACAATGTACGGAATAATTATAACAAAGGCAAAGCCAACATTTTTATTTAATACAACCTCAATGATCACTTTGAAATAATAATTATAAGACCTCATGATTATTACAATGTCTGTTAATATTTCCTCAATATTATAATTACTAAGGAGCTTTCATATCGGCAGCACAGCCACTGTGATAATACTTCTTTGAAAATTACGTCCACCGATATATTACGGCTGCCAAATTAAAGATATTCTGTTTCAAAACCAAGGCTTATATTACAAGATGGCTTGGATTTCCTCTGAACAGACGATTGAACAAAAACGAACAATACTCAGCATAACAATTCGCGCAGAATTGTTTTCGGCGGATTAAAGGACGTTCTATAATTCCGGCCACAATGGACTCCAGGCGCTTTATTGAATGTGTCTTTGAATAAGTGTAGTAATCTTAAAGTACGTTAAGAGAAGCAGTCAATAACTCAGAGTCATCATTTCCCTACTCTTATGTGGCCCTTAAGTAGGGTCGGAACTACTGGTTGTTTTCTTCCACTCAAGTCTATAACACAGAATATAATAATAATAATGTCGGACATTTCAAACATCATCTGGCTCCAAAGTAGGCAGAAATTGTGTTATGGGTACCACATGACTGATATACTAGTAATATACAGTTTTTTTCAAAATATACATAGAAACACCCAGACAAGGGACAAATATTTGTAGATCATACGAACATTTGCGACCATCTGCGTCTCTGTCGGGCCTTGGTCCACTGCGCCACAGAGGTCGTCACTCGAATATACACTCTGGGTTATAGTTATGGATCCACATAATAAGATTCCTTACAAAATAATAATAATAATAATAATACCGGACATTTCATACAGCATCATTTGGCCTTAAAGTAAGCAGAGCTTGTTTTATGGGTACCACATGACTAATATACTACTAATATACTTTTTTTTTAGTTAATACATACATACTATACATAGAAACACCCAGACCAGAGACAAATACTTGCAGATCATACAAACATTAATCCCGCGGCGGGAATCGATCCCGCAACCTTCTGCGTCTCAGCCAGACCTTAACCCATTGCGCCACAGAGTTTGTCGATAAAATGCATCGATACTTTGAAAATGACTAACAGATTTAATCCCAAACATCAACATAATCCCAAAAATATAACCACTTTCGAAGCCTTTTTGCTAAGAGTCAAGTGCTGAACTGAAATTTATGTTAATGATGCTTTTATTATGTTATATATATTATGTTAATAATATATAATGGTTCCATATATTAACGGTTCTTTATATTGAAAAGACTCTTATATCTAATTAATTCTCAAATGGAAAACAACAACGAAAGCATACCTAATACAAATAGTTGTATCAACATTGAACTGGTTGAATATTCTAGTGCTTTTATGAAGAAGGTCTATTATAAAATAGGTAAAATAATAAAAAAAACTGCTAAAAAAACTGATTTTACTACATATTTTTGATTTGGTCTGTAAATACACTGTCGGTAGCAATGATATTTACACAATAACAGTTTCGTCTCCATTTAATAGAAACCTTATTTTCTCTCACAATGCTTGAGCACACGGTAAGGAAGATGTCATCTTTGAACAAACGAATCATTAATTTACAGGATTGCAAGTGTGGTGACAAAAGAAAACAAATAAGAAAACGGTATACTCGTGTGCAATCTTTATATCAACAAAACTCTAAGGCTATAAAAGTTTAGGAAAAAAAAAACAATCTGGTACAATCCTCATTCTATCAAGTTTAGATCAAGAGGGTTTGAAATTCCGATAGATGTCATTGCTCTTAGATGAATCATTCAAAAAACAAAACGTAATAAAAAAATAGTTAAATCACAATAAACTCAAAACCGTGATGTTGAGATAAAATTAATCCAGCAAGGACGCATCGTGTGTGTCCTTAGTAACAGATCAAAACCACGATAATGCCCGAAGCTCAAAATTCCATGAAACGTCACGACATTTTACATACCAACGCTCTTGATTATCTAAATGCCTTTGCTACAAAGGATTAGGAGTACTTTCGAGATGGCCTTAATTGTCTATTGTGGAAACCATAAGCCCCTTTTCAATGGCTCTCCGTTTGGATGTTACGTTGTCTTAAGTATGTTGTATCGTGTCGCGTTTCTTGTTATTGGTTTGTAAGTCGTCGCAAATACAAGAAACTGGAGCGGAAAAGTTTCAGATCACGTTCACATATCGTAAAATTTAGTTGTTGGATTTCGGAAATGTTTATATCCTTTTACGTTTTATACCATTTTGCACATTTAGTAACTTTGCAGCTCAAACTGATAAGGAATTATAAGAAATGGAAATGATAACTTCTACAAGTTCTGATCTATTACACTTACAATGTTGGCTGTTACTTGTGTATGCTTTATTATACACTAGCTGGTGCCGTTCGTCTGCGCAGGATTAGTACTTTGTGTAATTCTATCGGTTTTTGCAGCGCACGCCAGAATAGATCGCAGATGGCAGAATTTTTTCCTATTTACTTGACACTTATCGTTATATTTTAGACAATTCACACAATATCTTTTTAAATTATAGCCTATGTGTTATTCTGATGTATAAGGTATATTATTGTAAAGTTTCATTAAAATCCATTCAGTAGTTTTTGCGTGAAAGAGTAACAAACATCCATACATACAAACTTTCGCGTTTATAATATTGGCAAAGATTTTCCAATTTTAGTTTCTACGTATTAAGTATGTTGTTGATAAGATTTACCTTTCTGATATTGTTTACCAAAAGCAGCTGTCTGTCGCTAGATACATCTCGTTAGAACTAAAATAACAACCCAAACCAAATATCAAATCATTTGTCAGCAAATCCACAGAATCACTGAACAATATCGAGATTTCAATTCCTTGTCATTGTCCAAATTCTAAAACGTTTCACCAAAGCAAACACGTGAAGGAAGTTTACTTGTGGTTAAAAAAACTGCGGCTTGGGTCCTTTTCATGTGATTAATCCTAACGATAAGGCACAAAAGCAGAATATGTGCCGAACAGATTCCAGATTGAAAGCCGATAATGTAACTTTTGAGGTTGAAAATGTTTTTAAAGTAAATTATCAAGTTTATCAGTGATCTTGGAGCACGTGTTTTGACTCGCTATTATAATTTTGCAAGCGTATCGGCGGGTTTCAATTGTCTGTTACAACCTTGTGGTGATCGTATCGTTGATGGCGGTGTCGTCAGAGGTTAAACACATGGTGTAGACTGTAGAAGCTTACATAATGGATGGCAAAAAGATAGATATCGCTTAAACTTTCGAAAACTGTGACAAAGCTGGAAATGTGCAGCTTGGAACTCCTTTTAGGATCAACGGCATAGCAATATAGGAGCATTTTTATATCAGAAGCTGCCTTTATAAACTGAGTTTACAGATTATATCTAAATAAATATTGTTGGATAATTCACACAACACCATCTAGCCCCAAACTAAGCATAGCATGTCTTATGGTGACTAGATGACTGATAGGATACCTAGGGGAGACCAGGGCAAGGCCGTATAGCTAAGGATCTAGGCATGTAGTTCATCCATTTCAAAACCCAAAAGTATTAAATCAACATATATATTTAGTCAGACTCATTAGGTACACATTACAATTAACATATTTCAGAAAAAAATAAAATTAGACAACAATTTCAATAAAAAAGCAAATAACTACTTTTTCCGGTTTTGCCCCGACCCATGGGTAAAACCGTATACTATGTACGATATTGCCCCGGAACTAACCGTAAGACAATGCATCTTGTGCAAAAGAAGTCATCCAACTCCTCTGTATCATAGCCGGTGCAGCCTTCATGGGCCCAGCCTTGACAGCTCATACATTGTACCCAAACTTCGTCCATGCGGCTTGCACCGTACTGTTCTAGGCAATACAAGCAAATGTTTTCTGTCGTGTTTTTTTATTAGTTTTCTTGGTTTAGGTGGCTGGTTCAGATTCAGTTTAGGTTTTTTGTTTTGTGAGTTAACCAACTCATTTTTATAAGGAGAGGACGTGACAGCTGTTTGTCCTTGACGTTTATCGGTTGCTCTTTTTCGATCGGTTGCTCTTTTTCGATCTTATTTTAGGGACTGGCATGGTTTTGGGGTATCTCTGTCGTTTCAGCCGCAACAAAATCTGTTTCACTGAAGACGGTTCGGTTTGATGGGTAAATGCCCGTTTTGAGAAACCCAGACACGATCATGGTTTTCTCTGTATTTATTGACTCGATCTTGTAACGTTGATTTTGGTACCTGGTAGGTTGTAAAAGCTTTCAGATAACCCATGGTTCCATCATATACGACTTGAATAGCTTTTTTCATATTCTCTGGATCCCAGTCTTGCCTCGTAGTGGTTCTTTGAAAATTATGCGGCATTTTTGAAGCATCTTTAATAAAAGATGCTTAGACTTACCTGCAGCGTATGTACACTTCACAATCACTGCTTGTATATTCACGAAAATAAGATCAGGACTACCGAAAAACAATAAAATAAAATAATTTCAAATTGCGCTAGCCTGCAGCGACAGGTGTTTGTTTACAAATAGTTCTGATTGGTAGGAGCGAAATTTGAATTAATAGCGAAAATAACTACGCTATACGGTTTTACCCAGGTATTTGGTACAGGTCTCCCCTATTTATTTACACAGAACAAACACCTATGTTCATCTTACAATATAGCTCAGAAAACAGAGCTACTACCAATTGAGCTGACAGGCCAGTCAAATATTACGAGTTATTACATTATGTGTAAAATAATTATATAGGTTGTTATGTTATAACGATTTGTAGATAACTTAAGAGCAGCTATTCTGTAAGATTATCTATATTCTGTGACTATAGATCGATTTTGAACTGCTGGTAATCTAGCTGTTGAATGGGACTTAGAGCCAGATGGCTCATAGAAACTGGTACCCAGAAAATTAATGAAGAATTCTAAATAAAAATTTTCTTTAAAAAATTATCAGGAAAAGGTTTTACAAAGTGATCCTCAATAAAATATTCCTTTTACAAAATCCTCAACATTCTCATGAACATCTTTTTAATTTCGACTCCTTTGTTTCGTTCAGTATTTTGATAAAATATATAAAATTGAATAGCACGTATCCGGGCCGATGCTGAGCAAAAGTAGGCGTGCTTTATTTATATGCTGTTTTGATCAGTGCACAATTGAACAAAAGGCCTTTTGTGTGATCCATGACAGAAATATCTCGTAAAAAAATTGTAGACGTATGTATAGCATCTCTTTATAATTTTTTAAGTCGATAACCAGAGAATTTGGTTGAAAATGTGGCTTTTTTTTTCAAGTTTTCTCAACATCATCGGTCAACATTTAGGTAAGTACCTACTTGCATCCAGTTTGATTGAACCCAGTGTCTGTGCGTTAGGATTTTTTATTTAATTGACGTCTTAATAGTTATTAATTAAAAAAAGTTTGTAAATACTGGTGAACAATGCACTCAACACTTTCCAGCCCCCTGCTAAGCATATCCTGTATTATGAGAACATATGAAAACACACATGACAACATATGATAGATAGACTTCTTCATACATTTTAAAACTGGCTGGTACCGCGACTTCGTCTGCGCAGGATTAGTACTTGTACTACGTGTAATTCTAACGGTTTTTGCAGCGCACGCCAGAATAGCTTGCAGATGCAGAATAGCATTACTTACGTCAAGTAAGTAGGAAAAAATTTACCATTATAGTTATATTTTGGACAATTCACACAATATCTTTATAAATTATAGCCTATGTGTTATTCTGATGTATAAGCTATATTATTGTACAGTTTCATTAAAATCCATTCAGTAGTTTTTGTGTGAAAGAGTAACAAACATACATACAAACATTCAATAAAGATAAGGATAAGGAAGGATAAGGATACATACTGATACTTTATTATTGTTACCAGTTTTTAACAATGTGAAGAGTTATTATCAAGAAATGCTTGATCTATCATCTGTCTTCTCCCCAATATTAACTAATTAATCGAAGCAACCCTCAAGCAATATTTGAGATTGATAATTTATTTCAAAGAAATAATTAGACAGGTCCCTGACCTACTCGTATTTACCTTTCCTTATAACAACTACTTATGTAGATACCTACAATACATCAGAATATAATATAAGTCTTGGTAAGACAGTACTGGAACTATACCTGCAAAATGTTGAACCAACAATCGCCTCCTTTGGCCTATCGTATTGATAGACTCGGCCCTTGCGTTGATAATAATGGTTATTTGCTATGCTATTGTTGACGTGGGCCCTCAATGGGCGAGGTAGCGTCATTATTCTGTCAAAATCGAAGCGTAGCATTTTAGGGTTGCTAGTGATGGGACATGAGTCGAGCCTTTGCAACATAGATTCAAAGATAGTAATAT
This sequence comes from Lampropteryx suffumata, assembly GCA_948098915.1. Classification (NCBI taxonomy): domain Eukaryota; kingdom Metazoa; phylum Arthropoda; class Insecta; order Lepidoptera; family Geometridae; genus Lampropteryx; species Lampropteryx suffumata. The sequence continues at coordinate 13,969,104 of OX402557.1, read as the reverse complement.
ATATGTATACTAGCTGCTGCCCACGGCTTCGCACGCGTGGTACCTTCATAAAAAGCAGCCGACAGTAGCAGACAGAGTTATGTCCTTCTCCATGCTTCCATCTATCTCTATACCAAAATTCATCAAAATCAGTTCAGCGGTTTAGGCGTGAAAACGTAAATAACAAACAGACAGACAGAGTTACTTTCATATTTATAATATTAGTATAGATATAGAAAATATATATTAGTAAGGACCAGCAGCCTAAAATTTTATGCTTCTAATTTCAACCCTTAACAACACTTTTTTCTAATTAAAAAGTAGTCTATGTCCTTACTCAGGCTTTAGACTATCTGTGTATCAAATTTAATTTAAATCGGTTCAGCAGTTTTGGCGTGAAAGCGAGACAGACAGACAGAGTTACTTTCGCAGTTATAATATTAGTAAGGATAGCTTTAAAAAAAGTCTCAGAACTAGCGACCTTAACAGGAGACAATAGAAATGAAGCGCACCCTCACGCTGCACCTCATGTTATCCTAAATACCAGGATATCTCGCAAGGCGAATGCTTGCGGTATTAATATTTTGAGGCACCTCTAGAACATCAACAGTATCAATCCAGCTCTTGTGACGAAGTTGGCTGACTTCCCGAAAATCTGATAGATAAACCAACGATCCATTAAGAATGTCCATAGCCATAGCCTGACTTCACCCGACTGCTTGGCATAGGCAACTTAGCTTAGTATGAAATGATATTAAATTAAATTTATTATAAAATAATTGTATTATGTATTTACCATATTTTTAGTTAAATAAATAATGCCAAACATTTCACACAGCATCATCTGGCCTCAAAGTAACCAGAGCATGTCTTATGAGTACCACATGACTGATAATACTACTTTAATTCTTTTTAAGTACCTACCGAACCGATACCGCATGTATTGATTCATATGTCCGGCAAGGTCGAGAGCTTACATTATGGCTTACCAAGTGCACGAAAGGAGCCTCTGAGGCGCACTTTAATCCTTTCAGCACACTGGTTAAAATTAACGAGTGACACAATAAGAAGAAGAAGTACCTACCTAAGTATTTCAAACCAGTGTAAATTAACATCGTAGGAAAACAATAAACAATATTTCTAAAACGGTATTTAAGTAAGGTAAGGCACTTTCGTTCTCTATATTAATATTACTTAAATCTATCGATATTCCTAAAAACGTCACTAAACCACCACATTACCGTTCCCACCATTTTTTGCGCAATCGGCCCACAGGGATTACCAAACAATGACAGGCGCACACGCAGGCCACACATCATCTCACAACGAGCATCAGTTTTTGTCGACACATTTAATGGGATTCGCAATTTATTGTTAAACGTTTAGAATTTTACATGCCAGTTGATAGAAAAGCTCCAAAACCAAATGGTGCTAAAGAATATTTGATTGACCGTAGCGTGGATACAACATGATGCAGAAACTACGAATACTTTTAGAGTTGAATAGCGTTTCGAACAAAACGCAACGAAAAAAAAACGTGTGCGTCTCGGGACGCTTGACAGAAGTGATAACCCAAACAAATCTAACTAGCGCTGGATTAGAGTGAGAGAGGAGGAGCCTGCCTACCGCTGCCGCAGACAGACTGGCGCCGTAACGCGTTACATAACGAAGCGGTTTACCCTCCCATAATAAGTTATCACATCAAAAACTATTGAATGATGCTCTCAGATTTTTGCTATGCTTAATATTTTTAGCAAACTGTCTTCTGCTTCGATTATACCACACATTACACCAACATTGTAAGATAACAAATAAAGAGCAAGTAAGTAAATTCTTACGAGTCAATGGCTAACTTTGGTAGATAACGGAAGTTCCGTCAAGGTCCCAGTTCGAAGCAGAGCCGTTTATAACGCAAAACTGCGTGCCCCTTTACGGCAGTAGGCTTTCATCTGAGCCTGTTAGTTCCAATATTTGTGGATAGATGACGCTGGTTTAAAACTTGTAGGAATATCAAATGTTTAGTATACAATAATTAGGAAGTAGGTATTACTTTATTAGTAGCTACCATTATTAGCTCAAGGTCTCAAATATTATCCTACTTATTTGTTTTTAAAATGTGAGAGACTACAATAAAATTACTTGTTAACTTTTATAGGTGTGTATTTTACCCACCAAGTGATTTTTTAAAATATTTCGACATTCAAGGAGTACCTATATTATTTACGCTAGGTAGGCATTATTTTTTATAATTTTCCTACATAGAATAAATAGTTATAAATATAAGGGTGGAAAATACACACGACACCATCTAGCCCCAAACTAAGCATGGCTTGTATTATGGTGACCAGATGCCTGATTGAATACTTATATATTTTGAAATACATAGGATACTTTATACCCCGATACAGAACATATACCTGATCAATAATGCTCATCACATATATGTTTGTCCAGGGAATCGAACCCTCTACAGCAATAAAACACACTTACTTTTATTCATTAACTTTCAGTGATAAATTAATATAGGCACTTACCTACGTATATCAAGAAAAAGTTCAACGACCTTACCATTTAATTTAAAATCACAACACAACCGAATCTTTATATATTTCGTTTAACAAGTTCTAACCATAATCTGATAAAACACGACTCGATCCATTTTAGCAAAACTTTCCTTTTATCTCGCCTCCGAAAACCAAAACGTCTACTTGTAGCGGTTTAGGTATAGATTTATCTCTGAAAGTTACCTAATTCTATTTTATATTCAATCTTTCAAGGCACTGCTGGTGGATGATAAGGCTTCTTTTCAATTTTCATAATGAGCTCCACATTATACAAATGAGTTTGCTTTATCTAAAATCAACTGTTAAATTATTTCTAACCGAGTAACAAATTCTAAATTCACGATTTTAGAGATGGTTACTTGAGCAGATGTGAAATTATATGAAACTAAAAATGGTTGTCAGTAAAGTCGGTTTACGGACAATAATTTTACGTGATAACATCATTAGAAAACATTGATGAATAATTGCATACTTTTAACCTATTAAGATGCGTCAGAAGCCGAATGCTTAGGCCGATCGTGCCTCTCTATCGCTTGTTCCACGGTCTCGCTTGCACGCTCGGCTCAGGCGGAACGTGACAATTTTTCGTGCGTGCAGCCGGCGTTCATCGATTTATAAGACTTTATCACGTCAATAAAAATACACTGCAGCTTTGGTTGACTGGTTAATGTTACTTTAATACAAGCTTTGACTACCCGCTGCATCCTTATACATTAGCTAGGTACATTACGTTTTAAAAACTAAAAAGAAAACCGACTTCATTTATGTAAAAAAACTAAATTTATTTTTTGTACCTGGATGACATATTTTTTCCAGCTATTTTGATAATAACCAACCTACTGAATCGATATTGATGAAATTTCTATAGGACTAATCGGAAAGAATATCCTTTCACATAAAAAATATTTTTTCAAATCGGTTCATAAATGACCAAGTTATGAGGTAACAGACAAAAAATAAAAAAAACAACCGAATTCAGAACCGCCTCCTTTTTTTAAGTCGATTTAAAACGTCACAAAACCTCAAATCTTTTCAACAATAGGTTTATGCTGTGTTTTCAATGTTACGAGTAAAAAACAAGAGTACATAAGTTTTCAATGCTCAGACTAAGATTCATACTCGTAGATGAGTTTATTGTTAAAAAAGTTTGCGTGCTTGTAAGTTGGTTGCAATTTACTCTGATAAAATAATATATAAAAACTGGCCTGTCAGCTCAGTTGGCAGTGGCTCTGTCTTGTATTTTCAAAGAGGTGAAATCCCCTTCCCGGTCATACAATTTGTGATGAAACATATGTGTTTTTTCTGTGTTTGAGTGTTATAAAGTATCATGATTTAATCAAAAAATATATGAATATTCTATCAGTCATCAGAATGGCGATTATGGAACTTTTGACACAACCCATATCTATCAGTTTCGTTTAGCAATCGGCATAATTTTAATCATTAGTTTGATTGTAATTAGAACTAGTTATGACAAGATGAATTACTATTACGTACGTTCGGTTTCTATCTCAGACCAAATAAATATTTAGACAAGAGGGCCGTAAATAACCTAAGTGAAGCCTCAAAACCATGTTACTCTGTGTAAATACACGCTCACGTACACACATCCAATCAAACTGTGCTCCTTCCTCTTAGTAAATCCATAAATACTTGTAAGTACTATTAAAATATTCTCTCATATCATCACATGTAAAAGTGTTACAGAATTTATTTATTGTGCTTGATCGCAGTGCTACGTCTTAATATTTATTTGGTCTGAGGTTTCTATTCATATGACAGCATGTATGAAAATCAACATCAACTTACCGTAATACAAATTCATCATTTAGTAACTGAAAGCGATTTGTATCAAAGTTTTGATAGTATCAGAATTTCATAATCGCCCCGCTCGCTGGTCACCATAACACAAGCATTAGTATGGGGCTAGATAGTCATGTGTGCATTGTCCATCAATATTTATTTTATTTTATTTTATATATCGCCTCCAACGAGATCAATAGTGTTTGTGTACACAGTGAACACTAAAAAGAAAACCGACTTCATTGGATACAATTTGAGACCATAAAATTTAGTTTTTGATATTTTTAATGGAAAGTAGATGTATTTTGTTTATATATATCATATATATGAGTAGACCAACTAAACGCACTGCTCTGCACTGCAGGTACCGAAAATATCATCGATGTACACAATTTTTAGATTTTTATTGATTTTTTAATAACCGCTTGACCGATTTCGATATTTTTTTAAAATCGTTTCAGGCTTCTCTGAGTAATCGGTGAACATATATAAAAAAAAAGATTCCGACGAATCTAGAACCTCCTTATTATTGATGAAGTCGGTTAAAAAACGAATAATAGTTACTAGCTAAATCAAAGTCAAGTAAAAAAATATTTTATTCAATACAATCACAAGGATTACTTTGAAACGTATTAGTATGTAATACGTTTCAAAGTAATCCTTGTAAATGTAGGTACCAATTCCTCTTAACCCAAGCCTGAGAAAAATTGGCAAGAAACTCGTCCTGGTCCTCGCTTTTTTGCATGATCCATCTTATAACTACCATAACTACTTACGAAAAACGAATACAAGAGAGTTAATACATTTCGAACGTGTCGGTTAACTGTCGGTAGTTTAGTAGCATTTTCAGGAAGCTATTTACAAAAGCACACCGTGTTCCCCATAAACGACTTATTTACTTTTTCTAGTCGAAACCTAGGGTTGTATAATTTGATCCTTTCCAAACTCTAGATTGATCTACGCTTTTTTACCTCTTTCACGGCTCGGATAGATACTAATTAAAATATCTTGAATTATTTTATTTTCAATCACAATATCTGTGTACTTCACCTAATCAAACAGAGCCGAACGAAGTTCTCTTTACATATTGACTGGGTCTATACAAATACAAATATGTTTCAATCCGTATTGCCTTATTTACTTATACCTAACCTAGCTATACACAATCAAAAATATCATGTACTGTAGTTTTTCTTTCAATTTAATTCCAATCTTTATTCCAATTTAATTTCAATCTTAAAAAAACATTTCAAGATATATATCTTGAAATGTTTTTTTAAGATTGAAATATTTTGATTAACTGATATTTTAAAACTTAAGTTAGGTAAATACCTGAGCACTAATAAGTATAATATACTTATAAGGCATTAACCTAAAAAAAATGCAATAAACATAATAAAAGATTGCAGTGGGTACCTAAACCTACCTAAATCAAAACCGGCTTGGATCTGTTGTTTTGCGATTAATATTTTTTTTCATGTTCTTATAAATTGAAATGGATTCAACATTTTCGATTATTTTAAGTTCGTTGTGCGACTAAAAATGTTTCGTTCTTTGTTTTTCTGTTCTGTAATATTTAGTTGTGGGGTTTTTAGTTATCATCATCGTAAGTACTTACATGTATTATTTTTTCCTATTAACATACTCTCCACAAATATTTTATTTACGAATGTTTAGATTTTTTGATGTTTGTATGTTTTTATGTGGTTCAAACATGCTGCAACAGCTAGGCAATGTAACATAGTTTAAACAAAGTCCTAGTTACAGGATAATCGGACCAGCCGTTGCAGGCTATTTTCGAAATAGCGTGGGCTACGCTTTAACCGACTTCAAAAAAAGGAGGAGGTTCTCAATTCAGATGCTTTTTTTATGTATGTTACCTCATACCTCCGTAATTTATCAAACGATTTGAAAAATTGATTTTAGTATGTGAAAGGATATACTTTCCGATTGGCCCAGAAGTTTCATCAAAATCGGTTCTGTAGTTTGGTTATTAAATCAAATAAGCTGAAAAAAATATGTCATTAAATAAAATAAAATTTCGTATTTTTATTAAATGAAGTCGGTTTTCTTGAAGGTTTATAAAACTTAATTATTATGTACACAGTCCCGGGCAGCTTAATTTTTTTAGGTGTCAAACCTCTATCTCATAGATCATCACACAGGAAGTTAATGTGGTGTTAAAGTATGTTATATCCTTGCCATTATTCAGACACTGAATAAATAAATATAAATAATAAATATTGCTGGACAATGCACACAACACCATCTAGCCCAAAAGCTAGATGGTGTTGTATCTCTATCTAACAAGCTATGCTTAGTTTGGTTATGCTTGCTTATGGTATAATAGAATACTTATATATATATAAACACATACATATGATGTTTTATAACACCCAGACACACAACAAACACGTATGTTCTTCACACAAATGTTTGTCCTGGGAAGGAATCGAACCCTCAACCTACAGCGCAGTAGGCATAGCTACTACCAACTGAGCTGACATGCCAGTAAATATAATGTCAATACAGTCAGATTAAGATAGAAACTGGTTTTAATGCAACATTATGTAAATATTTACTTAATAATAAATATTTAAATATGTACTTTTAATCGTCGATTATTGAATCGACGATTAAAAGTACCTATTCATATTATTTATTTTAAGTAATTTCTATTCCATATTTTCTTTTCACCTTATTCATGAAATATGGTAATTTCAGAATCACTAACACCATGTGCAAGAGACGACAAAAAATGTCTAACAAATTTAGTCCAAGCAGTATTCGCAGCATCCTTCCAAGAAGGGCCCGAATATGAAATCGATCCTATGTTTCAAAAAGTTATTAAGGCTGACCTTCCAAAACTGGCGTTCACCCTGACCGATACCACAACAACTGGATATAAGGCCTGTGAAATTACAGAAGCAATGTAATAAAACTATTCTAGTAGTTCGACTCAAACAAAGACTAGCCCCATTCCACATACTCCGTTGAGGTTCGCTTACACGGCCAATTTATTAAGTTATCATCATCATCATATCAGCCTTTAAGAAGTCCATTGCTGAACATAGGCCTCCCAATAGATTTCCAGGAAGAACGATTTTGAGCCCTCTCCATCCACCGACTTCCTGCGATCTTTACAATCTCGTCAGTCCATCGGGTGGGGGGTCGTCCTACGCTTCGTTTTCCTGTCCATAGTCGCCATTCGAGAACTTATATTTTTTAAGTAATAATAATTAATCCCAGACATTTCACACAGTATCATCTGGCCCCAAAGTAAGGAGAGCTTATGTTGTGGGTACTACTGATAAACTTTTTTTAAATACACACATATTATACATAGACACACACATTAATAATTACTTGCAACTATTATGGATCAATATTGAGCAACTAGTTTACCCCATATCGCAAAAAGGTTTCATAATATCTATTGCCATTGTATATTGTCCTTACGTCATAAGAAAGTATTGCCTAGGATCAAGCAACTTTAATTGTCCGTGTATGCGTAACAATAGTCGGTGTCTTGAACCCTGTGTTGCACCTTTTATATGATCCGTACACTGAGTACCCGGCAGCGCAAACACTTTGTCACCTGGTACCCAGTAAGCAATCAATCTAGTTATCTGGCCCTCTGGTAACTGAAACAAGGATAAATAAATAGGTATTGGTGAACAATGCACACAACACCATCTAGCCCGAAAATTAAGCAAAGCTTGTATTATGGTAACCAGATAATTTATAGATACGAGTATATTTTTAAAAACATACATGTGATACCTACCAGCCACAAAACACAAGTTTGTCCTGGGAGAGAATAGAACCTTTAGTGCCTTTAGCTTCTACCAACCGAGCAGAGAAGCCAGTCAAAATATATTTATATATCCCTTTTTTTTAGCATATCATCAGACAAAACCTTGATTCACGTTGCAATGTTTTGCCCACGATTTGAAATAACTGGACATTACGAAACCGATGGAACATTAAAAACGACGCTTTTGCGAGGCTATGGAGGTTTCACTTTAAATGCAAGTAAGTTTCCAATTTCCAATACTATAACGTGCATAGTAAAAAACATATTTTTCCATATCTATGTCCCATCTTTTTGTTTAAATAGTTCATTATAGGGAAAAGGTGTCGTGGGACAGCATAAAATTATCCGTCCCACGACACTTTTTGCCTTTTTAATTGGAGGAGGAGTAAAAGGAGGAGGTTCACAAATATTATTACATGTGAAAGGATGTACTTCCCAATTGGTCCCATAGATATTTCATCTAAATCGGTTCAAAATAGCTCACAAATATGTCATCCAAGTAAACGAAATTTCCATATTTTGCTTTCATTTTACTTTTCAGTGGTATTTACGAAAGTAAAAAGTAAAAAAGTTGACGGAAGTAGTACGGAAAGTAAAAAATAAAACAAAAAAAAAAGTCTTATATAGTAGTGCTCTAAAATACTTAATGAAAAAAATTTACAAATGCACTAACGCCACTACGATTTTCGAAGGTTCCCCTTGATTTCTCTAGGATTTTGATTTGATTTTGATGATTCTTTTAAAAGGCTCCTTTTTTTTAACCGACTTTAAAAAAAGGAGGTTTCTCATTTCGACCTAAATTTTTATTTTTTTTTGTTTATGAGGTTAAATTTTACTCAATGAAGTCGGTTTTCTTTTTAGTTTTTAATACATAATTATTGGTGCAAAATTTCTTATTTGTGCACGACACTTTTTTTTCAGCCGATTACTATTTTGATATAGAAGCTAAGTTGGCAACTTCTACCAGAAACGACAAAACGTATGGAAAGGTTATCGATTATGACGTGGAGGCAGAATTTAAAGGGAAGTTGAACTTCAAACTTGAAAACTTATTCAATGGAAATGAAGAGTTGGGTATGTAAATCTTTCTATAGTATCAATAGTTATTTCAATACAGTGTGGTAAAGAATAAATAGCAACTCCGTGGCTCCTTCCATCCACTTTGCACGTATCGTCGAACATTTTATTTCCTACTACATGCCGGTTTCTTCATGATGTTTTTATCGTTACCAGTACTCTAAGCTATGATTAGTAAATTAAAGGAGAACTATGCAGCTCAATAAACAATTAGTGATTTAACATTTTGACGTGATAACGTCTTATAACTCAATGAACGCCGGCTGCATGCACGAAAAATTATCATGTTTCGCCTGAGCCGAACGTACAAGCGAAAGCGCGGAACATGCGATAGAGAGGCACGATCGGTTCATCAATGTTTTATATAACGTTATCACGTAAAATTATCGTTCTTAAACTGACTTTAAAGACAGGCATTTTTTTCAACAACATATTCTCTGACATATTATTATATATGAATAAAAATATTATTATTGACGACCTCTGTGGGTGAAGGCCTGCCTGAGACGCATAAGTTTGCAGGTTCGATTCCCGCCACGTTCTAAATGTTTGTATGATATGCAAGTATTTGTCCAGGGGCTAAGTGTTTTTTAAAAGTAAAATTTTGAATGTGTTTACAAAAATAACTATTTAAGTAATAATAGGTTGGGAAAAAAGTTTCTTCGCATTTTTTAAGAAAATTCAAAACATTTTTTAATATAGTTTATTTACATTTAACTAAAGTATGTAGGTACCATTTTATTCGATATGCCGATCTTGCTCCACTTTTTCAAAAATGCCATCCGTTTTATCCGTAATAGGACGACCAGAGCGACGTGCATCTTTGACATCAAATTTTCCGGATTGAAAACGCTTAAACCAAATTTGTGCTACTCTCACAGACACTGCACTAGGTCCATAAACATCGCAAATTTTTTTCGAGGCTTGCGTTGCATTTTACCCTTTTTCTATTAACATTTTAAAATGTATCGAATTTCTTCATTAGATTCACTCATCTTGACAGTACGAAAAACAAATAAAATTCACACATTTTCCTAATTTGAATTTGTAATTATGTTCTTTAAAATTTAAACTTTTAATGATACCAAAACCAGCCAGATACAAATAGTGTAGCCAAAGTGATTTTATTACAAGTTCATACATGCTATAATGCGAAAAGTCTTTTTCCCCAACCTAATATATCAGAATAGTCCCTACTCATAACACAAGCTCTGCTTACTTTGGGTCTAGATGACGCTGTGTGAAATGTCCGGCATTATTATTATAATTTTTAATTTACAATCTCAATCAATGACAAAGCACACAACATTATGAACAGAGTACGCTTTCTTAGTGTTAAAGGAAGTGAAAATATTTGATGAATTGTAGAAAATAACTAGGTTTTTTTTCAGCTGCTGCAGTCCACAAAGCAATTGAAGAATATCCAAAGGTTGTGACACAACTTGTGCAAAAGCCTGTGATTGATGCTAACTTTAAAAAGCTAATAGAAGCTTTCAACAAAAGCTTCGAAAATGTTCCCATTGACGGGCTTATTGCGTAAAAAAATCTAAAACTTAGTTTACACTAACAAGTGTTTCTTGTTAATGGAAATCTTGAAAAACTACTCGCTTCATTTTGCACTATACATATTATTCAAATTAATTACAGAAGTCAACTTCTCTAAATTTTATTTATAGTCTAAGTATAGTCTAAGGATGCAGGAGCATAGTCCACAATAAATTCGTTAAACAACGTATAGATTTTCATTTATGCGATAAAAGCATGTAATAATTGAATTCGAAGTCGTGTCATCAGCATGGTGATTATGGAACTTTTAATACAATAAATGTCTATCAGTTTCGATTAGCTATCGGCATAATTTAAATCATTAGTTTGAGCGTGACTGGAAACAGTGTTGACAAGATGGATTAGTATTACGTACATTCAGTTTCTATCACAGACCAAATAAATATAAAGACTGTGTGTCGTGAACAACCAAAGTAAAGCCTTAAACCCGTGCTCCTCTGTGTAAACACACGCGCCAACGCACACTCATATACCCAAAACATACTCCTTACTTATAGTGCATGCATACATACTTTATAAACAATATTCTTTCCTCCTTTATCGTGGAGATTTTTTCACTTGAAGAAATACACAATTTTTATATATAAATCTTAAGTTGTTAAGTTATATTATTCACGAACGTCATTAAACGCACTTGACCAAGAGTTTTGTACAAGCGAGACTGTTGTACGATGTTTACTTGTCGCCGACGTAATATGTACTTAGAGCAAAGCAAGGTGCATGATTTAGGTATGTGCGAATTTAAACAGAGAAATACCGTTTTTAGGGCTTCATTTAGATTGATGGCGGCGCTCCGTCTTTATATATATATTGTCTGAGGTTTCTATTTATATGACAGTATGTCTGTGAATCAACATCAACCTTCCGTCATACAAATTCATCAATAATAACTGAAAGCTATTAATATCAATGTTTTCGTATCAGATAGTATCAGAATTTCATAATTGTCCGGCAGGTCATGTCCCCGTTGTGATGACAAAGTGACTAAGACTATGCCACGAGCGCTTGCTTGACAAAGGTAGAAAAGCCTTTTTCTTAATTATAACAGAAAAATATATGATAAAACACTCTTTCGGAAAGATCCTTTTATGAATAAAGTGAACGAGTAGATATGATAAAATAAAAATATTACGAATTATTGTCAACTGAACTCTGAAACTGAAAAGTATTGTGTCATGTATTATAATGATACTACTCGTTAGACTCAAAATTTCTTAATGGTTATGTTTATTTCGACGTTAATGTCGTTGTATAAGCCTAGTGTTTCAATTTATTTTGTTATCATTATACCAATTAGAGTCACCCGAGTCACCCGAATAAATAAGTGTTATATGTAACTAACAGAGTACTAATTGTAAAACACAAAGTTAAGTTTCTATAAAGCTTGGGATAAAAGCAGCAGCAAAGCAGAGAAACAACAGAAATATATCGCACCTCTGAGACGTAGAAGGTTACGGGTTCGATTCCGACGACATATGTATGTTTGTATGGTCTGCAAGTTTTTTTTTTTTAATAATAACAATATTAAATCTTAATTCATTATCTTAGAGCTAAGGGTTACAACATGAACAATAATATTTATTGTTATACTTATTATGTAACTATACTTAAGTAACTGTTTACAATATGCCCAATATATTAACTTATAGGTAGGTAAATAAACAAAAAATCTGTAAATTTAAGTGATAAAATTAAATAAACAAGGTTAAAATATAAACGTGCTATAAACGTAAATGTCGTTCTGAGTGTTTTCTATAAATAATAATTTAATATATCAGTCATGTGGTAACCCATAACACAAGCTCTGCTTACCTTGGGGCTAGATGATGCTGTGTTGAAATGTATGGTTTGATTATTAGTGCCTGGATGACCGAGCTTTGCTCGATGTAAAACAAGGATAAAACGACGTTTTCTAAACCTAAACCTAGCTAGATCGATTTATCGCCCCCGAAACCCCCTGCATACTAAATTTCGTTGGAGCTGTTTCCGAGATTCAGATTATATAGATAATCTGAATAATCTTCTTTATTCTTTATTGTACACAAAAAATACATAAGCTAAACATAATCAATAATGGCATGTAAACAGGCGAGCTTAACCCTAAAAAGAGTTCTCTTCCAGCAAACCTTGGGAATTAGAGATATTAAAAACAAATGGGTGGGTATAAAGTGTACAAAAAGAGGAAAAGAGAAAGATTAAATTCATATAACTAATACAAATATGAACTAACTAGACTAGAGAAATACAGATAAATAATATATAAACTAAATATAATTACTTACCTAAACATTATTAATAAATATAATATTATATTATATATAATTATTATATAAAAATATGTAAATATATGCAAGAATTGCTCGTTTAAAGGTACATATTAGATAGATTGGATACGTCACTGCAAAAATTTTCATCTTGTATGATTTTATTATAGCACGGACAAAAACGATGATCGACACAGGATATTTGTTTGACTTTGAATAATGTCGTAAAAGATAAAATATGACACCATCTTTAAAAGTTTTTTACATGGCAAATAATTAGATAAAAACTGGGTTCAACGGTTACGTACCCAGTTGTGTCATTTTATATGCGTGGTTTACTGCAAAATCTAGTGTTTTATATTTCTATGTTAATTATAACTTGATGTAAAACTTCGAAAATTTGTTTTAACTTTTCACCTAAAACTTTTTTAATAATGGATAGTGCTGGGTTACATAATACGAGAATAATTATGCTAAGTTTGAGCATTTTATCAAGAAGGCGTTTCAAGTATTTGGCGTTGTGGCGTTGGTCACTGTTCATCTACTCTGTTACCGAGTAATGATCTGGAGCAGTAAAACAGGTAAGGAATCTGTTTTCATAGCACAAAAACTGAGGTGTCTAACCAGTTTCTAGAATCGTTTCGTGTAGTGTCTATTAACAGTAGACAGTAGAACTTTGTCATCACTTCCGTTCAAGGAGCCAAACAGCTTGATATATCATTAAGGTTAAAGCAGATCAATCACGATCCTCTTTCGTTTAGTAATGATAGCTCAGGACGGTAACACTTTTTAGAGTTCCGAAGACCACAAGGGACCCTTACGCTGTGTTTGTCGGACAGACAAACAGTCAGACGGACTTAATCAGAGCTTTTGCTCGCAGACTATACATTTAATAGTGATGATGTTCTGAACGGTAATACGTATTAGTGACCCTTACTAAGCCATGTAATTAAAATCATATAACAAGGTTTAAGTATACTTTGTGTCAAAAAAGTATAGGGCATGAATGATTTGTTTATGGTTCCATATTTTATATTTTGGCGCGGAGTTTGAGTTGCATCTGTTATTTAGATTAAATACATACAGTGCTGTTTTTAGTTTAATCATATCTAGTGTGTATTGCGAATTTCATAATAGACAAAAACTTCGAACAAAGAGCTTGTCTTAAATTTTGCATCGCTAATGGAATTTCGTGTTCGAAGTCCCTGAAAATATAACAGAAATCTTACGGTGAATCGACTTTATCAAAAATATGTGTTTATGAGTGGTACAAAGCGTTCCAAAGCGTGCTAGATGTGACGGAAGATTTGCCTCGCTCTAGTAGGCCATCAACGTCTTCAACTAAAGCTAACATCGCAAAAGGCGATCCGTACTCATGAGTCGATCCGTACCATTTTAATTAATCACTTGGGTATGAAACATGTTGTCGCTCGGCTAGTCCCAAAAGACATGAATTTTCTCCAAAAACTTGTCTGAAAACAATCGGATAAGAGTCGCTGAGGACATGCTAGAACGAGTCAATTCCGACCCAACGTTCATGAAACGCATTGTTACTGGTGACGAAACATGGGTTTACGAGTTTGACATGCAAACTAGTCAACAAGCTTTGGAGTGGCGCCTTCCAACTAAACCGAAACCAAAAAAAACCACGCCAAAGTCGATCAAAAGTCAATGTCATGTTGGCTGTTTTCTTTGACTATCGCGGTGTTGTGCGCTCGAAATTCTTGCCAAAAGTTCAAACAGTAAATAAAGAATATTACTTGAGCGTTATGTGGCGTTTAAGACAGCAAATTCGACGAAAAAGACTAGATTTGTGGAAGAAAATTCTTCAAAATCCCAGGCAGAGTGACGTCAGTGGAGAAGAAACTTTACCCACCTCAGCTTGCTGGACTGGCTCCATGAACGAAAGTTTTCAATTACAATTAATTGCTCTGTAGCTTTACTGACGCCACCTAAATCATCTCCAACAGATGAAAGGCCAATATTGATGATGAATGCGCCTGAATGAATGATGGCCTAATGCGAAGCGCTAGGCCATCATTGTGAACGAATTTTTGACTAAAAACTCAACAAAACCTTATTCACCAGATATGGCTCTAGCCGACTTCTTTTTTTTCCTAAACTCAAATTACCACTTCGTGGCACCTGTTTTCATTTGATAGAAAACGCATAGAATAGATTGATAAAATTCGAGGCGAGAACTGAACTCAATTCCGGAAAAAGCGTTTAAAAAATGTTTTGATGATTGTATTGTTCGTTGGCGTAAGTATATCGTTTCTGAAGGAGCATACTTTGAAGGCATCAAAATAAATTTGGATAAATATCTAACATTTTGTGGATTACTGAGTATTATAAGTACAGAGTATTATTAATGTGGTTTTGTAGTTGATTATTTTTTTATTTAACATGTCGTTATCGATTTCGATATACCTATAGATATTTATTTGATAAATATTTAGCTGTAGAATGGCCATGTTTGGATGAGGTCACTATCTCCCCTCCTAATTATCACATCTAGTACTACATACTTTAGTAGAATTCGAATAATATCCATTTAAAAACCTGAAATCAAAGAGCATTATACATTTTTTTGTTGATGTATTTAGATAATATTAAATCGACCTGGGACCTGACACCGCGTCATTCTTATTTATACTGAGATCGGAAGCCTTCGCGGTGCTTGGTAACGCAATGCGCGCAATCGCCAATTAATTTTATCATTAATGTAGAGGGATTAATTTTCATGCTAACACGTGTATAGGATAAAATGTATGTATATTAATATTCAAGGTTTAGTTTTTTGACATTGGTATGCTATGCAAAAAGCGGTCAAATCACACTAATAATAGAGGATGTTTTTGAGCGTTTCTTGTGGTTCGGAGTGTTGAAATCAGAATGATGTTTTTCATAACTAGGTTTTATATAATTATTATTACTTCTTTTCTTACACTTGCACACACTTTTTAGGGTTTCGTACTCCAAAAGAAAAAGGGACCCTTATATGATAATTTTTGACTGGCCTCTCAGCTTAGTGTTGGTAGTAGCTCTGACTTTTGCGCTGTAGGTTGAGGGCTAGATTTCTCCCAGGACAAAAATGAACGTAGGTGTTTGTTCCATGTCTGGGTGTTATAAAGTATCCTAAGTATGTTTTTAAAAATATATAAGTACTAGCTGTTTCCCGCGTGGTAGATAAAAAGTAGCAAGATAATAATTGAATGAATGAATGTTTCGGAAAAATTACAAAGCATATTCGCGGTTTTCGCGGTTTAACCATGAAACCCGAGTGATTTTTTTGGAAATCTTTCTTAGCGAACACCTTAGGCCCTAGAGTAAGCTGCATACCAAATTTAATTCAAATCTATTTTATGGTTTCTGAGATTTCGTGATGAATGAGTGAGTAGTATTTGACAAATATATGGTAGATTGTATCAGTCATCAGATCTCCATAATATAAGCTATGCTTAGTTTGGGGCTAAATGGTGTTCTGTGCATTGTACGTCCGTCGCGTTGAGGAATCAAGCAAATACTGCGGTTGTAAGATGTAAAACTAAAACTGTGGTTTGCAGTCTCTTGAAGAAATCAAGCTTCTTATAGAAACAAGTCAACGCAATCAAAAAACGCGGCCTAAATTCAGTCATTTATTCCGCATATTTTTAACTCACTATTAAATCAAAGCCAAAATCAAATGGGGTACTTCCCGTTAACCTAGAATCATGCTCAAAAACCATTTATTTGTACTTGTATCACATAAAAAAGTATTTTTTTGTTTTTAAAAACTTCAAAGCATTATTTGGTACATACATAATTTACTAACTGTTACCCACAAAATTGTCTATGCATAGGAAGGTACATAAAGTATGATCGGATACTGATTATTATACTATATCCTAAAATTCAACTAGGTACTTAAATTACTCAAAATTATAGATTATTATCTGATATCGAAGAAGTAAAAAGATAAACACATTAAGGTATATATTATCTATTATTTAGCGATCAAAGCGAGCTCTTACCATCCACAAAAAGATTTAACCAACTACTTATGTACATACAGGGCAAGCGTAGCAATTTTTGCTGTTTATTAAATCAGAGATACGATTTGAATAAATAGGTATGATAAGGGTAAGCATACCTATTTATCCATAAAAATTAAGCAAACGGCACTTTTATGTTAGTGGCGAGCGAAGCAAGCCACAATTTATTCGTACTGAGCTCATTCATAAGAAATTATATTTCGATACTATCTTATCCCACTTCATACTTACACACTTATTAATAGCAGAGACGATTTAACAAAAAATTATAGCTCATTTGTTATTTTTATTGCTAGTTCTGGGCTTATAAATACCACAACATAATATTATATTAAAAGTAATCCAATACTTATCTCAGATAGTCCAATAAAGTGGTTGAAGCGAGCTTCATCTACAGTAATACACCTTCAAAGAATTATCAAAATTTTCCAACACCTACCGTAAAGTAACTACATATATAGCACTATAATTTTTCATAGCTAGCGAGGTGAGCCTATTCAACTCTTTCGATAATATGACACTTCATTCGGACACACTAATTTCATTGTTTGAATGTTTGTTACTCAAAAACATTGTAACAGCAGAGCTGATTTGAAAGAAATTCAGTTTTTGGACATTGATTTACAAACATAAGAATATGATATTCAAAGGAATTTAATACATGTGTCAGACAGTATAGTAAAGTACCGGATATTTATCCGAATCAAGTGAAGTGAGCACTTTAAGTGAGTAAGTGATTAAAGCAAGCTTGACATAACACATATTTGAACACTATCACACATCACACTAGAACACTTTTGAATATTTGGATATATGTTACTTATACACATTCGATAAGCAGAGCTGATTTCAAAGAAATTTAGTATTTAACCTACGCGATGATGTTTAACAAACATTGCTTCGCTACTTTTATTGCTAGTACTTTGCTTCTATATATGTAGGTGTACCGACAACGTAAAAATATTATAATCAAAGTAAATCAATATCAGACAGTACAGTACAGTACACCTTTTAGGCGATTGAAGTGAGCTCTTACCACCTACAAAGAGATACCCTAAATTTCCATAAAGTAACTGGCGAGTGAAGCGAGCCACAAGACATAGACATAGACACTCATTTATTTGTTACTCAAGTACACACAATCAGTACAAACAGAACAAAACGTATTTTAGAATAAACAAAAGTTGAGAATACAGAAAGTATGTCATGTATCTGTGTGCCACAGAAACAAACAGGTCTCAACTCAGCACAATATGTTTCACCACTTGGAGGTAGCTAGGCGCTGGTATTCTGTCGAAATCTTCAGCTAAAAAACCCTGTGAGATATTTTTGTGGAGTGTTGTGTAAATATTATAATAAAAAGTAGGAATAGAAGTACTAGTATCTTTGAGAGTAAATCAAAATAAATACTGATATAATAAAATAATAAATAGTAATTACAGAAATACAGTTACCCATGTAATCATAAATTAACAATACATAAATACTTACAACTTTGATAGATAGAGAGATTCAAGAGGAAGGTTTATATGTATAATACATGCATAATATAGTAGAGAAACACTGATAATCTTAGAGGTTTCTAATGTGATGTCGTAAATAAACACATTTTTTTGCGCTTATACTGCAAACGCTGGCTGAACCCTACGAGATAGATCCAAATAATGTACTACAGTATTGTACACCTTTAAAAGTTCTACCTGTTCAAGAAATAAGATTTTTCACACAAATAGTTTTTAGCTCTTTTCAATCCCATAAGGGTCGATTTTCCAAAAACCATTTCTTGGTCAATTAAATCGATTGATTTGTTATCGAAACTACCCTAGTTTCGATAGCAAATCAATTGATTTATTTAATTTATAGGTACTTTAAAATATTGAAGCAAATCGAACCGTGTTTTAAGCAAACCGGACCACCCCTGCACGCCGTTACAAATTTTATCAAAGACCAAAACGTGTTGAAGAATATTTATGGTAATTTTTAAGTTTGTTAGATCAAATAATACGATTTTGTATACAAACGTTTTTACCCCCTTAGGAATAGAATTTTCAAAATGTCAAATGTTCAAGTTCAAATGTTTCATGTTTATATAGCTTATGGTTTAGACTGTGCGTGGATATGTCATTCAGTCAGTCATGAAAGCATTATATATATAAGAAGTGGCGGTATAATCGGAAGTAACCGAATGTATATGAACCATTATTTTGAAAAAAGTAGGTAGGTACCTAGGTACGGTACTTGTTCTCAGGGTGCTTTCGCTGTTGACAGATTATTAGTTTATAGACATAGACAGATAGGGCTTTGGTTTATATGAAATAATATGTGTAATAGGTCGGCTTTAAGATAATATAATTTTATATAAATATTGAATAAGCTAAACGAGATATTATACTTATTTAAATTGTAGTTAATGTACAAAAATAAATATAAGTATGTTTTGAAAAAATAAAATGAGTTTGAATTTAGCCGGTAGTCAAGTAAAACAGCAAAGATGTTTTGCAGATTACGGCTTTTGTAGTAGCACATTGTTTTAAGACGAAAAATTACTAAAATTTAGATTATAGCCTTTACTTCAGTAATTTTTACTAAAAAGTCTCCTAGGCAAACGTCGTGCGTGACCAGAATAAGATTAAATTGCAATTTTTCATGTTTTTTTAAGGTTATGAGCTTCAGAAAACTAAGAACACGCGAGTACAGATCAGAGAGAGACAAACATCGTCTCAATTTCCCTATAGTAATTCACTTTAATTTGTTTAACTCAGTTTTGGTGTTTCTATGTATAATATGTATGTATTTACAAAAAAAAAGTATATAAGTAGTATATCAGTCATGTGGTACCCATAACACAAGCTCTGCTTACTTTGGGACCAGATGATGCTGTGTGAAATGTCCGGGATTATTTATTATTATTATTATTATTATTATTATGTTTTGATTTTAATCAGCTCGGCTGTATGCCGGAAAATGAATAATACGCACGGGCCTAAGCCAAGTGCGCATCAGGTGATAGGTGATTTGATGAGTCTTGAGCATTATTTGGTGTCTGCATGTCAGTTGAGAGGTTGGTTTGTAGAAACTTTCTGACGATTCGGCAAGTATTTAAAATTACTGCTTTTTGCATCACACTAAACGTGTGTTTGGGTAAGTCAAGTAGAGTGAGTGACTGGAATAATTGGTTTGGAATAACTCCAGTTGAAGATAGGACGATAGGAATGATAGTAACCTTTTCCAGTCTCCACATCCGGATTATTTCATTTTTCAGGTCAACGTATTTGGATAACTTTTCCGCTATTGTATTTTGCAAGTTGTGTGTGTTGGGGATGGCTATATCTATAAGAAGTGCTGTCTTATTTATTTTGTCAATAAGTGTTAGGTCCGGTCTATTGTAGTGTATTGTTTTGTCTGTTAAAATGGCTCTATCGAAATATAATTTGTGGGTAGAGTTCTCCAGCACAGTTTGGGGGTTGTATTTGTAATACGGAGTTGGTCTTGTAGTTGTTTCTATAAGGTTGTATTTCGTCGCTAAACGTTGGTGTATGATGTTCGCTACCTGATCGTGTCTGTACTTATAGTCCGTTTGAGCTATTGATTTACAAGCCCCCGTAATATGCTGTATCGTTTCGGACGAGCTGTTGCATCGTCTGCACATGTCTGTAGTTAAATTGCGTATCTTCATGATGAACTTTTGGTAGTTCCGAGTTTCAACCACCTGGTCCTGGATGGCTATCATAAACCCCTCTGTCTCTGGGAAAAGTTCGCCTCGACTAAGCCATTCGTTCGACGCCTGCATGTCGACGATGGGCTGGCTCAGATCGTTGTGATGTCTTCCGTGTAGAGACTTGAGGCTCCATTCAGAAACTAAAATCTGTTTGTCAGTCAGTTCTTCGTTTTTTTGTTTATTGTGGTCTTGTAGGTTAAGTGGTGTAAGTTTATAGTCCATTTTAACTACTGAATTGTGAAGAATAGATGATTCGGATTTGTTGTGAAAGTATGCCCGTAATGTTGTTATTTGTCGGTTATGTAAATTATGAATGTTAATGATACCTCTTCCTCCTTCTGCTCGTGGCAGCATCTGTCGCTGAACGCAAGCTCGCGGGTGATGTTTTCGTTGCTTCGTCATGGTGACATTAATAAGACGCTGTAAATTTTTTAATTCTGTTTTGTTCCAATTGATTATGCCGAAGGAGTAGGTTAGAATTGGGATGGCGAATGAGTTTATTGCTTTTGTTGTATTCTTTGAACAAAGTTGTGATGTTAGTATTGAATTTAGCCTGTGTTTAAAACTTTGTGTAAGTTTATTTTTAATTTCTTTATAATGGATTAACTGTGATTGATGGTAACCTAAATACTTGTATGCTTCATTTTCACTAAGAGCTTCAATGGTTTCGCCAGATTGCATTTGATACGAATGTTGGTAGCTTTGTCCTGCTTTTATGGAGTTTATTTTGCATTTATCTATGCCGAAATCCATTGCTATGTCTTTGGAAAATTGTTCAGTGGTTTGAATTAGTAGTTCCAGGTCTTTCTCATTTGAAGCATATATTTTTATGTCATCCATATACAAAAGGTGGTTTAATGTGTATCCTGGTTGGTCCATTTGTCGGTCATTAGAAGTAAGTAAATATCCTGTGTTCATTGAGTTAAGACTATTAGATAGAGGATTTAAAGCTAAGCAGAACCATAGCGGGCTGAGCGCATCTCCCTGAAATATACCGCGCCTAATTTGGATTGGTGTAGTTTCTATTACATTACTGGGAGTCTGCGCATGAAGTTGGGTGGTCCATTTGTTCATCGAGCTGCTTAGGAATGAGACAAGTTGGGGGTGGACTTTGTATATATCCAATATTTTGATAAGCCATGTGTGTGGGACTGAATCAAAGGCTTTTTTGTAATCGATATATATACTGTAGAGGTCTGCTTTGGTTTTTTGTGTTTGCTGTAGAATGATAGAATCAATTAGAAGTTGCTCTTTACAACCCCGACTGAATTTCCTGCAGCCTTTTTGTTGTTCAGCCAATATTTTATTAGTGTCTACATGTGTGTAAATTAATTGAGATAAGCAAGCTGTTATGACCTTATAAATAGTTTGTAGACAGGTGATGGGCCTATATTTGGCTGGGTTTGCCGTGTCCGTGATATCTTTAGATATCATATAGGTGGTTCCGGCCGTTATGTAGCTAGGTATAATGTCAGGATTTTTGATAAAGTCGTTAATGTATTTGTATAGATAAGGGTGAATGTGTGTGAGTTTTTTGTACCAGTAATTATGTATATGGTCAGACCCGGGTGTTTTCCAGTTGTGCGTAGCTTTCAATACCTTTTGGTAAACATCTATGGGAATATTTTCATACTCCATAGGTGTAAGGTCTGAGTATCTTTCACGTTCATCCTGAATCCATTGAGCTCCTTCTCTAAGTTCAGCTGGATTTTCCCATATGTGAGACCAGAATTGACGCAGTTTATCAGCATCTAACGCATTTGTATTCGTTTGATTACTAGTGGCAGTCGCTATGGATGGTATTAAGCGGTTAGATGTGGTTTGTGAAAGATCTTGGTAAAATTTTCTTTCATTATTGCAGAACTGAGTGTTTTGAGTTTTACGGCTGTTACACGCTTTGTATCTTCTGAGACGGCTACTAACAACGGTCAGTTTCTGTTTCAGAGTGTCTAGGTAGTGGTTAAGATCTGTGTTTGGTTCTTCATGAGTTGTGTGTATTTTAAACTGTTCTAATATTCTATTCACTTGGTTCGTAAGTCCCCTACTTCTATTACCATTCATATATTGCGTAAGTTGTCCTGTTTTTTTACGTAGTTCTTCTACTTTCCTTTCTAGGCGTTTTTGCCAGTTGGGTGTGCGATTTCTACTACTTTGATTTCCTGGTTCAAGTGGTGGTATATTAAGTCTCGATCCATTACATTTAGCCGCTGTCCATGCTACAGCATAAATAATTGTTTGAAGGCTTTTAAAATTAGTAGTTGTATTAACATTTTCGGGAAGGACTACTTCGTTTAGGTACCCGACAAGTTTACTAAGTTTTTTTGTGGCCTTTTGTTTTGGAATGAAAGGTCTCTTTTCGGGGCTAGTATCTCTAAAATATTGCATGGCCTGCCTGAATGTTTCATCTACTTCCTGATTTCGGTCTTGATCAGGGACAACTCTTACCTGCATTGGAGCTTGAGCTGTTGTTAGTGTGCCTACATCATCAGTTTCCATTGAAACATTTATATCATTCATTGCATCATACCAAACTGTTGAATTTAGATCCTCCTGAGTCCATTCATTTCGATTTGTGAGTTGTTGTGTGTTAGCTGTTTTTAATGCATTTAACTCGGTTGTGATTTCTTCTTTAAGAGTGTTAAGCCTTTGATCATCAATCAGTTTGTTAGCTATAATGACCCTTCTCTGGTCAGCTATTCTTTGTTCGCTAATATGGGCAAGGTGTGGAAATGCGTTGATGAAATGTTGGTGTAATGGTTTTCGATATGCGGTTTTGTTGGTCTCTAAATATGTGATCCGATAATATTCCCTAATTATAGTTTCATTGTGGTCGGTCATCCAGTGCATTCGTTGTGAGCGGTGTGGTTGAGACAAAGGCGTTGAAATTATGTGTTGGTGGGTTGCTAGATACGATTCTACTTCATCTCTTATTTCACTGATACTAGTTGTTGGTAATAGCCTACTACGTATGATTGCTCTACGCTGATCAGCGACTCTCTGTTTGCTAACATCCATATCAGGGAAACGATCGATGAACTTACTATGCAGTTCTGTCAAGTATAGTCGAGTTTCGGTTTCGAGTTTGGTGATAATGAAATATGTGCGCAGGATGAAAATATTCATTTCTTCGGTCCATTTTTTACGCGCACGTTTAGCTTTAGCGGGTACAGGGTTATCGACAGTTGTCGTCTGTACAACGTCCTCAGCTATTGTGATTGAAGAATTTTGTGAAGGGGATGAGAGGGAAGAGGGTAATAAAGGAGTAGGATCAAGGTAAGAGGGTGGAGAAGAAGAAATAGAAGAGAAAACAGATTTAGGTGAGGATATAGATGATTGGGCATCGCGGTCCTCTTCAGCCCAATCCACTCGACTCGGACCTTGTTCCTCAATCAAGGTAAGCCGTGTTGCTCCCACGTCAGTAGCACGCGTGCTGCTGCTACCTGCTGTGTCGGTTCGAGATGTGCTCCGGCTTGATCTTCTCAGTGGTCGTAGGTTGTACCTCCTATTGGGCTCACTTTGTTCGGGTTCCCCGGCAGAGGGCCGCCCATTACCCTCGCCACCGATGGCTTGCATGCTGTGACGTCCAGCATCGGCTCCAGACGTGCCCCGGCGATCACCCCCGGGAAGCGACCATATACGTTTATCCTTACTTTTCTCCATCATGATGGGTTTGCCATTGCCCTGTTAGTGATCTGCGAAGTTACTTTATTGCAGATGTCCGCCCCCCACGTGGCTTAGATGTTCAGCGCGGACGAAGGGTTGGGCTTTAGGGGGCTTATTATTATTATTATTATTATTATTATTAAGAACGTTTTATTTCCATAAACGTATGGATTAATGTTATACAGTAATATAATAATAATAATAAATGAACTTTATTCAGAACATCACATTTTAGGTACATACAAATTAATGCTACGGCTACAGTATAATAATTTACTTTCAAAACATTCGTGAGTAGAATACATTTTGTACGCACTCAGTACGAACCGTGAACTTGAGCGGCAACGAGCGGACCGCGGATCAAACTCAGGGTGAGTTTGATCCGCGGTCCGATGAAGATTCCCTAGATGAATCAAAACAGTGTCCGTGCCTACATCGACAAAATAATATATGAGTAAAACCCGTGTTTATCAAAATGTACAGCAAACGGCAGTCTTATCAATTGAGCTGTCTATGGTCCGCCTAAAACTATCTATAGATAGCTGATCTGATCTGGATCACTGCCAGAGATCTCGCTTAAGTACCTACTAAAACAGCGATGATACATTACAATACTACACAATCTTGTCCAGAAGGTGCCACGATAATAGAACGAACTGGAGTGTAGCTGATTATTGTTTTTACGAGGATACCACAAAAAGTCAAACTAATTTTCAAGGTACTTCTTATGGATATATAAATGTATGCGGTAGTGGCAAGCAAGACCAATAATAATTCACTTTGAATCTTGAGCAGTCAACATCTGTTTGTTTATGTTAATGTGTATACAAAATGTGTAAACAATATATTTATCTAGCCTGCGCAGTTTTGGTTTTATATCAAGCGGAATGTGCTCCTCGTAAGTATTTATTATAATTGCAATTTAATACCTAAATAAAAAAGCTATTTTTAGACCTCATATTTACATTTACATTGACAAACTCTGTGGTGCAGTGGGCCCGGCAGGGACGCAGAAGGCTGCGATTTCGATTCCCGCCGCGGGACAAATGTTTGTACGATCTTGTATGTGATTAGTGTCCGGGATTATTTATATTATTTATTTACAATATTAGCTAATGTAGAGTTCAAATAAAATGTCTATGTATATAGAAGTTAACAGATGCCACAATAGCTACAATGTTATAATGAGAAAGACCCTGATTATTATGTGCAGAACAGTAACTAATCATACTGATATTGTTGCAGCACCTCTGAGATTATGCACGGCAGAAGATTCAAAATGTATCACTGAATCAAGTATAGCGTTTATGCCTGCTTTCGTGGCTGGAATACCAGAGTATGGCGTGGAGAAATTAGACCCTCTTTTTATCAAAAGCATCAACGCAAGTGAAGGGAACTTGATTTTTGAGCTGACAGATGTTACACTCAAAGGACTCAAAGACTGTAAAATTGAGAAACTATCGTGAGTATAAACTATATTTTCTGTAATTAAACTCGAAAGTCAAAGTTAAAGTATATTTTTCTCGGGTCTGGGTGTTTCTGAGTATAACATGTATGTATTTACAAAAAAAATAAGTATTTAAGTAATATATCAGTCATGTGGTATCCATAACACAAGCTCTGCTTACTTTGGGGCCAGGCCAGGCTTTGCTGCCAGATGATGCTGTGTGAAATGTCTGGTAATATTATTATTATTATTTATTGCATCATTACATGTTTAAAAATATGTTATAAACTGTACAGATTCAATGTAATCTACCCTTTATGGTCGTAAAATAATTTATAGCTTACAATATAGCAATAATAATAGAAATAGAATAATTTAAAATCATAAGTGACTTAGAAAGGCTATCAAATTTTAATTTTAATTCTCTTATATCATCGTCATCTCCTATTCATTATTTAGTGACTAACTGACTGACATATCCACGCATTAGTTACCTCTATGGCTGTGGATATGTATGACTGACATATCCACAGCCTACACAGCCACAGCCAACCATTAGCCATATAAACATAAACTTGGAACGTAGATTATTTTTATAGTGTTTAGGTGCACTAAGAATTTTGGCAATTTTATATTATGAGGGTAAAAACGTTTGTATGCAACATCGTATTATTTGAACTTGCAAATTAAAAAAATACCATTAATATCTATTAACGCATTTGGTCTTTGATTAAATTTGTTGATCATTTTAACAGCCTTGTAACGGCGTGCAGGGGTTCTTAATGTTTGTTTAAACTGCATGTTCTGAAATTGAACTTGAAATGCTATTCATTTAAGATAGTTACTTAGTTCGATCTGAACAGAATTCTTGTCCACTATATGATAGTGAAATGGTTGAATTCTGTGAGTAGTTAAGGCATTGCGCCAACTGGTGTGACATAAGCAATACGTATGTTATAGCCATGACCCATGGACCGGCTCTAAAACTATGACGACAGCATTTTTTATGCCTTCATAAAAACCTTAGCATGAGTATTTTCACTAACAAAAAGTAGTTTTTTATTATCATATATAACGAGTGGACATGAATCTCCTTGTCTGAGAGTAAGGTATAAGATTTAGAATTACAGACAAAAAGTGTCTCATTTGAACCATGATTTCAAATTTAGGATACCAAAATTACTTACATTACGTATTTTGATAATTTGATGATTAACTTATATAACAATAAATAGAATGCCGTTATAATCATTTTTAGGGTTCCGAAGTCCACAAGAAACCCATGTAGTTTCGCTATCACCTGTCTGTCTGTCAGCCTCAAATCTATACAAAGTTATAAAAAAATAATGGGTTTTAGGGATTTTCCTTGCATGTAAATTGGGGTTGATTTTTAAAAATTTTACTACACTTTTTTATAGATACCTAGTGAATTTGATAAATATTAAGCTTTGAAATGGCAATTTTTGATAGAAGTCAGTGTCCGGCTATCGGCCGATCGGCAGTACCTATCGGCTGAACTGCTGTTTAAACCCTGAAAAGTTTTACAAAATAAATGAATAAATAATTAAACTAGCTGCTGCCCTCGGCTTCGCACGTGTTACCTACTTAAAAAGTGGCATATGTCCTTCTCCAAGGTCCCATCTATCTCTATACCAAAATTCTTCAAAATCGGTTCAGCGGTTTAGGCTTGAAAACGTAACAAACAAACAGACAGAGTTACTACATTTATAATATTAGTATAGATTACAAGAAAAATTATCAGTTTTTAGTAAGGCTTATAAATAATTGGCCAACTTAAAAAAAAAACAAAATGGTGCATTCATAATGGTGTATTTTTTCTATGCTTTTGAATTGGTTTGGGACCAAAATAATAGTCATTCTTATCCTTACTGAATTCGGAAGCATTCACTGTACGTGATCACGTGCGCTTGGTCAATGTATTTTAACTTCCAGTCGTGACTCGCCATCTCAGATGTCACTATCGATGCTGTGCTCCGCCACCCTCGATGGTGACTACAGCCTCAAGGGCACCGTCATATTTGTTCCCATTACAGGAAATGGGAAGGCTCATGCTGATATCAGTGAGTATAACTTATTTATATCAAAAACTAGCTAAAACAAGTCGGTACTTAACTATAATAGTTAGATATATAGCGTCGCAAAATGCCTGTATGTCTATTTAGCTATTTTGTAGGTACTAAGTAGGTACTATAAACATATTGTACATAGGCAATTTTTGAAGTGATAACTTCTTATGGGAGGGTAAACCGCTTCGTTACGTAACGCGTTACGGCGCCAATCTGTCTGGCTTCCCTTTCTCTCACGCATACGACAGCGGTAGGCTGGCTCCTCCTTTCTCACTCTAACCCACAGCGCTAGTTAGATTAGTTACCACTTCAGACCGAAGTTATCACTTCTGTCGGGGCACTCGTTTTTTGATACCTTGAGTTACATATTTAGATAGGTACCCCATTTTACAAACTACCTAAACACATGCTACATCTTATTTAATTATTTTTGTGTAATGGTCTACAATCCGCCTTTTTTCCTAATTATTAATTTGGGTTTTGTTTTAATATCTTCGGAGGTGGGCGTTAACATTCGCGACACAGTTAATTTAACTTTTGCGTAATGTTATCGTTCTTCCCATGTTTTTGTATATCCTTATGTATGCTCTCATTTTCGTAGGGATTTCATTTTTTTAAAAAGGAAAATAATATAATATAAAAAAATATATTACTTGTGGATAATGTACCTTTTTGGTACATCCTACATGTTTACCTACATGTTTTTATCCATTACAACCAAATATACAAACAACCGCAATCTACCTCTTAATTATATAAGTGTAGTGTATTTGTTTTTGTCACGATCAATTTGATTAATATAATGTTCTCCTAATTGGTTTGATGGTTACACTACAGCAGAAATAAATCTAGGTTTGAAAGGTAGTGCGAGGTTACTATTCTTCAAAATTAAGTACTACGATTTAAATAGACGCCTCGGCCACTTTCGTGTTTCCGAATGTGATGGTTCGCTGGTGACGAGCAGTAACGAGCCGCGAGACGGCCGGACATTGGTCGCATAATCGTATAGTACGGAAACACGAACGTTGCCGAGGCATTCAAATCGTAGTACTACAGTACTGTATTGTGTTAAATAAACTTTTGCTTTTTTCAGGATCTGCATATTTCAATGTAGTTATTGATATTGTGGATAAAATTGGCGAAGATGGAAAAAAACACTGGAGTGTTAAATCTTTCAAGCACACGTATGAGCTGAAGGAAAAGTGTGATGTTGTTTTTGAAGGTCTTTTTAAGGACAATGAAATTTTAGGTAATAATGTTAAAAAACATTTTTAGCGCATATTAGCATGTATATAGATAAACACTGAATTTTTGAAATACCACTATATATTTGTCAATTACCACTCACTCATTCATCACAAAATCTCAGAAACCACCAAATGGATTGGAATGAAATTTGGTATGCAGCTTCCACTTGGGCCGTAGGTGCTCGCTAATAAAGGGTTTTCAAAAAATTCAGTCGGGATCATGGTTAAACCGCGAAAACCGCGATTATGCGTTGCTTTTCCGAAACATTCATTCGTTCAATACTGCTTATTATCTTGCTACATTTTATCTACCACGCGGGCAAAGCCACGGGAAACAGCTAGTAAACAATAAATGCTTAATCACATAATACCTCTACAGCAAGTTTCATCAAAATCAATTTAACCGTAACGGTTGAGCCTCAGAAAACATTATAAACATACAAAAATACAGCCATCCAACTATTTTCACCTTTTTTTATTTAAAAGGATATACAACACAGATATACTTATTAGGATGACTGTTTATATATAATCAATGTTTCTGTAAATAAAATTCCTAATATATAAACTTAAGTGATGAATTAATAATAATAATAGTAATAAATTTATATGAAAGAGTGATCGTAAATAATTTAAGATCGAGTTATTTATTAGTAAGTTATTGATGACCTCTGAGACGCAGTGGGCTAAGGTCCGGCTGAGACGCAGAAGCTTGCGGGTTCAGTTCCCGCCACGGGACAAATGTTTATATGACCTGCAAGTATTTGTCTCGGGTCTGACTGTTTCTATGTATAATATGTATGTATTTAAAAAAAACGTATATAAGTAGTACATCAGTCATGTGATACCCATAACACAATCTCTGTTTACCTTGAGGCCAGATGATACTGTGTGAAATGTCCGGCATTATTATTTTTATTTAAGAACCGTTTCAAATGTTTCTTTTTAATCATACTTATGTTTATTTCTCCAGGTCAAGCTGCACGTTCCTTGATAGAAAATAATGGCAATGATGTCATCAAAGAAATCGGAACTCCTGTCCTCACATACGTTATCAACAGAATTGTCAAAAACCTGAATCACATGTTTAAGGTCATGCCCGCAGAAGACTTAGAAATAGCATAAATAATAGTCAAGAAATACTCATTATTACCTTACTAATATTGTATCTATTTGTTTGCCAAATGGCCAGTATTGAGTATTAAATACATATAATGTTTTTGGTTATAAATTTGTTTTTATTTTTATCATTGGCCTTCGTTTATCTGTTGAAGATGATTTAGGTGGCGTCAGTCAAGTTACAGAGTAATTATTTCTAATTGAAAACGTTCGTTCATGGATCCACTCTAGCAAGATCCTTACGCTCCTCAGATACCAATCAACAAAAATTCCCGTTTACTTCTCTTCCTTCCATGAAAAGTCGTTTACAGTACAGGTGTTTAAAAAAAATTATTAAAACTTATTATTTCTAAAATCAAATCCTTAGAATAAAATCAGCTTGTGGAAAGCGTTACCTGTAGATATCAGAGAGGCCAAGACTCTTTCCATCTTCAAAAACATGGTCATGAAACATTATTTGTCATGCTGTTATACTTAGTTACTTCTGTATTGTTGATTTTTAAGACTGTTTATTTTTATTATTATATCTATTGAGTATATCATATGTATGTATATACTTGCTGGTGCCTGCGACTTCGTCTGCGCAGGATTAGTACTTCGTGTAAATCTAACGGTTTCTGCAGCGCACGCCAGAATAGCTTGCAGATGGCAGATTTTTATCCTACTTACTTGACACTTATCGTTATATTTTGGACCATTCACACAATATCCTTATAAATTATAGCCTATGTGTTATTCTGGTGTATAACCTATATTATTGTAAAGTTTCATTAAATTCCATTCGTTGTTTTTGCGTGAAAGAGTATCAAACATACATACAAACTTTCACGTTTATAATATCATATTATATTAGTACATAGAAGATTTATATCAGTATTTGTTTAGTTTATACATATATTATATAAGTATGTAATTCTATAAATACACCACATCTACATGCCCCTTCTCTGTTTATTTATAGTCCAGTCCATACAACGGTTGCCTGGTAGAGATCGCTATAAGCGATAAGGCCGCCCATTGTATTGCCTTTTAAATAAGTTATGTTATTGTTATGGTAATATTCCTTGTGGTAGGCAATAAAGAGTTATCTATCTATCAAGCTGAGGTGGGTGAAGTTTCCTCTCCACTGGCGTCACTCTGCTTGGGATTCTGTTTGATAGTGTAGGCCATTATTATACCCTGTAAAAATATAAGAGGAAAAATATTGGCCATCATAAACGGCATAACAGTTTCATAAATACCATCAATAAAAGATGAGAAAGTTGATGGAAATAGAGAAGAGAAAAGCTAGGAATCAGTTACATGAACCAAATTAAGGAGAAGGTAGCTATAGTATCGTATAAGGAGGAGGCATAATGGGAAGAATTGCATCATTCACCAAGTGGGCAGCACTTAAATAAGAAGAAGAAGAGAAACCTTTGATACCATAAAACCAGATAACAAAGTATGATCACTAAAAGTTTTTGTTTAAACATACCCAGACCAGTTTGAATGGTTTGCAGTTGGAAGCCGACTAGAAGATAAAATGCACCAAATATTAACAATAAAAACCGCCATCGATTCGATCATTACCAAACAATACTTTTAAAGGGAGTTAAATGAAATACTGTTAAGAAAAGCGTACTATAATGTCAATGAAATTTTGTAAGACCGCTATATTTAGAAATTAGTGACCGATTTTAGTATTTAACTTTGTGACATATATATTTGTATAGTTTAGACCATGTCATATATTTTTTGTTTGTAATGATTTTGTTAGTGTTGATCTACCTACCTACTAAACGTGTGTATCCTGTATGCAGGATTCAGAGATTCCTAATTTTAAGAAACACCTGTCTTTTGTAACACCTGAATTCACAAACAATAAATTAATATGAATACGAACATGAATTGTTTTCGAACATTGTGATCCATCACAAATTTTATATATTTTGAACTAATTAGTATTCTGTGCCTACACTAAAATTATAAATAAAGTAAATAAGTGTGAGTTTCGCGTGAAACAAACAATAAATAGATTTTGTAAAGGCCTTGAACAAAATATTTCTTCTCGTACTCTTAGACTCTAGATCGGCGCTAGGCAAAACCAGATTTAAAACATACAAAAAAACTGGTTCCTGTTTTATTAGGTGTTGTTGATATGTACCTACTACACGATACTTACAAAGTCAAACAGTTAAATAAATATTAATTGGTAGATATTTAAAACAACACCATCTAGCCCAAACTAATCAAAGCTGAAAACGGAAACGATAACTGTTATAATACTCCAGCCGTATTAAATGTATGTTGTTTAATAAAATAAATAATAAATTAATAAATATTGCTAGACAATGCATAACCCACCATCTAGTCTCAAACTAAGCAAAGCTTGTATTATAGTGACTAGATGACTGATAAAATACTTATATATTTTTAAATATGTATTTAAAAATATATAAGTATTCTATATATTTTTATATGTGTAAGTAATAAGTGCATACTTATGATAATTTATAACACCCAGACACAGAATAAACACCTATGTTCTTCACACAAATGTTGATCCTGGGAGTGAATCGAACCCTCAACTTACAGCGCAGAAGGCAGAGCTACTACCAATTGAGCTGACAGGCCAGTTATTTTTAATTATCATATTTCTAGCTATACTTACCTAAAAAGCTGTATAATAATAAAATAATCATTATTTTAAATAATAAATGATATGTACAGAATATACAATAATTTAAATACATGTGAAATAGCGTAGCTATGGTCGGTTTAAAACGAACGTGTCACGTTGAATGGCAATGCATATACGCTGGGCCAGGTCGGAACCAGCTCTTGGGTCACGCGATGTTAATACTAGACGCCGTGAAATCATTTTGAAAACATTAATAATATTGGTATTTTCTAAGGGGTGCTTATCGACGAGTAAGCGTGATGCTTAATGGTTCACCTGATTTGTGAATGACAACAGCAAGAAACCGTAATACAGGTCACCAGGTCCTCACTTCACCTATTTATCAATTTTTTATGACAGCTCATTAAATATGTATTGAAGTCTCTGAGTTTTAGTCATGTGAGGACATACAGCTTATATATAATAAAATACTTTATATACCACCAACTATGAGATTTTAAGCCAGTAATTTAGTAGTCATAATCATTTCATATACCAGTGTGGTGAAAGGATTAAAGTCCGTCTTAGAGTCTCCTTTCTTAGCACATGTTCGCATTACCTCGTGGAAGGACTAACCTGGTAGGCAAGGCGACACTGATGCTAACCATACAAATGCTAAATCTGGTGGCGGTGATCATTCACATATTCCACTATCCAAAATGCGAGTTCGTAGGAGCTACATTATTTAATTTGAGTTATTGTCTAAAGGTAATTATTATTATTTTGCTCCCAACTATTAAGATTATAATTTTGTCATTATGAAGATTTGAATGTAATTATTTTGTTATTTTTTGTAGAATTTTCCTTATTATTATGTGATTATTATTGTGATTGGATTATTTTATTTTATTTCTTGCCCTATGACATGTGTTAAATCAATTGAGACTACTCTATTGTGTTAGGTCTAACCTGTAATGGTTGATGTAATTTTTTAAATAAATAAATATCTTCGAACTTTTATTCTTTATTCTCTATTGTACACACATTGAACACATTTTGAAACATACACTTCATACTTTAACACCACGCTAGATAAATATCATTATACGATTACGGTTAATATACTTACACAATAGACATGTGTTCATTATTTTCTTACTCTGATATCTAGTCTAGAAGGTACCAGAGATCTGAGAAATTAGTAAGATCAGAGTAAGAGTAATAAGTACAAAGGTTTTATAACTTTTAAAACTAACAAGGTTTTGGACATAATTTTTACTAAAAACGGGATATTTACCATAATATGTGAGTTATTCTACTTTCCGACATTTCAGTACAGTTGCATGCACCACGATTTCTCGGATAAACTGAATATCGGGAAGCTGAAAAACTTACATATCATGGTAAATATTCCGTTTTGAAGTGAACATTATGTACAAAATTTTAGTTTGGTCGAATGAGTACGAATATTAATCACACCAAACACAATTAATTTTCTTATTATTTGAAACAACGAAAAAGCAAAAATGTATTTTTATTACAATGCTTACTTACTGAAATGATCGCTGCAGGCACTATTCTACTCACCTAATTGGAATATAACTGCAGCTGAACGACATGTTTTCGTGTTCTGATATTGAACAACGGTTTAATTTAACATTTACGAAGTCGCCAACGAGAACTTTAGAACGAGTGCTGTATTTTGTTTGGCCATAGAGATAACAAAATAAGAAGAAATAAAGAAAGACTTGCGACTATAACTTGTGGTGTCCACCAAGGATCCATACTAGGGCCATTTCTATTATTAATTTACATAAATAACGTTCACAGACAACACATGTTTATTTTACTTCGGATCCTCCCTACAAAATATACTTAACCAATTCCAATCAGATCTTAACTCCGTCTTCCGAACAAGTAACAACACAACCAGAATCAAAAGACCAACAGATCAAAAATGTGCTACATAATTTTTAGGGATAAAAATAAAAAAAACCAACTACATAATACCATTAACAATCAATGAAGTACCATTGCAAGAATAAAAATCAGGTAGCACTCCGGGAGTGCCGACAGAAATGAAAACTTATTTTGGCGCGTTAGAGTTTAGTAATAAATAACTTCAAAATCAGTAATTATGGCGACTGCCAATCAAATACTGAACGAACACAGATGATGCAATATTTTTTGTTCAGAATGTAGATAATATATAAAAGAACCTAATTCAGTAAACTTCTCCATACAAAAGTAGACTGTAAACATGTGAATTAAGGTTTATAATCAAATGGGGCGAGCGCGGCAGCCCTGCGTCTCGCCCCAAACGGTAACGGTGTCGCGAATCCAGAGGTTTTACCTCATCTAAAAATATGCGTAACGCGCTAAAAGAAGCTTCAAAAACACACGAAATGAAACTTGGCTTAAGGATAGATAGCTATTTGACTTAGAACCTCCGAAGATAAAGACTATAGGAAAAAATGTTCACATAAGAAGGCTGTATAACAAAGTACCCTCAATTGTAAAAAATGTCAACTCGTTTGAAGTGTTTAAATGTAAATAAGGCCAACATGGCTAAAACAATTTTTAGATTTATTAAGTACTAATAATTAACCTATATGATAGTTGCCTGTCTACCTACCGATCAACTAGAGTTTGAATGTTATCCTACTTATGTACTAAACCATATTTATAATTAAGATTACCTAGCTACCTGACCTAACATATACGACACCTATACCTTAACGATACCTCTAATGATAATTTCTCATGTAAGTGATTATTGTCTTTTTGAGAAATAAATAATATATAAACCGAAAGATAACCACATAACCAGTAGAATATGGACCATTAGAATCGCCTTCTTATTTAGATGAATCTAAGTGCCGGTTCTGCTATCGTCAGTTCAAGAAGAATCCGGCAAGAAACTCGTCTGGTCTAAACGCTTTTTTGTATGATTCTAATTTTTTTGCTAATTTTGTTACGGATGCCGAATCGAGTTGGAGCAGATTCGCCCGATGTTTTTTTGTACTATTTTTTATAATTTTTGCTAGAAATTATTTCCCGACTACCAGAACAACTTGTTTATATAATTTACTAGCGACCCGCCCCGGCTTCGCACGGGCGCAATGCTGATACTAAATATACTACAGAATGTCTAATGTGATTAGAAACCTCTAAAATTATCAGTGTTTCTGCACCATATTATACATGTATTATACATATAAACCTTCCTCCTGAACCACTGGATCTCTTAATAAAACCGCATCAAAATCCGATTTTGTTTTATGTAGTGATTTGGTCTTGAACTAACTTTTATGGTGCCCACGAGAGTAACTGCTACTATAACCAAATCCTTACTTCCTTACTAATATTATAAACGCGAAAGCTTGTATGTTTGTTACTCTTTCACGCAAAAACTACTGAATGGATTTTTATGAAACTTGACAATAAAATAGCTTAGACATCAGAATAACACTTAGGCTATAATTTATAAAAGTTTTGTGTGACTTGTCCAATATAACGATAAGTGTCAAGTAAGTAGGAAAACATTCTTCCATCTGCGAGCTATTCTGGCGTATTTCCGGCTATAATGTACAATAGAAATATTTATCTTAAATAGTCCTACAAAAAAGGTTGCAGTACCAATTTTGATGAATTTTGATATATTTATGGATAAAATATTAGAGAAGAAAGTAAGCTACTCGAAGTACTAATCCTGCGCAGACGAAGTCGCGGGCACTAGATAATTTAAAACAAAAATATATTTTTTAATATATTCTGTAATCTTAGAAATATAAACTAAAATAAGATTGTTACAAAAAAAAACAATAGAGATAAATTTAAAGTAGATTGGAAAGATTTAACAGTGAGCCTGGAAATGTAAAAGCTCATAGATGTAAACTTAAATACAAAGGCGGTAACGGAGAGGTTGCCAAGGATTGCTTAACGACCAAGAGGCAGACCACCCGCCCGATGGTCGAATAACATAGTCAGCGTTATCGGAAACCACAGCGAGACTTGCTAGGAACCAGAAAGAGCGGCATAATAAAAAGGAGGCCTATACCCAGCAGTGGTTCAATCGGGCTGAATGATGATGATGACTCTCATTTAGCAAAGTATAGACGTAGCACAGGCATATGAAACTTTTTTACTAACATTCCAGTTTCTACTATAGAGTCCTTAAACTCGTCTCACGTAATCGCAGAGTCATTGTTAAAAGATATTTGACATTAATGTCATAAACAATTCCACTTAGAAGACAATAACGAAATTATCAAGGCATCAATGCTGATTCATGAAAAAAAGAAACACTGATCTCTGGGGTATCTTTGTCAGCGTTTTAAAAACATTAATTGTCATTTTTGCACTAGCTTACATATTTTATCACTGTAGTATTTCCTGATTTAATGAAACATAGATCATACCTCTATTCATATTCGTGTGTGTATATGTACCAAATAAATATTTATTCTATTCTATTCTATTCTATATCAGATATTAATTTTGATCGTAGTAACTTTCTACCCATATTAGTGCTTCTTATATTTAATAATATATTTGATACACTTATACTAAACCAATTACAACGAATTTGAATACTCATTGAATACAGTTTACTAGACAATAAACAATTCGGATTAACAAATTGACGCTCAACTACTGATGCCGGTGTTGATATCATATATTTTGAACTAGCTGTTGCCCGCGACTTTTTTTTAAGGAATTGTAGGTTAAATCCTTCTCCAGGATGCAATTTATCTCCTTGCCAAATGTTATTGATAAGTTTTAAACCAAACACCCACCCACCCATTAAAAAGTTTTCATACAAATGTTAACACCCCATTTTACTCCTTTATGAGGGTTATTTTCAAAAGTCCTGAAAAACGTGTCCATTTAATTTGCATTTTAAGTATCCAAACTAAGTTTTTAAGAAATCACACCCGTTCAAAAGTTCCCATAAAAACATTGACACCCCATTTCACTCCCATTTAATTTTGCATTTTAAGTATCCAAACCAAGTTTTTAAGAAATCACACCCGTTAAAAAGTTCCGATACAAACTTTGACACCCCATTTCACCCCTTTGTAAGAGTTATTTCGAAAAATCCTGAAACACTTGTCCATTTATTTTGCATTTTTATAAAATTCAAGTTTCAAGCAAATCACACAACGCGTTAAAAAGTTCTATACATTCGTTTTCACCCCTTTTCACCCTCTTAGGAGTTGAGTATCAAAAAATCCCGCCTTAGTGGGTGGTTTTGCTATAAAAGGAAACTACCTTCCAAATTTCAGCTTTCTAGCTTCAGCGGTTTCGGCTCGGCGATGATGAATCAGTCAGTTAGTCAGTCAGATTAAGCTCTTTTATTGGTATAGATATTGGGTGGGAATTTTTGTGATCTGTCTAAAGCCTTTTGTTGCGTTCACCAGAAACTCAAATTAGAAAACTATATCACTATCAAGTTAGTGGAGTTGCACGTAACCTTCTCAAATCATACCTTAAGCGATTCCCTGATAAAATCACGATTTGAATGCGCTCAAATAACAATTTGAATGTTCCTTATTTTAATGTTTTTTCTAATCTGAAAACATTCACATATGGAATTCTAAAAAAATTTAACGAGTTATGTTTTAATTATCTTACTTTCCGTTTTTCCGTACTTTCATAAAACTAGCAGTTACGCCAAAACAATTTGAAACCAGGAATGAGGAGGTAAAATATTGAAAATATATACTATATTTCTTTTATAACTAGTATTCCTTCAATTAACGAGAAGATAGCGAATAAATACAAAAAGACTTATTTTTTTCCATACAAAACTAAATTTGCAGTGGGCACTATAAAAAAAAAAAAAATATAAAAAAAGTACAAAGAAAAATTAGATCAGGTAAATTTAAAAAAAAAATTAAAACAATCTATAACTAAAGGAACTTTAACCTACACTAAATAACTAAATTTTAATGATGTAAACAATGCAATCTCTAAAGTTGTATCATGGTTTAATGTAAACAACTTATTACTAAACAAAATCAATTCGTTTTGTATTACCCAATGTTAAGCAAATGAAAGGCTAGAAAAAGCTTCAATGGGGCCTGCACACAAATAAATTGATGAAGAGGCTCAGCTCTGCGCTATACGAAATCAAAAAGATCCATCAATTTACCGACGTAGATATATTCATAGTATTATGTCTTACAGCATTCTGTTGTGGGGTTGCTGCAGATTATGATCAACATAATTTGTATTGCATAACATTCGTCCCTCATAATCACTTTGATATAAATGTGTTTCAAAGTGATCCTTGTGATTGTATTGAATAAATCATCTTTTGACTTTGACTTTGACTTTGTGAAGTACTTATCTAATAAATAAAACCCAGTCAAAAAAAAAATATAAAATCATCATGTTCACAAGAATATGAATCTGTGTTAAAAAAATGCCCTAATAAATATTAACACTAGAAATAGAGATAAACTCGCTAGTCCCACGGTTATGTTTGCTAAATATTATAAACCTTTTAAAGGGAAATGTGTACGGTTCTATACCAAGCTCCCAAACTACGTGCGCTAGATTTGTTGATTGGCCAATTTAATAATGTAAATAAACAAACACCATCTCATAATGCATATTATAAAATACCAGAATAATTATATGACAAAAAATTATTGACACCAAAAATATCAGCTTAGTCTAAAAAACCATCACTAAATAGCGATTAACTTTCATAAGTTGAGGTTTCCATGATGTTTTCTATCATCAAATCCTCATCAAACGTGTTATACAAGCTCATAGGTAGTCTAATTCCAATTATAATCTGTTTCATCAATAAAAAGTAGGTAGGTACCTGACTGGTTTTGGCATTAAGGAGTCCATACACCATGCTGTCTACCATTCAATCGGCAAGACGCTGCAGGCTTTATAGAATCTTTAGTTCGTCCATATACACTACACACAATCAATTTAAACTGTCCAATTGGCATCGATTTTCAGTTGAAGCTATTGCTTCACATTGGTGACGCAGTATCGGCAGTATCAATGCATTCTGTCATTGGACAGAAGTCAAAAACCTTGATTCAACGGAACTGACGTTCGTGCAACTTCCATACGCGAGGTCCAAACGGCTTGATCAAGCAAAGAGTTAAATTCGATCACGATTAGATTCGACACACGGTCAGTTCTATTTGTTCCAAACGGCAGCGTCATGCGGATTGGATAGGCATTGTGTATAACCACCTTAAGTATACCTAAAATAAAATATCAGATTATTTAGATGCCAAAAAAGCATATAAAAAACACAGCCACATCCACACAGCCAAAAAAAAACAGTAGTGCAAAACCAAAAAAAAAACGGTAGCGCAAAATTAATTCATGTACACAGAAAATACCGTCTTAGTTTCAATTATAATTTAATTGAATAGGTAGGAATAGGTACCTATGGTACACTTTAAAAAAAATGTTTGTCTGTAAACTCGGTGTACGGACGATAATTTTACGTGATAACGTCATAAGATAACATTGATGAACCGATCTTGCGTCACTATCGCTTGCTCCGCGCTCTCGCTTGCACGCTCGGCTCAGGCGGAACGTGACAATGAGTAATGCTTTTTCGTGCGAGCAGTCGGCATTCATCGATTTATAAGACGTTATCACATCAAAAATACGAAACAAGATAAACTTAATTAGAATTGAACTACCTCTAACCTTTAGTGAGGATTTGATGATGAAAAACATAATGGAAACTTCAACTTATGAAAGTAAATGGATCGCAATATAGTGATGTAAAATAAGGGAATACCTGTTTGAGTATCGTTCGGTGGTCAACAGACCTGATCATCTATTTAGAAGATACCCTTATGGACTCTCTAACAATAAACAACAAAATGTTATTTGTTTTGCAATGTATTTATTGGAGACCACAGGCAATCGCTTTATAGGTCCTTGTTAGTTAATGGAGTTGTTCGTCAACTCGTACCGAAAAACTCGTACCACGTGGTACGATATGACTAATTGCAAAAATAAAATATTAACATCTTGAAATTTTTTAAAATACTTTAAGACGAACTGGTTGAAGCCGAAAATTGTTAAGAAATGGTGTGTTTTTGACAAGTGATACCTACCGAGCTAATAATTTCATAGAAGGATGGCACACAAAATTTAACAAAAACGTTAAGAGAAACAGTCGCAGTATTTTGAATGTCATCAGAATTTTTAAAAAAGATGCGAACTCCTTGAGCTAGCCGAAACAACGCAAATCCTAAAGTAAAATAAATGACAATTTAATCCGAGAAGTTTCTCACAACTTCTGAAGACAACCTCTGTGGCGCAGTGGGCTAAGGCCACAAACTATAGGATGATAACGCATTGTCCGACTGAGACGCAGAAGGTTGCGGGTTCGATTCCCGCCACGGGACAAATGTTTGTAAGATCTGCAAGTATTTGTCTCGGGTCTGTGTGTTTCTATGTATAATATGTATGTATTTACAAAAAAAGTATTTAAGTAGTATATCAGTTATGTGGAACCCACAACTTAACTCTCTACTTTTTTTAAATACAAAAATAATAAATGAATAACTAGTTGAAAACTGTAAAAACTAAAACCCGACTGCAACTTTTAAAAATACACGCCTGTTGCATAAATACCTACTCGAAAACATAACCCTCCTTTTGAGGAAATCAGGTAATTAGGTAAATTAAATATTTTTTTCTTGTCACCAACCTAGGTACTATTTTTGGAAGTCGACATTATACCTACCACTCCATACCTAATTATTTTCTCTTTCAAAGAGATTTTGTTTAGAGTTTTATAGGTGCATAAGGTATACTCTGATTTGATAAAAATAATTGAAGGTGATTTAAATCTACTGTAAGGTTTACATAATGCACCCAGAAATGACCTGGGTGAATCAAGTCTTCTAAATAGCGAACTTAGTTTACCCGGGTGAAATACTTTTTATAATTTTTTTATAATTACAATTTTTTTATAATTACTTTTTATAATTTTTTTATAATTACAATTGACAGCATAATCTGGCCCCAAAGTAAGCAGAGCTTGTGTTATGGGTACCACATGACTGATACACTACTTATATACATTTTTTTTTGTAAAGTTAGTTTTAAAATAAACTGCGCATAGTTAAAGACAAGTAATTAGAGATGACTTTAAATCTCTAATTACTTGTCTTTAACTATGCGCAGTTCATTTTATCTTAACGGCTGACATTTTGATTTACGCGTATGGTTCGTTGGATAAGGTGCTGTTAAAAAAAAAAGGATTATAATTGGCCGTCTTGCGATGCAAACATTGCGCTCTTATATTATGTTTTTCTCAAGATATTTCTAGTTTTGTTAGTAATTTTGTTGTTTTTATTTAAATACAGCTAAAGTTATTGACTCGAGTTTGAATAGTTGGAATAAAAGCTTTGTGTTTTTTTTGTCGTTCGAGCAAAATAGTCCGCATAATTATTTATTATGAAAGACACCATTTTATATAAATAGAATAGAATAGAAAATATTTATTAAACGTCACATATCAAATACAGTGCAAATATAATATTATAAATAACAAATGACAAACGACAATATACGACTTTGAGACTACATATAATAATTAATATAAATATTTGACACTAGCCAAATTGACATGATTATGACACATGTTATTACCGAAAAGAGAAGAAAAGGGTGCTGATAATCTTTACAACGTAAATGTATAAAAAACATGAATTATGTCTAAAGACCTTTAAGTAATTATTAACTTCTTTTTGTATTCAATTGTTAATCATGTA
Source organism: Lampropteryx suffumata (assembly GCA_948098915.1). NCBI lineage: Eukaryota > Metazoa > Arthropoda > Insecta > Lepidoptera > Geometridae > Lampropteryx > Lampropteryx suffumata. Next base: position 13,926,338 of record OX402557.1, on the reverse strand, counting down.
TGTAGATACATAGCGCGGTCCCGTGTAAAAATATTATATAAATTAACCATTTTGAACGAGATTTATAAGATCTCATTCAAGTGAATTATTCTTATAAATATAAACTTTCTATAAACTTCGTAAGCTTGAAAACCTGGACCGATCCACTTTGGCAATGGTGACCACAAACAATTGACTATGTCAAGTTCTGTCTTGAATTAATACAACGTACAACGTCAACTTATAATAAACATAGTAATGAAATAATAACGAATGTATGCAGGAAACTAGTATTTCGAGCATAAAAAAATATGTTATTCGTTAAACCCATCACTTATAAGATGTTAATCATTGAAAGAAGCCTTTATTAGCACTGGGAGACCAGGCCAGTTCAGTTGTGTACCTATAATTATTTTTGATCTCCAGTTTTATTATTCTTATAAAAATGTCGCTTAATTTGGTTTTGGTGGCATGCTTCTTGGCTTGTTTTCAGCCAATTTACTCAGGTATGTGTTTTCTGCGTTATATTTTTATTATATTTTGCCATTATTGTATCTAGCACTAAACAAAATGTTGTTTTACCGGAAGCTTAGATTGACGTAGCCGGAAGCCACAGAGTTGACAAGGGTTTTATTTATGCAAATCTGAGTTTACAATCTATAGAAGTCTTTATAATAATTTGGAAATAAATATGTTTTCTTTTTCTTTTTTTTTAAAAGCTCAGATATACTGATATCAGTGGCGGATTTACATATTTACCATATATAATATATAAGTATATATGAGTAATATATATACAAATAAATAAATAATATATAAATAAACAATAAATAAAATAATAATAGTATTTTTATATAAGTAGGTTGTAAAAAAAATACCGTTTTAGCTTAACAATTGTGAGTTTCTAGATTATTTTTTAATTTTGCAGAATTCTGAACGAATCTATTTATTTTTAAGCAGTCTTACAGGCTTAAGGCTTAAGGCTTTAATATAAAACCATGGTCAAACGGGTTTTCGATTTCACGCAGAATCAAGTCTACAATGTTTTTCACCTCTTCCCTTTCATTGTACATTCAGCAGTACCGCAAACTACTTTAATCTATGTAAACCACCCAGTTGGCAGCCCCTAACCAGTGCCGGACTTGTATGAGTGGGAAGAGTGTGAAATGTATTTCTTATCGGTACTAACGTAGGTACAATGAAAGGAATAAAAAATATTCTTTCCCCAAATTTGCGCCCTTAATATGACTTAATAGGTCATCTTTATTGTGAGTCACTAAGAGCATAGACAAAAAAAAAGACCAAGGGTTGATTTCAACAGCTCCTTAAATTTATTAAAAAATAACATTTATTTACAGAAATAATTGCAGAAATGTAGAGAATAAAATACAATAATAGGCTTGACTTTAGTAGTGCGTCGCACGAATTGGAAGGTGAAAAGACTCACATCTGGTAGGGTTTTGCTTTCTGATTACATATTTACCACTAATAACATTAGGTTATTCTTAGTTTTTGAGATAATAATAAAACATTTTTAACCTCAAATCAAATAAATCAGATAAAACTACTTAAAAATTGACAGATAATAATAAACTTTGTCGTATTTCTTGTCTATGGTTTATCATGTTGTGTGCAAAATTGATGTGAACGAAACGTAAAAATCCTGTCAAAGATTTTGTTATGGCTTCTTTCGACGACTTTGGCTTATCTTCACTTCACTTGGTTACTTATCACCTATCACTAGGTAGGTTATGTTGGAGTATAGAAAAAAAACGCGCAAGGCGAGCGAAGCGTGCCGCGGCAGCGGCCGCCGCAGCGCCAGAAAATAATACAAGGTCACGGTATATCTCACTTGGTTACTTATCACCTATCACTAGGTAGGTTATGTTGGAAAATAGAAAAAAACGCGCAAGGCGAGCGAAGCGTGCCGCGGCAGCGGCCGCCGCAGCGCCAGAAAATAATACAAGGTCACGGTATATCTGATCTTTGTAGTATTTGTTGTCTGTGATATATCATGTTGAGCAAAATTGATGCGAACGAAACGTATAAAACCTGTCATGTGTCACTATAACCGTGCCAAATCGCGACATACGTATAAAACTGAATGTTTTGGGTCCACCCCCTCCCCCCCCATTTCTTTTCCTTCATTTTCGTGCGACGTACTACTAAAGTTTAACCTCCAGATCACTGCCAGAGGGCAGCGTTAAAAAATAACGTTTCGTAATACGATTTTTCAATAACTCGGTTTATGTTATTCTGTAGGAATCATTAGAAATTTTACTAATATTTTTCTAATTTATTTAATTTTTCAAAGTATTTATTTGATTTTCTTCCAGCACCGCCTCCTTTCAAAAAATGTTCGGCAGCCGATGCAAAATGCATAAAAACATCAGCTCAGGCCTACATTCCCTCATTCGCTGCTGGAATCCCTGAATTTGGCATACAGAAGATGGACCCGTTGAGCATGAAGACCATCGACGCCAGCTCTCCTACCCTGAAACTTTTGCTTAAAGATATTGAAGCTACTGGCCTTAGTCAAACCATCGTGAAAAAAATTCAGTAAGTAATCGATTTCTCCGTTTTAGCTTAGGCGAAAATGCTTTCGTATGTCGGTCCGAACAGCGTTCGAACGGCGGCCGAACGGCGTCCGGATGTTCTCCTTTACAAGTCGCAATTCTCAACCGATTCTCGTGAAATTTTGTGAGCAGGTTCTATAACTTAACTATAAAGAATTTTCGCTTCAAGTTTTAAATTTTTCAAAATGGCGGAGATATTCGTAAACGTAGAAAAGTTATATATCAGACATTTCGTCCAAAAGTTATATTTCAAAAATGTTCGCGAGGTTTACAGCCCACAGAGCCCCTAAATTAGTTCACTGAATCACCTATTGATTTAATATTGAATTAGAAGATAGACTGGCACCATTATCTAATAAATAATGTATTATAATTATATACTTAGTCTTTCAATTATAATTATTATTAAGGAGTAATTAATTCATATTTTTGCATACAAACAGACAAACGCAATCTTTTATTAGACTTTATTTATTAGAGATTATCTGTAAATAATAATTGTTGATTGTCTATCTAACTAAGGTGGGTATAAGTGGCGCAAAATGCGAATCTAAATCCTTCAATTATAATGTTTTTATTTATATCGGTAGGTATTCAAAAAACCGAGTCGATTGTTGGCCTTGAAAAGTTTATAGATCTAGTAATACAGGTTATGTGCGTAGAAATACAAAAAATGGTTGTCTGTAAAGTCGGTTCACGGACGATAATTTAACGTGATAACGTCATAAGAAAACATTGATGAAAAATTGCATACTTTTAACCTATTAAGTTGCGTCACAAACCGAACGCTTAGGCCGATCGTGCCACTCTATCGCTTGTTCAGCACTTTCGCTTGCACGCTCGGCTCAGGCAGAACGTGACAATGTTTCGTGAGTTCAGCCGGTGTTCATCGATTTATAAGAGGTTATCACGTGAAAAAATAAGGAGATTTTTCCTTGTATGTATGCCACAATCTTTTTTCAATATCCTACTATAATTACTGGCCTTACATTTCAGGCTCTATTCAGGAGGAAATTTAGGCTCTATTTCCTCCCAGAACCAACGTTTGTATTATGAATAAAGGTTAAGTCGTATATGTATATTGTTCTGTATCTGGGTATTAAAAAGTATCGTAAGTATCAAGCATTATAAAAGTTTTGTTGATGGTTTTGTTTCATTTGGTTTTTATACTATCTTTGCTTAGGTGCTGAATAATGTAGTACGAATTGTCCAAAAATATATAGATATTTATTCATTCAGAAATCAGAACATACTGCACTAGTCGCAGCTGCGTTTATTGCACGCTTTATCTTCTAGGGACTTGGTATTTGCCAGAGGTACACCGGTTTCGAACACTAAAATAGAACTGGTTTGTCACGTGATTTAGGAACGAAGTAAACATTTGCAGGATTTGACGTAAGGCGTATAAAAAACTCTTATTACGGAAGCCAACCACTGCCTCGCTCGCTATAGTTTGACAGCAATGATTGCGTAAATCGCACCTATTGCTTGTTGCGAATTACGTAATAGGAGTGGCGTATGAGAATTTCAACTGGTGTCCTATTATGTGTAATACAAAGCAATTTTTGTGTTTATGTCCATACTAAGTAATATGAAAAGTCACAAACTTCCCTTAGCTCTATGTCGCAGTAAATTTGGCTAAATGTTACACCTAAATGGGCATAACGAAAATTAAAGCTGCAGTACCTAGAAAGGGAACTACAATATCTTTAAAGTTCAGTATTTTTAGATAGGTAGGAATGTTCCTTTCAAAATTAATTGATCTTAGATTTCCTTTGTAGGTTTAATGCTGATAAAACAAAACTATCTGTGGTATTGGAATGCACAGTCGATGCTAAGGGCAAGTATGATATGAAAGGCAGAATACAGGTACTCCCAATTGAAGGAAATGGAAATGCGCGTGTTGTACTGAGTAAGTTGTTTATGAATCTATATTTATACAAAAATATTGGGCAACGCGGGTTGTGTCCATTATGTTTAAAAATGGTCCAAAATTACCATGGCTGTGCTCTAAAAATAAGCGAAGTATCCAAAAAGAACTTCAAGGTCGTTGTCCCTATAGGATGTTTCTTTTTAAAATCATCACTGGTTCCTGCATCCATTTCAAGGCCTACACCGCACATTTCTCGTTCAAAACGAGAAAACGGTTTTCGAAATGCTATATACCAATTTGACTAGTGTTGACCACCGGCTCCTAATATTAAAATGTTTGATTTACTTTGCCAGGGAAGTTACTGATATCAGCAGATATTGATGTGAAAATAGTAAAAGGCTCCGATGGTAAAGATCATTTGAAAATCAGTAAATGGAAACATAATTACGAGCTGAAGGAAAAGGCTACCTTGGAACTCGACAACCTGTTCGACGGAAATGAAGTTTTGGGTTGGTACACTTTTTTTTTATAAGTAACATTTTTTTTTCTAAAGTTTGAAAATAGACACTCAGTATTAAACATTGCTAAATAGATTTTGAAGACGGATTGTTTTAGGTTGTCTTGCAAAGCAAACATTGCACTCATATATTATTAATGTTTTTCGAGTTATTTACGTTTTTATTAGTAATTTTGGTGTTTTTATTTAAATAAAGCTAGAATAATTGGCACGGGTGTGTATAATTGGAATAAAAGCTTTCTTGTTCTTTGTGATTCAAGGAAAAATAGTCCGTAGTTATTTTATATGAAAGTCACCATCTATCTATCTATCTTTATCTATAAAAGAGCTTAACCTGTCTGACTGACGGACTGACTGACTGATTCATCATCGTCTAACCGAAGCTAGAGGATGCTGAAGCTAGAAAGCTGAAATTTGGTGGGTAGCTTCCTTTTACAGCAAAACCACCCACATTAAAATGCAAAATAAATGGACACGTGTTTTAGGATTTTTCAAAATAACTCTTAACAAAGGGATAAACTGGGGTGTCAAAGTTTGTAAGGAAACTTTTTAACGAGTCGTGTGATTTCTTAGAAACTTGGTTTGGATGCAAAATACAAAATAAATGGACACGTGTTTCAAAATAACCCTCATAAAGCAGTAAAATGGCGTGTGTATGTTTGTATGGAAACTTTTTAATAGGTATTGGGTGTGATTGCTTTGAAAATTATCAATAAAATTTGGCAAGGAGATAAAAATCATCCTGGGAAAGGATTAAAATTCCTTCCTTAAAAAATGCAGACGAAGTCACGAGCAACAGCTAGTTTTATATTAAAAAAACACATGACGAACGACAAGCAACGATTTAGTGACATACTATAAACAATATAAACACTTGACACTGGCAAAATTTACATTATTATGACACATGCCATTGACGTAGAAGAAGAAGATTTTGAAGATGCCTCTTGTGACATCTCGGCGAGTTTTCGAACCGTAACACAGTATGCATGAATTACTACATAAAGAGAGATATAATATAGTGGAAGTAAGTATTTCCCCGTACGAGTCTTTTGTACGGGAGACAAAAGTACTAGCAGCATTATAATCTCGGAATGTTTAAGTCTGGAGAGAATAGGTTCTTTAATTAGAAAGCATACTCTATCTTCTCTTTCTCTTTCTGGATCTTGATCACATGAAATACCATCGGGTGAAGTGGTGGTCAAAGGCTACAAGAAATAAAAACAACTCATGATTTTATTCTTGGTAGACCTTACTAAATTTTGTTATGTTTAGAGCACAATCTAATTCAAAGTATTTTTTGTTTCCAGGACGCGCAGCTCGTGAACTGATCACAAACAACCCCAACGCAGTCGTCGAAGAAGTCGGATCCCCAATTGTTGATGCTGTTGTCAAACATATCGTGAAAAATGTCGATAAACTCTTTGTCAAAATGGAAATGTCAGAAATAATTGATTAAAGTAAAGTTTTGTACAAATATGGTATAAATAAGTTCATCAAACTGATCTGGCTTTGTTCGGTCGCCACCGCGACTGTTCTAGGTATTTTCTGATTTTAAAAAGATTTATGAGATCTTAAGTAGGAAAACAAAATGTGTTTTTCGAATTTTATATTTCATACTGACAGGTTTCTCCAGGTATATTTTTTACTTAAGGTGTATCTATTCAACAGTCCGATCCTCTGTAGCATGCATTTGAAATTGAAATGACGATTTCATTAATTTCAATTTATTCGACGAATATCACTGATTTATATGAAATATTGATAGGTCAGCTCTTATCTATTTTAATTTAAGCTTCTTTACGGTAGGTACAGGTTTTAGTTTAAGAAATACTTTAGACTGATGTGGCTTAGTTAAGTGGTATTGCATACTTTGCATACTTAAGTGGAATTGCATCTATTCTATTTAATAAATATTTAAAACACATTTAGCATCGTTTGGTATTATCCCTTCCCCAGATATCTATTCCACCCGGTTCTGAATTACTAAACGGGACAGGATTTATTGACTTCCAGTTAATAGTTAATAAGTGAGTTAAGTTGACATTCTGCAAGGCTAACTTTAGGGATAATAATGCTAGTCGCAGTGATTTTACACCAAAATGTGCTATCTTGTAATTAAACTGTCAACAACACTAAACACTGCGTTGGTACAATAAACTACAAAAGCACAATAACGCGGCTCTTCACACGCATGTGCCGAATAAAAACGTCAACACTCCCATAGCATGTGGTTGCAGTTGGGTTTATTTTAGAATAAATAACATAAAGCAATATAGATGTTTCCGATAAAATAAAGAAAAAAGTTTATATTGTGCTATCTTTTTTTAAACCAGGAACTTACTAAATTTTATTACAATAGTCGGATACTCAAACTAGTCTAAAAATAGAAGATCAAAATGTAATTTAGTTTTTAGTGGAAATAATATTGGATATATCATCGTCATTGGCCTTTGTCCATGTGTTGAAGATGATTTAGGTGGCGTCAGTCAAGTTACAGAGCAGTTATTTGTAATTGAAAAATTTCGGTCTTGGATGCACTCCGGCAAGCTGAGGTGGGTGAAGTTTCCTCTCCACTGACGCCACTCTGCCTGGGATTCTGTTTGAAAGCGCAGGCCCAGGTACCAACACTTCACACAACCTCAACCTCTCTACCCTGCTGTCAGGTCCCGCAGGAAAGACGAGTCAGTACTTGCGGTGTCGATTGTAGGTGCATAGCGGCTGGCATCGAGCCGGGTTTGTTTCAAGTTTTACTTCTCTGTTGCTAGCTCTTCTGTTAGTTAGCAGGGGGACTATATAATTAGGGACTAGGGACTAATAATTTGAAGACTATCGCAGTGGTCTTCATCATCAGTCTCCAAGCAGCACTCATCTGGGATCAGTTCTATGTAGAAATCTTCACTCGAAGTGTTATAAGTTCAGCGATAAATACTAACCCGATTTTACATTCAGATGCGGGTGCTGAGACATTTTTGATAGGATAAATACAAGTATATATTTAGCGCGTACATTAAGGAGCATGAAACCAGAAATGGGCACAAATGAGAAATAAAATCGAATTAACCGGGGCGTTACTAACAACCAATCAATATCAAACTGATTTATTCCCGAGGGGTAGCTACAATATCAATGGAGATCTCTTGAACAGTGGGTGATGAGGTCAGAGTTCCAGAGGGTAGAGAGTTTGTTATCGCTGAAGTAATAAAACTATTTTATGGAATGCCGAATCATTCAAAAAATTCCTCTTAGGAGCAATCGACGATAGCCCGCCACGCAGAAAGTTGCTTTGAATGATCTGCACATATTTGTCTCGGCTATAGATTTTATCTTTGTATAAAATGTATGTAATCAAAAAAAAGTATATTACCTAGTCATGTGGGTTCCATTACACAAGCTCTGCTTATATTGGTGCTAGATGATGTTGTGTGCAATGACTAGACTTATTATTTATTTATTTAGTCATTATAAGTCATTAAAATATTTCACGTCTGCCAGCATCAAGGGTACGAGTATTTTGGGTTGAAATGCACAAACATTATTTTGCTCTTGCTCACTTTTTATACTCGGACATACATTGCTGATCCGCCAGCAATCGAGACGCACCGTAATCTGCAGTATTGTGAACGGCAAACATCACTGCTACGGGTTTGACGCACGTGCCGAAACCATTTGCGTAACGTTTCGACAACGCTCCCTTGTAAAACGACAACAAATGATCCGAGCTTGTTTCATAGCCTAGCCTAAGGCACTCTTTAAAGTCACCCTTATGATTTACCATCTAAGATTCAGAATAAGATGATGAAAGTCGTCGTGAAGGGGCATTTACGCTCAAATAGAAGATACTATCTCACTTCCGTAAAATTGCAAAAAGATAACCAAAATTTAATTTCCAAAAGTCATTATAATTTTACGGCGGGTAACTTGATAACGTTGCCATCCATTATGTAGGAAGTGGTGCCGCAAAACAGTTAAATCTAGGTTTAATTTAATTTAATGGGATGAAAGAATGGCGCAAAAGAAACTTATAATATATATATTTTGACCGTATAAAGCTTTGCAAAAAACATAGCTTTTTGAAGTTTACTAAGTTATTGAGGGTTCGATTCCCTCCTAGGATAAATAATGTGTGATGAACACAGGTGTTTATTCTGTCTAGGTGTTATATGGTATCATAAGTATGTATTTAAAAATATATAAGTATTCTATCATTCATCTGGTCACCATAACACAAGCTATGCTTATTTTGGAGCTAGATGGTGTTGTGTGCATTTTCCACCAATATTTATTTTTATTTAAGTTTACTCACATAAAAGTCGCTAGGAATAACCCAAGCCATCTATTAATTGAATAAATAAAAACTCTTGTTGAGTTTTTGTCTTTAAAATATTTTTGCAACCACTTTTACAATAATCTTTATGGGTGACGTTTTAAAACAGTGTCCTTGGACTTACATAAAGTAAACGCCAATAAAAACATTGAGCCACAAAAATACACAATCATTTTTGAATGCATAATAATGGAAAGCTTCTCCGAAGTAATTTTTACATCATCACTTAGGTCCAATTAGCTTTATCTACGATCAGGCCGGTTACCATTTGAACCCAATAAATTACATTAGACGAGCAAAAAATGTGTCGACTCACGAACCGCTGAGAGGTTTGTTCAAAAAAGGTTTTATTTTATCTATTTGAATTTTTAATGGATTCTGTATAACAGGTCTGAGTTATAATCACAATATATAGGTGAATCAATTGCTACTGGTTGTTAAGATTATTTAAGTAACTACCTACTGGTACTCTTAATTCTGTAGACTAGCTAAAATTTCCTAAAATACGAAAGACCTTGATTTGTTTGCAACAGAGTCTGATTTGGAGTAACATTTATAAATTACACTTCGTATGATTGACGTGTTTAGTCATCACGTCAGTCATGTAAAGAGATGTTGATTAAAACTGTGAAAACTAGGAAAATCAATTGCATAAAGGAATCAAAGGTCAATTACTCTAATTTGGACTTTGGTTCAAGTAAAATAAGGTATCGCATCGTATCGTATCGTATCATCGGTATCGTATTCGCATTTTAGCAAATTAAAGTCTTGCGAAACTATTATATCAGAGCAACTGGCTATGTTATTGATTTAAGTATTTGCATCTTCATCAATATATCAAGGATATTATTTAAAACAAACACGGTCTTCACAATAGACTCAAAATATTCACATTGTAATAAGGAACTTATTAAATTCACTAAATAGCTTGATAAGGAACTCGTTCACAACCGCGTGAGTAAATTAAAGACCGTAAAAAGAATACTTTAAACAGTAATAAGAAAGCGGCAGGGTAAGGTCCAATTCTACTGCGATTTAAGAACGGTAAGAATTATTTTTTTATTATTTAAGGACACAGCATAATCACATATTATTAAAATGTTCCATCGTCTTAAATAAAATTCTTAGATAAAAACGAGCGAGCCATACAGTTGTTATTTATTATGTATAACATCCGTCATTTCACGTAATAAGCAACATTAACATTATATTCTGAATTCGATTATTAAACTGCACACTTTAGAAACAACACTGTAGATCAAACCAACTCTAATGCCCTCTCTCGTTTTCGTCACACATACACACAAATTTGTGGGTGACAGCACCAACTTCTAGGAAAATGGGTTGGTACCATCTGACGGCTAACTCTACCAACGCGCACACTTATTGGTCAAATCAAATAGCACGCATTTTCCCGGCTTCCTGTTGCACGCTTTCACTAAATCACGTCCACAAATTGCAGGAAAGTAAATGGAAAGATGTTACGTATCAAAAACTGAAAAATTAAGTTAAAATTAGGTGATAGATCATGCAGTCTGCCATTGCAAAATAGCGTGAAAAGATTCTACGTTTTTTTACAAGATTTGAACTCAAAATAATGGAGTACATGGGGTACTATGGAGTACTTTAGGGTACTATAAGATACGAGTAGAGTCCGCTTACCGCTCCAGACTTGTCCACATCTGTAATGAAAAACAAAATCACTCTAAGGGCCTTTGTTACAACTGCGTGAACGGAAGCCAACGATTAGGTGTTTTGCTTCGCGATGAAAAGCCAAGGTGCAAATATTTCCTTACATTTTACAACGTGAAATGAAGGCAATTAGCCGGAAGCCATTGTAATGACTAGCAAATGTTTTTGCAATACGTAAAAAATAAACGTTGACACATAAAAAGATATACAAACATCAAAGACAAACAAACGTCAAATGCTCTTTAACATGGTGTAGGTTGTGTAAAAACTGTCATGTGTTAAACACGTGATTCTAGGTACCCTCAGATATGTTTAAGTACCTAAAGTCTTGTATGTACAATAATGTTGTTTAATTTAAATACTAGCTGCTGCCCGTGGCTTTGCACGCGTGATACCTACAAAAATTGCCTATGTCGCAATTTTCTTATTTTATACCCTAAGAGCGTGTAGAACTTTCTTACGGAAAAAAGTTTTGAAAACAAAAAAAAGAGTAATGAAATTGATTAAGTCGTTCTCAAGCTATGACGTGATCAAGGGAAATACAAATTTGTTTATATATATTACATATAATAAAAACAACTAGTGGTTGCCCACTAGTCAAAATTTGACGAAAATTAATTAACAGTTAATGTATTTTTTATGCATAATTAAAAAAAAATATTAGCATACTCCTTCTCTATGTAAACTATAAATATGTGTACGAAGTTTCATACTCCTCCGTCCGCGTAATTTTCGTAAAGAGGTGCAAAGTTTTTGCTTCTCGTATTAATATATAGATAACTAGCTGTCCCGTTCGCGACTTCATCCGCGCGCCGCGTTTACAATCCTGAACTGTCTATTTATTTTGAATTTTAAGTATCCAAACCAAGTTTCTAAGAAATCACACCACCCGTTAAAAAGTTCCCATACAAACTTTGACACCCCATTTTAACCCTTTGTAAGAGTTATTTTGAAAAATACTGAAACACGTGTTCATTTATTTTGTATTTTAATTATTCAAATCAAGTTTCAAGCACTTCGCACCACACGATAAAAAGTTTAATACATTCGTTTTCACCCCTTTTCACCCTCTTTGGGGTTGAAGGTTCAGCTTATATTAAAGCTACAGCGGTTTCGGCTCGGCGATGATGAATCAGCCAGTCAGTCAGGTTAAGCTCTTTTATGGGTATAGATATAAGATAGATTCTTTACATGTTCTGTAAAAAGATTTAGAAGAAATTAGACATAAATGGTTATTGCTAAAATTGTATTCAGAAGTACGATTTTAAGAACAATTTATATTTTTATGGGATTTTTTCCTGCAAGTAGACGCAGTACTCTACCTGCTTAGATAAGATTTACGCAGCGCTGGTTTCCAGTCTACACCATAGCTCCATTATATTTAAACCATTTTACACTGAGTATTTCTTTTGTTATTCACGAAACTTGATCAAATATTTGTGCAGCACACTGTCGGTGACAGTCATATTGTTAATAATTCATTGCGGCCGCAAATTACGATAAGTAAACAGCGACAGTCGCATGCTAACCCTGACATGTAGGTAACTCAGATATTCATGATCAGTCTAATATGTCAATGAATAAGGAGCTAGGAAAACCCCTTGCTTAATTCTTTGGATATCTTTTCTTTTGGCTTTAACTCAGTTAATCGACAATAAATTGAATAATAATAATAATAATAATGCTGGACATTCCACACAGCATCAACAGGCCTCAAAGTAAGCAGAGCTTGTGTTATGGATACCAAATGACTGATATACTACTTATACATATATTTTTTTGTAAAAACATTCATATTAAACACACAGACCCGAGACAATTACTTGCAGATCATACAAACATTTGTCCCGCGGCATATACAATAGATAGATACACAACTGGCTTGAAAATAGACACTTGGCAAAATAATAAGTCCATATATTTATAAGACCCTACATAACTCATACCCTATTCCTTATATTATATATATACCCTTTAGAATAAACTCTATATTCTATACACTATATTCTATATACTCATTATATTCTATACACACTATATTCGACGACCTCTGTGGCGCAGTGGACTAAGGTCCGGCTGAGACGCAGAAGGTTGCGGGTTCGATTCCCGCCGCGGGACAAATGTTTGTATGATCTGCAAGTATTTGTCTCGGGTCTGGGTGTTTCTATGTATAATATGTATGTATTTACAGAAAAAAAAAAAAGTATTTAAGTAGTATATCAGTCATGTGGTACACATAACACAAGCTCTGCTTACTTTGGGGCCAGATGATGCTGTGTGAAATGTCCGGTATTATTATTATTATTATTATTATTATTATATTCTATACTTAATACTATAAATTCGAAAGGTCTGTTTGTTTAACTTTTAAAACTATCATGGTTTTGAACATAATTTTCACTCAAAATGGGATACTTACCATGCTATGTGAGTTCTTTTGCTTTCATCGGGAAGCAGAAAAACTAAGAAAAACATATCATGGAAAATAATCTACCCATAGGTAGAGAGTTGGGACAGAAAAAGTTTGTTCTATGCATGTGTGATGATGAAAATTTGTAATGAGATTGTATCTTGAAAAAAAACGTAGGCTACTTTTCAGTACGTATCACTCTCAAGCCGCGGACAGACGCTAGTATTAAATATGTGAAAATATGGTGTGTGTGGTAAGACGTTTGTATGTGAACTAAACGTGTAAAGGTGCAGGCAGAAGCTAGTAAATAATAAAACGTGCTCTTGACCTGACTACGCATGTTCACATCCGTGAACAATCTAGTAAGGTCGCACCCAATACATCACAACACAGAACAACCTGCGATTACTGTAGGGTCAACGATATAAGTCAAGATAGAGCAGACTGTACCAACAGTAGCAGTATCAACACACGTAATACGTATGTATGAACCATCGGCTTAATGCGAACCTTTTATTTGATCGTAATTTCATCAGCTTCTAGAACTTTTATAACAGTACAACGTTTCCTTTATGATATAAGTTGCCGTTCTATAGTATACTATCATTTTAAAAACATGGAAATGTCATGGAAAAGGAATTGACAACTATAATGACCATAACACAACAATAGAGACAGCATTTCGCACACAGGCCACCTTTCCTGCCATTCCGCAGTTCCACTCTTTCTTCTTCTTCCTCCTTCCTTAATAAAAAATGGCATCTATCCAAATATGCAAACCATCAATGACATGACAGCTAATGATAGTTGCCGTTGACTTAATATGCTGGTCAAATCTTTGTCTCTTAACACCTTGGTCATGGACACATCACCGACGGTAAATATTATAAATTTTAAAGTTTGTGTGGTTGTTTGGTTATATGTTTATTTCTCAATAACAAAATAATTGCTCAATCGAATAGTACTAAAGATACACATGTGGACTAGGATTTACATACATACTTATTTTGATCTACGTGCTAAGTGGAGAAAACTATGGGCAGCAACTGTTATTCTATCGAGTTAATATTAAGAAAAAAATGTTTGTCTGTAAACTCGGTTTACGGACGATAATTTTACGTGATTGCGTTGCCTACGAGCCTAAACGGCACCACCAATGTTGACGTTGACCACCATCGTCACCACCATGGACGTACACCGCCGACTGCAGACCCCATGGCACGTACATTTATAAATGGCACGTATTGCCCTTTTTTGAATTACAAATATTTTACCAATATTAGCTGCTTTCCCCCAGAGAATTATGCCGTATGACATAACACTATGGAAGTAACTGAAATAAACTAGTCTAGCTGTAGCTTCATCAGTAAGCCACCGTATCGCACAAAATGCATATGCAGCGGAACTAAGCCTACCAGCAAGCGTTTCAATTTGTGGTCCCCACTGTAGTTTTGCATCAATATTAAGACCTAGGAAGATCGTGGAATTTACAAGATTCATTGCCTCTCCATTTATTTCAATGTCGTCCAACATTGAAATAAATGGAGAGGCTATGAATAACATTTGGCAAAGTGAATTTGATACATTTAGTTTTTTTGGAATTAAGCAAAAGATTATTTACAGTGAACCAGTTAAGAACTAACGATAAGGATTCATTTACGTTATCGCATATACTGGTTTTACCTCTATCAACTTTAAAAATTAAAGACGTATCGTCTGCAAATAAAACTATATCACAAATATTTTTTACAAAAAAAGGTAAATCATTAACGTATACTAGGAATAAAAAAGGGCTTAGTATCGATCCCTGAGGTACCCCTATATCAATAATTGATCCCAAAGACCTCTCACTACCCACGTCTACTTTCTGGACTCTATTGGATAGATAAGACTGTATGAGGTCAATCGCCCGGTTTTTAATGCCATAATATTTTAACTTTGTGATTAGGGTTGCATGACTCACACAGTCAAAGACCTTAGATAGATCGCAGAATACCCCAACTGCATCCTGTGACTTCTCCCAGGCCTCAAATATATGCTTTAAGAGCGCTATACCTGCATCAGCTGTTGATCGACCTTTAGTAAATCCGTATTGATTACTATGTAGCAGGCCGTTAACGTTAAAGTGGTATAAATACTGATTAAGAATTATTTTTTCAAAGATTTTACTTAAAGCAGGTAATATCGATATCGGTCTATAATTAGCAAGATCACTTTCACTTCCAGACTTAAACATAGGAATGAGTTTACTGTGTTTCATGAGATCGGGAAAAACTCCCTCGTCGATACATCTATTTAAAATATAAGCTAAACATGGTGCAATATCTAAGATAATGACACCCAGCACCTTTGTAGACATTCCTCAAAGATCTTCTGTATTTTTTATATTAATTAACTTGAATGCTTTTACAATACTAGCCTCGTTAATGTAGCTAAAACTAAACTCATTCTTACATTTTGCAACACTAGATTCTAATAAAACGGAAGCTCTGGAGGCTGAAGAGTTTAACGATTTGGTCACTATTTTTGGTATATCTGAGAAAAAAACTATCAAATACATTCGCAACATCCTGTTCTTTAGTCAAAATTGTACCATTTATATTTAGTTTGAACTGTATATTGCGAGCCCTTGATTAACCTGTTTCATTATTTATTAATTTCCAAGTTGCTTTTATTTTATTTGTTGAATTTTCTATTATTTTTCTCAAAAACAGTGACTTAGCCGCATGCCATTAAAGGCAGGCCCACGAAGCTGAACCACAGGGCTCCGCAGCGGATTAGGAAAGGATGGGTGTATTGGACAGTGGGTGGTGATATTGGGGAGAGGGGCATAGGATGAGGTTTTGGAGATTTGGGGTTTCGGGGACCCTCACTCTTTATCCAGGCTTGGGACTGGCTCTGAGAGCGGTTTGCTGTTTGGGGCAGCTGCTAAAACTCCTACGTTTTTACAAACGGCTGCCCCCGACAACCGACCGCCAACCGAGGCGAGTTTCTACTCGGACACATCGGTCGTTGGAATGGAAGAGAGATAGATGCATCAAAGGCCGAACGCTTAGGCCGATCGTGCCTCTCTATCGCTTGTTCCGCGCTCTCGTTTGAACTCTCGGCTCAGGTGAAATGTGGTAATGAGTCATGCTTTTTCGCAAAGTGCAGCCGTGAGTGCAGATTTATAAAACGTTTTAACGTCAATACGAAAACCATTTTGATATATTTGTTTAAACTGTTATAAAAAGCATGCCATCTTCGCTTGGTCTTTTTTACTCTGCGAACCACAGACAATGATTTATAGACATAAAGCCCGAGTGATTGCTTTGAATTGTTTGTTTGAAGCCTCAAATGTGCTACCAATAAACTGCGGGTCAGTAGAAAAAACCGTGTGTCGTGTGTTTGGCAGCCATTGTTCCATCGTGCTGGCGTACTATTACTACTGTATTTAAGGGCTATTGAATATTGGCGTATACTGACAGTCAAATAACCTTTCTCTTTTATTTCACAATTTGAAACTGATTGATGGTGTTCCAAATTTGAAGTAAGGTGACAATTATTTTTTTTCAAAATGGGCCAAATGAACATAATTTATTCTTCGTTTGTCATTTCATGACATAACATAGCACTAACATTTTTACTTGTGCTATGACTCCAAAGCACAAGTATGGACTATTGAGTTAAAAGTTTATTATGTTGCAATGTGATTTGAACGACGAAGAATCACTTGAAACTGGCAAAATTGACATTATTATGACACATGCCATTAACGAAGAAAAAGAAAGAATCCATCGCTACTATACCACAGCTTCCAGAACAGAAAAGAACATTGTATGCTGCGATGCACATCTTCATCGTCTTGCCTGAATTGTCTACTCGTATATTTGGGAACAAGATTTATCAATCTAACAAGTTTGGGATCAGCATAAGCATATACTAAGCCAAGTCAAAGTGCATTGACTGGCTTGTCAACTCAGCTGGTAGTAGCTCTGCCTTCTGCGCTGTAGGTTGAGGGTATGATTCCCTCCCGGGATAAACATTTGTGTGACAAACTTAGGTGTTTATTCTGTGTCTAGGTGTTATAAAGTATAAGTATATAATTTAACAGTCATGTTGTCCTACAAATTGCGCGGTACTTAATCCCGGTCCTACGCTCAAAAGTAGTAGTAAAGATTCTTGATATCCAATTTCAGAGCGTAGGACCGGGATAACGTACCACGCAATTTATAGGACAATATGACTGTTAAATTTTATAAATTTTGTTAAATTTTCATCCCGTGACCACGACAGAGTGTAAACCTGTCGAAACGTCGGGAAAAATAGGTAAATAAACGCGATAAATTTATAATAGTAGTAAGTATTTATAATAATGTGTTCTGATCGCGTAAGTTTAAAAAACTTTAAATTTTATAAATATTAACTAAGTAAAAATTAAATAATCAGCTGGTTAGTAATCATTTATGATGACCTCGTTATCGATACATGTTGGAAGGACTCTTTGATCAAACCATAGATTTAGTAGGACAAATATTTTTTCGAATAATTTAGATAATTATCTTGAGATTAAAAAAAAAAAACCAAAAAAAAATCAGTTCATAATTAATATTTGAAAATCATAAAATTGACATATTTATTCCTTGCTTCCTCTGTTAGCTACCACAATAGAGAGTTTCGTACAGGAAATTGTTGGGCGTCTCATCAAAATGAAGCTACTCACGGAAAATTAGCTTGATAGTAATCAAAATCAAAAATAGACCATGGATCCTAGACTATATTATTTATTTCACCAAAATGAATATATAAAAAAAGTTTTTTCAATTAGTCCATCGATTCATCGTGCAAACGTTCTCAAGTTATTACGGCACTTACGGCACCATAATCTACTTGGAAATAACCCTCTATTCACCTGAGGTAACACCCCTTTTTATTTAGCCATAAACTGTCAGAAATTTCCGTAGCAAAGTAGATTTACAATTTTAAATTGCAAGAGGCAATTTTACACCGAAATAGCTTTCAGTCCACGGTCTGTCCTACATTGCCTAAAACCATTTAGGCCACACAGCTGAAACTGTTACATAAACGGAGAATGTTCGTATTATAAGCTGAGCTACAAAACGGTTTACGAAAAGAGCAGCGCTACTTGTATGCCGTCACACCTGCTGTTCAATTTACGAAAAGTCGCAGATTATTTTTGACTTCGCAAAAGTACACCAGTATTTAAAAAACAAAAGGGTTCCCTGCTCTTACGGATTGAAACCAATTTTCAATTTCCTAGGTAAAATTGCTAGGTGAAAAAAAGCATGGAAGTCAATAGACAATCCTCATAAAAGTGCAGTTAAATCACAGTCAATACTTTTGACGTTGCAAAACTTCACCAGTACCTACAAAAAATAGGTTTCACTGCTCTTACGGATTGAAAGCAATTTTCTATTTTTTTCTAGGTAAAAAAGCAAGAAAATCAATCAATCCTTACAAAAGTGCAGCGAAAATAGACCTAATACAGAGCAATGGAGCTAAAACTCCATTACATCACACAAATGAAAAAGTTACAAATCGCCGACATCGTGCAACTCATGCCTCGGGTACGAGGAATGGCTTTGGTTAGCTTCAAACAATAAATTTTCTTTGGCTTCAATCTATTTAATTTCAATAACCCTGTAGTCTTTTTCGGAGCTGTTAATAGAATATGTTGTATAGAGCGCATTTCTGCAGGCTTTATACACCCAGAGTCGAATACTGACTCATTCGAAGTAAGTATCATAGTTACGTAACGTAGTTATTGATTTTTCAGCTAATT
Source organism: Lampropteryx suffumata (assembly GCA_948098915.1). NCBI lineage: Eukaryota > Metazoa > Arthropoda > Insecta > Lepidoptera > Geometridae > Lampropteryx > Lampropteryx suffumata. The sequence continues at coordinate 13,907,182 of OX402557.1, read as the reverse complement.
TTATATATTACCAGCGTACAGCGTTACAGTAAACAATTATAATAAAAATCATACGCCATTACTTCTAAGTTAAAACAAAGATACTTACTACTCACTTTTTAACCGACTTAAAAAAGGAGGAGGTTCTCAATTCGTCAGAATCTTATCTGTTTTCTTTTTGTATGTTCACTCAAAGACGCCTGAACCGATTTGGAAAATTCGTTTTTTGTTTCAAAGGGGTTTTTAAAAAAATTACAAAAATTGTATACATCGATGATATTTTTTACAAACATGAAGTCGGTTGTCTTTTTACTTCTTAAAAGGTAATTATTGAAGGAGCCTCGTAATTTCAAAACTTAAAATTTCCCACGAATAACTCCTATGGATATAGCCATATAAATCTCTTATCTTGCATCACGAGCTGTTTTTGTTGACCTTACAATTACTGATTGTGCAGAAATTCAATATTCTGTAGAACCATTTTATTTTAGGAATAGTTGCCTAACTATATGGATACTACGTTCATTCAATCAAGACTTTGACTCTCATTATCTTGATTAGCAAGATCAAGAGCGATGTAACTCCCCACGCCATACGAATCCAACTACAGCTCACGAAGGATTTGGTGATTGCTGTCAACTGATCATTATAGATCAATAAGCTCAACTTAACAGAAGCAATCACCACTGCTTGATCCCTGGTACACTAAAACTAATTCAGCTTTATTGTTTCAGCGGATAGACCCAATCCTTCCGTATCATCAGCTCTGATTGCTATAGCGTTTAATTGGCGCATTTCCCATACAGGTTGGTACAGTTAGATCACACAGTCCCGTGGGATAGTTATGTCAGTTGATAAAAAAATTGACAGACAATATAAATTAGGTAAGTTTTTGATTCTTCTTCCTTATTAATAGCATATTTCATAATGATTTTGCCAATTATTATAATAATTGCAAATATTATTAATAATTGCCGTACTAGCACTAAAACACCGTTCGTCATTTGTTACATTATATAAACAGCTTACTTTATATTTATAATAATTAAACGGAATTTTTTTCCTCAAATCACAAACATACCATTTTATAAATATTCATATCGAAGTCAAAAACTCGACGAGTAGCTTTATTTGAATTAATTCAACAAAACTAAAACCCGAAATAAATAGAGCAAAATCATTATCATTACATGTCATAGTATAGAACAAAGTCGCCTCCCGCTGTCTGTCTGTCCCGATGTATGCTTAGATCTTTAAAACTATGAAACGGATTTTGATACGGTTTTTTTTAAACAGATTTAGTAATTCAAGAGGAAGGTTTATATGTATAAAACATGCATAATATAGTAGAGAAACACTGATAATTTTAGAGGTTTCTTATGTGGTGTCGTAAATAAACACTTTTTTGCGCTTACATTGCAAACGCTGGCTGAACCCTACGAAATAGATCAAAATAATGTACTACAGTATTGTGCACCTTAAAAAGGTCTACACAAAAGTCCGCAATGGTATATGTCTATCTCTTAGTCTATGTTATTCTCTTAGAACGTTGTATATAAAGACATTCTGTGTTATATTTACTATCAGCATTGCACCCGTGCGAAGCCGGGGCGGGTCGCTAGTAAATAATATAAAAATGCAACCTTTGCTTCCCAAGACGGCCAAACATAATCTGTAACTGCTGTTTTTAAACACCGTAATGGGACAAAAACACAATATTTAAATAACACTTGTTATAGTCCACTTCAAGTTTATATATCGTTTATATATCAGCTTGACATTCAATTTTCTTCTTCTCTTCTTCAAATTATAGAAAAAACCAGTATTGTGTTAAGAAATAAGTAGGTACCTGGTTTTAATATGAGCGACTAATCCCGAGAGTGTGTATTTCGTGCCCAGAAATTAAAGCCATTGTTCTATGGAGTCACTGGTCCGTATAATGATGTCGTGTCGGGTCGTGAACGATGACTTGTAGCAAGTCATTGGTCATTAGATACACTACCCCATAGACATTTATATCTAAGCTGTACTTTACGATTGTAATGAACCAGCCATTTCAATCCCTCTGTGTTCAGATCGAGATACAAATCAAATAGCGGTATCGAAATCAACATTAATTGTTCAACCCGATTGTGATGCTATGAATACGATAGCACTTTTGAACCTTTCAAACAACGTTCAACTTTATATCTATGTAATAAAGGCTAAAGTTCCTTGCGTGTTCCTCGGTGAGATAGTTTAGCTGATCAGTAAGTATTGACCTGACTGTCTCATCAGAGTTTAATTCTTTTTAAATGAGCAAAAAAGGAACCAAATGGCTGTATCATGTTTCTTTAGAAGTAAACACTGGTTCGTTATTTGACGATTAGTTGTAAGTGGATACAATTGTAATCTTCCCATGTTTTTTTTGAGTTTTAAAGAATTCATGATGTGGCGTAAATTATCTTATGTCTATGTATTTCTATGCGAGCGAGTCTCTCTGTTTTGGCTTAGGCAAAAATCCTTTCGTCTGTCTGTCTGAACAACGTCCGAACTGCGTCCAGCCGGCGCCAGCGTCTGAAGGCGTCTGTCTGTTCTCCTATGCAGGTCGAATTTCTTAACCGATTCTCTTAAAATTTTGTTAGAAGGTTTTGTAACTATATAGGATTTTTTTTGTCGATTAAGTTTTTGGAAATTTTTCAATATAGCGGAGTTATGGGAATTGAAAACGAAAAAAAAGTTATATTTCAGTCATTTTGAAAAATGTTGGCGAGGTTTACAGCTCACAGAGCCACTAGTATGTATGTATTTACAATAGCCATGTATACTACTAAGTATCAGACATAGGTGTTTGTTCTGTGTCTGAGTGTTATAAAGTATCATAAGTAAAATTGGTTACTGATTAAATTGGTTTGACATTTAATACAATAACATAGCTCTTATAAATTAATTGAATTTCCTGTTATTTCATGTTTTAGTACGAAACCTCGTGACTGAATTTGAATCAATATGTAGCGTTTGAATTCTTAGCGCAAGTATAGACAATTTAATTAAAATTGTGTAAGTGGACTGTATTTTTCATATTAGGTATTTATTTTTACATTTTGACGACCTCAGTGGCGCAGTGGGCTTAGGTCCGGCTGAGACGCAAAAGGTTGCGTGTCCGATTCCCGCCGCGGGACAAATGTTTGTATGATATGTAAGTATTTGTCCCGGGGCTAAGTGTTTTTTAAAAGTAAAAATTTGAATGTATTTACAAAAATAACTATTTAGGTAATAATAGGTTGGGGAAAAAGTTTCTTCGCATTTTTAGAGCAACATAGCTTTGTGATTTGTACGAGGAGGAATTCAAGAAAAATATAGACAGTCATTCCGCGATAATGTAAAGAATAGTCATGACTTTTGATGAGATGATTGAACTATACAAAACCACTTGAAACTGGCAAAATTGTCATCAAGATAAATGCTATTGTGGAAAAAATAATAATAATAATGCCGGACATTTCACACAGCATCATCTAGCCCTCAATTAAGCAGAGCTTGTGTTATGGGTACCACATGACTGATATTACACTATAAAAAAAATTGCTTAAAAACTAAAGTAAGTACCTAGATTTTTATGTGAGGCAAACAGGTCCCCGTCTCAGCATGATGCTGTACCGAACCAATGGAGGATCGGGGCAGTGCTGATTTTGGGACTGAGCCTAAAGTGATGTGTGACATTACGAATACCAATCAATACACATACTATATTACATATCCTTACTAATATTATAAACGCGAAAGTTTGTATGTATGTTTGTTACTCTTTCACGCAAAAACTACTAAATGGATTTTAATGAAACTTTACAATAATATAGCTTATACATCAGAATAACACATAGGTTATAATTTATAAAGATATTGTGTGAATTGTCTAAAATATAACGATAAGTCTCAAGTACCTAGGAAAAAAATCTGCCATCTGCGAGCTATTCTGGTGTGAGCTGCAAAAACCGTTAGAATTACACGAAGTACTAATCCTGCGCAGACGAAGTCGCGGGCACCAGCTAGTACATAATAAATAATAGAACATATACATATACATTATAATTACATACACACATAAAGAAGATGCAATGTATACAGTATATAAAAACTTGTGTACTATATAAGTAATTATGTTTAATTATTTTTCGATTTTGTTTGCCTGCTTTGTACATCATTTGAAAACGCCCAAACGGTCCTAATTGAATATATGAACACATACATAGTCATGTGAAGCCGTAGCCTTAACTGCAGTAAGGCAAAGTCTCATAAACAACCATGTGTTATGAATATCCTTCGCGGCGACAAATAGGCGACATTAGCACGTGCTCCGTCGCGTGCAGCGGGCGGTAAGCGATAGCAGCAACTTGCTAGTGTTACGGATTTATAATAGGCACTCAACTGGTACAGAACTTTACACAAATTCATTTGTTATGTTATTCTTTACAAACTAAAATTAATGTAGTTTAACAGATATCTTCTATATCTATACAAGGCGATGTGTTTATGTATGTTGCCTGTAGACCTTGAAACGGCTGGAAATCTTCAGATTTGCCTAGCGGGTAATCCTGTAAAGTTTGGTAGCGATCGGATTACCAAAACTTTTTTTTTAAATCTATCAAATTTGGTATGGATATAGATTGTATCTTAGGAACGGCAATAGGCTACTTTTTATGTATCTATGTTTATGCGTGCGAAGCCGCGGGCAGAAGCTGGTAACAAATAACTGGTGGTCTAGTGGCCCCGTCTTCCGTTACTAAGGTCATGGGTTCGAATCCGATCATGCACCTCCGATTTTTCTGTTACAAATATATATGTAAAACCAGTTTCACATATACTTTTACGACTATTAGTCGTAAGAAGAAATACACCGGTGGTTTAATGGTACTGGCCCAGCCTTCCGTTCCTAAAGCCGTGGATTCGAATCCTGTTGTGGATCAATGGCTTTTTGTATTAGAAAAATATATGTATATTTCGAACACAAATATGTGCGCTGTAGCAGTACTTACTATCAAACAGTAATGGTACCAAGTGCACGAAAGGAGCCTCTGAGGTGCACTTAAATCCTCTCACCACACTAGTTTGAAATAACTAGTGACACAATAAGAACAAGTAGAACAATTATAACATAACATGGTTATTCACATAGTTTTCACAAAAAATTATTTGTTTTTCTTGTTCCCGATATTTCTGCACAGTTGCATGATAACGGGAGAAACAGTTTCTAAAACAAAAACATCTCAACAGAATCTGAAACAGGTCTGAAACTTTTATTACCAGAAATCGTTATTTGAAGCGGAAGTCAATAACACGTTATTTGACTTCCGCATTCCGCTGACAATACTGATATTAAGGTTGGTATACGTAAAAAATACCATAGCTAAATAAAAACATACTTTTATTACGCTTTCGTCTATAAAAAGAGCTATTATTATTCAACAAATATTATAAATCCGAAAGTTACTTTACCTGTCTGTCTGTTTGTTACGTTGTAACACCTAAACAGCTGAACCGATTTTGATGAATTTTGGTATAGTCCATCTATACCAAAATTCATCAAAATCGGTTCAGAACCTTTGAGAAGGACATAGCCTACTTTTTATGTAGGTATCACGCGTGCGAAGCCTTGGGCAGCAGCAAGTATTTAATATTTATTTATCATTATTTTAGAAAATAGAATAGAATATAGTTCATCGCACATTACAAATACTTTGAACTGTTATATGAAGCAATGTTTAGCTACACGGTAGTACAATGGGTGGTCTTCGCTAGATAAAAATCTCTGCCAGACAACCTTGGGGTGGATAGAACTCAATATAGCTGAATATGGGTTATTTTTAACCGACTTTATCAAATAGGAGGAGGTTCTCAATTAGTCGGAATCTTTTTTTTTTTTTTATTTATGTTCACCGATTACTCGAAAACGGCTGAGCCGATTTGGAAAATTCTTAATTTTTTTGAAGGGGTATACTTACATACAGGTCCCATATAAATTTTATTAAAATCGGTCGAGCTGAAAAATTAAAAATCAAAAAATTGTATACATCGATGATGTTTTTATGTACTTCGATACCTCGCTGTCTCAATGGAGCGTGCGTTTATTTGGCCTACCCATATTATATATATTCAAAATACACCTATTTTCCACTAAAAATGTATTATAGTCTCAAATTTCATTCAATGAAGTCGGTTTTCTTTTTAGTTTTTAAAACGTAATTACAGTCTATTATGAGCATTTTGACAAAACAAAGTGTAATATATCTTATGTTTATGGTATATTCTTTAAATCACACATCAGTAAATATATTGTTTGTATTAGTTGTCATCTCTATTAATTGTCATTAGAACGACAAAGACAGACGATACTTTAACGTCACGCTAGCTAGGTATGTTATTATACAATAGAGGGTTAGTCTCTTAATCTTAACGTAAAGATAACTTTGGATTTTGCGTTTTAGATTGGTAATAATTAATAACGACTGCCTCTGGGCTCATACTATCCACTTTCTATTTTTACCCGACTTCAAAAAAAGAGGAGGCTCTGGAGGTTTCAATTCGTCGGTTTTTTTTTTCACGGATTACTCAAAGACGCCTGAACCGATTTGTAAAATTCTTTGTTTCAGGTATACATCCCAGGTACTCTCATTTAAATTTTATTGAAATCGGTCGAGGGGTTTTTAAAATGTCATCAAAAATCTAAAAATTGTATACATCGGTGATGTTTTTACATTCAATGTAGTCTGTTCTGTTCATTTTCGTTCTAAAAACCTAATTATATTGTATCACGAAGTTTAGTTTTGAATATAAAGCGTTAAAATTAAAAGAAAGAAAGAAAAACATTTATATAGCACACACACTAAATAAAAGAGAAAACATTCGCGGAAAAAGACTATAAATAGAAAAACACAAAACCAAAAAATTAGCCCTTCCCGCGAACCAATCAACATTTTAATGTGGCTAAAAAGGTTCAATCTCAGCATGTGCTATTTCCAGGCACGGAAGTAGTATTAGTACGTACATTTACTTAAACATAAACATAGTCAGTGTCTAAGTAAACATACCCCTCCGTATTTACAAACCCTATTTTACTAGACACGGCCATTGCTCCAGTCCGCATTATCTTTGCCCAAAATACACCAAGCCTCATTTAATTTATCTCGTTTCCTTTTTAGCCAAATAAACCACACTCTACGTAATTAATTCGATTTTATGGCCGAGCTCGTGCCAGCTAACAAAATCTATTTCAGCCAAATCGGATTTCACAGAAACAATCCTTGTATTAATAATGTGTCATGGAAATATTTTAATGCGTTCGGTAGGTGTGATGTATGTATGTTACTATCCAAGTTTGGATCAGATGATTGTTGATATTCACTAAATAATCAAATTGATTAATCCCTCAACATTAACTTTTAACATTGCGTGTTGAATCATATATTTCTATCTATAATATGTATGTATTTACAAAAAAAAAAGTATATAAGTAGTATATCAGTCATGTGGTACCCATAACAATGAAATGAAATGAAATGAAATGTGAAATGTCCGGTATTATTATTATTATTATATAAAAGGTAGTCTTTTGAAGAAAGCTTATTATAATATAAGTGACTATATTATTGATAAGAATGCATGGCCTCGTGTCGCTCTGCCCTCAAACAGGTAATCGACACAATTGTAATGTATTAACTCTCTTGTATTAGTATTTTGTAGTTAAGGTAGTTATAAGATGGATCATGTAAAAAAGCGCTAGGACCAAGACGAGTTTCTTGCCAGTTCTTCTCGGGCTTGGGTTAGGATGAATTGGCATCTAAATTCACCTAGTATGTAAGACGTTTCAAAGTGTTTCTTGTGATTGTATTGAATAATGTATCTATTTGACTTGACGTGACCCAAGAGCTGTTCTAGCTAGGAGCTGGCTCCTATGTGGCCCAGCGTATTAGTATTGCCATTCAACATGGCAATGCCGCCAGTGTCTTGGGAACGATGCCCTCTGGCAGTGACCTGGATCAGTTGCGCTATCTAAAGATTGTTTTAAACAGTCCTTAGATAGCTCAACTGTTTCACATGTATTTTATATATATATATATTTATATATATATATGTATAAAAATAGAAATAAATGTAATTATGTCTTTATTTGCAGATTGAAAACTATATACGTTCTTACAATTTTGGCTTTATATATAAATATAGTTTATCAGTCATGTGGTACTCATAATACAAGCTTTGGTTATTTTGGGACCAGATGATGTTGTGTGAAATGTACGGCATTATTTATTTATTTATTGTCCACTATTTTTTGAATAAGTTTTTATTGTTAGCCTAACAATATGTGGTCATAATTTACTTGCAAATTTTAAAGTACAGTCAGCACAAACCTTTACACGAATTTCACATCTAAGTTGTAGTTTTTAGGTGTCTAGTGAATGTGTGTCTATATTATAATATACTTCGACTGTAACATTTAGACGAAATAAATAAAGCGAGACGCAGACGACCGCCACCCATGATCAGTCATCCATCTTCAATATTATAATGAGAATTTGCGATTTCCAATTACTTTTCGTTAATTAGCATCAAGAAAACAATAAAGGCAAAAATAAATCAACTTTTTTAGCATATTTTTTTAATTGGTTTGTTTTATTAAAAGCTACTGCCCGCGGCCTACCAAAATTCATCAAAATCGGTTCAGCGGTTTAGGCGTGAAAAAGTAACAGACAGACAGAGCTACTTTCGCATTTATATTATTGGTAAAGATATACAACATTACTTATAAACGCCTCTCAACTTGAACTCTGCCTAAACACTACTTAAGATTCGCCGTCACTATCTTACAAAAAGGATGGCACTATTTTAAACAGTGATTAGCTTTTGATAGAAAATGAGAGACGTTTATAAGCAAGATCACCTAAAAATAACATGCGAAATAAGCGTGCTCAGCTTAGTACATTAAATAAATAAACAAATACCTATCAACATAAGTACCTACTATAGTGTTCCTTTGTTTCTTATAATATATTTTTTTACATAACAAGCTACAATATTACAAGTTTACAATATTACAATATGAATGTAACAAGTAACATTCTCGGTGTTAAACGTACAGACCGCATACGCAACATAACTCTGCACTCCCAAATTGCTGCCGTAGCTCAAAATGTAGCAAAGCTTAAGTGGAGCTGGGTTGGTCATGTCTGTCGCATGCCGGATGAGCTGTGGGCCAAAATCACCACTCAGTGGAGCCCTGAGACAGCGAGACGCCGTGGTAGACCCAAAAAGAGATGGCGAAATGATCACGACACTTTTGACAGAGCTAGGGTTCAAATAACTCAAAACTGAGATGACTGGGGAGATTAAAGGCCTCCCGCCTTTGCCCAGCAGTGGGACACAATGGGGTAATCGTAATGGTAAGCTACAATATAATATAAATATTGTGTTACCTCCAGTGAATACTGTTATAGTTACCAGTGCAACAGCCGAGCAGTGATTATTTTAATTGTAATACAAAAAGGTCAAATACGAGATAATCGAATTTGCAAAGAGGATGTAGTAGCCAGTTGGTGTAAGAACAAAATAACAAAACGAGAGAGCAAATTTTAGAAAGAAAATTGGCATTAAAAATACTTCTATCCCAAACCATGGTAGATCTTGATCAATGTTTTCTTAATAGACACTCCCAAAAATCTTGAAATGCGTTTGAATGGCACTAAACAAAGTGTGCAAATATAATTCTAACCGCAAAGGAAAATCATCTCATTTATCATCAGCAACAATATGCACTCAACTACCTTCCCGTCATTAAAGACCCTCCGAATGAACCCTACATACGGAGCCCCACATAACCGGCATTACAGTTATAAATGACAAGGGAAGATAAAGTGACGGATTTGGGGAGCCAGAACCAGGCTTTGAGTACCTTGATAAAGGAAAAGATGTTTGACTCAGTAATTAATGTGGTTACAAAGATTCCCCTGTAATGTGTACTGGCATAGCAACTCCCAACAAATTGCTATGTCGTAATGTGGTGGCAAGTATGTTTTGGATTCGGTATTATCTACGAAAATGCTCAATTTTGGCCCTACGATTTTGCTCCTACTCGTGACGGGTACAATTTTTGAGTGAAATGCACTATGATTTCTACATAAACGACCGCGAAAAAAATGATAAACAGACTTTTAACAGAAGAGTTCCTATGACAAAACTTCTGAATGTATCTATTCAAAATAAAGCTATTTGAGCTCTTGAATAAATAAACTACGCTTATATAGAATAATTTTGGAGTTTGCGTACTTCCTATGTCATTTATTTACGCCTAAAGTTGCGCTAAAATCACTGTTGAAATACGAGTTTTCGGAGGCTTGTATCTTTCAAACCAATATTTTTTTTACGATTATGTATTCATACGAGCATAGATTATGACAAGACAAATTGATATCGCTATTAATTTTGGTTGTCCAACATCAGACAGTGAAGTGATCACCCTTCGACCTTTGAATGGAAAGATAATCAACTAGTACATTCTTAACTTCCTCAAATCAACTTAAGCAAAGCAATCAACTTATTGTTAATTGCAGTTACTATTTAAAACTTCTGCTTGCGCTCTTGCAAGTTTTATATCAGACAATTTTAACAGTTTTTGAAAACTTTTAAAAACCAGTACCGCATCGCCTGTTTTATATATTTTCAACCTTAGTTTTACCTTACAAGACGCTATGCAGTTTACGGTAGCAGTTTAAGCGTTTTTTACCAAAGGTCAGGTCCCGGATGATTTACTTCCCCGATATTACTTGGAGTCAGGTGGGTGGGACGGACGATGGAATTAAACTCCCGAAGGAAATATGGCCTTGTCCTGACAACGGACTTGGATAATAATGTGAAATTGCTGAAGATTGTACTATGTGCCTTGCTATTTTCAACTTGCAAGCTATAATAGGTCTGTGCACTATATTTGATTTCACTCATTTGCATTCCATTGCCATCATTCTCCAATTTTTGGATGATGAATCAGGTACTTCCTCGTGCTCCTACTAAATACTCCTACTGATAAGAGCACCGGGACACCCATGTCCTGATGCTCCTACTGCAAAAGATCGGTTTGGATCTGATGAGCATTTTTATTACAAACCATTTGGTTAGGTTATGTTATTCACCAGAAGAATAATAGATCTTTATTCATTATCTTAGAGCTAAGTGTTACAATACGGAAAATAATATTTATTATTATAAATTAAGGAGATTCTCGAGAGATTTTGATTGTAGTTTTTTTTTTATTCTGTACTTAAGTGTACTAATTGCATACAAGGTCACGATAGGAGCATAAGGACATATTGGTCCTCATGCTCCTACCAGTAGGAGAACCGAGTAGGAGCAAGTGGAAACGGTCGATGAATCAGACTTAGTTTTTAACGATTTTGATTTATTTTATACCAGATGACCCGGTAACTTCGTACCGCTCTAAATTTATTTGATAGTAAACCAACCCAGTATTGAGCAAACAAAGCAAAAAAATATTCAAATCGGTCGACCCGTTTTCGGGATTTTGCGAGACTAACGCACGGCATTCGTTTTTTTTATATAAAGAGAGATAGACAGCATTCCATGGAAAGTACTTTACCTAGAAAAGATTAGTAAGCTCATTATTAATATTAAAAAATCATGAGAATCTTTTCTAAAATAAAGAAATCATAATCTTCATTTTTACTCAACAAAAATACCAAAAAACTTAAAATGTTACGGCAAAACAGAGCAACGGAAAGGCGAAACAATTCCGCTTTATAGCTTCCGCCCCGCGCATTATGAAAATGAAGTTTTTATGTTCGAAGTACCTTCGGCATTCTTCGGATTTCGCTTCGAATTAACACCGAACGTTTATGATTTATATCCTTCGAGTTTACGACTTTACGACTGTTGAATCATAAAGTGAATGAGTAAACAGTCGCTCTCTCTTAGCCAGTGGCAAGACTCACTAAAAATCTGAAAAATGAGGAATGCTTTAAGGAGATATCCTTAAATTATATAGTGGCAGTAGTAATGGAACCTCAGCTTAATTATTTACACTAGATACCCATTTTTTTTCTTAACCTGTCATCTCCCACAGCTTGGCAAAGGTCCTTTAACTTCCTCTCTTTGCGCTTCAAGGCCACAGTTTTTGGCTCGAATGCATCCAGAAATCCATTATGCTAAAAAAACGAGTTATCAATCACTTTACTTGACAGTTATTGAGATTTTTTAGATAAGAGTCTAGGCCTAATTAGACACAGACTTTAAGTAGATACCATAAAAGTTCAAAGTAATTTTTGTAAAACATCAAATTCTTAAATATATATATTGGTGTACAAAACACAACAGCATCTAGCTTCAAACTAAGTATAGCTTGTACCATGTTTGATGATTGATAAAATGCCAAAATATTGTTAAATACATTATGTTACTTTTTTGACGACCGCTGTGGCGCAGTGGGCTAAGGTGTGGTTGAGACGCAGAAGGTTGCGGGTTCGATCCCCGCCGCGGGACAGATGTTTGTATGATTGGCAGTATTTGTCTTGTGTCTGGGTGTTTCTGTGTATAATATGTAATGTATTTATGTATCAGTCATGTGGTACCCATAACACAAGCTCTGCTTACTTTGGAGCCAAATGATGCTGTGCGTAATGTCCGGTATTATTTATTATTTTATAACACAGACCCAGAATACACATCAATATTAAATAAATAAATAAACAAATATTGCTGGATAATGCACACAACACCATCTAGTCCCAAACTAAGCATAGCTTGTATTATCAATCCGTGATGGGATATTGTATTTCCATCTGGGGTGGAGCAGCAAAAACGAAATTCATCGAAATAGAAAGAGCTCAACGTGTACTAATTAAAGTAATGTATTTTAAATCATACAGATTCTCAACGAATATGCTTTATTCTATGACGCAACTATTGTCTATCAGACGTTTATACATCCTACAAGTGGTTCTAAGAATGCACAAAACTCTAGCTTACAATCCTAACATCGTAAATCGTAGACGAAAAGACAAGGTCGCAAATACTATTGAAACGAAAACTTCATTTGCCCGTAACCAGTATGCAATCCAATCTGCCCACTTATATAACGTAATGATTAAAAAACTAAATATTTACCATTTGCCATATTATGAAAGTAAAAAAGTCCTGACTGGCTGCAGACAAAAAGCTACGAGGACACGGAAGCGCTACTACATGCTATTACCTAACACCATTGGTACCTATTAGCATACTTTTACCTAGTAGACACCAAACTACTCCCTAACCCCTCTATTCAATGACACACACACACACACACACACACACACACACACACACACACACATACACACACACACACACACGTTCTCACTCACACTCAAATACATATAGCACAGCAAACAAACACACACAGGCATTATATCCACTAGTTTACTTATACTTTTTATCTATATTTGTTTAATATAAAATATCTATCTAAATTTTGAAAATTAATAAAATAGGTAAAATATATGTTTCTGTTAATTAACTAAAGCCATTAGTTTTATAGTACCTAACCAATCTATAACTTTAATAGTATGGCTATGGAAGAGCGGGATCTTCTAACACAAGTATTCTATACTAAAAAGAAGATCTCAACCTTAGTTATTAATATTGTAAACATGTTTTTTCTATTTCTATTATGGTGACTAGGTGACTGATAGAATACTTATATATTTTTAAATACATACTTATGACATTTTATAACACCCAGACACAGAAAAAACACCTATGTTCTTCACACAAATGCGAGGAGAATCCTGGGAGGGAATCGAACCCTAAACCTACAGTGCAGAAGGTAGATAATAATAATAATAATACCGGACATTTCACACAGCATCATCTGGCCCCGAAGTAAGCAGAGCTTGTGTTATGGGTACCACATGACTATTATACTACTTATATACTTTTTTTTTGTAAATACATACATATTATACATAGAAACACCCAGACCCGTATTAATAACACAAATGCCCTAGAAGGGAATTGTACTCTCATCTTACAGCGTAGAAGGAGTCATATGGAACTTCTATGAAGCTCTAACAATATAACAAATTCTTGTTGAAAGCTGTATTTGAATTTTTTGAAAAATATTATAAACAGGCTTGTTCATAAAACTCTAAGACTCAAAAGTTCTGATAATTGATCCTAAGCTATCTTAAGTCTTATTAAAACAACAAACTTGACGAGTAAGTGCAAGAGGGTTGTTAAAATTTTACTCTTCTGTTGTCACAAGTTGTGTCGATCAAGTACATTAAAAGGATTAAAGTGTGTGTCAGAGGCTTCTTTCGTGCTCTTGGCACATTTCTTCAAAATTTTTAGGTTCTACGACATACATTTTGTAACCGACTCGTTTATTCGTTTGTATTAGTGATATTTCTTCGGTTCCACCAGACTTGTAGCACTCTAATATGACCCGTATTTATATTAGACGAGAATCGCTACCTTGCCGTAACACAGTTCTCAACTAGCACGGAAGGTAAGATCCTTTACTATATACCTACCGGCAATACTTACCTACTTCTAACAACTTTATGTTATTTTAGTTTTTCTTTGTCCACACCTACTGTTTTTTATGTTTTTGTTTAAAATAAAATTAATCTCATTCTTATTCTTAAAACCTATTCGGTATATTGAAATATTGTATACCTAATATTTATGTATTTACAAAAAAAATATAAGTATATAAGTAGTATATCAGTCATGTGGTACCCATAACACAAACTCTGCTTACTTTATTCTTGTATTGCTTTATTGCTTACGACATACCTCATGACGTTTTTCTTTACCGTTTGAGAGTACGGGTATAGCGCAAATACATATTTCTAACAAAAAAATGGTTGTCTGTAAAGTCGGTTTATGGACGATAATTTTACGTGATAACTTCATAAGAAAACATTGATGAAAAATTGCATACCTTTAACCTTTTAAGATGCGTCACAAGCCGAACGCTTAGGCCGATCTGGCCTTTCTATCGCTTGTTCCACGCTCAGGAAGAACGTAGCAATTTTTCATGCGTGCAGCGGACGTTCATTTATATGACGTTATCACGTCAAAATCCATCGATGCACGACCGGATTCGAACCCTCGGCCTTATATATATGTAGGATCGGAAGACGGGGTCACTACCACTAGACCACAGTGCTCTGTTAAAATATGAAATACCCACGCAATTACATAAACCCCTCTAAAGGTTGGTACTACGCACGTAAATAAAACAAAAAATCTTAATTGCTACCGAGTTATTAAAACAATTGTATGACTACTGGTAAGTACGCCAACCATCGCGATTAAAATTACTTTGTAAAAATGTTACAGGAAGGGTATTAAAGTCCCTGTGACTGTTAAATGATAAAATAACTCTCCCACAGTCTGACGCCTAGGAATCTCTCTAATTGTGGAGACATAAACCGTGCTACGCTCGCAAATAGCGAACTTCACCTGGGTTTCGTTTCAATTATCTTTTTATCAAGAGATCGTTGGAAATTATTGTTTCTAGTAATGTTAAACTTAGGCCGGTGGATGGGTATCCAATTGAAGGGTGGGTTTGACTACCTATTAAAAATAATAATAATAGTTGTTATAATAATAATAATGCCGAACATTTCACACATCAACATCTGTCCCATAGTAAGCAGAGCTTGTGTTATGGGTACCACCGGACTGATATACTACTTATATACTTTTTTTTATAACTACATACAAATTATACATAGAAAAACCGAGACAAATACTTGCATATCATTCAAACATTTGTCTCGAGGCGGCAATCGAGCCAGCAATCTTCTGCGTTCTGCAGGCTTTGTTCCACTATGCCACAGAGGTCGTAATGCATGTTCTGCTAACATTCGATGCTATATTAGGTACCCGGAATTTTTTACTACGACGGAAATATTTTCAGTGTAGAACAACGTATGTGTTTGCTTTGGATTTTCTGGAGTGAGGTTGTAAATGATTTACAAAATATCTTATTATCTGTGGTTGAAGTTATTAAGTTCCTGTAGTAGGAAAAATGTAAATTTTTCCAGTGTCAAGTGTTTATATTTGTCAATTTGTTTGTTAATAAAGTCTTAGTCAATGGTCAATTGTCAATTCTAAACGTCATCGCGGAATGGCCATCTAGAACTTTCTTGGGATGCTTTGTCATTCAAATCACATTGCACCATAATACACATATAATTAAATTATCCAATACTTGTCCTATGTAATCACAATTTATCCATTAAAATTCCGCTAAGATATAAAAATAATAACATAATAATAATAATAATAAAATAATAAAACATGTAATAAAACGAGTAAAAAATATTAAATTAGCAGAGGTACGTCACTTCATGAAATGACAAACGGCGAATCAAAGCCCTGTACTTCTCGTAGTTTAATGGGGTTGTAATGAGGCAAAATGATGAGCTCACGTCACTTTTTGACTAATTGCCGTATCACACGATAAGGCCATTTAAAACTGGCTGAAAATCTACCTTCATTATTCTTCGCCAATTTCCAGAATTGCTGTTATTTGAAAACCGCTAGCATTTGTCCGACGTTACTATTTGTACGTAGTAATTGGCGGTGCCGCACGCGATGCGATGTCAAGTGACAGCGAATTTGCCGCTTCTCGCAAATTGCTGCCAACTGCAATAGCAGCCGTTATTTGGTGCCTGGTACACAACTTTGTATACATAGTTGGTCTTCTCTACCTCTGCTTGTCTGGTTAGTAGTAACTTTATTTCCTCACAGTAACCATCTTAGTCAAAAAATAAAAGTGTACGGGTTTACACCGAATACAGCAATTATGCATTTTTGTCTTGCAAGGGAATATGCAATATCGCCAGAGCAAACCAGTGCGTTACCATCTGCCGACCCGGGATCGCGTTACTCATAACCATCTCACCATACATATCATTTTATACCATTCATATTATTAACGATCTTAGTCTTGTAATCAGTTTAATACATCTAATAACCATTTGTGTACCGGTGTGAAGCTCATATTGAGCTAAAACTATATATAGTGAACTCTGGACTTCTCATTTTGTCTCCACACCAAATACCAACCACCAATAAATAAGAAGCTTAGGACTTCCACTATTAGTCATAGCTTTTTACAAAAAGAAATCGGTCAAGTGCGAAAGTCGCTTTTGAGGATACTGTACCTACCTACTTCAGGTTTCAGCGTCATGGTTCTTTTAGAATCGGTTACTAATACTAGTTCAATTTTCGATTACTATTACTAACGCACCGAGTGATATTTTTAATTTTGTAATTACACAGTACGGCTAGTGCACCAGTTTAAAGTCGCTCAGCGAGCTATGGAACGAGCTTTGCTCGGGGTTTCTTTGAAGGATAGAATCCGGAACGAGACTATCCGACATAGAACTAAAATTGTCGACATAGCTCGACTTAGTAAGCTGACGTGACAGTGGGCTGGCCATATCTGCAGAAGAACCGATAACCGTTGGGGTAAACGAGTTCTTGAGTGGAGACCGCGGCTTGGTAAACGTAGTGTAGAACGCCCTCCGGCAAGGTGATGATCTACGAAAGGCTGCCGGTAGAAGCTGGATGCGTCGAACTGAAGACAGGGCGCAATGGCGCTCATTAGGGGAGGCCTATGTCCAGCAGTAAACTGCTATGGGCTGATGATGATGATGAATTACAAAAATAAATACATATTACAAAGTACAAATTATCGGTTATCGGATTTCTTCTTTAATTTTGCTGTGGGACCTTGCTTCTTGCCAAATTTCATGATCCTAGATCAACGGGAAGTACCCCATAGGTTTTGATTTCGAAACAATCGGCATAAATTACCGTATATTTTTATTACGTTGACTTAGAATTTCATTTTTTTAAAGCTTCATGAGGACCGTAAATTTCAGTATTTGATATTAATTTTACATCGATACTAAACGCATTCCTAAGCAAAGAGTTTTGACACACAGATAGACAGACAGAAGGACAACGAAGTGATCATATAAGGGTTATTTTTTTCTTTTTGAGGTACAAAACCCTAAAAAACAAACAGATATGTTCACGACAGTTATTCCCGGGTTCAGTAGACACCTCCTCAGGTCTTTGAGGGTATATTAGAGCACGACCAAATGCATTGCACCGTATATAGTCGATAGAGATTATAGAAAAAAACATTTTATATTTGGAATGTGTGTTTTTCTCCTTATTTTCTTTCCGTTTCCTACCAACTTAAGAGTATTGACTGTTATTGACTATTGTTCTTTATCTTTAATCTTTTTTTCTTGTATTGTTTCTTTTATGTTTTACTAGCTGGAACCCCCGCGACTTCGCCCGCGCGAATGTTCGAGAAACCATCGAGTTGATATTATAGTATTATTCATATCAAGTTTCAAGCAAATCACACCACGCGTTAAAAAGTTTATACATTAGTTTTCACCCCTTTCACCCTCTTAGGGGTTGAATTTCTAAAAATCCCGCCTTAGTGAGTGGATTTTGCTGTTACAGGAAGCTAACTTCAAAATTTCAGCTTTCTAGCTTCAGCGGTTTCGGCTCGGCGATGATGAATCAGTCAGTCACTTTTATATGTATAGATATTCTTTTGTATATCCGTTGAATTCGAATTTCAATATTGTATTTTAGTTAATTTGACATAATTATATTTATTTTAGTTTTTACTGCACTTATTGTAGGTACAAATTAATTGCAATTATGATGGTACACGACGACAGTGCGTCACCAAAGTGCCGATGCGCATATTAACGCGACGTCACGGAAGACCAGCGTTATAGGAGCGTAGCGTTATAACCGCTACTATAACACGTGCTGAGTGACTACCGATTTTGCGTTCAATTTACTTACCAACTTCTTTATACTTATTTAATACTTATAAGTACTTATATGATATCAGAATGTGACACAAAATAAATTTTCTTTCCTTCTTTTAATGACGTCAATCTAGAGTGGACCAGTTATTACTCAAAGCCTGTGGCTAGTTGCCTGCTTTTAGTGACATAATATCACTGAATTTAAAAATGCAATGTTGCAGTATATGTTCTGTAAAAATAATATAGATAATTATTGTGCATAGAATGTGTATTTTTAGAATAACATACATTATTCGTAGGCATGTTTGAAATATTAATAATAACAATAATAATAAATAAATAATGCCGGACATGTCACACAGCATCATCTGGCCTCAAAGTAAGCAGAGCTTGAGTTATGGGTACCACACGACTGATATACTACTTATATTCGTTTTTTCGTTTTGAAATACCTACATATTATATAAAGAAATTCCTAGACCCGACACAAATACGTGCAGATAACACAAACATTTGTCCCGCGGCGGGAATCGAACCCGCAACATTTTGCGTCTCATATTATAATTGACATAAAGATCTTTGTCTAGTTTTATAAAGTGGTCGCATTATTCAATAAAACAAATGACAAGAGTTGGTTACAAAACAAGAAGCCTGATTAATTTTATTTGTTTAGTCATAAAAAAAATATTTACAACAGTTTCTATTCGCAGATGTTTTTAATAATCTTACGGAAGATGATACGTATAATTTTCAAATAAAAACGTCATTGAATTAAATTAACTTATCAAATATACTCAAGTATATCCAAGTGTCTAATGTTCTGATGGACGAATATATATAATTGTTTATAAAACATAGAATTTTAATATATGTCTAATAAACTTCACCTATAAAATATCTGAGATGTAATAAAAAGATTTAATAACTTTTCAATTTATTCCAACACGGCTTTCGTTACCTCACAATGTGGAATTAAGGTACTGTTTTACTTAATGGTGTTTTAATGGTTCCATAAATTTGAGGTGAATCTCAACAGGCATAACTGTTGTGTGTAATTTAATTAGGGGTTAATCATAAAACTGAGCTATTAAGTAAAAATAAGGGTGAATGCAACATAAAAACCAATTACTATCTGATTCTATCTGAATGCCTGAGGTTTTGTGAGAAGACTGTTTGAATGTGTATTTATTAACTACACTCGTGAGCAACCGAATCGAATCACCCCTACAAAATTTACAAAGTGTAACTTTTTTCCAAAATGACCTGAGTAATGCATATAGAATATATTTTTTTTTGAAAGCTTGATCTTTAAGCTTCAAAATTACACCATTATTTTGAAAATCTACACAGTATTTTTTTAATTAATCAGTTTTGAATGGAAACACAACAAAAGTGAAGTTAATTTAAGTTAACATAGGGCTAATCAAAATTAAAATAAAACAGAAAATTTATGTTTAATACTCTTCATTTATTTAATCAATATTTGGTGTTGCCTCCTCTAGCTCTAATAACACTTTGAAGGCGGTTTTTCATTGATTTAATAAGTTTTTTAATCAGTTCTTGAGGTAGCCTTTCCCACTCCTCTTCCAGCGCTATCTTTAGCTCTGCGATGCTTGTAGGCGCCGGATTTCTGGCTCGTACCCTCCGTTTGAGTTGGTCCCATACATGCTCAATCGGATTGAGATCAGGACTTAATGCTGGCCAGTCCATGGTCCGAATGCCAACTTCATCCATGAACTGACGAGTGATTCGTGCTGTATGACACCGGGCATTGTCATGCATTAACAGAAAGCCGTCCTCGATGAAGCCTTCATAAGGCAAGACATGATCCAGAAGAATGTCTTCCACATATCGCGCAGCAGTCAGACCGCCTCCTCGGCCTCCACCAGGGATGAAAACGAGCTCCGTTTTTCCTTCCAGCGAAATGCCCGCCCACATCATACACGAACCACCCCCGTAGGACACGGTTTTGGCAAAACAGCACTGCGCAAACCGCTCGCCTGGGCGCCTGTAGACCCGAGCTCTCCTATCACTGCCATGTAGACACACTCTGGTTTCGTCAGTGAACAGGACTGACCGCCATTGCTCAGCACTCCAATTAATGTGTTCGCGAGCAAATTCAAGGCGCGCTTGTCGGTGAGCTGTGGTCAATTTTGGGCCTCTGGCAGGCCGTCTTGGAACGAGGTTAGCTTCTTTTAATCTTCTTCTGATTGTCCATTGACTGACAGACACTCCTCGAACTTCTCTCAGCTGCTGCTGGACAGAAACACCGGTAAGATGGCGGTTTCTGAGACTCGTCGAAACGATAAAACGGTCGTCTCTCTCAGATGTTACCCGGCGCCGACTGGTATCTGGCGTCCTGGAGTAAGAACCAGTCTCTTGGAATCTTCTGTACACCCTAAACACAGCAGATTGACTCAGGTTTAGTCGACGAGCGACTTCTCGCTGGCTGAGATCCTGTTGCAGCAAAGCAACAACTTGAGCGGCTATTTCTGGTGTTGTATCCATAGTGGTTGTGAATCGGCGATCGTAACTTGCGTAGGTGTGTTCAGGTCAACGTCTGATGAGCGACTGATAAGTGTGCACTGCTTGCACGGGGGTTTTATAGGGGGTTGGAACGCGCCCGCACAGCTACTGCACAAAGCGCATTTTTGATGCTTGCACTGATACAGCGCTATTTTAAAAAGAACTGAACAAATTTAAATGATAGTAGTGTTATTTTAAAGCCTAAAAATTAAGCTTCCAAAAAATATACTATTTTATATGCATTACTAAAGTCATTTTGGAAAAAAGTTACATTTTGTAAATTTTGTAGGGGTGATTCGATTCGGTTGCTCACGAGTGTAGTACGAACATGTCAATAACACTAATGAAAAAAAAAATAACAATAATAAAAACCTTAAATAATAATACAAGTTAATACCTACATGCTTACTTTACTCAAAGTCAAAGGCAAAAGATGATTTATTCAATACAATCACAAGGATCACTTTGAAACGTCTTACATACTAAGTGAATTTAGGTGCCAATTCATCCTAACCCAAGCTCGAGAAGAATTAGCTAGAAACTCGTCTTGATCCTAGCGCTTTTTTATATGATCCATCTTATAACTACCTTAACTACGAAATACTAATACAAGAGAGTTTACAAATTTCAAGTGTGTCGGTTAACTGTCTGACGGCAGAGCGACATTAGTTCATGCATTCTTATCAATAATATAGTCATCTATATTATAGTAAGCTTTCTTCAAAAGACTACCTTTAATGTATGCTTTAAATTTTTTAATAGGTAGTTTAGTAGTAGTAGTTTACTACCAGTTATTATTTTTATTTTTCTATCTCTACGTAGGTATTGTTTTTGTCTTGGCTATTTTTATATTGTTATTGAACCTTACAATTGCAACATGAAATTTATAATAAGCTTGTCATTTTTTTAACCTTGACATCTTCTAACTTGACTTTTATTATCATTTCATCATATCATCTTTTTTTTTAATTAGTGTTAATAACATTTTCGTACTAATTAATAAATAAATTTTAAGGTATTATTTATTCAGAGAAATAATAACAGAAATGTACAGAATAATATACAATAATATAAAATACACGTGAAATAGTTGCGCTATCTAAGGACTGTTTAAAACGATCTATAGATAGCTCAACTGATCCAGATCACTGCCAGAGGGTAGCGTTCCCAAGATACTGGCAGCATTGCCACGTTGTTAGTCGTAAGTAGAAATACACACGTGGTCTGGTTGTACAGGCCTTGCCTTCTAATGTTGTTGCTAATGTCGTGGGTTCGAATCCTGTCGAGCGCCAAAAGCTTTTTCTGTTCGAAAAAAATGAATATTTAATTTCTATAGAACCAGTATGAATTCATCCACTCCCTGCGCACACGTAAATATTTTTTATGTCCAATTGCTACCACTTAACACATACTCATTGACGATCAAAAAGTGTTCGGTGTCGGCAACTGGTAACTAAAAGTCTTCAGTTGAAGACACAAGCAACATTAACAAATTTCCTTACAATTGCACTGACGGAAAACAAGCAACGAATGGTACCAGTGGCCAGTAGTAGCAACAATCGACTGTATCCGATCACCGATCACCATTTTATAACATCCAGGCAGAGAACAAAAGTCTATGTGTTTATCAAATGTTTGTCCTGGTCAATCAAACCAGCAACCTACAGCACAGATGTTCTTGAAACTTTAGAAAAATATTTTTTTGACAGTTCCTTATAAAAGTAGTACCTAATAATAAATATTGATGGACAATCAACCAACACTATCTAGATCCCAAACTAAGCATATATTATAACTATGGGAACGAGATGACTGATAGAATACTTATACGTTTTTTAATACCCATACATAGCACACAGACAAAAAAAATAAAACACTTACATTCTAAGTACTAGTCTTACTAAGTACTTGACATTCCACACAATATCATCTAGCCTCAAAGCAAACAGAGTTTGTGTTATGAGAACAACATGACTGATATACAACTTAGGATTTTTTTTGTAAATACATACATATTATACATACACACCCCCAGACCCGAGACAAATACTTGCAGATTATACAAACATTTGTCGCAACCTTCTGCATATCACCCGTGCTTTAACAATGCGCCACAGAAGTCGCAATTAAGGAAATGCTGTCACAAAACATACTCCTATTTATCGATCTGATTTTGAGATTTGTATTAAAATATGGGCTTCAGTCGCGTCTGATGTTTGTTTCGACTTTTTACGTCGTCTCTCAGTCAAAATATCACGTATTTCTCAAGATAAGTATGATGTATGCCTTCGCTTAAAGTTTCATGTGTTTTAAATTCATGAATACTTCTCGGTAACTAGGTTACCTGGATGTTTACCTAGCAACTTCGCCTTCGAAGTTTGCGATTAGATTTGTTTGAAAGTTAATATGTCTAACGTGGTAAGATTTAGAACTTTGTCTGACCAATATATCAGCTCAGATGGTCTGCTCTGCTTTCTGCGCTGTAGGTTGAGGGTTTCATTCCCTTCCAGAACAATCATTTGTGTGTATATAGGTGTTTGTTCTGTGTCTGCATGTTATAAAGTATCATATGAATGTATTTAAAAATATATAAGTACTAGCTGTTACCCGCGACTTCGTACTGTTATATGAGATTTGGGCTGAGTCTTTTTAAAAAAACTAAATTTTAAAATACACTTTTTATTTTACTTATTTAATTAAAATAGAAATAGAAATAATTATTGATTTGATTTTATTGAAATGGTAATTGGAAATGGAAATTGAATTTGGAAGACGAGTGGCTCATTTGAGAGCTTGATCCGAACTGATTAATATTCAAGCTAAAAGTGCCTACTGGGCGGTTTTAGCTTGCTTATTTTACAAATTAGATTACAGTAGAGGGTTATAACAACCCCCCGTTTAGGTAAAAACGTATGGTACTAAAGTACCCAGGTTTTTAATTAATTCTAATTCGAGGTGGAGAATTTGATTGGGAATCAAGATTCTCTGAATTATTTTCAAGTTGTGTTGGTCTGAACTTATCATAAAAAGTTAAACATTTCTTATTACAAAAATAATAGATAACAAACATTATGAATAAGATTACAAATATGTATGAAACTAGGGAATGTGGTGTTAATTGTGGAACAGACTCATTTTCCAATTTAAGTTTTTCAATTATATCTAACATGTTTTCAGCTTTATCATTTAATTCGTTTAAGTTATTGGTATTTAATTTAGATATTCGAATTGAAGTTTCAGTATAATTTAATCTTTTAAATTTATTCAGATTGCAACATGTATCATTTATCAAATTAAAATCGGAATGAACATGACTAAACTGATATTTAGGGTGAGTTTTTCCAATTAACTTCACATCCTTACAAAATCCAATACAGTTTGGTTTTAAAGATAAGATGCCAGTTCCTAAAATAGTATGCTCTGAAATTTCATTATAACATTCAATATTTAATTTTGTTGGTTCTGATTGTGTAAACATCCATCTGTTATTTCCTAAGGATTGCCAGATATTAATATGTCCGTATAGGAAATTCGTTTTACATTGTTCCGGAAGTGAGTTCAGGACTCTGGTCATGATTTCCGTTTCACAAATAGGATAATTTTGGACACTAAAGACATCTATTTGTTTGCACAGGTACATTTCGTTGTTGATAGTTTTACAATCGTCGACATTGTTTAATGTTACATATTTAGACTTATCTTCATTAAGTAGAGCTACATAAGATGTAGTAGGTATTATCAGCGCATAAGATTTATGCGTAGTTGCATTGTGAGGAACTGGTACTGGGATGTTTTTATACAGGTTAAAGCTACCTATAGATACCAAAGGAATCTTAAGAGTAAAAATTAACTTATTATCTAAAATATATGAAACTATTTCAGTAAGGCTAATTAATGTGTGAATATTTTCTAATTCTAATTTTACAGGAAATTCCGCGTACTTGGGTAAATGTTTTACATTGTTTACTAAATCAAAATATAGATCTTTCGGTGTTAATATTGATGGGTGTAGTGTATTTGTTTTAGCGAATAAGATAGAATTTATTAAATCCTCTAGTCTATATGATAAACTTAACATACAAGATTGCAGTACACTAAACATCTCATGTATTCCTGATTTAAATAACAATGAGTTCGTAACTATAGTCATATTATTAGCATAAGCTGATAAATTTTCAACCATCAAGTTTAATTGCTTTTCATTTTTGTTTATTTCTATTATGGAATCATTAAGTTTTAAAATAGCAGATTTTGAGATAAGGATGTTTTCTTTAATTAAATTTAAAGATATTTTATTGTTTTCTTTCAGTATTTGAATGGCATTACTATATTGAATGGCATCATCTTCGTCCATGGTTCCGAATATTTGTTTAAAAACTGTACCTAGTCCAGAAATCCATGCAGATCTCTTTGATTTATTAGATGATAGTAGGTGTGATATAGCATCAAAGTCTCTAGAGATATCGTTGTAAGTTGAAACCAAAGGTTGAAAAGAATTTTGACACTCTATGTCATTTATAGCATCGCTTCTGGCGCAAATATATTGAGCCGAATGGAGTACGTTTTTAATATTGTCAATGTGTGGTTTTATGTATTCTATTTCTAATGGTATTATAATATGTAAATAGTCATTAATTAATTTTACAGATCCTGAAGGGTTGAAATAGATGCCAGGGCTTTTCGTGATGGGATCGATAGCGATGAAGTCTTGGGTACGCGAAAGGCCGTGACAGTATTCTGCCACGCTGTAAGAAAATAAACACTAAATTACTTAAAAAAAACTAAATTTAACTATATTTCTACTAGTCTATTACCACCTATGTTTATTTATAACAATTTAGTAATAAAAGGTGTCGAAGATGACTGGCTAGCTCTTAAGACCTAGGGACCTCTACGTCAGCTAGTTTTACTTCATCGAAATGATGTTTGATGTGACGACGGTTAATCAACAGAGATAAAGTGTGATTACCGTGAATTTTAACGACTTTATAAGGTCCTTTCCATATTGGCGATAATGCTTTTCTTAATCTTACGTGATTTTTAAGATATACCATGTCACCAACTTTGTACGTAACAGGTCGGGATCTTTGATCATAATATGTTTTCGATGTTTCTTTTGATTTTGCAATATTTTCGAGGGCCTTCTCACGGGAGAGTTTAAGGCGATGATTTAGCATTTTAATATATTCGTGGTAAGTATCCGTGGGGTTCGTTTCATAGATGGAGTCAGGGAGATAAGGTTTGTGACCAAAGAGTAGTTCATAAGGAGTGAATTTAGTAGTGGTATGAACATTAGTGTTATAGGCTAAAATAGCAGTATAAACATATTTATGCCAGTTAGTATGATTTTCATTAGTGTATGATTTCAGGTATTCCTTAAGAGTTGAATGACTCCTCTCTAAGGCACCTTGTGTTTGAGGGTGGTATGGTGTAGACCATAATTGTTTGATCTTTAGGAATTCACATGTCTTCTTGAATAAGTCAGCGGTGAAATTAGTACCTTGATCGGTAAGTATCATTCTAGGTATGCCGAATAAGGAAATGAAATGAATGAGACATTCGCAAGAATCTTCAGCCGTCACGTTACTGATGGGATAAGCAAAAGAAAACTTTGTTAAATCGTCTTGAATCGTAAGTATGTATTTGAGATTGATTAGGCCAGCTTCGGGAAGCGGTCCTACGATGTCTAAACTAATTCGCTCGAATGGTGCAGTTGATGTAGATGTTATTTGCATAGGAGCTCGGTTAGTTTTACGTAACGCTTTGTTTGTTTGACACTGAGGGCATTTTTTGACATAGGTTTCGATATCTGTTCTCATTTTTCTCCAGTGATATCTTTCTTTTAGACGATTATACATTCGAGATGAGCCAACGTGACCGGCTATGGGTAAGTCATGATTTTCTTTTAGGATTCTAGGAATTTCGCTTGGTATGGGGAATATCATCGAGTTTTTGTAAACTTTTATGATGATATTGGTATCGTGAAATAGGAAAGCTAGAATATTATAAATTTTGGTATAAGATAATTTGACAAAAGGGTCATTAAAATCAGAAATGGCGATTTCGAGGTTTTGATCATTGTTACTGAGTAGTTTACTTTTAAGTGATTTCAGGGACTGGAAGAGTTCGGGGTATTGTATAGTATCAAAATGATTGACTTTAGTGAATAGAAAATGATATGTTTTATCTTTTGTTTTCAGGTCCAGCGAGGAATACAGAGTTCGTTCTTTCTCCAGGAACTCTGATGCGTTGTCAATATTAGCAAGGACTTCTTCGACGTAAGGATTGGCTTCATCGAGATCAATGGATGTTGGAATGACAACGATTTTGGAATCAGAGGACAATAATGGGTTAGTATACTCGTGAATTGTAGTGTTGTAAGTATTGTCTTTATTAGTCATAGCTTTTAAGAAATCAGGGTACGAGTTTTCTTGGAGTTCGGAATTTGGTAAATTTACAGGTAGATTATTTTCATTAGATATAGTAGGATTCGGAGAATCGACGTAAGGATCTAATCGAGAGGTTGAAGGTAAGTCGTTAGGATTAGTTTCAACGTTGTTTTCAAGAATCAGGGGATTTGGAATTGGGTCTGGTAAGTTTAAAGGACTGAAATCAATATCGAGATCAGCGTTAAAAGGACTTATGTCATCGAGATTCAAGGGTTCAATTTCGTCTTGTATAGGGTTGACAGGATATCGAGAAAGAGCGTCAGCTGCCGTGTTGAGTTTTCCTTTTTGGTAACCTATTTGGTAATCGTATTCAGATAATTTCAGGCGCCACCTTTGTAGTTTGCTGCCAGGATCTTTGTGATTCATAAGCCACGTGAGAGGCCTATGATCAGTGATGATATAGAATTTGCGTCCATACAAATATGGGCGGAAGGTCCTACAACCAAAGAGGACAGCTAAGAGTTCTTTCTCTGTTGTATTATAATTGGACTCGCTTTTATTAAGTGTCCGTGAAGCATAAGCTATAGGTCTTTCTTGACCTTTTGGCCCTTGAGAAAGGACTGCGCCTATAGCGTAATTAGAAGCGTCACATGTCAATGTAAAGGGAATAGAAAAGTCTGGGTATATAAGGACTGGAGCAGAGGTAAGTTTATTTTTTAAGTTATCAAAAGCTACTTGTTGTTGATTTTCCCATGAATATACTACATCTTTTTTCAAGAGTTGAGTCAGTGGTTTAGCGATTTTTGAGAAATCGGGAATAAATCGACGATAGTAAGAGACAAGACCTAGGAAGGATTTAATGTCTTTAGAACATTTAGGAGTTGGAAATTGAGTTACCGCTTTTATCTTTTCAGGATTTGGTTTGACGCCTTTTTCGGTTATGACGTGGCCAAGATAGGCTACTTCACGCCGGAGAAACTCACACTTATCAGGCTGGAGTTTTAGATTGAAATCTCTAAGACGTCGGAAAACCATTTCTAAGTTTTGGATGTGGCTCGAAAGATCATGTGAATAAATTACGATGTCATCCAAGTACACAAAGCACCGAATGTCTTGAAGGCCGGCAAGGGCAGTATTCATTAGCCTTTGGAAGGTTGCAGGCGCATTCTTTAGCCCGAAAGGCATGCGGGTAAACTCATAGTGACCTTGTGGTACGCTGAAGGCTGTCTTGGGTGCGTCTTCTTTGTTTATAAGAATTTGGTGAAATCCTGAAGCTAGGTCAAGAGTAGAGAAATATTTACTTTGACCAAGTTGATCTAGGATCTCAGAGATTTGTGGGATAGGATAACTATCACCGACGGTGATGTCATTGAGTTTACGGTAATCGATGACAACGCGCCATTTGCGTTGTCCGGAAGCGTCTAATTTCTTGGGGACTACCCAGATAGGAGACGACCAGGGCGACATTGAAGGCTTTATTATGCCTTGATCTAACATTTGGTCGATTTGTTTTGACACTTCTTGTTTATGCACCTCGGGGAAGCGATAGGATTTGACATGGATGGGATTCTGTGGTGTCGTTTTTATTTCGTGTTTTACTGCATTAGTATACGAGAGTTTATCCCCGGGGACATAGAATATGTCTGAATACTCGGAGCAGACGTCGTGGAGAGCATTGGCTTCTTCAGAATTAAGATGATTTGTTCTAAGAAGATTTAGAGTTTCTTGGGTTCGAAGGTAAGAGTCAGTGTTTTGATGTTGGTAGGCTTTAGTAGAGTTAACATGTTCATAGGTCATGTCATTTGAATTCAGAGGAACAAGTGTTATATTCAAATTGGATTTTAGAGTCAGAGGGGTTTCGGAGGTGTTAATAACTGAGATATTTATCCTTTTGTTATCTTTTACCCTCACTAAGCAATTAGCAATCAGTAAGTTTTTGTACTGATTTTGATCTAGGACAAGACCTTCTCTGATCTCAGGGTTAGAAATGGAACACTCAATCATTGTTTCCGATCTAGCAGGTAGGGAATAGACTGGTTCATGGAACATAAATGGGATTTCTGTTTTATCGAATTTGAGTTTGTTTGTGTTGTAGTCGATACTACAGCCAAAAGAGTTGAGCATATCTGTTCCAATGATACCGTCAAAAGGGAGATGTATTTCGTTAATAACATGGAATTTGTGAGTAATAAATTTATGAGTGGAGTCCGTGAGGTACATTTTTAGAGGAAAATGTCCAAGTGTTTTGGTTGAACTTTGGTCTCCGGGTTCAATTCCTTTTAAATGGATAGGTTCCTCGGTCAGTTTGGGAACTTTTTTGAAGCATGAAGATTTAAGAAGGCTCACTGTTGAACCAGAGTCTACCAAAAGAGACAGAGGGAGATCTGAAATCGTTGAGATTATTTGGACAATAGGAAGTAGGATTTTGTTAGGGTTAGTAGTAATTTCAAAAACTTGATTTTTTTGTGTGGATTCAGTGGGCACAGTGGAAGCAGTGGGTTTTACAGGAACAGAGGATTTGGTGAGTTTAGATTCGGTGGAGATAGTGGATATAGCAGAAGCAGTGGGTTTAGTAGATTTGGCGTCAGCCGGTACAGTGGAAACAGTGGATTTAGTAGGTTTGGCGTCAGCCGATACAGTGGAAACAGTGGATATAGTGCGTTTAGCATTAGCCGATACAGTGGATTTTGTAAATTTGGCCTTAGCCGATACAGTGGATACGATGTCAGATTTAGTAGGAAAGTGGCATGATTTCGCATGACACCTATACGAGCCACTTATTCGTTTTTTGAAACTTCGTTCTCACTAAGGTCGTCGTCGAACTCAGTTTCTTCTACAAGGTTCACCTTTTGCGGTGGCTTGTAGCCGGATGTCGACGGGCGTTCATTTTTAGCGCGATTATTGTATTCGCGTTTCCTACAGTTTTCGATTGAATGTCCCGGGTTCTTACAGTACCTACAGACTTCGTCGCTACGATTTTGGTTAGTACCGGGACTTTGATTTTTTTGGATATCGCGATTGAAGGTTTTCGGTTTGTTGACCGAATTATTAGTTTTACCTTCCGGTCGTCTATACATAGACTGTTGTATTTTCTCTTCCGAGATGGCCAAGTTTATGGCCTCGTTTAGGCTTTTAGGAGCTCTGCACCTAACAATTGTTGAAATGCGTGGGAATATTCCCATTGTAAAGTGATGGAGGGCTAGATCCTCCATTGCCGCAGTGCGGCCGGCTACTTCTTTCACCTTAGTATTTTGTAAGGAAATCTCGGTTAGTAACTGAGATAAGCATGTTTCGATTTTCAGGGCGAATTGGGACACAGTTTCCTGCGGGCCTTGCCTGCTCTCTTGAAGTTCCGTGAGCAAATGCGAATAATGTTTGCGCTCACAAAATTGATTTTTGAGAAAGTCTTTAAGTTGCGTCCAATTGTTAAAGTCTTTAATCGAGCAGGCAAGCTCCGCTTTACCTCTTAACTGGCTTAGAATATATTTAAACAGGATGGGCTTTTGTACATCCGTTGCTATTTCATGAACATTATCTCCGTTCGTGACGAATGAGTTGAGAGTTTCTCTACTCCCGTCGTATGCGTTTACGAATTTGAAGAGGGTGTTGAGGTCAACCTCAACCGATTTCGGTGTGGTGTCAGATTGTTTCGACATAGTTTTTGATTTAGGAGATGGTAATGGAGATTCAGGTAATGGTAAGTTAGTCAGTACTTGTAATGAGTCTTTTGTTTCTCTAGATTCTGTGGTCATAATAAAGTTCGATTGTTTAGTCTGCCAGCGTTATCTGTTCGTACTGCAATTTGTTTACACTGCACTGATATCACTTGAATGAATTCACTCGCTCACTTGTTATAAAGTTTGAATGACTCACCGGGCTAGTAGGAACATTGCAAATATAGGACTCATCTGGAATCGGTGTACTAAGTACCGAGTAAGTAGGTAGGTACCCACTTCCTCTAGGTACTTAGCTGGTTTCCTTTGAGCTCGGTGACGATTCGGTGGGGACCCGGTATTCACCAGGTAAGTGAGGTGATCCAGTGGGCAGGACTCGGCGACACGGTGAGAGGACACAGCGATACTATGAGGTGAGTGGTACAGGACCACTGAGTAGTGCGCGGCACGGTGAAAAGATACGGCGAAACGACGAAGTGATACAGCGACACTCGTTAGTATTTTGTACACTGTGTTCACGTTTGCAGATAAACTTTTAGTTTTTTCACTTTGGTAGAACGAGGCGTTTCCGAGGATTTTCACTTTTAAATCCCACCGCTGCCACCAATGTTATATGAGATTTGGGCTGAGTCTTTTTAAAAAAACTAAATTTTAAAATACACTTTTTATTTTACTTATTTAATTAAAATAGAAATAGAAATAATTATTGATTTGATTTTATTGAAATGGTAATTGGAAATGGAAATTGAATTTGGAAGACGAGTGGCTCATTTGAGAGCTTGATCCGAACTGATTAATATTCAAGCTAAAAGTGCCTACTGGGCGGTTTTAGCTTGCTTATTTTACAAATTAGATTACAGTAGAGGGTTATAACAGTACGCGTATGCTTAAAACATTTATTTTTATATTTGTAAAACAATTATTTATGATTGTTTTTTTAGACAAAAGCCTTTGTTCTTCCCCTAAATGCAATACATCTTCTTACCAAATTTCATCAAGATCCGTTCAGCCGTTTAGCCGTGAAAACGTAACAAACAGACAGAGACACTTTCGCATTTCTAATATAGATATATATATATATATATATATATATATATATATATAAGTTCTATATATAGGTCACCATAATACAAGCTATGCTTACACTTTCAAAACTTTCGTGAGTTGTACTATACATTTTGATAAACACGGGCTTTACTCACGTATTATTTTGTCGATGGAGGCACCGACACTGTTTCGATTCATCTAGAGAATCTTCATCAGGGTGAGTTTGATCCGCGGTCCGCTCGGTGCCTCTCGAGTTCACGGTTCGCACTGAACTCGAGCGACAACGAGCGGACCGCGGATCAAACTCACTCAAAAAGCTATGCTTAGTTTGGGACTAGATGATGTGGTGTGCATTGTCCAGCAATATTTATTAATTATTTTATTGACCACCAAGTTTACTTTATTCTAAACATTACCTTTGAGATTTCTACTTCCTGTATCTGTCTTCTTTTAATTTAAGAGCTATGCTCTTGTCGGTTAATGAGGCAGCGCTTTGAACCTGTTTCTTCCCGGCACAGCTTTCTTGATCTCTTCAAACGACACGAACTACCATTTTTACAGCTACAGAGAAGGAGGGTGTATCAAAGTATTTTTGACAACCTCTGTGGCACAGTGGGCCAAGGCCCGGTTGGGACGCAGAAGGTTTTGGGAAGGGATTCGATTCCCGCCACGGGTCAATTGTATGATCTGAAAAGTATTTATCTCGGGTCTGGGTGTTTTATATGTATAATAATGTTTGTATTTACAAAATAAGTATAATATCAGTCATGCATGTGGAACCTATAACACAAGTTATGCTAACTTTAAGGCCAAATGATGCGAAGCGTTCGGCATTATTAATTTATTTACTTTCTTAAGTATAAGTTCCAATTAACTCTTAAGAGTTAGAAAAAATAGATTAACGAATGTTTACGGATTTATTTACTTATCTGCCTTTCCAGCTTATCAAAGGTACTTACCAATATAATTAAAAAGAAACAAAAAGCAAGATACGCCGTCAGCGGATCTTTTGAATCTAAACAAAAGGAAATGGTTCGTATTATACACTAATTAACACCCTACGAAAATATTCCTAAATATCCTTTACGCTATCCGCTAAAGATAAGATTTGTTATGCTTCTACCTTTTACGGTCTTAAGAAAAAAGTCTTGCGCCGTTTTGTCGCCACAGTGAGAAGCAGGTGTAGTTCAGTAAATGTCATAGATAAGTTGTGTCTCATAAATATACCTACCACTTTTCAAATTCATCAGTTTCGTGAGAATCTTGTTTAGCGCAATTATCAAAAGAATTTTTTGTTATAGAAGCAAGCTTAAACGTTATTCTTGCCTTATCTAAACGGTTTAGAAAATATGCAATGTTTGATTGATCATAATATGGTCAATGTCCGTCTATCAAATAAATCTACAGTAAAAAATGTAACAAAACCTGTAGGTACTTAAGTAGGTCCTTATAACAAAACTACCTTTTCTAGTTTCGGCTAGGAACTATAAAAATCACGTTAAAACACGCAAAACATTATTTAGTAAAACTTAGTCAGAATTATTTATAGAAATATATAGAAAACACTAAATAGGTTCAGGTAGGTATTTACGGATTTAAGTAGGTCACATTATGTCGTAACCTACTTAAATACGTACATTTCAAACAGTATCATCTAGCTCCAAGGTAAGCAGAGCTTGTGTTATGAGAAGATGACGTATGACTGATGAAAAAACAAGTATTTTTCTCGGGTTTGGATGTTTCTATGTATAATATGCATGTATTTAAACAAAAACAAAGTATATAAGTAGTATATCAGTCTTGTGGTACCCATAACACAAGCTCTGCTTAGTTTGTGGCCAGAAGATGCTGTGTGAAATGTCCGGCATTATTATTATTATTATACTTTTTTGTGATATACATACATATTTTACATAAACATAAAGAAAAACAACCAAACCTGATACAAATATGCAGATCATAAAAACATTTTGTGCAGCAGGAATCGACCCGCAACATTCTGCGTCTCAGGCAGGCCTTCACCCATTGCGCCACAGTTCTTCAAATTACCACAGTAAATGCTCGAAGTAAAAAAGAACATGCATGCATGTAAAACAATTTCATCGCATCTGCTCGTCAATATTCTCTAAAACATTTCACCTGGAAGCGAGCAGCATCAGTATCACCACAATACCACCTGCCTGGCGGTCACCGTGACAATTTTATCAACATTTTGTTTTTGTTACGCTCCATACACCTTGTGGCACCCCTTTGTTTCGGGGTATAATGGAGCAATGGTTTTTCGGCTCATTGATTTTACGTATTGTAGGTAATCAATTTGAAATATATTAGAGCTGGTTTAACTTTGGTATTGATATTAGGGAATTTTCGATTATCATTTAAATCAAGGGCGAGGCTTCGCTTAGGCAAACATTTTAGTTTAAAGTCATTATTTTACGAGCGTTGATAGTGTGCGGAAAATGTATCATTAACTGAGTCAGTTTTATGTTAATATCCATCCATATTCGTTTATTAATAATAATAATGATTCCGGACATTTCACACAGCATCATCTGGCCACAAAGTAAGCAGAGCTAGTGTTAAGGGACTGTATGCCATATGACTGTTATACTACTTATATATATTTTTTTGTAAATACTTACATACATATTATACATAGATACACCCAGACCCTACATAAATAATTCCAGATCATGCAAACAGTGAATTCATTGCATAATCATTGTTTTTTTTTTTTTTTTCAAAATAAAGATTTGAAGTTTTCCAGTAATGAGTCTGTTGTAATAGGTAACTCAGGTGGTGATGCCTCAAATATTATAAGATTGTTAACTTCTAACCTATAAAATTATACTGACATTTAAAAGGCTTGTAAAAAACCACGTCTAGACAGAACGCTTCATAAATCTGGCAGTTATTTTAAAAGGCCGTAAAGTCAACCATTACCACTTTCTTTGAATTTAAAAACGGACGCCGAACTCTAATGAAACCAAAAATGACTCCCAAAACATTGCAAGCATACAAAACACAATCCAAATCTGTATAACACATTGCTTAAACATCAGATTTTGAACTAAAAAATAAATGAAATGGCATTTTATGTCTGCCATCATTTTTTAACATGCTAAAAGGCCAGCATTACAAGGACCGTATCGAGTATTCGATCGTTTGCATTTTTATGTCCGGAAATAAGAGTTTCGCGGGAAATGAGAGGTCTTCACGTTTGGTTTTCAAAGTCTGGGAATTCGATATCAAGATTCAAAGCAGGTGTGTTTTAGGACAAGGCGTCTCTTTGTAGCGTGACACAGGGTGAAGAAAGATCCATAACGAATACTTAGTAACCTTTATCGATAATCCTGCAGGAAACCTCCTCCTGGACTTTTTGGACCCGATACCTAATAATTAGTACTATATTTTGTATTAAAAATGCATTGCCCTGAACCCAATCAGCTATGTTATTGGGCATTTCTTAAAATAGACCAATAAGGTTGAAAGCTATACAAACTCAATCCTGTTCATAAATCGTTCGTAATTTGAACATGATTCAAGTTTTGTTTTCTCTGTGAAATGTTGTCGTCTTTTTATTTTAATCTGCATTTACACAACATGTTCATTATTCTCTCTGACCGTGTTCCCCGGAGGCAGTAAAAAACGTCCGGATTGCGTCGCGCTGCCGTCGCGCGCTGTCTTTGGCCGCTTTGTCGGCACTTTTTTGTTGTCACCGTGACTGTTTTAGTAATCGAATAGTGATCATGGCAACTCTACAACATCGTAAAGGTATCACACAGTAGTGTAAATGAGTTAATGTAAGTATTATGAATGAAAAGCTGCTCGTAATTTTGAACATTGTAAATATTTTTTAAATAGCATTATTGTATTTTATTCAAGTTAGAAAACATTGACCATACCAATAGGTATACCCAGCTTAGTTTCTACTGGTCATTCGATCAAGAACCACTGATTTAATAATTCATTCTTTTATCCAGTCATGAATGTCAAGGTCATGCTCATCATTACTGAGCTGGAGTTGGATATCTTTATCCCGCCTTATTTATTAAAAGTGGTTTTGTGAACTCACAAATAAAGTATTTTTCTTCCCTAATGTATGATAAAATTTATTCCGATACCGCTGAAAATGTGTCAAAGGCAAAATCGTAAAGTTGTGCTACTGCATTTAAGCTATTGTCTCTCTGACTACGGTAATCGGATAGTTATCATGGCAACCCTATTGAACAGGTAGTGATGAAGTAATAAAATATGAAAATGTCAGTGATGGCATTCGCACGGTCTTTTATTTTGGATATCATATTGGGGAAGCGGCGGTTTTAATGATTCATTTTCTTGAAACAAAAAGCTGTTGTTTCAAATTCTCTTGTTTTAACAGGTTTATAATTAAGTATAAATTTTACCTACCATTTACCATACATACAATTCTATGAAAAGCTGCAACGGAAAGTTCTAAAGTTGCAGAACCAATTTCTTGTTATGGATGGTACGTTCACATCATTTTAACGAGACAAACAACACACGTGACGCCATCTGTTGGTGAGTGGAAGAGACGCAGTAATTTATGATACAATCTAATAGATACTTAACACATCTTAGGTTTACTCTTTTTATTGTGCATTATAATAAAGAAATAAAAAAGAAAAAGAAAAGAAAAGAAAAATAGGGCGGCAACAATAAGCGCGCTCAAAAGTAATATTTGCAATAAATAAATAAATAAATAATGCCGGACATTTCACACAGCATCATCTGGCCCCAAAGTAAGCAGAGCTTGTGTTATGGGTACCACATGACTGATATACAACTTACATACTTTTTTTTGTAAATACATAGATAAATGTTATACATAGAAACACGCAGACCGGAGATAAATACTTGCAGATCATACAAACATTTGTCTCGCGTCGGGAATCAAACCCGCAACCTTCTGCGTCTCCGCCGGACCTAAGTCGACTGCATCACAGAGGTCGTCAATTGGATCTCTTGATGCACCTATATTTATACCTCTTAGGTAATCGAACAATGTTAAAGGTTCAAATAATGTTGATTATTATCGCTATCATCAGTCGTTGAAGGTCAAGCTCCAGACCAAGCTAAACTGCTTGGTCTGGAGCTTGAAGCTTGGCTTGGCTTCCTGGGACTCCCATTATCTACCAGAGGATCTACGCTCGTTTTCCGGAACATGTTCTTTGCTCAACCTTCTTCTTACATAAACTCAAAAATAAAAAAAGGTATAAACAATTTTTTTCATTATCTCTTCAATTCTGAGTCGTAAAAATCTTCAACTCCCACAACACTTCCCTTTAGCGAAATCTAATTACTAAAATCTTTCTTCTTACCTAAATCACTCTAACAAACAATCAGTATCAAAATCGCCTCACAGAATAGGGTAGGTATTAGCAAAATAACGACTATCTTTTAAATCATATTTTCAAAGTACACTAGCAATTTTAAGCTTAATTACCATCTCCTTCAGGCTATGCATTTAAATGTTACTTAAGGCTGTACTTAAGGCTTAAATTTGTATGCAGTGTGGCATGCTTTGCAAAAAACTGGACCAAATGAGGTCGTTGAGTTTCGCTTTGTGTTTATAAAAGAGGCTATTTTTTAATTTTGTCATTAAAAAATATTTTTTTATAGTTGTGCCTGCCTAGACTCCAGAAAGGTTCTTACTGTTGGAAGACACAAGCAATAGCAAGACTGTCTAATGAAAACAATGGTATTACTCAGTCTATTTGCGAAGAGAATCTAATGGTATTGACTTCAATGTCACCCATTTAAGTAAAAAAAACCATAGAATAGAATAGATTTTACCTTCTGATGCTAACAAGCAAAATCCTAGTGGACGAAAATCTGTGGGTCTACTCGGCAAAACAATAAATGATAAATCGAAACCGTGTTAAACCTTCGTTGCATCGTTTTGACTCGGTTTGAACGACCAATATTACATTTGACAATCGATATAGTAACCCCTCCACAACAATACGATAATTTTAATTTGACAACGAAACAATTGACGATTTGACTGAATTCAACGAACATCTTAACGGCATTATCGTTCCGATATATCGTCCTGGTGACGGAGTTATTATGCTGTTCAATGTACTGATGTATCCACTACATAACGGTCTTCAAAATAACAGTGACCGCTTTTTAAGAAACCCATGCACACTTCAGATTAACTGATAAAGCAACTGGTCCTATGCAAAACAAGTTTGCAAACCTGATATGCAAGGATCGCAAATGCTTTATTTCTTAGATCACCGAGAGCGATTGCGCCATGATAGAACGCTTTCCTGTTCACGACATCAAGAACTATTTTTATAGGTAGCTTTACATTAACTCGGTTCGTTTTCATTCTCAGAGAGCAGTACCATCTCGGTGGTGATGGTGATGTCCTTGTATGGGTAGTAGACTCTTGTGACGAAGCAAAACCTTCGTTATGGATTACAGTTTCCCATGCTGTTGCAATACGTTCATGGCACAGTTAGCCAAGTCGTTCTTGGTGAAATAAAAATACGAAGTTCTATCATAGTAGGTATCTATAGCTATTGATTCCGAGACCTGGAATAAATAAGTACTTCCAAATCACTGAAACAAATTTGTTCTGCAACAAAAATCTAAAAGTTATAGTTTCGGTTAAATTTTCGGTTTTGGTGAGTAAACAATATTGCAATTAAATTAAAAACTTGGCCAGAACGATTTTTATTTTATTGAAAACTATTATTTTCGACACAAAATAACAATTGGTGTTGATTATGCCACCCGCAGCGCACCAGTAAATCTCCCTCGTACACAAAACGAAATGGGCTCGAGTCGAAATTAGACATCTCGTTTCACAGCCAATAAATTTATTAGAGCCAAGCCGAGAGTTGATGATTTAAGCCCACCGCAGACTGTCCACGGAAAGCCAGACAGTTTTCAAAAGACTTTGAACCAATTTTCTGTATTGTCTGTTGGTCGCACTGAGGTAATCTCGAGTTTGAAGATGACGAATCTCGGAAAAAGAACTCGTGCCAAAAGCCATCAATTTCGCAAAATTTATTTAAAAAATATGAAAACTACCAAGTGCCGGAGAACATTTTAGAGAACAATGGATAAATTGCCCAGCACCTACATTTTTCTCTCAGCTAAGATCGACTGTATCCGCAGCCTTGGTCAATACGTGCGCAGCTGACTAAGCAGCGGGTCGCCTCACGATGTTTTCCTACACCGTTTCAGAACTGATACTGCACATTATAATTTAAATAAATCGTTAGGCTGGCTGACAGCCTGACCAATAATATAGCTTATAATGAAAAAACATTTACAAAGTTGCATTGAATAATTTAATGAATAAATTACTTCAATCAAAAGAACCATTGAATGCGTATTTGCATCCCTAATTATTGTTGAACCACAACCGCAATATATACGTCAGGATTTTGATCTGTTATTCTTTGTGTTCATTCACAAAGAATGGAGACCTCCCATTGAAGATTGTAACGGCTCATGTCAATGTTAAAGTCTGGTAAAAGCCTTTTCTGACCGCGCGATAACAATATAGGTATTGTATTTAGCGGCAACATAAAATCGCCGGGTAGTGACTTGAGTGAACATTGTCCACCAAAAATTGTTGTCAATAGACTTTTACTTAATAAACTTAGAGTTGTACGTTGAATTAATGTTGCAGGGAAAAAACCTGCAACATATTTGCCGCTCGGTCTTGTTTTTAAGCATCAAGTAGATAAATAAGGATTTCGAGTATATACACACAATTGTATTTCTTAAGGACTAAGTTCTCTTAGTTCTTAAGGGCTAAGAGTAAGGAGACGAAAGTCCATACTTGCCTCAAAAATTTCGCCAAAGCTGCAACAAAAACATTAAAACTTGGCAATTTTCCGTTTCCCCAAGTTTAAGTAAGTTATGGTATTGATAAAAGAACGAACTTGCTCCAGCTTTATCTTGTTTTCCTTTAAAATTAGTATTCCTTACGCGTTTGCACAGAGAAAGGTGCCTAATTAAATACTCATCTTGGCGAATCCCTTCAAAACAAATATATTCAGAGAGCATCGTCAAATCCATTATCTCTGACAAGAGACACAGGCCACAGCTGATCCGTTATCCGAAGTCCCTTACTTGCACACAAATTAGATTTCGATTCGAATGGTGTAATCAGAGCTGACACTTTGGTGCGCATCTGTGGACCTGCACCTTGCATACTCTTTGACCAATCGAAACAATCTGAGCTTTATCTAAATAAGATAAAGTTCACTTTGAATCGAACTCTTCTGGCTATTTCTATTCTGTGCAAGACCTGTCGATTACTTGATAATTTATTTCCACAGATTTTATAACAGATGAGACATTTATCATGTACCTATATATACGTCTGCTAAATATTTGCAAGCTATAATCATGATTTAACGCATTTGTTTAATTTCTTCTTGATGAGACGCAGAATTTTGCGGGTTCGCTTCCCGCCTCAGCCTTAGCACAAATATTTGTATGTTATAATACTTCTTTTTCTTATTGTGTCTCTAATTATTTCTAACCAGTGTGGTGAAAGGATTAAAGTGCGCCTCAAAGGCTCCTTTCGTGCACTTAGGTAAGTTTTAATGTAAAGCTCGGCTGGCACCGAGCCGGGCTTGTTTCAAGTTTTCCTTCTCTATTGCTAGCTCTTCTATTAGTCAGCAGGGGGACTACTCCCCAATAACTTGAAGACTATCGCAGTCGTCTCCATCATCAGTCTCCAAGCAGCACTCATCTGGGATCAGTTCCACTTAGAAATCCTCACTCGAAGTGTTATATCATTCAGCGAAAATTACCAACCCGATTTTACAGTCAGATGCGGGTGCTGAGCCATTTTTGATGATCCCCAGCTGATCGTTATAGAGTACAGCGGATGGTAAAAGTAAAAAACTTATAAAAAAAAAATATTTATGTAAAAAAATCATCTGAAAGGATGACAGGTGTCATGTTATAATACA
This sequence comes from Lampropteryx suffumata, assembly GCA_948098915.1. Taxonomy (NCBI): domain Eukaryota; kingdom Metazoa; phylum Arthropoda; class Insecta; order Lepidoptera; family Geometridae; genus Lampropteryx; species Lampropteryx suffumata. The sequence goes on along the minus strand of OX402557.1, from coordinate 13,865,753 downwards.
AATAACTAATATTCATATTTTAATGTGGATGGTTATTAAAATTAAAAAAAAAAATATGATTTTCTAGTCTAGGTGTTTTTTTATATTATATTATGCATAAAAGTATATCAATCATGTAGCTCCTATAACACAAGTTCTGCTTACTTTGGGGGTAGATGATGCTGTGTTATATGTCCAGCTTTATTTATTTATTTATTCTTCTTATCACTAGTTATCGAACCATTGTGTTGAAAGGATTAAAGTGAGCAAAGTGCTGTGAGACAATCGTACGGCCGAGAAAAAAAATAAGTTTTCTTCTTATTTATTTTATTTTATTTATTAAACAAAATCCACAGCTCTTAGTAAACAATATTACTTAATCTAACGCATTTATCCTAAAGCCAATAACGGATTTACATTTTATGTTTATCACCTATAATTTAGAAGACAGTCACTTACCAAACATGTTATTAGTTAATAGAAAATACCTATTAACAATTATACATTATAATTATGTGAGTGTATGAGAGTTGTGTAAAAATGCGCATGTGTGTGTGTATGTGTGTGTGTGTGTGTGTGTGTGTGAGAGAGAGAGAGAAATAGATAACGTGGTATGCATAATATGATAATTACAAATAAAACTGACACAAACTTATACATTTTCACAAAGAATTCAGAGAATTTTACGTTTGAACACCTGCTTGCTACAATAGAAAATATCAATTTGTTAAAATTGTTTGTTGTAGTTTCTATGTAGTCGACTAACAAGTGAGTTTTGGGCGTAATTTGTGCGTGTAGGCAAAACAGCAAACAGGTTAGTGTGTCTAGTTCTAATGGTTGGAACACAAAAGCGCAACACTTTAGACAATAACTCCGAGCAGTCGATATAGTTATTGCATACACCATGCAGAAATTACATATCAGTTAGAGTCCTACGGTTTTCGAGAGAAGTGAGGTGATGATAAAAGCACGCTGTCTGATATTCGCTAAAACTACTGAAACATCGAAAGTTCAGGTGTTTTATGAACTTACTTTGTATACTTTCCAGGCTCTGAATGTAGGTAATATAGTGAGGGTTCCAAATACAGCTGCAATACTCTAGAATGCTTCTAACATAGGAATAATACAGAACCTTCAAGCAACTAATGTCAGAAAAAGGGCGGCTAACACGCAGTATAAAACCTAAAGCTTTGTATGCTTTGTTGACAATTATATCTATATGTTCTGAAAATGTTAATTTAGAGTCTATTTGTACACCAAGATCCCTAACAGAGTTTACTTTACAAATATTTATATTATTTATATGATAATCAAAATGTGTTGGACGTATTTTTCGAGTGAAAGGGACATATGAGCATTTTGCAATGTTAATATCAATACGATTTTCTGCGTAATAGCGTCCTAGCCTATCAAGATCCGCCTGTAGATTTAGACAGTCTGTTTGATCACTAATCTTCATATATATTTTCGTGTCATCAGCATACATAAGGTAACGTGCATGCCTAAAGCATTTACCTACATCATATAGATAAGCTGCATATAATAAAGGTCCTAAAATGGAGCCCTGTGGAACTCCAGATGGAATATTAATAAAGTTAGAGCAGAAACCTCCAACAATAACTGCTTGAGAACGGTTACGCAAATAAGATTTTATCCATCTTAGTAAATTGCCTTTTATACCCAGCTCATAAAGCTTTCGCAGAAGTATGATGTGATCCACACGGTCAAATGCTTTTTCAAAATCCGTGTAGATCACATCTACTTGCGAGATGTGTGTACTTCTTCATAACGTGTCACTAGTAATTTCGAATGAGTGTGCTGAATGTATTAAAGTATTTTTTACTTCATGTGTAGTTACAATGTGTACACGGTAATATTATTCAATTTATGAATATCTTATTAAATAAAAAATTATATTATCATGAATAACTATTATATGAAGAGAAATCTAATCAATCAAACATAGCTAAGAAGGGAGTGGGGAGTGCTCACTAATTCACCTTTCAAACTAAAAAAACAAAATCAAAATCGGTTGAACCGTTCGGGAGCTACGACACCACAGACAGACACACACACACCCAGACACGTCAAACTCGACACGCAAAAACAATTTCGAACTGATATGATTATAAATTTTCTCAGAAATACACGAAGCCCAATCCTGCCTATATCTTATATTTAGCAATAGTAGGTAAATAAAACTCATGGCAAGACATTTATTGAGAACAACTTACTTTATCTATGGCCAAAATGGCCACACGTTTACAAATCCACACTAATCCTGCATCATTTGCTGTAAACTTGTTACAAAGTAGGTAAGTATATAATTTGCCACCAAAGGGGTGAAAGTATCTGAAAGTGCTTCGAAAAGGGGCTATGACAAATGGCAGCGTGGAATAATATGACACTTCAATAATAGCAAGTGCAGAAGTTATTGCTGGGGTGCTATAAGAGGATTTCAAGTTTTAGACGATATGAAATTAACAGTGACGTATGAACGAGAAAGGAATTGTATTAGATTTGTTTGTTCTTCAAACAGCAAAGTTACAAGGAACTAAGGCTCGTGTTTCGGTGAATTAAACGTAATTTTTTTGACAGGTTTCGAATTAATAAAATATATGCTTAGTTTTCAATCTGAGTTTGAGTTTTGTTCTGGAATACAGCTTTAAGATACCTTAGAACAAAAGTTTAATAAAATAAACACATGTATAGAACATATAGAGTAATCTATATATCTATCTATCACATACATTTAAACAAGCAATTATTGTATATACCTATGTATATATATAAACTGAATCTCGGAAACGGCTCCAACGATTTTCATGAAATTTAGTATGTAGGAGACGGGGTCGATAAATCGATCTAGCTAAGATTCATTTTTAGAAAACGGCGTTTTATCCGCGTTTTATAAAGAGCAAGCTTTGCTCTTTATAAAACGCGGATAAAACGACGTCATCCAAGTACTATGTATAAAAGAATATGTGTATCTATGTTCCCTATAGACTCCGAAACGCCTGGACCTATTTCGATGATTTTTTTAGGAAATCTTCAGATTGGCCTAGCGGGTGATCTTGTAAAGTTTGGCAGCGATCGGATCAACAGAACTTTTTTTTGCATCATTCAAATTTGGTATAGATATAGAATGTATCTTAGGAACGGACATAGCCTACTTTTCATGTATGTACTACTATGCGTGTGAAGTCACGGGCAGAAGCTAGATGATATAAATGGTGAATGTGCATAGAGAGATGGTAAATTTATATTTATGTTCCATATATATATTAATACTAGCTGCTGCCCGCGGCTTCCCACGGATGGTACCTACATAAAAAGTAGCCTATGTCCTTCTCCAAGGTTCCATCTATCTCTATACCAAAATTCATTTAAATCGGATCAGCGGTTAAGGCGTGAAAACGTGAAAAACAGCCAGACAGACAGAGTTACTTTCACATTTATAATATTAGTTAGATTAATATATATTTTTATCCATAATTATTTCCATGTTATTGTTTGTTCATCTATTTAATATACATAGGTTATTAGGTAACTATCTAAACATTTGTAATCAGTTAACTGTTGATTAAAATCAGTAGCTCATGTGATTGGTGCTCTGTTAAATGAGCGTAAAAACATTGGTGAATTGAGCTGGTATACGAGTATATGCACAATGATTGATAACACTCAAAGGCTTACTAAGCAATCAAATTAATCTAATGATGTATATTAATACTAAGCCAATGGTTACGGAAACCAACCATTTAGCAAGGAAACTTAGTCCTAATCAAACTAATTTATATCTAAACCAGTTTCAACTAAACTTAAGAGGTCAGTGGGGTCAGTTCACAACAGCTATCTGGCAAATACTTGGTGAGTCTGCATCCGGCATACCACGGATGCCGTACCAAGTCGCCCGACGTAAGTTTTAATTGTTTTAGTAATTGCTTCACTGAAAATTGTTCTAGAACAACGTAATTTCCAAATGGGTAAAATAAAAAGGTCGTATACTTAAAGACTTCTCGTGTTTACGATTTAATAAGACTGAATGTTCGAGATAAATCTAATTTTACTCGGGATATTAAAGCTCGAAGCATGATTGCAATGATTGTTTGAGTTTAAGTTATTAAGATCAAATTGGTAAGTAGTTAGGAGCCTTATAACTTATACAAGGTTTATTACAACATTAAATAATTACTTATCTCCGTCTATTTTGCGATAAACATAAAATCTACTCACTTATGAATTACCTACCTACGTAGATTAGGTACCTCATTAACGTTTTAAAGTTTTTATTGAATTCTGGCACATATTTTGGTACATATTTAATAATTCTATTGTTTATTTTAATTTAGTTTCTGATTTTACAAATTGATAACGATAAAGGTCACAAACATTTACAGATCTGGCGTAAATATTTCTCAAACGGGTGATTTCTTACGAGCATTTAGATACCAAAATAACAAATGCGGTTTGACGCATCAGAAAAAAGCAAACTACTTATTAGAATGGCAATAAAGGTGTTATAAAGGTATGTTTTTAATTTTGTTGAATTTTTTTTTCATTGTTTTCATTGAGTAATAGCTGTTCGCGCGCAGCTTCGCCCGCGTTTAAGATTTTTCCCGGGACACAACAATTATCCCGGGATAAAAAGTAGCCTATGTCACCAGGGGCTAGTGTAGCTTTCCAACGGTAGAATAATTTTTCAAATCGGTCTAGTAGTTTTTATGTTTATTCGTTACATACAAAAATACAAATCTTTCCCCTTTATAATATTAGTATAGACAAAACTCTCCATAAGTAAGTAAGTTATGTTATATCTGGATAGCGAGCACGTGCCCCTTTTCATGAAGGTGTGTTAAAATAGTGTTCACACCTTTGACTACAATGTTCAGTGAAAACCTGTAATTGGCTCTTTGTTTTTTTTCTAGTTTTATGTTGTATATAGTTGTTGGTTTTCCAAATATAAACCAGTAAATAAATGTGGCTGCGAAAACTTTGATTTAAAAACATTCGTCTGAAGTTGCGGTACTTATATTCAATGCAAAATACGTCAAAGAAAACTTTATTCGCTTGCTGCACGATAGACGTAACGAGCCAACAAAGCTGTTACTCGTAAAGAGCTGTCAGCTAGGGTGTGGCTTAAACCACAGACGTGTCAGATGCAAGGAATACCTACTGCACTGTCTCAACAGACACTAGAGATAAATGCACAATTTTATGACCCCTATGGCTCATTCGTAGATCAAAACTAGGTAGGAAATGGATTGTACAGTTTTGACTTTAATTAGTCAACTAGAAATCAATACAAAGCATTTAGCCATCATAATGTCTTAAGAGGATCTTTTATCAGAGCCTGCTTAGATTCAGAACAGATTCAATAACTGTTAATCAAATAGTTCAATAATAAGTCCACAGCTTGCGCCCAACAGCGCTAGATGCAAAGCGTTCCTCCACCACAGGCCTGAAGTTCGAGACGCGGCTCCCGACTAAGCGTTTTATCGCCTAGGAGCAGCTCAGCTGATTCCCAGTGTTTCTCATCGCTCACTGTGTCTGTGTTGTTCCGTTCGCAACTTTAAATTAAAACTAAGCTATTTCCTTATGTCAACTTTATTAGAGAAGATACGACTTGCGCCAATGAGTTCTAGGTAAGTACCTATCTCGAATTCGTTCAGAAATCTGGATGGTGCAGAGGCGTGTTTGAGACTGGTAGGTAATGAAATAAAATGGATACTTACTCATTAAGGAAAATACCAGCAGTGTGATTGAATGATGGTTATATGTATATGGTATATGTCAAGATGGTTATATGAATCTCTGATACGATTTATAATTATGTAAGGTTGTGGGTATTTTTATTGTGCAAAACAAGAGATAGTTAACTCCTTGTTGATATACCACACAGAAAATTATATAAACAGTTATTTTACAATAAAAGGCAATACAATTGGCAGCCTTAACGCTACCAGCGATCTCGGCCAGGCAACCTTTAGATGAAGTGGACTATAAATAAACATAAAAGGCATGTTGTTTTGGTTTTTATATAATATTTATATTCTTACATAATCTGTAAATGAATTAACTGAAAACACTGATATAACTAAAAAAACATGTGCGTCTCGGGACGTCCGACAGAAGTGATAACTTAAACTAATCTAACTAGCGCTGTAGGTTAGAGTGAGAGAAGAGGAGCCTGCCCACCGCTGCCGTATGCGTGAGAGAAAGGGAAGCCAGACAGACTGGTGCCGTAACGCGTTACGTAACGAAGCGTTTTACCCTCCCATTAGATGTAAGCACTTCAATACGCATATGCGCATTAGGTATAATAATAAACATAAAATCATAGCACAAAAGTGGGTATTATATAAAATATCAATAATACCTTAGCTTAAGTGATAACACAGTGAGATATATAAGATTACAGTGCGTTTAACAACAGGATAGTTTGTACATGTGAGTACTTATGTTAAAGTATTTGAGCAGGTCCAAAAGCAGCAAGTAAGTTTATAATAATGCCATCCATACCACATAATATCGTAGTATCTAAAATGTTCGAAAACATGTGCTAAGTGCTAAGGAGTCTCGTTCGAAATCACTAGTCACACGACAAGAAGAATAAAACCATATAATATATTTGAAACAATAAAAGCAGTTTACAAATATAAATACCTATTTGAACCGAACAAGAAAATACAAATATTCAAATACACACAACATTCAGAACTCAAATAACACAAGTTGCAAAACTAATTCTATCCTCACAAACCCGAAGGTAAAATGCAAACCGCTGGGTTTCAAACGTGTTTCCACTATTTGTGGAATACAATAAAGTAACCCAGTAACCCGAAATAAAACCCTTTTCGTTTCCACCTTGAAACAAATAGGATGCTGAGGATGCTACTAGACTTTATCTCCTGCTGTCTACGTATTCGAAGTAATTGTAGTCCTTGGTCGATCTGCTACTGATATTAATCTGTTCAACCTTTGTTCAACAGAAATATGGTAACAAATTTAATAATTGCTTCTCAGAATAATAAATAATAATAATGCCGGACTTTTCACACAGCATCATCTGGTCTCTAAGTAAGCAGAGCTTGTGTTATGGGTACCACATGAATAATATTCTACTTACATATTTTTTTGTTAATACATACATATCTATCTATCTATATATATAATATAAGACGATGTGTGTATGTATGTTCCCTATAAACTACGGAACGGCTGGACCGATTTCGATGAAATTTTTAGGAAATGTTTAGCGGGTGATCCTGTGAAGTTTGGTAGCGATTGGATCAACAAGACTTTTTTTTTCCTAATTCAAATTTGTGTGGATATAGATTGTAACTCAGAAACGGACATAGGCTACTTTTTATGTATGTACTATGCGTGCGAAGCCGCGGGCAGACGCTAGTTATACATAGAAACACCCAGACTCCGAGACAAATACTTGCAGATCATCATCACAAACATTTGACTCGCTATGGGAATCGAACCTGCTTACTTTTGCATCTCAGCCAGGGCTTGGCCAACTGAGCCACAGAGGTCGTCAATGGCACCACAGGCAAGATACATTTTACCATACTTCTGCAAGCTGAAGCTAGGTTTCGTTTTTTTATCGATCTTTTGATAAGTTAATTTGGGTTGGCTAGGTTATTTAGAGTTAAAATAATATCTACCTACAATAAGCGAGTCTATCTGTATATTAGTGGACCATTCACATAGCATTAAACCAGGCAAGACTTATAATATAGGAGTCAGATGATTGATATACTACTTTTACACTTGTATATACTGAATGTATATCCCTACTGATGCCCGTGCTGTGATGCTGAAGATACCATAAAAACAACTTTGCATGGATTGGAATTCCAGAATAAACGAATTCTATCGCGGGTATGTATCAAACAAAGCTCGTGTTTCGCTTCACAGTACACCACAAAATCGTAAACTCCACTTTGTTGACGCTGACCGCATGATTTGGCAAAACGGTGTATTGTGGTCGCAATATTCATGTTAGTGGTATGATTCATACATCGGACAGTGTAGTCGGCTCATAAGTTTTGCCTTTTAAAACCAACCCTTGAAATCCCGGAGGTTTGCAGATTTGCGGTTTTAAATTTATCGTCTGTAAGCCAACAACTAAATTTAAATTCAGAGTTTGGTATTAGAGTAAAGATGGGCAAAATGAAGTCTCACCATAAATGGTAAAATCATCATAGCAACGTTTAGAAAATCCACTGCTGGACATAGGCCTCCCCAATTGATTTCCAGGAAAAACGATTTTCAGCCCTCTCCATCCACCGACTTCCTGCGATCTTTACAATGTCGTCAGTCCATCGGGTGGAGGGTCGTCCTATGCTTCGTTTTCCTGTCCTTGGTCGCCATTCGAGAACTTTTACTCCCCAACGGTTATCAGTTCTGCGAGCTTTATTACCTGCCCATTGCCACTTCAACTTGCAAATTTTGAGTGCTATGTCGGTGACTTTAGTTCTTCTACGGATTTCCTGTAGTGAATAAAAATAAAAATGGTAACTCAGAGTTTCTGTAAAATTTATAGAATAGAATTTATAAAAAGTTTTATATCTTAACTAAACAGATAGTCAATAATAATTTGCAACAAAGGTTGATAGTTCTATAAGGACATTTTAATTTAACATTTGAGCCATGTGAGCCATCTGTCTTGGTTAGATACTTGTTTTATGTAATACATAGGTCAACTACTTGTAATGCATGAGCTACCATCGGTCCTGAATACATCGACGAAATGCAATTTGCATAAGAACTTTAGTGCTTATTACTCCTATTTTAGAATATTGCAATTTGTTTTATTGATTCGATTATTATTACCTACCCAGCCATGTCAAACATTTGTGCCATGAACACAATCGTATTATGTTAGTTCTGTCTCTCATATACGTTTTTACAATGAACGTAATATATGTATTTACATGTATTATATAATTGAATTATATTAATACGTGATGCAAAAACTTTGTACCCCTTTTTACGAAAATTGCGCGGACGGAGGAGAATGAAATTTCGCATTTGTAGAATTTTTTAAATTATGCATAATAAATACATTAATTATTAATTAATTATGGTCTTTTTTCGACCAGTGGGCGACCACAAGTTATATTAATTGTGTATAGTGTTCAGTCAGTCATATGACTCATGATGCGTCATGATGAGATCACATCTGATCATTATTAAAAGTTTTACTTCATTTGATAAGTATTGGTGAATACTTCTAAGAGTAACGTTGAATTGATGAATGAATTCATAAGCAATTTTCCTTTCGAGTACAACAATCTTTTGATACGGTATTAAATGTCGCTCAGAGGTTCTGCTTTATCTCATGCCGCTTTGTGGCCGACAAAGCGATAGAATCTCTGAAGATTGATTGTAAACACAGCAATAAGTAAACAGACCAATTCAATTGCTGATAAAATGTTCAAAGAAAAAGCGGTACAGGTTAGTGGAGGAAATAAATTTCCCTAGCGCACCTACAGATTTTCATTACATTTCAAGTCACTTGACCGAGTTCGAACACAAAGGCATCTAACTTTTATATCTTTAGCGAGGCATTTATTGCGGTCAGCAAAAAGGTCTCTGCATCAAAGGAGAGTATAAATGTCTTGCTGAAAGGAGAAAGGTTTCTTGTTTTATTTATTTGGAGTTGAACGAGTTAGATTGTTTCTCTGATCTCTATCTCCCGGTGAGAGTAATTGTTTTAAATTGTTGACATGATTTGTTTTTGTTATTGTTAATGATTTAATAATAAACAAGGAATACTATTACTATTTTTTAATCAACCATTTAATTCAATACCGGTCTTATACGTGATCATGGTACGAGGCCAGATTGTATGACTCTTGTCTCTTGGGAGATGGGTAGGCCATTGGTATGCGATGCTACTTGCGTAGAAACCCTGGCTGTATCCCATCTGTCGAGGACTTCCGTTAGAGCTGACGCGGCGGCTGAATGTGCCGAATACCTCAAAAAGCGCACAAACGCTGGTTTTGATAAGGCCAACATATTTGTTTTTTTTTGGAGTCGCTTAAATATAAAATAAAATAATATATTAGATATTTTTTTTCAAAATTATTTCACGGCGTCTGATAGAAACATCGCGTGACCCACGAGCTGGCTCCTATATGGCCCAGCGTATTAGCATTTCCATTCAACGAAGCCCAACATTCATATAAATAAATACTATGGGTTTATTGTTTGCTTTACCTTCGTTTTTTTAGATTACAGTAACAAGCGTGATATTATTATTATTTGATAAAAATATTTTATTTTCCTTTTTTTATGTCGAATAATAATGGCGAGTTATTCGACTATTCGTCATAAGGGATGGCATTCGGCTATTCGCTATTACAGCTACTCGCGGCATCTCTAAACATTTTACTTCTTATATTTCTTACGTACCTATGATTCAGTAGTCAACTCTGGTAACAAAGTAATCTTCGTCTTCTTTCGTGTCGTTGTTAAATCCTATAATGTAACAGCGTACGTTATATATACCCTTCAAAAAGATGTACTGGCTGCTTGGACGAAACTCCGCTCTGTCAGTACATAATAAGTTATTATTGTACAAGCAAGTCCTGATGCGAATATGGACCTATGGAATACAGCTGTGGGGATGTACCAAAAAAAGCAATATCCTTTTAATCCAAGAATTTCAAAATAAAGTTCTAAGGAAAATAGTGAATGCCCCCTGGTACATAAGAAATGATGATCTCCATAGAGACCTCAGAATAGAGTTCGTCGATAAGGTAATACAAAAGTATGCAGAAGCTCACGAACAGAGGCTTCATCACTATGTGAACGTCAAGGCAATCCAGCTCCTCGACATAAGGGACATTGTAAGAAAGCTCAAACGGAAAAAGCCATTTGAGTTAGTGTAGTTTAACAAAAGTGAAGTGATATGTACATAAAAACACTAGAAAAAAGTGTCTTCCCCGTAATTAAATACTAAGAAAAGTACTATTAGACACATTCTTAGGTATAATTTATTTTAAAACACTATGTCAAAACAAAATTACTTATTAGCTTATTTGGCTAGATTGTAATATTATTTAGCGTATGATCAATATAGAGCTCTAAAATAACAAAAAAACATCCTATAACATACGATATAATATACGACGACCTCTGCGGCATAGTGGGCCAATTTCCGGCCGAGATGCAGAAGGTTGCGGGTTTGATTCCCGCCGCGGGGCAAATGTTTGTATTATCTGCCAGTATTTGTTTCGGGTCTGGGTGTTTCTATGTATAATATGTATGTATTTACAAAAAAAATAATATAAGTAGTATATCAGTCATGTGGTACCCATAACACTGCTTAACTTTGGGGCCAGATGATGCTGTGTGAAATGTCCAGGATTATTTATTTACTTATTTAATTACCTACCTACTAAGTGTTCGTTGAACTACGAGTAGTCATCGAATATAAGTACACAGGACGTCATCAAAATACATTTCTAAAAGAATTTTCTGAAAGAAACAAACTCACCTTTTTATGAACCGTAGAAAAATGAAGCCGTTTTGCGCTCCCACATACTTGAATCACGCAATTAGACTCCTCGCTGGAATGCGCAGCTACGAAAGGATTCTTAATTTTCTGTTTCGTTCAGACGAACATCATGTTTGCAGTAAAACATCTCTACAACACGGCGTATGGAGCAGTCTAGCGCTGTGATAGCTGTGATAGATGTGCAATGTTGTTGACTGTAAATATTTAGTGAAGTCTATCTGTCTATATGTGCCCATGAAGTCCGTCTAATATCAACCATTTAATTTTCCAACCATGAGAAAATGCGCAATTCACGGCGTAGACGAGTGCCTCTTAGCTATTTCTCATTTCTCGACTGTGAATTCACTAGATTATTTGTAAGAAAAACATAAAATAAGCCTTTTTCCGCTTTCCGGGTAAAATCCAGTTCCATGCAGCTGATGGGAACTCTTTTCATGTTTGAAAATACCGTTTTAGATGGTTTACTCGATTTTATAACATTTTAATAACATTATTTAAGAATGTTGAAGTTAATGCCGGTTGTCCTAATTTACTTTTGACCACTATTGGCTTTTATACTGACTAAACCGTAATATCTCATGATCTGTCAAGAAACTACCGGAAAACGGTCAATAAAACTTAATTTGTTAGTTATTCATCCAAATTTAATCCTTTCACCACACTGGTTCGAAATAACTAGTGACATATTAAGAAGAAGAATTTCATTATAGGTACAGCCATAGGTATCTATGGTGTTCACATTATCGTGTTATTAAATAAATAATGCCGGACATTTTACAGAGCATCATCTAACCTCAAAGTAAGCAGAGTTTGTGTTATAGGTACCACATGAATGGTATACTATTTACATATTCATTACTATAGGTACTTTTTTTTTTTGTATATACATACATATTATACATACATACCCCCACAATTGTCAATTACAATTGTTTCTCCTATAATGATTTACGAAAACCAATTGCGAAAAACAATAACCAGTTAACTAAAGTTAGCAGAAAACAAAAGGACATCTAATGAGACATTTTCCTCACATTGATCACATTCGAATAGAATCGGTGCAAATCGAACTGAAATCCACGAACCATACGAACAAGTGTCTACAATTAAACTTAGTAGCAGGTGATTAGGTGAAACTTTCTGCTAGTTCGGACAGGGACGTAGCTAGGAAAGGAGATATTTTTTTTTAGTACATAGGCTTCACTTTCAAAACGCCAGACAGTTTCTGGGTCAAGCTGTTTGCTGGAGTTACTCTTAGATAACTCATTTAAGCATATTATGATAGTCCATGCCTAGCATGGCTTAGCATGGCCTATTATAACTAGTGGCTCGGTGAGCTGTAGATCTCGCAAACATTTTTCGAAATGACTGAAATATTTAATTTTTTACCTTTCCAACTCCCGTATCTCCGCCAATTTGAAAAATTTCCAAAAACGGAATCGACAAAAAAAAAACAATATAGTTATAGAACCTGCTCACAAAATTTCACGAGAATCGGTTGAGAAATGCGACCTGTAGAGGAGAACATCCGGACAGACAGACATACGAAAGCATTTTCGCCTAAGCTGAAACGGAGACACTCGCTTCGCTCAGTCAATAATATTATTAAAAAAATCCTAAGTCTTACCAAATTTTTATTGACGATGTTGCCTCTTTTCACCATTAATTTATAAGTAGGTAACCTACGCTTAATTTATATTGTATATCGTTTACTTCTTTGATTATTATGATTATTTTATAAACGTAATTAACCAATCTATAACGCCCCTTTACAGCGAACATGCCCCTTCTCCATCCGATATTAGATTACGTGGACGCCAAGTATCTTGATCTCTCCGAAGATTTAGTAAATAAACTTAAGCGCCTTCAAAATCTCTGTATTCGGTTCATATTTGGCATGCGCAAATATGACCATGTATCCGAATTTCACATGAAGCTCAAGTGGCTCCCTATTAGTTTTCGCCAGAATGCTCATTTCTTATCCTTTCTATAAAATATCCTTTTTCTGTCTTCCTCTCCCTGTTATCTAGAGGAACGTTTTGTTTTCCTGCATCAGGCAAACGATCGTATTTTGCGCTCTTCTGACACTTTCTTTCCAACTCTACTTCTGTCCATAGTTCAGCTATGTATGGTGAAGTGAATCCTTCACTGTTCAAGCTGTAGGTACGTTCGTACGTGAAGTTCATGAGCTGTTTACTTCTGGAATCTGATAACTGGTTGATATCATTTATCACTTTTGTGTTTTTTTTATAGAAAGTTGTTTGAATTTGTCATTGTTTATCGTGTAAGTATGTCGATTAGCTACATTAAGATAACATTTTGTATTTTTATGTTTTGTAATAAGTAGTTAAGTAACTTTTTGTATACCGCCATCGATCAGTTTTGGTTTATCCGGTCCATCCAAAGGTTGCCTGGAAGAGATCGCTTTGAGCGATAGGGCTGCCCATTGTATTTTATTTCTTCTATGTTCTTTTTGTGTAAATAAAGTGTTAATCTATCTATCTATATATATAAATAGAAGGAGGTTCCCAATTCGGTTGTTTTTTATATTGGTTACCTCATAACTACGTTATTTATGAACCGATTTGAAAATATATGTTTATTATATGGAAGGATATTCTTTGCGCTTTCAGTACCATAGAAATTTCATAAAAATCGGCTTCGTAGATTGGTTTAAAATCAAAATAGCTGAAAAAAATTACATAATTACGTTTTTAAAAAGTTTTTTAGTAAAGTTTGATACTTATTGTAGTTTGTATGTTATTCAGTCGTAAATAAGCACACAGCATGTCTCTGGGGTTATCCTGAGTATGACCCTGGACGTGAGTCAGACTATGTAATTAAAACAGCGGTGCAGTTCAGAACTGCGAAGTCTGTCGCGACATGAATATTCCATTGCTGACTCCGACTAGAGATGGAGTGAGCGCAAATGTTCCGTGTTACATGATAGCCAATGGTAAGGGGACACTAAAGTTATTTCTTAACTATATTCATATACCGTAAACTAAAATTTTGGATAGATAATACAGAATCCGAAAACTTAACTTTACAACTTCTTCGCAGACCTGGGTTTTAAGCACCTGTATTTATCAATAGCGATTTGCGACTGCGTTGCTGCAAAGCTAGGCATGATAGGGTTCCCCTCATCATCATAATTTGAGCTACGCTCTTGTCAAGGCAACTAATGCATTTCATCCATATATTTTTCTCTAAAACATTGCAAGCGACATCTTGACTCCCGCTGTTGGGCGCGACAAGTAAGGCGAATATTTGTTTCTGGTTTATCCTAGGTACATTTATAGTAAAATTGTCATACGGCAGGTAATGAAATGAAATGAAATGAAATGATTTATTTGCGTGAAATGTGGTACACAGAGAACTTAAATATATAATTAGATTCACACATTTCGCTAGGAAACCCAGCATGCAAAAATAAAGAAGGTACATATAATAATTTAATTAAGGACTACATTTTTAAACAAATTAAATAAACATTACAATAGTTATTACAATCTCGAATAATTAAATTTAGGTATGAATTACATAATAGTTTTTACCATAGCAAACGGAACGTTAATTAAGAAATTCTTTGACACTATAAAAACATTTGTCAACAAGCCAGGTAAGCATTTTTGTTTTAAATTTATTGTATGGTAATTCTTTTAAAGATCTAGGTATTCTATTAAATATTTTTATACACATTATGTAGCTATTTTTACGACTTAAAGTTGTTTTTCGAACTGGAACTAATAGTCTAGTGGGGTCACTCAATTTTATTTTTGAATTTATATGGTCCTCATATTTGTCAAAGAATTTGTTGTGTTCCATGGAACACAACAAATTCTTTGACAAATATGTGTTCCATGGAACACAATAAATTCTTTGACAAATATGAGGACCATATAAATTCAAAAATAAAATTGAGGGACCCCACTAGACTATTAGACTATTGACTATTAGTTTTGTTGTGTTCCACAACAAAACAGCATACGTAAGTCCTCATTAACATAAAGTACATAATAAGCTTGTAGCTAGTATAAAACTTTGTACTCTCAAAACTACAGAATATTTCCACAGAATATTTTCTAGGCTCTCTGAGGGTTAGTATATAATAATAATAATAATAATGCCGGACATTTCACACAGCATCATTTGGTCCCAAAGTAAGCAGAGCTTGTGTTATGAGTACCACGTGACTGATATACTACTTATATACTTTTTTTTGAAATACATACATATTATACATAGAAACACCCAGACCCGAGCCAAATACTTGCAGACCAAACATTTATCCCGCGGCGGGAGTAAATGAGGAGGTAGTTCTAAATTTTTCGTGGACTTGACAGCACATATCATAAGCTACACAAAAGGTAGTTGGAAATAGCGGCATACCTTTTTATATTTGAAAATAAGCCAAAAATCACAGACATTTATTATTATAGGACATTCCCGCTTAGGACCATGGACTGTGCACCTGTTAACCCACGTATAATTTTCGTTCATTCCACTTTCACACCACCAAAACGACACCACCGGTGATGCTGGTGTCGTTTTGTGAAATTTATATTCCATTTGTCTTAGTGTGACCTTAGTGTCTTGCTTATTTTAACTTACATAGTATTAAGTAAAACGTTAAATAATGATGAACCCGAAATTTGTACACTGTCCATGACACACCATTCAGTTTATTTTTTCCCTCCGGAGTATGAAATACATTTTTCTGGCACATTGGCGGCACCGCGGCACGCTCGCATTGCTCGCTCTCCTTGAGCGTTGTTTTCTATGCTTTAATATAACCTAACCAACTGGTTTTACTAACATAAAAATCTGTTAACGCCAGTATAACTCCATGTTTGAGTATGTGTCATCACGTCATGACTATTAGTCAGTGACGTCAAATAAAGATTTCAATTAACACAACCTATGATGTCGTTTTGGTTAGTCAAAAGGAATAAACGATATTTCTTACTAAATTTGATACATTTTACCCCTTCCCATGGATAAGTTGCAGGCTCAGCGGATGTAGCATGATAAAGTCAAGTATTTAGATGCAACCCACACCGGTATTCAATTATTCTGATTGACGTTTGTCTCGAGACGACTGCAATAGCTCGGTAGCATCCTAAGGGAGTTGATCCTGAGTTGCTTGAAGGAACTTGGATGAATTCAGGCAAATTAACAATTAAACCGGGAGTGCTTGTGGGTATCTCAAAATGGTGAATGTCATACAAAAGTAAATGCATGTTTGTATGATCTGTAATTATTTGTTTCGGTTCTGGTTATTCTTATATGTACGAGTATTTAATACCTTAAACCGAGCAAGCTTCTGAATCTCGGATACGGCTCCAACAATTTTCATGAAATTTAGTATGCAGGGGGTTTCGGGGGCGATAAATCGATCTAGCTAGGTTTCGTTTTTAGAAAACGTCGTTTTATCCGTGTTTTATAACGAGCAAAGCTCGGTCATCCAGATAATATGTATGTACTTACCAAAAAAAAGTATTTAAGTATATCGGTGATGTGGTTCCAATAACATAAGCTCTGCTCTGCTCTGCTCTGCTTTAGGGCTAGATGATGTTGTGTAAAATGTAAAGCATTATTTATATATTCAGACCATTAGGTACTCTCAAACGATGAACGAAAGCATACATATAAAAGGTAGTCTTTTGAAGAAAGCGCATTATAACATAATGACTAAACTATAAACGGTGCAGTTGTTAATGAAGTTAATAAAGAAACATACCTCGGGCTTATATTGGATAGCGAGAACTGATCCAGATCACTGCCAGATGGCAGCGTTCCCAAGACACTGGCGGCATTGCCACATTGAATGGCAAATTGGTCCCATAGAAATTTCATTAAAATCGGTTCTGTAGTTAGATTTTTAAATCAAAATAGCTCGCAAAATAGTATAAAAATAACATCAAACATTTCATATTTTTATAGAAATGAAGTCGGTTTTATTTTTAGTTTTTAAAATGACTTATTGCGTTTACTGTTCACAAAAAATGCTTAACGCTTAATTTATCTACAGCTTCAAAGACCTAAGAATTTGATATTAGTTTTATTATTATTATTATTTAACTTGATACCTCCACGCGTTCATGAGAAAAAAGGTCGTTACACACAGACAGGCACAACGACGTGATCTTAAAATGTATAAATTATATATATATATATATATATATATATATATATAAGAGAAAGTCGTGTTAGTTACACCACTTATAACTCAAGAACCGCTGGACCGATTCGGATGAAACTTAAAATGAATATAGTTATAGTCATAGTTCATAGTACATATTCTTCATATACTTTATAGTTAGTAAAGTAAGTTAGTTAGTTCATATATTTTATAGTTAGTAACTGGGATTAGGATATAGGTTATTTTTTATCCCGGAAAAACAACGGGAACGGGAACGGAAACGGCCGCTACCGCCATCTATCAATATTTATCTGTTACTTTGTTAATCTCTGTATTTATATATTTAATATATAATATATGTATATTTTTCCCTTTCTGGGTACGGAACCCTAAAAATAGTTAAAACATGAGGCAATTTGCACAAAGTGCTATGAGATATTTTCACAGAGTATAAAAACGAAAAGATTTTTAATTATACAGAAACTCCAGTTGAATATGTTATTTCTTGACAAATTGCACTTCATCCTAGCCTGCTCCTCGAGATAGGAAGTTAATCCTTTAACTCACAAACAACGCTACGAATAAATCGTAATTTAACTTAGAGAACTAGCGAATGGTAAACCATTTTCTTAAACTAGGTTAGTTGTTTTTAGAGTTGCTTATTTTTTAATTGAAATATCACTGACTCTACGAAACTGGAGCATGTATTACACGTTCGACTTTAAATAGCAATGCCTAACAAATAACTGTAACCTTTTAAGCTAAATTCAATAAAAATGGTTTGGGACTAAATAGCACTGCGTGAAACATCCACCAATGTTTATTAATACTAGATGGCGCCACAGGAAAAAATAAAACAAGCTATTTTTGCGTTTTGAAATGTATATATATCACCCGATATCGATCCTGATTATGAGATTCATATTTGTAGAATATTTTAAAATAATAAAGGATTTATAGGTAGGATATATTAGTAGGATTTAATAATTGAACACCACGAAGATGAGTTGAGGTGAGTTCACCTGAGAAGGTGAAAACAACCCAGTTCTTTGTTTTTTAAATGTGAAATACTCTAAATTACAGAAATAATAAAAGAAATGTACACAATAAAATACATGTGAAACAGTTAAGCTATCTAAGGACCGTTTAATACGTTCCATAGATAGCTCAACTGATCCAGCCACGTTGAATGGCAATGTTAATACGCTGAGCCAGATAGGAGCCAGCTCTTGGGACACGCAATGTATGTAACAGACGACGTTAAATAATTTTGAAAAAGTTTAGGGCTCCTGTTCCCCACGGGCCCAGGGTCTAAACTCCAAAAGGTTCAAATATGTAGGCCTTACCCAAAAATTATACTAATAATAAGCAATTGTCTTCGGTGGAAGACAGAATACTTATAATGATTATGGTGACCTCTGCACTGTGAGTGAAGTGTGACCGATCTACAGAACATCACAAGACTCAAACAATAGTTCACCTACATACCACCAATTGGTGAATGGACAATGGAGCATGCTTCGCTGGGCGCGACACAAAAGCCGTTCAGTGATTGATTGAACTGGACAAAGCGTGCCGAACTTGTGTTATCTCAAGCCTATGGATTTTGAAACAATATTGATTTCAGACCGCAAATGTTTCCAATGAAAGCATAGGCAGCTTGTCAAACACCTTTTCATTTACTACGAGCTTAAAAATGAAATAAAACTTCGCAGTGATCCCTTTGAAAGCTACACTACTCATAATAAATCTTTAATATAAAAATGAATCGCTAAATGTGTTGCTAAACGCAAATCTCGAGAGCAGCTGAACCGATTTCGCTAATTCTTTTTTTAGAATATGCCTTGAAGTACGAGGATGGTTCTTACGGAGAGAAAAATTTCAAAATTTGCCTGAAAAAATCTAAAAACAACATTTTTTATACTCCCATACAATCGATTCGTAATAATACTTAAAAATTAATTTGAACTTTAATACCATACCAAAAGTTTAAGTGTCAGTGGAGAGGTTCCGGGAAGGCAAAACAATTGAGTGACGTTAGCATCGTATAAATATGAATTTCAATATTTGTCAATATTTATACGATGGTATATATACATCTTCTGTGCGTGTGTTTGTAATTAAACTCCTCCTAAACGGCTGGACCGATTATGATTAATTGTTTTGTGTGTGTTCAAGTGGTTTCGAGAATGGTTAAGATTTACAATTAGATTTTTTTTTATTTGTATTTCTTTTTAAAACGAACGGACGAAGTCGTGAACGGGACAGCTAGTTATGTATATAAGTAAGTGTACGCAACATGTTTTTTGACAAGCTATCTACTTCGACAAGAAGCTACCTATCTACATAGACAGTGTAGGTAATAAATAAATAATGCCGGACATTTCACAGAGCACCATCTGGCCCCAAAGTAAGCAGAGCTTGTGTTACAGGTAACATTATGATTGATACACTTTTTGACTTAAACACTTTTTTTTGTAAACAGATACATATTACACATGGAAAATCCCAGACCCGAGACAAATACTTGCATATCATACAAACATTTGTCCCGCGGCGGGAATCGAAGCTGCAATCTTCTGTGTCTCAGGCGGGCCCACTGCGCTACAGAGGTCAGAGGTAATATATCCTGTAATCTATATCCTTAAAAAGCGATGTGTGTATGTATTTTCCCTATAGACTCCGAAACGGCTGGACCGATTTTAATGAAATGTTTAAGCAATCTTCAGATTGACCTAGATGGATCCTGTGAAGTTTTGTAGCGATCGGATCAACAGAATTTTTTTTTCCTTCAATCAAATTTGGTACTTATGGATATAGATTGTATCTTAGGAACGGATATAGGCTACTTTTATATATGTACAATGCATGCGAAGCCGCGGGCAGAAGCTAGTATTTTTTAAACACTCACTACGTTATATTTATAATACAAAATATTTCTAGCTCCCTATTTGCGACACACTGGAAAAACGCCTATTAAGCCTTATAAGGGACCATCCCTTTGATGACACCCTCTCGGTAAAACATTAGTGAAGACTTTCCTAATAATTATAATGCCTTCTTGAGCGGGTATAGTGTGGAGTGCACTTTAAAATAATGACGTGGATTGTTGAAGGGTGAAAAAAATTGTGTTCTAGATATTTCCTGTGTAGAGTATGCAAGCTTAAGGTTTAAAGATGGGAAAACCAATTCTAAGTTTTTTCGATAATGTATCAATTCATTAAACACTTTTTACTGGCATGTCAGCACAGTTGGTAGTAGCTCTGCTTCCTGCGCTGTAAGTTAAGGGTTCGATTCCCTCACAAGGTAAACATTTGTGTGATGAACACGGGTGTTTGTTCTGTGCCTGGGTGTAAAGTATCACAAGAATGTATTATATAAAATATAAGTATCAGTCATCTGGTCACCATAATACAAGCTGCTTATTTGCTATAGTTGGTACCGGCATAGAAAAGGACCCCTCCATCGCCTCCCGTGGATGTTGTAAAAGGCGACTAAGGGAACACACACCGGGGGATTGGGCAGCAGCACCCCCCGAGCACAAAATACTAAATCTGCGGTCACCAATCCAACTGCCAAGCGTGGTGACTAAGGCAAAACCCCCATAATGATGAACACAACTAGAAGACGGCCCCCAGTTCCCGGCAGTTCCGCTATTCCTGGCATAGGTGGCGGCCACGGTAACGGCGGAACAGGGGGTGCGAAGAATCTCCGGCAGAGGTCCAGCTACCAATCCCAACGATCCCTTGCCCTGGCAACATACAACGCACGCACACTGAGGACCGACGAGAATTGATAGAGCTGGAAGAAGTAGTAAATAAGTTGCACTGGGATATTATAGCGTTATCAGAAGTCCGAAGAGAGGGAGAGGACACGATAATCCTAAATTCCGGCAACTTATTCTACTACCGGAAGGGCGATCAACTTTCTCAGCACGGTGTCGGATTTTTCGTCCACAAATCTCTCGTTAACAACATTGTAAAGATCGAAAGCGTGTCGAGCAGGGTAGTATACCTCCAGACGATGAAGTGGAGGCTATGTATGATGACATTTCAAATGCCATGCAAGCCTCGAAAACACACTTTACGGTTGTGATGGGGGACTTCAACGCGCGGCTAGGTGTGAGGAATGCCGATGAACTGAGAGTGGGGCAATTTGGATTTGGACAGCGGAATCAACGAGGTCAGCGATTGGCCGACTTCATGGAAAAGGAGGGACTCTTTATGATGAACTCCTTATTCAAGAAGCGGTCGTCCAGGAAATGGACGTGGCTTCACCC
The DNA here is from genome assembly GCA_948098915.1 of Lampropteryx suffumata. NCBI lineage: Eukaryota > Metazoa > Arthropoda > Insecta > Lepidoptera > Geometridae > Lampropteryx > Lampropteryx suffumata. Next base: position 13,843,811 of record OX402557.1, on the reverse strand, counting down.
CGGTGGACACAAACGCAAGATAGATTTCTTCATGACTACAAAAAAGCAAATATTTAATGATGTCTCAGTGATCAACAGGGTCAAAACGGGCAGTGATCACCGAATGGTTAGAGGCTCATTAAATCTTAACGTAAAGCTAGAAAGGTCCCGTCTGATGCAATTTACTCTTTGCCCAAGTCCTGCCCAAATCCGAAACCCCGAGAGCTTTCCGTTGGAACTCCAAAATCGCTTCCAATGCCTCGCCGAATGCAGATCCGTGGGCGAAATAAATGACGGTCTGGTGGAAATTGTCCATGCCGTTGGGTCAAAGTTCTGTAAAACCCAGCGCAAATGTAGAACCCAAGAATTCTCTGAGCACACTCCTAAACTCATGGCAAAACGTAGCGAAATGAAACTGCAGTCTTTAGTGGACTTGTCGAAATACAGCTCGCTCAATAAACAGATCTCGTATGTCTATGCGACGCGATTTGTGTCTCTTTAATACGTGTAGTATTAAGAACGCAATAGAGCGCAACCAAGGTTCCAAAGTGTTCGCGAGAGATCTGTCTGTTGGGCAAAGTCTGTTGACGAAGCTGAAAACCAACAGTGGCAGTGTCGTTTCCTCGAAGCCAGAAGCTTTACGAGAGCTCGAGAAGTTCTATGGACAACTGTATACCTCATCGCAAAGTTCTACTACAAGCTCGTCTAGCGATGCAAGAGCCCGCTTAACCCCACACTCCACAGAAGACATTCCGGACGTCAGACCTATACGAGATCCGAACGGCTCTCAAGCAGCTTAAGAACAACAAGGCACCGGGGGAAGACGGAATAATGACAGAGCTTCTGAGAGCGGGTGGAACACCGGTACATAAGGTCCTCCAGAAGCGGTTCAACTCCGTCACCATCGAGAGAACTACGCCAGAGGCGTGGAACAGGAGCGTGGTGGTACTGTTCTTGAGGAAAGAGATAAAACCCTCTTAAAGAATTACAGGCCCATCTCGCTGTTGAGCCATGTCTATAGGTAAGCTGTTTTTGAAAGCAGTTACTAATCGTCTCGCTCGTAGGTTTGATGACTTCCAGCCTCCCGAACAAGCCGGGTTCCGAAAAGGCTTTAACACCATAGACCACATCCATACGCTCCTGCAGGTTATACAGAAGACCGAAGAGTATAACCGGCCACTTTGTTAAGCATTTGTGGACTATGAAAAAGCCTTTGATTCTATTGAAACCTGGGCAGTGTTGCGGTCACTCCAGCGGTGCCAAATCGACTATCGGTATATCGAAGTGTTGAAATGTCTGTACAGTAACGCCACCATGTCTATCCGACTCCAGGACTAGAGCACGATTCCAATCCCGTTGCATAAAGGGATGAGACAGGGAGATGTTATTTCTCCGAAACTGTTTACCTCTGTGTTGGAGGATATTTTCAAGCTCTTGTACTGGCATAGACATGGTATCAACATCAATGGCGAACACATCACTCACCTTCGATTTGCCGACGATATAGTCATCATGGCAGAATCGCTTGAAGGCCTTGGCACAATGCTTAGCGACCTTAATATCGTCTCCCAACAGGTGGGTCTTAAAATGAATATGAGCAAGACAAAAATCATGTCAAATGCTCATGTTGCACCCGTACCGGTACATATTGGAAGCGATATAATCGAAGTTGTAGACCATTATGTCTATTTGGGTCAGACGATTCAACTACGCAAGTCCAACTTCGACAAAGAGGTCAGCCGACGAAACCAACTCGGATGGGCAGCGTTCGGGAAATTACGGCACATCTTCTCGTCACAGATACCGCAGAGCCTAAAGACGAAAGTCTATAATCACTGCGTGTTGCCAGTGATGACATATGGAACTGAGACTTGGTCGCTAACTATTGGCCTCATACACAAGCTCAGAGTCGCGCAACGTGCTATGGAGAGAGCTATGTTGGGTGTTTCACTACGTGATAAAATCCGCAACGAAAAAATCCGTAAAAGAACCAAAGTCACCGACATAGCACTCAAAATTTGCAAGTTGAAGTGGCAATGGGCAGGCCATATAGCTCGCAGAACTGATAACCGTTAGTGAATAAAAGTTCTCGAATGGCGACCAAGGACAGGAAAACGAAGCGTAGGACGACCCCCCACCTGATGGACTGACGACATTGTAAAGATCGCAGGAAGTCGGTGGATGGAGAGGGCTCAAAATCGTTCTTCCTGGAAATCTATTGGGGAGGCCTATGTTCAGCAGTGGACTTCATAAAGGCTGTTATGATGATGATGATGAGTTGCTATAGTTGCATAGTTGCTATGCTTTGCTTAGTTTGGGGCTAGACGGTATTGTGTGCATTGTCCACCAATATTTATTTATATATTTGTTATTAAAAATAAAAAAATTCTAGTGTTTAAACAATGTTTCCAATGTCGAGTGTTTAGATTGTTTATAGTAAGACGTCACAAAGTCGTATGTTGTCGTTCGTCGTTTGTTATTTTTATAAAAATTGGTCTCTTTATTTCGTAAAAAGGGGTACAAAGTTTTTGCTTCACGTACGAGTATTAATATATAGATTATTTTTGCTCGAATCACAAAGAAACACAATACTTTCATTCCAATTATTTACACCCGAGGTAATAACTCTATCTTTATTTCAATAAAATCACCAAAACTACAAATAAAACCTCAACCAAACCTCAAAGTAACTCCGGAAAAATAAATAATATAAGAGCACAACGACCAAATATAATCTTTTCTAGTGTTGCAGCTCTAGACTGCAACTCTCGAGTGAATGATAGGTCTTCTTCTTATTTTCTTCCAATAATGGCATTTGTTTTGTCGACAATTTTGCCAGTGTCAAGTGATTGTTTTATAATAAAGTCTTAGTCGATGATCATTTGTCAATTGTAAACGTCATCGCGGAATGGCCGTTTAGAAAATCTCGGGTTTCCTCGTCGTTCGTTCAAATCATAATTCAATTGTCCATACTTGTCCTAAGTAGTCACAATTTATTCATTAAAATTCTGCTAGGAATACTGAATAAAACATGGAATAAAACAAGAAAAAATATTAATTTAGAAGTGCTATGTTACTTCATGAAATGAAACATACGAAACTTCATGAAACAAACGAAGAATCGGACTGATAGGTCAAACTGACAGGTATGTTCTATGTATATTTCACAATCGTTTGTCTCTTAAATGTCATGTTCATTAGCATATTTCTAAAAAAATAAACGCAACCGGTTTCAAACTCACGACAAATGCAACCACTACACCATCAGTTCTCTCAGCATGAGTACATTGAATATTATTTGTCAGTAAGAAGTTCATGTAAGCGTTCGGGAAGAGGGTTAGTGTGAGTTGTAAGCTGATATAAGTAAGTGCCGACATGTCACGTCCAGCGCATAGATTTCCCTCTATATTCGTGAGTAGAATGTCGAGTGGAAATGTAAGGATCATATTCATAGCCACACTACTAAAGCCTTGTTTTCTATGAGGCAGTGTCCGCGACAAAAACCCACACATAAATTGTCATACAAAATAAATGTTTAAAAAGATAAAAAACACGCTTTTGTAGATAACACCGAACTAAAAAGTAGAAAATAAATAATAGTTTAGAAAAACTAAAAAACACGCTTTAATAATTAAAGCGTGTTTTTTAGTAAATTTATTGAAAATTATTTTCTACTTGCTTTTCTATTAATTAAAGTTTAATTAATAGAAAAGCAAGTAGAAAATAATTTTCAATAAATTTAAATAAAAAATAGTGTGATTACCAAAAAAAATAAATCATTGTAGAAAAGCGTGGGGTGCTTTTTAAGATATTAATCACTCTTCTATTTTGAACAATATCTGTCATTAAAATATTATAACAATTTTCATCAAGCACGCTATGCAAAGTTTCAAAGATTCCGTAACATAGATAGACCTTCATATTAAGCTAACAAAAGCGTGTTAAAAATAAGGTGTCTCACCAAACAATGCTCCTATTTTAGTTTCATGAGGCAATTAGACACATAAACAAAACAAAACGGTTACATAAACTACTTACGAGAAAATTGTCTATATTTAATTAATAAAGACGTTATCTCTGTACACACAGAGATGACGGCTCCTAGAGGGAATGTGAAAAAATAAACAATTTGTATCGACATTAAGAAATTTAAAGCTTACATAATGGGTAGTCTTTTAAAGAAAGCGTATTATAATATAAAAGACTATATTATTGATAACAATGCATGGCCTCATGTTGCTCTACTCTCAGTTAGTTAACCGACACATTTGAAATGTATAAACTCTCTTGTATTCGTTTTTCGTAGTTAAGATGTAGTTATAAGATGGATCATGTAAAAAAGCGCTAGGACTAGAACGAGTTTCTTGCCAGTTCTTTGGCTCTTAAAATCACCTAGTATATAAGACATTTCAAAATGATCCTTGTGATTGTATTGAATCAAGTATCTTTTGACTTTGACTTTGAAGTCTTAGCGTGGTATAAGAGCAAGAGGAAAATGCAAGAGTTATTATTAACATAGACGGTCACCATATTTATAACACGATAGCTTAACGCCCCCACATGTGCACTTTTAAGTTAGTCTTCTAACGTTGTAAACTTTCATAGTCGGTAAGAATGTTTTTCAAGAAGTTGTTCGTATGTTAGGTCTACAGTTCATGTTGTTTTTTTAACAAAATTATGAGTTTACATGATTCAAACAGAAATGAATTAAGATTTATAAGATAAATGGCGACATAAATAGGCTAGCTGAAATAATACTGACGACCACTGTGGCGCAGTGGGCTAAGATCTGGCTGAGACGTAGAAGGTTGAATATAATATAATATAATATAATATAATATAATATAATATAATATAATATAATATAATATAATATAATATAATATAATATAATATAATATAATATAATATAATATAATATAATATAATATAATATAATATAATATAATATAATATAATATAATATAATATAATATAATATAATATAATATAATATAATATAATATAATATAATATAATATAATATAATATAATATAATATAATATAATATAATGTATAAAATATAGGTTCATTTGCGGGTCAAACGTTTGTATGATGCAAGTATTTGTCTCGGGTCTGGGTGTTTCTATGTATTATATGTATGTATTTAAAATACGATAAATAGTATTTAAGTTGTATATCAGTCATGTGGTACCCATAACACAAACTCTGCTTACTTTGGGACCAGATGATGCTGTGTGAAATGTACGGCATTATTTATTTATTATTTAATACAAATTTTGTTAACTCCGCCTCTAAAACCACATCTTTCGCCATGTATATTCCATGACAAAGGTGGTGGTACCAAACAATGTGTTTAGCAACCCCAAGCGACAACAAATCGATATAGCGCGCAAAGTAGGATACCTAAATATTAATGTTACGACTTATGGCCGCTCCTGTCACACCCTTTTCTCGTAAATCATAAAAAACAGGAGACTAAAGCAGCCTAAGAATGTACTTAGGTTATTCTTTATGATTTATTTCAAAAGGGAGTTTTAGGATATTTCTTTAGAGCTATTATTGCGCACATTCTTAATACAGTAACTAACAATATTTTACATTGCGAGTAGAATGTATAAAATATAGATTACTAGATTCTGCTTGCGCTTTTTCTGAATGATAATAAGTAGCTTAATAATATGCTATTCCAATGTACAAATCAATTACTATACCAACGTGCAAATCGATCTATCTATTATTGTTCTTCTTATGTGTCACTAGTTATTTCTAACTAGTGTGGTTAAAGGATTAAAGTGCGCCTCAGAGGCTCCTTTCGTGCACTTAGGTAAGCCTTAATGTAAGCTCTCGACCATGCCGACAGGACAGGAAAGACAGATCAGTACATGCGGTGTCGGTTCGGTTGCATGTGCATAACGGCTGGCACCAAGCCGGGCTTGTTTCAAGATTTCCTTCTTTATTGCTAGCTCTTCTGTTAGTCAGCATCTATTATTGTGTGATTGAGAAACGAACCAACATCCACAGAAATACAGCACTTTGTACGTTTATAACATTAAATGGAACGCAGTATTTTGGGGATAAAAAGAACGGATAGGTTCCGAAATACCGAAATCCGATCGAAAACGGGCATAGCGGATATAGGTACAAGAACTGCATGTTTGAAATGGGACTGAGCAGGTCATGTGAGTCGAATGTATCCAGAACGTTGGGCGAAGCTCGTCACTCAGTGGGTGCCCGATAGTCAGAGACGACGCGGAAAAGATGGCGAGACGATCTGGATGCATTCGAGCCAAAATGGCAAACTGTAGCCTTGGAGCGCAAAGAGTGGATGGTAAAGGGTGGGACACCAGTGAGACACGATAGGTTAAGGTAAAAAATCATTAAAACGAAGTAGAAATAAGTCGCATAGGAAGCCACGGTCATCAAGATTTCATCCTAGATTAAAAGATTATTATCTCAAGAGCCGTATTCCATAAAGAAACTCAAACACAAATCAAGAACTGAATATACATACATTTTGTGACAGTGTTTCATTCAGAACAGTCAGAAAATCTATTTGAAATACCGACCTCGGCATTCTTGTTTTTTGTAATTTGGGTACAATAGTAGCTTTTATTTCTAAAGAATTAAAATAATATATGGCAAAAAGTCAAACACACATTAAAACATAATCTTTTTACTCTCCATAAAGTAATAAGTAGATTTAACTTTTATCATTTCACATTTCCCATAGATCAAAGTAAACGGCGTATAAATCAAAAGTTTTTCAATAAAGTCTTATTATTTCGTGAAAGTTATATGCATAGCTTAACTTGCACAGCTGGTTTCCTTCATACTTACCACCACCACCAAAATAGTATGTTTGGGTTTATCGACGTAATCAAGGTAAGAAATTTATTGTCTATTATACTTTACCCATTAGTTTATATAACTAAAAGTAAATATACCCAGCCTTGAGATTCTGCGTGTTCTGAATGCTTATGTAATTTTCAGATTGATGTCAGATTTTCAGAGAGCACTATTGGTCTAGTAGTAGTAACCCTACTCCGCCTTTCAATCCTGAGGTCGTAGGTTCAAATCCAGTTGTACAACATTGGATTTTTCTGTACGAAAAAACTATATACGCTATATATATACTCTCAAACGGCGAAGGAAAACATTGTGAGGAAACGTGCATGTCGTAGAACCTTAAAAGTTCGAAGATAAGTGCCAAGTGCACGAAAGGAGGCTCTGATGCGCACTTTAATCCATTAACACTGGTTCAAAAGAACTGATGACATTTTGTCCTAGAGGATAGTTAATCATGTGGTTGGTTGCTCCGCGATTCAGTACAGCAACTTACTCGCAGGCTTATCCTTACTATAATATTCTCAACGCGAATGTTTGTATGTATGGATGTATGGATGTTTGTTACTCTTTCACGCAAAAACTACTGAATGGATTTTAATGGAACTTTACAATAATATAGCTTACATCAGAATTCCACAACTTATAAAGATATTGTATGAATTGTCCAATATATAACGATAAATGTCAAGTTACTAGGAAAAAAATCTGCCATCTGAAGCTATTCTGGCGGGTGCTACAAAAACCGTGAGAATTATACGAAGTACTAATCCTGCGCAGACGAAGTCGCGGGCACCAACTTGTGGTACTATAATTTTAACATATCACCTGCTAAGTTCCCAGACACAAGTCAAAATCTACTGACTCTTCGAAATCTGCATTCCGACATACCAAAGGTTGAGATCAAAACTTTACAAACAGGTTGAGAGAAATAGACGCCACGAGCGCTTTGCTCATGTAAGCCTTTCCAAAGTTAACCAGCTGTTCTATATCTTATTATATCCGCATATTCTTGCAGAATTCTGTGAACCAAGTAAGTAGGTACCCACTTTACTAGAGCGGCACCTCTTGTTGGAACTTAGAAGGACTTTGCTACAAGGTTATCACAAAGTAAGTGATTATAAACAACCAAGATAAATAGCTCCACGTTGAAAGCATGTTTAAGGTCTCTAAAAGATTAAATGCTTGTGATGATACGAGAACAATAAAAAAAAAAAAAAATTGCTGGACAATGCACACAACACCATCTAGCCCCAAACTAATCATAGCTTGTATTATGGCGACTAGGTGACTGATAGAATACTTATATATTATTAAATACATACGTATGATATTTTATAATACCCAGAACAGAACAAACTACTATGTTCTTCACACAAATGTTTATCCTGGGAAGGAATTGAACACTCAACCTACAGCTCAAAAGGCACAGCTACTACCAACTGAGCAACTGAGCTGACATGCCAGTCATGACAATGCTGGACATAGGCCTCTTTAAATATACTTTCAGGACGAACAGTATGTGCTGCTTTCATACACAGACCACACGCGACCTTTACCGGCCAATACCACGATATCTTGATTGCATAGGTAAGTGTATTGCTGTAAGTACAATTTTTGAAGTGATAACTTCTTTATTATCCGCTTCGTTACGTAACGCGTTACGGCGCCAGTATGTCTGGCTTCCCTTTCTCTCAAGCATACGGCAGCGGTAGGCGGGATCCTCCTCGCTCACTCTAACCCACAGCGCTAGTTAGATTAGTTTAAGTTATCGTTTCTGTTGGGCGTCCGGGGACGCACACGTTTTTTTTTATTTTATTCTACCGGTATTTATTTTGTTAAGCTCTCAAAGATACCATATTATTGTACCTCTATTCCTACTCATTATTATAAGATTTACACAACACCCAAAAATATCTCACTGCGTCTTCTGGCTGAAAGTTTCGATAGAATATCAGCGCCTAGCTACTTGGCATCTACTTGAATTGAATCTTGGCCAAGCTCATATCTCGCGATAACAAACACTTGAAGTGTTTTTAATGAATGTCGCTTATGCAGGTAGATAAAACAATGTGATGTGATCGGATGTCCAAAAGTGTTTTAGATCTAAACAATATGCCTTTATCAGCAGAACAGGTCGCACAAGCAGTTGCATTGATTGACCAAGGACTGACACAACGTGAAATGGCTATTGTGTTAAATGTGCCTTGTGAATTCATGCAGTATGCTTTGAAACGGTATCAGGACACTGGATACTACACTCGAAGACCAGGTAATGGAGGCGTAAGGTGCACATCAGCTCAAGACGACTGGTTTATTGTCTTAGACGTATTGAGAAACCGCTTCCTTACGGCTGTTGAGATACGACAGCGTCTCCAAAACGTCCGCGGCATAAACGTAAGCGAGCCTACGATCAGAAGACGGATGGAGGAAGTGAATTTAAAAGCTTGTAGACCAGCACGCGTCCCAGAACTCTTCAGACAGCACCGAATAGCTTCGGTTCGTCTTCGGTTCGCTCGAGAACATGCCAACTGGACTCACGAGCAATGGGCTAGATTGTTCTTTACAGATGAGTGCCGAATTGCTTTACGAGCTCTAGACGGTCAAGAACGGGTGTGGAGAAGAGGAAGAGAGTGATATCTACCCATTACCACTACACAAACAGTGAGTTTTCATGGCGGCTCTATAATGGTATGGGGAGGAATAAGTTCGGATGCTCGTAAGGAGTTGGTGATCGTCGACAATAGGCTAAATGCTACTCGTTACATCGAAGAGATCCTCCAGGATCCTCCAAAATTGTTCGGACCCAATGAACCCGGAATAGCGCAGAACATGATCTGCCCTATTCCGGGTTCAATGGGTCCAAACAATTTTTATTAATGCACGATAACGCACGTCCCCACGTTGCGCGGTGCGTGGAGGAGTACATTCAAGCGGTTGACATTTTAAGGTTACAGTGGCCAGCTCGTAGCCCGGACCTAACCCCAATAGAACACATCTGGGACATGCTCAAAAGAAAGATTAATTCCGGTTCCAACGCACCACAAACTCTCAACTAGCTCCGCACTGCAGCGCAAGCCGCACGCATGTTTTTATTATTGCAGTTGCAGTGTGTGCTAAATTTCTTAAATAAGAATACACTAATCAGCGGCACAAACTCGTCAGTGGGTGCAATGAAATGTAGGCTATTTCACCTAGCACAGTGCGAGACAAGGATAGACGTGCACGAAAGATGTGATAAGAAGAGTGATAAGCAGTAAGGAGATTGTGTTATAATGATTTCTAATCATATGATCAGATTAGACTACGAATTATACATAAAACGATTGCTTAAAAAATATGAACAGACTTTTAACTGAAGGGTTCTCATGAAAAACTACTGAACGTATTTATTCTAAATAAAGTTATTTTGAGCTCTTGAATAAATAAACTATGCTTGTATCGGAATCATTTTGGAGTTTTCGTACTCCGTATGCTACTTATTTACGCTTAAAGTTGTGCTAAAATCAGTGTTGAAATACGTTTTTTTACCAACAGTTCATGTCCGCCATTAATGCTCAACAGTTTCACAAAAACCCTAATAGTAATGGAGGAATTCTAGATCTTTTCATCTCTAACACGCCTTGTACAATGGATACTGTTCTTGACCCATTACTACCTGCTGTCCCTCACCACACACCTTTTGTTATTAACTCAACTGTCATCTTAGCAGTAAATGCTATGAGAAGAAAGCCCATTACAATATATAATTTTCGCAAAGCTAATTATGACCTCATAAATAAAAATATTGAGGTGACTGACTGGTCTCACATGCTTGATCACCTACCAGCAGAGGAAGCTTTGGATACCTTCTACAATATGTTGAACGACATAATAAAACCACACATTCCCTTAGCGAAAACGCGACTACAGGACTACCTCTAAAAGTATGGTTAAATCCTGTTATGCAACCTATATAAAATCCGTTGAGGATAACCTTAACAACTAATATCAAGCATTGTTGGTCATACGTCTCTAACCGCAAAAATAAATCGGGCCTTGATGAAATATCAAAATAACAGTTCCAATGATCTAGACGTAATTTGCAATATGTTCTTAGACTTCTTCTACTCGGTCTTTGAGCCCACGTCACTGACGCTGTCCGCATGGAGGCCTCCACTTCATTTTAATAATAGTGCCAACTTAATAACTAACTTGACTATCAGCTCCTCTAGTATACTAAAAGAACTAAAGCAACTTGATCCATCTAAGGGAGCTGGTCCAGACGGTTTACCATCGTCATTCTTTAAAAATACTGCTAATAGCATCAACAGACCGCTTTACATATTATTTAACAATTTAACAAGTGTTTGAACGAGAGCGTGTTCCCTGATTTCTGGAAACAAGCGAACATAACTCCAGTGCACAAGGGTGGTTCTAAACATGAAATTGAGCAATATCGATCCATCTCAATTTGACCGACCTTGTCAAAGCTTTATGAGAAACTGTAACACAACCAAGTCTACCCATGCATAACATTATCATACAGGAACAACACGGTTTTGTGAAGAAGCGTTCTACTATCTCTGATTTATTAATCTTTACAAACTATCTCTTTGAAAGCCTTGATAGGGGTGTGCAGGTGGATGCAGTATATACAGACTACAAAAAAGCTTTTGACAAGGTCGATCACGAGATATTACTAAATAAAATTGCTTTTAATGGTATACGGGGCAATCTTCTACGATGGTTTTCCTCATACATACAGAACCGCACTCAAAGGTCGTCATTAATGGTTACCAGTCGAACACAATACACATAACATCTGGAGTCCCACAAGGCTCGATCTTAGGACTTCTATTTATCCTATACATTAATGACATTGGAACGTGCTTTAAAAAATCCATGTTTATTATGTACGCGGATGATTTGAAAGCCTATAAACCAATTGAAACTCTAAATGACTGCCGACTGTTTCAAGATGACCTCGACAGACTGACAGCATACTGTTCTATCAATAAATTGCATCTAAGTATACCTAAATGTAATTATATACACTTCACCAAAAATAAAAACATCGTCGACTTCAAGTATAGTTTATGCAGCGTTACCCTCATGTTTTGACGTTAATGACCTCATTACCAGACTTTGCTATGCAGTGCCCCGGACCTTCCATAAGCGGCAGGTTCGAGCGGATACTTTGTTTGCTGTAAACACCTGTCGCACGAACTCTGGACTTCGGAGTCCCATGCGTCGAATGGTTGAGTCTTATAATTCTACTTTCATAGACAACGATATTTTTGAATGCTCTAAATGGATGTTTAAAATGCATATTCTCAATATTCTTACTACCAACTCTAATGTTCTATGTGTTTTCTTCCTTACGTTTCTTACATATTTTTGTTCTTAACAAGAACAAAAATATGTAAGAAACGTTGTTTGCTGTCCTAATTCTATTATTGTACAACAATTCACGATACCTAATTACTTAAAATTAGTTTAAGACCTACTATTTTTATAAAAGCCCCTATCGGCGTACTACCACAAAAATTCAATGCTATTATACCGAATATGTGGATAATACAGTGGGCTATGATATTATTACTATATTTAAGTTACCTTTTATCTAAAATATTGTATATTGTAGCTGTTTATTGTCCCTAAATAAATAAAATAAAAAATAGTCTTTATGAAGACATTTTAGAAGGCGAGTAGATATGTTTTTATTTTTCTACTAATAAAAATGTTTTTTGTGTAAGGCACTATGAAACAGTGGCACTGGTACTGTCTGGCGGTACTGTTCCTGCCTTCCGATCCTAAGATATTGGTGTCAAATCTGGTCATGCACCAATGGATATTTCTGTTCAAAAAAATTGTGGACGCTATACCACTAGTTCTAAATAACTAGTTATTCTATTAGAAGAAAAAGGGACATGTAGAGACAATGTCATCGATCCATCGAATCGGGAGAAAACCATAGACCTATATTATCTCTTCTCTAGTTTAGATTACATAACTTATTTTTACCCGGTATTTTAGTACGTTTTTTGTCAACAAAGAACCCCAAATTGGTTGTTATTAAGACGTACCCTTATATCGAAACCATTGGTACAAAAATAGTACCTAAATAAAGCCTAAAAGTCAAATCCATGAATATTAAGCACCTGAGTTCAATTCCTGGAGCCGTAGTACCTACAACGTGCAATTGTTTTTATAGGAAACTGGAAACTAGTGAGAACTCCCGTGACATCATACGCCAAGTATCATATTTTTCAAATGTTGTCTGGTGGAGATCGCTTTAAGCAATAAGGCCGCCCATTGCACAATTTCATTTCTGTGATTTCTTCTGTGTTATTTTTGTGTACAATAAAGTGTCAATCTATTTATCTATCTATCTATAAGAATAAATATAAGGATGAATTCCTGGATTTCCTTAGTCTGTCTACTTACACTCTGTAAAGAATATAAGTTTCAAGTTACTACTGGCAGTTTAGGCTCTACGTTGTCTGTCAGTCAGTGAGTCAGAATGATTTTTATAGATAAAAAAGTAGACAATAACAGAAAAATCCATGCAAATACGCGCTCGTGCTCACATTCATTTTTATGGGATTGTTTATTTTGCCAGCGTAGAGGGAAGTTATAGAATAGAGCATGTACGGTGGCTTGCTGCAGCGCAGATCGGGGGAGGGTTCATTTAACAAACGGTAGCTCGACAGTTTGACTCTGTACAATACAATCTATATCCATAAAAGAGCTTAACCTGACTGACTGATTCATCATCGTCGAGCCTAAACCGTTAAAGCTAGAAAGCTGAAATTAGGAGATAGCTTCCTTTTATAGAAAAACCACCCACTAAGGCGTGATTTTTAAAATTTCAATCCCTAAGATGGTTAAAAGGGGTGAAAACTAATGTATGAAACTTTATAACGCGTGCGATTTGCTTGAAACTTGATTTGAACACTTCAAATGCAAAATAAATGGACACGTGTTTCAGGATTTTTCAAAATAACCCTCATAAAGGAGTAAAATGGGGTGTGAATGTTTGTATGGAAACTTTTTAAAGGGTGATTGGTGTGATTGTGTCATATAGAAGCAAAGTCAATTTAAGTGTTTATAATGTGATATATATTTAACTAGCGACCCGCTCCGGCTTCGCACGGGTGCAATGCTAATACCAAATATACTACAGAAAGTCTGTGATTAGAAACCTCTAAAATTGTCAGTGTTGCTCTACTATATTATGCATGTATTATACTGATAAACCTTTCTCTTGAATCACTCTATCTATTATAAAAAACCGCATCAAAATCCGTTGCGTAGTTTTAAAGATCTAAGCATACATAAGGACAGACAGACAGCGGGAAGCGACTTTGTTTTATACTATGTAGTGAAACGCGCAGACAAAGTCGCGAACGGGACAGCTAGAACAACATAAAACAATACATATGTATTGCTACATACATTGTATTGTACATCATATATATTATATGTATTTTTATAATAGTGTGCCCAAATTATGTCGAAAAGTCATGTAAGGCATTGTCAACAAATAACCATTACATTATATTTTTTTTTTGTGTGTAGTTATTTATATATATTTGTATCGTTCTATTCATTAGCATTCATATAAAAATTAACTGTGGAAATTTTATTGGTATTATCTAAATTGTCTTTTGGTGCAATTTAGATAATACTAAATACTAAACTAATATTTGGTTTGTTTCCCATATAAAATAAAATTAAAAGTATTTATTGCGTTTCCAGTAAATACAAAAATTAAAACAATACTTTTCATATGAGATTTTGCTCTTGCCTTATGATAAACTCTTTGCTGTATGACATTAAATTGATCGAGCACTAAATTACGAACACTTCATCCAAAAACTGAAAGTTCTTACGAGTTAGGTGAGGTATGAACTCTGCCTCATTATTTCCATGAGAATATATATTATGCTGTTCGTATGCTCAAGGTTCAAAGTGCGTGGCACTTTTTATTATCTTGCCTCCGAGGCCACGAGCATCACAAAGCATCAATAGTTAAATGAACACTAGATAGAGAATGTGTTGAAAAATTCACAAATGGTTTCCTTTTATGTTTCAAGTGCCTGAAGCACGTTCAATAGGTTTTCGCTGAGGGTACGCTTAACTTATTTTTAGTGTTGAAATAAAAGTTACCTTAAAGCTTCTACAAATCCTTTAGCTTTCTAAACTCAACTATGTGATTTGCTGTAAAGTCGTCTTATTATCGTGTCACTCGTTATTTCTAACCAGTGTGGTGAAAGGGTTAAAGTGCGCCTCAGATGCTTTTTTGGAACTTTACACTACGACATGCCTCGTTTCCTCACCATAGTTTCATTCACCTTTGAGAGTACTGGTATAAGTGTGTTAATCACTAAAACCTATTGGTCCACAACTGGATTCGAACCCACGACCTAAAGATCGGAAGGCGGGGTCACTACCACTAGACCACCATTGCTCTCATAGCACTGTAAAGTGAAAATGCTCCATTTGAAAATTTGGAAGAGATTGTTGTCTTCTTCCTTATTTAATGGCAACGAAAGTATGTAAGATTTAACTACATTTACTTTTTCTGTGTACTCTTTTATTTCTACTGCTGTTTTGTGTTCATATTTTAAGGCTTTAGATAGTATCTGTTATGTTAAAATAAATTATAAATAAACTGAATTGAATTGAATTGAAAGAAGTCCAGTGACATTTCAATGACATAAGATAGATAAGATTCAAAAGTTATTAGCTGGGGATTTGGGGAAACCCACGGCTCAGATAGCAACAAAATTATTGACAGAGTATTTTCTCTGGATACGGCCGACTAAATTGGGATAATGGTGAATAATATCGCGCATTGCGCATTGAACACACTGTGTTTTATTTTGTGTTTGTACTTATTACTTACTTAAGTTTTTAAAAACCACTCGTACTTACGTAGCTTTTTAAAAACCACTCGACCGATTTCGATAAAATATGAATAAAATTTAAATGGGAACACCTAGGAAGTATACCCTTTGAAACAAAAAACAAACATAAAACAGGCACATATAAACATAAACAAACAAACAAATATATAAAAAAACGAATTGAGAAGTTCCTCCTGAAATCGGTTAACAATAATGGTGTTACATTTAAAAAGCTTGAAACATTTTTGAATGTTTTTGAATTAATATAAACATTAAATACAAAATGCGATTGTCCATGAGTATTCTTTTATCGAAACCACTTTCCTAGCTACCTGCTAGGTAGGAAATAGTTAGCGTACTAACCACCAGTGCTAGGTAGAGCAACCCGGTGCCTATCGCGATTCATTTGCATACAAATGGCGCTAGCCACCGGAACAACGTCGGTGTACCGAACTGTTGTGATTGCCCGCCCATGTGTGAAGAGCTGAGTAAGCACCTGAATATTTTTACAACTTGTGAATGCTCACGACTTTAGTCACTTACACAGTTCCAGTTGGTAGTAAATCTGCCTTTTCTGTTGTGTATTGTGAGTTCAATACCCACCCAGGTCATTTGCGTGATGAGGCAAAAAAAAATGCTGTAAATTTTACCATTCGAGTATAAAGTATTTCAAAAAGTAGCAGTTTTCAAGCTGTTTAGATAATTTATTTATTTATATTTAGAGAACCAACAGCTAAAAAAACCACATAATACTGAAAAAGAAACAGAGAGCCAATTACAGTTTTCACTGATGGAAACATTGTAGTCAAAGGTGAGAACACAATTTTTTACACACACCTTCATGAAAAGAGGCACATACATGCTCGCTAACCAGATATAATCATTACAATCATAAGAGTTTTTTTACTCGATAAAAATAAAACAAAAATAAAAACATTAAATAGTACCTTTTTGACACCTGGGTTGCCTAGGTGCTAAAAAAATTTGAGTAAGGCAAAGCCGTGCCTTGCCAATACTAATATTTAATGGATCAATGTCTAATAACTTCCTAAAACCTTTGACGGTCGAATTATTATAATTAAAACAAATTTTGTCTGTAATTAGAAGAAGCTCCAAACGAATGTATTCGAAACTATAAACAACTGAACATCCTTATGCGAAACAATATTAATTATACCATGTCCTGTCTATGTCTTCCTCCTTTTCCCTCCCACTTCGTATTCCAAACCGTTGTTATTTATAAAGTCTACCGCAGTCTAAAATGCCTCACCTCTTAAAATCACCTCTGTAACACGTTTCAAAAATTTACGTAAATCTTGCACCGAATGGAATTACTTCAGTTTTTCTGCATCTTATCGTGTCACTAATTACAGTGTGCCTCAAAGGCTCTTTTCATGTACTTGACCGATGTCTTCAAGCTTTTTAGGTTCTACGACCCGCCTGTTTCTTCACGGTGATTTCGTTCACCGTTTACCAGTACCTACTGGTATAGTGCACCTTAGTTTTTCGCACAAAAATATCCATTGGTGCACGACCGGATTTGAATTACTTCAATAATGAGCACAAAAAGCTGGTTTAATCTATCTTTTCTGACAGCCTCTTCAGTCCTATACATAATAATTATGCATATATTGTCCAAGTGATTGTTACAACAGTCTGTAGACTCATTAGAAGTATTACAATCAGTACCTGGATGACCGAGCTTTGCTCTGTATAAAACACGGATAAAACGACGTTTCTAATCGATTTATCGCCCCCGAAACCCCCTGCATACTAAATTTCATGAAAATCGTAGGAGCCGTTTCCGAGATTCAGATTATATATATATATGTACATATATACAAGAAATGCTCGTTTAAAGGTATTAGATTCGAAAAATAGCTCTTTGCGTTAACGATTTTTATAAATAACAGGGTTTGTACATGTCTGAAAGGAACATAAGTCAAAGATGCAAGTAGCAATGGCAAGCAGACTTGGCTCGAGTGCTTCACAGGGCTGATGAATTTTGTATGAAATACCCTGATGCACTGCGCCTTTAAAGGATACATATTAACTTACTGCAGTTTCAGAGGAACTAAATTACAGGAACATGTAAGTTGTGGATGTACTTCGCTATGCTATTCGTAGCAATCTTTCAAACCTACAATAACTCTACAGAAACTTAATTGATCCATTCACATTTTTCCATTCCATTCCATTTCACATTCACAGCAATGACATTTGAGTAACCGCTGGTGGAATTTTCATCTGAAACTTTTCATGTTTGTAGATCCGTAAATTTTGACATAAAGGGCTGACTTACCAGAAATTCGAAATTTAATATTACTAATAAATAAACTTAAAATTAAGCAAAACTATGAGAACCAGATGACTGTTACAATAAATACATTATTATTATACGTCTAACATACGAAACTTCATTATACAGGGTATCTAGTATGTTGTCCCGAGGGGGCCCATTCTCGATACTTGCATGAACAATGAATGTTCCACGACTTTAGTGAATTCGATGATTTTCATTGCGCAGCAGCGTTTGCTTTATAACTGGTTGAAGAAGGTACTTACACCTACTTATCTTTTTCTGTTGGTCGCTCTCCACTACTGGAGGTTAGCCGTCGGCTCAGCGAATTTTTCATTGTCTTACGCCAAGCGAAAGAGTTGTTCGACGATATTCGTCCACTCTCGATGTTTTCTACTTTCCAACACGTAATTTTTTTTTAGTGAATTACAAATCAAGGCAAGTTTTTGTGTTGAATTTTAGAACTATTAGGAATTTTATCCCCAAAACTGTAAATTTTTATGGTCGGAATCACCCCACGTAAGCTTCAAATACTAGTTCTTGGACACGCTGTATAAAGATAAGTGCATAAAAATAGACGCTCAGGAAGGTCAATACACTACAGAGTAACCTAGGTACTAGTACATTAGTGTCACATTTGATTTAAGATGCACTTTTTTTACTTTAACCTTCCATTACAATGTCATTTGACAATGCCATGTTGCAACAACAACATTGATTTCATGCTAAGTGTTTTTGTAATCGGCTCTCCAAACATCAGTGAAGCACCTTAGACAGCCGAAGATCACGTTATTTTAATTTCAAGAAATTGTCTGATGAATGTTACTAGCGGATGTTATATGATTCGAATCCTGTGTTTAGATTGAAGAAAGAAAACTAGAAAAACATTTATTTAGCACACATAAAACAAAAGAGAACACATGAGCGGAAAACAGACTAAAAATAGGCCCCAAGGGGAAATTTATACAAGCACATACACATTTATACAACACAATAAAACAAGCAAAAATCAACTATGCGTTTCAAATTTGCCCTTCCCGCAAACCAATCAATCAATTCTAGACACGGAAATAGCACTGGTATTTAATAAAATGAAATAGCGCTGGATTGTGGCTAGGTATTTCAAGAATTACAGGTACATCCAAGAATTTCGACGCCGGCGCGTTAAAGATCCCTATTTATCCTGAAAACTACCCAAGCTAGATCCTTACAAAGTATATAAGCCTAAAGTTTTAACAGAATAATAACATGTAAAGCGATAAGTAATAACATGTAAGCGATGTAAGCGATATATATATATATATATAATCCAAAATTTCGGAAAACAGAGAAACTCATATATCATGGTAAATATCCCGTTTTGAGTGAAATTGTGTTCAAAATCATGATAGTTATAGAAGATTTATTCAATTTTACAAAACGTATGCTAACAAAGCATTACTGTTAAAGACTGAAATAGTCTAACCATTGCTTACTTTTTTTTTATCCACTGATACACAAGCTATTGTAAGTTCTAGAAGCCCTAACTTTTAAATTATTTAATCAAAAGCCTAGCTCAACCATCACCATCTAAGACAAATAGATAATTATGTTTTAAAACTAAAAAGCCAACAGACTTCAAGTATATACACAAGGTAGTATATACCCTTAAAATGTTGAAGAGTTGACTTCAACATTTTTCAACAGCTTGACTGTCCTTCATCATCATCATCAGACCCCTAATGACAGTCACAACAGGTGTAAAGTTCTCATCAAAACAATTAATCAAGCCCAAACACCAGTTACCTACTGCTGTAAATCGTTGAGGAGTTACCTCGACTGTCTTTCAGCTCCATCATCAGATCGACTCCAGGCCTTTATTAAATAGTAGTTCTTTAAAATACTTAATGAAAAAAAATTACTAACGCACTAGTCGCAACTACGATTTTCGAAGGTTCCCTCGATTTCTCTGGGATACCATCATCAGATCCTGGTTTCCTTATCGTGATACGACCCTTGGATATCGCCTTTCGAATTAAAAAAGAATAATCGAAATCGGTTCATAAACGATGAAGTTATCCGCGAACACACATAAAAAAAAATATACGGTCGAATTGAGAATCCTCTTTTTTTTGAAATCGGTTAAAAATCTTGCCCTGAGATTTTTCTCTAAGGTAGTTAGGTCCGCATTTATCACCTCCATCGATTTTATTGAGCTACCGCCGTCAACTTTCATAAAAACTTCTGCTTCGAAGGGTCGAACTTTGTAAGTGGGTTAGACAGTTTTTACAAATCAAATAATAAAATGGCAATAGAAAACTTTGGTCGGTCTTTTTCAGGTCCCGACATTTTTTCTTACTAAGTGCCTACGGATAGAACGTGTAAAGTTTTGTTTAATATAAGAAAAATATAAATCAACATTGATTGTCACTAGTTATTTCGAACCAGTGTTGTAAAGGTTAAAAGGCTCCTATCGTGCACTTGACGAATATCTTAAAACTATTTAGGTTCTACGATATGGCTGTAAAATTCATTAAGGCACGACTGGGCTCGAACCTTAGGATCGGAATGCGAGGAAAATGTACGAAATACAAATGGATGGGAATAATCTTAATTACATACATTAAGTATGATTATCTGCCTTATTATAATAATTAAGCTAATTGGCATACTATTAGCAGCGCATTATTTCGGATTGAAGGCTGTACCTATTTCTTGCATTTGATGCAAATTTGATGCAAATTTGATGCAATAAAAGTTTAGTTTTTTTTTCTTTAACCTATAGTCCCACAGCTGGGCAAAGGTCTCCCCCTTTACCTTCCACTCTTTGCGCTCCAAGGCCACAGCTTGCCAAGTCACTCAGTGGGTGCCCGATAGTCGGAGACGACGCGGCAGACCCAGGAAAAGATGGCGAGACGATCTAGATGCATTCGAGCCAAATGGGCAAATTGGCAGTTTAGTTTATCTCTCTAAAAACCAGGTAGAAATAAGCAACAATTAAATAACTCATTGACACTAGAAAACTTATTTTCAATCGTTCAAAATACTTTTATTACCTATAGAGGATAATTAATTTTAAAATCTAGTAATTTTGCAGTGCGGTCTAGTGTTGTTTAAAACCAGTTATTCAACATAATTGTACAGGTTATAGAGGACATACAAAGATTAAAATGAGGCAAGTGACAAATATATCTTCCACCCTAAGGGTTCCGTTAGTTGCTTATTTATAAATACAATAAAATGTATAGTTTTTTTTTGGTATCTAATATTTACTAAACTATACTGACACGGAAGACCTATTGGTTCCTCTTAGTATCACATGAACACACACACAAACACACACACACCCACGCTCATACACACACACACATACGCATACACATACACAAACTCACCACATAAGCTGTCTATGTATAATGTTAAGGAATTTTGTATTTTTCTCGGAGGAAGGCGTTGATGTCTGCGACACACTTACACTTTTGCAGATGTTATCGACTTTCGATGTTTACGTACCCCTTGTTTATCTATTCAAAATAAATTATTTACTAGCTGTCCCGTTAGCGACTACGGTTTTTAAAAAAAAAACCTAAACCATTCTCGAATCCCACACAAAAAAAATCAGTCCAGCCGTTTAGAAGGAGTTTAATTACAAAACACACGCACAGAAGATTTATATAATATAAAGACTAGCAGCCCCATTCGTGACTTCGTCCGCGCGTTTAAAAAAGAAAATAATATGAAAAAATAAATCTAATTGTAAATCTAAACCATTCTTGAATACACTAGAACACACACACAGAATTTCAACAAAATCGGTCCAGCCGTTTAAGAGGAGTTTAATTACAAACACACGCACAGAAGATTTATATATAAAGATTTATTAATATTTGCAAAACATTGTACACAACAAACAAAGCATTTCTGTGTTGTTCGAAGGGCGTAAATGAAATTATTACGCAAACAGACGTAAAACGTATGTCTAGGGCTAGGTGTGATACCTTCAGATAGGCGATTATAGAATTCTGTTACTATCAGAACATTTTTATTTGCTTGTTTGCTGGCTCAGTTGTACATAAACAACAGCATTTAGCCCCAAACTAAGCTCGTATTATGGTGATCCGATAACCAGTTGAATTTATACATTTTCACTCTGCCAATATATGGTAGGTAATATAGCATTTATTCTTTCTTTTTTTTTCTTACGCAAGAGAAACGTTATTAAAATAAGACTTATCGATAAAACCTGCCACAAAGAAATAAGATCGAAAAACCAAATTCATTGACGTTCTAGAGCTAGCGCTAAAAATGATGTGATGGGCGGGTCACGTAGCCATAATGCACAAGGAAAGATGGGCTACTACAGTCACAGCCTGGAAAGGTCTAATATTTACTAACCAATACTGACACGGAAGACCTGTTGGTTCCTCTTAGTATCACATGAACACACACACACCCACGCTCATACACACACACACATACGCATACACATACACAAACTCACCACATAAGCTGTCTATGCATAAGAAAAAGAAAATCTATAAATATATGTCTATGAAAAAGAAGAATTGGCAGGCCACTAACTAGATGGACCGACGAAATAAAGAGAGTCCTGAGAGAAACAGACTGGTCTGAAACGGCAACAGATCGCGAAAGATGGAAGGAACTGGAGGAGGCCTTTACCCGAGAGGGGTCCTAACTGAATATCTACAAGTATATAATAAAACACAAATACTACATTCAAATAAGAATGTTTATCATATTTAAATTTAAAATGCATGTATTTCTTTAACTAACACCTAAGTTACCGAATAACAGGCTTTTTTATAATTATTTTATTTTATTAATATAGCATTGTATAGCCTCAGAACGAGGTAATAATTTACTCAGCTACTGAGCTGACATGCCAGTCTAATTTTGAAGCAGTTTTTCTTTTATTTATGGATATAAACATAACGCTAAAAATCCTAACGCTGAATTTCCTTTATTTTTAATTACCTGTCATGCATCGGTAGGTGATGATAAAAATAAAAAACCTTACGTCGTCCTTGGTTCGCCCGATATAAATCCAAATGTTCATAAACTTAGCGCAGATTTAAATGCAACTTAGATGCTCTTTGTACTCTGAGTGTAACATTTTGGAAATAGTTTCTGATATTTTAGTAATAATGTTTCCAAACAGTGCTAAGTTTTTGTTGGGACTGGGTTTGGTTCTTTTAGGAGCAAATGCCAATGTCGGTGAGTTTATAAAATTATCCGACGAAGTTATCTACTTGGTGAAAGTTTCCCGAGAGCATAATTATATACCAATAGATACTAGGTTTATTTTTCAAAAAAAGTTAATATAATAACAAAAATATACAGAATAATATACAATAATCTAAAATACACGGCTGAGAAACAGAAGGTTGCGGCTTCGATTCCCGCCGCGGGACAAATGTTTGTAAGATCTGCAAGTATTTGTCTCGAGTCTGGGTGTTTCTATGTATAATATGTATGTATTTACAAAAAAAAAAGTATATTAAGTAGTATATCAGTCATGTCACACATAACACAAGCTCTGCTTACTTTGAAATGTCCGGTATTATTTATTTATTTATTTACATGTGAAACAGTTGAGCTATTCAAATACCGTTTTGAATATTATTTTGAACGATCGATAGATAGCTCAACTGCTGCAGATGACTAGCAAAAGGCAGAGTTCCCAAGGCACTGGCGGCAAGGCCACGTTGAATGGCAATGCTGATACGCTGGGCCAAATAGGGACCAACACTTGGGTGATGTTTCTACAAGACGCCGTGAAGTAATTTTGAAAATTGAAATAATTAACTAAATTTTCAAAATGTTTTATTTACTACACTTCTTCTTTTTATATTGGCATCTGCTTGATGAAAACTGTACCAATGTTAAGTGATTGTTTTGTTACGAGTATAGTATCGAAACAAAGTCGTAGGCGATTGTCATATGTCTATTTTAAACGTCATCACGGAATGTGCGTCTAAAATTACAAGCTGTCTGTCAGTCTCGATGTATGCTTAGATCTTTAAAACTATACAACGGATTTTTAATTTTTCATAGATAGAGTGATTCAAGAGAAAGGTTTATATGTATAAAACATGCATAATATAGTAGAGAAACACTGATAATTCTAGAGGTTTCTTATGTGGTCTCGTAAATAAACTCATTTTTTCACTCATTTGCGCTTACATTGCAAACGCTGGCTGAACCCTACGAGATAGATTAAAATAATGTACTACAGTATTGTATACCTTAAAAAGGTTTACACAAAAGTCCGCGATGGTATATGTCTATCTCTTAGGTTATGTTATTCTCTTAGATAACGTTGTATATAAAGACTTTCTGTAGTATATTTAGCATCAGCATGCACCCGTGCGAAGCCGGGGCGGGTCGCTTGTTGAAAATAAAATACAATACATTACAATAAACTTTTCCATGTCCTTTCAGTAAAATTCATCGAACCATGCGCTGTCAACGATAGCAAATGCGTGCTTGCGTCTGCAATAAAAGCCCTACCGTACGTACTCCGTGGTGTTAATGGAATCCCGGCTGCCGATCCAGTAACAATAGAAAGCATAACTGAAGTCATAGACGAATTCAAGATAATCTTCAAAAATCTGACGGTAACAGGATTCAAGAAATGTACCCTGAATAAAGTGGAGTAAGTACGCAACACCAAGCTCTTGGACATGTAACATTTGATGCTATGAAAAAAAGTATATTATGTAGTTAAACAGTCATGTCGTACCCGTAACACAAGCTTTGCTTTCTTTGGGACCGGATGATGCTGTATGAAATGTCCGACATTATTTACATCTAAATCTATTTTTCTATATTAGTAGTGTTTGATTCACTAGCAGTTTGAAGGAAAACATAATGAGGAAACCGGCATGTCGTAGAACCTTAAAAGTTCGAAGACATTTGACAAAGGAGCATGAGGCACACATTAATCCTTTCACCACACTGGTTCTGAATAACTTGTGACACGATAATAAGAAGAACCAGCAGTTCGTACTAGTATTTTTATTTTACTAGCAAGTTTTTTGTACACCATAAAACACACCGTATAATAATAATAATATAATATGTATAATAATAATAATATAAACTTAGCATAAAAGTATAGTTATGAAAACCGGCATCGTAGACGGTTTTCTTTCACTACTAAAAAGAAAACAAAACACACCTATCTTCTCTTCCATAAAGCACCTACTACCTAGATATTTAATTCCGAGTACACTGTTCAATGCATGAGCTATGGGGACTGATGGAAATCAAAATTATGAATTTTATTGACAGACGAACCAGTAAATTGGAAACAAAGTTTGAGGCTGAGTGTCCGATTACGGCAATCGGAGAATACAAGATGGATGGATTTATTCTAGGCTTGTACGCCAAAGGAGACGGCCCCTTTAAACTATTAATTGGTAAACATGCTTCGCAGTTTTCAACTATTGAGATCATTATCATTAGAGCTGGCTCTCAATTCTACCAAAGAGTTCATTCAAAATTTCAATGCTTTTACAATGGCATCAAAAAAAATTTAGAGTCGACGGGATTAAGAATAATATCCTATTAAAGCAACGCCACTGATATTAAGAAGCTTAATTCATAAGATACAATTAGACTTTTTGTGTGGATGTTTGTAGTTAAATCTTGCTACGACGGCTAAACGTATTTGGATGAAATTTGAAATAGGTATATGACGGTACCAGAGTCAAAGTCAAAAGATACTTTATTCAATACAATCACAAGGGTCACTTTGAAACGTCTTACATACTACGTACTTTTAACTTTGACTTTGACGTTACCTGCATTAAGGCAAGGTCACGGAATGCAGCAAATAAATAAATGATAAATGTAATAAATAATCAGTCTCGTAGGTTAGTACAAACATAATTTAACTCTAAGTAATGGAATCAAGAGAGCCATGATGACTAGCCACCAGGTGATCTAACTATTTCAAACTTCAGAAAATATGAAATTGGCGGTGGTCGCTTATTTGAAGATTATAACTGGGGACGACGGAAAAGAGCACTACAAAATACATAAATTCGATTACGAATACGATCCCCTCGGAGAAGTCAAGTTTACTTTAGGAAACTTGTTTGGTGGAGATAAAAAAGAAGGTAAGCAAAAATTTATTAAAAGAATGCATTACGAATGAATTTGTTTGCTGTTTAGTATGCTATTGGTTTTGTTTTTGTCGTCAAGCAACCAGCAACGTAACGATTTTAAACATACCTATACTAGTATAGTATTATATTATCTGTGCTTATAGTTATTCAACATCAACTTATGACGCAATATTGCATGCAACAAAAATTAAAAAACTCGTAAAATATGAAATCAGAATGTGATTGACTGCCAGACTATTAATCAGCAAAGCACAAAATCAGAAGGCAAAAAGGCAAAGACTTTGGATGGAAGAATGAACAGAACATGTACTGAAAAAGAAATTCAAACTTTTATCCATAAGTGGAAAAGAATCTGTTGTATAAATCGTCTAGTTTAAGAATGAACACCCCCTCCACTTAACGTAATTGTTTCAATCTGTTAGAGGAAATATTAGGTATTGCAAAATTTTACTGTAAACTTGGACTCATCAGCGCACTGTGAAGTTCACTGGTGCGATCAATCCAGGTACTGATATCATATAGCGCGGAGCGCGCGTAAAGTATAGAAGCACATGCTCGCTCTGTCGCGTGTTTGAGTCATTATGCACTTGTTGACCAACATGGCTGTTCGGGCATGCAGAACTTGACCAATGACGACGACGAATTTGTGTGTATTGAGTCCAAACCTACATTGCACGTGAGAGTAAACACATTGGAGGGGTGTGAATTTTTAGGCTAGACAGACTACACGTTGTAATCCCGGTGTCTGCCTTCAGCACTGTACAACTTACAGTGCAGCAGGCAGACACCATCTCGCCAGATGTGGTTCAAACTCCACGCAGGACAAAAACTATGTGTGATGAACCTACATTTCAGTTCTATGTCAGTTCCTTGACATAGAACTGAAATGTAGGTTTGAACCCATCTGTCGGAGACTTCTATTATTGCTGGTGCGGCGGCTGAATGTGCCGAGCACCTTGAAAGGCGCAAATATGCCTGTCTTTATATTTTAGCCTTTTACAGTCGAGGCCCTGGGCCAGTGGGGAACAGGAGCCCATCGCGTTTTCCAAATTATTTTACGGCGTCTTGTAAAAACATCGCATGACCCATGAGCTGGCTCCTATCTGACCCAGCGTATTAGCATTCCTATTCTATCAGTTATCTGAATTAGTTAAGCTACCTATAGATCGTTTTAAACGATTCTTAGATAGCTCACCTGTTTGACATGTAAATTATACTATTTTGTATATATATACATTTCTGTAATTAAGATGTATATACCTGTATTAATTAACCTATCGTCGCTCAGTATTTATTAAGATTATTGTTATTTTATTTGGATGTATGTTTTAAGAGTAGTTAGCAAATATGCAAGTCCTATACATTTTGAGAAACACGGGCATTAATTCACTTACTTACATACTACTTTTTTGTATATAAATATTTTTTGTAATAACGAGACAAAAAGCATGTATATACAATCTTAGATGCAGTCCTCCCGATTCTGATTCTGATTCTTCTTTCAGCTGCACCAGTTAATGATTTTATAGAAAATAACGGAAAACTAGTGCTCAAATCACTAGGCAAGCCCTTTATCAATGAAATCATCAAGAAGGAAATCGCAGTGCTCAACAGTTTGTTTTCGACGTTGTCTATTGATGAAATTGAGCTGCCTTAAGCTGCGAAAAACAACATAACAATCCAAAAAACCACGTGTAGAAATAATATATAAATGGGGGACAAGTATGTAATATATACCTTAAATTATAAAGAGCATTTTTTTAAGGCCTCAGACAGACAGACAGAACGGACATTGTGAAAATAAAAGGAATCTTTGTCGGACATCCGAACCCTAAAACCCTTAAATGTTCATATATTTTGATAAACACGGGTTTTACTCACGTATTATTTTGTTGATGGAGGCACCGACGCTGTGTCGATTCATCTAGAGAATATTCATCTGTTTGATCCGCAGTCCTTAAAAGCTTGTTTTATCTTAGATATTCGGTAATTGTTTTAGTAAATATAATTTAAAAACTTTACATTCCTACAACAATTATGATTTCATTATCAAAGTCAAGTCAAAGTCAAGAGATACTTTATTAAATACAATCACAAGGATGACTTTGAAACGTCAAACATACTAATACTAGTTGAATTTAGGTGGCAATTCGTCCTAACCCACCCATCATGCATCATCATGCATCATCAGCCCACGTCAGTTCACTGGCCATAGCTCTCCCATGGCACGCCACTCCTAACCCACCAATCCCATTCCGCTGCCTTACGCTCATCATCGCTCCACCTGGCTACAGGCCACCTTACTACGTTTGCAGGCACGCAGCCTCCACTCGATATGATTTAATAGACTATGCTAATATTATGAAATCGAAAGTTTGTACGTGTGAAGTTTGTTACTTCTACATGCAGGACAGACAAAGAGCTGGACCCATTTGAATGAAATATAGTTTGATAGATGTGGACCTGGAATGACATTTGGAGACATGTTTTAATATACGTTGGTACTATGCATGCCTTCCGATCTTTGGGTCATGGCCTCAAATTCAGTCGTGCACCAAACGGTGTAGTACTCTCAGATGGCAAAGAAGAACATGGTGAGGAACTGCGTGTCGTAGAACCTAAAAAAATCAAAAACATGTGTCATGTACACAAAAGGAACCTGAGACTATAGTGCGCCTAAATCCTTTCTAAATCCTTTCACCATACTGGTTTAAAACAGCTAGTGACACTTATAAGAAGAAGATTGCAAAGTCCAGCTGCCAAGGAAGATCTTAAAACCCTAAACTAAAAAATTTTTTTTTTAAAGATGGTTCTTAAAAAATACATTTTTAGTTTAGTATTGTGTTAAACTCATGTAAAAATGTTGAACAATGGCAAAAAAGTAAGGTACGAGTATGCAATGTACTGAAGTGCATTCCAGAAATATCTAATACACCATGAGGTTATAATTTAGTAATAATGCATTAGCTTAATGATTTTGAAGAGGCGTTCACTTCCACAATTACTTTTTATGACTATTTACAATGTGCGTCTGTTACAAAACCACACAACTATCATACCAGAAGACGCTGTATTTTATCTTGTCTGGATATTATAAAAAATATAACGTGATTAAAAAAAATATAGGTATTCTATTAGTCATCAGATTCCCATAGGACTCTTGTTCTTTTTATAATGGCATCTGTCACGATAAAAAAATTTACACAATGTCAAATGATTTTGTTTTGTTATAAGTCACAAGTCGTAGTCGATCGTCATATGTCTATTTCCAAACGACATCGCGAAATGACCGTCTAGAATATTCTAGGATTTCGTCGTTCAAATCACAAAAAAATAATTGTTGTACCTAAAAATTCATATGACTAGATTAATTTGATACTTGTGCTTAGAAGTGACAATTTATTGATTATAATTCCGCTAAGATTGTTCAATAAAACGAGAAATAACCCGATAAAAACTAATATGAGGAGCTGTTACTTCATTAACATGTGACGTTGTCACTAGGGCTAGATATTTGTGTTTACTTTCCACCAATATTGATAAATGTACCTATTTATTTTTTACCATACATAGTGGCAATGCTGCCAGTGTTTTGGGCACACATCGACAACCTGACCGATTGGATTATTTATGTTTTTTTTAATAAATTTTCTAGTTAGTTATTTAAGAAATAGGATAGTTTACATAATAATAGTAGCTAGCTATCTGATAGGTATAGGATAGGAAGGCTTTAATAAGTAAGTTTCTGGCTCCCCTTTCTCTCACGTATTCGGCAGCGGTAGGCAGGCACCTCCTCTCTCACTCTAACCCACAACGCTAGTTAGATTAGTTTAAGTTTTCACTTCTGTCGGGCGTCCCGAGACGCTAACGTGTTTTATTAAATTACTTTGTCATTTTGTTTAAAAAGAATATTATTAGAATATAGATAAATACATTAAAATGGAGGTTTAGAAGCGTTTTCTGGTATATACAGAATGATTTGTATAAAACGTATACTACAATATAAACAACTCAATCAAATAAATAAACACTGGTCAGTTTTAAGAACATAAAATAATTTTGTAACGTCTTTATAGCTTTTCCACCACCTACAGTGAAGCTACAGGTTTTAATTACTCTACGTGTCTAACTGAACCTTAGAACTACAATCAGGCCTATTAAAAAAAGAAACAAGCTTTATTCCAATTAGATTTAGATTGAATATACTTTGTAGGTATAAAAATGTAGGTATAATGACACAATTGTCATTATACTGAAATAATGACATTAAATATTGTAGCTATTTGTCAAACGAAATTGACCTGAGAGATGATGACTGTAAGATTCAATACCTTACCAATACATGATTAGAATAGAATAGAATAAGTCTTTATTTGCAACAACACGTTACAATAGATGAATAGACAACATACAATAAAACTCAGCATATGCGGATTGCAGTGTTAACAATCCGCGCTGGTCTTCCATTAAGACCAATTATGTTTAGCGGACATGAAACGATATCTACAATATAAATAAACAAGTAATTAACACACAAAATTCATCATATCAGCCCCTAGAAGTACACTGCTGAACATAGGTCTCACCAATAGATTTCCAGAAAGAACGAGTTTAAGCCCTCTCCATCCACTGATTTCCCGCGTTCTTTACTATATCGTCAGTCCATGGGTGGAAGGGGTTGGTCGTCCTACGCTTCGTTTTCCTGTTCTTGGTCACCGTTCGAGAACTTTTATTCCCCAACGGTTATCAATTCTGCTAGCTATATGGCCTGCCCATTGCCACTTCAACTTGCAAATTTGGAGTGCTATGTCGGTGACTTTGGTTCTTCTACGGATTTCCTCGTTGCGAATTTTATAAACAAAGTTACAAAACAGAAAATAAAATAAGCACAAAAAGGAACACTTTTTGTCATGTTGTTAACTATGTATTGTTTGTTTCTTTACGTTATATTGGTATATCTATTTATGTATGTATTAGTTTATTTAGTTTATCTTATTGTATTATTATTATTTAATTTATTTTTGTAGGTAATATTAGGTATTGATGTATTTCACTTTTTGTTATCCTGTAAATATGTATGTACATATAATTTTTGTCATAAATCACGCATAGTATTTTCATCACCCCCGATTCAGCTATGTTGATTTCTATCCATCCAAAGGTTGTCTGGCAGAGATCGCTATCTAGCGATAAGACCGCCCATTGTACTACCGTGTAGCTAAACATTGTTTCTTATTACAGTCTAATGTATTTGTGGTGTGCAATAAAGTATTTTCTATTCTATTCTATTCTACATGAATAAATAATTATTGACTATTTATTACATCTAGCCCCAAACTAAGCAAAGCTGTCATGAGGACTATAGGAACCAGAAGGCTGACAGAACAGAAAACATTCATGCGCTTGTTGCCAGTCAAATAATTACATTTTAAGTGTTTTTCTAAACCTATGAATACACTGCTGGTTCCTTATCGGCGGAGGAATATTATTCCTACATTCGACACTTCGACACACACACTAATTGACATGTTCTATAAATATTGTAAGGAATTTGTCCAACGAAATTGACCTGAGAGGCTGTAAAATATTTATAGTATAGTTTTAATTTAAAATCCGATCATTCCCACTAGTCCCATTTTCAGTTCCATTGATGGAACAAATGAGACTTAAAAAGATGCATTTGATACAAAAAAAGTTACTAAATTTTTCCCATTACCAACATCTTGCTTGTATAGCAACATGTACTAGGAACTCAGAACTGCCAAAAGTTTATAGTTTGGATATTTGATGCTTGATTCGCTTGAATTTATTTTCCTTAGCTTAGCTTTATACTTAGTACATTTTTATTAAACGAAGACAAAACGCTTGATACTATTTTAGTAGTACTAAATTCACATCGCGTTAATTCGCTCGTCAAGTCAGAGTACTAGTCGAGTGGTCCAATTAGCGCTGGCAACCGTCGACATCGACATTGCTAGACAAATGGCATGTGGAATCGTGTACATCACTAGTTATTTCGGACCTGGTATCGACTTTGTAGACATGGGTAAAAAGTGACATAAATGTCATTGGCAGAAACTGAACGTCGTCGATAAAAAACAGTTTTCAGTGAGATTAGACATAACTCGACGAGATTATTTATCTAGAAGATGTTTATTTTATATTTGGGTCTTATATCATACTTAATACCTACATATAAAATAATAATGTGTCATACAAAGTGTATAATTTTCTTCTTTTTAACACAAACATACAACACACACACATACCAACACACTTTCACACACACACAAACATTCACATAATTACATACAAGCATCAACCCTTGATTACTGTCCGTTTTTTTTAAATTACATAATATAATGTTAATCCGTTATTGGCTGTCGGTTATAAATTTAAGTTGTATACTATTTTAAGAGCTGTGGATTTTGTACAAGGAATAAATAAATATATAAGTACTCGTACCATTATATTTTAACAAGTGTGTAAGTATTATATCAGTCATATAGGATTGTTATTTATTGTCCTTACTAGCGACCCGCCCCGGCTACAGCACGGGTGCAATGCTGATACTAAATATAGTACAAATGTGTTCATTTACATTAGAACATCACATTAGAAACTTCTGAAATGATCAGTGTTTCTATTATACATTATGCATGTATTATACATATAAACCTTCCTCTTAAATCATTCTATCTATTAAAAAAACCGCATTAAAATCCGTTGCGTAGTTTTAAAGATCTAAGCATACATAGGGACAGACACACACCGGGAAGCGACTTTGTTTTATACTATGTAGTGATATTGTCTTTGGATAATCCCTAATCAGTCCTATAATCGGAGATAGATAGATATAGGAGATAGGATCAGTCTGGTTCCCAAATTTTGCATAGTTTGGTTCTGCCTAGTGCTGTGTTAATTAAAAGTACCTGGATGACCGTGCTTTGCTCGGTTTAAAACACTGATGAAACAAAATTTTCTAAAAAATGTAACCTAGCTAGATCGATTTATCGCCCCCGAAACGCCCTGCATACAATATTTCATTAAAATCGTTGAAGCCGTTTCTGAGATTCAGATTATTGACCGAGCGAAGCGAGTGTCTGTTTCAGCTTAGATAAAAATGCTTTTGTATGTCCGCCGTCTGTACGGATGTTCTCCTGTATAGGTCGTATTTCCCAACCGATTCTCGTGAAATTTTGTGAGCAAGTTCTATAACTATATAGATGTTTCTTGTCGATTCAGATTTTTTCAAAATGTTGAAAACGTAAAAAAAGTTAAATATCAGTCATTTTGAAAAATGTTAGCGAGTGAACATCTTTCGCTTACAGAGCCACTAGTATGTATATACTTTGTATATACAAGAATTGCTCATTTAGAGGTATAAGATAAAATAAATGTATTTCTAAGATCATAATAATGCTTATTATTTTAATACCCACTATTTTATAAATAAAGGCATTAAAACATGAACGTGTTCAATCGAGTGCACCAGTAAAACATGGTCCAATTAAAGCTCAACATCACAGAGAACTATAAACCCGAGATGATCTTAAATTACATTAATAATTAGCAGTTAAACGATCTTGCTACTGTAACTAGCATTATAAGTTCATTAGCTCACTCTGATCACATAAAATTGAGAATGAACATAAAATTAACCAGATGATGTTTGGAAAGTAAGCTCGAAAATAAGGTTTGGCTTAAATTAAACACGTGCATTAAATTGTTGTTAATTAAATTGCCAGTGATGACATATGAAACTGAGACTTGTTCACTAACTATTGGCTTCATACATTAGCTTAGAGTCGCGCAACGTGCTATGGAGAGAGTTATGTTGGTTGTTTCACTACGTGATAAAATCCGCAACGCGGAAATCCGTAGAAGAACCAAAGTCAGCGACATAGCACTTAAAATTTGCAAGATGAAGTGGCAATGGGCAGGCCATATAGCTCGCAGAACTGATAACCGTTGGGGAGTAAAAGTTCTGAGTAAAAGTTCTCTACTGGCGACCAAGGATAGGAAAACGAAGCGTAGGACAACCCCCTACCCGATGGACTGACGATATTGTAAAGATCGCAGGAAGTCGGTGGATGGAGAGGGCTCAAAATCGTATTTCCTGGAAATCAATTGGGGAGACCTATGTTCAGCAGTGGACTTCTTAAAGGCTGATATGATGATGAAACACGTGAGGGCGAGAGTTCTTCTGTGCGGTTTGGGAGATGATAATGTAAATTGTAATGGGCAAGAAAACTAATTGTGGTCTGTAACATTTATTTTTATTTTGTCTTTACAAACAAATTCAAGCAGTTTTATTTTGTAGCACTTACTCGTGAGTACATGCCTTAATTTTTTTATAATAATAATATAATAATGCCGGACAGCATCATCTGACCCAATAGTAAGCAGATCTTGTGTTATGGGTGGGCACCATATCCATACTGATATACCTACTACTGAATCTGATATACATTTTTTGTTTTTTTTATTTTGTAAATACATACATATTATACATAGAAACACTAACACATACATACAACCACTCAAACACAGACTAGAAACAAATACTTGCAAATCATACAAACAAAAATATACTTGGCGAATCGATCCCGCAATTTTCTGCGTCTCACGAGGGCTTTATAACATATCTATTGTATTTAAGTACTTAATAATAATACAATTCAACTAGGTTACAGTGTTATGTTTACGTAATTCAGATTCAATTCAGATTCAGATTCAAGATTCAATCGAAGCGTTTGGGGATTTAAGATCTCTTGATAATATTAGCTAAGCTTTGCTATTAGGTTATGTACTTATTGTATACAGAGAGAAATAAGTAAGTAGCCTAATCAATAATTACACTTTTAAATTTTAATTACAAAACCTAATGGAAGATAATAAAATTATACAAAACTAGCTGTCCCGTTCGCGACTTCGTCCGCGTGTTTTAAAAAGAAAAAAATATATCCAATTGTACCGACTGCAGCGCCATCTGCCGGGCTGATTTGTGAATCTAAACCATTCAGAGCGCCAGCCAAACGCATACAAAAAAATTCATTCAAATCGGTCCAGCCGTTTAGGAGGAGTTCAGTGACATACACACGTACAGTAGAATTATATATTTAAAGATTATACAGAACCAAATCAATAATGCAACTTAAAAAAGCGAGTCTTCAATATGAATCCATAACGATTAAAGAATACTTGTGCCGTGCCCACGTGACTTTGTGTTTTTGAAAGTAGACCTTAAAAACATAGGTACCTTTGTCCAACTACAGTTTTTGATCGTGGCTCAGCAAATGTCGTACATACCTATATAGAAAGTATTTAGGCTATTCCAAGTTTTGAAACAATAATATATTCCAAATTAGTTAATAACATTACTTTTTTTATATCTACGCTATTATCATACGCGCGGGCAGTTGCGAGCAGGTAAGTGTACATAATAAGCGCCTTGCATATTTTGTTCTTCAAACACTTCAGAAGTTAGAACGACTTCGTTAGCAAACCGATAACGTCAGAAACTTGTGCTGCAGACACTGTTTAGAAGTGGTGGACCGCGGAATATAATGTTTTAAAGCTACCACATTCATGTCGGAATTGAAGATCGTAAAGCTTTTTTTATTGACTTTTCAAATTAATTGTTTATTTCCGTGTTCACTCGTAAACTTCTTGGTAACCTCAGGCCGCAGTACGCCATGTGCTGCAAGTTTCAAACATGGATGAATATTATTATCCAGAAACATTATTTTTATAACTAGCTTCTGTTTACGACTTTGCTTGTACCATGCTAGTAAATTACTCATTCCTACTTTTACAGTATGTTGTTAAATAATTATAGATTCTGTATTAAAATAGAATATATGCCTGATAGATCTTAGATCTGATACCCATAGAGTGTTTTAAAACGAGAAAAACTATACAAGATACAAGAACAATTGAAACATTGCATTGCTCTAACATATGTAAACATAATAAGTACTTAAAAAGGCTTACAATCAGCTGGTTTTGAGTGAGTATCTCGATGGACAACCTAAATAAATAAATATAGACAATGCACACAACACCATCTTAAGCCGAAACTAAGCATATCTTGTATTATGGTGACCAGATGACTGATAGAATACTTAAACTTTTCTACAACTTTTTAAGTGGAAAAGGGATCATTTGTTTGTTTATTTAGCAGCACTTAAACCTAAAAGCCAATGAAACCCTACCCCTAAAGATGCACCGAGCTGGTTTATAGAAATACAAACGATCAAACCCGACTTCGTACGGGTGCACGGGTTAATATATTGTAATTTTCGTAGGGATCTTTTTTTGTGCATATTAAATATATTTAATATAACTCTCTCATAGATAATGTAGCTCATTATGTATCATAATGTAATGTTCTATAAGTCAAATTATTTTTAAAATCAGTTGAGTAGTTTTCAGTTTATCCATTAAAATCAGTTCCATCAGTTGAGCAGTTTTGGTTTTATCAATAAATATTAAGAGATCAACGAGTTTAAGGAATCAAAGATATTCTAGGAAAGCTATCTATGTAGTTTAAGAATAAATAAAAATTAAGCCAAAAAATATGCTAGTACTGTTATTTTTTATAAATTTTTTAGGGGTAAAAATACACAGTAAGATGTTATAAAAATGCACTTTGAAGTTTAAATTCTAAAATAGTTTTTTTTGTTTAAATTAGGGTCACTGATATTTTTTTTAAAACACGCACATCTTAACACTGCTTTGTATTTCTTAGTGGAGTGATATTGTAAATTATCAATAATACGACTAACCAGAGGTTCAAAGAAGTCCATGTCAAGGTTATCCATATGCTCAAATCCAGTCCCTGGTACCCTGGGGTAGAAACGTCCGCTTTTCAACACTGTAGATCCTGGTATATCAGTCTGCAAGAAAGCAATATTTAGCGGAACTTCATGACAGTTTTATTCGTACATACAAGGGTATTTTTGATATACCCAAACTATTATATACTTACTCCAGAAATATCAATATGATATGACGTTTATGAATGTCCTCTGGGAACTGTTTCAGTCACTGTATCATATCCCATACAAGACTGGATCAGACTAAACTGCTCTGAGACTCACAAAATAAAATGAATTACATAATTGAAATAGAAATAAATAAATATGGTTAAATAAATAAATAATAAATATTGTTGGACAATGCACACAACACCATCTAGTGCCAAACTAAGCATAGCTTGTATTATGGTGACTAGATGACTGATGGAATACTTAAATATTTTTAAATACATACTTATGATACTTTATAACACCCAGACACAGAACAAACACCTATGTTCTTCACACAAATGTTTATCCTGGGAGGGAATCGAACCCTCAACCTACAGTGCAGAAGGCAGAGCTACTACCAACTGAGCTGACAGGCCAGTCAAAATGAAACTGCATATAATTTTAAGGGAATGTTTGATGAGCAGAGTATTATGTTACATAACCACATGTTAGTAAATATTATAAACATAGAAAAAGAGCGTTTAGAGCTAAGTAAAAATAAAGATATTACAACTTACATATTTTTATATACACACTTGTGATACGTTATAACACCCAGGCACAGAACAAACATCTATGTTCACCATACAAATATTTGTCCTTGAAAGGAATAGAACCACCAACGTTCAGTGCAGAAGACAGAGCTACTACCAACTGAGCAGACAGATCACTGAAATTTGACATCAAAAGTCAAAATTTTTCATAAAATTTACTTTAACTCCATGAATTGGCGCTTAATCGCTAGGGGCGCTTATCATATTATTTATACCTGTATAGATAAGTGCCGTTAGCGATTCGTCGAGCAAACTTAAATTTCATGTTGTCGATCGAAGTGCTCACTTCGATTGAGAAACTTGCATAAAACTCGTGATCGCCCTTCAGATATTCCGGGTGTATTCTCATAGTATCGGCATTACCTCTTTATTCTACGACAGTCCCTCATAAAACAAAAGTTATTAATTTGCTTCGTTAGATTTTACGGCCCATCAAAGACTTGGTGTAGGCGAGTGTACGAGTGATTATGTAGTGACAACACTGTGATATCCCAGTGTATAAAATAAACAGAATTCTAACTTGCGCATATGACCACAAACAGAGAAGGCTGTCCAAGTCTGTAAGAATTAGACTAGTGGTTAGAGGAGTAAGGTAAATAAATGAATTTAGTATAGGAGCTCTATGTGAGAGCTCATGATATTTCCTGTGACGGCCTTATTTACAAATAAATATATTTCTTTCTTTCTCTCTTTCTTTCTGTATGTTACTCATAATACAGGGTGTCCCGGAACTATATGTTATCCTGAGGGAGGACATTCTCGACACTTGGGAGAACAACAAATGTTCTACAAATTTTATGAATTCAATAATTTTCATTGAAGAAATATGCCGCAACGTTTGCTTTAAAATTGGTACAAGTATGTATCCATGCCTACCTATCTTAGTATACCAATAAATTTGTATTTGCACAAACTTATTTAGGTAGGTAACGTGCTTAGAAACACTTTAAACTAACAAGGGTTGTCAATATTAATAATTGAAATAAACTTAAAAGTTTATGTATGGAAATTTGATAATAGGAATTCGAAAAAAATTCACCCCCATATCTGTTTATTTACATGGTCAAAATCACCTCGTTCAGGCTTAAAATACTAGTTCCGGGACACCCTGTATAGTAAAGCCTTACCAGCAGTGATCGTTTTCCTTATAATATATGTATATACCTATTCTACAATTTTGAAACGTTTCAGATAGCCCCGAATAGGGAGGGGGAGGGGGTGATAGGAAGGGAGGGGAAAGGGGGGGGGGCACTATCAAAAATTACAACATCAAAGTTTAATATTTATCAAAAGAGTATTGAAACACTGTTCAAGGAACTCGTCAGCGGAGGCGCCCCATTTTTCAAAGTTTTTATTTCGGAACTTTGTAGGGGCCTCTAAGTTTCTAATACCGTGGACATTTTGATAACGATAAGAACTCTGATTAGGGCCGGGCAGACTGACAGACAGACAGATGGACATGGTTAAATTATAAGGGTTCTGTGTTGGACTTCGTAACTCTAAAAACGATACATTTTATATTGACACATTGCACACGACGCAGAACCAACGTAGGTAGGTAGGGTCCATACGTAGTTCCTTGATTAAATAATAAATAAATATTGCCGGACATTTCACACAGCATCACCTCGCCCCAAAGTAAGCAGAGCTTGTGTTATAGGAACCACATTCACATGACTGATATACTACTTAAATACTTTTTTTAAATACATACATACATAAGGTTTGTTTATAAATATTCCAAATCGTTCCAAATTTAAAAATTTAATAGGATCTTTTTACAAGCAAACTGTAATGTTCTCTGTACCTACCGTTATTTTTGTATTCACTATGTCATTGGCATTCCAAAGTTGAGCCATAAAGCTTTAGCTGTGAATTCTCCGATGCGCCGGCTAAGTGAAAAGTTGTAGTTTACCGCGTAACTCAGACGGGTGTTGAGTTACAGCCAAATAAAAGTGTAACGACAAAACTACTTTTTCCGCGACAGTACCCAACTCTATGCAGCTTGCACTTCACAACTTTTATCAGTGACATTATCGTATGTTTATAATAGAATACCCTATTTGCGAAGAATTTCGATTATTATATTAATATTAACTTTTTAAAGTGATAACTTCTGAAGAGAGGGTAAACCACTTCTTTACGTAACGCGTTACGACGCCAGTCTGTCTGGCCTCCCTTTCTCTCACGCATACGGCAGCGGTAGACAGGCTTCTCCTCTCACTCTAACCCACAGCGCTAGTTAGATTAGTTTATGTTATCACTTCTGTCGGGCGTGCCGAGACGCACATGTTTTTTTTTCGTACTAGTCTTTCAAGTATCATCTCATTGCTGGCCAATAAAATAATAATGCCTACCAACCTTCTTCAGTTTAGCTGTAAGAAGTCAAAAAATAAATAAATATAAAGGATTTTGAAAACTTTTTGAAGATTTTGATTTTTTTTGTTATTAAATTCCATATCTCTTATTATAATGACGTATTCCCATAAAGTTAAACTACATGGGGTGACTCTCAACATGATCGGCACATTCTCATCTTTGCACTCATAATTTTATGAAGTTTTCGACCTTTTTTCCGAGTCAGGGTTGACTGCAAACTCATGCAAGGAAAAATATGAATTACACAACCAACAAGCCTTACATGGAATGGATCTGGCAACATACTATGGATAACCAATTAAATGAAAAGCTCATTAAGCTTACAAATAAGCTGAAATCAGATTACGTCATAAATGAACCACTAATAGGTAAGTATGTGGGACACGATCCACCGCTTAGCAAGCTGTAGGCTTCATTTATACCTACCATGAACATTTAGGGTGTTTTTCGGGTATTTTCTCGTCGTGTCATGATTTTGTCGCATTAATGAGACCATGAGTGATAGTTATTGCTCGTAATCCCATTGCATTCTTTTGTTTCAAATAATCCATCCTGTATAAAATTTCAGAGGTAAAACCATTTTTTTTTAAATGGCTGATAAAATAACCTTGGGTGTTGGGTGAAAATCGATGTATACTAAGTACGTATTTACATAAATAGATCAGTAGGTAATATCAGTCATGAGATTCCCATAACACAAACTGCTTGCCTTGCTTACTAGATTATGCTGTGTCCTGCATTATTTATTTATTTATTTTAATAACAATACCGTCGATCTCCTAACGATTGAAAGTGATCTTTGTGATTGTATTGAATATAATTGATTTGAATTTGAATTAAATCTTTGTCTGTCTCTTAAACGCTAATTTTGTGATTAAAAGATGATGTAAAAGGGAGAGTGTTTCCGAACAGCAAAATATAAGCCGGTATTCAAAGCAAAAGCGGAAATATTATCACTGATTGGCTTGTCAGTTAGTAGTACCTCTGCCTTCTGCGTTGTAGGTTGAGTGTTTTCCCTCCCTGGAGAAACATTTGTGTGATGAACATATGCGTTTATTCTGTGTATATGTGTGTATTTCAAATATATAAGTATTCTATCAGTCACGTGCATTGTCGACTAATATTTATTTATTTATTTAGCCCTAGGGTTAAATTGTTTTTTAGAAATAGAAATATTTATTGCACTTATGTTGTTACAGTAAGATGGTGACACATTGTTTACATTGTTTTAGTCTCAAACATAAACCCTGTTAGGGCACAGCAATACTTAACTAGGGGTGCTATTACTATACTTCAATAACTAATTAATTACTATCTTAACTAATAATGTATTACAACTATTAGTGTAAATACTACAATTTTGATAAGTTGATCCTAAACCAATCAAAGTTATTTCTTATAACATTTCTGAAACATATGATAGAGATATCAATAATGTATTCTATAATATATAAAAACTAATGTAACTAGGTAACTATAATTCACAGATAAAAAATCTAAGAGTTTAAGAATTCTTGTAATGAATAAAAACAGTTTTCAGTCAAGTATTTTTTTGAATTTTTTGGGATTACAAATTTCATAGATATAAATAAATACAACTTAATGTTAAAATGTTTTCGTTTTTAAAATGTGGTCTACAGCTTTCCATTACGTCTAAGTTTAGAATTATTCTTATACATCTCTTTTGCAATAAAAATAAATAATTTACGTCAGTGCTGTTACCCCAAAGTACTATGCCGTAGTGAAGCCAGGCATGAGCATAAGCATAATATGCACAGATTGCAGTTTTTTTATTTGTGTGTTTTTTTAGCTCATTTAATGCATATGTAAATCTTGATAATTTTAATGAAACTTTATTAATGTGATCTTTCCAATTTATACTACAATCTATATTTATTCCTAACAATAAGTAAGTTTTCATGGATTCTATTTTTATGTTTTGAAAAGTATAGTCAATATGTAAGGGTGATTTTTGGTATGGTTTAAACTGCATTATTTTCGTTTTTTTTAAGTTGACTTGTAGGTAATGGTCAAGCAGCCATTTAACTATTTTTTAGATAAGATACAAACCAATCATGAGCCATACCCCTAACACCTACACCGTGTAATTTTTTTAATCAAATCTCATATGTGGCTCTATCATACGCCTTGCTCATGTCTAGTAATATGCCAAATGCGTATTGTTTTTTATTTATTATACTAAGAATTTCGTCTATAAATTTATAACTGCTAGTGACGTGGAGTGTTTTTTTATAAAAAGATTTTGATTAGCGTTAAATATATTGCATTTTTCACAAAATGAATACAGACGTTTCGACATCGCACTTTCAAATACTTTTGAAAATGTTGGTAGGAGGGCTATGGGTCTATAATTATTGCAGTCCCTTTTATCACCGTTTTTATGAAGTGGTTTTATTATTGATAATTTTAGTGCATCAGGGACTCTTCCTTCTGCAAATGATTGGTTTATCAAAAATAGGGGTAGTTAATTCTTCTGCGCATTTTCTGATGAGTAAGGGTGGCAAGTAATCATGGCCAAAACTTTTTTATTTCTCATGTTTCGGATTATCTCAAAAGTTTCTTTCATAGTTACTGGCTGCAAAATCATTGAGTTTTCCGAAGGGTTTATCACAGGCTGGCCTATTGGTGGTAAAATGTCTAAGCTTTCCGCTTGTTTTCCAACAGACACAAAAAAGCTGTTTTTTGGTTCTTCTGTTATTTTATTATTAATTAAGATTTTTATATTATTTTTATCTTTGGTT
Organism: Lampropteryx suffumata; assembly: GCA_948098915.1. NCBI lineage: Eukaryota > Metazoa > Arthropoda > Insecta > Lepidoptera > Geometridae > Lampropteryx > Lampropteryx suffumata. The sequence goes on along the minus strand of OX402557.1, from coordinate 13,800,932 downwards.
GTCAATTTATTGGTTTGTTTTTTCACTAAGCGCCACATAGTTTTTATAATGTTATCAGAATTATTAATTTTCTCTATATTTTGTAGTTTTTTTGATATAGAAACCGTTTTTTTAAGTATTTTTTCGTATTGTTTATAATGTTTATTTAAAATTGGGTTATTAATTTGCGACGTTAATATTTTTAATTGTCTTTTATGTTGACAAGTTTGTTTTATTCCTGTAGTAATCTACGTATTTTTTGTTTTATTACGTATTTTTAATTGTACTTTTGGTAAACATTGGTCTAATAATATATTTATACATTTACTGAAAGAGTTATAATTTTCATTGACATTGTTTTCATCATCGAAAACTGTTTCAAAATTAACGCCTTTAAATTCCGATATGAAATGATTAATGTTTTGTTCATTATAGAGCCTTCTACTAGTGTACCAATTTTTCCTTGAATATCTGTCCTTGAATATCTGTTTAGTTGGCACGTTCATTAAGACGCCCTTATGGTCTGAGAACCCGTATTCTATTACTTTAGCTTTCATTTTATTATTACAAAAAATTGTGAATATTAAATCTATACAGGTAGATGTACAATGAGTTACTCTTGTTGGTTCTTTTACATGTTGATGGAAGTTGTAACTGTGCATTGTGTTTAGTAAGGTTGCTTGAGCAGATTTATTTTCTAATACATTTACATTGAAAACTCCTCCAATTATTATATTTCTGGTACCATATTTTTGATTTAAGAATTTTTATATATGAATTAATGTTTCATTAAATTTATCTGGCATTCTGTTTTCATCAGGCCAGTATATGATAACTATTATAAGATCTATTTTAGGAATTTATATTGCACATGTTTCAATAAGATACTCTATTGACATGTTAGTTATGTAATTAAGCTCTATAAAATCTATTTCTTCTTTCAACAAGATACATACTCCTCCACCTCGATGATTAGATCGACTAAAGAATGATACCGGTTTGTAACCCTCAAGGTAGAGCAAATCTAACTTTGATGTTGTAATAAAGGTTTCACAGAGGCATACAGCATGAATAGTTTTGTCTTTTTCAGTCACACATTCCAGCAAGTGTTGTTTTTTGCTTAGGCTTCGAATGTTTTGATACAGAACGTTAAAGCTATTGCCGAAAAAACGTCATCCGTTTGGGATTGATCTATCAATTTCTTCGTGTTGCATTGGTCTTTGAACATTAGTTCTGTTATTTTTGTTTTTTTGTATGCAGATTCTGTTACTTTGTTCGTATGCTGAGAAGAGTAAGATTTTTGCGGTGAAAATATTTCTTGCGATAGTGGTATTTCTTTATATCCTTTGCCATTTATTATCAATCGATTGTTTATGATACTAGCACGGTGGCCGTTTTTGCGGGCTTCGATAAGTATTCCAACTAGTTGTTTTCTTTTTTGAAGCTGTTCAGATCCTAAGATTTCAGCGATTGATAGGCCTGTGCCCTTAAAGCAGTGGCAGTTTTGCAGGATATATTTAGTCATCCGCTTGCTAAGTAGTTCTATCTCTAGAGGCCTTCTGTAGCCTCTGTTACCTAATCTCTGAAAGTTTACAATATATCCTGTTAAATTTAGATTCAAGATATCCTGAAAAACATATACCACTCTGTCATGTAATTCATACTCGTTTTCACGCGAGTTCTCTGTTAAGCCATATAAGATATTTTTTTTGTTATTTATATTATCTTGAATTTGGTTTCTCTCGGTGATTTTCTCGTTGCCAGTTTGTCCATATTTCATTAGATTTTGTATTTCTTGCACTTCTTTTTTCAAATTACAGTTTTCCTTACGAAGTTCCGCAATGTTTTTATCCGATAGTTCCGGTTTCTCCTTTAGTAGTTTTTGTTCAGATAATAGGGTGATTGTTGTACCCATAAATTCATGTTTGAGATTCGATATTTGATCTGAAGTAGCTGATATTATTGCAGATTTGATTTCGTCATGGTTGTTTTAATAGTTTCCAGCTTCTTATCTAAAAGTTTTTCTATCTGCTCTATGGTTAATGAAATACTCAAGGAAGTTTCATGCTCATCATCTTCATTCATCTTTATTCTCTACTTTGGGATTTAATGTATCTCCTAAAACTCTAATGTCGTTTTCACAGGCTGTAGAAGAAGATTCACAGCTTGTAATCGAGACTTGTTTTTTAGATCTCGTAGTAACATTTCTCCGTGTGGGCGATGAAATTTCATGATGAGTTCGAATTGGGGTATTATCCTGCTTAGGTTTTCTCTGAATGCATTTTATGCATACCAAAGTTTTTTTTCTTTTCCTGATCCAGCATAAAGAATCTTGTGTTAGAAACGTTAACACACTGCGTATCGTAAGTGTCTTTGCATCGTGAACATTTTAAGTAAAGCCTGTCAGTAATTATCTGAAGGCATCCAGCACATTTCATGACAACGCACGAGCCAGTAAAACTGACATTCAGAGATACAGAGACGAGATGCTTATGCGTATGGATTTGACTCTCCAGGTCGTGTACGATTGGGGCGATGCCAATCTTGTTAAATTCAACGCATCCAAAACGCAAGCTTGTCTCTTTTCGGCGAAAAAAAGTCAGTTTCTCCAAGTCCCCGTTTTCCGAAATGTACCGGTATCTGTAGAACATCATCTCAAACTCTTGGGAGTTTCACTCACTCGGACTCTCAATTTTGGCTCCTATATTGAGTCCAAGGCCAAGACTGCTGTCATGAACCTTAGCATCCTCAACAAGGTGAGGCGATACTTCACACCTGGACAGCTTTCCACTTTATACAAAGCTCAAGTCCGGTCGGGTATGGAGTATTACTGCCATCTGTGGGATGGTTCAGCCAAACACCAGCTGGGTGCTTTGGACTCGATTGAGCGTAGAGCATTGAGGGTGATAGGTGAGCAGCTAAACGCTGAGACTTAGTTCCAGAGTCTCGAGCACCGTCGTAAAGTTGCTTGCCTTTCGATCTTTTATAGAATACATTTCGGAGAATGTGCCCAGGAATTGCATGATCTCATTCCACCATCTCCTTTTCACAACAGGACAAGCAGACGCACCGCTCAATACCATCCATACCTTGTCAGTCTACCACCCTTACGAACAAAGCGCTTTGCTTCCACATTTATAATGCGTACAGCCAAGGATTGGAATGATTTGCCGTCGTATGTCTTTCCTAAAAACTACAATTTGTGTATCTTCAAGTCAAGAGTGAATAGGTATCTTCTAGACCTGCGTGCCCAACGTCGGCCACATCGTCGCTTAACATCAGGCGAGTTCATGGTCAAACGTAGGTCTATCAATGATAAAAAAAAACATGTCAAAGAAATCTTGTATAATATATCAACGTAAAACAAAAACCATAAAAATGCAAAAAGTAAAATTTGCTCACACTGACTAGATCTTGCAACCTACAACAAACAACCTGAAGTTAGTTACAGATTGATCGTTTGTTTGTTTTGGATATTTTATGATGATGCATTTTTATGAGATAATAACCTCAAATTATATTTCTCTGTCCACTTTTATTTGTTATAGCACTTCACCACACTCACTGTATATGTTTCCACTGGGCCAGTAACTATTTATTTGGTTTATTTAGGCTTTGTTTCCGTAACTTTGAATGTTATTTGTCTTATTGTTTCATTATTTATATCGTCATTGTTTTGATGATTTTCATGAAGATAACACTTTCACATATGAGTTCAGCACTATTAATTATTATTATGTTATAATTTTACAATTATTATTCAGCTTGATATTTTAAAATCGTAAAATTCTAGACGTAAATAAAGACTATTGTTGTTCATGCTAGCGCCACCTAGTGAATCTCTTTTTTTCTCTTTTTTTTAAGTACTGATATGGATGATGATGTCCTCCTTGACTTATCCGGCAATGGTGAACCCTGTAAGCTCCGAACATGAGAGCGAAAATGGCTTGCGTAGCAAAATTTAGTCTTGAACGTCCTGGCACATAATATAGTAAAGCCTTACTACATAATAATTTATTTGTCTCTTTAAAAAAACAGGTTAAAACTAACTAAAATTCTAAGAAACTTAAGTTTGTAGGCACTTAATACGTTTTGGCTTATATGTCGTTCCTGCATGGCTTGTGCAATGGATACATTGACTGCTCAGAATAAATATCCAAAACCTTATCCTTTTGCTGTCCTAAAATTATAACAAAACACACTAATTTGTTTGCAGTTTCGCGTTCTCGTACCAACTTTGCTCAAAATTCACTTATAAGTAGAATGCATAGAACCAATAACAAAAGTAATAAGTACGCATCTTCATATCAATTTGTATTGAGTAAATATATTTGTATTTATGTTTATATATCTACATATAAATAATAATGTGTCTTAATTAGTGTATAATTTTAATTATATTTTATACAAACAAACAACACATCAAAACACACACACACACACACACACACATACATACACACAAACACACACACACACATACATACACACAAACACACACACACACACACACACATAATTACATACAAGCATCACACCTTCGTTCTGTTTATTTTGTTAATTATATAGTAAATCCGTTATTGGCTGTCGGTTATAAATTTGTTTTGTGTGTACTATTTCAAGAGCTGTGGATTTGTACAACGAATAAATATATAAACAAAAGAAATAAAAACAAATATAGAAACAGTTTTGAAATGGTAGAAATGGTACCAATTGTGTACAAAATATCAGCTGGTGTAGCTAACCTGTAATGGAAGAAACTGGTGTCCTAAATAGGTGAAGTACCTATACTACAGCAATGATGACATAAAGAGGTAGAGAGAATTGGTATAAGAAATCTCGGGTCTTTTAAAAGAAGGCGCTTGTTATTGAGTAGGTTAAATACTACTCGCACATAGAATCAATATTGCCACATCTTAAGACATGTTTGAGGTGGCTGTCATCGGAATTATGCATATAAATTTAATTTGTTCATACACACACTCTTCAGTCTATGTGTAACCTCATAGCTCTGTGACTCCGAGCTCAAATTATTTGAATTATTTTATTCATTCGAAGTTTATTGCAAAAATACTTACGTATTTTTATTTGTATTAAAATTTAAATTACATTCCTGAATTATTTGGCATTTGAATGTAGCAATTTATTTTGTTCTAGACCAAAAATGTTACTGGATGTACTGTAATCTCATACTGGATCATATTGCACCTATCATTTATATAATTATTTGATAAAGTAGTCTGGGTGTTATAAGGTATCATAAGTACCTATGTGTTTTACGACCCCCCCACCCGATGGACTGATGTAAAACATTGTAAAAATCGCAGGAAATCGGTGGATGGAGAGGGCTCAAAATCGTTCTTCCTGGAAATCTATTGGAGAGGCAGCCCCTAGAAGACCCCTAGTAGCCCATTTATTAATTTTAGAAATAGTTATAACACTATAACAGATTTTCCAAAGCGATGTTCCACCTACACTTACATGAATAACAGTATGAGCTAATAAAGTTATACATATAAATTATGAGTTAGATACAGGCGCATGCATCTCCCTCCCACCTGGAATTGAAAAACCACGCAAAGCAAAACCACTACAACATCAACTACAACGGAACCTCGCTTCGTACTGTTACGAAAAAACGCCAAGACTTTGGTTCAGCAGTGGACTTCTAGGGGCTAATATGATGATGATGATGAAGTATATGATTAAATACGAGTATAATATAATTATTCATAATTTTCACAACGGGATATTTACCATGGGAGTTTTTTTGCTTCCCGATATTGCTGCACAGTTGCATGCGCTATGATCACAAGATAAATTGAGAGTTCAAACCACGATAATTTCAAAATTTATATAATTATTCTATCAGTCATTTAGTCACCATAATACAAGCTATACTTAGTTTAGGGCTGGACGTATGGTTTACATTGCCCACCAATATTTTTTATTAGAAATTCATATATATTGTTTTTGACGTTATAAAGTCTTATAAATCGATGAACGCTGGCTGCACGCACGAAAAATTGTCACTTTCCGCCTGAGTCAAGCGTGCAAGCAAGAGCGCGAAACAAGCGATAGAGAGGCACAATCGGCCTAAGCGTTCGGCTTGTGACGCATCTTAATAGGTTAACAGTATGCAATTTATCATCAAAGATTGACGCAATCACGTAAAGTTCTCGTCCGTAAACCGACTTTACAGGCAACCATTTTTTTTCGCAATACCAAGTATAAAAGGAACAAATGGTAGTGTATTTTACCCATCTTTTTTCACGTTACCAGTCCTAAGTATCGTCATTACCATATTCTACGAACCTGTTATCAAGCGCCTGTTCTTTTGACATCATTAAAATCCGCATCGACCAAGCAGTTTGGTTGCTAGAAGATAAAATAATATTAACGTGGAGGTTATCATTTAACATAATTTTAATGGCTTCAAATTAAATAAAACAACCCTTTACCTCAAATATGTCAACGTACTTCATTAAACTACTTTTCTATTAATATTATAAAAGAGTTTATTCATAATTTATTTATTGTGGAACATAGGTGAATTACGGGTTTTATTTATTTGCTAAGATTGCTATGCTACCATTTGGATATAATGTACAGTAGTTTTTAAACAACTGAGACATTAACAAAAGCAAATAACATAATAATAATTCAATATAACATCATTGTGGAATATTAATTAATTAAATTTATATCATTTGATTAATTCAGATATAATATAAACAAATTTGCTAATATTATTTAAAAAAATTGTCTCGGGGTCTGGGTGTTTCTTTGTATAAAATGTATGTATTTAAAAAAAATATCAGTCATGTGGTACCCATAACACAAGTTCTGCTTATTTTGGGGCAGATGATGTGAAATGTCCGGAATTATTTTTACCAAGGTGAGATGTCAGATGTTACAAATCATATTCGACTACTGTAAGGTTCGCGCGATTTGTTATGTAGATACCACGCATGCGAAGCCGTGAACAGAAGCAAGCTAGCTAGTTATAAATATTAAATTATGATAGAGTCTGTAGCATGCACTAATACAGGCTGGTTGGTAGGTTTTATTATAATTTCATACAGTTAACCAATGATCATAGAGTAATATGGCTTATGGTCATTTTCATAATTACCCTGCAGTGCTATTATGGTCTCCGTGAAAATAGGACTTTTATTGAGTTTCAGTTTAATTGTACAATTGTGAATTAGATCCACTTAGAGATTACTGGCCTGTTTTAGTATATTGAAGTAGATTACTATTGTTATGCCTGTTTTTAACTGACTTCAAAAAACGATGAGTTTCTCAATTCGTTTGTTTTTTTTTTGTTTGTTACCTCATACCTCAGTAATTTATGAACCGATATAAAAAAACAGTTTTATATATAAAAGGATATACTTTTCGTTTGGTCCCATAAAAATGTCATCAAAATCGGTTCTGTAGTTTGCTTTTTAAATAGCATAAATATGTCATCCAAGTAAACGAAATTTTACATTTTAGTTCGTTCGTCCTTTCCTGTGAATTTCCACTTCGTAAACACCTAGTTTCGAAAAATTATAAGGTATTAAATAGCGTAGAACAAAATCATTTTTAAACGACTCTAAAAAAAGAAGGAGGTTCTCAATTCAGTTGTATTTTGCAGTTACTCAATGAAGTCGGCTTTCTTATAAAAGTTCATCATTATCATTCAGCCCGATTGTACCCACTGTATAGGTCTCCTCTTTATAACGTCACTCTTTCCGGTCATTGAAGCCTCATCTAATGATTCCCAACAACACAGACTATATCATTTGAACATCAGGCAAATGGTCTGCCTCTTGGTCGTTGAGCATCCCTTGGCCATCACTCCGTTACCGCCTTTGTCCATCTCCCATTATCCATTCTTGCCAGTCCCGCCTATTTCACTTCAATCTGGCGATCCATATACCACAACTTGGTGCGACGTCGAACTTTGTCTTTAAGTATGTGATCCAAAAGCGATATTCCGAGCATTGCGCGCTCCATATTATTTAAATAGTTTTGTGAGAATAGTTTCTTATTCATTAAATTGTATCTGTATAAACTTACCAACGTTGAAGTTACATACGCCCGGAACGCAGATTAGGTAATGTTATCCCTAACCCTGGGGAAGATTTACTCCAAGGCTGTTGGTACGAAATATCTAATCGATTCTAAACACGCTGTATTCATAATCGATTAAAGACTTTCTGATGTTGCTCACGCTACAACAAAAATTGGAAAATTACCCTCTACGAGCAAATCCATATTCTTAATGCTAAAGTTTGTTTTACTGGCCTATCAGCTCAGTTGGTAGTAGCTCTGCCTTCTGTGCTGTAGGTTGAGGGTTCGATTTCCTCCCATGATAAACTTTCTTGTGATGAACATAGGTGTTTATTGTGTGTGTGGGTATTATTAAAGTATCTTTGTATGTATTTAAAAACATATAAGTATTCTATCAGTCATCTGGGCACCATAGTATAAGCTTTGGTTAGTTTTGGGCTAGATTGTGTTGTGTGCATTGTCCACCAATATATTTTTTTAAATACAAAATCACGCAATATTGGTCCACCGATTTTCATAAAATTGACATCTATACGTATAGATGTATACCTGGATTCACATATAGGCTACTTTTTATCTATGTACAACGCGGGCAAAGTCGCGATCAGCAGCTAGTTTCCACGGCACAGTAATTTTTTGACAATTTTAACGGGTAATTTTGTCATCTGTTACATACTGGCAACACTCTGAAACTAGTGCTAAGATTACTATGAAGTTCTTCATTCTGAGTGAAGTTAGAGGTCAAACTGCATCGTCTAAGTCTGGCTTGATGTAGAAGTTTCGTGTGCATATTGTTCCCCTTACAATGGGCATCCATATTGCTTGCTAGTTGCTACTTGCTGCGGGATAATGAACGAAAAGTTTACGAGTTCTGATAGAGATACTGATAACTTTGTATCTTAATCCTTCTATCTCATAATCATATTTTAGAGCAATTAGTTAGCGTGCTGTTTATGTATTGTATTTCCTTGACATTTTGGTGTCAATTCGGTTGGTTCATTTCTAAAATTAGGAATTGTCTAAAATATATTATATAATATGTGACGACCTCTGTGGCGCAGTGAACTAAGGTCAGGCTGTGACGCAGAAGGTTACGGGTTCGATTCCCGCCGCGGGACAAATGTTTGTAAGATCTGCAAGTATTTGTCTCGGTCTGGGTGTTTCTATGTATAATATGTATGTATTTCAAAAAAAAAAGTATATAAGTAGTATATCAGTCATGTGGTACCCATAACACAAGCTCTGCTTACTTTGGGGCCAGATGATGTTGTGTGAAATGTCCGGAATTATTATTATTATATTATTATATTTAGTTAGTCATTTGTAAAACCTATTTGGTTGCTACCATATAACTAAACTAGGAACGCTTAATTAAGTTAGATAAAATTAAATTAGGATAAGTTGGTAGCAGCAGAATACCAAAGGTTAATTTGACTGTTCTAAACCTAATTTTAGCTAAAATTTGTTAGGTTGGTGCCAACAGAATTGAGGCCATTATGATATTAATGTCTAAAGATAGATTAGCTAATGTTTTTTTTGGAGATAGACCCTTTAACTCTAGAATAAACTACTGATATCATAAACGCAAGAATTTGTAAGGATTTTATTCGTATCTGCTTGTTTGTTTGTCTGTGGTTCAATTACGCTGTAATAAATAAATAAATAATGCTGGACATTTCACAGGCTCATCTAGCCCCAAAGTAAGCATAGTCATATGACTGATATACAACTATAGTTTATAAATTAAATCACTGAAATGTACAGAATAATATACAATTACTTATAGATATAAAACAGAATTCAGTTCACTACCGCAGGTAATGTGCCCAAAGGGCTGGCAACGTTACCTCGTTATACTACTTTTATATTTTTTTTGTAAATATGTACATACATAATTCATTAAAACCCCGAATTGTAATGGCTTTTGTTTTGATGAAACATAGTATAGATATAGTCTATGACTTGGAATAACGTATAAGCTGTTTTTTTATGAAGGTACCACGATAGACGCGGGCAGAAGCTATTTATTAAAAAGTAAAGTCTGACGAGCAACGTAAACCGTTATAGAACCTCCATCCTCAGGGGCAAAGAAAGGAATTTTCCATATTCATACTCATAATAATGCATGGCCTCATGTTGCTCTGCCCTCAGACAGTTAACTGACACATTTGAAATGTATAAACTCTCTTGTTATAAGATGGATCATGTAAAAAAGCGCTAGGACCAGGACGAGTTTCTTGCCAGTTCTTCTCGGGCTTCGGTTAGAAGGCATTGGAACCTAAATTTACCCAGTATGTAAGACGTTGCACAGTGATCTTTGTGATTGTATTGAATAAAATATCTTTTGACTTGACTTGACTTAACTTGACTCAAAGTGTTGCAAAGATTCAAGTTTGTAGAATTGTCTGAGAATTCTGAAAACATTTCCTTCTAGTAAACTGCTAATTACCAAAAAAAAAGAAAACATCATGTAAACCGCTTCCCCTCCAGACCCCTCAACATCAAAACAAGATAAGGCGAAGATGTCGTTTGGCGCGAACGAAAATACATCGATTGGTGCTACAGATATGACACCTCGCTTCGTAGACCCTTATCTTCGTTTGGTTTCTTGCCGCGATTCCTTGATGTGGTTTTTGTGAAGAATTTAAATGGATGCTTACGTGATGCATTACCAACGAGGTTTTCTCTGGGCCGTTACATAAAACAAAATTCAAGCATGAATATACTTTTTAACCGACTTTATCAAAAAGGTTCTCAATTCGTCGGAATCTTTTTTTTTATGTGTGTTCACCGATTACTCGAAAACGGCTGAACAGATTTGATAAATTCTTTTTGTGTTTGAAAGGGCATACTTTACAGGTGGTCCCATATAAATTTTATCAAAATCGGTCGAGCTGAAAAATCTACGAAAATCTAAAAGTTGTATATATCGATGATGTTTTGCAGCAGTGCGTTTATTTGGCCTACCATATACAAAATACATCTACTTTCCACTAAAAATGTATTATAGGCTCAAATTTAATTCAATGAAGTCGGTTTCTTTTTAGTTTTAAAAACATAATTTTTATAGCCTTCACTTAGTATTGTCAGATAATGTATTCTTGGCTCCTAATTTGAGTTTGCGTATTATTTTGAAATTCTGGTAGATGAAATCGGTTTTCCAAAGAATTAGAAATAGAAATAATAACCATTTATTTGCAAGAAATATCATATGAGTAACAGATCTTGAGTAATACATTAATATATTTCACCAAAGAACATTGGCATGAAAATTTGAATGCTTTCAATTCTAGCATTAACATTAGATTCCAAGAAATTCGTAAACAGTGCAAAAAGTTCTGTCATAAAAGCCACATTTTTTTTTTTACAAAGAGCCTTATTGGCAAGTACTTTATTCCGGCAGGAATTTTATTAAATATTTGTCCACACATTGCAAAAGAACTTATTTTATAAAAGTTAATAATATAATAATAAGGACAACATACATTAATTACACACAATGGAAAACTTAAAAAACAAAAAAAAACAGTATTTAAGAATTAAAAGTATTACTTTACTAAATTATCTGATATCCTATTTTTTTACATTGGTTTTGACCCAATGTAAAAATATAGGACTCATACTTATCTGCTATGACATTCAGAAAGCTGCTGTGATGTCTTATCTGTCTTTTAAGTCTTACTGTACTCATTATTTCGGCTATCCTCTATTGAATGATCGCTACGAAGTTCTTGCGTCAGCAAACATTCCAGTAAAGAGCCGTATAATGTTATAGGAAGCATTTAATGTGAAACGTGTAATGTAATGTGTAATGTGTGGGTTTACTTGCAACCTTTCTTAAAGGTGTGACATACCTTATCACCAAACATGTTTAAATAGATAGTAGTTGGTAATAGGTACAAAATATCGGTAGAAAACATGTGCAGTCACGATACCTATCAGTCAAGCGCCCCATAGAACAGTATTTTTGATTTGTTATCCGTCCGCTGTCACTGTTATTGATGTGTTGCGAAATTGGAAAGTTCAGAGGCACTTATCTCTCAGATTTAGATAGCGAGGCAATTTATAAAGCGGGGATTTCTTCCCCTAAAGTATCCTCTTGACAGCACGCAAGCCTGCGGCACTGGTAGGAACAAGTAAATAAGGGATCTATTTGCGTTTCGAGAAGCTCACGGTCTAACTTATCAAAATCACTATAAAAATATCCCTGAAGAGCAGTCTTTTAAAAATAATGGGACAGAAGAGTACAACGACCTAATTACATATTTTCCATTTAATTTCCAGCACGCCCCCATTTTGCAATGTCCACAACGGACGGTTTTAATTTCAATAATGCATCCGCATCGCAATGAAATACGGCGCAACGTGAATAAAATAAATGAATTGCTTGTACCTACTTGCTGTATAGTGTATTACATACAACTGCAATTACTTTATAGGTGTTTTTAAATCAGTTGGTTCTTTTTTACTTTCAATACTTTCGTGAGTTGTACTATACATTTTGAAACACGGGGTTTACTTACGTATTATTTTGTCGAGGCAACGACAGTGTTTCGACTCATCTAGAGAATCTTCATCAGGGTGACTTTGATCCGCTATCAGCTTGTTGCCGAGCGGCAACGAACTGATTCACTGTTCCATGGTTCAAACTCACCCTGATGAAGATTCTCTAGATGAATCAAAACAGTGGCGGTGCCTCCATCGACAAAATAATACGTGAGTAAACCCCGGGTTTTTAAATTTTCAGTTGGTTCTATTTTAAAACAAAGGATTTTTTTGTGATTTTTGATGACACAATTCTAGCAAAATATGCTTTAATCTTATAAACACATATTATTTACTAATGTGTAGTTAATATTAGTTGTGTTCATGTACTTTGATATAATAAAAGCAAAGACATACACACGACATAATTATACATATATTATACATAGGACATAAGTCTTATTCTAGCATAATTGTGTCGTATGTACATAACATACGACATATACTAGAATAAGTTGTATAATCCGAGTAAGATATCCATTAGTAAGTAAGTAAGCGAATTCATCTTTATGAGAAAATAAATAATCCAAACCTAAAGATGGAGGGTATCTCTTTGAGACTTTTGATTTGAAACATCTATTTGGTATTGGTCCTTCAGTTGACTGGCAGATCAATTTATTCAATTTGAAACCTACCAATATCAAAATACTTATATTTGGTAACGAATACTTTTATACAGTAATGATTCCTGAACTAATGATACTCTTTGAAAACTTCTCACAATAAATCTTTCAACTGACAAACAATTCTCTCCGTCATTAAATAATAGCTCACGTTTGAATAGTCCAACGAAATGTGGCAGCAATTCAGTTGAAGCAATCAGCCCACACTGCGTGCGTCGCCAATGGGCCGAGACGAACAATATCAATAACAGAAACTAATAGGAACATGTAGCATGTGTACGGAACGCACCCCCATGAGCAAAGTTTGCCTACCTATAGAAATGTATCGAAATCAAATAACATTCTCAAATCAAGAAAATAAAAAATCTCTTAAAATTTTCACATTAATAATCAAACGAAAAGTGTTTAAGTAATAAAACAAATTAGAAAAATTATTGAAGCATCTTCTTTCATTTCCAATGCTAAAACGGAGTACACTACATTGTTTAGATAAGTAATTATCAACTAAACTAAATGGTAAGACACACAAAGAAATATTTAGTTTTATATCCAGAATGTTCGGTGAAAACATCTAGCAAAAACTGTAATAGCATAAAGCGTGGAAGAGAAAGTTAGATTAATCTCATTAAGCTGAGATACGCTACAAATATTTTCCCTCGGATTTTTCCCAATTACGATAAATTAGTTTACCTAAAGTTTTTGTACAAAACAATAGCCAGCCAACCGCAAAGTGAATCCTACGGTGCGGCGTAACTTGTAATGGCCGAACTTAGGACTTTTACTGGGGGAAGCATTTTGTAAGCTATAGAAAATTACGCAACATTTTGTCTCTATCTTGATAATTAAATCACTTCCGCAAAATATTTACCAATTTGTAATTCCGAGGATATTATACTTACAGAGAGTCTTTACGGTCTATCAACGGTTTGGACAAATAGATAAGGAACAAGATAAAACAAATGGTCACGCCAAAACATATAATGCATTGGTATAGTTGTTAAGGACGCGATGAATGCCATTGAATTCGAAACTAAAAATAATAACTGCAAAACTTAAAGGTTTAGAACTGAAGACAATAATAGTAATCATTTTATTAAAATCTATCTATATATGTTGCTGTGCGTTAGTTACGTAAAACTTGAAAATAGCTTGACCTATATAAATATTTTATATTTGTTGTGTTCACCTCTGTACTGAGATGGTTTACAATAAAATCAATTAGAGGTGGTACGCCTACGGAGTAAACCGGATCATAAGTAATTATCAAATAGTGGCGGACAATGCCCACAATACCATACTAAGCATAGCCATTTAGACCCAAACTAATCATAGCTTGTACTATGATGACTAGATGAAGAAGGCAGCTACCAACTGTACTAACAAGACAGTTAAATAGGAACAGACTTCACATAATGAAAGACCAGATCATGATAGGAGTGAAGGTAGGGGCAGTCGCCCCCTCCCTGCATACAATCATGCGTGAAGTCACGCTGCTCGAGCACCACGGCTGATCGGCCGCGGTCAACGTTCATAGCACTTGATCGATAAACGCCAATAAATGGTATGCCGACGATATTTGTTCGACATTTTACGGCTACGTCAGGAGCTGTCCTGGGAATCACATTCCAGTGATTTGTTCAACGGTTTATGACCTTTTCTGCCGCTGCATTGAATCGCATTCTTCGGAAGATTGACGTAAATTGCGGTGTTCACAATAATTGCTCACTCGTATATATAGATTATGTGACATCGCTTAGTGTAGTAAGGAATCAAACCGTTTCACAGAATAATATGTTTCCTGTTTTGTCTGTTTTGTGGAAATATAAACTTGTCAGTTCAGTCAACAGTAAGTTTTGATTTATACAGAGCTCTTCCAAATATTCTATCACTGTGTAAGTCATTTCACTTTCTCCAACATACTTTTTAGATTCGAAATTAAGCAAAGATCGTCCGTTAGCCGTTACCACCGGAATCTACAAATAAGCCTTTGTTTTGTAGTTTTATCTGAAATCAGGATCGCTTTCTACAAACTAGCGCGTCAATAGGTTCATTATGCTCTCTATTTATATTTCTATTCTACACAAGTTGCCTATAGTAAAGTTTTAATGTTTTGTCTGATTTATCTAATATTTATTATTTATTATACATTTATTATCTGACACAGAAAGTTTTATTATAACCTAGATGACCCGATGAACTACGTACCACCTAAAAATAATTTGCAAAAAAATAATAAAACAACAAAATTCCTCAAATTGGTCGAGCTATTTTCGAGTTTTTGCGAAACTAACGCGATGGTATGACTCTTGTCCCTTGGGAGATGGGAAGGCCATTAGTGTGGGATGCTACGTGCGTAGACACCCTGGCCGCATCCCATCTGTCGGGGACTTCCATTAGGTCTGGTGCGGCGGCTGAATGTGCTGAGGACCTCAAAAACTGCAAATATGCTGGTTTGGACAAGGCCAACATATTTGAGCCTTTTGGAGTCGAGACCCTGGGTCCGTGGGGAACAGGAGCCCACCGCGTTTTCAAAATTGTTTCACGGCGTCTGGTCTGGATACATTGCGTGACCCAAGAGCCGGCTCCTATATAGCTCTGCGTATTAGCATTGCCATTCAACGTGATAATGCTGCCAGTATCTTGAAAACGCTGCCCTTTGGCAGTGATCTGAATCAGTTGAGCTATCTATAGATCGTTTCAAACGGTCCTTAGATAGCTCAACTGTTATACGTGTATTTTATATTATTGTTTACTGTACATTTATATAGGTGATATATAGATATGCTTAGACTCAAATTCAAAAAAGAAACCAAACCTAAAGATTCCTTTTGTCAACATTCAGTGCATTTTGATGTGAACTATTCGTAAGTTACTATGAACAGTGTCTCATTGTCATGGAAAATATTAGGATCTCTATAGTAATTGTAGGTATTAGTAATGTTAACTTACCCATACAAATCCACGCTGTACAACTAGTGGAAAAAAATAAAGTCCGCCGGAGATAATCGGCGATGGGATCTCCGCCTTTAGGCTTGCATTGTTTGTAAATGAGCGAAAACAAAAATAAACGATTATTTGATAATGCCCTTCGACTCAATTGTTTCGGACCTTGAATCGAGTCATTGTAACATTTTTAAAGAATAAATAATTATTTCTGGGTGATTTAATGTTAATTAACTTAAAAATCGATTTACAGAGAACAATTCTGTTGTAAATTACAAGAAATTATAAAGTTGGTCTTAATGCTAACCATATTTTCTACCAGCCAAACTTCAAGGTAGAATGAAAAAAAAAATTATAATGATAAAATAAACTTTTACTAAGTACGTAGGCCATAAGATTCTCCATTAATTAATAATAATAATGTCGGACATTTCACACAACATCATCTGGCCCTAAAGTAAGCAGAGCTTGGTGTTACTTCGCTACTTTGGATGATAGTGGTAGCGGCCAAAGTTTTTCAATAGTCGACTTATTAGAATGAAAAAAATTGAAATTTTTGAATGAAATTGAAATTACATTGAAAGAAAGATTTTTATATCACGAGATTGACTAGCAATACATATTCTTGTATTCTTAATCTTTTTACAAACATAGACGTATTAAAATCATGGGTTATGCCTGGTGTAAAGTCTGTAAAGTGTGAAGTGTACACAGTTCATAAAAATAAATTATTTATACGACCATACAAATAGAAATTGTGACTTCTACTTTGTTAAAAAAAGGATAATTAGTGATAACTCAATTGAACTTTTGAAATTAGGTATTTATAATGAATTTTGTAACAGAAAGCTGATTAGTTTCAAGGATTGTTTTGCCTCATTTTTAAGGGTTTTAAATGGAATTATGCCTATAAAAGAAATACGTAAATGGCTAGTAGATCATTCAATATATCTGACTATTGATAAATCAATAGAGAAGGAAAACTTGAAAAAAGCCCGGCTCGGTGCCAGCCGTTATGCACCTGCAACCGAACCGACACCGCATGTAGGTACTGATTCGTCTTTCCTGCGGGTCCTGTCGGCAAGGTCGAAAGGTTAGTGTGGGTACCTGGGAAGGCCTGCGCTATCAAACAAAATCCCAGGCAGAGTGACGTCCGTGGTGAGGAAACTTCAGCCACCTCAGCTTGCTTGAGTGGATTCATGAATGAATGTTTTCATTTACAATTAACTGCTCTGTAATTTTACTGACGCCACCTAAATCATCTGCAACAGATGATCGAAGGCCAATGATGATTATTAATCGGCCTTAAGCCACAGAATACATACGTTGCCACGACGCAAAATAGTGCAATTTACAAAATTTTAGTGCTTGCACAAGCACTTAGTGCCTAAGATTATACATATATAACTTCATAGCTATTTCTATCGCATAGCTCTATCTCGCCTAGCGCACATCTCTACGAATTTGCCCACAAGGTGGGCCCGCCAATTCAGCTTCGGTCCTAAAGTGCTGTGTCTGGCCTTTTATGCTTCAAAATTAATTAAACAACTAAAGCGATTTTAAAAGTACTATGCAATAGAGTTTAAACAAATATTTCAAGATCTGAATGTAGAAATTCCTGTAATTTCGCAATAAACAATTGTCTATCAAAACAAAAAACCTAAGTGAGTATTCCGAGTATTTGACAATAGAAAATTAAGCTTACATTTTCGCTGCTCAAGGTATTCAAAGACTTCAAAGTAATGAAATTCAAGACTACAGTATTTCTCATGCTCTGTTTTGTCAGAAAGCGGTGACCGCTATATAACGCAATATTTTACATTGCTAATGAAAATTATTTAATAGTAAACATTAAAGAAAACAACTCATTTTATATGTCCGAGTGCTGGAATGAAACTTTAATTCCAGCGTTCGGCGAAGCAACAAGTCCGCAGACTTTTGGTATTTTTTCGTTACAGTGCGGATCGAATTGATTAGTCCTGGAGATGCAAATGCAAATGTGTGAATCGTGTACGCTACGCTTTTTAACCGACTTCAAATAAGGAGGAGGTTCTCAATTCAGTTGTTTTATTTTTTTGATTGTTGTTTATTAACCGATTTGAAAAAATAATTTTTTTTTGTGAAATTATAATATCCGATTCCGATTGGTCCCATAGAAATTTTATCAAAATTGGTTCAGTAGTTTGGTTTTTAAGTCCAGTTATTATTAAAATAACTAGATTTAAATCCAGTTATTTACTGGAAAAAATAATGTCGTCCAAGTAAACCAAAATTTCTTATTGTGGTCTTTCCAATGGTGTTTACTAGAAAGCGAAAAATATTCGCCAGAATTTTTACGGGCTCAAATTTCATTTAATGAAGTCGGTTTTATTTTTAGTTTTTAAAACGTAATTATTACTAACATGACAACTAAGTACAGTTAATAAAAAATACGTCCAATTGGTCATTATGTATGTACGTAAATAATATAAATTCTTTGTAGGTAGGTTAACCATGTTTTTCTATAAAGTCTTTGCAATTACAGCTGTTAGATATAAATAACAAAGACATCTAACGGGCGCCATATTTTGAGAATCAAATATTATTTAGTATTCTGAAAAGCACGATTCAAATATTTTACTAAACGTAAACCAGTAAGTTAGCAAGTATTTGTCCAAAGATGTCTAAAATTAATGGATTATTTAGATGATTGTTTAAACTTATCGTGTCATTATTTCGAACCAGTGTGATGAAAGGATTATAGTTGGCACATGACGACCTCTGTCGCTGTAGGCTTAGGTCCCCAGGAACAATAAACTCGCTGTAGGCTTAGGTCCGGCTGAAACGCAAAAGGTTGCGGTTTCGATTCCCGCCGCGGGACAAATGTTTATATGATCTGCAAGTATTTGTCTCGGGTCAGGGTATTTCTATGTATAATATGTATGTATTTACGAAAAAAGGTATATAAGTAGTATATCAGTCATGTGGTACCTATAACACAAGCTCTGCTTACTTTAGGGACAGATGATGCTGTGTGAAATGTTCGGGATTATTATTATTTTTATTATTATGTCTGCGTTTTTTTTATAATTTACCACATGCCAGGTAGCTACCTAAATAATAATTTAACAGACAATTCGTACCTACCAGGATAAAGCTAAGTATGAATTGTAGGTCTATTTATTACGAAACATGTGAATGTTCAAAATGAGTTATGTGTTTTCGGCGTTAGTTTATAGTGGCTATAAATGCGGCTTAGATGAAATTCATGGTACGAGCCTCTGCCGTATTACTCATAGAGGAGACCAGCCGAAGGTCTCCATCTTGTCGTTACGTCTACGGAACTGACAGGTTAATGTTCCTTTTTCTTCTTCTTTAAGAAGAAGACTGACGAGTTATTTTTAACCAGTGTCGTGAAAGGATTAAAGTGCGCCTCAGAGGCTCCTTTCGTGCACTTAGGTAAGCCTTAATGTATTTTGAAGGCGTGAGCGAATGTCTCCGTTTCAACATAGGCGAAAACGCTTTCATATGTCCGTTTGTCCGGACGGCGTCTGTCCGGATGTTTTCCTCTACAGGTCGCATTTCTCAACCGATTCTCGTGAAATTTTGTGAGCAGGTTCTATAAGTATATTGATTTTTCATTCATGTCAGTTTTTGGAAATTTTTCAAAATGGCTGAGTTATGGGGGTTGAAAACGTAAAAAAAATTAAAGTTTTTTCGAAAACGTTCGCGAGGTCTACAGCTCACAAAGCCACTAGTTAAGTAAGAGTTGACACACCACGCGATCATCGCCTTGTGTAGCTTCCTGGGATTACATACTCTCTGTTCTGTTCTGTTCTGTCTTGTCAAAATGAGTGGAGTCGTGGTTCATTCAATTTTATATATATATATTTACTGATAGATGATACTTACACATCATGGTGCAATTTATCAGCTGGCGTTTCTTAGGGCGGCCTTTTATCACCTTTTCTCTTTGCCATTTTTATAAACTCAATCTCCCAACACTTAACTTCATCGTACCACCTCTATGCAGACGATCTCCAAATCTACACGCAAGCTCCTATTGCAGCGTTGTTGCCTGATGCTATAGCAGAAATAAATCAGGATCTTAGTCGTATTTTAGACTGGAGTAGGGCTTTCGGTCTTAAGATTAATCCCACGAAAACCCAAGCAATTATCATTGGGGGTTTGCGAATGGTGTCTAGAATTGACCGGTCCAGCCTTCCGCATATTATTTTTGATGGAGTTCACATAAAGCAGAGTGAGACGGTGAAAAATTTGGGTATTCTCATAGACAAAAATCTGTCATGGGAACAGCAGCTAACTGAAGTCAGCCGTAAAACGTTTGCCTCAGCCGGTTCTATTCGGAGACTACGTAACTTTCTTCCAATGGCTACTAAAATTTCGCTTGCACAGTCACTCCTTCCGATACTTGACTATGCTGATGCCTGCTACTTAGATTTGACTGAACAGCAACTTAACAAACTTGAGTGCCTTCAAAATCTTTCCATTCTGTTTATATTTGGGTTGCGCAAGTATGACCATGTCTTCGAATTCCGAAAAAGCTCAATTGGTTACCAATTCGTTTTCGTCGAATCTGCACGCTCTGAATTATTTATATAATATTCTTTTTAATCCAACAACACCGTCCTATCTCAAAGAATGTTTCCAATTTCTACATCTCTCCCACTCTCGTTCCTTGCGCTCCTCCGATACTCTCCTACTCACGACACCTGTTCACACTTCCTTATACTATGCTAGTTCTTTCACAGTACAGGCTGCTCAACTATGGAATGCACTGCCAGATGCTGTAAGACGCGCCAAATCACATACTATTTTTAAAGCTATGGTCAGGGAACACTATTTGTCCTGTTGTTAACTATTGCTTGATTCTTTACGTTATTTAGGAATATATGTATTCGTTTATTTAGTTTATCATTACGATTACGATTACAATTAGCCCATTGTGCCCAGCAGTGGGACTGCTGGGCAAAGGCCTCCCCTTGATCACTCCAATCATCTCGGTTTTGAGCTGTTTGGACCCAAGCTCTATCAAAGGTGTCGAAATCATCTCGCCATCTCTTTTTGGGTCTACCGCGACGCCGTCTCGCTGCCTCAGGGCTCCACTGAGTGGTGATTTTGGCCCACAGCTCATCAGACATGCGACAGACATGACCAGCCCAGCTCCACTTAAGCTTCGCTACGTTTCGAGCTACATCAGCAATTTGTGTTCAGCAAAAAACGCAACACACAGCGCAGAGTTGTGTTGCGTATGCGGTCGGTACGATTAACACCGAGATTGCTGCGCTCCATCGCCCGTTGACAAATCTCAAGTTCGGACTATTGGATATTTGTAAGAGACCAAGTTTGTGCTCCATAAGTTAATATGGGGAGGATACATATCCATTAACTTCCGTTTTAATGATAACGGAAGAGTGCCCTTCATAAGATCTTTCATAGACCAGTAGCTCCTCCATGCATTTTCTGTCCGCTTTGCTATTTCTTGGTTTTGGCGGGACTCAAAGGAGACTACCTGGCCCAGGTAAAGGCATTCAGTGACGTATTGTATATCCTGCCCAAATATAATGATTTTGCACTTGGTCGTATTTGTCATGACTTTGGTCTTTGTCATATTCATTTTTAGTCCGATCTCGAGGCTTTTAGCGCTTAGATCTTCAAGCATGCTCTGTAGCTCGTGAGCAGAAGATGAAAAAAGAACAATGTCGTCGGCGAAACGAAGGTTTGACAGCCTCGTCCCGCCGACGTCTATACCCTTCCCTTCCCAGCCCGTTGTTAGCTTTCTGAAGATTTCTTCGAGGGTACTGGTGAAGAGTTTTGGTGACAGTGGATCACCTTGCTTGACACCTTTTTCTATTGCAAATGTAGGACCTTGTGTTTGTAATTTAATTGCTGCTGTGCTATTTTGGTAAATATTGCGGATGAGATTGATATAGGTTGGTTCTATATTTTGGTTGGAGAGAGCAGTAAATATTGCAGAATGGGCTATGGAATCGAAAGCTTTGGCGTAATCCACAAAAGCTAGGTAAAGTGAGATATTAAATTCATTGTGCTTTTCTATCACTTGGTTTATGGCGTGAAGATGGTCAGTAGTAGAAAGACCTTTTCGGAAGCCTGCCTGTTCTGGTGGCTGTTCCAAGTCCCGTATCCCTCCAATACGTCTTTCGATAACCTTAATGAATGTTTTGTACAAGTGGGAAACAAGGCTTATAGGCCTGTAGTTGTTAATGTCTGATTTATCGCCTTTTTTATGGAGAAGGATGATATTAGAATGGCAGAACTGGTTTGGGAAGACTCCCGTCTTAAAAATAATGTTGAATAGGTTGGTGATGTGGGGCAAAAGTGTTGGTTCACCCAGTTTTAAAGCCTCTGTGCTGATGCCATCTTCCCCTGGTACTCGATTGTACTTCATATTGCATAGCGCAACATGCACTTCGTAGCCAGTAATAAGAGATCTCTGGACATGAATAGATGTTTACGTTCGTTGGTTGTTCATGTGATCTGCGAGGGTTTAAGTATAAAGATTTATAGAAATCTGTACATTTGTGTATTATTTTTTCTCGATTTTGATGTTTGATTCCGTGCATGTCTTTTAAACTGGTGATCCAAGATTTTCCTTTTCCTTTTTTTTAGTTTATCATATTGTAGTTAATAATATTTATTTATTTTTGTAAGTAATATTATGTATTTCACTATTTGTTATCCTGTATTTATGTATGTACATATTATTTTTATCATAAATCACTCATATTATTTTTACCATCCCATATTTTCAGCTATATTGATTTCTATCCATCCTAAGGTTGTCTGGCAGAGATCTCTTTCTAGCGATAAGACCGCCCATTGTACTACCGTGTAGCTAAACATAGTTTGTGGTGTGCAATAAAGTTTTTTCTATTCTATTCTATTCTATTCTATTTTGGTGGACAATGCACACAATGAAATGTCTGGCATTATTATAAAATATACTTAAAGTCAAGTCAAAGTCAAGTCAAAAGATATTTTATTCAAACAATCGTAAGGATCACTTTGAAACGCTTTACATACTAGGTGAATTTAAGTTTACTCTAACGATCCAAATATTCAAAGTATTATTTCGATATTCACATAATTCGTTTTATGTACACCCACTTATTAAAAACGATAACAAAACGACCTATAAGTAAAGAAGGATAACTAATGAAGAATTTTAGAATTGTGTGTTGGTATTTTCGGGTTAATTAAAAACAGATAAAACGCCCAGAGGAGAATAATAAATTTGTACTTTACTTTTGACCTCCAAACATTTGCGAAGGACGAGTTGATTGATGAAAATGAGAAGGTACTTAGTCTTTCATAACAAAATTTATTATACATACCACAGAATGAATAATAGTAGGTATAGATTACACATTTAATTACTATTAGGAAGATAGGTACAATGGACCACAAAAGTGTCTATCCTCCGCGAGTGTATTTTTATTTATGTAAGTATGCATTTTAATAATAATAACACTAGTGAGCTGCAGACCTCGCTAACATTTTTCGAAATGACTGATGTATATAACTTTTACGTTTACGTTTTTTTTTTTAATTTTCATAAACTGACAAAAAAAACTCGACAATAAAAATCTATATAGGTATCTTCTTCTTATCGTGTCACTAGTTATTTCTAACCAGTGCGGTGAAAGGATTAAAGTGCGCCTCAGAGGCTCCTTTCGTGCACTTAGGTAAGCCTTAATGTAAGCTTTCGACCAACAGAAAAGACGAATCAGAACCGTGTCGGTTCGGTTGCATATAGTTATAGAACCTGCTCACAAAATTCCACGAGAATCGGTTGAGAAATGCGACCTGTAGAGGAGAACATTCGAACAGACAGATATACGAAAGCATATTCGCCTAAACTGAAACGGAGACACTCGCTTCGCTCGGTCAATAATAACGTAATCTACACGTGACCATTATCATTAAAAACACGAGTTTTTAAATAGATAGCACTTTTTGTCCTTTGCTTGATCCTCAATAACATAGGTTCTGTTATTGAGGAACGAACATGCCTAACATAGGCATGTTCGCGGAGACTCGCACGGACGGTTTCCATGCATGCATGCGGAAGAAAGTTGCCTCCTTCCTATGCAGGCTGCATGGGAGTCCCAACATAATTTTGAACGAATTATCCAATAAATGGGATAGTCCGTTCCTCAAGCACTGTAATCGAGTAATGATGAAATAATTTTATCATTATTTGGTTGCAGTGTTTATAATTTATTTTTTATTTTTTTGTAAAGAAAAATTATTATCATTATTTTCTTGTACTAACGTATTGTAAGACAAATACTAACATATTATGGACCTAAAATTTAATAATTTTTATGTTGTCTGAAATAAATGAATATTATTTATTTATTTTATAGGTAAACAAAACGAATAAAATATTACGTTTTAAAACCTAAAAAGAAAACTGGTATTTAATTTATATAAAAATAAAAAAAATTGTTTAGTTGGATGACATATTTTCCAGCTATTTTGATTTAAAAACTACTGAACCGATTTTGATGAAATGTAGGTATATGAGACCAATCGACAAGTATATCCATACACATAAAAAAAATTGGTTGCTGTAAAGTCAGTTTACGGACGATAGTTTAACGTGACAACATGCCGAACGCTCAAGCCGATCGTGCGTTTCACTCGCTCGTGCAGCGCTCTCGCTCGCTTACAATGAACGTAACGGGACAATTAGTGTAACGGGACAATGAGTCATCCTTTTTCGTGCGTGCAGCCGGCGTTCATCGATTTATTAGACGTTGTCACGTCAAAAACAATATGTTCATAAAAAAAACATGTGCGTCTCGGGACGCCCGACAGAAGTGATAACTTAAACTAATCTAACTAGTGTGGGTGTGGGTTAGAGTGAGAGCGGAGGAGCCTGCCTACCGCTGCCATATGTGTGAGAGAACGGCAGGCGCCGTAACGCGTTACGTAACGACGCATTATACCCTCCCATAAGAAGTCATCATTTCAAAAAAAACAAATCAACCGAATTGAGGATCACCTCCTTTTTGTAGTCGGTTAATAAAACATGCTCACATATGAGTGTTATCTCCATGCTTGGTAGATACTTTCTCAGATCATTACCCGCTTAGATCTTTTAGAGTATTATATTTAGCCATGTCCACATTTTGCACAAAAATGCACATCCATAAGGTATTTCTTAAGCGGCAGGATACAAGCCCATCTGTACTTTAACTTTAAAGACCTTATAATATTTTTTAATTTTATCTCTCACTGTACCGACTGTAGCTGTAACAGGCGGATCTGTTTCAACATCAGTCCAATTTACAGTCACGCGGAAACGGAAACTATCAATCATTGACGACATTCGCAATACTCGCGCGGTTTACATGTGAATTGGGTAGCTTGTGAGTTATGTACTGCTATTGTGGCTAAATATATTATAATATTACTAGCTTGTGCACGTAGCTTTGCTCGTATTCAATAAAGTGATACAGAAATACGTGATCCCATTGAGGACAAACATTTGTGTGATGAAAAATGTTTTGTGTTATAAAATATCTTAGGCTAATCTTTAATTTATAAGTATTATATGATCTAGTCACCATAATTAAAGAGCTTCTGAGGATCATATAATCCTTTCACAACAATAGTTCTAAATAAAAAGACGAAGAAGAAGGGTAAGATAAGAAAACGAAGAAGTCACCTAATATAAGCTATGCTTAATTTGAGGCAAGATGTTATTTCCTAAAATATGAACGACCATTTCTGTTTATCTTTTTATATATAAATCTTCTGTGCGTGTTTGTAATGAAACTGCTCCTAAACGGCTGGACTGATTTTGATGATTTTTTTGTTTGTGTTCAAGTGGATTCGATTTTCGATTCGATTTGGATTAGATTTCATTCTTTTTTTTTAAACGCGCGGACTATGTCGCGATCGGGACAGCTAGTACAATATATAGATCTCAATTACAGTAACACTTTGAAATGAAAGTTTTAAATAGATTACAGTTCACATTTTGTTCTATTATTAAATTGGTTTTTCAAAATTTTCCGCAGTTTTAATTTACACCAAATTAAATGGCGTCTAAAATGATCATGTCCATTTAGAACGTTTTAGAAGTGTCATTTAAAAATGTTATTCTAATTCAGAATTTAGTGCAAACCAAATAAGATTGTTTGTATTTTACGAAATTTTAGCTAGTCCACGAATTATCACCATTGATTCTGTAGTTTCGAAGACTAGCTAAAACTTCCTAAAACACGAACGAACACGAACACGAGCCTTATTTTGTTTGCACCAAAGTCCAAATAAGAATGCATGAATGAATGAAAATGAATGAGTCAAGGAGCACTATCTCTCCTTGTAGATATATTTATACATATAATAATTATATATAATATAACATATTTAGCAATAATGTTTAGGTTTTAGCCTAACTAAGGAGCCTAACTTGAATGGAAGATTGATCGGGGTGCGCTAAATTATGAGCTATGATTTAAATATTTTTGTATTCAATAAACGCAATAAACTTACACAACATTACTGAGACTTATATATATATATATATATACTTATATATATATATATATATATATATATATAATAAGTATATATATATATATATACTTTTATATATATATAAAAGTATATATATATATATATAAGTCTCAGTAATGTTGTGTAAGTTTATTGCGTTTATTGAATACAATAATATTTAAATCATAGCTCATAATTTAGCGCACCCCGATCAATCTTCCATTCAAGTTAGGCTCCTCTCCATCCATAGGTTGTCTGGAAGAAATCGCTTAGCAATAAGACCGTCCATTGTACATATGTATTTAGGTATTCTACTCTTATATACATATATATATATATATATATATATATGTATATAAGAGTAGTAGTAGTACACTTTTTAATTACACTAAGTACTTAAATTTACTAAATTGACGAGTTATAGACACGTTTTAGCTCGTTTTAGTCATTATGTGTCAAGTCAAGGTGTTGATCAAAACTGCGCAAAATGCTAGGAAAATTAATTCGACAAAAGTCAATCAAACGTCAAATTTATTTAAAACTGACATTTAAAAGTGTTACACTAATGAGGACCTCTGTGGCGTAGCTGGACAAAATCCGCCTGAGACGCAGAAGGTTGCGGTTTCGATTCCCGCCGAAGGACAAATTTTTGTATGATCTGCAAGTATCTGTTTCTGGTCTGGGTTTCTTCTATGTATAATATTTATGTATTTACAAAAAAAAAGTATATACGTAGTGTATCAATCATGCGTCAATATTTATGTATTTACAAAAAAAAAGTATATACGTAGTGTATCAATCATGCGGTACCCATAACACAAGCTCTGCTTACTTTGGCCCAGATGATGCTGTGTGAAATGTCTGGCATTATTTATTTATCTATATAATACAAAACAATTGCTGTTCGTTAGTCTCGCTAAAACTCGAGAACGGCTGGTCTAATTTGGCTAATTTTGGTTTTGAACTATTTGTGGAAGTCCGGGGAAGGTTTAAAAGGTGAGGAAATATGAAAAAAATGCTTGCTTTTTTATTGATTGATTCTGAGGCGGTACGAAGTTTGCCGAGTCCATATAATAAAAATCAATTGCTGTTCGTTAGTCTGGCTAAAACTCGAGAACGGCTGGACTGATTTAGCTGATTTTGGTGTTGAAATGTTTGTCGTAGTCCAGGGAAGGTTGAAAAGGTAAGTAAATATGATTATTTTTAATTATTGATTTATTGAGGCGGTACGAAGTTTGCCGGGTCAGCTAGTTATTAATAAATTAGTTTTCGGTGTACGCAAAATAAGATCGTTCGTATTTTAGAAAATACAGAATCAGAGCCAATGGCCTCAATTCTGTTGGCACCAACCAAACAAATTTTAGCTAAAATTAGGTTTTGAACAGTCAAATTAACCTTTGGTATTCTGCTGCTACCAACTTATCCTAATTTAATTTTATCTAACTTAATTAAGCGTTCCTAATTTAGTTAGATGGTACCAACCGAATAGGTTTTACATATGCTATGACTAACTTAATATATTTTAGACAATTCCTAATTTTAGAAATGAACCAGCCAAATTGCCACAATTGTCCACCAATATTTATTTACATTATAATGTTGCAAGCAAAACAGTTTTACTGTTGCTGTTTTAATATGAAATGTTTTTTATTGCACCACAATTTCAGGCATCGTTATCCTAACTTCCGTAAAGTACTCGTATTGAGCTGAGCTATCTAAACTAGAGATATTATTACTGAAGATAGTACATTGGACACTTCCATTTTGAGTTACCCACTACAGGGTTTATGTTACCCCCGGGCATCACATTTACCCACACAGAATGGATTAGCTTCATAAGCAGTAAGTACACAAAGCAATATCATAAATTATATTTTTTAAACTTTCGCAATCAAAATTCATATTGTTACGCCATTTTCCTCACGATGTCCACTTATATTAATGTTTAGATATTTAGTGTAATAAAATAATATCATTTTTTTGTATCTTTTGACGAACTCTATGACGCAGTGGGCTAAGGTCCGGCTGAGACGCAGAAGGTTGCGGGTTCGATTCCCGCCGCGGGACAATGTTTGTATGATCTGCAAGCATTTGTCTTGGGTCTAGGTGTTTCTATGTATAATTTGTATGTATTTACAAAAAAACAGTATATAAGTAGTATATCAGTCATGTGGTACCCATACCACAAGCTCTGCTTTCTTTGGTGCCAGATGACGCTGTATGATACGTCCGGGATTATTTATTCATTTATTATTTTAACGTTTTTTGTTTATTATTATCAGCCCACACTGTCCCACTGCTGGGCAAAGGCTGTCCCCCATTCTCTCTATTCATCCCTCTCCTGCGCTATGATAGTCCAGTCAATGTGCATCCGTTTTTTACAATTTGCCCGGTGCAATACTAATATGCACCTTTAATAATATATAATATATAATACATAATATAATACATATCTTTTCACCACACTGGTTCAATAGAACTAGTGTTACGATAAGAATAAATCGAAGTAATATAATTCTTATAATTTTATTCGTTTTCTGGTGTCATTTCATGTTTTATTTGGACTCTTAGCGAAATAATCAATTATTTGTTACTTCTTAGCACAAGTCTAGACAAAAGTATTATATGTGTATTAAAGAGTGCATGCAGAGAGTGCAAAGAGTGCAGTTACAGGCAGACCTTTGGGCAAAGAAAAAAATACGACAAGGTAGAACATTCTAGTGACTTTGTGACGTTAATTTAAGAAAACAAGATCACTTGGCAAAATTACAAATTAAAACTTAAATTAAAAGTATCATGGTATTTCTTCCTTGTCGTATTTTTTTGAACATAATTTTCACTTAAAACGGGATATATACCATGTAATGTGAGTTTTTCTGCTTCCAGATATTTCGGCACAGTTGCATGCGCTGTGATCACGAGATAACATAACTCACATATAATATAGTAAATATCCCGTTCTGAGTAAAAATTATATTGACAAAATTGTCATTACAGAGTCAAATTCAAAAGATAATCAATACAATCACAAGGATCACTTTGAGACGTCTTACATATTCTAAGACGGTGGTGGGGATTCTTCGTCTATCATTTCATGGAGCAACATTACTTAGCAGAGCTAATTTAATATTTTTTACCCGTTTTATTGCATGTTTTATTCAGTAATCTTGGCGGAATTTTAATGGATAAATTGTAACTACGGGACGGGTATGGATAATTGAATTATATGTGTATTGTGGTGCAATGTGATTTGAATGACGAGGAATCCCATGAAAATTCTAGACGTCATTCCGCGTGATGTCTAGAATTAACAATTGAGCATCTAAGACTAAGACTCTAATAACAAACAAACTGACTATTAACTAAACACTTGACACTGGCAAAATTGACATTAGTATGTCACAGGCAATTAACAAGGAAGAAGAAGAATTCATACTAGGTGAATTTAGGACCTACCATGAAAAATAAAAAGTATTTGTAGGTACTGTATCTGTTGTGATATATTCTGTGCTTAGACGCTGCAGTTTTATTCCCTGCGTCGTCAGCTAATGTGAGCAATTTTTGTAGTTTTACGAGGTCTGCTTTTTGATGGGCTTTTTTACTCGTAAATGTAACAGGATACGGGGTAAATGGGTCGTATAGACATTTTCTCATAGTTTTAGTTGACGAGACAAATTACACAACGATGCAGTGCAATTTTTACGTAAGAATTTAACTTACCAACAACAATTTCTTTTTGAGTTTTTTACTAGACTTAATTACGTAAGTTAACTAATAGTGATAAGTTCAACGCAGTCATCTTTGGGGTGGATCTGTATTTTTCTGGGTTTTAGAGAGTAAGTGGCAAGCTCTGGCGCAGTGGGCCAAGGCCTGGCTGAGACGCAGAAGGTTGCGGGTTCGATTCGCCGTGGGACAAATGTTTATGTGATCTGCAAGTATATGGGTGTTTCTATGTGTAATATGTATGTATTTAAAAAAATAAAAGTAT
Organism: Lampropteryx suffumata; assembly: GCA_948098915.1. Taxonomy (NCBI): domain Eukaryota; kingdom Metazoa; phylum Arthropoda; class Insecta; order Lepidoptera; family Geometridae; genus Lampropteryx; species Lampropteryx suffumata. The sequence continues at coordinate 13,770,260 of OX402557.1, read as the reverse complement.
ATAAGTAGTATACCAGTCACGTGGTACCTGTAACACCTGCTTACTTTAGGGCCAGATGCAGCTGCGTGAAATGTCCGACATAAAAAAAAAGTTTTAAGCTGAAAGTAAGGGTCATACCAGTTATTGTGAAGTCATGACATCGATAAGCCGCCTAAAATCGTGCCTCTTGGTGGTTTATGTTGCTACGTACTGCGCTTAGCTACAAGCTCAGTCTGTAGGTATATATCAATATATCACAAAGAAATACCTATCAAAGAATCAATGTCGCGGAAAACACACGTAGCCATCTTAATATGCCACGTGAACAAAATCGGAGCACTTTTAAAAGCTGGCGTATGCAAAACTGCGGTTCCAATAAAAAGGTTCTATTCGCACGGTTGCCTCGGAATAAAAGCAAATCGAAATGTCGACGGTATCGCCAACGAAAGCATGCGTGCATTAATTCCTGTAATTTATAATCGCCTTCGCGGCTGCGTCTATGTTATACAGCATGCTTGCGAATGAGACAAAATATGTAAGAGCATGAAAAAGAGTACTGATTCTGATTTAGATTCGTTTATTTGCTAAAAATGGTTTACAATACTACTTAGCTTTTCAATCGATAAAGATGGTAAACCAAAATGGTGGTGTCGTTGTTTATGTGCGAGATATTTGGAGTCCTGGTGTTACTGAGCCCCAGGTGGATGATGCAAACTGCTTGTTGGTAAAGGTTCCAGGTGTAATTACTTTACTTGGTATCTATCGATCTCCCTCTTTCAGGAACACGGCAAATTATCTTTTCTCCCTTGATAACCTTTTACATGAATGTAGAGCCGAAACAAATCTAGTAGTATTAGGAGATATAAATATCAACATAATGGCAACGATGGATGGGAATGTAAACACGGATTACTTGTGTCTCTTAGCTGAACATGGCTTGCCTCCAGCTATTACTCTCCCAACCAGAAAAGATTCCTGCCTTGACCACATTTTTGTTAATAGCCCAAGAAGCATAGTTGGAATTGTGTGTGAATCGGACCTCACGGGCCATAGCTTAGTTATAGCCATTAGCCTAAATAAACACAAGCAAAAACGTTCATGTTAATGGAAAATGACTAGGGATGTTGAATCTATTAAAAATGAGCTAAAATCCATAATCTGGGAAGAATTACTTCAGAAAGCCGATGTTAATGAACAGGTTCAAATTTTTACAAACACATTACGTAACATTATTGATAAACACACAAAAAAGACGATTCAAAAACGAGGTACACGAATCATAAAGCCGTGGATTACTCCAGGCCTTGTGCGCTGTATGCGCCATCGCGACCGTCTTCATATTCAAGCTAAACGTAATCCTAAAGATCTGGTCCAAAATACAGTTTACACTCGCTACCGAAATTTTTGCAATAACTTACTACACAAACTAAAAAATAACTATAAAAATCAGGAGCTTGAATCCAATAGTAAAAAACCTTGACAACTTTGGAAAACAATTAAAAATATTTGCCATTTGTCAAAGTCAAAACGAGAACCGTTAGACCTCCTCATGGAACCACTGACCCCGTACAGGCACTTAATTCAAGCAACGAATACTTCTTTACAGTAGGCCAAACGCTAGCTCATAGTATTTTAGCTGAATTACGCACGACAGACGACACATCTCAAATTCATTTTTTATGTATCCCACTGACGAAATTGAGGTAGAAAAACTCATCCTTAATCTGCAGACCGACAAAGCTCCAGGTATAGACGGTTTCACAAACCTGTTACTGAAACAACTAATAAAATACTTAATACAGCCACTAACGGTAATATTTAATAACAGTCTTTCAACAGGTATTTTCCCCCAGGCATGGAAGGTGGATTTGGTTATACCTATACATAAAGCAGGCCCCAGGAACCTTCCAGATAACTACCGCCCCATTTCTCTGCTTGGTGTTTTTTCAAAATTGTTGGAAAAACAAGTCAATAAGCGACTTGTAAGCTATCTTGAATCGTATAACATTTTGTCAGAGAGACAATTTGGCTTCAGACAAGGCCAATCAACTGAAGGGGCCTTGTCTCTCTTAATGTCAAAAGTAGTTTCACATCTGGACCAAAACAGGAGCTGTGTTGGAGCGTTTTTGGATCTTGCCAAGGCCTTCGACACTGTCTCCGTTCCTATACTGCTAAACAAACATGAAAACTCTGGTGTTAGAGGCATTGCATTACTGTGGTTCAAGAGTTACCTCACAGAGAGAAGTCAGTGTCTAAACGTCAACGGTATACTAAGTGCTCCACACCCTATAGAGTTCGGTGTTCCCCAGGGAAGTATATTGGGCCCCACTCTTTTTATTCTGTACATAAATAGCATCCACAACATCAACATGAAAAACGCTGATATAATTTGTTATGCCGATGACACGGCGATAATTTTTAATGGTACCAGTTGGTCAGATGCAATGTCACAGGCGGAGCATGGTCTAAAACTTGTGAATCAATGGCTTCAGATGAATCTTCTAACATTGAACACTCAAAAGACAAAATACATCTGCTTTCACAAAACCAAAGAATCTTCGCCACCAAAATCCCTGCCGCCTATTAAACTTCATAAATGTAACAACGAACCTTTAGGCCTTACTAAATCTATAAAATATCTAGGGGTCGTGATTGACCAAAACCTAAACTTTAAAGAGCATATAAGCAAACTCTCTTCCAGAACCCGCAAAATCATTAACGTAATGAGACTTCTTAGATCTGCAGCCAACCCTGTTACTCTTAAGTCCACCTATCTGGCCCTGTGTCAATCCTAATTGAAATACTGTATTTCTTGCTGGGGAAGCGCTCCAAAAACGACATTTATTCAAGTTGAAAGGTCGGTACTGAAGACAATGCTTAAGAAGCCTTTTAGATATCCCACTACTAGCGTCTACAAAGATAGTGGTGTTCTCTCCGTTCGTCAACTTTTTATTTTGAACACGTTTCTTGCTACTCATAAGACCATACTAAACAGTGATAATTATAACGAAATGCTAAGCCATAGAGTTTTTAGAGTTCAATATGAGTCTGTAAGTTCGTCATTCGCCAAACGATTTAGACCCTTCGTCTCATCCTTTTTATATAACAGAGTCATCCAATCATGTGAAGTAAAGAACTGCTCCGCTTTCAAGGCCAAACACATTGTTACTAACTGGCTAAAAACACTCACATATGACTGAACGTCTGTTTTAAAGCATAGTTTAACATTTATTTATGAATTCTCATTTTATTTATTTTATTTTATTTTATTTATACTATTTATATTATATCTACTAATATTCCATATTAAGCGCTTGTAATTGGAGCTGTGAACCGAGGCCTTAAACATAACTGAAAATTCGTACAGATACCCACGACACAGATTATTATCTAGTGTGGGTGTCATAGTTAATTACTTTTATAAGTATTATCCATCAGCAAACCAAAACTACTTTCACTATTAAGAAATTATATTTATTAATAGTATATAAAATGCCACATGTTTTTTGTCTTTATAATAGTTTTTTTTTTTGTGATTTTCATTGTACTTTATGTTTAAGTTGTAAAAAAAATTGTACCAATTGTTTTGCTGCAAATAAACATTTTTTTTTTTGAAACAATGGTATAAAATAATATTGTTCGGCAAAATGAATGGTTCAAATGAACTTTGCATGCTTAGTATGCTGATAAAGCTTACTAAAGCATGCAAAGTTCTTAGTTGCTATATATATAAAATAAAGTCGTGTTAGTTATACCACTTATAACTCGAGAACCGCTGGACCGATTTGGATGAAACTTAAAATGATAAAAATGAATATAGTAAGTAACATAGAATATTTTTTACACGGAAAAACAACGGAAACGGGAACGGGGCCGATGAAGCCGCGGGTGGCCGCTAGCGGCGATCTATCAATATTTATCCGGAACTTTGTTAATCTCTGTTATTATTACAATAATTTCAATAGCTATGTCTCTTTATTACTGGTATTAGTATTTTAATATTTTTTGTGAAATTATAACCGCCCAACGAAGTGGGCACGGGTCAAGTAGTAGAGTATAAAATATAAAATATGAAGGATGGCAGTAAATATCCAAATTAACACATTCTATTTCATTAAAATAAAGTAAGATACAGATAATAATAAATTAATGTAACAATTATTAAAAAAAACCATGTCATTAAAATTTGCTTATTAATTATTCGTCAATACTATACTTTCTCTACAGTATTTATTGCAGTACAGATTGAGTCTATTTCTAATATATTATTTTTTATTAAAAGGCCTTGGTGCCATACGGAAGACACTGTTATACACAGCAAGCAGAAGAGTAGAAGCGCCCAGAAAACTGTACCTGATTACATTAAAAAAAAAACTACCTAGTTTTATGATCGTCCGATTATGGAACTCTGATACTATCAAAACATTGAAACTAACATCTCTCAGTTAATATTGGTAAATTGGTTATTCGAAAGGTTAAAGCTGATTTTAAATAAATCCGAAGCACGTTTTTAATAAATTGCACGACGGCACTTTTTCACGCTCATGTCTTCTTCTGTACTAAGCAAATTAAATTAAAAATATGTAATAATATAATGTCTTAGTGGTTGAGTTTAAAACAGCCTCGGAATAAAATAAAATATGTATGAAATATGTATGGGATATCAACCAAAATATAACATTCAAAACCATAAAATGTTTAAAATTTGCTGTATATGTCTCCTTACAACATTTATTAGTAAGTCAAATGTATGCTAGAATAAATGATAGTTCACAAGAAATAAAATTGTATATGTGGGTTTTTTCTCTTACACAAGCACTACTGAGCATAACATACTCTGCTCATATTCTTCGTTGACTGCCCCAAGGCTTCGGCCATGGGAATTGATATCCCAATCTAGGCAAACAATTCCACAGTTATTGCGAAGTAATTCCATTCTTGACTTTCCTTTCAGTTCAATTACATGGTAGCTCTGCCTTCTGCGCTGTAGGTTAAAGGTTTTCTTCACTCCCAGGACAAACATTTATGTGATGAATTTATTTATATACATACATATATAATGTTTGTTGTGTGTCTGTGTATTATAAAGTATCATAAGTATTTCAAAATATAAAAGTATTCTATCAGATATCTGGTCTATGCTTAGTTTGGGGCTAGATGGTGATGTGTGCATTGCACATACATTATTATTTATCTTATGTTATGAAACAAAACACATGGACTTAAAATTTGAACTGTGGGCAACAACAGAATGTTTATATATATTTTTTAACATCAAAAAACGTGTTTCACTTCAAAGCAAGGTTGCTTTCAATGCAAATTTAGTTCCAAGATTGCTGAGTTTACAGTAGCAAGACGCAGAATGCCATTTTCGCAAGTTGAAAATTTGTGCTTGGTTCAACTAGGACTGGAGTATGTACTGTTTTTTGCTGAATTCTATGTCCATAGAGCTGAATTTTATGTCCATAGAGCTGAATTTTAACTTTATACATGTCTTGATAGCTTAACATGAGACAAGTTTTAGACGTGTAAAATTTTTAAGGTATTTATAATTAATGATAATGCCCGACTTTCACACAGAGTATAGCAGAACCGAATATGTTTTTTATTTGCAACATATTACAATAGATGAATAGAAAAATACAGTAACCTATACATACTAACATAATTTATGGTTGCCGGAAAATGGACGCCAACTCAGCATTATGCGGATTGCCGTGTCAACAATTCGCGCTGGTCCGCTTAGGACCGATTTTGTTTAGCTGCCACGAAAACTATTGTACATAAAAAACAAATGTGCATCATCTGTCACCAAGGTAGGCAGAGCTTGTGTAATGAGTACCACATGACAGGCATACTACTTATATACTTTTTATTTTGTAAATACATATTATACATACTTGTAGAATAATCCAGACCCGAGACAAATACTTGCAGTTCAAACATTATTTACACTATTGTACGGGATTTATATACTTTACATAAGCATGGAGTTTTTGCATCATGGAACTTGTAGTGGAGCTTTTCAATCATATTGGTACCAAAAATTGATTAATACTATATTCTATGCTAAATATGGGCTAAAATGTGTTATAACGAGTATAATATTTGTAGTTGCTGATTAGACTTAGACCTCATTAAGAAGATCTAAGAACCTGGATATCTTCTTCATTCGTGTCAACTATCAATTTAATTCAAATTTGCTTCGACCTAAATGTTGCTATAGCGACGGCGGCGTGCGAAGCCGTGTTGAGGAGATAAAAGATATGAGGTGTCTACTACACCTGGTGGTTACAGTAGTGAGCTTATTGAAGTGAAAACTTCTTTAGCAACGTTGTGATTTGAAAGTCGATGAAACGAAAAAGCGACAGTAAAAAGAGACAGACACATAAATTCATAAGATTTAACGTGGGAGAAAATGAGATAGGAGGCATTATACGTGTTTATTATTACGTGTTTGTGCGCGCATGCGTAGTACAAAGCTTGAGAAAAGTCATCGCAACAACCGTGGTGTTTTGTATACGTGTACGTATTATACGTTTGTTTTTTGAAGCTTTCACTTCTACCACGTATGAATTGCACACATGTTTTTTTTCTATGCTCCTTCTTCTTCTTATCGTGTCACCAGTTCTTGATGACCTCTGTGCAGCATGAGCGAAGACTCGCCTGAGACGATCGTTTGTTTAGCGATAGCAGGACAATGTTTGTATAATCTGCAAATATTTATCTCAAGTCTGTTTCTATGAATAATATGTATGTAGTCACAAAAAAAATATAAGTAAGTAGCATTCTGCTTACTTTGGGCCTAGATGATGCGAGAAATGTCTAGCATTATTTATTATTAATAGTGCTTTGGAATCAATGTGGTGTAGGATTGTATGATTAAAGTGCGGCTCAAAGGCTCCTTTCGTGCACTTGGCACATGCCGGTTTCCTCACTATGTTTTCCTTCTCGAAACTGAAAACGGAAAAAGGACTCGAAAATGGGACAACTTTTAATAGTGCAGACAACTCGTTTAGGAGTTTAATAAGACTAGACTTATAAGAAAAGCTTTAATCATAAAACTTGTATGTTATGAAACCCTTTAATATTTTTACAATGTCATTTTACAACATCCTTTACAATTTGCATGTAATAGGTCCGCTTATGTCCAGCGAATACATATATCACTACCGCCCACATAATATGCAAACTAATATATTTAATGGCAACCCTTTTTGTAGTTTATTTTTAACCGACTTAAAAAAAGGAGAAAGTTCTCAATTCGGTAGTGTTTTTTTATGTTTCTTACCTCGTAACTCTGTCATAATTATTTTTTTATGTGAAAGGATATACTTTCCGATTGGTCCCATAGAAATTTCATAAAAATCTGTTCGGTAGTTTCGTTTTGAAATCAAAATAGCTGGAAAAAATATGTCATCAAAGTAAACGAACGAGATTTCGTATTTTGCATTCCTGTGATTTTCCAATGGTGTTTACATATTTCGAAAAAATCAAGTTCTTAAAACGTAATTATTTTACAGAATATAAAAACAACTAACCCGACAAAATATATAAAAAGACAATTACATGTTACTTACTTATGAATAGCATGAGCTTAAGATTAAATTGACATTAGGTAGATGTCGTCGACATAACTTATAAATAGGTACTTAACGCAGTCATTTCTCAAGAGTGGTCTTGCATTACGTGTTTAGTGAGTTTATATTTGAATGCGTTAAATATGTGTAATTTGTTTATTTCCGAAGGAAGATTATGGAATATAAAGATAGAGATAAGGATAATTTATTATTTTTAGCCGGTTTTAAAAAAAAGGCGAAGGTTCTCAATTCGGCTGTATTTTTTTTGTTACCTCATATCTCCGTATCCTTGTTTTGCAATCAAAGCATTATATTGGTGATCTCAGGCAATAACTTTATGCATACTTGTCAGTTGATCAGACATTGGGCTTTGAAGATACCCTGTGGAACTCTTCAACGACAAGCAGCTAATGTATTGCAATTAAGGCATAGCATTGGTGATGATCACAGACAACAGCTTAATAGGAATTTGTCAGTTGATCAGACTATGGACTTGACCTTAATCATGAACGGGCGGAACGCAATTTAGGTGTTTCTATGTATAAGTTTTACAAAAAAAAGTAGTAAAGTAAAGTATAAAGTAGGTATCGTAAGTATGTATTTAAAAATATTATAAGTATTCTATCAGTCATCTGGTCACCATAATACAAGCTATGCTTAGTTTGGGGCTAGGTGGTGTTGTGTGCAATATCCAGCAATATTTTTATTTATTTTATTTTACATATTTTCAAATACAACTCATGATACTTGATAACACCCAGGCACAGAACAAACACCTAAGTTTATATTGGGAGGGAATAGAACCCTCAACCTACAGCGCAGAAGGCAGAGCTACTACCAACTGAACTGAGGCCATTAATATAGTTATGCCCCTTTTTCCTAAATGAAAACCAAGAGGTCAATTCCGAATTTGGTACTTTTTGTTAGGTGATTCCCGGTTCAATGAACTTTGGGAACAACTCTAGAGTGATATGTGAGTTTTTCTGCTTCCCGATATTTCGGTACAGTTGCATGCGCCATAATAACAAGATAAATTGTGTGAGAATGTTAAAATCCATGATATTTTTTTATATTTGTATATATTATTTTATAATTTTCTAGATAAATAATATAATTAGAGTTACAAATAACACGGAAAATCGAGCGAAAATGTTTTGAAGCCAGAATTTTGGTGAAGTGGCTTTTCGATAGCCTTTTGGAAGTTCAAAGAAAGTATTTACTTAGGTGCCTACTTAGGTTCATTGATAAAGGGCATCATGAACAGAAACTTACTTATTCCTATTGGTAATAGGTATTAGTCAGTTTTGAATTCAAATCAACTCTAGCTGCTTTTCCTTTTGCCAACTGGTGATGGACTTAATAGGCTGCCCAAAGGCCTCCATCCTGGCATCGTGGCTCATCGATGCGACCGATCTGTTAGGAACGACTAAAGCCTAGCACGCTCTAGCGTGTTTATCCGCGCGGTTTAAACCGCGCTTTATTCTGATGTATGAAATTTTCAACTCGGATTTTTTCGCTAGTGCGTGAGCCTGATTCTATGTTCCACAGAAATGCGCGAAAATATTATCTCCGGATTAATTCGCTATGTTTGAGGCCTAAGTTAGCTAAGCAACGAGCGCTTTCTAAATGCAAACAAGTATTTTTTGTATGAGGAAAGAAACGACACGTTCTGATTTTTATGGAAAAAATGACTGATGGATGGTATTTCATAGATATCTAGTTCGGATAAATAGCCACATAGCTGCAGAAAGTTGCGGGTTCGATTCCCGCCACGGGGAAAATGTTTGTATGATCTGCAATTATTTGTCTCGGGTTTGTGTTTTCGTATATTTTATTTTCTGTGTTTTTTTATGTATAATATGAATGAATTTACAAAGAGAAAAAAAAGTATGTATGTACAATCGCACGTTATCACTCGTTATCTCGTTACCACTCGCGTTCACGGCTCGTATAGTGTCGGTAACTCTATCGATAAAACAATACGTGAGTAAAACCCGTGTAAATGTATAGAACAACTTACGAATGTTTTGAAAACGAAATAGTTATAATAAATAATGCCGGACATTACTCACAGCATCATTTGGCTCTAAAGTAAGCAGAGCTTGTGTTATAAAAACCACATGACTAATATACTATATATATATTTTTTTTAAATACGTACAAATTATACTCAGACTTGAGACCAATTATTACAGATCAAACAAACATTTGTCCCGCAGCGGGACATTAGAATCAGTTTTTATTTTGTTTTCTGGCTGTGTTTATTTGTAAATATGGTTCAGGAAGACGCCGTGTCGGAAATGTGCCTATATAAAAGGTATCATAATCATAAGCTCAGGCCGGCGAGTGTAATTAGCTCACTTCCTTATTAGACTGTCATCTGCAAAGGTCTTCGCCCTGCCTGTGTAGCATGAATCTTGTAGTCTCTGCAGTGTAGCCTATGATTTCTCCACCGCGGGAATATACATACCTAAATGACGTTTGGGTATAGAAAGATCCAATAAATATCAAATTTGTGAGATTATTTTAGGTCCTTACATATTTAATTATTGCTGTATATTGAAAAAGCTAAAATAAATACCTTAAAAATAAATATATATAAATAAATAAGTATTTTAATTAGCATTATACATATAGCATTGCCATTCAACGTGGTAATGCCGCCAGTATCTTGGAAACGCTGCCCTCTAGCAATGATCTGGATCAGTTGAGCTATCTATAGATTGTTTTAAACGGTCCTTAGATAGCTCAACTGTTTCACGTGTATTTTATATTATTGTATATTATATATATATATATATATATATATATATATATGTGTATCTTTACATTATATATATTTATTAATATAAGTAAGTAGTACTATAATATTGTTATGCACATTCGCAATTTTATAGATAATTTATTGATTCCTTTGCATAAAAAAAATGTGGGAACCAGAATCAACAAAATCTTTTAATGCGGTTTTGACTGCCATAACGGAATTATTTTTTTCCTTGCAAGAAATTGTCCAAAAAAATTGAATAATATGTTGGAGCAAGGTCCGGGTTATGATGTGTGTCAATAACATTCCAATCACAGCTCCTTTTAGCGACTTCCTGTTGTGTAGTGTCTGTTGTGCAGTTCTGAAGCAGCGGTAGGCTAGAGTAATTGCTCCATCTCGGTTGTTTAACGGCTAGTTTTTCCATCATGGTTTGCAATCTATATATATATATAAAAGAAAGTCGTGTTAGTTACACCACTTATAACTCGAGAACCGCTGGACCGATTTCAATGAAACCTAGGCTAGGCTATTATAAGCTTAATATAGGCTATTATATAGGATATTTGTTATCCCGGGAAAACAACGGGAACGGGAAGCCGCGGGTGGTCACTAGCGCCATCTATCAATATTTATTCGTATGTTTGTTAAACTCTGTAATCTATATAATAAAAATCAATTGCTGTTCGTAAGTCTCGCTAAAACTCGAGAACGGCTGGACTGATTTGGCTGATTTTGGTTTTGAATTATTTGTGGAAGTCCAAGGAAGGTTTAAAAGGTGAGTAAATATGAAAAAAAGCTTGCTTTTTAATTTATTGATTTTATCGCCTCAGAGGCGGTACGAAGTTTGCCGGGTCAGCTAGTTGTTGTATAATTGTTATGTACATATTAAAATCGTCTGGTAAGATCTTAAGAAGCTGTAGTAGCTGACACCGGCACTGGTTCACCAGACACTTACCAGTACCTTTTTCTGAGTTAACTTTCGCCTGGGCAGGATTATTTTTCGTAGGTTTAATCATTGTGATAAGCGCTTCCGATTGTTGTGAAAGATCCATTTTTCATCACATGTAACGGTATGATTCAAAATCATTTCGTTATTGTTACGGTTGAGTAATGTAACGCTTGACGCTCGACTCGGCGCGTATTTGAAGATGTGCTTCTCTCAATTCATGAAGTGCATGTGTTTCTCTCAATTCAACTAATTTTTCGTGCTTTTTCACTTTTCCAATTTGTTACAAGTGAATTAAAATGGTTTTATCACTCACACCAAAGTCTGCCGCTAACTCGGATGTGGTTTGCGATGGATCCGCTTCCACGATCATTTTGAATTTTTCATTGTGAACCAGGGTCTCCACCCGTCCACGGAGTTTGTTCTGTAGATAAAAATTTAAACATTGGAACCGAAAACATACAGTATTTTCTTTTACGGTAGTTTTCCCATACACATCATTAAACCTCTGAGCTGTTTCTGCAACGCTTATGCCACGGTGATACTCCTTTTCGTAAATAGTAGCGATATATTTTAAGTTTTTTATATTGTGAACAGAACGATGTCAAAGAAAAATGGTGCGAAAACCATGAATCACTAAATTCAAAACACAAATACATGAGCCAAAATTTTAAATAAATTTGAATTTGGAATTCCTATCCAAACTCCAAATATTTGAAATCAAAGTGGCCAGTTCGACAAAACGCCGTGTTCGACAAAGTCGTGTTAGTTTACACCATATATAACTCGAGAACGGCTGGACCGATTTTCATGATATTAGATGTTCGGTTTGTTAGGATATGACAGTTCGCCATTGAACGCACATAACGAATTGTGTAATATAAAAGCAAATGTTACTTGCTTAGACACTGTGGCCGCATTCCATCTGTCGGGGACTTCCGTAGAGCTGGTCCGGCGGCTGAATGTGCGGAGGACCTCAAAAACCGCAAATATGCCGGTTTGGACAAGGCCTACATATTTGAGCCTTTTGGAGTCGAGACCCTGGGCCCGTGGGGAACAGGAGCCCACCGCGTTTTCAATATTATTTCTCGGCGTTTGGTAGATACATTGCGTGACCCAAGAGCTGGCGCCTATCTGGCTCAGTTGAGCTATCTATAGATCGTTTTAAACGGTCCTTAGATAACTCAGCTGTTTAACGTGTATTTTATATTTCTGTACATTATGAAATATAGAGACATTTCTGTAATTATTTCAGCAAAATCAAACAAAATATTTTATTCTGATATATTTTTCTTTTTAAAACGTGCAGACGAAGTCGCGAACGGGACAGCTAGTTTCATTTCAAAGGGCCTAATATTATATGTACTAGTACACTACTGAGAAAGAAGGTGTTTCAATTCTCGGAAGATTGTTTTTTAATCGTCATTGTATGGGTGCTAATGTCTTTGATCCTATCCTTACTTCTACCAATATAAATATTATAAATTAGAAAGTGCCTTTGTCTGTGTCCGACTGCGTGCGAAACCGCGTACAGCAGCTAGTAAGTTATTAACGGGAAATATTAACGACGACCTTGGTTATTAAGGTAGCGAGGTACTCGGTTGAATAGATAAATGTTAGTGGTATTAATAATATTTATCAACAAAATAAGAGACATTTTTTCATGTAATACTTTCTGCCTCACAAAAAGGTAGGCACGGTAGGCACTTAGAGTCTGAACACAATAGGAAGAGTCGCGAATTTTTGGATTCTCTATCTTATGTCATTGACATAAATATCACCCCAGCACTCTTCTCTTAAAGTACAAACCCTACATTAAAATGACAATTTGATGCCATGGTGACATAATAATGTCTGACATGTGTAAATGTGTGACGACAATACTGTGTAAGTGCTATTTTTACGTAAAGACGACAAACCTAAATTTGTACATTTTGTACTTATTTATTTACTACCTACTCACCATAATATCATCTAATAGATATCAAAATATCGATACAGTAATGCCTACACAACATTTTCATGAACTTATTTACAAAAATAATAACAGATATGTACAGAATAAGCAATCCTTACTATAATATGAAAAATTTTAAAGTAACTCTGTCTGTCTGTCATGTTTTCATGGTGAGGTGAGTCATGGTGAGGTGGCGCCACCGTTCACGTAAACATTGGCTCCGTAGAAATTTATTAAAATAAAACATAAATAGTTGAGTTTTGGTCAAGAAGAAGTTTTAATTGCGTCAAGTGTTCAACAAATCGCCCCGTATAACGTTTACTGTAATAATAAATCAAGTGTTTGAGAGAAAGCCGATAAAACTCGAAAGTGAATTATAAATGTTAAACAAAGTGGTGTAGCTAATAAACAATTATAAATGAACATAATAAATAAAGAATTTAGTAGAACTGCATAGTTATATTATGGAATAAAGCTTACTAAGTGAGTACAATTTTAAATTATCGCAAAATTCCAGCCGTTAAACAACAAACAAAGACACTAATCACCACGGTCAGATTTCGACCTTTGGACTACCACAAATGAGCACGTACCTATTTACCACAACTACCTACACAAATTATTACCACAGTAATCATCGGATTGTTATTTTCGACTATCTCGTCATAACGGGTCGCAGCGCAGCGGTAACACTCCTCGCCTTGCGTCCGATCGGCGGTCGGTTCGAATCCGTGCAGAGCACACTCGACTTTTTGCAAAATAAAATTTATTTTTTCAAACAATGAGTGAAGAACAGAATAATATTACGCACCGACGCCACAAAATAAGGCGATCAAGCTCACTCGTGAATCTCTCCAAAGATGATTCATCTATATTTGAATCGACTGTTAGAAGCCTTCCTAATTCTTCTCTTGATGAAAGTCAAACATTCATTGATCTAAATGAAAAAATTAGAGTACTGCGAGAAGACCTAACAGCAGCTCATACAGAAATTGAAAATCTGAATAGCGAGAACTACAAGCTAAAAATAGATTTAGATAAAAGCCTCAATACCGTTAAGGCTCTTAAGCTAGTCACCTCAGCTACGCCTGATAAAGCTATTATAACTCCTCGTTCGAGTCGCAAGAAAAGACACCAAAAATCACGCAGCTCTACTCCAAAAACTACTACAATGGTGAAGTCAAGCTCTCCTAAACAAATTTTGGCACCGGAACCCTCATGTAAAGTTATTACTCAATTGATTTTACTTCCTACTTCGTCAGACAACGATTTGAAGGAAATTTCCAACTCTTCAAACATTATTGACCTACAGACCTCACTTCCACGAACATTATCTGATACAAATCACGTTAAAGAAACTCAGGAAGGCATTGTGAACCAATATGTCTCGCTCCCGGCATTTAAAGAAAACAAAGTTGGGCGTAAGAATCCACGTATTCATGAAACTTGTGAACAGTACCAATTGTCTAGTTATGAACGACACAACGTTTTGATAGTAGCAGATGAAATTGGAAGGGGCTTAGGAGAACGCTTGCAAAATTTACTGGGAGACAAGTTCGCCGTGACGTCCATTGTAAAACCCTATGCTATGCTGCATCAGGTCGTGGATACGTGCAATATATCTTGCAAGAATTTCAACAAATCTGATTTTGTGATCATACTAGCTGGAGCAAATGATAAAAATCCTATAAGTGTGCAATCTCATCTTTATTGTACCTTAAAACATCTAAATCACACAAACGTGCTTGTGGGCAATGCTTATAGGAATAGATTTTTGAATGTTAATAATATAAATAAGCTAATGAAACATATCTGTACCTACTCTGATAATTCTGTATTTGTTTCACTGGACATCGACAATTGTGTTTCTAATCATTGGTTTGATAAAATGAATGCTTGTAGATTGTTAAACAGAGAGATCATACGCATAAGTAATAAATTTAAATATTTAGATTATATGAATAAAATGTCTCAGAAAAAAATTGCAAATCCTAAAGTGTCTAAAGTTGATGGCTGGTCACAGACAACTAAAGGCAATGAAAACAGGCATACTAGTACATGCACACAGACTGATGATACAAGTACTGAGTTGGATTTTTTTCGTGAATAATGGAGTAGCTAACAATGTTTGTATGATTTTGGAACAGAATGTTGATGCTTGTAAACCAAATATGGCCTGTATAAATATTTTACACCAAAATGTGTGTGGAATATCCAGTAAAAAAGACGAGTTTGAATTGTATTTATCAGATAAAAATATGGACTATGTGTGTTTAACAGAACATTTTCTTAATAAAACAAACGTCAATCTTTTAAATATACATGGTTACAAAATGATCTCTCATAATATAAGGCACTCCAAGAAAAGAGGAGGTTCGCTAATATTGGGTAAAAGTGACAAGATGGCGGAAGATTTTAATGTGATCAATAAACTTTACAAAATTAATTGTTTCGAAATATGTTGCTTGAAAGACATTGAAACAAACTTATACATTTGCTGCTGTTACAGAACTCCAGATGAGAAGAACTTTGATGATTTTATATTAAGACTTGAAAAGGTATTTGAATTTTTTTTTAAAAAGAAATGTGTCTTATGCGGTGATTTTAATGTTGATTTGCTCGTAGATAACAAACAGCGTACTGAATTCCTCACTTTATTGAAATGCTAGTAATATTAGTTTTCGAAACGACATTTATGCGAAATAACGTAACATCTTGCTTAGATAATATCTTAACAAACCTTGACGAACAAACTGTATCGGAGCAGTGTCAAATTGACTACAATGGTCTTTCAGATGGCCATGGTGCATTATATTGTTCACTTCTGTTAGGTAGAGTCAAAATACACAATAGGTCAACACAAACTATAAGCACTATAACTAAAAGAATATACAACAAAAAGAATCATGTAATTTTCAAACAAAAAATTCTTGAACATAAATGGCATGAAATGGGTATAAATAAATTTTTGAAAACGTTTTACAGTACTTTTAAAGAATGTTACAAAAAGGTTACTAGGAGGCTTGTTGTAAAACCTAATTACGGTATACGCTGGGCTACAAAAGGCATAAAAAAATCAAGTAAAATGAAACGTTTTTTATGCTCATGTAGCGGAAACCAAATACATGAAAGTATACAGACTTATCGTAATAAATATATTAGTCTATACCGTAAAATAATTAGGACCGCAAAAAGAATGGCTGTTGAAGAACAAATTAAAAAGGCAAACAATTCTATTAAAGAAATATGGCAGGTAGTAAATAGACATACGAACAAATCAAAAGTAATACGAGCAAGCAATATTACATTAAAGTGTGACAATAAGTTCATTGATGATCCTCTGAGTATTGCTGATGTGTTCGCTGAACTATTTAATTACAATAGTCGGTCTGATATTTGTGCTAAAAATGCAATTACGTTCATTCAAGAAAATACTATCAGAATTGAGGCCGGAATGAATATTAGTTACACTGATGAAAAAGAAATAGGGAAGACAGTTAGAAATATGGTAAATAAAAACTCATGCGGCTACGATGACTTGCCAATAACTGTTATCAAACACCACATAAATATTTTAGCAAGACCGTTATCATATTTTTTCAATAAATGTTTTGACGAGCGCATCTTTCCTGATCAATTGAAACTGGCAAAAATAGTTCCTGTATACAAGAAAGGATCTACTAGTGATCCTAAAAACTATCGTCCTATATCGCTATTGCCCACTCTATCAAAAATATTTGAAAAGCTAATTAAAAGTCGTTTATTGTCACATTTATATTCAAACAGAATATTACACCAAAGGCAGTATGGTTATCAAACCTCAGTTGGTACTCTGGATGCCGTGAATACACTAATTGATGACGTAGTCGAAAGATTGAATATTAAAAAAAAGGTAGCTGGAATTTTCTTAGATTTAAGTTCTGCTTTTGACACCGTTGACCACGAAATTTTGATAAATAAACTAGAACACTATGGTGTGCGAGGGGCTGCTTTGGATCTACTTAGGTCATATTTAAGTAATAGGACAATGTTCGTCGAAGTTAAAAACAGATCACAACATGAAGGAACAGAATCTGTGCATAAATCAAGATTAACTAGCATTTTGACAGGAGTTCCTCAGGGTTCAATATTAGGGCCAATATTGTTTATAATTTTTACGAATGACTTAATAAATTACATAACTAATAACTTAACTGACATCAAATTAATTGTTTACGCTGACGATACGAATGCGATTATCAGCTCGGATGACATGATATCTCTTAACACTAGGATTGAGGAAGCACTGGTTGCTTTTCAAAAATGGTTTTCTGCAAACAAACTTATTATCAATATTAAGAAAACAAACATCATGTTGTTCAAATCTACGGTAAGAAATAACGATCGGATTGAATCCAGGGTAAATAGTGAGAGAATTGAAAGCGTTAACTGTGTGAAGTTCCTTGGAGTACAGATTGACTCTCTCCTAAATTGGAAATATGAATTGGAAGGGATCGAAAACTCCATTGCGTCAGCTTGTTATGCATTACGTACCTTACGTGATGAAATCGGTTACTAAAGTTGATGGCTGGTCACAGACAACTAAAGGCAATGAAAACAGGCATACTAGTACATGCACACAGACTGATGATACAAGTACTGAGTTGGATTTTTTTCGTGAATAATGGAGTAGCTAACAATGTTTGTATGATTTTGGAACAGAATGTTGATGCTTGTAAACCAAATATGGCCTGTATAAATATTTTACACCAAAATGTGTGTGGAATATCCAGTAAAAAAGACGAGTTTGAATTGTATTTATCAGATAAAAATATGGACTATGTGTGTTTAACAGAACATTTTCTTAATAAAACAAACGTCAATCTTTTAAATATACATGGTTACAAAATGATCTCTCATAATATAAGGCACTCCAAGAAAAGAGGAGGTTCGCTAATATTGGGTAAAAGTGACAAGATGGCGGAAGATTTTAATGTGATCAATAAACTTTACAAAATTAATTGTTTCGAAATATGTTGCTTGAAAGACATTGAAACAAACTTATACATTTGCTGCTGTTACAGAACTCCAGATGAGAAGAACTTTGATGATTTTATATTAAGACTTGAAAAGGTATTTGAATTTTTTTTTAAAAAGAAATGTGTCTTATGCGGTGATTTTAATGTTGATTTGCTCGTAGATAACAAACAGCGTACTGAATTCCTCACTTTATTGAAATGCTAGTAATATTAGTTTTCGAAACGACATTTATGCGAAATAACGTAACATCTTGCTTAGATAATATCTTAACAAACCTTGACGAACAAACTGTATCGGAGCAGTGTCAAATTGACTACAATGGTCTTTCAGATGGCCATGGTGCATTATATTGTTCACTTCTGTTAGGTAGAGTCAAAATACACAATAGGTCAACACAAACTATAAGCACTATAACTAAAAGAATATACAACAAAAAGAATCATGTAATTTTCAAACAAAAAATTCTTGAACATAAATGGCATGAAATGGGTATAAATAAATTTTTGAAAACGTTTTACAGTACTTTTAAAGAATGTTACAAAAAGGTTACTAGGAGGCTTGTTGTAAAACCTAATTACGGTATACGCTGGGCTACAAAAGGCATAAAAAAATCAAGTAAAATGAAACGTTTTTTATGCTCATGTAGCGGAAACCAAATACATGAAAGTATACAGACTTATCGTAATAAATATATTAGTCTATACCGTAAAATAATTAGGACCGCAAAAAGAATGGCTGTTGAAGAACAAATTAAAAAGGCAAACAATTCTATTAAAGAAATATGGCAGGTAGTAAATAGACATACGAACAAATCAAAAGTAATACGAGCAAGCAATATTACATTAAAGTGTGACAATAAGTTCATTGATGATCCTCTGAGTATTGCTGATGTGTTCGCTGAACTATTTAATTACAATAGTCGGTCTGATATTTGTGCTAAAAATGCAATTACGTTCATTCAAGAAAATACTATCAGAATTGAGGCCGGAATGA
Organism: Lampropteryx suffumata; assembly: GCA_948098915.1. Taxonomy (NCBI): domain Eukaryota; kingdom Metazoa; phylum Arthropoda; class Insecta; order Lepidoptera; family Geometridae; genus Lampropteryx; species Lampropteryx suffumata. The sequence continues at coordinate 13,751,022 of OX402557.1, read as the reverse complement.
ATATTAGTTACACTGATGAAAAAGAAATAGGGAAGACAGTTAGAAATATGGTAAATAAAAACTCATGCGGCTACGATGACTTGCCAATAACTGTTATCAAACACCACATAAATATTTTAGCAAGACCGTTATCATATTTTTTCAATAAATGTTTTGACGAGCGCATCTTTCCTGATCAATTGAAACTGGCAAAAATAGTTCCTGTATACAAGAAAGGATCTACTAGTGATCCTAAAAACTATCGTCCTATATCGCTATTGCCCACTCTATCAAAAATATTTGAAAAGCTAATTAAAAGTCGTTTATTGTCACATTTATATTCAAACAGAATATTACACCAAAGGCAGTATGGTTATCAAACCTCAGTTGGTACTCTGGATGCCGTGAATACACTAATTGATGACGTAGTCGAAAGATTGAATATTAAAAAAAAGGTAGCTGGAATTTTCTTAGATTTAAGTTCTGCTTTTGACACCGTTGACCACGAAATTTTGATAAATAAACTAGAACACTATGGTGTGCGAGGGGCTGCTTTGGATCTACTTAGGTCATATTTAAGTAATAGGACAATGTTCGTCGAAGTTAAAAACAGATCACAACATGAAGGAACAGAATCTGTGCATAAATCAAGATTAACTAGCATTTTGACAGGAGTTCCTCAGGGTTCAATATTAGGGCCAATATTGTTTATAATTTTTACGAATGACTTAATAAATTACATAACTAATAACTTAACTGACATCAAATTAATTGTTTACGCTGACGATACGAATGCGATTATCAGCTCGGATGACATGATATCTCTTAACACTAGGATTGAGGAAGCACTGGTTGCTTTTCAAAAATGGTTTTCTGCAAACAAACTTATTATCAATATTAAGAAAACAAACATCATGTTGTTCAAATCTACGGTAAGAAATAACGATCGGATTGAATCCAGGGTAAATAGTGAGAGAATTGAAAGCGTTAACTGTGTGAAGTTCCTTGGAGTACAGATTGACTCTCTCCTAAATTGGAAATATGAATTGGAAGGGATCGAAAACTCCATTGCGTCAGCTTGTTATGCATTACGTACCTTACGTGATGAAATCAGTATCGATCAATTAAAAATAGTATATTTTGCACTAGTAGAATCTAAAATAAGGTATATCATTCAGTTCTGGGGAAACAGTTACAGGTATAATTTGGAAAAAGCATTCATTTTGCAAAAACGAAGTATTAGAACTATAGTTGGGATCTCTCAGAGAGAGTCATGTAGAGAGCATTTTAGTCGACTGGGTATTTTGACGGTCCCAAGTATCTATGTACATGTAATTATTAGCTTTTTAGCCAAAAACATACACGAGTATGAGACACATAGTGAAAATAATGTGCGGACAAATAGTAGGAAGAAAAATCTAAAGAATAAGATACACCCCACACTCAACATCATGAAACACTGTTTAAGATATCAAGCAGTTGAATTTTTTAACAGACTGCCACTAGAACTGAAATCTATTATTCACCAAAGAACAAAACTAAAGGTTGAGTTGAAGTCTTTTCTTCTGGAGAAATGTCTCTATTCACTGGATGATCTATGAACCGTTTATAATTATTGATTGTTTTGATTGATCACATTAAAATGTTCTGATTATTCATTGTTAGGTTAGGTTTTTGACATTGTAATATATTGCATGATTACCATAATTTATCAATAATTATTTTATGTTTAATTATATTTTTAATTTAATTTATATTTCCGCATACAATGTAATTTGTCAATGGAATAAACTACTATGAACTAACTATTTCACGCCTATACCGCTGAACCGATTTTGATGAATTTTGGTATAGAGATAGATGGGACCTTGGAGAAGGACATAGGCTACTTTTTATATAGGTACCACGCGCGCGAAGCCGCGGCCAGCAACTAGTATAAAATACATGTGAAACAGTTGTGCTATCTTATCAGTCATGTGGTACCCATAACACAAGCTCTGTTTACTTTGGGGCCAGATGATGCTGTGTGAAATGTCCGGTATTATTATTATTATTATCTAAGGAAAGTTTTTAAATGATCTATAATAAAATATAGCAGATAGCTCAACTGGTCCAGATCACTGCCAGAAGGCAGCGTTCCTAAGACACTGGCGGCATTGACACGTTGAATGGCAATGCTAATACGCTGAGCCAGATACGAGCCAGCTCTTGGTTCTTCATAAACTTATCTAATTGGCTTGACTTTTGAGGCACGTGCCAAAAAATAACAGTATCTTATGTATTACAGGAAAACATGCTCATAAATGTGAGAAAAATGTTCTTGAGTGAAATGACATCAAATCTGTCAACTAAAATAAAACAATTATCTTTGGTTGGTTTTCGGCTAGATTTGACTCGATTATTATTAGTCGTCTTGCGAAGCAAACATATTATTTATTTTCCTCGAGTTATTTCCGGTTTTATTAGAAAGTTTGGTGTTTTTATTTAAAGAGAGCTAGATTTATAACTCGGGTGTGAATAATTGGAATAAAAGCATTCTGTTTCTTTGTGATTCGAGGAAATATATGAAAGTGGTTATAATGGTTATGAAAATGGTTATCCGTGGTTATTTTATATGAAAGGCACAATTTTTATATGTATATATAAATCTTCTGTGCGTGTGTTTGTGATTAAACTCCTCCTAAACGGCTGGACTGATTTTGATGAAATTTTTTGTATGTCTTCAAGTGGATTCAAGAATGGGATAGATTTGCAATTAGATATTTTTTCTTTTTAAAACGTGCGGACGAAGCCTCGAACGGGACAGCTAGGTTTATAAAAAATAACAAATAACGAACAACAAGATACGACTTTTTGACATACTATAAACAATATAAACACTTGACACTGGCTAAATTTCCATTATTATGACACGTGCCATTAACGAAGAAGAAGAAGAAGAAAAATTACCCCTAAAGATATATAAATTAATGAGCTAACCATTGATATTGATATTGATGTCTCACAATGAACATGATGAAAAGCTATCATAAAGCCTTTCTCATCCTGTCTAACTATAAATCCGATTAAGATTAACATTCGACACATGGCAACGTCGTCCTTTGAAAAATAAACGACATTAATAAAACGCAATAATCTATCTATACCTATAAAAGAGCTTAACCTGACTGACTTACTGATTCATCATTGCCGAGCCGAAACCGTTGAAGCTAGAAAGCTGAAATTTGGAAGGTAGCTTTCTTTTACAGCAAAACCACTCACTATTTTTTTAAAATTTTTGAAAAGGTGGGGGTTTTTTTGAAATTTAACCCCTAAGAGGATGAAAAGAGGTGAAAGCAAATGTATGAAACTTTTTAACGCATAGTGCGATTTGCTTGAAACTTAATTTGAATAATTAAAATGCAAAATAAATGGACACGTGTTTCAGGATTTTTCAAAATCTTACAAAGGGGTTAAATGGGGTGTTAAAGTTTGTATGGGAACTTTTTAACGGGCGGCGGTGTGGTTTCTTAGAAACTTGATTTTATACTTGGTTGGGATACCTAAAATGCAAAATAAATGGACATGTTTTTCAGGTTATTCAAAATAACCCTCATAAAGAAATAAAATGGGGTGTGAATGTTTGTATAGAAATGTTTGTATAGGGTTGTGGGTGTGATTGTAACATATAGAAGCAAGGATAAGTCAAGTATTATAATCCCTACTAATATTATAAATGCGAAAGTAACTCTGTATGTCTGTCTGTCTGTCTGTCACGTTTTCACGCCTAAACCGCTGAACCGTTTTTGATGAATTTTGGTATAGCTCCATACCAAAATTCATCAAAATCGGTTTCCTTGGACCTTGGGATTTTGGAGAAGGACATAGGCTACTTTTTATGTAGGTACCACGCGCGCGAAGATGCGGGCAGCACCTAGTGTGATATATATTTAAAACGCGCGGACGAAGTTGCGAACGGGACAACTAGTAATTAATATAGAATCTTATTATGACATGGCGAAGAAGAAGAAACGAACGAAGAAGAAATAGATTTGACTCAGATTTGACGCTATCCTGATAAAATTTTCTCACTTTTCCGACGTTCAGAATGAAACCGCGTATATAATAACTGGCAACTATATAAATCTTTTTCGTTCTTATTCGTATCGTGACACTTGTTATTTCAAACCAGTGTGGTGAAAGGATACTGCGCTTTTTCGTTTAGGTGAATTAACCGTTCCGTCAGTGAACTAATAGCCCTTCGAAGTGGGCACTGTGGCTATCAGTTATTTGAAAAAATTGTCGATGGAAATGGGTTTTAAAACTGTTAAATTTCCCTATCAATATTCCAATAACTCCAGTAGAATTTGCATAACGTTTCTTTTCTCATTATTATACACAATTCCATAAATCTTAATATGAGGACTTACTCACCTACTTTATTGTTGTAAATTAATCATTACATAGTATAAAACAAAGTCGCCTCCCGCTGTCTGTCTGTCCCGATGTATGCTTAGATCTTTAAAACTAGCAACGGATTTTGATGCGGTTTTTTTTAATAGATAGAGTAATTCAAGAGGAACGTTTAAAAGTATAAAATATGCATAATATAGTAGAGAAACACTGATCATTTAAGAGGTTTCACACATGGGTCACCCAGATATTTGTCCCATGGCGGGAATCAAACATGCATCCTTTTGCGTCTCAGCCGAGCCTTGGCCTACTGCGCCACCAGAAGGCGTCATAATACGTCACAATACTCACTTACTTGTACTTAATTCATGTAAGCTCCGATATCATACCGCTAACTCAATGCGAAAACACAATGATTTTTTTCTTAAAAACATTTTAATTTTGAAGTGAAAACTTCATTAGCATCGTTGTGATTTGAAAGTCGATGAAACAAAAATGTTTTTTTAAATAAATGTTATTTACTGGCTTCTGAAACACGGTTATTTCCAGTTTGGGAGCCTATGGATTAATTATAGATTTGTAACATGTGTGTTATGTCAATAAATTTATTAGATAAATTTATTAATATATTTATTTTTGTTTGTTGTTTGTTTTGTGTTAGTCTTTTTTTATTGTGATCTAGCGTAGTCTACTGATACATGTCTATTGATACTGATACAGTACAGGTACAATACCGTGACGAAGTTGAAATCGGTTTAGTTCAGCCGCTCCGAGCGACACCTGCGCCGTTTCAACTCCAAACTAAGCTGATCAAACTACAAAGGATTCCCATAAACTCCCAGTCGATGGTTTATCTGAACCTTAATTTACACGTCCGGTTCTGAACATCTCAGTCTGTTATTATTGGAAGCTATTGATCTGAAGTAGATACTTTGGGTAAAGGATTGTGTTTGATGAACTGAGTAAGATCTACTTGGTTCTAGGAAAGCGATCTGTTGATTATAGCACACGTCTCAGACTAATTAACTCTTAGCCGCACTCAGAGTCCTTGATGGTTACTTACGCCGCTCCTTAGTGTAGGTTTTACAATTACAGTCTACTCTAACGTCGATATAACATAAAACTTTTATTAACGTATAAATCAGGTTCCATTTGATCGGTTTACCTTTAAAACTCTTAATAGTGCAACAACGAATTACGAAGAATTTCGTTAATATTTATATGTCGTTAATAATATTTTATTAGGATTACTGTTTTCAAAAGGTTCAGACTATATTTTTGAAGTGCTAAAATTTTCAAGAAAGACTCCTGTAGTCGTAAACGCCTTGCTGTATAAGAACGTTGGCCCCAGTTACTAAACACTAGGCACATCTCGTACTATAGTACCGCTCTATAATAACGAAAAATTATCGGTGTCTTGGCTTTCGTTATGTCATTGCGATATAAATGTACTAGGTAGGTACTATTGTTTATTGTTTATTACTCCATCTGTATAAGTAATACTGTACCTATCCCTTTCTAGATCCAAATAAATATTTCTTTACTTTATTTTTACTTTTACTTAACCGTGAACTAGAGCGGCAACGAGCGGACCTAACCCAAACTCACCCTGATGATGATTTTCTAGATGAATCGAAACAGTGTCGGTGCCTCCATCGACAAAATAATGCGTGATAGTCCAGGATCCATGGTCCATTTTGGCACTTGATTACTATCAAGCTAGTTTTCGAAACTCTCGATTGTGGTAGCTAACAGAGGTAGCAAGTATAAAATATGTCGATTTGATGATTCTCAAATATTTATTACTAACTGAATTTTATTTTGTTAAGTCTCAATTATCTAAATTATTCGAAAAAATATTAGTGCTACAAAATCGATGGTTTGATCAAAGAGTACATGTTGGAAGGAGGGGCCTTCCAACATGTATCGATAATGAAGTCATCTTAAATGATTACTAACCAGCTGATTGTTTTTTTTAACACTTAGTTAATATTTATATAAGTTAACAGTAATATTGTCCTACAAATGACGTGGTACGTTATCCCGGTCCTACGCTCAAAAGTTGTAGTACAGATCCTTGATGTAAAAATAATTTGTACTATCAAGCTGAATCTTCGTGAATAGCTTCGTTTCGATGAGACGCCCAACGATTTTCTGAGCGAATGTTCTCGATTGTGGTAGCTAACAGAAGTAGCAATGGTAAAATATGTCGATTTGTTGATTCTAAAAAATTTATTACTAACTGGGCTTTTTTTGTTAAATCTCAAGATAATTATCTTAATTATTTGAAAAAATATTTGTCCTACAAATAGTTCTTTGCAACATGTATTGATAACGAGGTCAATTTCTTTGTACACACTTTACCGAAAATAACAAATGTTTTTTTTCTTACATAATTTTTTCATGTTATTACAAAGTCAGATAATCACGTATCAGTGAGGAAAGTGAAATAGATGAAGATGACAGCGATGTTAGTAGCGAAGATTATGAAGATTTATCAGATGAATCTGATGAAGTTTTTTTTTATATATACCGATAATACACAAATATTTGTACCTAGTTTACTAAAAATTAAAGTTATTTAAATTAAAAAAAAGCTTTTTTCACTGTATCTTATGTTACAAATGGGGAAACGAAAAAAATTACAATTCTTGTCGGACTAGTGATACATACCTGTTTTCTCGTAGGATATTGTTTCATTTGGGCAGAGAACACACAAACCTATTATGTAATATTTTTGTCCTATAGTTAGTAATGATAAAAATGGTCTTGTAGTATTAACAATTTCTGAGCGTAGGACCGGGATAACGTACCACGTAATTTGTAGGACAATATTACTGTTAAATTATCTAAATATTAACTAAGTAAAAAAAATAAACAATCAGCTGGTTAGTAATCATTTAAGATGACCTCGTTATCGATACATGTTGGACGGAGGGGACTCTTTGATCAAACCATCGATTTTGTAAGACAAATATTTTTTCGAATAATTTAGATAATTATCTTGAGATTTAACAAAATAAAACTCAGTTAGTAATAAATATTTGAGAATCATCAAATCGACATACTTTATCCTTGCTACCTCTGTTACCTACCACAATCGAGAGTTTCGTACAGGAAATTGTTGGGCATCTCATCAAAATAAAGCTACTCACGGAAAATTTGCTTGATAGTTATCAAGTCTAAAAATGGACCATGGATCCTGGACTATGAGTAAAACCCGCGTTTATCAATACGTAAAGTACAAAGTTTTTAAAGTATAATTCGTCATAAAGAGTTAACACGATAATATTGTAATTGCTAGCGATATTTACATCTGAGCGCTTCTGTGCTCATTCTTTAGTATTTATTGTCAAATTATAATATTTAGTTTTAAGGTACACGTACGAATTTTCACTCATTCATTAAGTAGCTCCTTATACACTTTTAAAAGTAGTCATCATCATCATCATTGGTTTTAGTTCATCTGTTGAAGATGATTTAGGTGGCGTCAGTCAAGTTATAGAGCAGTTATTTGTAATTGAAAACGTTAGTTCATGGATCCACTCCAGCAAGCTGCGGTGGATGAATTTGCCTCTTCTGACGTCACTCTGCCTTGGATTCTGTTTGATAGCGCAGGCCTTCCCAGGTACCTACACTAACCTCTCGACCTTGCCGACAGGGCCCGCAGGAAAGACGAGTCAGTACACGCGGTGTCGGTTCGGTTACAGGTGCATACGGCTGGCACCGAGCCGGGTTTGTTTCAAGTTTTCCTTCTCTTTTGCTAGCTCGTCTACTGGTCAGCAAGGAGACTAAACCCCAATAATTTGAAGACTATCGCAGTCGTCTTCATCATCAGTCTTCAAGGAGCACTTATCTGGGATCAGTTCCACGTAGAAATCCTCACTCGAAGTGTTATTCAGTTCAGTGAAAAATACCAACCCTATTTAACAGTGAAGTGACTACTTTTATGGAGAACAGCAGATGGTAAAAGTAAAAATCTTATATAGTAAAATGCATTTTTGCAAAAAATTTATCTGAAGGGATGACAGGTGTTACGTCATGTCATAAAAGTAGTACATAGGATTTTAAAAGACAACTAAATTTCAATAAGTAACTGAAGCTCTCAGATATAAATATCGCTAGCAGTCAGTCACAGGATAATTGTAAGGGTGTGAGTACAGTGAGCTACGAGTGCTTCGAAACGTAAGATGCTATCTCCTTTCCTATTCGGCAGTAATTCGCAAAACATGAACTCATTAGCCGAATAATGCTATCAACTCGATAGCATAATACCAACATTTAAATGCTACATCCATACTTCACATCTGAAACCTTAATTTGTAAAAAATAAGATCCTATTTCCAATGAGGAGCGAAGCGAGATTTAGAGCTATTTGGTTCCGGGAAAAAGTCCTGTTGATTTAATGAAGTATTTGTCGCTTAGATCAAGATTTCAAAGGAAATTGCAGCATGTTACGCATAATACGTAAAACTTATCCGTTTTTGCTAGCAGGGAAATGCCGAATTGACTCAGAAAGATCTAAACTGTACTTTAATGGTACTTTTAGGGAAGTGACATTTCACACAACATCATCTAGCCCCAAAGTAAGCAGAGTTTGTGTGTACCACATGACTGATATTATGTATAATTTTTTTTTGTTCTTTTGTGAATACGTTCATATTATATGTAAATTATGTAATTGTTGTTTAGAGATGTTATGAAAAGATGGTACATCGATCCTTCCGGGAGTTCCTAGCTGAACAGCGTCTTAAGTGGAGACAACAAGCTCAGGAGAAGGCCAAGGACTTTGAAATTGAAAGACGAGAAGACTACGTTATAAGCGCTGAAAATCAGCGTTGGGTGTAAGCATTACTTCCATCCTTCCTTCCAACATATGCTGAGCTGGAAGGCTTTTTGGCACTCACACTTATGGTCAATAGGTACTTACCTATCTTATTAACAACCCTATTTTTCAGTAAACCATAATCATTCTTTTGAAATAAAAACAGTTAAGCTATCTAAGGACCATTTAAAACTAGATTATACAGTTTCAAATTATTAAAATACTAACTACTTCACGGCGTCTGGTAGTGTATTAGCATTGCCATTCAACGTGGCAATTCCGCCAGTGCCATGAGGATGCTGCCTTTTAACAGTGATCTGGATCAGTTAATTTTTAAGTTGTTTTAGATATATATTTTCTGTTTGTGTCAAATAAACGATTCTTTAATTCATTCATTTTAGGGATAAACAAAGGCTAAAGAAAAGACCCTGAGAGTAAAGCTAGTCCAAAACTGCTCAGAGGATTATTACTGTAGTTATTTTATACAAAGTTGTCCAATGATTTCAATGCATTAGGGAGCTAAACTTTTGGCTCTTTGTTAGTCTCGCTTTGCTCTACCTATCTTTGTCTGGAGTCTATTCATTCTGATTTAGGTATAAACCTGCTATGTCCACTAAACCATTTTTATCACCAACACAGCAGGCATATTCCCTCATTTATAATGGTTATCGTTATAACGTTCCCAATCTATATAAACTATTATCTCAGGAATCGTAAGAAATCATTCAAGAAATCAGAAATAATTACATTGTCATTATAGGGTCCGAAGTCCACAATACACAGTACGAAGTATAGTTTCGCTATGTCCATATGTCTGTCTGTCTGTCTGCCTCTAATCTTACTTACTCGTAGAAATCATTCGAACAATCGACGACTTTGGCGACTTCGTAAACTTAGCATAGCAACACCCAGACCCGAGACAAATACTTGCAGATCATACAAACATTTGTATGATCCTTTTGATATACGGATCTTTGAAAATAACTAGTTAAAATGTGTTACAGTACCCTATGTAGCGCGTATATCCCGAGCCAGTTTGACTTCCCAAGACCTCACGCACCTGAATGCCACAGATGATGTAAGCACGATGCCGCAAGCCTGCCCGCCGGCTCAGAACTAGTAGCAGGTGTATAATTAGCCTGTATCGAACATGTAATGACGCCGACGTTAATTGCTGCACCGATTCAAATATATCTCACGCAAGTGCATCGACCGCTTTAGAATTGCATTTGAGCGTTGGGAATCTAATCATAGTTTTGAACTGAAGCTCAAAACAGCCTCGCAGATGTGCTCAGAGCTCTAGATCGATTTAGACCCAGATAGTCAAAAAACAAAAGGGGTGGGTGGTTCTCAAAAACAGAACACTCACTAGTACATTCTCGGCCTATTATAGGGCGACTCTAGATTTGTTAGCTATTTGGGCAATCTGTTCTCGAGGAAGTTTGAAAATATCATTGGAAGAGTTTAAATATAAGTCCAAACAAGCCAAATGCATCCACGTAAAAGCTTCCTAATTTTCCCTCAAAACGGGATATTTACCATGATATATGAATTTTACTACTTTCCGATATTTCGAGTTAATCTCTCGATCATGGCGCATGCAACTGTGCTGTGTTTTGTTTTTGAGACAACCCACTTCTCAAAAACATAAGTTATAAAAGTTATAAAGCTTCCAATGTCAGAGAGGATAAGAAAACATTAAATAGATGGACAAATATTTAGTACTATTCCGCCAATCTATTCCCAAAGACATGATGCAGACGCTTGCACCTCACTCCCGCAATTGAAAAGCCATGCAAAGCGTTAGTAGTAAAAAAAGCCAAGCAAACACAATCCACACATGCAACCTCCAAAATAATCTTTTCCGCATAGTCACGCCTGAATCAATTATCTAGAAAGGATAACAATGACTGTGGTCAAATCCAAAAGAAATTCAACACCATCATAACACGATGGTGTTGAATTGGTTGGTAACATAGGTTGGTCAGCCTGTTAAAATAAAATAATGTAATATGGAGCTTACATTATTATTTTTATAGTTTACAAATCAGGCTGTTACTAGATTATGTCTAGTCCTTACTAGTAAGAACTTATCTATGGTCTTGTGATCGAAATACATGACATAGATAAAATAAATTAACAAAATAATATTCTAGCCCCAAACTAAGCATAGCATGTATTATGGTGACCAGCGGGCCTAGCACGGCACGAGGAGAAATAGTCTTTCCCCCGTTTTTATCCACCTGTGGTGGACAGGTGGTGGTGTATTTCCACTGACAGGTGGATAAAAAGGTGGAAAGACTATTTCTCCTCGTGCCGTGCTAGGCCCGCAGATGACTGAAAGAATGATTATATATGTTTTAAATATATACTTATGATACCTTATCACACGCAGATACAAATGAAAGACCTATGTTTTTCACATTTTTTTTTGTCCTGGGAGGGAATCGAACCCTCAACCACAGCGCAGAATGCAGAGCTACTACCAACTGAGCTGAGAGGCTAGTCAGCTGAGATGAAGGAGATGGACTGAAATTTGAGACTTAATGTTGATTAACACAATTTTTATGGCTCTGAATTCACAAGGAACCTTGTTAGTTTCATCATGTCCGTCTTTTGTACAGACGGACATGGCAAAACTTATCCCATTTATGCCATTGATCACAAATGTCGGAAGACCAGTGGGCCAAACTGACCACGGAGTGGTGCTTTGATACGGTACGACGACGTCGCGGCAGACCGCGGACCAGGTGGAGGGACGAGCTCACCAAGTTCCGCGCCGACTAGACCATCTTAGCGCGGGAGAGAATGAATGGAGAGAATGAGGCCTTTGCCTAGCAGTGGGACAGTGTGGGCTGATAATAAATAATAAATAAATAAATCACAAATTTGATAAGAGATAATTAAGCTCAAAGTCGCTAACGTTTGCAAGTACGGTAGTCCATTGTGTTGTCTTGGTACGTGATAAGTACCTACTGAATCAAAAATATCCATGGAGTAAATCATAATTACATTTATTTTAAAATAATTACAGAAACGTACAGAATAATATGAAATTCATTTGAAACAGTTGATTACGCTGGGCCAGATAGAAGCCAGCTCTTGGGTGACGCGATGTTACTACCAGACGTGAAATAATTCTCATTGAGTATTTATAATGTAGGTACTAAGTTTCCAGGCAGAGGAAACATTAGAAGGTTAACCATGAAAGTCAAATAGCATCAGCTTATCGCGAGTGAGTTTTACAAAGATTTCCAAAGTGCCATTAACATCCCGTGGGAGTGACGTGGCTATAAATCAAACGGCAATTTCGTTCGACGCTATCTACTCTCGCTCCGGTTGACCTACACTCGTAAAATATGAGTTTCGTTCATACCCAGCCTCTAGACAAGTGACGGACGAAGAATGGAACGAAAAATAATTAACGTAATTTGCTTATGAAAGTTCAGTGCGCTGTGTTTTTGTACTGATAAATATACCGATTAATTCCAGTATTACACATGCTTATACAGTTAACTATACCTACAATACTTGAACTACTTAAGCAATGATGATCTCTGTTGCGCAGTAGGCCAGGCCCCGGCTGGGACGCATAAGGTTGCGGGTTCGATTCCCCCGCGGTATAAATGTTTGTATGATCTGCAAGTATTTGTCTTAGGTCTTGGTGTATATGAAAAAGTATATGAGCAGTATATCAGTTATATGGTACTCATAAAACTCTTCTAATTTGGGGCCAGATGATGCAGAGTGAAATGTCCGGCATCATTATTATGATTGATAAGGTCTCAGTGATAAGTTAATTACCAAATGAGTGCATGGTATAGTTCAAATATATAATTATTTTGATTAACCTCGTTTTGTTCTTTATACTTTCGGAAAATTATAAAATGTTTTAGCATCGATAGTTTTTGGAAAAAATACTTACTTATACTTACTCTGCTTTACTGTACCTGATTTAGTAAATTTAATTTAAATAGGTACTTATTCAAAATACTAAATTAGGAATTTTACCTATTATCAAAATGTAAATTTTTATTGACGCATTTGGTGAATTTTATTTATTGCTACAGTAGTTTCATAAGAATGGAACTGTTTTCTTTTTCTTTTTAGTTTGTCTCTAGTTATGTCAAACCAGTGTGGTGAAAGGATTAAAGTGCATCTCAGAGGTTCCTTTAGTACGCTATTTCTCAGATCGGTGAACGATATGGCTTTAATTAATTATGCGCTTTTCGCAGGACTTCTCTAGCGGGGCTGGCTTTTCAAAGCCAACAAAAGGAAAATGCTTTGTAATTTTCGCGGAAAAAGCTAATTTAACAGAACTTTTTCGGATTCCTTCCCAGTAACTATAATTATTTTATTTTCCGCGTAGATTTCAAAGTCAAAGAGTAAAATCCTTCACATGGGAAAATTCGCAAAATTCACATTCGATTTAAATAAACAAATATTGGTGGACGTTTCACACAACACCATTTAATCACAAAACTAAGAAAAACTTCAGTAGTTACTTGATTATATTTACCAAGACCCATTTTTTAACCGACTTTAAAAAAAGAGGAGGTCCTCAATTCGGTGGTTTTTTTAATGTTTGTTACCACGTAACTCCGTCATTTAATAAATAATAATAAATAAATAATCCCGGACATTTCACACAGCATCATCTGGCCCCAAAGTAAGCAGAGCTTGTGTTATGGATACCACATGACTGATATACTACTTATATACTTTTTTTTTTGTGATTTGTGATCGGATTAGAAAAAAAAATAATTAAAAGAAAGAATATACTTTCCGATTGTTCCCAAGAAATTCGGCTCGGTTCAGTAGTTGGGTTTTTAAATCAAAATATCTGGAAAAATATGTTTTCCAAGTACACGAAATTTCGTATTTTTATATAAATCAAGTCGGTTTTCTTTTTAGTTTTTAAAGCGTAATTATTAGGGTACCGTATCTCAAAAATAAAAACAGAACCCCTATGTGACCCTCACTTTCTTCTCCGTCCCTCCGTCCATCTGTCTGTCAGTCTGTATGTCAAGTACGTTTTTTTCTGGAAAACCCTGTACGTTTTCCTGAAAAAAAAGGTCAAACTGAAATGACTATAGAATACTAAGGTCTGCGATCCCTTGAAGCTGTAGAAAAATCAAGCTTCTAAGTCAACGCAATCAAAAAATACGGCCTAAATACGGTCATTTATGCCGCATACTTCGAACTCGTCTGTAAGTTAAAACCTATGTCAAGAAGCAACGTCTCTCCGCACATGGAAATGACAAAAACCGAAAATCGTTTAAATGTAATTATATCACACAAAAAAAAAACAAAATCAACGTTCAGTGATTTCATAGTTTATGTATAACTATATAATTACTAATAGTATCCGATTATAAAATAAATGTGAAGAAATTCTATATAATGTTTCAGGAATTACATGATCTGATTCCACCATCTCCTTTTCACACCAGGACAAGCAGACGTACCGCTCAATACCATCTATACCTTATCAACCTACCACCCTTACGAACAAAGCGCTTTGCTTCCACATTTATAATGCGTACAGCTAAGGATTGGAATGCTTTGCCGTCGTCTGTATTTCCTGAAAACTACAATCTCGGTCTCTTCAAGTCTCGAGTAAATAGGTGTTAGGTGGTTCTCGAATATTCAATCGCACCTAAGTAGTTTATTCGTCAATATTTACTACTTGTTGAAGTAATTGGGATAAAAGGAGGCTTACTTAATAGCTTCCCAGATATCGGAATTTCAAAGTGTTTTAATAATTTTTCGTAAAAACTGTTCGTACAAGCCATTTGTTTCGCAAGGCAGCGGCATACAAATGAAGCAATAGACAGCCGCCATATAAATGAGTCTAAACAAAAAACCGTAATTAAAAACCCCTTCCAAAGCGTCAAAGAGTAGTTGAATAGACACGCAGCGCGAGTTCTTCCTATTATAATAATATATATTTATTCAGATAACTAAGATCCATTGCACATACAATCAAATTAAAAGAAAAATAAAACATTGATCAATACACAGTAATATAAATTAAATTGAATGACAAAAACTTATTATAAAGGACACGTAGGGCGCTTCTATAATAAGCTTCCTGAAAATGCTACTAAACTACCTATTAAGAAATTTAAAGCATACATAAAAGGCAGTCTTTTGAAGAAAGCTTATTATAATATAAATGACTATATTATTGATAAGAATGCATGGTTAACCGACACACTTGAAAAATATAAACTTTCATAGTATTTCGTAGCTAAGGTAGTTATAAGATGGATGATATAAAAAAGCGCTAGAACCAAGACGAGTATCTTGCCAATTCTTCTCGGGCTTGGGTTAGGATGAATTGGCACCTAAATTCACCTAGTATGTAAGACGTTTCAAAGTGATCCTTGTGATTGTATTGAATAAAGTACCTTTTGACTTGACTTTGACTTTAACCACATGACCTCACATGATGACCACATGACCACATGACCTAGATACTTAAATTGGGACACCCTCGCTACCTCGCTTCTTCCAAGGTGAACTGGTAGAATTTAGCTGAAGGGGCGGCTGCCTGCTGTGAAGACTATCATTTCGCTTTTCTTAATGTTATATTTGAGCCCATGCCTTTTAGCATAGTCTTCACAAACACACAACAGCCTCCTCAACGCACACACCGACGGGCTCAGCAGCACCATGTCATCCGCGTAGCTAATATTGTTGATCATTTGGCCATCAACAGAGCACCATGCTGCATGCATGCTGCTCAGCTCGCCAATGACCTCGTCCACTTACAGGCAGAAAAGCCTAAGTGAAGTTATTCCCCTGCCGCACTCCACATTCCAACCTATCAACTAATGCACGATGTCCAAAAAAAACACTTATATTTCGCCATGCAATTGGTTTTTTACATTTACATTTGAGAGCTCGGTACCTCAAATGTAAAATAGTAACTCTAGGCATTGTGTCTAACTCATTGGGAATAGATTGGCGGAATAGTACTAAACATTTATCCATCCGTTTAATGTTTTATCACAAGGTCTTCGAAAAAGGTCGAAGATGTCTGATCTGTACAACAAGGGTCTTTACTCTTTGTCCTGTCCATGTACGTTTAATGAGACAGTTTAAACAATTATTCAACTAACAAAGGAGTCCGTTGTTTTTCATACGTCACCTGTCCCCGGGGTGGTAATTAACGCTGATTACTGTAATTACACAATTTTTGCTGACGTGTCGTCATCTAACCACCCAACTGTAGTTACAACCTGGTTTTAATTTTCACTTTAATGAGGATCTATACTATTTAGTTTTTTTTTTTATGAAATTTGGGCTGTTGCATGCGCCATGATCACGGAAGAAACTGAAGTTTTTAGAAATATCCCCATTATAGTGAAAAATATAACTTTTGTAATTATCATGGTTTTGAACATAATTTTCACATATTGATATGTGAGTTTTTCTGCTTCCCGGATATCTCGGCACATCTCGGTAGCATGCGCCATGACCGCCAGTTTATCTCGTGATTATGACGCATGCAACTGTGCCGAAATATCGGGAAGCAGAAATAAACATACAAGTCATGAGAAATAAACATACATGTCGTTTTGAGTGAAAATTATAACTATGATAGTTTAAAAGGATCATCATGTCCATCTTTTGATGGAAATAACTGTTTAAATGGCCTGTACGCATCTATATAAGTTATGAAAAACTATTTATATAGAAAACCAACAGCGAAATTTCATCAAAATCGGTTTAGTAGTTTGGTTTTTTAATGCAAATAACTGAAAAAAATATGTCATCCAAGTAAACGAAATTTCTATATTTTGCTTCCTTGTGACTTTCCAGTGGTATTAATAAACTTGAAAAAAAGGAGGAGGTTCTCAATTCGAATGTATTTTTATGGGCTGACATTTTCTATGTATAATATGTTTGTGTTTACAAAAAAAAAGTATATAAGTAGTTAGTACACTAAAAAGGCACACGATGGCATTCGTGTTGCCTATAAGAATATCTATAGGCAGCTTAGGGGATTAGATCGATATTGCAGCGCCTCGGGTATGTACCAGAGGCGTGAATAGATTCATTTAACGCCATCCAGAGGAGCCGGGTGGCCAAATTCATGTCCAGGGTCGACAGGTGTAAGAACTCCATTATTGCAAGTTTAGCTGATAGGGTCTTCTTGACCAATATGTATAGACGATGGGTGCAAATCACATCCTAATAGGTATAGGAGAAACCTAATTATTATTATTTTTTATTCTAATTTTTGACTTTATCTTATATTATGTGTTTTTATTTATACTAAGATAGGTTACTTTAATATGGATCTTGTGTCTGAATAAAGAATATTATTATTATTATTATATCAGTCATGTGGTACCCATAACACATGCTCTGCTTACTTTGGGGCCAGATGATGCTGTGTGAAATGTCCGGCATTATTATTGTTATTATTATATAGGTACAAATTATACGTATTTGTCTCTGGTCTGGATTTTTCTATGTACAATATCTATATATTCATAGAAATATAAAAAAAAGTATATCAATCATGTGGTACCCATAACACATGCTCTGCTTACTTTGGGGCCACATGATGTTGTGGGAAATGTCTGGGATTATTATTATTTAATTAATGTCAACACGCAAAATATCACTAAATTTATCAAAAAATAAGTATTAATATTAGATTATTATATAATTTATCTAAATAAATAAATTATAAATAATCCCGGATATATCCCGGACACAGAAATGACTATTATGAAAATACTAATTTAAATTTTCACGTGTCAAGATTATAATTGCCCAATTCGAAATTATCACATATCAAGATTATCCGACACAGCGCAATTATAAATGAGATTGTTAATTTACTATGCAAAATAAACGGAACACAACCCATGCATATAAGCCATGTAAACATTTTGACAAGATTCATAACCCCAGTTCAAAGCAGGTAATTAAAATTTATTACAAAAGATATACCGAAATATAAAGTCGTGTTTACATGCACCGCTAACGAACTTCTTATTTGGTGTACAAGTTACATGTTATGCTGTGAGGAATAGGTGGGGAGCACGCGACTGCAGTTAAATAAGGAAGTGGGCACACTGTGAGGTTAATTTATGAACATTAAAATAGTGTTGGGGTTTTATTGCGAATTCACAAGCAAAGGATTGTAAAACTGTATTGACGACCTCTATGACGCAGTGGGCCAAGGTCCGGTTAGACGCAGAAGGTGGCGGGTTCCATCCGGCTGCGACTAATGTTTGTATGATCTGCGTGTATTTTTGTCTCGGGGTCTGGGTGTGTCAATAATAATTATGATAATAATGCTGGACATTTTACACTGCATTATCTATCCCCAAAATAAGCAGAGCTTGTGTTATGGGTACCACATGACTGATATACTTTTTTATATTTCTGTGAATATATAGATATTGTACATAAAAAAATCCAGACCAGAGACAAATACGTATAATATGTACCTATACAGGGTTACAGGAAAAGTCGTGCTAGATCCGTTAAGGGCGTGGAGTACCCATCATTTCTGACTTATTATACTATGAAATACCCTACCCTAAACTTAACCCTTTTCGAGATATTCGACTTTTAATTTTTTTATTGAAAACTGCCGATTTTTAGGCTACTAAATTTAATTTTGTTTATTTTGTGTGTTTTATTATTATTATTATTGCATTTTTACATGTGTAATAAGATGCTTTAGGACGTAAGTCATTAAAATAGTGCATAAGTTAATTAAATAGGCCGTAGTAGACAAGTGAAAGTTAAGATATAAAAAAAAAGATTATAAAGTTTATTTTTCTCTATGGGATATCTAAAAAAAATATTATGGCAGTTGTTCGGCAGATGTTTTAAAATATCTACGTTGTATAATAATAATAATAATAATGCCAGACATTTCACACAGCATCATCTGGTCCCAAAGTAAGCAGAGCTTGTGTTATGGGTACCACATGACTGATATAGTACTTAATTACGTTTTTTTTTTAGTAAATACAACATATTATACATATAAATACCCAGACCCGAGACATACTATATAATATGTATTATGAGTTTTATATATATATGTATATACGTGTACACGTATAATTTCTATATATAATAAGTATGTATATATACAAAAAAAAATTGTAGTATATAAGTCATGTGGTACCCATAACAAAAGCTCTGCTTCCTTTGAGGCCAGATGATACTGTGTGAAATGTCTGGCATTATTTATTTATTATTATATTGGACAGTTAAAAAACGGGGGCCTAGTTTGGCTGCTTTCGTGGAGTGTATTGATGAGCCCCATATCGGAGCAGGACGGTCCCCAACCCATCGGGGATCCCCACTATGCTTGTAGCAGGGCACAGCGGTGCTTTGTCTCAGACACCAGTCATCATCATCATTGTTAGCCTGTATGAGCACTAATGGCACCATTAGTAGCTAGCCTACAGATCCTAAAGTAGTGGATTTAAAATCGGTCGTGCACCAAGGGATTCTTCTACTTGAAAAATGTAAATACCAGTACTCTCAAACGCTGAAGGAAAACATCGTGAGGAAACTGGCATTTCATAGAACCTAAAAGGTTCTAACATGTGCCAAGTGTCAGGGCAATGTGAAATAAGATTACAGACGCCATAAACAAAAAGAAGAAGTACAAGATGATTTTTTAATCTCGTTGTAAGCTCTATAAAACTGTTCAGAAAAAATAGCGCGGTACCATTTTGGCATTCAGATTAACCAAATCCTAGCCATATCCAAACCTTTACCAAAACCAATCCGTTCAATGGTAATTACGTTGACAAATAGCCTGATTGCCCTACAGGTGGTCCCATTTAAATTTTATCGAAATCGGGCGAGCGGTTTTTATAAAATCAACAAAAATCTAAAAAAAATATATATCGCTGATATTTTTAGATACATGAAGTCGGTTTTCTTTTTAGTTTTTAAAACGTAAATATTTTTATCATAATGTCTTGTTGGGTGACAACTTGTCACTGACAAGCGTAAACCCGGTGTTTTGCCAGAAATAAACTTAATAAGCGTTGCTTTATTCCGTGTGAACGCTCCCTTATAAGAACATACTTAGTCAAAGGTCGAAATTGACTGATCAATGATCATACATTACATTACGTAGCAAATGTACCTACTGCACGACATTTTCCCCACGCAACATTGAAACTTATTACTTCGGAGTAAGACTTGTTTTTGCGCCAGAGCGCTGAGCGCGTGCTCGTTCCTTCCGATAAACGACGTTGGGTAAATATAAATCACAATTTTATCGAACTTTTCATGTATTGTTTAAGGATTTTCCGATAAACTCATAAATAATGTTTGAATTACATTTAAATGTTGGCTCATATTTTTATCTTGGTAGATAAAATCGTTAACTCGAGCGGCAACGAGCGGACCGCGGATCAAACTCACCCTGATGAAGATTCTCTAGATGAAACGAAACAGTGTTGGTGACTCCATCGACAAAATAATACGTGAGTAAAACCCGTGTTAATCAAAATGTTTGGTAGATGAAAGTTCATACGAGATAATCTTATCGAAAATCAAGTTTTGCGATTGCCTTTAATTTCAAATGTGTTTGAAGTTCAAACTATGCAATCAACAAAATAAATACAAGTTAATTTTCAACTTATTGATATTTGAACAAGGATCGTTATCGAAAGACGATGGAAATTGATTTAAGTAATGTTACGACTTAGCTTTGGAGTATTTGCACAATTATCCTTATTAAACCCCGAAGAAAATAGATGTGTTATATGTTTCATGTGTGTATCTGTGTGTCTCATGTAGTGTAGAAAGAAACAGGGAGTTCGATGAAAAATATAGCGATTTGTGGATAAAACTGCGGGCGATGGAAAAAAGCGTTAGTGCGTGTTACCGAAAACTCGCCAACCGCAAAAAAATCTCGCAATAATATTCGCCGCGGAGTAATCAAAGCCTTAAACGAAAAGTATCATGCTTTTGTACCAAAAAGTACGTACCTATCGATTTTACAAGACGAATCTTTTTTTTCTTTTGTTCTTTTCTGCAATCAGTCTTCTTACTATGAGCAGGTTTTTAGATGGGAGCCTGGTTTGTGGAATATTTGCTCCGGTTCACTTGATTTCTCCTTTTATTAACCGACTTCACACAAGGAGGTGGTTCTCAATCCTTCGGAATCTATGAATCTATTTTTTTACACATGAAGTCGGTTTTCTTTTTACTTTTTAAAACGTAATAACTTGTGCTCCATCCTGTTCCATGATATGTCTCTGCAATATTTTAGGATAGTTGATAGAAGACAGCTGTGGACGTGGTATGGGTGTGCATAAGGCGTCCCTTGTATTCCTGTATTGGGTATTATATAATTTTTCCTTGTATTATATAATTTTTTCTTTTTCTTCTTAAATAATGGCATGTGTCATAATAATGTCAATTTAGCCAGTGTCAAGTGTTCATTACTGTTTAGTATGTCACAAAGTCGTATCTTGTCGTTCGTCATTTGTTATTTTCTATTAAATGGTGCCTTTCATATAAAATAACTACGGAATATTTTTGCTCGAATCACAAAGAAACACAAAGCTTTTATTACAATTATTCACACTCTAGCTCTATTTAAATAAATACACCAAAATTACTAACATAATAACGTTTTAAAAACTAAAAAGACAACCGACTTCATGTACCTATAAAAAAATATCATCGATGTATACAATTTTTAGATTTTTGTTGGTTTTTGAAAAACCGTTAGACCGATTTCGATAAAATTTTAATGGGACCTGGGAAGTATATACCCTTTGAAACAAAAAAAGAACTTTTTAATTCGGTTCAGGCGTCCTTAAATAATCGCTGAACATAAAAAAAAAAAAAAAAAAAAGATTCTGACGAATTGAGAACTCCTCCTTTTTTGCAGTCGGTTAAAAATCGGAAATAACTCGAGCAAAATATAAAATAAGAACGCAATGTTCAACGACCAACAATAATCATATAATTTGTTCGGTGACAATGTTGACTTGCAAAATATTTTCTAGACTAGACTTTATAACGTCAAGAACTAGTGCTTATCGCCTTGTCAAACATACAAAAGTAAGGCGTGGACTCAATGAACGTCAAACGCTTTGCATTGAAACATTCAATTGTATTGAGTTACGGCAGGTCTTTGAGTGGGCGGTGATAAGTGGCATGCCTCACAAAGGTTCTCGGAGTGATTCTAATCGAGCTATGCCAACACAGGTATGAACACGTCACACCTGCTCGTCGGCTATTGCCTTTGTTTACTGTGGTGAGACATAGATTTAAGTAGGTCGCGTCCAGAGTGGGAAAAATTATAAACTAGCTTGAATTTGTAATTACGAGTAGTTTGCTAAATTCTATTAAATATCTATTACGACCTCTGTGGCGCAGTGGGCTTAGGTTCGGCTGAGACGCAAAAGGTTGCGGGTTTGATTTCCGCCGCGGGACAAATGTTTGTATGATCTGATCTGATCTTATATGATATGATCTGCAAGTATTTGTCTCGGGTCTGGGTGTTTCTATGTAAAATATGTATGTATTTACAAAAAAAAGTAAATAAGTAGTATATCAGTCACGTGGTACAACAAGCTCTGCTTACTTTGGGGCCAGATGATGCTGTGTGAAATGTCCGGTATAATTATTATTATTATTACATTATAATATTGCCTTTTTCAAATTATCATTCATTCACCTGATTTTCGAAAGTGTTGGTATTATTGTTCATTTCAGTTCCGTTTCCATTAAAATTAGGATTTGACTAATTTTTTTATTTTTTTATTTTCAGATATTACAAAATTTATTTACAAAATAATTACAGAAATGCACAAAATAATATACAATAATATAAAATACACGTGAAACCGTTGAGCTATCTTTGATTTGACTTGGTATTTTAAAATGTCATGAAAGCGGAAATGCAGACGTTGCCAATGATTTCCGGGGCGTCTGGACAAAGGTTTTGTGATACATCTTGCTTTTTTAATTCGGTCAGCTATTTTTGGGAATTGGTAATAGCAAGTGAACAAAAGATTGGTCTGTTACCGCGTTATTCTGTTATTAAGGTAATCGTTTTTGTGAATTAGTTTATATAATTGAACACTTTATACACAACACAGTAGGTGAAGCTCACAGCTGATGAATTCTCCTTCCATATTTCTCTTTCTCTCGTCTTACACGCACACACTGTTGGCATGGGTTGGTACCATCTGACCGCTAACTCTACCACCGCGCGCGCTCATTGGTCAAATACACATATTGCAGAAAAGCGAGAGGAAAGATATTACATTTCAAAAACATTAGGAACCAAGCAGTACTTGATTGTTCTATATTTTCGTTTATTCTCTCTATATGCCAAATAAACGATTAATTTATTGATTATTCTAGGCTTGGTTGCAAGAGAGGCTTAAATTGACTGAAAATCTAAAACGATACTTATGATTTTATTTTTAAAACTAATGATTGGGTCTTGATTGTGTCATTATTGTTGCTATTTTATAAGTTTGTTATTTATTGTGGAATATAATTTGAGTGTAAAAGTCTCCTTATAAATATGTACTTATAACAATTTTGAGTGCTATCTCTCGAGATTTCAAACCTTGTTCTTATTGTTCTTTATTTCGTGATCATTGTTATTATTACTCTCCAGTAAGATCTAAATTATGAAATGACTTTGCGGTCTAGATTTGAATAATGAATTCGATGAGATTGATATTTCTATTCCAATGATCATAATGAGATTTCTAGTTGATTGTCAGCTCAAAAGCAATTATGAAATTCATGAAGCGCCACCGGTCTAATCCTATAGAGCACCAGAGCCTCGAACGCCCAATTTCATCAACAGCTTACCTTATAAGTGTCCCGTAAATTTTGTTTATGGGACAGTTTTCTGTTCTATGGGGCACTTTGTCACTTTTGTACAAAATGGAAACTAAAATAATTACGTTTTATAAACTAAAAAGAAAACCGACTTCATTGAATATAAAAAATATGTATACAATATTAGAATTTTTTAAAAATTGCTCTACCGATTTCGCCCTTTGAAACAACAAAAATATTTTTTCAAATCGGCTTATGAGTGAACATCGGTGAACATACATAAAAAAAAAGATTCCGACGAATTGAGAACCTCCTCCTTTTTTGAAGTCGGTTAATAGGTTTTAGCAGAATTACTTTTATAGGTACCGTGAACGAAACCGTAGAAGCAGCCTACCTGGGCACATAATTTTTTGACCATACCAAATGGTCCTTAGTTATCATGTCATAATAATGTTAATGCCATCAAAAACATCACTTGTAAAAAAAACAAGTCTTGCGCAACTCAGTTCTTCTACCGTAAAAGGTTGTGAGATCCATGTAATACCAAACCAAGTCGTTTATTTTTTTTAGTCCCTTCTTAAGGGACCTTCTGTCTTAAGTTATTACGTAATTACCTAACCTAACAACATCTTATAGTAACCTTGTCAATAATAAAAATCTTTTATGTTTTTAACCGACTTTATCAAAAAGGAGGAGGTTCTTTTATTTATGTTCACCGATTACTCGAAAATGGCTGAACCGATTTGGAAAATTATTTTTTTGTTTGAAAGGGTATACTTCACAGGTGGTCTCATTTAAGTTTTACCAAAATCGGTCGAGCTGAAAAATCAACGAAAATCTAAAAATTTTATACAACGATGATGTTTTCGTGTACTTAGATACCTCGCTGTCTCATTGGAGCGATGCGTTAATTTGGCCTAACCATATTATGTAATATACAAAATACATCTACTTTCCACTAAAAATGTATTATAGGCTCAAATTTCATTCAATGAAGTCGGTTTTCTTTTTAGTATTTAAAACGTAATTATATTATCAATAAATAGATTGACTGCCACGTTTTGCCACTATTTGTTTTTATTTAGCAATAAAATAACCTTAGAAATAATAGGGATTAGATAAACAATAATAATTTTATTACATACCTTTGCTCAAATAGCGATATTTTGATAAATTTTGGTATAGAGATAGATGAGACCTTGGAGAAGGACATAGGAACTTTTTTGTAGGTACCACGCGTGCGAAGCCGCGGGCAGCAGCTAGTTATATATATTTTTACCTAATATTATTTATTTTGAATTTCAAACTATGTTAATAATTTACGTGTATGTTTTTCGCCCGTGAACCGGTCAAGATCTAGTCTGAAAACCAGCGCTACTTTCTTAGGAGAGTAGCATCAACGCTGAGATTGAACCTGTTTGGACATACCACACACAGGGAAAGGACTAAATTTTTTCGAACCACAGTTAGTATAACTACTATTGGTGTACAATTATACTTTGTTATTTTATTGAATTGTACTCTGTGTTTTCTTTTTTTGTTTCTTTACTTACCTTCTTACCTCATTGTTCTATATAATTTATACCACACCTACTGAGAAACTTTCCCATTACTTTTCCAAATATAACTTAGAAAGTACCTACATAATTTCAGGCCTACTAAAATGCGGAATGGAATTTCATTTCTAACGCGTTTAGCGGGAGAGAAAAGTGTATGGAAATCCATTTCTAACGAGTTATTTCTTAAAAATGTATTCATAGATCAGCCGGTAGCTATGGTTATTTTCATTACAGGTCAAACACAAAGATTTTCCTCCAAGTCCGCCAAATGATTTATTCCTCTTCCGATTTCACACAATATTTTGAAAAAAGAACCCACGTAATAAAGGCATGCGCGAGAATTTCTTCGAATTTTGAATTTGGGTTTGGTAATTTTATTTTCTTTCAACTAAGTAGTAATGTTATCATCTTATCATTAATCACTACAAAACCGATCACAAAGGACGTATTTTTTGCTTAGAACCAAAACAGTGCAGTATTGTTATATGAAATCTCATTATTGCACTGTTTTTTACTTTTTATTTAGATATAAATTTACCACAGAGGTTTAATATCTCCCATTAAGTTTAATATAAAATGTTTAAATGTTTTCATTAGATCTGAGATACTGGCTGATAATAAAAATCGACTGAATAAAACCGACTTGGCGAAAAAAAAACAAATGGCACGCATTTTGTACCATTGTAGGTAAAACTTTGATTCTTCATATTTTTAGTTTGAGTAGGTATATTTTATCACAATAGGTAGATTGGTAGTTGAAAGAAAAGTAAATTACGCATTTTGCTAAAGAGAGTAATTAATGCACTCGTGTTAATTCAGTGCCCTCGCTTACGCTCGGGCAACAAACACAACGTGCATTAAAACGTAATTATAACGTTTTCGTGTCGCTTTCGTGTGTTCTTCTCGTACATTAATAAGTAGGTGTAGTACTATGTATCACTCGGGAAAAAGTGCGATTCCTACCTCGTGTGTTTTAAGGCAAATGACACACTCGATAGGAATTGGGCACTTTCTCGCCTAGGTGTTCTATGTACTATTCCTAACTGCTTGTTTCTACTGTATTTTCAATTTCCGTGTGTGTATAAATATTTATTCTATTTGCCAAATAAATATTTATTGTATTCTATTCTATTCTAATTGTGTCAGGGCGAATCTTAATCAGTGTTTAGGCAGTAAGAACGAAATAAGAATATATTAAGAATTCCGTTCATAAGAAAAGCCGATAATGTTTTATGTAAATTAAAATTTTGCTCTGAGACAGTCAGAGTTTTTACAAGCATTGAAACGTCAAAGTTGCTATGATATTTAAATAACACTTTTAGGATCTTGTAAATAACTTGTCTCGTCGCTTGCTCACACTTGACCGATATAATATGGGTGAAGGAATAATAAAAGGGTAAATCAAGAACCCTTGGAGTTGAATGAATGATAACATTCTCTTTGACCGAGTCTTAGCTAATCAGGGCATTAGAGCTCTTATTAATTTGCGTAGAATTTACGTAGACTTTATGTATTTTGTTGCATTTTGTTTTGGGTAGCATTTAAACGTGTGACTGAAAATTAAAATGTTAAGTGACAAAAATAATTAATTTGGGTTATTTTATTACTAAGTGAGCTACTGACTGCGAGTGATGAGAAATCAACAGAACAGCAACATTCATTTGAGTTACTTAAAATACAAATGAGAAGCATAATATTTGAGCGACCTAATATTTGTTTGAGTGTCAACGTTACGTCCTGCATTTTTTTTTATTTGCAAATGAATTATTTATAGTGAGCGGCATTTTATCTCAAATGAAATGTTTCGAATAGAAAAATCACTTTGAAAAATACTATACCTAACCTAACAACCTAAAATAAATTGAAAAAATCGTCTTTAGCTTATTATTGAAGTTGCCCTCTCTGTATTTTTAGTCGCTCACTTAGTAATTTAGTCGCACGCCTAAAACTTTAATATCCAAAATGGATTATTCACAAAATCACAACCCACTTTTTGTTATCTCGTTCTGGATTTTATTATTAGTTAATACTCGGTAATATTCGTTAATCAGTCGCTAAATATTTGTATAATCAATCGTTTTATTATGATTTTTTTTGTACTATTGTATAATTTATAAAATTATACTCTAATAACAATCTAGCCTTAGTAGGCCAATGAGTAATTTAACTCTGTCTTATTTTTACAAAGCAAACTATGTCCAAGAATGTGTTTAATAGCACTTTTCTTACTGTCTCTAGTTAAGGGGCTGACATTTTGTTCATGTGTTCTTTATATATGGTATGGTAAATTTTTAAACTTATATTGTTATAACTCAAACGGCTTGGTTGGTTTAAGTCTTCTCACTATGTCCGTGTTATCGAGGAGCTGGATTACCACGACGTTCACCTGATGATGAAGTTTGTGGTCATGAGCTACTGCGAACTTTTTAATAACTATGTCTATTTTGTTTCATGCTACCTTTATTAATTCGACTTTAAATAATACGGTAAAATACGAAAATCGCCCTTAAGAGGGTTACAGTACCTATCTGCCTACCTACTTTTTTCAACTACGAGTATTAACTATTACAGTATGTAACATGCTCTAGCGAAAAGATAAGTTGGATTGAAGGACAATAAACATGGTAATGAAAAATCTCTCCATACATATACGAGTACGTCGTCACAATCAGGTATGTTTAAATTTTGCAAAAAAACATTATGTAATATAACTATAAATTTACTGTTTTCTGATTTTTTCCTTTACATGTACTGTAAAAACTTCTCGCCAAATTGTATGATTCTAGGTCAACTGGAAGTTCCCACCCCATAGGTTTTGACTCACTTACGATTGTCAACATATTATGCTGCATAATATACCGTATTTAAGATAAGTAAATAATGCTGAAAATTTCACACAGTATCATCTAGCCCCAAAGTAAGCAGAGCTTGTGTTATGGGAACCACATGATATATGTGTAAACACATAGAAAAATTCACAGATAAATATTAATATATTATTATAAGTTAAATATTCGCAGATCATACAAACATTTGTCACGATGCGGGAATGGATATCGTAACCTTCTGTGTCTCAGGCAGGTCCACCAACACCATAGAGGTCAAATATAAAATATAGGCCACATTTTTTGATTGCGTTCACTTAGAAGCTAAATTTTTTTACTCCAAGGACTATAGATCTAAATATTTGATATTAGTTGCAATTTGATACCACCTCGCGTTCCTGAGGAAAAGGGTCTTGACAGACATACAGACAGACAGAAGGACAACCAAGTGATCCTCAACGGGTTTTTTTCCCTTTAAGGTACGGAACCCTTAATTAATTAGAAATGAATTAATGAATTAGAAAAAAAACCTTAAACAAACTTGCTCAGTCAGCTCAGTTGGTAGTAGCTCTGCCTTCTGCGCTGTAGATTGGGGAATCGATTCCCTTCTAACATAGGTGTATGTTCTGTGTCTGTGTTACAAAATAGGTTGTACTTCGTTGTGTATTGTATTGTAGTCGCATGATGTGTAACATCTGACATCTCACCTTGGTAATAAGCAACATTCACATTTATATCCTGAATTAGTTTATATAACAGCACACATTACAAACAACACTGTAGGTTAAGCACACAGCTGATGCGTTCTCTTACTCCATTTCCCTTTCTCTTACTTGTCATACACACGCACAATATTGGCTGATAGTACCAACCTCTCCGAAAATGAGTTGGTACCATCTAACGTCCAACTCTACCACCGCGCTCATTTGTCAAATCAATTACTAGTGCGCGCTTCTCCGGCTTAAAGTTACACACTTTCGTCCCTTTTCATGAAATCACACCCATAGATTGCAGGGAAATCGGGGGAAAGATGTCACAGATCTAAAAATTGTTCAAAGCTAAAATAAATATTATCTGATCTTACCTACCTAGGTATGATAAAAAAGAAAATATACTTTTGCTCTCAGACTGATTATCATAGAAAGTGATGGTTCAACGGACACGCCCGAATACAACATGAATAATTTTTGAATTTAATAAATCCATCACTTTTGTTCTAGTCTGAAATCGATATGTCTGGCGCCGTTTACGACAATGTTTAGAGTATTCTTTGTCCGTCAGAACAATCTTCTTCATCTTCGTTAATGACATGTGTCATAATGTAAATTTAGCCAGTGTCAAGTGTTTATAGTATATCACAAAGTCGAATCTTGTCAATCGTCATTTGTTATCCCTACTAAGATTATAAATGCGAAAGTTACTCTGTTCTAAAGTTACGATTTCACGCCTAAACCGCTAAACCGATTTTGATTAATTTTGGTATAGAGATATATGGGATCTTGGAGAAGAACATAGGCTACTTTTTATGTAGGTACCACGCGAAGCTGCTAGTTTTATATAAAATGGTGCCTATATAAAATAACTATGGATTATTCTTGTTCGAATCACATTGAAACACAAAGCTTTAATTACAATTATACACAACTCAATAACTTTAGCTATATGTAAATAAAAACACAAAATCGCTACTAATATTATTAATGCGAAAGTAATTCTGTCTGTCTGTTTGTTACGTTTTCACGCCTAAACGGCTGAAACGATTTTGATGAATTTTGGTATAGAGATGTATGGGACCTTGGAGAAGGACAAAGGCTACTTTTTACTTGGAACATTGTCCTTCCTTGCTAGAGAGGAGGGCGCTGACTCTGCCACACAGTTTCTAACTTTTGCAGTTGTCAATGTTTTCACTCGTTTCTTTTGTGTTACATTGTTAATGGTTCCAAATAAATATTTTTGATTGAGTTTTTTTTTATATAGATACCATGCGTGCGAAGCCGCGGTCAGTAGCTAGTTACTAATAAAACCGGAAATAACTTAAGAAAAATAAATTAAAAAAGAGCGCAATGTTTGCTTTGCAAGACGACTAAAAATAATCCGTCAGTATGATCAAACCAACCTTAGCAAAACGTTTAGATTCTATTACTTTACTTATGATATACACGGGCTGTACTCATCGCGGATCAAACTCACCCTGATGAAGATTCTCTAGATGAATCGAAACAGTGTCGGTGCCTCCATCGACAAAATGATACGTGAGTAAAGCCCGTGCTTATCAAAATGTCTCATAACTTCTGTCAAAAGTTAATCACTGTTTAAAATAGTGTCATCCCTTTTTGTAAGATAGTGAGAAATAGTGACATGGGCGAATCTTACACAGTGTTAGGTAGAGTTCAAATTGAGAGGCGTTTATTTGTAAGGCTGTTAATGTTTAGACACATTTAGCATTTGACATCGTATTTGTATTAATTAAATAAATAAGTAAGTGTTTATATAAACTAGTGGTCGCCCACTGGTCGAAATTGGAACATAGTTAATTAAAAATTAATGTATTTTTTATCAATAATAAAAACAAATATTAGCATTCTGCACTCCTTCCCTATATAAACTATGAGTGTGCGAAATTGCATACCTACTCCTCCGACCGCGCAATTTTCGTAAAAAGGGGTACAAAGTTTCTGCTTCACGTATTAATATATAGATATACATACCCATTTTATAAATTTGAAACAGTCTCGTCTGTTTTTCATTTAGCATTTTACCTTTCACGGCTGAAAAGATCTATGAAATTTGTTATGGAAATAGATTGTATCTTGGGGACGAAAATATTTCGTTACCACTAAGCATAAGATATACAAGATATATCTTAGGTATTTATACAGTTTCAAAGATACTATTTATTGAAACGCAAAAAGTTGATTCTCACGCTTTTTTCGTCGCCTCGTAAAAATAACTTACAAATATTTTAAAATAAGCTATTTTTGTTGGTAGCATCAAACCTTTAGAAGTAATGAAAGCCTCCATCCCTGCGTCCTTTAAAACTAGGTCAACACGGCGATTCAAGGGCATCCCTCTCGACAAAGGGAGGGTTTTTGCTTAACACGAAAAGTGAAATCATGCCTAAGAAACAAATATTTTTCATGTTAAAAGGCTCCAATTTAAATTCAAAATTTTCTGCTAACCTATCCTACGTACTTAGGTTCGGTGCCTACGCATTGTTTAATTAATTAGCTCAACTGCCGGAGAAATTATTCGAGCCACCTCAAGCATTCAATTTCTGACAGTTCTGAACTTTCAAAGGTTATGTTATTAGGGTTCCGTAGTCCACAAGGAACCTAAGAAATGTTTTACTATGTCCGTCTGGTTGTCTGTCTGCCCGCCCCTAAGCAGAAACTATTAGCCTTCTCGTGATAAAATTTACACAGTAATATGTGCAGAAGTACCTCCCCCACATGTAAAGTAGGGTTGATTTTATTTTTATTTTACTACCTATTCGTGAGGCACATCGTTGGATAGGTATTTCAATGATATGAGGAGGTTTCATAAACCGTTTTTCGATACAGATATTCTTTTGATAAATATTAATTTGGGTGCCTAAAATGTTTTCAGAATTGTAGCATTATGATATTATAAAAATATCATGGCTACAGATTATGAGCCTAACTTGTCAAACTTTAAAGAAATCTTTACGGACCTGATTACTAATTTAAAGAAACCTGATTACTAGTCATTACGATTTTCTGGTAGAAATCGTTACGACGATAAGATTGCCGATTGCAGGACACTATTAATTTATGTATATGCACTTCTTCGTATAATGCAATTTTTTATTTATAGTGTTCTCAATAAAGTGTTCATTATTATTGTTACTATCCTCACGCTCTTGGCTAATTAATTTTGAAAATTTGGTAATAGTACATACGCGTTCTTTAATTAAGTAGCTCAAATGCGGAGAAATAACTCAAACCACCTCAAGCATTGGATTTTTGACAGTTCTGAATTAACTCTCAAAGTTGGTTTTTGTTTTATTAAAAGAAGAATCAAACAAAATTCGTTGTTTTGTTATATTTTACCTATTTACAATATCTGCCTTACAAAAGTTCTTTCGGTCAAAGGCAATATGATCATACACTCCCAGTTCTCTACAATGTACTCAATTCCAAAATTAAAACTTATACACAATACAAACTCGATGTTTTACATTGTGAAGAACTGGCTAGTGTTAAGATTATAAAATTAGAGGGACTTTTTGATGAAATTGTTTGACACGAGCATACCTACACTAACCTACACACCTACATACAATGTATTATTACTCAGTAAGACTCAGCGGTTAGTACAGCGCGTGCAAAATGCATGTTGTCGATTTCAATCTGTTTTAATGTCCCCCCTAGGAATCACATTACTCCTTTCTTAAACAATGCCGCTATGCTCAATATGGACACTCGCAGAGAACTCCATTTAGCTGGACTCGTCTTTGACGTTCTTAAGATAAAAAACCGGATTACTTGCACACGAAGATTAAGTTTGCAAATCAAAACTCTAACAAAGAACTTAGGTCTATAAGGTCAGCACTACTATCACAGTCATAAAACAGCGGCATTTAAGGGTAGTTTACAATATTTGGCGACGAAGTGTTGGAATAATATCCCCCCACCCATAAGAAATCTCAATACAAAGTACACCTTTAAATCTAAATTCAAAACGTATCTTCCTGAAAAACAAACACAAGGCATTCCAAAACACTTCGTTCGCCGACTATAGGTAATCTGCCGTCTAAGTTCTTGCACAACTTACACATTACTTAATACACTCGCCTTTAACTTCCACATGCACGTGGGCCTCTTTTGTTAACCAGATTCTTAAAAGACTGCTGCTATCAGAGGAGACCACACTCAGACTACACGACACGAATACAAATTCATTCTGCCACTCATACACACACGCACACACACTTTTTGTACGCCTCTTCACTCATACACCCTCGAACTGTAGGTACACCAAATGTTGTATTGCGCTCGTTTTCGGCTCGTCATCTCGAGGGTAATAGCTGAAAATCCGTGTTTGCTTCTTAAGCAATATTATCGCAGAGCTATGACATTTTTGATATCGCACACGGACTTTTAGTTTTAAGTATCTAGTGTCTAACCTAAAGTTTTATGTGTTTACCATTATGTACATTGGTACCATTGATTGTGCTGGTTTATCAAATAAATGTTCTATCTATCTATCTACCTACATACATACACACCCTGTGTGATTATCCATTAGTCGCACATCGAGATAAATAAACCCTATTTTATGGAGTACTTTGGTAATTTAGTATCAGATGTATTTCCTATCAATGAGTTTTACACTACTTAGACAGTAGACTGTCAAAAAGGAGTGTACAATTTTGTATATTTTTGTAAAAGGTTAACCTAGTAAGTATGTTTAAGTAAGTCCTACTTTTTAATTGCAAGTGCCTTTTCAAATGTATTTATTATCTTTTCATATTTAGGGTTAATTGTTAATTACTATGTACTCTATTGCACTGACTTGGTATGATACACATTAGGGAAGTTACTGGTTTCCATTATTTATGTTACTTACAAAAAATATTTATGAAATAAAAAAAATTGTATTTTGTAACATTAATTAAAAAATAAATACAGCTTACCTTAGGTCTAGCACGTAATAATGAATTAATACGCGCGGTTTACACCGCACTATTCTAAAGTATGTAATTTTCCACGCGCTCTTTTCACGCTATCGCGTGCGCTTATGTCTAATTCCATGTTCCACATCATAGTACGAAAAAATCGCAGATTAATCAGCAATGCGATCTAGGCCTTCGTTTTTAGGTAACGTAATGATACCTATCAATAATGATGGATATGCCTGTTCAATGCTCATGCTCATGCTCACCCATGTTTATGTATTCGATGCGAAATGCCGGTTAGCCTGCGCAGACTAATTTCTATGCAAATCTAAATAGAAGCCAGGTTACAACCAGGCACATCTACATCTACTATCCTCATACAGACTATTTATTATTCTGTGCTTTTGACGTAGTAACTGATAACTAGCTGTGGTCTACGGTGCTGCTTAGTAAGCTACGCTTTGATTGGGGACCAGCTGGTCGGACGGTTGGTCTGAAGTCCGAACCTTATAAGATATAGGAAATATTACGCTAATGCATTTACATAAAGTACAATTTGATGATAAATAGTTGAACAATTACTGTGAATAGTCAATTCGCAGTAAGTCGCTTTTACCTTCTGTGAATTGAAAGTTACCTGCAATCTAATAGGTAGCAATCTACCTAACCTAGGTACATACCTATTTCACTTCAGGTACTTAATTTATATTACTTATAATAAAAAAACGAGCGAGTAGTCACATAATTATGATATGTAACATCTGACCTTGGTAATAAGCAACATTAATATTATATTATATTAATATTATATGCTAGATTCACTAGCATGTAAGATTTTATTGATTTTATTGAATAAAGATTTATTGAATTAAATTATGGTGAATAAGTTTATACACAACACTGTAAATTAAGCGCACAGCTAAAGCGTTCACCTTCTCTGTTTCCCTATCTTATCAGTCATCACATACACGCAAACACTGTTGGCAGACAGTACCAACCTCTTGGAAAATGGGTAGGTACGATCTGGCGGCCAAATCAACACCGCGTGCGCTCATTTGTAAAATCAAAAAGCACCTGCTTCTCTGGCTTCCTGTTACACACTTCCGTCTCTTTTTACGAAATCATTCCGACAGGTTGCAGGAAAGTGAGAAGAAAGATGTAACACATTAAAATGTTTATAAAAACCCTTACAGTTAATATTTTCGTGTATTTAGTTACGCGAAAAAAACCATAGATAATCGGACACAAAATAATATTTATACACAACCAGTGATACTAAAATCTCATCTTAACAATATAATCAAACTTCCAGTAGACAACCACACCCATGCATTATTCAAAGGAACAACAATGTCAAATTTCCCCTTATCTACCGTCTGAAAGCGTCCTAACTTACACCATTTAGTTTCATACATGTTATAATATTACACAAAGCTTTGAGCTCATACAGCTCCGTGTATTGTACGATACTACACTACCGCGTTGTAGACATGAATACAGTATTTCAACTTCCTACGATCGTCCTCGTAGCAGTCTACGGCGTAGACTCACACAACGTGAATACCTAGTTATAATGAGTGCAACATTTTAAAGTGTTCCGTCGTTTCAGCGGTCTACGGCGTAAACTCACACAACGTGTATAGTTATAATGAGTGCAATAGTTATAGGTGTTCTGTCGATTCACTGAAGTTCCGTTCGGTGACATTAATGTTAATTTTTCAATCATGCAGACGGTTGCGGGTTGGATTCCCGCCGCGGTACAAATGTTTGCATGATCTACAAGTATTTGTCTCGGGTCTGAGTGTTTCTATGTATAATATGTATGTATTTACAAAAAGAAGTACTTAAATCAGTAGTATTTAGTGTAGTAATAGTTTGACGACCTCTGTAGCGCAGTGGGCTTAGGTCCGCCTGAGACGCAGAAGGTTGCGGGTTCGATTCCCGCCGCGGGACAAATGTTTGTATGATCTGCAAGTATTTGTCTCGGGTCTGGGTATTTCTATGTAAAAGTATAATAAGTAGTATATCAGTCATGTTGGTACTATTATTTATTTTATAGTATATCAGCCATGGTACCCATAACAAAAGCTCTGCTTACTTTGGGGCCAGATGATGTTGTATGCAATGTCTGTGATCATTATTATTTTTTTATTATATAAGGTACAAAATGTAATGGTTCACGAGACTTCTGATAGGGAACTAACTAGAAAAAAGTTTTCAAAATTACCTTTGACCAAATACATTATAGATGTACATAAAATTCCGTAAGATTATTCGTTTTGTAATTTTTAGAAGTAGCTCTTTTAAACTATGTGTTATTCGTGTTAATTCATGGTTTATCGGGTAATATGAGTCTGTCAGAGGGTACTTTTCCGTTTCGATGGAAGGTCGCATCGGTCTGTCCGGTTCATAAGGGAGGTCCAAAGCACTTGATTGTCAACTACAGGCCGATTTCACTTTTGAGTGCATTCTCAAAATTACTGGAAAAGATTGTCAATCTACGTCTTACTAGTTTTCTCGAGTCTCGCAGTCTTATTTCTGACAGACAGTTTGGTTTTCGAAGGGGACGATGTACTGAAGATGCAGTGTCGTTGCTAACATCTAATGTTTCGGCGCATCTTGATGTGGGCCAGTGCTGTGTGGGAGTCTTCCTGGATTTAGCTAAGGCCTTTGACACCGTCTCCGTTCCCATTCTTTTAAAAAATCTTGAATCTTTGGGTATCAGAGGAATTCCTCTTGATTGGTTTACGAGTTACTTGATGGAACGGAGTCAGTGTGTGCGAGTCTCTGACGTATTTAGTGACGTACCTAAAACTATACACTTTGACGTACCACAGGGAAGTATTTTTTGTATTTTTCCAACCCTATTTAACTTGTATTTTAATGATGTTCATGAACTTCCCATTGATAATGCTGAGATCGTATGTTATGCAGACGACACTGCATTAGTATTTCACGGGTCCTCCTGGCAAAATGTTTCGAATGCAGCTGAAATGGAAATGTCCCAAGTAAACATATGGCTCCAGCAAAATCTTCTAACACTAAATACCAGGAAGACCATGTATGTCTGTTTCCACAAGACATCCGCCTTAGCACCTTCCACAGAAATGAAAATAAGTGAATCTTTATTTTCATTTCTGTGGAAGGTGCTGAGGCGGATGTCTTGTGGAAACAGACATACATCGTCTTCCTGGTATTTAGTGTTGGCGCATGTTCCTGTAATGTTTCAAACCCATGTTATTGTGACACCTTAACTAGAACAAGAGTCACGAGATATTTAGGTATTTTAATCGATGAAAATCTTTCGTTTAAACATCACCTGGAGGCCTTATCAGCAAGAACACGGAAGGTCGTTAACATAATGCGAAATTTAAGAGAGGTTGCCGATGTGGAGATTTTGAGATCAGTCTACTTTGCGCTGTGTCAGTCTCTTTTGCTGTACTGTGTCACCATTTGGGGCAGTGCTGCCAAATCACACCTTCTTCAAGTCGTGAGCACAGCGCTCAGTTCTCAAAGTCATGCTTTGGAAGCCATATAGATTCCCAACTGTAGATGGAAGTTACAAGTGTTCGGCAGCTGTTTATTTTGAGGACTTCTATCATGGCCCATAAAAGAGATATTAAATACATTAACAATCAATTACTAATAAAAAGAAGAAATTATAGAATTATAGATTGCCAACTCCGCCATGTAAAACATCTTTTGCTCAACGTTTTGGTAAATTTATAAAATCGCATGTGTATAATAGTGTAGTTAAACACTGTGATATTAAAGATAAATCTGTTTTTGAGGCAAAGGGAATAATTAGTAAATGGCTTTTAATGCTCTCTTACGACGCTACAGAACATCTGCTACGTATACTAAAATGATGCACTTTTATTATGATACCTATAATGTACCTATATACCTATAACTATTCATGATCATTGTTTTTGTTACTGGTTAGAATTAGAAATTGACAATGTATCATAAATATGTCTCTTTTTGTTTTCACATTTGTTATTTTGTTGTTATGTGTGTGAGTATGTGAATATAGTGTCGCAGTTTGTGTGGTTTGCTAAAATGTAACTTTACCGATAATGTAATTTGTCCATTATTATCTTTTGCATTCATATTTGTCTATGATATTGTAATTGTATGATAGATAATTTGTGTGAATTGCTAGCTAACCGAGGTTACTGACAATTTAGGTAGAAGGTCGAGCAGCATCAAAGTGCATTTAAACATTGTATATGCTATCATAAGAATGCTGAAATAAATATTTTTTTCATTTTTCATTTTTTTCAATATTAGCCGTATTTAATAAATAAATTGTTATTTCTTAGCACAAGTATAGACAATTGAATTACATATAAATGTATGAGTATTACGTTGCTTTGCGATTCCACGACGAGGAAACAAAGAAAATTCGAGACGCCCATTCCGTGATATCGTTTAAAATAGACGAATGACGATCGTCTGAGACTTTGTGACAATATTATAACAAAACAATCAGTTGACAATACAAACATTTTGCCATAAAGACATGTCGTTATAGGAAGAGAAGAAGAAGAAAAATTGGTAGTCTTTCCATGTTCGACATGACACTGGGAGAGGTGACGCCAGCTACGTCATATCTAAGGCTAAAACCTGTGAAAGAGAAACACGGAAGGCATTACAGCTTTAGTGTGGAGTCATCTCATCCTGTGACGTATTTATTTGTCGAACGGTAGAGTCTTATCTACCCAATATTGTCCAAAAGGTGGACGTGGGTAATGAAAGATCTTCAGGATTATTTATCGATATATATTCACATATTGTGGGGTACCACATGGTTCGATACTGGGCCCTTTTTTATTCGTAATTTACGTTAACGATTTGCCTTTTCTTGTAAAATATATTTGTGACATAGTTTGACGATACTTCGTTGGTAAATTAAAGTTGATAGAGTTAAACCAACATTTGCAATAACGTAAATTTATATTTCTCAGTTCTTAACTGGTTCACTGTAAATAATCTTATAAACTGATGCTGAATGCTTATAAATGCTGAAAAACCTAAAATTTAATTTATAATTTTCACTCAAAACTGGATATTTACCATGATATGTGAGTTTTTCTGCTTCCCGATATTTCGGCACATATCATGAGATAAACTGTCTTGTTTTATGGCGTTTATCGCGTGATCATGGCGCATGCAACTCAGCCGACTCTCGTATCATGGTAAATATCCCATTTTGAGTCAACAGTATGTTCAAAACCATGATAGTTTTAAAATGTGCATTAAATTTATTTGCCAAATGTAATACATAGCCCGACAAACATTTAAATTCATGAAGATTGAATGAATTAATCTTATAGATTCAGTAATTTCACTAAGTCGTAATATTGATCCAAAGCTACAGTGAGATCCAAATATTGAAACACTTTCTGATAGGCTTAGTTTCGCTGCATTATGCAGTTCACATGATACGATGGCTTACTGATGAAGCTACAGTTGCTAGTTTATTTGAGCTACTTCCATAGTGTTATGTCATATGGCATTATTCTTTAGGTAATAGCAGCTGATATTCAAGTAACGTTTGTTCTTCAAAAAAGGGTTGATTGTTTCATTTACAAAAAGAAACCGTGATAGTCTTTGAGAGAAATATTTAAATAAATGAATATTCTCACACTAGATTCAAAATATGTGTATTAAAATGTATTAAACTCTCATAAAAATATAGTACATGGATGACTGGTATAAAACACGGATAAAACGACATTTTCTAAAAATGAAACGTAGCAAGATCGATTTATCGCCCCCGATACCCTCTGCATACTAAATTTCATGAAAATCGTTGGAGCAATATATATACATTATATCTACATATATACAAGAATTGCTCGTTTAAAGGTATTAAAAATAGTGAACTTCATATGATCAATACTAGTAACAGAAACAAATTATACTTTTCGATTTTTGAGTTTCGATAATGATACGTGCAAGTCGTGTGTTGCCTGATATAGCAAGCTCTGGAGTTGTACTTCTGCTTTAAAACGTTGTTGGTAGGTAAAGCATGAAACAAGCAAATTCTCCCCGAGCGTACATGATAAGTACCTAAATAACTATGAATAAATTACGAAATAGGTACACGTTCTCTTCGGCGGTAACATTAATTAGCACAATAGGAAAATAGGTGCACTAAAATTCGTGTCATACTTTAACTGATATAAATTTAAGGCTTCGCGATGAATAAACGTGTAAGTATAACCAACCGTATGTCTAGATAATACCAATTCACAAATATATGAAATAAATATGAGTAGGAAGTACTTAAAAACCCACATGAAATCATTAAGTAATTTCTAGTATGTGCGTAGTAAGGAATAAAATTGACGTGATTACGAAGGAGTATAAATATACCCTGATATTTGCTTTGATCATGTATGAAGAACTCTGTGGCGATGTAGGCGAAGGCTCGCCTGCGACGTAAAATATTGTGAGTTTATTTCTAACCGTGGGACAATGTGTGTATGATCTACAAATATTTGTCTAGTCTGGGTGTTTTTCTATTGTACTCGTATTTACAAAAAAATGTATTTTAGTCATGTGGTTCCCATTACACAGGCTTTGCTTACTTTGGGGCTAGATGATGAGGTATGGATGTCCAGCATTATTTATTTTTATAAATATTTGCAAGGGCGTGCCTTCTTATATATATAAATAAACCCAAACAAACATACTTTTAAAGCCAATTTGCTTACAAAACGCATTGCAGAGACCTCAGAAAAATACTTGCAAGAGTTATTTGACATGCAATTTAATGGCGAGACCTTACCTACACACCGCATCAGCGCGACAATACCATACAAAGATCCAGGGACGGGTTCAGATCAAACAAGGTGCGAAATATATAAGTAACTAGGTATATTCTTCTTACTCTTATGGAATCACCAGTTATTTGGAACTAGTGTGGTGAAAGATTTAAACTACGCCTTAGAGGCTCCTTTCATGCTCTGTGCACATTTTTATGTTTAACAACTTGCCTGTCTCGTCTCGTTACTAGCATAGCACACATTTTTCGAACAGAAAGATCCAATGGTGCATGACCGGATTCGAACCCACGATTTTAGGATCGGAAGGCGGAGCCACTAGATAGATAGATAGATAACTCTTTATTGTTATACCACACAGAAAAATACAATAGTAGATTGTTGCACCGAACAAAGTGAGTCATTAGTGCACGAGTGTTATGTTGGTGCCCGAGCGGTAGCGAGGGCACTAAATTAACACGAGTGCATTAATTACTCTCCTTAGCGAGGTGCGTA
This sequence comes from Lampropteryx suffumata, assembly GCA_948098915.1. NCBI lineage: Eukaryota > Metazoa > Arthropoda > Insecta > Lepidoptera > Geometridae > Lampropteryx > Lampropteryx suffumata. Next base: position 13,709,692 of record OX402557.1, on the reverse strand, counting down.
ATTTACTTTTCTTTCAACTACCAATCTAAGTAACTGCCGTGATAAAATACAAAATGTTTACTCAAAATAAAAATCAAGTTATTAATTAATTAATTCATTTCTCATCAACATTTAAAACTTACAATTATTAAATGTGCAGTTATTAAAAGTAAAATTTGCACTTTTACTTGGAACATTGATTCTTGTATTTGTGTGGTTTATTTGTGAATAATAATTATTATCATCAGAATCAGACGATACAGGTAGACGCGGGCTCAATTTCAAATCATTTCGATGAGAAGTAGACGGACGTGGTGATGTTGATCGATGCAAATGAATTGATTCCGTTATGTTTTGAGTGATTTTACTTTTATTTTGTACCGATTCCTCTATGTAACCTTCTGCTACTTGGTCCGATTTCCATCCACCATGATGCTTGAGCGTAGTCAAATTAGCACCGGAGTCAGCTAGCAGCGATGCTGACGTTCGGCGGAAACAATGCGCAGTTTAGGCTTCCGGGCTTTGTAGCTTCAGATAACTAGCAATTTCATAAGGCAATTTTCCAAATTTGTTTCTGCCGATGGCTTGTTTTGAGCATTTGTCATTCTTGTAATTTAAGAAAAAACGATTTGTGTTTATAGAGCTTGGACGCAGCGCCATGTATTTCTGCACTACATTTAAAAAATCGTCGCGTATTACAAATTGACGGTCTTTCTTTGTTTTCGTGTTCATAAGTTTAATTAGCAGCATCTGGTTGTGTGTTTCGATGTTTTCAATTGTGATATTCATTAATTCAGAGCTTCTGCAAGCACCGTTTATACCGAAAATAAGAGCAACTGTAAAAAAGATTAAAATTCGACGTTACACACAATTTATAGGCATTTAATTATATTAATGACCTGTATATACATTGTTTAGGGCAAGTGTTGAGTAGAAATACATTGCCGGGTAATTAGAATAACTTAAAACATGTCGCAAGTACTTACTCAACTTAGCCGACCATGTACTTCTATTAAACAATTGCACAAAAGAGTGTTTATACCGGTCGTAATGTGTCAACGTCTAGATTATATACTTAAAACTTACCTTTGTTGCTAAATATTTATCGTCACATGCTTCATTCAAAAATGTTTCTATATCCTGAGCTGTGAGCACTTTTGACTTTTTACTCATATACCCATTTGATAGCCGCTTCAGTAGCGATGTTAATTTTGAGTATTCTTTTATATCCACGTTGTGCTTGGTATTAACTGTGCTTTTTAACATTGAATATATAGACCACAATGAAGATGATCTCATTTTTTTGGACATCTCACTGAAATACGTTAAAAACACATTTTGGGACAGTGATTTTACACGTCTTTCGTTTCTCAACATAATAAAATTTTCGTAAGCTTTTAAATATTTATCACGCGACTTTTGCGGTAAAAGGTTATTAATAATTTCATTTGCAGCTGTTTTTATACATTCTGGAGTTGAATTCACATCGCTATCGCTGTATATTTCCATTTTTTTCAGCTTTTCTTGCTAAATACAAATGATCTAATTTTTACAATGGTACTAAATGCGCGTCATTTGTTTTCTTTTTCACCAAGTAGGTTTTATTCAGCTGATTTTTATTATCAGCTGAATAAAACCAAAATATGTTTTTGATCTAATGCAAACTTTTTATATTAATCTTAATGGGAGATATTAAACCTCTGTGGTAAATTTATATTTATCTAAATAAAAAGTAAGAAACAGTGCAATAATGTAAAACAGTGCAATAATGAGATTTCATACAACATTACTGCAATGTTTGGTTCTAAGCAAAAAAGACGTCCTTTGTGATCGGTTTTGTAGTGATTAATGATAACATTACTGCGTAGTTAAAAGAAAAAACAATTATTTTACAATGGGTGGCCTTATCGCTAACAGCGATCTCTGCCAGGCAACCTTTGGATGGATTGGACTATAAATAAACAGATAATTATATTTGGCAAAACACCACACCAACATGCCCCATGTTGGTGTGGTGTTTTGCTATATATAATTCTATACTTACATAATCTTTAAATATAATACTGATATAAATAAATACATACATACATACATAATAGGTGTAATAATAAACATATGAAATCATAAAATCATAGCACAAAAATAGGTAGGTATTTTATATGATATCAACAATACAGTAATGATTAGGTATAACAGTACGACAAATAGTGTTTCATGACCATATTCTTGAAGATGGGGAGAGACTTTAGCGGACAGCCTGCACTGTAAACGACTTTCCATAGAAGGTAGAGAAGTGAACAGGAATTTTAAGTTCATGTGTTTCTGAGGAGCGTAAGGATCGAGGGTTAGAGAGATGGAGAAATTCATACCGTTCTTTGAGATAAAAGGGAGTTGAAGAAGAGAACAGAATAATATAGAGAAAATTGAGAATGTGAGCATTCCGGCGAAAACGGATTGAAAACCACTTGAGTTTATTGCGAAATTCAGAAATGTGGTCATATTTGCGCAAACCAAATATGAACCGTATACAGTAATTTTGGAGACGCTCAAGCTTTTAAAGTTGCTCTTCAGTGATGTCAATATAGCAGGCGTCAGCATAATCAAGGATTGGAAGAAGAAGGGATTGTGCAAGCGCAATTTTAGTAGCGGTAGGGAGAAAATTCCGAAGCCTTCTGAGAGAGGCACCAGAAGCAAACACCTTCCGACTGATTTCAGCCAGGTGCGGTCGCCACGAAAGTTGCTTGTCAAAGTGTACGCCTAAGTTTTTGACCGAGTCACTCAGCTGAATGCATTTTCCGTCGAAGATCACAGGAGGGAGATGAAACCAGTAAATTTTTGATATCATTCTGAAGCTGCCTATTACAATGATCTGCGTTTTATCTGGATTGACAGAGAGACTATACGATTTACTCCAGTTCAGAATGCAACGCAAATTATAATTAGTATATTAGTATAATTAATTATAATTAGTAGACTACAGACTCAAAGCTTTATCAGTACGAAGGTACTTCACATTTTAAATTTCACCTTCTAGATACATCCACGGTCAGGGCGGTTCATCAATTCTGTTTATAGGCACTTTCCTCGCCATTGGCAGTATCAACATGCGTCGGGTACGACGTAAAATTTTACGACGTTGACTCATTTGTGACGTCGCATCGTCAGTCATCTTCCTAGTATCCAGTCGTTTCAATTTCATGTCTCCCATTTCTGATTGAGGGTAGAAAGTTAAATTACCTAAGTTTATCAGAACCGATGCGTTTATCGATAGTTTGGAGAGAAATTCTAATACTGAAATTTATATCTAATACTGAGGTCTTCAGTCCGTATTTAGGTCGCATATCAGTATCAAAGAATCAAAACCTATAGGGTACTTCCCGTTTACCTAGAATCATTAAATTTAGCAAGAAGCAAGGTTACAGCACAAGTAAAATTAAAAAAAATGCGCGAGTGTCGTGGAACACTCGGTTGGAACGAAGTTCCTAGCGTTGTATATTATTATTGATAAACGTTTTATATTTTGATTAACAAATAAATGAATTACTAGCGTCTGAATAACAAATAACTAATAAATCTATATTTTTTCGAGATATTTTTTTTTGTATTGATCTAATTCATTCGTTCATTTGTTCATCTAATTAATTCATTCGAATCACTCTATGAACAATTTTCTACACTAAAGAAAGGGTCGTGACGGAAATTCGTGACGGAAAAATCTTACACTTTTTTCGTCTAGCCCCCACCGCCAAGTCAATACCGTGCGATTAGGAACTTCGTTCCAAAAAATAATTACTTACTTATACTTTAAATATTTTTTTAAAAACTTATGTTCGGAGCTTCCATAATTTATGACAGTGTAGTATACTGAGTATACTATGGGATGGGACTAGTAAAATTAACCAATTATAAAAGATCCATGACGCTAAAAAAAGTAGGTAACCTAGGTACGTCACCCTCTCAGAAGCGACTTTTGCAGTTGACCAATTTGTTATTGTATCCGTGGTTTTTTTTTTTTAAATGTATTCTTGTGTGAGAAGTGACTAAACTCAATGTCCAATACTGGGACTATATTGGTTTAACATAATTACGTTTTAAAAACTAAAAAGACAACCGACTTTATGTATATACACAAAGTAGCTACTGTAAAACGTTGAGGAGTTTCCTTGACTGTCCTTCGTCTTCATCATCAGACCCCTAATGACAGCCACAACCCATCTAGGTGTAAAATTCTCATTAATACAAATGAATCAAGCCCAAACACCAGGTAATTGCTGTAAATCGTAGAGGAGTTCCCTCGACTGTCTTTAGGGAGCCTAAAGATAGTCGAGGGAACTCCTCAACGTTCATCAGATTGACTCCAGACTTTAAAATACTTAATGAAAAAAATTAACAGACGCACTAGTCGCCACTACGATTTGCGAAGGTTCCCCTCGATTTCTCTGGGATGCCATCATCAGATCCTAGTTTCCTTATCATCGTACGACCCTTGGGATATCTCCTTTCCAACAAAAAAAGAATCATCAAAATCAGTTCATAAACGACGAAGTTAGCCGCGAACAAACATAAAAAAATACGGTCGAATTGAGTAACCTTCTTTTTTTAGGAGATGTAAAGGCTATGTACCGAGTTACCAATTCATTTTGTAGCAACAATTTGTAAGAGCTTTTAAGACTTGAGGCTATTTTGATCCCGTGAAATGTTTTATCGGTTTTTGTCGAGATTTTGTTTCGGTTTTAAATAATTTTTGGAACGTAAAGGTTTCTGTTTTATATAAAACAGATTTCATATAAAATTGCGACGACCGTCTTACCGATAACAATAGTCAATCAATCTGTCGATCAAAAAAGCGGCACGGCCGTTCCACCGTTTTCTTGAAACAGTTCAGGCCAATCTCGACCTCCTATAACTTCGTTGTAGATAAAACTAGAAGCCGGAATTTTCAGTAACCAAGCAGGCATTGTATAAACACGGTATATTTCATATTTCATTCTATTTGAACGAATAGTTTAAGAATTATAACTAGTCAAAGTTTCTTCATTTTGTCACTCACTCACTCACTGACTGACCGATCATATCAAAACTCAAAACTCATCAAAACTCTAAGGCACTTGTAGCAGACATAGAAGCTTCAAATTTAGAATACAATTAGAGTTTGGTGTATAAGTTAAGGAAAAACTAAAATATTTTACAATTTCGGTCCAGTTTTCTAGATACACCAACTGCATAAATAACTTGACGACCTCTGTGGCGCAGTGGGCTAAGGTCCGGCTGACACGCTGAAGGTTGCGGGTTCGTTTCCCGCCGCGGGACAAATGTTTGTATGATCTACAAGTATTTGTCTCGGGTCTGGGTGTTTCTATGTATAACATGTATGTATTTACAAAAAAAAAGTATATAAGTAGTATATCAGTCATGTGTTACCCATAACCCAAGCTCTGCTTACTTTGAGACCAGATCATCATCTGTGTGAAATGTCCGGCAATATTATTATTATTATTAACATTGTAATCCCATATAATTATATAGGATTACAAAGTTACATTTGCAGTGAATGAATCAGTGTACCTATAAATCTTTACATAATATAAAATGAAGTCGCTTCCGCTGTCAGTTCGCTGAGATCTTTTAAACTAGTCAACGGATTTTTATGCAGTTTTAAGCAATAGATACAGTGATTCAAGAAGAAGGTTTATATATTTAATTTACCGTACTGTTATTAGCTGTAAGTTTCTTAAAATTCTTTAATAAAAATAAAATAAATAAAAATAAAATGTATAATACATATTATAGTACAGAAAAGCCGAAACTTTTAAGATTTCTAAAATGTCGTAACAAACATATTTTTGTGAGCTTAAATCGCAAATGCTGGCTAAACCTTACGAGATAGATCCAATTAATGTACTACGGAATTGTATATCTTAAAAAGATCGATAAAAAAATCCGCGATGGTATTTATTTATCTCCTAAGGATAACCTACAGTAACCATTTTTATTTTTTACATATTACAAAATAAATGTGTTATTTACCAAGCTATTTTATACAACACAGTACATACTTATATCTTATCTAATTAAAAACATTAAATCATTAAATTAAAACTACTCTTAACAGCATTTAATTAAATTGGCAACATAGAAGATATCAGAGATTTAAAAAGCGGAGGCACTCTGTCTGTCTGTCTGGCTCTGTCCAGGAATATTATATGGGAGATGGGAGATGGGAGATGGGAGATGGGAGATGGGAGATGGGAGATGGGAGATGGGAGATGGGAGATGGGAGATGCGAGATGCGAGATGCGAGATGCGAGATGCGAGATGCGAGATGCGAGATGCGAGATGGGAGATGGGAGATGGGAGATGGGAGATGGGAGATGGGAGATGGGAGATGGGAGATGGGAGATGGGAGATGGGAGATGGGAGATGGGAGATGGGAGATGGGAGATGGGAGATGTCAAATTTTTACAATGTATCAAAAGTATGTATTTAAAAATATACATATAAGTATTATTTCAGTCATCTGATCACCATAATACAAGCTATGCGTTGGGGCTAGATGGTCTTGTGTGCATTGTCAACCAATATGATTTGACTCACACCCACGTTTCGCCCATAGCCGTAATACTGTTCGAAAATTCTAAATATTATGAAACTAGAAGTCAAACTTAAAGATACTCTTGTAATAACATGAAATACCTACTATGAAACATATAGCACGTAGCGAAATTTACAAGCGCTAACTTCACCTTCGAAAGTTTACCTTTAAAACATTCGTCTTCAATCTTATCCTGACATCTCAAGAACCCTATTGGGCTAAATCAAAACATGTTTACGTAGGAAACCGTTTACCAGCGTCTACTGAAACATTCGAAGTAGTCAACTCTGGTGTTGTAAACGGGCCGCCCGAATGCCTCCATCGTACCTTTCGTAACTTTTGAAAAGCCGATACTAACATGGCCTCAGAAGAGCTCAGATAATAATTACGTTTTAAAAACGAATAAGAAAACTGACTTCATCGAATATATAAAAAAATACTACCGGATTTAGAACTTCCTCCTTTTTTGAAATCGAGTTTTTTTTTTTTTTTTACGCTTTTTAGTACCTTATAATTTTTCGAAATTCGAAATTACCACTGGAAAGTCACCGGAAAATAAAATACGATATTTCGCTTACCTGGATGATTTCAGCTCTTTTGATTAAAAAACGAAACTACTGAACCGATTTTGATGAAATTTGTGCGGAACCAATTGGAAAGTATATCCTTTCAGATAAACACATATTATTCATTATTATGCGGTAAGAAACATAAAAATCGGATTGAGTTTTTGTTTGAAGTCAGTTAAAAATGCCACTGCGATCACGATACACTGAATACCTAATTATATTTTTAAACTTTCGCGACCAGAATTCATATAGTTGTAGTAGTCAGACCGCGACCTTGGTTACTGCAACCTAACCGAATCGTCGGGAACACATTTATAGGTAATCTATACGTGATACGTGATTATACGTGAAGCAAAAACTTTGTACCCATTTTTACGAAAATTGCGCGGACGGAGGAGTATGAAATTTCGCACACTTATAGATTATATAGAAAAGAAGTATTCATTTTTTTGAAATATGCATAAAAAATACATTAATTATTAATTAATCATGGAATTTCGACCAGTGGGAGACCACTAGTAAAAATAAATACCCGTTAACTACTACAAAAATAAGGTTGCTTAACTTCATTGTTCTTCTAAGAACGATAAGTATCTACCTATTTGATACTGAGAAGAACTAGCAAGTACAGTAATACAATGAAAGCTTGGCGCCTCGGCGACGTTCGTGTTTCCGAATTGACGTGTTGACGAATTAGTATGATCGTGCAACAAATGTCCAGCTCCAGGCTCGTGATAGCTTGTCAGTCACCTGCGATCTTCAAAGGCGGTAGCACGGACGGTTCCAACATTTGGATGTATATAGGTTAATTAATTAAATTAATAGCTCTAGGCATTTTATTGGTTATTTCATCCCATTTTTAAGTCAAAATGCTGTAATTAGTTTTGTTTTCAGAATGGATTTCAAAAATTAAAAAGAGAAATGCTTATTGAGTTAAAATTCTGTGAAATAATATGCAACGTATCTTTATTTCTTTTTATTGAGAAAAGTGCTTTCAAATTTCATGGTTAAAAATATGGTTTATAAGTGTCACTTGAGAATTTCATTTTTAAAAAAAGACTTAAAATAAAATCATTAAGTAATAAATTTGTGATGCGACTGGGTTGTGTAGTTTTTATTTTATTTTACGAACAATAATTATAAAAAAACTATAACTATTTCACGAAAACAGAAAAAAAAATATACATAATTGTTGTAACAGCTTTAGATAAATACCACTTTCGTGTGTTCAATTCCGATGATAGACGAAATTCGCTAAGGCGCTAAGCTTTAATCGTAATACTAGAAGTAGATCCTCCTACTTCTAGTAATATGTACACAAACAGTACGGCAGTAGTTTTATAAACCGGAAGCACTGATGGTAGACTTCCAAAGCACAAATAAGTCTTCTTTCTTTTTTTATTGTATCACTAGCTCTTTCACAAATAAATAAGCGTTGTCTGTGGTCTCCATACATTTTACACCATTTCGACAGATGTCGGCTGCTTTCTACTTAAATGCGGTTCAATGTGGGTCGCCTCGAGTCGAGGATTAGGCAAAATTTAAGTAAAGCGATGATTTAGGGTCACAGGCGGTCGGTGACGTCACACGGCGACCCGCAGAGTTTTATCTGCGCCCGCGGAACCCTAATCCTAATTAATTAGTAGACGGGCTGTAACCTCAGACATAACAATCACGCTTTATTTCGCGAACCGCTGCAAATTGAGCTTTATTTCTGGGGGTTAGAGACCGTAAGGGCTGTGTAAACAGAAAGTCGGTTTAAATGTCGTTTAGGTGCTGTTAGCCAACTAGGCCGGTTCATACATTATTTTTGTAGCCGCCCTAATTTCATTTCGCTAATTGTGTTCTGCTGACCCTTCATGTTCTTTTGAAGAGGGAAATGGGTTATGTGGCACAGGTCTGATTTATGATTTACCACAATCTATGTTTCAGTGTTCGATTCCCGCCACGAGACAAATGTTTGTATGATCTGCAAGTATTTATCCCAGGTCTGGGTGTTTCTATGTATAATATATATGTAAGTATTTAAAAAAAACGTATGTATGTAGTATACAGTCATGTGGTACCCATAACACAAGCTCTTACTTTGGGGCCAGATGATGCTGTGTGAAATTTTCGGCATTATTATTATTAATACATTTTATTTTTCAAACGAATATCTGTACTTATCGAAAAACTGTTCAAGAAACCTTATTAGAATAATGCTTCATGAAAGTGTAGTAAATAAAAAAAGCGGCTAAGTGCGAGTCGGACTCGCCCATGAAGGGTTCCGTAGTAGCAAGTAACATAATATAAAGGTTCTTGTAGTTCGTTGTAACTTTGATCGATGTTATAACAATAGTTTTTTTTTTTAAATTAAGTTATTGATAAGTAAACATTATAATTAGGAACCTAAATGATGGGATTTAGATCTAACTATATGCGAGCCCATATAGGCTTGTGATAGCTAAACAAGCTAATATATATTCCAGTTTGACAAGAAATATTTCCAGAAATATTATCAATTTGTGTGCCTCCTCGCGTAGTTGGACAAGGTGGTAATAACGTCCTGTATTCAACGTTCTGCATGAACGACAGTATACAATTGTCTTTTAAAAAATCTTCGTTGAAGTCTCCATAAAGTTATGTTGGCATATATTATTGTTGTTGCAAAAAACATTTTTAGTTATGAACTCCATGAAAGTTTTGTTTGTACATCTGCGAGATACCGATCAAGCCACGCCGCGCGCGAATTATAATTATTATTTACATAGGCACCTATTACAGATGTATTATTAGAAAATAATGGTTCACGGTTTATGCATAAGGTTTATGTTTATGAAATTAAATGTTTTTTTTTATTTTTATATTTAAGTTGATTGAATGAAAGGTAAATTGCGGTTTACTATTTATGACGTATTAAAAAAAACGACTTACTAGATCTCGTTGAAACCGATTTTCGGTGGAAGTTTGCATGGTAATGTACATCATATATTTTTTTTAGTTTTATCATTCTCTTATTTTAGAAGAAGAAGGGGGGGGGGGGGCACATTTTACCACGAAAAAAAAAATTATTGTTTTTTTTCTATTTTTGTGTGAAAATCTTAATGCAGTTCACAGAATACATCTACTTACCAAGTTTCAACAGTATAGTTCTTATAGTTTCGGAAAAAAGTGGCTGTGACATACGGACGGACAGACAGATAGACAGACAGACAGACAGACATGACGAATCCATAAGGGTTCCGTTTTTTGCCATTTGGCTACGGAACCCTAAAAAACACCGCACTTTACATGTAAGTTAAGAGTAGGTACCCCTTAATAGTACATTGTTATCCTAGGGCTGAAAGCGCAGCAAGGGCGCCAGCAATAGCTTGAAGAACTAAATAAGTCTTTCACCCGAGATAAACACTGTGCTTTTCGAATTAGCTAAAGAAAAAATGTGTGCATTTTATTTTATATAAATCAACAGCTTTGGTGAGATATTTATTTATATAAAATTTATGATAAAATTAGACCAATCAGGGACATCGAGCGGACAGAGAGCGATTAGGGACATCGATATTTGTCTATTTTATTCGGCTGTTACAGGAATATTTTTGGATTGCGCCGGATAATATTTTGAAGTGCTTGGTTGTAGAGTCAGTGGAACGCAGATTTATCATTTCTGTTGACAGCTGTCAGTTGAAAATTTTCCCTAGGGCTGAAAAGTACTACTTTCAACCCGCTCCTCAAGCAACTTCAGGCCTACTTTCTGAATATAAGTAATGAAAAATATTTTTTTCTAAGTTTTTATTTGAAATCTTTGTAGAGGCCACTAATACGTACCACCGTCCAAAAAAATTAATAGCCTGCGTGATAGAGCTCTGACTAAGGGCGGAAAGACAGACAGATATAACGAAAAGGGTTCTGAACTTGTGAACTTCGAAACCTTAAAAATGACATTTCGGTATAGAAAGTTATACAGTTTATAGAAGAAGTTGTATAATTTCTCGGAAGTTTTATAGCCGTCATGCTACGGGTGCTGGAATTAGTATCTTGGCCCGGAAGCTTACGGTAATCAACCTACTTAACACTTTCGTATGAGTCACTAGTCTCTGATCTAGTGATCTAGGCCCTAAGGTCTCTGTCATGCACATCCGACCGTCCGGGTCTTGTGACAGCTATGGTCTCGGGTAACGTCCACTGCGTAAACAGCCATCATGCTGAATCGGGGCCATTTTCCTGCTATACACATGCTTCTTAGTACCATGTGCTTTGTTCTTTACCTGTAGTTTGTGTGTTGTGTGCTAAGAAAGCAAAGCAATTTCTGTCTATGTCATGACGTAACAACTTTTGGAACTGATACATATTATACATATAAAAACCCAGACCCAAAACAAATACTTGCAGATTATCGTCGTCGTCGTTGAACTCTCAGAGCGTTGCTTTACTTCGTTGGTCTGAACAACAACTTCTCTCAACTTCGAATCACTAGTTGTTTCAAATCAATGTGGTGAATGTATTCAAGTACGCCTCAGATGCTTTTTTGGTGGACTTGGCGCATGTATTAATAATTAAATACTTAATGTTGGACATTTCACACGGTTCTATGTACACAAACATAGAGGCTAGATGATTTTTGCAAATATATAAATATTTGACAACTTCTGTGGTGCAGTGGGCTAAGGTCTGGCTGAGACGCAGAAGGTTGCGGGTTCGATTCCCGCCGCGGGACAAATTTTTGTATGATCTGCAAGTATTTGTCTCGGGTCTGGGTGTTTCTATGTATAATATTCTAAGTATATAAGTAGTATATCAGTCATGTGGTACCCATAACACAAGCTCTGCTTACTTTGGGGCCAGATGATGTTGTCGAAATGTCCGGGATTTCGACTCGAGACAAAATGAAAAATGAAATGATTTATTTGCGTGAAATGTGGTACACTTAAATACATAATTAGATTCACACATTTCGCTAGAAAACCCAGCATGCAAAATTTTTTAAAAATTTTTGCAGATCAAACAAACATTGGACCCTTTGCGGGAAACGATGTCACAACCTTCTGCGTCTCAGATGGCGCCTACTGCGCCACAGGGGTCGTCGTAGTAAGACTTCTCAACATCTTCTTACCGTGTTCTTTCGAACCAGTGTGGTGAAAGGAGTAAAGTGCGTCTAAAAGGCTTTTAGGTTCTTCGACATGTCGGTTTCCTCACGATGTTTTCTTACGTTTAAGAGAACTGGAACAGCGCACATACATTTTTCTACCAGGATAACTCATTACTACCACTAGACCACTTAACTAAAGGGCATATATTTGTTTTCTAAAAGTGTGTTACCGTAATTCAACGATTTGCTCGCAGCAAAGAGAAACCCATGCTCCAAGTACAGTTGGTACTTTGTCCAAATGCAGGCGTTGCTATGCATATTGACATAGCCTCACCAACGTGGGCGGAACACTGGTTTAATGACCCCGGAAAAGTATATTTAATAGTCAAAACCATGGAGTAATGAAAGGGAAGCTTCAATTTACTGCCTTTATTGAATACTAACTGACCCGTGCCCATGCCTGTGCCCGTGCTTCGTTGGGCGGTTACAACTTCACAATAAGTATTAAAGTACTAATATGGCTAATAAAAAAAGATAGCTATTCAAATTATTGTAAAAAATACAGAGATTAACAAAGTTACGGATAAATTGATAGATGGCGCTAGCGGCCACCCGCGGCTTCGCTCGCCTTGTCCCCGTTGTTATTCCAAGATAAAATATAGCCTATACCCTAATCCTAATTACTAACTATAAATTCATTTTAAGTTTCGTCCAAATCGGTCTAGCGGTTCTTGAGTTATAAGTGGTTTAACTAACACAACTTACTTATATATATATATATATATATATAGAAAGATTTTATATAGATAACAAAGAACGGCCGTAACGTAACTGCCTGAATGATTCGATGCTTCGATGACTGATGATGATAAATTTTGAAGCATAACGTCGAATGTTTGAATTTGTCTTAAATGCTTTCAGTATTATATTGGGCATAACTCTCTTTGCCTATTGTATAATACCTATATTACGCGCGTCTTCGTCCCCGCGTTTTTAAAATAAAAATATATTAGGATAAAACATTTTGCGTAACTTTGCTTCTATACGACACAATTGTTCATGCGCGCACTATGGCAACTGTCATAATCATAACCTAACAAACCGAACATCGTCAAAGGTTGTATCAAACTGAACTAAAACAAAATAAGGTATTGAATTTATCTTTTTATTTTATAAATATTTGAATATTTTTGATAGTTATTCTGCTATTCGAAGAGGAGACAAATCAACAAATCAAAAATTATGAAATCGGTTCAGCCGTTCTCGAAATATAAAAAGTGTCACAAACACGACTTTGTTTTATCTTTATAAGTATAGTCGTATGGTACCCATAACACAAGCTTTGCTTACTTAGGGGCTAGATTTTATTATTAATATTTTTTCCAATCTGCTGTGCACTTGTGAAATAACTAAAAACAAATAAGGAAACCGCGACTTTGACCAATCACACAATCTCTGACCGAGCGTTGTAAACTTGCCTCAAATTGTCTGAGTTAAGTCAACTTAAAATCCTGCTATACACCGCACAATCAAAGCACACACACTGCGCTTATATACCACGTCCAATGAAGGTATTATATTCGAACCTCAATGGTTAATCTCAGTAGTAAAAACGTATCAATCTGTGTCACAGCTGTATAAGGCATCTGACTATAAATCGCATCGGTTATCATGGTTTATGGCTTAAGTAAAGCTTTCACGGCCAATTTACGTTAGACTGTTATGATTAAACGCATTCTGTTGGGATGGAAACATTGGCGTTGGTGTAATTACTTATTACAAGCCTCATGAGAAGCTTCACAGCTAAATTAGTAGTAGCTCAGCCTTTAGAAGGTTCTGGGTTCGATTCCCTCCCTGCCTCCTCTGTGTCTCGTTGTTGCAAGTATGTATTTACAAGTATATAAAAAGTAACCTATGCCCTTCTTTAAGGTCCCGTCTATCATTATACCAAAATTCATCAAAATCAAAGGATCAGTGCTTTAGGCGTGAAAACACATACAGACATACAGACAGACAGACGGAGTTACTTTCGCATTTATAATATTAGTAGGGATTATATTGGTTATCTGGTTTCAGTAGTACAAGCTATGCTTAATTTGCGGCTAGTGTTGTGTGGATTGTCCATCAATATTTATATTTTTTATTTTTTACAACATAATTTGGGAAGGAAGATACATAATGAAAAATACATACATACAGATACATAGTGGGAACCGTGAACAGACTCACAGACCGCGGATCAAACTCACCCTAATGAAGATTCACTAGATGTATCGCAACAGTGTCGGTGCCTTCATCGACAAAATAATACGAGAGTAAAACCGGTGTTTATCAAAATGAAAAAAAAAGATTTGAATTTATATATTTTTTTTGTTTCGAATCATCTAGAGCAGGGACTCCCTAAGTAATCGATTCTGACCACCAGAGGTTGACAAAATCGAAAACTGATTTTGGGGGTTGACGAGGTCTAAAAACCGACCCCTATTAATTAACACATGATCTTGTTTGATACTTTCAAGATACTGTATAAGTTGTGTTACGTATACCAACTTGCTATAAGAATGACTAATGCCATCAATAACATAACTAGTAAAAAAAAAAATCTCATAACTCAGTTCTTCTACTGTAAAAAGTTGTGAGATCCATGTAATACCAAGTCGGTTAATTTATTCAGTCCCTATTTAAGGGACCTTCTGTCTTAAGTTATTACGTAATTAAATAACCTAACAACTGATAGTGGCCACATCAATATTAAAAATCTTTTATGTTTTAAATAAATAGATTGACTCGGCTCTAATATTGCCTATAATATGTATTACTTGCGATGACCAAGTCAATCTATATTATAGTGGGTGGGCACATTATTCATTAGTGTGTATAGGCGAAAATCCTACCAGCGTTGTAAGTAAGTGCAGGATTATTACCAATTCTGGATCACTATATTTTCAGTCTATTCTCCCATCTCCCATCTCCCATCTCCCATCTCCCATCTCCCATCTCCCATCTCCCATCTCCCATCTCCCATCTCCCATCTCCCATCTCCCATCTCCCATCTCCCATCTCCCATCTCCCATCTCCCATCTCCCATCTCCCATCTCCCATCTCCCATCTCCCATCTCCCATCTCCCATCTCCCATCTCCCATCTCCCATCTCCCATCTCCCATCTCCCATCTCCCATCTCCCATCTCCCATCTCCCATCTCCCATCTCCCATCTCCCATCTCCCATCTCCCATCTCCCATCTCCCATCTCCCATCTCCCATCTCCCATCTCCCATCTCCCATCTCCCATCTCCCATCTACTATCTCCCAGCTCCCAGCTCCCAGCTACCATAAGATCAGCTACCATACCATAACGTTGATGGTATACAAGCGTCCTATAATATATCTTTAATAATGGCGAAGTCGGGGAAACCCCACACAATTGGAAATCAGCTTATTTTACCAGCCATTGCGGAGGTCCTCAACAATGTATTGCAAAAGCCCACACATGATATTATAAAGAGAATGGCTTTGAGGCCGTTATAACACCGTTCAGAGTCGAATAAACGACATAGGTTGACGAATCTACATTACCCAGCAGTAAAGCTCTCTTGTTAGGATATGTTCTATATAATTAATGATGAAAATATGTGCCAAGAACTGCTTTTAGCTACATATGCTACAAAGAATTGATTTTTCAGGCCGTGGAACTTTTTTTACCGAGAAAGCCATTCCATGGAAGAACATTGTTTCTGTTACGACTGATGGTGCACCATCTATGGTTGATCGTCATCGTGGTTTTATAGCTCACTTAAAGTGACAACTGCCTGAGGTACTGGTCATTTACTGCGTGATTCACAGACAGTCTTTACAACTATGTTATAAATGCTATCAACAAGATTTGAAGCAATTCTTTGAACTCCCGGTTATTTGCTCAGCTATGTGAGGAAAACGACAAAGTCTTTACTTGGTTACTTCTGCTCACTGAAGTTTACTGGCTATCAAAAGGCTCTTTCTTAGCAAGATTTTCAGCTATTTTTGATACTTTACATACTACTTTTTGATAAAGGAAAAATTGCGGAAACTGTAAACTATTTGTTACATCATCCAACTATGACTCGATTGTCGTGATGGGTGAAATTTTACTACCTATAGGTTTGTACGGAGCCCTCGGAGCGCGAGTCCGACTCGCACTTGGCCGGATTTATTTTTTTCAAAAAATAATAACCTTATTTTTGATTAAGTATTTTTTATGTAATTTGTATTTATAATTGTTGATAGATATTTACTGAATTTTATGTATATTTATTTTGTTAAATTTTGATGAAAATGAAAATGGTGTCAAGTTGACTCACTTAACCAACCGTAAAGTTTTTTAATTGGTAAGTATTTTGTATTAATAGGAAAAAAACTAGAAATAAGATTTTTTAAGTAATTTGGCTTTGGGAGTCTGAGGTATTCGTTTATTTTTGGAATCCCTGATCTACAGAATCTCCATCAGGGTGAGTTTGATCCGCGGTCCGCTCGTTGCCGCTAGAGTTCACGGTTCGCACCAAGTGAGTAAACCCGTGTTATATACAACTCACGTATAGTACAACTCACGATGTTATTTTGTTTGCACCAAAGTCTTAATTTCGAATTAGCGTAAGATTATCAAAGACACTAGTAAAATTTACTAAATTGACGTATCAAGTCAAAGTCAAGTCAAAAGACACTTTATTCTATACAATCACAAGGATCATTTTAAACCGTTTAACATACTAGGTGAATTTAGGTGCTAATTCGTCCTAACTACGAAAAAATGATGAAAGAGAGCTTATATATACATTTCAAATGTGTCAGTTAACTGTCTGAGGGCAAAGCAACATGAGGCCATGTATTCTTATGAATAATATAGTTATCATTACATAGTATAGAACAAAGTCGCCTCCCGCTGTCTGTCTGTCCCGATGTATGCTTAGATCTTTAAAACTATGCAACGGATTTTGATGCGGTTTTTTTTTAATTGATAGAGTAATTCAAGAGGAAGGCTACTATATTATGCGTGTTTTATAAGTATAAAACACGTATAATATAGTAGAGAAACAGTGATAATTTTAGAGGTTTCTAATGTGGTGTCGTAAATAAACTCCTTTTTTTTCGCTTACTTTGCAAACGCTGGCTGAACCCTACGAGATAGATCAAAATAATGTACCACAGTATTGTACACCTTAAAAAGGTCTACACAAAAGTCCGTTATGGTATATGTCTATCTCTTAGTCTATGTTATTCTCTTAGATAACGTTGTATGTAAATACATTCTGTAGTATATTGAGTATCAGCTTTGCACCCGTGCGAAGCCGGGGCGGGTCGCTAGTTTATATTATAATACGCTTTCTTCAAAAGACTACCCTTTATGTAAGCTTTAAATTTCTTAATAAGTAGATTAGTTCATTTTCAGGAAGCTTGCTATATGTAGAAACGCACCGGGTTCCCCATAAAGGACTTATTTACTTTTTCTAGTCGAAACCTAGGGATGTATTATATTTGTATAATTTGATATTTGTTTCTGTTCCTAGTATTGATGAAGATCACTATTTTACTGAAATCCATCGAATCAATCCATCCATGTGGTTGACGTGTACTATTTAGCTCATGGTTTTAGCCATGCAGTTTGGTGTTGATTAAAACTGCGAAAAATCATCGGAAAATCAATTCAATATAGGAACAAATTAACAATTTCAACCATTTTAAAACTATACATTTTGATAAACACGGGCTTTACTCACGTATTATTTTGTCGATGGAGGCACCGATATTGTTTCGATTCATCTAGAGAATCTTCATCAGGGTGAGTTTGATCCGCGATCCGCTCGTTGCCGCTCGAGTTCACGGTTCACACGAACAACTCACGAAAGTTTTGAGAGTAAAACATTTTAAAACTGTTACTCTAATTTGGACTTTGTTGTAAACTAAATATGGTCGTTTATATAGTAGGAAATTTTAACTAGTCAGGCTAATAAATAGAATAACCAGCATCATCTAGATTACAGCTACTAAGTCTTTCAAATATATATTTAAGTAGGTACAAGAAACGTCTACTCAAATGATGTTCAAATTCGTGAACCAATTAATCCGATCCGACCCCGCCTTTTGATCTTAGGTTCAAATCCGGTGGCACCGTGTAACCGTTTTGTGACCAAAGCTTTGGTTTCGATAGAAGCGGCGATGCTCAGCGGTTGTATTATAACGGATACCCAATAATGTTCATTATTTTTATTTGAATTATGTCTAAAACAGCCTTTTCTGGTAAGTTATTATAATTTATGTTGATTTAATAAAACCGAGCTAGCCTTACAGTAGTCGCATATGATATGTAACATCTGACATCTCACCTTGGTAAAACGCAACATTAACAATACACCCTGAATTGGTTTATCTAACAGCACACTTTATACACAACACTGTAAATTAAGGGCACAGCCGATTCGATCTTCTTCTCTATATCCTTTTCTCTTTCTCGTCATACACACGCACACAGTTGGCTGACAGTACCAACCACTCGGGAAACTGGCTGGTACCATCTGACGGCCAACTCTACCACCGCACGCGCTCATTGGTCAAATCAAAGTATTAGCCGGGGGCCTCCTGTTACACAATTCAGTCTTTTTTCACGAAATCACTTTCACAGATTGCAGGATAGCGGGAGGAAAGATGTTACACATCAATTCAATTCAATTCAATTCATTTATTTGTCAGAATGTAGGTTTACAATAGTTACATCAAAAGTTACCTTGCAATTGCTCGATAGTTTTTGTAATAAAATTAGTGGTATCCTTGTTCATTAACTCGCAGATGGCCAAATTCGCAATCCGAAGGTTCAAATCTATTTAAGGTCGTTAAATCTTAAAAGGTTTAACCCAAAGCAAATACGAGCGCATTAAGAGCCCTAATCTGTGTCCCAAGTCCGAAAGGGTAAATGGTATTTATTTTACAGCCTTCCCAATAAGCCTACTTATCTGCTTAATCCATCGTTTTAGTCTCTGTGTTAAGGAGTATTGAAACTTGGAAGCCAAGTGGGAACCTGCCTTCTGGTGCAAAGGTCATGAGTTCGAATCAGTCAGCGGGCGACGAGGATGTGAACTAATGAGTTGACTTATTACTCCCAATTGTGTCTCCAGGGCCAACAAGGCAGATGTCAACTCGGTCGTTCACGCATAGCTAGATAGATAGATAGATAGATAGATAACTCTTTATTGTTATACCACACAGAAAAATACACAGACAATAATTTTACAATAAAAGGCAATACAATGGGCGGCCTTATCGCTAACAGCGATCCCACTTCTCTTGGAAAAAATTAACTGCAAGTCAAAGTCAAAGATATTTCATTCAATACAATTTCACAATTAAAATTACAATTAAGTCTCCTCGTAAATTATTAATAATTTTACACATACACTAGGTACCCTATACAAGTGGATTTTTCAGACAAGGCTGAGAAGACAGCTACCTTAACCATTATAGCTACAGGGCAACGTAGGACTAGGCTTAACTTTTGACCTGCAATCACAGACTTTGAAAAAAATAGTCTGGAAAATTGATAATATACACAGAAACAATTTTTTATGGCAATCAACTCCGTTTCTAGGGGTGAAAATAACACCCTGCACGAGAATCAGTAAAAAAAATATTAGCTCATCATCATCATCATCATCAGCCGTATCAGTCCACTGCTGGACATAGGCCTATCCCGTGGCACGATTCCCTCCAATTAACTCAATAACCAATATATCGGTACTCCAAGAAAAAAAGGTATGTACTTATTGCTGAAAAACCTAGCAGTCTATAAAAACTACTCGAGTTTCTTGAACGAACCAATCTGTAAAACTTAAACGAATTCCTGGTAGAGGATCTTAAAAAGGCTTCAAAACTTCATGGTTAAAAACTTCATGGTTGCTTTAGAAATATGGCTAGGTATTTATATAGGTAGTATAGTGGGTAGTAGGTATATAAGGTATATAGGTATATAATGTAGAAAACTTGTATTATTTAAACTGTTAGGTACCTATATATATCGGTCACAGCAATCTATGAGCAACCCTCGCATACAAAACCTCATGAGTCATATTAATAAGCCCACTTTCAACAATGACTCATTACCTTGATAATGATAACGTGACACAACCACAATCTTATCAAAGCTCTCTGTCCACCTATATTAAACCTTAGCTTAATGTAAATAAGGGTGGGAATAGCTACATAAGCGAGGGAATTGGAATAAGGGATGCATGGTACGCCGTAGAACTGTCACGCGATCAGTGGCGCCTTTCCCTGTTTTAACTTAATCATAAATAAAATGTAATGCGCCCTACAATCCCCTTTTCCGTCCTTATTTTATTCCTTAGTTTAGATTGAGATAGCAACATTGTTTTTCATGTACAATAGACTCAATTGCCGGCAGTTATTGTGGCACAAGGAATATCTTTTTTTTGTCTATTATGACCGTGCTTTTCTATCCGTATTTCGTCTGCTTACACACACTGCGGCAAAATAAGACTGTGCCACGGCAGCAGGAAAAACTGTAACCAGTTTTATTGTTTTTTATGCAAACGGTTCGGAGGAAAATGGTTATTGGATATTAGGTAAGTGAACGTGTTTGGTGCACGAATATGTAAATCAAACCGAAATGTATTGCCGATGCAGCCACTCTTCATAAACTCATTTTATTGGAGTAGATAGGAACTGTGAAAGCTTTGATAGATTAGATTTAAAGGAGAATGAAACTAAACTCGTAGGTAATTTAAATATCAATAAATATATATTGGTGGACATTTCACACAACATCATCTGGCCCCAAAGTAAGCAGAGCTTGTGTTAAAAGTACCACATGATTGATATACTACTTATATACTTTTCTTGTAAATACTTACGTATTATACATAGAAACATGCAGACCCGAGATAAATACATACTTGCAAACATTTGTCCCGTGGCAGCCAGGCCTTGGCCCACTGCGCTACATTGGTCGTCTACATATCTATGATATCTACATCTATGATACATCTACATATCTATATCTATGTTACTTTATGTTTGTAAGTATACAAATGTTTGACCTAGGAGGGAATGTAATACAGAACCTACAGCGCAGAAAGTAGAACCAATTAAGCTGTGAGGTCAATCTATTATGAGTTTATTACGCCATTGTGAGTTAGCTTGGGCTGAGCTCACTCGAAATTCATCAATGGCTTGATTGACGATTAAAAAATGTGGATCTTCCGACAATTTTCGGTCTCGGAATCTGTAAGAGTTTCACATTTCGGCACACATTTGTTTCTTTTGGTCCAACTTAAATCTGGCTAAAGATAGATGCCCCAGTTAGGTCTTACTAACGGTGGTAAATCCTACCAAGCTTTCCGAAATGGAAACTTACTTGATACCTTTCCAATGACCTTCTATCCTTTTCTCCCGAAATATACGAACTAAAGGATTTTTGAAGTTGTTGCTACGACTATAAGAACCTACTTATATAAAAACTCGCTGGCGTAACAATATAATAGGCCGCATAAGAATGTGTAGGTACAATTTATTCCATCAACCGAGCAGGCAATTGAAAAGATATACCTAATGGAAAGCACTTACCCACTCATAATCCAGGTTAGAACACCCACACACCTGACTCACGTCGATTTACTGCTGCCACTTGTACTCCTACGAGTACGTTACTTACCTACTATTTGTCAATCACACGAGTCAAAAGCGGGGAGATCGAATGATCTGAATACAGGTTTGATCGCCTTGTTCCTTTTGAATTGGCACGAGCTTTTCAACAATTCAGGGTTGTGCATGAGCGAATCACCATAATTTGACTTTATAGGTATATGTAAAAAACAGCTTAAACGAGTTTTCCTTTTCCAAGAGATTTAAATGACGCCTCCGTGTCAGTAGAACTACTAAAAAGTACAAATGGTAGTACAAATGACACACCTTTGTATCTCTAGTACTACCACAAAAAATAGAAGTATAAGGACAAGTCGAGTGAATCTACTTGTATTTTTTGTAGTAGTACTAGAGAACCAAAGGTGTGTCATTTGTACTACCAGTTGTACTTTTTAGTAGTTCTACTGACACGGATGCTAAATGACAAGGACGACGATTAGCACTGTCTTTCCCAGAGATAGATCGTATTCTCATCATCAGAGCTAGGCTCAGGTACGTATTGAATGTTTCAGTGTGATTATTTATCCAAGTAAGGGGATGGAACACCTGGTTGTACCTACAACGAACCCCATTAGTGTCCTAATCACATATTAGTAATAAGAATCTTTAAAAGACGACTTGTTATGTGGTTCTTCAGTGGTTAATGGTAGTGGCCCCGCTTTCCGATCTTAAGATCGTGAATTCGATCTTAAGATCTTAATTAAATTTTACTGGAAATGCACAGTATTTTGGCTTGTTGTACTCATACTACGTAGATACTACCTAGATGTGATACATGAGTCAGAGTGTTTCCATAAAACTTTCGTGCACAAAGCCTACGTCGTCAACGCTGAATCATTGTTATGAATGATCTGGGACCCCGCGGGTCAAGTCCAGTCCCAGTTGCGCGTGCGAAATTGCGTTGTGAGGTGATTAAAGGATGCTGTGAATTTTTCACTCCATGGCCCCAGAACGCTTCACGGTGACCTCACATTAATAAAAATCTGACTTGAAAGGGCTCATATGGTAATTGTATCCTAATTATTCTCATTATATTCCTTGCAATTTATTACCTCACTTCTCATAAAACATAATTACGTTTTAAAAACTAAAAAGACAACCGACTTCATGTTTATACACAAGGTAGCCACTGTAAAACGTTGAAGAGTTCCCTTGACTGTCCTTCGTCCCCAACACCAGACCCCTAAACAACCCATATAGATGTAAAGTTCTCAACAATACAAATTAATCAAGCCCAAACCAGGTATGCTTTAAATCGTTGAGGAGTTTCCTCGACTGTCTTTCGGCTCCATCATCAGATCGACTCCATACCTTCATTAAATATTAGTGCTTTCAAATACTTAATGAAAAAAATTACAAACGCACTAGTCACTACGATTTTCGAAGGCTTTCCTCGATTTCACTGGGATGCCATTATCAGATCCTGGTTTCCTTATAATCATGGTATCAACCTTGGGATATCTCCTTTCAACAAAAAAAGATTTTTTTTTGACACATCCTTTTTTTGAACCTACATTCTGACAAATAAATGAATTGAATTGAATTGAATTGAATTGAAGTCAGTTAAAAAAAGCTAAGTCAAGCAACACTTTTTAGAGTCAAAAAATATTTGATCCAGAATAAATTCGTTTTGTTACTACGTCAAAGTTTGACCTAACTTTTCCCAATCTAATGGGCTTGTAGCAATTATTCGCATCCGTTCTCAGTAAGCCTATTCGCTCCAGCTTTGGGCCGAGCTGTTCCTATTATCCCCTGCAAATTACTACGCTGCTGCTCTTCAAGCAGAGAGTATTTTACGCCTTTTTATTTCAGAAATGATATGTACCTTTGGAAATAACTTTGTAGGTGACATAACAGTCGACCGATCGTAGTCTTACGCCTTAGTCTTTCCTTAGTTTTTCTTAGCCTTTCTGATTGTAAATAAGATTTTATGAATGTGTTGGGTAGAGGTGTATCATTCGTTTCTATTTTCGGACACTTATCAAAATGCAATGAGGTTGATTTCAATTAAAAGATACCACGCACCCTCACAAAAATGGGAATAAAATGCAAAATTCTTCGGTCTTCGTAATCTCGAGAGCCGCAGTAGCCATAACACCGAGATGGGGGATAAGATGCGGACCCTTAATAAGTCCGATGGGCCAGAGGCGCGAAGGTCCGACCGTTTTCTTTATTATAGACTGGTTTCTTCCTTTCTTCGCAAGGATAAATGTAAGTAATATGGGGATATCTAAGTGCTTTGCTTACCTACATTCTAACACACTTGTTCACTTACTTATTCATTGATGGCAGACTGACAGATATGCGTCGTTAGACCTCTGTCCAAGCTTGTTCCTATTTTGTAAGTAAAAGTACCGACGTAACCCGCGGTAGGTATCTTTAAAATCTTTAAAAGCACGAGGCTTCTGAGAAATCTATTTGTTCTTTAACAATTAAGTTACAGATCTGTCTGATTGAGTTTACTAAAGGGTACTTAGTATTACAAAATTCACGGGCAAGCTAAAATGAAAAAAAGATATTGATGGCAAATCGGTTGGTTCATTTCTAAAATTAGGAATTGTCTAAAATATATTTTAGTTAGTCATAGCATTTCTAAAACCTATTCGGTTGGTATCATCTAACTAAAATAGGTACGCTTAATTAAATTATATAAAATTAAAAAAGTAAAAAATATTCACTACGTCTTTCACGACTGAAAGCTTTGAACCTACGATAAACTAGATTCCTTAATTTAGAAGATGTTGAAATTCCTAAAATATTGTCGGATGATTTTCTTATTGCTGAAGATGGTACTACTGACAAAATAATAATTTTCGCAACGAAATTAAAAACATATCGGAAAATGCGAACTGGACATTCAATGTGCCAAAACCATTTAAACAGCTATATACACTTCACGTTGATCTCAATAGTACAGATGAGTGCTCTAATTTTGTTCCAATCGTTTATGCCCTGCTGCCGAACAAAAGTGAGACAACATATCGCCGTCTATTTTTGATTCTTAGAGACAAATTTGGAATGTAGATAAAGCATTACCGTTGCGATTATGAATTAGCAACTATCAATGCTATTAAAGGAGTATTCCCTGCTGCACATGTAATTGGTGCTACTTCCACTTTCAACAAGCTATATGGAGAAACTCAAAAAAGCAAAATTTTTGTGACTCCAAAGAAGGGAAGAAAATAACTAGATTGACAGCACATATGGCTTTGTTACCCGCCACGGCAATTCCAGAAGCATGGCTATCAATTCAGGTACTTGGAGAACAAGTGACAGGAATAGACAACTTTGTCGAGTATGTGGGGAATGGATGGGTGTCATTACCGTGAACAAGTTCTGTTGCAGTTCAGAACGTCACCGTACAACTAACATGATAGAAAGTTGGCACAAACGACTGCAAACAAAGGTTAATCGAAAGTCCTCATTGCGAAAAAGCGAAAAGCGAAGTCTTTTATGATATAAAAAAGAGACCCAAAGCGAGCATTCTATGACGAAGGTTTAAAAAATATAATAAATGATTTCGTTAATGATAAGATAAACGTTATAAAGTGTTTAAAAAGAATAACGAGGTTGAGATGGACTCAATATAATAAATACGATGTTAAATACTTACTTTTAATTTTTAACACAATTACGGAGTTTTGTCTATTACGGAGTTTTGCCTATAGGTATACAGGTATACCTATTTTGACGAAATGCTATTTTTACCAAGAATATTTGACTTCACGCATCTTTGGCAAAAATGGTATTTTGACGAAAAGCAGTTTTGACTAAAAGGTATTTGACAAAACGCACCTTTGGCAAAAATTAATTAATGACGAAAAGCAGTATTGACGATACGCATAAAACTCATTTAATTCACTAATTAGTTCTCAATTATAATCTCAAATACCTAGTTATTTGTTTTTCTTTTGATAATAACGTGAAATATATACTCAGAGGCAAAATTAACACATTCCACTAGCACTTTAAATAGAGCGAATGTAAATGGCGAAAATGGATGAAAATGTCCACGAATAGCGAAATAAAATATTCGACATCCTTCTTTACATCAGGGCCAAGCATAATGCATCGGAAAATCAAAACGCACGAGTAAATATTCACTACGTTTTTTAATTTTTTAACTGACTTCAAAAAAGGTGGTATTCATCAATATCAATGAAGTCGGTTTTCTTTTTAGTTTTTAAAACGTACCTAATTATTGTGTATCAAAAGGAAAACATGGGCTTTTGTTTTGTCACTTTTTGTTTAATTTCAAAGTATCTACTCGTATAATTTAATTTTGTTGGCATTTCTTTAAAAGCCAAATATGCCAAAATGTGTCAAATTGCTTTGACATTGAACACAAATTCGACATTGTATTGTTGTTATGTGTGATTGAAACGAATGCTAAAAAAATTGTATTTAAAGATAATGGTTTTTTTGTTTTAATATACATATATAGCATTAGGAAATTGTTAACAAGTGAATATATTTACAAAATATAGGAAATTGAAATCAGAATATATAGGAAAATGAAATAAAAACTTTCATAGACGATATTACGAAAATCTACGTGACCGACCCAAGACCCAAGTATATCCTTTCATATAAAAAAATATTTTTTCAAATCGTTTCATAAATGACGGAGTTATGAAGTAACAAACATAAAAAATACAACCAATAAACCTCCTTTTTTTAAGGCGGTTAATGATCGAAGTCTGAAACTCAGAATTTAATATAAACCATGAAATATCAATCACTAAAACGACCTACAAAATAAAAGAGAAACGCTAATTTTAAAATAATAAATTTCAACCTTAATTGACACTTCACGAATAAAACCAACGACCAAGCTACAAAGCATCAACAAAGAAACAAGTACTTACTATTTAGAACAAAAGCTTGTGCACAAAAGCTTCAAAGCGTTATCTCCAATTAGCAGTGACAGTGTAAATTACCATCACGATGAAGAACGTTCACTAGGATCTCTTGTGACACACAAGTGACCGGCTGGGAATAGGGTAGGAGCTGATAGTCGAAATAACAACATCAAAACTTCTAAGACAAGCGAAACGACGACGACTGAAAAAGCGAGATAAAATAGAGCGAGAGAAACTGGAAGTTCCAAGTTTTACAAAAAAATATATGAACTTCTAGTAAACGTATCTCATGAACACAAGTTACTAGTCCACCGACTCCTGCACTAATAAAAGAACTAGCTAAAACGAAGATGGCGCTAATTTGTAACTGTATATGTGTGGGTCGATTCAATGAATACCGAGAATCGTTCCCTCCGTCAGCTCTGCCTAATGGCCGCAGTTTAGTAATTTTTTATTAAGACGAGTTGAAAATGAAGTAGAAGTCTTTCAAAAAACGTATCCAATATAATGAATGTAAAAGCAACTTGAAACAAAGCGCCCAACCTAACATAAATAGACTAATTTCTGTAGGAGTTCTTCACGCACTTCCTGACTCTGCAACAATGTTAATGCTCCATAAATGCTCTCCAAAGTATCTGTAATAAAGGAAATGGTGTCGAAACATTCCCATACTTATTCGCGACACAAAGACACTCCGTTCTTCACTTTTACTGCGAGACAGTTGACAAATTGACAAGTTTTACATTGAGAACACGGTGTCTATCGCAACTTTGAGTAGCGTATGCGCGTTCAAATGTTGCAGAGCTTGAATTATATGTTAAATGAGCTTGCTTTATATGTGAAGGTTATATTTCTTATCGTGTCCCTATTTATGTCGAATTAGTGGGGTGTAAGTATTAAGGTGCGCCTCAGAGGCTCCATTCGTGCACTGAAATTCAACTTGGACCAGCAAATCATTAACTGTTTTATTGGAACGAAGTTCCTTATCGCGGGTTGGCGAGGGGACCTAGCCGAGAAAAAATGTAACGCGTCACGAAAATCCGTAACAGAAAGAGAGAATGAAGGAGACCGATAACTAGTCTCCCAATATATATATTATATATGTGTGTGCGTATATATAGTTATATATATAATTATATATTTACTGTTATATTTATTTATATATATATAGTTATAGAATAAATATAGTTATTTATTTCATCAATAATAAAAATTAAAGAGGGGTGGTTAGAGAGAATGTGAGCCTGGCACGTTAATGATTAATTATGCCAACCCTGCATACGAAGGGGTCTTCGTTCCATACGCGTGTCTCGCGACACGTTCAGTTCTTCTTTTATTGATTGGATATAGATTATCTCATCTTTTGTCTTTAGAAATATGTGTTAGAAAATTACCTGTTACAGTAAAAACAAAAATGGTATGATACAAAGCGGTATTCTCGAGGTTCCCACAGATTGTTATGAAGCTTACGCGTATTTATGTAGATAGATACCCTAGTAACTCCACTCTTTGTTGTTAAGCCGAGTACAGAATGTCGACTACTAATTAAGAAGGTCGTGTTGCCTTCGTTTTTGTAATTCGAAGCGGCACGACAGTGCGGTCTGCCACCTACATCGTAATTAGGGTTACCAGATACAAAGCGGAGAAAATCTGCATTTTCTATTAGTTAATGAATGATTACAATCACAGTTAAAATAATCTTTCTCCTAACGTATGTATTTAGTTTTTTTCTATCGGGTATTTTTTGCAACAATGGAGTTAAGTGGGTTTTGTATTTTCTATCAATTTTGCTTGATTATTTTCTAAGAACCATTTTTGCAAGTTAAAACGCTTTTAACTCCTGAAATATCTGCAACCTTAAAGTCTGGCAGCCCTGCATCGTAATAGCTGTTATCAGGCTCATTATGTTATCTTAATATTCTGCACGTGCCTTTATGAGACGCCGAGGGTCGTGTGGCTAAGTAATGATGGAGACATTTAATTCTGTGTACTGATGTTACCTTGTCCAGAAAGTATTTGGCACAATCTTAGTGTTGTGGTACCGTGGTTACTCGTGGCTTTACGAGTGCCAAGTTTTTTTTTAATTAGTCTCTATATTTTGGTTATCAAACTCGTATTGAAAAGAACGCAACAACTAAAATGGTACATTTGATAAACACGGGCTTTACTCACGTATTATTTTGTCGATGGAGGCACTGAAACTGTTTCGATTCATCTAGAGTATCTTCATCAGGTGTACAAAATAATACGTGAGTAAAGCCCGTGTTTATCAAAATGTACCTATGGTACTACTCACGAAAGTTTTGAAAGTGAAAATAAAATGGTGTTGCTAAAATGGCTGCTTTCCTTTTCTTATCAGACTAAAATTAAAATTACCGCGCTCATCTTTTTAAGTAGGTATGTATTTAAAAATATATAAGACTTCTATCAGTCATCTAGTTCTCATAATATATGCTTAGTTAGGGGCTAGTTGGTGCTGTGTGCAATTTAAAATATTTATTTATTTAGTTTGTTCAAGTTCACTAGCATGTAAGAAGACGATTCAAAGTGGTCCTTGTGATTGTATCGCATAAAGTGATATTGAATTTTTGAATTTTCAATTCAATATCAATGTTATTCGAAAACACATATAAAATTAAGTAGGAAGGTTCCTAGGTTCCTTGTTACATAATATAAAACAAAAGCAAAAACAGCCGCTTATCTTTGCAAACATCCTATTCCGATTCAAATAACACCTTCCGGGAGAACAAAAGGTATTGGACCATAAGATTGCTTGAGCTGCCTTCACAAAGCTCTTTCAAGGTTTCTATACTTGTCTTATACGTGTAACAGCTACTTATAACCTAATTAGTAGATAATTAGGTTATAACCGTGGGGAACAGGAGCCCACCGCGTTTTCAAAATTATTTCACGGCGTCTGGTAGATACATTGCGTGACCCAAGAGCTGTCTCCTATCTGGCCCAGCGTATTAGCATTGCCATTCAACGTGGTAATGCCGCCAGTACCTTGGAAACGCTGCCCTCTGGCAGTGATCTGGATCAGATGAGCTATCTATAGATCGTTTTAAACGGTCCTTAGATAGCTCAACTGTTTCACGTGTATGTTATAACTAGCCGTTAAGACATGGATACGTATTGATATGGATCGAAACACTGAACATTAAACTATAGTTCTTTAGTTAGTTGTTTAGTTAACTTAATTACATTTTAGTGTGAAGGTATTATACCAAAATAACATACGTCACAAGCATATTACGCCTAAATTCTAAATATACACGCCAAAACCCAGGCCTAGAATATTGACGTAGAGGAAAACCTATAAAAGGGAACGTATTTCTGAAGGATCGTAAATAAACCCCGACCGCACCTGTCGCTGTTCCAATGATACAGCCCTTATCTGTTTGCTTATGAAGGACTTTGATGGTGACGTGATTTGTAGAGGATTTATGAAGATCTCTGCTAAGTAGAGCTATTTTAGTGGAAATAAGATTCCTATTCAGAAGCAGAGTGGTTTGATAGTAGTGATTAATATTTGTTTTGCGTACCTACCTCTGCAGGTATTCAATTCTGTTGGTTGAAATAGTTGAAAAACTTACTTTGATTGAAATCTTTAGTTCAAATAAATTATAGAGTCTAAGTTAATAGATAACAGTTTATGTTAGATGAGCGATTTCAAAAAATCGTTTGTTGCAAAACTCGCCCGAAGGAGAACTGTAACTTTTTGTAGACAGACGAGTCGATTAAAAAGCCATTGCTCGGTCCGCCGACCGCAAGAATTGTTCGCATCCAAAAATACACCGCTGCTAATAGAAAAATAACTTGGGCAATCTAGTATTCAGTTAGACATAGCTGTTCAGTTTAATAAAGGTTTTGGCCAAGTTGGCTGAGCCCGTGCCAACTCGAGAGTCATCGTTTGGAGAGCGTTGCAATTTGCCTGCAGCCACCGGCCGGCCCTTGAGACAAGAGCACACCAATTAGACGAGACAAATTCCGATTTATTATTCAGCGTGGGCGCGATTCAAGTGGATAATAGATGTCGTTCGTTTCCACCGCACTTACTAGCCGTGAACGGTTCGGTTCGCTCGCCTATCGATCCTATAGAATAGTCTATTTATACGGTACATACTTTTAGAACATGATTCTCTATCATTTATTCACCAACGGGTTTTTACTTGGCATTTTAATAAACTTGGGTTTTATTCACGTATTATTTTTATCGATGAGGGCACCGATGCTGTTTCTAGTCATCTAGAGAGTCTTCATCAGGATGAGTTAGATCTTTTAGTGTGTTTACTTGTTCGGTGTTATTGAAAGAATAAATAAATAATTACGGACATTTTACACAGTATCATCTGGCCCAAAAGTAAGCAGAGCTTGTGGTATGTGTACCACAAGACTGATATACCACTTGTATACTTTTTTTGTAAATATATATATATATATATATATATATATATATATTATACACCCAGACCCGTAACAAATACTTGCAGATCATATAAACAATTTGTCTCAGCCGGGCCTACAGAGGTCACAGAGGTCGTCAAAGAAAGATAGAAAAAGAAATATGTTATATACTAAGTGAATCTAGGTACGGCCTATTTTTTATTATGTATTTGCTCTAGTAACATTTTAAAAATCCATGATTTGGGATACTTTTTCTTGAGGTTAATTTTTCATCTCTTTTGCTACTTCATTCCATCTAACTCGATTTGCCAACCATATGACAAGAGTCATATGGTGCGACATTTCGTAGAACGAACTCTACAAAACAGTCGTAAACTATTTAGTTTTTAAGACCTAGATGTGAACCTAGACTAGGGTGTGTCTACGTCCAAGTGTAAACAATCGTACGGAAAAGCAATTTGCCTGACTAATAAATAACACATAATTAAATCAGAGGTTTAAAACGTATTGAATCGTAATTATAGTACGTCAGCGGCATTCCTTTGTACTTAACTTCGAATGGTTTTAATTAAAAGGCTTTTGCATGCGACCTAATGCATTCATTTTGATCTTTTATTATGGAAGCCAGTAATGAAAGTTGATAAACATTTCCCATTGAGAAAATCGTCGCATTGATTTCGATCGTTTCATGTTTTGATAGAAAAAGAAAATGGAATTGTTACATAAAATAAAATAAACATAAATAAAACATATAATATTACCTACATAAAATGTCTTCTTCAAAGTCATTTATTTTGGAGAACAAAATATAATATATATTTTTTAAACCTGGAGTTACCTGGGAGTTCCCATCTGCATAAATCATTTACGACAATTTTTAATAACAACATTCTTTTATGCATTTTAGTTCGAATATGCTGACGACAAATCAAGTTTAAAGTGACCGATAGCGTAATAAAAAGGTGCCTCACAATAACGGTTATTTTTTGACGGTGGCGGAAAAACAAAGCTTACGGTAGGTAAGCGATATCTTATGAGAACGTCGTCACGTCGCCGTCGGTCGTCGCGGTGCGGCCCGTTGACCCCACACGAGATTTAAAACCCCATTGTGGAGGCTTCTCTATAGCACCACGATTTAAAGTAATGCTCTCTTCTTGAGTCAGCGATGCTCAATTTCGAATATTATTAGTCTCAACCGAAACTTTGACACTAAATTATTATCCGATATCTCGAGGCGATAACCGCTGAATAAATCAAAATATTTCGGGTAAAAATTCTCACTTAGCTCAAGAATTATGACCCTTATCATTGTTGTGACGGGGTACTGTCGAGTCGATTGTGTTTTACGTTATTTTTTGTCATGGTCTACGCATCGCCGTAACCAATTAGTTAATCTTGTGTTAGATCAAATTGCTCGCATCGGCCGGTCCGGTTTGGTTGCATAACAATGACTCTACCTAACTACAAGGTGGGATAAAAGTGGTGCTGATTGCTGAACACACGGTGCGACTTACCTGTAATAAGCTCATGCCGTCAAAAACCCTGCAGACAAAAGGTTTATTCGTCTTATGGGAAATATAATAATAGGTAAATAACATGCGGTCCTGGGTGCTGCATTATTAATTATCATGTCTACAAAATCCTTGTTTTGATTGGCGTTTTATAATAAGTCATTGTCATGACATCAAATAGGTTTGTTCGCAAAAACATAAAACAGAAAAATATTAAAAAAACGTATTTTTTTTATTTTATCAGTGCATGATACCTCATCGAATACAGAAGTATTGAACATAGAGCTGTCCTCAGTAGACGATGTTAGATAGTAAAGTTTGAAAATGTTTATTTTCACACCCTGTATGCAGACAGGATAGTATGGGCAAAAACATGCTAGTCACTATCAGACGATCGCTGCCCGACACTATTCCGATGGGTTCGATATCGAGATTCGATTTCATTGCGGCGATATTAGCTCTGTAAATTGAGAATGTTCTTCGTGCAGCTGCTGGTTCGGAACTGCCAGGTATGTTACAGTTGCAGAATCGTTTTAAAGCTTGCTCGACATTATTCTAGCTGGACTATGGGCCAGCGCGTTTCGCGGACGGCACGGAGGAATTATACATTTTGGGGTAACTTTGCCAGGCGGTAGAAGTTTTCCCTCTACATGAAAGGGTCAATGTTGGTATCTAGGTACATACTTCTGTAGTGCCTAGTGTCAGAAAATATATAATATTAATAATAATGCCGGACATTCAGAACTGACATGATCTGACATGAACAGAGCTTATGGGTACGACATGACTGATACTACGTACATACTTTCTATTTTTAATACATACATATTATACATACAAAAACACCCAGACCCGAGACAAATACTTGCAAATCATACAAAAATTAGTCACGCGGTGGGAATTGAACCCACAACCTGTCTCAGACAGGCTTTCGCCAGCGACACAGATGTCGTCAAATCAGAGTCAGTGGTCGTATACTGGCAGGAAATGTGTTAAAACTTAGCATCAACGAATACTATATAATTTGAATAACCTCAGTCAAAATAAAAGTTTCCATTATTTGTGGGTTGTTAGGTTTCATATTCTCATTTAGTAAGTATTCAAATTGCCATTAGATTCAGAAATGGTCGAACAAATCAACCTATCAACTCGATAAATACCATTACCGTCATTATATTTTGCCGATAAACATCTAGAAATTGTAACTGTTGAGTTTCGGAACAGAGCCACTGCAAGGCATCAAGAGGCCAACGAGCTCTGGGCAAAAAATACCGATCTCCAACCACACCCAAATCAATAAGGATGCAATTAGGAGTTTCGGTTAATTATACTGATCGGTGAAGCGTGAAGTTGATATTGCGATATTTGATCCTTTCACGGTTTAAGGCTAGTTTTATAGCTACATTCTGGTAATTAGCGGATAGTTCCAATACATATTATCTATGGCCTTTCCAATTTAAATGTCAGATTTGCTTACGACATGTAGCTAAATGCTCATAAATTAGTCGTGTTGTCGTAGTTTTAGTAATAACATTATACTATATAACAATAATTTATATTTTTGTTTTTAGATTTATTCTTCAGATCACCAACGTGACCCACATAGCCTTGTTAACGTAAACTACTTCGAGAGCAATAAAATCCAAACTTCCACATCAAGCTTACGACTTATTTTGACTTGCCCCAAACATTATTTAGCATCCATCAGAAATGCTTACAGTTATCACAAACGAAGTGTCATAATTTAGTATCGTTCGGGCCATTAGCCGGGAGAAATTACCACTCTTCGCTTGCTGGCGGAATGCCAGAACCGGCACGGGCCTAAACACGAATAAAAAAAGTATTTATACGGGTGGCCTTATTGATTGTGATATTAAAATTGCTATTATGAGTTTGAATGGCGGAGATGTTTTCAGGCCCATTGTCCCACAAAAGGAATATAGTGTATAAATTAACCGATAGAACCCTGTCAAAGATCTAGAATCATCTAGGATGGGTTAAGTATTTTGTTAGAACATCTGGATCGCTCTGTAGGTATAGAGATACCTACGAGCTATTTTAATAAGAGTAAC
The DNA here is from genome assembly GCA_948098915.1 of Lampropteryx suffumata. Taxonomy (NCBI): domain Eukaryota; kingdom Metazoa; phylum Arthropoda; class Insecta; order Lepidoptera; family Geometridae; genus Lampropteryx; species Lampropteryx suffumata. Next base: position 13,674,949 of record OX402557.1, on the reverse strand, counting down.
TAAACTAAGCGCTTACCTACATAATATAATAGTAGGTAAATATCTAAGACTAAGGGACTGACTTAGAATTTTTTATTCCCTTAACTATCTATATAGATCCTGGAAAATTTAAATAGGTAATTTAGATAGATATCTAAGTAACACGAAATAAGGAAAATAATAAAAGCTCTAAGAAACATTGGTTTGTAATCTTTGCAAGCAAAATGACGAGCCGATGTAAAAAATCCTCCAAAATACGTTCTCAAACATTAATGATTCACGCCTCGGTGTCTTCTCGGCTTACTCCCAGTTTCCTTGATCCTTCAGAATTCAGTTTTTGGTAAACATTTTCGATGTTAGAGATTACAGAGTAGCTGTTTTGTTAGGAATCATTTTCTCGAATTTAGTACATGAATTACTTAGATTTTTATACTTCATTTATTTTTCAACCCTACCTAATTGTAGATTAAACACAATAGGCAATTATATGAGCAATAATCGCTTGGCAACTAGTATGGTATAAATCTGGAGCAACATTCGTTTTTATCGCGAAGTGTATCGGTATTTATACAATTGCTAAATGTATCCTTAAAACTCTTGATGTAGTCGTGCCATTATAATTTACAAGTGAGGATTAAGCAATTACAATTGCCCATGTAAACGTTTCTTTAGTCACCGACATATCGAGCGAATGATTGATTTACGAGTTATTTTGAGTCTCAAACAAAACACCATCGATCAAGCTGATAGATCTAACAGTAGCATCAGCAATTATGTGGGTGTTGATCCTCATCGGTAGCGTCCGTGTGTAAGTGATAGGTATCAGGGTTATTAACGTCGATAATAATTATCTGTGGAGCACGTCTGGCGTAGGCGGAGCAGGAAGCTCCGCCTCGGCCAGTTGGCTGTGCATGGACAAACACTTGTGCCTGCTACTGCCGGCACCAGACAAATGGCAACAGTATGGCTTAAGTATTTTTTAAATTTACGCGATCAGAATTCGTAATGTAGCAGGTATAATTCGAGAATGTTACCGATCGGATACTGGAATCAGTCACCACGACTTGGAATATAAGGGTATATTCCAAAAGTAAGAACTCTTCCAAAAGTACTCTGCAATTTTATATTTTATCGCATGATGCCCTATTGTTGTAGTAGTTAGCCAGTATTCAAATAAAAAAAAATAAAAAAAATTGTGGACAATGCACACAACACCACCTAGCCCGAAACTAAGCATAGCTTGTATTATGGTAACCAGATGATTGATAGAATACTTATATATTTTTAAATATATACTTATGATACATTATAATACAGACACAGAACAAACACCTATGTTTTTTTTATTTGTGCCGACAAACTTTTTAATTATTCCCGGCGCCGGCGTTTCGATAATAAGCGATTAATACCTGCAAACCACTAAAACAATAAACATGCTACAAAATATAAAAAAATGAAGGTTTTGGAAAAGTTCGTACATTTGGGATAAAGGCTTGCAAGTCGTGGTGACTGAGTTGAGTATTCAATCGGTAACATTCTCAATTTATGGTCAGTCAACACCGTTATACCACAGATTCAATAATGTTACCTACATAAGTGATAGTGAGTTCACAATTCAAACAAAAAAACCGTTGTAAGCCCAACGGTTTTTTCAACGGCAGCAGAGCGTTTTCATCGATTATGTCTCAATCTCCTTAGACTCTTATCTCCAAGCGCTTTCGTATTTTTACTCCGCTTTGAACCGTTGATCTCTGTAACATTCATGACATTCAGCTTTTGTCGTTTTTCGTTTTCGATTGCTATTTGTTAGAGTTAGGATAGTTACCAACTGGTTCTGCGCTTGGCAGCTTCAGACTCTCTGAATCATCTTGAAACAGGTTTCTGCGGAAGCGCCTTAGAATGTTTTGATTAAGTATTTTATTTTCTCTTTCTATTATTTTTACTCATCAACACGTTTTCTGTTATTGCAACATCTCTCGTACGGAATCCAAGAGCTTATTTCCGCTTTGCGAGCTAGATATGGGCCTATTGCCACTTCAATTTGAATATTCTAGACAGTTAATAAAATATTTATTTGTGTAAATCTATACATATTGTTAGGAATCCCGTTTCCATGTCAAACTCACTCTCAAACTCTCTTGCGTTGATTCTAGACTCTTATAGGTATGTACTTATTTTCTACCAGCGTAGGTGGTCTTTTTGAAATTGCCGACTCAACATCATGCCGATGGTTATTTTATAACAATGCGTCATTCAGGAGGTACTGTTATTATCTATTCCACGCAGACTATATTCATGCATGTCACACAGTGTATTGATTATGATTCTAGTGCCCATACAATATCGGTAGTTGGTATCGGAAGCACGCCGCCAGCCTAACAAAATGCCTTCGCGCGATAATCATTCACCGTAGCACGTGCCAAAATGTACAACACATGTTTGCGACAATAACAAGCGAAATGAGCTTTGGAATGATGGTAATAAAGTTTAAAGTTGAATAAGAATAGCTGCTGAAATTGTTATTGCACTATGTAATGTTGAATGTTGGTAACATCTATTTATTTTATTTGCAGCTTTATTGCTACACAGCGAACTGGTCATGGACTATTCTCATGAATTTAACAAACAAGTCGCGAGATCTTCTTCTACGACAAACCCAAATTTTTACCAGAATTTACACATTTTAAGAGTACTTTTAGGTAAAAACAAGGAGACAAATATTTTATACGCATTTTTTGTGATTTACTAAAATCTTCGGATCTAAGTATTTCAAACTCTTGGTCTTTGATGTAAAGTCCTTAGAATTTGCATTTTAAACCATATTGGCCAACTGACACATGTTTCAATGTTTCCACTTTCCAGCAGTTTCATACACGAGTAGTTCCTAGACACCCATTTCTTACGTCTGGCTAAACGACTCTAACATATTCCGAGAAGCATAAAAATAAATGATTATGTAGGACCTAGCTCGTATAAGATAATTGCGCTCATTGTAGATGAGCCCACCTTGTTTTATGTATGTAGCCCGTCTATGTAATGTACCTTTATCAATTAGAACATGTTGTAAAATGTACAACATGATTTTTATGAGTTTTATGGTAGGAATAGAAAATTACATCTTTTTTATACAACTTCGGCCAGTATTTCAGAAGAAAACTCTATCTCAGATCGATAAGCATACGTTTTCCCGTTGTCTATGGATTATTACCAATTTGAGCCTTTTTGGAGTCGAGACTATGGTCCATTGCCATATTGCCATTCAACACGGCAATGCCGTGTTGAATGGCAATGTGTCTAGGGGATGCTGCCCTCTGGCTTGGATCAATCTATAGATCGTTTTAAACGGTCCTTAAATAATCAAACTGCTTCACGTATATTATATATTATTCTGTACATTTCTGTTAATAAATATATGTTTAGTTTTTGGTCTGAATACGATCCTAAGAGCATACAAGTATAGTAATAACTATTCTTGTATAAAGCCAAATCTAAATAGACTTGAAATTAACATACTGCAGCCGTAGGAATCAATGGTTTGAACAAAATCTTCAAAGACGAACTTGTAGACCACAAAGGCATTTTTACAAAAAAATGTTTTTCACAGAGATTTTTAAAAATAAATTCTTGCTAAACACTCCTTAATTTAAAAGCATGCGCGTGTCCCAGACGTGCAACAAATTCGAAAAGCCTTTCAATTCCAAGTACTTACCACCGAAATGTGATGGGCTTGGAATAAACAGATGTTAAAATGAGTTTTTTGCATTGCTAATAAGTTAGAGACCGAGTTTTAACGAAGAATGTTGACTATTTTAGTATTCAGTACTTAGATCCACATAGTGGAATCACTCTTTGTGGTGGTCACGTCATACTTGGGAGGGGTTACAATATCAGGGTGCGATCGTGTACACATAGCGCGAGTGAACTAAAAACTTGATACTGAATGAATTATAGTTGGAAACAAGAGGCCAATATGGATCGAGAATTCCCGTTTTTCGTAGATCCGCTACGATAGCCTACGTAAAACCATGAAAAAAGTAGAAATTTTCCATTTTTCTTATTATGTGGATACAACTTCTAAGTACCCCATACATCATCATTTATTGGGAAGCATCCGTGTGTAAACCCAAAAATCGCGTAAGCAAGAAAAATGAGCGACGACAATATTGGAGGCCTTTCTTCGGTGTTCATTCACCATGAAAGATTCGCGTGTAATAATAACCTGCATATTTTACCTTTTGTTTACGTGATGGAACATTTTTGCACGGCTCTTGAACTTGACACCAAAGAATCTCTAGAATACTTAACACATTTTTCTTTCTCCCTCCAGTTACTTTTCTCAATCTCTTTCCTTCAGAACTCATATTCTCGCTTCGTGCTACAGATTAATTCTCAATTGCCTTTAATGAAATTGCTGAGACAACTTGCGTATCCACTGGACTAAAATGACAAAAACACTAAAACAACGTCCACCCCATTTATGGTGCACAAGCAGTAAAAACAAACGCCCCACTGTTTTACTACGCATTACATATGGCTAATAAAATCACCTTTCGCGTAAAAATGTCTATCCTTATCCCGGGGCGATAAGGTTCATTTTGCGTGGTGCCCCAAATGTTGCGTTTGCACACCCATGGCGCCACTCGCTAAACTAGTTAGCTAACACAATAAAACGTAACTCTAAATTAGCTCCTCGTTTTACAAGCAATAAATTTAATGGACCCCCGGTGGGGCACGCTCAAAATTTTAACTTTGCGACAATTCGTTTATGGGATTAAAAGTTGACAGGATTATGTAGAGTAAGGTAACATCGATCAAAGAGTGTTGAGTATTTCGGCTACGCTCTTTTTATCTGATGGGTTGACTTGACAGTCTAGCATCGGGAGAACTAGGCTCTGCTGCGTATGATTGTATGGTATAATGTTAGTCTTACCCAGTAGCTAAATACAATTTTGACAATAATCGTAATTTATAATCCCATAATTAGTAGCAATTCTCAAAGTGTATTTTCATATTTCATTTTACTTACACCACATGTGATACGGGCTCAATGAAGATGCAAAAGACCCTAGTTTCGTTAATATGCAAGGGGAGTTCCTCGAGCAAGTAAGAAATCAAGTAAGTGATGAACTTTTATTAGCTTCATTGACTTAACACCCCTAAGCCAATAACGCGAACGTGGGGGGCCAATTTGTCACACGAATAAATCGATTTATAACACTTGAAATTTGAAGTTATCGAAAATAACGATGAGAGTTCAATTAAAATAAATTATTGACGAGTTATTTTTGGAATTAATATATTTTAACAAGCCTTCGTTACTGTAGGTAATAAGTTAATTCAAACCAATTGTCTGTAGACGCTATTTTAATTATTGCTGTCTGGTCTTAATTGCCATGATATCATGGATACAACCTACCAACGACGGACCCACTGTAAAGATTGCTCAGTTAATCTGCGCCAAGCCTTCAGCCAAGAATTTGATGTCAAATAGATTGCGATGTTTATTATATTTAAGATGTATTTCACATGAGATATGTAATATCATTGCTTTTGTAGGTATACTAGATAGGAAGATCAACAAAATCTAGAGAAAAAGCTCTATAAATCTTACCCAGTTTCAAAAATAGGTTAACGACATTTAAATTTTGCCTCTTTGCAACGCTACGGTATTTTTAACTCAGAAATTCACAATGAGTTGCAGGTTCCACAGTAATGCTGGTCTGTAGCCCGGGAGCCGTTGATGGCTTTCTGATATGATCTAAGGCGCACTAGTTCTCTGTCTAAACTGTAGGTAGGTAATGTTAGCTCACTCCAGGGAATGTGAGCCCCTGGGCTCTTATAGATCTATTTGTCTCGAATTAAATGCGTACTGAATATTGAATGTTATGGTAAAATCATAAAATGATCCATAGAAAGTTGCAAAGTTTCGTCATTATATAAGAATTATCATATTCTGGAATGCCCTAAATTATCCCGTTCCACCACATAGTACCTACGACCTAAGCGATATAATTTCCTAATATATTATAACGTAAGAAAACCACCGTCACCTCCCAAAATATGTTGGATTTGGTAATGTTGATGTAATTTGGTGAAGCGGCGAACATCCGGCCTTGTTTAATTCAATATAAACTACACGTAAATATAAAAAGATTTTATAGTAAATGGATTATAATGGATATGCAGCGAAGCATGAATAGAATTACTGTGAGTTACAAGGTTTCTCGTTTTTCGGCGGCCCTTGTTCGAGGTTTTTAGACACCTTGGATACTAACTTGACGAAGGCTAAGCGTAGGTTTCAGACAGTCGCAAAATTCATATTTACCCAACAATAATAAGGTTACGTAAGAAGTAGGAAATCTACAAGAATGCATACCTAAGCACTGCTAATGGTTGCCAACGAAGCGTATGCCCGCATTTTCTACTTCACTTGAATAGTTTTATTGCATTGTTGGACTTTTTGCTGTCAGACTATTTAATCTATCTCCGTAAATTTATAGGTCTGTGTGTCTCAGATAGGTCCTACTACTAAGTGCAGTGGTGTCAAGACTTAAATGCACATTTATCACTCAGTCACTGAGAAACCACAAAGAAAATAGGTAGAGCTCGTAGAGCAAGTCTAAAATAACGATGTGGTCGACTAAAAGAGTGCTAAGCAATCGACACTTTAAATCATCTACTTATAAATAGGTAACAAGAAAAACCACGAAACTGTGTTGATTTACCAACAACGTAGAAAGTAGATTCTATCACTCGAGCGAGGTTTTTCCACAATTAACATTCTGCAACCATACGGATGATCGCGTTAGATTCCCTAGCTGCCAAGTTTATTCCTTACGAGGCAAGCAGAAATGTTCTTTATGTTGAAAGAAAAACAACTATCTCGCCAAACACAGGGAAGAGAAAATTACTTGGATCACGAATATGTACTTACTACTGCAATGTTATGGGCGTTCTCAATATGGTAGTGCTTTGGAATAAACAAGCACAGAAACAGTAGAGTAAGCAGTCATAAAGTTTTTATAGGCTAGTAGCATAGATATCACTTCATATTGTACCAAAATATTACGTAAAAGTACTATGGAACTTAACAATAAGTATGTTATGTTTTCGCGTGTTTCATTTTGAATACCAGTGACAGTACATGGCCCAGTTAGATAACACGGTACCACCCGGCGAAGCTGAAATGAAATGATTGCAATTCACAGATAAGTAGCTACATGACCTAGCTAAACAACAGACAAAATTAAGGCCACGGCTATAGTTGGAACAACAATGCAATTCAATGCTAGAATAAACCCTACATGCACGTGTACATAAAGAGTGAATAGTTAAGTAACCCAGGTAGGTTGTGTCAGGGACACCACAGGTTTTCTAAGCAAACTATCCATAAAATGTAATCCATAAACGCACCGTTTTTGCAGCGGTTTCATTACTCAAATTTGAGATTTAATTTCGACAAAACTTCACAATCTGAAGTAAGTAATGGTTTTCATTAAAACAGAGCTATAGTTAGAAGAGCTAGAAAATAGACCTATAGAAGATGGCTGCAATCTGAATATTGTAGTTTAAAGTTGAAAAACCTTAACATCTTTACACGAAATCTCTTTTCAAAAACAAGTTTTTTTCTCATTCAATTGAGTCGTATACAGCTGTCGATCAATAACTTTCCAATTGGCACATCAGCATCCGCTAACGCCTATACAGAGAAAATTGAAAAACTCTAATGGAAATGAACATTTCATTCAAAGCGAATGCATACGAGTGGCTTAATATAATATAGCCGCTTCTGAAAGCGTAGATGTCGGGCGCTTTCATTCATTTTTATTTTGTTTACATGAACCAGCTGCTCTGTCTCCACCTCGGCTCGTAAAAACTGAATTGGAAACAGAACATAATCATACATTCTAACATACATTTTAGTTGCACAGTTTTACAACATTACAAAATGCTAATTGGATATCTATAGAAATAAAAACATAAATTTTGCATCGTTTATAAACTTCTTTAATTACATACTATACAAACATCAGCCGCTTTAATTACAACTACACAATATAATTTACAGTCTTTCCAATTAATACTTAAAACATGTCGTTTAAAAAAGTTATAAATAGATACTATGAAGAAGCAAACATTCTCAAATGCGATAATTTGGTATTAATTGTACAAAAGTTTCAATGAGTGGTTACAAAGGTCTACAATATTTACATCGGACGAATTTCGTCTATAACAACAAGTTTAGCTCGCCTAAGGCTAAGTCTAGGCTAAGGTACACATCAAATTATCAAGAGATCGTTAAGGTTAGTTTGGAGGACTTTTGTATTCATACGAGGTACGTTTGTACAGTGTGCTGGAATACCACAGACTGCGGTTGATGGCGACCTTGGTTGCCGTTCGAAGAGTAATCAGAGTCTATAGTGGAGTAGATGTGTTCGGATAGCGGGCGGTCGCAGGGTGAGCGCTCGGCCGAGTTCGCCGACTTGCCGCACAGCGTCTGGCACGTGCTATTCAACACAGACGCGTCCATCGTATAAGTATTCGAATTCCTCCCGTAATTAAGCCTCTTCAACTTGTGTCCGTGCCGCTTTGTCGACGGCATAGCGTAACGTAACCTCTCCCAAAATCTTTTCTCTTTATACGTTATCTCGAAACCCGTTTTGAAATATGACTTCAACTCCGGATCTCGTGGGATGTGCCCTACGGCGACTATTATTAATTTATGGGGATTCTTTCTGAGCGCTTTCTGTAGCGCTTGTCGGAACTCTATCTGTGACCATTCGGTCGTGATAAAGTTCTTGGTCAAGACTACTATGATACGCCTCGAGGCCTCCGTGGCTTCGACCACCAAGTCGGGAAACTGGGCGTATGTCGCCTCGAAATGAGGCACGTCTCTGTAATGAAGGCAGAGATGGTACGACGGATAACCGGTCTCCAATTCCCGCGCCAACGACTCTATGACGAAATCTTCGTCCTTAGGACTGTAACAGATATAAGCGTCGTAAAGCTTATCGGAATCCTTAAAGGCGCCCGCCAGAGGAGAGAGTTTAATTCCGCAATTCGAATACAGCCACATTCTACAAGCGTATCTAAATGTGAATACTAAAGCTAATATTAATAAAATGAGCATGAACCCAGTGAGAGTCGAGGCCAATAATGGCAGATTGTGGGAGACGAAGAGCGCGCTTATCACAGAGGTGTCGCTTATTTCGCTGCAAACTGTCACATTTAAATTCAATGGCTTCTTCGCCGGGTTCACGGCCTCATTCAGGCACCACAAGTTGTGTACGTCTATTACTTTCTCGACGTTCTGCGATACGTAAGTTAAAAACCCTTGCAAATATTTACAGTCGCAAGACCATTGGTTACTTCCGATCATCAAAGTCTGCAATTTCTTATTATTGTCTAAATGCCACAGACCGTAATTCACGAGTCTGTTTCCATCCAAGCGCAGAACTTCTAAGGCTCCCAACAGAGAAAAAGTTTCATTTGAAATGTACTCAATTAAATTACTTTGGAGATACAATTCCTTCAAGTTGCTCAACTTAGAAAACTCGGGACCCCGTAATTGTTTTAGTTTGTTATTATCTAAATGTAATATTCTGAGATCAGTGAGGCGGTTAAACGTATTATTGTTTACGTTTACTATGTTACTAGCATTCAAATAGATAACAATTGCGTTACGCGTTGAATCGAAAACAGTTTCGTTTAACTCGTTATAAACATTTCCATCTAAATAAATATGAGTGGCATCGATGGGAACATTATGAGGTACAAACTTAAATTGCTTTACAGAACAATCGATAACACTGGTACTCTTGGTAGAGTCGTGATAACACGAACAGTTTCTGGGGCAAACAGATTTGCAGTCACAGATATTGAAATCACAACAATGACATCCATCCGGACAATAGGTTTCGTACTTACACAAAAAATCTTTTATATGCAGAGAGCTAACGGGGAGGTACTTTGCGCCGCGAACGTAGGATTCTTTACAAATTACATTTTCCAAGTCCATCACCCGGGGGTATTCTTTGGAAGTGAGCGAGTTGATTAGCAGAAGCCATTTCATCGTGCAATCGCATCTGAAGGGATTGCCACTAATGTAAAACTCCGGCAAGACTCGCTCCTCGGGCACTCTCGTAACACGCAAACTATTTATATCCAAGCTTTCAATCTCATTGGCATACATATCGACTCGCGTCAAGTTCCTCTTGTCTAAAAACGTATCTGTTTCGATCGTCGTTATAAAGTTATTATTTATAAACAGTAGCTCCACGCTATTGGGAATAGACATGGGCGAAACAGCCACTAAGCGGTTATGACTGGCGTCTAACGTCTTAACTTGTAACTCGTTTTGGATTTTATAGTAGTTTCCGAGGATCTCGACGAAGTTCGCGTGAATGTCAAGCCATTTCAAACTTCCTGGTATGAAAGCAAAATCAAACCACACTAAGTGATTTTCCGATAAATTTAGCCATAACAGTTTCGTCAGAGCCACAAACACTCCATTAATATCAGAAATGAAGTTTCCGTCTAGCCGAACGGCTTCCAATTGAGTGTTCCTTTGAAAGGTTTCAGTCTCTATAGACTGTATTTTATTTTTCGCCAAATTGAGCACTTGCAGGCTAGGCAAGCCCCAGAACATGCCCGCGGTAAGGTTTCCAATTTGATTGTCGATTAAACGTAACCCGGTCAACTGCGATAGATTCTGAAACGAGTTATTCGCTATTTCCGTCAACAGATTTTCTCCCATGTCTAATGATTTCAAAAACGGTAACTGCAAAATGGCCTCAGGCAATTTCGATAACTTATTCGAACTTAAATCTAATTCTTTTAAATCGGAACAATTCTTAAATGCACTTTCACTAATGTATGCTAGCATATTGTTATTTAAATTAAGCTTATTCAATATAAACAATCCATTAAAAACATGATCCTCGATCGCGTGTAACTTGTTCTGCCCTAAATTCAACGTATGTAAATTGAACAAGGGTGAAAAAGCGTTGTCCTCTATGAACCCTATGGTATTATTGTTTAGGCTGAGTATTTGTAGAAAGAAGAGGTCTTTGAACATGTTGCGCGCGATGCGTGTGACCGCGTTGTGGGACAGGTCGAGCACGATTAATCTTATTAGACCACCGAACGTTTCATCTTCTATGTGGTCGCTCCTCAATTTATTCACCGAAAGATCTAAAACGAGCAATTGTTCCAGCCGATTAAATATTCTCTTGGGTAAAGTTTCCAGCTCATTATTTTGCATGTAAATCTCGCGAATTTCTCTCGAATTATGAAATAAGCCGTCCGGTAAATAAGTAATGCCGTTATCGGAAAGGTTCACGAGTTTTAGAGATAGCAGATCACTGAAAACGTCTGCGGGCAGCTCGCTTATTTTATTGTTTTGAAGAAACAGCTGTGTCAGTCTCCGCAGATGCAATATCTCAGAGTCAGCTGGCAGCGACATGATGTCGTTGTAACTCAAATCTATAGTCTGGAGTGTAGAGCCACACTTGTGTCCGAATCCCAACTCGTCAACGAATTTTATCTTGTTACGCGTCAGATTCAAGGATATAATGTTTTCCAAGGCGCAGAACAGGTCCGAGGGTATCTTTCTAATGTTGTTGTAGGCGAGGTCGAGCGTGTGCAGTTCCCGAAGGCCGTTAAAGGCGCCCAGCGAGAGGTCCAGCTCTCTAGCGGGCCCCCACTCGTCGTTCATGGAGCGAATGCGAAGTGTCTTGAGGCCGCGTAGGCCCTCGAATACGTTGCCGGGCAGCCGCAGCAGCTTGCAGTTAGCGATCGAGATCTCCGCCAAACCTTGCATCCTGCCGAAGTGGTGGTCGCGCAGCGTGCTCTCTGCCAGCGAGCCGCAGCGGATAGCGAGCCGCTCCGCGCCCTCAGAGTGCATCGAACCGCCGACGTCCCTATCCGACGACAGTGTCCGTACGTTGCACTCCATGCCTCCATCGGACACGCGGAAACATGCATCTGCATCGTCGGCGTCGGGTGCTTCCGTGAGCGCCGCGCCCATCACTAAACAAAACAATATCGCGTCGATTATCATTTTAGGCACTGTGTCCATGTCATTTTCGTCACTCGTTCACGGTTCCGATGAATGAAAGTCGGGTCCGCGGGTCGCGCGCGGTCATATTCAGGTGTCGCGGACGCGAGCTCGGTGCGGAAACGTTTCGACAACAATGAGGCGAGAGGTAAGTGGAGCGGCGAGAGTGCGCGGCGGAGGCATGGCACGCGATCCCCCCGCGGCGGCGAGGCCGCGACTGCCGTACGTACAATGAAATGCCATGAATGCGCGCCTGCTCCGGTACTCGGTACCCGCGCGGCCGACGGAATCCGCCACCGTTCTGTTGCCGCATAATAACCAACCCTCCCGACTTGACTTCTGTATAAAGCGGAACCCGTTACGTGACTTTGTTTCCATTAATGCTATTAGTTGATTCAACAAAGAACTCCTAATCAAATAGACTCCGTTCGCTCACGATGTAAACATGTTAATGACGGTTTTATTCAAATCCTTTTAAAACGAACACGACGTTCACCACCTGTGAGTCCCGACAAGCAGCTGTTTGCTTGGTAAACTTAGGATCCGTTTGTTGATATTAGTTTAGAAACTCTTCAGACCAGTTTGGTTCTCAACTTGGCTCCAGCACTAATCGATCACTCGCAAAACCGTTGCACAGTGCCCGAAAACATAATCTAGCTGCCTCCGTAACCGTCTCACGTAAACATTAATAGATTCGGTTAGACGTTTTCGCGGTCCCCTTTGAGTAATTGTCTTGAGTTTAGTACCCTCGAATATACGAGGGGACACTTGGCAGATATTTATCGGGCATCTGTCGATTGTCTATTTCTACATTTCTAGTGTGAAGTCTTTTAAACAACAACGTGCAAACATCTATCTACGAGGATTCGAGTACAATCCATATTATTTGGTATGGATCTCCTTACCAATCTATTTAGGTTGCATCAAGACATAATCTATCATAACCTATATCTCAAGGGGAAGGACAAGGACATACAATAGAATATCTTTCATTTCGCGTGCGGAGCCGCTGCGCTGTCAGCAGCTAGTACCTACTTTATAATATATCGACGTCTGTCTGTCTGTATAATGTCTGAATAGGTATCTAATAATAATAATAGAGTTGTTAGGTATTCAGACATTCACATAAAAAATCAAGAGTGACCAAAACAGATCGAGAAGAACAAAAGTCAGGACTTCTTGCAATTCGCTTTCGTGATAGTAGTTCCTAAATAAATTAATGTTTAGGTTCATACCACGTATACGTCGAGTAGAGTCGATGAAAAGCTGTATTAAGAGTTCCTACCTTATTGTTTTAGTAGTTCCAGGTAGACGACCTCTGGTGCAGTAGGCCAAAAGGTGGTGCAGTAGGCCAAAAGGTAGTGCAGTGCGCCCGGCTGAGGCGCAGAAGGTTGCGGGTTTGATTCCCGCTCCGGAACAAATGTTTGTATGATCTGCAAGTATTTGTCTCGGGTCTGGGTGTTTTTATGTATAATATGTACATGCATCTACTAAACTACTACTACTACTACTACTACTAATATTTAAAAAAAATAGAAATAAAGTATAACAGTACCTAGTATATTAGTCATTTGGTACTCATAACATAAGCTCTGCTTACTTTCGGGCTAGAAGGCGCTGTGTGAAATGTCCGGGGTATTTATTTATTTATTGTGTAATTTAATTTTTTTATGTGTGTAACTATTATTTATTTGTGTATGTATTCCTTTGTGGTCGCGGGCTGGCTGGAAGCCTAGTTGCCGCCGAGTAGCATACGCAGTTTTTCGAAACTACCCTCACTCGAGATTCCGAAATAACCGAAACATCTGGGATAAATTAAAAGGTACAAGTAATACGCGATAAATACCCGTTAACTACTAAAACAATATGAATTCTGATCACGATAGTTAAAAAATACCTACCTTGTCCTGTGATTTCTTGTAACCTGTCATATTCCTCGTCAATACGCTATGCAATCTAGCTAAGATCTTGGAAAAGCTTTTCGCGAGTTTCTTTGCCACTTTTTTCTGAAACAAATTAGTAGGTATGTGATAATCTTTTTACTCTGGGCTGCTGTTTTTATTGCATGAAATTAATATTAAGTTTCCGTGTTTTTGCTCCCGTGGTATAAGCAAAAGTTGTAGTTAAGCCTGTAATACAATTTAAAATGCACCCACATCGGTTCAGCTATCTGAACTGTTTTTATGTGGACGGGCACATAATGTTACAATGTTACTTCACTACATAGTAATAAAGTCGCTTCCCGCTGTCTGTCTGTCCCTATGTATGCTTGAATGTATGTTGTATGTTAAATCTTTAAAACTACGCAACGGATTTTGATGCAGTTTTTTTAATAGATAAGATTGATTCAAGAGGAAGGTTTATATGTATAATACATGTATAATATAGTAGAGAAACACTGATAATTTGAGAGGTTTCTAATCACATTAGATATTCTACAGTATAGTTAGTATCATCATTGCACCCGTCAGAAGCCGGGGCGGGTTGCAAATACCATATATTTCTCGAATGCACGGTTTTGCTGTAACAATTTTATTCCATTTAAATTGTTTCGCGTCTGCAGTATCGGCATATGATTGTTTATTCAAAGTCAAAAATTTTGCAAGCAAATAGAAAGTTATTTAACGAGAAGGCACTTCTCAAAATACTTTGCCTGTTTTCGAAAATTAACGATATAGCGAGATACCCGGAAAAGATACGAGTTAATTACATGTTTGTTAAACAGAAAATAATTGATAGTGTAACGGGTGGATTGGAAACGCCATTGAAAGTCTGCTTTCATTTCATATTTATTTTTAAGACAATTGTGTAAACTTAAACATGACTATTTACAGAGATATTCAAAAAAACTATTACAAAATCGTATAATCTCATTCGAAAAACAAACATTGTACATAACCAGATCCATTTAAGTTTTTATAAATAAATAGCTAATGTAATAGAAGGTGAAAATGAATGCATCCGAAACAACGGCTGAAGAGCCTCTCTTTTAACAATTTCGTAATTGCGATACATGGTCGGTAATTTCCCGATGAATCTGGAGTAACCTTTTTACACCTTTTGTTTCAGATTCAAATCCATTGCAATGTTTTCTTTCAAAAGACTTTATAAATATCCCAATGTCTTCAACCAGCTCCTACATCAACATTTTTTGTAAGTTTCTAAAATAAATCAATGCATATTTGACCATAGCATAACACAACACTGGCTAGAAATCATTCGTCGTAATACAATATTAACATCGATACATCAATGTATATCATGATTATATAATAAGTTCGATGCTTCGAATGAGAATCGCTGGGTACTGTTACTAACAGTAAGCATAGCCAAGTTAATATTATCACAAATAATTACTAGTACAGTATAATTATTTAATAAAAGTCATCAATCAGAAGCTATATTAAACACTAGAATTAAATAAATTTGTCTCCACATTGGAATCCATGTCTACTGGTAGAACAATAAATTGAAGTGACTATAATATTTGTATTGTTTTATATATAATTAAAACATTGTCAAAGGCAATCATTTATGAGTTACAGTTATACAGAATGTTACGTTACAGGTTTTAAATACACCTCTTACTCCTGCGTTGCGTAGAGCCAAAATACTTCCTAAAAATCTAAATAAATTTTATATAAAAATAAGTTTTATTGTAGGGTGTTATTTTGCGCAACATTGCAAGTTTAATAAGTTCTAGGCCAGAATCCTAGGCACTTATAGGCATATGCCTTCGGGGGTTTGCGCAATGACTGGGAACAGTATAACATTGATGAGAAGAGCCTAAGATCGGGCTAAGTGGCGCGCCTTGGGAGAGACCTATGTTCAGTGTACTGCAATAGGTCGAAACATAAGCCTGTGGCTTTTCTACTTATAGATATTAAAGATCTCGACAATATTTGTTCCACAGCGGGAATATAATTCGGACCTCTTCCGTCGTCAGCGGTTAGACGCTTGAAGTGTTCCACCATTTAATCTTGTGTTATAGTCAAATTCTAATGATTGCGCCTCTGGGGCCACAAGATTGTTGATTACAGCTAATAATATCCATAGAACATAGCTAAGGAGTTAGTATGACTAGAAGACAACTGAATGTGGCACAATACAGAGATAGAGTTAAATAATAAGGTTAAATAACATATTAATATACAACCAGGAGTCTGCCTAATGGAGCTAAATTCACTTCAATTTCATAGATCCATTATCAAAGTTGAGCTAAAAACAATTCTCCTACATTTTGTAGAAGAAAGAAATCTATTTATTTTAATAGACTATTGCATGTGTAGTCAAAAATGAATGCAACATTAATTTCAAATATCTCAGCTCAACTTTGTGAATAGGGTCTATCAGTTCATACAACCTTCTCATTACACTTATAACTATCACACAGTCCATGTCTGCATATATTTCACATTGTCATTACACGCGATAATCCGTTACTTGACAACTCATTGAGCTAATAAAATGTATCAGCTCAGTATGTTACAAAACACTAATCGCTTTGTCACACAATTTGTCACATTACTTTTACAGTCTGTTTCTCAGCTATGATGTTAATTATTTATGAATCTTATGCAGTATTTTAATTCATCTACACTGGTATTGTTTCTTGACTGGGATCTGTCTGTTCGACCAATACAACTTGGCTTGAAGTAATCCGGGTTGGCTGCGCCATATAACTTACAGCAGCTTATTGTCTTGGAGCATATCCACTAACCAAGTTATACTGGCAAACTGTGCTATAGATTTCATCCTCAGTTTACATCCGCTGCATATCACCATTGTGTTTATTTGTCGAGTGCTTGCAGATGGTCAGGCCTGTCACTTCTTGCGTGCTTAGCCCACATCTTGTTGTAAAGCATTTCTAAGCCAGTGGCGTATGCTTTGCAGTCAAACAGAGGGCTTTCCGTGCGCGCCGCCCATACCTTCGCGCGTATTGCTTTTAGGCTGAAACAAACAGTTTAAACTTGAATCTAGTGCTACGTAATATTTAAAAAGCAGATGTTGCCTGTCACTCTTAAATTAGCAGAAACATGTCCTGGGAAAAGGGGTCGCTAAAGCATATTTTTATAGTCAAATCAATAGTCTTTCATGGGCAAAAGCTAACCAAAAATACTCACTATTCTCTATCTGTTCCTAGTCTAACAGCTATGTCCTGGTATTCCTGTCTCGTCCTGGCAATTAGTTCAGGGCTTCCAAGTGTGTTTAATTGAGATGCAGCCACTCTGTGAAAACAAAGGCGATCGTAACATAGGTGAAGTCATTCTTGTGATAAGATTATAATACAAAGTTATCCGAACGCTGCCAAATAACAAATGAAATTCAATTAACGCTGTAGTCCCCATGGGCGGATACCCCTCGGATCTCAAGTTACTGAGATCTATTTGAGAAAAACTACGAGTGTCAGTTAAACATTGCAATGATACACAATAAATCACTATGCATGACTTTGAACTAAAGGAAATGATGAAGAGTTTTGTCTGGTTTTATAGCAACATACCGTGAAGCAAGCGTCTCTCCGGGTAGTGTGACGACTGGTGTGCCCGTCCACAGTATATCCATGCTGGTAGTGTGTCCGTTGCAAAGGGGCGTGTCGAGGCAAACATCCGCCAATTGCCCTCGCCTCACGTGCTCTTCCTTAGCCGCCACGTTCGAGAATATAATGCGCCCAGGTGGTAGTCCTGTCGGATTTTTATAGTAATATTACGAAATATTCTGATCCTTAGGACGAGAGCGAAGATTAACCAATGAAAAATACGAAGATTAACCAATTTCTGGGCATGGTTTTACTTGCGCTTCACTTTCAAAGTGGTCTTTGTGATTTTATTGAATTAAAAATGTTTTGATTTTTGACTTTAGTGCGAGAACCGGGTAATGATAATCCATACTATTATTATAAATACGATAGGTTTTCTGTCTGTTTGTGCCTTGCAATGGTAATACCATTTCAAGGCTAAGCAATCGAATTGATCTGTATGAAATTTAGTAAGGAGATAGTTTGTATCATGGTGACAGACAGACTTTTTATGTAGGTACCACGCGTGCGCAGCCGCGGGCAGCAACTATTACAAAATATCTCATACGAACTGCTCACTACAAAGGCCAAAGGAACGGCGAAAAACGCGGGTTTTTCGCCATTTGTTTGTATGATCTGCAAGTATTTGTCTCGGGTCTGGGAATTTCTATGTATTGTATGTATGTATTTATAAAAATGAATATAAATAAGTATATAAGAAGTACATCAGTCATGTTGCACCCATAACACAAGATCTGCTTACTTCGGGGCTAGATGATGTTGTGTAAAATATCCGGAATTAATTAGCTTAAACGATAAGGCGCAATAAAATTGAGTAAGACAGTTACAACTTCGATAATGAGATTATGCGGAAAACAATAATCCGTAAAGTAGCCAATAGCGATAAACTAATGTCATTCGAGTTTAAAATATTCGAGGTAACTTACCAAGTTGCTGTGCCGTCGCCTGCAGATTAGGCTCTCCAACAGCCGGGAACCTCAACAGCCACAAAACACTGTTAGGCACGTGTTTCAGGATGTAAACCCACATGTGCAGTGTCAGCGGGTCGATTTTGTACAGCTGGTTGAAATTACAATACACAACGGCATCGTCCGGCAGGCCGTATTGCTGTCGCGTTGTGATCACTATAGACTGGGGCACTTCCTCGCCGGTTGCCGCTTTGTTGTTCGTCTGGGTTGTTGCAAGACCGTTTTGTAGAATAACTCCGTTTACTGAAGTCTAAAATGATAAAGAGAGCTTTAGGAAATCTAAACATACTTTAACTGCCTCAAGATGAGAGAGCCTAGTAGAATATTTACCTGAATTTGTCCTGATGCAATCATGGTTTCAATTGGCGTAGTGGTAGGCAGCTCTGCAACCTTCAAAGATATCTCCATTGGTCTAGCAGCCCTCACGATTTCTTTTATCTCTTTGATATCAGTGTTTTCGACCAGAGGCGACAGGTCCGTGGCATTGATGACGGCTACGTTATCCGCGAGCCCACTGTGTGACTTGATCTTATCACTTAGGATGAGACGCTCAGACAAATGAGGGAACATCTGTTTGTGATCGCCGACGAAGTATGTTTGCGGCATGTAGGCTAGTTTCTCGCTGTATTGAGATGCCAGTTCCAACGGAGATGTCACAGCGTCTGTCACCAAATAATCCATGTAACTCGCCCCACTTGTGCCAGGGTATCCGAGCCACATAACTTGGACCGGCGCCGGTCTTAACGCGAATATCTCATTCCTCGCGCCTTTCGTATAACCATTCATGTTTACAAGAATGTGAATACCGTCCCCGTATATTTTGTCAGCGGCTTTACCGTTGCACGGGACCTGAGATAGATCAATGAAGTGTTCCGCTTCTCTGGCGATCTTAGAACGGAAAGTGGTGCCATCGTCAAGGCTGAGAGCGTAGCAGAAGATCTCTACTTTCGAGCGGTCGTGTAAGCCGGGCACGGATTGCATCAAGTGCGAAGTGGGATGGTTTCCAAAATCACTGCTCACGTAACCGATGCGCAAACGGCCTTGTAAGTCTCGCGGGAATTTATACATCGGCTTGTGTAGCACTTGGACTTTTTCCAAGCAAAGGTTAGCGTGGCGAGCCGCTATGGCCTTTCTAAAGTCGTGAGACAAAGGATACAACATGGAATGATGAGGATGGACTGAGGGTAGTCTATTCTTCTCGAGCTGCTCAGCCACAATGCTGACTAGTTTCTTCATGCGCGCTTCGTAATCCGTCCAATCGCAAACTATTTGCAGACAGTGAGCTAAATTGCAGTACGCATCGGGGAAGTCAGGCTTTAGCTTCAAAGCGGTTCTGTATGACTGAATGGCTTCGGGAATATTTCCAGAGTCCTTGTGAATGCTAGCTAAATTGCTATGAGCGTCCGCGAACGCTGGGTTGATTTGAATCGCTCTTGTATAGCATTGTAAGGCTCCTGCTACGTCTTGCATCTCTTTAAGCGTGTTACCCATATTGCTGTAGGCATCTGCGAATGTCGGCTGGATACGTATCGCCTCCTTATAGTGCATGAGTGCTTCATTGAGCTTGCCTTGCTGTTGCAATACCGACGCTAAGTTACTGTGAGCCGCAGCGAATTCGGGGAAAACCTCGAGGGCCTTTAGGTACAATCGCGTCGCTTCTTCTATATAACCCTGTTCACGTTTTATGTTCGCTAGATTGTTGAGGGAATCTGCGTGGGATGGACAAAGTCGGAGCGCGGTGTTGTAACACTCTTCCGCATCGGCGACTTGCCCTTTCTCTTTCAGAGCGTTAGCTAGGTTACAGTACGCGTCTGGGAAGTTTGGTTGCAATTCTATGGCCCGTCGGTATGTGTCGATGGCTAAGTCAATTAGTCCCTGCTCGTAGTACACGCAAGCTAAGTTTCCGTGGACCACAGCGTTGTTGGGTGAAAGATTCAGCGCACGTAGATACGCCGCCACGGCCCTGAGAAAACGAGGTTCTATTAGCAAGTGTGCACTAATACGCTCACCACAAAATGTACTTTTCTTTAAGACAAGTGCTAAATGAAGTGTGAATTTATTTTATGATAAAGAAGTTCAATTACCTGTCAAATATTCTTGCTTCTTTGAGCACATTCCCCAAATTGATGTATGCATCCAAAAAATTTGGATCTAAGGCCACAGCTTTCTCGAAATGGTGAATTGCCAACCAGATCTCACTCTGTGCGTTGAAAACGCATCCCAAGTTACTCCATGCCACTGCAAAGTCGGGCCTCGTTTCGATGGCCTTCAAATAACATGCCTAAACACACCAAAAGAGGACATGTTAAAAACTGAGACAGAATGTCCGCTTCTGAGAGATGAGTGCCTGAAATGTTCGTTACGCCAATCGCATGTAATTATACCTACAGCTAGAGTGATGCCTGGGGATCGAGTACGAGAACGACAGATCTCCAAACTCCAATCACGTGAGCAAACTGTATTACGCCAAATGCACCCTAGAGACACGAGACTACGCCAAATGCCACACATCACTAGGAAATGTAAACGAACGACAGCTGTGCAACGGCGGCACTATTAAAACAAACAAAATTTGCGATCCAACGGCCGGCGAATGAATCGCTTCCACTTCCTAGCCGATGAGATGATGATCACGACAATGAGATAAGTCAAAGAGCACTATCCGATAAACCTGTACGTATAGTTCAGGCAAACCTTGTCTACTTTACCTGCGGCACACTCGACGTCACCCTGGCGGCATAGCGAGGTACCAACCGTTATTCAGCTAGATAGGTACACCACCGGTCACACCTACACTTGTCTTAGCAGACAATACCTTGTGAAAATATAATAGAATTAGTTGATTTTGTGTCAAACTAGTTTACCCGAATGTTTAACATTTTACAAATCAAATTATCATAAGGATCTTTGTCAATCCGAACCGTCACCGAGCAGATTCCGGGCAGGCACGTAATGTATGTCAAAATTATACAAAATAAACTCTTTACATCATCCCACTAAAATGAATACACTACTGAATTATTTTGATCCTCTTTTATAATAGTAAGAAAACACTACAAGCACAGATCAAAACATAAAACTAAATAAAAGGTGAAGGAAACAGGATGTTTTGTATTTTATTAGTGTTCGTTCTTATATAATGTTAATTAGCATACACTCGTATTTAAAAATCATCCATGCAACATTTTTATTTACCAAAAAGAGTATTTTATTATTTTTACATAAAATGAATGTTGACAGAATGTTGTACAGACAATTTATATCGACATTTACGCTGTGCGGTCGAGTAATATTCAACAACAAGTCTTTGTCAAATATTCCACGACGTGGAACTATGTTGAACAACATTGGAAAAGTACAAGCGGAAATATTTGTTTCCCAACCTTATTCTCACAGTTTAAATTGTAGTTTCAACTTCAATGTTTTATGTAAATGAGTGTTAGTGACTCTCGAAAGTTGAAACTATTGATCTGCATTGTTTACGCGAAGACAAAACATTACTTGTATTGAAATCAGTATTGGTTTTGTTTGGCTGGATCTTGTATGTGTAAGCCATGCCGAGTGAATACGATTGTTTAATCGACATGTTGCAGCAATATGGTTCCGATGATCGAACGAGCGAAAGCAAATAAAATATGCGAACCAATTTCATTTTCATTTCGCTTTATCTAAAATTCATGACTTTCATCAGCTGTGTGCAGCATCAGATGAAAATAATTTTAAATTTTTACTTGTTTATCAATATTAATCGACGTGTCTTCAGTTATTACGGGCTAAAAATAAATGTTCGTAAATGCGAATTATTTAAAGTCATGGCCTTGGTCCAAGCCAATATTACTAGCGCTAGTTACATCATCACCACGTGCAGTCATAAGCCGATATTAAAATTATCTCGTATCCGTTGTACAAGTAAAGTTTCAATCGCGTAACCAAAGCAGAGAACGCTTACGCTGGCTGGCTGACTTCCATTGACCCAATGTTTAGATTTAGTCTGGTTCAAAAACGATCCAGTGCTACTAGATCAATTTAAATCAGCATTTACGCATTTGCAATCTACGCTTCGCAATAGGAGAGTACGCTAATTTGACAGTAGATAAAATGTGAGCTACATAGAATCCTGTTTACTTCGGAGCGAATGAGAGGTTGCAAAGTGATGCAGCTTTTACCTTCGCCTCGTCGAGTCGTCCCAAGGCCTTGAGCAGATTGCCCAGGTCGCTTCTAACGCAGTAAAGATCCTGGAACAATGATCAGCTTCAGTAAAATGATCAAAATGTAAAGTACAACTCACGAAAGTTTTTGAAGTGAGTGTATGAATAAATACAATCCTATCCTACTAATATTATACCTAAATACATAAAACAAAGTTGTGGTAGTTACACCATTTATAACTCGAGAACGGCTGGACCGATTTTCATGATTTTTGATTTGTTTGATTTGTCTTTGCCCCGAATAGCAAAATTATAAAAAAAACTGTCAAATAAAATAAAAATTAAACATTTAAAGTGGCGAGTTCAGTTTGATACAACCTTTGATAATGTTCGGTTAGTTAGGTTATGACAGTTGCCATTGTGCGCGCATGAACAATTGTGTCGTACCTATAGAAGCAAAGTTAAGCAAAATATTGTATTCTGATATACCTATTATTTTTTTTAAAACTCGAGGACGAAGTCGCGAACGGGACAGCTAGTACATGTATAAAAATCAATAGCCGTGCGTTAGTCTCGCAAAAACACGAAAATTTCTCGACCGATTTGAATGGTTTTTAATTTGTTTAGTTTGCCTCAATACAAAAAAATCAAATACATTTAAGGTTGCACAAAGTTCAACGGGTCATCTAGTAAATTATAAATGCATCATTTTGTGTGGATGTTTGTACATTTATATGTTTATTTGTGGCTAAATTACGTCGTAACAGCTGAATGGATTGCAATGAAACTTAGTATAGATGTAGTCTGTGACCAGGAATAGCATAGTCTACTTTTTATTTAGTTACCACGCGTGCGAAAGCCGCAGGCAGAAGCAAGTGTATAAAACAGTTATATGGAAACCAAAAATAACATTCAGGGCTTCAATAAAAAAAAAAACAATTATTAAAAGTCAAAGGGAAAATATTTTTATTCTATACAATCACAAAGATCACTTCTAAAAGTCTTGCACTCTAAGTGTCAATTCCTCCTAAACCAAGTCCGAGCAGAATTGACAATACAAGAAAACGGTAGTTTATACATCGCAAATCTGCTAGTAAACTGTTTGAGGGCAGCAACATGAGGCCATGCATTCTTATTAATAATATAGTAATTTATATTATAATACGCTTTCTCACAAGACTACCCTTTAAATTTCTAAATAGGTAGTTAAGTTGCATTTTCTGGAAGTTTATTATAGAAGCACAATGTTCCTCATAAAGGAGTCTCGCGATTTCATTTTATAAAAGCACGTATTGCTTTTCCCCAGAGAAAAATGCCATATGACATAACACTATTGAAGTAGCTGAAACAAACTAGTCTAGCTGTAGCTCCATCAGTAAGGTATCGTACGAACTGCATATGCTGCGGAACTAAGCCTACCAGCAGGTTTTTCAATTTGTGGTCCCCACTGTAATTTTGCATCAATATTAAGACCTAAGGAAGACGGTGGAATCTGGAAACTACAATATTTATTGCTTCTCCATTAAATACAATGTTGGTGGGACTATCTATTACATTTGAATACACCGATTGCAATCTGTAACTTCTCCCAAGCGTCAAATATCTATATATTAACACGTGAAGCAAAAACTTTGTACCCCTTTTTACGAAAAATGCGCTGACGCAGGAGTATGAAATTTCGCACACTTATAGTTTATATAGAGAAGGAGTGCAGAATGCTAATATTTTTTTTAATTATGCATAACAAATACATGAATTATCAATTAATTAATTATGGTCTAATTTCGACCAGTGGGCGACCACTTGTATGCTTTAATATACCTATATGGGTTATACCTGTATTAGCTGTTGATCGACCTTAAGCAAATCAGTATTGATTACTAGATATGTAGTAGAACGTTAACTTTAAAGTGAGATAATAACTGATCAAGATATATTTTTACAAAGATTTTACCTAAGTAACGCAAATACCTATATCGGTCTATAATTATTGAGATCTAGCGAACAAAAAGTAGAGGGATTTGTATTCTAATTAATTAAAAATGATTTCTAATTTCTGTAATACGGGCGTCGGCCATATTTCTTTCCTACGAGTTTATGTAAACGACGTAAAACGAGTAAATAAAATCTCAATTTATCAGGTTGCAGCACTATATCATTAAACCTATAAATTTTCTATAATCATTTTTTTTTACGATCGAAAAACCTGCGTTTGACCACGATCTCGCCTGATGTTAAGCGACGATATGGCCGACTAATACTAATATTTACTCGAGACTTAAGTAGGTGCCGAGTGCTGGCAGACGGTAATATTTTTTTAGGAACACAGCAAAGCTATACAAACATTATTAATGCAATTTTTTATCGCAGCGTCTTTGGTACAATCTACAGTCTTATCCGTGTTATCATAAACGATTTTTAAAAAACACATTGTATGCGAGTACAGTGTACTTACAATTCAAGTTTATACCATGTATTCTTGTTCCTTTTTTTCACTTGATCCAGCTAATAAGTGTATCGCCTTCCTAATAGTTAGTGGTTACCATAACCTAAGACGCTTGCAATACCAAGAGTTATCACAAGCACGTTGTTGAGTTATTTTGTCTGTTTGCCCAGTAATGAGGATCCGTAACGTTTTTAGTTGAGAATGCAGAATTATAGAGCTAAGGAATCCTTAACATACAGTGAAAACATTTTTGATCTACGTCAAAAATTGACGAAGTTATGACGAAATGTGTAACGAAATTCAGTGTTTGCCGCGGTAGCTGTGACGTCACAGGGACGGTCGTAGCGCATGCAAACCGATAATCGATAATCGATAATTTATCAGTAATCAGTAAAATTTTGTCAGCGATAATTATCGAAACATTTCGATAAAAATACCAATAAACGATAATTTCAGAAAGGTTTTATGTAATCATTCCTATCAATACCGCGAGTCAAATTAACCCCATTATCAACTTAGACCGAGGTAAATATATAGACGCCTCGCCGCTATCAACCAAAGTGAAGTCACCATTTGTTAAATAATTAGGTAAATTTGTATGAAAGCGTAAAAAGTTGTGGTGTTTAATTCATTTACAAAACAATTATTATGTTTTGCACTACTACAACTAATAACGGTGTTTTTTTTTGTAACTTTCACGATCAGGGTTCATTTTGTTTTACTAGTTAACGGTTAGGTATTTATCGCGTGTGACCACGTATTATAATTTATGCCTAATATTTCGATTATGTATGTTTATTACATCGCCATTTATTGAGCTATTTAGAGTTGATAATTTTAAAAATGCTTTTGGAGATATCCGATAATGGATATTCGCTTTTGATCACACGATAAAGTCCAAAACTAGTTAGGTATCCACAAGTCAGCATTCAAAATTATTTGAACAAACCACGCTTGTTTTCGTGGATTAATTCAACAGTTTCTTATAGCAGTGATTCATTTTATTTTTGTTCCACTGTTGCTGCTTGAGAACTTAAAACTTTGGGAATTTTATTTTATATCAAAAAAATCTATACCTATAAAAGAGCTTAACCTGACTGACTGATTATATCGGGCCCGATAAAAATCGGATTATCGAAAAGTTTCGATAATTGCATGCCCTAGACGGTCGCCTCCAGTTATTGAATCGTGAAGTAAGAGGGCCGGCTGCGCTCGAACCATCCCAATGACGTCAAACGCACCCGCGTACATTGATTTTACCGGCAGGAACGGTATAATGTATATTACTTAATATCTTCGTAACTAATGGTCCGACTTGGATAATTCAAAAAGATGTATCATTCTTATTTCATAAAGAATAACGTTACGTTGTTCTATTGAATTTGCTATAACTTTACTGATCCTCATTTCACTTGCACCAGTGCCCTTGAAATCTTAAGACTATTAGTAATGTTTCCCTAGTACGACTTAGAGGCGGAGTATCCTACACTGTGACTACCACAATGTCCAAAGTTCTGCTATTCAGTGCTATTCAGCTATTGATATTCAGTGACGGGTACCAATCCGTCAAGACTATACTCTCGCTGAAGAGAAACCTTTTCTTTTCTTTACTTTTTCTCTTTTTTCTTGTGTCACTAGTTCTTTAATCAACACAATGTGATGAAAGGAATGTGCCCCTCAGGGTTTCCTTTCGTGCACTTGGCACGTACTTGATTCTTTTTTTCTACTACATGCCGGTTTGCTCACGATGTATAATAACAGAATAATAGTAGGTAGGTACTGACATATAAAACAATGACATAAACATAAATCAAAGGTAATTGCGAAAATAAGGAAACTAATGTCACATACCTATGTGTGCTGTTTATAATATTCACGATCAAGGTCTTACAAGTAAATTGCTTTAGGTATAATGATAAATTACATAATTAAGTATATTTAACAGCTAAGACGCGATAAGATTTCATGTTAAGTAAATTATAGACTTTGTTGCAAAAGCAGGAAGGACTTGTTTAAAATTGCGTACAGGCGAAACTAGTCGGTAATGCTAACATTCTGTTATTTAATTTATATTCAACAGTGGTTCAAATTACATTCTTCAACATTTATTTAATAGATATATTATGTATTGTAAATACTTACAACACCGGCCAGTAACATAAATGAGATTTTATATTACATAAAAACTTTTTTATCACAAGAGTCAGATTCATTTAAACTCTACAAAAACGGATACCTATCTACCATTGTTTAGAAAATGTTCCATTAAATAAAAGTGAATTTACAGGTATATTTTCTCTATTATTCATAACATACCATGGTCCATACCTAAACTATGATATAGTCACACCAAGTTTCATCAATATAAGTTTTTCATGAATTTTGTATTTGTTTTATCATGTATTTCACATTTGGGTACCCATAATAAGTAAGTAAATATATAAACTTACAGACAGAATGATAAGGATGTACCATACAATATCAAGCATTTTAAGTGGTTATGAATGAAGAGGCAAGTTCCTACTTCAGTGCTTTAGAAGTATCAGATGTCCAAGTACAAGTTGGTATGAAGCACAGATACAAAGTAGAAATCTGATATCTCATTTGCATTGAATTACAACCACTGTCAGGGACGGGAAAACCTGTTCCAATATAACATTCAAGGATGCTTGGCAGATTTAAAATTAAAATAAACAAGTAATAAATTAAGTTAGTAAGTAAAAAGTGTTCACCTCACAATTATTGGTCTTTTCTAATAAATTGTTATAATAATGATAATTTATTTAACATAGATCCTATGGATTAAGATAGGTTAACCAAATATCTATCAAAAATCAGGATGAGATACCATAAAATTAATACACAATACAACATGTACATGAGCTGATTTTAATCCTATAATAAAAAAAATAAAAACCAATCATCATCTGTGAAATGAAATCCTTTCCCATTTGACAAAGCCACAATGTTGTTTTGATGATGCTAACATGGTTAAAGCCGAAATGCAGAACTAACACTCATACATTGACAAATACCTGTATAAGGGAAAGTTAAAAGAAGTATAGGGAACTTATTCTGCGCTTCAGAGGGCATGTTAAGACATTTTACAGCCGATTAGCCGCAGCCAATTTACTCCATGTAGTATTATGATCTTCTTTTTCTTATCGTGTCCTAGGTATTTAGAATGAGTTGAAAGAATGAAAGTGCACCTCATAGGCAATGATTATGATACTGGAGTTTAAGAATTACCTGTTGTATGGACAGGTTTTCACTATCAGGCTGCAAGTTTTTAAGTGTCCACTGAGAGGGTGAAAGGAACTTTTCTATAGGTGTATTGTTTAAATTAATACTTACAGGGTTATATTGCAAGGCAGTGACATACGCTTGCACTGCCTGCTCCATATCACCAGCAGCCACAAGAGCAGCCGCAAGGTTGATGTAGCCATCTATGAAGTCTGGCTTTAGTCGCACAGCATGTCTGTAGTTCTCAAGCGCCTCTTGGAGCTGGCCGCGCTCTTTGTACACGTTACCCAGATTGCTGTTGTAATAAAATTAAATTTAATCGTATAATTAGTTGCATACATTATAACTTAAGTTTTAGTATGTAATCGCCATTATTGTCAGCCTGTTACCCACTTCTGAGTACATGCCTCCTCCATTTAATGCCAAATGATTCTGTAATAGGTTGATCAAATCTTGGTCATAGACCCATCTTCAATGTCATCAGCCCATCTAGCAGGCAGTCTGCCAGCACTGAGTTTGTCCTTGGCAGCCAGTAGTAAGTTTTAGAACATTTTGTTATAACTTGTTATTATTTTATTGGGCACTGCATTCAACATATTGTTTAAACATTATATTAGATCAGCTTACCTGTAAGCTTCTGCTAATAATGGATTTTGTTTGATGGCCAATGTAGAGAACTGAGCCGATTTGTCCAGTCGTCGGCATTGGAAGTGAATTGAAGACAGTAGGAGGAGAACGCCTGTGTTGGTGCCATCCTGCCTCCATAGTTGCATGCAATGGAGCTCTGCACTTTCATAGTCCCCAGCTTGGTATTCACGGTGGGCAAGCTCTAGTAGCCCTGGTTTGGAACAAAAGAAAATATTGTTACTTACTTTTGGTTAAATAAAGTTTTTTCTCAACTTAGATTTCAGGCTAGGCAAATTATGTGTTTATTTGTAAGTATGGCCAGTAAAACTTATGATATTTAGCTCCTTGTGTATTTTGTATTGAATTTATTTTTGAAAACACCATGACACCTAACCTATTGCATGTACATTTATTTATAACAATAAAATAAATGAAGTACATAGTGCCGTTGATAGTTGATTCGACAGGCATTATACCTAGCTTGAAGCACACACACAACCCTTCCCAAAGTGCAACGAATCACCAATGCATCTATGAACCAGAACTCAATCCATTGAAATTATTAATGGAAAATTCCTGGAGTGGAAAATTTTCAAGGTATGCGTGTATTTTTCGAATTAAAATCCTAAATCACTCACCCACTGTAGATATTTGCTGAATTTCAGACATTTTGAGGATCACTGCATTAGCGGGAACACCGACAATTTGCTGGGACTGCGGCTGAGCCGTGACAGATTGCGGAACGGCAACATTGGCTTGAGGTTGCATTTTTGTAATCATAGTTCAGAGACGCACACAAACACTCGTATTCATCGGAAAAGCAATTTTAACCGAAACGTATGAATTCGATCTTGTACTTAAATTACTGATGACTCTTTACAACATTTACAAACACAACCACAAAAATCTACTACATCAAATTTTGCTGCTTTTCGTGTAGATAGATTTCCTTCCCTTCCATTTCATTCTATTCTATTCTTGTCTTGGTCTTGCTTGCTGCTTGCTTTTGTTCAATAAGCTATGCTAGCTTCGCAAACCACGACAATTTCATACCTGATTGATTGAAGGACGCCACGATTTTTTTTATTCCTATAGACGGTTGGCTAAAAATAGGCAAATTACACACCATTTTAACCCTTATTCCAGATATATAAAGTATACAATTGCGTAACTAACAGAGTAACGATTTAGTTTAACTTTGTCTATGGTCACTTGTAAGTCATAATACGGAAGTCAAAACATAGTCAAAACACTATCATACCTAAATTGCTAGTAAATCTTTTAAATGTTCTGTACTAATACACTTTTCTGCTAAATTTATGCCAGGGCCAGAATTTCTATTTTATATTGATATATAAACCCAACAAATTTGCAAATGACATGAAAAAATATACATCTAACGAATTCCTATTCCGCATATTCCGCAAAACGATAGTACCATAGTCTATGGCATCATTATTATCAATAATTTTTTTATACTTCCGCGTCTTTTTTTTATTCAAAGTAAGTATTCCAAGCAATGATATATATCGCACCCCTAGATGAAAACCCTGTTAACTCAAAAAGTACCGAAATTGAGTTTGTAGTGTTTTCATATTCCTGACCAGCATACCTACATGGAGATATAACTCGTGTAACGATACATTCAATAGCCTGCTCATATGAGCGAAGAAAAAAAAAAAAAAAAAACGATACATTCAACAGCTGTCGATAGATGGCGCGAAACGTTGCTTTAGTTGAATAACTTCACACCGGATAGCGCGAACACTATGCCACCATTTTTAGTTGCCTCCCGGCTTGCTCCCGGGTGTTGTGGTTGTAGGCAGGCGCGGTTCCAGACCTCTAAAAGGTGTGACAGACGTACGAGTAATTACGTGTACTTATGGCTTGACGACCTTTTTCGCCTGTGTGTCACCGTAAGTACGCGGAGTTTAAAACCGCATGCGCAAATCGTCGGCGATCCAACCGGTTTGAAATCTTACTCGTATCTCGTCTAGGCTCGTACGTGTAGCAGCACTGCAAGCCGCGAGCCAACATTTTCGCCATTTTCGCCAGTTCGTGTGTTATGCGTAACGCTTGTAGTATTTGGCGTTTGTCTAATTTTTGTTAATTTTGGTTTACACGTCTAATTAATATAATTTAATAGAAATTATACGTAAGGTGGAAAGAGATTTAAAATGGGTTATGATATAACTCCTCAATATCACAAAGCTTCTTCTGTCGACGACATCGCAATACATTGTGCGCAAGCTTCACGTGTGTCACTGACGTCGAGCCGAGTAAGTTCGCGATCTTAAAAACTGCATACTTAAAGTTCGTACGTCTATCACCCCTTTAAAAAGGTTGTGGGCACAGCCATCCAAAAATCGGCCAAGTGCGAGTCGGAGTATTTACTCCCTCATGATTGATATAATACTCTGTCAAGAAAGTACCGGGAAACGATCAATAATACACAAAATTTTAGTTAGTCATCCAAATTTATTTTATCGCCTTTAATGTATGCTCCTTCAGAAACGATACACTTACGCCAACGAATAATCCAATCATGAAAACATTTTTTAAACGATTTTTCCGGAATCGAGTTCAGTTCTCGCTGTGAATTCTCTTTTATGTCTTCTACCGAATGAAAACGGGTACCATGAAGTGGTAATTTGAGTTTAGGAAAAAGAAAGAAGTCGGCTAGAGCCATAGTGACTAAGGTCGATGGTATTTGTTGAGTTTTTGGTCAAAAATTCGTTCACAATGATGACCTTGTGCGAAGGTGCATTATCGTAGTGGAAATCCAAGAATTTTTTTCAACGAATCTGGCTTTTTTCGTCGAATTTGCTATCTTAAACGCCGCATAACGCTCAAATAATATTCTTTATTTACCGTTGAACTACCCGCAAGATTTCCGAGTGCACAACACCGCGATAGTTAAAGAAAACAGTCAACATGACTTTGACTTTTGATCGACATTGGCTTGGTTTTTTGGTTTCGGTTCAGTTGGAAGGCGCCACTCCGAAGCTTGTTGACTAGGTAGTTTACAAGTCAAACTCGTAAACCCACGTATCGTCACCAGTATCAATGCGTTTCATGAATGTTGGGTAAGAATTGACTCGTTCTAGCATGTCCTCAGCGACTCTTATGAGATTGAGTTTTAGGAGAAAATTTAAGTCTTTTCAGACTAACTGAGCTGCAACATGTTATACCCGAGTGATTATTTTAAATGGTACGAATCTACTCGTAAGACAGAAAATTCAGCGGCTTAAACTTAAACTTAAATGAGGATTTTCAGTCACTATTTTCTTCACTCTTGCGATGTTAACTTCAGTTGAAGATGTTGATGGCCTATGTGAGCGAGGCAAATCTTCCAATTCATTTTGACCGTTTTTGAACGCTTTGTACGACTCGATACCGCTTGATTTTGATAAAGTCGATCTACCGTAAGCCTTCTGAAACATTTTTAGGGACTCCGAAATTCGCAATACACACTAGATATGATCTAACTAAAAACAGCACTGTATTTAATCTAAATAACAGATGAAACTCAAACTCCGCGCCAAAATGTCAAACAGTTGTGCTAATCTCAGAACAAAAAACCGGCCAAGTGCGAGTCGGACTCGCGCACCGAGGATTCCGTACAAACCTGTAGGTATATAAGTGAAAGTTCACCAATCACAACAATCGAGTCATAGTTGGATGATGTAACTAAAAATTTACGGTTTTCGCAATTTTTCCTTTATCTGTGCTATAAGACGTTGCTTCGTACCAAATTTCAAGATTCTGAGTTCACGGGAAGTACCCTGTAGGTTTTGATTCCCTTGCGAGTGTCGAAAATTCGCGGCATAAATGGTTGTATCTTTTGATTGCGTTGGCTTAGAAGTTTGATTTCTCACAGCTTTAAAGGACAGTAGACCTGAGTATTTGATATAAATTTCAGCTTGATACCCCCCACGCGTTCCTGAGAAAACGAGTCTTGACAGACAGACAGACAGACGGACGGACGGACGGACGGACGGACAACAAAGTGATTCAATAAGGATTCCGTTTTTTCCTTTCGAGGTACGGAACCCTAAAAATGAAAACACAAAGGAAATGTTTACGAAATAGGTACATATAATTATACAGTATATGTGTGTTTGTTTGCACATCACTGTGTCTCATAAATAGACTCTGAATCAACTTTGGAGAATTTCTTACAACTTCAAAGAATATCAAATTAAATTAAATAAAACGCTAGTATACATTTTACATTCAATAATTTGATTAAGTACTTAAATTACAAATTCAAGCTAACATATCTTTTTCGCGAAAACGTTGATAATATTATCGATATTCAGATTCACATATTTGAGTGGGTATATTTAGGAGAGCTAGCCAGGCAGGATATACTTTCCTATGCCATTGAGGTATGCAACCAATATTTTACTCTGCGAAGAGTAGAAGAGGAGATTTGCCAGTATTTGTACGAAAATTTAGTAAAAATATATATATTTAAAAAAAAATAAAAAAAAAAAAATTTTCTGCGTTACGAATCACGCAAGATTAATATTTTTTTTTATTAAGGCATTAGATATAATATCATCAAAAAAGTGTGAAGTCACAAGTCTAGGGTTGTGTGCATGCCCATCGTGCCCACAAGCCCACAACGGTGGATCCGCGCTTGGTTGGAGGCCATTTGCATACCGCTTGATTTCGAGTTGCAGGAGTTTACGTGAAAATTGCTAATATTTTATTTAGAGTTGATTGGGTTTTGCTGAAATTTCATTGAAATAATAATTGTTGATTTTGAATTGCGGTGGTTTTGATGATGTTACATCGCAATATTTTTTTTGTTATTTCGAATTACTCCGCTTTACATGACAGAAAAAGTAGATTCAGATAAAGGTACCTACGTAGGTTTAGTTTAGTTGAATGAGATTTTTATTTTGTTTTTTTTTATTTGTAGTGCGTGATTTTAATTGAGTTTTTTGAGTTGCTTTGGTTTACATGATTTGTTTCATATTATAAACTTTGTTTAGTTTTAAGACAATGAAAGGCACAGGACAACTCATGCTTTACAGAAAAGGCACAATAAACGTCACTGGCTTAAATTAGGCGAAAATATTACTTCAGGACTCAATGACAATACCACGACTAGGCCTAACTACGAGGCTCACAACCTAGCTCAAAATACTACAGAGGGTGAAGGAAATCTAGCGCGAGAAGAAGTACAGGGTAAGAAGAAGCTAAGGAAACCGGACACATGGAAGATAGTTAAAACCGTCAAAAATTCAGGAAAGGCGTATAAATTGCAGGGTAAATTAAAAATACCAATCCCTGCTCGCAAAATGAGACCACCTTGCGGAGTAAATTGTCGTTTGAAATGCTTGAAATGCTTTTGCCTACGCTGTGTCCAATATGAGAGTGAAATCAAAAACTTATGGATAATAAATAACCCATAAGTTTTTGATAAGAGGCTTTTCAGCAATAGGCTTAGTTTTGTGTTTAATTTTCGCATGTTACTCATTTGGGTAAATAAATAACAACTTTTGATTTGAATAAACAATTGTGTTTTTTTTTCATTTAATGAAACCCTAGTGAACCCTAGTAAACTAAAAACTAAAGCCAGTGTGCCTAAACTTAGCAGGTTGTAACTTAGTTATAATATTAATAAAAAAATGTACACCAACCGTTCATGGAATAACTCAAAACACTTAGATGAAAGTTATCATATTTTTGAGGTGAAAAGTAATGTAACTCATTTTTCTTTCAAGTAAAGTAAAGTAACTCCTCTTAGTGCACAAAAAAGTTACATACTGCTGGTATAAAACTAAAGTAAATGATTATCTTTCAATAAGTTACATCAAAATTAAATGCAGATAGTGATTTACAATATTTAACAACAACGTAATAAAGTATTGGACGGTATTTCTCTTAATATAAAAGGAATGTAACATTTTTTAATACTGATCGCTAAACAAACTTTTTACATAACGCTATTTTAATAATCTAAATAAGACAATAAGTACGCAACTTCGGTGAGATCTTGTGGCACAGATTCGTGGTAGCAAACATACAACTCCTTGGGTTCTGGCTCGCTAAAGACTCGTCTGAAACCAAACGTAAATGGTCAAAAATATAGTTTATTAATCTAACTTGCCACTCATCTCAGTTGGTGGTGACTGCCTTCCGCTTTAGAAGTTGTTGATTCAATCTAGGATTCAAAAAATCCCATCTAGGCCAAATTGTTTGTGATGAAATTAGATGTTTGTACTGTAAAGTAGGATAAGTATGAATTTAATAGTAAATTGTTGCACCGAGCGCAAAGTGAGTTATTAATGCACGAGTGTTATGTTGGTGCCCGAGCGCAAGCGAAGGCACTGAATTAACACGAGTGCATTAATTACTCACTTTAGCAAGGTGCGTAATTTACTTTTCTTTCAACTACTGTGATCGGTTTTTGTATTTATTAATGATAACATTGCTAGTTATCATTAATAAATACAAAAACCGATCACAAAGGACCGTATTTTTGGCTTAGAACCAAAACAGTGCAGTAATGTTATATGAAATCTCATTATTGCGCTGTTTTTTACTTTTTATTTATTTTTAAAGTAAATTACGCACCTTGCTAAGGTGAGTAATTAATGCACTCGTGTTAATTCAGTGCCCTTGCTTGCGCTCGGGCACCAACATAACACTCGTGCATTAATAACTCACTTTGCGCTCGGTGCAACAATCTACTATTTTTTTTTTCAACTACCAATCTAGGTACCTACTGTGATAAAATATACCTACTCAAACTAAAAAATACGAAGAATCAAAGTTTTACAATGGTACAAAATGCGCGCCATTTGTTGTTTTTTTAACCAAGTAGGTTTTATTCAGCCGATTTTTATTATCAGCCAGTATCTTTTTGATCTAATGCAAACATTATATATTAAACCTAATGGGAGATATTAAACCTCTGTGGTAAATTTATCTAAATAAAAAGTAAAAAACAGTGCAATAATGAGATTTCATATAACATTACTGCACTGTTCTGGTTCTAAGCAAAAATTACGTCCTTTGTGATCGGTTTTGTAGTGATTAATGATAACATTACTACGTAGTTGAAAGAAAAGATATTTATGTATTAGAGCAGTCATTCGGTTCCCATCGTAGCTTCAAGCTTTGCTTTCTTTGGGGCTAGATGGTACTGTCACAGATAACATAATACTATACGTAGGTTAATGTGTTAAACTTGTTAAACTTACGCTAACTGTTCAACTTTAGTGAAAAAAGAGGTTCTACTCGCGTATTATTTTATCGATGAAAGCACCGACAGACAGTGGAAATCTGTTCAACTTTAATGAAAAAAGAGGTTTTACTCGTGTACTATTTTATCGATGCAAGCACCGACAGACAGTGGGAATCTGTTAAACTTTAGTGAAAAAAGAGGTTCTACTCGCGTATTATTTTATCGATGAAAGCACCGACAGACAGTGGGAATCTGTTAAACTTTAGTGAAAAAAGAGGTTTTACTCGCGTATTATTTAATCGATGCAAGCGCCGACAGACAGTGGGAATCTGTTAAACTTAAGTGAAAAAAGAGGTTTTACTCGCGTATTATTTTATCGATGCAAGCACCGACAGACAGTTTGAATCTGTTAAATTTTAGTGAAAAAAGAGGTTCTACTCGCGTATTATTTTATTAATGAAAGCACCGACAGACAGTGGGAATCTGTTAAACTTTAGTGAAAAAAGAGGTTTTACTCGCGTATTATTTTATCGATGAAAGCACCGACAGACAGTGGGAATCGCTAATGCGAACTGCAGATCAAACTCACCCAAATGAAGATTATTTAGATGAATAAAAACAGCGTCTTTGCCTTCTACGACAAAATAATACGTGAGTTAAAACATGTGTTCCTCTAAACAAAGAAGAAAGAAAGAAAAGCACAAAGTAGAATAATGGTCGAGTGTCGCAAACAATTCATTTTTACCCAACAACCCAGAATTGGAATGGCTCCGTATGTTTCTTACTGACGCCACATTGGAGCAGGATTTCCTGAGGTGCTTGGAACAGCATTCCGTGCTCCTTCACCGCCACGAGGATCTTGTTCAGCGGGTTACAAGGAGCGTGGATTCTTTTAAACCTGGACAATATGATGATAAATAGATAATGTAAATGTTAAATTTATCACAACCTCTATAACGCAGTGGGCGCGAAGGCATGTCTGGCAGGCACGCAGGAGGTTTTGGGTTCAATTCCCACCGCGGGACAAATGTTTGTATGATCTGTGGTATGTGTCTCAGGTCTGGATGTTGTTTTATGTCAATATATATATATATACAAAAAAAAAGTAGAATATAAAATATCAGTTATGTAGTACCCATCAAGCTTACTTTCAATAATGGAACTTTGACACGGACTTTTATTATTTATTTAAATATAAATAATTAATGCCGGTCATTTCACAAAACATCGTCTGGCTCCAAAGTAAGCAGATATTGTGTTATGGATACCACATAACTGATATACTACTTATATACATTTTAAATACATACATATGTATATACATACCCAGACCAGAGATAAACACTTGCAGATCATACAAACATTTGTCCCGCAGCGGGAATCGAACCCGCAAGCTTTTGCGTATTAGCCGGGCCTTGGCCCACTGCGGCACAGAGGTTGTCAATTATGGGGCTAGATAACGCTGTGTGAAGTGTCAGGCATTAAATACTATTTTTATCATTTAATTTCGCACACAGCAATATGGGTTACATGTTATAACATAATGAAACATACGCTATAATGTTTGGAGATGCAACTAACCACCTTAGTCATCCCCAAAAAACGAAGTAACTAAATATTTGACTGGCCTGGCAGCTCAGTTGGTAGTAACTTCCTCTTCTGCGCTGTAGGTTGAGGGTTCGATTCCCTCCCAGGATAAACATTTATGTGATGAACACAGGTGTTTGTTCTGTGTCTGGGTGTTATAAAGTATCATACGTATGGATTTAAAAATATATAAATATTCTATCAGTCAGCTGGTCACCATAATACAAGTTATGCTTAGTTTGGGGCTAGATGGTGTTGAGTGCATTGTCCACCAATATTTATTTGACTGGCCTGGCAGCTCATTGGTAGTAGCTCTGCCTTCTGCGATGTAGGTTGAATGTGTGATTCACAGGATAAACATTTGTGTGATGAATCAGTCATCAGCATGTTGATTATGGAACTCTTGATATAATCAATTTCTATCAGTTTCGATTAGCGATTAGCGTTCGGTTTCTACCTCAGTTTCTATTCATATAACAGCATGTGATACAATCAATATCAACCTTCCGTAACACCATATCATCCACAGTTTAGTATTAATGTGTAGATAGTATCAGCATTCCATACTCGCACGACTGATCATCATAATATAAGCTTTGCTAAGTTTATGCAAGATGGTGTTGTGTGCATTGTCCACCAATATTTATTATTATTATTATTATTATCTGAGAAGTTGATTACCTCTCAGATTAGATAAAAGAGTAGGTAACCGAGCCCAGGGAGACGTTATCGACATTACGCACTAGAGGGCAAATGTTTTCATTATCTTTCTATACATATCCCATACCAAATTATACTAAAAATAATAAAAAACTAAAGCCGGACAATTCATACAGCATCATCGGTCCCAAAGTAAGCAGAGCTTGTGTTACGAGTACTACATGACTGATATGCTACATATATACTTTTTTTTGTATATATTTACATATTATACATAGATACACCCAGACCCGAGACAAATATTTGTAGATCATACAAACATTTGTACCGCCGCGGGAATCGAACCCGCAATCTTCTGCGTATCTGCCGACCCTTGGCCTACAAACACCACAGAGGTCGTCTGAAAAATAAATGCGTACCTAATACTATGTTGTAGTATTTCATGAATCCTCTTGCAAGCGGTTCTGAAAGTGCTTATTATGTACGAATATAGAGCATTATTCGCGTGAGCCTCTACAGATTTGACTGGAGCTATTAGAACGCCTTTCTCGGCTTCCAGCTGTACGAAGTGAAATAGAACATTGTCGTCGCCTGCTGTTATTCTGTAACATAGTAAGAAGAGAAGAATTAATACATACTAATGGTCGCCCACTGGTCAAAATTCGACCATTATGTGTTTTTATGCACAATAAAAAAAAATTGCATTCTGCACTCCTGCTCTATATAAAGTAGGTATAAGTGTGCGAAATTTGATGATCTTTTAGTTTATTTTACCTTTGTACAGCTACATGGTTTACATCATTGAGCAACGACTTCCTTATGTCTGACATGTCAATGCTTCCACTTGCTCTACTGCCATCCTGAAAACAAGTTACGTAATATTATAGTGGACGGTTCCGTTATTGTTCTGTACACAACCCTTTTCGTACTTTCTCCCGAGTGATACATAAATAAATAAAACAATAAATAAATAATCCCGGACATTTCACACAACATCATCTGGCCCCAAAGTAAGCAAAGCTTGTGTTATGGGTACCACATGACTGATATACTACTTATAGACGTTTTTTTTTTTGTAAACACATACATATTATACACAGAAACACCCAGACCCGAGACAAATACTTGCAGATCATACAAACATTTGTCCCGCGGCGGGAATCGAACCCGCAACCTTCTGCGTCTCAGCCGGACCTAAGCCCACTGTACTACAGAGGTCGTCGCTACATAGTGATTTATACTACACCTACGAGGAAATTAAAAGGAGTATTATTTCACTATTACTCGACGACATTCTGTAAAATTAATAAAATTACCAACCAAACACAAATTCAACATGTATGTACTGTACTGTACTGAACATGGAACATGGAACATGTATTGTACTGTACATGTACATTGTACATGTACAACACTTTCATATCGTAAACTCTTAACAGCAATACAACACAACATATTTTCAATAGACAAACCCCTTGATCCTAGGTTTTTTTTGAATAAACATGATCCAAAGTCACATTGTTCAATTGTTCTCATTGTTGCACCGGGACCGCAAGTGCTCGCCAAACAAACAGAACTTCTAGCAAGTTCATTCCGAATTATCTGTTGCTGTTTTAATTTTGAAGATATACCTCATTCTACAAAGAATTAGGCAACATAAACTTCTCATAGTAAAATATACCTTACATTTCTACAAATAGTAGTCAAAGTTAAATAGTACTCATGGACCGGATCCGGTCCACGTGATGCACAAAGGCAAGACGAATTAATGGACCGTATGCGGTCCACGTAATACTTCAGGGGTTAATGGGAGATATTAAACCTCTGTGCTAAATTTATATCAAAATAAAAGTAAAAAACAGTCCAATCATGAGATTTCATATGATATAACATTACTGCACTGTTTTGGTTCTAAGCAAAAAATACGTTCTTTGTGATCGGTTTTGTAGTCATTAATGATAACATTACTACGTAGTTGAAAAAAATCATTTGGCGGACTTGGGAGTAAAAACTTTTTATCGTTTGACCTATAATGAAAATAACCATAGCTACCGGCTGATCTGTAAAGAAATTAAAAAAAATAACACGTTAAAAATGGATTTCCATACACTTATCTCTCCCGCTAAACGCGTTAGAAATGAAATTGCGTCCCGCTTTTTAGTAGGCCTGAAATGATGTACTTTCTAATTTATATTTGGTAAAGAAAAGGGCAAGTTTCTCAGTAGGTGTGGTATAAACATCTATGCTCATCAGACGAACCCACAATCTACAGCGCAGAAGGCAGAGCTACTACCAACTGAGCTGTGAGACCACATCTAGAGCATAATAGATCCCTCTTTGTCGTTTGAGTCAGTCGTCAACTCTGTAGACCGCATAAAGAAAGGCTTTGGTTTATTTTTTAAGTAGTATATCAGTCATGTGGTTCACATAACAAAGGCTCTGCTTTGGGGTTAGATGATGCTGTGTGAAAAATCCTTAATTAATTATTTATTATTATAATATTGAGGTATTTACTATATGAGAACATAAAGAGATTTTTTTACCTGTCTCTCCCAATCTGAATCAGAGCCAGAAGAATCGCGACGGCTCTTTTCCCTGTCTGCTCTTCGACCTTGAATGCGATCGTCACTTATTTCACTGGAAAAAACCATAACGTAAGCACATGGCACATAGCACACAGAAACACAGTGGTTTGGTGTTTCTATTTATATATTTACAAAAAAGTATATAAGTAGTAGGTATATCAGTCATATGGTACCCATATGTGCTTACATTGGGGCCAGATTAAACTTGTGAAATTTCCGGCATCATTTATTTATTTATGTATTAATGGATCTTTTTTCTGTAGTAATTGCATCACGCGTACTGTTATAGGCGAATTGCTTAGGGTCTTTTAAAAAAAAAGGACTTTATTACTAAAACCTATTTATTCGGATATAGACATAGGTTTGACAAAAATATGACCCAGAGACAACCGCTCGCGAAGAAGTAAAAGTCAAGACTGAGGAAAGGAAGGATAGACGGTTATTTAGAATAGAGGATAGCGCTGACATCGGCAAGATGTCATCGTTTTTATAAACAGAGTATAGGTATAACACCTCCCCGTTAAGAGGATACTTAGGGGTAGTTTTGTTACCTAAGTTCCAAGATTAAGTTTGGGTTCTAATTGTAGCAATAGGGCTCAATTCCAAATCGGGATGTTTTGTGTGTGTACAGTCAGTATTTCTAGGGGTTGACTGAAGGGGTGAATTGGATTTAAAGTTCAATTTAAGGATTCGGTTGTCATTGGGTTTACAAAACCGTTTAAACATTACATAAAACAAATACAATAAGATTACACATAAAATGACGATAATTAGAGTAGAATAATGTGTTCCATATCTTACAATGTGAGAGCTGTTATTAATTTCTTTTACATTATTTAGTAATGAGTTTAGTGCAATTTTACTTGTTTTAAGTTCATCCAAATCAATATTTTGTAAGTGAATAGGAGACACATTGTCTTCGATAAGGTCATTAAATTTTATAATGTTGCAACAAGAGTCATTAATTAGATTAAAGTTTGGTACATGGTTGACAGGTGACGTAATATTAAGAGTATATTTAGGTATGAGTGTAGTACTTCTACAACGTCCAACACAATCATTAGGTATGTTTATAATTCCAGTAGCTAAAATACTAGTTTCATATAATTTAGATTTAGTACAATGTATAGAATTTTTTTAAGGTTCCGACTGAACATAAATCCATTTTTTATTAATCAAAGGTTTCCAGATATCTAATTTTCCATAAATAAATTTAGTGTCGCACTGTGTAGGTATGTTTCTGAATTTATTTCTGATCACTTAAGACTTGAGTTCACTCTCACAGGTAGGTAACGCGTCTGTTGTATAAACATTCGTGACGTCACAGATAAGAGTTCCTGGACTTACACTCCTACAATCACTCAAGTCGTCGAAATTACAATATCTTGATTTGTCTTTGGTCATTGCGATGTACTTACTGTTAGGTATAGTTAAACTGAATTTATTTGGTTCTAAAGAACTGTAGGGTGTAGGTAGAGCGATAGTATGAAACAATGTATATTCCTCAACACTAACTAATGGAACTTGTAAGACAAACACAATCTTATAATCTACATAATAACAAACTAATTTAGAGATATTTTAAATGTAATGAATATTATTTAAATCTAAAACAGTAGGTAATTGTAAATCCCTAGATAAGTGTCTGTAGTTATTGGCCAGTTCTCGATATAGTTGCGATGTTGTCATAATCGCTGGATGCAGGGTGTTTAGACTACTGAACAGTATCGCGTTAGTTATATCTTCTAGTTGAAAAGATAGGGTAAGGATTGATGTTTCTAAGTTGTTAAAGATTTGATTTACTTTGAAAAGTATATGCAATCCGTTTGTTTGTTCAGATATATTCTTTAAGTTAAACGAGAGATGGTCAATAGCTTCATTTAGATTGATTTCGTTATCCTTAACTTTGCTCAATGT
The DNA here is from genome assembly GCA_948098915.1 of Lampropteryx suffumata. Lineage (NCBI taxonomy): Eukaryota > Metazoa > Arthropoda > Insecta > Lepidoptera > Geometridae > Lampropteryx > Lampropteryx suffumata. Next base: position 13,631,988 of record OX402557.1, on the reverse strand, counting down.
TTTGTTATAAAAAGTTATAATTGAAGTGGTTACTAAAATATTTTCCTGCATTAATGCGGTTAGACGTTTTTCGTTATTTTGTGAGGACTCTATTGCGTCGTTATATTTTAGGGCGTCGTTTTCATCTAAAGTACCAAAAACTTGTTTTTATACAGATCCTATACCCCCGATCCAGGCACGTTTGGTACGGCTATCAAGTGTGAAAAAGAATTGAATTCATTACTTAAATTGTGGTATCGTGCTATCAAAGGTTGTAACCTATTATGGCATAATGAATCTATTTCGATTATATGAGTTTGGTTGCACAAGTACCTGGTGGTTTGGATATTTTGGAGTGCTGTTTCGATATTTTGTATATGAGGATCAAAATGTGAGATATCTAATGGTATCAAAATTTAGATAGCCGTTACTAGCTTTCAGGGTACCTAAATAGTCAAAATACAGGTCTGGGCTTGATGTTATGGGTTGAAGGTATTCCGTACTGAATTGCCCTCGTGCTAAACCCCTGTAAATTAACAATAAAAATGTGTATAACTAAAATGGATTTGAATAAAAAGCATAGAAATAAAATGTAAGTACCTATAACTAGTATTTAATAATATGTGTAAAAGTAAAAGTATACCTAGATCTACCTACTAACTATTTTTCTGTTACAGGTTCCTGACGTCGGCAGGTTTTACCTGGTCGTAGTGGTGAGTTACATGTCGTCGGTTAATCAACAAGGTAAGTGTGTTGTTACCGTTTGTCTTTACTACTTTGTAGGGACCTTTCCAGATGGGAGAGAGGGCCTTGCGTAGTCTGAGATTATTTTTGAGGTAGACGTAATCACCAACCTTGTACGACATAGGTCGAGTGTGGGAATCATAGTACGTTTTAGATGATTCTTTGGATTTCCTAATGAGTTCCATAGCTTTCACTCGCGAATACTTCAGTCGGTTTTGAAGCATCTGAACGTAGTCCGGGTACGTTGTTCCTAAAGAATCATCATAGATGGAATTTGGTATAAATGGTTTATTACCAAACATTAATTCGTAAGGCGCATAGTGCGTTGTTGTATGAACGGAAGTATTATACGCTAGCATGGCTGTATATACATAACGCGGCCAGTTAGTTTGTTCCGCATTTATGTAGGATTTGAGATACTCTTTCAGGGTGGAGTAGCTTCTCTCCAGAGCTCCCTGAGTTTGTGGATGGTAAGGAGAAGACCAGAGGTTTTTATTTTGAGGAAAGAGCATGTCTTTTTGAACAGATCTGATGTAAAGTTGTTGCCTTGATCGGAGAGGATTATTTTAGGTATTCCAAATATGGATATATAATGAAGGAGGCATTCGCAAGTTTCTTCCGCCGTTGTACTACGAATGGGGTATGCTGACGAGAATTTAGTGAGGTATTTAGTCATCTTGAAAAGTTAAAATGAATTTTAATTTTGCAGGGCCTGCTTCTGGAAGTGGACCAACGACATCGATAGAGATACGTTGAACTGGTTCAGAAGATGTGCTGGTGATCTGCATGGGTGCTCGGTTGGTTTTCCTAAGCGCTTTATTTTCTTGACAGGCTTTACATTGCTTAACATACGATTCTATGTCACTGTGCAATCCCTTCCAATAATACGTTTGCTTGAGTCTATTAAACATGCGGGCGGATCCTAGGTGGCCCGCTATAGGGATATCATGATTATCATGTAATATCTTTTTGATTTCAGATGGAACAGGGAATATGATATTATTATGATAAATATTAATTTTAATTCGGGTGTCGTGGAAAAGATTAGTTATTATGTTATATATCTTTATGAAGGAATGTTTTTCGAAAGGAATCTTTAAGTCGGGTATACCGATTTCAGTTATGTCTCCGATGGATACTAATTCATTTCTTATCATTTTTAGGGTTTCGAAGATTTCGGGATACCTTGTTTGATCGAAATGATGGACTCTAAGGTATAGTAGGTAATATATTTTATTACCAGTAATAAGTTTTTCAAATAGGAAGAGTTCTTTTTCAGTGTCGCGTATTTTTGCGTAAATTTCGGGATCGCTCAGGATTTCCTGGATGTATGGATTGGATTCATCTAAATCAATAGATGTAGGAACTAGTAAAACCTTTGCGGACACTTCATAAGACTCTCATTATTATTATAAATACTTACGGGTATTTATCGCGTTTATTTACCTATTTTTCCCGACGTTTCGACAGGTTTACACTCTTTCGTGGTCACGGGATGAAACGCGATAAATACCCGTAAGTATTTATAATAATGTGTTCTGATCGCGTAAGTTTAAAAAACTTGACTCTCATTATGTTCTATAATTTCGGTGTTAAATGTTTTTTCTGACATTGTTTTCAGAAAGGTAGGATAATCGTCAACAGGTGTATCTGGATTTGCGCTTGTTGATGGTGTCGGATCAAACTGGGATTGAGGAGTAGGTGAGGATGGCAGTTCCTGGATAGGGCCAGGGAAATTTACCTCATTCTCAATTTGTTGCCTAAGAGGATCAGGGATGTTATCAGGCAAGTCGATATCTGGTAAGGGAAGGATATCTTCCCTTACCAGATATCGATATCGATATAAGGACGATAGTTTCGTCGGGATTAAACGAATGGTGGGGATCTAAAGAGATCCATTAAATCAGCATCCAATTCTCGATGAGGTTCGGCTTCGTTATTGGGATTGGACGGTACGGGTTCCCCAGGTTGGACAGGATTAACTGGGAACCGGGAGAGAGCATCAGCGTTAGTATTGATTTTTCCCTTTTTATGTTGGATGTTATACTCGAATTCTTCGAGTTTTAGGCGCAACCTAATAAGTCTCGAACCTGGATCTTTGCAATTGAATAGCCATTGCAATGGTCTGTGATCTGATAGTATCACAATTTTGTGACCATAGAGATAAGGTCTGAACATTTTAGTTCCGAAGACAATGGCTAGGCATTCTTTCTCGGTTACGCTATAGTTGCACTCAGCCTTATTTAGCGTGCGGGACGCGTAAGCAATTGGACGATCTTGGCCTACTGGTCCTTGCGATAGTATCGCGGAAATGGCATAGTTTGACGCGTCACACGTTATATTAAATGGTTGTGAAAAATCAGGATAGGCGAGAACTGGAGCGGATACTAGTTTTCCTATCAGAGTTTCGAAAGCGAGTTGTTGTTCGTTCTGCCATATGAAAGGAACATCTTTCTTCAAAAGACTCGTAAGAGGTTTTGCTAATTTTGCAAAATCAGGTATGAAACGTCTGTAATACGATATTAAACCTAGGAAGCACTTTATGTCTTTTGGAGATTTAGGAACGGGATATTCAGCTACGGCTTTTGTCTTGTCAGGGTTTGTTCTAACACCTTCTTCACTGATGATGTGGCCTAAATAGGCAACTTCTTTTCGAAGAAACTCACACTTCTCAGGTTGTAGTTTGAGATGGAAGTTGCGAAGTCTGTTAAAGACGGCCTTTAAGTTGGACATGTGCGAATTGAGGTCGAACGAATAGATTACTATGTCGTCGAGATAGACAAAACACCTGGTTCCTTGAAGACCTGTAAGACAGGTGTTCATAAGTCTTTGGAAGGTGGAAGGGGCGTTCTTTAAGCCGAAAGGCATCCTTGTAAATTGGAAATGTCCTTGAGGAACGGAAAATGCTATCTTGGGTGCGTCATCGGGTGAAATGAGGATCTGGTGGAAACCAGACGCAAGATCTAGAGTTGTAAAGTACTTGCTTTTGCCCAATTGGTCTAGGATTTCGGATATTTGTGGGATAGGATATACTTCCCCAATAGTGATATCATTCAATTATCAAGTGATATCGCAATTTTCGTTGACCCTGGTTTTTTAGGGACTATCCATATGGGGGAACTCCATGGAGAGGATGAGGGTTTGATGATCTTATCATCTATCATTTTTTTAATTTGAGTTTCAACCTCTTTTTTGTGGAATTCTGGGAATCGATACGATTTGGTATGGATGTGGACATCATTGGATGTTTTGATTTCGTGTTTTAGGACATCGGTGAAGGATAATTGGTCGTTGGATAAATGGAAGATATCAGAATATAGAGAACAAAGTTCTAAGAGGGCGTCAGACTCCTCTCGGTTGAGATGATCGACTCTTAATGATTTAATAACCTCAGCAGTACGTTCAGATGTATTGCGTACTTTGGTGCTTAATGGGATGGCACAAGAAACTTTCACAAAGAAAGGTTCAAGCTTAAGATTCAGATTCGAATTGATGTTCACGGGCGATTCGGATGTGTTGACAATCGTCAGATTTACCCGTTTATTTTATTTCACTTTAACGATACAGTTGGATCAACAGGCTACTAAAAAGGTGTTGGTTCAGAATGATGCCTTCATCAATCTCAGGATTTTGAACTGAACATTCAACAACGGTTTCCATGCGAGGTGGAATTTCGTAAAAAGGATTGAAAAAGTGTAGCTTGATACTGAGTTTATTGATTTTCAGGACGTCAGTCGTGTAGTCGATATTGCAACCGAAGCCTGTAAGGAAGTCCGACCCTATAATACCGTCGTAAGGTAAGCTAATGTCTTTGAGGACATGGAATTTATAGGATACAACTTTGTTCTCCGGTATTTTAAGTTTGAGTTGGAAGTGACCCTCTGCTGGGGTCGGTTCATCACCGGGATCTATGCCCTTGATCTTGATGGATTCTCTAATCAGTTTTTGATTGGTCTGGATACAGGATTGTTTAATTATGCATATAGCGGAACCAGAATCTACTAAAAGTGTCAGAGGAATCTCGGATATTTGAAAGTGCAGGAGTACATGTGGTAACAACCTTTTGGTTGTATCTAAATTCACTTCGTAGACCTTGGTTAAGGATTCGTTAGGATTGGAACTGTCGGTTTGGGGCTGGCTACCCTGTTGGTTAGTTCTTTGGACACGTCGACTGTCAGTTTGGGGCTGGTTACCCTGTCGGTAAGTCGATGTTTTATTGGATAGACCGTCAGTTTGGGGTGGTGACCCTGTTGGTTGGTCTGGATACGTCGACTGTCAGTTTGGGGCTGGTTACCCTGTCGGTAAGTCGATGTTTTATTGGATAGACCGTCAGTTTGGGGTTGGTTACCCTGTTGGTTGGTCTGGATACGTTTTGAAATATTTATTTGGGGCTTCTTTTCCAAGGAGCCTTTAGTAACAAAAGCATGGGCGCTTATTTGGGGAAGGTTACCCGTGTGGTCCCATTTAGGATTTGTATGATGGGTGTCGACTTTTGTGGGTGGTCTCGAGCGACACTGTGGCAAGACTCTTATTCGTTTAAAGTACAGTCATCGACATTGGGGGAAGCTTCGTCGTCATAGGCAAAGGAATCAACGACATCGGTTCCTTCTTGTTCGGATACGAAGTTGACTCGAGGTTTATACGACTCTTGATTGGTTGTCACATTCTGTGGGGACTTGAAGCGATTATTATTATATTCCCTCTTTTTGCAAGCCGAAATATCATGCCCAGGGATTTTGCAATAGCGGCAAAACGCCGAAGATGACCTCGAAGTTGGTTGAGGTTGATTAGAGTTATATGTTGGTCGGGGTTTATTGGAATTGAATGTTGGTTTTTGTGGTGCCCTAAACGAACTGAATTGGGTTGACTTCTGTGGGTTAAGATTTTGTGGTTTAGGTCTCGAATTGTTTTCAGCCCTCCTATAGATGCTTTGTTGGATTCTCTCTTCTGAAATTGCCACTTTAATAGAATAGAATAGAATAGAATAATAGTTTATTTGACACACAACACGAAAAAGGTTACAAACATAGAGAAACAAATAGGAGAATGATTAGAGTAGGTAGGCCAAATTACACACTTTAGAAGAGTACATTTTCGCTTGTGGTGCCAAACAGGTCTAGTCTCAGCTTTAATGCCACTCCTATTGGAGACAGCGCTGGTTTTCAGACTGGGCCTTTCAGGGTGACATCACAAAAATAAACAAAAAATACAAACAGTTAAAACAAAAAAAAAGTGAGAGTTACAAACATTAAATTAAAGAGATACTCATTTGGTAGAATACGAACTAAATACATTCACACAATAATAAAATGACAATGTTTTTAAGGTGACAATGACAGATGACAGATTTAAAAAATGGATTAATTAATAGAGTTGGTTGAATTGTATAAAATGAACATAGGCACTACATATACATACTAATTACATATCATCAAATTAGCTTTATGCACTTCCAAGAGTTTATCGTGGTAAATGAGTAGACAAACTGAGCATTGCAAGAGAGAACACTACCATGCATGCACTGTGAGTCGAGCCTTGAGAGGTGTTGTCAAAGAATGATCCCTCAAGCAGAACCTGCACACACGGTATGTAAATAGGGCAAAGACATCTACTCATGGCTAGATTTCCCTTGGTATCAACTCAGCCGCGGTTTTGAATATTCAACAAATGTGCTTTAAATTTTAACCTAAAAGTATCTAACGATTTCAAAGCACGTAAAGGAGGAGGTAAATCATTCCAACAACGAGACGCTGCAAAGCGAAATGACCCACGAAAAGAAACGGTTCTAAACTTACTCGTCACAAAGATGAGGGAGCATGATCTGCTTGGGTGGCGAGTGTTGTCACTCCTCCATTTTAACTTGCTAAAAAGGTATGGAGGAGCTTTGAATTTAATAATGCCAAATAGTAGACATGCCAGATGTAATTCTCGTCTTGCCTTTAATTTAAGTAAATGTAAAAAGAATGTGAAAACAAAAGCGCGCACAGGCATTCTGAATGCGCTGCAAGAGCCTCTCCGTCCTACCAAGCAAGCAGGGCCCAAATACCACATCACAATAATTAAGTTTGGATAAAACCAGTGATTCACAAAGGGTGATTCGAACCTCTACACTTAGATATGGACGGATCTGGTATAAGGTTTTTAGCCTGTAGAAACAACCACGAACACTCTCAGCGACCTGTCTTTCAAATTTTAGTTGCGAGTCAAATATAAGTCCCAAATTCCTTGCCTCCTTTACACATTCCACAGGCTCACCCCCTACTATAATCTTGATATCCAAATAATTAAGCTTAGCAATGTTCAATTTAGACCCAGTGATCATAAACTTTGTTTTCTTAGGGTTAAGAATCAAAGCATTAGATTTAGACCACCGATCAATTTGAATTAGGTCTTGATTCATTTTATTTACAGCTTGAAGAACGTCACTTGGATAAAATGAAAGATACAGCTGCAGGTCATCAGCGTACAGATGAAATCGGCAGTGGGAGATATTCATGGTTATGTCCGCAGTATATAGGATGAAAAGTATTGGTCCGAGAATTGAACCTTGTGGAACCCCACGTGGAACAGGCTGAAAAGCTGAACGGACACTAGAACCATTAAACATTTTCAATTCAACACACTGCAATCTGTGACTTAGGTAACTCTTGAACCATTTGATTGAATCAGGTGTGAACCATAATAAGCAAGCTTCGATAAAAGGACTGAGGTGTTTATTGAGTCAAATGCTCGAGAATAATCAAGTAAGACAAGTATGCTGCACATGCCCTGATCCTGGGCCACAAGCAAGTTATCCACCACATCCAGAAGTGCAGTTGAAGTACTATGGCCCTTTCTAAATCCAGATTGCAACTGTGGTAGAATATTATGCTCTTCAAGATACTTGATAAGTTGCAAGCACACTACTTTCTCCAGTATCTTTGATAGGCATGGAAGCAGACTGATTGGCTTTAATGGCTTCATTTAACGATTTGGGAGACCTACATCTCACGATGTTCGACACCCTAGGATGAAGACCCATGAGAAAATGGAGGGAGGGCGAGATCTTCCATCGCCGCACACCGACCGGGCAATTCTTTGATTTTTGAATTTGATAAGGTGATTTCCGTGAGTAATTGTGAGAGGTGGGTTTCGACACGGAGTGAAAATTGGCTCACGTTATCTTGCGGGCCTTGCCTGCTCTCTTGTAAGTCGGTCAAGAGGTGAGCGTAATGTTTACGCTCACTAAATTGAGTTTTAAGGAACTCTTTGAGCTGAACCCAGGATGTGAACTCCTTAATAGAGCAAGCAAGTTCCGCCTTGCCAGTCAATTGGCTAAGGATGTATTTGAAGAGAATAGGTTTCTGCGTTTCCGAGGCATTGCAAGCCAATTCGCAAGCATTGTTGCAATTGATTATGAAAGAATTGACAGTTTCCCGACTGCCGTCGTAGGATTTTACAAACTTAAAGAGTGTACTTAGGGGAAGCTCAACCTCCGCCATTGCTGCAGCCGCGACTGCGGACCTTGTAAGTCGCGGAGAGCCAAGGGGTGATTTAACTTCGGGGGTATCTTGGACTTCCACAGCGAGTTTACCGTCGTCTGCCTTTTTTGGCATTACAAATTTTAGCAAGGAAAATTAAATTAGTTAACGGATACGAATTAGCTAATACGATTTACACTTATAAATAAAGAATAGATTTTTTATTTCTACCCACGGAACCCTAATAATATTAAACACAATGACCAAAGACTCACAGTATAAACAACGCGTATGCGGCGGCGACCAATTCGACGAACTGGAGCATTCCGGGTGATAAGGCGATGCAGTCCGACGAGAGGACGGCTAATTCACACTCGATGATCGCGATCAATAAATTAAATTATTGGTCGTTGTAGGATGTCGCGTCGTAACACAGGATACAGGGTGCACGCCGTAGATGATATCTTCTGAGGTCGTTCCCTGCCGTCGCAGCAGCTTGATTCACCGTCAGCCGGGTATGGATGTCTTCGGTCCCGGATGAGGTTGGTTCTTACTTCAGGATTCGGGGGTCAGAATTTATTTCTGGATGATAGTGATGATGAGTCTTGACTTGGATGATTATACCGCGTTCCGCAGGATATCCAGGATGCGGTAGCGAGTATACGTATACACTATCACTAGAGGAGCACCGTCACAGGATATTTAGATAAGGCACTTTTACTAGGACACACACTTTTGCTAGTTCACTAGACACTGGGGATTTTCGTATCCCACCGCTGCCACCAAATGTTATAGGCGAATTGCTTAGGGTCTTTTTAGAAAAAAGGACTTTATTACTAAAACCTATTTATTCGGATATAGACATAGGTTTGACAAAAATATGACCCAGAGACAACCGCTCGCGAAGAAGTAAAAGTCAAGACTGAGGAAAGGAGGCATAGACAGTTATAATATAGAGGATATATTTTTATAATTAATTAATAGAGGATAGCGCTGACATCGGCAAGATGTCATGTACGAAGCCGCCGACAGAAGCTAGTATTAAAAATATCAATGCCTTACCTGTTACTCTTCAAGCTATTAGAATCCTCCGAATGGCTAATATCTAAACTAGAATGCCTGTATTTCTGAGCTCCGTTATACCAGGGGTTGTATAGACTGTGGTGACTGCCGTAGTTCTGAGAATTGTCGCTGGTGGCGCTAATGTTTAACTGTTCCGAGGAGTTATGACGTCTTTTAGTGTCTGTGCCTTTTGTTAGTTTGAAAGTGGATGATTTTAGTGTGCTCTCTGGTTTTACAGCTGGAATAGACAAGATAATAATATTTAATAATAAATTATTAACATTGATGGACAATGCAACACAACACCATCTAGCCCCAAACTTGTATTATGGTGACCAGATGACCCTAAATATATTCTTATGATACTTTATAGCACTCAGAGACAAAATAAACAACTATGTAATAAATCCTGGGAGGATAAACATTTGTGTGATCGAACCCTAAACCTGATTGGTCAGTCAGCAGATACATCAGGGTTATTGCATAAAAGTAGTAGTAGCGACAGCATTAGCAACAAGACTGGAGTAGTCAAAATAAGTCACAAGTCGCCATAAAAACTCTTATTACGGAAGCCAGCCATTTATCTATTCGCCTGCCCCGTGCAGAATTATGCTTAAAGAGAGATAGTTAACAAAAAGTTACAGCTGTGATCGCGCAATTCTCGTCTCTTGCTAGTTGAGTTACGTAATCCAATAGGGATTACGTAACTCCTCAACACGTAGGCTTCTTAAGTAGATTAAACATTGTTTAGTGGAACTTTTAACTTATTACTAGACGCTGAATTGCATGGACCGTTATAGATGGCGTATTTGTCCAGCAACAATACCATCTTCCTGACCTGCCGGCTTTATCCACAGGGAAAACATAGTCAATACCTGCAGCTGACTTAGCCGCGAATTTTCTCACGACGCGACGTTTACCTTCACGAAGATCAGATATGTACGGTGCAAGACCTACATTTACCTAACTGTTTACTTAACCTTTTACGCAACCTCAATTTATGAAACCAGTGTACAACTGAGCGGTCAATAAGCGGATCGTAATCGTCTAACTAATCTTATTACCATTTTACGTGATTTACTGTAAACTAGTGACTCACAGACTACAGTGAGAGCTGTAGACCTCGCGAACATTTTTCGAAATGAGTGAAATATAACTTTGTTTACGTTTTCAACCCCCATATCTCTGCCATTTAAAAAATATTGCAAAAACAGAATCGACAAAAAAAAATTATATACTTATAGAACCTGCTCACAACCATTTCACGAGAATCGGTTGAGAAAAGTGACCTGCAGAGGAGAACATCCGGACAGACGCCAGACATACGAACGCATTTTCGCCTAAGCTAAAACTCGCTTCGCTCGGTCAATAAACTTGAAACAGTGTTTGTGACCCGGTTTTACGTTTAATCCTGTGCAGTCTAACTGAACTGTACCTACAAGATAAGGCTCTTACAAGTGAATGAATAAAATAAGCAAGCTCACCTATCTCTCTCATCTTCTTCCCGTACTTTGTGAGACACTCGGGCGATGTTTCGACCTGCGGTTGCGTGTTGGACGAGAACAAGGACGCTAGATGCTTGTCTAAGCCAACCTCGTATAACAAGTCGAGGCAACTCTCACACTCTTCTACGTAGAATGGCGACGGTGGTGTAGCGCCGACAGCCTAAATATGATTTACACAGTTTACTAGGTTCTTCTTCTTCTTATCATGTCACTAGTTGTCACTAGTTGTCACTAGTGTGGTGAAAGGATTAAAGTGCGCTTCAGAGGCTCCTTTCGTGCACTTGACACATGTCTTTGATATTTTTAGGTTCTACAATATGCCAGTTTTTAACGATGTTTTCCTTCACTGTTTGAAGGGACTACTGGTATAGCGGAAATTATTCGATCAGAAAAATCCTTTGCTGCACGACTGGCTTCGAAACCACGATTTGGACCGACCACCAATGCTCGCTAGGTAATCTATATATATAAAACAAAGTCGTGATAGATTACACCATATCTAACTCGAGAACGGCTTGACCGATTTTGAATTGTTGGATTTGTTTCCGCCCCGAATAGCAGAATAACTATTAAAATAGAAAATTTAGAAAATGAAAACAAATAAAACAAATATTTAAAGAGTACGGCAAAGTCAAGCAAAGTGTTTTAATGTGATATAGTTCTTTTAAAACGCACAGACGCAGTCGTGAACGATACAGCTAGTAAGATATAAACATCAATAATGATAAAGAAATAACTACTCGAAGTTATCTTACCTAGTTTATAAACGAAAAACCACCACCAACGCACCAAAGAGTCTAGGAAAGAATAGATAAATTAGTGTCAGGAAAATATTATCTTAGGTGTTTTTTTACCTGTAGTCACAAGTGTTAGAGATGCGTGTATCACAAGAATCCCACTAATAAAAAATAGTTATATCAGTAGATATATTTATCTAACCCCAAACTAGGCATACCTTGTACTATAAGAACCAGTCGACTGATAAAATACTTTATATTTAGTAATCTTAATGTATATAATTTAGAATAGAATAGAATAGAAAATATTTATTAAACGTCACATATCAAATACAGTGTGAATATAATATAAACTAGTCTATGTACAGTGACGAAAAAAGACTACCACTCAGCATATGATACAGAACTGTGAAGGCTGCTGTATCGCTGGTTTTCAGTGGCGCCATCGCATTTCTAAGCTAGGTATAATAATTTAAGCCATGCAAGAGCACCATCTAGGCTTAGGCCTAAACTTAAAACTTACACTCTCAGTGCAACCACCAGCTTCCATCAAAGTAGCTAATACAAAATGGCCTTTACCCAGAACTAATAGAAACCAACGCCCGTCTGGTATTCTGAAAATTAAATTATTATTTTGACGACCTCTGTGGCGCAGTGGGCTAAGACCTGGCTTAGACGCAGAAGGTTGCGGGTTCGATTCCCACCGCGGGACAAATGTTTGTACGATCTGCAAGTATTTGTCTCGGGTCTGGGTGTTTCTATCTATATATAATATGTATGTATTTACAAAAAAAAAAATGTATATAAGTAGTATTCAGTCATGTGGTACCCATAACAAAAGCTCTGCTTACTTTGGGGCCAGATGCTGTGTGAAATGCCCGGAATTATTTATTTATGTTGAAATTCTCATTCTGCAACTAATTTCACTTGGACAGTGTCCTTCGACCCTAAAACTAAGGCTTTCACATTGCATGAAGGCAGAATAATATATCTTCATAGTTATAGACAACCTTTGTGGCGGCTGATACGCAGAAGGTTGCGGGTTCGATTCCCGGTGCGGGACAAAAGTTTGTATGATCTGCAAGTATTTGTCTCAAGTCTGGATGTCTCTATGATCTATGTATAATACGAGTATGTATGTATTTACAAAAAAAGAGTATTAAACTTTAGGGCTAAATGATGGTGTGTGAAAAGTCCGGCATTACAACAATTGTATTTAAAAGAACACTTTTCTTGTTCCTTTCATTGGTAATCATAAGAAACATATAGACAAGATTGACTTTTGCCGGAGACTCCTACCTCCTTGCCAACACCAACTAAAGTGAAGTTATCTTGAAGTATTGTTGAACTAGTAATTAAATTACCTATACTCGTTGGCATCATTTTTACTCTGTCTTCTGTACTCATTGATAAACACTTCTTTCCACATTATCAACTTCTCCAACTCTTTCTCAGTGCTCAATCGTAAAACGCCATTCAACTTCAAATATGCATTGATTTCTTTTAAATCTTCGTCTTGTAAATGGGAGCTTAGTAGATGGCCAGAGTAGTACAAGCATGCTCCTACAACTGTGTATAGTCTTTGGAAGTTTTCTACATCATCTGTCTGAAATAATGTGTTATAACATCAAACAAATTTGGGCAATTGCAGTGCTGTATAAACCATTGGAAAACATCGTGAGGAAACTGGCGCACCTTAGAATAATTAAGGTGAGAATGTGTCAAGAGGGAACAATTACTGCCACATACAGGGGATTTTATGATAGAGAACTAAAAAAATAAATATATAAATATATTGCTGGACAATGCACACAACACCATTTAGTCCCAAACTAAGCATAGCTTGTACTACGGTGACTAGATGACTGATAGACTGATAGTCTTTGATTGTAAGCATTGGAATGAGAAAAGTGTGATACAAGGATTTGAGTGCAGGAATACCCTTCATTATGCATATGATGTAAACATACCCATTCTCTATAATCAGCTGCTTCTAACTCCGTTATTGCATCATCAACTTGTACCTTGACTTCCAACGGTAAAGAAACAGAATGAGCTGCTAAAACATCTTCAAAAGTTATTTTTGCTCCATTCAATCCATCAGAATATAGTAATAGGAATATGCGTGAAAACAGCACATCCAATCTGTCCACATTATTAGGTTTTGTAAAACAAGACTTAAGAGACCCATACAGAAACTCCAAAACCCGGACAATATTTGTTACAGCTTTTTTTGCAGAGAAAAGGTCCACTTCTCTATTAGGAAGTGCTATCAAAAGCAAATCACTGAAGTGTTGAGTGTATATCACATTTATAAGCTTATTGCTATAAAAGACAGTTGAAGATTTCGGTTCACTTGTTCCTAGGGACTTTGGGGCTAAGTGATTTATTGTAACATATGCCCCTCGGGTATTATACAAAAAGTTTTGATTATAAGGTCTGGGGTAGCAGTATAAAACCCCGTTATCATCTACACTGTTATCTACATCATTGCAGCAAATGTACAATACTGAGCACAGGGAATCTTTGACAGCTTGTGTAAGTTCATTTTCTGGTGAAGTTTTGCAAGTTAATAATCTTTCTACATCTACTGTGAAGTCTTTAATGAAAGCTCGGAAGGTCAGCCTCGGATGACTGTGATCTTCAATAACTCTTTGAACAACACCATTTAAATTAAAAGCATTAACTTCGATTCCATTGATATTGATTAAGCAGTACCCTTTCTTAACTTTAGGTGTATAAATAGTTTTAGCTTCTATTAGGAAATCTTCAACAATCAAAGTTTTGTTGTCTGAGTGTGTTGTGAGGCTGATGCCAAATAATTTTTCAATTTGGCAGTCTTTCTCACTTGGAAATATCATGTTTCTGCTGACCTGTAAATAAATTACATATTAGTACCATGTTAACATGTATGTCTAAGTAAGTGTGTATTATATTACACTAATATTACAATACGAGTATAAACAAACAACACTGTCTCAGTTTGTTACTTCTTCATGCTTACTTCTTCATCTTTGGGTTATATTGATTATAATACAATAATAATTATAATAATGCTGGACATTTCTCACAGCATCATCTAGCCCTAAAGTAATTAGAGCTTGTGTTATTGGGACCACATGACAGATAAAAACATTATAGTCTACATTTATCTACATATGTAGGTACCACGCAGACAAAGCCCCAGGCAGTAGCTGCTGCTAGTGTGTAATAAATATTTAAAAACATTAAACAAAATCAATAAGAGACTAACTTGAATAATTATAGAAGGTGTATCTTCATTAACACCTTGACATCCTCCTGTTATTTGATTGACACTAGATCCAGATGCATGTCCTTCTTTTAAATCTAAGCTTTTTGATTTATGTCCCTTCAAAACTTTGAATATCCTGCCTGTAACATTTTGTTAAAAAGTTTATAATTATGTAAGATATTTTTCCCTTGTTATTTATAATATTGTTCCTTGTCCCTTTTACTTAATATTTACATAAATAAGTAGGCGATATTATAACATAGTATGAACTGAATTGAAGTATTATAAAAGTCTTATTGAAACCTTTGGTGGATCGACGTGCGGATGATCGCTTGAAGTTGTTTCTGAGCTTGAATGTTTCGCAGTTTTCTAAGAGTGACGTTTTGTTATTTCCTGTGCATTCTATAGACGATTTTACTTTGATAAATACAAGATCTCCATCTTCCTCCACATCAGAGTCCCATTCCGGAACCGAGCTGAAAGGGAAATGCATCTTATGAATAAGTTCGTTGGATTAAAACATCGAATTTCGTCGTACCTTTCAGAGTCTGAGTACTTGGAATCATCCGTAGAATCAGTCCAATCATTATCTGAATCACTTGGACTATCACCAGTTACTTTTTTACTATAGCTATTCATTTCTCAAACTATTTTATTTAGGTGCAGGTGCAGCAGGTGCAGAAAATGAAAATGACACAAATAACTCAAATAAGTAAGCTCCAAACAAAAAATAAAAATGTAAACAAAACAAAAGCAAAAGTTGACAGTGACATAACGTCAGAATGAATTGTCAATTTCCAATCAATCAGTGCTGATTCATTTATGAAAGCCCTAAGACCTAACATAATTCGCAAAAAATTAAATAACCCTACCAACCGGGCCTTAACCGGGTGAAATGGTGTTCCTATTTTTTTTATTTTTTTATTTTATTTATGTTTTAATAAATCAGTAATTTTATTTTATGTGTAGCCTGTATCTACTCTTGGATGCCCTCGAGTATATAATAATGTTTCGCCATTGACTAGAGAACACAAACGTTAGACTAGACTATTGACATTTTGACATAATTATTTTTAGCACAAAAATTCAAAAATGCCAAAACTCAAAATGCGCTAAATTTTACTTTTGTGCTGCAAAAACAATAAGTCTAAAAGAAAACACTATTTTAATTTTGTTTCAGCTTTATTATCATGCGAATTACTTACAATCTGTCAATTCTAAAACTAACTGAAAACTATTGGAAATAGAACTGACGGAGATATTTAACAAGCTTCCGTAATACAATATTTTCCTCATGGATAATGAGGAGTTCGATGAAAATTCTGATTCGGCTAATTATTCTTCGTCCAGTACCGCAATAGTGAGCCAAAGAAAACCAGATCTAAATGCCACTGACAGCTACCTAAACTACGACTTCGGATACCCTTTCAATTTTGACAAGCTGAAGAATGACATAGGTGGTGGGCTAGGAAAACCTAAAGCACCTATATCTTTACCTAGACCCCAAAGTCACGATTCTAGTAAATTAAATGCAGAACCTAAATGCTTGCAGTGTCACAATGCACCAGAAACTTACACACATGTCAAAATGGTAAGTAGGTACTTAAATCACAAAGTACCTAGGTAGGTATCTTAGAAATAAGAATAAGAAATAAAAATGCCGGACATTTCACACAGCATCATCAAGCCCCAAATGAAGCAGAGCTTTAGTTATGGTTGGTAACCAGATAACTGATAGAATAGAATGATACCATATAGACATAGAACAAAGACATAATGTTCACTACACCCTAATCACAATGCGGGAATCGAACCCACAGCGCAGAAGGCAAAGCTACTACCAACTGAGCTGACTAGCCAGTCTTAATAAGTCATAATAATAATAAGTTATAATAAGGGGGGTTCACATTGGAGCAGAGAGAACATGGCATGACCAACCTATATTTAACAAAAAATACATAATTGGGCGAACATAGGTCATGCTTGCTATCGGCGAGCTTAGTTTTTCATAGTTAGGGTTATAAAGGTATTTATAAGATAGATCATGTATAAAAGTGCTAGGACCAGGACGAGTTTCTTGCTATTTCTTTTCGGGCATTGGTTAGGAAGAATTGGCACCTAAATTCACCTAGTACCTATTATGTAAGACGTTTCAAATTGATCTTGATTGAGGATACAGTCAATCTATTTCATCGCGCACTTAGGTGCGGTACTAATTTAATTACCTATGTAGCAACATAATTGTACATGACTGTACCTCCTCGGGTTTTACCTAGTTAGCAAAACGCAAGTAGACATACAATTGTCCCACGTTGGGAATCGAACCCGCAACCTTCTGCATCTCAGCTGGGCCATGGCCTACTGAGCCACAGAGGTTGTCAAACTATAAACCTTCAAAATTAATATAACTATAACTTTCAGTGCTGTTTTTTGGAGTGGTAGCTCTGAAATGAGCTGGAAAGTCTGAAAGAGTGAAGCATTGTGTTAGAATTTTAGAAAGATTATCCAGCCTAGACACTGCGTTACAGTGCCTAGCTGTAACCAGAGTGTGCCGCGGGGAGGTTCTTTCCATGCACTTCCACGCATGTCATAGTGGGGGACGGGCAGAGTCCAATAATAATATTCATTTAAAAATAAACCTACCGATGTTGTTTTTTTCAGGAATCATTGATGAAGTTGAAGGATAGTACAAAAAAACTTATCTGCTTATTAGAAGAGATACAATCCAAGACACATTCGAAGAATTTGAACGTCCAGGATGATCGCCTTACAGAACTTATACAACCAATACCGAATACTAATTCAGTATGACTTTTATTTTATATTTTTTTAACAGTAGTATTCTATGCAAGGTACCTACCTACCGTTTTATATAGATATACGGTGAGAATTGTTAAATTATAGGTAAGTACCTACATACTATGTATTTAGGTTGGTAAGGTACTAAGTAGATAGGTAGGTGGCCGTAATTCTATAGTTTCGCCAGAATAGCTAAAATTTCCTAAAATATGAAAGAGCTTAATTTGCTTGGACCAAAATCCAAATTAGAGTTACATTTTTAAATGGCCTATCTTATTAGCTATAATATATAATGTGATTAAAGAATAAAGGATAAGTTTAAACGAAGTCTCTTGGAGAGTTCGTAAAATACATACAACGAAACACGCGTTTAATATGATACAAACGAAAGAGTAAACTAGAGTAAACCAATTGGTCCATTGTTGGCTGTTACCTAGTCTTTGTACTTACCTACTAGTCCGTTCAGTTATTTTGAACGACCTGCGCATTCTCAAATTATAGCTAACTAGCTGCTGCCCGCGGCTTCGCACGTGTGGTACCTACATAAAAAGTAGCCTATGTCCTTCTCCAAGGTCTCATCTATCTCTATACCAAAATTCTTCAAAATCGGTTCTGAGTTTAGGCGTGAAAACGTAACAAACAGACAGACAGACAGAGTTACTTTCGGATTTATAATATTAGTTAGATTATTTAGTATTTTGTTAGTTACAAGAACCTAACTAAAGTGCACTATGTACCTACTATGAAGATAATATATAATGTTACCTAGGCGTTAAGCACTGGAGCGAGATAAATTGCATCTTATTGCGTCGCTGTAAGAGTCGTTATTTATATATAGGGTAAATGATTTTTTTGTAGTTCGCCTCCTGTACTTGCAGTTCTTATCGTTTCACTAATTATTTTGAAACGAGCAGGTACTAGGTAGTAGGTACTTGTAGAAATATAACTTGTACTGATAAGTATTCTGTGACATAACATTGATCTTTCTAAATCTATTCATCAATGAGTATTGTGTGTTTTGCTTTTTTCAGCTCGCCTCAGTAACTGATATTATTGGAGCGAAAGCGATTAAGAAATTAGAGAGTCAAGCTAAAACCTTGGATGAAATTTATCTCGAGGTAAATTTACCTACATTACAAATATTATATAAGATTAAATGAACTTCACAAGTGAAATTCAATCATTATTATATTAATAGCTCCATTCGAATATATAGAATTATAGTATTTTACAAGGTAGTGCTTTGTTCCACAAGGTAGCTTCGCACCTTGTGGGACAAAGCACTACCTTGTAAAATACTATAATTCCATATATGAAGAATGGAGCTATGTAATATAATTGCCGTTGCTCTATTTTTTGTTGAATACTTACGTCTGATGTGGACGTATTCAAGGATAGGACAAAACGGGGGTTATTTTCTTGAATATTTATTCACGACGGGGAAAAAGGAATGCTAGATTAGTAATTTAAATTTTCTTATTAGGTTGTGCAAATCTAAAATATAATAAATCTGGGTATCTATTTACCCGATCGTAGTGCTTGCTCGAAATCAGCTGATTTTGAGCAAGTATCTCGATCGACAACATGAAATTTATGTTCACTCGACGAATCGCTTATCGATACGAACATGAATAACAGGGCGTCTACTCAGGGAACCGAGTTTACAGTGTTTAAATAATATTTAAGGACGAAGAAGACGACTGTTCAATTTACAAAAGGTTAACAAGAAAATGCCACTGCCTGAACCAACAAGAATATAACGATTTCATTATCCATTTTAATGAAAACACAAAGTATTTTACGAGCAATACTGGGGAGATAATAAAAAATTTGCGCATTTTGAAAAAGTTTCTGTACATGGGTGGAAATTATGGAAAACACGCACTGATGTTTTTAAATGAGGTAAGTATTTAACGGTGGTGACTTTTTATACTAAATTACATGGTAGGTACCTAATCAACAAAGGAACAATAACAATTTCCATTAATTTGATAACTTTTTAGGGCCTATCATACTCTACACACACAGAAAAAGTTGAAATAACTCAAGGATGCTCTTACGCAGACATGTGCAATATTTTTGAAGACCATTCCATAGTGGTCATTTGCATCTCATGGCCATGTAAATATGTTAACTATGGCGATTCACACACGCAGGTATCTAACTAATATCATCAAATCAACTAATAAAGTAAATAAATAAATAAATTCTTACTTTATGTGCTAGAAATCCATATACTAACTTTTCAGGCATTAACCGCGGGATTTTTGTACAAACTGGCTCAATTAGAAGAGGGTCGAAGATATCTCAAATTTAGCTCTAAAATTACTAATGATCTAAAGAAAGTTTTAAGAAAGAAAGCTTCTAAATTAGAATCTGATACTTTAGAGTCGTTGAATGCTACACTGAACTTGATGCATCCTCCGTTGAACCAACATATAAACGTATCTTACTACTGCAAGCCTGCAGATGAAGGTAATAAGACGTTTAATAATCAAACTTACGAGAATCCTTACAAATATAATAGAAGCCATATTGAAACTCAAATATCCAGAACTGAAGTGCTTAACTATTGTAGTTTCACCAAGAGACCAAAGATCATACCGGTTTATACCATCTAAAAATGGGACATTCTGACTGTGGAAAACCAACTTAGATAGGTACTTATTACGCACTGTAATCATTATGTAATTGTTTCAATCAAATATCCTTTACAATTATGATTAACATGGATTAACAAAACATTCATACAGTTTTATTTTCATTATTTCAGGTTTTGGGATTAAAATCGTCAGCGCGCTTGTACAATATAGGGAGTACATGACATTTGAGGAAATTCTTACACATTTAGAATTACTACAAAATTTAAGCAACAACGAAAACGGAAAACAAGAACTCATAGTTTTGCTACCAGCCTTGTTGCGTTTATTCAAGAATTTACTTTTGGAGTACGACAACAGTGAAATGAATATAAGTGTAACAAATATTTTGAATAGCATAGTTACAAGAAGCATGCTGAAACCAAAAGATTTACCCCACACAGTTGTAATGGCTAACACGGCTACAGAAGTAAGTTGTATAAGAGTTGTAATTATTCAACTTGAAGGTAAGCAAACTATTTCATTCGTAACTTATAAAATCATTTATACCTGCATGTAAAATCGTACTTATTTTACTTTTCAGCCAATACTAATGCAAAATGAAATTGTTCAAATGCCTGCTCCAAAAAAATCTAATAAGAAAACAGTTAAATCAAGATTAGGGCTGGGATTACCAGCGAATAAATTTAAACAGTCTTCGAAACGAAAAGGTAGTAAGTACTAGTAAAGGTATTAAAAGTACTACGTACTTATTTTAATCCCTATGAGTTTTAGTCCTAAATGCATCCCTGGATTTTTTTAAATGACATAGTAAAAAACATTATTTAGTGACCTAAAAAATACTTAGGTACCTACAATAATTTTAAGAACGCTTTAAATGTTCCATTTCAGACACCATTTTGGACCCAGATTGGGACCCCACCCCAGCTTCATTGAACAGATCACGAAAATTCACTAAAGGTACCTAACATACGTACCTATCTAAATTTAGGTACCTACCTATAATACGTAATCAAATAATTTGTGATGCATACTTATGTTATAGGTATTTTGTAAATTGTAACTAAGTATTTAGGTACCTAAGTACCTACATTATTAATAAAATTTGCATTTGTTACAGAGTCAAGAAATAGTGTGATAGTGGTCCCTATTGACACAGTTAAATAAAAAAAATACCTTTTATGTAGCCTATTTTAATTAAAAACACTCAATAAAATAATACG
Organism: Lampropteryx suffumata; assembly: GCA_948098915.1. Taxonomy (NCBI): domain Eukaryota; kingdom Metazoa; phylum Arthropoda; class Insecta; order Lepidoptera; family Geometridae; genus Lampropteryx; species Lampropteryx suffumata. Next base: position 13,610,626 of record OX402557.1, on the reverse strand, counting down.
TAGGTAGGCTAATCAAACCTACCCATACAGTTCCATAACATTTCATAAAATACCTACATTAGCTATATTCAAAATAAAGTACAAATTAAAAAGCAACATATTATAGTTTGATTAACCTTACGAGACGTGACACACAACATTCAGTACCTAAGCGGGTCTACCTAAGCGGAGCGAAGTGGAGATCAATCAAATCAAAGATTGAATTTATACTAGAACTAGCTATCTCAATCACATGCAAGGTATCTTTCATATTTTATGCTACATGCGATGGATATGTGATTGTTTAGATGGACGTTTGGAGTGACAAAGACGGATAAGATAGATATGGAAATATATCAGAAGAAGATTGATAGTAGTGCGATGGAAAAAATGAGATTTGTTATAGATTAGCGTGGTATGGGCATGTCATGTGGAGAAAGTTTGTTACGGAATAATGATGGATTCTAAAGTGAACTAGTTAAACTGACCCCACTGATGAGTACTAGATCTACGAGTCATCATCATCATCATAACAGCATTTATGAAGTCCACTGCTGAACATAAGCCTCCCCAATAGATCTATGAGTAAATTGAAACAAAAAGTAATACAACGTCATCAGATGAATTATGAACTCTATTGGTTGATTATACACAACACAATCTCCTCTCCTCTTCTTTGTTAAGTTATTCTATCAATATATTGGTGGGGGAAAGATAAAACTGTGATTGGTGTGAACACTGACAGAATGTGAACTTGACCCTAGAGGGTCTAGACCCCATGAGGATAATCATTCTTAGGTAGGCTTTGCTAGGTAGATAATACTATGAAATGCTGTATAGGAATGTTAATTAATTAGTTTATCTATTGTCACAGTAGAATAATCTAAACAGTAAATATTTATAGCCTAGTTAAGAACAATATTAACAACTCGAAAACAAACAAAGACGCCTATACTATAATTAATCTGTGTAGTAGCAACCTAATTATATCACCTTGTAAATAAAAGCCAATGGCTAAAGGCCATAATATCACCATATTAAAATAATATATAATAATTATTTACATTCTATAATCCCCTAAGAACATTGAGATCTAAAAAACTTCGAAAAGTTTGTTTTTAACCACACCCTTAAAACATACTCAAATTTTTCAAAAAAAAACCCGTTAATCAAATTGACCATCATGATTATAATAGTTGTATTCATTTTGCTGGGGTGAGCTACCATAGTGAGACAAACTTCGTTTGTTCATTGGCATAGGAGCCTTTTGTTTGAATAGCATTGCCAGTAGTATATAAAACCCCCCAACAATCTTGCTAAAGAAATCCAACAGTCCTAAAAACATTGGTGTAGAGTTTTTAATAAGAATAGAAAATTCTCTAAGAAGAGCAAGTATGAAGTTGCCCAGAAAATTAACAAAAGCTGTGCTACCTGTAAATATTGCAATAATAAATGCAAATAAAAATGTAAAAAAATCTTTTACATTGCGTATAGATAAAGCATTTCTCAAATTTATTACAATGTCATTGAATGTTTCATTTATGGATACATCTGTAATAACTTTGTTCTCTGAAATTACATTGAACTTCTTTGTTCCTCCTGTGAGTACTGGCTCTATTTCTAAAAAGGCGTCTGAGATGTGTCTTACGCATTTAAGACTCACAACAATTTCATTCTCTCTGAATTTTAAGGTTTTGATTTGAAACCAAAATACTCCAAAAGGTTGGTTGTCAATTTCTGTGCTTAAACACACGCCACCGGCCGGACTACAACCAATGAAATCAGTATCTGCAATACCAATCCAGCTTAGTTTTGAGCAGACAGATCTGAGACTTTGTTGTGCTTCTAAAAGATCTCTTTTCAACTCCGATTCCGCGGCACTAATTACAACAATATCACGGTAACCAACACGTTCGTTAATTAATCTTCTTTCAATGTAGCGACCCAAAAATATCCGTGATTTCAATGTTTCTTTGACGTAGTTTTTCACTTGCGTATAATCATCATCTTCAATAACTTCGAACTGTGATGAGGCTACAGACGAGTTTAACGACGGGCTTTGGCGTAATACACTACTCATTTTGAACTTTTATATATTTACGTGATTTTACCCAAAATAAACAAAATAAAATAATATACAAAAATGCGTGAAGTGAAACCATTCACGTCACCGTCACAATCACAATCAAATCAAATCGAATGTCACATCACAACACAACACAAATCACAATGGAAGGTGAAGTGAATGGATTCAAAGAGAAAGAATCCAATAAGAAAAGTCGGGACACCATAAGGTTTTAATAGACTTATCCTTATGTCAATGTCAAAAACATACAAAAAAAAAATGTTTTTTTTTTTCAAAACACTTTTTCATGGCGTTCATCGATTTATAAGATATTATCAAGTCAAAAATTGTGTTGTATTTGCTGTGATGTATTTTTTTACAGACGAAAAACGGAGGAGGTCCCCGGAGTTGGTCCCATATTAATTTGGAAATCCAACCCTAAGTGTAGGAATACAGGGGATGATTGATTGTTCACTCACTGATTGTAATGTTTGACCACGCATCAATATATTCAATATTAAAAGTAATCACAAATTAAGCATTTATTCATAGGTAGATTATAGCTACAAAAAAATGAAAAATAAAACTTTAACACAAAAATTACACCGCCAAAAAAATTTAAATCAAAAAATAATAACCTATTTTCATTTAAACTTAATATGTAACTAAGTTCTTAAAAGAAAATGTACATAAATGTGTGGTTCTATTGTTAAAAATTGTTTAACTACACCTTTTTTATTTTATTTCACTCATTCTATACATGCGTTAGCATCCTATAGTTTGTGTTCTATACTGATTCTATGACTCATTCTATGACTGACGCTTAGAATTTGTAAAAAAATACTTTTCAAACATGTAAATATCCTGCGTGAATCAAAAATTGCTATACAATGCCATAGTTCGAAGTCACATGGACTATGGCTCTTTTCTCCTAGATCCCTGTAATAAATCAGCTTTGGATAAAATCGACAAGGTACAATCAAAGTGCCTAAGAATTATAATTGGTGCTATGAAGTCTTCCCGTAGAAACGCAATGCAGGTGGAATGCGTAGATCCACCACTTTCCTTAAGGAGACAATATCTATCAGATCGCTTTTTTTTTAAACTTATACAAACTTCTCATCATCCTCTCTTGCCTAAATTAAATGTTTTGTATAACTTATTAAAATCTTTTGTGGACCATGATCACGATAAAATTCCATGCTTGATTCGTAGTTTTATTAAATATACACATCTTCCACGCCCTGTTATTCAAAATCGCTTAAACCCTTTGTTTTCAACCCCCTACCCAGCCTTAATATATAAACCTAACATCGTTCTTGATTTCGGAATAGTCAAGGGATCCCCGTGTGCCCGCGACATTTTCAGAAAGGAAATGTATAACAAGTACCGTAATTGGCTTTCTATATATACGGATGCATCCAAATTAGATAACACAAGTCCTGTTGGTGCTGCTGTTTGGATTCCAACTACTAAAATTGTATTGAACTTTAAATGCCCATCCATAGCTTCTGTTTTTACAGGAGAATCTATAGCTCTATTAGAAAGTATTCTTTTTGTAGAATCCCACAATCTAAACAACTCAATTGTGTTTTCAGACTCCAAAAGTTCCCTTCAATTTATACTCTCCAACCCTTTTCGTTCCAAGTCCAGGTTTCCTATCATTCTTAAAATTTGAGAAGCTTTATTTAGATGTCATGAACTAGGTATTAATATTGTTTTAGCTTGGATCCCTCGACATTCCGGCATTCCTGGAAATGAAACAGTGGACTCTTGCGCAAGAATGGCTATACAGATGGGTTCTCATGAATACCTCAAAATCTTTTCGCATGACCTTTGCTTAGTGCCGAGTTCCCATTTAACAACCTCCTGGTCCCGTATGTGGTCAAAGTTTAAGAGACTGAAAGGCAAACATTTCGGCGAAATTCAACCTGAGATACCTCCTAAGCCATGGTTCTTTAGTTATCGTAAAGCTGACAAAACTACTATTTCTACCATTTGTCGTTTAAGATTAGGATATGTTTATGGAAAACCGGGGTAGGTTTTCCTTGCCAAAATAAGGGTTAGGGACCACTCTATATGTGAATGTGGATTGGATGAAGGTTATGTTGAACATCTCCTTTTCTCTTGTCCAAGGTTGCGGCTATCTCTGCATGATGTTACTCCTTCTGAAATCCCTCGTCCTTTCTCCTCTAAACAACTTCTCTCCCTTGTGTTTACCCCGTTTATATCCCTACTATGCAAGTTTATTAAAATTAATATAATAAAGTTGTAATCTAATATATATCATTATTTAGCTATTACTATCATATTATCATATTTACGCAAAAAATGTGTTGTCTTTGCTTGTTGTGATGTCCAAAATGTTTTAGACTTATTGAAACAATCACCTTGATAAAACATTTTTGAGTCTCCCTTCGATATACTGACCTACTTTCAATATACTCAGACTCAAACCATACTTGATTAAATCCTGCCGACACCGACATTGGCAAAATTGTGGAAAGTAACCACAGGCGCCATAACCAAAAGAAGAAGAAGAAGAAGAATCCTGCGTGACAAGGACAATAAGTATAAAATGTGACATTGGCGAAATTGTAATCCTACCCACAAAGGCCACAAAACAAGAGTTTAATCTAATCTAATAGCGAGATTTTTTACTATATCGCTACTGTACAGTTTTGTGATTGTTCAACTGGAGGGTTGTATCTATCCAGAGTAGTGTAAAAAATTATATGAATATTATAAAAAAAAAATATCTTGGTAGATATTCATAATAATATGTTGTGTTAATATATTTTGTATCAAGGATACTACATAATATCATAGTAGGTACCGGCATTTCTATTGTGACCCTTATTATTGTTACACCAGCTCGAGCATTCATTCGTTGTTCTATTTTTCTTGTCTATGATATGATTTATTTATTCTCTATTTCGTTCATTGTGTGAAGTATATTGCATACTCTTTCAACTCTTTGGTGTAAAGTGTAAATGGATGGGTTCGATGGGTTGAATGAAAGTTTGTTTGTTGAAAAATTGGAAATAATCTACGAATGGAAAGTACATGTATTGGTAAATTATCCTAATAATAATGTAATACTCTAACAAATGCTAAGGATTTACCTTTCATATCCTTGGATCATTTTTGGATATTAGATTAGTGATACAACAAAGGTGCCATGGATAATTCAACCATACAAACATTGGAGACAGCAGCTCAAATGCTAATGGTAAAGTTATTATTTTAAAATATTCGTAATATACCTCATTAAAATCCAAGAAGAAACTGCCCTTTTTGCCGGCATTTCATATTCCTTCCACAAGAAATAATCCTGAATTTACCTACTTAAAATCTAAATAGTTTTGTGTAATTTTTCTACATAAAATTATCCTAATTTTGTATAATTAATTTTATATTTTTAAAGAATACAGCATTTTAATCTGTATCATAATGAGGCCTACCAATACCAATTTTTTGCCTACCAAAAAATCTATTATGTGGTATACTCATAATATATCTTTGATATCATACTGTCAGTGAGTATCTAACAAATTAAATAATTATAACACTTTGTCTAACTTCATCATCTCCTTTTTCATCGATAAAACATTTCTGGCCTGTCAGCTCAGCTGGTAGTGGCTCTGCCTTCTGCGCTTGAGGTTGAGGGTTAGATTCTCTTCCACGATAGACATATGTTTGTTCTTTGTCTGGGTGTTATAAAATAAATAGTATGTTTTTGAAATATATAAGTATTCTATCAGTCATCTGGTTACTACAATATAAGTTATTTTTAGTTGGGACAAGATGATGTTGTGTGCAATGTCCTCTAATATTTATCTATTTATTATCTATTTCTAGGCACCACCACACATGGTGTCATCTGAGCAACGCCATCAGGCAGAAAGTGTTTTTCTCGAGTTTCGTGCATCAAAAAATCCATATGAGATGTGCAGAGAACTTTTAGAAAAGTGCTCATCGGAATATGTGCTGTTCGAAGCAGCTAGCTTGCTGAAATCAGGACTTATCAGAGAATGGAACTTACTCTCCGAATCTGACATATCTTCTTTGCGAGAGTATCTCCTGAACTATTTGTTGAGAAAAGATGCTCCACTATTTCTGAGAGAAAAACTACTACAGGTAAATGTTTTTGAGATCAACTTTTTAAGTGGTCTCATTTTATATTTTCTTAATTGTTGATTTGTTAAGCAACACACATTATTTATTATGATCCAATTTTTTTTTTCTCCTTATTACTCATTTTGAAATAACTTTATGTTAATTTAGGGTCAAAAAACATTCTGAGAATTTATTTATTAAACCTATTTTTTGTATTGTAACCAGACAATAGCGATCATCATCAAAAGAAGCAGCATCGATGACAGTGGCAGAGAAAGAAAAGCACTAATAATAGAACTAGAAAAAATAATTCTAAGTTCACCAATCAACCAACAAAAGTTAGCTTGTTCTCTCATACTAGCAATCATGCAAGAATATGCAATCACAGTGAAATCTGCCGATGTTGGATTAATGTGGGATGTCCACTTTAGGTTGAAGAAATCGTTTGAAGCTTCTGATCTGAAAAGGATATTTAGATTCTCTGTCAGTATTCTCCAACAGATAGTCCGTTCAGGCCATCAGCCTGATGGGGAGCAAGCATTGCTTACTAAACAGCTCCTCACAATAGTTGAAGCTGTGTTGTGCTGGAGTCATGTATCTCCGTTATTGTCCAAACGTCTGATCGGCGCATTTGAGGCTATACACGAAAGCGACTCATCACCAGCATTACGATTGGGCATGAACTGGGTGGACACAATAATGCAACCGGAATTGCTATCACTATTTTTCGAGATTCACATGTATGTGCGGTCAAATCCTGAGCTGTTGAATTATTCCTTGACATGTTTGACTCAGCTGGCCAGTTTAAGTGGTTACCCAGATGATCTTAAGAAGCAGTATTTAGATTATTATGTCAGCGGTTTCCTAAACGCGATGGCGTATATAAATGAACCTTACGATAGAGAGTTGTTGGGAATCGCGGATATATATAGAAGATTGAATCAGTTCTTTAGGCCGGTGGCGATTGCAGCTACACCCCCGGCCTATCTTCAAACCTTGACGACGCTGACATGTCATTGCATTCGAGGCGCTGTTGTTGAAGAAATTGTAAGCATTATTTTTTAAAATACTTCCTTCTGCCCTGTGCTTGAAATTATATAATTATAATTGCTTTTGCAACTTATGGATGATCTTTTTCTATATGATCATGCCGGTTTCTAGATGATCTTTTCCCTCAATGTTTGATAGTATTGCACTTTTAGTGCACTTCACATTCTTAGGGATTGAAGATTAGGTAGAATTGAAGAAAGGTATTGCAGTGATGCAAAAACATTGGAATCAATGCTTTTAAAATTAATCAGGAAAAAGAGGTAGGTACGAATGTGTAAGTCAAGAAAAAATAGGGAAAATGTAAAAGAGGTATGTAAATATCTAAATACCTACATAATAAATACTTTTTTGTTTTTCAGGCAGATGACGACAGTGTGTGGAGAGAGGCTTTAACAAAGTTCCTCCACACTTGGAGTTCCCTAGTCAATGATATCGGTGGTTTTTCCAATGATACACTAATAAACCCTTGTATAGAAGTATTCAATACCTATTTACAAAGTAGACTCGCGCCGCCTGACGGTACAAGGTATGGAAACTTCAAGGTTATATCAATTGGAATAAGACTTGATTTTTTATGTCACATTTTATTTAATTAAGGTCAAAATAGTAAACTAACCAACTAACCCTAACCCTACAGTAATCCGATTTTAAGGTCGTCAAGTTTTAACCTCTGTTAGCTGTAAGATTTTGATAGTGCAGTGTTTACTTGTTTTGGGTGTCTTATATTATATAAATAAATAAGTATGATGTTCAGAATAATCTAGAATAGGGTCTCATAAAGTGTTACTACGTTTATATAACAGCCTAGGCTGTTGGCTACCCCGAGTGCGAGAACTAACCTCCTGAGTGAGGCACCATTCACGCGAGCCCTTCGTATCATCTACATCCTATGTGAATCTGATGATATTGATATATTTCAAGTTTGGCGAAGTTTACAGATGCTACACATATTTATGTGCTATGTGATTCCGTTGTCGTTTTGGAGTCCGTACTGTTAAGACAATGTAATTGTAAATTAAAAAAGATTTATTAAAACAAAAAACTTAAAATAGCAAATAAATAACATTAAAGTTATTGATCGCATATTCCTAGACTATCATCTCAGTTGGTAGCTCTGCCTTCTGCGCTGTAGGTTGTGGCTCGATTCCATCCCAGGACAAACATTTGTGAAACGAGCATAGATGTTTGTTTTGTGGGTCTAAAGTACCATGTATGTATGTATTTAAAAATATATAACTGTTCTATAGTCATTTAATTCCCACTGTGCAAGCTATACTTAATTTAGGGCTAGCTGTTCTGGGGATTGTCTACCAATGTTATTTCAACACACTTGCTCGTAAAGTGGCTCTTATTGCACGGATTTTGGTTCATAATGGTGTTTGTTACACTGGTGTTTTTAAATTTACATTACCGCAATAGTTTTTTTTACTTTCCTTATTTTTTCAATCATCGCAAAGAGTTTTTATGTCTAAAAAAAATATTTAATATTTCTGTGTTGTGTGTTAAAATGAAATGATGTGATGATTTCATTTTAGGCCTACTAAAATGCGGGACGGAATAGTAGATTGTATCATAAGGGAGCAAAATAATATTTTTACGGCGAGGGCGCTTTTTTGAATCCAGAGCAAAGTGAACGTAGAACTGAACGTAGCGAGGCATACAAAATACGTCGCCCGAGCCAAAAATATATTTTGCGCCCGAGTGATACACTCTACTTTTCATCACCCACTATGAGGAAATAAAAGGCACCTCATATTTTATTTTAATATTATTATTTAATTAAACATAGTGTACCTACCTAAAAACTAAATTGAAATTAAATAGTATCTAATAATAAAACAACTAAAAACTTATATTTACATTTGAGACATTTTCGCAATTATGAAAATAAAATTACCATAGGCTTTCATATATTTCTCCCGGGATTTTGCAGGTAGGTAATAGATTATCCATCACATTTCTTGCGTCAGTTCTAATACTTTCAGGAGTTAATTCTACTTTCATTGTCACTTGAAGAACTCATTTTTCAAAACAAAACCATGAATTTCTAACAATTCGTGAAAATTTACAAAAACGCGGGCTGTAGTTCGCGCGTTTTTAATTTGATTTCTTTTCTTTTTATTCAGCTGGCGGCGCGACAAAGGGCCGTCGTACCAGCCAGTCTTTATTCAAACAATATTTGCGTTCGATTTATTTGGCGCTGAACACTAAGATGTTCTAAATTCAAGTGCGCGGCAAACATAATTGCGGCGCACTTATAAAGAGGATTAAAAACTCATTACTGTCCGCTAAAAGTTTCTTATAGAAAACACCACCTTTGGGTGCACTTAAAGGCGAACCAAGTCGTCCTTTTCGAATAGATGGGATGAAAAATCTATGGAATTTCATATCTAACACGATTTTAGCGGGAGAGAAAAGTGTAAGTATGGAAATCCATTTCTAACGTGTTATTTTTTTTATTTCTTCATAGATCAGCCGGTAACTATGATTATTTTCATTATAGGTCAAACGACAAAAAGTTTTTACTCCAAGTCTGCCAAATGATTTCTTCGTCTTCCGATTTCCGAGCAATATTTTGAAAAAAGAACGAAAAAAGAAAAAGTGCGATTCCTACCTCGTGTGTTTTAAGGCCTCGGCCTCGCCTAGGTGTACAATGTACTATATTATGTTTAGCGGTTTTGCCAGTGCCCTTATTTACACTTGCGCGCGTCGCGCGGGAAAAACAAAACCAGAGTGCCATTTTTCACAAAAGTTTAATTAATAATAATAAAAGTACTATTCTTTTACTTGCAAGTGTGTTGAAAAACGTCGTATGAAACGCGTGTGCATTGATCATTCATTACACACTCGGCTCCTTTATCGAATAATACCGTATCATAGTGTAGGTACTATTATTTTCTCGATGATACCAAATCTGTACTTCCTGTACTTCCCAGGCGCGGAGATGGTCCTGACGAGGATATTAGAGAGGATATGGAAGAAGATGAACGTCAGTTGCATAGTTGTAACTTGATGACTATCGGGGCTATAGCCAGGAAGGCACCTGCTCATTGCGCCCATGTCTTGTTTACTCTGCTGCAAGATAGGTGCAAAAGGTAAGTTGGATTACTAACTAAACCACGGCATCGTTCGCACATTTCAAATAATATATTTAAAAAAAGCCTGTAAAAATATAATCTCCTTTTAATTTCCTTTATTTTGATATTCTACTCGATAGGTTTGGTTATTTTTGATTACTTTTCGCACCAAAAATCCGCCATCTTGTTTTAAAACACTTGGTTTTAAAAAACGAATATAACGATACCTTAACTGTCGAAATCCATCCAGCCGTTTGGAAGATACGAGGTTATAAAGAAATTTACAAATATACATACATTACAATATACGCGCGAAAAACTTAAAAGTGAGGGCCTTCCGAAGTCAGTCAGGATAAGAATTACTAGTGTTCTGGTGTCCCCAATTCAACACCGCCTAGTTTACAAAACAAAAAAATTGTATGGGGTTTTTATATTTTTATATATTTTTCAAATCAGACTGTTGCTTAAAATCTAGCTAAGCCTTGCTAGCAGTGATAATTTTCCTTGTGATTTCATCATATATCATCTTTTTTGAAAACATTTCAGGTTTCCTCATAATAAGACCTATCCAACCAACGATATGCCGCACGATAAAGTAGTAATACCCCTCTTTTTCCCTAAACAATTGTTTTTATGTTCGATAATTGATTCAGGCATGACCTTGCGGAAATCCATTACAAAACATTATACAGATGGACAAATAATATGGTTCATGGTTGTCCGCAGGTTAGAAAGTCAATTGCAGCAAATGCATATGGGTAAACTTCAGCTGGGCAGTGGCTTAGAACTGACCTCGCTGTTTGAAGATCTACACTGGATTTTGATGATCACAGGTATTTTATTTTGGAGATTAAAGTTGAGGATATTTTAGAGAAAAACCAGCAGGCTTATGCTGAAGGAGCTGATGCTCAGAAAGTGAGATGAATTTCTCATGCAGGTGACATGACCATCTCGCACGAAATATAACTTGAGTACCCATACACCGACGCACATTGTAAAGAATGTGATGAGAGTGAATGAAGCAAAGAAAGTATGTTAGGATTGTAGCAAGTGGATATCATTAGTCTCTGCCTAGCCCGTCGGGAAATTTTTATTCGCGTTATTTTATGTATATATAGCTAGCTGCTGCCTGCGGATTTGCCTATTTTATACGTAGATTAAAAGTGACTATGTCCTACACCCAAGATACAATCTCCTTACCCAATATCATAAATTCTTTCAACCGTTTTATCATCAAAAAATAACGACAAACAAATATGCAGACAAACGACACTCTTAATATAATATTAGTATGGATTTTATTTTGATAGCCACTTCAACTTCTGATACCCCGTTTACACTAAGCCCCTGCCCATGCCATTCGCGCTGCTAGAATAATTCTGGAATTATTTCTGCGGCAACATTACCGGCAGTGTTTGTTTTCATTATGCCTTTACATTTCTTTCGCGTTCAACCTCTGGCAGTACTGGACTTCGAAATCATTGCTTCTATAACACTTTGAATATTGGTTTTACACACTTATTTCAATGTTTTAAAAATATATAAATTGCAAAAGAGACGTCGTCGTCGTCGCCGCTGAGTTTGTGGATAATAAAAAATCTTTACTTTAACATCTTTATCTACCGACCCTGTTTAATCATCCAAGTGACAAAGTAGCTAGGACGTGATCTGGGATGATAAAGAAGCTAAAGTAGGAACCTAGCTAGGACATACTGACACTGTAGGTATCAGAAAACAACAAGGTATAAAAGTAATGCAGTAGGTATCTGTAAGTAGGTATCTACCAGTTCCAATTAAAACGCATAACAAACTGGCCTCTCACTGAGCTGAGTAGCTCTGTCTTTTGTGCTGTCGGTTCTGGGTTCGTTCCTCGCCCAGGACAAATATTTGTGTGATGAACATAGATGTTTGCTGTGTCTGGGTGTTATAAAGTAACATATATATAAATATTACCTAAATTTAATTTCAAAATAAATAGGTATTCTATCGGTTATGGTGCTGTGTGAATTGTGAATACAAATCGTAAAAAGGCAGGCCTTCGTCCAGTTCGCCACAGAGGTTGTCAAAAATATGTAAACGCTCATTGCCATTGCGCTACCGGTCCTTTGTCTTCCGCACGAAAAACCGTCAATTTAGGAACCGATCTGGAGCACGAGTGGCATGAGAAATGACCCGTTTACATATTTGCGCTGCCTATTTTCCTGCCAACTTCTCTACTCCCTGTTGCTGGAGTGGGCATAATGTAAACTGAGCATGAAAGCTGTATCGGTATCCTCTGTCTATAGAATTCATTAGTAATATATATGTGATCATAATAAATAATACTATATTTTAATTAGTAAGTTAAATGTTTTTATAATAAAGAACCTATCTTTCTATAGACAATTGATTGAAGGAATGCAAGTGAATAGATGGCATTAATATACTATCATGTTTGTATCAAATGAGTTAGCGCGCCGATAAAAAATTGATAAAGAGTTTTGTGAGGTTGTCAGTACGAGGACTGGCCTTTCAGCTCGCAGCGTTGTAGGTTGAGGGTTCGATTCCTTCCCAGGACAAACATTTGTGTGATGAGCATGGGTGTTGGTTCTGTGTCTGTTATAAAGTATCATAAGTATGTATTTAAATAAATATAATATACTATTAGTCACCTGGTCATAATACAAGCTATGCTTAGTTTGGGGCTAGATGGAGTGTGCGTTGTCCACCAATATTTCTTTATTTATGTAAAAAAGATATCTCAAGAATAAGTTAACTTGTCACGTTAACATTTCAGTGTGCTTTCCATCACAGGACATTTCCTAGCGATCGACGCAACAGAAGACGACACCCTCAGAATGATACCCTCAGAGCTGATGCAGTATAGCGTCAGTGAAAACGCTAATGTGGAACGCTCACTTGCATATTTGACTGGAACTACTAGCGATCCCGAAAATGTTGATCCTATTATCAAGTAAGTTTTATAACAGATATATTAAGTATATCAATATGAAATTAAATTTAATGAACTCTGTCGGTCATTATACATTTCCTTTTTTATTTATTTGAGCCTTTTTTTACAGATACATATTTTAAATTAAATTATATTTCACACTACGACATCGACACTATCTGTTTGTCCTTTTTTTGGCAAAGGCCTCCTCCAAGCTCTTCCACTCTTCCCTATCTCTCGCTAACCGTGTCCATGTTTTCCCTGCAGTATGCTTTATCTCTCTGTACATTTCCTACTAATATTTAAATGCGAAAGTTTGTGTGTCTGTTGTTTAAGCTGGTTTGGATGAAACTTTGAATACTTAGTTATAGTGTTACCTGGAATAGTACTCTTATATTTTTTTATGTATGTACATGCGGGCATAAGTTAATGTAAAAATATTATGAATAAATTACTGATGCTTGATGTTATCAATAGGGCATTCTCGACACACAATACAGTTGTTTAAATTATAATATTTTATATTCTAATATCCTGGTTTTAAACTCTTTTGTAATGTTAAGTATAAGGTTATCTGCCATCTCAATCTTTTTCAATACGTTACTAGCATCTGCTCGCGGCTTCGCTCGCGTGGTACCTACATAAAATATGTTAATTCGGGTTCACATCTATATATTTACGAAGTTTTACTCAAAGCGGTTCAGTTATTATTGATTAAATGATTAAGTAACAAACAAATACCTAAACATTCACTATTACAATACTAGCTTCTGCCCGCAGCTTCGCACGCGTAATATCTTTTAAAAAAAGTGATCATTAAACAGATAGACAAATATATAAATTGTTCCGCCAATCTATTCCTCAAAAAGAAATTCGACACGTGATTCGCCTCTCCACGAGGCATCCTCAGGAACTCTGCAGGCAATTGAATTGCGTTTGATTGAAACTATTGTTTCAATCCAGCGCTCGGCGAAGCAACAAGTATTGGTGCTTTTTCGTTACAGTGCGGAGCGAGTCAATTGTTCCTGAGGATGCCTCGTGGAGGCAAAACAAGTGTCTAATTTCTTTTTGAGGAATAGATTGGTACTAAACTTTTCACACTAAACGGCTGAACGGATGTTGATCAATAATAGTCTTATTATTAATAATAGTTATTTATTGATAAAATAATTATAAGTCAAAGTAAACATAGGTACGTATAATAATGTAGCTAAGAAGGAAGGCACTAAGTACATAATAATTAAATGAAGGTGTAAAAATGACAAATAAATCAGATTAGGTAATTTATAATCTAAAAACTCGTCATAAGTATACAAAGTTTGTTCGACAAGCCAGCGTTTCAGATTTAAAAATGGCCTTGTAATCTATACCTATAAAAGAGCTTAACCTAACTGACTGACTGATTCATCATTGCCGACCCGAAACCGCTGAAGCTAGAAAGCTGAAACTTGGAAGGTACCTTCTTTTTACAGCAAAGGCATCCACTAAGGCGGGATTTTTGAAATTCAACCCCTAAAAGGTTGAAAAGGGATTAACAAATGTATGAAACTTTTTAACGCGTGGTGGGATTTGCTTGAAATTTGATGTGAATAAATAAAATGCAAAATAAATGGACACGTATTTCGGGATTTTTCAAAATAACCCTAAAATGGGGTGCAAAGTTTGTATGGAAACTTTTTAACTGGTGGTGTGATTAATTGGAAACTTGGTTTGGATACTTAAAATGGAAAATAAATGGACACGTGTTTCAGGATTTTTCAAAATAACCCTCATAAATGAGTAAAATGTGGAGTGAATGTTTGTTTGTGTGGAAACTTTTTAATGGGTGGTGGTCAATGGTGGTCAACTCCTTTAAAAAAAGCGGACGAAGTCGCGAGCAACAGCTAGTTATATAGTGGTGGTCATATAATTAAGAACGCTGATATAAAGGGAAGATTTTTTCAAACTAAGACGCAATGCTAATTGCATGCAATTTTTTTATTTCTCTCGGTATCGTAAAACTTTTCCATAATACCACTGTATTCATTGATACACATGATTAGCTAAAAATAAATAGACAAACTTTTTACACTACTTCTAAACATAGTATTCCTATTTACTTGGCTGGTCACGTAATTAAGAACGCTAAATTGTTTATACCAATATTAAAATTTAAATAGAGAACACTCAGTCGATTTGTTACTGTTTGTATAATTTTGGCGCCATTTAGTGCTGTAAAAAATTAAAAGTGATTGCTTCTTATGAAAAAACAATGGGAAAAAATTAAAGTTGTGATAAATCTACAGGGGAAGTAATAATAAAACTTCGCCGGAAGAATTGGTCTTATAAAAAGATAGCCGACCATCTGCAATGTTCAAAAACGATGGTTTTCCACGCTGTAAAGCATTTTGCTACGTATCAAACTACTTCGAATGTTCCACGTGTACCTAAACAGAGAAAAACAACTCCTCGAGATGACCGAAACGTCGCGTCGTTCGTATGGCAAAACAAAATCCTTTTAAAGGGTCCAATGAACTGAGAAAATTTTGGTGAAAACAACCCTTCAGCAATCTCAGTACGCAATATTCGAAGACGTTTGATAGAAGAAAAATTGCACGGTAGGATAGCAAGAAAGGTAAAGGTATGTTGAAATTTTGCCACAGACAAGCCCGGCTTGCATTTGCGAGAAAGTATGAAAACTGGACTGTGCGACAGTGGATAAATGTACTTTTTTCTGACGAAACGAAAATAAACAGAGTATGTTCTGATGGAAAACGATATGTACGACGTCCCCCGAATACAGCATTCGACCCTAAGTACACGAAAGTTACATTAAAGCACGGTGGTGGAAATGTGAAAATTTGGGGGGCTTTTCTGGACATGGTGTTGGACCTGTAAAGTTGATAGAAGGTAACATCAGTTCCAATACAAAAATATACTAGAAGAAACAATGTTACCTTATGCTGAAGACTTTCTACCGGTTATTTGGACATTCCAGCATGACAATGATCCAAAGCACACTGCACGCACCGTAAAGGAATTTCTTACAGCGCAATCAGCTTCTGTCTTAGACTGGCCAGCTAACAGCCCAGATCTAAACCCAATAGAGAATCTGTGGTTCGGAGTAAAGAAAAAGGTTTCAAATACACAGTGTGGGAATTTAAGAGAGCTGTACGACGTTTTTTTAGAAGAATAGAACTCTCTCTATGCACTTCTCTTGCGAAATGTCAAAAAATAATAGAGTCAATGCCTCGCCGGTGTAAAGTAGTAATTAAAAGCCGTGGATATGCTAATTAACAATTAAAATTAACAAATTTTAGTAAAAAATGTATTAAATTCATTTTTCAATTTTCAGCGCTACATATTATGTGATTTTTTAAATGTAAGTGTCATACAAAACAATTCCCGAGCAGTTTAATAAATCGTTCTTAATTATTTGTCCAGCTTCAGTACTATTTGAATGTGTTACTTTGGTAAAATAAATCAAATGTGAAAAAAAATTGTTGCGATTTTATTCTTTATTCCTAAGCCACGTTGCTCTATTAATGTGGCCATTTTATAACATAACTAGTTGCTTCTCAGAAGGTACCCATCTCTGTGTCTGACACGATTTAAATAAAAAACTTCTATAACTTCAAATCGTTCTTAATTATATGACCACAACTGTATATACTCGTGTATACATTGCACCCATATGCCCCTTATCTGTTTATTTAAAGAACAGCCCATCTAAAGGTTGCCTGGTATAGATCGCTAATAGCGATAAGGCCGCCCATTATATTTTGTTTTTGTAATACGTGTGGTAGTCAATAATAAGTTTTCTATCTATCTAATCCATGTGCTACTTCTTATGAAGGTACGTATGCGAAGCCGCGGGCAGCGGCTGGTTTATAAGTTAACATTTATATTTATTTGTAGAATATTAATATTAAAATAATAGTAATCAAACATAATTGTTTTATCTCTAGGATCGTAGGTCAAATATTCCGAATCAGCACATGGGAATGCCTCGCGTTGAATGCTGGATTGGGTAGTGTGTTCAGTCCAGAGCTATCTGCCACTATCTCTTGGCTGCTGAAGATATGGGCGCATTCTTATTTGAGGATAGAAGCTTCGGAGTATACTGAGGTAAGTTTTTTAGGTACTGGTAGGACTAGTTCATATGAATTGTTTACTCTGTTTATACATTGACTGGCCTGTCAGCCAGCTCAGTTGGTAAGTAGCACTGCCTTCTGCGCTGTAGGTTGAGGCTTCGATTCTAGGATAAACATTTGTGTGATGAACATAGGTGTTTGTTCTGTGTCATGAGTGTTATAAAAAAATATAAATATTATATATGTCATCTGGTCATTTAGTTTAGGGCTAGGTGGTGTTGTGTCCTTCAATATTTATTAATTTACTTTCACAGTGACTTTTAAAACTTTCGTAAGTTGTACTAACACGGGCTTTTACTCACGTATTATTTAAATGCGAAGCGTGAGGAAGCTAACCGCTCATCAAACTCGCCCTGTTGAAGATTCTTTAGATCAATCGAAACAGTGTCGCTGCCTCCATCGACAAAATAAAACGCGAGTAAAAGCCCGTGAAAATGAAACATTAACATTATTCATGTGTATAAAGTGTGTTGTTATATAAACTGAATTCAGTTATATAACAGCACACTTTATACACAATACAACACTACTTATAGGTTAAATGCACAGCCGATGCGTTCTTCTCTATTTCCCTTTCTCTTTCTCGTTACACACACGCATTCCGTTGGCTGACAGTACCAACCACTCGGAAAATGCCTTAGTACCATCTGACTGCAAACTCTACCACCGCGCTCGCTCATTGCTAGTCCGAGCTGCTAGTCTATCGTTTTATGCTAATATTTAAATTTCGAAAGCGTGTCTGTCTGTGTGATGAAAGAGCTTATTATCTTCAACCAACCTTTATTTCAATGTCCACTAAACTTTTTGATCACAACTCCTTATTGCTCGAAGGCTTAACAAGAACCGCTCGACAGCAGGCCTTGTCGTTACATTTATTTGCCCATCTACATTGCTGGGCAAAATAAATTGGCTTAATAAATAAAACGGAATAGGAAGATTGGAATAGAAGAGATGGGATTCAGCAAAATAGTGACCTTCATAAAATTAACACTAGGAATAAACATAAATTATACATCCCTAGGTTTCGACTAGAAAAAGTTAATAAGTCATTTATGGGGAACACGGTGCGCTTCTATAATAAGCTTCCTGAAAATGCTACTAAACTATCTATTAAGAAATTTAAAGCATACATTAAAGGTAGTATTTTGAAGAAAGCTTATTATAATATAGATGACTATATTATTGATAAGAATGCATGGCCTCATGTCGCTCTGCCGTCAGACAGTTAACCGACACACTTTAAATGTATAAACTCTCTTGTATTAGTATTTCGTAATTAAGGTAGTTATAAGATGGATCATATAAAAAAGCGCTAGGACCAAGACGAGTTTCTTGCAAATTCTTCTCGAGCTTGGGTTAGGATGAATTGGCACCTAAATTCACCTAGTATGTAAGACGTTTCAAAGTGATCCTTGTGATTGTATTGAATAAATAATCTTTTGACTTTGACTTGACTTGAAGTGAAGGCATTATTAATTTAAAATCAACAATCACGAGTTAAAAAGTCGAATAAAATAATTCATTAAATAATTATAAAATTAAAAATCATGCATGACGTTTGTTTATCTATTTGCCTGTTTGTTTGTTACCTTTTCACAACTAAACGACTGATCGGATCTTGATCAAATTTGATATGGAAATCGATTGTATCTTTCAGAGGGACATAAGCTTTTTCTATAGGTTCCAAATACGAAGCAGCGGGCAGCATCTAAATAAGTAAAATACATTTTCAGATATCGCGAGTGATGGAGAGTGCGTTTGGTTTGTCGTCGCCTGGCGTGGCGTGGGCGTGTTCTCGCCTGGCAGCGCGAGTTTGTACCTGCCTGAGACATCTTCACGCACAACCCACAGCCGCCGAGCATGCTCTCAGGCTGCTACTGCTACTGGCATACTGGTCAGTACTGCCTCTATAATCCGGAATTCAAGAAAGAAAAACCATTTATTTAGTACACACGAAACAAATGAGAAAACATAAGCGAAAATATGACTAAAAATTACTAAAAATAGGCCCAAAAGAGAAATAATAATAATAATAATAATACCAGAAATTTCACACAGCATCATCTGGCCCCAAAGTAAGCAGAGCTTGTGTTATGGGTACCACATGATAGATATACTACTTATATACTTTTTTTTTGTAAATACATACATATTATACATAGAAACACCAGACAAATGTATACAAACACAAAAAAAAACTATGCGTAAAAAAAACATTTTATTGTTCATGTTGCATGTGTTACTTCCAGGCACGAGAAGCGCTGGTTTTCAGATTAAATAATTTATTAAAGTCACCTCACGAGACAAAAACTACACGAGAAAAAAAATCCTAATAGTGTACCTAAACATATCTTTAACCTATATAGTGTCCCACTGCTGGGCAAAGGTCTCCCCCTTTACCTTCCACTCTTTGCGTTCCAAGGCCACAGTTTTCCAATTTGGCTCAAATGCATCTAGATCGTCTCGCCATCTTTTCCTGGGTCTGCCGCGTCGTCTCCGACTATCGGGCACCCACTGAGTGACGAGCTTTGCCCAACGTTCTGATTGCATTCGAGTCACATGACCTGCCCAGTCCCATTTCAAACATGCAGTCCTCGTACCTACATCCGCTATGCCCGTTTTCGATCGGATTTCGGTATTTCGGACTGTTAAGGAGAACAGGAGAACTTTGACCACTGGTTTTTTTGTTTGTGCCTCAAAGAATGGATTAGACAGCAATTCACTCACCTTGAGATAGGACGTGGAGTTTGACGGGCCCGCGTGGATTTCCGCCGCCGAATGCCGAGGATCAGGTGGAGCACACAAGTTAGGCCACCGGTAGGCCTCCGTGGTCGTGAACACAACACCGTTATAAATATGTCCTGCAAATACCGCCGTGTTGCCGGTGCCCGAGTTCTACCGTCTGTTCGCGCGTTAGTCCAATATGGGTGTGTCCTTTGAATGCGCTCGAGCCGTCTTATATGTCGTCTCTCGTAGTGAGACAAAACTACCGTCATTTCAAACCAAGAGGCGCGAACACGGACCCTATCGGTTCTTTTAATTCCCAAAACACTGCGCTCCATAGATCTCTGGCAAATCTTGAGGTCCGATTTTTGTGACTCACTTTGTCAATGACCATGTCTGAGCACCGTATGTAAGTATGGGCAAGATACAAGTGTCGATGAGTTTTCGCTTTAGTGATATTGGAAGGTTTCCCTTCATATGCTGCTTCATGGCCCAGTAGCTCTTCCATGCGTTCTCAATGCGGCGACTTATATCTCTGTCTTGCCTGCATTTGAGGGAGACTACTTGGCCTAAGTAGATATACTCATCGACCGACGTACTGTATTATTTGCCTATCGACAGTGACATTACGTTTCGTGCTATTTGACATGATTTGAGTCTTAGATCGATTCTTGGCCAGTCCCACCTCAAGACTTGCTGTGCTTAAGTCTTGTAGCATTGACTGGAGCGACTGCGCTGATGAGGCAAACAGAACGATATCATCAGCAAAGCGCAGGTTTGTAAGATTTTTATCTCCGACTTTGATTCCGTATGTTAGCCAGGATGCCGCTAGCTTCTTAAATATTTCCTCTAGAGTGCTTGTAAAAAGCTTCGGAGACAGAGGGCCACCCTGTTTAACACTTTTTTCGATTCTGAAGGAGGGACCGCAGCTCTCAAGTTGAATTGTGGCTATGGTGGTATTATAGATATTTTTAGTAGGTCTATGTAAGTTTGTTCTATTTGTTGGTTTTTTAATGATTCAAATTTAGCTTTGTGGTAGCTACTGTCAAAGGCCTTTGTGTAGTCCACAAAGGCTAGATACAGGGGTTTACTAAACTCGTGATGTTTTTCAATTATTTGATTAAGACTCTACAGGTGGTCAGAGGTTGAAAAGCTAGGTCGAAAGCCACCTTGTTCTGGGGACTGGTGCATGTCAAGCTGGCCGTATATACGATTAGAAATTACTTTTATAAATTATTTATGTATATGTGAAATTAAACTGATCGGCCTATAATTGTTAATGTTATGTAAACAAATTATGTAATAAATATAGAAATTTATTTGCTGGTAGCAAAATAATATAATGAATAATAAAATCATACATAAGTACATAATTATAAGTGTAAATTTAAAATGAAATTAAATGTCATTGCTAACTAATGTAGTCTCAACCTAGTTTAGTAATAGACTGAATGATTGACCATTGTTATAAAGTATCATATCTGGTCAGTGCTGGCTCTACCACACACTCGAAACTATATAATTTAGATTATTAAGGGTTTGCACGATCATTGTCACGATATACCGTTTATCATTTTACCGAGTAGACCCGAAGGCTCAATAAAATACAGTCACTAACTCATATCAGCCATTAAGAAGTCCACTGCTGAACATAGGCTTCCCTAATAGATTTCCAGGAAGAACGATTTTGAGTCCTCTCCCTAGATTCTTAGCACGGCCTGTTCCGCCGTTACCGTGGCCGCCACCAATGCCAGGAATCGCGGAACCGAATTTCACTAACTAATTCAGTTTAATTCGACGCCAAAATTCACTAATAATCAACTCAGATGGTAGTAAATCTGCGTTTTACGTTGTAGGTTGTGAGTTCGATCCCCATCCAGGACTATCATTTGTGTGATAAGATCGTTTAGTCTATTTCGTGTTGTATCGTGATAGATGAAGATTTTTAATTTCAAACTATTGTTATTCGCAGGAATGAGACGCTTTCACAGTGCGATGAGTTCCGTGCATTGGTGGAGTGGGAGATATCTGGCAACAATCTCTCGGGCGAACTGAAAAGGCCGATTTACAAGGCGTTCGCATTAGTTTCAAAGGAAGCTCAAGGTAGGTCTCGTTTCTTTACTAGTGCTCATGGTCGTAAAGAATTACTGAATGTGATAAGTTAGAAGTATCTTACTTTATTTCATTCGTTGTTTTGGATTCTGATAGATAATTGATTCAGGCGTGACTTTGCGGAAATGCATTACAAAAGTCTCAAAGTCTCAGTCCAACGATCGGCGAAGCAACAAGTCTGCTGAGCAGACTGTTTTTTCGTCATAATGCGGTGCCAGTCAGATGTTCCTGAAGATGACTTGTTGAGAGGCGAAACACGTGTCGTATTTATTTTTGGAGAGGGAATAAATTGGCGAAATAGTACTAAATATTTGTCCATCTGTTTTGGATGCTGATGTATTAATATTCCATATATGACGACAGGACAATTTTTATTCTATATATGTTTTGTGTGAAGCATAAAGGGTTAATTTGTAATATACTAGTGTACAATAAATACAATTATAATCTTAAGGGTCTATCATATAAACACACAATAGCTAAGGAGTTGTTTAAATCTGTTGCGATCTCTATTCATTGACATGAGAATGACAAGGACAAAACATATTTAAACGCTACGCTAACTAATTATGTGTTTATAGAATAGAGGGTAATTAAGCTTTTTATTCAAATTATTTAAAAAAAACGATGTTTAAAAATAAATAAATAATGCCGGGTTTGGGTAAGATCAGGAAATATTAAAAACACAGCACCAATCCATTAACTTGTACAATTTATTTATACTCTCCAAGTGCTTGGCCAGACTGGCAGCGCGGGGCGGGTAGCGGGGCGGGTAGCGGCGCGGGTGCGGCAACGCGCGCGTTTTAAGCCTGTCCGCAGTGGAGCGCGGCTTCGTTGCAAGTGTTGTCGTGTCCAGTGTTTGTCAAAATATAATATGGATGAAGAAGACTAATTTTTACTAAAAAATTCTTACATTAAATGGCAATTTTTAAATGAAATGAAAAATTGCGAGAGCAACCTCCAAAGTTTTTTGATTTTATTTCTTTCTACAATCTTAAATTAACTTTCATGTTTTTGTATTGACGTTGTTTCGACACCCACAGTGTAGGTCGTGCTTGAATAGCACTTATTAATTCTTCTTCATTAATTTATGAAGACGCCATCACAAGAACGCGCGCGGTTAGCTCGAACTAGATCCCCGCTCCCGCACGGGTTATCGCTTGACGCCCCGCGCTCTCACTGTGGCCACTTGTATGAACGAGCTATGGCGTGAGTTGCCCGCACGCTCCCCGCGCCAAGTACCCGCGCCTCTTACCGCGTCCCCGCACTCGCGTGCCATAGTGCGCTCAAATGAAGTTCATATGTTTGAGTTTGCCGCGCCGCGCCCTCCTCGCGTCCTCGTTTGCAGTCTGGCCAAGCCCTAAGGCTTGTTACCTCGTCTCTCTCTTAACGACGACTTTCCAACCCACGTTGTCACAAGTCATTAGTTGCTCAATTTATTGGTCATAATACCAATAAATTGAGCAACTATTACTAATAAACCACATTTCTATAAATCAATTGTGTTAACCGCGCTGACAGTTCAAAAATAGTCCTCATCTACTCATGGTCTAAGTCTAAGTTGTAATTTTGTATAGACTCATAGCTTATGTAATAGTTTGAATTGAGAGACAAAGAAGGAAAATATGTCTCTCTCCCTCTCTCTCTCTAATATAGTGAAAACGCGCTGCCTGTCTATAGTACGTGCGGAGGGACTAAGAATAGTAGAAGTATTCGGTAAAATCTGTGTAATTTATGTTCAGTTCAGTTTGTAATCAGCTCTTTTAAAAATAAGTGAAATAAATAGTCAAGAAGTCTGCCAGCATTGTTTGAATCAGCCGAACCTGCCCTCCAGCCGCAACAAATTGATTGACTATTAAACTTGTTTCAATTAATGCAATTTTATAAAATCTTTCTAAAATAATAACTTAACAGTAAATTTAACTAGTATTAACCCCTTTAGTACCCTAGTACTTCATATTTCTGTAAGTCAGTTTCCTGACCATTATCGTTGTATCTACAACTATAAATAATTACGTTTTAAAAACTAAAAAGAAACTGACTTCATTGAATGAAATTTGAGCCTATAATACATTTTTAGTGGAAAGTAAATGTATTTTGTATATACACTCGAGAGCATAGAAATCGCACATAGGGGAATTTTCCTGCATTTTGATTTCGACACTTGTTTTTTTTTTATATTAAAGGTTGGTTGCAAATATAACTTAAATTAAATTAAAGTACACACTGTTAGCTTCCTAAAAACCCATAATGTCCGGCCTTGACCTTCCGAATCATAGCAGTGGCGGCTTAACAATGGAATGGCCTAAATTTTTGTGGTTTGTGGGACTTTGAGCAGGTATAAAAAGTTAAAAAAACAATAAATTTGTGAATGTAACGATTTATTAATACGAGGTATTGCCTCCCCTAGCCTGAATAACAGCTTCCATTCGATGTTTCATTGAAGAAATCATTTTTTTTACGAAATCCGGCGGTATGCTGTCCCATTCTTCCCTGATCGCGGTTTGGCGCTCTCTGAGACTCGTAGGCACTACATTTCTGGCTCTTACTCGTTTCTTTAGTTCGTCCCATAAGTGCTCAATGGGATTGAGATCTGGGCTTCAAGCAGGCCACTCCATAACGAGTACTTCAACCTCCTCCAAGTACTGGCGTACTATAGCAGCGGTGTGTGGTCTAGCGTTGTCCTGCATAAAAACGAAGTTTTCGCCGATAAATCCCAAAAAGGGCACAACATGTTCTTGCAGGATCTCCTCGACGTAACGTTGGGAAGTCAATCCATGCGATCGACGGTCGGTATCGGGCCCTGTGATGAAGACAAGTTTGGTTTTCGCTTCCAGTGAAATGCCTCCCCAGAACATACATGAACCACCGCCGTATGCGACCCGTTCGGAGATGCAGCATTGAGCAAAACGCTCACCGGATCTTTGGTAGACTCTACCCCGTCCGTCGTTACCATGGAGAAACATCCTGCACTCGTCGGAGAACAGGACTGCCTGCCATTGATCCATAGTCCAATTAACGTGATTTCGAGCAAACTGAAGGCGTGCTTGTCTGTGCGCTGGGGTAAATTTTGGGCCAGTTGCTGGTCTGTGCGCTGTCAGACCTCCTTCGGCTAGTCTTCTTCTCACCGTCCACCGACTGACTTCCACTTCTCTAACTTCCTGGAGCTGCTGTCCGAGTTGAACTGCATTCAACCGGCAATTTCGTAGTGATGTATTCACAAGAAAACGGTCATCGCGCTGTGTTGTCGCACGTTTTGGACCTGTTCCTGGTCGCCTGGTATAGCCACCAGTTTGCTGATATCGCTGGTATACACGTCGAACAGCATATCTGTTCAAATTTAATTGACGAGCCACTTGACTTTGGTTCTGTCCAGCTTCGATTAGTGCAACCACTTGAGACGCTGCTTCTGGTGTGGTATCCATTTTCTTGTTTAGAGAGATGACGTATTCGTTAAAGGACCTTTCTGACTGGGAGTTGGTATGCAAATGATGTCATTTCAATCATCCCTTATCGTTTTATACCTGCTCAAAGTCCCACAAACCGCGCTACCTGAAACGAGCGAATTTAGGCTATTCCATTGTTAAGCCGCCACTGCTATGATTTGGAAGGTCAAGGCCAGACATTATGGGTTTTTAGGAAGCTAACAGTGTGTACTTTAATTAAATTTAAGTTATATTTGCAACCAACCTTTTAAAATAAAAACAAGTGTCGAAATCAAAATGCAGGAAAATTCCCCTATGTGCGATTTCTATGCTCTCGAGTGTATATATATAATATGGGTAAGCCAAATAAACGCACCGCTCCAATGAGACAGTGAGGTATCGAAGTACATGAAAACATCATCGATGTATACAGTTTTTAGATTTTCGTTGATTTTTCAGCTCGACCGATTTTGATAAAATTTATATGGGACCACCTGTGAAGTATACCCTTTCAAATAAAAAAAGAATTTTCCTAATCGGTTCAGCCAGCCGTTTTCGAGTAATCGGTGAAAATACATAAAAAAATAAATTAAAAAAAAAAGATTCCGACGAATTGAGAACCTCCTGCTTTTTGATAAAGTCTGTTAAAAATACTAAATTATAAAACTTGTTTTAAATCATGGGCCATATTGCTAGTAACAACTTGCATACCTAATATTGTATACACATGTAAACCTTACACCGGACATTTCACACAGCATCATCTGGCCCCAAAGTAAGCAGAGCTTGTGTTATGGTTAACACATGAATGAGACTGATATACTACTTATATTCTTTTTTTATGCACATAAATATTATACATAGAAACACCCAGACCCAGACAAATATCTGAAGTTCATACAAACATTTGACTCGCGGCGGGGTCCTTGGCCCACTGCGCCACAGAGATCGTCACTATAGCACTGTTCTTACTGCCTCTAGGAGTTATTTAATTGCTTTAATGACATAGTACTTAAATATGTTTGTTTTTCTAGGTCTTCTGAAAACTCGGCTAGTAGAAAGCACTATGGCGATTCAAGAGAAACTCAACACGATAAAGAGTATGGATCTAGACACAGAGCCCATACGGAACATGCTGGCTAGCTTATTAGAGTGCTTCATCGGATTCATTGATGGATTTACTGAGGTCAGTTATATAAACACACCTTCCATTGCGTTCATGGTTACCTATATAGGGCCAAAAACCGTAAAGCGCTCAAATTTATCTTTAAAACTTTCGTGAGTTGTATACATTTTGATAAACACGGGGTTTACTCACTGTGCCCGGTCGCTCATCATATTCACTTGTTATTTTTACCTACTTAGATTATAACTAGCTGTTACCCGCGACTTCGTACGCGTATGCTTAAAACTTTTATTTTTGTAAGGAATGCATTTTGTGCATCTAATGAACATCTCATAAGTGGAATCCCCTATTTTACCCCCTTAGGGGATGATTTTGCAAAAATGTTGAAACACGTATTTCTTACCACAAGCCTAAATATGAATTTTCAGATCCCTAACTTAATAATATTTGAGTTGCCCAAACAAACTTTCATCCCTATTTTACCCCCCTTCAAGGTAGTTTTTTGAGACAAAACGTAGTATGTTCTTCCCCCGAGTGCAATACATCTTCTTACCAAATTTCATCAAGATCTGTTCACCCCTTTAGCCATGCAAACGTAACAAACAGATAGACAGACAGACAGATACATTCGCGTTTATAATATTAGTATGGATTATTATGGAGTTTGGACGTGTTTTACTCGCATAATATTTTACCTACTTGGACTTAAAAACGATATTAAGCTATGTTTGTTACAATTATTAAGAATAAATAAATATTGCCTGACATTTCACACAGCAACATCTAGCCCCAAAGGAAACAGAGCTTGTGTTATGGGTATATACTGATGACTGATACATGACTGATATACTACTTTATACCTTTTTTATATACATACATATTATACATAGAAACGCCCAGACCCGAAAATACTTGCAGCTCATACAAACGTTTGTCCCGCAAAATAAACAAAGAAAATAAATAATATATCTATCTATCTACATATGTATCACGTATTATTTTTTGTATGAGCTGCAAGTATTTGTCTCGGGTCTGGGCGTTTCTATGTACAATGTGTGACAAAATAATACGTGAGTAAAACCCGTGTTTATCAAAATGATAGTTAGTTTATTTCACTCTATCATTCGTTATTTTAGTAGGCACTCCTTTCTTACTCATATTATCAAAAACTCCATCTATAAAAAAATCAAAAATGAAACTAATCTGTAAAATGTAATTACAACTGCAATCCCCGAGCTGAGTCTTGTCAAATCGTTCGAATACTTAGATATTTGACGATGTCTAAAGAGGGTCAAAAGCATGACTAAACATTATATTTGGCACGTGCCCACGATTTACAGTTGTTAGTATTCCGTACTTGACAGGTTGCAAGCCCAGTGCCGCTTATAGAAATACTAACCAATTACTCCTTCGATTTATTAAGTTGTGACGGTTTTTTATCGATTCCTTTAGATATTTTTTTTATAATAATACCAGACATTTAACACAGCATCATCTGGCCCTGGTAAGCAGAGCTTGTGTTAAGCTTGTGGTACCATATGACTGATATACTACTTATATAGGTAAGTAATTTTTTTATTTGTAAATACATACATATTAAACACAGAAACACCCAGACTCGAGACAAATACTTGCAGAACATAAAAACATTTGTCCCGCGACGGGAATCGAACCCGCAACCTTTTGCGTCTCAGCCGGACCTTAGCCCACTGCGGCAGAGGTCGTCAAATTGTTTAATACAAGGATCGCTTTGAAACGCCTTATATACTAGGTTAGGCTTTCCGTTGGGGAATAAAAGTTCTCGAATGGCGACCAAGGACAGGAAAACGAAGCGTAGGACGACGCAGCACCCGGTGGACTGACGTCATTGTAAACATCTCAGGAAGTCGGTGGGTGGAGAAGGCTCAAAATCGTTCTTCCTTGAAATCTATCGGGGAGGCCTATGTCCAGCAGTAGACTTCATAAAGGCTGAGATGATGATGATGATGATGATGATGATGATATACTAGGTGAATTTAGATGCCAATTCCTCCCAACCCAAGTCAGAAAAGACTTAACAAGAAACTCCTCCTAGTCCTAGCGCTTTTTTGTATGATCCTATCTATAACTAGCTTAAACGTTACTTGGTTCCCAGGCGGAGTCAACGGACCAGCAGTGTGTAATGCTAGTAGATGCTATAGAAGCAGTCCCCGGCATCATTTTCAAGTTCCACAACTACCCTGGCGTGGTGCATCCAGCACTGGAACTGCTTTCCACCAGCTCCAGGAAAATGATCGTGTCACTGCAGACGCAGAACAAAAGCAAGTAAGTAACTTTCACTGTCTATTCAAAATCTCGTCTTCTTATAGTGTCGCTGATTATATCAAATCAGTGTAGTGGATTAAAGTGTGTCTGAGATATGTTTTCGTACACTTGGCACATGTCTTTGAATTTTTAGGTTCTACGACGTGCTGGTTTTAGCACGATGTGTTCCTTCACCGTTTAAGAGTACTGTGAACATAGTTCATTGTAGTACAAAGCTGTTGTAATGAACAGTACAGTTCTTGTACGGTACTACGGTTTAATTGGCACCTTTGCAAATGTCATCTGAAAATCGAACGCCATGTAGATATTTTACTAGAGCTGGTACAACAATTTATTTTCAATTTTTTAATTTTGTGTGTTTGTGAAATTATTATAATATGTAGTTCAGAAAACAAAATAAAACCTAAACAACCTAGAAATCCAATCGCGTCATCGAGTTATTGTTTTAATATTTGTTTAAAACTTCATTTCATCTCAAATATAAATTATATACCATGTTTCTTATCACGCTGTAATCAAAACTGTATAGTGTCAGTCCCAGAGTCTGTTTGGGTTCTCTTTCTCAGCGTTTAAGTCGCCAACTTAAACGCTGATCTACTAATTTGGAATATATAATTTGGAATCCCTTCTGAAAATAAGATTGATCACTGCAAATTGATAAAAAAAAATTACTAAGTCCAAAAAAATACCTAGTGCTATCAATGTAACTGGGGGTGTTAATAGCTCTATATACATCCAAATTCTGGAACTGCACATGCTACCGCCTTTGAAGCTCGCTGATGACTGACGAGCCGTCACAAGCCTTGAAACTTGCATAATAATCGTACTAATTCGGAAACTCGAACGTCACCGAGACGCAAATCATTCGTCGTAGTAATGTACCAGATTATTAAAACTCGCCATAAGCTGATTAGTCGGCTGTGTTTCGATTCTAATCGAGTGAGAGGAATAGCCATCCAGTTACTGAAATCCAGTGACAACCGGTTTCATTTATAGTTATTTTTCAAGTTACTAAATATATCCAGTTTAATTCGTATGTTTGCTTCAGGTTCCTTAGCATTTGCAACACGACGTTTGAAGTGTACCAACGCTGGAATTCAGGAAAGCTGACTCAAATACCGCAAGACGCTGAAGAAGAAACTTATGATGTATGTTGACTAGATTTTGCTATCAAATATTGAATAAGAATCGATGGACTGTGCTAAAAATAATTTGGGTAAGAAAGGAGTCGCTACTAAGGTGACGAGTGATAGAATGGAAGAAAATAACAATTTGTCCCAACCCCATTTAGTGCAATAAGGACAGGAATAATGACTTCTAGTTGCATAATCACCATCATCATCATTCAGCCCGATTATACCCACTGCTGGGTGTAATCGTTGCTGAAATAAAAAAAAAATGCCGGACATTTCAGACAGCATCATCTGGCCCCAAAGTAAGCGGAGCTTGTGGTATGGGTACCAGAAATACTTACAGATCATACAAACATTTGTGCCGCTGCGGGAATCGAATCCGCAACTTTCTGCGTCGCAGCCGGGCATTGGCCTACTGTGGCACAGGGGTCAACATTTGAGTGCTTTACAGTTTTTTAACATTATACGCAATCATACCCAGTCATAAAAAGCTGTAGCTGGCTGGCATGATCTAATCCCACCATTTCCTTTTCACAACAGGACAAGCAGACGTACCGCTCAGTACCATCCATACCTTGTCAGTCTACCACCCTCTAGAACAAAACGCTTTGCTTCTATATTTATATTGCATACAGCCAAGGATTGGAATACTTTGCCGTCGTCTGTCTTTCCTGAAAACTACAATCTGGGTCTCTTCGAGTCAAGAGTGAATAGGTGTCTTCTAGACCTGTCTTCGTCGCCACACCGTCGCTTACCACCAGGCGAGATCGTGATCTAACGTAGGTATATCGATAATAAAAAAACGGGTTGTGCACTCCGGGAGTGCCGACAGAACTGAAAACTTATTGTGGCGCGTTAGACTTTTTTTAGATGGGTACTAGGGTTATTGGGTTATGAATTGCATTTTATTTATGAATTGTATTTTATTAGTTATTAGAAACTTTAAAATACATTTAATATTATTTTATGTTTTTGTTCAGAATGTAGATAATATATCAAAGAACTCAGTAAACTTCTCCATACAAAAGTAGACATGTGAAAAAGTAGAGTAAATAACTTTTAAAACTATCATGGTTTTGCACATAATTTTCACTCAAAACGGGATATTTACCATGATATATGAGTTTTTCTGCTTCTCGATATTTCGGCACAGTTGCATGCGCCATGATCACGAGATAAACTGAAGTCTTTGCGGGTGGATGTTATTGGCAGACAAAACGGTCTACCCTCTTTCTCAGTCTTTTACTGCGAACATTACCCCTACTACCGGTTTCACTGTCACTAACAACTCGATCACGATTACGACACACAACACTCACGGTATCTGGACGCATAACTGGTACCTCACTTTTACGATTTCCACACATCCTCACCACAGGGTTCCAGGCTCCAGACAATTGAAAACCGTCTTCTCGATTGAAATTCCTGTGTTTGGTAATCTCTATTGCCTCTTGTACCAATCTTGGGATGTAATGTTTTTCAGTTGAGATTACCTGTGGATTGTGTAACTCGATCCAGTGGTTTGAGCCAGATTCTAGTAGATGTGTAGCTATGGCCGACTTTTGTGTGTCCATATTTTTGACCGCCCGGATGTGTTCTGTCACTCGACAAGCTATGGTACGTTTTGTTTGGCCGATGTAAGAGCTCCCACAGCTGCAGTCAATCTTGTACACTCCTGGTGTTTGAAGAGGAATCTTATCTTTAGGTGAGCGCAGGTAGTGTGAGATCTTGTTTAAAGGAGTAAAAATTGTTTTTATGGACAATTTTTGCAGGGCTTTCGCAATTTTGTCCGTCACTCCTTTGATGTACGGTAGAAAAGCAGGTTTTCGTTCTACTATACATCTGTGGGGCTTAGGCCTTTGTCTAACTGGAAAAGATCGAAGCTTATATCCATTTTTACGTAGGACATGCTGAACATGAGCTAGCTCACTCTTTATGGAGTACTCATCACATAGGTCGAAAGCACGGTTCGTGAGAGACATTACAACCGAGTTAAGCTGCCGAGGGTGATGGTGTGAATCAGCATGGAGATATCGATCCGTATGGGTCGGCTTCCTATAAACCGAATAGCCTAAATTACCATCATCACGAATCTGTACCATCACGTCCAGGAAAGCCAAGCTTCGATCACTTTCCATTTCATACGTAAACCGCATCTTGGTATGTACGCCATTTAGGTATGCCAAAAGGAGTTCAATCTCATGTTTATTGCCTCTTACAATACAGAAAACATCATCAACGTACCTTTTCCACAACTTCATTGGCAAGGGGGCAGAGCATATAGCCAGGTTCTCAAAATACTCCATCCATATATTGGCCACTACGGGAGCGACGGGACTTCCCATGGCAACACCATCAATTTGTAGGTAGTAATTTTCCCTATACAAGAAATAGTTTGTGGCCAGAATATGGTATAAAAGCTTGGCATATTCTGCTGGGATACCATTTCTCTGTATTCTAGTCTCTATCACCTTCATACAGTCGGCTATAGGGACGTTTGTAAAGAGGGATTCCACATCAAAACTAACCATCACCTCACTCTCATCAACCGTTGTCTGCTGAAGAATCTGTATGAAGTGACGTGAGTCTTTCACGAAAGATGATGTCAGGCCTACAGAAGGTTGCAACACACCCGCTACATGCTTCGCCAACTCGTAAGTAGGTGAGTCAATCTGACTAACGATGGGTCGCAGCGGAGCATTCTGTTTATGCACTTTAGGTAGACCATACAGTTTAGGTGGCTGGATGTTTTTAGGGCGCAACAGGTATTTTGTTAGTTCCTCTCCTATAGCGTATTGGCACTCCTTTATAATTTTCTGGGTACTACGATGTATTCTAGCCGTCGGGTTGTAATTCACCAGTTTGTATGTGTTAGTGTCTTTCAACAAGTTCAGGATTTTATCCTCGTATTCTGTGACGTTCATAACTACCGTAGCGTTCCCCTTATCAGCCTTAAGGACCAACAAGTTTGTATCTTGGCGGAACTCTTTTAACGCCATCAACTCATCCTTAGTAATGTTGGGTTCTGGAGGTTTAGTATGACGTAATATAAATGCAATGTCCTGTCTTAGACACTCCGCGTCACTTCCTGGTATCCTATTATAACGAATGACCTCCTCAACATTACCGATCACTTTCTCATAAGGGATGCGTTTCGTGGTAGGGGCAAAATTTAGACCCTTCTCTAACACTCTGAGAGCAGAATCATTCAAAACCTTGTCAGACAAATTAATAACTGTTCGAGTTTTTTGTGAGTTAATATCTGCATGTGTCTGGTAGGGGACAACTCGCTTTTGTGTTTTCAACATGGATTCTAACTTACGGTTCTGTTTATATGAACTTTGATCTCCAGAGCGCTGAGCTTGCATGTATGTAATACGGTCACAAGTATCAAAATCCGAAGGTGACAACACACTAATGCACTTGAAATGTATTTTATATAATTCTACTTGCAATGTATGAAACCGGTGTCTATTGTTCCGTATTGTTTTTCGCAGTAATTTGACACTCGCTTGTCGTAGAATATTTGCGGATCCCGGAATGTCATCACGAGATTTGATACGCACACACACTGGTATTAGGTCTGTATCCCGACATTTCACTAAAAATTCCAGCGATGCACGTAGACATTCACACTTTTTTCGCAAACGTTCTAGGTCTTTCACCATTTTAACTATATCCGGCCCGTACCGGTTAGCGATATAACTTTTAAAACTATCATGGTTTTGCACATAATTTTCACTCAAAACGGGATATTTACCATGATATATGAGTTTTTCTGCTTCTCGATATTTCGGCACAGTTGCATGCGCCATGATCACGAGATAAACTGAAGTCTTTGCGGGTGGATGTTATTGGCAGACAAAACGGTCTACCCTCTTTCTCAGTCTTTTACTGCGAACATTACCCCTACTACCGGTTTCACTGTCACTAACAACAGTTATAAAGGAGTGCCAATACGCTATAGGAGAGGAACTAACAAAATACCTGTTGCGCCCTAAAAACATCCAGCCACCTAAACTGTATGGTCTACCTAAAGTGCATAAACAGAATGCTCCGCTGCGACCCATCGTTAGTCAGATTGACTCACCTACTTACGAGTTGGCGAAGCATGTAGCGGGTGTGTTGCAACCTTCTGTAGGCCTGACATCATCTTTCGTGAAAGACTCACGTCACTTCATACAGATTCTTCAGCAGACAACGGTTGATGAGAGTGAGGTGATGGTTAGTTTTGATGTGGAATCCCTCTTTACAAACGTCCCTATAGCCGACTGTATGAAGGTGATAGAGACTAGAATACAGAGAAATGGTATCCCAGCAGAATATGCCAAGCTTTTATACCATATTCTGGCCACAAACTATTTCTTGTATAGGGAAAATTACTACCTACAAATTGATGGTGTTGCCATGGGAAGTCCCGTCGCTCCCGTAGTGGCCAATATATGGATGGAGTATTTTGAGAACCTGGCTATATGCTCTGCCCCCTTGCCAATGAAGTTGTGGAAAAGGTACGTTGATGATGTTTTCTGTATTGTAAGAGGCAATAAACATGAGATTGAACTCCTTTTGGCATACCTAAATGGCGTACATACCAAGATGCGGTTTACGTATGAAATGGAAAGTGATCGAAGCTTGGCTTTCCTGGACGTGATGGTACAGATTCGTGATGATGGTAATTTAGGCTATTCGGTTTATAGGAAGCCGACCCATACGGATCGATATCTCCATGCTGATTCACACCATCACCCTCGGCAGCTTAACTCGGTTGTAATGTCTCTCACGAACCGTGCTTTCGACCTATGTGATGAGTACTCCATAAAGAGTGAGCTAGCTCATGTTCAGCATGTCCTACGTAAAAATGGATATAAGCTTCGATCTTTTCCAGTTAGACAAAGGCCTAAGCCCCACAGATGTATAGTAGAACGAAAACCTGCTTTTCTACCGTACATCAAAGGAGTGACGGACAAAATTGCGAAAGCCCTGCAAAAATTGTCCATAAAAACAATTTTTACTCCTTTAAACAAGATCTCACACTACCTGCGCTCACCTAAAGATAAGATTCCTCTTCAAACACCAGGAGTGTACAAGATTGACTGCAGCTGTGGGAGCTCTTACATCGGCCAAACAAAACGTACCATAGCTTGTCGAGTGACAGAACACATCCGGGCGGTCAAAAATATGGACACACAAAAGTCGGCCATAGCTACACATCTACTAGAATCTGGCTCAAACCACTGGATCGAGTTACACAATCCACAGGTAATCTCAACTGAAAAACATTACATCCCAAGATTGGTACAAGAGGCAATAGAGATTACCAAACACAGGAATTTCAATCGAGAAGACGGTTTTCAATTGTCTGGAGCCTGGAACCCTGTGGTGAGGATGTGTGGAAATCGTAAAAGTGAGGTACCAGTTATGCGTCCAGATACCGTGAGTGTTGTGTGTCGTAATCGTGATCGAGTTGTTAGTGACAGTGAAACCGGTAGTAGGGGTAATGTTCGCAGTAAAAGACTGAGAAAGAGGGTAGACCGTTTTGTCTGCCAATAACATCCACCCGCAAAGACTTCAGTTTATCTCGTGATCATGGCGCATGCAACTGTGCCGAAATATCGAGAAGCAGAAAAACTCATATATCATGGTAAATATCCCGTTTTGAGTGAAAATTAAGTAGAGTAAACATGTGAATTAAGGTTTATAATCAAATGGGGCGAGCGCGGCAGCCCTGCGTCTTGTAACGGTGTCGCGAGTCCAGAGGTTTTACCTCATCTAAAAATATGCGTACCGCGCTAAAAGAAGTTATCACTTCAAAAATAATGTTTATAGGCTACATTTTCATTTACATAATCCATAATATTATTATTCGATAGAGTCTCTTGCATCTGTTGGTGTTCCATCTGTTCCATCTAAACCGGATCTTGATGAAATTTGATAAGGAGTTTTTGGTTAATTTTTATGTACCTACCACGCTGGCAAAGCCGCGGAAAGCAGCTAGTATTATCAACATACATAATACAATTTGTTATGTCATTGAATAAAACTTAACTATCTTTTCAGGACATATGTTTGTTAATGGATATAATCTGCAAAGTGGCGCGGTTCTCGCAAGACGCGGAAGGAGGCGATACAGTGGCTCGTGGGTTACGGGTTCTGTTCCCGCTGATCACGCCATCTCTCCTCGCTATGCCGACACTAGCGCATCAGACGTATAAGATGTTGCGAACTCTGGAAGGAGTTGATCAGGTATTTTTCAAAATGATTTCACGGCATCTGGTAGAAACAGCGCGTGACCCAAGAGCTGGCTCCTATCTGGCCCAGCGTATTAGTATTGCGATGCAACGTAGCAATGCCACTAGTGTCTTGGGAACACTGCCCTGATCAAATGAACTTTCTATATATCGTTTTAATCAGTTCTTAGATAGTTTTTTACGAGTACTCTAAAGTATTCTGTACATTTCTGTAAATTAAATTTATCTTTTCAAAACCCGGTCCGATTAATAGGATATTAACGAATGGGTTTCCTTCCAGGACAAATATTTGTGTCTGGGTGTTACAAATTATCACAAGTATCAGTTATCTGGTTACCATAGTATAAACTATTCGTAGTGGCTGGTAAATGGTATTGTGCAGATTGTCCACCAATATGTATTTTTTTTATTAATTATTAATAATCTCTAACTGAAACCATTCTCTTTCAGCTGACAAGTTTACCAATAGAAGATTTCAACATGGTAGTATCAGCGCTCCGCGTCGGCCTGACGTCAATATCGAGTGACGTATCGAGCGTATGTTGTAACACCATCGCCGGACTAGCGGACAAAATAAACGTCAACAGCCAGTTCTCAATGCCGCTGCTCTCCCTAGCTGAGATCCTGCTCATGCTTATTATAAAGATGGAAATGCCCTCGGATTGTATACCGGCGGCTGGCGCGGCTATCTACGCTCTAACTTGCCTCAAACCAGCATTACTAGAAGGACTCGCGAGGCAAATGATAGAGTCGTTCGCTGCGAATGACCCCGCTAACGTACCTAAACTAGAAGGCGCTTTCGCGGTTCTCACCAATGGAGTTCTATTCGACCGGCACCGACCGCACAGAATCCGCTTCCAAGATAACTTTGACAAGTTCCTATCGAGCGTGCACGGCTTTCTTCTTGTAAAGTAGTAAAATGTATTTACGCAATTCGATTTGCGAGTTTGACGCTTACACGCTGCTTTCAGCTGAGAGATATTCGGGCGAGATGTTCCCGCGGGCGAAGACACGCGTTGGATCGACTGCGCCGAAGAGTTCTTACTATCTTTAGGTACGATGCATGTCGCGAGTGACCGATTGTGAAATATCATAGTTAAGTTTAATGTTTTCGTGTCCTTCCATGGGCTGTGTCAAAAACACTATTGTGTCTAGTTAGGTTCGATATGACGTTTGATATGTGCCATGAGGGCGAGACGCTGTTTATTTGTTTAATAATTATGGCCTAAAGTACAGGGTGCGCGACTCCAGTGTAATGGTCTTGAATGTTATCTTCCTTTTATGTTTATTGACAGCTTAAGTTTGACATAAATCTCTTGTTTACAACGAAATAAATATTGTTACAGAATCTATAATGTGGTTGTGAATGTGCAGAAAATGTATAGCCTGTTTCGTCATCTCGTTGAGAAGTTTACTTTTGTATGAAGCTATTCGTACGGTTGACGATGCGGGCTTATTTTTTAGATATTTCATAGTGATAGTCGAAGTACATTATTCGTACTGTGTATATTGCTAGCTAGTTAACATTAAAATGTAATTTCTTGCGCTACTTCTAAAAGTTTGCAAAGTTTATAAAATATTATGCACGTCAAATTTAGTGCAGGTTTTACTCCGTCTTATTAGATTATACTAAAATTTGTAAGGGCATCACAGATTCCATTTCATTCAGATTCATTCAAATAATCATGGATCGTATCAAATAATTAAACCAAGCTGTTTGTCAGGCTGTAACAAATGTGACAAAAAGAAAGTCTTTTTGAAATGATGGTATATGTATACATAATGCATATTTGTATTTTAGTAGTATATCGCCGTTGTACGTCATAATTAGAGAATCTTTAAACCTGAGTGGTTTTGAATAGCTATACGAATTCTTCTTATAGAAGTACATAAATCAAATCATTGAGTAATATGTATTTAAACTATTTATTTCCAGACTTTCTTTCTAGACTTTCCAGATTAACTTTGAGGCTCTTCTTTAGATATTATCATTGATATTTAATCACCATAATTAATCTTATTGGTGTTTGTAACTATAAAATGTTCTATGAGAGAAATAAACAACACAAGGTAGAGTGAGTTCTTGAATTGGTAGTAAAAGTTTTATGTGTGAGATAATTACCACGGAACATATCGTGAGTTTAACGAGCAGAATAGTAAATGAGGTTACATCAAGATTCATTGGATTCCATTTTTCAATTTAGACAATAATGACTCGCGTACAAAAGTGGTTGTATCTCTTTCATACTATTGTGCAAAAAAGTAGACTATTTTCAGTAATTTTTCCTTGCACTATAAATTGTAATAAGTACATAGAACTTAGATATGTCCAACTAAACTCATTGATATGTCTTTAGTTTTTATGTATTCGCTAAAAAGTACATTTCACGACCTACTTTGCAAAATAAATAGGTACCTACTTACTTATTAGGTATTATGTAGATAGAAATTTTGTAAATTAACTAAAACATTATTTTATTACCGAGTGGTAAAAAAATAAATCATACTTTTCAAATTATACTTATTCAGCATCTAAAAAAATAAATGTACAATTTTTATATCAATTGTTGTTTTATTTATGGTTAAGCAAATAATGTCAAATAGGTTTAGCTA
Organism: Lampropteryx suffumata; assembly: GCA_948098915.1. Lineage (NCBI taxonomy): Eukaryota > Metazoa > Arthropoda > Insecta > Lepidoptera > Geometridae > Lampropteryx > Lampropteryx suffumata. The sequence continues at coordinate 13,571,586 of OX402557.1, read as the reverse complement.
CTAGTTTCTATCAAGTACCTAATTTTTTTTTTATCAATACCAGGTATTTGTACGTATACAGGGTGTCTTCGTAATATGCACTAATTGAAATAAGGGAAACTGCTTAATTTTATTAACAGAAAAAGTTAAAAACATGAATCTATTTATTTTTTTAATTTTTATTTGATATTTTAATTAATACTATCTATACAGAACGGTGTAACTTGGAAAACAAACAAAACTTGAATTGAATTAAAAAGAAAATATAAAAATATTATAAATTTCATTATGAAACAAAAGACGATTGAAGTAATTCTTTTTTCAAACAACATTTAGGTGGCCAGTAAGAACTTTTTATACACATTTCAACCTTTGTTTCGATCATCGATCGATAGCGTTTCTTTAAAAAAAGTCCATGAATGTATTTAAAACATTTCAGCATAGATTAATACTGCATGGACTTCAGGTTTCCCCAAACAGCGGTTTAGTTGGTAGGGGGAGAGGCAGTGACCTCTATTCAAGATTTATAAAAAACCTCATAAGTAATATCACTAAAAGGCTTATCCAACGATATAAAACCAACCACCTCCAAAGGGGAGTTATAGAGTTTGGAACCCTACATACGGTCTCTGCGTGGCCTCGCCCTTTGCTATCTTTATCTGATTTTATTTGTACATAATAAGTACCTATGTAAAAAAGATATTTTTAACTCTAATCACATGCAAATTAATTCTGATCTTATCAACATGACTTTTATTTATTCAGTTTTTTTCCTCCTCGATAGCTCGAAGTCTCTTATCTAGTAGATCTTTATTCAACCTGTGCATACATAGAAACTGGCCATTTAGAAATAACACGGGGATGTCAAGTCTGTAAAGTCTGAGCCACCGGAGGTTTTCTTTCTCTGTTATATCAACCTTTTCAATAATAATTCTGTTTTTGTATGGTTCTAACTCCTCCTTGACTATGTCACAGAGACCACAAGGGTCTTTTGTATAGAATGTCATGACAGGTGGGCCCACCACATTGTGTGTTCTGAAATTAAGGATATAAGGGTGAGGATGGTAGTGAAAGAATTTATAAAAATAGTAATTGATTTATTCAACCATCCACACCACAAAATTAATTACAATATTAATTACATTAAGCTATTGCCTAGGGTCACTGGTATGGTCATTAGTTTCTCTGCCAGAGAATAATAAAATAAGAAAAGTACAAAAAGCTTGAGCTTTCACACAGTAAAATCATTGGTCAGACTATAAAACATTTACATATGGAGTCATTAAGGGTTACTTAAGTTGCTGCAGTAACCATCAATGACTTTTAATGTTGCAGTTAGACTTGTAAAAATAGGTACATAGGTATGTAGTTTGAGTAAAAATAAATTAATAAACATTTTTAACAAAAAACTTCATGCTTAAAGCTAAACTCCACTCACTGTTTAACAGTTAACAGCAAATTACATTAGTTAAAGGCACAAATAACACATTTATTGGTGGACTTACAATTTCTCAATCATTATAGATGATGCTCCACCTCCACCATTGCAAATAGAAGCCACACCTTTTTGGCCTTTCTTGAGAGCATGGCATAAATGTACCACAATACGAGCACCAGACATGCCAATAGGATGACCAAGGCTGACCGCTCCACCATGAACATTGATCTTCGCAGAGTCAAGGCCTAGAATCTTCTGGTTGGCTACAGCAACAACGCTGAAAGCCTCATTGATCTCCCATAAAGCAACATCATCTTTGTTCACTCCCGTCTTTTGCAATAGCTTAGGTATAGCCACAGCTGGTGCAATGGGGAAGTCAATAGGATCACATTCACCATCAGCAAAGCCGACAACTCTAGCAATCGGCTTCACATTCAGCCTCTGAGCAGCATCAGCCGTCATGAGGACCATAGCAGCTGCACCATCATTCAGAGTGGAGGCGTTTCCAGCTGTAACTGTGCCATTTTCTCTCTGGAAAACTGTTGCCAGTTTAGAGAACTTTTCAAAGTTAACCCTCTTATACTCCTCATCTTCAGAGAAGATGATAGGCGGTGCTCCTCTTTTCTGAGGAACAGATACAGGGACTAACTCATCAGCAAATGCCTTGGCTTCATAAGCTGCTGCACTTTTTTCATAGCTGGAAAGAGCATAGTCATCTTGTTGCTTTCTAGAGATATCTAGTTTTTTGGCTGTGTTTTCAGCACAGTTGCCCATATGGAATTTATTGTACACATCTGTCAAGCCATCAAATACAATACCATCAACGAGCTGCATGCCACCATATGTGGTCTCACCCCTTTTGAGGTAGAATGGTACGTTTGACATAGATTCCATTCCTCCAGCTAAAATAACATCCTGGTCTCCAGTTTGCAGACCTTGGGCAGCAAGCATTATTGATTTCATACCGGAAGCGCATACTTTGTTTACTGTTGTACAAATAGTACTTTTGGGCAAGCCAGCAAATATTACTGCTTGTCGGGCTGGTGCTTGCCCTAAGCTAGCTGAGCAAACATTTCCAATATAAACCTAAAAAAAAATACTTGTTAACCTTTGATTATATTAATTTCAAACTCAATAGATCTCTAATAACTGTTTACCTTTATAACATGATAGCAAAACAATAACAGTAATTACCTTACTAATTACTGTTATTCCTTTGCAAAAAATTAACAGTAATTACTGTTATTCTTTTGCAAAAAATTTACAGTAATTAGTTAGGTAATTCTCTTGCTATCATTATTTTGTTACATAAAAAATATTTTATTGGCAAAGAATAAAATATATAATATATTCTGTTAAATAGTTAGTGTAATAATTTATTTTATGTTCTTATATTTTTTTTTAAGTCAATACTTCATTAAAATAAATGACTGTGAAATCTAGAACTTGAATTGACTAAACTTGTTAAATGAGTTCATATAACTGTAAAATCTGTAAGTAGTTTAGGTATCTAAGTAGAGAAAGTTTGTGTGTACTAACCTCTTTTATTTCCTCCTTAGGAATGCCAGCGCGTTCTATGGCTCCCTTGACAGCCACTGCACCAAGTTCTGAAGCCGAGAGACTTGCCAGGCTTCCCCTGAAGGACCCTATAGGAGTTCTTACTGCTGAAGCAATCACCACTTCGTTGAGGGAAACTTTTGTAGAATACGCCGTCATCGCTTTGAAAAGCTGCAGGAAATTATACTATTTTAATAAATTGCCGACTTCCTTTTAGATAGGAGATATTATAAAAAGATTTCGGAAAGCCAAGGTACACATTCACGAAACCACCTGAGTGGACAGCTGATGAACGGCAACTGACTGACGAAAGTTAAAAGTATTTAGAAGACGAACCTTATTTGCTGGCATCATTTTAATGCTAATTATTCTGCTTCCTTTCAAGATAATCATCATTTATTCTTTAGAAAACTATTAGAGTATCACAGCCAGAGCAGGCAAGATTGAGAACTGTTGCGATTGATATATTTCTTATCGCATTTAAATTACAAAAAAACATTTACATAGGTACCTACCTACTACTTATCTGATAATAGCGTCAGAGTGCAATTAAAATAAGACTTATTACAGGCTATTAGAGTTCAAATTAGTAACACCACAGTACAGAAGAACTTTGACCCTTGAGTGTTCACAGAATAAAACTTGATTGTCCCACATATTTATCAAATTCTAACCTTGGTGCAGCCTCTTTTGTTTGTCAAATCTATAGAAAATCAATGGTTATTTTACGTATGTATTATAGTTTTTTAGCAATAAAACTCAGTGGTTATATACCATTTTCAAAATTACCGCGTTTATCTTAGTCTGTGGAAACAACTCGATTTCATAGACAAGTTGAAGCAACAAACAGTCATCCATTCTTCGCTAACATGATCTTTCAAACTTTGATGTGATGTGATGACACTGAAGTGATGCCATATTTTGCCAACAAAAAAGCTACATGCATGTATCTTTATTTTTTGAAACTAATATGCATGACGGAGGCCTTTAGGAGGCCTATTAGCCCCGTACCCGGACTTGGACACTGACTCATAATGTAATAATAGTAGCTAGCTCATAATTCATCCCAAAGATAAACCTAGGCCAATTGTTTGTTTTACTTAATAAGTATTAATAGATAATAAAATACTGGTGCCGTTTATTCTGTCAGTGTACTCAGTGTTAATACATAAGTAGTCAAAAAAAAGTCAGTCAAAAGATACTTTATTCAATAAAATCACAAGGATCACTTTGAAACGTCTTACATAATAGGTGAATTTAGGTGCCAATTCATCCTAAACCAAGCCCGAGAAGAATTGGCAAGAAACTCGTCTTGGTCCGAGCGCTTTTTTACATGATCCATCTTATAACTACGAAATACTAATACAAGAGAGTTTATACATTTCAAGTGTGTCGGTTAACTGTCTGACGGCAGAGCGACATGAGGCCATGCATTCTTATCAATAATATAATAATAATAATAAAGCTTTATTTTATTCCATACATAGTACAAAAACGATAACAATTGGTAACTTATTAATCTATAAAAAATCCAATTACATTTATAACACTTAGATGAGTTAGATTTCTAATTTATACATTCCTTTTTTTGTAATTAGTTTAAATATTATTTACTTTGATTTTTATTTGCTTCAAATTATCAGTTAACTAATTTTGAATGCATGGACCCCGTTCGGGTAAAAGCCTCCCCCATGGAATGCCATCCTTCTCTGTCATTGGCTCTGTTAAGCCAACTTTCGCCCGCGCACGCTACAATTTCATCTGCCCATCTGGCCCTTGGTCGGCCTCTTGATCTGGTGCCTTTTGGCCCAGACCACTTTACCGACCGTAGAGTCCATCTATCGTCCTTGTAACGGGCTACGTGGCCCGCCCACTTCCATTTAGCCTTCATTGCGAAAGTTAAGGCATCGCATACTTTTGTCTTCTTTCGAATGTCAACGTTCTTTACCTTATCCTTCAATTTTATACCTAGGCAACTTCTTTCCATTCTTCTTTGGGTAGTCTGAATTTTGTTCCTGGTTTTGAGATCGAAGGTCCAAGTTTGGCATCCATAGGTGAGGCACGGTAGAAGTCCTGTATCCATGACTATTTTCTTGGTCGATAGCGGAAGTTGCGATTTTAGTATTTCCTTATGGTGCCAGAACTTGTTCCAGGTAATCGCCACTCTTCGGTTAAGTTCCTCAGTGTTTCTTTTCTTACTAAAGGAAATTTGTTTTCCTAAGTATATGTAGTGGTTGACAAACTCTGTGTTATTTGTTAAGATGGGCGTTGCCCTGTGGTTAGACATAATTTTAGTTTTATCCAGATTCATTTCCAAACCAGTTTTTATACTAGCCTGGTTTAATTCGTTTACCATTTTGTTTAATTGGTGAGGGGTTTCCGAAAATAAAATTATGTCATCGGCAAATCTGAGATGACTTAAAGAATTCCCATTTATATTAATACCTTTGTTGGGCCATGGCAAATCTCCCATTACGTGTTGTAAGACGGCTATGAATAATTTTGGTGAGATCGGGTCTCCTTGCCGGACACCTCTTTTTATGTTGATTACTTCGCCTACTCTATCCAGTTTGACTCTAGGTTCTTGTACTGTTGGAGTAAATATTTATTAGGATATTGATATACTTTTCGTTTGTGTTTAGTGCTTTCAGCGATTCCCAGATACTCTCGTGTGAAATTGAATCAAAAGCTTTTTTGTAATCTATGAAAGCTAAATACAGGGGTTTATTAAATTCTAAATATTTTTCTATCACCAAGTCAACCACTTGGATATGATCCATCGTGCTGAAACCACTTCTGAACCCTGCTTGTTCGATCGGTTGGTGAGCATCGATGACTGGGGCTATCCTTTCAAGTAGACAAGAGGCAAAAAGTTTATAAAAACAAGGCATTAGGCTTATAGGACGGTAGTTGCCTATATCAACTGGGTCACCTTTTTTATATAGTAGTATAATTTCCGATGTCATCCATTGATGTGGCACAGCTTCTTCATCAAGTATTTTATTCCATAGTATAGTGATTGGTGTCAGTAGTAGATTCTTCGCAACCTTGATACAATCGTTGGTGATTCCATCCGGTCCTGGGCTTTTTTCTGGCTTAAGTCTCATTATTTGTTTCAATAATTCATTTTCTGTAAACTGGTTTATTGGAGAGGTATCTGTGTTGCTCTAAAAAACCATGTTTTGATTTTGTGTGTCTGATTGTCTGTATAGATTAGCGTAGAAGTCAGTAGCAGCATTTATGATTTCTGTGCGAGATTTGCATTTGTTAATGCCAGACTTGAGAAAAGGGACCCATGTTTTGGCTTGATTTAGCTCTTTATAAGCCTTTTTGGCAGATCTATTATTATTGAGGTGTCTTTGAATGATTGTTGTTCTGTAGGTAGCGTAGCACCTTTTTATTTCTTTATTGGTAAGTTTGTACAAAGTTTTTAGTTTTTCTTTGTCAGCTACGCTTAATTTGGGCTTATTTTGTAGTTCGCTTCTTTCTTTCTTTCTTTTCTTTTGCGTTCAAGCGCTTTTGCGGATAGGATTTTGTTCTTAGGTGTTCCTTTAATGTTTTTTAGACTTATCTTGATGTAGTGCATGATTTGTTGGTAGTACTCCTCCACATTATAGTTGTTTTGATTTTTTATAAGTTCTGGTATAAAGCTGTGGAGGTTTGTAAGGTATATTTCCTTATCCGCTAGAGTTTTTAGCTTAGTGGGTGTATTAGAAAAATTGCGCCTATTTTTCTTTGTTGAATTTAGGTATATTGCTGCTCTTATTAGTCTGTGGTCCGATCCAAAAGAGAAAGATGGTAGTACTTCATACTTAGAGATCATGTGGTGTTTCGTGGTCATGATATAATCAATTTCGTTTCTTGTGTTTTTATCTGGAGAGATCCATGTCCAGCGGTTTTTTGGTTTTAGTTTAAACATTGTATTTATAATTTTTAGGTTATACTCTTGCGCGTATTGAATTAGTCTCGTGCCTTGATCCCTACTGGTGCCGTAACCATACTCTCCTGTAACGAAACGTTCGTACTTTTCTGGAATACCGATTTGAGCATTAAAATCGCTAAATCTTCGTGAAAACTGTCGATTTCTTCCTGTGTTGAGTTTTCAGTGGGGGCGTACGCATGAATTACTGCAAAACACAGGTTTTCCATTTTGATTTCCAGTACGCACACTCTCTCAGATATTCTAGTAAATTTTATGATGTTATCTTTGTGTTTCTTCTTTACTAGAAAACCTACTCCATATAGTCCTTTTGTTTGTCCAATGTAGGAGAAGATGTATTCGTCAGCTTCGATTGTCTTTTCTCCTAGGCGGCGTACTTCGCTCAAACCTAATATATCATGCTTAATATCTTCTAGTGCAGCTTTTCTGTTCTGTTCTAGCTTAGCTCAATATATTTTTGTTATATTTTTATTCATCATGTCCTTTTTATTTTTCTTAGGTGGTTGTTTATTAGTCTGTTGAACGTTTTGGTTGACAGGGTGGAGCGTCTCTGACTCTGATAGGTTTCTTTTGCTTGACTGTTTCTGTGGGGGTTTCTTGTTGCTCAGTATAATTATTTTGTCATATTTTATAAAAGCGGTATTTCCTGCATCTTTTTCTTTCTGTAGTTGAACTTGTAGCTCTTTACGCTTATATAAGACTTCTATTGGGTAGTCTTATTTTAAGTAATATGAAGTGTTTTGAAGGTTATGTTTGTTTTTTTGTATTTTTAATTTGAAACCTAAGGTGTTGAATGTTAATACTATCGGTCGAACTTTTTCACCCTTTTTCCCCAACCTTCTAACAGCTTCTATGTTGGAAGTGTCGCATGAAATTTTTATGTATGTATTTATTATATTTATTACCATTTTTTCCAGTTCATCGTACGACTTTTCTATTTCTTCTACGCCAAAAAGTATCAGATTTTTGCGTCTACACTGTCTCTCTAGTTTGTTAATTTTATTTCATTGCCCTTTTTATTTTTTCCTCCAAAAGCTCATTTTTCAGTTCTAAGTAAATCTTTCTTTGCAAAAACTTTTCAGCCAGCAGAGGTTCGAACTCGCGGCCTCAATTTCGCAAAGCAGGTACCGGCATTGTTGACGACCCAGGCCAACGGTGCTGTTACGATGTGTAGCGAATTAGGGAGTCAGTTCAAGTTGTACACAGTTTGTTGGTAATAAGTTTTTCTGTTACCGTCAATTTGTAATAAATAAATGGTCCGTGGATATTGTATGGAGTACACTTTTATGCCAGTTTATGGGAAATCTGTTGATTATTTGTGTAAGATATGAGCACTATACTGTATGACCTGTGTTTGTGGTGTGATGTCGTGATGGTAATTGTCTATTTCACTTCACTTTAACCATATATTGTCAGTGTTTTACGTGGTCCATTCAATCAGTAATTCACGTAAGTTTCGCCTTGATAACGTTCTTACTCCTTAATTGTGTGGCAATAAGCACTTATCACTAATTGATGTATAATTTATGTATAATAACAAATTATATTTTAGTATATTTTAAATGAATTTTCGTAACAGAACAGTTGTTGCTCGCTCGACTGAAGCGCCCTCTTAGTCGCTTCTCGGCCTTTTGGCTAAGATCAAAGTGTAGTATCTGTTCTTTTCAGCTTAATATCAATGATATAGTCATTTATATTATAATAAGCTTTCTTCAAAAAACTACCTTTTATGTATGCTTAAATTTCTTAATAGGTAGTTTAGTAGCATTTTCAGGAAGCTTATTATAGAATCGCACCGTGTTCCCCATAAAGGACTTACTTACTTTTTATGGTCGAAACCTAGGGATGTATAATTTGTGTCTATTCCTAGTGTTGATTCTATGAAGGTCACTATTTTGCTGTATCCCATCTCTATTTTTATTTGTGTATAACAAATTTTCATATATATATTGTGAAGCTATTGTGAGAATATTAATTTCTTTGAATATTTCTCTCAAAGATTCTCGTGGTTTCATTTTATAAATGGCACGTATTGCCCTTTTTTGAATTACAAATATTTTACCAATATCAGCTGCTTTCCCCCAGAGAATGATGCCGTATGACATAAAACTATGGAAGTAACTGAAATAAACTAGTCTAGCTGTAGCTTCATCAGTAAGCTACCGTATTGCACGAACTGCATATGCAGCGGAACTAAGCCTACCAGCAAGTGTTTCAATTTGTGCTCCCCACTGTAGTTTGGCATAAATATTAAGACCTAGGAAGATCGTGGAATGTACAAGATTCATTGCCTTTCTATTCATTTCAATGCTGGTCGGGCTATGAATAAGTATTTGGCAAAGTGAATTTGATACATTTAATTTTTTTTGAATTAAGCAAAAGATTATTTACAGTGCACCAGTTAAGAACTAACGATAATGATTCATTTACGTTATCGCAAATTCTGGTTTTACCTCTATCAACTTTAAAAATTAAACTCAAATAAAACGCAAATAAAACTATATCACAAATATTTTTTACAAAAAAAGCTAAATCGTTAACGTATACTAGGAATAAAAAAGGGCCTAGTATCGAACCCTGAGGTACCCCTATATCAATAATTGATTCTGAAGACCTCTCACCACCCACGTCTACTTTCTGGACTCTATTGGATAGATAAGACTATATGAGGTCAATCACCCGGTTTTTAATGCCATAATATTTTAACTTTGTGATTAGGGTTGCGTGACTCATATCGTAATTATTGGATTATCTTTGGTGTTAGTGAATTAATCTGTCTGTCTCAAAGAACAAACTGTATTTGTCTGTGGGTGGGATCATTCACTTTCACACAATCACTCAATGATTCAATGACTTCTTTCATTGCAATATCGCGATAGGTTACATTTACGACTTAGAGCGAAACAGAAAATTTGATACCTATATAAAAAACCTACACACGCTATCAATATTACTTACCTACTTTAAGTTACTTTTGAGAAAACCCAAATATGATTATGAAAAAAAATAATTACCTAAAGGAAAAATAAAACAATCCAAATATAGCTTTGGCATTCAATCAAAAACATCTGCCTAACACATCCTATAAAAAAAACACTTCTGAATTATTAACATTACTGGATTGTATGGACCCCCAACAATCTATAGACTCAGCCAACAATCACTTTGCTACGATAAATTCTCTCAGACTAACACTTTTGTGAAAAGGACCTAGCATAATGCCGGTAGCTTCCAAAGTTCCCCCGCTAATTCAGTTTTAATTAGTCCTACAGATAATGAATAAGTCAAAAAACTTCAATAATAATCAATTTGAAAAATTATAGAGCTCCTGGAATGGCTTTGGCAACGCTCTCATAAAATATAAAATGAAATTATTCCGCCGCTTACACACATACTAAATTATATGAGTCTAAATTTACCACGGCATTTTTCCTCATGACTGGAAAATTGCATTAGTAACCTATCTAGGAAGGAGATCAAAAGATTCAGTCGATTATTACAGACTGAGCACCCCATTTAGAACAATTATAAAACTACTCGAAAACTTTGTCAATAAACGTTTGATTAATGATTTTCGTAACGATTTATACTAAGAAAGTGTCGTCACACCTGGATTGCGGGAGATGCACTTTTGTTATTTTTCTGGACCAGGTCCAGAAAAATACCAACAGAGCATCTCCCGCATCCCCAATGCATCCCCAATGCATCCCCAATGCCTTGGACACTGTATCCACTCCTATACATTTTTGATAATTAATAGGCCTAGTTCGAATCTGTTTTCGAAGCTACCTACTTACCGGATCGGAGACAGATTGGCCAGATAATAAGAAAATTGGCGTACAACAGGGCTGTATTCTAGACACCTTTATATCTCCTATACATTAACGTCCTTCACGACGTTCCTACACTGCAGTGATTTTTCATGGACCCTCATGGCTTGTAGTGTTTTCACATGCCAAATATGGAGTGACACTCATTAGTGCAGAGAATCCAGCAGAATCTACTTACAATCAATACTAAGAAAACCATGTACATACATACTTGAGCATTCATAAGATTGCGTCTTCAGCCCATGATACTAATACGAAAATGATGAATGTCACAACAATACCAGCTCATGCCTAAAAAATAAGTTCTTACGCGAACTCAATCATTCTCAATCTTGGAGTGTATATTGACCAAAATCTATCGTAATATATAAAATATTTAAAACTCATATTGAGTTTCCCGCGGCTCGAATCAGAATGCTCGAAAATGTTATGAGGAATCCCCGGTGTGTTGCGTGCATTAATACGTTAAAATAGGTATGGCTCTATGTCAATTCTTCAAAATCTTTAATTATTCTGGCTGACTGAGCGTTCTATCTAAGTGTTTAATCAGGTTGTGAACTATTGCGACATTAAAAACTAAAACCTAGTGTTTTTCATATATATTTTGTATCAAATACCCTCCTTTAATCCTTTATTAATATTATAAGTTACACCTATCCCAATAAAAACATAAATGTGAAAAAGAGGCCAAGTTCGGTCCCAACTGCGTTTGGGGTTGAAAGAGTTGAAAATAGTTACTTAAATCATAGCTATACGAATGTTCCTACAACGTTTTTCCCTTTATTTCAAAGATATTTATCAAAGATATTTCTATTCATAACTAAGTCATCTAGAAGTGGTATAGCATATTTTGGCACTTTTCAGACCATAACATTTTAAGACCTATAATACCTAGCTACTTTCATGAAATTTCGGATTTTACACCTAAAAGAGTGAGAAGAGGGTCCCAAGAGGGTATTATTAAACAAGCACAATTGCAAGTATGTAAGCATTCTAGTTTTTGAGTTATGGGGGTGTCAAAAGAAGCTAGAAATGGTTCGTGTGTCACCCTTTTACCCTTACATCCCCAAGTTAATTCTAGCCCTGCACCATTGAGAAACACTACATGGGGGAAACCTGCGAATAAGCAGGAACAAACTAGTGTACCTGTTATGCGATTTCGGCGGTCTCCCAACCTTTTCTCCCATCGCATCGTCTTAAATTGTTTACCTACCAGTCTGCTCCAACTTCCGTTACCTCGGTTCACTCATCCAGAACGAATAGACAGGGATGTGAAAAACCGAATAAATACGGGATACATATTTTTTTTGATGGACAATGCACATAACACCATCTAGCCTCAAACTAAGCATAGCTTGTATTATGGTGACCCGATGACTCATAAAATACTAAATACATACAATGATACCTTGTACCAGACACCTATGTTCATCACGCAAATGTTGACCATGTTGAAAATGACCTACAGCGCAAAAGGTAGAGCTACTAATAACTGTGCTGACGATGATCGAAGATAAAAAAAAACTTTCTTATTTGTCCCACAAATGGCAGGTCGCAAATGTCCGCCAGCAGAGCACCAGTGGTCGGAGCACTGTGTCTGTGTCCTGCCATCTACCGCAGAGAAGGTGTTGCACTTCCTTCACGCTGTTAGGAAGTAGGCATTGGGCCATCCAGTGCTTTGTTAGTGATTTACACATATAAGTAGTGTGAATTACTACTCGTCGCTAGAGGGCATGCGCTAGAGGCTGCTAAACGCTCAAGGTCATTTGCTTTTATCCTCACATTCCAGGGAAAATCAACAAGATTCTATCGGATTATTAGACCTGTCGTAATGAATGGATCGGATTGTTGGCAACCCAAGCGACAAATTATAAATGAATGCATGCGACGTAAATTCGCATGTGGAGATGGATGTGCGGAGTGTCGAGGATGGAGTCAAGAAAGTTAAAGAAGTTGAAGTTAAAGAATGAGTCTAAACGAGAAAGTTGATTTTATATGATTATTTTCTAACAATTTATTTAAAACAGGCTGCTGACCCGGATTTTGTTCTATTTCTCGATGCTTTTCAGCCAATATACTGGGCGGCGGCACTGGCAACCTTAGTGATTGACACCATCATACAATGCAATGGTATCGTTGGAAACACAGACTAACTAACGCAAATCGCAATAACGCGTATCGTATCGTCGTATGTTGTGTTGGAAACACCGTTGCTCGTCGCACGCAGCGCACGTCTCGCCTCAGTTTTGCGCTAATATTTTGTAGTTTTTGTCAACTAATTCTATTTTTTTCGTTATCTAATGTGTATCATTAGACGGAAGTTTGGAAGTGCTACTAGTCTAACAACATTTGTTACACCGCACCATGTTTTATGTCTGAATTGTCTGACTTCTGAAGGAGTAGCGTCTACAAAAAAGCAAGGAAACCAGGTTAGTAGATTACTTTTGCTGTTATTTTTTGCGCTTATTCCAGTTTAGCTGTGATTTCATAGGAAGTTCACTTATCAATAATTCACTACTGAATGAGTACACACGTAAGTGTTGTACCAACCAAGTTGTTATGGTTGATAATTGCTCCACATAGTAGTTCAAAGTTATACTAACTTGAATGTGTTTTTAACCAGAGCACTGCACAATTGTGGTAGCCAGCCAAAATTTACAGTTAACAACAAATAAATAACAGTGTTGATGGACATCTATTGCCATGACTACTATTCAGTCGAACACCATACATTGATTGTATAAGGGATGTTGTTTAAATGAGAATGTTTAATGTATGAGGTATAATTGATAATTTAGTAAAACGATAAATTACAAACCAAAAAAATATATGTAGGTATATTTTTTTTATTATCAAAAATAATTTTACTTGTATAAAATTGTTTTTGATAATATATTTATTATCTTTATTAATTAAAAACCAATGGTGCTTGAATAACCACTCCAAAATAAATTAGAAATACCTACTTAGTTTTAAAATTATAATTGTTACGGTTGACAATGCTTATTCTATCATTTTGTAATATTTTATTTTTAAAAGATACATAAGTAGTCCTCCTGTTGGCTAACTATTTGACACTCTTTATAGTACATATATATTTCTCATATTCATATATTTTTTGATATTCAACGCCCCAGAGGTACACCAAAAGGGTCAAAGTTAGTATAAAAATATGAGACACAAGTCTAAAGGAATGTTCCACTTGTATGTTACAAATTGTATGAATGAAATTCTTGATATTTAATCCCAGCGAGGACATTAAATATAGCTATATAAATAAATAGCGGGGTCCAGCAAGGGGGTCAATGTTTGTATGAAAATATGTGATCGAAGTCTTCGGGATGTTCCATTTATATTTTACGAATTTTATGACAGAAATTCTCAATATTCAACCCCAAAGGTTTCTTGAGAGGGCGTCAAAGTTTGTATGGATATTGCAAATGCAAATTATATCTTGAGGAATGTTCTACTTGTATTTTATACAAGTACATATACTATTAAGTAGTAGCTTTATTGTAAACTAATAAACTCATGCACATCAAAATATTATGGAATAGTTATTGCATTGTGTGTAACTGTACTATCTATTGCTATAACACAAAGCTAACATTCACTGTTTTCTTACATAATTATCTCTCAAGGTCATAATATATTTCAGACTGAATAATAGCACAGCATCTCTGTCTGAATGAGATAATCTCACGAAACAAACAAATTTTTTTACCAATGGACGGAGAGATTCATTAGAAAGGTTTAGGTTAGTTGTATTCACTTCATAATAAATAATAGTTAAAAAAAACCTAAAAAACACCCTTATATAGAAAACCAAACTAAAAAATAGAAAATAAATTTTAATATACATTTATTAAAATTTATTTTCTATTTTTTAGTTGAAAAAATTTTTTTATTTAAAAAAAAGCGTAGTGTGCATGGTGTCAATAGTTATAAAAAAAATTTTTATTTAAAAAAAAGCGTAGTGTGCATGGTGTCAATAGTTATAAATATTTCATTGACAGATATGAGAAAAAGGATTATCATTTCGATAATATCTTAAAAAGCACCCTACGCTTTTCTTAAATAAAACATATACGTCGACATAACGTCCTTAAAATCAGCTGTTTATTGAACTCTGAGCGTGACCCCAAAATGAAGTATCGTTTGAGTTCACGCAACACAAACATAAAAGTTGCCTACATTGTGATGCCTCTGAGAAGAAAATAAAATTTTTGTCTTTTCATTGAGATCAGCTGCTATTTTTATAAGAATCTTGTTTGTTCTTCTGTCAAATGTGTTAACAAAAATTAAATGCAATAAATACGAAAATTTGCAAATAAACAGGAATTGTTTATGATGATGATAAAATATTCACAACTCGTTATTAAAACAACTTGTTTCGTATCTTCATAGAAATTTAAAGCATTGGGTATGTAACCAACATTTTCCGTAAGTAGGTACATAGGTACATACTACATAGGTGGGTAGATCTTCATAGAAATTCAATTCAAAGTTTTATCTGTCCATCTCATTGTGCGACTGTGTGACTTCACGGCTTTTTATCCGTATCAAAGAAGATGTCAAACAAAACTGACAACCAATCAGAAGAGTTCAATCCACATAATAAATAATAAATCTCGGCTAATTCCAAAAATAGTCTACCTTTGTAATTATTATTACCTTTGTATTTTTATAATAGGTATTTTTTGTCGTTGTTCCGGTTAAGAATTTATTTATTTTATTTATTAGTCCTGACATTGGTTTTTTCTTGGTCATTATGTGTTGAAATTATTTGTTTTGTGACTGGTTTTTATTCTGTAAGTAGCCTTAAAAAGTGACAGATACAACTGGTGACAGAACCAGAGTGGTTAATGGATTCAGTGACCAAGAAAGAAGCAGTGACATGACTACAGAATAAACTAAGCAAAATAACTTCACTAAGAACCAAAGTAGTATTTACCAACATGACTGTCATCATTGTGAAAGGTTTGAATTTTCACATAAAAAATGAACCCTAAAAATTTGACGGATATTTCAAATTTATTTTGCTTTGAATTGATTTTTGCTCAGTGATTTGTTGTACGTCGTGCTGTCAACTTCCTAGTTCCTGTTAAGAGTTCCGTTATTCCGTTTCGAGTGATCATCATGACGTCCTACCCTACAGCAATGAGGAATACGACCGAGACGCGACGATATGATTTTGTGTTTTGGTGCCGCGCCGAACTATGATGAATTATTGGGTTGGCACATTGAACCATTTTTGTGACCATTGTGAATGTATGATGTCATTTATACGAGTGACCATGTGCTTTTTTAACTCTATCATTAGTGCTTTGTGTTGGATACCTAGGTAGTACCTAGAATAGGTACCTACTAATGGTGTAAAGTTGTGTTTGTTATTGTCAATTTTAAAAATTTTACGGATCCGCCTACCTAACTAAGAGAAGACTTTAAACGGTATGTAATCTACCTAAGTACTTAGTTGCTTCTTTTACCATAAAATTAAAAACATTGTTTCCAAGAGACGAATAGGTAATTGGATTAGCCATTGGATAAGTGCCTAGGTAGTTATTAAATAAATATCTACTTAGTTTCGTTTGTAGCACAAGCTACAAGCGAAACACCATGGCTTGTGTAAATATCGCAATCAGTAGGTATGTAATGAAAGTACGTCAAAAGATACGTACATACACTAACCTAGGTAGGTATCTAGCCTAGCTTAGCAGACAATTTGCACTCACGTGAAACTTTGTAGGTAGGTAACGCACTTAGAAACATTGTTGACAAAATAATAAGGGTTGTCAATTTTATTTCTTGAATGTTTTCGTATGGAAATTTGAAAATAATAATTCTAAGGAGTTGTACCCCCACAACTGTTCACTGTTGGTCGGAATCTCCTCGTTCAGGCTTAAAATACTAGTTCCTGGGCAACCTGTATAAAGCGTGTTTTTTAGTTTTTTTTAACTATTATTTATTTTCAACTTTTTAGTTTTAGGTTTTTTTTTTTTTTTTATTTTTTTTTTGAATTATTTCATTGTCACCGGTCTTTGACAGGTGTACAAAATTTGAATGAAATCTGGCCGTTTAAAGTGGGTCAAAATCGCGTCCTAAGGAGTCGGTTACAAACATACATACAAGTGAAGCTAATATAAAGCGTATAAAAATGAAGCTGGGGTGTGTAATTGTATATGAAATTGTGGTTAAACTTAACTAAGATAAGCAACATTGTGGGTTTACTAGCAACCCTGTGAATGGTTTTCCGCAGTGGCATTTGTGTCTAACATTATGCTGTTGGTATTGGCTTTTAAAAAGTTGTTAGGGAGTTTATAATAGTACATGCTAGCGTGATACTGATAACTGATAACACAAGCTCTGCATACTTTGGGGCTGGATGATATTGTGTGAAATGTTAATGCAACCTTGATTGATAGAGAAGGCTAGTGGGAAAAATAAAGGTGGAAGTACAACTTACAACCACAAAAAAGAAAAACATTTTTTTCATTAAAGTAAAGTAAGTTAAGTAAAAAACATATAAGCATTGATATTATGGAAACTGTTTTTGATATTAATTCATACTATTGTATATTGTAGGTACTTTCGAAAGTGTATCTGTTCGTCTGTTTCGTACATTTACGGCTAAACAGCTGAATGGACCTTGATTAAATAATGAAAATAAAAAAAAATATAAAAAATTTTTTTTGGTTTGGAGATAAATTATATTTTAGAGATGGACGCTACTTTTTATGTAGGTACCATACATGCGAAGCCACTGGCAGCTGCTAGTAAATAATAAATAAATATTGGTGGATATTTCACATGCAAACATTATAAATAAATAAAATCAATAAATAAAATATTGGAAGACATTGAACATAACACCATCTAGCTAGCCCCAAATTAAGCATAGCTTGTATTATAGTGATCAGTAGGGCGATTATGGAACTCTAATTACAATCAATGTCTATAAGTTTTCGGCGTAATTTCAATCATTCGTTTGAAAACTGATAGACATTGATTGTAATTGATTGTAATTAGAGTTCCATAATCGCCCTACAGATGTCGAATAGAATACTTATATGTTTTAAATATATACATATTTATGATATTTAATAACACATTGGAACCAGAAAACTGATGGATACATACATAATTACCTATATAATTATAAACTCGTAATCGTAAGACATACTGTAAAACTCCCAGACAAAGAAGTCCTATAATTCTCAACAAATATGTTTTTCAACAAAAAAAAATACAAAATACAAAAAGGTTTATTGGTAAAGAAATATTTTATAGAAATAAGTAGGGAGTAATTTTGCAATAGGAGTAGACTGCGCATATCTGCCCAAACATGGTTTACTCAGGTTACTCATGGTTTACTTTGACTTTAAACTTGAGATGAATAAATAAAATGCAAAATAAATGGACACTTTTTTTTAAATAATTAGGACTGGTTTTCAGTCTACCCCTTAGCTAGGACTTAGGTGACTTGACCTGGGTAGGGATCCATCCACAACCTCCAGTACAAAAGGCAGACATACCTACTACCAGTTGGGCTGTGGCCATTCAAATATTATAGAGAACTAGTTGCTGCTCGCGGCTTCGCACGCGTGGTACCTACATAAAAAGTAGCCTATATCCGACTCCAAGATCCCATGTATCTCTATACCAAAATTCATGAAAATCGGTTCAGCGGTTTAGGCGTGAAAACGTAGCAGACAGACAGACAGAGTTACTTTCGGATTTATAATATTAGTAACATTACATTGAAAATGTTAGAGTAACTTGTTACCTACATACGAAACAATAATTATTCGACTAGACAGTTGTACAGTTGGTTTCAGCACTTTATGTTTGATACACAATTATCCATGTTGAGTAACAAAATTGCCTAAGTATGCCAAAGTAAACGTGAATGTACTGTATTATATTGTTTATTCTTTCTAATTTTCTTTGAAAGTAGTCTTTCCTTCCTAGCTGCTGCCCGCTGCTTCGCACACGTGGTAATTACATAAAAAGTAGGTAACCTATGTTATTCCTCAAGATACAATCTATCTTTGTGTAAAATTTCGAGTAAAGTACCGTTCAGCCGTTGAAACGTAAACGTTTTTTTGCGGTGAGCCACCCTTAACACTTAGGGGTATAAAAATTTGTTATAAACCTATTCTCAGACCTACTGAATATACATATAAAATTTCATCAAAATCGGTCAAGCCGTTTCGGAGGAGTATAAACACGAAAACTGTGACACAAGATTTTTATAGATATAGGGATTATAAAGAGAAAAGATTTTATTGTTTGTTTGTTTGTTTGTTTGTATTGAATAGGCTCCGAAACTACTGGACCGATTTGAAAAATTGTTTTACCGTTGGAAATCTACACTATCCCCGGGTGACATAGGCTACTTTTTGTCCCGGGAAAAATCTTTAACGCAGGCGAAGCTGCGCGCGGACAGCTATATAATATTCGTTTGAAAGTATCGATTAAAAGTTACCTATAGATTCATTCTATTTTAGGTAACCTTGTGTGAGGTGTCACACAAACTTTGAACTTTACTATGATAAATGTAGGTACTGAAATTGTAGTTTCTGTTTTTCACCAATATTCATTGGAAATTTATCCAATAACAACTGTGACTAATCTCAGAGCTCAGTTGGTAGTACGTCTGTAGTACGCTGTAGGCTGTGGGTTCGTTTCCCATCTAGGACAAATATTTGTGTGATGAATGTTGATGCTTGGTTCAGTGTCTGAGTGTTATAACGTATCTTGTATGTATTTGCAAGTACATATATAAGAATTGTATCAGTTATCTGGTTTCGTAGTACAAGCTTTGCCTAATTGTGGTGTTGTTTAAATTGACCAGCATTATTTATATTTATTTTAACCGACTACATTTAAAAGGAGGAGGTTCTCAATTCGTCGGAATCTTTTTTTTTTATGTATGTTCACCGATTACTCAAAGACACCTGAACCGAGTTTTTATACTTCCCAGGTAGTCCTATTTAAAATTTATCGAAATCGGTCGAGCGGTTTTAAACTATCATCAAAAATCTATAAATTGTATACTTGATCTACCCATATTATATATAAACTGAATACATCTACTTTCCACTAAAAATTTCAAAATAAAATAATTTTATGGTCTCAAATTGTACCCAATGGAGTCGGTTTTCTTTTTAGTTTTTAAAACGTTATTATATTAAGTATATTATTTTTGAGTGATTTGTCGTTGAAACTTAGCTAGATCGATTTATCGCCCCCAAAACCCCCTGCATACTAAATTTCATGAAAATCGTTGGAGCCGAGATTCAGATTATATATATCTAAACAAGAACTGCTCGTTTATAGGTATTAGATAAAAATCTAATATTGTAATGTAACACAAAACTCTGTGAAAAACATTGTAAATTCTTGTTAAAATGTATCCTATCTATGAAATCACTATTTCTACTAGTAGTAATGAAATTATTGCAAATCAGAACAAGTTGATTATGTTATCAGTTCTTGCGAAATATGTGACACTGCCTGTGCAATGTGCAAGGCATATTTATTCAAAAATGTATGTCTTATCTATACGTTTCATTTCTGATAAGTGATTGCAAGAGCTGCGCTTCACTTAATTAATTACTGTTTCGTCAAAAGCATAATTAGTACCCGATTTCTATAAAATATCAGTAGCTTTTGTTAAATGATTTCTGTGTGAAAATCACAACGTACAGTTTCTTTTCTCATACAAAATTAACTGACGGATGCTTCTAATGGATGTTTGCGTATTAAATAAACCCGGCGTAACTGTTTGTGTTTGGTTGTGTCGTCATACGTAACTTGTAATGGAATATTTAATTACTATTAGTCATCTTTTAAATCTTTGAAAATGTTGTGGTTCAGACAAATTAAGTACGAGTATGTTCAAAATTCTCTTTAAATAAATTCATTCCTCAATGAAATACTGAATACTGAAAAGCGCTCACGGCCATACAGCTCGCTTAGTAATTTGTAATGATCAACGCTCAGTTTAGGTTTAACGTTGAGAGCGGTCACCGTTTGCGTGTTACAGTGGAATTTACACCCAGTGGTTTTTTGCATCAGAGGACGCGTCGAGCTATCGGTACAAGATACACATAAAGTATCCATTTCTAGATCACAATGTGTAAGATTGCATAAACATTAGATACCCTCATCTTTATTACTATCATTTTAATTCCTTATCAATTAGGCTCTCATCTCAACGTATCTTATAAAACGTCGCGTTATCACAAAACTAATCCCAATGATTCATGTTTACGAGACTTGCCGTTGTTGAACGTTCTCTTGGCACTTGTGTGCTATCGTTTAGTCTTTGACGCCGCGCAATGTTTCTCTAATTAGTCTATTTAGCTAGTTAATTCATATGGAAACTCTAATACGGCAAGATATGATCAACATCATTACACACCATGCACGAACTGTGGAGAACCGTCGTCTCAAAATGTGCATAATATTTATTTTAAACTAAAAAAAATAATTAAATATTTAGCTGTGCGATAGAGGATTAATAAAATGCTTGTTGCAGGGTTAGCACCGAAGCGTGCAGGATATGACTTAGGCCATGCGATAAAAATGGAAGTGGTCAACTTGGACGAAGGTCGGTATGAACAGACTAAAAATGTACCTGGATGTAGCGCAGACAGTGACGCTTCCGGTAGCGTCATCAGCAGCGAAGATTTTGATAGAATATCAGACGACGGGGACCTGAGAGAGGATCTACAAAAGACTATACCAGAATGCTACAAATCAGACTCTAACTTTTCATCACAAGCTTCGAGCGACATCACAAACGATGAGGAGTTTCAAGCCACAGCGCTGTGCCAATTTATGGATATTTTGAACGATTTAGACGAGGTTTTAGATAAGTCTCTACTGGCGTGTCTAGACGATGGCTCGAAGACCTTCGACAGTGACGATGAGGATCTCATTTGTAAAATTAAGGAATGTATCGGGGAATCTCACGAGCCATCTTTACAATCCGAAGGGCCCAGTTCCATAGATGACAATGCGCAAGTTGTAACAGTCTCAAATGCAACACGTTCACCGCTAACCGAAGAAATTACAGTTTTATCAGAGAGTGCGTCAGATCGACCGTCTCTATCCACTCTTGGTCGTTCGAAAAGTTTTTCAGAACTCTCCGTAAACAATCGACAAGCCTTAGTGACGTCACTAGAACGAGCGAGTACTACCAATGATACCTTACGTAACTCCATGAGGAGGTTGGACCCTATAATGCTGCCAGCGATAGAGACAACGGAATCATGCGAGCCGTTAACGTTGCCGGTGATTCTGTTCTTGGATCATGTGAACATGCGGCCGACAAGTGCCCCTATACAGCTACAGGTGACCGCTGCTAACTTGAGCAGCGATGGGAGTTCTGGGCCTTTGATATTGGGGCGAAGGACGTTGCTAATGAACAGAACGTTATCACTACCATCGCCCGGAGAGAGTGATATAACAGGTGACTGGACAGGTCGGAACACGTCACGAAGTACCGCTCGAAGTAGTGCATCTAGCTCTTCGAACGAATCTCTAGCTATCGCCCCTCCTGCCTTAACAACCAGTACCAGTGATGACAGGTAATCTCTTACAACCGTGACTAATTTCTGAGTACCGATTTTGCAATGTTGCGGTTCAAAACGAGGTCGATGATTCATTGTGTGGAATATTTCGCGCTACAATCAAAATTGTTTTCAGAAACGAAGAGACTGACGAACCTCCTTTTGGAGTTTGGCCACACCGCATGAGTGCAATGCTTGCCTGCCTCAGCTGCACTGTGGGAATATTCAACATTTCTAGATTTGCCATATTTAGTGTTCACTTCGGAGGTATGTGCTTTCTAAATGGATAACTCTCATATCCTAGATTTGATACATCTTGCATCATTTTCAAACTGTAAATAAAATTGTTTTTTATTAAACCTTGTAACTGATATAACATGATATTGTTACAGCGGGTTTTATAATCCAGTTTTTTATCCTCTCATTCCTGATCGGAATACCACTCTTCACCCTGTATCTCTGCCTGGGCCAGGTTCTTGGAGCAGGGCCTTTGGATATGTGGAGAATATCGCCTATATTCCAAGGAGTCGGAATTTCCATGCTGATCACCCAAGCCGTGATAGGCACGTACAGTATCATCGGACTATCGTGGATATTAGTTTACTTCAGAGATTCCTTCATAACTTCCGATGACAAGTACAAATGGGCCATGCCTCACGAGTATAATATCGAAGGTAAGAATAAAAACTCCTAAACATACATCCATATTTCTATACTAATATTATAAATTCGGTAGTGTCTCTTTTTATTACCTTTTCACGGGTAAACGGTTCGACGGAGCTTGGTTATATTTTTTAAGTAACATTATTTAAGGATTTCGTGCGATTGTTCTGTTCTCAAATAATGTTTCTTTCAATGGTGTTAAGGTTCAATCCTACTAATGTCTACTTGTTGAATGGAATGCGGGAGTGCCTTATAAAGTCATGCATGAACCAAGTTTGTATTACGTTTAGATGCCATGATCCATGATTGAACATCGCAGCATCGAATTCTACAAACAGGAACTAGTCCTAATCTAAAAACACGTTTCCTAACGATATTTTTCCTTGTTGTAATCGAGTAAAGAAAACATTGTAGACGCGTTTATCGGATAAACAATTAACTTTAATGATCTCCGGGTTGCTTGCACCTTTTACAATTAGGCTTAATCACCGATTTATTTTTGTTTGGTTTTCTATGCTTTATTTAAGTTGTATTCCTGTGGTAGCAAAGCAAACATTATCGGGTTCTCATGTGTAGTGCCTACGTAAAGAGTAGCATATACGTCCGTCCCCTAAATAAAATCTATCGTACTAAATTTCATCATGATCCGTTCTGACGTTTAACCGTGAAATCGTAACAAACAGACAGAGACACTTTTAAATTTATAATATTAGTAAGTATGGATTTCATTTCATTAGCACTATTTCACCTATAATGAAATCGAATTTTCGTAGAGACAGTGTCTAACTCTAGAGAAGGAGTTTATAGGCTGCCCAAATATCATTATCATAGTCGTAACTACTTTTAAAAATCCGGGATCGACAACTTAACGTGACACCCGAAGCACAGAATCGCACATATGAAATGCCACAGCGATCACATATCTAATGACTGACAAAAGCATTCTATTTTAGTGTGCGGTTATATGATACCCTTAGACTTAGAAGGACGAAAATTTAATTTTAGAATCAGCTTAAATGTAATTAAGGATAGTTGTGCAAGTGGAGCTGCATTTATACAATGTCAATGAATTTGGTAGTGAATCAATCGACCGAACAACACAGGAAGGAGTTCGAAGGTTACTTTTATTCTTTGTAATGGAATCGAGTGAATTCTTTTTCTTGATTCGATATCGGTAGGCCACGTAGTCAGTATTCAGATTGTAATGAACCAAGACTAGCGCAGGACAGTTTATAGTAGACTCCTTTGTGGTTCTGCGTACCTAGTACATATTCTCTTGAAAGCTAACAAAGGATAATTTAAGTGAACAGGCATCAAACAAAGTAAATTAAGTTAATCCAAGGTTTAGGTGACTTCTTGGCGGTTCCGCGTTCCTAGTACATTTTCCTATACAACCAAAATCACTTATGTTTATAATGGGACAATCGAGACTTTTTAAGTCTCAGCAGTACAAGTAATGGCAGCCAATTTTTGCCTCATTTCCCCATGTACTGAAAATGAGACAAAGTGGAATGATACTTTTTTTTGTTTTTTTTATACAACTGAGGCAGCAAACATGCCTAATGCCCATATGATGTTAAGTGGTTTTCGTAACGCTTGCAATACCAGAGGTATGACACACGCGCGTTGCCGGCTCCAGACACAGTTATATTGTCTATTCGCTCAGTAACTTTGCTTGCTCCAGTGCCCTTCATAACAAAACACAGTAATACTTGCACACTACTGCTTGAAGACAATTCTTGTGATTCTAACGATCTTATTTTGTTTACACCAAAGTCGAAATTAGAATAAACTTTACTTCCTGTGCCACTACTGGTAGTGCTACGGGTAAAAGCACATTTCCAGAGACACTACACTGTACTGTTGCCAGTAGTCTCACGTGAAATATTATTCCCGTGGCACGAGTGAACCTTTTGTGGCTAGAAACATAGTTACTAGGGACATTGACTAACCCAACCTAACCTAACTACCTCCGTAGTATCTGGACAGATTCTCAGCTGGACAGCTTAGGAACTGGACTGAGTTATTTATCTAGACAGACGAGCTATATTCTCGCTTTGCTCGCTCGCCTTGCGCGTTGTTTTCTATACTCTAACATAACCTAACCAACTGGTTTCGATCTGATTTAAACTTTTTCTCCTGGCTACTCTGTCAAGTCGCTAATTTGTCCATCTGAGAATTTGTCCAAATGCTCCAGACAGACCTAAATTAGTATTAGTAGTGCCATTGGTAATCCACAGGATTTTATAATGTGCGTTTAATCAGCCAATAAGAATAGTAGTGGCATGGGAATGTTACATTTCCCTTCACTCTACTAGTAGTGCCATGCGGTAGTGCCTAAGAAAAGAAAGCTAAAACTAGAATGACTGTCTTAAAATAAATTAAAATTGTAATTTTGTTCCTCTATGGTTTTCTGCTGTTTTATTCAGTACCAATTCATATACGGCTTTACTTATAAGCGCCCTTAACTTTAACACTGCCTGAACACTGCTGTCTCTATTTCTCACTTTCTTACAAAAAGGGATGGTACTATTATAAACAGTAATTAACTTTTGAAAAGTTGAGAGACTTCTTCTTTTCTTCCTATAATGGCATCTGTCTTGTCGACAATTTTGCCTGTGTCAAGTGATTGTTTGATAATATAGTTTTGTTTGTTTGGTAATAAGTCTTAGTAGATGGACCAGTTCTAAACGTCATTGCGAAATGACCGACTAATACTATCTCGGGATTCCTCGTCGTTAAAATCACATTGAACCATAATACACTTATAATTCAATTGTCTATACTTGTCCTATGTAGTCACAATTTATTCATTAAAATTCCGCTAAGATTACTAAATAAAACATGCAATAAAACGAGAAAGGAATATCTATATATTAATACGTGAAGCAAAAACTTTGTACCCCTTTTTACGAAAATTGCGCCGACGGAGGAGTATGAAATTTTGCACACTTATAGTTTATATATAGAAGGAGCATAAATAATATATCATTTATTGATTAATTATGGTCGAATTTCGACCAATGGGCGACAACTAGTTAATTTAGAAGTGCTATATTACTTCATGATATGACAAACGAAGAATCACGTTGAGAGACGTTTCTTAGTAAAGCCGATATGAAATGAGCTAAGACACGTCAATCAAGCGTCAATTTAGTAAATTTAAAAAGCATAATTTAAAAATGATAAAATAATTCAAACTTCGATGCATACAAATACACTGTGATTTTATAAAACGAACACTTGCTAAAAGAGTTCTAAGTATTAAGACTATTTAGATAGATTTTCCCTTACTTGATGCATAAAAACTTTTCTCTATAAACTTTTTTGTGATGTAATCTACCGGCAATGATATGCAAATTGGTTTCCGTTTCAGACATTGGCGTGCGGAACGGCACTTACAAGATCGAGGAGACTTTACCTCAGTACTTCCACGACGAGGTTTTACAGCGAAGTGTGGAGTCTAATAGCACGTATTTCGGCACAATAAAGTTCCAAGTCGCGTTTAATCTGGCGGTGGTGTGGATGATTGTATTCGTCTCGCTCAGCAAAGGATTGAGGTCTTACGGCAAGGTATACTATTTCTACTGTGCATGACAAATGGTTATCGATGTTAATAAAATAATTACACTTTAAAAACCAAAAAAATCTACTTCATGTATTTAAAAAATGTCATTGATGTATACAGTTTTTAGTTGTTTGTTAGTTTTTTAAAATCCGCTCGATAAAGTTTAAATGGGACCAACTGGACCTTTTACTTAAAATATTTTTTGTTTCAAAATATGTTTCCTAATCGGTTCAGGCGTCTTTGAGTAATCGGTAACAATACATAAAAAAAAGTTTCCGACGAATTGAGAACCTCGAATACGGTTAATGAATCTAGTATTTAAATTATTACATAAAGAATGATTAAAGGATGTTAGTATGAAAATTCACTGGAAAATACTTCTTCTTATCG
Source organism: Lampropteryx suffumata (assembly GCA_948098915.1). NCBI lineage: Eukaryota > Metazoa > Arthropoda > Insecta > Lepidoptera > Geometridae > Lampropteryx > Lampropteryx suffumata. Next base: position 13,544,639 of record OX402557.1, on the reverse strand, counting down.
TGTGACTAGTTATTTCGAACCAGTGTGGTGAAAGGATTAAGGTGCGGATCATTCATGGATCTGGATGACATTTTGTAAGGAGATATATTGGCCTCAATTCAGTTCTTTGGCTAGGTCTAGCCAGTAGTAACTAAAATTTCCTAAAACAAAAACGATCTTATTTTGTTTGCATTAAAGTCTGAATTAGAATAACATATTTTAAGTGACACTTCCTAAATTAACGTATAAGTGACGTGTTTTAGCTCAATTTAGTCATCATGTACAGAGGTGTTGTAATCCTCTATATATATATTACATTATTTTAAATAAAGGAATTAATTTGAATAAAAACTATAACAATAAAACAAAAAATTTGTTACTTATTTTAGAACTGTGATTTAAAATGGGTACTCTAATTTGAACTTTATTGGTAGCAAAATAAGGTCGTCCATATTTTAGATAATTTTAGCTAGTCCGGATTACTAAAATTCTCTGTTCTCAGAATTGCCAGCATTGTATCTTTAGGGAAGGCAAGGCGTTGCAATACAAAGAATACGAAGATTAATTAACCTTCATATAAAACGCGTACAAAGTACATCCGTATAATCGAGTTTTTGTTTCAGGCAGTGTACATGCTTATATTCATACCCATCTGCGGTACTTTAGTGCTGTGTACAAAATTACTGACGCTAATTCCGTACGATACCGTGACGAATATCTTCGCGGAGACCGAATGGAGCGAGTTCTTTATCAATAGCAATGTGAGTTTATGTATGTGTGACATAATAATCGTTTTGTAAAGCCTTTAAATGCAACAAATGTTACTCTGATCAGGCAATGTCAATGAAAGTCAATGGCATAATAACTAAATAAATAATGCTGAATATTTCACAAAGCATCATCTGGTAAGCCATCATCAGCATCACAAAGTAAGCAGAGCTTGTGTATGACCACATGACTGATATACTACTAATATACTTTTTTTTGTAAATACATATGTGTATATTATACATAGAAACTCCCGGACCCGAGACAAATACTTGCAGATCATACAAACATTTGTCTCACGGCGGTAGTCGAACCCGCAACCTTCTGCGTTAATGCTGAGCACCTACCCACTTTGACGTGCTGTAGACAGGCAGTGCTACATATGCAAAATATTTTATTGGTTTATTTAATCTTTGTTTGTATAGTTTGTCGAAATAAACTTTTACTTTACTTAGAAAGAAAATCAACTACATTGATAAAGTCTCTTGGCGTCATAAAAGAATCTGACATGTGAAGCCCATAAAAAGTAGCATCCATTTTCTGTTTAACCATCTTTAGGGATGCTTTTTGTATTTATTTTGAGTAATGTATTTATGATATTCCACATAAATACATTACTCAATTAAAAGTCCAATAAAACATTTATTTTCCTATTGTTTCAACCCTAAGCGTGGTTTATTCCTAAAGTTCCTTATGGAGGAACTAAATGGGAAATCCACCTCCCACATAAAAAATGAATTTTCCTAACCAATTAACAGTAAAGAAAAAGTAAAAATAATACAACCAATTTGTGAATCTCCTCCTTTTTTGGAAGTTGGTTAATTTAAAAAAAAAAAAAATATTGCTGGACAATGCACACAACACCATCTAGCTTAGCTTGTATTATGGTGACCAGATGACTATAGAATACTTATATATTTTTAAATACATACTTATGATACTTTATAAGTTATAACACCAGGCCAGTCAGCTCAAAAAAAAGAATATTTCTTTACTTAATAAAATCACACATTATAAATCTAAGTTAATCTTGGTGTCGGTTCCTCATAGGACGATTTTTATGCCGGTTTGGCATAGGAGGGATGGGATGGGATTGGATATCTCCTAACTGGGTATAGACCCATCCCTCCTATGCCAAACCGGCATAAAAACCGTCTTGTCTTAACGCTTTTGTATGATATTTTCATATATCACATTCACATGTTGATTGAGACCTATATAGCTATTATAGATTTCTCTATACAATCAATATATATCAGTGTCAATTCCGAACAAGATATTTGGTATTACTATAAAGCATTTATTTGTATTACAATTGTGGTACCAACAAAACATTACTACTAACTGCTTTAATTTGTTCTTATCAATGAATTAATATTACAGAAGGTTGGTGTTGTTTGTAACCATGTCATATGAATAGAAACCGAACGAACGTAATACCAAATTCAAATTGTCAGTGGTTTTGTGATTTTTATTTGATTTGATGAAATCACACAACATAATCTAGCCTCATTAAAAGCATACCTTGTACAAGCTATAAATAAAAATAATCCTTATTTAATAAAATCACAAGGACCACTTTTAAATGTATTTTTATATGCTAGTGAATCTACCTAATTTTTTAATTTTGTGGTGGTGCCTTATTGAGTTGGAGCAGCTTCATCCCTTCATTCATTAATTCATGCTTTTGACGTGATATCGTCTTATAAATCGATGAACGCCGGCTGCACGCACGAAAAAGCATGACTCATTGGCCTTGGCCTCAATTCTGTTGGCACCAACCTAACTAATTTTAGCTAAAATTAGGTTTTGAACTGTCAAATATACCTTTGGTATTCTGCTGCTACCAACTTATCCTAATTGAATTTTATCTAACTTAATTAAGCATTCCTAATTTAGTTAGATGGTACCAACCGAATAGGTTTAACAAATGCTATGACTAACTAAATATATTTTAGACAATTCCTAATTTTAGAAATGAACCAACCGAATTGCCACCATTCTCACGTTCCGCCTTAGCCGAGCGTGCAAGCGAGAGCGCGGAACAAGCGATAGAGAGGCACGATCGGCCTTAGCGTTCGGCTTGTGACGCCGGTTTTCTTATGACGTTATCACGTAAAATTATCGTCCGTAAACCGACTTTTCAGACAACCTTTTTTTTCATCTAAATTTGCCAATCGACAATTCTAGCACGTAGCTTAGACCTGGTAGTAATAGTTGTTTTATTTATTTCAGTCCTGGGCAGCAGCAGCTCAAGAAACCTTCTTAACGTGGGGACTTCTCGGTGCATGCGTGATGCAGCTGACATCACACAAGGATGCTAAAACCCGCACCAGTAAAATGCTGCAGAAGGAAAGCGCTTGCGTCGTCATTTTCACATTCGCTGTGCTGCTACTTGGCTCGTTTCTAGCCAACACTTGTGTGCAGATTTTGAAGAACTATGGATATATGTACATCCCAGGCAGTTATGGTGAGTAACTACTCTGATTTCTTTGAGAAATTATGTTATTATCGACTTTGTATCGTAATCTACGTTTGCGAAGATAAACTGTTTTGTGTAAATGTCTGTGGCTCATTCACGTTTCAATAGCTGGGCAGATTTTGATAAACTTGGTCGACACAAAAATGCCTTATCTATCTAAGGCATTTTTATGTGGCTCACACGCACACACACAGACACGCACGCACACACAGACACACGCACACACAGTCACACGCAGCCACACTAGCATTTTGTATAAACGCGTTTATTTGTATAATCCTTCTTATAACTAGCTTAACTACAAAAATCTAATACAAGATTACTGTTTGAGGGCAGAGCAACAGAGGTCTAACTGAGTAGTTACCTAGTATGTAATGTAAACTATTAGATTGTTGACATTATATTGCTTTCGTATTATGTAATGTATTAGAATGCACATTGTATCATTCCAGAGACAATAAAATCATCACAATTCCTATGGCCATCATCAGAGCCGATGCCAGGGAATATGGCGTCTACGCCGGTTCGGTACACGGCTCACTACGGCAGCTTAGTCGGCGTGACAGTGCTGAAGAGCGGCAACGTCGCGCGAACTCTCAGCGGTTGGCAGCCGTTACAGCTGGCAACGCAGCTCGTGCCGGCTACACTCGCAGTGTTGCCTGCTAATGTGGTAAGTAAATATATATTTTATATAAAAAAGATCAAATAACGGAGACATTAAAATAAAACATCTATCTATAATCTATTCTTTGATGGCATAGTAATAATAAATAATAATAATAATATGATAATAATGCCGGACATTTTACATAGCATCATGTGGCCCCAAAGTAAGCAGAGCTTGTGTTATGAGTACCACATGACTGATATAAGTACTACTTATATACTTTTTTATTTCGTAAATACATAATATTACACATAGAAATACATAATATTACACATAGGGTGTTTCTATGTATAATATGTATGTATTTAAAAAAAAAGTATATAAGTAGTATATCAGTCATGTGGTACCCATAACACAAGCTCTGCTTACTTTGGGGCCAGATGATGCTGTGTGAAATGTCCGGTATTATTATTATTATAGCTCCCTGCCAAGGTTCTCGCGGGGGAATACAATATGGGGTACTTCAAGAGCGGAGTTAATAGGTTTCTCGGCGGCTTCGGTGACCGCTTACCATCAGGCGTGCCGTAAGCTTGTTTGCCACCATTGTGGTATAACAATATATATATATATAATATGTCTATTGGTTACGAATTCTGGTGGAATGCCGGTGTATAGATATCGATGAAACAATATCTCTAATATTATGTCTGGAATAGCATCACGCTGGTAATACCGGATATATATATACTAATTTCCGTTAATTGCATTCGTCAGTCAATTTTGTTATGAGAAACGAAACTGTCCGTTCTGATTTTTAACCGACTTTATCAAAAAGGAGGAGGTTTTCAATGCGTCAGTTTTTTTTTTTATTTATGTTTACCGATGAAAAATTCTTTTTTTGTTTGAAAGGGTATACTTCACAGGTCCCATATAAATTTTATCAAAATCGAGCTGAAAAATCAACGAAAATCTAAAAATTGTATACATCGATGATATTTTCATGTGTTTTCATACCTCGCTTTCTCATTGGAGCGGTGCGTTTATTTGGCCTACCCGTATTATATATGTACAAAATAAATCTACTTTCCATTAAAAATTTAAATTTGAGCCTATAGCTCAAATTTCATTCAATGAAGTCGGTTTCGTTTTAGTTTTTAAAACGTAATTATTATAGAAAAATCAACTAGACGACCTCTGTGGCGCAGTGGGCTAAGACCTGGCTGATACGCAGATGGTTGCGGGTTCGATTCCCGCCGCGGGACAAACGTTTGTACGATCTGCAAGTATTTGTCTCGGGTCTGGGTGTTTTTATATATAATATGTATGTATTTACAAAAAAAAATGTATATAAGTAGTATTTAGTCATGTGGTACTCATAACACAAGCTCTGCTTACTTTGGGGCCAGATGATGCTGTGTGAAATGTCCGGAATTATTTATTTATTTATTTAACTGTCGAATGCAACTTAGACAAACCGCATTAATTTATACTAGCTTCTTTTATGGTACCTACATAAAAAGTAGCCTTTCTTTCCCAAGATACAATCTATCTCCTTACAGAATGTTATCAAGATTCGTTCAGCTCCTTAGCTGTAAACGTAACATATAAACAGAGACTCTTTCGAGTAAATAATATTAAGTATGGAAGAATCTGGATCAATTCTGTTTCGTCTTGTGCGATTACATAATACAAGAGTTCACAAAACTCTAAAACAGTGTCGACCGTGTCGAAGCTAATCGATTTTCACAACTTAGCGTACCGTTAGTTTATTTTATTTTCAATCATGATTGAATGAAGATAAGGTTTCTTTTACACAACATAAGTATTTTAAAATACTTGTTAATTTTCTCTTTCGTAATCGAAGATTATCAACAAAGTTTTAAAAATGCTTTTACTTTTCTAATTACTTGCCATTTAGCTCTGCTTGGTATTACCTAAGACAGTAGTAGACAGTAGACAGCATAGTCATTTTACTATCTTTGACTGGCTTCTCAGTTAGTAGTAGTTCTGCCATCTGCGCTGTTGGTTGAAAGTTTGATTCCCTCTTAGGATAAATATTAGCGTGATAAATATAGGTGTTTGTTCTGTGTCTGGGTGTTATTTATTTATTTATAAGGAAAACCAACAGCTATACACGTTTAACTTAAATCCCTACTAATATTATAAATGCGAAAGAAACTCTGTCTGACTGTCACTTTTCACGGCTAAAACGCTGAGCCGATTTTGATGAATTTTGGTATAGAGATACATGGGACCTTGGAGAAGGACATAGGCTACTTTTTAGTTAGGTACCACGCGTGTGAAGCCGCGGGCAGCAGCTAATAATTACAAAAAATCAGAAAGCCAATAACAGGTTTCCGCTGATAAAAACATAACAAGAAAAAATGTGAACACAAGCTTAAATAATGCTTACATACCTAATCTAACACAATATGAAAGAAAAAAACAAAATAACAATCGGCCTAATCTTTTAAGAAGTTGAGAGTTAAGCACTGCCTTGTCCTGGGAACACTTGTACAATACCCATATTGTACAAGTCCAACAACTTACTAAAATTATTTAGGGTTTCATTGGCTCGCACCATATATTAATTCTGTCTATAGTTAGTAGACGCACCTCGAACATAAAATATCTAATTTTTTAATATTATAAAATATCTTTAAATTATTAAAATGGGACAAATGTTTGTATGATCTGCGAGTATTTGTCTCGGGCCTGGGTGTTTCCATGTATAATAAGTATCTATTTACAAAAAAATATGTATATAAGTAGTAAGTATATCAGTCATGGGGTACCCATAACACAAGCTCTGCTTACTTTGGGGCCAGATGATGTGTGAAATGTAAGGCATTATTATTATTAATATATAAGTATTCTATCAGTCATCTGGTCATCATAGCTATGCTTAGTTTGGTCCTTGATAGTGACGGTGTCTTTATACCAAATCCAAATGTAGTTTAGTTCTTAAATCATTCAATCAGAACTCTACATAAGTTATGAAGAGCATAGAGGCTGCTACACAGTTTTACAACATTGTACATTGATATATATTTGTTAATTTCAGTTATCACCAATTTGGGCGGTTATCTTCTACTTCATCCTGATAATGTTCGGGATAGCTCAGCAGTTAGCGGTATGGCATTGCGTGATCACCGGCATCTTAGCCATCAACGCATCGGCGCTTCGAGTATGGGAGAGCACCATTACGTTCTTCAGCTGCGTCATCGGACTTGCTGTGGGACTGTTACTTAGCACTGATGTAAGTCTTTTCTATCTCATAATTCCAGTAGTCGCCTATTGGTCGAAATTCGACGATAATTAAATTAACTATGGCATAATTTAAAAAAAAATTGCATTCTGCGTTCCTTCTCTATACAAACTATAATTGTGCGAAATTTGTTACTCCTCTGACCGCGCAATTTTAGTAAAAAGGGGTACAAAGTTTTTGCTTCACTTATTAATATAAAGATTAGCTAATGTTGCTATAAAAGTATAATGACATAAGTACAATTATTTCTCCTTATCTTTTCCTTTTTTGCGTGTCGATGCTTCAGTCGTTATATAGTTTTGGAATAGTAGGTGGCGATCTCAATCGCACTTGCTGTGGCCGTGTTAAGGTCTACCCTTGTGCAAGTATTTGGACAGAGAGAGCACACGAGTAGATGCGCCATAGATTGTGTTGGAACATCATAGTCCCAACGCGCCAAGCTTGAGTCCCTAAATCCCCATGCGCACATTGGGCATCCTTTAATTACGTGAGGCAATTTTTGACCCCCCTCTCCCCATGGTAAGATAAGAAAGAAAGAAAGAAAGCATTTATTCAGTCAAAATACAATAGCAAAAATAAGGAATAGGAAGTTTACAAAACAAAACTTACATTAATAATAACAATAATACACTGTGGTGGCGAAATGGTACTCAGCTCAGCATAATGCTGCCGCATGTTGCCATGTGACAGCGCTGGTCTTCCGCTGAGGCCAGCGTTGACTTCACGGACGTCCTGACCCGAATCAGGGCTTACAATCGTTTTTTTTATAAAAGTAACTTAAAATATTAAACAAACTTCACAAGATACATTAACTCAACAAGATACAACATCAAAAAGCACACAATACAAATTAATAGGTACTCAAAGTATGAACACTAACCCAAAACAAAAATAAAAAACAACAGTAGTAATAAGATTAGTATTTTACTTACATTACAGAACAAACTAAGAGGACAGTTGCAAAAACTAGCTTCTCCTATGCCAGGGCTGGTCTATTTGTATGGAAAAAATATGTTCCTTTAATTTAACTTTAAAAATATTTTTACATGGTAGTGGTATGTCATTCCAACACTTAGTGGCAGCGTAGCGGAAACTACCTCTAAATGCAGCAGAGCCATGTAACTGTGTTGCTAGTAAAACAGAACCTGCTCTAGTTTTGTACCTACTATCATCCTGAAGCCAGCGCATTTTGTTGAAAAGATACTCAGGTTTTCTACTCTTGATCACCCTAAACAAAAGTATAGCAAGGTGAAGATACCTTCTCCAAGACATCTTAAGCAGCTTGGCATTGTTAACATAAGGTGTTACATGTGCTCTAGGCGGAATATTAAAACAAAACCTGGCACAAGCGTTTTGGACGCGTTGTATCAATCTCTCGGTTCTGGAAAATAGTCTGGGGCCATAAACAGTATCAGCATAATTCAATTTGGAAAGGACAAGAGCTTCAGAGAGATTGACACGGAGATCAACGCTCAAACAGTTGCGAATACGGTACAAAACTTTTAACCGAAAGAAACATTTCCTAACAAAATCAGTGATATGCTTTTCAAACCGCAACTCACTATCTATTATTACTCCAAGATTGCGAGATTCATTTGTGCAAACAATGGGTTCCCCTAAAATGCTCACCTGAGGTGTCTTGAGTTTGATGTTATCAATTTGCTTCCTTGATCCTAGTATCATATACTTTGACTTCGCAGGATTTAAAACCAGACAATTATTAGTTGACCAGATAGCAATACGGTCAAGGTCTTCATTTAGTTTATCCAATGCTTGCGATGCATCCTTCGAAAGAAAAGATGTATAGAGTAGCAGATCATCTGCATATATGTGACACTGACAGTGATAAATATATTTCACAATGTCGGAGCTGTATATTACGAACAACAAAGGTCCCAATATAGAGCCCTGAGGAACGCCTCTAGGAACAAAACGAGGTGAAGACAGAACCTTTTCTCCATCAGGCTTTGAGATTTCTACAAGCTGCGAACGATTCCGGAGATAACTATCAAACCAATTTGTAGTATTACTATCGAATCCATAGTAACTTAACTTTGAAATAAGAATGGTTGTGTTTATACTGTAAAAGGCTCGAGAATAATCCAAAAGTACCAGTAAAGTCCCCATGCCCTGATCCTGTGCAGCAAGAATATTATCAGTGACATCAAGTAAAGCAGTAGCAGTGCTGTGAACTTTTCTGAAACCAGATTGAAGTTTTGGAAGAATATTGTTTAACTCTACATAGTGAGAGACCTGATCATGGACTATTATTTCCAAGACTTTAGGGAGACAAGGTAGAATGCTGATTGGTCGAAGATCTTTAAAATTAGCTGGATTCGCTATTTTGGGAATAGGCTTGATAACTGCTATTTTCCAGAGGTCAGGGAAGGTGGACGTAGAGATAGAGAAGTTTATAATGTTATTTATCGCTTCTAAAGAGTATGGGAGAGTCAACAAAATCATGTCTAGATTTATATCATCGAATCCCTGAGCTCTCGATTTCAGTAAATGGAGAGCTTTATAGACCTTATCAGGCGAAACAGTTTTTAATTGTAACGAGTCATCACAGAACCTATTGTGTTCGTAAAATGTTAAATTAGATATATCTATATTATTAGAACCAGGAACGTTCAGAAAATTATCATTTATGGTTTCTGGGTCAGTCAGGTGATTGGGTAGTTCAGTACATTTGTCTAGGGGGAAGATACTGTGTTTCAAATTTTTCCACAAACTTGCAGGGTTTTTTAAATTGGCATTTATATACTTGTCAAAAGAGGCACGACGATCCGCTTGTAAAGCATTAGACACAGTTTTTTTCAAATCTGTTTCAAGGTATCAGTAATCCAAGGATGGGACTGTTTTCGTAAAAATACTTTCTTTTCAGGCGCATGCAAGTCAAAAAGTGTTATGATCATTTTATTAAAAAGAGTTATCCTTTCATTCACATCTTCAAGAGTTGTTATATAGTTCCAGTCAATACTCTCCAAGTCTTTACTAAAAAAATCCATCAAAATATCCTTCAAAGGTCTGTATATGACATAAGATTTTATTTGTTCTGGTTTTTTCAAATTCAGTTCAGCAGTGATAAAAGCATGAGCGCCAAGGTCAGGAATATAACTTACATGAATTTGTCTCACAGGAGCATCAGTGCACACTACGTCAATCAGTTTTGCACTATGGTCAGTGAAATGCGTAGGCTCAGAAACATGCTGAACTAAATTGGTATAGCTCAGGAATCCATTTAACTTCTTTGTATCACTGTCATCAGTAACCAACATATTTATATTGAAATCGCCGAGAAGAACCATATAATCATAACATGTAAAGGAAGATATAGAGTCAGTTATGGCGTCAAGAAAGGTATCAGAATTTTGCCAAGGAGGACTATAAGCAGAGCCTATGACAAGTTTTAAACCATTTGCCGACATCGAGATCCACATTTGGTCGACAGAAGGGTTGATCGGATGTAAGCGTATGCGGACTTTCAGATTATTGCGAACATTAAAACCCACCCCTCCACCTATTGAGCGAACCGAGTCAGAACGTGGCATGAGTCGAGGTGAGTGGCGAAGCCGGTAGCCAGGAATAGTAGGCGCTCGCTCCTCCTCTCCACTCCTCAGCCAGGTCTCGTCAATGGTTAGTACATCCGGTGTGTACCGCTCTACTGCAGATATGAGCCCATCATGTTTGGTGTTGAAAGAGCCTGCATTAAATAAGCCAACTTTTAAAAATTTCGTTTTATAAATCATTTTTAACCATTAAAATGAATACAAGAATCTTCATTAAACAATATAAAATATACCAAGTGCTGACAATAATTAAACAGTAGTAAGTCGTCATGACGAGCCACACAATTCTACAATGACCCACAACACGTATACATCGATTACAAAAAGAGCATTTCACTATAACAATAGCAAAAACATACCATAGTAAAGGGTAAATAATTATACAAATAAATATTATAACAGGACAATAAGCGGCAAATAATAATGTCTGAAAGACAAGAGACATGTGGAAGGTAATATTATAAAGCAGTTATTATGCAGATTATCTGAGTCTCTCTGATCTGAGAATCGATACTAAAAATACCATATAAGTTCTCCAGGTTTGTTACACGATAAGCCGTTTTACCCTGTTCCTGGCGGACAAAAGTTGAACCAGATCTAGTCCAGACATACTTCCAGTTGCGTCCAGCTTTAAAAAATACCTGTCTATTATGCCTTGATTGCCTTTCATTTACATAAAAACGACGGGATGCTCCAGAAAGTCCAACGTCGGCCGAGGTTACACCGCGCCGCACCCTTGCAGCCCGTTATAGGTCGTCGCGTAGTGCGCGTCGTGCGAACCGAATCACGAGGGTTCGCGGTCGCGGCGTCATTGTAACCTCCGCAGGGTCATCACCAATTATCACCAATTATTTCAGTTCATAATTAACTTAAATCTAGAGACAGTAATAATTGATCTATTAGACACATCACTGAATAAGACAGTCACGTCCATACTATTTAAAATTGTGGAACGTGTACTCAATAACAGGCTTCTGGCGTGTATCTATACCTTTAAACAAGCAATTCTTGTATATATGTATATATATAACCTGAATCTCGGTTCGCAACGATTTTCATGAAACTTAGTATGCAGGGGGTTTCGGGGGCGATAAATTGATCTAGCTGGGTATACAAATAGAAAATAAATGTGAAACAGTTATTGAGCTATCTAATGTGAGTGGCATACGTTAGAATCAAAAACTTGCAGTTTTTCTAGACATTTTCAAGGCCTTAGACAGGATTTGGCATGATAGCCTTATTAGTAGTATATAACATTATTTGATAAACCAAATTAGTGAACACAATAGAGCGCATAATATAATCGAGTGACCTGTCCGTTCAGTTGGTAGTAGCTCTTCCTTCCTTCCTCAGCGTTGTAGGTGGAGGGTTCGATTCCCTCCCAGGATAAACATTTAATAAACCTATGTTCATCTCACAAATGTTGTTTATTATAATAATAATAATAAACATTGGTGGACAACGCACACAATACCATCAAGCTCACTTCTTTACAAACCAAAAATAATTCAAAAATAATAATCTAATATCTCGACAATACAATTCAAAAGTTACTTCGGCAGATTCCAAAGAATGTTTAGGGAATGATTTCTCATGAATTGTTTTATTTATCAGTAGAAAGTACTATCATGTATATGGCGAAATACAATTTTCATTTATTAATTTATTCAATAATTGTGTACGTTAACACAATTATTCCAATTATTTTACATAAAAAAGTTTACACTTCAGAAAAATTTACTTTCATCCATAGCTCATTGGAAGCGTGCGGTGACGATGACGCGAGTTTCACGCTTTTTGTTCACCCAAAAAGTATACTATATATACACACAGTATACATATAGCTCATGGAAAGCTTTTGGTGAGGATGAATTTGTGAGTTCCATGATTTTTGTTCACCCAAAAAGTGCAACGCGCCTCCATTATTAGTTTTCACTTCAGTTAGTATTTAATATATTCCGCAGGCTGGTATAAAATTGGTGCAGTTCACGGACTACGTATGGATTGGTGCGTGGTGGCAGTGCGCTTTGCACGTGACGCTCGCATGCGGCGTGTTCGTCGTCCGCGGCCGGCCCTACGCGCCCGACGCCGTCGCCGCCGCACTCTTCCGAACGCGACGCGCCCTACCCGCTCTGCTCAGTCTCGCTTGGAGCGTCTTAGTACCCGTGCTGCTATGTGTAAGTAACCTATATCTAACGTATGCGTCTTAGTACCCGTGCTGCTATGTGTAAGTAACCTATATCTAACGTATGCGTCTTAGTACCCGTGCTGCTATGTGTAAGTAACCTATATCTAACGTATGCGTCTTAGTACCCGTGCTGCTATGTGTAAGTAACCTATATCTAACGTATATCGACGTGTCAAAGCAGGAGTAATGTTTACGATTATGATAAGCCCATTGTGTCCCACTGTTGAGCAAAGGCCTCCCCTTGATCTCTCCAGTCATCTCGGTTTTGAGCTGTTTAGACCCAAGCTCAAGATTTGAGCAAAGAGCGCGCGCGGTGGTAGAGTTGGCCGTCAGATGGTACCAACCTACTTTCCTGAGATGTCAGTAATACTTGTAATAAATCAATAAATATTCCTCATCCTCCTGAATCCCAATGTATACTTTGTGAACGACAGTTGACAATTCTCTAGGTACTCCCTTGGTACTTTTTTCTAGCCTCTCAGTTAGTTTAAATTAGCCGATCGTTCAGTAGGGCGATTATGGAACTCTAGTTACAATCAATGTCTATCGAAACGTCAAATTAGTCAAACGAATGATTGAAATTACGCCGAAAACTGATAGACATTGATTGTAATTAGAGTTCCATAATCGCCCTACAGCTCTTCGACAGCCGTAAATGTGTCGTCTTTTTATTTATTTGGTCTGAGATTTCTATTCATATAACAGCATGTATGACAATCAACATCAACCTTCCGTAATACCGATTCATAGTAACTAAAAACGATTAGTATGAAAGATTTGATAGCATCAGAATTTTATAATCGCCCGGCTGATGTCATCAAGGAGTTTTGCTGTCATGCCGCGTGTGTAGTGAGGCTATGTCATTGAGTGTACGTAAGTGCATTTATCACCGCAGTAAATATGAATATGAAGCGATAACTTAGTCGTTCCTAACAGATCCACGATGTTGCCTAGATAAGTGGCCATAGTGGCTTATTTTCTCTGATCACTTGAGGGCACGTTATGCTGTTGGTCCCGGCTTTTCAAAATTTGTTAGACCATGAATGAACTGAAGAAACTAGATCTCCAAAGTTGGCCACTTATCAGTGATTCATATGATAGAAGAAGCTGATAGCTGAAGCTGATTTTCTCGCGGGCTGCATTCCTAGTCGTAATGAGGTGACGTACTCATTACGACTAGGAATGCAGCCCGTGACGTAAGCATAAGAATTTAATAATGGTTTGTTCTCAGGCTATTTGCGTGATGGATTTCCGAACGGGTCAACAGAAACAGCTTTACACCTGGAAAAAACATATCGGGTAAGTGAAATTTATTTGCTGCTTTTTTGGTTAATATGTATGTAAAAATAAAAATAAAAAAAAGTATTTAAGTAGTATATCAATCATGTGGTACCCATAACACAAGCTCTGCTTACTTTGGGGCCAGATGGTGCTGTGTTAAATGTCTGGCATTATCTATCACGTATTTTGTCGATATAGGCACCGACACTTCGACAAAATAATACTTGAGTCAAACCCGTGTTTATCAAAATTAAATATGATTTTAAATCAAATGTAATCATTTATCTATAGTATGGTTTCCCGTTTATAATAATGTTATGTATTGTAGTTACAAAAGTAATTGTTCTCCTCAGATACTGGCCTGTGTGGGCACGTCAAGTCGCCGTATTCCTACAACAAGGCGTCTTACTGATCGTGCCATTCACCGCATTTACACAAACTTGGCGCTACATGAATAAAGGACCACCTGATATATTAGATGTAAGTAAACCATGTTATCATGTAACGAACGATGAAAAGATTAAGGATTGCGCTCGAATCGTGATTTTTTATCACAAAAATATCACATTTGTTAATTTTTTGTTAGTTTTTTCGTGTAAGCTGCAATTTAAAACGACGTTAACTATAGGAAAATATACCTATACCTTTGTGGCGCACTGGGCTAAAATCCGGCTGAGACGCAGAAGGTTGGAGGTTCGATTCCCGCTGCAGGACTAATGTTTGATGATCTCTGCAAGTATTTGTCTCGGGTCTGGGTGTATGTATAATATGTATGTATTTACAAAAAAAAGTATATAAGTAGTATATCAGTCATGTGGTACCCATAACACAAGCTCTGCTTACTTTGGGGCAGATGATGCTGTGTGAAATGTTCGGGATTATTTATTTATATGTTTTAGATATATTAAATAATATTAAAATTGCATACCATATACTTTTTATCTACGTGAAGCAAAAACTTTGTACCCCTTTTAACGAAAATTGCATGGACGGGAGGAGTATGAAATTTCGCACACTTACCTATAGTTTATATAGAAAAGGAGTGCAAAATGCTAATATTTTTAAATTATGCATAAAAAATGCTTACATTAATTATGGTCGAATTTTGACCATTGGGCGACCACTAGTACCTAACTATTATTAAATAAATAAAATAATAATAATAATGCCTGACATTTCACACAGCATCATCTGGCCCCAAAGTAAGCAGAGCTTGTGTTATGGGTACCAACATGACTGATGTACTACTTATTATACTCTATTTATTTTTTTGTAAATACATACATATTATACATAGAAACACCCAGACCCGGGACAAATACTTGCAGATCATACAAACATTTGTCCCGCGGCGGGAATCGAACCCGCAACCTTCTGCGTCTCAGCCGGACCTAAGCCCACTGCGCTACAGAGGTCGTATTAGGAGAAGCTTGAAAGTGGCGCCAGTCACAGATAAGTTAAGAAGTAATAGGTTATGGGACGAGAAGAGTGTTAGATATGAATGTGGATAGACATAAAAATAGAGAAAGGCAAAAAAAAAGAGGGATGAACTATGCGAAAGATGATATGAGTAAAAAAGACGTGAGTTCAGATAACTGTTGATAGAGGGAAATGGAAGAAGGAAATATTCCTTTCAATTTACCAGCAGATTGTCATTTAATAGCGACTAAATAACACACATTTTATACATACTGACTGATTGATTGACTGGCCTGTCTGCTCAGCTCTGCCTTCTGCGCTGTGTGTTGAGGGTTCGATTCCCTCCCAGGATAAACATTTGTGTTATGGTCATAAGTGTCGGTTTTGTGTCTGTATGAATTTAAAATTATATAAGTATTCTATCAGTCATCTGATCACCATAATACAAGCTATGCTTAGTTTGTGTGTTGCTAGATGGTGTTGTGTGTTCACCAATATTTATTTATTTACTAGTGGCTCTGTGAGCTGTAGACCTCGCAAACATTTTTCTAAATCACTGAAATATAACTTTTTTTACGTTTTCAACCCCCATATCTCCGCCATTTTTAAAAATAACCAAAAAATGAATCGACAAAAATAATCTAGGTATATAGAACCTGCTCACAAAATTTTGCGAGAATCGGTTGAGAAATGCGACCTGTAGAGAACGTTCGGACAGACAGACACACGAAAGCATTTTTGCCTAAGCTGAAACGGAGACACTCGTTCGAGCTTCGCGCTCGCTCGATCAACAAAAGGTCAATTGAAGGTACCGTTTCAGAGACTCCTTTCGTGCTCTTTTTGTAAAATATCTATAACATTGTTTCGATTCGCAATAACTGAAAACGCACTCTAAATAGTATTATGTAACTGAATAAGTAGATTTGTTAAAACACGAGCTCCTGAAAGATTTATGTAAATACAGTAAAACTGGGTGTTATTTTTGCTGCAAGGAATATGCTACTAGCGAGTGTATTGAAGAATTGGTAAGGTTCCTATCGACGCTTATTTTATTTATGTAGTTTCACGCTACTTTGCCTCACAATCACAACGTTTATTTGATATGTATTTATAAAAAAAAAAAGTATGCAAGTAGTATATCAGTCATGTGGTACCCATAAACACACTGCTGCGGTACTGCGGTTTCAAACCGTGTAGATAGTCGTTGCAAACCAAATTTCGTATGACCTTTAAACGCTTGCAGTAGTAGAAAGGCTTGCCCAGCAAACCACTGGCAGAAGCGGTGGTTGCAAACCGTCTAGCCGCTTGTTTAAAACCACGCGTACCACAGTCGCGCCGCTGCACGCATCGAGTGCGGACGTATTGCGCGCACGCACGATATTATGGAGAAAGATCGTGAGGTTATCACTGAATTCATCGAGTTATTTAGAGACCTACCCTTAACGTCAAGGAGTACAAAGACTCGATCCAAAAAAAAATTGTTTTTTCTTCAAATGCAATACAAACTCCAAACTTTAGAAATTTTGATAAATAAGGAGCCATGGCGTCTTTGTAAATTGCAATAGTGCATTACAAGCATTCTGCACACGTCTATTCAGCACGAGCGTTTTAAAAACACTGAAGTTTGGGGTTTGTTTGCAAACCGTGTAGACAGAAAACGTTCTACCAAGGTCACCTTAGTAGAAACTGCGGTTTCACACCGTGTAGCACATGCTTAACACAAGCTCTGCTTACTTTGGGGCCAGATGATGCTGTGTGAAATGTTCGGGATTATTTATTTATTTTATCTAAGTAACTAAAAGTCTGAGGAGGTGGCTACCGAGCCCTGGGATTACAGGATTTGGAGATTTAGTTAGATAATTGTTTCATCAATTCATTGAATTGATTCGTGACTTTGTGGAAATCCATTAGAAAATATTAGGTAGAAACTATCATGGTTTTAAACATAATTTCACTCAAAACCTAGGAGATATTTACCATGATATGTGAGTTAAGTTTCGTCCTGATATTTAAGCACAGTTGCATGCGCCGTGATTAAGTAGACAAATATTTAGTGCTATCCTGCAAATATATTCTGATGAGTTAGACACAAATGAAATTCGGCTAATAAATTGGCGGGATAATCCCTATTAATAATATTATAAATGCGAAAGTAAATCTGTCTGTCTGTTTGTTACGTTTTCACTCCGTTTTTGTTTAATTTTGGTATAGAGATAGATGTCCTTGGAGAAGGACATACTTTTTATGTACCACGCGTGGGAAGCCGCGAGCAGCAACTAGTACTAAATTTTCGTCCACCTATTCAACATTTTTCTTTGTTAAATTCCAGCGCATACAAAACCTGTACCGGCCGCGTTTGGAGCCGGCTGAAGCCACGCCCCACGCCCCGCCTCCCGCACCTGTGCCCGCCCCCGACCCCCCGCCCAAGTACACCCCACCCCCCTCGTATTCTACTGCTACCGGTGCTAGACTTCTGAACACATTGCGACGGAGTTTCAGAACACTGAGACGGTAAGCATTATAATATTCAATATTATAGTATGTGACTACTACCCACAGCGTATAAGGTCCTATCATATGTGCTTTTGGATCGGATGGAACCGTATGCGGAACAAATCCTTAGTGATTATCAGTGTGGGTTCCGTCGAAACCGTAGTACTGTAGACCAGATTTTCCTCTTAAAACAACTTATAGAGAAAAAATGGGAATACGCTCAGAGTATCCATTCAATCCTTATTGATTACAAAAAAGCGTACGACAGCATAGATCGAGCCTTGTACACCTTCTTAGAAATTTCCAAATCCGAATAAAGCTCGTTGATATGATAGTTGTGGCCACTGGTGAGAGCAAGATGCGGGTAAAAGTAGAATCATAAATGACGGTTTAGTCCTCTCACTCGCACAATAGGACATGAGTAACGCCATTTATGATTCGTTATAATATACCGAACGACACATATTAATAACAATTTTAATTTTCAGAATCACAACCGCTCGATCGGAGCTTCAGAACGACGATACATCACAAATACCCATCACATTGAGTGAAACGGTCGAACGCAACCAACACTCGGAATCAAACCCGCCGAACTACAGCGGCGCATTCACAACCCCGTCTGTCACCATCACTGACGAAACAGATTCAACACAACCTCGATCCTCTACATCGAGAAACTCCCTATCCCTAACCCGGGGTTACTTACGCCGATCTTTCGTTAGGAAAAGTGACTCGGTAAAGTCCATACGCTCAAGTTTACGCAGAAGTTTCAAGTATAATAGCGCTTTGACGACCAGTCACGAACATTTGGTTCGCGATGCTGAGCCGATCTCGAATACTGTGGCGATGTCGGCCATGTTGGATAGCGAAGGCAACATGCATGCCCGCAGTCTCGCCTCTGTGATATGAATACTGCCTGAGAGCATCACGGTAAAGAAGACTTTATCTAAATACGTTTAGAACTCATAATTCGTTTCTGATTCGCCACGAAATTTTAATGTTTAGAGCAAAATTAGTTTAAGATTACCAGTTTTACTTACGTTACTTGATTTTTATGAAATGTTTTACAATTATTTTAAGCGAAGTTTTACAGTAATTTTAAAGAGAATCTCATTTTAACTCCACTATTTTTGTACAACGTAATGTTATATTCTTTTTGTTTTGTGTAAGCACAATAATATTGAGCCATGTAGAGTAGGTATAAACACTTTTCTATTAAATTAACACAATGTATACTTAGCTAATAATAAATTCCGAGCTTAGCGACGTGAAAAATGTTATGTCATAGCGTTATGTAAAATGTTGAATGTGTGACAAAAAACTTTACTAGAATGTGTTCGTTCGAATAGGTAGTTTTTTTAATTATTCAAGACTAGGGAATGTTATTGTTGAATGGTTTTGTTCAAGCCCCGAGTACGTAATGAATGGAATCCTAAAATTGTATATGTATTGTCTAAGAATTAATTAAGTGGCGTGTTGTACATTTTGAGAAACATTGATTTTACTCACGTATACGTACTTAATAGGCACCGTCAATTCGATGCATCTACAGAATCTACATCAAGGTGTGTTTGATCTGTGCTTTTCAAAATGTATATGTAAATGTAAATGTACTGACGAATGTTTTGAAAGTGAAATAACGTTTGTTACTAAGTACATACAAATTGTACAATGAATTAGAACCTAGGATGATTGGTCGTTAATGAATTTATAGAAGACTAATTGAAGCTTTCTTTGTTCCTGTCATGCATTTATACTCTATTGTAACTGCTGGGATCCTGAATTTTACGAAGACATGTGTTGACTCTTTTGACATACAAATAAGGCACAAAATTCTTTGAATCACGCGTCTTCGTGATACTACAACATTGAGATGTATTGCCCATTATACGAAATAGCGTGAGATCCGCTGTACTTAACCCGGTATTCTTTCAATATTTTAGTTCTAGTCAATATGTAGCTTCCACTTAATTTCGATCTATACATCACATTTTATTTAAGAATTATACTTATTTTATGCTTGTATTTTGTTCGTGAAGTTAGCATTCCACAATGTTTACAAATTAGAAAAATAATAAACATTTTTTATGTATGTAAATGCAGTGTTTTATTATAATGGTACTAGCAACCCGGCCCGGCTTCGCTCGGGTGAATTATACACCTAAACCTTCCTCATCGTTTATCATGCCTTAAAACATGAGAAATTTATTTTTATTTAAATTAAATATGTTGTCAGAGTTGTCAACGAAAAAGTTTGCAGTTTATACATAACTAGCTGCTGCCCGTGGCTTCGCACGCGTACCTGGTACCTACATAAAAAAAAGTAGGCTATGTTCTTCTCCAAGGTCCCATCTATCTCTATACCAAAATTCATCAAAATCGGTTCAGCAGTTTAGGCGTAAATACGTAACAAACAGACAGAGTTACTTTCGTATTTATAATATGAGTACGATATATTATAGGAGTTTTTTTCAAGTAACGGACGTTTACGTTTATGAATTATTAAAATATCACTTTTCGAAATTTTTGGGAAGTATGCTAAAACCTATTAAGTATTTTAAGCTGTTTCATCGGTTTTTTTCTACCTACTCACTTTATAATTTATTTTAAGTGAGTAAGTGTAGTACACCCAAAAGATCTAAGCTATGTACATATTCAGCTCTGCATTATGTGTCCCACTACTGCCTGCCGCCATTTATTTCAGCTTTAAATTAGCTACAATCACTTACTGCAGTTTTTTTCCATAATTATTCTTCATGGTAATTTTCTATAGAGTTGGCACCACCAAGCTGACAACTGAAGCTGTATTATTTATTATACTATCTCTATCAAAATCAATGGCCATTCAAGTAGTTCATAAGAGAAAAAGAGGTGAGTTTGTTTACTTCAAAATGTCTATGGTTTCAGAGCTACTTCGTCAAAACCAAAAAAGTCGGTTAAAAGTGGTTACACTTTTTAAACGTGTGTAGAAAGAGGTTTGCTCATCTAGTATATTTATCTCGATGGTTTAGACTTACAGACTTACTTTATAATAAGTGATTAAAAAGTTGAATAATAACCGAAAAAGGTTTCAAATTCTTTATTTCTTACTGTAAAATTACAAAAAGTTATGCCAACCCGTAGTTAAAATCAATGAGTACAAATAAAGTTAGTTATCACTACAAAATACTTAAAATAAGGAAGCCGAGGCAATGAAATGTCTTAGTAATAAATTTAACACTAAAGAAAATTTGATTATTCATTAGATAGGAGAAGAATTAAGTTATCGAAATCCAGTCCACGACAATCAATACAAACCTTTGCAAAGCGATAATTTATTCTCATCCTTTAGTAGCGCTTATGGGTTTTCTTACATTTCTTGGAACTCTTTTTTAAACATGGAAATACCTTGACAGTCTCGCTCATCCGTAATACAAGATATTTTGATTAAAATTAGAGAAATAAGGTAAGACAAGATAGAAGAAAAGTAGATATTACGAACTGAAAACGAAGGCAGTCACTTGTGTTTCTGGTCACCAGCCACTTTTGCAAATATTATCTTTGTGAAAAGATAAGCATATAACGTGACATTGGCAAAATTCCACAAAGGCTACAAGTATTTAATTGAACCTTTTTGTGTTATATTGATTGGCGCGTACTGCAAAAGGGGAAAGTCATGTTCAAAGTATACTGTCCCACATTTTACGACCTCAACTTCTCTCTGCTAGTCGAAAATAAAGTTATTAAAAATATAGTTTATAAATAATCATGTATGTTATACAAAATTGATGGGCTCCATTGCAAAATAACAGTCTATATAAATAGTTAAGTAGGTGCATTTTATTATAGTGTACAAATTATATAAGAAAAAATTATACAAATGATTTCCTGTCATACCTATAATGGCACAGTATTACATACATCTGCAGTTATCTAACTCAGTCATTATAATTTACCATTTACCATCATAATGTAAATGTTACGTCCGCGGCGCGATTGCGATAACGCAAACAATACTAATTGTCAACAAATGCACTTTCAAACAAAAATCACAGACTACATACTATAGAACAATTAAATTATACAATATCTAACAATTCAATATGGACAAACTGTAAATTACAGTAAAACTCACTGTAGATTACAATATTCAGTCAAAATTCACGCGTTTAAATTCAGTGCTAGTTTAGAATTACCTAATTAAGGAGTTCATGTTGAGTAGAGACTTGGCTGCCTTAGACTCCATGGGTTCTTTTTTCTTTGAAGGGTCCACCATAAAACATTTCCACAATCTGAAAAGATGTTTATTGTTGACTTTAATTGTTACCCTTATTAATAAATAAATAATGCTGGACATTTCACACAGCATCATCCGAGTCCAAAGTAAGTAGCTCTTGTGTTATGGGTACCACATGACTGATGAAAAGTATACTACTTATATACTTTTTTTTGTAAATACATACATATTATAGACTCATCTTTCATCCGTTTGTAGTTTTCGTCACATGATTTGTGACGGGGTAATATAAAGTATGAACTGAAAAGTAAGCAAAAAATTTGGCGCGTTACACATTTTTTAGATGGGTACTAGGGTTTTTGGGTTATTAGGTTATGAATTACATTTTATTTATGAATTGTATTTTATTAGAAACTTAATACATTTAATATTATTTTATGTTTTTGTTCAGAATGTAGATAATATATCAAAGAACCTAACTCAGTAAACTTCTCTATACAAAAGTAGACAGTAAACATGTGAATTAAGGTTTATAATCAAATGGGGCGAGCGCGGCAGCCCTGCGTCTTGTAACGGTGTCGCGAGTCCAGAGGTTTTACCTTATCTAAAAATACGCGTACCGCGCTAAAAGAAGTTTTAATTTCAAAAAGTATTATATCAGTCTTCTGGTTCACATAGTAAGCTATGCTAAGTTTGGGGCTGGATGATGGATGGCTGTTGTGTAGATTGTCTACTAAAATTTATTAATTAATCTATTGAAGTAATACCGCGGCGAAGATAGAGAGACGAGTTAGACGCCCATCTTAAGGATTGGCCCAGTGGCTTTAGATAGAGACGATTGGAGAAAAGGAAGGGAGACCTTTGCCCTGCAGTGGAACGTCACGGCCACTTAATAATAATCTATTGAATAACAGAACTTATTATCATAGAGAAACTAACGGATATTAGCATAGTTAGGCAAACATTAGGGCTTATTTGTACATACATTATGGTCTTAGAAAATCGCTGTTGAAAATAATGCCATCCCTTAAGATAGTGACAGAGCGAATCATCAGCAGTGTTTTCCTAGTGTTCAAGTTGGGAGGTGTTTATAAGTAAGGTCGATTGTGAATAAGCACTGTATTAAAAAGACGGATACTAGTTTAAAAATTAAATCTAACGCGGAAGGTAGGTATCTGAGGACAGAATAAAAGCAGTTCCTTTTTATTACTTGAATAGTGTGTTATACCACATACTACACGCAGAGTCTTTATTGGTTAGTTGAGTTCAAAGATATACGCACGAAAAGATTCTAAGGCGTTTTTTAATCATCGCAAGAAATAAGTTAAAAAACAAAAGAAAGTTAAGTTGTTCCTTCGATTATATTTGACAACTAGCTGTACGCGCGCAGCTTCGCCCGCGTTGTAGATTTTTCCCGGGACAAACTAATTTTCCCGAGATAAAAAGTAGCCTATGTAACCCGGGGATAGTGTAGCTTTCCAACGGTAAAATATTTTTTATAATCGGTCCAGTAGTTTTTAAGTTTATTTGCCTGGAGATTCCTGTCATGAGCATGTGTGTGTAAGTCTCACCGGAGTGTTTCATCAGCGCCGGCAGAGAGTACAGTGGTGCCGTCGGGAGACAGCGCCAGGTGCAACACTCGCGCCATGTGGCCGGTCAGCTCCGTCATTCGCGACATCAGCGGGTACTTCCATATCACCAGCTGGTTGTTGGCGTATCCGTGGCCAGAGATTAGCTCCTTGTAGTGCGTGCTCCATACTATCGAGCACACCTGAAATTCATTTTGAAACTAGTAAGTCGATGAGGCGACTTGTGTTCATGTTTTGATATTACTGCAACAATTTGTCATGGGTCTGGGCTTTCGAAACCAGTTATATTTGAATTGCATACTAAACTAGCTGTTGCCCACGGCATCGCACACGCGTGACACCTACATCAAAATTTGCATATATTGTGTCCCCAAGATATAATCTATCTTGTACCAAAATTCATCACGCTGTTAAGTCTTGTAAAGGTAACAAAGACACGGACATACACACATTCGAATTTATAATATTAGGTATGGATTAAACTAAAATAGGCCATTAAGTAGTAAACCAATTTCTTGGTCTACTCATAGCCGTGGATATTGTATTTGTAGTTTCTGATACTCAGACACTGCTTCATACGAAGAACCACTCATACATAAATAGATAATGCCGGACTTTTCACAGAGCATCATCTGTGAATCCCCCGTGTCTCTGTGTCAGCCCCAAAGCAAGCAGAGCTTGTGTTACGGGTACCACATGATTGATATACAACTAATATACTTTTTTTTGTAAATACATACGCGTTATACATAGAAACACCCAGACCAGAGACAAATACTTGCAGGTTATGCAAACATTTGTTCCGCAGCTGGAATCAACACGCAATCTTCTGCGTCTTAGGTGGGCCTTGGCCCACTGCGCCACGGAAATTTCATGTTACAGAAGTTACCGTTATTTTCAGGAATAGAATACCTGTGACTTGGTGTCAACAGTGTTGAGATTGGCTCCGGTGTTGACGTTCCATATGCGTATAGTGCGGTCGGCCGTGCCGCCGCCGGACGCGAGGATGCCGGAGCTCCACGGGCACCACGCCAGGCCCTTCACTGCGGCCAGGTGCTGACTGGACGTACAAAACAAGTAAGTCAAAACACACATATTAATACAATACAAGTGCGCCTGCACTTCGCACTATCTGTGGGGCGATTATGGAACTTTGATACTAATAGCTTTCAGTTACTATTGATGAATTGGTATTACGGATCGCTGCGATTTCTATCGGCTTCTATCGCTAGTTACAATGTGAAGTTGGTGTCAAACTATAACTCGACCAATTTACAAAGTACGATTGTGGTAGGAATCGTGTTTAGCGTACTAAGTATTTAAATACATCGTATTTGATTTATTTAATATTGCTATTGCCTATTGCTAATCGAAATTGATAGACATTGATGCCGATTACTAATCGAAACTGATAGACATTGATTGTATCAAGAGTTCCATGATCGCCCTAGTCAATAAATAAACACTTAAGTATTTATCCCCTTCCTTTTTACAAATGTTAATCTAAAAGCCATGATTGTCTTCAGACATTAACCTATACTGACACGGAAGACCTAATGGATCCTCTTAAGTAACACATGAACACACACACACACACACATACACAAACACACCCTAACCTCCCTATTTAACCTAACTACATGTATAAGTTGTCAATGATGGCAATTCGGTTGGTTCATTTATAAAATTAGGAATTGTCTAAAATATATTTAGTTAGTCATAGCATTTGTAAAACCTATTCGGTTGGTACCATCTAACTAAATTAGGAACGCTTAATTAAATTAGATAAAATTAAATAAGGATAAGTTGGTAGCAGCAGAATACCAAAGTTTCATTTTACAGTTCTAAACCTAATTTTAGGTAAAATTAGTTAGGTCGGTGCCAACAGAATTGAGGCCAATGTATAATGTTAAAACTTTGTATAATTTTCTCGGAGAAGGGCGTTGATGTCTACGACACAGTTTTACGCTTCTGCAGATGTCATCGCCTTTCAATGTTTATGTACCTCATGTTATCTGTTCCAAAGTTTATTATTATTATTAGGTACGAAGCTACAAGTACATCGGCAGGCTTACCCTGATGGGCAAATTCGTATAAAAGTGCCGCGCCAGACGTGATAGGAAGATGCACTATGTAGGTATATACCAGACCACTCAAAAAGTAATCCGAATAAAAGTTTTCAACTGAAAGGAATACAGTTCATCGTCGGATAATGCGTTAACAGCGTTCGAGAAAGCCGTAGAGGTGTCAGCGGCGGACTCGTAAGGCGTTTCGAAAATTGGTTCAGACACATGAAAATTTGTATAGAGACTGGTGGAGAGGTGTTGAAAAGATTTAATAAAAATATTTTATCCATGGTTATTTAATGAATAATTTTAGGCGATAAACTTTCGGGATTAAAAATAAACTTATTGAGACTATACTTTTACTATATTGTGTTTTTCTATTTATATGATTTACAAAAAAAACGGAAGTAAAGCATATCAGTCGTATGGTTTCCATAACACAATTTTTGCTTACTTCGGGGCTAGTTGATGCTGTCATATCTATTGTCCGAAGCGTGCCGAAAGTTGACGATATTTTAACGTCGCCATTTTAAACAAAAAATGTAATACTTCTTTGAAATCAATGCCTTTTACTGCATGAATGATTGTATGACATGACATTGAAAAAATATTTTTTGCCAGACAACGAAAAGGGGAGTTAGCAATTTCGACATAAAAATTAAATATGGTTACTATTAATAGTATCTAATATAGTTAGTAATTTGAAGAGACTGTTATTTCATTCCATATTATAATTATGTTACCTGACTTGCCTACTATGACAACCAATATAATAAGATAAATAAATGTGTAATCAGCTAGCCGCTTATCAAATTAATATAAAAACCATCAGATATGGCTTCTAGTTCTAGTCTAATTTCTTTTAATATGATATTTAAAGCATGTAATTACAACTTACTTGAATGAGTAGATATGCTGCGTTTGCGAGTAGTGCTGCCCTTGTGAGATCGGCCAGATGTTTAGCAGGTTATCATTTCCGCCCGAAGCAAGATACCTGCCATCCGGCGACCATTTCAGACCGCATATCTGGTTAAATAAAGTTTGAAGTTTGAGTTTCGAAGTAAAGAAAAAGGTTTCAAATACAGTGTGGGAATTTAAGAGAGCTGTACGACGTTTTTTTAGAAGAATGGAACTCTATTTCTCTTGCGAAATGTCAAAAACTAATAGAGTCAATGCCTCGCCGGAGTCAATGCCTCGCCGGTGTAATGCAGTAATTAAAACCCGTGGATATGCTATTAACTATTAATTTTAGTTAAAAATGTATTATATTTTCTGCGCTACATATTATGTGATTTTTTAAATGTAAGTGTCGTACAAAACAATTCCCGAGCAGTTTAATAAATCGTTCTTAATTATTTGTCCAGCTTCAGTACTATTTGAATGTTTTACTTTGGTAAAATAAATAAAATGTGAAAAAAATATTGTTTGCGATTTTATTCTTTATTCCTAAGCCACGTTGCTCTATGAATGTGGCTATTTTATAACATAACTAGTTGCTTCTCAGAAGGTACACATTTCTGTGTATGACACGATTTAAATAAAAAACTTGTATAACTTCAAATCGTTCTTAATTTCGCGTCATGATGTTTGTCCGAGATAAACTCAGAAACGACTAAACCATTTTTTATGAAATTTGGCTTACTGTGTGTAATTTGGTCAAACTTAAAAGATAAAAACTATGTATTTTTATCTCGATTATTGAGCTCATTTTTTTTATTACATATTAAAAATAAGTTCCACAACTTTCTAACAGATGGCAGTGTACGTTAACATCAACATCTTTTGCTATCTTGGTTAGTAGAGCGTTTGGTAGATGGCGTCGTGTTTCGATTTCTTTATGCTACAATCTATTCCACGTCATATGTGTATTATAAAGTTCGGTATAATATTGGTTATACGTATTAGAACTACTGAGCCACAGCAACGCGTGGCCGGTTAAGATAGTAATAAATATATATCATCTATGTACAAATATTATAAATTACCTTCTGCCCAAGCAAGAGTGATGTCTATATTAAAAGAAGCATATGATCTTACCCAAGATCAAAGTCAGAGTAAAAACAAACAATTATTCAATAAAATCACGAGGACCACTTTGGAGTAGGTGCTAGTGCCTCCTAACCCCAGTTCAAGAAGAATCCAGCAAGAAACTTGTCTGGTCTTAACACTTTTGTGAGTGGTAGGCAAATGTGAAGACCTCTGCCCAGCAGTGGCAGATGGATGGATTAAGGAAAAAAAGTTTTTTTTTAATAAAATAATTTAATGGGAATTATTACAATAATTATAAACATTAGCATACCTCTTGCGAATGTCCGTTGATAGTGGCAACAGCATGCTCTCTCTGTCGCACGTCGTGGTGTATAATGTTGCCGTCGCGCCCGCCGCTCGATACAATGTACATGTTCCAGGCTAGCGAGCCAACACGGCCTGTGTGACCGTCCATTACCTGGTATATTCAAATATGTTAAAACGATTCGTCTTTTGTTCATAAAATGTACCTAGCGTGGGGGGCAGAAGAACCATCATAGGTAGCAATACACATATTGCCCACAGGGTGGGCCTTAACTGTGTTAGCACTTTATTTTGTTTTCAGCTTTGCAAGAATATGAAGATCACAATTCTAGGACCTTCTGCAGGAGTTCCCATAGAAGTCTATGGAAACTCCTGCAGAGTTAAAAGAATTGTTCCCGGAAAGACTTATCTCGCGAAGGGGAGAGGCCCCCACGGAGCCCAGATCTCACTCCAATTGTTTATTTCCTCTAGAGCAACCTTAAATCAAAAGGTCTATGATAATAATCCGACCAAATATCACCCAGGTAATCAACGCTAGACCGAGAACGTGTCGCAGATTTTTCGAGAATTTGCAACTAAGGCTTCAAGATTGTCGAGAAGCTAAAGACAACTTAGACTTAGACAACTTTATTATTTAAGTTATAAACTTTTCCATTCATTGTAGTTTTTAAAGCGATTGTTTTGAAGATCATCATCAGTTTAAATATTACAGAAAAAAACTACAAAATACGAATTATTTTATAGCCTTAACTAAGGCTTACCCAGTATTTGTCTTGTCCCATTTGGCCAAATGTGATGGTAGAGATTTTTTCTTATCAAACTATCATGGTTATACATTATATTTTTTGCAATAACATTATTTTTTACTTCGACTTACCCTAAGCCGCTTGATCCGTTCACAGTCCCACAGTTCAACTGTAGCAGCTGAGGTGCCGACAGCAAGATGCGACCCGCCTCCTTGCATCCACCCCACAGAGGTAACACTCTCTGAGCCTTCCAAAGATAGCAGCTGTTCTATTTGACCTGTGCCTGCGTTCCAAAGGTATACTGCGTTGCCTAAAGCTACAGCTAGGATGTTGGATCCGCTCCAGTCGACTAGGTTCAAATCTGAAATGTTTTGTTGATTTGTAGTGATTAGTGACCCTTTCAAACGGTCCAGATATGCAACATAAGATTTTATCTAAAATAACAAGATTCAAAATATGGTCTTCAGCTTCTTGTGCAGATCAGTAAATATAGTCCTTAACAACCTTGCAAATGAAATAAATAAAAGAAAAGTATATACGGCTCGATAAGAGATAAAATCAATATCGAAGGCGTAGATTTGGCTCAGATGCAATTATTTATTTATAATTAATATTTTCTCTTTTTTCTGGAATTGAGAAACACTTTTACTTCACATAACTTATTTTAACGCTCGTAACGAGTCCTTCACCTTGACAATATGAAAAATATTGACAGTAATTTACGCGCGCCAATTACCACACTAGGCGAGGAAGAAAGCAGGGATGTGGGCTGGCGGGGTGCATTGGTTTCGTAACAAAACACTGCGCGTCGTTCTAACCGACCGATTTATTGTCAAAATAGGTCGTTCTAAGCATTTGGTCGCTTAAACCGTAGTCGTACGAAACGGATATGTTTTCATAGTACGTCTGTATAGAACCTAACCTGTGTTTGCATATCCGTCGCTAAAAACGATTAGCCGTTATAAACGAAGTCGTATTAGGCGAATTCTATTGTATGTGGTACCCATAACACAAGCTCTGCTTTGGGTTTAGATGATGCTGTGTGAAATGTCCGTCATTATTGTTTTTATTTTCATACATAAAAAAGCTCTTACAGTAGTCATCTAAAATGTCAGGGGCATCCAATATCCTATCCGGAGCTTGTGGTATATATCTTGAGGTGTTCTTTACTGATGATGGAACTTTAGCCTGGAAGGAAAATATCATATTTGAATACCAGGAAAAAAAGAACAGTAATAAACCTGCCTGCTTTGTTGGCTACTAAGCAACACTCAGTATGCTAGCTTTCGTTAACAGTATGCGAGTTACGTATATTACAAGTAAGCTTTACAAAGTGCTTAACAAAACAGTTTAAAGAGTATACCTGAGAATAGACTACTCGAAGTCTGTTCTGATAGCCTTCTGGGGCAGCTGGTGCTTTGCAAGTGTACTGCAGCAGACGACCTGGTTCAGTATCGGCCAGGGCTCTTCCAATGGCCTCACTGGCAGCTGACTGTCCTTGATCTTCCGTTTTTTCTTCTTCATTCTTATCGCGGTTCATCTAAAATTGTCATAAAATGTAAAAATATTTATGTAACAAATAATAATAATAATAATAATGCCGAACATTTCACACAGCATCATCTGGCCCCAAAGTAAGCAGAGCTTGTGTTATGGGTACCACATGACTGATATACTACTTAAACGCTTTTTTTTTTGTAAATAAATACATAATATTATACATAGAAACACCCAGACCCGAGACAAGTACTTGCAGATCATACAAACATTAGTCCCGTGGCGGGAATCGAACCCGCAACCTTCTGCGTCTCAGCCAGACCTTAGCCCACTGCGCCACAGAGGTCGTCAAATAACATGGGAGCACAGAATACTTATCAGTACAAGTACAGAAGGTGGAATCAACGAAAACATTTATATAAACAGTGACTCTTGCTACGAGTTTGCCTAACAGAATCGGTGCATCACTCGTAAATTTGTACCTAATGTGCAGAGTATGCCTGGCTGGTAGAACTGAATGCTTTTAAGATAGGCTTTACAATGTGTGTGTGATGGTTCTTCTTCTGATGGAAAGGATTAAAGTACGCCTCAAAGGCTCCTTTCTTGCACTTAGGTAAATGTGTGATGGTGTGTAATCAGTTAGTCAGGTTAGAGCGTTATCACACTGGCGGTTTACGAGCGTTTTCAATACGGAGCGAGTGCGCAGCGAAAACGTGGCCAATCCAATTGTACGTTGCGAACTCGCCGCGCTCAGGCGGCGAATAGGTTGCATATTCGCTGCGCACCCGCGACGTGTTCGCTGCGCACTCGCGGCGTGTTTGCTGCGCGCCCGCTCCGCTTTGAAAACGTTTGCAAACCGCCAATGTGATAAGGCCCTTAGGATTCCTATTAGCGGCGATGGGCTAATAGGAACCCTAACCTGACTAAGCTTCTACCTCCTACCACATACGGAATATGCAAAATGTGGGTAGGAGCCAAAAATAATGTTTGGGTGTGCTTTTAACTACTACCTTAGACATCCTCAAAGAACTAAGTCAAGTCATAAATATTTTTATTCAATACAATCACGAGGATCACTTGTTTCTAGTGATCCTTGTTATTGTAGTCTTACATACTAGGTGAATTTAGGTGCCAGTTCCTCATATCCCAAGTCCAAGAAGAACTGGCAAGAAACTCATCCTGGCCCTAGTGTTTTTTTGTATGATCCATATTATACTAGTATGATCCATATTAACAATCTTAACTATGAAAAACTAATACAAGATTACAGTAGTTTTTTACATTTCAAATCTGTCTGTTAACTGTCTGAGGGCAGATCAACATGTGGCCATGCATTCTTATCAATAATATAGTCAAATATACTAAAACGCGCACGTGGTGCCTACATAAAAAGTAGCCTATGTCCTTCTCCCAAGGTCCCATCTATCTCTATACCAAAATTCTTCAAAATCGGTTCAGCAGTTTAGGCGTGAAAACGTAACAAACAGACAGACAGAGTTACTTTTGCATTCCCCGCGCCCGCCGACCGCTGCCAATTAACCGGGATGAATAATACGGCCGCCAGCCGCTGTGCCTCCGCTTTTTAAATCTCTGATATCTTCTAAGATATCCATCGCAGACTTTTTTATGGATCTTTTTAAGATATAAAATTCCGTAGTACATTAATTAGATTTATCTCGTAAGGTTTAGCCAGCGTTTGCAATTTATGTGCACACAAATATGATTGTTTTGACATCACATTACGAATCTTTAAATTTTTCAGCTTTTCTGTACTATAATATGTATGTATTATACACATAAACCTTCCTCTTGAATCACTCTATTAATTGCTGAAAACTGCATTAAAATTCATTGAGACCAAGACAATGTAAAATGCCTAAAAAGATGGCAAATACTGGACCTACAGATTACAATTTTTGTAGCCCATTTACAGGCCTCTTTAGACCTGTAGGTATCTTTAATTTCATACAGCACACTTCAGTTGACCAAAGCTAGTAACTATCATGTTACCAATTTAAAGCATTACAGAGTCCCTGTATAGTAGCAATCACGAGTTAAAAAGATGTCGAAGACAAACGGATTTAGACTGCCGAGGACCACAGTTAACCATAATGTTGGGATTCATTTATAAGGTAATATAAGATAAATACATGTAAATAAGTAAAACAAAATGTACAAACTTACCATATAATGACACAAGTCATAGTTAGAATTACTTCTCGAAGGGATGAACCTGTCAGCTTTGTTTGGGGTCTTTGAAGCTTTGTTGGGAGTTGGTGTTGTGGAGCGACCTGTGGAAGCATGATTTATTAGTATTATACATAGTGTTACATACTAGGTTAGTGAAAAATATTTGAAGACAGATATGTACAGAATAATATACATTCAATAATATATAATACTTTGTGAAACAGCTGAGCTTATGCTGAGCTATCTAAGGACAATTCAAAACGATCTATAGATAGCTTGACTGACCCAGATCACTGCCAGAGGGTAGAGTCTCAAGACAATGGGGGCATTGCCACATTGAATGGCAATTGCTAATATGCTGAGCCAGATAGGGACCTGCTCTTGGATCACGCAATGTTTCTACCAAGGTTTAGCAATGTTTATTGCAATAAAGAAGTGTTAATTATTGAGAATAACCTTCAACAAATAAAAATACCAGGAGACCGCCATGATAAATCATTTATGTACCTGGAGATTTGTTTTTAGATGGAGTTTTCTTCCCTTTCTTATTTTCATTGCGAGTAGGTGTTTTATTGCTGGATAAGACGCTGTTGTTACAACTTTGATTAGCAGAAGAAACTGATAGTTTTTGCATCGACTGGTTGCACGCGCTCAGGTTCACATTCGAGTGGTTCTTGAAAGATGCACTCAATGAAGGATTCAAGTTCTCATTATTGCTCTTCTTTGGCCAACACTGCAGCGGACCTCGAGTTAAAGGTCCATCCATTGTGGCTAAACTGTTGATTTCATTCAGATAGTTGAATTGTGCCATACTTTTTCAATACGACCAGACACTGTTTTCCACTCACTAAAATTAGCTAATGTAGTCAATAAACTAGGTAAACGGAATATTCTGTTCGAAAAGTTCTTACATTAAAGTGAAATAGTTTTATTTATCCTCATTTATCTTGAAATTCGACATAAAAACAACATGCAACAGGCGGTAAGCCAAGCCAGTTGATTTGAAAAATTCGTTAATTTAAAAATGACGTCAGTCTCTGTCATGCTCATGATTGTCAAGTTTGTCAGTTATGTCATGCATAGTTTTGTTTAGAGCACGGCTGTCAGATAAACGATTGAATCGTACATCGAAATAGTGCTATGCATGAAAAGATTTTTATAGAATTTATTAGAATTTTTACAGATGTTTGAAAACCATTTAAATTATATCGATTCATTCAATTAAGGTACACTAGTTAGCAGCACAAATTCGTCAGTGACCGCAGCTAAAACGCATGCTATTGTTAAGTATAGATAATTATTGTTGGTGAATACTCTTACCTATTTTATAAGGGATTGTATTTCCTTCGAAAGTCATGACATTGTCTGGCAAAAACCAACCGATATTGCCTACTCTTTGAACCAATCAAGCAGCACTAATTATCTTCTAAAATATCTGCTTATTCAGAAAATAAATAAATAAATAGGTAATTTAAAATTTAAATTGTGTCATCATTTACTAGTCTTCTCGCTGTATATTATTATCTAAAAATATGCAAGTAAAACATTTTAATCTGTGGTGGATACATACAAGCTTAGATAATGTTGCCGGCAACCGCCAATCACCAAGTGGGGTAAATGCTACATATATTGTTGGCAGCACCGTAGTTAATGCTGCCAATTCCCAAGGCACCATCTTACGGTGAACGGTCTATATTTCTGGCCTAGGATCGAGATAATTTTAACCCCGCCTGGGATGATACATATATTTATTCCTGATAGACGATAAAGTTATCATTAAAATAGAAAGGGGAATAACGCACGTTACGCACTAGCGGTTGGGCGCAGGCGGTTCCTTTTATAGACAACGAAAGAAAAAAAAAAATACTGGATTTATCCTATACCTACCGGAAACACGCAACGAATTTGGCCAGTTCACAAATTGTTTTCAAGAACTGAAAAAGCACGAAGCTTAATTTTTCGGTACAAACTCATCGGCGGCTCGTCGCACACTGACAAAGAGTATGCAATATGCAGACTGACTGAATCGCACCGCCAGTGCGTATAAACAAGATGGCGGCCAGCGGCGATGCAGCCCGTAGCTCTCCATTCAACCGCCGTGGTTGAAATTTTATGGCGGTTAAAGGTGTTTGCCTACTACACGGAAGTCAGGCACGGAAAACAACACGAAACGCCCACTATGCCCACTGATACTAATCTACAACGTTCTAGACCAGTTTGCAACCCGTATGTAACCCGTATGTAATCTGTATGATGCCCGTATGCAACACGCACCAAAACCGGCAGGAATCGGTTTAATAACGTGCAGATACCGGTTTATTCCTGAACAACTATTAGCATTGTGTAGACGTCTTGTGGTGTAGTTTTGTAAATATTAAAATAGGTATGTCTATAAGAAATTTACCTTTTGGACAACTGGCAATGATTGCCATTATTTTGCCATCAACAAAGCAATGCGGCTACAACAACGCGTCTACTAAGTTTAGCTGCCGTTTAGTTGCCTGCGGGCAGCGGTCTAGCATCGTTGCGCGCCGTGCGCGTAACGTGTCCGTACCGATGAAATATTCTCGCCGACAAATTGTTGACGCTCCGTGCATGGCACGCGACGGTGCTGGTCGCTGAATCACGAACCGCAGCCGTAGTTTAATCGAGCCGGCGTTCACGTTGCCTTTACCTAACCGCAGCCGGAACGTAAAGGTTGTCGAGGTCTTAACCCTTCCCTTTTCTTCGGTATTGTTCTAGATGGCATTGGGCGATCTAGTCACCTTGGGCACTTTATTGCAAGAGGGGGTTGAGTTAGAAGAAGAAAATGCTGTTTTGGAGAGGGTAAAGCTCTCGGCGCAAAAACATTTGCCAGAGGGTTGGACCAATTGGCGAGTGGTTCGTTCGTCCAAAGATGAAGTGTTTGGAGAGGAAATCGATTCCCAGCTGCTGAACAAGCTTCGCTTTGCTTTGCTGACGGTGGAGCTTGTTCAAGCTTTTTTCTCTGAAGCAACTAAATCTCGGAGAAGACGTTCAAAAATATATAGATCAAGCTTCTGGACTGGGCATTCGCGAGAGCACTGATTAGGATTAAATGGGTCATCTGGTATTAGCTAACAGGATCAGCTGCCCAGACAGAGATCTTTAATAAGGCGGTAGCTTCGTTTAAGTCCTTGCTTATCTCACATGAGAAGGCCGAAAGTGTTGTCGATTGCCAGCTCAGACTCAGAGAGTAGTCGAGCTCGGAAGAGACGTGGTTCACCTGGGGAGATTCCGGTTCGCCAGAAAAGGTCGAGATTGGATCTGTTGGAACAAAAGTCAAAGTCAAAAGTCAAAAGATACTTTATTCAATACAATCACAAGGGTCAAGGATCACTTTGAAACGACTTAGGTACCTACAGGCATGGGGTCTTACCACTAACAAAAGAAAAATGGTTCAAATAAATACCAATAGATGGCATTACATGTATCGATTTGTTATTGATGTTTATGAAAAATCTAAATTAGGTCCTGATAAAAGTATTTTCCAATTTTATTAAATACTCTAAGGATGGGAAAATGAAATACAAGCTTTTTATAACAAGTTTGCTTATATTTACATAATTCTATGATTTTGTCGTTTCTTTGGTGGCAATTGTTTGTATTTCGTTGAGGTTGACACGGTTTTATTATTGAGTTTGTAGATACTAACTATTGATAGATGGCAGTATTTTCAATTACTTACCATAATAAGTAAATTTATATTCGAGTTACAAAGATAGTATTTAAAAAAATACAATTACTTTTTTCGTTGTTTTCACATTAAATTCTTTTATTATTCTAACTCAAGAGATGTTACATTAGGAAACAAAGTACCTATCAACGCATGTACCTATGTTTAAGTCGTAGGGTATAGTATTGTGTTATCTGTGTTGTCAACGTCAACTTTGTTGTCTTTGTATGACTGATTCGTTACGTTTGATTTCGTTGATCCCGAGTCGATTGCGCCTGTTTATGCTATTTCCGTGATAATAGTGAGCTGTGACCGCAAAAAATCGGACTCTGATAAGGCTTCCTACCTCGCTCGAAAGACCCTGGCACGATATTATTACGATTGACCATTGGCTATCCCCCCAGGACTTTGATTTTCTTGACGACACAGGAGGCGAAAAAGGAGCATCTTTTACAAAATGCCATCGCACTGGTGGGGAGACTGTTAACCGCGCCGACAGTGTATTGACGACCTCTGTGGCGTAGTTGGCGACAGAGGTCGTAGGAGGGGTGTTCCTATGTATAATATGTATGTATTTACAAAAAAAAAGTGTTTAAGTAGTATATCAGTCATTTGGTACCCATAACACAAGCTCTGCTTACTTTTGGGCCAGATGATGTTGTGTGAAATGTCCGGGATTATTTATTTATTTATTATTATAAAATTAGGTTTAAAAATAGTCATCATCTTCTCTCAAAGTTGTAATTGTTTTAGAAGTACACGATCTACCTATTTTAAAAGGAATTATTCGCCTGATTCGATCATGCTCGCGCGCGATCCGCAACGCGGCAAGCTGGCAACGTCGCGCGTCGCTGCATTAAAAGCTGCAATGATAGGTACCTACTTAGGTAAACAGATCGATCGCTCGATTCGCTCAGCTTTTCGACGCATAATTACCGCCATCTATTGGTTGCGAGTGTTACTAGTATGTAATAAATCCACTTCCAGACGCTAGGTGACTCTAAATATCCACCGCGCGAAACGACATCTAGCGCCTATGTAGGCGAAACCAAAATAGCCCGAAGAATAGCCCGCCTTAGGACAGTCGCGTTTCGTTGTACGGGATGAGGCATCTGTACTAGTATAGTATTATGTTATCTGTGCTAC
Source organism: Lampropteryx suffumata (assembly GCA_948098915.1). Classification (NCBI taxonomy): domain Eukaryota; kingdom Metazoa; phylum Arthropoda; class Insecta; order Lepidoptera; family Geometridae; genus Lampropteryx; species Lampropteryx suffumata. The sequence continues at coordinate 13,507,146 of OX402557.1, read as the reverse complement.
AGGTACTAGGTGAATTTAAGTCTTTATTCTTTATTCTTTATTGTACACACACATTGAACACATTTAGAAACATACTTAATAAATGGCATGTACACATGCGAGCTTAACCATAAGAAGAGTTCTGTTACAGCAAACCTTGGGAAATGAAAATATTTTAAACTAGTGGGGGTATGATGCGTACAAAAGAGAGAAAGAGAAACAGAACTGAATATATATTAAAACATACTAACAAGAAGAGAAATACACTATAAAACTGACTTAAAATGTAATTAAATAAACTAAAATAACTAGAATAATACATACATAAACTAAATATACCTATACTAACATAATAATATAATAAGTATACATATATAAATCATATATTTATTTATTTATTTATTTATAGAAGCACTTACACTATTTTTACAGGGGCCCCTAATGCAATAGTGTAAAGAAAAATAAAAGAGTTAAAATCAATTAAACAATCATAGCATTTAGACCTAGATAATATAAATAAACATGAACTTAAAAATTTAAAAGTACACATTAACATAAAATTCTTCAATTAATAACATTGAATTACATATTGACAAACCAAATGTCAAAATGTCAAAAATAATAACGTAATGTCAAATAAAATAAATAAAATAAAAATTTGTTAATCAATATACAATGTCAAATAATTTCACAATGAACATAAAAATTCTCCAATTAATAAATTCAAATTACATAAAGTCAAACCAAATAAAATATAAAAATTCGTCAATCAATATACCATGTCAAATAACTACACAATGTCAAATCTAATTATAATTATCCAGAATAAATAACAGAGTCCTGCGACATTCGCTCAGGGAGCAGTAAAAAAGATCGACACTCTCCGCTACTAGATTGAGCGTGTGGGTGGAACGCGTTAGAGGTGCCTTATTCAGGAGGTTGGTCCTTCCTCTTGGTACAGCCAATAGGGCGGGCCGCCTCCGTCGGTGCACAAACTCATCCGGCAGATTTAGCCGCAATTCCTCTAAAATGCCTGGGTTGGCGATCATCCCACGAAGTATCCTAACCAAATACAGAGCGAGCGCTGCATCTCTCCTCACCTCCAGTTTGTTGTATCCAACCATGCCTATAACAAACAAGGTTGGATACATCAACGGGAAGAACGGATAGATGCCGTAAATCTTTAAGTATAGAAATCTGGTAAATTTGTTTTGAATGCGCTCCACGTTTTGACTGTACTTGGCCTCGTGTGGTGCCCATACCGCAGCATTGAACTCTAAATGGCTTCTCACCAATGCGTCGTATAGAGTATTTACTGCTTGAATATTTGTAAAGTTGTTCGTCTGACGGAGTACAAATCCTAGGGTCTTAAATGCCTTCTTGCAGATGTTAGCCACATGTACACGGAAATGCAACTTGTCGTCGAGGCGAACCCCCAAATCCCTCACCGAATCGACTCTCTTCAACTGTGAACCCTTCAACTGGTAATTATGGTGGATTGGTGTTTTCGCTCTACTAAAAGTTATGATGGAACACTTACTGACGTTGAACTGTAGTTCGTTCATAGTAGTCCACTCTACCACTCTGTCCACGTCACGTTGAAGGCGTTTACAGTCCTCTTCGTCTTTTATCGGTAAGAGTAACTTGAGGTCATCCGCGAACAACAAGCATTTCGCATCCTTGACTACTGTCGGGAGATCGTTGACCATGATAATGAACTCTAGAGGCCCCAAATTGCTTCCCTGGCTCACTCCAGTTAAGGTAGAGTAAGGCTCCGATTTGCATCCCGCGTAGTCAACATATTGCTGCCGGTTCTTCATGCAGCTTGCGAAGAACCGCAGCAGTTTGGTGGTGCAGCCGATCGTCGCCAACTTCTGAAGCAGTATGTCATTATCGACCAAGTCGAATGCTTTTTTGAAGTCGAAGTAGGCGGCGTCGACTTGCACTCCGGCGTCGACCCGCGGTAGCATAAAGTTCTTTGAGTCAAGGAGGTTACTAGAGGTGCTACGAGCCGGCCGGAAACCGTGCTGCGCATCGGATAGCCGCGACGTCACTTACTCCTGCATGCCGCGCTGCACCGCCGACTCGAAGACCTTCGCCGCCGTCGACAGAATGGCCACTGGTCTGAATTCGGTCACATCTGCTCCGGAGCCTTTAGGTATAGGAATAACTCTTGTTATCTTCCATCGTTCTGGAAAATGCGACTCCTCTAGGCAACGATTATAAATATAAGCGAGTGGCTCGGCCAGAGACATCCGACAGTCTCTCATAATATAGACCGGGATCCCGTCCGGACCTGCGGATCGCTTCGGCTTGAGCCTCGCCAACGCCGCGCGCACCTTGGCCAGAGCCAGGCGCGGCACGTGCACACGCGCGGCACTGGCGTGACTCATCGCCTCCGCCGCTGCCACGTCCAGGTGAGCAACCGAAGTGCCGTAAACCGAATGAAAGTACTTTGCGAATTCCGTTGCGCATTCTGTTTCTGTCAGAGTACTTCCATTCAGGGAGATTTGCTTTCGGTTCACGGCCCCTCGCTTTGCCCTCACATAATTCCAAAACGATTTCGGATCCTCGAAATATAACGATTCGGATATATTTATATACATTCATAATACATAAATAATATATTAATATAAAAATTACAAGGAGAGAAAATGCTGAGAGAATTCCACAATTTCACAGAGTGGACCGTGAATGATCCACCATACCGACTAGAGGAGTGAGGAGGAATTTTCTGAATAAGAGATTTTGCTGTTCTACAGGGATCACCACGAGGAACAAGGAAATCGAAACGTTCACAAAGATAAGAAGGAGAGAGGGGGTTGTTTAGAATATTATAAGGAAGAGATAGAACATGCAGATAACGCCGACGACGAATAGGAAGCCATTTTAATTGGGCTCTGAACATTGAGACGTGATCAAACTTGCGCAGTCCAAATATGAATGGGATACACAAGTTTTGAAGACGTTCCAATTTATTAATGTACTCCTCCGTGGCGTCTATGAAACAGGAGTCAGCATAGTCAATTAGTGGTACTAAGAGAGATTGAGCTAGGATAATTTTGGTCTCATAGGGCAAAAACTTCTGGAATCGCTTGAGCGATTGGAAAGAGAAATGAACTTTTTTGCTGATTCCATTAATGTAATTAACCCATGACAACTGAGAATCAAAGATTACACGTAGGTTTTTAGCGATGGCAGTGAAAGAAATGGGACAGTTTGCGTACAAAAGTGGAGGAGTGGAAGATTTATTTAACAAATTCAGCATGTAAGGGGTACCAATAATTAAAGCCTGAGATTTAGTTGGATTTACCAGAAGACCAAAAGCCTTTGCTCATGCGTGGATGTTATTGAGATCAGCGTTTATTTGATTAATATCAACAGAGACTTCGTTAACTTAAAAATGGTTATAAATTTGCAAGTCATCGGCGTACAGGTCATAGTTAGAGGAAATTACTTGAGTGATAGCATTAATAAAGATTGAGAAGAAGAGGAGAGGAGAGAGAACACCTTCTTGAGGTACGCCCGCAGTGACACCACACCAGTCAGAGAAAGACTCTTCAGATCGTACACACTGCGAGCGACCTGAAAGATAAGAGTCAAACCAAGAGATTGCCACGGGGGAGACACCAAGAGAGGAAAGGATGTAGAGAAGAATGTCAAATTAAATGCACTGCTGGAATCAAGAAGGACTAATACAGAGAGAAGCTGATTATCCATGGCCCACCGAATATCATCAGATACCTTGATCAGGGCACTGACAGTACTGTGGCCAGGACGGGAACCAGATTGGAAGGTACATAAAAGATTGTTTTTTTGAAGGAAGTAAGAGAATTGCTTATGTAGGTACAACATGCTCCAGGATTTTAGATACAACGGATAAGATGGATATGGGTCTAAATTGGGATGCAGTGGAAGGATTGGAGGTTTTAGGCAAAGGTATAATAAAAGCTTTTTTCCATGTGGATGGGTATGAGCTTGTTACGAGAGAAAAGTTAATAATGTGAGTGATTGCAGAAACAAGTTCAGGACACAGGATTTTCAGCATATGAACATGGATGCCATCTACACCAACAGCCTTAGTAGAAATGGATTGAATAAACTTTAATACTTCCCCTTCAGTAACCTCCAAAAAGCTAAATTCAGTACAATTGGGTGCCAATTCATCCTAACCAAAGCCCGAGAAGAATTGGGCAGAAACTCGTCTTGGTCCTAGCGCTTTTTTATATGATCCATCTTATAACTACCTTAACTACGAAATAATAATACAAGAGAGTTTATACATTTCAAGTGTGTCGGTTAACTGTATGACGGCAGAGCGACATGAGGCCATGCGTTCTTATCAATAATATAGTCATTTATATTCAAATAAGCTTTCTTCAAAAGACTACCTTTTATGTATGCTTTAAATTTCTTAATAGTTAGTTTAGTAGCATTTTTAGGAAGTTTATTATAGAAGCGCACCATGTTCCCCATAAAGGACTTATTAACTTTTTCTAGTCGAAACCTAGGGATGTATAATTTATGTCTATTCCTAGTGTTGATTCTATGAAGATCACTATTTTGCTGAATCCTATCTCTATTTTTGTGTGGTGTATAACAAGTTTTCTTATTATATTGTGAAGCAATTGTGAGAATATTAATTTCTCAGTATGAATTGTTTGCTTTTACTTTTGTTTTTTATCTAACTATTATACCTACTATAAGTTATAAGCAAGTTGAATATAAAATGTGGATACAAATTGGTTTAAGTACGGCATATCTACACGTTCGTTAGAAGAAACTAAATTAATAACTGTGAATCCTACATTACCATAATTAATAAATGTGCAACATGATAGCTCCACTTTAGTCATAAGATCTTGTACAACATGAACGCAAAAAAAATGTTGATCTTTGAAATATAATTAATAATTATTATATTTAAGCCAATAACATTTTATTGTACGAGTTTTAATACATTTTTCAGGTATTAATGATAATGACCTAGATAAATCTATAGGTAAGGAAATAAATTCCTATAATCAATTACTAACATATGTATATGTCGGCGCAGACAATAATCAACAACGTGCGGGCATCTACCTGCCCCGACCAAAACAAGCTACAGTGAGTCACCCAACCGGTGCACGCCGCCCGATGCTTCCCACTGCTACCTGCCGGCTAGTATAAAATCGGCTGTTTGACCCTCCAGAGCTCAGAGGCGAGCAAGTCACCGTACGACGCGGACGGAACGCTCCTGCGTATTAAATTACGCTTTGAGTTCTATTTGGAATTGAATTTGATCATATTTGTACTATTGATAATTTATTTTTTTGATTGCATTTAATTGATTTTATTATTAATGTTTATTTTATAATTTGTTAAAAGTTATTACGTTGCATTTTACAGATACTCTTTTAATCATAGCTCTAGTATGAACACTAGCGCTCCAACATCAGAAGATGGGACACCACGTGACGAGAACCGCTAGAATGAAGTCATTCAGGTTATGGCAAATACATTTAAGGCTGCAATGAACGACATGATGGCTCAATTATCATACGATCATCGTACTACTATGACAGAAATGATGAGTATCATGAAATCTGAAAACAGCAAGCGTGTACGCATTTCAGACGTTTACTTTCCAGCTTACGATCCAGATTCTGGATCTCTAATGTCAGAGACTGGGTTGATCTCATTTCACGTACTCAAGCTGAATATGGACTTCGAGATCATGAAGTACGACTCAAAGCCGCTAGCGTACTAAACGGACGCGCAAAAATATGGGCTGACAGTAGCCTTCTCAGAACGACCACTTGGACTGAGATGCGCGACGACATGCTACTGACGTTCGAGCCAGAATCAAGGTATTTTGCTGACGTCTTACGCTTCAGGACTTATACTCTTGATGATGCAGACAATGTTCAAGATTACATTTCTAGTTTTTAGCGAATGTTTAAGAGGATTGATAGGCCTAATCCAACGGAGCAAGACGCTGTAGAATTTGTCATTGTAAGTATTACTGATGAACGAATACGCACAGAACTTTTGAACAGCAAATCAAGTTCTGTACCTGAGTTAATTGCAATTGCAAAGACTATGCGTAAGCGAAAGAACGTACAATCAAAATAAATCGAAAACCCTAAACGATCACGTCTTGAACTAAATCAAAGCAGACCCAGTCTTACATGTTATGTCTGCGGCAAAACTGGACACTTTGCTAAACATTGCTCAGAGAACGCATTTCAACGAGGAAATACTTTGGCAACAGCATCGTCATCAGCTACTTCTACAGCAAAGTACACACCTAAACCAACTGTTAAATAATGTTCTTACTGTAAAGGTACACGGCACAATATCGAAACGTGCTTTAAAAGAATTGCTGATGAACAGCGCAGTTAAATCAACCTTTGCCAGATCAATGAAACCTATTCATCTAACACCATGAAAATTCAAATAAAAATAGTGTGTGAGTGTGCTCATGGAGCCCTACAACTTACCATCAACTATACAATATCAAAATCAACTGGAAAAACTCCAATAGAACTGCTTACAGGCAAGAATGGATGCGTTCCCCCAGAACTAATTTCGATAATCGACGAGGAAAATGAAAGGATCGAGCCTGAATCTTTAAGGAAAGTTGTGTTTGCAAGGATGACCGAGCAATCGAACAAATCTAAAGCAAGATTCGATAGTACTAAAACAAAAGTTAAGAGATTTGAGAAAGGACAGTACGTTTTGGTAAAAGAATTTATTCGACTTGGAACTAAGCCTAGCCAAAAGTTTGTAGGCCCTTATGAAGTAAAAAAAATGAGTATTGCGTAATGATCGATATCAGGTTAAGAACATTACAGGCCGCGAACGACCAAGAAAAGTTGCTCATGAAAATTTGCGAGCAGCCCCAGATTTTGGAAAACAAAATGAAACGGCCATGTCGGCGGAATAATCTGATCGGGAAACGGCAAAAGAAATAGAGGACACTGAATCAGCGATATCTTAAAAACAAATCTTATTTTATTATTATATTTTTTATAAAAGTTGTAACAGGTGTCGAGGCCATGCTAAGAACACCAGTGTCGAGGCTCGGTTGTTTCTAATGTAAAAGTTATAGCAGGTGTCGAGGCCATGCTAAGAACACCAGTGTCGAGGCTCGGTTGTTTCTGATGTAAAAGTTATAGCAGGCGTCGAGGCTATGCTAAGAACACCAGTGTCGAGGCTTGGTTGTTTCTGATGTAAAAGTTATAGCAGGTGTCGAGGCCATGCTAAGAACACTAGTGTCGAGGCTTAGTTGTTCTTATAATTTCTTATAACCTAAGAAAATGTCTGGCAACGAGGCTAATAGACACCGTCGTCGAGAACTATGTGTTCTGTTGTATTTGATTGTTTCGAGTAGGATGTTGCATTTGTATTATTACAGAGTAATTGACGCAGAGACGCGTCAGATGCAGTATGGCCGTGTCGGCGCAGACAATAATCAACAACGTGCGGGCATCTACCTGCCCCGACCAAAACAAGCTACAGTGAGTCACCCAACCGGTGCACGCCGCCCGATGCTTCCCACTGCTACCTGCCGGCTAGTATAAAATCGGCTGTTTGACCCTCCAGAGCTCAGAGGCGAGCAAGTCACCGTACGACGCGGACGGAACGCTCCTGCGTATTAAATTACGCTTTGAGTTCTATTTGGAATTGAATTTGATCATATTTGTACTATTGATAATTTATTTTTTTGATTGCATTTAATTGATTTTATTATTAATGTTTATTTTATAATTTGTTAAAAGTTATTACGTTGCATTTTACAGATACTCTTTTAATCATAGCTCTAGTATGAACACTAGCGCTCCAACATATATACCTGACATATGTATTACTAACTTATCTATATGGTACCTGAATATATTTGATTAGAAACCGCACATACTTGGGTACCTAGGGAAGGAAATCGAACCAAAATAAAACATCATAAGAAAAAATTAAGAAAGTGTATATTGAATTGATCATACAAATAAAAATTACGTACTTAAACTTAAAACATTGCTCTCACTCAACACGATGCTAATAAAGTACATTCAAATAGGCATTGAGTATTGCAATAACAATTTTAGGATAATATTTAGCTAACAAAATTAAAAATGCAGTTTGAACACTACCTACAAGTACAATACCTACTTTTATTATCAATAGGTTATAACAGCAACATTAATTATTATTAAAAAAATTACAAAACCGTGAATCAGTCCTCAGTTTAATTATCTAGAAAGTCTTAAAAATATTGCGAAGATTGAAACTTTGATCACTTGATTTAATACAGCAAACTTATTTCACAAACTTTTCTGAGATGTATTAAACTATACATATACTATACATTCTGAGAAATACAGGTTTAACAGTATACACACATATTTATAATGACTTGCTGAAATATACACGTACACAAAATACTGTGTACGAATACCAGTTACACTGAGATCCATGGATCGATCAATACTCGGCATTAAACATATCGATCGAGTTGCAAACACTTCTTAAAGAATCTGTAGACGCAGTAAAATCAATGACGTCGGGAACTGGATAATGGAATTCAAATGGAGCTGTGCAAGGCAGGTGACAAGTGGAGTAAGGCAATCACTGAATAATAATAATAATGCCGGGCATTTCACACAGCATCATCTGGCCCCAAAATAAACAGAGCTTGTGTTATGACCACATGACTGATATATTACTTAAATCCTTTTTTTATTGGGTTGAAGAAATGGCTATAGGAACGTCGGTTGTCCTTTGGCAAGTTGAGTTGACGATATAGTTTAGGATAAGGACGAGTTTCTTGCTAATTCTTCTCGGTCTTGGGTCGGAATATGGAATTAGGAATTGGCACCTAAATTCACCTAATATGTAAGAAGTTTCATAGTGATCCTTGTGATTGTATTGAATAAAAACATATTTGAATGTTGAATTTGAGTTTAAATCGCGGGCCGCGTAAGGACTGGATTAGCATAGGATCGCGGAGGATGGTACAATCTTAGGGTTGCCTAACCAGCCGGAAAATAATTCATATTTTGTCAATGAAGGCACCGACACTGTTTCGATTCATCTTCAATAGGATATGTTTGATCCGCGGTCCGCTTGTTGCCGCTCGCGTTCGCGATTACGGATGACCCATTCGATAAAATATATAAAAAACTCGTTTTTCTCAATATGTATGGCAAACTAATTATTTCTAATATTAACTAGCACCATCAATATACTTATATATTTAACCACAAGTAAATATTGTATGACAAAATGATTTGTATGTACTGTTCATGCTTTAACTTCATTCTTTTGATTTCAATAGTCAATATGGGTGATATTATAATTTAAAATTATTTAGTTTTCGACACATTTAATGTCGGCTATGTACTTATTTTATTTATGGGCGGTTATGGAAATCTGATAATAGCATTCAGTTTTTTAAGTGATAACTTCTTATGAGAGGGTAAACCGCTCCGTTACGTAACGCGTTAAGGCGCCAGTCTGTCTGGCTTCCCTTTCTCTCACGCATACGGCAGCGGTAGGCAGGCTCCTCCTCTCTCACTCTAACCCACAGCGTTAGTTAGATTAGATTAAGTTATCACTTCTGACGAGCGTCCCGATTTTTATTGATGAATTGGTATAACGGAAGGTTGACAGTATGTGTTAATCAACACACATACTGTCATAGGAATTGAAACCATACGTACGTATACGTAATACCAATCCATGAAATATGACTATTTTCCTTCTTCTGAACACTAGTTCTTTTGAACCAGTGTTTTTAAGTTCAACGACATGCCGGTTTCCTCACGATGCCTAACTAATAGAAACTGATAGACATTGATTGTATCTAGAGTTCCATAATCGCCATGCCTATGACCTTAATTCAAATAGATACAAAATGGCACTAATATTGGCAATTTTTTATAATTTAAGTATATCGTGCATTAAAATGAAATCTAAAAATATTTTACTTATACCATACCAATATTTACCTTTTGTTCGAATAAAGAGATTATCAATTAAGCATTTATTATTTATATAAAAACGTAAAATTATCAGTACAATTTTTGTTTCAGTGGATACGTATCTATAATTTCAATCTATATAATTTCGTATCGCTACTTCATTAATTAAAAGTATTTTTTTTATAAATTGTGCTTTTTTAACTAGTTATTTACTTAAAATCACATCAAAATGAGCAAAACCTTCGTTGCTGGTTTAAATATTTCGTTATTACTTATACAATTTAATTTACATATTCCCTACTATATTATTAGGAATTAAATACAATCAGTTCAAATATTCTCTTAGTTGAACTTTTTCTATAGTCTTGATAAGAATTTGGAATGTTATTTTTTCTTTTACATGTTTTTATTGTAGAATATAATAATGATGAAGTGTCTTACTGAAGATAGGTTTTTGAGTTTACTGTCTATTGAAAAATCTGTGCTACACAAATTTAATAATATTATTATTTCTAAATAACACCATTACTGACATGATACTTTTTTTAATCATGCTGTTTATAAAAATAGCAGCTATAACTATTATCACATAATAATTCAAAATACAATAGCTGAATTTCTACATGATATATTATATTAGTTCTAGCACAAACTTCTAAGATAAATCAGAATTTTATGACAAAATAATACATAAATTAATCTCAAATAACAATGTATAATCTCTCTTTTTAACTAACTCTATTTTTTCAAAACTCTACCAGTTTTTTAAATCTATTAGAAAAAAGCTTAACAAAGCACATGCCGAATTTTTGAACGAATAGACATAAATTGTCGACATCAATTTCAACATCCAGGTGGTTTAGAGAGAGTTCATTAGTATCATTTTTATTGGTAATGCAACGGATAGTGGTTTGGTTGGAGAATGGGTTTCGGATATTACATTGCCTGGAAGAGATCGCTTTTAGCGATAAGGCCGCTGTACAACTTTATTGCTTATTGTTTTTTTTTGTATGTTCTCTATGTGTACAATACAGGGTTAATCTATCTATTAGACTGCGTAGGCTTTAGTGCGTTACTTTGTGCAAATTTGACGTTGCATAGATTTTTTGCCGAGATGACATAAATGAAAAAGCCTGATGGAACGGTTAGGATAGGATAGGTTATCGAACAATCACAATATATCCGCTGCATCTCCAATGTTTATTCTAATATTTACATAGTATAAATGCACTTGGCAGTGGTCGATGCAGACTCTGTATGTATTTTAATCTATTATATAGTAGTATTTAATCTCAGAGTTTATATAAACCTTTAAATTATTAGAAATAATGTCATGAATGCATCAAAAAACTAACGAAAAATATTATATAAACGTACGTGAACAATGCACACAACAACATCTAGCCCCAAATTAAGCATAGTATTATGGTGACCAGATGACTGAATACATACATATGATACCTTATACCAGAAAGTACAACATGTGTCCTGGGAGGGAATCGAAATCCCTACCTACAGCGCAGAAGGCAGAGCTACTTCCAACTGAGCTGACAGGCCAGTTATTATTATAACATTGATATATAGCACCATTTCACCGATGTATAAACATTATCTCAAAATAAACTTAGATAAGGCGCTTCATAACTAATTAATTGTTCATTAAAATACATGATAAATAAAATAAAATGTCAAAATGATATAAAATAGGATTTGAGACACCTTTTCATACATACTATATGGAAATTGATACTCGTAGGTATACATATAAAAAGCACAAAACTTACCTAGTAAATGCCTGTGCTACGTACATTGTTTTTTTATAACATTCATAATGTGGATATGTCCGGGGTTGTCAACAGTGACAAAGCAGGAATATTTATCGTCGTGGCAGAGCCGCTTCGAGTTCATACCTGTCAGTTTAATGCACGCCAGGATTTCTTTCCGCTTCGATCCTTGTTTATATCTGAAAAAAAAAAAGTGATTATTATTTTAAAAAGATTATTAAAATTTAATATAAATAGCTCTCGGACTTTAAGGCTAAGGCAAAAATACAACATCGTTGACAACACTTGGTCACGGTTATGGCCAAAAGAACATCTATCCAGGTCGTAGAACAATGATAAAATTAACGATTTTAACTCGCAATTTAAGCTCTCATGGCATAGCTAACTGAATTGTTCTTGTCAGATCACAGAAATTAAGCAACGCTGTGAGCGGTATCTAGATCGGTGACCGCAGTGTCATAAGTTTTTAGCCTATGAGTCATTTCACCATTTTCAATAATATGGCGAAATGCCTCCGGCGGGTTGTACTTGCATTGTTAGAAAATAAAGTCTACCAAGACCTATGTTATATAACAGCAATGGCGGCTTCTACTTGCATTGTTAGAAAATAAAGTCTATCAAGACCTGTTATATAACAGCAACGGCGGCATGTACTTGCATTGTAAGAAAATAAAGTCTAGCAAGACCTATGTTATATAACAGCAATGGCGGCTTGTACTTGTATTGTAAGAAAATAAAGTCTACCAAGACCTATGTTATATAACAGCAATGGCGGCTTGTACTTGCATTGTTAGAAAGTAAAGTCTACCAAGACCTATGTTATATAACAGTATAACGTTTGGAGTACCAACGCCGGAAAATTTTCACTAAAAACGATCACGGGCGACAAGCTTGTCCCGTCTCCAAAAAACTATTATTTTGGCATCGCACTTGTGTAGGTAATAATTCGCTTTATATTCGATTAATCTTAGTTTTAAACGTCCTGAAAAATTGGATCCCGGTTATCTTCGGTATGGAGGGCGCTGGTACTTGCGACACAGTATTTGTACTTCTGTGGGTCTCATCGTTATTCAAATTGTTACTGTACTTTTTATTAGGTTTCAAATAAAGATATTTTGATTTGATATGTTATTTATTTTATTATCTGTTGTTTAACTTTTGTCTGTTAGCTTTGTTTATTTCTTCTAATTTAGATAAAGTTTTTATGTTCGCTAAACAAAATAGGTCCTAGTGGAAGACCGGTTTGTGGACTCTGCAATCCTATGCAAACCGGTTGCTGAGTTAGGGCCCATTTTGCAGCAACCATTAATTATGTTAGTATGTATGGGTTATTTTATTTGTCTATTTTATTGTATTTGTCTACTGGGTCTGGGTGTTTTTATGTACAATATGTATATATTTACAAAATAAAAAAAAATCGGGATGCACTCCGGGAGTGCCGACAGAAGTGAAAACTTATTTTGGCGCGTTAGAGTTTAGTAATAAATCACTTCAAAATCAGTAATTATGGCGACTGCCAATCAAATACTGAACGAACACAGATGATGCAATATTTTTTGTTCAGAATAAACTTCTTCATACAAAAGAAGACTGTAAACATGTGAGTTAAGGTTTATAATCAAATGGGGCGAGCGCGGCAGCCGGCTGCGTCTCGCCCCAGACGGTAACGGTGTCACGAATCCAGAGGTTTTATCTCATCTAAAAATATGCGTACCGCGCTAAAAGAAGTTCTCACTTAAAAAAAAGTATAATAAGTAGTACATCAGTCATGTGGGTACCCATAACACAAGCTCTGCTTACTTTGGGGCCAGATGATGCTGTGTGAAATGTCCGGGATTATTTATTTATTTATTTTACTGTGTGTTGCATATGAAAAAAATCTATTCATATCATGCGGAGGGAAAAAATCATGTTACAAGAAGGGAGATTTCCTACACATTTGGTAATTGGTAAGATGTACGATATAATAGCTTATTTTAGGCTTACCTAGAGGTCGCAGTCTAATGCGACCTCTAGGTAAGCCTAAGAAAAGATGGATGGACTGTGTGAAACCATGGACCATGTGGACTAATATCATCATATGGGTAAGATAGGACTACTAAGATGACGCATAATAAGCGATAGTGGAAGAAACTGACCAATTGTGCCGACCCCACCTATTAGGATAATGGCGGTTAATGAGCGAAAATTGTTAATAACCATGATCTACCTAGTTTCAAAAGTTAAAACAAAAGAATGTTAGTCTGTGGTAGGACTCACGTCTTAGACTTCCATAAAGCCTTCCAGCAATGTTGGTTAAGAAGACCTTCCGCAAAGAAGAAGTTGGTTGGACTGCCGCTGCTGCTTGCGTTGGTTTCGTCCGAGGACACTTCCATTCTGCTCTCGTGAGGGCTTGCCAGCGGTGTCATTGCGTTCAGATTAGTCCTGTATCAATGAACAAGTAATAATAATTATAATAAATGTTTATTGACATAAATTTAAAGTACTTAAAGACATTCTATGAAATCTTTGACTCCTAAGCTAGGTACAAAAGACCTGTGTTACGGAAGTCAAGTGTCAGTGAACAATATAAGTGCCATATACGTTCTTGTTTTGATCCATTACATGCAAACAATCAATCAATCAAAACATTATTGGGCTAAGATCAGTCTGAGACGCAGAAGGTTTCGGGTTCGATTCCCTTTTGCGGGACAAATGTTTGTATGATCTTTTGTTAGCGTTTAGCCTGGAGGGTAGCCTGGGCCTGACCACGCAAAGTAAAATCTATACTAACCTGCCGCCTCTATTTCCCATGGCCCCCATTCTCATAGCACACGTGATGTCCCACCAGACGATCTCAGCAGCCATAGTCACCAATACAAGCGGCGGTTGGTCATCGGCCGGTAAGTTCGGAGTGCCAAACTGGCCTGAAGTACGGTACACTTTAGATGGCATGGGGGAGAATGAACATGACTGCACTTTGCTTTTGTGGTGACGGAGTAGACTTATTTGTCGTTGTGCTTTGACGTTCCAAATCTGTGGAAGAGACTTTGTTAGCAGAATCTATGTGGCGTAGTCGGGAGGATCTTGACAAATAAATAAATAAAATGCATTTTACGCTTGACCTATTTCATGAACACAAAATTTACATTCTTGATAACGAAAAGGAGTGTGCGATCTCGACTTAAAAATTAAATAAAAATATAAATTAAATTAAATTATTTAATATATGTACTAATAGGTATTAGTAATATTATATTATATTAAATAATTTATTGATACTATTCCGATGCCGATTTCCGATTATCTTTTATCGTTATCTTTTATGATTATAATGTTGTATTATAAATAAATAAATATTTGTGGACATTTACATTTATTTTTGGATAGACATACTACATACCATTATATAATGATTCAATATTACATCACTATTATACGTACTTATACATTTATTCATTTATTTATTTTTTTATTTCATTTTATTTTATTTTAAATTCCCTCTTTTCAATTAAATAAATATTTATTGCATTACTATCATATTATTCCTATATATTGTTAACTCAACCCGTCATCCGAAAAATGGTATTATGTAAACTCGTACTTTGGTTTCCTCGATACAGGCGTCGCCTAGTGAGGAAATCACCAGATACCTCAAAAACTGTAACGATTTGTCTGCAAACTACATGGGTTTTTTTTCGAGTTAATATTATTCTTAGATAAAATGTTAGTTTTAGTTAAGCTTTTGTATGTTTTGCTGTAATAAATATATTTTTCATTTTCATTTTTCATTTGACACTTTTTATAGGAACCAGGCGACTGATAGTTGCAAACAAAAAACTTCCTGCTTATTAAGTTATACGGTTAATGTTTATTTATTTCTCATAAGATTTACAAAATTATTATGTATTTTAATAGTTATGTACCAGTTAATTAACTAATTTAATTCTCATTATAAGTGAACTGTGTTTTTTGTTCTTATGAGAATAAAGTCTTTAAACCAAAGTTAATGGTATTTTCGTATCGTAGTTTTGTCGTAGTTTCGTACGTTCGTATAATCTATATGGCGTAGCCGGTAGGATCTAGATGGGTTTGGTGTGTACTCACCACAATATTGCCTGAGCTGAGGCCCATAGCCAGAATACTGCCATCAGCAGTGAGGTCACACGAGGTTATCTCATTGTTGATTTGCATTTCTTGTATTAGATTCAGCTCGATCTGAGATCCCTCCTTCAGTTGAAACGTCTGAAAAAACCAGAATGACAAATTAATTATTTGTCACTGGTCTGGGTATTATTATATGTACAATATGCATGTATGTATTTACAAAAAAAATATATATAAGTAGTATATCAGTCATGCGGTACCCATAACACAAGCTTTGCATACATTTGGGGCTAGTTATGCTAAGTGAAATATCCGACATTATTATTATTAAAAATTACTTTCGGTAATTTTTTTCCTCACCAGTGTAACTTAAGTTACTTTCCCACACTACTAAACATCGATATTGAATGTCCGCTATTGATTTTATAAGAAAAAGAATCAAAGTCACCGACATAGCACTCAAAATAGCATATTTCAAAAATTGCAGTTGAAGTGGCAATGGGCAGACCATAAAGCTCGCAGAACTATAACCGTTGGGGAGTAAATGTTTTCGAATGGCGACTAAGGACAGGAAAACGGAGTGTAGGACGACCCCCCACCCGCTGGACTGACGAGATTGTAAAGATCGCAGGAAGTCGGTGGATGGAGAGGGCTCAAAATCGTTCTTCCTGGAAATCAGTTGGGGAGGCCTATGTCCAGCAGTGGACTTCCTAAAGGCTGATATGATGATGATGGTGATGATTGATTTTATAAAAATTAATTGCGTCTTTTTTTTTTTAAATGCGTATATACTATCTGCCCTACTATTTTTGTCAAAGAATAGAAATGGCAACAGATTTAAACAACACATTACGTAGACCCATAGTTTGTGAGTTAGAATACACTATAGGCAATATACTTTTATGTTGGTAAGTACCAAGCGTGCAAAGCCTGGCGCAGAAGTTTTTAATTACATATTATACCAGGCATTTCGTATTTAAAAGTTCCTAGTTTTTTTCTGACATACCTGAAACGCCATATTCCTTCCATCACAAATAACCAGTACATTTCTCTTATATGCTGCACACTTCACATTAACATCAGTCTGCCTCGCGTGCAGAATACACGATAACTTCAGATCCTTATCCCAAAGTTTTATAGCAGCGTTGTTCTCAACTGTTACAAGGTTATGTTCTGGTACAAAGAAGCAATCAACCAATCCACTGCCTTTACAGATTGCCTTTGCCTCTTTAGTATCGTTAGGGAATAAGCGGTCTTTATACTCGAGGCTAATGTCGCTCGATGAATCGGACATACCGTCTGATTGGCTGGTTTTTTTCTTTACGCCTGTAAATAAAATAGCACATAAAGCTTAGTCATGCAGTGCGTGAAACATTCGATTTTAAATCTTATATCAATGATATAAAAGCCACCAGAGGAATTTTCGTATATTCCATAAAGAAACTTAGTTTCTTTACAGCCGCGACAAATGTTTTCTCTATTTCGTTCATGGCATGGGTCATAATGATGTCAATTTTGCCAATGTCAAGTGAAGACGTCACAAATTCGTATGTTATTTTATTTAAAATGTTGATAATACGGATTATTTTTGCTTGCATCAATTCAAAATTCAATATAACTTTATTCAATAATCACAAGGACCACTTTGAATTGTCTTCTTACATGCTAGTGAATCTAGGTGCCGGTTCCTCCTAACCCCAGTTCAAGAAGAATCCGGCAAGATATTTGTTTGGTCATAACACTTTTTTGTATGATCCTTGACAATTTTGTTACGGATGCCGAGTCAAGTTGGAGTAGATTCATCCCAAGCTTTTTTGTCATCTAAATAATCAGATATTTTATAATGTGCTTTAATCGACAGTTTCTGTTTAATTACGTTTTTAAATTTGCCAATCGACAAATTTAACACGTCGCTTGGGTCCATGTTATAGGAGCGTACACATTGCCCTATAAAATACTAAAAGACTTATTAACTTTAGCGAGCCTAACAGTGGGAACAGCGAGTTTATCTTTATTTCTAGTGTTATACTATAATTATCGCAATTTTTTTTAATAAATGATCTTTTGAAATCATTTTTGTGCACATACATTAAATTTTCGTGTATATACTGACAAGGCACTGTCATAATATTAATTTCTTTAAACTTATTTCTAAGTAATTCTCTGGGGCCCATGTTATAAATTGCATTATAATTGCAATCACAAAGCAACACCAAAGTTCTATTTCAAATATTCACACCAGAGTAAAAAACTCTAGCTTTTTTTTTAAAATCACAAAAAGATACTAATAACACCAGAAAAAAGTCGAGAAAAATAAATAATACAATGCGCAATGTTTGCTTTGCAAGACGAAATTATTTTAAAAATGTGTTTTTTTTAGTTTTCTCGACTACTTGTACTAGTAGAGAAACTGTCATTTAGCCCATATGCTATTATGTCACATACATAATGTATTTGTTTTGACATTTCTCCGTGGAGATATCCCTTGTCCCGGCTGCCATGCTAGCCCGAACAAACATCTACATTCATCACACAAATGTTGGTCCTGAGATGGAATAGCCAAGACTACAGCGCAGAAGGCAGAGCTACTAACAACTAAACTGTGAGCTAGCGACGATCGACTGCAATTTTGTGTCTATATTATTACAAAAAAACTACATGACATTGGCAAATTTCTCATCGAATCATATGCCGTTATTGGAAGAAAAGAAGTTAGTATTAGGGTTTCTTTACCTCTGTTGGATGTTTACTATGTATTATTTTTGGAAGATCCATTACCTTGTATATCATTAAGTATCTCCTGCGACCCAAGGTACATATTCCCTTGCTGCAACATATCCGTCTTCCAACTACCGTCAGTCCGGACTCTATACGTCATTATACACAGATTCTTACCCGCTACCATTAACAGATTAGTGTGAACAAATTTCATGTACTGCACTGGACTGTATATATCCATAATAGTGATGACCTCTTTAGTTCGCAGTGTGTATCGTTTAACGTTGCCTGATTGGAGGCCGTATATAATGTGTTGATTGCACGGCGTTATTTTTACAACAGTGATGTAATCTTCGACACTTTCCACTATTTCTGCCAGAAGTTTGCGTCCGCGCATTACCTGATTGAGAAAAGATGTATTTAAAAACATGCTCGCGACTGTAACCGGCTATATTTATTATAGATGACGACGACGACGACGAGCTCTGTGGGGCAGTGGACTAAGGTCCGGCTGAGACGCAGAAGGTTTCGATACCGCCGATATTCGATACCGCAGCGGGACAAATGTTTGTATTATCTGCAAGTATTTGTCTCGGGTCTGGTTGTTTCTATAAATAATATGTATGCATTTACAAGAAAAACAAGTAAAGTAGTGTATCAGTCATGTGGTACCCATAACACAAGCTCTGCTTACTTTGGTGCTTGATAATGCTGTGTGAAATGTCCGGCATAATTTATCATTATTTATATATATATATATATATATATTTGACATATGTCCACGCTTTGTACAGTAGTATTATGTACGTGATAAGTTGCAAACCCATCGCCGATTATAAAAATACTAACTAATCACAGATTTCGAGATTCTTAGGTTCTATGATGTGCCGGTTTCTTCATGATGTTTTCCTTCATTATTTGAGAGCTTTGGCATTGCGCACATTCATTTTCACACTCAGTGCGAACTGTGAACGCGAGCGGCAACTCACGGACCGCGGATTAAACTCATCCTAATGTAGATTCCTTAGTTAGATGAATCGAAACAGTGTATTTGTCTCCATCGACAAAATACATGAGTAAAACCCGCGTTTATCAAACCTCAACATCCCAATACTTGAAGAACAAAATTACAATGTTGAGCATTCCGTACGATATAAATTCCGATAAAATGTATGTGCGCAATGCCAAAGCTCTCAAACGAGAAGGAGGAGAAGGAATGAGGACTTGAAGGAGAACAAAATGAATATAAATGAAGTCGGTTTTCTTTTTAGTTTAAGCGTAATTATTATATAGACACTTGACGTGTAAAGCTAGTGCAAATTACCGTGACAAGAAAATCGTACTAACCTGTATATTATTCTTGTCGTCAATCACAGCCAAGAGCGGTTGAGTGCCCTCACCATTATTACAAATACCCTTTAAATTTAATGGTTTCAGCCCTCTTCTATCCAGACTTAGAGTACTCTTGAGCATTTTCTTAGTTTCGTTGTGATTGGCGAAGGATTGGTGACGTTTCGGTGTCTGATTGGTGCTTTCTGTGCTTGTGTGAACAGGCGAGATCGGCGATGTTGCATGGAGGAAACTGACATCGAACTTTGTTGTTAGACGGACTTTCCTAAAGTTTTCAGAACAAAAATTAACAATTATATATTTAGAAACGATAAGATGGATAGTACAGTAATATTTACGTTCTATAACAATAGTCAAAAAAGTGCCTATTAACGCCCATTTTCGGAGATTTAAAACATTAAAGCGAATCTTAAATTTGTTTGTCAACAATGATGTACCAACATTTGTTATAAGTATAATTTATATATATAAAAACTTTTTTTTATACTATTATTTTTCATAAAATGTCAAAGGAAGAATGTTTTTGCCTGAGGTGAACCCATGACATATTAGGACTGACTGACTGAGTCATATATTTAGTAGGTAATGTTACCGAGTAATATTTTATGTAACAAGCCCGGCTCGGTGCCAGCCGTTATGCACCTGCAACCGAACCGACACCGCACGTACTGAGAAGTCTTTCCTGCGGATCTTGTCGGCAAGGTCGAGAGGTTAGTTTGGGTACCTGGGCAGGCCTGCGCTATCAAACAGAATCCCAGGCAGAGTGACGTCAGTGGAGAGGAAACTTCACCCACCTCAGCTTGCTGGAGTGGATCCATGAACGAAAGTTTTCAATTACAATTAACTGCTCTGTAACTTTACTGACGCCACCTAAATCATCTTCAACAGTTGAACGAAGCCCAATTATGATGATGAATATTTTATGAAAGATTTTGTTCTCACCCATTTTTATGTGTAGTTTTCGATATGTACGGACCGTCAAGATACCACACTTTGGCAGACTTCTCTATGGTTCCTGTTCCGGTTAGCAGCACATCCGAGCCAGGCACAAATTCATCCCACATCAGGATCTCGCTAACTGCCATTGTAACCACATTTCTGAAATCAATGACATATAACTTCACTTTATATTAAATTTACGTCAGTTGTATTGTACTATAAATTTTGATAAACACGGATTTTAATCACCTATTATTTTATTGATGAAGGCACAGAAACTGTTTCGATTCATTCCGTGAGCTCCCCCTCACGAAAAGTTTCAGCGGGAGCTAATTGACCGCGAATCAAACTCACCCTGATGAAGATTCTCTAGTCTGACGAAGATGAATCGAAACAGTGTTGATGCCATTACATTACATACAGACGACCTCTGTGGCGCATAGGGCTAAGGTCCGACTGAGACGCAGAAGGTTCGATTTCCGCTGTGGGACAAATGTATGTATGATCTGCAAGTATTTGTCTCGGGTCTGGGTATTTCTATGTTTAATATGTATTTATTTACAAAAAAAAGTATATAAGTAGTGTATCAGTCATGTAGTACCCATAACACAAGCTCTGCTTACTTTGGGGCTTGATGATGCTGTGTGAAATGTCAGGGATTATTTATTTATTTACATTAGATGCTAGATGGAGCGACGATGGGGCCAGATGATGCTGTGTATATCCGGAATATATATCTGTGTATATATATCTGTGTATGTGTATATGGTGTGTGTATCCGGCATTTTTTTATTATTATGTTAATAAATAGAAACGCAAATAGCACTTACCCTCTCCTATTATCCAGATCAAAGAGATACGTATTGTTCCTCAAATCAATACATATAACCCGGCTATCGTCGGTACTAATAAATAAGAGTGTACCAGTTTTATTCACAGCCATAGATATGAAACTTAAATTATCTTTTACATCGTGACTGGTTATAACGGTTCTGGTTTCGCATGTGTTGCACTTTTTAATGCTGCCCGGGTTGATTTTGAACTCGTGTTGAGTTACCTCTCTGTGTTTGAGTGTTATTATTTTTACGCTACCTGGAAATTCAAGAATGATAGATGAGGAAATTAATAAAATTTTTATAAATATAACATTGTAAGAACACACGACGAATACAAAAATATCTCTAAATATCTATTCATTGAGACCATTCCAATGAGCCCAAAGAATACCCATTAAAGCATGCATTTCAAACTCATTCAACTCAAGTCTTTGGTGAGCCAAATGGAAAGAAAAACAACTTCATTTACATAGATTGACACAGGACGGTAGCAACTTACAATCGAGCAGAGTATTAGAAAATCAGTCTTTGTTCTTTGACTTTGACTATGGTCTGTTGGCCACAGGCTTTATAAGTACACCTTATGCCAGCGATTGCCATTTTGTTTTTGTTTATGGACTGTGAGGAAATTGAAAGGCTAGTATAATTAATAAGGTATAATTAATAACTTACCAGGCACCGCTAAAATGTCCAACACAGATTCAGATTCTGGCGTCGGGTCTTCATACGCGATGTATTTCTCTTTAGTCTTCAGGTCTATGATCTCAATGCCTTTCCTGCTTCCCGTCGTAGCTACTGCTACATATCTGAGAGAATAAGTGTATGCAGTTTAAGCGATCGTTGGATTATATCCGTCAGTAAAATTATAAATATCGTATTGTCTGTTGTGGAGGATGCGACATCGATCGTTTAAAGTAATGTTGTCTGTTCCATAATTCAAAATAAGTCGAAACGATGTAATAAAGGGATTAATTCAGGTCTTCTTGCAAAGTAAAGATTGCGGTCTTATTTCAATTATTTTTCTCTAGTTTTTTCTTGTTTTTTTTTTATGTAAAGCTAGAGCTCTTGACTCGGGTGTGAATAATTGGGATAAAAGCTGTGTCTCTTTGTGCTGACCCGGCTAGGCGTGTTGCTATGGTCAGTAGTTCTGTTGAAGTTAACTAACACTGCCATCTGTTAGAAATTTATGGAAATTATGTAGGAAACCTTTTAATTTGAAACAAAAGATATTGAGGCCAATAATCGAGTAGTTCCGGAGTTTATCCCGACAAACATCGTGACCCGAGTTTTTTATATATAAGGTTAAATTATGTAAAAAAAAGCCACTATGTTATATAAAATAATTACGTTTTAAAAACTAGAAAGAAACCCGACTTCATTTATATTAAAAATACGAAATTACGATGGCATATTTTTTAAGCTATTTTGATTTAAAACCCAAACTACAAAACCGATTCTGATGAATTTTCTATGGAACCAATCGAAAAGCATATACTTTCACATAAAAGAAGAATTTTTAAAATCGGTTTAAAAATAATAATTTGCAGAAAAGACCCCCTGACTTACCTATCATTACTGCAAGGCACAGTGCACAACAGTCGAACATTCCTCTCAAAGTTGTCGATAACATTCACCACGTCGCCAGTGGGTAAATACAGGATGATCATATCAGCAGTTTGCGCGATCAAATAGTTTTCATTTATAGTCCAACGGCATTGCGTTATCACCGACATTTTGGACTTTATTATCATAGTGCCAGGGGAGTTGTTGTTGTAAGCTTCCTCTGGCTCTGAAAGTGTAAAAGATATAGTTAACGCCCTCTCCGAGATGTCTAAGCGGGATTACTTCGATATATTCCGATGCATATGAAAAAAGGGATGGCAATAGAGCGCGTGGGTTAGGAAGATTCAGCTTATCGTGTTATTCGACATTTTTTCGAGCCAATGTGGTAAAAGGATTAAAGTGTGCTTCAGAGACTCCTTTCGTGCACTTTTCGAACTCTTAAGGCCAGAATGCGAGAATAGCGCGGTTGCTACGACGGGGGCGAAGTTTCAAACATATGAAATCTCCGTTAGCGTCCATAGTATAGTGACTTAGGCAGACGCCTAGCGCGACGGGCCTGCGCGAGATAGCACGCGTATTCAAACGTTCTTATCCGCGCGATCTGGCCGCACTACGGGGCTAGTCAACAAACGATCTAATGAGCGGTTGGCGGGGGGGTATCAAACCCGTTGGGTCTTGTCGCTCGGTCTAAGCGCGCTTTGAAATATTTTTAGGTGATATTTTACCCAAGATGTAGTCAAATGTTGACAAGGACATTCGAGTGTACCAAGAATTTTATGGAATACAATTTTTTTTTAATTCACCATATATTACACTGTTTTTATTTATTTCTTGCACACCATCTCTCGCGTTCAACACCTCCCATCTCAGGATCGAACTGTCTAGTAAAAATAGCAAATTCTCGTCCATGGTTTCAAACACCTGCAATACGTCTAAACGCTACAACAGCCCGCACGTTACTGTGGCCACGGCACGCGCTCGCTACAGGTCACCGCGCATTCACTGTGGACGCACACTTAGGGTCTACGACATGCCGGTTTCCTCACGATGTTTTCCATCACTGTTTGAGAGAACACAGTGTATACACAAACATTTTTTGAACCGTAAATACATTGGTGCACAATCGGATTCGTAACCCTGACCTTAAGATCTGAAACATAGAATCAGCGGGTTCGATTCCCGCCGCGGGGCAAATGTTTGTATGATGTGCAAGTATTTGTCCTGGGTCTGGGTGTTTCAATGTATAATATGTATGTATTTAGAAAAAAAAAGTGTTTGTAGTATATCAGTCATGTGGTACCCATAACACAAGCTCTGCTTACTTTGGGGCCAGGCACTAAAACTCACCTAAGAAGATAAAATGCTTATTGTTACCGGGCCTCGGTAGATACCTCCTAAGATCTATAATTACTTTGTTCTTAGAGGAAGTCTAAAAGGAGTATCCAAAAGTATGTCTTCTTTCGCTTTTAAGAGCACTAGAATTTTTCGAAGGGAAAAATTTATTGGTCGACAAGGTTCTAACCCTGTGTAACACCTAAGCTCACATGAAAAAGAAGATAAAACTGGCCAGTCAAAATCAAACATACCTTCTTCAATAATGTCCTCATCATTGTATTGTTCAATATCATCGATATACCACAGTTTAAGCACTCCATTAGAGAACAGTACGGCCATAATAGGCGGGTTCTTGGAATACGCGACTCCGATCCACTTCACCGGCACGCCTCGAGACGTCTCATTCTCATGGAGCTCCTTCTTCAGTTTGTTTGTTGGGATATCAAAGAACTGGAAAATAAAAAATAATTAATACATACAACACCATCTAGCCCAAACTAAGCATAGCTTGTATTATAATGACCTGACTGATAAAATACTTAAATATTATGATACTTTATAACTCCCAGAAATACAACACATGTGCTCATCACACAAATGTTTTTCCTGGGAGGGTCTGCGCAGAAGGCAGATCTACTACCAACAGCACAGCACACATAATTCCACTATATCTGGCAGTAAGCAGAACTTGTGTTATGGGAACAACATGACTGATATACTTTCATGTCTTTAAATACTTATATTACAGTTATAAATACCTATATAATACACATAAAATCACTCAGACCAGAGACAAATATTTGCGCCACAGAGGTCGACAGTTTTATTATTTACTAGCTGGTGCCGCGACTTCGTCTGCGCAGGATTAGTACTTTGTGTAGTACTAACGGTTTTTGCAGCGCATGCTAGAATAGCTCGCAGATGGCTATTTTTTTCATACTTACTTGACACTTATCGTTATATTTTAGATAGTTCACGTTATATGTTTATAAATTATAGCCTATGTGTTATTCTGATGTATAAACTATATTATTGTAAAGTTTCATTAAAAACATTCAGTAGTTTTTGCGTGAAAGAGTAACAAACATACATACAAACTTTCGCATTTATAATATTAGTAGGATTATTATTAAAGGGAAAGATTTTTTTTGATGTTCATATGTGGCTCAATCACAGTGTAAAGGCTCAATAAATTTGGATCAAACTTATATCGACGTAGGTTTCAATATATAAATACTAGTCGATAATCCACACAACACCCTTTAGCCCCAAACTAAGCAATACTATGGGAGCCTGATAAACAACAACTTTGAAACCTGGATTAACATATAGATACCTTATTTTTATGTAAATGTAATATTATCATTCTTATCAGCCCACACTGTCTCACTGCTGGGTAATGATCTTCCCTCCCTATTCTCTCAATTCATCCCTCTCCCGCGTTAAGGTGGTTCAGTTGGTGCGGAATTAGGTGAATTCGTCCATTCATCTGATTTGCAGTCTGCCTTGATGTCGTCATACCGTATCAGGGCACCACTCCGTGGTCTGATTGTATTATATAATTATAATAATGCCGGACATTTCCCACAGCATTATCCGGCCCCAAAGTAAGCAGAGCTTGTGTTATGGGGAACCACATGACTGATATACTACTTATATACTTTTTTTGTAAATGCATACATATCATATATAGAAACATCCAGACCTGAGACAAATACTTGCAGATCATATAATTTGTCCCGCGACGGGAATCGAACGCGCAACCTTCTGCGTCTCAGGCGGTCCTTGGCCTGCGGCACAGAGGTCGTCAAATTTATTTTTAATATATGACTGTTGGTTGTTTATAACTACTTTTTTAATTTATAGTCGTATAATTACCTTGACAATGCCATCGCTAGTTCCCACAAGCAAATCATTGCCCAGAAAACTGATGCAAGTAATTTGCTCGTTAACATCTATGGTCGAATGCTTTATACCGTCACAATCTTGCTCGTGCCTATTTGGAATAACAAAACAAACTAAAACAACATAAATGTGTTAGACATGCAACGGGGTTACAAACGAAGAATATACAGTTTGTTGCACTATGATAATAATAATATAATAATAAGCCACAATGATTAAAGACAACAAAGTATGCTCTAAGTTAGAAAATTTGTGTGTATTATTGGAACGAAGTTCCTTATCGGACGACACGAACTTGGGCTAGGCGAAAAAAAATGTAAGATTTTTCCGTCACGACCCTTACTTTAGTGTAAACGGTCCATAGGGGTTATCCACGAATGAATTAGATGAATTTGAATGATGTATAATAAAATGTTTATTTTCACAACTCGAAAAAATATATTAATTACGAAATTTCCTACCATTACTTCAACACTACATAGTATAAAACAAAGTCGCTTCCCGCAGTCTGTCTGTCCCTATGTATGCTTAGATCTTTAAAACTACGCAACGGATTTTGATGCGTTTTTTAATAGAAAGAGTGATTCAAAAGGAAGGTTTATATATGTATAATAAATGCATAATATAGTAGAGAAACACTGATAATTTTAGAGGTTAGCTTAGATTGGTCCAACGTATTAGAACTACTGAGCTACAGCAACGCGTGTCGGGGTCAGCTAGTGATGTATAATAAAAATGTTATTTTCACAACTCGGAAAAATTCCATAGATATTTTTGCGTTTCATTTAATTACGATAGAAACTTCGTTCCAACCGAGTGTTCCACGACACTCACGCATTTTTCCATTTTGATTCTTATATCAATAACATAAAGATCACAATTCGTGAAATACACAAAGTTATCTAACACGAATTAGGTGCCATTGTTACTATCAACTACATCATTAGCCAATCGACTATATACTTACACAAAATCAAAATAGAGTTCATTATTCTCGCAGTTAACCTGAGCGATCTCCGAAGCCCTGGTGAATAATACTCCTTGTGACTCGTGATGAAGTATACTCTGTATAATGTCTGTAAATTGGTAGTGGTACAGATCTGTACCGTGCGTACTGAGGTACGATTTTATATTCGCTATCAGACTTCTGTCGAAATCCTGGAACAGGTAAAAGACAATCAAAAATGCACCTTACACATAAATGCTTAAAGTTTTATATGTTACAACGGACATTTAACTAGGCCGTATTTAAAGTAGTTCCTGGAATTGCATATCCAATATTTTTTTTTTCAACCCGTTTGCGATCACTGCTGGGTATAGACATCTTTTATTACGCCACTCTTGCCCTGGGTTATTACGTAAATAGCAATGCGTCAACAATATCAGCGACATTAGTCGTCAAAAAAAGGTCGCACGGAATCAAGCTGCTGCATATTACTCGCATGTGACAGTATAATTGAAATAATATATTGTAATATAAAACAAATGTTAATTTGTAGACGACTTCTAGTGACTAATTTATATATACACCATTTGTGATTTTGGTTGCGAACTAAGTGAATGGCATAGGTCATTTTATATTAGAATCTATCAGTATTAAATTATACTGTCACCTGCTACTTACCTACTTAAATTGGTCTTAAAAAAGTGAGTAAAAACGCCTGTAGCTGTATATGGAGTTTCGTAATAGGCAGGAAGGAGGCAGGTCCCTAACAAGTTTCATCTAATAGTTTCCGCCTATGCCGACGATGTCATTTGACCATCGGGTGGCGGAAATTATCTAATTTTACATGAACAATAATTCGTATAGAAGCGTTTTAATCAAGGTGCAAACTTACATCAAAAGCAATATTATTCTCGTACTTCTGTAAATCTAGAATAACATCCGCGGGGCCGGTCAATCTGACTTTATTACCCAAGAACTTCAAATCCAAGAACAGCTTCTTAAACAAGCACCATTTGTCGTTCAAATTATTCGTGTGCAGTATATGATGGCCTACATAAAAAGCTATGTAACCATCATCTAGGATTTCTACAGGTGTGTTGTTCCTTGTATAATTATAACTGTTTAATAAATGATCGTGTGCTTTATGCTTTTCGTCGTCATTGAGACATGTTCTTAAAAAGCTCATGATGATATCGTGAACTTCATATAGATAGCTTCTCTGTTCGCGATCGTATGTTTCAATTACAAGAGATTTTCCTTTCAGTTGTTTCATGATAGAGTTTACTTCGGGTATCTCTCTGTTCCATAACTTGCTGAGGACTTTGGCTGATACTTTGACGTTGTCAGGGAGAATAGCGAGCTTTTTGAATAGTTGGAGAATGTTGTCGTTAAGGGCATTTATGCAGACTTCGATCGCTTTCATTGGGTTTGCGTTGGGACGGGTTAGGAATCTGAAAGTAAATGGTATCATTGAACTTTGTATCGTATTAATGACACAAAGGTCACGCACTTGATATCTTAGTAAACGGCACAAGTTATACTGAATATTCTATGAACTGGGCGATCGATATGGGCTAACGATAATGTCGTTAAAAAATTCGTCGAATTCACAGCTGTTTCGTTGTTTAATTTAAATTATCTTATCGCTTGTTGGAGGATTGCGACATTTATTGTCAAAAGTAATATCTTATCTAAAAGTAGGTTTTTGCACGATTATTTTCCTGATATAAAATAAATAAATAAATAATTGGAATTGAACGAAAGTTTTGTGTTTCTTTAGCAAAAATACCAAAATAAGAATAAAAAATAGGAGGAGTTTATATGGAGAACAGTTTTTATAAAATAACGAACAACGAACGACCACATAAGACTTTGTGACGTCTTACTATAAACAATCTAAGAACATGATATTAACAAAAATGTCATAATATGACACATGCCATTAACGAATAGAAGACATCAAACAATTATTATATATTGGAAAAAAAAAACTTACATAGAAAACTCTTTTTTCTCAAGTTTCTTCACATAGTAGTCCCAGCTTTTACGGTCATGTTTCAGTCTCTCCTTGTTTTCCGCTAGTTGAGCTCCAATCAGCGCTATGTGAAACGGACTGCCTTTACATAGCTCATGTAAAATCTTCGCCTGACGAGGTAACTCGGATACTGTAGTATCGAGACATGACGCGAATATCTGTAAAGACTCCTCCTTTTCCAGACTATTTTCTATCTGCAAACAACGAGAATAATTGTTAATTTGGGTCTCAAAAAAGACTATGTTTAATGTACACAGTATCTTACCGATACTATCTGCGGATCGTAATTCGCGACCACTTCCGTATCCCTTGTCGTGATCAATATCTTACATCCAATATCCAAAGCCTCCAGAACCTTCCTATCGTTCACCTCGTCTAAAACGAGCAGGCATTCCTTCAATGACTGTTCTAGAAACTGTGTCTTCAGTCTATCTCTGAAATCGCGCCACGTCTGGTCGGGATTAGACAGTGTGATGTCACCGTTGGATCCGATACTCGACATTGATATGGAGGAATTCATGTAGGAGTATTGAATATTGTACATCGATGATGCTTTGCGGAGTAACCTGAAACAATTATTCACAAATTCCAAAGAATCGAAAACATTCGAAACCAATCTTGATAGAATTGAAACTAGCCTCTGGTCTATGTATCTTACACATCTAGTCTAATCTACTGTATCACAACTTGGGATGGGGCCGCAAAAACTTCCATGATCACTATTCAGAAAGAGCTCATAGATCAGTAATAAAAGTAATGCTTAGACTTCACTCTGAAACTCAGACTTCAATAGTTCCCGAACTTTACATTCTTAGAGTGGTCTGTTCCTACAATGGGGAGAGTTACCATGGTTGCCCTTGGGTAAGGGTATTACAATTCCAAGGAGCTTGAGTAAGAATTCAGTGTGATGGGACAAAAAAGCTCATGTCACCGGCAAAAAAACTTTAGACTGGACCGAAGCAAGCAGCGAGCTACTCATATTTTGGGTAGACAGCTGTTGTAAGGAGAGCGAAGCGTCCTCCATTATGCAAGTCAGCAAAGATCTCCGCATTTCAAAAACTTATGCGAAAGTCTGACACAATCTTGTGTCATTTTACACGTTAGTATATTATTGCAATGTTTCCACTATAAACAAAATTGCACACTTTTTCTATGTTGGGCATGTTATCGTACGTTGACACGTTACTCGAGTTTTCTATCTGTCGATATACCTACTGATAGCTAGGTATATGGACAGATAGGGTGTAGTACAAACTTATATGTTTCTACAGTAAATATTACAGTTCAGTAAATTCCTATTGCGGATAAACGACGTTTAGCATAGTAATTGTTTTTCTATGCCTGAGTGTTATGGGTACAACTGGTTCACATAGTAGAAGTTTGGCTTAATTTGGGACTAGATGGCGCTGTGTGAAATTATCCACCAATATAAATTTATTTCATTGATTACTTACTTTGTTTGTTGGGCAATAATATCGTCGCCCGTCTTACAATTGCCGAGATTGAGCCACAGCACTACGCCGTTGAAATCATTTGTTATAAGATCTGGATTGTCTCGCAAGGCACTGGTGGCGACACAAGTCTTGCCCGAGCCCGACATACCGAGAAGAACTAATATCTTATGACGTTTTAGTTGACGCAGCTTCTCAGCGACGGTATTTTCCTAAAACAAAAAGCTCGATAGTGAAATGAAATATAAAAAAAATTAGAAGAAAAATACTTGATACGACACAACATAATAAAAAAATATGGGTACCTACGCTACATAACTCGGTAGGTCGGTAGTATTAGGTACTTGTTATCGTAAAGATAGGGTCGATCCCTATTTACAAAGACGTCTTACGTACCTTGCAACATAGTTTGGTAAATTCTTATCATCTATTATATTCTTATTATCATCATGATTGAACCCTTTTTGGCGCATCACGAATAAAAATCATCACATACTGCCAATAAGGTATTCAGTACGTTCAGTACGTACATAAGACATGGTTATAATGCCTGGTTGGCAACGGTTGCCTGGTAGAGATCGCTATTAGCGATAAGGTCGCCCATTGTATTGCCTTAAATAAGTTTAGTTTTTTTGTTACTGTAATATTCTGTGTGGTAGTCAATAAAGTGTTTTCTATCTATCTATCTATCTATAATATACATTAGTTGGAATTGTCAATAGGAGAGCTGCATATCTCGCACGTGATTATATTTCATTTATTTATGATATAAAATACACAATTAATAATAGGTCAAAACATAAAATTAAGATAGTTGTTAACAGAATAGAAACAATGATCAATTAATAAATTAAAAATCTTTCTATTGAATAAGGGCCCCCTCAGCTATTTCACATTATTTGGCTATTTATTGTAAATTCTGATAGCCATGGTTCAGTTTATGTAGAGGTTTTGCTAATCTGTCCTTATGTCCTAGAGTTAAATTTTGTATACCTGTTCGAAAGTGTCAAATAATTACGCATGTGATCTGAATCTCTAAAATATACATACACGGCTAGGTCAAAATCTATTTTTTTTTAAATAGTGGTGTACAAGGTTCCCAAGGTGACTTGTTGAATATTGCACGAAGGCACTTTTTTGCGCTATAAATAAAGCCTTTAACTGCGTTCCCCCATATGATAAATGTTCCCCACTGTACCTAAGAAGGGATGCTATATAACCGTAATAGGCTAACAAAGCAGTTTTATGATCGATTATGTTTGCAATATTCCATAACGAGTAAATGAAACTTTTTATTTTTGATTTAATATGCTCGATGTGTGGTCCCATAGTAGGCTAAACATACATGCTTAGTGCTGATAGACTTCACCGAATCGATAGCCAGTTTATTGGTGCTTATAGAAAAATAGTATACATGTCAGATAAACTAATAAGATAATGGCCTCAATTCTGTTGGCACCAACCTAATTAGTTTTAGCTAAAATTAGGTTTAGAACTGTCAAATGTAACTTTGGTATTCTGCTGCTACCAACTAATCCTAATTTAATTTTATCTAATTTCATTAAGCGTTTCTAATTTAGTTAGATGGTACCAACCGAATAGATTTTACAAATGCTATGACTAACTAAATATATTTTAGACAATATTAATTTTAGAAATGAACCAACCGAATTGTCACCGCTATGTTCAACATTAATAAAGTAGCGGATTCGAGGTAAAAACCGTGGGTCGTCTACCAGCGGAAAGAATAAAGCTAGAACTCCAAAAGTAGGGTAAGGTTTAAGGTCTAGAGAAATACCTCACCGCAACCTTCTGCGTCTCAGCCGGACCATAATCCACTGCGCCACAGAGGTCGTCAGCAGAGGTCTGTCACGCTCACGCTAACGACTGCGGAGATATCAATTGTATGGAAATGACAGCAGTAGACAAGTGACTGGTAATGTCATATTCATACCAATTGATCTTTACGCTGGCGTTATCGCAAACAAGAAAGTGGATGTTGTCTCATGGCCTCTGCCCTAGTGCAGTAATTCATAATGTCGCCGCATGATTATCTGCAATGTTCCTATGACAGAACATTTACAAGAATAAGAGTCTCTTGAGCCTTGAACTTTGCAAGTTTAATTGCAAATTATCATTTGAAAGAAGAAAGAACGAAAAGTATTTTTGTAAAGATGTTTTTTTTTCTATAGCCATTAACTACTTTTGGTTTAAACGCACATTTTAGTGATTGTAGGTTTTGTAAACTTATGATAAGGCTACAGTATTCAATGCCTTAGCGTAACAAATTATGTATACATGGATAACTTACAATAGCTGGTCTTTTAACGTGATGATCCGGCAACCTCGGCACATCGCCCTTGCTCAAGCTATCCTCAAAGCTGTCATCCATTATAGGTGCATGGTTCTCAATGAGCTTCTCGTAAAGCCATCTATAGTCCTTAGCGAGGCTTTCAACAAACGCTTCACAAGTGGCCACCGTCCCGCTTTGAATGAGAAAGTCGAGTAGAAACCTCGCTTGCTCATCGCGATTTGTCTGAAAATTTTAGAATATTTCAGTATCTGGTTTCTCTTTCTAGATAAACTTTATTATCTAAGACCCGCTCTGCAAAACGATAAACGATTTATTGAAATAGTAATCGTGCAAAACCTACGTTAGATCGTTTCGACTCTTGTTTTGAACGATGGAACGGCCGACATTACTTTTGGCAATCGATTTCGTAATCCACCACAAGAGAAGATACGATAATTTAACCGGTTGTTTGCCTGGTTTCCAGTTAGAAAATCAATTGTGTCTCATCGGGATCAGAGTTCCGGTATATCAAAGGTTAAACTTGACAACGAAAGAACTATCAATTCGACTGAATTCGACGAACATTGCAAAGGCGTTATTATTGTGATGTATCGAAATAGGTTAGCCAAATAGACGCTCTGAATCAACTATAGAGTTCTATACACTGCATCCAGTGTACCTAGGAGGCTATTCATAGTCTACACAAAATCTGACTTAAGAAGAACATAGAAATCCTCAAAGATCTAAGTAATGAGATGGCTACCGAACCTTTGAGAGCATATTTCACGGTCATAAGAATTAGGAATCCAGCTGATATATATGTTGTTATGATATCCGCTGCACGCTCAATTACTCAATTTTAGAATCATCTTTCTATTCTAGACCATGAAAGTACAAGCGTAGTCAGAATAGTTTTAGCGACAAATGCTACAGATAAGCAAACGGACATACCAAATTGAGAATATGATTGAAATCTAAATTAGATAACACACTCTTCTGATACAGTTCGTCTAGAATGTACTTCACATCCAAGTCCTTAACTATAGCAAGGTACTGCCGCTGCAGCCTGTTCTTGTAATCCATCTTTCTGACTGGGCTTTCATCTGAAACCAACAAATCAAACTATAATAAGGCTATAAGTGAACGTATGGAACAATGAATCACACACGTAAACTTCAAACTCAATCCAAATTCATTACCCCCAAACAAATAACTAGTTAAAGCTTAAAATAATGCTGGTAACAGCTCTATAACGCAGTTCCTGTTTATACTCGTTACATATTTATTTATCTATATAAAAATATGACACCCCAATAGCACATTCAAATAAAATATACTAAGTCGATAGATAGTAAACCTAGTGTTTTCGTAATTATGGGGCACCACATGCGTTAAAAAGAGCAAGGCTGCTAAATATGAAGATCTAAAGATATATCCTTTGGAAGGCACAACCTATTTACTACTGCTTTAGTTAAAATGCTCCTTAAAATCGTCATCTATTTTTGTAAACACTTGGAATGAATGTTAGTCAATCAATACCTTTGTACAGTTTTTTCATTTTTATCAAATCGGCGAAAACCTCATTTAATTAGTTATTTAAGCATTCAATGCACTAATTCATTAGTTACGTTTCGTTAATGAATGTCTTCTTAATTATAGCTCTTCACTGACACTTCAAGTTTTATTCTTCAACAACACAAAACAATCTGCAATGTTATTCAAAACAATTTGGTAAGGCACTACCATTCAGATGGAAATTCAGAGTCGTATTGAGTGAAACTCGTCTCTCGACCTTGCATTACCGATTAGAACCACCTACATAAAATATTAGGCAAACATCTTAAATTCGAGAACAGCTAAGTTGTTCACTTCACCTAAGCCATTGACCGTTCATTACCAAGGTCATAATTAGTTGTCTACTTATTCATGGAATAAATACCTACGACAACATTGCACTATAAGCGGAAAATATGCTTTGATATTAATAACATTGTTATTAAATAGGTGCCAGGAAGCAATACATAAATGTTAGTTGACGTTTCACACTCCCAAACTAAGCATAGTTTGTACTATGGGACTGACTGACGAGCTATTTAATACATACTTATGTTGCTTTTAACGTGTGTTCTGTTTATCAGTACACAGGAAGAGCGAGATTGTTTCTTTTCAATATATAAATAATTACGTTTTAAAAACTAAAAAGAAACCGACTTCATTGAATGAAATTTGAGCCTATAATACATTTTTAGTGGAAAGTATAAAGTAGTTAGTGTATTTTGTATATATAATATGGGTAGGCCAAATAAACGCACCGCTCCAATGAGACAGCGAGGTATACGAAAACAACATCGATGTATACAATTTTTAGATTTTCGTTGATTTTTCAGCTCGACCGATTTTGATAAAATTTATATGGGACCACCTGTGAAGTATACCCTTTCAAACAAAAAAAGAATTTTGCAAATCGGTTCAGCCGCTTTCGAGTTATCGGTGAACATATTTACATTAAAAAAAAAGGATTCGACGAATTGAGAACCTCGTCCTTTTTGATAAAGTCGGTTAATGAGCAAGGGATTACATTAATAGTAAGCTATTTTCATTTAGAGGAAATGAAAATGTTGCAAACAAAAAGCGCGAGTGCCGCAATGCTAAATTTTATTTTCTCGAATTCAATTTTAATTTTATTAGGCGCAGCCGCGCGCCTTTTGAAAAATTATATTATATTTTTGCTTCGCTTGTCCCTTGCTATATGGCGCCTAGAGCGACCGCACCTCTCGCTCTACCCTAAGGCCGCCCCTGACAGTACAAACATCAATGCTTGTCACACAAATATTCATCCTGTATGAGGATCGCACTCGCCATCTACAGCGCAAAAGGCAAGAGATATTTATTTAATGGAAATCTTGTTCAATAGAAAAAAACACTAGCATAAAACAACTAACTTAACATTAATAGTCACTACCAAGTAAGCAAGTAGCGGTAAAATAATCGTTATGTAGGTACATGGCCATGCCCTTCGTTTGTCTTTGTCTTTACAGTCTACCTTGTGCTCATAGGTTTAAGAAGGGCAGGTACAAAATTCTTCTTTTGTGGCGGCAACTGCGCTACCTGTTCTTGTTATTTCCCCGAGTATCAGTAGTATCATAGACGAATTAATTAGTCTATGGTAGTATCTAATCTACTGACCTACGCTGGAGGGCATATAGATCAACTAGGGTGTTTGCAATCTAATGAGATTGAGATTTTTATAAACTAACTGGAACGTCCGCGACTACGTCCACATGTTTGTACTTAACTATAATAGCTAGACATAGGTATAGTTTCCCATATTTTTGTGGGTAAATATGAGTAGGACTACACGTTTACACGTTTATACCTAGTAGAGGTATAAACGCGTAGTACTTTATTGTATGTATCATCGTTTTTGCAGCGCACGTCAAATAGTGTTTTTAAAGACAAAATTTTATACCTTGGGTTACATTATTGAAATTTTCATTAAATTTTCATAGTGATCACTCTATTTAAAAAAAATACAGCACTCGTTACTCGCTGATACTGTAGCTTTTTATATGTGAAAGAATATTTAAAATTAGTAAAGTAGTTTTTGAGTTAATTAATTACAAACAAATGCTTAATATTATTATTATAGTTTAGATTAGAAAGTGTCTAAACAATAAATGGGAAACGAAGGTTAATATTATGGAGTTTCTAATAGGAGAAAAATAAAAGTAGTGAAATCATAAGAAAGTGCTTATTTGTAATGAAATGATTTTATTTTTATTCTAGGATGTAGGTATGTATTGTTATTTTGTTACAACGTAAAAAATAAAAAATAAATACTTTTTTTTGTATTTTCTTGATTAATACGTTGTGCGTATAGTTGGTAGGTACCTATGTATTTATAATGAAAGTAAACTGATCAGATGATAGAGCTATGGTGCTGATCAACGAAACTTCTCAAAAAGTAGGCCGATTGAACCGTAACTTGGCATACCTACCTGACAAGAGTTACAGTGAATTAACAAGAATTAAAGAATTACAGTAAGTATATATTAAGGTGACAACGAGCTGATCTGATGATAGAGTCAGGAGTTATTTCATGGACTTTTTTAGTAGGTGAAAAACCCTTTAGGGTAATTTTATTCAACTCGAACCTAATGAAATATTTCATCAATATAGTAGCACTTTTCTCTTTTAAATAGGTACATAAGTACTAATATAACGAACGACGACACGATATGGACAACACGAATTAGTAATAAAAATTAGATAAATGTAGGTATTTTATATGTTGGCAGTAGGGGATATTGCTGATTCGCAGTTTGCTCATTGCTCAGTAGAGGTCAAGGTGATGTTGTTTAAGTCCTTCTGTCAATCACTAATTTTACACTAGCGGGGGTTATATCTATATGCACAAATATAAAAGTATTTCACTCAGTCCTTTTTTATTATTTGTTTAGGAACGATCGATGGTGGGGCTACCTAGATTCTGTAGTGCGTCTGGCATATAAGCCGAAGCGCATATAAAAGGCTTGCTGTACTAGGTACGTACTAAAATAACATCTATTAAACGCAGAATACTGGGTAGCCCTAACAAGACTGTTAGGGCTACCTAGTATTCTGCGTTTCTCTAAGTAGACACGTCGGCATTGATATGAACTCCTTCATTCGTAAGAAGTTTCTGTTTAGTTTGTTTGACAAGAGACGTTGTCATATTTTTAAGATCAAGAGAGTTTGAAGCTCGCTCTGTCCCTAGAAACGGCAGAAAACTCGTGTGAAACTATTCAATCTCCGACAAGTCACAACGTAACATCTCTCAATGCTGTAGCAGA
Organism: Lampropteryx suffumata; assembly: GCA_948098915.1. Taxonomy (NCBI): domain Eukaryota; kingdom Metazoa; phylum Arthropoda; class Insecta; order Lepidoptera; family Geometridae; genus Lampropteryx; species Lampropteryx suffumata. The sequence continues at coordinate 13,469,129 of OX402557.1, read as the reverse complement.
TGATTCTCAAGTTCCTCACAACGCTGCTGCTGCCAACACCAACAGACCTCGTCGACGCTGCTTCTTCTGTGGAGGAAATCTACATCAGCGGTCGAGCTGCTCGGCGCGCAACGCTGAGTGCCAGCTTTGCTCACGAAAGGGCCACTACGCTAGTGTCTGCCGCAGCTCCGGGAAACCACAATGCTGCCATGATCGCTGAAGATGAGCCCCAAGGCACGGCGACCACATCATCGTACCCAGAAGAAAGATGCGCTGCTGCTCCATCTAGCTTACGTAAGGCAACCCCACCTATTACAATTAATGATCACAAAGTCGACGCTTTAATTGACACAGAGAGCTCCATAAGCTTTTTAGACCGAGACCTAGCACAAACAATGAAACTTAAGATTGGAACATGCTATCAGACGATAACTCTTGCCTCAGCGAGCAATGCATCACACGTAAATGGAGTATGCCATGCTACTATAAGAATCAATGAACACACCTACAAGCAACAACCTTTGTTCGTCATCAACAATCTTTGCGCCGACGTTATAGTAAGGCCACGACATCTTGAAAATGCATTATTTTTTGGAATTGCAGTTTGGTGGAGATAAGGAAGCGCTGCGGATCTGCAATGTACTTCAAGCGTCCGTACCCCCTGCGTCTGTCTTCACCAATCTGTCATCATCCATCAAACCCATCGCCATCCCATCGAGACGCCATTCAGAAGAAGATCAACAATTTATCGCCAAAGAGATATCTAGCCTTTTGGAAAACAAAACTATTGAGCCTAGCGTGTCCCCGTGGAGGGCACAAGTACTAATAGCAGGAGGAGACAATGGTAATCGATTACTCTCGGACAATTAATCGATACACTGAACTAGATGCCTACCCCATTCCTAATATCGACTCCATTGTAACACGCGTAGCTAAATATAACTATTTTAGCCAAATCAACCTCAAAAGTGCCTATCATCAGGTGCTGATTCCGGAAAACGAAAAGATCTACACCGCCTTCGAAGCCTGTGGGAATTTATACCAATTCACACGCATTCCATTTGGTGTTACAAACGGCGTAGCTGCTTTCCAAACAACCCTTCACTATGTTATTAACACGGAAAAACTGAAAGGCACTTACGCGTATTTAGACGACGTGACCGTCTGCGGAAAAGACAAAGCGGAGCATGATAAAAATCTACACAATTTCATGCCGCGAAAAAGTATAACCTTACGTTGAATTTGAACAAGTGCGTATTTGAAACGGACTCAATTAACTTCCTAGGTTATTATTCAATACACGGTAACTCAATTAAACCAGATAAAACACGCCTAGAGCCTCTCGTCAACCTTCCTGTTCCTTCTGATCCAGCTTCATTAAAAAGAACCCTCGGTTTATTTGCCCATTACTCGAAATGGATTCACAACTTCTCCGCCAAAGTAAGGCTATTAGCAGAATCAAAACTACCCCTCTCGCCTGAAGCGATTGAGTGCTTCTCCAAACTGAAAACTGAAATTACGAAATCCGCTTTGGCAAATATCGATAATACTGTGAATATCTCCTATATTCACAGTGGAGACCGACGCATCAGACTATGCAATCGCTGCAACAGTATCTCAGAAAGGTCGTCCAGTAGCTCCAGTCCAGTAGGTCCAGTAGGTAGGTCGTCCAGTAGGTCGTTCATTTTTTACGCGGATGCTCAATGAATCTGAACGCAGACAACCCTCTATAGAGAAGGAAGCCTGTGCCATTGTAGATGTGCTGCGCTGCGCAAGTGGAGGCACTATTTACTCGGAATACATTTTATACTCTTCACTGACCAACGTTCAGTATCGTTCATGTTTGATCAATCGCAAGCCAGCAAGATAAAAAACGAAAAAATTTAAAGATGGAGACTCGGGCTATTTTGTTTCAAATACGATATCAGATATAGACCTGGAAAAGAAAATTTAGCTGCAGATACACTGTCGAGAGTTTGTGCTGTGGTCAAAGAATCTTCCATCAGCAAACTCATTCAACTGCATAAATCACTATGCCACCCCGGCATCGCTCGTATGATTCACTGGGTACGTTCAAAGAATTTACCATACTCAGTTGAAGAAGTTAAGAGAATGACCGCTGCATGCCCCACCTGTGCTGAAATTAAGCCCAAGTATGCTAAGAACGAAGGACTACTAATAAAAGCAACTAATAATAGCAGGTTTCCGTTTGCTTTTGCTTGCAAGGATATGACTTCCGAGACGGTGATATAAAAATAATTTTCGCCTATTAGATGTTGATAATCGAATTATTATCCCAATAAATAATCAAATTCGAATTTTCGAATGAAAATTCTCCAAATACCTCAAAACCGAGATGACTAGAGAGATTAAGGGGAGGCCTTTGCCCAGGAGTGGGATACAATGGGCAAATCGTAATCGTTCTAAATATCAAAGTAAGTACCATACCTGTGGTTTATTATTATTTTATGGAAATTAAAATCCAAAGAGAGATCTCTTCTGAAATAACTTCTTGGTATCTTGTAAGTAGACTGATTTACGATTATTTAAAACAATAAGTAATTATTTTTGATGAATATGAATATTGAAAAATAAAAATATGTCTCGTTATATGAGTTTAATTTAATACTACACACTACACAATTTTCACTCCTATATTTTAAATATTTTCCCATCAGAAACGCATGGTCGAAAACTAGGGACCGGGTGGTTGAAAACTGAAATTTCTGGTCGAAAACTAGCAAAAATGGGTATTCAAATACCCATTTTTGCCAGTTTTGCATATTTCTATAAAATTTGCAAATTGTTCTATTGTTGAACACTTGATATAAAGGTGAAAAACAATGTTGATCTAAATAATTACAATAACATATACTTTATGGTTCTTGAATCTTACAACTCAGCTAACTGGTCGCGAACTGGCGTACTGACCCTATTTTAGTTTTATTTTTGTGTGTTACCCTACTGTAGTCTGAATAAATAATTTATTATTGTACCATAGACAACTGGACAAAGAATATGTTATGAACGCCAAGGTCTCTTCCCTTATCAGTCTATTCCAAGTAGGTACCTACCTAACCAATTAGTGTCACAGGAAGTCGGTTAAGTGGATTGATAACAAAACTAATTGTACATAAAGCTTGCTGATTCACTTGATAAGTTGATCAGATTTTTAGCCTTTATAATCTACTTACATATGTATTCTACGAAGGTATTGGCGCGGCGGAGAAACTCGTGATTCAGTCATCTAGTCACCATTATACCTACTCACTAATGGTATACAAATTTAGTACATTTTAGAATCGCTTACGCCGTGGTGGTTCCGGCATAGAATAGGACCTCTCCATCTCCTCCCGTGGATGTCGTAAAAGGCGACTAAGGGAACACACACCGGGGGATCGGGCAGCAGCACCCCTCGAGTACTTAATACTAAATCTGCGGTCACCAATCCGCCTGCCAAGCGTGGTGACTATGGCAAAACCCCCATATTGATGGACACAACTAGAAGCTTCCTGGAAATCTATTGGGCAGTGTGGACTTCTTAAAAGCTGATATGATGATGATGATGAGAATCGCTTTTTCTCAGAAATAGTAAATCTTAGGAAAAAAAGTGTAAGCACATTTTCGTAGATAGGTAATTGCATGATCCAAAATTTTTGTTTGAACTATTTTTATCATTAAATTAACCGTAACCCTGCAAAAACCTAGCTTAGCAACGGTGGTACCAGGGGGTAGGGAGGGTCCCCCCCCCCCCCTCCCCCATTTTTTTTCCCTTCATTTTCTTGCGACGCACTATTAAAGTTTAACCTTTTTCGGGCTAGTTTGACCGGACTATACTAATACTCAGTCACTAAGCTATGCTTAGTTTGGGGCTAGATGGTGTTGTGTGCATTGCCCACCAATGTTTATTTATAGCTCTACAGTTTTACTTCAGACTAATAGCATAGCATGCAAACTATAAGTTACAAGATCACTTTTAAAATTTAGCAATGATGTCTAAACAAAGAAAGATCAAATTTGAAATCAAAATAAATATTTTATCACTAAATAAGATATTTATGAATAGTTGGGTCAGCTATTCTAAGATTATCACTCAGAAGTATTAAGCCTATTGTAAAATGTGTATTGTATTGTATTATTGAGTACAACCTGGTTATCTATAGCACGGTGTGACAGGTTACAACAAGTGCAAACTTGAAAACAAGGCAATGGGCATGACAATAAAATAATCAAGTACTCTTTCTTAAAAAGTTTTTATATTTAACAAACAAATGGTAAAGAAGATAACGTTTAAATAAAAAAAGAAAATGATTTGATTTGGTACCCATAGCATAAGTAAGCTATGCTTACTTCTGGGGCCAGATGATGCTGTGTGAAATGTCTGGCATTTATTTATTTACTAACACTACCTGATAATTATAAATAATAAAATATAGGTACCCTATAGAAGAGCTTAACCTGACTGACTGATTCATCATCGCCGAGCCTAAACCGCTGAACCTAGAAAGCTGAAATTTGGAAGGTAGCTTCCTTTTACAGCAAAACCAGCCACCAACGCGGGATTTTTTGAAATTCAACCCCTAAGAGGGTGAAAAAGGGTGTAAACTAATGTACAAAACTTTTTAACGCGTGGTGCGATTTGCTTGAAACTTGATATGAACAAATAAATTGCCAAATAAATGGACACGTGTATCAGGATTTTTCACAATAAGCCTAACAAAGGGGTAAAATGGGATGTCAATGTTTGTATCGGAATTTTTAAAGGGTGGTGTGATTTTTTAGAAACTTGGTATGGATAGGTACTTAAAATGCAAAATAAATAGGATACGTGTTTCAGGATTTTTCTAAATGACCCTCATAAAGGAGTAAAATGGGGTGTGAAAGTTTGTATGGAAACTTTTTAATGGGTGGTTTGTGATTGGTTTGAAACTTATCAATAAAATTTGGCAAGGAGATAAAAACCATCCTGGGGAAAGGTTTAAGATACAATTCCTTTCAAAAAAAAATGCGGACGAAGTCGCGAGCAGCAGCTAGTAATAAATAAATAATGCCGGACATTATACACAGCACCATCTGGCCCTAAAGTAAGCAGACCTTGTGTCACAGAATACAGAAAGGCAAGTTAGATATTTCACACGTCATCTAGCTTCAATGTAAACAAAGCTTGTGTATGGGTGACGATATAGATTATGGTGAGCATGACTGATATATCTACTTGTTTTTTTTTGAAAATACATACATATTATACAATTTGTACATAGAAACACCCAGACTCGGGACAAATACTTGCAGGTAATACAAACATTTGTCTCGCGGCGGGAATCGAACTCGCAACCTTCTGCGTCATAGCCAGGCCTTGGCTCACTGCGCCACATAATTAATTAATTGTTGGGGGTTCGATTTCCGCCACGGGATAAACGTTTGCATCACCTGAAAGACATTGATTTTTCAAAAAAGTCAAAATAAATATATACCTAAGTAGTGTATAAGTTACGTGGCACCCATAACTACCTCGCCGTAACACAGTTACAAACTAGCACGGGAGTTTTGTTCCATACTTCATAGTGCATTATGATCACAAATTGTTTAATGTTACCTAATTTATATATAATTTAAGCACTATGTACCCATACACAACTTCAATAAAACTTATTCTTATAACACAAGCTTTGTTTACTTTGAAGCTAGATGACGCTGTGTGTAATATCTGGCTTTATAATTATATTATTAATTGTAAGCATAATCAATGTCAGTACCACAAAGTAAAGACCACAAATAAAAGGATAATTTATCTATATATATATTGGTGTTTCTGATGACTCTCTAAGCACAACAGTACCAGAGTTGAAGGTGTTTAATGTAATTGAAAACTTGAATGTCACAAAAAGATCTAGAGCAGATCGGACCTTGTTCTAAAACCACCTCCATACCTCTCAACATAAGCACCCTAAAAGAGAAATATCCGTTCTAACCCAAGATATTATTTACATGACAAACATGAGAACCGAAATATAGGGATGCAATGGGCACAACAAAATTGTCTTGCAGACTATGTTGGCAACAATTAAAACTGCATAGACCAGGCGGTTTTTAGCTTTATCCCATCATATTCTAGATATGATCTATCCCTGGTTCACCTGCTGTAACTTGGTAAGGAGTTGAGTATCCTGCAGGATGCTGCAGTGTCAGTTTATCCTCATGTTCTGACATTTGTAATACATGTACTTCATCATTGAAGTAACAGAATACTGAATTTCAAATCAATAAGCTCACTGGAAGTTGCTTAGATCTCCTCATCAACTCAATCAAAAGAGTATAATCTTCAAATAGCTGAACCAATTTTCAAAAATATGAAATCAATATTGGTTCGACCATTTGGGAGCAATGATAATGCTCCCAAATGGTCGAACTGATAATGTGATACACACATATAACTCATAAGTTATAACTACATAAACATATGGCTTAGGAATAAGCATTTTTATCATGTAACATTGACATTGAAGCTTTTTCTCATGCCTATCTAATTTATACTATTACTACCAGTTAATAAATTTACACATTTATATGTAAAACCATAAAAAACTATCATTTTTACAAACACAGTAGGTTGAGGGTTGGATTCCCTCCCAGGATAAACATTTGTGTGAAAAACTTAAGCAGGGCGCAAATGTGGACACATGTGTCTTGTGTCAGATACAAGCTACCAATGAATATTTGTTGATGAGCTCATGTCACAATGCACAGTGATGGTTTCCACAGTCAGTAAAGATAAGAATTATTATTGGTCAGTTCCCAAATAATTCAACACCATATTTATTTATTTATTGATGATAGACAAGCAGCTATAGCTGCTATATCTATATCACACAGCATTGAAATAGTCTTTTATTATTGGTTAATCTTTTTGAGCACTGATTTGTTAATTCGTATTCTGATTTGCTAATTTAGCTTTCGTGGAGTCCACCTTCTGTACTTGTACTAATATGCCAAATACTGTGCCAGATCTGTGAAAATTCCATGAAGTACATGGCCCCAAACAGCAGTTTAGCCTATCTAACCTATATGTTCAGCATGCCTCACCATGGGATAGTAAAATAAGAAATCAGTCTCACTTTACTGTACAGCAAGTCCTATCAAAATATTTTAATAACTTTTCTTTCATGATGATAAGACTAATAGTATGCAATCTAGAGCTATGATTACGGAAAGACAGACAGACATATAATATGGTAAAACTATAAGGGTTCTTTATTGGATTTTGGAACCAAAAAAATAACATTTTGTGCTGAAATAAACAAAATAAAGCTTAAGCACATTGTGTGCTTTTTAGAAAAACAAGATAGATTTAAAATAAATCTGGTGGCCTTTAAAAATGAAAATAGATAAAGTAACTGTGAATTCCATTGTACACACAGAACATAATTGTTTTAGAGAAATCAAACTTCTGGAACTTTTTATAAAACCGTTTTTGTTGAGCTAGTATAATACAAAGAACTTACAACGTTTTGATTGCCAAGTGTCATAAAACTTGTTAACCCTTATTGTAACTGTTTATATAATTTATAAACAAATTAGACCGAAGCAACAAAAAATTAATGTTTTGTTGGTGAATAAAGTCTATAAATGCAAAATACCTATCTAGGATGGAAAAAAATGAATAAACTGTGTTTGCCTAACAAGTATGTACATTTTAAAGGATGGAGAAAGGCTAGAGATACAAAAGTTTTAAGTGAAAGCTTACCCGTCTGTAATATTCATTATGTTCAGCGTCCTCATGAAAGCAGAGAGTTGAAATTTATTATAACCTGCACTACCTACTTCTTTTTCTTAATTCTGTGTTTATCACCATACACTGCATACAAAGGAGTTTCTGTTTCTCTAAACAAACAAACAAAGTGCTTTGAATTTGCTCAATTCGATTTAACTATACCGCGTCGGACATCCCAACAGAAACACAAATAACACAATGCAAGTGAATGCAACAAACAAAGCGAACGAACGATGCCATTTTATGACATGACAACAAAAATCATCCAGTTTGTTACGTTACGATGTCAAACAGATATTTGTTATATTTTTAGCATAACTTGTGAAACAAAGATATACCAACAACAATGTGAAAAACGAGACCAAAGACTTTTATAAGGCGGGATTTATTTATGTTCTCCAAAAAGCCAGACTCTAGGTTATTCTGATTGGCAGGGTATTGGAACACAACTGTCAATGCAATGTCAACCGTATAGCTGAATGTCAATGTGGCTTCTTTAGTCATGTCAAATAGGTACCTTGCGAAGAAAAAAAAAAAAAAAAAAAAAACAAATAGGTACCTATCTTTTTTCGGAATGTTGGCAGCAATGAGTCCGATTCATTGTATATCTAAGTAGGTATAGACCGTTCACCGTTGTCACCGTCCCCTGCCTTACGAATTGGCTGCATTGTTTACGGTGCTGCCAACAATATTATGTAGTATTTACCCCACTTGGTGACTGGTGATTGCCGGGAACATTATCTAAACTTGTATGTACCCACCACAGATAAAAATGTTTAATTTGCATATTTTTAAATAATATACAGTTTTAAGACTAGTAAGGTTGTAAATGATGACACAATTTAAATTTAAAATTATTTATCGATTTATTTTTTTCTGACAGTAATTATGGTCGAAAGGAACGATTTCAGACATTTCAAGTCACTTGCATAAACGTCATCATCATCTGTCGTGTCATGAACATGTGGACAATAACGATATGATCAAGGCATTCAAAATGATTAACGTAAAAAAGACCACTGATCTCTGGGGCATTTTAGTTAGTGTTAGTGTTATAAAACCACTAATTGACATTATTGCACCAGATCTAGCTTTCATATTTAATCAATGTATTGACAGTGTAATTCCTGATTTAATGAAACATAGCAAGATCATACCTCTATTCAAATCAGGTAGTCATTCCGATCCTAGTAACTTTAGACCTATATCAGTACTTCCTACATTTAGTAAAATATTTGAAAAACTTATGCTAAACCAAATAGAACGGCACTTTAATACCAACAATTTACTTGACAGTAAACAATTCAGATTTACAAAGGGACGCTCAACGACTGATGCCGGTGTTGAGTTAATATCACATATTTTTGATATCTGGGAGGAATCACGCGATGCCTTGGGTATATTTTGTGATCTGTCGAAATCTTTTGATTGCGTTTATTATGAAACTCTAATCAGCAAACTACATCACTATGGTGTTAAGGGAGATTCACTTAAGCTTCTTACATCCTACTTAAGTGACCGAACACAACGAGTAGATGTAAATGGAAAGCGTTCTCCAGGTTCAATGGTAAAAATGGGTGTACCACAAGGATCAATACTCGGACCATTCTTGTTTTTAATTTATATAAATGATCTACCTAAGCTTGTAAAGGATGATCACGAGATTGTACTGTTTGCTGATGACACGTCACTTTTATTTAAATTAAAGCGACGACTTACTAATCTTGACGATGTAAACAATGCAATCTCTAAAGTTGTAACATGGTTTAATGTAAACAACTTATTACTTAACAAGAAAAAAACGAAATACATTCGTTTTATACTGCCCAACGTTAAACAGGTGAAAGGTAATGTAAAATTTAAAAACGAAAAGATAGATCTCGTCGACACCACAGTGTTCTTAGGCATTACTTTAGATAATAAACTGCAACGGGGCCCGCACATAGATAAATTGTCGAAGAGACTCAGCTCTGCGGCATACGCTGTTAAAAAGATCCGTCATTTTACCGACGTAGATACCGCTAGACTCGTTTACTTCAGCTACTTTCATAGCATTATGTCGTATGGCATTCTGTTGTGGGGGAGTGCTGCTGATATTAACACCATATTTGTGCTGCAGAAGAGGGCGGTTCGTGCAATTTATAACATGGGCCCTAGAGAATCACTTAGAAATAAGTTTAAAGAAATTAATATTATGATGAATAATAATATGCCTTGCGGATTCGTCTCAGCGAATCGGTCTCCGGATGAACATGGATAAAACCAAAGTTATGATCAACGAGCACGCTGACCTGGGACCGGTCGCCGTAAACGGAGTCTTCCTCGAAGTTGTATCCGAATATGTCTACCTAGGGCAGTTGCTCCAACTAGGTAGAAATAACTTCGACAAGGAAGTTAAGAGGCGAATACAACTGGGCTGGGCAGCGTTTGGTAAACTTCGTCGAGTCTTCTCATCGCCCATACCTCAAAATCTAAAAACGAAAGTTTTTAATCAGTGCGTCCTACCAGTAATGACATACGGAGCCGAAACGTGGCCACTCACCGTGCGACTTGTCCACCAGTTCAAGGTCGCTCAGCGAGCTATGGAGAGAGCTATGCTCGGAGTTTCTCTTAGGGATCGAATCCGAAACGAAAATATTCGTCAGAGAACGAAGGTCACCGACATAGCTCAGCGAATTAGCAAGCTGAAGTGGCAGTGGGCAGGTCACATATGCCGCAGAACCGATGGCCGTTGGGGCAGACTGGTTCTTGAGTGGAGGCCGCGTGTCGGCAAACGTAGTGTAGGGCGCCCTGTAGCTAGGTGGGGCGATGATATTCGTAAGGCAGCGGACAAGGATTGGAGGAGAAGAGCTGAAGATCGAGCTAAATGGCGTGCCATGGGAGAGGCCTATGTCCAGCAGTGGACTGACACGGGCTGATGATGATGATGAATATTATGACAGTGCCTTGTCAGTATATATACGAAAATTTAATGTATATGCACAAAAATATTCATTTATTTAAAAAAAATTGCGATAATCATAGTATTAACACTAGAAATAAAGATAAACTCGCTGTTCCCACTGTTCGGCTCGCTAAAGTTAATAAGTCTTTTATAGGGCAATGTGTACACTTCTATAACAAGATCCCAAGCGACGTGTTAGATTTGTCGATTGGCAAATTTAAAAAAGTAATTAAACAGAAACTGTCTATTAAAGCATATTATAAAATATCTGATTATTTAGATGACAAAAAAGCTTGGGATGAATCAGCTCCAACTCGACTCGGCATCCGTAACAAAATTGTCAAGGATCATACAAAAAAGTGTTAAGACCAGACAAGTTTCTTGCCGGATTCTTCTTGAACTGGGGTTAGGAGGAACCGGCACCTAGATTCACTAGCATGTAAGAAGACGATTCAAAGTGGTCCTTGTGATTTTATTGAATAAATAAATATTGAATTTTGAATTTTGAATTTTCTTGAACTCTACGGATCAGGGATGCAGATTTCTTGCGAATAAGTGCTTCAAAGCCATCAGTTTGGTATTCAGCAAACATCCCTGAAGCACTGCAGAAGCAAGGCAGCCCCAACATCATCCTGAAAATATTATTGTACTGGATGCGTATGGTGGCCAGCGACTTTTTGGTATACTTGAACCACAGGCTTCCCATGTACATATTCTGACAGTAGGCTTTAAACAGAGTAATTTTTACTTGTTCAGTACAACGGGAAAACCTGCGGGCCAGCATATTACCCCTAACTGCTAGTGACCTACGTTCCCTTTCAATATCAGCATCGTCTTTAAGGTCGTCGGCAATGAAATGTCCCAGATACTTAAACTGAGTTACTCGTTTAACATTCATGCCATTCAGGGTTACATTATAGGTGTTGTTATCGGGACCTTTTCCGACGGCCTTAAAGACCATGTATTCCGTTTTCTTCACATTATAGACAAGTCCATGGTCTGCAGCATAACGTTCACAGATTTTCAACATCTCTTGCAGACCACCCGCCGTTGGGCAGAGCAGCACCATATTATCTGCGTAGCTATTATTATTAATACTAACGCCATCTATTCGACATTACCTGATGAATAATCTCCGTATGGAATTTACCATTTCAGCAATCAGACTTAGTATTTTAGGTATTTCACTGGGTTTTTAACAGCTTGTCTCTAGCCGCACTTTCCCAACGAAATGGGGCAAGAGCGGCAGCAGTCAAAAAATGCTAGTAAATGACTTTATACCATACCTTCATCGTGAATATCAGTTAGAGAAACATTTAAATAGAAGTTGAATTCGACTCTACAATCCTAGAAATAAGGTTCATCTCAAAAAACAAAGAAAGTTGTAAAACGGAGAAAGTGCGGCCTATTTCCTATGGAACAAGTTTTCAGTGGTGCTAAGCATTTTTACCTGACTACCCAAGAAGGAAGGTAAAGGTTATGGAATGTATGTAGGTAGGTGCAGGGCTTAGTATCTCTACGAAGTCTATAGTGTAGACACTAAAACGAAAACATTGCTAAACGAAGGTCGCGTCGCGTAGAAAAATTAAAATAGCTACTACCAAAAATGCATAGGTACTTGACAACGTGACATTATTTTCTTTTCTTAATTATTTTTTATTAATCAAACTTAAGATAATGAAACAAAACACAAAATCTAAGAAAACAATAATGAGGCGGTTTCAAAAATAAATCTTGCATATTATTCTAATTAGTCTCTCATAAGTAAAGTTCTTGTAAAGTTTCGTGAGTCCAACTCGGTCTATCTTTTTTTTTTAACGTAATTTAGCACCATGATCTGCAAAGTAAAAAGAAAACATTAAACAAAAATTAAGGTTGAAAAGGTTGAAAACCTCTGACTTGGGGCAAGTGCGTCATAGTGCCGCACTTGCCCTAAGCATGGTAGCCGCACTTTCCCGAACAATACAATTTGAGGTTAGGTTTTTGAACCGGGAATTAAAGCGTATTTTGCTAGATACTAATGAAACAACTACGTAAATATGAAGCTTAGGATCCAAAGAAAACACTTACGTATTGCAGATCAGCCAATTTATGCACAAAACCGTTTTATTTAGCAGAACAACGCACACGTGTCAACTTCGAACCATAGAGAAATGTCGGTGTCAAATAAAAATGGCTTCAATTCCTATTTCATTCAAGAGGCGCTTTTTTTTTTTTTTTTGAACTACTTTTGTTTATCCTATCGTGACTAGATGGCGGTTTTATCAATATCATTGATAATTTCATGTATAATGATGCTCACCGCACTTCCCCCAAAACCGCACTTACCCCAACTGACCTTAATTAGTGTTCAGAACTTCTTTGCTAACGTTACTTCGCTCGAGAACTGTCATTTTCGATTTACTTTGACATGTTCCATCCCGTTCGGATAGCACGCGAATTATACAGGTAGTTCAATCACCGTCCGTAGAGGCAATTCCGCGAAAGCAGTCACGCCACAAACTATAGGTGATTCACGCAGACAGACGTGGCGCGGTATTTGCATAAAATCATTGAGCCACATGACGTTTCTCTTCTACGAGATCTGGCACTAGACCAGATAAGCACAAAGTTTTTACTTACTTTTCAGGAATTTACAACGTATTTTGGGGTCTCACTTGTCCCTGTCTACAACCACGACAAAATACTCTAACGGCCTTTAAGAAATCATTTACCATTAAAAAAGTTCGTGTGAGTCAATGACAGTTTGTAGGTATGTACCTTCATAGATTGGATATGAATGATACGATCGATACACCAAAAGATTAGCTAAGTACCTACACCATTCTGTCGATATTTAATCTCAGGTAGAGAGACTCTTCGGTAGAGCAGATGCAAACGACAATGGCTCTCCGCGAAGCACAGTAAACAATTCCTAATTCCTTTCGAGGATCAAAGAGTCATGAATGGCGTTGTGTGGCGGGACGAACTTTTAATAAGATTTATTGTAACAGATCTTGTTGTGACAACGACAATAGAGCCGGATCCTTGGCGGTAAATATCAGCTTTGTGTGGTCTTAGCATCCTTTGTTATCGGAGTAAAGTCAAAAATTGTTTTCGCAAACACCTGGACTGGGAGATGTTTGGTTTGATTTTTATATCCCGTGCCATCTTACGTAGGCAAAGTCAAAAATATGTTTGTTCAATACCTACAAGGATTGCCTACATTTAAAACATCTTACATACCTACCTACTAGATCAATATTCTAATTGGCAATTCCTCCAAGCCCAAGTCCGAGAAGAATTGACAAGAAACTCGTCCTGGTTCTATCGCTTTTTTAGAGTTCCAAAGGAACCCTTGCCTATAGTTTAACTATGTCCGTATTTCTGTCTGTTCGCCCCTAATCATAGCACTTGCACGCAGACTATAAATTTAATCATTATTTTAGAAATACCTACCTCCTTCACATATAAAATGGGGTTTATAACGTGTGGAGTATTATATAGGGACTTGTTTTAAAATATGTACCTACCTAGTTGGATATAGGTATGATGAAATTGTAAGGATAATAAAAATATCACGGCTAGCAAGGCATTACCAGAATTCCAGTAATAGACCAATTGTAAACCTTATAAAAAAAAATTTTCACCTCATATGAAACATCGGAAAGATTTTATTTATATTCGAAACATAAGTGCAAAAGTGTATTTTTTCATTATTTTATTTTAACCTTGATGATGACCTCTGTGGCGCAGTGGGCCAAGGTCCAGCTGAGACGTAGAAGGTTGCGATTTCAATTCCCGCCGTTAGACAAATGTTTGTATGATCTTCAAGTATTTGTCTCGGGTCTGGGTGTTTCTATGTTTAATGTGTATGTATTTAAAAAAAAAGTATATAAGCATATCGGTCATGTGGTACCCATAACACAAACTCTGCTAACTTTGGGGCCAGATGATGCTGTGTTTAATGTCCGGCATTATTTATTAATGTATTTCTATTTAATAATTTTGTATACCGTCAATCCAGTGAATTTAATTTTAATACTTATTGCAAGTCGGTACCCCAACACATTTTTTAGAATAATCGCACTAACTGGCCAGCATGATGAAAGCATGAAAAATAAAAAAACTGTTTAAATTTGTTTTCTTTATTTAATCCTAGAGTTTGTGTTCTCTTTCCATCATTTTGGATTGTTTTTTGATAAAATCGTAAGATATCATAAAAAAACCGGCCAAGTGCGAGTCGGACTCGCGCTCCTAGGGTTCCGTACAAACCTATAGGTATATAAGTAAAATTTCACCCATCATGACAATTGAGTCATAGTTGGATGATGTAACAAAAAATTTACAGTTTTCGCAATTTTTCCTCTATCTGTGCTATAAAACGTTGCTTCGTACCAAATTTCAAGATTCTGAGTTCACGGGAAGTACCCTGTAGGTTTTGATTCCCTTGCGAGTTGCGAGTTTGAATATATGCGACTTAAATTGCTGTTTCTCTTGATTGCGTTGACATAGAAGTTTGTTTTTTTACAGCTTAAAGGTATTATAGACCTGGGTATTTTATATGAATTTCAATTTAATACCTCTACGCGTTCATGAGAAAAGTGGTAGTAAGTTTAAAATTATTAAAAATATTTTTATTATATGATGTTACTAAAAATGTATGGTTATCGCAATTTTTCCTTTATCTGTGCAATAAGACGTTGCTTCGTACCAAATTTCAAGATTCTTAGTTCACGGGAAGTACCCTGTAGGTTTGTATTCCCTTGCGAGTTGCGAGTTTGAATATATGCGACTTAAATTGCTGTTTTTCTTGATTGCGTTGATATAGAGAATTGATTTTGTTACAGCTTAAAGGTATTATAGACCTGGGTATTTTATATGAATTTCAATTTAATACCTCTACGCGTTCATGAGAAAAGGGGTAGTAAGTTTAAAATTATTAAAAATATTTTTATTATATGATGTTACTAAAAATGTATGGTTATCGCAATTTTTCCTTTATCTGTGCAATAAGACGTTGCTTCGTACCAAATTTCAAGATTCTGAGTTCACGGGAAGTACCCTGTAGGTTTTGATTTCCTTGCGAGTGTCGAAAATTTGCGGCATAAACGGCTGTATCTTTTGATTGCGTTGGCTTAGAAGTTTGATTTTTTCACAGCTTTAAGGGACAGTAGACCTGAGTATTTGATATAAATTTCAGCTTGATACCTCCACGCGTTCCTGAGAAAAAGTGTCTTGACAGACAAACGGACGGACGGACGGACAACCAAGTGATCCTACAAGGGTTCCGTTTTTTTCCTTTCGAGGTACGGAACCCTAAAAATGAGCAAATTCAAAGGATCACTTTGAAACGTCTTACATACTAGGTGAATTTAGGTGCCAAGTCATCCTAACCCAAGCCCGAGAAGAACTGGCAAGAAACTCGTCTTGGTCCTAGCGCTTTTTTACATGATCCATCTTATAACTACCTTACTACGAAATACTAATACAAGAGAGTTTATACATTTCAAGTGTGCCGGTTAACTGTCTGAGGGCAGAGCGACATGAGGCCATACATTCTTATCAATAATATAGTCATTTATATTATAATAAGCTTCTTCAAAAGACTACCTTTTATGCATGCTTTAAATTTCTTAAAGCATACAGCGAGCGAGTCCAGCAACGATGAAGATATAAATTTAACATCTGCAGAGGAAGCATGCGATGCCGAAATTAATAAATGATAACTAAATAATAAATTAAATTTTATTTCAGGCAACAAAATTAAGTGTATGAATTACCATAACAAGGGCCAATTGAAAATAAATACCTTATAGACTAACATATATACCTATACATATAAACATATGAACTACACAGAAAGTCAGGGCCCTTTCTTCGTAAGCGGTGCTTCCCTATACCGTCGGTAGACAACTTCTGCTTACCAGAAGTCGGGTGCGAGAAATACGTCCTTGTACTTGGCAGCTACCCGGAGCACATACGACTTGAAGTTGGTCTTTCTATTTGATTCTAACCGCTTCAACCCATGCACAAGTACAGCAGGCGGCTCCCTGATCCCGCATCGGCCTCTCGTCCACGTACCGGAGAATACTCTCCCCCGTAGTGGTCGGGTCTAACCGAGACACATAAATCGACACGGTAGGCTCCACCGTCTGCAGAGTGAGTCCAGCAGATAGCGGAGCGGTACCTCGCCGATTTCTGACGTTCCGGGGGCCGAGGTCAGCGAAGCCGGTCGGTCATTTACCTGCGTATCGGTGTAAAGCGTCGCGTCTTCATAACTGCTGACAGGTGAAGTCCGGCATCGGATTGCACCGCGTCGCATATTTACGTTTTTCGCTGATTGTGGCGTAATAGCTGGCACTGCATTTACATTGCGCAATGCCACAATTTCGAGCTTCAACTCGGATACTGTTTGCTCCGAAAGTTGAAGTTGCGGCTGGATGCTGTAGACATCTGCCTTCAGCTGTGTTATCTGTTTAAGGACACACGTAACTTCTACGTGGGCCCAAGTCAGCGGCGGAAGAGAGGTGAGGACTTGACAAACAAACGTCGGGACGTCATCAAGATCGGTATCCAGGAACACCTTGAAGATATCCTCGATGTCCTTTTTGCCACGCCCTTCCCTTTGCCTGGTTATCAGGCGGATGGTGGTCGCCGCTGTATCGTGTAGTACCTTTTTGGCGTCTGCGATCTGGGCTTCAGTGTAGCTGGAAGTCAGGATTTGGGTCAGATTGACCTGGTCCATAACATCCAGCTTGCATTGTATAAATGCAAGAACAGTGTCAATCACAATAGTGTCTGATCTTTTTGGATTAGCCATTTTACGTCGCGTTGACTCACGCGAATAATCTAGGTCACCATTGAGATAGCCACTACGAAGCGACCGTTCAAGCTGATGAAAACGATTAATGTCGAATTGAGTTTTCTTCCTCAAAAATCGCGTGAAGCACATATCATTTTCCTCGCAGTAGTGAGATGAAAAGGTGTGTTTCGCTCGGCAGCAAACATTTTTTTCTTACCTACATTTATTAAAATTATTCTCTATTTTTTTAGTTTGGTTTTCTATATAAAGCGTGTTTTTTAGTTTTTTTTAACTATTATTTATTTCACATTTATGTTTTTGTTGGGATATAGGTAGTATCTACGAAATATTAGTTATGTATGTACCTACTGACGCATACGTTGGTACCTATCTACATACGTTTACGTGATGTGATACGTGTGACTTATGGTAAGTAATGTGAAGATACCTTACGCCCAGACTGACATCAGTAGAAACACTTTAATCTTAACGACATTACCAACATAAAGTTGTCCACTTTCTCACTAAAAGGCGATTGTTGTTAAATTTAATGGTGCATAAAATAAAATAGCTCCGACTCACGATAATTACTCCATTGACGAGTAAAGTAATGCTGGATCAGGTTAGTTTTTACGAGCGCTATAATTTCTGCAGTTCTATCCGACCTATGAAACGTCATGTCTACTTCGAATCTCATAAATTATTAGCTTTCTAGAGAAACTATAATGAGCCAATTAACGACCCTTCGAAGAGGAAGTAACAGGATCGTATAATTAGATAGGTAGGTGTTAATATCTACCAACTGATAGATATGGAGAGTCTGACCACTTTATTGTCTGAAATATTGTGAAAACTTGAAGAAGCAAAACGCATTCAAACCGCGGTAAACGTCGTAGTTTCCGATCCCAAGCACGTATGTGATTGGTCATTTCAGTATATCTCCGTACAACGCATCGGGAATCCGGAATGAATTGCGGGAATTGTTTATAGGCCGATACACGCGGATTGCGTCGGGAACAAAAACTACAATTTAAAGCAACGCCTGCTTTTGTTTTCATAGCAAAAGCTCGTCGGGAACTCTAGATGTTATTTTGTTTGAAGGCCTTGTACCTAGTACCTACCTAGCCAAGAATTCTACAAGATTCTCAAGATACAAGATATTTATTTGCATAAATAAGTGTACCTACTTGAACTTTAAACTTATTTGCCCTTATCTTGTAATCCTCTTCTCAGTTTTTGGTAGTGTTTTGTTTTGAAATATTCAGCTATACATAGGCCAATCACGAAAAGTAAAGACCACAAACCATTTACCCGATCAAATATATTTTTAATTTTATTGTGGTAATTTAGATTCCAACTATTCTATTTATGATACTTTACCTTACCTACTGTGATTAAACCTGAATAATGCTGTGTTTACGACAGGCATAACAGTTTTATTTCTCTGCCACAATTAATCATTACACCCATACCATTGTCCGTCCGCCATTAGCGGGGCTTAAGCGATTTAATTTTGGACTTTCCCTTAGATTTCATTGATGGCACTAATCACGGCCCACGGACAAGTTAATCCTAAAATTTATTGGTCGTTACCGATAGATGTCGTCAACAGTATTGATAGGACTGTGGTTACGAGTAGATTTATAAAGTCTGGTGCTAATGAAATAATATTGAAACGCTATAAATTACCCGACAATGTTAGGGTGTCACAATGACCACATTGTCAATGCCGTATTTGGGTTAAATAGTGGACGTATGGACCACCCTAATGTTTGGGCTGGCTGTAGGTCGGTACTATACGGTCAAGGTGTTTTCAGCTTGAACGGTTATAAAGAGTGAGGGTTCTTTATGTACGCGTACGCTTTATTGTACTCAGTAGGGTATCGAATAATCTTCACTTGTGCTGTGCAGTCCAGACCACACATTGTGAGTATACTTGGAAGTATAATTATGCAATTTGATCAAATATTATTAAATAGATCATGCGGGACATATCCAGATATGTAAGTATTTTCAACTCGTAAATTCTTCATCCCCAAAAAAATATTTTATTAATAACACGCACAAATTAAAATATGAACCGCGGTCGACATCAATCCTTAAAAATTAGAGATTCATTTATTAAAAAAACATTGTATTTATTCTCACGAGCCGAGCTTCCATTTTGTCCGTGACGTGGACAAAATTCCGGTGGACAAAGAGATCATTCAGACACAAAGCAGGTATCCGAATCGTATGCGACTAACAAATAAATGCATACATTATGTGAATTGATAATTTTCAGACTGTTAATCATTTTTAGTAGGTATGAGTAGATAAAATGTTTAAATTCTAATATAGCTACATATTTTATTTTATTTTCTGCGTTACCTTTTGTTACATAATTTTCTTTGTGTGTGTACAAATAAATGATATAACGACGATACGCAAGTACGTATGTTGTAAGTATAGTTCATGTTATAATAATGCAAAAACAAAAGTACAAACTGGCTGTACCTATGTTTTATGGTTCAGTGATAATTTTGGTCTGTTATAAAATTATACTTGTTGAAAAATTACTGGCTTTCTATGTAAATGCAGTTTAAGAGCTGGTAGAGTAGCGGAGAGTGGTAGCCTTGGCCAAGGCCTTCCGTCAATATCTTCGGACAGCGGGGCACCATTGTCACTGCGGCCTTTGTGCCCTCTGCTACATACAGACCAAAAATCATTAATTTCCTACCACAAAGCAAGAACCCACAAATCGAAGGTCTGAAAAAAAATCGGGTCCATTTAGTTCTGGTCACTGACAGACGTGGATGCGTTCTTGGATTTCGATCTGAATTTTAATTTCCTACATACTTTGTTATTTAAGATAGGTAGATTATGGTATGTACATATTCTGTACCTACCTTAATCTACCTGGATTTTAATGGGTAGTATCACAGCTCAATTGGGGTAGCACCTGGTACCTAAACTGTGTATTATGTGTTGAACATAGAGGTTTGTTTTGTGTCTGGGTGTTATAAAGTATCATTAGTATCGAGGATGCTATGTGGTTAATGTTCCTAGATTAGTATCTATGTATTTTAAGGTATACTAGTGGTCGCCCACTGGTCGAAATTCGACCATAATTAATAATATTAAAAATAATACCGGACATTTCACACGGCATCATCTGGCCCCAAAGTAAGCAGAGCTTGTGTTATGGATACCACATGACTGATATACTACTAATATACTTTTTTTATTCTATGAAGTAACATAGGACTTTTAATTTAATTATTTGTTCTCGTGTTATTTGCATGTTTTATTCAGTTATCATAACGGAATTTTAATAAATAAACTGTAACTTCATAGCACAAGAATGGACAAATGAATTATAAGTGTATTATGGAGCAATGTGATTTTAACCGACGAGGAATCCCTAGAAAGTTCTAGTCCGCTGTTCCGCGATGACGTTTAGAATAGACAAATGAAGATCGATATTCGACTAAGACATTCAGTGCGAACCGTGACTCGAGCGGCAACGAGCGGACCGCGGATCAAACTCATCCTGATGAAGATTCTCTAGATGAATCGAAACATTGTCGGTGCCTCCATCGACAAAATAATAACGTGAGTAAAGCCCGTGTTTATCAAAATGTATTCGACTAAGACTTTATAATTAAACAATCGCTTGACACTGGCAACATTATCATTAATATGACTCATGCCATTATCGAAGAAGAAGAAGCTTTCAGCTTTATGGGGTTAGATGGTGTTGTGTGAAATGCCCATCAATGCCCATATCGAATATGTATTATTTATTACAATCTCCTTTTTCTTATCGTTTTACTAGTTAATTCGTACCAGTGTGGTGAAAGGATTAAAGTGCGCCTCGGATGCTTCTTTCGTGCACTTGGCACAAGTCTTCGAACTTTTATGCCGGTGACATGCCGGTTTTCTCACGATGTGTTCTTTCACCGTTTGAGAGTATGTAATACCTACCTTACCTATATAATATCACTAGTTAGTAAACCTATGGAAAATCCATTGTCTATTACCTGGTCTGTCAGCTCAGTTGGTCTGCCTTCTGCGTTGTAGGTTGAGGATTCTATTCCCTCTCTCGATAAACATTTGAGTGGTGTTGGTTCTATGCCTGTGTGTTATAAAGTATCAATACCTGGATGACCGAGCTTTGCTCGGTATAAAACACGGATAAATCGACGTTTTCTAAAAATTCAACCTAGCTAGATCGATTTATCGCCCCCTCCCCCTTTAAATTTAGTATGCAGGGGGTTTCTGCAATTTCAATTTAAAATTGTCGGAGCAGTTTCCGAGATTCAGATTATATACATACATTGATAAATTATTATGACACATATATACGAGAATTGCTCGTTTAAAGGTTTATTAGTTTAGATATATATATATATATATATATATATATATATATATATAAATATATATGTGTATGTAAATGATGTATAATGTATTTAATAAAATATATAAATATATATAAAATATATATATAAAATAATAAAATATATTATATAAAATATATATTTATTTATCTAAACTAATATCCTTTAAACGAGCAATTCTTGTATTATTATCAGTCAGCTGGTCACCATAATAAAAGCTATGCTTTGTTTCGGGCTAGATGGTGTTGTGTACATTGTCCACCAACATTTATTGAATTATTATTTATTTATAAGTGTGACATCGATTAGTTATCTGCGTGAGGCAGTTTGAAAACTCTCCATATTAGTAACTAGTCCGTAGGTATTTCGTAATCTTGATGTCGTCATAAAGTTTTTCATAAGCATGGGCGTTGTTAACTATAAAATTAGAATAAAGCCGCTTTGTCCACGTCTCTGAAACGGTTATGTTATAAAAGCTTGGGTTTAAACAGTAAACCGATACGCAGTGTTGCCATGCCAGCATAAATCATTAGTTCTTTTGTGATTAATGTCACCATTAAGATTCATATTTTAGTGTAGCTTTCCTGGGGCTCTACCATCTCTCGCAGCTTTGCAAGCGCCGAATTGTAGGCAAAGGATTCGTTGAAGCAGACAGATGCAGGAGTTCTTGTGAAATAAACTATAATTAAAAATAGTAGGTACGTACAAAAAAAACAATATACCCGACTGTGTTAGGGGTGAACTTTAAAAAAAAAATTAAAAAAAACCAACCTGCATAAAAAAATATTTTAAATAAAACGGATGAGAAAAATACAGGTCCACTACACTATTGAAATAATTTTATGATGGATATAAAAACAATTGTTTATTTGACATACAAAACGAAAAAAGTTACAGACAGAGAACAAACAAGTAGGTATACCTACTCTAATCATTTACATATACTTCTAATTGTACATGTTTTTTGTATGAGTTTTCATTTTTCGCTTGTAGTGCCAAATAGGTCCTACACATACAGATATACAAATAAAACAAATTATAATATATTCTATAGCGAAACAAAGCGACTTTAACAGTCAGGATTTTAACATTAACGTAGGTAAGTAGAAGTTTTTCGAATGTCTTCGAATTTTTTGGTAGTTACTTTATTTATTTATGTAGTTGTACCAACAAAATATACACCGAAAAAAACAAGTTACAAAATAGAGTTAAGTGCTACCTTAATTACAGGTACAAACAACAATGCCTTAAAATTCTTAAAATAATAATTTACATACAGACAAAAGTTTGAAAACTTATACGTTGAAAAAAAAATACCTAAAACAATTCAACTTTGGACGACCCTGGTATATATTAGCTGATTCGGCATGATAGAAAGAAAAGTCTAAAATATGGTGGTAAGCCTCTGCTCCTAAACGGTCCGTGACAAACCATAACCGGATTAACCCGTCACTGTAAAAACAAACTAAAATAGAAAATTTCACATTACATTTTCAAATTTATAAATTTTTTTTTACTACTTTTTAGTTATCTTTATATCACTGTGATTTTGTAACGATGCTCTATAGTAGAAGACAAATAATGTTTTTAAAATCTAAAAAGAAAAGCGACATTTATATAGAAATACGAAATTTCGTTTATTTGGAAGATATATTTTTTCCAGCTATTTTGATTTAAAAACCAAAGCACTGAACCCATTTTGACAAAATTTCTATGGGACCAAAATGAAATTTACTTTTTTTTTAAATCGGGTCATTTATGACGGAGTTATGAAATAAAAAATAAAAATAAAAAATACAACCGACTTGAGAACCTCGTCCTTTTTTGAAGTCGGTAAAATATGTTTACGACATTATTCATAGTTTTGTAATCCTTCTAATCCTATTAAGAAGTGTTATTTGAATGAAATATTTTTTATTGGCGTAGTTGTAGGTATTAAACAGAGGCTTATGTAAGGATAATGTCCGTTTTCACTAAACTGATGCCTAGCTAAGTATACAAGGAATAAACTATGTATTACCTACGTAAGCTTACCTGATACCACAGAATACTTAGATATTAATACAAAGTAGAGAAGGCGGACTCCACAATTTTTTTATATAAATAGCGACTGCTATGACGCAGCAACTTAAAATATTGAAGACCTGTGTTAGCTCAGTTGATAGTAGTTCTGCCTTCTGTGCTGCAGGTTGAGA
Organism: Lampropteryx suffumata; assembly: GCA_948098915.1. Classification (NCBI taxonomy): domain Eukaryota; kingdom Metazoa; phylum Arthropoda; class Insecta; order Lepidoptera; family Geometridae; genus Lampropteryx; species Lampropteryx suffumata. The sequence continues at coordinate 13,445,074 of OX402557.1, read as the reverse complement.
GTTCGATTCCCTCCCAGGACAAACATTTGTGTGATGGACATAGGTGTTTGTTGATCTGGGTGTTATAAAGTATAAAAATATGTTTTTAAAAATATACTAGCACTGGTCGAAATTCGTCCATAATTAATTAATAATAAATTTAGTTTTTTATGCATAATTAAAAAAATATATTAGCATTCTGCACTCTCTATATAAACTATAAGTGTGCAAAATTTCATACTCCTCCGTCTGGGTTCATACCCCAAATATAGAGGAAATCCCTTTTTTTTTAAATAAAGTGCCTGATTAAAAGATTATTCTGATAGGATAAATTAAGTAGATATCCCCTACCTTTATTAGGTTAATTAATCCGTTTCCCCCGCACGGAATTTTCGTTAAAAGGGGTCGGAGTTTGCTTTACATAATAATATAATAAAAATTTAATAATATATAAGTATTCAATCAGTCATCGGGTCACCATAGTACAAGCAATGCTTAGTTTGGGGCCAGATGTTGTGTGGAATTGTCAATCAATACAATTTTTTTATTATATTTACCTACATTGTGCCTCTCTTTCTTTGCTTCCTGCTCGGGCGCGGCACTTCACTACGAAGTAGCCCAACAACTTGGGTGAGCCAATGTACACATCACATCGTTAAAGCGCTTTCGTGCGTTGTACAAAGTTCGTTATATTATAACTAGCTTCAGCCCGCGGCCTCACGGTACCTTACTTAGATACCTTATTACACCCAGTCATTAATAAAATTGTGTGATCATCAAGGAAACGTTATTCCTGGACCGTAGGAATCGAACCAACAACCTTAATATATTTCCGTTCCTAGAGTGCGGAGTACGCCTGGCCTGCTATTAAGTAACTGTAGGATTAAAATCCCTAGCTTGTCATCAAAACATAAACAAACCGTTCATCTATCACTAACGTGGAACAAACGCGATTAAAACCGCGACTGCATTTTGTTCGGAATCATCCGATATCGGGGAGCTAGCACAGATGTTTGGGGATTGGACTCAAAAAAACATAAAGCGGGAGTTTATTAGGCTTCATAACTGGGTTCTGTATATTTGTACTAGGTGAGTAGATACGTGGATATTGCGTGTTTTTAAAAACGGAGTTCTTCTTTGCCATCGTTTGGTGGTTTCAATTTCCGTGGCTTACATAAATTACTAGGTAGGTTTTGGTTTGCAGAAACAGAAACATCTAAACATTTTAAACAAATTTTTAACTATGTATAACTAACTAACTATGTATGTATTGCATAGTTTACCGAAGGTTGGGATGTATTGTATAACGCTTTTGTAGTAGGATAGGATTTAGGATGAATTTTGTCTCTAATCCCTACATATTTAGTGCACTTCCAAAACTTGGAGGAACTTTTATTTTGACCTCTACCTGACTAAATATTTGAAACTTTGTATGGTATGATTTGGTATGATAATTTACACATCTTTTTAAAAAAAAATATTAGATAAAAAAAATGATTTTTCTAGATTACGTGTATTTAAATGGTATACCCATAATAATAGAATAGAATAGAATTTATCTTTATTGTACACCTTATATAATAAAACACATATCGCTTGAGAGCGATCTTTTCCTGACAACCTTTGGATGGAAAGGATCGTATTAAGTTGAGTGGACGGCGCGGCGTACATTAAGCTAATTATAAATTATATAAATAAATAAAATAAATATTTAACTAAATACTACATACATACACATAAATACATAAAAACTTACAAACTAAAGTGATATCTATGAGACTGATGTGAGATAATGATGGTATACCAAGTTTTTGAAGATAGGTAAGGATTTAGCATATCGGATGGAGACAGGAAGTTCATTCCAAAGCTTCACAGCCTGCAGGGTAAAAGAGCTCCCATAGTAACAAGATGTATGAGTAGGAGTTTCAAGCGGCAGGGTTTCAGAAGAACGTAAGGATCGAGAATTGGAAAGATGGAAAAACTCAAAGCGTTCCTTAGGGTAAACTGGGTTGGAAGGAAGAAACATAAAGGAGTAAAGAATATTTATTTATTTATTTATTTAGTTGTACCAACAAAGTATACACCAAAACATACACGAAAAAAAACATACCAGTTCCAAAAAAGAGTTAAGTGCTACCTTAATTACAGATACAAACCGCAATGCAAATATAAAACATCAATGCCTAAAAATTCAAAAAAATAATAGTTTACATGCATACAAAAGCTTGATAAGTAGATAATTTTACGCTGAATAAAAATACCTAAGATAAAATTAATATTAAAAATATATAAATTTAAATTACACAACAAAAATAAAAGAGAGCATTCCGGCGTAGACGAATCGGTAGCCACTTAAGTTTATATCGGAATTCAGAGATGTGGTCGTACTTACGCAAGCCAAATATGAATCTAATGGAAACATTTTGAAGACGCTCAAGTTTATTGAGTTGGTCTTCAGTTAAATCAAGGTAGCTGACGTCGGCATAATCTATGATAGGGAGCAACAATGATTGTGCTAGCGCAATTTTAGTGGACGTAGGTAGAAAGTTTCGCAACCGTTTCAGAGAGGAAAAGGCAGTAAAAGTTTTTTGGCTTACCGCTGTTAACTGAGGTGCCCAGGATAGGTGCCTATCCATGAGTACACCTAAGTTTTTAACCTCTTCGCTAATTTCTATGATAGCGTTATCGAACATAGCTCGCGGGAGGCTAAGCCAGTCGATCCGAGACAACATTCTTGAGCTTCCTATAATAATTATTTGAGTTTTCGATGGATTTACTCTGAGACCGTAGAATTTGCTCCACTCTAGAATACTCGCAAAGTCAGTGTTAGTACTGGCGATGGCTTCAGCTAACCACTCGACAGGAGCTTGTGTATAAATTTGTAAATCATCTGCATAGAGGTTGTAGGAAGAAGAGTGACAGATAGACAGACAGTTTAGATATAGAGTTTATGAATATAGCAAAAAGAAGAGGAGATAACACGCCGCCCTGAGGAACACCAGCACTCACTTGAAACCAGGATGAATAAGTGTCATCAATGCAAATTTGTTGCAGGCGACCATACAGGTAACTAAGAAACCAGTCAATTACTGTTGGAGATATGTTATAAGAGCGGAGAATAGCTAATAGAATATCATAGTCCACATTATTGAAGGCATTACTAAAGTCCAGAAGGGACAAAACAGTTACTAGACCGTTTTCCATGCCAAGTCTGATATCATCAGTAATTTTAATGAGAGCAGAGACAGTGCTATGACCTGAGCGAAAACCGGACTGATAGGGATTAAGAAGGACATTTGTGTTAAGGAAAAGGCTGAGTTGCTGGTGAACTAAGCGCTCAAGGACTTTGGAAAGAAACGATAGAATGGAAATAGGGCGGTAATCAGAGAAGGAAGATGGGTTTGATTTTTTAGGAAGGGGAGTTACTTGAGCCTCCTTCCACAGACCAGGAAAGGTTCCAGAGTCAATGGAAAAGTTAAGAAGGTATGCAATGACGTGGACTATGTCGTCTAGGATAGGTATGATATTTTTTTTACTAATACAGTCACTACCGACAGCATTCGATGAGATGGCTGAAATGCTCTTTATAACATCACAATCAGTGAATTGATGAAACACAAATGGTGGGAAGTCAGGAGTTGGAAATAATGTAAGAGAATTTGGAGTTTGCAATTTAGTTGGTCCATCAAAATTAGACGAAGATGAGAAATTAAGGTTTTAGGAATCAATATCTTTTTGGGAATTATGTTGGCGAGGCTTTCCAACTCCTAGTGATCGTTATTTTCTACAGATTCATGGATAAATCGGCGTTGTGCATCCCTACACATCCTATTGCAGTGATTTCTAACGTGAGTGTATTTCTCCATATTTTCATCAGATGGCGTACGCTTGTATCTGACCTTAGCAGCTAGTTTCTTGTGCATTTCTGCTCGTATTTGATCAGTAAGCCAAGGTGCGGGAAAATGTTTCATTTTAACTCTACGGATAGGAGCATGCACGTCATATACGTTATGTCACGTTAATAATTAAATAAGGTTTATTAATAATTAAATAAATAGATTAAGAAATCACTTAAATTAATTTGAAAATTATTGTAATTTAAATTATTATAAGTCATAATTAATAATAAAAAAATAATTATCACCTATATATTATTGTAATGTAAATTATCCTATTTCTTATATATCTAGCTGTATAATTTATGATGGACATATCGACATATGTGGTTTTATTGTATTATTGGATATTTTTGTTGTTTTAAAAAATGTTTATTCAATAAAGATTCCTTAATCCAAAAAAATGCTACTTAATTTAGGATATTAAGGAGTACGATACCCCAAAAAACAAAAAATGCTCCATTGTCACAGCAAAGTCTTTTATCCCGTAAACAGGAATCCACGGACCCTCCTCAAATAATGCTAATTATAATGGCATTACATTCATTCCTCGAATTTCATCAAGTATTTCGAATCACATATATTTTTTTGCAGATTCAATGGTTTTCTCGTTAAAAAACATTAATCTAATCAGGGGAGCATTGAGTTGAATGTTGCGCAGTTTATGGTTTAAGAACTTAAGTATTTTATTTTAAGGAGCTCATCTCAAGAACCAAGAGCTGACTCCAATTTGGTCCAGAATATTAGTATTTAACGTGACGCCGCCAGTCTTGGAGAGGCTGCCCACTGGCAGTGATCTGGATCAGTTGTGCTATCTATAAATCGTTATACGGTCCTTTGATAGCGCAACTGTTGCACATGTATTTTATATTATTTTATGTTATTCTGTATATTTCTGTAAATAAATCTAGGGACTACCCCCGGCTTCGCACGAGTGCAATATAGAGTTGTAATTTGCAACCTTGATTATGAAGCTATTTAGTAGAATAAGGATTAATATCTGTCGATTCTACCCGTGTTTTGATTGTTTAATTTGAAGAAAAAGTTATTATTTTGCTAGACCTAAAGCCTTGCTGGCTTTTTTTTGGGTAATGGTGAGTATCTACTGTAAATTATGTGGTACATTATTTTACGTGACAATAATCGTTTTCACAGCGCACGCCAGTTAGTATCTTTTTTAGGTCATTTTTGGTACCTTGGTTACATTTAATAATATTTTTTTTTTGATTTTTAAAGTCACGTTACTCGCTGATAATGGAGCTTTCTACAGGTGATAGAATTTATAGGTAAGTTCAGAATTTTTTTTTATTTTTTTTTTATTAATTACAATGAAACATAAAAACAAACCAAATCTTTTCACTTTATAATATTAGTTTAGAAGAATGTAAGCTGTGTTCCTGATTGAGTTATTTCTTGGTATTTATAATAATAAAAGTTTTAACTTGGAAACTGTGGTTACAATTCCTTATATTTTAATTTAAACGGTAAAAGTTACTTACGTCTAACAAAAAATAATTAAAGGTGTACATTTTTGTATTTCCCCCTTGTGTATCTTGTCCTTAATGCTTTATTTTATACTAGCGGCTGCCCGCGGCTTCGCACCTAGATAAAAAGTAGCCCATGTCCTCTCCAAGGTCCCATCTATCTCTATGTCAAAATTCATCAAAATCGGTTCAGCGGTTTAGGCGTGAAAACGTAACAGACAGACAGAGTTACTTTCGGTTACTAATATTTATAATATTAGTTAGATAAAATATACAGATTGTGTTAGAATTAGAACTTAACGCTTGGGGAATTTCACACCAGTTTATAAGAGAACCTTTTTGTAAATATTTTTTTGTGTAAATTGAATAAAATTGGCTAAAATGTTTTTTTTACAGGACTTTTCACACAGCATCATCTAGCCCATAACAAAGTAAGCAGACCTTGTATTATGGGTACCACATGACTGATATACTACTTATATACTTGTTTTTTGTAAATGCATACATATTATACATAGAAACACCCAGACCTGAGACAATAAAATGCAGATCACATAATCATTTGTCCCGCGGCCCACTTCGCCACTGAGGACCCCACAATATGTTTTCGTATTAATATTTTGTACTAATAGTCCCGTATCCAAGAAGTCACACTTAAATTTTATCAATGCAATTTCCCAACCTACCGCAAAAATGCACATTTGGCCACAACAATGCCGTCTAACAAACCATTTAGTCCATTGAAAAGTTACATTTGGGTATGCATTTGTCAGAGGACGCAATTTTATTTTTTTAATGTGTAGGGGGGGTCAGTAGAAGCTTAAGTTCAAGTTTGTGGGGTCGGCACCCTTGTCCCCCGGCCGCCATCTTGGAAAAGGGGGTGCAAAGGGTTTTCGCGCTGTATCTCGTAAACTAGTTACCTTACAGAAAATTTAATCAAACATAAAATGTAGCAAATTAAATTTCCTACAATTTTATTTCTATTACTTTTTATCGTCAAGTGACCAACAAAAAAGTTATAAACAAAAATAAATGAAAATTTTGTTTGTTTGTTCTAGGTTTTACAGCGCTCCAAACTTAAACGGATTCTCGAATGCTCATAGGGATGCAATAAAAACTAAAAATTAGGCTTACTTTTCTATCTATATTTTTTTTATTCATACAATTTATTATGATCTTAACATTCCTATGCTATTATTGAACTATGTTTGACCCTTTTACCCACCACCTATGAGGTATAACATGGGCAAAGTCAAATTTATAAAAATTTAATGCATTTTTTAATGCATTTTTTGTCACTGTCTTAGCAAATCGTTTGTATCGCAGAGTGTCTAGAGTATCGTCTTTATTTCCGCCATATAAAAAGACGAAAAAACGTTCGCCAACAACACTGAGTAACGATGACTCGACTTTCTCACTCATAAATAATTTAGTTCCACTTGCTAACTCTGGATGCTTCTGCAAAATTTTTATAAATTTGACTTTGCCCATGTTATACCTCATAGGTGGTGGGTAAAAGGGTCAAACATAGTTCAATAATAGCATAGGAATGTTAAGATCATAATAAATTGTATGAATAAAAAAAATATAGATAGAAAAGTAAGCCTAATTTTTAGTTTTTATTGCATCCCTATGAGCATTCGAGAATCCGTTTAAGTTTGGAGCGCTGTAAAACCTAGAACAAACAAACAAAATTTTCATTTATTTTTGTTTATAACTTTTTTGTTGGTCACTTGACGATAAAAAGTAATAGAAATAAAATTGTAGGAAATTTAATTTGCTACATTTTATGTTTGATTAAATTTTCTGTAAGGTAACTAGTTTACGAGATACAGCGCGAAAACCCTTTGCACCCCCTTTTCCAAGATGGCGGCCGGGGGACAAGGGTGCCGACCCCACAAACTTGAACTTAAGCTTCTACTGACCCCCCCTACACATTAAAAAAATAAAATTGCGTCCTCTGACAAATGCACACTAAGGCCTAAAAAATGTAACATTTTAATGGACTAATTAGCACAACTGATACAAAATATTTTGACATTTACTACCCGAATACGTATGGGTCTATAGGGAGCCTTGACATAGAAGACAAAATAGTAGCTATAAGTAAAATAAACACTGCAGTACGTATCCAACATTGTGGGAAAGTGCAAGGCACAGTGGGATATTGAACCGTACCTCTTAAACGCAAGGTCGCAATCAGCGATTTTCGATCACAATTAAAAACGACAACTTTAGATTGCTCATTTTTGTCATATTAAATCCAAAATCAATGTACTAAAGCTCAGATTACAATGAGCGGCGGGTCGGCGTGACACAGACCTGCATTACACAGCAGGCACACTGCCAGTGAATGGCAGACAGCAACGAAGATCGATTTATGCGTTTTTTGCGGATTCACACAATACACCCTATTTATTGATAGATAATGGAACAGTTGGTCGGAATCGATCCTACTTGTGGTTAGTTGCGGTTATCAAAATCACATGTCGATTTCATTTTGTCACTAAGTACAATAAATACCATTTATGTCCATCGTGGAACTGCATGGCTATTATGGAAATCGTGATACAATCAATGTCTATCAGTTTCAATTAGGCAATATGCATAAGGCAATAGGCATTATTGACCGAGCGAAGCGAGTCTCCGTTTCAGCTAAGGCGAAAATGCTTTCGTATGTCTGTCTGTCCGGATGTTTTCCTCTACAGGTCGCATTTCTCAACCGATTCTCGTGAAGTTTTGTGAGCGGGTTCTAAAACTATATAGATTTTTTTGTCGATTCAGTTTTTGGAAGTAAAAAAAATAAAAAAAAAATGAGTAAACGTTATAAAAGTTATATTTCAGTCATTTCGAAAAATGTTCGCGAGGTCTACAAAGCTCACAAAGCCACTAGTTTAATGGATTGGTATTAAGTACATTCGGTTTCTATTCCTATGACATGTATTACAATCAACATCAACCTTTGGAACACAAACTCATCAATAGTAACTGAAAGCTGTTAGTATCATGTTTTGATAGTATCAGAAAAACATAATTACCCGGCTGGTTTAGTAACCTAAGAATTGTAAACATAGCCACCAATATTTATTTATTTAAGAAAAAGCCTAGTTATTTTCATTTGAGGACCTATAACAATGCTCAAAGCCTTAGTCTGCTTTTCAGTAATACAGATGATTTTTTCCATACAAGGTGTATACGACAATAAATGAAATAAATAAATAATGCCGGACATTTCGCACGTCATCATCTGGCCCCAAAGTATGCAGAGCTTGTGTTATGGGTACCACATTACTAATATACTACTTATATACTTTTTTTTGTAAATACGAGTACATACATATTAAACACCCAGACCCGAGATAAAAACTTGCAGATCATACAAACATTTAACTCGCGGCTGGAATCGAACCCGCAACCTTCAGCCGGGCTTCACAGAGGTCATCTGATAATCTGATCTGTGGTTCTGTATATGTAAATATCCTTAAAGTTCTTCATCATTATGTCCTCTATCGCATACTAAGCCTGGTCGGCACTGTCAACACAACAGGTACCTACTATACATAGTTCAAATCAAATATGTAGATTAACGGGACGGGAAATAGCAGAAAGTAACATACATAGTATTACCTTCTGCTATTTCCCGTTGTCATCTCAGTACCAACGCCTTCTTCTTGATGCTTAAAAATCGACATATTTGATTTGAACTATATGTAGTAAGTACCAGTTGAGTTGATAGTGCCGAGCTGACTTAGTATGCGATAGAGGAGATAAGTACCTGTTCGGTGATGATTTATTTTGTAAAGTCCACCGCAACAGCTTTAGATTCAGAATTTTTCTAACACTAGGCAGGATATGTTTGCAGTAAAACTAGATTAACATTTTTCAGTGGTAGAGCAACCAGTTTGTGTAGAGCTTTAGTTTTTTAATTATTTTCCCCAGCAACTGTCTTGGCTATTGCAAGAAGGGGGTGTGGTAGCTCATTTTGTGATGGCTGCAGAGGAATTGACGAGCCCGTACGACTGATTTACTACTTCCTGAGTAGGCGGCGCGGCACGTTAGTGCATTTGGTATGGGACATCCAAGTAGGTACGTATGAAATTATCTACTGTTTATTTTTAAACTTAAATGAACCTGTTGACTAAGAAATGATGGGTGATTTGACGGGCGTTTGTAACGAAATGATGCATGATTGTTAATGTTTTACTGGTGTTGCTGTCAATAAATCATTAAAAAATCTCTTTGAATGTGAAAATGTATGACGAGGAATAGGTAAGAAGTTTTTGAAGCATATTTTTCATCATTTCATCACCAGCTTTTATTTAAAACGAGCATGTTTACTGACTTGGCTACTTAGGTATTTTTGTTAGTACTACTACTACGTACTATAGCCACACTCAGAGTTCTTAATGCTTACTTTAGACATTAGTTAGTGTTGATTTGACAAATAATAAATAATAAATATAGCTAGACAATGCACACAACACCATCACCATCATCACCATAGCTTGTATTATGGTGACTAGATGACTGATAGAATACTTATATATTTTTAAATACATAGCTATGATATTTTATAACACCCAGACACAGAACAAACACCTATGTTCTTCACACAAATGTTTGTATATTATATTATATTATATTAGCGTGCATTATGGAATAATACGCTAATTTTTTCGTGCAATTCTGTGGAATGTGGAATCAGACAGGCGAACGCACGGACGGAATAAACATCGTTGATACTTGACATACTTTAGAATAGCGCAGTTTAAACCGCGCGGATGAATTCGCTAGTGCGGGACTCTGAATGCGGCTATTAGACATACTTGCTAACGAAAGTTTCATCAACAAATATTAATTAGTACCTAGGTGAGTCTGAGTTTACTTTGCCTACTTGTAAGATAAATAAATGCTGCTGTGAAATGCTGTACATTTCACACAGCATCATCTAGTCCCAAAGTATTCAAAGCTGGTGTTATATTTTTTGTTGTTAATACATAGGTACTTACATCACTACATAGTCACTACATAAAACTCACTACATAAAACAAAGTCGCTTCCCGTTGTCTGTCTGTCCCTGTATTCTTAGATCTTTAAAACTACGCAACGGATTTTGATGCGGTTTTCTTTAATAGATAAAGTGATTCAAGAGGAAGGTTTATATGTATAATACATGCATAATATAGTAGAAAACTGATCATTTTAGAGGTATCAAATCACATTAGCCATTCTGTAGTATATTTAGTATCAGCATTGCACCCGTGCGGAGCCGGAGCGGATCGCTAGTATTACATATACGAGACAATTGTTTGCGGATCATACATAAATTCGTCCCAAAGCAGGAATCTAACCCGCAACCTTCTGCGTCTCAGTCGGCTGTTCGTCCACTGCACCACAGGTCACAGAGATTGGTACAAAGTACCTGAGAAAGTGGCTCAAAATTTCCCGATGCATGCACTTATTTCAATCAGTTAACTTTGCGGAACATTCCACCGACATCTTATTTCATTGAATATGCCAATAAAGCCCTCTTTCATCTCCCGCCAGCTTTGTTCGACGCATTATTGTTTTGTGTTAGTGATTGAATGATAAAATCTGGTGATATTCCAATAAAGTTATCGTGGATTTAAAGTGCCCACGCAATGCTTTCGTTGCCAAGTCATGGTTTTCGAGAATTCATTTTTTGAAACCTACATTTCTCCCTTCATTATCATTACTAGTATAAAACAAAGTCACCTCCCGCTGTCTGTCTGTCCCGTTCTATGCTTAGATCTTTAAAACTATGCAACAGATTTTGATGCGGTTTTTTTTAATAGATAGAGTAATTCAAGAGAAAGGTTTATGTATAATGTAGTAAGAGAAACACTGATAATAGAGGTTTCAAATGTGGTGTCGTAAATAAACTCATATTTATGCGCTTACATTGCAAATGCTGGCTGAACCTTACGAGATAGATCAAAATAATGTACTACAGTATTGTACATCCTCAAAAGGTCTACAATAAAAATTAGTTAAAAAAAACTTAAAAACACGCTTTATATAGAAAACCAAACTAAAAAACCAAAAATAAATTTTAATAAATGTAGGTAAGAAAAAAATGTTTTATTTAAAAAAAAGCGTGGGGTGCTTTTAAGATATTATCGAAATGATAATCCTTCTTCTCATATCTGTCAATGAAATATTTATAACTATTGACACCATGCACCCCAAGCTTTTTTTTAAATAAAACATTTTTTTCTTACCTACACTTATTAAAATTTATTTTCGGTTTTTTAGTTTGGTTTTCTATATAAAGCGTGTTTTTTAGTTTTTTTTAACTATTATTTATTTTCTACTTTTTAGTTTTAGGATAATCGGATATATTATTATTAATATTTTTTTAATTATTATTCGAATTATTGCATTGTCATCGCTTGTCACTTGTCTTTGACAAGTGTGCAAAATTTGAATGAAATCTGGCCGTTTAACGTGGGTCAAAATCGCGTCCTAAGGAGTCGGTTACAAACATACAAACATACATAAAAGTAAAGCTAATATAAAGCGTATAAAAAAGTCCGTGATGGTATATGGCTATCTCTTAGAGATAACCATTCTGTAGTATAATTAGTATCAGCATTGTACCCGTGCGAAGCCGGGGCGGGTCGCTAGTCATCCTATAAAGTTATTAACCAGCGTGGTGCTTAAGTATGTTTTGTCCTTGTCATTCTTAGGTCAATGAATAAAGACAGCAACAGATTTAAGCAACTCTGTAGCCAGTACGTGATTATAACATAGACTTAGGCTAGGTCGTTTTAAACTATGTAGGTAGTTTTAAACTCTCTTTGACTCTCTTTAGACGACCTCTGTGGGTCAAGGTCCTACTGAAACGCAGAAGGTTGCGGGTTCGATTTCCGCCGCGGGACAAATGTTTGTATGATCTGCAAGTATTTGTCTCGGGTCTGGATATATGTATGTATAATATGTATATATTAAAAAAAAGGATATAAGTAGTATATCAGTAATGTGGTACCCATAACACAAGCTCTGTTTACTCTTGGGCCAGATGATGATGTGTGAAATGTCTGGAATTATAAAAAATATAAAAAAACCACATAGTTTTAAACAAGGTAGTTTTAAACTTTTGATGTTTTGTTTATTCTCATAAATTCACATGTTACCTAAAATGGGAGAGGGCTCTGACTTCAGTGACACAGGTCTTTTGTGCAATCAGAGACTTCATAAAATGTCTGTACCTAAATACTTTAAAATTTATTACAATGAACATGTATTAATATTATCTCATACCTTTAAACGAGAAATTCTTGTATAGATCTAACTATTATTATAAATGCGAAAGTTTCTCTGTCTGTCTGTCTGTTTGTTACGTTTTCACGCCTAGACCGCTGAGCCGATTGTGATTAATTTTGGTATAGAGATATATGGGACTTTGGAGAAGGACATAGGCTACCTTTTATGTAGGTACCACGCGTGCGAAGCCGCGGGCAACAGCTGGTGTATATAATCTGAATCTCGGAAAAGTTTCCAACGATTTTCATGAAATTTAGTACCTATGCGGGGCGATAAACTGATCTAGGTAGGTTACATTTTTTAAAATCGTTTTATCCGTGTTTTATACCGAGCTAAGCTCGGTCATCCAGGTACTTATTATTAAAATAAGGTATTATTTGATCGGAGTCGTCCCACACACCATACATTGCAACGCGATGGCTGGCGTATCCGGGGTTCTCGTTAAACTTACTAGTAGTCAGACGGCTCAAACATCGTGAGGTAACCGGGATGTCGTAAAACCTTAAAAGTTCGAAGATTAGTGCACGAAAAGAGTCTGTGAGGGTCACTTTAATCCTTTCACCACACTGGTTCTATATAACTTGTGACTCGATAAGTAGAAGACGGTTCAAAGAATCAATTAGGGGCAGACATCTCTAAGTCTTAGTAACATACCAAAGATAAACGAGGTTTTTTCTCATACTTACTTAATTAAACGGTTTTAATAAAATTTTAAACTACCTATAATTATTTAATATCTGAAGAGAAAGGTCTTCTAAGTATGCATGTAATAAAACTATGAAATTCTATATGCCTGATCTAAGTCGTAAAATCTTCACAGGTGTCTTATTAAATTTGATACCTACATTTGTATTTATTTTAACGAAATGAAAATTATCTAAAATTTTCATAATTGGTGGCAACCGGCAAATATAATAGAAGTACCTTATTAAGGAAACTATCCATTTTATTACAAGAACTTATGACTACCTACATACAGGTTTAATGAATGAAACTTTTTGGAACTAAACTGCATGGTTGCATTTTATCATTATTTTGAAATTAGAACAGCTTCTAAGATTTTTGAATATTCTCTCTAGTTCCATCCATCAACTTTCCATAATATTTGATGTTTTGAATAAGTCGGGGAACGTACTTCCGTACGAACGGTACATTCTTCGTTTGTCATTTCTTTAAATAACATAGCACTTTCAATTTAATTATTTTTTCACGTGCTATTGCATTGTTTTATTCAGTAATCTTAGCAGAATTTTAATAAATTGTGATTTCATAGAACAAGAATGTACAATTTAATTATAAGTGTATTATGGTGCAATGTGATTTGAACGACGAGGAAACCCTAGAAAGTTCGAGACGGCCATTCCGCGATGACGTTTAGAATAATAATAGTAATACCGGACATTTCACACAGCATCATCTGGCCCCAAAGTAAGCAGAGCTTGTGTTATGGGTACCACATGACTGATATACCACATAAATATTTTTTTTTGTAAATACATTCATATTATACATAGAAACACCCAGACCTGAGACAAATACTTACAGAATAGACAAATGACGGTCGACATTTGACTAAGGCTTTATAATCAAACAATCACTTGACACAGGCAAAATTTACATTATTATGACACATACCATTAACGAAGAAGAAGAAGAAGTCAAGGTGACATTATTTATTATTGAGCTAGTAGGTACACAACATTTTATGTTTTACATAATATCCTGAATTTGCTTGTAATTAAAAAGAGCCTACTGCAAATATTTATTAAAGCACTCCAGTTAAGTGTATTCAAGTAATCTAGATAACTCAGGTGCTGGGAACTCTCGGTGACGTCATCAGGCGAGTGAGCTGTCAGTTGAGTGAGAGATAAGTGTGTTATCGTTATCACTAATGCGTCAGGTGGGTTTTGTTCTAGAACAATGGGAAATCGGTTTAAAATGTGCGCTTTGCTTAAGTAATACCAAGTGTGAATTGAAAAGAATGTAAAGATTTGTCAAAAAACGAGTTCTGCGTGCAAAACTAACAAAACCATTGTGCAATCCAAGATGTTCCCAGGTTTCTACTCAAGCAATAGGTGTGTAAAGTACTAAGTAGGTACTTGCTATGTTTTACCGCTGACAGTAAAATAATAAAAAAAGTTCACACGCTTTTCCGCTGAAAAGCTATTGAAATTTTATGATTAGGCAAAACAAACAAAGTAAGCACCGCCATGTTTATAAAAGCTTGCGAAGCGCGCTCCTGTTCATGCCAATCTCGCGGCGAACAACTTGTTGCCGTTGTGAACTTTTGAAAGAAAAGAGAGGCCAATATCGGACGACCCTGTCAGGGGAGGAGCAACGCGCGGGGAACGTGCCGGCCAGCCGGTCGCTCAACTCACCTCGCTCAGTCGCTTCTAAAACGTCTTCGCGGACGGCTGTGCTGCACATTCTCACGAACTCGAGCCGTTATGTGTCGTACTTTGAAACAAGTTTGACGGGAAATCGTGAAGTTTTCCGAGCGCTTTCTGACTAGCGTAGCGATGTGCGCGATAACAGTGAGTCAAACGGTGACGGTTTAATTAAAGTGACAGTTTTAAAGTTATTCGAGATGTTATCGATGGGATCATTGGCGGTGTGGTATGCGGCCTGGTGCTGGATGTGGCTTTGTGCCGGCGGAGCGTCGCTGACGAGCCGGGTGGCAGAGGCTCCGCAGGAGTGCGAGTTGCAGCGTGTGTCTGATTCCAGTGAGACCACCAGCGTGCAACTCGCGTGCTCCCTGCGCACCGCCGCCGGTGCCACCGACCTGTTAGCTGGCCTGACCGCTTCACAAGCTCAGCGCATAACGGTGCTGAACCTACACTGCACTGATGTTCTCTTCTTTGAGAGCTCTCTGGATCTCGGCAGAAGAAAAGAAGAGGGGACTCAGCTATTGTCTCGTTTTCATAACCTAAAAGAACTCAGGATAGAGTCTTGTAAGATTAGATACGTACCTTCAGAAGTGCTATCGCCTCTCAGTGGACTGCGAAGCTTATCCATTCGCACTCATAACACAGATTGGTCTGCAATGTCTATGGAGTTTCACCGAGATACTTTTCGCGGGCTTACCGATTTGCGGACTTTGGATTTGGGAGATAATAACATCTGGACGTTGCCTTCAGAAATATTTTGTTTGCTCTACAATTTGAAAGAGTTGAACGTGACGCGAAACAGATTGCAAGATATCTCTAACTTGGGATTCTCTGATTGGGGAAATGGACCAACTGCGCCCGGTAAATCCTGCAACACTGTGATGGAAACCCTAGATATGTCATACAATGAAATAAGCAATCTACCGGACAATGGATTATCAAGTTTACGTGCACTTCAAAAGCTGTTTCTTCAGAACAACAGAATATCTCAGGTCGCCGATCGCGCTTTTGTGGGACTAAATGATTTGCAAATTCTCAACTTATCTACCAACGCATTAACAGCTTTACCTCCAGAGATGTTTCAATCATCCAGAGATATCAAACAAATCTATTTGAACAATAACTCACTAAGCGTTTTAGCTCCTGGACTTTTGGAAGGATTGGACCAACTACAAATTTTGGACTTATCAGTGAATCAGTTGACAAGTGAGTGGGTAAACAGAGATACGTTTTCCGGATTAGTGCGACTCATAGTGCTGAATCTCTCATACAACAGGATCACCAAAATAGATTCACTGCTTTTTCAAGATCTAAATAACTTACAATTTCTAAGTTTGGAGTTCAACAACATAGCACGTATAGCCGATGGAGCATTTACTAATTTAAAGAACCTTCATTCACTCTCACTGGCTCATAACAACATAATTGAAGTCGACAGTGGGCATTTCTCCAACCTCTACGTACTGAACCAGCTATTTCTCGATGGGAATAGAATAACCAAAATTGACTTACGATCTTTCGAAAATATAACGAAACTCCATGATTTGGGTCTCAGCGGGAACCAGTTATCAGAGGTGCCCGAAGCAATAAAAACGTTAAGATTCTTGACGTCCCTAGATTTGGGCATGAATAGAATAACAAAAGTAACAACAACCCACTTCGAAGGCTTGGATGATTTATACGGCTTACGTCTAGTGGGTAACAAAATTGAAAAAATATCAAAGGATACATTCGTAGCGCTCCCGTCACTACAGATATTAAATTTAGCTTCAAATAACATAGATCAAATAGACGACGGAGCTTTCGCTTCAAACCAACAGTTGAAAGCGATTGGATTAGATGGCAACAAATTAGTGGACTTGAAAGGCATATTTACCAACACACAACCGCTTGTTTGGTTGAATGTGTCAAGCAATGAACTTCTATGGTTTGATTACAGCCACATACCGACGAATCTGGAATGGCTGGACATGCATGAGAACAATGTCGAAAAACTAGAAGATACCTACGGAATAAAAGAATCTTGTAACATTAAAATGCTTGATGTCAGCTTCAACAAAATAAGAAGCTTGGATAAATCTTCATTTCCAAGCCGTATAGAAACTATAATTCTGAACAATAACAACATCGACAAAATCAGTCCCGGCACGTTCGTGCAAAAGTATAATCTGAATAAAGTTATGCTTTACTCCAATAAGATAAAAACTTTAGAGCTCGGCTCCTTTGCGATACCATCCGTTCCAGAAGACAAAGATTTACCAGAATTCTACATCAGCGAGAATCCTTTTGTATGCGATTGTACAATGGAGTGGCTGCAGTCAATTAACCAATACAGTGACCTCAGGCAGCGCCCAAGAGTAATGGATTTAGAAAGCGTAAGGTGCACTTTAACCCATTCGCGTAAAATGGAGATGCGTCTGCTCGAAGTGAGACCTTCAGAATTTCTGTGCGAGTACGACTCACATTGTTTCACGGTATGCCATTGTTGTGACTTTGACGCTTGCGATTGTAAGATGACTTGTCCAGATAGATGTTCGTGCTATCATGATCATACTTGGACCACCGTTAACGTCGTCGATTGTTCGAACGCCGGCTACGATCACGTACCGGAGCGGATACCAATGGACGCGACCGAAATATACCTAGATGGAAACGATTTAAAAGAATTGAGTAATCACGTTTTCATCGGTAAAAAGAAACTACAAGTTTTACACCTCAACAACAGCAATATTAATACAATACAAAATAGAACATTTAACGGAATTGAGTCGTTGAGGGTTCTTCATTTAGAAAACAACAACTTAGAAATGTTGAGAAATACCCAGTTCACCAGATTGCCCAATATGATCGAGCTTTACGTGAACAACAACAAAATTAAGATAATCGAAAACGATACCTTCATTTACCTGCCTTCTCTGGAGTACCTTGACTTGGACAATAACGGTTACGTTGATTACATGCCGTGGAGAGTCATTAGCGACAGCGATCCCCGTACTCGCGTCTCAGTTGAAGGAAACAACTGGATATGCGATTGCAAAGATGTGTCTCAACTCAATCAGTGGCTAATAAAAAAATCAAAAGATACCGAAACAATAATGTGTTATCTTGCCAACGGTCAATCGATGAACAAAACTATCGCAGTTGTAGCACGTGAATGTAAAACTGAGATCACAACCGAAGAAACTGGTACCGAGATTCAAAAGCGATTATTCATCGAATCCAATGATAGCGTAGAAAATTACATCCCGTACATAGCTGCCGTTTTGATAATAGCCATTATTCTATTGCTATCGTGTGCTCTGATGTTTATGTATAGAGAAGATTTTAAGCTATGGATGCATTCGAGATATGGTATAAGAGTATTTAGCTCGACGCCGAGGGATATGAACGACAATAAAAATAAACGATTCGATGCGTTTTTTGTGTACAATCCAAGAGACGAAGACTTCGTGACTCGCGCTGTCAGTTCTGAGTTAGAGAATCTGGGACATACACTTTGTTTACAACATAGAGACTTACAATTGCTCGAAAGACGGTCAGGTGACAGTTTAGTGAGTGCATCGGAAAGTTCAAAAAGACTCGTGATAGTACTGTCGATAACATTTTTACAACAAGAGTGGTACTCTCCAGAATCAAAAGCGGCCGTACAAAGTGCGATAAATTCAGTGAACGTTAGGCATAGACGTCAAAAGATTGTCTTCCTCGTGACGACGGATCTTAGTGCTATAAATATAGACCCAGACCTGAAAGTGTTACTTAAAACGTGTACAGTGATTGTGTGGGGTGAAAGAAACTGTTGGGAAAAGCTAAATTTTCGGTTACCCGACGTGGATGTGACATTGCCGAATCGGACGCTTCATAACGCGAATAATATAAAAGTTAGTAATAGGGAGGGGTTTGGGCGGCACGGTCATTTGAGGTATACAGCTCCTCCGACGGCTCACGACCCCTGGTACAAGTATGGGATGGCGCCGCCTATCCTAATGATGTCGAGTCCTATGCACTCGACGAGTGCCAGCGCCGAGGTATCTGCTCGGAGCACGGAGGACGAGACGTGCTCGGTGGCCAGCAGCGAAGGTCGAGGCGATGATCGGCTTCCTCACCACCATAGCTACGTATCTATAGACAATCACCAGTGTGAAGAGCGGCCTCTCAGGCCTGCGCAACAGATTCCAATGTCAAACGCGCCACACTCTCGAAAGACTTACTTTGTTTAACTTATTGTGATGTATGTTACTGATGTTAATAGCTTATCGATGTTTATAATCTATTTTTATCTGTTTTGGTATACCTACCAGCATGATGTCGCATGCAAAAAATAATCAAAACAATATCTACATATCTCTTAGACGTAATGTAAGGCATTATTTTTGATTGTTTCGCAATCAATATGTTGTATTGACGTACCACTAAAACTGACGTTTCATTTACATTCATTCAACATTCCTGTATAATTATCAGAAAAGTTAGTTCAATGTAAAATAAAGAACTAGTTGCCTATTAGTTTAGGTTCCTGATCAAACTAAAGTTCTAACTTTAAGATGTAAAGATTACTTAGATACCTACTTAATAATTTGTGATAAACTTAAGTAAGTGGTGTACTTAATGTGTGAAATGTTTTGTGCATACTACGAATATTGGTAGACGCAATGTTCCATGACTGTATTGTAATAGGTATATCTGTAAATATATGTAAATTTGAATGTAATAGGTGTCGAAGAACTGAAATGTACCCTAGTCAATTTGTATATAGAATTATGTAAGTACATTTAGTATTCAAATAATTTGTGATTTAATTTTAGCTAGAATATGAAAATGTTCGTATTTATTACGCTTCCAAACGCAAAATATGAATTAAATATTTTATCTACTTTATTTCTGTTTTTTACTGAAAAATGCAAGCGAAAAACTAAGTATAATAAGTATACTAAGTATTGTTTAAGTAGGTAAGTATTGTTTTTAGGTTTTACAATTTTGCTCAGAGCTAGTACGAACTTTTAGCTATATAAAATTAACCAGTAATTTCCATTTATTTCTTTTAAAATAATGGCAGTATTCAAAATTAAAATGAGTTTGAACTAAGCGATAGGAATTCTCATTCTCACTGTCCAATCGCCGAACGTGTCTGACTCAGATTCATATCTCGAATCGAGACAGGTGATCGAATAGGGGCGAACGTCAAAAGCGTTTTTCATTGACATAATCAATTTACTGGACGCTTTGTTCGCCCATCTACGGGCGAGTGTATAAATATTTATTTTATCTAAATCGATCGAGTCGGATAAGATCACGCTCGCGGGTTTAAGATTTTAATTTGAAAGCGGCCGCGACAGAGCTCGAGTGCCCGCTGCGAAACTATAAATCATTATTTGACGCAAACCGATGATGAATAAACATCCATTTTAATTCATTTTTGATTGCAATTCGGTGTCTTTATTGTAAAGTTCCTAGTCCTAATGAAGTAATTTGTGACTCTACCACATTAATCTTTAGTCTAATATTGATATTTTTATGGTGGAACGGGTCGAAGTATGTCGGTATTTATTTACCAGCATTTGAATATATTTATAAAATAAACAAGAAACAAGATTTCTCAACTTGATAGATAATATTATGATATCAATCACCTGATAAATTGCAATAAGATACCAACATACCTAAATAAAAAATGTATTCTTAACTCACTAATCGCACCCATTTAAAATCCCATCGCTGGTTATACCATGGATTTGTATGCAAAGCACTGTATATCGGAAACCAAATATTTTATTTTCATAAAAATAGCACAATATATTGTAATTGAATTGCTCAATGTAACACTATCCGACAAAGATAAGATGGAGGCTATTGTACGGGATGATGTTGTAAAAGTATAGGATTAATAGTAGTCATCTAGCGTTCTCAACCCGAAGCCTATCCGTTAGCGCCAACAGCACCAGACAGCAGCCACTCATCACCTTTTTTCCTAGCGCAATACGATATCCGATCATTTATTGTCCCGGACTATCCAAACCCGTTCGAAACGCATTAGAGACATCGGGTTTAGGTGGGAAATATTCCAAGTCGAGGTGACAATTGATAATGTCCCTCCGTCGAGACAAAAAGCGGAATCGTTCGATTAGTTATGTCCCTCAGGCGCGTAGGCCGAGAGGAAACAATAGATTGGTTCTGCTTTATGATTCTATAAACGTTTATGTCCCTATAAACGACCTTTTAGGTTTTGGATTCCAGATTGTGATGTTATCGGTATCCGACAGGTTTATTATGAAAGCGAAGATGGCACCTCTTACGGATATGGCTTTAGTAAAATATGAGCGGCGGTTCAGATCAGTATTTGCAAGTCCATTAGCGATGAAAAATGCCCTTTATTGTGATGCGTTCTCCTTCGATTCCGCGGGAACCATGCTGATTAAAACATTTTTTTATGATTTATTATGACGTCTAGATAAAAGTAAACGATAATGTTGTTTCAGTTTTTATGCTTTACAATTATAATAACCAGGTAATGTTTTAGATGTAGGAGGGTATAGGAAGATTGTAACTATTAACGGCTAACTTTAAATGTATCGTTTCCTCATAATCGTGACCGCCCATAGCTACCCAAAACCGTAAATATCGGACTGAGCTAATGAAACGCACCAAGAAATGCTTCAACTTGAATCTTTCGCGTAGGTTTGGATATCGTAATAAAACTGTTATGACTTTATTCATTAAACAAATAGGAATAAAACGAAATTTAATAGACATCATTTAAAATAATCCCACAATGAGGACTTGTGACAAAACATTGACTCATAACCTTTACGACACTCGAGGTAAGATAAAAGATATGTTATAACTGGGTGCTTGTAGTAAATATGATGTGCCTTTGGTTTTAAATAAGTGAGAATATTTGGCTATCTATTAAGATAGTCGTGAATAACAGTTTTCTATCGAATATTAACAATAAGAGACCACATAGTTGTCTGTGGGGCTATGCTTAAGGAGGAATGTTTGTAATAATTAGGTCTGCAGCTGTTTCCGTTGGTGGGTGGAGTCAGGCCTTTTTTTAATAAATGCTCCCCCGTTATTGGAAGGAATTACAAATTTAAATTCGCTCAGGGAGTATCGCGACACTGTAAGCGAAGAATTCAACGCATATGTTTCTGAAATAGGTCATTAGATGAGTTTTTGTTTTCAAATATTTGTTTCGGTTATTAGCTGTTTTGTAAGAAAATACTTTCTATGCCGTTAGGGTAAAAATACGAGTATACATATTTTTTTGTTTGAAATAACGATATAAATATTAAACATAGGAAATTGCAAACCTTTTTTATTTTTCAAAGCTGACCGCTTGCCATCTGGTTGGCTATTTTCTGTTCAATTATCCTTACTTATTACAAAACAAGCGCTAAACGCAACACAAGCAATATAATTTGCTAGAAAACCCAACCGACATAAGGTTATAGTGAATAATAAATTAAAATTGCTGTATGTTATAACTTATTAGCCTTAAGTCAAACATAAGGCAGCAGCTTGCTATCGAGTTAACATTTCACTTGTACAGTACAAATATTATCCATCGCATAAGGTGGCATATTTAAATAACCTATAAACTATTAGAGTTAACTTTTTATTAATTAACCGTAACTTTACCTGGGTGGTAAGATGAGCAGATAAAATCCCGATTTTAATTATCAACATTGATCAGGGGTGCGCTTCTAACCCCTAATTCTATTTCTGATATATGCTTTAACAAAACTTTAAAAATCACCTGCCATTTCATGCTCCTTATTCCAATGAAATAAAGCTCAAGTCGTTAGTTTTTTTCGGTTTAGAAACATGTGGACTATTAGTCATACAAATACGTGGTTTAAAGTCTTATCTATGTTTAACAAGAGAAGGACCTAAGCTTTGCATGGGTTTGGGTTTAGGGATGGTACAGATTTGCGTTGTGCTTCCGGACGTGCTTCAGACGAATACCGTGAGATAATAGAGTGCTTTGAGTTAATAATGGATATGTTTTGACTAACGAGGTCACATTTTTCTGCGCTCGTTACGAATACCATTCTAGGGTTTAGGATACTACGAATGTGTACGTCACAGATCTTTGATCATATGATTGCCACGTTCTTTTCACAACTTGAAGTAGGTACACATTACAAATTAATAAACTAGGTACAAATTAATACCCATTAACTCTTAAGCATTGCCGCCAGTGTCCTAGGGACGGGCAGCGTCCCTAGGACAGTAAGCAATCTGCCAGTAATCTGGATCAGTTAAGCTATCTTCTTGACGACCTCTGTGGCGCAGTGGGCTAAGGTCCGGCTGAGACGCAGAATGCTGTGGGTTCGATTCCCGCCGCGGGACAAATATTTGTAGGATCTGCAAGTATTTGTCTCGGGTCCGGGTGTTTCTATGTATCATATGTTTGTATTTACAAAAAAAAAAGTAAATAAGTAGTATATCAGTCATGTTGGTACCCATAACACAAGCTCTGCTTACTTTGGGGCCAGATGATGTTGTGAAATGTCCGGCATTATTTATTTATTTATCTATCGATCGTTTTAATCTGCCCTAAGATAACTCAATTGTTTCACATATATTTCATATTATTGTATATTATTCTGGTCATTTTTGTAATAAATTTAAGACTTAAATCATGCTTATTTTCGTTTTTAATGAGTTCTTGAAATGATGAGGAAAAATATTTACATTTCATTTAAATAAATAAATAATCCCGGACATTTCACACAGCATCATCTGGCCCCAAAGTAAGCAGAGCTAGTGTTATGGGTACCACATGACTGATATACTACTTATATACTTTTTTCTACTTTTTTTACATTGTTCTATGAATTGGTAGGTATAAGTAACTACTTGTATACCAAAGCAAACAAATAACAAAACCACAAAGTAGGCATTGGTGGACTTATTTACGGGCGTAATTTTCAATAATCGAAATGTATATAATTAATTCAGACAAGTGCTCTAACAATATTATAGGTACTATTTTTAATAATATTTTTATCCAATACAATATTTTTGTATCGAATATTTTATTATATTAAAATAATAATCAATATTTTACTTGTATTTTTATTTTTGAATGTTTTGCTGATTTATTTCGGGTTTTATTTGTAATTTTGATAATTTTATTCAAATAAAGCTAGAGTTATTGACTCGGGTGTGAATAATTGGAATGAAAGTTTTGAGTTTCTTTGTGATTCGAGCAAACATTATCCGTATAATTGTTTTATAAAGAGACACCAATTTTTATAGACTAACAAACGACGAACGACAACATACGACTTTGTGACGTCTTACTATAAACAAACTAAACACTTGACATTGGCAAAATTTACATCGAAGAAGAACATCATTAACGGAGTAGAAGAAGAATTCAATACAATCACAAGGATCTCTTTGAAACGTCTTACATACTAGATGAATTTAGGTGCCAATTCCTCCTAACCCAAGCCCGAGAAGAAAGTGAAGCAAGAAACTCGTCCTGGTCCGTGGCGCTTTTTTGTATGCCATCTTATAACTAGCTTACCTACGAAAAACTAATACTAGATTACATAGTATATTCATTTCAAATCTGTCTGTTAACTGTCTGAGGGTAGAGCAACATGAGGCCATGCATTTTTAATAAAAAAGGTTTCTTACTTAGTTACTTAAAGCAATAAATTATTAATGTTATAGGAATAAAAGCGGTAAAAAACACATTTGTGGGATAATATAACATTTGGCACTTGAAATCCGTATGAAAAACTTCAATCAATACAATCGGTAACCAAAACAGGGGTTCAAAACTTGGCATATGTATAAGGGTAGGGTTGCACTTGTCACAAAAATGTGGATGTAATTGAATATGCTGATTAGAACAGAACTCGGCGACCACAATGGGGATGTTACTTATAATTCATCTGTGACAATACCTAGTTCATTAAAAGTACCCGAGGCAGATATATGCAAGAACAGGCGATGCATGGAGAGGACTAAAATAAATAAATATTGGTGAACCATTCACATAACACCATTTAGCCCGAAACTAAACGATTCCCGCCGCGGGAGAAATGTTTGTATGGTTTGCAAGTATTTGTCTCGGGTCTAGGTATTTCTATGTAAAAAATATATTTATAAGTAGTATATCAGTCATGTGGTACCCATAACACAAGCTCTGCTTACTTTGGGGCCTAAAATCGGTTCGGTAGTTTGGTTTCTAAATAAAAAAAATTACGGGTTGCACTCCGGGAGTGCCGATAGAAGTGAAAACTTATTTTGGCGCGTTAGACATTTTTTAGATGGGTACTAGGGTTATTGGGTTATTGGGTTATGAATTGCATTTTATTTATGAATTGTATTTTATTAGTTATTAGAAACTTTAAAATATATTTAATATTCTTTTATGTTTTTGTTCAGAATGTAGATAATATATGTCAAAGAACCTAACTCAGTAAACTTCTCCATACAAAAGTAGACTGTAAACATGTGAATTAAGGTTTATAATCAAATGGGGCGAGCGCGGCAGCCTTGCGTCTCGTAACGGTGTCGCGAAACCAGAGGTTTTACCTCATCTTAAAATATGCGTACTGCGCTAAAAGAAGTTTTCACTTATGAAATGCTGGAAAAATTTGTCATCCAAGTTGACGATATTTCGTATCTTGCTTTCCTGTGACTTTCCAGTGGTATTTTTACGAGTTTCGAAAAATGATCAGGTACTAAAAAGAGTAAAATAAAAACTTATTTAACTTCACGAAAATTATTCTCAGTTCGTTTGTATTTTTTTATATTCCACGAAGTCGGTTTTTTTTAGTTTATAAAACGTGATTATTTCCCAAAAATTCTAAAAGGTAGGTAATTAAGCTGATCTTTGTTACCAAATATAATACAAATGCTTAAATAATCTTACGTTTCTTCTGTTTGTTTAATAATTTAGTAACGTTAATTAGCTCATTAGTCGTGTGTCGAACTTTATATAAATTAGCAAAAATTAACGAGCAAATGGTTAATTATCGACCATAAAGCCTGACTAATGTAGGTATCTAATGATGTTTGTTTGTAATAATTTGAAGTACCTATATACAATTATAATAGCTCGATGTAACGACCAATAATTAAACGGAAATGCGATAACATTGCGGACTGCTTAATTGCTTATAAAATAATCCTTTCCTATTAATTCTTACTAATCTTTCTAACATAATATAGAAATAAAAACAGAAATAAATTATTTGCAAGAAATATGGTAGGTAGTATTGAGACATAAAGTAAGTTCACATTATTTCACCAAACAACATTGGCATGCAAATTTTAATGTTTTCAAAAACATTATATTAAACTATATAGTATTCTATTTTAGCATAAATCAATTATATTTTATTATAATTATATTAAATGCGAAAGCTTGTGAATTTGTATATTTAGGGTTCCGTACCTCAAAAGTTAAAAAACAAACCCTTGTAGGATCACTTTGTCTGTCTGTCTATCTGTATATAAAAATAATCATTTTTTTACAGAATGCGTGGTGATATAAAGCTGAACTTTTGAAACTATCATTGTTTTCACTCAAAACGGGATATTTAACATGATATATATATATATATACTATACTAGTACTTTTAAACGGTGATGGAAAACATCGTGAGGAAACCGGCATGTCGTAAGTTCGAAGAATTGTGCCAACTGCACGTAAGGAGCCACTGATGCGGCGCACTTTATTCCTTTCACCACACTGGTACGAAATAACTGGTGACACGAGAAGAAGAAGGTTAGTGATATTTTTTGGTGACTGAAGGCGCAAGTTTGTAAAAATATAACATAGTGACTACTCCAAATATTTCGTGTGCCGCAAGGATCCTGTAGCTCCCTTTGCCTCCACCGCCACAATGCCTCCTTACTCTATCGTTTTATTTCGGTCACGGTGCTTGGATTACGTAATTAGCGGTAGCTTTTTGGTAGGTGCTTTAGGCTTCTTGTCACATTCTTTGGGTACGTCTCGAAATTATTTTAAAAGCGGTCTAAAGTCATGAATTCTAGTTTTCATCTATTTGGTTTTAGACATATGAGCCGCACAGACATCGACGTTATCTGCTGATGTAAAAATTCAACATAATAATTATGTTTTGAAATAATATATTTTTTTAAATCGACTCATAAATGACGGACAAACAAAAAAAAACAATCAAATTGAGAACCTCCTCCTTTTTTGAAGTCGGTTGAAAATGGCTAGTTTTTAGTTTCCACCACCCGTGCACCATTGAATTAAGTTTTATTAAATTAGGTTTATCTACTGGAAGTGGTCAGTCTGCGAATTATCAGTATGTAATGCACCTAAGCAGTATTTTTAAAAAGTAGTCGACTTGCAGTCACTTTGACGAGTTGGTAGTTAGTACATAATGTGAGTAGTCTAACTAGACGCAGATCCTTTCAGAATTGAACCCGCGTTATTTCTTTAGTCTTTGTACCACGTCTCAAAGAGTAGAAGGTTTTTAAAAAGCCTTTTACCTATTATTTCGGTCACGGCACTCGAATTATAATTAGTCAATTGGAGGCTCGGGCCGTCTCGTCACCAATGTTATCGAGTGCCACGCCGAATAATAAGCTCGAGGAATTCACGCCGCACTGCGTATTCCACTGAATTTTTGGTACTTACCAAGGTAAAGAGAAATACTATGGTTATTTAAGAAGCAGATGCCGTGATATGACTGTCGTTAGACGACCTGTGGCTCTGTGGCTTCGATTCCCGCCGCGGGATACATTTTTGTATGATTTCGGTTCGGATCTAGGCATTTTCTATGTATAATATGTATGTATTTACAAAAAAAATGTGTATAAGTAGTAAGTACATATGTATATCAGTCATGTGGTGTCCATAACACGCTTACTTTGGGGCCAGATGACGCTGTGTGAAATCTACGGCGTTTATTTATACTCCGAAAGAGAAAACTTTAATACATGATGGAATGATTACTAAAAACTGACACTAGCACTCCAAAGTCATTGCAAGTCGAAGCGTATTAATTTTATCAGGTGTATTTTATTTAATGGTTGAAGTTCACAATTTGATTTTTACGTTAGTCTTCGTCTTCGCTACTTAACTATTCTGTGTATCCACATTAACAGCTTGCCGCTATGACGGACATTAATTCTTAGTAAACCAGGCCCAGAAACACACCACGCAAGGTAATATTTATGGGGTTGTTGCGAACTATTCAGGAGAAACTTAGTTTATGAACATTTTAAATAATTTAAAGCTTCGAAGACATTGAACTTTCGCAGAACCTGCTCGTTAAGCTAAGTCGATAAAAACAATTTCCTATCAAAATATGGTTTAAAAATCAGTAAAAAGAATATATTAAAATATTTGTGGGTAGTTCACACAACACCATCTAGCCCCAAACTAAGAATAGATTGTATGGGAATCAGATAACTGATAGAATATACCTACTTAAATATATTAGAGAGATAAATTTCATGTACTTATATATTTTTTACTTATACATTTTGAAAAGCGCAATTTTAACTTCCCTCTAAAATATTAGAGGGAAGTTCAAATTGCGCTTTTCAAGGCTTACAGTCTTCCAATTCGAGTAGCCTCTGGATAAACCACACCCGGCGGGCGGCCAGCTCTCTGCGAGTTCAGTATAATAACATCTTCAGGATGCTGTTGCGGCTACCTGGCTTTTGCGTCTTAGCCGGACCTTAGGCCTTTAGGCCACAGAGGTCGTTAAATAATTAAGTAGTTATCAGTATACGTCTAACTATTACAGTTAAGTGACAATAATTGTTTTTTTTTAATAAGTTACACAAATCTAAGGTAGAATCGAAACGACGTCATTAATATCATTATATTGATCCCTAACCAACTTTAAAGTTTTATAATCAAGGTTGATTATTAATTTACAAGTCAAAATTGCACCCGCGCGAAATAAAAATATATGTCCTCTATCGTAAGACACGTTTTTTTCTCACACGTTTGTATGCCTAGTTATTTTTGAACAGCGATAAGTCTTCCTATACAATTTTAATTAGAAGGCCCACTTTATATTGTTGATGAGTTATAGTGAACTTGTTGCTAATAAAAAATTCGATTACCAACAATTGGTCACAAGTGCGACCTATATTCATCGCACATTGTCAAATTCAACCCCTACGTTCTGCCAACCCTTATAAAGCACATTTGGTGTACGAGCGACTACAATGGATATAAAAGATATAAAAAACATCCGCGGTTATCTATTAGTATCTTGTTATGTTGTATTCACAGATGTTACAAAAGATACTTACCTACTTTTATTATTGTAAAATAATAAATTGTATTTTGAAGTAGGTATCTACTAGTGGTCATCACAGATGTGAAGATGGAGATAGAATTTACAGGGCACGAAAGCTTCGTCGAGACAGTGCCATTTCAGTAGTACATTATGTTGATATCTTACACATAATTCGTTTGTTTATTGTCTATGGCGTGTTATTCTGCATAAATTGGATTTTCAATTTGTTTCTTTAAGACGGAGCCCACAGCAAATTAACTTTTGTATGAAAAAAACTACTTTTTTGAAGGAATAACGGATTTAAAAGAAATATAGGATGTATTTTATACCTCCTGCCTCCTACTTCAAATCACTACATAGTATAAAACAAAGTCGCATTCCGCTGTCTGTCTGTCCCTATGTATGCTTAGATCTTTAAAACTACGCAACGGATTTTGATGCGGTTTTTTTAATAGATAAAGTGATTCAAGAGGAAGGTTTAATACATGTATAATACATGCATAATATAATAAACACTGATATTTTTAGAGGTTTCCAATGTGATATCGTAAAAAAACTCATATTTTGCGCTTACATTGCAAATGCTGGCTGAAAACTACGGGATAGATCAAAATAATGTACCTACTACAGTACTGTACACCCTCAAAAGGTCTACAAAAAAGTCCGCGATGGTAGGTATATGTCTATCTCTTAAGGATAACCATTCTGCAGTATAATTAGTACCAGCATTGCACCCGTGCGAAGCCGGGGCGGGTCGCTAGTTGTTTATAAAGTAACTGTTAGTTTTGTCTAAACTATGCAATAATCATCATCTTCTCCTAAAGTACACTAAGTAAGCTAATCAAAATATTACCCGTTAAACTTTTTCAGAATCCCATATTATCTGATAAAAAATCACGATTTCAGCGCCGCAAATACGCGTTATAATAATTTGTTCTGGGACTCGCCTTAAGTACTTACCTTACTTAATATTGTAATCATGTGTAATAGGTTCTCGAGGAATACCACTCAAGCGAGTTACACTGAACCTCGCAAATCCTTACTAATATTATAAATGCGAAAGTAACTATCTGTCTATCTGTCTGTCTGTCTGTCTGCCTCGCTTTCACGCCAAACCTACTGAACCGATTTAAATGAAATTTGGTACACAGATAGTCTAAAGCCTGAGAAAGGACATAGGCTTTTTAATTGGAAATAGTGTTGTAAAGGGTTGAAAAGGTGGATGAAAAGTTGTATGAAAGTGTTATCATTTTCACAACTAGAAGCATAACATTTTAGGCTGTTGATTCCTACTAATATTATAAATATGAAAGTAGCTCTGTCTGTCTGCCTGTCCGTTACGTTTTTACGTCTAAACCGCAGAACCGATTTTGATGAATTTTGGTATAGAGATAGATGGGACCTTGGAGTAGGACATAGGCTACTTTATGTAGGTACCATGCGTGCGGAGCCGCGGGCAGCTAGTCTAGTATATATCATTAGGGGCTGAAATATTCGGCGTCCACTATCACTTTGAATTCATCGTTATTTACATTAGTGATTCATCTTTAAAAGCGAAGTTTTGTATACGAAAGCGATTAAACCAAAAATGCACAGTGCGCTCATTAGCCGTGTCCTCTCCAAACACAGCATTGATGTTGCGAGCTGAATCTTTCACGTTGGTACCACATCGGAACTCAGAAAAAAATACTCTATATTTTCACTAAATTACTAGCTGAATGTAAAAACAATCGAAAGCCAATCAATCAAATGTCATATTTTTCTAAAATTTTGAATATTTTAGTTATTTTATGAAAAAAGTTACATTTAGAAATTCCACACCATGCAGGCTTTATTCAAGGCCAGTACATTAGAACGGCAATTTTATATTTAAACTCGTGATATGAATACTTTTTTTTAAATAAGCTACTCTGTCTCATACTGGCTGTTTTTATGTTTCCCAAAAATTGTAAGCAAACCTCTTTTCTCTAAACAACATACCCTGAACAACCTTGTATCGAGCTGTCACTAGGGATCAATTGTTCTAGGCGCTATCAACTCGTCAATACTTATCTTTGTTGATACTGCTTACAGATTTAGTTTCGTCTTCAAACGGCAAAGCATAAAATATAAATAAATATTGGACAATGCACACAACACCATCTGTCCCAAGTCCCAAACTAAGCATAGCTTGTATTATGCTGACTAGATGACTGATAGAATACTTATATATTTTTCAATACATACTTATGATACTTTATTGTTATAAGGCACAGAACAAACACCTATGTTCTTCACACGAATGTTTATCCTGGGAGGGAATCGAACCCTCAATCTATAGCGCAGAAGGCAGAGCTACTACCAACTGAGCTCACAGCTCAGTCAAACGCAAAGTATCTCGACTCCCTTTGTTTTTTACTTAGCTATAAAAGATACAAACCACATTAGTTGTAACACAGATGCTGCACTAATCCCAACAGCAACAGTGGCGGCACGAACGGAAGCTGGATGTTGTCAGAAAAAAATATTCTGCTACAGTCGTAACTCTACCTGCGTCTAAACTTGGATTCCGTTAAACAAATACCAAATACATTTTGATTAACACGGGTTTAACTCACGTATAATTATATCGATGGAGGCACCGAAACTGTTTCAGACACAGAAAAAATATTTTCTAGATGAATCAAAGTGTCGGTGCCTCCATCAACAATCAATAATACGTGAGTTCCATAATACGGGACAAAATGTATAGTACAACTCACGGTAGTTTTGAAAGTGCGATACCAAATACTAGTGGTTTTAATTCCTTTTAATAAGTAAATCACTCTTCTTTTAGGTCTCCTTTAATGTTAATTGTCATAATGATGACAATTTTGTCAATTTAGATTTTGTAGTAAGATTAAAGATCTTCATAAAATGTTTATTAGGGCTAGATTTGATGGTAGGACAACAAAAAATACTTGAAAACAAAATAGTACTTGCAACTATTGTAATAAAGCTCCGAATTAACAATATTATGGTCATTTGTATGTTATTTAAGTGTGTATGGTATCCAGATAAATAAAAATTATTAATAATAGGTGGACAATGCACTTCATTGCACACTCAACACCATGTAACCCAAAACATAGCTGGTGAACTGATGTCTGATAGAATATTTATATAATCAAATACATACTTTTGATACACCCAGGCACAGTACAAACACCAAAACTCATCATACAAATAGCATGTTGGGAACGAAGCTAAAAATATATTTGGTCCCGAATATGCTTAAAATCACATTGGTGTCTTCACAAGGTACGGGTTTAGTGGAAGAGGTTGTAACGTGACGGAATGCAAATAGCTTTGCCTAATCGCTGCCTGACTTACCTCAAATAATAACAGGACAGATAAGTATTGAGATGAGTCACAAAATCCTTTTAGAGGGTTCAAATATCAACAATACGCAAATCTTTGTAAGTGGACAGTCAAAATATTTGAACAGTGCATCTGTATTGTACGCACGCATATGCGCAACTTAGCTTTACAAATTCAATAGATAAAACAATAATAAATATGGACAAGCCACACAACACCATCTAGCCCGAAACTAAGCATAGGTTGTCAAGTACAACCTATGCTGTGAGGCTTGTGAGAACCAGAATTACTTATAGAATACTTATGTCTAATATTATAAAAAGGAAAGATTTGATTGTATGTTTGTTTGTATTGAATAGGCTCCAAAACTACTGGACCGATTTGAAAAATTATTTTACCGTTGGAAAGCTATTCTATCCCCGGGTGACATAGGCTACTTTTTATTCCGGGAAAATTGGTTTGTCCCGGTAAAAATCTTCAATGCAGGCGATGCTGCGCGCGGACAGCTAAGATATTTACAATACTTTATAACACCCAGATACAAAACGGACATCTACTGGTATGTTTATCATAATAACCTGAGAGAAAATCGAACCAACAACCTACATTGCTGAAGGCTGAGCTACTACCAACAAAGAGGCCAAATGCACTATTTGTGCGATTAGAAAATGATCATGGGCAACAGTCGAACCCGCATCTCTCGCGCTTCAGCCGACCACTGACTTGGCGCGGGGAAGGCTCCCCGCGCCAAGTCTACTGTTGAAAACTTTCTATCCTACTATTATTATAATATTTTAAATGTGAACGTTTGCGTGGTTTGTTTATTACTTAATCAGGCAATATAAACTGACTTGGATGAAACTTGACCAGACGTGGATCTAGATTAACATAGGCTACTTTATGACTACGTGCCACGTGGGCAAAGCCGCGCACAGCAGCTTGTAGATCATGAAGCTTTCGTACCTAATATACAAACTCAAACTCCCGACTGCCTAGTTCTAAGAAATTTCATATATCTATAAACATTATGCATCGTATAATTCATAGAATCCAGGTGCTCCGAAACCCAACACTCGCCTAGTGCAAATCATACTATCAATACAAAAACTACGTACACAAGTGTTCATATTTCAACATATTGTGCATGAAAAGGCGAACGTTTGCCAAGTGGTTTTAGGACAGAGAATAAGGAAGATCGGTCGGTGGCTACATTGTAATTATTTCCTGTTTGGAAGTTCACCCTGCGAACAAATCTGTATCGAAAATATCGCGTTACAGTTCGCACAGTGGTAGAGCGTAGCGGCTGGTATAGTTAACACTTAGAGGCAACGACAATTTCAAATACAAATTAGTATTTTCAGAAGATAATCTGAACTTTAATATATGAGCATCTACACTATTTTATATAAGAAGTTTGTCATTTTGGGTTGCTCAAGCATAATATTTAAACCGTTGCGTTGGTATGATCCGTGTTAAAGATAGGTTGATTGGTTTTAGTTGAGAAATTAGATGGTCTTCTTTTTATTTTGGCAGTAGTTATTTCAAACCAGGTGATGAAAGGATTAAAATGCGCTCCAGATGCTCTTTGCATGGTAAAATTAGCTAGTAAACAAATATATGTATAAGTTTGTCTGGCTTATTGGCAGACAATACAGACAATGACAGACCTTTGATACATATAGCTCTGGCGTTTAGGCATCATTTAAGATATAATAAGAGGGAAAGAGAAGCCGGTAGAGTAACTGCAGTAACTTGTAGCTCGATAACATCAAATTGTAATGGAAATTGTTAATTATAGACTTTAGTTTAGGAGTAATGTCCCAGCTTTAATCTTATGTCACTGTGGCCTATTGAATGCGCGGATGTTCTTGAGATTCGGGCGATGTTTTTATACTTTTTGGTAGACATTAAGACATATTAAATGACTGCGGCAACTCGGCAAGCTGAGGCCAATTAAACGATTGCACAATGGGCTGTGATGGGCGGGTACAGTTCCGACCGGAAAGCACCGATCGATGTAGTACAATCAGCCGAAATATGATTCCGTGTGGACCCACCTGTACATGACGTGCAAGTACTGTAATTGCATCTGATAAGTACTAAATTATGCTACTTAAGTGAGTATTTTGCAGATTTGGTATTTGTATTTAATTTGCAATTAAATAAACTGTTAGTTCTACTGTTACTGTTACTTTAATAAGAATGCATGGATGCATTGCTCTGCCTTCAGACAGTTAACCGACACATTTGAATTGTATAAATTCTCTTGTATTCGTTTTTCGTAGTTAAGGTAGGTATGCAAAGAAGCAAGATACTATATCAGGACGAGTTTCTTGCCAGTTCTTCTCGGACTTAGGAGGAATTGGCATCTATATTCACCTAGTATGTAAGACGTTTCAAAGTGATCCTTGTGATTGTATTGAATAAAACATCTTTTGACTTTGACCTTGACTTTGAGTAATGTTTTTAATTTACACTATCGATCGTACAAAATAAACTACCTAAGTATGTTAAAGACCATACGCAACTTTGTAGCTAACCTGGCACGTGGTGATCAAGAATGAACCAGTAACCAGTTGGTTAGGTTATGTTAGAGTATAGAAAACAACGCGCAAGGCGAGCGAGCAAAGCGAGCGTACCGCGGCAACGGCCGCCGAAGCGCTAGTGCTAATTTGTCCAGTGTACCAGCAGGCCATACATGACTAAGAGGTTCTTGTTATAAAAATTGAAAAAATGTCTTATTTTATAACACAGGTTATAAAACAGTGAAAAAAAAAACCTGAAAAAAAAAATCTATTTATTATGAAATCTTAGTTACGAACGTGGACCAAACCAAAACCACAGGTATTCAATAAAGTTAGGTTGAATGAACTAGTTAGGTACCATTTTCAAGGCAACCGCTATGGGAGTTTGCCAAATAACGCGATAACTCTACCTTATCTTGTAGTTACTCGTAGGTTACAGTTGGCAGTACTTCTTGCAACTAAAATGTGAGTTGGCGTGTTACTGTGACGATTTGTGTGTGACCGCATTCATCGTACGTTAGCCGAACAAGTGCATAATTTAATTCTCGTTGAATACATTTGCATACCTAATACCGTTCAGCACAACCTTGGGACCTGATAGGAGTTTAAATCACAGCGGGACCACTAATTACAACCAAAACTTTAGGTGCGCCGAAAACAGTAGGTGGCGCCTGTCTAAATTAGAGGAACATTATAATAATTTCTATAAAACTTATGAGTGGTATTAGGCTAATACTATTCATAGATAACTCGATACGCACTCTTTAATGGGATAGAAGCGGTTGGAAACAATAATGATTGTCTGGTGTAAATAAAATCGGAAGTTTAGGGTGCGATTTGACAATCAAATTAACATTTTTCAAAAACAATAACACTGTAGATAAATAATACTAAATTGAATACATTAATTACAGAAGAGAGCTTAATGAAAAAAATAATAGTATAATATTTACTGAGAATCGAACCAACGTCACTTTGCAGACGCGTAACGTACAGAGGCTTGACTTCATAGACAAGGTAAAGTTCACACATAAAAAAAATGTTGAACATAAAATGTTCTCTGGCAAATTGATATCCAAGAGAGGTGATATAAATTGGCCTCCACGCAGTCCAGATTTAACCCCTATGGACTTTTTAATGTGGGGTTGTCTCAAATCTTAAATTTCGGCCAATAAATTGACTTTTTAATTTATTTTATTTTAAGCGCACTTTTTATTTTATTTTATTTTATTTATTCATTGCACAAAATCCACAGCTCTTAAAATAATATACACAAAACTTAAGTACCAAACAAAACAACCGACAGCCAATAACTGGTTTACATTATACTAACTAACAAAAAACCGATAGTAATCAGGGTGTGATGCTTGTATGTAATTATGTGAATGTGTGTGTGTGTGTGTGTGTTGGTTTTTTTTGTTTGTGATAAAAAGAAGAAAATTATACTACACTATGAAGATACTACACTATGTACACATTATTATTTTATATGTAGGTATATAAACATAGATACCTACTATATATTTACTCAATACTAAATATTAAATATTGTTCAATATTAAACATGACACTTGTTAACATCTCACAGCAAACCACATATCTCGCGCCTAAAAGCACTCTTACTGCTGTAAAAAATATTGACAGAGGTAAAGCTTTTGTTATTGGTTCTATGCATTCTACTTACAAGTGAAGTCTGGTACCTACTTACTTAGGTACTATCTATTGTTCTGTCAGTCATCCTGGTAGCGTTTCGAAACATTTGTTCAACAAATTAGAACACCGTGCCTGCTGAAATTTAATTTGTGCTGAAAAGGGTAACTTTAATATAAGAACCTTTCAGCTACAGTTTCAGCTCATATTTTTGTGCTGGCCCTTTTCGCCAGATGGCGTTGCTTTTCAGAGAAATTATATAATTACTTTAGTGTCATTATTTATTCATTTGGCTGTTTTATATTACTCAAATAAAATAATTAATACATCTTTTACTGATCGTCGATTTTCTGTAGGTAACATTCGTTCAATCTAAAGTAGTCAATAAGTATTTGATTAAACTTTCGAAGCACAATGCTACTGCCGAATCAACTTGATTGCATTTTACAATCTTATTCCTATAACGAACTTCGAACACAAAATATAATAACTGTTTGCGGATAATGAGCTTCGTTCTGAGAATGAACGAATTCTACATGAGTTTTTGTGTATAATTGTTGTGACAATAATTATGAAAGCAATAAAGTCGGTTTGATATCGAGCACCGAAAAAGGTAATTGAATATTAATTGCAGTATTATTCCCAAACGAAATCAAATATCATACTTATCGTGCCGATTGGTCGGCTTATTATGGACGGCAATTTATATGTGGGATGACATTTAATATCCAAGTGATAAATTTCAAATATAGTGTAGCGAGGTTGCTCCTTGTGGGGGGTGCGGACGAATGAATTGCTTGACCAAGAAACAGCTGGCTCAATCCTTACAAACGACATCGTCATGTGCTAAATTCAACTTTAATTCACAGGCAATACAGTATTATTTTACACAACCAATAATCTGCTGAGCTGACGTTCTCCATAACAAGTTATGCTTGTAGTGACCAGTCTGTTTTAATTCCGTTTCTGAACACAGCTGGCTATATATATTACCGTTTAATAGCAACCCTTAAAGGAAAATTTTTAATTGTCTAATCTTTAATCGGAGGCCAGGAGGTCCACAAGATGATACATTGTAAATTGAACCGGTTAGGTTCACAGACAGGTGTTGCTATTGCAGTATTTATTATACTTACGAGCACTTACAGGGAGTAGACATGCTGTGCGAAAAGAGTTAAGTTGATGGTGGTATTTGCTTTAGTGGTGGGAGGGCTCTGGCTTGGAATCCATCAAATATAACCTTCAACCGTCTAGGTCTTCGTACAAATAAGTCAATGCTTTATTTTGGATCCCTACTACTACTTATGAATGAATGAATGAATGAATGAATGAATGAAAATTCTTTATTGTACACCTTAAAACTAAATATAACAATAACTAAATTTACAAATGAAAAAATTATGCACAACGTGCGGTCTTATCGCTATGAAAGCGATTTCTTCCAGACAACCCTTGAATGGAGAAGCTATTTGGAAGATTGTTCTACTTCTACTTTATGCCAGGTTTACTTTTATCCAGGTGCCTACTGAACATGCAAAACAGCATATCATTGGTAATGGTAATTGTAATGTAATGGTAATGGTAATTGGTAATCTCTTGTAAAAATTGACAGATTTGGATGATCTCTGTGACACAGTGGATCAAGGCAAATGTTTGTGCAAGTATTTGTCTCGGGTCTGGGTTTTTAATGATGTATGGAATTAAATATATATATATATATATAAGTAGTATATCAGTCATGTGGTACCCATAACACAAGCTCTGCTTACTTTGGGGCCAGATGATGCTGTGTGAAATGTCCGGCATTATATATTTATTAAGTACTTAAACCGATCGGTAAAAAAATAATTTAAGTTTGAATGCAATAAGATAATCATAGTATTATGTTTAATCCCGCTCTCAACTTGTTTAATTCAATTTAAAAATTCAAATGAAGGTCGATTCTATGGATAATTGAGTAGGTTTTATCGAGGAAAATTGAATTTTTGGTTACAATTAATATCTAATCGTAAAATACTATGAGATTATTATAAGTCCAAACATTGAGGGTAATATACGACTATGTATAAAATTCATTAAAACTCACTCCGGGTGACTGAGACAGTGAATACTAATAATAATACAGGATTTGGTTGTCAAATATAGGAATGATAGTGGAAGTTCCTATTTAATTTAAACATTTTAATTTGTTCTAAGCTAATAAATATTTGGGTATCAAGATGGTCATAAAAGTCGTAGCGTGAGGTGTTAGTGTTACGAATAGAACATAAGATACGTTATTTATAGGCTTGCTCGTAAATTGGATTCGATGAGTCTTCAGTTTGAAGACATTCGTCAAACGACTTTACTACCTATCGAATTTCATATTTGCTATAAAACTCCTCCTAGTTGTAGACACGCCTATTATTTAAGCAAGATTTATCAACTAAGCAAGAAATGAAATAATTTGTTAACAGCAATAAGTGCATATTAAGCGTACGCCCACTCTAGCCTTCATTATTGTAAAATATTATGGGGTCATAGCGTAGGTACGCTTAGTGTTAACAAATAGTTAAAGAATTGTTATTAAAATTGCTTGTCAATTAGATTTATATATAACATTTATATGTAATATATAGTAAAAATAAAGTTTACCGTGGAACCACATACCTACGTTTATTGTCTATCATAGTCTACAGGGTAGCAGTTATAAAATCAGTTTGCCAAATATTTCCTTGTTCTTTCGAGGCGCACGCGCCGCGCCTTTTCCCGCGCTATCCGCTCAAAGCGGCCGCCATGTTTGCATTTCGATCCGCGAAGAACCTGTGTTTAAGTTGACTCTGGAATTATATCGCAGCGATTAGTGTAATAACTGGTTACCCTCCGAGGCATTTCACAGAAGATGCTATAGTACTATTGCATACATGTTTCACTAAAACAGAAACCATGAAAAATGTGTAACAGACTCAAGCGATATGGAACTTATGGACTTAAATTCATTGTGTGAGACCTCAAATCCGCACAA
Organism: Lampropteryx suffumata; assembly: GCA_948098915.1. Classification (NCBI taxonomy): domain Eukaryota; kingdom Metazoa; phylum Arthropoda; class Insecta; order Lepidoptera; family Geometridae; genus Lampropteryx; species Lampropteryx suffumata. Next base: position 13,405,265 of record OX402557.1, on the reverse strand, counting down.
AAATGACCATCCAGATTGCTCAGCATTATTAAATCTAAACTTAAATAGATAGAACACATTTTACTCTGATAGATAATATGAAGTGACGCAGTAGTAGCTTTTTCTTGTTTCAGCGCATCCGCTTTCACTCCGACATCCCTTGCATCGAATTCGATTGTTCGACTCCGGCGCATTGTTTTCCGGACCATAAAGTTTCACCGGCTATTTATGATTGGTTTTATTTTATCTTTACGCGGTACAATTAATCAACCTTTTACTCTTTGTAATAAACAGCCACGGACACCCGGGCTAAATCTTTATTAATTGAAAATGAACGCGGGCGCAATATTACAGGTACTTTTGCTGGTTTTCGTTGAAATACATGTTCTCCGTTGATAAAAATCGTAATGGATATGATTTTAAAATGGAATGGGCGATATTAAATGACTGAAATGATAATGTATCGCAATATCATTATGGTGGGAGATTGGGCGGTGGGTTATTTATGCGTTGACACGGATTCGCAGGCGTAACCGTGCACCTTTAATATTCGCCGAAGAAGATTCAAAAGGAGTAGGTATCATTACTTGCTGGACTAATTTTGATTTCTCTTAGAACAGTTAAATTACCAGTTTAGCATCGAATTTAATCAATATGAGTTTACTCTTGGATTTCATTACAAAGAGTGTCATGCGCTCTGAATTTAAAACCATTATGTTTGTTATTTGTAAAGACCTTACACATAGTTGTTTATTGTAAGGTGTGATAGTTATTACGTATTTTCGTTATTTAATTTGACAGTATGTGTTACAATTAACATCAATCTTCCATAATACATCAATAGTAACTGAAAACTAGTTGAAAATTACATAATAACAGCCCTGGCGAGTGTGCGGCGATGAGTAGTATATGTTGGCAGCTCTGAAGGATGGAGTGTAAGTTTCGGGAGCGGGTCGGACCCCGGTAATGCAGCCGTATGTAACCGATGTATCGCATTGTCTCGGAAGAAGATAAATATTGATTGTACCGCAAAGAGGCGCTTGTAATTGCGTGTGCGGCCGAACGGAGCTTTTATAAAACTCGTTGGGAACCGCACGGAATGTAAACCAGAATGCCCCGGGACATTAATGTGTATTTATTGAGAGCGTCGAGTAATGTTTTTATCGGTTGCGTTTAAGGTCCGTGGCGATTTGCCCGGATATGTCTCTTCTATGCTTTTTAATTTACACTACAGATGACATTGTTATTTAGTGGGGACATGAATTTATATCCGTTTTTATTAGTATAATGTTGTTTTTATTGAGTACCTAAAAGTGAACCTGTCGTCATTCACATTCGATCGTTTGCCTTTAGGGACTTTAGAGGATTTGGTTAGTAATGGAATCGGTTAAAAGTCACATTGAGGATAAGGCTTACTCAACCGTGGGAAAACTAAAAACGGCAGAAACTTTGGTTTGATGGAGCAGGAACTCTGACTTTATCTGTTCCACTGACATGTGCGCAAGATTCATTAAATAATTTTTCAGGAAAATGATAATTGTTGGTTTATCATTTTCACTTTACGTCCTTCCGCTAGTAACAACGCCTAGAGAATATATTTAAGTTGGAATTCAAGATGTTTATTGAGAGTTTGAGACATGAGCAAGGATTACTTAGTAGCTGCTTCAGTGACGCAAGGAGACATCTCTAATGTCTACATGGTTGTAAATTGTAAACCAAATTGCAAATTGTAGCTTCGTAAAATGTTTGTTGTGTATAAACGTTTCAATCTCAGCGTTATTACAAACCACATTGTATATGGATAGAGCCCATAGAAAGACTGCAAAACCTTTGGCTTTTGTTTCTGTAGCTCTATATTCGTATATTTAAACCGACTTCAAAAAAAGGCGGTTTCTCTGTATAGATTTTTTTTATGTATGTTCGCGGATAACTTCGTCGTTTATGAACCGATTTTGTTGATTATTTTTTTGTTGGAAAGGAGATATCCCAAGAGTGCGTACCATGATAAGGAAACCAGGATCTGATGATGGCATCCCAGTAAAATCGAGGGAAACCTTCGAAAATCGTAGTGGCGACTAGTGCGTTTGTAAATTTTTTTCATTAAGTATTTTAAAGCACTACTATTTAATGAAGGTCTGTAGTCGATCTGATGATGGAGCAGAATGACAGTCGAGGAAACTCCTCAACGATTTACAGCAATTACCTGGTGTTTGGGCTTGATTCATTTGTATTGATGAGAACTTTATACCTAGAGGGGTTGTGACTGTCATTAGGGGTCTGATGATGAAGACGAAGGACAGTCAAGGGAACTCCTCAACGTTTTACAGTAGCTAGTGTACATACATGAAGTCGGTTGTTTTTTTAGTTTTTAAAACGTAATTATTTATTCCATGAAGAAACGAGTGAGTAACTCATCAGTCAACTCAACATCATCATTCTATGAAGTAATTTCTTGGTTTTATTATTAGTTCAAATTATATTTAGACATGAGTGTCGACGTCGTCTCTATTCTTGCCAATGTCAATGACGGTGTACCTGTTTTATTTTTGTTGCTGGCAAAACTAATGCAATGTTTGTATTTTTAGGACACAACAAATAACTATTTGTTTTACTTTCTTATTTATGTTTATGTTTAGGAGTTGAAAAACCAAAGCTTGGTTCTTAACCAAGATTCTAGAACTTGGTCCTTTTATAGGCTTGGCGGTATAAACGTCTCCAACAAGAGATTAAAAGCGTATTATAATATAAATGACTATATTATGGATAAGAATGCATGGCCTCATGTCGCTCTGCCGTCAGAAAGATAACCGACACACTTGAAATGTATAAACTCACTTGTATTAGTATTTCGTAGTTAAGGTAGTTGTAAGACGGATCATGTAAAAAAGCGCTAGGACCAGGACGAGTTTCTTGCCAGTTATTCTCGGGCTTGGGTTAAGATGAATTAGCACCTAAATTCACCTAGTATGTAAGTGAAGTTTCAAAGTGATCCTTGTGATTGTATTGAATGAGTATCTTTTGACTTTGACTTTGAGATTGAATAATACCGATACTACATTATATCAAAGTAAATATGTAGGTAGTAAGTTTATATTATTTTTATTCATAAGGGATGCTTTATGCTTCCATAGAATCCAGAGCGAAAGCAGAACCTGCTTCTCGTTTAATTTGTTGTTCAGAATAATTCCCAATGCCAATTTGTAGGGATACAGTGTCTTCAAAGCCGAACGCTTTAAAACCTTCAATGACAGCAATACTTTAGATCTAAGAATACTTTACGACAGAGTCAACTAACACAACTAATCTCGTCTGGCAGGTCCTTGGTGGACCCATTCGACAGATATACGATGCATAAAAAGGGCACGATTCAATGAAATATTTCAACAATACTGGTTAACTATGATTTCTGGTGGGCTACTGCCACCTCGATAGAAGCACAGCTTTTACTGATCAAGAATGTATCTGCAAACCGATTTCGATGTGATAATGTTAAAATGTTTATCGAATTCAGTCGATTTTTTTAGTTGTTTCGTTGCTGGTGATTCAGTTGTTTGGCAGTTGTTTCATTTGTTTGGCTAAAATTACCTAATATACAAACGATCTTATTTTGTTTGGGCCAAAGTCTAATTTAGAATAACCGATTTCACATAAGTAAATTAGTCATTTTGTTCCATTGATTTTAATAGGAGTTTCGTTAGTTTTGAATCAACACCAAATGACATGGCGTAAACCTCGTCAAAAACATGTCAACTTAGTAAATTTAAAAAGTGCCTTTTAAAATGTTACTCTTATTATTGGTGCAAGCAAAATAAGATCGATTGTCTTTTACAATATTTTAATTAGTCCTAATACATGTCAAATGCAAATAGTCGTATCATCTTTCTGGAGGATTATGATATCATTAGCCAAAAGTAATATCAGTCGTGTCGTTGTTCAAAACTATGTAACTAAGAATATGGCTTTTAACGATTATTGTCCCGATAAATCGTTTATCGTTTTGAGTTACAGAGTTATAATTTTGTTTATGTGCTGAAAATCTGTTGAGTCTAAGCATTACTTCCATCCAACACATGCTGAGCTTGAAGGTACTTGCTTGCTTATCCTATTATTATACAGGTTAATATACCAATTTTTAAGTTGTTTTATTTAAATATAGTGCCAAATAAACGATTTATTTATTCATTCATTTATTAACACCTGAACTAAATTTATGGGAGCAATCGAAGTACACAAAGGCTATGTTGCAAAATGGTATTAAAAAAGTAACAACTGTTTTTGATGTAAGTATAAATAACTAAATAATAAAGAGAAAGTCAACACATAATTTTGTGCTTGACTTTATGAACGAGCAAAAGTAAAGAAATGCTCTACTTGGGTCGTGGTAACCCACCCGTTCCCGCTCATGTTTTCTGATATCATATTGCGGAACCTATACTCGATCAATTAGCAATAAACCATTTCTAGGTTGTCGCAGTACCGCATAAATTCAATTAGATTGTGTCTCGTATCCCCAACGTCTACGACATGGCTATATGGAGTAATTGATTGGCTGGATATCCTATAGGGATGGGAGGTGACCCATTAATACCATGAATATTTAGATGAGTGGATTGATAAACCACTTGGTTTCAACTGAGGGTGGTTGGTACGCCATACTAGTACTATGTAAGTATGCCTCATATAATATTTAGCCTGACCAATGCAATTTTTACCGGGACCTTTTTCAACGTAAAAAAAATAATTATTAGTGGACTATATATAAAACATCATCTAGCTCCAATGTAAGCTTGGATTATGGTGACCAAATGACTGATACAATACTAATACCTTTAACTCATACATATGATACTTTATAACACTGACACAGAACAATCGTCCATAGAACAATAAAATGTTCATCACACAAATGCTTGCCAGGGAATCGAATCCTCGGCTTGACTTTAGTTGTGCGTCGCAGGAATTGGAGGGTGAAAAGACTCACATCTGGTAGGGTTTTGCTTCCTGATTACATTTTACCACTAATAACACTAGGTTATTTTTAGTTTACAAAAAATAATAAAACATTTTTAACCTCACAAATCAGATATATTAGATAAAACTACGTAAAAATTGACAGATAATAATCAACTTCGTCGTATTTCTTGTCTATGGTTTAATATGTTGTGTGCAAAATTGATGTGAACGAAACGTAAAATCCTGTCAGTGATTTTGTTATGGCTTCTTTCGACGACTTTGGCTTATCTTCACTTCACTTGGCTACTTATCACCTATCACTAGGTAGGTTATGTTGGAATATAGAAAAAAACGCGCAAGGCGAGCGAAGCGTGCCGCGGCAGCGGCCGCCGCAGCGCCAGAAAATAATACAAGGTTACGGTATATCTCACTTGGTTACTTATCACCTATCACTAAGTAGGTTATGTTGGAATATAGAAAAAAACGCGCAAGGCGAGCGAAGCGTGCCGCGGCAGCGGCCGCCGCAGCGCCAGAAAATAATACAAGGTCACGGTATATCTCACTTGGTTACTTATCACCTATCACTAGGTAGGTTATGTTGGAATATAGAAAAAAAACGCGCAAGGCGAGCGAAGCGTGCCGTGGCAGCGGCCGCCGCAGCGCCAGAAAATAATACAAGGTCACGGTATATCTGATCTTTGTTATATTTGTTGTCTGTGATATATCATGTTGTGCAAAGTTGATGCGAACGAAACATAAAAAAACCTGTCATGTGTCACTGTAACCAAATCAAATCAAAACCGCGCCAAATCGCGCGATACGTAAAAAACCGATTTCTTTGATATGTTGTTTGGATTCTTACGTTTGACCTACGATTATACACTGGACACCGATTTTCGATAGGTTACAAATGTTTTTTTTTTCTCATTTGTGCATCTACCTTTATCTTGGGAGCTTTACCAGGGGTGAGGTGGACCTCTCCCTCCCCCTCCTTGGTAATTTAAACTAGATTTGTATCAATAATTTTTTTTGAGGTTAGGTTAAATTTATTCAAATATCTCGAGAATGGGGAAATACCTAGTATGGGGGTGGTACCAGCGGGTAGGGAGGGTCCCCCCCCCCTCCCCCCCCATTTTTTTTTTTAATTGGCTTGCGACGCACTACTAAAGTTTAACCGAATCCTCAACTACCATACTACTAGCTGAGCTGATAGGCCAGTCTTGATGTCAAAATGATGGGCCTCTTGCATCAGTGTAGAAACTTCGGACCAGCTATCGAGTTGTTTGTATGTTTCAAATGTTAGGCCAATATTCTTTCTTTTTCATGTCACTAGTTATTTCGAAACAGTGTGGTGAAAGGATCAAAGTGCGCCTTAAAGGCTCCTTTTGTGCACTTGGTACATAACGTCTAACTTTTTAGATTCTACGACATGCTGGTTATCTCACGAAGTTTAAGAGTACTGGTAAAGCGCACATACATTTTTAGAACAGAAAAAGCCATTGGTGCACGACCTGATTCGAACTCACGACCTTGGAAACGGAAGACCACTACCACTAGAGCATCAGTGCTCGCAAATACTAATGATCATGACAGTACGTTTCAAATATTAATATATTATGATATCTATATAAGATCTTTATTTAATTACCAGTGTTAGAATTAATAACACTAATAAGGTAGACAATTTTGTTCGTAACAGGCATAACATAACAGATGAGGGTAGAATGTAAAACATTGTGGATAATGCACTGTGCAGAGAACGGAGGAGACATGTTTGTTCTCACGGGGTGTTTTATTTGAGATATCACTCATCGGTAACCTTCCAACGCTTTAGGGATACTTTGAATTGAGATAGTGTTTCGAATGTTTTTATAGTTTTAGGTAAATCGTTGTACAATTGTGCTCCCTCAAACATGATATTTTCCTTACCATAGTTCAAAACAAGGAGGTTACTCAATTCAATTCGTATATATATTTTTTATGTGTGTTTGCGGATAAATTCGTCGTTAATGAACCGATTTTGATGATTCTTTTTTTGTTAGAAAGGAGTTATCCCAAGGGTGATACCATGATAAAGAAACCAGGATCTGATGATGGCATCCCAGATAAATCGAGGGGAACTTTCAAAAATCGTAGTGGCGACTAGTGCGTTTGTTTATTTTTTATTCAAGTATTTTAAAGCACTACTATTTAATGAAGGTCTGGAGTCGATCTAATGATGGAGCCGAAAGACAGTCGAGGGAACTCCTGAACGATATGCAGCAATTACCTGGTGTTTGGGCTTGATTCATTTGTATTGATGAGAACTGTATACCTAGATGGGTTGTGACCGTCATTAGGGGTCTGATGATGAAGACGAAGGACAGTCAAGGGAACTCCTCAACGTTTTACAGTAGCTACCTTGTGTATGAACTTGTGTATATGCGTATGTGTATGAAGTCGGTTGTCTTTTTAGTTTTTAAAACGTAATTATTGTAAGTGGATATTATTGGCACTTCTGTTGCGTTTGTGAACGTCTTTATTTTTGTGAGTGTATTTCGTTATTCGTACAGGTTTTGTAGTAATATATTTGTGATATTTTCATAATTTTTGTGTCTTCATAGATTGTTTTAGTTTCAGACCTATATTGTAGTGAAACAGTATTCTAATTAGTTTGTTTTGAGTGATTTGTAGTTTTTCATGGTTTGTTTTGGCACCGTGCCGCATACCTCTATTAGGTAATCGAGTACTATTTGCTGGAATTTTACTGGACAATAATCAATATCTTGCCCCGCCGAGGTACGTAAAAAAATACCTTCAATTACATAATAGCAGTTACACGACTAGCAATTCTCACAATTGAACGATACGTTTTCCTGTTATTAGCAACATAACAAGGGGAATTGTAAATTGTCGGATATTAAAGGACGTCAGTCGAATCCCACTCTCAATGGAAACTTGTTATAAAAAGGTATTCAAAGTTATGGAAAGAAATCGACAGCCGTATTCTGGTAATCAGAAATCGGAAATAAACTGAAGAAAGGCTAAGTCAAGAGGTGTACTATTATAATTGTAGGGATTCAATTCCCTGCCAGTACAAACATTTGAGCGGTGAATATAGGTGTTCGTTCTGTGTCTGGGTGTTATAATGTATCACAAGTACCTATGTGTTTAAAAATATGGTATAATTATTCTATCAGTCATCAGGTCACCATAATTCAAGCTATGCTTAGTTTGGGGTTATGTGATGTTGTGTGAATTGTCAACCAATACACATTAATAATAATAAAATGCATGCATTTCACACAGCATCATCTGGCCTCAAATTAAGCAGAGCTTGTTGTATGGGTACCATATGACTGATATAATATTTAAATACATTTTTATTGTAAAAACATACATATTATACATATAAACACATAGACCCGAAACAAATACTTGCAGATCATACAAACATTTGTCCCGCGGCGGGAATCGAAACTTCTGCGTATCAGCCGGACCTTGGCCCACTGTGCCACAGAGGTCGTCACATTACTGTCATTTGTATATGTCTACAATAACGATGATAATATACTGTCTGACTAAAATCAAGTCACACTGCTCAAACGCAACCAATACTTTTTATCAAAAGCTTCGCGAAAATGGTAAACAAATTACCAAAGGAAGAGGTCCTTCAGAAGCACAACATAATCCACGCTCTAGGGACGCACCATTTATTTATTTATGGAGATTATTATCGTGCGTAATAATTCACTAAGTTTCAATTGCATAATGACGGCGGACAGGACTACTAGGCTCAAGGCGGACGCGGTTACAGATAATCTTCCCTGCGAAGACTATTATTAAATAGGGGCTGTCAGTAAAGCTCTGGGCCGGCTCTCAGCTAGGGCTATATAGAGCCTACTTAGGCAATTTTCTGAGCAATTAATTACTAGACAATTTAATGCCATATTTCGGATATTAGTTTCATTGATTTGTTCCACGTCCGCCCGACATTACGAAAAATTCTGCTTCTGCCCCATGTCAAAAATATTTCTAGATTCAAAGATTCATACACCACAAAGGGGCAAAGTACCTACAGTTGACAAATAAACCAATTGATCAATGTTTGTGATTCCTTTTTATTAGTCAACAAGATATAAAACAATGGCCTGTACTTAAATTATTATAAAAACATGCGAGGCAAAACAGGAACACAAAATGGGGCAAACGTGGATCAAAATTATTAAAATAAAGAAAACAATATATTCAGGGCACACAAAGCATATAATGTGGGCGTACGTGGAATTTTACACGTGGGGCAAAACTCTACAAAGCGTATATGGAACAAATCGTTTCATATTTTAAATGCTTCATGATACTTAGTTTTTGAGAGACATGACATAACAGGCAGGACGCTCGTCTATGCACCTATGAACACCGTCATTAGGGTTAGCCAAACTGGTGTCGGTGTTCATTCTCTTACGAACTAATTGCCACATTGTTGCTCTATATAATTGGCCGTATGGTAGAGCCTTGGTCCGTCTCAGGGTTCAAGCTAGGGTTAACAAAGTGACTACGATTGTTCTGTATCACGCCACAATAACTTCGCGCAGTTTCTCCAAAATGACAGATCATGATCGATCGCTTCGAGCTGACGGTATTCAAATGTTATTTAATTTTTGAAAGTTTTACGTGTTAAAATTTTGTTCATTTATATTTATAAATTTTGATAATATATATTTTAATTTCAGAGCAATGAAAGGATTTTATGATCTTCATTTCTTAAAATTTTTGATTTAATGAGTCTTAGAAAGAAGTATTAATTTAAGAAGCTGGTTTGCTCGCTGTTTTATTGAGTACCTACCTACTCATTACTCAGAAACGACCTCTGTGGCGTAGTGGTTGAAAACTCGCCTGAGACGCAGAGAGATAGATTCCCACGCGGGATAAATGTTTGCATGATCTGCAACTATTTGTCTCGGTCTGGGTGTTTTTCTATGTATAATATATATGTATTAAACAAAAAAGTATAAATGAAGTATATCAGTCATATGGTAACCCATAACTCAAGCTATGCTTCCTTTGGGGCTATATGATGCGGTGTGAATTGTTCGGTATTATTTTTATAATTTATTTATTTTAATGTATGACGTACACGCTTAGATATAAATTGAAATTGAACCTATCCTATCTGATAGCCCTAGCCCCGTTTACAAATCCAGGAGTCCTGCCTTCAACAGAGCTTGTTTAAATGTACCGACAAGCGAAGTTAATTCGAGTTATACAACCTTGGTTAACGTTTATCCATGGAGCATCTATCATTTCGTTCACATACCAATGGGCAATCATGGAATTTATAGTTTTTGAGAGTATAAGAAAGTATATATATATATATATTGTCAGCCAATCGTTGTTTTGTCTCATACGTAATGGGTAAGCCTTGAAACCGAAACGTGACATTTTTATCATGGAATGTTATTCAAGCAGATTTATGCAAAAATGTAGGACAGATTCCTCATTGATATCTGAATTCTTATCGATTCGCGTAGTTTTTATTGAGATGAGTGACAAGAAAGCTAGATATATAGATAGTTTGATAGATAACTCCTTATTGGTATGCCACACAGAAAAATACAAAAACAAATATTTTACTATAAAAGGAAATACAATGGGCGGCCTTATCGCTAACAGCGATCTCTGCCAGGCAACCGTTGGAAGCCAGGATAGAAAGGAGAAGTGAACCATAATTATGTTTTTACAGCGCTATTGATGAAACTAAATAAAATAAATAATAACTAATGCCGGACATTTTACACAGCAGCATCTGGCCCCAGTAAGCAGAGCTTGTGTTATGGGTACCACAAGACTGATATACTACTTATAAACTTTCTTTTAATAAATACATATTTCATAGAAACACCCAGACCAGAGACAAGTACTTGCAGATTATACAAATATTTGTCCCGAAGCGGGAATCGAACCAGCAACACTCTGCATCTCATCGTACCCTTATGCCTATAGCGTCACAGAGATCGTCAAAACGAACTATTATAATATTTTGGTTAACAATGCACACAATACAATCTAGCCCCAAGCAATGCATAGCTTGTATTATGGTGACCAGACGCCGATAATCTACACTAATATTATTAATGTGAAAGTAACTCTGTCTGTCTGTTTGTTCACGCCTAAACCGCTGAACTGAGTTTTGGTATAGGGATAGATGGGACCTTGGAGATGGACTTAGGCTACTTTTTATGTAATTACCACGCGTGCGAAGCCGCCGGCAGCAGCTAGGTTTTGTATTTTTTTAAATACTTACTTATAATACTTAATAATACCCAGACACATAACAAACACCTCTGTTCATCACATAAATGTTTGTCCTGGCCTGGGAGGGAATCGTACCCCCTGCCTATAACGCAGACGGCAGGCCTACTATCCAATGAGCTAACAGGCCATAACAGGCATTGGAGCTCATGAGCTGGGGATCAAGGTTATTTGCTAAATACTGAAGGTCTTCCTAATTAATTCTTCCTTTATTTTTATGTTTTATTAGTCTATACTGTTATATTCATTTTTTTATGTTTAACTAGCGACCCGCCCCAGCTTCACACGAGTGCAATGCTGATACATCAACCAGTGTTTGCAGATTTACGACATTACATTAGAAACCTTTAAAATTATCAGTGTTTCTGTATTATATTATGCATGTATTATACATATAAACCTTCCTCTTGAATCACTCTATCTATTAAAAAAACCCATCAAAATCGGTTGTGTAGTTTTAGAGATCTAAGCATACATAGGGACAGACAGACAACGGGAAGCGTCTTTGTTTTATACCATGTAGTGATGTGTAAGTGATATCGCTTTGGAAAGCCTGTTATGGTGTTATAACTATTTATGAAATAAATAAATAATTCACTAACGTTGGTTGGTAAAATTGTTAAATAAAATCAGTTTAAAAATGTAGCAGGATAATGTGAACGAAATCCTTATCTTGTGCTAAAGGACGACATAATAATAATCACCTTGCTTCGCAGACAGTCACTGATAAGCGCGTGACTCACTAACCCGTGAATGTAGTAAAACCCGGGACAGGTATGTACGAACAAAGAAATTGCAACGTGTGAGAGAAACACTCCAGTTCCACTTTAAACGTCTTGTTAATTAACTGCCTTTAATTTCTATGAAGAACCGTAAGGTAGCGCTAAAACGGTTTCTGTTTAATGCATTTCAACTGCGTTGTTCATAGTTATACCTATTTATCTCAGTGAAGCCAAAGATCGAAACTGTACTGTATATATTACGAACATTCCAGCACAGATTTTCAAATTCAGAATCCACTATTTTTCTACTGTAGGTTCATAATAATAAATATTTAAATAAATATTGGTGGACAATTCTCACAACACCATCTAGCCCCAAACTAAGCATAGCTTGTATTATGGTAACCAGATGACAAAATACTTATATAAATACTTATATATTTACTTATATATTTATACTTTATAACACCTAGACAAAAAACAAACACCTGTGTTCACCACGCAAATATTTATCCTGGGAGGCAATCGAGCCATTCGATCTACAGCGCAGAAACCAGCGCTACTACCAAATAAATTGACAGGCCAGTCAATGTGATAATGTGTGGTTAAAATCTTATTCATTGATATTAAGTAGTATGATAAAGATAGACAATACTTTAATGTCAAATTAATTATATAAAGACTAGCGACCCGCCCCGGCTTCGCACGGGTGCAATGCTGGTACTAATTATACTACAGAATGGTTATCCTTAAGAGATAGACATATACCATCGCGGACTTTTTTGTAAACCTTTTAAAGGTGTACAATACTGTAGTACATTATTTTGATCTATCTCGTAGGGTTCAGCCAGCGTTTGCAATGTAAGCGCAAAAAAATGAGTTTATTTACGAAACCACATTAGAAACCTCTAAAATTATCAATGTTTCTCTACTCTATTATGCATGTATTATACATATAAACCTTTCTTTTGAATTACTCTATCTATTAAATAGAACCTCATCAAAATCCGTTGCGTAATTTTAAAGATCTAAGCATACTGCCCCTATGTACATAGGGGCAGACAGACAGCGGGAAGCGATTTTGTTTTATACTATGTAGTGATATGGTTGTAGTTTATGTCAACATTGAAACCCAAATTCCCATCCTAGTTATATTCCAGCACCTAACACAAAATAGTACTTATGGCTTTTTCTCAATGATTATTATACGTGACGTTCCACAAATAACGAAACTGCAGTTAGGTCTGTCTGATAAATAAAATATTGTGTAGTCAGAGACCAGTAGACCAGTCTAACGTCGAGATATACCTTTTATTGCAAAGAGATTCCCATCGTAGTGCTGACTGCTCAACCGTTAGCTAAACAGATATTAATCATAATTTTCACTCACGCGTTCTACTCAAGTATTCTAGATGATAGTTATTAGCTGTTTTAGGTTATAAAATCTATGCGTGTGGGCAGGAGTCACTCACTGGAAAATTGCCGTGCGACATAAAGCTCGTGGGACGCATTCACAGATGAAGCAGACTTCTTTAGATCTAATTCTGTATACTAGTAATATCGCTTTATTATTTTCCCTTATACCACTGTCTCTTTCCTTGTAATTCATATTGTGGTTTTAAAAAATGTAAGAGATAAAACCTTTTTCTGACTCATATTTTTCAAAACAAGAAGGTTCCTTAGCTTCTGTCACGATGTTCGCAAGTGCCATCACAAACAACTAATGACTTGCAGCAAATTATTGGTCATTGATATCGAGGTTCTATCGAATCATAAATAGTTGTTCTATGCCTAGATCTAGCGGTATACGGACTATACGGTGGTGTGTCAGATTGTACTCCGACATAGTAGACAAGCGAACGTTATCTGCTTTCTATGTAAATGCCTCAAGCTCGAAACTCGTAATGGATTTAAAAATGCTTTGTTGAAGACACCTTTGAATAGCAAAATAATCACTTCCCCGCTATTATCTGGGCATTAGGGCGAGTTGTCTTGCTAGTTGACAGCGTTTTGTACTGCGTTCCTCAAACGCGAGACATGGGAATTTACTGTCACTGGTATTAAACTTTGACTTCACTATATGTTACATTACAGATGTAATTAGGATTATTTTTTAGCCGTTTTGCGAAGAAAACATTGCACTCTTATATTATTCATTTTCCCTTAGTTATTAAATTTTTTGATTTGTATTATTATTATTTGTTTTATTTGTATTTTTGGTGAGATTAAATAAAGCTAGAGTTATTGACAAAATTGTTATCATTATGACACATGACATTAACGAAGAAGAAGAAGAAAATGTATTATAATCAGCAGAATTCACGAATATTGGTTTATCTATGCTCTAAATAAATGATTGATATAAATGATTTTTATGGCTCTATTGAAATTTGGAAACGAAATCATCATATTTATTTTGATACAAGTAGAGGACTCGTTTTCTTTGAAATAAAGACAACAATAGCGTAGAAAGGCCTAAGTGAACTATGACAGCTCCCAGGGTTTGAACGGGACCAATTAGGAGAGCAGAACAACAGCTGATGTCTGCGGACAGTTGCAATTGCAAATGACCGGAATCGACCACTAGTACTACTAGCTTTAATTTTAACAATCAATGGCGATTCACTATTCAAGATAGCTAGTAGGTATTAAAACTATCACGAGGCTATAGCTGCTTCTACCTGCTGATTCGCTCGTATAACTAAAGTGACTTATTAACTAACTAACCTTATGTAAATCCATGAAATTAAAAAACAATTAAAAACATTTTTTTTAAGTTTGTTTTGACTCTCACCATTGCAGTGAGATCATTAAATCTCACATTAAGTCGGTCATTAAAATCAGCAATGTCTGTAACGTTAACGTTAGTAGGTTTAGTTACGATATTGTGGCGACGTTATTATGAGAAAAACACGCGAATAGCGAGGCGATGCTAACCAATAAGTAACCACAGTTCATAACAAAAAAAACGAACTGTAAATTAATATTTACGCTACAAAATCGACTTGTGCTGGCAACAAACAAAACAAATGAGCGTCAATACGATCAATGGCGTCCGTCGTGAGCTTCTATAAAAACTTCAAAGTTAATTACTAATCACTATAAAGCAAACATTCAATTTACAAGGCGGGTTAATTGCTTTGGCCCGCAACAGGCTTTGTAAAAAGTCAGCTAAAAACCGTATCTTAACTTATTTCTTAATTATAGACCAAATCGTGGCGGCGACGTAGGCTTCGTGCCAACAGTGACTTGACGGACCACAGTCCACAAAACCCGTTCACAACCACCTTTATTCCCTATATAATAAGACGCAATTTACCTCAAATGAGGTACAGTTTAAGATGAGCATTAGTCGTCTCGGCCAGTGGTATCTCCGATAATTATATGGTTCAGATAGAGGTTATCAGCCTCTTAGAGGCATGTAAGCTGCTATCTGTGGATCTGCGATGGATTTGTTTGTCCCATAGCTTCTGGGCACACAGGTTCTTTGCTTATGGAAACAACAATATTTGTCTAACGAGATACAAAGCAACCTGACTTCTATAATCTGTTCAATATGCTAGAGAACGCAAATTGAATGCTGGGTTGTCGTTGCAAGTTACCCATCCCGGAACCGGATCGCCATGTCTTGCACAAAAGTGTCTTTTGAACTTTTGTTCATAATATTTTGTACTACTGCAAGTCCGTCGTCACCCATGGCCTTGGGAATAGAATTGCACTGTGCACAAACCGAATTAAGCCAAGGCGTAGCTCTAATTTGAAAAAGCCAGACATATAAATTTTGTTCTAATCCTGCAATTGTGTGAGAGGAGAATTGGACGCAATTTCGGACGCACTCCTTTGCCCTTTAGCTTGCAAATTGTCACGGTTTATTGCATAATGAGTGGAGGGTGACGGGACAGGGGCCATTCCGGCTAAATCTATAGGCTCTATAAAGGTACTAGTGTGCATGTCTAATATTTATGGCTGTAATTACGATTATGCACGTTTTCACTGAAACAGTCTAACATGCGCACCTTAATGATGAGAGCTTTGCAATTTGATACACTTTTACAATCGTGTTGTGAATGTATTTTTTTTACTTTCGAATGCATATTACGTAAGTTATTGTACTCTCAAATCAAAGCAACTATAGAATCAATACGTAATCATTTAGTAAATCATGACCAACGATGGCAATTAGAGGCACTGAAGCTCTATACATTCGCTTATCAACGCAATCAAGATACGAAGAGCATGTAATGTAAATTAGAAACGGATAACGAATTGAAACTGTATTAATTTATTTCTAGTTGTATACTGTGCTAGTGTGTTTATCCTGAATCTTGAGGCCATTTGTCGCCGTGAAATCCGTCTGAGTGACAAACAATACGCGATGGGAGACATAATGCTGTGCCCTGGGTGCCACGACATTGCCGCTTGTGTTCGCGACGTCTGCCGACTACGCACCACAACGCTGAGCTGGTTAGCACAACCCTAAAAGGTCTATGGAGAATATAAAGGATTGTAATTGTGTCCTCATAAGCGGTCCATACTTTATATCGATACAATATGTACGATTGAGACAGCGATACAAAAGCAATGCTGTAATTGACGTTCGTAATGTTTTTGCTCATTGTTTTGAAAGGGATATGTGCTCGGTATTACGGCATAGTACTCGTATCTACTTGATAATAATGCACTTACAATTGTAGAGCACAGTTGCTATTGAAACTATTTGTAATTACAAAATAACTTATTCTATAGACAGTCACGTTTGAATATTAAATCAAGCGGACAGATGTTTAGTTGAAGTAGATGTTATACGACTTAAAAAGGAAAAAAAAAATTTTTTTTTTGAGTGTCACTCATTCTACAACATCAGCGAATACATAAGCTGTTCATTTCCTGCTTTGCATTCATAGAACCTTGCCAACTACCAATGGCCTCTGAAATATAGCTGTGCCAACTACCTATACTTACCTGTACATAGTTTTCAGATAAAGTTATTGTTATTGATTGTGTTTTTTTAAGTGACATTGTATTTTTTTTCGTTGACATGCCAATGTTATGCAATGTAACGATTATAGTGAAATAAAATATCTGTATCTCTATCTGTTAGTTAAAATCTTAATCAAGTCTGTACCGTTCCTTTATGAGAGTCAAGGAGTAAAAAGTCTATGCTAAGTTTTCCCTTGGAATTTCCATTTACATAACCTTATGTTTTAAATCATAAATTTTATAAGAGACAAAGGCCTGAACTAACTTACTGACGACATGCGTCATGCAAAAACCAGCTCGTCGTAGAATCTTAAAAATTAGAGAGTGTGTTTTTTGTAATGTGACAGACTAAAATTGAGCCGTGTGGGTGCAGTAGGGGCTTAAAGTTTGTAAAAATAACCATATGTGAACGAAGTTCCACTAGTGTTATCATAAATACAGTCATTTAGCCCTCTACATCACCACAATGAACGTAAAAAAAGTTAAAATATTCCCTGCAGTTGCATGTTACAGTTGCGTGCTACGGATCGATTTACATGTTTTTTTGAGAAGTAATAATACTCGGCTGCTACTGTCTTGTTGTCCGTAACTAGTTTTGTTAATAACACGAGTAGGATGGTCTCGATGACAGACATTTCAAATTATAAGCAATTTTGGAGATTGTACAACGGCTATAATTACCTCTCTGAGTACTGATTCGTTTGTTAGAATAATGTATTTTTTGTACATGGTTTCGACAAAGAAAAACTTGTCTCGTTATCGCTCTTAGAACAGTTGTAAGTACGAATACTTATCAAAATTGGTTGTAAGAATCTGATTCCTGTTTATATATATATATATATATATATATATATATATATATATATATATTGATAATTTTGAAACTTATGTAATCAGAATTCATATTGTTGTAGTAGTTAAAAAGTATTTATTTATCGCGTACTTATTACTGTGCCGCGGCAGCGGCCGCCGAAGCGCCAGAAGAATAATACAAGGTCACGGTAGGAGCATAAGAGTTCTGCAAATACCATTTAACAGTATATATAATTTGATTTATTTAGTGTGCATAACTTGTGTGCAAGTCAGTATTTTTGGTTTAACTTTGAAATATTTTGTTCGAAAAAAGGGAATACACAGATATCGATTTAATTACATGCTATTTTTAATTGAATCCTGACGATTTAATAATGTTGCAGAAACTTCGGTTGAGGCTTGACTGGATGCTTAGGGAGGTGCCGCCGAGTAGCATGGGCAGTTTCTCGATATTACCCTAACTTTGTGTTCAGATTCCAAAATGTCCGTGTCCACATTACGACACACCAAACTAACAGAATTGACGCACTGATTCGATGAAACGCAAAACACGATAAATACCAGTTAACTATTACAATAATATGATCATTTTGAGTCAGATGATGCTATCATCTTATCAAGAAGCTCTTTTGAGCAAGTAAAACACAGCCTGTTCACGTTCATCTCCAGCCGTGACAAAGTGTGGCACCTATTAAAAAGCAACAGGAAAATCATTAAAAACAGTCACCAAGTTCGTTCACATGCCCAAGTGCATTGAAGCGTTAATTAAATTAAATGAGGATCATTGTAGACGTGAAGCAGAACGATTAGAAGTAGCGATGGCACGCTGCGATTTGTCACAGCACAATCGTGGTCTACTCGGGGTTTATACGGCTTGACAGACGTCGGACGGCGAGGCACTTCCGCCCGCCATTCACGAATCGATCGGGATTGAATATCACCCACCATTCATCACGAAATCGATCGAACCAAATGTTGAGATATCGATTTCATGGACACGTTTCCTACGTTTGTTGTGTCATACCGTTAAGTACCAGCTTTATGTTCCAGAGCGCGTATACTTTTTATCGCAATCTATTTGACTTGTATATTTTTTTTCTAAATAAAAACATCTATTGTCCCAGCTTACTTTAAAACTCCACTGGGCAATAGATATTTAATAAATTCACTCATTTATTTGTATAACAGAACGGGGTCTACCTAAATGAATAAAATTGATTGCTTATACAAACTGTGCGCCCAAATACATCAGAATAAATAAAGGCTTTTAGAAAAAAAAAGTTAAAAACTTTGAGTGGATGAGGCTCGTTCGGCTCACAAGCCGCGCCGGCGCGGCGGCCGGGAGGCGAGCGCGGGCGCGGGCCGACCTTGGCGCGCTCCGTAAGACAAGTCGATTTTGTTATTTGTTTATACACAACACAACACTACCTGTTCCCGAAGCGCCCGCCACGCCGAGGTGTGCCACTCGCACGCACACTACAGATCCACTCACTACACAAGCCACAGCTCATCGCTTCGATGTCGAATCGCTCAGGTATTTTACGGCGATTTCTGTAATGAACCTCGATTTATTGTGGCTTCGGAATGCCGAACCAAAATTGACTTTATAGACAAAACACACGAGCGCGATCACAATCAATTTTTTATCGAACGACCGTGTAGAAGGAGCGCTTACTCTACTCTAATTAAAAATAAAACCGTAACAGAATTTATGTTCGAGATCATACAAATATTTATGTATCTCAGAAATCGATGGATTTCGATGAACTGTTATGAAAAGGCTCTTATCGAGATAAGCTATAAAAGTCTTGCAGTAATAGGAACATGTAACTAGATCCTATAAGAGATGCGGAAGCCGCTGCCTTAAGACGCTATAAAAATATTTCACTGCGAGCTCCGAAGCTACCTGATAAGGATACGCAGTCATTTGTAGGAGCTTCGTGATCCCGACTTTCCCGAGCGCGCCGGACCCGACTATACAATTTATGTTCAAAATATTGTCAGGATTATCTCCTTAATGTCTTTCAAGACACCTCCGAAGATACGAAGCTGAGCTATGAAAAGACTTCGATGTTTCTGACATGTTCAGGCGCTTTTTGTAGTGATTATGACATGGTTAATTGACAGTATTTTGCAGTATCAACCTGACAAAAAGCACTGCGTGATGAATGGCGTCCAGAGAGTCCGTGCCTTTTTTGTCTTCATAAATATAACCCAATAGAAGTGCTTCGTGACCTCTGTTTAAAATCACTGTTGCGATTACGTCCAGTGATTTAGATGGCCATTACTGGGTCGCCTCCACAGATGGTCCGTTGAATTACAGTCTTCCCGTCCGCTTTGTTGGTTTTGTACCGACCCCGCCGGTAATTATGAGATCATGTTTCATAGTTATCTAATGATTTAGAACTCTTCGAAGTCTCAATTATGAATCATCGATTATCGAGAGAGTTATGTGAGACAGTCCTCTATCATCAAGTCTTCCTGCGGAGTTTATTCACCTTTACTATACCCTTGCTCTAAATGATTGTATTGTGGTTTATTGAGGTTTTGTATGCTAAAGCTTGTAATAAAAAGCCGTAAGCTTGTATCGGCTAATGGTAAAGCTAACGACCGGTTGCTTACAAGACCATTTTACGAGTGCATTAAGCTCTAAAATGGAATGATACTCACACTTCTGGAGACTATTATTTAGTGTTTATATAAATTATAAGTAAAGCTAATACAATATTATTTAATCTCTGGCAAAAAACGTTGGTCTATGTGATGTTAGTAACTTGATATGCAAACACAATGATTATGCAAAAGTATTTGGTCACATGCTTATAAACCAACCATGTCTTAAAATGAAATTTATCAAACAAGCGGCAGTTTAAATATCCCAAGGCTGAAATTCTTCGTGTAGCCGGGCTGTTGGCTCGACGCTGTGTAAGTACACAAGTACAAGTGTAGCGGCTCGCGTGACCGGCCCGACACGACGCGCCCGCGCCGATCATACGCTGCTCCTCTGACGTTCTCACGACACATTTTGACATTTCACTGAACAAGTATAGAAGTCATTTTCGATCGCTAAGTCAAACATGCAAGGAATGCAAATATATCGCTTTTCCACCTTATCGCGTTTTGACAATGGACCCATGTATGCGTGCGAGATCAAAAGGTCGCATTCGTATGGAGATTTGATAAAGATAAAAATTTACAGTTGATATTATATCGTTTTATTGGCGTTTTATCAACGTCGGAGGACCGATGTCGATGGTGATCGATGCGGGAGACACTCATAAATTTGACCGCTACCGCGACCGATTTAAATATTGCTACCGGCGTCTATTTTCGTGGATAAATCGAATGAGTCCATATACCAAAAACTCAATCAAAACCCGTGAAATTTACAAGGCAGATAAAATTTAATTTTATCTTTTATCGATGTGAGGTTGCGGGTGTGTGCGTGTGTCTGTGCACAGTAATTATGCGGCGGAGAGCGCGGGCGCAGTGCCGGTGGTCCAACTCTCCCCGCGCCGTGCGCTCCATAGAAAACTTCCTCCACACCTGGGAACTCACGCCGGACACTCGCTCAGCTATGCTAAGTATTGGCTTCACTCGAACATATCGTGTATTGTTCCATTGTGTGTTGTTATCATTGTTCCGAGATGAAAAATTATAATTCGGGCAAAGTTCTAATTTTAGTGTCACAGAGAAAGTGTGAGAATCATCTGCGTTGGACTACAACATTGCGTTCTGTCTGTCTGATCTTGTTGGTTGCGAGCAGCTACAAACACTGACTTCGGCAACATTTTTTTCTCTGCTTTTATTAGCCTGTCAGTCAAGCGCCTCGCTTGGACGTGTGATCGAAGACCACGACATTATAGCTCTTTGTAAGCCTTTGTTACCCTTACAATTGTAAATTTGTTTGTCACGCAGAAAACTATGCGTTTATAATGGCACATTCTGGATATCATTGAAGTGGACTTTGGTCTCGATACATCGGTCAATTAACGTCGCGATTTTTATTGTCCTGCCTTTATTTGCGCAGGCAGGCCTTGAGGCAATTAAGATAATCGTTTTGAATTCATTTATCATGAGCTTTTTATGAATAACTAATTGAATTCGTACCTACTGGCTTATAATAATTGAACAGGGATAAGGTAATCGGACCAATTAATCTGTTGTGTACTTATTATTTTTATAGGGAGTCGAGTGGACCTGTCCAAACTGCTTATTCAAAGAGTCAGTTTGTAAATATACAAAATGTATGTTGATTATAGCGAAGCCGCAATAAAACAGATGTCGTAAAGTAAAGTGTGTGATTATTGAGCTGATGATGACTTTGGTGGCAATTATCAAATGAGTACCGCCAAGCCAACCGTTTGCCGAAAGTATTCGGAATTGTAAATATGTAATTGAGTACGGACGAAATTTGGTTTTTATTGCAAATGATTTGGCTAAAACAAGTTCTTGAGACTCTGGGAATCGAATAGTTGTTATTATGATCAATGAGATACTTATAACATTTGTTGGCCAGTTGAGGGCATTACCAAATATCTTCGTGACAAATGTTTGTACGATCTGCAAGTACCTATTTGTCTCGGGTCTGGGTGTTTCTATGACTTATTCGTCAACTCGCAGATCTGAAACTCGCGTGAACCCGCGAGTTGGCACCTTCCGATTTTACCTAATTTTTAAGTCGTCAACTCGCGGCCCTATAAAAAGTACAGTCATAACAAAAATGGATTGAAACCAGAATAAGTATCGCCTATCTTAAGACCTTATCATGCTATCTTTTATGACGTTGCTTGCACGTAAACCAGTTTTTTTGTTGCTGTCATAGCGCTGTCTCTTTCTTATTCATGTTGCAAACCTGTTAGGACGTCATTGTTTTAGTGACGTTAGTATTAATTATCCTAAGCGGCCGTTATTATGCATTAAATACAAATTTTATATTTAAAGCATAACCTATTTTATTTGTTGCGTATAATATTAAAATGTATATGTTTTTATGTTTATGATGTATTGTTGTATGTAAGTATGTTTCAACTTTTTTACTTATTTAAAATTGATATAATACATATTTTATAACAGATTTACTCCATCACAAAATAAATACCACGTGCTTTTTATCCATTTATAATTTGGCTAGACTAAGTGCAATCATAGAAATCTACGGTTGTCAAAGTAGGTACCTTCTTAATTTTGCCAATATTCTTGTACATGTAATATTTAATCTTTTTTTCTTTTTTCATTGTAAGTTAGAGTGATTTAAAAAAAATGTATATTTAAAAAGTTCGTGTAAGATGTCTAACTGTAACAAATTTTTTAGGCAGTGAATCACAAGCAGGTTCGTCTAGCATTGAAGCTAGACATTAAATTATTACATCCCAGGGAGGAAACTTAGTACCCTTTCGTGCAGAATATAAGTACAACAAAGACCAAAAAAACAAACACGGTTCATGTGTTTGGAGGTGCGCGAAGAGAACTGTATGCAAAGCGAGTTTAATTATTGCTAGCAATAACTGCATCAAACGTGATGAGAGGCACAACTGTGTGTCTGATATTGTGTCAAATGAATTGGATATTAAACAAAAATCAACTGTAAACCCATAAGCGTAGCACATTTTTTGACCATCTTACAACAAGAAGATAATTGTTATCAAACATTATACTTAAAGGGAGCTAATATAACAGTAAAAAAAACCTGCCAAATTAAAAGAAATCTGCGCTATTGATGAACACGTCACCTTCTCCATTAACGAATTTATCCACGGAGTTATAAGTATTGATTATTGATCGAATTTTTAATTTTGTAATGTTTATTTTTATACATTTAGCATAGTTTTGTACATAATGGAAAACGTTTGCTATAATCATTTCATTTCATATAAAAATCATTATAACAAATCCGGGTCTGTGATTTAGAGAACTATAAGTATAGATTTAGCCACGCACTTCTAATCTTGTGATTTTTTATTTTTATATGGTTAGCTTAGCTTTAAATAGTAACGTTAGTTACTTATTGTTGTTTTTTGTCATTTATAACAAACTCTGGTCCGTGATTTTTGTAATTCCTAAGATTGTAATTGATTTTATTACTAAGTTCCTAATAATAAGCCAAATGCTATACTTGTTGATGACTATTTTTTATTATATTCCGATGTTAATGAGCTATTTTGCTTCACTTACATTTTATGATAAGTTGCTTTTTATTTGTTTAATTTGCTTAGTTTTAGAGAATTTACATAATAAATCAAATTCTGGAGTCATTGTGATATTGTTGATAATTACTATGAAAATAAGCAGTTTTATATTTATGTTATGTTGTAATGTTGTATATGTATCTCAAAAACTATATTTTCTTTTATTTTAAACTCTAATAGTACCACTAGGTACATTAAAAGTATGTACGTATATTAAATTATTAAAACGTTTTTGTAGAGGACTGTAAGTACATGAATACGTCAGATATTCACGATCACGCGAGTTGACGACATAAAAATTAGGTAAAATCGGAAGGTGCCAACTCGCGGGTTTACGCGAGTTTCAGATCCGCGAGTTGACGAATAAGCCGTTTCTATGTATAATATGTATGTATTTACAAATAAAAATAGAAAAGTATTTAAGTAGTATATCCGTCATGTGGTACCCATAACACAAGCTCTGCTTACTTTGGGGTCAGATGATGCTGTGTGAAATGTCCGGGATTATTTATTATTTGTTTATTTTATATGTAGTTTCTATCTTTGAAAACTGCCTTTTGGTACTCTTCTTTTCTTCCGTGAATAACTTTACATCGCTATGTAAAGTTGTTGTACTGTGTGGTCCATCTACCACACTAAAACGATCAAGGTATTGTAAACTTGTTGCGTTATTTGTCCAAAGCCCTAAACTTGTAGCCACTCCAAACTTCTAACTAATGAAGTAAGCTTGTACAACACAAATGCCACTCGTTCGGTGAACGTTTCATTATACCTTACCAGTAAAACAAACTCTCTGACATCCGTACATTTTACGGTTCTATAAAGTTCAAGCGTCAATGACGCTATTGATGTTTTATTGGTGAAAGTTTGCCAAAAACTGCGCGGCTGGCGACCTTGCAAAAAGGTTTATTTGAGGCAATAAAATAAGCCGTTTACGGGACGATAACGGTTTTTAAAGTCCAAACAAATATCGGGTTTGCAATTTAAAAGCGGGACTTTCTATTGTAGCCATTGTTTTCGTTTTGCAACTCTTTAAATGAACCCTTCGCCAATTTCTAGACAAGTAACGGGGTGGTAATAAAAGGCGGCGCCTTTGCACCGTTACTTAAATAGGCTAAAGCAGCAATTAAATGAAAACATTTTAGTGAATTTCTAAATATTGGAAAGTAGTAAACCCAACGACTTTTAAATGAGTCAGAATTTTAGTTGAAACTTTCTAATTGAAAAAGTCATAGCAAGCTGTAGCAAATTATTCACTTATATCGACTAGATGCATTAAAAGATAACAGCACAATTCATACTTATAATAATATAAAATAGGCGTAATATTCAAATTGCGGTCTATACAAGACCTCATATCAGGCGAGATCAAGAATGTGGCGTTTCAGATTCGTTCGATAAGCCCATAGACTCACGGTTTGCCGAAGATACATTGCGAATTGACAAGGTCTCGATCGTTGCCAGTTATATGGTGCCAGCTCTATTGTGACCCATCCCTATAAATAACAGAATACATACAAAACAAGCTCAGATTTGAAGATTAGATTCACATCGATTCGATTCTTCTTGTCGACGGGATGAGGTGCAGAGTTCAAAGTTATATTTCGCGATACGTTGACCGATAAGATACGCGATAAGTTATAACAATAAGCACATTGTTTGCATAAATGTATGTCTGTTATTTGGTTTAGTAAAACACAATTGTTTCGAACTCGTAAATGGTTTAAAATTTCACGTCTCAAACGTGCCATAATGCAGTAATTGAAATCGGTAACCTTCAAATCTCATATATTGAAACCGTGTTTAAAACCTGTAGAAAGGTAATACTAACCTACTTCATTATAAAAACACAGGCAATTTATTGAAAGGTTTAACAGTATTACCGGCAGTGAACGGACATATATAAAACAACACATAGGAAGTTAATGTAATATTACAGTTATTTTCTATCGTTTATTCTATTGCCAGTGCCTTATTTTACGATACTCCAAAGACATTACCTCATTAATTCCACCAGTGTAGCTATAAACAAGGCTTCCTTTGACCGTCAGCGCGGATCTTTTATCACAATGACTAATTTCAAGCGTTTCGCATGCATTAGCATTTCAAGTTGCTGAATGGTATAGTGCAATTACGCAAACAATATAATAGCAGGGTGTTCTGTTCAGGCCGCGTTATTTACTGCCTCATATTTTGAAGAAAAGAAATGTCAGGACATCCTGTGTGTAGTGTAGGAGCTCCGATCAATAGAAGGGTTAAACTCAGCATTATGATGATTTTATAGATAAATCGGAACAGTATCGATTCCTCCATCGATAAAATAATATGCTTGTATAACCCGAGTTTATTTAAATGGGTATTTGCAGGTTTACATTTCTTGGATTCTGAAGTCCACAAAGTCTGTCTGTCTGTCTGTAAAAAAATAAGTATATAAGTAGTATATCACTCATGTGGTGTCCATAACACGAGCTGTTTACTTTGGGGCCAGATGATGCTGTGTGAAATGTCCGTTATTATTCAATTATATTATTATCATCTATATGGACTACAGTCATTTATTTCGGGTCTATGTTTTCTTTTGCCATTCTGTCTTACTGTTGAGAGTTAAGATCTTTTATTAATTGTCGCATCTCTTACTAAATACTACAATAATACTTACCTAAGGTAAGTAAGGTTTTTTATGTTCCGATGAAAATAAAAAAAAAAAATTTTAGAACCTCTCAGCTCCTACACTATCAAGACATCCTCCTTATTGTGATTATCGTGTCGCGATCGCTTGAAGGCAAGATGCGGGAAAGCATGGCTCATAAAGTATGCGTCGCTATGGGGAGGAGACAGCAAACACCCATTACATAGGTATGCTATGTACACAGTTCATATAGCAAGCCTTTTGAGCTGAACTTACATCATAGGTAGCAGTTCCTTTTAGATTCTGAATGACTTTGGTAAGCAGCTTCTTTGTCGTTCTTTTGCAAGGCGCATAGACACCTTATTTTGTGTTATGTTATACACTATCGATGGTTTCTGTTTTTTTAAGACCTATCAATGTTTTTTCACTGATATGCTTTAGCAGTTTATGAATGACTAGTAAATGCCCGCGGATTCGCACGCGTGATACCTACCTCCATACAAAATAACCTATGGCCATCTCAAATATATAATCTACGAGTATCTCCGTACCAAATTTCATCAAGATATGTTCAGAAGCGAATAGGTAACAAATAAACAGACAGATACACTTTTGTAAATATAATATTTGTAAAGAATAAAATTCGAGAGGTCTAGTGGTAGGCCTGCCTGTGACGCAAAAGGTTGCGGATTCTGTTCCCGCCGCAAATGTTTGATGATTTGCAAACATTTGTCTTTCCATTATAGAATATACACGAGTAATTCTAACGGTTTTTGCAGCGCACGCCAGAATAGCTCGCAGATGGCAGAATATTTCCTTATTTACATGACACTTATCGTTATATTTTGTACAATTTACTCAATATATTTTATATAATATAGCCTATGTGTTATTCTCATGTATAGCTATATTATTGTAATGTTTCATTAAAATACATTCAGTAGTTTTTGCGAAGCGTGAAAGAGTAACAAACATCCATACACACAAACTTTCGCGTTTATAATATTAGTAAGGATTGAACTGCAGCACATTTTTGTTTTGTATAAAATTAAGTAAGTGAGGCTTGATTGTGTTGTACTCGTTAGAAATCCATCAAATAGACGCGCGGCGTCTTCGCTGCATTTAATTTAAGGACGCCCTTATTCAAAACAAAATTACCAGCTTTGATAGCATCGAAATCAATTATTCACTCCGGAACTTCCAAGATAAACGGTTGTATTGAAACTGGACATGAACGCAGCAATTAGCAGAAACCTTAATCTGAAGATAAAGTGCGCGAGCGGAAAACGTGATCCATAAATATTGTGAGCGCTGAACCAACAGGTTGAATCTTGGTATAAAAGTGTACTAAATAATGTTCGTGATATGCCTTCGATTTGTTTTTTCCTTGATATGAATGTGGCCAAATAAACACATTGTTTTTGTTATCAGCACATTCCGTGAAATATTGGCTAAGGTTTGTGGAGTCTGTAATTATTGTATCCACTGTAGAAATGTATGCAAAAAATTGGGGAATGTTATTAAATCAACTGTTTGTATAGATTATGCATTTACAACCAAGCTATATCCATATGACCCAAGCGTGGGATTGATAAATACCAAATACATTTTGGGATCCGATCTATTTTACAACCGGTTTCTATTGTTCCAAGTTCCAACAAACTATTTCATTCATAGGGGTTGGATGAAATATGCTGGGAAGCGTTGCAACTTGAAAACGCCTAGAATACAGATGAATCATTTCCAAACAGAATAGATGACACTCCCGTGATGCATAGCAACCAGTCATGTCACACTAGATTAAAACTTTTTACCAATATCTTGTCACCCAACAGGTTCCATTTGTGATGAATTTCCATTTCCAAGGATGCCGAACTCGAAAGCTTTTTAGAAATTTTAGCGTATCACGAAGACAAATCTTACAACGGGTCCAGCGAGGTCCACCGCCTTTATCCTTTCCACAAAGAACTTAATAACCATATCAAACAGCGTGTCCTTTCGCCGCTTGCATACATATAGCTCGCTCCGGGTCTCGGCTATTCAGTTTTAGTCTAAGAATATGCGTTTTGTTTCCGAGGCTACCATGCCTAATTCAAAGAGCGTCTTTTGCATACTTGACAGTGGATACCAAGCTGAGTTTATGACTATGAGATTACAATACATTTGTGGTTTATTGCTGCCACTTCCTTTATTTCAGTTGTGGTCATTGACATATTATCAAAAACCGATAAGAAGACCAATTTCATTGATTAGTCTAATTACACGAACACGTCCTTTGAGGGTTATTCCGCTCGGTTCTTTTATCAGTGCTATCGAACCATAAACCTAATGGGTTTCTTTGAAACGCTCGTTATATTTGTGTTGATAGTATTTGAATGTCACATGCAGCTAACCGTCAGAAAGAGGCTGCTACGTGAGGGGCATGAGAACCGTACCGTCCGACCCCGCACATTATTTCAGTCTTCGTTCTTTGTGCCCCACGTCATTGTTATTAAAGTAATCACGGCGCCCTCCATCATACTTCAATCGAAACATTATGGAATAAACAAAAGAAAGCAAGTGGAATTCAATGAAAAGCTATTATGTCGCGAGGGCACTCCATGGCCTGTTGTCTCAATATTTTTCTTGGTGGATAGAGTTGACGCGTCATTCTCTCGCGCACTTTCAAAAAAGCCGCATGGAGTTTTGAAGGGTCCTCGATAATGGCCGAAATTTACGGCCTTTAGATAATGTTTTAAAGGGACTGGGACTGAATTATGGAAAATAAATTATATTAAATGGTCGCGTGGCCTATTGGTATTTTATGTAAAAGTGTCGCCGACTAAATAAATGGAATAGCGCCAATAAAAAAAGTTCTATGCGAACTAATTGATCAACACTGATCTAATAATGTAATCTAAAATAGGCTACCGAATGTTCCTGCCATAGCTCACTTAAGTATATACTAGACACTGATAAAATGATAGATATACCTACGAGTACATCACGAGCGCTTCAAAGATCTCTCAGGCCGCGAAATGATCGATAGTTTTTATAAGCGTCGTTCGTATTGGTATTTTTAAATATTATGATAGTTACAGCAATAAATCAAGTTCAGCCTCCACAGCTTACCGGCCAGGTATCCGATCCGATAGAGGGATTTAGGTATGTGACAATGCATTGGGGTCTCGGAGCGTGATCCGACAGTCGGTTAATGCGTTTATAGGCGGCGTGTTTGAATCGCCATTAGAAGATTCCCGAGGGGGACGGCGACGGGCGACACAGTCGGATTAAACCAACGATCCTCACCCAAAGATACCGATTGTGTTCATACGACGATGAAATGTGTACGTTTCAGAGTGCCGAGAGTGACATTTGTATGCATATCAAGCTCCTACTAACAAAGGCAGATTGACCCCTTATTGATAAAGGGGGCTCTGCAAATCATGCAGTCTCGGTACAAATAGCAGATTCGTTTCAGGCTTTGACTTCATAGTCTGTCAATTCTCTCACTTTGTGGACATGTCTGTGGTTGCTTTGGTTTATTTGGTTCGTCTGTTGCTTTGTAACAAACCTACGGCATTAATTTCCCAGTATGTATTCTGGAAATTAGAAGTTTCTCGTATTCTAGTTCAACTTAACTAACCATAAATGCAATGTGCACATAAATAAACACAAATCACGGTCTTTTAAGTTCGTTTAGAGTAAGTTTAATACTGTTGTATTCCTTTTTAGGTGATAATGTATCGCGCTGAATTGTTTAAGCATTTCTAAAACCTTTATAAGAATAATAGCGCAATAAAATGCTAAATATATTCAGAAACTAACCTCACTGCCAATGGAATGGTCATGTTTTGAAAGTCATAAGAATATTGTGGTCGGCTGGGATGCCTCGAGTTCTTCGTTTAGGGTTTAGCTACATATCATTACATGCTGCAGCATGGCTTAAGTATTGTCAACCTAAAAACTTTGAGAGTGTTTTATTTAATGAAAAATGAAATGATGAAATGAATTAAGTTTATTTGGACACACACACGCATACATAGATAAAAATTACATAGCATAGCAGATACACAATGAAATTAATTACATAAATAAAAGTTATTAAAGATTAGGCGTAAGTGTACCTACCCTGTACTAACCAAGTCTGGTGTTGAAATGTTTGTCGTAGTCCAGGAAAGTTTTAAGCGGTGAGAAAATTTGTGGCATTGCAACGCATGCCAGTTACAGCTAGTAGGTATATAAAACAAAGTCGTGTTATTTACACCATTTATAACTCGAGAACGGTTGGACCAATTTTCCGCCCCGAGTAACAGAATAACTATTAAAACATTTTAAAATTTGCAAAAAAAAAAAATTATAGTGGTGAGTCAAGCAAAGTTTTAATGTGATATATTATTTTTTTTAAAACGCACGGGCGAAGTCGCGAACGGGACAGCTAGTTCTCTAAAAAACGTTACAGTATACGAGCTGTGCTCAAACATGGGGATGTGTAGTTGGATCCTTACTGTTAAAGAATGCTTTGACGGGAACTAAACTCGTAAATTGGTACCGAAGTAATTCCAGATTGTATCGTCTGTAGGCAATTTAGGATTAAGTCGCATGCTGTATCACCGTATACGTAGAACCCAAACTAAATTTACGGTTAAAACGGTTTATGGGAAAAAATGGCGGTTTTGGGACACAGTAGGTTCACAAATGTCTTTTAAAACATCTGTTTAGTTTTAAGTTAATTAAACTGAAGACTATAAATGGATTCCCTAATAAATATCTGCATAACTGATGTAGGTACTTTAATTGTTGATTTAAACTCGACTCGTTACAAAATTAGCAAGGATCATACAAAAAAAGCGAGACGAGTTTCTTGCCAGATTCTTCTTGAACTGGCGTTAGGAGGAACCGGCACCTAGATTTACTAGCATGTAGGAAGACGATTTAAAATGTTACTTGTATTTTTATTGAAAAAGAATATCTTGTTATTATTTTATTTTTTGCCTCATAATTGCATTTTTGTTGTTGCTGTTTGAATCTGGTTTAGTAGTTATTGCAAATACAAGTCTACGTTTAAACAACCCTAAAATTTGTATAACTATTGTTCTTACGAATAATAATTTTTAAGAAAAAAAACAACTTCAAACAAGAAACTAAAAAGTAAAAAATCCCTTTACTGTCTTTCGGCTTCATTACCAGATAGACTCCAGACCTTCATTAAATAGAAGTGCTTTAAAATACATAATGAGAAAAAATAACAAACAGACTAGCCACTACTACGATTTTCGAAGGTTCCCCTCGATTTTTCTGGGATGCCATCATTAGATCCTGGTTTCCTTATCATGGTACCACTTTTGGGATATCTTTACAACAAAACAATAATCATCATGTTCATAAACGACGAAGTTATCCGCGAACACATAAAAAAAATACATACGGTCAAATTGAGAAACCTCCTTTTTTTGAAGTCTGTTAAAAATATTTTGAAAGAGGTCATTTATTATATCCTAACACAAATGAGGTCTTACCACAAAGGAAACATACCTATATATATTGTATAAACTACAAGTAAAATATTATGTAACTTAATACTAGAGTAGTCGTCTGATGCTTCAGCAAATATTTGGAGATCTCTCAAACAACTCCGTTAATAGGTTACTGAGTCATCTGTCATATACAAACATTTACTTATTCCATGACAAAAGCTGTTTCCTACTCTGAAGATACCATAAATTATCCATAGTTTTCCAGTCCTATATAGAGTAGAATGCGACGTGAGGCAATGTTATCATATGACGACCTCTGTGGCGAAGTGGGCTAAGGTCCGGCTGAGACACGGAAGGTTGTGGTTCGTTTCCCGCCGCGAGACAAATGTTTGTATGATCTGTAAGTATTTGTTTCGGGTCTAGGTGTTTCTATGTATAATGTGTATTTATTTACAAAAAAACGCCAAGAGTAGGTATCCACGGAAAATGTACTTATGTACTATAATAGTACCTATGTGAAAACTTGAATGTCGAGGCGAGATATAGCCGAAACATTTAACTTTAACAAATTTCGGCTATGTCCCGCCAAAAGATAAAATTTATGTATAATCGAAAATAATTTCTCCACCTAATGTTTTTAGGGCTCCCAAATCAACAAGGAACCATTATAGTTTCACTATGTCCGTCTGTCTGTCTGTCTGTCCGCACCTACGAAGAATATTAGTTTTAACCGACTTTAAAAAAGGAGAAGGTTCTCAACTCAGTTGTTCTGAGGATATTCTCAATTCGGTAGTAGAATAGAATAGAATAGAATAAAAATTGTTTATTTGACACACAATACACAGAGAACAACAAAAATAACATAGTAGATAAAGAAATAACAGACAACAGAAACAAAACAAGAGGAAATAAAAAAAATGTATAAAAATAATAATAATAAAAACAGTAGGTAATAAATTGCTATAGTTTTGTGCTAATTAGTCCCCTCTGTGTCGTGTGGGCCAAACAGGTCCAGTCTCAGCATAATTGCAGCTTCACACACTTGTGAGAAGCAGCGCTGGTTTTCAGACAGGGCCCAAAAAAGAATGACACCACAAACGCAAAACAATCCCTCTGTGTTAAATAACCGAAAGAAACAAATAATTATCAATAAATCAACTGAGTAATTCAAATAAGGTCATGATTTCATTTAGTAGGTATTTATATGGGATCAAATTTAGTCGGTTTTCTTTCAAGGTTTTCAATCGTAATTAGGTATATTATATTTGAATTTAGCATGGTGATACATATTAGTGTCTCATACAAAGTTATGTAATAAAAACTTTGAAAAAATCATTTTAGGGATATCTCCCATACACATAAAATCGGGTTCTTTTCAAAATGTTTACTACCCCCTCGAATGTCATATCATATTGGATAGGTCTTGTAAAGATACAATTAATTTTTGTAAATAATTTATAATACAGATTTAATTTGACGAATATTAGGCTTAATATTCGTCATTTTTGTGATGTGGCCATTTTTCGTAGAGATCAGTGTATACGGGGGGTATATACCTACTAAACCGCTGTTTAGGGAATCTTAAAATGTTGTCAAAATTGTAGGAAATATGATGAAATTACAAGGAAAATTGTCATAGCTAGTTATAGATAGATTTTGCTACATTTTGAGTATTAGTAACCTTAAGTATAGTAAGCCCCATATTTTATTGTGTCAGATGGTTTTGAATTTGTTAGAAACCTGACCACTCTGGTCATTCGTAAATCTAATAAGTTCGGAAGCCTCCACTGCGCGTGGTTTTACACTCTCCTGGCAAATTTATTTTACCTATAATCAGAAACTTTAACCCATCGCATAGTATCACACAAAGAACAAGTTGTAGTTATATACAGTTACTAGCTGGTGCCCGCGACTTCGTCTGCACAGGGTTAGTACTTCAAGTAGCTTATTTTCTTCTCCAAGGTCCTATCTATCTTTATACCAAAATTCATCAAAATTGGTTCTGCGGTTTAGTCGAGATAGACAGACAGACAGAGTTACTTTGAGATACCCTTTTTCTATACTGTGTAATGTCTGTTAAATGAAACTAAGTAAGTACATAAAACATATACAAATAATACAAATACAAAATATTTATTTCTTAAAACTTAATATATGATACATTTCATGGGTTGGGATCCTCTTTTAGGTATATTATATATCTGTGTTAGAGGGTCTGGCTCTTCCGTAGTACAGTTATATACATTAAATTAAGTTAAGCAAATAAATAAGATAAAACAAAATGTAGGTTAAATTAAATTAATGTTAGTTACATTGATTAGTAGTACTTTAGATAATATATAAAGTAAGTTAAGTTAAGTTATGTATGTACATTTACATTGATTGTGTGTACATACATATATGTGTGTAGTGTTTAGGCGCTCCTGAGCACCGGTCTGCCACGAGCATGGGTAATTCAGGAGAGCCCAGGTGAGTATGTATGTGTGAGTGTGGATGTGTGTGTGTGTGTGTGTGTGTGTGTGTGTGTGTGTGTGTGTGTGTGAATATGTGTGTGAGAATGTGTGTGGGAGTGTGTATATGTTTGTGTGTGTGTGTTGATTTTACGAAACAATTTCTAGGAGTTTTTCAGTGTCCTCGTAGTTTAGTGTTAGTAGCCATTTACTTAAGGAAGTTTTGCATTTATAATTATTTATAGGGTAAATATTTATTTTTTTATTAATAGTATTGTAGAGGTAGGCAGATTGCGTGGCATATTGTCGCGACGCAAATTGAGACCGAGCCGTAACTTGAATAGCTACTCCACCCTTCCTCCGCTTATGCAGTATTCCGGAGTTGTATTCAAGAGTTCTGTGTAACTACAGAACTGCGTTTAAAATGTAGAGTTTCCTGACTGATAGAAGACTAGCATCTTGATAGAGCATATCTGTAGGGTAGGGCTTAAAATATATAACTTTTAATAGAGACCTCTGTGCTCTTTCTAGTTCCAAAAACTTTGTCTTAGTAGCTCCATTACATTACATACATTACATCCATCCATTACATCCATTACATACATTGAATCGATTCTGCTAGAGATCTGTAGATTTGGTTTATTAGGTTTCTTGATGCTACATGACGTAAAATTTTAAAAATCCAGATTAATTTACGTACTCTATTCATCAGCAGTTCAATGTGAGCATGCCAGGACAAACGTTGATCAATCATGATTCCTAGGTATTTTGTTGTTGTTACCTTAATGATGTTAGGGCAGTCACATGAAGCTTGGGTAGAGTTACATTTGTGTGTTTTTAGGCTAAAATCGAGATTGGGTTCGCTGTTATTATATTTCGTAAAAAAAGTTCGTTAAAAGTCATAAAGTTAGTTTTGAAGACATTTAAGGTAAGTAAATTTAGGCTAGCCATTTAGATATTTTAGAGAGTCCCTTTTCGATGCTTTTTTTAATGTCATCCCAGGATACACCAGTAAAGACAACAGCAGTATCATCTGCATAAGAGAAGATATTTGCATTGTTTTGTTTTGAGGCTACAGAGGTCATATATGTAGACTAAAAATAGAGTTGGGCCTAAAATGCTTCCTTGAGGTACGCCATAGTTAATAGTCTCATGATCACTGATATATTGACCGATTTTAACACTTTGCTTGCGTTGACATAAGTAGTCTGTCAAAAGGGCTAGCGGCCTGCCTCGTACCCCGATATTTTCCAGCTTTTTAATTAGAATTTCTACAGACACAGTATCAAAGGCTTTTTTGAGATCAAGGAATACGGCCAGGCACTTTTTTCCGTTGTCGACTTGTTGCACAATAAGGTTACTGAGTGCTGTTACAGCATCTTCAGTAGAACGTCCTTGTCGAAAACCGTATTGCGAGTTTGAGATTATGTTAAACTTATCTAAATATAATAAAAGTCGGTTATTAATCAGTTTTTCGATTATTTTTGAGATAGATGGCAGTACGGATATAGGTCTGTAATTATTAATGTCATCACTCTCTCCACTCTTATATACCGGGGTTACAATAGACGGCTTAAGAAGATTGGGAAATATTCCTTTTGTAAAGCATAGGTTTGCAAGATGACGTAAAACTGGGATTAATATATGTTTAGATAATTTTTGAAATTTAGTAGGTATGTTATCCCATCCGGGTGCACTTTCAGACTTGAGGTTCATTATGACATTATGGAGTTCTTTGGGATCTGTTTCCAAGAGTACAAAAGAAGAAACTTGATTGGGAGGTAGATTAACAACAGAAGATGAGAGATCGTCTGTTATATTGTGTGGAGAAATACTTTCAGCTAAAGACTTTCCTACATTAGAGAAAAAAAAAATTTGCAAAATTAACTGATTCTTTAGGTGAACCCTTCGTATTTAGTAATTGTATATTAGGTGTCTTTGTTGATTTGTAATTAGTTATATTGTTAATAGTTTTACATAGTATTTTACTGTTTTTTGAAGATTTATTAAGTTGTTTTATGTTGTATTTTCTCTTAAGTTTTTTTATCAAGTTATTACAGTAATTCCTTTATCTTCTATAGGTTATCTTTAGTGTTGCGCAGTTTTCTTTGCATATTATATTTATGATGCAGCGTAAGATGCCTTGTGTTATCCAAGGCTTTATTATTTGTTTGCTCCGAGGCATACGAATAGTTATTGTGTTGTCAATGAGACATTTTTGCATCATAGTAATTAATAGCCTACATAGAGAATTAGGATCATTTAATTTAAGTAATTGTACAAGACTTTGCTCATTTAAGGATTTTATTGCATTTTCATAATTAACTACGACTTTAGACCTGTAACAGTTTTTATCTGTAATTTTTTAAAGGCTCAGAAGGATCATAAGATGGTCAGTAACAGAGGTTTGTAGCACGGCAACATTGGCGGAGCTTTTATTTTTATTTATTTTTAACATGACGTGGTCTAAACAGCTATCTACTCTCGTAGGTAGGTTATGTCCAGGTAGAAGGCCATGCATAGATAACATGATAAAAAGATAAAACACTTCAGATCACCAAATATTTTACCTTTTGTAAGCTTACTTGACACTTATCGTTATATTTTGGACAATTTCCACTATATCTTTATAAATTACTAGCTGTACGCGCTTCGCCCGCGTTGAAGATTTTTCCCGGGACAAATCAATTTTCCAGGGATAAAAAGTAGCCTATGTCACCCGGGGATAGTGTAGCTTTCCAACAGTAAAAAAAATCAAATCGGTCCAGTAGTTTTTAAGTTTATTCGTTACAAACAAAAATACAAGTATTTCCTCTTTATAATATTAGTGTAGATAGCCTGTGTTATTCTGATGTATAAGCTATATTATTGTAAAGTTTCATTAAAATCCATCCAGTAGTTTTTGCGTGAAAGAGTAACAAACATCCATACATACAAACTTTCGCGTTTATAATATTAGTAAGAAAGCTGTACAGTATATCGCTGTAGTTCTAAAACCTTGTATATCATATTGTTTATGTTTACACGACAACCCTTTGTTTCGCTATGTTCAACAAACTGTTGTTTTTCAAACGTTTACTGCCATTTATTGCTCAGTAATTGCGAATTTCTTTCCTCGAAATACAACCGATTGTAAAGAGTTCGCCCAATAGTTTTATTGTGTTCTGATTTATTGGTGCCCTGGGTGTAAGCTGTGTAGGCTTTTATGGCTTAGTCATAGACTGATATTATCATAGCTAAATAATAGAGAAAATGTCTATACTCTATTATTTTCACAACAGGACAAGCAAACGTACCGCTCAGTACCATCCACACCTTGTCAGTCTACCACCCTTACGAACAAAGCGCTTTGCTTCCACATTTATAATGCGTACAGCTAAGGATTGGAATACTTTGCCGTCGTCTGTTTTTCTGAAAACTACAATCTGGGTCTCTTCAAGTCAAGAGTAAATAGCTATCTTCTAGACCTGAGTGTCCCATCATCGGCCACATCGTTGCTTAACATCAGGTGATCAAGCGTAGGTCTATCTATGATAAAATATATAATAAAAAAACATAGATATCACAGTTTCTGTTATACCATATCTCGGTTGTGTATTCAAGCTTTTTAAACTGAGGGGTATAATTTTGTTCAAATTGTATTTTTAGTAGCAAAAGTTCTCATATCATAGTATCATCCTCTAACAATGTATTCAATGTGCCGTGGCCTGAAAATAAATTGATATATTTAAAAAAAAACATGGGTTTTACTCAAGTATTATTTTTGTCGATGTTTAAGCACCGACATTTCTTCGATTCATTTAGAGAATGATAAAGATTTTATCTAGTGACTTCATTGACAAAATAAACCCGTGCTTCTCAAAATGTGTACAGCATATCACTTTTAACCTAATTATAGAATCTTCATCAGGGTGAGTATGATCCGCAGTCCGCTCGTTGACACTTGCGTTCGCGATTCGCAACTCCGAACCGAAAATGAATCGATAAAGTGCCGGTGCATCCATCGACAAAATAATACGTGAGTAAAACCCGTGTTTATCAAAATGTGTATATGTATAGTATACTAACTGACAAAACTTTTTAAAATAGTCATAATAGTTATAGTCATATTTATTAATAATATCATTATTAAGTCAATAGGTACCTAAGTATATTACTTAGTATGTAGCTAAGAAGGTAGCTAACTAAGTACAAAATAATTCATGAAATTAACAGTTGTAAAAATTAATAAGGAATCAGATCAGATAATCAATATTTTAAGTAATTTATAATCTCAAACTCGCTATCGTTGTAAAAAAATTGCTTGATAAGTTACCGTATCAGCCGATTATTAAAATGCCCATGTTTGGGGCCTCTATGACGTTGTCTGGGAGCTTATTGTCACTGTCGGACCAATAAAATGCGTCAGTTTTGATGATTTCGTGAGAATCCGCTGTTCGAGTGAAATACTCGTGCGTGTGTTCGTACCTCACATAATAAGTCCGGGTCCCATTTATAAAAAAATATATATAATGTAACATAGTATCTACAGCCACATAGTATGTCAAACCCAACGCTACTGTTTGTTATTATTATCAACTGTACTTCAGTTAACTCTCTAAGGTCTATAGTCATGTTCAAACTGCGGGCAATAAAACGTGCCAAGTGGGTGTGGGACAGTTTGCTGCATAATAGGTGCTTTATGATTGCATGGTGACTGACTTCCTATTTTAACGCTTGTGTAACTTTTGTACAATGTGTTAGTTTGTTATAACTTCTGCCTGCTTCTTTGCTTGCCAGCAACAAACACGAAGTGTCTTTCTACTATCACTAGTAAGCTTCTTCCTCTTTGTTAATGGCATGTGACATAATAATGTCAATTTTGCCAGTGTCAAGTGTTTATATTGTTTATAGTCATTTTGTTTGTTAATAAAGTCTTAGTCGATGGTCAATTCTGAACTTCATCGAGGAATGGCCGACTAGAACTAATGTGGCGTTAAAACCTGATTATTCTTCGTTAATGGCATGTGTCGTAATAATGTCAATTTTGCCAGTGTCAAGTGGTTTTGTTTTATTATAGTCACAAGGTCGTAGTTAATCGTTTTTTGTCTATTCTAAACGTCATTGTACCTTCCTCGTTGTACAAATGACACTAGTGCTATAGAGTGACAATTTATTGAGTAAAATACCGGTGAGATTGCACACTAGACCATGCAATATCACCAGAAAAACTAATTAATTTGGAAGAGCTATATTATTTCGTGAAATTTCAAACGATAACTTCTTCTTCTTCTTCTTCGTTATTGGCATGTGTCATATTGATGTCGATTTTGCCAATGTCAAGTGTTTAGATTGTTTATAGTAAGACGACACAAAGTCGTATGTTTTCGTTCGTCGTATTTTATAAAAAATACGGTCTCTTTATAAAAAAAATATACGGATTATTTTTGATCGAATCACAAAGAAACACAAAACTTATATTCCAATTATTCACATCCGAGTCGATAACTCTAGCTAAAATAAAAACTGGAATAAAATCACAAAAATTACAAATAAAGCCCGAAATAACTCGGGAAAAATAAATAATATAAGAGCATAATGTTTATTCTGCAAAACGGTCATAAATAATCATTTTGCCATACTCTTCTTCTCTTCTTGCATCTGTATTGATGACAATTCTTCGGAAATTCCTAGAAAAATCAATTCAACGTAGAAATAAAATGGCAATTGAAACTTATTTTAAAACTGCAATTTTTTTTTTATTGTGATTTGGATTTTGGTTTACACTAAATTAACAACGTTTGCGTGTTTCACAAAATTTTTCTTGGACAAACGTAATTGAATCAGGGCCAATACTAGATAGATAAATAATCTAGAAACTTTTGTTATTATGAGATAGACGGGATATGTTGTCTTGGAGAAGATGGGAATAAACGTAATTATGCAAAAACTTAGTACTTTACTACCTTTCTCTTTAACCTTTTCACAATGCACCTATTTCCTATGTAGGTAACCGCAAAATTGCCACGAGCACATGAAGCATCCAAATGCTACTATAAACATCAAAATGTCAAACTTTTTATACAATAATCACATCAAGATAACATCAACTCTAACGCTATAAATATAAAATCTGTTATAGCATGCTACTGATATCTAAGGGTGTGTTTACACAGGATCCGAAGTGCAACGTCGACAAATACAGGCTTTGTGCTGCCCACAGGAGTAAATATTGACAGGGCTTCGAAGAAAAATGCATTCGGACAGCAGGAGAGTCGATGTGTACTGTTTTCATTATATGTTTTAGTTTCGGTCGGCTATTGTTGTAGGTATACCGAAGCACACACACAGCTTATAATCGGTAGCATTGAATGTTTCCGCCCTACTTTCCGTTCCTAAAGTTGTGTTGTAGGTTCCAATCTGGTCGTGCACCAATAAATTTTTCTGTTTGAAAAAATGTATGTGCGTTATATCAGTACTCTTAAACTGTGAAGGAATATATCGTAAAGAAACCGATATGTCGTCAAACCTAAAGAGTTCGGAGACATGTGTTAAGTCCACGAAATGAGCATTTGAGACGCAATTGAATTCTTTTTCCACACCGGTTCGAAATAACTAGTAAACAAGATTAGAAGAGAATTACTATGAACCCCGGATATTAAAATTTCATTAAATATCTACAAGATAATTGTATTAAAATTATAGTTCTACGTGTGTTCAGATACAAAAAAGAAGAATGTGACTTACTGGTTCTTCTGATAAGAATTAGACACTCACAATCAGTACAAACAGAAATATATATTGCAAAGTAAACAAAAATTGAGAAGATATAGAGCTAGTCATGTATTTGTGTGCAACAGAAACAAAAAGATCTCGACTCAGCATAATATGCCTCGCCACTGCGAGGTAGGAGCTAATATTCTGTCAAAACCTTCAGCCAAAAGATTATAAGATTATTAAGAAAAAAAAAGTCAAGTCAAAAGATACTTTATTCAATACAATCACAAGGATCACTTTGAAACGTCTGGCATACTAGGTGAATTTAGGTGCCAATTCCTCCTAACCCAAGTTCGAGAAGAACCGGCAAGATCCTGTTAGATATTTTTGAGCAGACTTTATTAAAATGAGTAAGAGTAATAAAAGGTAAAAGGTATCGTTAGAAAGATAAGATGTTTGTATTCTTCATAAGAGAAAGCAAAATCGATTTATTAATACGTACATTTTATTTTACGATAATTGCGCGGACGCAGGAGTATGAAATTTTGCACACTTAATATAGAGGAGTGCAGAATGCTATTTTTTTTTTAATTATGCATAAATAAATACATTAATGTTTTTTAAACTTACGCGATCAGAACACATTATTATAAATACTTACGGGTATTTATCGCGTTTATTTACCTATTTTTCCCGACGTTTCGACAGGTTTACACTCTGTCGTGGTCACGGGATGACTCTATAAATACATAACTTATTAATGAATTTTGGTCGAATTGCGACCAGTAGGCGACCACTAGGAAAATAATTATGTTCCAGCTATCTTTATTTTACCTGTGCATAAAGTTTGGTAGAGTTTTGATTTAAGCCGAATATTGGATGCAAGTTTAAATTGATCGTGTATTTATTATCACGGTCATAAAACCGCTGTTTGTTTTGAACGGTAGTTGTGAAGTTGTTTCTTTTGAAAATGCCGTCGCTTTAACCTTTTTGACTCTAGGTTCTACCACTTTTGATGGATTTCTAGCTTGCTATTCTGTCACAGAAAAAAAATTACGAGTAAAATCTATTTGTAGAAATGAAAAAAATGTAAGTACTAACTTCTGCTCGTGGCTTCGCATACGTGGTACCTACTACATAAATAACTACGATTTAAAAACTAAAAAAAACACCGTATATAAAAAATATCATCAAAGTTATTTAAACTTAATTTTAAATCAATTATACTATTGTGTTAAAATTTTGTTTTCTTAGGCATTTCGTATACAAATAAATGAGAATTGTATTTCACTATATACATGATAGTACTTTCTACTGATAAATAAAACAATTCATGCGAAATCTTTAGAGACTGATATTTACAGATATTTTTGGTTTGTAAAGAAGTGTTAATGACCAATTTAAATTTAATCGTTTATTAAAATATCTATCTTATTATTAATATTTCACTAATCAAGATATCTTCTTCTTGTTAGTCGAAGAATAAATCAGTGTGTAACCAAAGGTCACAAAATCCTACGCTTGGTTTTCATCTACCTCGTGGAAAGCCATTACGTTTTGCATTGAGCCGTTTCTTTATCTCTGCCTTTATAACACCGTTATCAGGATATAAGTTTTATAACAGCACTAAACTGAGGTATGTTATCTTCATGTGTCTGGAAATGTTTTTGCATACAAAAACCGAACCTTCTTGAGGGTCTGTTCATGGATTGCTTGCATACACACGCTAAATAGAAAAATTGTTTCCTATGTAGGGCCACCATATTGTTGGTGACTATGAAGACATTTTATTCTTGGTTAATAAATGAAATCAGAACTTTATATTAAAACAGTTTATTTGCTGTAATGTTAATTTGCAAATGAATATATCAAATATATGTAAAGTAATTAATTAGAAGGATAGTTCAGAATGAACAATATATAGCCAACTGATAGCATTTTTAAGGCCTCTCACAAAATGCCGCAGTTCGTTCGGCAGCATTTTGTGTTTAAAAAAGTATGAAATTTAATTTCTTATGAACGATGATAGTTCATTTTGCTTTAAATTTTAGTTAATAATATTAATGTAGTAAGGAGAAATTCACAGCAAACGTTTTTAGTAGTTTTATGGTTCAGAATGGCATTTTTTATGTAGTCAGTCAAGTCAAGTCAAAAGATACTTTATTCAATACAATCACAAGGATCAATTTAAAACGTCTTACATAACAGGTGAATTTAGGTGCCAATTCATCCTAACCCAAGCTCGAGAAAAACTGGCAAGAAACTACGAAATACTAATACAAGAGAGTTTATACATTTCTAGTGTCCGACACACTGTCTGCGGCAGAGCGACATGAGGCCATGCATTCTTATAAATAATATAGTCATTTATATTATAATAAACTTTCTTCAAAAGACTACCTTTTATGTAAGCTTTAAATTTCTTAATAGGTTGTTTAGTAGCATTTTCAGGAAGCTTATTATAGCTTATATATACTTATTTACTTTTTCTAGTCGAATCCTAGGGATGTATAATTTGTGTCTACTCCTATTGATTCTATGAAGGTCACTATTTTGCTGAAACCCAGATATCCCATATACATAAATTGCTTAGTGCAGTAGTTTGAAATAGTGCCGTCGCGCATTTGATTAAATACTCGCTTCTGAATTGAGCTTTATTTTAAGCAAGCTGTTATGTAATATACTAATAACTATGTATTCTCCACCATACAATAAGTTTAAATTATCGGAGAGTTTCAGTTTATCTGAATAAAAAATATAAAAAAATGTCGTATTATAACTTTAGTTAAACAATTTAAAATTTAGATAATCGTGTTGTTTTAATTTTTATACTTTTTGTTTGTTTAGTGTATTTTACCCATAGTT
Source organism: Lampropteryx suffumata (assembly GCA_948098915.1). Lineage (NCBI taxonomy): Eukaryota > Metazoa > Arthropoda > Insecta > Lepidoptera > Geometridae > Lampropteryx > Lampropteryx suffumata. The sequence goes on along the minus strand of OX402557.1, from coordinate 13,361,243 downwards.
CAACCGTATTTAACACCGTTATTTTTTTTACATAATGTCTATATGTATTTCTCGTCAACATTAAGGTTATCTGTCCAACGCCTTGCCGACGCTGACCTAAAAAAATTCAGATATAAAAAACGTAATAACTTAAGTCCTAAAAACTGATGGTCACCTACCAACACAGGGAGACCTCAGTAAATTGCAGCAATAAAACTGGTCAACCACACCTTCGGTGAAATAAAACAGGATGGCTTCCATTCACACCACTGTCCTAAAATATTTACCGTCCACGATATTATCTTTGAAGGAACGTAACAATTGCACTTGAAGTAAAACAAGAATTAGACAGCCAAATTAAGGCGATTCCGTGATCAAATAATCTTGACACGGCGATCAAATCACATCTTTTCTCAAAGAATTCTCTAAAAAGTTCAACGGGTATTGTTACGTTACGGGTATTTTAATGAGCATAATTTTAGCCTATTGGTGTAAAATTCAGGTTAGACCGACGTCAACTTTAGAAGATGATCATTATTTAATCTGTTAGACATTATTTCACAAGTAAATTAGAAAACTAACAATTACTTTAAAAATAATTTGAAACGAGGTAGTAGGATGCAAAATATACCAAATAAATACGGTATATCCCTTTATTGCGCAAGATGTTTTCTTTCTTGTTTTCAATATTATTTGCAAATAGTTTGTTTATCTTATGTCCAAAGATCACAAAAATGGTAAAATAAAAAATCCTATATATGTACTTTTTTGAAAATAAAAAAACATGAAGTATTCAGCCAAAACCATAATAATATATACGTACATACATAGTCACATGGCTTCCCCTTCGAGGATCTACCACTCTAACCCCTCAGAGCGAGGATCGTTTGAAAATCACGTACATTCATCAAGTCTCCAGTCATTAAGTCTATAATAATGTTATATGCACAGCTCCAAAATTTCTTAGTAGGTAGCTTATTAGTGCAGGTAATTATGATGTACCTACAAATAGCGTGACTTGTGCAATACCCATGACATGTTAGTTTATACATACAAACACGGTAGAATCACACTTAACACAAGATCAAATAGAATAAATAAAAAAAATAAGCGTTGGATATTATAAAATGTACATTGTTAGTAATTGCGCAATGTTATACCGCTAATACACTGAAAACCTAAAGTAATTTGTAGCAAGTTGCGCAATGTGACATCGGTGATACGCCCGAAACATGAATTAGTTTACTGCAAGTCTCGCATTGTAGCACTGGCGATAAATACAAACATACGTCAAGATTATGCGAAAAATAGACACAATCAAAATCAAATTTCTCATGTATTAGATCATTACAGTTACCAACAAATAGTCATTAGTAAAATATTGTCAAAATATCTATGGTTAATAATTTTAGGAACATATACTTAGAGAGTGTCCACGAGTTTCAGGTCGTCCCGCAACCATTTTGCAATTTACTGAGACACAGTACGCACGAGTGATCTAATTATTTTTTCACTAAATTTCAAAAATTCAGTGACATACATAAAGATGTAGTGGTGTTATTTTATCAAAAAAATTATTCATTTTAAAGTAATATTTTTTTGTTTCGAATGTATCAGCTCAAACACATTGCGAAATAAAGGGTCGAGCAGATATATTAAATAGAGGTAAAAAAAATTACTCATTTTTTCATACAAAAGTCAATTTGCTGAGGGCACCATCTTAATATGCTCGGTTGTAATTTCATCACTGCAGGAAGATAGGGATGGGAGCGTGTATGTTTTGTTACCACTAATACAAAGAAAATTTCAATAAATTTCATTAAAATTGCACTTTGTAATCATTCTTTTCTTCTTCGTTAATGGCATGTGTCATATATGATGCCAATTTTTCCAATGTCAAGTGTTTACATTGGTTATAGTAAGACGTCACAAACGACGAGGAATCCCAAGTAAATTTTCCACGGACATTCCGCGTGACGTCTAGAATTGACAATAGACCATCGACTAAGACTTTATTGTTAAAGTCTTAGTCAATGGTCAATTGCCAAATTGACTATAAATAAAAATAAACTCTTGACACTGGCAAAATTGACATTATTATGTCACATGCCATAAACAAGGAAGAAGAAGAAGACGTCACAAAGTCGTATGTTGTCGTTTGTTATATTATAAAAATTGGTGTTTCTTTATAAAGTAATTATACGGATTATTTTTTCTTGAATCACAAAGAAACACAAAACTTTCATTCCAATTATTCAAACCGAGTCAATAACTCTAACTTTATTTGATTAAAATCACCAAAATTACAAATAAATCCTAAAATGTCTCGGGAAAAATACTCGTATATAATATACTAGCGAACCGCCCCGGCTTCGCACGGGTGCAATGCTGATACTAAATATGCTTCGGAATATCTAATGTGATTCGATACCTCTAAAATTATCAGTGTTTCTCTACTATATTATGCATGTATTATACATATAAACCTTCCTCTTGAATCACTATTAAAAAAAAATCTATTAAAAAAACCGCATCAAAATCAGTTGCGTAGTTTTAAAGATCTAAGCATACATAGGGACAGACAGACAGCGGGAAGCGACTTTGTTTTATATTATGTAGTGAAGAACTCTATGCTTACTCCGCTAAACTCAATCTTTTCTTGCCATCTCTTTTTGTAAGATAGTGACAAAAAGTGACAGGGCGAATCTTAAGCAATGTTAACGCAGTGGATTCTTCGTTTATCATTTCATGAATGAACATAGCTCTGCTAATTTAATATTTTTTGCTCGTTTTATTGCATGTTTTATTCAGTAATCTTAGCGGAATTTTAATGAACAAATTGTGACTACATAGGACAAGTATGGACAATTGAATTATATGTGTATTATGATGCAATGTGCTTTGAACAACGAGGAATCACAAGAAAATTCTAGGCGGCCTTTCCGCGAAGACGTTTAGAATTGACAATTGAACATCGACTATGACTTTATTAACAAACAAATTGACTATAAGCAAATATAAACACTTGACTGTGGCAAAATTGACATTATTAATAATAATAATGCCGGACATTTCACACAGCATCATCTGGCCCCAAAGTAAACAGAACTTGTGTTATAGGTACATGACTGATATACTACTTAAATACATTTTTTTTCCTAAATACATACATATTATACATAGATACACCCAGACCCGAGACAAATACTTGCAGAACATACAAACATTTGTCCCGTGGCGGGAATCGAACCCGCAACCTTCTGCATCTCAGCCAGACCTTAGCCCACTGCGCCACAGAAGTCGTCATATATGTCTTAAGTCACATGAAGAAGTTTACGCAGTGTACAAGTTAGGACACGTTTATAATAAGTAAGGTCATAAATGTCTAACCCAGCTCTAGAACGCTTAGTCAAACGCTGAAGAAAGCCCGTACAGACTATGCTAACATATAGCATGGATACGAACTCAAGGTACCGCGCGACAACAAATCTTAAACTGATTTGTCTGATAATTTGTTCGAAGCTACGAAGCACTACTCTGCAGGTGTGTCTATGACAGGCCAATGTATAAGTAGCACTAGTGGTCTAGTGGTAGTCGCCTTGCTTTCCGATCCTACGGTCGTGCGTTCAAATCTAGTTGTGCACCAATGACAAATTAATAATGTAGAGATCAGAAAATGGTGAAGGAAAACATCATGAGGAAACCGGTACGTCGTAGAACCTAAAAAGTTCGAAGACATGTGCCAAGTGCACGAAAGGAGCCTCGAGGCGGAACTTAATCCTTTTAAAAAAAAAAAAAAAATGTCCGGGACATTTCACACAGCGGCATCTAGTCCCAAAGTAAGCAGAACTTGTGTTATGGATACCACATTACTGATATACTACTTATACACTTTTTTTTTGTAAACACATAAATTATACATAGAATCATCCAGACCTTAGACAAATACTTGCAGATCAACAAACATTTGTCCCGCGGCGGGAATCGAACCCGCAACCTTCTGCATCTCAGCGCTACAGAGGGTTCTTACCACACTGGTCTAAAATAACCAGTGACACGATCAGAAGAAGAAGTAGTTTATTTTTAAATCAAATAACTTTGTCACAAATACTTGACTATTTATTGGTCGAGAAAAAGCAATACATACTATCGTTGAAAACGAACAATGTGCTGCCTACACATCCAATAAACTCACAAAATGAAGCCACAATGACAATAATGTAGTGAACTCTGTAAAATTGCCACTGGGTGTCATTTTTGTGATGGACAATCTAATCGTAGAGAATGTGAGGCGTGTGATATGTTAGTTTTGGATAAACCTACAAATACCCACGGATAATACCCACGGATGTGTAAAATATACTGCCATTTTGTCTAGCCGGTCAGCTTAGTTGGTAGTTCTAACGATTTCGCTGTAGGTTGACGGTTCGATTCCCCCCAAGATACACATTTGTGTGACGAACATATAGTCTGTTCTGTGTCTCGGTGTTATAAAGTATCTTATGTATGTTTTTAAAAATATATAATTATTATATCAGTCATCTTGTCATCATAATTCAAGCTATGCTTAGTTTTGGCCTAGATAGTGTAGTCATTGTCCACCAATATTCATTTTTATTATTATTTTGTTGACATTTTTAGTTTAGTTATTAATAGTTACTTTGCTCTTTAGTATAGATTTTCTTTATCAAATTTATACTATGTCTATGTAATGTTTATACTATGTATATTACGTTTTTAAACTAAAAAGAAAATCGACTTTATTTAAACAAAATACGAAATTTCGATTACTTAGATTACTTTAAATTTATTTTTTCCAGATATTTTGATTGGTTTTTAAACCAAACTACTAAACCGATTTTGATGAAATTTCTATGGGATCAATAAAAAGTATTTCCTTTCATATAAAAAAATCATTTTTCGAATCGGTTTATAAAAAAAATATATATAATCGAATTGAAAACCTCCTCAATTTTTGAAGTCGGTAAAAATAGAACAGTATAACAATATTACCTATTATAAGTAAGTACTTATACAGATTGTGCAAACTAACATGCCTACCTAATGCTGGTTTAAGTCGCGAATTCTATAGGTATACCAATTTTTTTTCACATTTTTGTACAACTAGGCCGTACAAAGCCGGGAAACATGCATGCGGCCCACCTGATGGTAATTAATTGCAATCTATGAGCGCTTGCAACACAAGAGGGTCTAGACAAGATTAAATTCAATTAAAATTAATAGTGGTGGACAATGCACACAAGAACTTATATAGCTCCAAATTAAACATAGCTTGTAATATGGTGACGATAGAATACTTATATATTTTTAAATACATACATATACTTTAAAACACCCAGACACAGAACAAACATCATATTCATCACACAATTTTTGTTTTGGGAAGGATTCGAACCCTCAACCTACATCGCAGTAGGCAGAGCTACTAGCAACTGAGCTAACAGACCCGTTATCCAATTTCTGTTAGCGTTCACGTATATGGAAATATTAAATTATATGGAACAGGCAGAAGTAACCGCGAAGGTGCGAAGGTGTTAGTGTGAAGAAAAGACAAGCGTAAAGTATTCCTAGAAGTAAAGTAGGTATTTGTGTAGGCACCCTGAGATATCACACGCGTGCCAACCCTAAACAGATATTCTATATATTCGCTTATAAAATAAAATAACGCTGGACATTTCACACAGCATCATCTAGCCATCAAGTAAGCAGAGCTTATGTTATGGCCACCACATGACTGATATCCTTACTAATATTATAAACGCGAAAGTTTGTATGTATGTTTGTTACTATTTCACGCAAAAACTATTAAATGGATTTTAATGAAACTGTACAATAATACAGCTTATACATCAGAATAACATCACAGGCTATAATTTATAAAGATATTGTGTGAATTGTTCAAAATATAACGATAAGTGTCAAGTAAGTACGAACAAATTCTGTCATCTGGGAGCTATTCTGGCGTGCGATGCAAAAACCGTTAGAATTACACGAAGTACTAATCCAGCGCAGACAAAGTCGCGGGCACCAGATAGTACCTTATATTGACGATCTCTGTAGCACAGTAGGCGAAGCCCTGTCTGAGAAGCAGAAGGTTGGCGGGTTCGGTTGTCTCTGATCTGGGTATTTTTCTATGTATAATAATGTAAGTATTTACTTAAGTAGTATATCAGTGATGTGGTACCTATAACACAAGCTTATTTTGTGTATGAATACGCATTATACACTGTGCGAAATGTCCGGCATTATTATTATTAATTAATTAATTAGCAGATCATACAATCATTTATCCCGCGGCTGGTATTGATTCCGCAATATTCTGCGTCTCAGACATGCCTTCGCCCACTGCACCGCAGAAGTCGTAAATGATATCTTAGGAGATATATAATACAAGTATGTTTCCATTAAAATATATCTTAAATATTTAATGGGTTTTAAGAAAACGCGATTGCAACATTAATGTGGATACGCTATCGAGTTTCAAGGTGTTTATTTTACACTTTAAACAGTAACACCATAAATTGTAAGCGATTTATGACTCTATTTAAATATGGGATATTTCAAAACAGTATTTAGTTTTATTCGTTTGCTCTTATTTTTCTAAACACGATGTACAGTTCAACACAAGCATCTAGTTGTTCTGTAAGTCACTACATAAAACAAACTCACTTTCCGCTGTCTGTCTGTCCCTTTGTATGCTTAGATCTCTAAAACTACGCAACTGATTTTGAGACGGTTTTTTTAATAGATAGAGTGATTCAAGAGGAAGGTTTATATGTATAATACATGCATAATATTGTAGATAAACACTGATAATTTTAGAGGTTTCCAATGTGGCGTCGTAAATAAACTCATATTCTTGCGCTAACATTGCAAACGCTGACTGAACCCTACGAGATAGATCAAAATAATGTACTTTAAAAATGTCTACAAAAAAGTTCGCAATGGTATATGTCTATTTCTTAGGGATAATCCACAATGTCTAATGACAAAAAAACTGTGACCGTTGTATATAAAGACATTCTATAGTATTTTAGTATCAGTAATTGCACCCGTGCGAAACCGGGGCGGGTCGCTAGTCTCTAATATACAAGAATTAGACATAAGAATGTGAGGTCGGAATGCTACTTTACTTCGGTCAGCGAATTAGCATTGCCAATACAACGTGGTAACGCTGTCAGTGCTCTGGGCATCTGGTGATGACCAAGACCGACAGGATTAATTAAGACATTTAATTCACTAATTATCCTGTTGGTTATTTAAGAAAAAGGGACTTTACATTATAATACTTAAAATTTTCTTCAAATCGGAATGTTCAAATAAATAATGCCGGACTTTCACACAGCATCATCTGACCCCAAAGTGAGCAGAGCTTGTGTTATGGGTACCACATGACTGATATACTACTTATATACTCTTTTTGTTGTTGTATACATACATACATATATTTTTATTTATTTATTTATTTATTATACATAAAAACACCTAGACCCGAGACAAATACTTGCAGATCATACAAACATTTGTCCCGCGGTGGGAATCAAACCCGCAACCCTCTGCGTCTCAGCCGAGCCGTGGCCCACTGCGCTACAGAGGTTGTCCATTTATCATGATATGTGAGTACTACGCATGCAACTGTGCCAAAATATCAGGAAGCTTTAAAACTCACATATCAAGGTAAAAATTATGGTCAAAACCATGATAGTTTCAAAAGTTATACTTAGTAGTTAGTTTATTAAATTTATTTGTTTTTTAATACAAGCACCTATTTTATAAATCAGATAGAAACATTAATTGATATCAAATTGATATTGTGACATGTAATAAAATGCAAAAGTTTATGCGCTTGCGCGATATTAAGGTAGACGGCTCGTTAGCAAAATGAAGAAATAAAACATTGGTTTTATTGCCTGAATATATTATAATTCGCATAAAATGTCTTACCTATGAGGCAATAGAAAATAAAACGTTTGAAAAACTACTAATTGGAACACGTGCCGTAAGTTTCCTATTTTATATGATTTTGTTTTACGATAGATACGTTACATAAGGAAAATTCAAAATAAGGTTATTGTAATGTTATATTCCTAGAAGGGGTATTGGAGGCTGTAATCAGATGTTACAAGGGTGTTATAAAGGTGTCATATTCCTAGAAGGGGTAATGGAGGCTGAAATCAGGTGCTATAATGGTGTTACAATGGTGCTACACATTGCGTCTCGTTCATGTCTTTACTACCAAGCTGTAATCAGGTGCTACGAGGGTGTTATAAAGGTGTCATAGAAGGGGTATTGGAAGCCTAAATCCGGTGCTACAAGGGTGTTACAAAGGTGCTAAGCAATGCGTCTCGTTCATGTCTTTGCTACCAGAAAACTCTCACTATAAATGTATACAATTTTCAAATTCAAAAGGTTTTTATAAATATAAAGATAGTTCTTAAAAAATCTAGTGCAAATCTAATCCTAGATTGTAACAAACACCTTAATTAATCTAAAGTGGTTTTCAAAACTTTTGTATTTAAAAACCGACTGCTCATTACGAGACATAATAGTTTAGTTAAAGGTTTTCCTATTTACTGAGCAATTAACTATCATTATTATAAATATTTACGCGTTTATTTACCTATTTAACCCGACGTTTTGACAGGTTTACACTTTGTCATGGTCACGAGATGACAGAGTGTAAACCTGTCGAAACGTCGGGAAAAATAGGTAAATAAACGCGATAAATACCCGTAAATATTTATAATAATGTGTTCTGATCTCGTAAGTTTAAAAAACTTTACAATTAAGTATCTCCATAAAAGATACATGTATGCACACGACGGCATACTAACTATTAGATAGCCCAATTTGACCTTCAAAGTGAAGATGAAGCTAGTGTTAGATAAAACTATGGTTGAATATTTCTGTGACTACTGGCTTGTCAGATCAGTTGATCAGATCAGCTCTGCCTTCTGCGCTGTAGGTTAAGGGTCCGATTCCTTTCTAGGATAAACATTTGTGTGATGAACATAGGTGTTTGTTCCCGTGTCTGGATGTTATAAATTATCATACGTATGTATTTTTATATATATAGGTATTCTATCAGTCATCTGGTCACTATAATCTTAATCACCATAATCTAGTCCGGTAACAAGCTATGCTTAGTTTGGGGTTAGATGTTGTGTGCACCAATATTTATATTTATTTCGTAACTTTGGGTAAAAATGAGCGTAAATGCAACTTGCAACGGGAACAATAGAGCTCACGCCGTCATCGTCGGATAATGTAATGGATCGACTATAGTTGTATTGGAAATTTTCTTAAAATCCCTGTTTTAAAGAAATAAAATAAAAACTAGGTAAGTACTTTTATTAGAAAGGCTTATTACTGTACATAAAAAATACGTAGATGATATGATTATCATTATTTGACTTTTTTTTTCTTTTAAACTTAATATTACTTACTATTTTTTATTTACTAATTTTTTGTAATAATTACAGAAATGTACAGAATAATATACAATAATACAAAATACACGTGAAACAGTTGAGCTATCTAACGACCGTTTAAAACAATATATATATAGTTCAACTGATCCAGATCACTGCCAGAAGGCAGCGTTCCCAAGATACTATTATTTGACTTGATGATGTATAAAATTTGATATAAATTGTTACTACCTATAGTATGCGTTTACGATGATTATGGCTAAAATTGTTAAACTAAAATTGTTCACAAAATATCATCTGTTAGTTACCCATTTACGCAATAAATTTGTTTGATTTGATAATCAAAATATTAGTATAGTATATATATATGCAGCGGATGCAACTCAAGCTTACAATACCCTCCATAAATAAATAAATAAATAAATAAATAATATCCCGGACATTTCACACAGCATCATCTGGCCCCAAAGTAAGCAGAGCTTGTGTTATGGGTACCACATGACTGATGTACTACTTATTTTACTTTTTTTTTGTAAATACATACATATTATACATAGAAACACCCAGACCCGAGACAAATACTTGCAGATCATACAAACATTTATCCCGCGGCGGGAATCGAACCCGCACCTTCTGCGTCTCAGCCGGACCTAAGCCCACTGCGCCACAGAGGTGGTCAAATCAAATTATTATATATAACTTTTTTTTTAATAATACTTCAACTATCAGAATAGCTTAATATGAGTTTAAAATAATCGAGATTGATTCCGTTATGCGAAATAAACAATGAACTATAACAATAGTAGGTACGTCAGAAACGTATCCCCTAATTTTAGATCATAAGAGCGCATTCCATGTAAAAACGGCTACCTTTCAGCTCCAATAGAAACCACAATCCGAACGTTCGCTCCAATGTCTGCTGCAGTATTTTATGCAGGTTCACTTTGAAGACAGACGCAGAATAAATAATGGTGATGATGTACAGATGCTTCACTCTGGAATCGTGTAAACTTTCTATTATTATACCAAACTTGATAGAATTCTGTACTACTACGAGACTATCATATGAGTATGTGGGTAACTCAAGTGATGGAGTTAGTTAGGCTTTTGGAACGCTGTCGTGGCTTAACTTATAAAGAGCCGGGACCAACAGCTTAAACTGCTGCTGGCGGTCACCTATACAGGTACTGACCACGTACATGGTTGCTTAACTTCGTTGGTCTACTCAGGTTAAAGACATAAAGAATATCAAGAATTATGGAGATAATCATAAGCATAATTTGGCTGGGTATCGTAGTATACACGCGCGCTTTCAGTGTGAACCGTGAACTCGAGCGGCCTGATGAGGATTCTCTCGATGAATCGAAACAGTGTCGGTGCCTCCTTCGAAAAAATAATACGTGAGTAAAGCCCGTGTTTATCAAAATGTATAGTACAACTCACGAAAGTTTTAAAAGGGTATCGTAGTAGTGAAAGTTGTAAACAATTAAAAAATAGCTCGTAGAAATCCCATGTACCTATTGCCAAAAGAATTATATTGTGCAATTATGAATTTAACATCGAATTTAGATTTACATTTTTACAGTTTCATCGTATAAGACAATGCATTCATCACACCTTTTCGGAATCTTTTGGAGTGAAATAAGTCTCACCAGTTACTTTGAAGATTATTTTACAAATGGGTGGGAAGTCGCGCGGCGACAGGCGACATAGAATCGCAGCTGCGGCCGTTAGCGACTAAATATACGCGGATATGTTCGGCAATCACTTTGATACGATATTAGGGTGTGAAACTAAAGTTTGAAAGCTTCACGATTCTAAGAAGAGTAAAATAGAGTGTGAGAAATCATAACGAGTGCTGTGATATCTGATTTGGGCGCATGAACTGTTCAGTTTGTCAACGGTGTTTTTAACACTCCTTTATCATTCACTATCCTTACTAATATTATAAATGCTCTGTCTGAAAACTACTACTACTACTAAACCGATTAAAATGAAATTTGGTACACAGATAGTATAAAGCCTGAGAAAGGACATAGGCTACTTTTTAATTGGAAAAAAGTGTTGTAAAGAGTTGAAAAGGGGGATGAAGGGTTTTATGAAAGTATTGTCATTTTCAGAACTAGAAGCATACAATTTTAGGCTGTTGACCCCTACTAATATTATAAATGTGAAAGTAACCCTGTCTGTCTGTCTTTTACGTTTTCAAGTTTAAGCCGTTGAACCGATTTTGATGAATTTTGATATAGAGATAGATGGGGCCTTGGAGAAGGACATAGGCTACTTTTTATGTAGGTGCCATGCGTACGATGCCGCGGGCAGTACCTAGTACATTAAACAATATTGTCGTCCACGACAAAAGGACTGTGGCACGACAAAATGTCACACAAAATTGTCGTGCGGTTGCGCGCCAAGTTCCGCGATGTGTTGCGCGTAATTTGCGCGCAACTTGGACGGGTTATTTTTTACCAGTTTACTTGACTCGTTTATGTAGAATAATTACAAATATCCGTCGAGGTAATTTAATCCAAATCAATTTGTTAGTTTATAACATTTAACATTATTTCAGACTGTGTGGTAGAAACAGTGCGTGTTCCAACAGGTTGTCATTCAACGAAGTAATGCCGCCACTGTCTCGAGGACTCTGCCTTCTGGCAGGGATCTGGATCAGTTGAGCTATAAATATATCATTTTAAACGCTCAGCTCAACTGTTTCATATGTATTTTATATATTTGTATATTAATCTGTACATTTCTATAAATATTCAGTTTATTAGTCTACGTATAAAAATCTCAAGTCACGTTGTTTGTCCGGGATAAATTCCGGAACTAGCAAACCAATTTTTATGGAATTTAGCATACTATGTGTAAGTTTTATCTCGATTATTGACCTCATTATTTTTTTATTGCAAATTAAATGTTTTCCTACAATAAGTTCCAGAAGTTTCTAACAGATGGTAGTGTAAGTTAACTTCAACAGAACTACTGAGCCACAGTAACGTGTGGCCGGGTAAGCTAGTAGGTATATAAGTTTTTAAACCACAATATATTCGTGCAGATAATTTACCAAGCTAATTACGTAATTCGAAAGCGCATATACAATTTCATTGCAGAAATTGGGAGGAGAAATTGGAATCTTTTGCTTTATACATATTAAATGCTGCAGTTTTACATGTTTCTTTTAATTTGACTATAAGAAGACACACGCAAATGTATTCTTCATATTATTTTCGTCATTGTTTTGTTGAATGTAAAGGAGTCTTCATACATGTTGACAACATTGGATTTTTAAATGAGGTATTTTGAAGTGACAGTGAATAATCCTTGACAACTCACGCTCATGTCATTGCATTAGATACTTACAAAATCTTACAGATAATTTAATGGATAATTCATTTCAATACAATACCTTTAAATTATGAAGGTAATAATATATTTATTTCTGATAAAGTTTTGGTAAGAGCGTCTAAAGTTAATAGTTTCTTTTCTTAATCAAAATAACATATCTAATATCGTTCTTTGTTTCTTTATCAAAAGAATCTGATGCTTTTTCTAGAGCGAAGATTTTAGGTTCTGCTTGAAAGATGGAACATAAAATATCAAAAAATAATTGTTCTTAAATGTGGCACCTGCTCCACTTTGTATTAATCCACTTAATAATATTTCTATGAAACAGACATCCACAAATAGGTATGATACCTGTAGTTCTCAGTGACAAATGGAATGTAGTCACCGCGACTGTTGCCACAAGAGTGCTGACACATTGACTATTCTTCTTTTAATAAAAGTATGTTGACCGCTCGCTTGACAATCGGGAGCTCCTGGTATAATAAGCAGGCATTTACATTTTCTCCAGCTCATATGTACCCTCTTTGTTTCTCGAGTTTTACAATTTAAATTCTCGTCCGTAGCACGTATCGACGAGATTATTGTCTTTCCGTTACATGTTCAATTTAAAAAGCTGACGGGTAAATAATGGTCTCATAACCCCAAAATTTTACATCAAAATCAACTACTTACGTTCATGCAGTCTACTCATTATCAACATATTTATATAACTACATAGTTTGGAAAGCCACCCGCGCCTGCGTCGCCGCCGCTCGGTAATGAATTTCCAACAAAAACTTAATTAAAAATCGTATCTCGCGTGTTCGAAGGAAATGAACTCATTCTTCGGAGCCGCTGACTGACGGCTGGACTGACGGCCCGTCATTATGAGGTGCGTCCACCGTTGCACGACCCTCGATGCCCTTCATTGCTTATCTATAAAATTACAACCGCGGGCGAACTGAACGTGCAGTCAAAGGTCAGCTTCGGCTGGTCGAGTTGTGTGTTTTGGGAATTTTGTAGTTGACGATGCATGGAGTAAATGTTTATTACCTAATTATTATATTTGTTGTTAATAAGCACCCGTCGTGTCGGCAAGGATGTCAGATTTGACAAGCTCAAAGAAATTTACAAGCGAATCGGCTAAACCCAGAATAAATTCTATCAAATTGTTACAATGGTGCACATGTACATTTTTTCACGTCCATTATGGATATATCGTTGGCAAAAAGTGTAAAAAGAATCTCATGTAGGTATGAAGATGCTGGTTTCAACAAAACCAACACGGGCCGCCACAAATTGGCGGTTCGGGGAGACTGGCACGTCGTGACTGAGCCGCCGGCGCGCACCTCCACGGCTGACACATAGGCATGAGCGGAGCGACTGGCGGACAAACTGAAATTTGTAAAAATCGATTACAATAAACTTTAAGAAAACCACTTTAAACCAAAGGTAAGAAATATCTGTACGGTACAGTTAGGTATAGTTTTAGTGAGTTATTTCAAATCACACTCTTTTCTGGACAGAATGAGTTGTATTGTATGTATGGACAGAAAAACTAGGTTTGTGCTTTAAACTCTTGCAAACAGCTACAAATAAATAAATTAAAAATAAATATTGGTGGACAATGCACAAAGCACCATCCATCTGGGCTAGACGGATAGTGCAAACTAAGAACAGATGATTGATAGAATACTTTTATTTTTATGATATACCTATGATACTTTATAGCTAATACAGAATAAACACATGTGCTCATCATACAAATGTTTGTCCTAGGTTGGATTAAACCCTAACCTTCAGTGCATTTAAACAAAGTTTATCTAACTGAACTTGAATTGGTTGGTCATAAAATTAGAACTTCGAAGCTGCCGTGGCTTTAAGTAAATTGTCGACAAATAATGTCAGCCACTTTGCACATTCCCCATTGCCACACTGTATCCTCATCCCAAGAAGTCCACTACGATTATTTGCTCAGTAATGGTAGAAATCCATTAAACGAGCTCCTTTTAGTGATTGAACAAAGACATGGCCAGAATGCTTTTTTGAATTACATCTAGGCAATTTGTTGGCGCTGAAGGAACAAGTGAAATTGCATACCTTGAAATGAGAATCTTTTTAGCCCGTTTATAATAAGGTTTTGGAATTAATTTAGAATTGTTTGCCAAGAAATCATGGCTTAAGATAATAAGCTGGATTTGCGAAGGCATTCGTGGATAGAAAGTGATCAATTATGATAATAAACAATGCTAAGACACAGATAAATTACTAGAGCAAAGTTAGTAGGTATAGCAAACGAAAACTTTTAATAAATAGGTGCTAACTTTTTAAATGATTGAAATTGTTTTAACCTCTCTCAAGTAATAAAAAATATATACGTAAGTAGATCTGCCTATCATGGAATCGTCCAATCACTTAAATTTTTTGTCAATAAAAATTTTATGTCCCTGTTTTGTCACTCCTCCAATTATTTAAACCAATCTTTCTAAGTCATAAAACTATCAACCACCCGATTGATTGTTCAACACAAATTAAGATAAGATAATTCTAAATTTTGATGGAAAAAATACTTGTTATTCAAGCTAATACTAAAATCATAATTTTAAGATTTACTGATTGATACCGGCATTTCAGGCTTTGCACCAGTATCTCCAACAATGTTTTCACTAGCTTGTCTTATTATGATTTGTCTGGTACGTAAGTGATGTAAATATATTGACAGCAGTACATAAACACATTCCTTCCCATTATTGTTCTACAGCAGATAGATTTCAGTCATGTAACAGGCAATGTTGATAGCACAAAAAATATAGCCGAGCGACCGTCATCAGCCCAATTTGCATACGCCGAACATAAATTCTCGTTTGTAAGAACACACTGGCACTTTTATTGTGCGATCGTCGCTTGCGCAGAGAGGTGGAACAAATGTTTGCTTGCCTGTCCTAGAGCTGCTGTATTTTATTATGCTATCAGTCATCATTAAACTCAACGCATGCAATACTGGAGAATTATGTTACTCGCGTTTGCCTGTGGCTATGTTTGCGTGCATTTTAAGTTTAAACTGCCATAACCTTTGATTCTCATTATCGAAGGCATGTGCCAAATGCACGAAAGGAGCCTTTGAGGTGCAAATTAATCCATTCACCACACTGGTCGAAACATTCAGTGGCAAGATGAAAAGAAGAAGTTCTTTGAATTTTGCCTGAATGACGGCTAAAATTTTATATATTATCCTTAAAGTTTGGGGAATGATTTGACGACAAACTACCCACGATAATTCGCTTCTACTCGTTTGGGACATGAAGTTTTCGCTGTTCTATGGGAGCAAAAACTGTCAGTTTTTTATAACGAGATAGACCACCTTATCATGGACGACCTTTGCTTGCTTCTATACAAATATTAATTCTTTGCATGTTGTATCAGTGAATTAACTGAGATAATCGTTTTTAGAGTTCCGTACCTTCTTCAAAGGGAAATTCAATAAATAATTGTGAAAAACCAACAAAGAACGCTTATCGGTCTGTTTTGGTTAATGTATAAGTTGAATAAATTCATTTTTTTTATTATTAACATGTGACTTTGTTTAAAATTTAAACGCTGTAAACATATTTAACTCCTAACTCTTAATTAACGTATCCAACAAGTATTTAGGGACCAGGGGGTCTAGACAAATACCTCACACTTAGTTTTCCTTACCGCGAACTCCATTGCAGAAAGATCAAATTGAATGGAATTGACAGCAGCATTCACGTCTGGGTCACGTCACTTATAACAAGCTACTGTCATATCCATCATAAGCCTCAACGCCAACAGAAGTAGATCTTGTCTAGGCCCTCTAAAACGATTCGGAACCCTGAGACCTCGCACTTCGCCATCTTTATTATTGGACACGGCGCTCGTGAGAGCATTTTATGTGGGAGGTATCTATAAATTGATGAGTCCGATGAGCATAGATCTGTAATTTTCTAAACTGTATCTTTACGTCGATTTACATGTAAATGCTGCAGCAAATTGTGAGCTTATTGGAAATTGGTCAATGATTTGAGGATTTTTTACGGACCCTGACTGTTACTCTCGAACCCGTCTAGTGAGTTCGGTTACTTCGGTAGACTGTAATTTAGCTTTCAATAAAATCGACATACACGTTTTTATGTTATGTTCCACTAAGTACAGTACAAAGCTTTAAATATTACATCGAGTTTTAGAAAAAGACAATTGACTTTATAGAGCTTCGTCTCTGTCACTCATTCGTCTGACATTTTGTAGCTTCGTGAAACGGAAGTTCTACGATTTATATATAATCCAGTCACGGGTTACCTTCTACCTTATTGTTATTATACAGTATATGTATGTATAAAATATATAAAAACGTAAAAAACCATAATCTTAAATCCCATCGACCGTTTGATTTCTAATGCTCGATACGCATTTATGAGCTGATTCAGTTTTACTCAACATGAAAGTTGCATTGGCTATGTTAGCTAACCGAATACTACATGACATAACATGTTTTGATTGCCCTAGGAGCGGACAGACTGACAGACAGACAAACAGACACATGACAGACTGTCATGGTGAAACTATTTATAGGGCTTATTTTGTTGGTCTTCGGAAACCTACAAAATAAAATTTATTGATCCCAGCTTTCTGGTTTGAATGTGGTCGGATTTACGAATTAAGAATTACGAATTAAGAAAATTACGAATTACTTTTAAGTTGTGTCATACTGTACTGATCATTTTCACGAACGGTATTTGTAGCATTGTTTTTAACGTACAAATTAACGGTTATTGTAAATAATTGCTATCCTGTGTTTACATTTGACGTCCGTAACGACACGCAACGGTTATCGGAAACTGTAAACATTATTTAAATTTAAAAACGGATATCGATGTAATGTAATGAAATGGGTCAACATGCCTACTAATAGATTCGCATCCTGCTCGTTTTGTTCTCAACACTACACAAAAATGTTTTTCGACGCACATATTTTGTTAGATAAATTTCATTTAGAGTTGACGTTGAAATGCTTTCTGTAGATTCCTTTGGCATCGCTCGGGTTTTCCCGTTTGTTCATTTGCTAGTAAATACTATTTTGAGTTTGAATGCACTTATACAAGTTGTTCCAGAGCTTTGATGCAATACCATTACTGTGATAAACCTTTGTTAAAAAAAAAAAATGTTGAGATCGATGAGTTTTCAGACAAGAAACAACTGATTTCACTTTGAAAACTTTTATGAGTTGTACTATAAATTTGATAAACACGGGATTTATTCACGTATTATTTTGTCGATGTAGGCCGACATCGACAAAATAATACGATAATAACACCGACACTGTTTCGATTCATCCTAGAGAATCGTCATCAGGGTGAGTTTTGTTGCCGCTCGAGTTCACGGTTCGCACTCAATACACAAATATGTATAAAAATAATACGTGAGTAAAGCCCGCGTTGATCAAAATGTATAAAAAACAGCAGAATTTGACAATGCTTGTCGTTTTGGATAACAAAATAAAAAAAACACATGTAGAACTTTATTCGCGTTTTACGTCTTATGTGGTTTTATAAGATGAGGTCAAGTCAATTTGTTTTTAGTTAAAACTAATTCATGTGTATAATGACCTCGGGCTACATACCGATTCCGGTACACCCTGTAGGTATAGGACAATCCGCATTGTGCAGTGTGCACGTCCGCCACAATATAATATTTTACGATTGTGAGCGATCATTAAAAATGCTGTAAAATTGATTTATTGTGGGTTCGAGTGATTGCGTCGATATTTCGAGCGACGGCTAAAATTATAAAGCTCAATGGACAGTTGTTCATTTGTTAATTTTGTACGCCGCACTCATATTTACTGGCCATAAATATGAAGGCAATAAAACGTCCAGAATACTCTTAAAAATGTTTTAGTTCCCTGCTGGGAGTTATCGTTTGGGGTTGTAAAGTTTGGACTGCATAATGTGGATTATGAAGTCCTAATAATTTTATGCTTCTGTTTCAACTTTAGTTTAGAAGTTGGCAAACGTACTTAAAAAGTCGTCATATATAGATCATCAACGGCTTGCAGACAGCCTCTGAATTTAACTACATACATAACTGACTAACTGAGTGTTTTTATGAATTTTGATGCATAAAACGCATGTAAATATGAAGGCGATTGGTCGAAAAACTGACTATTACTTCTATAAATAAATAAAGCTGGACATTTCATGACTGTTATTAATACTTTTTTGAATATTACTTTTTTGTCAAGACATTTATAGTATACATAGAAAATACCCAGACACGAGAAAAATATTTGCAGATCATATAAACAATTGTCCGTGGCGGGAGTCAAAATCGCAACTTTAGGCGCCTCAGACGGGTCTTCACCTACTGCAACACAGAGGTCGTCAAATTGTATAATGGTTTTACATTTGTCGTATATAAGATATATTAATATACTAGCTGACCCGGCCACGCGTTGCTGTAGCTCAGTAGTTCTAATACGTTGAACACATATCTACGCTAACCTCTAAAATGATCAGTGTTTCTCTAATATAATATTTATGTATTATACATATAAACCTTCCTCTTGAATCACTCTATCTATAAAAAAAACCGCATCAAAATCCGTTGCGTAGTTTTGAAGATCTAAGCATACATAGAGACAGACAGACAGCGGGAAGTGACTTTGTTTTATATTATGTAAAGATATCTTCCTGCCCTTATACCATATTCCATCATAATACGACAAAAATTAAATCATTATACAATTTGACGACCTCTGTGTTGCAGTTTTGTGATCAAGGTGAGTATTAACTCCCCTTGATCACAAAACTGCAACACATCACAAAACTGACGAAAGCGAAGTTCCGTTTCAAATTGTTTATGTTTATTGGCATCATTTAAAAACGTTAACACCTAGTTGTGTTTCAAGAATGTCTACTTTGAAATAAACCTAGGCTATTCCACAGTAATAAACGGTCTTTTACATCGAGACTATCGGATTGTCGCCGATGATACAGATAGTTTAATAGTCACTTCGACGCATCGTGGAGCAAAAACGATAGAGTCTGATGAATATGAGAGTCGTGAATCATAGCATTTTGTATCTTAAATAATTGACATAAATGTCACTCTAAAACTCTCCTCTTAACAAACAGTCTGTGTCTCTGAATAAACATTACTGAGTATACGAACCGTGGGCGTAAATGCTTTTACCATAAGAAAACTGATAGAAAGTTTCGCGTTTAAACTCGATGAATGATTCTTCATATCTACTAGGCTCACTGAACTCGGGCTGAAACAAATGTTTGCAGATCATGCAATCTCTTTAGTCTAGAATTTAACATGAATCTCAATAGTAACTCGTCTGCTGTAAAAGAGGTAAACTCTACCTAAACATTTGTTTAGTGGTTAAGATTTTTGATGTAAAGTGATTGATTCACCTAAATATGATTAAGTAATTTTGTAATTATTATCAGTTTTTTAATATTTATATAGTATTATTGTTAGTTATTTTTAGTGTGATCATTTATATAAAATTGTTCATGAATTATGAATTTAATTTAATGTTTTCTTGAAAGTATGAACTGACTAAAAGCTGCTTACACCAGCCTACGTTGCTGTCACGCTCTATATACTATATTTTCCCTCGACGACTCGTGTTCACCATCGTCTGTCCGTTCTTGTGATCGCATGTTCCAATCCGAGGCAGGTTTATGAGGTCATAAATAACTAGACGATCTGTCTCGGGACCTCTGCGAAAATCTCATTTTGACCGGATAGTACGACCATTTAGTGTGAAATATAAAGTCAGGAACTTTTATTTTAAGATATTTTATGAACCAAACCTCACTAAAAGAAATGAGCAGTTGAATTATTAATTTTGATCTGATTGATATATTTTTTGTAGGGATGCTTAGTGACCTTTTGGGTATTTACCATTGCAGGGTATTGTACTATAGATGGCAGTGCATTTCTTGTAATTTAGATTTTAAACTAAAGTCGAACTCTTATTTGCAGTAAGGTCTGTAGCATAGACATTTTCTCTGCAAACAATTTAAGATTGAACTGACTGTGGTCGCTTGTCGACCCTTGTGTGTAGGTGTGTTGTATTAATACACTTTTGTCGACAACCAAAGCAAACACTTTTGAGCACAGTGTCGACGTTCTGGAATTTCAAGCGAGCGTCAAGCTTATGAAGCAAAAGTATCAAACACGTATTCGCTAATGAATTTATTAACGTAGAGGTACTGAACATTTTTTAATCGGCGTAATACTACTGCTTGCGTATGAGTCAGTGATAAATGTAGGTGGTTGTTTTGGGTCTGAGTGTTATAAGTATGTATTTAAAAGTATATGAATATTCTATTAGTCTCTGGTCACCATAATACAAGTTGTGTGTTGTGTGCATAGTCAACCAATATTTATTAATTACTAGCTGACCCGGCCACGTGTTGCTGTAGCTCAGTAGTTCTAATACGTTGAACCAATAAACGCTAACCTCTAAAATTATCAGTGTTTCTCTACTATATTATGCATGTGTTATACATTTAAACCTTCCTCTTAAATTCTTCTATCTATTAAAAAAAGCCGCATCAAAATCCGTTGCGTAGTTTTAAAGATCTAAGCATACATAGGGACAGACAGACAGCGGGAAGTGACTTTGTTTTATACTATGTATTGATTATTATAATTTATTTATCGACCCTAGTGGCGGAATTAATCGACCACCCAAAGTCCTCCGTCGTGAAATTTTATTTTGGAAACGTGACGAAATTAACCATGTGAATATCGTGTCAACTGGAACTTTGCTTTGAACGAGTTTTGAACGACTTATAAGGTGTAGAGTTCTATAAAGGAACCTCGTCTGGAGACATTTATATCAATGACG
Source organism: Lampropteryx suffumata (assembly GCA_948098915.1). NCBI lineage: Eukaryota > Metazoa > Arthropoda > Insecta > Lepidoptera > Geometridae > Lampropteryx > Lampropteryx suffumata. The sequence goes on along the minus strand of OX402557.1, from coordinate 13,339,601 downwards.
TTAGTCTTAGTAAGTTATATAATGACGCGTACAAAATGCCGTGATACGCGATTCTTCTTTGACCGACTTCAAAAAAGGAGGAGGTTTTCAATTCGTCGGAATCTGTTTTATATATATCTGTTTTTGTAATATGTTTACCGATTGCTCAAATATGCCTGATCCGATTTGGAAAACTCTTTTTTGTTTCAAAGGATATACGTACGATAAAATTTAAATGAGACCACATTTAAATTTTATCGAAATCGGTCGAGCTGAAAAATCAACAAATATCTAAAAAAAATATTATTAGTATTATATATTACATCGATGATATTTTCATTTATACATCACTGTCACATTGGAGCAGTGCGTTTATTTGATCTACCCATTGGATGTATTTTGTATTTTGTATAATACATCTAATGGGTAGGTCAAATAATTTACTATCCACTAAAAAGGTATTATAGGCTCAAATTTCATGCAATGAAGTCGGTTTTCTTTTTAGTGTTAAAAACGTAATTATTTATTTATAGACTCAGAGACAGTTTTCGACTCACTAGGTATAAAACAAAAGTGTTCTTGCTGGCTTCAGCTGATTCTTCGAGTAGCAAGCAAAGTTTACATTCGACATTCATCGCTCATGCAGTAATCATGTGCTCATGTAAATTGCGCTCATTAACTAGAAACTATTTACCTTTGTTCTGTAGCGCCGCAGAATGCGCCTCTGAATAATTAGAAGCGTAAATTGAATAAGTAGAGATTGCATCGCGTAGCATTGTAAGTGGAATGTCGATGAGCAGATTGGTAGGCAGATTTTATCAACATCATCAGCTGAGAGATGCTCTAAAGATCGTAAACTATTGAGCTTCTTGTTATGTCACTAGTTATTTCGCACCAGTGTTGTGAATGGATTTAACTGAGCATCTGCTTCTTCCATGCACTTGGAAGAAGCAGAATTGAAAATCGTTGAAATTCCAATGCAAATTGAAATTCGTTGGCTAAATGTTAGTGAGTAAGGACTTCATTTCTCACTAGGTGACTCAGTGAACTTCGTGCCTCTAAAATTAATTGTACAGGAGCCCAGTATAAAAACGAACTAAAAATATATATATGTTATTATATATATAATATAATATTTATATAGATTATAAATATACATATATATATTGTCAACCAATGTTCCCGGTATAGAAGTATGTAATTTTGTGTTCAAACGCTAATGTATACCTAAAAACTTTGCAACTATGACCTGTTAGTTTATAAGGTGTGACCCAAAATGTAAAGGTTAGACTGTATTATCCAGTGAGCAATAAACAACAGATTCTCAGTATGTTACGTTGTTTCAAATAACCTCCTCCAGCTCATATAAAGGCTCGCAAGTCGCTCGTAAACATTGTCAGTGGTTCCGCACTTAGATTCCATTTGCTTTACGATCAGGATAACGTACCCTAAAACCTTAAATAGTTACTAAGCACCCAGTCAATTAAAGAGAAAGTAGGTAAACACAAAAATAGTAAATTTCAGTTTATCTTATCCAAAACAGGGCACTAACGATGCACTTAAACCAGAACGCATAACTTTATGAATACAACTGTAATAAAAGCAGCAATGATACTATGGCGTTATTATACAAACAAGACATTCCTACTCTAATAACGCCACGAATAGTGGGTTACCTTATTACAAGGCGAGGTTTAATTGGCGTGTGATAAAAATGATCATAAATTAGTGTTTTTATCTAAATTTTACTGGACTTGCATTGTTTGAAGTAGGTTTTAAAGGTTTCTCAACCTAATTAATAGTGAAATACAGATTACTTATTAGAATTACTTCGATTACGGCCCAGCTGAGTTTTCGTGGTCTAGTGGCCTTCCGTTGCTAAGATCATATGTTCGAATCCGATTGTGCTCTAATGGAATTTTTTGTTCGAAAAATGTATGTGTGCTATACCTACCAGTACTCTCAAAGGTTGAAGATAAACATCGTAAGGAAACCGTCATGTAAAAGAACTTAAAAAGGTCGAAGATATTAAATGCACGAAAGGAGCCTTTGAGAAGTACTTAAATCCTTTCACCACACTGGTTCAAAATAACTAGTGATACGATAAGAAGAAGCAGAAGAAGAAGAAGAAGAACTTCTGCTTCTTCTTCTGCTTCCTCAGTCGTACAATCTGGTGAGTTATAAAAGTATATTTTATTGTTGCACTATTTTAAATTTGAATTAGACTTATTTTTACTTGTACATGATAAAAACTGATGCAACGGACGATTTAGATTTAGTTTTATGTATTTGTAAGGTGACTTGATGAAGTGGTTTTGAAACTATCATAGTTTTAAAGATAATTTTCACTCAAAATGGAATATTCACTATGTGTGAGTTTTACTGTTTCCAGATATTTCGGCATAGTTGCATAAGTCATGATAACGAGACAGACTACGATAAACTGAGATTATCTCGTAATCATGGCTCATGCAACTATGCCAAAATATCAGTAAGTAGTAAAATGTACATACCAGATCTAGATTTAAAGGTTCACTCGTTATTAGAATCATTTCATACGTTTAAGTTTTTGATACGAAGACGTATTCAGACGTTATTGGGTTTCTACTAGACACACTGTTCCTCTGGTCATCTCGCAGTCAAGGTCACGTAGTCAATAAACGCAAATGTTGAAGCTCTTTGATCTCTAAAGAAATGAAACATCGAAACTTATTGCTTCTGATAGCCATGGGTTACAATCCGGTTATGCACCAATGGATATAGAGTATTAGTCCACATACAATAAAAAATCAAATAGAAAATATTAAAAAAATCTGTATGTGCTATTATACCTACTCTCAAGCTGTAAAGAAAAATATCGTGAAACCGAAATGGAACCTTTAACCACACTGGTTAAAAATAACTAATGGCACGATAAGATGAAGATGTCTTTGAATTTGTATGTTCACTGAATACTCATTGCCCTTCAACTTAAATACATTCAACTGATATTTTATTATATTTTTTGTCGTTTTTCGACTAAAGACAAAGACCATATCCGCCCACAGTCAGACGAAGGGCACCGAAAATTATTATAGAGCAGCTCACATTTCGAAACATTCCCGGCTAATGATTTCGAAAGATACCCACCCCTTGAATGTAAGCGGCTCCGCCCCTCCAATGAATTGAAACACTGCTCCGTGTTTTTAGTTTATTTATTAATTGTTGTTTTTTAGCGGTTGGTGGCCAAATTGGGCAAAAAGAGTTAAGTTTTTATATGAGATTTAAAAATATTAATATAAACTGGCCGATCAGTATTTCATTTAATATTTATGGCTTACTGTCAAAGATGCAAAAGCCTGTATGTTGGTTTGTAATTAAATAAATAAAAATAAATAAACATCACAACACAACCACACCATCTAGCCCCAAAGCCTTAGCTTATATTAAAGTGACCAGATCACTGATAGAATACTTGTATATTTTTTAAATACATACATACATACTTTATAACATCCATACACAGAACAAACACCTATGTTCACCACACAAATGATTATCCTAGGAGAAAATCAAACCCTCAACCGAAACGGCTGAACTAAATAAATAATGTCTATAGAAATTATCTAACTATAACCTGGGTATAACCTACTTTAAAGCCTGATGAAGATTCTCTAGATGAATCGAAACAATGTCGGTGCCTCCATCGACAAAATAATACGTGAGTAAAGCCCGTGTTTGTCAAAATGTATACTTTAAAGCCATTTGATTATCACAAAAAATATGTAAGCGTATGCTAGCAAGCCTAAATCAGTATAAAATTACATTTGTTTCGCAGATAGGCGCACCAATTAAATTTTACGAGCACTAGACTGATAATATGTTAATAGAGTTATTCGATTTAGCATCGTCGAACATTAGATATGCATATTTTGACATAATGTGGTCACGCCACATCTAAATCTCGGCTAAACAGTCAGGGGCTCCCACACAGTGCAAGAATATACTGACAATGCGAGGAATTAAGCTTAAATAATGGCATTTATGCCAATTTTGCCTACAAAGTCAATAAGTTATAGGATTAAAAAATGTGAACTAGATAGTTTGGATTTATAGCTGACTTTCCAATAATCGTATACAGTAGCTCGTTTAATAAAACAGTCGTGACTTTGAAATATCAAGGAAGTTCCGCAATGAAATCATTCAAAGCAAATTCGAAACGATATGTGATTCACGATGTTAAATCTCATGTCTTGTCTCACCGCGTAGATATCATTTATTTAAGGAAACAAGTTTTTTATCTATCTTTGGAAATCTTTGATAGTTATAATGATGCTTATGTATAATTGGTAATAAATAGTATAATTGGTAAATAATTCTAACGTATAATTAGCTGCTTTTGATTTCGCTTCTGTGATGACGACTACTTGGGCGCGCGCCCCGCCATGCTGGAGGTGCCCAATTGTAGGACCAACCTACTTAAGTTTCCCCCCATGTCACTTGCTATATATTTACTTAATATCCTGTCTGAAAACAGCGTTGATTGGTGAAATAACCAAAACCTACCGAAAATCATGGAACCATTTCTATCACAGCTTGTGATAGAAATGGAATGTTTTTAAATTAATAATTTATAACTTGTATTTACTTTATAAAACTTAAGTACCTATATTTGTAGATCTTTCGCCTTAGGGTTAAAAAAAAAACCTGTCAAAACCTGTTATGATGTTATGATTAATAGGTAAATAAATAAATAATAAATAAATGTTCAAATTGTGGTGTTTTGGAAAATCATCGTCTGTAATCTTCAAGAAAATATCCCAATTTTATGTCTCAGACCCTTGAGAAGGAATAAAAAAACTTGAAAAAACTTGAATTTAAAAGATGTTTAAGAGGTATTTTTAGTCACCTGGTTACAGAAACTGAAAAATATGTGGTGGATAGCTAGCTAGGTACAAAACTTGGTAATGTATGCGGCATAAATCGCTTTTTCGCGACCACATACTGATTTTTAAAGTTCAATTTTCCTATTTAAATGTCAGGTTCAATTAAATACAACAATACTAATGCTATTATTGATCACAATCGCATTTTTATTTAGCAACATTTTTCTATTCGCAATAATGGCTATCAAACACAGTAGGTGTGTGTCCATTGATATCAAGTCAAAGGTCATTTGACTTAGACTAGTGGATAACGAAATAATATGGGATATGGTATCGGATAAAACTTTTTGTAATTCTATACAATGGATATAGAAGAACGGGGTTTTTTAACACAAGTGTTTTATACTTATAATTACGTTTTAAAAACTAAAAAGAAACCGACTTCATTGAATGAAATTTGAGCCTATAATACATTTTTAGTGGAAAGTAGATGTATTTTGTATATTATAATATGGGTAGGCGAAATAAACGCAACGCTCCAATGAGACAGGGAGGTATGAAAATACATGACAACATCATCGATGTATACAAGTTTTAGATTTTCGTTTATTTTTCAGCTCGACCGATTTTGATAAAATTTATATGAGACCACCTGTGAAGTATACCCTTTCAAACAAAAAAAGAATTTTCCAAATCGGTTCAGCCGTTTTCGAGTAATCGGTGAACATACATAAAAAAAAAAAGATTCCGACGAATTGAGAGCAATTTAACATTCAGTTATATAATTTATTGTATAGTAACTAGGCTACATAAAAACAAAATTTACATGTTTTTTTCAGTCATTAAAATAATAGAATAGATTAGAACCCAGAAGGCCAATATTTGTGTTTATGTATATGTTTGACAACATTGCCGCAGCAATATTGGTTTCTTCTTCTTCTTCTTCTTATATTGTCACTAGTAATTTTAAACCAGTGTGGTGGAAGGATTTAAAAGCGTCGACTCAGAGGCTCCTTTGCACTTGGACTGGGCAGTGATTTTGTTTTATATTTTTTATTTGAATTTAAACAAAGGCTCATGCGAATGGCCGCTATTTGCCGCCTCCAATTATTTGTTCTACATCTCCATGCTCACTAGTCACTCTAAATATTACACAATAATCAGAATTCACGCATATGAAAGCTGATATGACGCAATACATTCAAAGATTCAGAACCATACTAACCTCATGTTATTTTTACCATTGCAAGAGCTTGAAACATACACGGCTTGTAAAGTACCTATGTGATGGGCTATTTGGAGTCATATTTTAGGGTAACTGAATCTACCACTACCTTTAATGTAATGTACTCCTATCGTTTCGTGTGGTCGTAGTTTTTTAAAGGGTTCTCGGGTAAATCCAATGACTCTCGATAGATATTATTAATATTTAAATCCATTCTACACAAGAGAGCCTACTTTACGACTGAACGTAGAAGGCTCGATTCTGCAAATATTTCGAGGATGGATATGTTTTATGTATGTATTATAAATAAGTATGTATGTAAAGGTATCAGTTGTGGCTCCCATAACACAAGCTCTGCTTACTGTGGGACTAGATGATGCTGTGTGAAATGTCCAGCATTATCTTTCTATATCTATATACATATTAATACGTGAAGCAAATACTTTGTACCCCTTTTTACGAAAATTGCGCGGACGTAGGAGTATGATATTTCGCACACTTATCCCTACTATGATATTATAAATGCGAAAGTAACTCTGTCTGTCTGTCTGTCACGTTTTCACGCCAAAACCGCTTAGCCGATTTAGATGACTTTTGCATACAAATAGATAAGACCTTGGAGAAGGACATAGTCTACTTTTTTTGTAGGTACGCATGCGAAGTCGCAGGGCGCAGCTAGTAGTTTATATAGAGAAGGAGTGCCGAATGCAAATACTTTTTTTTTATCATGCATAAAAAATACATAAATTATCAATTAACTATGGTCGAATTTCGACGAGTAGGCGACGACTCTGGTTGTTATTACTTTCCGAATTTATTTTGCATGGACAAGAAAAATACATGTTTTTGTATTTTATTATTGTTTATTCGGTACATTTACTGTAAGTTTAAGTTTATGTTCATGTTTTACAGGGATTTGAAGCTACACTGGACATTATGTGAGAGAGACGCGGGGGTTCCACTTCTCCTTTACTTATAATTATTTTGATTGATTGTTCACTTCAGTAATTAATCATTATTTCGCTGGCAATGTCCGGTTTTTTCTTAAAGCTTGAATCAACGCTGATTATGAACTAATGTATTAAATGCAGTTCTTTTCAAACCTCGAAGACAAGATTTCAAAGAGCTAAAAAGGATGTCAGATTTCAAGTATCGAACTGACAATGCTAAAATTAATGTTTTCGGGTTTAAGTTAGGACTTGATTATTTTCGGCCGTCTTGCGAAGTAAACATTGCGCTCTAATATTATATATATATTTTCAAATTATTTTCGATTTTATTTGTAATTTTAGTGATAAACTAAATAAAGCTAGAGTTATTGACTCGGGTGTGAATAATTTAAATAAAAGCTTTATGTTTGTGTTATGTAAGCAAAAATAATCCGTATAGTTATATTATATGAAAAGACCCCATTTTATAAAAAAAACTTTTATAACTAACTTTTATACGACTTTGTGACATGATACTTTATACAATATAAACACATGACATTAGCTAAATTGACGTTAGCGAAGTAAAAGAACTTGTGTATAAAGACGTATCACGATGCTGGAAAAGCCAATACCCGAAGATATTTTAGCCTTTATAAATATTTGGAAAGATGGCGAGACGATCTAGATGCATTCGAGCCAAATTGGAAAACTATGGCCTTGGAGCGCAAAGACTGGAAGGTAAAGGGAAAGACATTTGATCAGCAGTGGGACACTATAGGTTAGAGAAAAAAAAAATATATTTTACTAATCCATTGTATGAAATTGTGTCCAACTCATTTCATGAAATATATCAATTCCCAATTTTTTAGCTACTTCTAGTATCTTGACACTATTTTACGTAAACTAGCTAATCTGATTGTAATCATAATAAATAATTGATTGCTAACATGGGTATTACATTTCAATTTCAAACAGATATGAGTGTCCTTCAATAAAATACAAGATAAGAGATAGTATGCCAAGAAGGATTATCACACATGTAGGTATCTAAGCGAACGGGTGAGAGTGTGAATCAGGCTTTAAGCTCACGTTATCGCAATCGACACAGCGCAAAGTGTTAAAGTGATTAATGTACGCCGAATCAAATTTGATTATCTCAAAATGCTTCGCGGTGGTTTTGTGTAGGGATGGATCGGCACTGTCGGATGTCCGAAACCGAAAACTAAATTTACCGAGAAAAAAAAGCGATATGTGTCACAAAACCTTGCGCTGAGTCATCAATTAATAAGATTAGTAATCCTACTAATATTATAAATTTACTTTAAAATAATTACAGAAATGTACAGAGTAATTTACAATAATATAAAATGCATGTGAAAAAGTTGAGCTATCTAAGAACCGTTTAAAACAATCTATAGATAGCTCTACTGATCCAAATCACTGCCAGATGGCAGCATCCCATAGACATTGGTGGCATTGCCACGATGAATGGCAATACTAATACGCTGGACCAGATAGGAACCAGCTCTTGGATCACGTGGTGTTTCTACCAGACGCCTTGAATGTGAATATAATAAATAAGAAATGTGTGTGAATGCGTACATCATAATGTATATTGTGTTTATTTGAGGCTCAATCTCACTTGGTACAGAAATAGACTGACCAGGAACAGCATTCCTAGATCAATTAAGTTTAGGAGTAGTATTGACGGAAAACGTCATCTTTGACGTCGGCCTCGATTGGAACTGTCCGCGTCCGAATTCTTCCATTCGGAGTCAGAGTGTCCTGTCACATCCCTAGTGTTGGTCGCATAAAACACGGTAAACTGCAAAAGCGTTGTGTGAACGTCCATTCAACCGTGACAGTAATGAATACGTGATGAAGACAGGGTTTATTAACACCTGACCGGGATGCAACATTACTCAAGTTTGATGTTTTGGTTAAGTCTCAATAGAAGACAGATTTGGGGTGCCCGCTGGGTTTTGAATTTAAGATTCTACACGTTCTAACAGTCGATTTGTATGGTTATTGTCTGTTACTCCTACATTCATATCAGTTAGTAAGAGTTAGTGAGATCTCTGATGACGAATTTATAGCCTGCCTAAAGGCTTTCATCATGGTCTAAGGACCTTCAAAACATCACGATCGACAGCGTAACGTACTATCCGAAGCACCGAAGAGCTGTACTGACCACGCACTACGTTGCTTCATTTTGTTGACCTATTAGGAACACTTAAGACAGCTATGCAACGAGCATTTTATAAATAGTCCCTTTATGGCTTTTAAGTCCTATAAAGCACAACATTTTGGCTATCCAGAGTTTCTAATCAAGATTCCCGCCATGGGATACTGTTTGCAAGATCTGCAAGTATTTGTATCATGTGGTAGTCATAAAACAAGCTATGCTTACTTTGGGGCTAGATGTAAAATTTCCAGCATTTATATATTTAAGTAAAAAAAAACGAAAAAAAAAACAGTTTTCTTTCATAATAAAGTCATTCCATATAAGTCAACTTCTAAAGCAAGCTGGACCTTTATCAACACTAAAACAAATGCCATCCAAAATGAGTCTCAATCGAGATCATTACCATTCAATCTTCATAAACAGTCAATGTTCTGAAGCGGTCTACACAAGTGGGTGTTTAGTTATCCGGACCCGATCAAAACCGGTTGCGTATCATACAACTTATTTCAAACAACATGCTTAGTTTCAAAGGACGTTCTAAATATCAGAAAATAATGGAACTCGTCCTCAATTGACCACACACAGTTCTCTACCTTTTAACTTCCGCGGCGTCACGGAAGACCCGCGATATTAGAGCGTTTGGAACGGTACTGTAGCCTATACTGAGTTACAATCGATTTGGCTGTCATTATGATATATTTGTTTGTACATACTCATATTCTATTTTAACGTCTGTCACATAAAATAAACTATTCTTTCTTTCTTTGTACTTCTTCCTTCAACTTGAAAGGATCATAATAATACTCTTTAATATTCTATTAAAAATATTATTTTTATCACATAGGTTTATGGTTTATTTTGTTTATTGACCTACTTATACCTATGTTAATATTGTGAGCCTTAGACACCAGTTTGTCCTATTTCAGGTATATTGTAAACAGTTACCTAAGTATAATTGTAATAAGTATTATAATATAATAATAAATATTATTTTCCGTATTGTTACACTGAGCTTTAAAATAATGTATAAGAATTGTATTCATATTATTATTATATATACTCGTAGGTTGAGGATTTGATTCTCTCCAAGGACCAACATTTGGGTGCTGAACATTATGTAGGTGTTTGTTCTGTCTGTCTGGGTTTTAAATATGTATTAAATAATTACATGTTAAAAACTGAAAAGAAAACCGACTTCATTGAATGAAATTTGAGCCCATATAAATACAATCGAATTGAGAACCTCCTTCGTTTGAAGTCGGGTAAAAAACTTTTATTTTACGCTTTTTAGTAGTTTATCATTTTTCGAAACACGTAAACACCACATATACAAATTTCGTTTAATTGGAGGACATATATTTTGCTGATTTAAAAGCCAAATTACTGAACCGGTTTGATTAAATTTCTATAGGACTGATCTAAATGTACGTACTTACATCCATTCACATAAAAAAAGTTTTTCAAATCAAATATACAACTGAATTTAGAACCGATTTAAGGTTAAACATATATAAGTATTCTATCAGTCATGTGATAGATAGGTCACCCTAATGCAAACAATATTAAGTTTGATTAGGTTAGATGGGCTAGATGGTGTTGTGTGCAATGTCCATTTTGTATATTTATATAGTTATTTTATTTATATATTACAGCTATCTGTAATTAAAAGATAAACCTACCTAATATTATATATACTTACTTATACACTTCAAATAAATGTATGTTGTTTATGTGAAGAGATCCAAGAGCCTTCTTGTCACCAATGTCGGCGTCGACTACGAATGGAGTTATTTTCTTTAAAAAAACTGGAGTTATATACCGCCTTGTGTAGAGGACTCCATAGACTATAGAGTTTTGTACTCCAAGTGACGTAAAAATGTAATAATTTAAAGGATTTTGTTTCCATTTTTTTTAAATCACTAAAATATTCGAGTTAATATATTTGAAGTAAAATGAATATTAAGTAGGTACCAGTAAGATGATATTGTGATGACCTACAAAATAAAACTACCATTTCTAACTTTGTCTAACAGGTACAAATAGCCTGAAGCGACATCAGATAGATAAAAACAGATAAATAATTTCAAAGGTTGAATAAAAATTAATCGCCAACGCTGGCAGCAATAACAAATATTTTTTTAACGAAAGAACTCCGCAGAAATAACCAATCAAAATGAAGTTATTAATCCTTGATTAATTTAAATCTTGTTCTATAAACATTAATAAACATTTGATAATTATTGTGTAACGGCACGTAATCACAGTGGAGTTAGAACACGTTAGTTTACTTTGTCACAGTGCAGTGTATGGCAGGAGGTTAGTTTGAAACTACTACGAACCATCCACACACCATCACGTCAACCCATATCCATATCAATCTATTAAACATATTATACATATTATATCTACATATTATGATGACATATTATATGTATATTATAAATGCGAAAGTGTCTCTGTCTGTTTGATACGTTTTGGCTGAACGTATCTTGATGAAATTTGGTAAGAAGATGTATTGCATTCGGGGAAAGAACATAGGCTACTTTTTATTTAAAAAAAATTATAGGTAGGCATACACGTACGAAGTCGCGGTTAACAGCTAGTAATATTATAAATGTGAAAGTAAATCTGTTTGTCTGTCTGTTTGTTACGTTTTCACGCCTAAACCACTGAACCGATTTTAATGAATTTTGGTATATAGATAGATGGGACCTTGGAGAAGACATAGGCTAGTTTTTATGTAGGTACCACGCGTGCGAAGGCGCGGGCAGTCGCTAGTACTAATATATAAATTAAAAAGTGTCTGTACCTAAGTACCTAAGTTCAGAACAGATCTTGATTAAAATTTGTAAGCAGATAAATTGTATCTTTGGGACGTATAATGTTTTTTGTAGGTACTTAGGTACTTTTTATGTAAAGCTGCGGGGAGCTGCTATTATTATAATACGAATGTTAGTTTGTTATTTCTACAAAATCAAACGGCTTTACTTGAAACTTGGTATATAAGTCAACCTAGATTAACATAAGGCTTATCTTTATCTACGTATCTCGCAGGAGAAGCCGCGTGCGGCAGCTTGCCGTTAATATGTAATATTTTTTTTGGAAATTAGTTGAAGTAAATAAAGCTGATTGGCTGATGCCGTACATTTCAATAACTTTAATAGTACGTTTAAGTTTATCACAGCACTTGGTGTTCTGATATTACTAAACTGTGTTGAAAACGGGCGTGTAATTTGGACGGAAACGTAGAAAAAGCTAATAATTATTAAGAGTGGAGATATATAATAACGAATCATTATTATCATTACCATTCTGTTGAGGGTCCCGCTAATGAAGGGACTGAGAACGAATGGCGAAATGTAGACCTTTTGTATTTACATTTATTCTTATTTATGGACGAAGATTTTATGACTTAAAACTGTAATGATTATACAGTGATTTTAGGGTTTATATATAATAATGCCAAACATTTCACACAACACATTTTGACCCAAAGAAAGCAGATCTTGTGTTATGACTGATATACAACTTAATTTTTTTTTGTATATACATACATAATTATAATATAGACACACGAGACAAATACTTGAAGATCATAAAAACATGTCGCGTGGCGAGAATCGAACCCGCAACCTACGTCTCAGCCTAGCCTTGGCTCACTGTGAGGGAAAGGCCAATCACAGAGACCGAATCAAAGTCAAAACATTTTTATTTAATTAAACCACAGGAACCACTTTTAATCGTCTTCTAACATGCTAGTGAATCTAGGTGCCGGTTCCTCTTAACCCCAGTTCAAGAAGAATCCGGTAAGAAACTCGTCTGGTCGTACTATAATGCAAACAACATTTAGAAGATTTCTGAGAATACCAGTATTAGAATTGATAAATACTCCGGGAATAATCCTTAGAAATTAATACCTTGAGATTAGTAACAGTATTGGTCCGGTTCTTCTGTAAAATAACAAAGAATTACGCAAACCGGTAACATACCACATGGGGATGCAAGCCCCTATCTACCGTCTCGTTGCACCACAAACCTCTAATACCTCTAATTACTAAATCTGATTCAAAAAACCTACCGATGTAGAAACTTCTTTTCCACATGAAGGACCATAAGGCAACATCCACAAATGTATATTATTATCGTATTTGTAAAGAATAGTTCCTTCACCAAATACTACAAATGAGGGATCTTAGAGTAAGAAATAAGCATGCTGTGGATCACAGTATGAACACCTTTAAATAAATCATTCTATAGACTGATGATGAAGACATAGAGAACGGTTTTATGAACATAATAAACGCTTCAAAAATATGATCTTGAAAGTTTTACTGTGATTTTGTATTTCCAGAAATGAATAGCAGAAATGTACAGAATAATATACAATATTATAAAATACATGTGAAGCAGTTGTGCTATGTAAGGGCCGATTGAAACGATCTATATATAGGTTTACTGATCCAGATCACTGACAAAGGGCAAGGCACTAAAGGAATTGCCACGTTGTATGGCATTGCTAATACTCTGGGCTAGATAGAAGCCAGCTTTTTGATCACGCGATGTTTTCACTAGATCCTGTTTTGACTTATTTAAAGTTGACATTCAACATAGAGTTTATCTTGGATTTGACGTTGTTTTTTGATTTTAAGTTGTATATTCGTTGATTTGTCTCAACATTTTACTCTGCTGAGACTAACATAGTTTTTTCGAGCCATATGTCGTCATATTTCTTATACCTTATTAAAATCGGCGTCAGGTAAAACGTAGATCTATTGTTCGGTGTTTTTTTTTCGGAAATACAAACAGACTTTAAATTCGATTGCTACCTGCGTTCGAGTGCGGATTTCGGAATTTTGGGTTTTGAAAAAAAATTGATGCTCACCGCAAACATTGTTTTTATAGATCTTCTTGCTTGCAGAGGTTGTAAACATTACTTTTAAAATAAAGGAAGCTTATGTAGGTATTATTAGAGTTTAAATATCCCAGACCATTCTAACGGTATTTAAAAATCCGTGTGTAATTTTAAAGAGAAGAGAGTGATTGACTTGTAACTTGAAAGACAAATTACCAAAACGCTTAAGTATTTACTCATCAAAATGACCAATACACTAGGCCATTTTAAAGTTCAGAAATCAATTTTCGTGTCTATCTTCTTTATGAGCCGAAAGAAACCATCAATGAAAGTCTATAAATAAATAATAAGGTCTATAAACTCGAATTCGTGCTCTAATGACAGTAAACGATCTTGAAATTACTTACAGTTATAGTCGTAAATTGCCTTTAATTGCAGCATGTTTTATGGTGGGCTTTTAAAGAAAATGTTTGTGATCTCTGCTCTCACGCGGTAGGGAATCACAAAAATAACAAAATTTCTTTAGGAGCGGCCAAGTCTGTTACAGTCCGTGTTGCTAACTTTGGCGATAGTTCAATTTGGATAAAAGCGCGTTACATTGCTGCCTTTACTCCACGATATATAAAAACCTGCATGTAAAACCGTAATGTAATAAACTGTATGGTTAATAACGTAAAAGTGTCATAATAAATCTTAACGAATTTCGGCTGGCGAATGTTCAGACGTCATATGGCGTTTCGTACGATCACTTCTTTGTTTATGAGATTGTTAAAAAATTAAGTTGATTTTTTGCATTGTTTAGTTTTTAGAGCAGCCAATAATTTTATTAATGATAGGTTACATGACAATGACTCGGTCTGAATTTATGTGGCATAGTCAGGCCCCTTATAATTTACAGCTGTTCTTTTGCTTGCAATTAAATATGCAAACGGCAAGCGTTTTACCTTCCTTTAAGACTCATAAAGATTTTACCAGATGATTTACTGGAAAATGTAGTCATTCTGTCCTATATTGATTTATTTTTTCGAAAGCTAAACTGTTTTATTTTCTAATTAATTGTGATGGCGAGTCTGGGTGTTTCTATGTATAATATGTATTCACAAAAAAACGTATATAAGTAGTATATCAGTCATGTGGTACTCATAACACAAGCTCTGCTTACTTTGGGGATAGATGATGCTGTGTGAAATCTCCGGTATTATTATTATTAATAATATTGCCATAATCACTCCATCCATATCTAGACTTAATAGGTTATTTATTTGATGAACATTTACATTACCATCAAACTACTTAACATCATTGCAATTTTATCGGTCAGGACATCCTGCTCTTCGCCTTTACATAATTGAGAACAACATTTTTGCAAGCAGTATCTTTCTTCATAGCATTCTCAGCAAATATGATATTACAAATAATGTGTTTTTGGTAATGGTACTTACTAATGAATTTAGGTAGATAAAATACTGACAATATATAATAATTTACTCAGAAAGTCCTCATATTACATTTCGTTTATAAGCAGTAATGAGAAAATTAGTACCAGTTGGAATGAGATGGAATTTTACGTAATAATTGCAGTGGGCACAAGTTAATGGAATAATTATAATAATATGAGCGGCAAAGAAGCCGGTGGCCACCCGCTGGCCTGCGCCTGCGCCGATTGTTGTGCCCAAAAAGCAATTAAAAATGAGCCAGTAAGAAATTGCTCTGGAGTGTGCGAGTTGATACGTTCGAGGTGGGTTTTATGATGAGAATAATTACTCAGTAACTAGCTATTAGTTCTAACTATGGCACATCTAAATAAAGCAAGAGAGAATGATTATAAAAAAAAAATTGATACCTATAAATAAAACCTTATTATATGACGACCTCTGTGGCCAGTGGGCTAAGGTTCGGCTAAGACGCATAAGGTTGCGGGTTCAATTCCCGCCGTAGAACAAATGTTTGTATTATCTGCAAGTATTTATCTCGGGTCTGGGCATTTCTATGTATAATAAGTATGTATTTACAATAAAAAAAAGTATATCAGCTAAGTGGTACCCATAACACAAGCTCTGCTTATTTTGGGGCCAGATGACGATGTGAAATGTCCGGGATTATTTATTTATTATTGGCATAATCAGAACTGATATTTATAATTTCTAATTCTCGCTCTGATAAGTCGATTCATGATGAGTTTTTTGCGATATCATCAAAATTGATATTGACAGAAAGTTGATATAATGAAACGTGATAAGAAATTGATTTCGATTCGTCGCTACGATTCGCGATGCACAAGAATCTTATTACTTTTATAGATGGACTCATTGCAAGAAATATTAATTTCAACTTGGACAAAAAATGTTTTGATCGGAGTTTTAAAATATATAGAATACTAGATGGCGCCACGAGAAAAAATAGAACGCGCAATCATTGCGTTTTAGAATTTAAAAAAATATCTTGCAATACTTAACTTGATTAAGAGATTTATGATATTAGTAGGATAATTTAAAATTGATTGGCAATGCAAGATGGCTGTAATAGTTCCACAAACATCTAAAACAAATAAAATATATTTGGTTGCGAAGGTACGGACGTACGCTCAAAGAAATCAAATTATTTTTCTGAGATAAACCGAAAGTTAAGTTAACCACTCGTTTATAATTAGATGGACATAGCCTTAGTTATTGCAAGTGAAATTGAGCTGTCACCCATGTGTGTATTAATAAATGGTTACCTATGAATATTAATAAACCCTGCAATAGATTATGTCTGACTAGTTTGCTGTCGAACCACTGTTTCTTGGGACGCCGGCTTGATTTATGAAGTACCTTTAAGTATCAAACAACTTACAAGGTAAAGTTTTTTCAGGTAGATCTATAGATGTATCAACCTACTGGAGCCATAGCTACAGACACTTTCGATTTATCTTGATAATCTTCATCAGGATGTGTTTGATCCGCGGTTAACTTGCTCACGCTCGCGGTCGCGATACGAACTCACATCGACATCGGTGTTCTCCATCAACAAAATAAAATGTGAGTAAAAGCACGTGTTTCTCAAAATATATAGTACAACTTACGAATGTTTTAAAGGAGAAATGAAGGCATATAGTCAAAGATTCTAAATGTTATACACACGTTGGTGATTTTCAAACATTCTTCTGAGAAAAGAAACGACTTTTTACTAATATATTAATGACTTTTTGTACCCAAATGTAATTGTTGTAAATTTTCTCGCGAATGTGAAATCAATATAGAACTCATGCAAACGATCAAAGTTGCAACGGGAAAAATATCACCGATTACCGATTACCTTTACCGATTCTACACTAACTTCAACAGTTCGACTGCCTGGTTTTCAATAAAGCAACATAGTTCGAATAAGTCAAGTAAATATTTGTGGACAATGCACACAACACCATCTAGCCTCAAACTAAGCATGGCTTGTATTGGTGACCAGATGGCTGATAGATTACTTATATATTTTTAAATACATGCTTATCATACTTCACAGCGCTCGTCCACAGGACAAATGTTTATGTTCATCACACAAATGCCTCTAGCGGGCTTTGTGGCGCAGTGTGCCAAGTTTCGGCTGAGACGCAGTAGGTTGCGGGTTGATGTGTCATGTGGTACCCATAACACAAGCTCTGCTTACTTTGGGGCTTGATGATGCTGTGTGAAATGTCCGGCAATATTTATTTTTCACAATATTTAAAATGTTTGTCGAATCGAACCCTCAGTCTACAGCGCAGAAGGCAGGCGTACATACTTTTACTACAAACTGTTAATGTATATTATTATTGTGTAAATATGACAAAAATACTAGTTTGTAGTAAGAGTAGCTCTGCCTTCTGCGCTGTAGGCTGAGAATTTGATTCGACAAACATTTGTGTGATGAACATCTACGTAAGGTCAAACTTAAGTAATTGACTTTGGGGCAATCTATCTTCTTTCAATACTATCGTTCCAAAGTTTTTGCAATACATCCCACGGTTAAGAAAAGCAGAGTTTCACTTACGCAGCAACTAATGATTAATGGTTTGATTTATGCTGTTTATTATCATAAAAACCTAGAATAAACATTACCGAAGTGCTTCTTTGATCCATTATACAACTTCCGCTGTTTGCTTTATCTTTTCTTGTCAATAATTATGTAGAATCTATGTAGGCAATAATAAAAAATGTTTGTACTGTGATGGTTTTCGTAAAGTTTCGAACTATGAGTATGTTGGAAAAAGGTCATTTTATGAATTTGATTCTAAGATAACATGGCAATAAGCTTATAATTATATTTTTCTTGATACATTAAGAACTAGATGGCACTATGAGTCCATTATGGTGAATGTTGGGATACTGTAATTGTCATGCATATCAGAAGTATTTATCATGTTGTCACTAATAATGTTATATAATGTTAATATGATGTGTGTGTGCTTAAATAAATAAATGTATGGCGCCACAAGAAGCAATAATTTGTGATCATTACGCAATATAGATAAATAATAAATAAAAATAAATAATCCCGGATATTTCACACACCATCATCTGGCCCTAAAGTAAGCAGAGCTTGTGTTATGGGTACAACATGACTGATATACTACTTGTATACTTTTTTTTGTAAATACACACATATTATACATATCCATACCCGAGACAAATACTTGCAGATCATGCGAACATTTGCGGCAGGAATCGAACCCGCAATCTTCTGCGTCTCACCCTGACCTTAGCCCACTGCGCCAGAGGTCGTTATATTTTTCTATATATATTTATATATAGAATATAGATATTTATAATGTTTGCAGTATTTAGTCATGTGTACTAATACTATTCACAGTAGAAGGCTTTTTGAAGTCCTACCATACTAATATAATAGTATTAAATAGTTTAAACATTTGTCCATCCATTTAATGTTTTATCGAAACCTACCTAAAATTAACAGATATATTTTATTTATGATTTTAATTATGATGCAATTTCGCAAAGATTACATTGATTTTCCTAGTCTGCTCCTCACAGTGGATGAAAGGCTTAATTCCGTAGCTTGTCCACGTCGAAGCAAGATG
This sequence comes from Lampropteryx suffumata, assembly GCA_948098915.1. Lineage (NCBI taxonomy): Eukaryota > Metazoa > Arthropoda > Insecta > Lepidoptera > Geometridae > Lampropteryx > Lampropteryx suffumata. The sequence goes on along the minus strand of OX402557.1, from coordinate 13,320,510 downwards.
GATCGGCGGCTCCGAGCACTGATAAGATATTGTCCTATCAACTCAATTAATAAAACTATCATTATCATGCGACAGCCTTTTCACACTTACGGAGTGGTCAAATATGCCACTTTTTATACACCCACTGGTTTCGAATACTGGTTTTGGACTTTTTACCATCGTCTGTTTTTACTACTGGAACTTGACCGTATCATCTACTTACATAGCCGTTAACATTGAAATTGATTTTGGATTTGGTGATAATATCTCTTCTTTCGAGATTAAATCCTACCCGATTTAATCTTGAAAGGAGAGATAGTATCACAAAATCTTCAATAAGACTACAAATATGCAAACATTACTTGTAATCAATCAATCAATCAAATATGCAAATCAAATTAAGAATACATTTACTTGAGCTAAATAATTTTCACTCAAAACGGGATATTTACCATGATATATGAGTTTTTCTGCTTCTCGATATTTCGGCACAGTTGCATGCGCCATGATCACGAGATAAACTGAAGTCTTTGCGGGTGGATGCTATTGGCAGACAAAACGGCCTACCCTATTTCTCAGTCTTTTACTGCGAACATTACCCGTACTACCGGTTTCACTGTCACTGACAATTCGATCACGATTACGACACACAACACTCACGGTATCTGGACGCATACTTCATACGCATACTTCAGTTTATCTCGTGATCATGGCGCATGCAACTGTGCCGAAATATCGAGAAGCAGAAAAACTCATATATCATGGTAAATATCCCGTTTTGAGTGAAAATTATGTGCAAAACCATGATAGTTTTAAAAGTTGAGCTAAATAATTTATAAATATTAGATTTTTTATAAGTATATTTATACTGGATAATATAAGATAATATTAGAGAGTATTGGTGGTCTAGTGGTAGTCGTAAAGTCGGGTTCGAAGCCGGTCGTGCACCAATGGATTTTGTCTTCTGTTCTGGTAAAGAACCTAAAAGTTTAAAGACGTGCCAAGTGCACCAAAGGAGGCTCTGAAGCGCATTTTAATCCTTTCACCACACTGGGTCGAAAGACTTGGGCTTTGCTTGGTTAATCCTATTGAATACAGTGATTTTACCTACTAGTATGTTCAATTATAAGTCAGCATTTCCTATTGGAGGTGATCGCCGTCTGTCAACTCATCAGATCGACCCCGTCTATAAACCTTTTTCTCTCCTATCCAATATATTCACGAACCATGTGTAGGTACTTTGTTGTCAATTTTAAGACATTGGCCTGCCTTGAGGTATAGACATAAAGTGTTGATTGTCGTTAACTGCATGATAAGCAAAAGGTCGACTAAAAGAAATCAACATTATCGCGAACACTGGACATTGAATCGATTGTGTCGATTTTGACAGTGAATCAATTTGAAATGTTTATATCGACAAAGTTTCCCTTCCACTAAAATTTGCTGCGTTGTTTTTTACACTCCTTTATTTAGAAGACCATAAGATTGAAATTATAATGGCAAATATAGGGTTAATGAATTCAACACCAGCAAAAAGTGTTGTTTGTTCGAATGTAACAAATATCGATCGTTGAAAAGATAGCCGTAGCAGTTGTTGAATCGATATAGACATGGCGCTTTGATTACTCGATTCAACTCGTATGCACCAAGATCTGAAGCGTTGGACCATGGAGGTAGAATATTACAGAGCGTAGCACTGTAAACAGATGGACGCACCAATCACCCATCAAACAACAAACAGTCAAAATAGTAGATCCTTGCAGACTGTCAAACAAAGAAGGTAATCTGACTAAAACAGAATAAAATTGACCACGCAGCGAAGGTTTCAGGAGTCAGTAAAGATAAGAATAACTAGGGGTCAGGTTCCAAACGTCTACAACGCCATCTAGTTAGAAAAATAAAATAGTATGGAGCTTTCATATTTTTTTCAAGGTTTACTAAACATAATCTAGTAATGCCTTACTAAACAAATATCTGAGTCGAAAAACTGTTCAAGAAACCTAGTCATATCTTGGAAGATCTGACACAGAATGGAGAAGTAACATAAAAAAATCGATCCCACATGTAAGAAAAGTATACATTTTTTCATGCTTTTATTTCATAACTTTATAGGGGCCACTAATATGTATTACCGTGAACATTTTTATTGGAATTAAACTAGTAGTCTGCGATCTGGAGCTCTGATTAGAGGCGGACAAACAGACAGACAGACGGACATGACGAAACTATAAATAAATAAATAAAATAAAATAAGGGTTCCTTCTACAAGGCATCATCATGTATGACATGGTGACATCATAAGTATGTTGTAGCACATTAGTATGCTAATTTAGACTCTTGAGTCGCAAGAGCAAGAGTATAAAAAAAGTAGTTACGTAGGGCTACCTGCTTTTTAGCATCATGGTTATTTATCCACGCACTACGCGTGTGATTAACACATCCTATATTATTACTCTCTTGCTTGAACCATGTTGTGGATTGCGGTAATGTCTGATACCTATCTTTGTCGGCCATACTGTCGGCTCGGCGATCATTCGAACGTACACATTACGTATTTATGTTAGGCAATTGATATAACATGTAGCGATGTGTTAGTGCGATTGCTGGGTCTATATGCCATCGCTTACAGCTTTATGTCTTTGCTGAAAATTAGTGCTAAGTGTACAATAAAATAATCACAGAAATAATTTTTAAACGAATAATCCACATATATATACCTACTATGTTACTTACTTCCATAGTATGTACTGTTAATTCATACAATGGAAAATTTAAAAAAATAAGGCTCCAGTAGCAATCGCGCTATTTGTCAACGTAATTGCCATTGAACGGATTGGTTTGGCAAAGGTTTGGATATGGCTAATAAATATGAATTTCAAAATGGTACCTTCTAAATGGTGGTATTTTTCCTTAACGATTTAATTGTTCATTTTTGCAATCGTACAAATTTATATGTAGAACTAGAGACCCGCCCCGGTTCGCACGGGCGCAATGCTGATACTAAAAATATACTACAGAATGTCTATATATACAACGTTATCTAAGAAAAGAACATATAACCTAATAGATAGATATATACCATCGCGGACTCTTTTGTAGACCTGTTTAAGGTGTACAATACTGTTGTAAATTATTTTGATCTATCTCGTAGGGTTCAGCCAGCGTTTGCAAAGTAAGCGCAAAAAAATGTGTTAATTTAAGACATCACATTAGAAAGCTCTAAAATTATCAGTTTTCCTCTACTATACCATGCATGTATTATACATATAAAACTTCCTCTTGAATCACTCTATCTATTAAATAAAACCGCATCAAAATCTGTTGCGTAGTTTTAAAGATCTAAGCATACATAAGGACAGGCAGACAGCGGTAAGCGACTTTGTTTTATATTATGTAGTGACTACCTAGTATTACTTTATACACAGACTACTAGGATGTACTAAATCAAAAACGTTCGTTTGATAGCACTGTCAAATATAACGCGATTCCGCAACGTTTGATCAACGTATAATCCAAATTAACGCTAAATCGTTTCCTTTATAGTGATTAGCGCGGTATGAAATATGACAAAAATAACGTTTTGACTTGTTTAGCTTTGGTTCAAAATTACCGCGGTCGGCTCCCAGATTTTCTAGGTACTCGAAGAATATGTAGTTATTTTTAGGGTTTCGTACCTTATAAGGAAAAAAAGAAACCTTATAGGAACAAATCATTGTCTGTCTGCTTGTCTGTCCTCAAGACCCTCAGGAACACGTGGGAATATCAAGTTAATATTAATATCAAATATTAGGTCATTGCAATCAAAAATACAGTCTAAATACGGTTATATAAGTTGCATATTTTGACATTCTCCAGTAAATCATCACCTATGTTAAAAAGTTTGAAAGCCATTAAATAATACATCTAAAAAAAATGTGTTGTGTTTGTAAACTTACAAGCAATGTTCAGTGGTTTGACGACGATAAAATTTGATTAGTAATAGTAGCCTATGGTAGAATAATCATGTTGCTAAAAAAGTAGGTAGGTAGGTATATGTACCAATTTTAGCAAATACTTTTTTTTAGCTGTAATTTAGCTGTAAGCGTGATTTTTGCGCTTGACTGATTTATTAAATGATTTTGTGCTTATTTTATACTAAGTTCCCAGATACAAAAGTTAATGTTTATTTGAAAGCGTTTGTTGTAAAGATGCTTATAAGGGCCACACTATCCCATTTTGTATTAACTGATGCGCTCATTTACAAACAACAATTCATCATTCAAAACGACATACACCATGTATTTTCCACTAATTAAACCCAATCTAAAATTTAATGTGGGAATACACAATCCATAAAGGAAATAATGTAATGCGTAAACAATTTCGTTTCCAGTTTATTGTTTTAGAACCGGTTAGACACTGGTCAACTACTCTGAACTTCTATGAGAAGTCGACCACAGCAAGTGAGTAAGTTTCAAAGCACTGGTTTATGTCAATTTTATCCATTTTCTTAGCATTTATCTAGGAAATCTTGTTAGCATACTTGTTACATATGGTCCGTCGTATGTCTTTGCGTAATCTGATCACGACTTGTCCAAAATGACCCACCTCTGAAAGACTTTAATAGACTGAACAATGTAGCCAGATTCGAACCCTATTGGTAATAGTAATGCCCAAATCATACGACCAACTACTCTTACGAACTATTCATTGCTGATTCACCAGAGATTTTCTACGCTTAGCACTCACATTCTCTGCAATGTATTGTATGTTTTGCGACTGATATGTTAGTTATTTGAACAGAAAGTTTCGGAGTAGCCGGTGTGTTGTTGATTATTTGGACGTTTTGACAGCTGACCATACTCGTTATCACTGTTCCCGTGACGGGTATCAGCGATCTAAATGCAAGGCTAATTGGTATTCAATTAGCCTTGCATTTAGATCGGAAAAGAAGCGGTTAAATTGGAATGCACTTTATGGTGTTGCACAATAAATAGGCCACAGTTCACTAACTCTAAACATACTTTACTAAACTTGGAGACCATATCAGGTTTTTGAGAGGAAATTTGGTGATCGTTGGTAGACCAGCAGACAGACAGATGGATAACAGGCATCGTTGCCGTACATGGAACGATCTGAATGCAAAAATCCTGATACATGAGTGGCATTTGAGGGGGTTCCCTCAAATACCACTCATGTCATGTCATGGATGTCAGCTGTAACTTTGCATAAAAAAAACAGTAGGTTAGTCCACCCAGTAACATTCTACACAATATTTACTATCTGTGTATATTACGGTTGTAATATAGCTGCCACTAATACCTAAGAAAACGTACGGTTCGTTTATCCATTGTTTTGTCAGTGCGTTATCATTGAGCCCACGCCTTGTGACACACCGCGAACACAAATACTCATTACCTGAAAACAAGCTCTATCCATTAAAAGTGTTGAAATAGTGATAAGAATAACTTACTGGGAAATTCTCAGAACTTTATTTAGGACGACAGTAAGAAATAAAGAAAGAAAGTAGGTGACCTTGATATTGGTAAAAAAGAGCAATTGTTTTTGGGAATTAGTAACATTATCCAATTCATTGCAAAATTTTAAATCCTGTGACCAACCATTACTGTTAAAAATACCAAATGTGTTCTTTTATTTCTAATACTTTTATTGTCTGGCTTGCGTTAACATTGTGTGCGATTATAATCACCATCATTTCAATAACAAATCTAGGAATCGCCCTAAATACAATAATTTAACACCAAATGCCATTATTACTAAAACAGGAACTATCCTGTTTATTTACAGGATTACAATAATATTTATTATAATAGTAACCAAATATGACACGAAATAAATAAAATACCAATCATAGCAAAGATGTGAGAATTAAGAGATATTATCTTAGATCACGGCGGCATCAAGGATTGCAATTTGCATGGCTGTGTAATTTTTTGAGTGTAATTTCTTGTTATCTTTTTTACTGTTATCGTTTCTATTAAAGTTCTAATTTGTTGTTCCTAGTTAGATTGTTTTTCTGCATAAAGGCTGTAGGTTGTGTTATCCTGTTCATTCTTGTCTATTTTGTTAATGATTTTGGTGTTAGTTTCTCAAAGTCTGTTACACATTTGCGTTAAAAAGACACGCATACGATATCGATACGATTAAAATTTGATGATACTCAATCTTTCTTCGATATGGTGGGGGCTCTCTTTTATGAACGGTCATCAGATCTTGACAGTAGAGAAGTAACCAGTTTAGACAACAAACAATTTTTAAATAAATATATAATAATAATATTACCGGACATTTCACACAGCATCATCTGGCCCCAAATTAAGCAGAGCTTGTGTTATGTATGACTGATATATGACTGATATACTACTTATATACTTTGTTTTTTTTTTGTAAATACATACATATTATACCCAGAGACAAATACTTGCAGATCGTACAAACATGGCTCCTGCGGCGGGAATCAAACCCGCAGCCTTTTGCGTTATATATAGTAGAATATTGATGGTCAATCCATCATCTAGCCCCAAACTAAGCTTAGATTGTACTATGGAGGTTCCTTAAGGGAACTGTTGAGATGGGAAGATTAAAATAAATGGTTCCGAAGTCAGTAAGATTAAGAATGGCTAGTGGCCAGGCCCCAAACCAATTCAACATCATCTAATTAACAAATCGTATGAGCCTTGCGGGCATTGCCTTGCGGGTTTTAAGCTCTTTACAAATCAGGCCATTACTCAAAATTATGTAGAGCCTTACTATCTGTGACAATTATCCTTGCAATTTAACTATACATCCAACTTTAAAAAAAAAAACTTATTAATCATTAATTGCATGGGTTTCTCTAAACAGCAGTTTAGTCGGTAGGGGAGGACATGGACCTTCATTAAAAATGGCTTCCTGTATAGAATTAAATGAATTAAAAAAACTCGTAGTATCTATAAATACCTATCCAACAATATGCTACACAATGGGGGTAGTAGAATATAAAAAAACACCCCACTTTTTCATGTAGGAGGTATCTCTCAAACTGTTTATTTTTTCGTTTTTATTTCATAACTTTGTAAAAGTAACTAAAGCCGTGCATATGTTATCACCATAAAACTAATAGTCTGCGAGTAAAAGCAAGATTAAGTGCGGACAGACAGACAGACCTAGCGAAACTATAACAGTTCTTTGTGGATTTCGGAACCCTAAATTGATGGAATTTCTTGGTTATTTACTGTATACAGCAGGCTCAAAACCGTTGTTATGTTACCCTTAGAAGACGTTTTTTTCTTCAACAAAAACAAATGCAAAAAATTTACAAGAAAGTCATTAGATTAGAATATGGAGTAAGATCTATTGATACTCTATTCAAACTTTGTACAAAAGACTGGCCATGAGAAGCTCTATAAATTAGCTCGAGGTTGCTGAGCGAGTGATTAAAATTGTATACACCTGTTAATACAAGCTCCAGTGATCTATTCCTATCCGATTCTCTGTGGTCTATTCCTTCTTCTGCCGTCACAGCAATTTTACAATCAATCTGCGTTATTTCAGAGGTAGTTTTGAAAGGGCTGATGATTTTGTGCGGTCATATTATTATCTAGTAGGTAAGTACCTTTATTGTGTGGTCTGGTCCATACCTATTACATTTCCAAAAAAAATTACAAAAACATTCATTTACATTTTTATGGTTTCGAAGTCTACAAGAAACACTTACTGTTTCTCTATGTGCGACTGTCTACCTGTCTGTCTGTCTGTCCGCCTCTAATCAGAGCTCATGCTTGCAGGCTAAAAAATTAATCGTGATTAAATTTTGAACTTCGTAAAAATATTTTTTACGGAAAACTACCCTGCATGTAAAGTGATTTCCTCCGTAAGATAGGACTTATAAAGAGATACTAGGACGTTTCTTGAACAGTTTTTTGGTATTGATATTCGTCTGATAAAATTTAAGCTTAAAGGTGGCAATTTCTTGTAGAGGAGGTCCATGTGATTAAATGAAAAAGATAATTATTACGGCTAGTAACGCATTACTAGATTTCGAGAAATAGCCTGATTTTTAGATAGCAGCCTAGGTGAGGCGATGGCATTCGCAAGGCAGCAGGCAGGGATTGGAGTGGCGTGCTATGGAAGAGACCTATGTCCAGCAGGTAACTGACACGGGCTGATGATGTGAACTAGTTGGTATTTAATTAGCACCACTAGTCATTCTTATCCATACTGACCTCAGAAGCCTACACTAAGCGTCTTAACACGCGCCTGACTAATTTTTATATTCGATTAATTTTGTTTTGACGCAGAGGTCTATGCATTTTCTATTGAGGTCTATTTTTTTGCTCTAGAGCTTGTACCAACTTGTAAGGCTAATATTCAGTGCTAGTGACAAAGGGGGCGCCCGGGGCGTCGCTACACGGATCCTGTCTCCTGTAGGTAATGACGTCATTAAATATGGACCGCTGCTTTTAGATGGCTCTAACGTTCTAAGACGTGGTATCAGATTTTTAAGAAGAACCCGGGTCTTGAATGCTCATTGTTTATACTATGATAGTATTGTGTACGAACGTAGCAATTTATTTTAAAGTTACAGTTCTTGTTCTGCTCTGTAATTCCTACTTCTTTGTTTTTGCCGTAATTTTCTTGTCACGTAATAAATAATATTAATTTATAATGTTTTTTATGTGTTTTTCTACATTACTGAAGAAGGATCTTAGGGCGTATTAGGACCCCTAGATCCTTCTACAGTTCTGCAATAGACCAGGATTAAGGTAAGTCCCTATATATATAAAAATCTTGTGTCACAGTTTTCGTGTTTATATTCCTCCGAAACGGCTTGACCGATTTCGATGAAATTTTATGTATATTCAGTAGGTCTGAGAATAGTTTTATAACTAAGGTTTTTACCCCTAAGTGTTATGGCTTAACCCAAATAAAAAAATATTTATGTTCTATAAGGCAAAACAACCGGGTCAGTTTTGCCGAGTCAGCTAGTATAATATAAAATTGAACAAAATTAAAAAAAAACAAAATTTGAAATCACTTTATTCAATAAAATCACAAGGACCACTTTGAATCGTCTTCTTACATGCTAGTGAATCTAGGTGCCGGTTCCTCCTAACCCCAGCTCAAGAAGAAGAAGAAGAAGAATCCGGCAAGAACTTTTATGACGATCCATTAACGACGTCTTTTTTTTAAATACCTGTCACACCTGTGGTTGTTTAACGGACATCAAAGGTTTGAAAGGCGACTAGCGGATAGGTTAAGTAACATTTTGATTTAAGACATATTTTTTTCTAAATTCTAAAAAGGTACAGTGCTGTTGTCCAGCCTTTTGATTATATAAAGTAGTGAAGAGATGTGAAAATTCTATGCCATCAGGCAAACGGAACACCTGACAATTTCTAAAAGAATCCAATAATCAGTTTGTATAGCCCGGAGAAATATTTCACACACGTACCCTAATTTGTAAAGAAAGTGACCGTAACAATTGAGCCATTGTTTGAGGACAATATCGTTTGAAATGAAGATAAGTAGTAAATAGTGTTTATTCTAAACTGTAAAACGTTTAGCGGCATGGCTCGTTGAAAGCATTGATAAAGTTTAGTAATTCAAATATCATTTAGTGGTACCGCGATCGTGATGCTCTGAAGCGCAGTATGAAAACCAGCGCTGCCTACTTTGTGTTGGGAAACATAAAGCTGAGATTGGATCTATTTTTGTACACACAAGGAGGGACTGTTGATTGTTTTTAGTATATAAATAAATAAATAATACCCAACATTTCCCAAGACATCATCTAGCCCCAAAGTAAACAGAGCTTGTGTTATGGGTACCACATCTTTTTGTAAATATGTACATATAATACATAGAAAAACATACAGACCCAAAGCAAGTAGTTGAAGATCATGCTGACATTTGTCCGAGTCCGGGAACCAAACCCGCAACATTCTGCGTCTCAGGCGGGCCTTAGCCCACTGCTCCACAGAGGTTATCAGATAGGTAAAGTGTTTAGGTACCCTATCTTTATATAATCTATCTGGGAGCCTACCTAAGTATATAGAATTATTTAGTTTTTTTTTACTGTCTTCAAATTTATTTTATTTGCTTTACTTTCTTTTCTTGAGTGAAAACTATTTTCTTAGAGAAGACCTATACCTATGATCTTAGTGTTTCAGAGTCAGGGTCTGATGCAGTGCCCTTTAGAACATGTCCCAGTTAGAAAGGCAAGCAATGACCTTCGCCAAATTGCATAGTTTTGTCATCTAAACATATGCGTTTGAAAAAATGGCACACTTTTAGAACAAATTGTTCATTAACTTCCCAAAAAACCGTTAAAACAAAACACATCAGCAGCTATCAGATAAACGTCAACACATAGTTATCGCAACACTGTAGGAAACACTTCATGCTCATTCCGATAAGATACAAAATATACTAACAGCTATTCTTTTGAGCGGTCTTATCGCTTCCTCTGTCGAACAGGGCCTATTGTCGTCAGATTAGTTAATGATTCATTACCTAAGTTCGGTAACTTGAGAGATAATGTCGGTCAATGACCGCCGTGGGCTAGAGTTTCAGGAAAACGTTATCTGCGGGTTGAATTGCAATGCTAATTTGTTATCGGTTAAAGTGTTCTACGCGGTTTTTCTTTATCCTTCTTAATGGAAATATTGTATTTTCCTTCAAAAGAGTGTGGGATAGTAAAGGTACGATCAGGTACGATCTCTTGTTACTTTCGAATTTAAATTCAATAATTGTTTATTTAAAACAACCTCAATGATCACTTTTAATTGCTACGTGCTAGGCGAATTTGGGTGCCAATTCTTCGTAACCCAAGTCCGAGAAAAATCAGAAGAAATAGGTATGAGTTGCAGTTTGGTAGAAAGTTTAAACTGAGGACAAACAGCTGCTTTATAAGCTTCATTAAAAAATATGATGGTGCTTATTTTTAATTACTATTGACTTAACGTTTTCAGGGACAATAAATGAAAAAAACCAAACCAGGTAAGTATTCCACAAAACCTCATTTGTCACTCAAATCTTCTAAAATTTCAAACAAAAACAAACTCTTTTAAAACTGGTGACGTGTCCACAATACCAGTCACGACAAACATTCGAGCCAAGTGCACTACCGAAGCCACTTATAATAACAACGGGGTAAATTTAAGGGGACGTTCCAAAGTAGGCGACCAACGAGCTGAAACAATACACGGCTACATAAAAGCTGCGCAAACATTTGTAGGCATTATCGTTCCGGAAACTATAAATGTATAAAGATAGCTTGATACATTTTAATGCTCTTATGAATCCATTCAAGTCCAGTCCAGTCCAATCCAGTCAAATCTTGAAGACAGAAGAGATGCATGCATTACTCACTGCCGCACTACAGGACAAAAGAAGAATAAAATTCAGATAATTAACAAATAGGTACCTTATACTAAATTACACTAAGCTCAGGATAAAGAGCACAGAAGCAAACCTTACCGCTATAGTTCTCAGGATGCTGGTTTGACCGTCCCGCGCTCTGCAAATCAGGGTTGCCGTTTTTTGACTGGCTTCGAAATCATCTCCAAATATCCCTATCGCACTGCAGAAGCGGGGCAGCCTCAACATCATTTCGAATATATTATTATACTGTACACGTAGAGCCTTTAGCTTTTTTGTGTAGTTGACCCATGTTTCCCGTGTAGTTTAGTAATATGCCTTAAAAAGTGTTAACTTGATATCTTAAGTAAGTACATCGGGTAAACCTACGGATCAACATGTTCCCTTGAACCGCTAAAGCCCTACGCTCCCTTTCTATGTCAATATTGTATTTAAGGTCATCCATCGGCATTATATAACTACCTATATAACATTTTTATAATACCTAAAATAGATAGCAATAATTTGGTTTGACATACACATTCAATAAATTAAGTGCTTCTTGATTATAAGGGTGTAGTTTCGAGTCGCACTGATCGAGACACCCAATCCTATCTGTGAGTTGCAAGTCATCCTTGCCCGTAAGGGTAGCTGGAGTGCCCTCACATCGATCGGCATCTGAACAAATTTGGATGATTGCGCCCGTACAGTCTGTCAATCAAACTCTTCAATAGAAGCTAATGAATTTTATTAAAGTTCGGTATTTTTTCGGGGTACACTGTTATTGTTGCTTTTTGATTTGCGCCGTGAATGGTTACCGTATGGTGCCCACCATGTTTGGATTTTGTATTCGTTTTGATTGTTTGAGAAGCCTGTTACGTGCATCTTATAACTTTTCATAAGAATACCTGTCCTGCTTGCAACTTCGTCCTAGGTGAAGGTGTCCTAAGTTTCATAAAAACTAGTTGACAGTGCTGGATCAGACAGTTGACTTTTTTCTTCTTCTTCGCTAATGGCATATATTGTTATATTTTTTATTGAAACAAAGCTTTTTTCCAATTATTCACAGCCGAGTCAATAACTCTAGCTCTATTTAAATGAAAACACCAAAATTACTAATAAATCCGGAAATAGCTCGAGTATAATAAATAATATAAGAGTTCAACGTAGTTTGCAAGACGGCCAAAAATAATTCAGCGCAGTCGGCTAAGGTCCGGCTGAGACGCAGAAGGTTGCGGGTTCGATTCCCACCGCGGGACAAATGTTTGAACGATCTGCAAGTATTTGTCTCTGGTCTGGGTGTTATATGTATAATAAGTATGTATTTACTAAAAAAAAAGTATACAAGTGTATATCAGTCATGTGGTACCCATGACACAAGCTCTGCTTACTTTGGGGCCAGGTAGTGATGTGTGAAATGTCCGAGATTATTTTTACTTTATTATATATTATTTCTGATATCCTTTTTTATTTTGGAAAGAGTGCCGAATAAGTTCAAATAAAAATAATTCTTTACGCGAGTGAGTATTCATTTTATCCTGAAATCCAGAACAGAAAAGTCCAAGAAAATAGGATAGTGTTACCTACTAACTATACGATTTCCCTAATAATGTATCACCACATTCATAAATAACATCTAGTTACAAACAACGGGCTATCAATAAGTACCTATACTAGTTATCTAAAGGCTTGTTTGATCGACGCGTGGGAATCTTTCCGCCAATTATCTTATTTGCAACATGACATGCTGTGGTTAGGCTGATATGTTTGACCATTACATTCTTTTGACTGGTTTATTGTTTAGGGTCAAAGGAGTGCCCCGACCTGACATAGACAAAGGAGTGTTTTGATCTATCGTGTCAATTATATCGAACGTGTTTTCCTCATGTCTTGCAATTTAATTAAATGTTCTATGTATGTTATCTAAAGAATAGAAGAATAAATAATAAATAAATAATGCCGGAAATTTCACACATCATCTGGCCTCAAAGTAAGCAAACATTGTGTTATAGGTGCCACATGACTGATATACTACTAATATATATTTCACCGCGGTCTGTGTGCGAACCGTGAACGCGAGCAACAAATAGTATAAACTCACGAAAGTTTTAAAAGTAAAAAAACCAATATTTTTGAAGACAATAGTCACTGAAACTTAAATTGGCTTTCTCGCTTAAATCAGAACCTGTCAAAGGGAATCGATTAGCCTAACCAGCCAATGAGTGTTGGTGATGGCTGACATTCGAGTAAGTTCGTCACTGTTCTATAAAAATCGCGCGTTAGCAATTTCAGCATTGATTATCCATCACCTTACACACTTATATCGGAAAGTTCTCGAATGTTTACAAAAAGACACCAATCTTATATACTCGAACGGAACGCGTCATACGAAATGATTAATATCAATCTAGTTACAAACGCTAGAAACCATTTAATTTGAACTAAATCTTCTAAGCCATTGTGCTGTGAAAACGTAATTATTTGTGTTGTCTTATGCTAATGAGCATAACTATAATTTTATTTTCTGGCAAACAAAGGAGTCTATGACGAAAAACTTAATATGCTTCTACATTTTTGAGTTTTAATAAGTTAAACACATTGCCCGCGGCCGCGGATGTCCGTATCTCTCCCAGTCACATCATTTGTTTAGACCGGTCTTAGCTACTGCTTCAAATTCAACATTTTTCAATGAGCTTTTTTGTATCAGTCGACAACAGCGCTTATGGCTTCACAGATAACATCGCCTGCGCCATTAGCCAAAGTGATTGACGTTGTTGGTTTGTTGTCAGTAATTTTGTTTGATATTTAGAGCGCGACTTTTTGTTTGTGCTAGAATTTTGACACGTGTTGCGTATTCGATAATGGTCTATGTATACAGGCGATACATTTTATATTGGCAATGTTGATCATCTGCCCGCTTTTAACTCGGACAGATGTTCATTCATTCATTTTACACGGATATTATTTAATGTCCTACTGCAAGGCAAAGGTCTCCAGCCGCTTTTTCTACACTCCTCGTTTACATTTTTTAATTAAAAATTATATAGAAACACAAAACTATACCAATTTATTAGGTAGGTACTGTTTTTTTGTTCTGTTTCTGTTTGATTTTATTTATAATGTTATTTTTGTTGTGTTTAGTGTTTTGTGTTCTCCGTGTATTGTGTATCGAATAAACAATTTATATTCTATTCTATTCTATATAGGAATCTTTATCTAAGGATTCTTCATTTGTGTTACTAAACAGACAACTCAATATAGCACGTAATAACTTTAATAGAGTAACACCTACATTTGCGTCACCATTTTTTATGCTCATCATACAGCTAGGCTCAGGCACTTACATAATGTACTTTGAATGGCCTGTCAGCTCAGTTGGTAGTAGCTCTGCCTTCTGCGCTGTAGGTTGAGGGTTCAATTCCCTCACTGGGTGAACATTTGTGTGATGAACATAGGTGCTTGTTCTGTGATTGGGTGTTATAATATATTTTAAGTATTTAAAAAAATATTAGTTGTCTATCAGTCATCTGATCACCATAATTTAAGCTATGATTTGTTTGGGGCTAGGCGGTGTTGTCAATATTTATTTATTAATATTTTTATTTATGCTACAACTGTATACATCATAATAATGTAGGAAATTTAGTAGAATGTACTAACAAATTGTATACAAAATCGTAACGAAATTCACTCGATTCGGATACCGCAATACACCATCCAATTATCATAATAAGCTTTACACAAAAGTCGGCAAAACAAACCGAAATGAAAGCGCAATACGATGTAATATAACCGTCATTGTATTTCGTGCGTGAACGATGACAAACGACAAACGCATCGAGTGGATTATGCAACTCTGCTGTTCATTTCGCCAAATAACGTGGATTATTCCGTGTTACAAACGAATGGAAGAGCTAAAAATAATATCTCACTGGGTATTCTAGCTGAAGGTTTCCACAAAAACCAAAGCTCCTTCCAGTAATGAAATGCTGAGTATTACTCTATGTTTTCTCCACTTTCACTTGCTGTGTACTATAATTTCTGTTTGTGTGTGCTTGAGTAACGAGTATATTAGTTTCTTTATCGGTGTGTAATACCATCCGCAATTTGATGTCTGGTTCCTTCACAGTGACAGAAGGTAGGTATACCTGGAGTCAAACATGACTGATATACTACTTATATACTTTTTTTAAATTTATATTACTCGCTGTTTCCCGCGGCTTTGCCTGCGTTGTAGATAAACAGTAGCAAGGTAATAATTGAACGGATGAATGCTTCTGAAAAATTACAAAGCATATAAACGCGGTTTTCGCGGTTTGAACATGATCACGAGTGAATTTTTCGAAAAAACTGTCTTAGCGAGCACCTACGGCCCTAGAGAAAGCTTGGCATACCAAATTTCATTCTAATCCATTCGGTGGTTTCTGAGATTTACTGATGAGTGAGTGAGTGGTATTTGACAAAATATATATAGTAGATGTATACGTATATATAGTAGAAATATATAGTCGGGTCTATATATTTCTAGACGGATAGACGGGTCTTAATAATAAAACAGAATAAATATATAAATATTTGTAGACAATGTACACAACACCTTCGAGTCCCAACTAAGCATAGCTTGTTTCATGGGGACCAGATCACTGATAGAATACTTATATACCTATGAACACATACATACTTATGATACTTATAACATCTAGACGCAGAATAAAACACCTATTTTCATCACAAAACTGCTAGCCCTGGGAGGGAATCGAGCCCCAACCTTTGACAAGCCAGAAGATCAAAACTCTCATATAGCTCATATTGCAGATGTCAAGAAAAAACTTGAAGCTTGATAAAGCAGACACATCTAGAACTTTTGTATTAGTGTATTGGATAGATTTACAGAGCGCGGTCGCCGGTGGGATTAGGGATGGCGTGTTATCACTTCGTTGCAGTTAGCCGAAACTTAGCAGCGCGGAAATCGTCAAATATTTGTACTTACCTTAGAGTTTTCGAGTTTTCGAGGGAATCAAACTGATTTAGACAAATAGCACCTTCTCCGTTTGATGGTAAAGGACCTAAGATAATTTTCTGCGACATAGAGATAATGCCGGACATTTCACACAGCATCATCTGGCTCCAAAGTAAGCAGATCATATGTTATTGGTAGCACTTGAACGTTTGAATCTGAACGTGCAGCAACGTTGAGATTCAAACCCACTGTGTAATGGTTCAGACAAGCGTGTAACTGAGGTGGATGGTACAAGGATGCCCAGCTCTGGGTGAAACCCAGGTATCGGTAGGGTCATTAGCAGTAGCGACAGCACTAGCAACGCGACAGCAATATCTGCGAAATCAGTCTCAATTCGTAAAAAAAACACTTATTACGAAAGCCAACCACTGCCACTGGCAAAAAATCGCATATAGCAGGGACATTAGAGTTCAAATATTTTTTTCGATAGCAGTGATTGTGTATGCCTATTGCTAGTGTATGCCTATGTAATACAGGGGCCGGCTGCGGACGATAAAGTTGATGTGGGAAATAAGCTGTGGCTTCAAATGCTTTATCAATTCAAGTAGCAACAAATTAGTTCACAAAACAGACAGAATTACCGACCGGCGGTCACCGGTTCGTGACCGGTTCCCTCATTGTGATAGCTTACCGTTACGAAAGCACTGTGTCGTCGATAATTACTCTGAATCATTGTTCCGTGATTTTGTACTGTAATTTATCAATTTGTCAGTAACTGCTATGGATTGTTTGACTCAGACGTGCTCTGAGACTAGCTATGTTTGCATAAACAGCAGAGCAGCGCTCATTATCCATCTAATATTATTATTAATACCTTTAAACGAAAAATTATTGTATATACGTATATATATTATTTGAATCTCGGCTCCAACGATTTTCATGAAATTTAGTATGCAGGGGGTTTCAGGGCGATAAATCGATCTAGCTAGGTTTCATTTTTAGAAAACGTCGTTTAATTCGTGTTTTATTCACTTCATTGAATATAAATAATATCATATAGGTATGTATACAATTTTTAGATTTTTATAGATTTTTTAAAAACCACTCGACCGATTTCGATAAAAATTTAAATGGCCACCTAGAATGTATAAAAAGGATCCGACGAATTGAGGACCTTTTTTGAAGTTGGTTAATAACAAAGGACTTAGATCTATATTCTTTTAATTTATAGAGAATCACGCATGAGAAATATGTTTGACTCAACTGAGCTACATAAAAGACAAAGTAGGTATGCTATTGTGTAGAACCTCAGCGTTTTCTCGCGTGATGATGAAGGGAAACGTCAAGAAGAAACCAACTCTTCTTGATTATCATCATCTTCACTATGTCCTTACTAAATGCTTCTGTAAGTAACTAGTAATATTATCTCAATGATGGATCATCATTCAACTATATCAGTGAATCTCTTTATCCATTTCCTCGGTCATCAGTTAAATATTTATCCCATTAAGGACCACATCCATTATCCAGATATAATTATGAACCTCTGAGGTCTTGACGGTTGATATTTTACTTACTTGTTTGTCTCCTTTTAGAGTTCTGTAATCAAATAACAAAAACGGGTCCATCTTGCCCGTCTGTTTTCTTTGTTGGCCTATACAACCGTTTTTAACCAACTTCTAAAAAAGTTTTTTATGTTTGTTACATAATAACTCTGTCACAAACCTATTTAAAAAAAAAAAATGTGAATGTCAAAGGCAGACTTTCCAATTGGTACCATATAAATTTCATCAAAATCGGTTTAGTAGTTTGGTAAACTTTTTTAAACGACTTAAAAAAAAAGTGGTTCGCAATTTGGTTCAATGAAGTCGGTTTTCTTTTTAGTTTTTAAAACGTAATTATTTATATTATACAATTATTTATTAACACAAAATATTTATTGTGACACACATTTGCAAGTAAAATTTTGTAGGAGTACAGAGTAGATTATTCGTTTGGATAAACCTAAAAACGATTTGATGAATACTGCTACCCGCGACCTCCTTGCATGTTAATATTAAGGGATGGGATTTTTTGTGTCATTCTTTGTGTGGGGTTTTTATCACCACAGAGGCAATTTAAAAATAGACAGAGGTTAAGTTTTAGTTTTGAAAATACTTAGATATAGTTTTATAAAAATAGATTACATAATAATTACAGTTTAGTCTCAAATATTATGTACAGTTGTTGATAAATGTTCACTTCGCCTCTTCGGTTCGCATTGCCATTCAATATGGCAACGCCGCCAGTGTCTTGGGAACGCTGGCCTCTGACAGTGATCTGGATCAGTTGAGCTATTTATAGATCGTTTTAAAACGGTTTTTAGATAGCTCAACTTTACGTTTCACATGCATTTTATATTATTGTATATAATTCTGTACATTTCGGTAATTATATTTGTACTTAAATAAAAACAAATTATAAAATAATATATTATAAAATATATGTAAAACAGTTGAGCTATCTACAGTTTAAAATGATATATAGATAGCTCAACTGATCTGGATCACTGCTAGAGGGCAGCGTCTCAAGACACTGGTGGCATTGCCACGTTATACACATATATGCCACATGATACACAGCGACATAAGCCGTAAAATAATTTTATATCAAATATTTGTTTTATTTAAAACTATAGTTCCATAACTAAAACAAAGGAATAGTGATAATAATATTGGAATTACTATTGTAAGGTTTCTAATATCGTATCGAGCAGGAAGCCTACTACTAATAGCAGTCTAGTGTAGTGTGTAGTGTGTATATATTCTTACATAGTTTATAGTATCACATTTTGTTATCTTTTAAAAAATACTGCAAATTTCAAAGCCCTTTGCCAGCTAATTTGATTATAATAATAACCATGATGCTCATGGCCTTTTAATTTGACTCAGAAAACCCTACATAAGTAATATCCAAAAACCGATAATTTGAGAGACGTGCGACACCCATTTTAGGAAGTCGCTACAGTTTTTTTTCTAAAAAAATAGAGGAGTCGTTAAGTTGTTTATTTTCGGAGGGACTCCAATTTACCACATGTTGCTCCAATAAAAAATAATATCCACATGATTTGACGTAATTTGTATTATGTTATGACGATAGCTTCATGTGTTTAAGAGTAATTTCTCCCTGGACCGTTATTAACCAGTAACTGCTTTTTTTAGGAAGAAAAAAAGTTAACGAGCGCCAACGATGTTACAATTTTCTAGTTAATGAACTACTCGTAAAAGGATGAAGGAACTTTAATAAAAACAATACAACGCTTTATATAAATTGGTTAAAAAAAGGTTTATTTATAGTTTTTGATATGTTTAAAAATTGGTTTCTATTATGTGTGGTATGAAACAGATCCTTTCAAAATTAAAAGTTTCGACTTGATACTAAAAAACCAGAACGTCTACTCTGCGAACCGATGTATCGATAAAGTTGGAATGTTTATCAAACTTAGTCATCATCATCATATCATTATATCAGCCCCTAGAAGTCCACTGCTGATCAAAGGCCCCCCAATAGATTTCCAGGAAGAACGATTTTGAGCCTTCTCCATCTACCGATTTCCCGCGATGTTTACTATGCCATCAGTCCATCGGGTGGGCTATCGTCCTACGCTTCGTTTTCCTGTCCTCGTTCGCCATTCGAAAACTTTTATTCCTCAACGGTTATCAGTTCTCCGAGCTATATGGCCTGCCCATTGTCACTTCTACTTGCAAATTTTGAGTGCGAACTTAGTCTAATTGACTAATTGTTTCGTTGTCAATTTCAAATTATCGTATCGTGGTTACGACATCGATTGTCAAAAGTAATGTGGGTAGTTAAGTCAAAACGAGTTGAAACGATGTATCAAAGAGTTTTGCACGATTATTTATTCGATATATAGCTTATCGATTACAAGAGTAGGCCCCCAGAACACGCATTGAGACAATTTATTCAATGTTATAGCTTAACCCAATAATTCAGTATGAAATCTCATAAAACTTACAGCTTCCCAAGCACCACAAAATATTTGCTTAAATTTTAACTTATTTACCAAAATGAATATACTTTATGATTCATATTTCAATACGAAAATGGTATTACAAACGGCATTAACCGAAGATTGGGAACTAATCGTTTGTGAATAGGAATTGCCTCAAGATTGGGTTAGGGTTGGTGTTAGACCGGTTTTTACCATGTTTATAGACGAAATTGTCCGGCCAAATATTTATATATTTGTTGGAAAACCATAACAGCTTGTTTAAACAGAATATAATAGTCGCATAGAATAAGAAAGCCAATTATAGGTTTTCACGTATAAAAAACACAATATAAATAGTTTCAGCTAAGAACAACTAGAAATATGTATCTAAGTATAATGTATAAGTAACTAAGTAAGTATCTAACTTTGTGAACTCGACTTGTCACCAAAGAATTCCCTATTCAGCCGTTATCTAGCTGAGCCTAGTGCAGAATCTAAGATCTAAGTCAAAACGCTTACTCAACTTATTGAAATTGTCGCTTGCTCGCCACAGGAACGTATTATGTCTGTAGTTAGTATCGAAAATAGGGATATGGATTGGGAGGTTAAATCTTTTTGATTTCGATGGTATATATTATTTTATTTTACTCAGTATATGGGCAGTTAATATTTTTGGAAGTTTGGAACAAATAACATAGATCTGATATTCGTATTTTTTTTTAGTTTATATACCTACATCGTAAAATAATTTTGCACGTACCTTTTTAGGGTTCCGTAGCCAAATGGCAAAAAACGGAACCTTTATCGATTCGTCATGTCTGTCTGTCCGTATGTCACAGCCACTTTTTCTTAAACTATAAGAACTATTGAACTGTTGAAACTTGGTAAGTAGATGTATTTTGTGAACCGCATTAAGATTTTCACATAAAAATAGAAAAAAAACAATAAATTTTGGGGGTTCCCCATATTTAAAACTGAAACTCAAAAATGTTTATAACTCAAAAATACCCCCATATTGGGGGGGTAGCTATGGATAGGTCTTCAAAAATGATATTGAGGTTTCTAATATTTTTTTTTTCTAAAATGAATAGTTTGCGCGAGAGACACTTCCATAGTGGTAAAATGTGTTCCCCCCCCCTGTAACTTCTAAAATAAGAGAATGATAAAACTAAAAAAAATTTATGATGTACATTACCATACAAATTTCAACCGAAAATTGGTTTGAACGAGATCAAGTAAGTAGTTTTTTTAATACGTCATAAATCGTAAACCGCAATTTACCTTTCATTCAATCAACTCAAATATAAAATGTTACTTGCTCTACGGAACCCTTTATGGGCGAGTCCGACTCGCACTTGGTCGCATTTTTCTATTCTACTCGGCTCAGACGAAGATGAAGATCAGACAAACTTAAAATTACGTAATTACGTGTTACTATAGCAAAATGGACAAGATCAGTTCTTAATAGTAGAAATATTTTCCGTCCTTTTGAACTTAATATTATTTTGATAGTCAACTCTACGTAGCTCATCATAATATTTGGATGGATGTATCAGACCGAAATAAATTTTCATATTTATGTTATTCCCTTTATAGCGCTGAGCGAATGTTGGATTATTGATTTCTATCACCAATTTTTCTTCATTAATGACCACCGAAGCGGGATCAAGCTACGTCTATCGACTTCTACGACCAGTATTTTACATCTTACGGTATAAGCTGCTACATGGGAGACCCTAAAACGAATACAAACCGCTTTTTTATTTTTTTCTCGGATTCTTGGAAGCACAGTAGCAATCTTCGTTATAAGGAATTAAAATGATAATTAGGCTGTAAGATGGCGAGATTCCATCGTTTTAATTCAATTTACTTGTTCTTTGTGTTTCTATTTTAACTTCATTGTTAGCGGTTTCTCTGGTATTCCTCTTGTTTAAATTAGCTTGGGAAGTACCACGGGTATTACATTAATGAGGGCCCAAGTAGGATTATGAGCGCTTATGATATTATGTATAAATTTAGATCTAAGGTAAGCGATTACGTTATTATAATTTATATACTTGCTTTTACTTAACAATGTCAGTTGAGTAGACAGAATACTTCAGTAATTTTGAATATTAAAACATTTGACTGAAATGGAACGCTGTCTTTTCACTATTGCAAGACATTCGTTAAATACAGGAAACTGTATTTTTTGTGGCGGCCATTTATTTTAAGTTGATAACTAGAATATTAAATCTAAGGTTTTTTCTAACCAAATGAATTGACGAATCAAAGTCAAAGTCAAAAGATGATTTATTCAATACAATCACAAGGATCACTTTGAAACGTCTTACATACTAGGTGAATTTAGGTGCCAATTCATCCTAACCCAAGCTCGAGAAGAATTGGCAAGAAACTCGTCTTGGTCTTAGCGCTTTTTTATATGATCCATCTTTTAACTACATTAATTAAGAAATACTAATACAAGAGAGTTTATACATTTCAAGTGTGTCGGTTAACTGTCTGACGGCAGAGCGACATGAGGCCATGCATTCTTATCAATAATATAGTCATCTATATTATAATAAGCTTTCTTCAAAAGACTACCTTTAATGTATGCTTTAAATTTCTTAATAGGTAGTTTAGTAGCATTTTCAGGAAGCTTATTATAGAAGCGCACCGTGTTCCCCATAAATGACTTATTAACTTTTTCTAGTCGAAACCTAGGGATGTATAATTTATGTTTATTCTTAGTGTTGATTTTATGAAGGTCACTATTTTGCTGAAACCCAGCTCTATTTTTATGTGTATATAACAAATATTCATTTATATATTGTGAAGCTATTGTGATAATATTAATTTCTTTGAATATTTCTCTCAAAGATTCTCGTGGTTTCATTTTATAAATGGCACGTATTGCCTTTTTTTGAATTACAAATATTTTACCAATATCAGCTGCTTTCCCCCAGAGAATGATGTCGTATGACATAACACTATGAAGTAACTGAAATAAACTAGTCTAGCTGTAGCTTCATCAGTAAGCCACCGTATCGCACGAACTGCATATGCAGCGGAACTAAGCCTACCAGCAAGCGTTTCAATTTGTGGTCCCCACGGTAGTTTTGCATCAATATTAAGACCTAGGAAGATGGTGGAATTTACAAGATTCATTGCCTCTCCATTTATTTCAATGTTGGACGGGCTATGAATAACATTTGGCAAAGTGAATTTGATACATTTAGTTTTTTTGGAATTAAGCAAAAGATTATGAACCAGTTAAGAACTAACGATAAGGATTCATTTATGTTATCGCAAATACAGGTTTTACCTCTATCAACTTTAAAAATTAAAGACGTATCGTCTGCAAATAAAACTATATCACAAATCTTTTTTAAAAAAATAGGTAAATCGTTAACGTATACTAGGAATAAAAAAGGGCCTAGTATCGATCCCTGAGGTACCCCTATATCAATAATTGATTCCAAAGACCTCTCACCACCCACGTCTACTTTCTGGACTCTATTGGATAGATAAGACTGTATGAGGTCAATCGCCCGGTTTTTAATGCCATAATATTCTAACTTTGTGATTAGGGTTGCATGACTCACACAGTCAAAGGCCTTAGATAGATCGCAGAATACCCCAACTGCATCCTGTGACTTCTCCCAGGCCTCAAATATATGCTTTAAGAGCGCTATACCTGCATCAGCTGTTGATCGACCTTTAGTAAATCCGTATTGATTACTATGTAGCAGGCCGGTAACGTTAAAGTGGTATAATAACTGATTAAGAATTATTTTTTCAAAGATTTTACTTAAAGCAGGTAATATCGATATCGGTCTATAATTAGCGAGATCACTTTCACTTCCAGATTTAAACATAGGAATGAGTTTACTGTGTTTCATGAGATCGGGAAAAACTCCCTCGTCGATACATCTATTAAAAATATAAGCTAAACATGGTGCAATATCTAAGATAATGACACCCAGCACCTTTGTAGACATTCCTCAAAGATCTTCTGTATTTTTTATATTAATTAACTTGAATGCTTTTATAATACTAGCCTCGTTAATGTAGCTAAAACTAAACTCATTCTTACATTTTGCAACACTAGATTCTAATAGAACAGAAGCTCTGGAGGCTGAAGAGCTTAACGATTTGGTCACTATTTTTGGTATATCTGAGAAAAAACTATCAAATGCATTCGCAAAATCCTGTTCTTTAGTCAAAATTGTACCATTTACATTTAATTTGAACTGTATATTGCGAGCCCTTGATTTACCTGTTTCATTATTAATTAATTTCCAAATTGCTTTTCTTTTATTTGTTGAAGTTTCTATTATTTTTCTAAAAAACAGTGACTTAGCCGCATGACAAACTTTTTTGAAGACTTTTGAGTAATTCCGACCTGTTTGGCAACACAAGCGAAAGATGTAATCGCTAAACATGTGTAATTTGGCCTACCTACTCTAATCATTTACCTATAAGTTTCTCTATGTCTGTAACCATTTTCGTGTTGTGTGTCAAATAAATAAGTAAAAATATATTAGTAAGAAAGTATATATAGTATATTAGTAAAAATATATAGATAACTGTAAATAAGTAGAATAGAATAGAATATTATTCTATTCTACTTATTTACAGTTATCTATAATAAACCTACCTAATTTAAATGTACACTAAATAGAAATAATTGTGTTCATATCGAAGAGTTCCAAGAGCACTGGCTGAATTTAGTTTCTGCGCTGAATAACCAAAGAAATAATTTGAGCTAAGAATGAGCCAGCCCTCTCATCCCCAGTGGCGTCGACTAAAAATGGCATTATCTTCTTAACCAATATATTTAGTGAGCCCCCATTTATCAATAAAATAAATCATTCAAACGAGCCTCTGCGGTGCTCTTTCCGCCTTTGACCACACTGGTATGAAAGAACTTATTATTAATTAGTACTCAATACTTAAAAGTACTTACTTTCTTATCTTGTTACTAGTTCTTTCAAACGAATGTTGTGAAAGTATTAAAGTCATTTCATGCGCACATGTCTTCTAATTTTTAAGATTTAAGTTTTAATAAATATTATAATACTTATAATAAAATATTATAAGTATATAATATTATTTTAAAGACCTGACAGACGTTGATCTGTCTTAACTATGAATATTTAATTCAAATTGGTGTAATTAATGTAAATATGAGTATACCAAAAAAATAATTCCAATATTTGCAGCGATCGCGCCAACTGTCAAAAGACTGACTGTGATATCAAACGCTATAAGGTTACATTAGAAAAGTTTAAATTGTCAAGCGCGCTAAGGTTACATTAGAACAATTAATAACGTCTTTAAGTTTTTCATATACTTTCTTATATAATTCTTTCATAAGAACCTTCTCCTGACAATAACAAACACAACAAAAAAATATTAGCGAAATCGGTCTTGCCGTTCACGCGTGATGCCATGATCAAGCGAAATAAGAATTATTTTTTTATTATATAAATATACATATATATTAAAAAAAAACAGAAATGTACAGAAAAGTATACAATAATATAAAATACATGTGAAACAGTCGAGCGATTTAAGGACCGTTTATAACGATCTATAGATAACTCAACAGATAAAGATCACTGCCAGAGGACAGCGTTTCCAAGACACTGAAATTGTCACGTTGAATGGCAATACTAATATGCTGGGCCAGATAGGAGCTAGTTTTTAAGTCACGTAATATTTCTACCAAACCAGTTTAATTTAAGTTATAATAATACTTATTTCGTTACCCGTAATAAAATAATTGGAAACGGCTGCCGTATGTCCATAAAGCCAAGTCACGTGTTTTGTTTATCTACTGTCAAGTTAACGAATTAATTCACTGGCTTTGAATATTATTCTAAGCAAATATTTTAAACTCTTAACAAAGAGTTAGAAAGTTACAGTGAGGCGTCGTAAAAAGTTTGTCATACATAAACCAACATGTTTAAAGACCGTGGAGAAAACTGATTTTATATTTTAAGGTTGTTGAAACAAGGAGGTTTTTGCTTATGTACGCTATTTTATGACTAGTATGTTGTGGCTCAGAGGATGAATCGACGGCTGTCGCTATAAGCATGGGGTCAGGTCTCGTGGTGGGATAAATGTCTGCAAACTTTGGACCTGGATTTTCTGATAAAAGTGCAGTAATCGCCAAAGAATTTGAATTGCATACACGGTTACTTCTGTAGTAGTGATATCAAGTCTGGATACAGAGTTAATAGGTTGCCCAAAGGCTTTCATCAAGTAGGTATGCATGCATTATTGGTCTAACTAGAATCTGATTAATCCCAATTTTAACTCTAATCTTTTATACGCGTTGTGTTAGTAAATCTTTGGGTCTATGATCTAGTGTAAATAAATCTAGGCCCAAGATTTTTTTAAAATAAATAAATTAATAATGCTGGACATTTCACACATCATCATCTAGTCCTAAAGTAAGCTGAGCTTGTGTCATGGGTACGACATAAATGATATACTACTTATGTACTTTTTGCCAATACATACTTATTATACAAAGAAAAACATATTGACAGAGACAAATATATGCAGATTTTACAAATATTTGTCCCGCGGCAAAGATCGAACCCGCAACCTTCTGCGTCTCAGGCAGGCTTTCGCCCACTGCGCCACAGAGGTGGTTATATATACCCTTTTCTTGTTCACGCATCGATTAAACAATGTTCAGTTACCACGCATAAAAACACAGACTGTCCCCTTAAAAATCTTGCGTAAATTTAACGTAAATTGAAAGTGTCGTGTTAAGATTTAGATAGCGACATGAGAGTCTGAAAAACAAATATATTACACAGTTTATTTTTGCAAATTGTGATTTAAGAAGAGGTCTGTCGGTCAGCGGACAAATTTATTATAATTGGCCACTGATTGCGGTCGGCTTACATAGATGTACTACGTGTTTCAAAGAATTATTTTTTTACAATGCAAAATGGCTAATGATAAAGTTTTGAACATCCTAAATATTACTTAATAAATAGTAATTCGTAACTATCTATAGATCGTTTTAAACGGTCCTTAGATAGCTCAACTGTTTCACGTGTATTTTATATTATTGTGTATTATTTTGTACATTGCTGTCATTATTTCTATAAATAGTTTAAACAGATTAGAAAATAATTATAAAAATCCATCCTAATATTATAAATTTGAAAGAATCTCTCTTTGTCTATTTGATGTTTTGTTTGTTACCTTTTCATGACTTAACAGATCTTGATTAAATTTGGTAAACATATTGATTGTATCTTACGAAAAAACATAGCCTACTTTGATATAGGTATAACGCGTGCAAATTCGCAAGCAGCAGCATTTAATACATTTCTAAAATTCAAATCTAGATTAGGCCATCAACATGCCTCACCATTAACATCTAACAGACTCTAACTTTATGAATTTTGACAATAAAAGCACTCTGCATTACATTCTACTTGTTTATTGTTGGTAAGTCATTATATGTAAATAGTGAAGTCGTGATGATGGGTCAACAGATAGTGACGAGGCATGTTTTGCAACCATGGAATGATAATTGTTCTATGGTTCTAGTAAGTCTTTTATATCTCTAATACACTTAATATTAACCATAATTAACTTTATTCCTCTGACTTCAAGATTCAATTTTCATCACCAGCTGCCGAGAATTCTCACCAGGTTGCTGAGTGAGTTCTCAAGTCATCATCGCCTAAAGAAGTAATTCGCTGAACATAGTATATCCAAAGAGAAACAACGAACGCAGTTAATGAAAGAATTTAAGGATATGGTATTGAGTTCACCTTCACGTTAACTGTTAGTCCTAAGCACAAAGACTTGCAAGGCTTATGCATGACTTATAATGAAGAACCAATGGCCTAGTTTTTTTTTAATTACCTTTAACTTTGATGCTGTGATTTTGAGTTTAATATAGAGTTTTATTTAAAGCATTGAAAGAACTACCTCTATCACATTTTTACTCGTTACAATAACAATCTAAATCTAGTTTGAAGCTGCTGATAACAAGGTTTTGTTTATGAGTAATAACTAATATATATTCTGCGCCAGAGTGCTGTATTACGTTAGAATTGTTATCTTTTCTGTGGTCATAGCTTGCCGTGTGGGTGCTTGCGCCGGCGCGGGCGCACCTGTACTTACGATCTTTCTCGGTAAACAGACGAGAGATCCCCTCGTAGATATAACTAGATATAATATTTCATAAACGTGATCTTAAAGCTCGCTCCCATGAATTCCAAGTTTAGTGGTTTTGTTCTTAGACGCTACTGTTAGTACTGTTAGACTGATACGCTGTTTTTGGGGTTTAACTGTTGCAAGTGACACTATCTATAGTTAAACATAAGTTTTCGCTAAGTTAAACAAAGTAGCTTCCCGCTGTCTGTCCCTATGTATGCTTAGATCTTTAAAACTACGCAACTGATTTTGATGCTGATATGTATAATACATCCATAATATAGTAGCTAAACATTGATAATTTAAGAGGTTTCTATTTTGCATTTTACATTGCAAACGCTGGCCGAACCCTACGAGATAGATCAAAATAATGTACTACAGTTATGTACACCCTTAAAAGGTCTACAAAAAAATCTGCAATAGTATATGTCTTTCTCTAAGGGATAACCATTCTGTAGTATAATTAGTATCAGCATTGCACATTGCGAAGCCGGGGCGGGTCGCTAGTAATTAATATAATTAAAACTAGTACGGTCATCCAGGTACTAGTAATAATGAGATATTGTGGCAAAATAAATATGTTAAAACAAAACACGGTAATAGTACCATAGGTTACGATAGCTATTTATAAGATCCCCAAAATTTCAAATCAAAACAAATTACCTAGGTAGTCATGTATTTAGATTCTGTGGTTACCATAATCCGAGATTGATGCAACAGAAGCACAGCACATTGTATCCTCTAGCTAATTTAAAATCTTGGCTCCAGTTCAGTGATACAATTGACTAAGATTTGGCTGCTCCAGTCACAACCAGGTGCAAAGCTTATTTGGCTGCAGAACAGACAATTTGGCTGCGACGCGAGTTTGGGAGTATTTTGTTGGCAGGATAATGCGATGCTCCTTCGTCTTGCTCAAAAGATAAATTTTGATTGTATATCCTTATCACATATAGTTCT
Organism: Lampropteryx suffumata; assembly: GCA_948098915.1. NCBI lineage: Eukaryota > Metazoa > Arthropoda > Insecta > Lepidoptera > Geometridae > Lampropteryx > Lampropteryx suffumata. Next base: position 13,291,105 of record OX402557.1, on the reverse strand, counting down.
GTTGAAAGCGTAAATTTTGATAAATTAAGTGATTCTTTTTTTTTTAGTTTTATTAAGACCTTTCTATTTAACTTATGAATTCCTTCCTTTCCGTAAATAAAAATGTACTGAATTTTGACAATCGGAAGCGTAAGCTCACGCTTCGTTTCATCTCTGAATCTTAGCCTCAGACCACTCAAAGTAAGACGCTAATATTGGAATTAAGAACAAAAGTACTCAGATAATGATAGCATCAGATCATACCCATCCCTGTGTTGAAGGCACTAAATGATGCATGATTGAGTTGATCTATAGTGAGATCATGCAGAACAAATAACATGGTGACACAACTTAGGTTCTAATAGATGTAACTCTGCCTCGTATTTATAAACTTGTAATAAAAAGTAAAAACAAATCTAAACGAGTCTAAGATCACATATATCATAGAAGCCCTATGCGCCCTTGAAATCTCCCTTTTAATAAGCCCTATTTGCCTTCATAATTCAATTTAAATATATCTAAAGGTAAATTAACATTTAATTGCCGACGATTCTGCTTAAAATAATTATCTGTATAAATAGCTACGTCATTATTCAGTTGTCACCGGCGCCCGACATTGCCGGCTGATAATCTCGCTCTACATGTGCTAATTAAAGACATTCCCTTAAACAATGATCCCGGCTGTCCGCTCCTGCAACGTGAATGGCACACGGCATGCAAGCCTTTCTTACAGTCAATGACTGACTACCACTACTACCTTTGTAAAGTAGGCTTTTAAAGTCCTTACGGACATCGTTTTCTTTATCGTATCCTCTCGATTCGGAGAACATCCCACTGCGCGGTAACCATTACATTTTTTTTAACAAAAACCGGTGCTATTGCCAAGATAAGCAAGCAGTGGATTACGTTTTCTGTGATATCGTGGTGTTATACGTTGCGCGGTGGCAATTCAGTGATCTTCCAGTGATAATCGCGATCACGGGCCCACTGACGTTTCTTTTATTTTATCGCGGACGGTCCCGGGGAGATAAAACGGCAATAAATAATCTGGGCAAGACACAGGCGGTACGTGTGCCGCTGCCTTTCCATTTGTTGTATTATACGCGTAATTATGCCCTACACAACTTACGATCTTATTTATAGGAGCGTCTCAGTTGCTAGTAAAAACCTTAATCGTTAATCGGTCGTAATTATGTTAATTTATATGCTGTATTGTTTTAAATTATGGTTCGGCAGGATGCCAACATGTCAAATATAATAGGACAGTTTCGCATTCCTAACACGAGCTCTGGCATGGCACATCCTAATTTTTTACTCGCAATATAACATTTAAAATGGGGATATATATCAATTCACTGCTAAATGAAGTTATTCCAATGGTGTAACACAAAATATTCCAAGAAACCTTTGAGACGGTGGAATATCGATAACATTTACCCTAAGCAGGAGTTTCTGACGTAATCTAGCCACTATAACAGTAACTGATCATCAATATTTATTTATTTATATAACCTCTAATATAAATAAAAAAAAAAAATATTGATGAGTAGGACACATAACACCATCTGGCGCCAAACTAAGCAGACCAGACGACTGATCGAACACCTAAATACTTTTAAAAACATACCCATTATACCTTCTAACACCCAAACACAGAACAAACACCTATGTTCAACACACAATATGTTTTTATATAAGGTAATCGAACTCCCCAGCGCTCAAACGCTCAGAAGGTAGAGCTTTTACTATTTCAGCTGACAGGCCAGTATAAAGTCTAAAGTCAGTGTGTGAATTTTAATAAAGATAGATTACAGATTTAGTTCTGAGGAAGCCCAGAGTGCATTATAAAAATCTAGTGCTATTGGCACGGCACACCTTATGGTTAGATACACAAAACAAAACAAAAGATTATGCTCATCGCATCCCTACCGACGCGCCTTATTCCTGTAAATGTTACTTCTCGTTGACATTCCCGTCACGTGCTTCCTACGGGATGTGATAGGGAAGAGCTTTAAGGATAGCGTACAGACAACTACAAAAAATGTGTTTGAGAAGTTGAGGTTCATATTGTACGAGTACCTATACTATGGCATATGAGTAGAAATAGGTGTACATATATGTTAACATTTTGATAAACACGGGCTTTACTAACGTATTATTTTGTCGATGAGGGCACCGACACTATTTCGATCCATCTACAGAATCTTCATCAGGGTGAGTTTGATCCGCGGTTCGCTTGTTGACGCTCGAGGTCACGGTTCGCACTCTATCGACAAAATAGTACGTGAGTAAAGCTCGTGTTTATTAAAATATATAGTACAACTCACGAAAGTTTTGAAAGTGATATATATATGTTGTTCACAGTATGTGGAAAAATTATGAACCGAATTTTTTTAATCTGGTTGACATTCTGCTGGAGAAACCAGACAAACTAGGCCAGAAGAGGTCAATACGAATACTTAGCCAAGTACCTACACCCTATTAATCTTGACCTTGTCTGGTAAGGACTAGTAAAGGATACCAATATTTTTCAAGACATGCTTTATTTTGTATTCAGTTCGAAGGAATTTGAACACTTTACTAAGGGTATCACTAAGGGTCATATTCTAGAACCATTATTAAACTCAAATTCAGAATTATGCATACACCGGTTCTGAATGAAAAACTACATTATAATATATGCTTGCGTCTGAGGGCTAACATTTCTGGTGCTGTGGGCCAAGGCTCGTCTGAAATGTAGAAGGTTACGGGTTCGGATCAAATGTTTGTATGATCTGCAAATTTTAGTATCTAGGTTGGGTGATTTTCTATGTATAATATGTATGTATATATTAACAAAAGTATTTATATAGAATATCAGTTTTATGGTTTCCATAACACAAGCTCTGTTTACATTGGGGCTAGGGTCACCTAGTCTGCGTAAATTTTCAGTACTTATTATTAAAAAAAAAATCTGTTTGAGTATGATTCTGAAACAAGGCCCTTGGTATCCATATGTATCATTGTATTACGACATATTGGTATGCAGCCTATGCTGCCGTGTCATCTGTTTCTTCGGAACTTTTAAATTTGTGCGGGATACCGACTAGTTTCGTGAGGGGAAGTAGCTATTTTATTGGATTTAGAGTTACACGGGTGGTTTGTACGTGTTTTACGTACAAGTTTAGAATTTGGGAAAGTAAAAAATATTTGAGTCACTAGATAATTTATGGTGGGCTCGGATAAAATAGCCACATTGTGGTATATTTCTTATCTACTATGTGATAAACATATGTGTTTGTACTAAGTATCATAAGTAAGTAATAAGTATTATCATGTATATAAAAATATATAAGTACTATCTGTCCCGTTCGCGACTTCGTCCACGCATTTAAAAAAAGGCTTCGCATGCGTGGTACTTACATAAAAAGTAGCCTATGTCCGTCTCCAAGGTCCCATCTATCTCTATACTAAAATTCATTAAAATCGGTTCAGCGGTTTGGCGTGAAAACGTAACGGACAGACATAGACGGATAGACAGAGTTACTTTCACATTTAAAATATTATATATATATATGAAACATTGTGAAATATCCAGCATTATTTATATTCGAAAAAAGTATCTTTTCTTTCACTCCAATCGTCCATGTCTTAAGCTACTGTGGACCAGTCCTTAGGATTTATAAAGACGAATGCATCTTTTCACGATACAGTCTAATAAGTACACATTTAATTACAATAATAAGTACAAGTCCTCTTCTTCTTATCGTGTCTTGTTACTTGTTATTTTGACCCAGTGTGGTGAAAGGATTAAAGTGCGCCTCAGAGGGTCTTTTCTTGCACTTGACACATATCTTCGAACTTTTTAGATTCTACAACATGCCAGTTTCGTTCACCGTTTGAGAGTACTGGTTCAGCGCGCATGCATATTTAGAACAGGAAAATCTATTCGAACCCACGACCTTAAGATCGGAAAGCTACCACTAAACTGTTTTACGAACCTAAATTCACCTAGTAAGACGTTTCAAAGTGATCCTTGTGATTGTATTGAGTAAGGTATCTTTTGACTTTGACTTTGACTTGACCAACAGGGCTAAGTAAGTGAGTATAAGTACACAAAAACTCGTATTACTGATACCTTCGTTTGAGTCTGTAAAAAACTCTTGTAACGAAATCAGGTCCCTCGCGAGCCCGCGTTATGGACCAACAACTTGAAAATGTGAAACTGGCAACTGGCAAAACCAAAGCACAGAAGCGCTCAGAGGAATACTGCTGCAGTCACCCACCCAAGTACTGACGCAGAGATTGCGTAACTTCGTTCATATGTTAATAACTGATGAACCTGTCAGCTCAGTTGGTAGTAGCTCTGCCTTCTGCGCTACATTCTTCTTCTTTGTTTATGGCATGTGACATAATAATGCCAATTTTGCCAGTGTCAAGTGTTTATGTTTGCTTATGGTCAATTTGTTTAATAAAGTCTTAGTCGATGATCAATTGTCAATTTTAGACGTCACGCGGAATGGCGTCTAAAATTTTCTCGGATTCCTCGTCGTTCACATCACATTGCATCACAACACACATTTAATTCAATTCAATAAATTGTGACTACAGGACGGGTATGGACCCGTCCTGTAGTCACAATTTATTCATTAAAATTCCGCCATTATTACTGAATAAAACATGCAATAAAACGAATAAAACAATATTAAATTAGCAGAGCCGTGCTACTTCATGAAATGACAAACGAAGAATCTGCGCTACATTTGCGTGATGGTTTTTGTTCTGTCTAGGTGTCATAAAATATCATAAGCATGTATTTAACAATATTTTTGTGGTGAGCTGGCTCTTATCTGGCTCAGCGTATTAGCATTGCCATTCAACGTGGCAATGCCACCAGTGTCTTGGGAACGCAGTTCTCTGGCAGTGATAAGGATCAGTTGAGCTATCTATAGATCGTTTTAAACGGTCCTAAAATAGTGCAACTGTTTCACATGTATTTTTATACCACACCTACTGAGAAACTTGCCCGTTCCTTTTCCAAATATAACTTAGAAAGTACATGATTTCAGGCCCACTAAAATGCGGGACGGAAAAGTCTATGGAATTTCACATCTAACGCGTTTAGCGGGAGAGAAAAGTGTATAGAAGTCCATTTCTAACGTGTTATTTTTTTAATTTCTTCGTAGATCAGCCGGCAGCTATGGTTATTTTTATTATAGGTCAAACGACAAAAAGTTTTAACTCCAACTCCGCCAAATGATTTATTCCTCTTCCGATTTCCGAACAATATTTTGAAAAAAGAACCCAAGTAGGTAATAAAGGCATGCGCGCGAATTTCATCGAAATTTTAATTTGGGTTTGTTAATTTTGTTTTTATTTTTCTCGTAGATGTAGTTTAAAGCACTGAGTACCACTCGGGAGACAGTGCGATTCCTACCTCGTGTGTTTTAAGGCCCTTGGCTGCGCCTGCGTCTTCAAATGACACACTCGATAGGAATTAATAGGATAGGAATTGGGCACTTTCTCGTCTAGGTGTACAATGTATATATATTCTTGTATATTATTCTGTACATTTCTGTAATTATGTTTGTAAATATTATGTTTCTTAGTGTTCTATAGCTATTAGCACTATTAGCTTTCAGTTACTATTGATGAATTGATATTACGGATCGCTGCGATTTCTATCGGCTTCTATCGCTAGTTACAATGTGAAGTTGGTGTCAAACTATAACTTGACCAATTTACAAAGTACGATTGTGGTAGGAACCGTGATTAGCGTACTAAGCATTTAAATACATCGTATATGATTGATTGAAACAATGCCTATTGCTAATCGAAATTGATAGACATTGATGCCGATTGCTAATCGAAACTGATAGACATTGATTGTATCGAGACTTCCATAATCGCCCTTCTGGTTCCCATAATACAAGCTTTGCTTAGTTTGGCGCTAGGTGGTGTTGTGTGCAATGTCCTTATATTTTTATTTATTATTTATAATTATGCCACGAGCACTTCTAGTTAACTTCAAGTACATCGGTGCATGCGTTTTCGTTACGCTTGAATTACATATGATTGTCATTTAGAATTCATACATAAACGCCGCCATGGAACAAATCATACGAATTTATAACGAATTACTCTGTCAATCATGCCTCGACTAAATCTCTACGCCGGCTCTACGCAACCGTAAGTTATTTGGAGGCTCTATAAGGCATTGTCACTTATAATCTTATGTGAACAGTGTACATTTACAAAAACAGTATTCCACTTGCAAGTATATCTCTAAAAGGCGATGTGTGTATGTATGTATGTTCCCTATAGACTCCGAAACGGCTGAAACGATTTCGATGAAATTTTTAGGGAATTTTCAGATTAGCCTAGCGGATGATCCTGTGAAGTTTGGTAGCGGTCGGTTCAACATAACTTTTTTTTGCATCAATCAAATTTGGTATGTATATAGATTGTATCTTAGGAACGGATATAGGCTACTTTTTATGTATGTACAATGCGTGCGAACCTGCGGGCTAATGCTAGTTGTATATATACCACATAGGTAGAACAACATTGTTGCATGCTTTTTTAACCAACTTCAAAAAAAGGAGTAGGTTCTCAATTCGGTTGAATTTTTTTTCATAGTTCTGTCATGAACCGATTTAGAAAATTATTTCTTAATGTGAAAGGATATATATACTTTCCGATTTGTCTCTTAAAATGTTCATCAAAATTGGTTCAGTAGTTTGTTTTTTAAATCAAAGTAGGCGGAAGAAATATGTCTTCCAAGTAAACGAAATTTCGTATTTTTATATAAATGAAGTCGGTTTTCTTTTTAGTTTTTAAAACGTAAATATTATAATTTAAATAATTAATAAATACATATATAACACCCAGACCCGAGAGAAATATTTGCAGATCATACAAACTTCTGTCCCTCGGCGAGAATCGACCCCGCAACCTTCTGCGTCAGGCCTGCTCCACAGAGATCGTCAAAAGTGATTGTGGTTGACTTTGTCATAGCATCAAATCAAATAGCAATTATTTCTAACGTTGCATTAAATCTTGAGCACCCGTTGTACCGTAGATCGATCCACTGTAGATTGAGGGTTCAATTCTCTATATTAATATTAATTCTAATTAATATTAATTATTATATTAATTCTCTCTCAGGATAAATATTTGTGTGATAAACATAGGTGTTTTTTTCTGTGTATGGGTGGTATAATCTATCTTATGTATGTATTTAAAAATATAGTATTCTATCAGTCATCTAGTTAACATAACATAAGCTATGCTTAGTTTGGGGCTAGATGGTGTTGTGTGCATCGTACACCATTATTTATATCTTTTATTTTTTTAAATCTGTATCGGTCATCATCAGGCCTCGAATTTGTGTCTATAAGAAAATGAGTTGCTGGTTTTGCAGTATACTATGGCATTGCATCTATCTTCTAGGCCGGTGTCTTTGACGTTCAATCTTTTTAATGTTGTACCAAATCTAATACCGGATTACTCTAAAAGGCTGTTATGTAGACACGGCCTAAGGTAATTTGAAATCATGTGCGAAGCGAGGGATTAATTTATATTTAATTGCGATAATTCGTTTATGTTACTGACACCTGTAACCGGTTCATAGGTTCTCAAACATAGGTTATTTGTGTAAAAGTGTTTATTATTGTTTGTATATGTATTTCTTTAATTAATACTTTTACCACACTGTTTTGAAATAATCAGGGACACGGTAAGAAGAATAAATATCAATATGCGTCGATGCATGAAATATGCGCGACAATTTTATGCGGTAATATGTAGCATTATTCAATTCCTTAATAATAAGAAATTTTCAAAGTTACATTTTGTTTTAATTCTTAGAATTATTTTCAAAAGACAAAAACTTCGCCGCCTTCACCCGACAAAGTTAATTTCGAGAAACTAATTTGAATATTAATTCAAAATATTTGATTCACAATCACAAAGTCTCATTAACTTTAAAGTTAAGAGGGTTTGACGTGAAATATTTTCATTCCAAAACCATGTTATAGGTGCAGAAACATAGAAGTGAAACTGCTAGCTCTAGACTTATTACCAACACAAGTACATTTCTTTCTAATACCGTGTGACTAAAATAGCGGCAGACGGTATTATTTTGTTGGTGCCTGGGTTTCTTGGAGTTTCTTTTCTATAACTGTAACTGAGAGTACAAATTAATGTTGTTTATGTTACCGTAACTCAGTAATAATTACTGTAGATGGTATGTGACATCGAGTAACCGTAGAAAATAAACTTAAACCTCTAATAAAAACATGGGAAAACAATCCAGTTGATGGTGTAACCAAAACACATAAGACGGTTGTCATGAGTTTAGTTGTTTCTAAATAACTAATAAACATTTTGCAATTATAAATTAACTAAATAAACAAACATATTTGTTTAAGCTCTAGTTACTGCTTCATTTACAGCAAAATAGATTATCTATCTAAATACCGTTTAAAACGATCTATAGATAGCTCAACTTATCCAGATCACTAACACTTTTTTTGCAACTGGCATTGCAACTTTGAATGGCAATGCTTATAGGCAAGATAGGAAGCTCTTGGGTCACGCAATGTTTTACCAGACACCCTGAAAAAATTTAAAAACGCTCGTAAATTAGATCTTTTTGAAGATGTCTATGGGCATGATACGTAGTCAAAGGATGGGCATGATACGTAGTCAAAGGCGCATGCAAACATTTTGCATAATTATACAAAATACTGTAAGAAATTGTTTCGATAAAAATATATTTGTCATTTTCATTGATTTCGTTTTAAAAGCTTAAAATAATAATAAATAAATATATTTCATTTTCATTGATTTTTAGAAAGCTTAAAACAGCTCTCCGATACAAATGAAGCGATAAAACTGAATTTAAAATCTATCAAAAACCAATATCCCGTATAGCCCTGGGCCGCGCTAGAAGAATCTAAGATGTTATCGGGAGCTTAACTTTATGTGACTTATGGCACCATAAATTTAAGTACCGTTTGCTGTGACCATACTACGTCATCGACTGTTGTCCTGACTTAGATGAAGGGGCTTCTGATTAGGGCTGCGTATTCACCAGAGAATCCGAGGAAGATGTACTACGTTGAGCGAGTCTAAGAAAATGAAAAAATACTATTTGTGATTTTGTTTCTCGAGCACTCTCATCATCTTTGCACTGCTGGACACGCAGCCTAAGTTTGTGTTGAAAACTAACTCGGTAGGTACTTTTTCGCTAAGACTTGTATTCAAATGAATGAACAGTATGTCTGAGGTAAGAATAACATCATATTCAGAACAAATAAATTTATGATTGGCGAATTGTTAATGATTGGAATCTGACATTATATTATTAACTAGCTTCAGCCCGCGGCTTCGTACGCCGTTCCTAAGTTTTGTTGATCCAATCGCTACCAAACTTCACAGAATCACCCGCTAGGCAAATCTGAAGATTTCAAAAAAATATATATCGAAATTGGTCTAGCCGTTTCGGAGTCTATTGAGAACATACATACACACATCGCCTTTTAGTGATATAGATAGATAGATAGATACAGGAAGATAGACAGATATAGATAGATATAGACAGCGAACGAATTTATTTAAATAATAATAATAATAATAATAATAAATTCATTTATTTCAGATAACTTAAGATCCATAAAGTGTTAGTAATACTTACTCTAGGTGTTAGTAATATTGTTATCTAAGGTTGACATAAAAATTAAATAGAAGTGGGAGTAAGGCAAGGGCCACTCACACTGTGATCAAGCTAAAACGGAATAGTTTCCTATGCCATCATAACTCGACTACATTGCCTGAAAAAAGGACCGTCCCACTTATCCACTATAGTATTTAGTATACTGTTGGTGGCTCCGCGTATTCTGTGTAACAGGGACGCGACTTTTTTGCGCATGCAGGCATGGAAACCGTCAGCGCGTGCTTCTGCAAACATACCGGATGCGCTACAGAATCGCGGAAGCCCCAACAATATCCTAAATGCATTATTATATTGGACACGAAGGGCGTTGAACGCTTTTTGAGTATATGAGGACCACAGGCTGCTCGTGTAGAATGTTTGACAATATGATTTGAACAGTGTAATTTTAGCTTCATTTGAACAACGAGCAAACCTACGAACCAACATATTAGCTCTTACGGTCAACGCCCTTCGCTCCCTCTCCATATCCAATTCATCATTTAGGCTTTCGGTAACAATGTGGCCAAGATATTTAAAGTGTCTGACCCGTTCCAAGGGAACTCCATTAAGTAACACGGGAGGTATACTTTTAGTGTGTTTTCCCTTAGTTTCGAAAACCATGTATTTACTTTTTTGAACATAATATTGCAGGCCATGTCTATTTGCATATGTTTCGCACAGCGAAAGTAGTTTTCGAAGTGCACTGATAGATGGTGCCAGCAGCACCATATCATCCGCATAACTAATATTGTTGATACAAGTACCGTCTACATAGCATCCAAAAGGTTGTCTGCTGAGACCATCCATCAGCTCATTCACATACAAATTAAAGAGGTGTGGAGAAGACACCCCCCCCTGTCTTACTCCACACTGAAGACCATATGCGTTAGATAGCGTCCCTGACCATTTAACATGGTTTATCTGATTACTATACCAGTACTCAAAAACAGAACATATTTCTTTGGGCAGGGTGGTTTCACGAAGCTTTCGCCACAGTATATTGTAACATACTGTGTCGAAGGCTCGCGAAAGATCCAGAAAACAAGCAAAGACCGGCGTCCTTCTATCCACATAATACCTTGCTGTGTACTTTAAACCTAATATAGCACTCTCGGTGGACAATCCAGGCCTAAACCCGAACTGTCCATCGTGAAGTTGTAAATGCTTGGCCAGTTGTTTATCCAGAAGCCGGTCTAGTACTTTGGATGTGATAGTAGCCAAAGAAATCGGCCTATAATTATCCTTATCAGAAACATCGCCCGTTCTATTTTTAACCACTGGCACCACAATAGTTTTCATAAAATCACTAGGCAAATATGAATGACTTATACAAAGAGAGTAAAACATGGACAAAATCCTTGACAAATGCGGGCCAGCAAACTGAAGGTGCTCGATGCTGAGCCCATCATGGCCAGGCGATTTACCCCTGCTCATGTGTTGTATTACCTCTCTAACTTCCTTAAAGAAATGCTACATTAAATCATTACCTGCGAGATAGTGTAAAGCAAGCAAAGAATTTAATGATGTCATAATCTACAAGAATAGGTACCATTTGTCAAGCCGAGCTAAAAAAAAAACCAATATCGATATAAGCCAGAGGTCTTATTCTAAACGATAAATGTATTTAAATTCCATAATCACTTGCAACCTAAGGACGGTGCGCCAGGCATAAGCATAAAACCGTAAAGACAGTCCCATAGTCTCGAACGTTTAAAGTCGACAGATGAGATGTCAGCAGAAAATTGGATTTCGTAAAATAAATATGTCGCATTCGCTTTGAATTAACTACACACTCTCGAAATCCAATCCTATACGATGAAACACAGAGTTTGGTTTCGAAAAAACGTATCGAAGAACTCGAGGGAAGTTAATTCTAAGTGCGACTTTGTGCACAAAGATTATTGTCCACTATGTTGAAGATGATTTCCTTTTTGCGAAAGAATCTTTATTTGCTCGATGCAGGCGTGAAGATTAATTTTTCAACAGTGCCTTGTTACATTTTGAGTGACACTTGCCAGTTTTGAATTTTTAATTTAAACGTGGCTCCAAATTAAGATGAAACGTTTTAATCCTTTTGTTAACTTTTGTTCGAGTGGTAATCCTGTAAACCTGTGTCTTTGATGGGCCATTGTACTCAGTTTTGGCGTAAATTGATTTTAATCCTCGACTTTCGTCCTCCATTCACTTTTACATTTGTCACCTAATCTGTTTTGTCTGGATTTAGAGTTTTGGCTCATATTCTTGTAATTAATTCTAAAACGTTTTCATTTATTTTATTTCAACCTGTAATTATATCTTTTAATTGTACAAAATTGACTAAATACCTTAATGATAATTTTGAAGGTAATTTTTAACAGAGTACTTGATGTAAAGTACCTATAAAATTATCAAATTAAGAAGGCTTTTGTCTTATCTTAGCAATCCCTGTTTCATTGAAAACATTCAATACATTTCGATTACTCTTACAATGCATTAAAATGTGTTAATTTGTATTATCACACACCGTCATTCTTCGCGTGTGGTCTGTATTTCGCATCATATTGACGATGCCTTTAGAACTGTCTTATTGGCTTTAGTAACCATCTGTTAAGTGACGAGAGAAACCATTGCACCAATAAAGTTTTTGTATTTTATGAGGCAGCTTTGGCAATGGCTCCATCGAAACCTAATGACTAGGTATTCAACCAGGACCGATATCCTTATAATATGCCTTGCTTATATCATAGGCCGACGGATACTAAAGGTTAGGTTTATATACAAATGATGATTGTGTTCGATCCTAGCATAAGTGCTTAGTACAAAAAAGACAAACGATTTTCAAAGCTGACTCAAGTTTATAGGCTCTATCAGAACAAACTGTGAAGATACCGCAGTTAAACACCCACATTGAAATGACCTTCCCGAATTTATGGATTCCGAACTATGGATCTCGTAACTCCAAAACCTGTTAACGATAATAACTTATACCGTAATCATCCGTTTATTTATCTACTATCATAATAAATAGAATATTAAAACGCATACACAAATGACGTAAACGAGAAATTGAAATGTTCTCGAAGCAACACGCAAAACAAACGTTGTAAAGGCATAAATTTAATGCTTAATGCATCGCCTTCTCTCTTAATCTTATTGAAATTCGTTCGTTAACTGTATAAAATCGTCTTTTTATTGAGTCGCCTGATTTATTTGACAGGCCGTACACGTGGACAAGACCAATAAATGTTTCATCTTGGGTCTGGCCCTTGTTTAAAAAGGCACAATCGATAAAGATAATTTTAAGTTTAAGACCTGAGTTGAGAAGTACTTAATACGTTCCACTTCAGTTTAGTAAATACTTATTTTATAACATGTGAGCCTTATTTTATAAGGCCGCCCAAAGGCCTCATGGAAGAATACTCTATTTAATAATATATGTTTACTAATATTTACCAATATTTTTACAAAGTTCCTTATCGCACAGTACAGACTTGGCGGATAGGGGCTAGGCGAAAAAAAGTATAAGGCTTTTCTGTCACGAATTTCCGTCACACTTTAGTGTAGACGGTTATCCATAGGATGACACGAATGAATTAATCAGACGAACGAATAAACGAATGAATTAGATGAATTGAATTGACAATAAACTGTTTATTTTCACAATACCCTTATTTTCACAATGCCTATGTTATCAAAGAATCAATTCCATACCTACTCTTATTGCGATACATGAGCTGCTTGTCATTGAAAGTTCCACTGGGTATCTTCAAAGACCATGGCCTGATCAACTGACAAGTATGCATAATGTAATTACCTGAAATCACTAAAACAATGCTTTAATTGCTGCACTCGAGTTGTTTGTCGTTGAAGAGTTCTGTGGTGTATCTTCTAAATCCATTGTCAAGTCAGTTGACCACTAAAATGTACCAAAATAAAATTCCCTCACAAATTTTTCCATTTTTTCGGAGGTATAGTATAAAAAAATAATCATAAAAATCGACTAATCATTAGTGGAGATATCATGTAACATATTATATAGAAAAAATACAGCCGAATGGAGAACTTCCGTCTATTCTTGGTAGGTACTTAACATATTTATTCACAGAAAATAATTACAGTCATGTACAGAAGAATATTTACAATTTTATTTAATACATGTGAAACAGTTGGTCTATCTAAGGACCGCTTAAAAATATCTATAGATAGCTCAACTGATCAAGATCACTGCCAAAGGGCAGCGTTCCCAAGGCGCTGATGGCATTGGCACGTTGAATGGCAATGCTAATACCAATGTACTTATTCTGCTTTTTACTACACTTAAATAAAGTCGACCGAGTAAATTGACATATCGATTATCATTTTTCCATCTAAATTTACGACTCGATCGCGAAGAAAGACATCGCTGTACAAAAGCTTACCGACTTCCGTCTATTATAATGTATCGATTACTAATTGTAGCGATAACGATATTGCAAAGTAGTGCTATGAATAAAATATAAGATGATTCAAAGTACAGTAAGTTACTTGTACTTACCCAGTAACAATTTATAGAACTAAATACATTATATATGCTGACGTCGTACAAGTATTATGGTAATACGCAACGGAAATATCGTAGGCTTGGCTTATTTATAGAGCCTACATGTGTCATTCTAACAAAAACCTAAAGATTACGCTATTGACATACTTACCCTCGGAGCGTAGCTGGCCCTATTTAAACCAGAGGACTTAGACAAGATTCATTTTCTGTTGGCGTTCACGTCTCTGGAAAGATTAAGTTATATGGAAATGACACTAGCTTCTTATGAGAGCGTGACGACTGTCCTGTCAGCGCAGTTGATAGTAGCTCTGCCTTCTGCGCTATAGGTTGGAGGTTCGATTCCCTGGACAAACATTTGTGTGATGAACATAGGGTTCTTTTCGGTGTTTGAGTGTTCTAAACAAATAAATAATGCCGGATATTTTACGCAGATGACGCAGACGCAGGGGCTAGATGCTAGATCTAGCCCGTGTCTGTCATCTGAAAATGTTTGTGTGATCTCGACAAACACTTGCAGATCATACTAACATATTTCAAGCGATGGGAATCGAACCCGCAACGCAACTTTTACGTCTCAGACAAGCCTTGTGCAGCGCTACAAATGGCGTCATAAGTACAAAGTATCAAAAGTATGCAATTTAAAATATACAAGTATTCTAACAGTCATCTGGTCGACATAATACAAGGTATGCTTAGTTTGGGGCTAAATGGTGTTGTTTGCTATGTCTAGCAATGTTTAATTATTATTACTAGCTGGCGAGACATACGTTGTCCTGTCATAACTATGAATATTGAATTAGAATTAATTAATTTAAAAAAGATACAAAATTTAACTGTCTTACGACTGACAATTATGTCAAACGCCATAAGGTTACATTAGAAAAGTTTATATTGTCATAAGTGCTAAGGTTACATTAGAAATGTTAATATCGTCGTTATGTTTTATTAAATTTTCTAATTCTCCACGCAATGCTTATGTTTTTCTTTCATAAGAACCTTCTGGCAATAACAGACACAACAAAAAGAGAATTAACGAAATCACTCTAGCCGCTCACGCGTGATGCTGTGACCAAGGGAAAGAGGTATTCATTTTAATATATATAGATTACTATGTACTGTTATCATATCTATATAATTTGATCTTTCCGCAAATGCGTTACCTTGAAGAAAAACTTAGCGTGAGGTATTTGTCTAGACTCCCTGATTAGGTAGTATGAGCTAAGAACTTCGACCTAGGCTTCGAGCGCGTATGAACTTTGACATACATGCATCTTATGGGGTCAGATTTATGGAGTTAATAGGTAGTCTAACAATGATAATCCAGACTATATACTACATACTAAAGTAGGTAAATAACGGTAAATATATAACTAAATATGTAGATATTACTAAATACATACCCCTACTTATAAGTTTTGTAAGCACATTCAATTTTGTAAGTACCTAAGTTAGTGTTGAGTAGTTTTTTCTTAGGATTGTTAATACTTATTTAACTTACGGGTTTCCTAAATTACATGCTTGTTCATTACAGCAAGTACGGTGGAAAGGAGTAACAAAAATAGTCACTAGATTTAAAATATTATTAGGACGAGTTTCTTTTCAATTGTTTCTATGTATAATATTTACATAAATAAATTAAACAAGTATATATATATATCATATTATTACTATTATTATCGCCGTCATTTATGAACAGATTTGAGATTTCTTATATACTTTCCGATTGATCCCATAGAAATTTCATCAAGATAGATTCAGTAGTTTGAATTTTATATCAATAAAGCTGGAAAAAATATGTCATCCAAATAAACAATTTTGTTTAATTTTTAAATAAATGAAGTCGGTTTCTTTTAAGTTTTTAAAACATAATAACCTACATAGTTGTACCTAGTACCACACAGGCAATCAAAGACACAGCAGTAATACTGTAACTCATCGCGATAGAACTTGATGTATTCTACTGTATACGATTGTCTATGAATAGGGTTCGTTGTCGATGTGTCACACGGTGCTACGGAACCGCGGCGGAACTTGCGGTATGCCAGTGGAAGGAAACGGAAACCCGCGGCCGTTTGCAGACGATACCGTTTCTGTTGAGTTATGTTAAGTCCGTTGACTTTGTTTGGTTTATTTTTTATCATTTGGTTAATTATTTGGTTTTGGAGTTTTCTTTTAAACTGTCTTTTTCATTTTATATTCCTTATATTCTTTAGTATACAGACCAAAACAAATAGAGAAAACAATCAAAGGTGAGCTGAGTTTTCTTCCAGCAAACCTTTGAGGAAAGTTGTGAATAGAGTGGAAAAACATTAAATAGATGGATAAATATTTAGTACTATTCCGCCAATCTATTCCCAATGAGTTACCTCAAAAAGAAATTCGACACGTGTTTCGCCTCTCCACGAGGTATCCTTAGGAACACTGCTCTGCAGACTTGTTGCTTCGACAAACGTCAAGTTGAGACAGTCTCTATACTTGTTCATACATACCTTATAATACTTTATAACACCTAGACACAAAGAAGATCTATGTTCACATAAATGCTTGTCTAGGGAAAAATAAGTGTTAATTCGAATCCGTCATGCTATTTAACCGACATCAAAAAAGGAGAAGATTCTCAATTCGTTTTTTTGTTTGTTACCTCGTAAACCGACATCCAAAACGGAGGATATTCTCAATTGTTTTTTTTTTATGTTTGTTACCTCGTAACTCCGTCGTCGTTTATAACAGATTTAAAAAAAAATCAATTTTTTTCTTATTGGACCTATAGAATTTTAATTAAAATCGGTTTTGTAGTTTGGTTTTTATATAAAAGAAGCTGGAAAAAGTATGTCATCCAAGTAAACGAAATTACGTATTTCGTTTTCCTGTGACTTTCCAGTAGTTTTGGAATTTCGAAAAATTATAATGTACTAAAAAACCTATTTTTTTTTACCGACTTCAAAAAAAGTAAGTAGCTTCTCAATTCGGATGTATATTTTTAATAATCAATGAAGACGGTTTTCTTTTTAGTTTTTCAATCGTAATTATTTGTTAAGTATGTACATCCATTGGATGTTTAAACGCGTACTACCTGTATAATACGTTACAGTTCGATATAGCATACCAATGAAAACGAAAGATACATTGCTTTCGCCGACCTTGGTTGTTATTGTCCGAGGCTATCTAAAAACAATTGTGTTGTAATAACTACTATGAACAATCAAAACGTAATTACTCAATACGTATACAGCGTGTGTTAGATTTGATTCATGAATCGGACGAATCATCGTAATAAGTCTATGGCATCCGCTGTGGCGCAATGGGCTAAGGTCCGACTGGGATTCCGCCTCGGGACAAACGTTTGTATGATCTGCAAGTATTTGTCACGGTTCTGGGTGTTTTTATGTATAATTAGATAAGTATATATGTACAAACAAAACGTATATAAGTAGTATATCAGTCATGTAGTACCTATAACACAAGCTCTGCTTACTTGGGGCCAGTTGATGCTGTGTGAAATTTCCGGGATTAATATTATTATAATTATATATTCTAATGAGACGTCAGAGAAATCTCACGTACGTTTTTGCTTTAGATTATTGTTTGATGAAAGCGAATTTAATATAAATGACTATATTATTGCTATGCATGGCAACATGTTGCTCTGCCCTTAGACAGTTAACTGACAGATTTGAAATTTATAAACTACTGTATTTGTTTTTCGTAGTTAAGCTAGTTATAAGATGGATCATACGAAAAAGCGCTAGGACCAGGACGAGTTTCTTGCCAGTTTTTCTCGCGCTTGGCTTAGGAGGAATTGGTACCTAAATTGACCTAGTATGTAAGACGTTTCAAAGTGATCCTTGTGATCTTAACATGGTGACCAAAAAACAACCAGAGACATGATAAACAAAGTCAAAGTCAAAAAACTTTAATTCAATTTGTATTCATTTTTGACTTTGACTAGTCTCTGGTTGTTTTTTGGTCACCATGTTACGATCAATGATCCGATCGAAAAATGGCACATGGATCAATGGAGAAGGAGTTGTAAAATATTTTTTTGGTTAATTCATAATGTACTTTTTATAGACTTGACAGTCTGTCTACCTTAATAAGAGTTAATTCGTTAGTTCTTAATTTCCTTTTAGTATAAATTGACTTTATCAAATCTGTATAATACTAGGTGACCAAGTAAACTTCATACTACCATATTCAAAAGAAGAAAACAAAAAAAGAATTATTTAAATCGGTCGAGCCATTTTCGAATTTTTGCGAGATTAACGCACGACAATAGATTTGATGTAGGTAGAGAAGATTAGGATTAGGTCTATATGTATATGGAGCGACTTAAGTAACCATTAATGACTGCCACGCTGCCTGAATAATGAAACGCCACTTCAATTCGAGGTCCACTTAAAGCCGCACTCAAAGTCATTAATGGTTGGTTAAGGCGCTCCTTAAGGCAACTCCCTGATCAAATAATCTTCACACTTATTCACAGTCCTCAAATCGCGATTTTTTTTGATTTTGATTCAGTAGTTTGAATTTTATATCAATAAAGCTGGAAAAAATATGTCATCCAAATAAACAATTTTGTTTAATTTTTAAATAAATGAAGTCGGTTTCTTTTAAGTTTTTAAAACATAATAACCTACATAGTTGTACCTAGTACCACACAGGCAATCAAAGACACAGCAGTAATACTGTAACTCATCGCGATAGAACTTGATGTATTCTACTGTATACGATTGTCTATGAATAGGGTTCGTTGTCGATGTGTCACACGGTGCTACGGAACCGCGGCGGAACTTGCGGTATGCCAGTGGAAGGAAACGGAAACCCGCGGCCGTTTGCAGACGATACCGTTTCTGTTGAGTTATGTTAAGTCCGTTGACTTTGTTTGGTTTATTTTTTATCATTTGGTTAATTATTTGGTTTTGGAGTTTTCTTTTAAACTGTCTTTTTCATTTTATATTCCTTATATTCTTTAGTATACAGACCAAAACAAATAGAGAAAACAATCAAAGGTGAGCTGAGTTTTCTTCCAGCAAACCTTTGAGGAAAGTTGTGAATAGAGTGGAAAAACATTAAATAGATGGATAAATATTTAGTACTATTCCGCCAATCTATTCCCAATGAGTTACCTCAAAAAGAAATTCGACACGTGTTTCGCCTCTCCACGAGGTATCCTTAGGAACACTGCTCTGCAGACTTGTTGCTTCGACAAACGTCAAGTTGAGACAGTCTCTATACTTGTTCATACATACCTTATAATACTTTATAACACCTAGACACAAAGAAGATCTATGTTCACATAAATGCTTGTCTAGGGAAAAATAAGTGTTAATTCGAATCCGTCATGCTATTTAACCGACATCAAAAAAGGAGAAGATTCTCAATTCGTTTTTTTGTTTGTTACCTCGTAAACCGACATCCAAAACGGAGGATATTCTCAATTGTTTTTTTTTTATGTTTGTTACCTCGTAACTCCGTCGTCGTTTATAACAGATTTAAAAAAAAATCAATTTTTTTCTTATTGGACCTATAGAATTTTAATTAAAATCGGTTAATTAAGTTTGGTTTTTATATAAAAAAAGCTGGAAAAAGTATGTCATCCAAGTAAACGAAATTACGTATTTTGTTTTCCTGTGACTTTCCAGTAGTTTTAGAATTTCGAAAAATTATAATGTACTAAAAAACCTATTTTTTTTAACCGACTTCAAAAAAAGTAGTAGCTTCTCAATTCGGATGTATATTTTTAATAATCAATGAAGACGGTTTTCTTTTTAGTTTTTCAATCGTAATTATTTGTTAAGTATGTACATCCATTGGATGTTTAAACGCGTACCTGTATAATACGTTACAGTTCGATATAGCATACCAATGAAAACGAAAGATACATTGCTTTCGCCGACCTTGGTTGTTATTGTCCGAGGCTATCTAAAAACAATTGTGTTGTAATAACTACTATGAACAATCAAAACGTAATTACTCAATACGTAGGTATACAGCGTGTGTTAGATTTGATTCATGAATCGGACGAATCATCGTATTAAGTCTATGGCATCCGCTGTGGCGCAATGGGCTAAGGTCCGACTGGGATTCCGCCGCGGGACAAACGTTTGTATGATCTGCAAGTATTTGTCACGGTTCTGGGTGTTTCTATGTATAATTAGATAAGTATATATGTACAAACAAAAGGTATATAAGTAGTATATCAGTCATGTAGTACCTATAACATAAGCTCTGCTTACTTGGGGCCAGTTGATGCTGTGTGAAATTTCCAGGATTAATATTATTATAATTATATATTCTAATGAGACGTCAGAGAAATCTCACGTACGTTTTTGCTTTAGATTATTGTTTGATGAAAGCGAATTTAATGTAAATGACTATATTATTGCTATGCATGGCAACATGTTGCTCTGCCCTTAGACAGATAACTGACAAATTTGAAATTTATAAACTACTGTATTTGTTTTTCGTAGTTAAGCTAGTTATAAGATGGATTATACGAAAAAGCGCTAGGACCAGGACGAGTTTCTTGCCAGTTTTTCTCGCGCTTGGCCTAGGAGGAATTGGTACCTAAATTCACCTAGTATGTAAGACGTTTCAAAGTGATCCATGTGATCTTAACATGGTGACCAAAAAACAACCAGAGACATGATAAACAAAGTCAAAGTCAAAAAACTTTAATTCAATTTGTATTAATTTTTGACTTTGACTTTGTTTATCAAGTCTCTGGTTGTTTTTTGGTCACCATGTTACGATCAATGATCCGATCGAAAAATGGCACATGGATCAATGGAGAAAGAGTTGTAAAATATTTTTTTGGTTAATTCATAATGTACTTTTTATAGACTTGACAGTCTGTCTACCTTAATAAGAGTTAATAGTTCTTAATTTCCATTTAGTATAAATTGACTTTATCAAATCTGTATAATACTAGGTGACCAAGTAAACTTCATACTACGACGAAGAAAACAAAAAAAGAATTATTTAAATCGGTCAAGCTATTTTCGAATTTTTGCGAGATTAACGCACGACAATAGATTTGTATATGTAGGTAGAGAAGATTAGGATTAGGTCTATATGTATATGGAGCGACTTAAGTAACCATTAATGACTGCCACGCTGCCTGAATAATGAAACGCCACTTCAATTCGAGGTCTACTTAAAGCCGCACTCAAAGTCATTAATGGTTGGTTAAGACGCTCCTTAAGGCAACTCCCTGATCAAATAATCTTCACACTTATTCACAGTCCTCAAATCGCGATTTTTTTATCAGAAAACATTCAAAATAGGGATTCTGCGCAAAGTTTAATGGGTAAGGTTTTAATTAGCTTACTTTCCGCCTATTCAACTTTAGAAGATGATAAATTATTGATTATATAATATATAGACTTTATTTCGTATATAAATTATAAAAATATGAATTACTCTGAAAAAAAACAAGAAAGTAGAAGGCAGGATATTGAAAATGCATACCATATATCTTTTATAACTTTATTTATAACCGACTTCATCAAAAATGAGGAGGTTCAGAATTCGTCGGAATCTTCTTTTTTTATTTGGTTTTTTTATGTATGTCCATTTTAATTAACGAGCAGATCGCCACTAAATGCGGGTAACTAAATTGTATTGTTTTCCAGATTTATACAAAAGTATATAAAGTATTGACATTGTAAAGACGTTTCTGTAATTTTTCCCATAAAATATTGAACGGGAACGAGTGAGTTTCTCAAATGCTTAAATGGCGATTCCGTATCCGGATAGCAGCGTACATTATAGTTACTTAAGACGCTTCTTAGTGTAGATTTTCATTGTCATATCAATATCAATCTGTAGTTGGAATGACACCGTTAATGACTCTGAGCGTGGCAGCGAGACAATAATAATTTCGAATATTTATTTCAGTCACACACATACTTTTCTACAATAACCTCTGGTGACCAAGAAAGTAGCAGCAGAAGAAAAACAAACCATAGTAAATGTCAAACACCCTGTATATTAATTGTAATGACCAGTATCAAGCTAGTATTATTTTATTACATTAGTGCAAACGCCTCGGGCATGCACGAGCTGATCCCTTCGATTTCGCAATATCCTGCATCACAGAGGCTTTTATCACTCTACGTTTTACTCTACTCTATTCAACGATTATTTATTATGAAATATAATTAAGCTTTAAAAACTAAAAAGACAACCGACTTCATGTACATAATATATAAAAAATGTCATCGATGTATAAAATTTTTCGATAAATTTTTCAACCGTTTTCGATAAAATAGAAATATGACCACTTGTAAGTGGTCCCTTTAAAACAAAAAATAATATTCCATATCGGTTCAGGCGTCTTTGAGTAATGGGTGAAAATGTATTAAAAAAAAAGTAAAAATAAAATATTGAGACGAATTGAAAACCTCCTTTTTTGAAGTCGGTTAAAAATGGGGATGGACATAAATGTTACTTCTTTTTGCCATTATCGGGGTGCTACCACTAAGCAACGAACTACACACAATATTGTTTTTTTATTCTTAATAAGCTGTTTTTTAGCGTAAGAAACCAACCCGCTAACCATCAAACTTTTACAAAGAAAGAATCGGTCAAGCGCGTGTGACCATGCATTGCGAAGGCTTCCACTGTCTGGCAGTTGACTGGCCTGTCAGATTAGTTGGTAGTAGCTTTGCCTTCTGCGCTGTAGGTTGAGGGTTCGATTCCCTCCCAGGATAATCATTCGTGTGATGAACACATATGACTGTTCTGTATCTCGGTGTTATAAAGTATCAGGTACATATTTAAAAAATATTTAAGTATTCTTTTAGTCATCTGTTCACCATAATACAAGCTATGCTTAGTATGGGGCTGGATGGTGTAGTTTGCATTGTGCAAAAAATATTTTAATTATAAAAAAAATGTAAAGGCTTCCGCTGTCAGTTATGATAATAATGAGTAATGGTTTGTTAACCAGTTAGTTATATAAAAAAAAACCCGGCCAAGTGCGAGTCGGACTCGCGCACCGAGGGTTCCGTACAAACCTGTAAGTTTATAAGTAAAAGTTCACCCATCACGACAATCGAGTCATAGTTATGGTATTTTTATTGCAAAATCAAATCCATAACATGACAATATTTATTAAAAATATTATTTATATGATGTAACTAAAAATTTACGGTTTTCGCAATTTTTCCTTTATCTGTGCTATAAGACGTTGCTTAGTACCAAATTTTAAGGTTCTGAGTTCACGGGAGTACGCTGTAGGTTTTGATTCCCTTGCGAGTGTCGAAAATTTGCGGCATAAACGGCTGTATCTTTTGATTGCGTTGGCTTAGAAGTTTTATTTTTTCACAGCTTTAAGGGACAATAGACCTTAATATTTGATAAAAATTTCAGCTTGATATCTCCACGCGTTCCTGAGAAAAAGGGTCTTGACAGACAGACAGACGGACAGACGGACGGACGGACGGACGGACGGACAACAAAGTGATCCTATAAGGGTTCAGTTTCCTTTCGAGGTACGGAAACCTATAAATCAACCAAAATGGAATTTATATAAAGTCGGTTTTCTTTTTGAGTTTTTAAAACGTAATTATATTAATTACTGTTTCACACTGATAATACATACACGTTCGTTAAAAACTTTTAACGCTACGTGAATGTGAATCGTGACTGGAAATAGAGCAACGCTTTGCAGAGTTGAAAAAGTTTCTGACTAAAATTGAATTTAGTTGGAGATTGTTTCGATGCTACATTGTACCGAGCTAAATGCTAAATGCTGTTATAAGTAACATTGCTAATGGTTTGTATTTGTATTTCACCAGCTGACGTACGCGATAGTATTACGCAAAGTAATATTAAACTTAAACTAAAATTTTACTTTCAAAACTTTTGTAAGTTGTACTATACATTTGTAGCGGACTTCAAAAAAGGCGGAGGTTCTCAATTCATCGGCTATTTTTTTTTATGATACGTCACCTGCAGTGCGAGCCGTGAACTCGAGGCTGCAACTCACGAACCGCAGATCAAACTCACCCTGATGAAGATTCTCTAGATCAATCGAAACAGTGTCGGTGCCTCATCGACAAAATAATATGTGAGTAAAACCCATGTCTATCAAAATGTATAAAACTAAAGTCATATTTTTTGCTATTTGATAAAAATACTAAGAACTTACCTACCTACTTTCCTACTTTACCTATCAAATATATTTACTGTGTGAAATGTACTTAACCAGCTCCAGTTTTTTACATTAGTTAGTTCATAATTGGGTCAAGTTACGTCAGGTAGATGTTGTTTTTTGTACCTAACTACTTGCCTAAGTAGTAGGTAGATACTTACGCTAGTTTTAATATATTGTGTAAACTTCTTGTAGCATTTACATTACAAACCTTTGTAATTTTTTGTTCTATATTTACCTATTTTATGGAAACTTTTTTAATCTATCTTCTGTCTATAGTTATATAAAAAAAAAGTCGTGTTAGTTACACTACTTATAACTCGAGAACCGCTGGACAGATTTGGATGAAACTTAAAGTCAATATAGTTAGTAACTTGGATTAGGATATAGGCTATTTTTCATCCCGGAACAGCAACGGGAATGGGAACGTAAACGGGGCGGGCGAAGCCGCGGGTGGCCGCTAGCGCCATCTATAAATATTTATCCGTAACTTTGTTAATCTCTGTAATTATTATAATAATTTGAATAGCTATCTTTTTTTAATAGCGATATTAGTACTTTAATGTTTTTTGTGAAGTTGTAACCGCCCAACGAAGTGGGCACGGGTCAGCTAGTATAATATAAAAACAAATGTTACGTGTTGATGATTTTATTATTCTTGATTAATCTTATCCAATTATCTTCATAGCTTCGAAAACTTTTTGCCACTTGGCAACACTTGTCTTTGAACATTTCAGGTTCTATAAACACCGGTTTCATCACAATGTTTTCTTCTAGCGTTCAACCTTTACTTCTGCTTTATAAAGACTTACAACTTGCCCTGACATCGCAGAAGTGCAATTTATGGATGTAATTTTATTTTAAAACATAGTTCAGGTCCAATTCAGGTCCAACAAAATTATCAATTTTGGTATTTTTAGTTGGCAAGTTTAAAAAGATTTATCATAACTGCAGTCATTACAAATTTATATACAAGATTTTGATATTCACGGGATTTACTCACTTATTATTTTGGCAAATAAATAAATAATAAATAATCTCAGACATTTCACACATCATGATCTGGCCCCAAAGTCAGCAGAGCTTGTGTTTTGGGATCTACATGACTGATATACTACGTATACACTCTTTTTTTGTAAACACATACATACTATACATGAAAACACCCGACCCGAGACAAATACTTGCAGATCATTCAAACATTTGTCTCGCGGCGAGAATCGAACCCGCAACCTTCTGCGTCTCAGCCAGACCTTATGCCACTGCGCCACAGAGGTTGTCAGATGGAGGTACCTACACGGTTTCGATTCATCTAGAAAATCTTTATCAGGGTTAGTTTGATCCGCGGTCCGTGAGTTGCCGCTCGAGTTTACGGTTCGCATTGAAAAGTTTTGAAAGTGAAAACATATACAATAGTTTATGTATAATCAATTGTTTCCGCAGCGCACGCCAAATAATTTATTTTATAGGACTGTCACATATAACTAAGTTTCGTTTCGTTAAATTGCAATTTTTACAGGGATATCTATTTTTAAATAAATTACAGCTCATAATACTCACTGATAATGTTGCTTTCTGTAGGTAAAATAATATTTTAAATCGGTTTAGCAGAGTTTGAGTTTATCCATTAAATAAAAAAAACATGTGTGTCTCGGGACGCCCGACAGGAGTGATAACTTAACTAATTTAACTAGCGCTGTGGGTTAGAGTGAGAGAGAAGGAGCATGCCTACCGCTGCCGTATACGTGAAAGAAAGGGAAGCTAGGCAGACTGGCGCCGTAACGCGTTACGTAACGAAACGGTTATCCTCCCATAAGAAGTTATCTTCAAAAAATATCTATTTATAATATTAGTTTAGCAATTTAAACAAACAGCAATACAAATGTTGATTCAGAAACTAAAAAGAACTAGATAATTATAAAAACCAAGTCGACCAGAAAAAGTAATATTCCCATCATTAAAATAGCATTGTTTGACGCCACCCTCAAAGCTCAAACAGATCGCAGGTGTCGCCGCGGAATCGACATAATGAAGTGAGTTCAAAGCGAGTTGGTGTCGAGAGAGTGCACGGCTGAGTGAACTGTCCGGGACAATTTGACCGACGAGACGGAAATACCGGCCAAAGGAATTGCACCAAACAGGGGGAGCAAATACGATCGACAGTAAATGTCATTTTGTTTTAGAACTTGGTATGGTAATGTCAGCATCAGAAGTGAAACGTCATTAATGTCTTTGTAGAAACTTGTAGACGACTCAAGAAATAGTGATAATTAGGTTTTAAAGCCATGCCTGAGCGCTGGCTCAGGATACAACAGAGGCTTAATAAACTCATTAACAAGGGTTGGCTGAGTGGCCATACAAACTGAATTTGTTATGTACAATACTTTAATAACAATTAAATATTAGTTGAGCTATCTATAGATCATCTTAAATGGTATTTAGATAGCTCAACTATTTCACATGTATTTTAAACTAGCTTTTGTCCGCGGCTTCGCACGCATAGTACATACATAAAAAGTAGCCTTTGTCCGTTCCATTAAAAAAAAGCTCTTTTGATCTGATCGCTACCAAACTTCACAGGGTCACCCGATAAGCAAATCTGAATATTTCCTAAAAAAATCATTGAAATCGGTCCAGCCATTTCAGAGTCTATAGGGAACAAACATACATACACACATCGTCTTTTATATATAAGTATATAGATTATTCTGTACATTTTATAATTAGTTTATAATTAAACATTGGAATCTCAGTAACATGAGCTTTTATAAATTCGGTACAGTCTTCTCATGTCGGAATAAAAGAGATCTTGAATTACATATTTTTGAAAGCATGGATAGAAAATCATAAATCTTTTTGACATGAAAACAAAACAGAGGGTTCTCAAAGGCAGTTCTTTATAAAACCTCAAGGGATTGCGCAAAGTGTAGCGATATCACCTAATTTTCTCCGAACGCGATAAACTCTAAATAAACAACAGCATAATACGCGTGCATATAAGATATGTTTCTGTCAAAGGGCTATTTGTCTCTTTCGAAATTGTAGCAACATTTCACTGGGATGTACTCACATATCTTACCTCTGTTTTTCTATTTTCCCTGGTTGATGTATGGGACGCATTTCCGCACTTTCGAACAGCACTTCTGTATTCCCTTTTATGTGCGCATAGCTTTAAAAATGTATTCGCAGTTAGGGGCCGGCCTCGGTTATACGAAGATGTGTAAAGGAATTATTCAAGAAATAGTTCTGCGTTCTAGTTTTAACGCAAATCTTCTTTTGTACGAGTTCAGTCTGGTGAACGAAGATTTTACGCTACTTTTACGTATCTTATATGAATTGATGAGAAAGAAACATCGTAATGGTGGCAATTCGGTTGGTTCATTTCTAAATTTAGGAATGTCTAAAATATATTTTAGTTAGTCATATCATTTGTAAAACCTATTCGGTTGGTACCATCTAACTAAATAAGGAACACTTAATTAAATTAGATAAAATTATATTAGGATAAGTTGGTAACAGCAGAATAACAATGTTTAATTTGACAGTCTAAACCTAATTTTAGCTAAAATTAGTTAGGTTGGTGCCAACCGAATTGCCACCAATATCTAGGATTTGATGTCTGAAATAAAATAAGTCTATAAACTTATGCTGTTCTAGAATTAGAACAAGACACACTAATTTGTTTGCAGTTTCGCGTTCTCGTACCAACTATGCTCAAAATTCACTTGTAAGCAAAATGCATAAAACCTATAACAAAAGCTTCAGCTCTGTCGATATTTTTCACAGCGGTAAGAATATTTTTAGCCGTAGAGGTAAATAGATGTTAACTAGTGTCATGTTTAACATAAGTGCATTAAGTAAATATATATTATAGTGTTTATAAAATATAAAATAATAATGTGCCTTATATAGTGTATATTTTTTATCTTATTAACACAAACAAACAACACACACACACATAATAACATACAAGCATCACTAGCGTAATCATCATAAGCAAAATGAATTTTCAATTTAAAAAAAAAAACACACCTCGATTACTGTCGGTTTTTTTGGTTAGTTATAATGTAAATCCGTTATTGGATGTCGGGTAAAAACTTAAGTTTTGTGTATTCTAATTAAGGAGCTGTGGATTTGTACAAAGAAAAAATAAATTAAAAAAAACTTGATTGTGGAGCTCTTGAAGTATTTTATTTCGCAATACAGCCTTCACATGACTCATACTTCGTGCTGTGGTGCACTTCAATAACTATCACAGTTATGTGCAACGCAGTACAAAAACTACAACAATTACATAATATCTTGTCCCTTTCCAATCAACAAGTACTCATCCCAACCATAAAAGTCTTATCGAAACGGATCTATGACCACACGCGGTGATGTTTTTGCGTCTACAATTTCTAATGGCCAT
Organism: Lampropteryx suffumata; assembly: GCA_948098915.1. Taxonomy (NCBI): domain Eukaryota; kingdom Metazoa; phylum Arthropoda; class Insecta; order Lepidoptera; family Geometridae; genus Lampropteryx; species Lampropteryx suffumata. The sequence continues at coordinate 13,262,340 of OX402557.1, read as the reverse complement.
AATGACCTCAGCGTTCACAAAACAACTAGATATTAAACCAATGCCCGGTTTGTTGAGATAGAGATAAAGTCTTGGGATTTTATAGAAACAGTGACCGTCTTATAACGATCACAATACAACGGTAAAAGGTGTCGTTGAATGAACATAATGATTTAGGGATCCACACGCTCTGATAAGCGCGGGTACAAGTATCGGCCTAACCCAGACGTGTCCGGAAAATAATTTGATTAATTTAAAATTAGTAACCCAATGTCTTTTTAGGTATGTAGGTATCTCTTGGAATCCTTCATTGGGAGAACAGATACATAGTAATCGTTTCTAAAGGCAATAATGACCCCAACGCTTACCAAACAGCTAAGTAAATTACCCATGTAATATATTGCAGCGTTCGAGGCGTATTTCAATGGCGTTGTGATATTGATCGGGCAGCATTTCATCAGGGCGACAGGGCGCGTATTATCTGGTCGGACTAGGAAGAGATCGCGCTCCTATCGCTACTCGTATGCCAATTAGCCAATTAGAGAAAGCAAACAACGAACTCGCCGAGATAAAATGGTTTTCGTGGCTTCCCGGACCCTTAGGGATCATTAATCGCAGACATTGTGCTTGGTACCGTATTTTTAAGGCGATTACACACTTGCTGAATGCCATTAGGATTAGTTGGAAAGCTTTAGTTATCTAACTGAAGTTTTGTTTTGTCAACTTATGCAAATAGCTTTCTAGGTTGATATTAAATGGCTTCTAGGAAACTGAACCTGAGTTTTGAATCAGTGGCTCTGATGTTGTAGATAAATTATATTAAAAAAAAAAGATTCAAATTCAAATATTTTATTCATACAATCATAAGGATGACTTTAAAACGTTTTACATACTAGGTGAACTTAGGTGCCAATTCCTCCTAACCCAAGTCCTAGAAGAACTGGCAAGAAACTCGCCCTACGCTTTTTTTTATGATCCATCTGATAACTAGCTTAACTACGAAAAACAAATACAAGATTACAGTTGTTTTTTCATTGCAAATCTGTCAGTTAACTGCCTGAGGGCAGAGCAACATTAGGCCATGCATTCATCAACAATTAGTGTGTAGGTAATGTTTTTAATATTCAACAGACGCAATATTTAAGTTGACAAGATCATAGTCTAATCTTCTGTGGTCAGGCGTGTCTTTTGTGTATGTATGCCCTTAAAGGTCTCGGCGGCTATTTATATACGAGGAGCTCAATTTTGGAATTAATGCCGGCTATGAAGAATGTTGTAATTAGACAAGTGTCAGATGACAGATTACAAAATGGAATCATTTTGTTGGGATTCCATTTATATGCTTCTATGTGATTATGATGAAGGTAATTTCTAACGGTATCAAGAGGGATATCGAATATATAATTAAAACTTAATAAGTAAGTAATTAAATTATTATTTTAACATTAATTCGTATTAGTAGGTACATACTTATGTATGTTGGTAACTATTTATACCTAGTAGGTATTATATTAATGTTGATATGATTATTTATTTTCAATTACGCTTATGTGTTGTATCATCAGATACTTTTATGAAAATATGTTCATTATAAATTATATTATATTATATTATAGAACTGGCTCCTATCTGGCTCAGCGTAATATCATTGCCATTCAACGTGACAATGCCGCCAGTGTCTTGGGCATGCTGCCCTCTAACAGTGATCTAGATCAGTTGAGCTATCTATAGATCGTTTTAAACGATCCTTAGAAAGCTCAGCTGTTGCACATGTATTTTATTCTGTACATTTCTGTAATTATTTTTGTAAATAGTCTTATCTTGGTATATTTATATCTAATTTTTCTCGAGTAGATATTTCACGTAAGGACCCCTCTCGAGTAAAGGCTTCAACTTTTCGCGGTCCTTTGCTATTTCTGTCCAATTCGTTGTGTTGGTTTTTTTTTATTTTGTCGGGATATCGGGCTAGCGGATAATAATAATGATATCTGAGCTAAATTTTGAAAATATATACCTACGTACTATAAAACTCTAAAACAATTAACAAGAACCTCTGTGGCGCAGTTGGCTAAGGTCTGGCTGAGACGCAGAAGGTTGCGGGTTCGATTCCCGCCGTGGGACAAATGTTTGTATGATCTGCAAGTATTTTTCTCAGTTCTGGGTGTTTCTATAATATGTATGTATTTACAAAAAAAGTATATAAGTAGTATATCAGACATATGGTACCCATAACACAAGCTCTGCTTACTTTGGGGCCACGTGATGCTGTGTGAAATGTTCGGGATTATTATTATTATTATTATTATTAATTGATAAATGTGTGACTACTTGCATTAAATATTAAATATTATTTGTTAAGATAGTGGCAAAAAGGCATTGGTAATCTTGCGTATGAAGCGTTTAATTATTTTTTTTGACGATCCAAAAAAATTTGGAAAGAAACCAGCAGTGAGCAACTTGAAAACTTTGGTCAAATCGCTTTTTAAAAATTATTTTAATCAGCTCTCCATATCTCGGCTCCAATTTCAATGTCTCCTCGAATTCTCAAATTAATCTGTCACCATTTAAGTTGTCTTCAGAAAGTTCCATAGCTGTTGCCTAATTTGGCGAGTAATTAAATGTCACAGCGGGATCGTGACGGGCGGGCGGACAGACAGACAGCCTGAGCGGTCGTGAACGTGAGGACTATGAAACCGTTTGGTCAAACATAATTCTAATTCTTATCATTGTTTTCAATGTATCCATTGGAGTAAATATTGGCGTCTATTGTTTATAATATAGTTATAGTTAGTATATATACGACCTCTATAGCACAGTGACCGAAGGGCCATCTGCGACAAATGTTAGTATGATCAGCAAGTATATGTCTCGGTCTGGATATTTTTCTATGTATGTTAATAAGCTAATATTGGTGGAAAATGCACATTACACCATCTAGCCCCAAACAAAGCATAGCCTGTATTATGGTGACCAGATGGCTTGGAGAATACTTATATTTTCCTAAATACATATGCTAGTTTATAAAACCTAGACACAGAACATACACCTATATTAATCACAAAATTGTTTCTCCTGGGAGGAAATCGATCCCTCAACCTACAGCGCAGAAGGCAGAGCTACTACCGAATGAGCTGAGAGGTCACTCAAAAATATGTATTTACAAAAATAAGTAGTAAATCTGTCATACCCATAACACAAGAAATGGTTACTGTAGGGCTAGATGATGCCGTGTGAAATGTCTGGCATTAATATTACTATTATACAGATCATTGCGCAGTCATCATTGAAATGAGTGACCACAACCAGAATTTATGAAGCACTATCGTGATTTTGAAGGCACGATAAACTATCAATAAAAACAGTGAGCCTAAAAACCGATTGGAAGAATATTATCAAAATAGTAGCGTAACATTTATAATGAAACCCTGTTTCCAGTAACTTATCCAACTACGCCGTGTTTGGGATGTATCAAAGAGCTTAATCCCGCGTTAACGAAGGTCGGGATTGTAATCGCGTCACTCCGGGATCCCGCTGGACACAATTAACGAGTTGTCTAGTTATACACATGCAGGATTTACTGAATGAAGCCTACAGAGCTTTGTGTGTCTATTACCTATTACTATTGGCTTGAACTTTTTATCTCTGTGTTAGTTCCTAGATAGACGCGTAGATGTATATTTCGATGTTAAAAAAAATATATATATATATTTTGATGTGTTGCACCCTCTCCAGGCGTATACATATTCACACTTGTATGAATACAAATGACACATTTTTTGCGAAAGAGAACTAGCTACAACACAGGTTTTCCTAGGGTGGGAGCTAGGGCACTTTAATATTGTTATTATAAGTAATTATACCTAATTATATAAGTTCTACACAATAGCATTAATCATTATGTTTATAATACCTACTTGTTTACCTACTTGTTTTGTATCTCATTTGTAAAAATTGTAACTAACCTTCATTTGTACAAACAGACATAAAAATACTTTCTACCTTATAATTTATGCCTTTACCCAATTATCCAGACGTGGTGGCTTTCCAAGTTCGCGTTCTCAGTTGCATCCACTAGGTAACACGTTCAGTTGCCATGCTTACCTACATTTAATTTTGTGGCTCGTCAAGGCAAAGTCAAGTTGAAAACTGGGAAGCAAACGAAAAACAAAGCAGAAAAAAAGGTCTCGAAAAACTCTGGTAAGTTATGGCACCACTAATTGTTTTATGCCACGGTTGAGACGGCAACTTGAAATTAGGTGCTTGCATGACGGATCTATGCGACCACCCTCGGATGATTTTTGAAATCGGCTGATTTTGCGATCGTTCATGCGTTTATTGCGTTTCGTAATACGGCTGTTACATCAAAAATCTGACACTATCAGTTACATAATTTTTCATTAGTCGTTTGTTTTTATGAGCATTTATATTTTTATGCCTTGCTAGCTGCCCCGTTTGCGACTTAGTCCGCGCGTTTTAAAATGAAAAAAATAAATATAAATAAGGATAAATAAAAAAAGAAAAATTAATTGTAAATCTAAACTATTCTCGAATCCACTTGAACACACACAAAAAAATACATCAAAATCGGTCCAGCCGTTTAGGAGGAGTTTTTTTAAAACACGCACAGATTTATATTTATACAAGCGGCGTGGTGCAGGCACGTCGTTTTGTCACCTTTTCCAATTTGCCTTTCTTTTCCACGCCTGATCTGCGCCTGCATCGCGCCTGCACCTTACGCCGTTTCTGTATAATTCGCGCCTTATATAGGTATATAAGGCGCGAATTATACAGAAACGGCGTAAGGTGCAGGCGCGATGCAGGCGCAGATCAGGCGTGGAAAAGAAAGGCAAATTGGAAAAGGTGACAAAACGACGTGCCTGCACCACGCCGCTTGTGTATAATTCACAACGTGTCGCCTACCTACATTTTGTATTGAAACGTTTTGAAGCGGCAAGATGCCTGCGCCGCGACTTCGCCGCCTTACCTTACGCCGTTTCTGTATAATTCGCGCCTAAAGATTAGATTTAACTCAACAGAAGCATTCATTTTTTTTTCATTCTTAAATCAGGTAGGTATCATATTAGTCAAAAGATTCAGTAGCAACAGAAAAACTCAGCTGTATTTCGTAAATTCGTATTTCGTATGGAAAAAATATTCACAATCTTCGACCACCAGAACCTAATGATGATATAATTCCCACTAAAACATCTGTTGATACGTGTTCACTCACTGACATAGCTGACTTCATTGCTGGCAATAGCCAACTGCCACCATTCAGTTGATATCAACGATAGGACAATCGCTTAGTAGTTGCCGCCGACAAGAGGATTCCTCCGCCGTCTGACTCACCTATAAATTAACAAATACGTCCACTGTCGACCGAACCAAAGTGTGTAAAACTCCATTTGAATAAAGCTTGCTACTGACGGAACTACCAAACATAGACCTTAGAATCTATTTATTAGTAGAAATTCCGGAGATTATTAGAAAATACATTTTGATAAACACGGAATTTACTCACGTATTATTTTGTCGATGGAGGTTCAGTGCGAACCGTGAACTCGAGCGGCAACGAGCGGACCGCGGATCAAACTCACCCTGATGAAGATTCTCTAGGTGAATCGAAACTGTGTCGGTGTCTCCATCGACAAAATAATACGTGAGTAAAACCCGTGTTTATTAAAATGTGTAGGACAACTCACAAAAGTTTTGAAAGATTATTAGAAAAAAACTGAACTTTAACTTGATCGATCCGCAGAGCGAGGCTCTGGTGACGTATTACAGGTTTCATTATAAAACCTATCTCAGGCATCAGACTCTCGTCGATATATAGGGTTAATCCCTATATATATCATAAAAAACCTGATGGCGAAATTAATAGAAAATCTGCGCCATGTCATGGTCTTATCCAGTACCTAAACATTAACATTTTCAAAAGAGCTTCTCTTTTTAATTCATGATCTTTGTCCTTAGTATTGTTACTACTAGTGGCTCTGTGAGCTGTAGACCTCGCGAACATTTTTCGAAATGTCTGAAATATAACATTTTATACTTTTTCTAGCTTTCAAAATTAGATATGGGGGTCTAATTTTAATTTTTTTCCAAAAAATGAATCGACAAAAAAATTCAATCAAATTATAGAACCTGCTCACAAAATTTCACGAGAATCAGTTGAGAAATGCGACCTGTAAAGGAGAACATCCAGACAGACGCCGGCCGGACGCCGTTCTGACATACGAAAGCATTTTCGCCTAAGCTGAAACGGAGACACTCGCTCGCGCTTCGCACACGCTCGGTCAATAATAGGTTTTAATTTACGGGTAAAAGTGAAGACTATTAACAATACACATAAAGACCGGAAGGCAGTTCAATTTGATTAGGCAATTACGCTCAAAGCGAGGTATAAGTTATAACCTACAGCTGTTCCTCGTTTGCAGGATGCAAACGGAAAATTGCCATTGTCTTTCTGAATAGTGAACTTCATTATTAGACACACCAACGATGTCATCCAGACGATTCAAATTCAAATGAATCAACTGCTACGGACCGAAACATTAACTGCCTTGCTTATTAACTTGAACAAGGGTCTTCAGTGGGTTAGCACGAGTTCACAATTTTGAACCATACAAGTGTCCTGTATATCAGTCATGTGGTACCCATAACACATTATCTGCTTACTTTAGGGCCAGATGATGCTGTGTGAAATGTCCGGCATTAATTATTTATTTAATTTAATTTGTTGATACGTAATGATGGTAAGAGGCCTGATGGTATGACTCTTGTCCATTGGGAGATGGGTAGGCCATTGGTGTGGGATGCTACTTGCGTCGATGGCAATGCCGCCAGTGTCTTGGGAACGCTGCCAAGGTACTGATCTGGATCAGTTGAGCTATCTATAGATCGTTTTAAACGGTCCTTAGATAGCTCAACTATTCCACATGTATTTTATATTATTGTATATTATTCTGTAGGTACATTTATGTGTTTATTTTTGTAAATAAATGTTTTATTTATGTTTTAAATACAAGTAAAATTTTGCTGTTGGTAAATAAGTAAAAAAAAATTGATATCACGTTTATCATGTACTTATTACCTTTTAATATTAACACGGCACCTAATAATACGCGATATATTATATATATTGAGTGAGTATTCAACTACTAAAACAATACGAATGCTGATCGCAAAAGTTTAAGAAATTCTATGACTTTCAACTAAAAGAACTTGACCAGTGCTAAGCTCTCTGGTCTCCACTTAGCCTCTGTGTATAAAATCCTTACACCCGACAGGCAGTCACTAAAGCAACGCAGAAACCGCGCGGCACGCTTTATAAATTTTTATCCCATTGTATGACCCAAGCAGATAGGTAAATTGTATGACAATCGTTTAATGAGGTGTTCTTTGAATATAAGGGGCTTGTATTGATATTATGGGACGTTGTTTATAAATTGTTGGAGTGAATGGCTTATTTGTTGCATTTAATCGTCGGTTAAACGAACGTAAGGGTTATGGTCGCATCCGGTCTTACTCCGGCATACGTGATAAACATTTCGATTATGGTCGGAGTTATTTTCATAAAATATGATAAATTTATTGAAAATAATAGTGTCATTTAAGGCGACAAAGACAAACTTAGATTATTAATAGAGTTAAAAGTATTAACAATGAGATATTCGATAATTTGATTTCAAATACTTACTTTATAATTTGATATAAATACTGTTCGTCGTATAAGTAAATAAGTAGCATTGAGTAAAAAAAATATGTTTATATCATATAATAATGCTTATTTTATTTTATTTGTAGGTATTTGTATTTTTCGCGGTCACGAAAGTCGCATGCACTCAGATAAATAGGCCAATATGGTAAGACCCTGGCAGCCTGACGGACAACGGCGTCGCGGTCGTCCGAAAAAGAGTTGGAGGGACATCTTGGCACCTTTGAGTGAGGATGGTGGGAGATCTTGAAGGTTAGTATTAGAAAAACCTTTGCCCAGCAATAGGACGAAAGATGTTAAATAAATAAAATGTATTTATGTAGTTATTCATTGAATTTCTAAATTTTGTGCTAAAATTCTCTAAACCTCTTACTTGAGAATAATTATCGATGTAAGTATTCCTACGAGCTACATTGTACCTGTAACAGTTTACAATGCATTATTAAACGCTGTAGGGTTTACATTGTTGATCGTTATGAGAATTTTAAATTAACCTTAGATCGCGAAGCTAAGATTATTAATACTTACCGTTAACAAATTCAAATGTGGATTTTCCTAGTAGTAGGCTTGTGATTTTGTGGGAACGTTTGTTCTTCTTTCATGTCTTATATATAAATAAAAATAAATGAATAAGACCGGGCATTTTACACAGCGTTACCTGGCCCCAAGGTAAGCAGAGCTTGTGTTATGGGTACCACATGACAGATATACTTCTTATATACTTTTTGTTTGGAAATAGATACATATTATACATAGGAACACCTAGACCCGAGACAAATACTTAATGATTATACAAACATTTGTCCCGAGGCGGGAATCGAACACGAAAACTTCTACGTCTCAACCGCGCTTTAGCCCACTGCGTCATTGAGGTCGTCAAATAATAGGAACGGATCCTTCTTATAAATGAATAAAAATGAAATTTGGCAAGAATGTAGCAGATAGTCTATAATAGCATCTTGCCTTATTTTTATTCTCTATAATCACCTCCATATTGTGTATACTCCCGTATCACTGTTTTTACCAGGGTGAAGCCGCGGGGGAAGGTCTTTACTAAATCAGGAAAATGTTTCCTGGGAAATAACAATAATAATAATGATAGTCCGTTTATTTGCACACAGCCAAAAAGGTATTGAACACAGATATAATTAGGTGGCAATTCGGTTGATTCATTTCTAAATTTAGGAATTGTCTAAAATATATTGAGTTAGTCTTAGCATTTGTAAAACCTATTCGGTTGGTACCATCTTACTAAATTAAGAACGCTTAATAAAATTAGATAAAATAAAATTAGGTTAAGTTGGTAGCAGCAAAATACCAAAGCTTCATTTGACAGTTCAAAACCTAATTTTAGCTAAAATTAGTTAGGTTGGTGCCAACAGAATTGAGGCCAATGTAAGAAAAGTCAAGATAAGATTCTTTATACAGCCATGTTTTTAGCAGAAGCAAATTTAAAGTAATTTGTTCTAAAAAATGTATAAGCTATTGATAATTAAATAGCTTATACATTCAAAGTAGATATTTACATAAAATATTATTATTAAGTAGATATTTTGATATATTTATAGAATGACGCGAGTTCGATTTCGGGCACGGGACAAATGTATGATCTGCAAGTATTTGTCTCGGGTTTGAGTGTTTCTATGTATAATAGTAAGTATTTACCAAAATTTAGGTAGTATATCAGCCATGTGGTACCTGCACAACCACAAGCTCTGCTTACTTTGGGGCCAGATGATGCTGTGTAAAATGTCCGACATTATTATTAAAATTTAATTTAATAATAATAATAAAAAAAAAACATTTATTTCATTCATTTATTATTCATTTATAATTCATATTTTTTGAAAATGAATGTAAATTATAAAAATACAGAGCAAATTACAATGGTCAGAAAATATTATCAAAATACAGTCATTAAAATTTATCAATTACAATTACAATTACCTCGGACTGATTGTTTAAAATAAATAGTCATATAATGGCTTTTTACAATTATCAAGTTTTGTCTTTTTGTTCCAAAATTTACTGACGCTTTAAGATGTTGTCTACACAATTGAAACACAGCGAGCTGGTGGAAGGCTTAGACAACATAATAAAGGACACTTTATCGTCGGTTTTGAATATTAATTTGGATGACAAGGCATGGCTGCAGGCCTCCCTACCTGTCAAATTGGGAGGCTTAGGTATTCGCAAAATTTCAAGTGTTGGCGTTCTTGTCTTCTGTCTACAGTACTAGTAATTTGGTTGAAAAATTCTGATTCCGTCTTTTCCGGCTAGTTCTGGCATCACTCATAAAACTTCATATCTAGACGAAGCAAGAAACGCTTGGAACAGTGCTTGCCCTAATTCTGCTCCCGCCAAGAACCTTTCGGCCCAACGGCAATAGGACGAGCCTCTATATGAGCTTACATGGAATCATCTGTTAGAAACATGCCCATGCTCGTAGATCGCGCCCGTCTCTTAGCCGTTTCGAAATGGGAGTCAGGACATTGGTTACAAGCACTACTATCATCTAACATTAAAACATTATTAGATCCCACAACATTTCGAGTTGCAATTTGTCTGCGGTTTGGTGCGCGGTGCTGCGCCCCTCATCAGTGCCAGTGTGGTACAGCTGTCAACCAGCTTGGTCTCCATGGGTTATCGTGTCATAGGGCCGCCGGTAGGATTGCCCGCCACGCCAGTCACGATATCATTCGTCGGGCACTCACCAGCGTCAACGTACCAGCTGTTCTCGAACCCAACGGTCTGATACGCGATGATGGTAAGAGGCCTGATGGTATGACTCTTGTCCCTTGGAAGATGGGTAGGCCATTAGTGTGGGATGCTACTTGCGTAGACACTCTGGCCGCATCCCATCTGTCGGGGACTTCCGTTAGAACTGGTGCGGCGGCTGAATGTGCCGAGGACCTCAAAAACCGTAAATATGCTGGTTAGGATAAGGCCTACATATTTGAGCCTTTTGGAGTCGAGACCCTGGGCCCGTAGAACAGGAGCCCACCGGGTTTTCAAAATTATTTCACGGCGTCTGGTAGACAGTTGAGCTATCTATAGATCGTTTTAAACGGTCCTTAGATAGCTTAACTGTTTCACGTGTATTGTATATTATATTATTGTATACTATTTTGTAAATTTCTGTAATTATTTCTGTAAATTACAAGTATCATTGCAAAATAATTCGTTTATTTTATCGTTTATTTATAGTAAAATACGTTCCATTATTTATTAGTATTATTATTATTATTTTACAAAATTATTGTAAAATAAACGTTTATATAATGTGACAAAAGTAACAGGCTAAGTAACAAGTTATAACAGGAAGCGACGACTAAGAGGTCTAATGTCTTTTTAACACTTTTTAACACTAGTGAAAAAGGTTCCCGCTCGAAATATGTATGATGTAATTACATTCAAAACTATAGGTAATTATGTATTCATGTATTCTAAACACGCTGGCAGTCAAGGTAAGCGCTTTCTTAAAGAAGAAAAACCAAACATTCGTCGTGACAGGAGGACAACATACCTTGAATGCAAATTAACAAGAAAATATAATTCAAAGTGAAAAATAATAAACGAAAATGATGATGGAGGACCGTGTCTAACACTAAATTTATGGCCTTGTTATGATTGTTTTCTATTAAAGAAACAATAAAACTAAATATGGACCACAATGTCTCATGAGTGATCGTCCAAATTAGACACGATATCGTTTGAATGAGAAATAAACATTCCCAAATACCCGCGAACTTTAATTCTAAGTATAATTGATATAAATAAAACAAAAGTACTTAACAGGTCCATAAATTAAGCTTAACGGAAAGGGACCGACGCATATCGAAGGACCTTTTAAGAAACCTGTACACTCAAATTCCATTCCGAGCTGCATAGCTAAAATGCTCAAAGAATAGTTATTCATTAGTGGGTGCGAGAATGAGAATTCTTCAAGCAGTCGGAATATTCCATCGGCGAAGAGGCTTGTATTGTCTTAAGAAAAATGCCTTGGTCATTCGACGCTAAATTATGTCGGAACGGTGTTGCGAACACCGTAGACTCACATCCTAGTTCATTATCTGTCGACGCCATAGATTTTATTGCCAACAGGCACAATGTATGGAATAGTTTATCATGTGATGAATTTAAATTTAAATAATGTGGGAATGAGGATGGGGAACGAAACATTCTTTCAGATGAAAACGGCGGAAGACTTTATCATTGCAAGAATGTGCGACGATAAACACTATGGTGCCTGTATTTAAAAAAATGTGAAATCTAAAGTCAAATTATTTATATTCGTGTAGAAATTTGCTTGAGCTTGAAAAGTTCACAAAAGATTACAGAAAACTGAAAAATTACTAACACTTCTGATAAGGAGAATAGCCTTTATGATCATCCGTGTACAGACTCAGGTACTGAATGATTGCTTCCTGTTGCGCTAAAACTTTTATCGACATTTAATTTGATTCATTTTTTTATCGTTTTATTTCGATTAACAGTGTCAACGTTACACTGAAAGGGCGAATTAACGACACGCAACCATTAAGACCGTGTAAAATTATTCAGCGTCCTGTCGAAGAAACGAAGAAGTTTGCACTTTGCATATTTAAAGAAACTCGCCTTATCGGGCTCATCGGTGATTCTGTTCACAGATATTCGAAGAGAAAAACAAAGTACAGAACGAAAGGGCATAGTGGAACTAAGCTAAGTACTGCAGCTAATTATGTAAAAGCCAAGTTTATAATCGAAAATAATATTTCATTAGAATTACGACTATAGTACAGAAACCTAAAAAATATCTGGGTAACATGATAAAGTAGCTGACTTGTAAATTATAGTTGCTATAAAATTCAGTGCACTGACAAATGCTTAAAATGAGTCATTCGTTACATAGTTTGATTGCCATTGAAAGGACCATTCTCAACCAAACCAATTAAGTTCTCATGAATTAGCCCTTAGAGCAGTTTGCTTGGTTCCTTACCAGAGTCTCATACAAACATTAATTACTGTATCAAATGGTTACACTGTGGCAAAGATTCTTACGGCCGGGTGCTCGCATTAGGACAAAATTAAGTGCTGTTATGTGTTCAGTTGTCACATTAAAATGCCTTCGGCTACTTCACACTGGAAAAATAAAGCGTAGTGTTCAAGCATTGACCATACAATAATTCGATGAATCCTTGCCAATGTGTTTTATGTTAAGGCGTGTCGATTTATTCTGTAGTCACCGTTGAGTTATGTCTTCAGTGCGCTTTTTAGTGTTTTTAACCCTTTTTTGCACTAACCTTTACAAACATACATTGAGAACCTGTTAAATAAAGTTCTATTTTAGTACTAGAAATACACATCTATTGTAAAACTTGAGCTTTGCTGTAACAGAAGACTGTTTTTTATAAATTCTAGAAATAATGTTGGTCTAAAGCGCTATTTGACATATTTGATTTCAAAAATCTATTTTGTATCAGCTACAAGCAAGAATGTATAGTCTGCATACTTTGTGGGCGCTTGTTGTCTATCACATTATATAAGTCAATGACATTTGAAGAATGGCAAATCCATTGAACATTCATGACTGCCTTCACATATGGAAACACTTGCAGGCTTTACTGTATAACAAAACCCTTTTCATTACAAGACAATTGCCCAACCCTTTCACAGCGTCAACGGGCCGTGTCAACTCATTTCCGTGGCGACTCGATTGGTTCCGAGCATTGAGATCAATTAAAATGTGAGGACGTTCGGTGGAGCGTGACGGACGAGATGGAATCCCAAGGGAAGATTGTTGGTTGACACTGAGCTACGCTCTTTGGGGAATTAAAAAATTACGAGTAAGCGATCAAAGATCACGTTCCACGAAGATTATAGAATTTACAGAAGTATTCGAATTTGTCATACATACTTTTACCATTTCGATTAGGTAAGCTGACTTTAATATACATGATATTAACTTTCAAGTATATTAACTAGGACCAACTTGAATCGTAATACATGATAGATATATATGTGAATTAAAGGGCTGATTCCTCTTAAGCCAAGTTCAAGAAGAATCAAGCAAGAATCTGGTCTTGGACATAGCACTTTTTTGTGTGATCTTTCTTATCTACGAAAATCAGATTGATGTTCAGAACTCCAAGGTGCTAAGTGAACAAAATAATCTTCATGCTTTTATTTGCATTGCAATGCGTCTTTTATTTTATGGACTTATATGAAAATATATGTGTTAGATAGATCAGATTTAGACATTTGAAGCTTTATCTGATAGGTACTTAAGTAAATCACCTATGAACAAAAGCCATAATGAGTAGGTACATTAGGTAACAAAATATAAGTATTTCCCAGATCTTTGATCGTGGGTGCTATGCGTAATTTCAACTTTAAAATTAACTAATACATATTGGTAAGTAATGCACACAATAGCATCTAGCCCCAAACTAAGTATAGCTTGTGTTATGGTGACAATGACTGATAGAATACATATACATTTTTAAATACATTTATAAGATACTTTATAACTCCAAAAACAAAATAAACTTCTACATTCATCACACAAATGTTTGACCTAGGACATTGTACCCTGCTTCTCAATCAAGACTGCAAATTTATGTACTATTTATGAATGGATAAGAAGATAGCAAGTAACATACCAGTTGTAACTTCTAATTGGCTCGAAATCTCTTATCATCTGATCGTTACTGATCAATAATATTACGATGAGACCAAGATACTTATATACATGCAACTAACTAGTAATAGGAATAACTAGTAGTAGGAAAACTAGTAATATGCAAGAAGCTTTTAATATAAAAGGCTTCTTGCATATTACTAGTTTTCCCACACAGAGTCAGCTATGTCATCATTAATGTTGATCCTATAGTTTTACAATATTAAATTGACTGTGAGCCGACCGGTTCGCTCACAGCTTCTTTGACTGGCCTCACAGCTAAGTTGGTAGTAGCTCTGACTTCTGTAGGTTATGGGTTCGGTTCCCGCCTAATTTGAGTGATGAATATGGGTGTTTGTTCTGTACCTGTGTGCTATAGAGATTTTGATATACACACGTCCGCATTAATCACCCTGATTGCGCATGTATTTGTAACTGCGTGCCATATGGGATGGAATTTGGAGTGACCAGTTGATACAGGCGTGTATTTATTATGTATTTGAATAAATACACGCCTGTTTATTGCAAATTAATTGAAGTAGCTTCAATAAATGGCATTTTGTGATAATTAAAGTTTTTTTCTCTAAAAAATCAATGGAGATGCTCTTATATAATATGCTCTTCTTTCAGTTGGTATCTATTAAGCAATAGTTTAAGCATGTCAAGTTCAATAAAATATATATTAGCTTCTAAAAGTAAAATCTTAATTAAAAGTAGCCTATATGAAGGACTTACTATCCAAGATACAATCTACCTAAATTGCATCAAGTTCCGTTAATTTTATTATCCACGTTAATTTCCTTTATAAGTAAGTTAAAGTTTAACTTTAGTGCACTCCGACCAATCTTCTAATCAAGTTAAGCTCCTCCATTCAAAGGTTGTTTGGGAGAAATCTCTTACTTAGCGATAAGACCGCCCATTGTCCATATTTTTTAATAATTATATTTTTGTCAAATTGTTATATTTCGTTTTAAGGTCTAATATAAGGAATTTTCATTCATTCATGCATTCATCCATGATAACGAAACAAACAAACAAAAAAGCAGACAGAGACCCTTTTTAAGATGACTATTATCAACGAAATCATTCTGTTGAATCAGTCATATATTTTTTCTAGATCTCTACACCTATATCTAAAGAGGCCCTTAATCTTCTTGTCATGTTCCTGGTAGACCGTAGGGCAGAATGGAGACAGCTACCGTTTTAACACGCGAATTAATTACAAAACCGTTAAGTTTGATGCGAGTATAATGTAAATAAAACTGGTCCAAGACCGTCTGATAGCTGAGAGATATTAGATGTGGTATATAATAGTAAGTTATGTTAATAAAATTAACATGACATGTAAATAGTGCGGATAAAATGTTGAACAGTACGAAAATATGAAATCAAATATGTAAATATGAGTTTTTTTTAATATCTATCACCATCATCGTTTTGACTGGTCTCTGAGCTCAGTTAATAGTAGTCAAAGTTAAAAGGTACTTTATTTAATACAATCACGAAGATCACTTTGAAACGTCTTACATACTTAATGATTAAACGAACTAGTGAAGTTCTATCCTAATTACACTAGCACCTAGTCCGAATAGATTAGTGTTTTATTTATACCTATTACAATATATATATATTTAACTGCTGAGTGGTAGTACCTACGCGATACTACGAGTAGTTAAATATATATCGTAATAGGTATAAATAAAACACTAATCTAGAGGACTAGGCGCATAGTGTAATAGGTGAATTTAGGTGCCAATTCCTCCTCACCCAAGCTCGAGAAGAACCGGCAAGAAACTCGTCCTGCTTTTTTGCATGATCCATCTTATAACTACCTTAACTACGAAAAACTAATACAAGAGAGTTTATACATTTCAAATGTCTCGGTTAACTGTCTGAGGGCAGAGCGGCATGAGGCCATGCATAGTAGCTCTGCCTTCTGCGCTGTAGGTTGAGGATTCGCTTCCCTTCCACGGCTGACATTTGTGTGATGAACTTAGGTGTTTGTTCTGTATCTGGGTGTTATAAAAGTATCTTCGTAAGTAAAAATATATAAGTATTCTATCATTCAGTTACCATAATACAAGCATTGTTGGGGTGAGATGGTGTTGTGTGTATTGTCCACCAATGTTTTCTTTTTATTTATTTAAGAACCATAAATGCCACATGCCATAAACAAATAGTAATACAAAAATATTGGTGGACAATGCACACAACACCTTCTAGCTCCAAACTAAGCATAGCTTGTATTATAGTCACGAGATGACTAATAGAATACTGATAGAATACTTATATATTTTAAATACATACATAAGATTCTTTATAACACCCAGACACAGAACGAACATCTATGTTCGTCATACAAATGTGTGTCCTGGGAGGGAATCGAACCCTCAAACTACAGCGCAGAAGGCAGAGTTACTACCAACTGAGCTGGCAGGCCAGACAGGCTAGCCTAGCCACGACAGCAATCTTCTCTTTAATCTAGCTCATATACATTATGTAGTTTATTTTGGTCTTTCTCCATCTCTCCTTCTAGGATGTTTTTGATTTGGCTGTCATATAGATTAATCAAATTAAATTAAGTAGGTAAATATTGGCTCTGATTCTGCAGTTTCGCCAAGTTAACTGAAATTTTGTGTAATACAAACGATCTTATTTTATAAGCACCAAAGCCTGAATTCGAGTATTTTTTTATACTTCATTTAATGATTGACGTGTTTTAGTGCTTTACAGTCATCATGTAATGAGGTGTTGATTAAAACTGCGGAAAATTAAAAAAAAATCAATTCGAAAAAAAAATCGAATGTCAATTTTAACTCATTTTAGAACTGTCATTTAAAAATCTTATTCTAATTTGGACTTTGGTGCAAGCAAAATAATATCGTTTGTGTTTTGGGAAAATTTAGCTAATCTGATGAAACTAGAGAATCCATCGCATTTTTTTGCATAATTAAAGTGTGTAATAAAATAGACAAAAGGTACGGTCTGAAAGCGGCTTTATCGGTAGGGGTGACTAACTTGTACCAAAAGTGATGTAAGATTATGTGACCGTGCTTAATAAAATCGGAACTAATCTCGACCCGTTCATAGAACTTACTGGCACAAAAAAATACTGATAGCATTCTTTGCTACGAAATAAAGAACCGGGTTCTGAAATATTAAGACTTAATACGACTTCGACATGTTACAAAGTTTCACAAGTATGTATTTCAAATATATATAAGTATTCTATCAGTGATCTTGTTCCCATAGTACACACTATGTTCAGTTTGAGGCTAGATCTACCAATATATATTTATTTGTTCTTCATAATTGTTTTTAGGAACGAAGTTCCTTATCGCACGGTTCGGACTTGGCGGATGGGGGCTAGGCGAAAAAAAGTGTAAGATTTTTCCGTCGAATATTCGTCACGACCCTTTCTTTAGTGTAGACGGTTATCCATAGGGTGACACGAAGGAATTAATTAGATGAACGAATTAACGAATGCATTAGATACATTTAATGATACGAGCATACAATAAAATGTTTGAAAAAGTATATTATTTACGAAATTTCCTACCATTCCTTCAATTCAATAGTTATTGCTGCATTTCATTTAATTGCTCTCAGATTATTATAAATACTTACGGGTATTTATAATAATGTGTTCTGATCGCGTAAGTTTAAAAAACTTTTGCTCTCAGATGCTAGTAATTCATTCATTTGTATTTGTCAATCAATAATATGAACTTCGTTCTAACCGAGTGTTTCACGACACTCACGCATTTTTTATGTTGATTAAGCAACTTAAAATTTTACGACATAAAAGAGTCAGAATGTATACACTTCCTATTTAACACTAGAGTTTTGCTTTATGTAATTTTTTGCAAACGTTGCATACTAAATTGTCTTACCTCACATTAATTCCAAGAACAACATCAGATTTATTGACATTGTACCGCCTTGTTCTACGAAAAACGATAATGAATGTTTAGCTTTCCTATAGTTTAGTTTAGTAAATGATAATATCTTTCTGACTGTAATATTATTATGAATAAAAATTATATGACTATGCCAGCTCAGATGGTAGGAGTTCTGTCTTGTGCGCCGTGGGTTGAAGGTTCGCTTTCCTCCCAGGACAAACATCATTGGTCTTTGTTCTGTGTATGGGTGTTTTAACGTATCATATGTATTTAAAAATATATAAGTATTCTGTCATTCATTTGGTCACCATAATACAAGCTATGCTAAGTTTGGAGCTATATGGTGCTGTGTGCATTATCCATATTATTATAATTGTTTTCTTCACCTCGTGTCGCACCGCTGGGCAAAGGTCTCCCACTCTTTGCAGGCCACAATTTGCCAATTTGGCTCGAATGCATCCAGATCATCTCGCCATCTTTTCCTGGGTCTGTCGCGTCGTCTCCGACAATCAGGCACATTATTATTATTTTTATTATTTATTCATTTTGACAACCGCTGAATGTAAATATTATCTGCAGTATAATTAGCCTTGTTTGCAACTTACTATTAAAAAATATATTGAATCACCTCAAAATTTTACTTGTAAATGAAGCTTGAGATTTTTAACTATATACCTTAAAATCATTATTCGTTATCGAAATACCTTTCTCCTCTCTTCATTACTTCATTTTCTTACAGAATATTTTAACAGCAAAAAAATATTCCATCAATGCTTCCGGTTAATAAGCTACCAGCTAGCAGCTACCTTATTATTCTACATTACTCGGCATCTACGTTTTTTGCTCACAAACCATGATTTCACAATATATGAGTCGAGTTATTTCTTTAAATTACCTCGAGATGATATCAGTCGCAAAATCCATTATATTATTTATCAAGTATGTAATTTGAATCATCAATTTTACGGCACCACTTACCTACGGGCGTGCATTAAGTGTTTTCAATTTCACTAGGTGGTTTACCGTTAACAAAATACTGGTATCAATCATAATCAAGTTGGCGATTCGTCTGAATATTCGGGCAGTTATTATTAGCAATTGTCGGTCGAAATGGCTATCAAGTTGTACGTAATTGAATTTTAAGTTGTAGGCTGGTTTGATTAATTTCGAATGATAATGGTGTTTAGCAGTGTATGGTTACTTTTGTTTGGAAATTAGTGATGTTTCAAATTTATATTTATATGTACCTTCAGATATATAACTGGTAAGGTTATTTGGTAAACCGTTATAGTATTTCTGTTGCTTTTTAAGTTGTACAAGTCTGTACATTTAAGACTACTGTAATTTTGAAGACTACTGGCCGTATCCGAGCAATTCATAGTCAGGGGCTGAACAGTCCCCAGTAACTCATTTACCATACCTATGTTTCAGTAAAATCTACTATATAAAAAGAATAAAGAATTTACCACACTAACACGCAAAACTTTGACGGAGGTTACTGTTTCGAGGACGGAAATCAGTCAACCAGTATCCATCCCCAGCTTCTGTAAAACTGGAAGTACATTTAGACTATGAAACGCGTAAAGGTTGTATTCGACACCCAGGAGCTGTATAGCGCAAGGGGTTCCTCTAGGATCCCTGGAAGAACCCGTAGCACGACAAGGAATTGCTCGGTAACTTAGATCCAGATTTAAGCATATATTTTTGACAGTGCTTTATTCGGTGTGTGCTTTATTATGACTAGCATGTCAGCTCAGTTGGTAGTAGCTCTGCCTTCTGCGCTGTAGGTTGAGGGTTCGATTCCCTCCCAGTAAACATTTGTGTGAAGAGCATAGGTGTTTGTTCTGTGTCAAGGTGTTATATAGTATCATAAGTATGTTTTTAAAAATATATAAGTATTCTATCAGTTATCAAGCCACCATAATACAAGCTATGCTTAGTTTGTGACTAGATGGTGTTGTGTGCATTGTCCAGCAATATTTATTATTATTTATAATTGACCTTGAGTTTTTTCTGAAATTCGGATCTAAAACTGCTAAGTAAAATTCAAAAGCTTATACTTCTAGGTAATGGAACCACCAGTTTCTAATGAAAAATAAACTGCCAAAACGATAATGATAAATGCTTTAAGTTTATAATATAATTTTGCTCGCGATAAATTAGAAGCGATGATTGGAGACTCAATTAAATTTCAACCCCCAATGCGACGGTACCTTTAAAATTGACACGATATTTGTCTTGTGAGGATTTAGCGTTTGTTTTCATGCCACTTATAATCAAGAGTGATTCATAAAATCAGTGCGGTAAATCTCAAAATATTTGATTGGTTCCGTTCGATCCACAATGCTACAGTCCAAAAAATTTAGCTGGTTTCCTCTTCAGAAATGACTATGCGCAAAGCAAGGTTTAAAGTAAGGGGACATATCAAACTCAAACTCTAATCGAGACCTATGAACTCATATAGTTTTTTACATTTCATTCGATCAATAAATCGATGATCGAGTTTTCGACTTTTTTTTTGTATACGGGTCTTAATTAATTGAAACTGACGCGATTCACTTAGCTGTAGCTTCACATTGGTAATTTTATTAATATAATTGGTGTTATAAGGTATCATAATTATTTATATAAAATTTAAAAAGCATTCTATTAGTCATCTGGTCACCATAATACAAGCTATGCTTAGTTTTGGGCTAGGAGTTATGTGCATTGTCCAACTATATTTTCAATATTTTTTTTGTTTTTGAACTGATA
Source organism: Lampropteryx suffumata (assembly GCA_948098915.1). Taxonomy (NCBI): domain Eukaryota; kingdom Metazoa; phylum Arthropoda; class Insecta; order Lepidoptera; family Geometridae; genus Lampropteryx; species Lampropteryx suffumata. Next base: position 13,241,330 of record OX402557.1, on the reverse strand, counting down.
ACTTCTTATGGGAAGATAAACCGCTTCGTTACGTAACGCTTTACGGCACCAGTCTGTCTGGCTTCCCTTTCTCTCACGCATACGGCAGCGGTAGGCAGGCGCCTCCTCTCTCACTCTAACCCACAGCGCTAGTTAGATTAGTTTAAGTTATCACTTCTGTCGGGCGTCCCGAGGCGCACACTTTTTTTATTTTGCATGATGGTGAATGTGGATTCTGTTAGCATATTCATCATCTTACAGCCTTTATCTCAGGTTAAGTGGTGTTGGCACATGTATTTTTTTTTCATTTACTTCTATTAGCCTTTATCGCAGTAGTGAGTACTACGATAACGGTAATGGCCTTTCTTATCTTACCGTCTTTCACACAATCCTGCTGTCCTTTCTTTAGCCCATCTTTACTGTTGTGTGTATTCACATTTATATATAACTAACTGATCCGGGCCCACTTTGTTGGGCGGTTACAACTTCACAAAAAAATATATAAATAGTAAAATCGCTATTAAAAAAAGCTATTCAAATTATTGTTATAATTACAGAGATTAACAAAGTTACGGATTAATATTGATATATGGCACCAGCAGCCATCCGCGGCTTCGCCCGCCCCAATCCCGTACCTATTCCCGTTGTATTTCTGGGATAAAAAATATCCTATATCCTAATACAAGTTACTAATTATATTCCTTTAAGGTTCATCCAAATCGGTCTACCGGTTCTTGAGTTATAAGTGGTGTAACTAACACGACTTTCTTTTATATAAATATATACTTAGATACTTTTCTCGTCACATGACAATCATCTTTCATACAATACCCATACCACGCTTACCTATTACGTCTTCATTACTTCCTTCGTTATTCCTTATTTGATCCATTCTCGTCTCTCCACACATCCATCGAATTCGGGTAGCATGTTATAATATGTTTAGTTCTAATCAAGCTGCTATATAATTAAAAAAACTTACATACTAAGAAGGACGCATTTTAAAATATAATTGAAGAAATACAACACGAGATTTTATTGTTGAAAATACACTTGAGTCAGCTATTCTCAAGGACTGTGGTAAAAAGTTTTAATAGTCAGCTTTCCATTGCTATCAATTAAATAGTATAGCATCGAGTCACTTGTGGGGTAGTTAACGCTATAATTAGCGTAATAACATGATTGCTGTAGTCTATCAATAATTGATTATTCTTTTGACTTGAACAAAAAACACACTGCTCTCTAAAAAGGTTGGTGTTGTATTATAAAAAACCTCTTTTTCTAATATTTTACTAACGTTGTTCCTCTTTAAGAGTTTACCAAATGTGCTATCACCTCTATTATACCACCAGTGTTAAATGAGTACTTGAATCTGCATACATATAGCTTCTACAGTTATCGTTGTTTGGAAAAAAAAATCTTCTTCATTGTTTATGGGATGTGACATAATAATGTTAATTTTGCCAATGTCAAGTGTTTATGTTTGTTTATAGTCAATGTTAAAGTCTTAGTCGATGGTCAATTGTCACGCGGAATGGCCGTCTAAAATTTTCATGGGATTCCTCGTCGCTAAAATCACATTGCACCATAATACACAGTTAATTCAATTGTTCATACTTGTCCCATGGAGTCACATCTTATTCATTAAAATTCCGCTAAGATTACTGAATAAAACATGCAATAAAAGGAGTAAGATATATTAAATTAGCAGAGCTATATTAATTCATGAAATGACAAACGAAGAATCTGGAAAATTTCAAATCAGGCTCTTGTCACTAACTACTCCCCTGTCATTTGTCCGACATGTCAAATTGATTTTGTGTTCGGTAGTGATTCAAAGCTCAAGCTATCGAATTAACCCATCATAGTCAACGACATTATCTGAATACGACATCGATAGAACGGTTTTTTTAGGTTTGACATGCGTCAAATGTCACTTGTTTTAATGCGTTTTAATGCTTACTTTTTTGTCGGTCCGTGGCTCGAAAAATGTAGCTACTTATATTTTTACTTGTTTTTTACAGCATTCGTTTTTGTCTTGTTCTACTCGTATATCAATGAATCCTGGTAGTTATTACAATATAAATGATTATATAAGTCGTTTTTAGAATATACTAAATGATTTTTATTAATTAATTCAGGTTACTCAAAGATAGATATATAAATAGATCATTTATTTACAAAAATAATGGCAGAGATGTACAAAATAATAATAAAATAATATTAAATACATGTAGAATATGTGAGCTATCTAAGGACCATTAAAAACAATCTATAGATAGCTTAACTGATAAAGATCACTGTCAGATGGCAGCGTTCCTAAGACACTGGCGGCTGAGACGCAAAAGGGTTCGATTCCGGCCGCGGGACAAATGTTTGTATGATCTGCAAGTATTTGTCTCGTGTCTGGGTGTTTCTATGTATATATAATATGCATGTATTTACAAAAAAACGTATTAATGTAGTATATCAGTCATGTGGTACCCATAACACAAGCTCTGCTTACATTGGGACCAGATGATTCTGTGTGAAATGTCCGGAATTATTATTATTATTATTGTGACGTTAAATGTAAATGCTAATACGCTTAGCCAGATAGGAGCCAGCTCTTAGGTCACGCAATGTATCTACCAGACGCCGATAATTTTGAAAACGCGGCGGGCTCAAATACTCAAATAATTAAATTAAAAACAAACTAGTCGTAAGAACAAGAAAAGCCTTCCGATTGCCTCGAGCAAAGAACAAAGTCGTTTGTATAAAAATAATAACAACCTAGAGCCTATTGCGAATACGATATTAATTAACATGGGTGGCATGTAGCAGACACATGGAATTATATGATTGTGACCGCTTCAGGCTAGCACAGGACAGAGAATAAATACAGTTGTTAAGAAAAGTATGTTCTCTAGTGACATTCATCCTTAGATAATGTATAGGTATCCCTTGGGCACGGTTTCAATGTTATAGACTGCGCGTTTATTGCATACCAGCTACCCGCGGCTTCGCACGCATGGTACCTACCTAAAAAGTAGCCAATGTCCTTCTCCAAGGTCCCATGTATCTCTATACCAAAATTCATCAAAATCGGCTCTGCAGTTTCGGCGTGAAAACGTGACAGACAGACAGACAGACAGAATTACTTTAGCATTTAGAATATTAGTATCTAGGAATTGTTATGGCCACATTGATAACTCAAACAAATATATTTCAAAACTTATCACACTTTGCACCTGATATAAAATTTTAAAACATTCGCAATTTAGCGCGCACTGCGAAGTTTTTCGCACTTTTCAAGGAATACATTTTGATAAACACCGGCTTTACACACGTTTTATTTTGTCGATGGAGACAACAACACTATTTCGATTCATCTAGAGATACTTCATTAGGGTGAGTTTGATCCACAGTCTGTTCGTTGCCGCTCGAGTTCACGGTTGGCACTCCTAAAATACGACCTCGAACTCGAGCGGCATCTAGTGTCAGGCAGTGTCGATGCCTCCATCGACAAAATAATACGTGAGGAAAGCCCGTGTTTATCAAAATGTATAATGAAACTCACTGATGTTTTAAAAGTGATTTTTTTAAATGTTTTTTTTCGCTAGTGTGTCTGATGTCTGATTCCATGTTCCACAAAATAGCGCGAAAAAATTTGCCGCGATAGGATTCGCAGTGCGCGATAGGCCATACGCAGGAATATTGAAACGACATTTTATTTGAAAGCTGACATAATCTGTGATTTTACACAGTTTTGTGAATAGCGGATAACGGATTTAACGTATAACGGGTTCATAAACGCTTAAGTGGAGTTTCAATGCTCTGCCGTCAGTTGATTAAAATGTCTACAAGTCGACACTCTGGATAATGATAAAAACTAACAACAGTATAAAAATAAATTAATAATAAATAAACTTTTGAATAAAAAGGGACAAATAAATGTAATTTCATAAATCAGACCAAACCTTTTGGTTTTATGGTGCGTTTAAACAAATAGCGTATCATCGCACCACGCTCACAATCATTTAAAAACTATAAAAGAAAACTGAAGTTTTATTATCCCCGAGGATACATTTGGTTCAAAATTGTGCTTTGAGGCTTTTGAGGTCGTATTTTATGAGATTATAAAAAAATATTGGTTTACCGAAACCTGTGAGTGGCCTCGGGCGTAAAGTTTACTATCCTATGAATCACATTCATGAATCTGGTTTGGTACAATAACTGGGTACGTAATAAAACAATTATTTGTTTTGGAAGACTATAATAATAGTGTTACTCCAGTTTGGACTTTGTTGCTAGCAATATAAGGTCGCTAGGACATTTTAGCTAGGCTACAGATACTACAGAATTAGGGCCACTGACCTACTATGGTACTAAAAATAGAACTAAAAATAACGTATGTAGTTTAAATTGGCCTTGTTGTTTACGAATTCGGTACTTTTAATTATAAGGCTAAAAAAGTACTTAAATAAAAGAGTAAGTGTTAGTGTGGACAAAGTAATATAATAATAAAATAAATATAACATAATACTATTTTATACTGACTCTATAACATTGAACTCTGACACATTCCAACCGCTGATGCTAAGATGTCTGGCCTGTCATCTCAGTTGGTAGTAGCTCTGCCTTCTGCGCTGTAAGTTGTGAGTTCGATTCCCTCCCAGGATAAAGTTGTCTGATAAACATGGGTGTTTATTCTGTGTTTGTGTGTTATAAAGTATCAAAAGTATGTATTTAAAAATATATAAATATTTTATCAGTCATCTGGTCGCCATAATACAACCTATGCTTAGATAGTACAAGATAATATTGTGCTACCTAACATTTATACTACTTATTAATTACTTTTTGATGTTTAATTAAACAACAGTTAAATGTAGGTGTATGTTCCAGATTTGTAGTTAGTGGGAATCCTGCAAATGAAAGTCTAAAGCCTAGCACGCACTAGCAACTTAACCCGCACGGTTTTAACCGCGCTATCGTAATTGTATTCTGAAGTATGTAATTTTCAACGCGTTTTTTTTTGCCAGTGCATGCGTCTGATTCTATGTTCCACAGATAAGCGCGAAAAATTCACCGTGAAAAATTCGCAATGCCAGCTAGGCCTAGGTGTTAGTCAGAGGCAAGAAGTGTAATGATGTCCAAAACATACATAAAATTATTGACATGTATGATTGACTGCACAATAAACCCTTGTAATATAAACAACAACTTAAAATCGAACATGAAGTCGAAATACCAATTGAATGTCTCATCCAGCCGGATAAGCGAAAATTGTTACTTAGGTCCTACATAAACCGACCGACCGACGTTAATGCTTACCGAGATGGGTACATGCAAACAAATTTACCCAAATTGTTCTTTGAAGAGAAACCAAAAATTACGACCGGTTACTTTTTAAAAAGATTGAGATGAAAATATGTACTCTTTGGTTAACTTTAAAATAAGCGAGATATTAAATGCGACACTGCAGATTTTTGTAAAAAATATCATCATTTTTTACAGGTGAGTACTACCAAAAACGCATTAACGTGTTTTCAATAACAATCGATATGGACGATATCTGTGTCAGTGGGTGAAGATCCACCTGAGACTAAAAAGGTTGCGGGTTCGAACCCGCAACTTCTGCGTTTCAGCCGGACCTTAACCCACTCCGCCACAGAGGTCGTCTTTAAAGCTAGCTTGGTGTGTCCAGCACTATTTATCTATTTTTATATATACCTCTAAAAATAATAAATTGAACTTGAGATTTCGTCTAAGTATCATAATACTTACTAGACTGGTATTTAGGTAAACAGTTTGACCGTTGATCTTTACCAGACCCAATTGAACTTATTAAAATTTATAGCTTCCACTATCTATAACGCTTGTACTTTAGACATAGCATTACGTCCACGAAATGTGTCAAAGTGACCGTACTGTGGTCACCACCTGCTGGGCTTATTATAAAATTTGAAATAACGAGATGTCTCAAGAAAGCTATGCATTGTTACGAGACCGTGCCTTTAATATTGTTATTTAAGTAAGCAAACGCGCTGGGTATACAATAATGGGTATATTTAATTTTAATTTTGGACAATCTATATAAATTAAAGGTGATGTGTGTATATATGTATATACCCTACAGACTCCAAAATGGCAAGACCGATTACGAAGAAACTTTTAGGAAATATTCAGATCGGCCTCGCGGCTTGGCAAACCCTGTGAAGTTTGGTAGCGATCGTATCAACAGAACTTTTTTTAACCGAATTCAAAATATATAATAAATAATAGTTTAAAAAAACTAAGATGCACGCTTTATATCTATTTTTTTAGTTTGGTTTTTTATATAAAGCGTGCTTTTTAGTTTTTTTAATCTATTATTTATTTTCTACTTTTTAGTTTTAGGATAATCGGTTTTTTTTTTATTTTTTTTTTCGAATTATTGCATTGTCATCAGTCTTTGACAGGTGTGCAAAATTTAAATGAAATCTGGCCGTTTAAAGAAGGTCAAAATCGCGTCCTTTTTTTATTTTTTTCTTCGAATTATTGCATTGTCATCGGTCTTTGACAGGTGTGCAAAATTTGAATGAAATCTGGCCGTTCAAAGTGGTTCAAAATCGCGTCCTAAGGAGTCGGTTACATACAAACATACAAACATAAATACAAGTGAAACCAATATAAAGCGTATAAAAAGGAGGTTACTCAATTGGATTCGTATATATATTTTTATGTGTGTTCGCGGATAACTACGTTGTTTATGAACCGATTTTGATGATTCTTTTTTTGTTGGAAAGAAGTTATTCCCAGGGTGCTACCGTGATAAGTAAAGCAGGATCTGATGATGGCATCCCAGAGAAATCGTGGGGAACTTTCGAAAAATCGTAGTGTGCGTTTGTTTATTTTTTATGAATGTATTTTAAAGCACTACTATTTAATGAAGGTCTAGAGTCGATCTAATGATGAAGCCGAAAGACAGTCGAGGGAACTCCTCAACGATTTACAGCAATTACCTGGTGTTTGGGCTTGATTCATTTGTATTGATGAGAACTGTACACCTAGATGGGTTGTGACTGTCATTAGGGGTCTGATGATGAAGACGAAGGACAGTCAAGGTAAATCCTCAACGTTTTACAGTAGCTACCTTGTGTATATACATGAAGTCAGTTGTCTTTTTAGTTTTTAAAACGTAATTATTTAACGGAACGGACATAAGCTACTTTTTATGTATGTACTATGCGTGCGAAGTCGCGGGCAAATGCTAGTTACACATAATTTGCCTTAATTATAAACACTCAACTTCTGTCATAAGTTAACACCTGTTAAAAATAGTGTCAGAGATTATCTTTGGCCGTCTTACGAAGCAAACATTACGCGCTTATATTATTTATTTTTCTCCAGTTATTTCCGGTTTGATTTGTAATTTTTGTGTTTTTTTTATATAGAGCTAGAGTTATTGAATCGGTGTGAATAATTGGATATGTTAATTATAAAAGCTTTGTGTTTCTTTGTGATTCGGGCAAAAATAATCCGTTATTATTTTATAGGAAAGACACCTTTTATATATTATAATAAATAACGAAAGAAAAGTTACGACTTTGTGACATCATACTATAAACAATATAAACACTTGACACTGGCTCAATTGACATTATTATGACACATGCCATTAACGAGATGAATAAGAAGTAGTACGTCGATTCTTCGTCTGTCATTTCATGGAGTAACATAGCTCTGCTAATTTAATATTTTTACCCGTTTTATTCTATGTTTTATTCAGTAATCTTGGCGGAATTTTAATGAATAAATTGTGACTACAGGAGGGCTATGGATAATTGAATTATATGTTTATTGTGGTGCAATGTGATTTGAACAACGAGGAATCCTAAGGAAATTCTAAACGCCATTCTGCGTGACGTCGAGAATTGACAATAACGACTAAGACTAATAACAAACAAACTGACTATGAACTATAAACACTTTTTTTTTTGGCGTTGGCATTGACATTGGCAGAATTGATATTAGTATGTCACAAGCCATTAACAAAGAAGAAGAAAAAGAAGCAGTACGTCACAAAGTCGTATGTTGTCTTTCGCCATTTGTTATCTGTTAAAAAAACGCTGTCTTTTTTATGAAATAATTATACAGCTGATTTTAGCTCGAATCACAAAGAAACACAAAACTTTTGTTCAAAATATTCACACCCGAGTCAATAACTCTAGCTTTATTTGAATAAAATTAACAAAATTACAAATAAAACATGAAATAACTACAGGAAAAATAAATATTACAATAGCAATGTTTGCTTCGCAAAACGGCTAAAAAATCCCGTCAAAGTTCTTCTTCTTCTTCATTGTTTATGGCATGTGACATAATAATGTAAATTTTATTTAAATCTTTATTTATAAATTGTCAATTTTGTGAAGTACTACTTTTTATTCTTCTTCGTTAAAGATACACAAGTCAGCGGCACAAACTCGTTAGTGGGCGCAGCTAAAATGCATGCTATTTCACCTAGCTTAGTGTGAGAAAAGGATAAACGTGCACCATAGATAGATATGAGCAGTAAGGAGATAGCGTGATTATAATTTTGAGTTATATGATCAGATTAATCTATTATTTCTAAATAAAACGATTGCGTAAAAATAATGAATAGATCTTTGGCTCAAGGGTTCTCATGAAAAAACTACTGAATGTATTTATAAACAAAAAAGTTATTTGAGCTCTTGAATAAATAATCTATGCTTGTATCGGAATAATTTTTTAGTTCGCGTACTCCGTTTGTTATATATTCACACATAAATTTGCGCTAAAATCAGTGATGAAAAACGTTTTTTTTTTGAGTCTTGTATCTTTCAAACCCATATTATTTTTACAATTCTGTATTGATACAAGCATAGATTATGACAAGACAAATTTATATCACTTTTAGTTTTGTTTGTTCATCATCAGACGGTGGTGTTCTTCTAATTCTTTGTTTATGGCATGTGACATAACAATGCCAATTTTGCCAGTGTCAAGTGTTTATGTTTGTTTATGGTCAATTTGTTTAATAAAGTCTTAGTCGATGGTCAATTGTCAATTTTAGACGTCACGCGGAATGGCGTCTAAAATTTTCTTGGGATTCCTCGTCGTTCACATCACATTGCATCACAACACACATTTAATTTAATTCTCCATACCCGTCCTGTAGTCACAATTTATTCATTAAAATTCCGCCATTATTACTGAATAAAACATGCAATAAAACGAATAAAACAATATTAAATTAGCAGAGCCGTGCTACTTCATCAAATGACATACGAAGAATCCCAGACGGTGGTGTGATCACCCTTCGACGTTTGTATGGAAAGATAATCGACTTGTTCACTCTTAATGGCATGTACCATAATAATGTCAATTTTGCCAGTGTCAAGTGTTTATGTTTGTTTATAGTCAATTTGTTTGTTATCAAGTCTTAGTCAATGGTCAATTGTCAATTCTAGACGTCACGCGGAATGGCTGTCTAAAATTTTCTTGGGATGCCTTGTCGTTTAAATCACATTGCACCATAATACACAGTTAATTCAACTGTTCATACTTGTCCCATCTAGTCACAATTAATTCATTAAAATTCCGCTAAGATTACTGAATAAAACATGTAATTAAACGAGTAAGAAATATTAAATTAGCAGAGCTATGTTACTTCATGAAATGACAAACGAAGAATCCCTGTCAAAATTAATAACTGCTTAAAATAGTGTCATCGCTTTATGTAAGATGGTGACAAATAGTGACAGAGCGAATCTTAAGCAATGTTTAGGCAGTACCTATTCAAGTTAAGTGGCGTTTATAAGTAAGGCAAAATTTAGCTAAATAATAGGTCAATAGATTGTACAGCTTGATATGGGCTATTTTGTAAATTGATTTTACTGGAGGGCATTTGAGTGACGTTTTAAGGACAGGTAAATGTACAAACTGAGTTCAACTATAGCTTTTGAAACCCACAAGAATGTAGCTATTATGGAATAGGGTACAGACATTGAGATGAATGTATGCCATTTCATTACAATTGCGTATCTATGATGATAAAGCTTAAACTGATAATGAATATATAACATGAATTAAAACAAATCTTGACAATTGCTTCTTCATCACGACAACCTCTGTTGCGCAGTGGGCCAAGGCCCATCTGAGACGCTTCTGCGAAGGTAGTTAAAGTCGCTGGTCGTACATGGGTTAGATTAACGCAAAGCCTAGGTGGATGGCACAAAGAGAGGCCTATGCCCATCAGTAGGATGAGACAGGCTGCAAATGGTGATAAATAAAGAATGCCAGACATTTCAGACAGCATCATCTGGGTCTAATGTAAGCAGAGCAGAGTTATGGGTACCACATGACTGATTTACTTTTAATTTTGTAAATACATACTTATTATACATAGAAACACCCAAACCCGAGACAAATACTTTCAGATCATACAAACATTTGTCCCGCGGCGGAAATCGAACCCGCAACCTGCATGTCAGCCGGGCCTTGGCCCTTCACAGAGGTCAGCAATCTTGTAAAAGTTACATTTTTTCTAAAAGCATTATTAATGAACAGGAATGAACACGTAATCATTGCAACAATATGATGCATGATTGGTAGACAGACTCATTTGTAAAATTGCTGGAAAATGTAGTCCACACGAGTAGCATGGCTCTAAGAGTCTACAATCAAATCAGTCGTGTGTGCTGTCGCAGCTTGTGTTGTGTTTACATCGAGCGCGTGATCTTAGATTTGGACGCCCCACTTCCGAAGTATGCCGTATGGGATGATCTGTAAATGTTTGGAGGAGGCATGTGTTAAGAATCAAGGATTTTTTTTCCGAACCAATGTTAACCATAATTGACAGAAATATACCTACAATAATAGAAATAATATGTGACACTGTTGACACATCTAAGAAACGTTTAAAACTTTCTGTAGATAGCTCAAAGAATATTCTTGAAGCCACTGGGCACAGTGGCTTCAAGACGCTGGCAGTATTACTACTTTGAATGGCAGTGCTAATACGCTTAGCCAGATAGTATCCAGATTTTTTGTAATGCGGTCGAATTTTATTATTTTATGTTTTTAATATAGTTTTAATATCTATACCTATAAAAGAGTTTTACCTGACTGACTGATTCATCATCGCCGAGCTGAAACCGCTAAAGCTAGAAATCTGAAATTTACCACCACCCACTAAGGCGAGATTTTTTCAAATTCAACAGAGATAATTTGCTTCCTGGGGATGGATTTAAGCTACAATTATATATATATATATATGTCGGAGAGTCTGTGTTGGAGTGTTGTAAACATGGCCTGGCCTACCCCTCTAGTGTTAAGTGTCTTTAACCGTGTGTCGATTTATTTTAATTTTGAGATGTAAGCGCCATCTGTTGATGTTATTTCCATTTAGTTTTAAACGCCATCTCTCGGCTATTGATTTGGAAACGTCAAGTAATTCACTTGGATGAAGTCGGTGCAAAGTAGACAGAGGGCGCATTGTCGCTTCGTTTGATCTGTGAACTATGATCGATTCACTCGTTCGTTCGGTCATACGTTCGTTCGTACATTCGTCTGGGTTTGGTCTTTGGAAAGCGAACAACTGGAGAGGTCATTATTAATCTGATTTTCGAGCAGAAAGGTTTTCTTGTCTACTTTGTGCCGAACTCATCGCGTTTCCATTCTTAATCAGTTAAAATCAAAGAGACCCCGCGTTAGATATTCAAAGTTGTTATTGTGGTTTAATACTAAAGGTGTGTACAATCTCAAAATAGCGTGATTTATAATTTCGGCTACGTCTGAACTATCCGGTCGCCCAATTCCAAACCAGCTGTCGTCATCAGAAGTGGGATGCAACCTAAAAACACGTGGTGATGGCGATTGCGACAAACAAGATGACAAATGGAGATGGTTGTTGGAACAGCAAAATCTTCACTTTTTGGAAATAATAAAAACAATGAAAGCTCCGACGCAGCAACCAGAGTACGAGCCACCAAACTACAGGAAGAGCTGATAGGATCACCTGCTTCAATTGCCGTCAACAGGGTCACTACGCGTCTGATTGCCCGCAGCGGAAAGCGAGGGACAACAATGCTGCTGGACCCGGGCCGACCAAGGAGAAACGTGTTGACTTATGCATCGGCAATGCGCCAACAGGAACCTTGCGAAACCCCGGTGAGTTGTTTACTTTTAACTATGATTCGGGTTCAGAATGTTCACTTTTATAATAATGTTTTGCTAGTAAATTTCATGGTTTGTGGTCTGAATGGTGACTGGACTGGTGTCTAAATAGGTGTGTGCATACGGAAGCCAGATGGAGGCTATCCAAGAATTACTGGATAGAAGTGACTGAACTGTGTATACGGAAGCCAGATGGCGGCTGTCCAAGAGTTGCTGGTTGGAAGCAACTGTGCTATGTGTATACGGAAGCCAGATGGCGGCTGTCCAAGAGTTGCTGGTTGGAAGCTACTGTGCGATGTGTATACGGAAGCCAGATGGCGGCTGTCCAAGGGTTGCTGGTTAGAAGCAACTGAGCTATGTGTATACGGAAGCTGTCCTTGAGACCATGTTTTTTTTTTTTTGTTTTAATGTTTTGATAGTAATGAAAATGATAAATTTAGATTTTTTTTAACTGGATTATTCTAAACTGCTAATGTTTCTATTTACCCGAATGATTTTTAAATTTTTGCTATTGTTGTCCGGGAAATCAAGCGAGTGAACCCTTTACTTTGCGAAGTTTTAGTTTTTGTTTAAGGTACGTCACACGAGGGCGTGTGATATCAGGATGGCCGTGTCGGAGAGTCTGTGTTGGAGTGTTGTAAACATGGCCTGGCCTACCCCTCTAGTGTTAAGTGTCTTTAACCGTGTGTCGATTTATTTTAATTTTGAGATGTAAGCGCCATCTGTTGATGTTAATTCCATTTAGTTTTAAACGCCATCTCTCGGCTATTGATTTGGAAACGTCAAGTAATTCACTTGGATGAAGTCGGTGCAAAGTAGACAGAGGGCGCATTGTCGCTTCGTTTGATCTGTGATCTATGATCGATTCACTCGTTCGTTCGGTCATACGTTCGTTCGTACATTCGTCTGGGTTTGGTCTTTGGAAAGCGAACAACTGGAGAGGTCATTATTAATCTGACTTTCGAGCAGAAAGGTTTTCTTGTCTACTTTGTGCCGAACTCATCGCGTTTCCATTCTTAATCAGTTAAAATCAAAGTGATCCCGCGTTAGATATTCAAAGTTGTAATTGTGATTTAATACTAAAGGTGTGTACAATCTCAAAATAGCGTGATTTATAATTTCGGCTATGTCTGAACTATCCGGTCGCCCAATTCCAAACCAGCTGTCGTCATATATATATACTTATAATGCTAGTATTCATTTTATCGATGCACATTTAGAAAACATATAAAAGTTACATCTACTAGTGTCTGAAATGTCGTCTGTAGTGTCACGTCCGTATTAAAATAATCAATAAAAACCAATATAAGGAAATCAAACGGTATACGAAACCTTTTGAATTTAAAGCCAGGAAAGCGCAAGCATGAATGAGATATCACCTTTTCACTAAATAGAAATACAATTGTTAAGACAGATTCACACGATGCGTGTAATTGGCGCCAGTAACGCGCACGAATGATTTATCATACAATTGGAATGTAGCATTAGGATTTATTGTTTGTGTAAGACCTCGTGTAGACATGTGAGTAGGTATTGTCTTTTACTAAAATCTAAATTGATTTTTATCGTTATTTGAGAGCATAAACAAAGATATACAAAAAACATAGAAGGAACGATTACATTACGCAAAAGATAGATCGAATATAACAAAATAGAACCCTACTATAATAAAATAGGGCATTTTAGACCCCTACACAAAATTAAATTAAATAAGAAGTAGCTTGTGTCAAATGGGTGCGTGTGTGTGGGTGTGTGTGTGAAAGAGAATGTGTGTGTGTATGGGTGTGTGTGTGTGTGGGTGTGTGTGTGTGTGTGTGTGATGATAAATAGATGACCTGGCGAGGATGGGTCAATTTGACCCTGCAATTGTTTTTTTTGTTTACAGTTTTTTCCTTGCTGTCGCACGCTGTTGAACTTCTCAGTAACTAGAGAAATTGAACTCCCTTTCCACCTGTGCGCTACAACTCAGTCGGTCGTTGCCTGCGTAAGGAGGTAGAATTGCGCGAACGCAAAAATGTACTCAATTGTGACCCGTTCGCTATACGAACTAACTATTATTAGGGTTTTCGTCAATATTTGATATACTTGATATTGATAAACACGGGTTTTACTGACGTATGTATTATTTTGTCTATGAAGGCACCGTCACTGTTTCGATTCATCTAGGGAATCTTATTCAGGGTGAGTTTGATCTGCGGTCTACTCGTTCCCAATCGCGTTCGCGGTGTGCACTCATTACCTAGTCCTACTTTGTTTTATGAATCAAATTTATTAAATCTCTAAAATACTAGTACGTTGATGATGAACTTTGTTATCTGACTCTATATGTGTATGGTTTTCTATGGTACAGCTTTGTCAAGAAAAATGTATTTCAATTCCTCATTCTTAGATCCAGGCCCTTACACCGGAACCAATAAAATTATCACCGGTATATATTTTACAGCGCATTTGTCAAAACCCCCGACTTTGTAATTACTCATCGCATCAAATTGATATTACAACCGGTAATAATATTAGAAAGTGGCTTTGTATTAACCGTACTGTCCGTACCGAGACGTGATCAAAAGCGTTCACATGTGTAGACAAGACTTAGTTACTTCGAATTAGCTTTCAAAGTAAAGTATACTTTATTTTCTACTACATTAGGCTTGATTTAGTAAAACATACAGACTCAGGGTGATTCTGTTTCGCTGGACTAGCAAAAATTTCGTAAAATACGAATCATCTTTAATTAGCTTACACCAAAGTCTAAATTAGATACTTAGATAATTACATAGAACTTTTTAAATGACAGTATTCAAATATGTTGAAAATTACATTATGTTCCTCTATTGAATTGATTTTCCTAGGAAGTTTCGCAGTTTTAATCAATACCTCTAAAAATGAGCTTATATTTCGTAAATTTCAGAAGTGGCATGTAAAAATGTAACTCCAATTTGGACTTTATGAGAGCAAATTAGGTCGTTCTTATTTAAGAAAATTTTAGCTAGCTTGGTGAAACTACAGATCAAAGGCCAGTGTCGATTTTATTAGCGGTTAGAGTGCTACTTTTATTTCTAAGTACTATTATGTTCTGTGTCTCGGATTGAAATCTATAACAAATATAATAAGACAATAGTGTATTTACAATGAAATAGATGATACGAGACCGACGGGAGATCGGGACCGGTTCATTCATCATTTGAAATTTCGGTGGGATAAATGATGTTATCATTAACGCTTAAACTATTAATAGTATCATTTGCTTCTATCGTCCTAAATTTAGTCTGTGGTATTAGTGGCTCACCTCTAAACCAGATATCTCTGATTTAGAATATTTGTTACACTACGCCATTTAAAAGCCAGTTCAACTAATGTCTATAAATACCTATATAAAATACCCACACGTATCTATCGAAAAATAACTTGATATTTTATTTGTTTTCATCATCATAATTTAGAAAAAGATACAAACTAGAAATTGGAATTCAACCCTTAATGGTAGTGCTTCAAAAATTAATGGTAGGCTGCTCAGGCAGTGATCTGGATCAGTTGAACTATCTACGGATAGTTAAACGCTTTTAGATAGCTTAACCAATTCAAATGTTTTTTTTATTGTTATTGTATGTAATTCTGTACATTTCTGTAAGTAAATAATTGTAGCCATATTTAATCAATTACTAATTCTAAACAGTTTTATACCGTACTCTAGCTCCATACTAGACAGCCCCCGACTTCATCTGCGCGTTTGAACTATAATACTTTAACATATTAGCCTCGCGGTTTTTTCTGTGGATAATGATGTGTAATATAAACATGTTATAATTACAAAAATGTCAAATGGAATATTTATAATATCTTGGTTCACATTTTTGATGACCTCTTTGGCGCAGTGGACCAAGGCCCGGCTGAGACGCAGAAGGTTGCGGGTTCGATTCCCGCCGCGGGACAAATGTTTGTATGATCTATAAATATTTGTCTTGGCTCTGGGTGCTTCTATGTATAATGGTGGCAATTCGGTTGGTTCATTTCTAAAATTAGGAATTGTCTAAAATATATTTAGTTAGTCATAGCATTTGTAAAACCTATTCGGTTGGTACCATTTAACTAAATTAAGAACGCATAATTAAGTTAGATAAAATTATGTTAGGATAAATTGGTAGCAGCAGAATACCAAAGGTTAATTTGGCAGTTCTAAACCTAATTTTAGCTTAAATGAATTAGGTCGGTGCCAACAGAATTGAGGCCAATATGTAAAAGAAAAAATTGTAAGTAGTAGTACTATTAGTATATAAGTAGTATATCAGTCATGTGGTTCCCTTAACACAAGCTCTGCTTACTTTGGGGCCAAATGATGCTGTGTGAAATGTCCGGCATTATTATTTATTTATTATTTAAATTTTTGCAGGGGCCTCCAATTTACAAAATAGATAGATATATAAATAGATAGATACAACATTTATTTGATAAACCAGCACACACGTACAATCGATGGTACCATTGTACATAATGGTAAATACATAAAACTTTAGGTTAGATACTGGGTACTTAAAACTAAAAGTGCATGTGTGTTGCAATATCAAAACGGTCATAGCTCAGCGATAATATTGCTTAAGAAGCAAACACTGATTTTCAGCTATTACCCTAAATACAATTTTATTTTTATAATTTTTGTTTAGACAATTACAAGCATCGCTTTATTTTGTCGTATATGCATTGATATCGTTACGTCCAATGTAATAGTAATATATTATTCTAAGCTGTCCTCATAAGGGTGCATCTATGCACCCTCCCGGAAAGGGTTGGTTCACATAAATTAGTTTTTTTTTAATAAAGGCTTTATGTGTTCATACCATTGATTAATACAAGCTAATCAGTCAAATGAGTGACTTATTCAGATTAGAAATCTCAATCAAAGCGCTCGATTTGTGTTTGATTAGGCACAGGTGGATTGTGCAGCTGCTTAGCAATTAATCAATGGGGTAATTTGATCTACTTATCATTATTGAGGTTGTAAAGGAAACAGTCAAACTCCTTTGTTTATGTAACGTAGACTAAATATAGGTTTATGTTTCTGGATTCTTGCAAAAGTAAAAAATAAGATGACAAAGATGTCCCTTAGCCACTAGGAATTCTGTGTCAATCGATTTTTAAACAAAATTGTTGATCGTATTTAACGTGACCGATAGTTACTGATGATATCCGATGATTTGATGAATGGAGATGCAATAATATTATTTAAATGAGGTAGGTATAAAATTTACAGCCGTGTTTAGAAATTTAATGTATTTATATTTTTGTATAATGTTTATACAAAATATTAAATACATTTGTGCTATCTAAGGACTGCTTCAAACGATCTATAGATATATCAACTGTGTCCCCGATATACTGATGGCATTGCCACATTGTATGGCAATGCTAGTATTGCTATTCAACAGACAGAACGCGATGGGCTCCTGTTCCTATCACGAACCAGAGTCTTAAGTCCAAAAGGTTCTAAATTTGTCTGGTTTCAAAATAAATAAATAATTGGAAAACAGTATGTATGTATCCAATTGTAAATAATGTACAATGAAAACTTTCCACGGCTCTCGTCGTGTTTATGGCTTTATACGAATTTCGTGTTCACATTCCAGCATTACTAAATCCATCGATCTTAAGCGGAATGTACACTAGTTGATTTTACTGGCGTGGGAGCAACGTCACCATAAAACATTATTGTAGGACACTAGCTGTACCGCCCGCGAACATGATTGAATTTTATAGTGTGCTTAGTGCTTTACTTGGACTCTGCTTTGCATATTTCATGGCAAAATATTACGACCATTGTAATAGTTCGATCTTTGGTAGCCGGATTGTGAAGCATCGTAAAATCTATGCTTAGACCCGTGAATAGTTTATGAAGATTGAAAACAATCTAAACGTGATTGCGTAGAGCTTGTGACAGAAGCTTAGGGTACTTATTAAATACTTTATGTTATAGGTGCTTTCTTGTATCTGGGTCTGAGTTATTAAGACCTGTTGCTGACTGTGCGGTTTTCTTTCCTACTATAAATTTGCGATATCCCTAATTGTTGGAATATGATTGCATTAAATGCTTATATCATCATCATTGGCCTTTGTTCATCTGTTGAAGATGATTTAGGTGGCGTCAGTAAAGTTAAAGAGCAGTTAATTGTATGATGTTTAAATATCGCGTTGATTCCAAAGTTCCTTCCAAAATTGCGCGTAGATCATGAGGTCATGAAATTGTGACATTATATTCTATTTGTTGGCTATGTCATGTATTTTTCTATTCACTTTGGTGAAAGTACCTTTTATTAAACATCAATGGAGACCATAACAAAAAAACATAAAATATTCAAAAATGATGAGCTGAAGAATTCCTTTTTCGCGTAAAGCTGATATTTGCAACTCAGCTTACCACAAATGACCACATCGACTTTTTACTATTGGCACATCTCCCAATAAAATCGGTGCCGTAAACGCTCCCCCTGGGTCAGATAAAACACCATCTCGCTCGGCTGATGTCACTATAATATGCATAGAGTCCACTTTATTTGAGGTTTACTACGGAGTTGCAGTAAATAGCGAACTGTTGTACCTTCGACTGACAATCTGCTCCTGGTGGGCTGGGATTTCGTTTTTACGTGCTCCTGAATAATATATTAACTCTGAGGGTAGGATTTATGAAGGGTGGCAAGGGTTTTAATCTTGCGAAACGACCATAACAAGACGTATGGGCAAATTACTGAATCCGTTATTAGCTTGAAGCGATTAAATGGCTACTTGAGTTCTGGTGAAACCCTTTTAATATTTTAATTTAATAGATCAAATGGTTGAATTTGGGTAGCGATTTGCATGCGTTAGTTGAAATGTGTTTTATGGACGATTAGGTAAACTGTTCGTGGTTTTCGCACATCTATATTAATGTGCTCTGGAGCACTTTAGAGTAGGGTAACTTGTCTAGTGATCTCATTTACCTAGCTTTGGTTGATCCTCAATCATCCTGTACTGGCAAAATTGCTCTATCTAAAAGCTTTTAGATTTCTAGAGTCTTTTAACGAAATAAACACCTTTTTATATTTGGCCAAATTATTGTATCCTGGTCAAGGCAGTCAATTATCTTTATAGTATTAAGAATTATAACATTTTTTAAATCCCATCTTAGATACGGCATTAAAACTCACACTAGATGAGTGACCGGATTAATATAACTTTTTATTACTTTTATAACTTCTACTGCAGCTATAAAAGGCGGTGACACGTTGAAAAGATTAATTAATTTTATGGCGAAAATATCCTTGAATTATGCAAAACCTAGATTATAAATTATGTGTAGCATTTAATCAACCGCATCGCTGGAATTTTACGATATAATTTATGACAATATGTCACATATGAGATTCGCTCACGGAACATTAGAGTTTGATGTCGACGGCCCATGTTTGCTGCTGGTAAAAGTTACCATATTTTTATATGTAAATACTGAAAAATAAACAAAATCACTGACTTACTTTTCTTTCAAACTCTAAAAACGAGCTAAAGTCAAGTTAAAAAAATATATATGCAACTTTTGTTTTGTTGTGTATGGTATTTAAAATACGATAGAACGAGTAATAGTACCAATAAGATCATATTTGTAATAAAGAAGATGCAACGATTTTGATTTGTAAGAAACAACTTAAATATCAAAATTTTTGATACTGACATTTCTGTCTCTTAAATAAATTTGCACTGCCATGGTGGTCTCAACCAAATTTTTATAGGTTGAATTTTGTAAATGATCTTCAAGCATGAAAACGTTCCACATTACGATGATAGGCAATAAAAATCTCTAACGATACAATATCGGTTGACACTCATAATGATAATAATAATGTTAAGTGCAAACAACAAAACACTTTGCAGTAAAAATTTTATGATAATAATATCGTCTAACCCTTTTAAAGGCGACAAAACACTACAAAAGGAAACATACAAATTTTGCTTCTCAAAGATAATATAATACTGCTGTGATAAAACGAAGCCTCTAAAACGCATTTGGACAATGTATGTGTGTCAAACCATATATACTTAGGTACACAATTTCAATTCAACCTTTAAAAGGTACCTTATTTATGAGCTTTGAAAACCTTATTCAGGAGATGGAAAAAAAACCTTCTACTGAATGTTGAATGACTTTTTCAATTTGAACTTTGATTAGCTAATCTTGTTTCTGACCCTTGTAAAGTCGTGAAATGACTAATACATTTTAAAACAATTACAGAAATGTACAGACAAATATAAAGCACATGTGAAATAGTTGAGCTATCTATCGACCGTTAAAAACGATCTATATATAGCTCAACTGATCCAGATCAACGCTAGAAGGCAGCGTCCCCAAGACACTAGCGGCATTGCCAAGTTGAATGGCAATACTAATACGCTGGGCCAGATACGAGCTAGCTCTTGGTTCAAGCGATATTTCTACCAAACGCCGTCGCCGTGCAAAAATTTTGAAATTAATTGCAAAACAAAATATTAATAAAACAACCACTGCTGGACAGTCCTCACAACACCATCTAGCCTCAAACAACGCGTAGTTTGTGCTATGGCAACCAGATGACTGATAAAATACTTACTTATATATTTTCAAATACATACTTATGATACCTTATAACACCCAGATATAGAATAAACATCAATGCTCATCACATAAATGTTTGTCCTGGGAGGGAATCTAACCCAAAACCTACATCTTAAGGCAGAACTGAGTTGTAGACAAACTGAAACTACCAACTTTGGAATATCAGTCCATAGCCTGAGTACTATTTCTGTATAAGGAGCTTCATACAAATAATATAATGCTCTCTGTGTATTCGAAAAAGAAAACACTTTCAATTCGCCTATAAATAATATATGGACACATCTAAGTTACAAAGGAAACTTGTAATAAGCCATGTTCAAATACATCAGTTATTCACTTTGCGATATGAAACATAAAGGTTTAAAAATGTTTATTGATAAAGGTATGAACGTTCCCAATAGCAATCAAGAGAGTTGTCACACATACGTGTTGCCGTTCTTGTCACTGCCGAGACTTCAAGAAACCCATTTAAAAAGTTGTTCATGTCTCTGTTCCGTGTTTTGTAAGATGGTTTTATAGGATTTTAATCACCTTAACTTTAAAATGATGCTTGGCTGATGTTATCACTACTTATCGGTATCCAATTTAAACCGTTATTTCACTTTGATAAAGCTATAAACCCTATCAAATATTATCTAATTGTTTTTATACGGATCCTAAACTGTTATGACATCTTTAAGAGACTTTCACGTGGTCCATCTCAGGAATTTCTAAACGTAGATCACATTACGATACGATGCAAGTACGCCAGTGTAAATACCAATAAAAGAGCATTATAATTACGATACCATCTCTAGCCCAATGTTTGGGCTCAATATCGGCGTGATCTTATAGACAATGTCCACCGACGCTCAACCTACGCGTGGGCACGCCCCTGCGACCTCACATTGTTTTTAAACGTCGAAATCTCACCATCGATGAGCTTCGAATAACCAACTTGATAGTTCTGAATCGCTAGACGAAACGTGAAACTTCCCAAACTCAAATTACTCCATGAATGGGCTTTTGGAGACGAAACTATCAGGTTTATGGGGCGTCGGTAATAGCGACATAAGCGATTATGGAGACAATATCAATACAAAAATGTTTAAACCTTTTGTGAAATAAAAATGTTACGAGAGCCGTTTGTTTCTACAATTTCATCTGATAGAATTCAGGCGTAAAAGATTCCATGCATTGAAATTATGGTAAAATATGTGATCGTTTGTTGGCACCACCTTAACATACTTCGGTGGCCTTTTGTGTTTTTTGATGATCAATTTGAAGAAACAGAATCCATCGAGTTGACTTTCGTCGGGTTTTGTATTACAAAACAGTATGGAGTTTGCAGGGAGATTTACAAAAAGCGGAATTAATATCGAGATCATTTCGCATTCGACTCGTGCGCAAAAAGGGCTCCCAATTATGCGCAAACGCAGCGTCCACTTAAACCCGTACATTGGCTTCTTTATCGTACTAAAGGATTGCAAAAATATATACGTCTTTAAAAAATATTTACGACGTCACATGAAAAACTATGGAAAAATTATTCGAGTTTGTATTCGTTTGATATTTTTACATTCTCGTCCCTAACGTCAAACAAAAGTTACTCCATATGTCATTGTGTCAAGCGAAGTCGATGCATAATACATTGTTTCCATTACACTACGAATTTTAACATAAACCCGATGTTAAGGTTTCATCCATGAATAACATTCGATTTTTTAGCCGACCAGTCGGCTGAAGCAAGCTGAGACGAGTATAGGATTTTGATACTTTTGCTTTTTGCATTTACCCACACATTCAAAAAGTTTCCAGTAATGCGTAAGTATGCTCATGTTTCTGTCCCATATTGGAGTAAGGTATTTGCTCCTTCGCTTATATATTCGCTTACATTAATTAAACGAATTTGAGTACAATATTCATAGTTAAGACAGGACAACGTCTGTCAGCTAGTATTCAATTACTTAAAAACATGACATACATCGTAAAATCTAAACACTATGTAAGGTTAGTATCTTTAGCGGCATTCCAATATCATTTACAGTTAACTGTATTAAACATTCGCTCTGTTTACAAATACGAACCTGCTTTCAGACTTGACCCTGCATAAGCAAAGCGATAAACAGAACGATAAGCGATTTCAGTAATGTATTTTTTTCTGACAGTCAACTTTGCTGTCGGTTTCCAATTTTTTTATAAATGGTTAGACTTACAATGCACTTATTATGCGATTAAAATAATCTTGTTCAAAGATAAAATATAATTATTATTAACGTTATTATTTGAACATAGAGGTTTGTTCGTTGTCTGGGTGTTATAAAGTATCAAAGTATGTGTTTAAAAATATATATGTATTCTACCAGTCATCTGGTCACCATAATACAAGCTATGCTTAGTTTGGGGCTAAATAGTGTTGAGTGCATTGTCCAGCATTGCAACATTGCATATATTTTTATTTTTATTTATAGCATACGCATAATATTTCAATACACGTGTACCTATAGGCTCACTGTTACACATCATCTTCACATATTCGTTTCGCTCCGCTTATCACTACGTTCTTCTACAACAGAGGCCTCGAAGTAGCTTCTTGTACAAATAGAGTGTGATTTGCTATTCCGTAGGTACGCGCGTGTTCGTGTTTGATATTTGTGTTGTCCAAGGCAAACTTAAGCTATGGTTTCTTAGGAAGCGGTCACCGTCAACTAAGATATGACGGAGTCAAGTCATGTTTGGTAAGTTTTATAATGCTGGTCACGCTTTGACGCTTTCTAAGTAACCTTGGCTTATGGTGGTATTCACATAAGTAGAGTGGGGAGGAGATGATGTGTGAAACCGGAACTTTATATCGCTTTTATAAGTGACGTGGACGTGAAGTGAAGTGGTTTTTTGTAATGGTTTGCAGTATTTGCAGTATTTTATATTACCCAAATCAACCGTGCAATATGGAGTTTGGGACTGGGCGTATTTTAAGCGACTTCAAAAAAGGAGGAGGTTCTCAATTCGTCGGGTTTATTTTTATGTATGTTCGATTACTTAGACATGCCTGAACCGATTTGGAATTTTTTTTTTCTTATATTTCACTCTCGGTAATCCCGAAAACTCACTGTCTCATTGCAGGAGTGCATTTAGTTGGTCTACCCATAATATAATATATGAACAAAATACATCTGCTTCACACTAGAAATATTTTTTATTCAATGAAGTCGGTTTTATTTTTAGGTTTTAAAACATTAAAATTTTTATCCATTCTTGGTGAACTTGCAACAGTACAAAGTATATTTTAATATAATTATTTCAATGAACCTGAATGAAAATTAGATATTTTCCGTCACTCTACAAGCAAAGATTTTTATGAAAGATATAAAAATGTGACAAGTAGTTTACTTTGAAGGCGATATGCGTCTAAATTAATAAATAATCTTACCAGCTTCCATTACAAATAGAAGGATTATACCTTCTTCCGCATTGAAAATCCTGTTTCAATGTAAATTCCTTATTCAAAGCTTCAAGAAAAGCAGCACAGAGGGCACAGAATAAATAAATATTAAGGTGTAAAAGTTTTACTTTGACGATGTCGTCGTACAACTGTAGGTTACGTCATTTATGAATGACGGTTATGTTAGTAACAATTATGTTAAGACAGTGCATCTTTCATATATTTGAAACAACCATACTTATATTATAAATTCTTAAGTGTTTGTATATTATAAATTCTATCTGTTTGTTTCTCTCGTTTTTACAGCAAAATAGCTGAACTGAGACAACATTTGAAACAACCATACTTATATTATAAATTCTTAAGTGTTTGTATATTATAAATTCTATCTGTTTGTTTCTCTCGTTTTTACAGCAAAATAGCTGAACTGAGACAGACTTAGGCTACTTGTTATGTAAGTATCCCTCACGAAACCGCGGAACGATGCTTGTGTTAGATATAAAAACCACCACACTATTACAGGCAATCGTTCTCACACTCTCTTCTAACATAAGTCACAGTAAATCGTAAGTCAGAGCAAGTGTTAGATATAAAAACCACCACTCTGTTACAGGCAATCGTTCTAACACTCTCTTCTAACATAAGTCACAGTAAATCGTAAATTAGAACAAGTGTTAGATATAAAAACCACAAACTGTTACAGGCAACCGTTCTCACACTCTCTACTAACATAAGTCACAGTAAATCGTAAGTCAGAGCAACAGAGTACATTTTACGTTAAAGTCAATTTGGGGTGGCAGAAGCTAGCTGGCGGAAAGGAAAATTCTGCCTTGAGCGAGTTGCGGACCACCAGCGCGCTACTAGACATGCCGCGACATCATAATTATTGCTAGCCACTTTGCTATCTCGTATATTATCCACAGCAAATAGGTAGCAGTATCTCAGCTGTTGAATATACGGTTCTACATTATGCACACACATACCATTAACGCTAAAACACTGTTTCCATTAAAATCTCATTTAATGTGAATAAAAACTTCTTAAACACTTATCACGGGGGCAATAATATCTAGCTAGAATGCTAGAAATGATTAAATTCAATATTGTAAGGCCTTAACTTTGGATACAAGTTTAATTCTCGCTGCGTGACATAAGTATTATTTTGCTCCAGGTCCAGTGTGCACTATGATCCCATGTTTCAGATACTAGCGACGCAAGGAACCCTGGTTCACTCATGGGCTCTTCGGTAATACTCCTGACCCTGAGGCCAGGACTAATATTATCAAGTATGTAGGCTAAACTGCATTGTATATTAAGCTGTATCCATCATCATTGAGCCTGATAGCTTCCACTGCTGGGTATGAAGGCTTTCTCTATATTACGCCAGTCTTTCCGGTCTCTAGCAAGTCTCATCCAGTGGTGTTTCCGACAACGCTGATTATATCATTAATCCATCGGGTGGAGGGACTGCCTTTTGGCTGTTGTGCATCCCTTGACCACCACTCCGTTACTGCATTTTTATATCTCCTGTTGTCCATACTTGCCAAGTGTCCCGCCTGTTTCCACTTCAATCTGACGATCCGCATACCCGCAACTTTGGTTTGACGTCGAATTTCGACATCAATCAATCGGGTATATGATGTAAATGTGATAACTGTAAATTATAAGCTGTATTACTTATAAATTTATTTATGAAATGTAGTTACTTACCTTTCCACCTTATAATAAATTGTGTACAGTTGATTATACATTGCTGACGGTTCAATTTGATAGTTTCCTTATCACTTTTACATTATTGATCGATTCACCGATGCGCAATTCGATCTAGGGTATAAATTACCCGAGGTATTGTCAAAGGAAGTGCATCGGTTATTGTGAGCGTCGTTTTGCGTTTTATCTCTATTTCGCGATCGCGATTCAGCCGCGCCGGAGCTGCAATTTATCTCGGCTTTTCGAAACGAAAGCTAGTCTTGTTTTATTGTTGGAAATTGTTTGGTGAAATGACGGATCTATCAACCTTTAAGCGGTATAAAGTATTTGAAAGACTTTCGATCCCGTAAGTTATAGATGCAATGTATAATCAAAAAGATGTTATCAATGTGAATATAGAAATTGCGCTTAAATTGTTTTGTTGCAAAAGCAACCTAAAACGAAAATTCAGCTTGTGTAATCATTGTTTGAAATTAGCTTCTTTATGATTAATTTATAAAGTTAGTTCTTTACAAATCACTTACATCCTCGTTAGATTAACAATAAGTGATTCGGAGAATTTGTCTTGAGTAACTCCGATTCTCAGCAATCATATTTTTTTATATATAATCTTGCACCGGAGAATGTTGATTCACACCGAGGTACTGTTCGATAAAATCGGAACGATATCTCATCAATGAATCTATTGCAAGCATTTGTATATATGTCGTATTGAGTGACGAGCGATCAACATAATCGGTTTACAAGCTTCCTGCCCCAATTGTTATTATAATGTGCATTGTACTACTAGATATTAATGTCGTATACGAGACAGCGTCACGGATAATTTATTTATACGATACAACGTAATGAAGAGTCTAGTCTCAAGCCAACGATTTGGAACTAAAGTTCAGACGTTAATTTAGCATCCTATTATGAAACGCATATATCTAGCTATACTAACTTCAATATTGTGCCTCAAGAAAGTCACGTATTCACGACACGTGAAGCTACTTCACCTTACAACCGAGAACAACCGAGAGATCTCATGAAGTATCATGAACTCAAACAAAGTTAGTTGAGTACTAAATCATGTAAGAAGTTGGATGATAAATTCACTTATCTAAGTACTTGTATAATGTCAACCCGCAAAGCTAAACACATTCCAGAAATTAATAATTCTAAAAGCGTTAATATGGCGTTAGTAGACCTTAGACCCAAGAATACTAAATATTACCGCTTAAATCGTATAGCAGGAAGATATATTATTTGTCCAATTGGAATGGACCACACAAGATTTAAATAATTTGGCGATTTATCGATGCCAGAATATGATTTGATGTTGAGTTGCACCTACTCGTAACGGAGAACGATATCCATAATGTAACTGAACCCGAGATTGTAGGTATTAGTTTTTATTTGCGGTGGCTATATAGAATTTTTATAATGATTAATGATAGGCATTATAACTGTTGATTTGTTTTGATTGAAGCTGTTTAGTTTTATTGCGGCAGTATTCATCCACGGTTAATTAAAAGTTTTATCTAAAATATTCTCGATAACGTCTTCTGAGATTATTTTCTGGTATCTTAATGGCCGTCTAGGGAACGAACAACCCCTATTTCATTTATGATTTATTGAACTTTCCGATCACCTACAGGTTGTAAAACCGATTTATAATCTGCATGATTTATTGACACGGTAAAACTTTTTATATCTTCAACCTCGATGTCATATTTACGACACATTTGCCTTTATTCTTGATCGTTGTTTTGTTTTGATAACCTTTGGTTTTATTGGCATGCGCTCGCTGGGATCTTCATTTGCGTGCGCTTGGCCTCACGTGTAAGTGGCGTATAATACGCCTTTTCCAATTGGAGATTCTGCAGATTGCTGAAGTGGAGTCCCATTGCATTTTGAGGCAGCCTGTTATTAACCGTTTATTGCTGTTGAATTTATACGTCGTCGGCGTCACGGACGAAACGCGTACAATTATCCGAGTCGCGATCTCCCCATTGTTGTCGAAATTTTAAACAAATTTCCTGTACGAGGGGGGTCGCGTTTTTCTGCCCTGCCAAATTGGATAAGCACTGTAATTACTCGTTTAAGTTCTGATCGTCGGTCTGTGGGTATTTTTCTTGTGTATATTTGCAGCGTTTATGAGCCAGAACGCGCCTCATAAACCGAGTGGTTTGAAGCGAGAACCTACTTTAATGATAATAACGTCTTTATCTTAAGAGGAGACTCACGTTTCCCTCTGTTATTTGTCGAGGGATTGCTTCAACCTACTTTACTTTTTAAATTGGTTAAATAGGCAGAAGATTGGTGTCTTTATTTCAACATGGATTTTACTACTATTATAATGTGATGGACAAACGCGAAATGTTACTTGCTAGACACAGAATAGTTGAAATCTGCTAAGGAAATTGCCTGTTCTAGTCAGAATATATTTTATGAACAGCTTTTATGGATTCGTGTAGGTGTATCATTGCGTTCCACAGCTACTGGCGGTGGTCTGTGATAAAGTTAATGTCAAGGCGAGATGGAAGATTATCAGGACATCGCAGGCGTACGCTTTTGCCGGCTGTGTACAGAGACGTGACACCGGATGACGGATGAGTGCTGCAGTGGTTGTCGCACCTTTTTCAGAAAAATAGAGCTAGCAGACCACCAACGACAAAGCCAGTCCTTGATTATCCATACGATGATAGTCCTTGGTAGTCCATACGATGAGGACGTATTTTTGATTTAAGGACAACTCTTCCAAAAATCACCTTTCCTCTTCTCCACAAGCTTTCGGAGTACACATCAAGTCAACTTTTGAGCATGCCTTATACTCTAGTTAAGAAATACGGTATCTATTGCTGAAGTAAGATAAAATGTATCAAACTTCATTAGAGTATGTTATGTTATGACACCGTATAACAGTGCTACTCCCAGGTGAATTCAATTAGGGGTGAGTGAACAAAAATACCGCTGTCAAGTAATTGAGATCGACAGTTGATGGACAACAGATCAAACAAATTCTGGAGCGAAAATCAAAATCAAGTATAATATAATATAATAATTTCAAAATCATTTATTTAATTTTTTTTAGCATTAGTTTCGACTGGTTATTTACAAGTTGCCGAGCAAATTTTGCCAACAAAATAAATATATAAAATAATTGTTTATCAAATGAACTTAATCAACCTAATAAATAAGTTTTGATGTAGACAATGATAAACAATATGAATATAATACATATTTACATACATCACACAAGACACGGACATTGCCACATTAAATGGAAATTTCGCGTAAGAAAGGTTATTTAAAAAAATTAATAAAAAAACGTGTGCGTCTCGATACGCCCGACAGAAGTGATAACTTAAACTAATCTAACTAGCGCTGTAGGTTAGAGTAAGAGGAGGAAACTGCCTACCGCTGCCGTATACGTGAGAGAAAGAGAAGCCAGACAGACTGGCGCCGTAACGCGTTACGTAAAGAAGCGGTTTACCCTTCCATAAGAAGTTATCACTTCAAAACTTACCCACGCCTTGAGCCTAGTTTTTGTTTACCTACGCAACATAGGCCCGTCCAGAAAATAGTTTTGTCAAAACTATTATAAATCACCCTACTAAATATAAAATGGCTTTCGTCTCTTGCATTTAACTTGGACACTTTTTGTAACACCCACGTTAGCTTTTGACAGATTGGATGTCAGCAGAAAATTGGATTTCGCAAAATAAACATATCGCACTTCTTTGGATTGCAATTGCTTGTACACACAAGACTCAACTTTGTGTCTCTCAGATAAAGTAAAGTTTTGATTGAGAAGCGAATGCAGTACTTAAAAGCGGTATTTCCTTTGTGACTGTTCCGGGGCAAAGATGGCAACCTACGACTGTTGGACGGATAAGGCAAGATTCTTTATTTGCTTAAGGCAACCTTTTTCATTCATATGTAAATTAACAATGTACCGATTGCCGATAGCTATTTGATGAGTTTATTAAATTGCGAGTAATGAGCGTGGGCGCTGATAATTTAGTGTCGATTTCTAATAAGATGTCGTAACGTTATAACAATGGCGAATTTTCGATGACTCATTAAGCTCAACTAGACCTAATTTCAAAATATTTCGAAGGTAATTTAGTGGGCTATTGATATCACCATTATAGAAATTACATTGCCAGCCCTGGCGTTCATATTCCCTAGTGACACCCCTACACGAGTCAAACGTCATCAGTGACGCGTAATCGACGTCTGACAGGTCATGTCACGTCAAGATGTATGCTGTGTTGTGA
This sequence comes from Lampropteryx suffumata, assembly GCA_948098915.1. NCBI lineage: Eukaryota > Metazoa > Arthropoda > Insecta > Lepidoptera > Geometridae > Lampropteryx > Lampropteryx suffumata. Next base: position 13,211,179 of record OX402557.1, on the reverse strand, counting down.
TGGTCCGAAGGGTCAACAATGACTGACGTCACTGGAATTTGAACCTTGGACGCTTTTGATCGTTTGATGCGTCAGTTAAATAATATAAAATAAAATTGTAACTGAACTCGTAATAGCTAACGTTCAAAAGTAAAAGCAGAAAACAAAGTTTCTGTGAGTGCGAGTTTCTGTGAGTGCGCCTCAAAGTAGGGACTTTCATAAGATTCGGTTTTATTTTATTTGTACAGAAATGTTACATATTGATATTTTTTTGTAAAATCACCGCATAATATTTAATTATAATCCATAATATACACAAATATATAAGTTGGAATGTGTTTCTGACTATCTGTCTGTATGTTGCCTTTTCATGGCAAAACAGCTGAACGGATCTTGATGAAGTTTGGTAAGTAGAGAGATTGTATCTTGGGGACAGACATGCTTCACGCGTAAGCAGACGAGGGCAGCTGTTAGAGACGTATACATTAGGTAAGTACAACCAAAACCCGTTCATTCACATTAGTTTGAATATATATATTTTTCCTAGTCCTCATAAAAATAAGTTGCTTGAAAGCGATATTAAATCCACTTGGGAGCTGTCCATTTTTACTTGGATAAGTTCTTTAGTTTTTGATGGATAGCAAAATAAAATATTGATGACATAGGCATATCTCCAATACATACAATACACACCTAGGTAGGTACCCAATAGCCTGTTATAAAGAAGACACCAAGAAGCGACACACTGTGAACCTTGCAATTTGTCTCCTTAAACCTGAAACGGATCAATCACTGGACTTGACATCGGCATTATTTTCTGTCTCTGGTCACATCTTATCATTTGGATGCCAATCATTTTATGACTTTTGTGAGGCTTCAATAAAAATCTGACTTGTCCAAAATGTTCAAGTATTTATTTAAAGTCATCAGACATGAATAATTAGGTAAATTTCTTCAGATGGTTATAATGTACTATAGTGATAGGACAATTATTAACACACGCGGGGGGCGTGTGTTAATAATAAACTCAACTACACAAGCATAGGAGATTGATCAAGTTGATCAAACAAAAAAAACATATATATTTTATAGGTATTGCCTGGAAGTTCTTTTCTGAAGCTTTCCTTTTGGGATACCTTAGTCAGCGGCACAAACTCGTCAGTGGGCGCAGCAAAATCGCATGATATTCTACCTAGCAAAGTGTGAGAAAGGGCTATCCCTTTATCAAGTGATGATCTGTGGTTCTATTATCTATGATGAACTATGGTTTTATGGTTATGATTTATACTGACTGATTTCCAAAAAAAAAAGGAACAGTTCAGGGTCAACTCAGGGTTCTCATCAAATACTACTGAATGTATCTATTCAAAATAAAGTTATTTAAGCTATTGAATAAATAAACTGGAAGCCTGGAATGCGTATATCGGAATCATTTTGGAGTTGGCGTAAAACGGAGTACCGTATGTTATTTATTTCAGCTCAAAGCTGCGCTAAAATAAGTAATTTAATACCATTCCTTGAGGCTTGTTTTTTTTATTTTATTTAAACGATTCTGTTGCGATGCAAGCATAGATTAGGACGAGTCAAATTAATATGACTCTTAGTTTTGGTTCTTCAACATCAGAATGTGGAATGATTATCCTTTGACGTTTGTATGGAAAGATAATCGGCTAATTTATTATTGAGTACTGTTTAGAACACAAAATTCCACAGTGCACAAGTAAATATGCAGGCACAACTATTAGTGCGAACACATAATACGACAAGCGGAATAGCGTGCAAGCTTTAGCGTCCAGTAGTGAACGTTCAGTGTCTAACGCTATAAATTGATTGTACACGCAGCATGCAGTCCGTTCCAACATCGTTTATAAGCGTTTTATAAATGAGTCTGATAATAAGAACGTAATACACGTCGACGTAAAGTCTCTATAATGTTGCATGTTGAGTTTTATTATAATGAGGCATGACGGTATTTGCATTTTAAAAAGGAAATATGCAAAGCTGTTGGCGTTTTGAGTTCTTTATCGATATGCAATGTCGCATAGGTTTTAAATGTTCTCTTTTTGTAAGTAAGACGTCATTCAAACGCTGAAATTAATTACATTTTCGGGGATTCCACTTTTAGGATTTTTGTGCTTTTGACGTTGAAAATATAAATGTATTTTTAGATTTTTATAGTAAGATAGACCTTTTTTTAAAGGATGTCCGTATAATCTTTAACTCGATCAAATTTAAAGGCTTAGGGCACTCTGCAAATATTTTCCAACCACTAAAACGTAATTGCATTTAATTTGAATTCTTGTCACCCTTCCGGGCCGAATTCAATTAAACTTGTTCGTTTCCATTACAGTGGTTTGGCTCAAATTGGAGAATTGGTGGGGGAGAACTTTGTCCAATAAGTAAGTTTACATGTATTACCACCAGAGGTCTGCCAACAAAAGAAATTGTATACTGCCAGTTCTTTGATGTTTTAATTATTTGTAGTACCTTACATCAAACAATACAAACAATAATATTTCGATACATACAATCCTTAACTCAATTTCAATAATTACCTACAGCTACTTTTCTAATACTATGATGACCTCTGTGGCGCAGTGGGCGAAGGCTGCAAGTTAGATTCCCACCGCTGTTTAAATGTTTGTTTGATCTGCAATTATTTATCTAGGGTCTTGGTGTTTTTTATATATAATATAAATGTATTTTCTAAAAAAATATAATATTTTATATATATCAGTCATGCGGTTCCCATAACACAGGTTCAACTTACTTTGGGGTTAGAAGATGCTGTATGAAATGTCCAGCATAATTTTATTATAGCTTAAAATTTTGTTCAAATTAAATAATTAAATAAATACATAATCCCGGTCATTTCACACAACATCATCTGCCCCCAAAGTAAGCAGAGCTTGTGTTATGGGTACCAATTCAATTCAATTCAATGTTTATTTATTCAATAAAATCACAAGGACCACTTTGAATCGTCTTCTTACATGCTAATGAATCTAGGTGCCGATTCCTCCTAACCCCAGTTCAAGAAGAATCCGGTAAGAAACTTGTCTGTTCTTAACACTTTTTTGTATGATCCTTTACAATTTTGTTACGGATGCCGAGTCGAGTTGGAGCTGATTCATCCCAAGCTTTTTTGTCATCTAAATAATCAGACATTTTATAATATGCTTTAATAGACAGTTTCTGTTTAATTACGTTTTTAAATTTGCCAATCGACAATCTAACACGTCGCTTGGGACCTTGTTATAGAAGCGTACACATTGCCCTATAAAAGACTTATTAACTTAAGCGAGCCTAACAGCGGGAACTGCGAGTTTATCTTTATTTCTAGTGTTAATACTATGATTATCGCAATTTTTTTTAAATAAATGAACATTTTTGTGCACATACATTAAATTTTCGTACTGACAAGGCACTGTCATAATATTAATTTCTTTAAACTTATTTCTAAGTGATTCTCTAGGGCCCATGTTATAAATTGCATGAACAGTCCTCTTCTGCAACACAAATATGGTGTTAATATCAGCAGCACTCCGCCACAACAGAATGCCATAAAACATAATGCTATGAAAGTAGCTGAAGTAAACGAGTCTAGCGGTATCTAGATATATATCACATGACTACTTATATACTGTTTTTTTGTAAATACATACATATTATACAGAAACACCCAGACCCGAGACAAATACATGCAGATCATACAAACATTTGTTCTGCGGCGGGAATCGAACCCACGACCAAACTCAATTGTTAACCAAGATCTGATATAGTGCTTTGTATTGGACAGTATCGTTTCAATGAAAGGGTATCGGCCAATTGGTACGTTTTATTCGTGTTTACGTCCATGATCTTATCTGTGGGCTGTCGGGTATACGGGCGCCCGCCCTTTTATTAAACTGCCATATTGTATTGGTAGACTAAGGAAAAGCATAAGGCGTCATTCTACCTAGACTTTTTCATCGGTGTGTTTTTCATAATTTTGAAATAAATTACATAATGGTTAAAATTCTAATTTAAAAACGGAGGTTGCTTGACCATATTTTATTAGTAAATGAACTCATATGTATTATTTTCACTCGAATTTGAATTGAAATATTTATAAGAAAATAAGTACATACTGCAATATATAAAGACACGTTAGCAGTTCGCAACAGACTATATTTTACATAAGAAAAGTTTTTACACAACAGATTACAGATGGCGTTACTAGTTACTAAGTAGTGATATTTTGATACCTATTACAATACCCCCACTTATCAAAATAATCTAAGTACACATGATTACACAGAAACAATGCCAAGTAAATTCATAAACTTATAATGTTTCAGATGACAAAGACCTTTTGTTAAAATATCTGCAGGCATTTCTTCAGTAGGAATGTACTTAACTTTTACAAAGTTGTTCTTTACAACATCTCTAATAAAATGACAACGCACATCTATATGCTTGGATCTATTATGACTCTGACTACTCGAGGCAATGCACTTTGGTTATCACAATACAAATCAATTACATTAAATACATCAGTAATTTCATGCATTAAATTTCTTAGATAAATAGCTTCTCTTGAAGCTTCAGAAAGAGCAGTGTATTCCGCCTCAGTACTGGATAATGAAACCGTTTTCTGCTTCCTACTTTGCCAGGAAATGGCAGACCCTGACAACATAAAGCAAAATCCAGTATAGGATTTTCTATCTAGAGCATCACTTGCCCAATCACTGTCTACAAAACCTTGTAAATTACTATTGTTATTATTGGTATATTTTAAACAATAACTTTTAGTATGCAGTAAATATCTTAATACACGTTTACAATAATTCCAATGTATGTGACTATAACAACTATTAAATTGACTGAGATAGCTAACACAGTAAGCAATATCTGGTCTTGTTAATACTGCCAGATACATCAGACTTCCAATAAGTTTTTGATAAGGAACATCAGGTAAACATTTATCAGATGACTTATCTAAATTCAATTTAGGCTCAATCGGAGTACTTTGTGTCTTACAATCAGACATTTGAAATTTAGAAACTAACTGTTCAATATATTGTTGTTGATCTACAGTAATAACATTTTTATTTTTATCTAAATTTATTCTCATGCCTAAATATTGTCTTACAGGTCCCAAGTCTTTTAACTTAAATTCTGAACCTAATACACTTTTTAATTTATTTGTTTCAAAATCATTGTTTGAAAAAATCAAAAAATCATCCACATACAGGGCCACTATCACTTTAATTTTACCAGTTATTTTTGTAAACAAACATGGTTCATATTGACTATTTTTGAAATCTAATCTATTCAAAACTTCTTTAACTCTTTCATACCATGCCAGGGAAGACTGTTTTAACCCATAAATGGCTTTATTTAATTTTAAGACCTTTCCCCCACTTTTGTTTACAAAACCTTCAGGTAATGACATATAAATATTTTCTTTCAAAAAACCATTAAGGAAAGCAGTGGTTACATCTAGATGTGTTATACTCATTTTCATTTGAACACTAAGTGCAAACAACAATCTTAGAGTAGAATGCCGCACTACCGGTGAAAAAGTATCTGTATAATCAACACCTGGTTTCTGCGAGAAACCTTTTGCCACTAATCGAGCCCTATACCTTACATTGTTTTCAAAATCATACTTTTTATTTAGCACCCACCTACACTTCACTATTGTCACATCACCTGGATGGTCCACAAGCTGCCACGCATCACTGTCCTCAAATGACTGTAATTCATCATCCATTGCCTGCTTCCACTGCTCCCGATCAGGCCCTTCAAGAGCCTCTGAGAATACAATCTCCTCCGATGCTGGAACAGTACTGGAAACACATATGTTGCTAATACCATAGCGCTCAGTCTTCTTTCTCTGACGCTTACTTGGCACATCTGGCACTTGCTCAGGTATTGATACTGCTTGTTCTGGAACATCTTCAGTGTTTATTTCAGTCAGTGTTTCATTGTCATCAGTATGTAATGAGGAACCTGAAGAGCAATCTAAAAAATCTGTTTCTGAAACATTATTAGACAGATCCCCCACTGAATCTCTGCTCTCCCCCACTTTATCTTTACTTTCCTCCACTAAATTGTCGGTAGGATTTTCTTCATTGGATATCCAAATAGCTGACTCTTCACTGACTTCCTTGATAGGTGTTACATCTTCCATCACTATTATATCTCTACTGATCATTACAGTGTTCTTAGAAGGATTGTACACACGATAACCTTTAACACCATCACCATATCCAACTAGAATATGTTGTGTAGCTTTCTTGTCCCATTTCAAACGTTTCTGTTTGGGTACATGCACCATAATTTTGCTTCCAAACAAACGTAGGTGACTTAAGTCTGGTTTTGATCCATACCATAACTCATAAGGTGTTTTATCCAATCCTGATGCAATCGATCTATTTTTCAAGTACACAGCAGTATTGGCTGCTTCCGCCCAAAATTTCTTATCTAAATTTGCATCATATAGTAAACATTTGGCTTTCTCAACAACTGTACGATTACTCCTTTCACAAAGTCCATTTTGCTCAGGTGTATAACAATTTGTTTTCTGGTGTATAATTCCAGCTTGCTTCAAATAGCCTTCAAATTCCTTGTTACAAAATTCTAGTCCATTGTCTGACCTGATCACCTTTATTTTCTTACTCTGTTGATTCTCAACCAATGATTTGAACTCTTTAAATCTGTTCAAAGCTTCATTCTTTTGCTTCAGAAAATAAATAAAAGTCATGCGACTATAATCATCAACAAATAACAGGAAATAGCGAGCACCACTCAAAGAACTTGTTTCCATTGGGCCGCAAATATCTGTGTGGATTCTGTGTAAAGTTTCTGTACTCCGCTCACCCACATGAGAAAATGGTAATCTCATTTGTTTTCCCTCACAACAAGTAGTACATTGTGATTTGGTTATGTCAAGTGAGTTATCATAAGACAAACCATCAACAATACCATTTCTCATTCTGTGCATGTCTTGGCTGTTTATATGTGCCAGTCTTCTGTGCCATAACTTTGCACTAGCTGTAGTAGCCAACATACAACTTTGTGATTGTAATCTCAACTTATAAACACCATCAGATAAATCAGCTGTCGCCACCAAAACATTGTTCTTGTCTCTAATATAACAGTTTTTCTTTGTAAATATCACATGATTGCCATTCTGAATGAGCTCACTAACCGACAATAGGTTGGTTGTCAGGCTAGGCACACACAACACATCTTTCACTGTTATATTGCATCCAAGTTCAGAAATAATGTCAACTTCTCCGGAACAAACAACTGGCACTTTTGATTCATTTGCTACAACAATTTCTGGTATACATGGAGTTGTGTTCATGTTCTTTACCCAATCTTTATTTGCTGTTATGTGTGCACTTGCGCCGGAGTCAACGTACCATTCGTTTTTGTTATACTTTCCGTTTAGGAAAACAACGTTAAACACGCATTTATTTGTGTTTTTCTTCAACATTGGGCACTGATTTCGATAATGTCCATCCTCTTTACATTTGAAACAAGTGATTGTTTTTGCTGGTGTATCTGCCGCGGTCTTTTTGTTCGACATTGGGTTGCCGCCATATTTCTTTGGTTTACCGCTGCTGCCAGAATTATATTTATTTCTCGCTGCAAATGCCGCCGTACCGCCAGCTGCACCTTCAAAATCACTGGTTACTTCCATGTCGAGTAACTTCGACTTTATAGTATCCGCACTTATCGAAATGCCAGAATGTTCTATTGCCATTATCATTGGAGAATAGCGATCGGTCAAACCTGCTAATAATAATGATCCGACCCATTCATCTGTTATTGTAAATCCAGTGCCATTTAACCTTTGAGCCGTTTCGATCATTTGTGTGACATAGGTAGTCATCGAATCACAGTTTTCAAGTCTTATCGAAATCAAATGTCGAAGTAAGGTTATTTTTCTTGAGAAACCGGAGTCATCGAACATGGCTTTCAATTTTGTCCATAATTCTGCCGAGCTCCTGGTATTCCTTATATGCACGTACAATGCTGGATCGATGGTCAAAATTAGCTTTGCCTTCGTTTTGGAGTCGTCCACTGGCTTAACTTCGAAGTCTGCACTAGGTTTGATGTACTTTTCCATCCCTTCTAGTACCAACAAGTTTTCGGCCGCGAAACACCACTCATCGTAATTCTCTCTGCCTTTTAGCTTTGGCACACTCGCAATATAGTTCGTAGTCATGTTTCCGCGAAACAACGTAACAATTTATCTATTTTATACTATAAAAAAAACTGATAAACCGGTAAATTTGCCCATAACCTATAAAGACACGTTAGCAGTTCGCAACAGACTATATTTTACATAAGAAAAGTTTTTACACAACAGATTACAGATGGCGTTACTAGTTACTAAGTAGTGATATTTTGATACCTATTACAATACAATAGCTAACAAATTTTATTTATACTATGTGTTTCTCCTGTTTAATTGTAGGTATATTCGTATATAACTAGGTATCTAATAACTAAATTAACTAAAAAATTAAAAATAGTCATTTCTGTATTATTCTATACTGTCAATTATTATTATTATTATTTCTATTATTCAATTATTCTATTCCCACCCTCGCAAAGCGTATACATATTGACATCTCTATGATTACAAATGACAAATTTTGGTTGGGAGCTATGGCACTTCTTATCCTACTAATATTATAAACGCGAAAGTTTGTAGGTAATGTAAGTGGAAAAAAATCTGCCATCTGCAAGCTGTTTTGGCGTGCGCTGCAAAAAACCGTTGGAAGTACTAACCCTGCGCAGACGAAGTCGCGGGCACCAGCTAGTAATAAATAATTATACCTATTTATAAGTGTCTACATAATAGCATTAATCTTTATGTTTATAATACCTACTTATTTACTTGTTTTGTATTTCAGTTGTAAAAAAATGTTAAATACCCTTTTTTGTACAAACAGAAACACAAAAAGAAAAATACTTCATACCTTACTTTAATAATATTGATAGAAAATGCACATAGTATCATTTAGCCCCAAGCTAAGCATGTATTATGGTGACAAGATGACTAATAGAATACTTATATATTTTTAAATACATACATACGATACTTTATAACACCCAGACACAAAACAAACATCTACGTTCACACTTATGTTTGTCATAGGAGGAAATCACAATCTATTGATAAATGAAACACAAATGTTTTCACGTCACACAAATTGTTGATAATGTAAGTCTGTAAACAGACTATAGTTATTTGTTATACAAGAGTGCAAAGTTGCTTTTTAAAAAAGCGTGCTCAATTTTGATGACCGAGCAAGCAAAGTATTCTAAAAGATTCAAAAATTAGAATCCTGAGCGTTAGCGAGGGAATCAAAAGAGCACGAGGTAAAAAATCTTTGCACTCGAGTGCAACACGTAACTTTTCATCCCACTTCAGCGAGGAAATGACTAAATGCAAAAAAAATAACATTTGCGCATTTTTAACAGTTTCAGTCAATTCTGTTGGCGTCAAATAAACTTCCTCGTCGCTAAAAACACTAATTTTAGGTTTTTCACTTGTTTTCAAGTTGCTTGTTTTTAACCTAAGGTTTTAACAATATGACGTGAAAAGAAATGGCGCGCGCAAAGCAAATTAAATAAAAAGTACACCAAGAAGGTTCCGAGTCTGAGTTTTTAACAAATTACAAAAGGTTGTATGATAAATTCGGCACCATGGAGGTAGAAGTAAATAGGTTTAATGATTTTTTTATTCACAAACTTAGTGCATACGACGTTCTAAATTCAATTTACTTTATCCTTTAGCGAATAAAAACGGCTTTTGCACTCAGATATCGAAGAGCAAAAATACTCTTTCCGAGATAGGGGGATGAAAAAAAAATTATCGACAAATTCCCTAGATTTTTGGTTGACAATAGAAGTTTGCCCGAGGTAATAATTATTGTTCTAAACATTTTCTTCGTTCGTTTTGTATGGTAGTGATTGTGCGTTAGCTGAAGGCATGCAAGCAGATTCTGAAACAAAAAAAATTGTCATTATATTTTGTTTACTCTACAGTTTTTATAGTCTTGCACTAGAGGGTGTGTGTTTAATGAAAACAGGACAAGAATCTAAATTTAATGTAGGTATATTGCCTGTCTCAATATCGTTACTCGATAAGTTTATTGAATAACTGGGGTGTATTAAAACTTCAAATCAAATATGTTTTTAGGGATAGCACAAATATTAATAAACAAATAAATAATGCCGGACTTTACACACAGCATCATCTGGCCCCAAAGTATGCAGAGCTTGTGTTATGGGATGGGTACCACATGACTGATATATTACATATATACTTTTTTGACGTGAAACATCTCTAAGCGAGGGTAAACCTGATTATTGGCGTGGCGATACAGGCAGTGGCGTCGCATCGCTATAACCAAACGCTTGTTACATATAGAGCAGTCACTGTCTGGGCCGTGACACAGATTAATCTATCTGTGGAGTAAAGTAGGTAAGAAGGTAAGTAATTTTTTAGAACAATTGCATTTCATGAGTAGGTACATAGGTACCTACGTGCAAACCTAGCAATCATCATTAAAGTATGTTGGGTACTTGTATGTAGGTATTACGTACCTACTATTTGGGAACCATTTATTATGCATGAGTTCTAGGCAAAATAAGCAGCTAGGCTCACCTAGGTAGGAAGATTAAAGTAAGTAGGCTTCTAGTAGGTACCTACCTAACCTTCCGACACTCTTGTTTAAGTTTTATTTACATATCTACCTAAACCACCAAACAGCATAATATTGGTGGGCACTGTTTTAGAACAGTTTTATATGACCTATTACCTACAGTTACATAGCAATCATCATTAAAGTATGTTGGGTACTTGCTTGTATGTGTGTATTACGTACCTTACCTACTATTTGGGAAACATTTATTATGCATGGGTTCTAGGCAAACTAAACAGCTAGGTTCACCTAGGTAGGAAGACTCGAGTAGATAGGCTTCTCGTAGGTACCTGCTGTAATAATACATGTTTAGTATTATACTATTATAATAAAAACTGTCATCATTTTCTGGAGAAAAATCGTAATATTGTATTTTTCATCATGCCATATTTAGTTTCTGTCATAATCTGTACAAAATAATTTCGATGTTTCACATCTGCCAGCCGTCGTGACGTGACGGCTCACATTTTTTTATATATTTTTTTTGTAAATACATACATATTATACATAGAAACATCCAGACCCGAGACAAATACTTGCAGTTCATACAAACATTTGTCCCGCTACGGGAATCGAACCCGCAACCTTCTGCGTCTCACGTCTCACGTCGTTCTGCGTGCGTCTGCGTGGTGGTGGGGACCTTGGCCCACTGCGCCAAAAAAGTTTTACAGACCCAGATAAGTATGTATAGGTATATGATGAATGTTGGCCGTAATATTGTTAATACGGCCAATAAAGTTTAGTAATTATTCAAACAGAAAGTTATTTAGAACACAAAGGCGATTCACTCGACGAGCTGAGTATGAGTTTTTGTGTTCATTTTGAAATTCATTCTGAAAAACGGAAGCAAAATTTCAGTTGAAAAATATCTACAATAACATCTGGCATCTGACACCAGTTTCTGATGTTGAAAACGTTTTGATCCTTGACCTGCTTTGCTAAAGTATATGTTTATTTTATATATAGGTAGCTGCTATAATTAGTAATATAAAGAAATTTATAATTTGGTACGTCATCATTGATTATACCTAGTTTATAGGTACTAGTTAATATAATTTTTACTCAAAATATTTAAGTACCATGATATGCGAGTTTTTCGGATTCCTGATATTTAGGCACAGTTGAATGGGCCATGATTACGAAAAAAAAATTGAGTAATGCTTGGATGTTACTGGCAGACAAAACGGTTTACCCTCTTTCTCACTCTTTTACTGCGAATATTACCCATACCACAGGATTTACTGGCGCTAACAACTTGATCACGATTACGACACACAACGGTCACGGTGCTTCACTTTTTCGGTTTCCACACATTCTCGCCACAGGATTCTAGGCTCCAGATAATTGAATACCGTCATCTCGATTGAAATTCTTCATAATTCCGAAATATCTAGAAGCAGAAAACCCCATATAAGTTTCATGGTAAATATCCTGTTTTATGTGAAAATAAGTTCAAACCCTAGCTAGTTTCAGTAGTTACCTATATATATTACCTAGTTACTACGTTTACCCACTGTTTTGGATTAGGCTACATTGGGGACCTAGACAAGATCCACTTGCTATCGGACGCCTGTGGAAAGAACATAGTAATGACTGACAGCAGCCATCACGCATCAGTCACGTGACTTATCACAAATGTAATTTCCATACAATATGATCTTTCCGAAAACGTGAACACCAACAAAAAGTGGAACTTGTCTAGACTTCCTGATCATCGTTAAAAGTGAAGCGTAAACCGGTCATGACACGTTAATGATTTTTGCAATGGATTTGCTCGCGGCTCAAAAACATCAAAAATTAATGCTAAGGGTACACGTAGTTCCGTGAGTGCATCGACCTCCGAACCTGTAATAGCCGGGCACGTCACTTGCACGTCATTGCACGAAGAAGAGTTAATTTTCCCTGAGCACTTAATTTGTTTATTAAAATAAAATAGCGTGAGAATGCCACGGAAGCGTGGATTCCGCACAAAATGTTGTTATGTTCTGCAGAGTTTTTTTTTATACAACTGAATTATCAAACAAACATAGAGCCCACCTGGTGGCAAGTGGTTACAGAAACCTATGACGCTTGCAATACGAAGAGGTTTAACATGTACGTTGCTGGCCATAGACCGCAAGGTTTTTCGCAGGTAATTTCACTTGTTCTAACTTGTTCAGTACCCATCAAACCTATACACAGTAATACTACTGCTTGAAGATAGAATATCTGACACTTCTATATCTGGTACACACTAAGACGGACTCTTGCTGCAGTCTTAACTTTTTAAAATTTCAAACGTAAACTCCAGACCTCCTGAAAAATCTCATTGCGTAGTTATAAATACTAGTGGTCGCCCCCTGGTCGAAATTCGACCATAATTAATTAATCATTTATTTATTTTAATGCATAATTTAAAAAAAAAATAGCATTCTGTACTCCTATATAAACTATAAGTGCGTGAAATTTCATACTCCTCCGTCCGCGCAATTTTCGTTAAAAGGGGTACAAAGTTTTTGCTTCAAGTATTAATATATAGATAAACAGGCGCAGACTATGTCTTATGCACAGTCTTGCTTCTCCTCGCGCTTTTTCCCGTGTCTTATGTGTCAAAAACAACGGGTCTCATAAACACGGGTAATTTTTTTACAGATTATGCGAACGTTTGCTCTCGTCCCGTGGTGTGTATCAAACCTTAAACTCTCCATCGAACTGCAATGGTTAAATATAAAATTTTGAAAGAAATACTTAATCTTTTAAAGCAAAATTATCAGTTTACACTGCTGCAACAGCTTTAACTTACTGACTGCAGGACCCTAAAATATGAGACCTCCAGGCTGAAGTACGATGCGCGCATCAACCGTTGTTTATATTTAATTAGTTTCAAATAGCTGACTCATAGTGAAGAGTTGATAGTACCTGTCCTCCTACGCCAACCATTGTTGTCACTTGATCGTTGAAGCGCATTTATCTGCTCATAATAATTCAGTGCAATCACAAGAAGTGTCATAAAATGCGAAGACTGAACTGAAGTTTACTAAAAAATGTGTAAATGTGGGTATCATGGGACATCCCCTTAGATATCGTCAAAGGAATCTATATAACTGGAAATGGTCCACTAAGGAGGTTTCTACTAAACCTGGTAATTACAGTCATGTGCATGTTTGTGTGTGAGTGTATACATTAAACTCCTATAAGTAGGTACCATCTCCCTTTTTGTTTCGTATGACTAAGTGGCCAACTCTAGTGACGGAGTTAATAGGCTTCCCGATGGCTTTCAAAAAGTAAAGTCACTCACCCATCCAGGTATTGTGAGTCAAGTCAAGTCAAGTCAAGTCAAAAGAAACCTTATTCAATACAAGGATCACTTTAAAACTTCTTAAATACTAGGTGAATTTAAGTGCCAATTCCTCCTAACCTAAGACCCAGTAGAACTGGCAAGAAATTCGTCCTGGTAGTTTATACATTTCAAAACTGTCAGTCAACTGTCTGAGGGCAGAGCAACATGAGGCCATGCATTCTTATGAGCAATATAGTCATTTATATTATAATATGCTTTCTCCAAAAGGCTATCCTTTATGTAGGCTTAACATTTCTAAATAGGTAGTTTAGTTGCATTTTCATGAAACTTATTATAAAAGTGCACCGTGTTTCAAATAAAGGACTTTTTTACTTTTTTACTTTTAGTCGAAAGCTAGGGATGTATTATTTGTTTCTGTTCCTAGTATTGATTTCTTGAAAATCACTATTTTGTTGTGATCTCAATTTTTATAAATGCATAACTATTTTTATTTATTTATTGTGAAACTATTGTGAGAATATTAATTTCTCTAGATATTTCTCTCAAAGACTCTCTATAGCCTTTTTTTGAATAACAAATATTTTTTAACCGACTTTATCAAAAAGGAAAAGGTTCTCAATTCTTCAATTTTTTGCATCAAAATGGCACGTGTGCTTCAGGAGTAGATATCTACTATGGTCTCTAAAACTTAGCTCTACGGTTTATATGTAACCGAACCACCTCGGACGATGAATGGAAGAACGCTAACAAAAACCATTGCGCTAGACCCATACCAGCGAGCAGCGGGTGAATAACCAGCATGAATTTTTAACGAATTTCGTGTAGTGCAAACTGCTTGCTACGAAGATGAAACTTCTATCACACGCGTACCACTTTAAATTGACTTGCCAAGTAAAATGAGCTCTACCACGCTTCATTTAGATACCAATGCTTAGACTGCACGTTCAAGTCGCTGAAAAGATGCCCTAGAGATTTGTAAGACTCTGTCAAGTGGGTTTGAGCTTTTGAGGCATACGATAAGATCTAATATTACTTGTGTAGGTAAAATTAAGTGTGTAGTTTTAGTAGCGTTGAAGTGATAGTCACGTAAGTAAACACTATTATTGGTTCTGTGTTTCTATCTCAGGGACTTGAGAATATTAAAATTCTCGCGAAGACCAGCTACTAAGGCACAATGCACATTGTCAACGCATAAAGATACAGTGTAGCTTTTATAACGCCATTGTGACACAAGAAACTGCAGTTTCTTTGCCATTTCACGGTGTGTACTTTGGTTTTATTATTCATGTAACAAGTGCCTTGTACTGGGCACCTGTAATGTTAATAATTAAAGGAGCCTGTGACGGGGGAAAGAAGCATCACTTTCTGTGAGTTGTTTATTGTTATATTCATTTTGTGATAGGCACTCACATTCAATTTATTTCCTTTACTCGTTTCATATGATTCATGAGTATGCAAAAGAAGCGTTGAGAGTTAGGAAACCTAATAAACGTGGAAAAACAGTCTTACCTAGGAATGGACCCATGGTCAATTTATACAGTGCACAACTTTAAAGTTTACTACTTTATACTGGTTCTCGCTGAACAATTTTATTAATATTGTTTTTCATCTGAAGTATACATCGACTTTCGTCAAATCATTTTAGTTTGTTCGAGGCGAATACTTTTGTTTTCATCACAACTGCTCAACCGCGTCTATACAATAATAAATTGTTATATTTCACCAGTCGTGCGCAAAATTATGCAAATAAAATCTACGCAGTCGTATATTATAAGAATGAAACCCCCCATTTCTTATGGGATAGCATTATGCGTTGATATGAATGCGTATTTATGGCTCATTGTTCTCGATATTATGTTGAGCATTGAGATTTTATTGAACACCTTGATACCGCCTGAAGCAAAGGTCAAATAATTTTAAACCATCGGTTTAAAAAACTACGCAATACCTGGGAAAGGACTATGGATGACGTCGTAGATCGGAGATTTTTTTAATTATATGTTTAGTCGATTGGATATTTTATACGGCACGACAATTTCATAAACACATTCATAAAGAAACAAATTAGGAAAAATCGAGTTGCACTCCGGGAGTGCCGACAGAAGTTAAAAACTTATTTTGGCGCGTTCGAGTTTAGTAATAAATCACTTCAAAATCAGTAATTATGACGACTGCCAATCAAATACTGAACGAACACAGATGATGCAATATTTTTTGTTCAGAAGTAGATAATATATCAAGGAACCTAACTCAGTAAACTTTTCCATACAAAAGTAGACTGTAATCATGTGAATTAAGGTTTATAATTAAATGGGGCGAGCGCGGCAGCCGGCTGCGTCTATATCAAAGAACCTAACTCAGTAAACTTCTCCATACAAAAGTAGACTGTAACATGTGAATTAAGGTTTATAATCAAATGGGGCGAGCGCGGCAGCCGGCTGCGTCTCTCCTCAGATGGTAACGGTGTCGCGAATCCAGAGGTTTTACCTCATCTAAAAATATGCGTACCGCGCTAAAAGAAGTTTTCACTTCAAAAAAGGGGCAGAGGGAGGACCAAGAATCAACTACATGATTAAAATTAAGAAGAAGTACGTAGCTGTCGTGGCGTATAAGGAGATCAAGTAAGCTGCACTGGAGAGGAATAGGTGGAAAAGCGGCATTAATTAACGACAAGAATAAGACAAAAATTAAGATAATGATGTCAAAAAAATATTTGAAACTGAAATCAAACATTTCACAAAGGCATTTTTTTGAAGCTTGTTGAAAAACATTGAACTACAAATATCATTGAAAGAACTTTATAAAACACACGATCAAAGTGTCAATAATGGACACACATTGGAAATGTATAAACACTCTTGTAATAGTTTTTCGTAGTTAAGGTAATAATAATAATAATAATAATAATAATAATAATAATGCCGGACATTTCACACAGCATCATCTAGCCCCAAAGTAAGCAGAGCTTGTGTTATGGGTACCACATGACTGATATACTACTTAAATATATATTTTTTTTTAATTACTTACATATTATACATAGAAACACCCGGACACGAGACAAATACTTGCAGAACATACAAACATTTGTCCCGTGGCGGGAATCGAACCCGCAACCTTCTGTGTCTCAGCCAGACCTTAGCCCTTTGCGCCACAGAGGTAGTTATAACATGGATCATACATAAAAGCGCTAGGACCAGGACGAATTTCTTGCAAGTTCTTCTTGTGTTAGGAGGATTTGGCACCTAAATTCACCTAGTATGTAAGAATTTCAAAGTGATCCTTGTGATTGTATTGAATAAAGTATCTTTTGACTTTGACTTGACATTGACTCGACCCCTTAACTAGTGACAGTAATAAAAGTGCTATTGGACACATATTTTGCAGTTTACTTTATAATATAAGATCAAAGTTAATTTACTCATTGACCAACTTGGCATAGTGTTACATTATTAGAGTATAATTTATATAAATTATACATTAGTATAAAAAAGGACAAGAAAACGAAGGACGACCCTCTACCCGATGGACTGATGACATTGTAAAGATCGCAGGAAATAGTTGGATGGAGAAGACTCGAAGTCGTTCTTCCGGGGAGGCCTATGTTCAGCAGTGGACTTCTAAAGGCTGATATGATGATGATAAACATAACAAATTAATTCAGTGGCCATTTGTCTTCGATAAAATTATTTTAAATCTGATAAAATATGTAGAATTTTATCTTTAAGTTAGTCATATATAATATGATCAAGGAAAGTATATTTATTTTAATTTGTTTTAAAACTTATTTAATATATGATTTAAAAGACCTACTCCCCTTTATGCTAAAGTGTCATTCACATTGCATTTGAATAACAAATTCGTAACTAATTGGGTGTTATGTGACCAGTTTAATACTTATCTTTCACATTAATCTAAATAAAAATTAATGTTACCATAATTTACACGAGTAAGAGAATTTGAACAAGTTTAGTCTAGCACAAATTTGAAACCATTTAATTTTTATCTACCTTTATCTATTAACCTTAAAAACGTGCGTAGGTGTTCGTTTGTAGCTCAATCAGGCGTTATCGGCTGAGCAGATTTTAAAGCAATTTTTATTGGATAGCAAGTAAACGACTATAAATATTTTACACAGAGACGTACCTAGTACTTACCTACATGGTTTGCTGGCATAGGACGTCCCACGAATCTCATACAGACTTTTTACATTTACAAATGTATTAAGTATTTACTATATTATGTGTATAGGGCATTTCTAAAAAATGAGAAAAATGAGATTCGTGAGACGTGAGATTTTTTAATTAGTTAAATTTATAAAATATTTACTACTAGCTGACCCGGCCACGCGTCCCTGTAGTTCAGTAGTTCTAATACATTGAACCAATATATATAACCAATATATTATGCTAACCTCTAAAATTATCAGTGTTTCTCTTCAATATTATGCATTTTTATACATATAAACCTTCCTCTTGAATCACTCTATCAATTAAAAAAACCGCATCAAAATCTGTTACGTAGTTTTAAAGATCTAAGCATACATAGAGACAGACAGACAGCGGGAAGCGACTTTGTTTTATACTATGTAGTGATATTTTGTGTTTATGGTATTTCTTTCTTTAAATTACAGTTGTGTTGTTCTTACTCTCTGTTCGCGGAGTCACTACTACACAGGCTCAGTCTGAAAACCAACGTTGCCGCAGAGTAACAATAAGCTGAGACTGGTCCTTTTTGGCATACCACACAGACCTCCTTGCGCCTACCTTGTTTCTTAGATATTTTGTTGTTGTCTTTTATTTTTCTCATAGTTAAATTTAGTACTTATTTAATTTTGTACCATATTTTGTGTCTGTGTAATGTTATGTCAAATAAATATTATATCTATCTACCTACATTACGTAATAACATTTCGTAAAGTATAGTATCTAGAATAATCTAAAAATATATAAACAATTTCAACAAGTTGTCACGTTTTATGCTTTCGCTATATAATTTAGATTGGTCTGTCAAATTAGTTTCCAAAACTCGTAAATTTTTCGCCCCGACGAAGAGAAACATTGAATTAGCAATGAAACCATAAAATTGTGACATATTTGCGTGACCGATAAATTTTCCGGTAATAAAGTTTGCTTGATAAGAACAAGGTAAGAAGGCTAACCGCAGAATTTTCAAATCGTCAAAAACAAATACTATAGACCTATTATTTGTCATAATACGTTTATTTTTGACATGATAACGTCTTATAAATCGATGAACGCCGGCTGCACGCACGAAAAATTGTCACGTTCCGCCTGAGCAAAGCGTGCAAGCGATAGCGTGGAACAAGCGATAGAGAAGCACGATCGGTCTAAGCGTTCGGCTTGTGACGTATCTTAATAGGTCAAAAGTATGCAACTTTTCAACAATATTTTCTTATGACGTTATCACGTAAAATTATAGTCCGTAAACTGACTTAACAGACAACCATTTTTTTTAAAGTTTATTTAAAAATTAAGAATGTTTATTATAATAAATCAAAACAAGTTTATTTGTTTTGTCGTTTATATTCGTATGCCTACACAACTATTAATTTAAGCCAAAACGGCTACTGCTATTTATGTTTTCTCACGTAAAACCTACATTCTTGTAGTAATAAATTCAAAGTAATGAAGTTAAGAAATATGAGTATAGAAATATAAGAAATATATATATGGAGTTAATAATATAAATAAATATAGAAATATAAGCTCTTTAAATTTTTCATCGCCATTCTTGAATATGGTCGGAAACCGGCAAAGTTTGTCCTAGAGGCATAAAGAGGTTGAAGTAAAGCATGCGATGAAGTGTGATAAGCATGCTGGCATGCATCATTAGGCACATTGCAAATGCAATCTGTTGCTACAGTTTATTAAGAATCTATATAACTACAAAGTCAAACCGTTAACCCTGATAAGGCATTTTTTTTGGGTTCTGAAGTTCAAAAAGAATCCATAGTTTCGTTATGTCAATCTGTCTATCTGTCCGCCCTTAATCAGAGCTCTAGCTCGCAGACCACTGTCTTATAATATTGAAAATAGTAGAATTATCGTTATGAAAATTTTCACGGTAATACTATTTTGTCACTCGGTCAAAGTAAGGGTCCAGTGTCTCTAACCCTACCGGTAACCACTAAGTAATACATTTAAAAATATTAGCTTATTTTGCGTGTTCGATTCCCACCCCGGGGAAAATGTTTGTATGATCTGCAAGTATTTTGTCTCGGGTCTGGGTGTTTCTATGCATAATATGTATGTATTTACAAAAAAAAGTTGGGGCCAGATGATGTTGTGTGAAATGTCCGGGATTATTTATTATTATTATTTATTATAATGATGAAATAATTAGGAAAATTATCACAGTTTAACTACATATTATAAAAAAATAAAGCTCCACACTGCATATAAGTAGTATATCGGTCATGTAGTACCCTTAACACAAGCTCTGCTTACTTTAAGGCCAGATGATACCGTGTGAAATGTCCGGCATTATTTGTTATTATTTAATAAATTATTTTATTTTGCTAACTGGTTTTGAATTGGTTTGGGACCTGAACACAAGTGAATCTTATCCTTATTGACTTCGCAAGCCTTATCTGTCCGTGGTCACATGAGCTTAGTCAATTTATTTTACTGTCTATGTTGTGTTTCTTTAATGATAAAGTTTGTTTAAAATTTGTACAGCTACAAAGTCATACATTTTAACCTTAGGTAGGCAGTATTTTTTGAAGTGAAAACTTCTTTTAGCGCAGTACGCATATATTTAGATGAGGTAAAACCTTTGGACTCGCGACTCCGTTACGAGACGCAGGGCTGCCACGCTCGCCCCATTTGATTATAAACCATAATTCACGTGTTTACAGTCTAATTTTGTATGGAGAAGTTTACTGAGTTAGGTTCTTTGATATATTATCTACATGCTGAACAAAAACAAAAAAGAATATTAAATGTATTTTAAAGTTTCTAATAACTAATAAAATACAATTCATAAATAAAATGCAATTCATAACCCAATAACCCTAGTACCCATCTAAAAAATGTCTAACGCGCCAAAATAAGTTTTCACTTCTGTCGGCACTCCCGGAGTGCAACCCGTTATTTTTTTTGGTTTACGTAGTATTTGTTTTTAACAGACTTCAAAAAAAGGTGGAGGATCTCAATTCGGTTGTATATATATTTTTATTTTACGTTACCACTCTGCCATTTATTAACCGATTTGAAAAAATATTTTTGATTTAATATATTTCCCGATTGGTCCCATAATAAATCCATCAAAATCGGTTGGTTTTTAAATTAAAATAGCTGGAATAAAAATGTCATCCAAGTACCTAAACCAAAATTTTGATATATTACTTTCCAGTGGTGTTTACGAATTTCGAGTACTAAAAAGCGTATAATAAAAACTTTTTTAAACGACTTCAAAAAGAGGAGGAGTTTCTCAATTTGGTTGTATTTTTATGAGCTCAAATTTCAATCAATGAAGTCGGTTTTCTTATTCGTTTTTAAAACGTTATTATATTCTACCTTCTTGCTGCTGCCCGTGCCAAGTTTTATCAAGTTCCATTCAGCCGCTTAGCCGTTAAAGAGTAACAAATAAACAAACAGCCAGAGACATTTTCATATAATCTATACTAATATTATAAATGTGAAAGTAACTCTGTCTGTCTGTTTGTTTGTTCGTTTTCACGTCTAAACAACTGAACCGATTTTAATGAATTTTGGTATAGAGATAGATGGGACCTTGGAGCAGGACATAGTTTACTTTTTATGTAAGTACCACGCGTACGCGGGCAGCAGCTAGTATTAATATAAATCTACTTTACAAAACTTCATATTCGCAATGCGATTAACTTTTATAATAAAATTAAAAACAAAATAACTTATTGCTAAAGTTTATTTTTAGAATATAAATAGAGCGAATATTCATTGTTTATTTTACACTCAATACACAGAGAACACGAAACACTAGACACTACAAAAAGAACATTATAAAAAAAGTAAAACAGAAACAGAACAATATAAAAACAACAGTTGGTAATAAATTAGTATAGTTTTGTAATAATTAGTCCCTTCTGTGTCGTGTGGATCAAACAGATCTAGTCACAGCTTAATTGCAGCTTCACATATTCATTTTAAATATGTAATGCATAGAAAATACTTAACTACACAAATACGAGCACTAGTAGAAAAAGGAGCAATGCTTTGCTAGTAGTATAGTAAAATATATATAGCAACAAAGTCAAACCGTTTTGTTTTGGTGCAAGTGAACCTTAAACCGACATTGTGCCGTATTCATAATTAGACCACACGCGATCGTAAGTAGGCGGAGGAATTTAAATTCCTACTGTTCGGGGAAAAAATTCATGTCGTTCCCTCGTTGTTAATACTTTCCTTTTAACAAAAACATGTCTTTGAACTGTACGCTATGCGTTGGGTTGCAGCTGATTTGAAATAGCTAGTTATCTTTACGATGAGCTGCATGTGTAGTGAGAAATAATATCACATTTCGTAGACCCTCTACGAAAAAAAATGCGTTGCATAAAATGTTTATGCAATATGCAGTACCAGATGGATAATCGTGACTCGAACAATTTTTATATTGAGATAATTTTTGACTAAAATCTACTTAAAAAAAAAACTTTCATGGGAAGGATTATCCTAAGAAACAATTGATTTCTTTTGCCTCTTTTTTAGTAAGCAAAATAAATAAATAATGCCGGACATTTCACACAGCATCACCTGGCCCCAAAGTAAGCAGAGCTTGTGTTATGAGTACCACGTGACTTATATACTACATATATACTTTTTTTTTATAAATCCATAAATATTATACATAGAAACATCAAGACCTGAGACAAATACTTGCAGATCATACAACCATTTGTCCCGCGGCGGGATTCGAACCCGCAACCTTCTACGTCTCAGCCGGACCTTGGCCCACCGCGCCACAGAGGTCGTTAGAGTTAACCAGCTTACCGGTTTTTTGCTGTGGCTTACTTCTGGGAAAAGTTTAGCGTTTAGCCCTACTCTAAGGGCACGCGAAGGAAACTATAGCAATTTACGATGTGTTACATAAAACTCGCGTTCCCAAATCGTCAAAAAGCATCATCTTGGGTGGGCTCTTGATAACTATTAACGTTTTTAGCGTTTAATGATCGGTAATAGGAACTACGTTTGTTTTTCGAAGCCAAGTGGTTGCACATTGTTACGTTTTTACGAGTAATTTCCAACATAGAGGCGTTACATTTGAAGGCATTGTTGAGAGTAATTTAAACTTGAATGGACGGATCGTTAAAATTATCGTTTTCGAAAACTCTTTACAACAAACTTTTTGATATGTACTTATATTAAAAATCATGACTTCTTCGTCTTCTTCTTATCAAGTCACTATTTATTTCGAACCAGAGTGATAAAAGGATTAAACTGCGTCTCAGTGACTCATTTCGTGCACTTGGCAAATGTCCTCCAACTTTTACGACATGCCGGTTTCTTCATGATGTTTTCACACATAAATTTATCGATCAGAAAAATTAAACCCACGACCTTAGGATTGGTAGGCGGGGCCACTATCACCAGACCACCCGAGTTATTGACTTAAAAATAATGGCATGCAAGTTACTGATGACGTAAATATGCAGGCTGTAGGGCCTATCCATCTATGTAGATATATTTTGATAATACGAGTTGCATAGCGTCGATTGAAGATAACCCTCTACATATATTTTCTTTCTTTTCTAGACAGTAAAGTTCATTTTTGTATTCAACAGCTTCAACAGCTCAACTTCTAAGCGCTTAAACTATAAAAGCACTGAAAAGTAATACCTATAAACGATAAAACCTTGACTTTAGCAATACCGACGACAAAGAATGCGCGAGTGTCTAGAAGTGTCTCATTCTTACGTTGGAGTGTCCCGGCTGTCTATTCCAATTCATTTTCTAGACACAGTCTGACGTATGCATTAGCTAAAGTTATACAGAAGTCTATGGAGAAAAAGTTTTGCATCAAAGTACATGGAAGTTCAAGGTGAACTCTTTGTTCCTCTGAGTTCCTAGTACATGCTCTTATATAAGCATGAGCACTTATGTTGGTATTAAGACAAATTAATCATTCAGACTCAGTAGTTCAAGTCATCGGATAAATGAGACCTCGAAATAGAATAGATGGAATTATCAAGCCAGGAGGCTCAGTCTGAAAACCAGCGCTGCTACACTTTGAGTGGGGGCAGCATCAAGCTGCAGATGGCAGATTACCTACAGTCGGCGAACGAAGTATTTGTGTTTATTATCTTTGGTATTTTAAGGATATTGTTTCCATAGTATCTACTTATTCCCTTTTTTCAAAAAGTAAGGGCAAGATCTTGCTGATATGAAATTAACGATAGATTTTGTGAAGCAGCAGGTTTACTACTGGCTTACGAACTAGTTGGCTGAAAAACTAGTTGCTAACTAAAAAGCTAACTAGTTGCGGGGTGACCCGAGATATGTGTGTAATTTTCGATATGTGTAAGTAAATATAATTGGTCTACTGCATGCTCTTTATTGTGACATAGCCGCGTAGTTGAGTGCATTCTTTGGTTACCAACAATATCGGTTTTAGAGCGACTCTCGGAGACAGATGCTCTTGTCTACGTGACACAAATGTAAAACATGCTCCGTGAAAAGGAGTGGAATATAAAAATAGATAACCAGTTAGAGTGTAGGTACTTAACTGTTATAAGTTTGCAGGGAAACCGCAGCTTGAAGAGACACAGAGTATGAAGGTATTGGATATATATTTTGCTGTTTCGCAGGCAAACGATAGGTTATTAAAGGCTCTGTATACTGCCTTGAATACTTTTGTAATAAAATATAAGATGATTATATAATTTGCGTAATTCCAATTGAGCATTTTAGTCAGATGTTTTCGATTAGATAAGTAAACAGTAAACGATTAGATAAGTATTATAAGAATCAATGTCTCGAGTCACTGACACAGGGATGTACAGTCTATGTCTCTGAACCGCTAGTCGTAGAGACTTGAAATTTGAAGGCTGTGTTCTTTATAGTGTACACGGGTAGGTACAGTTGATAATCTTTAATTGCAACCTCAAAAAGGTGCAGGAGGGGTTAAAGTTTGTACAGTCGGGTGAAGAATGTAATCATTCAATATCTTCCAAAATGGTAGTATTTCAACAAATATCATTTAATAAAGACTTACATGATAAATACTCAAAATATACGTGTAAACATCATGTATGTTAATAATTTTGATGTTTGGTTGTATATTTCCTTGTAGTACTCGTAGTGTAGTACCAGTGCAGCTGACTGTGAATTACCAAATAGTATCCCGTACGAGGCAAGCGCATGCCATTTTATGGGTGCATCTATAAAAGTTTGCTTGCAAATTGAACGAAAGTGAAACAATGAAAGTACTCTTCTATGTAACATTTTTAAACGCTTAGTTTAAATTAACAAAAACGGCAGTAAACTCTGTTTGACAAGGTACACGCAATTTCACTTATCTGCGCAAGAGCACCTTGTAGTCCCAAGACATGCTTCAGAGTAAGAATATAGACTAGATACTTATCTAGTCTAGATCTAAAACAAAGCAATTTAAACGATGTATGATCCTGGAGACCACTTGGATGAAAAACGTTTAAGAAAATCACCGACAATATTAACAGATTTTTTCTAATAGGATCTCTTATCTCTATAGGGATTATATAGGGACAAACTACATACAATCGGACTCACTAAGAAAATTCTAGAACATTCTACGTTAGGCAGTTGCAGGCAATACATACAATACAAAATTTATATATTGCCTTCTTTGTTGAACAACCCATCTGTTAATTTCTTACTCTAAATGTCCGCCATCTCAGGCATTTTTCCTGCCGAATATTTAGTTCAAAGGTATTTATAGCCTTTTGAAAAATTCTCCGCCTGCAACTGTTTAGGAATCGATGCGAGTTTTTTACTAATTTACACAATTATTCAATAACAATTTATCTTCAAACTCTTTTATTGTGGATTCGGAGACCCGAGTTATACATTTTAATTTAAAGCGACTCCTATGCCCTTTGTCATGTGTCATCCTTTGTCAAAAATAGTTTTTAAACGTTTATTTTCATCTCATAATAATTGGCACGATAATAGTAAGAGAATATATCTCTTACTATTATCGTGCCAATTATTATTTTAAACCAATGTGGTGAAAATATTAAAGTGAGCCTCAGCGGCACAATTGTTTTTGTTCGATCTTTATATAACATCGACTTGATCAGCCATGCAATTCATAGTTTAAACGATTCATTGGACAGCATTTAAAAACTAGTTTTTCTATTCAAGAAATAACTTTAGTGTAAAGGTAAGCTTAGAAAATCCGGATACTGGCGGCATTTGGCAAAGTGCTGTAACGTCCCGCTGAGGCATCCCGGCTTCGACAACACTTCGCACTTCGTACATCTCCGGCCTACGTAGATTAGGACTAGAGGGATTTTTACGTTTGCGAAAGATATATTCGTAGAACAATATTCGCGATCATTGTTAAACTAATGTTTGATAACACAGTACGAAAAACACAGTAACTTTTTCACTCTAAGTAATTTGAAATCAAGACAAATTTCAGATTGAACTTTTTGGTGTCTACTCGAACCCTAAAATTACCTACTAACAACCTTATTTTGCTTTTACCAACGTCCAAATTAGAGTGATGAATTTAAATCACATATCTAAAATTAGCTAATATTGTCTAATATTTAGTGCCATTATGGAATTGATTTATCTAGAATTTTCCGTAGTTTTAATCAAAACTTTAGATGTTGACTAAAATAAGCTAAAACACGTCCGTCTCACGTCAATTCAGTAAATTAAAGAAGATTCATTTAAAAATGTTACTCTAATTAGTACTTTAGTGCAAGCAAAATACAGTCTTTCGTATTTCAGGAAATTTCAGCTAGTCCAGTGAAACTACAGAATAGGAGCCATTGAGTGATATATACTTTTAGCTCAATCTTTGCTTCCACAACACACGAGTAGTAAAATACTAAAATGTATGTCCTTGTACTGATTTGTCATATGCAATTTTTACATTCGGAAATAACTGACGGTATAGGTATTTGATAGGCTCAATGTGGAAGAAACTAAGAATTTTTTAACTGCTGGTCAGAAATTTGAGAATACATTTTCTAAACAGCAATTTAATTACTGTAAATTAATTAATAGCCCAAGTTGTCAATATCAATTCTGTAACTATTCCTACAGATATTAAAATAGTTGCAGAGATTTCATATTGGTTTTATTAGCGGTAATGAGCTAAAAACATCACACATCGTGAATGCCATACTCAAGACTCCTAGGACGAAGAGAACAGTTAACTCACCTAAAATCAATTATCGTACTTATGGAATACAGGAGTAAACTTCACAGAAAAAAACAATATGAAACTATAAAGCTGTACGAGTTGTATCATAGTTTTGTGATTAAAAAATAAAAATGTTAAGTATGTTTTAACCCCGTTACTTTAAAAGCATTAGAAGCTTATTTAGAAAAAAACAATATCCTGATAGTACATTCTCTCCCATTACTCTCTGAATCCATGTTTATTATTATCGGTATTAATAATAACTAGTGGTAGCTCACTAGTCGAAATTTCATAATGAATTAATAATAAACGTATTTTTTTATTCATAATTAAAAAAATATTAGCTTTCTGCACTTTTTCTCTATATAAACTGTAAGTGTTCGAAATTTTATACTCCTCCGTCCGCGCAATTTTTGTAAAATTAGGTTTTTGCAAAGGTACAAAGTTTTTGCTTCACGTATTAAAACAATAAATTTTAAATTAACTTGATTAAATAAAATCACAAGGACCACTTTGAATCGTCTTCTTACATGCTAGTGAATCTAGGTGCCGGTTCCTCCTAACCCCAGTTCAAGAAGAAATCATCTAAATAATCAGATATATTATAATATGCTTTATAATAATAATATCACTTCACCTTTAACATAGACCAAAGGCCTATATTATGTACGTTACTTTTTGACTTACGGTAGAACACATTTAGAAAACAATTTACTTTATTAGATGCAACATTTCGTAAGAATTTCGAGAGAGTACACAAAGTGAACCAGCTGTATAGAATCTAGAAGCCATCTAACAAATAAGGGCATCCGATTGACAGCATTTAGATCAGACGGTAAATGATGGGGACTGAGAAGGGTACGTTCACGACGAATTGATATAAATCGACCTAGTGTGATCTATCTTCTTTAGACCATAGACTAGAGAGTAAAGGCTTGAGCATACTAGTGTGGTATTACGAACTGTAATTTGATTGAACAAGCGAAGCGAGTTATCAAATTCACAAATGAAATCAAATCGACTTACTCTAGCTAAGTTGACAAAATTTGATGATCAAGACTTGATACATACTTAGTATGTAGTAAAGTTATGATGAGACTTGAAAAGCCTCGTATGTCCCCTTATGTACAAAGTTGTAAAGTAATGTACTAAAATGGTAGTGTTATGACCACTTCGGTGAGTTACTTAATACTTCTTAAAAGTTCATAACTGTACTCGTATAACTAACTTCAGACACATTTGCACTTCAGTGTCTCTTAAACAAGTCATCCAATCTTATTACTGCTTATGTATAACATAAATTTAGATGAGATGTTTTCTTATTCATAATCACGTTTAGCAATAAGCTTAAACTAGAATGTACTAGCCTTTACGACCGTACGTGAATAACGGACGAAAGACATCTATCTCTATCCGGGATAAGCTTAGAGTGACGATAGTGTATAACGCAGAAGGTATGAACCATAAGCAGAATAGTGCGAACCTTTGTTAATTTCTTGTGTCATAGCGTTGGTTTGCGAAATACTGTTGAATCTGGAACCCTGAAATTAATTATTAATGAATTCATTAATTTAGAAATACGTGTAGAGATCAGATAACATCTGGAATTTTATTAGAATGACCTATTTACATCAAAATCGCGAAAAAAAAAAAAAAAATTGAACAGAATTAAAATATTGTTTGAAAACAATTGGAAACGAAAAAGTTGGAAGCCAAATGTAAAAAATATAGATTTTTTATTAAATTATTATTACTCCTTTAATAAACAAACAGATAAAAACTAAAAGGCCGCAAAAAAAAAATCCATGTAAGTTTCTTTTTACTTTTTACTTAAAGTGTTAAATGGATGACATATTTTGCGGTTGGGATGACATATTCAAGTGCATTTTAGCATTATGTCTATGGATACAATCATAAGGCTAGAGAGAACGATGTAACTACGAGTGATTATTGCAAGCCTTGGCGTGCCCTGAACTTTATTTTCTCTCTGCGAGGATAACAAATGATTATTTAAATTAATTCACCGCCAGAAATGTTCTCTTTAGCGTTCGATAGTCATTTTATGGGCGATAAAAATGAATAACTATTCCCAATCCTAACTGGTTTTTAGAAATGTGGTCATAGAGCATGTATTAATTAGAACATTAGCATTGTAGTGGGCAACAGCAAGATAAGATGATGTTTTGCAGCTATTATATCGCCTAATGTTATCTAAATTGAATGCTCATCTAATAATTTATTAACCCAGCTATATTTATTGTTCTGATGATTTTTATGAAGACTTACGAGTATGTACCAGTTTCTTTAAGTTATATAGAAAAAAAGTTAAATCAAATCATAATTATTTATTTATATATAAAATAAATATATTAAAATAAACTATAATATAGAATGGGTACAACAATCAACACAAGATACTCAATAAAATATAATACACACATCCTTACTAATATTATAAACGCGAAAGTTTGTATGTAGATATGTTTGTTACTATTTCACGCAAAAACTACTGAATGGATTTTAATGAAACTATCCAATAATATAGCTTATACATCAGAATAACACATAGGCTATAATTTATAATTTATAAATAAATCGCGTGAATTGTCCAAAATATGATATGATAAACGAATAGTAAGAAAAAATCTGCCATCTGCGAGATTTTCTGGCGTGCGCTGCAAAAACCTTTAGAATTACACGAAGTACTAATCCTGTGCAGACGAAGTCGCGGGCACCAGCTAGTAATTAATATCATAAATTTGTTAAGCGAATGGATTCATTAGAGCAGACATGCAAGGTTTATTTGAAGGCTACTATCATGTCGATCAGCCTAGACGTAAGTAGACTAAAATGAAAAATGTAAAATGGATTTTCTTAAGCTTTGGTAGTACATATATAATACTATAGTTTCAATAATTTAAACAGTGTATCGAAAATAAACTATTTATTCAAAGTACACATAGTACTTAGTACTAATATTATAAAGAGGAAAGATTTGATTGGTTGTTTGTTTGTATTGAATAGGCTCCGAAACTACTAGACCGATTTGAAAAATTATTTTACCGTTGGAAAGCTACACTACCCCCGTGTGAGCTAGGCTATTTTTAATCCCAGGGAAATTGGTTTGTCCCGGGAAAAATCTTCAACGCAGGCGAAGCTGCGCGCGGACAGCTAGTTATTCATAAACGTATTACGTATACCTCTATATTTCTTTGACATGAAAATAATGAAACTAGTGTAGTAAAATACTGTTTTGTTTGTTTATACATTTATTAGATGTAAAAAAATTACGTGTGATAAGATAACTCGCATAGTATTTTCCACTCAGATTTAAAGCCAAAATTACTAAATTTTCGTGCTTCGAATTATAGATAAATAAATAAGTAAAAGGCCCCAAAGTAATCAGAGCTTGTGTTATGGGCACCACACGTATACTTGTACTTATAAATTCATAATAATTTTATATTGAATAATAATTTGACAACATTTTTCGCCTCAATTATTTATCGATGTACAAAATGAGCAAAGAATCGCCGCTGATAGTACAATCTTAGGGAGACAATCTTAGGTTGAAGTGAGTCTGTTAATGATGATGATAATGGTCTTTGCCTTTGTCCAGCAGTGGAATACAACGAGCTAATTGTAATCGGCCTTACCATCAAACGAAAAGCAATAAACCCATCTTATAACTTAAAAAGCTTGCTCGATATTTACATAATCAAAACATTGAATACGGCAGTTGTATAATGACTAATTGTCTAGATAAATCGATTTATATCTTAATTATAATCGAGACGGTATCTTTACGGCTGACTATAACGAACTAAAACAATATTTAGATAGTTTAATTTATAGACCCAGTTTTAATATCGTGCTGACTGCTCGTGTAGAATTTAAATGGCTATTTTTTGTTTAGCTAGAAATTTTATGGAACAAAGTCGGGCTTCAACTTGGTGGTCTATGTAGACTTTGGAACCTGACAAAGGACTTACATCTTTTCTATAAATAAAAATGAATGGTGCTAAGTGCATAACTCGAGAATTGCTCGACCATTCGGCTATTTTTTGTATGTTCCTTAAAGGTTTTAAAATAAAAAAAACTTTTTATCCCGGGAAAATTCTTCAACGCTGACGAAGCTGCGCGCGGACAGCTAGTATAATAATAATGCCTGACATTTCACACAGCATCATCTGACCCCTATGTAAGCAAAGCCACGTGACTGATTTTTAATTATAGGTACTACTTATTTTTTATTAATTTTCTTATTGCATACATATTATACATAGAAACACCTAGACAAATACAAATACCCGAGACAAATACTTGCAGATCATATAAACATTTGTTCCGCGGCGGGAATCGCAGCAGTTGATAGTAGCTCTGTCTTTCTGTAGGTTGTCGTTCGATCCCCATCAAGGACCTACAGTTGTGTGATAAACAGATGTTTATTGTGGTTCAGGAGTCATTTCTGTTTCCCATAGAACAAACTTTGCTTATTGTGTGGAATCAACTGCGAATATTCAAATAAAATGTAGAATTTGTAACCTTACAAAGAACTTACCTATACTTGTTTCTATGATTCTATTTATAATGTGTATGTATTTACATTAAAAGTTTATACGTACCTAGTATGTCATGTGGTACTCATATTTTCTGATTCGTCGTTCCTGCGGGTCCTGTCGGCAAGGTCGAGAGGTTAGTGGTGGTAGCTGGGAAGGCCTGCGGTATCAAACAGAATCCCAGGCAGAGTGGCGTCAGTGGAGAGGAAACTTCACCCACCTCAGCTTGCTGGAGTGGATCCATGAACGTAATTTTTCAATTACAAATAACGGATCTGTAACTTGACTGACGTCACCTAAATCATCTTCAACAGGTGAACTAAGGCCAATGATGGTGATGGTACTCATAACACAAGCTCTGCTTACTTTGGGGCCAGATGATGATGTGTAAAATGTCCGGGATTATTTATTATTATTATTATACCGAGTCCTTACAAATAATACTGGACTGAAAAAGGATTCGAAAATATTTTATTGAAATTAAAAATAATACAAGCCCGCGTTTATTGTTAAGATTTCAATGCACTAAAAGACTCAATAAAATAATTCAACTCAATTACTTGCGAATAAAATCATTGACGATAAAAGTTATCGCATTTTTATCTTGTTTAGTGGCGCATCAGCCATTTTGTTAAATGATATTTTTCTTTAATGTTTGTTTTATGATGTTGGTTGTTTGTTATGCTTTATGGGATTTTTTTACGTACGCGTTTATTTCTTTTGTGCATGTTCAATTAGTTTTGATTCTGATTGGGGTTCCAATTAAAATTTAAAGGCTATATTGACGACCTCTGTGGCGCAGTGGGCTAAGGGCCGGCTGAGATGCAGAATGTTACGGGTTCGATTCCCGCCTCGGGACAAATGTTTGTATGATCTGCAAGTATTTGTCTCTGGTTTGGGTGTTTCTATGTATAATAAGTATGTATTTAAAAAAAAAAAAATATTTAAGTAATATACCAGTTCAAGCAAGTTACAAGCTCTGCTTACCTTGAGGCCAGATGATGCTGTGTGAAATGCATTATTATTATTATTATTTAAGGGTAAGCGTAGTTTCTTTGAGTTTTTTATGTATTATTTTTTTAACTTTAGTATCATTTTCTAGAGAAAATGATACTAGTTCTAGCCTGAAGAGCAGACGTAGACGTCTGCTCTTCAGGCTAGAACTCCAGGTTCAGTGACTAGACGCAGACTGTTGATAAAAATACAGATTGCTCTAATTGCAGCTAAAACAAAAACATTCCTTTAACTTTATCGCTCGCTCACGTTTTCATAAAAACCTTAGTAAATAAGTAATTTAACGAACCCCAGGTTAAGTAGTATGTTCGGTGTAATCTCTACTTTGATCAAATTAACTTATCCGATGTCCTACGTGAGCGAAAGAAAGCGATATATCTTATCTTATAACTCTTACATAACATTTAATATTTCGTATAGGTATTTATGTCTTCAGAACAAAACGACGGAATAATAGGAGTAATGGTTAAGAAATAAAAAAAAATTTGTGTGTACTTATTGTGTCACTAGTTATTTCTGATATAATTTTTAACAATATCATGGTTTTTAACACAATTTTCACCGTGATATCTATATGAGATATCATATGTTTTGCTTCCCGATATTTCGGCACAGTTGAATGCGCCATGATCATGAGATAATATATAAAATATCCTGTTTTGAGTGAAAATTAGTTATATCTGGTTTCGTGAGAGCACTGATGGACTAGCGGTAGTAGCCGCGCCTTCCGATCATAAGTTTGTGAGCTCAAATACAGTCCTGTACCAATGTAAGACGTTTCACAGTGATCCTTGTGATTGTATTGAATAAAATATCTTTTGACTGTGACGTTTGTATTTTTTAATTGTAAATTGTATGTGCGCTGTACAAGTATTCTCAAATGATAGAGAAATATAACGTGAGATAACTGGCATGTTGTAGAACCTAAACAGTTCTAGGTTAATTACTTTTAAAAACTACAAAATAGTAAACCAATTTCATTGAATTAAATTTGAGTTTATAAAAATACAACCGATTTGAAAACCTCCTTATTATGAAGTTGGTTCAAAAACGTTTTTATTTTACGCTATTATTTTTCGAAATTCGCGAACAACGCTGCAAAGTCACAGAAATGCAAAATACGAAATTTCTTGGATGACTAGCATTTACTTGGATTACAGACTCTGCGTCGCACTTAAATCATTCACCACACTGGTTCAAAATAATTAGCGACACGATAAGAAGAAGAAGAAGAAGACTACTTATTTCAAACAAGTGTGGTTAAAGGATGAATGTGCTCCTCAGAGGCTCTTTAAAATTTGCGCTGAATTGCGCTCATAGGTTCATTCCACTTGACACTACTAAAAAGACACCACTCGTAGTGTCAAATGGAATACAGATACCAATTGACACTAACGAAGGTATCGTTTTTGTTGTGTCAAGTGGAATGAACGCGCTCACCTAGGGCAAAGTCTATGCACATATTCTCAGGTAAGGTTTATCTCAGGTTAATGAGATATTAATGAGATGAGATCGAGTATAGATCGAGTAATAGTAGTCTGCGTGCATACGAATTAATAAGGTAAGTAGGCGGTTATTTAGTAGTTTTTCCTCTTAAATTTTGAGATATATGGCGCTTGTTCGTTTGGGCGACATTGCTTGGTGTTGCCATAAACACAAAAATATTATGATGTTTTTAAGTTAATTGTCTATGACATTGGCAATCATTATTATCACCAACGTATATTAAAAGCACTAGCTCTAACAAATTGACAGCAATTACATTCCAATTACTGCTAGGGCGGCGCGCCATAATCATGTAAATTAGTTTTTTGATTGCAATGAAACAAATTTCACACGTTCATCGTACCTAGAGTTATAGATAAGAGTGCTGGGGTGACATTTATATCAACGACGTATGATACAAAATGCAACGATTCATGACTCTATTCATGTTGAATTGACTCTAAACATTATAATTAAAAGTTACCCATTAAAGCGGTCGTCATAAGGCGGTGAAGCATCAAAAGTCAACCTTCTCTTTGATATATTAAGGTTGACATTAACGGCGTTTCTTCTGAATGTTGCTGTTTGAGAAGTAAAGGTTTAATCCTGACGTATTAAACTTGTTTGAATGAACTCTTCGTTTATTTGGAATTATTGCTAATTTTCAATAAGTAATTAGAATAATGTCCGTATTTTTAGTCCCTACCTATGTAGTTCTTCCACTCAAAATAACTAATTTAATTATATTTTTTTTAATTCAAAAGTGTGCATGATCGGTTAGTATTTCTATAAGCAGCGATAGGATTGCAACCTGTCATGAATTAAATAGTTACTGTTTAAAAAGGGGGGCATGTACCATATAAAATATTTGGATGTGCCAATGACCTAAAGATCGAATGACACCAAGTGTGGATTGATTATTGAACTTTTTTCAAATTAACATTGTAACTACTCAAAGTTCGTTATCACTCTTATAAGTGGAGGACGTGAAGGAGTATATACCTTCGGAGGAGCCTTATATTTGCATATTTATTGAGCAACCCGAATTATACCTACACCTAAACCTTTCTCATAAATCACTTCGTCCATTGGTGAAAATTCGGATGAAAATCCGTTGAGTAGTTTTTTGAGTAATTTAACGCGTTCAGATAAACTGACGCGGAGGGGTAACTGTTTAATTATATGTTCTTATTCGTTCATAACACTTAGAACCTAGATGCAAAAAATTTCAGCGAACACATGCAATTCTGCAAAAATGAGCATAAAATCCAGTGCATCATCAATGCAACCGGCTGCTGATTGCACTCCGATTTATAACAGCAATTAGTCAAGACGCGTGCGTCGCCGACAACTGACAAATCGGCGCAACCTGCGCGTGGGTGGCGTATACTCTAATAAACATAGTAGGCAGGTATCTACAAATTGATTCAGCTTAATCCGTGGCTCCGTTTATTGGTGATACATCAACCTCCTGATTCACACTTTTTGGCTGATATTTCGGCACCTAGATTTAGTAGCAAGATGATGATTCAATGTGGTCCTTGTGATTTTATTGGTTATAGAATGTTTTGATTTAATTTAGGTACCAAAAGTGGCTGACCAGCTTCATCATCTACTTTTTGGCTGATATTTCGGCACCTAGATTTAGTAGCAAGAAGATGATTCAATGTGGTCCTTGTGATTTTATTGGTTATAAAATGTTTTGATTTGATTTAGGTACCAAAAGTGGCTGACCTGCTTCATCATCTACTTTTTGGCTGATATTTCGGCACCTAGATTTAGTAGCAAGAAGATGATTCAATGTGGTCCTTGTGATTTTATTGGTTATAAAATGTTTTGATTTGATTTAGGTACCAAAAGTGGCTGACCTGCTTCATCATCTACTTTTTGGCTGATATTTCGGCACCTAGATTTAGTAGCAAGAAGATGATTCAATGTGGTCCTTGTGATTTTATTGGTTATAAAATGTTTTGATTTGATTTAGGTACCAAAAGTGGCTGACCTGCTTCATCATCTACTTTTTGGCTGATATTTCGGCACCTAGAATTAGTAGCAAGAAGATGATTCAATGTGGTCCTTGTGATTTTATTGGTTATAGAATGTTTTGATTTGATTTAGGTACCTAAAGTGGCTGACCAGCTTCATCATCTACTTTTTGACTGATATTTCGGCACCTTGATTTATTGTTAAATTTGTTTGTAAAATCTCAAGATAATTATCTAAATTATTCGAAAAAATATTTGTCCTACAAAATCTATGGTTTGATCAAAGAGTCCCCTCCTCCCAACATGTATCGATAATGAAGTCATCATAAATGATTACTAACCAGCTGATTATTATTTTTTTACTTAGTTAATATTTATATATTTTAACATTCATATTGTCCTGCAAATTGCGTGGTAAATAAAGAAGGAGTGCAGAATGCAATTTTTTTTAATTATGCAAAAATAATACATTAATTATTTATTAATTATGGTTAAATTTCGACCAGTAAGCGACCACTAGTATAAAAAACTCATTCTTTACCTAACGTAGGTTTTCTCCAATGACAGCCAAAAGCTTTGTCTACTTATCCAATATTGTGATTAAAATAGACAATTAAGGCTCATTTGTTTTCTGTAGCACAATGTGCTGTTAAGGTAAAGTAATTAAGTATTTTTTTTAAACATTTGATTCGAATCGTCGTGATAAATATCAGAAAGGTATATTTTGTACTACCTTAAGAAACGTGCATCACAAAGGATTTCGTCAACAACCACACAAGTCGCGGCAATGGCATAAAATAATTTCGCAATGGCGTCTATAAAGTAGATACAAAGGTGAAGAAAGCTATTTATTGTATATTTTATAATTATTTGCTTTGATATCTAGGTGGTCGGCATACAGCAAACAAATAGTTGAGATAGGACAACGTTAGAGACCTCCCAAGCCTTTATTCAGAGCTATCGAGGCAAGGTATAAGTACTTGAAATAGCCAGAGCACTCATAAACACTTTGTTCATGCTGGGTCCAGTGTTAGACATCCCCTTTAATACCTACATACGAGTATCAGGAAAATATCTAGATTTTTGATCTTTCAAGACATCCTTACTAATATTATAAACGCAAAAGTTTGTATGTATGTTTGTTACTTTTTCACGCAAAAACTGCTTAAAACATTACAATAATATAGCTTATACATCAGAATAATACACAGGATATTTTATAAAGCTATTATGACAATTGTCCGAAAATATAACGATACGTGTCAAGTAAGTAGGAAAAAATAGCTATTGTGGCTGCAAAAACTGTTGGAATTACACGAAGTTCTAATTCTGCGCAGACGAAGTCGCGAGCACCAGCTAGTACTTCATATTTTACTCCTCCACTTAGAAACATCTTAACTTCTGTGAAAAGTTTTTCTTGTCGTAAAAGTCTTGTTGTTAAAGTCATATCTTGTCGTTCGTCATTTGTTATTTTATCCAAAATGTTGTCTTTCATATAAAACAATTTATACATAATAGTTTTTGCCCAAATCACAAAGAAAAACAAAGCTTTTATTTTAGTTATCCACACTCGAATAAATAACTAGCTCTATTTAATTAAAAACAACAATACTAATAAAACCGGATATATCTCGAAAATAATTCAAATACTCGTATATGTATATACAAAAGAAAGTCTTGTTAGGTACACCACTCAAAACCGCTGGACCGATTTAGACGAAACTTTAAATTAATTTAGTTAGTAACTTGGATTAGGCTATTTTTTATCCCGGAAAAACAACGGGAACGGGAACGGGACAGGCGAAGTCGCGGGGCCACCCGCGGCTTCGCTAGCGCCATCTATCAATATTCATCTATTTATATATTAGGTTGGGGAAAAAGTCGTTTCGCATTATAGTATGTATGAACTTGTAATACAATCTCTTTGGCTATACTATTTGTATCTGGCTGGTTTTGGTATCATTACAAGTTTAAATTTTAAGGAACATAATTCCATATTCAAATTAGGAAAATGTGTGATTTTTATTTGTTTTTCGTACTGTCAAGATGAGTGAATCTAATGAAGAAATTCGATACATTTGAAAATTTTACTACAAAAAGGTAAAATGCAACGCAAGCCTCGAAAAACATTTGCGATGTTTATGGACCTAGTGCAGTGCCTGTGAGAGTAGCACAAATTTGATTTAAGCGTTTTCAATCCGGAAATTTTGATGTCAAAGATGCACGTCGCTCTGGTCGCCCTATTACGGATAAAATGGATGCCATTTTTGAAAAAGTGGAGCAAGATCGGCATATCAGTAGTTACGACATAGCTGAAGAACTGGGAATTGACCACAAAACAGTTTTGGGGCATTTGAAAAAACTGGGTACACAAAAAAGCTCGATATTTGGGTACCTCACGAGCTCACTGAAAGAAACCTAATGAACCGTGTACTCATTTGTGATTCTTTATTACGATGTAATGAAACCGAACCTTTTTTGAAGAAGCTGATAACTGGTGATGAAAAGTGGATCACGTACGACAAGAACATGCGAAAAAGGTCGTGGTCAAAGGCCGGTCAGGCTTCACAGACTGTGGCGAAACCCGGGTTAACTCGCAATAAGGTGATGCTGTGTGTGTGGTGGGATTGGAAGGGCATTATTCGTTATGAGCTGTTACCACCAGGCAGGACCATTGATTCTAAACTCTACTGCGAACAACTGATGAGATTAAAGCAAGAAGTTGAGAGAAAGCGGCCGGAATTAATCAACAGAAGGGGTGTGGGTTTTCATCATGATAACGCTATACCTCACACATCTTTAGCCACTCAGCAAAAATTAAGAGAGTTTGGCTGGGAGGTGTTACTGCATCCGCCGTATAGTCCTGACCTTGCACCTTCAGATTTCCACCTGTTTCGGTCTCTTCAGAATTCTTTAGGCAGTGTCAGGTTAACATCACGAGAGGACTGCTAAAACCACTTGTCGCGGAATTTTGATAAGAAGTCCCAAAATTTCTATAGCAATGGGATCATGTCCCTACCTACAAGATGGCAAAAAGTTATCGAACAAAATGGTACCTACACAATTCAGTTAAATGTAAACTATATTAAAAACTGTTTTGAATTTTCTTAAAAAATGCGAAGAAACTTTTTCCCCAACCTATTATTTAAATCGAATAGTGAAATTATTATTTAACTACAGGTTCCAAACACCAACAAAAACAATATACAAAGAAACTAAAATACTAAATATTAAACAAAATTATATCATCAACACATGCATCTTAATTCGAAAAATAGTAAACAAAGACATGCACTGCCATACTACCTTTACAAAAAGAGCACAAATACAAAAAATAATTACAAGACAAGCCAACCATCTAGTATTACGCAAACCTAGAACAAACTATGGTAAAAATAACATCATGTACGCGGGAGTGAAAATATATAATAACCTACCAAATAATATTAAGGACTCAAATTTTATGTTTTTATTCAAGAAAACACTTAAACACTACATTTACACCAATCCGTCCCTAAGAATACACTAACTACAGTACCTTCAGATTTATCTCTATATTAGAATAGAATAGAATAGAATAGAAAATATTTATTAAACGTCACATATCAAATACAGTGCAAATGTAATATAAACTAGTCTATGTACAGTGACGAAAAAAAGGCTACCACTCAGCATATGATACAGAACTGTGAAGGCTGCTGTATCGCTGGTTTTCAGTGGCGCCATCGTGAGTAGCGCAGCAGCTACTGCCACACGCCATGAGTGTACCACATAACATAACATAACATAACATAACATAACATAACATAACATAACATAACATAACATAACATAACATAACATAACATAACATAACATAACATAACATAACATAACATAACATAACATAACATAACATAACATAACATAACATAACATAACATAACATAACATAACATAACATAACATAACATAACATAACATAACATAACATAACATAACATAACATAACATAACATAACATAACATAACATAACATAACATAACATAACATAACATAACATAACATAACATAACATAACATAACATAACATAACATAACATAACATAACATAACATAACATAACATAACATAACATAACATAACATAACATAACATAACATAACATAACATAACATAACATAACATAACATAACATAACATAACATAACATAACATAACATAACATAACATAACATAACATAACATAACATAACATAACATAACATAACATAACATAACATATTACTTACTAATATAAAGAGAATTTATTTTACCAATACATATAGCCATGAATTACTACAAATTAGTTAAGTGTTCCTGTGTATTAGGTACTGTTACTATTATATGTAAATCAAATAGTAAACCATAAAACATAAATAGCAAGATATAATAATAATAATAAACCAACAACTAAATATTACTATGAAAAATAATACACATCATTTATCTTAATAAATAAATCTATAATGCCAAATAATGTATAAATCTAATCGAAATTTGTTTTTATAGTGACTGATGCGTGTTAGGTAGGGACAAATGTTACCTCAGAGCGTAACTTCACACACTTTCTCGGTGCAAGTGGTTCCGCGCACAAAAGTTCTGCTTTGGTTTTACGTATTTGTCTGCATGATCGACAAAACTACCTCACTTTTTTTTATTATTTTATTTTTAACCTTGTTTCTATGTTAATGCAAATTGAATTAATTTTAATATTATATAAGAATATTGTATAGAACGCTCACTGTATTATAAAACATAGTAAATACTTGTTTAGTATATTTAAGGTTTCTCAGTAAGTGATTTATTTTGTAAATATTATGAGAAATAAATAATCTTTAACCGTTACCGTAACTTCGTTAATCTCTGTAATTATTACAATAATTTAAATAGCTATCTATTTTTTAGCGGTTATAGTACTAATATTTTTATGAATTTGTAACCGCCCAACGAAGTGGGCACGGGTCAGCTAGTTACTAATAAAACCGAAAATAACTTCAGAAAAATATCGAATAAATGAACGCAAAGTTTGCTTTGCAAGACGACCAAATGTAATATTGTCCAAAGTTAATTACTACCTTTTTTGTAAGATAGTGTCAAATAGTGAGAGGACGAATCTCAAGCAGTCTGTTTCTTACGTTTTCACGCCTAAACCGCTGACCTAATTTTGATGAATTTTGGTATAGAGATAGATGGGACATTGGAAAAGGACAAAGCCTACTTTTTATGTAGGTACCACGCATGCGAAGCCACGGGCAGCAGCTAGTATAGTTATAAAGGCGTAAAATTCTGTTACCATGACATGTGTCATAATGATGACAATTTTGACAATGTCAAGAGTTTAAATTGTAGTAAGACGTCATAAAGTACTTCTTCATTTGTTATTACATAGTATAAAACAAAGTCGCTTTCCGCTGTCTGTCTGTCCCGTTGTATCTTTAAAACTACACAACGGATTTTGATGCAGTTTTTTTAATAGATAGAGTGATTCAAGAAGAAGGTTTATATAAGTTTATAATTGTATATGTATAATACATGCATAATATAGTAGAGAAACACTGATCATTTTAGGGGTTTCTAATGTGATGTCGTAAATAAACCCATTTTTTGCGCTTACATTGCAAACGCTGGCTGAACCCTACGAGATAGATCAAAATAGTGTACCTCAGTATTGTACACTTTTAAAAGTTCTACAAAAAAGTCCGCGATGGTATATGTCTATCTCTTAGAAAACGTTGTATATAAAGACATTCTGTAGTACATTTAGTATCAGTATTGCAACCGTGCGAAGGCGGGGCCGGTGGCTAGTTTTATATAAAATAGTTATACGGATTATTTTTGCTCGAATCACAAAGAAACAGAGCGTTCATTCTAATTATTCACACCAGACGCTTTGTTTAAATAAAATCAGCAAAATTACTTATGAAACCTGAAATAACTCTAGAAAAATTCATAATGTAAGAGCGCATTATTTGCTTCGTAAGACGGCTAAATATTAGTAACCATCTTATTAAATTTGCATGGCAAGGGTATACCATGGAGTGCTAACGTTTAATCCATCTCTTTATTATTTATGCGCTCTTGGTACTTTTGTATTCTAACGCACACAAATCAATAACCCAACTTACCAGTCACCTACTAATTTTGTGTATATAAAAATAGGCAGACTGTCTGTCCGTTTTTATATTGGACCACAACGTCTTAACAAAAATTTGTCGAAAGATTGTTAGACAGAAAGTCTAGTCTCTAGTCTATACCTTACTTAATACGATGCTGATCTTGTTTATATAATATTTAATCTCTTACCATAGTATTTCTGAGGTATCTTATATAACCGTATATCGCTACGCTATACCACGATTTGAGTAATCCAATCAAGCCTCGATTAATCTAAGCTTCAGAGGCTCTGACGGAGCCAATATTACCTGAATTCCGAACTTCTAGTACCAGGTATCTAGCAAGGCATTATGATTCAGTTATAAGCCGATACCCTGTGATTGAACTTATAATTAAACCGTTTATAAGCCGACATAGGAAGCCATTTATTGGAGCTATGTGTTTGAGAATATTGACCGGCATGCATTACTTCATAACAATGATAATAATAAGAATGCCGGACATTTCACACAGCATCATCTGACCCCAAAATAAGCAGAGCTTATGTTATGGGTACCCCATGACTGATATACTACTTAAATACTTTTTTTTTGTAAATACTTACCAGAAACAAATACTTGCAGATCATACAAACATTTGTCCCGCGGCGGGAATCAAACCCGCAACCTTCTTCGTCTCAGCCGGACCATAGCCCACTGCGCCACAGAGTTCGTCAATGATAAAGCTAATAGGTACCTAGACAAGCTTTTATTTTCATCAGATGAAAATACTTGCTTCTAGACGCCCACCTATCATCAGGTGTGGGCATACCAAACTCGCCGACCCACCAAAAAACCAGCTAAACTTCGATGCTCGTCAAGATGCTCCGGTTCTCCACACGAAATGCACCGGAACCCCTCTCGTATTTTTTTTTTCTTCAGTTGGAAAAATCAACCATCCCTGTGACGTCACAACTACCGCGGTGGCCACTCAGAGATCTTCGCTAGTAATTTCGTCATAACTGCATCAATTTTTGTCGTAGAACAAAATTTTTTGCGCTGTGTGTTGACGATTTCTTAGCTCTATAAATTTGCATTCTCAACTAAAAACGTTACGCAACCTCATCGTGCTCTGAGCACTGACATCGTGCTCTTAGCACAACCTAACCTAAACTAGTTGTTAGCCCTGAACTGAGATCTCCCGCTGCATGTATCGTGTCGTCATTCGGAAAAAAAATGTAAGGACATAAGACCAAAAAAGTATTTATAAATGAATGCCTTCAGTAGCTAAGCGCGGGTTGATTGAAATGAGCCCAAACACCGGTATTTTAC
The DNA here is from genome assembly GCA_948098915.1 of Lampropteryx suffumata. Taxonomy (NCBI): domain Eukaryota; kingdom Metazoa; phylum Arthropoda; class Insecta; order Lepidoptera; family Geometridae; genus Lampropteryx; species Lampropteryx suffumata. Next base: position 13,167,357 of record OX402557.1, on the reverse strand, counting down.
CCACTGTAATGGACTAAAAAGTTATATGGAACAGCTCCTGACACTTTTATCAGATCAGCTCAGATCTTCGAACAAACAGACATACCTAGCTAAGGCACCGAAGTTGCCACTGAGATCTTGCTCGCTTCGTTCGCTCAACTAATTCAACGTATAACGTTTCAAAGTGATCCTTATGATTGTAATAATTAAAAACATATATAACAAAATGATACGTTAGTAAAAGCACGTGTTTCTCAAAATGTATAGTACAACTCACGAGTGTTTGAAAGTGAAAAAATTAGATTTGAGTTTGAGTTTTGAGTTTCGATCTACCAATACAATTTTCTTGTCTGATTATTCTTGGACTTTGCTTAATCGTTAACTGGCCTTTGTAATTAAAATGTATAAATCAAAAAAGTATTGACTTTGACTTTGAAAGCCTTCACAAATATTTTGACGCTTAATAACTCACAATTGATTCGCCACTTTTCAATGTAATCTCAGTCAATCGCTGATCGTAACAATAGGTCACAAAAAACATACAATACTCACGACTGTAACCCCAGGTTTTAGGTAAAAGTCTCCTCAGATCTCTAGGTAAGACTATCTTCATAGTCTACTAAACATCCTTTGTTACAAACCCCAGCCATGTTTACCCAATTGCCGAAGCTACCCCTAACGAATTGTCCTAAACTCCCTGTAAATAAGAAAGAATGGGGTAATGCAACGCTGCGGCAGCCAGAAACGACCGTTCGTGCGTAACGCCATCTGCTTCTTTGCTATGGTATAATACTGTCCTTTGTAGGGGAATAGCCTTAGCATAGGTGTCTATCTACTCCTGAAACGTGGTTATTCTGGCACTTAGGTAGTTTAACTATATTTATAGTTTTAGTAGTTTTACTGCTATGATTGGTGCCACCATTGCGTTGTATAGTTTCTAGCTGTAACTCGCGAATGCGTACGCGTATGCTTAGAATCTTTTTATTTTTGGAACGAATGTATTCTGTGCATGTAAAGAACATCTCATAAGTTTAATCGCCTATTTTACCCCCTTCGGAATTTATTTAGTAAAAACGTTGAAACACATATTTCTTTATTTCTTATCAAAAGCCTAAATATTAATTTTCTGATCCAAGGAAACATGAGTTGCCCAAACAAATTTTCATTCATTTTCAAAAAATCACTTTGAAGGTATAATTTTTTGAGACAAAAAGTAGCCTTTTTTTATATACCATAACGGTGGCAAACAAGCTTTCGAACCGCCTGATGGTAAGCGGTCATTAGAGCCTATGGACGCTGAAACACCAGGACCATCACATGCGCGTTTCCGACCTTTAAGAATCCTATTAACTCCCCATATTGTATTCCCCTAGGAAAACCTTGTCAAGGTTCAGGGAGCGTCTTCAGCGGGAGGAAATTCCTCTGAAACCGCACTGTGCGCGACCATTAAGTTCCAGTGTGTGCGGATGAGCACCCCGCCGATGGCGAGCGGTGCGATGATAAAAATTAGCTGTGGGCATCGTGTGGGAATCATAGCCTATGTTCTTACCAAATTTCAGCAAGATCTGTTTAGCCGCTTAACCGTGAAAACGTAACAAACAGACAGACAAAGATACTTTCTCATTTATAATATTAGTATAGATTCAGTGATATAATTAGGCTCTGCCTGCTAAGTTCTACAATACAATTATAATTATAAGCTGAGTTGCATTGTGCACTTCACCTCTTAATAAACGTCCCTCAACTTCTGTTTAAAAATTTAAAAGTAATTACAATTTAAAATAGTGCCATACCTTTTTGTAAATTAGTGACAATAAGTGACAGAGCGAATCTTAAGTAGTGTTTACGCAGTGTTCAATTTGAGAGACGCTTATAAGTAAAGTTGATAGTTTGCTGTTTTTCAAGTTTTTTTCGCATCCACTAGTAAAACCCGGTAAATTTCATCTTGTGTAAATTACAGGTTGGAAAAGTTTTTACCTACCTAACTACTCGTAAGACTTAAAGGCGTAGTTTTTCAGAATACCCTTTTTAGCGGTTTGAAGGGGTTGTAAGGATTTCCACAACGGCGAAGGAAGTTGCATAAATTCGGGTACGGGAGTGTGTTCGCGTGTACACAGCACGTGACTCAATTTAAGGGTACTTTCTATAAGGCCTCGGTTACAGTGTGCGTTTACATGCTGAAAACGTCTTGGATATTAGAATAGGTTTTGGCATGGCTTGCTTAGATTATAGTATAGTTAATATCGAGCATACATCAATTCTACATTTATAATGAACAGTACTAATAGAAGTTATAATATAATAATGAAGATGGTAGAAGATATAAAACTAAATATCAACTAAACATCACCTAATTTGTATCAGTATACCTACTCGTATTTCGCTGACTAGCAGAAGAGCTAGCAATTGAGAAGCAAAACTTAGAACAAGCCTGGCTTGGTGCCAGCCTTTACGCATCTGCATTGGAACCGACTCCGCATATACTGATTCGTCTTTCCTGCGGGTCCTGTCTGCAAGGTCGAGAGGTTAGTGAGAGGGTACCTGGGAATGTGGAACATTATTCTGTTTTTTTTGTATACTACTACTATAGTCCTAGTAGAGTACAAAACGCACTTATTCTACTAGTAATTTTATCGCCTCCGCTACCGCTTCCGCTTTTAATACTCACATAAAGCAGTAAGAATAAAACTTTTCACTTAAGCTGGAAGTAACGTCTTTAGAATTAAGAACTTGTGAAATAATTTTATAATAACATCTCCGTACTAGCACCTCTGAAATGCTACATAAGATTGCTCCCAGTTTAAGCATGAGGAGTTAAAACCTTGCAATATTTGTGTGCAAACGTATCTAAGGCTGTTGAGCAAAACTCAATCACAGTTTTTCAATCTTCTCATTTTACTGAATGAAATGCTGTCATAACAAGGTGCGCTTAATTTTCCTCTCACTGGGAAAATCCGTTGCGTTTTTTTGCTAACGTAATCTTATAAGTACCTTTGAGAAAACAAACAAGTCCAGCTATAAAAAAAACAAACAAGAAGGGTCATAAAAATAATTTTGTAACTCAAAACTGGATTATTTTTAAAGTCCGGCATTAAACCATGTTACCATGAGCTTACAGCTACAAATAGGTAATTATTTATTAATTTGAAAATAAAATTTTAACAAACCCAACAATTCTGAATTATTCAACACTCAAATTATTTCTATTTCTATATAAAATGGACTGTTTTAGTTAATTAACTTAGTTCCTAATAAATGTTAATCCTCGCCTGATAACGATCTTGTTCATTTGAATACAAAAGTAGTGGAAGCCTTATTAATTCAGGACAGGACAGTCTAGCATCAGTTTTTCATTTGATTGTACCACTAGCAAATCCGTCGGAAACGTAGTAATAATAAAAATAATAATAATAATACCGGACATTTGACACAGTATCATCTGGCCCCAAAGTAAGCAGAGCTTGTGTTATGGGTACCACATGACTGATATATTACTTAAAATTTTTTTTTTGGTAAATACAAACATATTATACATAGAAACACCCAGACCCGAGACAAATACTTGCAGATCATACAAACATTTATCCCGCGGCAGGAATCGAACCAGCAACCTTTTGCGTCTCAGCCGGACCTAAGCCCAACCGTTAAACCGTTGACTGATAGTGTACTTATATCTATATATTAATACGTGAAGCAAAAACTTTGTACCCCATTTTACGAAAATTGCACGGACGGAGGAGTATGAAATTTGGTACACTTACAGATTACTAGCTGTTGCTCGCGACTTCGTCCGCATTTTTTTAAAGGAATTGTAGCTTAAATCATTCCCCAGGATGCAAATTAACGTTTTTTTTCAAATTTTAATGATAAGTTTCAAATTAATCACACTAACCACACATTAAAAAAATTTCATACATACATTTACAACCCATTTTACCCCTTTGTTAGAGTTATTTTGAAAAATCCTGAAACACGTGTCCATTTATTTTGCATTTTATTTATTCTTATCAAGTTTCAAGGAAATCGCACAACGCGTTTATAAGTTTCATACATTCGTTTTTATCCCTTTTCACCCTCTTAGGGGTTGAATTTCAAAAAACCCCGCCTTAGTTGGTAGTTTTGCTGTAAAAAGAAGCTACCTTCCAAATTTCAGCTTTCTAGCTTCTGCGGTTTCGGCTTGGCGATGATGAATCAGTCAGTCAGTCAGTCAGGTTAAGCTCTTTTATTATGCATAAAAAATACATCTAGTACTCGTATATCTAATTACGTACTTATAATGCTTTATAACATCCAGACTAACAGAGCAAAGATCTAGTCACTGTTTTTGTACGAATACTGTTTATAGTATTTTTTTTTATGTTTAAGTACCACTATTTTTTGAGTCACCTCTGAACGCTACATTGACTGATGATAAGCGATGATGCCGTTTTAGGTAAACTACCTTACGCTGAAGAAATCTTTATACTCACGGCTTGAAATCACCACTCTGAAAAAAACTCCGGAAAGTTATATTAAAACAATGAATAATTAGACAAATATTTAGCACTTCTTTGCCAATATTTTCTTCAAATTTTTGGCTAAATCAATTATTCAAGTTCTAACTTGTGCTTTGTCAGTAGGGCAGGTATTTTGTTTTAAATCAGTGATTCTCGAATAAGCATAATCCCTTCACACTTGGCGTTCATTAGTCAAAGTTGGTCATTCTTAAGCAGTTGTTTCAACTCCATTTTTTCAAGACAGAACTGACGCTTTACCAACTAGAGTCTGTTAATTTTGAGCAGAGTCGTGAACCGTGGAATTTTGTATCTTATGCCATTGGCATATACGTTACCAAACACTCTTCTCTTAGAAAACCAACTTACAATAATATTATTTTAATTCCTGATTTCCGACAGATGGCCGGCATAAAACCATTCTCTATTACTTAAATCTTTCCCAAGTCCGTTCTTATCTCAACTAAGAGGCAGCCATCAAGGAAAATATTTACTAAAGAAATCACAAGCGGAGGCATCTTAAGATAAATCGAGATAATGTCTAATTAACCGACACCGCGGGCTTAATGGACTGGGTGTCTATTACCTTATTAAAACGGTTATCATTCTATTAAAATCAGTCTACGTTTCAGCTTCGATTGCGTTTTGATATTCACCTCAATGCCTAGTGAGCACGTGGTCTAGTGGTAGTAGCCTCTTCCGATCCTTAAGTCGTGTGTTTATAATCCGGTCGTGCACCAATGGATTTTCCGGTTATAGAATATTCATATATAATTATAAACTTCATTTACATGAGAAATAATTCTAAACATAGGTAAATTTTAAAACATTCTTCGGCAACAATAAAACAGTAGTAAAACTCCCAGCTAATAATCGACGTACTCCAACAACGCAAAAACAAAACAACTATCTACCCGCAAATCGTAATTGCGTCATCGCGTGCGCATAACATTTTTCTGCTCCAAAAATATATATACGCTACCCTAAGAGGTAGCGTATATATATTTTAGAGAGAATTCAGAGAATTGAAACATTGTGAGAAAACCGGCATGTCGTATTGTCATCAAAGTTAGAAGACATGTGCCATATGCACGAAAGAGCTTCTAAGACGCACTTTAATCATTTCACTATACTGGTTCAAAATAACTAGTGACTAGATAAGAAAAAATTGAAAACCTAAAAGCTTATTCTATTATATCCATGTCCAAACAAAAGAATACATTCAATGAATCGTTGCGTTGGTAACTTTGTAATGGTAGCGTAAGCTGAGCCGTTGTTCATTAAAAAATACGAAAACACGTCAAAAGCTATATTTTCCACTGCGGTTCGTTTGCGAGTGAACAGAATAGCTCTCCTGAATCTGGAGTCCTGATCGTAAGATGTGTGCTTTGGGATTAAAAATGTAATAGAAGTTGGATACTGTTTGGATTGAAGTTGTTTACTACTAACAACTGTGTGTTTTTAGATTGTTGGATTTAATAAGGTAAATCAGGATAAGGGTCACGCACTTTTTAAAACAAGAACCTCTGAACGTTATATAGATGTTAGAACGAAAATTAGTACTAAAAAACTCAGAATAACTTTTACATCTTGTAATGTTACAAAATCAAAACCCAAACAAAAAAATTCACGATTTTTTTTTGTTTTTTACCTAACCTATCATGTCTTACTGACGGGCAAATGCCTCCTCCTTTTGCGTTCATTATTTGCGCTCCAAGGCCATAGTTTGCCAGTTTGGCTCAAATGCATCGAGATTGTCTCGATACCATTTCCTGGGTCTTCCGCATCATCTCAATTTTCAGTTCCAACAATATTATTGAAATTAATTTTGTAAGAAACAATGTTACAACCTACAGATGTATAATAAATAACACAGGATGTTTCAGGCCCGCTCGCTATTGTATGAAGAATAATGGAATCATCTTACAAGGAAAATAAATCAATGGTATCCTGCACTCATGCAAAACCATCGAACTTAAACCAAGCAAATTAGTACCAGATCACGGCATAAATCTGAAAGTACCTTTTAGAACGATACAATTCTCAGGAACAAACTAACGAAGCCAGTTAGCATAACAATATTCGTGTCTCAAGTTTGTTATGTTCATACATGATTGTTCTTGTACTGTGTTCACTGTAAAAAGACCTCTGACAGTTGCACGTAATCGTAATACCCAAAAACATCAGTTAGTATTAGTTTACATAGTTACATAATGGTTTACATAGAATATACAAATAGTCATAAACTTTTTTTTGATTTTTCAACTTGTGTAATTACATCCTCCTGAGATGCAAAAAGATTTCGATTCCCGCTGCAGGACAAATGTTAGCATGATTTGCAAATATTTGTCTCGGGTCTGAGTGTTTTTCTATGTGCAATATGTATGGTATTATAAAAAAAAAACGTGTGCGCTTCGGGACGCCCGAGAGAAGTGATAACTTAAACTAATCTAACTAGCGCAGTGGGTTAGAGTGAGAGAGGAGAAGCCTGCCTACCGCTGCCGTATGCGTGAAAGAAAAGGAAGCCAGACAAACTGGCACAGTAACACGTAACGTCACAACCATCAGCGGTTTACCCTCCCATAAGAAGTTATCACTTCAAAAAGATAAGTGGAAAAGTATAGCAGTCATGTACTTCTCATAGCACAAGCTCTGCTTATTTTGGAGCTAGGCGATCCTGTGTGAAATGCCCAGATTTTTTCTTTGTTTATTTATTAAAAATCATTGACATAAAATTTAAGATTCAGAAAACGCAGATAACATACTTTATTAAGTATGAATTACTTTATGCAACGCCAAAAATAAGTGACGGTAAAAATAAATGTGAGGTTCTAAATATAAGATTTTCGTTTAACTCCTAATGTCAAAACTCTTATTTTAGTAACCATAGCATAAACAACGAAGCTTTTATGTAAATACAGTTTCTGCCTCGGGGTGTGTACATATTAAAAAGCTTTTGTTGCCTCTGTGAATAGCCTGACAATCTTGTTGGGTTGGATACGGACCTAATCTTTTCTACCGAGTTACCTAATCTCGTCTGGGATTTCGGTGACATTTCGCTACGTGCAAAACATAAAAAAACACCGAAAATCTGTGCTTGACACAAATAAGCCAAGTAAACAAGGTTAAATAAGGCTTAAGCTCTTATTTATTTAACTCCCAGAAATATGGCAGAAGGCAGATGTTGATTTAGTCCTTTTTTAATACTTCTATTACTACTCCTAAGCGTCTGATTAGTGATAAATTATTTAAGTCTATTTGGTATTTTTTTATCGTCTTGCATCACAACTTTTTCAATTATTTATAACTACTTGCATCTATTGTTTATGCCGTATATCTTGTGTTTCTTCTATAATTATTAATCTCACAAATTAAAGAAACTTGTTATTAACGTTTAGCGTGTCTCTAATTTGTAGGAAAATCATTTTTTTTGTCTGAAACTTTTCTTTGAATGTATTCTAAAATAATGCAATAAAAAAAAACAGCTGAAAGCCCTGTACAATCTGTTCGTTCAATATGAATAGAATACTACATCAATCTACTAGTAAAAAAAAGTAACAAGCTATGATATTTTTCTAAGGTAAAAATGTTCAAGGACTTCAAATTCCTTCCTCAGGCATCCTGTGGTTAAAAACAATTGCAGCCAAGTATAATTTATTATGACGCAAAAGCGGCACCTATGTTATTGGAAGCTTGTTCCTTTCTTTGTACAGTAAAATTTATTATCTTCGTCATTAAAAATCTTGACGTAGAGTCTCATAAAACTGCAACTTTATTTTGTAAAATGTACTAAGTACAGAGAAGGAGTTTACTAAGAATGCGTTATGAGGCGAAATCTTGATTTACATTTTGTTCTTGGGAACATCGTCATTTACTCAATGACTCGCGGAGACAATATTGACAAAAGAGTCTTGCTCAGTAATGCAGAAAATATGCAAAACGCGGCGGGCTACCATCCCAATTTTATCTTTGTGTGGTCCGCTACTGAAAACATTACCATAATGAATAAAGTAAACTAAAGCAAAAGGCATTTTAATGAGTGAGAAAAGTCAAATATTACTTAAGACGATTTTATTGTGTATAATAACGATTTATTTTGGTTGTTCACTATATTGTTGCTATTAGCATCTCTTTTGTCGGAAGGGAAAGCAAACAATTTGCAGCAATTTGTTTACTGATGCTAATTTTAAAATTAACGTCGTGGAATAAGAGAAACGTGCTTAGCAAAGGACCACCGTAGTTGAGTGGCACAACACAAGTTTCGTATGCATAACATAACAGATGCTATTGTTGTGAGGTTTGTTAGGGAGAAATTAAGCATGGTTTATACATACCCATAAGCTAAGTTTATTTTAATTCATAACCTCGGTATGCCATCTCTTATTATAATACTTCAAGGAAATGTAGACATTTTTTCCCAAATATTGCGAAGACTGTTAATATTTTTTTTTTAATATGTTGCCATATTTATTCATTGATAGTGTAATACAAGGACAGCTCATATTTAAGTGCCACGGTAGCTAATTGTGTGATTATAAGATAGAAGGCGAAACTTTATTTTATTTTGTAATAATTGCTTAAATTTATTTAAAACTAGCTGACCCGAAAGACGTTTTCCTGGCTTAACTATGAATATTAAATTCAAATTGGTATAATTTATAACTGTTAAACGACTGACAGTTATGTCAAACGCAATAAAGTTACATTAGAAAAGTTAATATCGTCGTTATGTTTTTTGAAATTTTCTGATTTTCTACGCAATTCTCTTATTTTTTTATTTCATAAGAACTATCTCCTTACGATAAAAAAACAACATAAAAGAATTAGCGAAATCGGTCCACCCGTTCACGCGTGATGCCGTGACCAAGTGAAATAGGGATTCATTTTTAAATATAAAGAGATAAGCAATATAATCATATACTTTTTTATTTCGTGAATTGACTACGCATTTTTCAAATTCACCTGAAACTTAAGAAAAAGGCAAAAGTATGTTATAAATACAAAAAAAAAGTTGCCTTTAGTGCCTTTTTAGTCTGAATTTCAACTCTAGTGAGTGACACTGAAGTATGTCACAGTGAATGAAATCAAGGAACGCTAAAGGCAGAAAAACGGAAACGGAAACAAAACTGACACTTCCTAAACGATATCATCTTAGAGTCTTTTATCTCGTACCCATTCGATATTCGAGTGTTAGTTTTAGACAAGTAGGTAAAATGAGGTGCTATAAAACATTGTTTATATACTCGTAGCTTGGCTGTAGCTTTTTGTTGCATTATATTTCGCTATGCAGGTTGCATGGCGAACTGTTCAAAGAGGTCGGATCAATATTTATTGTCATGTTCGATATTCAGTGAACATTTTAATAAAGTGGTTCTCAAATTCTAATGAAGACATAAGATAATCTATGTGTGGTGTTATCGTCTTAAGATTTTCCAAGGTCCGCTTAGCGCTGCAGCATGTAGTAATCCTAGCTATAGACTACAGATGAGTGAGGCTCATATCCATTGGAAAATCAGAAGGGGCATCACATACGATTACCCTATATACCCTTAAGTACCCCATATACTAAGTGTCTTATTAAATGTATCATTTTTGTTTTTTAATTCATGTTTTCGTATTACCTTTTAATTTATTCCCGACGTTTCGGTTTTGTTGCAGACTGACTGAAAGTAATACGCGACAAATATACGTACTACGTATAAAATTTTTTTTCTTGTGATATATACTAAAGTGAGATTTGCAGTCGAATGCAATTATGCTTACATATAGGTATATAGCGTAAAAAAGTAGATAAGTAGATAGCGTAATTTAATAATTATTTTTGATTAAATTACGTTATCTACTTTTTTACGCTTTGTTCAAAATTATATAAATGTTTATATTTTAAAAATATATACACCTATGCATCTACGATTATTTTTGTTTGACGCCAAGTACACTTATAATTATAAAAGTCTGTGTGTTAAAAAACAAAGTTTAAAACATAAAAAAACTAGATAAAGTTTAAAACTTTTAAATTTTTTTTATGTCGATAGTTCTGTATTCTCTTCTATACTCTGTACTTCTGTACTCTCTGCGTATCCTAACTGATCTATGCCACAGGGCAGTATACGGAAGCTTCAATTTAATTACATTCAACCGTTATAACGACAAGCACTGGACTCTGGTCGGTATCGTATTAATCATTGGCTGCGTTGATTTATGTGATAATTCCATGGGATATCTATCCTAGTTATTGAGATGCTTTGCGATGGCGTATTGAGACTTAGTAGATAAATCGTGTATTGTAGGACAGAAAATGTTTGAGAAAGCGGACGGGGTGGCATATCTAAGAAACACTAGTTATTTTACAAACGAATAATCAATTCAATGAATAAATAAATATTGGTGGAAAATTCACACAACAACATCTTTAAAATAAATAAATAAATAAATGTGCCAATCGGTGTCGGAAATTTAAATGTCCGCTAACTTGGCAATCTGATTTAGGTTTTACCTAGGGTTAGTGAAAACGGTCATGAATGTTTTCATCAAACCGTCATAGGGGAAACCTAAAGGGGAAACCAACATAAATAAATATAATATACATAGAATGTATGGTTGTCGTTGAATTGGACATGCCAATTCACATACTTATGCTGATATTCTTCTTCCCTTCTTTTCGGTTCTTTGAGTTAAATTAGGAGTTTTTTAACTATTAGCGCACGCTGTGGTGTCCTTTCAATAATAATAGACACATAGAATCTGATACGAAATGTATCTACATGTGAACCCCTGTTAAATGTCATCAAATAATTAAATAACCATTTTCACTTCAGTAGAAACCTGATTATCTAAACTAACGCGGATTTTCGTTTTGGTTTAATATATTTTTATTCTATTTAAAGTATTTATAGGATATATAATATTATAATCTGAGAACAGGTATGATTATAGTTGACACTGATTTTATAATTGACACTATCACGTAACTTTGCTACGACGAAATAGAAACATGACATAATGCAATCTTTTCCTGATACCCAATCTGAAGTTTGCAATTCTCATTTCAGCACTAGATCAATCAGCGAGCTGGTATTAGTGTCACAGGAGTTTATACCGATTCAATGATAATTAAATGACGCAAATGGTCTACTTGTGGTCAGATACAAGGAAATCAAATTTATTGGGTATCAATAAGGATTTATGGACTTTGGTTTTGAAGCTGACTAGTTGATGCTAAATCTTTCTGAAATAAATTGAAGTAGTGCTGGAAGGCGTCAGAATAATACATTTTAAACCAGTCGAATGATATTTTGAAAAAGTTATAGACAATCAAGACTCAAAAATCTTTATTAATGTGAAAAAATTGTTATTTTTAATTCGGTTTACGGACGATAATTATAAATGATAGCGTCATAAAACATTGATGAAAAATTGCATACTTTTAACCTATTAAAATGCGTCACAAGCCGAACGCTTCGGCAGATCGTGCCTCTTTTTCACTTGTTCCGCGCTCTCGCTTGCACGCTCGGCTCAGAGGAACGTGACAATTTTGCGAGCATGCAGCCGGCCTTCATCGATTTATAAGACGTTATCACTTTAAAAATATGCGTTCTCGTGCGTTAGTTTTATATAATCTCGAAAAAGGCTCGACCGATTAGAATTTCTTGTTTGTCTCAATACTAGGTGGTTTACAACCAAATTAATTATAGTGGTACGAAGTTCACTGTGTCATATAGTGTTAAATAAATAGACCTTGCTCATTTTACAATTTACCTAATCCCTCTAACCTAAGCAGAGCTTGTGTTATTTGTACCACATGACTGATAATATGATACTTATATACTTTTTTTGTTAATACATATATAGTATACATAGAAACACTCGGACCCGAGACAAACTTGCAGATCATACAAACATTTGTTCCGCGACGGAAATCGAACCCGCAACCTTCTGGGCCGCAGCCAAGCTTTGGCCCACTACGCCACAGAGGTCGTCAATTATAATTTACCTAATCATTGTTTGACTTCGATATGATAAAATTTATGTTTCGGTTCGGACGATGCTCCAAGTTTGCTGAAGTCTCACCAGAATATGTAAACATTTCCTTTTCGAAAATTCAAAGATCCTAAACATGTTACAAAATCTGCCGATAAAGCCAAATCAGGACACTCGTGTTTTTAACACTAACAATAAACCAAGCTTACAATAATATAAGTAAATAACTCATAACAATAAATCCTTTTACGTTGTAAACGTTGGTTTTCTGTGTTAATTCATGTTTAAAGTTTATTGAGATTGTATATTTATTATTGTGTGAAATATTTATCAGCAGTCTACTGTGGCACAACATTTCTGCTAATTGCATTGCCCAATGCCGGCTTTTCAGTTCTGACATATATAAGTGTATTATCAGCTGATTCGCAGCTTTTATCACGGGTTTTGCAATGTCCTTTTTAAATAAGTAGGTTAGTATAAGCAGTGGCGATAAGCTGGCTACCCGTCATGCACTGAATATTAGCTACACAATGCACACAACACTATTTAGCTGACTAAGCATTGTTTGTAGGTACTATGGTGACCAAATAACTGATAGAATACTTATTTATTTTTAAATACATGCTTATAATACTTAAGAACACCCAGACACAGAACAAGCACCTATGTTTATTACACAATTGTTTGTAATTTACTACCGACCGAGTGGAAAAAATTCAAAAAAAAAGACAATCAAAATGTTTGGTTGTGCCTCTGACTACTCTCTTAGAAATCTTCAATAAACTAAGTTACTATATAGATCTGAAGGGCTTCTCCCATGGGATGATAGCATGTTTGTTTTGATTAGTTTAAAATTAACCACTGTGCAAAAAAATAAATTACAGCTGTTACATAATATGATTAGCGGAGATTATCACTACCCTGAGGAATAAGGATACAATTAGAGAAGGAGCAAAATTTAGCTATTATTTCAAAATAGGTATATGGAACTAAGTGTACTTTCAGTGCGAACCGTGGCAACGAGCGGACCGCAGATCAAACTCACCCCGATGAAGATTCTCTAGATGAATCGATACAGTGTCGGTGCCTCCATCGGCAAAATAATACATGAGTAAAACTCGTTTTGTAAATTTTTTTGTTCAACAAAATCACAAAGACTACTTTGAATCGTCTTCTTACATGCTAGTGAATATAGATTCATCGTGTTGTGCCGGTTTCTCCTAACCCCAGTTCAAAAATAATCTGGCAAAAAACTCATCTGGTCTTAACACTTTTTTGTATGATCCTTGCCAATTTTGTTACGAGTCGAGTTGGAGCAGATTCATCCCAAAGCTTTTTTGTCATATAAATAATCAGTTGTTTTGTAATATGCTTTAAGAGACAGTTTCTTCATCGGTACTATCTATCATCAAAACACGCCTCATTGTTTGAATAACCTATTTCCGAATTCTTCTAAGTAATTCTTAAAATTTTACTAAATGAAGATGTTTTCAAATTTGAATTGTATAATAAACTGTTTCTTGCAAATTGCATTGTATATATGTTTACTTATTTCTTTTTAACTAATGCATCCGCAATGAAATCGTGCAATTTGTTACAATTCATTTCACGTTTAATTTAATATTAAATGCAATTTGTTATTTATTGCATGCGTTCTTTTTATTCTTCATTATGTTCATAACACCTCGTTTATGATTTATTAAGATTACTATCGTGAGCAATTTGCTATTTGGATTTTATTTCAATGTGGTATTGCCACTTATTTGAAGGCGTGATTTCAAAGAATATTATTAATTTAAACACAACAGACATTCATTTCATTATTTCAAGTAAAACCCTCACTGAATGTATGAAGTATTAAGACAAGATGGGGCTTAGGCACTCTCTGTCCATTTCTTAACACGTTCTCTTCGAGATGACTTCTTCAGTCTTTGAATTTATCTTTATACGACTACTTCTAGGTACATGTCCTTTTGGTAAAATAAGTATATAGGCTGATTCTCAAGGATCTCAAACTGATTGTACTAATAAATAAAAAATCTTCATATACTCCGATACCGATTCCAAAGACTAATCTTCCACAATGGATCCCAAGAACGTGTTTATACAGTCTACGTTATGCGTATTGAAAACAACCTTAACTGTTTTTTTTACGTACTCTTTAACTACTTCAGTTGGGCATAAACGGCATGCTTAGGTTATAAATAAAGGAAAAAATTGAAAAAATTTAACAGATAAAAGTTCAATCAAATTGCGTGCATATACATGTTTAAAACGTACAAAAATTGTATTTTTTTACTTTCGCAATCAGATTTCATATTGTTTTAGTAATTAAAGGTTATTTTTCTGCAATAACAATAACCGTTTTGCAACCGGCTGTGTTGCAACAACGGTGGTCGCGGACTGACTGGATGCTTAGGATGTTGCCGCCCAGTAAGATGGACAGGTTTTCAAAACTACCCTCACTTGGTCTTTACATTTCTAATTGTCCGCGTTTACATTACGACACACTAACTGTATCCACGCACTGATATGATAAATAGCGACGCGGATTAAAATTGGGATTCCTCTACGAAGAAAGTTTATAACCGTCTTCTCGATGGAAATTCACGTACTTCTTCATTTCAATCGCGTCACTGGCCATTATCTTGTGAAACTTACGTTCATTGGAAATAATCTTCGCATTGTGAAGTTCAATTCAGTGATTAGGACCCGAATCCAACAGGGTTTCCGCTATCTAACTAATAAAAACACAAAGATGTATGAGAGACAGAGGGTGAACAGTGAACAGCTAAACAATCATTGAGCTGTTCCCAACCATGTTTTCAGAGATGAAATCAGATAGCGCAGTTTTGTGAATATGTTTTTTCAGACAAACGAAAATAAAATGTAATTGAATGTAGCGGCTGTCGTTTTATACTTTTTAACAACACAACCAGTTAGCATTATCTGTCGAGCCAGCTACAACTATTTTATACCGTGAAATTAAAAGTCCTTATTGAAAACTAATTGCAGCATGCTCACTTTATAATAGCGGAAGAATTAAAAGCAAGTGCGGTCGTTACTATAATACCAACTGTGGCCCGATCATTACTGTCTGTGTGTTTGTTTTGAGCGATCTCAGTACCCGGTGATTAACTGGAAACTGGATAATGTAAGCCCAACCTGTTCAAGAGTTGCACATAGCTCATAAGCTAAGCCACTTCTTCACTGCATACCTAATATATTTTTGAAGTGATATCTTCTTATGGGAGGGTAAACCGTTTCGTTACGTTGAAGACTAAACGGATCTTTATGAAATTTTGATTGGAGATAGATTGTACAGATACAGATACAGACAGATAGAACTAGGCTATTTTTGTAATATACAGTTAGTGAATTCGTTTTTACTTTTTATTTTCGCAACAATACTTTATTAACCATAGATCATTTTTAATACTTCCGTGACTACTATACATTTTGATAAACACGGGTTTTACTCACGTATTGAACCGTGAACTCGAGCGGCAACTCACGGACCGCGGATCAAACTCACCCTGATGTAGATTCTCTAAATGAATCAAAACAGTTTCGGTGCTTCCATAGACAAAATAATACGTGGGTAAAACCCGTGTTTATCAAAATGTATAAATCATTTTTTCAGCTATTATCTTATTTTTACCGTCGTTTTGTGCATAGTTTAGTACTGACCAGGCTTTTGAGATAGCAAGTAGTAGTTCCACATAGTACATAGTAATTAATATTAACCCTCTTACAACTGAACATGTGAAATTGAAATAATATATCCCATTAGTGAGCGTAAGCGAAGTTTATAAGCTGTTATCATTATCAGCTGGTACTTAAACCTTATAGCACTTATTTGTGAAATGCTTGGATAAAGAAGGGTGATGAAACAAATAAATTGCTGTGGATTTTCGGCTGCATTCGAACACCGTGGGAAAACTGATTAAATTATAGATTTAATTACTCTACTTATTTAAAACTCTGAAAAGCATAGCCTGCGCTTGTTGTACGGCACTTATAAAGTTATTTTTGTCAGGTGCAATGCCTTCTTCAATAAAATGGTAAACTTACTTAATATTTTGATCATAAGCTGGTGGGATTAGTATGCGTTCATGGACTTACATGAATCGATAGAATAACTAATTTTTTTTGATATATTTTTGATAAAAAAAACTTTTTTCTGAATGTCCACTTTGTCTTTGAATGTTTTTACTTTTATTTAGTATTGGAAACTTTACTGAATTATGTAATATTTTAGTAATTTGTGTTATAACTTTCATTGTTCTGTTTGTTTTACCAAATAAATGTTTCTGATAAGTTATAATATAATATTAAGTTAAATGGTCGATACCTTCAGTATCGACCATTTAATGACTTATGATTAGAGGCAGGGCAATGATTACTCATAGTAAGTATTGTTCTTCTGTTCATACGTAGATGCCGTTCATACCTTACCTTCTGTGCATAATATAGCTTGCACATAGTTACTCTGAACGTAAACGACAGTTTCATAAACATCTACATAAAAGAAAAATGTGAAGGAAAAAAAGGAAGAAGCCAACGAATCAGCTACATGATGCAAAATAAAGGTTAAGATTGCTGTCGTGTCGTTTATCAAAGATAAACTGTGCTGGAGAGGAACAGGTAGAAAGGGCTGCATCATATCTCAACAAGAGCATAGATCTTATATTAGAACAAGCAGAATGGTACCTAATCATACATACCTACGTCATCTGGTGACGACAGGGACTAAGTGGAATATTTAAAACGGGTGTCTCTGTTTCAGCTTAGGCAAAAATGATTTCGTATGTCTGTCTGTCCGGCCGGCGTCTGTCCGGATGTTCTCCTCTACAGGTCGCATTTCTCAACAGATTCTCGTGAAATTTTATAAGCAGGTCCTATAACTATATAAATTTTTTTTTGGATCAGTTTTTGAAAATTTTAAAAAATGGCGGTGATCTGGGGGTTGAAAACGTAAAAAACGTTTTATTTCAGTCATATCAAAAAATATTCGCGAGGTCTGCAGCTCACAGTCACTAGTTTTATCAATTGTCAATATTAGAAATAGGTTAGTTTACATTATAATACTCGATAGTAAATTGAATTTATTTGTTTTCTTGTTCTTTCTCTTCCATTTTCTGTTTAATAATAAAGATAATATATAGGTGAGTGCCTGATAGTCGGACACGACGCGGCAGACCCAGGAAAAGATAGCGCGACGATCTGGACGCATTCGAGCTTAACTGGCAAACTGTGGCCGTGGCCCACTGCTGAGCAAAGGGCTCAGCAGTGGGCTACGATAGGTTAAGGCAAAAATTATAATAATAAACAATGACGGACATTGCACACAGCAACATCTAGCTCCAAAGTAAGCAGGGCTTGTGTTGTGGGCACATGACTGATATACTACTTATATACCCTTTTTTTTAATATATATTACTACTACACATACTGTCAGCTCAGTCGGTAGTAGCTCTGCCTTCTACCTTGTAGGTTGAGAGTTCGATTCCCTCCCAGGATAAACATTTGTGTAAAGAACATAGGTGTTTGTTTTGTTTCAGGGTGTTATAAAGTATTATAGGTATGTATTTAAAATTATATAAGTATGCTATCTGTCATCTAGTCACCATAATTCAAGCCATGCTTAGTTTGGGACTGGTGTTGTGTGTATTGTCCAGCAATATTTCTTTATTATATATTATAGAAACACCCAGACCCAAGACAAATACTTGTAGATGTTGTTTTAAACCAAAGCAAATAAAACAAGTCACACATTTTAAATATATCGGCTATGTTACACTTGTTTTAACTACATATACATTTTTATGAGGTTTTTTTATATTTTACAATAATGATATGATAAGTAGCACAGTTATGGTATATACTTTTGTGTCCTTTTCTATATCTATTTACATTTTTTCCATGCTGTGTCCGCCCAAACAAGTAAGTTCAATTAAGATTACAACAAATTCGTTAAGAGACCATTTATCATCACTGATTGGCAGCCCTCTATCATGATCCGAACATAGCTACTGGCAAAATTGCAGGTTAAGTTCAGAGTAGCTACGAGCAAGCTATATTAAGCACACTGTAAGGTATGAACGTAACCTCGTATGAACAGAAGACAATGTATAAACATTGCCCAACTCTAACATAAGTCTATACATAACTTTAAATGGTCAATAATTTTAATATATTAACATAACTATGTAGTTACGGTATCGATTTATGTAAGTCCACGAACTCACGCTAGGCCTACAAGCTCGTGCTCAAAGTATAAAGTAAGTTTCCATTATTGATTTTATATATCTATTTTATTTTTAAAGTAGATATATATGTACAAATAGATTATATAATTGATTTTATCATTTGGAACATCAAGTAAGTTATGGGTTTTAGGTTTGTAGTTGGAACACGTAGGCATTACGATGCATAATTGCGTAGATATTATAATAATTATAATTATAATGGCAGACATTACACTCAACATCACCTGACCCCAAAGTAAGCAGAGATTGTGGTATGGGTACCACATACTAATATACATAGTATTAACTAACTTACATATTATTTCTTATTTATTTTATTTTAATTTTTCAAATGCATACATTTATGTATTATTCATAAAAAACACGCAGACTTGAGATAAATAGTTGCAGATGATATAAATATTTTCCTACCCGAGACCTTCTGCATCTCAACCGGGCCTTGGCCCACTGTGTCACAGAGATTATGACAACTCGTACTTACTTTAATATATTTACTCCAAGAATCTAAGTCAATTATCGTTTTGTTGGGTTTCTGATGAGCAAATAACGGTTGAGCTATGAGTGCTCATTTTATAAATGACTAGTCGAAACGCTATAATGAATTACACTTTAGCCGAAATTGAACTCTTGAACTTGTGAA
Organism: Lampropteryx suffumata; assembly: GCA_948098915.1. Classification (NCBI taxonomy): domain Eukaryota; kingdom Metazoa; phylum Arthropoda; class Insecta; order Lepidoptera; family Geometridae; genus Lampropteryx; species Lampropteryx suffumata. The sequence continues at coordinate 13,147,993 of OX402557.1, read as the reverse complement.
CCATTCGATGTTCACTTCAAGTGTTTGGCGTATTATAGCATATTACTTCTTATGCAGATTCTATAGAGGCATGACGTGATGATATGACTAAAGTAGCTTCTGTGGTATGCAAAGCCATTGTAAGTATAAGTATAATAACAGTTCTGCAGATACCACAATGATGGACCTTTCAGAAAAATTGACGCCTTTTATAAAAATTTGGTTGACTGTTATTTGTACTGCGATTATATTTTATTGTGTAGTGAATTACTAGTAGTTTTCATTTTATTTCATTTTTTAGACATAATTATTGCACTTTGATAAACACGGGCTTTACTCGATCGAGGCACCGACACTGTTTCGTTTCATCTAATTATTCAGTGCGAACCGTGAACTCGAGCGGCAACGAGCGGACCGCGGATCAAACTCATCCTGATGAAGATTCTCTAGATGAATCGAAACAGTATCGGTGCCTCCATCAACAAAATAATACGTGAGTAAAACCCGTGTTTATCAAAATGTATTGAATATGAAATAATTATTGCAATGAAAAACAACAAAAACTTATATGATCTGCATGTATTTGTCTCGGGTCTAGGTATTTTTATATGTATAATATAGATAATTGATTCAGGCGTGACTTTACGGAAATCCATTACAAAACATTAAACAGATGGACAAATATTTAGTACAATTCCGCCAATCTATTCCTAAAGAGTTACCTCCAAAAGAAATTCGACACGTGTTTCGCCCCTCCACGAGGCATCCTCAGGAACACTTGACTCACTCCGCACCCCGACGAAAAAACACTCTGCTCTGCAGACTTGTTGCTTCGACCAACGTCAGACTGAGACTGACTTTTGGAGGTAACTCTTTAGGAATAGATTGGCGGAATTGTACTAAATATTTGTCCATCTGTTTAATGTTATGTATAATATGTAAAAAAAAAAGTAAATCAATCATGTGGTACCCATAACACTAGCTCTGATTACTTTGGGGCTAGATGACGCTGTGTTAAATATCCGGCATTATTTATTTATTTATTTATAGATCACAAGAGCTAACTAATACTAAATAAAATAACCAAATGATCATATGATGGATATGATCGGCATTTGAGAACCCACAACCTTATAAACTATATTTTAAATAATAAAAAAGGTATGAAGAATTATGACATCCTCGCGAACAAATTTTTAAAGAAAGTATTTTTTTTGCATATCACATCTAAAGTTGATGTTACCATATAGAACCGTAAAACGAAAATAACCTTCAGTAAAAACCTAATAGATTGCCACCATTTATGACTCCTTACAAGACGGCATTTATACCACAATAAAGATAAAAATATTGTGCAAACCATTAAAAAGACGATTAATAATCACATGAATCAATACCCGGAATATTTATGGTGGTTCTTGTTGCAGGTTTTTAAAGTTAGTTCCTTATCCCACCCCACTCCGTGCCCCACATGATAACATGCTAATAAGAACGCCATACATTGCTAAGACAGAAATAATCTATGATTTCGTATAATAAGCTCGCGTTTTTGATGTCAGATAATAACTAGAGACAGGGATTTATGTCAACTGGGTCTGAATCAACTTGTTTTTCGATCAGCTTTAAATTGTGAATGTCTTAGGCCGGAAATAAGCATTGAGGTTCAGATGTACAGTCAATAATAACATAGCTCTTAAACACAGGCAAAGGAAGCGACATCTCACCATCAATATCATTGTCTCTCTTTCTCTCTCTCTCTTCGAAGCTGTTCGTCCCAAATGGTAGTGCTCAGATTTCCTGCAATTTTTCTTCCATGTGTTGTAGAGATTTATCTCCAGTTGAGGTTCAGATGTACAGTCAATAATAACAAAGCTCTAAAACAAAGGCAAAGGAAGCGACACCTCACCATCTATCATTGCATCTATCTCTCTCTTCTAAGGTGTTCGTCCCAAATGGTGGTGCTCAGTTTTCTTACAATTTTTCTTCAATATGTTGTAAAAATGTATCTTTAGATCGGTGAGGAACAAACCAAATCACTTTGTTGTGCCTGCAGGGATCCTATAGGTCCGTATACCCTTACGTCGGTGCTTGGGTTTGTTCATATTTTACAATCGGAAGTGATGTGAGTTACGTTAAAACAATAAATATTTAATCAAACGTTTATGACTGCATGTTTACTGTGGTAGCAATCATTTTGATCACGAAATAGGCTTTCGCTTGGCCATTAATTCAACTGATTTTTAAAAACATAATAAATAAAGATGCATTATGGTAAGTAAAAAAAAAAATGTTTATTTTACCTTTTATTTTATTTATAACTAGCTGCTGATCGCCGCTTCACACGCGTAGTATCTACATAAAAAGTAGCCTATGTCCTTCTCAGAAGTGCCATATATCTCTATACCAAAATTCATTAAAATCGGTTCAGCAGTTCAGCGCAAAATCGGCGCGAAAACGTAACAAACAGACAGACAGAGATACTTTCGCATTTATAATATTAGTTAGATGTATGAAAAAACCTCCGTTAATCGGTTTTTGATTATCTTATCCAGCCAAAGGTTGCCTCGAAGAGATCGCTTTCAGCGATAATGCCGCCTATTGTATAATTTAATTTTTATTATTTCTTCTGTTTTCTCTTTGTCTATAATAAAATGTTAACCTATCTAGTTATATTTCTAAAACTTGTTGGAAACTATATGGTTTTTAAAAGGTAGTCTCTTATTTATTTAGAGAACTTTAAACGAATATATTATAAATATAACCGACGACTTCTGTGACGCAGTGGGCCAAAGCCCGGCTAAGACGCAGAAGGTTGCGAGTTCGATTCCCGCGGGATAAATGTTTGTACTATCTGAAATTATTTGTCTTGGGTCTGGGTATTTCTATGTATAATATGTATGTATTTACAAAAAAAAATTAGGTAAGTAGTATATCAGTCATGTTATACTACTACTACTACTACCCATAACATAAGCTCTGCTTACTTTGGGGCCAGATGATGCTGAGTGAAATATCCGGCAATATTATTATTAATAATGATTATAACCAACATAATGAATTTTAAAGGAATTTATAGGTCTAGGTACGATTAGTTAAGTCTGGTTTTTACCAAAACATACATTTTTTTTTAAAAGACACATCCCGTATCGGATGTTGTTGTAGGCTTTTATCTTCAGAGCACTATCATAAAAGTGTCACCCAGCCGCAAACGAGGATATACTGCCGCTTCGTGCAAATGAGCCGCCGATGAAATAAATCGGCCGGGGATTTGATGGCTGACGAGATAGCATGCGTCATTCTCACTTTTTACAAGCTTTTATTCAACTGAGTTTGTATGTAATTGTCATGATTCTTTACTCAATTTTCGAATTTCTTTGTGACAAGTAGCTAAGTTGAATCCAGATCAAATTTCGTTACTAAGTAGGAATGCCTTTTTAGAGTTCGGGACCCCAGCTTGTGTTATGGGTTACGTGTACCACATGACTGATACACTACTTATATACTCTTTTTTGTGACATGACACCTGTCATTCCTTCAGATGATTTTTAGAGAAGGAAAACTTGAAACAAGCCCGGCTCGGTGCCAGCCGTTATGCACCTGCAACCGAACCGACACCGCATGTACTGATTCGTCTTTCCTGCGGGTCCTGCCGGCAAGGTCGAGAGGTTAGTGTTTCAATTACAATTAACTGCTCTGTAGCTTTACTGACGCCACCTAAATCATCTTCAACAGATGAACGAAGGCCAGTGATGATGATGATGATACTCTTTTTGTAAATACATACATACATAGAAACATCCGGACTTGAGACAAACACTTGTAGATCATACAAACATTTCTCTCGCGGCGGGAATCGGACCCGCAAACTTCTGCGTCTCAGCCGGGTTTTGGCTCACTGCGCAACAGAACTCGTTAATGACAGTATAGTGACCCTGAGTTAGTCTAGTAGTTGTCACTGATGATTAAAAACGTAGGTACGGTTCCATCTCACGCGCGACTTCCGAATTTGACGGTTTTATATCCTAAAAAAAATATGGTAAAGTCATGAGCAAGTCGGGTCGGGGTCTAAAGTAAGCTTTAGACCATCAGCTTACTAAGTTTCACCCTTGGTAAACATCAAGAACTAAACAGCATTAATTTTATGGTCCGGTTATAGTACCTATTGGTTTCATTATTATAGTCCGACATGCGATAGTTTAATTCAATAAATTTACTTTCGAAACTGCCTATCTTTACTACCCTTTGTATGTATAAAACTAATGAATTTTTATGAGTTTTGGAAATGCTTGTTATAAAGTTTATTAGAAAATGCACCTGGTTTTTATTTTCATTTCCTATTGGTTATTCCGTGACGGGTGCATATTTACCGAATATAATTTGGCTTATATTATTTAAAATTACATAAATGTACAGAATAATATACAATAATATAAAATACATGTGAAACAGTTGAGCTAGCTAAGGACCGTTTAAAACGATCTATAGATAGCTCAACTGATCCAGATCACTGCCAGAGGACAGCGTTCCCAAGACACTGGCGACAATGCCACGTTGAATGGCAATGCTAATACGCTGAGCCAGAAAAGAAAAAACACTGCTGATGCGTCGCCCGTTTCTTTTCCGAACTTATGAATACAGTAATATGAATATTTGTAATGTTCCTATTAATCTAATAACCTGTCTGTTGAAATATTAAATAATCCCGGACATATCACATAGCATCATCAGCCCCTAAGCTGAGCTTGTATAATGGGTACCACACGACTGATATACTACTTATATAATTTTTTTTGGAAATACATTCATATTATATATGGAACCAAACCCGAGACAAATACTTACAGATCATGCAAATATTTCTCCCGCGGCGGGGATTGAACCAGCAACCTTCCGCGTCTCCGGCAGAAACTGTGTCTTAGGCCACTGCGCCACAGAGGTCGTCGAAATGAGTATCAAATGAGTAAGTTCAGAAAACATTTGGACAAAAACATATTCTAAAAAATAGTAAATAAATAGTATATCAGTCATGTGGTACCCATAACACAAGCTCTACTTGGGGGCCAGATGATGCTCTAATCCTAATGAGATCAGGATTTTTTGTATATCAAGAACAGTCTAGTAGTAGAACAGTCAGTCTAGAACAGTCTACATATATAAAAATGAATCCCTATTTCCCTTGAACATGGCATCACGCTTGAACGGCTAGAGCGATTTCGCTTATTATTTTTTGTTGTGTTTGTTATTGTCAGGAAAATATCTTATGAAGGAAAGCATTAAGAAAGTTGCGTCAAAAATTAGAAAATTTAAGAAAACTTAACGGCAATATCAACTTTTCTAATTTATTTATTTATTGATTTATTAGGTTCTCCAACAGTTTACACATGAATAATATATGTACCATAACAATTTGTCTTTAGCTACACGTGAAACCAATTACAGGTATACACAACATGCGCAGTAAGCAAACAATTTACGTTCGTTTAAGATTTAGGTTTACATAAGTCTCATAAATTATAGTAGATACATGAAATGTAACAAGGTCCTAGGACATGGGTATCAAAAGAGTAGAGACGGAAACACTTAGATAACTAGTTAGAATACTAGTAGTACCTACTACGAGTGGTACCAGCTAGTGACTGAAACTATAAAAAATAAAAATATTATAAGGTAAACAACAAAGTAAAAAAAAAATGCACTGAGACATAACTATGGGCTAATAATTAGAGATCTCTAATGTAACCTAATAGCGTTTGACATAACTGTCAGTCGTTGGTCAGTGACCGCGATCGCTGCAAATATCGTTTATTGGAATTATGGGTGAGTTCAGAGCAATCACGCCTAATATTAAAATTATAAATATATATTCATAGTTAAGACAGGATAACGTATGTCGAGTCAGCTAGTAGTTTCATGAAAATGAAGCCATTACAAATCAGAATAGTAGCCTGCGGTCATGGTCTAATGAGGTTATTCCCATGAGGTTTCGTGCTGTTTATTTGCATTTATCACAGTTTCTTATATTCTTTTGTAATCACCGTTATAGCACAGAGGTCGACAAAGACAAGCAAAACTGATTTGGGTAAAGCCTACCCTTGTTAATTTAATTTAAACATGCCATCTGTCGACCAACCGCCTGTCTCGGCGAAGATATCCAATTACTTGTATGTAAAATGCCTTTGGACGGAGTCCATACAGAATGCACTTGAGGCTATTTTCATTCAAGAGTTTGTAAAGACGAATATAATTGAGCTGTTGTGAGGATAAATTTCTTATTATAATGGTACTAATATTTGAATGGTTAAGGATCGTAGCTCATGTACAATGATAGTAGAATTTGCAGTAGATTTATTTAAAAATTAAGTATTTTACCTTGACATATCCGTCAACGGTAAACATTATCACATTATCAGATCCGAATGTTAGAGCGAAGATCACCAAAGCTAAAAGACACATTTTTTGTATTACCCCGCCACTTGGCGTACAATGTGAGTTTAAGTGTAGTTGTAGAAATAAATAAATAATCCCGGACATTTCACACACCATCATCTGGCCCTAAAGTAAGCAGAGCTTGTGTTATAGAGCTTTTTTTTTTGTAAATAAATTACATATTATACATAAAACACCCAGACCCGAGACAAATACTTGCAGATCCTACAAACATTTGTCGCGCGGCGGGAATCGACCCTGCAACCTTTTGCGTCTCAGCCAGACCTTAGTCCATTGCGCCACAGAGGTAGGCTTAGGATGGATCTTTTTAAGAAGGCGCTTATCAAAACAATGAAACCCTGTATTCAAAATTAGTGAATGCCGTGTTTATTATCAGAGTATGATACTTTGATACTACGCACCTGAAGAATGTTGCGGAGAAAAACAGCAAGGAATAGTCTGATATTGTCTGTTGGATTCTGTTGGATATTATTTCCATAAAACTGGTTCACTTCTTTTTTATATAATACATATATTAAAGAAGAAGTAACCCAGCATTTTAGAGCGAAAATCATTTCAAGGTTAAAATACCTCAAACTCGGTTTGAACGCAATACGACCACGTAATAAGTCTGCGAAAAGGCAAAGCAACTTAAATTAATGACTAACAGGTACGAAATGAAAAAATAAAACGATTGCGAAAAAGAACTCCAGAAGTTTTACTTAATGGAATCAAGAAGGTAAAAAAATACAGAATCACCCTTTCAATTCACGACTGATTGATGTGCATGCCTAAATAATAGTCGCAAATCCCATTCGATGTAGGTCCTTACATTCCAACTTTTTTAGGTCACGTCACGCAAGCTGCAGTGATCAGGGATGTCTATAATCAAGGACCACCTTAAAACCAACATTGAAAAATCAATTTTTCTCTGTCGGACACAGTAATTGCCAGTCGGGCCCGTCGGACACAAATTGCAGGCAATTGCACCTGGCGAGAGCATCCCAGAGCTATTTACATTGCAACCGTAGTAAAAAACATGGCATGGCAATAAGTTATTTTAAGATGAACACCGACAGTATGGCTTCGAATGAGCAACATGTTTTGTTGATGAAAGCCGAGAAATTTTATTGCCTTTGCACTATTTGCACACTCAAAATAATATGAATATCATTTTCGATAAAAAATAAATTTATTTAGTTTGTAGAACAATTTGGAACAATTGGGACAATTCACTTACATAGTATCTTCTTCTTCTTATATATTATTTTATTAATACGTGAAGCAAAAACTTTGTACCCCATTTTACGAAAATTGCGCGGACTGAGGAGTATGAAATTTCGCACACTTTTTATATAGAGGAGTGCAGAATGCTAAATTTTTTTATGCATAAAAAATACATGAATTATTAATTAATTATGGTCGAATATCGACCAGTGGCGACCACTAGTATAAATCAATTGCTAAACATCAGTCTTGCTAGAACTCGAAAAAGGCTCGGCTGATTTCTTCGTGGTTGTGGTTTAGAATCAAATACATTTTAGGAGATACAAAATTCACTGGGTCATCTAATTAAAATTAAATTAATTTAAAATAGAGTTCTTTTGTATTCTAAAAGTAAGAAAAGTAAAAGTATTTTTGTCTAAAATTATTAACACCTGAATAGTGCTTATTTCTAAATAAAGCCAAGGATTTTAATGAACAAATTATTTTAATAATATTTCTAAAAACGCATGAGAATATTAATTACAACTGACAGATAGATCGATATACCCATCTGTCTCATCTCAGCCTACAACAACGTCTGCTATTTTAACTTGTCCTATCATCGAATAAAGAAAAACCAAAAATGGAAGACTGAAACCGCTTGGCAAAGAGCTATGTTGAATCTGATGCGGTAATTGAAATTTTTTTTAAAGTTTTATCTTGCTTTTAAAGCGCCATCTATTATGCTAAATAAAACATAGATTTTGAGTCAGCGCTGAAAACTGGGTGCTTACCGGCGAGTCACGAACCCAATCCTAATTTCGGATTTCAGCTGATTTCATGCCATTTGGCACTCTCTAACGCGATTTGCGCGCACTAGTTGACATCGGCTAGCTCGATCCGATTTGACTTTAAGTATCGAGATTTTGAGACATATAATCAGAATCAGTTTAATTGAAATATTTAATTCATTATTGATTGTTAAAATCCGATGATTTCAATGGTTTTTACCCTCTAAACATGCGATCCTGGCGAACATACTAACTAGCAATTCATGAAGAAATTGAGATCGACCAATTTCAATCTCATGGCACCGTAGACGGAAATTTGACATTACATATTGGGATCGCAATCGAGTTTGCTATCATTTTTTCACAGTTTACAAAAAGTTACTTTATAGCGACTGAGCGAGCGGGTTTTGGTTGTATTTCTAAGTTATTTGCATAATTATGGCACGTTTGGGCCTTTGGTGTAATATTTTAGCACGTCTGCAACATGCTTGTATAATAAATGATGATGATGCTAATGAAAATATACCACCCATGGCCGAAGAGTGGGTTTGAAGGAAAGAAGTACTCGCTGACCAACTCTGCCAGTATTTTATTCAAAATTGATTTAATTGTATCATTGACACGCAAGAAGAAGACGGGGACTTCGTCCCAACTAGTGTAAATAACACATCTATATTACTTAATAGGTGGCAATAAAAATATTTTTAAGCATAATTACATTTATTTTCCATAAATATTATATTACTAGCTGGCTGGCCAGCGACTTCGTCTGCGCAGGATTATTACTTCGAGTAGCTTATTTTCTTCTCCATTATCCTATCTATCTTTATACCAAAATTCATCAAAATTGGTCCTGCGGTTTAGTCGTGAAGGCGTAACAGACAGACGGAGTTACTATGAGAGACCCTTGGACAAAGTTTATCCACTTAAAATACCAGAAGCGATAAAGGTATTCAATTTGATATAAGAATCAATTTGTTACTACTAAATGTGCATTAAAAATAAATTATCAATTTTTATTGTATTTATGGTTTGGCGATAATAGCTTACACATAAAAGGAAGATATATTGTTGTCGCGGGGTTTTTTTAGGATTATTTGAGATAAACATTTCTATAATACATGATATACGTGTAATTCTACCGGTTTTTGTAGCGCACGCCAGAAAAGCGCGCATATGGCAGATTTTTTTCCTACTTACTTGACACCTATCATTATATTTTGGACAATTCACACAATATCTTTATAAATTATAACCTGTGTGTTATTCTGATATATAAGCTACATTATTGTAGAGTTTCATTAAAATCCATTCAGTAGTTTTTGTGTGAAAGAATAACAAACATACATAGAAACTTTCGCGTTTATAATATTAGTAAGGCTATGGATAAGGATGTAAGGATATATAATAATAAACAACCAACATAAAAAATACTACTATATTGAAAGGCATTCGACCGAACATTAGAGAATTGCATTTGCTATTATTTTATGTGCTAAAATCTTTATCTCCTTGGACTCCTAATGTAGCAGATGTCAAACCCACTACTGACGCAGTACGAAAGAGCCCTTGCAGCGGGTAGTTTCTGCCTGCCCCTCTGTCTTTCAATGGGAGCAAAGATTATAATATTATTATTATTTGACGACCTCTGTTGTGCAGTGGGCTTAGGTCCGGCTGAGACGCAAAAGGTTGCGGGTTCGTTTCCCGCCGCGGGACGAATGTTTGTATGATCTGCAAGTATTTGTCTCGGGTCTAGGTTTTTTTATGTATAATATGTATGTATTTACAAAAGAAAGTAAATAAGTAGCATATCAGTCATGTCACCATAACACAGTCACCCATAACACAAGCTCTGCTTACTTTGGGACCAGATGATGCTGTGTGAAATGTCCGGTATTATTATTATTATTATGATGTCAGTCCCGGTCCATCATACTCCTCCCAGCCCGAGCACGCTGTGTCATACGGGTGTACCTCCTCAATGGGAGCATCATTTCACAAAGCCTTCTCAAATGAGAATTCCTCAATGGTGATCTCCATGATCATTTCACTTATTGGAGGGTTCCTCAACAATGACCATGGTGTTTAAGCTAGAAAAATAAGTAAAATAATAATTGTAGGTAATAAAATTAGGGTTTTACCACATAGCATTAGATAAAAACAGAAATTCGTAATCACAAACCTTTATATTAATTTCAAAACCTATCCCTACGATCAGGGGCTCCGCAATTCGGTTTTTGAACTGAAATCACAACTGTTGATATGAAGGCCAAGATTCAATCATGCTTCGCTGTAAATTAACGCAACATAATCAGTCTTGTTTAAATACTTAAACACTGAACGTACTTCTCAGCATATAAGTTGGCATCTTACTTACCTTATTCATTTTAATATAATTCGTAATAGTTCTATAAATAAATCCAAATGTGTTTGAAAACCAACGACTAATCTGACAGTTCAAAGACAATTACGCACCATAAAGTATTAATTTAGCAAAAACAATGCCCCCTTGCGGGCAGTATTGAGAGACTTACTACCTAGTGTTGTGCTTTTGACGTTTCTTAAATAGTAAAATTTTAATTTCGACTTTGTTCCACGGTGACAATTATGCGCATATTGGAATTGGTACTGTATTGGAATTTAGTGAGATTGAGATTGGTATTGGAATGGCCGGTTGACCCCCTGTACCTACACCGAATTTATAAACCAAATCGAAACACAGGAAACAATCCAGGCTCAATACGCATTCGACATAAACGCCTCTTGTTGTCTAGAATGCAGTATTGTGCTGTAAATAATGTATAAAAACTATACAAAAATGTATGTTAATATTTAAAATTTTATGAGTATTATAATAGTTCATTCATCATCATCATCATATCAGCCTTTAAAAAGTCCACTGCTGAACATAATAATAATTCAATTTATTTATTAAGACAACTTTCTAATCCATTGTGTTAGTCAGCTTATAACTAAGGGTTAGTACTTAAAATTTATTATAGATTTTGTCCTTTGGACCAATTTATACATAATACAAGGACAATAGGACAATCAAATTTATCAGCTATCGCGGTTAGGATTCTGTTGCTGCTCCCTCGGGTTCTGCTGAGCAGGCCATAGGCCTCCCCAATAGATTTCCAGGAAGAATGATTTTGAGCCCTCTCCATCCACCGACTTCCTGCTATCTTTACAATGTCGTCAGTCCATCGGGTGGAGGGTCGTCTTACGCTTAGTTTTCCTGTCCTTCGTCGCCATTCGAGAACTTTTATTCCCCAACGGTTATCAGTATATGGAGTATCGAGCTATATGGCCTGCCCATTGACACTTCAACTTGAAAATTTTGAGTGCTATGTCGCTGACTTTGGTTTTTCTACGGATTTCCTCGTTGCAGATTTTATCAAGTAGTGAAACACCTAACATAGCTCTCTCCATAGTACGTTGCGCGACTCTGAGCTTGTGTATGAGGTCAATAGTTAGCGATAGTTCATTCGATTTGTATATATTCTTCACGATATTTCATCAGTTGTAACTTAACAAATACAAAGAAACATTACCTGATGTCGTCGTTCCACACATACACGGATTTATTGACAGATATAGAGAGGCAAAGTAAGCTTCGTATAGGTAGGTAAAAGGTTGTTGAAAAAGATATACACTCATATAAATGATTCTACTCTACGCGTATTCTTGTTGATGTTTTTTCTTTACACCTCTACATAGACAATGTAAATGTGTTTTAAAAATCTAAAGACATTGTAAAAACGAGATTATTCGGTACGACTGTATTATGTCAACTTGGTATTTATTTTTCGTAAGCAATGTAGGTACCGCTAAAATAAATCCATGTTTTATTTTAGATGACGCCGCCAATAAGAGAGAACTTGGTCATATTGACTGGTGATGAAATCTCATAACATTACACTTTTTGCCTAGTGTGAAAATAATTAGTAAACCTATTAATTTTTAATTCAAAGTAAATAATAGTACTATTTGTTAATTTATTATTTACTTGTACAACACTTGAAACAAATTTTTAAATTTGTTCATAACCATGACACGTACATTACATGAAGTAACCTCTTCTCCGAAAATATAATACCTGGTTCCGTCCCATCAAACGGTGTGGCGTTTTATAAATAAAGCTGAGGACAGCCTGTCGTGACGATTCCACTCGCAATATTTCAGAGTCAGAACGCAATGGATGCTGTACATTTTCAGGATTGGTGTACGACAGGATAAGGGCAGGATTCATCCACGTTATAAATATACTATTTCCTAGTTTACTAGTAATCTACAAAAATAAAAAGTTGTTGTTAGTATATAACAATTAACGACTGTGACGCAGTGAGTCAAGGACCGGCTGAGACGCAGGTAGTAGTGGGTTTGATTCCCGCCGCGAGACAAATGTTTGTATGATCAGCGAGTATTTGTTTCGGGTCTAGGTGTTTCTATGTATATGTATGTATTTACAAAAAAAATGATATATGTTGTATATCAGTTATGTGGTACCCATAACACAAGCTCTGCTTACTTTGGGGCCAGATGATGCTGTGTGAAATAACCATCATTATAAAAAAAATATATTAAAAAAACAAAAAATAGTTAAACTTAGAGAGGTTAATTTATAGACATTTATTTGTTACTGAAACACACGCAGCAGTACAAACAGAAAATAAATTACAGGAGAAGTACTCGTGATTCAACTTCATGCATGTATTGCATGTATTGCTCAGCGCCTCAGTCAAAAAATAAATGCCATCCTCAAGCGATACAATCTACGCGAAGAACGCATCGTGAATCCTTTGATGATGCTGCTTATGAATATCGTGAGCTCGAAGTGGTGACAGCACAGCGGTGTGGAACCGGAACCAATGTGTGCGGAGATATTTGCCTGTTTACTTATTTCTATAATTCACGTCAAGAAAAGCAATCCGGTTTGATTTCCGCAGCAAGACCCTGATGAATGTTGAAAATTGCTAAATATCAAAATTAAAAAAAAATAGAGTTCATTCTTATGATTAGATTTACACACAAGTGTTTTCTTTTAAGATGATTGTACTATTATTACTTATTTACGGTTTTTTATTACAAAACATAGAAGTTTTAGGTTTTAATTGAGCTTTGTTATCAACTTTAAACTTAATATCATCTCGTTTACATTACCAAAGCCACAATAACGCACAGAAGCTTAGCTCTGACCACCAAAACGACGGTCTCAAGTGACAAAAAAATACAATTTTATACAAATTGTCGCCGTAACGAGACGAGCTCAGGACTTGCGGTGAGATAATGTGCTCTGACCGCAAGATAGTAGGCTAGAAGAAGATGGATGATAATTCGTAGTTCAGGCGTATGCAATGATATCGTAGAAAGTAGATTAGACAATGAATAAGAAAGTTTTTACGCAGTTTTCGAGTCATATTAGAATGTCTTATAGCCTTTGAGCTGAAACAAGAGTACTTTACTAAATTAACGCCTGATCAAAACTATGAAACTATAACCCTTACATTTTCAAACATTGATTAACCTATTGGCGAATTAATTAAGCTATCAATCTCGTAAGTTTAAGTTTGAAGACAAAGGAACCGCACCTATTTCTACTGTATTGAGAGGAACTTTAACCTGAAGTCTACCTCATAACGTATGCAATTCAAAGAATATTATACTGAGCATGATTGTAAGGAGTTTTCGACAGTCTATTATGTTTCTGCTAGAACTTACTCAAGCTTTGGCAATGTACGAGTAAGTAGGTACTGGATAAGCATCAGATATTCTCAAACGTTTGAACTGAGCTGCGTATTGTTCTACGAGTAACTCTACGTCGATAATATTATACTTTTCTTCTTTAATTCTTAAATTAAACATAAGTAAGTAGCTAAAACTATTATATGGAATTTTTAATGAACCTTCAGTCAACACAATCGTAAACAAACTTTAAAATGTTTAAAATAAACAATCAATATTCAACACAACTTCAAAAGCATCCATAATATTTTATAGTCCAATAATTTCGAAAATTATAAATTAAAAACACAGTTCAAAGAAACACCATCACTTAAGTTACGCGGAGACAGAAAATGATGTGTTGTTAGTCATTCAATGCTCATTTAGAGCTATAAAAGTTTACGATTACGTCGATTGTCGGTTCTGATTGTTGGAAGATTAACATTAAACAATACGTGTACCTATGATTAGTGATATCTATCGATAGATTTAATCATTGAGTAAAAAGACAATTACAAAACTACGGACTGTTCGAGGAAAACTGGCATCATAAGGCTTTTGCACCATAAACTTTTGTGCCGATGGATTAGGTTAGAAAATATAAGAAACAATTTCTACGTCATAATACACCGGACGTTTCTTGAAAGCTTGTGCACCTTTCAGGTTACTTAAACACAAACTTCCTAGTATTACCTACGGGCCATAAACATCTGTTAAACAGTGTATTTATTCATAGCTGGTTTCAAACCCCAAGTTTAAATTTACATAACATTGCACTTCAAACAGTTACAACAGGTACAATTACGCGATTTGCGTAATAACACCCTGTTAGGCATGTGAAAACTGAGTGCCATTGTTTCTAAATAAAACTATTTTATTTTGGTATATTTTTGGGTTTAACAGACATTGAACTTGAATTACAAATAAAACAAACCTTAGAAATAACTGTTTTCTCTTCTATTTTCCGAGAATTTACAAGGTTAAAAGCTAAGGGCGACTCGGTCCAATTGGCCCAATGGAGAGAATGTGAATCTTGAGTCCCAAGATTTCAGTAAACTAGCATTAGTTTGTCTTCGTTGCAACTAAAGTAAAGTGCACATAAGTCATCTAACTCATTAGTACGCCAACGTGTTTGATCCCATAACCTTTGGGAAGAAGGCGGGTCGGAAACCATTAGGCTACTTTAGAAAGTCTCAATTCACCACTGAATAAATATTTGCATTCAATTTACCATGCTGCAGCATTTATAGAACGTTGCGGTTACTGCTTTGCTGAGAAGCTTACAATACATCTGTAGAACGAACGGCTCATCAAAAAGAACGGCTTTACGATGTACCAAAGATTTTTTCAATATAAAGATTCTACATATTTTAGATCTTTCAATTTAACCACAGCACCAGAGATAGTCAAGTTCTTATAAGATTTTAGTATTTTGTTCACACATTACTCTAGGGTTCCTAAGTCCAACAAGGAATTAAATAGTTCTGCCATGTCCATCTGTCTGTCTGTTTGTCGGTCTACCTATCTGTCGGTCTGTCTGTTCGCCTATTATCATAGCTCTAGATCGTTAACTATTAGCACTCGTATTATCACAATGAAAATTTGCACGAAAATACGTTATAATAGCCCCTACAAAGTTATGCAATATTAACTTTGAAAAATGATATTTAGTGATACCTGCCCTACATGTTAGTGTGAGGTTATTTTTTTTATATTTTAATACTACATAGTGTGGAATATCTTTAAAAAGGTCTTTAAAGATATTCCATACTATGGAATTTAAATTAGGAGTGTTCGTTGATTTTTTGATACAGATATTCGTTTAATAAATAATTATCTTTGAAATAGTATTTTTTTTTGATAAGTCTGTACTTCTGTATAAAATCAAGTCACATAATTATATACTCGTAAGTTAATAACAGTCTTAAGATTTTTTCTATATGATTTTTGCTATTAGTTCTATAGGAAATTCTACCTTTGGAACATATTTTAGCTAGAGAGTTTATAGCCCGTCGGGCTAAGTACAGCCATCCTTACAACTGGTTTTAACCTTGAAAACGCTTGAGCCCCGTAAAATAATCTGTCAAAATTAATAACCTCATCCAACATGCATGACAATCAAATAGTTGGTGATCTAGCAGTGACCCGCTTTCTGCTTTCTCTCGCACGAAGTCTCTTGAGTCGTTGGAGCTTTAGAACAAGCGATCTTACGGAAGATGTCTTAATTGGTAGGTAACTATGTGTAAATAACAAGGTATATATCAGCGTCCAAAGTACCGTACTCCTTATGTGTTTGAACTGAAATAATGATGCAGTAAAATCGTGAGTTACTAAACTACCCCAGCGTACATTCCGCAAACATGTCTCATTTGTACCAGCAAGATCATCTTAATATTCGCCATATTGTATTCTTACAATGCCGGTGCCCTATCGGCAGGGATCGCCTGCTTTACGGCCTCGGCTGGAGGTCGTGAGTTGAACTTAATTGGACCCGGCCGGATGACATGGAAAGGAGATGCATCGCCCGACTTTATGGAACGCGTAAATTCTGATAAACCCCAGGCTATTTGTCCCATAATCCTGGATACATATTCTATGAAGTTTGTAACCTCAATAGCTTAGAAGAGAAGTGATTGCAATTGCTGACTCAATACACATAAAGTAAAAAAATCACGCATATCCTACTGTTATTTCTATCATTATTCAATAATAATATTCATTTGATTATATAAAAGTCTAACAACAATAAATTGAATGAAAGTATGCTGCCTATTTCATCAAGAATCCAAGTCAAATTTTAAACACGTTGTAAAAGGAAGGTCAGAAGAGGTCTTTTAGTCTGCGCTAAGGTGCATAAATAAGTCAAAAAGTCACAATAGACAACTGGTTACCAGTAAACGAGAAAGAACGTGAGCTGTTGACACATTTGAAGATAATGTTCGCATGCCCTTTCATCAGGTGTTTGGAACAAGTAATGAGTTAGCAGAGTTTACAATAATAAATAAATATTGTTGGACAATGCACACAACACCATTTAGTCCCAAACTAAGCATAGCTTGTATTATGGTGACTAGATGACTGATCGAATACTTATATAAATATTTAAATACATACATTAGATACTTTATAACACCCAGACACAAAACAGACACCTATGTTCTTCACACAAATGTTTAGGAAATGTTCCTTCTGGAAAGGAATCGAATCCTTAACCTACAGTGCAGAAGGCAGAACTGCTACCAACTGAGCTGATAATCCTACCTTCATTCTTTTACAGATAGTAAAATGTGTTGCTTCCGTTTTTTTTTCAAATTGGGACAAGGAATGATTTAAGGTGCATAAAATATACCCATGACTCACATAGATGCGACTTTTATGGAAGTGGTAAATAATTGAAGCAACTAGGTACTTTTTTGTATCATGTTATTTGTTATTTCAAACCAGGCAGTGTGGTGAAAGAATTGAAGTGCACCTCGGAGGCTCCTTTCGTCCACTTGGCACATGTTTTTGAACTTCTACGGTTCTACGGCATGCCGGTTTTCTCACGATGTTTTCCTTCACCGTTTGCTAGTACTGATATAGCGTACATATATTTTTCGAAAGGGAAAATCCATTGTTTCATAACTAGGTTCGAATCTATGACCTAGATCGCAATGCGGGGACTACTATCATTAGACCACTATGCTCTCGGTGCTCACTAGGTTATTACTACTTTTTATTACTTAAATGTAACACGTGTTTTAAACCTGTTTGGTGATTGGCTGCATGTTTCTGATAGAGAAAAAATGGAAGAAGAAAACCTCTTGTGTCAACCCCACAGCTTGGAATATTGGCAAATGACGTAATGTTTCAAACCTCTCGGAACTTATCACTTGTGCATCACCTTCATGAATACGGGGCGAGAGCCGGCGTCGCGTAACGAGAGCGGATTTACATTTCATCTGCTACAAATGATTCGGTGCAGTGGTTGTGCCCATCCTAAGTCACTTCCAAAAAATTTTAAAAATATACAATACGTTATATTGAAACTACGATTTACACAGTTTAAATTTATCACGAAACAGAACGTTTCATGAAACAATGACTATCTTCAAAATGCTTTAGTGCTTTGGAAGCCAAGGATGGCTAAGACGGAAAGCTTAGAAACTGAGTTGGTCATTGCCTTTCTTGATACTTAAACTTGCTTACTAAGTGAAACTCCTGTACGTTAGTACAGTTATATCTTCTGTGGTTATACGACCACATTGAGAGCTGATGCTTGACACTGTGATGTGACAACTTGTTGGACTTACAAATTCTTCACATTTGCAGATTTTCTTGTTGCGATATTAATGTTATTGGATTTTCGTTATGTTTTTATAAAAAAATGTTTGTTTGATTGAAAGCAGCATGTCTCATCAACGTTACAGAATTGGTGATATGTGTCATGGTGGGTTTTAGTACAGATTTACTATCTAACCTGCTTTTTCTTCATAATATATCTCTTATGCATTTATTTAGTTCATACTTGTATCTCAATGAATATACTTATAGATTCCAAGCAACATTAGCATGTTTATTAATTTGCAATAAACTTCAAGCTAGTACTAGTAATAGCAAGTTGAAACATCTATGGTATTAGGTAGCTAACTACTCGCTTTTGTAAAATATTAGCTTAGATGGCAGACCCTGTAATTATATCTGTAGATAAGCAGACCATTTTTGCAAAATCCAGTACCAAGTAAAGCCCTTTTATTGCACAAGTTTGATGTAAACTCAAGCAGGCTAATGTTGCAACTGTTAGAAATATGAAGGAAACGAGTTCCGCGATACTATGTTCAGCTTGTCTCGGAAATTAACTATTTGCGCTGATAAATGAGAGATACCTTAAAATATTTACCTGTTTCTTACCGAATTGAAATAGATAACATAGATGTTGGGCGATATAAGTTTCAATTCAAACTGGCAGGAAAATTGTGAAATAAACGCTGACTGATAGTGAATGAATACATTTTAGGCACGAATGCGCGTTTAAAACTAATTTGAGTTTTTCTTCTTTACAGAATTCTTTCAGAAAAAGGTTAGCAATTATGAAGTACGAATGAAAGGAATAAACGAAATGAGTTTCGAAAAGAACGTTACAAATAGGACAGGAAAGAGAGTCAAAGGACTGTATAAAGATATCCGTGTCGCACAAAGTGAGAGAGGGATTGCTCTTAAATAAAATAAGGCAGTTATGTAAATGACTGTCCCGCTTCGAGGTGCACTGGTTACAAAAAAGCCTTTGTTAGCCTTTTAAGGTGAGGTTTTAGCTGTTCGAGAAGCGATTTAGGAGACGCAGTGTTTGAATGAAACAGATGCTATGCAGCATAAAAACAATGCATCCTTGGCTTTACAAGTATCTTCATCAACACTTTAATAAAACCCCACATTAGGTTCTGACAAACTTTAATTTAAAATTTAGTTCTCTAGTTTATAAGCTTAGTTTTGGGAGACAGTAACACTACCGGAGCACTGCAACCATTGTTTATTTTATACAAAAATTGAAATGAATCAACAAATTGAAATATTTTACTCATTTGGTGATATCTCAAGTCTTCATCTACAAGAGCCGTCCCCCGATTATGTATCTCGTGACAATTAGTAATAGGCGTGAATTGCGCAATCACTGCTGTCAAAAACACTTTTTGTTCGCTGATATCTATACTGTAAGCGTCTTTTCGTGTGGGTGGGCGGGTTTTTTTACTTGAACTTGATTTTGCAGAAATTGCTATCGCGTTGTTATTGCTACTATTACTTTTATATAATCCCACAGCGGAACTACTCTAAGATTCAGCAGCTTGTATCTCCACGATGCACATGGCCCAAGCATAGTGTGGAGTTACACAATCGGTGTAGTGCAAGCAAACCTTATTACAATAGCGGACTCCCCAGCACCCGGACGAAATAACCATTGTACCGGTCCTTATTATGCACAAAACAAATTGTGGTTTGTACCTAAAACTAAAACGCGAGTATTACTGCAGTGGATGAGTCCTTTGATCTGTGATACGTAACTCGTGACAAGTAGTTAATTGTGCGAATGTGTATCATGGCCGTGAAGCACATTTAAAAAAACAGTTTTTTTATTTATTTAATAAAGCGGTTTTTCATCAGCACCGCTTTATTTATCAGTCGCTGCATATTGCTTATAAGCAATAGGCTCACTTGCGTAATACGACTTGCGTAATTTTTTTACAACTGATTTTATTGTTGAGTTCATTTTATGTAAGAACCCTGCTGATGATAAATAGTTATATCATTAGAGTTAGGTATTAAGTACAAACATGTATACTCTCACAAATGAATAAGTAGTTTTATAGGTACAGACAAAACCTTGGCAAAAATATCAACAAACTGTCAGAAACCATAATAAAGAGAGGAAGAATTGCGACTTCAGGGAGGTGCACTAGATATTTACAATACCCCATCATAAGGACATTGCAAAACTCGCGGCTTCGTAATCGTCCGCTCGACTGCGGTGTATTTATTTTTTACTCGGCTATTCAAGTAAATTATGGTTAATTTCACTGAGTTGCTTTCAAGATCCATAAAGTTAATTTTAATGTCTTATTTCCACTACAGTTTTATTAGCTATAAATACTGTTTCTAGACTCAGCTTTGTCTTAATTGAAGATAGGAGAGAAAATATTAACATCAAATTGTTCCTTGTTCTTCGATAAAAAATAATAATACGATGTTTATTACTGGCATTACTTTCAAACAGCGAAGAAAAAAATCGTCAGGAAACCGAAACCTTAGGACTAAAAACTGGGTATACTCACCTTGAGTGTTATCGATCAGTACTCCTAAGTGTCGATAGACTATTAACCTGATTAGTTTTGCCCCTTTTGCGGAGTAATCATTGCGCTTCTTTACTTTTTATTTTTCCCGAGTTATTTCGGGTTTTATTTGTAATTTTAGTGATTTTATGGACTAGAGTTATTGATTCGTTATTCGAGTAAAAATAATCAATATGTTAAATAGAAAAAAAAAAAAAAAAAAATGAAATAATAAACGGCGAACGACAGCGTCCAATAGTGTGACGTCTTACTATAACATTTTCTAAACACTTGACATTGGCAAAATTGTCATCATTATGACACATTTTATTACCGAAGAAGAAGGATTCTGCGTTTTTCATTTCATGAAGTAACATAGCTCTGCTAATTAAATATTTTTTACTCGTTTCATTGCATGTATTATTCAGTAATCTAAGCGGAATTTTAATGAATAAATTTTGACTAAATAGGACAAGTACGGACAATTGAATTATATGTATATTATGATTATCCCGCGATGACGTTTAGAATTGACAATTGACCATCGACTAAGACTTTATGATCAAACAAATTGACTATACACAAATATAAACACTTTGACTGGCAAAATTAACTTTATTATGTCACATGCCATTAACAAAGAAGAAGAAGAAGAAGACTACCAATATGGTCACGTATCTAATCATCTAAATAATTTGTAAAAATGTGAGCATTTCTTTATAAATTTAGCATAGAGTCCACTTCATTGTCTCATAATACAAACAAAATCTCGATGTATCAGCTATTCAAAATCATTTATTTGGCCGTTTTGCGAAGTAAACATTGTGGACTCACATTATTTATTTTTCCCGAGTTATTTCGGGTTTGATTTTTTTGTAATTTTGGTGATTTTATTCAAATAAAGCTAGATATTGACTCGGGTGTGAATAATTGGAATGATTTTTTTTTGTTTTTTTATGATTTGAGCAAAAATAATCCGTATAATTATTTTATAAAGGCACCAATTTTTGTAGAATAACAAACGACGAACAACAACATACGACTTTGCGACGTCCTACTATAAACAATCTAAACACTTGACATTGACAAAATTGACATCATATTGACACATGCCTTTAACGAAAAAGAAGCAATTCAAAACAATCAATGACACTTATTCCATCCATGATTTCATTACTCAACACTTGTAATATTGGCTATTAATCGCGAAATACTCTGCAAATGACTAGTTCTATCACAACCAAGTATTTTGTAAATCTATCTCAGCAGTTTACATTTTATCACCGGCCATTCAAGCTAAGCTGCTGGTAGTTGAGCCATTCGATGTTTACGACCGTCTTGAGACAATACGGCTGTAATTATGTTTAGCTTACTGCTTTAATTTATCTTGGATTGAAAACAAATAGCATTCAAACACTAAGCCCTTGCTAGGCACAGGCTAAACATTTGTGTTTTTTTATAGCAGTTTTATTACAAATCTTAAGAATACCTAATACTGAAATCTTTCGTTTTGATATCACTATAATAATGCTGGACATTTCACACAGCATCATCTGGCCCCAAAGTAAGCAGAGCTTGTTATGGGTACCACATGACTGATATACTACTTATATATATATTTTTTGTAAATACATACATATTATGCATAGAAACACCCAGACTCGAGACAAATACTTGCAGATCATACAAACATTTGTCGGACGGACCTTAGTCCATTGTGCCACAGAGGTCGTCACAGAGGTCGTATATAAGCAAATATTGTTAAATGAACCGAATAATAGCTAGGTTTAGACTTTAGACTGTTCCACCAGCTTCATTAGCTGTGCTTAGATTCTAATCTTGTATAGTATAGGTACAGGATTTTAAGCATCATACCAAACCCGACAAGGGAGGAGCACAACAATCTCATTTCACGGAGCTTGTGAGATAGAGAGCTAATCCTAGTTAATTAGAGAGTGCAGGCAATGTTAGACATCGCTGGACATTGTCATAGAGTACATTGATATTATAGACACAGTAAAACAAAATATTTGCAACTTTTAAGGTAACCCTTAACCAAAACGCAATTCAAACGAGGGTAAACGAGTTCTTGAGTGGAGACTGCGGCTCGGCAAACGTAGTGTAGGACGTCCTCCGGCAAGGTGGAGTGAAGATCTGCTGACGAAAGGCTGCCGGCAGAAACTGGATGCGTCGAACTGAAGACAGGGCGCAATCGCGCTCATTAGGGGAGGCCTATGTCCAGCAGTGGACTGCTATGGGCTAATGATGAAAACGCCATTCATTTGCTATTCACTGAAAGCTATATTGAAAAACGTGGAGAATATAGCTCCTAGACTTAAAAACACTGTATAGATCATCAATAACACAATAATTACGTTTTAATAACTATTAAGAAACCCGAATTTATTGAATTTAAATAAAAATACAACGGAATTAAGAAATATTTTTTTTTTAAGTCGGATAAAAGTCACAGGAAAATAAAATACGAAATTTCGCTATTTTATTTTAAAAACTACTGAACCGATTTGATGAAATTTCTATGGGACCAATCAGAAAGAATATCCTTTTACACACACACACACATATATATATATATATATGTGTGTGTGTGTGTACTAATATATATATATATTAGTACACTCAAATGGAAAACGTTACGAGGAAACCGGAATGTCGTAGAACTTAAAAAGAAATGTGCCAAGTGAAAGAAGTGCCTCAGTGCCTCTGAGGCGCACTATATAAATATATTTTTTAAATAACTAGCGACAGGATTAGAAGAAGAAGAAGTACCTACATAATCGTCTATGAACCAATTTCGCTGTACCGATTACAATGTAATAGTCTAGATATGAAATTGTTATTCCGTAATACCTCCACTGTGCCTCCACAGATCCTCTTGTAAGAGAATATTAGAGCATTAATAGCTGCAGGTGCGTTGCTAAGCTCGTACGAGAATTGCTGTTTTGGATGATACTTGGTATTTCTATAACTTACCGTTAGTGTAAGCTTTGGAATTTTACGTGGCTAAGAAATTTTATTCCTAAGCTGTTTTATAACCAGACAGCTGGAAAATCCATTGGCTTATCCCAAACGATGAGATTTAGTAAGGTGAGTGGAGTAAAATATATGATTTTATCCCAATATCGGCTTTTATGATTATTACTAAGTAATCTAGCTTTCTGGCTACGGTGAACCCTGAGAAACAACAAAACAAAAAACCGAGTAGGTCTATTAAGGCCTTCTAAATAGTCTACACACATTGTTTTCAAAATTATTTAATTAATAATTCGTTCGGCGTCAGGTAGAAACATCGCGTGACCCAGGAGCTGGCTCCTATCTGGCCCATCGTATTAGTATTGCCATTCAACGTAGCAATGCTGGTAGTGTTTTAGGGACCTTGTAATAAATTAGTAATGCCGAACATTTCACACAGCATCATCCGGCCCCAAAGTAAGCAGTTTACTACTTAGTTTTTTGATAACATACATATTATATATAGAAACACCCAGACCCGAGGAAAATACTTGCAGATCATACAAACATTTGTCGTGCGGCGAGAATCGAACCTGCAACCATCTACGTCTCAGCCACAGTGGTCGTCATTGACCTCTGGCAAAGATCTGCATCAGATGAGCTGTCTATAGATAGTTTTAAACGGTCCTTAGATAGCTTCACGTGTATTTTAAATAATTTTAAGTTTATTAAGAGCTTGAACAAGCAGTTAAGCACTCACAATAATTAGTGATGGTCAAAAGCTTGGTCTATAATACATTTTATAGAAGTGAAGTTTGTAAAAAATATGAAAAAAAATATCTAAATTATACAAGGTAGAAGCATCGCGTGACACTAGAGAGCTCCTCTCTGGCCCATCATATTTTCCATTTTACGTGGCAATGTTGCCAGTGTCTTGGAAAATCTGCACTCTGGCAGTTATCTGGATCAGTTGAGCTATATATAGATCGTTTTATATTCTAATGAATTTTATATTATTCTGTACGTGTGTGTCATTATTGTTTAATAATAAATGTCTTCACAGAAATGTACTATAGATTTCACGTTGCTATATAATATTGTATATTATACAATACATATCTGTGCCATCTAAGGACTGATTAAAACGATCTATAGACAGCTCAACGATCTGCCAGCGTCCCCAAGGCATTTGCATTAAAAGAAAAAAATGTAATGTTAGTTTGAAACCTACAAAAAATATCAGAATTTTCAGTCAAGAAAATAAATGCTAATTGTAGAAGTTGTACTACCCCAAAAGTAACATTACACTCCCAACTCATTCCGAGGCGAGAGATAATGAAAGACATTCAAGCCTCTGCTCAATTTTCCCACTCATTGGAACTGTTCCAAAAATCCTGCCGCCTACATAATCCGCAAATCGGACTAATAGTCGCTGTTTAATGTAACGACACACCGAGCAGAAAATTAGAGCAATGTTTTAGCACTCTATGCTTACGGAGTGTGTACAATATAATCTAAGGCTTAAGAGCTAAATAACTAACAAAAAAAAAACACTATCGGCCTTACTTATAAACGCTTTTCAATTTCAACGCTGTTTTCTTCTTTTTCGTTAATAGCATGTGTCATAATGATGACAATGTTGCCAGTGTGATTGTTTGATAATAATGTCTTAGTCGAATGTTGATTGTCATTTTTATGTATTCTAAACGTCATCGCGAAATGGCCGTCTAGAACTTTCTCGGGATTCTTTGTCGTTAAAATCACATTGCACCATAATATACTTTTAATTCAATTGTCAGTACTTGTGCAATGAAGTCACAATTTATTCATTAAAACTCCGCTAAGATTACTGAATAAAACTTGCAATAGCACGAAAAAAACATATTAATTTAGAAGCGCTATGTTACTTCATGAAATGACAAACGTAGAAACTTCAACACTGTCTGAACACTATTTAAGATTCGTCGTGTTACTATTTGTGACACTATCTCACAAAAGGAGATGGCACTATTTTAAACAGTGCATAACTTTTGACAGAAGTTGAAGATGTTTTTATGTAGGTCGAAAATTAGTATCATTGTGATTTTATGGATTTTACTAAACATCAGAAGGTAGAGCTACTACTAACTGAGCTGACAGGCCAGTGGTTATATTTTTCTGTATATTTCTATAAATTAATAAAAATAAGACACATTTGTCAGGGTTTAAGTAAATTAACATTTCTATCAATGGAGGTCTTATTTTACCGCTTTTTATATTATTTTACTTTGCCTTTGTGAAGTTATATTCATATCACTGTATTGTTTGTTAAAATAATTATAAAGTTAGATATAACATTTTAAATTGTAAAATATGTATCACAAAAATATACAAAAGTTCAAATTAAATATATGAAATAACTGAACTGAACTAAACTAATGTCACATTTATACTGAAATCAAAACGGCTTGATTTAAAAATTATGAGTTTAATATAATTGTGGCTTGGTGTGTCTCCGTAATCCGCAAATCCCACTAATAGTCCCTATTTTACTAACAGCCTGTAATCTGGTCCCGTTTTGCTGGGACTTTGTCCCATCCTGTCAAATTATTCCGAGCGAAATAAATAGTGTGTTCGGGTAATGAAGTAAAACAGTTTTTCCGGGTAGTTTAAAAAAAAGTTTAGTAATGTCGCATTACAATTTATCGTCTCTGTATATTGTTTTATTTTTACAATTGTTTATTCATTTGTAGAACGGAAACCATTTTATTATTCATTTATTATTATTTATATTTATACAATGACGATAAGCAATTCGATTAGGAATCATTAACTTAACTTATTAAACATCATTGAAACCGTGCTTTGTTCAGAAGGCGGGATCCAATTTAACGTGAATAATACTTCACATTAAATTTATTACGTTAAAAAAATCTGATAATACAAATTAATGATTCAACTGTACAATATTATATCATGAGTTCCAGCCTCTTTTGCGGCTTGCGGATTTTTAAACTTTGATGTGTCCTTACCATACCACAGCTTTTTAGGGTTCCGTAGCCAAATGGCACGGAACCCTTATAGATTCGTCATGTCTGTCTGTCTGTCTGTCCGTCCGTATGTCACAGCCACTTTTTTCCGAAACCATAAGAACTATTGAAATTTGGTAAGTAGATGTATTCTGAGAACCGCATTAAGATTTTCACACAAAAAAATATAAAAAAAACAAGAAATTTTTGGGGTTCCCCATACTTAGAACTGATATTCAAAAAAATTTTGATGAAAAAATTTTTTCATCAAACCCATACGTGTGGGGTATTTATGGATAGGTCTTTAAAAATGATATTGAGGTTTCTAATATCATTTTTTTCTAAACTGAAAAGTTTGCGCGAGAGACACTTCCAAAGTGGTAAAATGTGTCCCGTTTTTTTTGTAAATATCTAATTTCCTATGGGTTTTTTGCTATTTGTATTTATGATCGATATTGTAGAATACAAAATTCTCTACAAATTTTGTTTAAAAAAAAAATTATACGGTGAACCATTTTCGAGATAGAGGGCGGAGAGCGCGCGGTCACAGCATCACTTCAGGTCAACCGGTGCCTCCGGTCGAAAACGCGCCATATATAGTTGATGAACTATCGATAAACTAGCTAGGTTAATAAATAAGATGAACGATAAACTAGGATGAACTAGCTGCAGCATTTGAGGAAGAAAATTGTTCGGCCCAGAGATTATTAAAGAGTGGAACTCAAACCTTATTGGCAGTCTATAATGCTCCAAAATCTGTGAAAAGTCTCGATCATTTAGGTTATATGCATTACGTCAAGTCTACAAAACTTAATAAACCTGTGCAGCTTTCAAATATTCAACCAACAAGTGCAGCTGCTCATCAACATTTCAAACGTGTATATTATCAAGTTCAAACTTGGTTAGAACATGATTTGGAACCCCAGGTGTGGGGTTGGGCAATGCGAAACGATTTTCTGGAGCCTATCATGACAATTTTATCACCTGCTCCAGAAGATTTGCTAAATACAATTTTCTGCAACTGCAAGAGTGGTTGTGGTTCGCGATGCGGATGCAGGAAAGCGGGCTTGCAATGCTATTTAGCTTGTGGCCAATGTAATGGGCAAGCTTGTCTCAATGCTCTACCATATCAGAGCGACATTAACGAAGATGGAACCTTTGACCCCGAAATCATGGAAGAACTTGAGACAAATGTCATTGAAGACGATAATGAAGACCAGTTTGAAATTTACCAGCAGCCGGAAGACGACGATGAAGAGGAAGAAGATGATTAAAGGTATTAATTGTAGTTTTTGTACCCTTTATTCCATTTTTTTTCTTTTAATAAAAATAAATGTACGGAATGATATTTTTTATTAAAAATTTTTTTAATAAAAAATATCATCATTATTTTTTTCATCATGTAAGAAGTTATTAATATTAATTAGGTTAAAATTCAAAACTAATTCCTATATTTTCATTAACAATTCTGCAATTACATGGGCAGGTAAGTGTTGTTAAATAAATTAATACTGAATAAAAAGTGGATAGGTTAGGAAAAAAATTATAATATATAATATAATAGTTAATAAAAATTGACAAATATTTATAATCATTGATTTATCGATAGTTCATCAACCGGAGGCACCGGTCGACCTGAAGTGATGCTGTGACCGCGCGCTCTCCGCCCTCTATCTCGAAAACGGTTCACCGTATAAAAAAAAAATTTAAAAAATTTTTAGAGAATTTTGTATTCTACAATATTGATAATAAATACAAATAGCAAAAAAACCATAGGAAATGAGATATTTACAAAAATGGCGCAAAAAAACGATTTTTGTGACCTTTGACCTTGAAATTTAATAGTTGCGTACACCCTACCATATGTACGTTTTGAGACAACTTTTAGGATGTCAATATACAAGTATTTACAGACTTACAGCTGGGTATTTTGAATTCCGAGATTCTTACCTAATTTAAGCTTAAATGACTGGACTAATGATGTACATTACCATGCAAACTTCCACCGAAAATTGGTTTGAACGAGATCTAGTAAGTAGTTTGTTTTTTAAACGACATAAATCGTAAATATCAATAACTATTATTAAAACATCGATCAAAGTTACAACAACAACAACAAGTTACAACAACTACAAGAACTTTTATATTGTGTTACTTTCTGCTACGGAACCCTTCATGGGCGAGTCCAACTCGCACTTGGCCGCTTTTTTTGGAAATAAGCGGCAAAGAAGTTCAACATTTTGTTATACCTATTGCATCAAAATTCCTATAAAAGCAGAAAATATTCTAAACCTCTAATTAACAAGAAAAACAAAACAGCAGCGGGAATAAAACCTGGGGACCAAAATATTCTAAATGTAAAGTTTTTCACTGCGACTATTTACACTCTAAGAACGTCACAATGATACATATATTTTTTAATTAGTACAAATTTTATTTTCGATTGAATCATCATTAAATTTTCTTAAAATTTTATGCAGCAAATTGCAAAAGAGTTCGAATTTTAGCCCAATAAAAGTACGTATTTAATGTTGCTATTTTTAGATCCAGTAATTATCAACGTAGCTAAATTGTTTATAATTCAGTTCACCTCTTTACTTATCTTAAAAAGATTGAGCCTCAAGAATGTAAAAGAAAAGTTAAAGAACCGTCAAAAAAGGCTATCTGACTTTTGAATCAAGATAGACTATTGAATTGAAATGTCTGTTTACTTTGCCATAAATGCCTCAATAGCCACCTTTTAAAACAGCGGCCCTTAGCGTTTATTTATCTATAAGTTATTCGGTGAATTCGATGTAAAATATATAGAAATATCACTGTACAAGTGCCTAGCTTTCTTCTCTAAAAGTACCTAGCTGACCCGGCAATCTTCGTTCTGCCTAACAGTCAATGAATGAGCAGATTTAGGATTTTAAAATTAACACACTATAATTAGTTCATTTATTTATTAGACTCCATAACTATACATTTAAGTAATCAAATAAATGTCTTTCCCAAGTGTCAGCAAGACATTTGCTTTATTGGCCATGTAAAATGCATGTAAATGCATTTTGTTTTGACTAATGCTAGACTGAGGTTTTTTCAATTTTTTATTGATGAATTGAACTTGATTGATTGAACATATGATATGTTAACCAGATTTTAACAAGAGAAGACAAATCTAAAAACACAAAAAATATTAAAATCGGTCCAGCCATTCTCGAGTTATAAATGGTGTAACTAACACGACTTTCTTTATATCTTTTCTAATATCTTTCTTCTATATTATAGTAACTTAAAAACAAAATAAACACTAGAAAACACACTGGGCAGTATAGTTTAGGTATACCTATACCAGTACTCTCAAACGGGGAAGTATAATACCGTGAGGAAACCGGATTGTTAAATAAGAACCTTAAAAGTTCGAAGATATGTGCCAAGTGCATCATAGGAACCTCCGAGGCGCAATTTATTTCTTTCACCACACTGGTATGAAATAATTAGTTATAAAATAAGAAGTACATTTTTCAAAGTAAAAGTTGCGCACGAACCTCGCGACTAGTAGTGACCTCTGTTTTTATAAAGCGGCAAGTTTATTTTCAAAAGCAGCTGAGAGATGGCGCATGCCGGCGCAAGGCACAAAAAGAATACAAAGGCTTTAGTTTCGAATGAAAATTTATAGATCAATTATTATTATTGTTTAGATAAATATATTCGTAGAGTTATTCTTGTACCTTATTGTTATTGTAGATTATGTATATTTATAATCTGAATCTCGGAAACAGCTCCAACGATTTTCATGAAATGTTGTATGCAAAGGGTTTCGGGGGCGATAAATCGATCTAGCTAGGTTTCATTTTTAGAAAACGTCGTTTTATCCGTGTTTTATACCGAACAAAGTTCGGTCATCCAGGTACTTATACTGGTAAGTGCTAAGTATGTACCTACGCAAATGTATTAAATGATCGGTTCATCGTTGCGATAAATCATTCTAGCAATACAAACATACTCTAGAAACAATATATATTTTTATTCTTAATAATTAAGTTAATGGCATAATGCCAAAAGAGTTTGCAGATATTCCTTCTTTGCATAGATAGCCTAGTCTGCAGACTAAAATACCTTGTCCCCAGAATGTGAACCCCTCGAGTATCGGAGAAATGAAATTAAAAGACAAAGTGTCTTGTTTCCAGAGAATTAAAAAATGTATATATTTTCAATATCCAAAATGTTACATGTAATCTTATTCTGAAATTAACTTTCTTATTATATTGAAATTAATATGCTTGAGTTATCAAATTTTTCGTTGTTGTCTAGTGAGTACCGGAAGATTTAGATATTTTTAGCAAAATACTATACAATTAAAAAACCATGATAAACGTAAAAGTTTCTACTAAACTGCAGCGCAGCTACTTTCAATCTCTCGTTTAATTTTATGCAGATAATAAAATTATGGTTATCTGAAATTTTTCTTCTAATTGTGTCACTAGTTTTTTCAAACCAGTGTGTTGAAAGGAAAAATGTGCACCTCATGGCTCCTTGATTGCACTTAGCAGGTGTCTCCGAACTTTTTGGGTTTTACGTCTTCATCGTTTGAAAGTATATTACAAGTGCATTGGTCAACCGGATTCAAACCCATGACCTTAGAATCAGAAGACAGGCCACTACCACTAAACCACCAGTGCTCTTAGTGCTATCAGATATTAACCAAGGATTAATTTAATAAAATCATCCATAAAAATTTGTTTGAGCCCGGCTCTTTGCGCTTTAATTTTCTTTAACGATTTCACACGAAAGGGCTATGTGTAAGCTCAAGCACATTGGTTTGCAAATTCAACTTGCATGATTAAAACCACTGTATGTTGCATGCCTTTGATTTACGGTTGATATTGCATTGTTCCTTAAAAATAATACATCTGTCAAACATTAACTGCAAGTAAAAACGCAAGACGAATCGCACCAGTGCAGTAATTGCGTACTAAGGCTAATGAAATATTTTCATTAGCATGCAGAGTCAAAGTTTTAATTGTTTTTTCTGACAATCACAAAATGATTGTAGTAATATATTATCTGACGACGATTATATGACGACAATATATTATACTCGTATGTCGCAGTGGGCCAAGGTCTGGCTGAAACGCAGAAGGATGCGGGTTCTATTCCCGCCGCGGAACAAATGTTTGCACGATCTGCAAGTATTTTTCTCGGATCTGGTTGTGTCTATGTATAAGTATTTACAAAAAAAAACAGTACATAAGTAGTATATCAGTCATGTGGTACCCATGACATAAGCTCTGCTTACTTTGTGGCCTGATAATGCTGTGTGAATTAGTCCGGGATTATTTAGTTATTATTTAGTATTATTATAGCTTTGTCAGTTGAGATTTTAGTCTTTGTGTTTTATGTGTACCAGAAGAGTTTATAAACTATTAGAATCTTGTAAGTAGGTACTTTATCTATTTATGAAAAACTTTATACCCTAAACCCCTGAAGTGAAGACATTAAAAATATGAGACAGAAGATCTTTTAAAGACATTTTATAAAACGGGTAATTAACTACCTTATAGCGCCTTAACGTGAACTTATGTCTCGTTTCCTTAGCTTTTAAATTAGAACACTGGCGACGTAGAAATAAACCAAGTGAGAAGTAACACGTTACGGATAATTTAATTGATGTCTGAAGTCTGATGAAATTTGTAAATGCAAATATTTATTAATTAAATACATAAACATGGACCACTAGTTTTCTAATACACATCAAATTTTGTCGTTATACAAATAAAATATAAATTTATAAAAATAATTAACAACAATATTTTTTTTTAATTGTTAAAATATTCTGCCCTGTCTGCTTACTGACGCTTATATAATAATAATACAGGACATTGCACACATAATGATCCAACTCTAAATTAAGCAGAGTGATAAATTCTTATGGGAGGGTAAACCGCTTAACGCGTAACGCGTTACGCATACGGCAGTGGTAGGCAGGCTCCTCCTCTCTCACTCTAACCCACAGCGCTAGTTAGATTAGTTTAAGTTATCACTTCTGTGGGGCGTCACGAGACTCACACGTTTTTGTTTATTTTACATACATTATATACATAAGAAAACACCCAGACCCAAGTTAACCCACCACGGGGATCGGCTTAAATATTTTGTTTTATAAAAAATCCTGTATACCAAATGAATTGACGATGTCTTTAAAATACTATTAAAGATACTATTCAAAATATTATATTAGTCATACAAAAATTACGACGATACCATCGACGACGATTTTTGATCAAAGTCAAAGATACTTTTTTCAATATAATCACAAGGATCACTTTGCAATGTCTTACATACTAGGTGAATTTAGGTGCCAATTCATCCTAAGAAGAACCCGAGAAGAACTGGCAAGAAACTCGTCTTGGTCCTAGCGCTTTTTTACATGATCCATCTTATAACTACCTTATTCACGAAATACCCATACAAAAGAGTTTATAAATTTAAAGTGTGTCAGTTAACTGTCTGAGAGCAGCATTCAACCATTCTACCTTCTCTAGCTCTACGGTTCAAGGGATGTTTCAACTAGCGTCTTTAGAACAGAGATGATGGTGGAAGTCGTTTGAATTAATTACCCTTAACTAAGTGACTACTTAATCATATCGAAGAAGATCTATCTGTACCTTTGAGGTTGATTCTAAATTTAGAAGATGAAAGATAAACGCGACTTAAAGTTGAAAAAGTTGAACATGTCAATCTGACTTTTTGGTTAGGTATAAATAAATAAATAAATAATCCCGGACATTTCGCACAACATTATTGGCCCCAAAGTAAGCAGAGCTTGTGTTATGGGTACCACATGACTGATATACTACTTATATACTTTATTTTTGTAAATACATACATGTTATACATAGAAACACCCAGACCCGAGACAAATACTTGCAGATCATACAAACATTTGTCCGCGGCGGGAATCGAACCCGCAACCTTCTGCGTCTCAGCCAGATCTTAGCCCACTGCACCACAGAGGTTGTCAGGTATAGGTATACGTATGTGATTGTTTTTGCCGTCTTGCGAAGGATGCATCGCGCTCTTATGTTCTTTATTCGTCCCGAGTTTCGGGTTTTATTTGTAATTTTATATTTTTATTCAAAAATTAGCTAGAGTTATTGACTTGTGTGTGAATAATTGGAATAAAAAACACAAATTTATTGAAAATAACAAATGACGAACGACAAGATACGACTTTGTGACATCATACTATAAACAGAAAAAATACTTGACAAAATCTATATAATTTATAGATTTTGTCAAGTATTATTAATACGTGAAGCAAAAACTTTGTACTTTCCTCTTTTTACGAAAATTGCGTGGACGGAGGAGTATGAAATTTCGCACACTTATAGTTTATAGGTATAGAGTGCAGTAAGGAGTGCAGAATGCTAATGCTATTTTTTTTAATTATGCATAAAAAATATAATAATTATTAATGAAATTTGTTCGTATTTTGACCAGAGGGCGACCACTAGTTTACATTATGACACATGCCATTATCGAAGAAAAAAAGGTATGCCTATTAGTCCAGGATCCATGCTCCATTTTTGCTTTTGGTTACTATCAAGCAAATTTTCCGTGAGTAGCATCATTTTTATTAGACGCCCAACAATGTATGTACGAAACTCTCTATTGTGGTAGCTAACAGAGAAAACAAGGATAAAATATGTCGATTTTATGATTATCAAATATTGATTACTACCAGATTTTGTTTTTGTTAAATCTCAAGATAATTATCTAAATTATTCGAAAAAATATTTGTCCTACAAAATCTATGGTTTGATCAAAGAGTCCCCTCCTTTCAACATGTATCGATAACGAGGTCATCAAAATGATTATTAACATGTATTATCG
Organism: Lampropteryx suffumata; assembly: GCA_948098915.1. NCBI lineage: Eukaryota > Metazoa > Arthropoda > Insecta > Lepidoptera > Geometridae > Lampropteryx > Lampropteryx suffumata. The sequence goes on along the minus strand of OX402557.1, from coordinate 13,113,208 downwards.
ATACATGTTGGAAGGAGGGGACTCTTTGATCAAACCATAGATTTAGTAGGACAAATAATTTTTCAATATATAATTATTTTGAGATTTAAAAAAAAAAAAAACAGTTAGTAATAAATATTTGATAATCATAAAATCGACATATTTTATCCTTGATTCTTCTGTTAGCTACTACAATAGAGAGTTTCGTACAGGAAATTATTGGGCGTCTCATCAAAATGAAGCTACTCACGGAAAATTAGCTTGATAGTAATTAAAAGCAAAAATGGACCATGGATCCTGGACTATACGAGTTAGGTATTTTTTAAACGTGAATTATAACCATTAAGTATCTAGTTAGATACTCGCCAGGTGTGTATGACATCTGCCCTATCAGATATCTTGCCAAATTCAGAGACCACTTGGAGGCCGTCCAACTTGGCACTTGGTGCTATGACCCGTATTAATAAGCGAATATACGGTGGGTATTATAATGAAAGGTTGTGGTGTATGTATTTACTATATTCTTACTAATATTATAAACGCAAAAATTTGTATGTATGGACGTTTGTTACTCTTTCACGCAAAAACGAATGAATGGATTTTAATAAAACTTCACAATAATATAGCTCATACATAACACATAGGCTATAATTTATAAAGATATTATGTGAATTGTCCAAAATATAACGATAATGCCATCTGCGAGCTATTCTGGCGTGCGCTGCAAAAACCGTTAGAATTACACGAATTAGACGTATTTGCTGATAAATGGCCCGTTATTGATAGACTGAGTATGTGCTATTGTGAAAAGCTTGAGTACCTATGTAAGTATTTTTAATTGTTAGTGTATTTAATTGATAATTTTTAATTGTTAGTGTATATTGTAATGTTTAGTGTAAACAAAATTATTATTAGATAGTTAGATAGGTATATTAGTGTATGTTCAAATATTTCGTGTTTCTTTATTTAATTTTATTGTGTAGCCAAATAAGTTGGTAAACAATTTTAGGGTAGGTCTTAAGATAGATAATAATATATGTTTTTGTAGGTTGACTAGTCATAATAACAGTTACCTAGTTAAAGGTAGAGATTGTTCTTAACTAGTATTAAGGTCTTTTCTTTTTCTATTTCTTCATCTTTTATATTGTTTAATTAAACATAGATGTAACGCTTTGGATTTTCTGTAATGTTACTTTTATTTAAATAAATAAACTTAAACTTGAACTTGAACGAAGTATTCCTGCGCAGACGTAATCGCGAGCACCAGGTAGTAACATCTATATAGAGTGAATAAGAAGAGCTTATGCGAGGTATCGAATTCATATTACATTGAGCTGACACATTTGATATACTTCAAGTAGTTAAATATGAATATTATACTCCATCACAAAGCGCTTTCAGACTGCCAAAACAGTAACCGTAAATAAATCCACATTAATCATGACCTCATCCTATCATCTCGTCGAGCGCATTACCGCATAATCCTATGCCACAGAGGAACTCGTAGTATAGCAACTATAAAACAGAATCAATAAACAATATTCACTTCTACTGTTTATGAAAAGAGCTTCACGAAGCGCACTTTTTTAACTATAGTCGCTTTACATCGAATTCAGTTATTCCAAGACCTCTAACCTCTTACCGTGTAATAAGTTTGGGTTCTTAAAAAAACTAGCAAAAATACAAGAGACAGTTTAAAAAGAAAAAAGGAACCTCGTATTTAGGATCACCTCTAGTCCGTCTGTTTTCTCTAATGACAGTCTAAATATGAAGACTGTTTTTTCACAGAACCGCATGGAGGTATCATGCTTAAATTATGAGATACGTTACATTTTGATAAAAACGGGCTTTACTCACGTATTATTTTGTCGATGGAGGTACCGTGCGAAGACCACGTATCAAACTCACCCTGATGAAGTTTCTCTAGATGAATCGAAACAGTGTCGGTGCCTCCTCCATCGACAAAATAATACGTGAGTAAAGTCCGTGTTTATCAAATTGTATAGTACAACTCACGAAAGTTTTGAAAGTGAGATCAGATACGTTACCTTGAAGATCTATAATCAAACTTTTCAGTCAAAGAATACTGCCTAAATACGATCATTTATGAGTATCATATATTTACTAATATATACTTAGTTCGAAATATGTCATAAATAAATAAAATTATGACACATATTTCGAACTTAGTAAATATATGGGTTACAAAACAGGTCTTACAAAAACCGAAGCCCTTGAATTCGTACAAATATCACATTAAAAGTATATTTTTTATACAAACATAAAAATAATGTCCGGTGCTTTCGTTGTTTATGACGGTTTAAATAGACTAGTAATATAGTAACCGTTGATAAAAGAACCACGCTTCTGAAAAAGTAAGAAGTACCCTCTCAGGCACGAACATCGCACTTGATCGTTTATTTTTGACAATGGTACGAAACAATAGCAGTGAAGCGAGCAAGCCAATAGCAAATTCGGAATAATAAATCCTGTGTTTTAAGCTTAAAATCAGAGCGTTAAAGCTGATTTTCAACTGCAAGTCGATGTAGAGTGATATAAGGTACAGTACGCATCCGAATATTCAAAATTTCACACCATTCCGCCATTCAAGTGGTGATTAGTAGTGATGAATGCTCTCTATTAATTTGTCAGTTCCAATTTGACGTGTCTCTCGATAATTACGGAATTGCGGTTTACCGAATGGACCCTGTGAAGTTGAAACATTTTGTGTTACCTCAAAGGAATAATCGGAAACAGTTCGAATAATTTCATGTCAAGGCAATCATGAAAAGGTGTCAGACCTACCACAACGTATTATAAAACCATGATGTTTCAGGAATGTATTGTTTAAAGCTTGTACGAACATTACTTCAATTCGTATCAGGACCTTTTTAAACATTGACTTTTTTTTGTAAGAAACAATAATGTTTCCTTCGCAAAAGAGTTACTCCTACAAGATTGCTAGATTTGACGTCAGCACTTTTACTTGCTGTCAAAAGACATGTACCTATAAGTAATAAGTAATAATCTTTATTAGGAACACATAACAAATTGTATAAAAAATGGTATGAAAACGATGACATCTGCTGAAGTATAAAACTGTGTTACAGACGTCAACGCCCTCCTCCGAACATAAATTATATACATAGTTCCAACTTAAGGTAGGTAGTAAATACAGAATATAACAATGAATGAATGAGTATGAGTATGAGTGTGTGTGTAAGTGAATATAAGATTGTGTTTGTGTAAGAGTGTGAGTGGGAGACTGAGTAGATGCATGAACTATATAAGAAGAGATAGGATTTTAAGAAGGAGAGGATAAGGAAACTATTTTGGAGGCGAGGTTTTGTCCTACGTTAGCAAAAAAGTCATTCACTCTATCAACTGATGATAAAGGAGTATGACACAATTTCAATAAGTTACAAGCAGTTGATGGCTTCCTGTTGAGGTTGGCGATTTGTTTTATAACATTCCAAGAGGCTTTTGGATTGTTACTGGCTTTCTGAAATTCTTTTTGATGAAAGTCCAGTTAAACTTTTTTATTAAGAAGTTATTGCAATATGTGCGATATCGAATGTATACAATTTTGTGATTAGGATCTTTAGGATTAGTCAACATTTTTTTATAGAGTTTGTCCCTGTGGCGAATACACCTCAGAAGGCCTGGGGAAATCCATGGCTTTATGGTACGTAAACGACATGGAGTGGTAATAGAGCGAGAGTGAGTATTAATTACCGATGAGATTATTTGTATGAAGTTTTCGGCAGCCACCTCAGGATTTTCATTTGTAAAAACAGAAGAAAAATCTGTGTCTTTCAGTTCATTTACTATAGCTTGGATGTTAGAGGGTAGCTTGGAAATGTTTTGCGTGGAACAGTTTAGCGGGGCATGTAAGTTACAACAAAAGAGCACAGGTGCATGGTCGGTAATTAAAGAATCGAGAACTAACGTCGTAGCTTTACATGATACATGATGATATTATTATGTATACATTGAGTCAAAAATTCAGCGTGTCGTCATAAAAACTGCATTAACCCCACAAAATTAAGACAGAGCCTTCAGCATTTTTTTTTTAAATAAGTATTTTTTTTGCCACTATTTAGTGGATATTTGCTCGTTAATTAAATTAATAATAGCTATAAAAGATATATGGTACGTATTTTCAATATTTTGCCTCCTACTTCCCTGTATCAAATTGTTTTTAGGGTAATTGTTAGTTTTAGAATTTAATCATGAAATAAAGTATGAATTATAATATAATCATCTTCTTCTAAAATTTACGTCTTTTTAACTTTTAGCTTACACTATAAGGCACTGCGCAAACGTAGATACTTTTTGTTGCCGACACGGCACACCATCTCAGGGAACCGTAGTTGCTGTCTCCTCTAGCGGCGATCGGACACAGTCGCCCGTTGCTAGTACTGGCCACTGGTACAATTCGTTGCTTGTACAATTACATACAATCGTTTGCGCATCTGAGTACAATTGTAAGGAACTTTTTTAATGTTGCTTGTGTCTTCCACTGACGACTTTTAGTTTTCAGTTACCGACACCGAACACATTTTGATCGTCAATGAGTATGTGTTAAGTGGGAGCAACTGAACACAAAAATGTTTACGTATGCGCAGGGGAGTGCATGATTTCATACTAGTTCTATAGAAATCAAATATTCATCGGTAGCTTGTATCTGACATAAGACACAATAGTGTCCACGTTTGCGCCCTGCCTAAGGCGGAAAATAATTAAAACTGATGAATGCTGATTAAAATATTAGCCGTTTTACTTTTTTCAGAATTCCTTGTTTTTATGGTTTTTGAAAAAATATCGTGAATTGAGCAACGTGAATACGCGTCAAGATAATTTAATCAGAGAGTCTTAAAGAAAGAATACTAACTTATTCAAGATCGTGCTAGGAAATTTCTATGTATATATTATTGATCCTGTTTTGTTTTAACAAACTGATAAGTAGAATAGAATAGACTAGACGTTTATTTAGAAAACACACACAGAGAAAAGAATGTAAAGATTATATAAGCAAGACTATAAAAAAAAATTGTATACAGCTACCTAAAGGCAACCACCCTGACAGATGTACCTAAACACTTTACCTACCTTTTTAGTAACACACCTACGATCAACAGTCTCTCCCTGTGTGTGCCCAAATAGGTCCAATCTCAGCATTATGCAACACCCATGCAAAGTATGAAGGTAGCGCTGGTTTTCAGACTGAACCTCGGAGTGGTGTGTGGAGTGGTGGCATCACAGTCGAGATACAATACTAAATATTAAAACAACTAAGTTTAAACTAAATTTAAACTATTTAACTGTTACATAAATAATCCACACACATATATATAAATTTTTGTTATAAATATTACTCAGTATAATGATATTATATAAAATTTATCAAAACGGGCTATTTGTAATATTACTATCTATCAATCATATAAAAACATTAAATAAAAAATAGCGTTTTTGTATGGCGTCAATGCGTGTCGATATTTTAAAATTACCCTATTTAGAAAATGCAAACCTTGAAGCAGTGTTTTTTATATAAAGTTAAACATTGCAATTACAATATATTTTCTTGTACTTAAACATTGCAATTACAATATACTTTCTTGTTGATACCCTAGGTTTTGTTAAATCCTTTTACCAAGGGAATTTGCCCTAAATTTTCCAAAACAAACATTCCTTTTATTACGGGAGTGGTTCCCTAAAAAAATACATGTAACTACATAAATATTTACTCCTTAAGTAAAGTTCGCCATCTCATGTCATAAAGAACATTACGTAATTTGCATAAGAAGTTTGAATGGGCAGGGATGAAAGCCTTGGGTCGCGCTTCGCATGTGAATTAGGTACTTTTTATACAAGTAGCTATAGGCCCTTATGATAATGTAAACAGCTCGTTCAGATCACACATGCGTGTGGCTGCGTACTTCAGATCAACTCTATCTCGTGAGCTCTTTCTATATAATAAACAATAAATTTTGAGCAAATCTATAATTTTTTTATGTTTCAGCTACAATCTGATTGTAAAGCATTGTTTTTGTATTGTAAATTTTATTTATTTAATTCTATTTAATGTTCGCATGTTCGCAACAACTGCATGTTTTTGGAATGGGCTAGCTGTATTCATGGGTCCTGTGGCACTAGTAAGTACCTACATAAAAGCTCATATTTCGCTAATATTGACTGTTTTGCTTAAAACCATGCAGCCATTATCGCGGTGTGTGTTCGAGACATGAATTTACTTTTAAGGTAAGTACGTAGTATTTGGTCTAAATTCGATTATTTCGATCAATGTTTTTGTAAAATTAAAAGGTTAAGCGAGATACAGTCAAATTTTACGACATTTGAAACGACTGCGTTCAATTTTAATCAATATAGTTATCAATATATTTGTTAATAAATTATGAGACATGAAGTAGGATCGACTACTAAAAAAATTGCACTTCCGCAAAATATAATATTAAATATTGCAATCCCAATTATGCTAAATCCAAGATTCATAACACAAATTGAATTGCAATCGTAGATTAGATATATGATAACAATTCAATTTAGATTTTCTTCTTTGTTCCTGCTGTAGAATAACGAATAGCTTGTATTATATTTAAGCTTCTGTTTTAAATCAGAGCCCCTAAATATTGAATTCAGATAACATCTTTGTCCGCAGAAATTTGTCATATAGAGCTGATAAAAATCTATTTGTTATGAATGTATAGCTTTGTTTCCTATGGGAACGTAGTGACTTAGAAAAGGTTAGCTTATTGTTATAATTTGGGTTAAATAAACTTTCTGTAATCAATTACTTTGGTTACATATTGTCGTAGAGAAAATTATTTACATAAATAATTTTGTTGTCTTTTATATTTTGGTTTTGATGGTAAACCAAGCATTGAGGCTAAATAAAAAAAACAGATTAGTAGAGCCATTTTCGAGATTTTGCGAGACAACATACATATTTATATACGGCAATTGTTTTTTTAAATTTTTTAATAAGATAATATTATAGGTGAACCTATAAACAATACCATCTAGCCCCAAACTAAGCATCGCTTTTACTATGTGAACCAAATGACTGATAAAATACATTTAAATATTTACACTAGCTATCCTGCTCGCGACTTCGTCCGCGCTATTTGATTAGAAATATTTGTTATGCCTGTTACCCCTCAAAAGATGCTTGTGCTGAGTTTCAGACCTTGTAGTTTTGTAGATTTCGTGATGAGCAAGTGAGTCAGTGAGTGAACTTCTCCTTTTCAATATGTAGAGATACATACTCATGGTACTATTATGACACTTAGACACAGAACAAACAACTATGTGCATCATACACATGTTTGTCCTGTGAGGAAATCGAGACATCAACTACAGCACAGAAAGTAGTTAGTTGGTAGTTGCTCGATTTTTCGGATGACGATGTTTCAGGACTGGCTCGAGGTTAATCGATTTCAAACCATTCTTAAGTCCACTAAGAATAAAAAGTCAATATTTTTAAACGGATTCGAACGCGTTCGTTCTGGCGAAGCAAACTCACTTATTCAAATTTTCTATTAAGCAACAAAAGCTCTCATGAACACCTAGTTTCCTACACAAATTTCAAGCACCCACATAAATTAGAACAGAAAGCTTTCCTCTAAGCAATCTGATATCGCCATTGTTTTCAGGTCAAACGACTACTTAGCATAACTTTGCTTGGATTAAGCTTGTAAAGTCGGGGTACTAGTTTTTGGGAATGCATCCGAAAAATATATGCAAATGTCTTTTGGGATCTGCTTTTGGGGAATAGGGGATTTTCTGCAACAAAATCGTCGTCGTACTCAAGCGAAACTACAGTTTTTTTTATTTCTTAACGTATGTTTGTTGGTTGATTATCTGTCGGATTTAATCTTATCTCGGGAGTTATTTTAGTAAATAATATATATGTCTCGCCAATCTTAAATGGGCTTAGCACTTATTTCCGCGACTTTCCACAGGAATTATTACTAGAATTCTTCACGTGCTTCATTGCCTATGTAGCGTGCAAAAATTTACAATTTGCATTATGGTAACAAGTTACAATTATACGAATACTTGTTTTACTTTGACCCCTTAAAGAAACATAAGTGGAGTCTTGGATAATCTCTAAATTCACCATTATGACTTTATGCATGTATGACTTTCATTAGTAGGCACTTGTATTTGTAACAATGTGACTATGTGTCTTATACAAACTTGTTTCTTGGTTTTAGATTTTTGTTATAGAAAATTGTTATTTGTCCAGTTGTCATAATATTTGTTAAACTTACTCATATTAGTTTCATCACCCCATAATCAGCAGAGTCTGGCAGAGATCGCTATCTAGCGATAAGACCGTCCATTGTACTACCGTGTAGCTAAACATTGTTTCTTATAACAGTCTAATGTATTTGTAGTGTGCAATACAGTAATTTCTATTATATTCTCACTTCATCATCATCACGGCCTCTATGAAGTCCACTGCTGGACATAGGCCTCCCCAATAGATTTCCAGGAAGAACGATTGCCCTCTCGATCCACCGACTTCCTGCGATCTTTACAATGTCGTCAGTCTATCGGGTGGGGGGTCGTCCTACGCTTCGTTTTCCTTGGAACATATTCTCACTTATGTCCCTCTAATGTCTCTTGTATACATTTTCTCGACACTGCATTTTTTCATATTGTATATAATGGTATCGTAGTTTTAATTTTTGCACGTAGAATGTTAACTTTGTTTAATTTTTAGTTTTCTTTAGTTTACTTTCCGTTTGTTTTTTATTGTTTACCTGCTCTGTAATAATGTACTTTTGTAATAGGAAATCACGCTATACAGGCCTGGCCTAGTAGTGCGGGGATCACTAGTAACTTGTTAATTGTGTGAATAATTTATTTTCATATATAATCAATTGGTTAAAGTCATCAATATATTGTCTTATAATTATCTAAATTTCTTGGTTTAGAATGACCCTCAACCTTATAGTACCTATCTATGGTATAGCTAAGTGGGTATGTTACATATCCCATTAAGTTTGGTTCCGTGTAGTACTAGACCACGTACAGACCACTCCAATTAGCAGCCAACAGTGTAGTGGCTACATGACACGTCGGATAATCTGGGATTACAAGCGAAACTGTACTAAACATTCGAAATCGTGCACAATGTAGTGCAGTCGTGTCTTTGAAGTCTATGACGGGATCAAGAGCCTTGTCGGTACACAATATAGTGTGCCTGGCTGAAGCCAGGAGCGTTGGGTGTTAGGTCACGGATTACGTTTGATACGTGCTTAGTAGCCATATTTACCAAATATATATACTAGCTGACCCGACCACGTGTTGATGGCTTAGTGCTAATACGGTGAACCAATATTAGAATGAACATTTTAATACATTATGACTTACTCCTCTACGGAAAGCAGCCTCCAAAAGCGCGATTAAAAAGCCGTAGAAGTTTTTTGCACACCACTACACAGCGGCCGAAGAACACCCAGCCACTCTTAAGAACATGATCTGGAAGAAGAACCACCCAGCACCATCCGACTTTAGATTGCAGGAATACCTGCCCCCCGGACGTGATCTTCAATGGTCTGTTTGGAAGTCCATAAACCGACTGCGGACCTGGCCGGAAGTTGGCCGCTGTTGAGAAAGCATGTGCAAATGGGGCTATCGCGAATCTGCTTGTGCCCAATGCGACTGCAGAGCTCCCATCCAAACGATGACACATCTACTCGTCTGCCCCTTGTGCACTTACACCTGCACAAGGGATGACCTAATGGACGCCACGGACGTTGGAGTGAGGGTGGTAGTATTCTACTCTAACCTAATTTAATTGTATCATTGACACGCAAGAAGAAAAAGAATACATATGACGTGGAACAGATTTTAGCATCAAGAAATCGAAACACGACGGCATCTTCTAAACGCTTACCTAACCTAGATAGAAAAAGATGTTGAAGCAGACGTACCGCTCAATACCGTCCATACCTTGTCAACCTACCACCCTTACGAACGAAGCGCTTTGCTTCCACATTTATAATGGGTACAGCCAAGAATTGGAAAGCTTTGCCGTCGTCTGTCTTTTCTGAAAACTACAATCTAGGTCTCTTCAAGTCTCGAGTAAATAGGTGTCTACTAGATCTGAGTGTTCCATCGTCGGCCACATCGTCGCTTAACATCAGGCGAGATCGTGGTCAAACGTAGGTTTATCGATGATAAAAAAAAGTGACAAGGTCACCACGGACTCTTCTGCCACCGCAGCGCAGGTCGTCAATCTCGCCACGCCAGTCTTAATGACATCATCCGTAGGGCACTAGCCACCGTTAACGTGCCGGCCAACCTAGAGCCGAACGGAGCCGCGTACGGCACGTGACGATGGTAAGAGGCCTGCCGGTATGTCATTAATTCCCTGGAGTCGTGGTAAGCCTCTGTTATGGGATGCGACTTGTGTGGACATTCTCGGGGCATCGCACATATCGTCTACGTCTTATATCGTGGGTGCCACTGCTGCTGGGGCAGAAGACCTCAAGAGGCGGAAATATGCATCCATTGGCAATGGTTATATATTTCTGCCTTTTGGGGTAGAAATTTTAGGCCCAAAGGGCCTATAAGTTCGTGGGCCTAAAGTTTCTACCGTGACCTGAAGCGTGACTCCTATTCAGAGAGTTGTAGAAAAGATTGGTGGATAAGACCAATAATCAAAGGGCTGGTGCTTACCTCGGACAAAGGATTAGTATCGCTGTTCAATGAGGGAACGTTGCTAGCCATTTTTTAAGCATGACCAAATTACACACAATAAGCCAAATTTCATAAAAGCCAATTTCTTAGTTCCAGAGTTCATATCAAAAAAATGGATGGATGGATGTTGGATGTAAGCACACACACACAAACACACACAAACACACACACACACACACACACACACACACACACACATACACATACCTACTCACATACAAACACACACAAACATTTGAAGAGTATTGGTTGTAATTAAATAATAATCTTAGTTACACTTTTTAAATAATAATTTTAATTTTGATTTCTTCTTTTTTTTCTTTTATGATTAAGATTAAGATTTTTTTTTTAATTTCATTTGTTAAAAACTGCACACAATATATGTTCGTTCGAATATACTGATAAGTTTTTTTTTACCAACATTTTGTAAAAAGCCGAAGCAGACATCCCTCACGTCTATTTACAAGTAGATAATACTTAGTTAGAGTGAGGAGTCAATGTCAAGATTTTACAGGTTAAGATGACAAACCTTCCTTGTGTCTATTTAAATCTAAATTACTTGTAAGACATCCTGTAACTACTTTTTGGAAATAAATATATATTATTATTATTATTATTTTTTTATGATTTCAATACTATCGTGAGTTGTACATTTTGAAAAACACGGGGCTTATTCATGTATTATTTTGTTGATGGAGGCACCGACACTGTTTCAATTTATCTAGAGAATCTTTACCTGGGTTAGTTTGATCCGCGGTCCGCTCGTTGCTGCTTGAGTTTACGGTTCGCACTCCGTGCGTGAGTAAACCCCGTGTTTTTCATAATGTAGAGGATAATTTCTCAATTCTTTTGATATAAAATGTTCCAAATCAGTCCTTTATAGCGAAAACCATCCATTATCAGATTAGGAGACATCCGCCCTCGAAACCGCAGAACCTTGTCAATCTCCGTCGAATAACCCTCATTTATCACGATTCCAGAGCCTTCTCGAAACAATACACGTCAAGCCAATGTGAACATCGAGCTCGAGTCGTAAGGCGCACTTTTGACGGTGCAACATAATGGTTTCAAGTTTGAAGCCAACCATGTATAGAACCAAGTTGCCAAAACTGAACGGGGGGTATAATGAAATCAGATAATAATCTTAAATCAGCTGGCCGGTGATTTAAGATCATCATAATGCCGGACATTTCACACAGCATCATCTGGCCCCAAAGTTAGCACAGCTTTTGTTATGGGTACCACGTGACTGATATTATAATTTTTTATGTTTTATGTTTTTTTTTTGCAACTATTTACATATTATATTATACATTGAAATACCCAGACCCGAGACATATTAATAAATCATATAAACATTTGTCCCGCGGTGGGAATCAAATCCGCAACTTTCTGTGTGTAGCCGGGAATTGATGTCTAAATTACTATACTATATAATTATCATGGTTTAAAATTATTACTGTAATTCCATTATTACGGGAATCAGTTTAAACCATGATATAGATTTTCTTGTTCCTGATATTTAGGCAGTTTCACACCATGGAGCAAGAAAAACTAACAAATAATTCATATTGAAAATTATTTACATACTAATCAGTCACTGAATACACCAGTTTCGCTTGCATATTTTATCAATTCGTTTTTCTATACAAAAAAAACGTTCTCTCTTGCATTCGGCCTGATGCCTGATACGTAATGATAGATATTGCCATATTCTGTCAAGTGCGTAAGGGGCCTAAAAACTGTGTGGGTGACTAGGACATAATACTGTCTTGTTCCACTGTGGAGGTAAATGTTGTGATGGAATTTATAGATCCTATAAATAGAACATGTTTTAAAGTTCCCTATGACGTCATAAGAGCTAAATTAGGTGAACTTGGAATAGAAGCTGATGATGTGGCGTAGCGAAGAGTAATTAATTTATTTGACGCATCTAGAGACCAACCGCAGTCGGTTGCAGTAAATTCTAATAACAAAGCAATCAGATTAATTTTGATGAGTATAACAGTTCTGGTGTTATAAGAGTTAGAAGTTAGACCGTTTTGTGTTGGTGTGTGTTAAGGGTTTTTAAACAAATGGTAGACAGGACATTTTGAAGGACTGATGACATCATAAAGTATGTCAGTAGATAGAGGCAACTTTAACCATTCATCTTGATATTTCACACAGGTGAAAGACTTATTTCCAGAATAAATAAAAAATAAATAATAAATAAATATTCTCGGACATTTCACACAGCATCATCTGACCCCAAAGTAAGCAGAGCTTGTGTTGTGGGTACCACATAACTGATAACTACTTAATTTACTTTTTTTGTAAACACATACATGTAATACATAGAAACACCCAGACCCGAGACATATACTTGCAGATCAAACAAACATTTGTCCCGCGGCGGGAATCGAACCCGCAACCTCCTGCGTTTTAGCCGGACCTTAGCCCACTGCGCAACATAAGTCGTCAAGGATGTCACAGATCATTATGATACGCTAAGAAAAACGCAGAGTAACATCATGATTCACTTTTTACCTTGAACTGGAGCACACATGGCTCCAAAACCGTTTTAAAAAATGAACGGAAGGAAGTCAAACTCAACGGCCAAAAACCGAAGTTCACTCGTCATCCAGTCGGACGCGTCGACGCGCCCGTGTCGCGTGCCGGACGATTTACAGCAGTAATTAGTTATGTACCCGCTTGACGGACGACAAACGACGTCGCCTGATGAATGGTGCTGGCCGTATGGGTGCAAGGCAGACAATGAACGGCTAATACTTGGCTTTCGATCATTGGGGGAAGAATGAAATTAGTTGTGATTTGTCTGTGTTTCTGTGTGGGCATCCCGTCGGTCTCAAAAAAGATTCTAAGACCAAAGGTCACGAAACTGGATTTTTTTATAAATAAACCGATGTATAACTGCTGAGTCAGCGGCTTAGTGTAAATAAAATATGTATATATGTATATAAGTAATGCCGCACACACAGCACCACACCCAGCATCATCTGGCCCCAAAGTAAGCAGATATTGTGTTATGGGTACCACATGACTGATATACTTTTTATCTAAAAACATCCTTACTAATATTATAAATGCAAAAGTAACTCTGTCTGTCTCTCTGTCCGTCTATCTGTCTGTCTCGCTTTCACGTCAAAACTACTGAACCGATTTAAATGAAATTTAATACACAGACAGTCTAGAGCCTTAGAAAGGACATAGGCTACTTTTTAATTGGAAAAAAGTTTTGTAATGGGTTGAAAAGGGGGATGAAAGGTTGTATGAAAGTATTGTCATTTTCTAAACCTTACTAATATTATAAATGCGAAAGTAACTCTGTCTGTCTGTCTGTCTGTCTCGCTTTCACGCCAAAACTACTGAACCGATTTGAATGAAATTTGGTACACAGATAGTCTAAAGCCTGAAAAAGCACATATGCTTTTTAATTGGAAAAAAAGTGTTGTAAAGGGTTGAAAAGGGGGATGAAAGATTGTATGAAAGTATTGTCATTTTCCGAACTACAAGCATTATATTTTAAACTGTTGATGTGAAAGTAACTCTATCTGTCTGTCTGCTACGTTTTCACGTCTAAACCGCAAAACCGATTTTGATGATTTTTGGTATAGAGATAGATGAGACCTTGGAGAAGGACATAGGCTACTTTTTATGTAGGTAGCATGCGTGCGAAGCCGCGGGCAGCAGCTAGTATATATGATACATAGAAACGCCGAGAACCGAGAGAAATACTTGTAGCTCATACAAACCTTTATCCCGGCAGGAATCAAACCCGCAACCTGCGTCTCAGCCGGACCTTGGCCCACTGCGCCACAGAGGTCGTCAGTAAGGTGATGGATTTAAAAGACAGCCTATAGGCAACCGACATTGCCTTAAAAATGTTAAAAGCCGGGTACGACAACTTCATGTGCCGTCCAAAGCCCTATAGCATTGATTATCTTTTAGAGATAGGGATTGTGCTGTTATGTTTTGGCACAAGCTGAATCATAAGAAATCTGAAGGAAATTCAAATACTTTGTAGGTTTATCTATCTACAACCAAAATCAGCAATCATCCAACTGTATCTCGAGCTTTTGATGTTACCGTAGTATTTTAATTAACAGGAAACGAATATTAATTTGACCTTTGCAACCCAAACGATTTGCGAATCTCTGATGATCAAAGAGAGGGTCAAAAAGGAAATGTTGATTACACATCTTCTCATGGGCCATTTGATTTACGATGCTTGCAAACCCACGTGCATATCCCTGGCCAAATTTATCCAATAGTCGAGTTAAGTAAGATAAGACTTTAAGCCCTTGACATAAGAGTAAAAGAAATTGTGTGATATGCTCATGGTGTTGGCGTTAATTGAGTGATATTTCATTTGGTGACACTTGGCGCCGTCTGCTAAACGCCTTGACGAAATAATCACTATAATTGAATGATGTATACAATTTCAGTTAAAAAGTAGGCAATGCTTATTCATCTAGCTAAATATAAAAGTACTGGAGTACACTTTATTTACAGAAATGAACATAATAATATAAGATACATGTGATCAGAACACATTATTCTGACGGGATGACTGTCATCCCGTGACCACGACAGAGTGTAAACCTGTCGAAACGTCCGGAAAAATAGGTAAATAAACGCGATAAATACCCGTTAATATTTATAATAAAGATACATGTGAAACAGTTGAACTATCTAAGGACCGTTTAAAACGTTCTATAGATAGCTAAACTGATCCAGATCACTACCAGAGGGCAGCGTCCCCAAGACGTCGAACAGCAATAATAATACGCTGATTAGTTTGTATAATTTTCTTAAATATTAGATATTTGTTCGGTCTTCTTCTTTTTCTTCTTCTTACCGTCTTCTTCACTAGTTGTTTCAAACCAGTGTGGGGAAAGGACTAAAGTGCGTTTCAGAGACTCTTTTATTCGGTAAAATATTTCATGGATTTTAATTCAGATGTTATTCTAGTTTCTGATTATTGTATGAGCTATATTATTATCTACCATACCCTACCTTTAATTTGAAATCGTCCCGCTAATACAACTAAGAACTACTAACTCGAGCGTTCACTCTTACATAAATAATTAGGCACAAAACATTGGCCAAACGCATCCCGTACTATGTACAATAAAGGCTTTTGAAGTCAATAAGAGTAAAAATGACTAAAGCTCAGGTCCTAAGCCCATCACCATCCAGTAAGCAAAATGAATGTATATAGTATGAACCGTTCATGTTTTTTTAAGGGTAAGGCTGCTACTCATAATCTGGTAAAGTCTTGTTCGGAGGCCTAAATATCCTCGATCATGTTCAGTAGGGCGTTCGCAGTATTTGTCAACGTAATTGCCATTGAACGGACTGGTTTTGGCAAAGGTTTTGGATATGGCAAATCTGAATGTCTAAATGGTACCGCGCTATTCTTTCTGAACGATTTATTCTTTGATTTTACCAATCGAACAAATTTATACGTACAACTACCTAATATTACTCTATGCACAAACTAAATGTACTAAATCAAAACGTTCATTTGAAAGCACTGTCAAAAATAACGCGATCTTGCAACGCTTGATCAACGTATAATCCAAATTAGAGCTAAATCGTTTCTGTTATAGTGAGTAGCGCGATACGAAATATGTCAAAAACAACGTTTTAACTTTGGTTTACCTTTAGTTCAAACGTTCAAAATTACCGCGGTCGGCCCCCAGATCTATAAAGATTAAATTTAATAAATAGGTACAAGATATAAAAGTAATACAGACAAATTGATCCAAAGCCTAAACATTAAATTGCTATGAGGTAAAATTCAGCCTATCGATTACGTTCCGGTCGGCACCGTATTTCGTATGCACATTTAATGCAATCATCTAAGCCAGTGGTCCGGAACCGTAAATATTTATGCAAAGTTAGTCCTGCAGCTGAATCGCAAAGTCGACGTTCCATTCAAATAACCAAGTAATTATGCTGCATACATTTTTATGAGAATTCCTAAATTTCATGTAGGTACTATTTTTGTTTCAATTAATTTACAAAATTAAAAATTTAAATATAAACAAAACCAAAACGATTAGTACTTTCTAACCGACTTCAAAAAAGAAGGAGGTTTTCAATTCAGATGTATTTTTTTATTTTATTTTTTCATTATTTTTATGTTTGTTACCTCATAACTCCGTTCATCTAGAAACCGATTTTTTTTTTATATGATAGAATAAACTTGCCGACTGGTTCCATAGAATATTCATCAAAATCCGTTCAGTAGTTTGGTATTAAAATTAAAATATGCATTCAAGTAAACCAAATTTCACATTTTTATATAAATGAAGTCGGTTTTCTTTTTTAGAAGGTAATTGTTGCCGAATATATTAGAATGAAAACAATAATACTTAGTCTAAATTCAACCAACACGTCTCTTATTGCTAGCAGTTTCGTTTGTCTAATCATACTCAAAATAACCCTTTGCTGCATTGCTTTGTTCATCAAGTACAAGCACTTTCGCGTCTAATTTGCGAGTAAATATATCAACATACAGCAAAATGGTTGTATTAAGGAAAAGACACGCACTACATTCCAAAATAAAATGTAGGACAAAGTATTATCTTGTTTCTGAAATTGGGTCTTTCATCTTTTTATAGAACGGATGAAATATTATTTTGAGAATTATTTATTTGCCCCTTAGTGAGACCATTGTTCTTAATATTTTGCTCCAAAGTGTGTTAGAAAAAAAGAATTACTGAACAACAAACAAATTTTTTTTTTCAACCCACTTCATGGAGGAGTTTCTCAATTCGATTGCTTTTTTAATTTATTTTTTTATGTTTGATACCTCATAACTCCGTCATTTATGAAACGATTTGAAAAAATCTGATTTCATGTGAAAGGATATACTTCCCGAATTGGTTTGGTCCCAGATTGGTTTCGAATGAATTTCATAAGAATCGGTTCAGAAATTTGTTTTTTAAACCAAAAAAACTGAAAAAATATGTCATCCACTTGGATGAAACAAAATTTAGATAATTTCCTTTTTCTTACATGAAGTCGGTTATCTTTTTAGTTTTTAAAACGTAATTATTAACTTCATAATTATACATTCTATACTTTGGATGTTGATATATACCAGTATGTATTAGGTATATATAATGGTTTTATATATATCAGAAGAATAAAACGACTTTGAAAACACATTTGATCACAAGCTGATTGAGACTCCAAAGTTTCTGAGTCGATAAGTACGCACTTTAACTTTAAAATACAAACGCGAATTTCAATTTACAAAATTCAATGTCACATTCGTAAAAGTTTTATGATTTATCAGAAGAATATTTCAACTCAACTCAAGAGAAATGTTTAAGTCTAAATTTGCTAAGACTAATCTCGCTATGCAGCAAAGTTTTCAAATGTTATATCAATAGAATCAACTCGAAAGCAGGACAACTTAACGTGAGGTTAAGTCAACAGTTGCACAAACAATGTAATGGTAAAGCTTGAAACAAAGTAAAGACGTAGGCTTTAAGGGATGTTCCCGATAGAGACTGGATCTTACTACTGGTTTTAGTAAGATCAGTTAAAAAATAATGTAACTAATTAATATAATAAAATAATGTAAATAAAGTATATAACTATCTTATTTTTTATTTGACGACCTCTGTGGCTCAGTGGGCTAAGGTCCGGCTGACACGCAAAAGGTTGCGGGTTCGATTCCCACCGCGGGACAAATGTTTGTATGATCTGCAAGTATTTGTACAATATTATAAGTATATGCATTATATTGAATGTATTTACAAATAAAAAGTATTTAAGTATATCAGTCATGTGGTACCCATAACACAAGCTCTGCTTACTTTGGGGCCAGATGATGCTGTGTGAAATGTCCGGGATTATTATTATTATTATTTAACCTCCTACTGATCGTTCAATCTGTTACTTGTGCTATATTTTGAGAGACTGCTGTTATTTATTGTGTTATCCTTTTTGTTATTTATTTAATAATACAAATACACTAAATACAGTAAAATGCTGGGAAGATGACTTACCCAATGGATGACGTATAACGTCAATGGGAATCTGATTACTATAATAACAGTGCATACTAACTGTGTCACAATTTATAACATGGTTTCGTTTTTTTAGTTTTAGTAATAATATATCATAATATTGTTATTGTAGTGTAGCATGGAGTTTACAAAACTAAAAATCTGCTAATAAATAATCTGCTATTCATATTTTTTTATTTTATTTATTTACTCTTATAGTAAATACAGTGACAATAAGCACACTTAAATAATAAAGATTTCCATGATGGGTTTTCTGAGCTTTAAGCTAATATAAAATACAAATTGTATTAGTTTCGGGTAAGTTATGTCTCATTTGTGGATCAATTTAAACTTGCACATCATAATTTGAAATTGAGGTGCACTGAAGTGCCTGACGTCCCAGATAGTTTTAGTTTTGCAATTTAGTACTCATAAAGCATAAAAAAAACTGGTAAGCAGAGAATTCGCAAAGTAGGATAGAACAATCTTTTATGCTTCAAATATAATGCTTTTAGTAATGTTATGTTTTCCGGGAAACATAAACCTGAAGTTGTACCTATAAACGACACCCAACTAGTTTACTTAAAATGTAGACAACAATCAAATTATAGGCCTATTCACATTGAAGCTACTGTGCAACCGATTTTACAACCTCACTTTTCCATGAAATAACACGTAACACATAGTAACGCTCTGAAAAGAGCAACTTAGGGCCTTTGACGACAAACTGCACTCGAGGCTACAATCGATAGACAATGGATTGTTTGGCTTTTGTTCGCATATCGTAAAGCCTTCATCTTAGAAGTTCTTTGAGAACGTCTACATACTACTCACTGAAATGGTTTTGTACAGTCCTTGCAGTTTTGTTTTAGTTACGACGACTGACATTGTAGAGATCCAAAGCCAATTTATTCTTTAGCTACACTGTTTTTAACCGATTAAATGATTCTTGGCTTGTTTAAATAATTAAATAAATAAATGAAAATGCGTGAGTGTCGTGGAACACAGGGTTGGAACGAAGTTTCTATCGAAGTATGTTATTACTGATAAACGTATTATTTTATTGATTAATAAATACAAATGAATGAATTAAATGAAACGCAGTAATAACTACTGAATTGAAGGAATTTCCTACCATTCTGAAAATAAACATTTTATTGTAAATCATTCAATTCATGTAATTCATTCGCTCATCTAATTAATTAATTCTTGCCAACCTGTGGATAACCATCTACACTAAAGAAAGGGTCGTGACGGAAATTCGTGACGGAAAAATCTCACACTTTAATTCGCCTAGCCCCCCATCCGCCAAGTCCGTACCGCGCGATAAGAAATTTCGTTCCAATAATAAATAAAAACATTTAACACAACATCATCTGGTCCCAAAGTTCTGCTTACTTTGGGACCAGATGATGTTGTGCTTGTGTTATGGGTTGGTACCAATTAGAAACACAAAATATTATGTTCTTATAAAACTAGCTTTATAACTAAAACCTAGAGCATAAAGTTTTTGGATAACGTTGAAAAAGATGAATATATTAACAACATAATCCCAAAAGACCTCTACATCAGATGAATTCAGACCAATACCAATCATAGTTCAGTGAAGCGCGAGCTCAAACAATAACGCGGCTACACATCACTCTCCCCTTTGCCTGTATCTCTCTAGAGGACTAAAATTGCCTCATTTGCGACACCGATGCAATCCGTTTGAATTCGTCACAGCAACCCCCTAGATAAAGCACTTGGGATTAAAAGAAAATTAAACGTTCTGGGAGTGATGTCAATGCCAACGTAACAAAAACTTGGGCACTCTGTCTTGCTACTAAAACTACTCTATTTATTAGGCTATAGAGTTCAAATTAAGTATTTTGAGATGTGTTGGTATGGTGGTTATCTATCACCACAGACTATGAAACTGATTTCATCCCCTCAAGAATTATTCCACGTTTGGGGCGTTCCTTTGGTAACGGCTTTGTGCTGCTTAATTAAACTGCATTATACTGAAGCAGTGCAATTTGAGCGAAAATTGGCGGTGCCTACCTTCTTAGTTATTCCCATTCATATATTCCTGTCGTCGGAATTATAATGGTTTTTTGAGATGTCTTCTACTCTAAGGTATATTTTTTAACCGACTTCAAAAAAGGAGGAGGTTCTCAATCAAAGACTCGAAGACGCCTGAACCGATTTGGAAAATTATTTTTTGTTTCAACGGGTATAATTCCCAGGTACATTATATTTGAATTTTATCGAAATAGGTCGAGTGGTTTTTAAATATCAACTAATACCTATAAAATAATTGTATACATCGATGATATTTTCGTTAACTCTGAAACCTCGCTGTCTCATTGGAGCAGTGCGTTTAGTTGGACTACCCATTAATATAAACAAAATTAATCTACTCTCCTTACTAAAAAAAGTATATTCAATGAAGTCGGTTTTCTTTTTAGTTTTTAAAACGTAATTATTTGTTTTATAAGATGCTGGTACCGCTGTTACCAAGTTTTAATTTAATATAAAAGTTAGTTTCTATAAAAACTGAGTACTTAACACTAACAGAGCATAAAACTGTATGTTTAGTACTAGTATGTTTCTTCAAATTTATTAAATTTATTATTAGAAAGTGAACGACGGCACGTGACTGAAGAGTTTTTCAAGCACTACAGTAAACACACCGATAGACACACTCACTCTACAAATATTTGACTAACGAAACGGTGACTTTACTCTGTCGTCAATTAAGATTGTACAAGAAAGTCTTAGAATGATTTTGTAATAGAATGTACTAGAAAAGACCAAAGTTCAAAAAATAGGATAACAGTTTTAGTGTCTGTACGATATTGATATGGATTGTATAGATTTTGCGTATTTTATAATTATTAACCGACAAGATAAATAGTGTGACGTGTATGGTGCAAAGAAATCGCTTACCTTCCAACTCGTCTCAACATGGGTGTCAGACACTGTAAGGTTCAGTAATATCTAGCTCAATCTAGATATAACCTTCCCCTACGTCAAAAACTTACGAACGATGTCCAATTACAAAAACACGATAGGATGCATATATCACAAACAGTGGCGAGAATTTTTGTGTTCTATTAAGTACAAGTTATAACAAAAATCGATAGTGTCCGAATACGAAAAAATATATACGGCCATTCCGCGTGATGTGTAGAATTGACAATTGACCATCGACTAAGATTTTAACAAACAAATTGACTATAAACGAACATAAACACTTGACATTGGTAAAATTTACATTATTATTTCATATGCCATAAGCAAAGAAGAAGAAGTAATAGGTATGTGCCGGTACCTGCGACATTTTAGAAGGCTCGTGTCCAATTATTTCTTACATGAATGCTAAGGTGATATGAAAAATGACAAAGCTTTTTCCACTATCACTATCTAATAGAAAAATACCCGAGCTAATAATATGATTGACACTTCCCTCTTATACGTTTAGCTCAAACTATCCATGAAAGGCTACGTGAATAAGCGCTTCTCATATATTGATGTAACCTTTACTAAAGTATGATTGATAGTCGTCTATTGAATTGGGAGTTATCAGGATCACTATCTCCGTTGAGCTATTTGTTGGGATATTAGAAATTTTCTATCGTCTAGGGTTTTCGTGTGCTCGGAAAATTAAACGATGTATTAGGTGATCAACCCTTCTTAAATTTCCCAATAGGATTGTTTTACATTTTTATTGATGTTCATCTATTAAAATGAGATTTTATTGGCGTTGACTGATTAATAATCCGCTTTTAGATTCTAACAATGGATTGCTTTGGTCCAATTAATGATACGTGATCCTGTCAGAGACGATTTTCAATTAAAAAAAATTAAAAATACTAAAAAATACTACTAAATACTTTTTAAGCTCAACAAATTTTAATTGATTCATTGATTCTCATTCATTATTATTGATGCAATAACGCATATTTTATTATTAACCGACTTCAAAAAAGGTTCTCAATTCAGTTGTTTTTTTTCTCTAATTTTTTTTTGTTTCTTATAACTCCGTCATTTATGTACCATTTATTTGAAAAAATATTTTATCAAATAAAAAATTTTTTTCATGTGAATGAATATACTTCATGGCAAAAATATGTCATTCAAATAAACAAAATTTTGTAATTTTATATAAATGAAATCGGTTTTCTTTTTACATAACGTAATTATGAAGTTAAATATATAATCAAAAGAGGCATTTTTATATATTTGGTAAAGTCAACCCCTGAATTGAATTACATACCATACAAACATTTGGACAGAAGACATTAAAATAGTAGACGACACTCGCGACATTATCAACCACAAGTGATTGAAGCTGGTTGGAGGCTGTCAGAGAACACAATGTCAGGTTGACACAGTAACCAGCACGGCTCATTAGCTCTCTCCGAGATCGCAAATATTGGGTCTGCACTTCAAATCTGAACTTCAAACACTTCGTCGCTACGTGAAATCAGTTCGTATTTTCGATAATGTTTGTTCTGAGTCAGTTTGATTTCAGTATTTCAGATAATTCTTGGGTGAACCTAGACTGGATTGTCAGTCCTGACTTTTTTTTTTTACTTTTGACGTTTGCATTTATTTATGCGCAATACATCTACAAGGTAAAATAAAGCATTGTAGATATTTTATTTACAAACTCTAATAGCCTGTACCCAAGTCACCTTTCTTTAAAAAGCTTTTCTAGGGTTCTGAAACCATAAAAAATTAAATAAAAATAAAAAAGCCTGAAAAAATTATATGTAAATGTAATATAAAAAATGCAAGAAATAAATCCTTGCATTTTTTACACTTGTGACTTATTATTAGGATATATTATTATTAGGAAATTTAAAATTATTAGTTAAGTTAAATTATTGGTACAAAGTAATAAGTACTTAGTTATTATTATATATCTTATTTATTTATTTATTTTGCAAGAACCCTAGATTGTACTAGGCCTCCAAAGATGCCCATTTGTCTCTGTCTTGTGCTATTTGGCCTTAGATTGGGCAGGCTGTTATAATATCGTCTTCCCATCGTGTTAGATGTCTTCCTCTCACTCATTTGCCTCTAAACCCTTTTAAATTTATTATGTTCGTCTGTCTCTTTGTCTCTTCTTTAATCAGAGCTTTTGCTCGTATATTATAAATTTAAATCTTATTTTATTAAGTTTTGTAGGGATAATGTTATTACCTCAGCTTTAAAGTGGTCATTTTTGGTAGAGGTCCGTCTACCCCCAAGTTTATATACTAATAGTCAAATAAACTCAGGTTTTATGTAAATATTTATTAGTTCGTGATCAAAACGTCTAAAGATACATAGGAAAACACCCAGACCAGAGAAATACTTGAAATCATACAAACATATGTCCCACAGCGGGAATCGAACCCGCAACCTTCTGCGTCTCAGGCAGGCCTATGCCCACAACGCCACAGAGGTTCTTAAATACTAATCATAATGATATTAGTAATTAAGGTTAATGTAAAATACCACAACAGACTTGGATATAAAAAGTCATCTGGCCACCATAATACATGTTCGTCTGTCTGCCTGTCTGTCCTTTAAACATAGTTTTTACTGGCAGACTATAAATTTAATCTTTTTTTTAAACTATTTTTTGTTTATTTAAGTTTTGTTTAATAAGCTTTAAAGAGGCAATTTTTGGTAGGGGTTGGTGTACTCCCAAATTTTAAATAGTCAAATAAACTTAGTTTAATTAATATATGATTTTTTCGTGATCAAAACGTCTACCAAAAGATTAATTAAATTAATTATTATAATTTAAAAATAGGGCTTCCAAGAACCTTGACTATTATCTGATTCAACCTAAATACTTGTGTAAAACCTTGTGAAAAAACTCGTATATTTACCTGATTAATACCCACATCCTAACGGTAATTACTTCATTTCTTAGTATCTCTTTACATTAGCTACTTAGTTAATAAATTACTTGCGAATAACATTAAGATAAGCATATGAAAAAACATGAATCATGAATCATAAAGACCTTCTGTGGGTTGAATAAAGTTTTTTAAATAGCTAGCTCACTGCAGAATGAAAAGTTTGAATGCCATAAAAAAAAATGTTGGACTTTGCACACAGCATCAACTAGCCCCAAAGTAAGCAGAGCTTATGTTATGGGAAGAATATTTTATTTAAATACATACATACATATTATACATAGGAAAAACTTATACCGAGACCTGGCAGAAATAGAACCCGAAAACTTCAACATCTCAAGCGGGACTTCGCTCACTGCGCCACAGATATTTATTATTAAAATTTATTAAGATTATATAATTATGATGTATATATTGTTTTCCTCCTCTTTGTGTCGTTTTCCTCATTGCTGAGGGTCGTGACCTCCACGAATCATTCCTTGGACGATCGCTTTCCACTTGCTTCGGTCTTCGGCAGTGTGTAGGATTTCGTGGACGTTCATGTTCATGGTGTCCCGGATCTGGTCTGTCCACCGCATCGGACTCCTTCCCTTTGATTATCTTCCCTGTATCTTTCCTGACAACAGGAGTTTTTCTAGGCTGTCGTTCTTCCTTCTGGCCATGTGCCTCAAGAAGTCAAAGAAGTTATAAATAATGTTAATAAAACAATTATTTCATAATGTCTATAAAAATACACAGCCGATGGAATTGCTTAATTCAGGACCACTTCAAGAAAGACAGTCTTTAAGCTACGCTTTAGGAAATGCCTACTTCAGGTCCCAACAGTGAACTATCGAAGTTATATGAGCTAGCTGCTTTATCTGTTTCCCAAACTATGGATCTAATCCACGTTTTATCTCGACACAGAAACATTTCTAACAAAAACCACTTGGTATATTTTCATTTGAGTCTAATGTTTGATAAACTTTATCTTAACGGCTATATAATATGACTAACAAAGTTATGGTGGATTTATTAAAGTCTTTATCGGTAACAAAACACTCCTTTTACCGTTTTTAAGTTGCCGTTTTATTATTTGGGCGGTAATTTGGTTTATCGTTGTATCTACAAAGCCTTTTTTGTTACGGTAATTTTAGGGTCTACATCTAATGGCTGGTAAAAGCATATTTTTGAGCGATGATTTGAATATGATTAGGCTTAAGCAATAACAAGTAAAGAGTTTTCTCAGACGTAGAGTCAAACACCATATTTAGTTATGGTTCAGTTGAAACGGCACTCGCGCTATCTTAATACCACAAAGTTTACTCTACTAGCATTGCCTATGTATAACAGAGCTAAAACCTGTGGTTTGAGTCAAAAAGTTACATCAAGTGATGATAGTTAATCCACCAGAAGAGATGCAGAAGATTGCAGGTTCGATTATCGCCGCAGGACAAATGTAGGTATTGATTTGGATTTGAAAATATGGTCTCGGGTCAGGGTGATTTTATATGTGTAATATTACTATGTCAAGAAAGTACCGGGAAACGATCAATAATACACAATATGTTAGTTATTCATCCAAATTTATATTATCGCCTTCGAAGTATGCTCCTTCAGAAACGATACATTTACGTCAACGAATAATCCAATTATCAAAACATTTTTAAACGCTTTTTCCTGAATTGCAGTTCTCGTCGCGAATTCTCCTTTCTCGTCTACCGAATGAAAACGGGTGCACGAAGTCAGTTTAGGAAAACGAAAGAAGTCGGCTGAAGCCATATCTTGGGAATAATGTTGTTGCTCGATGGTATTTGTTGAGTTTTTGGTCAAAAATTCGTTCACAATGATGGCTTTGTGTGAAAGTGCATTATCGTGGTGCAATATATAAGACTTTTCTTTCCACAAATTTGGCCATTGTAGTCGAATTTGCTCTCTTAAACGCCGCATTACGCTCAAATAATATTCTTTACCGTTTGACCTTTCGGCAAGAATACAGAGTGCACAAAACCGCGATAGTAAAAAAAAACAGTAATGTCTTTGACTTTTCATCGTCTTTGTCATGGTTTTTTCGGTTTCGGTTCAGTTGGAAGGTGCCACTCCGAAGCTTGTTGACTAGTTTGCATTTTAAACTCGTAAACCCACGTCTCGTTACCAGTAACAATGCATTTTATGAATGTTGGGTCGGAATTGACTCGTTCTAGCATGTCCTCAGCGACTCTTATGCGATTGAGTTTTAGGAGAAAATTTAGGTATTTTGGGACTAGCCGAGCGGCAACACGTTTCATACCCAAGTCATTATTTAAAATGGTACAAATCGACTCGTGAGATACAAAAAAATCAGCTATCTCTCTCAATCTTTAATGAGGAAAGTATCTAAGTAGTATATCAGTCACGTAGTACCCATAACACAAGCTCTGCTTACTTTGGGGCCAGCTGATGCTGTGTGAATTGTCCGGCATTATTATTAATATTATTTCCAAAAATACATACTGGCATTAGTTAGTTTCTTTTTATAAATATCTCAATCGGTCTCGGTGTTTTATTTTGTATTTTTATCGTACCTAAAATGTTATTGCTTATTGTAATCCAATGTGGCTATCAAAGTATTCTATTTGCATTTAAAACGTGATTCAGCGACATGTTTGAAATGTAAGGTTGCGCGTTGCGTTGCGACAGAAGTATCCCATGTTTACGACTTCTGCGGTCACTTTTATGTGACACTATTTTTATTGCTATTAACGCTATTTTATTATCATTGTGATATATATTTATTTCCACGCGGAACCCACGTATGATGCTGTAAACATGTTTTAATACTCTTGTTCTAAACTTTATTTACTGCAAAGTGTCTTTAAAGATATTGAGTTTATCTCGTGATCATGGTGCATGCAACTGTGCCGAAATATTGGCAAGCAGAAAAAGTCAAATGTTATGCTAAATATTTAAGTGATAAGTATGCATGGCCTCATGTTGCTCTGCCCTCAGATAGTTAACTGAGATATTAAAAATGTATAAACTCTATTGTATTAGTTTTTCGTAGTTAAGGTTGTTATAAGATGGGTCATTCAAAAATGCGCTAGGAGTAGGACGAGTTTCTTGCTAGTTGTTCTCGGGCTTAGGTTAGGAGGAATTGACACCTTAATTCACCTAGTATGTAAGACGTTTCAAAGCGATCCTTGTATTGCATTATATTAAATTAAATATCTTTTGACTTTTACTTCAAAATTATGTTCAAATCCATGATAGTTTTAAAAGTTGTATCGTAAAGGATTATTATGCTTGCATTTCCTAATAACACAACAGTGAATAAATAATTTAAAAAATGTACAGGATAATATAAAATAATATAAAACAGATGAGCTGTCTAAAGACCACTCAAAACGTGCTATAGATAGCTCAACTGATCCAGTTCAGACGGCATCCCCAATACACAGGCGCGGCATTGCCACGTTGAATGGCAATGTTAATATGATCAGACAGCATCCAGGAGCCAGCTCTTGGATCACGCGATGTTTCTACCAGACGCCGAAAAATAAATAAATTCATTCGGTTTTCATCCTGTTCTTCTTCTCCTTATCGTGTCACTGGTTATTTCGAACCAGTATGTCTTAGAGTACTAGATCACCCTCTAGGTTCATCTAGGTTTTTTTGAAAAAAACGTTTATGCAAATTTTCTGACCTTAAAAACAATGAAAAGCTACTGCACTTTAATTTTAGCGCAACGTACTAAAAAACTCCAGTAGCCGCTATTAAAAAGTATGTGTGACTAAATTTCAATAAATAAATAACCCCGGACATTTCACACATCATATGGCCCCAAAGTAAGCAGATCTTGTGTTATGGAAAACCACATGACTAATATACAACATTAATACTTTTTTCGTAAATACATATATTATTAAGCAGTAACTGGATGACCGAGCTTTGCTCGGTATAAAACACGGATAAAACGACGTTTTCTAAAAATGAAACCTAGCTAGATCGATTTATCGCCCCCGAAACCTCCATACAAAATTTCAGGAAAATCTTTGGAGCCGTTTCCAAGATTCAGATTATATATATACAAGAATTGCTCGTTTAAAGGTATTAGATAGAAATACCCAGGCCCGAAAAAATTACTTGCAGATCATTCAAATATTTGTTCCGAAGCGGGAATCGAACCCGCAACCTTTTGCGTCACAACCGGGTCTTGGCCCACTGCGCCACAGAGGCCGTTAATAATATGTAAAAATGTAACAGTACCAATAGTTATGTAATTATTTTCGGTGACCTCATCTTGCATGTCTCGTAAAAGTACAAGACTGATATAATGCCTATAGATTTTTGAGGCGATAATAAAAACCGCAAAACGCGTTCCGAACGCTTCTTAGTCACACTTCTGACTTAAACCCGATTTCTATTAAATACAATCATCCGTTAGTACTTCTCTATGAAAATCAGAACGGACCGTGTCTTTTCTCATAGTAAAAACAACTGACGGTTACTACTGACGAATGTTTGCATATTATAAGAACATGACATTGATAAATGGGTTTGCGGTGAGTCGTAAGACCCGTATCTAGCCAGCTATTGTTACCCTTTTTGTGGTTGATTCTCCGCTAATTTTATTGACTCTGTGAACGGAATTCGGCGAATTGATTTTTTATCACTCGGTCTAGATTCGGATCTTCTTTTGCTACATCACAAAGCTATTTGAACTAGAATCCGTTTTGATGTTATTGTTCTACTAAGGTAGGTACCTATTTTTCTATTACCATCGAAATTTTGGCTAGTTGGAAAGATCAATAATTATGAGTAGGACAAAGATAATATTTTTCTTCATAATTTTTGATCCTGGGATTTTATGTCTTTAATATTTTTGTTTGAACTGATAGTTATCAAAAATAATTCTGTTTATTCAAAGAATCCAAGTTCTATACTGGAATTTGTAACTATTAAATGTTGCCAGCGGCTTTTCACACTTACTACCTGTATAAAAAGTAGCCTATATCCGTCACCAAGGTATAATATATCTGCTTACCAAATTTCATCAAGAACCATTCAGCCGTTTAGGCTTAAAAAGGTAACATACAGGCAGACAGATAGACCGACAGACAGGCATAGAGACACTTTCGAATAGTTCCTCTTAATATCGTGGCATTATAATTATTCAAAACAGTGTGGGAAAGGATTAATGTGGGCCTCACAGGCTCATTTTGTGCACTTTGCACATATCTTCGAACGTTTTAGGTACTACATGCCAGCTTCCTCGCAATGTTTATCTTCACCTTTTGAGAGAACTGGTATAGCACACGTTCATTTTTCGATCAGAAAAATCCATTGGTGCCTCCAAAAGCCTGGATTCAAACCTACGAGCTTAGGATCACCATTGCTCTCAGACTTTGGAATTAATACATTAGTATGTATATGGACGTGTTTTTGATTTCGATACTAATACAAGCTCTGCTTACTCTAGGGCCCGAAGATGCTGTGTGAAATAACCCGCATTAATTGCTAAGAAAACATGTCACACTTTTATTTGGCCTAATCTTCGGCCAAATACCCGTTATTGTTATGCTCTTTTTTGGATATAAATCCAATAATCTTATAACACATCTTTTGCAGAGGGATTCTTTTAGATTAGCGGGTGGTCTGATAACCCCGGGCAAACATTTTGGTTTCGACCAATTATTTTTATAGACCCCATACAGACTAACAAGCTTACATATTTATAACGAAACAAATGCAATAAATCTACATTGAAACCTTAATAATACAGTAAATGATTTTGTTTTATTATCCACCGGCGTTGAAAGTTTGAATTTTATAAATATTTTGTGTTAGTTGAGGAGCTTGCGAGGATAATGATCACGTTACGTGCGTTATGATTTATAAATTTATATAAGCTACAATATTATAAATAAATAGCTATATACACAAGTCAAAGTACCTAATAAACTTTTAATAACTCATTCTTTGACAACCTCTGTGGTGCAGTGGGCTAAGGTCTGGGACAAATGTTTGTATGATCTGCAAGTATTTGTCTCAGGTCTGGGTGTTTCTATGTATAATATGTACTTATGTATTTTCAAAAAAAAAAAAATATTTATTCTCTCAGTCATGTAGTACCCTAAAACACAAGCTCTGCATACTTTGGACCCAGATGATGCTTTGTCAAATATCCGGCATTATTTATTTATTTTAATGTATTTTGAAGTTTACTGTAATATTTAAGATTACCTAATAAATAAATAAATAATGCCGGAGATTTGACACAGCATCATTTGGCCCCAAAGAATGCAGAGCTTGTGTTATGGGTTCAATGATTGATATACCTACTACCTATTTATTCAGTCTTGTTTTTTAATGATACATATTATACATAGAAACACCCGAGACAAATACTTGCAGATCATACAAATATGTGTCTAGAAGATTTGTTTTCTATAATATTCTGTAAGAAATACATAATGGCTTCTGCACTAGAAAAAGAGCTATAAATTTCATGTTGTTGTATAAATGATTAGTTTATTGAAGCAGGTTTTATGGAATTTGATTGCTTCGTAATTTTGATGAGAGGTAAAGGGTCAAAACGAAATGCTCCGTTTAGAGGGTCGTAAAAAGTTAAATGGTTTGTACATAACATTTTATGCTGTTTGTAAGTAGACAAATTCAGTCACAATAATATAAAAACTAATTTCTGCTTACGACTTCTCACGAGTACATTCATGGAATGTTGCCTATATTCTTCCTCAATATACCATCCCTTACTAAATTATATCATAATTTTTATAGCCATTTTAGGAAAACGTTATATCAAAACAAACCAATAGAGACTCCTAAGAAAATATGTGTATGGATATGGATGTTAGAATCCATGCAACGTAATATTTGTCATTATATTCGGCTCGTTGCATTAAAGATACAAACTGATATATCAATGTTTATTTAAATCTTTACAAGAAAACTTTTAAGGTTGTGATAAGACAATTATTTATACGCTGACCGGTGGCGCCATCTCTGATCTAGCAGTTGCACTGCATGCACGCACGAGACAGTGCACTTGTACCAAACCAACATAGCTTCGAACAAAATTCTGATTGGAATGGAATTTTTAAATCTCATGGAAGCTCATGGAAATGACATGAAAATTTAATGAGTCTATCAAGCAAGACTTGTTGGTATTTAAAAGACTAATGTTTTTATCTAAATACAAATAATATACAAACCTATCACAAGTATATATAGGTACCTAAAATGTTTTCATATGAATTGTGTCCAAATCTGGTGATGGAGATAATGAGTGCTTGAGTGCTTTTGGGATACGAGTTGTCTTATGCTAATTCACATTCCAGGCTTTAAAATTTAAGAATACCTATTTTGCGAAATAGAAAGAAATGGTAAAGATATAAAATATTATATTAACCATTTAGAACGTAACATCATCGCGGATAATAAAATTCTAACTAGCCCATCCGGACCAATAAGAAATTAAAAAATACAATACTTCACAGACTGAAACTGCACATTAATATCATCCGAAACGTTCCAAGTACGTGAGAAGTGAGCGAAGTTTGGATTAAATTAACTTAAATAGCACCGAAGTGACCCAAAGAATAATTTAACCGTGGCTCTCTGCTGCTAATGAAGAGTAGTGCCCTCCAGACGCCTGTTTGCTTCGAACTTACCCCATTAAGATATTACAACCTTGGGTCCGCTATTGCTGGAATGCTAAGAAGCTGGGAATGGAGAAGTTCATTGAGATTACGACGTTCTTGTTCTCTTTGATGATGTCATCGTCCTAAAATTTCAAACAATTTAACTAATAAGAAAGGTGGTCCTAAATTTAGCTTTGGACTATTTCTATTACAAGAAGCTACTGTTATACATCTGATAAAATTGTCGAAACAAACAATTATTTTACTCTAAACAATCGTAAATTCCATACACTATCTATGTTTTACAGTGTTGCCGTATAATAAATCAGTGGGTTTATCAGGCAGATAGAAAATAATTAGAAGTCTCTTAATTATTCCGCTATTGATGTAAAGTATCCAGATAAAGCTCCAATTTAGTTGGATTTATAGACCGTTTCTGTGATAATAACTGGTTTGTAATGATTTCATCAGTTCAGACGGGAAATCTACATAAATTCTAAGAAATCATCATTTATACTGACTTCCTGCTTTGATTGTGATTTGTTTGATTTGTTTGATTGGAACATGTAAAAA
Source organism: Lampropteryx suffumata (assembly GCA_948098915.1). Classification (NCBI taxonomy): domain Eukaryota; kingdom Metazoa; phylum Arthropoda; class Insecta; order Lepidoptera; family Geometridae; genus Lampropteryx; species Lampropteryx suffumata. Next base: position 13,080,370 of record OX402557.1, on the reverse strand, counting down.
CAATACGGTGTTTTAACGCACGGTTGTATTCTTCTCATAATGTCACTTGTATTTCAAACCAGTCTTGTGAAAAGATTTAAGTAATAAAAAAAGAAAATATTTTTTTTCTTTCATCGTTCGACGGTACTCACGGAAAACTATCAGTATTCCTGGCTAATCGTATATACTTACATCATACCTACGCGTCTCTGATGAAGTGCTTCCGGAATGTTCGTATGTGATCATAAAATAAGGAAAAATCTATAAAAAAATGAAAATTTAAACCATCTTTGAATCCACTTGAACACACAAAAAATCATCAAAATCGGTCGAGCCGTTATGGAGAGGTTTAATTACAAACACTCGCACAAAATATGTATATATAAAACGATAATGGATCTTGTTATTGCTCATAAACTGATAAACATAAATAATATAAAAATACTGATACAGGAATTAACGTTAAGGTAAATTAGACTATAGTCAACGTTTTCATAATGAGAAAATAATTAAAACTCCCATCTTTTGAATAATTTGTCCACCTTAAAACTTAATTTGCAATCTAATTAACAATGCATAATATTAAAACTTAAGACAAACATTGTCAGAATACATAATTATCTTTATTATACAAAAGCTTCTTATACGCAGAGATTTATTGGGCATTTACTTTAGGATATTATGATAAACATTAATAAATGGTTGAAAAAAAAATATTCTCCTTTATCATTACATAGTATAAAACAAAGTCGCCCCCCGCTGTCTGACTGTCCCGTTGTATGCTTAGATCTTTAAAACTATGCAACGGATTTTGATGCTGTTTTTTTTAATAGATAGAGTAATTCAAGTCAAGAGAAAGGTTTATATATAAAACATGCCTAATATAGTAGAGAAACACTGAAAATTTTAGATGTAGAATCTTATGTGATGTTGTAAAAAACACATTTTTTGCGCTTACATTGTAAAGGCCGGCTGAACCCTACGAGATAGATCAAAATAATGTACTACAGTATTGTACACCCTCAAAAGGTCAACAAAAAAGTCCGCGATAGTATATGGCTATCTCTTAGGGATAACCATTCTGTAGTATAATTAGTATCAGCATTGTACCCGTGCGAAGCCGGGGCGGGTCGCTAGTGTTAATAATAAAAGTCTTTAATGGCTCGTGCTTACCTCGGACAAAGGATTTGTATAGCTATTCAACGAGATAACGTTTCTAGCCGTTTGGGCACATTAAATGAATTCTGTTTTTTATCTATAAGTAATATTATTCTGTACATTTCAGAAACTCTTAATAATATATATATATAATACAAAGTCGTGTTAGTTACACTATTTATAACTCGAGAACGGTTGGACCGATTTTAATGATTTTTGATTTGTTGGATTTGTCTCCGCACCGAAAACCCGAATAACTATTAAAACATTAATAAAAGCAAAATTCAAAAATTGCGTGGGCTGCAAAACAAACGGGACATCTAGTTATTTATTAAAAAACTATTAGAATGAAAGAAAATGTTTACTTGACACACACAAAAAAAAGTACATACAAAAAAATAAATGGTTACTTAGTGTACAATGTGGCCCTACGGATTTTTATTCGCCATCCGGTTTATTCAGACGCGAGCCGCGTATTTTTCACTAACCGCGGTTTTTTTCCGCCGTCCTTCGAAATTTAAGCCGTTGATAAATGAGAAAACCTGTCAGAGGGGATATTTCCGCTATTACGTGTACCTACGTCTAATTATACTCGTATGTTCCACAGAAAAGCGCAATGTCAATGTTAGGTAAAATGTCAAAACGGGATATGCACAAGTCTAAAAGTGGCTTTACAGCAAAAGGGTCAAGTCCACTTCCTACCCGTAATAAGAGGCTTTCTCATTTAGGCTGAAGAGTCTTGGTCCTCTTGATCTTCAAATCAGTGTAATGTTTCAAAGGGATCCAGTGCAGTGATCTGATATGTTTGAGGGCTAGGGCCTACATTCCTGAGACAGATCTTGAAAGCACTTGCGTGTTTGAGACCTTTGTTGATTACGTGACCTACCCTGAAAGATGGAGTGTTAAGTGGAAATAAATATTTCGGGAAAATACGGAAAAATAATGAGTTTCAGAAAATAGTATGAACTCTTGTCTCTTGGCCTTCAAATGTTTTATAAAAGCTTACATATCATGTATTAAACTGCCTGCAAAGGTACACTTTTCACACAATCTGATCTGAAAATTATACAGGCTTCAATGAAGAGGTCATCGGTATACCGACGCACGTCCAAACGTGTCACGAAATGACGTACTGCATAAATTAACGCGATTACCCACCGTGATTGGCGGCTAATGGCAGAGCTGTTTGAACTGTCCCCGACCTGGACATTTTAGTATAGAAGAGAGCGATGACTTTACTACAAAATATGTTTAAGTTCTTCACGGTTGTCTTAATATATGTAACACAACTTATCGAAAACTTGCGCAGCTCAAAATTAAAAAAAACCGACGTGTGATTTACTCCTCCTATAGTTAGTGTGCTTCCAGAATATTGACGTAAGTTTATGATCACTATCTTTCAGTCTATGTTGACCCGCCTGGACATTTGCTTTTGTAATTAAAAGTACATAGTTGGATGAGGGCGGTGGTTGCGTGGAACTGTGATTAACTTAATGAATTAGGAGTGCTGACGATTTTCCGGCGATTGGTGAATTTCATGACTAAAATGTACATAAATAGATAAGTGTTTAATGTTAAAAATAAATAAAGTCATACTCGGGAGTAATCAAAGAATAACGTTTTAGCAAAAACTCATAAAAACATGTGAATAAAAAAATTGCAATTGTAAAACCAATATATCTTACAAAGATTTTCTCAGTTGTTCCTTTATTATTTGAATAACAAACAAAGGAAGAAAACGTATAATAATAAAGCTTTACGAGTTAAGGCTCAAGTTACAAAATTCAATTTCTCCAACAGTTGCTCGTCACGGTCCTGCAAATGTTTATATTTAACGCGTTTAAAATAACGACGTTTAATGTTTATATCCACAGCAATGCGAGCAGATTTACAATTATATTTTTAAAATATTGAAGCAATTTTATTAATCTATTTTCATTTAAACAATATGGTGCCACTGAAAAATGTTTATTCATTTTGTTAAACTTTTTGGTTTCACGATATTCGTACAGCTGGCAAAAACTTTGCTCTGCTAGACTTGTTCAATGCGCGGTAGCTATAAATAATTAGTGGTAATAGAGATATTTGAACCTTGTGCTAAAAGTAGTCCGTAACTAATATTAATTTTCCGAAGGAAACATCTATCAATAACCAATTATTATCAAGTTTTCGAAGAAGCTCATGACAAACTCAAAGATGACTCGAAGCAAACTGAGCCAAGTACTGATTAATTGTACACAGACAGGCAATGTATTGGAAGATCAAATGGTGTTTTAGTTGGAGCGAGGGAATTGTGGATGAAGCCTGTTAGGGCTTTTGCATAATGGTTGAATAATTGAACTTGCTATAAAGGTCTGTTCAAAAGAGTACCTAAGTTTCTAAAACAAGGCTTAAGATGACGATGCCTTAGTTTTGGAATCTTTATAGTTTATGTCTTCTGACGACCCTTATATCATCATGCTTCTTTCAGGGTAGAGATAGAATAGAATAGAATAGAAAATATTTATTAAACGTCACATATACAGTGCGAGTATAATATAAACTAGTCTATGTACAGATTATGATAGAGTTCAACGTAAACGACGACGTAAACAGTTTTGTGATATATTTGACGAAGTTTATTTTGTACAATCTGATAATATACATTTGGGTTTGTCAAAATTTGAACAATTCTATTTTTTTGTGCAAGGTTTTCCCTAATCATAGGACTCCAAAGATTTATTTGCAAAACAGTGCATGTGAAGGAATCTTTGGTAGGCACATATCCTGTTTCGGAGTCAGTCTCCACCAACTTATCATGTTCTAAATAAATACAAACACGGCTAACGAAGTGCTGAAGGAAAGTTAAAAGCGTCTGGTGGGGAAGGAGTGAGCCCTTACTATCGTTTTTAAATCGAAGACGTAGAATTGGGTGATTCTAAATTCCGCATAATGTGATTTGCTTACGAGTTCTTCTATGGTTCTGATGAATTCTAACATAAACCTAATAATTGGTCTTCATTTAAAGTTACAACTTTGATCTGCCATTTAAATGCAAGGTGATATTTATTATATTTAAAATCAAAAAAGTTTTTTTCGAAATTCCTTTTGTTTATTCGACAAATAGTCAATTTCTTATTAGAACTTAGAACTATTTTTCGAAGTTACCAACTATTTTACAGAGTAACTGTATTTTTATTTTTAATAGGAACTACTTCAAAAAACATTGGTGTAAAATGTAAAAACTTTTTAATGAGCTTTCTTTCGAGAATTAATGGTACGCGCTCTGAATTTATTAATGTTAACGAAGCGCTCGCCACTCTATTAAATCATATCTGACCGAGCGGCTAAAAATATTACTTGTGGCGACAAATAGCTATATTTAGGCTAAGTTTCCAATTTCTTTAACATATTCGATATTGGGGAGTTGATTAGAATACAATTATACAATAATATAAAATACATGTGAAACAGTTGAGCTATCTAATGACCACTTAAAACTATCTATTGATCCAGATCCCTGTCAGAGGATGATTAGATTTAGTTTAATTTGGTTATTATTTTCTAATATTTGTGTCAAGTTTATAAATATCCAAGTCAAGTTATAATACCAACATGAAAATACATAAATGAGAATACCTATATTATTATTAATAGTTAAATGTAAAACAAACTTATTCAAAATTCAGCCTCTCATTACGTTACAGTAATGAGTTTGTTAAAACAATCCGAATTCATTAGCCTTCATGTCGTGTACAAATGACAAATTTATTTCTGTTTCCCAAACTTTCGACGAAATGCTTATAGTGATTTCATTAAAATTTCTAACTGAACAAATGATTTATAATGTAATTTGTATTATGACATCATATCTTGTTTAAATCACGTGCTTTATCACTTTAGTGACATCAAGTGCTTTGTTTTTAGTTCAGTGACCTCACGACGATGTAGGTAGAACTAATTGAACACGGCTTGAGTTTCATGATCATGTTTAACAAGAGTGACAATACCAAGATGCTACTTAGCATGCTGATTGTTCTCAGGAATCTTAAGGTCAAATGATTTAACTCTTTCACGTACTTTTTTCTTGTTTATTTTATCAGCACTCGACCTCTATCGAAAACAAGAATTCAAAAGTTTACGTAAGCCTCCATCGACTTCACAGTGACCTATATTTTGGGTTATTTCCATCATTGTTATTGAAAACATGGTTTTCAAGAATTATTCTCAAAGCTCCCATGTGATCTACGTTATATTTCTGAAGTGCCTTAATAACAGCCATTGTTATTCAGCCTTGGCATAAATCAGAGTAGCATAACAAACAGTATTCCGAATTTCTCAACCTTATTTATTTATCTTCATTGTATAAGATCATCTTCTAAAGTAGCGATACTTGACGACTTGGATTTGCTATTATATTGCTCGTTAGTGCATCAATTGACAGTTATTGAACATAGTAGTTGTCACGACTTCTTTTTTGGATGGTTCATTTAGTTTCATAATGGAGGTTGTTATGTTGATTCAGTATCTTGCGTTGCGTGTGTCAACTACTGAACTTTGTTATGATTAATTTAGCCTTGTAACAGTTTGAAAATGTTTGTGTATCGAAAGGTATCAATCACCGCATTCATTTTTTGTTGCTTTAAACTGAATTGCATCATTTGCTATATCCGTTACTATCTCAACAAATTTAAAAGTTTCTCTTATCAACGCTGACAGATATAAAGATACTATCTTAAAGTTTCGGTTTACTGCTTAATTAATGTTTACTATGGCATAAAATGTCGACGTTTTTGACAATCGAGAGATACGGCAAATCTGTGATGGTGTAATGCCCTAAACGGAACTGGTATATCGAAAACATAATCATACGAGTTATAAATTTAACAGCCTCATTTCTTACTAATAAAACCAACAATAAACTTTCGTGGTGTCTCACGCACGAGTTTTGAATCAATGAGCTGAATCAGCTACAATTGAATTCATAGATTTGACGGCACCGTGGAGAATCGGTCAGATTATGGTCATACCTATCCGTTTTGAGAGTGACTGCGAGTTTGTGTGATAAAGTTGTGACTTATAGATCAAATACCTGTTATATGTCCGAATATATTATGATGTAAGTATATACATATAGGAGTAATTTTGTTAACATTAAATATTAATATTAATTTTATGATTGTTACAAATTCTCATAAAATATCATAATATATATTTAAGGGAGTGAATACACTACATTAAATGCTGAACTAGCCTATCTTATATTTACGTTAAATAAAACGAAACTAACGGAATAGTCCAATAAAAACAGTATTTTAAAGCAGTTAGTCAGATGCTTGGGCGGCGCGTGGCCCAAGCTCGTCTCGTTTGGTGGTAACCGCAGAATTATGCGCTTGAGCGCCTTGTAATGAGACACGGGTGGCAATGCTGGACTAAAAAGAACATACATTCTCATGTCAATATTTAAAAGGTGGAAAGAAAAACTCTGAAGTCGAGTCGCTCTCTCCCTATGGTTCTTGCAGTCTCCAAACTGACGTTCTACTTTCTGGATTTTATCAAATTTGAAAAGCTGTACAATAAATATAGTAAATATGACAATATAGTAAATAGTAAACATGATCAACCACACTGATTATCTTTTTGGTCGTTTTGATCGGACTAAACACATTGGAAATCAATGAAATTTACTCCTTGGGCAATTTATTTTTAATCAGGTGGTACTGAAGTTTATTATGGTCAACCTACAAAATGGGCGCAGAGAAACGGTGGAGATCAAAAACAGTGACCGCAAATGAGTTTCAAAATCACTTGGGAAGGGTAAACTTTTCTTTGAACAGTGATTATCGCAAATTGTGTAACGGATGCTGCGATCTCGTTCCGCAAATATCATTATAATTGAAGTGAACTTGAGCTCAATCATATTATAATCTTTGTGATCGTAAAGAAAACAATCCTTATGTAGAAACTGTGCAGCCTGGACGCAGAAGATCATTTTGAATGTGCGATAGTTTACTAAAATCACTTCGTTATACTTTTCACTATTTTATTAAACCTTCAACAACTTATTAGTTAACAACTGGTGTCTTCGCTGTTTTGGCATCTCAAAACAAAATTACAAGCGTAAGATGAAGGCGTCATTATTGGATTTCAAATTCGCAAAATCAAAGCACTTCACTGATTTTGGACCCCTGCCGACACAAAAGGGCAACACAAGTGTCGAACCGAGAAATATTTAGGAAAAGTGAAATGTATTAGACTCAGCGGGGGGCTGTGTCACACGATCTGGACGGCTACCGTTCACGCAATTCCATCAGGCTGGTCATTTGAAGCGGCGGCTATCGGGTTTCGTACTCGATAGATTTAACACGACGTTGACTGGTTCGGAAAGTTGGTCCCTAACACTAGTTTGAATGATTATGTAGTCCTAGTACGTCAGTTGCAAAATATTAACATGTGCAATGATAGTAATGATTAAATAAACGTGGGTTAAAACCATTAAAATATGAGAGATTGAAAATCTTCATATATTTGCTTATCTTTTGAAACTATCATGGTTTTGAACATAATTTTCACTCAAAACGGGATATTTTCCAATGATTACGTGAGTTTATTAAATATCGGGAAGGAGTAAAACTCACATATCGTGAAAAACCCGTTTTTAATGGAAATTAGATTTGCTTAGTTCCAAAACCTGGTGCTAAACTGTCGGATTTGGTACAACAATGTTGTGAGTGTGTGAGATCCTTTCACTTTTATGAAAAAATAACCGAAACTTCCACAAAAATCATCACTTGTATTCGTGTAAGTCGTCTATATTCGTGTAACAGTGTCTTATTAGATACTCGTAAAATAATGTGGAGTCAAGGCCTGATCGTTTTTTTTTGCAGTCAGTCATAAAGCCTTGTGACCGCAGGCTCTATTTACCCTCGTTTCCTCCTGTTAATGACGTCATAAAAAATAAAACCAACCGCTTAGACCTCTCTACTAGAAAAACTGCGTTCCTTAGTGCATTGACGGGGAAAATAACGTCTGCACATTTATTAAAAAAATGTTTTTCCCATCTTGTTCAGGGATTTTTTTTAAACAACATCAAAAGGGAGACTTTAAACTAAGCATAATATGACTTCTTAATTTTCAAGCTCGAGCGATCTCTTTGTACGTTTTGTTTTTAATTTAACTTGTGTGCTTTAGGTTTTAAAATTAAAAACTCGGGTTTTCAAATATTTTTAATCTAAATAACACTGTTGTGAATTGCACTAGGTCTTCCTGAATTTTGTTTTGTTATTAAAACTTTCTGAATCTTATTTCGTTTCTACCTTTGCTATTAAATAACAAAATATTCTAACCAAAAAGAAAAAAATAGGACAAAACAGGACTCGTTCGATGTTTCATTTAAAAGAGTAGCCGTTAATCACAATTTACGGCATATTGAGTCCAAGGAAATAGGTTTTGGGCTCTAAGCTTCCAAAATATATCAAGTTTAAGATATAAATTAAATTAAAATGAGAATAAGTCCAATTTTATGGACACATTTTTGACTACGAGTGAACTCGATTCTGATAAGCTCCTGTTTTCTCATAATGACTTACAAGAAAGAAAAATAGAATTTATTAAAATGAAACCCTGATTTTGATTACATGAGTTTTTTACCAGTAATATTATTTTGTTTGTAGATTAAGACACGTGATTCCAGAGCTTTTCATTCATTTTGTTATTTGACGGTTCACACATTCCTCAATGTACCACACATTATTGCATCTGACATGTGACAATGTTCATAACAGTCTGATTTCTGGGCCCAAATATAAAAGGGTCCTGATTCACATTTCTTCCGGATGTTGCATTTGTCGTAATGCTACAGTGCATCGTCGAAACGGGTAGGGTCACCTCTAGAAATATATATGTGTATCCAAAAAAAATTAAATGATACGGTGTCATTAAAAAAATAATCTAAAAACAATTTTGATTAACAAGTCAGAAGTTGTAAGTTAAAACTTGTGATTCTTAAAACAACAACATTTATGATATCCTGTATAGCCAAATGTTAGATACTTACATAAATATATAAATTTGTTTGCCCACAATTTGATGAGCCACTTTTATACATTTTTATAAGCAATTTCCTTAAGAAAATGTACAGAGTACTATACAACAATATAAACAGATTTCAAGCAGTTGAGCTAATTATGGCCCGTTAAATGATCTATAGATAGTTACTGACGTTATAAGTAAAATTTGTCTTTAGTAAATATAAGTTTAATACGCGTAGTAAACCCTGCAATATCCATACAAACACCATTCTCCCCCGCCTAGATAATTCGTTCCAGTCAAGCGTATCCAAAGTCTAACGCGCGTTGTCAAGTCCAGGCCACGCGTCTAAGCTCAATTTTGGATTTCTATTACAAATGATGTATAATATTAAACCATACTCATAACAAAATAAGGCTGCTTATAAACATGCAGTTGGAGATAGTTCTGTATTACCAAACTTTGATACTTATGGGGATAATGTACTTTATCTCGAGCAAATAAGGATAGATGAAGATGTGCACACAAACAAGTAGATAATTAGCATGCAAAGAAAGATTTATGGACTGATTTACGTAGCATTTGAGAAGAGCTTTGGAGAGTAAAAAAACAAGTAATCGAATAAGTATAAACATAACTTACTTAATCGATACTAAGAACTCTGCCATATGCAAATTGTTTATTAAGATTGTGCAATTTTTTTACTAAATTGATAGAATATCAGACAAGAAATTGTTTCCTGATTCCTGAGAGCGTTTTTTATTTGCGCCAACAATAGCCAAATTAGGTAATCCGCAAAGTGGACCGGAAAAGGGTCCAATTAAAGCATTGCCTTTTCATTTCAGAGGATATTTATATTCCGACCTCTGATGTCCGAGGGTCGAGGGAGTCACAAGACGAACGCACCATGCGTAGCGATTCGATTAGGGTGCACCTAGGGAGAGACTGGTGTGGCGGTGCAAGAAGTAGAGATTTGTATAAAACAAACGCTCTTATTACTGTTACCGTAAAGTTCAAAATGTTAGATATTCAGTATACTCAATGGGTATGTCATTTCATAATACAAAACACTCGCAAAATTGATCGCTGACGAGAACCCTCACAGAGTACCATTTCGGAAAAATGAAATTACTATAGGGCGTCGTTTCGCCTTTTTATGAGATTTCTAAGAACACTATTATATTAGATACAGACGACATTTTTGAAGTATTAGAAAACATAGAGTCGATCGTTGTTCTAAAAGCAAAAGTGTGTCGTTCTAACAAACAACGCCATTATAGTGACTTCCAGTTGCTTCTGAGAAAATGGAGCAAGAATGGAAGAAAGTGGGTTAATAGTTTTTAAAGAAACTAGAAAAATCTCATGCAGGTTCTTGGTTTATAAAATAAATACACAAAAACACGGTATCTAGCAGTTGTAAAAAAAGCCGAAAGAACAGCAAAGTTGAAGTGTTTATTCACGAAGGTCGTAATCTTTCAAAAATCTTACTATTTTTATTATCATTATACTTTTCAATTCTATTATTATTATATCTAACAAGAGTTTACAAAAGTACATCCCGCAGTTAAATCACAGATTATACTATCAGCCGTTCAATCTTTAGTTTCTACCATTGAAAACGAAAAAATGAATTTGTTTTTGAATTGAATCGAAATGAAATGAACGTTTCCCCTATAAATAGGGAGAGAGCAGAAAAGTAAAGAAGGGTGCTTCTTATCTAGATGTAGAAATGTGGAGTAATGTCATAGAATACACCAATAGTATTCAGTTATAAAAGATCTACTCTGGAAGGACCAGCTTATGAATTAAAACTGAATTGATACTTGCAGTAAAGTTTTAGTTCATTTCAATATTGAATTCAAACATGATATATTATAATAAAAGTAAGTTCTTTAAACACTTTAAATATTTATTTGATTTTATATGTGATTCAGTGTGAAAGTTCAATCAATCGAATAAACGAAAATATACTTCAGTGCTACTTCCAGGCACATTCAACTTATTTCGTAGCCCGCGTTGCCGTTTTCATTTTAAAATCAGAGCAACAAGGTATATTTTACAATAAAAGTAAATAATAAGAGACAAAGCTCTGGTAAAATATGGAGTATTGTGGATTGTAATGAGGGGAAGGGTACTGAAAAGGATACGGATCGACCCGCCTCACTTCAAAATAATTGAAGTTAAATTTGTTCATTTAAATTAGGTACGCCCTAATGATACAAAGGGTATGCATGCAAGCTATTGAGATAAACTGCTTTATTGATAAGGAACATTTAAGATTTTGTTGAAACACCTGTATTTTTTACGCAGTTCTTGATCATTTAATCTGTATAAAATCAACAAGATCTTTGAAGTAATATATACCAGTTGTACTATACTACATACCACCTATAATGAAATTAGCTTACTGTTAAACGTTCAACAGTTTTATATCATCACTTACAGCCTTCTGCGTTGTAAGTTGAGGGTTCAATCCCAAGATATAAGTACATTTGTGTGATTAATATTTGTGTTTTTTGATGTCTGGGTGTTAGTATTTTATGTATGTACCGCTGCTGCCCGCGGCTTCGCACGCGCGTACCTTCATAAAAAGTAGCCTATGTAAGGACATAGGCTACTATAGATGTATGGAACTTTGGTGAAGGCACCAAAGTTCCATACATCTCTATACCAAAATTCATCAAAATCGGTTCAGCGGTTTAAGCGTGAAATCGTAACAAACAGACAGACAGAGTTACTTTCGCATTTATAATATTAGTTAGATTTAAAAATTCTATCAGTCATTTGGCCACTAAAATACAAGATATGCTTAGTTTGGGGCTAGATGGTATTGTGTGAGTTGTCTACCAATATTTATTTAAGTATATAGATTATTATTTAATCTAAAATTTTGAAAAACCTGGCAAGCATTATATTGTATATTCAAGTATCAAATTATAAAATTTCTATCTTTTGAATTGATTACTTCTAATGGGAGGGTTAACCGCTTCGTTACGTAACGCGTTACGTAAGTGCGCCTTCTCTCTCACTTTAACCCACAACGCTAGTTAGATTAGTTTATGTTATCACTTCTGTCGGGCGTCCCGAGACGCACATGTTTTTTTCTATGTGTGAAGACACTTTTAACAAGGTATCTACGTAATAAAAATATTGTGCATACAAGTATGCCATTTGAGTAGTTGAATACAGGCCATTTGTGAATTTGCTATTTCCATGTCAATATCCAATGTTCTGAACGGTTCTAATTGCCCACAAAACGTGTTAGCGCTGTCGTTTTAATTGTCCAACGCATGTTCAATTTCAAATTAGGAGAGGATTAGAGTTGAAGATAGGGTGAGTGCTTTGCTAATCACCACTTCATGTGGCACATGCTCATTTAAATTGACCCATTTGAAGTTTTGGATTGTCAAATGTGTCAAAAAACTGCAGAGTAATGTTCTCCATGATAAATTTGCGGTCAGTTTTTATCGTAATTATATTTGATTGATCGGGTTATGATTGTTTAAATAACTCACCTAACATTTGTAATAATATACAATAATATTACATACATATGAAACAGTTGAGCTATCTAAGGACTACTCAAAATGATCTACGCTCAACTGATCCAGATCATTGCCACAGGGCAGTGTCTCCATGACACTGGCATTTTTGTCACTCATCACTTGTCATTGGCAGAATTGTCACGTTGAATGGCAATGATAATACGCAGGGTCTGCTATCCACTCGATGTTTCTACTAGATATCGTGAAATTATTTTGAAAACGCGATCTGCTCCGACTCCCCGCGGGCCCACTGACAAATTTGAGTATTTTGTAAGCCACATGGTCCATAAAATCTACTAAAATGTTTTGAATAACAGAGACGTCATCCTTGCCTATGATATCACTATAATTTTTATACCGATTTAAATTTGAATCTAAAAAAATATCCGTTATGAAGTAGAATTTTAGTTTAATATGATTAGGTACTTCATAACAAGACTTTCTCATGGTTTTGCTGATGGCACTAGATCATACCAATAATTCACGTTCCCACGAACGAAAACTTAAGTGCACCTAAGAAATCTATTGCAGTAGAAAGTACGAAGAAGTCACGTCTGCCGCAGTTTGCATATACTTTCCCACTGTCGGGCTTCGTCGCATCTGTCACGTTATCTGATACGAACACAGGAGAATATACGAGTGCTACTCATTTAGAAAAGTTTCACTCCGATATATTGCGACACGAGGCGATACTCAAAAGAATCTCAAATTCAAAAGAATATGTTGCTATTCTTCGATACCAGTTTGACAAGAATAAAATAATCACAAAACATTAAGTTTTCAAGCAAGAACTCTGATTGACAGAGATAACAATGTCAAAATAAGATAAACTGACAGATAGATCAACATCTGACAATGAGATAAACACAGATATACCAACATGGTGAAACCATAAGTTTCTTGATGGACTTCCCAACCCTAAAACCACTCGTGGTGACTAAAACTCTAATCTGAAATGACCCACCAGTACAGCTTGTTTTGAAACCAATTTGGAGTGACATAGGCCATGCTGCTTTGTGCAAAATAAGTCACTTGGTCTCAAGAATTTTACACGATTCAACGAATTCGCTTCACTATCATAGAACTTACTTATTCAATGTCAATTGAAACATACCTTTGTGTCTATTGTTAAAGAATTTTGCACACGTGTAGGCGTGTGACCAAAAAAAGATTAAATCCCAAAAGCGCAACGCGTTGCATCATTCATTCATACTCGTAACAAAATAATATTCCCAGGTAAGAAATAATGTAGGTTAACTTGGTATCTACACAGTGAAAGTGTAAGGATACAATGGCTAAGCATAAATTCCCATGTCAATCAGCTATGGGAAAGTTACACTATTATCAGGAATAAAATTATAAATAAAATTTTGAGCTTTAACCTCGTGATTAGTGTTACATAAATAAATTAATATTGGTGAACAATGCACGCAACACCTAAACGAAGTATAGCTTGTTTTATGGTGACCATATGACTGATAGAATACTTTTATAGTTTGAAATACATACTAATGATAAATTATAACACCCAGAACACAGATAACACAGAAAAAACCTATGTTCATCACAGAAATGTTTGTTCTGGGAGGAAAGTGAACCCGCAACATACAGTGCAGAAGGCAGAGCTGAACTCACAGGCCATTTCCAAGAGATGTCTGCCTTTTTGTAATAATGATGATAGAATGAATGATATTCGGCTAAAATCTGAAAATAACATTCAATGGCTTCAATTCTGTTGGCACCAACCTAACTAATTTTAGCTAAAATTTGGTTTAGAAATTTCAAATGAAACTTTGGAATTCTGCTGCTACCAACCATATTTAATTGTATCTAATTGAATTTAGCGTTCCTAATTTAGTTAGATGGTACCGATCGAATAGGTTTTACAAATGCTATGACTAACTAAAATATATTTTAGACAATTCCTAATATTAGAAAACTACCGAATTGCTACCATTGTCTAATTTTTTCCGATTGATCGTTTCTGTTTACTGATTCGAGATTAAACAGTCCAACGAGTTCAGGTGGCTCCCACGCAGTGGCTCATATGAAACAGGTGACAATGCTCGGACTTGCATTGACCATATGATATGCAAAATCCTTGAAGCATCCACCTGTCTCAAGCATCTGAAAACCGAGACGCAGATGTTGTTTTGAAACATTTTTTGAGAAAAGATTTTAATCTATGGTTATATGATGAGCAGATACTCAATCTGTATCTAGTCTTCTAGCGTCGATAGATACCTACTGTAGACGCTGATGACACTGATGGTAGATCTGTTAGCGAAGCTGCAACCTGCTTAGGCACGATGTTGATGGGATATATAATTATGGATTTTTAAACTAGTCAGGGTTGATTAGTGGTTAAAACTACCTTTAGCATCCGAGGCATCACTTTTAATAAGGCATTTAAAATATTAAGCAAAATGACCCAGGGCGACAGTCCTTAATGGTTTGGCTCATACATAAATTTGTAGGCCGTGACCGAGCTAAAACAAACGCTGTTCCAGTAGGTAATAATTAATGATCGTCCACCTCTATTTTACGGTCGTCGCCTAAAAAAAGTTATTAACAAATCTGAAAAATGTTCATCGTTTATTCACCTGCAGCAGCTATTAGATAAATGGAATGGATGGAATAGCATTATTATCCAACAGATTGTTTCTCTAACTTTTCTTTGCTTTATTGTTTAATTTGAATACCTAATTGTATTATTGTTTTGGCTTCTCTAATTGAAATAATCCTTTTATTTCAAACATTAGAACTTCAACAACTATTTTCTTATTATTCAATTAAAATTCCTTCAATGCTCAACCATTTATTCCAAATTGTCTAAGTGGAGCCCTTTCTATAGAGTCATTGTGGTAGGCGTGACGAAATCCAATAACTTTAAACAAAGCTCTTAGCTGCGATGATTCAGCAAGTATACGGATTTCTAAAGAGCTTCTGAGAATATTTAATTTAATTTACAAATAAATATTCCAAGACATAATTTTATACCTGAAACTTTCATAGCTAAGTTGTGTGTATTGAATATTGTTTAAGTTCAATGAGACGTTTAGCCTATATCAAAATAATAATGTCAACTCAGTTAAACGTTTTTAAATAAATATACAAATTGTTAAGTTTTAACAAGTTACAATTCGTGGAATAGATATGCATTATTTTATATACTTTCGTAATTTGTTACTTGTTTACGGCACTATTTCTTTTATATATGTATATATTTTACTATTATGACAAGGAGGAATACTACACCTTAGACAAACCACATTTAGGTTTTAAGGGTGTTATTTATTTAAGTGTAATGTACAATTTAATTTTAGTTAAATAAAAAATAATAAAAAAGTGAATGTTGATTTTATAAAACTAACGAACATCACAATAATCTATTTCATCTTGTTTATCATCTACTAGCACTCCACTTTACTGGATAACCTTTTTAGCAGCTCTACGAGGTACCCTACCTTTTGATACATTTCAAGCATCCACCTGAGTTTTTTCATCATCATTCACTACAGTGGCCAAACAAGCATTCTCCAGTCAAAAAGTGTACTTCCATCTAGTCTTTTTCATTCACTGTTTGATCTTCAATGTTGATCAAAGCCACCCTAAGGCTGTTCTCTGAGTAATCTCGTTAAACCTGTATATTTTTAAGATGCAATTTACAACCCCTATTGGGGCTCTTTTAAATTTAAATTTTTAAACTTTTAAGTACCTTTATCGACAGTGATACGTTTTATCATTAATTATATATGCTCTTTACTTTAAGTAGCTAGGCATTAGCGGAGGTTTCATATTTAAAACGTCTTTATTCTGAAGTAGAAATCAAATTGAAACATAGCTTTTCATTTCTGATTGATATTACTGTAGGTAGGAAATATTAATATTCTAACATAAACAATAGTTAGACATAGAACCCTCTATGATTACAAGTAATACACTATTAATGGTTAAACAGAATTGATGTACCCCAAGGGATGTCTCTCCAACTTTATTATAACACTATAATATGTACAAGGGCCATTTTATTGCTTACCTATCTTGAATGATGGAGCCCTTCCGAGGTGTTGTTGGAAATTTATGAAAAGGCTTTAGGGGTCCTGAGGGGTCATGTAAATAATACATAGGGCTTACGCCGATAACGACGTCTTAGTGACATCGGTTTTTTGTGGCTTTCTTTTATGAATGTAGTATTTTTGCATGTATAATATGGGCTCATAAAATAGGCCGTAAGTTTTCATGACATTCTTTCACTAACAAATCCTTTAGATGTTTTAAACCATTATTTTTGGATTACTTAAATGTCGTACCTACTTAAATATAGATTAACAAATGTTTCTGAAAGTACTTAAGCCTTTCGCCTTGAGGACCTTCTGTATTGTGTGTCGATGTTGATGTATAATATTATTGTCAACGATTTTATGAGAAGCGAGAAAAATGAATATATCTGCCACCATTCATAAAACTATCAATCCCAACGGTACCACCAACAAGGCAGTAAGTGAAGCATCTCGACTCTATATTTGTAACTCAAACTTCATAACTGGCACGTGTGAAGTGCTACGGCCAACAACATCAATACACTCTTATGAGTAATGCCACCTAGTGTGATCGTGGATCTACGAAACCAATCTATAGATACTAATATCATAAATTCGAAAATGTCTTTATGAAGACATAAAGATGTCTGTTCGTAAGTTTGATACCTCTTTATATCTAAACGGTCCTTGATGAAATTTGGTAAAAAGATTTGGTTATTAAAAGCCATAGACATTTTTCGTTAGGCGGGACAAATGTTTATATGATCTGTATGTTTTAAGAAATAGAAATAGAAATAATTTATTTGCAAGAAATATGGTAGATAACAGATATAGAATCAAACAGTAAGTACACATATTTTACCAAAGAGCATTGGCATGCAAATTTTAATGTTTTCAAAACAATAAATTAATTTATATAGTATTCTATTCTAGCATTCATGAATTATATTCATTAGTTTCCAGGAAATTCGTTAACAGTTTAAAACGTTCTGTCAAAAAGCCACAATTTTTTTACAAGAATCCTTGGCAAGTCCTTTATTTCAGCAGGAGTTTTATTAAATTGTTGTCTTGGGTTTGTCTCGGATCTTGGTGTTTATATGAATAATATGCATGTATTTACAAAATAAAAATGAAAATAAAAATCAAAAAATAAGTAATATGTATATCAGTCATGAGGTATACGTAACACAAGCTCTGCTTAATTACTGAGTGAAATGTCCAGCATTCTTTTTGTTTTTATTTGTTTTATTTTATTTTATGTAGCTTATTTCATCAGTTTACTGCGACATGGTATTCATGTTTAATTCTGGTATTGGTATATGATGGCCACCATTCAATGCTTAGTTCTCGATATGAGTATACGTTTCGTTCGGAAATACGAGGCCACAATGTTATAAATATAAAAATATTATATATCTGTTAAGAGAAGATCAAGGAGAGGATTTTGCCCAGCAGCTGGATACAACGGAGAAAGCGTAATCCAAATTTTTATTATAGACAACAAACCCTTCGTCTGCACCCGGCTTGTTATTAGCGATCCGTAATAGCTTAGTCACGAGTTCTATTCTTAAGAACTAATAGGTGTCATTTCATACATTTGTGATTCAGTCGCAGTCGTCGGGAGAGTTTTTAGTGATGGGCGCTGTTAACGGTCCACTACTTGATTATCGACTGCAAGTCTGCCAGGGCTGGCCAACTCTATACCTTATACGATAACATTCACAAAGTTGTAACCGTATAAAGTATAGAAAGCATATAGCAAAGCAAGCACTTACAATAATAACATTTTAAAACTAAAAAGAAGAGCGATTTGAATTGAGTACAAAAAAAATGAATTGAGAATCTCCTAGTCCTTTTTTTTAAGTCGGTTAAAAAGATTTTATTTTACGCTATTTAGTACTCTATCATTTTTCGAAATTTATAAATACCACTGGAAAGTCAGGGGAAAGCGAAATACGAAATTTCGTTTACTTGGAAGAAATATTATTTCCAGCCATTTTGATTTACAAAACCAAACTACCAAACCGATTTTGAAGAAGTTTCTATGGATCGGAAAGTATATTTTTTCATATCGGTTTATAAATGACGGATTCATGACCTCGTCCTTTTTTTAAGTCGGTTAAAAATATGACCCCATACAATATTTTATTAACCCTGCACTCTATCCGTCAGTAACAGTCTATCACAACGTCAGTACGTCAACTTAAATTTTTTTCAAAACATTGCTTTCAATAGAAAATTTTGATTCGTAAAATCAACGTATTCAAGATCTCACGGACTGTCAATCCCTAGTGAAAGTCATATTCGTACGAACCATTTATACCTGCATTTGGCACTAATACGGGCCTGCAATATTACAGACTGAGGGCCGCCGTCTGCACTGTCTTATCATACAAATGAGTCGCATTCCATACGAATGCAGTTTCGCACAATAGCCAGTAATTTTGTGACGTCATTATGACGCAATATGTGGCGGAATGTTCCCGTTAGGCGGTGAATATTGAATGAAATAGTTTTATAATAAATATAAGTTCTTATTACAAGCGTTTAAGGCTTTTAATACATTTATTACGAATACTTCACGTACTTTATTTTATACTAGCCCTAAATTTGATTTTGTGAAATTTTCAGTATCTCTTTGAGATTAGATTTGTTTGTAATACGCTAACACCCACCCAAAACTATGTAAGTCATACAATCTGCTTACCTTAGAAAGTTTGACATGCAAATTAGTTTAACCTCTAAACTAGAGCAAACTATAGTAACGTCTGTTATGTTTAACTAGCATGTACCTAGTTCATGTCATTTTTTTTAGAGGATAGGTGTCAGTTTCGAGAAATTTAGAGTAATTTTTGAGGCGCTAGACTTTGTACGAGTCAACATCTATAACGATTATTTGATTAAATTGATTTCAAAGGTGTAATTTTTTTTAGGTTTTAAATTGATCGAAGATTGATTGTTTATTGTTTAATGTACTTATTTTCATACAGAAAAAAAAAACCCGACTGTAAGACCCAGAAGGGAGACCGCGCTATTTGTCAACGTAATTGCCATTGAACGGATTGGTTTTGGCAAATGTTTAGATATGGCTAATCTGAATGTCTAAATGGTACCGCGCTATTCTTCCTGAACGATTTAATCGTTGATTTTACCAATCGAACAAATTTATATGTAGAACTTCCTAGTATTACTCTATGCACAGACTACTAGGATGTACTAAATCAAAAATGCTTGTTTGAAAGCGCTGTCAAAAATAACGTGGTCCCGCAACGTTTGATCAACGTATAATCGAAATTAGTGCTAATTCGTTTCCGTTATTAGCACGGTACGAAATATGTCAAAATTAACGTTTTGACTTTGGTTTAGCTTTAGTTCAAACGTTCAAATTACCGCGGTCGGCCCCCAGGATTGGTAAATATCTCCAATAATCCGATCGCAGATAGAGATAGTAGAACATCTTTTCCACTGTTTTTTATTCCTTCAAATCTACCTGTTGTTCACAACGAATTGAATTAAAGTACCTATTGCATGTCAAACAGCAGTAAAATTCAGAAATGCCACGAAATAATGATATCAAAATTTCAACAGCCATTGTTATTGTCAAGGGTGAGAAGATAAGCTAATAATATAATGATCTATTACAACCTCCCTATGGGCTATGCTTATTCGACTATTTCGACTATCTAACGCTCAAAAATATAATTTTGATTTACCGTTTTAATAGACTTTATAGTGAGGACGTAGAGCTGAATTCTGTTTGAACTAGGTTTTTGTAGATTGTAAAATTTAAACAATCGTTTCGTTATTATGTTTATGGTTTAATGTCAAAATAAAATGTTTCCAGTACTAGGTGAGCGGTGAGCGCGTCATTAATTCGAATTTTATTCACATTAGCTTTTGTGAGTTTTTGTTTTGGAGTTGAATGGTTTCGATAACGCTTTTTTTCTAGGTCATATCAATAAATATCATGATATTGCTTCTGGTGTGTTCGTACAAATATTATGGTAAACTTCATAATGTTTTAATTAAGGCCAATGACACTGTTAGTATGTAATGATCAGCCTTATGCTCGGAATAGTAAAGTATAACTGGGAAAAGAGTGGAAGAGATAATGTCAAATGTGACACTAAACATTGATTAACCCTAGTTTCCACTGAGATTTTTTGAAGTGAAAACTTTTTTGGGCGCGTTGAGCTATTTTTGGGTAACCTAAAATCATGAAATTCGCGTCCATGAGCTATATGTATACTGTGTTTATAATTATGTGTACTTTTGGGTGAACAAAAAGCGTGAAACTCGCGTCATCGTCATCGCACGCTTCCCATAAGCTACAATGTATATTATATGTGTACTAGCTGTGACGCCATTCGTCGCGAATTGACAGAAACTGACACGTCGCCAGCTCTCTAAGCCGTCAACGTCATTAACACTTCTTTACAAACCAAAAATAATCAAAAATTAAACTAATAGACGATACAATTCACAAGTTACTTAGTTTTCACTTCTATCGACAGTCCCCAAAGACTGCCCCGCATATTTTATTTTTAATTAGGCCTCAGGCTCTATTAAACTCCTAGACGCACTGTATCTTAGTTCGTTTCTAGTTCTATGTTGTTAGGTGGTCGAGATCTGGTGGGCTAGTGGTAATGACCCCACCTTCTGGCATGTCGTAGAACCTAAAAAGTTGAAAACATGTGCCAAGAGCACCAAAGAAGAGAAATCAAACAGAGCTCATGTTGGTTAAGTGCATGCGGAGTCAACATAGCAAATTGGCTGTGACTAAACAGTGTTTGTAGAGGTAACTAATTATGAAGTTGGAAAATGAAGGCACACTGATTATGAAATAGTTTTTTGAACAGCAAGTTTTCTTAAGCGTTTTTTTTACCCAACCCTGATTCACAGATGTTATGTTATAACTCATTAAAACTTTAGATAAGATCAAACGTTGGATAATAGCTCTGTTGACCCTCGAAACAAATTACTAACATTGTCTCCAGTAAGTAGGTAATGAAAAAACTGTCAACCGGTACTTAAACGTGAGATGGATTATATCTTAACAGTTTACTGTAAAGCGTAGGACTTTATGCACATTTCGCAAGGTCTTATAATGTTGGACCTTTTAGATCAAAGATAAGACACCAGACAAGCTACGATTCGAGCATTAAAACTGAACGAAGCGTAGATTTGGACAGCGTTTTTCATATAATTCCACAATACTGTATAGCGATTTCGTATTACCATACTGTTTGGTTATAAGCATGGTTAATGGTGGGTCTGAGTCCATCTTGTCACGGTTTTTTGTATCTGATATGTGTAGAGAGATTACATTTATGAAAATACAAATGAGCTTATTTTAGAGAATTCCGACAGTTAATATGTAGTTGAATTGACTGGCCTGTCAGCTTAACTGGTAGCTCTGCCTTCTGCGCTGTAGATTGAGGGTTCGATTCCCTCCCAGGATAAACATTTGTGTGATGAACACAGGTGTTTGTTCTGTGTCTGGGTGTTATAAAGTATCATAAGTATGTATTTAAAAATATTATAATTTTATTCTATCAGTCATCTGGTCACAATAATATAAGCTATGCTTTGTTTGGGGCTAAATGGTGTGCATTGTCCACCAATATTTATTTTATTTTAATAATTGCTTTAATATAATTTGGACAATAAAACCAATTCGATAATCCATGTATAGTGAGAAACTTTTTATCTACGAGTATACAAAAACTTAATTCAACGATATTTAAATAAATCAATTCTAAATTTTAAAATTCTCGTGTCTGTGCAGATGGTAATAAAATTGCTGACTAAGATAAAACGTGGTTTCAGATTGAAAGCTTAGAATTAAATTTATTTTTCAGCTCAAAAAGCTCTTCTCAGCAATTATTGTCAGTGACTAGATACGAAGGTAACCAAATAAGGACGTGTTTCGCTGTAATATGGCCAATTTAGAGAAAAGAACGAGTATTTTTATGCAAGAAGTAACAAAATATATCGCGTTATCTTTTTTTTATAAAAGTATATCTTTACCCAATTATAAAGACGTTTCAAATTATAGGTCTCGCAGATTTAAAACCTACCTATTTAAAAACTTAGCCTATCTCAAGCATACATTCTGAACGTCAAATAGCTGACAACATACAACAGCCAATTCAATTTAATATGGAGTGGGCAGTTATGAAAAATGTAATACACCCACTTTTGAGACTTTCAAAGGACTTCAAATAAACCTTTTTCTGAATAGTCGTAGATACGAAACACAGTATGAAAGCATACGAAGTAGTAACAACACTATATGTTTTCTTTGACCGCATAAATATGACGGTCTGAGAGCACTGGTGGTCTAGTGGTAGTTGTCTAAAAGTAGTGGCTGATCGCCTGTGGCTCGCTGAGTGCCTTCCAATCTTAAGATCGTGGGTTTGAATCCGAACCTTTGGAAGGATAACATCTTGAGGAAACAGGAATGTCGTAAAACCAAAAAAAAATTCTAAAGCATGTACCAAGTGCACGAAAAGAGCCTCTGAGGCGCACATTAATCCTTTCACCACACTCGTTCGAAATAACTAGTGTCATGACAAGAAGAAGAGTAGTGTCTTGAATTTATTAACAATATATTTTTTAAATCCAGCGAAATTGAAATAGTCGCCATTTTTTTAATTATGGTACTAAAAAAAGATCTAGGTAATAGAGATAAAACGAGTTTTTTCTACTTTATAAGCGCCTTGTCTAGTGTGTAGGTTCAGTCAGTGTGTTTATCTGAAGGTACATGCTGGCTTTATCTTTTCTATTAGTAAAATTTTATTTTTTCTGTGTACGAGATTTGCATAAAAGGAACGGACAAGTCTCGGTCAGAGGATCGTGTCTTGCATCTAAATAACGTCTTATATCTGCAAATATTGACTGTAGCCCGCACCCTTTCAAAGGGCTCTGATCCGTATTATCTTAAGATAGTTTAGCGAGTGCCAAGATGGTTAACATGGGTCTGAAAGGATATTTTTCTGCAAATTCTAATAATTTAAGCGAACGCATGACTTCGATCAAAACATTTACTCTGGGTTGGATGTCGGAGGATTGACATTAGTCTCCCCGTGGTCTATTCTATTTACTGGAGTAAAAAGTGCATCAAATTGTAGATGTAACTCTCATGATCCGTGCCGTCCATGTCGTTTTAGAAAATAAGGTGTTTTGTCTTTTGACTTTATTTTTGATATAGAAACCTAATTTTTACTAACCTTAGTAAAGGATCTATTCAATATAAAATAGATCATCGTTTAGGTCCATTTATTGTATGATTGATAATAAACAACTGTTCATTTTTGTGTTTCTTTCTTATTTTGACAGTTTAATTAAAGTTAATGCTAATTCATGTTGGATTCTCTGGTGTTTTCTAATGCTTTTCAACCTACCACTTAAGCCTCTTTTTAATTTATCGATTCATAACCCAGAGAGCTCGTAAAAGTTTATGAATCACCATCATTGTCCAGCCTGCTTGGCATTCAGAGGCACAAAGCTATAAATTTGCAAATCATGTCTAGTGATTCAGATGCATTTTTTCTGATGCCAATTCGCAGGCCACTTTACTGAGAAAAGGGTTTTAAAGCTTTTAAACCTGACAGTCCGTGAGATTTTATCGACGTGCGATTGTTGTAACCGCTATAACCTGTGAATATAACAGCTCGAGATATTTTCCTCATGATATCTGGTGTAAGGAGAATTAGGAGCTATATTTTATTTATGTCAAGTGAAACCACTGCGGCAAAACCTTGGCCTGTGGTGTAAACCGCATGAAATGAGATATCATAAAGATACTAATAAATACTCATATCAAGTTGTAAGTGTTTTTATGACTATGAGAACATATTTGTGTTGTAAACAGGCATGTAAGTTGACGACTGCGTCAAAGCTCTACCTAGACAAGAAAATTGGATGGAACTCTGCAGGAGTATTTGTGTTAAACAACCATGGCAATGAGTAACCGATTCTAAGGATCACATTTTAGTCAGAACAATGATTCGAGTAAGGAAAACCATGATAAAGACGTGATATTCTAACCACACCACATCGTGTGTATGATACTCGTCAATTGTGAGTCGTGAGTGTCTTGCCCCACTTTCACCCATTCATGTGTTTGCGAGGATTTGGGTGGAATACAAATTTATTAATTTCGTTATACTTACTTTTATCAACAGAAATTAAAAACAGAGATGTACAAAATGATATACAGTAATATAAAATAGGTCACACCTATTTTATATTACTATATATTATTACAGTTGAGTTATTTAAAGACAGTTTAAAACGATCTATACATTGCTCAACCGATCCAGATCACTGCTAGCAGGCTGCGTCCCCAAGACACTAGCAGTATTGCCGATTTCAATGACAATGCTTATACACTGGGCCAGATAGGAGCCAGCTCTTGGGTCACCAGTTTGTATACCAGACGCCGTGAAATATCTATGACATTTATCCTTACAATCATGTATCATGTTTTTTTTACTTTTTCAACCTTGCAGGTTGGCTGGTAGAAAATGCTCTAAGTGTTAAGCCCACCTATTGTAAATTTATATACTTTTTTTTGTGCAATAAAGGATTAAATAAATAAATAAAAATAAATAAATATCCTACAAAGTATCTTCAAGGTACATTGGCTTTTTCTTTACAAGTTATTTTAAGTTCTCTTGAAATAAGAAGGCTTACGACCAACTATTAACAGTGTGTCGTATACTACGAGGGCAACTAGAGTACCCAACTTTACTGAGTGAAGCTACCCAACTGTCCGTTCCTGAGAACCGTACTCGCTTTAGACCTGGACCTGGACCTGGACGCTTGGACCTGGTGTCTCTTAGCTTGCACCAACGCCTGCACGCACTGTTTCCAGACAACAGTTGCCCATCTGCCGCGTACATAGACATTTAAATATGCTTCTCACTGCACATCCTAAGGCGGATCTGTTTACGGATGACTGGAAGACGATTGAGAGACTGAGCCTTACCAACTGTAAGAATTAATTTTATGTAACTATAGCTACTATACTCATAGTATGATTTAGTGTAGGTATAAATTCCTTTTTATTATTACTTTGTTTTTATTTTTTAGAAGTAAGATTTACCTACTTTATTTTTTTTTGTTCTTCTGATGTTCTGTGTTTCTATTTTTACGCATTACATAGTATCGGTTATGTAAAAATAAGGTGTAAATAAACTGAATTGAATTAAATTGAATTGAAATAATTTTGACATTTAATTTAAACTTAATATATACTTGTAATAATAGTACTGCAAAGTCAATTAGATCTGTTCTAGATAATCTAAATATACAGTATGTAATGTGTAGTGTAGTTTTGATCACATATTGAGAGAACTGGTATAAGGGCACAGTAGTCATAGGACGTTTGTATTAGATGGAGTAGATATGGCCTTACCATATAGGTATATCCCCTCAGCCTAATTGGCTTAATCCAATAAGGCTACATCCACAATAATAAAATCATATAATCATTGTTTTCACGGGAAACTTATTTGTAACAGGAAATGTCATATTGCAATTTAAAAATTACAGTGGCTTTAATTATAGCTTATTATTGTCTGTCATGGTGCAATGATTTTTGTAGTCAATGTTAATGAGAATAAGGTGTGAGAATGCGTGTTAAATAAGTTCTTTTAAACTAACAAGCTGTGTTCAGTTTTACCATCGTTAAATTTATTTATCATAAGTTTATAGACATTTTATGTTCTTATTTCTTCTTATTTCTACGATTCTGTTGTTGGATCTTTGGATCTACTACTTCCTTTTCTACTTCATGTCGTTCACTAGTTATTTCTTACCAGTGTGGTGAAATAATTAAAGTGCTTCTAGAAACATCTTTCATGCATTTGCATGCACTGTTTGGGAGTCAGGTATAGAAAAAATCCATTAGTGTACGATGGTATTCAAAACCACGATCTTCGGAACAAAAGCCAGGGACCACCTGTGCTCTCTTTGGAACTACTAAATATATTCCACAAAATGTTCACCGAGAGATAGATAGATTATTCCTGAAGCTAAAGGCTATTAAGCGGATAAAAACGCGGGACAGTCAAGTAGTCTTTAGTAAACATACAATTAACTGTTTTTCTTCAAGAAATAAACTTCTGTAGAAAATCTTTCGTATTTCTTAAA
This sequence comes from Lampropteryx suffumata, assembly GCA_948098915.1. Classification (NCBI taxonomy): domain Eukaryota; kingdom Metazoa; phylum Arthropoda; class Insecta; order Lepidoptera; family Geometridae; genus Lampropteryx; species Lampropteryx suffumata. The sequence continues at coordinate 13,053,477 of OX402557.1, read as the reverse complement.
ACGCTTGGTTTATTAATGATGTACGGTCTTTGTAAGGTCGATGTCGGAAATGATCCTAGTTACCCAATATCGATCAAGAAACACAAAAACACGGGAAATAATTTGTATCGAAAGCAACCAGATACATGATCAGCCTCAGTGCAAGCCACATTGGGACCCGACAAAAAAGCAAAACTGGAAACCGCTGGGAGACACGCGCCTCTGCGGCCGGATGGGACGGGAAAGAAACCCTGTTTTTATTATAATCCTGGATCAGAATTCCGAGATTGACATGTAAAAGATGCACGTGTGAAGGTCAGTTCCCTCTGGGACAATATATAAAAGTTGCTCTTTCTTAGCCATCTTTCTAAAAATGATTTGGGTATTGCGACATTAAGTAATGCAAAAACATTTTTATTGACACTGCTCTCTGACGGTGATCTGGACCAAGTTGTGCTTGCAATAGATTATTTTAAACTGTCCTTTTATAGCTCAACTGTTTCACATATTTTTTGTATTATTCTATAGATAACTCAACTGATCCAGATCACTGCCAGAGGGCAGCGTCCTCAAGACACTGGCGGCAATGATGTGTTGAATGGCAATGCTAATAAACTCAGCCAGACAGAAGCCAGATCTTGGGTCACGCGATGTTTAATTTTTAACTTAAGACTATGACTTTAATTTTGTAATTACTGGCCGAAATTTGGCAAAACGCTGTCAGACAACCTAACATCTTCGCCTATATCTTCACCTATAGTCCAATCTATAGTCCAAAAATTCTAGCATTGTGTTATGTTCGTCGTCGTGCTGAGCTCAACATAGTTTATCTGCTTACGACCAGAGGCTGCACCACAAGCGCTTTTTCTCTAATCTGTGACGAGACGACACCCATTTCAAGAGTAGCGGTCCGGTTCCCCGTCGTTAGTGATTGAGTTTGTGGTGAGCGCCAATGTTTGAAATGCGGTTGGGAAGCACTGCGGCACCGATTTTCCAGCCCATTAAACATGCTCTTTACGTGTTGGTGCTTGTTAACTTAGCAGAAAAAAATAACGCTTCTGTAATTATGCGTATTACAAAAACGCATCTTATTTTATCCAAGTAATCCAGGTATGAAGGTACTTACACATTAACACACTACATACATAATAAATCCCAACAAACGATCGAAATCAAAACTGAGGGTGCTACGCACGAGCTACTAATGAATAACTTCAGTTTTAATTGCTATAGTTTCTACTACTTTTGTAATTTAAACAATTACATGAAGTTTTACTCGTTATAGAAAAATAGAGAGCCTAAATATGAATCTTCAGATCTCTAACTTAAGAAAATATGAGTTTCCCAAACTAACGTTCATCCTATTTTACCCCCTACAAGGTTGTTTTTTGAGACAAAAAGTAGCCTATGTTCTTCCCCCGAATGCAATACATCTTCTTACCAAATTTCATCAAGATCCGTTCAGCCGTTTAGCCGTGAAAACGTAACAGACATACAGAGACCCTTTCGCATTTATAATATTCGTACGGATTGTGCAAATGAGGCTAAATATCAACTTATTACGATTAAATACAGATCTAGATATACATAATCAAATCTTTTTGTTGTTGTTTTTATCGGACGTATTTTTCATCGTGTGAATATTTCGTGGCCAATCGCTTATTGATAAAGTCATACACAAACAAATCAGATGTGGGCGAGCTTAATAAAGCCCAATCACGTTGTACTTACAATATTGATTCTCCACATTAGCAGCATCGTGTTCTCTTAATCACGTCATGAGGAAACCTTACGAGCTAAAAGATTATCGATTCGTTTGTTAAAATTATCTCTTACTTCTCACCATGTTCTACGTCTCTATCTGTTTCGCTTAAACAGAAAAAGAGGTAAGTAATTGTATTATATCAGGAACCCACGTTGTTTATTCTGTCCAACACCTACAACGGAAGTTTGTCCTCACTTGACTGGTTGCTTCTAATTACCATAAAAACAAAGCCAGAAATTCATTGAACGATTTCTCTAGAATATTCCTGTTCAGCCACCCATCTACTCGTATCTGTCCCATCTAGCCTTAATCCCATAAATGACATCAGATAAGATAGTGGGCTTATTCGAATCATTTAATGTTGAAAATTAAAATCGAGATGTTATGTTGGAAGGTATCGAACACTGATATGAAATAATCTTTCAGATGGGTTCGGCTAGTTGCAACTTCATGTTTTGTTAATGCTTTTGCAATAATTTACATAATAACAATATTATTCTCTAAATAATTGTTGATATAAATACTTGAATGGTCCTAACTTATCGATTTTCTTATCATGTCACCAGTTATATCGGACTAGTGTGGTGAAAGGATCAAAGTGCACCTCATAGGCTCCTTAAGTGCACTGGTAATGATAACTATCATCTACATAACTAATATTCTGTTGGTATAATTTAAATACTCAAATAATAGTCATTTACTGTCTTTGTTGTTTTACTTTGTTTATTGAACGAGCGAGCGCGAAGCGCGAACTCAGCTTAGCCAAAAATGCTTTCGTATGGCTGTCTGTCCGGCCAGCGTCTGTCCAGATGTTCTCCTATACAGGTCGCATTTTTCAACCGATTCTCTTGAAATTTTGTGAGCAGATTCTATAACTACATAGTTTTTTTTGTCGATTCAGTTTATGAAAATTTTTCAAAATAACGGACATATGGGAGTTGATAACTTAAAATAGTTATATTTTAGTCATATCGAAAAATGTTTGCGAGGTCTACAGCTCACAGACCCACTAGTTTTAATTTGTTTAATAGAAAGTAGGTACTTAGATACATAAATAAAAAATATTACTGAAAATATTATAAGTAAAAAACATACATTTTATATTATTATTTTTTACCTATTCGGATACCAACGGAAAATATAAACAAAGATATTTTAAAAATAACAACTTTACCAACATTTTATACCATTTTACACATCTGCCTCATTTCCGCTTCCTGTCACATTGTTACAATCTTAGCTGCTCTCAAAGTACAATAGATTGAAAAGATTGTTTTAAATGATGGTCGCACCTGAACTAAAATAACTAAAACAAATTAACAAGAATTGACACTAGGAACCAATCAATCAGAACAAAATCGCTTCCGCTCCGCTCGCCACCATAAAATAATCTAATATTATCATGCGCTATCGAAGCCATCTCGGGTGACAATATACGATCACTGACATTGACTCGATCTCCGTTAGCTTGGTTTTGAATTGTACCAATCTATAAGATGTATTAAACCTAACGTATAGAAATGAAACTAAGATGTTTTATATTTTGTTGACTTCCACTATAAAAATAAAAACGCAATAGTTTGTTAGTTTGTCTGTTTCTTAAATGCTAAAGGTATAACCACAGACTCGGGAGGTATATCCTTTCACATGAAACAATATTTTTTCAAATAGATCATTCAATGACGGAGTTATGAAGTACAAACATAAAAATATTAACAAAAACAGCTGAATTGAGAACATCCCCCTTTTTTGAAGTCGGTTTGATATGCTGAATATGTAGACCAATATATGCTGGGACTGGGATTATAATAATCCCATTTATAATTAGTCCAGTGCGGAGCGCGTCAATTGTTCCTAAGTATATCTCGTGGAGATGCGAAAAACGTGTTGAGTGTCTTTTTGGTTTAACTAACAACGGAATAGATTGGCGGGATATTACTAGATATCGATATTTGACGACTTATGTGGCGCAGTGGACCAAGGCCCGTCTGAGACGCAAAAGGTTGCGTGTTTGACAACGCCGCGGGACAAATGTTTGTATGATCTACAAGTATTTGTCTCGGGTCTGGGTGTTTCTATATAATGTATACAAAAAGAAAAAAATGATTGTCTGTAAAGTCGGTTTACGGACGATAGTTTAACGTGACAACAAGCCGAACGCTCAAGTTGATCGTGCCTTTCGCTCGCTCGTGCAGCGCTCTCGCTCCGATCGTAACGTTACAATGAGCGTAACGTTACAATGAGTGTAACGGGGCAATGAGTCATCCTTTTTCGTGCGTGCAGCAGGCGTTCATCGATTTATAAGACGTTGTCACGTCAAAAAAAGAATATTAAGTAGTACCTATCGCAGTTATAACACAAGCTCTGCTTACTTTGAGGCCAGATGGTTATGTGTGAAATGTCCGGCATTATTTATTTATTTATTATCGGTTTACCTATTCAATAAACTTGCATTTATTTAATGCATTCTGCATTTTATCGTATCGCTGTCTATTTCGAACCAGTATGGTAAAATGATTGAAGTGCGCCATTCAGGCTCCTTTCGTACACATAATACATGTCATTATTTTTTTTACTTAATATGACATTCCAGTTTCCTCACAATGTTTTCCTTTTTTTTTCTTTATCGTTTTAGAGTAATGATATAGCAAACATAAATAATTCAAACAAAAAAATATATGACTGCGACTGGAGTCAAACTCAAGACCTTAGATGGGATAGGAAGGCGGAACTACTTTCACTAAACCACGAGTGCTATACGTCTGCTCTTAAATTAATGCATTAAACTTGATGATACGTTTGTGCTGAAATTCTTGACTGGTCTATTATTGGGTGCGCGTAGATAATCTATACTAATATTATAAAGAGGTAATATTTGATTGTATGTTTGTTTGTATTAAATAGGCTCCGAAACTACTGGACCGATTACAAAAATGATTTTACCGTTGAAAAGCTACACTATCCCCGGGTGACATAGGCTACTTTTTATCCTGGGAAAATTGGTTTGTCCCGGGAAAAATCTTCAACGCGGGCGAAGCTGCGCGCGGACAGCTAGTGTTAAAATAAAGTCCAATTTCACATCTATGCGTTTGTTTAAACTGAATGCCGCATTACCCTGACTTAACACTCTTAATAGTTGTTCTTATGTTTTGTACCCAGGAATTGAAGGTGAAGGAATTTGAAAATGAGACTTCTTAATTCCGAACATTATTTTTGTGAGTGAATGCACCTGAGTTTAATTGTGAAATTTAAAAGTGTTTATGTAAACAAAGGCGCTGTATTAACCAATCTTAGGTATCAATTGACACTTAGTGTTATTATTGTAAAGTTTCATTAAAATCCATTAAGTAGTTTTTGCGTGAAAGAATAACAAACATACATACAAACTTTCGCGTTTATAATATTAGTATGGATTATATTATATAAGTTAGTATAATAAGTATGTATTTAAATATATATATATATATATATATATATAAGTATTCTGTCAGTCATCTAGTCATCATAATATAAGCTATGCTTAGTTTGGGACTAGATGGTGTTGCGTGCATTGTCCAGCAATATTTATTATTATTATTATTTAATTTGACAGGTCTCATGGCAACTTGAAAAGTCTGCCCTTTGCGCTGTAAGTTGCGAGTTTGATTCTCGCCCAGGACAAAAATTTAAAAATAGGTTCTATTTATTCTGTTTTTGGGTGTTAAATGTTTCATAATCTGTGTATTTACAAGATAATATAATACTTAATAATAATACCGGACATTTCACACAGCATCATCTGGCCCCTAAGTAAGCAGAGCTTGTGTTGTGGGTACCACATGACTGATATACTACTTATATACATTTTTTTTTAACTGACCTTTTAGTAAGTAGAATATAATATAATAGTATCCTTTCAGGCATCAGTATGGCGATTATGGAACTTTTGACACAACCAATGTCTATCATTCTGTTCGATTAGCAATCGGCATAATTTCAATCATTAGTTTGATTGTAATTAGAACAGTTTTGACAAGATGGATTACTATTACGTACGTTCGGTTTTCTATTCATATGACAGCATGTATGACAATCAACATCAACCTTCCGTAATACCAATACATCAATAGTAATTGAAACCGATTAGTATCAAAGTTTTGATAGTATCAGAATTCCATAATCGCCACTCTGGTCTCGAAGTACATGCTTTGCTTAGTTTAAGGCTAGACACAAATGGTGCTTCGTGCTACGTCTAGTATTTAACTCTTACACCTATATTGATAGAGTGCCTATCTAACAGAACAGCAAGAGCGTATTATATCCAAGATCTAAAATAACTAACCAAAATAATACTTGGGGTCCCAAAAATATTGCCTTAATAACAGTATTTTCACAGAAGACTATTTATTTCCAATCGGCCGATTCCCTTTTCTGTCTCTTAAAAAGCAGTGACCGCCGTTTGACAGTCGTAAACATCTTCAACTTTATGATAGAGGAATTCCTAACGTTTATTGAGTTTTTACGCAGACTGCCGTTTTTTTTGAAACTTGCGTTATAATCAGAGTAAAGGTAAATTTATATCTAGGTACCTTCATCGCAAATGTTTTATTTTATACATTGAAAAATTGAATCTGAGTTAAAAAAAAACGTGTGCGTCTCGGGACGCCCGACAGAAGTGATAACTTAAACTAATCAAACTAGCGCTGTGGGTATAGTGAGAGAGGAGGAGCTTGCCTACCACTGCCTTATGCGTGAGAGAAAGGGAAGTCAGACAAACTGGCGCCATAACGCGTTACGTAACGAAGCGTTTTAACCTCCCATAAGAAGTTATCACTTTTTCGGGTTTTGTGATCTTAACGTTTTTATAAAAAAAGGTGCACGGATGCCTGTTTTCTGATGCTTTCGTTAACATATCAGGGGCATACTCAACACTGTCGCTTTGCAGACAGAATGGGCATGATGATAATGTGAACAAAGAAATGATCAGACTTCACACTTCATTATTCGTCAAAGCTCTATGTTTTTGTCTGGTTCTTCTTGACCGTGGTAAAATAACACCTTAATTTCACATAAAATTTAGACGTAAGATACCTAAATAATTAATTTAGGCGCGACTTTTCGGAAATCCAATAAATAACATTAAACAGATAGACAAATATTTATTATTTGTATGTATTTCCAAAAATAAGTATTTATGTAGTATATCATAATACACGCTGTGCTTAGTTTGGGGCCAGATGATGCTGTGTAAAATGTCTGGCATTCTTATTATTATATATAGTACTATTTTGCCAATCGCCAAATAATAGAGTAGCGGGAATAGTACTAAATATTTGTTTCTATATATGTATCATCTATTTGTTTCATGTTAGACATTTCAAAATGCCGTTCGTAATTTTCTAAACTAATATTTTATAGAAGTTATATTAGATTTTTTATGTTTATTGTACTCAAATAAACTCTAAACAACTTAACTGATTTTAAAAACTCTTACTTTACCAGGAAGCTTCTAGTTATGTATATCAGCGACATCTGCAGTTTGTTTTTCAATAAAATAAAGCTCCTACCAAAATTTCGATATTGTAATTGGTGGCAATTCGGTTGGCACCAACCTAACAAATTTTAGCTAAATTAGGTTTAGACTGTCAAATTAAACATTGTTATTTTGCTGTTACCAACTTATCCTAATTTAATTTTATCTAATTTAATTAAGTGTTCCTTCTTAGTTAGATGGTACCAACCGAATAGGTTTTACAAATGATATGACTAACTAAAATATATTTTAGACATTCCTAAATTTAGAAATGAACCAACCGAATTGCCACCAATGCCTAACTACATATATTATAGTTATGTCACAATAAGGGCCTTTTCAAATTAGTCAATCAAAAAACGGGTAAAATGAATTGGTAAATATTATGTATCTTGGGGAAGGATATAGGCTACTTTTATATAGGTACCACGCGTGCAGAGCCACGGGCAGTTAGTAATAACAGCTGTTGAATAAAACGAATTTGGCTTTAATATATTTAGATCAACTTGTCCTCTACATTACACAACCATTTTGTAAAACAAAAATGTGTGTAGCATCCATCAAAATAATATCAATTTATTTAATAACTTTCATGCAACGTGACGTACAATTCGCTACACACACCCGAACAGCTGGCGCTGCAAACTATCCAACAAATTCTATATTAGTTTTCGATAGTTTTATTTCGTTTTACGTAAGTAATTAAAATGTCATGTTCAGTTTATTGGGGAAATTGACTAGAACACACTATAAGGTCGAGCACGCAAGTTATGTAATAGTTAATGTGCGTGGGACTAATGCTAATGTTTATAACATAGCTATTAGGTTAGAAATATTATAATTGGAAATGAAAAGTAACACGATGACTGGTGATAATTGAACAGATTACTGGCATTTTTAACAGTCAACAGTGTTATTTTAAGGCCGGATAAGAGATGAGAAACTAGACTGAAACGGTGTTGATCATTACGTTTTTAAAATTAAGAATCGGTTCATATTTTGACGACCTCTGTGGCGCAATAGGCTAAGGTCCGACTGAGCCGCAGAAGGTTGCGAGTTCGATTCTCGCCGCGGGACAAATATTTGTATGATCTGCAAGTATTTGTCTCGGGTCTGGGTGTTTCTATTTATAATATGTATGCAATTACAAAAAAGAAAAAAGTATTTAAGTAGTATATCAGTCATGTGGTACCCATAACACAAGCTCTGCTTACTTTGGGGCCAGATGATGCTGTGTGAAATGTCCGGGATTATTTATTTATTTATTTTATATAAGACGGAGTTATAAGGTATCAAACATAAAAAAATACTAACGAATCGAGAACCGCCTCCTTTTTTTGAAGTTAAAAATCATACTTAAATTATAAAGCTCTATGTTTTTGTAGATATAAAGACGATTGGGTATTTGCTTGTGGATCAATAACGACAAAACAGCTGGGCAAATCCGCCTACCATAGTCAAGGACCTGGATCTGGACCTGTAGATAGCAGGCGTGTGAAGCCAATTCAAAAGTCTCTATGGCCTCAATTCTGTTAGCTCCAACCTAACTAATTTTAGCTAAAATTCGGTTTAGAACTGTCAAATGAAACATTGGTATTCTGCTGTTACCAACTTATCCTAATTTATCTAATATTATTAAGCGTTCCTAAATTAGTTAGATGGTACCAACCGAATAGGGTTTACAAATGCTATGACTAACTAAAATATATTTTAGACAATTCCTAATTTTAGAAATGAACCAACCGAATTCATTTCTATTTCTTTCTATGTCTGTTTGTTTATGTGTTTCCTTTTCACGGCTATACGGCTTAATAAATCTTTATGGAATTAGGTATTGTATTGTATTGTTTATTGAGCACCTTAGTTTAACAATAAATACACGTTACATAATTTCTTAACCTGAGGAAGTTACAATGTTCATAATGTGATAGTAAAAGATAATAAAAATCCTGTATGATAGGTATTAGCGCCCACTCTCAATATAGGTGCAATTGAGCTACAAAAAATCTAGATAAATTAACAGATAGGTACATAATCATAATAAGCACTAAAATGTTGGTAAGTATGATGATAATTTGGTAAAGAGATACATTGTATTCTGAGCAAAAACATAGGCTACTTTTTATGTAGGTACTATGCGCACAAAACCGATGCTAGTAGATTAAAATAAGGACAAATAATGTACTATCAATATACCTTCTAGTCAGCTGACCTACGAAACCAAAATCAATAGATACTGCGTGCCTCACAATCGGAGGGAAACAGTCGTCTTTGTCTAGTTGACACGTTACTTAGAGGCTCTATTTGCGAACCTTTTAGCGCCCTTTGCAACGAAAAGTTAGAGCAAATAGTCGACCGCTTTGTTGTTTAGCATGTGTGAGGTCACATGGAGCCGTGCTTAGAATTTTGAATCTGCTGAATGTCTTCGGGATATGTCGGGAAAGAGGGAAAATGATAATTAGAAAAGGTAAATCCACTCGTAACTAGCTGCAATGTTGTCCGTATAAGTAAATAATAATAATAATGCCGGACATTTCAGACAGCATCATCTGGTTCTAAAATAAGCAGAATTTGTGTTATGGGTACCACATGATACACTATTTTTTTTTTTGTAAAAAACTATTACTTACATATCATCCAAACATATGTACCGCTTCTGGAATCAAATCCACGACCTTCTGCGTCTCAACTGGGCCTTGCCTCACTGCGCCTAATAGGTCATCAATATAATAATGATAATAATATCAGACATTTTCACACAGCATAATTTTCATATTGCTAAATGATGGACACAGTACATCTCGCGAGCTAAGTGAATTCTTACCATCCTTATGGAGCTGTACAAATAAAAGTTCTAATGCCTAAAAGTTACTGGCCATCAAAGCGAGCCGCAATTCATGTTTGTTTCTTAACTAAGGAGATATATTTTTTTAATATGCTCATTGAAATTTATGCTTAACATTTGATTTTTAATGTCAATTCGATTCAGTAACAATTTATCAATTTTATTCTTTTGATACCGAATCAACGGTGTACTTATCTATTTTTGTTACAAACACTTTAAAATGCCACCCTTTCTTTTTCAATTGTGCTAAATAAAAAACTGAATGCTTAGATTTATAATAATTGACTGTAATAGATGTAAAAAGTGTGACGAATCTGCGTGAGAGTTATTTATGGACTGTCGATGAGCGTATGAAGCTTTCCCCTTGGTAAAATAACGATCGTATTTATAAAAAATATTTGATAAGACATTAATTTAAATAAAGTACCCTCATATGTGTGCTTACTAAAGTACTCGTGGCCTAGTGGTAGTGACCCTGCCTTTTTATCCTAAAGTTGTGGGATTGAATCCAAACGTACACCAATGGAATTTTCCGATCGAAAAAAATGCACCAGTACATTCAAATGGTGAAAAAACTGTCATGTCGTAAAATCTAAAGAGATTAATGACACGTGCCAGGTGTACGAAAGGAGCCTCTGAGGCAGACTTAAATCTTTTCACCACACTTGTTTCGAATTAACTAGTGACACGATAAGAAGATGCTATATTGAATATATATATACCTACATAGTACATACATACGAGTATAAACATTATATTCGCGTTTCTGTAACTTTATTTCAGACACTGAATGTGTCTTTATAGCCTTATACACAGATTTACCAGAGTTTAAATGTATGTATGATCTTCAAGTACTTGTCTCGAGTCTGGGTATTTCTATGTATAATATGTATGTAATTACAAAAAAAAAAATATAAGTAGTATATCAGTCGTGTGGTACCCATAACACAAGCTCTGCTTACTTTGGGGCCAGATGATGTTGTGTGAAATGGCCGGCATTATTATTATTATTATAGAACCGGTCAAATCACTAAGAAACACGGGCCTAAGCCAAGTGCAACTCAGTGTTTTGGTTTGATGTTATTTCTGTAGTTCCTGCTGACATGTCGGTTTGCAAAAATTTTCAAACAATCCTACAAGTGTTTAAAATTACTGCTTTCTGCAACAAAGCTAATGTTTGTTTAGGCAAATCTAAATGACTAAGAGACTGGAATAATCTTTTGGGTATTACGCCTGTTGAAGACAGGACAATTGGGACTATTGAACCATGTCCAAACGCCACATCCTTGTAATTTCATCTTTATATTATTATTAGTTTGTATGAGTTAAAAGCTCTCAATGCAAATGTGCAGAATAGTCTTCTTATACTGTAGTCATACCATTAGGTGCCTCGTTTTTGTACAATCGTCACATCTAATTAATTCATACCGGTTTTTCTTCGATCAGTCGTAAGTCTGTCATTCAGTTGTAGATTGCCACAAAACTAGTGATGGGAGACGTCAGCATGGTATTGGTGTGTCAGAAAACTGGTCCAAAAATTTTGAACACAATTTTTTTTTGACCAAGATTGTGTTTCTTGTTAATTTGCTTTATTCATTCAAGCATCTTATTTTTAACTGACTTTAGAATAAGGAGAAAGTTCTGAATTCAATAGATTTTTTTTTATTTGTTACTATAAGGTAACTCATTATTTGAAGTCGGTTTTCTGTTCCAGATCACTGCCAGAGGGCAGCGTTCCCAAGATATGACGCTGCCTTCTGGCAGTGATCTGGATCAGTTGAGCTATCTATAGATCGTTTTAAACGGTCCTTAGATAGCTCAACTTTTTCACGTGTATTTTATATTATTGTATATTATTTTGTACATTTCTGTAATTATTTCTGTTTTCTGTCTGGTTTTTATTGTAAAACCTAATTATTAGGGATCTAGAAGTAAAAATCTAATAATTTACTTTGAATCGTTTTACATGCTTGTTGAATTTCAATGCTAATTCCTTGTACGAGTAAGCCAAGTCCAAAAATGATAAGGAGTGTTTATTATCAACAACATCGTATTTTCAATTTGAACCTCTTGGTTTCTATATTACTTGACAGGCTCATGGGCCATGCGGCCAGGGTGTCGACGTAAGCTGTTTCGACACCCTTGCCGCACCCCATCTATCGAGGACTTCTCTTAGCACTGATGCGACGCCTGATTGTGCCACTTTCCTCAAAAGGCGCAAATATGCCGGTTTCGGTAGGGCCTATGTATTTGAGATGTTTGAAGTCGAGACCTTAGGTCTGTGGGGAGCAGGAACCAATCATCTTAGAGTCCAACTGTAAAGTTTAAGACTGTTTTTACTCAATGCTGCAGTATTTTCGTATTTTTTCCGACGCTAATGAAAATTTCGATTCAAAAAATGTTTAAATGATCTGCAAGTATTTGTCTCGGGTCTGGGTGTTTCTATGTATAATAAGTGTGTATTAAAAAAGTATATATCTAGTATATCAATCATGTCATAACACAAGATCTGCTTACTTTGGGGCTAGATGATGCTGTGTTAAATGTAATAAAATAGTTTGACGAAATCTTCTTGGTATTCGTTTTTGAGGTTATCAATCAAGCAATGATAAAAAAAACCCATTGTCAAGTTTGAAGCAATTGGTTAGCTGAATCGACACCTATGTATTAACTGTGGTTTTCTTAAACGGATTTTGACCTCTACAGTCTTTAGTATGCACATCACCACACTAATCTAAACATCTCACTCGCCCACACAAAGCAGTAATTAAGCTTGAAGCATGCTAACTGACTTAATGCAATCAGTGAACTGATAAACAGCTGTTTGGATTTGCATTTTAAATCGATATTCCGCTGGCGTGGCTGATTGACTGGCATTAAACTATCGCACCTTCCACTATAGCTTAATTTGAATTGAATTACAACTTAATCTTTTACTTGTAAGCATTTCATTGCCGTTTCTGCTCTAGAATAGGTTAGCTTGAGTAATTAATACACCAAAAAGATTTTTTAATATTAATTTGAAAGCTTAGAGTATGGCTCAAGAATTTCGATAATTTTAATAGTTTCGATACTGCTTGAAATACACTGTGACTCATTTATTGAATTGGGGTAGATCGGTTTTGAGTTTTTGGGTTAAACCGGGACAAATACCTAGGTATTTGGTAGAAAAATCATGTGTGGTAACAAACGGGGATGTACTCTACTCTAGCTACCTACTCTCTTACATAAATTATTTTGGATCTACCTCATCAATCAAAAATTGAAAATTTTCATAACCAAAACAATAAAAATCAGTGCACCATTTTTCATCTATAAAAATAACACAGTCATGTTCATATCCCGTATTCGGATGTGATTTGTTCCGGAGCGTGGCGAATGTGCGCCGACGCTCGCTGTCATCGCGAACGGTGCGCTTGCGCAAGCCACGACGCGGCGTCGTCTCATTAGCCCGGAACAAACTGAGTGTGTAATGTGGGTGCTAAAACTATGAAGCTAGAACATTTCAATTGTAATTTTAGATCAAATTAAAATCAAATATTATTATTATTCAATAAAATCACGAATCTTACAAGGAACTCTACTAGGCTTATCATTTATAAGATATCTGCATCAATATACATATATTGAGCTGCAACGGTTTTTGCAGAATTAAATACTGCTACAAAACATTGTTTTAGATTTCAGCTAACTATCAAAGTTACATAAACAATCTAATCAACCGCTTAGACCTGGCTCTAGACATTATATAAGATACTGTCGATCAGAAGGAGAGGCACATTAAGAAGAAAAAGATTATCAACAGTGAAACTGTTACCATATAAGATACATGTATAAACAAACACAAGCGTCAAAGTAGATTATATCTCTAGTCTTTGCGGTCACATTAGTTACTTCACTTTGACCCAATTTGGTCTTCTCTCAGATAATAACTTCTCACGGTAAGAAAAATGCACAAAGATGGCTAATTACTAATAAAAATGTGTCGAGTTTGAACAATATGACGAACCATTGCATTTTGTACTCTATATTGTTGATATAAATGTCACCCCACGACTCTTAAAAACAGACTCTAGCTCCTGATATTTTTCGTATCTATTGTTGCATTAGTTGCAATCATTCGATAGGACTGCCAAGTACCGGAAGGAAATCAATACACTGCAATAATGTGCGTAAAAAAGGGGGTTTTGTAAATGATGAATAGTTGTTTGGTAAAAATATGCTGATCATTGTTTATTTAATTCAGCTACTAAAGATTTACTACAGATTCTTCTTTGTTTTTGTATCAGCCAGTGGCTAAAGCTGGTGACGGAATTTACTTAAAAAAAATTGGTTGTCTGTAAAGTCGCTTTACGGACGATAGTTTAACGTGACAACGTCTATCTGTTTTATTTTGCGTTCTCGCTTCGATCGTAACGTTACAATGAGCTTAACGTTACAATGAGCGTATCGGGACAATGCGCGTAACGGGACAATGAGACATCCTTTTTTGTGCTGCACGCACAAAAAAGGATGTCACTTCAAAAAAAATGAAAAAAATCTTGTCGCCAAAGCGATTATCGGGATTGATATGATAGATAGCTGGAGTAGGGTAGGTAGTAGTAAGGCCTGGATAGGTCGAGTAGGGTAGTAACTAAAGAATAATACAAATAACATCAAACAAAAACATCTACATACTTAAACACCATTTTGTTGTACGATCTGTGCTTGACAGGAGTTACCCTCAACACTCAGAAATAAGATGATAATTTTTCAAGTTTACTTTCTCAGGACCTTTATTTTGATTTCTATACCATCCCTATCCAAATAGAATCTATTTTCTGTAAAGTCAGTTAGAAACGCCTTCTAATTGAATAGGACGGAATCAAAAGGAATGATTGCATTCCCCCAAAGTTTTGAAGGGGATGCGCTGGGGTAGGATGCGATGCGTGGACGAAATACTTTTAGGGCTACACCGTGATCTACGAAAATATGAATGTGCTATTTTTTAAGTCATAGAATTGAAGGTTCCTAAAGATCAAATAAAATTTAAGAATAATATAAAATTTTGTCGGACATTTTACACAGCATCATCTAGCCCGAAAGTAAGCAAAGCTTGTGTTACCATATATGACGGATATACTTTTTTTTTGTAAATTCATATATATATTAGTAGCTGCTGCCCGCGGATTTGCACTCTTGGTACCTACATAAAAAGTAGCCTCTATCCTTCTCCAAAGTCCCATACCAAAATTCATCAAAATCGGATTAGCGGTTTAAGCGTGAAAACGTAACAGAAAGACAGACAGACAGAGTTACTTTTACAATTATAATATATAATATATAACAATTGTAGGGAATAGGGAATTGTAGTCTTTTTAAATAACATAGAAACACAAAAAACTACAAACGTTATTTCACTGGAGAGAAAAAGAGAACCCAAAATATAATGTTTAAATCTGCATTTTTTTATGTTCTTCTTTATGAGTCACTAGTTCTTTCGAACCAGTGTGGTAAAAGAATTATAGGAAGCCTCAGAGGCTCCTATCTTGCACTTTACACACGTCTTTAAACTGTTTTTTACCGGTTTCTTCACGATGTTTTCAAAGTCAAAAGATACTTTATTCAATACAATCACAAGGATCACTTTGAAACGTCTTACATACTAGGTGAATTTAGGGGCCAATTCCTCCTAACCCGGCTTGGGTTGGGACCCAGAAGAATCGGCAAGAAACTCGTCCTGGTCCTAGCGCTTTTTTGCATGATCCATCTTATCATAGGGTCTGAGTGTTTCTATGTATATATATTATGTATGTATTTACAAAAAATAAAAAAGTTTATAAGTAGTATATCAGTCATCATAACATAAGCTCTGCTTACTTTGGGGCCAGATGATGTTGTGTGAAATGTCCGGCATTATTATTATTATTATAACTACCTTAACAACGAAAAACTAATACAAGAGAGTTTATACATTTCAAATGTTGTCTGTGACTGTCTGAGGGCAGAGCGACATGAGGCCATGAACCGTTTAGGAGTACAATTTTTGATGAAGAACTCCAAGGCCTGCCGCGCTACATTTTAAAAGAATACTTTTATTTCAATACTTAGGTAACTACAAAATACCAATGTCATAACATAATCAATACAATCATAACATTTTTTTATGTTTTATTTGACCTTTTTTTTATGATTAAACATAAAAATTTACTGACTTGCCGTTTATGTGTATGATATAGTCAGTAATTAAAACAAATCGATTCCGACATACATTTGTTTGGCTATTAGTTTATCTGTTTGTCATTAAACGCTATGCGATGACGTGAGATATTATAATCACAATAATTTACAATCAATTTCATCAGTATTTTATGTATTTTTTATATCTCTAACACACACCTGCATTTGAATGAAATTAATACTACCTACGTGTTACAATATCAATTTAATGTGATTCTCGAGCCGTTATAACGCAGCCTCTTCAGGCTGCAAGAATTGGCTGCAAACTGCTTGGTCGCGCCACCAAATAAAACGTGATGACAGTTTGATGATAAAACACCTTGTCGCTTATATCCTTAAAGCTCTTTTTATTTTATCAATCGTCAATTTCCAAGGTCTTGATCTTGACGGTCGATTTACGTGATAACGTCATAAGAAAACATTGATGAACCGATCGTGCCTCTCTATCGCTTGTTCCGTGCTCCAAGTGAGAGCACGGAACAAGCGAAACACGCTCGGCTCAGGTGGAACGTGATAATGAGTCATGCTTTTTCGTGCGTGCAGCCGGCGTTCATCGATTTATAAGACGTTATCACGTCAAAAATATGTATGTTCAGTAATGTGATACCCATAACACAAGCTCTGTTTACTTTCGGGCCAGATGATGTTGTGCGAAAATGTTCGACATTATTTATTATAAATACGAATGATTGCCTCCTCCAAAGAGTTGATAAGTTTGTCTGTTTTATAGTCTCGCCCCGAAACACGGAAGGCGAGATTCCGTTGCAGTAATGTCATTGCTAAGATTGTGGGCGAAATTGCTTTATGTAATTTGTGGGTCGGAGCGAACTTATCCATCTTCTGATGTCTTTGTGTGGTTCAATTATTGAAGCCGTTACTCCAAAGCTAATTGGTTGAAAAGGTAAGTAAAGCCTTGATGAGTGTGCAGGATCTTGAGGGCAGTTTATTGTCACAGAAATGTCATAGAAAAATATTATTACTATGCTATGGTGGAAACTTGGTAGGTATGTCATGGATTGCTATTCACCTACTCAAAACACATAGGCGTTTTGTTTGCGTTATAAAATAATTTAGCTAGTCGATGTCTTTTTGGCACTAGTTTTTGAGATTATCTATCTTGCCAATATTTTTTTTTAATATATATCATTTATAATATGAATGACTTTATTATTTATAAGAATGCATGGCCTCATGTCACTCTGCCCTCAAACAGTTAACCGACACATTTTAAATGTATAAACTCTCTTGTATTAGTTTTTCGTGGTTAAGGATATTATAAGATGGATCATGCAAAAAAACGCCGGACGAGTTTCTTCGGTTCTTCTCGGCTTTGGTTAGGAGGAATTAGCACCTAAATTCACCTTGTATGTAAGACGTTTCAAAGTGATCCTTGTGATCTTTTGACTTTGACTTTTTAATTTAACGTTAACAAGTCAGTCGTCAAAATTAAGTAAATTGACTGTCACTGATGTCACTGGATTAACTGATGTGATAACCCAAAAGCAATTAGAAGTCTGATAAAAAGCAACAAATCACTCTGAAAGCCATATTTGAACCTGAAAAGATGTTTCTAGTCCACTCAAAACTTAGATAAAATCTCAGGAGGGGAGACATAAAATAGAACTACATTTTTATCGTTATCTGTGAAAGGGTTTCTATAAACAGACTGTATACCACTTCAATGGTACCGCCAGCAACCGACAAATACCATTAAAACATGAGAACATTTTGTATATATGTATTTATACAAAATGATGCTTCAAGTAGTACCTACACACACCATATCATATGGGATCTCTGGGGTAAAGCAGCTGATATTAAAAAAAATATTTGTAATTCAAAAAAAGGCAACACGTGCCATTTAGAAAATTAAACCGCGAGCGTCTTTTAATTTGATTTTAATATCCTTGAATATTTCTTGTAATTAAAGAAATTAATTTTTTCACAATAGCTTTACAATATATATTTATATAAATTTTTTTTAAACACTCATATAAATAGAGATGGATTTCTGAAAAATAGTGATCTTCATAAAATCAATATTAATAACAGAAACGAATTATACATTCCTAGGTTTCGACTCGAAAAAGTTAATAAGTCATTTATGTCATTTGCTTATAGAAGCGCATAAATGACTTATTAACTTATAGTCTAGTTTTCTTTAACTCTAGTTTTTCTTTAACTTATTTTTACTTTTTCTTTTTTAGAGAGCTTATTATAGAATAAGCTACCTAAAAGTATCGAATCTACCTATTAAATAATTTAAAGCTTACTTATAGGGTAGTATTTTGAAGAAAGCGTATTATAATATAAATATCTGTATTATTATTGATAAAAATGCATGGCCTCATGTTGTTCTGCCCTCAGACAGTTAACATTTGAAATGTTTAAATTCTTGTATAAATTTTTCGTGGTTAAGGTAGTTATAAGATGGATCATGTAAAAAGCGCTTGGACCAGGACGAGTTTCTTACCAGTTCTTCTCGGGCTTGGGTAAGGACGAATTGGTACTTAAATTCACCTAGTATGTAAGACGTTTCAAAGACGATCCATGTGATTGTTTTGAATAAAATATTTTTTGACTTTGACTTTGACCATTTTCTAGTTTATATTACATTCATATCCATAAGTAAAATTCTTCTTGAATTTATTAATGTAGGTATTCGTGGCTTGACATTGTTGAACTCTAGTTGAGACTCTGGTTTTATAGAGCTGATTATGAGCTGAGATACTATCATTCCAGCGACATTTGACGACCTCTGTGGCGCAGTAGCCTAAGGTCCGGTTGTCTAGAAGATTGATTCCCGCCGCGGGATAAATGGTTGTATGCTCTGCAAGTATTTTTTTTGGGTCTGGGTGTTTCTATGTACAATATGTATGTATTTACAAAAAATAATAGGTATGTAAGTAGTTTAGTCATGTTGGTACCCATAACACAAGCTCTGCTTACTTTGGTGGATGATGGAGTCTGAAATGTCCAGGATTATTTATTATTATTTTAAACTAGTGCCTAGTGCACTAGGTATAGTTCAGCAGTAGCTAGTAGAACGTCATTAAATTTCATGTGTTTCACCGTAACGTAATGTAATTTTGCATGAAACTAGAAATTTAACCAATGAAAACAACATTAACCCAAATATTGTGATGGGTAACAAATGTGACCTACTCGCATGAAATTGTATTTCGATATGCGATGCAAACTCGCCTTTGTCGATGATATTTTAATATACCTAATGTGACCATAAAATAGTGTATTGAATGCGCGTGGTTTTTTTGTGGTCATCGTCAAGCCATTGCGCGTGCACAGTCGCTAAATGAAATAGCTAGGTGACTTGTCTCTCTCCCAATTTTAAATAACATGGTTATGAAACATTTATTGTTGTGCTGTTATACCTGTTTTTATATTATATATTTTTTTAATATTAATAATACTGGACATTTCACACACCATCACCTGGCCTCAAAGTAAGCAGAACTTGTGCTATGGGTACCACATGACTGATATACTACATATATACTTATTTTTTGTAAATACATACTATACATAGAAACACCCAGATTCGAGACAAATACTTGCAGATCATACAACCATACCGCGTTGGGAATCGAACCCGCAACCTTCTTCGTCTCAGCCGGACTTTAGCCCACTGCGCCACAGAGGTCGTCATAAAGAAATATGTCTTGTTCTAACTTTTAAATAGTCAAACTTCAGGGTAACCACGAATGAGCCAGCCGTTCTCAACACCATGTTTATAGCCCCCTTTGTAAAAGCATTGAATACGTGGACATTTCAACTTTTTACTGTGACACCGAACAAAGCTTATTTTGGAGTGTTGTAAGAACTGGCAGGTTTACTTAGCCATTGTTGGTCGGCCATTTATCTCTTTTATTTATGGGGACCGTCGCGAATGGCGAGCATGCCAGTGAGGACGGACGCGTTTAGCGCGTATTAGAGGTGTCATAAGAACAACCATTTTGATTTCTTTCACGTGCCTTCATTTCAGAGAATAGGTACCCTAAGATATCTTTTAAATGCTCTCTAAAGTCGACCGACCTCTTAGCTTAGTCGCTAGTAACTGTGCCTTCTGCATTGTAAGTTTTAGGTTTGATTTCCGCCTAGGACAAATATTTGAGTGATTAACACAGATGTTTGATCTGTTTCTAGGTATTTACAACTTTAAGTATTATATCAATTAACTGGTTTTTATAGTACATGCATATATATATATATATAGATTTATATAGATAGTATGGGGCTAGATGGTGATGTTTTAATTGATCGATAGATAGATAGATAGATAAACACTTTATTGTACACAAGAGAATATACAAAAAAAAATGTGCATTTGTAATTGTGCATCAATAGTTTTGTATATACATATCTATTTAGTTGTTTATGCATTAAAGATAATAATTGAATTAATCATACTAGGTTGCATTTAGAACGATATGACTTAAATGCTTAAATTTTAAATGCAAAATCCTTTACACTCTGACAAAGTATCAAGTATCAAAATCTCATTTTTTAACCAACCTCACCACAAATGATACTTTAGTACCTACTACATACTATTTTTTGCCACAACTGGCAGAAATATCCATAAAAACAAGACTGTAACTTCTCACAATTTAACATCATAAAATGCACCACCAGCCTCCTTGATTCGCCACACATCCACGCAACCATTGTTTTCCCGTCAAAAGATTTTCTCTGGTCGTCCATTTTGTTCTGGTGGTTCTTTATGTCAACCAGGCGTTGACTGATGTACAAAGACCACCAAAGTTTGGCTACTGTCTACAAACTGTTTAACTTATAACCGGACCTACCCGTGGTGTTCGTCGAATTGTCTCAATGTGAGTCATGTTAATGGTAGCAGTACCGGCTTATAAATTAAATGAGTCATTTTGAGTGATAATAAGCCGGTTAATATGGTAATCGTGCTAGAAATTTTTGCGTAAGCTTTCAACCCTTTTAAGTGGTATAAAAGACTTTACAATTAGATTCTTATGCAAAGGCAAAACGTACGTTAGATACACGAAATTATTCTATCATTATATTAACCAAATTATACAACTATCGGGTTATTCGGAAGTGATTTAGCAAATTATAGACCAAGTGCTCCAAATAGATTATATTTTGATAGAAATCTACTACGTCATACGCTTAGACAAGTACTTACATCAGCCAGGTAAATCTCAATATGCGATATTAGATGCGAAATTAATTTAGAACGTCACGGTATTCAGGTCGTGTTAGCGCTTCGATAACATAAACGTACCATTTTAGCGAAACCGATATTAAACTATCATTGATACAAGATAACGGTGGTTACTAGATCTAGTTACATATCTGGCATCATCTCTTACTCTTTTGTAAGTAAATCAATTTATGTTGGTTCAATTAGATTGTTTTCAAATGCAATGAGCTCGGAAAAAATGGTTTTATCCAATGATATAAAAGTTAAAACGTGAAATTCTTTACTGATTGGTCAATTAGAAGTTATAAGAAGCGCATAAATTTTCACATATTTAATACTATTTTGGTGCAAAAATATTGTTCTTGTTTATGGTAGGTAATTTTTTCAATTATTTTTAACTGTTCATAATTGAAATAAAACATCGTACTTCCGTCTAGCTCGTATAAACCTGCACTCGTTAAACCAGGTCATAAAACCTTATGCACTAAATGTAACACAAATCCTACTGTAATTACAAACGGTCACGGTTGTATAGGTTTTAATTAATCGCTGAATTACACACGTATTTTATGTAGGGCCATCGACTTACATGTCGTGTACTGGTTTGCTGTGGTGAGTGTCCACTGCACGTTAGTGTCCGTTAAAATATCGTATGACGTTAGCAAGTTAGACTCTCAGATACCATAATGTTTGTATGTATAATGTTATATGTATAATATATAGGTACTTACTACAGCTTACTTTGGGGCTAGATGATGCTATGTAAAATGTTTTTTATAATTTTTATTTTTATTGTTTTGAAAAGTTTTGTCATGAAACAAACTTGGGCCGAATGTGGAATTCAAAAGTGGGACGAAATAAGATTTAAATAAAATCTTATTTCGTCCCACTTTTTAAGTAAATGATATAATGTATTATTATTATTATTAAGAGCCCGTGAAGTTCCACTGCAGGGCAAAGGCCTCCCTTCCTTTTCTCCAATCGTCCCTGTCTAAAGCTAAAATAAATGTATAAAATGTCTGACTAAAATATATAAATAACTCCTAAAAAATAAAATTAATGTATATATTTATATAAATAGATATTATATTCATAGTAAAATATCAATAAATAAGATACATTTTAAAAATACATACAATAACAATTATCAATTTCAACAATACAGAACATATTGAAGACACTTTTATAAAAATAGTATGAGTGACGAGTTCAGTAGTGAAACGGAGCATCGAAATAATATGAATGATATAAATGAATGAATGATATTAATGAATGAATGATATGGATAATTGATATTGCGCGTCAAAATGACGCTTAGAAGCAAGCATTGGAAACACGCTTACTCAACCCAAGATCAAGGAGCGATCCGAATATGTCGAAGATAGTTAAGATAAACGTCAACTTCCGCGTGTTTAGCGATGACATTCAACCATCATACTTCATCAATCGACTTTGAAAGAATGTCTAGTACCTACGTAGTTTTCTTATCTTTGGTATCATAATAATCTGGGTCTCTTCAAGTCAAGAGTAAATAGGTGTCTTTTAGACCTGCGTGCCCCATCGTCGGCCACATCGTCGCTTAACATCAGGCAAGATCGTGGTAGGTATATCAATACTGAGAATTCCGTGGACAGCCTATCACACCAATGCATCGATTCTAAAGGAACTTTACATCAAAGAGAGATTATCGTCAACTGTTCAAAAACGAATACTGAAGTTCTTTGGGCACATAAACCGAAATGAAGACTCAATGGAGCGTCTTGTAGTCCAAGGCAGAATGGAGGGCAAGAGATGCTGTGGCTGCTCTCCAACCAAATGGGGAGATCTGATAAAATCTCTCACGAAATCCACGATGACCAACTGCTCCTGCAACGCCTCCAATAGAGCTGGATGGAAGACACATAGCAAGAGCCGCCATTCATCAGGACCCACTAATAACCACCACTACTCTGCCAAGAGTGCCTGACTGAGAAGAAGATCAATGATAAAAGAATAATTAACTTGACCTACTAAACTGGATGTAGTCTTCATGATACCTCCTTGCGTTCCTGAGAAAAAGGGTCTTAACATACAGACAGACGGACGGACTACGAAGTGATTCTAAAAGGATTACTTTTCCATTTTAGCTACGGAATCCTAAAAATGTATACACCTAAGTAGAAAAATAAAGGTACTTGATCCTTTTGAGATTTTAGAAAGATATACCTAAACTCATAGATTTATATAAAACTATTAAAAGTTAACACTAGCGTAAGTACTTACTAATTACAGTTAATTTATTTAAGGGAAATGCCCTAATATAGTTTAAGTGTAATAAGTTTAAGACATTTTGATTGTGACCGTTGGAGAATAAACAGTAAGAAAAATACGAAGAAGTATAGTAAAAATACGTAACGTGTATGGCTTTTAGGCCATAATTCTCAAAGATATCGTTAAACTACAGTAAAATATGCAACAGATTGAGATATCGGAACTGTCGTTCTCAATATTGTTATGTTTTGTAAATTGGAACAACGGTAGAACTAGTGTTTTGTTATTTTTTTTCATACGATTAAGCTAGCGAACAAGCATGGCCATCTCTTGGTATTATTATTTTGAAGGTTGAGATTCTTCTTCTTATAGTGTCACTAGTTATTAAGAACCAGTTTGGTGAAAGGATTAAAGTGCACTTGGCACATGTCTTCGAACTTTTTGGATTATACGACATGCCGGTTTCCTAACGATGTTGAGGTTTACAGACGATGTGAATTTTTCTGAAAATTGTTCCCATTATTTTAGGTATCAATATTTAGGTGTTGGAACCTGTTGGAGCTCTGTTTTTTTTCTCAGCTTTTCACTCACTATTCTACGGCAGCAATCATTATAAATTCTTTTTTTATGTGGGCGTTATTTACCTCTTCACACAAGTGAGAACTTGGCGCCTTTTGGTGCCCACTGAGTTCCAATTCATTTCTTCCTAATGTAAATGTTATAGCATTTATGTAAATCGATATTATTACATTAGTTTCGTACGATACCCCTAGACATTTAATATCTTAGCGTTTGTTTCTGGTATCATGTATAAATATTTATAAGCAAATATTTTGCTCATTAATCGAGATAGTTATATGTAGTTTAGATGGTAATTAATTATTTTATAAAATATTTCTCATTAGCGTTGTTTCCTGTTTTATACTCCGCCACAAGAGTGCTAAAGCAGAAACGCTAAAAAGGCTAGCTAAGCTATGGTGAGCTATACTTTTAATCGCTTTCGTTTACGCTTGGTTTTTTTTTCTAAGGGAGTTTATAGCATTAAGCGACACATAAAGTAATATAGCAGCCGCATACGAAGTTATTTATTTACTATCGATACATAGAATAAGCTTTTGTTGTAGACAGTAGAAAGTAAAGAGTTATGCTTCTGATCTTTGAATATTGGACACTTTGTCATATTAAGCCAGTGGTTTATAAATATGAATATAATTGAAACAGGTGGCAGTAAGTCAAAGTTATTAGACGGAATAAAATTATGGTGAGTTTTGTTGCAAGGGAAAAGGCAGGGAGACGATGGTGCAAGAGTTTAAAAAACCTGACTAAAGTTTTAGGGGATTTTGAAGTCCACTGGGCGGCCCATCATTAGAAGATTGTCATCTTACTTAAACGGGTTTTATTCACGTATTATTTTGTTGATGGAGGCACCGACAATATTACGATTCATCTAGAGACACTTTATCAAGGTGAGGTTGAACCGCAGTAGGCTCGTTGCCGCAGTAGGCTCGAGTTCATGGTTCGTACTCAACCTTACTTATTCCTAGCTAAATACCTACTTTAATCTTGTAGCATGAATTATATGTGAGGACTTAGTAACTATCATGCTTATCTATTAACAAGTCGATAGAACTGCTTGAACAAATAGTTTGGTTACAATATAAGAGGTAGGTCTATATAATTATGATCCCCAAATTAGGTCATGATGAAGTAAACACAAACTATGTAAGTAAATTCTAATAAGTCTCGACCTTAATTATCAGATTAAAGTACACAAGTGTAATAAACAATGATAATGATATTTGTTTAATGAATTATCTATGTAAATATTTTGAAATTGGTACAAAACAACGGATACTAAATATAGTGGAACTTGAATGTAAGGACACCAAAGAAACGTGGGAATGAAAAGAAAAGGCTTGTGCTTGCTAATTCAATTAACATAATCTTTAACAAAAAAAACTGACTTCAAACAGGAAACTAAAAAGTAAATTAAAATACTTAATGAAAAAATTAACAAACGCACTAGTCGCCACTACGATTTTCAAAGGTTTACCTCGATTTCTCTGGGATAATTATCAAACGTTCATAAACGACGACATAAACATCGTCGCTTATAAACGTTTATGAACTGATTTTTGTAAATATACGGTCGAATTGAGAAACCCCCTCCTTTTTTTGAACTCGGAAAAAGCGGTATCTTGGTCCAAGATATGTTTCGTTTCCAAGATGAGAAAAAAAAAGAGAAGGTGAAATCGAAAGAAAGAAGGTGAGAAACTCACCTTACTTACCTTACTTACCTATGAAAAATTGGCACCACTTCACCTAGTATGTACCTACCTATGACGATTCAAAGTGATCGTTGTGATTGTATTGAATAACACGGTTTGAGAATTGAAAAATATATAAAATAAACGTTGTAAAGTACTCTGTCCATAATAAGACTCCTATTAACCTTATTGAGATGATGACGCAGATAAAAGCGAGCACAATAATAATTACATTTAAAACTAGACCAACCCACAGATGAAAATCAAACAAATCAATTCTATTTGTTAAGTAAACGCACGGCCACCCGTATGCCTGACATAGATAGGGATCATGGTATGTGTTAATAAAATTCCCCCCATCACGGGCCCATTGTCTCTGTAGATAAAGCAATTTACTTAATTAAACACCCACAATTTCGACGGACACCGCATATTGTGATAATCTACACTCAAATATGGATGCCGCAGCTATTGATGTGACTCTTATTTTTTTATAACTAGATGGCGCCACAGGAAATGTAAGAACGCGATAGACGACCTCTGTGGCGCAGTGGGTCAAGTGCTGGATGAGACGCAGAATAACAATAAGAGTTTATTCAATAACTATTTTTACATTGTGTTTGAAATACTTAAGCCTAAAAACATAATAATAATATAAAAGAGTAGTATGTATGTCAAAAGCTTTATCAATGCAGACTTAAATGTAGTAGAACTTTCAATAATTTTCATAGCCACAGGAAGAGAGTTGTACAGTGTAACGGCCTGATAACCATGCCTAACAATATTATTAACTTCGGAGACAGTGGAGTCGCAAGATCATATCTCCTTGTATATCATATTTTGGTCTAAGTAATATTTTGTAATAAACATTCGTATATTGTATTTTTTGCACATAATCAAATTAAACAAAAATTATGTTTTCCAAAAACCAACCTTATTACATTAATAAAAAAATAACAATCATCGGGAACTCAGGTTCAGTAGGTAGTACCTACCCAAGTAGTATGTTAAAGATATTATTATGAGTTCTAAAAAGGCAACATTATGAATTTATTACTTACCTAACGATCGAATTACTTTGTATAATTTCCCTAATTCACCCTCTTTAGTCGAAAGGCTTCTAAAATCAATCATTCGTTCTATGATGTGGTCGTAATATAAATTATATTTCATTTACATTACTTAGTTAATGTTTAAGTACTGACTGAGTTTTGCTCGGTATAAAACACAGATAAAACTACGTTTTAAAAAAAATAAACCTAAGTTATTGCAAAAAATGATTTTCTTAGATTCCTACCAAAAACATAAGACTAGCGTGAGACAATCACAATTCTTTCCTTTTTTATTGTTTTGTTATTTGTTATTGTTGGGTGATCTACACTTCAGCGAGTCTAAACGCGGTCTCAAGCGGTTATTGTACCTATCTACTTATGATGCTTTATCATAATTGTATCTTTATCGAGCTACATGTGTACTATCATCATAAATATTACAGAATTGTGTAACCACTGCCTAACAGTGTGCTGGTGTGTAATTTTACGGAATAAAACAAACAAGCGTCTAAGGCTTAGGATACATTGACTACAACAAAACTTATCATGAAACTGGTTTTGGTTTTAATGAGTTTTAGGGCAAGAGAAAATAAAAGTGTAGCAAAATAGTATAATTACCTTTAAAAACTAAAAGTCAACCGAATTCATGTATATTATATACACAAAGTATCTGCTGTAAATCGTTAAGGAGTTTCCTCGTAATAAAAAAAAAAATACAAAAACACACTAGTCGCCACTACGATTTTCGAAGGTTTCCCCCGATTTCTCTGGGATGCCATCATCAGATCCTGGTTTCCTTATTCCTATACCACCCTTGGGATATCTTCTTTCCAACAAGAAAAAATACATCAATATCGGATCATGAACAACGAAGTTATCCGCGACACACAAAAAATAATAAAAAAAATATATAGGTACGGTCAAATTGAGAAACCTTCTTTTTTTGAAGTCGGTTAAAAACGATCATAAGGAACAAATATTGAGGTTATAAATTTCAGTCAATGATAATCAACGCGTATTGTTTTTTTAAAGTAGGTCACTAATTAAAACATTGAAGTGTAAATATTGACACAGCAACACACAATATTATGATACGACAGTAAAAAAATAACAGTGATAACCTCAAATCAGAGTCTAAAACAGCCGCATAGTGTGTCAATCCCTTTACAACCGCTTATTTGCTAAGTGCCCTATTATTGTTATCAATGTTTTTATTAACCAACAATTTTATAATCAAAATTATTGTTTCTCACAGCAATAAAACCCGTTCGACGGTCACTCGCTGTAGAGATGCTACGAGAGGATACAAAACCGCCGTAAAAATTATCAAGAACTTTGACCGATCAATCATACAGCCTACGTTCGTAGAGTACCATTTATAATAAGCACAAAGTTCTGTCAAATTAAAGTATAGTACCTCCTTTGAACAACAATGGTTATCGAGCTAGTTTTTCATTAGATATTATTAATTAGCTATGTTTCAAACCGTGGAGATTCCGGCTAACGAATAGGACCTCTCCATTTCCTCATGATGATGTCGTAAAAGGCGACTAAGGGAATAAAATACACCAGGGGATGGGCAGCAGCATCCGCCTGACTACGTAACACCAATACTGCGATTACCAAGGGTTTTGCCATAATCACCAAGCTTGCGTGGTGATTATGGCTTCAGTCATGGAGGAGGTTCATGCCCAACAGTGGACAGTTACGGACTGTTATGATGATGATGATGATGTTTTATGCCAATGTATTGTTTATATTTGTTTATATATTTGTTGTTTATTTTTCTACACAATCTGAATATGAGAATTTCAGCCGGACAGAACTAAAGCCGGATAATTTAGTAGATGTAGCCAGGCCACTACACTCATGGCACTCTATTGATTTTAATTGCAGGTCATTTATATAATTGCTTCATCGGACTTTCTCGTTGAAAGGCTGTCGATTCTAATGCGTCCAATAAAGATACCTTTTTTTAATTTCATTCATATTTAACGAGCTTCCAAATTTTAATGAGTTCGTATTTTTCAACTCGTTATGACCAGGTGATTAGGAAACACTGCTTAAATATACGAGGTTTTTATACTAACAAAGTACTATAATCGTTTAGCAATATTTACCTCAAACTCATTATTTCTTAACCGACAACGTACCACGACTACTAATACATTTCCCAGTAAGCGTCAGCATTAATAACACCTGCATGAAGTAGGTATTAAGTAATCCAATATAGTACGTTGGATCTCATATCAGATGCACCGCTGGGAATGCCTTGTAATAAATCACTTTATTACACTTAACATATAAATGCGAATGGTTGGATGTTAGGACGTTTGGTTCGTAACTATGTCGTAACAGCTGCCAATTGTCAATATAAATAAATAAATAAATAAATAAGTAAACATTTAGTTTATAAATAATTTGTTAAATCTAAACGCAAAATTGCATCGCAATTCGTTATTTATTTGAATTATAATATAGTAAAGAAACATACTACTTTAAATTTTCTCCAAAACCAGACATTTATCATGATAATCTGAGTTTCTTTTTTATCAATATTTCAGCACTGTTGCATGCGCTATGGTCACGAGATAAACAGATGATATCCCGTTTTGAGTTAAAAATATATTCAAATGTATATATAAATACTACATTAAACCCGAAATACATATTGAAAACACGTCATAGTCAACACAAAAATAACAATATATGAAAGAAGTCACAAGTCACAACTTGTAAATAATAAAAGTATGTCATGTCTTACACATGTCTGAACTATGGTATATTTAGAGAAAATATTGAACTAATTGAAAAAGACATCTCAAAGTTTGCCTCAGGGAGAAAATGCGCGCAATTTCGCTAAAAACTTTGGCGCAAAAAATTCGGAACAAAATATTTATAGACAAAGGCATTTTGTAATCATTAAATATTAAATACACATAATATACTTCAGTACTCAAAAACTCATAAGGACTAAAATAATGAACTCCACAAAAAGCCCTTGCACGTAATAAGTCAGTAAGAGACTACATATATATCGTTGATTCGCTTTGTATGTGGGATTACATCAAAAAGCACTCTAATCGTATTATCACGAAGTTTACCCGATATCAAAGCTTAACATAAATTAGCGACGGTGTGTGGTTACAAAAACCCCAAACAATGGTCTGACCAGAACCGGCTTTCTAATTCTAAACAATCACCTAAATTTAAACTAACACAATTCTTAAGCAGTGTAGACAAGGCTAGAGGCTCATAAATTAAATAAGGAGGAAACAGTCCATATGTCACCTCTTAAAAGCTCTTTCAAGTATAAAATAAACAATATTTTGCTACTTGTCCTCTATAACTGAAGGTAAGCAACAGATGCCAACAAAAGATTCTTAAACCGTAACCCTATTATGTTTTCGCTAAGGAAAACAAATGGTTCGGCAAAAACAGCAGCTCAACAATTACTTTCGGTAATAATACGGCTTCTGTGGAGTAAAATAATGAAGGGACTACTGAATGCATTGTTATTTTGTTGAAAGCTCCATGAGTTCTGCATAAAGTGACTGCCCACTGAGCCAGTCAAGCAGAATTTCGTTCTTGGAAAACGTTTTTATTTTTCACCTGAGACCCTTTAGAGTCCTATAATTATCTTGAATGGTAACTTCGATCGTTTAAAGTATATTTTTTCAACTCGAAAAACGAAGAAAATTATCGTGGCTCATACTGGAAATTTTGGAACTTCTTAAGGATAAGATGTAAAATGTAACTAAATTATTGAGAACGGGCCTACCGAGCTCGTGGATTACAGTCGTAAGCATGATTTTTTTGACCCCTACAACGACAATATAATACCATTGAAAAACAACAGTTAATGAGAAACCTAAATCGTTTGTACCCCAACGACATAGGTAGATACAATACAATAACACAGAAAAACACCAGGTATCGTATATCAATACTCAATGTATCTATTGTACGAATTGTATCTGTTTCTACGGAACCTTTGACGATATTGCGCCTAAAACGCAATCGTATGCTATAACAATAGAAAAACAACAAAAAAGCACGGACAATTGGTCCTGTAACTTGAATACTGATCATTATCAGGATTTGGGAATAGCTTATCTGTGTCGCAGAGATGCCGATCGTATTAGCAGTATTAGCTACAACGATTTATATGTACTTTTCCTCTCAATTACACACTGTGCTCAAGCAGATTGAACATGATTAGAACAGGATTACTAATAGACTATTTCATACTAAAAATAAAAAGGAAGACAAGGGAAGGGAAAAGGGATGGTCATACACCGTTAAGACAAAACCAAAAATATATCTATAATTTCACCAAAATTAAGTAGTTAAAGTAAAAAGCATGTTTTATTAAACCTTACGCAATAGACCTTCTCATATAATCTTAGAGAAATACAGTGTTTCTCAACTATGCTAAGGGTGAAAAAATCTAAAATCTTACCAGGATAATTCTCGCCACGATTTTGTACAAAATCAAGGAGTTTTTGAAGGACATCCAAATGACGCAACGTTGATCGATAGAGCACAGCTGGTTGCACAACAATATCGGTGATTAGGAATTTTGTCCTTAAAAATACCTTAAACTTTGAATATTAAGAATAAAAACATCTATACTGTTAATACCGTGGCCTATTTATGCTTCGAATAGATAATTCGTAAATAAGTCAAGATGATACGCTTTTTGCAAAATCTTTGTAGTCAGTAGGTGCGATCGATAGACCATGACCACATGAATGGTCAAAACTATTAAAAATCACTTCAAATCTATTGTCCTATAATCGATTTTCAATCGTCCGCAAAGAACTATTGAATCGCCAATTGCAACGGTAGGTGTGGCTACACTTCATCAAGAAGAATGTTAGATTTCAATAAAATCGAATTGTTATATGTAACGGGGTCTTTGTGGACTCGTGCAAGTTTCATGGTCGGTTATAGGCGCTGGTTTGGGTAGGTACTCTGCAGCTGTCATCGTCATCCATATCTTGGACCACGACAGTCTGCTATTGTACTCTACAGATACGACTGCATATAAACGCAGTTTATGTGAATTTTTTCAATAGAAATTCTCAAGATTTAAGTCTCACGCAAAAAATCTTTTGTCATTCATACAATAAATGTTGGTCGTATCACTGGCGCATTAAAAAGTATTCATGCGGTATTTTTGTAAGGTCCACCTTTGTGTTAAATCGCAAAAATCTTGACACTTTTACATTTGTCATCTTTTTTGAAAAGATCTTCAACCATACAAAATTCTTGACGATTTTAAAAATAAAACGAGTCGCGGAAACGGGATCCATTGGTCACAATTAAGGAAGCGTAAAAACAATTGCAACAGTGTTAATGAACTTGCGATTGAAACTTTTTCATGGTGGGTACAATCATTGATTCTTGTAATGGTCAACTAAGTCATGCTTTCCATTGGAGCAATAGCATTGTCTCGAGTCAATCAAAAAGCAATGAGCATCGCGTACAATGACCGTGGTTGCTAAATGATGGGGAACTGTAGAATTGTCTAGCTATGAAACTTGTTGGTATGCGTGTCACAGTGTATTGACACTGTGACATAATTGCTTATTGTAATCACGGAGAATCACGGGAAAAAAATAGGATAGTTTTTAGACATTACTGTTTGAGTCAAAGTACATACGTACATATTTATTTTTTAAGATGTGACTTTCTTTTGCGAACCGAATTGTTATCTTCTTGATGCAGAAGTATTACGCAGTCAATTTATATAAATAAATAAACAAAGCAACTGACTTGAACATACAATTGCAACTTTGTACACAAACTTTGCACTAAAATAGTCATTCAAAACATTTCAAATAAACCAATAAAATTAATTATGAATTCCACAGCAAGGCGCCAAACCGACATACTTTTAATCAAACTCCCAAAAGAATAGGTTCGTTTTTTGTTAGAGGTAATAAATCTGTCTTAGCCCTTGTTAGCAAAAGCTTTGATTTTAGTACGATCAAAGACATGTCGTCGTTTGGAATCTCTGTAACATCTAATTGGCTTACTATACGCGCTTCTCATATGACATTGTGTATTTCTAACGCATGCATCACACACAATTCTTAACTTTTCCACTGATAATTTTATACATTTTATTTTTACGAACAAGTAGTTGTTTCACTTTTAGAATTGATCTTTAAGTCTTATGTATTTTAGTACTTTAAGTATTTGAGTAATAGTACAATCACTATATAGAGCGCACAAAGTTTCTATTAATTTTTTCTCATAAATTCATTCATATATGCAGGTTGTAAGTACATTGTATAGGGTTGCAATAAAATTCAAAACAGTATATTTGGAACATAACATTTCATTAATGATTTATCTTAGATAAGTAAAGTTCTGCTATGTAATCATAGATATGCAATTTTAGCATTTTGATATAACCTTTTTGACAAAAACCTGTGAATTATTGAATTTTGAATCTCTAATCAATATTCAATGTCCTAATGGAATGAATAAACTCAAAACTCAAATGTTAATTCCTCTTTCCATTTCAAATCCTGGTTCACACAAGCGCATTTTGTATCTCATTGTACACGTTTCGTATTCCCGACACATTTGTTAGTAGTAAATATTCGCGCTTGTGGGACTAATTTTGCTTTTAAAATGTCTTGTCACGTTCACGCAAGTCCAGTGTACTCCAAATACTGGCGCCTTTGTGAATCAACGAATATGTGTCCAGTAACACCCCATTTTCTAGCAGTTTTTTTAGATTTGTCATCAATTAAATTTCTTTTCTTCTTCTTATCGTGTCACAGTTATTTCAAACTAATGTGCTGAAAGGATTACAGTGTGTCTCAGAGCAGACAAATTAATTTTATAGTGCACGAAAGGAGCACTATTAAGTTAATTTGTCTGCTCAAGTATGTCTAATACAGCAAGAGACAGTTATTTTTTTTTAATTATATTTATTTTGACGCTATATACAAATATATTTGGCATTATGCTGAGCTGACCTTTTTTGGCGCGACACGATGATTTTTACCACACTATGTTATAAGGTGCGTAAGACATGTTTGTACCCATCTGTACGATTACAAGTACCTAATACCTACCGAATTTTGTAGCGTAGGTACCCATTTTTTTATTATGTTTGTATTATGTACCATCTTAACTTTAAAATCTATTTTGTTTTGTGTCGTGTCATCTAAATATTTTTAATTTCATTTCAAATAAGATATACTTATGTTGACTTACATTGTTAACAAGGAAAAATAACGTTCTAATGTAACTATTTGTATAACAGGCATATATATTTTCCCACAGATTTATTTTTAAACTAGGCAGTAATTATTACCCACGCGGACCGGTCACTATGTAGGTGGGTAAATCTTCACTTGTCCATCTGACTGCGTGCATCAGTTCACATGACTGACCGGTTAAGGCTATGTACAGTGTGATAAAAATTGGCTAACAACTTATCCAACTAGATCCCTAGTTATTCAAACTCTGGAATAAACGCGTAAGAATCTCTTTTGGAAAACTTGCACGAACCTTATATCTTGTAATACTCTATTTAAGATGATAATAATAAATAATGCCAGACATTTCACAAAACATCGTCTAAGTAAGTAAGCAGAGCTTGTATTATGGGTACAACATGACCGATATGCTACTTATAATACTTATTTTTGTAAATACATACATATTAGTCATAGAAGCACCAAGACCTAAAACAAATACTTGCAGAACATACAAGCATTTGTCCCGCGGCCGAAATCGCAATTTTCTGCGTATCAGCCGGGCCGTAGCCCTGATACGCAGAAAATTGTGGCACAAACAGAAGTCGTCAGAGACAATAGATAAAATAACTGATGCAATTTTAGTCTTAGAAGGTTAGGACTCATATTACCTGAGGTAAATTTGACAAATCACATACGCTGCCGCCTCAGCATCATCTACGTCCTCGGCCCAGACACCACACGCGATAAGTCAGCAGAAGCGACCGCGGCAGGTCAATCCACTTTGTTTTTGCACCGCCATAAAAACAAATTACCTACGCCTCATTTATCGATTCGAATAACCGATGCGACTAAGTTAATAAAGGAAGCACGCAACGAGTCTCAATAGATAGTATTGCTGGTGCTTGAACTTTATGACCTAATTCAATGTTGTCTGTGGTAATCGATTTGGCGCCATCTAAGGCATGAGCACCGGTTCAAATGTGATCAATCTCAAGCGAGTCTACCACAAATTCAAATCAACTATAGTTTCAAAAACTTAGGGGTTTTACAATTTGAATTCCTATAACATTAAATTGCTAAAATTCATTGGATTGAGGTACTTGAACCTTCTATGTTTTATCACTGTGTACGTTTACGTTTAACTAGGTATTTCGTTTGTATAAAGTTCAACGCAGTTTTGTTTGAAATTAAATTAATAACAAATTTAGCCCGTTAATTGTTCGTTTAAGTAACATCGGTTCGTGTAACCGAAGGCGACACAATACAACTGTCATTGTTCATAAATCTTTTGTCATAATAACTTATGTTTATATAATAATATAATAATATTTGGTAGTTAAACATATATAACTCATTATATTACCCAACATTCATGGCCAATGAACAGTTTTAATCGACAACAAACGAAACAAGGTTTCATTCCAATGTCGTATCAATTGAAACAGTTATTACGCCAATCCCGTTCTAAGATTTATCTGGTTATAGTTTATCTTCCAAGAACTAGTTATTATAAACATGTGCACTAACTGTATTACAGGAAACGTTATTCAAAACAATGTACCGCGTGGCTCCATTGAAAATTTTCCGATTCGTTGGATTTCTGTTGCGTATTAAAATGTCCAGGGTGCGGGTAGACACTAGCACAGATGACCGCATTTAAATGTGCATACAAAATATCGATGCACACAATGCGAATACTAGCCTATCTGACAAACATTGCTTTACCAGTACCAACAGCAGTTATCAAGGAAATTTAGACTTTATATACTAGAGAGTAGAGTAAAAGACTCTTGTAATTAGAAGGTACTGACGAGACATAATTTTGCCATAGCGTACAATGCCGTACAATAACGTTGACATCTACTTGAATGCAAAACAGTTTACATGTCACGGTACTTTAACAGGAATTGTTTATAGGAAGCGCTGGATGCAAATGTATTTGTTTAGCTGTCGCTGTAAGTACAAACTATGTACATTTCGGGAGACTAATTAAAGACCGGTCTGCGCTATTGTGGTTAGCAGGTACTTCGCTGGTTCATATGTGGCAAAAGTGAATACAGAAGTTGAGATTTTAGTAATTGTTTATAATATTCTAGATTGTGAATAAAACTTTTTAACAAAAAATTAAACCACCGAAAAAACTGAAAAACTATAAATAATTAACCTTTTTTTATTTAACCAAAGCTCTTAAACTAATGAAAGTATACCTTAGTAATTTTGAGTCGTCGTTAAAGATTTATTTTATAATTTTTTGTGACTATAATCTACTAATTACTACATGCTTAATCTTTGATTACTATTAAAATAGCTACTTACCTTACTTTAGCTAACAATCAATCATTCCCTATTTTCCTACCCTTGGGACCAACTTCGGGGTATACCCTTTCCATTGAAAAATTATCGAAATCGGACTACTATGTAAAAAAATATGCGTGGTCATACATAAAAAAAAATACGCATTGACTTGAGAACCTTCTTCTTTTCGTCGGTTGAAAACTACATTATAGGACATTTAATAGAAAACAATGGTGTTCAAATAAAACATATCAATTAGATAAAAAAAACAGTTTTACTTATTACCAACTGGCAGTCCCGTTCGCGACTGCGAACCACGCAGTTAGATTGAAAAATATATCACATTAAAACACTTTGCTTGAACTTTAAACAGTGAACTACTGTAAATCGTTATTTTTTTTTTTGATTTTTTTTTATTTTTATAATAATAATAATAATAATACCGGACATTTCACACAGCATCATCTGGCCCCAAAGTAAGCAGAGCTTGTGTTATGGGTACCTACCAAATGACTGATATACTACTTTTATTAGTACTGGCCTCAGCCAGTACTAATAAAATTCGATTCCCGCGGCGGGAATCGAACCCGCCGTTGAGCGCCGCCCTGCGTTGAGACGCAGAAGGGGTATCGAACCCCTTCTGCGTCTCAACGATCGTACAAACATATGTCCCGCCGCGGGACATATATTTGTACGATCTGCAAGTATTTGTCTTGGGTCTGGGTGTTTCTATGTATAATAAGTATGTATATACTAAAAAAAAGTAAGTAGTATAAAAAAATAAGTAGTATATCAGTCATGTGGTACCCATGACACAAGCTCTGTTTACTTTGGGGCCAGATGATGCTGTGTGAACTGTCCGGGATTATTTATAAAATTTTTAAATAATTATTCGTGGCAGAGACATATCTAACAAACCATTTAATTATTATTATTTAGTGTTTTTAAATGTTAAATTTATGCATAGAACCGCATGAACCGACCGCGGACTTCCATTAAAGTGGCTATTAGAGAAACAAACAAGAAACAGTCTAACGTTAAAATAATTATCGCTTTCATCTTCCCGACCTTTGAGCAAAAACCACCCCATTATAAGCATAACATTAAAACAACAAAAAAGTTACAAAAGAAAATCAATCAAAAAAACTCAACTAGAAATCCTCAAAGTGACGTCAGCAGATTTTAAAAATGACCCTCAGCGAATTATTTCAAATTATTTACACAGCACCGTAACAGACCTAAAACAAACTTAAACAGCTAATGAGGATTCTTCGCCCTATATTTATTTATAGAATAATGATTTAAAAATGCCCCATACACCTGTTTCTACCACCTGCCTCACTGACCGACTGTTAAAGGATATAAAAAAGTGTATTTTGTTGGTTATCCTGCTAACAATAGAGGTTTCTTCGCGTTTTAGTAGGACTGCTTGCTTTATATAGCTCTGACTTATTAACTTATCTACATAGACTCATTTCATTGCAACGAGGTATTTTGTACGTTAATTGTTGTTGTTTCAGAGTTTTTCCTCCTTAATATTATTTGTGGTTTCATACTGTTATTGATCGACTGCTTTTATATTTTCACTTAAAACATAAATATTGTTGAGGTAATTATGTATGACCTTCTAAGATAAAATACCTTGTTAACTAAATAAATAAGCTATTATCTTTCTGAAAACCGCAATCAAATTACTGGCGTTAATTATTCGTAGTAATACGTTTTAATTGCCGACTCTCTCAAAATATAACGTATAAATAAGTCAGTGATCATTATTCCTTTAATAAGTAGTTGTGGGTTAATTAAGTAGAATTCAGGCCGTTTGGGCCCCGAGGTATCATTTGCTATTGTGATGGGTCTTTTGGATCCTTAAGGGTTTATATTGTTGCTCCTTTTAATAGCAAAAATGATAAATGCCTCTACCGGGAGAACGATTTCGTTGAAATTCATTCCTATAATTTATTATAGCCTGTCAAAAAAACATACTTTTAAATATTCTTCAAATAATGTTAATATGATAGATGCAATAAGTTTGTTTATTTGTTTAATTATTGCACTCAAACGTACTACACTAACTTCTAAGCAAGTAGCTTCTATGCAATAAAACAACAGCAATTACTATAACAAACATTAAAAACTTTCCGCTTATCGAGCAAACACCAAAGAATAGTACCGTCAAGAACAGTAGCCTCTTTTGTTGCACGAAGAAAATTATGTCTGCAAGATTCCTATATCAAAACAAATTTCCAAGAAGCAATTGTTTATAAAAGTCGAAAGCGGTTTTACTTCGTCTCACTGATCAACAAAAGAGTTGCGGTGCAAAAGAGGATTTAAACGAGGTAGCTGTATCATCCACCTTAAGACCATACTTAAGTTTATGGATAGTGTCGGTATAAGACGCTTAACCATGACTTCCTTTAAAGGGTTGCGCTTTTTGTTAAATCACGTTTGAAGATTCCCTTAAAGTCGATCGCACGATGCAATATTACCTCGAGTAAGGCTTTTTTAGTCGCCTATTCGGACCGGCTTAGAGCCACATCGTGGGGGTTCTAAAAGGTTTATGAGTGCACTTTTTGTTCCTTTGTTCTTGGATTTAATTAGTGGGTTTATGCCATATTGTTTTAGTTCTGCTCCGAGCCTAGAATCAATCCTTACCAATTTGGTTTGGTCTGTTGGGAATATTTTAATGACCGCGCTAAAGATAGATTTTAATTTTACCCTTTACGAAATGCTCAATCTTTAAAACACCACTGTTTTGGCCAAGACATGACTAATATTTATCAAGTTTGTTGTAACTTTTATAAAAAGTACATTAATATTTTTGATAACTAAATCCAGCTGACTTTCCGTATTCTTAGCTAAGACTCTTAATAATCAGTCATGTCAATCTTAATGAAGAATATTAAAAATGCTTTATTATTCAACCAAAAACTCCTTGCATCTGACCTTATTTTAAGAACACAATGGATTTTATTTTTTGTCCGTCGAGTGAAAGATCTAAATATCCGACAAGGAAGGGGTTGGCCTAGTTTTTTGGTGGATGGAAATTATCGTATCATCGCTTTTTACCATTGAAATATTTATTGTTTTGTTTACATCTCTGACGTCCTATTTACATAAGCCGGTTTCAATGATTTTTTTACTCCCGCTCATGATAGATAAGTATCATCTATAGCTGAAAATAGACGACTTAACTAACTTTTCGCAAAGTAGTAATTACTTTATAAGCTCTCTGGCATGAGTACTTCTTGGATACTTAAATTTTTCTTTAAAAAATATGAAAAATGATGTTGGTACCTATTCCTATTTGATTATTAGAAAAACCATTAATCATATAAAATAATTTATGTTTAATAATTGTTGGTAAAATTCGCAATTTTTAAAAATAATTAATTAACAATAATTTCCCACAAGGTTTCACATGCGCGCGGAACACAATCCACTTTAGAACACCGAGCCGGATCGCTTTACAAAACTTTTTTTCTTATCAAGCGAAATCGTCCGTTTGAATTATAAGGCAAAGAGCAATCGTTCATTCAGCATGTATTGAATAGTCGTTAAGAGGAATGGGCGTGGGTCACAATAGTGCCTCGCTTGAGACGCTCGACAATTTCAGATCACTGGCATACGAAAATGCATGTAATATAAATCTTTCCGGTGAAGCACGAACAGCGCGACCACTCCCACTTGGCCCCGCGGTCTCAATACGAGTATTAAATTCCACTCAAAGTCTTTATTTAAAAACCATCCAACAAAATCTTACACAGGGTGTCCCATTAATACGTACAAACGAGTACATCTTTAATAATGCAACTTCCTTATTGAATAAATAAATAATGCCGGACATTTCACACATCATTATCTGGCCTCAAGGTAAGCAGAGCTTGTGTTGTGGGTGCCACATGACTAAAATACCACTAATTTACTTTTTCTTTGTAAATACATACCTATTAAACATAGATACACCCAGACCCGAGAGATATACTTGCAGATCATGCAAACATTTGTCTTGCGAATCGAACCCGCTACTTTCTGCGTCTCAGTCGGACCTTAGCCCACTGCGCTACAGAGGTCGTCAAATATTTACCACGATATGTGAGTTTTAATGCCTCCCGATATGTCGGTACAGTTGTAAGCGCCATGATCACGAGATAAACTGGTGGTGGCAATTGGGTTGGTTCATTTCTAAAATTAAGAATTGTCTAATATATATTTAATTAGTCAAAGCATTTGTAAAACCTATTCGGTTGGTACCATCTAACTAAATAATTAACTTAGATAAAATTAAATTAGGATGAGTTGGTAGCAGCAGCATACCAAAGTTTAATTTGACAGTTCAAAACCGAATTTTTGCTAAAATTAGTTAGGTTGGTGCCAACAGAATTGAGGCGAATATCACGTTTTTTGAAAAAACTTATGTACCATGATAGTTTAAAAAGTTGTATTTTTTTAGAACTTGTTAGACTCTGTTACGTGATTATATGTTTATCATATACCAAATAATGCCAAAATACCGTTTGTATTGATATTATGACAATAAAATTTATTGAATAATAACAACACACGGTTATTGTAGGTTGCCCCAAAAAAGGATGTTTTAATAGAGTCACTTTTGGGGCACCCTGTATGCTATGCGTCCTGAGCACACTTTACCGCATATTGTAGCCCGGCCATTTGGCCAGCCAGCGGCATTCGCCTGTCCGGGTATTAATAATTTTTAATGCAGGTTCTTGCATTGTGCCTTCGGTAATTTTTTGCGACGTCCATCAATAATATTCGTACATTTGAATGTCTGTTTTAAAGATTATATTGATCTGTCTTTAAAAATTATCTGTGGTTGAATCGGTGCTTTAAAGTGTTTTGTATGTGGAATTAGTCGGAACGTTTTATTGACGGTTATTTTTGTGTGAAAATGTTATTATTGTTTATTATTATTGTGTAAACACTTGTTTTTAAAAAACTTTATAGCTTAATTCTTCTCTATTTTAAGCAAACTTTTATTTTGGATATGTGTAATATTTCAATGGGAGTTTCAAAGATCGAAAACATGACCTAATGACACGAAAGGTGCCTGAGGCGCTCCTTAATCCTTTCACCACAGTTCTTAAAGAAGAACATGTTGATTTGGAAGTCGATAAGTATCTTGACGATCTCTGTGACGCAGTGGGCCAAGGCCCGGCTTAGATGCAAAAGGTTGCGGGTTCGATTTCCGCCATGGGACAAATGTTTGTATGATCTGCAAGTATTTATCTCGGGTCTGGGTGTTTCTATGTATAATATATAAGTATGTATTTACAAAAAAAAAGTACATAAGTAGTATATTAGTCATGTTGTACTCATAACACAAGCTCTGCTTACATTGGGGTCAGATGATGTTGTGTAAAAATGTTCGGCATTATTATTATTATTAAAAAAACAAAAAAAAAACTACAATGCCGGATAATGGCACAATATGACTTATATATATAACATACACTTTTTATGTGAATACATACATATTATACACAGAAAAAACAAACATGGTGTCCCGCGACGAGAATTGAAA
The DNA here is from genome assembly GCA_948098915.1 of Lampropteryx suffumata. Classification (NCBI taxonomy): domain Eukaryota; kingdom Metazoa; phylum Arthropoda; class Insecta; order Lepidoptera; family Geometridae; genus Lampropteryx; species Lampropteryx suffumata. Next base: position 13,011,325 of record OX402557.1, on the reverse strand, counting down.
CCAGAACTTTCTATATACCAATGTACCAAACTACCAACCCAATTCACACCTTACTTACCTAGGTACTAAAAAAATAAATAGAAATAGAAAAGAAAATATTTAACATAAAAATGTATCAAAATCTAGAAGAATAATCTATTATGTCAACTGCATTAAATGTTGTTTACTCGAATGCACAAATAGGAGATAATAATTTAATATCACAACAAAGGAAACGGCCAGGCCGGCTGATGCGTCGTATCAAATCGCGCTGACATTGAGGTTCAATAGAACTACAATTTCTTCTGTGGTGTTAGTGATATCTGGGCAAGAAATCTAGGATGCAAAGTAGACGAATTGCAAAAAACAGAGACTGGTTGGTTGAGATTGAGACTGAAATACTTATAAACTAATGATAATAAAAATGCATTATTACATGACCCATGAGCTGGCTCCTATCTGGTTCAGCGTATTAGCATTGCCATTCAACGTGGTAATGCCGCCAGTATCTTGGAAACGCTGCCCTCTGGCAGTGATCTGGATCAGTTGAGCTATCTATAGATCGTTTTAAATGGTACTTAGATAGCTCAACTGTTTCACGTGTATTTAATATTATATATTATTTTGAATATTATGTAGTACATTTCTGTAATTATTTCTATAATAATAAATAAGAGATACATTTTGGAGTTAATAATTACGTTACGACCATAAGTGTACAACCGAATTGAGAACATCTTCCTTTTTTTAAGTCAGTAAAAAATGTTTTTATTTTAAGCTTTTTAGTAGCTTCATAATCATTTTTCGAAACTCGTAAATACCACTGGAAAGTCACAGGTAATCAAAATATCGAAATTAGTAAACGAACTTGGATGACATATTTTTCTAGCTATTTTGATTTAAAGTCCAAACTACCAAATCGATTTTAAATAAAATTTCTATGTATAATCGACTAATCGTATATTTATTCACATGTTTTTTTTGTTTCAAATCGGAGCATAGATGCTGGAGTAATAACTAACATAAATAAAAAAAACACTTTATTGAGAACCTCCTCCTTTATTTGTAGTCGGTTAAAAATAAAATGCTGGACATTTCATAAGGCACCATCTAGCCCTAAAGTAAGCATAGCTTGTTATGGGATGGTTCCCATAACACAAGCTATGTTTACTGATATTCTAGTTATATATGTATGTACTTTTTTTTGTAAATACATACATGTTATACATAGAAAAACACCCAGGCCCGAGACAGATATTTACAGATTGTATAAACATCTGTGCCGCTGTAGGAATCGAACCAGGAACCATCTGCGTGGAGGGCCTTCGCCCACTGCGCCATAGAGTTCATCAAATAGTTACAAAATTGCTTCCAATTTCAAGAAATCGAATGAAAACAATACCGATTTCACATCGTGACAAGACATAAGATGTTCTGTTTATTATTTGTTTAAGCACATTGCTCTATGGTATAGAAAAACCTTGTCTCACCATTTTGAACCTTATGTCATGAAACATAAGCCGAAGAAGTACTAAGCGATGTCAATTGCATGGTTCTCACGGGCGCAACTCGATTGTTGAAGCTTTAGACTATCGGGATATCAGGCCACGACCCTGAATGAGGGTTGAAAATGTTATGAGATGCTGAAGCGGTCGATATTATTGTTACGATTGTTGCTTATGAACAAATTGATGACCTCTGTGACGCTGTGGGCCAAGGTCCGCCTGAGACGCAGAGGCAACCCTCTGCGGTCGATTCCCGCCGCGGGACAAATGTTTGTATGATCTGCAAGTGTTTGTCTCGGGTCTGTGTGTTTTTCTATGTACTTACAAAAAAAAATGTAAGTAGTATATCAGTCATGTGGTACCCATAACACAAGGTCTGGTTACGTTGAGGCTAGATGATGCTGTGTGAAATGTCTAGCATTATATATGTAAGTTTTTTACTCACATTGTTTTTAAAATTAAAATTTACATGATTTTACTATGCAAGAACAGAGTTTTATATCTGTATATGCCTAAACAGCATTTAAGTAGCACAAATTAAACAACATGATGCGTAAAACCTGATATACTTGAGTTACTTTGAAAGGAATTGTTTATTAAATAATGCGTTGTATGCGTTGTAAAATGCATCAAATGCCATAAAAAGTGGTTAAACATCTTTCTGAGATTATACATAGGGAGACAAGCAGTGGCACGGAGTAAGGTTATTGCAGTAAGGTAACTCGAAAGCTGGAACCATTTCGTACAATGAAAATCGCGATTCATATATATGTAGATACATAAGTTGATTGTGTAACTGAAATGTACAAAATAATATACAATTACTTATAGATAAAAAACATATTGCAGTTCACTGACCGCAGGTAAAGTGCCCGAAAGGCTGGCAAAGTTACCTCGGTTAATAGCAATACTGATCCTAAATATAATAAAATGTTAAAAAGACAATGAGTGTGAACTACAAATGGACGTCAGTATTTTTATTGTTTTATAATAAAGATATTTTCTATTTAGAAGATATTTTTTATTTTTATTGATATTCATTTCTGGTTTTATCATAATCATTTTGAAATGTTTATGATGATCTGTATATTTTTATAATCAATCATCATAATATTTCAACAAAGTAATTCAATACAAAAGCTTGCAATATATTCCAAAAAACACTTTTTCTGATATCATATTACTAGTTATTTTAAGCAAGCGTTGTGAAAAAATTAGAGTGCGCCTCAGAATCTCAAGTTGACATGTCTTGGAAATTTTTACGTTTTACGACATGCTGGTTTTCTTACGATGTTTTCCTATCCCGTTTGAGAAAACAGGTATAGCAGATATAACTTTTCGATTAAAAAAATCTATTTGTACACTACCTATAAACCACAAGTGATCTAAAAACAAAAACAAGGCATGACACTAAAAACAAAAACGCCTATCTATATCATTATACGTTATAATATTAGCTATCTGCAAAAACCGTTTTGGCTTTAGTTACTTACTGGGCTGTATTTTACTGTGGCGTAATGATTTATAAGCACAGTGTTGGTGGTCACTCGTTTGAAACGTGATTTTCTAGACCTTTGCTCGTAACCTTCATAACCCTTCATTTGTAAGTCGAGTAAAAACTAAACTATAGTTAATGACTTAACTCGAAAGGTAACTTAATGAATGCTTTGAGTAACTTGAATAATATGTCAGAATTATGAATGTATTATTATCTTACTAATATTATAAACGCGAAAGTTTGTATGTTTGTTACTCTTTCACGAAAATATTACTGAGTGACTTACTAATCCTACGCAAACGAAGTTGCGGGCACCAGCTAGTAATAAATAATATGAATAATATATAAATATGTATTATAAATGTTATTTTTATTACTCAGAAACAATTTATGGACATTGAATTTTTTTTCTTAGATTTGTTTTTTTAACCGTACAATTTCGAACATCATTTTGTAAATTATTATTTTTAAATTTTCATAGAATAAAACAAGTGTCTGACATATGAAATACCCAGACACGAGTGCACTGTATTTACAGAAGATTTTGGAATGCAAAGTTCACGGTGCGAGTTCATGGCACGTTGAATAAATTATACGTTACGTTTTCAAATGATATCAAAAGCTGTTATTTAATGTTACGAAACACGATTATAATAATATTATGCCAATTATTGCAACAACAAACAATTAAGTGTAACTTAGTGCACAGAAATGTTATTAAAATTAAAATAAGTACCTATAGTTTAAGTTTAAACCCTCAATACCATTGACTGCTTTTTATACTAATTATTAAACACTAGGAATAAATAAATAATGGACATTTCACACAGCATCATCTGGCCTCAAAATAATCATAGCTTGTGCTATGGGTACCACATGACTAATATACTACTTATATATAAGTATTCTATCAGTCTTCTGTGGGGCGATTATGGAACTTTGATACTATCAAAACATTGATACTAATAGCTTTTAGTTACTATTGATGAATTGGTATTACAGATCGCTGCGATTTCTATCGGCTTCTATTGCTCGTTACAATGTGAAGTTGGTGTTAAACTATAACTCGACCAATTTACAAAGTACGATTATGGTAGGAACCGTGTTTAGCGTACTACGCATTTAAATACATCGTATATGATTGATTGAAATAATGCCTATTGCTAATCGAAATTGATAGACATTGATGCCGATTGCTAATTGAAACTGATAGACATTGATTGTATCAAGAGTTCCATAATCGCCCAACTGGTCACCATAGTACAAACTATTCTTAGTTAAGATGATGTTGTCTGAATTATCGACTAATATTTATTTTTGTTTTTTTTTTCTATTTCTACCTTTGGATGGAGAGAAGCTTTATTTAGAAGATTGGTTGAGTTGCATTATATTATGAAGTAATCATGAAGTTCCTTTTATAAAGCAAATAAAAACAATAAACTTACACAATGTTATTTATAAATTAATATATTTACATAAACGATATACACAAATACAGATACCTAATACATATTTAAATAAATAGTAATAAAATAATACAAGGAATATGTAATAAACATAATTTTACAAAAACAACATATCGATGGTTCATGCCGATCCAGAGAGGAACCGTTCTTTGATCCTTACTTTGAACATGGTTAGTGAAGGGGGTTGTCTTATGGAAGGCAACGCATTCCATAAGTGCACAAGTTGGACATACGTATTATTCTTTTCTTAAATATATATTATACATAGAAACACATAATTAAAAATACTTTACTAAAATATAAACATATTACATATCATCATATATTTCAAAACATTTCACAAAACTCGAGACCTAATAATCAAAAATCAAGCAGTCTAGACCAAACATCGTGAGCTATTGTTTCAAATTTTATCAATTTTAGCCTCGCTATTGTTAACAATGTTTGCATTGTTACAAATTATAACAAAGAACAGGTTCATGCATTTGAGTTTATTACTTCTATAATTGACAGTATGCCTCAGGCGTTAAGGTAGTAATTCTGTAAAAGCGTAGCGTTTAGCGGAGAGTTTGAAGCTTTAGGATCTGTCTTATAACGGTTGGAACGAAGTTCCTATCGTAGTATATTATGATTGATTCTTCTTCTTATCGTGTCACTAGTTATTTCTAACCAGTGTGGTGAAAGGATTAAGGTGCGCCTCAGAGGCTTCGTGCACTGAGGTAAGCCTTAATGTAAGCTCTCGACGACCCGCAGGAAAGACGAATCAGTACATGTGGTGTCGGTTTGGTTTGATTAACAAATACAAATAAATGAATTACTAGCGTCTGAGAGCAATTAAATAAAACGCAGAAATAACGTATGAATTGAATGATGTACAATATAATGTTTATTTTCACAACTCATTAAAATATATTAATTACGAAGATATTTACGGAGATATCGAAGAAATGAAGAACCGTGTCACCCTGTAGATAACCTTCTACACTAAAGAAAGGGTCGTAACGGAAATTCGTGACGGAAAAATCATACACAAGTCCGTACCGTGCGATAAGGAACTTTGTTCCAATATAGCTGGACATTTCACACATTATCATCTTGCCCCCAAGTTAGCAGAACTTGTGTTAAGAGTACCACATGACTGATATAAGAAACACTTTTTTTTCTAAATATACACATATTATACATGAAAACACCCAGACCCGAGATAAATACTTAAAGCTATTTACATACAAAATACACATACATTTATTCCGCGGTGGGAATCGAACCCGTAGCATTCTGCGCCTCTGCCAAGTCTTTGCCCACTGCGCTATCTGTAGCCACCTCTGGGTCGTGCTAATAGTGCTATTAAGTATAATAATAAGTGGATATACGTAAGAAATATGTGTGTGTTGTGTTGAGATTTATTTCTTATATTAATAATTAAGTTTCAAAAACTAAGAAGACAACCGACTTCATGTAAGTATACATAAGGTTGCTACTGTAAAATGTTGAGTTCCCTTGACTGTCCTTCGTCTTCATTATCAGACCCCTAATGACAGTCACAACCCATCTTGGTGTAAAATTCTCATCAATACAAATTAATCAAGCCCAAACACCAGGTAATTGCTGTAAATCGTTGAGGAGTTCCCTCGACTGTCTTTCGGCTCCATCATCAGATCAACTCCAGACCTTTAATAAATAGTAGTGCTCTAAAATAATTAATGAAATTAACAAACGCACTAGTTGGCACTACGATTTTCGAAGGTTAACCTCGATTTCTCTAAGACGCCATCATCAGATCCTGGTTTCCTTATCATGGTCCACACTTGGTATATATCCTTTTCAACAAAAAAATAATCATTAAATCGGTTCATGAACAACGAAGTTATCCGCGAACACACATAAAAAAAAAATTATAAGGTCGTATTGAGTAACCTCATTTTTTGAAGTCGGTTAAAAATATATTTTTACATTATTTAACCCTTGTTTAACTTCTTCTTAACCATCTGTATATACGCGTAAGTGTCATATTTTCTTGAGCCACTATTAAACTAGCTTATTGATGTTTGTCCAACACTGGTCAACTGATAATTTTCACAATATAACAACACTATAACAAATAATAATGTTTTATGTTTATGACATACAGTTTTAAGACCGAGGTCGTAACGTTTGACGAAAACTTCCTGTGGTTTGGTCGTTGTAAATTATCTATTAACTGTTTCGAAAGATTTATATTTGAAATGCCGATGTGATAAATATATAATAATAGAATTAAAACGATACTGATAAGACCTTGACCGTATTCATTTGTTTGCCGTTCGGATACGTTTATTTTTGAAGTGAAAACTTCTTTGGGAGGGTTCGTTACGTAACGCGTTACGGCGCTTGTCTTTCTGGCTTCCCCTTTTCTCACACATACGGCAGCGGTAGGCAGGCTACTCCTATGTCATTATAATCCACAGTGCAAGTTAGATTAGTTTAAGTTATTACTTCTGTCGGGCGTCTCGAGACGCACACGTTTTTTTTGTAGGTATTTTGTAGTAAGTACGTTTTTATCTCGAACCAAATAAATAATTCAGCAAAGAAATACTAAAATTCTTTGTTTTTAGCCCGTGCTGTCCCACTGCTGTGCAAAAGCCTCTCCTAAAGTTTTCTAGTCAGTTTGGTCCAACATAAATTATTTTTACAAATTGGTTTTGTCTGCCACAGACAGTCGCTGATGATATCCAGCGTGACGATTATGGAACTTTTGACACAATCAATGTCTATCAGTTTCAATCTATATAATAAAAATCAATTGCTGTTCGTTAGTCTGGCTAAAACTCGAGAACGGCTGGACTGATTTAGCTGATTTTGGTGTTGAAATGTTTGTCGCAGTCCAGGGAAGGTTTAAGCGGTGAGAAAATTTGTGGCATTGCAACGCATGCCGGGTACAGATAGTTAACAATAATTTTAATTATTGATTTAATTGTAACTGGGACCAGTTTTGACAAGACGGATTAGTATTACGGACGTTCGGTTTCTATCTTTAGATAAATGTCTCGGAATCGCGTTACACTTAAAATAACATAATTTTTTTATATAAGCTCTCATTTATAAACATTAAAAAAATATGATATATAATATTTAATTCATTACGCACTATTTATAATATTAAAATCGATTTAATTATCTTCATACTTATATATCTTCCGTTTGTCCGTGTGTTTGTAATGAAACTCCTCCATCCAAACTGGCTGGACCATTTTGACGATTTTTTTGTGTGTGTTCAAGTGGATTTGAGAATGGTATAGATTTTTTGTTTTATCTTCTTTTTAAAACTCGCGAACGAAGTCGCGAGCAGGGCAGCTAGTAAATAACAAATAGCTAAACAAAAATATAAATAAAAAATTTAATTTAAACAATTTTGGAAATTTTACAATTTTACATTTTTACATTATTAATACTAAAGTTTTAGTTGACACGGGTAATTTGCATTTTTGTAGTAGTTATTATTAACCTAGTTTTACTTTGACATAGGCCTCCTCTAAATTTACGTCATAGATCGCTATCAAGACATGTTCTACGCCAAAGTTGATTTAATTGGGTATAAATAAATGCTTCATAATATAATGTTAGCTAAAAAAACATAGGTATGCCTAAACGCGAGTTTTTATGTCCCGGATATACCATCAATCAGATATTTTTGTCAGTTTTCACAACATAACAAACTTTCTATCTTTTTTGTAGCTATTATTAGAACTAAACAACCTAATTTAAGAAATATCATCAAAAGATTTCCTGAGGTTAGTGATATTCACGGAAAGATCACAAAAACCAGCGTTTATTGAGCGCCCGTTAGATGACACGACTTGCATTTTAAAGCGTCATAAAAGTAAGAGTTTAATATTAAAAGATGTGATAGTTAAGATTAGTCCAAGCGATGCCATCCTATACCACCTGCAGTCATGCTACAAACAATAAAGAGAACCTTAGATTAAAACACATAAGGTTGATATTCGAGGTTGAATAGTAAATGTTTTCTCAAACAGAATTTTCAACGTTATCTGGTATGTTAAAGGTTCTTTATCAGAGACTTGAGGGCTGCCTGCGTTACACTATGACTATTAAATATCGATATATAAAATAAAGGTGATATTTTAGATGCTTATCCTTTGTATTAACACCTTGTTTGTAAACAAAGATTTAAAAGTAAAAAAATGGGTAAAGGTCAAATAAAGCAACATCTGCTATAAAGCAGACCTGAGGTTCTCAAAGGGTTTTGAATCATTAATCAAATGATTTTCTCAAAAGTATAATCAAGAAGATGCAATATTCAGGAGTGTTCTAATGGGATCTTATAACTTTAAGCGAGCACTTGACTATCTGAATATAATCTGAATCTCGGAAACGGCTCCAACGATTTTTATGAAATTTAGTATTCAGCTAGATTTCATTATTAGAAAACGTCGTTTTCTCAGTGTTTTATACCAAGCTTGGTCATCCAGGTACTTTTATTAAGTAGGTATATCCTATGATCGTGGTTTTGAACCCAGTCGTTCACCAATGGATTTTACAGATCGAAAAATGTACTCGTATATATGCACTATACCAGTAGTCTTAAACGATGACGGAAAACATCATGAGGAAACTGGCATATCGTAGAACCTATAAAGTTTGAATACATGTATCAGGTGCTTGAATGGAACCTCTCAATCCTTTCACCACACTGGTTCTAAATGACACGATAAGAGGAAGACTTGATATAGTCTATCTACGAATACCCTGGATACATAAAACACATATTCAATGCAACTTGAACTAACTTTCTCAACAGACGGCTTTAGATCAGATACGGTGCGCAACCTTCTACACAATCTGAGGTCAAAGCGAGTCATGAAATAAGAATAAAGTGAGCGCTCTCCAAACAATAACCATGCCTGAGACTGTGGCCGAATTCACACAGAAAAATCACCCATATACCTATAAAAAAACTATTATGCGTCTTTTAAAGTATGTGCCACCAAATAGTTGTGTTTATATGAATAAATAAATAATGCTAGACATTTCACACAGCATCTAACCTCAGAGTAAAAGGAGCTTATGTCCTTTTAGCTTATTTTTTGTATTAAAAATACATACTCTACTAGCAATGATCTGGATCAGTATAGCTCAACTTTATCACATGTATTTTATATTATACAGTACGATTCTATAACTAAATGATGAAATATGTGAGATATGTATAATAAAAATTCGCTAGTTTTTCCTGTGGCACCATCTAGTATAATACATAGAATAATTACGTTTAAAAACTAAAAAGTGTATCCTTTCACATGAAATCAGATTATTTTCAAATCGGTTTATAAATGATGGAGTTATGAGTTAACAAAAATAAAAAAAAACAGTGGAGTTGAGAACCTCCTCCTATTTTAATGTCGGTTGAAAACACTCAAATCCGCGTCAAATACTTGAGTCTTCGCTCACCAAACCACGCTACCAGAGTACGGCATGTCGTCACCATCGCATCGTGTCAATATTTCGTAATAAAGACATTCATGAATATCACCTGTTTTCGTATAGTTTTATCTAAAGAATGGTTCAGAGGAAGGATCAGTGGCTGTAGACTTTCTAGATACCATACATTATAAAAATAAATAAACATGGAGTATCTATCCAGATAAGTCTGATTTCTATGCAAAACGAGACCACTGGACTGGTATGTCATGTGAAAACACGACAGTGCTTAATTTCACATGTGACCAAGATGGTTACAATAGGTATTTGTTAAATTTTTCATATGAGTTCTATGAATTACCACTGATTTAATTAATATATTTATGATTGATATTTTGTAATTTAGAACCGTGATTCATTTATATTATATTAGTTTCATTATTAAATTGACATAGAACGAATGTAACAAAGTTGAATGTAATTAATTTAATGTTTTAGAATTGAATTGTTTGTTTTAAATTAGTTTTCAAATGAAAATATATTTTAATATACCTACCTATTGTACAATAACTGACCTGTAACCTGGTGTTATTAAAAAATGATTGTATTGTATTGTATTCAATTGTTAAAGAATTAAAAGGACATTAGTTAGAAATATAAGGACATAATTAAAAATGTTGCATGCAAGTTATACGTTGGTGAAAATTAAACAAACACGTGAATCTCTGAGATTAGCATATTTTACACAAATAATAAATAAATAATGCTGTGGGCTTTTCACACATCTAGCCCTAAAACAAGCAGAACATGTGTTATGGGAAACACATTACTAATTATTTTAAGAACAGTGACCCAAAAGCTGGCTCCTATCTGGCTCAGCGTATTAGCATTGCCATTCAACGTGGCAATGCCGTCAGTGTCTTGGGAACGCTGTCATTTGCCAGTTTTTTAGATCAGTTGAGCTATCTATAGTTCGTTTTAAACGGTCTTTAGATAGCTCAACTGTTTCACATGTATTTTATATAATTGTATATTATTCTGTACATATATGTAATTATTTAAATAACAATTTTATCGAATATAAAAAAAACGTCTGATTTTGTCAATATCGTCGGTCCATCTTGCCAGCCCAAATTGAATACCATTATAAAAATTGGTTAATAATATAAAGGTAATAAATGAATATAACGTTCGTTGAGTACGTTCTTTGGTAGGCCAGCAGCGAAAAGAACTGTAAATAATTTACAATCATGCTAATTAACACATCAGCAATGTAGAGCAATCAACTGGTTATAATATAAAAAGGTATAAATTTATATTGCAGGTATTAAGAGTGTATAAGTATCTTCTGAACCTACTGAGAAATATCAAGCGTCAGCTGTTCTCTTACATACTGATATAAAAAGATCACATCCATCCATCAATATTTATTTAATAGCCATTTATTTTAATTTTCAAAAGTTTGAATTGATTATATATATATATTTTTTTTAATAATTTTGGACATTTCACACAATTTCATGTGAATCTGGCCCCAATGTAAGCAGAGCTTGTGTTATGAGTACCACATGACTGATAGGTATACCTACTACTTATATACTTTTTTTTTGTAAATACATACATTTTATACATAGAAACACCCAGACAAATACTTGCAGATTATGTATACATTTGTCCCGCAGCGGGAATCGAACCTGCAACCTTCTGCGTCTCAGCCAGAGCTTAGCCCACTGTGCTACAGACGTCGTCTATAAGTCATATATATTTATGGCATATAGGCTGCATGACATACACATGACTGTATAGAAGTTGCTACAAGTATTTCTTACAAGTGTACAAGTTCATGTCGTTTTAATGTCCATAAATAAACATGACAACAAATTTCAGGCCCATTTTGACTATGAATTTAGACCCTAAGTATTATAATATATTTTTTGACATTAATCTTGTCTTAAACAAATTGAATATGCTCTCGAGTGTATGACGCACCCATTTAGTCCAGCCATCTTCATCTGTCATTTCGGAATTGATAAAAAAAAAGAAGTAGAACGTGGGTGCTTCGTCCACGCTTCGACCATAGCACAGATGAATGAATAGTATTGTCTTTCGTCCTAGTCCCTCTGTACTTTAAATACAGACTATCACTAATATATTTTTTCAATGCTGATACTGATTTATAAATATTTATATATTATTTTTATGAATTGACCCTTTATTCTGTAATAACATAATAAGAAACGTGGCGCGCGTAATATTCTGTCTTTGTCATTCTAATGTCAAAGAATAGAGATGACAACAGATTTCAGCAATTCATTACCTAGTGTGGGTAGAATAGAATAGAATAGAAAATACTTTGTTGCACACCACAAGATATATTAGACTATTATTAGATAGATCCATATTTTGTTTTAACTGTTGCATTCAAGCAATATTGAATCTAAAGTTTTTTTGATAAGGCTCAATTTACACTCAAGGATGATAAAAAGTTACACAAGCCTGCAAGTAGGATAAAAAAGATGACAGCTAGGGAACCAGGGTAGCAGTTTTATCCTTTTTCTGACACAAGCTCCAGATCGCATCGGTCGGTCAAAGCAAGAATTTTTCAAAAAGCGATGGTTCCGCCATAAAACTTTAAATGTGAACACTTTTTTGTAACAATCCATTTTATTAAAAAAATATTTCTGTTATTAGGCCAATTTATGGTTCGGTGTCTATTAAAAAGTATTTTATTATGTAGGTTTAGGTGGTTGGTTTTTTATTTTTAAATGAACTAAGGACGATTCATTTTAAGGAGCATGATAGAGGTTTAAATGATATACTATTCATATCCATAAATTGTTGTGGGTAGAATAACTTAATTTTTACATCGTTAAGCTTTTTTAGTTTGAATACAATTTTATAAGGCTTCAAAATTACGTTTAACATAACGCTAAAGTTTTATGATTGTAAGAAGTTGTAAATAGAAACAATTGATTTTGACACAAGGAGATCATAAAATAGTAAAAGATTACTGATAATAAATTAAATATTTTGTATAAGCACTAGTATATATTGATAAAAAAATACGTCATTCCTGCTAATTTGATTTGAATAAATAAATAAATGTTTAAATTTTGGTGAACTATGCACACAGCAGTGTAAAAGCCATCTAGCCCCAAACAATTTTTTAAAATTTTTAAACTTAAACTCATTTCTTGTACATTAGAAACCAAATGATTGATATAATAATTATTTAATTTTTGATACTTATAATCTGTGTCTAGGACACAGAACAATCATCTTAATCAGTTTTGTATCTGGGTGTTATAAAGTATCTTATGTATGTATTTAAAAACATAATGGTATGTATTCCATCAGTCATCTGGTCACTAAAAAAAAAGGCTGGGCTTAGTTTGGGGCTAGAAGGTGTTGTGTGCATTGTCCAACCAATATTTATTTATTTACTATATTTATAATAAAACAAGCAATATAAAAGCAAGTAATATTGGTTGTCAGTAAATAAAATGTTCTTGTCAATGAATAGTGCTCAAGTCCCTAATAAATAGGTAAAGTATATTAGGTATACTAACTTACATTCCACGCTGTATTGTCGTTCTGCAATGTGAAACAATAAAACCGAGCTTGAATCCGCAACGGCTATAAACTTCGAATTTCTTTTAGCACTTTGTTTATTGAATACCAACAATGGGTTTGTAACACCTGACATCATTAGTGCCTTTTAGTTCGCCGCCTTTGTACAGAAAATCGCCTTTGAAGTCAATCCATGACTAATCTTTACATGTTGTAATTGAGAGTACCTATAAGTACATAAACTGAGGTTTTGCAGGCTGGTTTGCGTTGAAATGTAAGTACGTTAACTGTTTTTGTAGCGGATCCTATTTCAAACGCATAGAGTAAGTATATAAGCGTTTCATTCATAATTAGGTCGATTTGTGCGTAGACAATAATGACTCAGGTATCTTGCGAAACAAGGCAGAGTTCGCTCATAGTCAGAAATTTGTGCAGTTACGGTTTTTTCGTAGAATAATAAATGCCAATATTTTTAATATCAATAAATGATATATTGTTATTAAATAAAATGTTGAGTAAACTGAACGACTATTTCACCCTAAGTACGTAAACTGCTTTTGTAGCGGATTCTATTTCAAACGTACCCATAGAATAGTATACCTATACGCATTTCATTCATAATTAGGTCGATTTATATTTTTTGTATAATACTAGATGTCGATATATTCTTTCAATGATAAATGATAAAAAAATGCTGTGCATTTAATTATATGTACCTAAGCATAGGTAGCTTACAATTATAATTAAATGAAATTTTGAGTAAACAGAAGTATTATTTCACCCGAAAAGATTGCAGAAAGAAACAACCGGCCGAACCCCATCGTTTCATTGTAGTCCCTAGCGTACATCCAAGAGGGCGCTATACCCTATTTCCTTTAGAGCAAATTTGAGAAAAACGCCTACAATACTTTTAATAACTGTTCTTATTAATCTACGATTAGCTAAATGCAATAAAACCTTTACTGCCTATAAAAATACCGATGGAATTCACACTTACTCGACTCAGTAAAACCTATTCAGGTTAGAACTCATATTGTTAGATGCGCATAAGATCTTGGCAAATTCGACTTTGATGTATATATTTTGTTTTATTTTATTTACAGAAAAAAATACAGAAATGTACAGAATAATATACAATAATACAAAAACATGTGATACAGTTGAGCTATCTAAGGACCGTTTAAAACGATCTATAGATAGCCCAACTGATCCAGATCACTGCCAGAGATCACTGCCACGGCAGCGTTTCCAAGATACTGGCGGCTTTGCCACGTTGAATGGCAATGCTAATACGCTGAGCCAGATAGGAGCCAGCTCTTGGGTCACGCAATGTATCCACCAGACGCACTGAAATAATTTTGCACGCACGCACTGAAAACGCGGTTGGCTCCTGTTCTTTACGGGCCCAGGGTCTCGACTCCAAAAGGCTCAAATATGTAGGCCTTATGACCTGCATATTTGCGCCTTTTGAGGTCCTCGGCATATTTAGCCGCCGCACCAGCTCTAACGGAAGTCCCCGAAAAATGGGATGCGGCCAGGGTGTCGAAGCAAGTAGCATCCCACACCAATGGCCTACCCATCTCCCAAGGGACAAGAGTCTTACCATCATCACGTATCAGACCCTCCGGTTCGAGAACAGCTGGTACGTTGACGCTGGTAAGAACCCAACGAATGACATCGTTAAGACTTGCTTGGCGGGCAATCCTACTGACGGTTCTAGAACACGATAACCCATGAGGACCATGCTGTTCGGCCGCTGTACCGCACTGGCACCGATGAGGGGCGCAGCACCGCGCACCCAACCGCAAACAAGTTGCAACTCGAAATGTTGTAAGATCTAATAAGGAATTTAATATAAATACTAAATACTTATGATTTTTGTGTTTATTTTATGGTGTATTGTATGATAATTAAGCCCTATGTATTTTAATTAGCTAACTTAGGAACTTCTGCGTTATTTGTAATGTGTAAGTAAACATATTTCAGTGTAAAATTCATTACAAAACTTTTTAATTTTTGAACGTGCACTTCAATTATCTGAGTCATTCATCTCAGTCAGTCTTCATAAGCTTTCAACGGGAAGAAATTATCTTGATACTTGCTCAAATTAGTTTAAAATTTCATTTGACTTTGACCTTTTCGTGATTGGAGCAAAGCATAAATCTTCTTAAACGAAAGTTGCTGATTTTGTTGGCAGTTTTTCACTTACTTTGTTTGTGTTTTAATTATGTATCTTTGATCTTAATGATGGTATTACATTTTGTAAAAATTCTTGAAAATTTCAAAGAACTTATGTACCTATTCCTTACTTAATGCCTTTTTTTTGTTTTTATTTTATGAAAAACGAATTCATTTTTATAAGTAGAAAAATATTATGGATAAAAAAAATATTATACACATTATCTTTTGTCAGTAATTTTATTTCATAACTCCATACAACGTAACAACGTAACGTCTTAAATGCTGCTGTTGCATTGCTGTTTTTGACAAATTTGAGGACAAGGTTTATAAAATAAATAAAAATTTTGCCGGTTTCGACCACGGACACTATCTTAGAGACTATGAAATAGAAAAAAAGCTGCTTATTTGAACTTCAAATTATCAAAACTACAAAGTCTGTATTTATTCCCGAAACACCGAAGACAGCGCCCTGACGTTTGGTGAACAATTCGAGGGTGGGTGTGAGTCAGCGGAATTGAGCTATTGCTTTTTTAAAGTACCATTGATTCAAAGCAACTCGCTAATGGCACCTTGTTTTGTTTGGAAAGATGACGACGACTTATTTTGGGTTAAATAATTTGAGATTCATACAAACTGAATGATTTATCTTTCAAATAGGTCGAGGAATATTAGAGGCCGTTTTTAGTTGCCACTATTCATATCATACATACTCTTATCTACATATAATAGATTTATTTGAGCTCACATTCGTCGAAAAAGCAAACACATTCAAATACCGGTCAACTACATATATGAATAGCTTGTAGAGGTCATGTCGTAATTCGTCTTCGGCATTCAATAGCAGCGACCAGCTTGGCACGTGTTCTCACAATGAACTTAACTGTAGTTGGTATGTTCTACTTAAGTTATACTGATCAAATTATTTTGATAGAGTCGCGGTTTCTAGCATGTGACTGATATTAATTAGTGGATTGACTATTCAGCATGATGATCTGACGGCGTTTTGTTTCAGTGTTGCTGAATCCATTGGAATTTTAGCAAAACCTATTTGTTTTTATTGATAATTCTCGTACGAGATGAGGTACTTTCACGTACTTTAATGAAAGTACTTTCATTCAACAACATCTCAAGACAAATAGAAAATCTAGTCTCGCCTTTTAAGTACAAGTTAAAATACCAGAGACATCGTAAAAATGTATTATTTTGATAGTCCTTCTTGTTTTTATTATGCAAGTAGAACCACAGGTAGAACTTTAGATCCCAGTGGTCGTTTAACAGCAATGAAATGCAATTCCATCCTAACTTCTGAAATGCACAAATAAGGAAATAAAAAGAAAATAAACTCTCAAATTAGAATTTTATGATATTGCTATCATTTGTAAAGCGATATTTATTTTATTACATTCAATTTGACTTCAGGTCACTGTCATGTAGAATGGACATTTTGGAACTAAATGTTGTGCTTGTTAAAAATTTACGTTCATAGCTCAGTTATAGCTCATCACTTTTATGAAGTTAAATTATTTGAGAGCTATTACATACGAGAAAGTATTTGACTATTAAATAATAATACTGCTATATGTTCATTGATTGAACTAAACGTTTGTTTATGATTGTACCTATATTGTAAGAACAACACGGACTACTTTATGAAGAAAACATGAAATATTTCACACTAGCTGCAGCACGCGTCTTTGCTCGCCTTCAGACATAAATAGTAGCCTATTTTCGTCCCCATGATACAACAAATCTGCTTACCAAATTTAATCAAGCTCCGTTCAGCTGTTCAGCCGTAAAAAAGTAGCAAACAGACAGACAGATAGACAGACAGAGATACTTCCGAATTTATATAATAGTATGGAGTGTATTAGTATAGATGAAACCAGGTTTAAAGAATATAAATTTGGAGCAAGCTTTCCTATGCACTCTATACATATAAGACAAAGTCTGGTTAGTTACACCATACATTACTCGAGAACGGTTGGACCGATGTTCATGATATTTGAACTGTTGGAACTGTCCCAGATTGTTTGGAATTCGGGATTTAGCCCCGAATAACAGAATAACTATTCAATCAATTTGATATTTGACGACGACGACTTTTGATGTCGATCAGTTTGTTAGGTTTGATTGTGCGCGAATGAATGAGTCATATAGAATCAAAGTTAATCAAAGTGTTTAATTGTGATATATTTATCTTTTAAAACGCGTGGACGATGTCGCGAACGAGACATCTAGTAGGCAATAAACCTAATAACCTAGGTATCTGTGCTCAATACAAAAAAAGATTTATTTTTAAGAATGAGTTCATTCAATTCTAAAAATTAAAAGTTTCTTGTTGGAAGAATTCGACTATGAATCACCGAGACTGATATAAAACCAATCCACAATCCATCGATCAAAAACTAGGATGGTTAGGAATGCACAAATAGTTTTATTTTAGTAGGTTGATACAACCTTTCATTCAGAAGTCGGTCATGCTCACTAGCCGGGACATCGGATAATGAAATCATCCCGTAGTTTCCCACTCTCTCATTTTTTACCCAGTCGTGACAGTATTTTAGATGTGATTTATCGGAACTCACTTTCCCATGGTACGATTTATTTTTCTTTTAACAAGGTTTCCTTACTAGGTCAAGAGGTGACAATTGTTTGTTTTGATTTATTCGATTTCCGCCGCGGGACAAATGTTTGTATGATCTGCAAGTATTTATCTCGGGTCTGGTATGTATAATGTATATATAATATGTATGTATTTTAAATTGCACATGCGTGCAATTTACACGTGGTAGAAGTGAAACCATAAAAAATTGTAGAACCACGAATATAAGAAACACTGAATAATGTTTCCTATCTCATTTTCTCCCACGTTAAATCTTGTGAATTGACGTCTGTCTCTTTTTAATGTCGCTTTTCGTTTCATCGGTTTTCAAATCACAACGATGCTAAAGAAGTTTTCACTTCAAAAAAAGTATACATGTAGTATATCAGTCATGTTAACTATAACACAAGCTCTGCTTACTTTGGGGCCAGATGATGCTGTGTGAAAAGTCCAGCATTAATATTATTATTATTATTATTATTGGTAACATTTATTTTTAAGGCTTACTAACTAAATACTGTAGAACTAATGAAAATACAAAATTATATTGACGACGAAGTTTCCGTTTCGACGGAGAGTCCGCAGTTACGAACAAAGCGATTTGCTTCCACATTTATAATGCGTACAGCAAAGGATTGGAATGCTTTGCCGTCGTCTGTCTTTCCTGAAAACTACAATCTAGGTCTCTTCAAGTCTCGAGTAAAAAGGTGTCTTCTAGACCTGCGTGCCCCATCGTCGGCCACATCGTCGCTTAACATCAGGCGAGATCGTGGTCAAACGTAGGTTTATCGATGATAAAAAAAAACCAGTGAAGTTTCGAGTTCCTACATTATACGGTGTATTTTGTCTAAACCCTTGTTCATTGGGATATTTCAAAGAACATTATCGTTATCTCTTCAGGGTATAAATGTAGAGCAACTCATTTAAATTAAAGAAACTACTGTTTATTTTAAACAAACAGTTCTTTTATAGATAAGACAAAAAATTACTCCTGTTCCTGTATTCATGAGAGTCATTCTATTTATCGTTATGACCGTAAATTTACCTACATTATTATGATTTAAAAAGAAACCATCTTCATTCATATAAAAAATCTAAATGTCGTTTACTTGGATGCATATTTTTCTAGCTATTTTGATTTAAAACCAAACTTCAGAACCGATTTTGATGAAATTTCTATGGACCAAATCTGCAAGTATATTTTTTTTTAAACCTTTTTTTAAACCAGTTCATAAATGCACCAAATTAAGATCCTCTTAAGAATTAACTTTTGTACCAAATTTACTCTATTACTAACATACTGCATAACAAACTTCATCCCAAAATCCTTACATATTTGATGTTAATCATGTGACAAAATTTAATAGACAAACAAAACACCCGACGTAACCCCAATCATCGTACAAACAGGCCTTATTTGACTTACAATAATTTAGTTAGTGCTAACACTGCTAACTCTACTTCCCATGCTCCCATTACACTAACAATGTGCATCGAAATTGGCCAGAAAATCACGATAAGTATCTCCACGTTGGTTGTCACGATCCAATTCCAGCCGAAACGCTCCTGCTCGAGATTTGAGTGAGAAGACGTGACCTCTGCACCGATTTGAACCAACTTCAAGTGTGAAGAGCCATGTCTAACCAGCGGGAGGTGTAGGTTGACCAACGAATTCTGTACGAGCGACAGTGGATCTCAAGCGGATAACTGCTGAGAGAATAAGTCTTTTGATCATTGATTACCAAGCGGATGAAATACAGCGGAAACCACTTTCTCGCTGTAGGTAATTGCCGCTCCGTGTTCAACGTGACGCAATCGCTTTATGTGGTTAGCGTTTAATTTAATAATCATTTCTTACAATATGATTTTGCATCGACTGAACCAGCTGCATACAAGAATTTATATGTTTTTCAACAAACGACTATACGTAAATTAGTGTAATATGTTTGTAAGTGCAAGTTTGTAAGTTTTTTTCATAAGTCTTATGCTTATTTTATCTTCAAAAATAATTACAGAGATGAAGAGAATAATATACAATAATATAAAATACATGTAGTATATATTATTTGAGCTATTTAAGGACCGTTTAAAACAATATTATAGATAGCATAACCGATCCAGATCAAAGTTGTCAAAGGGCAACTTTCCCAAGACACTGGCGGCATTGTGACGTTAAATGGCAATGCTAATACCTAAGCCAGATAGGAACCAGCTCCTTAGATCACGCAGCAGCAAAAAGCAGTTGAAAAAGCAAAAGCAGTCGGCTCCTGTTCCTAGGGTCTCGACTCAAATATATTACGCTCATATTTACGTCTTTTCGGGTCCTCGGCAGTAAGTTATAATTAGTTAGTAAGTTGTTGTTAATACATTAGAATAGAATCTATAATTATTGTCCGCTAGCTATACATAAAGTAAATACAATCCGTTTGTACAATCTGACCATCCTTTCGGATATCAAACGTCGATCAATGTCACTACATTATCTGATTTGATCTGACCCTGGGGATTAGTCATCGGTGCTTTTGTTATAGTTTCGGAGATTCCTCAGTCATATGATGCATTTTACTGGGAAAGAATTCAAAATTAGATTTGGGTAGAGGTTATGATTGATTGAGAATGAACGTTAGGACAACCCCTGTTGTTATCATTAACATATTTATCAAGTTTATCTACTCAGAATATACCAGAATACTGCCTATTCTATTTCTAAGATCCAATAAAAATAATGAATCGTAGCAATGATAAAGACTTAAGGTTAAATCCCCAAAATGCCGCACAGTCAAAACCATTCCCATTGATTTCACACAAATTGAACAATTTCAAGATAAAATAACAATCCATTAAGCAAGAAAGGCAATCGAAAGGACTCGCTCTGATATCTGGTCAATTTCTTATCTAGTTTTGAGGACACGTTTGGGGATGATAGAGGCGGGCAATGGTGCGTTTAACCGTGAAATCCAGAGATAGGTCTGATATCCCCGGATATTGATAGCAGGTATCGAAACCAGAGATAGTTGTGGTTACGTATTGAAAATGAAATTGGGTGCTTTGGTAAAATATGTTTTATCTTGAAACGGTGTCATGTTGTGTAATATGCAATGATAGGTACTCTTAAAATCGATTATAGTATAATAACATAAAGAAATGCATGCAAAGTAATTGTTTGCAGTTTTGTATTTATAGCAAGCTAGGCATCTACTTAAAGTGACTCTCTGATCTAATCATTTTGATGCGTAATCACGGTGCTCAAGTAGGTACCGATTTTTTTATTAGAAAACATTTAAATCAGGAAATCTGAAAAAAGATCGGGTGATGATTTAATCAGCTTACTTCCCGCCTATTAGTGTAAGTTACAAGTTAAAACTACGTCAATTTTAGTAGAAGATGATGATAATTAAATATTTTAGACATAATATCATAATATTTGTTTTAATTACAGAAATAATTATATAAATGTACAGAATAATATAAAATACATGTGAAACAGTTGAGCTATCTAAGGAGCGATTAAATCGATTTATAGATAGCTCAACTGATCCAGATCACTGCCTGAGGTCAGCATTGCCACGTTGAATGGCAATGCTAATACGCTGCGCCATACAGGAGCCAGCTCTTGGGTCAGGTATTGAATATGAATTTCATAATTCAATTATAAATCTAACCGTTTCATTAAAAAAACTTGAAACGAGAAAGTGGCAGACATAATACATATATAAAATACATACCATATATATTTTAAAAATATTATTCCATCAGCACGCAGATAGCCTAAAAATCAGATAATCTAAAAAAGTATATAAGTAGTATATCAGTCATATGGTATCCATAACACAAGCTCTGCTTACATTGGGGCCAGATGATGCTGTGTGAAAAATCCGGCGTTATTTATCTATTCATTTAAATAGCAGTAAAAAATAACTTATTATTTCCACACAAAAGTTAATTTGCTGAGGGCACCGTCTAAGCCTATATTTGTATTGGTTGTATAATATAAAAAAAAACTCTACTTACTTTTGTAATAGCGTAGTCAAGCGAATTTTATTAGACACCTTATCTTCTGACTAAGCATTTTATTACCAAATCTGTGGCACTGTGAAGGGTATTTTTATAACTTATTTAAAGTAAACAAAGTCATACGCCATATGCTGTTGCTGCAGAGCAAGAGAGCTGCTCAAGGATGGAAAAAATGTGTCAGTCGGTCGGCGGTCACTCAAAGCATCCACCATATGCCTCAAAACTCACACTTTAAAAACTATTCACGAAAAACATCAATAACTGCCCATCGGACCGTGTCCAACATAAGGTCACATAAATATAACTCTAACTAGCTATGAATATACGTCCATGTATTGTAAATCTCTTTTATCGCTACTATAGCGTATCCGTGACGGTTGAAATATGACTTGGGTGCGTTTTCTACCTGAAAAGGGACCATCATTATGGATTTCGATGATTGTCGGCAAGCCAAAATTATATTCAATCTTTTTTCTTGTCTTGGAAACAAGGGTACAACGGATTCTACATTTTGTTACCACAAATAAGATTTTTTTTAATAGTGTCGGCAAAAACAATAAACTGGACGTATTCTTCAAACAAGTTAAATGAAATAAGTGACTAGCGTTTTTAAAATTAATGATTTAATGACACTTGTAATGAAGGTAGTGGAAAATAATGTAGCCATTAGTAAATCGTAATGTGTTTGTGTAGTGTGGCTTGTTAGCTATAATGATGTAAAGGTTAGACTAGGTTCACTGACTAACAGCGATTACGCATGCACTCGTTTTAATGGTAAATAAATAAAAAAACAAATTTTCGGTTATAAAGATTGTAAATACTATCGTTCACAACCTACTATTGGTCTACTTTCACAACTTCTAGCATTGTTGTAAATATCATTCTAGCATTGTTTCAGGTATTTATCTACTTTCAGTATTTACCTACCTACATTACTAGACTGTAAAGGTTTTGAAATAATAAAGAAAATGTTTTTTTTTTTAATTGTTGTTTTATTTTTAGAATGTTCAATTATGTATTACAATAACAGTCATTTAATAATATTAGGTAGACATCAACCAAGTCAATGATAACAACGATACATGCACTCCGCTAACTTAAATCATATTGATAAGGTGTAATTACTAGTTATCATTGACTTAGCAATATAGATTTATACAATGTTCAATAATTTCAACATTATCAGTTTCCTAGCTAATGACTAGTAAAACTATACAATAACAATAATAACTTTATACATTAAGTTAGGCTACAAAGTCTATCTACAATATATTTGGTAACAGTGAGATTATAAATAAATACGAGATAATATACCTAGGTAATACAAGTACATCTCGCCTGATACGGGCTAAAGGCAATACAATACAAAGAATCAGTCTCAAACCATTATACAAAGTTTAAATTACACAACAAACTACTATAAGGCTTCGTTCTAGATAAACATTAGCATACATTTTTAACAACAGTCTTTAAAATATGACAAAATGTTACATTATCTACCCCGGAACCATGGCCAAGTTATCTGCACATTGTAAAATTATCACCTTATATTACACGAAGGCAAGATCTTAAAACAAAA
This sequence comes from Lampropteryx suffumata, assembly GCA_948098915.1. Classification (NCBI taxonomy): domain Eukaryota; kingdom Metazoa; phylum Arthropoda; class Insecta; order Lepidoptera; family Geometridae; genus Lampropteryx; species Lampropteryx suffumata. The sequence continues at coordinate 12,987,510 of OX402557.1, read as the reverse complement.
TAGCCAACACATGTGCTTGGAATGTGGAGTTACATTAGGAAATATCAGTTCAAGATAAGGAGTAAAGACTGGGTTATCATCTGTGTGTGGCTGAATGAGTTTGAGGCAAACACTCGTGCACAGATGATCGAGGTTGTAAGTACCCTTGCTCGTCGAGCATTGCAGGTGAATGGTGACCAGGTAGCACTGGATGTTGATGCTTGCGCAACGTGTGAGGTGGTCGTACCCGACCACCGTACGGTAGTTCGTAGTTCTGAGTGTCGATAGAAATGTAGCTGTGGTGTAAATGTTCACCATCAGGAATCTGGCTCGTCAATGTTGTGTTCGTCAACATAGACGTGTCATCTTCAATATTTATGCCCACATTAGCGGCAGTGGGCGTCTGAGGAGGGATAGCATCGTATTTATACCAATGTTCCGGCGCAGTGGGCGAAGCGGTATATCTAGAAGGATGCCTTCTACCATTTGGACACACGCCATGATTGTAATTTATTGTGTCTTTGTTCCAATGTAAGTTAGAGATGTCTGGCATTACAAACCTAATTTTCTCCCAAAACTTCTTTTCGCCCCACAATAAGACGTTGCAAGTTTTTAAGTAGTCTTGAAAATCTAAATCTAAGTTCAGTGCACTTACATCAGTGGTAAGTATAAAAACAACTCTATGTCGTCTGATAGAAGGATGAATAGTAGTTATAACATGTTTAATAGCAGCTTTGAATGAAGCCTTTGACCATTCATTTTGTAAAAAGTTAAACGATACAAAAATTAGAATTCTCTTAGAGGATTCCGCAGCATGCGTTATTTGCTCAGTTAAATAATTTTCAGGCGCGTGTTGTAAATCTCTGTAATGAAAACACATCGTATATCCAGAGTGTTCCATTTCAGGAGCTACAACTTTAGATACAAAATCATCGTCCAATAAACTGTACACAGCATATCCATCATACAATCTATCTCTGTCGAGTTCACTTTCTTGAATAGAAGCACTTTTGAATAATCTCACTCCATATTTAGAATGCGCCCATAACCGGACGTTTTGTCTAAACGAGAACGCTAAAGCACCAAACAAAAGAATGAGAATAACACTGATCAAGACTACAGCTAAAAGTGGAACAAAGTTTAGTTTTATGGTGCTCACTTCATCGTATTGATAGGGCTGGTTTTCAGTAGGAATCGTATTGTCTGTTACACTTGAATCACGGCACTTATCGATGGCGTCAAAAACTGTATAATTTGACATGTGTCCAATTTCACTAGCACAATGCACTTCCGCAGGGTCTTCGTGGATCTTTTTCAACCAGTTTTGCAATAACATTACATTATCGCAGGCACAAGTGAACATATTTCCTTGCACTTTAACGCTCTCCGTGTTCAGAATATGCGGCAACTTTTTGTCGAGATCGAAAATTTTATTGCCTTGGAGATGAGCGACCCTTAATGACGACAGGTTTTCAAAAGTCATGTTTGCGACACTTGTCAGGAGGTTATCGTTCAAATATAACTCTCTCAAGTGTTTTGTTTGTGAGAACTCTCCTCCAGACAGTTCGGTCAGGTGGTTGTTTTCAAGATGAAGAACATTTAATGAATGTAAACCGTTGAGAGTGTCATTTTCCATGGTTGCAATATTACTATTGTTTAAGTAAAGTTTGTGGAGTTTCTTCTTCCCAATAAACATGTGACTTTCAAGAGCTCCAAAGTCATTGCCGTCAAGGTATAGTTCAGTAGCGTCCATTGGAATTTTCTCAGGTACTTCAGTGTAACCAACATTAGAGCAGTCAATTACATTTGAGTTCCAATTGCTGTCGTGGAAGCAAGAACAACCTTCTGGACAAGTCATTTTGCAATCGCAAGCTTCAAAGTCGCAACAAAAACAGCTTGATGAGCAGTGAGTCTCGTACGAACAGAGAAATTGCGTCTCAGGCACGTCCATTAGCTTCGCTTTTCCGCCGTATTTGTTGTTTACAACTTCACAAGTAACTGAATCTAAATCCATAAACCTCGGGTATTGCCTCATGTGATTCCAAAGATTTATCTTTTGTAGCCAGATCATGTGACAGTTGCACACAAACGGATTATTTCCAATAAAGAATTTTGGCAACATTCTGTGCTTTGGAATATGGGGCAAAGTAAACGCGGATAGTTCGACTGTCCTCAATTTATTGTCTGTCATAACGATTTTTTCGATGTTCCTTTTCTGTAAAAATGTACCTGGATGAATCGTGTGAATTTTGTTATTATTCAAGAAAAGGACTTCTATAGAATCAGGTATCGACCGTTCATCGACGTCTTCTAAAGCATTGTAGCTTATGTCGAGCATTCGTACGTTTTGTTGCGCGTTGTGTTCATTTTCTAGTTTTGTGATATTGTTATTGTGAATATCCAGCCATTCAAGGCTTTCCGGCATATAACCATAGTCAAAGTAGATGAGTTTGTTATCAGATATATTGAGCCATCCTAGAGTTGTCAATTTGTTAAAAACACCTCGAATGTCACTCAATCGGTTTCCATCCAACCGTATGGCTTTCAAAGTAGGGTTTGATACAAAAGCGTCCTGCTCTATATTTTCGATCTTATTAGATGCCAGATTTAGAACTTGTAATGATGGTAAAGTGCTAAAGGTATCTTTAGGTATGTTTATTATGTTGTTATCAACCAGACGCAACCCATAAAGCTCTTCAAGGCCCTCAAAAGACGTGTTGGATACTTTGGTAATGTTGTTCTTTCCAATGTCAAGCGATTTCAAAAACCTCAGTTTCTTAATGCCTTCAGGAATCAAATTCAAGTTATTTCCGTTGATACCAAGATCTTGCAAGTACGTTATGTTCTCAAAACAGCGTTCGTGTATTGTAGAAATCTGGTTATTGTCTAAATACAGCTGACTCAATACAAACAAATTAGAAAAAACGTGTTCATTCAACATTTTTATCTTATTATCCGAGATAGAAAGTTGGTGAAGATTCTTGAGCTCAGCAAAAGCGCCGTTACTAATTGTCTCAATTGCATTATTGTCCAAGTTCAAAACTTGCAAGTTGTTTAAGTCTTGAAAAGATTTTGGATCCAAGCGGGCTAGAGAGTTGTGCGATAAGTTCAATATTACGAGACGGATGAGCCCGGCAAAAGTATCTCTGTTAACCCAATCATTTGTAAGGCGATTCTTAGATAGATCCAATTTCTCAAGTTGATCAAGCCCTTCCAGTAATCCAGGCGCTAGCACAGAGAGGGAGTTATTTGCTAATGAGATTTCTTTGATAACTCGCGATGATTGAAATAGTTCCGGAGGGACAGCGACTAACTTATTGCCCGACAAGTTCAGAATTTTTAATGAATTCAATCCGACGAAAGCTCTATCACCGATCTCGCTAATTAAGTTATTCTGAATTTTTAATACTTCCAATGATCTGAGGCTAGAAAGTCCGTTATCAGGCAATCTCAACACATTGTTGTGCGATAAATCAAGCTGTTTGAGGCCGGTGTTGCATGATTTACCCGGAGCAATAGGTCCTTTACCCCAGTCCGAGAAGCCGATTTCTGATATGTCTTGAATTCTGTTGCTAGTAAGGTTCAGTGACTCTAGACTAAAAAGAGGACAGAAAACTTCCGACGGCAGCATGTAAATATTGTTATCTCCTAAATCTAGCGTCCGCAATTCCATCAAACCTCGAAAACTTTCAGCGTGAAACTCCATTGTCATTGCTGGCCAGTCATTGTTGTAGGACCGAAGCGACAAACTTGTTAAATCTCGAAGCGGGGACAATACTGTCGCGGGAACGTAACGTATTTTGCAATACTCCATGTTTAACTCTTCAAGTTTTCGAAGCTGTCCCAAAAAACTGCCGGTATTCATATGTAATGAGCTTTCAAAGAAAAGTAAGTCGGTACAAGTCAACTTCAACTTGTTGATGCTGTACGCCTGCGCAGTGGTGATGTTTTTAAACAAGAAATCCACTGAACCGATGGTTTTGATGTTACACGTGAGAAAGTTTGATTCACTCAACTTTGAGTCCGAATAGTCCCAGTGACAGCCGGCGGGGGCGGGCGGCGCAGACCGTGCGCGCGCACCAGCCACAACCACCGCCAAACACATCCAAACTTTTAACGAAATCATTCCGTAAAAGTTTTCAATCATGGTTTCACAGTATAACAGTTCATTGGTCTGATTGATTTCACTTGTAAAATTCACTCGAGAGTACTTTTAAAACTATTGTATCACTTCAAAGTCTGTTTACGAAAGTTGTTGTTTACCCGAACTTACAGCGCATGTAAACACAGAGTGCGAGATCGCGGTAAAACTTTTGACGCAGCCATGCTCCCCTGTGGTCGGGCGGTAACTGACCTACGAAGTTTGAACGAACGAAAGCCGCATGGGTATGGGGAGTGGGGGCAGGGTGCGCGGGGCGGAGTGGGCATACTGACGGGTGGGAGCCGGCGCTGCATCGGCTCACAACAGATGGCACGCGTGTTTTTTGAACACTTGAAATATTGGTAATGCAGCAGAAGACTTACTCGCAGGCCTGCGTGATTCGTTAGATGCATCTCCTCAGGTTACATTTCAAACTCAAAGGAGGTCGTGTTGACATCTGAAACAGTAGTAAAGACGTGATATTAATAATATGATGTAGGTATAGGTACCGTTTTAGCTTTAAACTCAATAGAAATATAAACTACTAGCTGCTACCCATGGCTTCGCATGCGTGGTAGGTACCTACATAAAAAGTAGTAGAACTTCTCTAAGATCCCATCTATCTTAATACCAAAATTGAACAAAATTGGTTCAGCGGCTTAGGCATGAAAACGTGACAGACAGACAGACTGACAGAGTTAGTTTCAAATTTATAACATTAGTAAGGATTGTTTGTGTTAATCCAAAAATAATACTAAACAAACAATTTAAAATGAAAAAAATGAAAAATTATCTAACTTATTAGCTACTTAGCTGTTGAAAACTTTATAATAAATCGCTTCCACGTCTTACGGGATTTGTTAATGGTTTGGTTACTTACTGAATATAAAAATACCTAAGTACTTACATTTTTAAATTACTCTAATGCAAGTTTGAGAAGGGCGGACATTTTCATCAATGCAAAATAAGTGATTGACAGCGTGAGTTGAGTATATTAAAGAATACAAAGTTGCGGTTATTTCAATTTCCTTATTCATTGTAAAGTGATTTATAACCAGATGTTCAACAGGAACTGTGATACAATGGAAAGATGACTCTTTAAATGTATACAATGCTAATCTCATATTGAGGCTTTTGTTGCAAAATTAAATCATTACGTGTTTTTTTACTGTTGCGTGATATTAAAATGCATGCGGTATATCATTAAACTTTTTTTAATCATTAAACACTGATAGAATTAACTTTTTTCCGAATTAACTACGTATATATGTATCAATTTAATGGTTTTAATTCAACTTAGTATTTTTTTATAGCCGAAAAGGTTTAGCTAGACAAAGCTTGTTAAATATACAAAAACACGTCCATTCAAGCTGGCAGTCAACGTCAAGCCTAATCGTGAGCCATCGGATGCCTTATCACGTGCGTGTCAAATTGCTTCTACCGTGGGAGACCCTCTGAACGCATCTTAAATGACCTAACATACCAAGACACAAACCGAAAAGATCAGACTAAAGCCATAAACAAAGCCCCAGTAGAAAGCCAGCGAGACTACATTTTCTTTATCAGTGGATAATGGGATAGAGGTATTAGTGTCCTGTGTAATACACTTGTACACTTTATAGTAGACAGAATGGAATAAAGAAAAGATTTTACTTTGTAAAATGTACGCGCATTTTTATGGAGTGAAGCTGATCTCAAAACTTACCTGTGGTCTATCAAATTATGTACGATTTATTTTTTCTCAATGTTTAGGTTGCTTTAAAATGTTAAAATCTATTTAATCTTTTTATGATTTTATACATATTTGTTACCTACATTTTATGCATAGACAACATAAAAAAAAATTACACTTATGGATAGTGAAATATTGTACTTCCAAATGTTAGTTCAGATCTTTCTTAGAAATGTATCTCAAGAACCAAGGTCATTATCAGGCCCGACTATTGATCAGTAAATATTGGAAGTAAATATCTCACGTGCCCATGTGATGGCTCAATATTTACATAAGGACATCAAACACAATATTACCACTTATCTCGTAACAACTGACTTCAAAAACATCTCACAGAGATTTTTCTAACGTGGAGTGTTGACATTACAAGATACCGATATTTTGAGTTCAACCAGAGTTTTATGAGAAAGAATCGATCCATTATCAGAGAATATTTATGATCCGGACTATCTATTACAAAGTTTAAATGGACACTTCAAAGAAAACCATGTGTGGGCTTTTATTAAGATATTCGATAAAAATATCAGTTTTATTGTCTAACGAAAGTAAATTAAACAGGAATCAATACGGCACGTGACAACGCCTATGCATAATGCGCTGTGGTTATTACCGACAATGACAAAATCGATTTCAGCAGTCTATCATAGTAACCTCCTAATGCACATTCTACAAAATATAATAACAACGGAAATTACTCAATTACGTTTGTCGATTGATGAATTGTATACGATCTGAATTAAATCACTAGGTAAGGTTTTGTGAAGCAATAATAGTAAAATCGTTTTAGATTTGATGAAATGTAACATTTCAACGGAAGTTCTAAATTTGTGACAAAAGATCAGCATGAGGTTTGAAAGACAATGAAAACGGGGAGCGAATTCGTAACCAGCACCGACTCCCGCATGACAATTTCAGAAACAATTATTTTAGCCATGACCAAATTTAAACATCTCAGAACATTGACGTAAAATGGTTATTTCTCTATAGAAATTATCCAAAACAAATGCTTCGCTCTCAAAAGCATAGAAACTCTATACAGTCAACAATGTCAGTTTCTGGAATTTCCGGCGGCAAAAAAGACTAAAAATACTACATGCCATAAAAGTGGTACCCAAGATTGTCTCAGTGAAAAGACTTGTACCGCAATTATGTTAGGGCCGCTAATAAATATTCTTAAAGACAATGCTTTTAAGGTTAGTTATTTTATGGTTGTCAACACCGCAAATGAATGAAGTCGCCTCGACTTTGTTAGCTCTTAATTGTTTTGTTGTAAATCTTGTCTACCATATTTGGTCATGGTTTGTATAATAAACATCTCACTGTTATTATGTATTTTAGTTTGTTCTTCATTTGCCACAAACAGATTTTGATTGAAAATATTACTTTTGTAATTTGTTACTTTTATGATCATCGATTTTGTACTGGCGGCTTAATTTTGGTTGTTTATTATGGATCATAAATAATCTAATATGCTCAAGCTTTACATCAATGTCATTAAAGTTTTTATCTTATAAACGAGACGTAAATGTGACTGTGATCCTTATTTGCAAAGTAAGACATCGCATCACTTACAGCAAATGTTTCGTTAAAGGCTTTATAAATAATCTTGAGAAAATATTGCTCGCGCCTTGATAAAGGTGGTCTCAGTAAACAGGTACTTCGCGAGCACGTTTCGAATCAAATAAGCAGCAAGAAAGGGTCTGAAACAGAAAATGCTTTGTGCTAAAAACGTCGACCCCTTATCTCCCATAGATGGGTCGACCATAGACCGAAGAACTTTTTAATAACCGTAACATTTTTTATTAATTGTAACTGTTTTTAAAAAGTTATGAAACTTAACTCACTCAAGAATAAGAATAAAAAAATCTAAATGCAAAAGTATCTAAGTGTCATTGTATTTGTAACAAAACCCTTGTTTACAAACTTACTAATAATAAAATATATTTGGCATATGTTAGTAGAAAAATCGGTACATGCTAAAATATACTAATAATACAGAATTTACTGTAAAAAGTTACAATGTCGGTAAAACTTTATTGTTTGTAAAATTTCAAAGTGGCTTCTGCACAATAGCTAATTTTGTAAACCTACGCTTTGCAAATAGTTATTCGTATAAGGGAATCCGCGCCACGGATTTCCATATTCGTGGCATGTCTTAGGCGTTCATGTCTATCTTAAGCCGGTACCAGAGGCTTAGCACGAAGTCATCATTCATAGGTGGAGATATCATCGTCTCTTCGTGGCCACGGCTCTCCCTGTTAACAATAAAAACTTTATCCGATGTATACAGAATGTAACTCGAGAAAATTACCGGTTTACTGGGTTTATGTTGATGATAAAGTGTTTTTAACTCAGCATTCTTAGGTAAGTGTTTTGCAATCATTTGACTATACTATTATAACCTTAAAACCTTGAGTAATATTTAAAAAAATAAATTATAATCATTTTTAAAATACCTTATTGTAATAAGTAATAAAAAAACGCTAAACATGCAAAAAAAAAGTATAAAAAATGTAAGTCACGTTCCTAATAGTATTTTAACAACCATAATCGGACCATTACCTACCTTGCTTCAACCTTTCAAAATATAATAGGAACTTCAAAAATGAGTGGCTTAAAAGCCATAAAACTTGTAATTCCTTAATTGGATTACCTAATAGTCTTAGGCCTGAACAATTACCGTAATACGATTAACCAATCCAATGTTATACGAATTGGCACCAGCACAGAAGAATCAATAGTGCAGAATAATGCAAAAGTTTCACTTCATATAATGTTACTAGTGGATTTTTTTGCCAAATTGTTTGCATAGTTTTCTTACACACTGACTCTCTCATTTCACTTTTTAGAGTTTGAAATTTAGTTTTTTTTTTCTCTACGACCAGTGGATTAGACTGTGTTGTTCATAATTACAGTAAGTCAGTATATTTTGATAAATAAAATGTAGATATACGATTAGTTTGACTTAGAACTTGACATGTTAATTTATGTTATAGAAATCCAACACGCAGGTAATTTAAAAAGCACTTGAACGTCTTCCATAACTGTGGGTGCGAAAGTGGTCTTAAAATCAGCGGAAAAGAGCTTATTTTACTTTGAAAGTTGCTTTAAAGTGACACGAACACAGCACCAAGCACAAATTGCCAATCAATAACAACCCTAAGGGCGTGTAATTAACTGACGCATTAGTAGGCTGCATTATGCATGACGTTGAATCTCTGTAGAGAACCTGTTATCTGGCAACAGCCAAATGGATGCAGTAGCACAATTTAAAATGCATCTAGTCTACAACATTTTATTTACCACGGTTTATTTAAAAAAAATGTAAACGCCATCAAATATGAACTCTTAACAGTCATATTTTAAGTAACATTATTATTTTCATTTTTATATCGATTTCAGAGAGATGGTGCCACAAGTCACAATGGCAAATTATCAAAATATTTGAGCAACCGTGGAAGTCATCAAGATTGCTACATACGCGTAGAACAATTTATTGTACGCAAAGAAAATACAGAAGTATTCAAAATATAATTATTTAATGGGCATCACAAAGACCAATTGTATCTATCCAAAAGAGACCAAACGGTTGACGTGGATTGTGAGAGGTCTTCAGGAACTATAATCAGTATAGGGGTGTCATAGGGTTCAGGTTCCTTTTTTAGGGTTCCGAAGTCCACAAGGAACCCTTATAGTTTCTCTATGTCCGTCTGTCTGTCTGTATGTCAAAAATATGTTTTTGATATGGTTATATTTCCTAACGATACTTGTTGGGTTTCAATCTGGTAGAGCCAAAACCAGCATTTGCAGTAACGTACATGAATCCCTATCATTAACTAGTTCAATGTAAATAGTCTTTTACAAAGCCCGACCAACATTAAAATTAATAGAGAGCTAATGAATCTTGTAGATTTCACGACTTTCCTAGTCGTAATATTGATGCAAAGCTACAGTAGGGAATACAAATTGAAACACTTGCTGGTAGGCTTTGTTCCGCTGCATATGCAGTTCGTACAGTGGCTTACTGTTGAAGCTACAGCTAGACTTGTTTATCTAAGCTACTTTCGTAGTGTTATGTCATATGGAATCATTTTCTAGGGAAAAGTAGCTGATATTTAATCAAATTTAGTTCACTTCAATAAAGGGCAGTATGTGCAATTTATAAAAAGCAACCGCGAGAATCTCTAAGAGAAATATCTATGCAAAGAAATTAATATTCTTAAAATAAAATGTCATAATTATATAATTATGACATTTTATTATACACTAAATCACTAAAATAGTGATCTTCATGCCATCAATACTAGGAACAGAAACAAATTATACACCCACAAGTTTCGACTAGAAAAAGTAAAAAGGTCCTTCTAATGACTACCCTTTTTGCGAAGAAAGCGTTTTATAATAATAAAAGCATATATTGTTCATAAGAATGCATGGCTCTATCTTGCACTGAACTCTGACACTAAACTGTTAGTTTTGTACTGTATAACCTACATCTTCTTCTTCTTATCGTGTCACTAATTCTTTCAAACCAGTGTGGTAAAAGGATTAAGGAGCACCTTATAGGCTCCTTTCTTTTCGTATAACCTACTGTTACCTTGGATAAGCTAGTTATAAGAAGGATCATACAATAAGCGACCAGGATAAATATCTTGTCAATTCTGCTCGGTCTTGCGTTAGGAGGAATTGGCACCTAAATTCACCTAGTATGTTAAACGTTTCAAAGTGATCCTTGCGATTGAATTGAATAAAAATATTTTTGAATTTGACGTTAATCACTTCCAGTTTACACTATCATCTGTCAAAACGGCAGTAGATCTGTTGTCACGCAATGATCTTTCATCGTCACGCACGTGACTGTCCGTGATGATATAGTCCGTCATCATTGGCCTTAGTTCATCTGTTGAAGATGATTTAGGTGGCATCAGTCAAGTTACAGAGCAGTTGTTTGTAATTAAGAACATTCGTTCATGGATCCACTTTAGCAAGCTGAGGTGGGTGAAGTTTCGTCTCTACTGACCTCTGTCACTGCCTGGAATTCTGTTTGATAGCGCAGGCCTATCCAGGTACTCACACTCACCTCCCGACCTTGCTGACAGGACCCGCAGGAAAGACGAGTCAGTACATACGGTGTCGGTTCGGTTGCAGGTGCGTAACGGCTGGCACCGAGCCGGGTATGTTTCAAGTTTTCCTTCTTTGTTGCCTAGCTCTTCTTTTAGTCGGCAGGGGGACTAACCCCCCACAGTTTGAAGTCCATCGCAGTCGTCTCCATCATCAGTCTCCAAGCAGCACTCATCTAGAATCAGTTCCACGTGGAAATCCTCCGTATTCTGGTATAGTCCGTATACGAGATAGTTTGCACGGGCTAATGTATTCTTTTCAACCAGATATGTTTTTTGTCATGTTCAACCTAAGCATCATAGAGCTCCGTCAGAAAAAAACTATCTAGCTTTACGTGTTTTTGTCGGCCACTTGCACACAGCTGAAAAACAAGAACATCACGAATAATAATGGTAATTTTGCTCAAGGTAGACGGTATTTGAAGATGAGTTACTGTCTACAATTCACTAGTCTACCCTCTTATCTATTCCGTAAACAAACATTAACATACTACTGAGTTTAGCTCATTTTAATATTAATAGGTCTTTGAGTCGTTAAATTGACAATTGATGATAAAACGTGATTTATTAGAACTTTTAAGTTCAATTGCGATAAGATATCTATGAGTCTCTCAGTCGGCGTTTGTTCTAACTTATAATGATGCGATCAAAAACGTATATTAACTTCAGTAAGGTGCGTAATTTTTATGTGATATACCATCATTTTGAAGTCATCTTAACCCTTTCGCTATTTGAAGGTACAATTTGACCAGTAGTACGACCGCCGTAGACTCGCAATTGGCCCTAAAGTGCCAGCGCGCGAAATTTATAATTATAGTAGTTTGTTCAAATTAGTTAATTTTCTGAAAATACGTCTCTTTGACCTTCACCGCCGCTTAACGCCATATTTAGAAGTCTAGATTTAGGTTTGCCACTCAAGAGGTTAAAGAGAAAGCACATTATTAAAATATCCAACAGATTTGACTGTTATCGTAAATGCATCTCTCACGTTCAACAAGGATCTAAACGTGGACGACAGTTTTTGTTCATAATATAAGTGGCGTAGTCAATCTTGCAGGATGCGTACAATTATTATAATCTTATTAAAATCGTGTCTGAGCTATGCTTAGTGTGGATATGACTTGAATTGTATAAATTATTGACCAAACCAACCAAATGTGCCTAAAATATTAACATACTAACATCTGCCCACAACTTAGCACGCGTGGTAGCTACATAAAAGTAGCCTTTGTTTTTCCACAAGATATAATTTATCTTCTTACCAAATTTCATCATTTATCCGTTCAGTAATAAAAAAATAACAAACTGCTTGTTTATTCAAAAGACACCTAGACGAAGACACTTTAGAGTTTACAATCATATAGTATCCATATATAATATATAGTAATGGTGTAGATGGATGTCAATTTTATTGTCATGAACAAAATTCTCAACCATTCCTCAGGATAAAGATAAGCAGTACTTCTTCATCATCGTCATCATCAGTCCGTGCTAGTCTTTTGCTGGAAATAGGCCTCTCTCATAACACACCACTGAGCTCGATCTTCAGTTCTCCTTTAATCCTTGCCCGCTGAAATTCAAATATCATCGCCCCACCTACAGGGTGCCCTACACTAGGTTTGTCGACACGCGGCCTTCACTCGAAAAAAGTATTAAGTTTAAAAAAAAGGTAGTACAGTCACCACGTGGATATTAAGTATAAATATAGACGCATGGTCATTATCTATTCATGCTCTAATTAGGTCATCGTTTTTTTATTGATCTATTTTTAATTATATACCATGCTACGGCGATTTAAAGGTGTACGAGTTCATTTAAAGCAATTAGACGACTAATTACGTAACTAATTACCTACTATCAGTATTCTAATTAGGTTATTTGAATTATCCAGTAGCGTGAAAACTATCCAATCAAAATGTATATTAGCTACTAATTTACTAATGAGGTCTAGTTGATGGTATGCTCTGAAAATTTATTAACTGTAGCATAAAATTAATACTAACGTATGGTTTGAACCAGTTTATTTAAGGTTTTTTTATTTATAGAAATTTACTAAAACAATAATATGAAAAACTTGTTGAGCTATTCAAAGACCGTTTAGAACATTCCATAGACAGCTCAACTGATCCAGACTACTGTCAGCTAAGCGCAGTGTCACAGGGCAGCCTCTTCAAGATGACGGCATAACCTAACCTTAATAAAAATATAGCTATTAATTGGCCTTTTATTGTATAGTAGAAAAAGCTTAAAATAAAAAAAACGTGTGCGTCTCCGCCCAACAGAAGTGAAAATACTTATAAACTAATCTAACTAGCGCTGTGGGTTAGAGTGAGAGAAGAGGAGCCTGCCTACGCTGCCGTATGCGTGTGAGAAAGGGAAGCCAGGTAGACTAGCGCCGTAACGCGTTACGTAACGAAGCGGTTTACCCTCTTATAAGAAGTTATCACTTCAAAATATGTAATCATAATAAATTAAAAAAATAAAATCATAAATGCCAACAACTTGTATGCTCTCAGTAATAAAATCATATCCACACTAAAGTGCCACTAAACAGAAATAATAATCGTACCTACACCGCTTGTTAGACAAACATGAAGAGATCCAGACTGATACCAAAACAATGCGTGCGTGTGGGTGAGACAGGGTGCCCTAAAAAATAAATACTAAGTGAGAATAAGGTTGTGGTTTTATATAAACTTTTATGCTGAGTAGAGCGGACGTTACATGTTGAATCATATACCTACGTTTGTACAGACAAAAAGTTTAACCAACTTAAAAAAAAGAGTTTCTCAATGCATCGACAACCTCTGTGACGAAATCCGGCTGAGACACAGAAGGTTGCGGGTTCGATTCCCGCCGCGGGACAAATGTTTGTATGATCTGCAAGTATTTGTCTCGGGTCTGGGTGTTTCTATGTATAATATGTATGTATTTATAAAAAAAATGTATAGGTATGAGTAGTGTATCAGTCATGGGGTACCCATAACACAAGCTCTGCTTACTTTGGGGCCAGATGATGCTGTGTGAAATGTTCGGAATTATTTATTTATTTATTATTGTTTCAATTCGGCTTTTTTTTTGTTACCTCTTTTTTTTTGTAACTCCGTCTTTTATGAACCGATTTGAAAAGTTTTTTTTATTTGTAAGGATATACTTTCCAATTGGTCCCATATAAATTTCATCGATATGGTCGAATTCGATATGGTGGTTTGGATTTTAAATCAAAATAGCTGGAAAAAAAAAAAACCAGTTTCCAGTGGTGTTTGCGAATTTCGAAAAATAGAAAAATGATAAGGTACTAAAAGGTGTGTAAAAATTTTTTTAGCCGACTTCAAAACAGAACGATCTCAATTCGTTTTTTTTTGAATATTTAATGAAGTCGGTTTTCTTTTTACTTCTAAAACTAAATTATTTAGTTTTACCCTTTATGTTCTTATAATCATAGGTATTTGTATAATTAGCCACCGTAACTCCACGAGAACTCTATCCATTTCTATTCAAATTTAAACAATTCATTAGCTGGTGTGTATTTATTAGATAGTCCCAACTCTTCAAAAAAAGAGTTAAAGAATTAAGCGTAAAGTGAACTAGCATTCTAGCTCGCTTCTCGCTCAGTTAATGCAGCAAAAACGCCTTAGAAAGCCTTACAAAAGTATATGACTAATGCAGGGACAATGCAAACGAAATTAGTCATTTAATGTGAGATTTCTATAAGACTGAAATGAATGAATATTATGGGGATTTTAATCCTAAGGATCTATGGTGTTGGTAGTAGACGATTATGACGATTTAGATATCTTTGAAAATAAAAATGTGAACAAGAGAACGGAAGTGACCAAACCGATACGGGGACGTCATGAGCGTTAATTTGGTCGTGTATAGACATAGTTTTACGCTTTTCGCTGAATTTTTTCTCATCAGTGGTAAAGCTAGGCTGAAAGGTACAGAAAGTGTGTAGTGTCATCTGAACCTTTTCTCGCATTATTGGGTTTCGAAACAAAAACCTTTTGACATTAGGTATACCAATTCAGTTAGGAAGTTCTACCAGCACCTTAACATGTCCCTGATTCGACACTGCGCGATTCAACTGATAATTTCAAACAGGATGTTCACTTTCAAACATAAAACTGTAGCGTTAGTAAAACTCTGCTGTTTTTAATACAATCTGTGTGAATTTTACTTTGATATAATTGCGTGTTACCTTGTAACTTTTTCACCATTTATAGGCTATTTTATAGGGTTTCTAAGTCCAATAAGGACCTTTATAGTTTCGTTTTGTTCTTCTGTCAGTCTGTCTGTTTGTCTGTCTATTCGAAAACTATGAGCTTTATCAAAATGACAAAGCTCTGGGTCTGGGTGTTTCTATGTATAACTTGTATGTATCAGATAAGTCATTAGTCACCTAAAACACAAGCTCTGCTTACTTTGAGGCCGGAAGATGCTTTGTGAAATGTGCGGCATGATTATTATATTATATTATTATTAATATTTTTTACAATAATACGTATCAACACAGTCTATATATTAACTGCATAATTTTCGTGAGTCCAGCTAAGCCGCTGTTTGAAAATGACTGAAAAGTTTTGAAAACTTACCAGAATGATTTGTAATTCTCAATACAAATTAATGCAATCTGCTTACTGATTGTTTTGAATTGGTTTCTCATCTGACGACTGTCTTTACTGACTTCGGAAGCCTTTATTGGGCGTAGTCATTCGCACTTGTCCAACTTACTATTATCTACGTACCACGCCGACAAAGCTGTAGATGTAGTTTAAATAAATAAATAAATAATCCTGACATTTCACACAACATCATTTGGCCCCAAAGTAAGCAGAGCTTGTGTTATGGGTACCACATGACTGATATACTTACTACTTAAATACTTTTTTTTTTTGAAAAACATACATATTATACATAGAAACACCCAGACCCGAGACAAATACTTGCAGATCATACAAACATTTGTCCCGCGGCGGGAATCGAACCCACAACCTTCTGCGTCTCAGCCGGACCTAAGCCCACTGCGCTACAGAGGTCGTCAAAATTACAATACAATAGTTTACAATGTCTTGTCGCATATAGCCCCAATATCGGCCGAATCGTCAGGAGTTGAATCAAGGGCAGACTAAGTAAATTCATTAACTTTATCCTCTTTCTATATTCTGTGGTTTGTAGCAATGGGCTAAGAAAACGGACTTGTGGAAAATGTATAGGAAAAGGTGATTTGATTATAGGCTTCTTACTTAGTATGAGTATCAAGTAGGTAATGCTTTTACCAAGTTAGTTTCATCGCTTTTATACCTACGATATTGAAATGTAGGCTTATACAATTCAAGAATACATGCGAGACTGTGATAGCCAATTCAAATTCGCCTAGAAAGAAACTAATTAATTTGAAAGAAAAGAGCATTTAGTAGCTTTATGTGTACGAATCTCTAAGCCAACGTTTTGGAGACGCTGCCCTCTGACAGTAGAACAATTATTTATTGAATATTATTCATACAAGTTTATAGGTACTTGTACTTATTGTTGTATATTATGTTGTACAATTCTGTAAATAAAATGTATACTTAATGTTAAGCTCATGTTTTGGATTTAAATCATTAAACAAGTACCTACTCTAGCAAAAAATATGCTTATAGATGTTTATTTGTAGAATTTTTATTAAGACGTTGTTTATAATTATTAGACGTTTTATGTAGCTCATAAAGGCTGTATTTTATTGATCTTGCAATATACTCGTATACGTCATTAATTACGAAGGGTTAAATAAAACTCAAGGGAAGATACGATTTTGACATTTCACCTAAGTTGTGGCCATATCAAAAGATAGTTTTAATTTTAAAAATACATATTAGAAACTTTTGAGCATATATTAAATATACCTTAAACATCAGTCACTATCAGTAAAATTCCAATCAGACGGTAACGCCCAAACATCGTTGCCTAATGATGAAGAGGCGTTACCAACATGGACACACCAAAAATGATGACAAGCCAAGAATTCGTCGTGAACATTATTGGGTTTCATATGATATATGTGTTTTCTTTTATTGTTCCTCGTGTAGATAATTTAAATATTTGAGATATAATTTTAAAAAGTAAGCGTGGTGTGGTCTATGCAGAAACTGAGGTAGAGAAAGTACGATAGCCAAAAGAAGAAGACGAAGGAATTAATGTAGTTATTTGAAACTATCTGTTCAGACCTGTAGTGAAGTCTCGTCTTTCAAATTTTTCTCTATAGAGCTGAGACGTGGACATTGAGGCTGAAGGAAAGGAAAAAACTCGATGCACTGGAGATGTGGTGCTGGAGACGTCTGCTGAGAATTCCGTGGACAGCCTATCGCGCCAATGTATCGATCCTAAAAGAACTTCACATCAGAGAGAGATTATCGTCGACTGTTCAAATACGAATACTGAAGTTTTTTGGGCACATAACCCGAAATGAAGACTCAATGGAGCGTCTTGTAGTCCAAGGCAGAATGGAGGGCAAGAGATGCCGTGGTCGACCGACCAGATGGGGAGATCTGATAAAATCTCTCACCAAATCCACGATGACCGACTGCTCCAACAACGCCTCCAATAGAGCCGGATGGAGACGCATAGCAAGAGCCGCCATTCATCAGGACCCACTCATAACCACGACCACTCTGCCAAGAGTGCCCGACTGAGATGAGTTCAGACCTGTAATTATACGGTGATGTTGAGATATTCAAGACAAATGACAAGTAATAAGGACGTGTCGGGAGTTAGGCGCTGCGCAACCATGAGATTTTTTGTTGCCGACACGGCACACCATCACAGGGAACCGAAGTTGCTGTGTCTTGTGGTGGTGATCGGACACAGTTGCCCGTTGCTACTACTGGTCACTGGTAACCGCAGTTCAGTTGTAGCAGCTCAGTAAAATTGCAAGGACATTTGTTAATGTTACATGTGTCTTCAACTGAAACCTAACACTTTTTGATCGTCAATGAGTATGTGTTAAGTAAGTGTGAGCAACTGGACACAAAAAACGTTCATGTATACGCAGGGAGTCGATGATTGGGACACAAGACACAAAAGTGTCCACGTTTGCGCCCTGCCTTAAGAAGCCGGTGAAGCTCGCTCGCAACTTCAATTCGAGGCGCGTGCAAAAATCGCTCCGAATATCTCTATCTCTGTTTAAATGATGTAAGCACGTGTTAGATTCAACAGGTTCTACTGATTCTAAAAGTTATGAAAGCCAGAAATATACCCTAATTTGAACTACCTAGGTATCTATTTTCATTAAAAAGTTACTAGAAATCCTAGAAACACATTAAACTTGTAAGGTTAATATTACACAACATTTAATTTAAGTATGAACAGTAAATAGGTAAGTATTTAGCTTTTAGTTCTGTCTGGTTCGGCTGCTGATCAAAAAGAGGCTGTTCCCCAGCTTTACAATCTTATTTATAAGCTACGAAAACAGAAAATCTACTTCTACCGTCTCGTCCGGCTCAAAACACTTTTAGCGCGAACGTTTGAAACAAAAATGTATTTGGCTTCTTATATTCTAAAATATGTTTTCAAGACAAAACAATGATAATCATAAATTATTAACAATTGTAAAAGTAATGTAATAACATATATATGTGATACAAAAATAAGTATTTAGGTAACAACAAATAATTATCGAAGCTTAGAGTAAATTATATTATAGGTATGCTAATGATTTTATTACATATGTGAAAAATAATAACGAAATAGGTATCTTTATTCAGAAAACTATTTCAAGACAAAGTTTTCACTTGCGTTTTCCCATGATTTTTCATATTAATCTATTACACGCGCGGGGCGTGGGAGAGGCGCGGGACGTGCTAGTGTGTGTGTGGGTAGGTTTAGGTAGGTAGGTATATTTCTGTCATTGATCATTGACAATTCGAAGGCGGTAGGTAAATAAAATACAAGCTTCTGTCTGCGGTTTCGTACGCCTTTTTCTGAGATAAAAGTAGGTAACATATACATAGGTATTTTAATCTTCCTACATCTATGCAAAGTATCGACCGCGGGGACGACCTCTGTGGCGCAGTGGGCCAAAGGCCGTGTGAGACGTGGAAGGTTGCGAGTTCGATTCTCGCTTGGGGACAAATGTTTCTATGATCTGCAATTATTTGTCTAGGGTCTGGGTGTTTCTATGTATTACGTGTATGTATTTACAAAAAAAAACATGTGTGCAATTACGAATATAAGAAACACTGTATAATGCATCCTATCTCATTTTCTCCCACGTTAAATCTTATAAATTTATGTGTCTGTCTCTTTTTACTCCTGCTTTTTCGTTTCATCGGAGGAAGCATTATACAGTGTTTCTTATATTCTTATTCATCTCATTATCTTGAAGTCACTATCTTCAACTACAGACACTAGCCGAAGTAGCTAAGATTCATAATAACGTGTAGTGCATGCCACTAGTCGCTGAGAGCTATGTACATATTTCCCACATCGCGTCACTCTGCACATATCTTATTATTTTCAGATTTCCATACAAAAACATAATGATGATGATGATATTTATAATAATAATACTTTTTTTGTAAATACTTGCAAATCATACAAACATTTGTCCCGTGGCGGGAATCGAACCCGCAACCTTTTGCGTCCTAAGCGCCACAGAGGTCAAGTGAAAAATTTCCGTAAACAAAGGCAAAGTCGTAGTAGTATGTAAAGAAGTAGGTATTTGTTTCCAAACAACAGTGCAAATCTCAATACAAGGCAGTGGCACAGGTCAACAGAATACACGTACCGTGTAAATACACGTTGCATTAGTGTGTGCGTGCGTAGCTGTCCAAGCGATCACACAACCGGAGTGTCCCCATCCCCCGGCTCCGCACCGTGCGTGCGCGATAGCAATATTAGCCGTTCAAAAATGGTATGAATTTGGTTGTGTTCCTTAATACCAAAAATTATGACTGAAAACATTTAGTATTCTTCACACAGTAATGTTATTCTGTACCTACACAATATAAGCTATGGTCCTTGATAAACAACACGCAAGATATTGTGGTTTTTAATACAAAACAAATAGGAAGAAAACTTGTCAATTTTAGCAAAAAAATGTTCAAAATGCGATTGGCTCTTATTTCATTTTTGATAAGTAATTCGATATAAAAACTATCCAGGAACCTAGATAAATACTATTTATATACAAATAATACAACAATATAGTGGAAATATGCTTGAGTTACAAATCATTTTGGTATTACGTTTGTAGGGGCAATTCGTCCTCCGCTGGCCTCTTAATAAATGCATGAAAATTCTTATGCAAACACTTTACAAACTAGTTTCACAACAAATCAATGAATATACCAAACTCATGACAGTACTCAAGGGGTGGTCTTATCGCTAAAGAGCAATTTTAGAATCTATTCTAAACAACCAGACAACGTGCATGATGATCCTCATTTAAGACTCTACTTCTACTTAGTGCGGTTCTAGTTGAGCATCAAACAGCGAAAATTTTGATTTCATGTTCTTGCATAGTCCAACAGATAACAGGCAGAGATAAAAAATTTTAGTGGATAGTTCACTCATCTAGTCCCAAACTAAGCATATCTTGTATTATAATGACCAGATGACTGATAAAATAATTATATATTTTAACACCCAGGCATAGAATATGCACGAGACCAGTACGGCAATCGCGCTACTTGTCAACATAATTGCCATTGAATGAATTGGTTTTGGCAATGGTTTGGATATGACTTATCTATCTGAATGTCAAAATGGTACCGCGTTGAATTTCCTGAACGATTAATCATTGATTTTACCAATCGAACAAATTTATGTAGTCGTATGTAGAACTACCTAGTAACACTGTGCACATACTACTAGGATGTACTAAATCAAAAAAGTTCGTTTGAAAGCATTGTCAAAAATTACGCGATCCCGCAACATTTTGATCAACGTTTAATCCAAATTAGAGCTAAATCGTTTCCGTTATGGTGTTATTTTTTTAAATAATTATAATTATACATATTTTTTTTTTATATAGTGATTTATTTCGTACCGCGCTATATGTCAAAAATAACATTTTGACTTTGGTTTAGCTTTGGAACGTTCAAAATTACCGCGGCCGGCTGGTTGCGGTAATTTTGACAGTTGGACAGTTTTGACCCAGGACAGTGGACATGTTTAATTACTGCTTTATAATTCTGACTTTACTTCTAAAAGTAATTGAGTATTTATTCTCAATTGTTTCTCCACAGTTGTACCAAAACCATCTTCGTTTATGATCGAAGTGCAGGCAATCATTATTATTGCCATTTTATTAGCTTTTGCACAATTTTGTTCATAACTGCCAATTATTTCATATTTCTTTATGATGGGCATGTTAAACTTATTGTGAAAGCTTTGATCCTAAGAAACTCATAAATAACTTTATTGTCAGGTTACGGTAATTGTAAGTTCAAGAAATTAGTACTTATTCGATAATCATCTCTTCAGACCCTTATTGTTGGTGAGGTCTGTTTAGGGTGTTTGTTGGGGCTTCATCAATGATACAAAGATATAGCTTGACATTAGATTATTACAGTTCTTCAGCGTTGCTTACTTTCTATGAAATTTAATTATTAGAATTATGATCATCGCGTACTTGCGGCTATTGGAAAATCGGATGTTGCGTTGCCGCAGTTAGACGGCAGCGACAGCTAGTGTTGGGATAATTTCCACGTATAGTGATGTGGTAACATTTTTATACTGTTTAGTCGATGTCGTGTTGTTACAGTTATCCATACATTATCATTATCTTTACATAGTACAAAACAAAGTCGCTTATGTCGCTGTATGTCTGTCTGTCCCTAGACAGACATACAGCGGGACAGGCTTAGATCTTTAAAACTAGGAAAAAGATTTTGATGCGGTTTTTTTTAATAGATAGAGTAATTTAACAGGAAGGTTTATTATGTATAGTACATACATCAGTGTTTCTAATAATAATTTTAGAGGTTAGCGTATATGGGTTCAACGTATAATAATAATAATAATAATAATAATAATAATAATAATAATAAATCTTTATTTGGAACCACAAACAATATTAATCTAATACTAAATGAAAAACTATTAGAACTACTCAGCTACAGCAACGCGTGGCCGGGTCAGCTAGTACATATATAAGACATCATACATTTTCAACCCGGCAGTTTTTCCTTTTTGGGCAGTGAGAATCCGTTTGCTGCCCGTTTAGTATCGTGTTTCCACATCGATATTCAACAAAGTTGGCGAGCTAATTCATTGCTCAAAAGTTGTTTTATTATGGTTATAAATAAGACAGATTTCTCCAACCACTTCCAATTTCAGTATCAACCCCTGACGAATGGTCCTTGACCCAGCACGTAATTGATGAACGCTTCTAAAACGTAGTCAATAGATTAATGACCAACAGCTAGCCAGCTCTGTAATTAGAACCTTTACTAGAAATGAAACTCCTGAACCAAAATCCCATCACGGCAAGAGACTTTTGGTTTGGCGGAGCAAGTTATAGACAAGACTACTTAGGCTAAGATTCAGTGACGAAAAAAGCATTGACATACATCTGTCAGAACTCAGTGCATTTAGGAATAGAAACAAATTATACATCCCTAGGTTTCGACAAGAAAAAGTAAATAAGTCCTTTATAAGGAACACGGTGCGCTTTTTAAATAAGCTTCCTGAAAATGCAACTATAAAATACTATATTATTGATAAAAATAGATGGCCCAATGTCGCTTTGCCCTCAGACAGTTAACCGACACATTTGAAATGTTTAAACTCTCTTGTATTTAAGGTAGTTATAAGATGGATCATGCAAAAAAAGCGCTAGGACCAGGACGAGTTTCTTGCCGGTTCTTCTTGGTCTTGGGTTAGGAGAAATTGGCATCTAAATTCACCTAGTATGTAAGACGTTTCAAAGTGATCCTTGTAATTGTATTGAATAAAGTATCTTTTGACTTTTGACTTTGACATTCGGAAACGTGAACTAAGCATAAATTTACGTTTCACGAGTACGTGGAATACATAACTCTAGCTCACAAGTCAATTGATCGCGGTGAGTCTATGAGTCTATGAGTCTATGATAGTGAGATAGAAAATGACAAACAGGTATCAGTATAGATGCAAGCCAAAGTGTTAAAGTTTTAAATCTTGACGATATAAGTCTAACGTAACAATAACGACGACCTCTGTGGCGCAGTGGGCTAAGGTCCGGCTGAAACGCAAAAGGTTGCAGGTTCGATTCCCGCCGCGGGACAAATCTTTGTATGGTCTGCAAGTATTTGTCTTGTATGTATTTACAAAAGTAAAAAATTTATATAAGTAGTATATCAGTCATGTGGTACCCATAACACAAGCTCTCCTTACTTTGGGGCCAGATGATGCTGTGTGAAATGTCCGGTATTATTATTATTATTTTTATTAAAGACAGAAAGCAGAGCCTCTCGTAAAATAGATGTTCTGTTTCTATACGCGAATGTTTACCTACTCTAGGTTAGTACCAGATAATGTATCTGGTCAACTGGCTATTAATCCACTGCGGTTACTTAACTTGATCAATTCTAATTTATGTATACGGTTACTCCTTGCGATTTCTTGAAATAGATCTCTAAAAACGTTTTAATCAAAACTACGAACTTAGTAAAGCTATAGAAGAATAGATAAAGGAACTACAGACGTCACAGTAGGTATAACCTTGATACACGGTGTAAGAGGTTACATAAACAAAATGCCTACAACGCATGGCCTTATTAGTTTTGCTTTACAACAGGTAACATTGTAGCTGTAGTTTGGTGACGGTTACCACATACCTTATTAAACCGACATAACAAATTATACAAAAAACGAATCAGCACCTTTTGCAACTCAGTAGGACATTCGCCCACTGCTCCACGGGAAGTCAACAACATTATATTAATGTTAAAACTGATGGTCGTTCTGAAGTTACCAGACAAAACTGTATCTGTTATATAGATCATAAATCAAGTTAACTGTTTGAGGGAACAGACAAACCTTCGAATCATTAATAGTAATGAAAGCACTAGATAAGATATTTGCATCTGACTTATAAATATAATTAATGTCGCGACAACCCATAATCAATTTATATCAATATCGCCAATGGACCGTTCTTGTTAGCTGTAATATGAATTTTAGTGTTAGGGCTGCCTCAAATCACTGTCGTGACAATGTTAATTATATTTTACGAGTGGCTATATTATATTAGTATCGGTTTCAATTGCTTTTTTGCTCGCTCTGTCAACTTTGCCAGCTAAAAACTTGAAAAAATTGTGAGCAGCCAAATGTTGACTTGACTGTGCAAAACACCACACTCATCTTGACCTGTTATTTGAGCACTAAGATAAAAAAAAAATAGTAATTGTAATTGAGATAAAAACAAAACGTGTGGGTCTCGGGACGCCCGACAAGAGTGATAACTTAAACTAATTTAACTAGCGCTAAATGGGTTAGAGTGAGAGAAGAGAAGCCTACCTACCGTTGCCGTATGCGTGAGAGAAAGGAAAGCCAGAAAGACTGTCACCGTAACGCGTTACGTAACAAAGTGGTTTACTCTCCCATAAGAAGTTATCACTTCAAAAACTTTTTATTTCAAAGAATTTAGTTACATAAGTACGTTAATATATTATGTTCAACTGAACGTGATTGTGACTGAAGGCAACCCACAATAAGAATTCGATTAATAGAACGTCAATGCCGTTGCCAATTGGACAATTTCACGAATAATAGCCCTCTAAGCAAATTAAAACAATTGTTGACATTGAAAATTGATAACCAGATTTTGATTTAGATATTTCGAGGTTATTGCCTTACTGATCGTTATTTTTGTCACAAAATAATAATAAAATAAGAAAACTCGCGAAAACTTTGATAAAACGCACTCGGTTGTATGCGTTTTATCAAAGTATACATGTATTTTATATATATACACATATTTTTAATAATGTCGACGTTAAACACAGCATCATCTAGCTCCAAAGTAAGGAGAGCTTATGTTATGGGTACCACATGACTATTATGCTACTAATATACTTTTTTTTTACCTATTTTTGTAAATACATACAGTCATATTATGCATAGAAACACCCAGACCCGAGAATATACAAATCATACAAATATTTGTCCTGCGGCGAGAATCGGACTCGCGACCTTCTGCGTCTCACTGGGCCTTGGCCCACTGCGCCACAGATGTTGCCTAATTAAGAGTTAAGTGTTTTGAATATTTGCAAAATTATGATGGATCTAATATTTTAAGCAGTACATACCAAAGGCGAATCGTCGTTTAAAAAATATACTTACTTCAAAATAATGCCACCAACACCAACCCGGCTGGCAATGTCGGCGGGGTCGGCGGGTTTGGTGTCTAGACTGCATTATGCTCACCCTGTATGGTCATGCCAACCCTACGTATCATCTATTCGAATTAAGGCAGAACATGTGTGGCATCTGCCTATGCATCGAGGCGGGCTCATAAATACTCGTATGCACTGTAATAGGGACATGTTACTGTACTATACAGAACATGTCGACAACGGGCTATTGTGTCTTGTACCTGTTATGTAATTGGTTTCGTATTAGCCTAGCTTAGAACTGTAATTGTATAGACTGATAGGCCAAACTGGAATTGTCGTAGTTGATTATACCTATTAAGGTATCATTGAACCGGTAAATATAAGACTAGATTTTAAGACAATTAGATAAATAGATAGATGAGAAGAAATGAGCAATGATCATAAAATTGAATTTAAAAATACATAACAAAAATTTTATTAAATTAGGGCTGAATAGGTGCCGAGGACTTCAAAAGGTGTAAATACGCAGGTCTTGATGGGGCCTTCATATTTAAGCCATTTGGAGTCGAGACCCTGACCCCGTGAGGAAAAGGAGCCCATCACATTTTTAAAATTATTAAAAATAAATTATTAACGGTCAGGGCAGAGCAACGCGAGTACATGAATTCTTATCAACAATAATTTATATTATAATACGCTTTCTTCACAAAACTACACTTTATGTAACCTTTAAATTTCTTAATTCGTAATTTAGCATCGTAGCATTTTCAGGAAGTGCATCGTGTTTTTAATAAAGGACTTATTTACTTTTTTAGTCAAATCTTAGGGATGTATATTTTTTTTCCGTTGCTAGAATCATATGAAGATCATTATTTTGCTGAAATCCATCTCTCTTTTTATAATACATGTTCATATATATATATTTATATATTGTAAAGCTATTGGGAGAATATTAATTTCTTTGAATATTTCCCTCAAGGACTATCGCGGTTTCATTTTATAAATGGCACGTATTGCCCTGTTTTGACGAACAAATATTTTATAAAAACTCTGATTTCTTGCCTTATAAATTGATAAATTAGACTTTAATAAATTAGATGCACAAGTTATTTAAAATTTACACACTGGGAATTCAACGATTTCGCAATTCTCAATATAGCCCGTTAAATATTTATATCCCCGCTATCTCTAAACCAGTTGTTCGATGAAAGTGAATAAAAACCTACAAAATTCAACCTTGATTATCCAGGTACCGTATTAAAAGTTTCGCTAAGGATATCCTTTATAGAAAACAACAGGATACATTTTATCGTATTTAAAAAATATCTCAGGTCAAGTTTCCGAATGCTGTTGAAGGAATAACATTCTACCGAATGCGATTAAAATTGTCTGTTGCATCCTGCTCTTTACTCTTAATATTAATTGCATTAAAAGTATTGCAAAAATCTAAAGTTAATTAACTTGTTTATATAGTTAAAACTCCATTACATTTTTTTTATTACACATCCCTCTACCTTCGTTATTCATATCATTTTGACACGAGCAAGCGTAATGGCAAGTAAACTATATATATAAACATTTACAGAAATTTCCATGCAGAAAATAAATATTTTCTTCCATCTTGGTATTGTTTGTTTAGTTCCAAACAGCAATTTGGTTTTGCATTCTTTATTTGCCACCATAAATCCTTGTAAACAAATTATAGACGTCCAGTCTCCATTACACCGACCACTAATGGGTACGTATTCAAACAGACAGATAGCGATTCACGATTGACGATAGTAAATTTTTCGCTTATTGGAGTTGCTTTCACAGTGCCGTCAAGGAGAGGTGCGGAGTAGAGCCTAGCATCAGCTAGGTCACTTTTGTTGCTAGAAGTTTTTTCGTTTTTATTACAGTTTAATGGTTGCACTTTGCACGATAGCCACGAAAAACAATACAAATATTTTTGTTACATTTTACTCTTTAACTAAAAGTTGGAGAAAATTCAAGATTATTGCATTTCATACCTAAATCATTAATATAAAGGTCCACTTTTGCTAATTGTTTTTTTTGAGAAGATTTTTTGCGATCACGGGATATCATGAGAGCAAACATTTATAAGTTACAAAATGACCGTAGAAAATATTATATATTTTGGTGTGCTTTTGATAAAGTAATGCTGCTATTTAGGTAAGTATTTTTCTTTGTGGAGTGATCTATCTGAAGCCTTACTCTACGCAGTGCCACCAGGGTGAAGGTCAGTTGGTGTTATTCTCTGGGATGCTCATCAATTCAATGTAAATAATATTCTGGCATCCGCCGAGCACAATAAAACATGGCATCATGATGGATTGTTACATTTAACCGCAATTTTCTATAGTCTATCGGTTTTTGTTAGCTTTTGTGCCTTTCGACCTTTATTTCCTATGTGCATTCGTACTTATTGTTTTTATTATAATAATAATATGGTGTCTGCGTGATGGTTTTTAACAAAATCATTAAAGATCACGGTTTGTTTGTGATTAGTCCTACCCATATGTTCAACAAATTTAGTGCATATCTAGAAATAGTAACAGAATAAACACAACAAAATAAATTAACTCTTTTTTGAAATGAAAACTGGTTTTTGTCAGGCACTTTATAGTAAGGCTACAATAATAACAAAGAATATTGCTTAAATTCTATATCAAATAGTACGTGTCTTGTAGACATACTGACTATCTATGCAAATGTCGTAGTTTCGTAAAAATGACATTTCTACTCATACGTTCATAGTGACTGCTTAAAATTGCCTCGGCACGACATTTTAATGGATTTCTATATATAAAGAAAATATTTTTTTTTTTTAGTAAATTCAATATGAACCTGCAAGGTTTAAGTGTTTTAATTAATGTTGTAATAACTGTGAGTATACATTTATTATTTTTAAATTCAGCTGATAGCCTAATAGTAATAAATTTTAAAAATATAGTACAAGAAAAGGTTTTTGAAGGTACGTGAGACAATATGCGAATGAATAAAAAAAAAATCTAGTCATGGGTTGACAATTTATCTCTGAAGTAGCAGCGTCTTTTAATAATAGACAAAAAATAAAGCGTTTTTAATAATACAGTGTCAGGCCGTGAAGTTTGTTAAGGTGAGAGTGGAGCAAGGAGTTTTAGAGGGAGAAGTCCTGGTGCCGTCCACAGGCAGAGGAACGTACAACAGTTTCAAGGGTATTCCGTATGCAAGACCGCCTATAGGAAAACTCCGGTTTAGAGTGAGTAGCTATAAAGAATTAAGTCTAATTAAGATTATAGACCCTAGAAGAAAAAAGATGGTAGCGATTTTTTTACCTTACCAACAAAGAGCGAGGATTAACGTAGTCGTTTATGTTTCTAGGTTTCTAGTAACATATTTGTCATTCTAAGTGTTTCTATAGTTCAAAATATATGTCAAGCTTTAAAGTAGACTTTACCATTTCAGGCTCCACAACCTCCAGAGAAATGGCAAGGTGTCAGAAATGCTTCAGAACACGGTCCTATTTGTGTCCAACTTGAAGATATAGGCAGTGAAACCATCATAGGCTATGAAGACTGTCTCTACTTGAACGTTTATTCACCAAATTTAAACCCTAAAACCCTACTTCCTGTCATGTTCTTCATTCATGGAGGCTATTTTGTTTTAGGATCAGGGAATTCTGATCTGTATGGACCTGACTTCATAATTGGATATAACGTGGTTCTGGTGACATGCAATTACAGACTTAATGCTTTAGGGTTCATGTCAGTAGATACAGAAGCTGTTCCTGGCAACGCGGGGTTAAAAGACCAAATATCTGCTTTACATTGGGTCAAAAGAAACATCAAATGCTTTGGAGGAGATCCTGATAAAGTGACCATATTTGGACAAAGCGCTGGTGGCGTATCAGTGACGCTTCATCTTTTGTCACCAGTAGCTAAAGGTCTTTTTCACAGAGCTATAGGTATGAGTGGTGCAGTTTTTTCTGACTGGTCAACCACATTTGAACACAAGAAACGTGCATTTGCTCTTGGGAGAAACTTAGGATTTAATACAACAGATCCTTATAAGCTAGTAGAATTTTTACAAGACATTCCACCAAAAAAACTTGTTGAAATTCGACCAAACATTCTAGTATCTGATGAACTTTCACGTCGTTTTTTGACTACATTTTACTTTACGCCGATTGTTGAAAAGAAGTTCAATAACCATCAATACTTGACTGAAAGTCCTAGCCAGCTACTTTTGGATGGAAGAGTGAATAAAGTTGATTTCATGGCTGGATATACTCAGAGCGAAGGTTTAAGCGCCACTAGTATTTTCATTGACGATATACTAAAATATTACCCTGAGTATGAACAGCTTTTCGTACCAATAAAGATATCTAATAAAAGAAGCCCAGAGAAAGTGATGGAGCTCGCAGATCGAATTCGGGAAAATTACATTACAAACAAAACTATACCATGCTCAATAGATGGCTTTGTCGACTATTATTCATACTCGCACTTCGTTTACGAGATACACTACTTCTTTAATCAATACTTTCGAGTAAATTCTAATAAGCAATATTTCTACGAGTTCTCTATTTATTCTTCGAGTAACTTTTATTCCAAGATGGGCGCACAAATGTTTGGCATACAGTTGACAACCCACCGCGATGACATTCCTTACATATTTGATGGAACCAACTATAATATGACGATTAACGTTAAGAGCGATGTTTTCAAATACATTGACCTCATGTGCAGTCTATATACAAATTTTGCTAAATACGGGTGACTATTACAAAAATTATTAAACATTTTATTTCTGTTTATAAAAACATATTTAAAAAAATATACATATTGAACTAACTCTATGTTAATATATTGCATCACATTTATTGAGGTTTTATTTTTCAGGAATCCTACTCCATTTAACTCAGCTGTCATCTGGCCAAGCTACGATCAGAACATGAGATACGTCAGCATTTCTGATACTCTCAAGGTGGGCCAATACCTCGATCGCTGTGATTTGGAGTTCTGGCAAAATATATACACAGAGGCCGGAATCGTACC
This sequence comes from Lampropteryx suffumata, assembly GCA_948098915.1. Classification (NCBI taxonomy): domain Eukaryota; kingdom Metazoa; phylum Arthropoda; class Insecta; order Lepidoptera; family Geometridae; genus Lampropteryx; species Lampropteryx suffumata. The sequence continues at coordinate 12,957,196 of OX402557.1, read as the reverse complement.
TTATGTGAACTAAATAGGTATTTAAACCAGTGTTTAACTTAATTAAAATAGGTAAATCAAAACACTTTGAAAACACTTCGTTGTATAACTCCCCACGAAAATTGTTTCAACACAGACTGAAACTCTATTCATCTCTACCTCACAGTGTACTCCTATCCGTATATCATCGGCCATTGCTAATGAAAGTTAATTGCTGACCATTAAACACAGTGCACTGATAAATCAGTCGATGACCTCGATTTGTATCAATCAAACTCCAATTTGACTTGTGTCAAACGATGATTGGTTGCAACACTGCCTACACCTAATTGGCTGAATGAGTTTTGCTCGCGTGCCTGTGCGGTTTTCGTGGAAAAGTATTGAATGGATGTTCTTGAACAAGAAATAGATTTTTAAGAATATTTATATCATGAGATATAATTCTGTATTATATTGTATTATAACTATTATTTCATTTATTTTAAGCCATGGTTTACTAACTTTACTTGGACAACTTACGGATGGCATTCACTAGTTATTTATAGCATTAAATCTGATTTAATAATAACACACCGTGTTTCTTTAAGACAAAAATAATAATTTATATGAAGACTGGGTCTGTTAATTATGATCGCTTTCGAAGATGGACCGATTAGACATCAATTTGAAAAAAAACCTTATGTAATATGTTGGCTAGGTATATAGTCTCAATACTTAATTTGGTCTGTAAGGGTTCTTGCTTATCCATATCGCATTTCTACTAGCGTGATTTGTTGAATAGGCTGCGTGATTGCAACCAACACTTTGGCCTTTGTTTCGAACGCACGTCACGGCCTATCTGTCATAGCTCGGTCTGCTAACTTATTATACCAACACATCAGTATTATTAGGTATTTAAAATGAAAATCGTAGTCAAATGATATCAAGAGCTACCAATAAATACCACAGTTTTTTTTCCTTCGGGTTTTTGTTGACACAATAGTAGTGTCATGTTAGCGCAGCACACTATTTCATATAAGAATCTTGGTCTTCATTTTTATTAAGTTTAGTAAAGTTTATCATACAATATAGTAACTTAGGTGAAGTTAAAAATAAACAAGAAAATATGAAATTTAATAATCCTAAATGTACCTATAGCCAAGCAGAATGGTTTTCTTTTACGTTTCAAATTGATCTTAATTCATTGCAGGTACTCGCGTAAAAACACGCGGGCGTATAAAATCTTTCATTCCATGAATCGTAAAAAAATAAACTCCGCAATTCTTTAACACATTTACTTGATTGAAGTGGAACTTACTATTGCGTAGAATAAATGAATATGATCCAATGATTTCTTCAAATAAAGTTGATTAGGCAATAAAATACTACAGAGAGCCCATATCAAAGAGCACTTCCACGCGAGCTCGCTTCCTGTTCAAGCCTATAACTCCTTTCACTGATCACACAATTTTATTTCCATGAACGCTATAATCATAAACATTTTATTGCTATACGTTCGGGCGAACACTTACGGGAAAAAAGTTTGTATTGGATATGTCTCGAGAGGTTACTGGAGATATCTATGTCAGTTAGATCGTGTGTTTAAGCTTGATTTATGGTTGGAGATATAAATTGTAAGGTCATGTTGAGCATTCGTCAAGCCATTGACTCAAGCACAATTTTGTACTGACAGATACTAATTTTAAACACGAGTCAATGACTGTGCAGTTAAATTTGAATGTGTGTGATTGTTTATTTTTTCAATAAAGTATGATAGCATATCACAGCTGTAATGATTTTACAAAAAGTCTTACACGGCGTACCTAAACTATTTAGTCTTTTAGTGTTCTACATAACTTTTTTATTTCGCATCGCAAACTCGAAATCAAAGCAGATATGATTGTCAAGTTTTTCTTTAAGATTGACAATCTGTATAAGTACTCTGATAGAATGGAGGATTCACAGTACAGATAACTTATCGACAAGCTTATTGCTATTTAATAAGGTAACTTTCTTTGCTGATCTAATTACAGACAAGGTCGAGAACAATAATGTGTAATCTGAATATTTATAAATGCATCTGTTAAGACGACTACTAACAAGACAGCCAATAGTATGTATTCTCAATAGGGATGTCTATTTACCCAAGACGGAATTTACGACAATTTACGGGAAATAAAAAAATGAGTTTTAGGTGAATTTCAGGTGGTGTATGACACCTACAACACTGATAATAGAACCCCTAAAATGAAACTGATGTACTCTTTAGGAAAAATAATACACAGTGAAGAAAACTTTGGTAGGTATCCTTAGCCCGAGTTGTTTGTTCTTTTGGCGATGGATACGAATCTCACTTGCAACAAAACGGATAATTAGTAAAACTTGACGATCTCTGTGGTGCAGTGATCGAAGGCCTCTCTGAGACACAGAAGGTTGCGGGTTCGATTCCCGCCATGAGATAAAAAATTGTCTGCAATAAATTTGCAGTATTTGTTTCGAGTCTGGGTATTTTTCTATGTATAATATGTATGTGTTTAAAAAAAAATTATATATATAATATATCAGTCATGTGGTACCTATAACTCAAACTCTGCTTTTACTTTGGGGCCAGATGACGCTGTGTTAAGAATATCCAGCATTATTTATTTATTTATATATCTTTATGTATCATTTTGAGTCGATTGTTTTGATTTATTAGACACTCTTTCACTCGGGTTGTGGGGAACTGAGCTTTACATTGAATTTGCTTACTCCTGAGACTTTAAATCTTGAGAATTGACTGTGATGAATAATTTATTGTGAGGAGTCAGTGACAGCCATATTTTAATATAAATCCATCTACCATATTGTATGCAAAATACCATTGAATGCAGCGCAGCAGGATCATTATTCGAATGCTGTTGCGATATTCATCACGAGGCCAGTTGCAGCATTTTAAACAAATCATCTCTTTGGATGCGAGGCTCGATGTGGACGCACTCCAGCTACACGGAACGCAGAATCAATTTCAATAATGCTTCACGAATGTTTGTTATTATTGTCAATGTTATTTAAGTACGCAAAAATTTACAATGTTTTGACAAGACTACAAAAAAAGTAATTAAATTTATATCGAGTTATTTTCGGTTTTTTTAAAAATATTTGTTTATATTTAAATATAGTAGTATTGACACGGGTGTGAATAATTGGAATAAAAGTTTTTTTTTTTGTGATTCGAGCAAAAGTAATCCGTAGTTATTTTATATGAAAGGCACAATTTTGAATAAAATAATAACAAATGACGTACGACAAGATAAGACTTTTCGACACATTTTTAACAATATAAATACTTGACACTAGCAAAATTAACATTTTCATGACACATTATTCACTTTGCGTTCATTGTATTATATTCCACCCATTTTTTTTTACTACAATGTGTGAAATATACTTCATATTATACATCATACATACTGTTGTGATTACAAAATATGCACAATATGCACAAAATATTACATTTATAACATTATAGTAATGTAAGTTATAATAATTGTGCGTGATTGAACAGTGTAAACGGAAAATTGGGTTTATAAATCCTTTGAAAATTATACAATAAAATGCATAATTGCACTCATTTCAGCGTTTGCTCTAATGATTGAAGGTTGGCATTAGATGTCGTTAGTGTAATGGGTGCCCTACATTCTGCCGTTACAAATAAATTTCTTAATTGCCCACTCTATTGTCGACGGCAGAGATTCTCGGACGATGATGCAAAAGTGATCTCACTACTTAACAAGGAATGTCAACAGCATTAAATTTAGGCTTTGGTAAATTTATGGGAATACTACTCGATTGTGCTTGCAAGAAATCTGAGAATCAAACTCGATTAATATTTCAATGAATTATAATAATAAAGAAGGCATTTTTTTTTTAACACAGCACTGGACTTTTTATGACATGTCTCTTGCATTTTTTTATCGGTTTCCAAAAAAGACACAATTTCGCAATTAGGCTGTTTTTTTTATATGTACCTAGTCGTATGTTAATCTGATATCCGCCAATTATTAGCTAATTTTTTTTTTATCTTATAGAGTTTTTATCCCTTCCAAGGTCCCTTATAAGTTTTTAGGATCTGAAAATGGAAAACATCCGAAACCCCGAAACACATGAAAACAAATATGTTACAAATTAGTTATTTGGAAAAAATAGTGATAAATACTTTTTGGTTACCTTTCAATAACTGACTTGTCAATGGACAATTAGTTAGTGATAGTGTCAGTGCTATATGTTTGACGGTTCCCAATGTTGAGGGCACGAGTGGCGCAGTCGAAGGGCCAGTACTAGCACCAAATTTGTTACCGACTGCCGTAACAACGTTTCCCCTTCTACCTGCACGCACGACTCGCTCCGCGAGATACCTCACCCGCAATGCGAACCGTGAACTCGAGCGGCAACGAGCGGACCGCGGATCAAACTCACCTTGATGAAGATTCTCTAGATGAATCGAAACAGTGTCGGTGCCTCCATCGACAAAATAATACGTGAGTAAAGCCCGTGTTTATCAAAATGTATAGTACAACTCACGAAAGTTTTGAAAGTGAAATTGTCAATGGACTTTGAAGATACAGAATTCTTCAACGATAAGCAGCTCATGTGTCGCAATTAAAGCTCTCTATTCGGGATTTGAGGCAATAACTTTGTGAATACTTGTCAGTTGATTAGGCCATGGGCTTTGAAGATACCCAGTGGTACGCATCAATGAAAACATATCATGCAACACAATTAGAGATATATACATAATTGGTTATTTGATATCACAGGGTTTGAAATTCAGGGTTAACAATCCTGTTTTCAGTTTTTTGTAAAGTTATGTAATTTTCTTCACTTTATACAAAACATTGTTTTGTTACACATCTTTGTTTGTATAAAAAAAACAATATCGATTGTATCCAAATGATGGTAAACCAGCAACCTGTCCGGCTTCCTCCGAGTGCAATTTAGAGTTGTAATTTAAATATACTCAATATAGCTTGATTATGAAAATATTTCGTTGGCTGATGATTAAATACTTAGAAGTTTCTAAGAAGTTACTCTATAAGATTGCTTATGTTATGTATTAAATAAATGTCTATGCATTTGTTTGTTAAACAAAAAATCTTTTAAACAAAACTGTTTAATATAATAATAAGTACCTGGATGAGCGGATGAGCTTTGCTCGGTATAAAACACAGATAAAATGACGTTTTCTAAAAATGAAACCTAGCTAGATCGATTTATCGTCCTCGAAACCCCCTACGAAATTTCATGAAAATCATTGGAGCTGTTTCCGTGATTCAGATTATATATATATACATGCACAAGAATTGCTCGTTTAAAGGTATACGATGATGGTACGAATGTCATCATATATTTCGATTCTACCCGTGTTTTGATTGACTTGTTTTAAGAGAAAGCGGTTATCGTGAGTTAACTATAATACATTAATACATAGACATTTACTTTTTTACTTATAAACGTTTCCTAACTTCTGTTAAAAGTTAATCACTGTTTATAATGCTAGCATCCCATTTTATCAGATAGTGACAAACAGTGACGGCGAATTTTAAGCAGTGTTCAGGCAGTGTTCAAGTTAAAAGGCGTGAAGGTGAAGGTAAAAGGTGAAAGGCGGACTTTTTTGTGGGTAATAATGAGTACTATAAAGATCATCCTGGTACAGAATTTGATATAACATTGGTCGTTTTCTCAGCGCACGCCAAACATTTTTAGACGTTTGATACCTTGGGTTTTGTTATTGATGTTTGATACCTTGGGTTTTGTTATTGTAATTTTTGAAGGTATCTCTAATTGTTTTGAAAATAAAGTGGTCTATCTTAGATGCTGATGGGGATTTCTTAGGAGAAATATAACTTTTATAATTGGTTAAGTAGCTTTTGAGTTTATCCATTATAAACAAACACAAAAAATCCAATCAATACACATTTTTATATTTGTTTAGATGAGCTACCAACCTCACTGAGAGGGCAGTGAGGCGCATCGGCATATGGACCTATATAGGTATATATATATATTTATGTACAGTACTAACGCATCAAGTCTTACGAGTGCGAGCACTAGTACTCATAAGTTCAAAAACCTTCAAAAGTTCCAAAGGAAGATGTTACAAGATGTCCAAAGCCCATTGCTTGTTCGTCTCGTAGCTATCGTCCAGATGCGATAGCAATTTCTCCACGTAATCTGGTTTCTGTGTTATGTTTTGTGTGTACGATTCAGAAAACTTGTAAAGGCTGCAGAAAACGCAAGTTAAAGGTAATGTTCTGATGAATACCGATAAAGTAACGACGTCAAATTATTTAAGAACAATCGAGAATAACCGTAAAGTTTGTTCAAGGTTACCAAAAATAAATGATGAATCGGCTCCAGTTTGAAACTTTCAAGGAAAACTCATTGTTTTACCAGGCTTGTTTTTCTACACTTTACATATTACCAAAGTCTCGGATCGAGACTTCATTGGAAAATATTTTTACAAACTTCAATTTCTCAAGAAACATTTTTTCAAGCCGTCTTGAATGAGGAACACAGATGGTGTCTTGTAAATGAACACTGTAAGCTTTAATGTAAGCTTGAGCGAGTTTATTAAAAAAGAAAGCTTCTAACGAAAACAAATTATGCATAATTATATTTGCACTACTTCTGCGATATAACTTACCTAAAAAAACTCAAAGTAATTTATACTGAAAGTTTTCTTGGAAACTGCCGCAGAACTTGTACGCTCAATGTAGAAGTTTATATTCTTTGGCTAATGTAGTTTATTTAGAAACAAAACCATTTTAATTCCAAAACCCCAGATTTCAAAACTAGGTTTCGTAACAAAAGATATTCTCACATTGAAACGCGGCGATGGAACTGGATAAAAAATCCGTGTTTGTGTTGCAATCAATCAAACAATGCTCGCTTCCAAAGCCAACTTTCCGAGCTATTATTGAGTATTGATTTTTCGGCTACTATTTTATTAGTTTTACCGTTTTTCGCAGATTTGCGACGGCTGTTGGTGATGATTTAAGTTTGGTTGTATTCGAAACAAACAGCCCGAAACAAACATTATTTTAATATTCGTTTACTATGCATGTACAAATAGTGTCTATACTAGTTTACTGAGCTGCTTGGTTTTGATTGACAGATCAGCAAAAGAGAAAAAAGAAAAAAGTTTTAATTATAAATTTACCATTCTCCATTCTCGAATCCACTTGAACACACACAAAAAAATCATCAAAATCGGTCCAGCCGTTTAGGTGGAGTTTAATTACAAACACACACACAAAAGCTTTTTTTCTTATACCTTCAAATGAGCAATTATTGTATATAATTTAATCTGAATCTTGGAAACGGCTTCAACGATTTTCATGAAATTTAGTAAGCAGGGGGTTTTGGGGGCAATAAATCGATCTAATAGGTTTTATTTTTAGAAAACGTCGTTTATCCGTGTTTTATACCGAGCAAAGCTCAGTCATCCTGGTTCTATTATATAAATATGTGTATGGGTTTGAGTTCTTATACAGGGTCAATAACCGCTAATTAGCTGTCAGTAGCTGTATTATAGTAAAACTGATTCACAGTGACATGTACATGAATACAATTTGCAATCCGACGGTTTTTATACATACAAAAAGTGCTATAAAAATATGATTTATTGACAGGCTTATTATCACTATTTGTGTTGGTTACACACGGACGTGCCGTTTTTAAATCATTAAATAATAATAATTAATATTGTTGGACGATGCACACTGCACCATCTAGTCCCAAACTAAGAATAGCTTGTATTATGGTGACTAGATGACTGATAGAATACTTATATATTTTTAAATACATACTTATAACACTTTATAACACCCAGACAGAGAACAAACACCTATGTTCTTCACACAAATGTTTATTCTGGGAGGGAATCGAACCCTCAACCTACAGCGCAGAAGACAGAGCTACTACCAACTGAGCTGACAGGCCAGTCATTGCATGTCTATTCCATTATGTCAGAAACAAATCATTACCTAGGTTCTACTTTTTTTTTTTTTGTGTGTTATCAGTGGTTTAGTTCATTAATAGTACATTATTTATAAGTACTGAACTGCCTTTAATTAAAACTGACCTTTTATGTGTGATGGAGAATTAAGTATTAGGTAAACAAGGATTTTGTTTTTTGGCCGCCATGCGAATCAAATATTTCCCTCTTAGATTCATTATATTTCTCGAGTTATTTCCGGTATTATTAGTATTTAATTAAATAGAGTAAGATATATTGATTCGGTTGTTAATAATTGGAATAAAAGCTTTGTGTTTCTTTGTGATTCGACAAAAATAATCCGTAGTTATTTTATATGAGAGGCATCATTTTATATAAAATAACAAATGACGAACGACTAGATACGACTTTCTGACATACTATAAATAATATAAACACTTGAAACTGTCTAAATTTACATTATTATGACATATGCCATTAACGAAGAACTATCATAGGTCAATATAACTGCTGCTTCTGGTTTAATAAAGGGTTACAGGATTGTCTAACTAAGTATCTTTGTATTACAAGACCTAAGCAATACCTACCTCAAAACTCAATTACCCTTCGCACCAGTTTTTGTCATAACGAAAATTTTTTCGATATTTTCTTTTTCGAAAAAATAACACACTTGCTCATAAGACTAGTGAAATTAAAATCTAGTTAAATTATAATGTAACAATGTTTATTCTAAGACACTATTATTACAACTTATTATTATTATTATTATTAAAATGTCTTTAAAAATAAAAGAAAAACACAAAAAAAATATTAAAAAAGGAAACAAAACAAATAATGTTGGTACATGAGAAAGAGAAAAAAAAAGTTTGATTGCCAAGTATGTATTTAGTTGGATGTTTGCGTTTGTGTGCATGTAATAAACTTGTGAGTTTGTAGGTGTATGTGGGCTTGTGCATTTGTATGTGTGTGTGTAGTATGATTCTGTAGGTAAGTAAAGTTATGCGTGCCTGTGAGTGTGTAGGTTATTAGGTTCTGCCAAAACGTTTGATCGTGAGTTTAATATGTGGAATAAAGTCATACAAAATATTTGTATGGTTTACTGTATGGAGGCATATAATCTTAGGTAGGTATATATCTGAGTTGCTGGCAATAAAATCATTAAAAACTCTGTTGCCATGGACCCTGTAAAGTACAATAGTATCTTGTTTAAGAATGAACGTTGAAGGCATCCAATCAGTCAGAGCATCGGTTAGTTGATCAAACATAACAAAAAGCCCACACTCAATCAAACAGAATGCAGCGAGGTGTTAACCTAGCACTATCAATCATCCGAATAGACTGCTTCGTTAAGATCTGCTTTTTTTAAGAAATTTCTACCGTCAAATAGCTTGTGACGGAATCTTGCAAGTCTTTATTAAACAACCAACTCAACTATGCGACGTTCAGCACTATCATCATTTTAATCCAGATCTCTGGAGCAGTGGGCGAGTGGAGCAGTGGCCTGCTTGAGACGTGGAAAGTTGCGGGTTTGGTTCCCGCTGTGGGACAAATGTTTGCATGATATGCAAGTATTTGTCTTGAGTCTAGGTGTTCTTCTGTGTAAAATATGTATGTATTTACATAAAAAAAGTATATCAGTCATGTGGTACCCATAACGCAAGCTTTGCTTGCTATGATGACGTTGTGTGTAACGTCTGGTATTATTTATTTTTTTATTTTATTAGGTGACTTATGATTCTGTGTTATGGAGAAAAAAAAACTATGCCATGAAAGAGGTGAGCGGCTTATTCAATAAATCTATCGTTAGGGTTGGTCACTGATGCTAAATAAGAACTTTTTGATGTTCAACATCTTTCCTCTCGCTTTTCTGCAATATGTGGGAGTGATTTCTTAAATACAGGGATGTGTATGACAGGAAGCCGAAGGAGCGCGTGCTATTTGATTTACAGTAGAGTTGGCCGTCAAATGGTACCAACCCATTTTCCTGAGATGTCAGATGTTACATAATCATATGCAAATACTGTAAGGTTCGCTCGTGTTTTTTACATCGTGCATCACCAATAATACATTAATTATTACATTGACATGATTCCCAAAACAGGATTCAATAATACTTTTTCTTCTCGTTATCGTGTCACTAGTTATTTCTATCCAATGTGGTGAAAGGATTAAAGTGCGCCTCAAAGGCTCAAATAATGCTTTATTACGGCCACTGTTTAACGATCACCGGATTTTTAAAAGATTTATCTAGTTGGACTAAAGCCAAAATTGTAATAAAGACGAACCCGTTAAATTGGGCGGTGGCTATTTAAGTGGTCTCCTAACTGTAAGTGTTACATTCCTAATGAAATTATGAAAATAGATTTTATAAAAAATGCCTCGCGGCTTGGTTCGCATAATTTGTTTTCAAACTTTGTACATTCTCTGTAGAAAAACATGAAAACACCCCAAAATGCAAGTCTTCCTATGGTCTAGCTAGGCTGTAGGTCCTTATGTCAACTTAGTAAGAATTTCAATTTCTTTATTTACTAGGATTTTATAAAATTGTCATTGTGTTCTCAAATTTTTTGTGCTCAAAAATTAAATCATAAACCTATTCAAAATCTTGCTAATTAGGTATTTTACTATTTAGCTACTACTTTTGTATTTGTCAGTGGCTAATTCTAGTGATAAGTAAATAAATAAATAAATAAATATGAGTGGACAACTCACACAGCTCACCATCTTACCTTAAACTTAGCAAAGTTGGTACTAAAAGAATACTTCTATACTTGTAATACATACAATAATAAATAAATAAATATTGGTGGACAATGCATACACCATCTAGTCCCAGATGCCACCAGATGAATGGTATATTACTTATGATATCGTATAATTCTCAGAAACAGAACTGGGAAAGAATCGAATCCTCAATCTACAGCGCAGAAGACCGAACTACTACCAACTGAGCTGACAGGCCACTATGGCCTAACAACTTTCAACGACCACTGTGGCGCAGCGGGCCAAGGTCCGGCTGAGACGCAGAAGGGTGTGGTTTCGATTCTCGCCGCGGGACAAATGTTTGTATGATCTGCAAGTATTTGTCTCAGGTCTGGGTGTTTCTATGTATAATATGTATGTATCTACAAAAATAAACGTATATAAGTAGTATATCAGTCATGTGGGACCCGTAACACAAGCTCTCCTAACTTTGGGGCCAGATGTTGCTGTGTGAAATGTCCGGCATCATTATTATTATTAAATGTACTGATATGACTTTATTGACTTACCTAAACTATAAAAAAACTATGTAGAGGGTAGCTAGAGTAGCACTTGGATCTTTATTCTGGGATAAAAAGGTTTATTAAACAAGTGCTTCTTATCCTTGAGGAAGTGTGTGGTGACTAAAGGTTTATAAAGAAACCCAAGCGAAGTCGTGTAGAGTTCCATTACGAGTAGTTCACCGATAAATAAATTTGCCAAGCGCATTTGACCACGTACATTAAGGCTTCCGAAGTCAGTAAGGTTAAAAATTACTAGTGGTATTTCAATACCATCTTCTTAGCATAGAAAAAAAAACCGTGAGCGTCTCGGGACGCCTGACAGAAATGGTAACTTAAACTAATATGACTAGCGCTGTGTCAGAGTGAGAGAAGAAGAGCCTGCCTACCCCTGCCGTATGGGAAGCCAGACAGACTGGCGCCGTAACGTGTTACGTAACGAAGCGGTTTACTCTCCCATAAGAAGTTATCACTTCAAAAAATGATGTGCCTTTAAGACACAAGACATCTATCAAAAATGGCCACTTCAAAGCTTTTAAAACAGTTTTAGATACATAAAAATTGTTAAAGAAAACTCGTAGTATCTTTGAAAGACCTTAATGTGTTACTAGCTGACCCGGCAAACGTTGTTTTGCCTTATTAAACATAAAAAAAATTTGGGGTGAGCCACCCTTAACACTTAGGGGTATAAAAGTTAGTTATAAACCTATTCTCAGACCTACTGAATAAACATAAAAATTTGATCTAAATCGATCAAGCTGTTTCGGAGGAGTATAAACACGAAAACTGTGACACAAGATTTTTATATATATAGGGATTAATAATTAATTTGTAGAGGCTACTAATACGTATTTCCGTGAAAAATTGCATCACGATAAAACTAATAGACTAGGAAAAGCAAAATTAAGGGCGGACGAATAGACAGACGGACAGAGCGAATCTATATGGGTTTCTTGTAGATTTCGGATCCCTAATAAGCCGCATCAACCCACAAACTTTTTTATGATGCAAACAATTTGTTTACGTATCATTGTATTACAATCGTGGGTATGATTGATTGTGACTACGATTGAGCAGATATGATTCATTGCTTTATGCTACCTAACGAAACAAAGGGTAATCGCTCACTTGTACTTATGTATAGTGGTTACCATTTGTAAAACCGTTTGATTATTACACTGATTGTATCTGATGTGTGCTAGTTATATTTGCTTATTTCAATATAGGAACCATCACAGCTCAATCTGATCATTAGGTCATAATTATTATTACTGACGTCCCACTGCAGGGCAAATGGCTCTCTTCCCTTTCTGCAATCGTCCCTGTCTAAAGCCACTGTCTAACTCGTCCCTCCATCTTCGCTGTGGTCTGCCGCGAAGTCGTTTTCCATTCAGGGTGTCTAATCTGTGGTGGTTTTAGCCCATAACGCTTCCGACATGCGGCAGACGTGGCCTGCCCAGTCCCACTTCAATTTCCCTAATTGCTGCCTGATATCCGCGATTTGAATTTTGGAGTGCAGTGTATTATTTTGGACGCAGTCTGTGAGTTTGACGCCAAAAATACCATCAAGCAACATGCACCATGGCTCGCAGACACACCCCGAGTTTGGACTTTTGTGCGTAAGTCAGAGACCAGACCTGTTCACCATGAATGAGGATTTGGAGAATACAGACGTCCATAAGCTTCCGTTTAAGTGTGACTCCATATAAAGTAGGATAAAGGCAGAGAGATTATGATGATGCGGTGTCTAAATATACCTAATTAGCCACCATTCCTCTCTAGCCATATCAAAACACATCACAGTCAATCAGGTTTAGGATTAACTGCGATGTTTTCTTTTTACACGGCATCCTAAATACTGTTTGAGGCTGTCCTTGGAATATCTCATTACAATTCTAGAAAAGTCGTTCATTCCAAACAAGATTATTCCATTTAAGGGTAGAAAACAAACTTCTCAAGTAATTAAGGGACTCTCATAAACGTAGGACGTCGCTGACTTGCAAGAACTTGGAACATAAAATCCTTTCTTCATGTTATCGCGTTTCCTCAGATGGGAAAAATGTGTTCCGATAATGTGTTTTGGAATTCTCTTGTTTTTTCTTTTCTTGGGGGAAAATACGCTACGCTGTATTGCAAGACGTTTGCAAAGTTGTGTCTTAAATAAATATAAACCAACTTATTTAGACTGATGTTTTTATCAACTTTTTTTTGTAATAAACCTATTAAATAATCAAAAAAAAATCTTTGAAACAGTTTTCTTTATCATCGTTAAACCTGAGTTTGACCACGATTTCGCCTAATGTTAAGCGACAATGTGGCTGACGATGGGACACGCAGGTCTAGAAGACACCTATTTACTCGAGACTTGAAGAAACCTAGATTGTAGTTTTCAGGAAAGACAGAGGACGGTCTTTAGCTCAATGGTTTTATTATTTATTTTATGTAAGTGTAATATGGATCTATACATGGAAGTATAAAAATAATACTAAACCGTAAATATCAGACTGACCGGCTATCACAAAATGCCAGGTAATATCGAAACCACGTTTACTCCATAATTTATTAATGCTAGCAAAGTCAAGAGTTCAGCACACATCATGCATCCCTTACACCGTATTAATTAAAGCAAAAATAAACACCAACCCGGTCGGTACCATAATTTAAAAACCCTGCATGAAGGTATAATCCATAGAAGCAGCATATCGCTTGTACTCATCATAATCATCATCTACCTGTCCATAATTTACGTAATTCATTCAACCCCAAAAACAAGAATAGGTACATACAACATATTGTATACACTCAAATTTGTTATACACACATAAAAATAGAGATGGGATTCAGCAAAATAGTGACCTTCATAAAATCAACACTAGGAATAAACATAAATTATACATCCCTAGGTTTCGACTAGAAAAAGTTAATAAGTCATTTATAAGGAACACGGTGCGCTTCTATAATAAGCTTCCTGAAAATGCTACTAAACTACCTATTAAGAAATTTAAAGCATACATTAAAGGTAGTCTTTTGAAGAAAGCTTATTATAATATAAATGACTATATTATTGATAAAAATGCATGGCCTCATGTCGCTCTGCCGTCAGACAGTTAACCGACACACTTGAAATGTATAAACTCTCTTGTATTAGTATTTCGTAGTTAAGGTAGTTATAAGATGGATCATATAAAAAAGCGCTAGGACCAAGATGAGTTTCTTGCCAATTCTTCTCGAGCTTGGGTTAGGATGAATTGGCACCTAAATTCACCTAGTATGTAAGACGTTTCAAAGTGATCCTTGTGATTGTATTGAATAAATCATCTTTTGACTTGACTTGACTTCATATAAGAATGTCATTTCAGTTTTTTTTAACGGTTTCGAAGTCCAACAAGGAACCCTTACAGTTTTGATGTGTCTGTCTGTCTATTTGACTGTCTGTTTTTTTGCCTGTCACTATAGCTACTACTGTCTGCTCTACTGTCTGTCTAATTTGGCTATCCCATCATGTGGTATATCGTTGAATTATTGACGTTGACGAATTTTATAAACAATGTTTTAATACAGGTGATTGTTTGATAGATATTATTGGCTTATGATATTGGCTTTGAAGTCATTTTGGATCAAGTTCAGTACGCTCCCTGTAATCTAAGCCGCTGCTTAAGGTAAGTTCGTTTTTGACCGAGCGAAGCGAGTGTCCTCGTTTCAGCTTAGGTAAAAATGCTTTCGTATGTATGTATGTCTGTCCGGATGTTCTCTTCTACAGGTCGCATTTCTCAACCGATTCTCGTGAAATTTTGTAAGCAGGTTTTATAACTATACATTTTTTTGTCGATTCAGGTTTTGGAAATTTTTCGGAGATATGGGGTTAAAACGTATAAAAAGGTATATATCAGTTATTTCGAGAAATGGTTTACGAGGTCTACACAGCTCACAGAGCCACTACTTTAAAATTGTAGTACATTTTGAAATAATGAGAAAACATATTTGTAATGCTTAAAAAAATAATTAAAAAACTCCATAGCTAATTCTTTACTTATGGTAAGATGGTGTTGAATTGGTTTAGGAACTGACAACTAGTCATTCTCATCTCTATTGACTACTGAAGTCTTCCCTGTGGGGGGTCACTTGTGGTTGGTCAATTTATTTTAGCCATAAATGATCTTTCAGACTATATATTTCACGTAAGGTTTTATTCGCTAGATAATATAAAACATACTATGTTCAAAGCGTATAAAAACCTATTTTAGATAAAAATAACCAATAACCATCAAAAACCTTAAAATAAGGAATAGAATAGAATAGAATATAACTTTATTGTACTTACAACTTAGAAATAAAAATACAAAATTACAATTTAAACAAAATAAGATTACTTAAGTGGTACAATGGGCGACCATATCGCTTGAGAGCGATCTCTTCCTGGCAACCTTTGGATGGAAAGGAATGCATGAAATAGAATGGACGGCGCGGCATACATTAAACAAATGTGATTACTAAATAAAAATATACATAGACATAAATAAAATAAAATATACCTACTTAAACTTTAATAATATAATGATATACTAAAACAATACATAAATACTTACAAAATAAATATATATCTATGAGAGTGATGAGAGATAGTGATGATAAACTAAGTTTTTAAAAATTACTAAGGATTTAGCATACCGGATGGGGACAGGGAGTTCGTTCCATAGCTTCACAGCTTGCAGCGTAAAAGAACTACCATAGCAGCTCGAAGTGTGAACAGGAGTTTTTAGCTGAAGAGTTTCAGAATAACGTAGAGATCGGGAATTGGATAGATGAAGGAATTCAAAACGTGCCTTAAGGTAGACTGGAGTGGAAGGAAGAAACATAATGGAATAAAGAAGAGAAAAAATGTGAGCGTTTCGGCGAAGACGAATTGGTAGCCACTTAAGTCTGTTTCGAAACTCAGAAATATGATCGTACTTTCGCAAGCCAAATATGAATATAATAGAAACATTTTGAAGACGCTCAAGTTTATTGAGTTGGTCTTCAGTTAAATCAAGGTAGCTGACGTCAGCATAATCTAAAATAGGAAGCAACAAGGATTGTGCTAGCGCAATTTTGGTGGACGTAGGAAGAAATTTTCGCAACCGTTTCAGAGAGGCAAAAGCAGCAAAGGTCTTTCGGCTTACCGCTGTTAGCTGAGGTTCCCAAGATAGATGCCTATCTATTAGTATACCTAAGTTTTTGACCAAAATGATTATATGAGAATGATTATATAAAAAAAAGATGTACCAAATATTTAAATACCAAAGCATATTAATATTCAGACTATACTACCATGCAGACTATGTTTCAATAAATTGGTATCAACATTAAATAAATTGAAATTTTCCTTCTGTGCCTTATAGCAATGGAGTGGAGCAGTCTAAACAATGAAACGGAGATTGCATCCGTGATGACATCAGATTAAACATTGCCAGCGTTTTTCCACGTCTCATTACGGGAGCGGTTTTATTTTACTGTGTACCTAGAAAACATTTACCCACAGATAGAGTCTATCGCTGTTTCGAGATTAAACAGAGACAACGAATAAAACTCTGTTAGTAAAAAACTGTTAGTACATTATGACGGAAAACGAGTAGAAAATGTATGTATTTTGTTATCGACATAAATGTCATAATTAAAGTGTTGGTAGTGTTGGTATGTTGGTATGTTGGAAGTGTTGGTGTTGGCAACTGGCGCGATTCTGCAGTGCATCGACAATGTTAAAATGTCGAAAATGAAATGTTCGCCCAGGCACGCACTGACACTTTCGAGGTCCTGTTGTATATAAATTGGTCCAATTGGACCAATTTAATTTAGAATTTTAAGTACTAACCCTTAGTTATAAGCTGGCTAACACAATAGACTATGTGATTGTCTGAATCAATAAATTGAATTAATTAAAGGTTTGAATCTCCGCTTTTTAACTAACGACTACAGTTAGTATACCACTGAGTACTTGTAAAAAAAACATGAATGCAATCACACGTGATAGAAGTGAAACCTTCAAAAACTTTGAGCACAAAGAGATCCACGAATATAAGAAACACTATGTAATGCTTCCCATCAAATTTTCTCTCACGTTAAATATTATGAATTTATGTGTCTTTTTTTATTGTCGCGTTTTAGTTTCATCGACTTTAAAATCACAACGATGCTAAAGAAGTTTTCACTAAAAAAAATTTTACAGCAAAAACATCAATTCAATAAAGCCGCTCATTGGCCTCAATTCTGTTGGCACCAACCTAACAAATTTTAGCTAAGATTAGGTTTTCACTGTCAAAAGAATCTTTGGTATTCTGCTGTTACCAACTTATCCTAATTTAATTTTATCTAATTTAATTAAGCGTTCCTTATTTGGTTGGATGGTACCAACCGAATAGGTTTTACAAATGCCATGACTAAATAAAATATATTTTAGACAATTCCTAATTTTAGAAATAACCAACCAAATTGCTACCATTGTACAATTTTATTTCTATTACGTCTTCTGTGTTCTTTTTTGTACAATAAAGTGTTAATCTATCTTTCTATCTGTCATAATTAATTCGAAATAAAAGCTAATAATCCGTTTCATTTCTCTTTAAATGTTCATAATTATAAAAACGCAATCAAAACTCAGTTTAAAGGTAGACTTGCGAGTTTTTCGTTCCATCACCACCGGTCTGTCTGGCTCTGTGCTAATATTTGCTTTCGTGCATTATTACTGAGCGCAGTCGAGGTACAATAAGGATAGAGAGAGAGCGATTGGACTTTGGGTAGCGCAAAAGCTTTTTTTAACCGACTTCATCAAAAAAGAGGATGTTCTCAATTCGTCGGAATCTTTTTTTTTTATCTTGCCGATTACTCAAAGACGCCTGAACCGATTTCAATTTTTTTTTTGTATTAAAGGGTATACTTGCCAGGTGGTCCCATTTAAGTTTTATCGAAATCGGTCGAGCGGTTTTTAAAAAAATCAACATAAAATCTAAAAATTGTTTACACGGATGATATTTTTGCTACCTGCAGTACAGAGCAGTGCGTTTAGTTTGGCTACCCATATGTTATTGGGTGGAAAGTAGATGTATTTTGTTAAACAAAATACATCTACTTTCCACAAAAAATTTCATAATAAAATATTTTATAGTTTTGACGACTTCTGTGGCACAGTGGGCTTAGGTCCGGCTGAGACGCAAAAGGTTGCGGGTTCGGTACCCGCCGCGGGACAAATGTTTGTATGATCTGCAAGTATATGTCTCGGGTCTGGGTGTTTCAAAGTATAATATGTATGTGTTTATATGTATAATATGATGTCGGTTTTCTTTTTAACCGACTTCATCAAAACGGAGGAGGTTCTCAATTCGTCAGAATCGTTTTATTTTTTATGTTTTGTATTAAAAAAAACGCCTTGAATAATTAAACCGATTTGAAAAATTATTTTGTATTTGAAAGGGTATAACCAGGTATACCCATTCAAACTTCCATTAAAATTTTATCGAAATCGGTCAAGCTAAAAAATCAACAAAAATCTAAAAATTGTATACATCGATGATCTTTTCGTTTACTCCGATACCTCGCTGTCTCATTGGAGCAGTGCATTTATTTGGCCTACTTATACAAAATACATCTAATTTCCACTAAAAATGTATAATAGGCTCAAATTTAATTTAATGAATTCGTTTTACTTTTTAGTTTATAAAACTTAAGTTTTTCAATATTTAATTATATTTAATACCTATATCATTGTCAAAACAATGGTCTTACGATAGCTTATTTTAATACGAACCAAGATAAATAAAAATGTAAAAAATTTGGTTACAAAATATGTAAAAAAAAATTACAGTTTTCAGAGAACTCTTCAGATATACGAAGTAAAAACACTAGCAATTCATATTCAAGTTGCGGAATGCATAGCTCGACTAGGCAGAAAGAACTTCATCAAGAATGCATGCATCCTCCGTCCTATGAGATGACTGTTGACTTTATGAGGAACCGTTGTGTTTGCACAAGTCGAGTTCTTTTTAGTTTTGTTTCACGAATTGCAATTAATTTACATATATAATTATCCAAAATCAAATAAGATATCTACTACTTACAATCATTTTATTAAAGGAAACAGAATCATATTTGATGACCTCTGTGGCGTAGTGCTTAGCCCACTACGCCACAGAGGTCATCAAATATGATCCGGCTGGGTTGCAGAATATTGCGGGTTCGATTCCCGCCACGGGACAAATATTTGTACGCTCTGCAAGTATTTGTCTCGGGTCTGGGTGTTTCTATGTATAATATGTAAGTATTTACAAAAAAAAGTATATAAGAAGTATATCAGTCATGTGGTACCTTCAACACAAGCTCTGCTTACTTTGGGGCCAGATGATGCTGTGTGAAATGTCCGGGATTATTTATTTATTTATTTATATCCAGATAATCATTCAGAACAAAAAAAAACAAGTTTGACATTTCAACATACATTATGTATAATTGCGAGTGCGAACCGTGAACTCAAGCGGCAACGAGCGGACCGCGTATCAAACTCACCCTGATGAAGATTCTCTAGATGAATCTAAATAGTGTCGGTGCCTCCATACGTGAGTTAAACTAAAATTTATTCAAAAGTTATATTTGAATTGCGATTAGAACATAGTAAAAATGTACCGAGTATGAGATGAACAAGTATTACGACAGTGGTTAATTGTAACTAAATATTAACTAGTAGATACTTAGATACTTACTCACGGTACGGTTACGAAACACGATACCATAATTTACACATTAAACAATTAATTTATTTATAGGTAAGTGTTGAGTATGCTGACCCAATTTAACAAAACACTTCTGTATCAAGACCATTAACATGATTTTAACCTAAAATATCATGATAATGAAGTAATAAACTCTATGTTTTACTATTTAATTAACTAAAACTTTGACCGACTTCGCCTTGTTAGGCCATTGATAACGACGTCATTACTTCGATTTAAAAGTTCCGCATGACTTTGTTTTGTTTATAATTGGCTTTGCATGGAAGTACGTGTTTTTACATTACATCTCACGTTAGCTTAGGAATGAAACCACTAAGAAACAACAATGATACCGGTACAAGATATAAACAAAATATTATGATATGATAAGTACAGACCTACAGAACTATAAACTAAATAAATGAGCAAAGTCAGTCAGAATAAGAATGAAAAGTAGCCTGTTCCCAAGCCAATTCAATATCTAGTTAAGAAAATAAAAAAACCTTTGTGATTAAATTGTCCTTTTTTAAAACATTTTAGGTTTACACAGACCTCTACCAAAAATGGCCACTTTATATTTATAAAACGAATATCTTTATCGTAAAACTGTTCAACATATCTCCTAGCAAGACCTATCTAACAATATGCCACACGATAGGGATGTAAATAAAAAAAATAACCCCACCTTACATTTATCTCTAAAAACATTATTTCAAACGATATACCACACGGTAGGGTAAGAAAATAAACCCCGCTTTACATGTACAGATATAAAGTTTTTTAAACTTACGCGATCAGAACACATTACATCCGTGACCACGACAGAGTGTACGTACCTGTCGAAACGTCGGGAAAAATTGGTAAATAAACGCGATAAATACCCGTAAATATTTATAATAATGTACAGATAAAGATAAAAATCAGATAATGGTTTTAACCATTTTTTTATCCATTTTTTTAATATTTTTACTCCATATTCTGGTTAGCGAGCATGTGCCTCTATTCATAAAGGTGCGTTAAAATAGTGTTCTCACCTTTGATCAAAATGTTTCCATCAGTGAAAACCTGTAATTGGCTCTTTGTTTCTGTTTTAGTATTACTTTTTTTTAGCTGTTGTATTGGTTTTCCAAATATAAATAAATAAATAACTTTGCAAGGAAACTTTGTAACTTTAAATTTATAGTCTGCAAGAAAAAGGTTATGAGTAGGGGCGGACTGAGTGACAGACAAGGAGTCAGACAGAGAGTCAGACAGAAAGACGGGAATAGCGGAACTATAAGGGAGTCTATAATTATAGCTATAAGTCCTTGTGGACTTCGGAATCCTAAAAAACGAACTATTGTTGTAAACTTATTATTTCTAAACTAGCTTATTGGGTTATTTATGATAAAATTTCATGAAATATTTCAGTCGATCCCGTCGTCAAATGGATAGGTGCCCAGATTACTGGAGGCTGCCCAGATTACTGGATTGTCATATTATTTCGTTAATTCGCTGACTAAAGGTTTTTTTAAGGTGAAACAATCATTTACAATTTACACCTCAAATTAATTATTCGAAAACCAATCAAATCTAAATTCAACCTCCCGTTAACTTTGAAAATGCTATAAAGCTACGATCTACGATTTGTTTAAACACATTGAACATTTCGTTTGTAAATCAAAGGTCAGAATTACTGGGAGGTCGATACAATCACATAGTTATTCAATTAACCGCTCAATAATTTAGCTCAAGCACTTCAATCTCTACGATCAATTAAGTATTAATTACTTATTTGATATGCGTGAAGTGATCTGCGTAGACTCTATCTGCACTAGTGTACATGCTGTGCAACTGCCCCGCGTTTTTTGTGCAAGAATGTTTTCGTAAAAAATTACACAGTTAAGTTGTTTCAACTAAAAACAAATAAATAATTATATAACTTATACACATAATACATAGGTATTGCTGTAAGTACCATTTGTATTTTATTCTATCAGTATTTATTTTAGCTCTCAAAGATACCATATTATTGTACTTTTAATCTTTTATAAAAACCTCTAAATCACTACCTATATTTAAAACAAACCTTTAAAAATATGTATATGATAAGATATTTTAATGTATCCACTAGATCTCTAGAATGAAACCTACTTGAATAACTGTTAGTTATAAACCTAGTTTTTAAGCTCATTATAAGTGAACCCTGAAGTGAAGAGGGCCTAGACAAAGTGACATTCTATTGGCGATGTCGCTTGTAGAAAAGAACAATAATGTATGGGATTGATATAAGCTATCGAAATATCACGTGATCTATTGTTAGCGAATAGAAAATAGGTAGACAAGTAACCATCTTTCGATTCCATGAAACGAATCGACAATAACGAACATCGACTTCCATACAAATGCGCAGCCAAGTGTCGCTTTTGACAATCGTTATCGCGTAGTTTTCGATTCTTCTGATGGAAAACCTGGCGAATGCCAAAACCCTATAGAAAACGAAACAAAATGGCGATTTTTAATCAGCTGTAGTAGAAATCAGCAGATTTGTGTTGTGTTTGTGTTGTTTAATTTGTACCTATTCTGTTACCTAACTATCTACTTACCTGTTTTTAGGTATTTTAAAAGGTTTTAGTCTATCAAAAGTCAAATAGGTACCTACTTATTTTTAATTGTCTCTTTGAGATACTTTGCGCCCTAAGCTTTTTTGCGACAGGATAGTATCAAAGAATTGTGGTTGTTACTCAGCATTTAACACAACGGACGAGTCGTTGCATTAAAGATTGTTGTTGTTGATGCCCTAAAACCACAAGTCATAAAGAAATGGATTGTGTTTCCTGAAACAACAATCTCAAATCAAAGAAGAGTAAGTGGATATTTTAAAGATACCTCAATCACAATATGTACCTATGTTTATATAAAAATTATGTTAAGTAAATAAGTATATTCTTACAGGTTTCAGAGGAAGCACTTTCTACCAGGGGGTAATAGGTTGCATTGATTCCACCCGTATTGCAATTGTAAAGCCAGTGGACAATGAGCACCTGTATTATAATAGAAATAAAAGAGTCAATGTAACATACGTAGCACGTTTTATTTATAATTATATAATTATAATTAATATACTATTCTACTACTATTACATACATCATTTATTATAACATCATACATTTATACATCGCTATCATTGAGATATCTCTGTACTGTGGCTTGAGCGATATCTCCAAACCAGTTAAACAGATTGTTCAGCTCTTACCACACCTCTATTCTCTGGGCCTCGTTTCTATCCCGCTTCTCCTCTTAGTGGTGAGCGAACGGTCGAGAGCAGTCGTCAACTGGTGGTTGAGATACTGTTAGGCGCCCTGGTACTGGCAATGGTTATTCCTGAAAAACAAAAACAAACATTTTAACTCTTATAATTTGAGGTAAGGTTAAGATATGTTTTTTTGTAAAGTACTGACGAAACTAAAGAGTACTTAGGCTGCCATAGTACATACCATCTTCTACACCAATTTCTAAATTAAGGTGGTCATACGGTGGATTTTGTCTGGTAGATTTTGAGATGGTGCAGTAGATGGCCTCTGAAAAAATAAGAAATAATTAACAAATCATAAATATTGAGGCAGAAAGTGTTTATTATACCAGCATATGTAAAATATTATTAATGACTAGTAGATAAGTACCGAAAAACTATTTACCTACCTCTCCATGAACTCCAAAAGAGTTGAAAAATTCTACGCTGGCCCGTGATCTTGATCCCAAGTAAATACCAATAACACCAGCTTGTTGTAGGTAAATAATTAAATACTACGTTGATAGGGTTAAACATATTTTTTGAACACATGTTTATAAAGCCAAAAAGTCTTTCCATTAACTATTAAATATCAAAAACATTAGATTTTAAAAATATCAAAACACATGTAAACAACACCGACTCTATAGGTTAGACGATTTGATAATTTGACATTTGGAAATTGACGTTTGATATCGAAAAACCATAGACTAAGCACGCCACGTAGCGAACAGACGAATATAATAAACGATCGCAAACCAAAGGTTTGTCTACCAATCGAACTTCGCTATCGCTAGAGCGATGGCGACTGTAGCAATGGAATCGTTTCGTAGCGAATGCAGTATGTCTAGCCCCTCTGTTCTGTATGAGTCAATACAATTTCTCTAACCTTTAATCTTAATCATTATTATTAGATCTACACAACACTACAAAAATATCTCACAGGGCTTATTGGCTGAAGGTTTCGACAGAATACGAGCGCCTAGCTACCTCCAAGTGGCGAGTTATGTTGAGTCGAGAGTTTTGATACTGTGGCACAGAGATATATGAAATACTTGTATTTTACCACTTTTTTTTTGACGTTTGACCACAATCTCGCCTAACAGTAAACGACGATGCGCTTTTAATTATTCTGCAATATATTTTTGTCAATAATTATTGTGTGCGTTTTAGTAACAAATAAATGAGTGTCTATGTCTAAGTTCAATAAACTAACTACCTATCTAGTATCAAAGTAAACAAACCCATTTCTTATACAACTAACTGGAAAATAATCCCTGTTGTCACCAGGTCGATGAGTGCCAAGATCATTGGCACCAATGCTACTTTGTATGGCAATGCTAATTCGCTTTAGAAATCTACCTCTCAGTTGGTAGTAGCTCTGCCTTCTCTTTAGATTGAGGTTTCAATTATCTCCAAGGACAAACAATTCCTAGATGAACATCGATATTTGATCTGTCTGTGTATTATAAAGTACCTATTATATGTGTGTATTTACAAAAAAATATTCTATCAGTCATCTGGTCACCATAAATACAAGCAAGCTTATTTGAAGCCTGATGGTGAGTGCATAATCCACCGATGTTACTTAATTTATTTATTTAAGGTACGTATTCAGGTTAACAATTAATTTAATCAGTATAAAGCTCTCTGTTGTGAAGTGCGTAGCCTCGTTCTAACACGTTCTCACTTCCATGTGCATAATATCTAGAGGAATGTAGGTCGAATGTTGATTGCAGAGACTCTCCTCATATCGAATTCTCTTTTTTCGAGCAAACGATCTCGGCTGCGCAAAAAATTTCATATCGCACCGTTTTGCAAGTAAAATCAGATAACTTTTGACACTTCAATTACGTAGATGGCCGTCTTTAATTTTTCGCCCAAAACACGTGTCACTAACACGCAAAAAGTTTTAGTACCATAAGCACCAGTTATTGATACTAAATATTAAAATCTTATAAAATACTGTCAAAATGTAATAAGTCAAATAAAACTGGTAAAAAACGCCGATATTTGACAAACATTTGACTCGTATTTTACTCACTCGTATGTCTAGAAATTGTAGAGATTTACTTGTAGATAACCTTGAAAGATGATAGATGACACAGGAAACTATTTTTTTTGAGATAATGCTATAGATTATCAGGCTTTTGACTAATGCTTATGTTACTAACAATAAAGTACTTTTAAAACTTTTTCAAACAAAAATGATCGTGGATTTTAGTGGGAAGGAAATTGAAATTTGCTTTGATGTGGCTGGAACAGTGCAGGTGGCGACCAAACATGTAGTTTCAGACCTCCAGGCAGTTTCGTATTGTTTTATGTGTTTTAGTTTACGCTTGTTAGTTTCCTATTAAGTTGTAGTGCTGTAGGGCCTTATATTAATTCGTTTGTCTTGCCTGTCTAGAGTGTCTAGACGATATTCAACATTTGAGCGGCGTACGTCTTCATAAAATTAAATATCATTATAAGATCTGTGGTATTTGCGCACATGTTTATTATTTCGAGAATAGTTCGGACGTCAGCGCGAATGTTCAAAGCGAGTTGTAAATTAGAAGATTTGTTATTTCTTTTGTAAGTACCTACATGGATAAAGAAATCTCTTTAGTGTTTCTGAGACCACACTAAAGCCAGCAGACAGTTACAAATCTTCATTAACAGCTTGACAAAAAGACGCCAGCTGTTGGTGTAAATCTAGTGGAACCTGATTTCTGAGATCTTTGTTCTTGCGCCGGAAAATGTTTTGGATGTTAGAGGTAATCCTAGGATCAGAATAAATAACACCTTAATCATCGTCATCTATCTCCATTGGCCCAGTATACTGAACGTTTTGGTTTCCATAAATTAATTCAGGTCAACTTTATTGCAAAGACCAATAAAGTGAGCTAACATTGTATATACAGAATAATATAAAATACATATGAGACCTCAACTGGTCTCTAAGTCTATTTTTTACCGACTTCATCAAAAAGGAGGAGATTCTCAATTCGACGAAATCTTTTTTTTTATGTATGTTCACCGATTACTCGAAAACGCCTGAAACGATTTGGAAAATTCTTTTTTTGTTTGAAAGGGTATACAGGGCTTCACAGGTGGTCTCATTTAAATTTTATCAAAATCGGGCGCGCTGAAAAATCAACGCGACCAAAAATCTAAAAATTGTATACATCGATGATGTTTTCATGTACTTCGATACCTCGCTGTCTCATTGGAGCGGTGCGTTTATTTGGCTTACCCATATACAAAATACATACCCATATATACCCATATATATTATTATTATTATATATACAAAATACATCTACTTTCCTCTAAAAAAGTATTATAGGCTCAAATTTCATTCAATGAAGTCGGTTTTATTTTTAGTTTTTAAAACGTAATTTTGAGAAATCTATTTCTCAACTGAACTAAATTACTGCCATATAGCAACGTAGGTATCCAAGACGATAAAGGCGAAACTAAGGTAAGTAGGCTATTTTTAAAACCTTTCTCAATCTATCTATTAACTTCGAACGTGTTACACCTATAATGTCAACAGTTATAATGCTAGAGTCATGCTGTTTAGTTTGCAACATTCAATCAAAAACAGTCTCTGACAAAACATCATGTTTACACTACATTTCGTTGCAAGTAATGGTTCGTTTTGTCAAATACGCGGCATCCCTGTATCATGAATCACTTAAATGAATCACCGTCCGAGATTACTTACTTGATAAATCTTTTAAAACCTAGGATTCAATAGGCAACAATTTGCTACTCGATGTTTTTGTGAAACATATTATAAATGCGCATTTGTGAAAAAAATGGTCATGTAAACTTTTTTGTAGCTATGTATGAACCATTATTATAATACAAAAGTGTCTTTGTTTATATTTTTGTTTATTCTTTTTCACGACTAAACAGTTAAACGTATCTAAATTAAACTTGGTATGTATATTATAAATACTTATATTCAATATTAGTGACAATACACACAACACCATCTAGCCCTAAACTAAGCATAGCTTGTATTATGGTAAACAGATGACTGAAGAAATACTTTTCATTGTTTCAAACGCATACTTATGATATTTTTTAACACCTAGACACAGAACAAACACCTACGTTCATCACACAAATGTTTCTCCTGGGAGAGAATTGAACATAATGTATGTTGGGGAACACACAGCGCAGAAGGCAGACCCACAACAAATTGAGCTGACAAGCCAGTAATATAAATAAATAATGCAGGACATTTAACACAACGTCATCTAGCACCAAAGTAAGCAGAACTTGTGTTATGGATCCTAAATACATACATTTTATACAAAGAAATATATAAAAAGATACTGCCATACTGCTACTTTTTACGTAGGTACCACGCATGCAAAGCCACGAGCAGCAGCTAGTTCTCTAATACGTAGCCTAATTTTGTTCGATGTTTGCACGTTTCCCGTTGCCAAAGTTGCCAGACAAAACTGTCGGTTCATGAATACACAGCTTTACTTGATAAATCTTCTAACACTTAGTATTAATAATTCACTTTACCGGATTAAGTGCTAGACGTAAATAAGTTTATATTTTATTCTGAAGTTAATGGTATCGTTAATATTTAAGGCACGTAAGTCACGTAACGTAACAGTGGGACCAATATCTTAATGTAGCCAATTAATTACATGGTAGACATAAATCTAAGATCACTTTAGATTTTTGGAGCTTTATGGGGTTTGATTTGAAACTTATTGTATTTTTATGTTCGTATTTAATTTATTTGATTAAAAAATGCTTACTTATTTACGTGACAGAATTCAGTTACAAAATTTATATCTTTTACGAAGTCGTTATTATGTGAGCAATAATATATAGTTGCTCTGAAACGATGAAGATAAACATTGTCAAGAAGCCAATAAAAATTATATATATAATATATTATATATTATCTATCTATATATATATATAAGAAAGTCGTGTTAGTTACACCACTTATAACTCGAGAACCGCTAGACCGATTTAGATGAAACTTAAAATGATTATAGTAAGTAACTTGAATTAAGGTATAGGCTATTTTTTATCCCAGAAAAACAACGGGAACGGGAACGATAAAGGGGCGGCGGCCGCTAGCGCTATCTATCAAGATTTATACGTAACTTTGTTAATCTCTGTAATTATTACAATAATTTGAATAGCTATATTTTTTTAATAGCGATATTAGTACTTTTTTTTGTGAAGTTGTAATCGCGCAACGAAGTAGGCAATGGTTAGCTAGTTATATTTATGTATATAACATAAATTCGCACACTAAATTTCTTAGGTGAGTGTGTCATCGGCTTTAGGTTTTTATCACGTTGTTGTGCCTCGCGAAGTTCAGGCCTATTGACGCGATGAAGAAATGACGGTCTCTTGATATCTGTTACATTCTTTCACTTTACTACAAGGAAGTGGGTTGGTTCGTAAACAAACAAAAATAACTTGTCAATAAACATCGGTGTGTGGTAGGACATAAAGTTTAAATTAATAGTCGGGATTACATAAACAAAAATTACAGGAATTTCCTGTTTTAGATGAGCAGCTTTTGTGGTACGATTGTTTAAACAAAACTAAGATGTCATGGATTTTACGAGTACTACTGTCGGCATAAAATGTCTCTAAAATCCAACAATACTTTGTCGGATAGTAACTTGACCAGGCCTGACGGTATGTCATTAGATCCCTGGAGTCGTGGTAAGCCTCTGGTGTGAGATGCGACTTGTGTGGACACGTTGGCGGCATCACACGTATCGTATACGTCTATAGCTGAAGGTGCCACTGCTGCTGCGGCAGAAGATCTAACGAGGCGGTATAATGGCAATGGTTTTATATTTCTACCTTTTGGGACACAAAGTTTAGGCCCGAGACCTGAGACGTAGCTTCTATCCAGAGAGCCAAGAGACTCGTGGGACCAATCATCAAAGGCATCAAAGGCCGAGGGCTTATCTCGGACAAAGGCTTAGTATGACTTTTTAACGAGGTAACGTTACTTTAGGCCACTTTACTTGTGGTCTGTGTCCTAAACTCTGTTCTTTATTTATAGATAATTATAATAGATGATAAATGGTTTAAACCATTTATTAGATATTCTATTTAGTACGTATGTAACGGTTTTTTATTAACCTATATTATATTCCTACTCTGCTGGAAAAATGTCTTTCCCAATTCTATGCATCTGTCCCAGTCACCAGCCACTTCCTAATCATCATGACAACATTTCTTCGTCAGCCCCGGCCAAATATCTAGATATTATAAACATCAATAGCCGTGCGATAGTCTTCCAAAAACATGATAACAGCTCGACCGATTTGTTTTGTTTTTGTTCGCCTTAATACGGTAATTAACAATCAAATCAATGTTAGGTGCTGCGAAAACAACCGAGTTATCTAGTAATAAATAATTATGTCAAATAATATCTACATTATTGTAGTTAAGCACTTGGTATCTGAGTCATAAGTTATAAAAGTCGTGCCGATTTCTTGTGGCGTCTCAACACTGCAACTCACTACAGAGAAGACTGCTGGGGTGATATCTACGTCAATGATATTAGATACGAAATTGAATGATTCACTACTCATAATAAACTAATTCTGTTAGCTACAAACGATAAGGTTGCCCACTGTTTTGCCTGTAATTGTAAAGTTATTGTTTTGCAATTTTATTTGTGGTAGTCTTTATAGTTATCTATTTATTTATACAGCTTTTAAACATTCATATTAATCAGTGGTCAACTCTGTTGACAGCATTCTATACGAAAAGAAACCATTAGTACACGAATTGAATTCGAACCTAAAATTAGACAGACAGACATCATGATCATCACCTTGTGCAGCCTGTATCATCCAACTCCTGGGCGTAGGCCTCTCTTCGTTTGTGCCTTCAACCTCAGTCTTGCTCCAATCAAACCCATGTACGACCGCGATTTTAACTATGTGGTCGACCCATCTTTCCGTCGCACAACCAAAGTTCTTTCTACCTTCTCTGGACCATCACTTAGCTAGCACCGTTCTCCATCTATCATCATCATGCCTTACCACGTGTCCTGCGCTTCTCCATTTAAGTCAAGCTGTTTGGGAACTACAATATGGGATACGCGATCAAGAAGTGTTATGCCGAGCATGGTACGCTCTATGGCGTACCTCTGTGCCTCTGATCGAATGCACAGTCTCTTTCATGTGCGTCCAGGTCTCTGCATCGTAAGTCATAGTTGACAGGACACAACAGACTTAGTTCTGTCTATTGTGAGAAAAAAAATACAAAATACCAAAAAAAAACGTAACAGTGACAATATGTGAAACTGTGTTCACAAATTAAAATTAATTAAAAGTTGCGTGACTGTTCCCTGAGTTTAGTCGTTCACTTAGTTTTGAACCTGTGAATGTTGTTTTAGTTTTAGTAATTTTGCAATACTTTTCGTCAAAATACCCAAATTGTTCTAAAACATCAGCAACCTTTACAAAATACGGAACTAAATTATAATAGTAACGTCTTGACGCATAAAAGATATACAATAAAAACAAAGCTTACAAGGCGAGTCCTTTGGCACAGAACAAGCCACTTGCAATATTCATCATCTTGTTGGCTCCTGTGACTTTAAACGGTGCATGTCCGTTTTTATTTTTTCATTTGTTCTCGCCACGATTGCTGTCAGTGTATGTAAGTCTGGGCGCACACGTGTGTGTCGTTTTAGATTCCTGGCAATCGACAGGCATCTCACATTCCTCTTTGCCTACCGGATATATCGAATATTGTGTTAGAACGTCTGCAGAAAATAAGTATCATTCTCTTTTATAACTAATCGATTTGAAATGTATAAACTAGGTACAGTAATCTTGTACTAGTTTTCGTAGTTAAGCTAGTTACAAGAAAGATCATACAAAAAGCGCTAAGTCAAGTTTCTTGCCATTTCTTCTTGGACTTGGGTTAGTAGGAATCGGCACCTGAATTCACCTGGTATGTAAAACGTTTCAAAGTGATTGTATTAAAAAAAGAATTTGATTTTGACTATCATACTTCACCGATTTTTTCGCTTTGAGTCAAAAATGCGGAATAAAAGCAGAAATTTATGAAAAGTGGACGTATGCGCTCAGACTAAAACAATGCAGTTTCCCCTCTTGTTTTACACACTGTTTTATATTTCAACAGCCATTTCAGTAGTAACAAGACGTTTTATAGTGTTCAGTTTTTACCGCTCTGTTATGCATCAGTCCACGCCAGAGATGAAAATGCAGCTGTGTAGTTTTTATAGCGGTTTCAAATTTTAAAGAACTTTGATCATAAGTGGAAATATGTCTTGAGCAGTTAGAGATCATAAGCGGTTTCTGTAAAGTACCTACTACCACTCGTATGAGTTAGTGGCCTACTTTAGAGGCAGCATAAAGGACTCCAGTTTAAGGTGTCCTCAGGTTAAAATACCATTGTGGTTATCCATCTAGTTTCTGACCTTGCATATCGTTGTTTAAATTCGTAATCCTAACAGACAGAGATATATATTATATAAGTTTTTTTATATAACCTTTATCTTCCCACTGCTGGGCAAAGGTCTTCCCGAAGTCTTTCCAACTAGCTCTATCCTTCGAGATCGCCCACCGTCTTCTCTCAAAGTTGTCAAGATTGCCCCTCCAACGCTTTTTCGGCAGAACGCGACGCTGCTGTCCATCAGGCTGCCAGGGTGTTACCATGTTGGCCCATCTGTCTGAATGTATGCGAAAGCATGTTTTTGAGGCTTACGAATTTTTTTTTATATTTAGGTGTAGACTAATCATAATCACGCACTAGTATTTTGTTCGCACAAATCCAAAATACATTATTGTATAGCGGAATCAGGTGTTTGTAGGCGCAACCACTAGCGGGAAATTGCATTAAAAAGTACAAACGACAACATTTTACCCATTGGTGGTACCCATTTAATACACCGCGCGTATTAAATCACTGGTGCGTACTATCACGATTAACGATAGCCGCTAGCGGCTTAGCCTATGTAGAAACTTAGACACCCCCAAAAAGTTGCCTAATGATTAAGATTGGTTTGCGTAATGATTAACTTAAAATTTGCAAGTTGAAGTGGCAATGGGCAGCCCCTATAGTTCGCAGAACTGATAACCGTAAATAAAGTTCTCGTTTGGCGACCAAGTACAGGCAAACGAAGCGTAGGACGACCCCCCACCCGATGGACTGACGACATTGTAAAGACTGAGGGTAGACGGTGAATGGAGAGGGCTCAAAATCGTTCTTCCTGGAAACCAATTGGGGAGGCCTATGTTCAGCAGTGCACTTATAAGGGCTGATTATGATGATATGATGATGATGATGAATGATCCCAGGCTATTTACTATATACTTAGACGTAAAGGATCGACAAACATATTCACTCACAATCTTTCGCATCTATAAGATTATAGAATTTTTATACCTACACTTTGTTTTACTAATGTCGTAATTCCTACAAGAATTTTATGTCTCTTATAGTTAGGAGTTTAAATTTACATTCGCATTGCATTATAGTGCTACCGAGAAAATGCTACTTCTATACCATTTGACCGACGTTTCTGTGGAAACGAAACATAACATGTTACATAATATGCTAGTTAACAAGCACCTTGTTACAATAAACTTCGTAACAACATAAGTGTTAATATGTGCAACTAGAGCTTCACTTCGAGTATGACTTACATATACCCCTACCATCGAAATAAGAAAGCACTTCTTCCCAAATCATTATCAAGAAATGCAAAATGAATTTGGCAGAAGTCAAATTACTTTTATTAAATAATATGACGAGGATTCGAAGGCCTAGCGCGCACTGCGAATTACTTCGTCGCGAATCTTTTCACGCTATTCTGTGGAACATGGAATCAGACGTAGTCACATGCACTAGCGGAAAATACCCCGTTATTATATGACATATAAATAAAATAGACTTAGAATAGCGCGGTTTAAGCCGCGCGGATTATTTCGCTAGTGCATGTTAGGGCTTAAAGTTTGGTATGACATTTGGTATGGCTTTAACTTTTTTAAAGTCAGTCGCAAAAATGTATCAGCAGCACAGACCCACAAACTGTCAGTGGATGTCTCATATAGGTCTTCTTCTTCTTATCGTGTCACTAGTTATTTCAAATCAGTGTTGTGAAAGGATCGAAGTGCGCCTCAGAGGCTCCTTTCGTGCACTTGGCATATATCTTAAAGCTTTATAAGTTCTATAACAAGCCGGTTTCATTGCCAGTATGTACAAAAATAAGCACATCAAGAAGGCACGAAGAATGTAGTATTATTATTATATTAATAGGTGAAGCAAAAACGTTGTACCCCTTTTTACTTTGTGCGGACGGAGGAGTATGAATTGTCGCACACTTATCCCTATCCCTACTAATATTATAAATGTGAAAGTAACTCTGTCTGTTTGACACGTTTTCACGCCTAAACAGCTGAACCGATTTTGATGAATTTTGGTATGGAGATACACGGGATCTTGGAGACGGACATAGGCTACTTGGTACCTACTTGGTACTTGGCTACCCATAACACAAGCTCTGCTTACCTTGCGGCAGATGATGCTGTGTGTAATATGCGGCAATTTTTATTTAAGTATTTATTATTTAATTGACATAAGAATAACAAGAACAGACTACTTTAAACCCACGGTAGCTAACTGTGTGATTATAAATAAAGACTACTAGCGAGTAAAAATGTACGGACTGATGCAATAGTAGGGGTAAGGAAATAGTCTAATTAGAAAGCCAAGGTACTTGCAGTTAACGTGAGACCGGAATAATTAATATTGCGAATAATATGTCTGTACATTGTGTAAGTACGAGTAGGTGTACTAGATGTAGTATCTCTAGGCAACTCGTAAGTTCATAGTTGGATTGGCAATGCACATGCTTTGACTGTGGCAGTACCGTCATTTGAATGTAGAATTGTAATGTACGAGTATATTTATACACCCACACACACACATCCACACTCACTGACCAATGAGCACACGCGGTGGTAGAGTTGGAGAGATTGGTACTGTCAGCCAACAGTGTGTACGTGCGTGTGGCGAGAAAGAGAAAGGGAAATAGAGAAAAAGAACGCATCAGCTGTGCGCGTAACTTACAGTATTGTGTATAAAGTGTGCTGTTATATAAACTAATTCAGGATAATATAGTAGACATGGATAATATAATATAATGGATTAAGGAAATGTCAGTTGTTACACATCATATGCAACGATTGTTTAAGGCTAGCTTGTTTGTTAAACACTCTTGAAAAAACAATTACAATAAGGCTAATTAACAATAATTACGTTTTAAAATCTAAAAATACTTCTGTAAGATGTTGAGGAGTTCCCTTGACTGTCCTTCGTCTTCATCATCAGACCCCTAACAGTCACAAGCCATCTAGGTGTAAAGTTTTACCAATACAAATTAATCAAGCCCAAACATCAAGTAATTGCTGTAAATCGTTTAGGAGTTCCCTCGACTGTCTTTCGGCTCCATCATCCGATCGACTCCAGACCTTCATTAAATAGTAGTGCTTTAAAATACATAATGAAAAAAAAAAAACAAATGCACTATTCGCCACTACGATTTTCGAAGGTTCCCTTCGAAGGATTTCTCTGGTATACAATCTTCAGATCCTGGTTTCTTATTGTGGTACCACACTTGGGATATCTTCTTTTTTCGTAGAGGAGGGAGGGGAAGATGTATAGAAGATAACGTGCACATTATCGAAATACCGATGTCCTTGAAAGAATCATAAAAGGTTCATAAAAGACGAAGTTATACGAAAAAACACATAAAAAAATTGGGAAACCTCCTTTTTTGAAGTCAGTTAAAAAGGTATCTGGTATTTTGTTGGTCACGTTGTCTATAGGGTGTATAAGCGACCTTATGACCCTCATCAGTACCGCTGTCTTGACAATCCTTGGCTTAAAAGCACTACCTAATTGCTTGAGATGTAATTACCTACTACAGTCTGAGTAGGTACATAATGAACAGGAATTAAAACGAGTCGCATTTGAATATTGATAGCTCCATTTACAAACTATGAATATGAATTTGAGTGTGAATATCAGCTGCTGCCCTCTGCTTTGCTTATGTTCACAGACAACGTACATCCAAATCTGTTAAGCCTTTCTCACGACCTCGCAAGCATATTACTAATGGAAGGTAAAAGAAAATAGAAAGATAGAAAGAAAAAAAATCTAATTGTAAATCTAAACCATTCTCAAATCCACTTGAACAGATACAGACAATTTCATCAAAATCGATCCAGCCAATCGATTATACTAGCTGGTATACTAGTTGTCCCGTTTGCGACTTCGTTCGCGCGTTTTAAGAAGAAAAAACATATCTAATTGTACCGACTGCAGCGCCATCTGCCGGGCTGATTTGTGAATCTAAACCATCCAGGGCGCCTCCAAAGCGCATACAAAAATATCATTCAAATCGGCTCAGCTGTTTAAGAGGAGTTCAGTGACATACAGACGTACAGTAGAATTATATTGTAAAGAAAAAGTATATGAGTATTTTTATAAGTATATAAGTGTTTTTGTCTATAAGTAATTGTATAATTATTTATTTTTTATGTTTTTGTTTAAGCAAACAAAGTATCAGTAAATAAAGATATTTGGCCTGTCACCTCAGTTGCCAGTAGCTTTGCCTTCTGCGCTGTAGGTTCGTGTGTGTCGATTTGTGTGATAAACTTAGGTGTTTGTTCTGTGTCTGGGTGTTATAAAATATTAAAAGTATGTATTTAAAAAATATTTTAAGTTTCCTATCAGTCATCTGTAGGGCGATTATGGAACTCTAATTACAATCAATGTCTATCAGAAATCTATGAAAACTGATAGAAATTGATTGTAATTAGAGTTCCATAATCGCCCTACAGGTCACCATAATAAAGCTATGCTTAGTTTGGGGCTAGATGGTGTTGTGTGCATTGTCCACCAATATTTAGTATTACTATTTACAAAAAAAAGGTATACAAGTATATCAGTCATTATTATGGTAGGTATCCATAACACAAGCTCTGCTTACTTTTGGGGCCAAATGATACCGTGTGAAATGTCCAGCATTATTTATAGCTAGCGCCCACGAATTGGTCTGCGCAGGATTAGTACTTCGTGTAATTCTAACGGTTTTTGCATCGCACGCCAGAATAGCTCGCAGATGGCAGAATTTTTTCCTACTTACTTGACACGTATCGTTATATTTTGGACTATTCACACAATTTCTTTATAAATTATAGCCTATGTGTTATTCTGATATGTATAAGCTATATTATTGTAAAGTTTCATTTACATGCTTTCAGTAGTTTTTGTGTGAAAGAGTAACAAACATACATACAAACTTTCGCGTTTATAATATTAGTAAGAAGGTAAGGATTTGTTATAAACAAGTGAACATCTAAACACTGACACAAACTCTGACGTTTACCTATATTATTAGTAGGATTGTACAATTTATAACACCATTATAAAGACGTGTTAGAGTAATATCACTGGTTTATATACTGGTTCTTAAATTACTTTAGGTAATTTTACCTTACCTAGTGTACAAATTATCAGAATTTAAAGAAAACGTATTTTATCTCAACAGAATGTGTATGTTTGTTAGTTACTTTATGACTATATTAGGTATGAATATAGATTTAGACCTGGTAAAAAACACTGTGGTAGGCTACTTTTTATTTACGTACTTTGTGAGAAAAGCCGGGGGCAAAAGCTAGCCAACGATATGCTATCGTATTAGCTATCAATGACGATATTATTTAAGATACTGCAATAACAATTTACAGAAAGTAGCATTGGATTGAATTTAGATAGAAACCAGGTTTTTATTGTCATCACCTGTTTACCTGCACTTGTCAATATCACGTGGTACTTCCAGCACCAAATATATATAAATGAATGAGTCAATTAATGAAAACACTTTATTGTACACAAAACAACAATTTGACAACTAGGAATACCTAAAAATAAATGCACAATGGGTGGTCTTATTGCTAAGGGGTGATTTCCTTCAGACAACTTTTGGATGGAGAGGCGCTTTACTCGAATGTAAGATTGGTCGAGGTGCATTATGATTAGAATTATGGTAGATGTTTAAGATAAATACACAGTGGCATAATATTTATATGTTGCCATACTCATATCTCACTGGTGGTTTCACACGGAACCATCTAGCTCCAAACTTTGAAAAACTTGGACTGTGAACTCTCACAGATGACGGTCAGATGACGGACAGCATAAATCCATACGACGACCTATGACGATCTCAGTGGCTCAGAGGTCCGGCCCGGCTCGGCCCGGCTGAGGCGCCCGGCTAAGGCGCAGACGATTGCGGGTTTGATTCCCGCCGCGGGAAAAATGTTTCTGTGTTCGGGTCTGAGTGTTTCTATTTATAATATGTTTGTATTTACAAAAAAAAGTATTTATGTAGTATAACATATATGTAAGTCGTATATCAGTCATGTGGTACCTATAACACAAGCTCTGCTTACTTTGGGACCAAAAAATCTTGTATTATTATATTTTTTTTATTATACTTTTATACAAACATTATAAATTTGGAAATGTTTGTATATCTGTAGGTCCCCTCACTGTGCCTCATCCACTGTGCCCTCTGCTATGCCCGCTGCTCAGAGAGACACGTGGAGAGACACGAGGGCGAAGCAGCGAACCGGAATCCCGCAATGAAACTGACCCATACAGCCGACTCGTGGAACAACGGGCAGGACGACGCAACACTCCCTCCTTGTCGGGTTATTGGCCACCGTACGATAACATATACTACTTCTTATTATTATAAATATATACGGGTATTTATCGCGTTTATTTACCTATTTTTCCCGACGTTTCGACAGGATTACACTCTGTCGTGGTCACGGGATGACTGGAGTACTGGAGCTACCGCCTCTGCGAAGCGGGGGCAGCATTTTTTGCAACTACCATCACTTGTTTTTCCGAAATAGAAATGTCCATCTGCACACTCGGACGACACACAACACTAACCGTGTCCATGACGCATTGAAAAACCGGTCTACGATGAGTACACCTAGCTATAACTGGATTCCATGAGGCAGAGAGTCTGAAACCGTCTTCACGATTGAAATAAGGATATTTCTTAATTTCAATCGCTTCCCGAACCATTATCTTGTAGGAATGCCTTTCATTACATATAACTTTAGGTTTATGTAATTCAATCCAGTGTTAGTGTTGTGTGTCGTCCGAGTGTGCAGATGGACATTTCTATTTCGGAAAAACAAGTGAGGGTAGTTGCAAAAAAGGCTGCCCCCAATTCGCAGAAGTGGTAGCTCCAGTACTCCAGTCATCCCGTGACCACGACGAGTGTAAACCTGTCGAAACGTCGGAAATAATAGGTAAATAAACGCGATAAATACCAGTATATATTTATAATAATGTGTTCTGATCGCGTAAGATTAAAAAACTTTACTACTTCTTATATCCCACACGTTCGAATCTGCGAACAGAAGTTATTACTTATATACTTTTTAATAGATACATGAACATAGAACAAACATCTATGCTCCTCACACAAATGTTTATAGGTAGGAAGCCGACAACCTCTAAATACAATACTATTAACAACTGCACTGTGTGTCCAGTTCATATATGATAAAGAGATTACAAACCGGTATCGGTAAACCGGCAACTGGCTATTGGTGTAAATACAGTCTTACGCAATATCAAGTATAATGTGATATCTCCTACTGGGAAATGTGTTACCAGTCATATGGGTGCGATCTCGATTCAATAACGTTATACCAGTTTCGTTATTGCTTTGGTAATTTTTATCTGTTCTTTTCTGATCTATGTCTGATCGATTGGATAAAGTGTGGTTGTAAGAAAAATATAACAATATAACAAAATCATATAAGTCATTGACGACCTCTGCCGCGCAGTGGGCTAAGGTCTGGCTGAGATGCAGAAGGTTGTGGGTTCGATTCCCGCCACGCGACAATGTTTGTATGATCTGCAAGTATTTGTCTCCTGGTCTGGGTATTTTTATATATGTATAAACAAAAAAAAAATATTGGGACCAAATGATGCTATGTGAAATGTGCGGGATTAATATTATTATTTTGTTAATATATCTATGTAAATGTGCACATTGCAAATGAAGACAACGTCGTGACGAAACCAGCCACCATAGAATCAAAAGTTGAAAAGTGTGTCATTGGTCAGTTTTCCTAAAAACTGCAATGTCTTCCAACCTGTATCAAACACAGTACTGTAAAAAATAATGCATGTATTATTTAATAAACTTTCGCTATAAGAATCAGTTATATCTCTCAGGTATTTCTCTCGTATTACCTTCAAATTTATTCCAGATGTTTCGGTTATGTTGCATTATTTGTTGGGGCTTTATTACAACAAAACCGAAGCGTCGGGAATAAATTTAAAGTGAAATACGTGAAAAATTCTCTTTAACTCTGTGGCGCCGTGGGCCAAGGGCCGGAGTAGACGCAACAGGTTGCGGGATCGATTCCCGCTTCGGGACAAATGTTTGTATGATCTGCAAGTATTTGTCTCAGGTCTGGGTGTTTCTATGTATAACAAGTAAGTATTTACAAAAAAAATGTATTTATGTCGTATAACAGTCATGTGGTACCCATAACACAAGCTCTGCTTACTTTGGGGACAGATGATGTTATGTGAAATATCTGGCATTATTTATTAGTATATTATTATTATTTACTACTACAATAAAATGATGCGTTATGTCAAATATAAGGAGCAGCACGCAGCCCTTTCATAAAGCACTGATCTTACTAACAAAAGACTACCTTCAACAAAGAGGCTCTAAACATGCATTTACATTTAAATTTCACACGGTTTGCTCCTTTATAATTGACTGAATGCGTAAGTCAATATCTATGTTTTAACTACATTAATTGTAAGTCACAACCTCAAGGATTCTCTTCAAAGACACATTTTTATTTGTAATTGATTTCGTTTTTAGAGTTAGGTTTATATATTAAGTTTTCTGATTTTACAGTATAACCTATGTCTACCTTGTTTACGTTATATAACTATGCAATTGTTTTCAATATTATTATAAATAAGTAAGTGATTATTTTAGATCCAATATATATATAGTCTTCTCACCTGAGACACAGGATTACCGAGTTCAGGCTCGTGTTAAGCATCCACCTTTGTCTAATTAAGATTTTATTTTGTTATAATAATAATTATTATTGCTCTATTTGAATATTGAAATAAATATTTTATTATTATATCATTATAATGTTTGAAGGTGCTTTTGACTTCCCCCTTTCTTTTATACATCACTTAGGTAACTAAATATGAGCAGGTGTCTTTCAAGCTTGAGAATTATATTTGTAACTGTTTGTTTTGTTACAAATAAGTTAGCAGATGGTTTTGAGAATTTCATTATCCAAGTAATATGAAAACATGATTTTCATGTTGTACACATGATTGACCAAAATGTTGTTGAACTTGGTAGAGAATTTTCTGAATTTTAATACCTACCTACATAATATTTATACATGAAAAATAATAGAATAGTCCTGGAGGTGGGCGATGAGACTGCTTCACAGTTTATAACTTTTGTAGTTTCATCGTTTCACTTGTAATTTTTGTTCCTTTCTGTACTTTGTTCTGAAAAAACAAATTTTAATATTTTTTTTAGTCAATAAAATAGTGGCAGACATTTCACACATCATCATCTGGCCTCCAAAGTAAGCAGATGTAGATTTTTTTATATACATTGTGCGGGCGTATGTATATATTATACATAGATATACCCAGATCCGAGACAAATACTTGCATAACATACAAACATTTGTCACGCGTCGGGGAACCTTCTGCATCTCAACCGGACCTTGGCCTACTGCACCACAGCGGTCGTCATACAATAGATTTTTACCTCAGCCTATATGAAGTCCACTGCTGAACATAGGCCTCCCCAATAGATTTCCAGGAAGAACGATTTTGAGCCCTCTCTATCCACTGACTTCCTGCGATCTTTACAATGTCGTCATTCCATCGGGTGGGGGGTCGTCCTATGCTTCGTTTTCTCGACAAAGATGTCAGCAGACGAATCCAACTCGGATGGGCAGCGTTCGGGAAATTACGGCACATCTTCTCGTCACAGATACTGCAGAGCCTCAAGACGAAAGTCTACAATCGGTGCGAGTTGCCAGTGATGACATATGAAACTGAAACTTGGTCGCTAACTATTGGCCTCATACACAAGCTCAGAGTCACGCAACGTGCTATGGTAAGAGCTATGTTGGGTGTTTCACTACGTAATAAAATCCGCAACGAGGATATCCGTAGAAGAACCAAAGTGAGCGACATAGTACTCAAAATTTGCAAGTTGAAGTGGCAATGGGCAAGCCATATAGCTCGCAGAACCGAATGTTAATACCCATTGAATATTAAAACAAAATATAACACTGGTATATAAAAATGCTTGACGCGATGTAAACATTTATTTTTTAAATTTACATTTTACTTTTGCACTAGAGAACTAGACAGTAATTCGGATACTTGATTCCGCCTCAGCTTTATGCTTTCTTTATAGTCGTGTGGTTGCATACCAAACTACTGTTTTAGTACTAAACACTACGATGAGAACTACAAGACATACATTTTTAATTTTAAGCAAGTTTAATAGGTAGTTCTAAAAAGTTCGAGACATAAAAGCACGAAGAGCTTTTGAGGCGCACTTTAATCCTTTCACCACCGAACAGAACAGAACAGTTCAGTCACTAGTTCGTCATAACTAGAGTTGACGAGTTAGCGCCACCGTGGACAGTTTTTGTTG
The DNA here is from genome assembly GCA_948098915.1 of Lampropteryx suffumata. Lineage (NCBI taxonomy): Eukaryota > Metazoa > Arthropoda > Insecta > Lepidoptera > Geometridae > Lampropteryx > Lampropteryx suffumata. Next base: position 12,915,165 of record OX402557.1, on the reverse strand, counting down.
CCGACACGGCACACTATCAAAGGGAACCGTAGTTGCTGTGTCCTGTAGCGGTGATCGAACATAGTTGCCCGTAGACGACTTCGTATTTTAGAAAACTTTAGCTAGACCGGCTAAACAACTGAATCTTCAGCAATGCCTCCAGTATCTTGGAGACGCAACCCTCTGGTAGCGATCTTGGCTGAGATATTCATAGTTTTTGACGGTTCTTAGATAGTTCAGCTTTTCTATATGTATTTTAAATGTATGTTCATTTAAAATACTATTAATTTTATTAATCTCGTTTTCAAAATTATTTCACGGCGTCTGGTAGATACATACCTACGTTGCGTGACCATACAGCTGGCTCCTATCTGGCTCAGCATTAGCTCAGTATTAGCATTACCATTCAACATGCCCTAGTGTCATGGAAACACTGCCCTCTGGCAGTGATCTGGATCAGTTGAGCTATCTGTAGATTGTTTTAAACGATCGTTAGATATCTCAACTGTTTCACATTATTTCTGTAAATAAATGTATTTCTAAAATGTGAAAATGTATTAATTCATTACATATCTGTAAAAATAACTCTAGAAAGGTTATACAAAAAGAATATCTTATTTACTTACCCACAAAGATATAAATAAAACCCAAGGTAGGCAATTATCATAAGTACTGATAATATTAATATTTTGTTATAATTTTTTCGAGACGTTGGACTCTGTCACTCTTCTCATTCATTAAACCGACATGAACATTATGATCTAGGTATTTAATTACTACTTTGTAAAATGAATCATCATCGTTCCCATGAACTTCTTAGAAATCCATTAGTATTTTAGCTCTGAATCTAATATAAAATGAGGTGAAATAATTAGATTTTTTGTTTCTATAAAAAGCTACATCATCAGTTAGTAATATGGGCTGTATTTATTTAAAAAGAAATATAAATCTTAAGAAAAATTCAAATAATGTAACCCAAGGTTTAATAAAATAAAACTATTGATGGTACATAATATATATATTTTTTAATTAAATAATTATTGCTGGGCATTGCACACAACACCATCTAGCTCCAAACTAAGCATAGCTTGAATTATGGTGACAAGATGACTGATAGAATACTTATATATTTTTAAATACATACTTATGATATTTAATAACACCGAGACACAGAACAAACACCTATGTGCTTCAAACAAATGTTTTTCCTGGGAGGGAATCGAACCCTCAACCTACAAGGCGGAAGGCAGAGCTACTACCAACTGAGCTGACAAGCCAGTCATATACACAACATGCTTCTACTACTCATCCTAACTAACAATATATAGTAAAAATAATGACCTATTTTTCAAATTAGTTAGGCAAAACATGGATTGAATGGAAATACATTTTGAAAGTCAAGTCAAGTCAAAAGATACTTTATTCAGTACAATCACAAGGATTACTTTGAAACGTCTTAGGTGAATTTAGGTGCCAATTCATCCTAACCGAAGCCCGAGAAGAATTGGCAAGAAACTCTTCTTGGTCCTAGCGCTTTTTTATACGATCCATCTTATAACTACCTTAACTATGAAAAACCAATACAAGAGAGTTTATACATTTCAAGTGTGTCGGTTAACTGTCTGACGGCAAAGCGACATGAGGCCATGCATTTTTATCAATAATATAGTCATCTATATTATAATAAGCTTTCTTCAAAAGACAACATTTTATGTATGCTTTAAATTTCTTAATAGATAGTTTAGTAGCATTTCAGGAAGCTTATTATATTACGGACTTATTTACTTTTTCTAGTCGAAACCTAGGGATGTAAAATTTATGTCTATAATGATATTAATCCTTATCTAATTAATTACTTCCATAATCAAGGTTTATCATTTCTCTTCCAAAACTTTCGTGAGTTGTATGTTCGCACTGAACTCGAGCGGCAACGGCTCGAGATTCTTTAGGTGAATCGAAACAGTGTCGGTGCCTCCATCGACAAAATAATACGTAAAATGTAAGATTGTTTATATACATGTCATATAATGACAACTTTAAATTGCACCCTGCTAAGCCGTGGCAGGTTGTTAGTATTATAAAAAACTAGTTGCTGCCCGTGGCTTCGTACGCGTCAAACTACATAAAAATGGCCTTAAAATGGTTTAGGCGTAAAAACGTAACAGACAGACAGAGCTACTTTCGTATTTATAATATTATATAGTAGGGATGTTAATAAATAAATGTTGGTGTACACATGACTATCTATCTAGCCTAAAATATTAAGAAAATAATATTAATGAAATTACGTGGTTTTTATTGTCATGTGTTTTTTTTCAGGTGTTTCTTTTCAGGTGTCTTTTTTAAGGTTCTGAAGTCCACAAGGAACCCTTAAAGGTTTGATAATGTGGTCTGTCTGTCTATCTTCCTGTTTGTCTGTCTGTCCGCCCTTAATTTGAGCTCTTGCCCGTAGACTATTAATTTTATCGTGAAGATATTTTGTACGGTAATTATTTTTAGTGTTTTTGAGTGGTGTAAATTATAAGGACCTCCCTTACATGTAAAGTATTGTTGTTTTTTTTTAGTAAAAGCTCTATATTAGGTAAATTCTTTAATTCTTAAATATAATTAAATTCGAACCCACGACCTTAGGATCGGAAAGAGGGGCCTCCGCTACGAGACTACCAGTGATTTTTTGTGTAGGTACACTGCACAACAATTATTATATTACTATCATACTGGTTAGTAGAAAAAACATCAAAATCATGAACCTCATACAATTATAATACTTTTTACTCCAGTAAGTACCTACACTCTTCAATGCGTAATCACTAAATATTCGTAAATAAAGACGCGTTAACAATCCCTCTAACACTGGTTGCCAACATGGTTATTTCAGTTGAAAGAGAATCGTTAAATTTATTTCCAAGGTTATATTTAATTGTTCTGAAGAGCTAGAGTTTTCAAGCAAAAAGCCGGTAAACTCTAAGGCAAAATTAGTTAAATACACATTCTTAGAAGTTATATATGAATACTTAATAAGATTTCTTAGGTAATAATAAATCTATTAACAATAGGACAAGCAGACGCACCGCTCAATATCATCCATACCTTGTCAGTCTATCACCCTTACGAACAAAGCGCTTTGCTTCTACATTTATAATGCGTACTGTCAAGGATTGGAATGCTTTGCCGTCGTCTGTCTTTCCTAAAAACTACATTTGGGTCTCTTCAAGTCAAGAGGTATCTTCTAGACCTGCGCGCCCTGTCATCAGCTACATCGTCAGATGAGGCTCCAATATGGAAAGGGGCGCGCTGCGCGTCCCTCTTGCGCGCCGGTAATCGGAAGCGCAAAACCCCGGGAAAGCCAACGCTAACGCCAAGATGGCAGCGTACTGTTGCAGAACGCAACGAGACCCACTGACTCAGGGGCAGACGCCCCTACGAGTTGAAGCCAGGGTAATGACAAAGATGTCGAGGCCCTTAGCTAAGCCCAAGATGGGAAGGTTTAGACGATTAGAGTAGTGGATAGTTCTTCGGCGAGAGTTTAAGAATTAACGGTTAATATTGGTTAATGTAAATAAATATTTAATGGAGGACAATTCTCACAACACAATCTAGCCCCAAACTAAGCATAACTTGTATTATGGTGACCAGATGACTGATAGAATACTTATATATTTTTAAATCCTCATGAACCTTTATAACACCCAGGCACGGAACAAATACTTATGTTCATCACACAATGATTATCCAGAGAAGGGAATCGAACCTTCAATCTACATTGCTGAAGGCAGAGCTACCAACTAAGCTGACAGGCCATTTAAATTGTAGTAATTGGTAGACAAGTCTATTTACTAAATACTTCAAATTTGAAGATAAGTAGTTAACGGAAATAGTACGTCATTATAACAAATTAACTACTTACTGTTATTAACAAAAACACTGGGCAAAACAGTCTCCAGAAACCTTTAAATGACCGGCTATCAGAACAACTCTACGCAATCTTCCTTTCATAGTTCAAACTAGACATTAACAACTTTACAAGAGGAAAAATAAAGTCCAAAATACTCTGCCAAAAGTTTCGCAATATTAGTCTGAGGTCATACCACTTCTAATGTGATTTAAATAGGTCGGACTACAAAAGGATTAGTCAATGGATAGGTTCTTTGAAGAGCATCATAAAAAACGTAAATGATTGGTTTAGATTGTTTGTTCAAAAGTATTGGTTTACAAAACCATGACGGTGATCCCTTTTTGTGGTTGTATTAATAACTATAGGTAAAATATGTTCTACCTAATATCATGTCAAGGTTCTTGGAATCATATAGGATTTATAGACGAGTTAAGTACCTATATTTTTAAAGTGATAACTTATTATGGGAGGGTAAACCGCTTCGTTACGTAACGCATTACGGCGCCAGTCTATCTTGTCTTCCCGCATACGGCACGGCACGCATACGGCAGCGGTAGGCAGGCTCCTTCTCTATCACTCTAACCCACAGCGCTATTTATTTATTTATTTAACGCACAAAACACATTACAATCACAAAAAAACTAAATCTAACAATATTATAGGTTTTGAACTGGATTGAAACGTAAACACTTGCGCGTACGGCTAAATTAGGTAACAACAAGTAGGTATACTCGCCTGAGTATAATTAAACAGAGAAGGTAATGAGGTTAAACAAGGACTAAATAAAAATGAGCAAAAAAGGTAGTAAGTAGTAAAGAAAAAGTGACATAAAAGCAAATTAATAATAATATTAGGTTGGGGAAAAAGTGTTTTCGCATTATAGTATGTATGAACTTGTAATAAAATTTCTTTGGCTATACTATTTGTATCTGGCTGGTTTTGGTATCATTAAAAGTTTAAATTTTAAAGAACATAATTCCAAATTCAAATTAGGGAAATGTGTGATTTTTTAATATTTATTCTATTCTATTCTATTCTATTCTATTTTATTTGTTTTTCGTACTGTCAAGATGTGTGACTGTGAATCTAATGAAGAAATTCGATACATTTAAAAATTTTACTACAAAAAAATTAAAAATGCAACGCAAGCCTCGAAAAAAATTTGCAATGTTTATGGACCTAGTGCAGTGTCTGTGAGAGTAGCACAAATTTGGTTTAAGTGTTTTCAATCCGGAAATTTTGATGTCAAAGATGCACGTCGCTCTGGTCGCCCTATTACGGATAAAATGGATGCCATTTTTGAAAAAGTGGCGCAAGATCGGCATATCAGTAGTTATGACGTAGCTAAAGAACTGGGAATTGACAAAAAGTTTTCGCGCATTTGAAAAAAACTGGGTACACAAAAAAGCTCGATATTTGGGTACCTCACGAGCTCACTGAAAGAAACCTAATGAAGCGTGTACTCATTTGTGATTCTTTGTTACGTGGTAATGAAACCGAACCATTTTGACGGGATTATCGATTCTGAACTCTACTGCGAACAACTGATGATATTAAAGCAAGAAGTTGAGAGAAAGCGGCTGGAATTAATCAACAGAAGGGGTGTGGTTTTCCATCATGATAACGCTAGACCTCATACATCTTTAGCCTCAGCAAAAATTAGGAGAGTTTGGCTAGGAGGTGTTAATGCATCCGCCGTATAGTCCTGACCTTGCACCTTCAGATTTCCACCTGTTTCGGTCTCTTCAGAATTCTTTAGGCAGTGTCAGGTTAACATCACGAGAGGACTGCCAAAACCACTTGTCACGGTATTTTGATCAGAAGTCCCAAAATTTCTATTGCAATGGGATCATGTCCCTACCTACAAGATGGCAAAAACTTATCGAACAAAATGGTACCTACATACTTTAGTTAAATGTAAATAAACTTTATTAAAAAATAATTAGAATTTTCTTAAAAAATGCGAAGAAACTTTTTCCCCAACCTATTACAATAAAACAAAAAACATGAGAAATATAAATATAAAATAGATACCTACACCAAAATTATGTTATACCTAGTGAGTGATAGGTAATGGTAGGCAGGCAATTAGGTGTTCAACCCAATTGCTTACCCACCTCCAGAGGAATGTCGTTAACATAGAAGATATCTTTCAAACTGCTTATAAATTGGCTCAATTTAGGCAAAAATATATCAAGTTTGGTATTACTTTTTGCCAGATCGTTGTACTGGCGAGCCATTCTAGTTAAAGGATTATAATAAGATATGTTATTTTTATAGGTTTGCAACGAAAAAAGATTAGATTAGTTTAAGTTATCACTTCTGTCGGGCGTACCGAGACGCACACGTTTTTTTTGATATGACTGTTTTGTTGATTGTACTTGCGGAGCTAGAATTATGTTTTTGATTTGTATTATATTTTGTAGACCGTTAAAATATTTAATAATTAATTAATGCTGAACGAATATTATACACATCATTATCCTTAAGTAAGAAGAGCTTGTTATCGAAACCAGATGACTTAGATACATGTTTAAAATTTGTAAAAACATACATATTATACATGGAAAAACCCCCAGATCCGAGACAATAATTTGCAAATACAAACGTTTGTCCCGCGGGGGAAACCAAATCGGCAACCTGCGTCTCTACTAGCCGCAAAAGTCATAAAAATGCAATGGATGCGAATGAGTTAACAAAGTATTTAGTATTCAGTCCGTCACTATTCTGTATGTTCGCCCCTAATCATATCTCTAGCTCACAGCCTACTTAGTTTTACCGCAAAATGCTAGCTTTGTTTGCAAAGTAATGAAATAAACACATTAATAAACAATATTTTAATGATACCTTCGCTATGTAAAGTCTGGTTGTTTTTTTTTACATGCCTCGTCATGTTACACATCGTTGGATTCTTTCAAAGATATAAATAAATAAATAATCCCGGACATTTCACACACCATCATCTGGCCTCAAAGTAAGCAGAGCTTGTGTTATGGGTTCCAACATGACTAATATACTACTTATATACTTTTTTTCTTTTTTGTTCTTTAAAAACATACATATTATACATAGAAACATCCAGACTTGAGACAAATACTTGCTGATCATACTAACATTTGTCCCGCGGCGGGAATCGAACCCGCAACCGTCTGCGTCTCAGCCGAACCTTAGCCCACTGCACCACAGGGGTCGTCGTAAGGTTGAATAGTTTTTGGTACAGATATTTGCTTGATAAATTTTAAGCTTTGAAGTATTCAATGTTTTTTGTTGTTTTTAAATCAATTTAAAAATTAATGTTTTAAATTGTACCTCTTAAGCTGAAATTATAAGTAAAACCAGCGACCCGCCCTGGCTTCGCACGGGTGCAATGCTTATACTAAATATACTACAGAATGTCTAATTTGATTAGAAACCTCTAAAATTATCAGTGTTTCTCTACTATATTATGCATGTATTATACATATAAAACCTTTCTCTTGAATCACTATAAAAAAAACCGCATCAAAATCCGTTGCGTAGTTCTAAAGATCTAAGCATACTTAGGGACAGAGAGACACCGGGAAGCAACTTCGTTTTAAGCTATGTAGTGATAATTACAGCTATTAAAGCTATACAAGATTATAAGTTACAATCTGCCAAGTATACCTTAAAAACATGTATGTAAGTTCGATACTTAGTTAATTTAGTTTGTTAACAATATGGTGTTGAATTTACAATATGGTGTTTGGTTTAGAAATTACACCTCTAGTCAATCTTATCTATACCGACATCGCAATCCTTCACCGTGGTTACATGCGTTTGACGAATATATTTGTAAATCAAATATTTACGCTATTATTTTGTAAGAGATTAAAGCATATTCATAAACATGACTGGCCTTTGAGCTCGGTAGTAGCTCTACCTTCTGTGCTGTAGGTTGAGGGTTCGATTCCTGCCCAGAACGAACCTTTGTGTTATGAACATGCGAGTGCGAACATGCGAGCGGGTTGTTGTGTGTCTGGGTGTTATAAATTATCAAAAGTGTATTTTTTTAAAATACCAATTATTCACAAATTGAATAACTGAAATCTATTAACAGAATAATTTACAATTACTTATAGATAAAAAACAGAATTCATTTCATTGATCGCTAGTAAAGTGCTCAAAAGGCTGGCAACGTTACCTCGTTAAACAGACATACTAATCCTTTGTCCGAGGAGAGTATCATAAATGTATATTTAAAATGATATAAGTTGCTATCAGTCATCTAGTCACCATAATATAAGCTATGATTAGTTTGGGGTTGGATGGTGTTGTGTGTATTGCCCACCAATATTTATATATTTATTTATTTATATACAATTCGCTTAATCTAGAATGACATTGACAGGACAAAAAAGAACCTAAAAGATAATATTCCGAGTTATGAAAACGAACTTATAAAAAAATATTAAATTTCTAAACTCGATTACAAAATGTGAGTACCTACCTTATTGTTGTATGAGATACTGGATTTAAAATAGGCTACGTTCAGAAATTGAGTTACTAAGTAAAGGTTTTAGTATAAACATTATTTCACAAGAAACCAAGAATCTTATCTCACGGTCCACACTGCACACGAGCTCTTAAGCAATATACTACAAACACGCCGAAAAAAACACTCCTAATAATTAGGTTCACAAGCAATAAACGCCCAGATAAAACAAATTACTATAACTTGTAGCAAAAACAAAACGTCATAGAATAAAACTTACCAGATGTAAAAGGACATCTGCATCTCCCGAATTTAATGTTCCCCAAGGCAATACACTATCCAGCAAACATTCTAAAATTAAGGCAAATCGCTCAGTCGATACGTTAACGGAAATAGAAGACACATGATCCCGCGGGAAGTAAAAAAAGCTTAAAGGAGAAACACATGACCTCATTTGTCGCAACCGAGAATTATTTATTACGTTTGATACACCACCGGGTTCTTTGTCTCTGAATCGTGTTGTGATTTCTCCAAATGGTTTGAAGTGACAAGTCTATAGGTAGATTTATTTTATTTAAAGCAATTTATTCTGCAAATAACATGTACTAATTTCTAACCCCTTCTGAATGCTTTGTTGATGTTTTTCTAATTTATATTGAATGTTTTAGTTCTTTTTCTTTTTTAATACAAAAATATTAGATTTTCTGTTACATATAACTTAAATACTCGTAAATGTTTCTATTGTTCATTTATTTTTGCTCAAACAACTTTGATTTGATTGATATTTTTTTTATATGAACCAACACCAGTGCAATGGTTTGAAAGTTGAATCATTTCCAATACTCAACACAGCTCTTCTCTAAACTAATTTTTCTTTAATGGTAATTTGAAAATGACCCTTATAAGCTTCAACATTACGGTTCATGGGTATTTCTGAAGGTGTAAAGTAGTTTTTGTGAATTTTGTATGCGTCCGCCAGATGTATGTATACGTGTAAGTGGCGACTAATGAGTTTCTGGCGACGATGTAAACATTCATCGGGACACTGTCAAAATCATCACAAGGGTGCTCGAAAAAAATTAAAAGAGATTTGTTAACTTCTAGAAGAATAATGTTATGCATTAGTTGATTTGCTTTCACGCACTAAAAGCAGAAACATGCAAATAATAATAATAAAATTTCATATTTTTTTACGGAAATAATTACTTACCAAAATGTACAGAATAATATAAATAAATAATACTATACATTTCACACATAATCATTTAGCCCCAAAAGTAAGCAGAGCTTGTGTTACCAAGCTCTGTATATTAGGTACCACTACCACATCACTAATATACTGCTTATATCCTTTTTTTTGTAAATAGATACATATTATACATAGAATCACCCAGAGAGTGTTTCTATTTATCCTGAGATGGAAATCGAACCCGCTATCTTCTGCGTCTCAGCCATACCACTGCACCACAGAGATCGTCAATATAAAATATACAATAATATAAAATACATAATGAAACAGTTGAGCTATCTAAGGGTGGTTAAAACTATTTATAAATAGCTGAACTGGTCCAGATCAAAGCCTATAATAAATATTTGTTGACAATGCACACAATACCATCTGACCCAAAAATAAACATAACTTGTATTATGATGACAATATGACTGATAATACTTTGATATTTTTAAATACATACTTACAATACTTTATAACACCCAGACACAGATCAAACACCTATACTCATCACACAAATGTTTGTACTGGGAGGGAAGCGAACCCTCAACCTATAGTGTAGAAGGTAGAGCTACTACCAACTGAGCTGACAAGCTAGTCTTAATAATAATAATAATAAGATAACATTATGTAAATAAGTACATAGTAAAATAGGTTATATTTATATAGCCATTTAATAAAAACATGAACATTGAACAAACAGTACAAGTACTTAGGTACATTTCTAATATGTCTGCGACAAAATACTAAGAAGGCCTAAATACACCAAATGAAAATAAATAAATCCGAAACACAATTTGCTATACAATTTATTATAGAAGCCAAACGGCGTCGAACAAAAGAAACTGTAACCTGATACAAGTCTCTGTAAATGTTTACGAACGCTTTATATTTGGCGAAATCAAACAAGATTTGAGTGGCGTTCCACAAAAATTCAAGCTGAAGGCAGTAGCGAAATTCAATGTAAACAATAGTACTTACAATGTCGAAGCGAGATTATTGAAGAATTTGTTTTAAGCCACTTGAGGCACTTGTAAATATTTGGTAAGCTTTCCTGCGCAGCGTTTCACCTGCCAGTGATGTTAAGGTTAATGTTATTTATTTTGCTAGAAAACTGAGATGCTATTCTGTTTGACTAGGCTTGCTTGTCTAGTTTATTTAGCCATTTGTTCGCTGCTCAATTTTGTTAGTGTCTCTTTGTATACAAAATTCCTTTAACAATTTTACCGTGTACCATGCTATTACATATTCATACAAAATAATGAGACACATTCATCGTATTTTTAAAATCGAGCTTAATATTATCATGTCATAAGAATTCATTGTTCCAGATATCCTGCTACCACGTGTTATCAATCAGCGGCTCCACACTCCACACGCTTTATGAGAAACAAACAGACAGTCAGTCGTAAACCTGATGAGATGATTGGAACCACGTTCGGATTCAGCCGTGCGTTTGCTTTTAATTAGAGAAACTTTAGTCGGGAGGAAATAGAAGCTGTGTTGAATAATATTTCTGATGCTGTAAATCATAGTCTATTACTGGCTATATAATGACTAAGGAACTAAATATACAAAAACAGTGCGATCACTAACACATTTGAAAACGTTAAGCCTTCAAAAATCTTTACCGGTAAGAGAAATGAGATCAAAAAAATCTTGTTTGGATACGTAACGAATCAGTTACGGCAAGCCTTTTGCAAAATAAAAAGAATAAAGTTATTTCGAAATTCAAGCTCAATTACTCGTTTTCCGCGATACCGGAGATAAACAACAGGTTCTCCACGCATGTCAGCCGCCTGAATTATACTGTCAGTAATAAGTCGTTCTCCCGCTACGGTTGCTATATTATTACCGTCAAAACATTGATATAACACAACGCTGCTTTCCGTGGACGTCTTAAACCGCACGTAGCAATCATCATTACGAATCAATCGTCAAAAGGCAGATGTGTAACTGTTACACTTCATCAGTTGGAACTCTTTTTATTTACAAAACGGCTTAAAATTTAATATAGCTACAGGATTCTGGTGTTTATGGAGTTGGAATAGAGGTGGGGTTACAGTGTTGTAGGATCGATAGTGGATGGAACACGCAAAGGGTTGAGTGCAAGCGGTTATATTGTCGTCATCGCATGGATCCCTATATTTAGAATGTCACTTAATAGCGTACAATTTTGCAGGCAATACCTACCATCGATTGTGTTGGTGCATTCAAAGTAAAATGCTCGACGGAACGGAAAATTTGTCGCACCATTATTCGCACTGGCGCTTCGGACGATTAACTTCGGTTCAACCCGTGAGTTTTAGAACGTTATGCTGTAAAACTGGTTTACGCTCGCACGGTATCCTATTTCACTAGTTTTGTCAGATTTTTTTGCCAAAGAACAAAGAAATGGCGTATTAATCTAAATGAAACAAAATCAGTTCATATAAATTTTACAAATATGAAAGAAAAGTACTCTCCAATATACATAAACAATAAGGTTATACCTTACGAAAATACAGCAAAGTATTTAGGAATGACTCTTGACGCAAAGCTGCGCTGGAAAGCACACGTCAAGAAGAAAATATTTGATCTAGAAATACGCTTAAAAAAGATGTACTGGCTGCTTGGACGAAACTCCGCTCTGTCAGTACACAATAAGTTATTATTGTACAAGCAAGTCCTGATGCCAATATGGACCTATGGCATACAGCTGTGGGGCTGTACCAAAATGAGCAATATCCGTATAATCCAAGGATTCCAAAATAAAGTTCTAAGGGAAATAGTGAATGCCCCCTGGTACATAAGAAATGACGATCTCCATAGAGACCTCAGAATAGAGTTCGTTGATACGGTGATACAAAAGTATGCAGAAGCTCACGAACATAGGCTTCATCACCATGTAAACGTCGAGGCAATCCAGCTCCTTGACATCACGGACATTGTAAGAAGGCTCAAACGGAAAAAACCATTTGAGTTAGTCTAGTTTAACAATAGTGAAGTGATAAGTTACTATATAAAACACAAGAAAAAAAGTGTCTTCCCCTTAACTAGACACTGTAAGAAAAGTGCTAATGGACACACTCTTAGGTATAATTTATTTTATAAAACTATGTCAAAGCAAAATTACTCATTAGCTTAATTGGCTAGGTTGTAATATTATTTAGAGTATGATAAATATTGTGCACTAAAATAACAATAAAAAAAAAAAAAAAAAAAAGATTTTTTTGCCAAAATTTGATCGAAAATAAAGAAAACGTTTACATTACAATAATATGCGTTAACGTTTTTAAGAAGTCTTTCAATGTTTGATCTTTTGTATCTATTGCAACGCTGTATCTAAATTTTGTGTTTTAAACAATTACCGCACATTTCAAAAGTACAAAACTGCCTTCAAAGTGTTCGAATAAAGCAATTTGTCATCCGCGATAACGCTGTTTGAAAACATTAAGTCGGCGAATAAAATAATCGCTTCGAACAAGATTTCTGTCTCGACTCCTGAATTCGATTTGCTCTTGCTGGATTGTAAGTTAATACCCTGGCGCCGCACTGCCAAGCCTTTGTTTATATCTAAACCGTCGTTAGATATGACAAAAATTTTACAAGAGTCCTATTTTTATTGTTTTGAATTGTCTTGAAGATGAAGAGAGATATTTTCTTTAAATTTTTAGATCTTTGTGGTATCTTAGATAACTCAATTGTTTTGACTACTTATTTGATTTTGATCTCTATTGTGATTATTTAAAGAAGACGGGTTGGTTTTATTAAACATACTATAAGTAACTTAGAAATTTTGTAATCTGAAATAAGTCCATCGCAAAATCCAAAAGCATAATTATAGGAATTTTTCTAATAGCAAAATCTTATTTTTAAAGCCGAGTATATTCGTATATGGTCAGTTAAATACATGAAAAGATTACGCAAAAATACTATGTAACTGTTTTTTACTTTTTTTACCCTTACAGACAATAGCAGACTTAAGTCCATCTTCGTTGCAAGACTCCCGGTATTTATTCCCAAAACGACGTAAAGCAGATAAGCCTCCAGAAAAAATCCCTTTTGGATTTATCCGTAATCCCTCTGTTTCTGCTTTTATTGTTTCCCGTACAATAATGAATTAGACTTTTGTGTTCATATTATTTGCTTAGGGTCACTCTGTTGTGTTTGGAGCGGTGCATATCCCATCAGGGGTAAGGTTAGGTAAATCTATGGTAGGCGTTTTACAAAGGGGTTTCTAGATTTATTGTTCTTTGTTTTGCGTCTGTTATTTTGATTTCGAACATGTTTTTCCTGTATAGAATGATTCAGCAAGTAAATCTCTGTTGTAATTTATGTTTAAGGGGCATGTAAGAGAAAAATAATATGACAGCCACCCGGTATATGAAACAGAATTGTGTATTTTATGTCTAGTATAGTGCCTGACAAGATTCTTTATTTTAAAATGAGGTTACTATTCCGATTTGCAGAAGTAACCGTTAAGCCCTTGAGGAACTGTAAATTGTTTAGTTAGTTTATAGTACCTCTATTTCCCAAGGTTTGCTGGGAGAGAACTCTTTTAAGAGTTAAGCTCGCCTGTGTACATGCCATATAATTTATGTTGTGTTCAATGCGTGTACAATAAAGAATCAATTCTCATTTTTTTGTTTTATCGTCTGTTATGATAGCAGTTATTTTAAAAACTCCATTATCTAACTAGTGTTCATAAGCTTGGAAATATTCAAGGATTCCGTAGTCATTAGTCCAAAATTCCACGAATTTACACAGCTGACACGTCTAATGACGTGAATACGTTTTGGAGCTGTTATGGAATGCAATGTTACGACATCTAGGCCAAGCAAACCAAATTAAGGCGAGCTCATTAGCACAGAGGTGAAGTAAATAAGGTTCACATGCAGTAAAATTGCGCTACGGTTTGGGAAATATCTCTCAGTCCCTCCTAGCTATTATTGAATAGCCTCTACATCATAGCTAGACGACTGAAAAACTAATGTTTGATACTCTTACCTAACAGCTCAGTTGATTTTAGCTCTGCTTTCTGAACTATAAGTGGTGGGTTCGATGTCATCCCAAAAAAACATTTGCATGACAAACGTAGTTGTTTGTTCTGTGTCTTGGTGTTATTAAGTATCACAAGTATGTATTTAAGAGTATATAAGTATTATATATAAGTATTATATCAATGCTTTCATCTGGTTCTCATAGCTATGCTTAGTTTGAGGCTAGATGGTGTTGTGCGGATGGTCCACCGATATATATATTTATTTGTTTTAATTTCTGATAGTTTACAAAGGTACTGGGTACCATTGAGTTTAGGTTTTAGGCCGAAGTCTCAGCTTGCTAGTCAGGATATATTCCGATATTTTGAATTGTGTGAATCGCATCAAAACCACTTCGCGTTTCTGTAGTCTCCAAGTGAGTATGAGTAGTCCGAAATATGACGTCAAACTAAGCAACAGAATGCTAACCGAAAAAATAAAAGAATGCTTGCACATCTAAACGTCTGCACTAAATCTTGCTTCTGATTTTTTATTTTTTAATATTTGTGGACAATGCACACAACATTGCCACCTAGCCCCAAAATAAGCATAGCTTGTACTTTAGGAACTAGATGACTGATCGAATTCTTATATATTTTTAAATTGCTGTGTCGCTCATGATTCTCACCTTATTGTCACCTACCTAAATTATAATATTGGACGTGCTTAATACTCTTATTTCACTTTTTGTAAATTTAGTGTTTATACGAACCTAACCATAGGCTTAGAAACGCTATAAACCAATGATGATAATCATGATAACCAATGAAAAAAATAGATTGACTGGCCTGTCAGCTCAGTTGGTAGAAGCTCTGCCTTCTGCACTGTAGGTGGAGGGTTCGAGTCCTTCTGAGGATAAACTTAGGTGCTTGTTCTGTGTCTGGGTGTTATAAAGTTTCATAAGTACGTATTTAAAAATATATAAGTATTCTATCAGTCATCTAGTCACCATAATACAAGCTATTCTTAGTTTGGGACTAGATGGTGTTGTGTGCATTGTCCAGCAATATTTATTATTATACATATATATCTACCTTAATGCATTAAAACACCTAGACAGAGAACCAACAACTATGTTCATCACACAAGTGTTTGTCCTGGGAAGGAATGGAACCTTTAACCTACAGCGGAAAAAAGAGAGCTACAAACTTAGCTGAGAAGTTGATCTATTAAATTATATTACTAGCATAGTCTGAATTACCCTTAAGATGTGTACTAAGCAAGTGGCTTAGTATTTTCGCAAAGAAACCCACAACAAAGCGTGAATTAACTCGCTTAAAACTGTTTTCCAGTTTATGCCGACGCAGCATTCTCCTTGTTTAATTGTAAGAACGGTCACTCGCGCGAGTCTGATGCGATTATGAGCCATGGTCTTACACTTTGTCCTAGTTTCTCTTAAAAAATATTTAATAGCACTATGCCAACCGTTAATTTACCTAAAGTAGATACTAGGTTTCTTGACTTTTGGTTTGCAACTAATAAAATAAACTACGCGGGTTAGAGCTTGAAAACTAAAATGAAAGTTTGACTTTACGGAGCCTTTATTGTGGTCGTTTTATAACATTGGCTACTTTTAGGAAACTAAGAAAAAAAGTTGATAATAATATTAAGGAAGCACAAACCTGGGTTTAAAACTAAACCCAAAAATAACAACTGAGGAAAATGAATATTAAGTCATTTATATTTAACTAAATTAAGAAAGTCAGAGATAAAAGATCCAGTTAAAAAATCGAGATAGGTCCACTGAACCCACTCTAGTGAAGCCATTTGTAGACCATTATATCTATTTGTACCTATCTAACAATATTTTAGTCTAAGCCATGTCGCGAATCATTACGTGTTTTTACCAAACAGTTATGTCATGTTTAATTTCATGCTTTTGCCAATTATGAAGGTTCTTATATAAGTTGATTATTTGTGACAGATATCGTCGGACATTTTAACTAGCAGGACAACGAAATAATAACACATTTTTAATTGAAGTATGTTTTCCTACACAGGGTTGTGTAGGAAAACAGTCAACATCAAGAATAAGTATTAATGCCAGAAAGATTAAGAAGGTACAAGTGATTTAAATAAAACTGCAGTATAAAATACGATTCTAACTATGAAGTTCATACTTTTTTGTGTCTATCATAAATTTAACTTCTTTATAACATAATTACGTTTATTAAACTGTAAAGAAAACTGACTGCATTGAATGAAATTTGAAAATGAAATAAGTACAAATGTAAATGAATTGTGACCCTCCATCTTTTTTTTTAAAGTCTGTTATCAAGGTTTTATTTTAAGTTTTTTAGTTAGTTTATCATTTTATGAATTTCATGAACACTACTGAAAAGTCACAGTGAAGCTAAACACGAAATTTCGTTCACTTGCATGATATATTTTTTCCAGCTATTTTGTAATAAAAACCAAACTACTGAACCGATATTGATGAAATTTTTATCGGAACAATCGAAAAGTATAACCTTGCACATGAAAAAAATATTTTTCAATCTGGTTTTTAAATGATGGAGTTATGATGAACCAAATTTAAAAGAATATACAAAAAAAAAACAACCGATTTCTTAACCTCCTTTTTTGTAGTCGGTTAAAAATAACATAAAAGTATTTCTATTTTTAATTGTCTTAATTAAATCCAACAACTAAGGACGTGACGAATAAATATTTGGGTTGACATTTTTCTAGCTATTTTGACTTCAAAACCAAATTACCGAACCGATTTTGATGAAATTTTCTGTCGGATTAACTAGAAAGTGTATCTTTTTACATAAAAACTTTTACTTTTTTACACAAAACTTAAAAATTTTTAGTTAGTTATGAGAAAACAAACATAAAAAAACATATGTGCAATTCAGACGTGGTAGAAGTAAATACTTCAAAAATGTTGAGCACAAAGAGAACCACGAATTTAAGAAACACGGTATAATGCTTCCTATCTCATTTTCTCCCACGTTAAATCTTATGAATTCATGTGTTTGTCTCTTTTTACTGTCGCTTTTTCGTTTCATCGACTTTCAAATCACAACGATGTTAAAAAAGTTTTCACTTCAAAAATACAACCTCCTCCTTTTTATAGTCGGTTAAAAACAACATGAAAGTATTAATATTTCTACTAATTTAATTTAATCCGACAACAAAGGGCAAGGGGTATCGTGACGAACCAATAATTGGGTTGAATACTACCGCAACCTTTATCAAAACGAACAACCTATAATATTTATACTTATATTATAAATGCGAAAGTATCTCGGTCTGTCTGTTTGTTACTTTTTCACGGCTAAACGGCTAAGCAGATCTTGATGATATTTGGTAAGAAGATGTATTGCATTCGGAGGAAGAACATAAGCTACTTTTTGTCCCAAAAAAACCACCTTGATAGGGTAAAATAGGGGATGAAAGTTTGTTTGGGCAGCTCATATTTCCTTAAGTTAGGGATCTGAAAATTCATATTTAGGCTTTTGGTAAAATATAAAGAAATATGTGTTTCAACGTTTTTGCAAACTAATTCCCGAAGGAGGCAAAATAGGGATTTCAACTTATGATATGTTCTTTAGAAAAGCATTCCTTTCTAAAATAAAAAAAAGTTCTAAGCATATCTACGTGTACGAAGTCGCGGGTAACAGCTAGTCTTCTATAATATTATAGTGAAAGTAAATTCGGTCTGACTGACAATATCAAGCCATTAAGTATATATCGGTTTTTTTGTGAAGAAATTAAGAGGAGCATTCGTTCAAAAGCTCATCTCATTAGCTCTCTGACGACCTCTGTGGCGCAGTGGCCTAAGATTCGGCTGAGACGCAGAAGGTTGCGGGTTCAATTCCCGCCGCGGGACAAATGTTTGTATGACTTGCAAGTATTTGTCTCGAGTATGTGTTTCTATGTATAATGTATAATATGTAATATAATATAATATTATACTTTGTATAATATGTATGTATTTACAAAAAAATATATAAATGTAGTATATAAGTCATGTAACATAACACAAGCTCAGCTTACTTTGGGGCCAGGTGATGCTGTGTGAAATGTCCGGGATTATTTATTTATATTATTATTAGGTCTCATTTGTGGCTCAGTAGTTCTGTTGAAGTTGACTTACACTGTCATCTATTAGAAACTCATTGTACTTATTGTAGGAAAACATTTAATATACAATAAAAAAATATTGAGGTTAATAATCGAGATAAGGACTATCCTATCCTATCTTTTATGTTTGACCAAATTTCATAAAAAAATGTTTTTCTTCTTCTTCTTTGTTAATGGCATGTGTAACATGATGTCAATTTTGTCAATGCCAAGTGTTTAGATTGTTTGAAGTAAAACGTCACAAAGTCGTATGTTGTCGTTCGTCGTTTGTCATTTTATAAAAATTGGCGTCTTATAAAATAATTATACGGATTATTTTTACTCGAATCAAAATGAGACAAATCTTTCATTCCAATTATTTACACCCGAGTCAATAACTCTAGTTTTATTTACATATTAATACGTGAGGCAAAAACTTTGTACTCCTTCTTACGAAAATTGCGCGGTCGGAGGAGTATGAAATTTTGCACACTTGTAGATTATATAAAGACTAGCGACCCGCTTCGGCTTCACAAGGGTGCAATGCTGATACTAAATATACTAGAGAATGTCTAACGTGATTAGAAACCTGTATAATTATCAGTGTTTCTCTACTATATTTTGCATGTATTATACATATAAACCTTCCTCTTGAATCACTCTATCTATTAAAAAAACCGCATGAAAATCCGTTGTGTAGTTCTAAAGATCTAAGCATACATAGGGACAGACAGACAGCGGGAAGTGACTTTGTTTTATACTATGTAATGTAGGAGTGCAGAATGCATTTTTTAATCAAATCTTATGCTTATTTTTATCATTTATTATTTTAATCATGAATAAACAATACATTAATGTTAATTATGGTCGAGTTTTGACCAATGGGCGACCACTAGTTTCAATAAAATCACCATTTACAAATTAAAACCGAAATAACTCGGAAAAAATAATTAATATAAGAGCACAATATATACTCCGCAAAACGGCCTAGAATAATTCCGCCGCGACAGAAGTCACAGTCGAGTCACTAGTCTTGGATTTAAGGGTATATCGCTATAATTTTGTTGTCAGCTGTTGGCTGCGCATGGTTATTTAATTTAAACTATAGCCCGTCGATTGATTTTGAGAGATAAGTAGTGAGACGGGGTTATTCTATTATAATTTACTCTGTGACGCAGTGTGGGCTGATAGCGCTGCTGATACGCAGAAGGTTCGATTCCCGATCGGGACAAATGTTTGTATAATCTGCAAGTATTTGTTTTGGATCTGGGTGTTTCTTCGTATAATGTATGTATTCCGGATTAATTAATTATTGCCGGACATTTCACACAGCATCCTTTGGCCCCAAACTAAGCAGAGCTTGTGTTATGGGTACCACATGACTAATATATTACTTATATACTTTTTTCTTGATTTTTTTTTAAATACATACATTTTATTCATAGAAACACCCAGACCCAAGACAAATACTTGCAGATACTACAAACATTTCTCCCGCGGCGGGAATCGAACCCGCAACCTTCTGCGTCTCAGTCGGACTATAGCCCATTGCGCCACAGAGGTTGTCAAAGAAAAAGTTTATAAATAGCATATCAGTCATGTGGTACACATAACACAAGCTCTGCTTACTTTGGTCTGGATGATGCTGTGTAAAATGTCCAGCCTCATTTATTAAAAAAAAGTGTTTAAAAATTTGGCGTCAGTCAAAGTTTTTAACATTAGACCAGCCGTAAATTATTATAGAAATACGCTTCTAGAATTATGCGTGTTTATGTGCAAAACAATAGTTTTACCTAAACACAAAAAATGGTGAGTCAAATTAGTATATATATTAGTAAAAATAAAAAAATATATTGTATCAGTCATAGTGTCATGAAATAAACTAGGTAGTCTAGCCTATCTAGGGTACAATAACAAAACTTGCAGTTGCCCTACTTATATATCGCCCGCCTGCAGATAGATTTATAGGTGGTGGCTTAAAGCATATACCAATGGAGAAACCAACAAGATAAAGAAGTTCAGGGGACTTCTTTTCTTCTGGGCACTTTTTAACCGACTTCAAAAAAGGTGGAGGTTCTCTGCTCGTCACAATTTTTTTTTATGTATGCTCGCCAATTACTCAAAGATCGCCTGAACTGATTGGAAATGTATTTTTTTGTTTCAACGGGTATACTTTCCAGGTGGTCCATTAAAATTTTATCGAAATCGGTCAAGCGAATTTTGAAAAATATATATATATTTAATGAAGTTGGTTTTCTTTTTAGTTTTTAACACGTAATTGTTGTGTTATAAAGTAAATGGTCGAAGTGCCTAATACACTACTAGGTATATATGCCTATACACTAATATTATACGATACACACTCTTCATACTGATGCTTGCTAGTTTGTTATACAGGTTTCCCTATCAAATAAAATATGGTTGTCTGTAATGTACGGACGATAATTTTACGTGATCGCAAAATACAAAATATTGATGAAAAATATTGCATACACTTAACCTATTAAGATGCGTCACAAGCCGAACGCTTAGGCCGATTGTGCCTCTCTATCGCTTGTTCCGCGCTCTCGCTTGCACGCTCGGTTCAGGCGAAACGTAACAATTTTTCGAGCGTGTAGCCGGCGTTCATCGGTTAATAAGGCGTTATTACGTCAAAAACAGTGCTTCAATGCTGGGTATTTTTAGAGTAGCTATACTATGGGCGTTATTAAATCGTGACTGATTGAGTTTCTTGGGCGTGCTTTATCAGGGGATTATAGCGTTTTAATGTGAAACCATCATAAAACAACAATTCATACTTAATATCAATTGGGCCGTTGAGTTTTAACGTTGTTCTATGTTTGCAAAGAACAATAATTCAAAAGAAGCTAAGCTATTTAGACGTCTAAGGACAGCCGCTTGCACAAGGTTCGTCCAGTTCTTTTAAGTTTTAGGTTCGTGGTGATATCATAGTTTTATGAATCTGTGCTAGATTAGTAATGGATACTTTATAGCAGAAAGGCTAGTGAAGTACCATATCGCTGTAAAAATGCAATTTTGTTTTATAGTAAGTGCCTAAAGGTTTACTGCGAAGTAAGATCTTTGTAAAAAATTTAAACAACAAGAAAGAATTGTAGTAGTTAATTATTTACGTATAAAGAACTCGTAAATGAATGTAGTATGTAATTCCGCTAGTAAAGATTTCTAAACGAAAATTGACTTAAATTGTTGCTATCTTTTTCATACTTAACTGATATGAAAAGGACGGCGAAAGTCTAATTTGGTTAACTTTAGAAAATGCAACATTTTTATTGTAGCACATTTTTTTTCTTAGTCTCTCACATTCGATTGCAAATTCCCTATTCGAAAACTATTATTTGCTTGCAGAGTTAAATAGCTTTTGCAGGGATTCTCGGAAAAACCTGGATGACTTTAACCCCGTATCGAAACTTTTGAACGAAGCTATTTTAATGAAGTTGAGGGTAGTTTGTGACAGTGTTTGTTTGTTACCTACTTGATTAGGAATGAATTGTTGATTTTTGTAATAGTTCAGTAATAGAGCACTTATGTTCAATAGAATGCTCATTTGGGAAAGTCCAAGTCAATTAACATGAGAAATACTTGCAGATCATACAAACATCCCGTCGCTTGTCTAGCGAACCCTTAAACGTTCTGCGTCCTAGCCGAAACTTGGCCCACTTGGCCACATAGGTCATATACTGTTGATTCAATGATAATGCGAGAACATGGTAATCTTAATCTGATGCTGCAGCATCATATGGAATCTGCAGGATACTCAACTCCTCACCAACTAACAGTAGAGGTGTTTGACTCATTGGAATGTTCACATTGAATTGGTACTAGATAGATGTTTATATTTTATGTCATGGATTTTGTAATTTTTGATGTGATAACGTCATATAAATCAATGAACGCCAGCTGCACGCACGAAAAAGCATGACTCATTGTTACGTTGCGCCTGAGCCAAGCGTGCAAACGAGAGCGCGAAAAAAGCATTAGAGAGGCACGATCGGTTCATGAATGTTTTCCTATGATGTTATCACGTAAAATTATCGTCAAACCGACTTTACAGACAAGGATTTTTTGTGTTTCTTTGTGATTCCAGCAAAAAATATAATTTTATGAATGAAAGGCACCATTTTGTATAATATAACAAATGACGAACGACAAAATACAACTTTATGACATCATACTATAGAACATATATAAACACTTGACTCTGGCAAAATTTACATTATTAACGAAGAAGAAGTAAAAGACATGGCAACAGATTTAAACAACACATTAGCTAGTGTCTGTTTATAAGATATCCTCATAGATTCCATCCAACGTTTTAAGTTAAGTTCGAGAAGTAGTTAGATCCACTGCAATTGCATTACTGATTCTTATATGTGGTAGTAATTTACTTAATTGGTCTAATATCCCGTTTTAGGACTCTATAATATTAAGACATCAATTCCTCAAACTCATCGAGTAACTTCATAATTTGCAAGAGTATTTTTCGCTTTTAAAAGTCAGTGTTTCGTTTCGCTTTGACCCGTGTTTTGAATACCAAATGACGAATGGCCTGCATGCAAATAAGCGCAGCCCTAGATTTCCAAGTCGGCCAAGAATTTTCACGAAACGCTTAGTTTTTTAATCGATTTTTTGCAAAGCTAGTTCAATTTTTTGTTATCATGTCGGTTCAAATTACAGTAGCACAAAGCTTCCAAAATTGTGCAATATTCTTTCAATTATTACTAAGGGTACAAAACTGTTTATTTATCAAATATAAAGTGGATAATGTTTGCAGATCCACTTGGGTTTACAAATCTGCTCATTTACAATCGTAACCCCTGATTCTACTAAAACTGATTCGGTTGGAGAGATTATGTAGTGTCCTAAAACATAACTAGATGGCGTTGCTAAAACTATGCATTCCAGTAAATGATTACCTACTATTTCGTGTAATGAGCAGTGCAAATATCAGCCGAATTGTAAGATGTAGAACCAGGACCTGTTTGAATTCAAGTTTCCAATCCACTGAAAGCCGTAGCGCGTTAACATATATATAACACGGCCGGTTTGTGTTCAAAAGACCTCCATTGATTCAACAGCTGCTGAATTGGTAATGGACGTATTATTTATAAAAATGGAGGGTAGTTTCAAATTATACTCGTTGCTGCAAATCGAGACGATTTTTCAGGCTATGCTGCGTGAAATTTTCAGTGCAGTCTTTTTGTGCCTTTTTGTGTTCAAAATGTTGTGTTATTTTTGTGATACAGCAGCAGCTGATCATAAAAAAATAAGTTAGTGCGTGTTATGTAGGCACCTGCCTAATCTTTAAAAATAACTTTGAATTGGCGTTTCGTATTTGTATCATCGTCAATTGCCGTTCTCTGCATTGATCATAGGTCATCTCCAACAACAAATGATCTTATTTTAAACCGCCAAACATTATTGATTCCCTGCGACGCCAACGTCTACAATGTATGAACGATATTCCATTGTGTGCACCGTGAACTCGAGCGGCAACGAGCGAACCGCGGATCAAACTCACCCTGATGAAGATTATCTAACTGAATTGAAACAGTGTCGGTGCCTCCATTGACAAAATAATACGTGAGTAAAACCCATGTTTATCAAAATGTATGAACAGTATTTCTATGACTGTCGATCTTAATTATGTAGGTATATGCCTAAATATGTAGCAAAAACCACTTCATTCTCAATGATGCTTCAACGTAAAATGTTGCATTAACACAGCTCAATGTGTACAGTTTAATAATTCCCAGAACCCTTCACGCGAGATTCATGAGTCGTAAATTTGCAAGTAAATGGTCCCTGACATTTTCGCGCAGTCAGTGAAATGAAGGAAAACAGAGTTCATGCTTGTAAACTCAGAGGAAAAATCTAGAGGGCATCTTTAACAAACAAACAATAGATGTATGAACTTTTAAAATAAATATATAAATAATGACGGACATCTCACACTATATCATCAGACCATAGTACCATAGACCATAGTATGCAAAGCTTGTGTTTGTGAGTACCACATGACTGATATACTACTTATATACTGGGTGTTTCTATGTATAATATGTATGTATTTATAAGTAAAAAAAACGTATTTAAATAGTATCAGTCATGTTATTTCACATATTTCACTGTGTTATGGGTACCCATAACACAGCTCTGCTTACTTTGGTTCCAGATGATGCTGTGTGAAATATCCAGTATTATTATTATTATTATACTCTTTTTTTTTTAATACATCCAATATTATACATAGAAACTCCCAGTCTCAAGAGAAATATTTGCAGAGCATACAAACATTTGTCCCGCGACGGGATCGATTCCCGTCGCGGGACAAACCCGCAACAGTAACTTAAAAATATTTTTACATAATATAAATTGGCCAAGCTCATGTGACAACGCACAGTTAAGGTTTCTAAAGTTAGTAAGGAACGAATAATTAGTGCTTTAACCCAAACAAATTCAACAATCTTGTGATTACTCGTAAAGTAAAATAATTAAGTATGGGCCATCATAATTTTTTTTAAGGTTTCCAATACAGGCTGTCGATAGAAAACTCATAATATTGTGTAAGCTTACTCGCCTTGGTAAATTTCCCCATAATTTGAGCATAATTTAAGATATATTGTTTTTATTTTATATTGGGCCACTAATTTGTATTGCCAGCAATTTTTTTATTACAATAAAACTAATAGTCTTTGGAACCCTAAAAAGGCATCAAGAGTTGATAAAAAGCGACTTACTGAATACTCCATCGTAAGTTTTTACTCTATGTTGGAAATCCCACTGACCGCCCGCCCTTGCGTCAGATAAAATATATTTTCTGGCCAAAACACGAATAAATATAAGTTTGAACATTGTCCACCCTTTTGTGCGACACTTTGTCACTTCAAAGTTGACGACAATGAGATGATTATATATGGATTTAAAATCTTTGGATACTACAAAGATAAAGTATTTGTATTTATACATATATTTACAGAAATGTACAAAATATATAATACATGTGAAACAGTTGAGCTATCTAAAGACCGTTTAAAACGATCTATAGATAGCTCAACTAATCCAGATCATTGGCAGAGGGCAGCTTTCCCAAAACACTGGCGGCATTGCCAGATAGGTGCCACCTCTTGGGTCACGCAATGTATCTACGAGACGCCGTGAGATAATATTTAAAACGTGGAGGAAATGACGAAATTGTTCATTCAAGAATTACACAAAAAATATTATAATTTTCTTAGACATTTACCGTTTTTTCACCACACATTCATTAAAAGCATCAATGTTAATAATGAATTTTACTTTCATCAGGACACTATTCTAATGTAAAATTGAATAATTTTACGAAACTTTTAGCCCATTTTGACAAAATTAAATTCACTTATCACCGACTGATGATATTCCAAGTTTGGAACACCATCAGTCGGTCTCAAATTATAGAACAGGGAGGAATTCGGGTTACTGCTATACAATAGTATTATTCAGTTTCACTACGTCAAAACATGATTATACTATCCAGACACATCGTTGATTTGTTACAGTGATAAACGACGTGGTTTATATCAATTATTAGATTTTCTATTCGATTGTTTGTGGACATAAATTTAATATCAGAAGGGGATTTATTGGTTTTATGTGATTAGTTGCGATTTGGTTGAAATTGATTACTACCCACGCTGCGTTGGACAGTTCTCACAAAATGATCTCATTATGATTAAAACGGTAATTTAGAAATAATCATTGAAATATGATACGTATAGGACATTTCCTATCACAATATACTGTCGCATTGCCATACATGGCAATGCTGTCAGTATTCTGGGCACGCATCTATCTGTATAGCTAATATATATTTATTTCTTCTTATATTATTCCAATAATGGCACCTGTCTTGTCGACAATTTTTCCAGTGTCAGTGTCAGTGATAATAAAGTCTTAGTCGATGGTCAATTCTAAATGACATTGCAGAATGGCCGTTTAAAACTTTCTCGGGATTCCTCGTCATTCAAATCAGTTTGCACCATAATACACTATAATTAAATTGTCCATTCTTGTCCTAGGTAGTCACCATTTATTCATTAACATTCCGCTAAGATTACTGAATAAAACATGCCATAAAACGAAAAATAATAATTAAGAAGTGTTATATATTAGGTACTTCATAAAATGACAAAAGAACAAAACATATATATTTCTTGATATAATCAATTTCTATTCGCAACAAGAGATGTGGTATTACGTACATTGTTTCAATCATTTGTTTAAATGCCACTGAAACTAGTTTTGACAAGATGTGTATTCATATACCTATATGAATTTAGTATACGTTCGGTTTTTATTCATGACAGCATAATTTTATAAAAACGTCTATCTCCGTCTACCTTTTGGATACTTACCAAATTTAATAGCAACCGAAAGATGTTTCTTATCAATGTGTTGTTAGTATCAGAATGACAGAAACACAGACATTTGTGTAAGTAGATGTGTATTGTTAAAACATTATTTTACCATATAATGATAATTTGCAGAAGAACACTCGATAAAGTCAGAAACTTGTGCTTAATACACAAATAACTTCACTTCGTTACTAATAAGTAGGGTGTAATCAAACGTTCAATCACAGTAGGCCTAAACTATCGAAGTGTTTTTGTCTGTCTACTTGACAGGAACGATAAATACCTGTCCCGTATACGAATCGCGCTAGAGGAAGTGTGCTAAATTACATATTGTCCACTAAACGTGATACACACCATACGGTGCGTGACCCAGCAACGAATAAAGCACTCTCTAAACATTTGGTGAGACATATCGAATGTTGATATCGTGCGAGTTTCGACTCATGCGTTTTTGTCTATCTATAATAATATCCTATTCAGTCTGAATATAGATGGGTATTATCGCCAATTGTATTGAACACATTTCAGGGGAACTGGTTGGTACGGGCTCATCTTTTGTTTCTGAGTTTCCAAGTAATTTTTGGCCTCAAGAAGACTTTCTTTTTGTTTTTATTATTCTAATCGTGTTATTAGTTATTTCAAACCAGTGCGATGAATGGATTGAAGTCCTCCTCAGATACTCCTTTCGTGCCAACTTTCGTCTTCAAATGTATTATGTTCAAGACATGTCAGTTCGAGAGTACTGGCATAGCACATAAATTTTTAAAATAAATTTCCATTGGTGCACAAAATTGAACCCATAACCTAAGGATTGGAAGGCGGAGCCTCAACTACTAGACTAGAAGAGGTCCTTTGCTCAGATTTGTATTGAGCTGACATATCGTTCTTCCGGCGCTATGCTACTGTAGTTTATATTCGCACCGCACTGTGTGTATGCGCTCTAATGTATTGTAATGAAATGCGTATGCAACTGTCCTACGTTGATTACTGAACCGAGAAATTGCTTAATCACTCGACTGTGTAATACACGATGATTAGCTCGGTACAGATATGAAATCGACGGGAAAAGTGAATTTTGTCGTGATTGCGTAACGGCTTGGCAGCTGCAATGTTATTCACCCCATAATTTAAGATCATTTGCAATGAGTGCCCTTTGCGTGCTGTTTACGTGAATATCACTTCGAGATTGAAAAAAAAAGAAATACCTCTATCGGTACTAAATCTTAGCAAATTGGTTACTAATAAGATAAGTATTGTTATTTTGTATGTTTTAGAGCAAGATACAAAAATGTACCCTTCATGCTAGAATCAACTGTGGTACGGTAGGGTGTGTTATTAATTTGGGTGGGTGACCTGCTGGGGCTAGGTACGTCTTTTCGTTCTTGGGAGAACATGGTGAAGATGACGGTTCTACAAGAGTAATTCCGCCGCTCATACAATACAGTACAATTCAGTACATAAAATCTTTAAATATATTGAGTACTCAGGTATCGGCCCCAGGCGGCAAAAACTAAGTTCGCCATAAACGAAAATTAATTAAAAACTCAATATTTCAATACGAGCTTCAGATAATATAAGCAATGAAACTTTTAAGATAGTTTTAAGTAGTCGACAGTTGAATTAAAGCGAAGCAAATTTTTCTTTTTGTAATTTTTTGATTTGTTGTTAGAGAATTAAACGTTGTAGTAAATCTGGATGGAAATAAAAGTATAGGTAGGCCAAATAAAAGATGGATGGGCTGTATGCTAAATGATATGGGCAGGAAAGGCGTGAGTTCTGAGATTATGGCTGGTAGAGGAAATGGAAGACAATTAAATAAACATGTTGTACCGACTTCACTTAACGTTGGATATGTGTAAGAAGATAAAGAAAAATAAATGAACTTGTACAAAAGTTTAATTCAAAACAATCTTTTATATTAATAAATATAATCTCTAGATTATCAAAAAATAAAGTTATATTCTTTCTTTGCACATTAATAAAATTTTCAGATTTTTACATAAGAGATATATTCTTAATTAATTAGATGAAATTTTAAATTACCCAGTTTCTTTGAATGTGGAAAAATTATATTAAAATATACCTACTGATTTGCCTGTAATTTATTTCTTAAAAGTAGGAAATCTGATCAAGAATTTATTATCAGAAATTGCTAGGAAATTGCATTCAAAAACGATCTAAGTTGTGGCTAAGCAGCCTAATGTATTGGCATAATAATTGTTGGTAGATCGCTGAACTTCTGAGAACTGATACTATTAAACTTTCTGTTCAGGGGTAGCATAGCGTAGCACAAAAAGCTGGTTTAAACATACTCGTATTTCGAGGTTCTCTAACAATAATGGCTCTATACGGCATCGCTTAGCACATGTTGAATGTTGCAACATGAAAAAATACGTTTTTTTTTCATCATGTATCTAGTATTTGCATCCATGCAACCATCCATAGAAACTGGCATCCAGTTAACTGGCAATAGTTAACTAACAGATTTTTAAGGATCGAGTATAACCTACTGTAACCTTGTATTCGTTATTTTGTAAACAAGCTAGTTACATGATACTTAATACAAAATATTAAGAAAAAATTACGATAGCCTGAGAAGGAAAGGAAGAAAGGAAAGAAGGTTCGTCGTTCTTGTACCAGTGTTACTATAACTAGTCATATTATACCGTCATAACTTATGAAAGTATCAAATATTATTTATATGTTTGTAATTTGATATTAACTTAATCAAGTTGTCTGCTGTGTATCGGTACCCTTTTTCTCTCCCGAGAAAAAAGTCCTGACCTACGGACAACGAAGTATTCCCACAAAATTCTTTGTTTTATTTTAAAGTACGGATCCCTAAAAATTCAAGGATCAGGACGAGATTTCTTGTTAACCTTCATGGACTTGGGAGAAATTGGCGCCTAAATTCACCGATAATTTAAGACATTTTAAATTGATCTAAAGCTTACACGAAGGATAACCTTTTGATTAAAGGGTATTATAATACAAATTACTATATTATTATTGATATGAATGCATGGCTTGAATAAAAATCATGTTGGTCTGCCCCCCAGACAGTCAACTGACAGATTTGAAATGTGTAAAATATTGTAATCTATGATTCGTTTTTCGTAGTAAAGTTAGTTATTAGATGGATCATGCAAAAAAGCGCTAGGACTGGGACGAGTTTCTTGGCAGTTCTTTTCGGACTTGGGTTAGTAGGGATTGGCTTCAAAATTTACCTAGTATGTAAGACGTTTTTTGACTTTGACTTCAATCATTGTGTATTGAAGTAAATGTTTTACCCTATTATTTTGACGACCTCTGTGGCGCAGTGAGCTTAGGTCCGGGTCTGGGTGTTTCTATGTAGAATATGTATGTATTTAAACAAAAAAAAAATATATATAAAAGAAGTATATCAGTTATGTGGTACCCATAACACAAGCTCTGCCTAGTTTGGGGCCAGATGATGCTGTGTGAAATGTCCGGCATAATTATTATTATTATTGTCTTTGATTTTGTGTGACCGAGTACCGATTAACAAACCAGTGAAACAGAGAGAAAGGATGAAGAGAGTATTCAGACTGATCCAGCTATTTACGTTTTAGCTGCAGTACAGGCATGGACTGGGTAATTTGCATTCGCATTGTCAAACCGTATTGGGAGTTTGAAACGAACGGCCATTGGCTAGCTGACTGCGTTACAAACTTTTGTCATTTTGTTACAAAGGTCTAGGACTTGACGCTAATAGTATTGCGCTGAAAGTTTCTGCACCCGTGGCATCGGTTTTGATAGTTATAGTAGTAGTAATAGTTTTTAAATTATTGGGGTTTATTCCCCCTGCTGACTAACAAGAGCTAGCAACAGAGGAAGAAAACTTGAAACAAGCCCGGCTCGGTGCCAGCCGTTATGCACCTGCAACCGAACCGACACTGCATGTAATAACTTGTCTTTCCTGCGGGTTCTGTCGGCAAGGTTGAGAGGTTAGTGTGGGTACCTGGGAAAGCCTGCAGAGGAAACTTCACCCATCTCAGCTTGCTGGAGTGAATCCATGAACGAAAGTTTTCAATTACAAATAACTGCTCTGTAACTTGACTGGCGCCGCCTAATTTAGTTCATCTTCAACAGATGAACTAAGGTCAGTAAAATACTTGTTCTTTATATTTGTATGTTATAAAGTTGGATTGAATTCCTTTTCTCTCCGGATCTAATCGATGGATGTGTGGACCTTATCCTATTATTTCGACACATTAGTATTTTAGTTCAGAGCCTTTTTTAAACCCAAACAAACAGCTTAAAACATTAAACTCAACGGAAATTATTATATGGGCAGCCTTATGCACACAAAACTCAACGCGTAAGAACCACGTTCCTACAAGTACCTTCTATTTGTGTTTGACGTAATCCTTAACAAACAACTCGATACGAAGTAATTTTCGTATTTCGTATGTTGCAAAACGATTTTCTATCGGAAATAGAACTCGTTTCTTGCTTGTAAGTTCTCGAAGTTATTATAAGTATGTTAGGATACATAATTTAACTTCTCTGCGGGTTTGCTTGCTTTTAAAATGCAGCATTCTTTAAGAAAAAAATACGAAACACTACTATCATTAATATATTACTAAATATTACAAAAACACCTTTATGTGTATCATAGCTTTATAATTTCGATTTTATTCAATGTTCAATTATGTCTGCTATGAATTGGTAAATTTGTTTTGCTTAAGCCACTCATACTCAGTATAACACACCTCAGTTTTTTCATAGCAAATGGCGACAAAATTAAAAACCTACCGACAAAGGATGTGGCTTAGAAAAATCCAAGCAAAATAAGGTTTTGTCGATAATTGAAATAATAAACTGGGTCTCTGGGGCTGACATAGCGATTGACGTTTAATTTTAGTGCGCAAGAGAACAAAACTGGACGCTCACAATAGCTGTTTAGCAGTTTTCAAAACTGTCGCTAAGGGAAAATTTTGTTGATATTTTTTTTCCAGACTTTAGTACAGCATAAACATTTTGTATGATCGAACCGAAAATGCTTATCGAGAGTTTGGTTTTTAACGTTCAAAACACATTTTTTGAAACGAGAATGTTAAAAATAGTAGTAATAATAGGTAGTTATAGCGTCTACATATTAATATGTGAAGCAAAAACTTGTAGTATGATTATGAAATTTCGCACACCTATAGTTTTTATAGAGAAGGAGTGCAGAATGCTAATATTTTTTTTTTATTATGCATAAAAATACATAATTATTAATTAATTATGGTAAAATTTTGTGCAGTGAGTGACCACTTGTAGTTATAAAATGGTGTACAAATTAAAAAAACGATTGAGCCTTACAGTTGGCGCATAATATATGATGTGGCATCTCAGGAAAATTGGTTGGTACCATCAGATGGCCAGCTTTATCATCACGCACTGATTTTTCAAATAAAATAGCTTCCTTGGCTACAGTCTCTGTTTACGAAATCACTCCCACAGACTGCAGGAAAGCGAGAGGCCATAAATAAATAATTTAACCTAAAATAAATAATATGACTTAAAAGATATTAAGCTGAAAGAAATGTAACATAAACGCTACAAACTAACTATAACAATATCCACTCATAGTAATAGACTTCTTGAGCAACACTTGCAATTAAATCCGTTTAAATTACAATGCACTTAGAACCTTTCAAACTTTTTCTTCGAGTCGAAGAAATGTTTTCCCGATGAAAGCTTCGTCGTTTCCTTTCATGGCTGCTGCTTTGGATGCAAGACGAATGTACCTACTGAATACTAATATAGAATGAACTAATTAAATTTACAAATTTTTGCCTTTTCTTGAATACGTAAGTTTTAAAAAGGTTATTTTGTAAAGGCTCTAAGAATTCTAATTTTATATAATACAAAGATATAACACATGGATGTTTGTTCTGTCTGGGTGTTATATAAAATCATTAGTACCTATATTTAAAAAAATATTAAAATGAAACATATAAGAATTCTATCAGTCATTTGGTCACCATAATACAAGCTATACATAGTTTGGGGCTGCATGGTGTTGTGTGCTTTGTCCACAAATATATATTATTATAATAAAATTATTTTTATAAATCCAACAGTCCATTTCATGACAACCTCTATGGCGCGGTGGACTAAAGTCCGGCTGAGACACAGAAGATTGCGGGTTCGATGCCTGCCCCGAAACAAATGTTTGTAAGATCTGCAAGTATTTGTCTCGGGTCTGAATGTTTTTATGCATAAAATGTGTATATAAAAAAAAAACAAAATAGTATGTATCAGTCATGTGGTACCCATAACACAAGCTCTGTTTACTTTGGGGCCAGATGATGTATGAAATGTCCGGAATTATTTATTTATATAATTATTCAGTACC
The DNA here is from genome assembly GCA_948098915.1 of Lampropteryx suffumata. Taxonomy (NCBI): domain Eukaryota; kingdom Metazoa; phylum Arthropoda; class Insecta; order Lepidoptera; family Geometridae; genus Lampropteryx; species Lampropteryx suffumata. Next base: position 12,881,734 of record OX402557.1, on the reverse strand, counting down.
TAATATTAGTTATAACCACTTGAGCGTCCGGGTAGAAAAATCGACCGAAAACTTTGTTGCGTAGACAGTCCGGCTATTTTTTTCGACCCATCGGACCTCTATGACTTTTGTGTAAAGTTTTGTTGTCTGGCGTCTGATAAATGCTGTATAACGTCACTAGATGATTCTTTAATAAAATTGGCGTATGGTAGAATCCAAGAAAACCGTACCTGGCAACAAAAATATTAATAATAAAATTTAAAAACAAAACAGTTTTGCGTGAGTTTGCGTTTTGTGAAGTGAGTGCATGCGGGTCTTGTTTAGATTGATTTAGTTTGTTAGTCTTATATATATTAGTGTTATTTAAATATTCTAGGCCCATCGACTGATGGCAAAAATATCGACATTTAACAAAATGCCGAGTTTACTGAAATTTAGCCTACATTGTTAAGTTTAAATATATATTTTCAGTATTTAGATTCATAGTTGAAATTATTTTTTCACGTAGTTTAAATTTGTATAATTTCACCTATTCATATATATTTTTTATTTAAGTCTAGCTATAGTAGTTATCTAGTTATCACGCTCGAATTTGAAAATTAACCAAGCGCTCGGCGCCGCAGAATTACGATCGCGCGAGCGGACGTTCTACAGGGAGACAGCTGCCGCGCTCGGACGTTCAAGTGGATAAATATGCTATTAACAAAAAAACATCGGACAAAGTCCAACAACGAAGGCTTTTAATAATAAAACTTGAGAAAACAATTCGATTCAATAATGGAAAATTGCCCGCCAGCACCGTTCAACAAAATAAAGTATTTGAAACCGGGCTGAGCACTGTTTATAACGAAAATCGAAGCTCAAAACTTGGGTTATTAATTCTTTGTTGAACTACGAACTATTTGTTTTAATTTTGAATTTATTAAGATCTTCGAAAACAATTTGCAACATTCCATTTTTATTGAAGCAAGACTGAACAATATCACATTGTTTCCAATACTTTTTATTGTCATTTCTATTTGCACTTAATATTATCGCGCTATCAAATTTCCACCAAAAATTAGCTAAAAGGAGCTTACTCCTGTCGCATTCATAATCATAACATCACGTAAAGTATTTGGTCAATATACAGTTCCCATAACTCCTGTCCCAAAACATCAGAAATTTTATTATGCATTTACATGACCCTTTCCAATAAAAGGGTAAACCGTAAAATTTTATATATATACCGGTTACTTTGTCCATTGAATACACCTCGCGTATGCTAATATGGCCATATCACAAAGGCATGAAGACTCGCATTGTGAACTCGCCTACAAATTTGAATAAATATTTACAGCAAGCAGGGTAGAAAGCTTTAATGTTGGCTTAAATTTTAAAAACGTCTCATATAGTGTTATGTATGGGCTCTTAAGCGGGCTCGAGATATCATTAGGGCGTAGCGCTAGCGAGCTCTTGGGAGATTAAGTCTAGGATTCTTAGTTCTGCCACTACAAGGCTACCTATTCTCTTATTCCGTGGAAAATTATGTAAGGAACTAAAGGTTATGATACTAAGTGGATTTTAATGATGCGAATCTACATACTGAACTGAACTTGGGTAAGTTGCACGAATGTAAAACATATGAATAAGCTTTTTAGAATTTTGTTTCATTATCTGATTTAGTAAGATATCTTAGGCAAATTAAAAGGCATGCTTTATACGAGCTATGGTAATAATAATAATAATAATATTAATCATGCCGTCACACAACATCATCTGGCTTGTGTTATGCGTACCACATACATATTATACATTGACAGTCAGACCCGAGACAAACACTTGCAGATCATACAAACATTTGTCCCACGGCGGGAATCGAACCCGCAACCTTTTGCGTCTCAGCCGGGCCTTGGCCCACTGCATCACAGAGGTAAGTAAGTACTTAAGTATTATGATGATAAAGTTTAATACCGTTGCGATCCTCAGAACATATTTCATGTTGAGCACACTCCAGTTTATATTTAAATACAAATATTTATTCAATACAATTACAAGGATCACTTTGAAACGTCTAATTCTACTAGGTAGGTGAATTTAGGTGCCAATTCCTCCTAACTTAAATTCGACAACTGGTAAAAACTCATCCTGGTCTAACCATACTTGTATGATCCATCGTACTAGCTTAACTACGAAAAACCAATAGAAATTTACAGTATATTATACACTAGCTGTTGCTCGCGACTTCGTCCGCGTGAATATCACGGTTGGATAAATATTATTACTATGTCTTTCCTTGAGGTTTAAGCTTACTCTATACTATATTATATATCGTCAAAATCGAATCAGTAGTTTAGCCGTGAAGTCGTTGCAAATAGATAGACAGGCAGAGTTACTGCGCGCGTGAACCTGAACATACCTATTTTGTTGCGGAGTTATTTTAAAATTATTATATCTCCTAAGATGTTGATTGAAATGATGTGATGTCAAGGACAATTTTATTCACCAGTAAATGCTTGTGATTAATAACATAATATTGTTTTGGATAAGGATTAATATAACGTTGATAAAACTCCAAATAGCAAATAATGCATTAATTTCGAACAAATTTAATTAACATAAAAAAGTTTATAGTGACCCAATCTTGAAAGATAGACATATGCTGTCGCTGACTTTTTTTTAGAACTTTTAAAGGGAAACAATTCCATCATATATAATTTTTGCGTAACTTAAACCGTTTACGCAGCGCACGCAACGGAAACTCTGAATAAGGAATACTTTTTCCCGTTTTTGCAACATTTTCCGGTGATGCTTCGCTTCTATTAGTCGGAGCGTGATGTTATATAGCCTTTCTCGATAGATAAACTATTCAACACAAAAATAATTTTTCAATTCAAACCGGTGGTTCCTGAGATTAGCGCGTTCAAACAAACAAACAAACAAACTTTTCAGCTTTATAATATTAGTATATACATTTTAAATTTGTCAGTTAACTGTCATAGAGCAGAGCAACATAAGGCCATCCATTAATATCAATAATTTAGTCATTTATATTATATTACGCTTTTTTGAGAAGACCTTTAAATTTGAGAGTATTAGCAGTTCAAAATCACATTATTATGTTCACTACATAAACGTTTAACTTCTTTCTCTCGACTTCACAACAGACGCTTAAATCTCGAGTTATCCTCGAGCGAGACAATCAAGCGATGCGTGGGTGCACTTTTGTTGCCTTGCAACTTACTGCAGCACACCTACACGCCGCATTATGCTCTTACAATAAAATCTTCATCATTTCAAGCCCAGCTGGCAGTAACAAATTGGTCATTCTTCACTGTATTTGACGCCCACTGTTAAAGGTGCTACCACACGCAGATCGTTTTGTTTATCGCATACAAGTGCGTGTTCATGTATTACGTTCTTTTTGTATCTCTCGGTGCAATCAATCATAGGCCTGCATTATTTATGATTTGTTTCAACGAGCTGGTTAATAACTTGTTCCATCGTTCAATCTGAGAGTATCTATTCAGTTCATTGTCTCTTTTTAATGCCTTTTGTAATTTGGCTACTGCCTGTTAAATTTCAAGTTTTTAATTAATCATGAGAGTGAGAGATTTATAAGGAGAAGCAATTATATTAGACAAGGCGATGTATCGTTGTGAATAATCTCAACTCATTGATGTTTGCCTGATCACCTTAGATTTATATCCATCCATACTTCTATACTTAGATAGTGTCTCTCTCTATTTGTATGTTTGTTTGTTACAATTTAACGGGTTGTACATTTTGTAAGATAGACGACCTCTATGGTGCAGTAGGCCAAAACTCGGCTAAGACGCAGAAGGTTGCAGGTTCAATCCCCGCCCGGGACAAACATTTCTTTAATCTGCAAGTATTTGTATCGGGTCTGGGTGTTTCAGTGTATAATATGGTTGTACTAGCTGTTACTTTTTTAGAAAGGAATTGTAGCTTAAACTCAGGATGCAATTTACCTCCTTGCCAAATTTTATTGATATCTGTTCAGACGTGAAAATATTCCAGCAGACAGTTTACTTTAGCATTTATAATAATAATAATAATAATTATATTAATAAAGATTATGTACCTCGTACACTGGTACCCTGGAGCTTTGTATGTTTTACTTTTAATGCATAGTAAAGGGATATTGGATGTGTTTCAGGATTTATTTATCAAATTCAAGTTTCAAACCAATCACACCCACGTCCCATTAAAAAGTTTCCATGCAAACATTCACACCCCATTTTACTCTTCTATTAGGGTTATTTTGAAAAATCTTGAAACACGTGTTCATTTATTTTGCATTTTAATGATTCACATCAAGTTTCAAGCAAATCGCACCACGCGTTAAAAAGTTTTATAAACTCGTTTTCAGCCCTTTTGGCTCTCTTTATGAGGGTTATTTTGAAAAATCCTGAAACACGTTTACATTTATTTTGGATGTTAAGTATCCAAACCAAGTTTCTAAGAAATGACACCACCCGGTAAAAAAATCCCATACAAACCTTGACACCCCATTTTATCCCTTTAAAGGTTAGTTGGAACAATCTTGAAATACGTGTCTATTTATTTTGCATAACGATTATTCAAATTAAGTTTCAAGCAAATCGCATCACGCGTTAAAAAGTTTCATACATTACTTTTCACCCCTGTAGGGTGAACAGGGGTTAAAAGTAATGTATATAACTTTTTTTAGGGGTTGAATTTAAAAAAAAAAAACCGCCTTAGTGGTTGGTTTTGCTATAACAGGAAGCTACTTTCTAAATGTCAGCTTTCTAGCTTCAGCGGTTTCGGTTCGACGATGATGAGTCAGTCAGTCAGGCCAAGCTCTTTTATAGGTATAGATTTAAAAAAAAAGTGTGTGTGTGGCGAAAAGATGCTTTGTAAAATGTCCGGATTTTATTTTATTAATTTATCTACTTTATATAAAGATACTAAGCTTGCAAAGCCGCGGGCAGAACTTAGAGTGAAATAAATATTTTAAAAAGTCAAAAGAATAATAATATGCAGGCAGGCAGACTTATTTCATGATAGTTTACCAATCATAGATTGAATCATTATGCTAGCATGAATCAGCATTGTTTGTATTTGCATTGTTGCATATCTGAACCCATTCAGAAAGGCTCACGATGCTCCCGATTCATTTGGCTCTTAGTGTGGGCTTACTGTGGTATCATCTTAAAATACGCAATGCATTTTAATGGTGCCACACCAGGAGGCAATAGGATTATGCTCGTATTCAGACATACTATAAACCTGTACCACACACCTAGTCCTTCAAAGTAAAATAAACTTTATCACAGGTTTTTAAGTTAGATAATCGCCTGTGCAAAAAATCCTATCAGCAAGAATGGACTGCATTCCAGATTGCGTAGATCCGATGGTGTTAAATCAAAATGAGCTGTTACATGTGGACTTAAGATATCAATATCGGTTGTCTGAAGTGAATCTTCAGCGAGGAACTAGCATTTCTTCCGTAATTCTAGGCAAGATAAACAGTGGAGGCGTTCAGTAAGATTAGCGCTGCTAAGAAACTGAGGCAGTGCATCATGAATAAGACACAGAATAATGCAGTATTGAGATTTCTCTTTGAGAATAACCTAAATATTTATATTAAATTGCTTCTATGATAATGCGAGCTAATTTTGATTCAGTGTGTGTTGCTTTGAAATTTTAGATACAACTAAGGAGTTTTGATAATCTACATTATGTATCTAATCTATTGTGCCTATGAATGTCCCTAGGATGCAGCTTATTCATACTTTTTTTCTTTTATTATTTAATCTATATCGTCCCGCTGCTGGGCAAAGGTCTCCCCCAAATCCTTCCAACTAGCTCTATCTTTCGAGATCGCCTACCGTCCGCCGTTGTAAAGATTGTCCCTCCAACGCTTTTTCGGCCGACCGCGACGCCGCTGTCCGGCGGGCTGCCAGGGTGTTACCATGTTGCCCCATCTGTCATTATACATTATACTATTTTTACGTAAAAAAAATTTACAAAAGTATTTTTAAAATTTGCATAAAAACAGACATTTAAAAACAACTACGAGTATGATGACGACTACAAGCTATTTCGCAAAGATGTTAATGATCACGTTAGCTGAGCGGTTGACAACACCGTCTTCCAATACCAGCCCACGAGGTCAAACTTAACGTGCAAAATTAATAAGTAATTCATTTTATTTTACATTTTATCGTATCCGAGTGCTGACGTCATCATTTATGATTTTTAGCTTTGTTCCTTCCGGGTGGCTCAAAGTCATCTGTTATTTTTAGGATTCCCAATTCCAACAAAGAACCCTTATAGTGTCGTTATGACCATCTATTCAGATGAATATCTTAGGACAGATATTCTTTTGATAAATCGAACGCTTTGAAGTTATCATTTTTGATAGAGTCCAGTTTCCGTCCGCCCCCAGCAGTTTGGCCGGAGACCGGTGAAACCACTGTTTGAACGAACCTTAAAAGTTTTCATAAAAGGAGTCTGACAAAATAATCACAGCTAGTATTATGTGTAACAGTCTGATTTGTACATGAAAGCTCCATACTAAATTATGTTTGTCATTCTTCTTCTTACTGACATTGGAAACCTTATATTTTCTATTGTAATTCTTGCTTGCAACACTAAATCGTAACGATTATGTTCATCACAGTGGGTCCGTATTACGTCAGCCACAAGCTTTCCAGACATACAAATGTTTTAGAATACCAACAGCGCAAGCGTCTCCTGCATTTACCAGATGAGCTCGTAATAGTATCTGGTTGTAACAGCTTCCAATGTGGAAATGGAATCTCGATCAGTGTTTAGGACGGTAATTGTTTCCGGATAGCTGTGTACCAGAACGCAAATAAAACATGCGTTCACTGCTGTACATTGTTGATTTGGATTTGTATTTGTAAGATTACTATACGCAATGTACGTTATACAAATTGTAAGGTCCCACAATTTTAGGAAAGCCCTTCCCGGTGTTCTAATAATCGTAGTAAACATTCCTAAGAATATAAAAACTGTAAGCCAGATATTTTCAGTAATTCAATGAAATTACAATATGCTTCATCTGCATGCCATTTGGTATTACCATTGTTTTCTAGAATAATTATAGAAACCAGTTTCAAAACCCTGGTTGATATTACTTTCACAATTCCGTCTAACTTTAAGCATTTCCACGCTCGATAGCTCAAAAACAAACAGAGCCCAAAGCACTAGTTTATCATATAGCGATGCTGTCGAAAATGACTAAAAATTACAAAAATTGAAAGTGGGCTTATACGGTCTACAAAATCATGAATAAACATCATCAGCTCGACATCAGTGTGACTTAATTAAAATGTTATGATAAGTGGTGCTTAGGGCACAGAGAATCCTGAACGCAGTATGAGCGTCATTCCAGTTACTGTCAGACTAGAAGTTCAACAGAAAGTACAGTATGCACTACTTGAGTATGCACATTAGATTTTTTACTGCCAGTGTACAGTAGCAGTTAAAATTTCTAATCGTTTTTTTTTTGAACACAAAATTGAAGCTTCCAGCATTGTGTAACAAGATGTTGCTTGTATAGCTTATCATAGTATGCCTGTGCAGACAGGACTCAAAGTTCACTTTGTATTGAAAGTACTCTACCTTCTGCGCTGTTAATTGTGGATTCAATCTGCATCTAGGACAGACCTTTGAATGAATGAATGAATTGAATTGAAAATAAATAAATTAATGAATGAATATATAAACATTCTTTATTGTATCTTAAAACTAGCTAATAAATAATTTGACAACTAAGTATACATAATAAAAATATATATAATGGTCGGTCTTATCGCTCAGAGAGCAAATTCTTCCAGACAACCTTTACATGGAGAGGAGCCTAACTTGAAATGAAGATTGGTTGGAGTGTACTAAATTATGAATTATAAATAAATTATAGACCATCAATAATTACATTGCATTGAAGTTATGATGTCATGTACGGATAATGTAATGCATATTTTCTCGGCTAGGTCCCCCGCCAACCCGCGATAAAGAACTTCGTTCCAAAAAATAACTACAAGCCTCCATAATGTGTCTATAAAGCCTCGGGATTAGTCGTTAGCATGTTTGTTTTTTTCGCTAGTGCATTTGCACAAGGCGTGTACTGTAAATAATAACAGTTACAGTTGAACTGAAAGTTGCGTATTAAAATAATAACGGTAAGGAAATTGGCCGCAATGTGGCCGAAGTTGAAATAAAGACGTTAAAGCGAGACATTGCGCTTTACGATTGCTCTACCTTTGATTTAGTCCATTAAAATGTTACATTTTTTAGGCCTTAGTGTGCATTTGTCAGAGGACGCAATTTTATTTTTTTAATGTGTAGGGGGGGTCAGTAGAAGCTTAAGTTCAAGTTTGTGGGGTCGGCACCCTTGTCCCCCGGCCGCCATCTTGGAAAAGGGGGTGCAAAGGGTTTTCGCGCTGTATCTCGTAAACTAGTTACCTTACAGAAAATTTAATCAAACATAAAATGTAGCAAATTAAATTTCCTACAATTTTATTTCTATTACTTTTTATCGTCAAGTGACCAACAAAAAAGTTATAAACAAAAATAAATGAAAATTTTGTTTGTTTGTTCTAGGTTTTACAGCGCTCCAAACTTAAACGGATTCTCGAATGCTCATAGGGATGCAATAAAAACTAAAAATTAGGCTTACTTTTCTATCTATATTTTTTTTATTCATACAATTTATTATGATCTTAACATTCCTATGCTATTATTGAACTATGTTTGACCCTTTTACCCACCACCTATGAGGTATAACATGGGCAAAGTCAAATTTATAAAAATTTAATGCATTTTTTAATGCATTTTTTGTCACTGTCTTAGCAAATCGTTTGTATCGCAGAGTGTCTAGAGTATCGTCTTTATTTCCGCCATATAAAAAGACGAAAAAACGTTCGCCAACAACACTGAGTAACGATGACTCGACTTTCTCACTCATAAATAATTTAGTTCCACTTGCTAACTCTGGATGCTTCTGCAAAATTTTTATAAATTTGACTTTGCCCATGTTATACCTCATAGGTGGTGGGTAAAAGGGTCAAACATAGTTCAATAATAGCATAGGAATGTTAAGATCATAATAAATTGTATGAATAAAAAAAATATAGATAGAAAAGTAAGCCTAATTTTTAGTTTTTATTGCATCCCTATGAGCATTCGAGAATCCGTTTAAGTTTGGAGCGCTGTAAAACCTAGAACAAACAAACAAAATTTTCATTTATTTTTGTTTATAACTTTTTTGTTGGTCACTTGACGATAAAAAGTAATAGAAATAAAATTGTAGGAAATTTAATTTGCTACATTTTATGTTTGATTAAATTTTCTGTAAGGTAACTAGTTTACGAGATACAGCGCGAAAACCCTTTGCACCCCCTTTTCCAAGATGGCGGCCGGGGGACAAGGGTGCCGACCCCACAAACTTGAACTTAAGCTTCTACTGACCCCCCCTACACATTAAAAAAATAAAATTGCGTCCTCTGACAAATGCATACCCAAATGTAACTTTTCAATGGACTAATTGTCTTGACCGTAGTTTGAAATTGCAAGTCTGCGGAAGTTTTCTACAAATCATTCTTAGTTTGTTTTCTTCTTAAAGTACGTAACTTGATGCTTCATTTGATAAACATGTTTATCATACATTTTGATAAACATGAGCTTTACTCACGTATTATTTTGTTTTGTATTATTAGGCACCGACACTGTTTAGATTCATCTAGAGAATCTTCATCAGGGTGAGTTTGATCCGCGGTCCGCTCGTTGCTGTTCGAATTCACGGTTCGCTTCAGTTTAAACGTGAAAGTTTGTGTGGATGTTTTATAATAAATAAAAATAAATGTTTGTGTGGATGTTAGTTAACAAAAAATATAAATAAATAATGCACACATTTCACACAGCATAATCTGGCCTCAAAGTAAACAGAGCTTGTGTTATGGGTACCACATTATTGATAAAAAAATTTTTTTTGTAAAAACGTACATAATTATACTTAGAAACACCTAGACACGAGATCAATACATGCATTTGTCCCGCGGCGGGAATCGAACCCGCAACATTCTGCGTCTCAGTCATACCTTGGCCCATTACTGCACTGATTTGAATAAAATTTGGTACAGGTATAATTTTGGAAATGGATTAACATTTAGGCTACTTTTAGTCACACACCACAATTAATAAAATCCAATAAAATTATTTCATTCCTTAATTTTAATTCCAGTTCAAAAACAAAAAAAATTGACTGCTCATTTCCCTTTCATTTCAAAATTAATTTCAGTTAAAATAGCTCCATATTAAAGCATTGCCTTTTCATGTCCTTAATCTTTTCATAGAAGCTGTAATGCAATTGACCCTACAGTAAAGTGGACGGTTCAAAGATTACGTAAGATCACCCTGAGGGGCTCCCTTTCATATCGCCCCGAATCTCAGTAATTTATAATACGGTAAGCATATTAGTTGTACACTGAAGGCTTCGCTCGAGGCGCATACGAGACTAAAGTCTGTTCATTTCTAGTAGACTCTTGAGTCATTGCGTTTTGTACTTTATGTTATTAACATAAATGTCACCCTAGAACTCTAACATATTATTCAGACTGTACTGCTGCTGGTTTGGCTATTAAATGAACAAACGATATGAGATTGTTTGATGTTATCATTAGGTACTTTTGAATATTAGTTTGCAAGATAATTAGTATGTCCACAAACCCAAAGTTACAATGTGCTTTATTAACATCAAATTAGTTACATCCCTTCAGATGGTTTTAAATAAATGCATTTTTCTTTATAAGTTTTGTTTTACACTCCATAATGATCAGAGGATCATCAAAAATGGACCAGCACTCGCATCTGACTGTAAAATCAGGTTGGTATTTTTCGCTGATATATATAACATAGTAAAGATTTCTAGGTGGAACTGATCCCAGTCTGCAAATAATTGGGGATTAGTCCCCCTGCTGACTAACAGAAGAGCTGGCAACAGAGAAGGAAAACTTGAAACAAACCCGCTCGGTGCCAGCCGAACCGACACCACATCTACTGATTTGTCTTTCCTGGGGGTCCTGTCGGCAAGGTCAAGAGGTTAGAACTACGAGTATCAAACAGAATCCCAGGCAGAGAGACGTCAGTGGAAAAGAAAATTTACCCACAGCTTGCTGGAGTGGATCCATGAACGAAAGTTCTCAATTACAAATGCAACTCGACTGACGCCACCTAAATCATTTTCAACAGATGACTTAAGGCAATGATGATGATGTTACTAAAAAGAAAACTATTCCGATCTTGAAATATTCAATAACAGTATTTTATGAAGCACTTTGCTTTACTTTAATTGAACGCCACACCAATACGTGATTATTTTCGTAAGGCAGACATAAAATTCATTCTGCGATTATTTTAACAAGGACCACTTGCGGGTATTTCACTGAGTTTATTCGCATAATATTTATTGTTCGTTATACAAACGAGTACGAGAATAGGCCCCTCGCACGTGCTGGTCACGTGACTTTACGGATTAAGCCGGTAGCTCTCTGGATAATTAACTGCACAAAATACTGGCTATCGCTCGATCGATGGCGCGAATCACAGTATTGCATTGAAACAGTATCTCAGCTTTAGAAAGAATGATTGACATTATTTTATTAAATTGTATACACTAACAAAACATATGAGATTCGAAACATTTTAGCTAAAAGCTAAAATAAAATTACTGCCTGCGGCTTCGCACGTCCGTTCCCAAGATACAATCGACTTTATTACTAAATTTCACCAATATCCATTTAGCCGTGAAAAAGAAACAAACAAACAGACCTTCAGAATTTATAATATTAGTATAGATTATAAGTGTATCAATCAGTGTATATGTAATCCCTGAAACTCCATTTCCATTTCACGTGCCAAACATGATTTTGCAGTTACTGTGACCATCAGCAGCAATGCACCCAAAAAGAGTGCAGTGTGAAACTTCAATGCACACTAGCGAGTAAGTAAACCTATTTGTCGATCCCCATCAACGGACAATATGACCGTAATATAGCAGAACAGACTGCGTTGAAACTATTTTGTCGATCTACTGAGAGAATTGTTGTCGAAAGACTGGCCTGTCAGCTCATTTGGTAGTATCTCTGTAAATTGGGTGTTCGATTTCCTTCTCGTACAAACATTTGTGTGATGAGTATAGGTGGTTATTCTGTGTTTAGGTCTTAATATTTAAAAATATGTAATTACTTGCTGCTGCCCACGGCTTCGCATTTGTGGTACCTACATAAATAGTAGCATAATGATGTCCGTCCCCAATATACAATCTTTGTGCTTCCAAATTTCATTAAGATCTGTTCAGCCGTTTAGCCATGAAAAGGTAACATACCACGACCAGTAGGCCAAGACCCGGCTGTGACGCAGAAGGTTGCGGGTTTGATTCCCGCCGCGGCAAATACCTATAACACAAGCTCTGCTTACTTCGGGGCTAGAAGATGCTGTGTGAAATGTCTGGCATTATTTATTTACACAGACTGACAGAGAAAATTTCAAATTAATATTTCAATATGGATTTATAATTACATATAAATTTAATTACAAAAAAATACTTCTGTTCAAATTCGGGAGCCAATTCCTTCGAAAAGTTTATATTAGCCGCGGTTGATTCGGCTATAGTGTTTTCTCCCAAAAAGTAATGCTACTGATACATTACTGCTATACTGTCTATCGCCCTCGATCGATGGCGTGAACGCTGTGGATAGGATTTGAAGGGCACCGTCGCACGCTAACTTTGGGTGATCTTAATTAATCACTGCTTAAGCTTTTTGATATGAAATGTCAACTTGATTGAGGTGTTTATTGCGGTCGTGCTTTATCTAACTAAGCGATTGTTTAATGTTTTGGACAAATTTAGGTAAAGTATTACTAAATGAATAAACACAAACCGCTTGAGAAGTTCATAATTTGATATTATAGGTACATTAAATAAACAAATATATATAATGCACCTTTCACACAGCATCATCTCCAAAGTAAGCAGAGCTTGTGTTATTTTATAACCCACTTACTGATATTATTTAACTTTTTTTACTAATACTTTAATAATAGTGGCTCTGTTAGCTGTAGACCTCGCAAACATTTTTGGAAATGACTGAAATATAACTCTTTTTAAGTTTTCAACCCCCACATCTCCGCCATTCAGAATAATTTCTAAAAACTGAATCGACAAAAAAAACTATATAGAACCTGCTCACAAAATTTTACGAGAATCGGTTGACCTGTAGGGACTGACCTGAAATGAGACCTGTAGATGAAAACATCCGTACAGACGCCGGCCGAACAGACAGACATACGAAAGCACTTTTGCCTAAGCTAAACCGGAGATACTCGTTCGCGATTCGCGCTCGCTCGGCAATTATACATGAAAAACACAGAGAAAAATACTACCATTACATTTCAGGCCAGCTTTCGCCCGGCCGAAAGCCGGAGACACACAGAGGTCGTTCTTATTGGTAATATTGTTAAAGTTCCTTATTTTTGATCTAGGTAGATATTAATTTACTCATTAATAAGCTGAAAAGTTTTAAGTTATGTACGAGTATGTAATACAAAGTTGCGGACAGTTGATGGTAAATTAACACAGGATCGCGTAGGATGGTACAAACTTTGATAAGATACTAACTTGGAGAAGTCTATCCCTGTGATGTAGTCAGGCTGTTGATGATGATGTATGTGTGTAACTTAGGTATTCGATGTTATTTATTGTAATACTAGTCTATTCAGACAATTTGTAATCGACTTCAAAAAAGTTGGAGGTTCTTAACTTGGTTTTTTTAAATGTTTGTTACACAGGTACTGCGTCGTTTACGTCATTTAGGAACCGTTTTGGGTTTGGTTTAGTTTGGTCCCTTTAAATTTGACTAATAAAAGTCTGCTTTTTTTTCAATTTTTATAACGTAATTATGAATCTTATTTTTTTGACATAAATCACCTCAGCACTCTCTACAACAGCAACAGACTAAAATAAATTAATAAATTGTGGCTACGAATAATTAATAAAAGTCGCAATTTATTAATTTATTTGAGTTTATAAAAAAACACATTTGTAGACAATTGGAATATAAGTGTATCATGTTGCTTTGTGATTAATGTGAAGAGGACTCCAAGAAATATCTAAACGGTCATTCCGCGATGACGTTTAGACTAAACAAACGACGATCGACCGCGTCTTTGTGTCGATATTATAAAAAAAACAATCACCCACTTGACATGCCAAAATTATCACCGAGACAGATGTAGTTAATGAGAATAAGAAGATTCTAAGTCTTTATAACTACAACATCTGTGGCGGAGTGAATCAAGGTCCGGCTAAGACACAGAAGGTTGCGGGTTTGATTCCCGCCGCGAGTAAATGTTTGTATGATCTGCAAGTTTTTATCTTAGGTCTGGGTGTTTCTATGAATAATATGTATGTATTTACAAAAAAGATGTAAGTAGTATAACAGTCATCTGGTACTACTAACACAAGCTCTGCTTACTTTGGGGCCAGAGGATGCTCTGTGAAATGTCCGGCATTATTATTTATTATGATTTTGTTTTATTACTAAAAACACTAGTAAGACTTTGTTGAAATCTAAATCAGCTTCTCACAAAAATCAAAAACCACACCCCATGTCTTTTACCAAATAGGTAGAATTATATAAATCTTTGCTCCTACAGAACAATTTTATCGTGTCAAGTTCTAAGCCTTCGGTTTGTAACGTAAGAACGTTGTCACCGTCAAGTGTAAGGCAAATCCTTTGATTGACGAAAGTCCCCTGCCCTAATGTCGGGGGGATAAACATGACTTTACGAAGGAGTCCTGTTTCTAAAGAAATCCTCCTTTCTACATAAAGATTGCGTCGTTATGACTTTATACTGTTCGGGTTGTGAGGTTTATATCCGAGGTATGCTTGCTTGTAAGGTTATAAAGTTAAGGTTTTATTGAGAGTTGAGGCGGGGTGGGTCAGTCACCCTAAAGAAAGGTAAGGTTTAAATACAGCAATAAGTACAGGTAACATCTCAATATTAGTATCAACAACTTGTATTCTTTCACTTGGTAATGGTTCGAACCATCCGTCGCGATGTTGTCGTTACAAACGGACAGTCGAATTTTCTGTCTCAATTTCTCGGCTTCAGTAGTCACCTTTATACACCTGTATGAAAGGTTGCGTTTACCACCTTACCAAAGGTAAATTTCTTTATCTAATTCAACTACTCTTTGACTATTAATGTAACAAAAGATCACAAGCTATGCAAAAATGTGTGGCTGTGGGTGGTTATGGTTAGCTGGTTCCCAACCAACGCCCGTTGCATATTTGTAATATTGGAGGCCTAAGATAACAGCCAAAAATAAAATGCTGGTACAACGAATGCAAAATAATATTTCCATAGGATGATTTTACAAAGAAAGCTTATAATCTGGCACTTACAGTTATTGAGAGCTTAATATCTAATACCTTCAAACAAGCAATTCTTGTATTATTATATGTGTTTATATAATCTGAATCTCGGAAACGGCGCAAACAATTTTCATGAAATTTAGTATGCCCCCTGTTTTGGGGGCGATAAATCGATCTAGCTAGGTTTTTTTTTTAGAAAACGTCTCGTTCAATCCGTGTTTTATACCGAGCAAAGCTCGGTCATCCAGGTACTCTTAATAATCTAGAAAGCTGACATTGCCCTGGTTTCTTTGTATCTGAAATATTTTGCTTAAAGTACCTACATTATACAAAGTATTTTACTAATGTTAAATAATGGTATGAAGAGAAGAGATGTACATAAATATAATAGAATATATAAAAAAAATGATAGACAATGCATATAACACAATCTAGCCCCAAACTAAGCATAAATGATTAACAATATAACTGATATAACTGATTCCATACCTTGATATTAGGTAAAAAACTATTATGATAATTTATTCCATCCAGACACAGAACAAACGCGTATATTCATCACACAAATATCTGTCCTGGGAGAGAATCAAACCCACAACTAACTACAACCTACCTAGTTTATGTAATAAACTAAACAGATAAAAAAAAAAGGTTGCTGTCATGTCGTATAAAGACATTAAAGAGACTGCTTTAAAAAGGAACTCATGAAGCAAGCTGCATCTTTTACACCAAGAGAAAAGCTGTTCAGGATAAATAAATCATGCTGTCAAAAGATTTTTCTAATATCGCGCAAAGTCCATGCGCTTGAAGCGCCGGTTTATTATGTTTTTATGTAAATGCAGTCAAACTGCGTAATTCCTACAAAAACCGTACGCGTATAACTGTCGCACATTACCCAGGCGACTGGGTTTAATTCACAATGTTTACGCGTCGTTTGCGTCCAACAGCCTACATGTCGAATTGTGGCGTTTTTTGCCTACATTGCCGTACTTAGATGTAGCTAGGGTTAACGTTTGGGCACAGAAGAACTCAATAGTAGGTACTACATACAGAAATACCATTCCTTACAGTCCTTCAAAAATTTAAATACTTACGCCA
This sequence comes from Lampropteryx suffumata, assembly GCA_948098915.1. NCBI lineage: Eukaryota > Metazoa > Arthropoda > Insecta > Lepidoptera > Geometridae > Lampropteryx > Lampropteryx suffumata. The sequence goes on along the minus strand of OX402557.1, from coordinate 12,865,226 downwards.
CCTTAACACATCACAGTATTATCATACACATACACATTTGCATGCGACACCTGCTAAAGAAATAAAAGGTACTACATAGAAATACATATAAAACAAAAGTCGCTTTTCGCTGTCTGTCTGTCCATATGTATGCTTAGATCTTTAAAACTACGCAACTTTTTAATAGATAGAGTGATTCAAGAGAAAGGTTTATATGTATAATACATGCATAATTATAGTAGATAAATACTGATAATTTTAGAGGTTTCTAATGTGGTGTCGTAAATAAACTCATATTTATGCGCTTACATTGCAAACGCTGGCTGAACCCTACGAGATAGATCAAAATAATGTACTACAGTAATGTACAACTTCAAAAAGTCTACAAAAAAGTCTGCGCTATTATATGTCTATCTCTTAGGAATAACCATTCTGTAGGTTAATTAGTATCAGCAATGCACCCATGCGAAGCCGGGGCGGGTCTCTAGTAATCAATAAACAAATGAGCAATTGAGAACAACTTGAGAGTAGTGGTCTAGTGGTAGTGGCCCCGTCTTCCGATCCTAAGGTTTGAAACAGGTCGTGCACAACTGGATTTTTCTGTTTGAAAAATGTACATGCGCTATACCAGTACTATCAAACGGCGAGGAAACCGACATGTTGTGGAACCTGAAAAAAAAAAGTTCGAAGATATGTGCCAAGTGCACGCAAGGAACGTCTGAGGCGTACTTAAATACTATTACCACACTGATTCGAAAAAACTAGATAGATAGATAGAAAACATTATTGTACACAAGAGAACACACGAAAAAAAATAAAAAAAATATTAGCAATATAGTTGTACAATGCGATAAGGTCGCCCACCTTATCGCTAAAATCAATTTCTTCCAGGAAACCTTTGGATGGTCAGGATAGACACAAATCAAAAAGTCGGAGTATCTAGTTACACGATAAGGAGAAAAAAAACTAAATGTTTCTAGACAATTCCATTTTGTCCAAAACTAAATAACTCTGTGGCGCAGTGGGCTTAAGTCCGGCTGAGACGCAAAAGGTTGCGGGTTCGATTCCCGCCGCGGGACAAATGTTTGTATGATCTGCAAGTATTTTTCTCGGGTCTGGGTGTTTCTATGTATAATATGTATGTATTTACAAAAAAAAATAAGTATATAAGTAGTATATCAGTCATGTGGTACCCATAACACAAGCTCTGCTTACTTTGGGGCCAGATGATGCTGTGTGAAATGTCTGGTATTATATTATTATTATTATATATTATTATTATAAATAATGCTTGTACAATGGGAAGAATGATATAATACTTATATACATGTAAAAAACATACTTATGATACTTTATATAACACCCACACACAGAATAAACAAAATAAGCAAAGGAAATTCGCAACCATTACCTACGGAACATGAGTTACTATTAACTATTGTAGTTCTATTAAATTCTTCTGTGCTTTGAGGGAAGGGGAAACAACTGCACGTCGGAGGATATTGACGACGCCAGTGACATTTCCATACAAATACCAGCCACCACCGATATTCATATCGAGATAACCTACGCCTGCGGCTAGCGGATATTAAGTTTGTACATCCCTGGATTCATCCCTGTCCATAGTTGTTCTCTATTACCACACGGGATGTTGTTCGTCTTAATTGAATGCATTTTTTTTCGGGTAACTCGTTTAGCGCGAGCTGTTTTGCTGGGTTTTCCGGGCCTAATTTTGTTGTTTCATTACCCACATAGCTCTGTGAGCAATATAGTTCTTTTACATTAAAACATATCAGTTTAAGGGTAACATTATGAAGTATGGTAGGTGTTAGGTATTGCTATATTAGTGTGCTATTTTTCATCAATTACTTACAGCCAATAACTGTTCAATATGATATAATAGCGCACAATGAACATCATAAACGCAGCGCAAACTGCTAATGCTGCAGTTAGAAGCCCGTTACGGCTGTTTAAACCAGTGTTTACCTTCTAAATGAGCATCAAATGAGAATAAATTGTTATAATATAGGCCTCACAGGCCTGTGGCACTGTAAACAGATGTTAGTGAAAAATATGTTATGATCCTCTGGTTTTCATATTCTATTCATATATTTAAAGTCAAAGTCCATGATCATTATCTGTCCTTATCTGGAAACTGCTTACTGGTAGCGTTTTTGTACACCGCCGTATTCATATCGATCTATTCATGTCTATCCTGTCTATCCAAAGGTTGTCTGGAAAAGATCGCTTTTAGCAATAAGACCTCCCATTGTTCTCTATGTGTACAATAAAGCGTTTATCTATCTATTTATCTTAGGATACAATAAGCGATAAGGAACTGGGGTTTCAAAAATCTAGAGTTGCATAATGCATACACCAGCGATGGTTTTTCTAACAGAACAGACTAGACTATGGACTGGACTATACTGGACGCTGGATTATCGTTTGAAAACTCACAAAGGAAATATGCAGTTTAAATTTATACAACCATGCTATCATAACAGCATACAGTTCACTTGATGGTAACTGACCGTCCCCTATGGGCGCTTGCATAACCAGAGATATAATAATTTGACATTGACTTATATCAAAAATGGCCACTTCAATGCTTATTACATATTTATCAAACGAATATAAGTAACGAAACTTCCTAGTATCTTTGAAATACCTATCCAACAATATGCCACAAGAGAGGGTAATAAATGTTTAAGAAATCACCCCCATGTGATTGTTTCATTAACATGTAGTGTAGGTATATCTAAAACCGTTATTTTTAAAACAAAATTCCTTATCGCACGGTACGAACTTGGCGAATCCGCCAAGGGCTAGGCGAAACAATTTGTAAGATTTTTCCGTTACGAACCTTTCTTTAGTGTAGACATGCGATAGCATCCTATAGTTTGTGCTGTAGACGGTTATCCATAGGGTGACACGAATGAATTAATTAGATGAACGAATGAACGGATGAATAAGATGAATTGAATGATCTACAATAAAATGTTTATTTTCACAACTCGAAAAAATAAATTATAGACGAAATTTCACGTTTATAAATAAAAATAATAATATACTATGATAAGAACTTCGTTCCAACCGAGTGTTCCACGACAACTCACGCAATTGTTTATGTTTTTATTTCATTCCTTTGTATAGGTCATTAATATGTAGGTACCCAATACAGTACATTTTATTACAATGAAACTAATAGTCTGCTAGCAATAGCATGATTAAGGGCGGACAGACAGACAGACAGAAAGACGGACATAGCAAAACTATAAGAACTCATTGTTGACTTCGGAACCCTAAAAAGGCGCGTTGCCGATGACCATAGACATAGGTATTTTGTCTATTCGGCCCGGCCAGTAATTTTACTTGCTCCAGTGTCCTTCGAATGTAAACTAGTCCCAACAGGTAAACAGTGTAAGTGAAGTAAAGTTTTAACACACCTTAGTAACAGACTGTTCTGTGGATAGTGAGCGCGAACTCTGCGGGAGACGTGGTTTATGAAGCCGTAGGCGGAAAGCTATGGAGTTTTCTAGTGCTTATTAAATACTTTTCTATGATAATTTTTATGAAAATATTAAAATATATACGAAAAGCCCATTAAAATGTGCAGTTGTTTCATTAAAACTGGAATTTTGATTGCGTTTTTGTCACATCGTTATTAGAATTTTGTGAATGGATGTATTTATAATGTTGTAATTAATTGAATATTTTATGAAGATTATTCTGTGAATATTTAAATTTTGAGATCGTGGTGTTTTCGTTTTAGGCCATTAGCTAATATATCTTTTAGTAGTAAATAAATAAATAAATAAATAATGCCGGACATTTCATAAAGCATCATTTAGCCCCAAAGTAAGTACGTAAAACTTGTATTATGGGTACCACAAGACTAATATACTACTCATATATTTTTTTTGTAAATACATACATATTATACATAGAAACACCCGGACCGAGACAAATACTTGCAGATCATACAAACATTTGTCGCGCGGCGAGAATCGAACCCGCAGTCTTCTGCGTCTCAGCCAGGCCCACTGCACTACAGAGTAGTAGTGGTCATATTAGACATAATATACTCGTAGCTTTAGGAATTAAAAGGTACACTAACATCTTTTATTATATATAATGTTCGGGTTTACCACCAAATAGCAGCAAACTTTCAACAATAAACACTAGATTTTCAATTTAGATGACGGAAGCATAAAAATGTCTGATAGCGCAGTTGGCGGTATTTTTAATAGCTGTCGTATCACTAGTGTGGGCACGCGGCGTTTCTCGTAAAAGTGTTATGAGTTCATTTTGCGATTGTGACTTTGTGGCGAGCAATTTAGAAGCCAGTCTAGATCTAATAGCCCCCACTTTTATGCTGAGTCATTGTTTGTTGACTGTAGAAAAGAATGATTTAGTACATAAAGAGTTAAACAATCTTTTAAATGATTAAGAAAATGATTAAGTAAATATGAGCAAATGTAGGTAATAATCGATTAAATTTGTATAGACTCTCTTCTCTATCAAGAAGAAAATTTAGCAGACACATTATATTGTTTTGAAGTATCATATGTTTGTATTTGATCTCCATAGTAAAAGCAATGCTTAGTTTAAGGCAAGGAGGTGTGTTTTGGATTGTCTAAAAAATATGTATTATTAACTAGCTGCTGCCCGCGGCTTCGCGTGCGTGGTACCTGCATAAAAAGTAGCCTATGTCCTTCTCCAAGGTCCCATCTATCTCTGTACCAAAATTAATTAAAATCGGTTCTGCGTTCTATAGGCGTGAAAACGTAACAAACAGACATACAGAGTTACATTTTCATTTATTTGCATTTATAATATTGGTAGGGATTATATATAACCAAATTTTTTACTCCTACAAATTTTTTACACATACAGATTTACTTGGTTATAATTAATTTGAATGGTGCTCATTTTTGGAAGCAGATAAACGAATTTCCAACTCCTTAACATACAAGTTAACTCGATCTCATAATTTGAATGGTGCCAATATTTTCAAAATCCTGACTTTTGCCATTGTGAATGTGTCAGGGGGCAGATAAAATATGTGTATAAGCGTAAGAAATCCCGAGATTTGTAAAGTTTTCCCCTTTATGACGAAAGCCCCCGATGTTTTCTGATATGAAAAACTTTGCGCATTCAGTCACATCAGGATTCTCTACCCTATTGACAATGCCATAGGGTCTTAAATAACGATTCAGATAGAAGAATTAATTTGCAATGTTGTTCGACAAACATTTAACGTATCTTAGTTTATGACTGTACAAAACGAGAAGGAAAACTATTTTATTGGTTCTTAAATTTAAGACATATTGTAGGACATAAAGTTAATTTTCGGGCAAAACTCTGCAATTTCGTATAAGACTATTGAAAATACGACAAGCTGCAAAACTTTATATGAGTTGAGGAATATCGTCATCGTGAGGAAGCTGGATACGAGTAAATTTAAAAGGTTTATAAATATTGCATTTCTTACAATCTCAGTACAACGCTTTAACACGGTTTATTCACAAATTGGCTCATTCCTTTCTCTACACGCATATATATTACCTACCGTAAGAACCAAAATGTTTTGGAGTCCAGCTGTTTAGTAGAACCACGGATAACTAGTAGGTAAGCACCTAGATTACCTTAAATAATTACTTTTTAAAAGCTAAAAAGAAAACTTAACTTCATCGCATAAAATTGAAGACCATAAAACATTTCATCTCCTGTTTTACATAATTCTCCACGATTTGGAGTTCACAAACGACAAAAATCTGAAAAAAAAACTTAGAAATAAAATAAAAAAAATTAAACTGAATTGGAAACCTTCATTTTTTAAAGTCAGTTAAAATTATTCTTATTTTTATGGTCGTTTTTGGTCTATTTAGAGCAGTCATTTTTCATAAACTCATAACATTCATAAAATCATGATAATTTAGTAAATTTTATATTCGCATGCCGTGAAATAAGTCGCCAGTACTTCAATTTGGGAAAGCACCTTTTAGTCCAACCATTCAAGGTGAACCTACCGTAAGTCCAGTCAAAGAGCGTGTGGGATCAAAGGGGGTATTTGAGGGTAGATCGCAATCAAGGCGGAGCGAGTTTCTAGTCAAATTGTTAGTTTTAGTCACACAATTTCCCAATACCTATCATCATTTGAGTCCTGCTTGTCTTAGCTATTTGCCTGTTTAGAAAGGCTTGACAAGCTATTTTTCACTCGTTTTCTTACCTTTCTTGATAATCATACTATAAATTAACAATCATGGATCCATCATGGATACTTTTAGTCCAGTTCCTAGTAATAACTGCAAAACATTATAGGGATATGTGTATGTTCGATTGTAGCACAATCGGGCCGTTACAGATGAACGGATTTTAATGAATCTAGAATAGCTCCTAGATTCATTAAAATCCGTTCTTCCGGATTTCCGGATTACCTAGCGGTAATCAACATTTGGGATTAACTAGCTAGGCTAGGATACGATTCCTGAGGTGCTAGGTCGGGTAACCTTCTCGTGGTGGGTGCACCCTGGTAACACCGTGAGATATTCCTCTAGTACGCTGGAAAAGTATCGCATGGTGGCCAATAACCTGACACGGAGGATCTCTCCACATGTAATTCTAATTAGCAGAAGGCACAATGAGATGAGGCAGGTGGAGAGGACTGCATAGGCAGTCTAGGGAGGGGCTTGTGGCCCTGGCTGGGCCACGTCCAAATGCAGTGAAGCGGGCACGTGCTTGGTGTGCATTTTCCCAGTCGCTTGTTGGAGGACACTCGCAATGTCTTTTTCTGACTTGCGGCCGCTCGGTATCCCCACACAGGGTCGGGGAGTCCCGTGGGCCGAGTGATCTTGGGAGTCTTTAACGGGCGGATTTGAGGGCTGTTATTGGCCCTCGGGAGGGGCGGCGGCACTTTGCGTCGCATGTACCCAGGTAGACTAAGGGGGATTTTTCGCCTTGCTAGCGTCCGGCCACTCGGTATTCGCTGGGTCATCAGATCTTAGTGAGACCAAGTGGCTGTAGGGATAGGGATTTCCTCCACGCATCTCTTCAATGAAGGTGCAGTGGTTGAAGCGGGGACGAGCTTAGCGTGTAGTTGCCTGGTGACAAAAGTTGGCAGAGGACTCTGCATTACCCCTACTTCTGGCCGGCGGTGGCACTCTGCGAGTAAGTGTCGTCTACACACCCAGCAGGCTTATGAGATGGGATACCCTCTACCGACGTCCCGCCGCACGGTATACGCAGTTTCATTTAGATTCTTGTGGGAGCGAGCGGCGCACTGGGTCCGTGGGTAGTCGGAGTGAGGGCTCTCGGCTATCCATTCGCAGGCTCGGGGAAGGCGGCAGTTATCATGTGTGACGTGTTCCGCCGTAAGCACCGAGAGGGTGCGAGGGGGTAGTTTGCCACTCCTGAGATGGGCTGCGGCTGCAGCACTTTGCGAGAGGGGCACCAGTTCGTTCCTATAGAGATCCCGGAGCCCCTTGACATGCAATGAGGCTGGTCACCGGGGAGTTTTAGTATTCTGTCGTTTTATAGACACCTCACATATTCCATTTGCTCCCCTCAGTGCATTGGAAATCTGGTATCAGATTTCTCCTCGTCAAAAAAAAAAACGTACCCATAACATTAGCTCTGCTTACTTTGGGGCCGGATGATAGTGTGTGAAATGTCCAGTATTATTATTATTATTTTATGTGCTTTTGAGTTCTCCTGTACAAAACGCTAAGCGTATCGCTCTGTAACTCACAAACCACTGTATAAGTACTCGAAACCCGAACTACACGTAAATATTGGTAACATCATGTCCCCTGTGAGTTTTTCGTCGAACGAAACCAACGACTGCTTTTTCCTGTTTGCTTTACGTCGTGGTAAAAAGTAGAGGTTTTTGATTGGTAAACGTAAACTAAATTAGATTTTCAGAAAAGTGTGTTTAAGGTGGATTTCACGATAACTTAAAATGCTTTTTGATATATTTAGTAGTAAATTTGTTAAGCTACGTCATTTGAAGTGTTGTTTGTTTTTAATACGAAATAACTATGAAGAAAGCTTGTCAATTTTAGCATAAAAATGTGCAAATTGCGATTGGCTCTTATTTCTTTTTAGGTAAGTAATTCGAAAAAAATACTATCCAGGAACCTTGACAAATACTATTCGAAAGATTCAAAGATTCAAAGATTCAAAGATATTTATTTGCCAGAAAACATGTGTACAGAAGAAGACAAAAATGTAACAATGTGAAACAACATGCTTGACCGGTTTACGGTATGCAAATTAGGTAGAGAGATGGCATGCAAGTTTAAAAATAATTACAATTTATCACTAAAAAATTCGTCAAGATTATAATAACCCTTTTCAATTAACAATTTCTTTAGTTTTAGTTTAAACATTTGGAAGTTCAGGTCTCTATATAGTGTAGGTAATTTGTTATAAATTTTTGGAGCAACACCAACAACACTTTTTTAACACTTTTTTGCAATAGTGCTGTTTTTACAGGGTGTAATTTTAACCTAGTGTTATCCCGTCTGCTTCGAATTACAAAATCAGATAACCGGGGGAACAGATCGGGATTGTTTTTTACAAAAAGAGCTACTTCTAATATGTAGAGCGACGGAAGTGTCAGAATTTTGTGCTTCGAAAATAATGGTTTACAGCTATCAGAAATTTTTCGAATACAAATTATACATAACAATATAGTGGAAAGATGCTTGAGTTAGAAATAATTTTGGTATTACGTTTGTATGGGTAATTCGTCCTCCGCTGGCCTCTTAAAAGTTGTAGATTTCGGGTCTTACTTATAAACGCTTCATAACTAGAACTTTGCCTAAACACTGTATAAAATGCATGCGGAAGAAAGTCGCCTCTTTGCTATGCAGGCTGAATGGGAGGCCATACATTATTTTGAACGCATTATCCAATAAATGGGATAGCCCGTTTCTCAAGCACTGTAATCGCGTAATGATGAAATAATTTTATCATTATTTGATTTTAGTGTTTGAAATTGTTATTCTATTTTTTTGTACTAACACAGAGTAGGACAAATACTAACATACTATGGACCTAAAATATGTTTTTTTTATATAGTTGAAATAAATTAATTATATTGCCGGACATTCCACACGGCATCATCTTAGGTAGGCCCCAGATTAGGTAGAGCTTGTGTTATGGGTACGATATGACTGATATACTACATAATAATTTTCTTTTAATTCATAGATTTTATATATAGATAAAAAGAAAGATTTGAATGTTTTTTTACAGTTTTGTCTGATGATTTTTCCTCAAAACTCATTACAAATATACAGTTACCTCTATTGTCGAATTAACTAACCACTTACAAAACACCATTCATTAATTCGCAACAGTTGTCGCCAACAATTTGTTCTAATGACCTCCGCCACCACCCCTGTGGAAAACTATGACGTTGCGGAGGCGGTAATTTTTCATGTCGCGATAACGGTCAGGTGTTAGAATGATTTGTGGCTTCTGATGTAGTATCTTTTGCTTTATTTGGTTAGTTCAACAAAAAAAACATTGAATCATATTGCAATAAGAAATAATTTATTACAGAAATGTGTAACAGTTGAGCTATTTAAGGGCCGCTTAAAACGATCTATCGATAGCTTAACAGATCCAGATCACTGTCAGAAAGCAGCGTCTTTAAGATACAGGGGACGCTATATACGCTAGATAGCTGCCAGCTCTTGGGTCAATGTTTCTACTAGATGCCGTAAAAAAAAAAGTTCTGTTCCACACGGGCCCAGGGCTTCGACTCGCGTGTTAACACCTCTTGAGATCCTCGGTACAACCAACACAAATACCAGCTCTAACAGCAATAAAAATGAATAAAACCTACTTGCAGTTTTTAATAAAAGTCCGGTTAAAAAATTAACCTAAATAAATTTATTGACATAATACAATGTTACAGATCTATAACAAATCCATAGTCTCTTGCTAGTTAGTCTCTTGTATTGTATACTTTTTAAATTTTAAATCTTAATTATTTCTTAATAACACTAGCTGACCCGGCGAACTGCTAATAAAAGTTCTCTGAAATTATCTGTATAAATAAAACAAATTTGGATTAGTTGGTTATATATTCTGCTATTGGGGGTGAAATTTAAATATGTTAAGTTAAGTTAATTAATTTAACGGTTTTTGATAACCAATATTTTTTGTCCTTTTTTATGGTGTGGAAGTATATGTATGTATAAAGATGATGGATTTCAGACGCGCAAACACGCTACGTATAATTGTCTATGAAAGAAACAGGGAAACTCCAAGTTGATTCCACAAGCTTCCAACGACTGCCAACGAAATTTGAATTAATTCTATAACATTATTTGATTGTTGTTTTTACAGTAGTATATGTTTAGTTAAAGTAATGTGCATAGATTATGTAGTATGTTTTTATTTACAGAAATAATTACAGATATGTACAAAATAATATACAATAATATAAAATACACGTGAAACAGTTGAGCTATATAAGGATCGTTTAAAACGACCTATAGATAGCTCAACTGATCCAGATCACTGCCAGAAGGCAGCGTTCCCATGATACTGGCGGCATTACCACGTTGAATGGCAATGCTTATTGCATACATTATTGCATTTTGTATTTTTATATCATCGACACAATAAATATCCCTACCTTTTCCAATTTTAAAACTTTTGCACTAATTTAAGTACGAACCGTGAACTCGAGCGACAGCGAGCGGACCGCGGATCAAACTCACCCTGATGAAGATTCTCTAGATTAATTTTATTGAAACAGTGTCGGTGCCTCCATCGACAAAATATTACGTGAGTAAATCCCATGTTTATCAAAATGTATACACCCCACTTCTTATCGAAAAGTTTCCACTATTGACAACATCATTTTTTACGCAACATTGAAATCTTTTTATTGCTCCCATGTAAAACTTTTAAGTTTTACCATGCCAATAAAAACTGTTTGTCGAACAAACAGAACAAAACGTAGGAAATAGTGACAGAATAAAAAGGCAGTTCTTTGCCGCATAAAGGGAAAAGCAGCATTTTTAATTGGGGGTGGAAATGTGATTAATGCCGTAAGATAAGGATAGGCGGCACGAAGGAAAAATAAAGGTTTCGGTCAAAAGTCGCACACATTAACCTAATTAGTTTTAATTGGTGGAATACCTTATCATTTGTTTAAAGGGTTCGGCACACGTCAATTTAAATGGTGTGAAAGTACCTGATCAAAAACGTAGACAGGCTTATAAAATAACATCTGCGACTTGAGCAAGGACGGCAGGCATCAGCAATACTTCTGGTGTTGCAAATCTGGTGTCTGTAGCCGACGGTAGCTGCTTACCATCACGCGGCCTTATCCGGTTGGGCCTCATCATTACATAGTATAAAACAAAGTCGCTTTCCGCTGTCTGTCTGTCCCGTTGTATGCTTAGATATTTAAAACTACGCAACGGATTTTGATGCGGATTTTGATACGGATTTTTTTATAGATAGAGTAATTCAAGAGGAAGGTTTATATGTATAATACATGCATAATATAGTAGAGAAACACTGATCATTTTAGAGGTTTATAATGTGATGTCGTAAATAAACTCATTTTTTTGAGCTTACATTGCAAACGCTGGCTGAACCCTACGAGATAGATCAAAATAGTGTACAGTATTGTACACTTTTAAAAGTTCTACAAAAAAGTCCACGATGAAATATGTCTATCTCTTAGATAACGTTGTATATAAATACACTCTGTAGTACATTTAGTATCAGCATTGCAATCGTGCGAAGCCGGGGCGGGTCGCTAGTCTATAAATATAAAAGGCGATATGTGTATGTATGTACGTTCTCTATAGACTCCGAAACGGCCTGGACCGATTTTGATGACATTTTTAGGTAATCTTCAGATTGACCATTGGCCTAGCGGGTGATTCTGTGAAGTTTGGTAACGATCGGATTAACAGATTTTTTTTCTGTTTTGCATCAATCAAATTTAGTATGCATATAGATTGTATTTTAGGAAAGGACTTAGATTAGAAGCCGCGGGCAGAAGCTAGTGAAGGCTTCCGAAGTCAATAAGGATCAGATTGACGAGTGGTCAGGTCCCAAACTAATTCAACACCATCTAATTGGCAAAACAAAAATACATATTATGGTGTTTTTTTTATGCATTTAAAAATCATTCAGTTACTCAAATTCTAGTAAAGCCTTACAGCAGTGATAATTTTCCTTGTACAACTATATACAACTATTTTCAAAACATTTCAGGTTTCCTCAAATAGCGGTTTAGCAGTAGGGGAAGACCAAAACGAATATATCTATCAAAACTGTTAATGAAACCTCGTAGTATACCTATTTTAAAGACCTATTCAACGATATACCACACGATGTTTTGGTAAAATCATGAAAAAATAAGCTTACTTTCTTTGTATGGAAGTATCACAAAAAAACATTTTTCCAAATATTTTATTTTATAACTTTCTATGGGCCACTAATACATATTACCGTGAAAATGTAATCACGTTAAAACAAATAGTTTGCGAGCATGAGCTCTTATTAAGGGTGGAGAGACAGACAGACGAGCGTAGCGATACTATGTATAAGGGTTTCTTGCGTGCGGACTACGGAACCCTTAAAAAATCTTCGTTTCATAGATTGTATAAGTATACTCACATATATTCAGTCGCAGAACTGTTAAATGACTATAAAAGTTAAATAACTTATTCATATTATGCACTGACTTATCTATGTATCACTACATAGAACAATGTCGCTTCTCACTGTCTGTCTGTCCCTATGTATGCTTAGATCTTTAAAACTACGTAACGGATTTTGATGCGGTTTGTTTGTAATAGATAGAGTGATTCAAGAGGATTTTTTTTATGTATAATACATGCATAATATGGTAAACACACACTGATAATGTTAGAGGTTTCTAATTACATTAGACATTCTGTAGTATATTTAGTATCAGCATTGCACCCATGCGAAGCCGGGGCAGATCGCTAGTATATCTATAAAAGGCGATGTGTGTATGTATGTTTCCTATAGACTCCAAAACGGCTGGACCGATTTAAATGAAATTTTTACAAAATCTTCAGATTTGCCTAGCTGAAGATCCTGTGAACTTTTTTTTGCATCAATCTAATTTGATATGGATAAAGATTGTATCTTAGGAACGGACTACTTTTTATGTATTTACTATACGTGCGAAGTAATAAATTGTGACAGAAATTGTAGGTAGGTATATAATCTTTTTAGCTTTTTCTTCTTCATTTTCATGAGTAGCTGTTTTTTTGTTTTTGTATTTTTCTATGTATAATGTATGCATTGACAAAAAAAGTATAAGTAGTATATCAGTCATGTGGTTCCCAAAACACAAGACACTTTGCTTACTTTGGGGCTTAGATGATACTGTGTGAAATTTCTGCATTTTTTAATTATTACCTCACTGATAAGTATGCATGGCCTCATGTCGCTCTGCCCTCAGACAGTTAACGGACACATTTGAAACGTATAAACTCTCTTGTATTAGTTTTTCGTAGTTAAGGTAGTTATAAGATGGATCATGCAAATAAGCGCTAGGACCAGGACGAGTTTTTCGCCGGTTCTTCTCGGGCTTGGGTTAGGAGGAAAACGCACCTAAATTCACCAAGTATGTAAGGCGTTTCAAAGTGATTCTTGTGACTGTATTGAATAAAGTATCTTTTGACTTTTGACCTTTTTTAGGGTTCCGTACCTCGAAAGGAAAAAACGGAACCCTTATAGGATTACTTTGTTGTCCGTCCGTCTGTCCGTCTGTCTGTCAAGACACTTTTTATCAGGAACGCGTGGAAGTATCAAGCTGAAATTTATATCAAATACTCAGGTCTACTGTCCCTTAAAGCTGTGAAAAAAATCAAACTTCTAAACCAACGAAAGATACAGCCGTTTATGCTGCAAATTTTCGACACTGGCAAGGGAATCAAAACCTACAGGGTACTTCCCGTGAACTCAGAATTTTGAAATTTGGTACGAAGCAATGACTTATAGAACAGATAAAGGATAAATTGCGATAACCGTACATTTTTAGTTACATCGTATAAAAATATTTTTAATAATTTTAAACTTACTACCCTTTTTCTCATGAACGCGTGGAGGTATTAAATTGAAATTCATATAAAATATTCAGGTCTATAATACCTTTAAGCTGTAATAAAATCAAACTTCTATGTCAACGCAATTAAGAGAAACAGCAATTTAAGTCGCATATATTCAAACTCGCAAGGGAATCAAAACCTACAGCGTACTTCCCGTGAACTCAGAATCTTGAAATTTGGTACGAAGCAACGTCTTATAGCACAGATAAAGGAAAAATTGGAAAACTGTAAATTTTTTGTTACATCATCCAACTATACATGTCTCGATTGTCGTGATGGGTGAAATTTTACTTATGTACATAGGTTTATACGGAACCCTCGGAGCGCGAGTCGACTCGCACTTGGCTGGTTTTTTTTTAGACTGTCACATGTTCTTGACTATAAGACTAGAACCCATGACCTTATGATAATTAGTTTTATTTGGATTTAATAATTACCTAAGTACATGTTTTATTTTTAAGTTTATTAGATCTTTGTTTGTTATCGTAAGAAACGCATATGTACAGTCATACGATTAAATAAATAAATGATAAAAGGCTGAGCTACACCGACCACTAAACCATCAGTCACGTTTTAATAAGGATGATATACGACCTAGTGAAACTTACGGCCTTGTCACGTAATATACTTAAATTAAAAGGGTTTATTACCATTTTACTGCGTCAACACCTTTTTGCCGCAAAACAATTATTTTTTACGTCTTAATTTAGTAGTAAGTTAGCCTTTAATGAAGTTTTGTCATGACAATTATTAAGGGCTCAATTTTAATGCTAGGAACACACATTCCTGTATCTTGCATTATTGCATGCGAGATGTGAAACATGCAAGTGAATAGTTAAGTGTAAGTCAATAGTGCATCAAATAGTCTAAACACATTGTATCAACTTTGGCTATGTCTAAAGACGCCTCTGAGATGCACTTTTTTTTTTACCACGCTCTGGTTCGAAAGGACTTGTGACATTACAATATAAATATAAAAGTATTAGAAACTATAAAGGAAACCGACTTCATTGAACACAATGTGAACCCTTAAAAAAGTTCATGGTAATTTTTGTTCTAATGGGACCTTAATAACTCCATACTTCCCGTATGGAGTTATTAATCTACTTAAATATAGAATCTAGATAAAAGGCGAATCATACAAAAAAACGCGTATTCGAAGTCGTGTTTCTTGTCTAATTCTTCACGGACTTGGGTTAGGATGAATCTTACGACCACCTCTGTGGCGCAGTAGGCGAAGGCCTGCGTGAGTCGCAAAAGGTTGCGGGTTTGTCTCGGGTTTAGGTATTTTATAATACCTTCCCGTTTGGTGCTAAACATGAAAAAAATCGAATCGTTTAATCAATTACGGAGTTCTGAGGTACCAAGTATAAAAAATACAACTAAATTGATAACACCCTACTTTTTTGAAGTGGGTTAATAAAAAGATAATACATTTTGTCGCACACTGCTAATTTTAATAGTCCGTTTCGAAAAAACACAATCCTGTTCTACTTGTCCTTCTTAAAGTGTCACTAGTATTCACCAGTGTGGTAAAAGGATTAAAGTGCGCCTTAGAGTCTCCTTTTGTGTACTTAACACATGTCTTCGAACTTTTTAGGTTCTACGACATGCCGGTTTTCTCACGATGTTTTCCTTCACTGTTTTTGAATACTGGTATACTTTTGTGTGTCACTCAATCACAATCACCTACATATTTGGTTAAAACTTGGTATAAGTACTCAAAAAAAAAATGAAAAATGAAATATATACCGAAAAAATACCTGCCCAGGTATTATTTTGCGCCTCAACCCCTCAAGATATAGTTGTATTGGCAAAATAAAGCACGAGTCGCACTGAGACTATAGATTTAGACTCAATAGGCTATTTCTTTAACTTCCTACTGTGTAGACTAGCCTTACTGACGATCCCTCGACTGTATCTTTTAAGTGCCGACTTTGGAAGTGGTTAATGCATCGGATAATTTATGATTTTAGTGATTTCAATGAATCATTAAATCCTATTTGATGTACCTATTTAATTAAAAATTGTTGATAATATGTATTACAATAATTTACCAATTTTATTATTTTATTACGATCATTATGTTAAAATGTCACCGCGTTTTCAAAAATATTTCAAATTACTTGACCCAAGAGCTAGCTCCTATCTGGCTCAGCGTATAAGCATTGCCATTCAACGTGGCTATGCCACCAGTATCTTGGGAATGCCACCAGTATCTGGTAGCGATCTGGATCAGTTGAGCTATCTATAGATCGTTTTAAACGGTCCTTAGATAGCTCAACTGTTTCACATGTATTTTATATTAATGTATAATATTCAGTACATTTCTGTAATTATTTCTGTAAATAAAATATGACAATGATTATTATCACTACATAGTATAAAACAAAGTCGCTTCCCGCTGTCTGTCTGTCCCTATGTATTCTTAGATCTTTAAAACTACGCAACGGATTTTGACGCGGTTTTTTTTAATAGATGGAGTGATTCAAGAGGAAGGTTTATATGTATAATATATACATAATATATAAGAGAAACACTGATAATTTTAGAGGTTTCTGATCACATTAGACATTCTGTAGTATATTTAGTAAAAGCATTGCACCCGTGTAAAGCCGGGGCGGCTCGCTAGTAATGTATAATTTACATATTGTATCGATTTTCTATGACCTGTAACTTTACTGTTATTAATCAATTATTATGAACTATGTAGGCAAAACTGTGGACAGAAGCTTGTTATATATGAATATATTAAATACAGTAGTTAATACGTACATAATACTCCCTTAGCTAGACGTATAAAAACCCACTGGCACCATCGATAATATGCTAAGCGACTGTTGATAACCGTCACGTAGTAACTGTTTGCCTTGCACGACCGTATATAAATGTATACTAAGTATACTATCTAGGCCGGTTTAGTGAGAGGCTTACTGGATGTCCATTTGATTTTCAGCGAGGAATTATTTACTTGTACTTGTAGACTACTTGTTTTATGATATATTTCGATTTATTATCCCTATATATATAAAAATCTTGTGTCACAGTTTTCGTGTTTATACTCCTCCGAAACGGCTTGACCGATTTTGATGAAATATTATATGTATATTCAGTAGGTCTGAGAATAGGTTTTTAATTTATTTTTATACCCCTAAGTGTTAAGGGTGGCTCACCCCAAATTTTTTTTTTATGTTTATTATGGCAAAACAACGTTTGCCGGGTCAGCTAGTATTTTATATTTATTTTATATTATTTAAAGATTATGTCAGTATAGAATTATTACCACACCAACATTCCCCTTCACTGTTTATTTATAATCCAGTCTATCCAAAGGTGGCAGAGATCGCTGTAAGCGATAAGGCCGCCCTTTGTATTGCCTTTTATTGTAAAATAATTGTTTTTTGTGTTTTTCTGTGTGGTATAACAATAAAGAGTTATTTATCTATCTATCTATGATTGGATAATTTGATTGGGTACTTTATATATGAGTAATCTTCTACTTGGTTTGACTAGTTTTAATTGGCATGTAATTAAATCGATATCTGTGTATTCCCTTTTTTCGAACAAAATATTTCAAAGTTAAACCAAAAATACTGACTGCACACAAGTTATGCACACTAAATAAATCAAATTATATATACTGTTTAATGGTATTTGCAGAACTCTTACGCTCCTACCGTGACCATGTATTATTCTTCTGGTGCTTCTGGTGCTTCGGCGGCCGCTGTCGCGGCACGCTCGCTTCGCTCGCTCGCCTTGCGCGTTGTTTTCTATACTCTAACATAACCTAACCAATTATAGGATATGTTTAGTTAATCAATTGGTTTTTTAGCACAGCATTCATTTTTCTGGTATGCATTTAGTTAATTAGTGGAGTTACCTAGTGTGCAGAAAAATTATACAGATGTGCATTTAAAAATATCCCGTTTTAATTTCATTTTTTGTGACGAGAAAGAGAAATAAATAAAGATAATGTATCAACTGTGCGCTTAATCTACAGTGAAGTTTGCTATTTTTGACGACTTCTGTGGCGTAGTGGGCTAAGGTCCGGCTGAGACGCAAAAGGTTGCGGGTTCGATTCCCGCCGCGGTACACATGTTTGTATGATCTGCGAGTATTCTGTATTTTTCTATGTATAATATGTATATACAAAAAAAAGGTATATAAGTATATCAGCCATGTGGTACCCATAACACAAGCTCTGCTTACTTTGGGGCCTGATGATGCTGTGTGAAATGATCGGGATTATTTATTTATTGATTTTATAAACTTATTCAGGATAATGTTTCTTATCACCATGGTGAGATGACAGATGTTACATATTATATGCGACTATTGTAAGGCTCGTTCGTTTTTTAATTTATTTATTTCTTTGCATGTTGATCCTGTTTTTAAAAAGTTTTGGCTAAAATGGTGGCGACCCAGATCGTGCTAGTACCTACATAGGTGTTGTAACCAAACTTTTTAAAAGCCTCACAATTTATTATTCCGAGCTTATCAACTGTACTAAAGTAACTTTAAGCTCACGTGAAAACTCAAGGATAAGGCAAAGAGCTTTTTTTACTTCATATTTTTTTACCTTAACGACAGGGCGACTATACTACTTTGTGTGTACTATGGTACCTTTATCATGTGTGAATATGAGTTATGTATACTTTTACAGTTTTAATAGTACTTTGACTTTTAAAATGCATAATTTTCTACTTAACGCAGGCGATTATCTTGAGTATAAGTTTTCATTTTAAAAACGTAATTCTATATCGCACGTTACAGACTCTTGACGGATTAAAGCTATGCCTAAAAGTGTAAAAGATTACTAACGATACCAAATTTGAAATTCAAAAATAAAACTAGGACGACTATGTCTAATTTCATACATTTGTTAATGATCACGGTAGCTGAGCGGTTGACAATTCTGACAGTCAGTGTTAAGTTAGTGTGTTCGAACTTGAATCGTCGTGCTTAAGAGTAAACTAGTAGATTATATTTCCACACAAACGTCAAAGCTTGATCACACCCTCGTCTACTGTTTAACAACCAAAACTAAGATATTTACAATATATATTGATACCATATTTCTTGCAAATTAATTATTTCTATTTCTAAGAGTGATATCAGTTCGTCTCTTCGTATAATTTACGAATTTGCTTACGATTCTGTTGCACAAGCAAATTTATAATTTGCTTGTGCAACAGAATCGTAAAAAAAATATGTTTGAAAGAACAAGCCTAAAAAAAAATTGAACACTTGTTTTAGCGCAACTTTGGTCGTAAATAAATATGGAGTCCGCAAACTGCAAAATGATTTCGATACAATCATCGGTTATTTATTGGAGAGCTCTAACCATAATTAATTCAATTTGAATAGACATTCAGTAGCTTTTTCATGATAACGCTTAAACCATTCAATTTATCTATCTATCTATAATTAATTCTAAAACGAACAAAAAAATATGACAGACTCAAAGGTATGGCTCAAGGGTATCATGAAAAAACTACTGAATGAGTATATTCAAAGTGAATTATTAATATTTCAATAAAATCAATAAATAGATATATAAATGCTTTATCGTATGTACACAAAGAAAACACATTTTTTTTATTAGCAATACAGTACAATGAGCGGCCTTATCGCTAAAAGCGTTCTCTTCCAGGCAAGCAATCTAATCATATGATTAGATATTTTAATCATATTATCTCCTTACTGCTCATCACTATCCTCCGTGCACGTCTAATATTTTCTTACATTAGATGAAATAGCATGAATTATAGCTGAGCTTGTCCCGCTGACTAGTGTATCCAGACAACAACTAGTTGAGCATACTATTTTACGTAATTACTACGTTTTGTTCCAACAAGGAGTTAGTTCCTGACTACGTTGATTCATTTTTAACCTAGCTAAATACATTTTGAAACCTATTTACATTTATAATAAACGATTGGCTGCCCGCGGATTCGCACGCGTGGTACCTACATAAAAAGTAGCCTGTCTTTCTCCAAGGTCCCATCTATCTCTATACCAAAATTCATTAAAAGCGGTTCAGGGGTTTAGGCGTGAAAACGTGACAGACAGACAGAGAGACAGAGATACTTTCAAATTTTTAATATTAGTAAAGATTAGACATTTGAAGATGAAAATCATCTTGTTATTTCATTTTTTTTTAGTTTTTACCTTCATTACTCTTTTGATAACGAGTTAAAATGGGGCTACAATGAATCATAAATGTCCTTATAAAACTCAAGTGGATTCAAATTACATTTCTAACAATTCATTAGCGGCCCCCGCTGTGTAATGAGGGCCTAATTTGAATATCTTCGTATTTTAGCGGTTAAAATGTTTTGACGTAAATCGTGACATGAAACACGTTTCGTGAAAACGCGAGTTCAAAGCTGAGGCATTTCGCTAAATGGTATTATAAGGTAGCGTGAGTTCTTTTTCAACGAGTTTTTGTTTAGTTGGTACCTACAATAGCTTCTACTACACTTTTAAAAGGTGTTCAGTCTGCACCTAAGTAAGTTATGAATCGTTACTGTCTTAAAATGTTACCTTGTGTCCACTTACATTTTTCAGTGGACCTATATTATTCACTAAAGGTTGACACTTTTTGATACCCAAAGAGCGAGAACACAGATGTTGCTTTTTGAAGTGATAATTTCTTATGGGAGGGTTTACCGCTTCGTTACGCTACGCGTTACGGCGCCAGTCTGTCTGGCATCTTTTTCTTTCACGCATACGGCAGCGGTAGGCAGGCTCCTCCTCTCTCACTCTAACCCACAGCGCTAGTTAGATTAGTTAGATTGCGAGACGCACACTTTTGTAACCTTAGTTAGGTTAAATACCTTAAACGCATCATTAACAATGTTAATAATTATATTATCAACATTATATAAAAACATGTATACGATCATAGAAGTACATTATACACCTAGGTGCGAAAGTGCCCAATTCCTATCGAGTGTGTCATTCGTCGCACTTTCTCCCGAGTGATACATAGTGCTTTATACTACACCTACGAGAAAAATAAAATAAAATCTTCACTATCACTCGACGGCATTTTGATGAATTCATAAAATTACCAAACCCAAATTCAAATTTTGAAGAAATTCCCGCACATGCCTTTATTACTTGGGATCTTTTATCAAAATATTGTTCGGAAATCGAAAGAGGAATAAATCATTTAACGGACTTGAAGTGAAAACTTTTTGTGGTTTGACCTTCAATGAAAATAACCATAGCTGCCGGCTGATCTATGAAGTAATAAAAAAAAATGGCTTTCCATACACTTTTCTCTCCCGCTAAACGCGTTAGAAATGAAATTCCATAGACTATTCCGTACCGCATTTTAGTAGGCTTGAAATTATGTACTTTCTCAGGCAAGTTTCTCAGTAGGTGTGGTATAAAATATTTTGCAAGCATGCAGTGTGTCTAACACATTCTATGACACACATTTAATATGATTTTAAAATCGAGATTTAATTGTATATTATTTTACTATAGGGACTACTAAGAAAAATATATATCGCTTTGTTTTCGTGGATATAAAGATAATGTCAAATAGAAGTAACCATTTTAAAGCGCTACAAACTCTATGCAGATTATTGCACATTTTGAAGTTTTTATGCTACTATGTATTAGTCACGTAATTTCTTTATGAAATTCAGAACTTCCACTCTGAATTATTTCTTTTAGCAAATATGAAAACGTAATTAAGCAAGAACTGTCTCAATGAATAAAATATCAGATTATTAAAAAGCTTGGAAGGAATCTGCTTCCACTCGGTTCGGCATTCGTAACACAATTAGCAAGGATCGTACAAAAAAGCGTTAAGACAAGACGAGTTTCTTGCCGGATTCCTCTTCTCGAATTTTTCAATAAAATATATTTATTTCTTTCAAATACAAAAATGAACTGACGGGTTCCACTAACGTATGTTAGAATAAATCACCAGTGTTTCATTTCAAGCTGTCAGGAAGTTGTGTACCGTACAATCTGTTTTATTCCCTTCATTTGCATTGGCACAATTATTTTCAGCATTTTTGCTTATTTTGGTGAATTGCCAAATATGTGTCCACCTGTACTCGCCACCCCTATAACTTACCTGAACAGTTATCGGCTAGTGCAATGGCACATAACAGATAGCTAGCAATTTGTGGATATATGGATTTATGGATTATTCCTAGTCAAAACAATATTGCCTGATAGGTTCAAGAAGCCTCTGTAATAGCTGAACGACGACTGTTATAATCGGCTTCGTCTTTTATCTACTATTTATATAATCTTGTATCATTTTAATATTTTATGGTTTAATTGACTCTAAACTGAGTAAAAACTATCGACGTACTTACATTTTATACGTACTGAGTGTGAATGGGAGCAAGCGAACCTTGGATCAAACGCAGCGTGATAAAGATTCTCTAGATCAGTCGCAACCGTCGGTTAAAATCTGTATTTCTCAAGCCCGTCTTGCCCTATTAGCAATAGCACCTTACACAAAGGTTTGCTTTTACAGTTTTCGAAGAAAAGGCATGAGTTACATTTTTGTTTGCCCAAATTACTGTGTAAACAGTAGTAATAATAATAATAATACCGGACATTTCACACATTATCATCTGGCCCCAAAGTAAGCAAAGCTTGTGTTATGGGTACCAACATGACTGATACACTACTTATATACTTATTTTCTTGTAAATACAGACTTACATATTATACATAGAAACACCTAGACCCGAGACAAATACTTGCAGATCATACAAATATTTGTCCCGCGGCGGGAATTGGACTCGCAACCTTTTGTGTCTCAGCCAGACCTAAGCCCACTGCGCCACAGAGGTCGTCAGAGTAATACTTCAAGTTCGGAGTAAGAAGTTGCATTAACATCTGCATAGTAAATTGAAACATGATTAGACAAAGTGAAAAGAAGTATTCCACACTGCCATTTTGAATATAATTTGATATGGATTGTTATATCCATACTAGCATTTTATAACATATAAAAAAATTAATATATTTTAAGAATCAAAAATATCAATTTAAAGAAACTAATATCATGACAGTGCCTCGTAGTACAAATAGACCTTTTTGTGAACATACATTAAATTTTCGTATAATATACATATACGAAAATTAAATGTGTGTTCACAAAAAGGTTCAGTTATTCAAAAAAATAATGATAATCATAATATTAGTACTAGAAATAAAGATAAACTTGATGTTCCCATTGTGAGGCTCGCTAAAGTTAATAGATCTTTTATAGGTTAATGTGTACACATCTATAACAAGTTCACAAACGACGTGTTACATTTGTCGATTGGCAAATTTAAAAACGTACCTAATCAAACAGAAACTGTCTCATAGAGCATATGATAACATAACAGATTATTTAGATGAAAAAAGCTTGGGATGAATCTGCTTCAACTCGACGCGGCATCTGTAACAAAATTGGCAAGGATCAGACAAAAAAGTGTTAAGACCAGACCAGAAGTTTCTTGCCGGATTCTTACAGTGCGGTTAGGAGGAACATGCACCTTGATTTAATAGTATGTTTGAAGACGATTCAAAGTGATCTATATTTTATTTGCATAAAGAATTTCATTTTATTAATTCAAAGGTTTCTTTGTCTATTTGTACGGATCTTGATGTAATTGGTGCTAGTAGGAAATATAAGATGTGCCATAGCAACAATCGTAAAGTGTTATCAGTAGCGGTGCCGTGTTTACGTTACATTTAATTAAAAAAGTGCCGTTTTTGTAGGGTCCATCCATTTGTGCTCCATTTTTGGGTATTTACGAGTTCAATAACGTTTCGATAAATAAACCTTACATTTTATAAGATAGTTACATAACTAAGAAATGTGATTTTAATAACTAGAGAATAGACTCTTATTCTTTTGTAGGGTTCCGAAGTCCACAAGGAGCCCTTGTATGTATGTATGTATAACCGAGACATATTTCCAGATTATATAAAAATTTGTTCCCCGGCAGGAATCAAACCCGCAGCCTTCTGCGTCTCAAGCGGACCTTAGCCCACTGCGCCACAGAGGTCGTCAATTAAATAGGTTACTTGTAGCATAGGATGGATAATAATGTATAATATGAGTATATATGAATGGACTGTGATTTTAATAGCACCTAATTTACACAAAATATTGTTTGGTTTCGAATATTGTGTTAGAATATTTTGTTGTTGTTGTTGTAGGTACAGTCAGTGAGCTTACATAAGATAGAGAATATTTTTACGGAGAGCTGATTTTGATAATAGGTTTTCTGATTATGAGTTATCAGAAAACTTATTATCAAAATAAGCTAGAAACAACTTAATTTTATAGATTAACAATTAAACTTATGCTCTCATATTGTATTTGTTATTGATTTTCATATTTATGAAAACAAAACTAAAACAATCATGGTTTCGACTGTAAATCCCAGACTTTGTAGACACTCTCCTAATTTGTAGTTACTTAAATTTTGAGAATGTCTAGCCAGAGTCAGAACCGCTGTAGTTAGTGTATTTCTGTACGTGACAGGATGCAAGCTTATCTCAGTGTTTTTTTTTGTAAACGATAATCGGTGCACAAAATGATCACTACATTCCTTTGTAGATTCCCCTACTAAAGAAGTATTTATACATTACTAGCTGACCTAGCTAGCTGAATATCTTACGTAAACATTTTTTTTTTATTATGCTATGTTACTTCTAATACCTCCAAGAATATGTGTACAAAGTTTCATGATGATCGGTTTCGTAGTTTTAGCGTGAAAGCGTAACAAACAAACTTATTCACAATTATGATATTAGTATGATGACAAACACGGGCTTTACTCACGTATCGTACTGTCGATGGAGGGACAGTCTAATTCAATTCATCTAGAGACTCTTCATCAAGGTGAGTTATATCCGCGGTTCTCCCGTTGCCGCTCAAGTTCACGGTTCGCAAGAAGTCGTTATTTTTTTTAAGTCTACATGCTATGTACGAAATTATAGCAGCCATGAATTTTCTGTGCAGTCTAAAGTGTGGGGCATATTGTGTGTCGTATAGTCCAGTCCAAAGCAACAGCCAACTTTATTATTATTTGCTTGAGGCACGACACTATAAAGCGAGCAGATAAGTTTGCGCTGGAGAAATTAATTTAAGACTTGCGACCAGAACTCAATTTTCATAGCGAAGTTTTGCTGAGGTTGACTGTGAACCTCGTTTTGTTCGGCTAATTTTAGTTAATTAGTAACTAAAGTTTACACGTCGGTTAGTACTTTGGCAAGTTAAATTGCGTAGAAGAATAGATATTAATAAAAATATTGACGGACATTGGACACGACACCATCTAGCCCCAAACTAAGCATAGCTTGATTTACCTAAAAACAAACACATTCATTATATTACATACACACATTCATACAATCACATGCATGTACATAAAAACACAATAAATGCATGCAAACTCAAACTGCCAATTCTAGAATTAGTAATTTGTACACTAATTAGCTTACCCGGCCACGCGTTGCTGTAGCTCAGTAGTTCTAATACGTTGAACCCATATACGCTAACCTCTAAAATTATCAGTGTTTCTCTACTATATTATGCATGTTTTATACATATAAACCTTTCTCTTGAATCACTCTATCTATTAAAAAACCGCATCAAAATCCGTTGCGTAGTTTTGAAGATCTAAGCATACATAGGGACAGACAGACAGCGGGAAGCGACTTTGTTTTATACCATGTAGTGAAGCCAAACATCGCCAAAATGTATTAATTAGGTAACTCGAGATCCTGAGACTCAAGATACAGATTCTACACCTTGTTTGGAGCTCACCGATTCAGTAAATTAATGTATTCTTATTAGGCAATAAATATTCTTTATTATAGTAACCAGATGACTGATAGAATACTTATATCTTTATATTAATACGTGAAGCAAAAACTTTGTACGACTTTTTACGAAAAATGCGCGGACGCAGGAGTATGAAATTTCGCACACTTATAGTTTATATAGAGAAGGAGTGCAGAAAGGTAATATATTTTTTAAATTATGCATAAAAAAGTGCGACCAATGGGCGACCACTAGTATTTGTAAATGCATCATTATGATACTATATATATAACACAATGAATAGAATAAAATGAAATATGCGTTTATTTGGTTGGAACACACATAAGAAAACTACTAGAAGGTAAATTAAAACAAATAGGTAAGATGGTGATGATGCTGTGTGAAATGACCTGTTTTTTTTGTTTTTTTTTATGGGTGCCTAGCTTGCGACACATCCAGCTGGCAGCAAGGCATTCTGGTCCTTGGCCAAATCATACCATACCATCCATACCTTGTCAATCTACCAACCTTACGAACAAAGCGCTTTGCTTCCACATTTATAATACGTGCAGCCAAGGATTGGAATGATTTGCCGTCGTCTGTCTTTCCTGAAAACTACAATTTGAGTCTCTTCAAGGCAAGAGTGAATAGGCATCTTCTAGACCTGCGTGCCCCGTCGTCGGCCACATCGTCGCTTAACATCAGGCGAGTTCGTGGTCAAACGTAGGTCTATCTATGATAAAAAAAAAAAAATTTGCTTTACCCATAATTACGTTTTAAAAACTAAAAAGAAAACCGACTTCATTGGATACAATTTGAGAGCATAAAATTATTTTATTTTGAATTTTTTAGTGTAAAGTAGATTTATTTTGTTTATAATGATATGGGTAGACCAACTAAACACACTGCTCTGCACTGCAGGTATCTAAAATATATACGATGTACTTAATTTTTAGATTTTTGTTGATTTTTTAAAAATCGCTCGACTGAAACAAAAAATAATGTTGAAATCGGTTCAGGCGTTTCTGAGTAATTGGTGAACATACATAAAAAAAAGATTCCGACGAATTGACAACCTCCTCCTTTTTGATGAAGTCGGTTAATAAAACACTTTTACAATCATAAGTCGCACGATAAGTTCATAAAATGGAAAGCACCAATAGGTAAAGGAGTTGAGTTACGTGACGGTGAGCGCTGTAGATATTCAAATGGGCAATAACCACTGATTTATTTGAGTTCTGTTGAATTTTTCAGTTTAATTGTTATTTCACATCATGATTCGAACGGACATACAGGCTGTTCTAACTTTCAAGGCAAGCTCTTAAAAATAACATATCACATTGGTATTCTATTGACATAGTATATTAAAAATAATTTGGTAATCGTTAAAACAATAATTATAAATGTTTCTATCAGAAGAAATAATTACATATTACTTTGCCAGTTTTGCCTAATAAACTAACTCATTATAGTTTCCTTAATTTTAAATCTTCTCAATTTTTATCAATGCAAAGATATAAAAAAATATTGGTAGGCAATGCACACAACGGCATCTAGCCCTTAAATTAAGCATACTTTATATTATAGTGAACTGATGACTGATGGAATACTTATATATTTTTAAATACATACTCATGATACTGAATAAATACCTATGTTCATCACACAAATGTTTGCTCTGGGAGTGAATCGAACCCTCAACCCTCAAGCTACAGCCGCAGAAGGCAGAGTTACTACCAACTAAGCTGAAAGGCCAGTCAACTATCAGCGGCAACTTTGTACACCCTATATTAATGTGTATAATTGATGGCCTAAACGCGTGACATAGTATATCAACTGAAAGAATGCAATGTTTGCGTTATTCGTTCTGATAACGTAGCTAACTGAAACGCAAAATAGCTTTGATAACAAGTCCAAAGCAAACCACTAAATAAATAGTTCAAACGGAAACAATAGATGATAAGCACAAAAGAAAATGGTGGAATTAAAAGTGCTTTAATTATAAGTATGAAAGCTTTTTGAAATAAAAAGTTTAAGCTACTTTTATGAGAATTAATATTCACTGAGCTTTTATAACAATAGGTATAACTTGAACCTAAATTTATATTCTAGTTCGACGGCGCCTCTGTAGCGATTTTGCGTAGTACTTTACGTAAAAGTGCTAGTATTGTAATCAAAATTTACAATGGAAACTGTTTATTGTACGAATACTATATTAGACTTATTCAAAGCCTGCGTAGGTGTAATAATAATAATACACAATTTATAGTGTCGCAGTGTTCTAAATAAACATAGTAGTCACCAACCACAGCTTATATAATTAACAGCTGGAACAATGATAGCGTGAATCAATCTAAGATGTGTGCCAAGCGCACAAAAAGAGCCTCTGAGGCGCCTTTGAATCCTTTCACCACACTAAATTGAAATAATTAGTGACACTATAAGAAGAAGAATGATAGGGTCTTTCAAAAACAAAATCAATTTGTAAAGAGACATAACAAACATTAAATCCAAATTTCAAATACTTGTCACGTGCACGTGATGTCTTTTTGAAACGAAGTGCCTTATCGCGGGTTGGACCTAGCCGAGAAAAAATGTATCGCGTTATGTGGCGAAAACGCGTTACGACAAACCGTAAGAGCAAGAGTATATATATATATATATATATATATATATATATATATATATATGGCACGTTAATGATTTATATGCGAACCCTGCGATAAGGACTTCGTTCCAAACGCGTGTTTTTTTTATAATTCATTCGTATACATTTCTATACTTATATGTACTTTAAGTTCGAATGTATCTCTGTCTGTTTATTCGTTAACTTTACACTGCAAAACGGCTGAACGCATTTTGATAAAATTTGACAATGTGTTTGATGGTATTTTGGGAACAGATAAAGGCCACTTTTTATGTGTCGCTTTTTATTCACTGAGTTAATTATACGTACCTATATATCTTTTGAAGTCTTGACATTAGAATGACAAGGACGTTTAACGCTATATCTGATAATTATGTTGAGTTGGGTTGAAATCATACTTTTAGGTTTATGTACAGATATGTATAGTATAATATACAATAATATAAAATTAATGATGTAACTGTTAACTATCTAAGGACCACTTAAAACGATCTATAGATAGCTCAACTGATCCAGATCACTTCCAGAGGGCAGCGTTCTCAAGACACTGGCGGCTTTGCCACGTTGAATGGCAATACTAATACGCTGAGCCAGATAGGAGCCACTTTGAGGTTGTTTACTTTGTTCAACATATTTCAATTTTCAATATCTTATCTTATTTATAACATTATAGATACTTACTATCTAATGCGTTACAACTAATACACAAACCATTTATTATATTATTATTTACATAAAATGCAGGAAAAAATTTAAAATGTTTAAATTTTTAAAAGGAAATTTAAAATATGACCTACTAAAATAAAAACAATTTGAAACTATATATTAAAAAATATATAATATATATTATATTATAATATATATATAATATATAAGTAATTATACTAAATAATATCAGTATAAATATATTAAATATATAAATAAATATTGGTGGACAATGAACACATCACCATCTAGTCCCAAACTAAGCATAGTTTGTATTATGGTGACCAGATGACTGATATAATACTCATATATTTTTAAATATATACTTATAATACTTTGTAAAACCCAGACTCAAATGTTTGTGCTGGGAGGGAATCGAACCCTTAACCTTCAGTGCAGAAGCCAGAGGTACTACCATATGAGCTAATAGGCCAGTCATATTTACACAAAACATTGCCAGGTGCCTTACCTACTGTGGGAATCAATTATCAAACAGATCCACCTGAGGATGTTCAGAAGCATATTTCAATGTTTCTGTAGGCGACAGATGGGAGACTGTTTTCGTTATACGTTTGCAAACGTTGTTACTAGCAAAGGGACTCGTCCTCGTCCAAGTGTCCAGGTCTAAAGCAAGTACGGTTCTCAGATATTAAACAGTTGGTTTACGAAAATTAAATCTTTTTCATATATCTAGTTGGACATTTTAGTGAAACATACCAGTTAGTTTTTTTAGTTCTAAGCTGTGTCGGTATCGCGTGTGGTCAGAGATAAGGGTGTCATAAGAACTGTCGCCAGCAGGACGCCGACGCCTGCCTCATTACTTTATTGTTCATCCAACCATGGCGTGAATAAGGTAGTAATATTTTAAATTTAGTTTTGTTTTAGTGTTGAAATAATTACGAATTTTTTAACTAGTTTAGCTAAAATATAGCGTGCTATATTATTATTTTTTTAAATTTCTTCGATGCGAATCAAAGGCGAAAAGGCCGAGAACAATTTGACTGACCTCCTGACTCGGTCGGTAGTTACTTTTACGCTGTAGATTGTGGGTTCGATTCCCTCCCAGGACAAGCATTTGTGTGATGAACATAGATGTTTGTTCTGTGTCTGGGTGTTATAAAAGTATCAGAAGTATTTACAACCATAGGTACAATAAATTAAAAATTGTTTATTTGATAACAAAACACAAGGAACACAAAACAAAAATAACATTATAGATAAATTCAAAGAGAATAAGAATAAAGAAAAATATATAAATGTTTAAGTATGTATAAGTATTTGATCAATCATCTGATACCCATAGTTCAAGCTTTGCTTAGTTTGGGCCTAGATGGTAGGTACTGTGTAGACTGTGCAGCAATAAATAAATAAATAAATAATGCCGGACATATCACACAGCACCATCTAGCCCCAAAGTAAGCAGAGCTTGTGTTATAGGTACCACATGACTGATATACTACTTATGATACATAAATACATACACATTATACAAAGAAACACCCAGACCCGAGACAGAGTCTTGCAGATCATAGAAACATTTGTCTCGCGGCGGGAATCGAACCGGCAACCTTTTGCGTCTCAGCCGTGCCTTAGTCTACCTTGCCACAGAGGACGTCAAATATTTATTTATTAAATAATATATCAAGAAAGTTATACGAAGGCTGTTGACCAATTCAGTAAAGAGCTCTATCAATCATATTTTTTCTATTTATATACATACTCCAGTTATTTTTATTAAATCTTAAATAATTGACTTATTCTTTCTTTCTTTATTATCTATATATATATAAAACAAAGTCGTGATCGTTACACCATATATAACTCGAGAATAGGCGGACCAATTTTCATGATTTTTTATTTGTTGGATTTGTCTCCGCCGAATAGTAGAATAATTATTAAAACAAATGAGAATTTGTGAAATTAACAAATATATGTATATATATAACTAGCTGCCCCTTTCGCCAATTTGTCCGCGCGTTTTAAAAAGAAAAATTATTATTTAAAAAAAATATCTTATTGTAAATCTAAACCATTCACGAATCCACTTGAACACACACAAAATAAAATATCAAACTCGGTCCAGCTGTTTAGGAGTTTAATTCCAAACAAACGCACAAAATATTTATTTATAAAAATATGTGGTGAGTTCAACAAAGTCAAGCAAAGTGTTTTCATGTTTTCTTTTAAAATTTCGCGAACAAAGTCGCGAACGGGACAGCTCGTATAAATTATAATATAATTTACAAAAGTGACAATTCACTTCATTCAGATCCGTTAGCTCAAAATATCGATTCGACCGACCCACTTCCACCGAGCGAAATTGAAAAATAACAGCAAACTAATTGGAGCACTTCTGGTAAACCCTTTTCATTCGATTTCCAAGTTATCGACTAATTTAAATGGTCTGCTTGAACAACGGTGAACTCCGTCGGGTTTTTCGGAATTTTTCACCGGTAATAATTGACACATAGTGTAGTTTTTTTCTTATTTCAGATATACATCTTAATAACTTAATTTAAAAAAAAAAGTTATATATTATAATACAATAGAATAGGTAATAATGCATAGTATATAATGCGTTGCATACCAAAATGTCGTAATATAAAAAAAATCTGTAGGTACAAAAATGGTTAATTTGCCGATTTATCTTCTTTGTAATAGAAACTTGTATATTTAATAAATAGGTAAATAAGTTCACTAAACCTTATATTAAAAAAAAATATCAATTTCACCAAGCAACTTTCAAAAATAACCAAAATTTGAGGCCATATATTCATAACCTGCGGCTTCGCACGCATGAAACCTACATATATAGTAACCTATGTATGTCCGTCCCCAAATTACAATCTATCTTGTTCATTCATTCTTTCATATCTATACATAAATTTTAATCAAGATCCGTTTTGCCGTAAAAAGGTAACAAACAAACGAGACAGACAGATAAACAGATAAACAAAAACACTTTCGAGTTTATATTGTATTGTACTTGTAGTCAGACAGTCAGTAACGGTATAGAAATAATGCGCTACTGTTTAATGTATTACTACGTCACTAGTTTCTGTGTACTGTGTAGAGTGGTTAAGGTAATTAGTACCGCATTCAGTTTATGCCTAATTAGCAGTACAAATATTGCATACAAACATTCGGGTGCCGTTATGAGGGATTCCTTAATACCAGATACGGAACCAAACTTATCGAGAGTTTAAGTTCGACAAAAGCTAACAGCAGTTCGAGCAATATAATTCAGAATTTCATCATAACATGTTAATAGACTTCTTATTGATGACCTCTGTGGCGCAGTGGGCTAAGGTTCGGCTAAGACGTAGAAGGTTGCGGGTTCGATTGCCACCGCGGGACAAATGTTTGTATGGTCTGCAAGTATTTGTCTCGGGTCTGGGTGTGTCTAGTATAATATGTATGTATTATACAAAAAAAAGTATATAAGTCACACCCATAACACAAGCTCTGCTTACATTGGGGCCAGATGATGCTTTGAGTAATGTCTGAGATTTATTATTTATTATTTATAGACTGGCCTGTCAACTCAGTTGGTAGTTGCTCTGCCTTCAGCGCTGTAGGTTGGAGGTTCGATTCCCTCCTAGGACAAAAAATTGTGTGATGAACATAATGTGTTTTTTCTGTGTCTGGGTTTTGTTATGTATAATAAGTAGTGTATTAGTTTGTAAAAAGTATGTATGTTTCTCGCCAGTTCTTCTCGGGCTTGGGTTAGGATGAATTGGCACCTAAATTCACCTAGTATGTAAGACGTTTCAAAGTATCTTTTGACTTTGCCTTTGACTTTTACTTCGAGGCTAGATGGTGTTTTATGCATTGTCCACTAATATTTAATTTATTAATACTTTGTGTCGACATTGAACTCCTATTTTAATAAAATAATACCTGGATGAAACGACATTTTCTAAAAATGAAACCTAGTTAGATCGATTTATTTTCACCGAAACCCCTTGCATACTAAATTTCGTTGGAGCCGTTTCTGAGATTCAAATTATATATATACTAGACTTGCTCGTTTAAAGGTATTAGATTTTATATCCAGCTGTCAAATCCACGGTCTGTAGCTAGTCAAATTACTTTTGAGTTGAAAACTAGAGCACGCAATAAATCAAAATGCACTCATTCCAAACTGTAACTTTACGAAATCCACAAAAAGAAAAGCAAACAAATCATAGTTTATTCAATATTTTTATCAAGAATCCGACGTCGGAGTAAGATTGCGTGCGAAATGCTAGCGAGCTTGAATTCATAGGATTTAGTTGGGAAATAAATTAACTGCGATGAAAACTTTTCGGTAAATACGAGAAGTACATCGAGGAATGGCCGTGGATGGATGATGGAATAAGTAGATAAGGTTTTTTTAGTTTAATTAAAGTTACGCGTTTTCTCCTAATAAGCAACAAATAAATAATGCCGGACATTTTAACACAGTATCACCAAGCTCTAAAGTAAGCAGAGCTTGTGTTATGGGTATCACTACCACACGACTATTATACTACTTTTTTAACCGACTTTATCAAAAAGGAGGAGGTTCTCAATTCATCGGAAACTTTATTTTTTATTTTTTATGTATGTTCACCGATTACTCAAAAACGGCTGAACCGATTTGGAAAATTCCTTTTTTGTTTTAAAGGATGCACTTCACAGGTGGTCATAAATTTTATCAAAATCGGTCGAGCTGAAAAATCAACGAAAATCTAAAAATTGTATTCATCGATGATGTTTTCATGTACTTCGATACCTCTCTGTCTCATTGGAGCGGTGCGTTTGTTTGGCCTACCCATATCATATATATACAAAATACATCTACTTTCCACTTAAAATGTATTATAGGCTCAAATTTTATTCAATGAAGTCGGTTTCTTTCTAGTTTTTAAAACGTAATTATTTTGTAAATACATACATATTATACGCAGTAACACCCAGACTCGAGACAAATATTTGCAGATCCTACAAACATTTATAAAACCAGAACCCTCTGCATGTCAGGCGTGCCTTCGCCTACTGCGAAACAGAGTTCGTCACGAATTAGACAGCCCCGTTTATATTAGTTAAGAAACTGGCATCTCAACGCTAAGGCCTTGTACGCACTAGCAAATCAATCCGCGCAGTTGAAAGCGCACTATTCTAAGTCTATTCTGAAGTATGTAATGTTTAACGCGGTCTATTCCGCTAGTGCGTGCGCCCATGTCTGATACCATGTTTGAAAGAATAGCGCGATAAAAATGCCTTGGAATAATGCGAAGTGCGCAATTGGTCTTACCTTTCACATGCTAGTAACCCTTGGCTTGTCTAATTATTAGGAAAAAACGCAAATAATTTTAGAATAGCGCGGCTTAAACCTCGTGGATTAAGTCCCTAGTGCTTCTTTGGCTTAGTTCAGCTTATAAAGATTTAGCGAGATTATAATTAATTAAGGTACACATTTATATCTAAATTTCTAAACATCAACACAAACTCAAACATTTGAGTTAAGGCACATCATATTAACTTCTTGGATCCTGGCTAAGTTGGCGTCTCAGGGTCGATCCAAGTTTGTCATAATCGCCCCTAGCGAGTTGATTACAACCAAACAAATTTGCCGTCTTGATGAGCCGAATTTTTGACTTGAGCCCGACTGAGCCATTACTTCTATAATTGAATATTGTTTTTGTAAAACTCAAAGGGTTGCTGATGTTTATTCAAAACATTGAGTAACTTTTTGTTTGCAAAAATAAAACTTGATTTTCTTAAAATACTACAAATCTGACAAATTCAAATATTTTTATTAAGTACAATCACAAAGATCACATTTATGTTTTACGAATTGTTTTTTATAAGTATTACATAAAGATTGGCAAGCCAGTTTTAATGAATACTTTTTAAAAACTAAAAAAAAACCGACTTTATTTAATGAAATTTGAGCCCATATAAATACAACCGAAATGAGAACCTCCTCCTTTTTTCAAAATCGGTAAAAAAACTGGTTTCCTCAAAGATATGAGTTGATGACTACCATGCTAGGAACTTACTGTCATGCGTGAGTCTTTTTCTTCTTCTTTGTTAATGGCATGTGACATAATAATGTCAATTTTGCCAGTGTCAAGTGTTTAAGTTTGTTTATAGTCAATTTGTTTGTTAAAGTCTTAGTCGGTGGTCAATTGTCAATTCTAGACGTCACGCGGAATGGCCTTCTAGATTTTTCTTGGGATTCCTCGTCGTTCAAATCACATTGCACCAATAAACACATATAATTCATTTGTCCATACTTGTCCTATGTAGTGACAATTTATTCATTAAAATTCCGCTAAGATTACTGAATAAAACATGCAATAAAAGGAGTATAAAATATTAAAATAGCAGAGCCATGGTACTTTATAAAATGACAAACGAAGAATCCAAGCGTGAGTTAAAGCGATATTCAGCTTGTGTCAGATTTTTAGGGTGAAAACTCACAACAAAAATTTCCCCTCTATTTGACACTGTAACCACAAACAAAAGAAGGCTGAAACCTCTTAAAAATTCTAACGAGTTCACATCCCGGTTGTAACTGCTAAGTGCATGTTAGACTATTCATTCTTAATCCAAACTCTCTGTTATCTTTTTGGCAGTCTGATCTACACCAGGATAAGAGTAGCATGACATAGTAAACGAAACAGAAAAGCATATATTTCTTACGACTTAGTTTACCAGCATCAACGTCTTACGTTCATGTCGCTTGTACTATTATGATTTTGTATATGATTTTCGGAATTTATTCTTCTAAAAATTCATCCACATTCTGCTAAAGCCGCATTATGTAGTTTCGCCTAGCTAGCTAAATTTTCCTCTGCCCTTATTTTGTTATTAAGAAAGTCCAAATCAGAGTAACTATTTTAAATGATAGTTCTAAAGAAGGTAAAATTGATAATTAATTTCTTGCTTCTTCTTCGCCTTCTTCTCCGTAAATTATGTGTCATAATAATGTAAATTTTTCCAAAGTCGATTATTGTTTATAGTATGGTGTCACAAAGTCGTAGCATATCGTTCGTCATTTGTTATTTGATATAAAATGGTCCCTTTCATTTAAAATTACTATACGGATTATTTTTGCTCAACTCACAAAGAAACAAAGCTTTTTCGACGACTTCTGTGGCGCAATGGGCTAAGGTCCAACTGAGACGCAGAAGGTTGCGGGTTCGATTCCCGCCGCGGGAGAAATGTTTGTATGATCTGCAAGTATTTGTCTCGGGTCTGGGTGTTTCTATGTATGTATAATATATATAATATAATATAATTCTATAATATATATGTATTTACAAAAAAAAGGTATATAAGTAGTATATCAGTCATGTGGTACCCATAACACAAGCTTTGCTTAGTTTGGGGCCAGATGATGCTGTGAGAAATGTCCGGCATTATTTATTTATTTATTTATTCCAATTATTCACACCCAAGTAAATAACTCTAGCTCTATTGAAATAAAAAAAGGAAATTACTAATAAAACAAGAAATAACTCAGCCAGCGGAGGACGAATTGCCCCTAAAAACGTAATACCAAAATGACTTCTAACTCAAGCATATCTTCACTATATTGTTGTATTATTTGTACTTAAATAGTATTTATCTAGGTTCCTGGATAGTTTTTATTTCGAATTATTTAGAAAAAAAGGCGTGCAAAGCCGCAGGCAGAAGCTTGTATTTTATTTACTACCGCTTTCAAATTCTCAATGACATCAATGATCAATGACAGAAGTATACCTACCTACCTACACCTACTCACGCACACACACAAGCACGTCACTACGGTTGTAGTTACGTATTTTAATATCGCGTCCCGCGCCTATCCCACAGGTATTCGGAGCGATTTTTGCACGCGCATCGAATTGATGTTGCGAGCGAGCTTCGCCGGGCTCTTAAGAAGTGTCATTTTTAAATTATACTCTTATTTAGACTTTGAGACAAACAAAATAAAACCATTCGTGTTTTAGGACATTTCAGTTGGTCTGGCGAAACTACAAAAACGGGTCCACTATGTCCTTAGTCTTTTAAATTGCATACAGTTAGGACTCATTACTTGCGGTCTATTTGCATTCGGATGCTGAGTATTCCTCGGGCGGCAGTTAAGCCTAACTAACAACCGAAAAATACTGCAGTTGCTTCGCGTTTATGCGATTACATTGGGATTATGCAATGAGTTTGGTTTTGCTGTTTTAAATTAAGTTATTATGGAATTTAAGAGAAGTTTGCGTAGAAATAATAAATGCTGTCGTGCTAGTGCGCGACAGCATTTATCAGCTGTGAATAGTTTGGATCATAATAATGGTAAGGCCGAACAACTCACACAGCGTTATCTTGCACCGAAGACCTTTTGTTTTGGGTAAGTATAAGTAGTGTATCAGTTATGTGGTACTGAAATACAACTTAAACAATTTTTTTCTTTTCTACCTACTAAAATAAAGAAAAGAAATCTTAATTTCAGACACAATAAGATATATTAATATTAATCAAGCATTAAAATTATATTTTCAATTGAATTATATTATACTAGCTGCTGCCCGCGGCTTCCCACGCGTGGTATCTGTATAAAAAGTAGCCTATATCCTTCTCCAAGGTCCCATCTATCTCTATACCCAAAAATATAAAAATTAGTTCAGCGGTTTAGGTGTGAAAACATAACAAACAAACAGACAGACAGACAGAGTTACTTTCAGATTTATAATATTAGCTAGATTAGATTAGTATAGAATTTTATTTATATTTTTTAAATGTTATTCAGCAAAAGCCTAATTCCTTCCATTTTTAGAATTCTGTACCTTGAAAGAAAAAACGGAAACCTTAAAGGATATCTTTGTTGTCCGTCCGTCCGTCTGTCCGTCCGTCCGTCTGTCTGCCAAGACCCTTTTTCTCAAGAACGCGTGGAGGTATTAAGCAGAAATTTATATCAAATACTCAAGTCTATTGTCCCTTAAAATTGTGAAAAAAAACAAACTTCTAAACCAACGCAATCAAAAGATACTGCCGTTTATGCCGTAAATTTCCGCAAATTTTCGATATTTGCAAGGGAATCAAAACCTACAGGGTACTTCCCGTGAACTCAGAATCTTAAAATTTGGTACGAAGCAACGTCTTATAGCACAGATAAAGGCAAAATCGCGAAAACCGTAAATTTTTAGATGGATTTCATTTTGCAATAAAAATACCATGATAACTATGACTCGATTGTCGTGATGGGTAAACTTTTACTTATATACCTACAGGTTTTTTGGAACCCTCGGTGCGCGAGTCTGACTCGCACTTGGCCGCTTTTTGTTTGTCTTATTTATTATAGCATCTAAATTACATGATATTTGGCTTCCTAATTATTGTCAATTAAAAACATGAAGGTAGGGATTAATATATAATAAATTAACCTATTGTTCTACGTAAAGGGTAACGTTCAGTATCATGCAAACAAATTCGACTATGCAAATTTGTTCAAAAATTTCGGCAATAGGTGATAGCGGAGGGGTCATTCAAATTTAAATTTCGTTCTGTTCAAATCCCTCGGGTGAGGGTGGATGCAGCGAATAGGGGAGCAACGCTAATAAAGTAAATTAAAGATTAATAATATATCGTCTCGGTATAGAACTAGGTAAGTATTGCGTAGATTGCAGCCCCAGTGAAATCCTATACCTGCTCTACTTATATAGTCTAAATAAATAATGAATGAGTAGTGTACTTTGCCGGCTGATTTTAAAACCAATGGCGGATTTAACATTTTGTGTGGAATAAATAAATATTGATGGACAATTGCAAACAATACCATCTAACTCTAAACTAAGCATAACTTGTATTATGGGAACCAGAAAATGTGTATACCACTTATCCCTACTGCTGTGGAGCAGTTGAACAATGAAGATGAAAGTTACATCGACCCTGAAACTGGAGACATAGTGACAGCTAAATCAAAAAATGTAGATACTCCTGTTGAGCCAGCTCCAAGCATAGAAATCAAACCTGAACCAGATTAACCTAGAATATTATCAATTAGAGATGTCATAAATGAAGGAGGCTTAGACTTACACCTAAATTTACCTAGAATGTAAGACGTTTCAAAGTGATCCTTGTAATTGTATTGAATAAAGTATCTTTTGACTTTGACTTTGACTTGACTTGAGTAAAAATGTTGAAATAGCAGAAGTGGAAGGTAGTGAATTATGCTCAGAAAGCAAGCCAGCTGAGGAGTTATATATATTAACTCGTAAGCTGTGCTTACCTTAGGGCCAGATGATACTATGTGAAATGGCCGGCATTGTTTATTTATAACACCCAGACACAGAACAAACACTTATGCTCATCATACAAATGTTGGTCCAGAAAGAGAATCGAACCCCCAACCTACAAAAGGCAGAGGCAGAGCTACCATCAAGTAAGCTGACAGACTAGTCAAACATTGGAACATTCCCTATATCCAATATTTTAGAGAGTAATCAGTGATAAGTCCAAGTGATTGAACCACAAATTTCCCAGCGCGCTTATAGTTATAATGCTTATTAGTAGTACACAAGACTTGTATTACTAGGAAAAGTAAACAACGTATATTAGGCAATATTTGTTTTGTGAATGTTTCAGAATTAATAACCTCCAAGATACACTTACAGCGCCGTTGGGAAATCTAGCACGTTGAATTTATTTTTCATTTCTTCTTAATCTTCGACGTGTATATGCATGTGGTTTCAAACAAGTTGATTCCACATTATGTTTTATTATTTTTTCAGCACATCAATGAGTGTTTTAACTGACACAAAAAACATGAAGTAGTCTTTCGTTCTATGTATTGTATATATTTTTGTGTATTAAAATAGTTAAGTATATTGTTATCGTTAAATGCAATGTCTTACTACATATCTACATTGCCTATAGATAATTCATTATTGACTACCGCATGGAAAAAAACAAAACAATACAGTGAGAATAGCTATAATTATCATTATTTTTACACTTAAAAAGATAGCTAAAGGTTGCACAAAAACTTGTAAAATACGACACTATTTAAAGCTCGACTCTTTTTAAAGAACAAAAGCACAAAATCACCCTTATCACTTTGATCCCAGAGTTTAAATTGGTGCAGTTTGAGCAGTTTTTTGCGCCTCGTCTGGTTGACGCGGCCACCGGTAGGTATCACCTGTAGAATGTGCCTATCGCGCCGAAAGATTCAAAGACTTTGACACCGTTGGAAAAAACCCCCGAAAAACTCTACGTTATTTTAATTGACGGTGGCTTCCCACAGAAAAGAAGTCCTTTTTAGTGAGTTATTCGAAGGGTAATGGAATGACAAGTATTTCAAATGCCTGCGGCTAGGGTATGCAAATAATTTACTGTGACAGTTCGGACCGCTACTGAGCCGTTGGACACCTTATTAAAACCTTTTTTGAGCAGCTTCCTCACTTGATGACTGATTAGTTGGAACTTATTCTATTTCTGTTATAAAAACAAAGGATTATTCGATATAATTAGCCGACCTCTGTGGCGCGGTGAACCAAGGCCCAGCTGAGATGCAGAAGGTTGTGTCGATTTCCGACGCAATACAAAAGTTTGTATAATCTGTAAACATTGTTTTTTACGTATAATATGTATGTATTTAAAAACAAAATTAATTTATAAGTAGTATATCAGTTATGTGTTCCGCTATCCCGAACAAAATTAAATTTCTCTGTCTTAGTTTTTTATTTAAATGATTTATTCATTTTTCTTGTTCTTATAGTATCTGTTGTTATTATTTATGTCTTGTTCGACTCGATCAAATGTTTAATTAAAGAAAGAATTAACTTTTTTAATAATATTTTTATCAGCTTGTATAAGAGTTTCTTGATGATCTTCTTTTATTTGTGCTCTCAGAGTACTCAAAAGTTCGATGACTCAATAGTCGCTGCTTATATTCCTATCGTCTATCGTATTGTTGAAGTAAAAACTTCTTTTAGCGCGGTACGCATATTTTAGATGAGGTAAAACCTCTGGACTCGCGACACCGTTACGAGACGCAGATCCGGCAGCCGGCTGATGCGCTCACCCCATTTGATTATAAACCTGAATTCACATGTTTACAGTCTACTTTTGTATGAAGAAGTTTACTGAGTTAGGTTCTTTGATATATTATCTACATTCTGAACAAAAAATTATGCATCACCTGTGTTCATTCAGTATATGATTGGCAGTCGCCATATATACTGATTTTGATGTGATTTATTACTAAACTCTAACGCGCCTCTGTCGGCACTGCTGGAGTGCAACCCGTTTTTTTATCAGTCATTGAGTACCTACAACACAAGCTCTGCTTACTTTAGGCTTAGATGCTGAGTGAAATGTTCGGCATTATTATTATTATCCATACTAATATTATAAATGCGAAAGTGTCTCTGTTTGTCTGTTTGTTACGTTTTCACGCCTAAACGGGTGTAAAATTTGGTAAGAAGATGTATTGTATTCGGGGAAAGAACAAAGTTTAATTTTTGTCTCAAATAACAACCTTAAAGGGGGTAAAATAGGGGATGAAAGTTTGTTTAGGCAACTCATATTTCCTTAAGTTAGATATCTGAAAATTCATATTTAGGCTTTTGGTAACAAATCCCATACTAATATTATATATTCAAATGTAACTATGTCTATCTGCCTGTAAGTGTTTTCACGCCTAAACCACTGATCCGATTTTGTTGAATTTTGGAATAAAGATAGCTGGGACCTTGGAGAAGGACAAAGGCTACTTTTTATGGAGAGTTTTATGAAGCCACGGGCAGCAGCTAGTTATTATATAAATAAGTAAGATTCTGTGATGAAGATCATTCTTAAAAAGTACAAAACTGTACATAACTACATTCTTATGGGACAGTTTCCAACTCTGATAGTCAAAAGACGTCAAAAGGCGTCATAGCCTACCAACTTTTGCAAAGGTGAAACCGTATCCTGCGCAACACAAGAGAGCTTAGATTAAAATAACACTGTCAACCAGGTATCGACGCACGTAACTTAAATTCGTTGAAGTATAGAAGGAGTAAGTGGGCTATTATGAGCGTCTCAACTGGTTAGTTATTCCTGTAGATACAGCTATACCTGTCTTCTCACAACTTCTACCACGTGGCACTTACACTTCTTTACTACTTAGCTTATTGCTTACCCATAAAGAATCACCAAAAGTCATTCACCCTTAACTCCTGATACTGTTCCAATACTACTTTATCGAGCAGAATTAATAACCCAAAATATTACTATTGCCAGAAGTTAATGCAACAAATAAAAGCGTACCGTTTTTATTGGGGTACCGTAGTCCAAATACAATCCCTAACTTTTTTTACTGTATTTTTTTTTATACTGTAATTATTTTATGCTATAGTCAAAAGTAAAATATTGACAGATTTATTCAATACAATGATAGAAATTACTTAATATGTTTTATTTGTAAATTTAGGTGTCGATTCCTCTTAAGCCTCCCTCTTAAGGCCTCTTAAGTCTTAGAAGTCCTTAAATTAAATTAAAGCCCGCCTGTGACGGTTGCTGGTTTGTTTGTATGATCTGCAAATGTTTGCCTCGGGTCAGTTTTAATGTATTATATGTATGTATCTACACAAAAAGTATGTAAGTAGTAAGTAGTCATTTGGTTTCCATAACACATAGCTCTATTTACTATGGAGCTCGATGATGGTCTGTGAAACATACAACGTAATTTATTTATTTCTTATTCTAAGCCAAATCCAAACTTCAGTATAATATACAATACAAGTAAACGTACCATCGTTTACTTGTATTGTACCTACTGAAAATATTATGTAACGATTAAGATAGATAGTAATCTATCTCGATCATTACAATAATAATGAGCAGCATGCATGTTTCACATTGTTTGCAAAGTATGGAAGTAGGAAAGAAAAGGGATCTCGCTAATAAAATTTGGTATTTACTTACTTTCATCATACTTTTTTAAATCTCAAGAATTACAGATTCTTGAGATTTAAAAAAGTCATTCTTCATTCAAATCATTCTTCATTTATTATTATTTACTAATTAATAATGAATTTAAGACCAATCAATGTTTTTTTGTTACGGAACCCTTATTTCCAAATTCTTGGTTCACTCAGACAAAAATAGTTTTATTACTATACGGATTTATTCTCTAGTATGGCATACGGCGAAGTAATCTCACAAGGTATTAAGAAAGTTATACGAATCTTAAGGATAAGGGAAACTAAGTTTACTAGTGATATTGCGCCGAAACTTTCCACGA
Source organism: Lampropteryx suffumata (assembly GCA_948098915.1). Taxonomy (NCBI): domain Eukaryota; kingdom Metazoa; phylum Arthropoda; class Insecta; order Lepidoptera; family Geometridae; genus Lampropteryx; species Lampropteryx suffumata. The sequence goes on along the minus strand of OX402557.1, from coordinate 12,821,733 downwards.
GGACAATTTCCGCTTGTGTGCTGCCTATTTTGAAATGAAATACGAAAAATGATATTATGAGAAGTGATATATTTACCTTTCTTGTAACGTGAAAAGCTTAATAATAAGATATTATTAACAGATGTTATCGTCGCAAAATTGTTTGTTATTTTCACTATTGGACAAACATTTTCTGTCAAAATAATGTTCTGAGGATCAGTAATTACGACATGCTTATTATAACATGCTTATTATAACACCAAAAGTAAAATATTATAAGCGGAACAGTCACGTCAATTTTCAGAGATTTTAAAACGGTATTTTCGTCACGTCATTCTAAAACGGATAATCACATTTTACGCTAACAAAAACCACAAAATTAGCCTAAAAATATTTCACGCCTATTATCCCACAGCAAAATACACCTAAAAGTTTATTATTCGACGAAATTGCATGGATTTCTCAACCGACCCAGCCCAGTCTATTCATACAGCACTGAGACAAATTACCAGGTGAAATAGTGCAATTGGAATTGAAAGAAGTAAAAATCAGCAACGGATCGGTATGTACCGGAGGGCGTGACTGAAATACCCAATGAGTAATTTTCAGATTCCTCAAATGCCCGGGAACGGCAAAGAGCAAATGTCAGCTCGTAATAGCATTGCGAACATGATACGGACGCTGGCAATCGAACTTGTTCGTTTTGTTGCTCGTGTTTTTGTTTGTGGCATTGTTTTAATTCAATTTGTTAAATTCTTTATGTGCTGTTAATAAGTGGTAATAGCATTGCGGATGGTAGCAATAATTTTCCTTATTTCACGGCATCAGGTAGAAATATCGCGTGACTTAAGGGCTGGCTTCTATTTGGACCAGCCTATTAGCATTGCCATTCAACGTGTCAATGCCACCAGTTTCTTGTAGACACTTCTCTCTGGCAGTGATCTGGATCAGTTGAGCTATCCATATATCGTTTTAAACGGCCTTTAGATAGTTATTAGATGATCCAATTGTAAATTTCATTTCATTTCATTTCATTATTATTATTATTATTGTTATTATTCTGTACTTACTTACATTTCTAAATTAAATTATTAAGTAAGAAAATCAAACTAAATAATTTGTTTTTCTTGTGTTATTTCATTTTTTATTGGATAATCTTAGCAGAATTACAATCAATAAATTGTGGCTTCTTAGCACAAGTAAATACAGTTGAATTTTATAATTTACTTATGTGCATTATGGTGCTTTGTGATTTGTACAAAAGAATCCGCGAAAATTTTAGGTAGACGGTCATTTAGCGATGATGCTTAGAATGTACAAATGACAATTGACAGCGACTTTGTGGCGGGATTATTCTCGGTCGTTTTGCGAAGCAAACATTGCCCTCTATTTTATTAATTTTTCTCAAGTTAATTCCGGTTGTGGTAGCAATTTTGATGTTTTTATTTAAACAGAGCTAAAGTTATAAACTCGGATGTGAATAACTGGAATAAAAGATTTGTGTTACTTTGTGGTTCGAGCAAAAATAATCTGTAGTTATTGTATATGAAAGGCACCATTTTATATAAAATAAGAAATAAACAAGATACGATTTGTGACAAACTATAAGCAATATAAACACTTGACACTGACAAAATTGGCATTATTATGACACATGCCATTAGCGAAGAAAAAGAAAGAAGGCCTTGTGATTATATTTATAACAAAACAATTAGGTACACTTAGCAAAACTGACATCAAAATAGATGCTAATGTAGAAATAGAAGTAGAAGAAAGATAACGGAATCTCAAATTTATCAAATTATTGCAAATGCTTTAGTAAATGAATTGTTTCAGTACCTATTTGGACATAAAACATTGATTTTACTAATGAGGAGCTAACTGAAAGTGGATTCAGTTACAGTTTTGAAACTGAGAAAATAAGGCATTTTTTTTTGTTAAGTTTTTTTTCCACGGTATGTAAAGTAATTTATTCAGACTAATGATGTTCTAGCACTATTAGTTCCCTGTCACCCCAAAACTCCCTACAAAAATTAATATTTCTAAAATGATGAATGCACTCCCCGACCATCTGTTTGACTCTAAGCAAATAGCGGAACAGATTGTCACGAAACTAACAAATTTCAGTTTGAAAAAATGTCAGTTTTAAAAAAAATACCGGTTTGTAGGGAAAGTGATTTATAATGTTATTTTTAATACATTTGGTGTTTGTTTAGAAGTCCGGTACGTGCGGTGTCGAATTTCTCAGCTACCATGATGTTTTATTTCCTAATGCTTGTGCGATGTGCTTGGTTGAATTTACCTAAATAATTAGTAGTAGTATATCAGTCATGTGGTACTTATAACACAAGCTCTGCTTACTTTAGGACCAGATAATGCTGTGTTAAATATCCGGTATTATTATTATTATTATTAATTAATGAAATTTACCTAAATGAAATGAGGAAATGGCTTTCGTATGAGTCTGTCGCCAACTCTAGTGACATATACTAGTACATCCATTGACAATAGTAGCATTTCAATGTCAAAACCAAACACTGTATTTGTTACCGGATTCTTCGTTTGTCATTTTATGAACAAACATCGCACTTTTAAATTAATTATTTTTTTTCGTATTATTCCATGTTTTATTCAGTAATCTTGGAGGAGTTTTTATATATCAATAAATTATGAATTCATAACACAAGTCTACAATTAAATCATGAGTTTAAGTTGCAGTGTGATTTGAAAGACGAGGAATCCCGAGAGAGCATTTATGTAAGTAATTAAGCATACGCGATTTTGATACTTCTTGGGACATTGATTTGATTCATTTAGATATTAAGTATTTTGCATAGATCAGTCTTTTATACAGTTTTATAAAATTCATACTAGATAAAGATAAAGATAAAGATAAAGATAAAGATAAAGATAAAGATTAACAAGTGGTGACAAGGTGACTGCCAGTGGCATGTAAATATTTAAAACTATGTTTGTGTTACATACATAGTTAAATTGTTTATAAAATTATAAATTAAATGTCAATGATTCAGATCGTCAACTAAGAAGTCATTAATATTATAGTAGCACTTACTTACTAATTATTGTTTTAATTTTGCTTTAAACAATTAATCTCATTAACATTTAAAATGACTTTGGTATCTTATTATATATTTTAGGTGCCATACAGACTAAGCTTTTATGTAACAGTGCAGTTTTGCAACTTTGCATTAAGAGTCTGTTGTTATCTCGTCTGTTACGCACCGCAAAGTCAGCCATTTTTACAAACAGATGACGGTTTCTTACAAATAATGCAACTTCAAAAATGTATAGTGACGGTAGTGCAAGAATGTTATGCTTAATTAATAATGATTTGCAACTGTCAGACATAGGTATGCCAAACATGGATCTAATAGTACGTTTTTGCGCATTAAATTTTATATTCTTGTCAGTAGAGTTACCCCAAAATATTATACCAAATCGGAGTATGGATTCTACTGTCCCGTAAATAAGCCGTGAGCAATGACTGTACATCAACAGTTGCGGATAGTTTATGCTGAACTACTGATTCGTCTACTCAGTATGTCTATGTGGCATTTCCAATCAAGTTTTTGGTAAATTTGTAAGTATAATATAAAACGAATAATTTATTTATGAGACAATTATGTAGGTTTAGATGAGTTTTATAAATGTTGTATGTGAGCAAAGAACTTGAGAATCTCGTTTAACACTAGTATGTATAAAATCCTACCAATCCTACTTAGGCGATCAATGTGAACGTTCGTATATTTATATTTTTTTATAATGTTGGATGCACGCAGCGTCTAGCCCCTACATTTATTGTTAGTACATACATATATTATCCTTAAAAAATTTCCAGTTCCAAGTGAAATATTTGCAGATCATACAATCATTGAAATTGAACCTTCTGAGTCTCAGGCGGGCTCACTGCGCTACAGAGGTCGTCACGTCATTTGTTTGTGGCTCGATCGCGCCGTAACAGGTGACAAATTTTGATGAAACTTGGTATGTTTGTCTGTGACCTTAAATATCATTAATATTATTTTTATTGTAGGTACATAATGCGAAGCCGAGATCAGCTAGTAAACCTACCTCGCGAAAGTAGTATACCATGCCGTCTTTTGAAGTGTAAGTATCGGAGTGCTAAAGCTGGAAGTTTTATCCCTCCGCCTCAGAGGAACTTGATCCGGCAGTCCTTGCACGTGGCGATGTCACACAAATCGTCTGATTTGTTAGAAAAGTATCCAGTTACTCCGCTGTGAACGTTTCGTGTCACTTGAGAGCTTGGCTGACTTGGCATTTGAATTGAGCAGACTGACTGTTTACAAGACTTTGAAGTGAAACATGTATTTAACTAGCTTACATTAAACACAAAAAAGTTGTAGGTCATAGGGTTCTGTACTCCTTTATAGAATTTTCAAGAAAATATACAAATACTGGCCGCGGCTTCGCACGCGAGGTAACTACATAAAATTAATCAATCAAAACATTATTTATTCAATAAAATCACAAGGATAACTTTGAATCGTCTTCTTACATGCTAGTGAATCTAGTGAATGCCAGTTATTCATAATCCTAGTTCAAGAAAAATCCGGCAAGAAACTCGTTTAGTCTCAACAATTTTTTGTATAATCCTTGCCAATTTTATTACGGATGCCAAATAGAGTTGGAGCATAATGCATCCCAAGCTTTATACCAAATCCCAAAAGGTAGTCTATATCCGTCCCCGAAATACAATATATATTCTTACAAAATGTCCATTTAGGTAACATACAGACAACAGAGAGACAGACAGATAAACTTTTGAATTCATATATTAGTATATGCATATGGATTCTATTGGTCTGCTGGTCACCATAATACTGGCAATTGTTATAAAACATTAATTAAGTACCTACTTATCAACACATCACATAATATATTAATAGGAATAGAATAAGTGGTTCTAGTTACTGGCTACCAGATATGTTTAATTATATTTCTCATATTTTATAATTATTTATTCATAATTTATATAATAAAGTTAATTTATCAGGCACTTTGCTTCAAACATTTTGCTGCATACTGTACTATGTTTAATTTATGTGTGCGCATTGTGGTGTTTCAACTTAGTTAGTTTAATATTCCCACATATTATTATAATTCCATAAATATAAAAAGATTTCAAATTACACGCGACCAAATGAAAGTGGTCGTATAAAATAAATAGATGGCTGTATGAAATGCAATTTAAATATACTTACTTATTCGTCTGCTTCGTTTTCTTGAGCCACTGAGATGTTCAATTAAATTAACATAACAATAATTTTATTAATCTAGTATTACGACTGGTTTATTAAAGGCTTTGTGTCCACTGAAGTATTGAATCTTGTTGTACTATGGTTGATGCGTTTTGACAGTTTTAAATATTCAGTCGCAAATGTCAAAGCTTGTATCCAACGCGTGGTAACATCTATAAAGCGGGCTGTAACAGTGCTGTAATAGCATTGTAAATGTCGCGTAATACAGCGATGCTTAAGTGGACAGTGCGCTTTACAGGTGGTTAATTTATCTCGTAATAAATAAGTGGGTTCATTGTGTTTCCGTTGTGGAATTTTATTGCGGTAATAATAGTATTTTTCGTGGTTTATTGCCTATCACGGCGAGTAGTCTGCTACCGATTTTCAAATCGGCATTTTGAATCTCTTAGAGGTGTATTTAAATAATTTTCAAGTTTAGTTCATGTAAAATTTTACATATACACAAGACATATTTTTAAACTAATCATCGAACTGTTATGGGTAGGTACTTTCCAGCAAAAGTACTGAATGTTTTTGACGGTACCGTATCGTACCTATTATGGTACCTATGGTATGTGGTATCTATGTTTCAATAGCAATGAGTTTTTTAAATTCAATTTTTCTAAACTTACTTAAAGAGAGGTCTAGATACAAAGCACCAAAACTGACCTAGTATGTAAAACTCGATTTATTTTCATTAAAACCTGTTAAATTTACACAAAACGAAATAGTTTAAAACTTTAAAAACTTTTTGAAATGCCGATGTCGTAATTTCATAACTGGCGCGGTTGCCACCAGGGTTCAGGATTTGTAGGCTTTTGTTAAAAGTACTGGGTTTTAGGAGGTAAAGCAAAAAGCTCTCTTTTCGACCCAAATCGTTTGTACAGCTACGTGAATCGAACCGGCCGAGGTATTTTTAACGAGTGAAATTATTTTAGAGTAGTGGATTTTGTAGAAATTTTAGAACTGTTTTAAATTCATCGTTCATTTTGTTACAAAGTCCAGAATTTATAAAAACTATATCTACATATTGATTAACACGAGTTTTATTCACGTATTATTTTGTCAACGGAGACACCGACACTGTTTCTCTTTATCTAGATATTCTTTATCAGGGTGAGTTTGATCCGCGATCCGCTCGTTGTCGCTCGTGTTTACGGTTCGCACTCACAAAAATTACAAATACTAATCATGAAAACTAAGATCACATATGGAAGATCAGTGTCACATTGCATTGCATTATGCATTTTTTTCTATCACAGTATTTGATTATTATTTATTAGTAAACCGAGTTTTACTTTTTATAGCACAACATAAACGTTTTAATATTATTATAATTATTACTAAAGATAATCAAACCAAATCAGCTAATCAAACTCTGATTGAGAGCACTGGTGATGTACTAATGCATTTCCGATCCTATGGTCGTGAGCTCGAATCCAGTCTTTGACTAATGGATTTTTCTGTTCGAAAAATGTCGTGCGCTATACTAGTACTCACAGTATGTTTTAACATTAAATAATAATTAGAAGTGCCTCTGAGACGCACTTTAATCACTACTATACTCACTACTACGCCTCGATCAGAAGAAGGAATCAAACAAAACATTCTTTCAATATCAAAAGTTTCGTGAATTGTACTGAAAATGGAAAATGTTTATTAACAGTAAAAAAAATAAAAAAGTTTATAGTAGGTACATTATATTGATCTCATTTAGGTTTACTTTGTATTTCACAGAGAAGAAAAGTCAGAGCCTGTTAATAACGGCCTACACTAGATAATTCTGTATCTCGGGTACGATTTCAAAAGTATTGATTGATATACGATTTACAAAAGTTTAGAGCCCCTAAACTACTATTGGTACATTTTGATTTGGTGCGAACCGTGAACGCGAGTGGCAGCGAAAGGACCTAATGAAGACTCTCTAGATGAATCGACACAGTGTCGGTGCCTCCATCAACAAAATAATACGTGAGAATTTTTTCGAGTTTTTTTTTTCAAAATGAACATTACGTATGTTATAATATTAAACTTGAATACTGAAAAATACAAGTAAGCAGAAAACAGTCAAACCATATTAATTATCCTAACTCGGTATGTTAATTGGTGTCCACTTCATCAGCAAAGGCCAAGTGACCGTAAAAGATAACTCAGTTTCAATTCCAAAATTTACGAGCAGCTCTTATAGGTATTAAATTATTCACTAAGAACCAAGTAAGGAAACGCGAAAATTTAACGCCACAATCGCTCTGAGCAGAAATCACAACGATCGTGTAACCTATTCGTATGTAAATAAAAGCTATGAACTCGTATGCTGAATTTTTCGTTCGAACGGATTTCATATCCAAAACGTTAGTAATTTTTATCTGGCCCTGTGGCGCCTTCTAGTGGATGGTTGTATATTTGTGTTAATTATTTTTGTGGCTCAAACACGCCGTAACGGCTAAACGGATTTCGATGAATAAAATAAATAAAATATAATATATTGGTTGCCAATGAACATAACAATTTATCAGTCATCTGGTCACCATAGCTTGTATTATGGTGACCAGATGACTAATAAAATACTTATATATTTTTAAATACATACTTATGATACTTTATAACACCCAGACACAGAACAAACACCAATGTTCATCGCACAAATGTTTATCCTGAGAAGGAATCGAACCCTCGACCTCCAGCGCAGAAGGCAGATTGCCTTGAAAAAGCATATAAGATACTTTTTATATAGGTACCATGTGAGCAAAGTCGCGTACAGATTAGTATAGAAAAAATTGTCTAGAGACAATGTCATCACCAAAACAAAAACAAAAAACGTGACGCCTGACAGAAGTGATAACTTACGCGCTTACGAAACGCGTTACGTACGTACGTTATGCTTATGAATTGAGTTATCTAAGAAAACACTTATTATATTTATTATTTATATGTTATATATTATAAAAACTGAACGTGTCGCGGGACACGTGTTTGGAACGAAGTGCCTTTCGTATGCAGGTCATAATTAATCATTAACGTGCCAGGCTCTCTTCCTCCTCACCCAACCCTCTCTTTAATTTTGATTATTGATGCTTTATTCATAAATATGTATAAACATTTTTAGCTAGAAGTAAATGAATTGAAATGATCGTTGCGCAAGTGATGCAAACTAATAAAACTCACCCATGTAGACAGGGGTCTAGCAAATCGACGGTAAACTCACTACTAAGCAAGCAATTTGAATGTAATGTAACAGTTTTGCATATTAATTAATGCTATAACAGTCTAAGTGCTACGGACGTTGGTTTTATGTGCGTCTGGTGTTTCTCTTAAACGCTTTGTTGTGCGGGAATAATATTTAAATATATTCTTACCTTCAAATTATCGTTTTAAGCCTGTTGTTGGTTTTATAACTAGTTGATATTGACCCTTATTATTAATAATCACTTGTCATATTAAAACGCTCAAGTGAAATAATCTATATAATAAAAATCAATTGCTGTTCGTTAGTCTCGCTAAAACTCGAGAAAGGCTGGGCCGATTTAGCTAATTTTAGTGTTGAAATGTTTGTCGTAGTCCAGGGAAGGTTTAAAAGGTGAGTAAATATGATTATTTTTAATTATTGATTTATAGAGGCGGTACGAAATTTGCCGGGTCAGCTAGTAGTTATAATAAATACTGACAGACAATCCACTCAAAACCATATACCCCAAACAGAGCATAGTTGGAACCAGATAATTGATAAAATACTTATATAGGTATAATCAAATACATACTTACGATACCTTTAAACACCCAGACACAGAACATCCATGTAGATCATATAAATATTCGATCTGCGAGAATCGAACCCGAAGCGAAGAAGATAGAGCTACTACGAACAGAGCTAAATGGCCTTTCAAATAAAAAAGTCAACCAATTATAAAGCATAAAAGCTGGTTTCCCGATGGGGTAGGCAAAGACTAAGGATTTCTACTAGCTACGATCCTGACTTACGAGTAGATACCTCCTTAGTCTCATTCACTCTCATTATTTTAAGTAGCTCAAACAACCTAGAGTTTCATCTATAATAATATTACAAAGACGAAACTGCACGGGGTTAGCATAACACCAGCGCTAAGTATGTAGGTTCACACTACCTAATTGGCATTATGCTGAGCTGACCCGTTTTGGCGCGACATGATGATTTTTACCACACTATGGTGCGTACCATTTACAAAGATATAAAGATTACGCACCTGCGTAATCGTGATCTTTTATATTGATACTAATTGCAAATAGGTACCTAATACTGGTCGGTCACCTACCAAGTTTTGTGGCGTACGTACTCGTTTTTTTAGTTTTAATTATGTTTGTATCATTTACCACCTTAAATGATGTAACCACCTTAACCTTTAAGTTTTTTTGTGTTGTGTCGTGTCGAATAAATATTTTTCATATCATTTCATTTTCATTTTTAGTTTCCGAAACTACGGGACAGATTTGAAAAAATATTTTACCGTTGGAAAGCTACACTATCCCCGGATGACATAGGCTACTTATAATCTCGGGAAAATTGGTTTGTCCAGGAAAAAATCTACAACGCAGGCGAAGCTGTGCGCGGACAGCTAGTCTAAAATAAATTGCATCTTAACACCAAAAACAAAATGTCCATATTAAATCGAAAACTTTGGAAGAACTTATTGTATTGTACATACCATTAATATTGATCCACAAAATAAATTTGTTTGCTTACTATGTGAAATTCTTCCCATGGTTCATCCCACCACGCATAAAAGCTCACTATTGTCAATATACCCGTGCCAAATCACTTAAAAAATAGGCCTCTCAAAGGGATAATATCCCCACAAAATCATAACAGAACCAGTTTCATTTCGTGTGCATGAATAGCCGTCGAGTGCTTATGTCACACCTTTCGATATAACACAGCCTATAAAATGAATAACTAGATCACTATGAACAACATTTTGAGTAGTGGATATTCTTCATATTTTTTTGTGTCGTTGTTACATTCTATTTGATCAGTAGGTAGCTACATCTACGGCAATATCCGTATATGTAGTTCGCAATTGAGTTCGCAGTCTGTTGAGGCATTTCCACGCTAGTCATGGGAGTTAATGTCCTGGGGGAAGTTTTTCTTTTGGTGTAATGTAATCCGGAGTAGGAGAGTGTATATTGATTTAAATTTTTAGTTGAGAATACTAGTTACTCGACCTCCGTGGCGCGGTAGACGAATGCCCGTCTGAGACGCAGAAAATTGTGGGTTAGATTCTCGAAGCGGGACAAATGTTTGTATAGTAAAATATTTGTCTCGGGTCTCGGTGTTTTTCTAAGTATGAATTAAATAGTTACGTTTTAAAAACTAAACCAAGAAATACAGTTGAATTGAGAACCTCCTCCTTTTTTGAAGTCGGTTGAAAATAAGGGATATTTGTAGTACTTATATCTGTCATATAATTCAAAAGACACAACAAAAGCTCTGCTTACTTCGGGGCTAGATGATCCTGTGTGAAATTTCCAGGATTATTTAATATTTATTATTTACTTTACCAAGACAACTATAGAAATATTTCTTGAATTCGTTTGTTCGAGTAAGGTTTTGAAATTCTAAAGCCTCTGAAGAAAATTACTTGAACTAATGCTTGTAAAGTGCATACCTAATTAGACGTCTTCACAATATAGTATACTCTATTAAGGCTATGTCTCTAGAGGGAACCAACTGTTCCGTGCATAAGCTCTACTAATTTCTCTGTTAACACAATACGGGACCCTACATCATGAATGAACATGAGCGTCGCATTAGCCGTTAGAAGGGGTGACATAAATGACCCGACGAATCGTGTTAAAAGTTTGGAGCCCTTCGATTAAGAGCGTTCTGAAAAATGTTGAACCTTTAGAGTTCTACATTTAGATAAACACGGGCTTTACTCACATATTATTTTGTCGAAAGATGCTCTGACACTGTTTCGATTCATCTTCATGGTTTTTAAAATGATTAGAAGCCATTTAATAGTTGTTGATTAAAACTGCGGAAAATCCTAAGAAAATAAATTCAATATTGTAAATTTAAACTTACTTTTAAATTTTCCTTTATATAAGACAGGTTGTCTTATATAATTTTACTTTGGAGCAAACAAAATAGTATCTATACTAATATAATAAATGTCAAAGTAACTTTGTCTATCTGTCTGTTTGTTACGTTTTCACACCTAAACCGCTGAACCGATTTTGATGAATTTTGATATAGAGATAGATGGGACCTTGGAGAAGGACATAAGCTACTTTTTATGTAGGTACCATGCGTGCAAAGCCGTGGGCAGCAGCTAATCGTTTATATTTTTGTGTCCTGTGAGATAATAGAATCATGGTCAATGTCTATATTCGCAAAATAATCGAGTGTAAATATCTAAATCTTATCTATTAATATCTAATATACATATAACCTACACATATTGAGATGACTAAAAAAACATTGCCTATTCAAAGTATGAACCTTTATCGTTCCTTCTCAAAAACAAAACAGTAACGTAAAATTTCTGCTATATTCTCTAACTATTTTCATAGTCAAAGCCGTAAAAACATAACCATCAAGAAAACCAAACGACCTATTGACTGATATATTTACTGAGGATCTTCTGCCCTTCATCGATAAATTCATGGCACATATAAAAAAATATTTTAACAGATGTGCTGCTTGGCGGTATGTCACGCAAAAACATAAGGGTCATAGTCATAGACCACCAGCATCATTGAGCCTGTATTATCCTACTTAATCCAGTAGTTCTGTATTATGATTGTTGGATTTTGGGAGTAATACCCGACATGTGGCGCGGGGTGAGTCATGGGCTCGATAAAACTATCTGCATGTGTGGGGATTTACTACTTATTGGGATGGTATATCTGTGACAAATTATACTATCTGGTTTCAGATCTAAATTTAAGTCGATTATTCGAGTTGTATTTGTCTCAAAGATGTGCTTTGGTATCGTTCTAGTTAAGAGTAAAAACAGAACTTAGGCTATGCTTCTTCCATACTATTAGATGAAATTTGATTGTTTGGCTTTCAATTGTTTTTACTTTCAGCCATAAAGGTAAAGATAGATTAAAGTAAAGTCAAGTAAGGTAGAAAATTAAATTCATTTTTGAATACGAGTTTTCACGTGGAATTAACGCCGCATAATTCAGTTCTCATTCATCAATGTTTCACATTTCGTACAAATTTCATATCCCTATTAATCATTTAATTTTACTCTTATTTTTATGAATTTAAAGTCTGTATTTTTGTCTGTCAGTCTGCCTGCTTGTCTGTCTGTTATTTATGTCATTTTCGTTGCTAAACGGCTGAAAAGATCTTGATAAAATTTAGTAAAGAGATAAAATGTATCTTGGGGACGGACATAAACAAACTACTTTTTTATAGGCACTCATACATACCACGCTTTTTACACCAGTTTCACAACATATTCCTATACCATTGTTATCTTTAAAAGATGCGAAATATAATCTGGTAGGTTTGCCCAGACAGTGAATTTTTTTACATAATAAATTTGCTTTCAATTTCCATTGCCAAAACGCTTACGACCCCGAAAAGCTTTCGAGGATTTGTTATTCGTCGAATCGCAGTTACTAATCTACTTTAGAACTTACTCCAAACACCAGAACGGTCCACTGAGAGAGTGTTTACAGTGTCCTCGCCAAAATTGAATTAAACTTTTCAAAACTCAGCGGCAGCCAAAGCGAACCGTACCACACTGCATGCGCGCACAATTACCAAAAAATACAAAATTACGCAATAGTATTGTTTGCACAAACCCTTTTGACTAAATTTATGCACCCTTCGTAACGCAGCATCAATAAGTATAGGTTACATGCCCCATTTGAAAAACTTCCTGTTGATTTTGAACATAAAAGATATAATCTACCGCATTGGTGTAAAATAACCGTACATTTTCTTTGTGTTATGATTTTGTGCGCCCTTCTGTTCATGAACGGGTGCATTTTTAGCTATTGTTCTCAGGGTTGAGTTTGCTTTGTGGTTACTTTTTGAACGATAGTTCAAGCGTAAATTATTATTGTTAGGGAGTAGCAAATTACAGTTTTAAGTGTAGGCTCTAACATTTAGTAATATTTGGGTACCTATTTCACATAGATTACCATATGAAAAAGAATAACGTACATAATGTACCTATGCAAAGTTTTGTCCTAAACTCAAAGTCAAGTCAAGTAAAAGTCAAAAGATACTTTATTCAACAAGGATCACTTTGAAACGTCTTACATACTAGGTGAATTTAGGTGCCAATTCCTCCTAACCCAAGCTCGAGAAGAACCAGCAAGAAACTCGTCCTGGTCCTAGCGCTTTTTTGCATGATCCATCTTATAACTACCTTTAATACGAAAAACTAATACAAGAGAGTTTATACATTTCAAATGTGTCGGTTAACTGTCTGAGGGCAGAGCGACTTGAGGCCATGCATCAATAATATAGTCATTATAATATATAACTCAAATTTCTATAAAAATAGATGCCTTTTAAAATGATAAAAGTGTTTGTACAGAGAATGTCTACATCACTAAAATTACTGTAGCACGAGAAGCCAATAAACTCCCACCAACCAATTCATCGAAACCCTCTTAGTCAAGCATACCTCAAACGCTATAATTTCTCTGCATAGATCAATTCCTTGCTCATTGCTCAAATGCATTTAGCACTTACCACGTGCAGTGAATACGGCGTTATAAGATTAGTACCTACGTGTGAAACACTCCCGCGGAATTATGGGCGTCTTAAAACGGTGAGCGGAATGCTCATAGAGTCTGTCTATCAACACTGCGTGTAGTATGAAAGTATGGAGAGAGATTCTTATGATTAAGACAATTTCAACCATTAAAAAAACATACTTACATTTTGATGATTTAGGATTAGGATACTTCTTCGAGAAACTTATGAGGAACTTCCTAAATCCTAATTATATAAATATAGCTGGACAATTCACACAGTACCACCTAGTCCTATACAAAGCGTAGCTTGTACTATAAATATCAAAACCAGATGACTGAAAGAATATTTTTTTATTATACCATACATAATACATAATAAACATATATCTAACTAATATTATAGATCCGAATGTAACTCTGTCTGCCTGTTTGTTACGTTTTCATGCATATACCGCTGAACTGATTTTGATGAATTTTGGTATAGAAATACATGGGACCTTGGGGAAGGACATAGGCTACTTTTTATGTAGGTACCATGCGTGCGACGCCGCGGACAGTAGCTAGTAATACTATAAATTTGAAACTAACTCTGTCTGTCTGTTTGTCTGTTTGTTACGTTTTCACGCCTAAACCGCTAAACCGATTTGGATGAATTTTGGTATAGAGATAAATGGAATCTTGGAGATGAACATAGGCTTTTTGATTGAACCCACAACATACAGCGGAAAAAGCAGCTGTGAGGGAAAATACACCCACAAATATAAAACTAAATAATTTATTTCAGTTTATCATGAATACCACATACCAATACGTGCGTATTGCCACAGAAGTACAAGTAGTATAAATTCCAGGAATATTTTTGTAAATGAAAGCCGTCTCCACAAAGTAAACTCCCACAGCGGAACCATATGGCATAAGTAATTATTACACAATATCGTCCCGGGATCGTTGTTCCGTACGATGCTTCCTGCTCCATCTCCTGGGAGCTCAATGCTGTATACTCATAAGTGGATGTTGGGAGTTGTTAATTATGAATTATGCAAGAATAGTTGTATACAGTGAAATTGTGAGATTTATAAGCTGACTTGATATATACGCACAGCTATGTTTATTGAGTAATTTTCATTTCAATTATATATTTAAAAACAAACAGAAACTGTAGGTTTGTAATTGAAATTATTTGCGCAATTTCGTTTTCAAATAACCAATTTAGTCTTAGCTTTTTATGCTAAGAATGACGAAGCACAATCCCATATTGTGTAAACTTTTGTTAAGTTTATTCTATTTAGTAGACTCATAGAGGGACATTTATGTAAATGACATACCTAAGGCAGGTAGGTACTAATTGCAATGTTTCACGAATCTACTCTGAATGAAAAGACTATCATTTTTGATGATGAGTATGACAAACTTTGCACATTTTTAGGGTTCCTTACTACCATCCTTACCATTTTGAACTCGCTCGTGAATCAAAACGTATGAGGTACCGTTAAACTTAAATCTTGTAATAAGGCAAGAAGCAAGGTTTCATATAATAAGTAAAACAAAACAAAAAACTTCTTTCCAACTTTTTTATAAAGCGGCCATATTTTTAGGCAAATCCAATTTTGTGATATTCTTGTGACGAAGTTTAACTTAAAAGTAGCTAGAATATTTGTTTTTATTTTGGTGCTCTGTTTTTAGTTCAGAGTTCGAAAATAGAGCTCAAACAGATGCGGTCACTTCAGCCAATTATCACTTCTTGAAACTAATCTAACAAAGATTCCACGAATTATAGCCAGACAGCCAGGCGTGCTTAGCGGAAGAAGCACTTGAAACCATCGTGTGCTGAAACAGACACTAGCCAAACTTGTGAAGACGCGAAGCTCATAAATTACACATAGAATTAATATTCTACAGACCCGCCACGCAGTAGCCTGTTTGATTTTGAGTAGTTTGCAGAAAAGTGTGCAGCTAAGAATAAGTTTAAGTTTAAGTTCGTTGTGACTTTAAAACAAATCCATTACAAAATAGATACACAAACAGCCTAGGTAACAATTGAATCAAATAGCGTCAATTAAAATTGTTAAAAAAAAAGACTATGATTCAAAGTAGCATAATGAATAACATAAACTATGAATAATCTAATATAGATTTATTAGGATAAACTATTTAAACCTAATAAATAAATAAACATTGGTGTACAATACACACAACACCATCTAGCCCCAAACTAAGCATATAAAAACTTATATATTTTTTAATACATACATTGATACTTTATAACACCCAGACACAGAACAAACACCTGTATTTATCACACAAATGTTTACCTTGGGGGGGAATCGATCCCTCTACCAACAGCGCAGAAGGCAGAGCTACTATCAACTGATAGCTGATAGCTGAGAGCTGACAGGCCAGTCTATTAGCCACCAATAAATCAGTTGTCTATCAGTAGTTTAGTACTTTCTATAAAAACTGATGAAAACTTATATATACCGCGTACGTTAATCTCTACAAAACATGTAATAGATAATTTACAACTTTTTCTGTTAAGTGCTTGAATTTTTTCAATGACACATGTGTTGCGAAGTTCACGCCACGTGCTCTTTATAAGTGTGAAAAAGTGTTGAGTGCTTCATTTTAGCTACAAATTAGATAATAAAATGCAAAGTCGTTTAGTTTTTGTGGAGAGGATGAAGTAAGATATATTTAGACTTGCTATTTTGTGAGCGATTCAAATTTTTATATATTTTTACCATTAAAATTTAAGTTTTCATCTTTTAAAAACGTACAAAACATTTATTTTGCTGTTACCTTTTCCTACATGTAAAGTTAGGTTGTTTTTTTTTTATTTTACTACCACATTGTGTGGCATAAGGTTGGAATTTAAAGATATTACGAGGTTTCTAAAATATTTAACCTCTTTTATTGTATCAGTGACTAAATATTTTAAGCTTATAGTTTCTGATTTACACTAAATTATCCCAACTGTTCTAATTTGAGATGTGTTGATTACCTTGAGTCATAATATAATTGTATTTATTAGCACAGTATTAAGGTATAATTTACAACGAAAGCTAGTTAAGACAGGCACATGCAAGCTCATAGGTAAGTACTTCGCTACACAAAACGAGATTTCTTAGTTGGGAGAGCATAACAAAATTATGCAACGCGTTGCAGTACAAAGCTGTGCCGGACCAACCCTAATTACGAAGTTACATTAACTGGCTCTAAGCAAGGGAACGATGTATCAAAATACCTAAAATTTTTAATACATAAACTGTGTAACAACCTTTGTATTTTTTTAATTTAATTTGGAATGGCGTTCTCCTAAATTATTTTATATTTAGTAAATTATTTGCCAAGTGTCTCAACAAATAAAGCCAAGGGATCGGAAACAAAGATATTATCAAAATAATTATATCAACGTCATCTGTCAATAAGCTGTCATGTCATTGGTGGTTGGCGCACTGAGATATGCAAATTTTGAGGAAGGGAAGAAGAAAGAGAACAGGAGAATAGAGAATAGCGGGAAAGATATGTGATGGGCTAGATTTTCTCGTATTGATGAAAAATGGTATGTGTGCAAATGCATAAAAGCTTCGAAAGCTATAACAGATGCTTCGAAGTCGCTTCTGATGACATTTAAGTAAACAAAAATAAGAGTGCTATTATACAAATGATAGATCCGTCCTTCGTAATAATCAAATTTAATTACCAAAAAACCAAGTAGTGGATGTTGGTGTACGACTGGATTAGAATCCACGATCTTACGATCGGTAAAACGGTAAAACGAGTAGATGGTTCTAGATAAACTTTTTTGTTGTTAATACGCGTGCGAAACCCGTACTTAATACTTGGATTAATTAAGTAAGATTTTATTATGGATTAAGGTACTAATCCGTATGCAAAACTTGGCTACAATGTAATACGTATCCACTATAACTTCAGCTGTCTATTATTTCGCTTCGGGGTTGTTTGAATCTACACGATGTTTTGTGTAGAACTAGTGTTTGTTGAGAATTATCTTAAAGTTGATATTGTCTAGACATTGTATTGAGAAAAATTATCTTGTTTCAAAGGCTTAGGGCACCGGTCACTAACTACGTCATTATAAGCAGAACAACTTAAGGTTACTTAACTAAACGAATGGTTGCCTGGAAGAGATCGCTTTTAGCGATAGAGCCGCACATTGCACATTTTATTTATATTATTTTTTCTGTTTTCTATTTGTGTACAATAAAGTGTTAATCTAGCTATCTAACTTATTAAATATTAGGTATTAACTTATTAAGTATTAGCATTGCCATTCAACGTCGTCGGTAATGCCGCTAGTATCTTGGGAACGCTACCCTCTGGCAGTGATCTGCATCAGTTGAGCTATCTATAGATGGTTTTAAACGGTCCTTAGATAGCTCAACTTTTCACGTGTATTTTATATTATTGTATATTATTTTGTACATATCAGTAATTATTTCTGTAAATAAATGTTCGATTATTTTAAATACAGAGCATCTGCTTAAAAGCAAAGACAAATTTGATTCCTGGTTTGTCAGTTTAACGAATTGAATGCCTTGAGTCTTAATCAATCTTAATAGTCGATGGTGATGTAAACCTTTAGGTGGTCTTTTGCAAAATCCAGGAAACAACGGATAAGATTCATACAAAAAATCTTTTATAACAGACACAAAGCAAGAGCTTTCTTACAATAAAACAAACACGTTTAATTTAGGATAGAAACGACAATACGTTATTGTTAACAAAGGAAGAACTTACAAGAGATATTGTAAGATCAACTTCAAAGAACTCAAAAAGAAACTCCATGGATACATTCGATTTCAGTGTTTCTATAGCATTTATTTAACCTTTACGATGAGTAACAATAATCTAGGTTGGATTAGCAAACCTCACCGTTCCTTTATTCGTGTCGTCACATAGTTACGTTAATACTGGCCCCGGGCAAATGGTAAGTACCCGTGTATCTGCAAATAACTCTGAAGTATTCTATTATATTGGATCCTCGCCTGAGGCTGGGGCGCGTCCGTTTCTAATAAACAAGACAATATTCCGACGGGTAGAGAGATCCCTTGTTTGTTCACGATACTTACTGTTGTACTAACTGTTCGCGGATTATGGATTTTCTCGGATACCAACTTATTTGGGTTTGGGAAAATTGAATTATCTTTGATAATGGCTCACACTTAGACGGTCGCTCGTTTATAAAACTTCTAAAATTATAATATTGCCATCCTTGTGATGCTGTTTTAAAAAGTAAATAGTTAAAATAGTATACATAAAACATTAAATAGATGGACAAATATTTGGTACTATTTATTTGTCCATCTATTTAATGTTTTGTAATGGATTTCCGCAAAGTCAAGTCTGAATCAATTATCTATTATGGTATGTGTACTATTTAAATTAGGTTTATATATTACTGAATACCTTTACTTGGGCCAGATAGTCTCCTTCAAGTCCCGCGAAAAGCAATAAATAGCAAGGCGGACAGAAAATGCATAGAGGAGCTACTGGTATATGTAAGATCTTATGAATGTTACTCTTCCGTTATCATTAAAACGGAAGTTAGTGGATATGTGTGTCCTCTCCATGTTAACATATAGTGCTAAAACTTGGTTCCATACAAACATCTTAAAGATCAAACTCGAGATTTATCAGCGGGAGATGGAGCGCAGCATTCTCGGTGTTAAACGTACAGACCGCATACGCAAAACAACTCCATAACCCAAATTGCTGTTGCTGGTCTAAACGTTGCGAAGCTTAAGTGGAGCTGAGCTGTTCATGTCTGTCGCATGCCGGATGAGCTGTGGGCCAAAATCACCACTCAGTGTAGCCCTTAGACACCGATACGCAGACGGCAGACCCAAAAAAGATGATCTTGTCACCTTTAACAGAGCTTGGGTCCAATTGCTCAAAACCAAGATGACGGAGAGATCAAGGGGAATTCTTTGCCCAGCAGTGGGACACAATAGGCTAATCGTAATTGAAATAGGCTTATATAAACAAACTGAACTAGAACATAAAGGATATAATTGTGTTTATTTTTCTAGCATGCGAGCAAAGTGACTACCAAATACTAGATATACGAGTAGGTAATAACTATTAAAATGAAAAATGACAGCAAAAACTGAAACCGCCTCATCTTAGACCATTTTCATTAAAGTTCAAGAAGCGGTTTTATGTTAATCACAATTATGCATGTTTGTTCACATCAAAACAAGAACACGGAGAGAGCCGCAATAAAGACATTTGCCTCAGGGTACGGTCAGATAAGGCGATAACATGTTCATAAGCATAAGCGAAAAACTTAAGTGTCTTTCAAAAAAATTACTTTAGTCAGAACCCAAAAATAAGAACATTTGACTGACCTGTTATCCCTCAGCTCTGCCTTCAGAGCTGTAGGCTGGGGGTTTGATGCTTTCCCTGGAAAAACATATGTGTGACTAGCTGGAACCCTCGCGACTTCACTTTACCCACGCGTTAGTTCGAGAAACCATTGAGTTTATATCATAGTATTATTTATATCAAATTTCAAGCAAATCCACACCACGCTTTAAAAAATTTCATACATTAGTTTTCACCCCTTTTTTACCCTCTTTATGAGGGTTATTTTGAAAAATCCTGAAACACGCATCCATTTATTTTGCATTTTAAGTATTCAAACCAAGTTTCTAAGAAATCACACCACCCGTTAAAAAGTTCCTATACAAACTTTGACACCCCATTTTACCTGTTTATAAGGGTTTTTTTAAAAATCCTGAATCACGTGTCTATTTATTTTGCATTTTAATTATCCAAACCAAGTTTCAAGCAAATCGCAGCACGCGTTAAAAAGTTTCATACATTAGTTTTCACCTCTTTTCACCCTCTTAGGGGTTGAATTTAAAAAATCCCACCTTAGTGGGGGATTTGCTATAACAGGAAGCTTCCTTCCAAATTTCAGCTTTTTAGCATCAGTGGTTTCGGCTCGGCGATGTTGAATCAGTCAGTAAGGTTAAGTTCTTTTAAAGGTATAGATGAAGTGAAGTGTTTGTTCTGTGTCTAGATGTTATCAGTCATCTGGTCATCATAATGCAAGCTATGCTTGTGATGGTTATGTAATGGTGTTTTTTTACTACGTATAGATTTATTCTACATGAGTGTTTCAAAAATAACTAAAAGATTATGTTTATACTCTCCGCGCTTTTTTATGTATTGTGGTGCACGTCTTATTAAAATTTGAATTGTTGTGTGTGCGAGTGCAATTCATGTGGTCATTAGTATCATAATGTTTTCATCAATACGGGACTGTGTTTTATTTAAAATCAACTCCAACTATGACAAATGCGCCAAACACCTAATGCCAATACCAAATATACAAGTGTTTTCCTAAAATACTCGTGTTGGAATTAAATAGTTGCTAGTTCAACGCGGTTTTTATTATCATTGTATTTGTCACAAGTGGTGAAACAACATTTTTTGAAAGCGACTTTACGTACTTATGACCTCTGTTGTGCAGTGGGTTAAGGGTGGCTGAGACGCAGAAGGGTTCGATTCCTACTTCGGGAACGTTTGTATGATCTGCAAGTAAAAAAAATATGTGGTATATCAGTCATCTTGTTCCCAAAACAAGCTCTGCCTACTTTGAGCTAGACGATGCAGTGTGAAATGTCTAGCGTTGTTTATTTTATCTATTTATTGTCACTATTTTTGACACCAGCGCCGAAAAGACAAGAAAGTTATTCTTAAACTACTTTATCATTTTGTTCTAAAAAGATTAGAATCCCATACATTATTTTACAAACTACTCCAAAAAAATATATCTTATATTTTTTTTATATAAAAATATTGCATTTAAGTTGCATCCTACTCCGCAGGTAGCTGAAATTATTCTCGAAGTACTTCAGTGATGGTTCATCAACAATTCCAAAACTACTCCATTGAAAACATCGAAATATTATTATTTTAGTATTTTAAAACCATATATAAAAGCGACTAGGTATAGTCGCTTTTATGTATCCCTACTATTGTTATAAATGTGAAAGTAACTTTGTCTGTCTATCTGTTGTTTGCGTTTTCACGCCTAAACCACTAAACCGATTTTGATTAATTTTGGTATAGAGATACATGGGACCTTGGAGACGGACAATGGCTACTTTTTATATAGGTACCACGCGTGCGAAGCCGCGGGTAGCAGCTAGTAAAAATATATATATTATGATGCCGGACATTTTACATACCAACAACACCTTGCACCAAAGTAAGCAAAGCTTGTGTTATAAATAGTATAACACAATATACAATAATAGTATAAGTATAATAAGCTTTAAATATATATATAATCTAATACTATACATATTTAACCAAACCGGGATTCCTATTAATTCATAAATATTTAAAACACATACTTTTATTACTAATATAATTTAAGAAAACTCACTAATAAAAATCAAATTTGTGTTTACTGTAATATTATATTTACCATACCATAATTATTCTACCATTATATTGCAAAACAAGAAATAAAAAGGCTTATTATTATTATTATTATAATAAGTATATACTATATATATATACTTTTTTATAGACATTTATAGACTTATTATACATAGGAACACTCATACCAGAGACAATTACTTGCAGATCTTACAAACATTTATCCCGTGCAGAAATAGAATCCGCAATCTTTTGCGCCTCAGCCGGGCCATGGCCCACTACGCTACAGAGGTGTTCAAATTCGGTCGGTTGTCATGTTAAAGTGTAACAGAATATAATCAGTACTTAGTTGTGATTGCATAAAACCGATCATTTGGATCTATTTTTAGAAAAAATGTCCGTCCGCAATGTAGTTGCGAATCTCGGCGCTCCCGTCTCATATCGTATTCATTAGATTTCATTTGTCAGCGCCCGTTTCTTTGATGAATTATTCACAGCTCACGCAATTTGTTTACACTAGTAGCGACTGTCAGGTAATCTACGATATTAGTCATAGTCGCCAGCTTGAGACTATTTTCAGGAGTTTGGACATAGACGTATAAGTGTGATTACTCTCAAGATATGTTAGGACTTAGATTGCTTTGTATTATTCATCGCGAATACTGGCAGCTTAGAATAAGCAAGTGAAATAACTTATTATGATTGAATAAAAATGTGTCATAACATAATCATTCTACCTATCAGCTCAGTTAGTAGTAGCTCTGCCTTCTGCACTGTAGGATAATGGTTCGATTCCCGCCTAGGATAAACATTTGTGTGATGAACATCGGTGATTGTTTTGTGTTTGGGGGTTATAAGTATAAGTATCAGTCATCTGGTCACCATAATACAAGCTATGCTTGGTTTGGGGCAGTTGTGTGCGTTATCCACCATTTGACGACCTCTGTGGCGCAGTGGGCTTAGGACTGGTTGAGACGAAAAAGGTTGCGGGTTAGATTCCCGCCGCGGGCAAATGTCTGTATGATCTGCAAGTATTTGTCTCAGGTCTGGGTGCTCCTATGTATAATATATAACAGTATGTATTTACAAAGAAAAAGTTTATAATATATCAGTCATGTGGTACCCATAACACAAGCTCTGCTTACTTTGGGGCCAGATGATGCTGTTTGAAATATCCGGTATTATTATTATTATTCGTATATTTATTTTTATTTTTACAATTATTTGCATGAATAAACTTAATCAGGTTAGGTAAATATTTATTACTAATATTATAATGATTATAATTATTATATATAATCATTACTAACCTTTATATTATAATCATAATAATAAATTGTGAAAAAGTGAGTATCGTATATGTATTTAAATGTCAATGAATAAAGACCCTAAGTAGACCCTATTTACACTCTATCCTATAATGTCATAACTAGCTCTGTTCAAAGTATGCTCCGTCCTTGTTATTCTAACGTCAATTGATAAAGATGGCAACGTATTTAAATTTGCTATTATAAGATGTTTTTGATTTTTCCACATATTTTCGCTGGTTTACCGACTGACAAAATAGTTTATTATAACACCAAGGAAACAAAGCCTTACCTCACATATAACAAAGCAAATCCTGTAAGGCAGAATAACGGTTTTTCATCACTATCTCATATTTCATCAGCCGAACGTCCGCCAAAGGCCTTTGTGAGCAAACAAAATCTGCTGGCTCCAGCAAACTATTCAACGAACAGCTAGTTCAGTTTAGGCTTAGCTAGGCCAACTCTATCACTAGAATTGATTACATAGACGCAGTTACTTACTACTGCGTTGTATTGGTACAAGTTAAGTAGATGGATCTAGTGTTGTTGTAAAATTAAATCATGACATTTTGGTACTCGTAACTTATTCAAGTGAGTAAAAGTAAAACAAAATAACAGGATTATTTCTGTTATCATGAATAAATAACATTTTTGTTATTATTGGTGGATAACTCACATAGCGACATCTAGCCCTAAATTAAGCGAAATTGCTACTATAATAATAATGAGACATTTACTAAGAACATACACTAAGTAATATGTAAACAAAAAAAACAGACAATGGATAATAATAATGGAGTAGTAACAGTAATAATGGAGCAAAACCGTACATGGCTATTATTATAACAATAATATGATACGATACTTTAATTTTTAAAGTTGATAGAGGTAAAACCAGTATATGCGATAACGTAAATGAATCCTTATCGTTAGTTCTTAACTGGTTCACTGTAAATAATCTTTTGCTTAATTCCAAAAAAACTAAATGTATCAAATTCACTTTGCCAAATGTTATTCATAGCCCGTCCAACATTGAAATAAATGGAGAGGCAATTAATCTTGTAAATTCCACGATCTTCCTAGGTCTTAATATTGATGCAAAACTACAGTGGGGACCACAAATTGAAACGCTTGCTGGTAGGCTTAGTTCCGCTGCATATGCAGTTCGTGCGATACGGTGGCTTACTGATGAAGCTACAGCTAGACTAGTTTATTTCAGTTACTTCCATAGTGTTATGTCATACGGCATCATTCTCTGGGGGAAAGCAGCTGATATTGGTAAAATATTTGTAATTCAAAAAAGGGCAATACGTGCCATTTATAAAATGAAACCACGAGAATCTTTGAGAGAAATATTCAAAGAAATTAATATTCTCACAATAGCTTCACAATATATATATGAAAATTTGTTATATACACATAAAAATAGAGATGGGATTCAGCAAAATAGTGACCTTCATAAAATCAACACTAGGAATAAACATAAATTATACATCCCTAGGTTTCGACTAGAAAAAGTTAATAAGTCATTTATGGGGAACACGGTGCGCTTCTATAATAAGCTTCCTGAAAATGCTACTAAACTACCTATTAAGAAATTTAAAGCATACATTAAAGGTAGTCTTTTCAAGAAAGCTTATTATAATATAGATGACTATATTATTGATAAGAATGCATGGCCTCATGTCGCTCTGCCGTCAGACAGTTAACCGACACACTTGAAATGTATAAACTCTCTTGTATTTGTATTTCGTAGTTAAGGTAGTTATAAGATGGATCATATAAAAAAGCGCTAGGACCAAGACGAGTTTCTTGCCAATTCTTCTCGAGCTTGGGTTAGGATGAATTGGCGCCTAAATTCACCTAGTATGTAAGACGTTTCAAAGTGATCCTTGTGATTGTATTGAATAAATCATCTTTTGACTTTTGACTTTTGAATAAATAATAGATCAATATATTCTCATAAGTGGTAAACTAAAACGGTAAAAGGGTTCAGCCACGCTGGTTTTCTGCCTCCCCTTAGAAATATGTCTTCTATGGGGTCCAGATGTCTGATACTAGTATGACTGACTGACTGACTGATATAATGCTTACATACTTGAATATACAGACTCATGATACTTTATAACACCCAGACACAGAACAAACATCCTTCTGGTCAGGAATCTAATCGAATCAAATAAAGCGCTAATGGCAGAGCTACCAGCTACCAACTACCAACTGAACAGTGAGGCGGGTCAAAGATGTTTTTTTAATTATTTTTTTATTTATATATATTTTATATATATATACCTACGTTTGACCACACGTTTGACCATTTCACCTGATGTTAAGCGACCATCAGGCAAAATCAGGCGACCATCAGGTTGTAGTATTCGGAAAAGATAGACGACGGCATAGTATTCCAATGCTTGACTGAACGCATCATAAATGTGGAAGCAAAGCGCTTTGTTCGCAAAGGTGGTACACTGACAAGGTATGGATAGTATTGAGCGATACGTTTGCTTGTCCTATTGTGAAAAGGAGATGGTGCAATTAGATCATGCAATTCCTGGGCACATTCTCCGAAATGTATTCCATAAGAAATCGAAAGGCACTCAACTGTAATTATAGACATAGCATCTAATTATGAACAAAACGAAGAGCATCCTCTATAGAAACCCAATCCTCTATAGAAAATCTTCTATAGAAGTTCTAATTTGTACTAGCTGTTCTCCAGCTAGCTCTACTACCTCTACGCCAAAACTTTTCAATAATCATTGACGAAATCCTTCAGGCGGACCCCTTCACCTTTGTTCCCGATACTGGAATACGCTGGAGCCTATTTGTTTGGGGTATTCGAAAGTTAAAGGTATTTTGGGAGAAAGGAAATAAAGCAATAGAGAAACAGTGTTGATCTATTTAAAGCCAGTAGCCATGTGTCAAAATCCCGAATGAAATACATAGAAAAGGATTTATCAATGTTACAGAGCAAAAACTTTTGTGGATTTTGTGCGTGAATATTATTTATGAGTTCAGAATTATAAAAAAAAAATTACCTGTAACTTCTTTTTTCTAGCTGTCTCACGAATCATGTAGATCATCATGTAGAGTCATCGAGAGACTTAAGTCGTTCCTTAGTTCATATTTGACTAAGACAATCTAAACCTTTTCTGCTTTTTGTTATGTCAATAGTTATTTCTACTAGAGCACTAGTGGTCTAGTAGAAAAAACTATTGATCACTAGCCGCCTTCCGATCTTAAGGTCGTAGGTTCGAATCCAGTCGTGCACTAATAGATTTTTTGATAGAAAAATGTATGTACACTTTACCAGTTTTCTCAAATGGTGAAGGAAAACATTGTGAGGAAACCAGCATCTTATAGAACCTAAAATATTCGAAGAGATGAGCCAAGTGCACGAAAGGACCCTCATAAGTGCACTATAATCCTTTCACCGCGTTGGTTCAACCAAAATGAGTCAAAATTGAGTTATTTTTGATGACTACGATTTGAAAAGCCGTATCTAAGGTTTAGTCTTATCTTCTAAAAACAAAAGCTTCCATACACATAAGTCGTAAACAAAATGCCTGCTCATTTCCATCATCACCATGACGAATAACGTTTATACCGGTTTTAGTGTTATGCCTGATTGGTGATAAAATAAGCGAAGACAAACATGTTTACCAACGTTTTGTTTACATGGGTGAAAATAAAAATACTTGCAGTCTGAGATATTATTTTTTCAGTCTCAGTCTTTTGCAGGCATTTGTTTCGTAACCACACAATCTTAAGGTCACCGTGAATTCCCTTAAGAAGTTCCATCAAAAGTAACGCTCTCCATATTATTTTAATGGGTCTCAGATCTGGGTATATATAAATATTTTTTAAGTGAACTAATTTAATTTAATTATATTAAAAATAAAATGTTTTTTCTTCTAATTTGCTTTTTAAGTTTTTTGAACCACTTCAAAGCGCAACGAATTCCATATATTAATTACGTTCACTGTGTTGTAAACTCAATAAGTAATTGTTAAAAAAATAATTTTTCGCTCACTAAATTATTTTCCATGCCATTGAAACTTTATTAATTAAGACTTTAAGGGCAAATCAATTCGTCCTCATTTCTCAGAAAAGCTTATTAAAATAACTTGATTAATTAACACAACTGTGTTCCGCTTGATCCGGTCAATTTATACAAAATTATTAAAAATGTGTAGTAATGCCGTGAAATTCTTTAAGGTATATAGTTTTATAAGACTAACCGTCTAGACTTTAAGCACAAAATTAGAATGTGTATGTTTTTTCCTTGTCATTCTAATGTCAAAGAAGTGGGATCGCAACAGATTTAAACAACACGTAAACTATT
Organism: Lampropteryx suffumata; assembly: GCA_948098915.1. Taxonomy (NCBI): domain Eukaryota; kingdom Metazoa; phylum Arthropoda; class Insecta; order Lepidoptera; family Geometridae; genus Lampropteryx; species Lampropteryx suffumata. The sequence goes on along the minus strand of OX402557.1, from coordinate 12,793,708 downwards.
GTCAGATAGTAAGATCGGGTCCAAGGTTACAGCTTATTCTTCTTATCATGTCACTAGTTATTTCTAACCAGTGTGGTGAAAGGATTAATGTGCGCCTCCTTACGTACACTTAATGTATGCTGTCGACCTGGCCAACAGGTTACTGCTAATTTGCCACCACGGAATACTCACGTCAGCGTTTACTACAAGTTGGTGAGAATTCAGCCTGCCTGATCTGACCTTCCGCCTTGTGACGCTGTATAACTCCGGATTTTTCGCAGCTCCATTTCTACTGAACTATCTGAGGAGAGTACCCTACGACTTTACTTTATTTACTTTATTAAGAAATTTAAAGAATATATAAAAGGAATTCTTTTGAAGAAAGCTTACTATAATATAAATGACTATATTATTGATAAAAATTCATGGCCTCATGTCGCTCTGCCTTCAGACAGTTAACCGACACACTTGTTATGTATAAACTCTTCTGTATTAGTATTTCATAGATAAGGTATTTATAAGATGGATCATGTAAAAAAGCGCTAGGACCAAGACGAGTTTCTTGCTAGTTCTTCTCGAGTTTGGGTTAGAATGAATTGGCAACTAAATTAACCAAGTATGTAAGACGTTTCAAAGTGATCCTTGTGATTGTATTTAATAAAGTATCTTTTGACTTGACTACCTAAACGAATGCAGCCGTAAAATCAGTGACCGGTCTATTGTAGAACCGCAAATAAATGATGTGATTGACCTAGTGCATTTTATTTAAATACCAGGTCCAATACCACTAGACGTCGCACTGGCTGAACTTAAGAATTTAAAAGTAATGGCTATCTTACTATCTTGATGTTAAAATCTGTTGCAACCTTTATTCATTGACATTCAAGTAAAACGATCAAGAGCGAAAGTCACGCCTGAAAGTTCGTTTTCAGTTATATGTCCATTCCAAAGTCACTACAGTCATAAACCACGAAAGTACCGTAACACTTGCTTGTAGGCTTCGTTTCGCTGCTTATGCAGTTCGTACGATACGGTGGCTTATTGATGAAAATACAGATAGACTAGTTTATTTCAGCTACTTCCATAGTGCTATGTCATATGGCATCACTCTCATGTTTTTTGTAGTTATTCTTCGATAATTAAACGGACCATACAAAACAGTGCTACGACCAGGACAAGTTTCTTGACAACTATTTTTGGACTTGGGTAAAGAGGAATTGGCACCTAAATTCACTTATTATGTAAACCTTTCAATGTGGTACTCGTGATTGTATCAAATAAAAACATATATAAATTTGAATTTGTTTCATGATTCTAGGTCAACGGAAAGTACTCCATTGGTTTTTAATTATTGGCGAGTGTAGAAATATGTGACATAAATACCCGTATATTTGTCGTATTTTTTGATTGTGTTGACATAGAAGCTTGATTTTTAGCAGGACTGTTGTATTTGATATTATTTAGATATTTATTTAAACTCAATACCTTAGATACCGCGGATTTGAGAAAAAAAGGTAACTTGCTTGACATACATACAGACAGATAGATACATAAATAAATATTGGTGGACAGTTCACACAACACCGTCTAACTCCAAACTAAGCATAGCTTGTACTATGGTGACCTGTTGATTGATAGAATATTTATATATTTATAAATGCATACATAAGATACTTAATAACACCTAGACACAGAACAAATGCCTGTGTTCATCATACAAATGTTATAAATCCTGTGAAGGAATTGAATCCTCAACTTACAGCGCAAAAGCCAGAGCTACTACCAACTGAGCTGACAGCCCAGTCAACTTTCGTTGTCAATAGATAGACAACGAAATGATCCTATAAGAGTTATCTCTATCCTTTTTAGGTACTTAACTTTAAAAACCAGGAGAAACGATACTTTAAAGCCATTATTAGCAACATACACTCATACATTACTTTAATATAATTTGCCACCCTTCGCACTTATTAGGTATATAGAATTTACTACGCATTTTATGGTTCACACTGTATAAATATACCCGGCTAAATTCAAATGACATAAAATTTGGCCGGCAATAATGCACAGACGGCGCAGTAAACTATGGAGCATTTAATTTGGAGTGCTTGGACTTATTGGACATTTGGCTGCTGGCTGTTGGACTAGGCGCATTGGGCACTATGACGCTCGTGCTTATACGGTCGAGTTAAAACGGTTACCACGTTTTGTTGGACAATAACGAAATAATTTATAAAACATAATGATCAACACGAAATATTTGATAGCATAGATGATAAATAATTAAACATTACAGCGACCAGGTGACTTATAGAATACATTTGTATTTTGAAATAAGTACAGAATAAACACTTATGTTCATCACACAGATGTTTGTCCTGGAAGGGAATAGAACCCTCAACATATAGCGCAGAAGACAGAGCTACTACCAACAAAGATAGGCCAGTAATATATTGTGAGGTTACAAACAAAAACTCAGTCGTGGCATTTCATCATGGAGCATGGAGCGAGCTCATAATTGTTCTTTATGGAAATCTATTAGGGAAGCCTATGTTCAGCAGTGGGCTTCTAGGGGCTGATATGATGATAAAGATTTTTCATCAGAGCTCTCCCGTACTTTGGAGGGCACCTTAAGCTGTCAGTCAGATAGAAGCTAGAAAAAATTTATTACACACCATAAATACATTAGTAGAAAAAAAACATTGTTTTGCTAGTCGGTAGTTACATTGGGCGGTTTTATCGGTATTTATCTTTGCCAGACAACCTTGGGATGAATTATACTGAATTTAGCTGAAAAAAAGGTGATGATAATAATAATAATAAGTAATTTAGAATAAGAATAATGTGTAGATACACATTTATAGAATAAGAAAAAGATACATACGTCGCCGTCGATGCTAATACAAAAATATATACAATACATACATTACAATATATCAACTATATCAAAACATAAAATTACATCAAAAATCAAGCAACAGTTACCGACAGGATATATCCTGTTTATGCCTCTGACTACTCTAAGAAACTATAGATTTGAAGTGTCCACCGAGCCCGATGATTATAGTCGTGAAAGTGATGTTTTTTTTCTATCAGAGCGATGAAATAGGTTAAACAATTAGCTATGATGCATAGATCAAACTTCAATGATAAAAGTAACCGCACTAACCACAATTTAATTTACAGCAATATTACATTCCTATGGAAATGTCGAGTCTAATGTGTCTTCATAAAACAGGAGAGTAACCTATGATAGTGTTAATATCCCGGGAAGCAAGACTTATTGGTCGTTTGCCGTTTCCAGAAAATAAATGGGATAGCCTCGTTGCGCCATGGTAGTTGATCAGTACTTACACTGCATGTACTGGTGTTGTACAGGGTGCGTAAAGTACTTGAGCTATATCATAGAATTACATTGTTAGCTAGCATAACGTATGTAAACTACTCATGATAGCAATATAATCTAGCAAAAAACTATTTTTTTTTTTACTTATTTGCTATACATAAAGTATGTCGCAGAACAGAATAATCAATGGAAAAAAAGAAATATTCGTTGCAGTTTGAATTATTAATTAGTTTATAATGACAGTAAAAAGAGACAAGACACATAAATTAATAAGATTTAACGTGGGAGAAAATGAGATTTATACAGTGTTTCTTATATTCGTGGTTCTAAAATTTTTGAAGGTTTCACTTCTATCACGTGTGAATTGCACACAATGTTTGTTTTTGATATTGTTTTCCTGTAGGCATCTAATTAGGTGTCCAAGTTGAATATAAATGTAAGGTAAGTTGGTTAGTAGGTATGTATATAGCTACCTTATCTAGCAGTAGGCAACTATTGAATAACGTCTTAAACTAATTTTAGCTTCTTTTTGGAGTTCCGTATTTCAAAAATTTCTTTTCCTTTTTTTTCTGTATTGAGAGCGGTGAACTGAGGAAATATATATTTTATTCCAATAATAAAATAGTTTTGATAAAATTATGTAAGTGGGTACAAATTAGGTATTTAACTTACTTTTCATATAATTATGTAGTTATGTAGGTATATTATTAATTATGTAGTTATGTAAGTACCTTTGCAGAATATATCATGAATGGCAGAATTTATTTAGATTCATAAAAAAACACGTATATTTTATATTATGTGGTTTTTACATTTGATCACCCTGCATTCATAAGGTACCACTTAGTTTTAAAACGAAACTAGCATGTAATTTATTACTTTAAACCATTTTTCTATTAGTGAATTTAATAAATCTGAAATTATTGCTTTTTGAAATGCTAGTCCGGGTTTCCTATGGCGTCGTTGGCGTAAATGGATATTATAAACCATTTGTTCTAAATATTACACCGAATATTATATCAAATATATTAGATTATTATTTTTTATTTAATTAGACTCTAAATTGAAGTGCCCTAAGCCAGATTTGTAAGTAAAGCTACAATACGATGAGTAAAGTTGGTGGTTGAAATAGTAAATACGTTTATTTTATTTATTTTAAAACTTCATTCAAATTATCCAGTGTCCGTTCAATTCAAAGCTTTCTATGAGCAAATTTACACAAAAAATCAGCAATGCTAGTGGCCTACTCGGCAAAAAGAAAAACGATGTATCGAGACAATAGTCACGCAAAACCTACTTTTAGATACCTCGCCTCGTCTCGTTTTTAAAGATTTGCAGAGAGAAGCATTAGTTTCACGATTGTCAAATCTTAATCCGCCATAACAGACTACGAAACCACTGTCAATTGAACTGAATTCGAAGAAAATTTCAACGATTTTATTGTACTGAAATATTGAAATCGGTTTGCCTAGTAGACGCTCTGGCGAACCGATAGTGTAAGGGAAAAATGTAATGTTCTGCAACGTGAAGACGACACAGACTAGCAACTATAATATCTTATTAATACGTATTTGCAGCCACAACATCAAGGTCGGCATCAACCTGCTTCTTATGCAAATGTAGTCTAATATTGAATAAGTTTTAATTAAAAGCCCTCGCTCCTGGAGTTTGGACACAATTACCGGGATTGGTCCGAACCCCGGAATCAGCAGCAAAACTAAACTAGTCCATTTTATCCCTATAAAGACGATTTTCTGTTTGTAGTTCAGACTATGGTAGTATTAGTAAATTAATAATCTATGAAAGTGCGAAACCACAAACTAAAGCTCGGTAACCTGATGAAGAATAACCAAAAATAAGCTAATGGCAAACACTAATGAAACCATGTGCCAAAATCAAAGCAAATACTAAACAACAAAAAAAAATACTAGTCACCAAACACCCACACCACACCCACATACTTGTGGGTATTTATTCACAATTCACTTTATTACGTAACGTCGTACATTTTAACTGTTCAGATATTAATAAAGTGTAAATATTTAAGAAAATTATTATACCAAGGAGTTGAGCCAACAACGAACGTGGCTTGTTAATATAATATTAATTAATTAAGCCAGCAGAGAGAACACAACACCGTGTTAACTCCGGTTGCTAACAAGTTGGCCAGAGGCGTTTTTAGCACTTTTATTGTTTGCTACGACACTTTTTGGTCAGTTGTGTTTGTATTACAAAGCTTGACCTATTTAGCGAACAAAATACAAAAATAATCTATAAAAATATTTTATTTTATGAAAAGAAAGTAGGGTTTTTACTGTTGAGAAGAATACATAGCCTCATGTTGCTCTGCCCTCAGACAGTTAACTGACAGATTTGCAATGTATAAACTACTGTTATCTTGTATTAGTTTTTCGTAATTAAGGCAGTTATAAGAAGGGTCATACAAAAAGTACTAGAACCAGAACGAGTTTCTTGTCAATTCTTCATTTGGGTTAGAAGGATTTGGCACCTTAATTCTCCTAGTATGTAAGAGTTTACAAAGTCAGGCTTGTGACTGTATTGTATAAAATCATTTGAATCAGATTTTTTATTGTTCGGTGTTGCTATGGTAAAGTTACTGTAAAGCTGTCTTCAAACGGATATCCAAAAAATATTAAACTCCCAGCGTTGAAATTAGTAGGCAAGTATTTCATTGAAATGACGAAACTTTACACACACACGATAAACAAAAAGTCTTCGGGTAGCCCCAAACTTTTGTCACGCGTTGGCCACTACCAAGATACATAACTATACGTACTCAATTATACCTATTTTGTTAAATGAAGTACCTCAACCATTTGCGCTCGCTATGAAACCACAATGCGTCTGTTATTCAGTGCGCTGCTATTAGGAGCTGCAGAACTAATTATTCGCCTTCAAGATGCTTGAATTCTGACATTCTTCAGCGGTGGAGTTACATGAACGCAAGAAAACATGTCTTATTTGAATATAAATTCAGTTGGATCTGATTTATCCTGATTTTTGTCATGTTTAGTACGGGTTTAGAAATTACGTAAACCATAATAGTTTTAATGGGCTTGCTAATTTAATCGTTTTCATTATTATCAAGATTAACGGTAGTAGGTACCTATTCGTACAAGTCAACGTTTGAAATTTAAACGATGTCGACTATCGCCTAGCTCTAACTAACTTTATGCTGTATACTTATTTTACACATTGGCAAAAAAAAGAAAGAAATATCTCCGTACTGCCAATTTTAGTTCTTAAAAAAATCCGCTAGGGGAGTAGTAGTAGGTATGATAACGAAACCTAATAAAGTTTCCGTAAACTGTCATATCCTAGGACGGGTTATGATAGTTCAGCCAAAATCATGACGTACCAATATTTTATAATCAATGAATTTGTCAATTTGTTTCTCAGGCTGCCAAAATCGAATAAATAGCTGGAAAATTTTCTGTTATCGAATGTCCTGCCAGCTCTATTGGTAGTAGCTCTACCTTCTGCGCTGTACGGTTCGATTCCCTCCCAGGATAAACACTTGTATGATAAACATAGGTGATTGTTTTATGTCTGGGTGATATAAAATATTATAAGTATGTATTTAAACATATATGTGTATTTTATCAGTCATTTGTTCCCCATAATATATTAAGCAAACAAAAAAATCTACCCCCAAATATTTTATATAAACGAGCTGTAAAATTTCCAAAAATTGTATAATATATAAATAAAATTATATAAACAAAATATGAATTCTGACATATTTCAAAAGTGCGATTCAAAAATGTATATACGAAATTTTAGCTAGTCCAGGAAACAACGAAATCACCATACATTCAATATTGATATTTGCTCAGAATACTGGTTTTACCACAACACTACCGGATTTTTTAAATTTGAAAAAATTTATAAAATCCGGTGTGCTTGTGAATAATTCAAAACAAAAGTACTTTTTTCTATAACTGAAACATAGCATAAAATTACTACAAAGAGTTTTTATATATTTGTTAAATCAGTTATCATATCATGATCTACCATATCCAATGTTCTTCTTCCCTCCTATACCACCCTCGTGCGGTTACTGCGCCTATGTTCCATCCCTGTTCCATCTAACAAAGCTCAGTACCTGACGGTGCAGAAACCGACCCTTAAGGTATGCTGATGAAGACGCTCTGACTAATTAGCCAGACTAGTTACGGTGAACGATGAATTTTAATACGCAGTTTCTTCAGAATTATTGGATTTTGAATCGTAGTATCAATGTCATAAATGTCAACGCACAGGACAAGATAAATTAACTATACTGTAATTATTATGAGGAGAACCAAGGAGTTTAGCACAGTGTTAATCCTCAAACATGTTAATAAACTGCAAACACTGATGAGGTAATCAAATTGCATTAGACAGCATCCAAAACATGTGACGGGATTCACAAGCGTGTGTATTCCCTGTTTGATTGGTGTTTGAAATATTTAGAGCTGGCAACATTTTTATTCAGAAAAAAACGTTTGTCTGTAAAGGCGGTTCGGATAATTTCACGTGATAACGTGATAGCTGGTGATCATTTAGCTTAAACAAATGAGCGAGCTCTGATGATTTTTTACTAAAGAGTACCAGACTCATTTCCAGAATTCCACGGACAGTTTGAAACGTGATTTAACTAATCCCATAATTTACAGTTTACCGTAACTCACCCGGTGGTTATTCACGAATAACAGAAAATAATCAATAGTCTTACTAAAGCACTAGACATGAATTTAATTAATAGACAACATACGTAAATACTTTATAGACTTGTCTCCAGAAACCCAATTGATAATTCTTAAACACTTGAGCACACTGACTTCAAATACAAACTGACTCAAAAAGGTTCAATAAGGAAGAAAATGTTATTCAAAGAATAACCATGGATTCATTAAATATACCTTTCAGAACTCTTCAACGACAAACAGGATATGCATCGTTTTATTTGACTCTTATCAAATATTACAGGGTAATTTATTAAGAAGGAAGAAACAAGTTTCTAGCTTTTCTTAAACATATATCAAATACGCCTCCAAAAATCCAGAATCCTCTCTCAACTTTAATATCATTATTATTCTGTTAGCAAAAGGTCTAGACGCGTTGCCGCTTCGATACATTTCAATATCTATGCAATGGGTTTATAATGACTAAGGTAGGTGTCTTATGAATACTGACTACTAAGACTTATGCTGTCAACGTTATAAATGGAGTGAGGGGTGTTCGTTCATGTGGTGATTATTACAAGTGATAATTTTATGTCATACATAGGTATCTGCTATTGTATCTGCTATGCCTTAAGTCGCTGCATCTTTTATTTTTGATGGTAGCCAGAGGTATCTATTTCAAAATTGTTCACAGCAGCTTTCTAGAAGAATATAGTTCTTTAGGAGTCCTCTTATCTTTATGAGTTCTTGGAACTTAATCGAAAGGATGATGATGATGATTAATATCTTACTAGAAACAAAATCCTAACTAGATATACTTACAGATATAATTATAATAATCCAATAATAATTGTTTCAGAGGTTTAATACATTGCGAGATTATTTGCTGTAACGTGGTCTTATGAGCACAGTGTTGAATTTTCATTTATATTAATGTTATCCTTCATGAATCATGTCAGATTAATGTAATGCCACGTCATTATTAAAATTAAAGTAAAATTGCACGAGTGATTATCAATTTACAAACCCCCTAAATTTCATCTGAGGTTAAAAAAGTTGTAGGTATAAAAACAAAAGTCAATATATTTTTGTTCTGCCTCCGTTTTGACTCCGTTTCAGCTTAGGCATAAATACTTTCGTATGTCTGTCCGAACGGCCGGCGTCCGGCCGACGTCTGTCCGGATGTTCTCTTCTAAAGGTAGCATTTCTTAACCGATTCTCGTGATATTTTGTAAGCAAGTTTTATAACTATATAGACGACCTCTGTAGCGCAGTGGGCTTAGGTCGGGTTAGGACGGTTGCGGGTTCGATTCCCGCCGCGGGACAAATGTTTGTATGATCTGCAAGTGTTTGTCTCGGGTCTGGGTGTTTCTATGTAAAATATGTATGTATTTACAAAAAAAAGTACCTATATAAGTAGTAAGTAGTAAGTAAGTCATGTGGTACCTATAACACAAGTTCTGCTTACTTTGGGGCCAGAAATGATGCTGTGTGAAATGTCTGGGATTATTTATTTATATTTATATAATTTTTTTTTTGTCGATTTAGTTTTTGGAAATTTGTCAAAATGGCGGAGATTAAGACGTAAAAAAGTTATATTTCAATAATTTCTAAAAATGTTTGCGAGGTCTACAGATCACAGATGCACTAGTTATGTAAGTACTAAGCTATCTAGGTAAAATCAATAAGCTTTAGTAATTTTAACACCCTTCTAAGTATCCTTTTGAAGGGTCAGTTGCAAACCTCTTGGGGTGAATAACCCTTTACATATTGCATGGCTAATTTTAAGACGAAATGTAAATCTTCGAGCTTCTGTTTTGAATATTGTTTAGAACTTATTACCCAGTGATTTTAGTAGTTCGTGAGAATTAATGAAGTTTCAGAAATGAATTTTGTCATCCATTTTATTGCAACTTTTTTTATCATAGCTTATGTACTATTCAGGATGATGTTGGGGCTGCCCCGCTTTTGCAGCGTGACAGGGTTATTGTAGAGTTTCAAACTGATGGTTTTGAAGACACCCTCCACAAAAAACTGCAATCCTGATTTGCAGATTGCGGGACGGTCAAAACAGCATCTTGAGTAGATACCATAATGGGTAGGGTCATCTGAAATATTCATTTACAATGGGACTGTTTCTGTTCGCTTACCAGTAAAAGCGCGCTACTTCTGGGAAGCGAATAGGAAAACTATAATAAAATCCACCTAGGGTAGAGTCACTCGTGGCGCAAAGGAGTGTTTCTTTCCTTGACCTCTGCGCCAGAATGCGCCAGGCTGAGATAGAGAAGGTGACGGGTTCGATTTCCGCCACTGGATTTGTCCAGTTTGGATTTGTTTGTATGATATGTAAGTGTCAAAAACTATATAAGTATACCAGTCATGTCGTTCCCATAATACAAGCTCTGCTTACTTTGGGGATAGATGACGCTGTTTTGAAATGTACGGCATTATTTATTTTTTAACCGACTTAATCAAGAAAGAGGAGGTTCTCAATTCGTCGGTTTTTTTTCATGTATGTTTACCGATTACTCGAAAACGGCTGAGCCGATTTAAAAAAATCTTTTTTGTTTGAATGGGTATACTTCACGGTGGTTCCATATAAATTTTATAAAAATCGGTTGAGCTGAAAACTGAACGAAAATCTAAAAATTGTATACATCGATGATGTTTTCGTGTACTTCGATACCTCGCTGTCTCATTGGAGCGGTGCGTTTATTTGGCCTACCCATACTATATATATACAAAATACATCTACTTTCCACTAAAAAAGGCTCAAATTACATTCAATGAAGTCGGTTTCTTTTTAGTTTTTAAAACGTAATTATTCTTGTGATAAGTCTAATTTAGTTTTAAGATCAGTACTATGGATTTATTAGTTATCTGAAATACAATGCAATATTTTATTTATATGATATATATCTACTTAATGTTGTAAAACCCTGAAGTCCTGTTGTAATGATCTGAAGTACTTACCTTTCACTAAGCTACTCATAGGGTAACAATATTTATTTATAATTTTTGCGTTTGTTGCTTCAAATACTTACAAGTACCGTGTAAACCCACCATTACGCAAATTGAACCGTTGCGAACCTATTTTGGTGTTTGATCCCGTTTCAACGTTGCCATAGTTACGGTAACAGCAGACGCTTATAAAGGGTCTGAAATGCTAGCATCAGTTTGGCCGAGTTCATCGAATATATATACATACTAGCTGCTGCCCGTGGCTACGCACGCGTGATACCTACATAAAAAGTAGCCTATGTCCTTCTCCAAGGTCCCATGTATCTCAATACCAAATATCATCTAAATCGGTTCACCGATTTAGGCATGAAAACGTAACATACAGACAGACAGACAGAGTTACTTTTGCATTTATTATATTAAGTAGGGATGTGTGTGGTATACGTGCTCATTTATTAAAGTCTAATATATCTTAATAGATCTTGAGAATATCTTGGCTTGATATCGGTGATCTACTCGTCAGCAAAAACAAATTCATGGTGATCCTTACAATTTGCAATTTTTCTTTACCTAAAAAAGGAGGTTGGTATTCATTTGTATTGTTCTATTCGCCAAATGTAACATGTCTTTCATAAACCCTTAAAAACTGCTGCTACCCATACCTACCTGTACTTACCTACCTACCGCACGTTTTCTGATTGTGAGTTACTCTTCAAGACGGTTTTACCTGTTTTGGGTTTTGGCATAGGGTTAACAAGTTAAAATAAACATGATTGAAGTAAAGAAAAAAATAACAACAACAAAAGACAGAAGAAAATAAAATATTTTTCAATTATTTTGGGTGGGTACATGTAGTAGGTACAATTGTTTGTTATATTGTTTAATATGCTATAAACATTAAAAAGGCAAGGATAAAGGGATACATTAGAGAATCATTAGAAAGAGCCTAAGAAAGAGAATAGAAAGCGTTTTTTTAAAGTTTATATAAATCAAAACATACATATTTTAGTAACGTGATACTGTAACTTTTTTCTTTAGAAATAAACCAATTTGTATTTATATTGTACTAGCTGTCCGTGCGTTGAAGAATCTTCGCCTGCGTTGAAGATTTTTCCCGGGACAAACCAGTTTTTGTTTGGGATAAAATGTAGCCTATGTCACCCGGGGATAGTGTAGCTTTCCAAAGATAAAATCATTTTTCAAATCGGTCTAGTAGTGTCGGAGCGGAAATCATCTTCAACAGATGAACAAAGGCCGATGATGATAATAGGTAAAACCTCCAAGTTTGGACTCATTTGGATCCGCTCGCGCTCGTTTGCAAATTACATTAATTCATACCTACCATTCGTCTCATATATCGAGGTACTAGCTTTACGAACGACGACGACACGATACGGACAACGCGATATCTTAGTGTGGGCTTACTACTAGTATAATAACATGTAAAAGCTTGCTCCACACTGGTATCTGTACTAAGTTCCATCCAAATCTGTCCAGAGCGGTTTGAGCTTAAAGAAATACCAAACTAACACACAAACGCACAAACTTTCGCATACGTATGCTTACAAAGTGACTATGTAGATAGGTAAATAAATATTATCATCTTTACTAAAAGTTGGCTTTTTGCATAAATGATAATATATCACTAATAATACTACACTAACACTAATATATTAGGACACACCCTCTTGTCCCTTGGGAGATGGGTAGGCCATTGGTGTGGAATGAAAGAAAGAAAGAAAGAAAGAAAACATTTATTTAGCACACACAAAACAAAAGAGAACACAAGAGCGGAAACAGACTAAAAATAGGCCCCAAGGGGAATCTTAAACAAACACATACACATTTATACAAAACACATAAACAAACAAAAATCAACTAAGTATGCGTGAGAAATTAGCCCTTCCCGCAAACCAATCAACATTTTAGTGTGGCTAAAAAGGTTTAATCTCAGCATGTGCTACTTCCAGGCACGGAAGTAGCGCTGGTTTTCGGATTAAACCAATTTATAGGAGCGACCTCACGAAGCGAAAGCAACACAAAAAAATAAATTAAATAAATAAATATTTTCTAACGGTGTACCTTAATATATTACAGACATAATTACATAAATGTACAGAATAGTATACAATTAAATAAAAAACAAGTGAAACAGTTGAGCTACTAAGGACTGCAAACCCACCATCTACAGATATTTATATAATAAATCAATAAATTCATAAATAAATATACACATGTACACTAACCGCCATGCCTTGTAGTAGTGTCAGTGTCAGTTGAAAAACACAGTTTCTTGTCAATGTCAGTGTCAGTGGCCATGCAGTATTACTCAGCCAGACAAAAACGTGTTTATACGTGGCAAAAACGTGGCATTGGCATTTAAATATTAAAAAATGTTAAGTGCTAGAAGAGTGGAATGTAGAGTGCTGGAGGAGTAAAGGGACAGACCAGTGGAACTCAGCACTGGACCAGAGCGGGACGACCTGCCTACCTATCTAGTCGGACATAACCTTAAGGTAAGCCAGAGAAAAAAGATCCTACTTTCTACAGCCACCACGCATATTATGAGGTTTTTTGAGCATGTAGAAGGTACTGCTTAAGCTTAAGCTTAAAGGTGTACGATGATTTCAGGGCCCGCATCGGCGGAGGCAGATCGTTCCAGCAGCGAGAGGCTGCAAAACGGAACGAGCCTCTAAACGCAACAGTTCTGTGTTTTATGGTGACAAGAACGGGAGAACAAACCCTGCGTGGGTAACGATTATTCTCCCATGACCATTTTAACTTATTGAAAAGGTAAGAGGGAGTATTGCCATGTATAACGCCAAATAAAAGATTTGCCAAGTGCAGATTCCTTCTCGCTTTTAGTTTTAACATGTTTGAAGCATTGAGGTAGGGTGTGACATGTGAACGAGGAGGTATTGAAAAGCAAAATCTTGCACAGGCGTTCTGCACACGTTGAAGAAGCTTCTCCGTTCTACCGAGAAGGCAAGGCCCAAACACTACATCACAGTAATTTAATTTTGATAAAATAAGTGACTCACACAGTGCTATACGCACATCCTCACTAAGATATGGACGGATTTTATATAACGTTTTTAGCCTAAAAAAACAACTGCGCACACTCTCAGAGACCTGGCTTTCAAACTTAAGTTGAGAGTCCATTACAAGACCCAGATTCCTGGCCTCAGATACATATTCAACGAGCTCACCTCCCACCATGATTTTAATATCTTCAAGATTAAGTTTACAAATGTTTACTCTACTACCAGTTATTATGAATTTAGACTTTCTGGGGTTTAGAACTAATGAGTTGTTGAAGGACCACTGGTAAATCTGATTCAGATCATTATTTATGTCATCCACAGCTTTAGCACTATCACCAGGCAAGAAAGAATGATACAATTGAAGATCATCAGCATAAAGATGAAATTGACAGTGAGCTATGTTTTTGATGATATCTGCACTGTACAGGATGAAGAGAATTGGACCGAGGATGGAGCCCTGCGGAACACCACGAAGCACAGGATGCTGGGCTGACCGGACTGTAGAACCATCTGGAAGTTGCAACTCAACACACTGGTTTCTATGACTAAGGTAACTGTGAAACCATTTTACAGTATTAGAGGAGAAACCATAAAAAGCAAGCTTAGAAAGAAGAAGTGAAATATTTATGGAGTCAAAAGCCCTTGAGAAGTCCAATAGAACAAGTATACTGCACCATCCCTTATCTTGATTTGTCAGTAAGTTATCAACCACATTGAGTAGGGCAGTGGCAGTACTGTGACCCTTGCGAAAACCTGACTGGATCAGTGGTAAAATGTTGTTATCCTCCAAAAATTTTATTAGTTGCATACACACCACCTTTTCCAGAATCTTGGACAAACAGGGAAGCAAACTAATAGGCCTCAGGTCATTAACTGAAACAGGATTGGTCTTCTTCGGTATAGGTTTGATGAGTGACAGCTTCCAGCAATCAGGAAAGGTGCCACCAGCAACAGAATCATTTACAATAGAAGTTATTAATGATAAGGATTGAGGCAAAGTCATAAAAATCATGTCCAGACTGATCCCATCAATACCTTTGGCATTTGACTTAAGGCCCTGTATGACCTTCAAAATAGTATACTCACTGACCGGGCATAATGAGAAAGAAGCAGTGCCATGTCTGTGATGTTCGAAGTAGGTCAAAAGGGAAATATTGACGGAAGTGACTCCAGGGACATCCAGAAAATGAGTATTAATAACCTCAGGGTCAGTAAACTGTGATGGGAGTTCCATGGCTTGTTTTTTGTTTGGAAGGATGTGGTTTTTCAGGTTTCTCCACAATTTACTGGAGTTCTTAATGTTTTTATTTATATGCTGAGTAAAATATGCTACCTTTTCACTATGTATGGCCTGCACAACCAGCTGCTTCATACATTTATATTCTTGCCTAAGATTATCACTTTTAAGTTCCTTAAATCTATCATGGTGACTATCCCTAATTTTTATCATGGTTTTCACTGTGTCTGTAATCCAAGGGTGTGGGGGGCTTTTGAAACTTGAGGTCTTAAGAGGAGCATGTATATCATATAGTGCTAGAATTATACTAGAGAGTTCTAATACTCTGTCGTTTACATTTTTGGTCAATAAAAGTTGATTCCAATTGATTTCATCCAGGTGTTCAGTAAACAAGTCCAAATCTATATTTTTCAATGGTCTATATGTAACTAGTTGCGGGACAGACTTATCCTTTTTTATGCGAAACTCAGCCAACAACATGGCATGAGCTCCCAAGTCAGGACTGTATTTAACATGCACACTACTCACTGAAGCATCTGTGCACACTATGTCAATTAGCGTCTGGCTATGGGAAGTGAAGTGTGTAGGCTCGGTAATTAATTGATGAAGATTCATACATTGCAGGAACTGTGAAAATAGTTTAGTTTTACAATCATTTGGCGCAAGCATGTCAATATTGAAATCTCCCAGTAATATTAGATTATCGCAATTTAAAAAGGTAGACATAGAGTCAGTTAAAGCATCCAAAAGTTCAGTTACATTTAACCATTGCGGCCTATATGCCGTTCCAATAATAATCGTTTTGCCACATGCCTTCAATTTCAGCCACATCTGTTCGACTTTAGGTGCTATAGGATGAGGAATAGATTGAGCCCTGAGCCCCTTCCTGATATAGAACCCAACACCCCCTCCCCTCCCTTTTTTTATGTTGTCAGGCCTTGGAGCCAAAAGCAGTCGATACCCTGCAATATTAGGCGCACTATCCTCCTGTCCTACTTTTAGCCAGGACTCGTTAATGGCCAAAAAATCTGGATTAATTTCCTCAAAGGCAGCAATAAACTCATCATGACCTGTATTAAGTGATCCTGCATTAAAAAGACCAACTTTTAAATTTAACTTAGGAGATTTTATAGTTATAGATAGATAGTGTACTGTCAATATGAGCCCGATGTATAACATTATTGAGAGATGTAGTTACAAGAATAATGTTTAAGAATATAATAATATACAATAGTAATAATAATATCATATAATATAGTATAATAATATACAAATTATTACAAATTATTATTGGAATTACACAAAGGCATGTTACAGTTAGATAAATGCATATATAATAATAATAAAATAATTGTTTTGCCTTAGAACTTTTGTTATTGAATGGACCACAGGAAAGGCTATAATAATTTTGACCACATAGATATAAAGTGAGGTACGGTAACATTTTAGATAAAGACCAGAGATATACATAAAAATTAATATAGAGAACTAAAGCTAAGCATAAGCATACATAATTATATTTAAAAATTACAGGCCGGACAGTCAAACGGGATGAGACCCAAAAACCCGGATCAAATCAGCCTCAGTACGTATTGGATACGCCTGCTTGCCGTCACCCTGCCTGGCGTACACGCGCCCTCTCTTGGTCCACACAAACCGCCACTGCAGTCTTCGAGCCTCCTCACGCGCGCGGTGGAATAATTGGCGATTTGCGCGTGTCAGCCGCTCATTGACGAAGATTCGCGGCGCGGCGGGACGACCCGCGTCAGCCGTCAACGTGCGCCGCACACGCGCACCCTGCAGCATCTGGTCGCGCAAGTGACGGCGCGCCAGCCGCACGACGACACGACGAGGCCCCGGTGGCACACCCGCCGCGCCCGCGACCTGCGCCACCCCAACCCTTTCCGCGAATACAATATCGCGCTCGTCCAACGCGACGCCCAACTTTGTCGCCAGCACTGACACGATATGCACCACATTTTCCCCTTTCTCCTCTGGGAGGTGACCGATCTCAAGGTCAGACAGGAGGGCGTCCTGGTCGCGATCGATGAGCTCCTGCTGGAGCAGAGCCACCCTAGACTGCAGATCGGCAACCGCGGAGGAGGAATCCTCCGGCCGACGCTCGATCGCCACTAACCGCTCTTCCATTGAGTCTACTCGCGTGGCTAGTCCCCTAATAGACGTCCGGAGCTCCAACATTTCTTGACGGAACTCGCGCATCTCCGTCATCCACCCAGCTATCTCCCTATGCACGTCCTGCAAGTCTACGGAAGGTGCCGTAGGCGAGGAGGCAGGGGAGGACCCCAACGTTAAAGAATATGGGGCCAGCTGCGTATCCTGAGTGGCCGCCCTCACCGGAGTGTTATCGCCCTTACGCGTTCGAACCTTGCAACCAGGACACACCCACGCCTTAGCAGCAAATGACTCCGGGAGGGATACGCAAGCTTTATGGAAAAGGGCCAAGCAGGTGCTACAGGTGACGGCCCCTGTCGTTGAAAGATATTTTCCACAGGCTTGGCATGACTTCGCCATAGTTGCACTACTCATACACAGATGTCCCTGAGAAAATCGATGAAAGCCGGTAGATGGCACTGTTTCGTACTACTGTTACGAGCAACACCAACCGTCGCCTTGCAGCCGGCGTTCAAAAAGTATGAAGGATCCCAATAGATGGCACTGTAGAGAGTTCACATATATAGTTTCGCTACTCGTCGAGTAGTGACGCCACACTATAAAGTTAGTTAACAGAGCGACAAAGCTGGTTACACAAGTAGCTCGACTACCCCCACAGTAAAAAAATGATAAATAAATGCAATGTTTCCCAGTTTTAATTTTGCGCAATAAAACCACTCCCGACAGCGATTCACTCCACAAACACTCCCACACACGAATCAAGCTACAGACAATCGATAGTACTCACTCGCGAGACTATACAAACGTTCAGAGAGCATAAACAAATTAAAAAGGTACGGACAAGTTGCGTGCACTTTCGCATACGTGACGTCACTCCTGCTACTATCGTAATGCTACTATCGTACACACCTTGACCGCATCGCATCTATCTGGGACTTCTATTAGAGCTGGTGCGGAGGCTGAATATGCCAAGGACCGGTATATTTGAGCGTTTTGGAGTCGAGACCCTGGGCCCGCATTTTCAAAACTATTTCACGGCACTTGGTAGATACATGACTTAATCCAAGAGCTGGATCCAATCTAGCTCAGCGTATTAGCATTGCCATTCAACGTGGCAATGCAGCGTGTCTTGGAAACGCTGCCCTCTGGCAGTGATCTGGATCAGTTGAGCTAACTATAGATCGTTTTAAACGGTCCTTGAATAGCTCAACATCATGTTTCACATGTATTATTATTATTGTATATTATTCTATAGATTTATAAAATTATTTCTGTAAATAAATATATTATACACCTATTAATAGTTTAATTTCCAACAGATAATTTCATCGTACAAAAACCAGAAGATGAAACTGGAACTTAAAATACAACTGGAAAAATATATGTTGACCGACCAATAAGACGGTAGGCTGAAGACATCATTTAAGTCACAGGCAGGACTGGATCAACCTGAAGAAAAGCAGGGATGAATGGAACAAGCTGAAGGAGCCTTCACCCAAATAGGGGTTCTTATCAACAACTTAAGTACTCAACTTCGTAATCAACAACCTAAGTACTAAACTAAGTACTCTATTATGTTAGAAATAAGGATAATGATACGTCATTTATAAAGTACTAGGTACTGCCCGCGGCTTCGCCCGCGTGGGATCTATATAAAAAGTAGCCTATGTCCTTCTCCAAGGTCCCATCTATATCTATACCAAAATGTATCAAAATCGGTTCAGCGGTTTAGGCCGATTACAATATATTATACAGCATAAAAAAACATTTTATTGACATTATTTGATTCAGCAACATGTCCAATTTACTGGTTGTATTTGGATTCATCGAATTGAAACATGTCAGTGGCTTCAGGCAATCCGACAAGTATGTCGTATAAAATTTAGCGACATACATTTTCACCAAATTGTCATGTAAATTCAAAGGGTTTCAATCCAGTACGCAATTAATCCTCAATTACACCGCAGACATAGCTTAAATTTGTAATAGATGAACTACTTTCAGATGTGCACTGTACCATGACCGGACTTTGACCCAACATTGAATCCTAACGTAGATTGTCTCAAAGATTTTACTTTGTTCTTCTCTCGTGCACAACCACTAGGTTGTGCATAATCTCTAGGTTGATCACGAAAGGAGCCTCTTAGGAGCACTTTAATCTCATCATCACACGGGTTTGAAATAACTAGTAATATGATAAAATCAAGAAATATCGCTATAGCCTGGTATGTAAGTACCTACTGTGTGTAAAACTGTGTATAGTATATATATATTAATACGTGAAGCAAAAACTATGTACCCCTTTTAACGAAAATTGCGCGGACGGAGGAGTATGATATTTCGCACACTTATAGTTTATATAGAGAAGGAGTGCAGAATGCTAATATTAAAAGTACATAAATTATTAATTAATTATGGTCGAATTTTGACCAGTGGGCGACCACTAGAACAAATAAATATATAATCCCGGATATTTCACATAGCATAATTTTGGCCCCAAAGTAAGCAGAGCTTGTATCATGAATGATTACACTACTTATATACCTTTTTTTTGTAAATACATATTATACATAATTATGTATGATTCTATAGCGCAGGAATTCAAATATTCGCTTTGGTATCTTCCAAACTTTAGAGTATAAGCAACAAGCGTATCGCGAATCAGCTGAGATGCAACATTTAAGTTCATGATAGAAAATGCCACGGTAATCTTGGTATAGAGAAAGTGTCACGCCTAGATGAATTTTGACTTACCCAGCCGTTCTCTCAATTTAAGCCACAGTAGCGTTTAATTAAACGTTGGACCGATTTCGGTGGGGATGTAATTTTGTTTGGAGCCTGTCCTATTGTCGTATTTTCATTATTGGGATATTTGAAGCTAGGCTGCAAGTTACACGCAATTATCTCATTAAAATTTACGCTTTGATCTGGTTTAGGAATTTTGGGAAACAAATATAGATCGGATTAGATAATTTCGGTTAAGTATGTTCACCGAGTATGAATTGGAATTAGCGTACAGAGTGTATATAAAAGATACTCACAAAATACTTAATGACATTAATCGTGCATAAACTTACTGTTAATTGCATCGTTTTGACTCGTTTTGAACGATGGAACGACTGACATTACTTTTAACATCGTAAATCCCCTACGAAAGACGATACAATAATTTAAATTTAACAACAAAGCATGTGTCATTTCAACTGAATTCTACAAATATTTTAACCACGGTATCGTAGATGTTTATACTATATACTTCACTATACTTTACTGTATTCATATTCATACTCAATATATTTATACTATTGGCCTCATAAACAAGCTTAGAATCACCGAACGTGGAGATGGAGAGGGCTATGTAGAAATCCGTAGAAGAACCAAAGTCACCGACATAGCACTCAAAATTTGCGAGTTGAATAGGCAATGGGCAGGCCATATAGCTCGCAGAACTGAGAACCGTTGGGGAATAAATGTTCTCGAATGGCGACAAAGAACAGGAAAACGAAGCGTATGATGACCCCCCACCCTATGGACTGATGACATGATGATCGCGGGAAATCTGTGGATGGAGAGGGCTCAAATTATTCTTCCTGGAAATCTACTGGGGAGGCCTATCATCAGCAGTGGACTTCTAAGGGCTGATATGATTTTGATTATGATATTTATACTCGATGCTCCGAGGCTATAGTAGGAAAATTTTAGATTAACAGGACCTTTCAGGACAAAGCGGTTATGATTTGACCTTCAGGCATGCTGCTGTGTATGTACTTTGACACTCTGTAACATAGGAGTTTTAATTTTTTTAATTGTTGATTGGAACTAAAGATGCAAGCAGAACATTAGGTTATTTTAGAATCCGGTATTAATATAGGTAATTTGCTAGTTTTGTTTTGATATGTAAAAGGTATTGAAATTGATAATTGTACCATTAGTGAAAGCCAATTAAAATTGGAATATGCTAAGAATGATTTCTAAAGACTAGACTTTTCTTTACTAATAATCATCATGGATTTTTTCCTATTAATAATGCAAAATATAGATCGATTATTTTTAATTGCTTGTAGAATGTTGGTTTTAAAGTCATCAAAACCTATCGTTACTTGGTTTAAAAATATTGTGGACAAAAGCTGCAGCTTTTTACAGATGACTTCCTATAAAAGCAACAAAGCTCTGTAACTATTTCTCCCAAAACATAATCGCATACAATAGCCTGGCTGAACTCAGTGGTGCAGATAAAAATTCTGGCAGCCATTTTTAATTTTCAATAGCCTGGAGGCGCCGCAAACAGTTCCGTTTCTGTTTTATACCTTTGCAACTATGGGTGTTGGCCCAAATGTTAAGCTGAATGCTTTTTTTTGACACTGTTTATGTACCTTTGATGTGTTGCACCCTCTCAAGGCGTATACATATTCACACTTATATGAAAACAAATGATACATTTTTTAGCGAAAGAGAACTAGCTACCCACAACACAAGTTTTCCTAGGGTGAGAGCTGGGGCACTTTAATATTGTTATAATAAGTAATTCTACCTAATTTATTTAGTTAATTAATAATATACTATAGAAACGCCAACAACTTATAATTTGCATCACAAGTCTGCGAATCAAAACGCAACGTAACAATATTATACGATCCAAAATTCCGACTTTATTTAACCTTTTTTAAGCTTTCTTCCTTTATGTGCTTAGCTACCCTACGCACCTGATGGCTCCAGGGCATTGCCCTTATTTTGTTAGGTTATAGCAGCAAATGGGGGTTTTGCGGAAATCAAAGCGGTTTTAGGGACCCTTATGCTCATTTTCTTCATTACTTACTTATTTTTGTATCGTTTGATGGTGAATTAAATTAGAAAATATAGATTAAATTGCATTGTCTTTGATGTTTTTTTTGTAATGTCTTAAATGGTTTTATCATTTCTTATATTAACCATATTATACAACCTCAAGAGGCAGAAATATGCATTCATTGGCAATGGTTATATATTTCTGCCTTTTGGGGTAGAAACTTTTGGCCCGTGGGGACCTCGTGAGTGGCTCCTGTTCAGAGAGTTATCGAAAAGACTAGTGGACAAGACCAATGATCAAAAGGCTGGTGCTTACCTCGGAGAAAGGATTAGTATGGCTATTCAACGAGGTAACGGTGCCAGCCTTTTGGGCACTTTACCTGCGGTCAGTGAACTGAATTATGTTTTTTATCTATAAGAAATTGTATATTATTCTGTATATATTAGTTTTTCTTAAATTCTTAAATGTGCTTTTTATAATTATAATTATTATAGTTATTGTGTTATTTTAATTATAAGATATAAATCGAAGATAGGAATATGCATTATACGAGTATAGTCGAAGCCGTGGTAAGGTCAATTTGTGTACATACCCACATTACCACTATTATTTTTACTAGACTTTCATCTTAAATTTACTCGTACTTTAGCATCTTTTAGTGAGAAATATTTTTATTTTTACTTCTTTGTGAAGCCTAATTAGATGTATACAATGTAGTGATTCTGTTGTTTAGCTAAAATTTTCTATAACACCCAAGACCTTATTTTACACTTACACTTTTTTTTATACTCACTGATGTTTTATCAGTAAGTTTGACAAAAAATAAAAAAAAAATAACTGCGAAAGTAATATACTTAGAATGCACTTAATTCAAATAATCATTTAGTACAATAAATTGAAAATTTTCAATTAAATTAAACAAAACGCTACAATTATATACGGAACCGTTTCCATAAAATAACTCTATCCCTTGCTTGCTTTTGTTTTATTACACAACAATATTGCGATTTTTTATTTTTAAAGATCCGAAAATTTAACCCCTTGCGTTCTCATTAACCTAAACAAACAAAACGCATTACAGAACAAACATGTTTCTTACCTGTATTAAAGTAAATATTAAAAAAAAAAGGTATTTGAAGGTACACAGTATTTATAAGCGTAACCAATAGTTATATCTATCTAGTATTTTTTCAAAGTATTGGTAGACAATGCACACAGCACTAAGCATATAATACTTATATATTGTTATATACATACTTAAGATAATTATAACACTCAGACTCAGTAAAAACACGTATTAATCACACAAATGTTTATCCTGGGAGGGAATTGTTGGTTGAAATTAGTTGAAACCCCATCCTACAGCGCAGAAAGCAGTGCTACTGCCAAAAGTTAATACATTATTTAATATATATTACTAGCCCGCGGTACGCATAGTACATACATAAAAAGTAGCCTATGCCCGTTTCTAAGATACAATCTATATCCATACCAAATATGAATAATGAAAAAAAAAATCTGTTGATCTGATCATATCCTAAAAATATCTGAAGATTTCCTAAAATATCATCGAAATCGATCCATTCATTTCGGAATCTATAGTGAACATACATACATACATACACTAATCGCCTTTTATATATATAGAAGATTTAATCACAAACAAAGGAAAGCACAGTTTACAAACAATTAATTTAAAACAAAAATTTAATATAAGCAATGCTTTTTCAATAACATAATGTACAATTTGTCCTATGATCATCATCACAATTAAATTACTCAAATTTATTTCGTATATCCTTAAACTAAGTTAAAAGACCTAAATAAATAAAATAGACCTGTAGTTAATGTTATTTCACAAACAAACAGGTAAACAAGACATGATAAAATGATATTACAGTCTTGTGCATTAATATTCTCTTCCCACCTGGGAAAAAAGACAAATTCGTAGCACTACACCAGTTCCTCTAACTTGATTTACAAAGTGCGAGCCGTGTATCAACTCCAAGATTTATTCGTACGTTTTTAGGAAAAACTCCCAAGCTTTTGGGAAAAACAAAGGAATTTTAAAATTTTGATCACGTCGTGCGGGCATGTCTCACATTGTTAATGATTTATAAACCATTAACCTAAAAGCCCAAAGAAAAGAGAAAGGGAATTGAATTCACGAGGGATTTAAATAGGGGATGAACTCTCACTTCAAGTAATGTAAGTATTTTGTACCAAATCAAGTGGTCCAAAATTATGCATAACTGAATGTTTTAAAAATTTAAAAGTTAATCTTATATATGTATTATCAGAGTTTTTGTAATAACAAAAAACAACATCTTTTACGGAATTTGTAAAATATTGTATTGATAAAATTAAACTAATCTGTTTTTTAGTACACAACAAAACATTGAACAGATGGACAAATATTTAGTACTATTCTGTCAATCTTTTCCTAATGAGTTACCATGCAAAGCGTTAGTAAAATTTAACGCACACAATTCACACATGCATGCGTCTGAATCGTGCTTAACTCATTAAACTAAATATTTGTCCATATATTTAATGTTTTGTAATAAATTCCCGTCAAGTCACGCCTGAATTACCTATTTATTTGTTTATCTACTCACATAAAAAAAATATTTTGCAGTCTGATATGAATGAATATAAATAAATTTAGGGTGTGTTTAAATGTAAAAAAATAATGTTCAAAAAAAACTTGAAACGTGCCAGTACCTACTTATAACTCGTTAATCATTTAAATTAATTTCGCTTCATGTTACAAGCTAAACGTTTCTTGTTCATTACGTTTCCTTAATTAAGCAATCTGCTTACAAAGAAGCAATTAATTGGCATTCCCATTGTTCAAATTCGCTCTAAAATTTATGACTGAAAGAGGGTAAATTTGAAATAGGACCTGTTAATTTATTGGTTGGCCAATAGAAAGTCAATGAAAATGGTTCGGTTAATTTTGTTTGCTTATTTTAATTGTTTTGAGGATTTCATCGATTTCAAATTCATATACTATTAATTTTAATATCATTTTGCTACTAATTTAAATTGATTTTGTAAAAATGCTGCTATTATTGACTGGCCTCACAGGTAGTAGACCTGCCGTCTGCGATGTATGTTGCGGGTTCGATTCCTGCACAAATGTTTGTATGATCTGTAAGTATTTGTCTCGGGTCTGGGTGTATATTTCGGCATTTATTTATTTATTTATTTATATTTGTATTTTAAAGTACTATAAATATGTACAAATATACTAATATCATATCAGTCATTTGGTTCCTTAGCTATGCCTAATATGGGACAAGATTGTTTTGTATAGAGTGTCCATCAATATAAATAAATAAAATAAAAATAAAAAATAAATATTGTTAGAAAATGCATGCAACCCCAAACTAATCATAGATTTGACGTTTGACCACGAACTCGCCTGATGTTAAGCGACGATGTGGCCGACGATGGGGCACGCAGGTCTAGAAGATACCTATTCACTCTTGACCTTGAAGAGACACAAATTGTAGTTTTCAGGAAAGACATACGACGGCAAATCATTCCAATCCGCTGTACGCATTATAAATGTGGAAGCAAAGCGCTTTGTTCATAAGGGTGGTAGACTGACAAGGTATGGATGGTATTGAGCGGTGCGTTTGCTTGTCCTGTTGTGAAAAGGAGATGGTGGAATGAGATCATGCTATTCCTGGGCACATTCTCCGAAATGTATTCTATAAAAGATCGAAAGGCAAACAACTTTACGACGGTGCTCGAGACTCTGGAACTTAGTCTCAGCGTTTAGCTGCTCACCTATCACCCTCAATGCTCTACGTTCAATCGAGTCCAAAGCACCCAGCTGGTGTTTGGCTGAACCATCCCACAGATGGCAGCAATACTCCATACCAGACCGGACTTGAGCTTTATATAAAGTGGAAAGCTGTCGAGGTGTGAAGTATCGCCTCACTTTGTTGAGGATGCCAAGCTTCATGGCAGCAGTCATGGCCTTGGACTCAATATAGGAGCCAAAATTGAGAGTGAGTGAAACTAGAATAGAATACTTATATATTTGTAAATACATACCTACTTATGATATTTTATAACACCCAAACACAGAACAAACAACTAATGTTCTTCACACAAATGTTTATCCTGGGAGGGAATCGAACCCTTAAATGTATAAATTATTTTAATTAAAACTTATAATTAGAATTTTGCTGCAACATACGTTATGGTTAACGTCACAGTAATTTCCAATGATACTTATTCTAAACCATATTTAGTCATAATTAATAAAAAATTAAGCTGATTATTTTACACAGCATCATCTAGCCTCAAAATAAGCAGAGTTTGTGCCACATGACTGATAAACATAAATACTTTTTATGTAAATTTATACATATTATTCATAAAAAAAGCAACCAGATCCGAGACAAATAAAGGCAGGTCACAAAGTTTGTTCCGTGACAGGAATCGAACCCGCAACCTTCTGCGTTTCTGGCGAGGCTTTGCTTACTGCGTTACAGAAGTTAAATAATAAAAAAAATCTCCGGGTTGCACTCCGGGAGTGCCGACAGAAGTGAAAACTTATTTTGGCGCGTTAGACATTTTTTAGATGGGTACTAGGGTTATTGGGTTATGAATTGCATTTTATTTATGAATTGTATTTTATTAGTTATTAGAAACTTTAAAATACATTTAATATTCTTTTATGTTTTTGTTTAGAATGTAGATAATATATCAAAGAACCTAACTCAGTAAACTTCTCCATACAAAAGTAGACTGTAAACATGTGAATTAAGGTATATAATCAAATGGGGCGAGCGCGGCAGCCCTGCGTCTCGTAACGGTGTCGCGAGTCCAGAGGTTTGACCTCATCTAAAAATATGCGTACCGCGCTAAAAGAAGTTTTCACTTCAATAATTATCATTTTAGAACTTATTTATATGAACAATAAGTATGTGGTATACGGTACCTACAGTTCATCCAAAATAAAAACGGTAAAACGTTATTTATTCAAGGTTTTATACCTCTGAGGCATTTTTCCTGCGGTCGCATGCTTTCTACCCATTTATAAACAGTTGGGTGAGAGCCCTTAATAGTCTGGCGACAGCTAAATGTCACCACGTTTATTTGCTTACTTCTGCGCTGCTATATTTACGTTATTTATTGTTGAGCGTTGCAATACGTTCTGGTATTACCTATCGTTGTTTTGGCCTTCGGTATTATTTCCTTTTGTTTTAACCGTTTCACATGTATTTTATATTATTAAATGGATGGATGGATAGATAGATACACAGATCGTTGCATCAATAAGAAATTGTTATACAGATTATAGTTTGTTTTATGTATTTTTAATTATATATTTTTGTGTTATTACTGGCAATTCTGTTGTTTCGCCGGACTAGCTAAAATTATCTAAAATATGGATGACCTTATTTTGCTACTACTAAAGTTCAAATTAGAGTACGAGTAAGTAAAAATTATTTTTTGTTTTATTGCTATAATTTTTATTCCAATTAATACCTTTATTGAAAATTATGTATAGAGGTGTTGATAACAACTGCGGTAAATAACCACAGTTTTAATCAACTCCTCCTTACATGATGACTAAATTGAGCTAAGTCAGTTATATGTTAATTTAGGAAGTGTCACTCAAAAATGTTATTCTAATTCAGACTTTAATGTAAACAAAATAAGATCGTTTTTGTTTTAGGAAATTTTAGTTACTCTAGCGAAACAACTGAATTGAGGCCATTGTTGTACTTTTGATAGTTATCTATTTTTCTCAAACCTTAATATCAAAATATTAAGGTTTGCGAATAAGGGTTGAGACGCTTTCTCGCGTTTGTGCTTAAGTCTGTTTACTATAATAGTTAGATAAATTGACACGCGAATTTTCGTGGTGAATCATGAGTAGATATTATAAATAAATAGTACCCTATTTTTTGTATAATTTTATAAATCATCAATAGATTGGTATTTCTGTAAACAGCGACTGGTAAAAAAAAACGTGACCCAAGAGCTGGCTCCTATCTGGCCCAGCGTATTTTCTATTTAACGTGGTACTGCCGCCGTCTTGGGGACGCTGCCTTTTGGCAGTGATCTTTATCCGTTGAGCTATCTATAGATCGTTTTCAGCGGTCTTTCAATAGTTTCACATGTATTTTATATATCTGTAGTTCATTTATTAAATTAATTATGTTTTAAAAACTTGAGATATCCGACTTCATTGACTATAAAAAAACATACAACCGAATTGGGAACCTTCTCTTTTTTAAGTTGGTTAAAAATATTTTATTTTACGCTTTTAGTACCTTATCGTTTTTCAAAATTGTAAACACTACGGGAAAGTCACAGGAAAGCAAGATACGAAATTTTGTTTACTTGGATGACATATTTTCCAGCTATTTTGATTTAAAAACCAAAGTACTGAACCTATTTTGATGAAATTCTTATGAGACCAATCGAAAAGAATATCCTTTCCAAATATAAAATATTCTTTGAAAATGACAGAGTTATGAGATAACAAACATTAAAAATATACATCTGAATTGAGAACCTCCTCCTGTTTTTGAAGTCGGTTAAAAAAAACCTCTTATATTTTCCACACTGGCTTTTTTACAAAACCGATTTAAAAAGATAACGTGAATGATTAACCGGCGCTAGTTTTCACTTCATTAATAACAACACTTACGTTTTATTAATAGGACCTAGTTTATAAATAGTAAATGAAGGATGTAGATCACGTTAATTGGCAAACTGAAGGGTCAGGTAAAATTTATATGTAGTTGAAACGCACGCATGCGAGCCTATAACGTTTGAAGTGCTAGTAAGGCAACAATTTGTAAAAGTCGGCGTAAAAGGTGTCTTATAATATTATATTAACGTAATGTTTAAACGTGTTTTTAAAAACATTTAATGTCGAAACATTTTCAGTAAGATCACAAGGATTGCACTTGATACGTCTTACATACTAGATGAATTAATTTGCCCAAGTCTAAGAATAATTGAAGAAACTCAAGAATAATTTAAAGTTAAATAAATATTGGTTGACAATGCACACAACACCATCCAGCCTCAAACTAAGCATAGCTTGTATTATGGTGACCAGATGAATACTTTATAACACCCAGACACAGTACTATCACCTATGTTCATACAATTGTTTGTTCTGGTAGGGAATCAAATCCTCAAACCTATAGCACAGAAAGCGGAATAAGTTATATAGTATAGTCATAGTACAGTCATGTACTACATGTATGTACTATGACTTGACTATTTTGTTAGATTGTTATTGAATCATGAAATGACATTTATAATAATCTTGAAATTTTTTTTAACTTTGACATTCTAAGCTTGAATTAACTTGTATAATCATTTAAGGTCTTATATTGTTCGTTTTTTTTATAAGTGTTATTAACATTTTTGCACTAGTTAATAAATAAATAAAAAAATATGTAATGTAATTTACATTAGGACCAGATAATTTTGTGTGAAATATCTAGTAATATTTATAAAAAAAAACTAATATAAACTATACTATAACTACTCGTATATAAACTAACTAGCAGCCCGCCCCGGCTTCACACGGGTATTAAACAAACATTTCAAAAGTTATAATTTTTACACACACACACATACACTCTCCCATACATACTTTCTCGTTTTTGCGTGGGGTCATTAAAAAAGAGTAAAATGAAGAAAATTCGAATATGAAATTATATTTTTTTTGTATATTTTATTTTTTGTGTATATATTTTTTTTGTATTTATATATTTTTTTTTATTTTTTTTAATATTTGTAAAAAGGCCTTTACTATATACTTTACTTTCTCTGCTCCTGAAAATCAATTTATTGAGTCAGCGCTTCCCTGTAAACGATATTTGATGTTAATTTATTTTGTGGCAGCAAAATAAATTGATTTTCAGGACCTCCGACCCGCGATAGACCAACATACAGTTGGTTGAGTAAAACATTATTTTCGTAGGTCAATCCCTACTAATTCGAAAGTTTGGTCTTGTGACTTGTTGATAGTTAGGGCGAAAGATGTTTTCGCTGGAAATTGAAAACATATTTCGATCATCGGAATCCTCGGTATATGAGCTAGTTGACCAGTTGCTGGGCCGGTGATAATGGTTGCTACAATTAAATTTCCTTAAATTTCTTAATTAGCAGCCTCGTCCCGTTGCACATGCTTGGAGGGCTTAATTTCCTCAAAAGCATAATTGGAATTTCAATTTTTAAAGTCAATTCATATGGTGGCAATCCAGAAGGGTTTAATGAATTTTAAAACTCCTGGGGATAATGGACTGCGTCTTCGATATTAGTCACGGTGTCTATCGATTTGTATTTTTTATTTATCCGGGAACTTTTTAAATAATTAGATTGTTTATTTCGTGGACACTATCATTCCAGGGTGACACTATTGCCCTAGAACACAACCAATGAAAGTCCTTTTCGTGCAAATTCTCGATGTCAGGGTATACTGCATCTATTAAAATTTCTAAACTATGGACTATTTGGCCTAGAGACTCATCCAGAAGGATGTAACAATTACTGCTTAAATTTGGAGTGGGAAAAATTCCTTCCCTAAGTTTAAGCAGTTGCTGTGGAAAATCACCATTGGTGATTCCATGAAAATGAGCTCTCATATTCGTCCGTAATTTTATATTTTCAATCGAAGTCCATAAGGGCGACGATTTTAAGCATGCTTTGATGATATCTGCTCGCGTACCTCTGTTAATGACAGAAAGAGTCTGTCGGAAATCTCCAGCAAATACAAAAGTAATCCCGCCCATGAGAGCAGAGGAGTTTCTAAGATCTTTTAAGGTTCTGTCCATGGCCTTTATATGTGCTCTATGGCTCATGGTGCATTCATCCCACATAATCAATGAGGCGTCTTGCAATAGTTTACCAAGAGGCCCATTTTTGCGGATAGAACATATTGATTGTTGCTCAAGATTTACGGATAGCGGAAGTTTAAAAGTTGAATGAGCAGTTTTTTCATCCTTTAGAAGAGTTGCAGCAATTCCTGACGAAGCAACTGCTATCGCTATCTTCCCTGATTATCTTATTTTAGCAAGTATTAAATTTGCAAGAAACGTATTACCAGTGCCACCTGGCGAATCCAAAAAAAATATTGTTTTTGTTATTATTCACGCTATCGACTATAATTTCAAAAGCATATCTTTGATCTGGGACTAATTTTGGCAGATTTTCATTGACAACAAATTATGGACAAACAGAGCTACAAACACAATGACAAATTACTATAATACAATTATAGTGATTTGTCATTGTGTTTGTAGCTCTGTTTTCTGTACGAACTGAAGAAGGTAGTCCAAAATCGCTTAGGTTTTTATCATTTAGTTGCAATCATTTATTTTCTATTTTATCAAACCTTCGTTATAAATGTCCTCACTGTATGGTAAGGTGAAATCTAGATTTTTCTGTTTGAGTCTATGTATAACATCTTGACATAAATCGCCTTTGAAATTTTCCCATAATTTTAATGGTTTCGATAGCTGACAAAATAAAAATATGATGACAAACAACAGTTGTACTGGACACTGCAAAATTGATCTCTCAGAGTATTTTCCCAATGATCATCGTTTTCTAGTAAACCTTTGTCACGGCAAGCTGCTTGATTCTCTCTTTGAGAACTCCGTCAACGGTTTTTAAGTAGTCGCATGAGGTTGGACCGCGTACGTGATGTAGTAACATCCTAAGGTAAAAACACTCTGATTGTAAAGGATGTACACCGTAGACTCTACCTAAAGCGGCATCTTTTTTTATGCCTGGATGGCCAAGTATGTCCTCACCACGCCTCCTTCTTGTAAATTTATTATTAGCCCATGTGTAGTATTGGGGGACTTCGTGTATAGAAGTGTCTTTGCAAATGCATCTTCATTACAGAACTCAAAGCATGCGACATTTTTCAAATAACTTACATTTTTAAATTTGTGATATCTTTCGAATGGAATGTCCAAATTGAATAATTCAAAAAGTCATATAATGGTATTGAACCAGACTTAAATATGAATTTATTTTATTTATTTTGATAAGGATTCATTCCAAAGTATAAATAAAAGAGCTTTTATAGCGGTGGCATTTAAAAAAAATATATAAATATATATATTTTTTAAAATGAAAAAACACTTATTGTGACATAACTATAATAGTTGGACATATGCTGTCGCGATATTTTTTGTAAATAATTATATGTTCTGCAAAGACGTAGTACACTATTTGTTCTACAATCAATAGTTTTCTCAGCGCACGCGATGTAAGAAAGTTTTTTGGTAATTTTTTCACACCTTGGGTTACATTATTGGAGTTTTAGTATGGATCCCTAACTTTTTGAAAATTTTATATAGCTTATGTTCACCGGAGATAACGTAGCTTCCCTACAGTGAAAGATTTTTTAAATCGGTTTATTAATTTTGGAGCCTACTCAATGCAAACAAACAAACATAAAAACAATCAAATCTTTCCATTTTATAATATTAGTGTAGATAACAAGCACTGATTGTTGTTTACATTGTTTTTTAGTTCGTAATCACTAAATCATATATTTTCATGTGAAATAAGTAGGTACAGGACTCTTGATCGAACAGTGCGTAATGCGAGGTAACTCATAAACTGACAGAAGGTAACAGATTGTATATAAGCGGTAAAGACGCGTGGACGAATTCGCGGACTTCGACTTCGTAAGTAATTTCTCAATATGACACGGAACTAAAATCTTGCAAATAAAACAGAAATAAGAGCTAAGAATTTGGTAAGTTAAAACGGGGTTACTCTTTTATATTTATATTCACTAGCTGTTGCCCGCGGCTTCACACGCGTGGTACCTACATAAAAAGCCTATGTCCTTCTCCAAGGTCCCATCTATCTTTAAACCAAAATTCATCAAAATCGGTTCAGCGGTTTAGGCTGTCTGTTTGTTACATTTTCACGCCTTCAGACAGAGACATTTTCTCTTTTATAATATTACAAAGTTACTGCCCACGGTTTCACACGCAATGTACCCACATAAAAAGTAGCCTATGTCCTTTTCCAAGGTCCCATCTATCTCTAAACCAAAATTCATCAAAATCGGTTCAGCGGTTTAGCCATGAAAACGTTACAAGCAGACAGACAGACAAAGACTTTTCCGCATTTATAATATTAGTATGGATATCATATTTCGAAGGTTTTTTTTTAAAATAGGTCTTTTAAACCTCGATGAGATATAAAGATTTTAACGCCGTTTTAGCTTTATTAGGAATATAATCACCATTATGAATAATAGGTTAGAATATCACCAGTAACGGGTTCTGCGAAATTCTTCTCCGAGGTGTATATCTTTTAAAACAAGGTTATAGTCGCTTATTTTTACGGTTAAAGCGTTAATTAGGCACTTAGCTCTTTATTATAAACTAAATTACGCAGTTTTCTTTTTTTAATTAAGTTTTTATGAAGGTTAGGCCGCAATGTTTTCTTGTGTTTCCTGTTGGATATATATTATTTCTTATAAGACTAGACTACGACTACCTTTTTAGAAATAAAAACGATTAGTAATAAATCTAAATAAAATTAGGTTGATAGGTATTGGATGTATTAAATTATTCGTTAATTCATTATTAAGGGCATCTGTTTGAAATATCGTTAATTCGTTATTTGAAATCTTTTTCGTTATTTCGGGGATCTGGTAGACATATCGCGTGACCAAAAAGCTGGCTGCCATCTGGCACAGCATATGAGCATTGGCACTAAACGTGGCAATGCCTCAAGTGCTTTAGGACGCTGCTGTCTGGCAGTGATATGAATTAGTTGAGCTTTCATTTTAAACGGTCCTGAGATAACTGAATGCTTTCATAACTAAATGGTTATATTATTGTACATTGTTCTGCTGTAAATTTATATTACTAAAAATAACACAAACAAGTTTGGTAGAGATAGAAGTTTGATTTTTAGTTTGATATAAGAAACGAAAAAAATCACCTCGCTATTAACAGCTTCAATCAAAAGCTCATTCAATTAAATAAAATTAAATATTAATCACTTTTAGTAGCGGATAAATAAAACAGTAGTTATTACCGCGAACTAAACTATAAATTTAATCTTATAATAATAGGATCCTGATAATTATCTTCAAGCTCAACACTCCACAAATTTATAACTTTCGTACCAACCAGGGTTGTAGCTAGGAATGTTTTCGCGAGAAACAGGCGCCCATCCTAGAAACCCAAGATGGGTTCTTTCTACTTATTGTACTTCTCGTATCACTTGTTAAATGGAAATAGCGTGAAGGTTAATAATAAAACTTCACAGGATCACGCGCTAGGCCAATATGAAAGTTTCCAAAAAATTTCATCGAAATCAGTCCAGCCGTTTCGGAGTATATAGGGATACATTCATACATACTTATACGCATCGCCTTTTATATATAAATATCTATTTTCGTTATATTAGGTGAAAAGAAAAAAATATTATTAAATAAAAATAAAAAATATAATTATTTTTTCATATTTTTTCTAGCTATTTTGTTTTAAAAACCAAACTACTAAACCGATTTTGATTAAATATCTATCAAAATATATTCTTGCTTATAATTTTTTTTTAATCGTTTCATAAATCCCGGAGTAACAAACATAAAATAAATCAAAAGAAAACATAAAAATAAAATACAACCGAATTGAGAATCTCTTCCTTTTTTTAAAGTTGGTTAAAAAGGAAGTAACACTTTAAATAGAAAAGGCATCTAAAAGCTTTAATTTATTTTGCGTATTTACCCACCTAACAGTGATGTATGCTACAACAGTATACTTGGATGACATATTTTTCCAGTATACTTGGATGACATATTTTTCCAGCTATACTGATATAAAAATCAAACTACTGAACGGACTTTGATGAAATTTCAATGGGACCAATCGGGGCGTATACCTTTCACATACTTTTTTTTAATCTGTATATATAATGACAGCGTTATAATATAAAACACGTAAAAAAATTTAGAACATCCTCCTATTTTCTAAGTCGATTAATAAATGAAAGCATGACGACGTTTGCCAAATGTCTGCAACAAGCGAGAAAGATTTTCAAAATAAACTGTTATTAAGTCACTGTGCATTATGCATTTTAAATATTCCCTGAGTACAGCTCTGCCTCGACCGGTGTGGTTTTATTGAAGTATTTTTGGCCTAATTAAAATATTCCACGAGATTTTTCAACGATTAAAAGGGTGGAAGCTTGGGATAGTTTAATAGCGGCCATTAACTTTGTCAACTATTCGATCAAAGCCGCAAGTATTTAGGAGTTCTGGTTAATTATGCGCGAAATCTTACAAGTGGATCCTTATCACTAATTGAACAAAGTTACGGGGTACCCACCTAAATATTTGATAGTTCCTATAGGTTTGGCATACTATCAATCATTACAACTATTAAATAAATAAATAACGCCGGACATTTCACACAGGGTCATCTAACCCCAGAGTAAGCAAAGCTGATATACTACTTACATACTTTTTTTATATAGGTTACATGTTACATGTTTCTATATCTATGTATACACATAGAAAAAGGCCCAGATTCGAGACAAATACTATCAAATCATACAAACATTTGTTCCGCGACAGGAATCGAATCCAAAACCATCTGCGTCTCAGGTAGACCTTCGTTTACTGCGCTTACTTAGATTGTTATTAAAACATTGATCATAATCGCACGTTGCAAGCCTTCGGCGAAAAAAATGTAGAATTCGACTAACACTAAGTTACAAATTTAAAAACAAAACAATGACGTAATTTTCATTCAAATCGGAATATTTACCATGATATGTGAATTTTTCTGCTTCCTGATATTTCGGCACAGTTCTGCGTAATGTTATAGTTCCTTCCAAGTTTTTTGTATATCCTTGTTTATGCTCACAAATTTATTGATTTAAATTATAGACCTATGACGTTTACAAGTAGTTAAGTAATTTTACACAATCATATCGAGTACTGTAGCTGAGCGGTTACAGTATTATCGGCACGGTGTCCTTCGACACTTCTTATCATATTAACCGACTTCAAAAAAAGGAGGTAGTTCTCAATTCGGTTGTTTTTTTTGTTTGTTACCTCATAACTCCGTCATTGTGAACCGATTGAAAAAAAAATTGTAAGGATATATTAGATATACCTACTTACGGATTGGTCCGATAGAAGTTTCATCAAAATCAGTTCCGTGGTTTAGTTTTTAAATCAAAATGGCTGAAAATAAATAAGTCATCCAAGTAAACGGAATTTCGTATTTATGAAGGCGTTATAAATGAAGTCGGTTTTCTTTTTAGTTTTTAAAACGTTATTTTTAAAATAAATAAATATATTGGACAATGCACACAACACCATCTAGCCCCAAACTAAGCATAGCTTGTATTATGGTGACCAGATGACTGATAGAATACTTATTTACTTTGAAAACATACTTATGATACTTGAGAACACCCACATACAAAACAAACGCCTATGTTCTTCACACAAATTTTACTTTATATTATTATTTATTTATTTATTTATTTTGCTATATATTTTTAACCGACTTCATCAAAAAGGTTCTCAAAACGACGGAATCTTTTTTTATTTTATTATATGTTTGTTCACCGATAACTCGAAAACGCTTGAACCGATTTGGATTTTTTTTTCTTTGAAAGGGTATACTTCCCAGGTTGTCCCATTTAAATTTTATCGAAATCGGTCGAGCTGAAAAATCAACAAAAGTCTAAAAATTAACATTGATTTTATTTTCGTTTACTCCTATACCTCGCTGTCTCATTGGAGCAGTGCGTCTATTTGCCTACTCATATTATATATATACAAAATACATCTACTTTCCACTAAAAAAATATTATAGCCTCAAATTTCAATTCAATGAAGTCAGTTTTCTTTTTAGTTTTTGAAACGTAATTATACCATAATATTATATTATTGTTATGCTTTCCTCATTACCTGTACCTTGATAAAAAGCAGACTCTAAGTAACATTAAGTTTAACTTTTAACAAATCCAACTCCTCTGATAGGTCTCGTATGGTGGTCGTAAATTTTCTAATACTATCTGGCCGACAAGCGGTTTATGTCAACTAAATCAAGATAAAGTGCGAGCATACGGGTCATACCTCAAAATACGTTGACGATAAATCAATGTTTTAATAAGATTTGCTTTAGGTTATTTAAAGAAACTTCAAAGACAGTTTTTAGGGTAGCGGGTGAAGGGTTAACTCGTAAAAACAGTGTAAAGTGTAAACAGAGATATTAACGGTACGATTTAGGGTTGTTGTCTTTAATGAAAACGTTACGGTATATTTTTAGTAAGAAAATAATTAACTTGGTTTTAATAAATCATTTTCGTAAATAAAAATATTTATGAATGTAGGTATGTTTTATTTTGTAAAAGTTAACGAAGGTAAATGTGTACCTATAATATTTGGTAAAAATGAGAATTAAAATCAGTCATAAAATAATAATGCCGGAAATTTCACACGGCATCATCTAGCTCCAAAGTAAGCAAAGCTTGTGTTATGACTGATATAAATAAATGCATACATATTTTACACAGAAATACCCAGACCGGAGACAAATACTTGCAGATCACACAATCATTTGTCCAGCAGTTATCAAACCAGCAACTCTCTGCATCTCAACCGCGTTTTAGTTTTCGTTATCGCCAAAGAGATCGTCAAAAAAAAAATTAAAAAAAATAATAATATTAAAATCCAGCAATCTAACTACTTATTAAGTAAACTCAATGGTGCAGTAACTATTCGAAAGGATATTATAACAAAGTCATAACTTAAACAATGCATAAAATAAATCGATTCCATAAATAAACGGTCGTTTGAAACACAAACCGGTATCATGTAATGGATCACTTAATTTCGAATAACCAGATGGACACTGTCGGCTTCGTTTACTTAGAAAGCAGGTTTACGCTGACTTTTCACTTCTTACTTACTAATTTCTATCTGGCCCAGTGTATTGGCATAGTCATTGTGTCAGAGGGAAGCGACGTTGTGGACGCTGCCCTCTGACAGTGAGCTGGATCAGTTGAGCTATCTATAGATCGTTTTAAACGGTTCAACTGTTTTGCATGTATTTTATATTATTTTGTCAATTTCTGTATATAAATGTTATAATTATAATTATATATATATATATATATATATTTTGTTATTGCATTTTATGCATTTATGCAGAAATACCTGCATTTTATCTATAAGAATTCATTCGAAACAATACCCACCGGATATTACTCGTTTTCGCTTTTGATCGTTTTTCACGTTATTTTCGAGGCATGCCGATCTTAAACAAATAACAACACAACCCGTATAAGCTGAACCCTCTAAACTTTGGTCTTTCTTCTCGAAAATATTAAAATTTCAAGCAACGGGGGGACCGGGTGGTCAATTTATATTGGCTGTTCGATAATGTTTGATGAAGAATGCCCCTTTGGCCCAGAGTCAAAGCTTATATTCAAAAAGCTTATTCATTTTATGTGTTTATTCTAAAATTTTAAGACGAACATATAAACAAAATATCTGATTGTAAAGCTGCTTCATAATGAAACCTATAGAACAAAATGTTTCCTTGCAATTAAAATTAGAAACTTCTCTCTCTTATATATAAATTTATATTTGACGACCTCTGTGGCACAGTGGGCTTAGGTCCAGCTGAGACGCAAAAGGTTGCGGGTTCGATTCCCGCCGCGGGACAAATGTTTGTATGATCTGCAAGTATTTGTCTCGGGTCTGGGTGTTTCTATGTATAATATGAATATATTTACAAAAAAAAGTATATCAATAGTCATGTGGTCCCATAACACAAGCTCTGCATTCTTTGGGGCCAGATCATGCTGTGTGAAATGTCTGGTATTATTATTATTATTATATGTTCAGATACCCAGCTGTTTCCTCAACTGTGTCACACTCGTTGAAGCGTATCGTTCAAACTTGAGGCCATTATATTAATGGCCAATCAATAGATCGCCTGTTAGTTAAACAACACAATTCACTGCAACACCGAAGATATATGTATTAATTATGTTCGTTTTAATATTTACTTTGGGTAGAAATTGGGTTTTGTTATTAAGATATTGTTCGCGGTATTCTAAATTGGTAGATATACCATTAAGTTATTTACTTAAACTCATCTCACCTTTGAATCTATTCAAATAAGTTGGATGACTGGCCTCAATGCTCAGTTTTAACTCTGGCGTCTGCCTTAGGTTGTGGTCAAAGTCAAAGTCAAAAGATTTGTTATTCAAAACAATCACAAGGATCACTTTGAAACGTCTTACATACTAGATGAATTTAGGTGCCAATTCCTCACAATTCGTCCTAGCGCGTTTTTGCATTATCTAACTTTCTCTATACAAGAGAGTTTATACTATTCAAATGTGTCAGTTAATTGTCTGAGGGCAGAGTTACATGTTGAGGACATGCATTCTTATCAATAATTTTGTATTACGCTTTCTTCAAAAGACTACCCTTTATGTATGCTTTAAATTTCTTAATAATCAGTTTAGTTGCATTTTCAGGAAGCTTTTTATAGAAGCGCACCGTGGGAAACGAAATCAAAGACTTATTTACTTTTTCTAGACAAAACCTAGGGATGTATAATTTGTTTCTGTTCCTAGTATTGATTTTATAAAGATCACTATTTTGCTTACACCTATCTCTATTTTAATGAGTGTATAACAAAGGTAAAAGGTAAAAGGTTTCATTTGATAAATGGCACGTATTGCCCGTTTTTGAAGAACAAAAATTTTTTTAATATCAGCTGCTTTCCCCCAGAGAATGATGCCATATGGCATAACACTATGGAAGTAGCTGAAATAAACTAGTCTAGCTGTAGCTTCATAAGTAGGCCACCGTATCACACAAACTGCATATGCAGCAGTGGGTTCGACTCTCACCTAAGAACAGCACTGTGTTATGAACATAATTTTCGTGTTAGTTATGTCTAGTGTTTATAAAGCACTAGCTGCTGCCCACGGCTTTACAGGTGTGAAACCTACATTAAAATGAGCATAATGTTCGTTCGCAAAATACAACCTATCTTCATACCAAATTTAAAAATCCAAAATTATTCTTCTTATATGTTTGTTCGGTCACCAATCCGCCTGCCAAGCATGGTGACTATGGCAAAACCTCCCAATAAATGATAGACACAATCATAAGACCGCCCCCAGTTCCCGGCAGTTCCGCTATTCCTGGCATAGGTGGCGGCCACGGTAACGGCGGAACAGGGGGTGCGAAGAATCTCAGGCAGAGGTCCAGCTACCAATCCCAACGACCCCTGGCCCTGGCAACATACAGCGCACGCACACTGAGGACTGACGAGAAGTTGGTTGAGCTGGAAGAAGTAGTAAATAAGTTGCACTGGGATATTATAGGGTTATCAGAAGTCCGAAGAGAGGGAGAGGACACAATAATCCTAAATTCTGGCAACTTATTCTACTACCGGGAGGGCGATCAACTTTCTCAGCACGCAGCATCATGACTACAAAAAAGCAAATATTTAATGATGTCTCAGTGATCAACAGGATAAAAACCGGTAGTGATCACCGAATGGTTAGAGGCTCTATAAATCTTAACGTAAAGCTAGAAAGGTCCCGTCTGATGAAATCTACTCTTCGCCCAAGTCCTGCCCAAATCTAAAACCCCGAGAACTTTCAGTTGGAACTCCAAGATCGCTTCCAATGTCTCGCCGAATGCGGCTCCATGGATGAAATACATGACGGGCTGGTGGAAATTGTCCATGCCGTTGGGTCAAAGTTCTGTAAAACCCAGCGCAAAGGTAGAACCCAAAAACTCTCTGAGCACACTCTTAAACTCATGGCAGAACGTAGCAAAATGAAACTGCAGTCTTTAGTGGACAGGTCGAAATACATCACGCTTAATAAACAGATCTCTAAGTCTATGCGACGCGATTTACGTCTCTTTAATACTTATAGTATAAAGAACGCAATAGAGCGCAACCAAGGCTCCAAAGTTTTCGCCAGAGATCTGTCTATTGGGCATAACCTGTTGACGAAGCTGAAGACCGACAGTGGCAGTGTCTTTTCCTCGAAGCCAGAAGTTTTACGAGAGCTCGATAAGTTCTACGGACAACTGTACACCTCATCGCAAAGTCCTACTTCAAGCACGACTAGCGATGCAAGAGCCCGCCTAACCCGATACTACACTGAAGACATTCCGGACGTCAGCCTATACGAGATCCGAACGGCTCTCAAGCAGCTTAAAAACAACAAGGCACCGGGGGAAGATGGAATAACGACAGAACTTTTGAGAGCGGGTGGAACACCGGTACTTAAGGTCCTCCAGAAGCTGTTCAACTCCGTCATCCTCATCGTCATCCAGGGAACTACGCCAGAGGCGTGGAACAGGAGCGTGATGGTACTGTTCTTTAAGAAAGGGGATAACACCCTATTAAAGAATTACAGGCCTATCTCGCTGTTGAGCCATGTCTATAAGCTGTTTTCGAGAGTAGTTACTAATCGTCTTGCTCGTAGGTTTGACGACTTCCAGCCTCCCGAACAAGCCGGGTTCCGAAAAGACTTTAACACCATAGACCACATTCATACGCTCCGGCTGGTTACACAGAAGACCGAAGAGTATAACCGGCCACTTTGTTTAGCGTTTGTGGACTATGAGAAAGCCTTTGAATCTGTCGAAACCTGGGCAGTGTTTCAGTCACTCCAGCGGTGCCAAATGCACTATCAGTTTATCGAAGTGTTGAAATGTCTGTACAGTAACGCCACAATGTTCATCCGACTCCAGGACCAGAGCACGAATCCAATCCCATTGCATAAAGGGGTGAGACAGGGAGATGTTATTTCTCCGAAACTGTTCACCTCTGCATTGGAGGATGTTTTCAAGCTCTTGTACTGGCATATACATGGTATCAACATCAATGGCGAACGCCTCACTCACCTTCGATTTGCCGACGATATAGTCTTCATGGCAGAATCGCTGGAAGACCTAGGCACAATGCTCAGCGACCTTA
This sequence comes from Lampropteryx suffumata, assembly GCA_948098915.1. NCBI lineage: Eukaryota > Metazoa > Arthropoda > Insecta > Lepidoptera > Geometridae > Lampropteryx > Lampropteryx suffumata. The sequence continues at coordinate 12,751,516 of OX402557.1, read as the reverse complement.
ATATCGTCTCCCAACAGGTGGGTCTTAAAATGAACATGAGAAAGACAAAAATCATGTCAAATGCTCATGTTGCACCCGTACCGGTACATGTTGGAAGCGATATAATCGAAGTTGTAGACCATTATGTCTATTTGGGTCAGACGATTCAACTAGGCAAGTCCAATTTCGACAAAGAAGTCAGCCGACGTATCCAACTCGGATGGGCAGCGTTCGGGAAATTAAGGCACATCTTCTCGTCACAGATACCGCAGAGCCTCAAGACGAAAGTCTACAATCAGTGCGTGTTGCCAGTGATGACATATGGAACTGAGACTTGGTCCCTGACTTCTGGCCTCATACACAAGCTCAGAGTCGCGCAACGTGCAATGGAGAGAGCTATGTTGGGTGTTTCACTACGTGATACAATCCGCAACGAGGAAATCCGTAGAAGAACCAAAGTCACTGACGTAGCGCTCAAAATTTGCTAGTTGAAGTGGTAATGGGCAGGCCATACAGCTCGCAGAACTGATAACCGCTGGGGAGTAAAAGTTCTCGAATGGCGACCAAGGACAGGTAAACGAAGCGTAGGACGACCCCCTCCCGATGGACTGACGACATTGTAAAGATCGCAGGAAGTCGGTGGATGGAGAGGGCTCAAAAGCGTTCTTCCTGGAAATCTATTGGGGAGGCCTATGTCCAGCAGTGGACTTCATAGAGGCTGTGATGATGATGATGATATGTTTGTTAATTAATATAATGCTCAAAAACGTTTCTTAACGCCATTTGAATAACAATTTTCAGAATTAAGTTTGATTAATACTCGTCATAGAATGTTGCTGAAAAAATACAGCAGTTAAATAAAAAAATAACGTAAACCTTTTAAATAAAATCATCAGAAGATGATCTAATTCAACTGTCTAACCCATTCATAAATTTACCCGTTGAACAATTTTCAAATAACACAAGTGTCTCTTCTCACTCTATATTCCAACAATAATATTATTACAAGCTCAATGGTAAGCGTCGCTAGCGGAAGACAAACTTTGAGGTAGATGTTTTTATTTTACTTGTCTTTTCTTTTCTATTCGTCGAATATTTTCATGACAGATATTTATTTGACGTGGAGGTATAATGGCGATATTATAATAAACACACGGGTAGAGCAACTTATGAGCAATCATATAAAATTGAATAGTACATAATAGATATATTGAAACAAATTCGATAACGAACAAAAATTTCAATCATTTTACAAGTACTACGGTTTAATGTTGGCGCATGTTCAAATTTTGTCTAGCACCGGAAATACGGTAGTGCATTTTTTATTTTGAATGACAAAACACAATGACAAAAATAATATACATAAATTGTTGTAACAGCTCTAAATAATCTAAATAAATAAATTTAGAGCTGTTACAACAATTTATGTATATATTTTTTGCCATTGCAAAATTCGTAAATTATATGAAAATAAAAAATACACAATCTTGAATTCACGTCAAATAGTTTATTTTTTGATAACTTTACCGTACTGCCCGCCGCTCACCATACGCAGACACGCAGCGGCCGTATGTTTTGATAACATTTTGATAAACACGGGTTTTACTTAAGTATTATTTTGTCGATGGAGGCACCGACACTTTTTCGATTCATCTAGAGAAACATCATCAGAGTGACTTTGAACCGCAGTTCGCTCGTTACGTTCACGGTTTACACTCAACGCATATGTGAAAACGTGGAATGCGTGAGTTGAACCCGTGTTAATTAAAATATAACGAATATTATTTATTTCGATTAATCTTTTTATTTATTTTCGACTAGCTGGTACCCGCGATTTCGTCTGCGCGGGATTAGTACTTCGTGTAATTCAAACGATTTTGCAGCGCACGCCAGAATAGCTCGCAGATGGCAGAATTTTTTCCTACTTGACACTTATCGTTATATTTTGGACAATTCAATCAATATCTTGATAAATTATAGCCTATGTGTTATTCTGATGCATAAGCTATATTATTGTAAAGTTTCATTAAAATCCAATTAAGTAGTTTTTGCGTGAAAGAGTAACAAACATACATAAAAACTTTCGCGTTTATAGTATTACTAAGGATACTGGATATACGTATGTATATTTAATGTCGTAACTGTAGCCCCAATCTGTAAACGACACACTTTATCAAAGTGCATTATTTTGAGTTCTTGGTTAAGATAATTCTTTCATACACACGCTAGTACTATACAGATTTCTCTTGTATTCTAGTAAGGAGAGGATAGCTTTGTACTGTGATGTTAATACCATACCAATCATTTATAAAAAATATTCATTCATGTTCATGGAAACCAGTACTATAAAGCTTTCTCTTTTATTTTGTCATTAAGGCCACAAAAAATTTTAAAACCATATAAGATCCTTTACGAAATAATTATCAAAGATAATAATCCATCCCTGACCGCATGCATTTTATGCTTCAATGAGATTTCTTTGCAAAGGCTATTTTGAACTCTACCACGATCGAATTAAAGTTCAAAGCAAGTAATTGAATTTGTATTGATATTTCAATGTCCAGCACACGAGAAAAAAGTAAGAATCCACCATGTCTGACCATTTCCGACGGCTATTATTCTGTCTCCCTCTATATCCGTTTCCGCCTGTCGCCGAAACAAAATACTGCTGCAGACAAAACAGTAGGTACTCTGCAGTTCTTAGCAAAAGTTTTCCCTTCTCGTGACTGACGTGTTTAGAAGATCCCTGGAGTAAAAAAAGGACATGGTACGAATAATATTCAATTCTATTACCAAATTTGATAGGATAGAGGCGCAAAAACGATGTAAGCATTAAAACTAATATTGCACAGTCCTAACTCTGTTTATGGATTGTAAAATAAAACACACAAGTTACTGAATACTGAAGCCTAGCTCGCATTGCGTATAAATCCACGGGGATTTTTGTAGAGCTATTCTCAAAAATGAAATCAGATACACGCACTAGTCGAAAAAATCGCGGAAAACATCGCAATCAAAACCGCGTTAAAAAGGTTTATATCGCGCTTTTGTGATTCAGATGTATAAATAGACTTAAGAAAAGCGTGGTTTAATTGTAGTGTGTGCAAAGCTATAATATTTTTTTTCTCTAAAACAATGTATAAAATATTCCCAGCTGTCACCTTATCAGTACAGCTTATAAGACTACGTACAAAAATCTTTCAGTAAGATAAACGATTGCTGGTCGATTCCCGCCGCGAGACTAATATTTGGACGGTCTGCAAGTATTTGTGTCGGGTCTGGGTGTTTCTATTATAATATGCATTTATTTAAAAAAAATATATTTATATCAGTCATGTGGTACATATAACACAAAATCTGCTTACTTTGAGGGCAGATGATGCTGTGTGAAATCTTCTGAAATCCTTAGATAGCTTAACTACTTCACATGTATTCTATATTATTCTCTACATATCGGTAATTATTTTTTTGTGTAATAAAAATTTAAAAATCGGTGTAATAATTGAGCTGAAACTTACTCTTAGATACATATTTTGCACTTGTTTATAGTCGATTTACTTTTGTAGATAGATGTCATGAAGAAACAACTGACAATTCAACAGAATTCGACGAACATTTCAACGACATCGCCAAACGACAATCGGTTTCGCAAGTGGACGCTTAGAACTGAATAGAACGCAAGTAGCTTATAATTTTAAAGCTCGCGCTATTACAGAATGCGACTGTGTGTTTAGATTCTTCTGATGTTATAACTACACAATTCTGAACTCGTAAACAACCATAAAATATACCACAACAAGTAAACTCTATCAAAACGACTTCGAAACGAAGAAATATAAACTTTAGCTCCCAAACTCTTTAATTATCACATAAAACAGTCTTCGCCCTTTTAATCATATCAAAAGAGCAATCTTCCGGCCGGATGAACTATGAAAGACATCTCTATATATTCCATTTATAAAACAAATTCTAGGTTTTTCGAAATAAGGGCTAAAATGGCTTGTCGCTCCGTAGTTTCAAAAGTTCCAAGAATAAGATGATCTATCGTATTACAAATTCGTTTTTGATTCGTGAAAATCCAATTTGGTGGTTCAGTGTTACTTGTCCTTTAATCTTTCGGTCGGTTTGGGTTACGTTTGTGTTTAATTATTGAGTAAACGGTTTGAACTAAAATGTAGCAATTTTATTAGAATTAAACGCAATGAAAATGGTTTTTGTTGGTGCTTTTCTACATCTACCTAGAACATCATACTAAACTATTAAACAATTTTTTTAAATATGTATTATCTGTATTTGCGTAACGTTTACGTAAATATTTATAAATACTTATATTTATTTAACCTACTTCGTCCCACTGCTAAGCAATGATCTCTCGCAAATCCTTTGAACTAACTCTATCCTTCGAGATCGCCCATCGTTCTTAAATAAATTTAGCATAATATAATATTGTTATATTATAATAACTAGCTGACCCGGCCACGCGTTGCTGTAGCTCAGTAGTTCTAATACGTTGAACCCATATACGCTAACCTCTAAAATTATCAGTGTTTTTCTACTATATTATGTATGTATTATACATATAAACCTTCCTCTTGAATCACTCTAGCTATTAAAATAAAAGTAGTTTTGAAGATCTAAGCATACATAGGGACAGACAGACAGCGGCAAGCGACTTTGTTTTATACCATGTAGTGAGTATTATTGATATATTTAGGTATCACCTAAAGATATCACCATATATTTTGAACGGTGGGCTATCGAATATTATAATATAACATTGTTTAAGTTTATTGAGTTTATTTACTTTATATAGGTAAGTTAAAGCTTATAATTTAGTATATACCCAAGCAATATTCCAATCAAGTTAAGTTTCTCTCCACCCAACGATTATATGGGAGAAGTCGCTTCTTTAGCGATAAGACCGCCCATTTTATAGGTTTTTTCATAATTTTATTTAGTTGTAGAATTGTTATATTTAGTTTTAAGGTGTACAATAAAGAATTTTCATTCATTCATTCGGTCATTAACTCATCATCATCATCAAACAGGTAGACGATATACGTATCCAAGTCTGTTTAATCGAAACCATCCATATTTCTATTCATTATTAAAATCATAAGTCTCTGCTGTTTGTCTATTATGTTTTCACAGCTAAACCGTTGAATGTATTTTGACAAAATTGATAAGAAGGTTGAAGAAGGCTTCTTAGAAAAGAACATAGGTTACTTTTTATATAGGTACCTCGCGCGCGAAGCCGCGTGCTGTAGCTACTCGTAGTAGCCGATATAAATGTAATTAGAAATAAAACTGAACATTATATGGTAGGTAAGGTACATTATAACATAATAGGTATATATATATAAGTGTTATAAAGTATCATAGGTAATTCAAAATATATAATTATTATACATAATTATTATTTAAGTTGTCTAGTTTCCACAGTATAAGCTATGCTTAATTTGAGGCTAGACAGTGTTGCGTCAAAATTGTTTAGCAATATTATTATTGTTCAACATGCTCACAAATACATACAATTAGCAAACTAACCTAGATTCTATAGTCAATTATTTAAAACTATTTTCTAATCGTTATTAGATTATTATTAATATAGTAGGTACTACGTCCATCTGTTTTAAACGCTAAGGTTCTAAAAAACACGAGTGAGTCTTAGAGTTTCGCACTATGATATGTAACATCTGACATCTCACCTTGGTGATAAGCAACGAAACGCAAGAGAAAAGTGTTCCACATCAAAATAATTTACTCTGTACGTACACCTTTTCAAAAACTACATTTCCTATTTCAATTTTCACTAAAACTGAATACCTACAGCAACAAAACGAGCAGTTGTAAGATCAAGTAGAGTTAGTATTCTCATATTGTGTACATAAATCAATTTAAACACTAAACGGACAGCGTAGAACTTCCATATAATGTTATTCATTCAGCGCCTATGCATCACAGGCTAAATTAGGATAGCTTGGTTACTTCAAACTCTTTACTATCTTGCAGCTCTACAGAAAACACTCTCACTCTCAGAGAAGAACGGATTGATAATACCAACTGTAGGCAGTACAATTACTCGTGTTTAGTGTTGTCCTGTTTGATTTTTTGCATTACATACTCCTTCTTGTTTATTTTTTAGTGTGTAACAAATAAACATTTTCTTTCTTTTTTTCCACAGTCCTTTTTTTTATCCTTCGCTAAATTGGTCGGCTTTTTTGCAGTTATTTGTGTATCGCCCAAAATTTATAGCAAATATTATGCAGTTTATGGCTTGTTCAAATTCCCCGAAAAGCTTGGGGTTGGGTTTGTTGGAAAAAATGTTCTTAGTAAATTAAAAAACAAACTAGATGATTCGGTAAAAGTCGTACGATCTAAAATTGTTCGAGCAGCGTAGAAGTGTTACAATTATCATAAAGGCATGGTCACAGTAATTCGCAAGCAATTAGTTAATTACAATAGACCTTTCCCGTAGTATTGTTGTTATTATCGTGTTTATTTCAAACAAGTGTGGTGAAAGGATTAAAGTGCAGTGGTACCTTTCGTACCACTTTTCGCAAATGTTTTCTAACTATTTAGGTTCTACGACATTTAGGTTTCCGCACGATGTTTTCCTTCAACGTTTGAGAGTACTAGTTTACTGCACAAATATATTTCGATTAGAAAAATGCTTTGGTGCACGGCAAGATTTGAACCCACATCCTTAGGATCGGTAGGCAGGGTCACTACACTACCAGTTACAAATACAAAACTTCGTTTACTTATATGACATATTTTTTCCAACTATTTAGATTTCAAAAACCAAAATGCTAAAACATTTTTGGTGAAATTTATATGGGACCAATCGGTTTATAAATTACAGAGTTATGAGGTAACAAACATAAAATATATAAAAAAACAACCGAATTTCTCAATTCGGTTTTTTATCTCCTCATTTTTTTGAAGTCGGTAAAAATAGACGCAATTGTAATTTTGAAGCCATAAGTTTTACCATGAAGGTTTATCATAAATTGATGGGCAGGATCACAAGTTCATATAGGTAAACCGTAAATTCAGAAGAATGGTTGAGCTGTTTCCATTATCGCCTGTGTTTATACTTCGGAAGCTCACTGAGCTATAAATATTAACTTGCCTGTTTGTTTCCACCTCTTAGGCCTCATAAAATTAATGCCTTTGTATTAATATTTATTGTTGTAATAGATATGCGTTTCATTCGGCTTTGTTTGTCTTGTACATATTACATATGCAATTGAGTTATTTAAGAATTGAAGATTTTTTTTTACTATCATTATGTTTTTTGTTATTGTGTTGGTACATTTGGTAAATTGTTTATATATCTATTTAATACATTTAAACGAGCAATTCTTGTATATACTCGTATGTATATTGTATGATCTGAACCTCGGAAACGGCTAAAACGATTTTAATGAAAATTAGTATACAGGGGGTTTCGGCTGCGATAAATTGATCTAGCTAGGTTTCATTTTTAGAAAACGTCGTTTTATCCGGGTTTTATACCGAGCAAAGCTCAGTCATCCAACTACTTTATTATTTTACCAACAATGTTGTACCTAGGATGTAATAAATAAACGTATAAATAGGAGTATTTATAGTAGGTATATAACGTATAGTGCTCGAAAGAAGCTTCAAAGGCGAACTTTAATCCATTCACCACACTGGTTTAGAATAACGAGTGGTACAATAAAAAGAAGAACGTATAAATATTGATGGATATTTCTCACAATACTTTTCTATTCTAGCCCAAACAAAGCAAAACTTGTAATTGGACAACATGACTATGACAACACTTCAAAGATATTTCTTTTGTTTAACATTCAAGATCGAGAAGGCGTTAGGATTGATCTCGAAACTGCGAGAGTGGTGGCAAATTGCCAAATATCAGAAAGAAAAGGGTTTTAGGAGAAACCCTTACCTAGCAGTGAGGCATTTAAAGTTAATTTAACTATAATTACGTTTTAAAAAAGAAAACCGCCTTCATTTATATAAAATACAAAATATCGTTTACTTGGATAACATATTTTTTTCAGATATTTTGTTGTAAAACCATACTACTGTTGAACCATGTTGAACTGTTTTTGATGATTTTTTTATGGGAGCGTTCAAAAAGTATATCCATTTACATAAAAAAAGATTTTTCAAATTGATTTATAAATGACGGATATATAAGCCTATTTTTGTAGTCGGTTAAAATAACATGCCTAAATATATGATAAATTGCAACTGACTGGATATAAAATGTTAATAGAAACGGGCGCTCATTTTCTCTAAAATGACTGATCTCTTGAACTGACAAACATTTTACGATAAAATTGGTTGTCTGTAAAGTCGGTTTACGGACTATATCTAGTATAACGTGACAACGTCATATAACGTGACAACGTCATAACGTCAACGTCATAACGATATGCGCTCTCGCTACGATCGTAACGGGACAATGAGCGTAACGGGTCAATGAGTTATCCTTTTTCGTGCGTGCAGCCGGCATTCATCGATTTATTAGACGCTGTCACGTCAAAATGATTTTTCAAATTGATTCATAAATGACGGAGATATAAGAACTTCCTATTTTAAAGTCGGTTAAAATAACATGCCTAAATATATGATAATTGCAACTGGCTGCAATATAGCGACTGCGATATAGTGACTGGCTATAAAATGTTAATTGAAACGGGCGCTTAGAGAAAGAGACTGATCTCTTGAACTGACAAACATTTTACGATAAAAATTGGTCGTCTGTAAAGTCGGTTTACGGACGATAGTTTAACGTAACAACGTCGGCTTGCGCCGCATCTATCTGTTTTGTTATGACGTTGTCTCGTTAAACTATCGTCCGTTAAACTGACTTTACAGACAACCATTTTTTTTTAAGTGATAACTTCTTATTGGAGTAAAAACCGCTTTGTTACGTAACGCGTAACGCGTCACGCATACTCCCGTACGCGTAACGCAATAGGCAGGCTCCTCCTTTCTAACTCTAACCCACAGTGCTAGTGAGATTAGTTCAAGTTATCACGTCCCGAGACGCACACGTTTTTTTATCTATGTAAGTGTTTAAGAATGCAAGTCTAGGCCTTCGTGGTAAATATTTAAATAAACTTTACGATGCAATAACAACCTCATTGTAATAAATTTTCATTGCTATGCTCTAATAGGCTTCCAGTTTCCTCAGATCAGGGAAGTAGGTAAGTAAATGACTAATATATTTTACCAGCTGCTGCCCGCGGTAGTTAGGTAGGGTGGTAAGTAGGTGCCCGCGTGGTACCTACTTAAAAAGTAATCTATGTTCTTCTCCAAGGTCCCTATATCCCCTAATATATCCCTATCTATATCCCCTATATCTATCTCTATACCAAAATTCATCAAAATCGGTTCAGGGGCTTAGGTGTGAAAACGTAACAAACAGACAGACAGACAGAGTTACTCTCGGAATTATAATATTAGTTAGATTTGATAGATCCAATTTGTTAGCCCATCGGGTTGTTAATACTATTTCACGGCGTCTTGCAGAAATATCGCGTGTCTCAAGAGCTGGCTCATTACTGGCCCAGTATTAGCCGGGTGTAGCATTGCAATTCAACGTGGCAATGCCGCCAGTGTCTTAGTAACTCTAGCACAGAACATTATAGCATTTTATGAACATATTATATATATATATATATATATAAATTTGTTTATTATAAACTATCTTCTACCCGCGGCTTCGCACGCATAGCATATACATAAAAAGTAGCCTATGTCCGTTCCTAAGATACAATTTATATCCATACCAAATTTTATTGATGCAAAAAAAAAAATGTTCTGTTCATCCGATCGCAACCAAACTTCACAGGATCACCCGCTAAGCCAATCTGAAGATATCCTAAAAATTCAGCCGTTTCAGTCTATAGTCAAACATACACGCATCGCCTTTTATATTATATAGATAACTAATATGTAAGTTATTATATAGAAAATACATACATACATGTAGTCTCAAAAAATTATAAATTCACTACCTTCTCTTTTGAATTAACTAAGGACTTAAAATATTTTTGTGCATTTGCATAAAAATAACGACTTTCAGCTATTCTGCCGAAAAAAGTCGTTTGCATGTCCCTTTTTGTAAACTCGCACTACGAAAACGCATCTCAATACAACCAATTTTGTTAGTTCGACGAACGACTAAAACGTCAATGAAAAGTCTTCGAAATACGAAAATGTTTAATTTAAATTGTTCAAGTACAAATACGATATTGCAGAAAAATGTGTCGCGCTTTTCGTAGTGCGGGTACACACTTGTAAGATTTGTATGATAATATTTTGCTGACCAAAGGACGGGGCGAAGGGCAAACGTCGTCTTTTCATTAAAATAAAAATTGCTAATGACGCTATCTACATATTTTTGCATAAAGATGACAGAGTTTACTTAGAAAAGATCATAAAAAATACAAAGTTTGTATGACAGGACTGAATTATGAGCAAATGCACTAACATAACTACAATCGAAATTGTTAAATTTCTCAAATAAGTTTCTAGGAGTATAGCCATACGATCGGCTTGTCTTTTATTTTGACCTTTTTATAAATTTGTTCGAATATTTTCACTGTAATAAGATTAGTAAGATCTATACTAGTATTATTATTATATTATAAGACGACCTCTGTGGCGCAGTGGGTTAAGGTCCGACTAAGACACATAAAGTTGCGGTTTCGATTCCCGCCGCGGATCAAATGTTTGTATGATCTGCAAGTATTTGTCTCAGGTCTGGGTGTTTCTATGTATAATATGTATGTATTATATTCACAAAAAAAAACCATATTTAAGTAGTATAGTCATGTGTATAGTCATAACACAAGTTTTGCTTACTCTGGGGCCAGATGATGCTGTGTGAAATTTCCGGCATTATTAATTAACCGATTTTGTTGCATTTTGGTATAGCAATAGATGGGAGCTTGGAGAAGGACATAGGCTACTTTTTATGTAGGTACCACGCGTGCGAAGCCGCGGGCAGCAGCTAGTAGGCTATAAATAATATTTTAGTATACTACTAATATTTTTAAATCTGAATGTTTCTGTGATGCTTGGACGCTTGGACGCTTCTAAGCGTGTTTGTCCAAAATCCAAAGTTTCATCCAAAATGAGTAAATTTTGGATGAAACTTTGGATAGATAGAGCAGAATTCAGGCTACTTTTATCTACGTTCTTCTTCTTATTATCTTGTCACTAGTTATTTATAACCAGTGTGGTGAAAGGATTAAAGTGCGCCTCAGAGGCTCCAGTATCTACGTACCAGTGTGTTAGTAATCCATCTAGTCGCAAGTTATTACAAAAACATCTGCATAATTTCTTTGACGCCGTCTCGCAATTATTTAACACATGAATAAAGATATTAAATGTAATTTTAATGTTTCTTTTTACGAGATAAGTCAGCCAATGTTTCTTGGTATAATTATTCTGTCTGCTGAAAGTCAAATTTGGTAACTTCGGAACTTTTATAAGGTTTTTTTTTAAACATGCAGGTCATGTAGAAAATATTATATACATAAATATAAATGCATATTAATACAGGTATTAATATGCATTTCTACAGTATTTCCTCTCACTTTCCCTTACATTACCAAAATGGAGTAGTTAGAGGCACGTATAAAAATTAGTACCTGGATGACCGAACTTTGCTCGTTATAAAACACGGATAAAACGATGTTTTTGAAAAATGAAACCTAGCTAGATCGAATTATCGCCCCCCAAACCCGTAGGGGGTTACTAAATTTTACTAATACTACTAATACTAAATTTCATGCAAATCGTTGGAGCCGTTTCCGAGATGCAGATTATGTTTATACATATATACAAGTATTGCACGTTTAAAGGTATTAGATTATAATAGATAAATAATTTGCACAATAGTTAGTATTCCGTACGTGATAGGTTGCAAGCCCATCCCCACTTAATTATTGAAATCATCGATATGATACAAGAAACGAAATTAAAGAGGATGTTTACACGTCAATTCGTACGAAATTCGCGCACGTATCACATACGCACATGATAGCACTGTGTGTAATTCAAACTTTTATATTTTCTCACGAGTTCGTAAGAAGACGGTGGATTTCCTTATTGCGATAAAGTCCTATTGGGTATGGTTATTTTCAAAACGGGTAAAGTAATTTGTTTACTTTTTGCATGCGCCCTCCGTGCTAATGTTTATATTCACGTTTAAGGATCCCGTTTAGCGTAATAAAGTTCGCATCCCAATGATTATAGCTTTCGAAAAGTAAACTTGAATTCGTAAACAATCTTATATTTTTGTTTTGTATTTCCTTTTACTGAGTTATGGATATAATGTTGTTCTTGGAAAGGGAAAGTTTTGTCCCTCTTTTATACGGTAGGTACATTAAAATTATTTTTGCACGTTATTTTGTCGTGAAATTCGTTATTTCTGTTTTGCTTTTGCTTCGAATTTCAATGTTATTTTCACGTCGTTTTCGAGTCTTTTTCTATAGATTTACATTTAGTGTATTTTTTTTAATTCCGAAATATTATGAGTTTATAGTTTTTCAGTCGGAATTTGTGTCTAAACTAAATATAAAGTCAATAGACATTTTGTTCAATAAAATTGTGGGAATATATTTTGTTTAATACCTTTACCTTGTATTTTAAAAAAACCGAACCTCAATATACAAAGGAAGATAAACATATCGCAAAATTCTCAAGGTATTAATTTGTTATTACTTACTTCCCGCCTAAAGTTTATGATATCCATCTCACGCTGAATCAGGACAGCACAATGCTCTTGATATATCGATGAGATTATCCACTGACGAGTGTTTTGGTCGGTTGCAGACGTGTGATTTTATGTCGCAGTAAAAATATATTATTAACCAATTATTCACCAAGATAAAGCATACATAAAAGGTAGTCTTTTGAAGAAACTTATTATAATATAGATGACTATATTATTAATAAGAATGCATGGCCTAATGTCGCTCTGCCGTCAGACAGTTAACCGACACACTTGAAATGTATAAACTCTCTTGTATTAGTATTTCGTAGTTAAGGTAGTTATAAGATGGATCATATAAAAAAGCGCTAGGACCAAGACGAGTTTCTTGCCAATGCTTCTCGGGCTTGGGTTAGGATGAATTGGCACCTAAATTCACCTAGTATATAAGACGTTTCAAAGTGATCCTTGTGATTGTATTGAATAAAGTATCTTTTGACTTGACTTGACTTAACTTGAAAGGCTAATATGTTGTGCTCAGTTTTTAATCATTAAAAAAAGTTTGAATTAAATCATATAAAATATAGTAGGTAAGTCAAGTAAAATAATAACAATATAACTTTTAGAGCTATCATGGTTTTGAACATAATTTTCTCTCAAAACCGGGTATTTACCATGATACGAGACTTTTTCTGCTTTCCGATATTCTCGTGATCATAGCGCAGGCAACTGTGCTGAAATTCTGGAAGCATAAGAAAAGCTCGTAAATATTCCGATTTACGTAAAAATTATACAATAATAGCTGTCAAGTAAATTAAATTAAAAGTTTCAAATCAATCGTTATTTCAAAAAAAGGTTTTATTTAGTTTATGATTAAGGATTTATCATAATTATATTTACATATTGGCCTCAGTTCTGCTATTACCAACTTATCCTTATTTAATTTTATCAAATTTAATTAAGCGTTCCTTATTTGGTTGGATAGTACCAAACCGAATAGGTTTTACAAATGCTATGACTAGCTAGAATATATATTAGACAGTTTCTTATTTTAGAAATAACCAACCGAATTGTCACCATTGACTAATATTTTTTTTAACTGTTGCTATCTTTTCATTCATTAAAAATCAAAATGATAAGGCTATACCATACGCTAGCTAATTTATGTAAATACAAGATATAAATATTTGAAAGGCGAGAGTACTAAAACTACAGCTGATAGAGAGAAATGGAAAATAATTTTGTGCCGATCTCACTTACCGTGGGATTAAGGCAGGGTGATGATGATGATGATGATGATGGAGGGTATATATTTTTCAATTTGTCGCACGTTTGCGCCGTCCAAACCAGAACCCGCAGAGTGTTTATTCAGATGCAGACCATCGCGAGTACCAACGATTTACTGGAAATTAAGAGGACGCCATCGGGGATGCTACAATAACATGCCGCCGAAAATACAACGACTACGCTATACTGTTATTTATTCTGTCACTGTGGTACAAAAATATGTCACCAACGTGAGATTTTTATAAGTAGCTCAGTCGCAACTCTCATCAAATGTGCCCCGCATATACTCTGGAACTTTTTGCAGAAGGTTGCGGGTTTGATTCCCGCTCGAACCCGGACAAATGTTTGTATGGTGGACAAACTTTTTTTGTTTTTTTTTATCACCGATAAACCTATCTTTGACCACGATCTCGCGTAACGTTAAGCGACGATGTGGCCGACGATAGGGCACGCAAGTCTAGAAGACACCTATTTACTCGAGACTTGAAGAGAACTAGATTGTAGTTTTCAGGAAAAACAGACGACGGCAAAGCATTCCAATCCTTGGCTGTAAGCATTTATAAATGTGGAAGCAAAGCGCTTTGTTCGTAAGGGTGGTAGGTTGACAAGGTATGGATGGTATTGAGCGGTTCGTCTGCTTGTCCTGTTGTGCAAAGGAGATGGTGGAATCAGATCATGTAATTCCTGGGCACATTCTCCGAAATGTATCCTATAAAAGATCGAAAGGCAAGCAACAAACAAGTAAACGTTGGGGGATCGCGTTATTATTCACAGTGATTTCAACGAACGTTTTTGATTTAGTACATTCTAGTAGTCTGTGCCTATCCTCTAAACAAATTTATGCAACAAATTAATATATATTACCTAGTATTACTCTATATATACTTTTTTTCGATTGTTAAAATTAACGATTAAGTTGTTCAGGAAGAATAGCACGTTACGATTTTGACATTCAGATTAGCCATATCTAAACCTTTGCCAAAACCAATCCGTTCAATAGCAATTACGTGGACAAATAGCGCGATCGCCCTACAGTTTATTCAATTTGTAATAACACTTAGTTAGTTAATATAAATACTTCAAATATTTACGAGAACATTATCCTGATAGCTGACAAACAATGGTCTAATCTAGCCTCGTACTTTGAAGCGTTAGTCATGGATTCGTCACAACTTGGACTCTTATCTGAAGGGATGTCGCATATCCGTTTCTAAGATTATTTTTTTAAACCAGGACAAATATATAAACGTATTAAAAACAATCGAAATATTTATGATTTTACCATTTGTAATACGTAAGTTGTTTAATCCGACTAAATTTATCCAATTTCGATGTCGTTACAATATTTTAGTAAATAAACGATTGGTAACACTCATTACAATTAGGTTTTTTAGATAGGTAACCTATAATCTCAGATTGGTTTAGCTGTAGATTTTATACAACTCACCTTTACTAATCTCTATTAGATATTGAACCTAAATACCTATGCACTGAAACTAATTTTGAAAAAAAAAAATACTGACAGCCCTTATAAAAGAAAATCCACTTTCTTACCCACACATGATAGGTTTAGAAGCACTCTAAATAATGACCGATTTCATTAAACGCGACGGACTGGCTCCAGCTTTGATAACGAAAGCTTAGTTTCCAAATGGCATTGTTTAGACCGCAATGGTTTTAAACAAATAGCGATAAGCGGTAGCGATAGCATGATATAATTTTACATCTTAGTGTCATACTTCCTAAACTTACTTATAAAACTAACAGTCTATGGATCTATCTCATAAACACACCCAAGCTAATGTATTATTCAAATCTATTGCCATCTCGATTCTTTGACATTAGAATGACAAGCCCCTTTACTAGAGACAATAAGAAAAGTGCTATTGGACACATTCTTAGGCAAAGTTTGCGTTATAAAAATAAATCATAGTTAAATTACTCATTGGCCTACTTGGCTGGATTGTAATAATATTAGAGTATAATTATAAGAATTTAACACCAATTAAAAAAAAAAGAATGACAAGTAGAGACCATATGCCATGCTAGCTAATTTTGTGACTATAAGATAGAGGATAAGTACCTACGCGTATCAAATTAAGAATTAACAAGTTATTTCTAGACAAGTGTGCTCTATTTTTAACCGCACCATCAATAGAAATAGTGGGCAAATGTTTGTCTATCAACAATAAAAAAATATGCACACTAGTTTTGCACTTTAGGAAATAAAAAGATAAATGTTCTTTTAATCTTCCTTATTAAAGATGTACTCGTCGATAACTCGATTTTTGAATCTGCTTTTGTGATTAATCATAAACATTTTCAGATTCACTACACCATCATAAAAACGTTGTTATTAGCCTTCTGTGGATTGGTGCAGAATTATCTAATTAGCCCATTGCTCAATACTTTTCTGTTCCTTTAAAAATAAAGTTCCATCAGTAAGCAATGATCATTTTCATTACGTATATTTACATATTTACGTATCATTTTCAATGATCAGTTTAGACTAGATTAGACTAGACTAATTAGTAAATAGTAAATAGTAGACTAGATTGTGGTATCTAGTCTACCAATATTTATTTATAGACCCTAATTTCTTATAGTTTTCCGATCTTTTCCGTCAAATCATTCTTAAATCCAACAACACATTGATATATATGTAATATTTTTTTATTTATATTCTCAAAAATCCTGCTTTTAACTATTATCCTTAAGTTTGGTTGTCATAATGCTGGACATGTAACTCAGCGTAATCTAGTACCAAGTAAGCAGAGCTTGTGTTATCGGTACCACATGACTGATATACTATTTATACACTTTTTTGTGAATACGTACGTATTATCATTGAAAAATACCCAGACCCCAACACAAACACTTGCAGATTATACAAACATATTTTTCCTGCGTAAATCGAAACTTCTGCGTCTCAAGCAGATCCCTAGAGATATCTAGTTAATTAGAACTAAGTTCATCTTTTACTTTGTACAAACAAGTTTTTTAGCTACAAGCTACTCACATAAAACACAGTCTTTTAACAACGAGTTGAGCACTGGAATTGAGCAATAGTTTACTAGTGGGACTCACTAATGCTGTGACAAAATGCATTCGTACCACACTTCGTTTGGTATTGTTATTTGTATGGAGATTTGATGGAGTTTGTGCTAGTTTTGATAAAGCTACAGCCACCATTGTGGCTGTAGCCACCAAACTACGTAAGCGCACAAACTAGTTGAACTATAACGTTTAAAATGTAAATTCAATTTCAAAACTGTTAATCATAAGATCACCTTCAATCCTCTTACATACGAGTATACTTGGTTATTTTGCTGCCGAGTCTTTCTTAATGAAGCGGTAAATAGATACTATAAGTGATCTAGATAATAATAATAATAATAATAATATTCAAAATTTACATGGTACAATAATATCTGATAACAAAATTCTAAAACTTATTTAATTAAAGGTATGCATAATACGAGCCTGAACTAGGTAATCCTGTATCTCAGGCGTGAAGAGCTTACTTAGGTACATAGATTCTAAAATAATCACCTACATTGACATTTTATTTTCAGTTAGATGTATAGAATAGTATTAAAAATCTTAACTAAACTTAAAAGTACAAATAATGCAAATATTATAAAAATATAAACACAAACCAAATGATTAACAAATTGCGATCAAAGATGGTAGCGTTTCCAAGACACTGGTGGCATTGGCACGTTGAATGGAAATACTTATACTATAGGCCAGGAGCTTTTTGAACACGATTTTATAGGAGACTAAATAATAATAATAAATATATAAATAATACCGGACATTTCACACAACATCATCTGGCCCTAAAGTAAGCAGAGCTTGTGTTATGGGTAGCACATAACTGATACACTACATATATACCTTTTTTTTTGTAAATACCTACTTACATGTTGTACACAGAAATACCCAGAACCGAGACAAATACTTGCAGATCATACAAACATTTGTTCCGAAGCGGGAATCGAACGCGCAACCTTCTGCGTCTCACCCGGTTCTAGGCCTACTGCTCACAGTGGTCGTCTAATATATACAAATATATTTATTTGAAGCAAAAATAACAAGGTAACATAAAAACATATGAACACGATACCGACCGCAAATGTGTAAAACTGTGGCGCAGCCAGTAGCGCCCTCTGAAATGACACAGTAATTCAAATCACCAATTTTAGGAATATCGATTAAAAATTCGGTATGATATATCATACCCGTAAATATTTCCCGGTGAATGGTTTTGCATCGGAAAACTGACTAACCTAAATAGATTTACATTTTTGTGTGACCGTGTTTGCTCTTGCAAATCAAAATAGACTCTGACCTAGTTTTATGAAGAGAATTTCGTTTGTTCATTTACTAACGTTTTTATTATCAAATCTATATACCTACTCGTACCTATATTTTCTTATCGTATCAATAGTTATTTTGAACCAGTGTGGTGAAAGGATTAGAGTGCGCCTTAGAGGCTCCTTTCGTGCACTTGGCACGACTTCAAACTTGTAGGTTCTACGACATGCCGGTTTCTTACTTACTTACATATGGAGTTAAAGTAAACCTAGTTTTTTTATAACTATTTTATATTAAGCTACATCTGCCTGCGGCTTCGTACGCATAGTACATACATTAAACGTAGCCTATGTCCATTCCTAAGATACAATCTATACGCATACCAAATTTGATTGATGAAAAAAAAATAGTTGTTGATGATCCGATCGCTACCAAACCTCATAGGATTACCCGCTAGGCCAATTTGAAGATATTTCCTACAAATTTAATAATAATCTCTGATAAATTTATCGGAGTAGTATAGGGAACATACATATATACATATATCGCCTTTTATAGCTATAGATATAAGATATCTGTTTTCTAAAATTATACAATCATCTTTAGGTATTAATCAAATTGATGCTATGGACGAGGCAAAAAAACTCTGTTCATCTGAAACGATTCCTGAAAAAAAATGTCACCAGTGTCATTGCGGCATCATGGTTGACAGACAAAATCACCACGGGCTCTCCTGCCGCCGCAGCGCAGATCGTCAAGCTCGCCGCTCCAGTCTTAATGACATCATCCGTAGGGCACTCGCCACTATGAACGTGCCAGGTATCCTAGAGCCGAACGGTATCGCACGTGACGATGGTAAGAGGCCTTGGAGTCGTGATAAACCTCTGGTGTGAAATGCGACATTCTGTGTGTCACACAGAGCCACACAGTGTGTCGCATTTCACACCAGAGAGATGAGATAGAGATGCTGCCAGTGTGTCTGTGTAGACACTCTGGCAGCATCTCACGTATCGTCTACTTCTAAGACCGTGGGTGCCGCTGCTGATGCGGCAGAAGACTTCAAGAGGCGGAAATATGCATCTATTGGCAATGGTTATATATTTCTGCCTTTTGGGGTAGAAACTTTAGGCCCGTGGCGACCTGAGGCGTGGCTTCTATACAGAGAGTTATCAAAGAGACTGGTGGACAAGACAATGATCAAAGGGCTGGTGCTTACCTCGGACAAAGGATTAGTATGGGTATTCAACGAGGTAACGTTGCCAGCCATTTGGGCACTCTACCTACGGTCAGTGAACTGAATTGTATTTTTTATCTATAAGTAATTGTATAAATATAAATAAAGTTTTTAAAACAGTTTAAAACTTGATATAACTATTAACAGTTTATCTCGTGATCATGGCGCATGCAACTGTGCCGAAATCGGCACAGTTGCATCGAGAAGCAGAAAAACTCATATATCATGGTAAATATCCCGTTTTGAGTGAAAATTATGGTTTATAACTTGGTTTTCGCTTAATTAATATCAAACAAAATAAGTCGTAACCAGTAATAATGAATACAGAAGCCTATGTCCCAAAAAAACAAAACTGTCCATTAAGTCTTAATAGAATGAAATGAAGAACAATAACAAGAAATCTGATAGGAGTGGACAAAATAAATGTTATTTCAATAGAGATGAGAGTGTATGCTTTGTTCTACGTGTGAATTGTTCATTACGGAGCAGACGCTGTCCATTTGGTTCAAAGAGCTTTGAAAATACAGAGATCTTACGCTTCGTCTATAATTGTATTCTACTGAGGTTTTGCATTATAAAGTGCTAAATATTGATTGATGATGATTCAACACAAAACAAATAAGGTTAGGTATGAAATAATTCATCAATCAATCAATCATTACATTCTTTATTCAATTAAGTAGCAAAGACCACTTTGAATCGTCTTCTTACATGCTAGTGAATCTAGGTACTGGTTCCTCCTAACCCTCGTTCAAGACAATCCGGCAAGTAATTCATCAGGTCTTAACACTTTTTTGTATGATAATTTTGTTACGGATGCCGAGTCAAGTTGGAGCAGATTCACCCAAGGTTTTTTGAGACAGTTTCTGATTTATTACATGTATTATTAATAAAACTAGTTTTATCTAGCCCAGTGTCTGTACAATCAAAGAAAAGCGATGGTTTGACCTTTATGTCGATGATATTATGATACAAAATCGTTCACGACTCTACCGAAAATGTGTAGCAAAGCATGTGATATGAACATGTTATCATGTGTGATTTTAAGGGCAAATTATTTGCAAGAAAGCGTTTAACAGACTAGAAAAAATATTTTAGCTTAAACAGTCGATCTTTTTTATCAAAACCTGTCTTTCTTTAAGAGTTCCTTTGAAACCAGTTTTTTTTATCAAAATTGTCTTTCGTTAATGTATTTAAGGCTGTAGATTAATACGTGAGGTTTATCTCCACGGGTTTCAACAAGGGAATTATGGGTGATTTCGAGCAATGTTCACAAGCCCACCTACAGTCACCACAGCCAAAAAGGGTAAAGTAACTCTCCCAGTACATTACTATAAGCCAATATGAAATAGCAAATGCTGTTTTTTAACTAGAAGCACTCTTAAATAAGAAGACCTTTTCTCGAAATTTACTGAAATTAATGTTTCACTTGGTACCTCCTCTTGTCCTCTAATAAATAAATAAATCACCTACAGACTTTGTCTTTGTCTTTCGTATTACGAAATAGAGGGCATTATAGTCTTGTATAGGAATGTAGAGCCTCATCCCATCTGACAGTTAACTAAATGATTTACAATGTATAACTTACCTTGTATTAGATTTCGAGTTTGTACATTTCAAATGTATCGGTAACTGTCTGAGGGCAGAGCAACACGAGGCAATGCATTCTTATCAATAGTCTAATAATAGTAAGTGATTTATAGGTAAGCTAAATAATAAAAGGATCATACAAAAATGTGATAGGACCAAAACGAGTTTCTTGTCTATCCTTTCCAGACTTGTGTTAGGAGAAATTCGCACCTAAATTCACCTAGTCGATAAGACGACGTTTCAAAGTGATCCTTGTGATTGTATTAATAAATGACTTGACCGTTTTTCAATAAATATTGGATTAAACGATGATGGCACCGCATACGAAAGTATTCGTATCTACTGAAGAGCAGTAGTGAACAGGCGGTTTTATAAAGGCTGTGTCTAAAATGAATCAAATTGTCGGCCACCCGTGCGTATAAAGGAGTTTACGTAAGCTTTTGACTGATATATTTTTAATGATTATAAAAAAGATTTGAAATCAGTGCCGGGTTGAAACTGTTAGATTGTAAATAGGTTATCTTTAATAAGTATTAGAATCTTCTTAGTAGACACTATGTTAAATGTGTAATTCAATTTATGAACAAAAATCGATTGCTTGAAACGAACCTAAATTTCAAAAATCAAATATTTTATACACAGATATGTACAAAATAATATTCAATAATATTAAAACACCTAAAATAGTTGAGCTATCTAAGTACCATTTAAAACGTTAGCTCAACTAATACAGATCACTGCAAAAAGACAGCGGCCCCAAGACACTAGCAGTATTGCCGCGTTGAATGGCAATGCTAATACGCTGGGCGAGTTAGGAGCCAGCTCTTGGATCACGCGATGTTTCTACCAGTCAATTTTAACCCAAAATTATTATGAATACGAGATGAGCTCCTGTTCCACATGAGCTTAGGAATATAATTAATAATCAAATAAGACGTAGTAGTAAAAAACTGGAGCGTTTGGTAAATATATCGCGTAGTAGGACTCTTCAGCAATAGACTGTTGGTGGGTACTACCACAGTGCCCAAAAATCTGCCTCCAAGCAGTAGTGTGCAAAATTTGCTATATTCTGGCTCAAAAATCACTTGAGCAAGTAAAGTTACTGGACAAATATACAAGATAACTGTCATAGTGTTGCAAGCAACCATAGGTTAGGCTAACTACATAACATCAGTCGAGCCGTATGCGCCTTTGCCGGCTCAGTTGTATAAAAATGCCGCCAGTGTCACGAGGACACTGCTCCGTAGCATTCAAAAAATTGCATATTTAGTTACTTTGCCTGTACTCCCAACTTTAAAAAAAAACTTTCTTCTGTACGAACCTATTATACAACGTATCTAAGCAAAACCACTGACGGAGCTAGTTCGAAGTGCGCTGATCATAATGACTCTATATCTCGTGGCTAGTTTTGTAATTGTTACCAAGTACGACGATCCCTGGTAGCACACTAGGCGGTCTGAAGGTCTGCCTGAGACGAGGAAGGTTGCGGGTTTGATTCCCAGCGCAGGACAAATGTTTGTATGATCTGTAAATATTTGTCTTTGGTTTAGGTGTTTTAAGGGTATGTATGGGAGGGAATCTTGGTAGGAAGTCGAACCTCCAACCTATAGCGCTGAAGGTAGAGCTACAACCAATTGAACTAACAGGGCCAGGACAAACTTAAATGTGGTGAACATATGTGTTTGTTCTGTGTCTGGGTGTTATAAGGTATTAATAAGTATGTATTTGAAATATACATATGGACTATAACAATCGTCTGGTAACCACAATACAAGCTATATTTCGTTTGGGCTAGGTGTTGTTGTGTGCATTGTCCACCAATATTTTACTGATTTATTTATTTCGGAGCCGTTAAAGATATTTAATTTTAAAGCGATTGCTTGGTAGAATCTACACTCAGAAACTGGGGTTAGATAAAACCGATCATTCGAATCAAGGCTCAGGTTATGCTCGAATGGGCTTTCCACTAACAATTTTTGCATAAAGTAGGTACTACATACGCGAACGGCGAAGATAAACATTGTGAGAGAACTCGTATGTTCTGTAATCAAAACAATTCTGGTAACATAATATTATTGTCAAAGTAATTTCATACGAGTCAGTTGAACCTTGGTGACGTCACACAGTGCTGGATCAAATAGAACAAGGTAAAGTTTATCTATCTCACATTCTTATACGACGATATTTTATTTCATACTAGCTGCTGCTAAAATTTTACTTAATAAATTTATATATACATGGAATTCTATTTGAATACTCGCATCCGTTCCGAAACTATATAATTAAAAGGATCACCCGAAAATTATGGTTGATAATGACGAATTAAAGACAATTGTTGTAATTGATAATACTCTACTAATTGTAATACTCTAATAATACATACCTATGTATGTTTTTTTGACGTGATAACGTCTTCTAAATCGATGAACGCCACCGACTGCACGCACGAAAAATTGTTACGTTCCGCCTAAGCCGAGCGTGCAAGCTAGAGCGCGGAACAAGCGATAAAGAGGCACGATCAGCCTAAGCGTTCGAATAGTGACGCATTTGAATAAGTTAAAAGTATGCAATTTTTCATAAATGTTTTCTAATAACGTGATCACGTAAAATTATGGTCCGTGAACCGACATTACAGACAACCATTTTTTTTAATAAGATCCAAAATTCAATATCTCGGCATAATAAATAAATAAATAAATAAATTTATGATCCTTATTTAAGAAAAAAAAACTCAGCAATGTTTATTATAATGTTTCATTACTAATTCTCCAGACAAAATGTATAATGAGTAGTAGTGGCTCACTACTACAAGGTCTATTGTCATGTTCTCCTGTTACATACAGCAATTGATTGTCTCATGAAATCGGCTTAAAATACAATCTACACAGTATACATTTGACAGATTTACACACCCCCTTAGCTTCCGCAATAAACCATGATCTGATTTACCCCGTGTAACCTTAGACACGTGACCTGATCATAGTGGCCCGGTGCAACAATATTGAAAACACAGACCTAATAAACGCCAAGACCTGGCTCATAAAAATACTTATAATGGCTTATAACAAGATGTGCGGCTTCGCATCGAAAAACGTAACAATATAAACTTTGTTGCATATAATCATTATAATCATCAAATTAACAACACCTCATCATCTATATGAATAAGCACGCTTTGCTACAGCTTAGTATTTTTGACGTGATAACGTCTTATAAATCGATGAACGCCGGCTACACGCACAAAAAAGCATGACTCATTGTTACGTTCTGCCTGAGCCGAGCGTGCAAGCGAGAGCGCGGAACAAGCGATAGAGAGCCACGATCGGTTCAATCATGTTTTCTTATGACGTTATCACGTAAAATTATCGTCCGTAAGCCGACTTTACAGAAAACCATTCTAATGCTGGTTTTTTAACGGTAACATAATTACAACTAAAACCATTCACAGATCAGCCGCAGGTATAACATATGAAACTATCATGGTTGTGAACATAAATTACACTTAAAAACGGGATATTTACCATGATATGTGAGTTTTACTGCTTCCCGATATTTCAATATTATCTTATCGTTTATCTCGTGCTCATAAAAAAAACATTTACAGATCAGCCGTAGGTATAACTTTTGAAACTATCATGGTTTTGGACACTCAAAACAGGATATTTACGGGATACGGGACTTGATATTTCGAGTTTACCTTATCGTTAATCGCGTGATCATGGCAAATGCAACACTGCCAAAATATCGGAAAGCAGTAAAACTCACATGTCATGGTAAATAACCTGTTTTGAGTGAAAAGTACAGTTGCACGTATATTCTTGTCTTACCGACAAACAGAAGCAGGCGTATGGAGATATTGCTATCAAAGAAATAACATTCAGCTCTTGTAGTTTCTGTACTCAAAGACTTGTACCTAACTTGACTCAAAGCAGTCAGCAAGGCTTCACCAACATTCGCTGTAATTCGTCTGTAAAAGGCACACGATTAGGCGAAACAAAGGTTGGTATATAAGCTGTTATGGAATGCGGTAAACGTGTCATGACGTAAGTAATATCGGCATGGAAAGCTCGGAAGTTTCGATATGGCGTATTAGCTTGCAAATATAGAACCCATACAAAACACTTATTGATCGAACGTTACGCGGTGCAACTTGCAAACTGAAATTTATGAGCTAGATGCTTGCTGGCTATGAAGTAGGCTTGTTAAAGATAGCGGTTCCGACAAGTCGTAGTAAAATAGTGCAGAAATAATGTCAACTATACAGTTTTAGGGTCATATTTCTGACAGGTCAATGAAATTCTGTGGAAATCTATGCTTAGTATCTGTGTTTGAGTGCTGTCCTGTAAATTCTCAAAGATATTTTCACAAACTGAGTCTTACTGAGTATTACAAAGTGTGTTTTTATAAAAAAATTAAGAAGTTAATTTGTAGCACAATATTAATATGCTCAAAGCAAAAAGCAAGCCATCAAAAAAGTCACAATCATCATAATTGTCAGCCTGTATTCACACACTGCTGGTTACAGGCCTTCATTTAATGTCCCATTCTGTCATTCTGTCAAGGCGCTACTCCACCTACCATCATCACGTCTTTGAACCTATCACATTGTGTGTGACGCTGTGTTACGTTCGTCTTGCAATAGAACCGTTATTTCAAGAAGGTCTGGCTTATGAGCTATTCGAGATCGGTTATTTTGCTTCACTACTCTTGGAGCCGGCTTTGTTTATTGCACGCTTCAGATACACCATCTTGAGCTTATGAATATTGATAGCAGACTAGCTTTCAGTTTAAACTTTTTGAAACGGCAATATTAATATTGGATAGCTGTTCGCTTTCGAAGATCCATTTTTGCGCCGAGAAATTGAAGCTAAAATACAGTTTTTCTTACTTCAAAAAGCAATGTATTTATTCTGTTAACTTTGGTTTTACTGCAACTAGCAAAAATAGGCGTTTTTTTTTTAAACCTTTTGCACTACTAGAAACTTTTATAACATTGACTGGCCCGCATAGCTCAGTTGGTAGTAGCTCTGTCTTTTGTACCGTATGTTGTGGGTTCGATTCCCCCCAGAAAAACTATTTGTGTGATGAACATATATATTTGTTCTCTATGTCTAGGTGTAATAAAGCATCTCATGTATATTTACGAGTGTATACTAAGTACTATATTCAGACAGATGGTTCCTAGCAATAGTATAAGCTGTTTAGTTTGGGACTAGATGAAGCTGTCGTGAATTTATTGGTGTATTGGTTTAAATTACTTTCCAACTTTACAAAACATCCTCATCACCAATATCGTATATTTAGCGCAATACTTTGTCATGTTTTTTCATAGAACGTGTTCAATTAGCAAAACCCTGTAAAAATGTTAACCGATACATTTCCCAAGCTTACGAGTACCACTTGAAGGAGGTACCATCTCAGTGAATCATACAAAATGGAACCGACTTAGTTACCACAATCATAGTTACAGTCTATATCGTCTATACAGTCTATATAGAGTCAGGTACCACTATTATGTGTAATATATATAGGGTTCGATTCCCGCCGTGGGACAAATGTTTGTACAATCTACAAGTATTTGTCTCGGGTCTGGGTTTTCTATGTATAATATGAAGGTATTTACAAAAAAAAAGTAAGTATATAAGTAGTAGTATATCAGTCATGTGGTACCCATAACACAAGCTCTGTTTACTTTGGGGCCAGATGATGCTGTGTGAAATGTCCAGTATTATTATTATTATTATAGTATTATTATATATTCACATAAAATTACGAACGATTAAATGAATATCCATCTATTGCGAAGCTTGTATTTTATATATTTTTAAGGATACCTAAGTTAGTTTGTTAATTGTTTATACCTTAACATGAACACTATAACTATAAGATTTGCGATTCGATTCGTACAAGCGTTTTAAAATAAAAAATGTATTACAATAAACTGACATAATCTAACAAACCGAACGTCGACAAAGGTTGTATCAAACTGAACTCACCACTTTAATTCTTAAATTTTGCTTTTAAAAACTGCAAATTTTCAAATATTTTTTTAGTTATTCTGCTAGTTGGAGCGGAGACAAATCCAACAAATCATGAAAATTGGGCCAGCTGGTTTCGAGTTACAATAGTGTAACTAACACGACTTTGTTTTATATAATAGGTTGGCGAAAAAGTTTCTTCGCATTTTCAAGAAAATTTTAAAAACATTTTTTAATATAGTTTATTTACATTTAACTAAAGTGTGTAGGTAAAATTTGTTCGATAACTTTTTGCCATCTTGTAGGTAGGGACATGATCCCATTGCTATAGAAATTTTGGGACTTCTGATGAAAATACCGCGACAAGTGGTTTTGGCAGTCCTCTCGTGATGTTAACCTGACACTGCCTAAAGAATTCTGAAGAGACCGAAGCAGGTGGAAATCTGAAGGTGCAAGGTCAGAACTATACGGCGGATGCATTAACACCTCCCAGCCAAATTCTCTTAATTTTTGCTGAGTGGCTAAAGATGTGTGAGGTCTAGCATTATCATGATGAAAAACCACACCCCTTCTGTTGATTAATTCCGGCCGCTTTCTCTCAACTTCTTGCTTTAATCTCATCAGTTGTTCGCAGTAGAGTTCAGAATCGATGGTCCTGCCTGGTGTTAACAGCTCATAATAAATAATGCCCTTGCAATCCCACTACACACACAGCATCACCTTGTTGCGAGTTAACCCGGGTTTCACTTTGACCACGACCTTTTTCGCACGTTCTTGTCGTACGTTATCCACTTTTCATCACCAGTTATCAGCTTCTTCAAAAATGGTTCGGTTTCATTACGTCGTAATAAAGAATCACAAATGAGTTCATTAGGTACATTAGGTTTCTTTCAGTGAGCTCGTGAGGTACCCAAATATCGAGCTTTTTTGTGTAGGTACCCAGTTTTTTTCAAACGCGCTAAAACTGTTTTGTGGTAATTGACCACAGTTCTTTTTTATAGTAAAATTTTAAAATGTATCGAATTTCTTCATTAGATTCACTCATCTTGACAGTACGATAAACAAATAAAAATCACACATTTTCCTAATTTGAATTTGGAATTATGTTCTTTAAAATTTAAACTTTTAATGATACCAAAACCAGCCAGATACAAATAGTATAGCCAAAGAGATTTTATTACAAGTTTATACATACTATAATGCGAAAAGACTTTTTCCCCAACCTAATATATAGGTTTAAAAATTATCGCTTGAAAGATACTTAGTACTTAAAATGTACGAATTCAAAGACTTGTTTCAAAGATCCTTGAGTTATTTAGGTTAAGATCAGAGATATTGGTTTACTATTGATCGTGTAATAATATATTCTACTTCAAGCACCCTTGTTTAACTCGAAGGATACGAAACTTCATCCCCTGTATACCTACTTGTACAGTCTCTCTCAAGTGGCTTAGCATCTTAGTTGTACAAATACAATAAAGCACTCAGCTCTATGTTGTGAGTAATGCCACGTTTGACTATTACTGACCTAACCTTAAGATACCGACCAAGCCTTATATCTCTCGGATTTCACATTAGACAAAATCTACACATATATGTTACTTTTTTTACTAACCAGGTAAAGCTTAGCAGTACCTGGTGACTTCAGTTGCATTTTCATCAGAGTACTTCGGATTTTAGCTATTAATCCTGGCTTTTCAAAAGTTTTCAGTCTTTGACATACTTGGTCACTCGAAAGCAAGTAGATTACCTGCTTCTTACATGTTACTAGATATTTAGCAATGGAGGTTGCGGGTTCGTTTTCCGCCGCGGGACAAATGTTTGTATGATCTGCAACTTTTTGTCTCGGGTCTGGGTGTTTCTATGTATAATATGTATATATTTAAAAAATACCGGCCAAGTGCGAGTCGAACTCGCGCACCGAAGGTTCCGTACAAACCTGTAGGTATAAAAGTAAAAGTTCACCCATTACGACAATCGAGTCATTGCTGGGTGATATAACTAAAAATTTACGGATTTCGCAATATTTCCTTTATCTGTGCTATAAGACGTTGCTTCTTACCAAATTTTAAGATTCTGAGTTCACGGGAAGTACCTTGAAGGTTTTGATTCTCTTGCGAGTGTCGAAAGTTTGCGGCATAAACGGCTTAAATTGCGTTGACTTAGAAGTTTGATTTTTTCACAGCTTTAAGGGACAGTAGACTTAAATATTTGATATAAATTTCAGTTTGATATCTCCACGCGTTTTTGAGAAAAAGGGTCTTGACAGACAGACGGACGGACGGACAACAAAGTGATCCTATAAGGGTTCCGTTTTTTCCTTTCGAGGTACTGAACCCTAAAAAACAATATATAATTAGTATATCAGTCATGTGGTACCCATAACACAAGCTCTGCTTACTTTGGGGCCAGAAATGCTGTGTGAAATGTTCGGGATTATTATTATTATTTCAAACCATTGTGGTGAAAAGATTAAAGTGCGCCTCAGGGGATGCTTTCGTGCCCTTGGCACATCGTCATTTTTAGGTCTACTTAATGCCAGTGTTTTTACGTTTTTCTTCGCCGTTCGAGAGTACAGGTTAGCGCACATACTTGTTACTGAAAAAAAACATTAGTGCACGCCTGTTTTCGGAACCAACACCATAGGGTAAGAAGGCCACTATTACGAGACAACCATTGCTTTCGACATAAGTTTAGACAGCTGCATTATACAAAATCTACACATATAATGTGACTTCTTTACTTACTAAAGCCAAGGTTGTCTGGCAGAGATACTTGCCTTATACCTTGCGATAAGACCGCCCATTTTACTAGCGACTTACAAAATATTGTTATTTATATTATTCCAGTGTATTTATGGTGTGCAATTAAGTATTTTCTATCTCTATCGAAAGCCTATCAGTACCTGGCTGGCCTTTCGCAGAGGCATTTTATTCTGAACGCTTTTGTACTTTCAAACGCTAGTCAGGTTATCTTGAGGCCTTCAAGCAGTCTATTAAATTCCCAGTCAGAATTGACCACTAACTCAAACGAAAGTAAGTAGAAATACCTTCTTCAGCGTTCTTATAGATAAATTCACGATTGCGCAAAAATTCAATAAACTGTCTCAACTACTCTGAATGCCACTAGAACGTATCTACTCCCCTTGCTATTTCATTTGATCCTGTTACCCTCATCAAATATTAAGCCAGTTTAAACTTGACTGAAAGATGTGGCGATGCGCTCAGGAAGTTGGATGTGCAATGAGTTGAGTGGTGTAACTAGTTTATTTATCCAAGTTTGAAATTTTTAAGCCACGTTTTATGTTTCTTTTCGAAAAGTTATTTTTGTGTTAGAAGGGAAGTAGTTTCGTTCAAATGCTCCATTGGTATAATTTTTTCTTGCATAAAAATGTACCAAATGTATGCTAACCTAAAGGTGTTTTTGATGGTAAAGTATAATGTATACAAGCCTAAAGATATAATACCTAAAATAAAAATATATTAAAAATAATTTTAATTAAGAGAATTTCGAGTAAAACTCATCCAAAATGAAATAAAATTAGAAAAACGAACATTAAATAAATAAATAAGTAATCCCGGACTTTTCACATAGCATCATCTGATCAAAATAACCAGATCATGTGTTATGGGTACTATGTGACTTACTACTTAAATACTTTTTGATGTGTAACATCTTTTATCTCGCATTACTGTAATATAAAGGCGTGATTTCGTGAAAAGGGATGACAGTGTGTAACAGGAAGCCAGGAGAAAAGCGTTTTTTGTTATTTAAAGCGTTATTTGTTTGGACCAATGAGCGCGCCGATGGTAGTGTTGGCCCTCATTTTCCGAGAGGCTGGTACTGTCAGCCAACAGTGTATGCGTGTGACGAGAAAGAAAAATTGAGAAACAGAACGCATCAGCTGTGTGCCTAACCTAACAGTGACGTGTATAAAGTGTGCTGTTATATAATACTAATTCAGAATGTAATGTTAATGTTGCTTATTACCAAAGTAAGATGTCAGATATTACATATTATATTATACGTTTTTTTTCATAAATACGTACAGATTAACCATTTAAATAACATTCGCATGGAACATCTCTGTGAGGTCCAATTTGTGGTCTATCTTTAGCTCTATTACTTTTAAACAAATAAAGGAAAGATACCTGGAGGCGGACCGGTTAGAATCTAAGCTTTTTTATAATTTCAAATTGGGCTTCGACCACTAAATATTTCCTTGATATTCGAAATTGCTTATTTCGTAATAGGAACCGTATTTGTTTTTTATTGACATGATTGATTAATATGAGTGAGTAATTTTTGAGTTAAATGTTTTTAAAATTGTTTATCCATAGCAGTATCCATACGTGACAATGTGCATTATTTATTATATAGAAAAATTGTACAGCTGCATATCTCGCCCGAGTACAGGCACGTGCATATTTTACAGTACGTAAATTAAATGTCACGTTATGAATACCTTTTTTAAATGTAATATAACTTGTAATATCATATCTACAATTACTAATTGACTCAGATAGGTATCTAATGCACAATATAAAATTAAGATAGTTGTCTATCTAATAAAATGTCTAATAGAATAAAAATAATAATCAATTTATAAATTTGAATTTTTTTATTTCTTTAGGTCAGCGAAATGCAATATTAATAATAATAGAACAACTTATACATAAAAATCTGCGTTGTCTGCGTAGGTAAAGTATGATCTGATACTGATTAAAATTAGGATGTTGACCCGAAACTCAACCATTCAATTTTCCTACTTCGATACTTACAAACCTAATCCATTACCTAAAAAATATAAATAGAATAAGCAAACAGAGATGGATGCAGTTCTTTACGTATCTGTCGAGCGAAGCGAGCTCTGATCATCCCCAAAAAGTAACCCAAAATTGGATTTATTTATTTAATCGTATGACTGTACATAGGCGTTTCTTACGATAATAAACAAAAATCTCAAAAACATAAAAATAAAAGCACTTAGGTTATTATTGTTATATATGACTGGCCTGTCAGCTCAGTTGGTAGTAGCTCTACCTTTTTCACAGTAGGTTGAGGGTTCGATTCCCTCCCAGGATAAACATTTATGTGAAGAACATAGGTGTTTGTTCTGTGTCTGGGTGTTATAAAGTATCATAAGTATGTATTTAAAAATATATAAGTATTCTCTCAGTCATCTAGTCACCATAATACAAGCTATGCTTAGTTTGAGACTAGATGGTGTTGTGTGCATTGTCCAGCAATATTTATTATTTATTATAATCCAAATAAAACTAATTATAAATGTAAAATTAATAATAACGTACATTACAAATTCATATTTAGGTTCCTCAGCCAAGAGACCGTTTCAAGGGGAAGTTTCAGTAGATCACAAGATATCCAGGTAAACTCCCTCAGTCCCCTAAATTAAGATCATCCTTAGGTACAGATAAGGTATGGGCCTCCTTAATATCTACCTAGTTTGCACGAGCATTTGCAGATAATACTTTTTGGCTTTACTGATACCAATACCAAGGTATGCAAGAGAATGCAGTTTCTAAATGTTAAAGGTTAATAACAACACTGTTTTGCCTCATTAAAAATATCACACGGGAATAAAAATAGGAGTGGGTATAAACAACCACAGTCATAGTATAAATCTTGGTTTGAGTTTTCAGGGTTGTCGGGGTGCTATGGTTTTAAATTGCCTCTGATAAACCTTGAAAAATAATTACGTTTTTCAAACTAACACTACAACCGACTTTATTTAGGTATATAACAAATTTCGAATAAAGAGATTTCGTTTACTTGGATGACATATGTTTTCTAGTTATTTTGATTTAAAAACCAAACTGTTGAATCGATTTTGATGAAATTTCTATGGGACTGATTGGAAAGTATATCCTTTCACATAAAAAAATATTTCAACTCGGTTCATAAATGACGGATTTAAAACTAAAACTAAAAAGAAAACCGACTTCATTTAGGTATATTCATTTAGGATGTTTTTTCCAGTTATTTTGATTTAAGAACCAAACTTCTGAACCGATTTTGATGAAATTTCTTTATAAATTTCATAATAAAATAATTTAAAACCGGTTCATAAATGACGGAAATATGTGGTAACAAACATAAAAAAATGCAGCTGAATTGTGAATTTTACCGACATGTATTAACCGACTTCAAAAAAAGGATTTCTTTTATTGAACTCGGTTAATAAATGTCGGGCATATTTTACACGGCACCATCTAGCCTCACACTAACTATACCTTTTATATATATTGAAGAAGCACACAAATGTTTGTCCTATAAGACGCACCTAGCACCTATTGAGCTGTGATGGCACTCTAAATAACACAAAGAACCAAAGAATACATTCTTGCAAGGTAATAAATGTAGAGTACCTATGGGGTAATTCATATCACGGACATAAAGTTCAAAATGCAATGATTCACGACTACTCATATGGAACTAACTCTAGCCTGGCGTTTCACATTTTGTAAAATCTTTTTTGAAATGGCAAGAAGTTGTTCCGAACCCATGTTTTATGTAGAAGTACCTCAAGCATCCTTGCATATTCATACTAATCTTTATATACTCGTATATAAATATTCTGAGCGTGTGTTTGTAATTAAACTCCTCCTTGATCAAATTTTTTGTGTGCGTTCAAGTGGATTCGAATTGGTTTAAACGCGCAGATGAAGTTGCGAACGGGACAGCTAGTATTAAAAATATATAAATAAAAGTGGCTCTGTCTGTCTGTTTGTCATGTTTTCAGCCCTATGCGGCTAAAATGGATCTTGAAGTAATTTTGTAAGGAGAAAGACTGTTTTTGGGAAAGGACATGCCAGTAGCAGGCTAAGCTAGTAAATTAATATTTAGCATAATTTACTTAACGAAAATGTTCACAAGTATACGTTAAATCTTGCAAATTTCACAAGCTAACAAATAACTGACATGTATAAAACTAATTTGAGGAACATTTTCGCTAACGAATATTCGCAAACGTTCGCCAACCCTTACGAGCTCGGCTACCCGCAATGAATACTCGAGTTTTCCTCAACCGTGGGGTGGAAATAGCAATATGGGAATAAAATCCGGGATTTAATCTTCGCGCAAGTCGTCGTTTAATCTTGTAGCGGATATGGCACGGGTAAATAATAAATGGATTACGCAATTGCGGTGGATTGTATTGTAGGTATTTTTGACCGGACTGAGACATAAGCTTGTTTAACTTAGTAGTTTATACACTAATTGTTACCTCTAAGGCGATTATGGAACTCTAATTACAACCAATGTCTATCAGTAATGATAGAAATTACGCCGAAAACTGATAGACATTGATTGTAATTAGAGTTCCATAAGCGCCCTACTGTTTTATGGTTTTACCTGCCTAACATAGCATCAGAGATAACCAAGTTATCTTTCAGTTTGGATAAGGCCTACATATTTGAGCCTTTTGGAGTCGAGACCCTGGGCCCGAAAGAACAGGAGCCCACCGCGTTTTCAAAATGATTTCACGGCGTCTGGTAGATACATTGCGTGACCCAAGAGCTAGCTTGTTCAACGTGGCAATGCCACCAGTATCTTGGGAACGCTGCCCTCTGGCAGTGATCCGGATCAGTTGAGCTATCTATAGATCGTTTTAAACGGTCCTTAGATAGCTCAACTGATTCACGTGTATTTTATATAATTGTATATTATTCTGTACATTTCTGATATAACATCTTTCAGTAAAATATATTTTAGAATCGGTTCAGTAATTTCAAAGATATAGATAAGGATACACTAGGGGTAGAAACTCGTCAGTTGGTGGTGGTATGTATTTAATAAATAATAGTTTAATATAACTAAAAAACACGCTTTATATAGAAAACCAAACTAAAAAATAGAAAATAAATTTTAATAAAAAATGTAAGTAAGAAAAAAATGTTTTATTTAAAAAAAAGCGTGACTAAAAACAAATTATAAAAAACTTTTTAGTTTTAGGATAATCGGTTATTTGCTTTTTTTTTATTCGAATTATTGCTTTGTCATCGGTCTTTGACAGGTGTGAAAAATTTGAATGAAATCTGGCCGTTTAAAGTGGGTGAAAATCGCGTCCTAAGGAATCGGTTACAAACATACATACAAGTGAAGCTAATATAAAGCGTTATTATAAATACTTACGGGTATTTATCGCGTTTATTTACCTATTTTTCCCGACGTTTCGACAGGTTTACACTCTGTCGTGGTCACGGGATGACTGGAGTACTGAAGCTACCGCCTCTGCGAAGCGGGGGCAGCATTTTTTGCAACTACCCTCACTTAAAATAGGTAAATAAACGCGATAAATACCCGTAAGTATTTATAATAATGTGTTCTGATCGCGTAAGTTTAAAAAACTTTAATATAAAGCGTATAAAAATATCAGTCATTTGGTCACCACCAAGCTGTGCTTTAGTTTGAGGCTAGCAGAAATCGTGAATAGATTAAATAACGATGGAATATTTTATGCTCGATGCTCATAAAATTGTACCTAATAAAATAACAAAATTTATTAAATAAGAATCATTTTTGACTAAAAATCTAATGAGCAATGTTAATAAGTTCATTCATCCCTCGCCCTAGAATAGGGTAAAGTAGTTTAATAAGGGCGCTACAGCCTCATTATTTGGACAAGCTATTAAGAATTCTTGAGTCGCATTTACGTCAGAAGAGACAAGTATCCCAACTCAGACATTAAGCCACCTACCAGTAAGTAATACATATCCGTTTGGATTCTATTTTTTATATTATTTCAGTTTGCAACTCATTATTAAAAAAAAAAATGATTGTCTGTAAAGCCGATTTACTACGAAACAGCTCTTGTCAAGAGTAAACAAGCCTTTGTTCCTTTGTAGCCTTTCTCTGTTTATAGTGTCTGTATATATATTTTGTGTACAATAAATATTATTAGAATATCTAATTTTCACTCAAAACGGTATGTTTGCCTTGATATGATTTTTTCTGTTTCCCGATATTTCGGCATCGTTGCATGCGCCATGATCACGAGATAAACTGAAGTCCTTGCGGGTAGATTTTATTGGCAGACAAATCGGTCTCAGTCCACAGTCTTTTACTGCGAATATCATCCGTACCACTGGATTCACTGTTACTAACAACACAGTTGTTACAGAGCCATGTTCAAAATCATGATAGTTTCAAAAGTTATAATAGAGTATCTGTTTGGAGCTCAGACATTGTACATACATACGAGTACATAAGCCGGGAAAGCGCCCGCTATTTGATTTGAACAATAAGCACGCGCGGTGGTAGAGTTGGCCGTCAGATGGTACCAACCCATTTTCCGAGAGATTGATACTGTCAGCCAACAGTGTGTGCGTGTGTGTGTAACAAGAAAGAGAGGAAAATAGAGAAGGCGAAATCATAAGCTGTGCTCTTTGTGGCGCTGTGTATAAAGTGTGCTGTTATGTAAACTAAATCATGATTATTTATGTTGCTTATTACCAAGGTGAGATGTCAGATGTTACACATCTTATGTGACTACCGAAAGGCTCACGCGTTATATTGTCTGTTGGTCATACATGAGTTATTTATTTTCTTGTACAATAAATACTAAAAACATAAAATACCGACCCGGAATGCTGGTTTCTATTTGAGCCAGCGAATTAGCATTGCCATACAACGTGGCAATGCTGCCAGTGTTTTAGGTACGCATCCATCTGGTGACGATTGGGACCGATTGGATTATTTATGTTTTTTTTTCACAGTATTTGGCCCCAAAGTAAGCAAAGCTTGTGTTATGGGTACTACATGACTGATATACTACGTATATACTTTTTTTTTAAATACACACATTATTATATATAGCACAACAACATATTATACATACAAACCCAGACCGGAGATATATACTTGCAGATCATACAAACATTTGTCTCGCGGCTGGAATCGAACCCAATAAATATAAATCGAATATAGTTATGGTCTTACATTATAATAATAGCTAAAATTATAATATAATATGTAGTCTATTTCATTTTTTTTATTATCTTTTTTATATAAACTACAGTAATGAATAATCAAAAGCAAAACCTACAGCTAATTCAATACTAAAGCTACTTATAGTTTTTTTCATAGTCAAAACGCCCACGTATGCAAAGACAATACTCAATTACATAGACGCCTACTGTTACGTGTTTGGAAATTAATGAACTTTTGTATGAACGTAAAGTTTGTATGGAAGCTCATTTATCACTCAATCCAAAATGCATTAGGAAGTTGCTTATTGCATTTACAATTAAGATTAGGAACGTGTCAGTGGTAATATTCGAATATATATGCTAAGTTTAATGTCAGTTTAACAATCGCTTACGTGTCAGTGTGGTGTTGGTGTAAATGAGGATTTAGAATGGCGCCAATGACTCATACGTTTGTTGATTAATATATCTTGTTGAAGTCTGATAATATTTAATTATGTTTATTTTATACTAACAAAATGATAAACAGTAAGTTGACTATCACATACAATATATTATACGTGTAGGTATATAAATGTAAACACAAAACAATCGAACGAACCATGAACTCGAGCGGCAACGAGCGGACCGCGGATCAAATTCACCCTGATAAAGATTCTCTAGATGAATCGAAACAGTGTCGGTGCCTCCATCGACAAAAAAATACATGAATAAAACCCGTGTTTATCTAAATGTACAAAATAATTCTGTTACTAGTGTATGTACGCCCGTGCCCGTGCTTTGGATATAATAATCCAAATAGTAAATAATAATGCCGGACATTTCATACAACATCATCTGGCCCTAAAGTAAGCAGAGCTTGGATGGTAGGTAAGACTTAGCACGCACTAGTGAATCAAACCGCGCGGTTTAAACCGTACAATTCTGAAGTTATTTCCAACGCGGGTTTTTATTAATGCATGCGTCTAGGTCAGATTACAATTTTTATAGAATAACGCGTAAAAATTTGCCACAGTGCGCGCTAGACCTATGCTGTCAACATTTCTAAATTTGTTATGCTATGACGGGAGTCTTAGGCGGCCTATTATCTCCGATACCAGAGTTCACCACTGACGATAGTAGTAACTAAAACCCGTAGTTCAAAACACTTTCTAATAAACGATTCTCAACTTGAAAACTGCCTAAACACTGGTTAAGATTTGTCTTTTACTGTATTGTTTCTTCTTTTTTTCCTATAATTGCATCTGTGTTGTCGACAATTTTACCAGTGTCAAGTGATTGTTTGATAATAAAATATTGGTCGATGGTCATTTGTCAATTCTAAACGCCATCGCGGAATGGCCGTTTACAACTTACTCGGGATTATTATAAATATTTACGGGTATTTATCGCGTTTATTTACCTATTTATCCCGACGTTTCGACAGGTTTACACTCTGTCGTGGTCACGGAATGGATGATAAATATCCGTAAATATTTATAATAATGTGTTCTGAACTTTACTCGGGATTCCTCGTCGTTCAAATCACATTGCACCAGAATACTTTTAATTCAATTCTCCATTCTTGTGCTATGTAGTCTCAATTTGTACATTAAAATTTTGCTAAGAGTTCTGAACAAAACATGCAATAAAACGAGAAAATGGCATTATTTAAACGGTGATTAACTTTTGACAGAAGTTGAGAGATATGTAAAGTCTATTATATGTAAAGTCATTACTCTGATCAAAAACTGAGCATATATATTTGAGAGTTTTTCATTCAGAACTGTCATCAAATTTATAAAAAATTTTTATTCTGAAACGCGA
Organism: Lampropteryx suffumata; assembly: GCA_948098915.1. Taxonomy (NCBI): domain Eukaryota; kingdom Metazoa; phylum Arthropoda; class Insecta; order Lepidoptera; family Geometridae; genus Lampropteryx; species Lampropteryx suffumata. The sequence goes on along the minus strand of OX402557.1, from coordinate 12,712,651 downwards.
ACCTAGAAGCAATAAAATGAAGTAATAAGATTTATCTTCCTTCGATAAGTTTATGTGAGACTACATTTTAGAGTTTTAAAGCACGTGTAAAAAAGGAAAACAAAATTTAGGATCATATTACTAAAATCCATTAGAGCAAGCAATAAAAATAGACCTGGGGACGTGTGACGTGTAAACCCAATGCAGTCGAAATAAAACGCAGATAAAATTTCCAACATTGATTGCACCGATAAACTTGAACAAAAAGTTTGGTTTTAGATAAAATCTAATCTAAAATGTTTTCTTTAGTAGTTATACCAATCAATTAATGAAATAACACACACCCTTATTTATTTGCTTTATATATGTATGAATCTACCTAAAGTTGTAAATGGAACAATGTTTAAAATTTAATTTCAGAGGAGGAAATATACGATTTTTCGTTGATGTCTGTAACAGTTTTATACTTCAGCAGAGGTCATAGTTTTCAGACCATTTTATGTACCATTATTATTTGTTCCAATAAAGATATTTTAATTTGAATTTTATATTATATACTAGAGGTCGCGTGGTCCCGCGAGCTGTATACAGCTCGCGGGTTTAACCCCTACAAACCCCTACAACCCCTAAAAATCCCTACAACCCCTAAAAACCCCTACAACCGCTAAAAACCCCTACAAACCCCTACAACCCCTAAAAACCCCTACAACCCCTAAAAACCCCTACAAACCCCTACAACCCCTAAAAAACCCCTAAAAACCCCAACAACCCCTAAAAACCCCTACAACACCTAAAAACCCCTACAACCCCTAAAAACCCCTACAACCCCTAAAAACACCTACAAACCCCTACAACCCCTAAAAACCCCTACAAACCCCTACAACCCCTAAAAACCCCTACAACCCCTACAACCCCTAAAAACCCCTACAAACCCCTACAACCCCTAATAACCCCTAAAAACCCCAACAACCCCTAAAAACCCCTACAACCCCTAAAAAATCCTACAAATCCCTACAACCCCTAAAAACCCCTACAACCCCTAAAAACCCCTACAACCCCTTAAAACCCCTACAAACACCTACAACCCCTAAAAACCCCTAAAAACCCCAACAACCCATACAAACCCCTACAACCCCTAAAAATCCCTACAACCCCTAAAAACCCCTACAACCCCTAAAAAATCCTACAAACCCCTACAACCCCTAAAAACCCCAACAACCCCTACAACCCCTAAAAATCCCTACAACCCCTAAAAACCCCTACAACCCCTAAAAATCTTACAAATCCCTACAACCCCTAAAAACCCCTACAACCCCTTAAAACCCCTACAAACCCCTAAAAACCCCTACAACCCCTTAAAACCCCGACACAAACCCCTACAACCCCTAAAAACCCCAACAACCCCTAAAAACCCCTACAACCCCTAAAAATCCTACAAACCTCTACAACCCCTAAAAACCCCTACAACCCCTACAACCCCTAAAAATCCCTACAAACCCCTAAAACCCCTAAAAACCCCTACAACCAATAAAAAATCCTACAAACCCCTACAACCCCTAAAAACCCCTACAACCCCTAAAAACCCCTACAAACCCTAAAAACCCCTACAACCCCTAAAAACCCCTACAACCCCAAAAATTTCTACAACCCCTAATAACCCCTACAAACCCCTACAACCCCTAAAAACCCCTACAACCCCTAAAAACCCCTACAAACCCCTACAACCCCTACAACCCCTAAAAACCCCTAGAACCCCTACAACCCCTAAAAACCCCTACAACCCCTACAACCCCTAAAAACCCCTACAACCCCTAAAAACCCCTACAAACCCCTACAACCCCTAAAAACCCCTACAACCCCTAAAAACCCCTACAACCCCTACAAACCCCTAAAAACCCCTACAACACCTAAAAACCTCTACAACCCCTAAAAACCCCTAAAAACCCCTACAACCCCTAAAAACCCCTACAACCCCTACAACCCCTACAACCCCTAAAAACCCTAACAACCCCTAAAAACCCCTACAAACCCCTACAACCCCTAAAAACCCCTACAACCCCTAAAAACCCCTACAACTCCTACAAACCCCTAAAAACCCCTACATCACCTAAAAACCTCTACAACCCCTAAAAACCCCTACAACCCCTAAAACCCCTACAAACCCCTACAACCCCTAAAAACCCCTACAACCCCTAAAAATTCCTACAACCCCTAAAAACCCCTACAAACCCCTACAACCCCTAAAACCCCTACAACCCCTAAAAACCCTTACAAACCCCTACAACCCCTACAACCCCTAAAAACCCCTACAACCCCTAAAAACTCCTACAAACCCCTACAACCCCTAAAAACCCCTACAAACCCCTACAACCCCTAAAAACCCCTACAACCAAAACCCCTACAAACCCCTACAACCCCTAAAAATCCCTACAAACCCCTACAACCCCTAAAAACCCCTACAACCAAAACCCCTACAAACCCCTACAACCCCTAAAAATCCCTACAACCCCTAAAAACCCCTACAACCCCTAAAAACCCCTACAACCCCTAAAACCCCTAAAAACCTCTACAACCCCTAAAAACCCCTAAAAACCCCTACAACCCCTAAAAACCCCTACAAACCCCTACAACCCCTAAAAACCCCTACAACCCCTACAAACCCCTAAAAACCCCTACAACACCTAAAAACCTCTACAACCCCTAAAAACCCCTAAAAACCCCTACAACCCCTAAAAACCCCTACAAACCCCTACAACCCCTAAAAACCCCTACAAACCCCTACAACCCCTAAAAACCCCTACAACCCCTAAAAATTCCTACAACCCCTAAAAACCCCTACAAACCCCTACAACCCCTAAAACCCCTACAACCCCTAAAAACCCCTACAAACCCCTACAACCCCTACAACCCCTAAAAACCCCTAAAAACCTCTACAACCCCTAAAAACCCCTACAACCCCTACAAATCCCTACAACCCCTACAACCCCTAAAAACCCCTACAAACCCCTACAACCCCTAAAAACCCCTACAACCCCTAAAAACTCCTACAAACCCCTACAACCCCTAAAAACCCCTACAAACCCCTACAACCCCTAAAAACCCCTACAACCAAAACCCCTACAAACCCCTACAACCCCTAAAAATCCCTACAACCCCTAAAAACCCCTACAACCCCTAAAAACCCCTACAACCCCTAAAAACCCCTACAAACCCCTACAACCCCTAAAAACCCTTAGAACCCCTTAAAACCCCTACAAACCCCTACAACCCCTAAAAACCCCTACAAACCCCTACAAACCCTTAAAATCCCTACAACCCCTAAAAACCCCTACAACCCCTAAAAATCCCTTCAAACCCCTAAAAACCCCTAAAAACCCCTACAAACCCCTACAACCCCTAAAAACCCCTACAACCCCTAAAAAATCCCTACAACCCCTAAAAACCCCTACAACCCCTAAAAACCCCTACAAACCCCTACAACCCTTAAAAACCCCTACAACCCCTATAAACCCCTACAACCCCTACAAACCCATAAAAACCCCTACAACACCTAAAAACCTCTACAACCCCTAAAAACCCCATCAAAAATCCCGAAAAATCGAGGGGGGTTCAGTTTAAAAAAACTTTTATATTTCTTGAAGCACCATCTATACAAATCCCCAAAAAAAACACTAAAATTCCTTACAATCCAAGGTAAAGTTTGCTATGTCTATCTAGCACCGTTTAGAAGTTATGTGGGTTCAAAGTTTTTTATTTCTGAATCGGATAATAAAGATGGTCTTGAGCGACATTTGTTCGAGAACTTACCTTCTCCGACTTGTAGTTTCCGAGATAATGTGGGGGGAGTCAAAAAGGGGGGCAAAGAGGGGGTGTCACACACTTTTTTTCAACTCTTCCGAGCATCCTCTATACGACCCCACTAAAGTTTTTTTTCCAACATGACGCCTTCTGGGTAAACCTTAAAGGGGGGTGAGAAAAATGGTGGGAAGGGGGAGGAGTTTTAAATTGTTTCTTAGTCTTAGGAGCATCCTCTATACGATCATAATAAAATTTCAATTCCAACATGACGCCTTCTGGGTACACCTTAAAAGAGGGGGAGCAAATTGGAGGAAGGGGGGGAGTTTTAAAATCGTTTCTGAATCCTTCAAGCATCCTATATACGATCCCACTAAAATTTAAATTCCAACAAACGCTTTTCGGGTATACCTTAAAGGGGAGTGAGAAAAAGGGGGGTGGGGGGAGTTTAAAAATTGTTTTTTAATCCTTGGAACATCCTCTTTAAGATTCTCAAAAATTTTAATTCCATCATGACGCCTTCCGGGTACACCTTAAAAGGGGGGGAGAAAATGGGGGAGGGGGGGAGTTTAATTTTTTTTTTGTATTTCTTAAAGCACCATGTATACAAATCCTCAAAAAAAACACTAAAATTCCTTACAACCCAACGTAAAGTTTGCTATGTCTCTCTAGCACCGTTTAGAAGTTATGGCAGTTTAAAGTTTTTTATTTCTTAATCGGATAATGAAGTAGTTCTTGAGCAACATTTGATAGAGCACCATCCCTCTTCGACTTGTAGTTTCCGAGATAAGTGGAGAGAGAGAGAGAGGGGGCAGAGGAGGCAAGGACGGGGGGTCGGGTAACACATTTTTTTTCAACTCTACGAAGCATCCTCTATACGATCCCACCGAAGTGTACAACCCTACATGATGCCATCAAGTCTGCGAGATTTTGTATGGGAGTGCACATTTTTGTATGGGACAATATATTTTTGTATGGCGGCCATCTTTTTTTTTATAGATTCGGATATTGAAAAGGGTCTTGAGCAACATTAGTTTGAGCACCAACCCTCTCCGACTGTAGTTTCCGAGATAATGTGGGGGGTCAAAAGGGGGGGCAAAGAGGGAAGGTCACACAACTTTTTTCAACTTTTCCGAGCATCCTCTATACGATCCCACTAAAATTCAAATTCCAACTTGACGCCTTCTGGGTATACCTTGAAGGGGGGTGAGAAAAATGGGGGGAGAGGGGGGAGTTTTAAAATCGTTTCTGAATCCTTGGAGCATCCTCTATACGATCCCAATAAAATTTCAATTCCAACATGACGCCTTTTGGGTATACCTTAAAAGGGGGTTAAAAAATGGGGGAACGGGGGGGTTAAATAAAATTTTTGTATTTCTTAAAGCACCATCTATACAAATCCTTAAAAAAAAACACTAAAATTCCTTGCAACCCAAGGTAAAGTTTGCTATGTCTATCTAGCACCGTTTAGAAGTTATGAGGCTTTAAAGTTTTTTTTTTCTGAATTGGATAAAGAAGAGGGTCTTGAGCAACATTTGTTCCAGCACCATCCCTCTCAGACTTGTAGTTTCCGAGATAATGAGAGAGGGGGGAAAAGGGGGCAAGGACGGGGGTGGGTAAAACATATTTTTTCAACTCTACGAAGCGTCCTCTAAACGATTCCACTAAAATTTCAATTCCTATTCAATTAATGATGCCTTCTGGGTATACCTAAAGAGGGAGGGGAGAAATGGGGGGAGGGGGGAGTTTAAAATAACTTTTGTATGTCTTGAAGCACCATATACAGATCCTTATACAAATCTCAAAAAAAAACACTAAAATTCCTTCCAACCCAAGGTCAAGTTTGCTATCTAGCACCGTTTAGAAGTTATGAGGGTTTAAAGATTTTTATTTCTGAATCTGATAATGAAGAGGGTCTTGAGCAACATTTGTTCGAGCACCATCCCTCTCAGACTTGTAGTTTCCGAGATAATGAGAGTGGGGGGAAAAGGGGGCAAGGACGGGGGTGGGTAAGACACATTTTTTCTACTCTACGAAGCATCCTCTACGAACGATCCGACCAAAACGATTCCACTAAGATTTAAATTCCAACATGATGCCTTCTGGGTATACTTAAAAAAGGGGGGTGGGGGGGAAATGGGGAAAAGGGTGCATTTTAAAAAAACTTTTGTACATTTTGAAGCACATGTACAAATCCTTATACAAATCCTCAAAAAAAAACACTAAAATTCCTTACAACCCAAGGTCAAGTTTGCTATGTCTATCTAGCACCGTTTAGAAGTTTGAGGCTTTAAAGTTTTTTTTTTCTGAATTGGATAAAGAAGAGGGTCTTGAGCAACATTTTTACCAGCACCATCCCTCTCAGACTTGTAGTTTCCGATATATTAAGAGAGTTTACAAAGAAGATGCAGGTGCTTTAAGATTTTGTATGGGAATGTACTTTTTTGTATGGGACAAAATTTTTTTTGTATGGCAGCCATCTTTTTTTTTATAAATTCGGATATTGAAAAGGATCTTGAGCAACATTAGTTTGAGCACCAACCCTCTACGACTTGTAGTTTCTGAGATAATGTGTGGGGGGGGTCAGTTGGGGGGGGAAAAGGGGTACTTTCGGATTTTTCCCCCAGTCACCAAAACCCCCTCTATAGCTTTCTATAAAAAAAAACACACCTCCCCATTCACCATCTGGGAGAACAATTATGTCAATCAGTCAATCAATCAGTGGTAATTAAGCTATATATAGTATAACTAGAGGTTGCGTGGTGCGCGAGCTGTATACAGCTCGCGGGTTTAACCCCTGAAAACCCCTACAACCCCTAAAAATCCCTACAACCCCTAAAAACCCCTACAAACCCTAAAAACCCCTACAACCCCTAAAAACCCCTACAAACCCCTACAACCCCTAAAAACCCCTAAAAACCCCAACAACTCCTAAAAACCCCCTACAACCTCTAAAAATCCCTACAAACCCCTACAACCCCTTAAAACCCCTACAACCCCTAAAAATCCCTACAACCCCTAAAAACCCCTAAAAAATCCTACAAATCCCTACAACCCCTAAAAACCCCTACAATCCCTTAAAACCCCTACAACCCCTAAAAACCCCTAAAAACCCCTACAACCCCTAAAAACCCCTAAAACCCCTAAAAATCCCTACAACCCGTAAAAACCCCTACAATCCCTAAAAATCCCTACAACCCCTTAAAACCCCTACAACCCCTAAAAAATCTAACAAACCCCTACAACCCCTAAAAACCCCTACAGCCAATAAAACATCCTACAAACCCCTACAACCCCTAAAAATCCCTACAACCCCTAAAAAACCCTACAACCCTTAAAAACCCCTACATCCCCTAAAAATCCCTACAACCCCTAAAAACCCCTACAAACCCCTACGACCCCTAAAAACCCCTACAACCCCTAAAAACCCCTACAAACCCCTACAACCCCTAAAAATCCCTACAACCCCTAAAAACCTCTAAAACCCCTAAAAATCCCCACAGCCCCTAAAAACCCCTATAACCCCTAAAAACCCCTACAACCCCTACAACCCCTAAAAACCCCTACAAACCCCTACAACCCCTAAAAAGCCCTACAACCCCTAAAAACCCCTACAACCCCTAAAAACCCCTACAAACCACTACAACCCCTAAAAACCCCAAAAAACCCCAAAAAACCCCAACAACCCCTAAAAACCCCTACAAACCCCTACAACCCCTAAAAACCCCTACAACCCCTAAAAACCCCTACAAACCCCTACAACCCCTAGAAACCCCTAAAAACCCCAACAACCCCTAAAAACCCCTACAACCCCTAAAAACCCCTTCAAACCCCTACAACCCCTAAAAATCCTACAAACCCCTACAACCCCTAAAAACCCCTACAACCCCTAAAAACCCCTACAACCCCTAAAACCCCTACAAACCCCTACAACCCCTAAAAACCCCTACAACCCCTACTAATCCCTACAACCCCTAACAACCCCTAAAACCCCTAAAAAATCCTACAAATCCCTACAACCCCTAAAAACCCTTACAACCCCTAAAAACCCCTACAACCCCTAAAAAATCCTACAAACCCCTACAACCCCTAAAAACCCCTAAAACCCCTACAAACCCCTACAACACCTAAAAACCCCTACAACCCCTTAAAATCCCTACAACCCCTAAAAACCCCTACGAACCCCTACAACCCCTAAAAACTCCTACAACCCCTAAAAAATCCTACAAACCCCTACAACCCCTAAAAACCCCTACAACCCCTAAAAATCCCTACAACCCCTAAAAACCCCTACAACCCTTAAAAAATCCTACAAACCCCTACAACCCCTAAAAACCCCTACAACCCCTAAAAATCCCTACAACCCCAAAAAAACCCCTAAAAACCCCTACAACCCCTAAAAACCCCTACTACCCCTATAAATCCTTACAACCCCTAAAAACCCCTACAACCCCTAAAAAAAACTACAAATCCCTACAACCCCTAAAAAACCCTACAACCCCTAAAAACCCCTACAACCCCTAATAAATCCTAAAAATCCCTACAACCCCTACAAACCCCAAAAACCCCTACAAACCCCTACAAACCCCTACAACCCCTAAAAACCCCTAAAAACCCCTACAACCCCTAAAAACCCTTACAACCCTTAAAATCCCTACAACCCCTAAAAACCCCTACAACCCCTAAAAAATCCTACAAATCCCTACAACCCCTAAAAATCCCTACAACCCCTAACAACCCCTAAAACCCCTAAAAAATCCTACAAATCCCTACAACCCCTAAAAACCCTTACAACCCCTAAAAACCCCTACAACCCCTAAAAAATCCTACAAACCCCTACAACCCCTAAAAACCCCTAAAACCCCTACAAACCCCTACAACACCTAAAAACCCCTACAACCCCTTAAAATCCCTACAACCCCTAAAAACCCCTACGAACCCCTACAACCCCTAAAAACTCCTACAACCCCTAAAAAATCCTACAAACCCCTACAACCCCTAAAAACCCCTACAACCCCTAAAAATCCCTACAACCCCTAAAAACCCCTACAACCCTTAAAAAATCCTACAAACCCCTACAACCCCTAAAAACCCCTACAACCCCTAAAAATCCCTACAACCCCTAAAAACCAATACAACCCCTAAAAAATCCTACAAATCCCTAAAAACCCCTACAACCCCTAAAAACCCCTACAAACCCCTAAAAACCCCTAACCCCTAAAAACCCCTACAAACCCCTACAACCCCTAAAAACCCCTAAAAACCCCAACAACCCCTAAAAACCCCTAAAAACCCCAACAACCCCTAAAAACCCCTACATACCCTAAAAAATCCTACAAACCCCTACAACCCCTAAAAACCCCTACAACCCCTAAAAAATCCTACAAACCCCTACAACCCCTAAAAACCCCTACAACCCCTAAAAATCCCTACAACTCCTAAAAACCCCAACAACCCCTAATAACCCCTACAACCCCTAAAAAATCCTACAAACCCCTAAAACCCCTAAAAACCCCTACAACCCCTAAAAATCCCTACGACCCCTAAAAACCCCTACAACCCCTAAAAAATCCTACAAACCCCTACAACCCCTAAAAACCCCTACAACCCCTAAAAATCCCTACAACCCCTACAAACCCCTACAACCAATAAAAAATCCCTACAACCCCTAAAAACCCCTACGACCCCTAAAAACCCCTACAACCCCTAAAAACCCCTAAAAACCCCTAAAAACCCCTACAACCAATAAAAATCCTACAAACCCCTACAACCCCTAAAAACCCCTACAACCCCTAAAAACCCCTACAACCCCTACAAACTCCTACAACCCCTAAAAATCCCTACAACCCCTAAAAACCCCTACGACCCCTAAAAACCCCTACAACCCCTAAAAATCCCTTCAACCCCTAAAAACCCCTACGACCCCTAAAAACCCCTACAACCCCTAAAAACCCCTAAAAACCCCTAAAAACCCCTACAACCAATAAAAATCCTACAAACCCCTACAACCCCTAAAAACCCCAACAACCCCTAAAAACCCCTACAACCCCTACAAACCCCTACAACCCCTAAAAATCCCTACATCCCCTAAAAACCCCTACGACCCCTAAAAACCCCTACAACCCCTAAAACCCCTAAAAACCCCTACAACCAATAAAAAATCCTACAAACCCCTACAACCCCTAAAAGCCCCTACAACCCCTAAAAACCCCTACAAATCCCTAAAAACCCCTAAAATCCCTAAAACCCCTACAACCCCTAAAAACCCCTATGGGGGAATAGGGGGAGGGTGCAGTTTAGAAAACCTTTGTACATTTTGAAGTACCATATACAAATCTTTATACAAAAAAAAAACACTAAAATTCCTTACAACCCAAGGTCAAGTTTGCTGTCTATCTAGCACCGTTTAGAAGTTATAAGGGGTTAAAGTTTTTTATTTTTGAATCGGATAATTAAGAGGGTCTTGAGCAACATTTGTTTTAGCACCATCCCTTTCAGACTTGTAGTTTCCGAGATAATGAGAGAGGGGGGAAAAGGGGGCAGGGACGGGGGTGGGTAAAACATTATTTTTCTAATCTACGAAGCATCCTCTATACGATCCCACCAAAATGTAGTACCCAACATGATGCCATCTTGGTCTGCCTAAGTATTTACAAAGAAGATACAGGTGTTTTAAGATTTTGTATGGGAGTGCACTTATTTGTATGAGACAATATTTTTTTTGTATGGCGGCCATCTTTTTTTTTATAGATTCGGATATTGAAAAGGGTCTTGAGCAATATTACTTAAAGCACCAACCCTCTCCGACTTGTAGTTTCCGAGATAATGTGGGGGGGGGGTCAAAAAGGGGGGCAAAGAGGGGAGGTCACACAACTTTTTTCAACTCTTCCAAGCATCCTCTATACGATCCCACTAAAATTTGAATTCCTACTTGACGCCTTGTGGGTATATCTTGAAGGGGGGTGAGAAAAATGGGGGGAGAGGGGAGAGTTTTCAAATCGTTTCTGAATCCTTGGAGCATCCTCTATACGATCCTAATAAAATTTCAATTCCAACATGACGCATTTTGGGTATACCTTTAAGGGGGGGTAAAAAATGGGGGAAGAGGGGGGGTTAAAAAATGTTTGTATTTATTAAAGCACCATCTATACAAATCCCTAAAAAAACACTTAAATTCCTTACAACCCAAGGTCAAGTTTGCTATGTCTATCTTGCACCGTTTAGAAGTTATGAGGATTTAAAGTTTTTTTTTTTCTGAATCGGATAAAAAAGAGGGTCTTGAGCAATATTTGTTTGAGCACCATCCCTCTCAGACTTGTAGTTTCCGAGATATTAAGAGAGTTTACAAAGAAGATGCAGGTACTTTAACATTTTGTATGGGCATGCACTTTTTTGTATGGGACAAAATTTTTTTTGTATGGCGGCCATCTTTTTTTTTATGGATTCGGATATTGAAAAGGATCTTGAGCAACATTAGTTTGAGCACCAACCCTCTACGACTTGTAGTTTCTGAGATAATGTGTGGGGGGGTAAGTTGGGGGGGGAAAAGGGGTACTTTCGGATTTTTCCCCCAGTCACCAAAACCCCCTCTACAGCTTTCCATAAAAAAAAACACACCTCCCCATCCACCATCTGGGAGAACAATGATGTCAATCAGTCAGTCAGTGGTAATTAAGCTATATATAGTATAATATATGTAGTTTAATTTTATACATTGAAGTTTACTTATTATTCTGTACAATACTGTAATTAAATCCTAATTTTAGAATAACATAACTGTAAGAGAGTAACTCACCATCTTCTTCTTCTTTGTTTATGGCATGTGACATAATAATGCCAATTCTGCCAGTGTCAAGTGCTTATGTTTGTTTGTTTGTTTGTTTATAGTCAATTTTTTTGTTAAGGTCTTAGTCGATGGTCAATTGTCAATTCTAGACGTCACGCGGAATGGCCGTAAAGAATTTTCTTGGGATTCCTCGTCGTTCAAATCACATTGCACCACCAATCACAATACACACTTAAGTCAACTGTACAATTGTACATACCCGTCCTGTAGTCACAAATTATATTCTTAATGTTTATTTTAGTATATATAATTATGTTATTGTATTTATTTATACATGTAATTGTATGTCAATAGTGTTAGCAGACATTCGTGATTCCACTTTAGGCTCTTAGTTCTAACGAAAAATCAGTGTCAGTGTATTACGGCAATTGTGTTGCCGTAATACATCTAACGTAGAGTTTTTGTTTTAAATAAATAATGCCTGACATTTCACACAGCACTAGTAAATAAAGATAGCTTACGTAATGGGTAAAACAGACAGATTTTTTGACTTTGACTCACTGCACCACCGAGGTTGTCAGTTGGACGCCAATTTGCGCCTATACACATTTCGGTAGTACCTACTTTTATTATTATGTTAGGTAATATTGCTATTATTCATAATATTTTTTTTTGTTTATAAATATTTTCCTGTATCCAGAGATGACTTTCTCATCTGCCTTTGTAATTATGCAATTTTGTTAACTCTACACTTTCACTGACAAAAATAAATTAATTTTCTTTATTAGATATGTAGGTTAATTGGTAGATATAATATTACGACGTCTGTGGCGCAGCGGACTAACTTTTGGCTTAGACGCAGAAGGTTGCGGGTTCGATTCCCGCCGCGAGTCCAATGTTTGTATGATCTGCAAGTATTTGTCTCGGGTCTGGGTGTTTCTATGTATAATATGTAATGTATTTACAATAAAAAAAAGTATAAAAGTAGTATATCAGTCATGTGGTACCCATAACACAAGCTTTGCTTAATTTAGGACCAGATGATGCTGTGTGTAATGTCCGGCATAATTATTATTATTATTATATTAGATCACCTCTTTGAGGTGATTAAGACTTTAAATATATTAAACTTGATTTATCTTAAATGTTATCTACACAACATAATTAAATTACCATTGTACGAAAATAAAGATAAGATAAGATAATAAAATAAATGGATACCAATGCAGTAACCCTTAAATCGGTATACTTAGAAACATACTCGTGAAATCGCATCACAGAATGCTTTCGAACACACTGGCCTTATTCGGAAACCAGCTAAGAGTATGTTTTTTTCAAACAGCATCTTCTAGCCCCAAATTAAGCAAAGCTCATGTTATGTATGCCGCATGACTTATACACTACTTACGCACTTTTAGTTTTTTTAAATATATTACATAGAAACACCCAGACCCGAGACAAATACTTGCAATTCATACAAACGTTTATCCCGCGGCGGGAACCGAACCCTTTTGCATCTTAGCGGGACCATGGCCCACAGCGCCACAGAGGTCTTGTGAACCAAACGTAATTATAATATATACATTAATTTGACTGTACTGTGAAAAAGTTATTTTTTGATGAATTGGCTTCAAAGTGGCCATTGACTGGCCTGTCAGTTATGTTGGTAGTAGCTCTGCCTTCTGCGCTGTAGGTTGAGGGTTTGATTCCCTCCCAGGATTTTCATTTGTGTGAAGAACATAAGCATAAGTATGTATTTAAAGATATATAAGTATTCTATCAGTCATTTCAGTGATTTGAGAGTTTGGACCATTAACACATCAATATTATGACGACCTCTGTGGCGCAATGGGCCAAAACCCGCTTGAGACACAAAAGGTTGCGGGTTCGATTCCCGCCCCAGGAAAAAAGTTTGTATGAACTGCAAGTATTTGTCTCGAGTCTAGGTGCTTTTTTATACATTATATGCATGTATTAACAAAAACATAATTCAGGTTTTATAATCATAACACAAGCTCTCCTTCTTTCAGTCACATCGTTTCCATCAGCTTGAACGGTCGCTTCGTAGTGGCTATCTCAATGTTGACCTAGATTATTCGCGTGTGTAAAATGGCTAGTCCAAAAAGATCAGACACTATTGTGATTGACGCTGTTCTTGCATTTATACAATGCAAGCTGGATGTTATGGACCAGGTCAGTCTGACCCCAATCCTGACTTCCAGCTACACTGAAGCCCAGATCGCAGACACCAAAAAGGTACTACACGATACAGTGGCGACCACCATCCGCCTGATAACCAGGCAAAGGGGCCCTTCCCTTTGCCAAGTGGCAAAAAGGACATCAAGGATATCTTCAAGGTGTTCCTGGAGACCGATCCCGATGACGTCCCGACGTTTGTTTGTCAAGACCTCACCTCTCTTCCGCCGCTGACTTGGGACCACGTGGACGTTACGTGTGTCCTTAAACAGATAACACAGCTGAAGGCAGATGTCTCCAGCATCCAGGCGCAACTTCAACTTTCGGAGCAAACTGTATCCGAGTTAAAGCTCGAAATTATGGCATTGCGCAATGTAAATGCAGTGCCAGCTATTTCGTCGCAATCAGCGCAAAACGTATATATGCGACGCGGTGCAATCCGATGCTGGACTTCACCTTTCAGCAGTTATGAAGACGCGACGCTTTACACCGATACGCAGGTAAATGACCGACCGGTTTCGCTGACCTCGGCTCCCGGAATGTCAGCCCCGTAGTCTGCAATTTCTGCGCCCCCTCCTGCTCCTCGAGCCCCCCCGGCTCCCGCGCCGCCAGCTCGCCAGCAGAAGAAGAGTTACGCGCAGGTGTCCCGCCATCCTCAGCCGGCACGCCCGGCGCCCAGCGTCGAGACGCACCGAATGAGTCAGGCACGGCCGAAGAAGCCGATGAAGGCTTCACTATCGTGGAAAAGAAACGTCGACCGAAATTGTCCCGAAATCGGCGAAGTACCACTCCGCTATCTGCTGGGCTCACTCTGCAGACGGTGGAGCCTACCGTGTCGATTTATGTGTCTCGGTTAGACCCGACTACTACGGGGGAGTGTATTCTCCGGTACGTAGACGAGAGAGGCCGATGCCGGATCAGGGAGCCGCCCGCTGTACTTGTGCATGGCTTAAAGCGGTTAGAATCAAATAGAGAGACCAAATTCATGTCGCATGTGCTCCGGGTAGCTGCCAAGTACAAGGACGTATTTCTCGCACCCGACTTCTGGTCAGCAGGAGTTATCTACCGACGGTATAGGGAAGCACCGCTTACGAAGAAAGTGCCCTGACTTTTTGTGTAGTTCATAAGTTTATATGTATATATATGTTAGTCTATAATGTATTTATTTTCTATAGGGCCCATAGATATACATATAAACATATTGTATTGTTATTGTATTCCATACACTTAATTTTGTTGCCTGAAATAAAATGCACTAAATGTAAGAATGCACTTGTAGCAATAATGATTCAAAGCTTCTGGTCACGTGGTTCGACCGCATGGTTCGATCAATCGGACTACGTGAACTTTTTTTTCCAGCTGGATTGATTAAACGAACCATGTGTTCTTGAGACTCCTGATAGTTCAATCAATTGGAATATGTGAAACTTTTTTCAGGTTCGATAAATCGATCCTAGTCGAACCTTGTAAACTTACAATTACTTGAGCTAAAAACAACAACACAATGATAAGCATATTTCAAGCTTTATTTTACAAAAAAAATATTAGTATTTCTGACCCCACGGCCGCTATATTTTGTAGGTAAATTTATTTACCTTTTTGTAGTTCTTTACATCGAGCTATATTAGCTAGAACTATTTACCTACAAAAATTGACCCCTTCCAAGATAATCTTTCATCAATATTATTATTACAAATCCATAAACATGAACCACTTTTAAAACCTTTATTGTAATTGGTTACCAGTATATAATAGTACAACTCCGCGTATTCGATGGATATATATTCTTCTTGAGACATAATTATATTAAATACACATTGAATAGGTATCATACGATAAAGAAAAATATCTGATTAACTAGACATCTATTATTGACATTGAATTATTACTCTCTAAGGAGATTTGATAATCTATTGCATTGAGGTTGGTAGTCGAACTATGAGAACTTGGGATTCCTTTATGTTTCGATAGATCGAACCAGGTGAACTGGTCATTGTGGTTCGACTAGGGAGACGAACGACGTGGTCCTAAGGTTTAGTAGTTCGCCTGGTAAGATTCTAAAATCGAACTGTAAAAAAAAGTTTACGTAGTCCGATTGATCGAACCATGCGGTCGAACCACGTGGCCAGAAGCGATTCAAACGGATATTCACAAACTCCAGAATAAGCATCTTTACAAAATAATCGTAAGATATCTTTAGAATCAACACTCCACCGCCCACAAGTAAATGTCCAGACAAGACCAAAACACGTGATGGGCTCTAAATTAGCCACTTGGACTTTTACGGCGGTACTTTGACATGAATGTTGAAACCTACACAAGAGATGGTTAGACTGAATAGGTGTGATTGAGGCAACAATGATGTGTATTGTTAGAAGAAACGTGATTATGCTCTTTTTGGCAATGTCAATAAGATCGACAGTTTTAAGATCCGTACAGCTGAACAACGAATTACTGATTGGATTATTTTTGGTGTCTTGCAAACATTACGCTCTTATATAATTAACTAGCTGGTGCCCGCGACTTCGTCTTCGCAGGATTAGTACTTCGTGTAATTCTAACGGTTTTTGCAGCGCACGTCAGAATAGCTTGCAGGTGGTTTTTCTTACTTACTTGACACTTATCGTTATATTTTAGACAATTCACACAATATCTTTATAAATTATAGCCTATATGTTATTCTGGTGTATAAGCTATATTATTGTAAAGTTTCATAAAAATCCATTCAGTAGTTTTTGTGTGAAAGAGTAACAAACATACATACAAACTTTCGCGTTTATAATATTATATATAAGTAAGATTTTTCTTGAGCTTTTTCCAGTTTTATTAGTCATTTGGCTGTTTTTATTTAAATAGAGCTAGAATTATTGACTCGGGTGTGTTTCTTTGTGATTCGAGCAAAAATAATCCGTAGTTTTTTTATATGAAAGGCACCATTCGATATATAAAATAACAAATGACGAACGACAGGATACGAATTTATAACACTATAAGCAATATAAAGACTTGACACTGGCATAATTGATGACATCTCTATCGCAATGGGCTAAGGTCCGATTGAGACGCAGAAGGTTGCAGGTTCGATTCCCGCCGGGGGGCAAATGTTTGTATGGTCTGCAAGTATTTGTCTCGGGTCTGAGTGTTTCTATGTATAATATGTATGTATTTACTAAAAAAACGTATATAAGTAGTATAACAGTCATATGATACCCATAACACATGCTCTGTTTACTTTCAGGCCAGATGAAGCTGTGTGAAATGTCCCGGATTATTTATTATTTTTATTATGACACATCATGGAATTAACGAAAAAATACTGATTGTGTCACAAGAAATTATACAACGGATTTTTAACAACAAACAATAGTTTTCTGCCTAATTTTTGGTTCAACCAGAGATTATAAAGAAAAATAATATTTATTTACATAAACATGTGTAAATAGGACGATAATTATCATGTTTAGGTATGTCACAACATGTTTTACCGATTTCGGTGTGCAAACCGAGAGAATGGCATGCTAAAGTGTTAGCAACAAATCAAATGATCAAATCAAGTGCGAGTGTACTACTTTCAGGCACAGTGGTCTGAAAGTAGCACATGCTGAGAAAGAACCTTTTTGGCTACACTATAATGTTGCTTGGTTCGCAGGAAGGGCTTATTTTTATGTACAATATGTATGTATTTACAAAAAAGTATATAAGTAGTATATCAGTCATATGGTACCTATAACACAAGCTCTGCTTAACTTGGGGACAGATGATGCTTTGCAAAATGTTTGTGATTGTTTGTTTATTTACTTATTTTTTGTTTTATTCCGTTCTTCTATATATATGTATATTGTACGTGCCCGCCCCTTTGTTTTATGTGTGTGTGCAAAATAAACGATTAATTTTTCTTTCATTCTTTCTTTCTTTCTTAAATAATTTTAATATTATATCATGAAAATTATTATAATATCATCATTCAATTTATAGTAGTTTATTTTCATTGAAAATAAGTTTTGGTAGCTTTTATGAATTTTAGTATATTTTTACGTAACAATGCAGTCTTGGATCCAAATAAACACAGGTTATCTCCACGTCAGTTACGTGCCACATTGTCGGACATTAGAGGAAACAGGTGGAGATTGTTTTTCAAAAATAATGCTTCTTCAGTTATATTATAAAAGAAAAAATTAGTTTTAAATAAAATAAAAATATTTATAACCGATTTAAAAAATGTTTTACCAATAGAAAACTACATTATGAGCGAGTAGCAAAGCCAGTATTTTATTTTAAAAAAAGTTAGAGATACTTATATTATAATATTATTATAAATATTAACGGGTATATAACGCGTTTATTTACCTATTTTTCCCGACGTTTCGACAGGTTTACACTCTGTCGTGGTCACGGTGAAAACCATAAAATTACAATAATGTAACCCATGGTACCAAAAATTTGTCTATAAAAGTCATTATATCGCGTGCACTGCGAAAACTATTGATGATAAATAATCTATACCTATAAAAGAGCGTAACCTGACTGACCGATTCATCATCGTCGAGCCGAAACCGCTGAAGCTAGAAAGCTGAAATTTGGAAGGTAGCTTCCTTTTACAGCAAAATCACCCACAGGCAGGATTTTTTTTAAATTAAACACCTAAGAGGGTGAAAGGGGTGAAAACGAAGGTATGAAACTTTTGAATGCGTGGTGCAATTTGCTTGAAACTTGTTAAGAATAATTAAAATGCAATATAAATGGACACGTGTTTCTGAATCAAAATGACCTTAACAAATGGGTAAAATGGGTTATCAAAGTTTGTATGGGAACTTTTTAATAGGTGTTGTGATTTCTTAAAAACTTGGTTTGCCACGTGTTTCAGGATTTTTTTGAAAATAACTCTCATAAAGGAGTAAAATGGGGTGTAAATGTTTGTATTGAAACTTTTTAATGGGTAGGTGTGAAATCAAATTTGGCATGCAGATAAATTGCATCCTAGGGAAGAATTTAAGCTACAATTCCTTTAAAAAAAAATGCGTACGAAGTCGCGATCAACAGCTAGTGTACTATATGTTTATAGTACTTCTCATTACCCAGAAAAAAAAACGAAACTACATGTCTAACTATAACAGTTAAGCCACCGCTTTTGTTTAAATTTTTTAATCATAACACGAGTAGAATAGATAGATGTTGGCATTGGTATCATGATATTAATCCTTACCCACCTAAATAGTTTCAAAATCAAGGTTGATTATGTACATGTAAACTCCCTTTTAAATGATTCAAATCGGACGTTTTTATTTAGAAGTTACATACGACGGATAAATAAACGTGAGGAAAATACAAAAAAAAATTAAATCTAAAAAATTAAGCCTTGGATTTGAACTACAAGTATATTTCATTATAAAATTACAACTTTAAATTGCACCCGTGCGAAGCCAAGGCGTGTAGCTAGTTGTTCAATAATCTGATAAATTACTTACTTAATAATAATACTAAAATAATTATCAGGAAAATCATTTTATGAAGCTTTTACTGTAATTTTTGCTGATTAACACTATGGCATGCATAAGTTCAAATAAATACAAGTTTGTATGAGCGATAGTCTATTTGATGTAGAGTCTTGTTGTGCCTGATGGATCCCAAAGGCTCCAAATAATATCATTCTCATTTTGAAGACCGTATTCAGAATGTTTTTAGACGTAAGGTAATTTTAGGTAATGTGTTGAAAGATGTTAACTAGTGTCAAATACAAACTCAAATTCATATTCAAATATCTTGTTATTTAATTACAAGGATCACTTTGAAACGTCTCACTAATAGGTGAATTCTGGTGCCACTTTTTAGGGTTCCGTAACTCGAAAGTGAAAAACGGAACCCTTATAGGATCACTTTGTTGTCCGTCCGTCCGTCCGTCTGTCTGTCCGTCTGTCTGTCTGTCAAGACCCATTTCGTCCGTTCTCAGGAACGCGTGGAGATATCAAGCTGAAATTTATATCAAATACTCAAGTCTACTGTCCCTTAAGGCTTTGAAAAAATCTAATTTCTAAGCCAACGCAATCAAAAGATACAGCCATTAAATCAAAACCTACAGGGTACTCTCCGTGAACTCAGAATCTTTAAAATTGGTACGAAGCAACGTCTTATAGCACACATAAAGGAAAAATTGCGAAAACCGTAATTTTTTAGTTACATCATCCAACTATGACTCGATCGTCGTGATTTCGAACTCTTACTTACATACCGAGGTTTGAACGGAACCCTCGGTGCGCGAGTCCGACTCACACTTGGCCGGTTTTATTTGTATGACCCTTCCCTATCTAGCTTATCTACAAAAAACTAATACACGGACACAGTAGTTTATTCATTGCAAAATTGTCAGTTAACTGTCTGAGGGCAGAGCAACATGAGGCCATGCATTCTTACATAATTCTTACATTTTTAGATACAAACACCACACCTTGATTACGTACTGTCGGTATGCTTTGTTAATTATAATAAAAATCGTTATTGGCTATCGATTATAAGTTTAAGTTTTGTATATAATATATCTAAGATCTGTGGATTTTGTACTTATAATAAATAAATAATAAATCAATCAATAAGGTACCAAAACGCTTAGTTAAACAATCGTCGCTTTCTAGAGGATTAAAACTTTAGTCTTTTATTTTTACTTCCCGTCGACATGAAATGCCCCAAACATAAAACAGCTTTGCATACTTCAGCGACTAGTGTCAAAGTTCCCAAAGCAAGTGGGTCACGGCGTCTTTTCCTGAACTTGCGTGCTATAGTAAAATCGCCATAGATCTTCCCTTAACAACCATCTGTTTTGTAAATGGTACCGTTGTAGGTAGAAGTAGTCTAGCAACACGTTGGAAAAATGTAGCTATACACAATACAATACATTTTATTCGCGAAAACAGAGAAAGGTAACAAAGAGATCGTGATAATAACATAAGTAAGATACAACCATGTTCGGCAAACATACAGCGTGCGTAATTAATGTAAATAATATAAGTTTTATGTGTAAATTAAATGTCAAGTTATTAAAATAAAATAAAATAGTAGGTGAAATTATTAATCAAAAAATAAATCATGTTTTTGATAGAAATAATAATTTGCTTATTAATTTGAAAATCAATCAAGATCATTCGAGTGGTCACTACGAGTTTCTCAATCATATATATGACTACTAGTTGTCGTCCTCTGGTCGAAACTAATTAAAAGTAATGTATTTTTTATGGATAATTTTAAAGAAATATTAGCATTCTGCACTCCTTGTCTTTATACTATAAGTGTGCGAAATTTCATACTCCTCCGTCCGCGCAATTTTCGTTAAAAGGGGTACAACGTTTTTGCTTCACGTATTAATACATAAATAAAATAGTAGGTCAGATTATTAATCAAAAAACAATTCAAGTTTTTGATAGAGATAATCAATTGCTTATTAATTTATAAATCAATGAAAATCATTTGAGTGGTCACTACGAGTATCTCGATCATATCTATGATTATACTTAAACTGACAGTCTTGAATACAGTTGCTTTTGATAGGTGTTAGATTTTATCAATTTAGTAAGTACAGTTAATTTCTCTAACTTGGTACCAAAAGGGATAAATAAAGGTATATAGGTAGGTAGGTTCACCGCCAAGACGCTTGCTAGACGCAAGACGGATTAAGCTAGGTTGGTTGTAAAGCTACTTAATGTTACCTCTACTTTTTTTGTCTTGCGACATCGTGAACTTGTTACGTCACTTCCTAGGATAAGAATCATGGAAAAGGTTTACTTAGAAACTAAATATTTTAGTGTATTTTTTTTATTTGTGTTGAACTTACTACGACTATTTTTCTTTGAGGATAACAGCACTGCTAGTAGACACTACGAGAAATGTATTTTTTAGGGTTCCGTAGCCAAATGGCAAAAAACGGAACCCTTATGGATTCGTCATGTCTGTTTGTCTGTCTGTCTGTCCGTCCGTATGTCACAGCCACTTTTTTCCGAAACTATAAGAACTATACTGTTTAAACTTGGTAAGTAGATGAATTCTGTGAACCGCATTAAGATTTTCACACAAAAATAAAAAAAAAAACAATAAATTTTGGGGGTTCCCCATACTTAAAACTGAAACTCAATTTTTTTTTTATCAAACCCATACCTTTGGGGTAACTATGGATAGGTCTTCAAAAATGATATTGAGGTTTCTAATATCATTTTTTTCTAAACTAAATAGTTTGCGCGAAAGACACTGGTAAAATGTGTCCCCCCCCCCCCTGTAACTTCTAAAATAAGACAATGATAAAACTAAAAAAAATATATGATGTACATTACCATGCAAACTTCCACCGAAAATTGGTTTGAACGAGATTTAGTAAGCAGTTTTTTTTTAATACGTCATAAATCGTAAATCGCAATTTACCTTTTATTCAATCAACTCAAATATCAAATGTTACTTGCTGCTACGGAACCCTTCATGGGCGAGTCCGACTCGCACTTGGGCGCTTTATTTAATAAAACCAGTAACACCAGTAGGTGTACAAAATATACAATGGAAAGTCCTTTGTTTGGTTCCTAATGTTGTTTAATACTTATTTTCATAAGTACATTCCGTTTGGACTGTTTTTTTTTAAAGTAGATAATTAGTTTTCAACTTTTAATGGCAGATTTTTTAATTACCTTGTAACATTATTCCTTAAGAGTTGTATGATGAAACCATGTTTTAACAGTTTTATATGATTGATCCTAGACGTGTATGAGATGTGGTGTTGATTAGATTGATTAGTATTGATTATTGATTGATCCGTTACATTTAAGGAGAGGGGCCAAGGAGCCAAATTAAGGAGAAGTTACTACAGTTTGGTATAAAAGAGATTAAGTAAGCGGCGCTGGAAAGAAACAGGCGAAAGAACTGCATCATCCACCGACAAGAACACAACTGATTAATTTGACTTGAAAAAAAACTGAAGATTTGTCAGACTTTGATCCGACAGGATATTTGACTACGAAGTGTCTAAATCTACAAATATCCCTTAAAAACTACTTAAAAATGTCTCTTAACTTCTGTCAAAAGTTAATCATTGTTTAAAATAGTGCTATCCCTTTTTGTAAGATAGTGGCAAATAGTTTCACTATGTAGGCGAATTTTAAGCAGTGTAGGCAGTCTTCAAGTTGAAAGGCATGAATACCTAAGGCTGTATAAGTGTCGACACATATTTCCGGATATCATTACCTACAGAAATTCCATTTTTACCATTTTGCTTCAGAGCAGTAATTTGTTTTATTGTTTATCGATAAATAATTGAGGAAAATAATGAAGCCTATTACGTTAATGTTTGCGCATTCAACCGTCAAAAGGGATGTCGAAATGTTTGTTTACATAGGTGTAATGATGCCGTCGTCAGCATTTACAAAGGTTTGATGTTTGTAACCAATTATTTTTTGTTTTATCTACAATATTGCAAACGAAATAATAAACCAGGATAATGTGCTCAGAAGCATAAAATTGTATAGATGAAGCGGAATATTTCTAAACATTTATTTTAATAATTGTCTTTATATCCAATGTTTAGGTACCTATTTGCAAGGCTTATCCACATTATTGTAAACAAGCTGCTGCCCGCGGCTTTGAATGCATGCTACCTACATATAAAGTAGCATATGTCCTTCTCCAAGGCCCCATCTATCTCTATACCAAAATTCATCAAAATCGGTTCAGCGGTTTAGACATGAAAACAAAGCAGACAAACAGAGTTAATTTCATATTAATAATATTAAAAGGAATCAACAGCCCAAAATGTAGCTTCTAGTTCTGAAAATGACAATACTTTCATACAATCTTTCATCCCCCTTTTCAATTCTTTATAACACTTTTTTCCAATTAAAAAGTAACATACGAGTATGTCCTTTCTCAGGCTTTAGACTATCTGTGTACAACATTTCATTTTAATCGGTTCAGTAGTTTTAGCAAAAACCGAGACAGACAGACAGACATACAGACAGAGTTACTTTCTTATAAGTAAGGAATTAGTAAGGATAAGGATAATAGTAGTCCGTAAATAAACTGCTACGTTATTAGGTTAATGTAGGTACTAACCCCTTACTACAATTATAACTACTGGTATAGTAATTTGACGCTCGACAATGCAAAGTAGGAATTAAAAAGCAAGCGTAAATTATTTTAGACGCCTGCGCATCAAAGATGGCGGCTGTAGGTGTGGTGAATGGAGCCGCTCTCTGATTGGTCCACTTCAGCCAATTAATTTATCACTCGATTAAAAATGACATACGATCGAGTGTTACGTTGCATTAAATATTTCTGTGGTGTCACTGAAACCGGGGTCATTGCTCCGAAATATAATTTCGGAGCAATGATTAGAAAATTATGTTTTTTAAAGAAAATTGGTTAGATTGGAGTTTTTTTGCTTGAAATCATTTCTTTATATAAAAGTACTCTAATTACTTACCAAAGATACCCAGCATAACTAACATATTATATATCCCAACATTTGCTTCAATTCCGCAAAACTCGCATGTAGGCATTTAAACCTACTCCAATTATGATAAACAGCTCATGAAAACTGCTATTAAGTTTAGTAACGAGTAAATCATGAAGGGTCAATTACCTACAAGTTTCCAACTATGACACAGATAATGCGATAGTTCTTAGAGAAGTATGTTTGCTTTCGTGCAAACGTCGACGTCCTAACAGGTTCTGAAGTTTGCCTTACATTTCATAAGCTATAATATTCTGCTACATTTTAAAGTTTTACGAAGCAAACGCAACGCGGTAGAAATAGGTACTACTTATGTAATATTTTTCAGTACTCACGGTTAATACGAACTAGTGTTATGAACAGAAGAAATGTAGGGAAGACGATATAAAGGCACTTCCTTTATATCGTCTTCTCGTTCACTGGACTAATTTGGCGACGACTCACACAAGACCGTATAGGGTGGAAGTCTCTAAAGGAGGCCTATGTGTCACGAGAAGCTGATGCCCACAACTTAAATAATAATACTAATCTTTACAAATTTTTTTTAAAGCGCGGACGATGTTGCGATCGGGACAGCTAGTGTCATATAAAATAATATGATGTAATGGTATTTATCAGCAAAAAAAGTTATTATCTTTCTTATCTATCTATCAATTTTTTTTAAATTACATTATAAAATTAAATAATTTACAAATTTTATCAATAACGGCTAGTTAAATAAACCATCCAGATTATTAATATTTTTAAAAGATATATCTTATAAAATTAAAGTCATTATCTTTATAGATATAACCTGGTGAACTTCGTAGCATATACAATTGAGATGAATCGTTAACATTGAGGCGATAAAAATTAAAAAAAGTTTAAATTCCGTTGACACATTTTCAAATCTTTGTGAGACTAGCTCACGGCAATTCATTTTTAAATACCTATATAATAATATATAGATAGATAGAAGAAGAAGAAGATAAGATTATGTAAAAATATGTCAAGTTAAATATAATCTATTAATACGTGAAGCAAAAACCTTGAACCCCTTTTTACGAAAATGCGAGGATTAAATTGAATTTCTTTAATTGAATTTGAGGGTATGAAATTTTGCCCACTTATAGTATATATAGGGTAGGAGTGCAGCATGCTAATATTTTCTTAAAATTATGCATAATAAATATAAAATTTAATAAATAATTATGATCGAATTTCGATCAGTGAGCGACCACTAGTCTTATCTAATTTATGAAGTAGTCTAGTTAATTCATTAGCTAAGTAAAATTTTTGTCGCGCAAGTTTTAATTTGAATATTTTTCAAGGAAGTACGAGTGCTTATCCGGTTCGTTGTATATTGTTAACCAACTATAATGGTATTCCTATTATCAACATGCAATTTTCAACCACCCATGCACGAAATGAATGTATTGTATTGTTAGTAATGTTAAGAAAATTTATGAACATAAACTTGTACATTATTTAAAGTAGTTGAACTTTTTGTGCACTTGTATGTCCGATTCCTGTTAACTCAATATTTTCGTCACATATCATAAAAAAAACCAAGTATTATATAATTTTACTTACGGATATCACCAACAGATGTTATTAAAAAACAATTATATTTTTATACTCCGTTTTCTTGAATTATTTTGGGTTTTACTCGAATACATAATAAAAATTATTTTGTAGATTTTACTCGAATAAAGCTATTGTTACAGGCTCGGGTGTGATTAATTGGAATAAAAGTTTTGTGTTTTTTTTGTGATTCGAACAATAATTATCTTTAAATTATATAAAAGCCAAAATCTACAGATCAAATACCACTCACTCATTTATCACAAAATCTCAGAAACCAAGGAACTGATTAAAATTTAATTTGGTATGCAGCCGTAGGGCCGTAGGTACTCGCGAAAAAAGCATTTCAAAAATTCACTCGGGATCATGGTCAAACCGCGACAACCGCGATTATGCTTTGTAATTTTTCCAAAACATTCATGCATTCAAATATTATCTGTCACGCGGCCAAAGCTGCAGGAACAGCTAGTTTTATATAAAATAACAAATGACTAACGACAATATACGAATTTGTAATGTCTTACTGTAAATTCTAATCACATGACATTAGTAAAATTATCATCATTATGACATGCCATTAACGAAGAAGAAGAAGTAAAAAGCTCGACATCAAAAAGATTTGAATTTCTTACAAAAAGAAACAAACTGTCAATTTCAAAGCAAAAATTTAGCTTTGACATCAACAAATTAAACACTGGCTATCTCTTTAAAAAAAACAAAGTATCTTTTTCCAGGCTATGGAATTCTAATCAAAATAATAGACTGAGAAAAAAAAACACTTTCAGTCAAGAAGAATTTTATGTTTTAACTTTGAGGAATAACGTTGATTATTGATTGACAAGATTTAACTCAGAGGGGGGGCAACCTTGTTAACGTTATACAAAAAACAAGCTTCATACCCTTGGGGCGGAATTGATAATTTACTCATCCGAAGGGCTATCATTAACCTCGCTGGGCTTGCAATGATTGTCGGTTACGTACATACATTTACTGGATGTCTAGACGATGCCGGCGTCTTGGTAGAAGAACAAATAACGTTTCGGGTCGTTAACAGCGAATTACACTGACAAGGGGGTTATTACAGCAACGAGGTTAAAATTGAGATCGTTCGATGGCTTTTGCAGGTACTTTGTTTAAAAATGAGATGTGTATGAGATCATTTTACGTGACAGGTTCCTTTGTGTTGTGCAATTGGTTATATTAAATTTACCGGATGTTAGTAAAATTGTCAGGGTGTATTCATTTACTAGCTGCTGCCCTAGGCTTCGCACGTATGGTACCTCCATAAAAAGTAGCCTTCACAGACAGAGTTACTTTCACATTTATAATATTAGTAGGGATCAACAGCCTAAAATGTTATGCTTCTAGTTCTGAAAATGACAATACTTTCATACAACCTTTCATCCCTCTTTTTAACCATTTACAACACTTTTTTCCGATTAAAAATTAGCCTATGTCCTTTCAGGCTTTAGACTATCTGTGTACCAAATTTCATTTAAATCGGTTCAGTAGTTTTGGCGTGAAAGCGAGATAGACAGACAGACAGACCAGAGGTACTTTCGCATTTATAATATTAATAGTAGAGATTGGTCCAAAGTCCGTGTTTGTTTACAATGTCAGGCAGTCGGAAGATTATAAACTAAAAAAAATAATTCTTCGTTTGTCATTTCATGAAGTAACGTTCACAGCACATTCAACATTTCCACACAGCACATTGTAACATTCACAACAATTTAGCACTTCTAAATTATTATTTTTTCTCCATTATGTTTTTTTTCATGTTTAATTCAGGAATGTTAGCGGAATTTTAATGAATAAATTAAAACAACACAGGACAAGTGTACGGACAATTAAATTATAAGTGTATTATGATGCATCTGATTTGAACGACGAGGAATCCCGAAAAAGTTTTAGACGGCCATTCCGTGATGTCGCTTAGAATATACAAACGACAACCGACAATTCGACTAAGACTTTATCATCAAAAAATAACTAGACACTGGCAAAATTAACATCATTATGACACATGCCATTGGATTCTTCGTTTGTCATTTCATGAAGTAGCACGGCTCTGCTAATTTAATATTGTTTTATTCGTTTTATTGCATGTTTTATTCAGTAATATTGGCGGAATTTTAATGAATAAATTGTGACTACAGGACGGGTATGGAGAATTGAATTAAATGTGTGTTGTGATGCAATGTGATGTGAACGACGAGGAATCTCAAGAAAATTTTAGACGCCATTCCGCGTGACGTCTAAAATTGACAATTGACCATCGACTAAGACTTTATTAAACAAATTGACCATAAACAAACATAAACACTTGACACTGGCAAAATTGGCATTAATATGTCACATGCCATAAACAAAGAAGAAGAAGACACATGCCATTAAAGAAGAGGAACTAACGAAAATATTTTTACGCTCATGCAAATATTATCACTCAAGATCCGCCGGACCGATATAGGCTATTTTTTATCGCGGAAAAACTACGGGAACGGGAACGGGGCGGGCGAAGCCAAATGGCTGCTAGCGCCATCTATCAATATTTATCCGTAACTTTGTTAATCTCTGTAAATATGACAAAAATTTGAATAGCTATCTTTTTTTTTAAAAAGTATTTAATATTTTGGTAAAGTTGTAACCGCCCAACGAAGTGGGCACGGGTCAGCTAGTATATATATATATCTATTGAGTACATATGTATGCATATATTTATATCAGTATTTGTTTAGTTTATACATATATGTAAGTATGTAATTATATAAATACACCTCACTTACATGCTCCTTCTCTGTTTATTTATAGTCCAGTCCATCCAATGGTTGCCTGGTAGAGATCGCTGTTAGCGATAAGGCCGCCCATTGTATTGCCTTAAATAAGTTTAGTGGTAGTCAATAAAGAGTTTTCTATCTACCTATCTAAATATCATTGATTAAAAAAAATTTCACTTCCGATTTTTTGACATATATTTTGTCAGGCGGCAAATTAAAATTTTATGCTACCTATTTTGCGCAACATAACAATTAAATATTTTACAAAAGCGCAACAATAAAACCTTACACACAACAATGTATTATCTGTTCTTATTCACCACAAAGATCTTTTTTGATCGACATCCGCTGCTTTATGATATCTACCTTTTTCTTCCGGACTCATATGTTTGACAAAATAACCTGTAGTATGGTTGCATAAGGTTCCAATTTCACTGTAGTATAATTTATTGTTTTGACACTTATATTGTTACGGATTGTTATATCCTGTAATACGGTACCTTTGATCAATTTGTGGACAGTGAACCATGTCGCTCCATCCGATATCGTAACACCTGCAGAACATTGGAAACAGCTGTTTGATACCAAGTAAGAGTATGATATAGTAGGAATAAATGGTAGTTTATTGAAATTAATTACAGTCACGTGTACGACCATACTTTGATTTATATCCGCGTTATAATCAATCAATCCACTAACCAAATTGTAGCTAAATCTAACTGATCTCTACAGTCATATTGTTGAGTGTCATGACATTACAATACATCTTTAGGCGCGCTCAATCCCCTATAGGCTGCCAATTTTAATCGGATGACGTCTGATGCATCGAAACGCATAATTACGAGTAGGAATCTCTCACGGGACTTGATTCCGTATTAGTTTTGACATTCGGCTTGATTGATGGACTACAATCTCTGGACGAATCTCGTGAATGAACGCCCGTATATGGCACAGCATTGCAATCTAAGCCTGCAGGTAAAACCTTCCAAATCTTAAAAGCATAAGATCTAATTTCGAATGGCCACCATCCTGGTATGTTTGTAGATGGCGCTGATACCTAGGTGTGTCAAATTGGAAGCGTCGGGGTTGGCGTCAGTTTGACAGAAAATGGACGGATAGTTGAATTTTAGATGGATTGCCAGAGTAGATTTTTTCGAAGCTCTGCAAATATTTGCTCTATTTATTTGAGTGCCTTGTGAACGAATAGTTAGTAATAGTATATTCAGTAAATTTAGTAATGTAAAATATTCTGAATGTGAGATAAATAAAAAAATGTGTTTGTAGGTTCGTATTATATAAAAAGCTGTAAATCTTGCTATACTTACAGTATTTATTTGTAAATCGACGGTCCCACCGAATAAATGCGTGTAAAGGCTTTTGCCGTAAATTTATTTTTTTGATTTTTGGATTTTTACGCTTAAAATACACCTCCTAATTTTTTTTCAGAAACATATATCAATTAAACTTATATTTATGTTACTGTGAATGTTAGTTCTGCGGAAAATAAAAACACCAATCTCGGACGAATATTGCAAGTATGTATTTTGCACACCGTCTACTCTCACTCGTTTATTGCAAACTAACTTTGTGTATTATTCGTGGAAATTTGGAAACAAAATAATAATCGTAAAAGTGTTAACTGAATTTTGGAGTTTGCCTATAGTAGGTAACTTTCTGTATAATCTTATTCATTTGTACTTTTTGACCTTTGTTTTCCTATATCATTTTACCAAAACATAATGAATACCCTAAAACTGTGTATAGTTTGTTAATAATTCTAAAATGTATTACAAAAATGTGTTATTTTTATTACACACATTTTCTCGTTGTTCCTTTTACATATCGATTTAGTAAAAGCATTTTATTGCCTATCAAAATTATGATATATTTCGTAAAAAATGGATGGACAATAGATAAATGAGAGGGGGGGACCATCATCATCATCAGCCTATAAAGTCCACTGCTGAACATAGGCCTCCCCAATAGATTTCGCGGAAGAACGATTTTGAGCACTCTCCATCCACCGACTTCCATCAATCTTTACAATGTCGTCCAACGCTTCGTTTTCCTGTCCTTGGTCGCCATTTGAGAACTTTTATTCCCCATCGGTTATCAGTTCTGCGAGCTATATAGCCTGCCCATTACCACTTAAACTCGCAAGTTTTAAGTGTTATGTGACTATGTGAGTTGCGGTGACTTTGGTTCTTCTACGGATTTCCTCGTTGCGGATTTTATCACGTAGTGAAACACCCAACATAGCTCTCTCCATAGCATTTGTGTATGAGGCCAATAGTAGCGACCAAGTCTCAGTTCCATATGTCATTACTGGCAACACGCACTGATTATAGACTTTCGTCTTGAGGCTCTGCAGTATCTGTGACGAGAAGATGTGCCATAATTTCCTGAACGCTGCCCATCCGAGTTGGATTCGTTAACTGACCTCTTTGTCGAAGTTGGACTTGCCTAGTTGAATCGTCTGACCCAAATAGACACAATGGTCTACGACTTCGATTATATCGCTCCCAACACGTACCGGTGCGGGTGCAACATGAGAATTTACATGATTTTTGTCTTGCTCATGTTCATTTTAAGACCCACCTGTTGGGAGGTGATATTAAGGTTGCTGAACATTGTGTCAAGATCTTCCAGTGATTCTGCCATGAGCACTATATCGTTGGCAAATCGAAGGTGAGTGATGCATTCGCTATTGATGTTGATACCATGTCTATGCCAGTACAAGTGCTTGAAAACATCCTCAAATGCAGAGGGATACAGTTTCAGAGAAATAACATCTCCCTGTCTCACCCCTTTATGCTATGGGATTAGATTCGTGCTCTGGTCCTAGAGGATGGAGATCCTAGCGGGGGGGGATGCATTTAGTCATTACATCACACAAGGTCAGAAGCGTTAAAACATGCATTTTACTTTTCTTGGGCTGACGCACGCAACAGCAAAGCCACGGATACAAGAACTAAAAAGAAAGCCTTTAATCAAGACGCCAAGCCCTTCAAGAAGGTGTTACAGAAGGCTCGTTTCAATCGAATTGGCCGTATAGGTGCCAAGCTTGCGACACATACAGCTGGCAGCAAAGCATTCTGGTCCTTGGCCAAGTCGGTGGAAGCGAATTTCAGCCACCCTTTTCTCCTTCCACTACTAAAACCGGATGGATCTCTAGCCCATAATGCAATCGAGAAAGCAAATTTATTTGCTGCTCAATTTGCTGAAGCTTCACGTTTAGACACCTCTAACGAAATACCTAGCATTCTTCGATGCGAAGCAACAATGCAAGAAATTCGCATCCATCAAAAATAAGTGCTGAAAACGTTACGGAGTCTTGACATGAACAATGCTAGTGGACCGGATGGCATTTTGGCTGTAGTGTTGAAAACTTGTGCCCCTGAGTTGTCTCCCATACTCACAAGACTTTTTCGCCTTTCTTTGAAAACTGTAATAGTCCTAAAATCCTGGATGCTTGCTAATGTGCAACCTGTGCCTAAGAAAGGCAGTCGCGCTGACCCATCAAATTACCACCCAATTTCGGTCACCTCCCTACTATGTGTCCTGAACACGAACGTCCTTACAAACCTTGAAGACGACGACCTACTCAGTGATCGACAATACCGTTTTCGACGAAAGCGATCGACTGGGGATCTTCTTGCGTATGTCACGCACATTTGGAGTGAGGCTATAGAGAAATATGGTGAAGCATTAGCTGTT
Source organism: Lampropteryx suffumata (assembly GCA_948098915.1). Taxonomy (NCBI): domain Eukaryota; kingdom Metazoa; phylum Arthropoda; class Insecta; order Lepidoptera; family Geometridae; genus Lampropteryx; species Lampropteryx suffumata. Next base: position 12,680,364 of record OX402557.1, on the reverse strand, counting down.
TCACTTGACATCTCAAAGCCCTTTGATAAAGGTCTGGCACGCTAGCCTTATTGGTAAGCTTCCAGCTTACGGATTGCCAGTTCAGTTCTGCTCATGGCTTGCTGACTTCTTGAGGGAAAGATCCATTCGAGTAGTTGTTGACGTCTGCTCGTCTGATCGATTGGCAAGTAATGCCGGTGTACCTCAAGGGTCAGTGCTCTCGGCCACACTGTTTTTACTGCACATAATAGATCTGCTTATGCCCGGAATCATTGGGTATGTAGACGACAGTACAGTTGTGGAGAGATACTTTGCCAACGCACGAGCCAGTAAAACTGACATTCAGAAAAACAGAGACGAGATGCTTATGTGTCTGGATTTAGCTCTTTAGGTGATGTCCGATCAGGGCGATGCCAATCTAATTAAATTCAACGCATCTAAAACGCAAGTTTGTCTCTTTTCGGCTTTCCCCAAAAATGTATGATGTAGATAATGTAGAAATGTAATTCCGAAATGTACCAGTAACTGTAGAAGATCATCTCAAACTCTTGGGAGTTTCACTTACTCGGACTCTCAATTTCGGCTCCTATATCGAGTCCTAAGCCAAGACTGCTGCCATGAAGCTTGGCATTTCCAACAAGGTGAAGCAATATATCAGCTTTCAAGGACAGCTTTCAACTTTATATAAAGCTCAAGTCCGGTCGGGTATGGAGTATTGCTGCCATCAATGGGATGGTTCAGCCAAACACTAGCTGCTTTGGCTGCTTTGGACTTGATCGAGCGTAGAGCATTGAGGGTGATAAGTGAGCAGATATACGCTGAGACTAAGTTCCAGAGTCTCGAGCACCGGCGTAGAGTTGCTTGCCTTTCGATCTTTTATGGAATACATTTCGGAGAATGTGCCCAGGAATTGCACGATCTCATTCCACCATGCCCCTTTCACAACAGGACAAGCAGAGGTACAGCTCAATACCATCCATACCTTGTCAGTCTACCACCCATACAAACAAAGCGCTTTGCTTTCACATTTTTTATGGGTACAGCCAAGGATTGGAATACTTTGCCGTCGTCTTGTCTTTCCTGAAAGCAACAATCTGGGTTTCTTCAAGTCAAGAGTAAATAGGTATCTTCTACACCTGTGTGCCCCGTTGACGACCACCATCGATTAGGCGAGTTCATGGTCAAACGCAGTTCTATTTATGATAAAAAAAAACATTGTTTTGGAGTTTCATCGTGTTTTCAGTAAAATTTGTGCTAAGAACCAAATGACTAACAATAAATAACTTATTTTAAACTTAATATTCTGTTTTATTTATTGCTATTTCAGTAAAAAGCGTCATAATATACTATATATATGTATAGGTACTTTTTTTATTCATTAAAATAATTTAGAATAACCTGTAAGTTCCAAGTTATTTTAAAATATTTTAAATATTCCGTACTTTGTAGTTAAACAAACGCATTTTACACAATATTGTTAAATAAAAAGCTAAATGAATAATACAGTAATACAATTTTGCACTTTTAAAATATAAGCCCAATTACTGGAATAACCATGTAACTATCTAATACCCACATTACCAAATCAAAATACCCGTAGTAAACTAGGTCAATATTTTGTTACACTTTTTAAAAACTATAACATTTCCGACGAATAATAGTGTAAACATTGAAAACGAACCGACCTTAAAAAGTTTTAGCTAGAATAAAAATTTGAAAAAGGGTTTTTTTATATTTCAAATTCTATCCGTATATTGGTATTTTATTAGAAAAAAGAAGATATTTTCACCTTTAATTTGGTAATACATTGTATATAATTATAATAATCACCGAGTAATTTTTTTTTTACGTTGCAATTGCTCCTGTATAGTTACTGTTTTTACTTTATACGTTTATTCGACAGGGCCGTCGCAGTAGTTTTCTCAAAATTTGTGTAACTTACATAACACAATTGTCGAACCATTTAAATCGACTAAAAAAACGCTAGACGTTTTCAATTAGCATGCTGAAATATTGGACACAAGTTAGCTGAGAAAAAGTACAGCTTGCGACAACTTTCTGTCGCTCTAATCTATTAACAAGTTCAATTTATGGTATACGGGCCACGGGGACATGGCGAAACTTTTGATAACTTTGTGTAAGCAGTTTTGAAAGTGCTAAGTTTTTTAACGTTGACCTACAATGAAGTTCTCACAAGTTCGAAAATTTAGGACGAGGACCTAGACCAATAAAGTCGAAGTTATTAACATAAAAACTTAGAGTGAGTGAGTGCCCAAAGTTTTTAGAACCATTACAAAAAGCATCTCTGAAATTGATTCATCGTATGTTAAATTAAATAAAGCTCCTATGATGATGACTTAAGAAGATATAGACTGTCTTCATATAGACATATGAAAACAGAAATGTTTCCCAAATTGTATACGAGTATTATTCAAAGCTCTGATCTAACTGTATTTCAGTTCTCACTTGTTTGTTTTATAAAAAACAAAAACCTCATATTGTAATGATTACTGTCACACTAATAGTCAACTCGCATAGTTCTCGTTTTTAAATCAATAACCAGTTTTTGTAAAAAACAATGGGTTCATTTACATCAAAGGTTGTGTCAATGCTTTTACAGTTAGCGTTAGAATTAACTTACAGTGTCTAGATACACTTTGAAACAACAAAAAACCTATGGGCATTTGTACTGTTTATTTGTGTCTTGACCATAGTATTTGGTCGTGTTATGATTTGCAGAACATGCAAGAATATTGACTCTGAGGCAGGAATTGAACGCGCAATTTCCGTTTTTCATTTACCATTCAGAAATTCCTTCCACTATCTGTGATGGCCGCTACTTTTGATGGCGACTGTACTATTCAAGGCACCGCCTTTCTTGGATGTGGAAACGGAAGTTGACATTGTGATCTGCTAACATCCAGCTAACCAGGCTTTGTTCTATTGTAACGAACAGATAATGTTTTATAAGTAGCTAGTTGTTTAAACTTCCTACTTTTAAAATATCCTCCTACTTTAAAGTCGATCTGTTATATATAAGAGCAGGTAAGTTAGTAGCTCAGGTAAAAGCATGGATATTATACTAACTAGCCTTGGACTAGCAATTAGTTCTATAATGGATTAATCTGGAGCATCTTGTTTTTAAAATTGCTTCGTATCGCGTGTGGTGTGGTGGTATATATACACAATAGCTACATGTTATCATTGCAGTATATTGTTTGAGGTTATCTTGACGTCATAATTGGCAACTACTATCCAGGATTGAACAATTTAAATTGCCCGTGTAGTTGTCCTTTAGCTAAGCTGGACAACAAATCCAGCACTAGCCATAAAACTGTTTAAAATTATAAGTTTAGGGTAAAACTTGAAAACTTGTTTATAACATGATCCCGTCGCATCGCAGTTCACATAATTATCATAATAAATGCTATGAACAATAGCATTGTCAGTATAATAGTCAGTGCCACAATAATATTTTGATTAACGTATGCAAATATCAATTTCACGATGGACATTGTTGACATGATAGCAGGCAGGATCATGTGGGTAAACGATTATAGAGTCAAAACAAGGACGTTTATTTGGTCTATTGAACCCTTGTCAGCATAATCACCAGATAGATAACAAGTGAGTGAATAAATATGAATAAATAAGATAATATTTACGATATTTTCTTTCGGCGTTTGAGTTTTAAATTTATATTTATTAGATATTATGTATAGCAAGATTGGGCAAAAAACAACTGCCTTTTTTGCGTGATATTGACAAACATCAACCTTTTGTGATATTTCTAAAGAGATTTTTTCTTAAAATAGAGATAGCTCTTTTGATAAATTCTCAGGCTTGCTCAATAAGATTCCAACTAGGACCGAAGCCAATGATCCACTTACTTATTACTCAGATTCAGTCATAGATCCGCAAAAGAACGGCTACCATGCATCAAAACTACTTGGCATATTACACTGTTTGCATTCGAAGGAGACCCTACCTATAAAAATAAGTCTCCTATGTTTTAAACGCAACATGTCATCGGCATTATTACAGGACACTGCATACTAAACCAACATCTATTAACATTGGGTGTTACAAACATCTATTTACATTGGGTGTTACAGACAGCTATCTGTAACATCCAATGTAAATAGATGTTTGTTTTTGTGCAGATAACGCATGAGTACGGAGGATCACATGTGATTCTAAAGTGCAGTAGTGTGGCATCCCTACGTGATCAGCATCTTGGTACATCTAAGACACTCAGGGAGGTCTGGGATCTGTAAACTACTGGCTTTCCTGGAGGACATTGGGTGGCTGGAATAGCTGCTTATATCCGCCACGCAAATAAGGCCCAAGCTTGGCCTAAATGCGGAAGGACCGCACTCCGAGTACCAAGAAAGATTCCAAAGAATTGAATTTGTAAGATAAACATGATTCGTTACCAAAGATACCTAAGTATAAAATGTGTTTCCAAAAAGATTCTATTAAGTTCTTTCGTTTAAAATTGATAAAACTCAATACCTATTTTATGTATTAATTGTGTTTCCAATAAGATTCCACTACGTTCTTTCGTTTAAAATTGATAAAACATAAACTTTATCTCTCTTATTTTCCAATAAATACTTGTATTTCTGAAGAGTTAAGTAACATTCTTGGTACCATATAAAATTAAATTTTCTCCCTCACAAAGTTGACTGTGAAGTTCATTGTTCCTAAGATTCGTTTCACCCTCACCCATAAAAATTACCAGCGTTTTCAAAACATTCCTAGCCTTGGAAACCGCGAGTTCCTCCGCCATCCTCGCCTTGTGGATTGTTTCTGACGACAATAACACTAAACCTGATAATTTTATGTTCGCCACAAATGTTATGGTGACTTTAAACGTTTATGTAGTACGTTTAGACTTTGTTTAAGGGCGATAAAATCTGAACCTCGAATGGTGCTTTACTTTGGTTGAGAACGCATTTGGTTCATTTTAGAAAAGTCATTTTGTATGAAGTAACAGCGAAACAGTCTAAATATTGATAAACAAATTTCTGAACGAAATTAATCCCAATAACAGCTGGTGCGTTACATACACATTATGAATGCTTTTTGTTACGAACATTTTGAAAACGACATATTAGGAGAGATCAAAATATTTTCAGTAAATTGTTATAGGTAGGTATTGGCCGTGATTCTGTTGTATACCTAGACTAACTAAGGTTTCATAAGGTGCCAACGATTTTGTTTGCACAAATATCTGAATATGACTAAGTAACATATTTTAAAATTATACTTCTTCTATTTAGTAAATTGACGTGTGATTGTCATGTTTTAGCTAATTTTATTCTTCATGCAAATTGGTGTTAAGGCGCTCCCTCACAGGGAGCATTCGCGTGTAATGTAACGTTACAGAGTCGAGCATTACATCAGTGAAAGAGGAGAACTGAGCATTACAGTGCACAAACTGGTATGATACAAAACGAGTTTACATCAGTGAAGGAGGAGAACCGAGCATTACAATGCGCACCTTGTAATGATACAAATTCAAATCTATACCAAATGTTACATTATACGCGAATGCCCGTCAGTCAAGAAGGTAGTATTGTAATGTAATGCTCAAAGTCGAATCTATATGTTACATTGCACGCGAATGCTCCCGGTGAGGGAGCGCCTTTAACATAAAGTTGTTTGAAATATAGTAAATAAAACTAGTAAATATAGTCATTTAAAAATAATTAGAATTATGTTAATAATAAAGATTTGTGGGTAACACCATCTAGCCCCAAAACGTAGCTTGTATTATGGTTACTAGAATGGAATGATAGAAAACGTACTTATATGTTTTTAAATACATACTTACTATACTTTATATCCCTCTGGCACAAAACAGCATCATCACCATTATTTATTATAAATAATAAAAAATAAAATTAATAAATAATCCAGGACATTTCACTCAGCATAATCTGGCTCCATAGTAAGCAGAGCTTGAGTTATGAATATCACATGACTGATACACATACATGGTGTATCAGTCATACTTTTTTTGTAAATACATACATGTTTATATAAAAACACCCAGACCCGAGACAAATACTAACAAATCTTACAAACATTTGTCCCTCGGCGGGAATCGAACCCGCAACATTTGGCGTCTCAGCCAAACCTTAGCCCACTGCACCACAGAGGTTGTCAGAATAATAAGAAGATACACATAGATAGTTAATGATATTGAATAGTATTTTATTTTAATATATATTATTCAACCTTAGATCGACACTAGCTAGTTGCAGTACTTTAATCGGTTTATCACAATCGTATGTCTATTCAATATAAATATTTAAGTTCTTATTCTTATCGGTATTTGTCCAAATTACCAATATTATATTTACTAACTAGATACTATTTACATCCAAAAGAAACTAACGACTTAGAACAAAGTTCCCGTTGTATTCTAATATAACTTATCGATAATATTTTAAATTTTAAAGTGTTCTGACTATTTGTTTTTTTTGCTCTATTGTCACTGCTAACGGGCTGAATAATTTTGTATGAAATTCAGTAAGGAGATAGTTTGTATCTTGGGAACATATCTATACTACTACGCAGGTACTACGCGTGCGGAACCGCGAGCAGATATATTTATAGAAATATATAAAACATTAATACTCACCATAAAAATTGTACCGGAACCATCAATTACCAAATCACTTACCAAATACTTTACTATTACCACAAAATATATGAGCTTTTTAATAAATTTAAATCAGAATTCAGAACATTGCATTTGAAATATTAACCTGAATAGATGCAAAGAAGCTACGCCAGTTAGAGACTGTTTCTCAGTCAGTCCATTAGATCGATTCAATTTCAATCAATTACAGACTGAAATCAGAGCCATCCAATTGTAGACTTCGTTTCACTAAATAGCGTTTGAATGTTTAAAAGAGACGTGTTAGTTGGTATAAGCACGACGTAAGAGAAATGGACTGTGATATAATGGCCTCAATTCTATTGGCACCAACCTAACTAATTTTAGCTAAAATTAGGTTTTGAACAGTCAAATTAACCTTTGGTATTATGCTGCTACGAACTTATCCTTATTTAATTTTATGTAACTTAATTAAGCGTTCCTAATTTAATAATAATAATGCCGGACATTTCACACAACATCATCTGGCCCCAAAGTAAGCAGAGCTTGTGTTATGGGTACCAACATGACTGATATACTACTTATATACTTTTTTTTTTGTAAATACATACATATTATACATAGAAACACCCAGACCGGAGACAAATACTTGCAGATCATACAAATATTTGTCTCGCGGTGGGAATCGAACCCGCAACCTTATGCGTCTCAGTCGGCCTTTAGCCCACTGCGTCACAGAGGTCGTCAAAATTTAGTTAAATGGTACCAACCGAATAGGTTTTACAAATTCTATGATTAACTAAAGAGAACCTCCTCCTTTTTGATGCAGTCGGTTAAAAATTATTATAACTCAAATATGCTCTTATAAGATTCTTTCAAATGAAGTCCAAGTCCTCCAAATGAAATGAAAATGAAATATTAAAACTCTGTTAAAAACTCTGTAATTTATTCAAGAAAATGTTGTGTTTAATAAATAATAAATAAATATGGGTCACAAAAAGAAGACAAAGTTAATTACTTGTAATTTAATTATTCAAAACAGTTAAGTGATCCTCCTTGATAAGGAAAAATAATTTAAAAGCCTTAGTAAAACGATAAGTATTTATTTTAAATTAATTATCTGAAGATTTTTTTATAAATGAAAGACTAACAGTAAGTATCAAAACGTCGTATAATTTATTACGTTCCAAGATATTCTTTGTACAATTTTATACAAAACAATAATTTTTCGTTACGACTAATAATTACATATGAAAAATTATATTTTTTTCCAAGTTTATCGTTAAATCTAATATCACGATTTAGCTTAATTACGTTTAAATAGGTACTCAAGCAATACATCTATGCCAATCAATCATAACAGAGCAAATAAATTTAAATACATTCTATGCCATCATTATAATACACATCTAATACATCATGTTAACACACAGAATACATAACTTTTAGGTTTATCATGTTTTTGAATATAATTTAACTTAAAACGGAATATTTACCATGTGATTTTTATGCTTCCCGATATTATAAGCTGATATAACTGAATTTATCTCGTGATCATGGCAATGTCCAACTGTTTCGAAATATTAAGAACCAGATAAACTCACTTATCATGGTAAATATCCTGTTTTAAGTAAAAAATACACAGAATACATACGTTTAGTAGCGACTTTATATTTAACACATCAGAGGAACGATAATTTTTAAAAAACAGAATAGTAACGAAAAAATCTAAACTATCATGGGGCTTTAAAATTTATAAGAAGTACGTTATACATTATTTTTCAAAATCTTATTTAACAATTTGTGATTACAATAAAACTATTGTAATAATTAAACATCCTAACCTATTTGGTGTTGCGTTACAGTGACTGTTTTGTGAATATTCACAGTTTTAATAAAATATGACAATATAATTTGAGTAATATAAGATAATAATTTAAATATTTGAAAAAATGTTACCACGATCAGACTCAACATTTTCACACGAACTTTGTACACGTTACAATAACATTCACATTGATGCCTTATATTACGTATGTGACAAATTGACGAAAGAGTATCATAACACTTATCATCTCTATTTACACGATTATAAATATAGAAATATTATAATTCCAATTCAAAAAATGTGCAAGCAATAAGGTTATAGGTGCGAAAGAAAATAAAATGCAAGTAAACTAAAATGTTACAATTTTCAAACAAAATACGTACGTCCTTTAGATATGCTTCCAGTTAAAGAACGAGGCGCGTTGGGGGATATATCTTCTACCCTAGAATATACGTGACCGTTGCTTGGGGAAAGCCTCAGGTCATAATTAAACCGAGGACAAGTCCTGTTGTCGATCGACATGTAGCTATTGTTTGAATGGTTCCCCTCGCCGTATGTGTTGTTGTCCGACGACGGAGAGCTTTCATTCTGAGACGACTCTCCATCGCTCCTTTTATAATACTGTAAAGAATTTGTTAAATTCTGCTTTGAGCAACTATCGTTTGTAACAGGCATTGTTGTGTATCTCAAAGTCGGGGTTTGACGTAACGATTTCTTAAAAACACTCTTTTCAGAGCCCTTTAGTGTAATAATAGTATCGGTCAAATTCAGCAGAGCTACAAATTTATCCCAAAAACGCAAATCGCTCCACGATATATTTTTGCATTTATCTAACGCAAAACAAAGTTCGTCATTTATTTGTTCGTTATCTACAACCTTAATAAATATTACCTTGTTTAAGTCGCTTCGGTTAAGTGACTTTAAATAGCTATAAAAAATATTTTTAAAGTGAATATCGTAAAGATCGTTGCAGATGAAATTTGTTGTGAGCACTATGAGTAAGCGCTTCGAAAGTTTAGACGACTTTGAAAAGCTATCTAAAGTAAGAATATTTAACGTGGACTCACTGGCAGAAAACTTTTTAGAGGTCATTTTTCTAAACTCTATCTCTGACATTATGTTATGATAAACGAAGTTAGAGTCTTTGGTATTACATATCACGTAATAGTCATACATGTGGTTAGGGTTACCCTCCAAAACATGATCGACGTTGGGACAGGCCTGTTCTTTGAACAAAGGTATTCCATATTTTGTATAGAACCAATCACTCACTTCATACCTAAAAGCATAAAAGATAGCACCTATCAAACAGATTACGACAACAATAATAATAACGCCACAGATAATAGCAAAGTAATTATCTGGAAGAAAAATTGATTTTGACACAATTTCGTCTCTGGAAATGGTTGGATCACTTATTGATCCCATGTATTCCTTACAGTGACTCAGTACTGAAGCTATAGTTATTTTGGTCGGTTTACCTTCTGAATCTGTGCAAAGCATTTTCTCTGGATCTCCTGGGTCCCTACGTAACCATGAATCTAGTTCGGCTATACTTTTGCAGTCACAAGAATATTGGTTACCTTCGATTGAAACATGTGCCAAACTTTTTGAAGACGAAGCTAGTAATTTCCAAGGGAAGAAGTTTACAAGTTTGTTTTCATCGATTCTAAGAACTGATAGTGACTTTAATGAAGAGAACGTATTATTTGCAACATGGACTATGGCATTGTGATCTAAGTATAACTCGTTTAAATTATTCAAATGTAAAAACTCGTCGCCTTTCAGTTCCACAAGTTTGTTATTTTCTAAATGCAATACCCTTAGCGAATCAACGCCTTTAAAAGTTTGGTTGTTAACTTCTTTTAACTTTGTATTGTTCAGATATAAAACTTGGAGTTTCTTTTTGCCTATAAAAACGTGATTTCCCAAGTGGCTAATGTGGTTTCCATCTAAGTATATTTCAGTAGCGTCCATAGGAATACGGTCAGGTACTTCTGCGTAGCCAGCGTTAGAACAGTCTACTACATTTGCATTCCAAGTAATATCATGATAGCATTTACAGTTATCAGGGCAAATCATCTCACAGTCACAAGCAACAAAATCACAACAATGACAGAGTGCGAAACAATGGCTTTCATATGGACATAGAAAGTCAGAAGGTGACATGTCTATTATCATCTTTTTCCCTTTAGCACGCGAGTGGACCAACGTACACAAAGCTTTATCTAAATCTAGCACGCGCGGGTATTGTCGGCTGTGGCTCAAATAATTAATACGCTGAATCCATTCCATTGAACAGTCACAAACAAACGGGTTTCCGCTTATATAGAACTCGGGTAAGTCACTATCTTCATCTATTTGATCTAACCTAAACGCGTTCATGTCAAGCTGTACGAGTTTGTTATTATTTAGCGTCACAGTTGATAGCCTTTGTAGTTTAGAGAAAGAACCAACTTGAATGTTTTTTATTTTATTGTCGTTCAAATAAAGTTTTTCGACCGATTTCGGTATTGAAGTCACGGCTATTTCACTTACATTATTGTGGCTAAGATCTAATAATTTTATATTGATGTTTGAATACATGTCGTCGTTTATGAAGTTTTCGATATAATTTTGATGCAAGTCTAACCACTCGAGACTGCTGGGGAATGTGCGAAAGTCAAAAAACTGAATTTTGTTAGCGGACATGTTTAACCAAACTAGGCTATTCAGTGTGTTGAATATGCCGTCAAAGTTCGTAATTTCATTACCATCCATTCGTAGTAGTTTTAAATACATATTTTTCCTAAAACATCCGGGCGCTACGCTTTTTATTTTATTTGAGGCTAAATTGAGTACTTGCAACTGCGGTAAATGTTCGAAAGTATCTTCGTTCAAATTGGGAACTTTATTATCGACTAAGCGTAAACCAAAAAGTTCGGTTAGGCCGCGAAAGTTTTCCCTGTTCAGGTGGGTTATATTGTTGTTGCCGATGTCCAATGACCTCAGAGATCGAAGTTTGCGAATCGCTCCGGGTATAGACGATAGCAAGTTGTCGTTTAATCCCAAGTCTCCAATGGCTGTCATATTATCGAAAGCATTGTCATCAATGTGCCTTATTTTATTGTTATCGATAAACAGTTCATGCAATACATGCAAGTCTGTGAATAAATGAGTATGAATATGAGCGAGGTTATTACCAGAGAGTGACAATGAGTGTAAATTCCGTAACTCTTCAAAAGAATGCTCATCAATAGATGCTATTTCATTATGCTCTAGGTTTAACTTTTGTAGACTGTACAAATCTTGAAACATGTATCGATCTATTCTAGTAAGCCTATTATACGACAAGTTAAGAATCACCATTCGTAGTAACCCTATAAACGTGCCCTTATTTATCCACTGACTAGTAAGTTTGTTGTATGAAAGGTCTAAAGTCTGAAGTTGCTCTAAGCCTCCGAAAAGACCGGGTGGTAAATTGTTTATCGTGTTGTTGCTAACGTTTATCTCTTTCAAAAACTTTGCGTCTGAGAAAAGGTCCGGTGGGAGTGTATTCATGAAGTTACTAGATAAATTCAAAACCTGTAAACTCAGCAATCCTTGGAATGAACTGTCTTCAAGAGTAGAAATCGCATTATTTTGTAACAACAACTTAGACAATGAACGCAGTTTTGACAAGCTATTATCAGTTATAACAATTAAATCATTATAAGATAAATCTAGAGTCTCTATAACTAAATTACAACTCCTTACACTCAAATTTTGCTCCTGCATGGATTCAGAAAATCCGATAGTCTTTATGTTTTGCAAATGATTGTAAGTCAAGTTCAAAGTTTTCAAACTGTACAAGGGGCAGAAAGTTTCAATTTTTGTGCTCCATATATTGTTATAACTCAAATTGAGTTCAATCAACTCGTTGAGGCCAGCGAAGGCTTGCTCGTTCAACTCCATAGTCATAGCAGACCACTCGCTGTTGTGAGTCGTCACCTGCAGACGCTTGAGGTCCTTGAAGTTCTCGAAAGCGCGCGGTGGAATCTGGCGTATCTTACACTTGTCTATCACCAAGTCTCGCATCTTTCCTAAGCTAGTCTGCTTTCCCGAACTTTTCTCTGTCTGAGCGGTCAGTATGCTCTCAAAGAACAAAATTTCACTACACTGGACGTGCAATGATATCACGTCGTCAAAATGCGTCCGACTGATATTTTGTAACAGGTGGTCTAAGTTGCTTATAGTCCGGATTTTGCAGAAGAGAACCGCATTTTCCGACGCTTCTGTCTCGGAGCTGCGGTAGGCGCACTCGTGCGGCATTTCGGCCGCGGCGCTTTCCACGGCATGGCAATAGAACAACACGTACACTATGATTCGATCAAAAGTTCGGTCGAGTCTTTTCGCGGCTGCTTTTATTGGCATTTTACGATCATATGCGAGCTGTGTTGATGCATCGATGTCGGCATTGCCATTTATGAGGGGGCGAAATGGTCGATCGCGTCATAAATATTTACGTGGTTGGAACGACATCGCGACTCGCGTGGCATGACTCGTGTCCGCGGAAGTGGTGAGCGTGTGGCTCGGACGGCGGCTACCCACCGACTGAACGACGCTCGGTTTGGTAACTCCGCCCCTCGGCGTCACAACGCCCCGCGCCGCCAACCGCCCCGGCGCCTCTGAAGAAACTTCATCTCGTATTATCAAGGGTGCATATAAACCGTGGAATTATTCCCGTGCGGGTGTTATTGGGCATTAATTATAAACAAACTGAGATCGAGTTTCGCTGTTGTTTGTATCATGTAGCCTTTTATTAGTGTTGATTTATAGGTTGAACACAACTCTCATCTCTTTAACGACAGTGTCAACAATATATAATTTTGATTTAGCGTTACTTTATAACACTTTATTAATAATAGAGCAGTATTTTACTAATGTTTGGCAACACCTTCAGAGTACCTACTCTTCTAAAATTTCAGCTTATATTCAAATTGGTTATTATTAAAACGTGTGCAGAAAAGTTACCATACTTTGTACAAGCACCTGTTGTATAGAAAAACTTGGGAAAACTTTTTACTCAAAGTCTTTGGTTCTCGCAAAATGGAATAAAAGACTTGCTAAATAGTTTTCTGGGACACCACATGCTTACAAAGTAACGAGTTTCACTTATATTATGGTTCAGGAAACCTCTTAAAGTTGAAGTAACTTAGCGTTACAATTTTTGCAGCTTCTCAAACTTTCATGAACAACTTGAGAACTCTACTTCTATGCAGCAGACACATTTTTGACACAAAATTGTTTAAAAACTGTCTTTGTGCAATGTTATAAATAAAAATAAAATAAAATAAAAATAAAAAAGCCTTTTATTTCTGCAAAAAGAAAACTTGAAAAAAGACAACAAAGTTTTGTAATCTCTAATGTCTAATGTTAGTGTTTTTTTTTCTAAATTAATTCTAGGTTAGTTTCTTGCTATTGTTTAAATTTACAAATGTTTATAATTTTGGATAATTTGTTTGCTAGAACCCCTCCTCGGGTGAAGGCCTCCTCCAATGAAAGCCATGTATTGTGTATGTGCAATATTATGTTCGTCTATTTTAAATTGTGCCTAATTTATGAAACTTTACTTTACTAAAACTTTAAATGTTTTCAGTTATGACGCTTCTAGCGATGAAAAATACAGACTTCACTTTGAGAATATTTCCGGTCATAAATCAGTCAAACCATCTTACGATCTACATAAAAAGCATATTCTCATAACATTTTTTATTCATATAAACAACAGTGATCGACATGATTCATAGACTAACTATGTTCCCAAGAATCAACAATAAAAACGTATCGCAAACGGATCATCAAATAGCTGCTAACTATCTTTATCATGATCTAAAACCGGATCATGGAACTGATTATTTTCCTTAACGACCATCATTTTACCGAATAAATAATTCAATAGCTTAAAAAAACCTAATTCAAAACACACGTAATTATAGTTCGAGTGCTTATAACTACGTTGAATATTTCAAATAAGTACCTTTAAGTAGGTAGGTTCAATCGCCGTCAGCTCCGCTTACTCATGGCTTTTTAAACTTTAGACAACATAGAGAATTTCCTATCTGTAAGATTTATTTCCAAATGGTCATTCAGAGATGAAGACGATTGAATGTACTGTACACAACGAGAAAGGTTCATGTAATAATTGACCAGTCAGTAATTGAGCTATGTGGGCTTTGAGTAGTTACTAGGCACAAACGAGCTAGGCAATTTGTAGACTGATCGTGTCGTTAGACCACCCAGTTGATGATTAAGATGATTAAGATGATTTCTTATTGAAAAGTCGGTTTTTTATACATGTTTTTTTCATATTTTGTTAATGTTAACAACATCGACATTATGCATTATGAGTTTTCATTCCAGCGCTCGGCGAAGCAACGAGTCGGCAGAGCAGTCTTGGTGTTTTTTCGTTATAGTGCGGAGCGAGTCAATTGTTTCTGAGGATGCCTCGTGGCGAAATCCGTGTCGAATTTATTTTTGAGGTTGCATATGTGGATGGTGTGCGCTACCTCTTTACTAATGCTTTGCATGACTTTTTAATTGCGGGCGGAAGGGAGGTACATACGTCTGCATCGTGTCTAACTCATTAAGAATAGATTGGCAAAATAGTAGGTACTAAATATTTGTCCATCCATCAGTTGTTTTGTAATGGATTTCCGCAAAGGCGTGTATCTAAATTATTTTAATGCAACTTTTTATATTCAATAAATTAAAAATATTTCTCATCGTTCTTTAAAATTAAAACGTTTCTGTTGTAGCATTAAACTTATTTTATTACTCCTTTGTTTTCAATTTTGTTTTATTTATGAGTATAGTAATATTGTCCCCTTATTCAAAACATGTGTGTGGTTCCTTTACAAATCACATCTAGACAATATTCAAATGTGTTTCCGTGCAGTACATTTCCATTTAACGTCGTCTGTTATATACGGTCGAATGTTTTATTTGTAAACTGTATGACTAATAGGGTCGATTTGAAATTCTATAACTAACTGCCAGTTAACATAAGCTATAAATAAAAATATTCATATTTGCAATTATATTTAAGATTTGATGCAAAAAGATTTTATCTTACAAGGCATTTTTATACAAAATGCATAACTAGCTCATATGTTTATTTAAAGAAATATTATTCTGTTAATATTTTTCAACGAAAAATAATCTTGTGAATTTGATGTATCTGTCGCATTTAACTTGATTCATTTTCCCATGAGTTGGTTTAGTTAGGTAGGTAATTATGTTCACCACTCACGAGCCATTGAGGCTCGCCACACCTCTGCCAATAATCACCTTGTTAGTATAACGAAAATTACCAGTCTTTATCGCAAAATCATTCTTATATTTTATGTTGATTGTACAGCGGTTTTGGGTTTTAATTGCATTGCACCTTGCTGAAAACAATAATTAAAATAAATTGGGTAAGCGCATATGACCACGCACAAAAAACTTCCAAAGTCAGTTAGGTTAAGAATTACTAATGGTCAGATCCAAAACAAATTCAACACCTTTAACACAAGTATATTTTGACGTTTGAATTTGACTTTGATAGTCAAATTCAAACGTCAAAATATACTGTATTCTATACAATCACAAGGATCACTTTGAAACGTCTTACATACTAGGTGAATTTAGGTGCCAATTCATCCTAACCCAAGCTCCAGAAGAATTGGCAAGAAACTCGTCTTGGTCCTACCGCTTTTTTACATGATCCATCTTATAACTACCTTAACTACGAAATACTAATACAAGAGAGTTTATACATTTCAAGTGTGTCGGTTAACTGTCTGAAGGCTAGTCATTTATATTATAATAAGCTTTCTTCAAAAGACTACCTTATATGTATGCTTTAAATTTCTTAATAGGTAGTTAAGTAGCATTTTCAGGAAGCTTATTATAGAAGCGCATCGTGTTCCCCATAAAGGACTTATTTACTTTTTCTAGTCAAAACCTAGGCATGTATAATCTGTCTATTCCTAGTATTGATTCTATGAAGGTCACTATTTTGCTGAAATCCATCTCTATTTGTATGTGTGTATAACAAATTTTCATATAGTATATATTGTTAACCTATTGTGAGAATATTAATTTCTTTGAATATATCTCAAAGATTCTCGTGGCTAATTTAAAAAATACATCAAATTAGCATAGCAAAAAAATGGGCCTTTTTGAATTTTTGTAAGGTTTAACAAACCAGGTTGTTACCAAAACTCTAGTAAAGCCGTGATATTTTTCCTAATAATTTCAATATATGCTTATTTTGTAAAATATTTCAGGTTTCTCCAACCAGCAGTGCAGTTTAGCGAGCTGGAGCGGGAAGGGGACACTGGCCTCTTTTACTTTGTAGGGCTACAAGCCTACATGTTTTCATTGAAGGTCCACTAACAATTTTCACTTGTATTATTTCCTTTTAAAATAAACACATCGTTTTCACACAGCATTCAATTGCCACGGTAAAATACTTCATTTCCACAGAAGACTAGCCGTTGTTTTCGATTCACGGACAGTCGCACAGAGAAAGTTCCTTCAACTGGCTAACTTGTTCACGTTTTATTTAACCCCCGCCGTACGAACAAAGACAATCTTTTCGCAAATATAAACTTTCCTCTTTGTAATTCATTTTATTTTGTATATATGTTTATGTAACATTACCTTAGGTTGATTTGGACATTCCTGTTTTGAAGGGTTAGCATTCGTTTAGATGTTTCTAAAACTATAAAAAATCTTATATGTGCCCGATTCGTTTCACATGGAAGACCTCTGTGGTGCATTAGGTTGCGGGATCAATTCCCGCCGTGGGTCAAATGTTTGTATGATCGCAAGTATTTGTCTCGGGTCTTGTGGTTTCTACTTATGTAAAATAAATATGATTTCCAAAAAACAAACGTGTTTCAGTATTCGGACGTTAATCTTCGTCTGGCGAAGACATGTATGAGCAAATTAACGAAAGAAAAGAGCTTCTGAGGCACACTTCAACCCATTCACCATACTAGTTCTAAATAACTAGAGACACGAAAAAGAAGTCTAAGATTCAAAGACACATCGTTGTACCTACCTGCTTTGAAGAGCTGGTATTCGTTTGGACATTTCTGATATATTAGTCTTACTTTGAGATTTAGAGACAAGACAAAGCGTGAACGCTTCCTATTGTTAAACTTCAGTGCAATTTGAGCTTCCAAGTGCATCCTCCTGTCACCACACTGGTTCAAAATAACTAGTAACACGATAAGAACAAGAAGAAGTGAGATAAAGCAGCGTGAGCATTATGTAAGTTTTCAGCTCTGCATCTTAGCCTTTGATGTCTGAAATATTGGAAAGTTTACATAATTTCGCGAATTCATTAGACAATAGTCACGATTGCTTCCCCGTTACTAACAATGGTGTTGACTACCATTGTATGGTATAACAAATAAGCGTTTAACACTATAATCAATTTTTGCCAATCTTCATTGAACTATATCTAATTTTCGGGATATTTACTATGATATATATCTTATATATATATATGATATATATCATGGTAAATATCCAATTTTGCGTGAAAATTATGTTCAAAACCATGATAGTTTTAGCAGCTATATCTAATCTATAGTCTACTGTTATTTAGGAATTCTGATACAAACAGCTTTAAATTTTTATCAATGAATTAGTATATATATTCAAATTGTTTGTAACACAAGCAGTTATAAAAACATAACATACGTTTTACGTTTTATTAATTTCAAACAGTCGATAGAAAAAACATCATGTTAAAACTGAATCTATTTGCAATCAAACTAATAATTTAAATAATGCATATACATATAAATCTCTTGTCACATATTTACACCGATAGTAATTGATTGATTTGCTTACTTTGGGGCCAGATGATGGTATGTCTAATGTCCGGTATTATTATTATTGTATCAAGAAATCTTTAATAGCATAGATATTATAGATTTCTCGACCTCATTTCTCATTTCTCTTATGATCTCATTTCACAGTTCTCGATCTGAGTTTGAGTTTTATTCTGAAATTATATTTATAAATAGCTGATAGTTCGTAGACTACATTGCGTCATACAACATTGTTACAGATGTACAAATTTTTGATCCAAACATTAGTAATAGTTCCGGGCCCCTTGTTTACACGAGTCAAAATGAAAAATTGATTTACGCTCGGGAAAACGACAAGGCAACGCGTGTGAATCATCACGAAAATCATATCTCACTTTGAAGAGCAACTTTAAACCTTATATTGATGATGTAAGACTGATTTTGTATTTCAAGAGGTTGCTTAGTTTTGTAGTTTGTAAAACTAACACTGTGTAGTTCATGTAGTTCTAGGAACTTGACAATTAACACGTTGGGTGACATGTAAAATCCGAAGTCATTAGTCATGATCAGACGATAATCTTTGAATAACACCCTTTGTCATTTGGGATTTGTACATCTGTTTTCAAGACGGAGTTTGTTTGAGGTGGGAAAATTAGATCGTAATATATTAATTATAAAATTGAGAATAGATATGGCAAAAAAACGGAGGTAGTTTCAAATATTCGTAGATTATAAATTCTATGAATTATTTGTTGAGTAGGTATATTTAAGGAAGGGCTTAAACACTCAGCATCATCTAGCCTTATGTTTACAACATATAAACCCTTTTTTTGTAAATAATAATAATAAATAAATATTGCTGGACATGGACACACAACATCAACAATGCACACAACATCATCTAGCCCCAAACTTAGCATAGCTTGTATTATGGTGACTAGACTAGACTAGATGACTAATAGAATATTTATATATTTTTAAATACATACTATAACATACATATAACACCCAGACAGAACAATCACCTATGCTTTTCACATAAATGTTTATCCGAGGAGGGAATCGAACCCTCAACCTACAGCGCAGAAGGCAGAGCTACTACCAACTAAACTGACAGGCCAATCAAATATTATACATACCATACACCCGAGACAGTTACGAGGATCATACAAATATTTGTTCCGCGGCGGGAATCGAACCCGCAACCTTCTACGTGTCAGCCGGTCCTTGGCCCACTGCGCCATAAAGGTCGTCTAAGAGTAAGATTAGCTAGAGGTTTATAATATCGCAAAGTTTCACAAGCAATTTGAACTAGTGTTTTGTCTATATTGGCTATTTCGCTAAATTTACGTTGCAAAGTAACTAATAATAAAAAAAACTTATAATGTAGGTCCATAACAGTAAAAACTGAAACAAATAAAAACTTTGCCACAAACAAAATACGCAACTGTATATTGCCAGAGCAACTTTTTTAATGAAATGAACACACATTGCAATTCAAATTTGCCACTTCCCACAATAAAGTCAGATTATTGTCCCATAGTTGGCTTATCGAATGTATCGACAACTCAGTTAATTCCAAGTTCCTAAAGAAGCGCTGCGTGATCAAAAACGGCCGTAATTAATCAATAAATCTAGCAGGACTACTCACACAACACTATCTACCTCCGAACTTATCATAATAAACTTAAAACCGGACATTTCACACAGCGTCATCTGGCCCCAAGGTATGCAGATCTTGTGTTATGGGTACCACATGACTGATATACATTTTTTCCAATCAATTAAATTTTACTATCAAACGTATTTCCAAACTAACATCAAAACAAACTAAACCTACTAAATCGCCCAATCGCCCTGTGAATGATTGGCATTTTATAGCTATTTTTTTTTTATTTAAAAAAAAAATACTTTGCAGTTTTAGCAAAGCAAAATCCACTGTAGTTTGTATTGTTTATCATACGCAACGATATACTAAATTATCAGCGCTTTCCAGTGCTTTCAAGCCGGCTGGAAAGAATCAAATGTGTGAGAAATGTGTTAAGTGATTAAGTCAAAGTTATTTAGCTAAGGCGGAGGCGTTTGAGCGACCTAATAACCACCAACATAGTAGGTAGACCACTGGATGACCACCTCTGACTGACTACAAATGAGTACTAGTAGTAAAGTCAAACTGTCACAATACGGCTACTATTTTTCGGAAAACCATGAGCTTTACAAGCGAATTGTACGAATTATCTATTCTGAAACAGGGATTTGTACTAATTTGGAGTTGATTAGTTCATTTTGTGAATAAAACATTGTAACTAATATATTCCATTGCACTGTCCATAACCTAGATAGGGACACCGACACAGTTGCATTTCTAACCTAAAATAAGTACAACTTTGCTGTCTCTTTCATATTACACTTAAATAAAAGAGCCAGTGATAAATAAAGGTAGTTTTAGAAAATGCAATAAAATAATGACTTGAATGCCGATTTTGATGTTTGCTTGCTTTAAAACATAAAACCTTATATTTTTTGCCGTCTTCTTTATTTACACATCTCTTCCCTCTTATCTCCGCTACGAAGACACAGAAGCTATAAATGCTATTAATTCATCAATAACTTTTATCTTCCATGTGTTTAATTTTTAAGAACCATAAAACTCAATAAATTTGTACAATAAAAGGTTTATTCTAACGCAGTAAACTCAATCAAATTTCCATATTAGTGATAAAAAACATTGTCCGATGTCGTTCACCCCAAGAGTCTTTATGGGCATAATACGCTGTCACAAAAGTGGTTTCCCAAAAGTGTGTACGGAATATTTTATTTTTTTACGATTTAGATGGCGCTGATAGTGGCCGGAATCGAATAGCTTTTATTGCTGGCAATAATGTTGGTGTTAGTACAATGATCGCGAGATAAAATTGTCGAGTTTTTCTTGATAGAGATAGGATAGGTTTATTGGAATGTTGGGAACAAACCATGTACTTGATCTTTGGCTCACAAGCAAACGCACATAAAATCTTAAAATTACCACGGAGCGAAAGTCTCTTTCGTAATATTATTTTCATAAAAAACTTTAATGTGATTGGACGCGCAAGCGCATAAACATGTAAAAAATAGAGTATCTGTTCAATGGTTGGAATGAAACTACTTTTTTTCTACTACATTCTTGTTTTCTCGGTCTTCATTTAGCACCTGATTTAAGTATTGGAACTATAATACAGAAAGCACCCAGCATGTGAAACGATTCAAAGCGGTTCTTGAGATTGTATTTAATAAAATTCTTTTAAATTTAAAATTTACATTAATATTAATCTTTACCATAATAAAACAATTTTTAATAAAGTAACTAATAAGGTTACAAAGGTTACATTACTCGTAATGATGTTGTAAGAGTCATATTTAGTTACTGAAGAGAGAAATAAAAAAATTATAAAAATATTATTCAATAATAATAATAATAATAATAATAATACCGGAAATTTCACACAGCATCATTTGGCCCCAAAGTAAGCAGAGCTTGTGTTATGGGTACCACATGACTGATATACTACTTATATACTTTTTTTTTGTGAATATATACATATTAACATAACATAGAATAAATAAACAAGTCAGAACATTAACAGTAACACATTGGCAGAATTACTTTTTGCTCTAATAAACCGTGTGGCCTAATTTATGTCAATAATATTAACTTAGAATTATGTATCTACTCTCCTATTACAAGACAATGATATCGTTACCGTCTCCCGGGTCTTAAATTAACGACATTAAAACAAGCTTCTCTCACTCGAGATAAGACCTTTGTAAGGGGAAATAAATTGGATGATAGTATGCAGGAGCAAAACAGACAATGTAATTAGTGATCAATTATAATAATTACAGGGAATGAAAATATGATTAGTGGGGGCTCTCTAAATATTAACAAAGACAGTCCAAGGTTGTTTTATAGCAATTTACGTGAAATGTGAGGCCCAAAGCTAAGTAAATATAGTAAATAAGTAAATATAAAGTATGTGTAGAACTAAAAACGAGTTGAAATGCTCATGGCATTTCTAGCTTAGTACTTCTGATTAAAGAAGTTATGCAACCTTCTGTGAGGTTAAACCTTGGATTGCAGTGGTATTTTCATATAAGCGCTTCTAAAGTTACGACGGAGTCCTTCAAATGGCTTAATAAGGGATGACGGACTTAACGGGAGTTATCCAGTGACTCATACAAAGCTCGGGACAGAGAAACATACTTTAAAAATATCTCATGACAAATGCCATGTGTAAATATAAACAAACTCTGAACCACTTTAATAAAATTAAATAAATTCAATTTAATAAATTTTATAGACAGAAAATGAGAAATAGAAAATGAGTTATTAAAATTTGCTTTCAGGTGGCATAAGCCTATCCGTATTGTTGGTGTATGATATTCTTAAAGTCTCCCGCAAAATTGCCCCTAACTCGGGTCACGTTCCAGCTATTAGACCCAGTACTTATACTAAAGTTTCATCGCAAAACGATCAATGAACAACTTTAAGGAATATTTTATGAAGCGCGGCCAATGAACCAATCAAGACAGGTGGTCAAAATACTGTTAATAATAAGGGGTGAGCTAATTCGAGTTTTAATTGCAGAGTACATTGGAAACTGTTTCATTTTCAGTTTCATTTCAGTGCTGTCCGTGCGTTTGTATCTTAGCTAAAACATTAAAAAATACACCTAATTTTCCAATTTGCTTAGTCCTAAACAATCATTTAGCTTAACTTCCCTCGGAACTCATGATTCCAAAATAAATTCTGACAAAATAAACTTATCTGTGTAAACTTTGTTCAGATCCAGACTTCATAGGTACTATGTAAGTAACTCTCAAACGGATCCCTCAATTAGAACTCCTAACAAGAGAAAAGTTACCAGTTTTCGACCCTTTAGAGCCCTTTATCTGATTCTAAGAAGTTGCAAATCTCTTGTTAATATTTGGCCAATTAGCGTATCTCATGTTCTGTGAATGTTTTGCGTATGTAAGAAATCTAATGGTTCAAAATTTTAATGAAAGTTTTATCACGGAATAATTTCTAATAACCTTCCTCTGTAACTAACCCTCTGATCGTGTTATGTTCGACAGCGAATTTCCATATGAGCTTTTAGTGCAAACTTACAGCAAAATCATGTTTCACGTTTTGGGCGATTCTATCATATCCTACCAATAATAAAAAAAACGGGTGCGTCTCGAGACGCCCAATAAAAGTGATATCTTAAACTAATCTAACTAGCGCTGTAGGTTAAAGTGAGAGAGGAGGAGCTTGCCTACCGCTACCGTATGCTTGAGAGAAAGGGAAGCCAGACAGACTGGCGCCGTAACGCGTTAAGTAGCGAAGCGGTTTACCGTCCCATAAGAAGTTATCACTTCAAAAAATGCGAAAGTTTATAGGATCTTCAGGTGTTTGAATGTTTCTTTGTAACTCAATCACTCAATAAGGGCTTAACAGATTTAAACGAAACTCGGTATTGACATGGCCCTGGACTTACATAAAAGCTACTTTTTATCTACGTAACATGCAAGAAAAACTGTGGGCAGCAGCTAGTTTGAAATATACGAGAACCCAATGCAATTTTACGATGTAGAAGGGAACAAAAAACAGGGGTGATGAAACCTCGAGGCTCCCATTTCACGCTTTACCTCCGAATAGGAAGACTTTATGAACATTGCACATTCATAAAGGGGGCAATCTTGGGGTTAATTTTATGTACGATCTTATTATGCAAGTGTCTTTGTCGTTGTCAGCAGCGGAATTTTGTGGGCTGTTTAGCAATATTATATTTATACACCAGCTAACATTATAATTATGCTGCGTTATCTGGCGGCAATTCTTCGAATTTATAACAAACTTACTTCTTATTGAGTTCTGAAGTTTAATAATGTTCGACATGTTCATATGTTTGTCTGTCTCTTTGTCTGTCTGTCCGCCTTTCATCAGAGCTATTGTTTAACTGGGTTTTTAATAACTCACGATCAATAAATACCTCAGTATACCGTGAATGTGAACAGCAACGAGCGGCCCGAAGATCAAACACTCACCCTGATGAAACCTTCATCTACATGAATCGAACCAGTGTTCGTGCATTTATTAAAAAAAGCCCGTGTTTATACAAAAAATTACAAAATGTATAGTAAAACTCACGAACTTATTGCAAGAGAAATACAATAAGATAAACAATAAAACGAAAAAAAAAATTAAGATTCTAACAGCACACACTAAACCATAATTGGTACTACTTGCACTGTGCACCCTCAAAATACAACTCTTGTTATGAATATGCCTTCAATACCTCCTCGGGCAACAATACCTCTCATTCAGCAAACAAACGGAACATTACGAGCTATCGACGAAGACTGCCTTATGCAGATTTATGCAGTCTCAAGCTTATCTCACGGTCCGTTTGCTCAGTTAACTCACAGTTTTAATGCAAACAGCTGGAGTATTTATATGGTTTTGAAGATTGAGAACTCAAATTACTGATACGTAAAAATTACACTGCAAATCCTAACAGCGAGAATATACTTATAGAACTCGAGCCAGAATAAAGAACTGATAGTTTGCTCAATATTTTGAGTTTCCTACTATTGCTGAGAAATCATGAATACATAATAAGAAAATCAATTTTTACATTCCACTGTGTATAGGATTGTACTAACTTTGACGATCTCTAACTGTGGACTAAAGTCCGGCTGAGACGCAAAAGGTTGTGGGTTCAATTCCCGTTTCGGGACAAACGTTTGTATGATCTGCAAGTATTTGTCTCGGTTCTGGGTGTTTCTTTGTATAATATGTATGTATTTACAAAAAAAAAGTGTGTATGTAGTGTGTCAGTCATGTGGTACACATAATACAAGGTCTGCTTACTTTGGGGCCAGATGACGCTGTGTTAAATGTCCGGCAATATTTATTTATTTATTTATTTATTTACTATGTCAATATATAACCACTAAAACCAAGGCCGATCCAAAATGAAGAAAAGAGGAAAATGAGACGTGAATTTTAGTTTTAACAATGTAGTAGTGAGTGGAACAGCAGTTTTGTTCCTCACTGTGTTTAGTTGCGCTCCATATCACCAATGTCGATAACCGTTCGGTTTTGATGTGAATATTGTGATCATGCATGAGGGGTCAGATTGGCGTAGACCTGCAATGGTGATGTAGTTGTGCGTTTGAATAATTTACTTAAGATTTGCTATACTTGTTGAATTACCCTTGAATTTATTAGAAAATGTTGTATTCTGTAAAAATTTATTAAAAATTGATGACATGACATGACACCTGTCATCCCTTCCGATGATTTTTACAAAAATAAGTTTTTTACTTTTACCATTCGCTGTACTCCATAACGATCAGCTGAGGATCATTAAAAATAGCTCAGCACCCGCATCTAACCGTAAAATCGGGTTGGTAATTTTCGCTGAACTATATAACACGAGTGAGAATTTCTACGTGGAACTGATCTCAAATGAGTGCTGCTTGGAGACTGCTGATGCTGACGACAGCAATAGTTTTCAAATTATTGGGGGTTAGTTCCCCTGCTGACTAACAAAAGAGCTGGCAATAGAGAAAGAAAACATAAAACAAGCCCGGCTTGGTGCCAGGCGTTATGCACCTGCAACCGAACCAATGCGGTGTCCGCATGTACTGATTCGTCTTCCCTGCGGGTATTGTTGGCAAGGTTGAGAGGTTAGTGTGGGTACCTGGGAAGGCTGCGCTGTCAAACAGAATCCCAGGCAGAGTGACGTCAGTGGAGAGGAAACTTTACCCACCTCAGCTTGCTGGAGTGCATCCATGAACGAAAGTTTTCAATTACAATATACTGCTCTGTAACTTTACTGACGCCACCTAAATCAACAGGTGAACGAAGGCAAATGATGTTATTATAAAAACTAATAACTAATCAATAAAACTCTACATCATGCAACATCAAAAATCTTCCCGAAAAGTCCGTTATATATTCACAGAGTCAGATATTCTTCCTTTAGCAGCAGTGAGGTTGCTTCATAGCTATATAGGTACTTATTATTATGACAGAATACTAGCAATATAGCAATATTGATATCTTACAAAAGAAATGCAAATAACATGTCATATTATATTATCCTACCACCCTACCTGTTTTCTTCTAATTAAATAGGTCTTCGAAGGATCACGAGAAACCTGAGAAATATTAAGTTTGGAACAACAGATACTTAAATAGAAATAGGAGAACCGACATTGAATTAGGTGAAAGACTCTTGTGAACTATATGATTCTATTTAAATAATCTAATTTACGAACTAGGCTGTGTAAATCAGAGCCAGATTTATCTGATAAAATTTTGTAAGCTGTTTTGAATACGAGTAGAAATAATTCGGGTAAACACTAGAATTGAAAATGTTTTCAACATTTAGCAAGTACCTACATAAAATGTTATAAGTAGTATTGTTTCAGTATATCTAAAAAAAGGCGGACAATGCTCACAGATTCATCTAGCCCTAAACTAAACATAGCTAGTACGGTGGCCAGATGACTAATAAAATACTTATATATTTTTAAATACAGACTTCTAAGACTAACACCCAGACACAGAACAAACACCTAGGTTCACACAGCGCAGATGACAAAACGACTCCCAACTTAGCTGACAGGCTAGTCGAAATAAGTGGAAGGTTATTATTATGAATAATATTAGCTTGTTAATATAAGGGTGGTCTGGTAGAAATCGTAACCGCGATAAGACCTTGTAGGCCTCTTTCCATAGAACCATCTTTTTTTATGACAAAAAGCTTGGAATGAATTTGCTCCAACTCGACTCGGAATCCGTAACAAAATTGGCAAGGATGCAAGGATCATACAAAAAAGTGTTAAGATCAAACGAGTTTCTTGCCTTTTTTTGGTCATCTTTTTTGGTTAAAAAGACGAAACTTTGAAAATTTCTACAAATTTAAATTCAAATTCATTAAAGTAAAACTCAAAAAAAACTTAACATCTATAGCGTATTCACTGAGTATATTCCAATGAGCTTTGAGACGATGATCTTCTGGAAATTTGTGAGATTCCAGGTGACGTAGCAGTTTCAGGATACGGATACTATGACCTGCATTATCTTTGTAACAGGATACCATGTTTGAATTGAATAAACCTGTGGAACATACTCATAATTACGTTTTAAAAACTATAAAGAAACCGACTTCATTGAATGAAATTTGAGCCTACAAGACATTTATAGTGGAAAGTAGATGTATTTTGTATTTAACATGAGTAGGTCAAATAAACGCACCTCTCCAATGAGACAGCAAGATATCGAAGTGCATGAAAATATCATCGATGTATACAATTTTTTGATTTTCGTTGATTTTTCTGCTCAACCGATTTTGATAAAATTTATATGAAATCACCTGTGAAACAAAAAAAGAATTTTCCAAATCAGTTCAGCCGTTTTCGAATAATCGGTGAACATACATAAAAAAAAAAAAATGTTCCGACGAATTGAGAACCTCCTCCTTTTTGATATAGTCGGTTAAAAATGGGATATTTACCATGTTAGGTGAGTTTTTCTGTTCTGCTTCCTGATATTTCACCACAGTTGCATGCGCTAATATCACGAGGTATGTTTGCTGTGTTGTGTTATGTCATGAGTTTATCTTGTGATCATGACACATGAAATATCGGGAAGCAAAAAAACTCTCATATATTATGATCGTTAACATCCCGTTCTGAATGTAAATTGTATTCAAAACCATGATAGTTTAAAAAATCAGAACTTTCTTACAGCCTTCATTAACTAGAAAAGAGCTTATTATTTTCAAATGGCTGAACCGATTTTCTATAATAACACTCTCGATGAAGTCAACTGTCAAACAAAAAACCTTTAGCCAAATCAGTTCTTTTAGGAACTACGATGTCACAGGCAGATTTGCAGAAACTCACGAGAAACAAAAACACCCCTCTGTTTGCTTTAGGGTTGGGTTAGGTTAAAAATTATAGATATAGTGAACTAACGCTTAAAATGCTTCCATTATTATACGAGTACTTTACTGATTCTATTTCTTTGAATATTGTGTTAAAATATTATTTATACGCCGATCTTTCAAAACAAACCCAAGTTATTACGCTCGATATCATTTTGGTATCCGACCCTTCCAACAAAATATACAAAATTATGCCATAGAAACATTGATTGTTATCATAACTCTTTACGGACAATCTCCTGATTTGAATATCTATTAGTTCAACAATTACAAAATATTTAGCTAAGCGGAAATTCGACTTGGCTTGTGAATTTGGGTTATTTTCAATATTTATTTGTACCAAAACGTGTTGAAAGATCTTTGTTTATCAAAACTCGAAAGCATAAAATTCTACCAAGGTCTAGCTTCGTTCAACATTCTTCACTGTTCCAGATCAACAAAACAATCTCAAATCACGTCTAAATAAACTCAAATGATCCATCAAATTGCTCCAACTATTGTCGGTAATAGTCATTTCTCTGGCTCTTGCACAGAATATAGCAGTACGAATGCTATGATGTTTCACTCAGACGCGTGACGCCACAAAAATGAAGAAGACTTGGGGTTTAGACAAATACTTGACATTGAATTTTCCTTGACACTAATCCTTTTGCGGAATGATTATATTTTATGGAAATGACAGCACCTGTCAAACTTCTGTCACGTGTCATTGACAACATTACTGTCGTATCCATACAATTTGATTTTTTAGAAGAAGTAATCTCCAACAAAATGTGGATTTTGTCTAGACTTAGTTTAAGTCATTGTCAGTCACACAAACGAATGGTTTCTGTAGCTCCCTATCACATCCATTCTACCACTACCATTCCAGTTAATACTAAAAAGAAAAATATTCTCAAAAACGAATCTATAAAGTTTGTGAATTGGTTCTCCGATTTACCAAATACACCAGTATAATTTTGAGACATGTTGAACCTACAGTCACCAATTTAAAGTTCATTTTACATCGAGAGCTGATAGTAAGTAAAAGACGCAAGTTCTAGCTAGTAATTGTTTTATACGCCATGATTGCGTTCGAGTGAATAGGTAAATTCTCTTTTTGCCCTTCAGTTTCCATCGAATAATTGTAATTGTTAGAGAACTGAGAACTGCGGCACGTGGCGCTCTTAGTATTTTTGTTGGAAGAGTGCAAGTTCTTAGTTACACACATTGTGTTATAAGCCTCTAAATGTTGAATAGCAATTTATAGAATTCGTTTATCGTTTATTACAGAATAGCTCTTGACTTTTTTAACAAAATAAATAAATTAGCTTCAAAACTTTTTGGTTAAAGATTGTGAACCAAACCTCAATAATATATGTGTGGTCAATGCCCACAACACCATCTAGCCCTAAACGTATCATAGCTTGTATTATGATGACCAGATGACTGATACTTATATATTTTAAAAACATACTTGTGATTCTATTAACACCCACACAGAACAAACACCTGTGTTCTTCCTACAAATGTTTATCCTGGGAGGGTATCAAACCTTCGACCTACAGTGCAGAAGGCAGAGCTACTAGCAACTGAGCTGGCAGGCCAGTCAAATAAGCTTAGCGTTATGTGAAAGGCATCCATTTAATTTAGTGTTTAGGAAATCGAAGCATATCTTGACTTTTTTTGCAATGACAGCGGTGAACAGCGGTAATTTTCAATTCAGTAATTATGATTTGATCATGTTTATGTCAAAATCTAACTTCTAAAACTACATCCTGTGCATATATCATATATCTAAAATATTAACAGTATCTCAATCAAACACTTACCTATTAAAGAGTCTGTCTGTCAGCCTGTCTTTCCGCCCCTAATCAACGCGCAGCTTGCAGATTATTGGTCTTATTGTAAAAATTTGCACGGTGATACGTAGGTATTAATGGCACCTAAAAAGTTATGAAAGAACAACTTTGAAAAAAAGATTTTAGGGGTACCGCCTCTGCATGTGAAGGTTTTTTCATATATCTAATACCTCTGCGTGAGGCAAATCTAGATAGGTATTTCTAAGATATGACAATTCTTAAACAGTTTTTTAATACATATATTTTAAAGCGGTAATTTAGAATAGAGTCCAAAGTCCTAAATATATAGCTCCATATTATAAAGTAGCCTAGTTTACAGGCTACTTTTTATCTACGTACCGCGTGGGTAAAGCCGGCAGTCGAGCAGCTAGTATATTAATCAGATATTTTAATTTTCAGTATTATTATTTGGTAAGACTTTAGTAAACCTACCTTTGGACAGTGTGATATTAATTGTTGTATAATATAGGATATTAAACCTAGGCAATTATTTTTCTTCTTATAGTGTCATTAGTATGTCTTTAAACTTAAGGTTCTTCTTTACGTCAACAATTTCTTCAATTATCTTCAATAATTTTTAATGTATAGATAGATTTTTCTATTCGTCAATGTATTTGCGCTATACTCTCAAATGGTGAAGAAAAACATCACGAGGAAACCTAGGCATTTCAATTATTTTGAGTTCCATTTCCACCCAACGCATCTGCATAATATCATATTTTATTGTCCCCTATCTTTTAGACAAGTGTGATGGCAAAAGAAATTTATTTTGTAAATTCACCATGTGGCTTCATCCCTTTGCTGTAATATAATAAGACTGTATTTGCTTAAGTTCTATGCATTTAAAGGGTGCATAACTTACTTAGAGCTAATTATTTTGTAATAGGCCCGTCCCAGATGGTACAGTATAAAATTGGGGGCTAAGTCAAAGAAAATGTTCTGTGACAAAGTTTGTTAGATTTAATTAAATTGCCTCATGATGAGAATAAAATATCGATGGAGGCGTCGTAATAGAAAAGGGAATGAATGTTTATTTGGATTTTCATTAAAAGTTCGTGAATCTTTTAATAAAAATTAGCATTTCGACTACCAGCAACATTAGGCAGAAAAATCTGTCGACCTTAATTTGATCTGCCTGCTCTATTGGTTTTAATTTCCAGTTCCTGAAGCATGAATTTTTCGTTGCCTATTTCAGATGTTCAACTATCATTGAAAATGTTACCTATGATATGGTCACAACAGCGTTCTAAATACCATAGCAGATATGTATGATAGTCCAATACTTTTACTTAGGGTTAAAACGTTATACCTACATAGACCTGAGACTGGGCCTGTTTGCCAAACATAGAACCACCAACCCGTGCAGGGTAGGTACACATAATACTAATCTTTAAGAACTTTTTAGGAACGAAGATACATATCGCACGGTACTTAAACTAGGCGAAACTAGGCGAAAAAATGTGTAAGATTTTTCCGTTATGAATTTCCGTCACTACCCTTTCTTTAGTGTTAACGGTTATCCATAGGATGACACGATTCTTCACCCCCGGACAAAATATCTCCGTAAATATTTTCGTTATAAATATATTTTTCGAGTTGTAAAAATAAACATTTTATTGTACATCATTCAATTAATTAGTTATTTAGGCGTTTCATTTAATTGCTCTCAGACGCTAGTATTTCATTCGTTTGTATTTGTTAATCGATAATATAATACGTTTATCATCATCACTACATAGTATAAAACAAAGTCGCTTTCCGCTGTCTGTCTGTCCCTTTGTATGCTTATATCTTTAAAACTACGCAATTGATGCGTAGTTTTAATGATACTTTGATAAGGTTTTTTTAATATATAGAGTGATTCAAGAGAAAGGTTTATATGTACAAGACATGCATAATATAGTAGAGAAACACTGATCATTTTAGAGGTTTCTCATGTGATGTTGTAAATAAACACATTTTTTTGCGCTTACATTGCAAACGCTTGCTGAACCCTACTAGATTGATAAAAGAATGTACTACAGTATAGTACACCTTTAAAATGTCTACAAAAAAGTCCACGATAGTATATGTCTCTCTCTTAGGTTATGTTATTCTCTTAGATAACGTTGTATATAAAGACATTCTGTAGTATATTTAGCATCGGCATGCACCCGTGCGAAGCCGGGGCGGGTCAATAAAAATATACTACGATAGAAGTTCCATTTGAAATTGAAGTTCCTTCATTACAACCGAATGTTCCACGACACTCACGCATTTTTTTATTTTTGTTAATATCTATTTTATTGTACACCTCATATGCTATTTCCTATTTTATTTGATGACCTCTGTGGCGCAGAGGGCCATGGTCCGGCAGAGACGCAGAAGGAAGCGGGTCCGATTCTCGCCGCGAGACAAATGTTTGTATGATTTGCAATTATTCTTGTCGGGTCTGGGTGCTTCTAGGTATAATAAAAAAATATTAAAAGAAAACCATGCAAGTAGTATACCTTATTTCAGTCCTGTGGTCCCCATAACACAAGCTCATCTTACTTTGGGGTCAGATGATGTTGTGTGAAATATCCAGCTTGTTTTTTCATGCTATGTTATTTATAAATAACATAGCAACAATATAAAATTTATTTAGTTTCCTTTTATTATTAAATAAATAGTTAATTTTTATATTAATTTCAAAGAATTTAGTAATATAATAGTTGTAAAACCATGTGTCGTGGGTTGGTCTCATGTTTATTTTCTTTATGCTCCTCTTATATTAAATTGTACTCGTATTTTGTAGGTATTGTAAAATTTTAGTTGAGTTATTTTTAAGTCTTCTATTGATTGTGTCATTAATGTATTTATTGGGTTGATGTCTGAAATAAAAATATCATTATTTTTGTCGTGATAACTTTTTATGGGAGGGTAAACTTCTTCGTTACGTAACGCATTACGGCGCCAGTCTGTCTGGCTTTCCTTTCTCTCACGCATACGGCAGCGGTAGGCAGGAACCTCCTCTCTTACTGTAACGCACAGCGCTAATTAGATTAGTTTAAGTTATCACTTCTGTCGGGCGTCACGCACACGTTTTTTTTTTTTATAATTGTTGTGTAATAACTAATAATACACGTAACACCATCTAGGCCCAAACTTAGCATAGCTTGTATTAGTAAATCTTCAACATTGTATGGTATGTACGCAAGCTTACTGTGAAGGATAACGGTTGAATTTGTTTTGAATAGTTTTACCTGATGTGTCTCATTGGTGAACTAATGTATATAGTTGTTTAGATACCCCCATTACATAAATAAAAACGAGTCAAAGTAATGTAAATAATGGGGAAAAAAGGCTAACTAGCTATCTCTAGTGCACGAAAGGACGCAATTTATTCTCTTCACCACTCTGGTTTGTAATAACTAGTGACACGATGAGAAGAAGAAGAACTAATATAAAAGACTTATAATACTTTTTGTAAATTAACTTTAGAATAAGGTAAAAAAAATATCCATAATTTTCTACAAATAAGTAGGTACTATGAATAAGATATTACTTTGAAACTCCTTAAATCCTTCACAAACTAAAGCAATAACTCGCTTGTACCTATGTATTTTTTAGTTAAGTTCTATTTGCCAGGCAACAATCAATCTTATGCCCTTAAAGTTCCGTTTTTTAAACTAATGGCTTGAAGTTGCATGTTTTCAATTAAACGGAAATTAATAGGTAGAACTGTTATTCCCCATTGCATTGCGGCTCACTTCAGTATGTAATTGGCTCGGATAAATTAACAAAGTGGTTCTGAAGAGTGATGTCCCTAGTGCCACTGCAAAGCATGTTCCGCCCATCGTTAGTTTGTACGATTTTATATTTATTACTCTTTTCATAATGTAGTTTATTTTAACCTTTTGCTAGTCAGATGGGTCAAACACGCCTCACTGTACCTGCCACGTTGAGTCTTGACAACGTCGCAGAATGAATGCACTAGAATTTGCTGAATACTTCATACTAATATTATAAATTTGAAAACTTTATATTTGTTACTCTTTTACGACTAAACAGCTTAACAGACGAACTTGGTGAAATTTTATACAGTGTTAGATTGTATCTTGAGGACTGTCATACACTGTTTTTTTATGTCAGTACCATGTGTGCAAAGTCGTGGTCAGCAGCTAGTTTTCATATTTTTCTAGTTCGACCTATGGAAACCCGTATCTTAGCAAATATACTCGTATTTCGTATTGCTCCGCTTCCAAATATCATATATTTTTTCCTTTTATTATATTGTCCAGTTTTAACTGCCCTAACAGCATTAATAAAGCCATACCCTCACCACAGCCAGATGACGCTACCGCTTATGCTGTCCGTATGTAGGTGAATGTAAACATTGCATCTTTATGCATTTAATTTGAACGCCAATGAACGCACGCAATGGCGGCAACGTGTCGCAGTGGTTTGGCGGATACACGCCTGTGTTGCGTTGATGTAGAGTTTATAAATGCGTCATTGTAATACCAATGGGTTATCAAAATAATTCAATATCAAACTTGATAAAAGATATCACTAAATTAAATAAATATCCAATGGTTATGTTGACTGGTCAGTCAGCCCGCGACTACAGTTATTGCCGAATTGTTGGGAATAAATTAAAACGTAAATCGCGATAAGACCCGTTTAGTACAATATAAATTCTGATTGCATAAATTTAAAAACACTATTCATAGAATATAAATATAATTTATTAATATAACATTACATTTTGAGAGATGATAATAATAATAATGATAATGCTGGACATTTCATCATCTGGCCCCAAAGTAAGCAGAGCTTGCATTTTGGGTACCACATCACTGATATACCACTTGTTACATTTTTTTTGTAAATACATATTATACATATAAATACCCGAACCCGAGAGAAATACTTGCAGATCACACAAACATTTGTCCCGCGGCGGGAATCAAACCCGCAACCTCTCAGCTAGACCTTAGTCCACTGCGCCACAGAGGTTGACAAGATAAGATACCTTTAAGAGCTATGACAAACCTTTCGACAGATGGACAAACATTTAGTACTATAAGGTCAACCTGTTCTTTCCTCAAAAAGAATAAATATTCAGTTTTGTAATGGATTTCCACAAAGTCACGCCTAAATCAATAATCGATCTATGATAATTATTTTCTTTATAGGAGATTTATTTCCTATTAAATACTTTCGAGCCTCTTTCGTACCTTCTATACATTCTGTACCTACATATGAAATACGCCTTTATCTTCATTTACTCACAGAACATTTCAGTTTTATACATCACATGCATAACACGTACTCTTGTACTAACTCGTGAATAACTGCAATTTCCTGTCAATACCAAACAGTTAAGACCGGACTGCCACGGGTTATTGCAAAAATCATGGTATAGGTACACTATAAACACATATCTAACAAATAACGGGTACATTGTTTATTTAACGCATCCAGTGCTTCTGTAGTCTTAAGTTGCACCATGTGTATTTTGTAGGTTAACTATAAATTTTGTGTGGTATGTTGCTATTCGCTATGCTTTATCACATTGAATGGCCTATAATCGATATTGCTAAAACTGTTCGCTGAAATAACACTGATAATAGACAAATTGCATATTAGAAAGATGATAATATCGATATGGATATCGGATATCGAAACTGAATAAATTTTTAAACATTACATTAAACAAATAGAGAGATGTCGGTTTATAGGGTGCTGGAGTGGCCCCTATAAATGTTTAAAAACTGTTTATAGTTGTAAATAATAAGTGATGTTTTTTTATTTGATAACTCTTGTGTACATCGTTTTGGATAGGTCTTTATAAATATATAAGTAGGTTTTTGTTTTTTTTTACAAATTTGTTTGATAAATATTAAGGTATGAAGTCGATATTTTTGATAGAGTCCTACTTTCTCACTCTAGCTGCATCTTTCCGGCTAAATCACTGTTTGAAAAGTTTTCAAAATTGCTGCATTTATACTGAAATTATATGGAAATTTATCACGGATATAAAAGCTTTACTCGATGAGTAACAGCTGATTGTAAACCTATAAAAATGTGTGAAAGATTCATACTAAATTGTATTTTGTCGTGTTAAGTGGTGTTGAGTTGGTTTGAGACTTAACCATAAATACTTAAATTGAAATGAGTTAAAGTAAAAGCGACCTCGATACTTACCTACTAACCAACCGGCTAGTACTTATCTGAATTTCAGAAACAATAGAAAATCTATTATGTCCCGCTAGGATCCGAGCTCCGAGCATGATCATTATCACCATCTAAGACCCGATACTCTCTTGCATTTTTGTCTTGAATTTTAGTCTGTTTGCGAATTCAATATCGAGTAGTCAATACTCGATCCAGATGAATAATGCTGAATTTGGCACGATTTATGAACCTCTATGTGGCTCTGATCCTGTACTCAGTCTTTTTTGTAAGCGTCAAGGTCTCTGCACTGTAAAGCTTAGCGCGCATTGCGAAATCAATTTGTGGTAATGTCGCACTGTTCTGTAGAACATGGAATTGGACGTATGCACATGCTAACGGAGAAAAACCGCTTTGAAAATTACATATTTCAGAATAGATTAGAATTATTAATTTGCTGGTGGGTGTTAAGTCTTAGTTTGCAGGACACATTAATTATAAAGTCTTTAGATACTGTTGTAATTTGCGAGATTTTAAAAAAATATCATATAGCCTGACAAACACCTTAATAATTAATTAGATCCTTCTTGAATATCAAAAGCTAATTATTACTAAAATAAGTACTGGACATAAAATAAAAATTATTGGCTTTAAAACTCGATGTTCAAATTATTACCAAAATTGCTCGTGTTTTAACCACCGGGGTTTTTAAAAGCTCTTGTAAATCCTTCGTACTTGCAAGCAATTAAATTGATTGATTCAAAGTTTTTAATCAAAATGGTTTGTTTGCCTTGGAGTGGTGCTCGTGAGCCGAAAAGTGCATCGGAAAGTTTAATTTGTTCGCGTTGAGCTTTTAATTGATATTGTGTATGTTTAAAGGGACATAGAGGTGCTTTATTTCTGTGTACCTTTCTGCTTTATATATAAATGCATATATACACACGTATATTGTACCTAATTTTTATTTTGTAATATCATTTTATTTTTGTGATGAACTTAGGTGTTGGTTCTGTGCCTAGGTGTTATAAAGTATCATATTTATATATTTAAAAATATATAAGTATTCTATCAGTCATCTGGTCACTATAATACAAACTATGCTTAGTTTGGGGCTAGATGGTGTTGTGTGCATTGTCTTCCAATATTTTATCTATTATCTTTAGAAGTTAGAAGGAAATACAGATTCTTAGAATCTAATAAAATGGTCGGATACTGTAATATCTTTCTTTTCTACTTAGCTCGTAAACGCTCTTTATGTACATATTATATTATTTTACTAACGTGAGGATATGTAACGGATTATACTGCTCAACATAAACAAGCTGCGTCTTTAAACATAATTATGGTATTCCATATTACTTTCGTATCCTTGATTTCATACGGAGTTTCCGAGCAGTTTAATCTGAACACCATCACAAATTTCTACCACATTTTTCGATGTTTATTTATATTCATAACTTTTCATTGTAAAATCTTTGTTTACATTTTAATTCGATTAAAATGTAAGGTTCGATTCCTGCTGCGGGACAAATGTTTGTATGATCTGCAAGTATTTGTCTCGGGTCTGGGTGTTTCTATGTATAATATGTATGTATTTACAAAAAAAAGTATATAAATAGTATATCAGTCATGTGGTATCCATAACACAAGCTCTGCTTACTTTGGGGCCAGATGATGCTGTGTGAAATGTCCGGTATTATTATTATTATTATAATTAATCAAAATTGAAAGGTGAAGGAAGCTGTCAATATATTTCATAAATTCTCAAATTAGCGAGAGGTCTGCTAATATTACAATGAAAACTTTCATAACACTGTCTGGCTGAAACTTGAAATTCAAAATCCGAGATGGATTTAAAATGCGCATCGCAGAAAGTTAAGGGAGGACTGAGATATGTCAGTCAGATCCGAGTTTTGAGACAAAAGTGATAAAAAATATTATCTACTAGTGGACAGAAAAATCCAATCCAATTCTCAGCAGAGAAGCACTACGAACTAATATCAATTAATGGACAAATGGTGATGAGGAACTAAGAGTGGTGAAAAGAGGACGTCCCCATCCATCCGAAATGTACCAGGGACGGAAATAAACTTAAATCTGAAACTTCGTGTGGAACTCTCCGCTTATAATCCTCTTTTTCGTGGAACTCTCCGGTTAGTGATACCTTAACATCTTCTAAAAGCCAAGTGAAAGAAACCTACAAACTTTTAAAATAGCAGAACTCTTCTCTCTCAAACTTACAAATATAACAGTTTTAATATAATAACTATCTCATTATAATTTTTTTATATTTATTTCAAAACAGATAGTTTCTCTCAGAAAACTCTAAATTTCTTAATTAATTGCAGCTTACAATCCTTTTTTATATAGAAGGGGATTGTAATGCTACAATACACACAGACTCATCCAAAAAAAGTTAAATAGGCAAGTTTGTTACCGATTAACCCATATTGTGATAATATTTCCAAGGCCATTTCAATCTAGTAATACCTTAATAGGTACATGCAAAAGCTTACATAAAGGGTAGTTTTTCAAGAAAGCGTTTTATAATATCAATGACTATATTATTAAATTTTTGATAAGAATGCATGCCCTCATGTTTCTCTGCCCTCAGACAGTTAAATTACAGATGTATGAACTACTTTAACCTGGTTAAATTAGTGGCTGGCTCTGGCTCAGCGTATTAGCATTTCCATTCAACGTGGTAATGCCGCCAGTATCTTGGGAACGCTGCCCTCTGGTAGTGATTTAGATCAGTTGAGCTATCTATAGATCGTTTTAAACGGTCCTTAGATAACTCAACTGTTTCACGTGTATTTTATATTATTGTATATTATTTTGTACATTTTTGTAATTATTTCTGTAAATAAATCTTGTAAGACCTTAGTTTTCACTCAAAAAGGGATATTTACGATATGTGAGTATTTCTGACTCCCGATGTTTCTGCACAGTTGCATGCGCCATGATCACGAGATAAACGTTATTTAAAAGCTAAAAGTATTTTGAAAGTTATCCTGTATATATATTTATCTATAAGTTATCTTGTATTCGTTTTTCGTAGTTAGGCTTATTTATAACATAAGATGGATCATAGAAAAAAGCGCTTGAACCAGGACGAGTTTCTTACCGGTTGGCACCTAAATTCATCTAGTACCTATGTAAGACGTTTTAAAGGGATCCTTGTGATTGTATTGAATATTTTGAGTTTGCGTTTGAGTTTTAAAAGGGGTGCAAATAAATTGTGGTATTTGTTTGAATTCACCACTAGTGTAAGTGAAAAGTAGCTTTAAAATGTATGGCTCAGAGGAGTGAATCCAATCCGAGAGTGGCTAGTATCTCAACCGTGGGCATATGGGCTTATCATGACCCATTTAAATAATTAAAAAAATTACGGGTTGCACTCCGTAAAAAACTCCGGGAGTGCCGACAAAAGTGAAAACTTATTTTGGCGCGTTAGACATTTTTTAGATGGGTACTAGGTTTATTGGGTTATGAATTGCATTTTATGAATTGTATTTTTTTAGTTATTAGAAACTTTAAAATAGATTTAATATTCTTTTATGTTTTTGTTCAGAATGTAGATAATATATCAAAGAACCTAACTCAGTAAACTTCTCCATACAAAAGTAGACTGTAAACATGTGAATTAAGGTTTATAATCAAATGGGGCGAGCACGGCAGCCTTGTAACGGTGTCGCGAGTCCAGAAGTTTTACCTCATCTAAAATTATGCGTACCGCGCTAAAAGAAGTTTTCACTTCAATAATAATAAGTAAATAAATAATGCCGGACATCTGACACATAATTATCTAGCCCCAAAATAGCTGAGCTTGTGTTATGAGTACTATATGACTGATATACTTTTATTTGTAAATACCCGAGAAAAATACTGGCAGATCACTCAAACATTTGACCCGTGACGGCATCGAACCCGCAACCTTATGCGTCTCAGCCGGGCCTTGGCACAGTTCGCCACAGAGGTCGTCAATGAGTGTGTAATGTTTAAATGGGGAATGGAAATGCTTACTGGAAAATGTGGCGTTCTATAGGGTCTTTCATTAAGCGTGTCCTATCTTTAAATTTAAATAAAACAAAGTGTGTGTGATATATTATCGAAATTATTTATTTATTTGAAAGATGTAGTGATGTTATTATGTGTTGAATATGACATCATTCAAATGTCCGCCACGGCTTCTCTGGGTAGAGCGCATGCGAGATATCCAATTTTCTATGACTTTTGCGCATAAATCAGGCTGTATTTGACTTATGGCATAGGTTATGTTGGC
Source organism: Lampropteryx suffumata (assembly GCA_948098915.1). Lineage (NCBI taxonomy): Eukaryota > Metazoa > Arthropoda > Insecta > Lepidoptera > Geometridae > Lampropteryx > Lampropteryx suffumata. The sequence continues at coordinate 12,639,852 of OX402557.1, read as the reverse complement.
TTAACCCCACAAGAAAAAGTCTAGCGGGGTTAAGTCACAAGATCTCGGTGGCCAGTTCACATCAGCTCCACGTGAGATGACCATGCCCTCAAATCTCTCATGCAGAATATTCAATGTGGCAAGAGCTGTGTGGCACGTAGCGCCGTCTTGTTGAAACCACATGTCGTTGGTGTTCAGATGATCCAGTTCATGCCAAAAAAAGTTGGTAATCATCGACCTATAGCGCTTGCCGTTGACAGTGATGGCCTGGCCAATGTTGTTCTCAAAGAAATATGGCCCGATGACGCCGCCAGCCCAAAACCCACACCAAACTGTAACTTTTTCGAGATGCATTGGACGCTCTTGGATCTCATGTGGATTGGTATCGTCCCAAATTCGACAATTTTGTTTGCTTACGTACCCATTCATCCAGAAATGGGCCTCATCGCTGAAGATAATTTTTCTGTGAAAATTACGGTCAGTTGCTAACTGCTCCAGTGCCCATTCAGCGAACACACGTCGTTGTCTATGGTCGTTTACCTTCAATTCCTGGGTGAGTTGAATTTTATACGGGTGCAGGCCCAAGTCACGACGCAAAATTCGCCAAGTTGTGTTCTGTTGCCCGAACAGAACACTCATTTTGATAAAACAATTTTATCATTTGCACGTGTTGTTGAACGCTATAGCTATCCATGATGATTTGGCAAAACAGAATGAATAAATTACAACCAATTTGACAGATGTAGCTTCAACAAGATGGCCGCTACCAACTGTCAAAGTTCGGACGTGCCTATTAGAAGACCCTTTATAATATGTAGAGCTTAACTCGTAGCTGCTTTTCAATCGCTTTTATCTGTATTTTATAGAAATTTTGCTATTAACTTGATTACTTACAGCTAATACAGAAAAATATCAAAGTGTAGATACCTGTCTTTATTTACACACCTGAACAACAACATTTATTTCAATAAAACTACGCTAGATTCGCATTGAACGACGCAAACAGACGTAACCATTCCACGTATCGTCATAAAGGCTATTTTTATTGCTTACAGTTAACATAAAGTTCATCCTGTTTCATGCCGTTTCATCCCCTAACGTCCCTGAATGCAATCCAAACGCAGTGCAAGCATGAAAATCAACACAACTAGAGTATAGAAGCAAAACTCATTAACCAACTCCCTGAGCTGTTACACATATATAGAATCTTTTCTCTATTAAAAAGATACTCCAGAGTACTCTAGTACTCTTATTAACTCTAGGATAAAATAGGACAAGATATCAGTTATAAAAAAATAATAATACATTATGTGGATAATGCACACAACATCGAGCCCCCATCTAGCCCCAAACTAAGCATAGCATGTATTGTGGTGATCAGATGACTTATATGATACTTTATAACACCCAGACACAGACCAAACACCTTTGATCATCACACAAATGTTTGTCCCGAGAGGGAATCTAACCCCGTCCGCAGAAGGCAGAGCTACTACCAACTGAGCTGACAGGCCAGTCATTATATTATATATTACATTCCCTTTTAGGAGGATTATTAGTTTTATTTATGTATATTTCTTTATTTCTATTTTCTATCTATATTGTAAAATAATTATATTTTCCTACCTGTAAAGGTACAATGTAACAAAAGAACAAAAGAAGTATTACTACAGATAATTCAATAATAACAACAACGACGACGCGACGATTAGAATTCTATAACTACGACTATGCGCAATTTCAATTAACTATAAATTCAGATTATACTGTAAGACATAGTAGAATTAAATTAGTTAATTAAAAATGTTAGACTTTAAAAAGGGAAAAATCAACAAGACGCCAAAGCCTAATTATTGATTACTAGCTGTACCCGGCATGCGTTCCAATGCTACAAATTTTCTCACCGTTTAAACCTTCCCTGGACTGCGACAAACATTTCAACACCAAAATCAGCTAAATCAGTCCAGCCGTTCTTGAGTTTTAGCGAGACTAACGAACAGCAATTGATTTTTTAATTCAAAATCATTGAAATCTATGCATCAAAATCATTTTTTAAAACTAACAAATGAAGAAAAACTTAAAGGCTTTGAAAAACTAACCAGACAAATGGACTGTCTGAAAATTACAGTTACAACCTACACTGGCGCGAGATAAACTTTAACTTTCCTTTGAACTAAAATAAATATAAGATATAAATGATTATAATCTATAATCGGAAACATGTGTAAGTTTAGCAGACATACTTAAATTGAACTACGTATGGAACTCAAGAGAAGTTATTAATTCTGACTATTGACGGACATGACTGTCACTAAGTCTTATTTGACGTGTCGTGGGAGTTTCTCTTCTACAAACTAGTTATATAATTTTTATTTAATGCTTGAAGCAGGAATTATGTCAGCATTTACTTTCAACGATGCAGTCGAGATATCTTGAAGGCGGTGTGAGGGTTAAGCGAGGAATTATTTTTATTTCAATTTATAACTGTATCTGGGTCGGGAATGGGGAAATTGTATAGGATTTCTATTTCTGCTGGAAACGTGGTAACGGTCTCTTTGATTATGTTTTACTGGACCTTTTTACAATAACTGGACTAAACTACCAGAATCCGACACAATCTTGAAGTTTCAATAGCAAAAAATTACGATAATTGTTTGGTCTATTAATGAAAATAAATAAAAAGAGTGTATTAATTAAGTTTAGTCAAATGCAAGCATTTACTTTTACTTTTATTGACCTTAACGTCAATAAACCGTCAATGACGTCGTCGTAGTAGTGTGTTGTAATAATAATTAGTCTATTGTACATTAATTACAGAAATGTACAGAATAAATTCAATAATATAATACTCGTGTGAATCAGTTGAGCTTTCTAAGCTGTTCTTTTAAAACGACCTATAGATTGCTCAACAGATCCAGATCACTGCCAGTGGGCTGCGTCCTTATGACACTGTTGGTATTGCATTAATGACAATGCTAATACACTGGGCTAGTTTATTTAAAGTCCAGTCCATCCAAAGGTTGTCTGGTGGAGATCACTAATAATTAGTGATAAGTCCACCCATTGTATTGCCTTTAATAGTAAAGTTATTGTTATTGTAATATTACGTGTAGTATTCAATATAGAGTTATCTATCTACGAACAATTATTAAGTTGTTCGTGTAATAAACTCATCACATACAAAAAGGTTTCTTGGTAATATTTTGTTTCTAAAATCATGTCAGCGATTTATATAAAATGCACGCAGTATAATGTGCACGTACTACTGAATCTTAGAGCAAAGTAAATTTCAATATAAAAGATCTATTAGCACTAAAAACTCTTCCGGATTGAGTTGTAAAAGCTACGGAAGAGCAAGTTAAGTTAAAATTTGCTAGAAAGGATACTTTATATGCCGGTCTCGTCGCTGACCGTCTGCTCGTTTCACTTATTCCGATATTGGAGGCCCACTAATTTTGTTTACTTATTCATTAAAATGGAGAGAAATGGGGGATCCGGTAATGTGCTCTCTATTACCTTTTATGGAAAATTGAAACGTAAAGGAATAACATTTTCAAGTTTGTATAAGGAAAAGTCTTATATACCTTTTTGGGGTCCCATGATTTCATTAGTATATACGCAAAGGAGCCCAGATTAATTATTATATCTTAAGGAAACAAACTGAAATTTTGAATCTTAAAATTGAGTCATTAACTAATTAATAATCAAGTACCGTACTTTAAAACGTGTAGGTATGTCGAATATTAACCTATATTCCTCTCAATTATTTATACGGCCTTGTATGTAAATAAAGGTTTTAACAACTCCTTATATTTTACGGTGCCAGCCGTTATGCACCTGCATCCAAACCGACACTGCATGTACTGACTGGTCTTGCCTGCGGGTCCTGTCGGCAAGGTCGAGAGGTTAGTGGTACCTGGGAAGGCCTGCGCTATCAAACATAATCCCAAGCAAGGTGGCGTCAGTGGAGAGGAAACTTCACCCACCTCATGTTGCTAGAGTGGATCCATGAACAAAAGTTTGCAATTACAAATAACCGCTCTGTAACTTGACTGACCCCACCTAAATCATCTTCAATAGATGAACTAAGGCCAATGATGATGATATTTTACTAGCTGCCACTTGTGGCTTTGCCCGTAGGATACATAGATAAAGACTGATCTATACACGTATGTTAATCCAGTTCCATATTTTGAGTATTATAACTACCAATACCAAGTTACATCCAAAGTAACGAACAAAACAGTTTCACCAAACATCAAAAAATTCCACAATACACATTTTAGGATAAGATTTGGTTTACAAAAATGTACAGTAAACAAATCATCAGAACACCAAATCCCCTCAAATAATACCGCAAACATGATAACATTTGAAATACCTCCAGACAAATCTCAGAAGTGAAAAATCTCAGCTCTGAACACTGCATACGATATTCTTATAACAAATCAGATTTACAAAATGCATTGGGCTAGGGTGAATCCTGACGGACTGCCGATTCGCACTTTGAATTATTCATTCGCCACCCGAAACTTTACCGCAAACTATCGAACATTGCTTTGTTTTGCAGTTTATGAAATGTTTTTGGTTTTATATGAGTTCCAAAAGGTCTGGGATTTGAATGAATAGAGATTGGGACATTGAGTTTTAAAGTTGCTTGTAATTTAGTTACAACAAGTTAGTTACTCAATAAAAGCAAATAAGATCGCAAAATTCACATTTACACATTTGCACGCGCATTTATTTGATCATACAGAAGCTATAGGTCCATCTTATAGTCCTACATTAGTTGAGGTATTGTTTAAATCTCTTCCTATCTTTATTAAATAATAATAATATATGTTTGGACAATTGCACACAGCACCAGTTAGCCCCAAACTAGTCATAGCTTATCATTTGTTAACCAAATGAATGAGAGAATACTTATATATTATTAAATGCAGCTTTGGATACTTTATAATTGACATTTAAATGACAAGAATAGAGCATTAACGCCACGCTAGCGGCTATAAGATAGAGGGTAGGTATATGTTTTAAACAATCCTACTAATATTATAAATGTGAATGTAAGTTTGTTTGTTACGCTTTCACGTTTTAACTACATAACCGATCATCATGAAACTTTGTACACATATTCTTGTAGGTATTAGAAGTAACATAGGATACTTTTAATGAAAAGAAAATTAATATTTTTTACGAAGTGCGGACGAAGTCGCGAGCAACAGCTAGTATTTAGTATTCTGACACACTTGCCTGTAAGTGACTAATTTAAAAAACTTACAAGTTCAAAAATCGAATACTTATCGATTATACTAAGTATGTAAATTGGCAATACCTTAGTTTTCGCTAACTACTAACTACGCTTATTATTTTCCTTTGTCAAGCCATTAATGTGGTTAGTAACAGTCAAGTCAATAAATAAACTTCAATTTTAAAACGAGTATCAATTCAGTTTCAATTCACTAATAGACTTCAATGAGCATTCCAATAAGTCAGGCTGGACACGTGCCTTTATGGAACATCCGTTACCCGTTCGCAGACGCACAAATCGCTTGGTTTGAGAAGACAAATGACTCTGTACCTTTGGCACTAGTTTCGAGTGTTGAATTTGTTCATCTGAAATATCACATACAACTTATTAGTTTCGATATGAAGTATTAACTAAGATAACGCTGGTCAATAATAGTGCAAACAATGCTCAGTTTAGAGCTAAATGAATAATACTCCCGAAGAAATACTTTTTTAGAATAATCAAGCTGTCTATTAATGTTAGAAACGATCTGCACTATCTGCATATCAGCATGCCATACAAACTCTATTTCTAAATACGACCCCGAATTAATAAATAAATATTACTGAACAATGCACACAACATCATCGAATCCCAAACTAAGCATAGCTTGCATTATGGTGACTAGATGACTGATAGAATACTTATATATTTTTAAATACATACTTATGATACTTTATAACACCCAGACACAGAATATTTATGTAATTTATATACAGAATAATATACAAAAATAATTATTCACATGTGAAAAAGATGAGCTATCTTAGGACCGTTTAAAACGATCTTATAGATAGCACTGATCCAGATCACTGCCACAGCGGCAGCGTCCCCAAGACACTGTCGGCATTGCCTCGTTGAATGGCAAAGCTAATACGCTGAGCCAGATAGGAGTCAGTTCTTGGGATATATATTAGATTTCGTAATATATTATGTATATTAGATAACAATTAAAGTCCCACTACAATCTTACCTTAATTAGGCATGCAAATTTATAATTTTATTAACAAAAGTGTCTCAGGTCAGGTTCAAGAACTCGTTTATTCTGTTATAACACTTTTGTACTAAAAGTGCCTTAAGCTGATTTTTAAAGCGTTTAATCGATTCACTTTTATTCATTAGGGTTGTATGCTACTAGATATGATATTTTTGATGTCTGGGTTTTTTTTTTATTTAAATGTATTCATGTTATGTTTTGTAAATATTGCCATTTCAGATATCAGAAAAAAAGAAGAAGATGAAGAAGACGGTGTCAAAATATAAATTTATTAGAAAAATATAGAACACAGCTGACAGTATTTTTACTTTCAAACCTATCTTGATTTTTGACGCTGATCATAATAGATGTTGAGCTAGAAGAACCTTAGTAACCTTTGCAAATCAATTTTGTCCTGCAGCGGGAAGCATCGCTACGAATCTACTCAGATTTGCACTCTCGTTACAGAAGCCGTCAAAAAATGCAAGATCGATACCTTATTCGGCTGCGAACCAACTCTGAGCGTTTAGCGTTTTTGTATAACAACAATAGAATTATCGTTATTTGGTATGTTGTCATTCCATTGTTTGATTAACCATCTTCAAACTGTTTTGCTGTCACTGTGTGGTATTTGACGCCAACGGTGGCAATGCAAGGCGTCTCGTTAAGGCCTTGTTCAGAATCTAAATTGCAGCATTAAATCTGTAATTAAGATAAATTAGGGCAGATATAAGGTTGGAACAGCATACCGAAGTGCGTTCTCAAAAACGGATTCGGGCTCGAAATCTATGGCAGTTGAGCGATGTGCCTCCGTCGCGAATGGTGCTTTTGTTAGTGCCTTAGGTGTTTTTGGTTTGGTGTTACGTGCATTTGGTTTTTTACTAAATATAGATTCCATATTTATATAGGGTGTAAAAGACATTGGATTGTGGCAATCGTTGATACAGAAAGTATGATTTAAATCGATTTAAAATCTAAGAGCCTCTGCTCTAAATACAAATCATATTATACTTAGATAATTTTTATAATTTTCATCTCTTTCTATAATATAGGTTATGTTTGTCAAAATTATGAGAAACAGATTACCTATGCAACAATATTTTTTAGTAACTATCCATTAATAACCTGTATAAAGCCCCATCTGTACAAAGATTCCATCTTTATATAGGGTGTTAAAAATATTTAATTTTGGCAAACGATAATACAGAAAGTATGATTTAAATCGTTTTAAAACCTGAGAGCCTTTGCTCTAAATACAAATCATTAATCATAAATACAAAATATTTATTTGAATTTTATAATATTTATCTTTTTTATAATATAGGTTATGTTTGTCAATATTATGAGAAACAGATTACCTATACAACAATATTTTTAGAAATTATCCTTTAACAACCTGTATAAGCTCTTTTTAATGCACCGAACCGTTTTAACTGTGCAATGATTGAAATGCAGTCATTTGATCGTGCCGAACACTTTGCTTTTATTATGTTTTACAACAAAATTAATATACTCGTTTTATTTTAAAAATATTTAAGCATTATTATTGCTATTGTATTCATATTTAATGGTGGTTATTAGAATAATTTTAATTTATCAATATACAAAACATGCTTCTTAGTATTAGTATTCTAGTCAGTATTACAGTCAGTCAAAAAAAAGAAACATCAATTCTAAATCATTAAAATGTATCTTGACTTTAAAAGAGGATCTAAATCCGATTTTGCCATGAACAGAGAAAAACCAAATGAAAGAGCTGCTAAAGTGCCAAGTAAAAGCAAAATCGAGGATATCTCAGATAATCCCGGTGATGTGAAAGGACGTACTCGATACGGTATGATAAAGACTGGAAGCCAGATGTTATTGATTATCTGTAACCAGATATTTTGATAGTTTAAATAATGAACATTATTACCCTATACTACATCATGTCTAGATTTTTGAAAAATACTTTGTACGTCATTAAAAACACTAGTCCTATCGATTCGATTCCCGCCGCGAGACAAATGTTCGTATGATCTGCAAGTATTTGTCTCGGGTTTATGTTTAATATGTATGTATTGAAAAAAAAAACATGTAAATAAAAAGTCAGTATTACAATCAGTATTAGTCATGTGATACCCATAATACAAGCTCTGGTTACTTTGGGGCTAGATGATGCTGTGTGAAATTTCCGGAATTATTATTATTATCACCATTGACGACCACAAACCAAAGACAAAATATGTTTTCGAGACATTAGATTTTGTAGACACACCAACTTGAATAGAATCGAACTCGCACCCCGTCGATTACTCGCTCGCTGCACTAAGGTAATGTTTATTAGGTATCTTGGTTATTTCTGTACATTTGGTACAATGACGATAAAAACACAATATAAAAAAAACTGTTTTGTTTTTATTTATCGTTATTATGTCATAATCGCATATAAAGTGTTGTCTTAGATGAGACTGACATTGATACAATTTATAATTTGGTATATACTTTATTATACCTCAGCAAAACGCGGTAAGAAAACAAGCTTCAGTTCTCAGGTTATATAGAAGGGCATTTAAATTGAGCATCCTCCGAACGCCTCAATAAGCGGCTTGGCTCTCATCGCGCCTCGTATATTCCACGTCAATTGTTTGTTTTTTACGCTTCACGGAGTAAGATTTTTCATGGTTAGCATAGTAAGGATATTTTGAAAATGAAAAAGATTTTAAAGTACTAATTTTTATTAAGAAGGATGATGACAAAAAAACTGCAGAGGCTTTAATAGATAGGGATAATAGTAGGCATGAGCATATTAGGTATTTATTTTAGTGAGTTATTTTGACGAACTTTGTGACGCAGTGGGCTGGTTCGGTTTGAATCGCGGGACAAATGTTTGTATGATAAGCAAGTATTTGTCTCAGGTCTGGGTGTTTCTATGTATTATATGTATAACACAAGCTCTGCTTACTTTAGGGCTACATGCTGCTGTGTGAAATGTCCGACATTATTATTATAAGAATTATAAATTTTATAGTTAATAACACAGCAATAAGACCCTGGGGAAAAAGATTCTAAGTAGGAATTATTTTATAAATGAAAAGACTCTCAGATTATAAAACACTTTTCAAAATAAAGTCGATGTATCTCCACTTACCTCCACATGAAAACTTTTCAATAGCAAGTACGACCTGTAAATCTTAACTTTTGTAGGCAATATCCTCGCAAAGTAAGGACGCTTTAGTAATAAAACACAACTGATACAGATCTATAGGTATCCGTAAACTGAACAGTGAGTAGCGATTTGCTAAACGCACCGTTTTGATTTATACGTCTGGAAAACTCGAAAACATTACGCAATTTTCAACCCTATTGACACGTTTTAAAGTATAAAAGAGGAAGAAACTCGGGAGTACAAGTTTTTCAGTTACTTAATCTTGTGTGCATGCGTTCTGGGCATGGTTGAACGGATTTAATATCCGATTCTTTTTTGTTTATTTTGTTGGCAAGTTATCACTTTTCCGGATTGCTAGTCTTTCTATCGTGACGCATGGTACCTATGCTACTCGTAGTGTCTGTTCAATATAATCAGAGTCGTGAATTATTGCATTTTGTATATTATGTCATTGACTTAAATTTTAACTCAACACCCTTATTTTAGTGAACATACACTAGCTTGAACTTTAGCTACTAATATCAGAGTAAATTTCCAATGGTAAAATTTTAGTAAGATGCATGTCATCGTCATACAAAAGTGTGTATGGTCTAATTTAGAACTAAAAAGGTTTTAAATAAACCAGCAAAAGCGTAAATACATGAAAAAGAGCCATAAAAATCTCCGTTAAATTATTCACATGGACATTGATGTCTCATCGAACAAATTGTAGCGATTGATTTATTTCCACTACATATAGCTTTCAGATGCGGGTTTAAATTTATTGGCTGCTAATATATTTAAATAACTATTGAACCAGTTAAAATTGTATTATGTGGATCATGATCTGCTCACTGAGATACTTAACTCAGGCGTAATTTTAGTTATCGTGAACTTTTTTGTTCTGAAATCATCAAAAATTTCTTGAGCTTTATTTATTTATAGGCATGATACTTTACGTGGTCGGATCAAAGGTTGTTTACTGAAATATTTTTATACTTTCCAAGTTTTCAACAATATCATAATTTGTTTTTCACTTTTCAAAAAGCTTTATAAAACTCTTTTATCAAATTAAGGTTAGGCTTAACATTAGTAAGACGTAGCGTATGGTTATAATATTCAGCACCAATAATTATTATTTTTGCCATTTAACGTGGCAATGCCGTACCTTGGGAACGCTGCCCTCTGGCAGTGATCTGGATCAGTTGAACTATCTATAGATCGTTTTAAACGGTCCTTAGATAGCTCAACTGTTTCACGTGTATTTTATGTTATTGTATAATTATTATTATGTACATATCTGTAATTATGTCTATTATTTTAAAATTTTAATATCTAAGTTGTGCTCTCTCGTTTGTCGTATCGTATAATAGATTAACAGGATTATTACGTAAACGTAGCAGTATTGACAGCATAGCACCACGACAGCAAAATCTGAAAAAAAGTAGCAATTCGTAAAAAATATCTTATAACAAAAGCTAGCCGCTGTCTATTACTCACCTGTCGCCCACATGGACGAAAAAACGCCTATAGCAGAGATATTAACTAACACATTTACGTACATATTTGACAACAGTGATTGCGCATTCTTCGCTTAATGCCAGTTATTGCGAGTTACGTAATAGGAATAATAGGAGTTACGATATATCAAATGCTTACATCAACCAGCATCACAATGCCCTCAGACCGTGTCTCGTCATATTCCAGTGAACTCGATCTTAAAAGAATCAGTCACGGTCCAGGAATGAATCTGTTGTTTAATTTTTGGGTAGTGATGTGAACTGTTAGTAAATTGTATCGATAATCATAATGTACTGTAAGTAATGTTATCGCTTATCTATGACACTTGTGAAATTCTGCAACACACAAGCACTTTAAGTTTTAAATATATAGTGGTGGCAATTCGGTTGGTTCATTTCTAAAATTAGGAATTGTCTAAAATATATTTAGTTAGTCATAGCATTTGTAAAACCTATTTAATAACGTAATTAAAACTTATTTACAGATACAATTACAGAAATGTGCAGAATAATATACGATAATATAAAATACATGTGTAATAGTAAAAAGTTTGTAATACTTTTTAATTTTTAATGAATGTAATCCAAACATGTATACATACTTTATACATACTTATTCATTTCACTCGTCTAAAATATCGATAAAAAAAAACATAAATCGATAATGTCCCATCTACACAGCAAAGTGATCGCTCATCATCAACTCCTTTAATTCGATCAGTTGCCTCCACCAAGAATGATGTATGCTAGAAGGTCAAACACCATTTGAGAATTTACAATTTATGAGTTTTAAATTTGAACAAAGCTTAAAGTTAAATTAACTATCCTCCATCAGTTTAAAAAGTTTCAATTTATTGACTCATCAGTTAAACTTTCAACGCTGTTTTTAAAAAGCTCTTCCGTTTATTAATTGCGTTCAAGTTTCCAAGTCGAAACTAAGTTTTTCATTACCTAAGAACTCATACAACTATAAAAGAAATATTAACAGATTAATTTTAATAACGATTAATAATAACTCTAAAGTAATCTTCTATTTAATATAGAAAGCAATGTGTTTATGTATGTTCCTTAAAGTCTCCGAAACGGCTGAACCGGTTACGATGAAATGTTTAGGACATCTTCAGATTGGCCTAGCTCCTGTGAAGTTTGGTAGCGATCGGATAAACAAAATGTTTTTTTTTTTTTTTGTTTTTTTTTTTTTTTTAAATTTGGTACTTATGGATATTATTGTACCTTAGGAACGGACATAGGCTACTTTTGATGTATGTACTATGCGTGCGAAGGCGCGGGCAGAAGCCTTTAATAAAGTACTACTTTATGAAATTTTACAATATTTTGGTGTAGTAGTGATGGCCCTGCCTTCCGATCTTAAGGTCATGGGTTCGAAACCAGTCGTGCGCTAATAGATTTTCTAATCTAAAAATGTGTGCTATACCAGTATTATCAAACAATAAAGGAACATATCGTTTGGTTTGGTTCTGTTTGAACCTAAAAAGTTTAAAGACATGTGCGAAAGGCATGAAGGTGTCTTTGAGGTGCACTTCAATCCCTTAATCCCTTACTGCTTTGAAATAACTGAGACGTCGAAAAATGCAGGCACAAAAACGCACATGACAGATATACTGCTAATATACTTTTTTTTTGTAAATACATACATATTATACATAGAATCACCCAGGCCTGATCCAAATACTTGCAGATAATACAAACATTTATTCTGCTGCGGGAATCGAACCCGCAACCTTTTGCGTCTCAGCCGGGTCTTGGCCCACTGCGTCACAGAGGTCGTCAAGTCGTATAAGTAGTATATCGGTCATGTGGTACTCATAACACAAGCTCTGCTTACTTTGGGGCCAGATGATGCTGTGAGAAATGTCTGGTCTTATTGTTATTATTATTGTTATATTATTAATGGTTTCCAAAAGATCTAACAAAACAAACATTTTACGTATTATACCATGAAATGTGTACCGTATTATTATACTTATGGCGTCTGTCTCGCAGGTAATGGTACGAAAACACCACAAAGCATTACTTAAAGCAATAACTGTGGGGAAGTAAAAATAGAAACAACATATTTCTAGCCCCTCTCAAGAGTTGCATAAGTAATGGTTGATTCACATTTAGCCAGTTACTGGAGATAGTTACTTGACAGAAACCCAGCACAAAAGTAATATGATAAAGAAACTATAAACACTGCATTGAATACAATTGTAGCCCATAATAAATTACATCTCCTGTTTTACCACCCTTAAGGATGCAATATATATAAATATTTATAAAATTCATCATAAATACTCAATTAAAATCCAGTATAAAGATTCATTTTCTGTTTTTATCACACTTACCGTATTTTTTTTGACATCTTGTATTATCCAAACAAAAAAATAATTTACCAAATATGTTAAACGACAGAGTTCTGAAGTAAAACACAAAAAAAAACCTATCGAATTGTGAACTATTTTTTTTGTGCCAGATAAAATGTTTTTTTTAATCACTGCAAAGCTGATGAGAACTCTTCTATAAATAGAAGCGATACGGCCTAAAAACCCATGTCAGGTATTTACCGGTAAGTACGCAATTTGCTTGTAAACATCTGGAGCAAATTTCATCTTGAACTGTTTAGTAATCTTTGATCCAGTTACTATACCAATGTGAATAAACCACGAGCATGAATATAAAAAGGTGCATTTTATCAATATAATGCTGCTAATAAATTAGATTTGTTACTTATTCACTTACATTAGGAAACCACCTTTGAACATAAAACATAATTGAGGAAATAAGATATCTTTACTTTGATTAAGATATGCTGTGATATTTTTTTTTTCTCTATTACTATCTCTAATTCACACAGCACTATCTAGCTCGAAACTAAACGTAGCTGTAATAAATTGATCTAGTCCATTAAACGGTTGCCTGGTGGAGATCGCTATTAGCTATAAGGCCGCCTATTGTATTGCCTGAAGTAAGTTTAGTTATTGTTATTGTAATATTCCGTGTGGTAGTCAATAAAGAGATAACTATCTATTTATCTATCTATCTATCTATCTATGTTTCTATGAATAATATGTATGTATTTAAAAAAAACGTATATAAGTAGTAAGTATATCAGTCATGTGGTACCCATAACACAAGCTCTGCTTACTTTGGGGCCAGATAATGCCGTAATGTCCGGTATTATTATTATTATTATTATTATTATTATTATTATTATCTATTGGGCAAGCGCCTGTGACCATGAACAGTGAAGGTTTCTTTGGTCAGTAATAATAAGAATGACTAGAGGTTAAATCAGAATCGCAAGAACAATTTTAAAGATAGCCTTTTTAATTTCTTTGAGGTTTACAAATCAATCTGTTTCTCAAAATCTAATGATAATGTTATTTGTAATTTAATTGTATATCCAACTATTTTGTAAATCATTTCGCGTTTCTCCAACGGCAGCGGACGACGACGACGACACTGATACAAACAGACACAAATATTATCTTTAAAAGATCTATCCCACGATATGCCGCACGATATGATAGTAAAATAGATCGATCGTGTAACTCTATCATCGTGTAACATTATAACTTTGTAGGGTATTCCGTGCAAAATTTAATCACAATAAAAGTAATAGTCTGCGAGCAAGGGCAAGATTCGGACGGGCAGACAGACAAACGGATATAGCGAATTTATAAGTATTCCTTGTAGACTGCGGAACCCTGAAATCAAACAACTATGTTCATCACACAAACATTTGTATTTGCCGTGCAATGCACATCCTACGGTGCATCCATCCATCTTAATCTTACTATCTTAGTCATACTAATATTATAAACGCGAAATTGTGAAATTGTATGTAAGTTTGTTACTCTTTCACGCAAAAACTACAGAATGATTTTAATGAAACTTTACAATAATATAGCATATTCATCAGAATAACACATAGGCTAGAGATATCATGTGAATTGTTCAAAATATAACGATAAGTGTCAAGTAATTATGAAAAAAAAGAATCTGCCATCTGCAAACTATTCTGGCGTGCGCTGCAAAAACCGTTAGAATTACACGAAGTACTAAAGCAGACGAAGTCGCGGGCACCAGCTAGTAATATTTCGATTTTTTAGATATCATAGATTTTTATTCAGAACATAATAAGTTGTACAGATTACAATAGAACGATGAGTCTGCAAAAGTACTAAGACTGTGTAGCAGCATCAACGCCCGCCTCCTTTATAGAACAGTTCTGTATATTATTAGAACTATATTAATACTATCCTAATAAAAATTAAACTATAATAGAACTAACGAACTAAAAGTAGATTTTATATAACACAACACGTAATACTAAGTTTGTAACAAGGTAGAATGATAAAAAGTATATTAAGATAAAATAAAAATAAAAATTAAGTTGGTCTGTGAAGTTTGAGTGATACTGTGGTGAATGCATGTGCATGTAAGGTTGAGTGTGTAGTGTAGTGTATGTAGTGTTCATGTGTGGGTGTGTGTATGAGTGTGTGTGTGAATGTGTGTATATGAGTGAGATGTACACATACGTGTATGAGAGAGAGGGTGAATATAGGAGTAATTTAGTCATTGAATATGAGTATTAAAACATGAATATATTGAATATTCATTATTTTGGTGTACTCAGAGTGTTTTCAGTTTCCGCATAAGAGAGAGAGACTGGAGCCACTTCATACAAACAAGTTTGCATTTATAATATGGGAGGGGGTAAATATTAAGTAGTTTGTTGACTGTATTGTACAGGGAAGGGCTTAAATAACAGAAATGACGCCCCCGGCCGCTGCAGTTTTACGAGATATAATTCCACACACCATGTCAGAGCGATGTTTTACGGTACTAAGTTTAAGATCAAAATTCTGTTGAGAGTGCTTTCGTAAAATGGTCGCTAAGATAAATAACTGTCTCACAGTTAAGACCTCACAGGGTCAGTACAATAAAGAGGTGGGAAAACGCCTAGGCTTGGACAACATCACCTTTAGAACAGCTCTTAGTGCTCGTTCTACTCTCAATAGTTGAGTTTTCATAGCTTTATAGCATGGGGAGGCCATGCAATGTTGCAGTATGATAGGATAGATTGCGCGAGAGCGTGGTAAACGGTTTTGAGGCAGTCAAAATCTGCAACACTTCTTAACCTTCCAAAAACAAATATCAATTTGCGGACTCTAGACACTGTACACTGAATGTGTGGAAACAACGAGTTTACTGAGTTTGCAGGAGTAGTGTCAAGTTTGAGTAACTGATCAAAAGTGCGGTGTTTTCGATCAAGGTTTGCCATTTTTTTAACGAGGTTCCATGTAGCCTTAGGATTATTCCTGGCCCTCCGAAGCTCACCACGTTCATAGGCACGTTTTACTTTTTTTAATAAATTATTGCAAAAATTGCGATAACGTGTGAATTTTATTTTTAACAGAACATTGTTGTTATCTTTTTTGAAATACCTGTAGAGTTTGTCCCTATGGCGTATGCACCTCAGAAGGCCAGGTGTAATCCAAGGCTTTATGATACGCTTTTTGCTTGGTATCTTAGTTTGTGTATGTCGTTGTATAATTGAAAAAAGTATGTTAACAAGGGATTGGACTGCAAAATTAGCATCAGTCGCTGACAGGATTGAGGAAGAGACTTATTTATTAATTTCATCAATGACATCAGGAATATTTAATTTAGAAGTAATAGATTTGAGGGGCTTAGGTTGGGTAGACAAGGCAATACTAAAAATAATGGGAGAATGCTCGGTGATCAATGATTCAAGTTAGTTTTTACGTTACACAACATAGAGTTTGACCTTTTGGATAGTAAAGCAAGGGAATATGCTTTGGAGGAGGCTCACGAGAAATATTTGATACAATCGAGAAAATTAGATAAATTGGTTAGAGATAAGCGAAGTCAGGATAGTCAAAACAATGTAGATTATGGTACTTTACAGAATTATCAACAAACGTGTCCTCATAAATTTCACCAACGTGTTAAAAATCTTACCAGCGTGCAGTTTTCAGCTTCTGAATCCTCGCTGTTAGAAAAAGGACTCAAATATAATATACAGCCCGTTATATCTAAAAATCCGTTGGAGTACTTAGCAGTAGATTCGAAAATGGCAATTTTCAGAGCTAAAAAAGATGAAGCCGTTAAATACCAAGTTGCATCACAAATAAAGCAATCCTTCAGTTCTTCCACCAGGTTGCCAATGCTATCAGAAGCCCGAATCTATAAAACTTTGAAAGACAAAATTGTCCAAAACGACGTAGTGGTTTCTAAAGCTGATAAGGGTAATACAGTAGTTATTTTAGACAGAATAAGTTATATTCAGAAGGTTTATGATGTTATACAAGGTAATGATTTCGAACGATTAGGTAAAAGTCTTAGTAGGGTCAGAACCCTACTAAGACTTTTACATCAGAGTTAAAGAATATTACGAAAAACACATCTTATGTATCGCCAAACTCGATGAAGTATATTGTTCTGATGAATCCTAGGTCCCCTTTGTTGTACGGTTTGCCCAAAATACATAAAGATAACATTCCTATACGCCCAGTAGTATCGTATATCGGTGCTCCAGCATATAATTTATCAAAAGATTTGAACTATTTATTAAAATCGAAATCAAATTTTAATACCAGATATAGTTTAAAAAATTCTTTGGATTTAATAGACAAGATTAAAAATATCAGTTTGCCTAGCAGTGCTAAATTGGTGTCGTTGGATGTAGAAAGTTTATTTTCAAACGTTCCATATGGGGAGTGTTTGCAGATACTAGAAGGTCATTTTGAAAGACAGCGTATGCACCCAGGAGAGGTAGATGAATTGATATCTTTAGCCAAAGTCTGTATGGAACAGAATTACTTTCGATTCAACAACCAATATATAAGCAGAAAGAAGGTTTAGCTATGGGATCTCCACTAAGTCCACTCATGGCTGATATTTTCATGGACTATTTTGAAAATAAATTTATTATAGGTCAACCTAATATCTTATATTATTACAGGTATGTCGATGACATTATTATGTGCTGGAACGGTACTCTTCGACAAATCGATATGTTTGTTAATAAAATTAATAGATTACATCCCAAAATTAATTTCAAATTAGAAGTAGAAGTTGATAGTTCCCTCAACTTTTTGGATTTAACTGTTACAAGAATGGGCGAGAAACATGATTTCAAAATTTATAGGAAACCTACGTATACAGACGTTACTATTCCGGAGACATCTTGTCACCCTCGTCATCATAAACTGGCAGCTTACCGTAGTTTTGTTCATAGATTGATGACAGTACCACTTTCTCAAGAGAATTATAATACAGAGCTAACCATACTTTATCACATAGCTGAGAGTAACGGATACAAAAGAAATATAATTGACAGTCTAATTAGGAGTAAACGGTCTAGTATTGTTCGTTCTCTTTTGTACCCAGTGCGTCGTGATAGACCAGAAAGATTTTTAGGTAGCCTGACCTACTTGGGATCCATTAGTGATAGGATTTCAAACACTTTTTTGAGAAACAAGGTAAGAGTGGCCTTTAAAACCGACAACACTTTAAAACAGATTTGTAATGGAAAAGACAGATTAGAGAACCATAAAAAATCAGGGGTTTATAAATTAATTTGCGATGAATGTAATGGTGTTTATGTAGGTCAAACCGGTCGTAATTTTGAAACTAGGTACAAAGAACATATCGCAGCTTATAGAAATAATTGTCCAGAAAGGTCTCATTTTGCCGAACATTTGATAGATTCAGGACATTCATTGAGTAATAATAATACTTTTGAAATTTTACATACGTGCGAAAAAGGTTTTAGAATGTCTGTACTAGAAACTTTAGAAATAACAAGATTCAGTACATTTTACACTGTTGAACGAATTAAATACAAGTTTTCCAAGATCACCGCTATTACGTTTGTTTACAACAGCTGGCGCTGATTCATACGGGTGCCGTGGCAGTCCGGTCTGACTGAGTGTATAAATAGTAAAGTTGGAGCGCGACTGGCCCAGTCTCAGTCTGACGATGGTCGAAGCAACAAGTCTGCAGAGCAGAGTGTTTTTTCGTCGGGGTGCGGAGTGAGTCAAGTGTTCCTGAAGATGCCTCGTTGAGGGGCGAAACACGTGTCGAATTTCATTTGGAGGTAACTCTTTAGGAATAGATTGGCGGAATTGTACTAAATATTTGTCCATCTGTTTAATGTTTTGTAATGGATTTCCGCAAAGTCACGCCTGAATCAATTATCTAACTAAGAACAAGACAAAAGCAGCACATTGTAATAGTCTAGTCACTTTTCTTCAGCCGTGGTCTGGAGGTCCGATTCTCCATTTACCCTCAGAACAGTGCCGCCCTCTCGTTTGCGGAGAAAAATTTTACCGTTCGATACCCAGCAAAATTTATAATTGTTGGTCTTGGCATATTCCCGTGACAAAAAGAACAGCCTTTTTAGCTTTGCTGTAAGGTTTTCCGATATGAAGATCGGTTTAGACGGACCGAAAATCCTCATTTTTTCAGTTGTCAATCTGTTGTTTTCTCTGATACACTCTCTGTACTTAGAGATAAAGTTCTCCTTTAGTAGCACGCTGGTAAAGTCAACAATCACTGTTTTTCTGGCTGGGTCTTTTGTGTTCACTCTGAATACGTCCTTGACTTCTGTAGGCATCATCGATACGTTAAGTGCTTTTCCGATACGGACTACATCGTTCACCAGTCCTAATTTTGTCTCAGGCTGACACAATGGCAAGTTTTAATTTCAAGACATGTCGATCGTGCACTTCGCTCAAAGCTGTCTACTTTGCTCTCTAAGGAAGATATGTGTTGCAGGTTAGACGTTCTTTCTGTTTGCAGTTTATTAATCTGATTCTGAAAAGACTCATTCTTGTTTACCAAAAAATGTACAGCGGTTCGGAAGTCCTCAACGACCGCACACAATTTCTCGTATTTGGTGTTTTGTAGACTTTGGAAATCAGCCATCATCCGTCACTGCTGCTGCCTCTAGGGGTCCCGAATTCCAGAACAAGCTCGGTGATGAGGCTCGGTTCCGACGAGCTGTGTTTTAACTGGGATATACCCATTGGGGAAGTCAATGGTTGGGCTGGTGGAGAACGATGTATTTGCATAGAGTCGGAGTCCGTGATATAACCGAGCACACTAGTAGCTGGGTGAATCCGAAGTATGATCGAGTATCGCAGTCACAGTGCACTATTGCGGCCGAGTGAAGAACGTCGTAAGCGCCGTGGAGAGCGCGTCGCTTACGCGTGCCAGCGATAAGTAAAAATGATCACTGATAATGCCGGTAGGTTTTATAAAGTTTGCGTGACTTTATGATTAAGAATGGTATTTAGTCATAAAAACAGTATTATTTAATAACCCAAACACTTCAGTCCATAGGTTTTGAGCTATAATAATAGGTAGTTATCACAGCCGAGCAGCACAACATATACTTTTAACAGTAGTATTATAAATGCGAAGGTAATTCTGTCTGTCTGTTTGTTACGTTTTTACGCCTAAGCCGCTGAACCGATTTTGATGAATTTTGGTATAGATATGGGACTTTGGAGAAAGACATAGGCTACTTTTTATGTAGGTTACACGCGTGCTAAGCCGCGGGCAGCAGCAAGTTAAAATATAAATGAAAAAAAAAATATCTTTTGACACGCACACAGATACAAGTAACATAATAACATGGTACGAGTAGGTACCCGGTCAACAGGACAACCAGACTATGTAGCATTACAATCCCTTTCTATATAAAAAAAGATTGTAAGCTGCAATTAATTTAGAAATTTAAAAAGAAATTGAGAGAAACTATCTGTTTTTAAGTAAAATAAGAAAATTATAATGAGATAGATATTATATTTTATTATAAATACACTCAGTAAAAAAAAACTGTGATATTTTATAGTTCTGTTAGTTTTAAAAGTTTGTTGGTTTCATTTGGCTTTCACTTGGCTTTTATAAGATGGTATCACTAACCAGAGAGTTCCACACGAAAAACAGGATTATAAGCGTAGAGTTCCACACGTAGTTTTTATGTTTAATAATTATTTCCGTCCCTGGTATATTTCGGATGGATGGGGATGTCCTCTTTTCATTATTGTTAGATCCTCGTCACCATTGGTTCATTGATAATGGTTCGTAGTGTTTCCCTCCTGAAAATTGGCTCTGACTTTCCATTTTTCTCTCTACTAGAAGATAATATTTTTTATCATTTTTGGTCTCAAAAACTCGGATCTGAGTGACAAATTTTAGTCCTCCCTTCATTTTCTGCGCAAATCGCGCATATCAAATCCATCACGGATTTTGAATTTCAAGTTTCAGCCAGACAGTGTTATGAAAGTTTTCATTGTAATATAGCAGACCTCTCGCTAATTTGAGAATTTATGAAATATATTGACAGCTTCCTTCACCTTTCAATTTTGATTAATTAAAATGTAAACAAAGCTTTTACAATGGAAAGTTATGAATATAAATAAACATCGTAAACTGTGGTACAAATTTGTGATAGTGTTCAGATTAAACTGCTCGGAAACTCCGTATGAAGTCAAGGATACGAAAGTAAAATGGAATACCTTTAAATATGGTTAAAGACGCAGCTTGTTTATGTTGAGCAGTATAATCCGTTACATATCCTCACGTAAGTAAAATAATATAATATGTACATAAAGAGCGTTTACGAGCTAAATAGAAAAGAAAGATATTACAACTAATAAACTAATAAATACATATTAAATTTTACCATTATGAGTCCCTACAAGTACGTGTAATCACCCTGTACCAAACTTAGTCTGCGTTTGTCGAAAAGGCACAGTCTCAGCATTTTGCTTTTCACACAATGGAAATGAAGTAAATAACTTATGTATAGTTTGTGGTCTGAATAATATGTATCTAAATGAAGATTTGTTATGTACTCGTTTTAAGTTTGAATGTAATTCAAATTCCAGCAAACATGACAATATTTACCATTCTTCAAAATTATCTCTACATTTGGTATTCCAAACACAATCTATAAGTTCTTCATTACTTATCTTCAAACGCATCGATACGCAACATTTATTACGCTACCAATAACTAAATATCCTTTGCCTTCTGTAAAATTTTGTACAACCTTAAGGTTATGTATTTAGGGTTGAATATTGTATAGAATTTGGATTTTGATGGTGGTAATAAATTAGTCTGCAAATGTCTAGAGCCGTTCTATCACGTCAAAACAAGGAGCTAGGGGACAATGTATTGCAGTTGGCAATCTTAGCGCCCTTTCCACAATATCTTTAGTAGACGCCCTCCTATATGAATAATGTGTCATACGATTGTGCCCTTTTATCTACATGAGGGACTTGTAGATTTGAGGAAATAACATTTTGGGGTGGAAAAATGTGAAATGTTTTGATTTCTTTCCAACTTCGACTTCGCTTACATGATAGAAAACTTGATTAAAAGTAACTCGTATAATCAGCTACTTATATCGGCTTGTATAATGGATTTTACTTTTAAACTATCATGGTCATTCACATAAGTTTCGTTATAAACAAGATAAGAAAAGCTCCCATTTTTTGTAAATATCCCGTTTATGATGAAAATTAAGCAATATTTCAGAGAATAATAGATATATATAACTATATATAATAGGCCATGTGTGAATGTATGTACGTTCCCTATAGACTCTGAAACGGCTGGACCGAATGCGATAACATTTTTAGGAAATTTTCAGATTAGCCTAGCTCGTCCTAGGCTGATAGTTCCTGTGAAGTTTAGTAGCGATTGAATCAACATAACATTATTTTTTTTGCCTCAATCAAAATTGGTATGGATATAGGTTGTATCTCAATACGATCTCAATATTTATGAGAACGGACATAGGCTACTTTTTATTTATGTATTATGCGTGCAAAGCCGCGGGCAGAAACTAGTGTAATAAAAAAAATTAAAGATTCTGTACCAAAATCGTTGTATGACATATCATTAATTATGATTTACTTTGATTCATCTGTTTGTATATTTAAAATTATATAATATATATATATATATATTTCAAGCGCAGTTAAAATAATTTGCCATAAAATAGATTAGCCGCAGAACAGTATAAAATGGTAGCTTATGAAAATCAGCTTGTTCAGTTCTCGGTAAAGCCTTACTATTAAATGTTTTGGTATAAGTATTACAATTTTTTTATGAAATATTACAATATTTGTATTTTGGTTATTTAAAAAAATAATCAGTAGGTGTCCGAAAATAGTCAGAGACGACGCGGTAGACTCAGAAAAAGATGGCGAGATGATTTTTGGCTGATTTGGATTTGGACATAAATGGCATAAAAGGCAAACTGGCAAAATGTAGCTGTCATTACTATCATTACTGAAAAATGAATGAAATGACGGAGCGTATATACAAAATAACTTTTTCTATATGTTATAGTCAACTAGCTGCTGCCCGCGGCTTTACGCGCATGGTACCTACATAAAAAGTAACCCATGTCCTTCTCCAAGGTCCCATTTATCTCTATACTAAAATTCATCAAAATCGGTTTAGTGGCTAAACCACTAAACCGAACTTTACCGTGAAAACGTAACAAACAGACAGACATACAGAGTAACTTTCATATTTATAATATTAAAGTAGGGATGGTGCACCCCGCGTCCGCCGACCACTGCCAACCGGGACGAAACGTACGGCCCGCCAGCCGCTGTGCCTCCGCTTTTTTAATCTTTGATATCTTCTTAGATATCCATTTTAATGAAATGCTGTTAAAGGCTGTTTTGACCTACATGAAATGTACAATGTATGAATGTATTTAATTGGATAAGGAATATTACTATATTGTATAAAATGGCTTGGTATACAACACATATTTTTTGTGTAATATGTAAAAGATAAAAATGGTTACTGTGGGTTATCCTTAGAAGATAAATATATACCATCCCGGACTTTTTAATGGATCTTTTAAAAATATGCAGTTCCGTAGTACGTTACTTTGATCTATCTCGTAAGGTTTAGCCAGCGTTTGCGATTTAAGCGCACAAAAATATGTTTTGTTTTTGTTCATCACATTACAAATCCTTGAATTTTTCGGATTTTTTGTATTATAATATGTATGTATTATATATATAAATCTTTCTTTTGATTTACTCTATCTATTGCTGAAACTCTGTTAAAATCTGTTCAGTAGTTTAAAAGATATAAGCTAACAGACAGCAAATGCGCTTTAATTTTATACTATGTAAAGATAACGCGTTTGTTACCTCTGGTATTGCAAGCGCCCACAGGTCACAATCAATCATTTACTTCAGATCGCCATAGTTTTTTAAAAAACAAAAAAGATGATCATGACTTTAAAATGTCTAGTTCTTACACGCTTCACAAAACACAAAAAAACCTGAAAAATAGGTTATTTTTGTGTTTTGTGAAGGAAGGATAATAGTGTAGACTAACCAAGTTGTTTCCATATGTCTGTGTCAATAGTTACGAGTAAAGGGGACAATCAACTAATGGCAGGGTTTGACTTTATAACGCGGGATGTAATTTTGTTCCACGAATAAACAAATAAACAGAATGGTTTAATTGTTTCCCTCTGGAATTCCGTAGGGGGAAATTATGGCTGTGGTAATAAGGAATTCCGGATTTAACCTCTTATATGACTTTTTAAGATATTATCTTATTTTCAATCGAGATACCAACATACAAATAAATATTCTATTATTTAAGTAACTAAATTTGACTGGCCTGTCAGCTCAGTTGGTAGTAGCTCTGCCTTCTGCGCTGTAGGTTGAGGGTTCGATTCCCTCCCAAGATAAACATTTTTTGTGAAAATCATAGATGTTTGTTCTGTGTCTGGGTGTTATAAAGTATCATAAGTATGTATTTAAACATATATAAGTATTATATCTGTCATTTAGTCACCATAATACAAGCTTTGCTTAGTTTGGGACTAGATGATGTAGTTGTGCATTGTCCAGCTATATTTATTTTTATAAAAAACTTTTATAAAATGTTTCACGACGTCTGGTAGAATCATTGCATGACCAAGAACTAGCTCCTTCCTGCCAAGCGTATTGGCATTGCCATGAAAAACGGTAGACAGGTACAATGATAACCTAACTTAACATAAATTGTTTACGGTGAAGATAGGTTAGATACTTATAGAAATCTAAAAAAACAAACAAATATATCAGATTACATATCTCCATATACATTCATTGACTCAACTAATACTGCTCCGCATGTGCAGCCAAACAGGTCCTGAACTCAGCATAATGCTGCCTTACAAGGTATAGGATACCATGCAAAGCAATGCTGGTTAACCTGCAATACATGTACAGCTTGTCGTTGAAGAGTTCTACAAGATATCTGCAAAGCCTAATTAATTTATGTTCAACTGATAAGTATGCATAAAGTTATTGCCTGAGATCACCAATACAATGCGTTAATTGCGATATTTATTGTTGAAGATTTCTGTAGAGTATCTTCAAAATCTATTCTCAAGCCAGTTGACTTCTGAAAGGTATATACTATACTAATAGGTATCCCTTGACTATATTTACCAAAGTAAATACTAATTTAAAGATAAAGGCAAAGATATAAGATAAATCACATGCAAAAAAAAAAATTATATATACAAAACAATAGAATTGAGAACCTCTATTTTATTTTTGAAAGCCGATTCAAAAGCGGCAAAAGCCATTTTGCTCGCATAGCTTGATTCAGTCCCAATAAATAAATTAAACTATCTACTGTTTGGACAGTGGTCAATCTGGCATGCGGGCGTCAGTTACCTCTACCTACTGCTTTTGTTGTGGCCACAGCTGTTTCAAACAAATAGGGCACACCAATAAAATGGTAAATTAAAACCTAACGGAACATGTTTTTTTTCAGACTCGATATGCGAAAACTATTAATTGGTCTTTAGTTATATATTTTATTTTTATTTATTTTATTTTATTTTCTAAAACGAAAACCGACTTCATGGAAAATTTTAAAAAATCTTTTTTTTATGTCGGTAAAAAAGTTTTTAGTTTACGCTTTTTTGTACAATATATCATTTTCTTAGACTGTAAATCTAAACTAATATTGCAAAAAGAATAGTTTTTTAGTGTATGTCTGTTTGTAATGAATAAACCCAAAAACAATTAACCCTGTAAGTTATCATTGTTTCTGTTTCCGATCTGTTCTGTGTTGTTAAAATATACTCTCTCTTTTTAACTCATTGGTACACCCGTGCGAAGCCGGATCGGTAGTATCCTTTATATACTACAACAGTAAGTGGTTATAAATCATGAATATTTTTTTAACTTATAATTATTATTATTATTTACCTACGGACTATACATAGTTCGATAAAAACATAATCGTATTATATACAACGACAAATGTATTTAGTTTTTTTCCATATTTATTAAAAGAATATTCGAACTATTTATATTATTAGGTATTTAAATGAACATCTTCTCCCTCGGGCAAAAAAAAAGAGTACAAATACTTGTATTATTTTTGTGGGGGTGATTTTATGGGGTAGGAAAGCCAATGTTTTGCTCGTGCTTAAAAAAATGCATGGGTTCAATGCAATATTTTAATATTAACCGTGTTATGGTGTGCAGGGTGCATTTTTGGGGTACTTAAAAATGACATGAATAAGTGGATACACCAGTGAAAAATTCATAGTGGAAAACTAGCCACTGCCCGTGACTTTGTCCTACGTAGAAAAAACTAGCCTATAATGTTATTACAAGTCCTCATTTATATATATGCCATGTTTTATCCGAATTCGTCCAGCCGTTCGAGCGTGAAGAAGTAAACTAAACTGCAAACTAACACACACGCACACACGCACAA
This sequence comes from Lampropteryx suffumata, assembly GCA_948098915.1. Taxonomy (NCBI): domain Eukaryota; kingdom Metazoa; phylum Arthropoda; class Insecta; order Lepidoptera; family Geometridae; genus Lampropteryx; species Lampropteryx suffumata. Next base: position 12,613,147 of record OX402557.1, on the reverse strand, counting down.
ACTCCCGCAATAGTGGAATTCATATAATTAATAAACAATGCAATGAAAATAAGAAATGAAACTGAAGAAAGACTTTGACCCAATTCCATCATATTTCTTGATAAGTTTTACGTTGAAATTGGACGACATAATTACATTAGTAACTGATGAGAATAATTAATAGTCAGAGTAGTCAGTAGTAGGCCAAATTTTTATGAAATAGCAAGCAAAACATTTGTTTTTTATTGAAATAGAATACCAAATTTCAAAAAGTCATGTCTATACAGGGTGTCCCGAAACTAGTATTTTAAGCCTGAACGAGGTGATTCCGACCATGTTAAAAAACAGATATGGGGGTGATATTTTTTTTAATTCCTATTTTCAAATTTAACACATACACTTTTAAGTTTATTCCAATTATTAATATTGACAACCCTCCTTTGTTTACAGTGTTTCCAAGCACGTTACCTACCTAAATAAGTTTGTGCAAGTACAAATTTATTAGTATACTATGATAGGTAGGCATGGATACATACTTCTACCAATTTTTAAGCAAACTTTGCAGCACATTTCTTCAATGAAAATTTATGAATTCGTAAAATTCGTAAAACATTTGTTGTTCTCTCAAGTGTCGAGAATTGTCCCCTCTCAGGATAACATACTAGTTCCGGGACACCCTGTATTATAAATATATCCTTACCTATATTATAAACGAGAAAGTGTGTATGTATGTTTGCTACTCTTTCACTCAAAAACTACTGAATGGATTTTAATGAAAATTTATATAGCTTATTCATCAGAATAATACATAGGCTATAATTTATAAATATATTATGATCTAAAAAAACTAAAAAAGCTGATCACAGATTACCTGCTTCATCTAAAATACAAGGATACAGAGAACTTGTTACAAATTGTCGAATAGTTAACTTTATTTCTAAAAACACACACTTCCTACACACACGTTTCCCTTCTTAGCCAAAATAACAAACACAAACACGAACACAGACACAAACACACACACATAAACTATCTTCTTTGGCAACCACTCAGAACACTTAAAATTTAGTAGGTAGGAGAACGAGGGAAAAAAGAAGAAAAAAAGTATGTTTTTTTTTGTTTGTTTCCCTTGCTTGTTTACCTGCAAAATTAATGTTTAAGTGATATGCACTTAAACATTTTTTTTTTCTATGTACATACTACTGAGCTTTTTCTGTGACCCCACTTTAAACAGGCTTTAGCCCTAGTGTGGGGCACAGAGCTACTTAAGGTACATCATTTCTGCATCATTTATTTCCTCAATAATTTAAAGAATGAGCAATAGCAATAAGACCATGGGAGTCCTTGTGTCCCCACAATACAGGCTCTTCAGTCCTAGTATGGGGAACAGGTCTACCCTGGCCTCTTTTTGTTTTTTTTGATACGACTGCAGCAGAAGTGTAACTGGATATTTTAGTCTAGTCCATAAGTTATATTGTACCAGAACAAAAACTTTAAATAAAACATTTTATCTTATCTTAAAAAAATAAAACATATTGTGTGAATTGTCCAAAATATAACAATAAGTATCACGTAAACAGGAAAAAAATCTGCCATCTGCGAGCTATTCTTGCGTGCGCTGCAAAAACCGTTAGAATTACACGAAGTACTAATCCTGCGTAGACAAGTCGCGGGTACCAGATAGTATTATTATAAAAGGATATCCACACTATAATTTTATCAAAATTTTACGACATAAAAAACGTCTAATACCCCACGAAGCTTCTGAGGGCAACATCGGTTTGCACTCCCTGATATTAGACTAATATTCGGCTTACCCCAGCATTATTAAAACTAAGGGCTATTTGTATATATTTATAGATGCCAACAAAGTCCCTGTCAATGATGAACTCCCTATAGATTAATTTTGGTAAAACTTTTTCCTGGTTCATAAGACGTTTGTGGGGACAACCCTCAAAATTTATTCTGTAAATAATTTAAACTAACCTTAGGGCTCTGAATTATTATTGACATTAACACTAACATTACTTATATTTATACTTACGGAAATGTGTGGTTTTTTACCATTTCCGAGCTGTTTCTTCTTATCGTGCTACTAGTTATTCCTTGAAAAAACCTTGATAACCTTCTCATGGAAAAATTCATAAATTTTCTACAAAGCTTTTTATCGTGTATCTAGTCTAGTCTTTGAATTTTGTAGGTTCCTTCTATACGCTGGTTTATTTTTCTACATTACTACATTCACATGTGACTTTTCTATTTAGGCGGATATCATCCAAGTCTTAAACAATACAAAACATTTATCGCACGTGCGCTATGCTGCTGCTTTATATATGTTATTTTCTCTATAACTGCTATTACTATCCGTCACGGGTACCATATAAAACACAGTATCACCCCAAACGCAATAAAAGATAAAAAATAAGAAAACATAAAACGTCTCGCAGTCTTTATTGCAATAACATTTTGCGGTAGATATTCTTATCTGATACCAATAAATAAACTGTTTGTTTAAGCATTATTTAAGGAAATAGTATTATTTTGCTATTGCAGCTTTAAACTTGCCTCACGTAGTTATCGGGCTTGTAAATTATGCAGTTACCAAAAACTGACAAAATAGTTGTAAAATTCAACAATTAATAGTTAAATTTTAGCAATAAAGCAAGTGATCGAAATTTATTTAGTAGATTTTGATACATAGAACCTACAAGGTAAATCTCGCATATCTCAATGTTGAGATTTTTCAATGAAGAGTTTTTGATCCAACTTGAAACGAAGGCAAACCTTAATAAATCCAATGAACATATTCTAATAAAACCATTCTTCATTTCAGAAGACTCATTTTGACGAAAGCTAATCGAAAATTAAAGGATGAAAAAGAATTCAGATGAAAAAATATCTGTAATAGATGAAGGTGCGAGACAATGAAATGGCACTTAGCTACCCGAGCTTAACAGTTGACAAATTGGCCAATTCTTTCTGCTCACACCCTGAGATAAAGGAGTTTCATAACAGTCGAGAGGGAGGCAGCTTATTACAGAGAGTCCTTCTCTTATTGACTTTAATTTTCTACTTTGTTGACGTTCCCAATGATATATACCTCTTCAGTGAATGGCCCTTCGCTTTTTCAAATAACAACCGTTGCCTCATCAATCCTCCCTGAAATTTCGGAGAAATCACACGATCTACTGAGTGGCGTCCAAAAATAATATTTCAGGTTGATTATTTTTCTATTGTAAATAATGGGTGTGTCACGTGGCAGGCCGTAGGGTTTCCGGGGTATTTTTTTTACTCGTGGAATTTGTTTGAGCTATCGAATGAAGGATGGTCCGTCTTTATTAGGTTTATTGTTTACTTTGGTAAGGACTTACGTTTTTGCTTTGATTTGCGATTCTTAGATGGTCTTGTTGACTTGAATTGTATGCTTTATTTAGAGACGTTTAAAAGTCTAACCTATAAAATGATTTAGCAAAGATGTTATATAGAGAACTCTTTTAGGGTTAAGTCGTCTGCGTATCCGTGTACCTACATATATGTAACCTATGTAACCTACGTGCCATTATTGCTTAAGTTTTATATTATGTAAATTTTTATAGTCCAATCACACGATATGTTTTTCTAAATCTTAGGTCCTAAGATACGATTACGATTAGCCCATTATTTCCAATTACTGGACGAACGGCCTCCCCGCGATCTGACACCTTAGATTTAAATCAGGTTAGACCCAGGTTCTGTCAAAGCTGTCGAGATCATCTCACCATCTGTTTTTGTACACGTTACTTTATTATATTATTCATCTTGTTTTTTCATAAATAACGAACCGACGTTAACGACGTGCCAACGTTATTGAAGTCATTAGTTAAAACTTTAAATCTTCGTCGACCTCTGTGAAGCATTTGGCTTTGGTCTGGTTGAAACGCAAAAGGTTGCGGGTTCGATTCCCGCCATGGGACAAATTTTTGTATGATCTGCAAGTATTTGTTTCGGGTCTGGGTGTTTCTATGTATAATATTTAATATTTATATGATAATATTTATTAACTGCTGTTAGATATAATTCACATTTCGGATGATTTAAAAATTCATATTGACATATTTTACTACACTGCCATTAATTCGTTTTTTTTTCTAAATGTGAATTCATCATACTTTTCACGATAATATGACTTTTTTAAAAGTTAGTTTTTTCCGTCTTCTAGTTTTTTTTTAATGAATTATTAGATCATCTCACCATCTGTTCGAGATCATCTCACCATCTGTTTTTGTACACGTTATTTTATTATATTATTCGTCTTGTTTTTTCATAAATAACGAACCGACGCGACGTTCCAACGTTATTGAAGTCATTAGTTAAAACTTTAAATCTTTGTCGACCTCTGTGGAGCAGTGGGCTTTGGTATGGCTGAGACGCAAAAGGTTGCGGGTTTGATTCCCGCCGTGTGACAAATGTTTGTATGATCTGCAAATATTTGTTTCGGGTCTGGGTGTTTCTATGTATAATATTTAGGTATGTATTTACAAAAAAAAAGTATATAAGCTCTGCTTACTTTAGGGCCAAATGATGCTGTGTGAAATGTCCAGGATTATTACTATTATTATTATTAATTTTGTTTAATTTTGATTTTCATTTTAATACTAGAAATCAACACATTAGAGTTTTAAAAACGTTTCAACACGTTAAGCATTTCTGTACCTACCACAGCTTACAGCTTCTACCCTTTAACTAATGTAATAAGATTACAAAGGGATAGACGCCAGACAATACAGGAACGGATTTAGTAAGTAAATATATTTTTAAGAGGCATATGTATTTGGCAGGTGGAGTTGTTCTATTTAAGTATATATATTAACGTCATATCACTACACGAATTAGTGAGACAGAGTAAATATATTAATTAAGTTCGCTATATAGTAATTTATTAACTGCTGTTTGATATAATTCACATATCGGATGATTTAAAAATTATAATTGACATATTTTACTACATTGCTATGAATTATTTTTTTACTAAATGTGAATTCATCATACTTTTCACGATAATATGACTTTTAAAAAAGTTATATTATTCTGGCTCCTATTATCAAAATTCATAGTACCTTTTTTTTAGGTTTTTTCCGTCTTCTAGGTTTTATTTTTAATGAATTATTAGATTGTAGAACAACGTGCTAAATTAGGAATATAAGTACTGAAAAAACTGAAAAGTCCAAAATGTATTGGCTTTCCAAATAATTCGTATTTTTTGTTTGTGCCTTAGTTGACTTACTTATCTAAGACAAAGCAAAAAATATTTCTGCATTGGTTTGTCCATCCGAAAAAAATCCTGAAAAACTTATTGACAGAGACATTATGACGAATCTATTTGTAAAAAAATGTAAGAACTTTTGGCTTCAGTTCCTTCACAAACGGAACAGGCTCGCCTCATTGCATCTGGAATCTGGTTACTGCTGCATGCTCTGCCTTCAGCAAAGATAGGCACGCTCATGGATAACAATACATTTTATTCAACAACCAGTTCCTGTAGGAGCGACTACCGATTAGCCTCACCAGTATCATTGCGGCATCATGGTTGACAGACAAAGTTATCACAGACTGCCACGTCAGGTCGTTAGTCTCGCCACGCCAATCTTCTCAAACGGTATTAGCACGTAACGATGGTAAGAGGCCTGATGATGTGGTCATGCTGGTGGCATTCCATGTTTCCTCTACGTCCAAGACTGTGGGTGTCGTTGCTGCACAAGATCTCAAGAGACGGATATATGCGTTCTTTGGCAATGCTTAATATATCTGCCTTTTGGATACAAACTTTAGGTTCGTGGGGACCTGAAGCGTGGCTTCTCAAAAAGTTATCCAAGAGATTGGTGAAACGAGACCAATTAGCAAAGAGCTGGTACCTCAGGCAAGGATTAGTATAGCTATTCCACGATGTAACTTTGCCAGCCTTTTGGGCACTTAACTTGCGGTCAGTGAACTGAACTCTGTTGTCTATTTCTGTATTTTATACAAGTAATTTGATAATTAAGAACAAAAAATAGAGTTTATAATCTTCTAATTATTTTGCACGGTAATACGCATTTAGTGGCCCCTACAAGGTTATGTAATAAAAACATCGAAAAAGTATTTTTATAGTTTCGGAAGCCTTCACTACCTACTTAAATTTCAAATAAAAACCAAATGCTTGTTGAACTTGGTTTTAATATAGAACTATATTTTTGGACCAAGTTATCTGATATAGCATTTAAACTTTTATCCACCAAATACATCCCTGATAAACCGAAACGAATCGCTGCTGACGTTTTGGCGAAACGTTAACAGCATCCCCCTAAAGGGGTAGGTAGGGTAGGGTGCACTCAATACACATTACGGACAATCGTTCAGACACAAAACAACTTCACGGCATGCGGCAACCCGATCCGTCACAGGGGGTTGTTTGTGCTAAGTTTATGAACGAGAAATTCAATCGGTATTTACCCCCATTTACTCGCCGTCACCGGATAGTCTAGCTATGAGATGGCTCATTGACAAAGTACTTATTATCTTTCTAGCATGGGTAATGTTTGGTAAAACTAAGAAAGTAAACTAACATAGCTACTGACATAGTAGGCACTTATGTAAGCGAAACTACTCAATATTTATTATACTAGTGGCTCTGTGAGCTGTAGATCTCGCGAACATTTTTGGACATAATTTTTACTCAAAACGGGATATTCACCATGATATATGAGTTTTTCTGTTTCCCGATATTTCGGTACAGTTGCATTCGCCATGATCACGAGATAAACTATCAGGTTATCGGGAAGCAGAAAAACTCATATATCATGTAAATATCCCGTTTTAAGTGAAAATTATAATATGCAAAACCATGATATTTTTAAGAGTTATTTTTGGAAATGACTGATAAAGAATTTCCAAAAACTGAATAAACAAACAAAATCTATATAGTAATAGGACCTGCTCACAAAATTTCACGAGAATCGGTTGAGAAATGCGACCTGTAGAGGAGAACATCCGGACAGACGCCGGCCGGACAGACATACGAAAGCATTTTCGCCTAAGCTGAAACGGACACCATGCTCGCACTTTGCGCTTTGCGCTTGCTTTGTCAATAACATTATTTTAGCGCGCTCTATGAAAAACTTTCTGAACTACAGCAAAGCTTTACACGGTATGCCTTTATGTAATTTAGGAACTTTTTACCATGTTTGTGGTCCTTTCTCATCTTTTTGACTCTCAGAGTAGTTCAAAGTTCTACGTATAGGTGCCGCCATATTTCGTAACAGTGCCATCTATTTACACATAAGCGAACTACATTAATACACACTTCTGTCACAGGTGGGTTCTGAGTAAACACTGCTTCCATGAACTTCCTCATGCTTGCAATAGATGGCGCTCTTGCTACTTTCATGAATCAATGATTTGTTTTGCTACTATAGGAAGGTCCAATTCACTCAAAACGCTTTGTACAACCTGGTATAATACAACGCGTTTTACCACTTACCACGTGTTTTACCATTTACCACGTTTATAAACCACTTATATTACCGTCAATAATGAACGAATAATACATGAAAATAAGACCCTTATTAAATAATTACGTCTTATTAATTAAAAAGAAACTGACTTTATTTATATAAAACTAACCATTTTTGAAGTCGGTTAAAAAGCAAAACGTTAAGACACCATACCAGCTGACGCAATCGCCAGTTAAAAAACTTTAGTACAATAATAGCACGTTTTGTATAATAAGTTTCCACAAGATTATACTTTAAGTTTAGTTTGAAGTAAGGTCCATAAACGCCCAAAATAGCCAGTCTTTACCCAGCTAATTCACATGCCTTTACTACCGACTACGTAAACAACATTAGCGGCGACCGCACGGACCTCAAACTTCGGAAGGCTTGATTAATTAATAGTTTAGTAGCCACAATAAGGATTAGTGCAACTTGCTAAGATGCCTCTTGAGGTTAAGACTATGGGTTGTTTAAATAGCGTGGTGGACTTAGGGATGCTCTGATATGATGTTCGTCTGACAGAGTTTAAGTAAGTAATTAATTTATTGAGAGGATTCATCGTTTGTCATTTCATGAAGTAGGGCCCGCCCGTGATGCCACCCTGAAAGGCCCTGACTTAAAACCAGCGCTGTCTCCTATAGGAGTGGCATTAAAGCTGAGACTGGATTCTTCGTTTGTCATTTCATGAAGTAACATAGCTCTGCTAATATAATATTTTTTACTCGTTTTATTGCATGTTTTATTCAGTAATCTTAGCGGTTTTTTAATGAATAAGTTATGACTACATGGGACAAGTATGAACAATTGAACTAACTGTGTGTGCAATTTGATTTGAACGACGAGGGATCCCAAGTAAATTTTAGACGGCTATTCCGCGTGACAATTTACAATTGACCATCGACTAAGACGTTATCAAACAAATTGACTATAAACATATATAAACACTTGACACTGGCAAAATTGACATTATTATGTCACATGCCATAAACAAAGAAGAAGAAGAAAAAGCTGAGACTGGACCTGTTTGGCACCACAAGCGAAAAATTTTATCTCTTAACATGTGTCATTTGGCCTACCTACTACCTAATAATAATATACCGATTAGTTTCTCTGTAGTCTGTACTTTTTTGTACGACGAGGGATCCCAAGTAAATTTTAGACGGCTATTCCGCGTGACAATTTACAATTGACCATCGACTAAGACGTTATCAAACAAATTGACTATAAACATATATAAACACTTGACACTGGCAAAATTGACATTATTATGTCACATGCCATAAACAAAGAAGAAGAAGAAAAAGCTGAGACTGGACCTGTTTGGCACCACAAGCGAAAAATTTTATCTCTTAACATGTGTCATTTGGCCTACCTACTACCTAATAATAATATACCGATTAGTTTCTCTGTAGTCTGTACTTTTTTCGAGTTGTGTGTCAAACAAACCATTATTCTATTCTATTCTAGGTATCATAGCACTTCTGAATTAATTAAGTATGTTTTCTCGTGCTATTGCATGTTTTATTCAGTAATCTTAGCAGAATTTAAATTAATTAATTGTGACTCCATTGCACTAGAATGGACAAGTTAATTATAAGTGTATTATGGTGCAATTTGATTTGAACGACGAGGAATCCCTAGAAAGTTCGAAGTAGACGGCCATTCCGCGAAGACGTTTAGACGAAATGACGGTTGACATTCGACTTAGATTTTTGAATCAAACAATCACTCGACACTGGCAAAATTTACATTATTATGACACATGCCATTAACGAAAAAGAATATATAGACAGATCTTATCCCTGTTTTGATCAGTGAAAAATTATTGACTGGTTTCACAGCAGTAACCCTGCAATTTTTGCTGTCAAGGACATACAGTATGCTAATAGTAATTATAAGAATAAGATGACGTTTTGGTCACTTTCCTCTTACAATTTTGAAGGATCTCAATAGTTTGAGTTGGTCTCAATGAGTCACTTTACTTGACACGAATAAGGTCAGTAGCCTAACGACTCTCGCCGCGGGACAAATGTTTGTTTGAGTTGCGAGTATTTGTCTTAGGTCCGGGTCTAATATGTATGAATTTACAAAAAACTGATATACTACCTATATACTTTATATAGGTAGTATATCAGTCATGTGGTACCCATAACACAAGCTCTGCTTTATTTGGGGCCAGTAGATGCTGTGTGAAATATCCAGCATTATTTATTTTATTGTTATTATTTTATGTCATGATATTTTGAGACTTGGTAAGCATAAAAGTAGATAATTTCAAAGGTTACTAAATAGGTAAAGAAAAACAAAGAAAGGAAGGAAAGAAGGACTTTCAGATGAAAGTGTACATAAATATTCGGCAGTTTTTTAAATAAACTTATTAATAACACCACATTCCCAAGTACTAAAAAGAATATTGCCCGAAACACAAAAGAACGTTAGGTGTTAAATAATTTTTAAGACAACGTTTTGCCGTAATAACAACAACTGCAACTAATTAAAAGAGGGACACGGAGGGAAGTTGCTTCCTTACCTTGATAACATACAGATAGCAAAAAAGTTAGTTTATTGTTCTTAGTGTCGACGACCTCTGGGGCGTATTTGACAAATGTTTGTATGATCTTTAAATATTTATTTCGGGTTTTTTTTCTGTGTACAATGTTTGACTATTATGGAAAAAAATAACAATGATGGTCTAGTGGCATTGGTCCCGCCTTCCAATCCTTAGGTCTTACAAAAAGCTTTCTTTTTTCTTTTAGTTCTTTAAAGCTTATTTATGTAAGCTTTAAATATTATGTAACCCTTAGAGGTAGTCTTTTGAAGAAAGTTTATTATAATATAAATTACTATTATTTTTATTACTGATAAGAAATGCATGGCCTCACGTTGCTTTGCCCTCAGACAGTTAACTGACATTTGAAATGTATAAACTCTCTTGTATTCGTTTTTCGTAGTTATGGTAGTGAAATGTAAAGCGCTAGGACCAGGACGAGTTTCTTGCCAGGTTTTCTCGGGCTTGGATTAGGAGGAATGGACACCTAAATTCACCTAGTAGGTAACACGTTTTAAAGTGATCCTTGTGATTGTATTGAATAAAATATCTTTTGACGTTGACTTTGATCATCGCGTCGGTTCAAATCCAGACGTACACCAATGGATTTTTTTAATCGAAAAAATAATGTACGCTATACCAGTAATCTAAAACAGTGAAGGAAATCATCGTGTGGAAACCGGCATGTCGTAGAACCTAAAAAGATCCAACATATGTGCCAAGTACACAAAAGGAACCACTGAGGCGCACTTTAAATCCTTGATGAAGAAGAATCCTTTCGGCACACTGTTGTGTAAAAACTCGTGATGCGATAAGAAAAGACGGTAAAAGTAGGTATATAAGTAGGAATAACAGTCATGTGTTTCCCATAACACAAGCCCTGTTTACTTTGGGGCTAGATGATGCTATGTTAAAGTCAAACATATATTTATTTTATTTATTTAGAGTACATATTTTTCTGTTTGTGTTTACTTTAGTAATATGTTCGTCTAGTTTTTTTCATTAGCCACTTCCCGCGTCTTTGCACGCGATGTAGGTAACTTTTTTAAAACAGCCCAAGATAGAGATACAATGTCAATGACACAATTTAACAAATTTTATCAAGTTACGTTTAGCGCGTTTGCTGTGAGAAGGTAACAGTCAAACGAACAGACACTTTATAATTTTTGATTTACTTTTTCTACCCGTGGCTTTGCACATGTGGTACCTTTATAAAAAGTATCCTATATCTATTCTATTCCAGGACTACATCTATTGCGATCTGCCTAGTCATAGCAACGTGGGTCGCAAACAAAAATAAATATATAATGCCGGACACAGCATCATCTCCAAAGTAAGCAGAGCTTGTGTTATGGGTACCACATGACTGATATACGAGTACTACTTCTATAATCATTTTTTTTAATTATACACATATTATACATAGAAACACCCAGACCCGAGACAACTACTTGCAGAACATTTGTCCCGCGGGACATATGTATGTAGAAGTTCGCAGAAACCCGCAACCTTCTACATCTCAGCCGGGCCTTGGCCCACTGCTCTACAGAGGTCGTCAAATATTAGTAGATAGGATTTGTTAATTAGTGTGCAAGAGATGTTGATGTCTAAAGGATATATGAAACATGTTAACCCAAAACTGAAAGTGGCTCTAATGTGGGAACTATAGAGTATATATTCGCTTTTTTTATTGTGGGTAAATAATAACAACAAGTTTTTGAAGAGGAAATTGCTCTAACGTTTTTCCTGTTTGAGCCGCGTGTTAGCAAATTCATTAAATTAATATTAGTGGACAATGTACATAACACCATTTAGCTAAACAACACAGCCTGTAATATGGTGACCATTATATCTTGATATTTTGTGATATTCATTACTTATGATACTTTATAACATCCAGAACAAACATCTATACAAACATTTGTTCATCACACAAATGTTTATTCTGGGAAAGAATCGAAACCTCAACCTACAGCGCTGAAAGCAGTGCTACTACCAACTGAGCTGACGGTCAGTCAATTATGAGATAATTATCTACATACATACGTACTACATAATATAATTGGTTGCTTTATACAAACTATAATTATAACTTGCATAAAACAACGAGATACGTATCTAGTGCTATTTGCGGCCAACAAACCTGACGTGTCTTGAGCTTATTAACTTTGTTTACAAAAGCTTGGTATGAAAAAATATATTCAGCAAAATTATAATGCAGACAGAAAATATTTAATCAAAAGGCCAAATTTCAGTAAACTACAGCCCAAAATAATTCAACAAGACAAGGCTTAGCTTAGAATAGCCAGCCTGCCAAATTAACATTTTCTTAGCCTGTTTTGCTGACGTTACTTTAAGACGGCTTCTAATTAGCAAGTTGAGAGCTAAATATTACATTTATGATATGCAAATTTTACTCAGCACAATAACTTCGCTGGTAAAATAAGCTTTATCTTACAGAAAATAAGGTGAAAACTGAAAAGTTATGGTCCAAGTGCAAAGTTTTCTTTTTCTAGAAGAAGACGGACTCGTTTCGTGTTATCTCATTTGTTTTATATTATTTTAACTTTCGACTGTTATTATTAAAGGAATTTTGAAGGTAATTTCTGAGGTAAAGGTATTTTGTTTTGGTGCTACGTTGCAGCAGGTAATTTTTTCGGGAAAGCTAAATAAGCTCCTCTGTCTTTGGTACTAATTTAAAACTCAGGGAATGTTATTTGAAATACAAAACAGAAATGTTTATATAAATTATTTAATTAAAAATATCTTACTGATCTTAACAAATCATAAACGGATCGAAAGGATGAAAAATATTTTTTCCAAGTGCACTGACGACCTATGTGGCGCTGTAAGCCAAGGCACGCCTGAGATGAGACACAAAAGGTGGCGGGGTGATTCCCGCCACGAGACAAATGTTTGAATGATCTGCAAGTATTTGAGTCTGGGTTTTTTTTTATGAATAAAATGTATGTATTTTAAGGTATGTAAGTAGTATCAGTCATGTGGTACCCATAACACAAGCTCTGCTTACTTTTGGGATAGATGTTGCTCTGTGAAATTTTCGGCATTCTAATTATTTAGTATGCAGTTTTTATGTTTTTATGAGTTTTTAACGTGACAACGTCTAATAAATCGATGAACGCCGACTGCACGCACGAAAATTGATGACTCATTATCCCGTTGTGCTCTTTGTCCCGTTGCGCTCATTGTAACGTTACGATTGGAGCGAGAGCGCATAACACATCTATCCGTTTTGTTGTGACGTTGTCACGTTAAACTATTATCCGTAAACCGACCTTAAAGACAACCAATTTTTTTATTAAGGTTTACCAATTAGGCTGTTACTCATAATCAGACTTCAAAGCTTAAAATTTATCAAACAAATATTTGTATTAAACCTCATTATAGTTGAAAGCTGCCAACAATGGGGGTAATAAAGTAAAAAAAAAAACAATTCTTCCTTACATTTTGATATATACGTGTTTAACTCACGTTTTATTTTGTCGATGGAGGTACTGAAATTATTTCGATTCATCTACAGGATCTTCATCAGGGTGAGTTTGATCCGCGGTCCGCTCGTAGCCGCTCGAGATCACAGTTCGCAGAGTTTTGCCTCCATCGACAAAATAACACGTTAGTAAAACCCGTAGTTTTTGTTACGAAATCGTAACAAAAAATATTTTTCTTTACATGTAGCGGCACCTGAAAAACCATTTTTTTTAAATATTTTATTTAACAACTTTGTAGGTTGATTTATACATATTACCGTGCTAATTTTCATAAAGATAAGTCCTACAGTCTAACTGCAAGCTTTTGCTCTGATTAGGGTCAGACAGACAGACATATCTCTTAATCTTTAAAAAGGGTCGGTACCAACATTAAAGCACTAAATCAGTTCTTGTCATTTTAGATGGACGTGTTAGTGCTTCGATGAAGTCTGAAACTGATGTTAGCTTTCAAGTGCTTTTAGCGAAATATGTACTCATATCTTTGTTCTAGCTGCTTAATATTAATTTTGAAATGCGTACCTATGTTAGCTAGTGTTTAGTTAACAAAGACGTCTGTTGAAATTCATTCTCCATTTAAATTCATGAGTCCGTAGTAATGCTCTGGCTTAGGTGCACTTAGGGATTATTTTACCTAACGTACCTGTAGTACGAAAGTATTTTACGAACAAAAACATTTTATATTCAGTATCGTAGATACGTTCAATCATAACTGATTACCGTCTTACAAATAAACAAAAATAAGGAAACTCATAAACCAAAGGAAATCACCCGTAACAATTGTTTGTATCCTTATCAGCGGATGAAACATTTTGTTGTTTGTTGAACAAACAATATTTGTCCATAGCTAAAGATATACCTTTCGTAGGTTCGTATATCGTACTTTCTCATTTATAATATTTATTAACATGTATTATACAGGTTGTCTCAAAACTTTCAAGCTCAAACGGGGTGATGCTGACAATGAAAATGAACAGTTATTGGGAGTAAAATACTTAGAAAACATATTTTCAGATTTCATTACAAAAACATTTTATATTATATTTAAATCAAATAAATTACAAGCCTAGTTTGTCAACAGTCTCTTAAAGACAAAAAAAAATCACACGTAGGTTACGTGCCAATTTTTTTGTCTATTTTGAACAGTGAAAAATATAACATGCAATTTTTTTTAATGAAGTCAACGAATTCACAAAATTTATAGAACATAACAAGTTTCGATGAAGTTTCAAAAACTTGATCATCTGATGTTTTCATAAGTATTGAAAATCAGCATCTCGTGATTATATACTAGTCCCGGGCCATCCTGTCTACAGATCACATAATATGTGGTTACCGTAGCCTAGAGACGCTTGTAATAAAAAACAGAGATTGATATCTCTACATTTAAAGGTAGTGATTTAGTTTTGTTTAACATTAGTCCAGTATCATAATGACACTTGCTTGTTCCCCAAACTTCAGTACAGTTGTACACTACTGATTGGAAGTACTCGTAGTAATGGCAGTGGCTGATTTATTGAGTGTTAAAATTTTACAATTCCAACAAGAATGATTCACATCGCAAAAAAAACACAAGTAGGTCCCACGAAGCAAATCAATAGTCATTAAATTTTTGACCACCGATCACTATTTTAATGAGAACCATAAATGGGCATTTGGTCCAATTAGTCTGTGCCGACCACGATACAATCCTGGTTAGTGTTGCGGTGTTGAGTCATGAAGGTAACTTGACGGTCGATATGATTCAGTATTTTGTGCAGGGTGATAGGTTGCAGCGATTTTAAGGAGTATTGCTGCCAATTTATTTATTTATTTAAAAAAATCCACAGCTATCTTAAAATATATGCTTAAACTTATAAATTTAAACAGCTAATAAAGGATTAACATTATTTAGTTGCGACAAAGCGACCGTTTTACTAAGTACACATCTACATATTTTAATTTCACTTAATAGATGGAAATACAATCACACTAATAATAGAAATAGTCGTGTGTGAAATATATTATTGCGACTCATTCACCCAAAAAACTATACGTAAGAAAAAAAACACAAATAACATACCTAATTGTTATCAACATACCACGCGGGCAAAGCCACGTGCGGAAGCTAGTACAAGGTAATAGGAATATACAAATAACAAGAATAAAAAGATCAATGAAATTAGAAATTAAAATTTTTATATATTTGTTTTTGTTTGAAATGTTTGCATCACTCGATAACTTTCAGACTAAAAACCGCTTCAGTTCTTTACTAAATATCAACCTCAATCAAGAATTTTAACAATACTTCCGTCCTTCAATAACTCCACATAAACATTGAACTAAGAATTCCTAAAAGATCACGCAACCTTTTATTTTAAGTTTTTTAGCACATTAGCATTTAAGAGTGCCTTCGTTAAAATATTTCATTTATTACGCATGTGGAATTCTACACGACGTTTCCGATTACTATTTTGTCGCAGGAACAGATGCTATTCAATAATTTCTGGAACTTTAAATTTTTTTTTATATGAACACACGAAGCATTGTCGGTGCACTGCTTCGATTTACACCCATTTAGAACAAATCGTTTAGAACAAGCGAACAACGGATCCAACTCACCAATGATGAACACAATGATTATAATGATAAAAATTGTCGAGATGATTTGAAATAATGTCGGTACTTTTGTCGACAAAATAAAACGTCATTATTCCGTTTTTCAAAAACTATATATTATGCCTAAAATTATAGCAACATATGGTAAAAAACATCTTAAATACTTATCATAGTTTTTCTTCAAATATACCTGTATCTTTAATGAAGATTGGCAGCGCAAGAGTGTAATCATCGTAAAATCATGGCAACTGCAATTTGAAAGTAATTAGTTAACTTTTGGACACTAGTTCTTTCCTATGCTACGAAAACCTAATAAAAACAAGACTGTTAATCAATTGCTGCTTTTTTCGCAACAAGTACAGAACTTTCCTTCCTTAAACAAAGTAATGATCAAAGACTCTTCAAAACAATTAAACTTATCATCGCAAGAGCTTTTCATTTATAACGTTTCGGGACAAAAAAGGGATGTTTTGTTTACGTTTATTAGGGAAGTGGCGACCTCATCCATCAAGCCAACGAAGATGAATGGGGAGGTTGTTGGTGTATTTTGATGTCCTTTTACTTTGACCGAATTGTCGTTACAATAAACTCACATCACTAAATCACATTTTTTCATTTTACTACGTGATGGAACTGACTGGATGCACCTTAGGATAGATAGATAACTCATTATTCGTTACTCTGGTGATCGCTCTGTGAACCAGCGTCAGCTTCTTTTTTTTTACTTTTTTTTATGGGCATTACACCAGCATGCCCCCCACTTCTCTATTTATTTACAAATCTCCAATTTTTTGTAATATCAACCCTAATATTATAATAGTAATAATAAATATTTATTCATTATCATAGAGCTGAGTGTTACAATATGGATATTTATTATTATGCTATAATATTATGTAACTATACTTAGGTAACTGCTTACAATATGCCTGAACTAGGAGAAATATACATGGCAATGGACATGAATAAAATTTTCTTCTTATTCTTCGTATTTGTTAGTGTAGAATTTGATAACCTAGTTAATGGGCCGTACAAAAGACTCCGTTGTGGCCTTACAAAATAAAAAACCTTTTCTCCTATCACGATCTTTACTCTACCACAAAAAACCTACTGTATCGAGATTTTGTTTATCGACATCAGCACAGGTAGTTGAATCACTAATGTAGAGTATTCATAACAAGGTATAGATATATGTAGTTAATACGATAACGTATAAAGCTTTTTGATACCTGCCCATTCAAAATAAACTGTACAGAATTTTAATTAATTAATTTTAAAATATGCCTCTCCACCTTTATCTTTTGAAACTTTTCCTAGGATGAAAAGCTTTTTATATATTTAATTAGCTGCGGTTCTTCTTTATATAATGAATTTGAAAAGATGTGATATTTGCAAGCTTATAGAGCTTAATGTTTATAGAAATGAAATACATAAAACTAGGTTGGTAAATACCCCAAGCCATTGAAAGCGAGGAGGGGTGATTGATCATAATCCGCTAGCAGACCTTAGCTGCTGAATATTAAGCCTCTCCCAAAGAGTACTCCAACGAACGGTAATAAGCTGACACCAATCAACAACATCTTGCAACAGCTACAATTTCATCAAAGTGTATCTTATAAAAAAATCGTTAACATAGTAAGAATTCAAGTATTATTATTAACTTACTACCAAAACTTTCGTGAGCTGTACGCTATATATTTTAATAAAACACGGGTTGTACTCATGTATTGTGTGCGAACCGTAAACGCGAGCGGCAACGAGCGAACTGGGGGATCAAACTCACCCTGATGAAGATTCTCTAAATGAATCCAATTAATAATTGTAGATGAAACCCGTATTTCTCACAATACTAATTTTACTATAATTCAGGTTGCAAGATCTTAAACAAAGTTCAAAGTCACGAAGTACTACGAGGCAAGTTTATTTCCGTTCGTACTTGTTGTCTTAAATATCCGTTGATTTCAAAATATTTCACCTTACAATTTACAACCGCTCCCAGAAGGAAGAGAGGAGTCACATTTCTGACGCTCCACACTAACGTTCATTATCAGAGGGCACATGCCTAACGAGTTCAAAAAAGTGACACTTTTTGTAGCCAGACAGCTACAAAAAGCAGCAAATTAACTTTTTTAAAGGAAACGATCTGTTTGGGAATGCCACGTGTGACATCGGTATCTATTTCGGTGAAGATGCCACATGGTGCTCTGTTGATACTTACTAAAGTCGTCAAATAATCCCTCATCATTGGGGGAAACTATATTTAGCAGATTGATGACTCCATGTACAACGGCTTAAGTTGGCTCTAATATGTCTTTGATATATCGAGTATCTTTACAATACAGACATAGAAAACAGCTTTTGAATAATTCTCTATTGCTACAAAAAGAATGGTAAATTTTTAGATAGCGTCTCAAACTGTGTTACATTTCTCAAACATATTCAATAGAAATGGGAAAAAGACAAAACAGTTTTATTTCGTTTCGCAAAGCCCTCCAGGAATATGTAGTAAAAAACGTACGAGTGTACTCTTAGATAAGGGGAAAGGAACGTCTTAACCAGTTCCAACATTATATTCGCATTTGTAAAGATCAAAGAGCATGTTGTGACACACGGGAAAAAAGTTCCGTAGGTGGTGAGGTGAATGCGGCCTGAGGGCTCTCGAACACTTGAGGGAGCTAGGCTTTGAAACAAAATGCGTTTGCATACATTAAACTGTAAGAATGTTGAGATAGGGAGGGTTTGGCGGTCCCGGGGGAACTGTGTTTCGGCGATTACGCGGACAGAATTTCTTGCAAGTTCGCCTTCTTGAGATAGTTTGCACGTTACAGTGGCCTCTTTGAGTATTTTCACAGTCAAAGCGCCTCTACAGAATACTTCTGTGTTTCAAAGTATTTGAAAGGCAAATTAGGAACACATCTTGAGTTTCTCAAAAGCTTTCCCAGGCGCTCGGTTTCAGGAACACGTAAATATTTGAACATAATGAAATTAGGATTTGGTTGTTTTGTGGACAGATTTCTGTAGATATTTTACTCTTCTACCTCATACCTTTTCTATTATACTATTATAGTAACGTTACTTTGTAAAAGTTTATGTTTATGTGGATGTTTGGATATTTATATGTTTGTTTGCGGTTCAATGACGCCGTAACGTCTGATCGGATTACGTTCGTATAGGTATAGTCTGTAACCTGAAGTAGCCAACAATAGCATAGTACCATCCTCATAAAAACTGAAGACTTTTTATGAGGATGCTACGCGTACGACGAAGCCGCGGGAAGTGGCTTTGTTTACCCTTTGTACCATTAGTATTCGTATATTGTGTTATGTACTCGTATACAATTATTAGAGCGTATCAATACTCTTGCGTAATCTACAGCAAATGAAACACGAGTGCAAATAAAATTAACGTTACAACGGTATTAACCCCATTAACAAACAAATGGGAGTTTAGGGGTTGGTAGGGCGTACTATCGAGTAATTTAGTGTTCATCCTTTACAAATTGGATTTCAACTTTTGAAAGTAAAGTTAAAACTGTTAAAAAAAATATGGTTTTTGCGTAGATTATATTGAACCACAAACAACTTAGTACTCTTTGTTTATAAAAAGATATAGGTTGACATTGCAACACAATCAAGCGCCAAATTAAACAAAGCTTGTATTATGGTGACAATATGACTGAATACTCATAAAGTATCATAAGTATATTTAAAAATATATTTCACCAAAACAGAACAAACACCTATCTTCATCATACAAATATTTGTTTTGGGAGACAATCGAACCTTTAGCCTACAGCGCAGAATATTCAGAATAATCTAACAATATAATCGTAAACAAAATACAACCAATTTAAAGATTTCATCTAACAGTCATTGGGATGATTACTTGCAAGCAAACCCACGGCAGCTTAACATACTATTTATTTTTAACAGTCATGAAATTGAGTAGACATGATATGGTTTCGAATTTGTCGAATACTTTTTCTCTTTCAGTAAGTAGTGAACTCTCAGTGGGTCTACTTGAATCTCAACAAAACGTGACCCATTGGGATACTGCACGTGTCTTGAAAAGATGAGAGCAAAATTTTGACATATACAACAACAGGGGGAACCGAAGTTAACGAATAACCTGACTTTGATCGTAATTTCAGCAAAATATTACGATTCCTTGATTTGACGACATTATGTAGCGCAGTGGACGAGCCCCGCCTGAGACATAGAAGGTGGGATCGGTTTCAGCCGCGGAACAAATATTTGTAAGATCTGTAAATATTTGTTTCGGGTCTGGGTGTTTTTCTTTGTATGATTATGTATACATAGAAAAAAGGCTTTATGTATATTAAACCTATGGTTTTCATAACACACACACACTGCTTACTTTGGGGCTAGATGATGAGTGAAATGTTGAGCATTATATTTTTATTTATTCCCTTCTCAAAGGCCCCCAAAATATTTTTACAACCCAGTTAAGATCAACAAAGAAAATGCAACATTTACAAAAGTTACTTATTAACTTTTATACTACTCATAAATTATTTTGGTATGATTCGCCATTTCATCTTAAACCTTCGGTGTAAAAAGTAGCGCTTAAAACTCAGCGTTAGTGGGTCACAATAGAGCTTACAATATAGTGAACTTATTTTCGCGAATGTTCCACTATGTCCTTTATTGCTAAGGGTGCGTTTGGGTTGCTTTGTGTGCAATGCAATAACTGAAGGAAGTTTGCGATAACATAGTACAATTTATTAATACCGAATCGCAACTATGACAAAATAAAAATTATATATATTATATATATATATATATCCCTACTAATATTATAAATGCGAAAGTAACTCTGCCTGTCTGTCTATTACGTTTTCACGCCTAAGCCGCTAAACCGATTTGATGAATTTTGGTATAGAGTTATATGGGACCTTGGAGAAGGACATAGGCTACTTTTTATGGCTTATATGACTTTTATAGGCTACGGGCAGCAGCTAGTAATTAATAATTGGTCAAACGCATGTTACAACACACAAGGAAGGCTTTACTTCGTATGAGGCACTAATACCGTTCAAAATTGCATTGGAAGTCGAGCTTGAGCACTGATTAAGCGGTAAGACAGACAGACAGGCAGACGGACATAGCGAAACTACAAGGGTTCTTGGACGTCGGTACCTTCGGAAAAAAGTACCCAAAAGCCAGGGCGTCTACTCTGCTATCTGACTTCGATATAATATCGAAATATAAAAATCATTGAAATGCACGTCGAATTTAGTCGAATTCAAGTTATCGAATCGTCTGTTGTGGGGGATTACGATATCGATTGTCAAAAGAAGTGTCTGTCATTCCATCGCTCAAAACAAGTCGAAACGATGCAGCAAAATTTTAAAAGTCTTGCAAGTTAGGCTAAGAAATGAACTAGAAAATTAAAAAATCCACGCCAAACGAAGCCACACTAAAGATACATTTGTGACCACAGCTCCCCTACCAAGTACCTATGCAACTACGAAGCACATTCGATTGTCAAAGCCCGTAACAATTTCGATCATTTTGACGTAATTTTAGTGAAGTTGAAACACTGTGTGGTACTCTATGTATAGAGTCAGTTGACATTGCGGTAGGATAAAGGATATCTGGCCAAGTGACGTGCTGTGATATAAAAGTTAGGGTTGTGCTTCTATAATACTGCATTGTTTTTTCTTTTGTGTTTTTATATTATATCCAGCAGAAAGTACAATCACATTGTTGATGATCTGAGTCTGATGAGTTTGTTCACCACATATATACACACACGCCACATAGTGGCTCTGTGAGCTGTAGACCTCGCGAACATTTTTCGAAATTACTGAAATATATCTATCTCTCAAACGTAAACTTATGGACGTATTAATCCTCCCAATTCTAACCTATGGTGCTCAAACTTGGTCCCTCACCGGTGTTCAGAGGACTAAACTCGAGGTTTGTCAAAGGGCAATGGAGCGAAGCATCCTCGGCATTAAACTAACCGATCGAAACAAAAATGCTACGATTCGCTCCAAAACAAAAGTCCTAGACGTGGCTAAAAAGATGCGAAACTGCCGTCTGCCGTCTGCCGTCTGCCGCATGCCGGACGAACTGTGGGCCAAAGCTACCACTGAGTGGAGCCCTGAGACAGTGAGACGGCGCGGTAGACCACGCAAGCGTGACGAGCTAGACACCCTTAGCGACTGTCGGTGGCAGACAATGGCGTTGGACCGAAAGCAATGAAAAACTCGAGGGGAGGCCTTTGCCCAGCAGTGGGACAGTACGCGCCATAAACAAACAAAAAACTGAAATATAACTAATTATACGTTTTCAACTCCCATATCTCCATTTTGAAAAATTTTCAAAAACTGAATCGACAAAAAAATCTGTATAGTTATAAAACATGCTCACAATATTTCACGAGAATCGGTTGATAAATGCGACATATAGAGGAGAACATCCGATCAGACGCCGGCCGGACAGATAGACATACGAAAACATTTTTGCTTGAGGTGAAACGGAGACATTCGTTCGCTCTTTGCGCTCACTCGGTCAATAACTAAATATTTAAAAAATCATTAAACAGATAGACAAATATTTAGTACTATTTACACCAATATATTCATTAAAAAGAAATTCGACACGTGTTTCTCCTCCACGAGGCATCCTCAGGAACACTTGACTCGATCCGCTCTGTAACGAAAAAACACCAAGATTCACCAAGACACTGCAGATTTGTTGCTTTGCCGAGCTCTGGATTGAAACTGTTCAGTCTATCTTATATATTTATCTATCTGTTTAATTATTTGTTATGGATTTCCACAAAGTCACTAATGAATCAATTATCTAAACAGTATTTCTATTTTTATTTTTAAAAATATAAAGAAAGAACTACATTTATTTAGCACACACACAAAACAAACAACACAAAAGAGCAGACAGTAGCTTAAAATGGACTAATTAGGACCACAAAGAGAAAGATAAATAAATTACAGTGCATATATACCTATAATGCACTGCGGCTTCACAAACGTGATGCCTACATAAAAAGTAGCCTATGTCCTTTTCCAAAGTCCCATATATGTATCTCTATACCTAAATTCATCAAAATCGGTTCAGCAGTTATCAGTAAATCAATGAAGTGGTATTAATTACACTTACATAACTCTAATGAATTAAGGATCACTATATAACCATACGATTAAAGGATTCAAATAAATATTGGTTGGCCAACCAGACGGTGGGCTGATGACATCATCGAGGCCCGAGGCAGGACTGGATGAATCTGGGAAAAAGCAGGGACAAATGAAACAAGCTGGAGGTTAGAGAAGATCTTCACCCAAAAGGGGGTCCTTAGTTCGCAGGCAACCTAAAAACACATCTTTATGTTTTTCTTAATTTTATAAAGACTACTAAATTGAATGCGCAGTGCATTCAATTTAGTAGAATGTAAATAAAAGTTTTGTATTATAATATATTTTTCATCGCTCTTTTTTGCATGATTTTTTACTAAGTATAAGTAAAAGTAAACTTTTTAGTAACCATGCGATGCCACTCAGTGTGAGTAAACTTCAAAACTTTAAGAGGGTTGACAGCCCTGCCTTAACCAATTTAATACTGCAAATCCACTGGGTACACTTACCTCTACCACAGAGAAAAATATAAGTTAAATACTGAACGTTCACTTCACAATATAAAACATTTTACTTGAGCTTGTCTTGCAAAGTTAGTTGCTCTACAATTGTTTGCACCATCAGCCCGTATCAGTATACTGCTGGACATAGGTCTCTCCCATGGCATGCCACAGAGCTCAATATTCAGTTCTCCTCTTCCAATCCCTGCCCGCTGCCTTACGAATAACATCGCCCTACCTAGCTACAGAGCACTCTACACTACGTTATACATTCAAGGTTTAATTTCAACTAGCGGCTGCTGCCGCTGCCGCAAAATATCCACAAAATACTGTGATACAAAATTATATGGTAATTACCTAGTATAATTAAAATCAGTACAGCCATTGTTCTTTGAGTAACAAAGAAACATCTAAAGACACACTATCATTCGCATTTAGCATTTATATTAGTAGGATGATCTGATAACTTAATTAAGAAGGTAATATTTAAATTGTAATTTATCTATCAACGATTTTATTAACTAAGTGAAAAAAATATTGAACTTAATTTTCACAACACGACTAGATCAGCGCTGACCCAACTGATCATGAACCAACGTACACAGAAATAAAGTTAGTTTTACTTCAAAATCGATGTGTAGTGACGCAGGCATACCTGTTATTGGATGCTATGTACTATGTCCCTCCGAATACATGCGATATTGCGTTTTTTCTAAACCGCATCTTAGGGTCCGAGGCATTATTGCCTTCATGTCGTCACGGAAATTCTTTTAGTGTAAATAAGTTTCACTACGGTACGTAAAAGCATTTTTTCGAGTGTGTTTTGGAAAATTTATACTGTAGGTTTATTTTACAAAACATTCAATATTTTTCATAGTGTAGATTTCATTATTTTAGTTACTTTATCGCGTATTCACTTTTCATTTATTCTTGATGTTTTGGTTATGTTGCAATAACCTTGGTCGTCGCGTCGGCTAACTGGACGCTTAGAGATGATGCCACCGATTAGCATGGACAGTTTCTCGAAACTACCCTTACTTGATTTTCAGATTCTGAAATGTTCGCGTTCACATTACGACACACATTACTAACAGTATCCGCGCAAAAATTTTATGTTTATTTTTGTTGATTTCAAAACATCCAACAAATATCAAAATATGATGTTATTTTCATTTATTTTGGTATAAATTGATGATGTGATAAATAACTGCATGGCGATGATGGAACTCTTGATACAAACCATGTCAATCAGCTTTGATTAGCAACTATTTAAAGGCTTTATTTTATGAATTACTAGCTGCTGCCCGCGACTTCCCACGCGTGGTACCTACAAAAAAAGTAACCTATGTCCTTCTCCAAGGTTCCATCTATCTCTATACCAAAATTCATCAAAATCAGCTCAGCGGTTTTGGCGTGAAAACGTGACAGACAGACAGAGATACATTCGCATTCATAATATTAAGTAGGGATTAAAACATACGTTTGGATTATATCTCTGCTTCTATTCATACAACAGCATGTCTTATAATTAACATCAACCTAATACCAATTCATCAATAGTAACTAAAAGTTTATCGAATCAATGTTTTAATAGTATCAGAATTTCATAATCGTCCGGTTGGTTACCCTCTTGCGATCTAAAAATGTACTGCAAGGATTTCCTTACTAGTACCATAATATGACGGTCCTGCGTAAAAATGAAATGTTTGGAAGTAACACTCAAGAGTCGTAAGTCACGCCTTAGTTTGACAAAGAAAATCTATACTGAGGAGTGACATGAGTAACTATTCAGTCTGTCTATGATTGTGGCAGATATACACAAACAAAAAAATGCAACTTGAAAAAACAAAATAATAAAAGGCCCACACGCACCTAAATTAACTGAACCAAACCCACCAGAAAACTGCATCACTCTCATGGGATTTCCCATAGTTTTCTCTAAACCATAACAAATTCCCAGATTACTTACGGAACCCACCCCTCACTGTCTTTTTTCTGTATTTATTGCTTTCAGCCCCACGCCAAGTTATCGAAAATACCTCAATAATCCCTCTTACGCAAGGAAACTTCCACAGCTGATTACTACTTTGCTATGATAAGAATACGCTAGCTTAAGATGGATTTAGGTACTTGACCAATTATTGTATAGCGATCTGCTCAGACATTCTGATCACATATATACAATCATAGTTATCAGTAGTACAGTTGGATACTCGAGATATACATGCCTCAAATATTAAAATATAGATTGTGATATCATAGTAATAAGTTCAGTGCGAACCGTGAACTCGAGCGGTAACGAGCGGACCGCGGATCAAAGTCGAAGATTGATTGAGTGATGAAGATTCTCTAGATGAATTGAAACAGTGTTAGTACCTCCATAGGCAGAATAATACGTGAGTAATACGCGCGTTTATCAAAACGTATCATAAATTTTATTTCAAGATTTTTAAATAAACGATTCCTTTCAAAACTCAATAAGCTTTTCTGATAAAAGAATGTTACACATTTCTAAAATTGCCCTAAAACGGGAGGGTTGGACTCAATTGCGCGCCTAATTCTCTCTAGCATTATATCGAGATCACATTTTATGGATGTCCAAAAAGTTTAAATCTCAATCATTCAGTTTCAAACTCTAATGGGAGGTCCATGTTATTCTTACGCAGAACAATTTGGGGGTTATTCTCAAAGTTCCGCGAATATAAGAATAAAATCTAGCGAAATCCCCGCGAGATTAATATTATTTTATCGCTAACAATAAATAACGAGTGAATTCAATAGTCGAGCAGCCAACGGAGTTATAAGTTTTTTGACGAAGTAGTAGAAAAGTTCGCCGATTCAATCTTGTGGGGATTTGGTGCGGTCGTTATTCTGAGGTAGGGAAGGGATTGGGGTGAGTTTGAAGCTAGGCTTCATTAGCTTCAATGGAGCTATTCGGACCTTCCTTTCAAAAAAATCCTTTGATTTAGCAAAAATGTACGATTTCGTTTAATCTTTTTATACTGTCTGTTTTTCCGTCTGAAATTGAATACCATCGCGAGATATTTCAATATAAATGGGGTTAAAGGTCATAGAAAGCCTTCTGCTATTTATTTTATTTTTGTAAATAGTCCTTGTCTATATTATATACGCTGACATGCAAATAGGCTGAAAATGTAACTCTTATCAGATTCAATAAATAATACATAGTACCTAATGATTACTCTGTATAATTCTGTAACATGTACTCATAAAAAAATCAAAAATCAAATCAAAATGTTTTTAATTTCTGAAACAGTTTTTAACTTATTATTATCACACATTTATTTACAGAAACAGATAACTATTTACTAACTAGTTTTTAACTATTTCATAAAGGTTGAGACCATATTTTAAGTTGGAGTATACTTGTTAGATGGTCTCGTTTTTCAATATCTTATATTATCTTATGTTAAAATATATGCACTTACCTACTTAATAAAATAGGACACCAAACACAGGTAAACACTGCAGACTCAAAATATACAGAATCAATGAGTGTCTTCGTTATTAAAAGGCACCACATCATGTTGTAACGGAACAGAAGGTAATTCCGTTACGGTTCACAATTATTATAGTATGCTTGGGTACAAACCTTATTAATATCACGTAGGCATACATGGGTCATTCTTATCAGAACAGATTTATCAGCACTTCTATCTCAGATCTTTAATTATTGAATAAAATAGTGCGTAATTAATTACAATGTAAATAAACAAAGCATCTGTCATGACAGACTATACCATAGACGGATTATGGCAGATGTATGCAATTGTCAAGGTCCGTGAGTGAATGCTAGCAAAAAGTAATTAATACTAAGATTTAGACTATGGTTTAGAAATATCTTACGACTCATAGAGTATAATAATAAATAATACTGGATTTGAATTAGTAAGATTAAATAGAATTTGATTCTATAAGATAGAATAATTTATCCTTCTATTAATATATTATTGATAGAATGATTTGGGACGGGAAGATCTCTAAGGAGGTTGAATTCGAAAGAGTAAACAATTAAATAGCTATATAAAAACAATATTAAAACTAGAATACATAATTAAAAATCTATTTATGTTAACGATATAATATATAAATCATGAAATAACTACATAATGTTGGGAATAAATTGAAATTTTAATTAATTTATCTCGTCTATCTTTATCTATTTATATACTTGCACATTATATTGCCTTTAATCTACAGATAATATCCCAGGACTTCGGTCTGTCGGACGTAGATTGTAGAGACGTACTAGGGGTTAGGTACAAAGTCGAGGTTTACAACTCGCTGTCCCCCAATTAGCAGCTAGGTAGCTCATCATTGCACCCAAATGAGTGACATACACAATTAAATGTACGAAGCTTGCTTCCAGTATTGCTGATTCACACACCAGATTAGGTTAGGTAGGACACAACACAATTCGACCAGTTTGCCTAGATTGTCGAATTACTATTATCCATACCTATACAGTAGTATAAATCTACTTATGGTTCTCGTAGGACTACTTAGTTTAACTGTAACTAAATCGGTTCGCGAACCGGTGGGGAAAACTATCATTGACTAAAAGTTATTAAACTTATAAACTCAAATATCCAATGATATAGTAACACCAATTATTTACTAAAGATTTAGCTGAAACATTGCATTAGATAATAAATGTCTAGTTGAAAGCAATTATAAATTCTTATGAAATGGAATAATGATTTCCTACAGTTTAAATTCAAATGTTCATTATTTCTACATTGTGGTATATATTTAATGGAGACCTTATGGATGAGTCTTACTATTGATTTATTCATAATCATATTAGATAAGTTCTATCAAACTCTTGAGGCGAAAGTCCTTCTAGCTTGCTCGAATCTATGGAAAGACTAAAGCTGCTATCGACGAAGAGTCAGTATGAATATTACTGTTGATATAATTTTATCTAATTCAGACTTTTACCTAGTAACAGTATAGAGAAATATCTCTCAAGGCTCAGAATTAAGCTATCCAAATTTTATATTATTCATGAAATTAAGGTTAAACTATTCATATAATTGGTATATCTATCACACGTTATCAATCTTCTTTACTCTACGGACCTAAAAAATAAAATCACAACATATTGTATTAGATAATAATCTGTATTAGGGTCGAGTAGGGTAAGATTCTTGTGTTGTAGGATAAGGGAACTTCGCCAAGTAGGATAGGAGTTAGGCAGGGGACTTCTATGTATCCAGTTGCATTCTAAGGTGCGATACTAGAATGTTAACCAGTGGATGGATGGTATGTGAGTTGCTTGCAGACAAAAGTAAAGTAATTGCCCTTGAATGTGTTGGACCGACTTACTACATAGACGTTTTGATAAAAGATTAAGCCCTCTGATACCCCTTTGCTGAACTATGACAGACATACTAATTACTGAAGTAACTGTTTTGTTTGTTGTCGAAATTAAAATTAGAATTCTCTTGGGACATGTAATTGTCCATTGCGGAGGAAGGCTGTCCAGATCACATGGAAAGAAACCTACTATTGCTAGCGAGGAGGGGCTAGTGATCTAAGCCGCAATAAAATATATCAATGTGGGACAAAAAAGACATAAGCTACTATTAGGAAGTATTAATATAGAACAAGAATGCTTACTTTACTTAACTATTGAAACTACCAAAACTATTATCTATATTATATTAACGAGAAAGTGACTATGTCTGTCTGTCTGTTACGTTTCGTGGCTGAACTGATGTTGATGGATTTTAATAAAAAGATAGATTGATTTTGGGGAATGATATAGGCTGCTGTTTGAGTAGATATCACGCGTGCGGAGCTTGATATTATACAAAGTAACAATTTATGACAAAAACTAATATCGAATTAAAATATTGAAATAACTTAAGCCGTTATTATAAGGTTTCACAGTAATTCCAGATTGGATATAATACTTATTTACTTTATGCAGTTTTATAATATCACTAAAGGACAATAATTAATATAATTATTAACCTTAATATCGAGACAGAGCGTAGGCAAATCAAAGATATTCTTCATTATAGAGGATGATTACTTCTAATAATAAAGTTATAATATTTTAAATACATATCTCAACATAATTCTCTTAAAGAATCAGAGTTACTGTATTCGAAACAAGGATTTTAATCACAAACACTAGACAAATCGTTGTCCAAATTAATAATAAATCAAAGTATGTTTAGGGATTTAAATTATATTATATAATATCATTTAGTTATTTGGGATTAATTAAGGTACTTTTAACTACTAGAGAAGGCGAAAAAAAGGTTAGGTGCATCGAGGAGTAGTAAAATGTAGGGGGGCGTAACAATGTACAGTAACATAAAGAGTCGTAGAAATAATTGCAGTATACCTTTATTCATTTCACTACACATATTGAGAAAAAGATTAATTTTAATACAAAATATAGTAATAACAGAAATGTTGAATAAATATAAAATGTACAGAAATAACAGAATAATATACTTATGAAAAAGTTGAGCTATCTTAGGACCATTTAAATCGATCTATAAGTAGCTTAACTGATCCAGTATACTACCAGAGGATATCGTCCCCAAAACACTGGCGGCATTACCACGTTGAATGGCAATCCTAATACGCTGAGCCAAATGGGAGCCATCTTTTGGATCACTCGATGTTTCTACCAGTAATAAAATTTGTAAACGCGATAGGCTCCTGTTTCCCACGGGCCCAAGGTGTCAACTCCAAAAGTATTAAATAAGGCCCTATCAAGACCCTCATATCTGCGCCTCTTTAGGTTCGCGGCACATTTAGCCGCCGCACTAGTTATAACGGAAGTACTCGACAGATGTGATGTGGCCAGGGTATCTACGCAAGTAGCATCCCATACCAATGGCCTACTCATCTAAGTGACAAGAGTCATACCATCAGGCCTTTTACAATCATCTCGTAACAGACTATTCGGGTCGAGAATTGCTAGTACGTTGACGCTGGTAAGTGCTCGACAAATGACATCGTAAAGACTTGCGTGGCGGGCAATCCTACTAGGGCGGGCGGGTAGCCCTAGAACACGATAACCCGTGGAAATCAAACTGGTCCAGTATGTAACGATGAATAGCAATGAATGAAATAACTATGAAACAGGTTAAGCGCCTGAGCGCATAATGACCAATAATTTGAATTCTTATAGTAATTCTTATAAACGCGAACCTCCAATTTACAAAATGACCATTACGCATTATGAAACTACCTACTAAATCTATTCCAAATATAAATTTACTACCTCACTGTAAATAAAAAGTATAATAATATTCCCGGTCTTTTTGAAAAGTATTCTCCATTTCCAGCCGTTCTGATTAAGAAAAATTGGCAATTTTTACTTGTATGTCCCACTTTATGTCGCCAAGATTGAGTTATAAATCAAGGGTTCTCTTTCTTTCTGCGTTTCATTTGTACGTATCATCTAAGCGAAGGATGGCACCATTCCTTTTCTCTTAATGTCAGCAATTTTGAAATATCGCACCAATCATTCGAGACTTCAATAAGATGACGGGATTTCGTGAAGATCAATCAGTTTTACGCCTCCTGAGATTTCTAATGTTTTTTCTCTCTGCCTTTAACATTGGGGATGATAGTGGTTTATTCTTGGCGGTAAATTTCTGAAGTATGGTATCTATAATACTGTAAATGATAATTTGCATAGCGTTTGGATAATTATATTTATTACTAGTGTACATTTGAGTAAAAACATTTGACTTATTTGTTTCAGTCTAAACAAATGGAGGACTTAAGGATACACTAGTCAGCGACTCAAACTCGTCAGTGTGCGCAGCTAAAATACATGCTATTTCACCTAGCATAGGTTGATTAGTGTGATCATATGATAAGATAAGACTATGATATCTACATAAACCAACCACGTATAAACCATGAACAGAGTTTTGGTTCAAGTGTTCTCATGAAAAAACAACAGATTATGTATTCATTTGAAATGAAGTTAGTTGAGCACTTAAATAATCTATGTTTGTATTAAAATCAATTTGGAGTTTGAGAGCTGCAAGCTACAAACACCCCAAGTTCCGCTAAAATCAGTGGTGATAAGTGATTTGTTTGATGCATATATCTTTCAAATCAATATATTTTTATGATTCTGTTGAGATATAAGCTTAAACAAATTGATATCATTCTCAGTTTTAGTTGTATGTCGTCAGACGGTTGTGTGATCATCCTTCGACGTTTGTATGGAAAGATAATCGACTAGGTCACTCCTAAGGCTGTCTATAAATGTAACACAATGTGTGATTATCCAGAATTACTCATTTGTATTGAAAAACTCTTTCCTGCTAAATAGTTGTGTAATGGACATTTGGTTTTTATTGGAAAACCGAGTAAGTATAAAACATGTTACCACGAGGCGACATCAAATAAAATTAATCACAGTTACCAAACCACGCATATCATTTCACTCGTAATAAAATCAGCAGACCATAAAAATTTCCGACAATAGCCCTGACCGCCGCTTTTCCACAAATCGTATTAAATTCCAAAACATGTGAACATTTGAACCAATTTAGATTTTATTTCTATGTAAATAGGGAACATGGTGACATTGTAATCTCAACACCCTATCACGAATTGTTGATGTTTCGTCACGTTGAATGGAATGCTGAGCACAACGCGTCTCTACAACCCCTTATTTGCGTCACAATTGGTTCTGGTAGCATTTCCGACGGGAAATCTGATAGGCCTTAAGCAACCTACTATGAAATACATTATTACTACTACACCTACTTCTGTAATCATTTAATTTAAATAAACTATCTGAGACCAAAGACAAAAAACCAAAAGATTTCGAACGATGCAAACCATTCTGAAAGCAAAACAGATTATTTAATGCTTTACCCATTTTTAATAAACACACTTGGAGTGGATAGCTAAAATTTTATGATATTGTTTTTTTCTAGCATAATGTTTCAGCCAGCCCTAATTATGTCTGAGCCGGGAACAATTTCCCTGGACGTTTTCACGATGATGGTGACAAAGTGCGGAGCAGGCGACTATATTTTCATAAGAAGCAGGTATCCAAAAAATCTTGTACACCTTATAGTATCTATTGTGACTATATCTATATAATATTGGAAGGTGTTTACAATAACGCTATATATCGTTTGGATATTCTAGTGTTATGGATTAGACGGTTCATAATTTATAAATGTTTATTCTTATTGGTCTTAGACAATTAAAACAAATAAATGTACAGTTATTAAAAGTATTCTAGTGTAAGATCTATGGTTCAGTTTGGCTCGGTTTCTCACTCATGATATCATTATGGTAGAATAGAATAGAATACAAATTATTTTATTTTAATGAAACACACAATACACAGAGAACAGAAAACACTTGACGTAACAAAAATAAAATTAAATAAAAGGACAAACAGAAACAGAACCAAAGAAAAAAACAGTAGTTATTAAATTAGTTTAGTTTTGTGCTAGTTAGTCTCCTCTATGTAGTGCAAAATAGGTCCGGTCTTAGCATGATTGCAGCTTCACACATCATCATAATTCATGAATATTTTTGTATTTCTATCTTTTTCAACTATCTCATTGTGAATTCGTAAGGAGGAAAAATCTGCTTTTGAAGTGAATGCGGCTAGAGGAAATAATTTCGCGATGCCCGCTTGTTAGCTGACTGGAAGCAATGTTAATTTAGGTGTGTAAGTTATTACATGTGTTTTATGTTAATGTTGTAGGAAACCATTTACAAAAATAAGAACAAAAGTGATAAAACATGTTGGAAGGAACTAACATACTTACGTATGTAGGTAATAGGTATAAAACTAAAAATGCAAACTAAATTTAAACCAAATATGTAGATGAACATTAGTTTTATAATATATAAAGAACTAGCTGCTGCCCGCGGCTTGGCACGCGTGGTACCGACATAAAAAGTAGCCTATGTCCTTCTCCAAAGTCCCATATATCTCTATACCAAAATTCATCAAAATCGGTTTAGCGGTTTAGGCGTGAAAACGTAACAAACAGACAGAGAGACAGAGTTAAGAGAGAGTCAGAGTCAACGTAAACAATTAAGTTCTCAAAAGCTTAACTAATTTATTTTTTAAATTAAACAATTTCAAGTTTGATTTAAAATTACTCAAAATTTGTGATTAAATTAAAACCAAAATATTTCATCAGCGTAGGTTTTTCAATTAATTATTTTAATGAAACCTCGGAATATTTTTAACTACGAATAGAAAAGCATGATGTAATTATTACCTTAAAATTATTATGTGGTGACTAACTTCATAGTACTACGCATTAAAATACAAAATGTGTGATAGTTTTTACCTTAAAACCACTCTGGTTACTATATCATATCATTTCCATCCACTGCCAAACTGTAACGGTAACGCTAGGTGAACGTTATATGGTTTACCGATAATTATATTATGTGTTACCCGGTACTTTTAAATGTTATTATTCCAGTATATGGTTCTTTCTTTTAATATGAAGCGGCT
Organism: Lampropteryx suffumata; assembly: GCA_948098915.1. Lineage (NCBI taxonomy): Eukaryota > Metazoa > Arthropoda > Insecta > Lepidoptera > Geometridae > Lampropteryx > Lampropteryx suffumata. The sequence continues at coordinate 12,578,881 of OX402557.1, read as the reverse complement.
ACGGCTCAGCCTACACGAGACGCGTGACCATACAATAAAAATATTTTCTAGGCAAAGGTTTAAATAAAAATGTTAAGTAGCTGAATCTTCGTCTCTTAACCTACCTAGTTGAAAATTAAACAAAATATTACATAAATAAAATCTTATAAAAAAATGTCTTCATAATAAAAAAAACGTTAGTAATTCGGGACGCCCGACAGAAGTGATAACTTAAACTAATCTAACTAGTACTGTGGGTTAGAGTTAGAGAGGAGGAGCCTGCCTATGCGTGAGAGAAAGAGAAGCCAGGCAGATCGGCACCGTAACGCGTTACGTAACGAAGCGGTTTACCATCCCATAAGAAGTTATCACTTCAAAAATCTGAAAACAACGTTGGAATGTAGCTCCATACGTGTCAAGAAAAGTCAGCAACCTTTCATAAGAAGCTTTTATCATTACTTTTTACCGGTACCGGTAGCGGTAAATTTATTAGTTATGTTAATTACCAATTATTGTATAGCGATCTGCTCAGACATTCTGATCACATATATACAATCATAGTTATCAGTAGTACAGTTGGATACTCGAGATATACATGCCTCAAATATTAAAATATAGATTGTGATATCATAGTAATAAGTTCAGTGCGAACCGTGAACTCGAGCGGTAACGAGCGGACCGCGGATCAAAGTCGAAGATTGATTGAGTGATGAAGATTCTCTAGATGAATTGAAACAGTGTTAGTACCTCCATAGGCAGAATAATACGTGAGTAATACGCGCGTTTATCAAAACGTATCATAAATTTTATTTCAAGATTTTTAAATAAACGATTCCTTTCAAAACTCAATAAGCTTTTCTGATAAAAGAATGTTACACATTTCTAAAATTGCCCTAAAACGGGAGGGTTGGACTCAATTGCGCGCCTAATTCTCTCTAGCATTATATCGAGATCACATTTTATGGATGTCCAAAAAGTTTAAATCTCAATCATTCAGTTTCAAACTCTAATGGGAGGTCCATGTTATTCTTACGCAGAACAATTTGGGGGTTATTCTCAAAGTTCCGCGAATATAAGAATAAAATCTAGCGAAATCCCCGCGAGATTAATATTATTTTATCGCTAACAATAAATAACGAGTGAATTCAATAGTCGAGCAGCCAACGGAGTTATAAGTTTTTTGACGAAGTAGTAGAAAAGTTCGCCGATTCAATCTTGTGGGGATTTGGTGCGGTCGTTATTCTGAGGTAGGGAAGGGATTGGGGTGAGTTTGAAGCTAGGCTTCATTAGCTTCAATGGAGCTATTCGGACCTTCCTTTCAAAAAAATCCTTTGATTTAGCAAAAATGTACGATTTCGTTTAATCTTTTTATACTGTCTGTTTTTCCGTCTGAAATTGAATACCATCGCGAGATATTTCAATATAAATGGGGTTAAAGGTCATAGAAAGCCTTCTGCTATTTATTTTATTTTTGTAAATAGTCCTTGTCTATATTATATACGCTGACATGCAAATAGGCTGAAAATGTAACTCTTATCAGATTCAATAAATAATACATAGTACCTAATGATTACTCTGTATAATTCTGTAACATGTACTCATAAAAAAATCAAAAATCAAATCAAAATGTTTTTAATTTCTGAAACAGTTTTTAACTTATTATTATCACACATTTATTTACAGAAACAGATAACTATTTACTAACTAGTTTTTAACTATTTCATAAAGGTTGAGACCATATTTTAAGTTGGAGTATACTTGTTAGATGGTCTCGTTTTTCAATATCTTATATTATCTTATGTTAAAATATATGCACTTACCTACTTAATAAAATAGGACACCAAACACAGGTAAACACTGCAGACTCAAAATATACAGAATCAATGAGTGTCTTCGTTATTAAAAGGCACCACATCATGTTGTAACGGAACAGAAGGTAATTCCGTTACGGTTCACAATTATTATAGTATGCTTGGGTACAAACCTTATTAATATCACGTAGGCATACATGGGTCATTCTTATCAGAACAGATTTATCAGCACTTCTATCTCAGATCTTTAATTATTGAATAAAATAGTGCGTAATTAATTACAATGTAAATAAACAAAGCATCTGTCATGACAGACTATACCATAGACGGATTATGGCAGATGTATGCAATTGTCAAGGTCCGTGAGTGAATGCTAGCAAAAAGTAATTAATACTAAGATTTAGACTATGGTTTAGAAATATCTTACGACTCATAGAGTATAATAATAAATAATACTGGATTTGAATTAGTAAGATTAAATAGAATTTGATTCTATAAGATAGAATAATTTATCCTTCTATTAATATATTATTGATAGAATGATTTGGGACGGGAAGATCTCTAAGGAGGTTGAATTCGAAAGAGTAAACAATTAAATAGCTATATAAAAACAATATTAAAACTAGAATACATAATTAAAAATCTATTTATGTTAACGATATAATATATAAATCATGAAATAACTACATAATGTTGGGAATAAATTGAAATTTTAATTAATTTATCTCGTCTATCTTTATCTATTTATATACTTGCACATTATATTGCCTTTAATCTACAGATAATATCCCAGGACTTCGGTCTGTCGGACGTAGATTGTAGAGACGTACTAGGGGTTAGGTACAAAGTCGAGGTTTACAACTCGCTGTCCCCCAATTAGCAGCTAGGTAGCTCATCATTGCACCCAAATGAGTGACATACACAATTAAATGTACGAAGCTTGCTTCCAGTATTGCTGATTCACACACCAGATTAGGTTAGGTAGGACACAACACAATTCGACCAGTTTGCCTAGATTGTCGAATTACTATTATCCATACCTATACAGTAGTATAAATCTACTTATGGTTCTCGTAGGACTACTTAGTTTAACTGTAACTAAATCGGTTCGCGAACCGGTGGGGAAAACTATCATTGACTAAAAGTTATTAAACTTATAAACTCAAATATCCAATGATATAGTAACACCAATTATTTACTAAAGATTTAGCTGAAACATTGCATTAGATAATAAATGTCTAGTTGAAAGCAATTATAAATTCTTATGAAATGGAATAATGATTTCCTACAGTTTAAATTCAAATGTTCATTATTTCTACATTGTGGTATATATTTAATGGAGACCTTATGGATGAGTCTTACTATTGATTTATTCATAATCATATTAGATAAGTTCTATCAAACTCTTGAGGCGAAAGTCCTTCTAGCTTGCTCGAATCTATGGAAAGACTAAAGCTGCTATCGACGAAGAGTCAGTATGAATATTACTGTTGATATAATTTTATCTAATTCAGACTTTTACCTAGTAACAGTATAGAGAAATATCTCTCAAGGCTCAGAATTAAGCTATCCAAATTTTATATTATTCATGAAATTAAGGTTAAACTATTCATATAATTGGTATATCTATCACACGTTATCAATCTTCTTTACTCTACGGACCTAAAAAATAAAATCACAACATATTGTATTAGATAATAATCTGTATTAGGGTCGAGTAGGGTAAGATTCTTGTGTTGTAGGATAAGGGAACTTCGCCAAGTAGGATAGGAGTTAGGCAGGGGACTTCTATGTATCCAGTTGCATTCTAAGGTGCGATACTAGAATGTTAACCAGTGGATGGATGGTATGTGAGTTGCTTGCAGACAAAAGTAAAGTAATTGCCCTTGAATGTGTTGGACCGACTTACTACATAGACGTTTTGATAAAAGATTAAGCCCTCTGATACCCCTTTGCTGAACTATGACAGACATACTAATTACTGAAGTAACTGTTTTGTTTGTTGTCGAAATTAAAATTAGAATTCTCTTGGGACATGTAATTGTCCATTGCGGAGGAAGGCTGTCCAGATCACATGGAAAGAAACCTACTATTGCTAGCGAGGAGGGGCTAGTGATCTAAGCCGCAATAAAATATATCAATGTGGGACAAAAAAGACATAAGCTACTATTAGGAAGTATTAATATAGAACAAGAATGCTTACTTTACTTAACTATTGAAACTACCAAAACTATTATCTATATTATATTAACGAGAAAGTGACTATGTCTGTCTGTCTGTTACGTTTCGTGGCTGAACTGATGTTGATGGATTTTAATAAAAAGATAGATTGATTTTGGGGAATGATATAGGCTGCTGTTTGAGTAGATATCACGCGTGCGGAGCTTGATATTATACAAAGTAACAATTTATGACAAAAACTAATATCGAATTAAAATATTGAAATAACTTAAGCCGTTATTATAAGGTTTCACAGTAATTCCAGATTGGATATAATACTTATTTACTTTATGCAGTTTTATAATATCACTAAAGGACAATAATTAATATAATTATTAACCTTAATATCGAGACAGAGCGTAGGCAAATCAAAGATATTCTTCATTATAGAGGATGATTACTTCTAATAATAAAGTTATAATATTTTAAATACATATCTCAACATAATTCTCTTAAAGAATCAGAGTTACTGTATTCGAAACAAGGATTTTAATCACAAACACTAGACAAATCGTTGTCCAAATTAATAATAAATCAAAGTATGTTTAGGGATTTAAATTATATTATATAATATCATTTAGTTATTTGGGATTAATTAAGGTACTTTTAACTACTAGAGAAGGCGAAAAAAAGGTTAGGTGCATCGAGGAGTAGTAAAATGTAGGGGGGCGTAACAATGTACAGTAACATAAAGAGTCGTAGAAATAATTGCAGTATACCTTTATTCATTTCACTACACATATTGAGAAAAAGATTAATTTTAATACAAAATATAGTAATAACAGAAATGTTGAATAAATATAAAATGTACAGAAATAACAGAATAATATACTTATGAAAAAGTTGAGCTATCTTAGGACCATTTAAATCGATCTATAAGTAGCTTAACTGATCCAGTATACTACCAGAGGATATCGTCCCCAAAACACTGGCGGCATTACCACGTTGAATGGCAATCCTAATACGCTGAGCCAAATGGGAGCCATCTTTTGGATCACTCGATGTTTCTACCAGTAATAAAATTTGTAAACGCGATAGGCTCCTGTTTCCCACGGGCCCAAGGTGTCAACTCCAAAAGTATTAAATAAGGCCCTATCAAGACCCTCATATCTGCGCCTCTTTAGGTTCGCGGCACATTTAGCCGCCGCACTAGTTATAACGGAAGTACTCGACAGATGTGATGTGGCCAGGGTATCTACGCAAGTAGCATCCCATACCAATGGCCTACTCATCTAAGTGACAAGAGTCATACCATCAGGCCTTTTACAATCATCTCGTAACAGACTATTCGGGTCGAGAATTGCTAGTACGTTGACGCTGGTAAGTGCTCGACAAATGACATCGTAAAGACTTGCGTGGCGGGCAATCCTACTAGGGCGGGCGGGTAGCCCTAGAACACGATAACCCGTGGAAATCAAACTGGTCCAGTATGTAACGATGAATAGCAATGAATGAAATAACTATGAAACAGGTTAAGCGCCTGAGCGCATAATGACCAATAATTTGAATTCTTATAGTAATTCTTATAAACGCGAACCTCCAATTTACAAAATGACCATTACGCATTATGAAACTACCTACTAAATCTATTCCAAATATAAATTTACTACCTCACTGTAAATAAAAAGTATAATAATATTCCCGGTCTTTTTGAAAAGTATTCTCCATTTCCAGCCGTTCTGATTAAGAAAAATTGGCAATTTTTACTTGTATGTCCCACTTTATGTCGCCAAGATTGAGTTATAAATCAAGGGTTCTCTTTCTTTCTGCGTTTCATTTGTACGTATCATCTAAGCGAAGGATGGCACCATTCCTTTTCTCTTAATGTCAGCAATTTTGAAATATCGCACCAATCATTCGAGACTTCAATAAGATGACGGGATTTCGTGAAGATCAATCAGTTTTACGCCTCCTGAGATTTCTAATGTTTTTTCTCTCTGCCTTTAACATTGGGGATGATAGTGGTTTATTCTTGGCGGTAAATTTCTGAAGTATGGTATCTATAATACTGTAAATGATAATTTGCATAGCGTTTGGATAATTATATTTATTACTAGTGTACATTTGAGTAAAAACATTTGACTTATTTGTTTCAGTCTAAACAAATGGAGGACTTAAGGATACACTAGTCAGCGACTCAAACTCGTCAGTGTGCGCAGCTAAAATACATGCTATTTCACCTAGCATAGGTTGATTAGTGTGATCATATGATAAGATAAGACTATGATATCTACATAAACCAACCACGTATAAACCATGAACAGAGTTTTGGTTCAAGTGTTCTCATGAAAAAACAACAGATTATGTATTCATTTGAAATGAAGTTAGTTGAGCACTTAAATAATCTATGTTTGTATTAAAATCAATTTGGAGTTTGAGAGCTGCAAGCTACAAACACCCCAAGTTCCGCTAAAATCAGTGGTGATAAGTGATTTGTTTGATGCATATATCTTTCAAATCAATATATTTTTATGATTCTGTTGAGATATAAGCTTAAACAAATTGATATCATTCTCAGTTTTAGTTGTATGTCGTCAGACGGTTGTGTGATCATCCTTCGACGTTTGTATGGAAAGATAATCGACTAGGTCACTCCTAAGGCTGTCTATAAATGTAACACAATGTGTGATTATCCAGAATTACTCATTTGTATTGAAAAACTCTTTCCTGCTAAATAGTTGTGTAATGGACATTTGGTTTTTATTGGAAAACCGAGTAAGTATAAAACATGTTACCACGAGGCGACATCAAATAAAATTAATCACAGTTACCAAACCACGCATATCATTTCACTCGTAATAAAATCAGCAGACCATAAAAATTTCCGACAATAGCCCTGACCGCCGCTTTTCCACAAATCGTATTAAATTCCAAAACATGTGAACATTTGAACCAATTTAGATTTTATTTCTATGTAAATAGGGAACATGGTGACATTGTAATCTCAACACCCTATCACGAATTGTTGATGTTTCGTCACGTTGAATGGAATGCTGAGCACAACGCGTCTCTACAACCCCTTATTTGCGTCACAATTGGTTCTGGTAGCATTTCCGACGGGAAATCTGATAGGCCTTAAGCAACCTACTATGAAATACATTATTACTACTACACCTACTTCTGTAATCATTTAATTTAAATAAACTATCTGAGACCAAAGACAAAAAACCAAAAGATTTCGAACGATGCAAACCATTCTGAAAGCAAAACAGATTATTTAATGCTTTACCCATTTTTAATAAACACACTTGGAGTGGATAGCTAAAATTTTATGATATTGTTTTTTTCTAGCATAATGTTTCAGCCAGCCCTAATTATGTCTGAGCCGGGAACAATTTCCCTGGACGTTTTCACGATGATGGTGACAAAGTGCGGAGCAGGCGACTATATTTTCATAAGAAGCAGGTATCCAAAAAATCTTGTACACCTTATAGTATCTATTGTGACTATATCTATATAATATTGGAAGGTGTTTACAATAACGCTATATATCGTTTGGATATTCTAGTGTTATGGATTAGACGGTTCATAATTTATAAATGTTTATTCTTATTGGTCTTAGACAATTAAAACAAATAAATGTACAGTTATTAAAAGTATTCTAGTGTAAGATCTATGGTTCAGTTTGGCTCGGTTTCTCACTCATGATATCATTATGGTAGAATAGAATAGAATACAAATTATTTTATTTTAATGAAACACACAATACACAGAGAACAGAAAACACTTGACGTAACAAAAATAAAATTAAATAAAAGGACAAACAGAAACAGAACCAAAGAAAAAAACAGTAGTTATTAAATTAGTTTAGTTTTGTGCTAGTTAGTCTCCTCTATGTAGTGCAAAATAGGTCCGGTCTTAGCATGATTGCAGCTTCACACATCATCATAATTCATGAATATTTTTGTATTTCTATCTTTTTCAACTATCTCATTGTGAATTCGTAAGGAGGAAAAATCTGCTTTTGAAGTGAATGCGGCTAGAGGAAATAATTTCGCGATGCCCGCTTGTTAGCTGACTGGAAGCAATGTTAATTTAGGTGTGTAAGTTATTACATGTGTTTTATGTTAATGTTGTAGGAAACCATTTACAAAAATAAGAACAAAAGTGATAAAACATGTTGGAAGGAACTAACATACTTACGTATGTAGGTAATAGGTATAAAACTAAAAATGCAAACTAAATTTAAACCAAATATGTAGATGAACATTAGTTTTATAATATATAAAGAACTAGCTGCTGCCCGCGGCTTGGCACGCGTGGTACCGACATAAAAAGTAGCCTATGTCCTTCTCCAAAGTCCCATATATCTCTATACCAAAATTCATCAAAATCGGTTTAGCGGTTTAGGCGTGAAAACGTAACAAACAGACAGAGAGACAGAGTTAAGAGAGAGTCAGAGTCAACGTAAACAATTAAGTTCTCAAAAGCTTAACTAATTTATTTTTTAAATTAAACAATTTCAAGTTTGATTTAAAATTACTCAAAATTTGTGATTAAATTAAAACCAAAATATTTCATCAGCGTAGGTTTTTCAATTAATTATTTTAATGAAACCTCGGAATATTTTTAACTACGAATAGAAAAGCATGATGTAATTATTACCTTAAAATTATTATGTGGTGACTAACTTCATAGTACTACGCATTAAAATACAAAATGTGTGATAGTTTTTACCTTAAAACCACTCTGGTTACTATATCATATCATTTCCATCCACTGCCAAACTGTAACGGTAACGCTAGGTGAACGTTATATGGTTTACCGATAATTATATTATGTGTTACCCGGTACTTTTAAATGTTATTATTCCGGTATATGGTTCTTTCTTTTAATATGAAGCGGCTACGGCTCAGCCTACACGAGACGCGTGACCATACAATAAAAATATTTTCTAGGCAAAGGTTTAAATAAAAATGTTAAGTAGCTGAATCTTCGTCTCTTAACCTACCTAGTTGAAAATTAAACAAAATATTACATAAATAAAATCTTATAAAAAAATGTCTTCATAATAAAAAAAACGTTAGTAATTCGGGACGCCCGACAGAAGTGATAACTTAAACTAATCTAACTAGTACTGTGGGTTAGAGTTAGAGAGGAGGAGCCTGCCTATGCGTGAGAGAAAGAGAAGCCAGGCAGATCGGCACCGTAACGCGTTACGTAACGAAGCGGTTTACCATCCCATAAGAAGTTATCACTTCAAAAATCTGAAAACAACGTTGGAATGTAGCTCCATACGTGTCAAGAAAAGTCAGCAACCTTTCATAAGAAGCTTTTATCATTACTTTTTACCGGTACCGGTAGCGGTAAATTTATTAGTTATGTTAATTATGATAATTTGATAACATAATATTATTATTTGTATTCAAAACAATCACAAAAATCACTTTGAAACGTCTATCCGCGTACTACTACAAAAAAATCAATGTTGTGTAGATAATATGTGGATAATGCAGTGGGATATGATATTGTTACCATTTATCTAATATAATAGTATTGTAGCTGTTTATTATCCCTAAATAAATAAAATAAATTAAAACACACCAGGTTAATTTAGCAATTAAAAGTAGGTACTTAACTTATGATTAAGACGGTACCCTCAGCAAATGATGTCTTTTACCGACCCCATACCCAGAATGTGTCTTTTTTACCGTTATTATGTAGCTATCTTCTTGTTAATAATACAACTTATACTATTTAATAACTATTATTATAAATATATGGTATGTATTTTCAGTATTTTGCCTCCTGTTCCCTTGTGTCAAATAGTTTAAAGTAATTGATAGTTTTATAATTTATATATCAAATAATTTCTATAATATTTAATAATCATCATCTGCTAAAGTTGACATCGTTTTAGCTTGCAGCTTACACTAATAGGCGGATAGTAAGCTAATTAAAACATTACCCGATAACGTTTTTTCAGAATTTTCTATCTAAATGTTTTCTGATAAAAAAAGCGATTTAAGCGCCGTGAATATATGTCAAGAACATTTGATCAGGGAGTCGCCTTAATGGAAAATTAACAATAAAAACTGCAGTCATCAATGCGTTATTCTATTTAATAAGCATAGACCACAAAAAATATTTTGATGTTATTTTTAACTATCTTATGGGCCTAATGGGGAACAAGAGCCCACCGTGTTTTCAAAATTTTATCACGGCGTCTGGTAGATACATTGCGTGATACCCAAGAGGTGGCTCCTATCTGGCTCAGCATATTAGAATTGCCATTCAACGTAGTAATGCCGCCAGTATCTTGGGAACGCTGCCCTCTGGTAGTGATCTGGATCAGCTGAGCTATCTATAGATCGTTTTAAACGTTCCTTAGATAGATATACAAAAAAATATAGTATAAATAAAACAATAAAACAATAAAACAATAAAATCAACTATCTTGTTAACCCACGGTAGTTTATGGTATAATAATATTTATGTGTATAAGTTGAACTAAATGCTGTGATGTTTGTTTTATTACTTACTTAGCTTATTACTATTGTAGAAAGGTGCCTCTATTGAAGCACACCAGCTATACAAATTATGACAATCGTTATATCAAATTGTCATATTACATCAAGTCGTACAGTTACAGTTGATGGGTCTCTAACGTCACGTACCGTCCCTTTAGTGGGGGAAATGAAATAATTTGTCTTAGTGAGGGTGCATTTCATATTTTACGCATTGGGGTGAACGAACTCGTACACGTGTGAAACCGGATGGTTTGTTTAGTGCAAAATATAAGTGATGATGGATTGTGGATTGGGTCGGGTCAAGGTTGTTTTAGAATAATAATTATATAACGTAAACATAAAGACATAAATAATCTCAAGACAAAGATCAAATTTAAATAAATAAATATCGGTTCAAAATTCACGGAGCATCATCTGGTCCCAAACTAAGCAAAGCTAGTACTGTGAAAACAAAATGACTGATAGAAATTAAGAATTAGCAGGTGTGGGTAGACACAGAAATTAAACCAAATATTTTGGGTCAATAAGAGGAAAATACCTACTCGTAAGAAAAATCTTGTGTCGAACTGGGAAGCTCAATACTATGAATATTAAATCCATAAATAGAAAATTAGACATATTAAAATAAGAATTATTAATTATCAGTGTTACGTAACGTAAATCTCAATAAACTAACAATGATGTGATAATCATTATTAGTTTATTTACATTGAATGTGAGCGCCTTGACAAATCTTCTCTGGTTTTAAGGTCCAAACCGAAATCATTAACCAGACTGTATGAATAACTTAATGGAAATTCAGAATCCAGAATATAAAGTTAGTTTATTATAGGAATGTTCATTCAGATTATTTTACAGTGCTGCAATGTTGAGGGATTTAGGTTAGTATAACATGAAATAGAACTGTTTAGGTAACATTATCCTACGCTATTTTTCAAAACAGCTAAAGTTTTTTTTTTATTCTTGATAGACCAACGTTTGATCACGATCTCGCCTGGTGGTAATCAACCACCACGAAGGTCTAGAAGTAACTACTCTTGACTTGAATAGGCCTAGATTTTAATTTTCAGGAAAAACATTTAAGAAACATCAATGGTATGAAAAATTGCAAATCAGAAGTACCAATGTTTTATATAAATAAAAAAGTTGTGTGCAGAAATAATAAACATATCCATGGAAATCCATACACACTTGCTGTTACTACCACACCAAATATTGTGCATTTATTAGGTAAGTAGGAAACTACAAATATAGCTCACGATTATATCCATCCAAACTAATATACATTTGAATGTTTATCTGTATACCCTCCGCATCTAGTATAATAATATTTTCAGGATGATGATGGCACTGCCTCGTTTCTTCAACGCTTCAGGGATGTTTGCAGAGCACCAAACCGACGGCTTTTTTACAGTAACTCGTTAAAATACTGAATCCCTGATCTCCAAGTTGGGGGACAAGGGAATCCTGAAAACAAGAAAACAAAGACGAAGGTACACTTCGTCGCTGTAGGCAAACCTCGTACGTAGAGTAATCCCAGCAGTTTACCTTTCACTATGGTGACCGCTCTGGGTACGGGGTCAGTATGTTTTTATTGATCTTTTATTTATACCTACATTAATAATAAATCAATATTGGTGGACAATGCACACGACAATATCTAGCACCAAACTAAGCATAGCTTGTGTTATGGTGACCACTGATACAATAGAATACTTATATATTTTTAAATACATCGACTTATCCGTAGAACAGAGCGAACTCTGTTCTACGATGTGATCATAGAGCAAAAATGAGTTAAAGAGCTAGACGAGATAAGGAGTATGAACTACTCTACTACTGCATCGTATTAGTTTCGGAAATATAAAATCGAATTTCGTTTTATCTGACATTAGCTCCGCATAACAACTCACGGAGTGATAGGCTAGGGCATGGTAAAAACATACACACATGTTCAACTCTACAGATCGGACTTTATTCTACGGATAGGTCGACATACTCGTTCTTATGATACTTTATAACACCCAGACACTCAATACCTACGTTCATCACTCAAATGTTTATCCTGGGTAAAGATAACATAATACTATACTCCTGGGAACCTACCTTTTTTTGTAACAAAATATTTGCGATATAGTCTTATTTGCAGACGATACGTCTTTAATTTTTAAAGTTTATAGAGGTAAAACCAGTATTTGCGATAACGTAAATGAATCCTTATCGTTAGTTCTTAACTGGTTCACTGTAAATAATCTTTTGCTTAATTAAAAAAACTAAATGTATTAAATTCACTTTGCCAAATGTTATTCATAGCCTGACCAACACTGAAATGAATGGAGAGGCAATGAATCTTGTAGATTCCACGATCTTCCTAGGTCTTATTATTGATGGAAAACTACAGTGGGGATCACAAATTGAAACACTTGCTGGTAGGCTTAGTCCCACTGCATATGCAGTTCGTGCAATACGGTGGCTTACCGATGAAGCTACAGGTAGTTTAGTTTATTTCAGGTACTTCCATAGTGTTATGTCATACGGCATCATTCTCTGAGGAAAAGCAGCTGATATAGGTAAATTATTTGTTATTCAAAAAAGGGCAATACGAGTCATTTATATAATAAAACCACGAGAATCTTTGAGAGAAATTAATATCCTCACAATAGCTTCACAATATATTTATGAAAATTTGTTATACATACATAAAAATAGAGATGGGATTCAGCAAAATAGTGACCTTCATAGAATCAACACTAGGAATAGACATAAATTATACATCCCTAGGTTTCGACTAGATAAAGTAAATAAGTCCTTTATGGGGAACATGGTGCGCTTCTATAATAAGCTTCCTGAAAATGCTACTAAACTATTAAGACATTTAAAGCTTACATAAAAGGTAGTCTTTTGAAGAAAGCTTATTATTATATAAATGACTATATTATTGATAAGAATGCATGGCCTCATGTCGCTCTGCCGTCAGACATTTAACCGACACACTTGAAATGTATAAACTCACTTGTATTAGTATTTCGTAGTTAAGGTAGTTATAAGATGGATCTTATAAAAAAGCGCTAGGACCAAGACGAGTTTCTTGCCAATACTTCTCGGGCTTGGGTTAGGATGAATTGGCACCTAAATTCACCTAGTATGTAAGACGTTTCAAAGTGAACCTTGTGATTGTATTGAATAAAGTATCTTTTGACTATGACTTTGACTTTGAATCGAAACCTCAAGCAACAGCGCAGAAGGCAGAGCTATTATTTTTATTTATTTTATTTATCTGTCTGTTGGCTGATGGCACTTTACCAGCGCGCGTGCTTATTGTTCAAATCAAATATCGGGCGCTTCCTCGGCTTCCTGTTACACAGTTCCCTTATAAAAAATCACTCCCACAGATTGCAGAGAGTATATTACACATCAAAAACCAAGCAGAGATACAAGAAAAGAAAAGAACATACGCGTAGAGTCGTTCCACTTTACGATTTCCAAAGTATGCCAAATAGTTAAGAGCCATTTCTCTTGTGTAATTGCTCATTCACAAGATACCATCAGACTTACTATCTCCGGAAGCGTATTAAGATAAGCTAGTCAGGATAAGGGCATTCTTATTGGGCGGAACAGATAGCGCAGCTTATTTTATACAGCTATTAAACATCATACAAAGATCATAACACTGCGAATTGTTTCTACTTCTTCTTTCGTATCGTTGTAACATCATATTTGACCAGTAGGTAGCTACATTTACGGCATTGTTCGAGCAGGACATCAGATCACCCAAAGTGCATGAGTTGGGGCAACACAATTACGTACACACAATTTCGAGTGACACGGACTGCACCTAAGCACCACAATGACACCGCGTGTCGTTTTCGCTAATCATGCCCCACTTGCCAATGTTACTCCTGAACTCGCATTCTGTTGAGGCACTTCCACACTGGCCACGGGCGTTCATGCCCGTGAGGAAGCTTCTCTTCAGGGGTAATGTAATCCTGATGAAATCCAAACACTGTGTTGGATGACCATTTGAATTGTTTCGATGAGGATAAGGTGCATTTTGATCTTATTACCACACTGTGCTTTTAAGCATTAAAAGTACGTTTGATAGTAGTGGGATAGCTAAAGATCATACATATAAGTGAACGTAATTTTTAGGGCGATTTTCTCAAAGAGAAGTAAATGTTATCAGCTAATCCAAAATCTATAATTCAAAAACATTTGTTGCGTACGAATTCTGAAAAAGGAATCCATATGTACCTATTTAAAAAAAATATTGTCCTTGAAATTAGAGGAACCGGGCAGTGGTATTGGTCTCCAAGTTCAAGACATTCATAAATGATTGTTTTTATTACTTACTTTGCTCACAATTAGTTTGTGTCATCAATAGTTTACCAGCTGCTACGGTTTTTAGCCTGTGAAAGATATATTGCTCAACGTTATCGACATGCGATGGACAGCCCTAGATTATGAGTAATCCTGTTAACGAAATTAGCCCTTTTGTTTATCTTTATGTGCTGCATATGTTAGGGTTGTGCTTGATAGCTTTAATTGTAATGACCAATGACCATCTGCGTTGATCTAGCTGTTACTTCTTTCTTCAATCACCTACTTTATTGATTAACTAGCGACCCGCCCCGGCTTCGCACGGGTGCAATGCTGATACTAAATACACTACAGAATGTTGAATGTGATTAGAAACCTCTAAAAGTATAATATAAACTATGTGCTAAAAACCCGCATCAATATCCGTTGCGTAGTTTTAAAGATCTAAGCGTACATAGGGACAGACAGACAGCGGGAAGCGACTCTGTTTTATACTATGTAGTGATTTGGAGATGAGGTTTTTAGGGTTCCAAAGTTAAAGAAATCTTACAGTTTCGCTATGTCTGTCTGTCTATTCGCCCCTTATCAGAGCTGACTAAAAGGTTTACCGTGATGCAATTCTGCATGGTTATAAGTATTAGTAGGATTTTACTAAATTATGAGTAACATTTTACTAATGCAACAAACTACCTATTAAGAAATTTAAAGCATACATAAAGAGTAGTCCTTATTTTGAATAAAGCGTATTATAATATAAATGACAATATTATTGATAAAAATGCATGGTCTCATGTCGCTCTGCTCAGACAGTTAACTGACGATATTCGTTTTTCGAAGCTAAGGTGGCTATAAGATGGATCATGCAAAAAAGCGCTAGAACCAGGACGAGTTTCTTGCCGATTCAATCCCGGGCTTGGGTTAGGAGGCATTAGCACCTATGTTGACCTAGTATGTAAGGCGTTTTAAAGTGATCCTTGTGATTGTATTGAATAAAGTATCTTTTGACTTTGACTTTGACATGATTTGTAAATCTTAAAAGAATCATAAAAATTCCATACTAAACTCTTGCAGTTTGATAACTAAATGATGTTGAATTGGATTTGGAAGTGACTGCAAGTCATTCTTATCCCTAATGACTTCGGAAACATTGTCCGTGGTCCGACACAGGCCTGGCCAATTTATTTTTCTAAAGATTTGCTGGGTTATTCCGAGTGGCCTTCACTAGCGGCGCCTCCAGCGAATATGGCAACCTAATATATTGGTTAGTGCATATCGAAAACGCCAAAATATATTTAAGGAATTTTTGAAAAAGAGAAATGAACTAATTGTAAAAATTCCTTGGTTAAACGTTTTAGGAATAAATGTTTCAAATATTTTTCGATCAAAATAGTTTAAAAGCCTCCTTGCATGACTAAAACTGAAATATGCAAGTTGAGTTTTCATTGTGATGTACAAATTGCACAATTTAGTTTCGCGTGCTGCCCTCTGACGTTGCTATAATTTGACTATTGGTGGTTGTTCAGTTTAGGAGACTATTCAGGAAACAATTAAGTTATAATGAAAACCAATTTTATAAACAAAAATTGAGCTTGAAAAAAATTGCCTCTCCTGTTTTATTACCCTTAGGGATGCTAATAAATTTATATCTATAATTCATTTCCCAATACAAGTCCAACACAAAACTTTGTTAAACTATATTTTCACCGTTAGGGGTCAATCTTTCTTCAAATTTAAACGGAAAGTATACCATTCCAAACAATAAAAAGAAGAGCTTTTGGAAAATTTCAAAACACGTACACGACTAATAATTAGAATGAAAAATGATGTATTTGTACACACGTAGTACTTACATAAAAAGTAGCCTGTGTCCTTCCCAAAGACACAATCAATATGTTTACTAAATTTAACTAAGATACGTTGAGGGTGCGGTTACCTCCCAAGATAAACATTTGTGTTATGAATATAGGTGTTTGTATTGTGTATTGGTATTATAGGTAGAGTACTTATAAAAATATATAAATATTATATCAGATATCAGCTCACCATAATAAAGGCTTGCTTAGTTTGAGGCTAGATGGTGTTGTGTGCATTGTCCTCCAATATTTATTTATTTTTACCTAAGTAATAAGTAGGTATAGGCACGAAAGTATTAATATAGGTGCAGAGTACTAAACTCTGATTTCGGTTAATAAAAAACTGGTGTATTTAGGATTCTTTCTTTGACAGTTTTTCGGGTGTCCATATCTGAACACAGACCACTCGGCTTGAGAGAAATAAATTACGCAAACAATTAAATATCGGTAATAATGCGAACAAGGGGTGCGATAATTTGTCTGGACCGGACGGCTAGGGTGACTTTACCTAACTTTTATACAGGATGTATCTCTTTATTCACAAATTTTGAAACCATAAATAAGTTCGCCTTCTTTTATTTTTGACATCTTGCTCTAAATGGCCAGTATATTTAGTTTTTAAAACACTATCTATCTAGATAAGAAAATGATTATGTATTTTCGAATTTTTATGTAACTACCTATCATTAATAACAATATAAAGTTATCCTTTTCATTTTTGGGCATCTTGTTTCAAAATTTTAGTTGATCACGTTTATAAAAAGGACTTTATTCGTCTTGATAAGAAGTTGTGTTCAGACACAGAAATATTTGTATACTTGCCTAAAATTTAAATACATTTTGATAAAACGGGTTTTAGTCGTGTATTGTTTTGTCGACGGAGGCACTGACACTGTTTCGATTCATGCTCATTGAGAATCTTTAACAGAATGTGTTTGATTCGTTGTCTGTTCGTTGCCGATCGAGATCTGTACCATCCATAAACGCGAAGATTTGAATTCGTCCTGGACGTCTACTTTTCAAATTCGATATATCGGAACAATAATTGCGTATGACAAACATTTCGTTCATCGAATTTATTCAAATTGACAGTTATCGTACTGCCTTTTGTGGAGGATTACGATATCAATTTTCAAAAGTAATGTCAGTCGTTCTATCGTTTGAAATGAGTCGATACGATGTAGTTGTAGGAGTAGGGTTTTGCACGACTATTGTCCTGATATGACGTTTGTCGATTTTAAGAGTCAGGCACCTGATGAAGATTATCAAGATGAATCGAAACAATGTCGGTGCCTCAATCGATAATGTAATACGTGGCTAAAACTAAGGTTTATCAAAATGTATAGAACAAAAGTGCACCAAAGCAAAATAAGCATCCTGTATATTACTTCTGGATGTAACACATGCAATGCGTAGTAAATGTAATTATGAGACCGTAACGTAAACGGGCTCGACTTGTCGCGATTAAAGAGTGTCTCTACCAGGGGTCACAAACATTTCAGAGGAAATTCTTTTCAGATAATAATCAGACTATAAGCTTATTGTTTAGTATATTTACCTACTAAACAGTAATATTTACCGAAATATACAAAATAATTTACAATAATATAAAATACTTGAAACAGTTGAGCTATCTAAGGACCGTTTAAAACGATCCATAGATATCTCGACCAAATCACTGCCAGAGGATCAACACAAGCTCTGCTTACTTTGAGGCCAGGTGATGCTGTGTGAAATGTCCGGGATTATTTATTTATTTATAGAGGGTAATTAAACAAGATCACGTTACCGACATAAAAAATGCATAAGCCAATCATAAAACCAAATGTTATCTACCAATGTCGCCAATTGGAGACAAACGCCTGTATTCATTGGAAAAGTTAATGAAACTTACCCCAAGTCCGACTCCCCTGATGCACGGCAATTTGCGTTTTGTACATCTGTATGCTTTGTTTAGAGAATGTACATTCTATATCTACAGTTATTATGTTGCAATTGTTTTTATTTTTTGGTGAATTACTTAATGCAGTAAATAATTATCTATATCTATTAAAGGCGATGTGTCCATGTATGTCACATATCATGCTAAATATTTAGTTTCGAGTGAAAATTATGTTCAATATCATAGTTTTATTTAGAGAAAAAAAAAAAAAAAAAATCACCGATTAAATGTAAAAAATAAGGCTATTCTTATAGGCATTAAATACAGGTAGAATTGAATTATGTCTAGCTACACAATAGGTACCTACGTGTAATCTATAGAAAAATAAGAATATCTAAAAATACAGTGTGCGCCAATAAATGCTCGGAAAAGACTTAATCAAAAAGCTGCAATTACAATAAAATTACAAGTATAATATATATATATATATATATATATATATATATATATATATATATAATATAATATTCAGAAAATACAACGACCAAGTGTGAGAGGGTAGCTAAGAGGTTAACGTATGTAGTACGTGACGAACCTACTTTTATCACCACCATAGTTATTTTACCATCGGATACAATTACTAGTCCAATTCAGTATTTAGGGCCACTATATCGGCGGACTGCGGATCAAACTCACCCTGATGCAGATTCTCTAGATGAATCGAAACAGTGTCGATGCCTCCATTGACAAAATAATACGTGAGTAATTTTGATATTATATTAGCGAGTGTCGAAATATACAGCACAAATATCAGTATTATTGTCAAAATTTTTGATTTACATATATTTAGAGCCTATTTGTAGTATTTGATATTTATATCACTGCTTCGACACATTCCTAAAAATAAGGTCTTAAAACACCTAGTACGTGTGAAACTCTAATATCCACGTAATAATATTAGCAGTATGAGGTTCATTATATCCCAAGAATCTCATCTTCACCGCAGAACGCCAACTTATGCCCCTTGCATAGACCTTATTCATGATAATGTCTCCAACTGGTCCACTGCGGGTAATTACTTACAGCAATAGACCAATTACTAAAGGACTTAAATGCCAGACCATTGCGAATGCGATACTTGGTTATGAAACTACAGAAACTGTATATTAATGAAGAACTGTGCAGTTGTGCATTAGTGCCTTTAGTAGGCACTAATGCACAACTGCATTAGTATTTTTGAGCGGCAATGGCTTGCAACCTAGTTAGAACCAAATAAATAAATAAATAAATGATCCCGGACAATTCACACAGCATCATCAGGCCCCAAAGTAATCAGAGCTTGCGTTATGGGTACCTACTACATGACTGATATACTACTTATACTTTTTTTTCGTAAATATATACATATTATACATAGAATACACCCAGAGCCCAGACGAATACTTGCAAATAATACAAACCGCGAACACAAACATTTGTACCGTGGCGGGAATCAAACCCGCAACCATCTGCGTCTCAGCCAGACCTTAGCCCACTGCGCTACAGAGGTTGTCAAATATGAATTATTATGTAACCTGCTGCCCGCAACTTTGATAGATAGATAGATAGATAGATAACTCTTTATTGACTACCACGCGGAATAGTACAATAACAATATTACTATTAAAAGGCAATACAATGAGCTGCCTTATCGCTAATAAAGATTTCTACCAGGCAACCTTTGGATGAACTGGACTATAAATAAACAGAAAAGGAGCTTTTCTCGCGTGGTGCCTACATCAGAAGTCGCCAATGTCCTTCTTGCTGACTGACCTGTCAGTTCAGCAATAGCTTTCCCTTCTGTGCTGTTGGTTGGGGGATCAATTTCTCCCAGAACAAAGCATTTGTGCAATTATACAGGATGTCCCGAAGTGTCAAGAAATGTCCCCCCTCAGGATAACATACTAGTTCCGGGACATAGTGTTTAGGAGTTTATCCGGGTAATATTAAATATCATAAGTATTTAATGAAAAATATATAAGTATTCTATCAGTCATCTAGTCACCTTAATACAAGCTTTGCTTTGTTTGGGGCTAGAGGTTGTTGTGTGCCAAAGCAAACAACACCATCTAGCCCAAAACAAACCAAATAAAATAAATATTGGAGGGCAATCGCACAAATATTTGATCTATCTCCTTGCCAAATTCTCCATGACTTGTCGCTGTGATCCGAGGCTAGGCTGAAACGCAGAAGGTTGCGGGTTCGATTCCCGCTGCGAGACTAATGCTTGTATGATCTGTAAGTATTTGTCTCGAGTCTAGGTGTACATTTATAATATGTATGTATTTACAAAAAAAAGTATATAAGTAGTGTATTCATCATCTGATTTCCATTCTACAAGCTCTGCTTACTTTGGGGTTAGATGATGCCGTCCGGTATTATTTATTTAAATTTTATTAAGATTTGATTTGCCTTTTAAGCGGAATAAAATATAATAAATGTTTGTTTTTCTGTTGGTTTGTACTTTTATATTTATATATTACTAGCTGTTACCCGTGACATCGTGCGTGTATGGTTAGAACCTTTTTTTATTTTTGAAAGGAATGCATTCTGTGCATCTAAAGAACATCTCATAAGTTTAATCCCTTATTTTAACCCCTTCGGGAATTATTTTGCAAATAGTCGCAAACACATATTTCTTTATTTCTTACCAAATGCCTAAATATGAATTTTCAGATCCCTAACTTATGGAAATATGAGTTGCCCAAACAAACTTTCATCCCCTATTTTACCCCTTCAAAGTGGTTTATGGAGACAACCAGCCCATGTTCTTCCTCCAAATGCAATACATCTTCGTACCAAATTTCATCAAGATCCGTGTCGTTTCGCCATGAAAACGTAACAAACAGACAGACAGAGACACTTTCGCATTTATAATAGTAGTGTTATGGCAACACTACCTCAATATTCATACTAATAATAGTATCGGATATAGTGCGGATATCGCACTAATAACTTACGTAACTAACTTACGTAATAGATATAGAGGTAACGTTGCCAGTCTGTTTACTTGCGGTCAGAGATCTGAACTCTGTCTTCTATCTATAGGTGATTGTATAATTATGGCTTGAAAATATTTTAAAGGTTCACAAATTTTAATTGATTAGAATACCTTTTCATATGCCATCTTTATGATAGCGTTTTGTTTTTATGAATTTAAACGTTATTCTGACTAACCTCGAGACTAGGTTCTCCTAACCTAGAAAGTTCTTATAACCCTAGAATTTATTAGGAAAATAAAAATTCACTCTGAAACGTATCGTTATTGACCGTAATTTATGTTACTTAATAAAAAAATATATGTACAAAACTAATATTTAATCTTTGCCTTAAACGTGACTTAAAAGAAAGAAAGAAAAGTTTATTTTGTGTCTTATGATATCATATAAGAATTTATAAACTAATTAAATTGACAGCAAAATTGGACGTCACTCAGCATGTGTTATAAATAACGTTTAGAACGCTTCTATAACGCTGATATTCCTTGACACCGCGTTGGTATGCGCATAGGCACTGTGGTGGCGCACTGTCGTCGAGTACCATCATAATTGCAATTAATGTAATAAGTGCAGTAACAACTAAAATAAATATACATATGTAAAGTTAACTAAGATACAAAATTCAAATTCAAATTAAACGTAAATACAACAGAAAATAAAACAAAAATATTTTAGGATAACAAAAGAAAATACTTATGTAAGTTTAAGTCTGTTTTATACTATACTTCTAAACCGGATATATACTACAGTATGTTGTATTATACGTAATATACAATTAATTTAGCCCGAAGCGATGTCCTATCCAAAACACGATTTCAATTTTCACATGCATCCGTGACGTCACTACCGCCTCAGGAGCACACGTGGCGTTTGAGTGTGACATGACTTCGCCCTCTCTCTGGCTTTCTCTGGCTTAAGTTTAATGGTAGGATTGTTGAATTAGTT
The DNA here is from genome assembly GCA_948098915.1 of Lampropteryx suffumata. Taxonomy (NCBI): domain Eukaryota; kingdom Metazoa; phylum Arthropoda; class Insecta; order Lepidoptera; family Geometridae; genus Lampropteryx; species Lampropteryx suffumata. The sequence continues at coordinate 12,556,366 of OX402557.1, read as the reverse complement.
CAGGTTTATGTTTGTTGTTGAATTGAAGTTTGACGACATCAAATTCAAATCTCTATTTAGTAGTTTTCATACTCACATTTGCAAAATATACTTACACAAAATCCATATTTCTCACTAACACACATATACGTGTCTCGTGGCACCACGAGCACAATACGTACACACAAAATTACCAATACACTAAATCCCACCCTAACACGCACCTTTAACACAAACACTCACTCACACACATACACAAACTCATACACACTCACACAGACTCATACACACTCAAACATACACTCGCTCATATTCTAGTTTAATTTTTCGCCCTTGTTTGAACATATTTTAACTAAAATACAATATATACCTTTAACACGACTAAATATTAAGCACTGTATTAGTTAATAAAGTTCATTCTTTATTGGTTTATTAATTCTAACATTGTTTTCTTTCTTTCTTTCTTTCTTTCTTATAAAACAGTCCATAGAGTTTCAGGGGAATAAAATCGATATTTTTTATGTTGTTTTAATTAATTAAAAACTTCATAAAGCTGCGTCTTGTTTGTGTTCCTTACTCTTCACAAAAACATTTTACAGTTTAAACATTATCAACCTCGTGTAATTGCAATGTTTCAAATGTTTCGATTTGGTTTATAAAACAAAACATTTATAGACCTAAGAGCCTTCAAAATAAAATGTTCTAGCTAGCCATCAAATCAACCAAGCTATAAGCTGTAATGAAATGACACAGGCAAACAAATACAATAGACATTCGAGATGCGCCGACCCCGTCCGTCGAATGCCACATTCGTAAGAGAAATGTCAATTTTATGCAATCCTGATCTTGATAAGACGAGAGGGTGCTGAGCCTAGATAACCGTTTTATTTAAATGCAAACCAAAAACAAATAACGAATAAATATTCCCCTTTTTATGAACGCTTTGATAGGGAAGATGGAGGACCACGCGACAGATTGTGGTTGAAATAAAACACATCAAATATTATTTTATATAGGCTTGATATTTAAATATATTAAAATATATATTTTTCTAACATAGTGTGGACAGACAGTTGTTGGAGATATCAGCCTAAATTCACTATTTTCTAAGGGACCAGAAATTACGTTTCCGTAAAATATGGCGACATTTTCTGCTCTTAGCATTTAAACGTTCCGTTCTCAGAGCAGTTACTTACAGCTCAGCGGTAGGGCGCGAGTATGACCCTCAATAAATTCAACTTGAAAGATCAGATTTGCTGACTCTATCCTTAGGATTATGAAAATTCAAGAATTAGTGTGGATATTTAGTATGGAATGCTTTTAGAGCTTGCAGTGGAATCTGAAGAAGCTATAAATCTTAGTGGAACGCAATTTAACTTAATGAATTGTTAAACTAGTGTACGTAGGGACCTACCTAAGATAGGTAAGTAAATGTTACTACTATTGCTTTGTTTAAGCCGAAAGCCGATGGCCTACTTCATGGCTTATGAACTTTTGAAAAGCCAGAACCGATAGCTTAAACCGTGCTTTCCGAATCAAGGAAGCGTTTAGATGTTGATGATGATGATGACTCTGCGGTCATCGATGGACTGACTTCACGTCTATCTAAGTATATTTATTTATGGTGCGTCCAAGCCTTTGCTAAGGCTTGAACGCACTAGCGAATTAAACTGCGCGGTATGAACAACGCTATTCTCAATCTATTCCGAAGTATGTAGTTTACAAGGCATTTTTTTCCGCTGGTGCGTGTATCTAATTCCATGTTCAACAGAATAGCACGAAAAAATCGACGCGGAATAATGCGAAGTACGCGCTAGGCTTAGGCATCGGAACAACATAATTTTGTTACATGCAAATTCTGGAAAGATTTTTTTAAAACATGCTCGTGGGTTGCCTGTTGTACGAGTAAGTGATTCTTTAATGAAATAACTAATATATTAGATTATAATAATCTCCTGTTCTTGTTTATAGTAAACATTTCCACATTGTTCTATTGTCGTTTGAAAGGTCTAAGGTTTATCTCGATTCTGTTGAATAGCTGATAAAGATTGTTAGATAAAACTTGCACGACTGATTCTGTTTTGACCCAAACCTTATTTTCTCATTATAGAACACGATAGTTTATTATCGGACCTACAACACTGATAATATAGAAAATAATTATATTTTAGACATAAAAAGTTAATAAATAATGCATTGGCCCCAAAGGAGGCAGAGCTTGTGTTATGTTATGACTGATATACTACTTATATATTTTTTTGTAACAACATACATATTGTATATAGAAACATCTTGACTTAAGATAAATATTTGCAGATCATAAAAATTTTTGTCCCGCGGAATCGATCCTGCAAACATCTGCGTATCAGCTGGCCCTTAGCCCACTGGACCACAGAGTCAAAAGTCATTTAATTGTTGCAATTGTAAATAGTACCTACCTTTTTCTTTTTCAATAAGTCATAATTTTTGAAATAAAGTCATTCGTTAACGATGAGCTGAATTATTTCAACAAATACCCGGAAGTACCTACGGTAATACCTAAAACAACAAAAAAAGGATTTGAATTTCGAAGAAATCCGAGCCTGCTAGAGTGCGGTAACTATGTACCATTTTTTACCATCATGTTTCTTTTAACATTGGTTACATGAAATATGAAAGCTAAATAAATAGGTTGTGGTCAGTTCGTAATCGAAACCATTTTATGAAGTGATAACTTCTTATGGGAGGGTAAACCGCTTCGTTACGTAACGCGTTACGGTGCCAGTCTGTTTGGCTTCCTTTTCTCTCACGCACACGGCAGCGGTAGGCAGGCTCCTCCCCTCTTACTCTAACCCACAGCACTATTTAGATTCGTTTAAGTTATAATTTATATTGGGCGTCCCGAGACGCACACGTTTGTTTATGTTATTAACTACAAATTAACGGCTTTCAGATTTTTCCTTTAACTTGTGCTGTGCGAACTTGCTTTTTGCCAGATTTCATAATTCTAGGTAAACGGGAGGTACCATATAGATTTTGATTTACTGGCAGTGGCAAGTATCAAAATAGTTGGTATAAATAGTGTTGGTATAAATGTTTTGATGGAGTTGACATATAACGTTGTTTACATTTCCAAGAGACCGTTCACCTCATTATTTTATATAAGTTTTAATTGGATACCTGTATGAGTTCCTGAGAAAAAGAGTCTTGACATATACAACTTCATAATCGACTTATTTTCGTGTCTCTAGTTATTTAAGACCAGTGTCGTGAAAAGATTGAAATTCGTTTCCTGTACCTGCACGTGTATCCGAACTTAAGTTCGCCGACAACGACATGCCGGTTTCTTTATGATGTTTTCCCGCTTATCGTTTTGAGGTACAGAATCCTAAAACCTACAAACCTACAGTCACTTTAAAAAATGTCGAGTAAATACTGTAAAAATGCACGCTTTAAGCATGCAGCAGTTAGTTCCGACTACCTTAGATATACTTTTCCATAGACTGCGTACGACTAACGGTAAAGAAAAACAAAAGGTACACCTAGCTGCTCACGTGTTTTGCAGTCCAGACTATAAAGTTTCTTTGTTCTACAACTCTACACGCCATCAACATTGCAGCCCTTAAATTCCACGTGCCCGAGGCGTCTTCTGAAAGTCAGTCTTGTGCACTACAATCGAGTTATTCTTTTATTGAGGTACTATCAGTACTATTCGTTGGATATGTACCGAACTGCCTGAGGCGATTCTGGGTTCTTTTGTACCGCGTTAGCCCATTTTAACAAATGCTCCGAATAGAACGGCAAGTTTAAATTTTAAGGGGTGCTCTTTCATGCTTTAATGGGCGTCGAAAATCTTTAGTTTAAATGCATTACTACCTAGAGTAATATATAGTCTTAAACTTAAGTTTCTTAAGTCTTCAGTTTTACTTAATACTCTAGTTTTATGTCTGTTTTATACCATTTTGTTATGTGATCTTCATCCATCATGTGAAAATAAATAGTGCTATATTTTATTGACAAGATTATTATGCACTAACGACCCGCTCCGGCTTCACACGGGTATTATATTGATTTCTAACATTATTCCAATTTTCGTAAAGTTCCCCAGTTTTTTTTTTTATAAAATACTGTCCATGTTACTCCCTGATAATATAGGTAAAAAAAAATGATATCGATTTATGAAATCAAATAAGTAGTTTTTGAGTTATTCTAATACAAACAAACATACGAAACTTTTGTTTTTTGAAGGCAACGACACTTACGATTCACTTCACAATCTTCATCAGGGTAATTTTATCCGTCAGATGTCCGTTCACTGCCGCTTGCGTTAGTAATTTGTTCTCATATATTTAAATCCGCGATGGTTTTGAAAGAGAGACAAGAATATTGTTTATCTTGGTACTTTTATGCAGAAATTTAGTGTCTAGTCTAGTACATCCAGATAGCAGATGCACTCGTATTTGTTTAAGCGAAAACTTTGTTTAAAAGTAAAGCACTTTCTCTCAACCTTTCATCGCTCCACCCTCCAGCATTCCACTCTAACAACGTTTAACTCCAACATCGTGTCACAAAGTGTATGTAAATTGGTAAATGTAACAAATTGCATATATTTATATAATAATGGGGTCTTAACGTGTGGGGTGAGGCATAGGGAGCGATCGGGAAGATGTTTTGTAGAAGGTTATTTTTGCTGGTCAATGAACTGATTGTAGGTTCTTTTATTAGAAATGTTTTGGCAAAGCCATTGTTTTCACGTTTTGTGTTTGACTTGTCTTCAGTCTGGTCAATGAACCGGTTGTCAGCCTTTTGTTTTATTATTGTATTTAGGAAAATAGTTTCTACAAATATCTATTAGGTCAAAAAATAATGATAAGGTGAAAACAAAATAAGGTTTCGGTCAGTGAACTTGAAATAATTATTACTAGCAACCCGTCCCAGCTTCATACGGGTGAATTACATACAGATCTCATCTAGTGTGGGTATCACAGAAAACTCGCTAGGTACTCCATCATCGGCAACTCAAGAGAATCAAATCACCTTGATGCCTTGATTCTTCTTATCGGGTCACTAGTTATTTCTAACCAGTGTGGTGAATGGATTAAAATGCGCCACAAAAGTTCCTTTCGTGCCTTGATGAATCCTATTTATTATGAAAGCAATCTAAGCTTCGATTATGTACATGTACTCGTAGGATATTTACTCACTAACAAACATTTCATTTTTTCATTTTTATTATACACCTAAACAATCCACAAAAAAACTGTATAAAAATCAATTTGGTGGATTTCATTTTATCGCATTCAGACAGGCATACGCCTTATGAACTGATGAACCTCGCTAGAGTTGATACTAATAATTCTCTTTGTTTTTCGGTGGCCAAGAAAATTTGACATTAAAGTAAGCCATTGATCTTACCCAGTCAAAAATAAACCAACCTGAGATTTCTGGTTAAATGAAGAGGCTTGTTCCAACATTATATTAGTTAATTCCCATATTTTCACTAATTAACCTGCGTTTAATATTAGTAAAGGATAAAGTGAGACTAGAGGACTTAAAACGTATAATAAAACTCGGGTATATAGAAACCGTTTGTAAAGAACTGAAATGGAGATAGTCAGGGCAAATGTTAAGAGAAAGCAAAGAGAAAGGGATAAAACAAACAACATAATGGCATGGAAAAAGAAGTGTTGACAAACCAAACCCTGGGAGGATGATGTGAAGAAGACAGCTGGCCCAGCATCGGGTAGCAAGAGATAGGATACGGTGGAAATCTTTAGAGGAAGCCTTTGTTGAAGGACAAGCTGTTGCAGAAGAACCGCTTGCCGATTGAAATTAAGTATAAACAAATTTAGTGTATGTTTATAGTATTAGTTAAGGCATTTCTATTTAATCAACTTGTTTGTAGTAAACAGCATTAAAGGCCTATTTTATTTTGAATATTAGTAAGTTTTGTTTGTTTTCGAAAACAATCTTACTAATAGACAAATTGATTAACTAGGGGTATTCCTGACTCATTTAAATATTTTCTCAATAGAATACGTCACAACAAAGTAATCAGTAGATATTTTATCTGATGCTGTGATATATGTACGAAATTAACTCAGTTCACTATGCGGGTGCACTCAAATCTATCTGCAGACATTATCAAACATTCAGGAGGGGACGGGATTCAAAGATCGAATTACGTATCGTCAAAGGAATAGCCAATACATATAGAAAATATAAGTAATAAAAATAAGCATGGTAAAAAGGATGAATAAATAACTTTGAAACTATGTTTATTTTTAAATAACTGAATAACAATTATATTAAATATATCGAACAGCTGAAATGTTTTGAAAAGCTTTTTATTTTTTTTATTATAAAATGGCTTGCAGTTCTTATTTATTAATATGTATTAATATTAATTTCACCATGTCTATCCGACTCCAGGACCAGAGCACGATTCCAATCCCATTGCATAAAGGGGTGAGACAGGGAGATGTTATTTCTTCGAAACTGTTCACCTTTGCATTGGAGGATGTTTTCAAGCTCTTGTTCTGGCAGAGACATGGTATCAACATCAATGGCGAGCACATTACTCATTTTCGATTTGCCGACGATACAGCGATCATGGCAAAATCGCTGTTGCAACCGTACCGATACATGTTGGGAGTGATATAATCGAAGTTGTCTATTTGGGTCAGACAATTCAACTAGGCAAGTCCAACTTCGACAAAGAGGTCTGTAATATTATGTCATATTTCAATCAATTTTAATCCACAATATTGATTTTTTGTTCTTGAATTACGCGACAGCACAGTGACAAACATAAGCTATGTATTTAATTGATGTGAGCTTTTACTTGCAACATATAAAAGAATCAAAACATTAAAGCAAAATAATTTGCAAGATAATAATAATAATAATGCCAAACATGTCACACAACATAAGATACTGGCCCCAGTAAGATACTGCTTGACTGAAAACGAGAATAGCCTTCTGCACCCTTTGTTGATGGTCAAACAGTTGCTTTCACCACACGTAATCGTAACTATTGACCAGTCCACAATTACTGTGGTTATCTCGACTCCATACATTTTGCAGGGGGAGCCATTATAGCTAATTTCCGAATTGGTCTCGCACTGAGTTGAATTGAAAGTATCTAAGTAATAACTATTAGTATTGTTCTAAGCTATTGCTGATCGTGTTATTGCTATATATGTTGTTTCTAAAATGTAGCACACATTTATATCTAATGACTGGGTTACACGTTGTATGTTAAACTACTGTTTTTTTAAATACATTCATAAGATTCATTTTCAGTTGCCCTGATTCCACATTTTAAAAATGTCATTGTCAATTTTGTAGTATTATCATCTCCTTTTTGCAACAAGACAAGCAGACGTACCGCTCAATACTATCCATACCTTCAGGGCAATTGCGCTGTTTGTCAACATATTTACCATTAAAACGGAAGCGTTTTGTCTTCAGTTTTGACAAATCAAAATCAATAGCGCTGCCAAAAAAATACGCGGTTAAAATTGTTAGCGCGATACGAATTGTGCTTTTAGGTAGTTGTTTAGCTTTAGCATTGACGTTCAAATTATCACGGTCGGCCCCCTTGTCAGTCTTACGAACAAAGCGCTTACGAAAAAACGCTTCCACATTTATAATGTGTACAGCTAAGGATGGGAATGCTTTGCCCTCGTCTTTCATTCCTAAAAACTACAATCTAGGTCTCTTCAAGTCTCCAGTAAATTGGTGTCTTCTAGACCTAAGTGCCCCATCGTCGGCCATATCGTCGCTTAACATCAGGCGAGACCGTGCTCAAACGTAGGTCTATCAATGAATTTTCGAAGAAATTTATAGCTAATTATTGGTTTTAATTTGGACTTTTATGCAAACAAAATAGGATCGGTCATATTTTACCAAATTTTGGTTAGTCCACTGAAATACAGAGTCGAAGACAGTCAGTGTTTTACTCGTTTGAATTAGTTAATTCTGTTTATTGGATAAATATAGAAGTTTGTATTTTTTTTTGTGTTTGGGAGTCAGGGAAGCATTGTAGAAAATAGTGTTTAAGGGTTGATTCCCTGTTTTTCCTCTTGACATTTGTTTATATTATACAATAGTAAACTATAATATAATTTATTAAGGTCAACTCTATTAGAAACGTTATGTCAGATTTTGTCGATGATTGTCTTATGAGAACTTATTAGGAAGAAACAAGTTAAAGTAATAGATAATAGACGACCTCTGTGGTGCAGTGGGCTAAGACCCGGCTGAGTTGAAGAAGGTGGGGGATTCGATTCGCGCCATTGCACAATTTTTTGCAAATATTTGTCTCGGTTCTTATAATATGTCTGAATTTATATTTTGTTATATCAGTCATGTGGTACCCGTAACACAAGCTATGCTTCCTTTGGGACTAGAAGATGCTGTGTGAAATGTCTGGAATTATTTATTTATTTATAGCCTAAATACGGATCACTAAAAAAACAAACAAAATCTTTAAAATAGAGTTTACTCTCAATAACATAAATCAAGACCCCTTTAAGAAAATCCCACCTGTCTCCACCTTTATAAAATCGAGCCCCGAACAAAATGCACCTAATGTGTCAAATAAAACAAGATTTTCTTCCCCTAGAGCCAATTTATTTTGCGACACGTCAATAATAAAAAGAGGGAACTGATCTTTACTTCCCCCTGAGAAAGCTGTTTCGAGGAATTCAGTTATAGGAAGGAGGAGTCAGTAAATTAAAGAGGAACTGGGTGTTTGATTAGCTGGTATTGAACTCTGTGTTGTTTGTTTCGTTTTTGATAGATTTAGTTCTTCTGCGAACTAGTTACTGACAATTTTGTTTTGTTCTGTTCGGAGAAACACAAATCATTAAAATAAAAACTTGCGTGAGTGTCGTGGAACACTCGGTTAGAACGAAGTTCCTATCGCAGTTTATTTTTATTGATATACGTTTTACATTATTGATAAACAAATACAAATGAATAAATTACTAGCATCTGAGAGCAATTAAATGAAACGCAGTAGCTCTCAGAGGCTAGTAATTCGTTCATTTGTATTACAATCAAAATATATACCTATACTAGCTGTCCCGTTCGCGACTTCGTCCGCGCGTTTTAAAAAGAAAAAATATATCTAATTGTACTAACTGCAGCATCATCTGCCGGGCTGATTTGTGAATCTAATCCATCCAGGGCACCACCCAAACGCATAGAAAAAAATTCATTCAAATCGGTCCAGCCGTTTAGGAGTTCAGTGACATACACACGTACAGTAGAATTATATACATATATATAGATATATATTATATTTTGTCTGAGGATATTTTGCCAGTTTTGTCCGGGGATGAAGAATCGTCTCACCCTATGGATAACTGTTTACACTAAAGATAGGGTCGTGACGGAAATTCGTGACGGAAAAATCTTACAGTTTTATTCGCCTATCCAAGTTCGTACGGTGCGATAACGAACTTCGTTCCAAAATTAATATTGGAGGACATTGCACACAACACGATCCATATCTCCCTTATTAAGCATAACTTGTTTCTTTGGTTTCTCATTTTTATCGTGTTACAATTTATTTTAAGCCAGCGTGGTGAATGGATTTAAGTTTGATTCAGAGGCTTCTTTTGTGCATTGAAACACATGTCTTTGATCTTTTAGGTTTTGCGACATGCCGGTTTCCTGTGATCAGATGGCTAGAATAGAAACTTATTTATTTCTAAATACATACTTATGATACCTTATAACAGACACAGATCCGGAGTCAAGTCAACAAATATCGTTAAAGCTTTATCAGAAAATAACAAACTTTGACATTTAACGATTTTAATCCTTATTTACTTTGACTAAAGTTCTAAACATATCCCTACCTAATGTAAATTAGTAAACTTGGTAATGACTAACATCCCGTCACTCGAAGTTTTTACTATAAACTCGATGTGTGATGCGTAAATCCTATTTAATTTAATTGTACTTCTTTCATTCTTATTTTCAGCTTAACCGTTATATTCTTGTGCTAAAAAACCAAAAAAAAAATACACTGTGTTACTAACATTGAAATACAATCTTAAGGTTTTTTAGAATTTTTAGTGGTTCTGACTGAAAATGAAATGTTAATAGAATAATAACGTCACGTTAATTACATTTCTTTCTACAATCAAATTAGGGCAGTTGCGTTCTGACGAGAAAATAACAGCTTTTATAATACCATCATTCCTAAAAGGTTCCCGAAAACCGGTCGGCACGCTCCCATTCAGCCGTGGACAGTAATAATAATGATCGGTCTTCCTGTCGCCGCTTCGACTGCTATCGGAAGCATTTCACCATTGATTTTTCCGCAAATAATACGATGTCCCCGAAATCCGTTGGTTTTCTTATTGTTTCGATTGTCGCCCCCATCCTGATAGCCCTCGCTGCGATGTCGCATGGTTCTGAGTGCATTAGTTTCGCTCAAACACATCCGACGGTTTCCTGAACGGTGGTGGAACACGTGACCTCCAAATATAAAAGACTTCACGCCTGATCGCAACTCTGATATAGATGTGAATAGAATTGCCTGTATTGTGTAATATTATATTGGGGCGAATCTGTATGGGGCCGATTATGTTGATAACACCTTTTTATTATCAAAGTTAGCATCAAAAACTGGAGTTTTACACAGTTGAGTCTAATTACTGATCGCTGCATTGTACATTTTATCTGATTTAAAATGCCAAAAGCTGAAATTGGTTTTATCTTAAAAGCTTTACGTGTAATGAAAATGTCGGTGTCAATCATGATTTTTATTTGAATTTACATGTTTCAACGAAGTGACTACTACTTGTAATCAACTTTGACATTTCATGTAAATCTGTTTCTGTCCTTTTTTATCTAAAGCTCTTTCGCTCGTAACGAGATTATGTAGGGCCCCGATAGGGGTCTTTTAGGGGCGTTAAATAAGATACGACGTTTTCCGCCTCAGGCACCTTTGATAGTACTTTTTAAAGCTGTGTCTCGAATTTGGAACATCTCTTTTATTGGTCGCCATTATGATAATTACATTGAGGGTAGTCGGTAGCCGATACTTCGTCTTTCGAATTTGTTCTGTTGTAACGCCATTGCGTCTTGAATATTGAGGAGCTCATTTAAAGCAATTGCACCTATTCTCTACGTGACACTTTCATTCTACAAACCCTTCAGCATTAGCTCTTCGTAGAAATTAAGTAAATCGAAATTCAAAGTTTATTCACGTTGTCTAGACTTTATTTCATCTCTATTGTCATTTTAACCTGTTATACTATCTACTGAAGATATGTACTCAGTATGTATGTTCAGTATATATAGTATTCAGTATTTATGTATATTTAGTATATACTATATATACATACATAAATACTGAATACTACTGAATACTAACATCATCTAGACCTTTATAATTGTAGATCATGTAGACGTTATAAAATGGCATAATAAATTTTGTCTTCGACATGTAGTTCGGATTTATTTAATATAATTCTTATACTGACTCTTAAATGTGATAATGACATTAAACATTTGGTGTTTTTCAGTTTCTCTTAATTCACATTTTACACAGCATCAGCTAGCCCCAAATTAAGCACAGGTGTGTTATGAGAACCATATGGCAGGTGAATATACTAAATAATAATATTATACACACTACTCGTACTTATATTTTTTTTTAACCTTCTGCGTCTGTAATTGTACAGTACTGTAATTTTCATAATCACAAAATATGATTAAATTAATTCAACAAAGATATTTAAAAAAAACTTTCAGCAAAGATTGACCAAATTTTTGTGAAAAAGAATTGATTAAATTCCTACACAAACAAATTTGTTTCAATCAAATTCCGTTTGTGTAATGTGACAGATAAAATGTTTTTATTCCTGATAAAGCATGTTAGATACATTTTGCTTTGTTTTTATTTTCATTAAGTAGTTAAATGTTATTTATAATATATTGTGGGTGAAAGTTGTTAAATTTAGGTTATCATCTTTAGATAATATTTAGTTACAGAGACAGCTATGGTTTATAAATTATTTAAAACGCAGTCTTAATTTAAAATTTGATTGCTCGAGTCCAAAGCAATTATCACGTTCACGTTAAAAAAACTAATAAATAGAAAACCGACATCATTAAACAAAAGTTTAAACCGATATAGATATAAGATCATAAAAAAATATGTAGATTTTTTGTAATTTACTATTTTTCGAAGTTTGTAAATACCAATTGAGTCACAGTAAAGTAAAATACGAAATCTCGTTTCATTTTAAATCTCAAAAATCTTTTTTAGTTTTTGCGAAATTTTTTTAGCTATTTTGATTTCAAAAAAAACTACTAACCCGATTTTGATAAAATTTCTTTGGCACCAATCAAAAAGTATACCCTCTCACATAAAAAAATATTTCTAAACGGTTCATAAATGACGGAGTTATGAGGTTACAAACAAAAAAATACATCCGAATTGAAAAATATTTTCCGAAAAAACGAGCACTATGTTCATAAATTCAGCTACATTGATACTGTTAAATAAAACTAGATTTTCCTAATCTTTTACATTAGGATTACATACATTCATACTGTTAAATAAAACTAGATTTTCCAAATCAGGTGGAATAAAACGTGCCAGTCACTTGGTTTAGACCGTTTTGCTACACTCCTTGGAATAAAACGGGTGATATCAATCGTCCTGAGGGATAGTCCGTTTTTGCAAAATCATGGCTTGATGTGCTTTGTCACGCAATACAATTTACTCAAATAGTACTAGATTTTATAAAAATAAATTTGTCCTAGTTGTTATTAACTAGGAGGTAACATAAGATAGTGTAATGCTGAAAACAAATTTAATGACCCAGCAAACGCGACAAAAGACGGCCTCTGTGGCGCAGTGGGCTAAGTTTTGGCTAAGACGCAGAAGGTGGCGGGAGGATCTGGGTGTTTCTATGTGTAATATGTATTTACCAAAAAAAATAATTATCACATACGTGGTAGCCATAACACAAGCTCTGCTTACTTTGAGGCCAGAAGATGATGTGGGAAAATTCCGGGATTATTTTATTATTATCCGAGATAGTTATATTTGTATCTATATAGTTGCCATAGGGCTCAGATGTGAACTCGACCGATGTGATTGAACTAAACAATTTACCTGACAAAACAGAATAATAGAACAGTACAGAATAATATAAAATACATGTAAAACATGTTCATGTTCTACACCAGCAATCAGATATTCCAAGAGAGCTTTCAGCACCCTACGAGTCCAATAATATAATATTTAATTATAATCCAATAATATAATAATTTCTTCAAAGTACTGTTAGGGCTAGCCAGATTCAGTAGTGCGTCTGGTATGTTTGCCGACGCACATGTGAATGACTTTCACTCTATAATGCGAAAAGTAGAATGCTGGGTAGTAAGTACCAACAAGATATTGGCTGGCAGATTATACAGTAAAGTTTTATAAACTTACGCGATCAGAACACATTATTATAAATATTTACGGGTATTTATAGCGTTTATTTACCTATTTTTCCCGACGTTTCGACAGGTTTACACTCTGTCGTGGTCACGGGATGACTGTCGAAACGTCGGGAAAAATAGGTAAATAAACGCGATAAATACCCGTATATATTTATAATAAAGATTATACAGTAGTCTGCAAAGGCATTGGGTGTCAGCAATATTTAACCCCTATGCAAAACCAATTTATGATATTGATAGATGATGAGACTATGTTATATAATACTTACTTAATTATACACAATATCAAAGTTTTAATTTTAATTAAATTAATTTAACAAAACTTTCTAGATCTACACTATCTAGATCTAGATAAATATTATGGATCATGGTTATTTAAATAATGCCGGACATTTCACACAGCATCATCTGGCCCCAAAGTAAGCAGAGCTTGTTTTATGGGTACCACATGACTGATATACTACTTATATACGTTTTTTTTTTTGTAAATACATACATATTATACATAGAAACACCCAGACCCGAGACAAATACTTGCAGATCATACAAACATTTGTCCCGCGGCGGGAATCGAACCCGCAACCTTCTGCGCCTCAGGCAGGCTTTAATAAAATACATTTCAATTTAATTTTATTTTTTTTAGGTACAGTTGAACTATCTAAGGACCGTTTAAAACGATCTATAGATAGCTCAACAGATCCAGACCACTACCAACGGGCATCGTTTCCAGACACTGGCGGCATTGCCATATTGAATGGCAATGCTTATGCTTACCCACGAGTCAGCTCGTGGGTCACGCGGTGTTTCTACCAGACACCGTAAAATAATTTAAAAAATTGTTTCTGTACGGGCCTAGGGTGTCGACTCCAAAATGCATAAATATGTAGGCTCTATCTTGACAGATATTTGCGTCTTTTAAGGTCCTGGGCACATTTAGCCGCCACACCAGTTCTAACAGAGTCCCAGACAGTCCCTGCAGAAGACAGATCATGTGTGATGCTCTGGCTTCTGCGCTTGATTTCCTCCTAAAATAAATTCTAGAATTCCCTCCCTCCTATTTGTCTAATGAACATAGGTGTAATTACATAAATGTTTGCGTGCGTGTCTGCGTGTTATAAGGTATCATAAGTATGTATTTAAAAATATCAATTATCTGGTCAACAACAAGCTATGCTTATTGAAGTGAAAACTTCTTTTAGCGCGGTACGCATATTTTTAGATGAAGTAAAACCTGTGGATTCTCGACACCGTTACCATCTGGGGCGAGACGCAGCCGGCTGCCGCGCTCGCCCCATTTGATTATAAACCTTAATTCACATGTTTAAAGTCTACTTTTGTATGGAGAAGTTTACTGAGTTAGGTTCTTTGATAAAGACACAGCCGGCTGCCGCGCTCGCCCCATTTGATTATAAACCTTAATTCACATATTTATAGTCTACTTTTGTATGCAGAAGTTTACTGAGTTAGGTTCTTTGATATATTATCTACATTCTAAATAAAAAATATTGCATCATCTGTATTTGTTCAGTATTTGATTAGCAGTCGCCATAATTACTGATTAAAACTCTAACGCGCCAAAATAAGTTTTCATTCTGTCGGCACTCCCGGAGTGCAACTCGATTTTTTTGGGACTAGATGGTGTTGTATCAATATTTATACGAAACATCGCTAAAGTTTTGATATCTAAAAATTCTAAAACCGTCTGGCTCTAACCTACATGGTCTGCATGACCTAAGTTGTCAGTATACTTACGCTAATTAGTTTCTGTTTGAAATAAGCTTATCGCTCAACATTTACCGTGAACAGGTAACTTTTATCTGAAACTTAATTGCTAAGCCTTGTTTATGTTTACTGAGTGCAAACATCCATAAGAAAACAGCTGGTTATCTCTTATGAACTGTAAAAGTAAGGAGTAATTAGTGAGACATAGGGATGGGACAGAAAAAAAGGAAACCTGGGCTGCATTACACTGCAAAAAAACTGCACGTTAGATGAATATATATTTATGTATAGTTTATGTTGGATGTATAAAAATAAACGTTTAATGAAACATTTAACAGATGGACAACATATTTAGTACTATTTCACCAATTTGTTCCAAATGAGTAAGACACGAAGCAGACGCATGCAGCTCCCTTCCGTCAGCAATTGAAAAGCTATGCAAAGTAAAAAGGTTGCGCACACCATCCACACATACAACCACAATAAGAAATTCGACACGTTTTTCGCCTCTCCACATCCTCAGGAACAAACGACTTGCTCCGCACTGTCCGCAAAGTCTCGCCTGAATCAATTATCTGTTTAATCAATACCTTCTTGGGATATTTATAAACAATACATATTATTATTTATTACAAGAATATTCAATATATACAAGAAATTATAAATAATAATAATAATAGTTGTGGGTAAATAACTAATGGTGGACAACCTTCAACAACCTTCTTCTCGGGCTTGGGTTAGGATGAAATGGCACCTAAATTCACCTAGTATGTTCTTACAAACTAGGTGAATTTAGGTATTTAGATACGTTTCAAAGTGATCCTTGTAGTAGTATTAAATAAAGTATCTTTTGACTTGACTTTTTGTCTTGACATCTGCCGCAAACTAAGCATCACTTGTACTGCGGGAACCAGATGACTGATAGATACTTACATTTTAAATACATACATAACACCCTTACATAGAATAAACACCTATGTTCATCAAATGTTTATCCTGGGAGGGAATTCAATTTGTAAGCCTACAGCGCAGAAGGCAGAGGTACCATACCAACTGAGCTGACAAGTCAGTCAATGTTAATAAATACACTATAGCCAAAAACAAAAATAGGCATAAATAAATAAATAAATATAAATATTGGTGGACAATGCACACAACACCATCTAACCCCAAACTAAGCATAGCTTGTATGATAGGAATCAGATAACTGATAGAATACTTATACTTTTAAATACATAATTATGATACTGTATAACACCCAGACACAGAATGTACACCTAAGTTCACACATATGTTTATCCTGAGAGGGAATCAAACCCTGATCCTACAGCGCAGAAGGCAGAGCTACTACCAACTGAGCTGACAGGTCAGTCAATGTTAATAAATACACTATAGCCAAACCAAAACCAAACTAAGAGGCCATTTGCAAGCTTCTATCGGGTACATAAGAAACACACCAGCTATATTAAAATATACCATGGGGAAATGTAGAGATTTCTACATCCCCCCATTTAATTTAAAAAAACTTTAATTTAAAGTTTGTTGCAATCCGGTATTTCTAGGCGGCGTTCGTGCGAGCAAACTGCACTGCCTTATAAGCTTATTTTCCCTCAGAGACTCGAAAATTTTCTTTAGATTAGTTTCTCTTGTTGAGAAAAATAGGACGGAATAAGGAATAATAAGTCCCGTCTACTCTTAAATTGGACTTCGCTTCTTTTGTACGACAATTTTTTGTTGGTTTTCCCCGGAACCCGGGGAAATAGCATTGCTTTAGTTATTAACAACTTATTTGTGTAGTTAAAACTTTGTAATTTTATACTGTATTTGTTAACAGTTACTTTTGTTTACGTATTTTGTTTTTAAAAGCCGAGTTTTGTTTAAACAAGTTTTTATTGATAAAATTGTGTAATTTTGTTTTGTTCGGACTACATGGTGTTTATTATGAAACGCTTCTGTCAGTAGGCTCTAATATAGGTAATTACTCTTACATCATTGTATACGTTGTATACGTACTGACACTTAATTATATAAAAGTGTTTTAAACTCAATCAGTAAGTGAAGCGTTTGTATACAACTTGAGACTTCTTAAGTCCACTAGATATTTGCATTTTATACCACTTCAAGAAATAGCTCTAGCTCTAGCTTTTGAGAAATCTGTCTCTATGAACCTTCCATACGTACCTACAACTAAAAAGCTGTGATCATTCGATGCATGATCTCAATGCAATGTTTAAGGCCTAGCACGCAAATAAATGCAAATTAAACCACGCGGTTTAAGCCACGCTATTTTAAGTCTATTCTGAAGTCATGTCAGTATGACATTTTCAACGTGGCTTTTCAGCTAATGCGTGCGTCTACGTCTATTTCATGTTCCACAGAATAGCGCAAAGTAATTCGCAGTGCGCGATAGACTGAAATGCATTTTAGCACAATAGATCACAAAAAAAACTACTCGCGACAACCAAAAACTATATATGTACTCGTATGTTCGCTTAAGAGTGAACTAGTCGATTATTTTTCCATACAAACGTTGAAGGGTGATCACACCACCGTCTGATGATGAACAACCAAAACTAAAAGTGATATAAATTTGTCTTGTCATAAGCTATGCTTGTATCAATACAGAATTGTAAAAATAATATCAGTTTGAAAGATACAAAACTCAAAAAAATCGTTATTCATCTCCGATTTTAGCGCTGATTTATTTTTATAAATACATTCTGTAGTTTTTTCATGAGAACCCTTGAGCCAAAGGTCTATTCATTATTTTTACGCAAACGTTTTATTTAGAAATCATAGTATAATCTGATCATATGACTCGAAATTATAATCACGCTAACTCCATACTGCTCATCTCTATCCTTTTCTCACACTAAGCTAGGTGAAATAGCATGCATTTTAGCTGCGCCCACTAACGAGTTTGTGCCGCTGACTCGTGTATCATTGAACCAATTCTTGCAAAATGGTCAAAAAGAAGACTTGCAAATTGTGGGTGTCGTGTACGGCACGTGTACGGCGGGCTTGAGCCACCACGTGTGGAAGGCCCATTAGTTTCGCCAGACGGCTCTTATAAGTTTTAAAATTAAACAGTATTCAACAAAACGGAATAATAAAATTATTTTCCGTCTGGCTTCACAAAATACTGTTGAGTTTGATCAAAACTTTACCAAGACGAGTGGAAAGTTAAGCATTTAAGTTGGATTGGAATTCTCATTCTTCGTGTTACTTCTGCTGGATCAACACGAGTTATCTTAGCAGGTTTAGCTTAGAAATTACTTAATGTAGACATTATTAACTGTCGGGTAACTATTGTTATGAAAAAACCTAGTCGTGCACCAATGGATTTTTCTAATCGAAAATTGATGTACGCTATACTAGAACTCTCAAACGGCGAGAGAAAAAATTGTGAGGAAACCCGCATGCTGTTGAACCTAAAAAGTTCGAAGACATGTGCCAAATGCACGAAACGGAGCCTCTGAAGTGCACTTTAATCCTTTCACCACACAGGTTCGAAATAACTTGTGACACGATAAGAAGAAGAAATTATGGAAAAAGTTGTAAAATTGAAGGACAAGTATAATACCTAAAGCCCAGTTCTTGCACATTTCTGTGTATGGAGCCATAATAATCAATAATAATTTAAGTGAAATATTTTGGCTTTCAACCCACATCGTTTACAACCTTGTACCATTTTAAGTTTGGAAGGCAAGGAAAGTCCACATAATCTTGTTGTTATGAAAATAGTTATAAATACGTTCAGAACTAAGTATAATACCAAAAGCCCAGGTCTTACAGATTTCTGTAAAAGAAGTATTAATAATCAATATTCATTTAAGTGAAATATTTTAGCTTTCAACCCACTATGTTTACAACCACGACTCATATTAAGTTTGAACGGCAAGGAAAGCCCACATAATCTAGAGTATATCGAGTGTTCTATGATCAAGACCTGCATATTGACTCGATAATAAACCTGCTTCAAGTTAATGATTCTTTCACAAAGTTAATTTCCTCGACTCGTGGCTTCTTGCAAACTTTCCTTTGTGTAAAATGAACTGCAGGTATCGCTGGTAAAAACGAAACTTTGAGCTTCACTTCTCAACTTCAGAGCACTCAGTACAAGTTACCAGTAACCATCACAGTACAACGTTTCATTAAAATTTCAACGTTTCATTAAAAAGATACTCTTAAGAGGACATCAAATTAGGACATCAAATGCTAATTTGATGTCCTCTTAAGAGTATCTTTTTCACTTAGAAGGTTAGCATGTCAATACTAGTATATTAATATTATTAGTATATTAATGTCTAGTTGCTGTCCGCACCTTCGCATCGCACTTCGTGATCCTTACATAAAGTAGCCTATAGCCGTCTCTAAGATACCTACTATCTATCTCTGTTCCAAATTTAATCAGGATGTGTTAAAAAAACAGCCAGACACTTCAGAATTTAAAATATTGGCTACGGCAAAGAATGGTATAATACGAGTACAGTTTAAATCCTTAGACCAAAAAAAATATAAAGAGTGCTTCGAGTATTAAAGTGAAGCACCTTAGTAAGCCAATCTAGTTTGGGTTAAACTATCAGATAATTAGCTAGCGTAGCATAAGTATGTTTTGTCCTTGTCATTCTAATCTCAATGAATAAAGATGGAAACAGATTTCAACAACTCATTAGATATTGCATTCTAAAATAGACTCATTACGATCTATTTTATAATGCTATAGATAATGTTGTTGGACCTTGTTGTTATCATTGTCGTATATGACATAGAACTGTAGTCCCATGTAGCACTGAATGTAGCACTGTAGCCGTTAATATTTTTAATTCGTTCTCGGGTAATATTTGATTTTGCATGTATGTGTTATCTAGAACTAAGAAATTACCTACCAGACCTGAATCTGAACATTGTTGTACTATATATTATTTTATGTTTATCTAATAATGTATGTTATTTTAAAGGTGAAATAGTGTTATTGTTAGATTAGTAGACAAATATTTGACCGACAAGTAACTATCTAAATTTGTTTTGTATGCTGAACCTTCTGCTTTAGTTTTCCACCTTGTTAGTAATTAAAATGTTAACAATTGAAATTAGAAATAAGTGCAGACGGGAACTTAAAACAAATGTCTTTGATCGAACGGGGAAATATACCGATTGGGTAGAAAAGTCTTGGGTCGAATGGGGGAAGCACTCAATCACATTGTTTACACGCACCTCTCGTACCTCAGTATATCAAAGTATGCTGACCGACACGGCTTACAACTTCTACTTCGTATGAGCAAGTGGCCATCTCTAGTTAAACACTTTTGAAAAGCCAAAACAGACAGCATAAAGTGCCCTCGAGACACGAAAGCGCTGAGATTAAAATGTCACTGCAGTCATCCAAAGACTGACCTCGACCTCAGACGGTTCCTTAACTTTGTTGATCTATTAAAATAAATAAATAAATTGTGCCGGGCATTACACACAGCTTCATCTAGCAAAGTAAGCAGAGCTTGTGTTATGGGACTGATATACTATTTATATATATTTTTTTGTAAATACATACATAAATACATACATACATACATTTTATACATAAAAAAACACCCTGACCTGAGACACATATTTGCAGATCATACAAACACATGTCTCGCGGCGGAATCGGTCGTCCAAATGTATTAGAAACGATTAAGTAAACTATGGCACGGGCACTTCAATACAGTATGAGAAACTCATAGGTATATATTTCATCTAAATATGCTTTTCTTTTGATAAGAGTGGCGTCCTTTTTTTTCTTTGTTTATGTATGTTTGAACCATACTCCGCCAAATGCACAAAATTTTCTTCATGCGCCGTTGAATAGCACGAGCTGAATGCATCTCCCCTACCAAGTCATCTATACATTTAATATCATACATTAGCTTTAATGGATTGGCCATTTTGTTATTAGTTGCAGTATTGGATTGATGCTGTTTTTACTGGTTATTGGCCATTTGTGCTATTGGATTTTCAGTGGACTGTATGTAATGTGCAGCGTGAAATCGGTTCAATAATAATATACTAATTTTGTTTTGAAAAGTTTGTCGAAATCATTTAAAAGGTCTCAAAAAAGAAAAAGGCTCTTCATAAAACAATATTTCAGTTAGAGCCTTAAGTTGTATATTAAATTATATTCTCAAAGAAAAAGACATCAAAGAGCCAAGGCATACGATTTCGTAAATTAAATCAAAATGATTTTCATATACTCAGTACACATTCATATCTAACTAAAAACCAGATTACTTATGGCTCAGACAAATCATATTCTCCTTTACGCATGAACGTTTCTAAAAGCCGAACTTTATAAAATATTCAAAGCGATGTTATGAAAACAAACATTATTTATATATGTACGATATGACTTGAATCTTTTTAGATTATCTCTTTAACTCTTAAGACTGAATTATTAAAATTAATACTGTGTTTCTGCACATTTTAGTGTTCTACACATATCAATCACTATTAGTACCTTCGAACTGACTAAATTGTAGACATACTTTAATCCAATCATTGCAAAGGAATACTGGTGGTCTAGAGGTAGTAACCCCGTCTTCCAATTCGGTTTGGTCCACGTTCGTACCTATATCAGGATTTTTTTCACTGTTTTAAAACCAGTTATTACAGAAGATTTTTATAACGAGAACCTCTTAGTCATGTATGGTCTCCTAGTACTCAAAATCTTAAATACTAACGTGGACTTTCTAATCGAAAAACGTATGTCCGCTATAAATACTCTCGAACAGTAAAATTATCGTGAGGAAACTGACTTGTAGAATTTAAAACATTCGAAGACATAATGCCAAGTTAATCCTTTTACCAGGCTGGTTCGAAATAACTAGTGACACGATAAGAAGAAAAAGATTAAACAGACTTGGTTGCCGGGTTTCGGATCTATATAAAAAACAGTACAGACAATTTACCCAATAATATTTAATATTTTTGTGTACAAGGATAAAAGATGATCCTCAAAGAGAATAATATTCCTTCAATATTTTTCCTCTCATGGGAAATTTGAGAGTACGCCTAATAGTTTCATAATACCGATATCGGTTCCCTGAACGATCACAAAACATTATATACACAGGCAATACCATTAATAGAAACAATGCATTGAAATGGACCTCGGGAGAAAACCTTCATGAGGAATTGAAAATGTATGTATCCAATTTACTTAATCTACAGCTGCAAAACAAGACCATTTTTTGAAAGTAATATATAAGCTTTCGTTTTAGCTTTAGGATAGAGCAAAGCGAAAAAACGGTGACAAATGCTCCGATATAAAGAAGAATTTATAATGATACTCTGGTATGTACTTTATGAGCAATAAATACGTTTCAAACACTTAAAAGAAACCCGACTTCATTGATATACAGTTTGAGACGATATAAAATTTGAGCCCATTTTTTACCCTTGGGAGTAAGTTCATAAACGCCACTAGAGTGTCACAAGAAAGCAAAATACGAAATTTCGGTAACTTTGATGACGTATTTTTTCAGCTTTTTTGATTTAAAACTAAACTACTGACTCGGTTTTGATAAAATTATATGGGACTGTACATCCTTTGACATAAAAAAAACCGTCTAAGTTCCTACTATTCAACTTTCAAATTACTTCATCATCAGATTAACAGAAGACGCAAAATATTACGTAGACGTCTACGACACTGCATACGGGCTTGAGCGGCAGGATTATATTAGCTGGTAGCCGAAGTCAGTTTTCTGCGCCTTACTGACATCATCTTTGGCGCAGTGGGCGAAATCCCGCCTGAGACAAAAAAGGGGTTCCCGATTCCCGCCACGGGACAAATGTTTGTATAATCTGCAACTATTTGTTTCAATGTATAGACTGTATGTATTTAAAATAAACGTGTGTGTCTCGGAACGCCCAACAGAAGTGATAACTTAATCTAACTAGCGTTGTGGGTTAGAGTGAGAGAGTAGGAGCCTGCCTACCGCTGCCGTATGCGTGAGAGAAAGGGAAGTCAGAGACAGGCTGGCACCGTAACGCGTTACGTAACGAAGCGGTTTACCCTCCCATAAGAAGTTATCACTTCAAAAAAGTATATATAAGTAGTAATCAGTCATGTGGTTCCCGTAACATAAGCTCTGCTTACTATAAGGTTAGATGATGCTGTGTGAAATGTTCGGCATTATTTATTTATCTATCAGTAGGTAAATTGTATTATTATGTTAATCCAGTCTTGCTTACTTTTCATGCATTTTCTCAATACTTTTACCAAATTCATCAATAACGGAGCTCGCACGTGTCTTGTAACGATTTTGCATTGCAATACTGCGGTTCCTTTTTATCACATCGTTCGCATATCGAAGCACGTTTTAACACTAAATTCTAGAACCGGCCATTTAGCGGACTGAACCAAACTGGAGTAGAATAAAGAAATGCTGTAGCGAACGGAAACTTCACTTCGACTCGTATGGCCTTGAGTCTAATAGCAAAATTTAACATTCGCTGCGGGTCTTAGACGTCCTTGTAAGACCTAGTGATAGAACAATACCCTGACTGGCCTGTCAGCTTTGCCTTCTGCGTTGTAGGTTAAGGGTTCGATTCCAGGCCAAATAGTTGTGTGATGAACGTATGTGTTTGTTCTGTGTCCGGGTATTATAAAGTATCATAAGTATGTATTTAAAAATATGTAAGTATTCTATCGGACATCTGGTCACCATAATACAAGCTATGCTCGATTGTGTTGTATGCGTTGTTTACTAATATTTTTATATATTTAAGTTGCATGACTCGAATGCACACACATGAGTGTTTCGTATGATTAGACGTAAATTAAAAATAAGCGTTTTTGTATGATCATTTTTTATTGAGGGAGGCTTCTTCATAATAAAACCAAATAACGATTAGTGTTATGTTAGACTAGACTTTTTAGTTTGTTTATTATGTATGTCAATTGTTATATTCTGTCAAATGCTTCTAGTCAATCAAAAGTGAATATTGAGGAATTGATATAAAGCTCATTTTAGGTCTGGTAGTGACTTTATTTTACGGCTACTTGCATTATTGAAGTACCTTGTGAACTGAAAGGAATCTTAACATACGGGAAATTATTTATGAAAGTAGCTCTTGGAACACGTTTCAAGTCTAACAAGTCAGAGCTCTAAAAGTGAAAATGTTATTAATGTTTGAAGTTTTCTGCTGTAAATTGAAGTCTTAGCTTTTAAAGACCTTACGCAGATCACGATATACCGGTTTCAGATAGTATAGACTTGCCAGGCATCTGTAATATCTTCGTAGCTCAATCAGCCGTGTCCATACAAAAAACATCGTCAGTAGGTACAAGCAAAGCTGGCTAAGCCGCGAGAGTCTTCGCGATGTATTCTTTTGCTGTTTACAATTGGGCAATTCGGTTGGTTCATTTTTAAAATTAGGATTGTCTAAAATATATAATAGTTAGTTATAGCATTTGTAAAATCTATTCGGTTGGTACCATCTAACTAAATAAGGAACGCTTAATTAATTTAGATAAAATTAAATTTGGATAAGTTGGTAAAAGCAGAATACCAAAGTTTCATTTGACTGTCTAAACCTAATTTTAGCTAAAATATGTTAGGTTGGTGCCAACAGAATTGAGGCCACTATACAGATACATTTGCTTAAAGTAAAAATCGTAGGTACTTAGCCAGGTTCGAACCCACGGCCTTAGAATCTGGTCGTCAGGACTTCTACATTTAAAAACTGAAGTGCATGCCCACGTTGACTCGCGGGCGCGGTCACGAAATATCAAACATATGACGTAATATCCAAGTGTTCACGTACAAAACGCACGTGTGGTCTAAGAAGCGGGCAGGTTGGGTCTGACGCGCGCGGCGCGCTCGCAGCAATATCAACGCGTGAAGATGTTTGTGTGTGTTTACGTCGAACTAACGGCGGAGCGCGCGATTCACTCGCGACTTCAGGTAATTTCAACCAGTTTGAATTTGTCGCGAGCGAGAACGCCTGGCGCCCAATGTAAACACGAGCTTGCCACATCTACCGCGCACGCATCCGTCCCTAGTTCCTACGTGAACAAGCCCAAAGCTTTTGTCGAAACTACAGTAAAATCACAAAATAAACAGTAGATTAAACATTTTATTTAGCACTTGCGTTCTGCCCTTAATTGAAAATAACCCCATTTCACATAATAAGCAGTTGTATTTCACTCATAATAGTTAAGAATATCGTGACTTTATACATAATTAATGTCTACATCCAACTTTCAAAGCAATTGTATTTTATTTTGCCTAATAATTCCCATCAAACACGCAACATTGCGGTCAGCTATGTCAATAACGATTCAGACCTATTATCGCTGTTCTCACGTTAGCAAATGGAACAAGTTTTGTATTAATGTTGAAACAAAGGGAAATTAAATATTATGTTGTCCTTGGTCCTATGCTATAGCTATTAACTAACAAAACAAAACTAACAAAGACTTTAGCAGTATGAAAAAAAGGTTAGCTTTATCGATAATTGCTGACGCAATAGTTTCAATTTTAGGATAATGGAACTCAAATGAAGCTGGCAGGACAGGTGATGCGGTGTGGTGATGACAGGTGGAGTAAAACAATTATTGAAAGGTGTCCAAGAGATGACGATCGGAACGTGTCGGTTGTCTTTTGGCAAGATGGGTGGACGCTATTGTCGATCCCGCGGGTCATCCATATGCGGCCCGTGCGTTAGATTAGCACAAAATCGCGGCGTATGGTACCGCAGTTGGTAAAGCAGGATGATGATGAAGATGTTATCCAAAATCTTTAAAAATAAAAAAAAATCTAAACTCTGGTTTAGTACCTTTGACCTGGTTCACCTAACCAAACCTATTGATCAACTAATTAAACTATACTGACTCGTATTTTCTGTGGGATCTGACGGCAAGGTCGAAAGTTTAGTGTGGGTACCTGAGAAGGCCTGCGCTATCAAACAGAATCCCAGGCGGAGTGGCGTCAGTGGATTGGAAACTTCACCCACCTCAGCTTGCTGGATCCATGAATGAAAGTTTTCAATTACA
The DNA here is from genome assembly GCA_948098915.1 of Lampropteryx suffumata. NCBI lineage: Eukaryota > Metazoa > Arthropoda > Insecta > Lepidoptera > Geometridae > Lampropteryx > Lampropteryx suffumata. Next base: position 12,530,163 of record OX402557.1, on the reverse strand, counting down.
AATAACTGCTCTCTAAGTTGACTGACGCCACCATAATCATCTTCAACAGATGAACTAAGATGATAAATTAAATGTACTTTTGAAATCATAATTATATTTTCCATATAAAATGATTATCTACGAGTATCTAATATTAACTTCAATACAACATTTGTTTCAGCACGGGTTCCTTTCATTTACGGAAATTGATAAGCAGCGAACTTTTGCGATACAAAAGGTACAGAACGAATAAGATTTTCCTTTACTAACTTTACCTGGAGTACGAATAACTTTTTGCTTAAGTTTTCGGGTTCGCAACTTTTCGGGTGTATTCGGCAAAAATGGAACTAAATCACATTAATGTAGCCGGCGCAAGTTTGTTTCTTTAATTTGAATATTGGATCCGCTCGGCGCTCGGCACTCTAGGTAGATTAAAATTTCATACCAGATGCATTTGTGTTTCAAATGTTCGCTTGAGATTCTTAAGCAAAAGTATGTTAAGCATCACTTTCTGAAGAATTGTATCTGCCATTTATTTTTGTGACTTTGGCATTTGCTGTGCATTATGATAGATTTGGATGCGCGGGTAGATGCAGGTAAGGAGTTCCATAAGCGTACGGCTTGAACAGTGAAGGATTCACCATACATAGCTGAACTATGGACATGAGTACAAAACTGAAGAGCGTCAGAAGAGCGCAGAATACGATCGTTTGCCTGATGAAAACAAAACGTTCTTTTAGATAACAGGGAAAAGAAGACAAAAAAGGGATATTGTATAGACAGGACAGGATATGAGCATTCCGGCGAAGACGAATAGGGAGCCACTTGAGCTTCATGCGAAATTCGGAAACATGGTCATACTTGCGCAAGCCAAATATGAACCGAATACAGATATTTTGAAGGCGCTCAAGTTTATTATGCACAGTAACAGAAAAAGTTTGGTGATTTTATCCAAAAAAAGCTAGATTTATTGACTGGGATAAAAATAATTGGAAACCCGTATAATTGTTTTATAATTAGAGACAATTTTTTTTTATAAATTAACAAACGACGAACGACAACATACGACTTTGTGACGTCTTACTATAAACAATCTAAACACTTGACATTGGCAAAATTGTCATCACATGACACATGCCAATAACGAAGAAGAAGAAGAAACTGTTAATAGCGGAAACTTAGTTTGTTTGTATCTGTTTTTCTCCTATTATTTTTAGCAGTCAAGAAATTTGTTTTATTATTACTATTGCATATATGTTTACATTAAATAGTTGAAGATACATCCTCACAGCTTCAGTAACTGGTGTTACGTTTAAAGCACTTAATAGAAATTGTTATGTAGACTTGAAGTTTTGAGATGTGGAATAATTTTACCGCTACATTCGTCTCTCGACTCGTAAGTTTAAACAAATTATAAGTATGTTATTTTATTAGCCATGTGGATTCTTGAATCAGATTTAATCAATCGAATATTTTTATTCGTGTACGCTCAGTAAACTAAAACTACATAAGCTTGTATCCGAAATTACGCAACGATTTCTTAAGGCCAAAGGTCCAAAGTGAATAACAAAAATAAGAGATCAACATCTGAAAGTGACAGATAGATTAATATATCTGTAAGCGACAAAGAATAGAATTATTTTCATACAAACCCAGGAATCGATCGGTTTGAATTAGAAGCTCGGGATAGGAAGTTATTTCTCGACCGGGTCAACGCTTTGCATCGGACATAATGAGATACTATGTACACTACTATGTACACGGACATTTGGGTCAACTGACAGGTGGAAATAGGCTTTCAGTTCACTAACCAATACATTTATTTGAGTTCTCTATAGTAAATAAATAATATTAATAATGATCACAGTATTGGCCGTAAGCCCTTTTGAGACGACATCAGACCGTATATTTTTAGGTAGGTATAGTAGAGGCTTAATTTTTTTTATAATTTACATCAGACTATATGTTATAATCAGAATAAACAAGGTCATTTATATAATTAGCAAGTTGAAGTGTTTATTACAAAACCATATTAAAAGTTTATATTTAGGAAACATGTAACATGTACCTACCTACAAAAACAATAAGTAAACGCTGGTAATTTTATGGCATTACAATATACAATTACAATTCGATAATAAATTTATATAACAATTTTAAACGTTACACAGAACCGACAACCGCTAATCTATACTTCTATAGTAATATTATAAAGAGGAAATATTTGATTGTTTGTATTAAATAGGCTCCAAAACTGCTGGACCGATTTGAAAAAATATTTTACCGTTGGAAAGCTACACTACTCCCGGGTGGCAGACATAGGCTACTTTATATCCCGGGAAAATTGTTTGTCCCGGGAAAAATCTTCAACACAGGCAAAGCTGCGCGCGGACAGCTAGTCAACAATAATTCTATATTGGCAAGAAGGACCGTCCTTCACTTTACCCATCGATACCTACGACTATTCGTATACCTAAATGGTTTTGCGTGTAAAACTTTATGTTGTTTTGCTTGCTTTGTATAAAATATTAAAATAAATAATTATTTCGGTTTCTTTTACAAACTCCCTAGCCAGTCTCATTAACCAGTCGCCGTTCTATTTTACAAACATGCTCAATTTTCATGGCTGCTGCTTTCCAAGAGTTTGTTTTCCAGTACAGTGCAAGTGCATCCTAGTTTGTGCTCGGTACTTGAAAAATGAACAAGGAAATAATTACTTCAAATAAACACAAAGGATCTGGTTATGAAAACAAAATAAATATGACGATATCCTTTTTAGAAAAGGGTAATTGTTGGACACAATTTAAAGAAGGAGCCCACCACGATTTCAAAACTATTTCACAGCTCATTCAACGTGGCTTAAAATAATTAAATTTAATTTTTTTTTTAATGCCGCGAGTTTCTTGGGAACGCTGCCCTTCGGCAGTGATGTGGATCAGTTGAGCTATCTATACATCGTAAGATATATAAATAAATAATCCCGGACATTTCACACAACATCATCTGCTGTGATACACATGACTGATACACTACTTATATTTTTTTTTTTATATTGTAAATACATACATATTACTCATAGAAACACCCAAGATAGCTTAGATAGATCAACTGTTTAACATGTATTTTATATTGTAACTTATTTTGTACATTTCTGTTATTTATTTAATTATTTACATTTATTTGAATAAATTATTAGTGATATTTTTTTATAAATAGAAAATATGTAGTTAAAATGTCGTAGATGTAGCTTAAAACTAACGAAGGATCGATGTGTATGGTACGAAAAAAAGGATGTCTAAAACGATGTTACACAGCAAATCAAGGGTAAAATCAAGCTGTGTATAGATATATGGATATAAACATTTATTTGTAACTACAATCACATAAAACAAGAAAAAGAGGGTATTTAAGTAGGCAGATAAAAACAAAAATATAAAAAAAAAAAAAATAACTTAAAACATTTATATAGGTGTTTTATTAATCTATGTGTGTATTGCAGCCAGAAAAAAAGGTCAGCGCAAAATTTAGCTCAATGAGAAAATACTGATTTTCAGCTAGAATTCTTTGAGATGACAAGCTAAACGAGATTTATTTATTTATTTATTATACAAAATCAAAAAGAGATGAAATGCCTGCAGCATAACAAGTACAGTATGTGTGTGGTGTGCGTGTTAATTAAACGAATTCTATTTCTATATGATAAATTATAATGATGTATGAAGTATTGTCAATAATTTGTGCATCACAAACTTATTATGAACTAGCTGCTGCACGCGGCTTCGCACGCGTGGTACCCACAAAAAAATTTGCCGATGTCCTTATCCAAGATCCCATCTATCTATATACCAAAAATCATCAAAATCGGTTCAGCGGTTAAGGCGTGAAAACGTGAGAAACAGACAGACAGGCAGAGTTATCTTTACATTTATAATATTAGTTTAGATAATAAATAATTTAATGTTGATAGACAATTCACACAACATCATTTAGTCCCAAACTAAGAGTACGGTTACCAGATGACTGATAGAATACGTATATATTTTTAAAATATATTTATGTTACTTTACTTACGTTGCTTACACAAATGTTTGTCCTGGGAGGGATTCGAACGCTCAACCTAGAGCACAGAAGGCTCTATTAAAACCTCGGTCAAGGCAAACTTGACAGAGGTTTTATTAAAAAAAACATTTGTTTCAATAACAATACAATTCTCGCACAGATACGCATATCTTAATAAGGGTAATATAAAAATTTAAACCGAATCTTCTCATAAAAGTTTCGTAAACAAAGATTCATAATACCACCTACTTTTCAAACTTTATAAGGAAACAATCCGAAAATTGCTCGCATACTTTACCCTATATTTTGTGGATTAGCCCTGGACACAGACACCGTTATAGTATTTACTACGAATATTAAATATCACTTCTACACTTAAAACTCTATCTCTCTTGTGTACGCAAAGATTATTAAATAATAATAAGTATCTACAAACCGATACCCAATTAAAGAACAATTTAAAAAAAAACATTTATTCAAACCACCACTATGAATATAATTACAATGGAACCACAAAACTATCACTATTGATATCTATTTAGTCTACCTACCAAAATATCAAAAAAAAATGGGCGGTTCTTATTGTTAAGCTTTTAAAAAAATATTCTAGTTACCAGAAAGTTAAATTTTGTAAAACCTAAAAAGTTTGAAGATATGTCCCAAGTGCACGAAAGTAGCCTCTGAGGTGCACTATAATCCTTTCACCCCACTGGTTTGAAATAACCAGTGACACGTTAAGAAAAAGAAGACAGTAAATGTCAGACTAAACTAACGGGTCACAAGAATGCAATCTAAAAATTTTTAAATTTAAAAAAAAATCTTGCATTATAAATATTGTACTTAGAGGCAAAAGAATAAAGCTCACTTTACATTGCAAGTTGCCTGGAAGTGACACACGCCTGCCATAAGGCTCATCAACTGAACAAATAGGGCGCGTCTAGATACAGAGTCAGCACATATGTACCGACACTCCAGGGAAATAAATTGTTCACGGCACGTCTGATTGCAGCCTTATAAGATTTTTTTCGTGAACTCTTCCCAGCGGTAAAAAATGAAGCAAGTTTGCAAATAGAATTACAAGTTTGTTTGAGGACGATTCTAGTATTGATATTAAAAGTTTTTGCAAAAATATCTATGGGTAGAAAGTTATGACAAAAAATGATGACTTCCCAAGAATTATTGGGAAAATTGAAAAAACATTTATGAAAAATGTTCGTGAGTTGTACTATACATTTTGATAAACACGGGTTTTACTCACGTATTATTATGTTGATGATGGCACCGTGCAAACCGTGAGCGCGAGTGTCCACGAGCGGAACGCAGATCAAACTCACCCTCATGAAGATTCCCAAGATGAATCGAAACAGTGTCGGTGCAAACAAAAAATAATACGACAAAAATAATACGTGAGTAAAACCTGTGTTTACCAAAATGTATTAAGTAAAATACCATTCAAGAAATGTATTGACTAGGTACGAGTATTTTTGATGATATTACCGAGTGAAGTTTCTGATCAAGATCAGACAAGATTATTAGGTATCTCAGTATATTTCAGATCCAAAATCAGTAGCCAACAAATAAATAATTATGCAAATTTATTATATACATAAGCATAAATTACGAGCATTTCTTTCGAGCACCTCATAGCTTTGCTTTGTCTAATAATAGCAGAATACAACATTTCGAATTCAGTCAGTAGAAACAATTGAAACGTACGCCAATTTCAAAAACAGAAAAATTGAATTTATTACGAGTCTGTAACGGAAACGCTACTCTACCTGAGCGCCTTAAAGTTCTGCAAGACACTTTAATTTCCCTCGGGTACGAATGTAGCTCATAATTCATGCCAAGTTAACATTTTGTCAGTTCCTTGTTGAGCAATACCGACGCATGGATAGTTTGAAGTTTCAACTTTAATTCGGTCTTTGTTAGTAGTAAGGTACTGCTGCTTTCTCATACTTGTAAATACTAAGTTAGTTGCCAATTTGGGTGACGTAAAGTCTGAAGGCTATTAGTCAGGCTTTAGATCGACTTTCAACGTTCAACGATTATTGGTGTTTTTTCATAACCCCGCTTGCAAAAGTGTTTTTATTCGTAGCTAAAGTAATGTAAAGAGTAATATAAAATACATGTGAAGCAGTTGAGCTTTCTAAGCTAATATGATTCAGATCACTGTTTGAGAGCAGCGTCCCTAAGACACTAGCGGGCATTCCCACGTTGAATGGCTATGCTAATACGTTGGGCCAGATAGGAGCCAGCTAGGATTACGCATGGATTTAAAAGACGCCGTGAAATAATTAGACCAACGCAATGGCTTCGCGTACTCCACGGCCCATGAGTCTTGACTTAAATATGTAACTGAAGTGAGTTTGTATAGAATATATTTGTTGAAAAATGTTACTTGGCCAATAATAAAATTTCAGTAAATTTCTGTTTGAAGAATACAATTGCTAAGATGATAAAAATAAGCTACAATAATAAATGTAAATTAACTTTGATTAAGTTAGTATGGACATTCTTGAAAACAAAAATTAAATTTGAAAATTGATCAGTGACTTGATTTGTCTCATCTGTATTCCCGGCTCCGAACGAAATCACAAATACATTAATTATTACTATGTTGGTTGTACTACAAAATTTGCATAGCTAAACAATGTTTATGAGTGTTTGCCCAGGTTAATTAGTTTACAGAGCCGGCGTAACAAACAGAATACTATTTGCTTCGCCCCCTAAAGTTTAATGAATCAATGATTTGGTTCGACCCCATAATTGTACGGTTGGGGGCAGAAGAGCTTGATTTGCAATACAACAAAGATTTATAATGGCTGATGGCTATCTCTGTACGAAAGAAAAGACTTGAGATCAAAACCATTGCATACGAGTACATAGATACCGTTTTTTAACCGACTTCATCAAAAAGGAGGAAGTTCTCAATTCGTCTGAATCTTTTTTTTTATGTATGTTCACCGATTACTCGAAAACGCCTGAACCAATTTGAAAAATTCTTTTTTTGTTTGAAAGGGCATACTTCCCAGGTGGTCCCATTTAAATTTTATCGAAATTGGTCGAGCTGAAATATCAACCAAAATCTTAAAATTGTAAACATCGATAATATTTTCGTTTACTCCGATACTTCGCTGTCTCATTGGAGCAGTGCGTTTATTTGGCCTACCCAATTATATATTTATACAAAATACATCTACTTTCCACTTAAAGTGTTTATAGGCTCAGATTTCATTCAATGAAGTCGGTTTTCTTTTTACGTTACGTTACGTTACGTAATTATATGGTAGTAGGTATATATAAGGTTATACATCAACGATTTTTTCTATTCAATAAATGTATGTGCGTTATACCAGTACTCTCAAATGGTAAAGAAAATCATATATTATGATGACTTCCTTTACCATGAAACTGACATGTCATAGTACCCAAAATGTTCGAAGATATTGTCTAGTGCATGACTCTGAAGCGCACTTTTATCTTTTTACCACACTTGTTCAAAATAACTAGTGACACGAGAAGTAGATGAATAACATAGATACAGTGAAAACACTACGAACTTCATTCATTGTTTTACATAGAATTATCTAAATGGATAACGATAATAAGATGGTGCTACGAAATTCGTAGCCGTCTACGAAGCTCCAACCTTTATGCAAGAATAGCATTACACGAAATGCATATTACAAGGTATAACGGTAAGTTTAACAAGAATAACCCGTAGATATAAATAATAATATTTCATTTATTCATTAAGATAGCATAGTGGGTTAGTAAAATCTTAAGGCTAAGTTAGTCGACATACAGATTCAATTTAATTTAGATAATCATAGATTGTTATTTAATCAGTAGCCCAATACAGTGCCTGATTAGGGGACCATCGCACTTGTCCGCTATTGCCATCAGAATAGTGTTAGTACTCCCGCGAACTCTGCGCAGATATTTTCTGTTGATAGGCAAAATGAAAAACAATTCTCTAACTCTTAACTATAGTAGAAAATATTAGATTAGATTAGATTGTTTGTATGTATGTTTGAAATGGATAAACTCAAAAACGACTTAAATTATTAAAAATATATATTTCATCTAGCTACATTTTTTGCGAGTAACCGGGACTATATTTATTTTCAAAAAATTATAGACAACTACGAAAATTTCAATAATCTGAAAGTCGTTAGACGAGCGCAACGAAAACTATTGATAATACAAAAAATTGCACTACATGTTTGGAGTAGGTACTGATTACCCATAATCAAATAAAAAAGTCCGCGAAGGTATATGCCTAACTATTATAGTTTAGTGCAGACTTAAGCTTAAAAACGCGGACGAAGTCACAGGCTTTCTTGCTAGTGTTATGTTGAACCATATTTACATATTTAACGACTTTACAAAAGGGAGATGGTTTTCTAATTGAACGGAACGTCATTGATTGAAAGATGATTGATGAATGGTTTAGACTGTTTTTCGGTAAGATATATATCAATGTGATCAACTAATGAATGTACAAGGTGGAGCTACAATTGTGATATTAAATAAACATAATTATACGTAACCAGTTAAATGTTTTTTTTAATAAATAATGTATTGATATATAACAGTTTTCTTTATTATCATCTCATAACAAACTGTTAATAAAAAAAACTGTAGCTCTATCTGTAGAGAAGATATCTCTCTTATTACGGTCACGTAAATAATAATTGATGTTTTGGTTTCTAAGCATCATTTAGTTTCTATGAAAAGTTGTTGAAAATGTTTAATAACATTATAATAGACGTCTGGTGGACATACTGGTGGGTCTCGTGCAGTTGAGAAATCACATTAATAACATAATACTTTCAATAGTGTTTATTTCACAATAATTCTTCTGCATTATTACTTTCAACAATAAAATGCAAGACAGTTATAAAACGCAAGTCTACTCGATGGTAACGAACGCGTTAATAGAACACGCTGACCAATCGGAATGGTCGTCCAATCACAGCATGGCGAGTTAAGTTTCATAATACTTCACTGATTGTATTCATGACCAAAAGCCACTTATTTTTAACCGACCGACTTCAAAATGGTGGGTTTTCAAATCGTCATTTTTTTAAAAATGTTGGTTACCTTATAACTCCGTCATTTATAAATTAAAAAAAAACTAATTTCATGTGAAAGAATATACTTTCTGATTATTTCCATATAAATTTCAATAAAATCGGTTCAATAGTAAAGTAAATAAAAATATATATATATATATATATATGTCATCCACCTGGATGAAACGAAATTTTGATTGGTTTGAAGTTGGTTTTCTTTTTAGTTTTTAAAACGTTTTAATTATTATTATTCTTTAATTTCTGTAGATTAAATTTAAAATTTCAATAGATTAAATTTAAAATTTCAATAGATTAAATTTAAAATTTCAATAGATTAAATTTAAAATTCCAATGGATTAAATTTTAAATTTTAATAGATTAAATTTTTAATTTCAATAGATTTATTTTTAAATTTCAATAAATTTCAATTTTCTAACAATGTGTTTATATAATTTCACCATTATAGTTCCACGTTATATAGAAATAACCAGTATAAATAACCTAACCATATAGATAACTAATACAGAGACTAAAATGAAATGACATGCATTTCTAGTTAAAGCAATTTTATTTAAATACAAACACACGTGTAACCAAACTTTTATCCCACCAGTACTATCGTGTTATTTATTGATAGTGGTAATCAGACAAATGGCTCATCCATTAGGTATACGGTCCACTAAAACCACAATGCTATGAGAGTACAGGATTAAATCGTAAATGGATGCGTCAAGATTTCCGATCGATGTGACATACGACGGGATGTGACAGCGATCATTCCTGTAGATCAAGTTATTCATTGATGCTTTTAGATCATGCAAATTAGTATTTTTGGCCGCCTTGCGAAGCAAACATTGCACTTTTATATTATTTATTTATCGAGCTATTTCCGGTTTTATTAATAATTTTGGCATTTTAATTTATATATTTATTGACTCGGGTGTGAATAGTTTGAGTAAAAGCTTTATATTTCTTTGTGGTTTGAGCAAAAATAATCCGTATAACTATTATATATAAAAGACACAATTTTATATAAAATAACAAATAACGAACGCAAGATACGACTATGTGACATTAACATCATACTATTAAACAATATAAACATTTGACATTGGCAAAATGGACATTATTATGACACATGGGTGTTTCTATGTATAATAATGTATGTATTTACAAAATAAAAAGTATATAAGTAGTATATATCAGTCATGTGGTACCCATAACACAAGCTCTGCTTACTTTGGGGCCAGATGATGCTGTGTGGAATGTCTGGTATTATTATAATTATTATTACATGCCATTGACGAAAATGAAGAAAAAGATCATGCAAATAACGTCATTGTTTGCATTTTGCTAAGCAATATTCTTTTACTTGTTTATCAGCTTACTTGCTCACTTTAATGAAAGTTTGAAGTTTAAAGTTTATCAACGGCTACCTTTTTTTTAACCATAGCCAATTTCAAACGTTCTTCGAAGTAATAAAATCAATTAAAATCCATTTGAATAGGGTAGGGTAAAATTTGCTGATCATACTTATTCATAAATCAGAACTGTCTGCGCAAACATTTGCCTTCGATTCGTAGCTTTGGACTGTATAACATCTAATTAATAGTATGTGTCTCTATCAATAATTCAACTGCTGAAATAGCTGAAAGTCACAATCTGTTTAACTCATTTTACTCGTACATTGAAACATGCATTTGATTTATGACATCTTTAATGTTGACAGCATGTTCACAATTTTTTATTTATTTAGTAGAAAGAAACATATGTTACCCTAAAGTAATCCCATCTCTCATAACGTTGAAACCAGGAGATCTACAGAGTGAATTTTCGAGATGTAGGCACAGTTTTCAGCACTTCAAATGACCCCGTCACCTCAATTGTCCTCAATCTCACAGAAATATAATTATAACCAGTTTTAATAAAGAAAATAATAGTATTCTCTTGACAACTTCCCAAACTCACGTGCTGCAGACAGACATGGTCATACACAATTGATGCTAAAAATAAATTTACAAAATGTCAAACAGCCATTGAAGGAAACGTAATGACTAATCGATAAACCGACACAAATAAATAAGAAACACCAAATTCATTAGCGTCCTAGAGCATGCGCTAATAATGAAGTGGCGGTGATCGGGACACGTAGCCAGAAAGCACAAGAAAAGGGGCCACTACAGACACAGCCTGGCAAGGTCCAAAAGGAAAAAGGAGAGTTGGCAGGCAACTAACTAGATGAACCGAAGAAATGATGAGAGTCCTGAGGGAAACAGACTAGTCTTAAAAGGCAATAGATTGCGACAGATTGAAGGAACTGGAGAAGGCATTTACCCGAGAGGGGTACTTACCTAAATGAATAGTTACTCGTATAAAATTAAAAACAAATACAAGGAATCACACATTATTTAACTAAATTAAAATAAAATTGTTAATCATAGTTATGTTTCAAATGTAGGAGTCTATAATCCCCCTACTTTGTTATAGTATCTAATTTGGGGAGATGGCCGTTAACATTCGTGACATGGTTACCAGTAATTTAACTTCTGCGTAATGTTATCATTCTTTCCATGTTTTTGTATATCCTTGTTTAAACAAATAAAAATATTTTGATTTGATTTGAATGCATGTATTATTTTAACTAATACCTAAGTTACGGAATAAAAAGACTTTAGACTTTATTTGACGACCTCTGCAGTAGGCTTAGTTCCGACCGAGATGCAGAAGGTAGCGGGTTAGATTCCCGCCGCGGTACAAATATTTGTATGGTCTGCAAGTATTTGTTTCGGGTCTGGGTGGTACTATAATATGTATTTTCAAAAATAAAGAAAAACGGTATATAAGTAGTATATCAGTCATGTGGTACCCATAACACAAGCTCTGCTTACTTTGGGGCCAGATAATGCTGTGTGAAATGTCCGGGATTATTTATTTATTTATTATTTTTATTTTATTTATAATACCTATACTTACTCGTTAGTTTCTCTTCGGTGAGTGATCCGAACAGACGACAAGACTACAGGTTAGAGTGTTCGCTCTGTTGTATGTTTTACCTCTCCGGAAGGCCCATTCAAATATCAATTATGTCCCCCAAGACGCAGACAATGGTGATTAATTAATTAGGGGCTCACTGCAATTATGTCTGGAGACTTTGTGTAGCTTTTGGAATGGATGGAACTGTTTGAATAGGGTGTTACTCAAAGTTGATGATATTTATTGTTCGGAGTGCTGAACATCAGCTTCTGTGCTCTGAGATAGCTTGTTTTAAAGGGGAATTTTGTAAAAACTGAACGGGATCATGCTGGAAATCGGTAGTATTGTCGAACTTATTGACAATATTTGCTGCTCACAGTTTACGCGAGTTTTGTTACACCAATAACATCAGGAAGTGCGATGACATATATTCTATGACATTGTAGTGACATATTATAGATTGTGGGTTAGGGATTATATTCAGGACAAACATTTCGACGGCCCCATCGAATAAACGTATAAAGTAAAAACTGTAACTTTACAGTAGCAATTAAAAACGTAAAAATAATATTACTCGGCGATTATTATATATACCTATAAATAAAATGTATTACCAAATTAGAAGTATAAAAAACTACTTTTTTCTAATAAAATATAAAATACCAATATACGAATAGAATTTTAAATATTTAAAAAAAAAACCTTTTAAATTTTTATTCTAGCTAAAACTTTTCGAAGTTGGTTCGTTTTCAATGTTAACACTAATATTCGTCGGAAATGTTTATAGTTCCTAAAAAGTGTTACAAAATATTGATCTGGTTTACTACGGGTATTGTGATTTGGTAATGTGGTTATTAGATAGTTACATGTTTATTCCAGTAATTGGGTTTATATTTTATAATTGCAAAATTGTATTACTGTTTTATTCATTTAGCTTTTTATTTTACAATATTTTGTAAAATGCGTTTGTATAACTACTAAGTACTGAATATTTAAAATATTTTAGTATAACTTGGAACTTACAGGTTATTCTAAATTATTTTGAGAGATAAAACAGTTAGGTACTAAATTTTAAAAGTACCTATCTAGTTATGTCGCTTTTTTCTGAAATAGCAATAAATAAAACAGACTATTAAGTTTAAAATAAGTCATTTATTGTTACTCATTTGGTTCTTAGCACAAATTTTACTGAAAATAAGATGACATTCCATAACAAGGTTTTTTTTTATAATAGATAGACCTACGTTTGACCACGAACTCGCCTAATGTTAAGCGACGATGTGGTCGACGACGGGGCACGCTGGTCTAGAAGATACCTATTTACTCTTGACTTGAAGAAACTCAGATTGTAGTTTTCAGGAAAAACAAGACGACGGCAAAGCATTCCAATCCTTGACTGTACGCATTAAAAATGTGGAAGCAAAGCACCTTGTTTGTAAGGGTGGTAGACTGACAAGGTATGGATGGTATTGAGCGGTACCTCTACTTGTCCTGTTGTGAAAGGGACATGGTGGAATGAGATCGTGCAATTCCTGGGCACATTTTCCGAAATGGATTCTATAAAAGATCGAAAGGCAAGCAACTCTACGCCGGTCTCGAGACTCTGAAACTTAGTCTCAGCGTTTAGCTGCTCACTTATTACCCTCAATGCTCTACGCTCGATCGAGTCCAAAGCAGCCAGCTGGTGTTTGGCTGAACCATCCCATAGATGGCAGCAATACTCAATACCCAACCGGACTTGAGCTTTATATAAAGTTGAAAGCCGTCCTTGAAAGAGCTGAAGTATCGCCTCACCTTGTTGGAATTGCCAAGCTTCATGGCAGCAGTCTTGGCTTAAGACTCGATATAGGAGCCAAAATTGAGAGTCCGAGTAAGTGAAACTCGCAAGAGTTTGAGATGATCTTTTACAGTTACCGGTACATTTCGGAAAACGGAGAACGCCGAAAAGAGACAAACTTGCGTTTTAGATGCGTTGAATTTAATTAGATTGGCATCGCCCCAATCGGAGACGACCTGAAGAGTTAAATCCAGACGCATAAGCATCTCGTCTCTGTTTTTCTGAATATCAGTTTTACTGGCTCGTGCGTTGGCAAAGTATTTCTCCACAACTGTACTGTAGTTTGCATACCCAATGATTCCGGGCATAAGCAGATCGTTTATGTGCAGTAAAAACAGTGTGGCCGTGTGGCACTGACCCTTGAGGTACTCCGGCATTAAATGCTAATCTTTCAGACGAGCAGCCGTCAATAACTTCTCGAATGGATCTTTCCCTCAAGAAGGCAGCAAGCCATGAGCAGAACTGAACTGGCATTCCGTAGGCTGGAAGCTTACCAATAAGGCTAGCGTGCAGACCTTTATCAAAGGCCTTTGAAATTTCAAGTGAAACAGCTAATGCTTCACCATATTTCTCTATAGCTTAACTCCAAATGACATACGCAAGAAGATCCCCAGTCGATCGCTTTCGTCGAAAACCGTATTGTCGATCACTGAGCAGGTCGTCATCATCAAGGTATGTAAGGACGTTCGTATTCAGGACACGTAGTAGGGAGGTGCCGAAATTGGGCGGTAATTTGATGGGTAAGCACGACTGCCTTTCTTGGGCACAGGTTGCACATAAGCAAGCTTCCAGGATTTTAGGACTATTCCAGTTTTAAAAGATAGGCGAAAAAGTCTTGTGAGTATAGGAGACAACTCAGGGGCTGAAGTTTTCAACAATACAGCCAAAATGCCATCCGGACCACTAGCTTTATTCATGTCAAGACTCCTTAACGTTTTTAGCTTATCGCATCGAAGAAAGTTAGGTGAGGTTTCGTTAGAGGTGTCTAGACGTGAAGCTTCAGCAAATTGAGCAGCAAAGAGATTCGCTTTCTCGATTGCATTATGGGCTAGAGATCCTTCCGGTTTTAGTAGTGGAGGGAGAGAAGGGCGGCTGAAGTTTGCTTTCACCGACTTGGCCAAGGACCAGAATGCTTTGCTGCCAGCTGGATGTGTCGCAAGCTTGGCACCCATATGGCCAATTCGATCGAAGCGAGCCTTTTGTAACACCTTCTTGAAGGACTTGGCGTCTTGGTTAAAGGCTTTCTTCTTAGTTTGTGTATTATGTTTAAATGGGCTTTGATGTTGCGAGCGTTAGCCCAAGAAACGGCTATTAATAATATTAATAATAATAGTAAGCTGCATGTTTTACCGCTTCTGACCTTGTGTGATGTAATGACTCAATGCATCCCCCCCATCCCCTCCGCTAGGACCTCCATCCTCCAGGACCAGAGCACGAATCCAATCCCATTGCATAAAGAGCTGAGACAGGGAGATGTTCTTTCTCTGAAACTGTTTCCCTCTGCATTTGAGGATGTTTTCAAGCACTTGTACTGGCATAGACGAGGTATCAACATCAATGGCAAACGCATCACTCACCTTCGAATTGCCAACGATATAGTCCTCATGGCAGAATCGCTGGTAGACCTTGGCACAATACTCAGCGACCTTAATATCGCCACACAACAGGTGGGTCTTAAAATGAACATGAGCAAGGCAAAAATCATGTGAAATGCTCATGTTGCACCCGTACCGGTACATGTTGGGAGCGTTATAATCGAAGTTTGTAGACCATTATGTCTATTTGGGTCAGACGATTCAACTAGGCAAGTCCAACTTTGACAAAGATGTCAGCCGACGTATCCAACTCGGATGGGCAGCGTTCGGGAAATTACGGCACATCTTCTCGTCACAGATACCGCAGAGCCTCAAGACGTAAGTCTATAATCAGTGCGTGTTGCCAGTGATGACATATGGAACAGAGACATGGTCGCTAACTATTGGCCTCATACACAAGCTCAGAGTCGCGCAACGTGCTATGGAGAGAGCTATGTTGGGTGTATCACTACGTGATAAAATCCGCAACGAGGAAATCCGTAGAAGCACCAAAGTCACCGGCATATCACTCAAAATTTACAAGTTTAAGTGGCAATGGGCAGGCTTTTTAGTTCGCAGAACTGATAACCGATGGGTAATAAAAGTTCTCGAATGGCGACCAAGGACAGGAAAACGAAGCGTAGGACGACATTGTAAAGATGGCAGGAAGTCGGTGGATGGAGTGGGCTCAAAATCGTTCTTCCTGGAAATCTATTGGGGAGGCCTATATTCAGCAGTGAATTTTAAAGGCTGATATGATGATAATGATGATCCCCCCTCGCATTTATCTATTGTCCATCCATCTTTTACGGAATATATCATAATTTTGATAGGCAATAAAATGCTTTTACTAAATCGATATGTAAAAGAAACAACGAGAAAATGTGTGCAATAAAAATAACTCATATTTATAACACATTTTAGAATTGTTAACAAACTATACACAGTTTTAGGGTATTCATTATGTTTTGGTAAAGTTTTGTAAAATTATTTAGGAAAAACAAGGATCAAAAAGTACATATGAATAAAATTAAACAGAAAGTTACCTACTATCGGCAAACTCCAAAATTCAGTAAACAATTTACAATTATTTTTTTTTTTCCAAATTCCCACAAATAATATTACAAAGTCAGTTTGCAATAAACGAATGAGAGTAGACGGTGTGCAAAATACATACTTGCAATATTCGTGCGTGATTGGTGTTTTTTTTCCGCAGAATTAACATTCACAGTAACGTAATTATAAATTTAATTGATAAATGTTTCTGAAAAAAATTAGGAGGTGTATTTTAAGCATAAAAATACAAAAATCAAAAAAAAAATATTTACGGCAAAAGCCTTTACCCGTTTATTCGGTGGGACGGTCGATTTGTGTGATGAACATAGGTAGTTACTGTACTTGTACTGTATGTAGGTATGTAAAGGCAGCCCAGTGTTATGGCAGACTTCTATTTGTGTACCTACCCACTTTACCATTATTCATTTTATTTATCTTTATTATTAGGATTACTATTAAAGTTAGGTTTAGTTAAGTTTATTAAACCTAATTGTACCCTTGCATCTTTATATTAACCTTAATTTTATTGAGGAATGTATTTCTTTTTTGCATCTTTGTCAAACCTAACAAGGTTTTTAAGATGTTTACAATTAAAAATATGTATTTACTTTAAAATAATAAAAAAAAAAAAAAATGGTCTTTGTTTGGGTGTTATAAAGTATCATAAGTATGTGTTTAAAGATTAATATCTTCTATCTGTAATCAGGTCACCATAATACAAGCTATGCTTAGTTTAGGGCTATATGTCGTTGTGTGTATTGTTCACCAATATACTAATATTATTGGTTATTTTTAATCGACTTTGAAAAAAGAAAGAGGTTCTCAGTGGTCATCCGTCATTTATGAACCGATTTGAAAAAATCCTATCTAATCTATGTACTTTTCAATTAGTCCCATAGAAATTACATCATCGGTTTTGTAGTTTGGTTATTAAATCAAAATAGCTGAAAAAATAAGTCATCCATGTTAACGAAATGTCATGATTTGCATTTTTGTGAATTTCCAGTGGCGTTAACGAATTTTCTAAAAATTATAACGTACTAAAAAAAAACTTTTTTAACCGACTTAAAAAAGAAGGAGGTTCTAAATTCGGTTGTATTTTTGTATTCAATTAAGTCGGTTTTCTTTTATTTTTTTTTAAAACGCACTTATTGTTATATAAGATTTAATAATACACCAGGCTTTGTGATTTATAATAACAACTTGAGTAGGTATTTTTATTTTCGAAATTTGTGACAATGACACGACAGCTTTCTACACGCGTTGACATTAAAATTGCACACAATCCCTTTACCCTGATTTACCCCATAGGTGGTGTCATATTTTCTGTGTAACATAGTGAAAGGTTTGAAATAGCTGGTTTACTCTACATAAAACGGTTCTTAGATAGATCAACTGTTTCACATGAATTTAATATAATTGTAAGTGCATTTCTGTAATAAAGCATTTATTTATTTACTGATTGACATTGGTGGCAATTCGGTTGGTTTATTTCTAAAATTAGGAATTGTCTAAAATATATTTTAGTAAGTCATAGCAAAACATATTCGGTTGGTACCATCTAACTAAATTAGGAACGCTTAATTAAATGAGATAAAATTAAATTAGGATAAGTTGGTAACAGCAGAATACCAAGTTTCATTTGACACTTCTAAACCTAATTTTAGCTAAAATTAGTTAGGTTGGTGCCAACAGAATTGAGGCCATTGACTGTGATACTTAATTAGATACACTCATTATTGTACACATTGAATGCCTCATAATTATTATCCAAAGATGGCTAAAATGTATTGTGGCATATCAGATTTAACAATAATAACCCTCCTATTGCTACATGCTATCAAAGCATCTTTGGCAGCGCAGTGGCATTTAATCAATGCCTTTTTTGAAGAAGTCAGTTAGACGGGAAGCAACAATCTCTTCAAAGACATTTTGTACTGCTTTTTGTATTGATATTTGTCGTGCCAAATTCTAGTTGTCCAAATTCTGGAATTAGTAAAAGTCTGTGTGCGCAAGGTCCGTATCTTCCGTCCATATTGTTGAAGTGGTGGTATGAGTCAGCTATTTTCTAAAGACAGCTACAATTCTGTGCAATGTGTCGTTTCGAGTGCGGGTGACAGGATAATAAGCTCACACCCTTACCACTGCATCGAAATTGGAATTATCAATGTTATTGTAGCTATAAGTATCTTTTAAATATTTTTCTTTGTTTGGATGGCTAATCGATAACTCGCAGATGTAACAACGGTTCCAAACAACAAATTGTGGTTAGCAAGATTTTATGCTCACGAAATCAATTTATTTATTAACGCTATTTTAAAACGATAGTAAAAATACTTGTACAATGATCATCATTTAGAAATAAATTTATAGAAATGAATATCATGACAGTGCCTTGTCAGTAAGAAAATTTAATGTACATACATTAAATTTTAACACAAATAATTATGTTCATTTATTTAAAAAAAATAGCGATAATCATAGTATCGCATAGTAACAATAGAAATAAAGATAAACTCGCTGTTCCCACTATAAGGCTTGCTTAATTTTTTATTTATTTATTTATTTATAGGGCAAAGCACGCTATGCTTCTATAACAAAATCCGAAGCGACTGATAGATTTATCATGCGTAACAAAATTGCCAAGGATCTTATAAAAAAGTGTTAAGATCAGACGAGTTTCTTATCGGATTCTTCTTGAACTGGGGTTAGGAGGAACCGTTAGTGAACCTAGATTCACTAGCATGTAAGAAGACGATTCAAAGTGGTCCTTGTGATTTTATTGAATAAAGAAAGTTTTGTATTTGTATTGTATTTGTATTTGATGAAGGTAGTCGGTACTTAGTAAAGCGATAAAAATATGCATACTTAAATACTTGTAGTTCTTCATCGCAATCTTCATTAAAAAAGGTCTTGCCCTTCCTAAAAAGCTTTAGTTGAGGTATTAATAGGCTATCTTCCTAATAGGATAAGCTTCTTCCTATTAGGAAGATCTGCAAAGGTCTGCAATAAATAGCTTCCTTACCGATATGACCGCCCATTGTACATAATTTTATTAATAGTTAAATATAGTAATCAAATTGTTATATTTAGCTAAAAATAATTTTTATTCATACATAATATGCTATTTCCATGTTACTGTCTTCTGCTTGTCTCAAAGTCGAGTGGTACTCAGATAAAGTCCTGTTAATGACATGAATTGGCCAGACCTGCGGCTAGCTGATCGATGGCGCGTGGTCTTTTTCCTTATATCATTACTACAACCAGTTTGGCGATATTGTTGGCTTGTCGGGCGATATGGCCAAAGTAGCTCAGTGAGTATTAGTTCGTAGAAAATGGTGGATAGGCTAGTTTTCACGCTCATTTAGTTGAGAATTGCTCGAAAAGTCTAGATTCTGATCCGTATAAAAATATTCAGAAAACTAGGGTAAAAGGCAATGATAATACGTTGGGCCAGATAAGGTCACGCTCTTGGGTCTCTTGGCTTACGCTATATTTTTAACAGACGCTGAGAAATAATGTTGATAACTTGATAGGCTAGATGGACTCTCTGTGACTCTGGGCTTGTGAGCCCAGAGTCTTGACTCAAAAAGGGAAATTAGCGCCTTTTACTATCCTCGGCAAAATTATACGCCGCACAATTTCTAACGAAAATCCTCGAAAGATGGGATGCGGCTAAGGTGCTACATGCGTCAAGTCCTCGACTAAGGACTTGACGCATGTAGCATCGCACACCAATGACCTACCCATCTCCCAAAGAACAAGAGTCATACCAACAGGCCCCTAAAACACTTAGGTACTTACCTTAAATTTGAAAATAGAGTAAGTAAATATATAGAGATGGAAATAACCTCTATTTTCTTCTGAAACTAAGTAAGTTGACTCGTTATTGAGTCGCCTCCGCCGTCGCTGAGAAATATTCCGATAAGTTTCGATAAAGGCTGCGAAACCGTGGGTCCTGATTTCCTTTCATTTCCTTTTAGGAAACTTAAATAGAACTGAGACTTCCTTGACGATGGAGCACAGAATCAATTATTTGTGTTTCTTTTCTCCGATTTACTTCATACATAGTTTATTCAAAGGTCTTTGTATATTGTTGTCTCGAAATATTATTTGTTTTATTTGGTTGACCGATGTTTTGTTTACGTGTCATATAAGGATAATAAAATAGTCTAGGCTTTTACGAGTGGCTTTGCTTTTAGTGTGTGGATACTATAGCTTTTGACGTTTTTTATTATGTTAGTCACGAAGAATCCTTCAAAGGAAAAGAAAAATCCTGCTTTGACATTTAGACCACTAACACCAACATAATCACATTACTAATATTATAAATTAGCATACGCCAACGACTCCGCACGCTTAAAAAAGAACCTATTGGTTTACAAGATACTATCTATCTTCTTACAGAACTTCATAACCATTTCATGGCTAAACAGATTAAGAGACCGTGAAAAGGTTATAAACAGACAGACAGACAAAAAGACAGACAGAGACGTTTTTGAATTGATGATACAAGTACCGATACTTATGTTTGTAAAGATGATTGCATACTACTCTATCACTCAATAATGGCTGAAATGATTTGTATGAATCTAGGTAGGTACACATGTGGTAGGTCCAAATGTGTAATAAGATTCATACAAAGTTTAACTTTATATCCTATTTTTAACTATGTACATAGAAGATAAAAAATACTTTATTGCACACCATAAATACATTGGGCTAGTAAAAAATAACAATGTTTTGCTAGTAGCTAGTTAAAATGTCTTATATGCTAGAAAACCTTTAGATGGAACTGAATGTAGCTGAAACTAATAATAATAAGTGATTTATAATGAAAATAATGTGTACATACAAATTAACGGAATTAGAAAAATATACATACGTCGATACTTATACAAAAGTATTTTTAATACATACATTACAATATATGAAATACAACCTTATAAGATAAACTAAATAAACCAATACATATTCAATTCAATTCTTTTCATTATTCCCTTTAATACATTTTGTACACTAGGAAAGGTTACATAAAAATATTGAAGTATTCTATCATATACCATAATAAAAGCTATGCTTAGTTTGGGGCTAGGTGGTGTTGTGTGGATTTTCGGATATTATAAAAAAACACAATAAACATACCTAAATCCAAAATTACATAAAGAATACGTACCACGCGAAGTTTATTTTTTTCGTGCGATTTATTTAAACACAACTCTATATTTTCACGGTTTATCATTTTGAGATCTGCAATAAGCCTCTATTGGGTTTAATTCGCACGCGTTCAGCCGTAGTCACGATCTACAAACATGCGTTTATTTGCAGATTTTATTTGTATTTCACAATAAAGATAAAAATAATCTCTGATGGACCATTGTCACAGAGCTTTGCCCTCAAAACTATGTATTTGATATCGCAGTATGTGGCTGGCATTCGATTAATCAGCATATTCTCGGACCTATATAATTTATTTTGCATGTATAGCTTAGCGCGTATTACGGATTAATTCGTAACGAAATGGTGTTACCGTGGAAAAAGGTGTGCTGAAAAATCAGGGTTAAAAAATTACATCTTTCACAATAAATAAATAATGAATGCTGGATATTTCACACAGCATCATGAACCCAAAGTAAGTAGAGCTCGTGATATGGGTACCACATGGCTGATATATTTACTACTAATATATATTTTGTAAATACATACATATCTTTAATAGAAACACCCAGACTTTGCAGATCATACAACCATTTGTTTCGTGCGGGAATCGAACCCGCAACCCTCTATGTCTCAGCCAGGCATCGGCCCGAATAATAATAATAGCGTGAATTAATTCGCTAGTGCGTTCTTGGCCTAAGAATAGAAAATGTTTATTTGACACACAATAGGTACACAGAGAACACAAAACACAACAAAAATAACAGTATAGATAAGGCCAAACAGAAACACAGAAACAGAACAAAAGAGAAATCAGTAGTTTATAAAATTGTTTAGTTTTGTGCTAATTAGTTCCCTCTGTGTCGGTCCAAGTGGTCCTTGTGATTGTATTAAATAATTATAATTATACATTTTAAAATGCATTTATAGGTACTAGCAAAAAGGTATCTAACTATTACACTATTGAAGTTATT
The DNA here is from genome assembly GCA_948098915.1 of Lampropteryx suffumata. Taxonomy (NCBI): domain Eukaryota; kingdom Metazoa; phylum Arthropoda; class Insecta; order Lepidoptera; family Geometridae; genus Lampropteryx; species Lampropteryx suffumata. Next base: position 12,507,473 of record OX402557.1, on the reverse strand, counting down.
ATTTATATATTCCTTAAATAATATTAATTTATTTATATTTCTCTCACAAATAGGTGGTTACATAGTATACTTAATGGTAAGGTAATTTTTCATTATACTTATTGTATCCTAGTATGTGAGAGAACTGGTGCCTGTGGAAATACAAACAAAATACGATGCATCACATGAACTCAAAGTTAATCTAAAGCAACATCTGTATGATTAAGTTTGCAAGTAGCTCGTCAGCAAATTATAGTCAAAAGTTTTGTCTCTTGCAAAGCGGTGACCGTCTAACTCCTCAGTCTCAAAAAAAAATTATCAAAGTTTTGGCAGCATTAGTCCAGGTGGCTATTTTCAAAAATATAAACTCAAATATACTGCATTGTACAAAATATATAATAACTCTACAACCAAACCATATATTATCATTCTGTAAACAACAATGTACTAATTGATATATTACCTATAGATAAGGCCTAAAAATAAATTGTTTAGTCAAATACTATATTTGATAATAAATAATAAGTAATCACTTCAAAAAGTTCCGCGCGGCAGCCGGCTGCCGCTACCGCACGGGGAATCAGAGGATAACAGCCGAGATAGTAGGTATATAGGTAGTCAAGACACTGAGACAATGTTGATTGCGGTTCACTTTTCGTTAATTCTGGTTTATTATTTATATGATGAGGTTTCATGGTGATAGGTGAATTAAGGAAATCACTGAATGGTGGCAAATTCATTGTTTTTAGAACGTCGATCGTCCTTAGGCTTAGCATGGCCCGCGTATAGTCGTCAACACAGGATTGCGACGGATGGTACTATCTTAGGAAAGTACCCAGCAGCGGGTGAAATTAAGCTAAGGATGATGCTGATGACTTATTAACTTACCCCATTCACTAAGGAAACTTTTTCACACGTGACGGATTATTAGAAAAACCAATATAATTTTATCACACCCTAGCCGCATCCTATCTGTTGGGGACTTCCATTAGAGCTGGTGCGGCGGCTGAATGTGTCGAAGAATGTACCGTTCTTGATAAGGCCTACATTTTTGAACTTTTTGGAGTCGAGACCCTGGACCCGTGGGGAACAGGAGCTCACCGCGTTTTCAAAATTATTTCACGGCATCTGGTAGATACATTGCGTGACCCAATAACTGGCTTCTATTTGGCTCAGCGTATTAGCATTGCCATTAGACGTGGAAATGCCGCCAGTGTCTTGGGATCGCTGCCCTCTGGCGTTTCCAAGACACTGGCGGATCAGTGATTTGGATCAGTAGAGCTATTTATAGATAATTTTAATCGGTCCTTAGATAGCTCAACTGTTTGATGTGTATTTTATATTATTGTATATTATTCTGTATATTTCTGTAATTATTTCTGTTAATAAATATAATTGGTTTAGAAATGCAAATATTTGATAACTTGAGTGAATTATTTGGTCCAGGCTTTACGATTAACATAATGACGTTCACTGCTTTTAAGCAAACCTTGACATGCTGAAGCAGAGACAACTTCAGCTAACTTCGCGATACAAACTTATGATTTTCATTAAATTTTCCCCTCGCATGGTGGAACGGCTTTTGTTTGAGTTAAAAATATGAAAGCATTTATCAACATTAAAATGTTTTGACGTGATGAAAAAGATTTTGCATTTACTGAACTTGGTGATATGGGGGAAAATTGTAGAGTCGCTATCTTAAATAAAGGAAACACATTTTATTTTTTCACCACACTGGTTTGAAATAACTAGTGATACGATAAGAAGTTAAATAATATTATGAAAAGCTAGTCGTAGTGCTACAATTTTTATTAAATATATAAAAATAAATCATTTTGACTTTTCCATTGATTGTATTACTAATATTATTCTAATATACTAATATTAATATTTATACTAATATTATTCTAATATTAGCATTGCCATTCAACGTGGCAATGCCGCCAGTGTCTTGGGAATGCTGCCCTCTGGCAGTAATCTGACTCAGTTGAGCTATCCATATATCGTTTTAAACGGTACTTAAATAGCTCAACTGTTTCACATTTATTTAATATTATTCTGTACATATCTGTTATTATTTCTGTAAATAAATATTAATATTATGCTAAGTAATATATGTCTGTCGGATGATGCAATTTTCTAGTGTCTCATATAGCCTTCAGAGACCAAGACTTCATTCGTCTGGGCCAAAAAACCCTGGCAGGTCTAATGAAACGCAGAGAGACTAGTATTGCAAGTTTACTAGATGATCTAGAAACATGATCTTATGACATGATGATCTAGAGACATGATCTACCCTAATAGGTAGAGAATCTTTGAATTTGCACACATGCCATTTTCCAACTATATAACTTTTCTTCTTGAAAAATAATCCAGCACTTCTATCCAGCTTTTTACAGGACCCTTTCCCTTCTTCATCCTTCACTAATTTCCTAAAAAAATACATCTGATTTTGCGCAAAAACATGACACCCATTCAGTTGACACTGGTCAGGTCTTGCCTCTTCCGTCACGGTTCTATAAAATACGAAATGTAAGTTATATCATTTTTGATAGTATCCAGTATTTTGGTTCCTTTAATACGAGCTCTGCTTGAGTCAAAGTCAAAGAGAACCTGTGTGGCGCAGAGTGCCAAAGCTCGCCTGAGATTAAGACGGTGGCGGGTTCAATTCCCGCTGTGGGACAAATGTTTGTGTGATCTGCAAGTTTTTGTCTCGGGTTTGTGTCTATATACGTATTTACAAAAAGTTTACAAATATATCAATCATGTGTTAGTCATAACTGCTTACTTTGGGGCCAGTGTCAGGTATTGTTTATTAAAAAAAAAAACAAGGATCAACAACAAGGATGATTTGAAACGTCTTACTAGGTGAATTTAGGTGCTATTCTTATCCCTAGTCTAGCTAGTCTAGGGGCTAGGTGATGCAGTGAAATGTCCACAACCATAATATTTGAGTCTTGGAAACCCTGCCTGCTGACTGTCAGTCATCTGTGTAAATTTGAGCTTTCTAAAGATCGATAAAGCGGTTCTCAGATATCACACATGTATATTATTTTATTCTGTACTTATATGTAATTAATGTATACAATACAATCTTCAGTTGAGCTCAAATGTTATACGTGTATTTTATATTATTGTAAATCAATCTATCATCATTCTCATACAGGAGAGTACCGCGTTTTCAAAATTATTTCACGGCATTCCAAGACCCAAGAGCTGGCTCCAATCTGGCTCAGCGTATTAGCATAGCCATTTAACGTGGCAATGCCGCCAGTATCTTAGGAACGCTGCCCTCTGGCAGTGATCTGGATCAGTTAAGTGTCTATAGATAAATATTTATAGGTATTTAAACGGTCCTAAGATAGATCAACTGTATTACGTTAATTTTATACTATTGTATATTATTCTGTACATTTCTGTAATTATTTCTATAAATAAATAATCATTCTATACATTTTTGAAAATAAATGAATATTTTATCATTTTGATATCATAATCCTACCTTCTTATATCATAATAGTTTGACTAATCTAAAATTATTAATTATGATAGCAACTCAACTCAACTCAAACATAACTCAAATGTTTTTATACAATACAATCACATCGATCATTTTCAATCACCACAATAAAACCAAGCTAAGCCCTAGTAGGGTTACAGTTTTGTTATCATACCCCGTTTAAAGGGTAAGAACACCTAATCTAGGCTACGACAACCATTCCAAGTTGCACTAACTCGAATATCTTAGGAGTACATACGAGCCTAACTAACTGTATAAAGGAGTGTCACCCGAAACTCTGCGATACAAACTTACAACTTGCAAGATTTGCGAAAACGCTGGCGGCTTTGCAAGTAAAGATACAGTCACACTTGAGAGGGTGATATGAAGTTTTTAAGCATTAGAAGATATTTATGTTAAAAAACATTTGTAGGTACACCAGCTGTCGTATTTACCTACTTCTTCTTATCATGTTACTAGTTATTTAGATCTAGTGTGGTGAAAGGATTAAAGTGCGCCTCAGAGGCTCCTTTCGTGCCTTGGCACGTCTTCGAACTTTTTAGGTTTTACGAGATGCTTGGTCCCTCACGAAGTTTTCCTTCACCAGTAAATTTTTCAATTAGTAAAGTCTATTGGTGCACAATTCAAACTCACGACCATAGAATTGGAAACTGGGCCTACTAACACTAGACCATCTGTGCTTCTTATTCTACTATTTTACTTACTGTCCCACCGATTTCTGTGCAGGTGGTCAAAGTAGGAATTAAATTTTCCCATTGAAAATTTTACTAAAATTTAGTAAAATTTTCAATGGGAAAATTTAATTCCTACTTTGACCACCTGAATGTTCATTGCCAATAGACAGTAGCACCCCTACTGAACAGATACACATCACTTGTAATAATACCTACTTATCCATTAGCCTGTTCAAATAAAACAAATGTATATTTCTTTCAAAACTTTCGTGTGTTATATTTTAAGAAACAAGGGCTCGCTGTTTTACCTACGTATTATTTTGTTGGAGGCACCGACACTGTTTCGATTCATCTAGTGAATCTTCATCAGAGCGAGTTTAATCCGCGGTTCGCTTGCTCACGGTCGCGCTCACGATTCGCACACAAAATAATAGGTGAGTATAAAACCCATCTCAAGATATGTATTTGCTGGAAAATATTTGAGGATCGCTTATTAAATCCTGTTTTTCAATAAAATAGGAAAAACATGATAGACAGAAAATGTGAAACAAGCTACTTTCTATCAGAATGTTTTTTTTTTATATTTCAAAAGCTGTTAAGCCATAGCGAATGCTTTTGAGTGATCTATTAACTCCATAACCAGAGCTAATCACTTATACGAAGTAAGAGTTGTAGGGGTAGTCAAAAAATATTTCTATACTTGTGGCTCTGTGAGCTGTAGACCTCGCGAACATTTTTCGAAAAGACTGATATATAACTTTATTTACGTTTTTCCGCCATATTGAAGAACAGGATCGACAAAAAAATTCAATATATTTATAGAACTTGCTCACCAAATTTCACGAGAATCGGTTGTGAAATGCGACCTGTAGAGGAGAACATCCGGACAGACGCCGGTCGGATGCTGTTCGGACCGACATAGGTACGATAAAATTTTTGCCTAAGCTGAAACGGAGACACTCGCTCGCGCTTCGTGCTCGCTCGGTCAATTACTGCAAAATTTGCCTTTCGATCTTGTATTGGATACATTTCGGAGAATGTACCCAGGAATTACATGATCTGATTCCACCATCTCCTTTTCACAACAGGACAAGCAGACGTACTGCTCAATACCATCCATACCTTGTCAACCTACCACCCTTACGAACAAAGCGCTTTGCTTCAACATTTATAATGCGTACAGCCAAGGATTGGAATGCTTTGCCGTCGTCTGTCTTTCCTGAAAACTACAATCTAGGTCTCTTCAAGTCTCAAATAAATAGGTATCTTCTAGACCTGCGTGCCCCATCGTCGACCACATCGTCGCTTAACATCAGGTGAGATCGTGGTCAAACGTAGGTTAATTGATGATAAAAAAAAAAAAAAAACATAAGTTGGAAAAATGGAAGTACGCTATACCAGTACTCTCAAATGGTAAAGTAAAACATCATAATGTTCGAAGATATGTGTCTAGTGCATGAAAAGAGGCTCTGAAGCGTACTTTTATCATAAAAATATATACAAAAAATGTGTTAGGACCAGACGAGTTTCTTGCCGGATTCTTCTTGAACTAGTATTAAAGGGAACCGGCACCTAGATTCAATAGCATGTAAGAAGACGATTCAATGTGGTCCTTGTCATGTTATTGAATAAGGAATGTTTCACATAGTTCGAAATAACTAGTGACGCGGTAAGAACATACTATTCATTTTTTCAATTTTAGATACAGCCTTACTAGCAACACCTACGAATAGTAAAGTGGATTTAGAACACGTTCGTTTCATTTTAACTTATGCTAGTGCTTAGAGGTAAAGTGATTCAAGTTGTAAATTTATTTGAATTTTAGTTTGTTTGCGTTTTGAATCTTTATACATAATTATATATTAATAATATTTGTTAAAATATCTAGGCAGCGAGATATTTTAGGCAATATAAATATCGTGAATCAAATAAGTCCAATAAAACTATTTCTGGCCTGTCAGCTCAGTTAGTTGTAACTCTACCTTCTGCGCAGTAGGTTGAGGGTTCGATTCCCTCCCAGTATAAACATTTATGTAATGAACACAGGTGTTTTTCTGGGTGTTCAAAAATATAAAATATAATATGTGTCTAAAAATATATATGTATTCTATCAGTCATCTAGTCACAATAACACAATCTATGCTTAGTTTGGGGCTAGATGGTGTTATGTGCAATGTCCTCTAATATTTATTTATTTCATTTATTGCCAAAATTATAAAAATATATACTTTGTTTTATTAAGCCCAATGACGACTACATCGCAGCAGACGGCAAACCATGTGGTGGAACAAGCTCACCAGGGAGAGGGATGAATGAAGGGAGGCCTTAGCTCAGCAGGGGACATCGTGTGCTCATAATGTAATATATATATAAGCCTGATGTTTTTGTTATTTTAACATAAATGTGAAATATATGGCTAAAAGACAAAAACCGTATCAGGTGCCACTTACTATAAATTAAAATGTGCTCTAACGCTATTGAAATAATAATTAAAGTCCCAACATCATCAAAGTAGAATGCGATTATGAAAGTAGGCTAACTGGCACTAGTGTTTGGCACAGTTGACACTTGGCAAGCGAAGGGTATGTTCATCTAGAAAAGAATAACTGTTCCGTATATTGCGGAAGTCATTTTGAACAACATATTATTATGTTTACGTTTGCTTTATGCCAGAGAACGCTGGTTTATGATAGCTGTTTTATTATTTGTGAAATTGAGATAATAAATTTACGGTTAAGATTAAAGATCTATTCTGAGATAGCAACACTGTTGATAATTTGTCTCAGTTTTATTTACTTTTATTTATTTATTCTAATAAGAACGTAAATTTGAGTAAATATTTAATCTAATCTCTTACCTAAATATATCAAAATATACTCATCATTGGCCTTCGTTCAGCTGATGAAGATGATTAAGGTGGCGTCACTAAAGTTACAGAGCAGTTAATTGTAATTGAAAACTTTCGTTCATGGATCTGTTCCAGCAAGCTGAGGTGGGTGAAGTTTCCTCTCCACTGACGTCATTCTGGGATTCTGTTTGATAGCGCAGGCCTTCCCAGGTGCCAATACTAACCTTGCCGACAGGACCCGCAGGAAAGACGAATCAGTACATGCAGTGTCAGCTCGGCGCCGAACCGGGCTTGTTGTTAGTTTTCCTTCTCTATTGCCAGCTCTTCTCTTAATCAGAAGGGGGACTAACCCCCAATAACTTGAAAACTGTTGCTGTCGTCTCCATCATCAGTCAACAAGCAGGACTCATCTGGCATCAGTTCCACGTAGAAACCCTCACCCGAAATGTTATATAGTTCATCGAAAATTACCACCCCGATTTACTACTATTTCGATAATTAAAGCTCTGATGGAGCTGATACAAATTTACTGTAGGAGAAGGTTTTTAAATCCATTTGTCCACAACTCCACATTGTCATGTTCGATACAACATTATGAAAACTAATTCTTTTCCACGTCATCCATGTCAAATACGCCAGTTGACAAAAAAAAACAAATTAAAAACGCCTAGTATCTTAAACAATAAAAACTGAAAAGGCCCAAAAGCATATTTAGATCTTATCACAATCACAATAAAAGTCATTTCAGCTGGTAAAACAATCCAAAACGATGTTTTCTGTTCGCCAAACAAACTTCATTATACTACGATTAAAAGAGATAAATTGCCGAATTTAACCTACATCCACCGTACTCATAAAGGACCCTGAAATGTTCTATATGGAGTAAAGGGACAAATTTATGTTACGGGGGCACAAAAACCAACCGCTACGAGTCCGTCGTCCAATGGAGACATACTTGCGGCACATGGAGTTTGACATCGGAGCAAATAAGGTTTATTTATTAGTAAAGTTGGAAGGCAACAGTAAATCAGCGACGTCCAGAGACAACTAATATTATAGTTGTGAATAGGGACAGTGACAGGGGCATGATAATATTTGTGTTCAATGTTTGATACTAATATGACGAATACGAGTTGATAAAGACTAACGGACTGTGAGAATAGAATTGATGTTTTTGTAGGCATAGGCTTTGTTGTTTTTCGTGATAAATATCTTCTATAATATAAAAATGAATCGCTGAATGTGTTGCTAAGCACAAATCTCGAGAGCAGCTAAACCGATTTCGCTAATTCTTTACTTCACTAGGAAATTTTTAGAATATTCCTAGAAGTACGAGGATGGTTCTTACGGAGAGAAAATTTAAAAAAAAATGCCTGAAAAGGTCTAAAAACAACGCTTTTCTATACTCCCAAACAATCGATTCGTAATAATACTTAAAAGTCAATTTGAACTTTAATACCATACCATAATGTTTAAGTGTTAGAGAGGTTCCGGGAAGGCAAAACAATTGAGTGACGTTAGTATCGTATAAATATTAATGTCAATATGTCAATATTTATACGATGGCAACATTAATAATAATAATAATAATAATACCGGACATTTCACACAGCATCATCCAATGTAAGCAGAGCTTGTGTTATGGGTACCACATGGCTGATATACTACTTATAAAGGTACTTTTTTTGTAAATACATACATATTATACATAGAAACACCCAGACCCGAGACAAATACTTGCAGATCATACAAACATTTGTCCTGTAGCGGAAATCGAACCCGCAACCTTTTGCGTCTCAGCCGGACCTAAGCCCACTGCGCCACAGAAGTCGTCAATCATTACTCAAAATCAAATAGTCTATGGTAAAATGTAAATTGTCTGTGGTAAATGTCACTTGAAATGTAAACGTCTCTATACTGTGCATCTATATTTTTACTAAACAAAGTCGCTTCCCGCTGTCTGTCTGTCCCTATGTATGCTTAGATCTTCAAAACTACGCAACGGATTTTTATGCGGTTTTTTTAATAGATAGAGTGATTCAAGAGGAAGGTTTATATATATAACTCGCTGACTCGGCAAACTTCGTACCGCCTCAATAAATCTAACTATAACTAAAGATTATAATATTGTATTTTTGTTCTTAATTTAGAGTTATATCATATATATTTTAATACGTTTGGTTTTTCATGTTAATTCAACTCTATGGTATATGTATATTGAAATAGAATTTCAAGAACAAAATCGATTTGTTGAATTATTTTCTACCTACTTTTGAAACTACTATGATTTTGAACACAGAATAAAATAACGAGAACGAGATAAAGATCAGATCTCGTGATCATGGCGCCGAAATATCGGGATGCAGTAAAACACACGTATTATTATTGTAAATACCAAGTTTTGAGTGAAAATATAATTTTGAAACAAACGGAATATTTAGCATGATAAATGCTTTGCATGCGCCATGATTACGGGAAAAACATTCGCATTCTATGTTTGTATTACTAAAAAGCAACCTTTAATGAACGCAATGATTCGTTTCACACCGGCCAAGCCTTGCAGCAATATTTAAAATTTCATAAAATAAAACGACATTCAAAACAGTCATTGTTTTGAGCTATTAAAAACGCAGTAAATTCTATAAATGGCCCATCAGTTACGATAACTGATCGATACTGAATTTTAACCTCTGAGCTCCCGCTGCGTAACTTTACATAGAAATGATTGTATTGCGTTTAGAATGAAGTTTGTCACTTTGAATTACTATTAGTTGGTAATACGTAGATGTAATAGTAAAGTATCCAATGGTTGTTGTTTATTAGCTGGGCTACTATTTTTGTTGTAAAGATACCTTATCCGCCTACATAACAAAAGAACGAAGCGTTTGTGGCATAACTTGCTTGTGCTGGATTTCTGTAATGTTACAAACCTCCGTTAGTTAAACCCGTCAGTTAGAGTCTCAAATTTAAAGTCAAAGTCAAAAGATACTTTATTCAATACAATCACAAGGATCACTTTCAACGTCTTACATACTAGGTGAATTGAGGTGCCAATTCATCGTAAAACAAGCCCGAGAAGAACGGGAAAGAAACTCGTTTTGGTCCTTTTACATGATCCATATTATAACTAACTTAAGTACGAAATACTAATACAAGAGAGTTTTTAAATTTCTAGTGTGTCGGTTAACTGTCTGACGGCAGAGCGACATGAGGCAATGCATTTTTATCAATAATATAGTCATTTATATAATAATAAGCTTTCTTCAAAAGACTACCTTTTATGTATGCTTTAGTGAGTCAAGTGAGTCGTACCTGAGAGGTTACCTTACCTCACTTAACTTTTTTAGCATCGTGGTTCTTTTACCATCGGTTACTATTACTAGTTCAGTTATATCGTCAGAAACTATGAATGCCTCCTGATATATAAAAAATACGATCTCCATAGAGACCTCAGAATAGAGTTCGTCGATAAGGTAACCCAAAAGTATGCAGAAGCTCACGAACAGCAGCTTCATCATCATATGATCGTCGAAGCAATCCAGCTCCTCGACAACACGGACATTGTAAGAAGACTCAAACGGAAAATAAAACATGTGTGCAGTTCACACGTGGTAGAAGTGAAACCTTCAAAAAACAAACGTATAATATGTAACACGTATACAAAATACCACGGTTGTTGTGATGCCTTTTCTCGTTTTGTACTACGCATGCGCGTAATAATAAACACGTATAATGCTTCCTATCTCATTTTTTCCCACGTTAAATTTTATGAATTTATGTGTCCGTCTCTTTTTACTGTCGCTTTTTCGTTTCATCGACTTTCAAATCACAACGATGCTAAAGAAGTTTTTACTTCGAAAATCATAAGAGTTAGTGTATTTTAACAATAGTAATTTGATACGTAACTACCAAGTGCTATTGGACACATTCTTAGGTATAATCCTATATGCCCTAACAGGGTTGATGTTTGAGACTAAAACAATGTATCACCATCTTACTGTAACAACATAAGTGCAATAAATATTTCTATTTCTATTTCTAATTTATTTTATAAAAGTTGTAGGTCAAAGCAAAATTACTCATAAGTTTATTTGGCTAGATTGTTATATAATTGAGCGTATAAAGCGTATAGTGCACTATAATAACAAAATAAATAATAGTTTAAAACTAAAAAACACGCTTTATATAGAAAACCAAACTAAAAAATAGAAAATAAATTTTAATAAATGTAAGTAAGAAAAAAATGCTTAATATAAAAAAAAGCGTGGGGTGCTTTTTAAGATATTGTCGAAATGATAATCCTTCTTCTCATGTGTCAATGAAATATTTACAATTATTGACACCATGCACCCCACGCTTTTTTTTAAATAAAACATTTTTTTTCTTACTTACATTAATTAAAATTTATATTCAATTTTTTAGTTTGGTTTTCTATATAAAGCTTATTTTTTAATTTTTTTTAACTATTATTTATTTTCAATTTTTTTAGTTTTAGGATAATCGGATATCCTAATTTTTTTTTTTTTTTTCTATTTATTGCATTGTCATCGGTCTTTGACAGGTGTGCAAAATTTGAATGAAATCTGGCCGTTTAACGTGGGTCAAAATCGCGTCCTAAGGAGTCGGTTACAAACATACAAACATACATACAAGTGAAGCTAATATAGAGCGTATAATAAAAAAGAAACTATGCAACCACCAATATTACTGTTAATATGCGACATAAATTACCGTAAAGGCCGTTTTTATTTAGCTTCAAGGGACTGCAGACCTTAGTGTGTAAGAATAATTTCAGCTTGATACCTCCACCCGTTCCTGAAATAAGGGGACATACAGACATACAAACAAACGGACAACCATGTGACAATGTTTCAATTTTTCCTTTTGAGGTACCTTTCCCTATAAAATTGATGCTACAAACCTTCGATTATGGAAGTCTGGTGTTAACTGTAGGGCGATTATGGAACTCTAATTACAATCAATGTCTATCAGTTTTCAAACGAATGATTGAAATTACGTCGAAATTTGATAGACATTGATTGTAATTAGAGTTCCATAATCGCCCTACTGAACATTGATACGAACACCTTGCATTTACTGTGAATTGGTATTACGGAAATTTGATGTTGATTGTAAGACTTGCTGTCATATGAATAGAAACTGAGTGTACGTAATACTAATCCATGAAATAACGCCTATTACTAATCGAATCTGATAGACACTGTATCAAGTGTTCCATAGTCGCCATACAGATGTATTTATCATCATTGCGGAGCATTTACTCGTAAAACAGTAAAACATATTACTTTTATAGAGAAACATAAATTCATCTTCTCCTTAACCAGTTAAAACAACATCATTCTATTAAATAATTTATTTAATCTTGTGAGAACAATAGCTTTGTAACTTGCTGCACTTGTCTGGTCCAATTACATTTAACTAGAAACAACCATTTGTATCAATTACGACCAGCGTTTAATTTAGGTAAATACCAATTTTATGGGCTCGAGGATTACTGTGGTTAAAAGGTTCCAAAGGGTTCTCGGCCTTAAGAAAACTTTAACTCTTGATGAGTGTATATTAATTTGGGTAGACAAAAGGTGACTGTTTATTTTTATAAATATTTAGCAATGTCTGGACGTTGTTTTTAGAAACACACACATTAGAAGTTATTAGGGATAATAAAGAAAGGTTGAAGTGGATATCTTATTACAACTGAATCTAAACGCAAAATAAATCTGATCATGGGAACAATACAATTATTATAACATTTTTTTTATTGTATTTGTTATGTAATCACTTAATTAATCGGTTTATAATTTTATCTGTGTTTTTATTACTTTTATTCTGTATTGTTACAATAACTGTAAATACTTATCATTAGTGGAGTTGGTTATTAAAATTGTCTTAAATAAATTAATTTATACTGAAACATTTTAAAAACCCCGTGTTCCGTGAATGTCATAAATAAGTTGGTTAAGCACATGTGACATGTAGCTTTTGTAGAACATTAACTTCGTTTGTCATTTCATAAAGTAACTTATAACGATTCTTAATTAATATTTTTTTTCTCTTGTATTTAATGAATAAATTGTGACATATTTAGTCACAATTTGGACACAAGTATGGACAATTAAATAAAAAGTGTATTATAGCGCAATGTGATTTGAACGACGAGGAATCCCGAGAAAGTTCTAGACGACCTTTCCGCGGTAACGTTTAGAATAGACAAGTGAAGATCGACCACGACATTATTATCAAACAATCACTTGACACTGGCAAAATTGACAGTAAAGATGAAAATGACTAGTTGTCAGGTCCCTACGAATTCAACAATAATCGGTTTTCTTTTATTTTTAGAACATAGATAATGTAAATACATACATATAATTATACGTAGAAACAACCAGACCAACCCAAAACTAAGGATTCCTTGTTAGACTTCGGAACCCTATGAATGCTTTTTTTAATTTGGACCTTCAAAGCTGTTTATATCTGACATCAGAACATCATACTTAATGACGATGCAGTATCTATGTCTCATCCAAAGAATATATTACCTTTTAAACCGGGTCCACCCTATATTATTAACAATAACATCGATCGTATATCAATGGAGTTTCGCCCACCTCATCAACATAAGTACACAAAGGTAAGGAATGTTACATTACCATATCGATAGCATAGAGATTCTGTAGCATTGTCGCTGCGAGCCATCGATGACTGCGGATGATACCGATCACTGAGAAAAAGGTCGCTCGACCCTCGGAACTGAACCAGTTTATATCGACAACCGCAAATCTAAACTGAGCTCTATATCTTACGGTGTAAGGGCTGTTCCGTTTTCTATTGGAAGAAAATGAGAAATTCTTTTATCTTATTCTATTTCAAATTGATGGTGACTCATTCTATCTTTTTTATGCAAGAACTACTGCTATGCTGTCTGTTATCCTTGATCGCATTCAATTCCAATGTTAATTCATCATAAAGTATAAACCGAAGCCAGTCAATCTTTCAAATAGTTAAATTAGTGTTATTCATAAATAATTTTCAAGTCAAGCAGTTTTTGGCCTCCATGGTGAAGGCTTTTGAGCGGACAATTACTTCGTCATAACTAGAGTTGGTCACTCATTTAGTGGCGTCAAATTGGACATTATAAGTAAAGTAAGCTTAAACGCTTGCTTAGTGGTGAATTCTTTTTAAAATAAATACCAATAGCCTAATTTTTTTATTTTCACTTTGTGTTGCGTATTTTCTTTGTTTTTCTTTAAGTCGTCTACTTTTACTGTTCATTTGTTATCCTATTTAAGTAAATATCTGCGGAAACTTTTAATTGGCCCTCAGCACACATGCGCTGGTTCTTAAGACCAAGCTGTAAGTTGTCCTAAAATTATGAAAATAAATGATATCTGATATATAATTAAAAAAAATTAAATGAATTTTCTAACAGTAACAAACTCTACAATTTGTTCCAATTGTTTGGTTTACCTTGATTGATCCTCTCTTCATAGCGCTATTACAAAGAAATACATTCATGTTCAAACGTCAGTAACATAATTTTATCAGTAATATCAGCAATACTGTTTGCAAAATGCACCGACTAAATCTTTGAAGCGCTGATATTTCCAAGAAAAACACTTGAGGTCGTAAACACTCTTGCATTTTCTATAGTTACCTTGGACCCTGTTACTAAATAATAGACACCTCTCGTATTATTGTACATCTCTACGTTAAGTTTCGTTATTGTATCACAATATATACTCGTATGTACAGAATAATATACAATAATATAAAATACACGTTTAACAGTTGAGCTAGTACCTAAGGACCGCTTAAAACGATCTATAGATAGCTCAACTGATCCAATTCCCAATACACTGGCTGCAATGCCACGATTAATGGCAATGTTAATACGCTGAGAGACAGATAGGCCACTCTTGGGTCACGCAATGTATCTACCAGACAGACGCCGTGACATAATTTTGAAAACGCGGTTTTCTCCTGTTCCCCACGGACCCAGGGTCTCGAAACTAAAAGTCTCGAATATGTAGGCCTTCTCCAAACCGGCATATTTGCGCTTTTGAGGTACTTGGTACATTTAGCCGCCGCACCAGCTCTAACGGAAGTCCCCGACAGATGGGATGCGGCCAGGGTGTCTACGCAAGTAGCATCCCACACTAATAGCCTACCCATCTCCTAAAGGGACATGAGGCCATGAGGCCTCTTATTATCAAGTAACGAAGAGTTTTGTAAAAGTTTCTGATATTGCGATGAACTAGCCAAATAAAAGCGAGATTGTGGTACCGAAACCAAATTTTTATAAACAAATTTACTAAAACACGTTATTTAAAATACAGTTGCATGTTTAAACGTTCCTAACTGTAAAAATAATTGGTTTTGTGTTTTCAAATTATACAATGGTAATGTCACACACAACAGCCAGTAAGTCTTAACCTACCAATAAGATTTTGCATACAAAAACTAATACATTCATGCATAAGCAATACGACAAAGGAATTATGACCACGTGGGACTACGTGAACACATTGACGCCCACACCATGAGGTTATGTTTATAAAAGATGTGGACGGAAAAACGGAATATATGTTGCTGCAATATTTTATTATGTAAAAAACTATAGATAAAATTGTTTAAAAATTGTCTATTGTTTAAATTAATGTACCATAGATTGCCTGTCTGTTATATATTCAAGAACTGTAGAAAATAAAATGCGTTTGAACGTTGAGGCAAGTGATTTATTTTAATATATTAGAATTTTTAGACGCGACACAAAACGTTGGTTTTTGACAGCTCAAACAGGAAGAAGGAAAAATTGTTGGTATAACACAAAATATAAATGAACTGTATAGTGTTGCCAGCATAATATGTGTGTAAATTTACTTCTATAAAAACTATAAACTATATGTTTAGATATTGGTCTAAACATAATTGGGGCCGGCTTTTGCTTACTCTACAGTAGTTGACAGAGTCGTTTCACAGACCTTCTAAACACTTTGTTTTTCATCAATACATCCGCTGCTCTTACTCTACCATCTCTACCAGGGTAAGTTTTTACAATACGGACCATGTTATACTCTAATGGAGCAGTATTAAAATCCTTGACAATAACCAAGTTACCTTTTTAAGGTTTGGTAGAGGATATATCCACTTGGGACGGCTTTGAAGCTTTTAATTTAGTGCAAAGGTTCCAAAATTTTAAGCGATTAATTGAAACATCTGTGAGATTAACTTGAGAATAGCTAGCCAAAGCAGTTCCAATTAGAAAGTGAGCTGGAGTTAAATAACTACAATCACTTGGATATGCTGAGAGTAGAGGCCTAGAGTTTAAAATACTTTCGATTTGTACAATGACTGTATTGAGCTCTTCATACGTTAAACATAGGGTTCCTACTACTCTCTTTAAATGGTGTTTCACACTTTTGACACCTGCTTCCCACAATCCCCCAAATTCAGGTAACTGGGTATAAATTTAAATGTTATATAATTTTGCATACAAAACCCATTAACAGTATCCCTGTGAATTTTGGAAGTCTGTAGGTCATACAATTTTCTCATTTCATTAGACGCTCCTTTAAAAGTTATCACAAAATATGTTTGTGGGCATGCCACGCCTCGAGATGAAGCATTTGAGACATGCTAAAAAGGCTTCAGTTGTTAAGTCCGATACGAGCTCTACATGAATTGGTTTTATAGAAAAATAAACAAAAAGCGCGATGTAACATTTCTTAACGATAGGCTTTCCAATCCTAGCAACCTTCGTGTCGAAGGGTCCGCAGAAGTCAACGCCGACATGCTGAAATGGCCTGGACGCTGTAACTCTTTCTTGCGGGAAGCTTAAGCTCATCAACTGCTTAGCAGCCTTAGCTTTTATTCGAAAACACTTGACGCATTTACGTACCACTTTCTTGACCTCTCGAATGCCACTGACTATAGAGTACCTTTGGGAAAGAGAGCTCAAAACTAACCTGGGACCTGCGTGCAACAGTCGCAAGTGTTCTCTCTCTATTATAAGATTTGTTATGTGAGAGTTCTTTGACAGGATTATGGGATGTTTTTTATCAAATGACATCTCTTTAGCATTATGGAGCCCACCTCCTACTCGAAGAACACCTATATTATCAAGGAAAGGAAAAATACTACCTATCCTATCCTGTTTTTATAAACTTTCCAGCAGAAAGTGACTCTACCTCTCTAGCAAAATATTGCATCTGAGTGCAACGCACGATGACTGACATAGAGTCTCGTAGCTCCTGTGGATTTAGGTTACTGTCCGTTATTTTATTTTTCTTTTTCGAACTGTTATTAAAGAACCTATAGATAAATCCTATCACTTTCTGTAATTTGTATATATTAGAAACCTTTTCAAATAATTTTGTTGAGAATGATGACTCTACCTGTGTAATATTGCACGGTATTTTTTATTCATCATATTCTTCAATATCCGTGGGCAAATCAGATAATTTTAAGTTTTCTAAGTTTGTATGTGTGTACTTTTTATCTAACAAGTAGGTTGGCCCATGCCACCATAGCTCACTTTGCTGCAACTTGTATGGCAAAACTCCCCTTGACAATAAATCAGCAGGATTGTCACTGGTCCTAACAAAACCCCACTGTGAGTGAGTAGTAAGCTCTATAATTTGTTTAACTATATTATTGGCAAAAACATTTGACTTTACATTGCCTGACTTGATCCAAGCTAGCACTATCTGTGAGTCACTATATAAAAATGTCTCTACTCGGGGGAATTTATCCATCAGGACTCTGCTGACTCTATGTACAGTTGGGACTAAAGAAGAGCACCATTAAGCTCAAGCTGGGGAATCGTAAGCTTTTTACTAAATGGAGCAACACGGGACTTCGAACAGAGTAGTTCAGTTTGTACTGAACCATCATTATTTAGACTTATTACATATAGTCAGCAAGCAAATGCTTTCATGGATGCATCAGAATATACAGTTGCTAACTCTACAGCAGATATGATTTTACTGCTTACACACCTATTTACCTTAATTTTGCCCATAAATTTTAGCTGATTGAAAATTCATCCAGTATATAAACTGGTCATTGGGTACTATAGCGTCCCATCCTGTCTGCAAAGACCATAGTTTTTGCATGAATATTTTGGCTACCACTACTATTGGGCCTACTACTATTAAGCCTAAAGGATCAAATATTTTCCCTATAAAACTCAGTATTTTTCTTTTTGTATTTAATAGGTACATAATACTCCTCATCAAATTTGGGGTTTGAAAATGTAAATGTATCTGAAGTTATATCATACCTTAAACCTAGAGTCTTGACTAAATTATCCCCACTCATGTCTACATTTTCAAATTGCTTTTGCTCATCTGGTATATCATCTAAAACCTGTAATGAATTTGAACACCATTTGTGTAGAGAAAAACCACCTAACTTGAGGAGCTCTACCAATTGAATTTTCAGCTCATGAAGTTGCTCTACATCATCAGATCCAGCCAAAATATCATCAACGTACGTATTTTTACTCATTGTATGAGCAGCTAGTGGGAATTCACTTTTATAACGATGAGCTAATTCAAGTAGACATCGAGTGGTCAAGAATGTAGAAGCCATTAGTCCATATGAAACAGTCTGAAGCTCTAAACATCTGATAGGCTTCCTGGAATCGTATCGCCACAGAATATTTTGAAGGCAAGTGTGGTGGCTATTGATAAAGACATTGCGAAATGCTTTCTGAATATCACAAATTATCACATATATGTAGGTCCTGAACAATATTAAAATATCAATAAGCTCACTCTGTACCACGGGGCCATTCAGCATGACGTCATTGAGGGACACCTGTTTGCGGGACTTCATACTCCCGTCAAACACAAAACGAAGCCGGGTTGTATGTTTGTATATTTGTACCGACTTTATTTTATTGTAATTGTAACCGACTCCTTAGGACGTGATTTTGACCCACTTTAAACGGCCAGATTTCATTCAAATTTTGCACACCTGTAAAAACCGATGACAATGCAATTACTCAAAAAAAAACTCATAATAATAATATCCGATTAGCGATTAGCTAAAAAGTAGAAAATAAATAATAGTTTTAAAAAACTAAAAAACACGTTTTATATAGAAAACCAAACTAAAAAATAGAAAATAAATTTTAATAAATAATAATAAATTTTATTTACAAAAAAGCGTGGGGTGCTTTTTAAGATATTATAGAAATGATAATCCTTCTTCTCATATCTGTCAATGAAATATGCCGACACCATGCACCCCACGCTTTTATTTAAATAAAACATTTTTTTCTTACTTACATTTATTAAAGTTTATTTTAAATTTTTTAGTATGGTTTTCTATATAGAGCGTATTTTTTAGTCTTATTAACCTATTATTTTGTATGGCAAAATTGGATACAATTTCAACAGTATTACTTACTCCATTACATATTTTTTTCAGGAATGTTGCCATCAACTACATACCCAAATAGGGTATTTTGTAACACCGGACCATTTTGAATCTTTATACAGTCATTTAATAAAACATTAAAATAAATGTCTGCACCTAGTAATAACGAAATTTCAGCAGGGTAATTGAATTCATCATCTGAAAGTTTTAAATTTTTTGGTAAATTCCACCCGGATATATTTACAAATTGTTGGGGCAACTTTGTAGTTATTTTGTCTACAACATGACATTTTAAGTTAAATTTTAAATTATTATTGTTGCATGGAAGCACACTTATATTCAACTTACACTTATATACAAGTTTGTTAATTGGTGTTGGTTTATTACCTATACCTATAATACTATGGTGTTGATTTATAGCAACCAACCCAAGTTTGTTTACAAGGTTTGTTCTAACAAAAGATGCCTGGCTGCCAGTGTCAAGCAATGCTCGGACAACAATTTTTTCATTA
The DNA here is from genome assembly GCA_948098915.1 of Lampropteryx suffumata. Lineage (NCBI taxonomy): Eukaryota > Metazoa > Arthropoda > Insecta > Lepidoptera > Geometridae > Lampropteryx > Lampropteryx suffumata. The sequence goes on along the minus strand of OX402557.1, from coordinate 12,487,535 downwards.
TGTTTATTTAGCAAATTCACCTTTACAGTTGGTAGCAAGATGTTATTTGACGACCTTTATTTGACGACCTCTGTAGCGCAGTGGGCTTAGGTCCGCCTGAGACGCAGAAGGTCGCGGGTTCGATTCCCGCCGCGGGACAAATGTTTGTATGATCTGCAAGTATTTGTCTCGGGTCTGGGTGTTTCTATGTATAATATGTATGTATTTACAAAAAAAAAGTATAATAAGGTAGTATGTCAGTCATGTTGGTACCCATAACACAAGCTCTGCTTACTTTGGGGCCGGATGATGCTGTGTGAAATATCCGGGATTATTTATTTATATTTATTATTTACTTATTTATTGGAAACAGGGTTTGACAACGAAGTAACAGCAGGCTCACTGTGTACTTCTTCATGTAATAATGTGTTGTGCCCTTGTTTACATATTTTACATTTAAAAGTTAGCTTTCATTTTCCGCTGTGGTTTTTAAAACATATGATACTGATACACAAATCATAGTCCCGCACAAATGGTTGGCGGTCCTGTAATGCTGCCGTTTTGAACACCGGACAGCTGAAAAGAGGATGGTCACTTTTGTTACATTTTGCACATAGTTTTTTAACTTGTGAGGCAACATTGGTTACCATTAATGGTGTAGATTTATAGAATCTACCTGTACCTTCATAGCAAGTACACTTTGGGGGCAAACTATCTTCTAACGCTATAGCGCGTTTTTTAAGAAAACTCAATAAATCTGCCATGGAAGGCATTTTATCTAAGTTCCTATCTAATTAGTAAGCCCTATTAGTGATTTGATCTAATTTTCTGGATAGAATGGAAATCAGCAACATGTCCCATGTATAAATGGGTTCTTCAAGATTTTTCAATGCGTGCAACTGTTGCTGCACTTCTGACACAAAAGACCTTATAGAGGCTGCAGTGGCTTTTTTCATTGTACGTAAATCTAATATATTACTGATGTGATTTCCAATCAATCGCACTTTGTTATCAAACCACCTTTTCAATAAATTTAATGCTTCGCAGCTAATGACAAAGGTCAAAGTACAACTTGATTAATAAACTACTATAACAAAAATAGATATTACTGGTGTCACATAATATAACATAGTTTTTAGTTTTAATAATGTAATATAAAATTGTGCACGTGGTCTCCCTGCTGACTAACAGAAGAGGTAGCAACAGAGAAGAAAAACATGAAATAAAACCCGACACGGTGCCAGCCGTTATGCTCCTCCAACTGAACCGACACCGCATGTACTGACTCGTCTACGTCGTTAGTGTAGGTACATGGAAAAAAATGCGCTATCAAACGGAATCCCAGGCAGAGTGGCGTCAGTGGAGAAGAAACTTCACCCACCTCAGCTTGCTGGAGTGGATCCATGAACGAATGTTTTCAATTGAAAATAACTGCTCTGGAACTTGACTGACGCCACCTAAACCATCTTCAACAGATGATTTACGGCCAATGATGATGATAATGGCTTCTACACTGTAGGTTACTTACTGGTTTGATTCTCTCTTAAGTAAAATATTTGTGTGATAATAATGATGTTTGTTCTAATGTTATAACTTATAAGTATCTATTTAGAAATATAGAAGTATTTTATCAGTCCTATCCCATGACTAGATACTGGGGCTAGATAGTGAATGAATAAAAATTTACCATCAATGTTATAGGTATAGGTTTTTAATAAGTAGCTTGACATTAAGCCAAACCCATCCTTAAAGTTGAGTTCTGCAAATCTCATGTCATACAAACGTGATACGTTACGTAAGAGGTGACTTTGTATTCAGTGAGCATCAGCAAAATTCAGGGAACAGACTATCAAGTACCCTAAGTACCTAATGTCAGCCAATAACCGTTATCGTCTAGCTAAAGTGCTTGCCTTTACGAAATGCCGGCAATTACCTAAGACGCGGAGCAGTTTATTGCTGTAAAGCTAGGAATATATATGTAAGAATTTGATACTATGTTCAAACCAAAACGACTGTTTTCCACTCCTACGATTGCTATATAAATATTTAACCCAATAGAACCAAACATCATGAAATTCCTGGATCGAGCTTTTACGATTATTTGACCCAGTTGAATAAAGTTACCAAAATAATTGACCCAATTACACCAAATTACCAAAATATTTATCACTTACGTTGAATCCACAAAATTATGATTTGATTTATTACCATCAAACAAAATTAAACGGGACGTCCTCCATTTCTTTCTTCATTATAAATCAAAGCTGAGGAAACATCTGTTTTGTGTTAGCGGTCGTAATAAACAGTTACACAATAACCAAGATAACATACTATTTTTTCGAGTTTCAAATAAATACAGAAATGTATATAATTTCGTTTTCAAAACTAAAAAGACAACCGACTTCATGTATTTACACATGGTAGTTACTGTAAAACGTTGTGGAGTTCCCTTGACTGTCCTTCGTCTTCATCATCAGAGCCCTAATGATAGTCACAACCCATCTAGGTGTAAAGTTTTGATCAATACAAGTTAATCAAGCCCAATCACCAGGTAATCGCTGTAAATCGTTGAGGAGTTCCCTTGACTGTCTTTCAGCTCCATTATCAGATTGACTCCAGACCTTCATTAAATAGTAGTGCTTTAAAATACTTAATGAAAAAAATGTACAAACGCACTAGTCGCACTGCGATTTTCATAGGTTCCCCTCGATTTCTCTAGGATGCCATCATCAGATCCTGGTTTCCTTATCATGGTACCACCCTTGGGATATCTCCTTTTCAACAAAAAAAGAATCATCAAAATCGGTTCAAAAACGACGAAGTTATCCGCGAACACACATAAAAAAAATATATACGGTCGAATTGAGTAACCTCCTTTTTTTTTAAATCAGTTAAAAATATACTATGATATTCACAAAATGGAATGGTTAAAAATCGGGTTTGAAATATTAAATATATGAGCAACAATTGAGCTCTCTATGGACCAATAATAACGATCACTTCTTGGATTAGCTTAGAATAGGTTGGTTAATATATATTTTGTATATCACTTTCACTACACTTATCACTTTCAAAACATTCGTGAGTTGAACTATACATTTTAATAAACACGGGCTTTACTCACGTATTACTTTGTCGATGAAGGCATCGACACTGTTTCGATGCATCTAGAGAATCTTCATCAGGGTAAGTTTTTATGCGCGGTCCACTCGTTGCCGCTCGGGTTGAGCTCGAGCCGTCGTCGCCAGTTTTTCGGTAATTTTCAAAAAGTTGATGTCAAGTTTTACTTTGGACAATTTTGTAACTATGGTAACATACAAAACCGGTTTAGAAATCAGTATGTCGGTATGTCCTTATAAGTCCAAAAAATGTCCTTCCTTATCAAGTTTTTTACTAATAGCTTCCTTCCTGAAAATGGGTCGCATCGAATTAATTCAAATTAGTTTTTATCGTGGGCTACATCGCATAATATCGTTACGCTTTGAATAATTTATTACGAATAATGAATAAAAGGTGTGGTCTTGGACTCCACCTGTTGTACAAATAGTTACGCCCATAATTTGAATTAAGTATCTACCTATTATTTTATGGTCAAGTTACCTTAGACTTTGTTTATGGCTAAACGTTTTATCGAATTTAAACCAACTGCCAAATCCATGTCTTAACTAGGTAAATATTTTAATAATATATGTGTCTCCCAAATATGTATCGTCTTTAAAACGAGTTGGCTACTTCTCATAATCTACATGTCTTTAATAACTGTGTCAGTTAGTTTAAGCGGTGCGCTTATAAAGCCTACTCGATACTAATAATGTATAATTTCGATAGTTGGTTCTTAGTTTATTTAATAAATAAATAAAAATAATATGCCTTGCAAGTAGGTAACTCTGGCGACAGAGTTAAAAAGCCTTGCGAAGACATACTAAAATATATTTATATTTTGTATCTTATTTAATTATAATTGATAGACAACCTCTGTGGCGCAGTGATCCAAGGCCCGGTTGAGACGCATAAGGTTTATATTACAATTGTTTATTTTATCTGCTTGTACTTGTCCGGGTGTTTTTTTTATGTATAATATGTATGTATTTACAAATGAAAAAAATATATGTTAGTAGTATATCAATCATGTGGTTCCCATAACACAAGTTCTGCTTACTTTGGGGCTAGATGATGATGTGTGAAACTACCGGCATTATTATTATTATTGACAACCGCAGAAGGTTGCGGGTTCGATTCCAGCCGCGAGACAAATGTTTTTATGATCTGCAAGTATTTGTCTCGGGTTTGGGTGTTTCTTTGTATGATATGTGTGTATTTACAAAAAAATAAGTATTTATGTAGTTTATCAGTCATTTGGTACCCATAACACAAGCTCTGCTTACTTTAGGGCCAGATGCTGTATAAATGTCCAGCATTATTTATTTATTTATATAATGAGATGTAATCTGTATAAATCTATTGATTTCTCAGATTGATGGGTGACTTTACAGCAAAACAACTGCTTAGATATGCATAAGGTATTTTATAACCTAAGTATACTCTTACAATCACTTCAAAACCTTGTTTTTGGAATGCATACACGCTGTTTTACTATCAATGCTTGTAATTACTGTAATTTGAATGCTAAATATCTATTACACGAGAAAAACACCTTCGTATTGGTATCCAAGGTTTCGTCATGTGCCACGTAGAATACGAATTGGAAATTATGTTTTTAAATCGATATAAAAGTATTCAAAACCAATAAAACCTCTTGTATGGTTCAAGTAAACACATCTGGTGAGCATCGAGCAACAATTTAAAACAATTATGTCTAAAATTGGTCACAGTATGGGTGGTAATTGGAGTTTTTTATTTATTTACTTAAGTAAATTTTTGTGTAGGTTGAATAATTTTGTGTAATTTGCTTGTAAGTGAAAGCCGACACTGGCCATGAAAATATAAAATCACTGCTTTTTTTAAAAATACGTTAGGTAATGTAGGTATATAAAACCGTATCAACGATAAATAGAACAAACTTACTTACGTTTTGTGCTAAGTAAATGTTAAATTTAGTTAGACCAAGAACCACAAAACTGATTATTTTACGTAACATCAGCATTTCAATTAATAATTTGTACTTATGTATTTAGAAAAAACCCCTTAACAGTCGATTGTGACATAAGTTGTATATCAGTCATATGATTCCCATAATACAAGCTTTGCTGACCTTGCGCTAGATGATGCCGTGTGAAATGTTTAAGATCATTTATTATTTTGTTATATGACAATATCTGACCAATAATAGATAAACATAATGGCTAGACATATCTATGAGCAGATATATTTTAACCGACTTTATAAAAAAGGAGAAGGTTCTCAATTCGTCGGAATCTTTTTTTTTATGTTCACCGATTACTCGAAAACGGCTGGACCGATTTGGAAAATTCTTTTTTTGTTTGAAAGGTTCACAGGTGGTCCAATATAAATTTATAGTATAATTGATTTATAGTATAATTATAATTATACAAATAAAATAAAAAAAATATAAAATTATTTATAAAAATCAAAATATTAATGAGATATTATATTTTTAGATATATAAAAGGCGATGTGTTCCCTATAGACTTCGAAACGGCAGGACCGATTTCGTTAAATTTTTAAGAAATCTTCAGATTGGCCTAGCTGGTGATCCTGTGAAGTTTAGTAGCAATCGAATCAATAGAACTTGTTTTACCATCAACTAGCTGTACCCGGCATGCGTTGCAATGCCACAAATTTTCTCACCGTTTAAACCTTCCCTTTACTACGACAAACATTTCAACACCAAAATCAGCTAAATCAGTCCAGCCGCTCTCGAGTTTTAGCGAGACTAACGAACAGCAATTGATTTTTAACCGACTTTATCAAAAAGGAGGAGGTTCTCAATTGTATGTTCAATATGTTGAATTATATGTTGTATGTTCACCGATTACTCGAAAACGGCTGAACCGATTTGGAAAATTTTTGTATTTTCCTGAAGTATACTTCACAGGTGGTCCCATATAAATTTTATCAAAATCGGTCGAGCTGAAAAATCAACGAAAATCTAAAAATTGTATACATCGATGATGTTTTCATGTACTTGATACCTTGCTGTCTCATTGGAGCGGTGCGTTTATTTGGCCTACCCATATTATATATATACAAAATACATCTACTTTCCACTAAAAATGTATTATAGGCTCAAATTTCATTCAATGACTTCATTGAATTTTTAAAATTTTTGAAATTTTTATGTATGTACTATGCGTGCGAAGCCGCGGGCAGAAGCTAGTATTAGATATTCACCAATCTATTTTTTTTACTTGACAAATAAAATTGTCAAAATAGAATATAATAAGCTCTATTGTTTCAATGTATAGAGATGGAGACTTTGTTATCATTAGTATAATAATAAATAATCCCTGACATTTCACACAGCATCATCTGGCTCCAAAGTAAGCAGAGCTTGTGTTATGGGTACCACATGACTGATAAACTACTTATATATATAATTTTTTTTAAATACTGACATAATTATACATATAAACACCCAGACCAGAGACATATACTAGCAGATCATACAAACATTTGTCCCGCAGCGGGACCGCAACCGCAACCGCAACCTTCTGCGTCTCAGTCTCAGATCTTAGCCCACTGCGCCACAGAGGTCGTCATATTATTATTATTATCATCATTATACGTCGTTTTGATATCGTATTAACAGTTACAGGAGAATAAATAAATATTGATGGACAAAGCACAAAACCTCCTAGCCCCAAACTAAGTATATCTTGTATTATGGTGACCAGTGGGGCGATTATGGAACTTTGATACTATCAAAACATTGATACTAATAGCTTTCAGTTTATTTTTGATAAATTGGTATTATGGATCGCTGCGATTTCTATCGGCTTCTATCGCTAGTTACAATGTGAAGTTGGTGTCAAACTATAACTCAACCAATTTACAAAGTACGATTGTCGTAGGAACCGTGTTTAGCGTACTAAGCATTTACATACATTGTATATGATTGATTGAAATAATGCCTTTGCTAATCGAAATTGATAGACATTGATGCCGATTGCTAATCGAAACAGATAGACATTGATTGTATCAAGAGTGAATTGCCCTACTGATGACTGATAATAATAATGGTATATTTTGAAATACATTCTTATAATACTTTATAATACTCAGATAGAAAATCTGTATTCATTACACAAATGTTTGTCCTAAAAAATCGAACCCCCAACATACAGCACAGAAAACAGAGTTACTACCAACTGAGCTGATAGGCCAGTCAAGAAATAAAATAATATTATAAAAAGGTAGTATTTTAGTATGTAGATACACGAAATAGAGTATAAATAAACACCTACTTAAAAAGTATTATTTTGAAATGTAAACGACTTCTGAAACTAACCACGGTAGTATGTAATAAATAGACGGTACAGCGATTACTATGTAAGTACCTCGTGTGCTAGACCACAAAATAGTATTTTCCAATAATCCGACCACATAGAAGGTTTCCCAAGTTTCAAGCTATCGAATAACAAAGTGACACCTCTTGATTTTTAGGTGAAATGATATCGATTACGTCGGAAGTGAAGCTAAGTGACGTGGAAACTGTCATTTGGCGCGAAACCGAAGTCCATTAAGGTGTAAAGTGACTCGACTTGACATAATGATGATCCTATATCCTTTAGAAATCTTTTGTTTTTACGACTTTTTAGAGGATTGGGGTTTTGGTCGTTTTTTGGGGTACCGTACTTTAAAAGAAAAAAACCGGCCAAGTGCGAGTCGGGCTTGCGCAGAGAGTTGCGTACAAAGGATCACTTTCTTTTCCGTCAGTATGTTTGTTTGTCTGTCTATCTGGCGGTCTGTATGAAAAGACCCTGGTTCTTCGGAAAGTGAGCACTTATCAAGCCAAAATTAATATTAAATACTTCTAGCATGCGGTCCGCTATTAAGTCAAGGCAATCTGAAAATACAGCCTAAATACTGTACTTTATGCTGCATATTTCAAACTCCAGTACCTGAAAACTTATGGGATACTTTCCGTTGACCTAGAATCATGAAATATGGCAAAGTCTCGCAAGTGAAATGAAAAATCCGAAAACCATTAATTTGTACTAATACCAAGTAAAAAAGTATTATTTTTTGAATACAAATAACCACAATGCTGAAAAAAGAAGTAGATACGGTACCTAAATACGGTACCCTTTCTCAGACACGACATTCGAACTTGACCGATTTTTTATTCATCTATGTTTTTAATTTGTCATTTATTATTGAATCATTTGGCTTTAACAAGATCACTTATAATTGGATAACTAAATAACAGTAATCCAATTATAATTGGATTACTGAATATCAGTAATCCAATTATAAGAGATTATAAGTATTTAATGATGTAATTGAATTACCTAGTGGGTTGTTAATTATTTTATTTCGTCCCTCGATGAATAAAGACATTGAATAAAAAATAATAGAATAGAATTTAATATTTATTGTACGCCTTATAAAATAAAACACAATATTAAAATTTAATTAGGGCAACATTTTTACAATTTAAAATTTAAATTGTAACAACAATAACAACTTTTGTAACTTTTTGAATCGTTATATCTCAGAAACGGTGGCTCGTAGGAAAAAAGAAAGTTTAAAATTTTTTATAGATAATTTTATGATCTACAATTTTTGTCTCAGGTACTTTTATGATAAAACTTACCGTTTTGCTCAAAATCGCGAAAAAAACATTTTTTTGACCTTACCTTACCTTATTTTTTTGAACCTTGAATAAAAAAATCCATACTTGGGAATTATGGGGAACTTTTAAATATTATTTATAATTATGTTTTGAACAATTTTACTGATTTTCAGCTTGTTGGGATTTTATGTACCTTTGATTGACCGGACTATTGGGGCCAGATGATGTTGTGTGAAATGTCCGTGATTATTTAATTATTATTATTATTATTTTTATGCTTTCAATAATGTTTTTTATAAAATATTCTATGAGTCAAAATATAAACATCAATTTTCTCTATTCAGTAGTTTTTTTATCGGTTACAATAATTTACGAGGTTTTGATCTATTTGCATTTAGTCCAGAAGTTTCACCCACGCAAAAAAGTAATTTAACCCATAAAATAATAATAAACATGGTTGTAAACATTGCTATAACAGTTCCAAGTTTTTATGCGTATAGACTTTCTTTTTGAAATTTTGACAACTGATTTTATGACAGTGCGTTTTTATTTTTTCTATTTGTATATTCGTAAAATTTGAATTTTGATGACAGTAGAAATAGTTTTAAACTTGTTTATATTCAACAGAGTGTATATATGTTCCTAAGATGTATATAACTTTGTTTTATATTCTATCTTATTAAAGTTTTAATTTTGTTTAAAAAAAATACCTAGTAACAAAAGAAAAGTAATAAAAAGCAAACCACCTGCCTATTCCCGCGGGCTCTTTATGAAGTTTGTAATTAATAAAAAATATAAAACCATTGAAACGATGGCTCTAAAACGCATTTAATTCTTGATAAGGGTAACAAATTGGATAAAGATAGCACTAACGTTGGAGACAGAGAGATCGTAAGTGCATTGCCGTGATAACTCACATGAGGACGAAAGAATAGTATGGATCAATGCGCTATTGTGTTCGCTGAGATAAATGAGGAAAGAATAACTAGCCCGGCATCTTCAAACGCATCATACCAATCATTATGCTATTCCTCATCACAAAGTACATATAGACCCAGTGTCATCTAAATCCGTTTAAACGTCACGTGATTGAGCTACAAACGAATATAATAAACATATAAACTGTCAAACATCCACACAAATTTCGTTGCTATTATCAGTAGGATAAAGAATAGATTAGAATAGAATAAAATAAATGATTATTTGGTATACGAGTATATACACATACGAAGATTCATAATCTAGTCGAAAAAAGCAGTACGAAGATAAATAGAACAATTAGGTAAGAAGGTAAGTAAGGAAACAAAAACAATAAAACACAAAGAGTACAATAAATAATAAATAAATAATGCCGGACATTTCGCACAGCATCATCTGCCCCAAAAGTAATAAGCTTGTGTTATGGGTACCACATAACGTATAAAGGTATCAATGATATACTCTGTACTTTTTGACGTTGATTCATTCTATTTTTATTATTAGATTTTTTTTATAATTACTATAATACGAGTCAGTATTATTTATGAGCGCTATTACCAGAATACTCAAACGGTAAAGAATAACATCCTGAAGAAACAGGCATGTCATATATCATAAGTACTTATGTATTTAAAAATATATAAGTATTCTATCAGTCATTTAGTCACCATAATATAAGCTATGCTTAGTTTGGGGCTAGATGGCGTTGTGTGCATTGTCCAGCAATATTGATTGATTTATTTATTATTTATATAACCTAAAACAATTGTATACAAGTGGCCAAGTGCACAAAAGAAACCTGTGAGTCCTTTCACCACAGTGATTCGAAATAACTTGTAACACGATATGAAGAAGAAGAATGGAAGGAAAAAGAAATGTACATATACTCTTGTTTCAATGTGCTATCCATTCCATACTAAGCTATCTTCAGATCACCATCCACTTTTCAACATTGTCGAGGCGATGTTTGTAATCTTGAAATGTCAAAGGTATTTAATTTGAATATCATCTCTTATCTTACTCCCGACCATTGAATTTATCGATGAAGTATCTATCGAATGGAGAAACGTATAGTCTGGAGAGATTCATAATCGATCTTCAACTTGAACCATGGATGACATTAGCAGGTACGAGAGGCACTTGGCTTTTAACTAAGCCTCTGCTATTTATTAACTAGGAAGTTTAAGTTTTGATTTGATCATTATTATTAATACATAGGTGTGGTAAGCTATTCTAAATATTATAATAATACCGGACATTTAGTACAGCGTCATCTAGCCCCAAAGTAAACAGAGCTTGTGTTATGGGTACCACATGACTGATATACTACATGTAATTTTTTTTTTGTAAATACATACATATTCATAGTAAAATACCTAGACCCGAGATATATACTTGCAGATCATAGAAACAATAGTACCGCGGCGGGAACCACACCCGCTACCTTCTGCGTCTCAGGCAGGCCTTCGCCCACTGCGCCACAGAGGTCGAATAAAATAAAGTATTTTTTTTATATATGTTACAAATATTAACATTATAATATTATTATTTTAAAACATCATATATTAATTAAGTGAAATTGAAAGCTAGTTTGCATAATACTTAATTTTAATAAAAATGAATAGTAAAATATTGCATGCGGACAACACTAACTAAAGCTGCTCTTAAATTTTTCACACAAGAACTGCCACAAACGTATATTACGCAATAAATTACTTTGATTTGATTTTATTAAATTGAACATTTTTTATATTATAATACTAGCTTCTGCTCACGGCTTCGCTCGCGTGGGTAAGTATGTTTTTCCAAAAGTTTCACATAAATCAGTTCAGGTTTCAAGTAATATACAAACATCCAAACACCTGAATATCTAAAAATCAACACAAACTTTCACATTTTATAACATTAGTAGAGACGCTACGCCACATCTTGAATTTTAGAATATGGCTTACTTATTTTGAAATATTCATTAAAAAAAAGTTGTAGGGATAAAATTGGTAGATATCTTAAGTAACTATATCACTAGGCTTCTTATATTAATACTTATCAATCTTGGCAATCTTATATTAAACTCAGTATTACATTTCTTTATAATCCACTAAATATTTTACTCCCCAAAAAGTTGATTTGTGTTTACTTTCATCCAGTCGCATAGTTTTGACCATGATAAACTTCAAACGTAGTATCTACCTTGATTGTAGTATGTCGAATGTATGATTTCACTTGAAATTAAAATCACAGCATGTAAAACACTACCAGATATAAGTAATTTACAAAAACATAATAAAAAATATCCATAGAAATATTATTCATGTAATTCTGTGCGCGTAAAGATAAGATGGGTATTTTAATGCACAATAAACACGTTGTTCTAAATACTTACCTACTTTTATGGTCATAAGTCACGGCATGTACCAGTAAACCTTACACCTAAACCCAACCCTATAATTCATAATAATGGCAAACTCACACTGTTTTAGCAACGTATCTAAATATGCCGTCGTATGATTTGCAAAATGAAATACCAAATACTTATTTAAGAATTAATTCTGTACAAACTTACTTGAACAGTTTTGAAGTGATAACTTCTTATTGGAGGGTAAACCGCTTCGTTACGTTACGCGTTACGGCGCCAGTCTGTCTGGCTTTCCTTTCTTTCACGCATACGTCAGCGGTAAGCAGGCTCCTCCTCTCTCACTCTAGCCCACAGCGCTAGTTAGATTAGTTTAAGTTATCACGTCTGTCGGGCGTGCCGAGACGTACACGCTTTTTTTGTTAATACTTGTATAGTAAAAAAAAAGCATATTAAAAAACCCAAAGTAACAATACAAAATAAACCAAAACTTTGAAAAGATGGTGATCGTGGCCGATCTATTGTTTGACAATCAAATCAACTTTAGAAGGTACGAAATTCACCGGACATCTAGTACCATTTAATTTGTGAGTAACGGCGAGCAAAGCGAATTTATTAAATTCAAAATAGTTAGTATAAATGCTGCTAAAGTTTGAGGTGGCTTATCATAAACTCTCAAACCTTTAATCACGAAGTATAGTTTATCCATGCTAATAACAACCTATTTCACAACACATTAGTGTGTGATAGACACAAAGTTTCCAAATTAACACGTTAGCTGGCCCAAGATTATTTAGCCACACTACGTCTATACTGATCTTCATAGGAAAATTCATCAAAAACGTTGCGCTGGATGCTATAAAAAGCACAAAGAAACTGGAGCTACGGCACCAGAAGCAAGATAAAAGACGACGAAGGTGATTACCGAATGTCTCACGTGCAAAAAAGGTTTCTGCCTGCCATGTTTTAATCAATGTCATTGAATGTCTGCTGGTCAACTCTCATATAAATGTTAAGTCAACTTTGAATCTCATTTACATAAAAAAAATTGGTCACGTCCAGCGTGTTTTATTTTACCAAATTACCTATGTATACGTCCCCTAAAATTCAACCTCGTAGCTCTAGCGTCCAGTACCCGACATCTCATGCATTTGAAACAGAGCTATGAACTACATGAAGTGCACGGACTTCGCCGCTAACTCTAAAATGCACTAAATTTAGTGCATGGACAGCTAACGTGTTAAATAATACCTCTAATAATAAATAAATTATTTAACTTTTATTGTAACTTAAATACTTCGACTCGTGTTCCGATTGCCTAGGATTGTTCTGTCTGGGTGTTATCATAAGTGTGTATTTCTAAATATATAAGTATTATATCAGTCATCTGGTCATCATAGTATAGTAAGTGCTTATTTTAGGCTAAACCGCGTTGTGTGCATTGTCCATCAAAATTTATCTAGTTTCTTACCGTACAAAAAACATTCGCCGCACTAGTAACAAGGCTCGTGTGGAGGGAACTTTATAAAATGATTTGCATATCTCGATAGTTGTCGCCTATAACTGGGATATTGCGTGTAAACTCACGATTAACCGGCTAGTTAAATGTTATTGATGGCTCTAACGTGTGTTAGTTAATCAAAAAGTTGATATTGGGGGAAATAACAAAATGCTTTGTCATACAACATTAGGCTGTAAAAATGTTTTGAACTGTTTACTGTCACGTTATTATAAAGACAGAACCTGTTTATTTTTTGCATATTAAGTTGATATATTTTCTATTTTAATTCCATAGTAAATTTTCAATATTAATATCAATATAATTTTCATTATCTATATACGTGAAGCAGAAACTTTGTACCTCTTTTTACGAAAATTGGGTGGACGTAATAGTATGAAATTTCGCACATATATAGTTTAGATAGAGAAGGAATGCAGAATGCTAATATTTTTTTATTTAATTTTTTTATAAAAAAAACATCAATTATTAATTCATTTTATGGCTGAATTTCGACCAGAAGGCGACCACTAGTAATTATAATTATCTGATTGTTCAGATGACAAACTTGTTTAGGATCAAAGTCACGCCTGAATCAATTATCTAACTAAATAGAGTTAAATAATAGACCACTAATTAGACGCTTAAAAGTAGTTATAGAGGTGGTGAAAGGTTTTTAATAAAACATTTTTCATTCGTTCTGTATCGAAAATTATATCAAATTCACTTTAATTATGCCTATTCGGTACTTATAGGTACCGTTTAGTTACTTTATTAGTTAATGTCTTACTTACATGGGTATGTTTTTTTGTTCCTAGATGTGTCTTTTACATAAATACCTTTTTGTTTTTATTTATTTATAATTTTTATGTAAAACGTTCACGTTCCATTTCAGTTAGTAACGTAATATTGCCCTTTCCAGTCGGTAATGCGTATAAGCTAACGATGGAGTCGGGTTTTGCAATTTGTGTAGGACCGTGTGTACAGCGGAGTGGGAACAAATAGCTCACATGCATTATACATTTACATTTTTTTACAAAAATTATTAACAAACATGTACAGTGTAATTCAGCTATCGTCCATAGATAGCTTTGAAATGGTATATAGATAGCTCAATTGATACATATCACTGCCAGAGAACAGCATCCCACATTGGTGACATTGACACATTGAATGGCAATACAATAATATTAAGATAGGCCAGATAGGAGTCTGCTCTTGGGTTTCGCGATGTTTCTATCAGAAGCCGTGAAATTATTTTAAAAACGCTATGGGCTCTTATTCCCTACCAGTACCAGGGTCTCGAATTAAAATGTATGAAATATATAGGCGCTATCGAGACGCATATTTGCGTCTTTTGAAGTCCTCGACGCAATCAGTTGCCGCACCAGCTCTAACGGAAGTCCCATACAGATGGAATGCGACCAGGGTGTGGACGCAACTAGCATCCCATACCAATTGCGTACCCATAATAATAATCATGAAATTAAATACCTTGCTTAACACAAACCATTAAATAATTTAGTTCAAGGATATTTTTTAGTACGAAGCGCCTCAAAAGGGGCGTCTGAAACGCACTTTTATTATTTTACCATCATTGGTGAAAATATTATTTTGAGCTAGCTCTACCACACTACATACAATTTTAATGAGCTTCACCTGACCCCAGCTTTGTAAGTAAATATGATTTTTGAGTAATTAGAGTGTTTGCCGTCTGATTTACGTGGGGAAAACCGCCCCGTTTTACCTGACGGTGAATAGGAGGGTTCTGGTTTTAATTTGCGTAGGATATAGAAATGGGGACTGCGGACACATTTACAATTTTATAAAAGCGATCTAAAACACAGTTTAATTAATTATGACAAATTCTTCAGTAATATTTTGCAATAATATAATTGACCGAGCGAGCGCAAAGCGCGAGCGAGTGTCTCCGTTTTGGCTTACGCAAAAATGCTATCGTATGTCTATCTGTCCAGCCGGGGTCTGTCCGGATGTTCTCCTCTACGGGTCGCATTTCTCAACCGATTCTCATGAAATTTTGTAAGCAGGTTCTATTTCCCTATCTCGGAAAGAATATTTTTGCTCTTCGATATCTGAGTGCAAAAGCCGTTTTTATCAAATAAAGTAAATTGAATTTAGAACATTTAGAAGCACTAAGTTTGTGAATTCAAAAAATCATTAAGCCTATTTACTTCTTCCTCTATGGTGCCGAATTTATCATACAACCTTTTTTAATTTGTTAAAAACTCAGACTCGGAACCTTCTTGATGTACTTGTTATTTAATTTGCTTTGCGCGCGCCATTTTCTTTTCTTTCAACTACGTAGTAATGTTATCATTAATCACTACAAAACCGATCACAAAGGACGTCTTTTTTGCTTAGAATCAAAACAGTGCAGTAATGTTATATGAAATCTCATTATTGCACTGTTTTTTACTTTTTATTTAGATATAAATTTACCACAGAAGTTTAATATATCCCATTAAGTTTAATATAAAATGTTTGCATTCGATCAAAAAGATACTGGCTGATAATAAAAAACGGCTGAATAAAACCGACTTGGTGGAAAAAAAAACAAATGGCGCGTATTTTCTACCATTGTAAAACTTTGATTCTTCATATTTTTTATTTGAGTAGGTATATTTTATCACAGTAGGTAGATTGGTAGTTGAAAGAAAAGTAAATTAATCACCTTGCTAATGAGAGTAATAAATGCACTCGTGTTAATTCAGTGCCCTCGCTTGCGCTCGGGCACCAACATAACACTCGTGCATTAATAAATCACTTTGCGCTCGGTGCAACAATCTACTATTTCACGTTATATTGTTAAAACCGTAGGCTAAAAATAAGTGAAAAACCTAAAATGAGTGGTTCTAGCAAGGAAGTTTATTTGACGCCAACAGAATTGACTGAAATTTTTAAAAATGCGTAAATGAGCTCTCTCTCTCAACAATCTAAGAAATTGTTTTGCTGGCATATTTTAATCAACTATCCGAGACCAAGAAATCAAGCACTCTATGGAGTACGTATTCAATGCTAAAAGCTAAAAGCTAAAAATAAAGATGAAAAATTACATACATACCTATCCTAAATTAGTAACATTTTTAAAAATAGCCTCATCTGGTCATCTACATAAAAAATCGAAGGTTTTCACAGCATCTGAAATTAAAAAGTTTCTTAACGAAGCACCTAATTCCGTATATTTGGCGGCAAAAGTAAGTCAGTTGCACATTCAGTATCTACTTAAGTATATCAATCAACTACTTAACAATCTAATACGTACTTAGTAGATGTTGATAGGCATAACTATGCATGTATATCAATTTTATTAATTGATCTAATACATTACTCTTTACGTTACAGGTTGTTCTTATTATTGGTATAAACGGAGCATGTCGAACTAATGAACTAACACAACGTAATGTCAAAAATATTGAGAAACATGCAGATGACTTACTATTAATTAATTTACCCAATTCATAGACAAAAAGAGGAATACGTAAGGAATACGTAACAATTGTTGAGAAATATCAAGCCTTACGCCCGCCTAACACTCCAATCAATCGATTTTTTCTACAATATCGCAACGGAAAGTGTGTCAGACAGCCTATGGGTGCTAATAAAATTGGCAGTATCCCGCGAGAAAAAGCAACATTTCTTGAACTTCCAGAACCCCTGTTGTACACGGGTCATTGTTTCCGTCGAACTTCAGCCACACTTTTGGCCAATTTAAGATCTCCTGTCCCTTAAGCGCCATAGAGGCAAGAAGTCCAATGCGGTTGTAGAGGGATACATAAAGCATTCCATCCAAAATAAATCTAAAATATGTAAAGGCATCGTAGGAGCCATTACACTGAAAGAGCCTTAATCAGATCCTTGTACTGGCCCATCTACATCAAAAATTAGCCGTTACGAAACACCTAACCATCGCCCTCTCACGCCAATATTTACGCCAAGAGAATCCGATGAATCGATACAACTATTAAGTAAGACAGATAGTTTTCCGAAAAACAGTACACAAGTCACTAACACCAACATTACAGTACCTAACAAAAATATTACACTCAACTTAAGTAACTGTAGCAACGTTACTTTCAATCTTTCTAAATTATACCTACCTCATTATTATGTGTTACAATTTAAATATTATTCTGTAATACATACCTATCATAATGTAATAGTTAATACCTAAACTGAAATAAAAGTATATTGTGATTGTACATCTTATTTTTTTTAATTTAGTCATATAGTCATTTCCTCGCTGAGGTGGGATGAAAAGTTACGCGTAAAAAATCTCGTGCTCTTTTGATTCCCTCGCTCAGGATTCTAATTTAGAATTTTTATTTTTATTTTTTTTATTTTTTATTTTTGAATTTATATTTTAGAATCATTCGCTTGTTCGGTCATCAAAATTGAGCATGCGGTTAAAAAGCAACTATGCACTCTTGTATGACGAATAACTATAATACCATTGGCTCAGTATGTCTGTGTTAACAATATGTTTTTATAAAGTAAAAAAAAACTTTATTTAAATAAAAATACGTAATTTCGTTTACTCGGATATTTTTTTTTCCAGCAATTTTGATTTAAAAGCCGAACTACTTAACCGATATTGATGAGATTTCTATGGGACCAATCGGAAAGTATATCGACGACCTCTGTAGTGCAGTGAGCCGAGGACCGGCAGATACGCAGAAGGTTGCGAGTACGACAAATGTTTGTTTGATCTACAAATATTTGTCTCGGGTCTGGGCGTATCGATGAATAATGTGTATGCATTTATAATAAAAAAGTATATGAGTAGTTTATCAGTCATTTGGTAAGTACCTACACATAACACAAGCTCTGCTTACTTTGGGGCCAGATGATACTGTGTGAATATGTCCAGCATTATTTATTTATAAAAAAAAACAAATCGATTCAATGACTGAGTAAAAAATAAATAACTGAGTGTCTGTGTCAGTGTCAGTCAATTATGTTAGTTTATGTCAATTTCTTCTTCTTCTTTTCTTAGTTAATGGCCTGTGACATACTAAACTAATTTCAATTCTGCCAATGTCAAGTGTTTATAGTCAGTTTGTTTGTTGTAAGTCTTAGTCGATGGTCAGTTGTCAATTCTAGAGGACACGCGGAATGACGTCTAGAATTTTCTTGGAACTCTTCGTCATTCAAATCACACTGCACCACAACACACATGCAATCCAATTATTCATACCCGCCCCGCAGCCACAATTAATTTATTAAAATTCCGCCAAGATTACTGAATAAAACATGCAATAAAACGGGTAAAAAATATTAAATTAGCAGAGCCATGTTGCTCCATGAAATGACAGACGAAGAATCATGTCAATTTCTGTTAATACCTGTCAGTTTATATTCGTTTTTTTATGTCACTTGATGTCATTGATGTCAGTTTTTTTCAGTTTCAGTCAGTTTTTGTCAATGTAAGTATGTCAGTTTAAAATAGTTTATATCAATTTCTGTTAGTTTATGTCAGTGTCAGTGTTTCAAGGCATTATATTATTTTTCATAAATGATACATGGGTACTTACATAAAGTAAATAATATATCATTTGAAATATTTAACAAAATAATTCAAGTTTATATTGTATTGGCAAACACTTACATAGGTTTTTCGTCACACTATTTTTAACCTGTCACCTGGCATGATTTCAGATATTACTAGTGGCTCTGTGGTAAGGTTAAGGTTAAAAATCGCGAGACGAAATACCTACGTAATTGTTTGCCTAATTTATTGATTCTAAGGTAACAGAAAATAGGATATGGGGGGGATAACAGCTTTTAAATCAAATCCATTGGATTTGATTTAAAAGCTGTCGAAGTGCGGCATAAATGGCTGTATTTATGTATTGCGTAGACTTAGAAGTTTGAATTTTTTACAGCTTCAAGAGACTGAAGACTTTTGTATTTATTATTAATTTCAACTTTATACCCTTGTACCTAAAAAAAATAATCTTGACATACCATCAGACAGACGGACAACGAAGTGATCCTAAAAGGATTTCTATTTTCTTTGAGTTTTTCAGCGCATTAACGATTGCATCAGAATGATATCGATATAAGCTTATACTGCATTCGATTAAATAAAAAGCGTAATGATGAAAAGAAATGTACGCCAGCGGTTAATCGATTCACGTCGCCCCGCACGCACGTAAATCGCAAATCAAATACAGACAATCACTAACGAACGGTGTGCAAACACTGATATCGAGTAACGAATAAAATAAAACGAATGAAACAATACCGAAGGCTCTATCACACTTCAATTTGTCAAAATGTGTCTGAATAATACTATTTGAGATTCGTCGTTGCGCTGTGGGACTAAACTTGAATTGCCCAGACACGTTACTATGAACATTGTATGACGGATAAAAAAGTTCTACGTCTCTTCATTTGATGGCATCTCTCCTAAGATGGCAATTTTTACTTGTGTCAATTTATTAATTTGCTTAACTAATAGTCGCAAAGTCATAGTCAAAGAAAAAAAAGTAAGCACAATGGTGAACTTTGTTTAAAAATATCCTGAAAAAAGTTGAAATGGAGTTTCTGAATGAGAATGGGCACCCGCAGGCGATGCTCGGTGACACGCAATGCAGTTTCAAATGTTTTTGGTTTTAGTTGACGCTAGTTTGAGTCCTTTGTTCTGTCTATTCAACTCAATCGGTATAAAAGCGAAGAGATAAATGGAACGGCATGGCTCAATATAAAAATATTTTATTTCGATGAATTCTAACGTTTCACGACTTTTTTGATATCTCTTGAAAAATTACTCTAAAATGAATTCTTATTCGCTGTACTATAAAGGAGAGTTTAATAGTTATCAATCCTGATGACGGCTGAAGTCACATAAAAGCATCGTACGTGATCGCATGATCAGAAGATATGTGTCCATCGATATACAATATACAGACATCTTACCAAGTTGTTAATATAAATAATCTCGGACATTTCACACAGCATCGTCTGGCCCCAAAGTAAGCAGAGCTTGTGTTATGGGTACCACATGAACGATATAGGTACTACTTGTTTTTTTTTTTGTAAATGCATACATATCATACATAGAAACACCCAGACAATATTTGACAGACAAATATTTGCAAATCATACAAACATTTGTCCCGCGGCGAGAATCGAACCCGCGACCTTCTGCGTCTCAGCCAGACCTTAGCTCTTATATATACGGCCTTATTTCTATCTATCTACTTATAAACGCCTCTTAACTTGAACACTACCTAACACTGCTTAAGATTAGCCCTGTCACTGTTTGTCATGATATTACAATTATTACGTTTTAAAAACTAAAAAGAGAACCGACTTCATGTAATTATATTAAAAAAATCATCGCTGTAAACAATTTTTAGATTTTTGTTGATAAAATTTAAATGAGACCACCTGGGAATACTGAACAAAAACAATTTTCGAAATCGGTTCAGGCGTCTATGAGTAATCGGTGAACATACGTAAAAAAAAAGATTCCGACGAATTGAGAACCTCCTCCTTTTTTTGAAGTATGTTTATAAGGGATGGCACTATTTTAAACAGTGATTAATTTATGACTGAATTCGAGAGCATTTACTACTAATACCACTCATACTACTTCGTATGTGTCAATAGCTAGCTCTGGTGACGGATTTAGTACACCACCCAAAAATAAAAAACGAAAACAGGAATATAAAACTTCGCTGTGTCACAGCTTTTCATTCAGATTTAAAAAAATAAATCACTCGACTCTGCAATCTATGTGACATTTCGACAAAACGGACGGTGCAATTAGTTTGCACAGTATGTCGAACATCTACATATTTATTGAAATGGTTTTGAGAGAAACTTTTGCGCGCAGAATACAGTTTAGTGTTATATCGCGTCCGAGATTATAATCCACAACCGTATAATCGCAAGCCAAAGCCAAAACAACTTAAATTCTAAGAAAATAAAAAAAAAACTGTTTAAAATGCACCCCAATTTTTCATTTTTTTCATTTTGTATTTTCATCGAAACAATCACAGAGGGACGTGCAAAGGGTTTTCAGTTCAAGCATGCGAAATAATTTTCTTAAAAACCATTTCCATTTTAAACTCATTCTTATTTCAAGTGCACTGAGTAAAATTTTCAATAAACTCTGAAAGGCGCGATCACTTTTCTACGGTCATGAGTTATGATCTGCGGAGTTCTCAGCAAAAATCTTTTGCATTCCAAACGGGTTTACGCGAAAATATGCTTTACCCGCTCCAAATGGCAGTTCACTTTCGCTGAAGAATGTGTTCGTTTTCGTTTCCAGTTCTTAATGGTTATTTTGGCTTGCACGTTGGAGATAGAGTGTTGATAATTTGGCGCGTAATGAAGCAAGTCTGCTGCGTTGTCTCCGGCGGAAGATGGTAGAAAAATGCTCGGAGCGAATGCAAATTTTCTCCATTATTGTTTGTCTATTGTCTCGTTTATTAAGCGAGAAATTGAAAATAAATTTTCCATGTTTGGTTTTTATTACGGTTCCAAGCCAAATGACGAGAGCAGAACCGTTATAATTTTCGTTACTCTGTCATCAGTTTTTTTTTCAAGTTTCAATAAAATTTAAATTAACAACACTTTTGTTGTTAGTATGGTATTTTCATGGCATTTATATTTATAATTAGACTGGTTAGGGAAGGTAATGGTTTTTGATAAATATAAAAGAGTACTTTATTTGCCTACAAAGTCTAAGTCAAAGTCAAAAGATCATTTATTCAATACAATCACAAGGATCACTTTGAAACGTCTTACATACTAGGTGAATTTAGGTGCCAATTCATCCTAACCCAAGCTCGAGAAGAATTGGCAAGAAACTCGTCTTGGTCCTAGCACTTTTTTATAAGATCCATCTTATAACTACCTTAACTACAAAATACTAATACAAGAGAGTTTATACATTTCAAGTGTGTCGGTCAACTGTCTGACGGCAGAGCGACATGAGGCCATGCATTCTTATCAATAATATAGTCATCTATATTATAATATTTACGTATTTTAAACTATCATCAAAAATCTAAAAATTGTAAACATCGATGATATTTTTGTTACGTACAGTGAAGAGCAGTGCTTTTAGTTGGCCTACTCATATTACTATTTATTTTATATAAACAAAATACTTACCATTTATATTAACAAAATACATCTCCTTTCCACTAAAAATTTCAAAATAAAATAATTTTATGGTCTCAAATTGTACCCAATGGAGTTGGTTTTCTTTTTAGTTTTTAAAACTTAGTTATCTAAAATAAGTAAATAATATCTTTATTACTGAATAAAACAAAATCTCTAATTTAATAGATCGAGTAATTCAAGAGGAAGGTTTATATGTATAATACATTATTATATGTATAATATCGTAGAGTAACACTGATAATATTAGAGGTTTCTAATGTGATGTCGTAAATAAATATTTTTTTTACGCTTACATTACAAATGCTGTCTAGATCAAATAACATTGTTTTGATCGAGATAGATCAAAACAATGTACTACAGTACGGACTTTTTTATAGACCTTTATAAAGTGTACAAACCTTAAAAAGGTCAAAAAAAGGTCCTTTTTTTTGTGGACCTATATATCTATTTCTTAGGTTATTCTCTTATATAACGTTGTATATAAAGACATTCTGTAGTATATTTAGTATCAGCATTGCACCCGTGCGAAGCCGGGGCGGGTCACTAGTGCATGATAAATTCAAAGTCGAAATCCTATAAAGTTTTTTGTAGGTTTAAAACCAACCCTGCTCACAATGCAAATCACGCCGGTTCTTAAACTAGAAACTTTTTAATTGTAATGGAGATTAGCAGTTATCTGATTCTGCCTGGCGCGCATTAGTAATAACATATTTATTTTGTTCGTTTGACAGCTGTAGGCGGATCGATCTTGAAGATAATTCTAATAGCATAGAGCACGGAAACCATTGTATCGCGGTCACGTAGACGCGCATAATGAATTAAAGCAATAAACGTGTCAAGAACCAAAGTAAGAATTAGAGTTACATCTTTAAATGGCAATTTTAAAATTTACTGTAGTTGAAGTACATACCTACCTATGGTTTTCAATTTATATTAATTGTTTAGCATCATCATTGTATTCAGCTCTCTCTTGGTAAAAATACCTGTTGGAACTCATATAAGTTCCTAAAAAAAATGGGCAAACACATGTAATTACGCACAGTGAAGGCAGTGCGAAAGTAATGATGTCAGTAAGGATCAGAATGTGTAGTGGTGGTACCAAACCAATTTAACAACATCCAGCTAAAAAATAGAAACAAATTATATGAATCTTTCATTACTTTTTAAGGTTTACAAATCAGGCTGTTATTCATCATATAGCATCATATCATTATAGCCTTACTAGCCGTTATAATTTCAGCTTAAAATTTGAAAACAAAGAAAATGGGGTAGCATCAAACAGCGGTTAGCCAGTAGGGAAAGGCGGACACTGGTATTATATTTGGTGAGAAAAAGCTCTAATAAGAGACGGACAGACAGACAGATAGACAGGCGGACATGGCGAACCTATAAGGATTCCTTGTGGACTTCAGTTCCGTGTGGAATGATTAGTTTTATTTATTTGTATTTTGTATTTTTTGTGTCCCAAATTCAACAATTCATGAAACTATTTGGAATTAGTTATGTAACAGTTTGTTTACCAAACCCTTAGCAGTTATCGTGTTGCAATAATATTTTAACTTATTACGTAACTCTGGATCTGAAACATGTACATACATTGCTGTTGTTTCTATATTATTTTGACTGTCTATAAAATACACAAGTACATAAACTAACAATCACTTGCTTAGTTAGTCTCAGAACGCGTGCCAATAAGTACAAGTCATTTCCCCATTAGCTCCCCAAGTTATACCGTCATACAACTTACAAGGATGCATACATAGAAAGCAGGTTGTCATATTTTCAACGGCATGTATGCATTAACGGCGCCTACAAGCAAAATAAAAGAGGCTATTTCAATGGGAACTAAATAAAATTAACTGTTTCACCTTTAGAACGTTCGTGTGTTGTACAATTACATATAAATTAACACTGGCTTTACTCACGTATTATTTTGTCGATAAGGCAACGACTCTGTTTCGTTTCATCTAGAGAATCTTTATCAAGGTGAGTTTGATCCGCGGTCCGCTCGTTGCCGCTCAAGTTCACGGCTCGCACTGAGTGCGATGTGCGAGCGTATTTATGCTAGTGTTATCTTTTCAGACAGACGCGATGAGTATAATATATATCTTAGAATTTGAAAAAGGTATATAGTTACCTTTTACAGTTATGTATACTTAACTGTATACCTTTTGGTCAAATATGTATTACCGTCATCATTAGGCGTCAGGCTGTGGAGCCTGACTTCACCCACTAGGTATAAGCCTAAGTTTGTATCATCCGCCGCAACATGCGCTTATATCGTACATCCACGGCCGCCGACTTTGACTATATCTTTAACCCATTTTGACAACAGATAACAACTTAGTAAATATTTCTTCATCATCATCATCCACAGCTTGACTTCACTCACTGCTTGCAACTTACCTAAGTTTTTAATGTCTGCCGCGAACATACGCTAATCTCGACCTTCCGCAGCCCGAGACTTTGACTATATCGGCTACTTACCAACGGTAATGTTATAAATGTATAACTAAAATAAAATCCTACCTACTTATGAAATGAAATACAAAATAACAATTAAACCTTGTAAGGGTACTTAAGTGGTACAATGGGCGGCCATATCGCTTGAGAACGATCTTTTCCTGGCAACCTTTGGATGGAAAGAAATATATGAACCAGAGTAGACGGTAGACGGCACGGCGACGGCATTACTAAGTACAAACCTACAAAAAGATACATACACATTATGTATATACACTTAAACAATACTTTTTATAATACAATATAATAAAGAACTGGTAATCTACTTTATCTGTAAATAAGGCCTAGAGGCGACAACTCTGTTAAGTCATTAGAAAAACTGCATCTCATGTATTTAATAACACCGTCAACGCACCCCACATGGGAAATCTATTAGTGTCATGGACGTAATCCATCAATTACCCCTTGAATGGGGGTAAAAACGGTTTTGTGTGTAAATGTTTATGCTGTACGACTATAAAATATTATATTTGGTTTTCTAAGACAAAAAACTACATAGCAAGAAAAAATAGAGTACTAAATTCATGAATTGATTTCTGCACTAATCGAGTTCAATTCGCAAGCATCAGAGAAAGGATGCAGCATTAGTTGAACAGCTGGCTCAATACAGTCGTTTACCGAATAGAGATAAGAGATGATAATAAGAGATGTAATTTGTGTTTCAGTGAAAATATCTTAAATATTACGTTTATAATTATCGCTAGAAATATTTCATTGATATATTTTTTTAACAGCGCACATTAAACACAGCATCTTCCAATAGAGATCGGAGATCACTGCACAGAGATCGACAAATATGGGTAAGGTATTTAACTCATCGTTCTCGTCTCTCATTTCGACTTTAGGTCCTTCTTAAAACATTCTTTTTTAGTATATGAATATTTGTTTTCAACAGGGCTAGTCGCTTATATAATAATATTACAAATAAATAATTATTGATTGTCATATCAAACAATCCTTTAGTGCGTCTATGTAACCATTCGTAACCTTTTTTTATTTCTTACTTAATAACCGGGTTACAAAACCAATATTACAATTTAGTTTTTCAGTTCACAGCATAAATATTACTAGTAACTAACAAAGCAAGTCTTGTATTCATATACAATTCATATACCTTTGCTAAGTTTAAATATACTTATTTTAAAAAATAAGAATATCTTATAAGTAACATATTCAACTATCAAAACATTCATGAGTTATACTACAGTTTTAAAAACACGCGTATTACTCACATGCGTAACACGAATGCAATTGAGTGTGAGTGGACCGCGGATCAAACTCACCCTGATAAAGATTATCTAGATGAATCGAAACAATGTCAGTACTTTCATCGACACAATAATACGTGAGTAATACCCGTGGATCTCATAATGTAACTTATTTCAGTTCGAGACTTTTACAAACCTGCAAAGAAAACCAGCTATGAAATACTTTGAGCTACGCAATTGTCGCCCCACGAATTGCGCAATGCGAAAGGAATTCTCCGTCTAGATAGCTCTTAATGGGTGCAAATCATTGCAAATTGCATTCCTGGAACAGAGCAGACCAGTGAAGGTTTTAATAACAGCTGTTTAGTGTTTATAGGGATAGATTGCATAAACATTGTTACTGTCAGTTCATATTCTTATATGATTGTATATTATTCTGTACAATTTTGTTAATAAAAATTGTCTTATTTGTGGTAAAACTAATGTAAATATTTTTGGCAAATTAAACGACACACGACTTGATTGGCGGTACTCTAAAATAAATTTCAAAGCTCTAAATGGTTGATCTCTAAAGGTCAGTTTTTTGATCCGTTGTCAACGCAACTTAAGAAATTTTGCCTTTTTGTTAACATTGAGTTGGCTTAAAATACCCACAAAATTTACTGACTTTCTGCATTTCTGTCTTTTCGAAATACAAAATCAGGTTATGGTAAAGCAAATTATTTGGCAGGATTTGCAATACTCGGCCGGCGGTTTCATACGAAATCCCATGCAATAACCAAATTGCTTCAGTGCGAACAAGGCTTTAGTTTAAATTAAGCCGCCTTCAGAATCCAATAAGCTTAGGTTGAATCACCTTGAAGCTTGATTGAATCCTGACCACTAGCGCCGCAAAATAATTCGCTCTAATTAATTTTGATATATGCTCATTTGATTTCATTATTGTTTGACAAAGCATTAAGATCGTATTGTAGGTGTCGCATCTTGGATTTATTGATTGGTTAACATTAATGATTTATTTCTGTAATTTTCCAACGCAATGAACTTTGGAAGGTATCGTAGAAAAAGTTATCCTGCTCTAAAAATAATACGCCGTGCCAACCAATATTTTAACTCGCAGTACGCTGTAACATTTAATTCCGATTCATATTGAGTAACCAAACAGCCATTAATCAATAATTTTATATCCCATCGCTTTTCATAAAACGGGCATTTTAATTTAGCAAAATAAGCATTCACACAATCCTCAAGTTATTTTCAATTAATCGTATAAATGTTTACGTTGATACATTATTTTTGTATCAATGGGGGGTCCTGGGACATGCTCGTGCTACCAACGAATTTGAAAATAAGTGGCAATCAAACGTAGAGGTTACTTTAATATGCAGTAAAATGTGAAATCAATTTCTTTCTTAGCAATAAAGACGATTTTTAGTGGGCTTTCTCGTGAATCACTTCTCGCTTTATTCAGATCCCAGTATGATTTGTCGGTATGAAAGTGAGTGCGCTCAGCGAGAGATATCGTAAATCAAAAGTCTTGACACTCATATGATTCCTGCAGCTACACGAAATAGGATTCGGGAATTCGCGCACAGACCTTTTTTAAATATTTATGGGCTGTTTTGAGAAATTGGATGGGACTCCTTCTGTTGTAAATAAGTTATACTGTTGTTATTTTGTTGCAATATGTTTTTCAACATTACTTTTTCATACTTCAACGCAAGTGCATAATAATAAAGTTATATATAATATAAACGTAAGTAAATAAAAATTCTAGACATTTTACACATCATTTATCCTCAAAGCCGATCTTATCATCTGATTATGATTAGTTTTTTTTTTTTAATACTTCATTGACTACCTCACGAAAAATTCCAACAACAATAACATTACTATTAAAGGCAATACAATGGGCAGCCTTATCGCTAACAGCGTTCTCAGGCAACCCAAAAGGTGTTATGGGAACCCCGTGACTGAAATACATGTTTTTGGAAAATACATGTTACATATATATAGAAAAACACCCGAACCTGAGACAAATATTTGCATGGGATCTCTAAACTATCAATTTGTATTTTTAGCGTAAATATTTTTATTGAAATTTAGTAGGTAGGCTATAAGAGACATGTAATTAGTTTGTCTATTAACCTACTAACTTTCAGTATCAGTAACAAAACTCACAAAACAGGAACAATTCGTCAAACACATTTTCGCGCAAATATTTTCTATCCATTAATTTGTGGGCAAGTGATACTTCCTGTAGCTGTTCAGGAGTGACCAAACATTAGACAGAATACGTTACAGTTACATACAAGTATGTGTAAGTCAATATGGGACGGATAATTTGTATTACTTCCGAATTCCTCTCATCGGACAATATACTGAGGCTATCCGTTTCTGACGCTATCAATACGCTCTCAAGTCCATTACATATCTTTGATAGTTTACATGATAGCACAGTATTTCTGTGCTATCATTGTTATTATGTAAATAGTCTTAATCACGATCCTATTTTTTGCTCTTATGTTAGGCGAAATATGTAAAACTTAAACACTACTTTCTGATGAACAGTAATGGTAATATCTTCCGTGGCGTATCTGACGATGACGAACTGTTTACGAAGGTAAAATTTCATTTTTGATTACATTTTATTGGTGCTTAACATTAGAATTTAAATGTATAAAATTTGACTTTATTTATAAACATATTCAAAGTTAAACTCAAATGATACTTTATTCAATACAATCACAAGGAACACTTTGAAACGTCTTACATGCTAGGTGAATTTAGGTACTACATCCATTCATCTTATAACTACGAAAAACCAATACAAGAGAGTTCATACATTTCAAATGTGTCGGTTTACTATCTGAGGGCAGATCGACATGAGGCCATGCATTCCTACTTTGTGTATCCTATAGACTACCCTTTTTAGTTCTAATAGTTTAGTTGCATTTTCAGGAAGCTTATTATAGAAGCGCACAGTGTTCCCCATAAAAGTCTGCAAATCTATTAACAATTAAACGTCTTTTAGAACCTAATTAGGGTAGTGCAGTTGAGACGTAAATATAAGTATTGTTTATATTGTGAAAATCAAATATAAATCAAAGTTAAGCTTAATGTCTTAAAGAATTGTCTCCAGTGAAAATTTCGTTGTTTGTTTTAATATCACAATAAATATAACGGCATTTTAACATCTCAATGACTAAGGCATTCACTAAAACAAACGCTTCCCTTGTCTCACAATTTGAACGAACCGCTTAGCGAAAACATTAGCTTCGGCTCAGAAGGCTTTTAGGCGTAAATTGTACGTGAAATTCGACAGCAAACGGTATTGGAGAACGAATCAGGATCTTGATACTCACTGTTACTTCCGGTCGGTTTCTCCTGTTAGGCTTATTTTTTAAATTACGATTCTGAAAATTGGTTACGTGATCACTTCGTGCCACGTCAGTACAATTTTACGGGTTAAAAAGACAATAGAACTAAGTACATAATTTCTTATTTTCCTACTCATTTTTCCTAACTAATTATACCATATCACATCATCTCAAATCATCATCATTATCACTTACAACTGATTGTTAGTTTTCCTTAGTTTTATCATCTTCTTCGATCCCGGGCTAGTCTCAACCAACTACGGCCCGCAACCTTGATAATGTCGTCCACCCATCTCGCTGCCTGTCGATCGACTGTTCTATATCCATCTACTTCTCGCCACCATTGAATCGTTGCCTTGCTCTACCTGTCGTCAACTTACCTTGCAACGTGTCCTGTCCTGTCCTTCACAAATAAGTGTACCCTATTATCTATCGCTACGCTAACGTAACGAAAAAAAATTTTGTGACTTAAGAGTCTCAACTTTTTTACTGGCCTGTTAGCTCAGTTGGTAGTAGTTCTGTCTTCTGCGCTGTAGGTTGAAGGTTTGATTTCCTATTAAAACAAACATTTCTGTGATGAAAATATCTGTTTGTTCAGAGTTTGGGGTATTTAAGGTATAATAAGTATGTATTTAGAAAAATACAAACAAACAAACATCATCATGTCACCATAAAACAAGCCATGCTTACTTTGGGGCTAAATGGTGCATTTTGCATTTAGTGAATTGCTTACCAATATTTATTTATTTATTTATTTCAAACGCTCTACTCAAATTAAATATTAATCTGTGAGATTTGCAAGTGGAACTGAAGGGTTAAGAATAACAAAAATAAGTAGATATTTAAACACAGTTTTAGAAAAGCTTGTAGAAATAATTTTGACGATTGCCTCTTATAATATTAGGCCACTTTTACCACTTGGTTATGTAGGTAAGGCCACCGTGACGATCAGATCCCAAAAAACTTCTGAGATATCCACTTAGAGCTTAAGACAACACATTACAAAAGAACAATCAAACCTCAAAATCACTTATCAAACACCAGACAATTTATTCATAGTACAAGAGCCACAAAAAAACTATTTATTGGCGTATCAACTTGAGCCAGGGAGTTGGTGGGCGTATCAAAGTGTTTACATTGATCTTTGTAGTCTCTACAGAGCAAATACTTTTATCATTATTGACACAGTGTTCGGTGGCCGTCTACCGAATGCCTACTGGTATTTTTGTAATATTTCTGAGAATCTTAGCAGATAAGAGAATATTTTTTATTGTTTTAGGCACAGACAAAGCTCCTATTTTACTTAAGGCGTACAATGTCAAGTATTTTCTAATAAAAAGTATTAACATTTTCTGTGAAATATACAGACTTAGATTATTACATTTCAAAATTTTTATATTGAAAAAATGAACAAAACAGTTTAAATAATATTGCTGTTATTGAAATAAATTACAATAAATCAGATCAGCAAATCATGTTTGCTTCATTTAAGAATAACATTAATTTTAAATTACTTAAAAGTCACAAAAACATTTCTTTGTACGTAACAGAAAACAAATTGAGATAACTTTAGAGTTCACACAGCGGAAACGAATTTAATTTATCGACATCTCATTCAGAGAACATCTCCATTGCGTCGACGACAATTACAATTTCGCAATTCGTTCTTTTCACCTGATAAAACTGTAATATTTATTACATAAGGTTAAAAGTCGTTTGGTTTTAGTAGATGACAAGTTTGCAAAGGTAGCACTGAAGTGACAGAACTTAATAGGACTTTAACAAATAGCTAAACATTTTGTAATTCGGGGAACATCTTCAATGCTTAGTTTACTTAACAATAGATGGGCCGACGACCTTTTTGTTCGCAATCTTGCGGGATGACAACATCTGCTATTTTTTTAAACAATACCTGGACATCTTGAAATGTATATTTGTCCAACTAGCCAGAAAATCGGTAGCTTTTGTTATTAAACAAAGCAGGTGGTGATACGTTTGTTTAGTTAATGTCATTTGGTACGGACGAACGGTGTAAATCATTTATGCAATATATAGACCACATTAAAAATTCATCAAAATATTGTGTGTAACAATTTATTAACTGTTATTAATACCTATTAATGTTTTTAAATAAAAAAATAAAGAAAGTGTTTTACTAAAGTTATATTAAGTAATTTAAAAAACATTATGTGATACAATAAAAAAAATATTTCCTTCTGGAAAAACATAGGTCGTAATAAAGGTTAAGAAAAAAGCAAGGTAAGAATATAAGTGAGAAAATCCGTAGTTATATTAAGAAAATCCAGCTTATACCATAACCGCAGTAGCTGTGTCTAAACATAACGTATGCAAAACTAAGCTTTAAAGGTTCTATATTCTCTAAAATCATTGTTTAACCGTCTAATAACATTGCCTTCGTACGTATAATAAATAAAGAAGGCGCTGCAATATCTGTCTCGGTCGCAGTGAGTGCAGAACTACGTTTATAAGCGATATGTACACTGAGTACTTTGAATACATTTTGGTGCCCATAATAAGATGCGCTTAGTTGAATATTTTTTCTATATCTGAGCGTTCTGGTAATAGGTAGAATGATAGTACCTACATATATTTTTAGCAGTTAAAATTAAAATTAAATTAATTACAAACATACATAGACAATTGATTCAGGCGTGAGGCGTGTACTCCTAATGAGTTAGACATGATGCAGACGCATGCACCTCCCTCCCTCCCGCCCGCAACTTTCATTCCAGCGCTCGGCGAAGCCACAAGTCTTGCCACAAGCCACAAGTCTTGCTAAAATCATGTAGATCTCTGATTCCCTGTGGATAAAAAACTATCAGAGCAAACAAAATGCACTCAGTGTGTCGTCCCCCAACGCAGCCGAGCCATTTGCATTGGTAGTGAATGGGACGAAACGGCCTCCAGTGGAATTTAATAAAAATATCTTTCAGCTCAGCTTAGTGTTTCTTTAAAATACAGTCGACTTTATTGCTTTGAATATATTATCAGGAGATACTGGTAAGGAAGTTTGTGATTATGAAGTGGGATTGAAATTGGCTCGGAGTTTCCTATGGTCGTGTGTTTCTTGCTTCTGAATAGGGTATTTAGTTTCATAAGTTTTCATAAGTTTCATTGTTTCTGATTGCAATGGTTTTTGTCTCAATAGTTAATTATAAATAATTGGATCTTAATGCACAAAAGATCATGAATGAATCCGCAAATTATTTATGTTATGTTATTTTGTTAAATTGTAATTCATGGTAATTTGTAAAATGATGACTACACTATGGTATTGGGTGAATCCTGTAAAAATAGATGTAAAAGGACATGCATAAATAATTAAATAAACCATCGAGCCTCAAAGTAAGCATAGCTTGTAGAAGATGACTGATATAATGCTTTTATATTTTTAAATGCATAGGTACACGTATGATATATACGTAGACACATAAATCGTTATATTTTCGTTTTTTGTTTTATATGCTCCATATATTTCTTAGTACTTTTGACTAAATCAAGAATCGAGCATTGTTTCACTTGTTAGTCAGTCAGCTTGCTATTAAACTTATCTAAATTGTTTCATTTGCATTAGTAGCTTTACTTATTTCCCCGATTTCCCGTGGGGACCACAATTCAAACAAAATGAGCCCTAGCAGCTATAGTTTGAAAATTATATTTCCACCACCAGAGCTATCAGAGAGCTAATCTTAGGAGCAGCTTCATCGTTGAATAATTTATTTGGATAATGTCTACAGTTACAGGAGATGGCGGAATATACCATACCCTCACAAACGATAAAAATTTAGGAAATTGGGAAGTATCACGCAGCAATTGGTGATGATGATAAGTCATTTACCGAAGCGAATTCCAATATAGAGGCTATCACGTCTCGAGCTGTATCAAAGGTAAAAGTGAGGTGGCGAACGCCAGTCGTGAGCGAGAAAGTTGCACGTGGTAAAGTAAAGTGGAGAAGGTTGGTCTCTAGGAAAGTAACGTTTTCCGTATGACAATTTATAAAATGTCATTAAAAAAATTAAATTGGGGAGTAAAAGTTCTCGAATGGCGACCAAGGGCTGGAAAACAAAACGTAGGACGACCCCCCACCTGATGGACTGATGACATTGTAAAGATCGCAGGAAGTCGGTGGAAAGAGAGGGATCAAAATCGTTCTTCCTGGAAATCAATTGGGGAGGCCTATGTCCAGCAGTGGACTTCCTAAAGGCTGATATGATGATTAAAAAAATACATCAACATTTTATTGAATTGCCAAATATAAAGATTTTTAGTAGGTATATTTCCCATTTTCCATGACAGTTTTAAAAATAAATATTTATAATAAAATATTTCTATCACCAGAGCATAAAAGCTTAATAATGTTTCTAGGTTACAAAACCTAAGGAGCTACATCATTGAGCAACTTGGCTAGATGTTGTCTACATATACAGATAATGGCGAAAAATAGCTATATCCTAGCAAACTATAAGGTGTACATAATTATGTGAGCAGCATATTGGGACTAACTTGACTACTGTCTATCTAGGTTAAATAGAAAGTTTTGCGAGCCAGAAAGATAAATATAGAAGTATTGAAGAATGACACCTTGACTGCAATTCTGATCACAAGACATCATTGGCTAAATTTATTAATGTCTTTCAACTTGAACACTCATAAATTTACGCCCTGTCACTATCTTACAAAATGGAGTGCCATTCCATTTTGTACTTGAAACAGTGATTAACTTTTGACTGAAGTTGAGAGATGTTTATAAGTTTGGCCGCATATCGGCAGCTCTGCAGAGTTTTCTCAATGAAACTCTTACTTACTGATTTCAAACAGGAGGACATTATAGGATTTGGACACTAAAAAGGTGGATGATGGAACGCCGCTTAAGACATACCAACAGTCATACATTACCCCGCAGGAGTTTTGGTTAACACTTACCAAGCGTCGCGTCGTGTCGGCTTCATTCATTTGATCATAATAAATCCACCATTATGAAAAGAACATGTTACAAAATTACTGACATTGACCAACAAGACAATCTTATTTAATTTTTATTTTTCTACTTGTTGTATGTGTTGTATGTATATAAATTGTTAATGCCGTCTATCCTACTTTGTTTTTTCAATATGTCTAACAATTTGTAAAAACTTTTAATTAGCCTTCAGTGTATGTTTCTTCTTTGTAGGAAGATCAATTTTTTTGTCTGAAACTTTTCTGTGTTAGCTGTAAGTTTTTCATAAATTCTGAAAAGTTTTATAAAAATAAATAAAAGAAAAATAGATTGTGTGAAAGATAATATTATGAGTAAGAAAGGTGTGAGTCCTGAGATGACAGATGGATAGAGAGATGGAGATGGAGAGAGAGAAGCTGAGAGAGGTGGAAATTGAGGAAGGAAACTTGAAGTGCCGACACTTAGCGTGGTATAAGGGCAGAGAGATGACGATGATTAAGTCATTTAATGAAGTCGACTCCAATATGGAGGCTTCTACCTCCCAAATAGCTTTTCCTATAATTGACATGGGAGCAAAACGTGAGCAAGCAAACAAGCGTGAAAATTCTACAAAGACGTAGAAGAAGCACGTAGATCTAATGAAATGGAGAATCGGACTCGGGAAAGTAACCAGGGAGGGATCCGTATTAGTATTATATGAAATTACGAATGAAATTTTGCTCATTTTATTATTTCATAATTAAATATTCTGATATTGAACATTCTGATCAATATATTGTTGTATTTCATTAAGTTTTGAGAGGTAGGGGATTTATTAAAGTTTTATTTTATCAAGGAAGCGACGACGCTTAGTATTAATTCGTTTAGTTAGAGTATCTTCATCGAACTTCACGTTTCTCAAAATTCATAACACAACTCACGAATGTTTTGACGGTATTTCATTGCTTAGCAGCTAATGTAATCTATATAATAAAAATAAATTGTTGTTTGTTAGTCTCGCTAAAAGTCGAGAACGGTTAATTTTGGTTTTGAATTGTTTGTGGAAGTCGAGGGAAGGTTTAAAAGGTGAGTAAATATGAAAAAATGCTTGCTTTTTTATTTATTGATTCTGAGGCGGTACGAAGTTTGTCGGGTCAGCTAGTTAGTAATAAAGTAGGTATTTAGATTTAATTCAAAAATTTGAACTTATACCAAAAGCCTACTAGTTGTACTGGTACTACTCGTAGAAAATATACCATTCAAATAAAATTGTTTTCTCATCGTATTTGATATGTCCTAATAAATTAGTTGCGAACAGCTGACTGATGCGATGGAACCAAATGGGGGTTATCTTTCACTAAAAATTAGCATGCATAAGCCGACTCAGACAACATAAATAACATGGAATATTTGCTACAATTACGTACCGTGATAGCAACCAATAACAGAAATAGCAGTTTTATAAAACACAAAAAATGAGCAAAAAAACATACACACTACCTGTAGTCCCCAGGTTTGGTCCCTCATGATATATCTAGTTACTCAGATATCAAGGATGTCTAAGGGATATCTACCCTCCTTCGTGAAAAAAGTGCGATAATGTCTTTTGTTACTACTTATTTTCGTGGTCTAAGCCTGTTATAAAAATATAAAATAGGATTTTCTTATTAAAACACATCAATTACATTTATGAAGTATAGTTATGATACCTAATTAATACATGTAAAGATGCTACAATTTTGAATACCTCAATATATTATGTACCTAATGTTTTATTTTTTATTTTCAATTGAAAAAAAACTACGTACAGCTAGGTTACTGTTAAGTTATTAGTGTTTTGTTAGTTAGTACTGTTTGTATATTAGGCAACTTTTCAGCTTTTTTTGTTGTTCACTCTATGTACAAAAAAGCGTACAATATCTAAATGATAGATAGATGCTAAATTAAATGGCAACAACTATGTACCTATAAGACACTTTCTATCTTAACATGTAATCGGTCGCAAGACCTCTATCGCACAGATCTGTTCTGTATTCGAGAGTCGAGTTTGTCTAGTTACTGAGAATATTGCTTCTTGGCCGCAAACAGCCCCATGTCCTTTTGATAGGACGTCATCTTCATTGACAGTATTATTCTGGCGAGAGGCCAAACTCGATTGTGACTTTGTTATATCTAACATTGTGGAACCAAGGTTTATTGGCTTCAATGAACACAACAAAGCACTACAATATTTAAAAAATACAATTCTGATAGTTACTCTTACTTTAGAATAAGCAACCAAATAAATTGAGGCTAAGCAACGTGGTACCCTGTATATTAAACCATGTTAAATTCAAATCAAATTCATCAACAACGTGGCCGATTTCTTATTTAAAAACACTGTTAATTTAAATCCTACATTTCGTACTAATATGTGAATGTAATTATTTACTGTTTTAATAACGAAATATAAAATAAAAACCATATATAATATATTTAATATACCATTTAATGTTGATTAAAATTTTATTAATATTTCTAATGCATGTCTTAGTGGTTGTTTGGATAATTGTTTGTGGCTTTAGCACGCCGAAATGACTGGATGGTTTAGATGAAACATGTCATAGATATACCCTCTATCTTATTCGGGCATTTAGCTAGCGTAGCGTTTTATGTATGCTCTGTTCTTGTCATTCTAATGTCAATATATTAAGATGGAAATAGGTTTAAGTCATTTTATCGTGCTACTAGTTATTTAGAAAGGATGGAAAAGAAGGATAGAATAAAGTGCGCCTCTGAGGCTCCTTTCGTGCATTTGGCTTATGTCTTCGAACTTTTTAGGATCAACGAAATGCCGGTTTCTTCATGATGTTTTCTTTAACAGGATATCATACAGGATACTTTTTATGTAATCACCACGCTTGCGCAGCCACCGGCAAAAGCTAGTTAAGAGTATATAAAGTTTACATGAAAGTGACACAATACTCACGAATGTCAATAGAACTCACGACAATTGAATACCATAACTTCAGCTCAAAGGTGCACAAAAAAAAATTTCGTCAAATAATATTTAAAAAAAGATGAATTTCTAATGCAAATAAACGTCGAGATAACACTCGTTGAGAAACTACATGTACCAAGCACTATATATTAGATAAAACTTTAAAACAAGGTAAATGTCTTATGATCGTACTGTGTCTAAGTTGCCTTTAGAAATAACACAACTATCCCTAAATTACTTTAAAAGGAAAATATAAGTAATTTTTGAGTCTCACCCATTCCACCACATCTGCGAATACGTCATGAGCTGTTCATCTCTTTGATTTGCATTTATAGTGCCTACTACCAATTGCCTGTAAATATAGCAGTACTAACTACTTACAAAGAGTGTCTCAATAAGAGTGCAATTTTTAAATTTCATGTTTATTTTTATTTTGTGTATGATATTATGAAATTTTACAACTGTCACCTATGATTGTTCCGATTAATATTAATGGAGCATTACACGACAGAAGAAAGTGTTATCACTGTAAAAACTCATTATCAAATATGGAGAAAGTTATTACTCTTTTCATTAAATTTTCGAAGACTTTTGACGTGACAACGTCTAATAAATCGTTGAAAGCTGGCTGCACGCACGAAAAACGTTGAGTCATTGTCCCATTACGCTCATTGTAACGTTACGATTATGAGCGTTATGACGTTGTCATAAAGATGTTGTCATAGAAATTTAGTAATCTACATTAGAATCTTCAGCCAGAGCTACATATTTCCAATCTTAAATATATTTCTAGTTACCTCTAAACCTCTTTATAAGTCAGTACCGCATTTATAAATCGATTGCTCCACTATCCGGGCTTACTCAGGCGAGATCCCCAGCTATAATAATAAACCGAGAACTAGTTTTGCAGAAAATCGATAAGTATTATGAAAAAGCGTTTTCATATAAGCTGGAGTGCTGAAGTTAAAACAGCTATCGTTTTAAATTGAGCTAGAGTAGGGAACTTATAAGAGGATTATTCGTTACTTACTTCCTTTGATATATTGATGATCAATGAAACAAATTCACTAGCGATTCGATTATAAAATTAATGATTGTGACAGTGCTGGCGAACATGAATGGATAATAAATGTTAACTATCCAATAAAGCTATTATCAGGCAGTGATCAGGATCAGTTGTGCTTGTGCTATCTATAGATCGTTTTAAACGGTCTTTAGATAGGTCAACATTTTCACATGTATATTTAATGTATATCTATCTTCTATATATTAATAGGTGAAGCAAAAACTTTATATCCATTTTTACGAATATGGCGCGGACGGAGGAGTATGAAACTTCGCACACTTATAGTTTATTTAGACAAAATGTGTAGAATGCTAATATTTTTTAGAATTATGCATAAAAAACACATGATTTATTAATTATTTATGGTCGAATTTCGACCGGTGGGCGACCACTAGTATTAAGTAATACCTATTCAATTAAAAGTTTTCTTTGAAATGAAAAGTCAATATTATGAGTCTCACAATTCGCTGAGTTTATTTTTCAGTTTTCAGATCCCGTATTTATATTAACAAAGGCATTCAGTTCAGGCGCATTGAAAAGTTGCTAAGCGAACTGCAGTTCTCGTATTTATTTCCATGCAATTTCCGCAAACGCAAGTTTCATTAGAAAAGGGAAAGTTTGCAAGCGGTTCGAGGGTTGCATTTGTTCGGTTAAATCGCTTCCCATGCGTATTTATGCCTCATTGTTGATTATACTTGTGATGTCAGAATAATAATATCGTTTGTGAGTGCTAGAATAATAATATCGTTTGTGAGTGCTAGAATATCGTTTTAAAAACTATAAAAAAGACAACCGACTTCATGTATATACACAAAGTAGGTACTGTAAAACGTTGAGGAGTTCCATTGACTGTTCTTCGTCTTCATCATCAGACCCCTAATGACAGTCAAAACCCATCTAGGTGTACAGTTCTCATCAATACAAATGAATCAAGCACAGATAACATACAAATGAATCAACACCAGATAATTGCTGTAAATCGTTGAGGAGTTCCCTCGACTGGCTTTCGGTTCCATCATCAGATCGACTGCAAATAAACAAACGCACTAGTTGACACTACGATTTTCGAAAGTTCCCCTCGATCTCTCTGGGATGCCATCATCAGATCCTGGTTTCCTTATCATGGTACCACCCTTGAGATAACTATTTTCCAACATTAAAAGAATCATCAAAATCGGTTTATAAACAACGAAGTTATCCGCGAACACACATAAAAAAAAATATACGAATCGAATTGAGTAACCTCCTTTTTTTGAAGTCGGTTAAAAACGCATAGGTGATAAAAAAACAGATTTGCAACTAATTTAAATCTCACGGCGTCTGGTAGATACATTACATGACCCAAGAGCTGGCTCCTATTTGACTTAGCGTATTAGCATTGTCATTCAACGTGGCAACGCCGCCAGTGTCTTGGGAACGCTGCCCTCTGGCAGTGATCTGGATTGGTTGAGCTGTCTATAGATCGTTTTAAACGGTCCTTAGATAGTTCAACTGTTTCACATGTATTTTATATTATTGTATGTTATTCTGTATATTTCACACAACATCATCTGAATCCAAATTCAAATGATGTTGTGTGAAATGTCTGGCATTATTTATTTATTTATATATAGCTATGATACTTCACTTAAAAAACTTTTGTAAGTTGTACTTTTCATTTTGATAATCACGGGCTTTACTCACTTATTATTTTGTCGATGGAGGCACCGAGGAGGAAATATTTTCGATGCCTCTATCGACAAAATAAAATATGAGTAAAGCACGTGTTTATCAAAATGTATAGCTATGATAATTCTGTAATTACCAGAATAGTAGACTATTTTTTGATGAAACCTAGCCATATGTACCACTTGTTTTTCGTCGTTTCTTAAACATTGGAACTATCTAGAAACTAATAAGCAAAGATTAAATTGAGCATATTATTTCAAAGCTTACATACAGGACGTCTCAAAAAATGATAAAAATGCGAACCTAAAATACCAACAACACAGCCAGCGGACCATATTTGTCATAAGGACCCCACCCGTATCTACTCGCGTGCCGTTCTCGACCTTCAAGCTATCTTAATCTGATACTGAGATACCCATTGTCCCCAGCGGGACACAAGAGGACCCTTATCTCGTTACCTTATGGTTTATAATAGCTTGTGAGATCCGATGGATTGGATAGAATCGTCATAGGACTTGAGAGGATAACACGTTGCGCTCGTGATTCTGTCTATGGGTCAAGAGTTGGTGTGTAGCTGTCAATGTTTTCCACGAACG
The DNA here is from genome assembly GCA_948098915.1 of Lampropteryx suffumata. NCBI lineage: Eukaryota > Metazoa > Arthropoda > Insecta > Lepidoptera > Geometridae > Lampropteryx > Lampropteryx suffumata. The sequence goes on along the minus strand of OX402557.1, from coordinate 12,446,495 downwards.
GCTTGTGAAATGTTCAGCGTAAGACAGTTTACCAGTTTTTTGAAATTCTAAACCGTTTGTTTTGCTTCCACATTTATAATGCGTACATTCAAGAATTGAAATTCTTTGCCGTCGTCTGTCGTTCCTGAAAACAACAATCCGGGTTTCTTTCCCAGAAGTCAAGAAAATAGGTGGCTTCTAGACCTTTGTGCCCCAACGTCGGCCTCATCGTCGCATACCGCCAGATCGTGGTCAAACGTAGGACAATAAAAAAACTATAGATTGGTAAACTGATTCATACATAAAACCTTTCGACAATTGTATCATAAGTATGTATGTATTTACAAATATCCCTATATATAAAAATCTTGTGTCACAGTTTTCGTGTTTATACACCTCTGAAACGGCATGACCAATTTTGATGAAATTTTATATGTATATTCAGTAGGTCTAAAAATAGGTTTATAACTTATTTTTATATCCCTAAGTGTTAAGGGTGGCTCACACAACATTTTTTTTTATGTTGAATAAGGCAAAACAACGTTTGCCGGGTCAGCTAGTATATGTATATAAAAGTAGAATACCTACACAGAGGGACACATACCTTTGACCTACATAAAAAATAGCTACTTCAAAGCTTAATATCAAACAAAATTCTGCATCAAATTCTAAACCGTTTGTTTTGCTTCCACATTTATAATGCGTACATTCAAGAATTGAAATTCTTTGCCGTCGTCTGTCGTTCCTGAAAACAACAATCCGGGTTTCTTTCCCAGAAGTCAAGAAAATAGGTGGCTTCTAGACCTTTGTGCCCCAACGTCGGCCTCATCGTCGCATACCGCCAGATCGTGGTCAAACGTAGGACAATAAAAAAACTATAGATTGGTAAACTGATTCATACATAAAACCTTTCGACAATTGTATCATAAGTATGTATGTATTTACAAATATCCCTATATATATAAAAATCTTGTGTCACAGTTTTCGTGTTTATACACCTCTGAAACGGCATGACCGATTTTGATGAAATTTTATATGTATATTCAGTAGGTCTAAAAATAGGTTTATAACTTATTTTTATATCCCTAAGTGTTAAGGGTGGCTCACACAACATTTTTTTTTATGTTCAATAAGGCAAAACAACGTTTGCCGGGTCAGCTAGTATATGTATATAAAAGTAGAATACCTACACAGAGGGACACATACCTTTGACCTACATAAAAAATAGCTACTTCAAAGCTTAATATCAAACAAAATTCTGCATCGAAAAACTGTTTAAGAAACTCGTAGTATCTCTAACCTATGCAACGATATGCGACACGATGTATGTTAAGATAGTATGACGTATGTACGATGTATGTGAAAAGTTTTTTTTTTAATTATCCCCACATAACATGTATAGTTAGTTTATGACTTTGTATGGGTTACTAATACGTGTAACAGTGCAAAATTACATCATCACGATAAAACTAATACTCTGCGAGCAAGAGCAAGATTATGGGTGGACAGTCAGACAGCTAGACGAAACTATCAGGTGACTGATACATGTGGACTTCGGAACCCTAAAAAAAATTGAAATTGCGTTTGTGGATATTAAAACAGGAAACAAACAATCTATTATAATCATAATATAATAAATTTAAAAGAAGCTTATTTTTGCCACAATAACGAAACGTTGGTGCAAAAAATTATATTATATAAAAAAAATTGGGCAAATTCAAATTCAATACTAAAAAGTGCATGATAAAAACTTTTTAATTTACTTCAAAAAAACGAAGAAGTTCTTAATTTAGTAGTTTTTTCATACAATAAAGTCGGTTTCCTTTTTATTTTCTAAAACTTTGTAGATTTTTATTCATATGCTGAAAATTTAAAAACAGTCATCTCTAAATTGCTCTGCGGTGTCGCACCCTCTCAAAGCGTATACATATTCACACTTGTATGAATACAAAAAATACATTTTTATGCGAAAGAGAACTAGCTACCCACAACAAAGGCATTTCTAGGTGCCCTAGGGAGCTAGGGTACTTTAACATTGCTATAATTAGTAATTGTACCTATTTAAAAGTGCCTACAAAATAACATTAATTTTTATTTTTATAACGTCTCCATGTTAACTTGGTTTGTGTGTCATTTGTAAAAAAATTACATACCCTCTTTTGTACAAACTGATATAAAAATACTTTATCTACTATATATATCTACTATTATGTTTGTCAAATACCTCACGAAATTACATTCACTCATTCATCACGAAATGACATTCACTCATTCATCACGAAATCTCAGAAACCACCTAACGGATTGGAATAAAATTTAGTATGCAGCTTCCTCTAGGGCCTTAGATGCTCGCTAAGATTTTCAAAAAATTCAATCGGGATCATGGACAAACCGCGAAAACCGCGATTATGCTTTGTAATTTTTCCGAAACATTCATTCGTTCAATTATTATCTTGCTACTTTTTATATACCACACGGGCAAAGCCACGGGAAACCGCTAGTACTCTATATAAGTTAAAAGTATTTTCTTATGCTGAAAATTTTCAAATGCAGCTAGAAATAAGTAAGTACATTACGATTCGATGTGGCGGCGTAGCAAAACCGCATCCACTGCATTTTCTCCTCGAATTCTATATTGGACCTACGTGGTACGGAAGTTTTCCCGTATGTACTCGTAAGTATCATATTTTAGTCCCTATCATTGTTTTTATATCGAGAATATATATTTTTTGAGAATCAAAATAATAATTTTGAAATGGTAACGTAGATTAATTATTAAAAATATTGAACGTTATTTACAAAAATTAACAATAATATATACAATACTCCATATCCATATTAATATATAAGTCGATATTGTCTCTGTTTGTCTGTATTTCACGGCTAAACGGCTGAATGGATATTGATTAAATTTAGTAAGCAAATAGAGCGTATCTTGGGGTCAGACCTAGGCGATTTTATGCAGGTAACGCGCGTGCGAAGCCGTAGGCAGCAGCTAGAAACTTATATGTGAAAGACTTGCTATCTTAGAAACTTTTAAAAAAATCTATAGATACCTCAACTGATCCAAGTCTCTGATCTATATAAACAAATAAATTAATAATTCAGGACATTTCACAAAGCATCATCTAGGCCAAAAGTAAACAGAGCTTGTTGTATTATGGGTACCACATGATAATATTCCTTTTTTTTTGTAAATAACATATAAGATATAATAATTCTTTGTATAACATATTATTAATAATAATAATAATACCGGAAATTTCACACAGCATCATCTGGCCACAAAGTAAGCAGAGCTTGTGTTATGGGTACCACATGACTGATAATACTACTTATATCCTTTTTTTTTTTAAACTAAATACCTGCATAAATAAATAAAATAATAAATAATAATGTCGGACATTTCCCACAGCATCATCTGGCCCCAAAGTAAGCAGAGCTTGTGTTATGGGTACCACATGACTGATATAGGTACTACTCAAATAAGTTTTTTTTTTAAATACATACATATTATACATAGAAACACCCAGACCCGAGACAAATACTTGCAGATCATACAAACATTTGTCCCGCAGCGGGAATCGAACCCGCAACCTTTTGCGTCTCAGTCGGGCCTTGGCCCACTGCGTCACAGAGGTTGTCATATTATACATAGACATACCAGACCCGAAATAAATACTTGTATATTTAAATAAATAATATTCGATTCAGTTAAACATCGTGTATATGAGAAACTATTCGCCAAAAACAAATGCTTTAATTTAAACGAATTAAGTGTTGAAGATTAAACGAATCGCCTAATTAGATGTTTTAACAAAGACGTACAGATCAAAAAATTACTAATCGTAATGAAGATAAAAACAGAATCACGATAGAGTTGTACGAACAATGAGTAGAGGACAAATACAGCCGATGCAGCCTTTTTCAGTTAGACGGCACTAAGTCTATATCACTACAAAGCAAATTTAAATTGAGATCTATAAAGCTTTATTAAAGCTCCTTATGGCTTGATACATGCTTTTATTCCAAGTGCAAAAACCAGCATTGGTAAATTTATCACATGAATATAAACTCTGCTACGTTGAATTTAAAGTTCTGTATAACTCGCGTGTTTCTTTATTTGTCGGAGTGATATTAACAAACGGTCACACTATAATTTCTTCTGTGATAGTACATGGCATTCGTGACTTACATTCAGTATAAAACAATTCTCGGACAAAGGTACTGGCCAGAACAAAGGAACAATGACGTAGATGCCATTGCCTCATTTCGACTGGACAGTGACTTTACATCCTGAATGCATGACGGGGTGCAGATTAATTGAGTTTAAAGGTTATCAATAAAACATATAACTTTTGTTTGATATAACTTTTAAAACTATCCTGGTCTTGAAATTTCGGCACAGTTGCATGCTCAATGATCACGATATAAACGCTTATCTTGTGTTCTTGGCGGATCGAGATATCGGGAAGCAGAAAAACTCACATATCATGCAAAATATCTCGTTTTGAGTGAAAATTTAGTTGTTTAATAGTTTTAGATTTTTGACGTGATAACGTCTATAAACCGATGAACGCTGGCTGCACGCATAAAAAATTGTCACGTTACGCCTTAGCCAAGCGTGCAAGCGAGAGCGCGGAACAAGCGATAGAAGGGCACGATTGGATGTTTTATTATGACGTTATCACGTAAAATTATCATCCGTAAACTGACTTTACAGACAACATTTTTTTTTTATAAAATATGACGAGAGGCTCATTGATTTCTTTTTCATTTGCTGACTTACGGCAAGGTTTATAACAAAATGGTGCAACTATATATATATAAATTGTGTGGACTAATCAGTTATTATTAAGTTATAACATATGCCCAGTGCACGAAATGAGCCTTTGTCTCGCACTTAAACTCTTTCACCACACTGTTTCAAAATATAATGATATTTTATAGGGCTGACGAGTTTTTGATAACTTTGTCTTACTGCTAACATTTAAAAATGTTTAATTTATATTTTTTCAATGTGATACACTTTTTGATAATGATAAGCATTCAATACAATTTATTGTTATTATGATTTATTTTATAAACTGTTTAAAATACATGTAACATTTAAGTTGCCTGAATCTGACACGAAAAATAAGTTAAAATATTAAAATCTGAGAAGTCTATTATTGGGTTACGTATTTTGAACCATAATAAGAATTCCTATGAACATATATTCCTTTTTGTTTTATACATAAAAGAATAGCAAAGTTTTAAAAATAAACTTTAGTTAGTTTTGGAATTGAATTGACCAACAGATGCAAGAGATGTCACTGGCACGCTGAAACTTTTGCACCTCAATCGGTGTCCCGTTGTGTTTTACATAGTTGACGAATATATTTCTACAGCACAAAGGCCCTGTGCCTTGTTAGCGGGCCACCCATGAATAATAGAAGCTCTATGACGATTAGGGTTGTAACAGGGAAAGTCCGGTCATTCTTGTAATTAATTTTACATTTAATTATAAATAAAATGCCGGATTTTTCAGACAGCATCATCTGACCCTAAAGTAGGCAGAGCTTGTGGTCTGGGCACCACATGACTGATACACTACTTATATACTTTTTGCAAATACATACGTATTATAAATAGAAACACCCAGATCCGAGACAAACACTTCACACAAATATTTGTCTTGCGGCGGGAATTTAACCCGCATCTTCTGTCTCAGCCAGCCTACTAGACCTCAGAGGTCGTCTATCGATCATCTTAGGTCGTTCATCTTAGGAAAGGTTTTAATTTTTGCTGACCATGCTTTCGCAACCATGGTCGGAACCAAAACTAGTGTAAAAGTATATCTATAAAAAATTGAGATAGGTAAAGGAGTTCCATCGCCATATTTTATAAGCATGAATCTGAACATCCGTTAGAAAGATGTACAAGCAAATATACATAATTACAGAAATGTTGAGAATGATTACAATAATTTAAAATATATGTGAAACAATTGAGCTATCTATGGACCGTTTAAAACGATCTAAAGATAGCCTAACTGATTTAGATCACTGCCAGCAATAAGACTGATCTAGTAGGTTTTTGGCAGTACATTTTTTTCTATTCCAGACCGTATTTTTACTTTTTCAGTTTGGCCGGACACAGTCCGGTCAATGTATTTCGCATGACAAGGCCCTTTTGTGCAGTACCTCACTGTCTGACCACGATGTATTTTGGTCTGAACATTGACTTGAGGTCTTGATTTTGCGATACCCATTCACGTTTTGGGTTCAATGAGAACAAAACCAATGTCAACATACGATCTGTGGTTTGAATTTAATGTTTTGAAGTGAAAGGAATTGTCGTTGATCTATTTATGAAGGTAAGTTCACAACCAACTTTGCCCGTTATTTCGTTATAAAAGAATCACAACGAGACTATTCAAGACATGTTTATGTTAAAATTTTACCAAAAAGTTTTACTAAATAAAATGAAATCGGCTTAACCGTGTTGATTTCACTTATAAAACATTCGTGAGTTGTAAATTTTGAGAAACAGGGGTGTATTATTTTGTCGATGAAGGCTCCGACACTGTTTCGATTCATCTAGAGAATCTTCATCAGGGTGAATTTGATCCGCGGTTCACACCATGGTGATATGGATGGGTTAGTCGACAATTTCGGTTTAAAATAACACTAAATAATCGCAAAATAAAAATTATTTTGACAGCGAAGTTTTTTTAAGCCATTAATAACATACCTACATAAATAAAACTAAATTACTCGAAGGACGTGTTAAATTGTGAATTTATGTTATGTGCGAAATAAATGAGGGCTAGCGTCCATACGTTGTGAAGATGACTGCATAAACAATGGATCCCATTACAATGCAAATTTGCCATCCCGGTCACAAGAATAGTTCGCTATCCCCTTTCTAGCCTTTTTTGCGTGGAACAATATTAAAGCATACTCTTTTTATGTCAAAACAAATCAACGTCACCTGAAAATAAACAAATTTGTTTGAACTTTAGTGTTCATTCTTCTTCATTTAATTCGTGATGTAACGTAGCACTTTCAATTTAATATTTTTTCCTCTTTTTATTGCATGTTTTATTCAGTAATCTTATCTATATTTGAATGAAAATTTTGACTACATAGGACAAGTATGGACAATTGAATTATAAGTGTATTATGGTGCAATGTGATTTGAACGACGAGAAATACCGAGAGAGTTCTAAACGGCCATTCCGCAATGACGTTTAGAGTTGACAAATGACCATCGACTAAGACTTTATTATCAAACTTTACACTGGCAAAATTATCGACAAGACAGATGCCATTATAGGAAGAAAAGAAAAAAAACTTTTGTGTCACTGGTTATTTCCAATTAGTGTGGTGAAAAAAATAAAAAGTGCATTTAAAGCAGCTTTCGTGCACTTGGCACATGTTTTTAAATTTTTAAGACTCTAGGACATGCCAGTTTCATCAGCAGTGACTAAAAAAATAAACACAAACACAAAAATACCGCAGTGTTATGACTGCCTACTTGAATTACATTTTTGTAATCATCTGAGGATAATCAAAAATGGCGCAGTACCCATCTGACTGTAAAATTGGGTTGGTAATTTCCGATGAACTATATAACACTACGAGTGAGGATTTATACGTGGAGCTGATCCTAGATGAGTGCTGCTTGGAGACTGATGATGGAGAAACTGCGATAGTCTTCAAATTATTGGGGGTTAGTCCCCCTGCTGACTAACAGAAGAGCTAGCAATAGAGAAGGGAACCTTGAAACATGCCCAGCTTGGTGCCAGCCGTTATGCACCTACAACCTAACCGACACCGCATGTACTGATTCGTCTTTCCTGCGGGTCCTGTTGGCAAGTTCGAGAGGTTAGTGTGGGTATCTGGGAAGGCCTGTGCTATCAAACAGAATCTCAGGCAGAGTGATGTTAGTGGAGAGGAAACTTCACCCACCTCAGCTTGCTGGAGTGGATCCATGAACGAAAGTGTTCAATTACAATTAACTGCTCTGTAACTTTACTGACGCCACCTAAATCATCTTCAACAGATGGACGAAGCCCAATGATGATGTGAATTACAGTGATGAGTTTAACGCACACTTACATTTGATTGTATTAAGTACTAGCTACTTAAATAATTGTGTATACACAGAACAGAATAATAATCTTATTACCTAAAAGTACTACAGAATTGTGCCTCTCAAAATCATTATTAACCAAGGCGGCACAAAATTCGTTTTGACTAATAGCGTTATTAGTCTCAGAGCGTGCGCTTATAACACCCTATATTATTCTTCGAGTAAATAATATTTCTTCTTGCAATGATGTTATAATAATTTTACAAATAGTACGTAATTCTCTACATCTATAAGCCTATTAGAAATACACCAAAATGAAAAACACTATTTAAGGAACAAATATATGCATAGTCACAATCTAAGATGTTATATAAGCCAGAAACACGACTAGTTTTGTAATAAGATAGTAATATAAAATACCCTACCTACCCATATATAAAATTTATCGGACTTAGATAACACTAGATAGGTTTAAACAAAAAATTAAATATGTACTTCTTTAAAGTCTTCTTCTTCTTCATTAATAGGGTGTGTCAAAGTGATTACAATTTGCCAATGTCAAGTGTTTAGTTTGTTAATAGTAGGACGTCACAAAGTCGTATGTTGTTGTTCTTCATTTGTTATTTTTATATAAAATAATTAAACGGATAATTTTTGCTCGAATTCCAAAGAAACACAAAACTTTTATTCCAATTATTTGACATCCGAGTCAATAACTCCATTTTTATTTTAATAAAATCACCAAAATTACATGTAAATCCGAAATAACTCAGGGAAAAATTAATAATATAAGAGTGCCATGTTTGCTTCGCAAAACGGCCAAAAATATTCTTTCTTTGAAGTCAGTCAATTCCAATGCTTAAACATGAACTTGACATATTCTCGAATGAACTTGATAAAATCATATTTTTTGTAAGACAACGAATAGGGTTAAATGCGCTTTCGACCTAACAATTCTATATACATAATTAGTATTATTTGTACTGAAAATGGTAACTATTTAATAAAAAAAATAACAATAATGCCGGACATTTCACACAACATCATCTGGCCCCAAAGTAAGCAGAGCTTGTGTTATGGGTACCACATGACTGATATACTACTTATATACTTTTTTTTTTGTAAATATATACATATTATACATAGAAACACCCAGACACAAGTTATTTCACGTATTAGTGTTGTATTTATTTAAATTGTATTGTATTATAATAATGCGACCTGACTTGCCTATTATGACAACCAATGTAATGTATAATATAGGCGAAATAAATCTAAAATTTGAAATCTGAAATCTGAAGTTTTTAACGGTCTAACTTTTAAAACTATCGTGGTTTCGAACATAATTTTCAATCAAAACTCGCGATCATGGCACATGCAACTGTGCAGATATATCGGTAAGCAGAAAAACTCATATATCATGGTATCCCGTTCTGAGTGAACATTTTTAATGGTCTTCATCAAAAAACAGACTAGTAACCGACTAATATCCAAAATATTAATAAATTTAGTAAATTGACCAAGGGAGATCAAACGTAATAAGTAAGAATTACCATTAGTCAGATCCCTGACAAATTAAAAATAATCCAGTTAGCTAAATTAAAAAGTAAAAATGAAGCTATATGAAACTTACCATTACTCAAAATCAAATAAACTTAACATAGCTATCATAAATTTCCTAATATCATCATAATATGCTGGACTATTTAAAATCGTTTAAGTAGTTTAGGGAGTATGAGGAGGTACTCTAAACTCTGTCAAAAATAATCATCACAACTTAATATTTATCAAACGAATCTCTGTATCGAAAAACAGTTAAAGAAACCTGCTTATCTTTCCAAGACAGATCAAACATTATGCATTGTAGTGGAAAAATAAATAAAAAAATCAAACCCACTTTGTAAAATCTGAATTTTGTCAAAATCTATGAAGCATTTCTCGATATTTACAAACTTTTTATATACCGTTAATTAACACGGTCAGTTTATTTGAACCGGGTACGGTATCAGAACATTGGTGTATTATATTATTATCTCAGAGTGATAAAAGTGAGATGGGCAATGTATATTATGATTATAGAGTGATAGAGATCGTACGATGTTACTAAAATAATAATTAATTATTTATTTATATTTGCAAATTATTATTGTAATTATTGGACATCAAGGGTTTCATAACAATAATTGCTATCATCTTTATTTATCATCCATACTAATATATAAATTTGATAGTGTCTGTCTATCTGTTTGTCTGTTTGTTACCATTCACGGCGGAATGGATCTTGTTGACATTTGATAAATAGATAGATTGTATCTTGGGGACGGACAAAGGTTATTTATAATGTAGGAAATACGCGTGCAAAGCCTCGGACAGCACCTAGTTTACTTTAGAATAGGAAACCCCAGCAAGGGTTGGGCTGGCGATCAAAAATCTTTTTATCATAAATAAAACATTATATCTCTTACTTTGCTGACTAAATGAAGGTAAGCTATAGCTTATTTAATATTACTCTTCCAAATCTCTAAGCATTTAAAACTATTAATCAATAAGATATGGCCGAATATTAGGAGATTTTATTACCTTGGTTTTTATGTTCAACATCAATTTAATTAATCAGAACATTTAGATAGCGAATAATGAGTTTTATAAGTAGCAATAAACCTTAAAACGAATAAAACACAAAAACTGATAAAACAACATTTTGGAATATTTGGAATAAACTTTTTATTATTAAGTTTATAAATATATATTAAAGTATTTTTATAAATATTAACATACTTGGTACCCACATAGAAATCATTATTATGTGCTTAGCAATCGATTTTATGATAATATATAAATGACCAATTAAGTAAATAAAATAAAATATAAAAGTACTTAGTTAAACATAGAAAAATAAATCAAATATAGAATGCCGGATATTTCGATGTGGGACGATATTATCAAAGTCGCGGGCAGTTGATCCACTTATCCGAGTGAGACTAGCGCAGGATCGAGGTGGACAAAAAGATATGCCTGTACTCAGCAATGTGTGAACTAGGTCTGCAGATAATGATGATGATAATGAAGGGAACTTTACATCTGTAAATACATAAATATAATACAGAAAAGGCTTTTAAAAGCATTCATACAAAAAGCTACGAAACAAAACTGAATCCTGATTAATTGATGGAGTGAGAGGGACACGGAAAATATTTTTGTGCATCATTAGTCTGATGATGCCACTATGAGAGTAGTGACACCAAGCTATAACCATAGATAGGTAAGGTGTGTGCTTGGTGCACACACACCTTACCATGTTACTGTAAGCAGTTTGAAAGATGACACTAATATTATTAACAAAAATCAATAATAAATATTGGTGGACAATTGACACTACCCTATCTAGCCATAATCGAAATATCTAAATACCTGCCCTGTAGGTCGAGGGTTCGATTCCTTCCCAGGATAAACATTTGTGTGATTATGTTAATCACACAAATGTGTTTGTTCTGTGTCTGGGTGCTATAAAATATCGTAAGTATGTAATTAAAAATATATAGTTATAAGTATTATATCAATCATCTCGTCACCAATAATACAAGCTATGCTTAGTTTGGGGCTAGATGGTGTTGTATGCATTGTCCACTAATATTTATTTATTTATTTATACGATAGTAAATACTCTGGGAACCAGAGGATTGATATAATATATAAAATATAATATTCTTCTTCTAATTTAAAATATATATATCTTAGCATTAATACCTATGGAATATACTCCTATGGAAGAAATCATAATTTTATATCAAAAGAGACTGTCCAGCTAACACAAAATTAAATGTTATTCTATACCAGTTCGTAAAATGTAAACTAGTTCATACTCTCGAACTCACATGGAAGTGCTATAGCTGGTAATTATTACTCGTATAACGCGAGCTCTATTCCCGTGTTTGGCTCTCAAAGGCACGTGTTTACTATCTTCATAATAAATTGAGTCGTTTGTTCACATTCCCTCTCATGAGGTCATCAGAGAGTAATCTTAATTAAAATATTTTAGAGGCATTGTTGAGAGAGCCCTGGGGAATATATCAACTATTTATTCCGTCATACCTATGTTGTATACTAGCTGCTACCCGCGGCTTTGCATGCGTGGTACCTACATAACAAGTAGCCTATGTCCATCCCTCAGTCCCTCTGTGCCCGACAGCCAACACACTATTTGAAATATATAAGATATACTCTATCTGCTTACTAAATTTCATAAAAATCAGTTCAGCCGTTTAGCCGTGTAATGGTATACATACAGACAGACATAGACCTTTGAATTATAATACTCTGATATCATATACAAAGTTATACTCCTACTTTCGTTCGTAGGTTATTTCTATAATAAAATAATATCGGATAATTTTAAGTACCTACCAAGTTATTATAGACACCTAAAATTTTTAGCTTTTCACCTAAAGCTTGAGAAACTTCAACAAAAGTTGATGTCATTAAACTCACGTAATATTAATTTCATGAGCATTGAGACCTTAACAGTAAAATTATGAATAAGCCACAATAACATTCAAATGAAATTCAACACTTTTAAACTGCAATATAAAACATTAAGCTACGTCCAAACAGACGCAATTAGGCGACGACTGATGACGACGCAGGAGCTGTTTGCTGCTGTCTACACATTTTTTATTCATTTCGCGTTCTGGTGCATTATGGTCCTAATTCTGTTGTTTCGTTGAACTATCTAAAATTATGTTAATAACGACCGTCCTGATTTTGTTTACTATTCTAAATAACAGTTTTTAATGTAATTTTTTTAAATTTATTCTTATAAAATTCACAAAACGTACCTACGTGAGATTGACGTGTTTAACTCATTTTAGTAGCCATGTGGTAAATTGGTGCTAATTAAAAATTCTGGAAAACTATTCAATGAAAGTACAAGATGACAGATTCAACTTATTTATTGACCACCTCTTCAGCGCAGTGGGCGAAAGCACGCTTGCGACGCAGGTTGCGGATTCAATTCTCGCCACAGGACATATGCTTCTCTCATATGTATGTATTTACTAAATAAAAAAGTATTTAAGTAGTACTTATATCAGTCAAGTCATGTATTTTAACACAAGCTTACTCTGCTTTCTTTGGGACTTGTGTGAAATGTCCAGCATTATTCTTATTATTTAAAAACTGCTATTTAAAAATATTACTCTAATATGGACATAAATGTAATAAATACCAAATAAAATCGTTTCTATTTCACGAAATGTTAAATTAATGAATTTTTTTGATGAAACAACAAATTCACCACCTATATGCACAATGCAAGGGGTACGAGGCAAATTCATAAATAGTGTGTTACTTAACAAACGACTGTCGTCGTTCTGGTCGCATCGCGTCTGTTTGTCCAAAGCTTTAGATGACTGCTGTAAAACTAAATACGACTTTAAAATTTCATAATTAAATCCGATATTGCAGCTTAAATTTTATTAAGCAGGTTAAGTTGAGAGCGCTTAAAAAACTAGTATATTATTAAAATTTATTGAGGCGTAATTGTTAAGGTTGGAATTTCATTTCTGCGTAAAGTTTTCATAGATATTAGTTCCTTAAAATTACTGATATTGTTTTAAGTTATTAATAAAATGTACCTTATATTTATAGTGATAAAACCATAGAATATAAGGACTAGTTTAGATTGTTCAAAAACTGGGTTCGATCTCGATTACATGACGGCAGAAAATCAATATGTCAATAGCGTTACACAGCCTAGTTGACTTCACAAACACATACACATCAAAATTCAATGTATTACACATATTTTCTAAATGAAATAACCAAACATTGAAAAATGTGATGTGATCGTATAGCCTTGTGATTGAACATCGGCCAGTGATAAAACTTTGAACCAAAGTTCTTTCTATTTTGAATCGGTAACGTCAACACTAAGAAATATGAAGTCGTGACGTTAATTACACATACCGGAGCGCGTGCGCATTATGTTTGTTTATACAAACGACTGGTAAATCAAAACTGATGTTTATTCCGTCTGGTTGATTGATTGTTGCTAACATTTTGTGTGACGGGCGAGACATAGTAACTCACAGATAAGTAATCCATCTTTTGTAAAAATTATAATGTTTAATGTTGACTTCAAGTGTATTAGGAGTGTCATTAGAACCTGATTGAAAATAGTATATGTGCTATACCGTTACTCCAGATAGTCAAGGAAAAAAGATAAAAAGAAGAAGATAAGAACCCTTAAATTATAACAAGAAAACTATATTGTACCCACATCATCAGTCATCAGTTAGCAATATCAAAACTCAAACACCGTCAACACACCTTACTTTAACATCATTTACGGACCTTCTAGAATTCTAAGAGGATCAGAACTTAAAAGTAAAGTAATTACATATATTAACATAATAATTACAGAAATGTACAAAATAATATAAAATACGTATGAAACAGTTGAGGTATATAAGGACCGTTTAAAACAATCTATAGATAACTCAACTGATCCAGATCACTGCCAAGACACGAGGGGCGTTCCCAAGACACTGGCGGCATTGCAACGTTGAATGGCAACGCACGTTGAACACGCTGAGCCAGCTCTTAGGTCACGCAATGTATCTATCAGACACCGTGAGATAATTTTGAAAACGCGGTGGGCTCCTGTTCCCCACGGGCCCAGGGTCTCAACTCAAAAAGACTCAAATATGTAGGCCTTATCAAGACCGACATAAAAGTAAAACAAGAAAAGTATGCTTCTTTACAATGTTTAACTGTTACTGAACCATTCATGATAGAAGCAGAATGCTTCTGTTAATGGTTAAATTCTGCAAGTAAAGTCTGAGGGAACCATCCTCGCTTGTTCAGAATTAGATGACAAACTATAAATTTTCACAGATGCATTGAATACCTCGATTGGCTCAACACTTCAACAACAATTTAGTAAATGCAAACCACTTGCAATATTCTCCAAACACTTAACTACCGCTCAAAAATAAACAGTAAGTATGACATTTTGATAAACACGGGCTTTACTCACGTATTATTTTGTCGGTGGAGGCACTGACAATGTTTCGATTCATCTAGAGAATCTTCATCAGGGTGAGTTTGTTCCACGGTCCGCTCGTTGCCGCTCGAGTTCACGGTTCGCACTGCGCGTGAGGTATCTCGCGGCGCGAATTCAAACTTCAACCGAGACAAAGGTTGGTTTCTCTCTCCAGCCTGGAAACCTTGTCTGCACGGAACGTTTTATAGTAACGTTGAGGAGCCGGTTGGTGATAGTGTCAGTGCTGTATGTTTGACGGTTCCCAATGTTGAGGGCACGAGTGGCGAAGTCGAAGGGCCAGTACTAGCACCAAATGTGTTACCGCCTGCCGTGACAAGGTTTCCCCCTCTACCTGCACGCACGATTTGCGCCGTGAGATACCTCACGCGCAGTGCGAACCGTGAACTCGAGCGGCAACGAGCGGACCGCGGATCAAACTCACCCTGATGAAGATTCTCTAGATGAATTTAAACATTGTCGGTGCCTCCATCGACAAAATAATACGTGAGTAAAGCACGTGTTTATCAAAATGTATAGTACAACTCACGAAAGTTTTGAAAGTAAGTATGACCATGAACATTTGGTCTTTTACGACGCAATTCGGCACTTCAGGCTCTTCTTAAGAAAGACAAACTTTTAACGTTTGTTTCTCCTACAACCTCAAAAATGCTCACATAGACAGGTCCAAAGCTGTTGTACCACATGAATAGTTGCGCTGCTTTACTATGCTTGTGACCAGCCTTAGGCATGAGCAGTCATCATGATTCAAAATCCCGTGATGCATATAAAAATAGACTAATTTGTCCGTATTTTGTATAATTGTAGCTTCGTTCGCTGTTTAATCTTCCCTTGTTATAGGGATTGTGATTATTTTGACCAACATTGACCTGGTTAAAGCTCTAGTTTGGATGAAAAACTGACATCTTCCAATTCTCATAAAATCTAGATTTTAAATTATTGCGAGCATGGGATAACGTCAACATACGAATACGTGACATCTTACTATTGGCAATGTAAACACTTGACACTGACAACATTGGTATCATTATGACACATGCTATGAACGAAGAAGTAGAAAAGCACATTCTATTTCTTCTTCTTCGTTAATGTCATGTGTAATAATGATTACAATTTTGCTAGTGTCTAGTGATTGTTTGATAATAAAGTCTTAGTCGAATAGTCGATGGACATTTGTATATTCAAAACGTCATCTCGGAATGGCCGTCTAGTACCTTCTCGGGATTCCTCGTTGTTTAAATCACATTATACCGTTATACACATATAATTCAATTAGCTGATGCTTGCGAATTCGTCCGAAAGGAATTGTAGCTTAAATCCTTCACCAAGATGCAATTTATCTCCTTGCCAAATTTTATTGATAAGTTTCAAACCAATCACACCCACCACCCATTAAAAAGTTTCCATACAAACATTCACACCTCATTTTACTCTTTTATGAGGGTTATTTTAAAAAATCCTGAAACATGTGTCCATTTATTTTGCATTTTAGGTATTCAAACCAAGTTTCTAAGAAATCACACCACCCGTTAAAAAGTTCCCATACAAACATTGACACCCCATTTTACCCCTTAATTGGGTTATTTAAAAAAATCCTGAAAAAAGTGTACATTTATTTTGCATTTTATTTATTCATATCAAGTTTAAACCAAAACGCACCACGCGTTAAAAAGTTCCATACATTCGTTTTCACACCTTTTCACCCTTTTAGGAATTGAATTTCAAAAAATCCCGCCTTAGTGGGTGGTTTTGCTGTAAAAGGAAGGTACCTTCCAAATTTCAGCTTTCTAGCTTCAGTGGTTTCGGCTCGGCGATGATGAATCAGTCAGTCAGTCAGTCAGGTTAAGCTCTTTTATAGGTATAAATTATCCATACTTGTGCTATGTAGTCGCAATTTATTGATTAAAATTCCGCATAAATTAGTGAATAAAACATGCACGTGAAAAAAATATTAATTTAGAGGTGCTATTCTTCTGCATTAAATGACAAACGAAGAATCGAGCACATTCTAATTAAAGAATAAGGAGTCTGACGCAACCCTCCAGGATATGTCAACATTAACGGCATTCTTCTTTATACCGCACTGGTATAAAGAAAAAGAATGAAGAAGAATGAATGACTTTTTTCACCAAAACTCAGATTTTTAGCTAGGATGGGGAAAGAACGCTTTGCAATTACAAAAGGGTTACAAGAACGCCTCCAAGACCAGGAGACCAGGATATCCTGGTAACTGGCAAATTAGTTTTATCTATTGAAATATAGAGAAATAAATAAATAAATGTTGGGGATAATGCATACAAAACACTCCAGCCCCAATCTAAGCATAGCTTGTATTATGGTTACTAGATAGAATACATATAATTATGTTTTTAAATACATACATAATGATACTTTATAACACCCAGCCACAAAACAGACAGATGTTAATCATACAAATGTTGGTCCTGGGAGTGAATTGAACTCTCAACCTACAGCGCAGAAGGCAGAGCTACTTCCAACTGAACTAAGAGGCCAGTCAAAATAGATGGCAATACATATATGTATATAGATTTTGAACTTGAACTTTTGAATTTCTATTGAATAAACACGTCATCTGTATATATTAAAACGAATAACCTGGTAGCTCTTAAATAAATCTCAATTACAAACCAATTCATTTCTAAGTTTATCATCAATTTGAATAAAACCACACTGTCCTTCAATAAAAGTAATGTCTTTCCCGAATATTATCATTGATTTAGAATATTTAAATAATGCATTGAGGAATAATTCAAAGTTGATGGTAATGAGGCTAAATTGAAATTTAATTTACATTTCTTGCCTCTAAAGAGTAAATTTTCATTGAAAATACCATACGTATACGTTTGAATATATTAAAGTAATCTTTAGAGTTTAAAGGGTACTTACTCGCATAAACATTAGACTGTATTTAATTGTGGATATTCCTACATAATGAAACCTACATACGGTATACTTTTTGATAATCTATATACATATATAAAAGGCGATGTGTGTATGTAACGGCTGTACCGATTTCGATGAAATTTTCAGAAAATCTTCAGATTGGGCTTACAGATGATCCTGTAATTTGGTAGCGATCGAATTAACAGAACTTAGTTTTTTTGCATTAATCAAATTTGGTATGAGTATATATTGTATCTTAGGAACGGCTACTTTTTATGTATGTACTATGCGTGCGAAGCCGCGGGCAGAAGCTAGTATCAAAAACAAATACATCTAAAACAATTTAGCTAAGTACGAAGAACGATCTATAGATCCCAAATCAGTGTTCCCAAGACACTAGTGGCATAAAATAATTTGTACAACTCTTGACTCCAAAATGACTGTTAAAATGACAATTGTTGTGATGAGAATAGAATAGCAAGGCACATTTTATGATCAAAAACTTTCATGCAGACTGGCATAAGTAGATAAGTTAAGTTAACAAAAATAACATAAGTTTTAATGAATATGGAATGGAATGATTTTTGTATATATTCTGTTGAAAAAACATCTTATAAATCTGTCTTATCCGCACTATTTGTATCAGCTCTTTCCAAGCGAACGTAGTCTGACCACGTTGTTTTCGATAAAGCTTTATTTAATAAGGTGAGTAAACGCATAACTAAGCTCGATAGTCCCCGACACTTGTTTAAGTGTAAACTGCTGTTCTTTACGGATAAAACGTCACACTTTGATAATTTACCAGCAGATTCTCCATCTAAACGGGTTTCCTATCGAATGTTTATGAAAATGAATAGTATTAAATTATTTACCAATACAGAGATAGCCGTACTCCTTGGTAACTATTTCCATTCAATTTTCAACCTTATTGATATTATCAGTTGTCACTAAAACTTCTCAGACACGGTATAAGTAAGTTGGCTTAATTCTAAGATTAGATAAGACATATATTGGATGGACAAGAGAATGTAGCAAGTTCATGTCTCATAACACTTAAAATAGCACTTGGTAAATCAGAATCAAGATTAATGAGATATACACGATGATAAATTATACGTAACACGGTTAGAAGCTTTAAAGTATTATTAGAGTAGGTATGGATAACAAAACAGATAACAAAATCTATGATAACGACTGAGTCAAAATTTTTTTGCTGACAACATTGTTGTCTTTAAATAAAATATTTTCGTTAATAATATCTGATAAAAAAGCATAAACATAATAAGAAACAAGAAAAACGGTCAGCTTTATTTACTTTTAGTTCTAATGGTAAAAACAGAGACTGGTAAATAAATAAATAATAAATAATGGTGGACAATGCACACAACACCATCTACCCCAAACTAAGCATAGCTATGGGAACCAGATAACAGGATAGAATACATATATTTTTAAATACATACATAAGATACTTTTATAACACCCAGACACAGAACAAATACCTATGTTCATCGCACAAATGTTTATTCTGCGAGGGAATCGAACCCTCAATCTAAATACGAGTATAGTTGCTAAGCTGTAGAGTAGAAATAGTTCTACTATTGTAATGGAAACACCATAATTAAAAAAATAATTCCGGATTATTCACACAGCTTTATTTGGCACCAAAGTAACCAGTCCTTTGTTATTAGTACCAAATGACTAATATACTACTTATACAATTTATACACCCAAGACAAATACTTACAGATCATACCAGCATTTGTCCCGCGGCGGAAATCCAACACGAAACCTTCTGCGTCTCATCCACTGCGCCACAGAGAATAGATACATATCTTCATACCTATTTCCTTTTTATACTTTTTTTAAATTAAAGGTTTTTATAAAATATACAAGTAGCATCAATGAAGATAATGTAAATCATACAACTTGCAGAAATACATTTCAGAAAAAGAGTGCAAATAATCTGAAGTGCGTATGGCTCTCGTTTGTGTATACAGCACGATGATCAAATACACAACATAATAATATTATATCAAAGGTAACTACGATACAAGGAAAAAACATATTCCTTCCAAATCCACAAAATTTCCATTCCAGCACGGTTTGTAATTTAGCAAAATACTTTACCTACTTTATATGCCTTTTGTCGCGTGGAAGCAATAAATTCTATTTTATTTTGGGGACCGGAAAATATTGTGGCATCATTCGCATCGTGTTTTTTAAGAAACTGTGTGAAAACACGTGACAAGCATTGTAGGGATTCGAAAACGTTTTACCTGTAAGTGGCAGGGGAAGGTATCGACATTGTTGAACTATAAAGAAATAAACGTTCGATAAAAATAATACCTGAACCATAGTTTGTATTTTCAGAGTTCCGTTTTTTATTATATATTGTTATATATTGGGAGGGTGAAGTTTGTTTAGAAATGTAGCGAATAATATTTTTCGAAAAATATCTTGGTGGGTATCTTTTTACAATAATGATATGTAGGCGCATCAAAATTTCCGCTTATATATAAAATACTGAGAAGCTCAAGAATGTCTACAATTATCAAAGTATAATTTCAAAATTGTAAGTTAAGATATTACTATAGAAGCATTATTTTAACCTGATAATAAAAGCAATCGCACATTGTAATATTTAAATCACTGGCTGTCGTAACAGATGCCTCCAGTTATTGCTGGCTGAGTTTTGAGACGAACACCCTTGGATGATGCGAGTCCTCACACCTAACTAGCTAACTGTGAAAACTCATTCACATAGCCTTACTGCCACTTGCAAATAAGTACCCAATGATTATTCACACCTTTTGCACCCCAGTTCCAGACAACTTAACTCTAAAATCCCGCAAGGGGAATTCAACTTTAGAAATCAGAAGATAAGTTTGAAAATAGATAGCGATGGTGTGAGCATGTGAAAGATGGTCATGGAAAATGAAGTCCTTTGACGTGCAAAGAGTAAAACGAGATGCAGCTGTGATGAGGTACTCCGTTTATAAATATTTATTACCTAATTATCAGAGTCTGGTTTAACACCTCCAATAAGGTATTTAGCCAAAGGCGCGTATGCATCTTCAAGACACCGCTAATTTGTATCTTGATACTAGCTTTATTTTATGGTTTTGCATGCATTCTAAAGCTTTTCTAGGTCACAAAGCTTATTTAATTTGTAGAACATATTTACTTAATAGAAGATGTGGTCGAAAAAAACACCAAGACAGACTTTTGCTGAAAAGTTGATCTTTTAAAATGGATGCTTATAAACTTTGCCATAAACATGTCAAATATTTCACAATGTTAAGGGTATAAAATTAAATATTTAGTGTATATAAGTAACAGTAAACACGCATTGAGGTCTAAGTAACATCATTATGTATTTTAATATTAGAAATATTTGTGTAAACAAATTTTTTATTTTTTACTTTATGGAAATGTAATACCGATTATTTTTTCAGGTCTACGTGTTTTTATGTATATTATGTATCTATTTACAAGGAAATAAGGTATATAAGTAGTAATACTACTCTATGTCTATGTCATGTGGTTCTTATAACACAAACTCTGCTTACTTTGGGGCTAGATAATGCTGTGTGAAATGTGGGAAATTACTTTATTGAAGTAAGTATATATACTTTTTTTCTACGTACTTGTCTACCTATAACATAAATATACAAGAAGTATACCTACATTAATCTTCGTTAGATAACCTCAAAGCTGATTTGTTCCATACTTAATGATCGCAGTTTACTGCCCTCCAGACAATTTTATTGTTTGTCTCGCCATAAAATAAATAATTATAAAACAACTGTGGATAGAACAGAATTTACGGAAGTTTACATATTTGCCCTGCAACCCGTATGCGTTGAAGAGCTATTAACAATTTGAACCGCTAAACCAATTTTAGTATGTTGGTAAAGCCTAGTCATATTTTTATTAAGAGCACACGGAATTACGAGTTAGTAAAGTTCTTACTGTGAGTTTACATTACAGATCCAGATTGAGAAATATAATTATATTTATTTTCTTCAAGAATAGGTACAATACATTTTTATACTAACCCTAATTACCAAACTAAGTTAAAAACTTGTATTTTGCCAAATAGTGCCCACCGTGCAGTTATTATATTGATTTGTACAGACATTTATTTAGGGTTTTGGTTTTAGATTACAGATAAAATTGATACTATATAAAATAAGGAAAGGTACATAAAGTGTAGAAGTATGCATACATTAAAAAGCATTAAAGTAAAGTTGCACAGCATGTAATATGTGTGTGTGTGTGGATGTGTATCTGTGTGTAAAGGAATAAGATTGAAGTAAGTAATTATTGTGAATACTTGAATTGATTTGTACAATTTAGCCAGACTTTTGAGTTTTAATAGTCAAAAGAATACCTGTTAGTAAGGTCAGACTGTATGGGAGGAGTTTCACTTCTCTAAATATATGTTTTATGATGTTATGGTCCCTCCGCGGTCATTTAATTGAAACTTTTAATTAGCTCGCCTGTTCCCTTGTTAAGGATATTGGACTGATTTTATGATGATACGCCGCTCCGAGTTATTTCATCTGATTGTCGAGATTCGTGGAATTGTGACGAGTTTGATTGGCTTCTTGCCATATCCAATCAAATTGGTAATTAACCTTGCCTTGTTCGTTTACGAGTGGAAATTCGTTAGGCATTTTTACATTTTAAGACATACAACGAAATATCTTGAGTTGTAACATTAATTTAATTTACCGAGATGTTACAGCAATATCGTAAAAGCCAACAGATGTCATCGTATAATATGCGACAATTAATTTCCTAAAAGCCACATTTCTATAGCGGCGAAATAAAAGAATTGTCTCGAAACGAGCCAAGTAAAAAACAAAAGACAAATAACAAAGAGAAGTACAATAAATCAGCTGGTTGCGTCCTTGTGAGAGTATGGTATGGATAGGAGCAGACGGTTGATGCTGCTCTGTTAAGTCACAATTTATAGTTCATTATGACCAAAGAAGAGTAAATTCCAGGACTATGTAACTATAGGACGAGAAAGACAAACGCCTGGAATATAAATAAGAATATTGTAAAAAATAAAAATAGGTAATTACTTTCAATAACTGTAATAAATTCTAGTCACAATACTCCGTTTTATTCAATATGTTTTGTATAATGTAAAATGCAGTAATAAATTAAGTTTTCTTTGTATATTAGTCTGGATCGTTTATAAATTACGCAATTGGTAAACATTCCGATCACCAGTCAGAATACATGTTTGGTACTTTTGGTACATGAGAATTGGAGGTCGAGAAACCAATATTTTTCTAACCTCTAAATTGGGGGTCCCGTGGCTAAACAGTTCGAGAACTGTTTCCATAAATTCATGTGTAATACGAGCAGGTTGATGCGGATACCTGATAACTAGACAGAATAAATAATTGGAAGATTTTATGGCAATTTCAACTAACGCGACAAACTTTAGCTAGGCCATTTCAGCTTCCGATTTTGAGAATCACCTTGAACATAAAGTTGAAATTTGAATGCACTTTTATTATAATTTTAATTGTGTAACTCGTAATGGTGGAATTGGTTCTGGTCGTCGAGCTCACTGGAATTAGTGAATTATATGAGAACCATCTGGGATTTTGTGGACGTTGCAATGCATGAGGCTAATTAAAGCACTTCATACATTATAATTTGTAAAATTAATTATCCTGTTATCAAAACTCCTGCAGTTTTTAGAAAATGATAGAAATTATTTTGTAATGTAAAAACATAAATAAAATAATATTAAGACCAAGCTTTTGAATATTAATAAATATGCCTTGTCCTTATCCATTTAGACAATCTTAAGTTATAATATATTTTGGTTGTAGGTACTCCTCATAAACGACCCATTAGAACTACATACCCACATCACTAAGACCCACCAAATGCCCACAGTAATACCAACATGGTGTATTTAAGGAAAACACAACATCCAATGGAGCCGGATTGTTTCCCGTAATAAAACTTTACTGTCTCAATATGCGTCTCGTCGACCCAAAAAGTAACATGTTCGACGTATGGGTAATTTATAGACTTTATTGTTTTAATTTAACGACCATGGCGCAGGTTTGGAAAATAAAAGTAAACATGGTATGTAATAGGTTAAGGTAAAATCCAATCCATAATCCAACAAAGTTATAAATAAAAAAAAAAAAAAAAATTAGCTTTCAGATTATAGCATATACAATTTTAAATGCACTTTGATGCTGCTCGAATTTTAAATAGGTAGATCTTTCAGTGGTTTTCACACTAGGCAAGTCTGAATCGTGAAGACCATAAGTTCGATTAACTTAAATAAATTGACAGTAACCTCGGTAACAATATAACTGTTCATTCAAAATCATTACAAAATACAATCCAATTACGTAACAGTATTAATCATAACAAAACCTGTACTAATTCAAGTTTTAAAAGGCAATTAAAATGTACTAAATGTTTTTTTTCACACTAAACATTGTTTCGGGTAGAGCTTGGCTTTAGCTCCCGCTGTTTCAATTAAATCACTGACAATACTTCGAATACTTGACCAGTCTGTACCATAACATACCGCTATTGGCTGTTATTATACGTCGACTTAATAGTTTTAGTTTCGTAAAAATGATCTGTTGATTGAGGTAACCCAACAAGGACAATATCAGTGGATTGAGATCACTGATTGAAAAAAAAAAAATATACTCAGTCTAGAATTTATAAAAAAGGGATTAAGTTATTTATGTATATTATAGAAAAATAATGTTTTTTTATAGTATATACGTTGAACTTTGTTAACTTTGATTATTAACTTTGAACTTTGTTTGATGTATCAGTGTAAACATAAGTTATCGATCTTTAGAACACAATAAAATTATCTTATTCGTAAGTAAACACTGTTTAGGTACGATCACAATTGATTGACTGGCATGTCAACTGAGTTGGTAGTAACTTCTTTTGCGCTGTAGGTTGGGGGTTAAACTCCCTTCCAGGACAAACATTTGTGTGTTTAACGTAGGTGTAAGTTCTGTGTCTGGGTATCATATAGTATCATAAGCATATATTTAAAATATATAAGTATTCTATCAGTCATCTGTAACTAAGCAATTCTTATTTATTGTAAGATAGTGTTGATATTATTATTCTGGAACCGTTCCTTTTTCCTTATGTGCTTCTTCTGCTTCTTCTTATTATCGTGTCACTAGATATTTTGAACCAGTGTGGTGAAAGGATTAACGTGTGCCTCAGAGGCTCCTTTCGTGCTAAGATATATCAAATATATTTAACTAACCATTTTAGAAACAAAATGGTATTATTCAGTAGATGACATCCTTAAATGATAAAAATATACTGTAAATGTGTTACTTATAATTATTATTAGTATTTTCTGACCTTAAAACTGTTTTTGTTTTGCTATTGACTTTATTTTAATTTTGATTTTTTTTTTGTGATTGTGAACTGACATTTTAAATTTTATTTATCAATTAAATACATTGTACGCCAAACATGGCAGATTACACTGTAACTTGACCAAGTGCACACTAGAAAACCACCATATACCACATGTATTTCATGCAATAAATTTTTACTTTTTTTTACTTTACCTTACTTAAAATATGTTGTACAAGGATCAAGATTGTTCATCGTTCAAAGAATCTTGTTACGAGTCTCACGATGCGTGTGCCGACAGAGCGCCGATATTATCTAATCCCGATTTCCCCCACCACTTAATTGATTATTTCATAAAGATTAATATGACTCGTCATTTTTGACGGTTCGTGGTACTGAACATAAAAAATACCAAAACAATCGTCTTCAAAGTCGACTTTATTAGTTTTTTGTGTTGCAAAAGATCAAATTATTTAGTGATATTTGCTTTATACGTTCGTATATTGATCTGTTTAGTATAAAAGTAGGGTATACCTATAAATTAGTTCCATATTTGGTGAGGATCTGACGATGAAAAACATGATAAAAATCTATAACTCTTACATGAGAACAAATGCATCACAAATTAGTCGTTTCGAAAATATTGTACTTAAGGGAAAACCTATTTGGGTAACCTATTTGGCTTTCAGTGGCCAACTGACTTAACAATGGACTTTAAAGATACAGAACTCTTCAACGACAAACAGCTCATGTGTCGCAATCAAATCACTGTATTAGGGATCTCAGGCAATAACTTTATGTATACAGTTTTATTTTGTCGACCTCTGCAGCGCAGTGGGTTTAGGTCCGGCTGAGCCGCAGAAGGTTGCGGGTTCGATTCCCGCCGCGGGATAAATGTTTGTATGATCTGCAAGTATGTGTCTCGGGTCTGGGTGTTTTTATGTATAATATGTATGTATTTACAAAAAAAAAATTATATAATTAGTAAGTATATCAGTCATGTGGTGCTCATAACACAAGCTCTGCTTTCTTTCGGGCCAGATGATTTATTTATTGGCAGTTGATCAGATTTTGTGCTGTAAAGGTCTTAAGCCTAAGGATGCTAAGCTAGAGCGCTTGCTGGAGAACAATGACAATTATCATAATTATAATAGAGACTTTGATGAGAAATAAAAATGCTTTTACTGATCCTGAGACTCGTCAACAATAGCCTATTTCTTGTTTTACTGGTACAATTTTTATCAATATCACCGGACGATATAACAGTAACCTTAAGTTAAGAAGGTTTCACAAGCTGAATTGTCGATTGTCCTAGATTAACGAACCATATCATTACGGCTAATGAATCGGGTATGATCTTATCTACCCATCAATGTCAGTCTTAAATCTATTAGTACTGTTAGCCGGTACGTGAAAGTATGTAGTTACATTATAACGATTTTATTAAATGCTTCATTTAAATCACTGAGCTTTATCTTAATACGACATACTCTGTGATGCAAATAATCGTTACGTTGTTGGAGGTTATATTTTTTTAATTAACACGCCGGTTTAAGGCTCATTTTGTTTTGAAAACAATAGACGCTACGCATCTTGCCGAAACATTGCTGTTATTCTGTCTTATTTATGTCTAAAACCTAGACACAATTTGCATTGTCTGATGTATGGACGAAATCAATATAAGAGCAACATCTTTGAGCATATTTTCATGTACTATAATAAAATCTGATAGCTCCAGAATGGCTTCTATAGTTCGTTTAATGATTATCCCTTATGCAAATAAGTTAATCAACGGTCAAATCGGCTTTCTTATCCACATCATCGAAGTCACCCGAGGCCTCAGGCTACTGCACCATGTTTCTTTATCTAGACATCTACATGCAGTACGCGACATTAAAGGACTACCGACAATGCTTGAGGCTTACCTCCATTGTTGGTTACTTGGTTCTACACGTTGCTATTATAAAGGGACATTCTACAAGCTTTAAAGATCAGATCTTGCAACATCTCCCCTGTTTTGAGGTACTATGATTATTATGCGCAAGTAATGGTTATCTATATAAATACATAGGATACTGAATCATTTAAACTAAAGTAGCATCATCTAAAAGTCACATATAATAGATTGACTCAGTTGATATCATAATATCCCTAACTGATACCAAACTATTCAGGAAATCCTAGTAAGAATAAAATCAGTACGCGGATCAGTTCGGTTTACGAACCGAGACTCAAACATAGATTTTAACATTTCTGCTCAATTTACGCTTGTTTAGTTCTGGAATACGATCTAAAAACTGTAAACTAGCCACTATAACCCAAAGTTCATGAATAAAACTTTATCAATTGACATGCGACTGGTTTTTAGTTTTCATCGTTCTCACATAATACCGCTTCATAAAAGTCTAGAGTTTTGTAAAAGTTCGTTCCTTATTTATTGTACTCTAAAAACTTAAAGCTCACCCTTGTTACTTAAGGCAATTTACGATCGGGTAGACTTTATAAAAAGTTTAATGCACCTGTTCAGTCCATTTAGCAGAGGTGACCGAGGCTAGCAGCAGAGCTGTGTCACTCCAAATCAATGTTTAACAATGCTAAGAGAAAATATTAAAAGCTATCAATTTCATAACGCTTGCATTTTGTTTAATAAACTTTAGCGAAGTTACACCTCCCATTATTGATGTGTAAACGTTTATTTGTTTAGAAATGGTGTGGCTATCGGTTAAATCACAAAAATACCGTAAGCCAAAAAAACTGTTTTTTAAAATGGCTTTTATATTCTACGTACCTCTATACATAGTGGATTTGAAGTGACGGTCTTGAACAAAATACTGTTATATATCCATAGCTAGCGCCATTAAAAAATGGTTGAAAGTTGCCACTGAGTAAAAAGTTTCTAAGAAAGTGCCATTGGAAATAAATTGCTCCATTATTGTACATCCAAAATTTGTTAGATTTTGCTTTCGGGGAAGAAGAAATTGCCTAGATTTTGTTGATACAAAGTGGAGTTACATTTCAATTTAACTTTCAATGTATCATTAAATATTCCTATGTTAGGAAAACGGATAGTCAAATGATTAAGAGAGCTCAGCTAAAGAAGAGCATATTATTTTAGAGAAATAGATATTTTCTTCCAATACAATAACCACAACCATAATATGCTCACCTATGTAGTATTATTTTTGTACGGTATTATTACAATACAATGTTATTACAAATGAAATTCTAATACATGCTTGGTAAAGCGTATGTTTCTCATGAATATGCGGGTTCTATGATTATTATTCTGACTCATGTAAATATTATCTACCTACACCTATCCTATTCAAATAGATTGAGGTTCACCGATTTTGAATCAATTAGCTTTCATTATAATTCATAATAAAATATAAATTTGAAAGTCTCTATCTGTCTGTTTATGTTACCATTTTACAGCTAAACTTCTGAACGGATCATGATGAAACTTAGTAAGCAGATAGATTGAATTTTGGGGTCAGACATAGGGTACTTTTTATGCAGGCACCGCGCGAACGAAACCGCGGGCAACAGCTATTTATAGCTATAAGTGTAGGTAACTATTCCGTTGAGTATTATGATTGTACTAAAAAAATATATTCATATATAAAAAAATTACGGGTTGCAATCCGGGAGTGCCGACAGAAGTGAAAACTTATTTTGGCGGGTTAGACATTTTTTAGATGGGTACTAGGGTTATTGGGTTATGAATTGCATTTTATTTATGAATTATATTTTATTAGTTATTAGAAACTATAAAATACATTTAATATTCTTTTATGTTTTTGTTCAGAATGTAGATAAATATATCAAACAACCTAACTCAGTCAACTTCTCCATACAAAAGTAGACTGTAAACATGTGAATTAAGGTTTATAATCAAACGGGGCGAGCGCGGCAGCCCTGCGTCTCGGTAACGGTGTCGCGAGTCCAGAGGTTTTACCTCATCTAAAAATATGCGTACCGCGCTAAAAGAAGTTTTTTACCAAGTATTTGGTCGAAAATATAATATTTTCGTCAACCTAGAGCTTATTTTATATCTAAAGTACTTTATTCTATATCTCACAAAAACAATGCCCCAACAGATCATTAGATAACTTTCCGATGACAAACTTATGTGGGTCCAGTAAAATTGATGTCACAGGTAAGTTGAAGACAGAGATATTGATTACACCTCGAGGATTTTAGTCGTCTTTTAATTGATTTAAAGGCACGACTGATCAATATCTAGAAGCGATTAATGTTATTCATGGTCACATGTGCTTGAATGATGGTGGTATTTGGAATAATTTAAATTCCTGCTTGGGTAACTCAAGGTGCACAGTTTCGTAATTTGAGGAATTGTGCCGGAAAACGCTTAAATATTTCGGTGTGAACAGACCTACGAGTACATAAATATAGGTTTTTTTTACTTTAATAATGACTATTCATTATTGATGACCTCTGTGGCACTGTGGGCAAAGGTTTTGCGGTTTTTATTTCTCCGCTAGACAATTGTTTATACGATCTGCAAGGATTGTCTCGGTTCTGGGTGTTTTTCTATCTATAGCATGTATTAAAAAAAAAAGTATAATTGTAGTATATCGGCCATTTGGTACTTGTAACACATTAATTATTGTAATAAGATTTTTAATAAATTAACGAGACACAATTATAGATTATACACGATAGAAATAACCTCCGAACAAGTTTGTAAAATGTAAAATTAATGGTGCGCTTTTACAGAAGCTTACTACAATATTCAAGAATGTTGATGTGGTAAAAATTACTGGTAGTCATTGTTATTATTACTTCAAAGTACTGATCTAATATTAATTCCTTGATATTTAGTAATATATTGTGATTTGTACGCGTTAGTATTAATTAATTTAATGTTATACCTACCATCATAAAATTTGATTATGGTTGATCTGTATTAATTTTAATTTGACATCTATATTTTGTACCTATGTAGCTGGTTATTTTACTGTTTATGTTTGCAAATAAACTTATGGGTATGTAAGGTCAAAATCTATGGTTGCGCTTAGTATTATCTATCATCTGGTCTGTTAGCTGAGTTGGTAGTAGCTCTGCCTTCTGCGCTGTAAGTTGAGGGTTTGATTCCCTCCCAGGATAAACATCTGTGTGAAGAACATAGGTGTTTGTTCTGTGTCTGGGTGTTATAAAATATCATAAGTATGTATTTAAAAATATAAGTATTCTATTAGTCATCTAGTCACTATAATATATGCTATGTTTAGTTTGGGGCTAGATGGTGTTGTGTGAATTGTCCAGCAATATTTATATTTATTATTATATTACATTTTCTTGTCAATCAAAACTGATAAACGCATATCGTTCAAGAATCTCATTAACTAAGTTGACGAGTAATCTCCACATTTCATTGATCAAGAAAAGGCTGAGCTCGAACATAAATAGTCCGATGTAGAACGCCTTTATCCCGCAGCCTCCAGGCATGTCAGTAGGTACACGTCCTTGCAATATCTGGTTTAGGAAGGCTTATTTGCACAATGTTTTTATTGGGTGATTCGCAAGCATTATTATAAATCAAATTATTCAGATAGCTCCATGGATATAAATACGTAATTTTAAAATTGGCTCATGTCCTAACAGATGGTAAGCGGAATCATAAAATTAAAACAACGACATTCTGTCCATATGGTCTTTCATTGCTCTGTCGCGCTGAGATGTAAAACAAAGACAAAGAAATATTCCTGGAATAACATACGTGACAATTATAACATGTCAAATCCGTAGGTTGTCCAAAATAACAATAATATTTTGTATATTTACTTACAGAAATAATCACAGAAATGTACAGAATACAAAAATATACAGTAATATAAAATACATGTGAAACTTTTGAGCTATCTAAGGATCGATTATAATGATCTATAGATGGTAATACTAATCCAGATCACTGCTAGAGGGCAGCGTTAAAAATATAATTCGTAATACAATTAATTGCCTTAAAAACAAAAACGTTATGAAATGGCGCCAAAGAAACCTCAATCTATCGAAATCGGAACCCCAATCTCTAAAATATCGGATGACAGAATGGACTGTTTATTACAAAATAACGATCTATCGTCTTCGAGCCTCCGAAAAATAAAACCAGAAGATAAAATATCAGTGAAAAAACAGAGATTAGAATCCAAGAGTATTTATGTCGAGGAAACGAAACTCCGCGCTTAAAGGTTAACGATTCCTATCAATTAAGGTTATGGGTCGAAACGACAGGTCTTTTGGACCCCCGCTGGGCAAGGATTTGGCACCTGTCCTTTTTTGGTTCAGTTTTGGTGTCGGCGGCTTTTAAATGAATACAGGTGCAATTATATTAATGCGACCACGATTTCTACAATAGGAAGACGAGATAAAACTCAATATAGATTTTGGTTTTATATGTAATGATTAGTAATGAATGATTTTGGTAAGTATTTTTTGAATTCTGTCAGAACTAATCATTAACGAGAAAACCAATAATGTTAGATTGTGCTGCTGCCAGAACCACATGTAACATTGTATATTGTTTTCTTAACTTTTTCTAAATCTGAGATCCAAGTGGGCAAGTCACTAAACTAAGCCTCGTCTGAGTCCAGAAGGTTGTGGATTTGTTTCCCACTGTTTTTCTATGTATAACATGTATGTATTTTCAAAATTAACACAAGCTACGCTTACCTTGGGGCTAGATGATGCTGTGTGAAATATCCAGCATTATTTATAATTATTTACCATCGTAATCTAGTGATTTGTTCCAATGAAGAAGATTCCCTGAAACTGTCTCAATATTATAAATTTATTGGAAACCCTACATCTATCAACAATTTTTAAACAAGGTTCTTTATTTATTGATATGATAATTTTAATAGAAAGTGCCAGATCCCTACTGGGACAGAGTGGAACAAATAGTTTTCTTGATAGGCGCCTTCTGAAGATCAATTCATTTTCTCCACAGGATTAAGATTTTAATTTTACCTGAACTAATGTTTAGATTGCCTTATCGACAGGTGAAATGCAAAGACTGTCTGTAGCTCTATAGATAGGTATCTGTTTTACTAAAGATTGGTTGTATGTATGTATTTAAAAATATATAATGTATTATAATCAGTCATCTGGTCACCAAAATTAAAAGCTATGCTTAGTTTGCTAGCTACATGGTGTTTTAAACATTATCCTCGAATATTATTATTATTATTGTTTTAAAATTATGTGTTGTACCCCAAAATAGTAATTATAATAACGTTGATTATTTTTTTTTACAATAAATACATATGTACATTTGGAACATTTGGAAAAAATTATACATATACAAAATATGTATTATCATAGTAATTTTTAAATTTCGTATTTTTGTGTAGGTATTACATTATTAACTCATTTGCACCAAATCGGTTAAATAAAAAACAATGAAAAACGGGTGCCTCGTGCAGAGACTGACCTGCAGAGATAAGCGCTTGTGGAATCTTTTCTTACCTTGCTTACATACAACTACGATACAAAAATTAAGGTGTTTTGCACCTGATTTTGAATCATTATTGAACAATGCAATGGCTGACCTCAGGTCGCAACAATGCTCTGAAGCAATAGACTAGTTATAGGTAACATTTTGTATACCGCCGAGTTTTAATTTTTTGTTAATCCTGTCCATCCAAAGATTGCCTGAAAGGATGACTAAAACATCTTGGCAGTTTCAAGTGTTATTTTACGGTAAGGCTCTTTAAATTACAGTTTATACTACAGTAATACCTACCAACGAAGATTTCTTCAAAGCGATTCGATTGGATCTTTCCCCGGTACCTTAATTTATGTAAACACTCAAAGTTAATGAAGAGACACTAAATAAAGACCCTTTAGCGATGGATCCATTTCATTTTGTTCTGACTAGACACTGGTGTTTTAAACGAACGAAGTCTTATAAAGCCATTATTTTAAGAGGTATTTAAAATAAATATATAATATTGGACATTTCACACAGCATCATCTGGCCCTAAAGTAAGCTTGTGTTATGGGTGCCACATGACATTTTTACACTCTACATTTTTTTTGTAAATACATATTATACATAGAAACACCTAGACGTGCCCCGCGGCGGGAATCAAACTTTCTGCGTCTTTGCCGGAGTTTGGCCTACCGCGCCACAGAGGTTGTCAAACTGCTTAAGTTACACGCGTTCTTACTTGTGGCTAGATGGAGCGATGATATTTGTAAGGCAGTGGGCAGAGATTGGAGGAGGAGAGCTGAAGATCAACCTCAGTGGCGTGCCATGGGAGTGGCCCATGTTCAGCAGTAAACTGACACGGGCTGATGATGATGATGACGATGTTGTGCGTACTGCATGTGTAAGTTAATGGCCAACTCTAGCGACGGAGTTAATAAGCCGTGCAAAAGCCTCTGGCCTAATAACATACGTATTGAATGTCAGTGTCTTTAAATTAGTTAAGATATTTTTCATAACAGGTCAAAATTGCTCTAAAAAATAACCTATTTTCTTCGCTGTCTTAAAAAAAAAATTCGTTAATTTTATTTCAATGGTTGTAGTGAATTTATTTACTAAACGTGAAACTAAATTAAAACATTGTTAACTGTTAAAATTACAGAATGAATATGAAGAAAAGTTTTTATTATAAGTATTGTATAAAAATTAGGATATAATAATATTCAAGAGGTAATTATACTGGTTCTGACTGGTCTCTTAGCTCTGTTGGTAGTCACTCTGCCTTCTACTCTGTAGGTTGATAGTTCGAATCCCTCCCAGATAAATTATTTATGTCATAAATACGATGTTTGTTCCGTGTCTGGGTTTTATAAAGTATCATAAGACGTATGTATTTAAAAATATATAAGTATTCTATCAGTCATCTGGTACAAGCTACTTAGTTGCTTATCTAAGCTACTTAGTTTGGGGCTAGATGGTGTTCTGTGAACTGTCCACTAAAATTTATTTAGTATTGTATTAAAATAAACAATTACTTAATAATGTTATTGAGGTATGAAAGTTTTTAATGATACTCGTAACAAAGTTCCTAATCAGCTCTTTTATACATTTTTTTCTTGTTTCTGCTATGTTGTATGTCAGTAACCTACAACATAAAAACAACACAGAATTTTTGTATAGTATAATATGCAACAAAATAGAGAAAGTGCTTTGAATTGTTGTCTGAAAGAAACCTTACCAAAACAGCAATTTCCAAACAAAATTAAACAAAAAACATAAATTATAAAACGCGTAAGAACATTAAAAAAGTTAGTCCCGTTCCAAACACCTCTGAAGTTTGTCGCTTAAATTTTTATGCCTCCCATAGCTGCAATACAAACGTTTGCTACTCAAACTATGCCCAAGGGTCGTTCTGTTGGGCCATTAAAGGCAAAATGTCGTAAATAAGCTCGTTTGGAAACAGTCTTGTAAAATTGCCGCTATTGTTAAAATATCTTATCACCTGTTTTATATTAAAAACCTGGGGATAGGTTCCTATTTAAGTCAGATGAAAATTTAAATAAAACAATGAATCATTTGATACTACTACCTATGAAATTAGTTTAATGGCGAAAAGATACATTCAATGTAAATAATTCTTCTTATCGTGTCACTAATTATTTCTAAATAATTAAAATCAATGATTTACCATGTCAATGTACTTACCATAGTACCGGTATGTTCCATTATTATCGATGCACTTCAGCTATTTTAATAAAAATAAATTGATTACTTTGCTGAGAAAATAATAGGATCCACAATCAATGAATCCTTTGAAGGCGGTACTGCCTCATCGGTTTTTCACATAATTAAATAAATTTGAATAAATTCAGAAAAAAATTGTAATCAGTTGGAGCAGGGTCTTCTAGTTTTAGCTACATTTATTTAGCAACCGTCTATTGTTCTGTATGTGGTCGAGCGTTATCTTGAATTAGCAATGGGTTATAATTTACCAAATTAGGTTGTTGAGTTTCGAGCTTTTCCATTTTCGTCTGCAATTGTTGCAAATACATATCTGCAGAAATTGTCCGGATCTTAACAACCTGTAGTGGATTACACCAGAACTGGTTCACAAAAAACTCATCGACAAACACAATTAGAACAGAAACCATAAACGCTCCAAGCGTTTTTTCCCTAGGCCAACCCGAACACGTCATTTAACGAGCTGTGTTTGCAAGGCTGATGCTATGGATATGGATACATGGATAATGCATTTTTTACATTATCATAGTTATGCACAAAACAATATCAGAGCAAATCAATGACGCAAAACCAAGAGAGCAATTCATTTCAAATTAGAACATCACTGGCCTCAATTCTGTTGGCACCAACCTAACTAATTTTAGCTAAAATTAGTTTTAGAACTGTTAAATGAAACTTTGGTATTCTGCTGTTACCAATTTATCCTAATTTAATTTTATCTAATTTAATTATGCGTTCCTAATTTAATTAAATGATACCAACCGAATAGGTTTTACAAATTCTATGACTAACTAAAATATATTTTAGACAATTCCTAATTTTAGAAATGAACCAACCGAATAAGATATAATTAAAATTTATTTAAAAATCCAACTCAAGCAGATATTTAAGCTCAAAGTTGTGAGAAGTGTGAATCAGTAATTTCAAAGGTGAATTATTATGTGACATAAATTAACTCAATTCTGTACTTATTTAAAAAATTATTTGTCTTCGACTTTTCCGGGCAATGTCTAATTACCGAAACTACCTCTTCGATTTGAGGGTGCTTTGTGGAGTTTGAGCCTTAGTTGCTTATACAGAATTTGACACTATTAGGTACTATATTTTTTTCTATGACCAAAGCTGGCCACTTAAGAATCACTTCCAAAACAACAAAAACAACTTAAATGCATGTTGTTCTATCTTCATTAGAAATATTTATACCATAAAAGTTTCATTATAGACCGTTTATTGCATGCAGAGCAAGTTGCCTTTTAATATCGGGAAGATAACAATGCTCAAGTTATTTAGCAGATCCTTTATTAAAGATCCCACAGCCACTATGGACTCAAGATCTTGAATTCTTTATTAAGTGCCCACCCGTTCCGGGAGTTCTGAATATTTGAAATTTTCCACACAATCTCATCGTATTTATTAATCCTTGCCGATAAGATGAGATGGATTCTCGATTATTATGTTCACAAAACGTAATCTAGCGAATAAGTTGGCCAAGTTATTTAATATCTCATTCCCGTCGGTCGAGATTAGACCTTCATTTGAACTTTATTGACTAGTGATGAACTTTCTTTTGCGTCTGTTAATCTAATAACCTACCAACCAAGTTCATTTTGGCTCCACTAATACTTTACAGGTTCTCCAAAATCTTCATCTCAAAACTCAGTCATTAAATATGTATGTATTTACAAAAAAAAGGTATATAAAGTAGTATTTTATCAGTCATACTGGTTTCCATAACACATGCTCTGCTGCCTTTGTGGGACCAGAGGATGCTGTATGAAATGTCCGGCATTATATTATTATTATGTCAGCACGAGCAAGACTGTCAATAATAAATATAACCAGAGTTTAAATCTGTAACATAATAGTATGAACCTTTATAGCACCTTATTTTAACATTCTACATTTAAACAAAGCTACCACCACAAGCCACTGTGCCAAAACCGACAGCAGATTTGGCTAGCGGTGTCCGGCTCGACGAGTTAGCGCAAAATTAGTGCATAAATCTAGCTAGAATAGCCTAGACAGGCTTTCGTTGCTAGAAATGATTTACAATTGGATGTGAATTATAGAACTTTGGATGGGAACCAGGTCAGCTGAGACTAAATTTATAAGACAAAAGACTGTTTTATGTAAAAAAAGATTCTAGTTCTGCAAAGACATCCCAATGGAACATCTGGACGCGACAAGAAAGTTAGAAGCCTAATAGTAATATGTCTATAGTCTAGTAGGTATTTTGTATGCACTAAACAGCATAATAAATGTATAATTTACAGGCCTGTCAGCTCAGTTGGTAGTAGCTTTGCCTTCTACGGTGTAGGTTGAGTGTTCGATTTCCTCCCAGAATAAACCTTTGTGTGATGAACACAGGCGTTGGTTCTTTGTCTGGATGTTAAGTATTATATTAATGTATTTAAATATATACATGTATTTTATTAGTCATCTGGTCACCATAATACAAGATTTTCTTAGTTTAGGGCTATATGGTGTTGTGTGCATTGTCCACTAATATTTATTTATTTATTTATATTTATAATGGAGCGTATCCTCATTACTCATGAATAGGTTTGAAGTGAAATAGTGCACGGGTCAAAAGCTTATAAACAAACACTACGCCGTACTAAATAAACTACTTATATCGTAATTTTCAATTCAAAACTAGGAATAGCACGGGTATTCGAGGGACATGTCACCTAGTGGACAGCCGTCCACGGTTCAAGCCAACCGGGAAATAGTTTCTGAGTTTATGTATATTTTAGGTAAGGCTTGTGAATTATTAGTGCCACTGGATTTGTTGTGACTTGTGTATTCAATCCCGTGGAAATTATATTTGAAATACTAGCAAAATTTGCTTTACAAGCAGTTCTATCCTAATTAGAAATTAACGATTATTATTAAAGTCTAGATGGGCGATGAACTTCGAGCACCTAAAATTAATTTGATCGTCAAAGAATAGGTCCGCCACGAACGCCATCTGTTGAAAGAAATTGGAAATGGCAACTCCCATACAAAATTATCAATTTCGATTGTTTTGATTTGTCGTCTGCTCTTTTGGGTTATTCCTAAAAACCACCTATAATATTTTAATATTATTTACGTTGCCTATAATGGTTAGTTATACCCGTACTCCAACTCTTAAAAAAAATTGTTTTCTCACGTTTTTAAACAATAGTGATCTTATGCTTCATCAACTGGCTAGCCAGTTAGCTGTTTATAGTAATTTACTAGATATCCATTAAATAGATATAACCATATCTCTAACCAAGCTCTACTGAACATTCAAACCGATACAGAGGCAGTTTACTGTCCAATATCCGGTTTGGACGCCGTTTCCGGGCCGTCCGAATGACATGAACATCTGCCGCTGACCAATAATGATTGAAGGTTCTATAAAGTTTATTAAATGGATAAATTGTTGTGAGAAAAAAAGATAGAATGCAATTACCTATAGCCATTGGCAACCAGTTGGCAGCCCTGTGTCATTAAATAAAAAAACCTACATAAAAGTAAGTATATTATGACTTACATCTATTGAATTTTACTGTTTTCAGATTATTTTATTTATCATGAAATATTAAACATTAAAAAAATAAGGTTCCTAAAAATCACATTCTTAAAACAAGCAAATTTTAAAACATGTTACTTCAATTTCAACCTTTCGTGAGTGAGTTTTGAAAAACATTGACACCGAATCAAGAACGCGAGCGTGAGCAAACTCACTGCGAATAAAACTCACCCTGATGAAGATCTTCTAGATGAATCAAAACAGTGTCGGTGCCTCCATCGACAAAATAATACCTACGTGAGTAAAAGCCCGTAATTTTTCAAAATGTAAGTTGCTTCATATTACAATACAAGTCAATAATGACTCATTATGAAAGGAGACTCAAAGAGGACACTAATGTACACCCTTCTTCGATTTCCGTTACACTGTTGCCTAATTATGCCGTAAGATAATACGGCACACCGGGTTTAGGTCGAGTGACACTGCACCGGGCTTATGGGTTTTGTTACGTTATGTCTACTAGCTGAAACGACTACTTATTTTTTTAAGATCGTGCTTTTTAGATAAAAAGTTCTGATTTTTGATCAAAATTATAAAAGTTAGGTTTTTAGTCAAATATAAGAAAAAGCCGTTTGCATTTATTTGCATTCATCATGCTATATATTTATTTGCATACGTATTGTATCTGTGTTTCTTAGTGTGTGGGAAGGCTACCACTATTTATTTCTTTAATAGGTTACCACCTACTCTGATCGCTATGAAAGGTCCTAGAGAATTACTTA
Source organism: Lampropteryx suffumata (assembly GCA_948098915.1). Lineage (NCBI taxonomy): Eukaryota > Metazoa > Arthropoda > Insecta > Lepidoptera > Geometridae > Lampropteryx > Lampropteryx suffumata. Next base: position 12,407,106 of record OX402557.1, on the reverse strand, counting down.
GAAATCAATTTAAGGAAATTAATAATATCATGACAGTGCCTAATGTAACACAGAAAAAATAAAGTTAAAAATAATACAAATGATTAACAATGTTGGTTTTTTTATAAAAAAAAAATTTACGAAGAAAAGTTTAAAATTCTAATTAAATTCACAAGCAATTTTCTTATTAACAACAAACAATGTTCCCTATTTCTGTACCGGAACAGTGGACGGGTCAACACGTAGACTGTGCCAATGATTAATGACCCCGGGGCTACCCGAATCAGATGCACGTGACGTCAAGAGTAACGTTCAAATAATATTCAGCTATGAGTACAACAGTAGTGTTTTTGTGATATATTTTAAAATGAACTTTATGTGTATGGCATTTAAATCAAAAATTCGAGAAAGTGATAGTTCAGCAAACGTTAACACTTTTATAATTTTTCTCTAAGGCCAAGTAGATCTAAGTAAACGTAAAATGTATATTTCAAAGCGTTATTGGGTTAATAGCAAAAAATAAAGGAAATTATTTCAACTTTATTTCATCACCGTGTAAGATGTAAATCGAACCATGTTCTTCTTTTGCTCCGAAGTTTACCCTTCAATATCCGGGTAAAGTCGCCACTTCCTCCAGTTGGGGGCTCCTAGATGTTGCTACAGATTTCAAAAAGTTTAAAAGGAAAATTCGTCATTTTTACATTGACATATTCATAGATACCGCATAGATTCATAACTGATCATAACTACAATATATACACAAATACATATTATATAATACAGGATTAAAAAAATACAGTTTCCGTTTTTAGACGTTATAATTTTCAATTAGTATTGCGGAAAGAGATCGAAAGAAAAATTATCTACTTATTCAGATTGCATCGGAACTGACGCCATCGTTAATAAAAAAAATCATGATAGTATATGAAAACATGATCATACTCATGAGTACAATGATGGCTTAGTGGTTGTAGCCCCGGCTACCGATCCCAAGGTCATTCTACCGATCCGATCATAAGCAATAGAATTTTTTTTTCGAAAAAAATATGTTTGTATAAAAATATAAAAAAATATTTATACTCACAAACGATGAAAAAAAAACATCGTGAGAAAGCCGGCATGTCTGAGAAACTATAAAGTACAAAGACATGTGCCAAGTGCAAAAAAGTAGTCTCTGCGGCGCACTTTAATCCTTTCACCACACTGGATATAAAAAAGAAGTAAACGAATTCGTGTAAAGTTGTTCTATTAATGTTTTGGAGTGTCGTATCTATACGAAAACACTATTACTTAATGTGAAATACTGGCTGACCGTACAGATGCAACTGAATAGGACCTCGCTTTTGAATAGCTTTGTGAGTTTGGATTTGAAAAATTTGTTTCCTTGAATTTAAGGTAGAAATTCCTTGCGTCTGAAAAGGCAATTCCGGAAATGTGTAATTTTTAGAAACGAAATTCCTAGTATAAGTTTGATCTTTAATTGCTGTTTAGTACATTATTCAATTTACAGAAGTAACTTTATTCCAATTGGATAAGGTTTTTTTTAAGGACTGAAAATCTATAAGAATCTTACCCAATTAATTAAAGAGTCATTACGTTCCGTTCCTTGAGTTCTTTTCACAAGTTGCTGAAATATATTTTTTTATCAAAAATCTCAATTTGAATACAGAGACACTAACCATATCATTCAATAAGAACCTGGATGACCGAGCTTCGCTCGGTATAAAACACGGATAAAACGACGTTTTCTAAAAATAAACCTAACTAACCCCCTGTATACTAAATTTCATGAAAATCGTTGGAGCCGTTTCCGAGATTCAGATTCCGCAGCAAGAATAGAACACGCAACCTTCTGCTTCTCATGCAGACCTGCGCCCACTTTGCCACAAAGGTTGTCTAAATAAATGTTCACTATTTAAATGTTTTGATATGTTATTACTGCTATTTAACCGGATATTACATTGGATACAAACGGTAAAATTATCTCATAGTTTTTTAAATTAACGAAACTACCATCCGTATTGATGAATGAGAAAACGCATGAGAATACTCTTATCAAGAAACAGCTAATCAATAAATTTACTAGTAGCATAAAACTTGTCGTCAATCCTTCGTGAAAGCGTAGTAAAGATAAAAGCATAGCTCGATAAAGTATTAATGACCAAATGAATCGTACATTTCGCTTATCGCAAATGCTCAAGTCAGCATCAAAGATCAATTACGCTGAATAAGCAACGATAAGAATAATGTAAAAGGCTACCTAGTTAACTTTATTGCATTGTGATAGGCACTTTATGTTTAGTCCAACGGATGATTGAAGTTCTTGATTATTACGTGAAAAGGGGCGGAAGTGTGTAACAGGCATCAACGGAATCATGCGCTATTTGATTTGACCGATGCGTGCTCGCGGTGTTAGAGTTAGCCGTCAGATAGTACCAACCAATTGTCAGAGAGGTCGGTACTGTCAACTAACAGTGTGTGCGTATGTGTGACGAGAAAGAGAAAAGGAAATAGACAAGAAGAACGCATCAGTTGTGCTCTTAACCTACAGTGTATAAAGTGTATAATATAATAATATTTTCTATTCTATTCTATTATATTCTATTAAAGTAACTTATTACCAATGTAAGATTTCAGATGTTACAAGTCACGTACAACGACTGTGAACTGAAAAACGGGCGTGTCATACGCCCGTTTTTTATTATTATTATAAAACATAATTAAAAAAACTAGTTTTTTGAATGTTAAATGAATTTGTGGATTTCTCTATTAGAGGCGCACGCTCAGTAATAAACATGTCCACTTAGCTTTATTATAACAATACTACAATAGCAGCCTCTACCCTAAATGCAAAACGAGCCTATCAGTAACCTATCCGCTCTCAAAATAACAGGTACCATGGACCCATAGTATGAACTCGTTTTAAGTAATACCGATAGGCTCGATTAACTGTTACTCAAAAGAAAATAACTTATCTTCAAGTAAATTACGTCTGATTGGCATCCCCAAATTAGATTGATGATCTCCCAATTCTTCGACCAATGAATTAGCTAGTGGCACTTGCAAACTAATCTTTTCTAAGTTACATTTTGGCAAATGACTTTGCCGAAATTTGGGCCAGTTACCTCAACTAATGAGCCTGACGTCCGAGATGACTCCTACAAACAAGAGCAGTAAAAACGTAGAGTATTATCCGCATTATCCAAATCTAGGCCTGAATAGTTCGAATATTTCACTTTTAAGACTTTCGTGAGTTGTTCTATAAATTTTGATAAACACGGTTTTACTCATGTTTGATTTTATCGATGGAGGCACCGATACTGTTTCGATTCATCTAGAGAATCTTCATCAGGGTGAGTTTGATCCACGGTCCGCTCGTTGCCGCTCAATCAACAATTCACGGTTCGCACATTGTTTTCGCCTCCATCGACAAAATAATACGTTAGTAAAACCCGTGTTTATCAAAATGTATAGTTCCGATATGTCTTTGTGACCTAGTTCAAATTAATTACTCATTAAAAGAAAACCTACTTTATTGAAAAAAAAATTGAGCCCATAAAAAGTGAAGTAAAAAATAGGATAATGATTTGAAAATTCCAGCACGCGCTTCTGAGTTTTCATCATCATCGGCTTGTATTAATTTACTTCTGGTTAATAAACCAAATATAAATAAGGATTTAACCTTCAACGTTTTTTTGGCTAAACTCTATAGTTTTTTTGTCCTGACGATGTAAAAGTTAACACAACAGCCCCGTGATAAACGATTGACTCAATGACTTGAAAAAGTAGCGCCCGAGCCCTATCGCAACTAACGACGTCTATTATAGGATCTCGGGAGCTGGGCATGGAAGCTTTACAAGCACAAGTGAGTCTAATTTGAGCGAATTTGAAGACTTGTGATTATCTTAATCGGTTCTCGTATTCTTAGTTGCCTCATACTACATTGTTTTTTAAATTCGCTGTTCGTATTATTTCTCTTTTTTTATTAGATGCCTTTGCTACTTCCCTTAAGCGTATGTTTCATTAATCATCCATACCATCCATACCTTGTCAACCTACCACTTTTACGAACAAAACGCTTTGCTTCCACATATATACAATGTGTACAGTCAAGGATTGAAATGCTTTGCCGTCGTCTGTCTTTCCTGAACACTACAATCTAGGTCTCTTCAAGTCTCGAGTAAATAGGTGTCTTCTAGACCTGCGTGCCCCATTGTCGGACACATCGTCGATTAACATCAGGCGAGATCGTGGTCAAACGTAGGTTTAGCGATGATAAAAAAAAACATCATTCAGCTGGATTCCATCTACTGACGGGTATAGCCTACACATTATTGATCTCTAACCAGTCTTATAGTGGTATATAGTGGTTTCCGTCTACGCTGACAATACAAATTTAAAACTTTTTATTCAATACAATCACAAGGATCACATTAATCCGTTTTACATGCAAGTAGAGTTTAAGTGCTAATTCCTTGTATCCAAAACCCGTGAAAAATTGTCATAAAACTCTTCTTTTTCCTAGGGATTTTTTGTATTTCCTACCTTATTCACAAAAATAAACCGATTAAACTTATACAAGGTACCTACCTAATAAGTAAAAAAATGTCAGTTAGGTTTCGGAGGGTAGAGCAACATGAGGCCATGCATTCCTGTCAACAATATAGTCATTTATATTTATAATAAGCTTTCTTTATAAGATTACTGTTTATGTAACCTTTATTGTCATTTGACCATAGCACGGGTGGTTTGCCGTTGGCAATTATTTCGCCACCACTCCATTACCGCCTTTGTCCATCTGTCTTCGGTTTCTTGGTTTCTTTCATTTCTTATTAGTAATTTACATGCCTAAAACGCAAATGAAAGCCATTTTAGTAAAATTACTCGAAGTAATACAACACTCGCTACATGATAATGAGCCATTAGGATGTATCTCATGTATCACCCCCCACGTAGTCACACGTCACCTACCTAGATAGTGGAAATAACACAAGAGTAAAAGAAACCATTTCAATATACTTACCAGTTTTTAACACCACAAATCCTGAAAACGCACGAAAAGCACTGGCGGAGTACCTATCAAAGTGATCGCAATCAATCAATTTGTTCAAACTGATGGCGTAAGCTCGTCTATATCAATTTAACTTTGAGTTTATCTTTTGCTGTTATACCTATAGTTTTCAAATAGCTAGCTCACTTATGTACACATTATAAAAATGTGCATCCGGTAAAAATGTATGCTTCATAAATAGATTTTGGTGATTGGCGTTGTTGGAGTATGTTATATGTTTTTGTCCTGTATATAGAGTCCAAACCAAAGCATAAACAAAATCAATAGCTTCAAATATTTGTAGTTGGAATTTTAGACAATTGTTTTCATCGTTCTAATATTTCCATATACCTATGTACCAAATACCTATGAGGCTTAAATTCTTCATAATTCTTACATAATTGCTCATTATACCTACTTGTTATTGTTACCTTCTTAGATTACAATATTGAACGTGTTTTAATACTCGCATATGTTACCTTATGTTATTTTTGAAACGAGAACCTAGTGTTAAGACAAATCTAAACATAAGAAGGGTTAAGAAACACTATGACCTAACCAATGTTTGTTACAATTTTTAATAAAATAAAAATATCTATCTATCTATAAGCATCAAAATTCAAATTTGAAATTTAATTCAAATTATTTGAATACATGGAATATGGAAGATAAACATGTAATCTTCACCAGCTAGTGGTGCTTTCTGGGGATTTTTGGGGATTTCTTGAATAATCCCAACAATTTTGCAATTAACTTAATGAAAGTTTCTTTGCTAAGTAACTTTGAGCTAATTTATTTTACACCTACCCTTATCAGTTCAAAAACACAATTTCTCTAGTAAAGGGCCAAACGACCGACGATCCTCGTTAGAGGAAAGGCGTCAGTCATTGGATTAATTAGTTACCCGTTCCGCAGTACGACATACTTTCTTACTAAGTATCAATGGAACCAGAATCCATAAAACAAACATACATAATTTTAAATATATTATGACGAACAATACAATGCATAAAGCAAAAATATAATTGATATAAAGCTTCTTTTCTAGGGTTCTTTTTGAGATGTTTGTTCTGTATGTTTTATAAAGATCCATAATTATGTATTTCAAATACATAATAAATAAATAAATAAATAATCCCGGACATTTCACATTTTGACCCCAATGTAAGCAGAGCTTGTGTTATGGGTACCACATGACTGATATACTACTTATATATTTTTTTAAAGTGAAAACTTCTTTTAGCGCGGTACGCATAATTCTAGATGAAGTAAAACCTCTGGACTCGCGACACTGCTACCGAGACGCAGGGCTGCCGCGTTCGCCCCATTTGATTATAAACCTTAATTCACATGTGTACAGTCTAATATTGTATGGAGAAGTTTACTAAGGTAGGTTCTTTGATATATTATTTATCTACATTCTGAACAAAAACATAAAATAATATTATATGTATTTTAAAGTTTCTAATAATTAATAAAATACAATTCATAAATAACATGCAATTCATAACCCAATAACCCTAGTACCTACCAAAAAAAATGTCTAACGCGCCAAAATAAGTTTTCACTTCGGTCGGCACTCCCGGAGTGCAACCTGTATTTTTTTTTAAATACTTTCATGTTATACATAGAAACACCCAGACCCGAGACAAATACTTGCAGATCATACAAACATATATCCCACGGCGGGAATCGAACCCGCAACCTTCTGCGTCTCAGCCAGACCTTAGCCCACTGCACCACAGAAGTTATCTATAATAACTCTATCACTCATGGTCACCATAATACAAACTATGTTAAGTTTGGGGCTAGATGGTTCTAGTTGGCTAGATGGTGTGCATTGTTAACCAATACTTATTAATTTATTTACATTATAATAAGTTACCTACCAAACACAGCATTTGCAGTTTTCATAAGACCATTTAACCTGGTTGTAAAATTAAAAATATTTATATAGGTAGTAATTCTGTTTAAATCAGACTATCGCTTTCCCTTTCATTTCAGTGTAGTAAGAAAAGCACAGCAACAACTTTAGTTAGATATAGTTCAGAAATACAACAAGGAAAACATCATCAACATCATCCTTATGATTGTATTTTGACTGGCCTGTCAGGTCTGTTGGTAGTAGCTCTGCCAGAAGGCAGGAAAAAGGAAGGAAGGAAGGAAGGCAGCGCAGAAGCGTTGAAGGGTTCAATTCCCTCCCAGGATAAACATTTGTGTGATGAACACAGGTGTTTGTACAGTATCTGGATGTTATAAAAGTATCATAAGTATGTATATAAAAATATATAAGTATACTATCAGTCATCTAATCATCTAGTCATCATCTAGTTTGGGACTAGATGTTATTGTGTGAATTATCCAGAAATATTTATTAATTATTTAAAGTTCGAGATTTAAAGAGAAATTTAAAGAGAGAGTTCGAGTTTGAGATGTCGTCTTATAATAAAGCATTTAGTGATTTTGTAAAATTATTGATTCTGGTTTTTATCTTCCGGTGTTCGATCCTAGTATCATCACTTTGACGACTTCCCTTCTATGCTCAAGACGGTTCGCATTTTCATGTATATTTAAACTTAGGGTACTTCAAAGTTGCAAAGCCTATAACATTGTTAAGGCGAAGTATTCAGCATGCTTAACTGAGTTACAAGTTACAACTTTGTTTGATATGAATAGTTAATTAAGAGTTCTAATGAATTTACATTGTGAGATAAATTGCTATTGAGGGTGCAAAAATAGTATTTAAAAGACGTGCAATATACCAGTTCAGTCTACATTTGTTTTTTGATATATAAACCAAAAGATAATCGAAAAATATAATAGAATAAATGAGAATGTAAACTTTATGATTCATAAAAAAATAACAATCTAGTAACTAAAACATATAAAATTATTTGATTTTGATCAGTGTTTTGTTGAAACAGGAATACTTACAAAAGAATTTCAAAGAAAGAACATTTCGTGTAACACTTTAATCCATTGGGGAAAAGTCCTAAAAATTCTGCGACAATCGGCGACTAGTTGTGTCAAGTTATCCCAAAAAGTTAGACAATGCCTTCGGCATTCACAAAGCTTGACGAGTTTTTATTTCTCATTCCACAATCCACATGTGGCGGTACCACAACGTGTGAAGCATTTTGCACGGTTGATAGCGCCCTCCCAAATCTGTCGGATTGTTTGTGATGACATAGAATAACAAGTGAGAAGATAATATTAAAGTAGATATGTAGAATACCTACTGAGTTTTTGAAGAAAACTTGTGTTTCGCAGTGATACAACAACCAATATCGGCCACTACATTTATAAACTTACTGAAAAATTACATAGATGGATAGATAGAAAATACATAATTAGACACAGTTACTATTCTCGAAAAAAATATAAAATGTTTTATTGTTTTGCGGTCTTATCGCTATCACGATCTATGCCAGACAACCTTGGGATGAATAAAACTACATATGTTCATACAGATTTATAAGATAAGAAAAATATATACAAAAACGCACTATCATATTATATTATAATATTTTTTTATACTAACTTCATTATAATGTATTCAAAACCCCCTTATAATATAATAATAATAATTATAATAAATCTCTATTAATTATCTAGTGTTAAAATTCAGAAAAAATATTTATTATTTTACTATAATACATATTATGTTACTATACTTAGGTAACTACTTACGTACTTAAGCTTATGTTACTGCTTAAGCTGTATTTAAATACTAAATAAACCAAAACATACATTTGAATACTTAAATCTAACATTAAGTAAAGAATCAAGATCCAGTTAACGACAGAACAAAAAGTATTCCCTAATTATAGATTTAAAAAACATGATATTTAGCGCGTCTAATAGCCTTAGGCAGTGCGCTTCATAGTTGAACAGCCAGCAGTGTGAAGGAATTAGCATAATATGAGGACGTGTGGACAGGTGCTGCGAGTAGAAAAGTGTCAGAGGAGCGCAAGGATCGAGATTGGGAGAGGTGTAGAAATTGGAAACGTTCTTTGAGATAGAAAATTCAGAAAGTGCGTATACTGACGACAACAACCATTTTTGCGTTTTGCGGTTTTATTTATGTACTTTTAAGTCTGAATGCTCAAAATATGATTGGGATTACTATTTCGTAAAAGATTAATGAAAGTTATATTAGTTAAAAATAATAACTAGATAGTACAAACAAGTCCGAATTTATTTTCTTTAGAGCACATCTGTTACTAGCAACTTTATCTTTGCCTTAAAAGTAGCTGACACATGGGCATCACTCATTTCTCTGACACGGTCGCGCGCTACCGCAAAAACATGTGGCGATGTGATTACACAAAACTATAAAGGGCATTAGGCCAAAATGACCAGAACAAAGACAGCCGCCATAACTTGTCATCGTAATTAATAATGGGTGTGGAGAAACGCAAGAATTGTGATAGCATCGTTTGTTCAGTAGGTATGTTGATGTTTTGATCGTGATATGAAGTACAAATATAATAGGAACAGTTTTATTATTGTTTAAAACAATGTACCTAGTTATAGAACAACAAATCAACATTTTACTAATCACTGCAGTAAACAGTGATCGAAACGTTTTAAGACTCAAGGGTCTGAAAGATAAGATATTACGTAACTCTGTTATTTTCATGTTTTGAAAGACGTGCAATATACCAGTTCAGTCTTTTGTCATTTGTTTTTTGATATTATTATTATATTAATACGTGAAGCAAAAACTTTGTACCCCTTTTTACGAAAATTGCGCTGACGGAGGAGTATGAAGTTTCGCACACTTATAGTTTATATAGTGCTGCAGAATGCTAATATTTTTTTAATTGTGCATAAAAAATACATTAATTATGGTCGAACATTAACATTACTTTCTCAATAAGCAAACGAAAGGTCGTTTGCTTATTGAGAAAGTTATGTTATTTATAAATAAGACATGAATAAAGTAATATTGAGAAATAGGAAATTTAAGTTTTGAAGGGATTCCTTCTAATCTAATCTTCACTTAGGGTAGGTTGGTGTAACGTTGCGCGGGCAATAAGTTTGCGCATACGTCATTACTCAACACTGGTGTGAAACATCCAGACAACTTTAGCCGTGTTTTGAATGCTATCTGTGCCGGTATGCGCTGCCGAAAAATTATTGAGAATACTCTAAAAACGGCGAGTCCAAGTTAGTTCAAAGTTTTTATAGCCTTTTGATCTAATATTTTGTCATTTTGCAATTATGATTGACAAAAACCCTTAAGGACAATTACAATGTTTTGCTGTTCGTTTTATTTGTGTTTGCAATCCATATAACGATTAATAAGAACGTATTTTAATAACTTTCCAAGAGATGGCAGTTCTGTTGTGGTATTTACGCAAGGGGTCAAATGTGTAAGTTTGCGCATTACGGGGATAGATAGTGTTGCGCGCGCAATTTTACACGCCACTGTGTATTTATCGTCAAAACGACATTATCATCTCACTGCAGTCATCAAATGAAACCCCTTGATCAGGGTTTCCACAGTGCTCTCAAGAAATACTATGCCAGCGAATGTGAAAAATTTGAAAAATGGCTCAGAAATGGGTTCAAGGAAGAGGAATTACGACGTTCCAGATTAATTCAATCTTCGCACCTGCAGCTTACAAAGCTGCAACCGTTGCTTGTGGAACGGAAAGTTTCATGTCAACTGGAATATGGCCCTGGAATCCAGATGTTTTAATGGATGCTGATTTTGTGGCATGCAGGCATTGATCAGAACAATCCAGAAAATAGCACCATAATTGAAATTGAACATGATGACGTTCCGGCAGAGACCGCAGAGGATACATCAGCAGAAGCAGTGGAAAACTATTCTGCTCCGTTTTACGAAAAGAAACCATTGATTGCATTTCAGAAGCCCCAGAAATCTCTTCTGTGGTGTCTCATCTATCTAATCCGGTCTCTTCATTGAAAACCGTGGCTGGTTGTTTCGGAATACATCAGCCATCGTATCCTTTACAAAGCTCTGGAATTAAAATAACCGTAAGCGTCCATATGAGTCATTTGCTCATGCAAATATTATTCCAATCCCTAAATCTGAATTCAAGAGGGCTACAAATCGGATGCATGAACGAACTACCATCATGAGTAGTTCATCCATGAAGAATCAGATAGAACGAGGAAAAGAAGGCTAATCCATATGAAAATCCAAAACAAGCCATTTAAAAAACTATTTACTTCAACTAAAAAGGAGTTATGGCGGTGTGGAGGCTAAACTGAAGTATTTAGGAAGCCTATCGATGAAAACTGAATAGAGTGCATAGCCTGCCAGGTATGGTGGTACGAAAAATGCACAGACTACCTTAAATTCATGTGTTAAAGTCATGTGGTACCCATAACGCAAGCTCTGCTTACTTTGTGGCCAGATAATGCTGTGTGAAATGTCCTGAATTATTTATTTATTTTATTTTATTTCGGAATAGTCAAATGCAATTTGTGCAAGTAATTTACCGCACGGATCACTGCGCAATCTTGTCGCCCTGTGTGCGCAATTTTACACACCGGTGTGTATAAGATTGCGCAAATCCCGAATTGTGGCTTATTGTAAATAACTAAGAAGTTATTATATTTGCAGACATTACTAGCTTTAAAACTTGTAGCCAGATTACTAATGTATTAGTAAAAATAAAGAAACATGTAATTATTCCATCTGTTTTTCTTATGACCGATTGATTTCAAATTGCGCAAACTTACACCAACCTACCCTATCCCTACTAATATTCTAAATGCGAAAGTAACTATATATGTCTGTCTGTTACGTTTTCACACCTAAACCGCTGAACCGATTTTGATGAATTTTCGTATAGAAATAGATGAGGGAGTTGCTAGTATAAGGGGGTCGATTTATTTTTGTATAAAATAAATATGATTAACTCCACATAAACAAATTAAAAAACATTAACAAAGATAATAACACCATTTGAATCAATAGATACAGAACCAAATAAACGACAATTGCAAGACAATCAAAGAGAATATAAACGATAAGACAATGTGTTTGTCCCCAAGATTGTCACCATATGGATGAAGAGTTGTATAAAAAACTAAGATAACGATCGCAACATTTGTTGAAGTATTCAACGCTTTTGTAAAAAAAAAACTGTTTACCATCCTATAGTAAACGATGGTAAAGAGTTTATTAACATGTATTTCTATTAACAGTTGTAATATTCAGGACAAGGATAATTAGACGACAGTAAATTACACTTAAAACAAAATAATTCTTAATGGATTTAAGATAAATCTCTAGCCTTGAACTCAAAGACCAGACTATTCCTAAAGGGTTATAAAGTGTTCGTAAGTTTATACCAGCCTCCAGGGATTGAAATGCTTTCAAAAAGAATAAAAACGAAAAGGATTTTTGGTATCAAATCGAAAGAGCTAATGAAGGATGTAGCCGCAGGCGATTCAGTTCCTTTCGATTTAAACGAGAATTCTGATCTCGCTAATCGGAATATTATGTTTCAATTTCATTTCTAGATAAGCGGTATTTGGAGCGTCTACTTGAGTCCATTGATTTTCAATCTTTGTCGACTCAGTGTATTTTCGGCCTATTAGGTCATTCAATATGCGATATTTTAGTATATCTCGGTTACAGTTTTAACTATTAATAACGCTTGTAGAAAAAGTGGATATAAATTAGTTGGCCATGCTCATGTGACGCACATGCTTCTAAAGTCAGTAAGGTTAAGAATGACTAGTGGTCAGGTCCCAAAGCAATTCAACACCAACTAATTAGCATAGCAAAAAAATTATAAGGGGATGTTACTCAAACTCTAGTAAAGTCTCACTATCCGTGATAAATATCCTTGTAATTTAATTATAATATCCAATTATTTTGTGAAACATTTCGCGTTTCTCCAAACATCAGTTTATGCGGTACGAGGGGAGGAGGGACCTCTATCACCTCTATCTATCAAAAATTTATCCCAAACGTACGTCTATTAAAAGTTTTTATTCATCATAATTAACTTTGTAGGGGTCACCAATACGTGCAATTACCGTGCAACATCACTATAAAACCAATATATACCAATGACAATCTCTGTGGCGCAGTGGGCTAACGTCCGGCTGAGACTCAGAAGGTTGCGGGTTCGATTCCTGCCGCGAGACAAATGTTTGTATGATCTGCAAGTATTTGGTTCGGGTCTGGTTGTTTCTATGTATAATATGTATGTATTTACCAAAAAAAAAGTATGTAGAAAGTAGTATATCAGTCATATCAGTCATAACACAAGCTCTGCTTACCTTGAGACCAGGTGACGCTGTGTTAAATGTCCGGCATTATTTATTTATTTGTTTATTTAATAGTCTGTGATCAAGAGCAAAATAAAGGGCGGCAGATAAACAGAGAGACAGACGGACATAGCTATAAGTGTAGGTGTAAGGGTTCCTTGTAGACTTCAATACCCCAAAAAGTGGTTAAAATAACAACCAATAGCTTCTCAAGTTAATTTGAACTATACCGGTTCAGGTACCAATGACTATTCGAATAAAAAGTACTTACAAAGTCTTGTCTTGGAGTAAGTATTTCCATGTAAGGAAATCAGATAAGGATAACTAGTGAGGTATTCATAATTAATTATATTATTAATGAGATAAATAAATTATAGAAAACTCTGTTCGTAGTTCCACATAATAAATAAATTATCACAATACTTTTAAAAAAATATTATTATATTTATAAAAGTTAAGGAGTAACAATTTGAGTGAAATACTGATGATTTCTTCATAAAACGTCCGCGTAAAAATTATAAGCAGACTTTTAACAGAAAGATTCTCATGTCAAAACTACTGAATGTATCTATTCGAAATAAAATTATTTAAACTTTTGAATAAATAAACTACACCTATATGAGAATATTTTGGAGTTAGCGTACTCTTTATGTGATTTATTTACGCCTAAAGTAACGTTAAATTCAGTGTAGAAATACGAGTTTTTAGAGGCTTGTATCTTTCAAACCAATTTTTTTTACGATTCTGTTGTTATATAAGCATAGATTATGACGGCACCAATTGATATCACTATTCATTTTAGTTGTTCAACATCAGACGGTGGAGTGAGGGTGATCAATCCACGTTTGAATGGAAACATAATCGACTGAAAAGAGCCTTGAAGAAAAAGTTGTATTTATCAAAGTAGCAGCAACACACTGATCAACTTAGGTTGATCACTGTTTCATAATAAAAATCCACTCCTGTTCATAGAGTATAAAACTCTTAGGTACAACCTTTCATGAACCTATGAACTTTGCATAATACTTTTAAAACAACATCAATTTGACAGAACAAATAGAAAACATGCAACTGCAAAGAAGTCCCATCAAACTCACAATTTACGCAACATCGGTACAAATTCAAAGGAAACGAAAGCAATTTCAAATTCTAAACTGGAAACTCCGCCGGTTACGTGTAAGAACTTCGACAAAACACGTCTTTGATATTAAATACAAGTAAAATAAACTCAGACATACAAAAAGCTATCGCAATTCACTTTGTATCTCAAACAGGTCCAAAGAACCTATAATTTGTTTTGTCGATAGAGTCGATAGAGATATGGAGTGATTTCCTTCTTTTTTCTGGCCTTATCCCACGCTAAAAGGGATCAGCACAACATGTTTTTTTTCTTAATTTTTACACTAACAGCCTTCATATTGCCGTTACACGTTTGTCACTCATATAGTTTTTAAAACAATCCATCTTTTCTTATGCCTATCTCTACTTCTTCTAATAGAATTTTATGGAATGTGCACCAATTAGGTACAGGCATGAATAGCATTTGCCATAGAATACAATACAAATTAAACAGACAACAGTTTAAATTTAGATTAGATACAGTGATCTAAATCTAAAAGAACTAAAATAGACAAAACCAAAATAATAAAATATATACAAAATAGAGGTTTATTCTAAACTAATACTAAAAAATGAAATGAAATAATAATAATACTCGTAGCTTATACGAATCATTTACGAATAATCCTGAAAAAAATGCTGTTTTGAGTCTACCGGGAACAATGCCATATTAGCCTAATTTTCATACCACGCCACTACAAACACCATTGGCGACATTAAATCAAGACACAATTGCTGATATTAATGTGGACACGCAGCAGCAGTTGTTTTTTAATTCCAAATATAACTTATACTCTTCTCCTTATTATCAAAATACATTAAACGTATTTTAAGCATTGTCTCCACGTATGGCGGCTCACGTGAACTTATTTCACAAACAAGTATAATTTTCAAAAAGTTTTAAGCATTTCGAAATTACATACATTTCCATTCCATTTAAAAAGTTTCGAGAAAGTAGAAACGTGCCAAAATTAAGGTATGTTTTAAAAGTACTTGCTAAAGTTTGGTATGTTTGAATGCCTTTGGTTTTAATGATGACTTGTAATTATGTTTGCGTGTTTTAAAATCGCTATCTTTAAAATATTATCAAAACAGCAATTTGCCATTAAACCGCGTACAAGTGTAATTCATGAGTAAACGCTCCCAGGGTCCGAAGGATTCTGCTATCAACGCCGTAAATTATTTGACAAGGGAACATTAATCTTTATCTCGCTTAAAATAAGGGTATTTTCAAACTAGCCTTTTTTATTGCATCCAATGAGTAAGATGAAAAAAATACAATAATCTGTTGAAACTATATTATTAGAAATAAAAAAAAAAGATTTTTCAGCACAAATACTTTGACGAGACCCAAGACAGTTGATGACGATGGTGGTGATGAATTTTCCGTTTATGGTTTTAAGTGGCTGTGTCAGGAAATGCCTTAATCCTTAACAGACTTTGATAAAGCGGTTTAATTTTAATTAAAGACAATAATGTGTGGTCCGGTATCGGCCAACATGTCAAACTTAATCTGCGCGATTTTGTTCAAATTGAGTGCATGATTATGCGAACAATTTGTGGAACGATTTTAAAGGTTTGTTATTTGATGCATAATTTTTGTAATCATTTAAAACGATGTCGGCGATCGAGATAAAACGAACGTAAGCTTAACCGCATTTTAAAAATCAAGGTTTTTATTCCGATATTCAAACTGACTTAAAGCAAACACTTTTTGTACTGACCTACAAAAAATACCTAACCCAAACAATGCCCAAAACCATTTTGTTTGAATTGAATCAACATTGAAAAACATGAAAACTCGAAGCGTTTTAAAAATCTACGCTGAAGTTGTCCCTGATTAGTCAAGGTTTGTTTTGCGTTGGATCAAACAAGTTCGGGGTAAGAGCGCATTTACATAGAGAGCGGGTTAGAAGTGTTTGTTTAAAAACATACGCAAAATAACATTTATTTTGAATTTAAATTTTACCAGAGTAAAAGATTTTCAATCACATTACATTAGATCAATAAACGCTGCGTTATGTACCTACTCCTTCCGACAAAGCGTATTCTGCACTCCCAAAAAGCTCTCTGGCTCTGCCATACAGTTTAAACGTTCAAATACATGCTAAGTGATTAAGTAAGGAGCATTTTAAGCCTTTCACCACACTGGTTCGAAATAACTAGTGACACGATAAGAAGAACAGTTTTAGTGAGCAATGTTAACGTTTCGAAACATTATTATCAAAGTTTAATAAACTAAATAAATATTTTTTTATTACTTTTGAAACCATCGCGGTCTTAAATATCATTTACACTGAAAACGAGATATTACCATGATTATGTGAGTTATTTTTCTTCCCGATATATTGACACAGTGGCATGTAAAGAATTAGAATTTTTTGATATTGAAGCTGTTGAATTAATTAATTATTATTTTAAAAAATGTGTAGATGAAGCAGGCGACGAAAACCCGCTTTCCATCTCAAAAGTGACCGAACAGCGCCTATGCAAACATGCTACCTAATGTGTTTACCTCTAATTCCAAACAAAATTCGGGCCCCTTACTGAGCACACTTTGTCTTTGGTTTAGTCTTAGAGATACATAACGTTGATAATGGAGAGTAACAAAATGTCTTAGTGATCTTAGGTATTTGATTTTGTTATATAATTATATAAACTAGTGGTCGCTCACTGGTCGAAATTCGACCATAGTTCATTAATAAATAATTTCATTAATAAATGTATTTTTATTCATAATAAAAAAAAATATTATATATAAACTATAAGTGTTCGCAATTTTCGTAAAAAGGGGTACAAATTTGTTGCTTCATTTCACACAACATTATCTGGCCCCAAAGTAAACAGAACTTGTGTTATAGGTACCACACATGACTGATATGCTACTTATATACTTTTTTTTAAATACATACATACATATTATACCTAGAAACATCTAGACACGAGACAAAACCTTCTGCGTCTCAGCCATACCACTGCGCCAAAGAGGTCGTCGATACTACTGTCTAAGTAATAATTTGGTATTTATTGCGTATTATCTTTCAATAATCTAATACCCTTAAAAAAGCAATTTTTCTAAATATGTATATATATAATCTATTTTCATGAAATTTAGTATGCAGGAGGTTGGGAGGGATTAATCGATCTAGCTAGGTAATATTTATAGAAAACGTCATTTTATTCATCTTTTATATGTTTTATAGTGAGCCAAGCTCGGTCATACAGGTAATGTATTATGTATTATGTACAGGTAATGTATTATGTATAATATGGCATATTTTTTGTTTGAAATCTTTTAATAATAATGAAACAAATGATTCAAAATATAAACATATCAGATAAAAGGACTGATATTTTAAGTTTTCCTTTGAGCATTATTAATAGGCTCATGTCTAGAAAGTTCTACATAACGTAATTTAAGTTTAATCTAAGCACAATTTGAAACTCGATTGTAAATAAACTGTTTGAAAATAAGAAGTCTTGTTAATTTAATATTTAAAATTATTTAAAATTCAATTCACAAGTTTAATGTAACTTGCAGCACTTGTTTAAATTGTAGAGATAGAAAATCAGGTACCTAAGTGGTTTCGCGACTGAGAGGGTACCATACCTACCTACCTACCTAACTAACCTACGGTTACTAATCATCGGGTCTAATTGTTACATCATCGCATCGTTTCGTATTTGAAGTAAAATTAACATAATTATGTATCCTTTACTTAACAGACAACTTTTTACAAATTCAGAGATTTAAATCGATTTAAAGCATCGTATGTCGGCGTACCCCTGTCATTGGCTCATCGACTTCACCTCATTCCTTTTTAGTCCATTGAAAAGTTACATTTGGGTATGCATTTGTCAGAGGACGCAATTTTATTTTTTTAATGTGTAGGGGGGGTCAGTAGAAGCTTAAGTTCAAGTTTGTGGGGTCGGCACCCTTGTCCCCCGGCCGCCATCTTGGAAAAGGGGGTGCAAAGGGTTTTCGCGCTGTATCTCGTAAACTAGTTACCTTACAGAAAATTTAATCAAACATAAAATGTAGCAAATTAAATTTCCTACAATTTTATTTCTATTACTTTTTATCGTCAAGTGAAAAGGCAAAGTCAAATTTATAAAAATTTTGCAGAAGCATCCAGAGTTAGCAAGTGGAACTAAATTATTTATGAGTGAGAAAGTCGAGTCATCGTTACTCAGTGTTGTTGGCGAACGTTTTTTCGTCTTTTTATATGGCGGAAATAAAGACGATACTCTAGACACTCTGCGATACAAACGATTTGCTAAGACAGTGACAAAAAATGCATTTAATCTCTCTTCACTTCCTCCAACACAAGATGCAGCCCGTTTCCACAGTTTCCGAGTGTATCACCAGATTCAGTTATGGCTCGGTAAATATTGTGATCCAGAAGAATGGGGCTGGAAAAAGCATGGAAAATTTTGGATGCCAATCCAAGCTTCCAAGCCTCCAGCACCCCCCGAGCTTATGAAATTAATCTTTTGTAGATGCAAAGGAAATTGTGGAAGTGCGTGCGGTTGCCGAAAAGCAGGCCTTAAATGTTCACCAGTTTGCCTCCATTGTGGTGGTGAAAGCTGCAGCAACATCGTGGACATATCAACATTACTTGAAGAAAATGAATTAGAAGATGAATTACCGACAATGACGCCAATACCAACTCCCATTATACTACAAAAATTCACCTCGGATACTGATTCAGATTTTTTCTCGCAGCCTGGACCATCGAAGAGAATGAAAAAATAATAACTGATAGACATTTTTTAATATATAATAATAAATAACATTATTTTGTCTAGAAATTGCCCGTGGATTACCTCATAGGTGGTGGGTAAAAGGGTCAAACATAGTTCAATAATAGCATAGGAATGTTAAGATCATAATAAATTGTATGAATAAAAAAAATATAGATAGAAAAGTAAGCCTAATTTTTAGTTTTTATTGCATCCCTATGAGCATTCGAGAATCCGTTTAAGTTTGGAGCGCTGTAAAACCTAGATAAATAAATAAAATGAAACAAATATATAGAGGAAATTGTTTGTTGAAAAACCCTCTACAAAATTGCTGTGATGTCATTTTATTGTAAAATGAACTGAAAAAAAGTTATAACCTCCAAAAGGAAATTTGTTACAAAATTTTCATTTATTTTTGTTTATAACTTTTTTGTTGGTCACTTGACGATAAAAAGTAATAGAAATAAAATTGTAGGAAATTTAATTTGCTACATTTTATGTTTGATTAAATTTTCTGTAAGGTAACTAGTTTACGAGATACAGCGCGAAAACCCTTTGCACCCCCTTTTCCAAGATGGCGGCCGGGGGACAAGGGTGCCGACCCCACAAACTTGAACTTAAGCTTCTACTGACCCCCCCTACACATTAAAAAAATAAAATTGCGTCCTCTGACAAATGCACACTAAGGCCTAAAAAATGTAACATTTTAATGGACTATTTGTGCACGGTAACCGATGACATGCAAATGCAAATTGCAAATATTTTTTTTTATGACATATCAGCAATGGATGAAGTTTGTTAGTTTATATAATATATAATAAAAATAAAACATGCCAAATTGCAAACAAATGAAAAGAAAATATTGTCGGTAAAGTCGGTTTACGGAAGATAGTTTTACGTAATAACGACATAAGAAAACACTGATGAACCGATCGTGCCTCTCCATCGCTTGTTCCGCGCTCTCGCTTGCTCGCTCGGCTCAGGCGGAACATGACAATGAGTGCAGCCTTTTCGAGCGTGCAGCCGGCGTTCATATATTTATAAGAAATAATCAAAAAATATAATAAAATAAAAACAATAGATGATGTATGTAAGAATATAATAACAAAAAATATATGTTGTACTCGTACTGACAAATTAACCGTTTTCGGACTTCTCTACTTGTGCGACTTTCCGTTGATTTGAATTATTTTGAATGGAATCAACGGAACGGAACGAAATTTCCGTTCATGCCAAAATTCATGTTTTAAGGTCAACAACATTTTTGAGAGTTACAGAACCCTGAAAACCAGTTGCAGTAAACTAGTCTCACTATCTGTTTGTCGGTGTTTCAATTCAAATTGAAGTATAGGTCATACTTCAATTTGAATTGAAACAATAATAATAGGAGTAATGTTCTCTCACGAGTTTCTTGCCAGTTCTTCTCGGGCTTGGGTTAGGATGAATTGGCACCTAAATTCACCTAGTATGTTAGACGTTTCAAAGTGATCCTTGTGATTGTATTGAATAAAGTATATTTTGACTTAAATTTGACTTGCCTCACACAATAGTAATAGCAATGTTGTGCAATCAAGAAGACATGGGTAAATACTAATATTTTTTATAGAGCCAACTTATAACTTTTTCGCTAGTTTCAAAATTCATGAACTCTACCATCCTACGATGATGATTCACGCATTCTGATGATTTTTGTCTTACCAGTTTTGGAATCAAAATTCAAAATTCAAAATAACTTTATTCATTACAATCACAAGGACCACTTTGAATCGTCTTCTTACATGCTAGTGAATCTAGGTGCCGGTTCCTCCTAACCCCAGTTCAAGAAGAATCCGGCAAGAAACTTGTCTGGTCTTAACACTTTTTTGTATGATCCTTGACAATTTTGTTACGGATGCCGAGTCGAGTTGGAGCAGATTCATCCCAAGCTTTTTTGTCTTCTAAATAATCAGATATTTTATAATATGCTTTAATAGACAGTTTATGTTTAATTACGTTTTTAAATTTGCCAATCGACAAATCTAACACGTCGCTTGGGACCTTGTTATAGAAGCGTACACATTGCCCTATAAAAGACTTATTAACTTTAGCGAGCCTAACAGTGGGAACAGCGAGTTTATCTTTATTTCTAGTGTTAATACTATGATTATCGCAATTTTTTTTGAATAAATGAACATTTTTGTGCACATACATTAAATTTTCGTATATATACTGACAAGGCACTGTCATAATATTAATATTAATATTAATATTTTTGTTTGCTCTTTCAGTTCAGTTTCCAGCTCCAATTCAACATTCTCATAACATTAAAGTTTGATCAAGTGAGAAACATTCAAACTTTATACCGCAGAACCCAAGATAAATATTCATGAGCCTTAACTCGAGGAAACTTATTTCCACGTCAGTGTCTGTCCGTCTGTACATTTGTAATGAAACGTCTTAAAACAGACTGTTTAATACTTATAATTTTTCAACTCTTCATTCCGCTTTTCTCTTTGTTCCGTTGATTTGCAGAAATATTTTTCAACCTAGGAATTAATATGAGAAATAAAAATACGAGCATTTGTTGATGCAACAGAACCATCATAAAAATCTGATATTTAGCAATATAAAGATTTTCGCACATGAGTCTAAAAGTTTTAATCAAATAAAGAAAATGTGAATATGTAAAATATGTATACATATTGATACAATACAATCAAATCGTTAATATACACAATATCTCTGATCTTGAATCTGAATAGTACTGATCTCTTGCTAAAACTCGATAGATACATGTATCTATACATCTATCGATAATATTAATATATAATTTTAATGTCTATATTGTAAATATAGTCTCGTCTTTCCTGCAAATCCTGTCGGCAAGGTCGAGAGGTTAGTACGGGTACTTGGGAAGGCCTGCGCTATCAAACAGCATCCCAGGCAGAGTTGCGTCAGTGGAGAGGAAACTTAACCCACCTTTGCTTGCTGGAGTGGATCTATGAACGAATGTTTTCAATTACAAATAACTGCTCTGTAACCTGACCTAAATCATCTCAACAGATGAACTAAGGCTTATGATGATGATGATGATTTTAAATATGTAGGTACATAATCATTATATATATATATATATAAATCTTCTGTGCGTGTGTTTGTAATAAAACTCCTAAGCGGCTGGACCGATTTTGATGAAATGTAAATGGTGTGTTAAAAGTGGATTCGAAAATGGTTTAGATTTACAATAAGTTTTTTTTTCGTACGCGCGTACGAAGTCGCGAACGGGTCAGTTATTTATAAATTTGCAACGGGCATTAGATAGCCTCCTGTTTCATGTGTTTTTTGTGAATATTTGTATTAGTCTTTTATAAAGTACTACCTACTTTGCTTACCTAGCCGATGCTTAACGACAAGCTCAAGTCGAAGCCATACTTTTCACACAATACACACAATTCAGATCTAGTGAGGGTATCACGACGACCTCTGTGGCGCAGAGGGCTAAGGTCTGGCTGAGACGCAGAAGGTTGCGGGTTCGATTCCCGCCACGGGACAAATGTATGATCTGCAAGTATTTGTCTCGAGTCTGGGTGTTTCTATGTATAATATGTATGTATTTACAAAAAAAAAGTATCTAAGTAGTACCCTTATGGGTACCACATGACTGATAATACTACTTAGATTACAAGCTGTGCTTACTTTGGGGCCAGATAATGCTGTTTGAAATGTCCGGCATTATTATTATTATTATTATCATTATCACAGGCAACTAGACCATTGTAGGTGTACGTTTAACAAAGTAATAACGCTAAGAACAACCTAATATAACTTAACTTTAGTCATCTGTTTCCCATAGTATAAGCTAATCTTTTGATGGTCATGGGGTTGTGTGAATTTTCTACCAAACTTTAATTTATTTGAAAGCGCAGGAGGGCCTTCATCAGATTCAGAATTCATTATACTTGGACACAGATGAAGAAGCAAAACTAAATCATTATTCTCCTTGTAACAGAAATGGCGTAATTCTTTCAATTACTCTTACTCATAAAAAAATAAATCTTCCTAAAGATTAATCATAATTTTTAGTACTCAAATTTTCACTAATTTGTTCGCGATTAACTTTGATTGGCTAGATATAAAGCGATTCGTCGCAAACGTGGTGCGCTGGCCCCTTCTCGTCCAAGAGTGTCAAAAACCAGATGGATGCCTCGCTACCATCAGCACGACGCTCCACTAGAGTCACATTGGCAGCCGCCTGTCACTCTTGTCGTTGAAAATTCGCTATGGCGCTGTCATATTTATTATAAAGTAGAAGAAAAAATTATTAAAGTACAGAATAATATACTATAATATAAAATACACGTGAAACAGTTGAGCTATCTAAGGACCATTTAAAACGATCTATAGATAGCTCAACTGATTCAGATCACTGACAGAGGGCAGCGTTCTCAAGATATTTGCCACGTTGAATGGCAATGCTAATACGCTGAGCCAAATGTATCCACCAGACGCCGTGAAATAATTTTGAAAACGTGGGCTTCTGTTCCCCACGGGCTCAGGGCCTCGACTTCGAAAGGCAAAAGTAGAAGATAAAAATGTGAAAATAGTAAAACCTCTTGCTATTTCTTAGTTCAGCCTTACTTACGAGTACCTACCGGCTTATACTCTTTGGCAACGGAACCTTAAGGAGTTTGTCGTGTGCATACGCCCTTAAAGTCACATTTTGTTAGCCAAGAGTTGTTTCACGTCATTAACGAGTTCGCAGACGACCACAAGCTTACGTGACATGATGATAATAGTAAATGAGTATAGAAACAGAACTACTTTAAACAAAAATAGATTTCATATAGTAGAACGTTGTTACATTCATTTTTGAGAGTCCTACTTAATACTTAATCTCGTCCGTTCTCTGCACAGTACATTATCCACAATGTTTTACAATCTACCCTCATCTGTTATGTTATACCTGTTACGAACAAAACTGTCTACCTTATTAGTGTTATTAATTCTCGTAAGTGATTTGTAATCTTTAGAGAATTAAATAAAGATCTTAAACCACAATACGAGTACGAACAATACGAGTATTACAATACTACATCATTTATTATTTTATATAATTAGTAAAAAAATACTTTATTGTACAATGGGCGGCCTTATCGCTTTGTAGTGATCTCTACCAGACAACCTTGGGATAGACAGAGCAGAATCTAGCCAAAAAAAAGGGCGATAATAATAATAACAAGTGATAAAAAGAAAATAATGTGTACATACAACAGTATAAGAAAGAGATACATATGTCGATACTAACACAAAGATATAAACAACACATACATTACAATATATTAAATACAACCTTATTAGTTAAACTAAATTAATGAATACATACATAAACATTAATAAAAAAAGTACATAAAAACTCATTCTACAGTTAACGACAGGACATAAGGTGTTCCCTTAATCATGTGATTTTATATTCCTTATCATCAGAAACGAACTACGTAATTTTTACCAGTATACTTAAACATGCTGCGCCATTGCTAGGAGTGTCATTTCTATGTAAATAATTTATGTTTGGCCTAGGGAACTCCGAACTTCTGTGATAAAACATGTTTAGGGACTTTGTGAAACTTTTTAATGTTATGAACACGCATAAGTGAAGCTAAGCTTCTTAGTGTTAAGCGAAATTAATGTTCGTAGAATGGGCAGAAAGTTCAGTGAGTTTAAATCAAAGCGTGAAAGAGAGTAAGTTTTGTTTACACTCAAACAGTAGGTAAAAATATAATATAAATAAGTAATTATATAATTATTATTGGTAAACAGATCTCAACAAAGAATACCAATGACATAGAATCTTGAATGTATTTATTTTAAAGATTGCTTTACAATAAAAAAAAATATTTATTTGGAACTTTTAACACATGTAACAAAAAAACGAGTGAAAACGTTGACAACTGCAATAGTTAGAAACTGTGTGGCAGAGTCAGCACCCTTCTCTCTAGCCCGGAAGGACAATGTTCCAGGTCAAGGTTTTTTTAACTAAATGATATAATATTAAACGGTTGTTTATTCAATAACAGAATTATAACTATAATTTAATATTAAAGAATAAATACTGTGTGAACTAAACAGTAAACTAAAAAACTAAATGTGTATAGGCTATGAGTTTAAGTAAATTGTACTATGTCAGCAAAATTATTATGTTTGAGTAATCAAGAGGTTCTCAGTGTCATCGTAAGATAGGGATCGTAGCCAAGATATGCATACAAGTTTACATATGTGGAGCGGTAAGGGGTAAATATTAATAGCTTTATTGACTCTGTTGTAAAGGAACAACTTAGGTAGAAGACTAAAAATATAGGAATAGAACTTAAAATCAGCTCTTCGGTTCAAAAATAGGAAGAAACCTCTACAATATCCAATCACCGGTTACATAAAGATCTCGAATCAAAAACATCTGCCTGAAACTGCAAACTTTGTATATAACTTTTACAATTTTATTTTCACCTTCTTAGTAGCTCGTCGCAAGATACTGACTTTCCAAAGTCATCTGACGCAAACTGGCTCTCTTAAACTAAACAGACACTAAACTTTGTGCGCTGTGAAAGCCAGAAAGTTTGAACATAGTTTAGATTATATAGAGCTTAGTCACTCCACAAACTATAACCCACATGTTTAAAAGTCAAATTTAGTATCAATGTCTTCGGTTGGTGCTTGTACTACTCTCAGACTAAACTAAACAAAGCGTAAACTATGCTTCATAATCAAATACACTAAAATTTAACATAAAATGAGGATACCACCGCACCGCAAGGCCAGGTAGCTGAAGCTTAAAAAGTAAGATAACCCGTAAAAAACCTTGAACACATGGAAACATATTTAGTACTATTCCGCATATCTATTTCTAATGAATTAGACACGATGCAGACGCATGCACCGTCATCAATTAAAAAGCATTAGTAAAAAGTTCTAACCATGCAACCTCAAAAAGAAATTAATTTTGTACCAAATATTTTTCCATCTGTTCAATGGTATTCCGCAAAGTCACACCTGAATGAATTATGGAATACCCGTATCTCATGCGGATACTTCTTCATCTCGGCTTAAAATGAGAATTCAAGTGAAATGGTGAAGCATCAGCTCCCAGATCGATCAGTATTTAAGTAATAGATATGTATCAAGTGTATTAGCATTCTGTGTTAAGGTTAAAAATCATTATACGAGCAGCAACTAAAACTACTATGAAAATCAGTTACTATTTATTACGTCAATGACTACAGTGCAAACATAAGGCTTTTGATCGGAAACACTATAGCTGTTATGGTAAGTAGCAGCCGTCGAATGATTGCGAGTGTTAGCGGAACGAACAATACTCTTTTATGAAGAATTGGACAACTGTGGCACTAGATTCGATGAGAGATCGATGGAAGAGTAATAGAGAGGCATTTGCTTGCAGTTGAACGATGCCGGCAATTTATAGTAAAGCAAATAGTCCCGATGCTTTGCCACAATGTAATTAGAAGATCATACTGTGGAATGATCTAGCTCTTTTATAGTTGACTAGAGTTGCGGGCAAAGTGATGGTTTTTCGTCGATAACGCTTCTCGACTTGACTTTTGCTGAAATATGATTTATTTCAGTTATTTGCAAGTTCGTAATCTCTGTTGGATTACTTGTTTGGAGTTTGACAGCGTGTTTCTTGGAAAATTATCACTATTATAAGCTTGGGTATTAAGTATTAACAAATTAGTCAGTTTATCTCGTGATCATGGCGCATGCAACTGTGCCGAAATATCGAGAAGCAGAAAAACTCATATATCATGGTAAATATCCCGTTTTGAGTGAAAATTATTAACAAATTGTTTTTCGTATAAAGATGCCTTGCAGTCTTAGTTTCTTTAAAAACCTTTTAGTCTTGGAAAAGTACGTCAAAGCAAACCTTTAAATTAATTATTTACGCCGTGCTCTAAAATAGAAACCTTTTGACAAACTCCCAGGATACCCTCAAAGTTGCTTCAAATAGACGCAAAAAGTCGCAAAAAATTAAGTCACAGAACCACTTACCACAATTTTCTGAAGGAACTTCATCCAACGCTTTCCTTAAACGCATCGAGCAAGAAGAAACATTGGACTTAAAAGTGGTTTTCGCTGTCATTACAGCTCATTTTGCTGAAAAGTATTTTAGGGTTCCGTGAAAGAACTGATGAAAAACTTATTTATTTTAATTTTCATTATAATTTTTGTAATTTTTATTTGAAAATAATGTTATTGTCCGACGATAGCTGTAATGCACTAGTTTGTAACTCTTCTGTATAATACACTTATTACAAAGTTTATAGGCCGTTTGAAGGCGATTGTTATTTAAAGCGTAACCACTGATAAATATATATAAATAAAATTCTATCAGTCATCTGGTCACCATAAAACCCACAAAGTTGTATTATGGTGACCAGATGACTGATATAATACTTATATATGCTTATTTTACTACCAGTTATTATTGTTATTATTAATTAGTGTTTTTGACATGTTCGTACTAGTAAATAAATAAAATAAATAAATAAATCACACAAATGTTTGTCCTGGAAGGAAATTGAACCCTCAACCTACAGCGCAGAAGGCAGAGCTACTACCAACGAAGCTGACAGGCAAATCAAATAGGTCGAAATTTTTATGAAACACCTGTCTATTATAAGATAAACCATTGCCTAATTTTATAACGCAACGTAAACACGCCGTGAACTCAATCTCGTTCTCATATCAAATCTGTACTAAAATATGGGTACAAAATTGTACGAAACACCTGTCTATTATACGATAAACTCGCACTTGTCGCAACTTGTTATAAGAGGCATGTTAAGAGACCGCCTCTTAACTATCATTATCTCAAGCTCACCTGAAAAATGTTGAGAGTGAATGATACTTCACTGAGTGAACGACTTAAGTGAATGGCCTTTGTGAAGCATTATATCAATAAACAGTTTGAAATAGCTTAAATAAGTAATCAATTTGAGTTTATTCTAGCTGTACTATGTTTTATGACTTGATATAGTTTCAACCTATGCTTGTTAGTGCTTTTAAAAGGTAAAGAAAAATATCCGGAGCAAACCTATCAATGTATATATTGCCATTTATCATTCACCAATCAGCTTTGGAACCGCATGATGGATTTTTGAAGTCTTAAAAAAAATACAGAGCTTAAAAAAACAATTCAATTCATGTATTCATTAAAAACATAATTCATTGTATTTAAATATATTACACAATTAACTAAAGATAAAAAAAAATAACAGTGAACGTGCCCGAAATAATAATAATAATAATGTTATAAGTAAAACAATAAATAATAGAAAACATACACAAAAATAATAATAAAACATTATCGTTCTAAATAATAATGATACATAATTCAATGGACAGTTCATCCACGGTATAAAATAACCCATCCAGCAAGAGCTTTTATGCTTATTTTTTTATTATACGTGGGCTTTTAGAAACTTTCAGAATGGCGTCACACTATTATTTACAGAGAAAATAAACAAAAAAATAATTAAAATATGTGATGTACATAATCTTTTATTATTTATACTTATATTTTTTTAACTTTTTATCATGTCTCTAGTTCTATCGAACCAGTGGTGAAAGTGCGCCTCAGAAGCTCCTTTCGTGCACTTGATACAAGGTCTTCAAACTTTTTAGGTTCTACGACATGTCGGTTTCTTCACGATGTTTTTCTTCTCCGTTTGAGAGTACTAGTATCATCATCATCATATCAGCCTTTAAGAAGTCCACTGCTGAACAATAGATTGATTAGTCCATAATTTTTGGGGGTTTTGCCATAGTTACCACGCTTGGCAGGCGCATTGGTGACCGCAGATTTAGTGTTAAGTACACGGGAGGTACTGCTGCCCAATCCCCGGTGTGTGTTCCCTTAGTTGCCTTTTACGACATTCACGGGAGGAAATGGAGGGGTTCTATCCTGTGCCGGTACCACCACGGACAAGTATGGCGCACATTCATTGTTCGAAGATAAAAATCAGATTATTATAAATACTTACGGGTATTTATCGCGTTTATTTACCTATTTTTTCCCGACGTTTCGACAGGTTTACACTCTGTCGTGGTCACGGGATGACCACGACAGAGTGTAAACCTGTCAAAAAAATAAATACCCGATAAATACCCGTAAGTATTTATAATAATGTGTTCTGATCGCGTAAGTTTAAAAAACTTTATAAAAATCAGAGATTCTAAACCACGACCTAAGCATAGAAAGGCCACTACAAGTACTTACACAAAAACTTAAAAACATTGTGCAACCTATATCTTTACAAGGCGATGTGTGTATATATGTATGTTCCCTATAGACTCCGTAACGGCTGGACCGATTTCGATAAAGTTTTTAAGAAATCTCAGATTGGCCGGGTGATTCTGTGAAGTTTGGTAGCGATCGGATCAACAGAAGTTTTTTTTGCTTCATTCAAATTTGGTATGGATATAGATTGTATCGTAGGAACGGACATAGGCTACTTTTTATGTATAGTGTAGGTATACATTTATGCTGACTGGCCTGTCAGCTCAGTAGGTAGTAGCTCTACCTTCTACACTGTAGGTTAAGGGTTCGATTCCCTCCTAGGATAAACATTTGTGTGAAGAACATAGGTGTTCGTTCTGTGTCTGGGTGTTTTAAAATATCATAAGTATGTATGTAGAAATATGTAAGTAATTCTACTTATCAGTCATCTAGTTACCATAATACAAGCTATGCTTAGTTTGGAGCTAGATGGTGTTGTGTGTATTGTCCAGCAATATTTATTATTGTTATCATTTCAGCAAAGTGACTGTACATTAGTAGTTATACTATGTATTTACCGCAACTGATTTAGAACAAGGGTGATAAAACAAGTAAAGAACAATGTTATCCCAACCAAAATTATAATGAACTCAAAGCTCACCATTTTAATTTCATAACCATAAGTACTGAAACAGGGTGAATTAGAGCGTGGTTGAACTTAACCACCGTACTGTTATTATGCATCTCTGGCACTGAACTAAAATAAGTCTGAAACACACGAAACGGCAAATCGCGATTATTGTACTGTAATAATAATATTAATACCGGACATTTTACTCAGCATCATCTCGACCCAGAGTAAGCAGAGTTTGTGTTATGGGTGCCACATGACTGAAGTACTACTTATATACTTTTTTGACGTGATAACGTTTTATAAATCGACGAACGCCGCCGGCTGCACGCACGAAAACGCATTACTTATTCTCACGTTCCGCCTGAGCCGAGCGTGCAAGCAAGAGCGTGGAACAAGCAATAGAGAGGCACGATTAGTTCATCAATGTTTTCTTATGACGTTATCACGTAAAATTCTCGTCCGTAAACCTACTTTATAGAGAACCTTTTTTTTTTTACATAGTAACACCCAGACCCGTGACTGGATCTTGGCCCATTGCGCCACAGAGTTCGTCGAATAGAAATTGAATAGAACTCTGTACCGCTTTATACAACTTCACATATAGGAAACGCGGGTTAATATTTTGTTGGCATATATACTGTCTATCCTATAATTACATAATAAGCTAGCGTTGCGTATATATACTCGTATATTCTGTCTTTGTCATTCTAATTTCAATAAAGAAAGAAGGCAACAGATTTAAACAGCAGTGTGTTTAGAAGACTTATATGCTTATAGCGATTGAATAACGTCTGGAAGCTTGTGATTTCCCCATTATTGTAGCCTAGCTATGCGCTTGCAATGAAGACGTAGCCTTACAGTTTTTATTCATTGATGCGAAAATCTTTCAGGGTTTCGTTTAAGTATTCTAAAGAGTCTTCTAGGATATTACCAACGTGATCACTACCAGTCGTAATACGACGGTACCGCTATCCAGTAAACTAGTTTAACTGGAATTTGTTCATCTTAAGGCGGTATTATCTCCGGGCGGCGTTCCAACGTCTTGTAGCCCGCACATTTAATTTACGCCCCACATAAATGTATTATGATGATTAAAGGGCCACAATGTCCTCTTGTAGATTGCTCATAACAAAGGCAGTATATTAAAATAATTAATACAAAGTGAACATCTTGCGTGTCGTGGGGATAATTATTGGGTTCGTAAATGAAGGGTTTACATAGGTTCAATGCTGGTACGTATCGGGCGGTAAATATTTGATTGTTTTGGGTAGGTAATGGGTAGGCTGCGCCTGTGAAATTTCATACCTTGATTTATTAAGGCGCGGCGTAGAACCACAATAGTACATAGCAGTACAAAACAACCACTAAAACATTTTAACACTTAGCTTCTATACGAGAATGGTAATTATGGAACCTATATAAAAACTAACTTCTTACATTATTACAAGCTACAGGAATAACGTCCCTACACTATTCTTAGTTTTATTAAAGCCTTTTCATCTACTACATTATTAGATCACAGATATCCACAAATATAGCTAGAAATGGCAATATTAGAGATTGAGTGCGAACCGTGAACTCGAGCGTCAACGAGCGGACCGCGGATCAAACTCATACTGATGAAGTTTCTCTAGATGAATCGAAACAGTGTCGGCGCCCCCATCGTACAAAATAATACGTGAGTAAAACCCGTGTTTATTAAAATGTATGATATTAAAGAAGACTGAAGATTTTATTTGATTGAGGATATGGAATATGGAATAATCCATATCCATATCCAAACTCCAAACTCCATACTAATATATGATGACCTTTGTGGCGCAGTGGGCCAAGGTTCGGCTGTTACGGGTTCGATTCCCGCCGCGAGACAAATGTTTGTATGATCTATATGTTTGTCTCGGGTCCATGTACGAGTATAATATGTATGTATTTAGAAAAAAGCGGCCAAGTGCGAGTCGGACTCGCCCATTAAGGGTTCCGTAGCAGCGTGTAACACAATATAAAAGTTCTTGTAGTTGTTGTAGCTTTTTGTAACTTTGATCGATATTTTAATAATAGTTATTGATATTTACGATTTATGACGTATTAAAAAAAACTACTTACTAGATCTCGTTCAAACCAATTTTCAGTGGAAGTTTGCATGGTAATGTACATCAAGTATTTTTTTTAGTTTTATCATTCTCTTATTTTAGAAGTTACAGGGGGGGGGGGGCACACATTTTACCACTTTGGAAGTGTCTCTCGCACAAACTATTCAGTTTAGAAAAAAATCATATTAGAAACCTCAATATCATTTTTTTTTTATGTTTCAGTTCTAAGTATGGGGAACCCCCAAAATTTATTGGGTTTTTTTTTCTATTTTTGTGTGAAAATCTTAATGCGGTTCACAGAATACATCTACTTACCAAATTCCAACGGTATAGATCTTATAGTTTCGGAAAAAAGCGGCTGTGACATACGGACGGACAGACAGACAGACAGACATGACGAATCTATAAGGGTTCCGTGCCATTTGGCTACGGAACTCTAAAAAGTGTGTAAGTAGTCATGTGGTACCTATAACACAAACTCAGTTTACTTCGGGGCCAAATCATGCTGTGTGAAATGTCATTAGGATGACACAAATGTCAAGGATTTTTTTTAAATATTTTTTTTATTTTATATTAATTCAAAAGTATCTCTGTCTGCCTGTCTGTTTGTACCTGTTTTGTCCTGTTTTGTTTTGATGGAATTTGTTGACTAGATAGATTGTATTTTAGGGATGGTCAAGAAGCGAAGCGAAGCGTGCAGTGGAATATAAAACATTTACGGAAAGACAAAAACAAAACAAGTCTGAATTCTCGTGTAGTTTTACTAACTGTCATAAAATTTAACAAGGGGTTTTCAAAAATACTGACTCTGTTATAGAAAAAAAAACCTAAGGGGTGATATTTACGAAGTGTGCATGTGTAGTGTTAACGACTTTTGGCAAGCTCACAGTGAGTGTACCGTGAAATCTAAACAATAAACAAACTGTTTCCGCCGGCAGAATTTACACGGTTTGTTGGCCTGCCATTTACTTCGCAGTGATAGTTGATGTCTGATAGCTTGTTGTCACCAAATTCAATTCAAATTCAAATATTTTTAATTAATACAATCTCAATATATATTAGGGAATTTGGTGCCAATTCCTACTTACCCAAGACTGAGAATATCTGGCAAGAAACTTGTCCTGGTCCTAACGCATTGTTGCAAGATGTCTTATAATTAGCTTAACTACGAAAAACGAATACAAGATTACAGTACATACATTACATTTTATCCGCGGTCCGCTCGTTGCCGCTCGAGTTCACGGTTCGCACTCGAGCGGCAATGAGCGGACCGTGGATCAAACTCACCCTGTAGATGAATCGAAACAGTGTCGGTGCCTCCTAAAGTCCGTGTTTATTAAAATGAAACAACTCACGAAAGTTTTGAAATGAAATTGATAAGCGAACAGACAGAGATACGGACATCGTAGTGATCCTATAAGGTTTTGTCTTCCCCTTTGATGTAAATCTATAATTGAGAGATTGATAACCGTATTTTTCTGAAAAACTAATCTTAAAGGCGCTCCCTCACCGAGAGCATTCGCGTGTAATGTAACGTTACAGAGTCGAGCATTACATCAGTAAGGGAGGAGAACTGAGCATTACAGTGCACAAACTGTTATGATACAAAACGAGTTTACATCAGTGAAGGAGGAAAACCGAGCATTACAATGCGCACCTTGTAATGATACAATGTGTTTTACAACATTATACGCGAATACTCGTCAGTCAGGGAGGTAGTATTGTAATGTAATGCTCAAAGTCGAATCTATATGTTACATTGCACGCGAATGCTCCCGGTGAGGGAGCGCCTTAATATAATAGTTTTCATAAAAAACGCGTTTAATACT
The DNA here is from genome assembly GCA_948098915.1 of Lampropteryx suffumata. Taxonomy (NCBI): domain Eukaryota; kingdom Metazoa; phylum Arthropoda; class Insecta; order Lepidoptera; family Geometridae; genus Lampropteryx; species Lampropteryx suffumata. The sequence continues at coordinate 12,373,133 of OX402557.1, read as the reverse complement.
GGTTAATATCTGTTTGAACGTAAACTCAATATAACCCAGAGTCTTACCCAATAAAGCCGACATAAAGGACCTTCCAATCGGATCTCTGATTCCCGGCAACTCGGAATTAACAGTCGACAGGTGTTTTTTACGGCCACCCGTTGATTTAGCACTCGAGGATTCGCCATTAATCTCAACCAATAGACGCGAATAGAAACAAAACAAACAAACGACGGAACCCGTTGCGAAACTGTGTTTGACGAGATTTTACAAAAATATCTGCAAAGATAGATAAAGCTGCGATTCTTATGTGTTAGATTAAATCGGTATGTAAGTATTTTCATGTTTGAGAGATATGTAATTGATTGGCAATGGGTACGACGGTTTGGGAATTGCCCCTTTTCTGGTCTCGTCCTCAATTTTATTATACAATTTAAAACACATGCTGTAGCTTGTAGAATTTTAATTAATAAATCTGTACTTACTGCATATAACATTTAAAAAAACATCTTCAAAGATAGCTAATTGTTTCAGACGTGACTTTGCTTAAATCCATTACCGAACATGGAACAAATAGACATATATTTAGTACTATTCCGCAAATCTTAGGAATAGATTTGCGGAATAGTATTGTATCTCCTTCCCGCCCTCAATTGTAATTGAATTTCTTTTTGAGGTTGCATGTGTGGATGACGTGAGCTATCTTTGTATTAACGCTTTGCGTGGCATTTCAATTACGGGCGAGAGCGAAATAAGGTGCATACGGCTGCATTGTGTCTAACTTATTAGGTATAAATTGGTGGAGTAGTACCAAATATTTGTCTATCTGTTCAATATATTTATAGATATTTATTTGTGTAGGTACAATAAACTGTTAAGTAGTAAAAATATTCTCCGCTTGGTCTTGTCAAACCATTGTTCTAAAATCTAACGCCTAAAACTTACAAAAACTTGAACGCCGATAAAATTCCTTACAACCTTTGAAGCCTAAAACTAATTTCAAAACCAAATTTAGCAAAATAGAAAAACAGAATCCGCTCCGAAACTTGTAAAATGCATTTGTTAACACGAAGGTGGTATGCCTGTGGTGACAAAAACCTACGACATCTAGTGGTTTTGAGGAACGCTTGGGAATATTCTGCAGGAATATGTGGATGGAATTAGAAGAAAACAGAATCGTCGTTCGTCGATTCGACGATATCTTAAAAGAAAGAAATATATCTATTTATCAGACTCGCCTCTCAACTCAGCTCTGCTTTCTGCTGTAGGTTGAAGGTTTATTCCCTCCAAGGACAAACATTTGTACAATGATCATGTTGTTTGTTCTGTGTCTGGGTGTAATAAAGTAGGTATCATACGTTTGTATTTAAAAATATGTACAAAAATATGTAAGTTCTTTATCAGTCATCGGGTCACCATAATGCTATGCTTATTTTGAGGCTAGACGGTGTTGTGTGCATTGTTCTACAATATTTATTTATTTAGAAAATAAAAAATCGTAGTAACACTTATAGATAGTGAAAGCTAGTTCAAGGGGATGGCTTGTGGTGAAAACAAAATATGTTATGACGGAGACTTTTGCGCCACCTATTAAATCAGTCTGATTTAACCACTGACTGATACAGAAGTAGTAAATAGTAGAAGGAAACGTCATTTTACTCCCACAAGCCTAGTAGTACAGGTATATTACTGTTTTACCTTGTATAGTAAGTTGGCGATTATCCTACTTCCATCCGAGAAAAAAAAAATGCTGGACGTTTCACACAGTTATGGGAACCACATGACCGAAATACTACTCATATAATTTTTTTGTAAATGCATACATATTATACATGGAAAAACACTCAGACCCGAGACAGATCAAACAAACGTTACGTTTGATTTGCAGCGGAAATCGAACCTGTAATCTACTACGTCTCAAGTAAGCAATCGTCTATTGCACCTCAGAGGGCGCCAAAAGAAAAAACATCTTGTTCAAAGAGAAATTAATGACAATTCTACTGTGTTTTTCATATCTTCGACAAGCACGAAGGACGTCCTAACGAGATGGCAAACGCTTTAACACAACATTAAATTGCGGTTAGCGAAGAATTTTTAAATCATATGTCGAAATTTTTACTTCGAAATCTCTTTGGATAAATTTATGTAGTGTTCACCTACAGTTTAATAGTACTTTTTACTTCGGAAGCTCTTTGGATAACCTTACCTTATACTCTTTGGATAACATACAGTTCTAAAGTAGATAACATTCAAAATTAACTAATTATAGGTCATAAAGATTGCAAATGACATAAGTTTTGCAACGAATAAGAAATAAACAGGTCTTTGTACTTAAATTGACTAGTGGTCACCCACTGGTCGAAATTCGACCATATTTTTTTAATAAATATTGTATTTTTATGATTAATTAAACAAAAAAATTACCATTCAGCACTCCGTCTGTATATAAACTATAAATGTGCGAAATTTCATACTCATATTGTTATATAGATGACTAGCTGTTGGTCGCGACTTCGTCCGCATTTTTTTTAAGGAATTGTAGCTTAAACCCTTCCCCAGGATGCAATTTATCTCCTTGCCAAATTTTATTATTAAATTTAAAACCAATCACACCTATTATATAGTTTCCATACAAACATTCACACACAATTTTACTCCTTTATGAGAGTTAATTTGAAAAATCCTGAAACACGTGTCCATTTATTTTGCATTTTAAGTATCCAAACCAAGTTTCTAAGAAATCACACCACCTGTTAAAAAGTTCCTATACAAACTATGACACCTCATTTTACCCCTTTGTTAGGGTTATTTTGAAAAATCCTGTTACACTAAACTAAGATAGAAACCAAACGTACTTAATACCAATCCATGAAATAATACCTATTACTAATCGTAACATATTTTTGTATATACTATAATCTCCAATGATAATAAGATATTTTATGTAATTATAAGTCTAGTTTTCTGAGTAATTAATAAAAAGAATAGTCTTTGGCGACTCCTGTGGCGCAGTGGGACAAGGTGCTGAAGGTGGCTAAGACGCTGAAGGTTGCGGGTTCGATTCCCGCCTTGGGACAAATGTGTGTATGATTTGCAAGTATTTGTCTCGGGTGTGGTTGTTATGTAACTATAAAAAAAAATGGTTGTCTGTAAAGTCGGTTTACGGACGATAATCTTACGTGATAACGTCATTAGAAAACATTTATGAAAAATTGCATACTTTTAACCTATTAAGATGCGACACCAGCCGAACGCTTGGGCCGATCGTGCCTCTATATTGCTTGTTCCGTGCACTCGCTTGCACGCTTAGCTCAGTTGGAACGTGACAAATTATTGTGCGAGCAGCCGGCGTTCATCGATTTATAAGACGTTATCACGCTAAAAAAAGTATATAAGTAGTATATCAGACAATTTATATAGTACACAAGCTCTGTTTACTTTGGGGCTAAATGATGCTGTGTGAAATGTCCGGCATAAATAAAACATTGTAAAACTAGATTATTAGATTGTTAATAAAGGCTATTTAAATTGAAATTGAAATTGAAACCAATGGAAACTGATAGACATTGATTGTATAAAGAGTTGTATAATCGCCAAACAGGAGACTATAGTGACTGGGACAGTTAACAGCACAAACTATTATGATGCTAACACATGTTAACACATGGAGTAGGTTTGCTCAACCCGCCGTATCCACAAACAACAAAACAATCTAAATCGTTTTAGTCGCAACTATGTACTTATTCTTTGACTGGCCTGTCAGCTCAGTTGGTAGTAGCTCTGCCTTCTGCGCTGTAGGTTGAGGGCTCGATTCCCTCCCAGGATAAACATTTGTGTGAAGAACATAGGTGTTTGCTCTGTGTCTGTGTGTTATAAAGTATCATAAGTATGTATTTAAAACTATATAAGTATTCTATCAGTCATCTAGTCACCATAATACAAGCTATGCTTAGTTTGTGACTAGATGGTATTGTGTGCATTGTCCATCAATATTTATTTATTTATATTTATTATTCAACCCAAAGAGTTGCACAATGGAAATTTACTCTGATAACTCTCCGTCATTTTATCCATATACAATAAAGATGATTTCTAAGCATAATTTATGGTCAAGTAGCTATATTTCACGCAACTTTACGACGATTGCCTTTATCCAGAGCGACAATGCCTATAAAAGCGGTTAATAAAAATAAACGCCATTCTAGTTTACATTGTTAACATACGATTGTAAATCAGTCTCCGAACGTTACAAAGTCTGTAAAGGCACGCACACATCAGCAACCTACACCGCAGCGTGTTGCAAAGAAATAACAATAGTGATATTTTTAGTGAGCAGCAAAGTTGCTAAAAGCTTCTATTTGTTTCTTGTAAATAATGTTGTATAAAGTTTTATATTGACTCTAATTTTATTTTGTCACGTGTCATTTCGTTAAGGTATATATTAAAAGCAATAAAAGAGTTTGAATGCAAAACTTAAGACGTTACGATTTGATTTGCAGTGTAAAAAAGCTTTAACAAAGCAACTAAGGGGACATCCACACTGTAATAAAAACGGCACAAGTTGCGGTGGCGGTACATAATTGTCTCGGGTTTTGGTCGTGTTGCATCCGACGCGTGATGTCGGAACGATTTTTGTACGCAATATTGCAGTCCAACAGCCACTAGGATAGTTTGAGGATACAATGTGCTAAAATGATAGTATTTTATTTGGAATTTTTAGAGAGAACTACAAAATCACAACTATTGGCTGTCAACAAAACATATCAACTAATAAAAACCTTATTGTTTTTTGAACATATACCTACTTAGAAATGCATATGCACACATACACTTCAATAATAAAATGAAGACGAAACAATATTGAGTAATTAAGTAAAAAGAAATCAACACATAGCAAAAACTTAAAACAGAAAAAACATTTAAAACCATACAATTATTGGGCGTTATTAAGTGCTGTGCGCTACAGCAGCAAAACGATCTCGATGCAGCGTTATGCTTCCCTATAAGATGACAGATCAGCACTGGTATTCTGCCCAGACTATCGATCCAGTCACTCAAACTTACGAAACGCAGTAATAAAATAAAAGAAATAAATAAACAAATATGTGCATAAACAAAATGGTATATTTATTTTGACTATTCAACAATTGATAATTTCATTCAGTGGATGGCCACAATCAGGTTTCTTCAGTCAATGGCAACAGGATCTTCAAGGCATTTATAACTCTGCTGTCTTCGCTGACAGTGAAATATTCAGTGCAAGTGTAAGATGGCCCTAAAGTGGCACCGTGAGGTCGGTCTCCATACAATGGGGCATCGATTATTTTGGCGGGCCCTGATAGTAATTGGCACATAAATAGTTTTTAAAACGACATGAGACGCCTTTGATGTTTTTGTAACCATTGTAAAAAGGTGTCTGAATAAAATTACAACTATTTGGAAAGGTCTGTGAATCTAGAAAACCTTATTCGCATCACATCAAAAAAATATTGTATCGTCTTGTAATAATATGACATTTGCCTGACAGAAAGGAAACATGGTACAGTCGCAATCAGAATAAAAAGTGTAAAAAATATGTATTCACCAAAATGCATTTTAACTGGTTTTTGATGATCGCTAACACTGTTTTCGGTATTATTTTCTATATTCAGGCTATTCTTCAATCACATTAACTTGTTCGTCATGTTAAATAAATTAAAATAATCCTCTTTTTTTTCTTATAATATAAAAAACAATCGCTGTGTATAAGTCTCTTGCAAAAACTTGAAAATTACTTAATATTTTTTTTGTTCATCTCAGTACTGGGCTGGTATGGCGTTAGTGGTAGTATCTTTTTACAATCAAATCAATTTTAAGTAGTTCGAAGTTTACTGGGTCCAGTAGGTATAAAAACCAACCCGACCAATGAAAAAGTAATAACTAATGAATGAACTTACAATCTTATTAGTTTGTAACTAGATGAAAGTTAATAAGTAGATGAAATTTCGTCTAAGTGGCATCTTCACAATAACCTAAATAGTTCCACAGTGATTGAATCAAATTGCCACAAAGTTGAACATTACCCGTCTACAGATCTGTCTGTCAATTGGCTTAAGGCTCTGTTTGACTGGTTTGTAACAGAACGCTGAACTATTTGAAAAGATCTTTATAGTCTTAAATTTCAACTGTTGCTTTCCGTGATTGTTTATATAGCTGGTTAAATGTTACACATTAACACATTTTGTTATTATCTGCCAGAATAACTTGAAAGCCTTGTAAAGAAAACGTCTTATAATAAATAACTATATTGTTAATAAGAATGCATGATCTCATATTGTTCTGCCCTCTGGCAGTTCACGTAAATTTCATATTTTTTGGTTTGTCTATATCTATACTAATATTATAAAGAGGAAAGATTTGATTGTTTGTTTGTTTGAATTGAATAAGCTCTGAAACTACTGGACCGATTAAAAAAAATATTTTACCATTGGAAAGCTACACTATCCCCGGGTGACATAGGCTACTTTTTATCCCGGGAAAATGGGTTTGTCACTAGAAAAATCTTCAACGCGGGCGAAGCTGCGCGCGGACAACTAGTCTATTATAATGTGTTGTTGCAAATGAAAACCTATTCTATTGTATTCTATTTTAAAAAATGCCGGTTAAAAAAGGTATTCGACCTTTTTGAACCACCCGGTCTCGACAGTCATATATAGGCGAATTGTCAGTGACGGATTAATCTAACAAAACAATATGAATCTCTCGATTCTTCGTCTGTCATTTCATGGAGTAACATAGCTCTGCTAATTTAATATTATTTACCCGTTTTATTGCATGTTTTATTCAGTAATCTTGGCGGAATTTTAATGAATAAGTTGTGACTACAGAACGTGTATGGAAAATTGAATTATATGTGTATTGTGGTGCAATGTGATTTGAACGACGAGGAATCTCAAGAAAATTCTAGACGCCATTCCGCGTGATGTCTAGAATTGACAATTGACCATTGACTAAGACTCTAATAACAAACAAACTGACTATAAACTATTTACACTCGACACTGGCAAAATTGACATTAGTAAGTCACAGGCTATTAACAAAGAAGAAGAATATGAATCTCTATGCGCTTAGAATAGACTCCACCTTTACATTGGCGCGGCGGCAGCTCTAACTGTAACCTGATTGATGAGTTTTGACACCCGAAACAATGCGTACAAAATATCAGCACTGACCGACGTGACCCAGTGAGAAATAGCGTAAGTCACAACGTTTTGATTAAACCTCGTTGATGCGATGCTAGATTCAGAGCACCGTTATAAGTTGCAGGCAATTAACACAAAAGTACTTGTACAGTTTCAAAGGCCGCCAATAATTACTTTAATAGGCATGGACTTGGATTGTGTGAATAATTATTTAGTATTTAGTAGTTTTATAAGTTCTATATGCCATATACCAATGGATTCTATATGCAAATGAATTTTTGTGATCGAAAAATGTATGTGCTAAATGCTGACGGAAACGTGAGGAAACCGGAATGTCGTAGACTTTTTGTTATTTCGAACACATTTACAAAGTGCACTAAAGGAGCCTTTGAGACGTACTTTTACCACACTAGTTCAAAATAACTAGTGACACGATTAGAAGAAGTTTTACAGGTATTGGTATACATGAAGTAGTTATATAAAATGAAAATAAAATAATACGAAATTTACAAAAGTGGTATGATAGAGCCGCAATGTAAGAATCTTTACTAAACAAAAAATATTAAAAAGGCTTCCCTTCTAAAAACCTTTCCAAAACAAAGTATATCGCATAGATAATGGGTTTGCTTTTTCGCAAAAACTAACAACTCTTCGGGCCGAAACCGCCGGCGGTGGCTCTGCAATTTTTAGTGGAATAACAAAACAAAATTTCGTTCCAATATAGTGGTAGTAACAGTTCTAATAACAGAATTTCAGGGTAGAATCTTTTTTTAAATAATCACGTAAAAAATAACTATGTTGGCTTAATGTTGCTTACTTGTACCTACATTACTTAATGCTTAACCAACGCTTTTGAAAGAGTTAATGTCAGCCAACGAAACATGAAGCTGATATGATGGAACTATGTCTGCAGATGTTAATTATGTCATATTTATGAAACAATACACTAGGTATTATAGCATCTGTATTCTACTAGCCGCTGTGATATAATGAAATAGCCTAAAAATGTTATGGTAGGATATAAAACAGTGCTATGCGAGTGTTTTCTCGTATTCGGCTTATTGACACATGTTATTTTCTCTGATGCGCTCATAAAAACAAGCAATCTTATCTAGCTGAATGATGTTTAGATAAAATATGCTTTGAATCCGGCGTGACTGGTTTCAGGCAAGAGTTCTGATAACAAAAACGGTTTTAAGGTTATTCCAAAAGCAATTAGATGACCTCTATTGATCGACAGTATTACTTTTTATGGGACTGTGATACGAGAATGTTAATAAGTGACAATGTGTTTACGGATTTATCTGGGAAATAAAAGAGGTGCTAAAGGCCGACACTGATGGATCAGAGGGACGCGTTATCTAAATAATTTTTCACATTTTTATGGACCCGAGAAGGACCGAGGCCCTCTCGAGCGGAAACCAACTATTTCAGCCGTATCTGGCCGAATCTTGGGATTTTATGTCAGCAATATGTTACTGTCATCGCTGACATAGCCACATTCCCGATAATATAGTGAGATTTCTTAAATACTGCTTTAATTATATTGATATTGATCGGTATTTCTTGCGGCATTGCTTTATCTTGTAAACCTGGTTTGTTACCATAAATTGAAATATATCATGCATTTACATGTTCAGTAAGCTCGTAGTTAATTTATATATTGCTTGAGAATAAAATGAGGAATAAACTGTTCTCTCTATATATATTTGCAGATATGCAAATATTTTATTATTATAATTATAAGGTCCTTACATAAGAAATTGGCGTCGTACTGGTCACATAGATCTGAAATATATCCTCTTTGGTTAAGAATTCCAAATTCATTTTTATAAATCCATTTAGCTGGTATATTTGAGTTTCAAAAACAGTCATTCATTAGATTTTTTTTCTCGTTAGTTTTTTTTTTGGCGTCGCTCATCTTGCACAATTGAAAAATTGAAATATCGCTTTATTTACGAGTACGAGTTCTACCGTGGCACCAGTTCTGCAGAATTAGCTTAAAGGATTAACGATGGCGCTGGTGTCGCAAAAGAAAACACGGTACGTTTTTGGTTCCAACGTTTTCGTTCTCTAAATTTTGGCCACAAGCCTCGTGGACGGCCGGAGACCGAAGTGGATAATGAAGAATTAAAGGCTATTGTGGAAACGGATCTATCGCAAACCACTTCAGAGTAAGGACCTAATATTATAATATTTTATTTCGATTCCCTCCCAGGATACACATTCGTGTGACGAACATAAATAATATTTCTGTGTCTGGGTGTTATAAAGTATATTATGTATGTATTTAAAAATATATAAGTAATATATCAGCCATCTAATCACCATTTACAAGCTATGCTTAGTTCGCGGCTAGATGGTGATGATAGTTGATAAATAAATATTGTCCACCAATATTTATTTATATATTTATCACCTTTACATATACGTAAGAAAGATCTACTAGATATCTGTTCTAGCGCAAAAAAAAAATTGTAAAACTGTAGAGCTAGACTATAGTTTTACTTACCTACATAAGCTTTTGATGATGAAAATGAAACACTACTGGTATTATGAATGAAGGTTATACCGATCAACCAATCATTCATCTTTATATATCTTTTCATTGTCCTGCTTATTTCGTTCATATTTCATAATGGATGCCTAAGATCAGTTACCAATTGACCTAAACTAATAAGGCTTACTATAATGGCTGCCAGACAAAGTAGTAAATTAAAACAACCAATTAATCTGTATTGTTTATAAATAACTCTGCTATCATTTATTCAAAGCAATGAAAAGATGTCAGCGAGAAAATCAGCTAGTTCATTTTTACACTGGCGACTGACTTTTGTAGTTTTGATTATTTACTTGCACAAGAGGATACACAAGAGATAAATTAATAAATAATGCTGGAAATTTCACACAGCATCATCTAGCCCTAAAGTAAACTACATAAATATGCAGTCATAAATAAATAAATAATAATCATAAATAATAAGTATAGTCTCATAAAATTATGGGGACCACACGATTGTTACACTACTTAGAATGTAAGAATAACATGGCCTCATGTCGCTCTGCCCTCAGACAGTTATCCTACACACTGGAAATGTATAAACTCTCTTGTATTAGTATTGCGTAGTTAAGGTAGTTTTAAGATGGATGATGCATAAAAGCGCTAGGACCAGGACGAGTTTCAGTTGCCAGTTCTTCACGGGCTTGGGTTAGGAAGAATTGGCACCTAAATTCACCTAGTATGTAAGACGTTTCAAAGTGATATTTGTATTGAATAAAGTATCTTCTTGACTTATATACTTTTTGTTGAAAAACTTATACATTTGGACTTAGATCCATTAAGACCACCACAATGGGCTACACCATCAGTGTTTTCGTTAATGATGATCAGAGGTCGCTATTATAACTCATCATAATTTTTTATTTAGCTAATGGAGTAAAAAAAATCAAAATAAATCTGTTTTTTTTTAAATGACTTGCTTAGTGTGACAACCAAAGTTATAATAAAGCGAAATAAATAAAGATGAAACCTAAAAATCTAAAATGAAGCGACACAGCCTTTTCATTATTTACTGTGACGCGATCAAATAAAGAGAGCCCAATAAATAACACGTTTCGAGACTTCATAACTCACTTAATTGAAGTACAAACGTTTGCAAATTGGCAACTGCAAACAAATAAATCAATCAAGCCGCTCTGTAAGTTATTTAGTTCAGTTCGTGTAATAAAACCTTACAAAATTTTCGAAGAAAATTAAAGCGAAAGTTTTATTTCGGAAAGCTTTTTTTATAAATTTCAAATGAAGTGAACTGAAAATGACAAGTAAAAATCGAGCTTAAATAAAGCAATTAATTCTAGACTATAGACACGAAAATTCAATTTGTATGAGATTTAGTACTGTGTTTCTTGTTTTTTAATGGCATATGACATAATAATGTCAATTTTGCAAGTGTCAAGTGTTTATATTTGTTTATAGTCAATTTGTTTGTTAATAAAGTCTTAGTTGATGTTCAATCGACGGAATTTCCGTCTAGAATTTTCATGGGATTCCTCGTCGTTCAAATCACATTGCACCATAATACACATATAATTTAATTGGTAATGTTTGTCCTATGAAGTCACAAATTATTTATTAAAATTCCGAATTACTGAATAAAACAACCAATAAAACGAGTAAAAAATATTAAATTAGAAGAGCTATGTTACATCATGATATGAAAACGAATAATCGCTATGAAAACAAAGCCTTGAGAATTAGAAGCAATGATTTGACTCCCTAAGTCAATGTCCGCGTCAACTGTCATGTCTTTGGCTATATTGGATTTGGATGGACATTTGGATAGATGCCATTATTAGACAAAGAGAGAAGAAAAAAGAAAAGAAATTACAGAGGTTGTAAAATGGTGGTGAGAAGTGCTGGAATATTTTCAAGAAGTTAAGTTACCTGGATTGATGTAAAATGGCATGTGTGCAAATTCAAAGACTCTACCCATTGTCATAAGATCATGTTACCAGATCATCTAGTAAACTTGTAATACGAATGAAACGCAGAGGGCGTTTCATTGGACCAGCCAGGGTTGTTTGACCCAGACGAATGGAGTCAAGGTCTTCGAAGGCTATAAGAGACACTCTTCTCAGTCGTATCAGCAGACAAATATAAAACTCGAACCGTCTTTGACTGTCTATCGGTGTGTTACCTTTTCACGGCTAAAAGGCTGAACGGATCTTGATTAAATTTGAGAAGCAGATAAATTGTATATTCGGAACGGACATAGGCAATTTTTTATTTGGGTACGTGTGTGGGAAACCGCGGGCAGCAGCTAGTAGTGCATACAGTAAAGTATAATGAAATACAAAATCTTTCACAATATCATGCAAACTAGTCAATTTGAAATAATCTATATATTAATACGTGAAGCAAACACCTTGTAGGTACCCCTTTTTACGAAAATTACGCCGATGTAGGAGTATGAAATTTTGCAAACTTATAGTTTATGTAGAGAAGGAGTGCAGAATGCTAATATTTTTTTTAAATTATGCATAAAAAACACAATAATTATCAATTAATTATGGTAGAATTTTGACCAGTGGGCGACCACATAAAACATTCAAATAAAATGGTATGATGCATGCTAAAGCGTAGGTGAAACCAGCGGGTACAAACATCAACTAAATATACATAGCAAAAAGTATACCAACATCTCTATTTTACCTTATAAATTTACAACGCAAATCTTCCTTACAATTTTCTTGTCCATACCAAAACCTTAGACGTACAACAAAACATCCGCGCTCGCCCTTGGCTAAATAGTGCTTCGTTTACCGCAACACGACTGCGATTCTAAAACCCTTTCTCAAACGCCTTTGATGGCGTTGGCCGTACGCTAAACATACAGTAAGGTACGTGTTGAAAGAATCGTAGCGGGCGCCGTAAGGCATTTCAAGCTAGCATGCCATCTATGGACAACAAGGATGTAGCAGAACAGATATTCGTCTTGATTTTTTGATTTATAACTAGATATGAAACCGTACAATAGCACTAACTTTAACGTACCTAAAGGCACAGAATACTTTTAAAAGTACAGAAAGTATAGACCGCTCGACAAAAACATTATACCTACTAGTGGCTCTGTGAGATTTTTTTTACGTTTTCAACTCCCATATCTCCGCCATTTTAAAAAAAATCTAAAAACGGAATCGACAAAAAAAAACTATATAGTTAAGAACCTGCTCACAAAATTTCAAGAGAATCTATTAATCTCGAATTAATTATAAAAATCTCGTGAAATAGGTGTCTTCTTGACCTGCATGCCCCATCGTCGGCCACATCGTCGCTTAACATCAGGCAAGATCGTGGTCAAACGTAGGTTAACAATGATAAAAAAAAATCGTTTGATATGTGACCTGTAGAGGAGAACATCTGGACAGACATACGAAAGCATTTTCGCCTAAGCTAAAACGGAGACAGTCGCTCGCTCGGTCAATAAATAGCAACTCATACTATGACGCAGCAAAGTCCAATTCAGCTCGCATAAACGCACATTATAATCGTAGGTATACATAATGTACATAATGTGTATATATGTAATATAAATAAATGTATTATTGCCGGCAATTTCACACATCGTCATCTGGCCTCAAAGTAAGCAGAGCTTGTATTATGGGTACCACATGACTGATATACTACTTACATATTTTTTTTATTGTAAAAATTATATATTATACATAGAAACATATTATAATGTGTAGGTATAGCGCTATGTAGATAGGACTTCTCATTTCTTCGCGTAACTCCACCTCGTCAAGAGCGGCACTTCTCTACGAATTTGCCCAGTAGAATGGGCGAATGCTCTTGTAACTATGCACCTTAAGTACAGAGTAAGCGTTGGCTAGTATAGGTTCCTTCGTTAGTGACGATCAAACTCTTCTTTGCTTTTACCGCTTGTAAAATTGCACTATCCAATAACAATGACGTAATTCATAATTCAAGCAAAGCAAAGTTTCCAAGCAAATGAAAAAAGATGACATTGAAATAGTGGTTGAAACTTACTTAAGTAAAAGCTTTACCCCATCACTAGACTAGTCCATAGCTACCTACACACTTATTACAGTCTTATCCGCTTCAAACCAAGCACTGTTATTAAAGGTAAGGTGAGCAATGATCGAGTTGAGATGTGATTATAAAATTTGTTTATTTTTGGTGTTGAAAATTGTAGATCTGTTTTGTTGGTACTAGGAATACTCATAGTATTGTTATTTCTTATTTTCAAAATAGTATCAATTTTTTTATCAAACAGAGAAAAAAAAAATGTGTGTTCGTGGATAACTTCGTTGTATATGAACCGATTTTGATGATTCTATTTTGGTGGAAAGGAAATACCCCAAGGGTGGTACCATGATAAGGAAACCAGGATCTGATGATGGCATCTCAGAGAAATCGAGGGGAATCATCGAAAATCGTAGTGGCGACTACTGCGTTTCTTAATTTTTTTCATTACGTATTTTAAAGCACTACTATATAATGAAGATCTGGAGTCGATCTGATGAAGGAGCCAAAAAACAGTCGAAGGAACTCCTCAACGATTTACAGCAATTATCTGGTGTTTGGGCTTGATTAATTTGTATTGATGAGAACTTTACACCTAGATGGGTTATGACTGTCATTAGGGGTCAGATGATAAAGACGACGGACAGTCAACGGATTTTTTACTTCTTAGTTTCCTGTTTAAAGTCGGTTTTTTTTTGTAAAAAAATATCACTTCAAATAATACGTTTTAAAGTGATAATTTTTAATCCGCTTTATAATCCGCTTAGATATTTACAACCGTATTATGACACCATATTCACAAAAGTTTTAAGAAAACCAGAGCATTGAAATGTAGAATTCAAATTCAGAGGTAATAAAAATATTTTAGAAATGTAAGTTCGTTTAATGCACCTATTTTGAAGCCATCTAGCTTCTTTAATGGCAATATTCACTTAATTCAGCCCCTAAAAGTATTCAGTTACCTATTTGTAAGACCTGCCATATATCTAGAGAATTGCTGCTAAGAGACAGTCGGTATTCGTAGTAAAAATGGAAAAGTTCATTAAAGAGATATATACGGCCATGAAGACATTCCATTACTTTGCTGTTTACATACAGGTGATTAAAGACCACTAAAAAAACTAGCCGTAAATTCGCTTTTACATATTATACCTTAGCTAAGCATAGGTACCTACCTCGAATAGGCATGTTTTGTATCCCAATTTGTGATACAATAATGTTCAAATAAAAGTATGTAATACCTAAAGATCCAGAAATATGTATACTGAATATGCAATATGCTAACTCCATACCTGAATATATAATACATAACCGTTAAATAAACTTAAGGTAATCAGATCCTGGTTACAGGTTAGATACTAAATAAAATTATCAAAATCTAATAAATTAATAATCCACGATCACATCTTAATTGTATTAATATTGTATTGTTACTGAGTTGTATTATATTTTTATTAAAGGTATCAGTTTTAAGATTAAAACATATTTTACACCAATTTCCAAGAATTTGGAAATTGGTGTACAATATTTTATTGTAAACAAAATATAATAAGTAGATAAAATCAGTAATTCACAATTCATAGAATAACATATCCACAATAAATGAACTATGGATTATAAACACTGACACACTGTTAATTAAAATCATCCATAATATATATATTTTTTTTAATCTGCTCATACATAATTATTAAAAGATATCAGATGTGTTAATTAAGTACTCATCCATATTTTATATATTTATATATATTTTGTATATATATTTATCGCTTTTAGCGATATCGTCCTTAGCCACAGTACTTCAAGCATATCATGGTTATGTAGCATCGGTACTCACATACGGTTTAATTCTTTGGGGAAACTCAACAGACTTAAAAAGAGCATTTATCGCACAAAAAAAATGTGTAAGGGCCATTGGCGGGATACCGCCCTGGGAATCATGCAAACCACTCTTTAAACAATTAAATATTCTCACACTACCTTGTATGTATATCCTGGAGTCTGCTTTGTTTGTTAGAAAGCACAATCAACTGTTTGTTAAAGCTAGTGAGGTATATCATAGAAGCACAAGAAACCAGGACAGAATTGTATTGCCTAAAGCTCCAAAGACGAGTATGTATATAAATAGTATAAATAGTAATAGTAGACGAGTATGTATATAAAAAATTACCATTAAATAAATTTATTAAGGAACTCAAGACCTGGTTACAAGCTAAATGTTTTTATAACGTATCTGAATTAATAAAATGACATAAATTTAATTATGTAATATTCCTAAGTGACGTTGATATTGAATTATTATTATGTTACCTAGTTTTTTTTTTTATTAATGTCTCACATTGTTAGAAAATATTGTACACCATTTATCAAATGGTAGCATAGCGAACTTACCAAATAATAAAACCTGTAATATACCTATGTTCCACAATAAATGAATTATGAATTATGAATTATGATAAGGCCGCCCATTGTACAATTTTATTTCCATTATTTCTTCTGTGTTCTTTATGTGTACAATAAAGTGTTAATCTATCTATCTCTACAAAGTATCAGTTCATCCATTAATGATTGATTGAGTACCAGACATTTACATATACTAGTGGTCGCCCATTGGTCGATATTCGACCAAAATTAATTAATATTTTATGTATTTTTTATGCATATTTAAAATAAAAATATGAGCATTCCGCACATACTATTCATACTACTCTGTCCGCGCAATTTTCGTAGAAAAGGGGTACAAAGTTTTGCGTCACGTATTAATATATGGATTAGTAGGATAATTTGTTATAGTACTACTATAATACCGATTAGTGTACGACACGGTTCGAACCCCCGACACTATAATCGAAAGGTAAGGCTGCTACTACTACACCAATCGGAAGATGCTACTACAATTTTGCATAAAATGTATTTCGCGGTTTTCATTTTTAAAACTGTTTCGTTACATAGTTTCAGATTTGATGGCTTGTTCCTCATGGCCATACTATTTCGCCTAACTGATTTGGCTACGAGGACTAATAATCTTCATGGCCAAACTCGTGTCAAAATAGACAAAGTACACTCGCCACCGCAAAGAGGATACCTAATAATTACTTATGAATATTTTTTTCCCATTAGTTCTGTGATTTATAAGACTATCCTTTACACCTGGTTTCAATGTCAAATTATATTCTTCTAGCGCTTCGGCGGCCGCTGCCGCGGCACGCTCGCTTTGCTCGCTCACCTTGCGCGTTGTTTCCTAAACTCTAACATAACCAAATCAACTGGTTTTGATTAAGTATTACAGAGGTATTTTCATTTAACCAAGTAGATAACTGTACTTGCTTTGCCTATTTTGACACGAGTTCGGCCATGAGGATATGTTAGTCCTCGTAGCCAAATCAGTTAGGCGAAGTAGTTAGGCCATGAGGAACTACCTGATTTGATCATCTTGTGCGTTAAGTCAATACAGAAATCTCAAAAGATTGTGCAATGGTGACCAAGACAGTTGCCAAACATACATCTGTGTGCCGGGTTCGGCAGGCCACTGATCACTCTTCCGAACAACGTCGTGCAATTTATAGCAGTCCGAACAAGGAAATCATTAATTTACTATCAACGCTCGCAACTGAATGATTAAAATCCAGACCCATTTCCATCTGTCAAGTCCTGCTGTTTCATTCAAAAACATGAATATAATGTTTTTACAATGCTTTTGGTGTGTTAATAATTTACCTAATCATTGTTTAAGTATGTAACACTTGTTGAAAATTGTATTTTTTTGTTAAAAAATTGTATTAAGAACTCATTCATAAAATTGCTTGTGAAGTTAACATAAGCTTCCAGCACTTAAAATGAACACGGCAGTTTAGTTTACTCCTTAAAATCGTCCACAGCAGTCAGTCTCATGATGAGGTCACGGTTCAAGTTAAAAACTAACTAAACATTTCGTCTGGCACTCAGCCAGAGTCTACAATTCGGGCATCGCGCCAGGTAGTGGAATAGAGACTTTTTGACGACATTTTTTTGTAGAATAGTAACGGCTACGGCACATTTCAATGGTTTTTAAGTAGGTTCAATTCAAGCGTATTTTTAGCTGTAAATTTTACATACCTTACAGTATATTTTTAGGTTCATATTGTAACGCCCCCCCACCTACTACCTAGTACTACTCCTCGATGCACCTAACCTTTTTTTTTCGCCTTCTCTACTAATTAAAAGTACCTAAATTAACCCCAAATAACTAAATGGTATTATATAATATAATTTTAATCCCTAACATACTTTGATCTATTATTAATTTGGCCAATGATTCGTCTAGTGGTCGTGAATAAAATCCTACGTTGTGTTTCGAATATAGTAGGTAACTCTGATTCTTTAAGAGAATTATGTTGAGATATATGTATTTATAATATTATACACTTTATTATTAGAAGTAATCATCATCTATAATGAAGAATATCTTTGATTTGCCTATTATTGTCCTTTAGTGATATTATAAACTGCATAAAGTAAATAAGTATTATATCCAATCTAGTATTACTGTGAAACCTTATTACAAGTTAAGCCATATTTTAACCATATTTTAAGTTAAGTTATTTCAATATTTTAATACGATATTAGTTCTTGTCATGAATTGTTACTTTGTATAATATCAAGCACCACACGCATGATATCCACACAAACAGCAGCCCAAATCATTCCCCAAAGTCGATCTATCTTTCTATTAAAATCCATCAAAATCAGTTCAGCCGAGAAACGTAACAGACAGACAGACACAGTCACTTTCTCGTTAATATAATATAGATAATAGTTTTTAAATTAATTAAAATTTCAATTTATTCCCATCTTTATGTAGTTATTTCATGATTTATATATTATATCGTTAACATAAATAGATTTTAATATATCTATTCTACTTTTAATATTGTTTTTATATAGCTATTTAATCGTTTACCCTTTCGAATTCAACCTCCTTAGAGATCTTGGCGTCCCAAATCATTCTATCAATAATATATTAATAGAAGGATATATTATTCTATCTTATCGAATCACATTCTATTTAATCTTACTAATTCAAATCCAGTATTATTTATTATTATACTCTATGAATCGTAAGATATTTCTAAACCATAGTCTATAAACTTAGTATTAATTACTTTTTGCTAGCATTCACTCACGGACCTTGACAATTGCATACATCTGCCATATTCCGTCTATGGTATAGTTTGTTATGACAGATGCTTTGTTTACTTACATTGTAATAAATTACGCACTATTTAATTCAATAATTAAAGATCTGAGATAGAATTGCTGGTAAATCTGTTCTGATAAGACTGACCCATGTATGCCTACGTGATATTAATAAGGTTTGTACCCAAGCATACCATAATAATTGTGAATTATAACGGAATGACCTTCTGTTCCGTTACAGCATTCCGGAACAACTCATATCGAGAACTATGCATAGGTTATCAGACTATTTTGCACAAACAAAAAAAAACTATTATCGAATTAAGATTGGTATTTAGATTCTATTTAAAAAGAACGAAAAAGGTAGGTAATAGGTAAACGGGACTAAATCAGGACTAAATAAACTCAGTAGGTATACCTATACTGAAATTTTATACCACTTTAAATTCACGGATGCTTCAATTTCCTCGCAAACTGTAAAAATATCTCCTACATCATTTTTACTACAAAATTATTTAAAAGGAACATCTTGCTACTTGCTACTCTGCATATTCTCGCTCTCCCGAGGGGCTGCTGCATGAAAGAAAACTGCATCTACTTGAGATTTCACACTGTTTTACGATGATACGTTATTTCCTTAAGGGCTTTTGAGATTCCCTCGTGGCTTTTATAACAAAATAATATACATAAATGAAGGAACCGGAAAAAAAAAATTATTTGCTAACAAGCGCACGAGAAGAGTCTCAAAGACGCATTCAAAACATTTCACTACATTGTTTTAAAATAACTATTAACACTATTTGAAAAAGATTAACTAACGGATACACGAAATTACTTTATAATGTAAACTGGTGTTCATTGGAATTTAATGTATGAAATACTAGCTGTCCACGCGCAGTTTCGCCTGCGTAGAAGATTTTTCCCGGGACAAACCAATTTTTCCGGGATAAAAAGTAGCCTTGTTCACCCGGAGATAGTGTAGCTTTCAGAGCTTATTCAATTCAAACAATCAAATCTTTCCTTTATATAATATTAGAATAGACTAGTCATTTACGCGGATGTGCGTGCAAAAACCATTTTAGCTGTTAAAATTTCAAAACAAACTAGCAAACTGATGAAGCTTTGAAACATCCAGGTTTATTGGAAGAACATCGCTAAAGCGAAACTACCTGCTAGATAAAACTCTTTAAATTCAATCTGACCTCTGATTCGTAGACTTCTCATAAACAACCATTTAAAACAAACATCCTCATTAACATTCACATGAATAAATGAAAGAGAAATAGGTGATTAAATCTTTTGATCAATGAATAACCTTATTAGGCATCCAATCGTAGAACTGAGTTAGGCTAAATGTCTGCCGCTTCCAGACCACTGACTCAGAATTTTAGTCCAGCCACATCCTCCAGATGCAAGTCTTCAAAGGGATTCCAGTGATATTCAATGATCAGGTTAGTGAAAAGTTTTCCGTAATGCATCAGTCTTAAGGATCAATTTCCTTTTCTCTGCAGTTTTATAAAACGGTATGTACATAGCGTTTTATAATTTTATAATTACGTTTTATAATTGTTGTATATTCTCAAAGGCTCTAGTAATCCAGCTGCAAGTAATCCAGTTTGATATAAACCTAACAGAGTTATTCCCAAAGTACCAAATAAACAAAAAACATTTTTACTCTTGATATCTTTATTGTGTTAGTAATAATCCAATATTGACAAAATCCTATCAGAATCGCAAACAAACAAAACATAAAATGATTCGACCAAAATAGCATACACAGGCTAAAATAATATTTATTCAACAATATCTGTACACAGAATGGGTAAATACGAAAAATACTCTATAATCAAAAAAAATTCGTTTTATTCGCAGAGGTTAATTCTTCAAATGGGATATTAGTTAAATTAAGAAAATAGGTCATTTAAAAATGCTAACGATAATATTTTTGTCTGTTCATTATTATTCCCATCTGATGGTGAGGTCTACATTTCTGCTCTTCCGCTTCGCTCAAACGTCGTCCTGGGAAATATTGCATTCAATTTGGTATTTTTGGATCACGTCTGTCCATGTCTTATTTTTATTTTATGTGTTATTTTTAGGTCTTTCTCTTCGCCTGGGCCCAGGAATGTTCAGTGTGATAATTTTTTGCGTTAAATGCTTTAGAGATCTTCTTCGGATGAGTCCAAACCAACGGAGCCTGTTTTTCTAGAGCTTTTGAAAATGTCGCGTACATCGAGACTCCTGCGCTCGTATTTGTTGCGGATCATGTCGCATCTCATGTCACCGCACATCCACGGAAGTATTTTGATCTCCACTACCTAGATAAAATATGTATTGCGTTGCATGGTGAACCTGGTCTCACTGCTATACGTCAGGACCTGCCTTGTATTATGCTCTTATAAATAAGGCATTTCAGTTCAACCAAACCTTAATAAGGTAGTTGTTAACAAACATTGGTTTATGAATGATTAAAATATTTTAGCATTTGTACCTAAAGTTGCAATAAATTGTAAGATAAAAGTACCACTGATAATAATAGTACAAATGCAACTTCATTTACAAAATACACTCTGTGTCGCTTTCGACTTGAGCGTTAGGTCTTAGCGCATATAAACGCATATAAATGTTTATCCTAATGATCATCAGGCACAAGAGATATCAGCCTATCATCAGGGCGAGGCAAAAGTAAAAAGCAGATATGAACAAATGTAATATTTATTCTTTATATTGCCAAGCTTTGGTCCTGGTCGTAGCTTCTATTGGGCACAATGTACATAGCGATCTGTTTTGTATTAAATGTAGTCATAAATGTAAACTAAGCTATCAGAATTACAAAGGTCAGAATCACAGAGCGCCCACCAGTGATTGTAAAGAGGAGCTGGTAAACATCCGCGCCAAATGTAACCATCGCTTCTTACAGCTCTAACCGCACAGATTTCATTGTCAACGCACTCTTGAATTGGCAAGTTACCACTGAAATAAAGAAATACTTAAAAGTCATATGACCAGATCCCGACGTAAGATCCATTACTATCGTTAGAATAACTGGTACCTACGTACCAGGTAGCGCAACATTGACATTGGCATTAGCTAAAAATATGTTTTGTCTGCAAATAATTGTTATTTGCTGTTATGGGAACTACAAGACTCATATACTACTTATATAATTCTTTTGTCCCGCGACGGGAGTCGAACCCACAACCTACTACGTGGCATATGGCATAGTAATAAAAACGGCAACTTAAATAAAAACATTGTTTAAACGGTTAATGTTTACCTCACTTTACCATCTAGGCACCACGTAAGTATAGCCGTGAGCATAGGTTAGTATTCAAATAAAACTCACATATTTCCTTCCAAGCAGTTAGCGTTATTGAGCATATCTCCTGTCTTAGTGGTCGTGTTTACTTCACATCGCAAGCAAGCCATATCTTTAAACACAGATTTTTTAAAATTTCTCGTACGTGTGAGCTCAATAACATTATCAATCCAATCTTGCTTGTTTGAGAAAATGTAAGGCATCTCAGAAATTGATATGTAGTTGCATAGATTGCAGGAACACACGTAGGTGGCGAGGTTGCGATTTACGTTGTAGCATCCTCGATTGATTACACCGAAAGGCGTGTGCTGCGAAAAGCAGAGATCACCGTCACGCCCGCACGAAATTGTTGGCATTCTGAAATTATAAAGTAATATTTAGAGAAGTTATTTAATCATGGCAATGCATGGTATCCGAAAGGTTTATAAACATATTATTCGAAATACATGTTTTTTTTATGTGTAACATCTTTCCATTCCCTTTCCTGCAATCTGTGGTAGTCATTTCGTGAAAAGGGACAAAAGTGTGTAACAGGAAGCCAAGAAAGTGCGCTCTATTTGATTAGAGCAATGAGCGCGCAAGGTTGTATGTAAGTTCCAACCCATTTTCTTGAGAAGTCAGATGCTACACATCACATGCGACTACTAATAACAGAGAAAGGCTCGCTCGTTTTTTTTATTTATCATTTATACCGTTAGATTATAAAATAACTTACATTTTATTTAGAGGCTCGTTACAATTTTCATACATTACATTACTACAGGAAATGCAAGACCGCTTCGGATCATCCGTATTATTAAGCCCAGGTACCTCTACAATGTTTGCACCTATAGAATCATCCCTTTTTATGACATTTATATCAGATTTTTCATTACTCTTCAATTCTTTAGTAAGATGCATCAGTTCATTTCTAATGGTTTTTTCAATTGCAGTCTTGTCCGAAAGGGGGGCATTCATTTGGTAATCTATCAAAGTAGTAAGAGGTAAGTTTTCATTGGGCATCACAGCAAATGTAAATGTTGTATCATCTTGATAACTCTGCATTAAATTAGTAGGATTTAAACTATCAGTGGAAGATTTAACAACTTCACTAGAAGTGCATATTTCAACGTCATTTTCATTAATATCATCAAATATTTCTTTAACATTTTTTACAAGTAATGAAACTAAATTACTATCTAAATCGCCTGGGAATGTTTTTATACTGGAATCTTCTGGTAAACCTTCCACCTCTCTTCTAAAGTAGGGTAAAGGATTCTTACTTTTGCTTGCTGCTTGCTTGAGCTCACATTTTATAAAGTTCATGTAAAACAATAGTAAAATTGCTTCTTGTACTATCATTTTCTTTTGTTTGATTAAATATTATTTTATATCAAAATATCAAATGTTTCTTTTCATGTAGATAGAGCATACAAAAATTACTGACTGAAAAAAATTCCGTCAAATGAATTTAGCTGTCAAGTTTAATCGATTTTGAAAGAGTACTGTCACAATTAAGACAAAGGTCGTCAATGCTTCTTGGTTTGCAGAAGACCCAGTTCTTAAAGCGGGAATAGTTTTGAACGTAAAATATGAGCGTTTTTTCCGTGGATTAAGAAAAAAAGCGTTATTGCACTTTGATTCATTACAAAAAATGTACATCGCGTTGAAAGCTGGTTTGTTAATGCATCCTCTAGAGACAAAGTCGATTTGGTGATCCATGTTAGTGTAACACAGTTGATTGTGACCACATTGCATGTAATCGGTACTAAAACAAATAAACAAATATTTTAAAACTAAATTAAAGTTGAAATAATCTACCTTCAAAGCACACAAATAAATGTGTTGTCATTTAAAGAGCCAAGCTGTGCTGAAAACTGTTAATCCTGCTCAGCCATCAACACCAAAAAGTACAATTCAAACCTCTGTGTTAGTAGACGACACTGTCAAAGCTTGGCCAATTTATTGGCTAGTTTGGGGACCTGTTCAACCACATGAACCGGGCTGTTGCCATTAGACACATGATAATACTAGAATTTGCTTACCTTATGCCTTGCCTGCATTTCGTGTCAGAAGCTTCATTAAACCCTTTCGTATCGCAAAACCTACACAGCAGATCTATGCCCACTACCGGCTCTTCAAGACGGTGATTGTCGTACTCCCAATCACCGATCGTCATATAATTGTAATAGATTTCATCTTCTGGCTTGTCGTTACATAAAGGGCATTTGCATGTAAATGTCCTGTTTATGCTGGAAGGTAGCGTACAGCCCCTTTTTATGTATTGCGGATGGATTTCGGTAAAACAATGCTCTACGTCAGCACATTTTTGGGTTTTCGTACTGAAAGGAATTGGGACCATTTAATATTAAACACCCAAAGAACGGAACCGATGTGGCTTCACAGATGACTATTATAGGTTTAATTGCACACCTTAGTTTGTCGCTTCAGGATGTGATAATGAATTACATAAATTACATAGTTTCATACAAAATGTTGCTACTATTTTAAAGATAGTGCATGTAATGAAAACATAGCAAACGTATGGTGTAAGCAAAAAACGATGGTGTGAATTCGCTTTGTATTCGCTTTACTTACGAGCGGCCGCTGTAGCAGCTGTCACCTAAATATGAAGTACTTTTGCTAAAACACGAAATGCATTCCATTCCTAATGTTATAGAGTTTTTTGATTCTCTTTCTTTTCTGTGGCTTTCGTTCTTATTTTCATTTAAACTCTCAGAGATCAAGTCTTTATTTTGTTTGTCATCAACTTTTTTCTGTTTATTAACTTTACGGCTTTCATCTTCAGTTAAAGCCACAGTTGTGGTAGTGAAGGCACTGTTCTCGGTTTTATTCAAAATATTTTTGAAGGAGCTTTGTAATGCTGTTCCCTTTTCTGTAACATTGATGGTGTCTCCTCTAATGCCGGCTGGCAATAACACCAGCAGCGCTAGAAAAATAGGAATGTTTTTCATTGTATAAGCAACATAAAAACAGCTTATTATAATAATACACGTGTAATAAAGCAGTGTATAGAAATATGGGAGAAATTGATAAACTAGTAAATACTATTAAACTAGAACTAAAGGAAACTCATAATATTATGTAAAGTAACTGTTTTTTATGATGTCCATTTGACATTTTCAATAATGCCAATCAATCATAGAGAAGTTTAGTTTTATTGCTATAACAACCTTCTTTTCTACATGATAAAAAAACAGAAAAAAGCCGTGGTAGGCAGTGGCTATAAGGTATATATATATTAATACGTGAAACAAAAACTTTGTACCCCTTTTTATCTATCCCTGCTAATATTATAAATGCCAAAGTAACTCTGTCTGTCTGTCACGTTTTCACGCCTAAACAGCTGAACCAATTTTAATGAATTTTGGTATAGAGATAGATGGGACCTTGGAGAAGGACATAGGTTACTTAGTATGTAGGTACCACGCGTGCGAAGCCTCGGGCAGCAGCTAGTAATTTATATAGAGAAGGTGTATGTTAATATTTTTTAAAAATAATGCAAATCATTTTTTTTTAATATGCATGAAAAATACATAAAATTTAATTATGGTCGAATTTCAACCAATAGGCGACCACTAGTTTCCATAAAATGCCTTAGAACAAAATCAGATTTAATCACGTAAATTAATTATTAACGTATTTAATTATTTGAATGTTATGCAGATACAGGCAACAATACAGACAAGTATTTACATAAACATGGGAGTGCTTTTCAATAACATCCTGAAAATCACTTCACATTGAATAACATAACATTGAGAATACAATCGAACATAATATTCCCATCCATTACTATCACTATAATATTGGAATCCCATGTCAGGGCTTTTTACAATTTGAGTATAAATCCTTATTAAAATATAAACTTGTTGTAGTACCATTATAGTTTACATATAAGTACAACATTTTACTCCAAGCATGACTTCTCACGTCCGAGTAAACGTTGTCGGCTCACGAAGACTCGCCATAATTCAAGCCAATAATGATTCATATAAATTTGCAAAACGAGCGATAGGTGTAAACTGAAGACTGAGAGATACGGTGTGTAATTTGTGCAAGTACGTCCGCGGGCGTGTTTAATAGGGTTGTTACTCGTTATATCGATATCGATGAAATTTACATTTATTTTTATAGAATCACTAAATATATTCTCAGTTGGTGATAAGCACTCCTACCGTCAGCCAAGGCTTTGTAAAACCATTTAACCTCTCTCGCACAAAAGCAAAGATTCTACGAAGAAATTAATCTGAAAACTGTCACTAAAAAGTCACTCATCATCACTCATATCAGTAAGAAATCCAATTTCTCTTGGTGAAAAAAAACGTGTGCGTCTCGGGATGCCCGACAGAAGTGATAACTTAAACTAATCTAACTAGCGCGTGTGGGTTAGAGTGAGAGAGGAGGAGCCTGCCTACCGCTGCTCTAACGTAACGCGTTACGTAACGAAGCGGTTAACTCTCCCATAAGAAGTTATCACTTCAATTGTAAACAATTGTACACATTTTGTGCATATTTCATTAAAAGAATGGTTGCTTCACTATTGAAGCATGTCATTCTGGTTTATAAGATGATCCGCTTATTGAAGTATCACCTTGGATCGATAAACGATACAGGAGAATAAGTGTTAATTATAACATAAATATAGTTTTGACCTTTTAAACGATTACAATAGCATTGGAGCCTACAGGTATAATTTTAAAATGCATTTTACACGCTTTATATTAGCTTCATTGTATGTATGTTTATATTATACACTTCAGTCTCGACAACATATTTTTGTGTTCGAAATATCACGTGTTGTTTAATAATAATAAATTCAATTTCAGTTTTCGAACCGAACGGTCTTATACGTGATGGTCCGAGAGGCCCGATGGTATGACTCTTGTCCCTTGGGAGTTGGGTAGGCCATAAGTGTGGGATGCGACTTGCGTAGACACCCTGGCCGCATCTCATCTGGCGGGGACTTCCGTAAGAACTGGTGCGGCGGCTGAATGTGCCGAGGACCTCAAAAGGCGCAAATATGCCTGTCTTGAAAAGGCCTCAAGACAGGCATATTAGAGCCTTTTGGAGTTGAGACCCTGGTCCCGTGGGGAACAGGAGCCCACCGCGTTTTCAAAAGCGTCTGGTAGATACATTGCGTGACCCATGAGCTAGCTTCTATCTGGCTCAGCGTATTAGCATTGCCATTCAACGTGGCAACGCCGCCAGTGTCTTGGGAACGCTGCATTCTGGCAGTGATCTGAATCAGTTGAGTTATCTATAGATTGATTTAAACGGCCCATAGATAGCTCAACGTTTCACATGTATTATTGTAAATTATTCTGTACATTTCTGTAATTATTTTTGTAAACAAATTAGGTATAATATATTTAGGTTGGTATCTTCATTCAAAACAGTATACCTCTTCATACAAACAGGTAGCTTACCTAAATCTTATACCACAGCAGATAGAAATATGAGTTACCCATATGTAGGTACAGCATTAACAGTAAATGAGGATTTGAATACTTCAGGTTGAGATAGGAAGAAGAAATGACTAAGCATTTTAAGCAGATAGGCATTGTTATACAAAAAACGTCCGCCTTGTCCAAAGTTTAAAATTTTATTCCCTCTTCAACAATTAAGTTGGAGTCAATTTTGTTCAAGTTATTTGTTCTTGTTAAATTTATTGGTACTCTAGGGTGAGGAAACTTGAGAAGAATCCGACTTTGGATGTATAATTCGATCTAATTTGAAAACTTGTGTAATCTACGGACAAAATGGACCCTCTAGCCGCATAAATATACAGGGTTTCAACTTTCAAGGTAGCAAGGATGGTTCGTTTGGTTTGACCTATGATCGTTACAAAACTTTAAAAATGTGTAAAAATGTGCAAGTATTAACCTAAATACATTGCGTAACCCAAGAACTGGCTCCTATCTGGCTCAGCGTATTAGAATTGCTATTCAACGTGGCAATGCCGCCAGTATCTTGGGAACGCTGCCCTCTGGCAGGATCTGGCCTCTGATCTGGATCAGTTGAGCTATCTATAGATCGTTTTAAACGGTCCTTAGATAGGTCAACTATTTCACGTATATTTTATATTATTGTATATTATTCTGTACATCTCTGTAATTATTTCTGCAAATAAAAAGTATTACCCTATCCTATTTGTTTGGAATGTTTGAAAGCTAGACGTTGATCTCTCAAAAGGCACGATACTGATTTGCACATGTCTTGCAACGTGAATCCTACTAATATTATAAATGCGAAAGTTTGTATGTATGTTTGTTACTCCTTCACGCAAAAACTACTGAATGTATTTTAATAAAACTTTAAAATAATATAGCATCGGAATAACACATAGGCTTTAATTTATAAAGATATAATGTGAATTGTCCAAAATATAACGATAAGTGTCAAGTAAGTATGAAAAAATTAGCCATCTGCGAGCTATTCTGGCGTGCGCTGCAAAAACCGTTAGTATTACACGTAATACTAATCCTGCGCAGACGAAGTTGCGGGCACCAGCTAGTATTAAATAATGTAATTTAATTACATTATTATATGCATAAATCCTCAATTACCCACTCAAAGGTTATAAAAAAATATTATAGTACTCTGTTCGCATCACTCGCACTGCATTTATTTAATTTTAATTACCCATTGTATTTTTTTATTACCTGCAATTTAAAAACACTTAACCGAATTGCCGTACACTTTAGTTAAATTTATTGTGTCATGCATGGCACATGTCTGTGTTTTACTGCACATCAAATCATTGATTTACTTGTAATTTAAGGTTTTTGCAGAGTTTTACGCTGTCTTCAAAAATGCTACAAAATGATACCAGTACTGCTACTCGTGGCAAATGGCGTAAAACGCGCGTGCTTAATCTGAATTCATGCTTTTATAGCGCACTTATTTTCCCCGGAGGTAAAAATATAATCTCCTTTCACGCTCCAGGTTTTGAAATTAGGTAATCCTTTTGTAATGAAGTACTTACGTAATGCCTATTCGTGTTTTTGTTTTGTAAAATCCCGGCAAACAACGTCGTTCTAAATTTGTAACTTCGTCATATTATCAAAGTTTGTATTTGTCTCTCGAGAGCCTGTGTTCACAATGTTAAAATTACAGTTCGTTGATTTTCAAGCAGCAATATTGGTAGATTCCATACTGTTGTAGGTAGTAGCGAGTTACTCCTTCTTTCACATTGATACTAGTTCTTTTAAAACATGTGAAAGGATTACTGTGCGTCTAAGAGGCTCCTATTGTGCAAGTGGCACATATCTTCAAAGAATAACACTGCTGGTTTCTTTACGATATTTTCCATCGCCGTTTGAAAGTAGGTACTTGTAAAGCGAAGATACATTGGAAAAGAAAAATCATTAGAATTTCGTAGACTGGAATAAAACCCACGAACTTAAGAACGGAAGGCAGGGTCACTACCTCTAGACCTGGAATGATCTTGAACCGAGTTACGATTGATTCCAAACTGTCAGACTAATAATTAAACATTGGTGGACAATGCCGCAACACCATCTGGCCCAAGCTTTTATTATGGTGACCAGATGACTGATAGAATACTTACAAAAATATTAAACACATACTTATGATACTTTATATCACTCAGACATAGAACAACCACCTGTGTTCATCACACAAATGTTTATCCTGGGAGGGAATCGAACCTTCAACCTACTGCGGAGAAAGCAGAGCTATTACTACCGACTGCGCTGACAGGTCAGTCAAATGCTTGAACTACAATGAAGTCTATATAATTCTTTAAGGGCAACGACTACTAGGTTTATACGCCTGTTTGTATATAAGGATTTAGAGCTACGTATATTACAGCTTGTGAGGTGATTTTGACTCTTCTAAATCAAGCCGAGTGTCATGCTAACATAGTTTTGCTTTTAATTATGTATTATCTCTCGCACTATATTACTGTATCATAGGGTAAAAAAATCTCCTTATTTGAAATCTCGGAAATTTTGGCGACAAAATTTCATTAACACTATGAGTTGACGCAAAACACTATCGTGCGCGTGTAAGCAATTATGAAGTTCATTGCAATAATGTTTGCTAATTATATAGGTTTATCGATTTTAGGTAATTTAATACTAACATTACATAACTGGCTGTTATTGGGTAGCGAACCATAGCACATACAAGTAGGTACTCAATATCGGCATTCACTTGAGTAGTCAAGCCAATTAAATTAATTGTGTTTAGAGATCTGCCATAACATGCCGTGGTTATTGCAATTAGTTTAGGTAATTAATATATAAATATTTTTGGATTATTATCAGAATATTATTTAGCTCCAAATTAAGCAATGCTTGAGCTATGGGAACTAGATGGCTGATAGAAAATTTTAACACACATACTTATGATACCAATACCCAGAGACTATTAAGAAATTTAAAGCATACATAAAAGGTATTCTTTTGAAGAAAGCTTATTATAATATAGATGACTATATTATTGATAAGAATGCTTGGCCTCATGTCGCTCTGCCGTCAGACAGTTAACCGACACATTTGAAATGTATAAACTCAAAACTGTATAAATGTATTAGTATTTCGTAGTTAAGGTAGTTATAAGATGGATCATTTAAAAAAGCGCTAGGACCAAGACTAGTTTCTTGCCAATTCTTCTCGGGCTTGGGTTAGGATGAATTGGTACCTAAATTCACCTAGTATGTAAGACATTTTAAAGTGATCCTTGTGATTGTATTATATAAAGTATCTTTTGACTTTGACTTGGACTTTGACACAAAACAAACATCTGTGTTGATCACACAACAATTGATTCTGGGTGGAGATCAAATCTTAATCAACCAACAGCGCAGAAGGCAGAGTTGCTACATATGCTGGCCTGTGAGACCAATCAAAAATTTTGTTAATTTTAATAGCACTCCACATATAAATTAAACCGATTAGATTACAAAGATTTACCTTAGAAATATTGTATAGATGTAGTCTATAACCAGGAATTGTATTTAAGTTACGTTTTATGTATAACTAGCTGCTGCCCGCAGCTTCGCACGCGTGGCACCTATATAAAAAGTAGCCTATGTTCTTTTCCAAGGTCCCATCTATCTCTATACCAAAATTCATCAAAATCGGTTCGGCGTGATAACCTAAAAAACTGACAGACAGACAGAGTTACTTTCAGTTTATAATATTAGTTAGATTAGATACATGCGTGCAAATCTGCGAGCAGATGCAAGTATACAACAAAATCTTTTGTAAATAAGAACGAGCGTGCTCCTAAAAAGTTCTTCAAACCCGGAGGCATTATCTGAGATCTAATGACGTCACCGGATTCCGGAGTCAGTGAAGTTGATCAGTGAACACCGGAGCGGTTTGAAGATCGCCACTGGCCTCGCGGGTAAAGTTACTTGCGAGTCTTTGTACAAGAAGCTACGAATCCAATATTATATGGATGTTCCGTTTGAGTCGCTTTCCTTTCAGCATATGTGTCAGTCTTAAAAATAATTATTCCTTCGTAGGTATGAGAGCATTCTAGAAGCGAATTTTGTTATAGTCAAACAATAGTCCAAACCCATATCCAAAACTTGTTTTACGTTTCGTTTACCTTATCCATAACATTTTACATTCTGTATAACTCCATCGTGTAACCTGACTCCTATGACTACAGTCCATTGCTTTCCAGCCAGTTCTATTCGTTTCCCAGGAGTGTTGACACTTGTAAGCACCTACGTACATAACCATAAGAATATTATTTCGAAAGGCTATTGGGTATTTTGGGTCTGGACATAAGTCTTCCTACCATGTGACGTCATTTCATGGATTGAGAGACACAACATAGAACTAATTTCCTTATTTTATTACTTTAAGGCGATTCCTTGATCCTTGAAATGATTTCAAGGATCAAGGAATCGCCTCAATCTCAAATCACGATTTATCAGATAACATTAAAATCAGGAATTCTGTAAAAGTTTAACTTGACGTGATTATTTAATATTTTAGACATTATTTAATTATCTTTATATATATAAATCTTCTGTGCGTGTGTTTGTAATTAAACTCCTCCTAAACGGCTGGACCGATTTTGATTAAATATTTAGTGTGTGTGATTTGAAGTGGATTTGAGAATGGTTTAGATTTACAGATTTACAAATATAATAGTTAAAATATAAAACTAACAGTTTCTTTAAAAACAATTTGAAACGAGAAAGTAAGAGGCAATATATTGAAAATATATAATATATTTATTTTATAACTAGTATTCCTTCAATTAACGAGTAAATAGCCATAACGGTAAAAACAACTTACTTTTTCCATACAAAAGTTAATTTGTTGGAGGTAGCGTGTTAAGTCGTTTTATTTTAATTTTAATATTTATTTCTTGTTTTAATATGTCTGTGTGTCGCTCGGTTCCTAGTGTTCCATTGCAAAGAAAATCTTTTTCTTTGATTCTTTCTTTCTTTACTAGTAAATTGTAACACGATTTAAATCTTCCAAAACCATAAAATCTAATGGTTAATGGTAGTGAATAACTTCTTGCAAAGTACCTACCGCTAGCATTAAATTTTCCAGTGACAGAAAAGTTGATATATGAGGTTAGCGTGGTATAAAAATGTTATACTAGGGATGAATGTCATGTCATGAGACGAGTGAAATATTATATGAATTGATAAACTATGTATATAGAGATCTGGTAAGCCAAAAACATATGGATGGATTGTGATATAAAATGAAAAGGTGATAAAGTAACAAAGGAGTCGAGAGATGACGACTGATAGAGAATTAAAACATGTACCAATACCACAGAACAGAAAATTCTCTATTCTGTGGCCAACCTTTTAAAGGGTGGAATAATGAGCCCGCTTACTAGAGACGTTTTATGAGGTATCAAAAATAAGTTTTGGAAATTAAAATTCCCAATAGACAAATATTTAGTACTTTTCCACCAATCTATTCCTCAAAAACAAATTCTATTATTATTATTATTATTATAAAGTCATTCATAGATCAATTATCTATATTAAAATTCTCATTATATTCATAACATAAAATTGTTCTCAATTTCGTAGCTTAGTGCTCAACCTGCCTAAAGTGCCCAATCACAGTGCTTAACTAATGGTCTGTGTACAGTACAGCCTGCAATTAACCACATCGACCTGACGGCTCTAACCGAACGGAATTGCCAATCTGTTAATTGTATGTACTTACCCACCTACACTGTAGTAGGCACACATACATACCAACCGGCCTTTTATCGGACGAGAAACAGGCACTTCTCTCAGGTCATGACAGCACTTCGACTTTACTGGTGTTACTATCAGTATAACAAATTCCATAAAGCCTATTATTATTACAAAGAAGACATGTCATAAAAAAAAACCATCTAGCCCCAAACCAAGCTAGTATAGCTTGTATCATGGTTACCAGACGACCGATAGAATCTTATATATTTTTAAATATATACCTATAATACTTTATAACACCCAAGCACAGAACAAACACCTACGTTCAACAAACAAATATTTGTCCTGAGAGGGAATCGACCCCAACCTACAACGCAGAAGGCAGAACTACTACCAAATGAGCTGACATTCACACTAAATCAAATCTCTCCATTCGATTTATATTTGGGTTGCGCAAGTCTCCGAATTTCGAAAAAAGCTCAATTGGTTACCAGTTCGCTTTCGTCGGAATTTAAACTCTCTTATTTTTTTACATAAAATCCTCTTTAATCCCACAACACCTATCTACCTCAAAGAACGTTTCCAATTTCTCCACCTCTCACACTCTCAAACCTTGCGCTCCTCTGATACTCTCTTACTGCGACACCTGTCCACACTTCCTCATACTACGCCAATTCTTTCACAGTACAGGCTGCTCCATTATGGAACGCACTGCCAGGTGCTATTAGACGCGCCAAATCACATGTTATTTTCAAGACTATGGTCAGGGAACACTATTTGTCCTGTTGTCAAATATTGCTTATTTCTTAAAATGATTTAGGTTTATATATGTTAAAATATATATGTATTCGTTTATTTAGTTTATCATATAGTGTATTTAATATTATTTATTTAATTTTGTAATATTAGGTATTGCTACACTACCGTGTAGCTAAACACTGTTTCTTATAATAGTCTAATGTATTTTGTGGTGTGCAATAAAGTATTTTCTATCTTCTATCTATCTATCTAAATGTTATTAGTTTTCATTAGAGGAGAGACCACGTAAAACATTCTAGTAGACGTGCGACTTTCCAAAGTATGAAATTTTCCACTTACCTACGTTAACATAATAATACTGGCTTAAATGCGATTGGCTATTTCAGGTACAGGATTGTCTAATTACCTAATAGTGTATGTAAATGCCATTATTTATGTAATGGTTATGCGAAAACATACCTATCTACTTGCGGAATGGGCTGTTAAAGTAAATGTGTGATTGGATTTGAACAGGTGTGTCTGCTTGCAACCTAATTCGAAAGCTCTTTGTTAGGAATAATACTGATTATACTAGTTTACTTACGATAATAGTTTGAAAGTTTGTTACGCATGACGTTGTAACTATTGAATCAATATCGATAGAAGACATACAATGAAAAAAAACCTTTTATCCCACAGGGCGCGAAGTCTAGAGGCATCATACTTATTTTATAATAATAATAATGCTGGACATTTCACACAACATGATCTTGCACCAAAGTAAGCAGAGCTTGGGTTATGGGTGATGACTGATATACTTTTTTAAATACATACATATTATACGTAGAAAAACAAATATTAGAGACAAATATTTGCAGATCACACAAACATTTGTTTCGCGGCAGGAATAGAA
This sequence comes from Lampropteryx suffumata, assembly GCA_948098915.1. NCBI lineage: Eukaryota > Metazoa > Arthropoda > Insecta > Lepidoptera > Geometridae > Lampropteryx > Lampropteryx suffumata. Next base: position 12,338,120 of record OX402557.1, on the reverse strand, counting down.
CACAATCGTCTGTGTCTCAGGTTCTACAGAGATCCTTAAAAATAAATAATACCTTCCTATTGTAAATTTCTGTCAATCAAGAAGTATGTAAGGTTCAGACAAACCTACTCTAACTAGAAACTGTCCCAGATACTGAAACGTCCTTTATGTGAGTTGAAATTACTTGATGCTGTATATAATTTAGTTGGAAATGCCTGTTCGTTATTATGCCTGGCCAAAAAGTATTAACTCGTCAGATGTACTTCGGCCGCAATTTGTCAAATAATTTTACCATCAAATTGATTGTGACCGCAATGAGTAAATCATTTGCATACACTAATTTATTTAACACTTAGCAGTTATTTGAGGGCTAATTATTCAAAAGTAGGTATTTTGGTAAACAATAATTTCAATACCGTTTTTAGTTAAATCAATCGGTAAATCCAAAATTAGTAATTGCGATTCATAATTTAAGACTACGCCATTATACGCATGCGCTCGCTCGTTATATAAGAGCACTCTTTATTTCCAAATGGAGATTAATTAACGAGTGAAAAGTTTAATACTCTTATTTCGTTCATGTTTATTTTAAAAACGGGTTTTTTAGTTATTTCGAATCAGTGTGGTGAAAAGATTAAAGTGCACTTTAGAGACTTCTTTCGTGCACTTGGCACATGTCTTCGAACTTTTAGGTTCTTCGTCATTCTTGTTATTCATGACTACCTACTGAAGATTCTATACTACACTGTCCATTATATAGGTAGTATCGTACCTAAAGTTATACTAGTGGCTTGGTGAGCTGTAGATCTCACAAATATTTTTCGAAATGACTGAAATTAACTTTTTGTCCGTTTTTAACACCCATATCTCCGCCATCTTGAAAAATTTCCAGAAACTGAATCGAGAAAAAAGTTTAATTGTCGTTATAGAACCTGCTCAAAATAAAAATCACGAGAATCAGTTGAGAAATGCGACCTGTAAAGGAGAACATCCGGACAGACGCCGGCCGGACAGACAGGCATTTCAACTATGGAGTAGTTATTGTATAGACACTTGTATCAAAAATCAACAGAACTTACGAAACACCTTATCACGAATTTGTAACAATGAAGTTGGTCTAATAAGACTCAACCACAAAAACTAATTATCTACAAGGAAACTAGAAACGCGTCGGTGGTTTTAGGTTGTACATATTATAGATGGCAGTGGTATGGAAATGAAAAATTAACAATTCACCCTATGGTTCGTGTTACACGTCGCTAAATGAACTGCAGACGAACAGAGGTGGATTGAATTCTGTATTATGTTCCTATTGTGTTATAGTTCCTTTATTGCACAGTACAGTCTATGTAGATCTATTTAAATATTTAGAGCCATATCCCATTTCACTCAGAGCTCGACAGTACTTCATGCTAGAAAATCTATGATTATTTCTTAATCTCATTCCTCTGAAATCAGGGACCTCGCTGGGTATGTATCTTTGTTTATTGTACAATAATGGTATGATAATTGCAAGTGCATAGTATGTACAGTATATGCCTTTAATTAGTGCATGTATAAAATGCATTTATTAACAGCACATATGACAAAACGTATAAATCTAATTTATAACAACAAGTTAAATATTAGATTTATACGTTTTGTCATATGTGCTGTTAATAAATATTTTATAAATTAATTTAAAATGTAAAATAATAGATGTAAAATCAATTCTAATTAATTTACAGAAATAGAATAATTTACAATAATATGAAATACAAATAATCGATTGTGCTATCCAAGGACCGTTTAAAACGATCTATGATCACTGCCAAAGGACACTGGCGGTATTGCCACATTGACATAGCTAATATGCTGGGCCATATAGGACCCAGCTCTTGGATCACGCAATGTTTTTACCAGCTTGAAATAATTTTGAAAACCGAATCATTAGTTGTGTATAAAAACAACCGTGTCTACTTGGAAATGTCTGGAATTACCCCAGAGCTAATCAGTAGCCTCAACAAGCATCAACATTTGGCGTTTAACCACGATGTTTCATCAACACCAACATTACACACTGGCTTTGTTGTGGAACAAAAGCATCAGTTTCTGAAGATATCGCATTGCTAATGAGACTTCGTAAATGTTTAATCTCATAATAGTATTTAGCTAATCGTTTAATGGACGTTAATCGTCATACTTACTTAAATATTTCTAAATCATCATCTTCCTGCCCTTTTCCCACATTATGTGGGGTCGGCACAACATGTGTTCTTCTTCCATTCTCCTCTATCAGCCGTCATCTCAACACTCACTACTTTCTTACTAACGTCATCCTTCACACAATCCATTCATCTTATCTTTGGCCTACTTCTACTCGTAAATCCATCAACATTCATACCAAACACTCTCCTAGTTACATGCCATTCTTCCCTTCTCATTACATGTCCATACCAAAATATTTTTAAATATAAATCTGATAAATGCTTTTTACATTTTGACTTTAACGCTTAAAAACCATTGTTCTGCGGTACTTTTCGCAACAAAGGCAGTGTAGATATAGAACTTTGAACGTAGCACAAACGGAATAAACTGATGACTCCTTATAATAAGCCAACAAAACTACAGTTAATAAATAACTCTCGTTAATAACTTATATTAATTTTAAAATTCAAAATGATTTACCGGCTTTTGGTAGATCGCGTGACCTAAGAGCTAGCTCTTATCTATCCTAGCATATTAGCGTTGCCATTTAACGTGGCAATGCTGCTAGTGACTTGGGGTCACTGCCCTCTAGCAGTGATCTGGATAAATTGAGCAATCTATAGATCGTTTTAAACGGTCCTTAGATAGCTAACCGTTTCACGTGTATTTTATATTATTATAGGTATAATATTATTCTGCACAATTCTTGAACGCATTTCTGTTATTAATCTTAAACAACTCATTATAATTGCTAATATATTTTTGAGACTCAATTATTAATAAAAAAAGGTATATAATAGTCATATATCAGTTATATATCAGTCATTTGGTACCCATAACACAAGCTCTGATTACTTTTGGGCCAGGTGATGCGGTGTGAAATGTCCGGTATTATCATTATTGTTCATGGCAGAAACTGTTGCACGTATTTTTTTCCGGTCTGGTAGGACTATTCATATATATTGTGCTGATCTGGTATTCAAATCATAATCTCTTTTTTCATGGTCTTGAGTGCGCATCAAGCTCACCTCCTCATCTTCAGACATGATACGACGCCATCTTGCATTTGGTTGGTGGGTTCAACCCATGTGCAGGTTTTTCTATTCAGAAGTAAACCAGCTGTAGCAGCTGTACCAGAAGTATGTTTTGCATAGAACAACATTAGAACGCTTTGTCGGCGCTACTTGCCACTGACGCGCTTTTGTATTGTGAGGCAAATGGCACTCAGAGAAGAAGACGGCTAATTGTATTCTTGTTTCAGTACCGTGTTTAGTAATTTAGCTGTATGTTTATTGTTTAAGAAAGATTGTTAACAGTTTTCCTTTAGATAATTAAAGCAAAAAAGTTGGGATTTACTAGGTGGTAATTCTAGATTTCAAGCTCTTTTATCTAGATTCTAGATTTACGGAAATAGCAGAGCAATCAATCAAATACTCCTATATATATTACTAGCGACCCACCCCGGCTTCGCACGGGTGCATGCCGATACTAAACATACTACAGAATGTCTTTATATACAACGTTATCGCAGAGAATAACGTAACCTAAGAGATAGACATATACTATCACGGACTTTTTGTTGTAGAACTTTTTAAGGTGTACAATACTGTAGTACAATTTTTTTTATCTATCTCGTAGGGTTCCGCCAACGTTTGCAATGTAAGCGCAAAAAATGTGGTTATTCACGACATCACATTCGAAACCTCTAAAATGATCAGTGTTTATCTACTATATTATCCATGTATTATACATATAAACCTTCCTCTTGAATTACTCTATTAATTAAATAAACCACATCTAAATCCGTTGCGTAGTTTTAAAGATCTAAGCTTACAAAGGGACAGACAGCGGGAAGCGACTTTGTTTTATGCTATGTAATGAAACACAAAATACTGGGAATAGAGCTATAGGTATTCTAGATAATATATTTATTTACTTAATATACATTTTGATAAACACGGGCTTTACTCACGTATTATTTTGTCGATGGAAGCACCGACTCTTGTTCGATTCGTCAAGAGAATCTTCATCAGGGTGAGTTTAATCCGCGGTCCGCTCGTTGCCGCTCGAGTTCACGGTTCGCACTGAATACTGTTCCTACTTTATATGGTTTAATAATAATAAGGCATTTCCATTTATAAGCCCATTTTAAACATTATTTGAATAATGAATATCGCTAAAATCGCTAAAATACATACTAAAATACATGCTAAAATACAAAATACGACCTCTGTGTCGCGACACAGAGGTCGTACATTTTAAGGATTACTGATATCAAGATACAATTTTGATAAACATAGAGAACAAAGCAACAAAGTTGGTATATCGATTATAACTCTGACCAAGTCTCTCAGATATCTCAGATATCGATAAAACTACATAAAACATTGTATTTTTCTCATCATCCATTCAAAACAAACAACTGGTCTTTAAATCCGAAGCGAAACTTCCAAACCTACAAATTCTCAAGCCTAAAGCTATAATTACAATCGCCTCAACTCAATAATTCAAACCTATTTATATCCTTGTTCATATACCTGTATTCCTTTACACTTGTTATACGTAACTCACGTACAGATAATACTACAATGAGGCATACAAATTATCGCTCGCCGACACGTCTGTTTTAAAATTACCACAACCGAATAGCTTCCCATGAATCACAAAATCCGCTCCTTTTACTGAAGAAATAAGGTACATTTTAAAAGTGAGCGGTTGAGTTGATGGGCTTTTTAGTTGTGCTGGAAGGTCAGCGGTCGGCGAATAACTCGCTAAGACATGATCATGACTTGTGAACATACTCCACACCTTGTTACGTGTTAACAGGCGCTCTCGCTCACGACAAAATGCTTATCAAAAGCTGAAGGGCTCCTAATGGACCCACGTGATGGCAAATAATCAATATGGTGTTAATGCGAAAAGATTATTTCTGGTTAGCTTGGAAACTTGGGAACTCCGTGAGGGATAAACTGAGAATTTAAATTTTTGAATAAATCAAGAGTATAATAACGATCATGTTTTTATATAAGAAAGAAGATTGAATATAAGAAGTATCTGTTTGTTTGACTGGCCTTACAGCTCCGTATCTCTGCCTTCTGCGCTGTATGATGATCATAGATGTATGTTCTATGTCCGGGGTTTATAAAGTATTATAGGTATGAATTTAAAAATGTATTCTACAGTCATCTGGTTTCCATAGCACAAGCTAGTTGGTTTTGTGTGCAATGTCCTCCAATATTTATTTATTATTAGTTTAGTTTATACATCTTGCTCAGTTTAGGGCAAGATGGTGTTGTGTCCATTGACCATTAATATTTATCTATATATTTATATTTGAGCAGGTAACCTGATCTTTCAAATTCATAGAGTTTTTAATCCAAATAATATAAGACTTGTATGTTACTAGCTGCTGCCCGCGGCTTTGCACGAGTGGTACCTACATGCCTGTGTCCTTCTCCAAGGTCCCATCTATCTCTACCTAAATTCATCAAAATCGGTTCAGCGGTATAGGCGTGAAAACGTGACAGACAGACAGAGTTACTATTTGACTTTCAAAACTTTCGTGAGTTGTAATTATACATTTTGATAAACACGGGCTTTACTCACGTATTATTTAGGGTGCGAACCGTGAACTCGAGCGGCAACGAGCGGACCGCGGATCAAACTCACCCTGATGAAGATTCTCTGATTTCCGTTTTCAATCCATCCAAAGGTTGCCTGGCAGAGATCGCTGTTAGCGATAAGGCCACCCATTGTATTGCCTTTTATTTTAAAATCATTGTTTTGTATTTTTCTGTGTGGTATAACAATAAAGAGTTATCTATCTATCTATCTATGTACTCACGTAATTTGATACTTGCTTAACTAGATACAATAGTTTCTTAATATAGCCCGCGGTCGAGATTGACACAATGATCGACATGTTCACAAAACATCGCTGCTCGCTAGCTTTTAACCTCATTTCCCCAACTGTTTGTTACGATACAAGTTGCTAGGCTTATTGACTTTGATGTTCAGTTAATAATTCAAATGAGCGGACGCAAACTCGTAGATAGGGGGAAATGCGGAGTGTATTTCAAATCCTTGTAATGAGATAGAAACAAAATATCTACATAAATCTGTACAGGTTGTTATTTGCTAAATATAAATATACAATAAATACATGTTTGGTGGACAATGCACATAACACCATCTAGCCCCAAAACGAAGCATAGCTGACTGATACTGACTGACTGACTGGTGACTGATAGAATACTTATATACAATACATGCTTATGATATTTTATAACAACCAGACACGGAACAAACACTTATGATCATCACAGAATTGTTTATTCTGGGAAGGAATCGAACCAGGTAGCGCAAAACCTATAGGAAAAGGAAACTTCATTTATTTTTTAACTTTTTTTCCACTAGTTTCTACCTTCGACTTTGCACGTGTGTACTAAAAAAATAGCAATTCTAGGTCACAAACCACATCCATACCATGTTTTGTGCGGTTGTGTGTGAAATCCGTTACATACATCTAAACATTCCAACATCCACACAAATTTTCACATTAATAATTTTACTTTCAAACCTTCCAAACGTACCTTAAATTGTACGTTTTGAGAAAAACGAACACGAGCACGAATTACTCACGTATTATTTTGTCGATGGAGGCACAGACACTGTTTCGATTCATTTAGAGAATCTTCATTAGGGTGAGTTTGATCCGCGGTTAGCTTGCTCACGCTCGCACTCGCGGTTCGTACTGAAACAGTCCTAAATTCACCTAGTATGTAATACGTTTAAAAGTGATCCTTGTGATTGTATTGAATAAAGTATCTTTTGACATTGACTTTGAGCGTCTGTACCTCCATCGGACAAATAATACGTGAGTAAAAATCACGTGTTTCTCAATTTCTGTGGGATAGTTTGAGATAGTTACTAAAATTAATGGCTATATTATATATAATAGGATTAAATGACATACATAATGATAGGATCATAGGCTGATAATCTTCAGAACATCAGTTTGTGGGCGAAAAATAGATAAAAGATATAATATACAACATTTTTCTCTACTCAAACTTTATTCAAAGCTGGCCTCTGTCTAGACTTACAAGCCACTAAACTATAAAGTATACTCCCAATATAAACCAAAACGGAGGACATCCATCTTCAATACATTGCCGCTTAACCTACCTACCAAGTGGATACTAAACTAGCCCTTATATTTCGTGGGGCCGTAATTTTAGTGCTCCATAAATGAAGATAAGATTGCTAGGCTGTATTTTACCGGCGACGTCAGATGTTTTGTTTTGCGAGGATTGATCACCTGCTTCTTTACACCATAGAGACGAATTTTCTTTACTCTGATAAAGTAAACATTAAATTATAGTAAATTTATACTAGTCTAAAAGGAAACTTTTGCGAGATGCCAGCACTAATATTTTTTAATGAAGTAGTTATTTTATTTTAAAAGATTTAATTATTTGCATTTTGTTCATCCTGTAACTGTTTATTAGTTTAATGATAAAGTAAAAATCCTTTAAATACCTGGTGATGATGATCAATTTAGGATAAATGTTAGGGATAAAATTAGCATACCTATAAAAAGTATTGGTAGCATAATTAATGGTGAATCAAACTACAACTCTCGCTCAGCTAAATAAAGCAGTAGCTTGTGAAATACAAAAATCAATAACAAAATATAATAGTTTCGATTACAAAATTTTCTTGAAAAGGTCAGTTTTTTGGCACTAATGACAGCTCGCAAACTTTATTTATAACTCCTTCGAATGCAATGTTAAGTGGTTTATGTTTAAAGAGTAAACGTAAGAATCATTTGTGTTGCAGTTACTTTTAAAACTAAGGCAGAGGATTGCATATCCATATTACTTTCATTAAACTATTTTTAAAACGTTGTTCATTTGAAAATCTTAGGAACTTACAAATCGCTTTACGCTTTCAACTTAGACCTCAAAACTCTTCTGAGTTTAGTTGATTTATAAGCAGACGGTTCACAAGTTACACGTACGTTATGTAACCGTTCCTGACCTCAAAGTCTCATCAGCATGCGTACTACCAGAATGGCGAGGTGTTCGGGGTACTTTAACAAAGTAAAATGAACTATAAAAGCCAAAATGTTTTTAAGTGGAATGTACGTACAGTATCATCAGACATCAAGCATGACGTCATCATCGCATAATTTTCACCCCTAAATAGAAATCTAGTCGTCTTATAAGCTATTCTCACTATTTTATAAATTTATGACGAAAACTTCAATCTTAAGTTCCATTACTGTCTAAATACAAAACTTACTCGACTTACAAAAGGATAAATGCATCGTCAAAGCTTGAACGAAGTATCAGAATAACAATTTCCGTATTAATTCCCAGAAGATAATCAGCGTACCTATCTCAAGTTTAGAAATTCATCGGTTAACATGTTGCAAAGAGGAAGTTTGGTAGATTGAGGAGAATCCTTACTGATGAGTACCGTACGCGGTACGCAGAATGGCTGGATCATTTTAACTAAACGACCTCTTTATTATTACGCTCGAACCAGTGTGAAATCTTATAAGAAAAAGCTAGAGTTTTCTTAGACGTTGTAAAGAACCAGTACCGCAATATGAATGTTTTAAGATACTCTATTTGTTTTTTTGCTCGGAAAATTGTGCTAGCTTTGCTGACTGAACTACACCAGGCATCTATAACTAAATATTATGTTTCCTGAGAAACAATAATGATTCTAATGATGCGTTTATCTTACCTAAGAACTACGCCATACCAATACATCGAGGGATATCGTTTATAGTTTCTGTTTTAAAAAAAATAGAAAATTGATTAAATAAATAAAAGCTACTAGAAAACTAATGATTAATGAAACAGATAAATGAATCAAAGTTCCGCAATAAACAGATACAATTAAATGTAAATAACGCAATTTTGACAATACCGTATTTAAGAAGTTGCAAACATATTTATAGTTTTTTTTGTTCAAACATACTATTACATTGTGACCAAGTCGTTAAGTTTCTCAGCATCCAGAGCTCCCGTTTTGTTAAAATCTAGTATTTCAAAATATGAAAATGTGTTTAGTTTTAGCTACAGAAACGACAGTACTCACTCACTTAGTAATGTAAAATATTTCATGTTAATTACATAAAAGAAGATCAGAAGATACAGAAGATCTATGGGGAATGTTAACAAAGGTATTGTACTGACTATGGAGTTATGTTTTTCCGACCTTATAAAATACAGTAAACTCATTTTTTTGTTCAAGCCTGGAAGTGAAAGAGATTCTGCCAACCATAAACCGATATTGTTTTGTTACTGATATTGTCCTGCGGTAATTAAAATTTTTGAAAACTCATTCTTAATCAGTAATATTATCACATTATCCTGCAAAAAGTCACAAGATGCAATCGGCGTATTCTGTGACCTATCTTAAGCCTTTGACTGTGCGCGTTTTACGTCATCTAAAATAACGTCTATCTAACCTATCTGAAGTCTTTTCTGAAAATGCGACCTATCCAAAGCTTGTGTGAGTCATGCAACTTTAATCTCAAAATATGTATAACGGCATTCAAACAAGGCGATTGACCTTGTAAAATTATGTTAAGTCCAAAAAGAAGAAGTATGTGTGGTGAGAAATCTTTGTTATTTCTAAATTACGTTATCGATCTAACTTTTGTTGTAAAATATGTATATTTTATTGAATAGGCTCCGAAACTCCCAAGTTTCGAATCAAAAGAACCGATAAGGTCCGAAATACCGAAATCCGATCGTAAACGGGCATAGCGGATGTAGGTACGAGGACTGCATGTTTGAAATGACACTGGGCAGGGCATGTGTCTCGAATGCATTCAGAACGTTGGGCAAAGCTCGTCACTCAGTGGGTGCCCGATAGTCGGAGACGACGCGGCAGACCCAGGAAAAGATGGCGAGACGATCTTGATGCATTCGAGCCAAATTAGCAAACTGTGGCCTTGGAGCGCAAAGAGTGGAAGGTAATGGGGGAGACCTATGCCCAGCAGTGGCACTAAAGGTTAAAGAAAAAAAAAAAAAAAGGCTCCGAAACTACTGGACCGAGTTGAAAAATTATTTTACCATTGGAAAGCTACACTATCCCCGGTTGATATACGCTTCTATTTGTTTGGTTGTCCCGGGAAAAATCTTCACCGCTGGCGAAGCAACGCGCTGATAGCTAGTATTCCTCCTCCTCCTTGTGTCGTGTTCCTCATTGCTGAGGGTCGTGACCTCCGTGAATCATTCTTGGGACGATCGCTTTCCACTTACTTCGGTCTTCGGCAGTGTGTAAGCTTCCGTGGACGTTCTTGTTGGTGGTGTTCCGGATCTGGTCTGTCCACTGCATCGGACTCTTTCCACTTGGTTGCCTTCCATGTATCTTTCCTGTCACCGGGAGCCTTTTTAAGCTGTCGTTCTTCCTTCTGGCCATGTGCCCGAAGAAGTCGAAGATCCTTCGGAGGCAGATCGTTGATAGCCTTACGGTGATTCCCTCTTCACGCAGAATAGACACATTTGTGTGGTGCGCTGTCCAGGGTACTCTCAGCATTCTCCTCCAGCACCACATTTTAATCGCGTCGATGCGTGTACGATCAGCCTTTTTGAGGGTTCACGTTTCAGCGCCATAGAGGAAAATTGCAAATACTAGGGTCCTCACCAGGCTTATCTTGGTCTTCAGAGAGATTGCTCTATCCGCCCAGATCCTACTTGGACGGGTCATCGCGCTCTTTGCTATCCCGATCCGCCTCCGCACGTCCGGTTCGCATGAGCCATCGTTACATATGGTAGAGCCCAGGTATATGAAGTTGTCAACATATTGAAGGTTTAGTGTCCCACTAAGCTACAGCTGCTTCGTGCAATCCACCACCATGATTTTGGTCTTGGCTTTGTTTATTGAAAGCCCGAGCTTGCCACTCACACGTTCCATATGCTCCAGTAGCGCTCCCATCTCCAATTCGTCGGTCGCGACGTGTAGTGTCATCAGCGTAGCGCAAGTTAGTGATCCTGACGCCTCCAACAGAGACAGAGAGTATTCCCCGTATGTGTTGAAAAGAATAGGAGACAGAATGCATCCTTGTCTCAGTCCTTTGCCAAATTTAAAAGGTTTCGAGAGGGTTTGATCCACTCTTACGAATCCACGGTTGTTTATATATAAAGACCGGAGGAGCAAGATTAAGTGCTGGGGTTTGCCAAGCTTGTTAAGCACGGTCCACAAACTGTTCTAATTAACACAGTCAAAAGCATTGCTGTAATCGACAAAGCACAGAACCAAGGGGGTATTATATTCGTAAGACTTCTCAATAAGTTGTCTGATGTTTAAAATTTGTTCTCTAGTGCCCTTTTCCTTAACGAAACCAGCTTGTTCCGGTGAAATTTTCCAATCCAAATAATGGCGGATCCTGTTATTTAGGATGTGCCGGAGGACTTTGCTTCAGTGAGATATTAGGGCTAGAGTTCGGTAATTGTCGCAAACCCTGGTAGACCCCTTTTTGTGCAGTGGCAGTACAGTCGACTCGGTCCAGTCCGTCGGCCATTCACTGTGTGTCCATACGTAGCTGCAGATCTTATGCAAAGTGTGGATCCCCTTTTCGCCCAAGGCTTTTAGAACTTCCGCCGTTATTTGATCAGGGCCAGGAGCCTTTCTGTTCTTCAAAAGATTGATGGCTGCTACTACCTCAGAGAGTAGAATTCCCGGTTCGATATCGAGGCTATCCCAATTGATAGTGTCATCTGGGGAGGTGGTGGTATCCTGATAAAGAACTTCACAGTATTCGCGCAATCTCTCTACAACAGGCTCCAACTCGTGTATGAGTTTGCCATCCTTGTCCTCAATGACCCACGATTTAGGTTTGAATTCACCACAGATGATGCGAACCTTTTTAAAAAGGTCATGCGTGTGATATTTGATGCAGTGCTCCTCGATATCTCTACATATTAGGTTCGCTATGAAATTATTTTTGTCACGGTGATAATGCTTCTTCATTGCATTGCTTAGTGTAGAGTAGTCTTTCCGCACTTCATCGTTTTGTAGACCCTTAACCTTGATCGCCTTCCTCTGTTCGATAAGTTCCCAGGTAGAATCGGTTATCCACATTCTTTTCTTCAGTTCTGCTCCGGCTTTTCTCTCCTTGGAAATAGTGTCGAGAGTGTTGCATATTGTGGATTTAAGCTGGTTCCACGCAGTGCTAGCATTGTCTCCAGTAGGGGGTTCGTTTCTACCTTAGTTTCAACCGTGTCACGAAGATGAGCTTGCTCAATAGGGTTCAAGGTTCTTGGTCTGATAGCTAGATTTTCCTCGGAGCCTTTAAGCGAAAATTAAACTTAGAAACCAGCATTTTGTGGTCCGACCGCCACACTCCGCACCTGGATAAGTCTTTGTGTTGTGTATGGAGGATTGCCAGCGCTTATTTATGATGATGTAGTCGATCTGGTTACGGTAGCGCGCTCCTGGAGATGTCCATGGGTACAAGCGTCTTGGATGGTGCTGAAAGAAGGTTTATCATGATGCTTAGATTCCTTTCTATGCAGAATTCAAGGAGTCTTTGGCCTCGGTCATTTTTAGCGCCCAAACCATATTTGCGGACGGTAGTCCCAATATGATTGTCCGAGGAGGTGGATCCGACTTTGGCATTCCAATCACAAAGGATAATAGTGGTGTTGCGGCTAGGTATTTCATCAAGGACCTCGCTCAGTTTTGCGTAAAAGCTGTTGATAGTCTCATCAGTGGCATTTCCGGTTGAAGCATACACATGCACTATGTGTAGGGTGGTTGATCGGGTGTTCAGTTTTAGAGTGATGATCCTGTCCAAGACCGGATTGTATCCAAGGACATGTTTATTTAAGTGAGATGGTACCAGTATTTCCACACCTCTCGTGCTTTGATCTTCACATCCAAAGAAGTAGAGAGTGTTGCCCTGAGCTGTTGTGAAATGTCCCTAACAACGCATGTGAGTTTCGCTTAGCCCTAGAATTCAGATGCGACGTCTCTCAAACTCCTTCTCCACAATAGTAAGCTTTCTTGCTTGCAAGAGTCCTCGTACATTCCACGTACCAATGCGATGTTCATCTTGTATGGAAAATTTTCTAACGGTGCCAGTAGCATTTCCTCCTGTCAAGGCTCGGCGCGGTACCCCGTCAGGAGCTTCGGTAACATATTTCACACCAGTCAGCCCGGGTACTGGCTGGCGCCGATGGTTAGTCCGGTCGTCCAACGTATCAGCTTCCAAAAGTGTACGATTCATAGAGGTTTTCATGGGAGATATCTCGTGGTGGGTTCCCACGTCCTTCCACGGCAGTCTCTCCGAGGTGATTTAGTCCCTCGAGGCTACTGAGGCTTAAATTTGGTCGAGTTACTTTACCGCCGCCCGATGTTCGGCGTTGTCTTTTTACGGCTGGGTAGACGGACGACTTCCATCCAACCCTCCTCTTTTTTCATCCGGGCTTGGGACCGGCAATGGCAGAGTTAAGCTAGTATTAAATATAGTTTATTTTGGCTTGGCTTTTTTTATGACGTCTGTTTACCAGCTTTTTAATGGTATCTAATAGTAAGATCTTCTTTGGTATATTTATTGGATGTTAACTTAAATAACTGTGTTGATATACTATTTCTTTTCCATATAAAATAGATATCCCAAGCTATTGAGAGCGCCAATTATCGGTCGTCTACTTTCAAGATAATGCCTATAGGACAAAAAAATAATTTTAATATGCTATAATTAATAAAAGTGAGCCAGCTGCTTTAATATATTACGAGAATTAACAACGAAACTGAATACCGACTTCCCGTTCTGAGCATTGGATTTGACATAAGTAAGTGTATGGAAACTTTTGAAACTTAGAAGGAATCGGCACCAAAATTTACCTAACAATAGGTGTGCTAATTTTGACTTTAATTAGACGAATCATAATTTATATGATACATTTTATAATTTTATTCCATTCCTTTTTTACAAAAGGACAAGTAAACGTACCACTCAGTACCATCCATACCTGTTTAGTCTACCACACTTTACGAACAAAGCGCTTTGCTTCTACATTTATAATGCGTACAGTCAAGGATTGGAATACTTTTCCGTCGTCTTGTCTTTCCTGAAAACAACAATATTGGTCTCTTAAGTCAAGAGTAAATAGGTGTCTTCTGGATCTTCGCGAACCATCGTCAGCCGCATCGTTCAGGCAAAATCGTGTCATCATAATGAGCAAATTTTATAATGATATATAATGATATTTACATACGAAGCCTAGGAGTTAATTATAAGAAACAAATACGATGGTACGATGTGATATTCTTGCCACAAACTAAATATGTTTGAAACAGTTTATTCAAACATCTATTCCTGCAAATAAGCAACATGATACGGCACAGAATAATCATAATTTCTACGGCATAGGGCACGGCGCAAGGTAAGGTTAACATGAAATATCGCACCATGAGGCACTTTGTGATGCTTCACAGGGAACACTTTGCTAAGTATCCTATTATTTATTGTCGTATTTAATTTCTTGACTGTTGTATCCTTGTTTAGTGACCCTTACCTTACCTGGAGACCTTGAAACCAAAGCACCGGACAGGCCACGATAAGTTAGATGCATTACAGATGGGCAGATTTGGAAATCTCTAAACAACAGAAAATAGGTCATTATAGAAGTAACTGTTAACATTAAATTTATGTCAATTTTTATCTTTGATAATAACGATCATTCAGAAGTAATAAACATGATACATCTTGTAAAACATTCCGTAATACGATTCCTCTATTTGTCTGACATAATAACATGGCTCTCGTGTCCTAACTTCTAAAAGTAATAAACAATAAATCGCATCGAGAAGTTGAATATAAAATACAAGGTGTGAAACTCATTAATAAATGCTGACAATATCAAAACTGATACTCTATACCCTCAAACGAACCCTACAAACCAGTTAGGGGAGCTCCCAAGAAAGTAATATGACAGTCGTATTAATGCCCACAATGATTTTGATAGTGATAACAAGCTATAAAAAGCTGAACGACAGGCCAAATAAAACCTTAAACATAAACGGGTAAAAACAAAAATAAAAATTCACATCCGCCCGCACAACGCTAGGCCCCATTGACATAATAAAGATTAAGCCTCATTTTTGTAATTAATGAAATCAGTTTCCATTAAAGTAAACGTCGTATGTAATGAAGTGAAACCGGTGTCTTTGACATGCTTTAATCCGGCTATAAAATCACGGACATATCTTTTAGCTTTATCTTTCGGAGATTGACAGTTGTAAAATTAGATTGACGCACGCTAACTGATTTTAATGTATCGCTTAATTTAATGACATTTTGAATAATGAAAGCATGATAGAGGCAAGCAAAGCTGATACTCAAGCTCATTGACTTTACCTTGATGACCTCTTTGGCGAAGTAGGCGATTGAACGATCGAATGAAAAGCTGTTGTGGGATCAAATCCTATGGCTGAACGCTAGATTCATCTTGTGATAGCTAGACTCGCTAGATAGATTTATCTTGTGCCTCGGATAATGAACGATCTACCCTCCAATCTTGTTAAATCTATCACACCAATAAATATTAAGCCAATATTAAAATCATTTTTATAAATTATTACCTTATGATAGGCATTTATCTTGTTTAGATGCATATTTTTTCTTTTCTTATTTACCAATTATCTTAGAAATGCGCATAGTTATTTTTACCAGCACATCTACCAGCTACTATTTTTGTTGTCTATGCCGATCGATGTAAAACTCTTATGACTCTTATGACATGCTAAAAAAAAACTGTAAACACTTACTTATTCCTTTTTATATTATATTACATATAGTATAATATGATATGTCGTCAGTCAATTTTACAAATTCAGTTTTTGGCAGTTATTTAGTTATAGTTATTTCGTTGTAATTGTATTTATTTTGATAAACACGGGTTTTAACTTAAATATTATTTTGATAATCTGAATAATATTTGTCAGCTTCATTCTAGTTCAATTTTCCATTCATAATACGTGAAAAAACCGTGTGTTTATAAAAACGTATATATAGTACAACTCTCGAAAGTTATGTTTATCTAAATATTGCTTTTGTAGATGGCAACACATTGATGCAACAGTGTAGTAAGATCCGTAACAGTTTATAAAATAAAGGTACGGTAGTAAACGTTTACGATTGATTTTTCCGACACTGTCTAAAGACAATACTCCAGTTTATAGCAATTCGTTCTCGTTACAATCCCATTAAATCTCCGGGAGACAGTACAAGTGCCGGATACCGTTTGGCACAATCCTCTTGCCTTATTCAATGGAAGTTTTGTTTCTATTTACATGTTAAATAGCTGTTTTTTCAACGGTCAGAAAACTCGGTAAAAGGAATTATATCTAATGTGTAAGAATAAGATGGACCCATAATATAGGAACAAATATAGTTAGAAAAATTGAAAACGAGTTTTAATGATCTTACTATTGATTGGCTGGCCCTTACACTAGGCTATCTAAATAATAAACCTTTGTTAAACATAGTTTCAAATATAAATAGTTATCAGATTCGGTGATTTTTTATTAAGGTCTCAGACCTATTTAAATAATGTCATTTCATTCAAGAAATTGGATATCAAGGACCTGTACTACTACTTATCAGCGCAGGACCGGGATAACGTACCACTCAATTTGTAGGACAATATGACTGTTAAATTATATAAATATTAACTAAGTAAAAAATAATAATCAGCTGGTTAGTAATCATTTATGATGTCCTCGTTATCGATACATGTTGGAAGGATTTTATTTATAATCATAAAATCGACATATTTTATCCTTGATTCCTCTGTTAGCTACCACAATAGAGAGTTTCGTACAGGAAATTGTTAGGCGTCTCATCAAAATGAAGCTAGCTACTCACGGAAAATTTGCTTGATAGTAATCAAAAGCAAAAATGGACCATGGATCCTGGACTATAACCATTTTAATGCTGTCAAACAACAGACAATTAAAAAATAAACTCAATAATTTAATTACAGCTACATTTATTCACTAAATCAAAGCCAAAGAGAAAATAATAACAGGAAAGCACATTCATTTAGCTTCTAAATCTTGTTTAACGCTGATTTCAGTAGCTAAAAGCGCACACAGAAGCTCGCCAATCCGAATGAGATAAAATTGACTACACATTAGCATTCGATTACATCAAAAAGATTACTCGCAACGTATCGATCTTGATAACGCTCAGAGTAATTAAAGAATCAGCCGATCGTTAAGTTTAAAAGCTACCGTCGGACGCGACCCGTTACGAAATTTCAGACGATATAATCCTGAAAAATAAGTAAATACCTATAAGTAATTAATGTTGATAATAGTGTAAAATAATCACAATAATGCCAGACATTTTACACAGCGTCATCTAGCTAAGAAAACTAAGCAAAGTAAGCAGAACTAGTTTTATGGGTACTACATGACTAATGATCATTGGCCGTTGATCATCTATTAAAGATAATTTAGGTGGCGTCAGTCAAGTTACAGAGTAATTATTTGTAATTGAAAACATTCGTTCAAGGATCCACTCCAGCAAGCTGAGGTGGGTGAAGTTTTCTCTCCACTTACGCCACTCTGCCTAGGATTCTGTTTGTTAGCGCAGGCCTTCCCAGGTACCCACACTAACCTCTCGACCTTGCCGACAGGACCCACAGGAAAGACGAGTCAGTACATGCGGTGACTGTTCGGTTGTAGGTGCATAACGGCTGGCACCGAGCCGGGTTTGTTTCAAGTTTTCCTTCTCTGTCGTTCTCTTCTGTTACATGACTGATATACAACTTATATACTTCTGTTATTAAGTAAATACATACATATTACACATAGAAAAACATCCAGATCCGAGACAAATACTTGCAGATCATGCAAACATTTGTCACAGCGCATTAACAGCGAGGATTAATTCGCTTGTTAAGTATTATTAGTATATATTGAAGTTGCGTCTTTTAGTCGCACGCAAGTCGCGGCCGGTTTTTCGATATCCCAAGTAGAACCTCCTAGTTCTATGATACGTCGTTTTGTAATTGAGAACCCGATTGCACAATCGTGTAAATGGATCGATTCGGATAACCAGTATAATTAGCTCCTACAAAATAGAGCATGCTTTTCTAAGGAATTCTTTTTACGTGTTTTTACTCTGAAAGTTAACGTACTATGTTTCGTTATTTATTTCTTACGTTGCTAGCATTTTTTTAAAATATAGAATTCGTTTTGCTATGTATTCGTGACCGTGTCTTGATAGTACCTACTATTTTGATTAAATAGTAGGTACGATAATACGATTTTGATTAAAATCAAATAAAAAAGCCAATATCCGGAGTCCGATAACATTATCTTCATAAAATAAAACCATGCACTCAAGGCCCTTTTAAAGAATACAGTATAACTAAAGGAATCTTTGAATCGAACACCAAAGCGTGGTGTTTAGTTAAAAACGTCCTGCTTAGCATAATCGACGTTTCCACAGATGCTTTAAGCAGCTGATATAAGGTTCGTTTCTGAAGATGGTGACTACGCAGTCAGTACAGAGGCGGGGACCATCAGTAATTTTTGAAAACACTGTATTTTCTTATACTTAGTAAAAAAATAATTTGTATTTGTATAAGTATCGGGGAACGAAAAGTTCCATTTGTTGTGTTAGCAAGCCTTTCATACTCATATCAGATTATGAGTTTCAAGATATGTGCCACGAATGAAGGTGCACATTAATCTTTTCACCACACTGGTTTGAAATAACTAGTGACAGAATAAGAAGAAGAATGTGAAAGTTTGCGTAAATATTTAATTTAAAGTTGAGTTTGAGTTAACCACTAGATGCATTATGATCGCCAAATAAAGATTACCGCTTTTCAGACATCCGAGTTTTAAGGTACCAAACCTGACAGAGGGCGTATAAGGCGTATAAGGCAATATGCAATTCTTTATTTATTGAGTGGACACGACAATCGTGGCATTTACTTGACCGGTACAGACGTCGTGAATAGGCTTACTTTGGAAGGCGGTTTGTTTAGAGTTTTCACCATATATCGATAGCTGTCTAACCTCACGGAAAAAATCAGTGTACCAATCTCTTTTCTGTGGCATCACAGCCGAGGATCCGCCCAAACGTGGTGAGTTTGGGATGTGAAAGGTACTTACGTTTTTCATTAAAATTTTGCTACTTACATACGATATCAGATCATTTTGATATCAGATGATTTGAGTAAGAAAGGAAAGATTACAGAGATGACGAATAATAGGACATAGTGGAGGGATAAGAATGCACGGCCTTATATTGCTCTGCCCTCAGACAGTTTACCGACACATTTGAAATGTATAAACTCTCTTATATTAGTTTTTCGTAGTTAAGGTAGTTATAACATGGATCATGTAAAAAGCGCTAGGACCAGGACAAGTTTCTTGCCAGTTCTTCTCGGGCTTGGGTTAGGACAAATTGGAACCTAAATTCACCTAGTACCTATGTAAGACATTTCAAAGTGATCCTTGTGGTTGTATTGAATAAAATATGTTTTGACTTTGACTTTTTACTTTTGGAAATAACCATTCCTGCCGACCCCACGTAACGTGAGATAAGGGCTGAGAAATTATTCTTGCTTTAAATTTATATGAAACTAAACGGAAAGTACATATACTCTCCCAAACCAAATAAAAACGAAATCCGTTTATAAATGAAGGAGTTCTGAGGTTACAAACATATAAAAAAACATTGAGAACAACTTTTTTTATTAATTCTGTTAAAAATTGCGGAGAAAGACATGGGCTGGCTGTTAACAAGCATGTTTAAGACGTTTTATGCAAAACACAATTTGATTATTCGACGCATGTTTCATTCATCCGATGCGTTCCTTTGACGCAGCGCCGACAAACACATCGAAAACTGCACAAGTGTAAATCCAATAGTACCAAGTTCACGACTAGAATTGCTTTTAATGATGGAATTTTAATACATTCTTTTAGAAAAATTTTTGTGTAAATACCTTGTGTGTCTTGTAAATGTTTATGTTTTAGGATTATCATCTCTAAAATCACTTCGTAGTATAAATCAAGCAAGAGTTTGATAGTGAACTCGTATAACGTTTATCTGGGCTGAGCTTTTACCGTATTTTAAAACTAAAACTCGAGACCACTGCTGTCAAAAAATCTATGCATAGTTCTCGATCAGAGTATGACTTTTGTTCTAAAAAGTGCGTTAGTTTTTTTAGGTGCGTACTACTTTACTTATTACTTAGGAAAAATAAATAAAATGAGAATAAATAAATAAAGTACGGTGTTTAAGGCATTTGAGATCGCACTACGGAATTCAGAAGTTCTAAGCAGCTGAAGGTTAACGTATAATATGAAAATATCAATACACGAACGAAGTCGTGGGAAGGTCTACAAGCCAAAGATAATTATATTATGCTGAAGACAACCCGTTAACTTCTTTAAAACATTATGAAGTGGCCTCAATTCAGTTTCGCTAGATTAACTAAAATTTCCTAAAACAAAAACAATCTTATTTTGTTTGCATTAAAGTTTGAATTAGAATAACATTTTTTAGTGACACTTCCTAAATTAACGTATAACTGACGTGGTTTAGCTCAATTTAGTCATCGTGTAAGGAGGTGTTGATTAAAACTGCGGTTATTTTCCGCAGTTTTTATCAACATCTCTATACATTATTTTCAATAATTTTCGACGACCTCTGTGGCGCAGTTGGCTAAGACCCGGCTGAGATGCAGAAGGTTGCGGGTTCGATTCCCGCCGCGGGACAAATGTTTGTACGACCTGCAAGTATTTGTCTCGGGTCTGGGTGTTTCTATGTATAATAAGTATGTATTTACAAAAAAAAAAAGCATATAAGTAGTATATCAGTCATGTGGTACCCATAACACAAGCTCTGCTTACTTTGGGGCCAGATGATGTTGTGTGAAATGTCCGGCATTATTTATTTATTTATTTATTATTATTTAATAAAGGAATTAATTTGAATAATTTGAATAAATTTGAATAAAAATTTTAGCAATAAAACAAAAATTTTTTTATTTTCATTTTAGAACTGTGATTTAAAATAGGTAGGTATTCTAATTTGAACTTTATTGGTAGCAAAATAAGGTCGTCCAAATTTTAGAAAATTTTTGCTAGTTCGGCGAAACAACAGAATTGCCAACACTTTCTTCCTTACTTTACCGTACACAGTATATGAGTCGATAGTCAACTCTGATGATGGAAATTTCAAATTGCTTCAAGGCCTCCATCGTGGAACTGTTAGCAGCAACTCGTGAACTGCAATCAAACTAAAAGCCTTTACATTATTCAAAAGAAAACCAAAGATGTCAAACCAAAGGTAACATGTTTGTAAACATTGCCATTGTGTCTGAAGTATTCAAATAATTGGCGATTCAGCGGAATTCAGAGCATTTTAGTTCGTTAAAATATTCCTAGAAACGTTGTTTTTCATCTTGTATCATGACTGACTCATATCATGACACCTCGGCTAAGGAGCTCTAACGAGCAGTACAGTTAGCAAAATAAGCTATACAACTATTGACCAACATAGCATTATAACTAGAATACATTTTGAGAAAAACTGATATTTAACTCACAATTTTTTTTGTCGACATTGTTTCGATTGTCATGTTTGTCAGGGTGAGTTTGATTCGCGGTTCGTTTGCTCCCATTAGCAAAAGTGAAATACCAGCAATTTGCTTCAAAACTTTAGCAGTTTTGGCTGGGACGGTTGGGTTTTATTTTATTTATGTTAGGGACCTTAGTTTCTTTATCACCAGGTAGGTTTTAGGATAATCTTTGGGTTTGAAGTTTACTTTGAGGGTTTTATTTCGATTTTCTCATGGTTTTTTTCTTGTTTCCCGGAACATAAAGCACTTCTTTTATAAGTATACCGCACATCATTGCATATCGCTACGACTCAAGGATTTGCGTGCGTTGTATCACACAGTTGGGTTAGTGAAAAATAGTCACCATAGTCACAGAATACAATAATTATGTATCACACTTTTGTGTGTAGAGCCATTATGTACGCTAGCTGTTTGAAAGTTGACGCGTCACGCAACTTGAGGTGTGGCCTTCACGCTAATCCGCGAACCGAGGCGTCGCGTCGGTCGGTCGCGCTGCGTTGCATGGATTTATGCAACGCATTTTTGAGAGCAATATGTAAAGGTGCTTCGACCACTTTGATATTGGACTTGTTATGTGTATGTAACAAAATGTAAAGCTGTATTTGGTCGTGTAAGTTGCAAAGCTACTTTTGTTGGAGAGTTTACCAGTAATGATCGGTTGAATCAAGATGTATTTAATTGGGTTTCGTTATGTTGAGTTTCGCAGGTGTCCAGTGCACGGAATATAGATTTTGTGATTTATGATACACGGAGCTACTTTATTTTCTAGAAATGTCTTCGCAAAGTTATTTACAATAATTATAATAAAAACACACTTTATTAAGAACAAAAAAAATATTTTCTTTCATTTTTTTTTGAAGGTTAGGGTTATAAGGTATGAAGAATGAGCTATCAGTATAGTTTGGTGTATATAGTATAAAGAGCTGATTTACTGTGAGTTCTTTAGAATTAATATACAGACATTTTGTGAGGTACCTATCGATAGTCTCCGTACATGGTCTCATAGTACAGCTCTTTGAGCTCAAATGTAGCATTTTGATTTCTGCACAGCCCTCCCCCATACAGAGATCCCTAAAGAGATTCGCTAAGGATGGAGCATAAAATTGTTAACGTTGTATGACTTGAGTTATCTCACACCAGAGACATGTAAACTACAAGAATTTGCATTGAATACTGTTTTTGTGTATTGCAATTGCAACACCAATGGCAATGCTGCCACTGTCTTGGGGACAGTGCAACTCAACTCAACTCAAATATTTTTATTTAATAGGAACACTTTGAAACGTCTTACATACCAGGTGAATTTAGGTACCAACTCCTTCTTACCCAAGTCTGAGAAGAAATGGCAAGTACTTTGCATTTTTTGTATGATCCATCTTTTAGCATGACTACGAAAAACCAATACAAGATTACAGTTGTTTATACAATGCAAATCTGTCAGTTAACTGTCTAAGGTCAGAGCAACTCTGGCATTTGACCTATCTATAGATATTAGTGGTCGTCCACTGGTCGAAATTCAACCATAATTAATTAATAATTAATGTATTTTTTATGCATAATTAAAAAAGAATATTAGCATTCTGTCTTCTTTCTCTATATAAAGTATAATTGTGCGAAATTTCATACTCCTCCGTCCGCGTAATTTTCGTAAAAAGGGGCACATAGCTTTTGCTTCACGTATTAATATATAGATTTTTGAATGATTCTCATATATTTCACGTGTGTTTGATATTTTAGAATACTCGTATATCTACAGGCCTCAAAAGACATTCATTTTGAAACAATTTCGA
This sequence comes from Lampropteryx suffumata, assembly GCA_948098915.1. Taxonomy (NCBI): domain Eukaryota; kingdom Metazoa; phylum Arthropoda; class Insecta; order Lepidoptera; family Geometridae; genus Lampropteryx; species Lampropteryx suffumata. Next base: position 12,314,521 of record OX402557.1, on the reverse strand, counting down.
TGTCCACCTTCCATAGTAATCAGTAGATTAGTCTTTATCGAATAATATACTGGTAGGTACATAAATACAACACATTTGTAGCTTTTCCCCATTGCCAAAATACGCTCACGGCTACGGCTGTTCACACGAACTAATTAGGTACAGACGTGTCGAAGCTTTTATCAAACAGTAGCGTGCTCTGTAATTAGTCAAACGCTGTATTTGCTTAAATTGACTGTTTGACTGTTCTAGTTAATGATAGGTCCTTTGAGAAGCAACGTGGGAGGCTGTATGTTGTTAAAGTTTAATGCACTATCTAGATATTAGACAGGAGACTGAGCTAGCGTGATGAATCAAATCCAGCTTAACTCAGTAACTCAGTTTTGTTAATAATATATAATATGCGCGACTCCTAGCGAGTCAATATTTGCAAAACATGTTAAATTCCTACAGCACTAAAGCTTCATGTTAATAATATAACGCAATAATGTAATCAGCAACATTTTAAATATTAATTACATATGTAATTATTCGATTGACAGGATTCCCTCTATATTCCTTTCTTTTTTACATTTTTATTTTCATTTTCAATATTATACACTCAAATTCTCTCTGTTAATGGACATTCTGTTAGTTTTTATACAGAAACCATGCGTGCAAAGACGCGAGCAGAAACTAGTAAAGATATATTAAAATTTCTACTTCAAAGCAGTATGTATAAAATTGGCAATAGATTTTGTATCACTCTCTTAAGTTCGTATCACAGGAAATAGATCCGATCAAACGGCCTTCCAGCTCGAAACTTTATAAATATAGCCTACTTAAGCTAAAACGATACAGCTTACAATAATCCGGTCAGAATATAATGGCATATTATACTAAAGAAGTTGGTGAAACTGATCCTACTTCGAATTCAAATCGCGTCGTTGGTGAGCGAGATAACACTGACTATTCTTGAGAGTAGGGCAAGTCTTAGGAGTTGGTTTATTGGATTAGCTGAGTAGCAATGCAAATTATTATGAGCGAAAAGGAAGTATTTGAGAAAAAGAGAAATCCATGTACCTTTTTTGAAATAACACTGGTTTATAACTACCAATGAACTAACAAGTATGTGAAAAAAACTCAGTTTCAAATTTAAACCATTTTTTTTTCAATACAATCACAAGGATCACAAGGACTTTGAGTCGTTTTACATATGAGTATTAGGGAAATTTAGGTGCAAATTGCTACTAACCTAAGTCGGAGGAGAATTGACTCGTCACAAGCTCGTCTTGGTTTTAGCGCTTTTATTAACCGACTTCAGAAAAGCAGGAGGTTCTCAAGTCAATTGTATTTTTTTTATGCTTGTTACCTCAGAACTCTGTCAAATATGTACCGATTTAGACAATTAGTTTTTTGTTTGGAAGGGTATAAGGGTATATATATAAGGGTATCTTCCCGTTTTGTCTCATTTTAGGGGGTAAGGGTGAAAAAATATATATAAAGAAATTTTGTTTTTAACTTTTAATTGATTTATATTTGTGAGGAATATATCGATATATACATATATATATAAATATATATATTGAAATCTACCTATATAAATACCTTTGAAAAAAATTGCATCCGAAAATAGGTGGTAAAACAGGATGCTATTTTTATGCGCCTTACCTGTTAGATTATTTTATCACGTTGTGAGTTTTATCAATAAAGTCTGTTTTGTTTTGAAAACGTAATTATGTATAATAATCCATCCTGGTGTATCTACGATAAATCATAATAATAATAATAATAATAATGCCGGACATTTCACACAACATCATCTGGCCCCAAAGTAAGCAGAGCTTGTGTTATGGGTACCACATGACTGATATACTACTTATATACAAAAACATACATATTATACATAGAAACACCCTAATTAAATATTAGAAATCAAATCAAGTATTGAACGAATTGAGGTAATAGTTGGATATATAGTACAACGAACTTATTTGTTCCGGTAAGGGTGGCGCCTCTGTCTATTGGCAATGTCATTTAGATTAGATTTTCTATGAGAATTTTTAGTTCGTTCTTTGGCCACCTGAACAGATAAGTTGGTGGGAGTAAGCATCGAACATCTGTCAGTTAGATGTCAGAGGGCAGAACAATATATTGCGTCTTAGATGTTAACATTATCCTTGCCGTAAATAATAAATTGGCCTAAATATAAGAAAGCAAAAGAAATAAATTGTCAAAGACTAACTCGGAGCTGGATATTTTTTACTCGAAATTACATCAATTTATTGTAACAATCAAAGACATCCTCTATTTTAACGGGGTATTCGACGCTAATAGTACCTAGCGTCTAAAGTCTATTAACTATAGTCTAAATATCTTTATGTTACATGTTAAAGATTTAATTTAATACTTCTTACTCTGTTATTGTGTAATTTGGTCCTCAAGCATATTTTGTGTATGAATTTTGTTCGCTTACATTGTATTTAGTCTAGGATCTATGGTCCATTTTTACTTTTGGTTACTATCAAGCTAATTTTCCGTGAGTAGCTTCATTTTGATGAGACGCCCAACAATTTCCTGTACGAAACTCTCTACTGTGGTAGCTAACAGAGGAATCAAGGATAAAATATGTCGATTTTATGATTATCAAATATTTATTTCTAACAGATTTTTTTTTGTGTTATATATCAAGATAATTATCTAAATTATTGGAAAAAATATTTGTCCTACAAAATATATGGTTTGATCAAAGAGTCCCCTCCTTCCAACATGTATCGATAACGAGGTCAACATAAATGATTACTAACCAGCTGATTATTATTATTTTACTTAGTTAATATTTATATAATTTAACAGTCATATTGTCCTACAAATTGCGTGGTACGTTATCCCGGTCCTACGCTCAAAAGTAGTAGTACAGATTATCAAATATTTATTACTAACTGATTTTTTTGTTAAATTTCAAGATAATTATCTAAATTATTGAAAAAAATATTTGTCCTACAAAATCTATGGTTTGATCAAAGAGTCCCCTCAAATCCCTCAAGAGAAATTGGATATCAAGGATCTGTACTACTACTTTTCAGCGTAGGACCGGAATAACGTAACAATATGACTGTTAAATTATATAAATGTTAACTAAGTAAAAAAATAATAATCTGCTGGTTAGTAATCATTTATGATGACCTCGTTATCGATACATGTTGGAAGGAGGGGACTCTTTGATCAAACCATAGATTTTGTAGGACAAATATTTTTTCTAATAATTTGGATAATTATCTTGAGATTTAACAAAAAAAAATCTGTTAGTAATAAATATTTGATTATAATAAAATCGACATATTTTATCCTTGATTCCTCTGTTAGCTACCACAATAGAGAGTTTCGTACAGGAAATTGTTGGGCGTCTCATCAAAATGAAGCTACTCACGGAAAATTAGCTTGATAGTAATCAAAAGCAAAAATGGACCATGGATCCTGGACTAATTTTTTACTGTGCTCTCAAAAGTTATGTTCCAACCAGATAAAAACTGTATTCTAGTTATATGTATTTTTAATTTGTTTGTCAAGTCAAAATATACCTTAATCAATAGCATCACAAGGATCACTTTGAAACGTCTTACATACTAGGTGAATTTAGGTGCCAACTCGTCCTGGTCCTAGCTTTTTTTTACATGATCCATCTTATAACTACCTTAACTACGAAAAACTAATTCAAGAGAGTTTATATATGTATATATTTCAAATTTGTCGGTTAACTGTCTGAGGGCAGAGCAATATGAGGCCATGCATTCTTTATGTAAGCTTAACAGGTAACTTAATAAATTTCTTAACAGGTAGATTAGATACATTTTCAGGAAGCTTATTATAGAAGCGCACCGTGTACCCCATAAGGACTTATTTCCTTTTATTAGTCGATACCTAGGGATGTATAATTTGTTTTCTGTTCCTAGTATTGATTCAATGAAGATCACTATTTTGTTGAAATCCATCTCTATTTTTACAAAGTCTCATATATATATTGTGTAGCTATTGTGAGAATATTAATTTCTTTAAAAAAATATCTCAAAGACTCTCGCGGTTTCATTCTATAAATGGCACGTATTGCCCTTTTTTTGTAACGTGTATTGTGTGCCTAAATAAATAAAAAGCGTAATAAGCTTTGTTTCTCCTATAATCACATATTAGTTATTTCTTTATTAATTGTAAGAATGACAAGAATAGACTATGCTATAGCGCCATGCAAGATAATTATGTAATTATAAGGAAAGGTAAACAATATAAATGAATACATGAATAACTGAGATAAATGGCTTAAATCAGAAATAGAAAGCAAGTAAATAGTTCCGCGACCCTCACATTAATCTTTATTTAAATAAACAAATTCCCGACTCCCGACTAGACCGTGTTTTCCTCCAAGCTAAAACAGAATTCATCAATCAGGACAGTGATATCTACTTAAAAATGCATTATCTAACTTTTTTAAACTTAACCAGGTTCGTTCAACAGGTGTCCCTCTCATACAACTATCTCATTTCCTATCATTCCATTGTAATTGTTACTAACGAGTCCCAAATTCAGATAGCATACATCGGTATTAAATTGTCAAGAAATCACTTACTCGTCATTTATAATCCTTCTTACCTAAACCTCCATCAATCAGATAGAGTTCCACTTCAATTCTATTTGTTTTTGCTTTAGAACTTTGTCAGAATTAATGTGTTTGAACAGATTGTGAATATCTGATATTGGGCGGATGTGTATGTGATGTGGGACTGACACGATGACGCCATAATAATAGTTAGGAGGCTCGTTGTAAGTAAAAACAGCGTAGGTTATGCTTCGCTTGCGCCGGCCCCTATAAAATACGCCTATTTTGCTGTATATAGAGATACAGGCTGATATAGCCTTCATGGTCAGTTGATTTTAGATTTATTATGCGTTGATTAAATAACTACCTTGGTCCATGTAAATGAGGCACGAATTCCAGTTGCCTCTTTATATTAATGATGTTTTAACAATCAAGAGTTGAAAAAATAATGTCTATTCTGTCTACTTCACATTCTTTTAACAATGTTTCTGTTGAATTTTAAATTTTCAAGTATTTAATATTACAGCTATTTTTTCCTCGTATAAATGTTCTGTGAAACCATCATCCCTAACATCTTAAACTCAATTTGCATATTTCACAAAAAGCCACGCTTCCGCTAATGCTGGACAAGATGGAGAAAATTTAACTTGTTAGTAGCCTAATCTAAAGAACAGGTAACTTTTTAATTTCTCCAAATGAAATTTTCATGCTGCTCCTTTGAGGGAGTAATGGAATAAACGTGATGGGACTAGAATTTTTTAAGGTCTATTGCGGGCCCTTATTTCAAAATATTATAAGCATTATAATGATATTTTTTCTACACTATTATATTGATATTCACATTTATAATCAGGACCCACGTCAATATTGTATTCTATAATGTTTTAAACACATTGTTGAAGTTTCGTTAAAAATAAGAGAGCCATTTTGAAGTTTTAAAAGTTTAGAGAAGCTTCATGAAGCGAAATTGTAATTAACAATCTTCAATTTATTATGGGAATTATGGGAATAAGCTTTTAGTGCTTCATAATCATTTGTGTTTGAGAAGGATTCATTGAAAGTGATTAAAGACGATTTGGTGGAATCAAGAAATTTTGAGTTGACAGTCATGTTCTATTAATTATTTAGTGTTGTAAATTGTAATTCAGTTTAGTTTGACAAAGATTTGAAGTATTAATTTTCTGCTCATGTTTTAATTAATTAAATTAAATAAGGAACACAAAATAAATAAAAAAATAATAAATAATCCCTGACATTTCACACAGCATTATCTGGCCCCGAAGTAAGCAGAGCTTGTGTTATGGGTACTAAATGGCTGATATACTACTATTGTAAATACATACATATTATACATGAAACACCCAGACCTTGCATAAATACTTGCAGATCATACAAAAATTTGTCCCGCGGCGGGAACATAAAAATACGCTAGCCTTTTTCATTTTAGCCCAAATAACATGAATTCGTAATTTTTAATGACATGCTGACACTAAATTAAGTAAGCCATTTCGTTTATGTGAGCCATATCTGTCGTCCCAATTCAAAAGGTTATTATCTCCAACTTCCCAAAAGCCACCAAAATGTGGACAATAAAAAGTAGCAAATTGCTTCGTCCTTCGTACAATATGTCAAATAATGTCGCTTTCATTGTTCTACTGCCTGCAATTACAGCACCCGTAATCGTGTCAGCGGCAAAATGTGCTCTCCCAAAAACTCTAGAGAACTGGTTGGCCATAAAAGTCACATGTTCACTTGGGGCTTATTACCGCCATAACAATTTAAGGAAGCCGAAAGGGTGGCGCGGAATTTCGGCGAAAACTTTTGTTCGTGTCTCAGTTTACCGAATTGTTTTATAAACAATGTTTACAACAGTAACTTTACGGTCCACTTGTTTTATCTGAGCGTTTCATAGCGACACTATTGTAAGGCTAAGTTTTTGTTTCCTACAATTTGTATTGTTGAGTATTATGACGGGTTTCACTTTTAGGGTTCCTTAAACAGCAGCCGGGTCTTTATTTATGGATGTGAATACTCTTGCTCTCATTTGCGACGCAAATTTGTTTTCACTTTTACAATTTAGAAACAATATATATAATAACACAAAAGAGCGTGATTTTATGAGTAAACTACCGGTGACTCAGTACTCTTACTTTTATAACTCTTATTTTGTATTTGCGTTATGTTATTTACAGTCCTTTGTCATCGAACATTTTTGTCTCAAAATTATTATTTGTCATTCTACAAACATGTTAAGCACATTACAATTGTAATATTATGTTAAACAATATGAATTAGCTAGTAAGAATGATGTTAAAACCTTAATGCTAGCCTTATTTTATCATATAGTGTTCTTTAATTTTTGTTGCGTCAAAGACTCAAAGATCTAGCTTTAAATCCTTCGATGAGTACGCTTAGCCTGCAAACAAGTACCAGGCATTCAGCAGTCAGAGGAGCATCGAACATCGTGACTGACTTTTGGCCTGAATATTTTACCTGAGTGTGCCTGCCGTGCCGGCGCCAACTCATACAAGCATAACAAAAATTCTAGAAGCTTGGTATTTTTATTTTTACAAATACACCACACACTCGAATTTATTAACATTAAATAAAAGGAGATATATCGAAATGTGAGGACATTTCAAGTAATGGTCTTAGCGTAAGAAACATTTCACAACAAGCAATAATCGTTCTAAACATAAAACAAAGTAGAAAGTAGCAGTGGGAAATAAAACAGTAAACCAGACTTCTTATTAAATACACGATAGAATCTTGATCCATTTGTGTTTAACGAGTTGAACCTCCATAAAATCTTTCAAATTGAAATAAGATGATCTTCATAAACGTTTCCCAAACGATATCATTTAATTAAAATTGAAGTCTTATGTCTAATTAACAGTAATCTCTGTAACTATTAAACAGTTTGAGATTCCTCTGAGATCTATCGTTACTGTCGGCGCGTTGACTTAAAAGAAACTCTACATTTAATAACACGTAATGAAGGGTCAATTTCATAACATTTACTCGATTAACTTTACAAATTACGGTCATCGCATTACAGTTAATCACAAGACAATAAATTATCTTCTAAAAAAGATTATCCTTCAACAAACTGTTATTTTAAAAGTGAAAATTGTTACGTTGCAATACGACAGCTGTCTTTAACAATGTAGCTATACCTTCCAAATTATATGATGCCTGGCTTGTTAGCGGCGGCGTTGGAGCGAATTGCTTCAGATTCCACATGGAGTGTATTAAAAAAAACTTGATACTGTCCGTGCTTGCCCTTGTAAATTAAGGGTCCGTGGAGCGTAAAGGCACAGCTTCGTGAGAACAGTACAATCATTGACACTCGCAACTTTGTTTTTGTTTTTAGATTTACAATTATACTCAACGGCAGTCACTGAAGTGACTTTGATACCCACCAGAGTGAAGAATGATAAAATTTTCACACATCGAAATTTTTTGATATAATAAACATTTATGTTTGCTCTAGTAATATTGTAATACTGAATATAATGGAAATGTATTTATTAATCATTTTGGCAATTGTAAATCTACAAATATACCCAAATAGTATTACTAATTTTCAAATCAATGTTCATATCTAATTACTAATACTAGTTGTTATAAATACTTACGGGTATTTATCGCGTTTATTTACTTATTTTTCAGTTTTCTGTCGTGGTCACGGGATGACTCATCAGTCATCCCGTGACCACGACAGAGTGTAAACCTGTCGAAACGTCGGGAAAAATTGCTTAAATAAACGCGATAAATACCCGTAAGTATTTATAATAAAGTGTTCTGATCGCGTAAGTTTAAAAAACTTTACTAATACTAGTTTTATTAGTATTAGATGGGTAGGCCATTATAGTGAGATGCTACTTAGCGTAGACACCCTGGCCGCATCCCATCTGTCAGGGCCTTCCGTTAGAGCTGGTGCGGCGGCTGAATGTGCCGAGGCCCTGAAAAACCGCAAATATGCTGATTTGGATAAGGCCTACATATTTGAGCCTTTTGGAGTCGAGACCCTGGGCCCGTGGGGAACAGGAGCCCAGACCAGACCAGACGCCGTGAAATAATTTTGAAAACGCGGTGTTTTCAAAATTATTTCACGGCGTCTGGTCTGGTCTGGGCTCCTGTTCCTGGTCCTGTTCCTGGTCGGGTCACGCAATGTGCGTGACCCAAGAGATGACTACTATCTCGCCCAGCGTATTAGCATTGCCATTCAACGTGGTAATGCTATGTAATGTAATGCGTATGTAATGCGTAGTATCTTGGGAACGCTGCCCTCTAGCAATGATCTGGATCAGTTGAGCTATTTATAGATCCTTTTTAACGGTCCTTAGATAGCTCAACTGTTTCACGTGTATTTTATATTATTATATGTTATTCTGGACATTTCTGTTATTATTTCTTTACATAATAATACATTAAGTATACTAGCTATTTACTCTTAACTGTAGTTAAGGAGTTCCAATTAAAGAATTTATAGCTAGAATGAGTTATAAAACAATAAATTGTACAATGGCCCTTACGGTTTGGCCTATTAATTCACATGCACCAGTTTTGAGGGTCGTTAATGGGCACTAGTTCTTCACCGTGGTTATACCCGCGTTGAAAATTATGTTGATCACTTCGGTCGCCGTAACCATAATACTTAAACAACCTAAATAGGAAATTGATATCAATGTTATTCAACTATTGCGCAAAAATTTCTTTTTAATTTGTTCTTCGTCACGTAACTAATTTCACGACAGATACACTCTTGATTCTTAGACAGTCAAAGTCGTTTTTCTTCTCGGGATGCATCTGCTTTTGATATAACAAACATACTAACAAACAAACACTTTGAAACATTTGTAAACAAGCTAGTAAAATGGTTGTTTTATTGGTCATCAAAGGCTTGTATTACTTTTAAAATACGATCTATTTGTGAGCAATACTGTTAATGGGTTTAGTCATCAATGTTTAGCTGTCGTTAGTTCGGATACATCATTTAAATTACTTGAATTAATTACTAGAGTACTTTATTTTGTTGATTTAGTAGTTATAGACGAGTAAAACCTAGTTTTCTGCTAAGTTTAATCTTAATTTTGTGCCAAATTTCCTTCATTACATAGTATAAAACAAAGTCGCCTCCCGCTGTCTGTATTTCCCGTTGTATGCTTAGATCTTTCAAACTATGCAACGGATTTTGATGCTGTTTTTTTAATAGATAGAGTAATTCAAGAGGAAGGTTTTTACGTATAAAACATGCATAATATAGTAGAGAAACACTAAAAATATTAGAGGTTTCTTATGTGGTGTCGTTAATAAACACATTTTTTTGCGCTTACATTGCAAACGCTGGCTGAACTCTACGAGATAGATCAAAATAATGTACTACAGTATTGTACACCCTCAAAAGGTCTACATAGTCTGCGATGGTATAATGGCTTTCTCTTAGGGATAGTATAATAAGTATCAGCATTGAACCTGTGCGGAGCCGGGGCGGGTCGCTAGTTCAACATAAAATGTTTAATACCGTATTTGTCGAAAACAATAGCCAAAGAGTCATTAAACTATAGATTGTCCGAGTTTGCTAGCGTCAATCAGCATTATAATAATAGCATAAACATATATCATAGATCACGTAAATCCTGCAACGTTTGCTTTACAAGTATACAGACACAATATTTCATTCCACAAATCCCTGCCAAATGTGTCTTGAGAACAAGTTGACTACTTCTCATAGCCTAAATATCTTTAATAGCTATACGAGTATGTAAGTGGTGTGCTTATAAAGTCTTATACGATGCCAATTTATACAAAAATATGAATTTAAAAAATAAGATTCTAAAAAATCTAATCTTAAAATTAGCCCAAAATCAATATTCTTGTTTTTATGTTGAGAATAGAATTTTACAATAATAATAATAATACCGGACATTTCACACAGCATCATCAAGCCCCAAAGTAAGAGCTTGTGTTACAGGTACCACATGGCTGATATACTACTTATATACTTTCTTTTGTAAATACATACATATTATACATAGAAACACCCAGATCCGAGACAAATACTTGCAGATCATACAAACATTTGTCCTGCGGCGGGAATCGAACCCGCAAAATGTTACGTCTCTGTCGGCGCCACAGAGGTCGTCACAATGTAGGCACTGCTCTGATTTTTTCCACACAGATTTCAACATAATCATAAACAAGCAGGTCAATTACGAAAAGAAGAACGTGTTTTCGGCTCCAGCTTCCAAATTTCGTATTTCACAAGATAATAACCTAATATTTCGTACAAATAAAGTGACACCAACCAAAACATCGGACTATTTACAACAACGTCTCATATAAATCTTCTTAATTTATATCCAAACCATAATAGGGGGAAAATACGTAAGCTAGTGTGTCCGGCCTAACCATGGCTTGTGGGTAATTTATAGTTTAGACTTCTACAGGGCGTCTATAAAAGTAAATAAAGCTCATGAAACAGCCATAAATCGCTTTACAAAGAAAGGCGATGCATAGGTACTGTAAGGTACGATACTCTTTTTGGTAACGTTAACTTTTGAATTATGTTCGGTCAAAGGTTTACTTAAATGTTTATCTAGTTATTGATTATGTCAGGATTAGCCTTCTGGGAAATTTACGATAAAACTGGACAACGTTCAATCGCTATTGAATAAATATTAATTTCTTCGCAAATATGAATTGGTATCTGAAGTCATCAACATCTTACCGCAATGTTGTAAAAATATGGCGGTTCCAAGATGTATTATGCTTGGTGTATGTGTAGACTACACATCAAACCCCAACCCCACCAATGCATTATTTATTTTTATTTTGGTGTGTAGACTGTTTAGGTTTTAGAAGATTGAGGTGGATGGCACAAAGTTAAGAGGTTTATATATACCCGATCCCAGCTGATGAAATGGCCAGACATCGTACAACGATGAAAAAAATGAGCCAGAACCTACAAAACTACTTTTAAAAAATTCAAACGCAATTAACGACTTAAATTACCCAGTGAATGACCGTTGTTCAGCGACAACTTTTTCGACAAAGTGGCAGTTAAAACTTAAATCGGTCCGAATCGATTTTAAATAATTACATAACACTGCTCAGGGTACAAAAATCACACCTCCGATGTACGAAATGAGTCCCGTTTTCCTTACAAGCCTTCAGCGGAATTACTAACAGCCGCTAACAAGCGGCCATTATGAGGATGGCGACGACCTCAGTGTTTTTATCGATACTTTTTGCAACTCTATTTTTTGTATTGCCGACACATTCACAAGACACCTCTTCGCTATACTTACAAGTACCTCGTGTAATCTAACTTCAATCCTTTTCGTATGTTTGTTTGTGTGATATTTTGTAATTTATTTCGATGCAATTTGAATTGATCAAGAATAACACAAGGAGATATATAAGTAGGAAACTGGCCGGCATGTCGTAAAATCTAAAAATTTCAAAAACGTGCCAAGTGCACGAAAGGAGCTTTTGATGTGATCTTTAATCTTTCACCACGCTGGTTTAAAATAACTTGTAATACGATAAGAAGAAGACGAAGGTATAGCAATGTTTTTTATGTAATTTGAAGTACTTATAGAAATTACTGCATTAGTTTGATAAGCAATGCTAACAATGGCCACTAAAAAAACAGTGATGCTTCTCAAGTAAAAAAGCTTATTTTCCATACGTATTTATAGTAATATAATAAAGCTGGACAGTTCAAACAGCATCATCTGGCCCCAAAGTATGCTGAGCCTTCTTATGGGTACCAAATGACTGATATACTACTTATATACTTTTTTGTAAATAAATACATATGTTATACATAGAAACACCCAGACCTGAGACAAATACTTGCAGATCATACAAACATTAGTCCCGCCGCGGTAATCGTACCCGAAACCTTCTGCTTCTCGGCCGGGACATGGCCAACTGCGTCATGGAAGGTCGTCGTATTGTTTTTTTATTTTACCACGTAAGCAAACCCACGGGCAATTTAATATTATTAGTTATAATATCTACTTATATAAAGATGTATTATTGTGATTCCTCTTCCGCTGCGATGAATTTTGCGCTTAGATTATAATGCCAGGTCATTATTTTTTTGTTATTAAATTATCGTACTCATAACTCTCGGGGTGATAATGGTTGGATATTTTTATCTATAGCAATTACGATGATGTGAAATAATGGTACGTAACAAATTATATTGTATCGAATAATTTAGGTATAAAAACGTCAACTACATCCTGAAAAACATATAAGTAAAATCCAGATCCAGATTTAGTTCTTTTAGTGTACATTAAATGTCGATAAAACCGTCGATTCCCTATCCCCTTCCTATCCTGTTTGGGCAGGTGGCGAAACACACACACAAAAGGCGTTTCGTATCATTATGTTGTCTTGTTACCGACGCTTGCGCATCCCAACTCGACTGACTTGCGATACAGACCCATAATTACTTTGTGCGCTAATAGTGAAGATCCAATGATTATCTAGCGGTAAACCTAATTTGAAAATTGTATTTAAGGTAGTTGTAGATACCTAATCGAATAAATCGAATAAATTTGACTTTCATATACAAAAAATAGTTGCCTGTAAAGTCGGTTTACGGACGATAATTTTACGTGATAACGCCATAAGAAAACATTGATGAAAAATTGCATACTTTTATTTAACCTATTAATATGCGTCACGACCAAAACGCTTACGCCAATCGTGCCTCTCTATCGGTGGTTCTGCGCTCTCGATTGCACGCTCGGCTCAAGCGGAACGTGAAAATTTTTCGTGCGTGTAGCCGGCGTTCATCAATTTATAAGACGTTATCACGTAAAAAATAAAATATTAAACAAACATCGACTCAAACCACCTCAGAACTTTAAGGCAACATGCCTTTATTTTTGCATAGTTAGTATTTCGCACGTGAATAGATACATCACAGTTGAAATATGTATGTTTATTTCGTAGCTTTTGATTGTGCTCTAATATGCGTAAATATTGAGTAATTTTTGGTTTAGTCAGTACCATCCAGCAACATTTATGTCAATGGTATAAGATACAAAATGCTATGAATCACAATTTTTATGGTTTTAACATCACTAGCCTGACTAAATTCTTTTTCGTGTGAATTCGTACATAAAATTACAAAATTAAATCAGTATTAATGTTAAGCTGGCTCTGAGTAACCAAACTCGCATTACTTTAACTGACAAATTACCCGAAAAAAAGGTAATTAATGGCTTGGAATTCTTTTCTTTCGTTTCGATGAACTCATCAAAGCATTACGATTGAGTACATTGCCCACTGTAGCGTCGATACTATACGAGTACAGTGGTATTATTAACATCATATGGATCGTAGCTTTGTTCAACGGGTAAACTGTTAATAATTTAGGATTAACTGAGCTCCAATTTCTAACTAATGATTCTACTACTTCAATTTAGGACAAAGACGTTATACAATAATTGATTTAAGAAATTCAAATTTTTTTGAAGACAAAATTCTACACTATCTTACATATAATTTTCAGATATCTCATTCTCATTATTAAAATATTAACTGACATGAAAATTGTTACCTACAGTAGTTACATGGTCTACATGTGTTAAAATTCGTGTACTCTGAAATTAATAGGCAAAATACGTGCTTAGTGATTTTGCATTTGGTAGCGTCGCATGAGTTCGACAAAGTCGGTGGACACCACATGCAATCCACGCGAGAATAATAATATAATAATAATGCCGGACTTTTCATACAGGATCATGTGGCCCGGAATAAACAGAGCTTCTGATAACTGATATAATTTTTTTGTGTAAATACTTTTTACACATAGAAACACCCGGACGGGAATGGCGGGAATCGGACCCGCAACCATCCGGTTGCGGTGAGACGCAGAAGCGTCTCAGGCGAGCCTTGTCCCACTGCATCACAGATGTCATCTAAGTATTTAATAATTACGTTTTAAAAACTAAAATGAAAGCCGACTTCATTCAATTAAATTTAGGCCAATAAAAATACAATCAAACTGAGAACCTACCCCTTTTTTGAAATCGGTTAAATCGGTTATTTTACGCATTTCCACGGCTCATTTAAATTAATAAACACCATTGTAAAGTCTCAGGAAAGCAAAATATCGTTATTTATCGATATTTAAAAAATGTATAGAATAATATATACAATAATATTAAATAAATGTAAAACATTTGAGCTATCTAAGGACCGTTTAAACGATCTATAGATAGCTCAACTGATTCAGATCACTACCAGAGGATAGCGTTCCCAAGACACTGGCGGCATTGCCACGTTGAATGCAAAGCTATTGCAATGCTAAGCCAGAGAGCCAGCTCTTGGGTCAAATAAAATAAAAAGTCCGAATTATCCGAAATATCTTACTGTTGTGTTTGTTATATTTAAAAATAGCCTACATGTGTTTTTCACGTGACATGTAAAGTCTAAATAACCGAACTAACTTCAGCTGGTGCTTTTCAAGGCCTCTCTTTCTAGTTGATTCTAGATGCTTTAGTAGACGTCGTGCTTGCTATTATCACATTAGCATGGTCAGTCGATAATTACTGTGTTGTGTATGGGCGTTATTATTATTCTAGTAAGACGTTGCATACGACTTCATAGACCATGTTCTGATGCCACGAGTGATAGATGATATGAGTTTTATTTCGTGAGCATTGATGGTGTAGTGGTAAATTCCTGACTTTCTATTTCAAGGTCGAATCGAATCGAGTCCTGTATAAATTAAAAAAATAATTTGTACGCCACCAGCTGTTGAGTGTGCAAATACCTACATACGCTTAAATACGGAAATTACTTTTCTCTCACTTTTCTCATACAATTTTAAAAAGAACAGAGGGTGTCTTATTGATTGAATTTGGTCTCAAATGCTTTTAGTATTTAGGCGTCAGTAATTTAATTATAATAAACGTAATTAGTTGCCATATTTGTAATTAAAATAAAATTTGTCAAGTCGCCCTAGCTCTAGCTCTACAACTTGTATCTTAAAAAAACACTTATCTAAACTCTTAAAAACAAATTTGTAATCTATTTCTTTTAAAAACCAGTGATATTAAATTTTATCGCTTTAATAAACGAAACGAATGAAATTGTCTACTTCAGCTCTAGAAGCTTTTGCCTAAAATTTATAATTTCTTGAATTAACAAAATAAAACGTTTGCAGCTTAACTACACCAACCTTACCCTGCCTGGTTAACTTAATATTATAGACAAAATTCTTGGTTATTTCTTAATCAACGATCTGTGGAACAGTCGTCTTATTCTAAAACTGAATATTTTTTTTGTATAATATTTTTTAAATTGTCATTTCTAACATTATTATTCTGTAATTTCTAAACTATTATAATAAAAATGGTTAAAATAACCAGCCGTTTATATATCAGTTAACTTGAGCTTACCAGTCTCATTTACCTCGGCATTTAAAGTAGATGTACTGAGACGGTTATATTAGGAGCTTAATTTTATCCAAGTACATGCGCACCTTAACTTTTCCATAAGATGTACGTGCGAAGGCAATTAAGAGAAAGTACTGTGCCTTGTTAGAAATTATTATGGTGTACATAATGTTATACGTGTTATTGTTACCACGAGTTTTGTAACTCGAAAGCTAGCTGGCTTATAAATATCCGTAGTTTTGAAGTGATAACTTCTTATAGGAGGGTAAACCGCTTCGTTACGTCGTAACGCGTTACGGCGTCCGTCAGTCTGGCTTCCTTCTCTCTCACGCATACGCAGCGGTAGGCAGGCTCCTCCTCTCTCACTCTAACCCACAGCCCTAGTTAGATTAGTTTATGTTATCACTTCTGTCAGGCGTCCTGAGATGCACATGTTTTTTTATTGTTATACGATATGATCCGGAAAACTTCGTACCACCTAAAATTGATTTGATTGCAAACCACCCCAGTATTGAAACGAATAAAACAAAATAATAAATATTCTAATCGGTTAAACCGACTATAAATTATTTACTTAAGTTAATAAGTATAGTAATAATAAGTAATATAGTAAGTAAGTATTAATATAGTATTTATTATATTAGTTAGTTAGGTTGGTAAAAGGTTAATTTAACTTAATGAATTGTTATTGTTATTCAATTAAAAAACAATTATAAAAACTCTAGAGTATTAAAAATGGCAACCTATATAGCGCACGCAATGTGCGGAAGCCCGCCTGAGGCGCAGAAGGATACTCGACTCCCGAGTAACCTTATGCGCCTGAGAAGGAAGGCAGGCTCGACTCCCGTCGCGGGACATGTATATGTATGATTTGCAAATTATGTTGAAATAACAGTGGTCGCGGGATAACTGACCTATACGATCTAGGTAAAAACTAACTTTGTAACTAGCTACGCGTATCATAATAAGTCGTAATTAAAAACATTTTTTATTATACGACAATACTATATATTTTTTTACTACGAGTATAATAGTTAAGTCAGCTTGGTATTCTGTCAACGGCTTCATTGTCACGTTAAAACCACGAAGTCAATGTGTCGGATTCTTCGTCTGTCATTTCATGGAGTACCATAGCTCTGCTAATTTAATATTTTTTACCCGTTTTATTGCATGTTTCATTCAGTAATCTTGGCGGAATTTTAATGAATAAATTGTGACTACAGGACGGGTAAGGATAATTGAATTATATGTGTATTGTGGTGCAATGTGATTTTAACGACGAAGAATCCCAAGAAAATTCTAGACGCCTATCCGCGTGACGTCTAGATTTGACAATTGACCATCGACTAAGACTCTAATAACAAACAAACTGACTATAAACTATAAACACTTGACACTGGCAAAATTGACATTAGTATGTCATAGGCCAATAACAAAGAAGATGAAGAAGAAGTCAATGTGTCATGTGGATATCGAGATTATAATTACTACTTTGTTTCCACAAACGATTTGTAACCGAAAGTAGGGGCCATATTCCAAGCTCGCACCCGTTACGAGTCCGTATTATGAATTAGGTACAAGTACATGTTTAATTTAGTTGTGGTCTAAACTTCCTCGAGCTTATGCTTCAAACGTTTCTATTAAATACGTTTATATGAAGACTCGAACTTCTATTGATTTGAGTGTACGACCGAGTAAATTTGATCACATATGTGTAAATGTGTCTTTATTGTTCACTATCATGCCCTAGGGTAATTTTTCTTTTATACTATTAACATACAAAGTCAAGCCTATAAAATCTCCATGATTTAGGTGTTAACTCTACTACTTTTTTGATATTTATGACTGCCTTTTTTACGGCCTTGTTATATCATTATTAAAATAGATTCTTTATTAAAGTGTGGGAGTAACCGCTTGTTGAATGAACTCAATATTACATTTACATACCTACACAGAAGTATTTAATATGAAACATGCTTAGAAATGTGTAATTTATAACCCAATTATATTATACTAAAGTTTGAGGCGTAGAGCATAATAATGTGTCCATAATTTGAACCAACAAGATACCTAATTTGGCATGCTTTATAACATAAATCTTTTATGATTTGAATAACAGTAACAATGTAATAATTTATAACGCAGTTCAGTTTTTCTTCAAAATAATTACTTTTGACTGACTCACCGAATCTCCGAATCGTAAGAAGTGGCCGGAATTATTTC
Source organism: Lampropteryx suffumata (assembly GCA_948098915.1). NCBI lineage: Eukaryota > Metazoa > Arthropoda > Insecta > Lepidoptera > Geometridae > Lampropteryx > Lampropteryx suffumata. The sequence goes on along the minus strand of OX402557.1, from coordinate 12,296,320 downwards.
TTATATTTCGTTCAGCGATTTAGTATTGCAACGTGGCAATGCTACCACTAGCCTAAGCACTCATCGATCTATGATGACTGGAACCAATTGGATCATTAGTGTAATTTTTTTGGGGTTCCGAAGTCCAACAAAGTACCTATACCTCTGTAGCCCAGTAGGCCAAGGCCCGGCTGAGACGGTTACTAAAAAGGTTCTATTCCTATCGCGGGACAAATGTTTGTATGATCTGTAAGTATTTGTCTCGGTTCTGAGTGTGTAATATGTATGTATTTAAAAAAAAAAGTATATAAGTGGTATACCAGTCATGTGGTACCCGTTACACAAGCTCTGCTAACTTTGGGGCTAGATGATGCTGTGTAAAATGTCCGGCATTAATTATTTATTATTTATTTAGTATCACTAAATAAATTCCGTCTGTCTATCTGTCTGTATTTTTGTCTACCTGCCCCTAATCGCAGTTCTAGCTCGCCCATGTCTTATCAAAATGAAAATGCACAGTACACGTAGTTGTCCCTACATAGGTATGAAATAAAAAGTTCGAATATGTTTTCGAGGGGTACCTCTCCTACATGTAGATTAGGATTTGTTTTTCGTATCATGTAGCATATAGTTGTATAGGTTTTTTAAATAATATAACAGGTTTCATGTTTCAACTATTTTTCGAAACTATAAACGTTTGATAAATATTTAGCTTTGAAGTGGCTATATTTGGTAGAGTCCTTGTCCCCCACCACCCGGGTAAACCATTGGAGGGTGCCATAAGAGTTTTCAAAATTGTAGCATATTTGTGAAATATAAAAGGATGATTATCATGGCTAGTATGTCTCATTTGTAAATCTTAAAAAAAACATGAAAGCTTCGTACAATTTTTTATATAAATTACAATCTAGTGGTTTGAGACCTGACGACAAGTCATTCTTATTATTATTAACTGTACCGGTACAGACTGTATAGGCACATCCTCACTTTCTGACTAATATTATAAACGCGAAAGTTTGTATGTATGTACATAATAAGTTTGTTACTCCTTCACGCTAAAACAAGTGAATGGATTTTAATGTAACCTTACAATATTATAGCTTATGCATCATAATAACACATAGGTTATAATTTATAAAGATATTGTGTAAATCGTCCAAAATATAACGATAAGTGTCAAGTAAGTAGGAACAAATCTGCCATCTGCGAGCTATTCTGGCATGCGCTGCAAAAACCATTAGAATTACACGTATATAATGTATAATGGAAATGTTTATTTTAAATAGTCCTAAAAAAAAGCCAGCGGAACCAATTTTGATGAATTGTGGTATACAGACAGATAGGACCTCGGAGAAGAAAATAAGCTACTCGAAGTAGGTACTAATCCTGCACATGAAGTCGCAGGCATCAGCTAGTGTTATATAGTTTAACTAGTTTCTCTTTTATGTAACATTTATCCTGGTTGGTATACGTATAAGCGGCAATATGCTTGCAATCTGTATATAATAGTAACAATCGCGCAAAGCGTGGGCATATGGCAAATATATTATTTGGAGGTGTCTCTGTCTACCCCCTAGAGATCTCTACAGAACTAAAGATCTATGGAGTTCTACGGAACCTGGAAATTACAGTCGTAACCATATTTGTATTTTGTTTAGATTTTTGTTAGGTAGGTTTTAAAAATTACGTTCTATGGTTTAATATATGCAAGTTGGACTTTCGCGATATTTTTTTTTCATTGAACTTGTATGGCATATCCATTTGGTTTTTTATTAATTTAGTATGTAGTTGCCAAATAAAAACGATCTTTTGCCGCGTTGACACCTTGCTTATATCAGATGATGTTAGAATCGATTTATCCTCCCCCCAAATGCAATTAATTAAACTAAACAAACTAAACTATTAAAAAAAAAAAAATGAAAGCCTAGCGTGCACTGAGAAATAATCCGTAACAAACATTTTTGCGCTTTTCTGTGGAACATGGCATCAGACGTAGGCACACGCACTAGAGGAAAAAACCGTGAAAATAATATAGTCAGAGAAGCGTTATTTGAACCTGGTTGATTAATTTGCTAGTGCATACTAGGTTTTAATAGGTTACTATCTGAAAACAAGCAATGGAAGAAATAATGGAAAATAGAATAAATAAAATTCCCGTTTTAAAGAACTTATACTTGAACAAAAATAAAACGGTAAAACAAAATACGACGAAAAAGCAATTCAGTTCAAGATGAAACTAAGCGTAAACTTATTTCTTTCTGTCTTATCCACTACATCCATCGTCCTTTTAGACTATAAAATATCATGTCCCCGTTCACGTACTTTCGCACGTGTACCTCATAACATTCATAAAATGATTACGTGAGTTGAGCCGACATGAGTCTATGTTTTGAGTGTGCTTTTGCGCTTTAATTTTAACAAGATATTTCTTCATTCTTATCGTACCACTACATAAATATTGATGGACAATTCCAATCTCAAACCATTGTAATATAATCTTGAGTAATAAATAAAAAGGTACTAGTCGCTACCCGCGGATTAGCACGCTTAAAAAAAGTATGTACTTACATAAAAAGTAGCTGAAGTCCATCTCCGAGATATTCATACCAAATTGTATCAAGATCCGCTAAGCCATGAAAAGGTCATCAATATGAAACAAACTTAAATAAATATTAAATATGCAATACATATGCAATATTAATAAATATTAAATGGTGGACAATGCACACAAAACCACTGAGCCCCAAACTAAGCGCAAGCTACGCTATTATGGTGACCAGATGACTGATAGAATACTTATACTTTTTAAATACATACTTATAAAACCCAGACAGAGAACAAACACCTACGTATGTATATACACTGAAATGTTTCTCCTGGGAGAAATTCGAACCCTCAACAGAGCAAAAGGCTACTTCCAAATGAACTGAAAGGCTAGTCATATAGACAGACAGAGACATTTTCGAGGTTAAACAAAAGTGAGAATTACAAAACGATCGTAAGACGAGAAAAGTAACGAAATAACGAATGTAAAGGAAATAATATATAGAAAGCGGGAGACAAAAGCAAAGATTGATGGATTGTGTGATAGATGAAATTGGTAAAAAATTAGTGAATACTGAAACGACAGCTGATAAAAGAAAATGAAAGAGAAGAACACAAGTTTACCCCAAATGTGAAATATGAATAATAATAATGCCGGACATTTCACAAAGCACCATCTCCCAATGTAAGCAGAGCTTGTGTTATGGGTACCACTGATATACTAATAATTTTATATTTTTCATAATTTTTTTTACATAGAAATACTTAGAAACACCTAGACCCAACACAAATACTTGCAGATTATAGAAACATTTGTTCCGAGGCGGGAATCGAACTGAACCTTCTGCGTCTCAGCCGCGCTTTGCCACTGCGTCACAAAGGTCGTCATAATGGAGATGATGATCTTTAAATATGTATTACTATTTTACTGAATCTAAAACATGACTAAAGTGTTTTAAGTTTTATCTTAAACTATCGCTTTATTTTATAGAAACCGTCCCTAATCCAGTCCAAGTAACGACGTCATAATTCTCGTCTTATCAATTTTATACCTCAAAGACATTGTAAAGGAAGGCTTTCAATTTTTTATTTGTATTTGTGTCAATAACAATAAAATAACCAAGATCTGATATCTTTGTTGACGCGTTATTATTATAGGTGACAAAAGCATTTGATAGCATTTTAAGCCGCATATCCACTAGACGTTACTTACGAAAATTGGATGCGTGTACGTCTGTATAATAAATGCAGACGTGAACCATTGTATTTTATATTATTATAAATCACTAGCTGCTGCCCGCGGCTTCGCAGGCATGGTACCTACACAAAAACTAGCCTAGCCTATGTCCTTTTCCAAGGTCCCGTCTATCTCTATACCAAAATTCATCAAAATCGGTTCTGCGGTTTAGACGTGAAAACGTAACAGACAGACAGACAGAGTTACTTACACATTTATAATATTAGTAGGGATCAACAGCCTAAAATGTTATGCTTATAGTTCTGGAAATGACAATACTTCCATACAACAATTCATCCCCCTTTTCAACCCTTTACAACACTTTTTTTATTATTGAAATGTAGCCTATGTCCTTTCTCAGGCTTTAGACTATCTGTGTACCAAATTTCATTTAAATCGGTTTTGTAGTTTTGGCGTGAGGGCGAGACAGACAGACAGAGTTACTTTCGCATTTACAATATTAGTAAGTATTAACCTGAATACACCTGCAGCATGTAAGATGACTCACAGAGATCTTTGTGATGAAGACCTCTGTGGGCGAAGGCCTGCCTGTGATGCAGCAGGTTGCGGGTTAGGTTCAGGCCGCAATACGAATGGTTGTATGATCTGCAAGTATTTCTCTCGGGGCCGAGTGTTTTCCTATGTATAAAATGTTTATAAATGTATATCAACCATGTTGTACTGATAATACAAGCTCTGCTTACTTTGGGGCTAGATAATACTATGTGAAATATCCGGCATTATTATTAGTATCTGGATGACCGAGATGATATAAAACATGGATAAAACGACGTTTTCTAAAAATGAAACCTAGGTAGATCAATATATCGCCCTCGAAACCCCCTGCATACTAAATTTCAAGAAAATCGTTGATACCGTTTACGAGATTCAGTTTATATATATACATATATACAAGAATTGCTCGTTTAAAGGTATTAGATAGATAGATAGATATTAGTATTGAATTGAATTAAACTTATGTGGATTTTAGTTTTAATTCCACGTAAAAGGTCACCTAAAGATGTTTGCTAATTAAGTTAACAATTCAGACATACGGACGAGATGTAATTTGCAAAATAAATAATATTACAATTTAGACATTTAATCATTTCGTAAACAGATATATATCAAATATATATACAATTACTTAGGTAAATGATTAGAGTAGGTAGGCCAAATTACACATGATATGTGATTAAATTTTTCGCTTGTGGTGCCAAACAGGTCCAGGTACATATATACAGGTCCATATATACATCTTAAACATTTTTTTACAATTTTTTTTTGATCAACAAACAAACAGAACTATATTTGGTAGAGTAAACTAGATTTGGTATTGTTTGGTATGAACGAAGTCTCTACTAATTTAAATTAAACAATAAAAGAAAAATAATAACGTAACGATACAAAAAATAAGAACGAGGTATTTTACACTGAACGAGTTAAATAAATAGTATACGAGTTGTTTCCTAACTACGCGAAAAGTTAGGAACGAGTCTTGTGAGTCTTCCTAATTTAGAAAAAGAGAGGTCAAATATATCTATTTGATATATATATATATTTGAAAAGCTGTTGTTGTTAGATGTCATCGTATAGATCAACATTATAAACTGATGCTTGTAGTCGTTTTCCTGTTACGCCTTCTTCAATGAGCATGCAGCAGGGCGTCTGATGCCAAGAGGGCTATACCAGATAATGGGTAAAGCTTGGTTAGTGGAGTTGGCTTTAGGCAGCACGTCGCTATTCTGCAGGTCTCATTAATGGCAACGTCTACTTCTCTAGCATATATTGAACGATGCCTGATTTTCTGCTGGCGTACTCCCTAGCAGAAAATCAGGGGGCAAGACTGGAGTTACGGAGGATTGATAGAGAGGCTCCCCAAGATGTAGAGGTTAGCTTGTGGTTAAGGTTATTTCAGGAGTTAACAATCACTTTCGTTTTTTGACTGTAGGATTTGAAGCACAGCGTTCTATCCATAGTAACTCTATGGTAAACTGGGTAACTGCAGTGCTCGATATCTGTTTCTTACAAGCGGTTAAGCGGTCAATATTATTTCCGGTTCCTCAGATGAAATTCTGTAGAATTCTGTTCCGCCTTAGAGAGATTTGGCCTTACAGTATTCGCATCATAGTAAGCACCTAGATCTTCAAGGGGATCTTAAAGTTTGAGCAGCCAACGCCATATCCAGAACGGCTCAAATATGAACTAGGTACATAATAAGAGATTATATTAGGTATTAAATTTAGGTGTTATACGTATATGGCCAACATTAGTATATAAGTTTCTAGTGCTCAAAGACCAATCATGACCAAGCGATGCCACCCAAAACTATTAAAATAAATTCAGAAAAATGGGACATAATATTTTTTTACCACGACTACTACCGCAACATCTAAACAACAACATTTATTTACAGTAATAATAACAGAAATGTTCTGTACATTTCTGTTATACAATATACAATAATAATATACAATAATAATACACGTCAAAAAGTTGAGCTATCTAAGGAGCGTTTATAACGATCTATAGATAGCTCAACTGATCCAGATCACTGCCAGAGGCCAGCATTCCTCAGACACTGGCGGCGTTGCCATGTTGAATGCTTATACGCTGAGCTAGATAGGAGCCTGCTTTTGAGTCACGCAATGTTCAACGTCAAAATCATTGCTCAAGAGCAGCGTCCCCAAGACACTGGTTGGATTGCCATAGGAGCTCTTTGGTCACTCGTATCCATAAGTTATTTTTTTTTTAAAGTTATGGTTTACCGTTCCACTTGACCCAAAGGTGAGCTGTCTATGGATTGTTTAAAATGGTGCTTATGTAGCTCAACTGTTACACCATCATCTGGAGGCACGGCAGTGCATTTTTTTTATATTTTAGTTTTTCCTTTATTTATACACTAAACACTAATTGTATTCTAAATTTAAAGCTTATGCCTGCTAGAAGTGCCTTATGTCATCTCCCATCTCCCATCTCCCATCTCCCATCTCCCATCTCCCATCTCCCATCTCCCATCTCCCATCTCCCATCTCCCATCTCCCATCTCCCATCTCCCATCTCCCATCTCCCATCTCCCATCTCCCATCTCCCATCTCCCATCTCCCATCTCCCATCTCCCATCTCCCATCTCCCATCTCCCATCTCCCATCTCCCATCTCCCATCTCCCATCTCCCATCTCCCATCTCCCATCTCCCATCTCCCATCTCCCATCTCCCATCTCCCATCTCCCATCTCCCATCTCCCATCTCCCATCTCCCATCTCCCATCTCCCATCTCCCATCTCCCATCTCCCATCTCCCATCTCCCATCTCCCATCTCCCATCTCCCATCACCCATCTCCCATCTCCCATCTTTTGTAATAATTACAGAGATTAACAATGTTACGAATAAATATTAATATATGGCACTAGCGGTCACCCGCGGCTTCGCCCGCACCGTTCCTGATGTTTCCCGGGATAAAAAATAGCCTACATCCTAATCCGTTACTAACTTTATTTATATTTACCCTTGCTTCCCTATGACTATGTGAAAGGGTATCACTTGTTATCTGCTCAAATCAAACCTATACACTTATCACGTAGTAATGTACTTTTTATGATAATCAACTGATATTCAAGCCAGATTAGTACTTGGCTAATTAACTTTTAGTTTTATTGCTATTCTTGCTTTCGTATCGTAAAATGTATTATTAATTAGGAACATTATTAGGCTTAATATAATGATGCAAGTATGTTTCCGCTTCCTAGATTTCTGTAACTGCCGGAAACACTAATGATATCACTATTTTGGGTTTTTTACTATCAACTTAGTTATATCACACGTCGCTAGTACCAACCGATTGCCAAATTTAGATAAAACTTGAACGGAAACCTTCATTATCATCGGTTATGATAATTATCATTATCATTCATTGGCACCTAAATTCACCTAGTATGTAAGAGGTTTCAAAGTGATCCTTGTGATTGTATTGAATAAAGTATATTTTGATTTTGACTTTGACATTGGTTACCATATGGTTAAATACAAGTTATTTTTTTAATTAATTTTCAATTCTTTAAATCATACTCGTATAATAATATTATTACAATCTAGCCATGTAGGCATGAGTAATCTAACTAGGACTATTTTTTTACTATAATTTTTTTGTTTTTTCTGATTCAAATCTTTGGTTTGAGTTGACTCTAGTTCAACATTTTGCTATAACTTATATGCAAAGCTAAATGTCTTTTTTAAGTTCGCATGAGCTAGTAGTCAATACTCAGCTCATTTATCTACTCATTTACTCATTATTTTCTTCTTAAAATTCCAAAGACCTACGTCGTAAATCGTAAAACAGTTTTATTTCCCGAGTCATTGTTTGACTTTCGCTTTCTTTATTCCAATCCCTCGTTTACTCCATTCAACGTTCAACCCTATTTAGAACAATGTGGAGTAAAATTATTAAAGAGAAAAAAACAAATTAAACCCGAGAGTCGCGACCATTCGAGAGCAAATAAAAGTGTTTAATTAAACAGTTGTTATTGATGGGGGCCGCGAGATGGCGTTTAATCAGCAGCTGAACTAGGGTTGCAAGGCTTGCGCTGGACTTGGTTGGTTCCTTTATTGAAAAAAAGTTTGGAAAATCTGAAGTAGTCTTCATAAGCGAGGTCTATCACCGAATACACCTCGCTTTTAAATAAACAACTCATTCGCGCATGTGCTCAAAAATAACAGTAATACATACGTGAGCTTTTGGAGTAATATAAATTATAGGATTAGGATGCAAGTGATTTCAACTGGTTTCAAATCACGGCGTCTGTCTAATTTAACAGCGTCTATATAAGATAAAATAAATACTTAAAAATAATGAGCATGGGTTCTTACACATTGGCGCAAAATAAATAAATAAATAATACCGGACATTTCACACAACATCATCTGGCCCCAATGTAAGCAGAGCTTGTGTTATGCACAAGACTGATATTCTCTACTTGTATACTTTTTTTTCGTAAATATAATATATAATCTATCTATTAATACCTTCAAACGAGCTCAGAAATTCTTTTATATATGTATATATATATATAATCTGAATGTCGGAAATGGCTCCAAAGATTTTCATAAAAATTTGTAAGTATGCAGGGGGTTTCGGGGGCAATAAATCGATCTAGCTAGGTTTCATTTTTAGAAAACGTCGTTTTATCGGTGTTTTATACCGAGCGAAGCTCGGTCATCCAGGTACTATATAGAAACACACAGAACCAAAGACAAATACTTGCATATCATACAAACATTTGTCCCCGTCGGGAATCGAAACCGCAACCTTATGGGACAGTTCAGGTGGGCCTTCGCCCACTGCGTCACAGATGTCGTCAAGATTGAGGTGGATGGCACAAACGAAGAGAGGTATATGCCCATCTGTCGGATGAGACAGGCTGCACATGGTGACGATGATGAATGAACATGGACATAAATAAATAAATATCTTAGTAAAGCAACTTATCCTCTCAATAATAAAAGAAGGTTTAACAAAACCGGCAACTCCACAGTTCATTGTTCACTCTTCGGGGTCCTTTCAACTTTATTTTTAATTCGACTTAATTGCGAGAGTTACGACGCGACGGGACCTAAACATTTTACGTTTCAGACCTTATTGGAAAGGAACTTTGATCTTAATTACTGAAATGTATCCGAGCTGTTTTCTGTTACAGTGCTCGTTGTGCTGTTGTATCCGAACGGCACGAGCTTTTTATTCTGTTGTATTGAATGTATGAGAGAAGAAAGATATTATTATAGGTACACCAAAAATCAACAAAAGCAATAATTTCACTTTGAAAAATTTGTGAGTTGTACCTAGTTTTATTTTTGGATCGAGCCATCGACACTGTTTAAATTTTTCTAGAGAATCTTCATCAAGGTGCGAATGATCCGCTGGCCGCTCATTACCGCTCGAGTTTACGGTTCGCACTCATCGAAGTGTCGGTGCCTCTATCAACAAAATAATACGTGAGTAAAGAAAAATTTAAACCCTTGTTTATCAAAATGTAAAGTGATAATAACTAATAACAACTAATTAATAATAATAAACAAATAAACAATGACATTTAACACAGCATCATCCAGCTCCATAATAAGCAGAGCTTGTGTTATGGGAACCACATGACTGATATGGTACTTATATATAGGTATATATACTACTTATAACTGAGTACAACATTGCAGTGGTTTTGTTGGTTACAGCAATATCTTCCAAGCTATTGGAGCTTTGATACAGATAGACCGATTCCGATCCGATTATAAACAAAAATATTATATTCATATTCCCATGGTTTTATATTAAAGCAGATGCTGTCATGCAATTTTGCCGTAACCATAATCAAGTGTTTGGCAGTTCTTGTTAAAATCTGTCAAACATACTGATTTAACGTACAAATACAACATGATCGTTCTTCTGGTGTTTACAAGATGGGCTCGGCATGGCAAAATAATCTAATCATTCTCGTTTTACTCATTTCTAGTATAATTGATGGGACAAATAACACTAAAAACTAATCAGAAATCCAACCTTTAGGCAGCTCCTTAGTGGTTCTACTTCCCAGTACTTATTCTTTTAAAAGCTAAGAAAAATCACGCGAATCAAACATCTATCAAAGTAAATTGAGTGAATATAAGCTTAACGTGACCTCTTGGTTGCTCTGAGTACCTAGTACATGTTCCTAATAAAGTTAGTAATGGGATAAATTAACTTTTCTGGTCTACTTAGTCCTAGTAAAGCCATTACGAAAAATTCAACTGAGAAAAATGATGAAAAATGAGACTAAAAGTCTCATTTTTTGCTTGTCCCAATTCCTGTATAATTCTTGGGACAATATAATTACACGATCAATTGTACTGTAATCGGAAGAAGTGGAGAAATTGAAATAAAAGTTGGAAGCAATATTTTAGAGGTTTTGTTTGCAAAAACTAAATGCATTATTAAAGATCGCGTACTGTAAACCGTCGTGTCGCAACTCGAAAGGACAATAGTTGCACAAGAATGTACCAAATTGAAACGTCCGCTTTAGATCGCTACGGTTTAATTCTCGTCTTTTATCAGACTGCGACTATTTTTATTAAGTTTGCACTCTTTAGTAAAAAAAGTGCAAAGATATTCTTTACAATACTATTGTTTACAACAAGGTGGTTGTTATTGTTTTAATGCTTATCCCTACTTCTGAAATTAAATTTATAAACAATAATGTATGTACAATGTATCATTGTATTTAGGTTGAGGGTACGATTTCTTCCCAAGACAAACATTTGTATGATGAACATAGGTGTTTGTTCTGTGTCTGTGTTATAAAGTATATTAAAGCATTGTCCACCAATATTCTATTTTTTTTACTTAAATATATACTTAGTTTGGAGCTAGATGGTGTTGTGTGTATTGTGACCACTAATATTTTTTTGTCGTTTGTGACATCGTTTTAAAGCGTGTATAATGTAACAAAAATGTTTCACTCAAATTTAATATTATCTTTATATCATAAAAATATATACTCTTACAATATTATTATAGTACTATTACTAATATGATCTGTCTACTAAACCCGAGGATGACAGTTCATTCAATTCAAATTAATTCATTTATTTGTTTGAATGTAGGTTAACAATATTGTTGTAGTATATTAGACAATAATTATATAAATTTACCAGTACAATTTTATCTTAACTAGTCACGCAAATTTATAATATTTATTTACATTTTCCATTGTTCAAGAACTCGGTGATAAAGTAATAACTCTTACTACTAGAAGTGCCATAAACTGATTTTTAAAGCTCAACAATTAATTATCTTTTACGCTCTCTGGTATTTTTATATAAATAAGCAACAATTTTGTTTTTTGTTTATACTATTGTACATTATTCTGTAAGTAAAGTTTTGACTGAAAGATTAATAGATCTAAATTCTTAAAATCATTTTTTTTAATAATTAAAACATTTAATGACTGTAATTAATAAGAGGTCGTCATTTTTTTACTCAAATACCTACGAAGTCGAAAACACGTGCTATTCATGAGCTTAATTTGCTATGATAAGAATTCTTGACCTCATGATCTGCCGTTATATTACAAGTAACTATAGGCCTAATGCTATTGTAATTTATTTTATTTCAGTTTTCTTATTGTACTGGTAATGTATTTTAATGTTCTGTAATCTTACAGCTAAGATAGCTGGAGCAGAACAGCTAATGCATTAGTGATCTAGACAATGCATTTGCTTCTAAATCAATTTGAAATTTGGATCTTCTTCGTTAATGACATGCGTTATGATTGCGACGACCTCTGTTGCGCAGTGGGCTTAGGTCTGACTGAGAGGCAAAGGGTTGCGGGTTCGATTCCCGCCGCGGGACAAATGTTTGTATGATCTGCAAGTATTTGTCTCGGGTCTGGGTGTTCATATGTATAATATGTATGTATTTACAAAAAAAATGTATATACATATGTAATATATCACTCATGTGGTACCCATAACTTAAGCTCTGCTTATTTTGGGGCCAGATGATGCTATGTGAAGTGTCCTGTATTATTATTATTATTATAATAATGTCAGTTTTGCCAATGTCAAGTGTTGAATATTGTTTACAGTATGTCGGATGTCGGATTATATTTGGTCGTCTTGCGAAGAAAACATTACGCTTATTTTGTGTTTTTTCGAGTTATTTCCGGTTTTATGTGATTTTAATTAAATAGAGCTGGTGTTACTGACTCGGGTGTGAGTAATTTTAAATTATTTTTTCAATACCTTTCGTTAATGACAATATTTTTGATCTTTTGACAAGTTGACATTAACAAAAGAAGGAGTGATTTCGTGAAAAAAAAAGATGATTTTGTAACAGGAAACCGAAGAAACGTGCGCTATTTCATTTCATTGAATCATCTAAATCTATATATAACGTTACGATGTAATTCTGATTGCAAGTCTTACATTAATTGCAATATTGTCTTCTCGCTTTATTTGTGCCTCTAGAAAATACAAATAGAATATTTACTGGACGAAATTTAACGAACTATTATGTATTGAATAAACCAGCTATCCATCTCGTTCTGTAACAATACTGAGATTTCGTTTTGTGGTATTTATGTGTTCTGCAACACGCCTGTGGTGCACAGCGCATTAAAACAGTGGGTCCGCTGTATTCCGACATTAATTACGTAATTAAGTGAGCGATTTAAAATCGATTGTTCAATTCGTTTGTGGTGCTGGTTCGAATATCGATTATTGGCAGACATTAATCTTTGGTTGTGTTGCAAAGGCAGCTATTAATTTACTTTGTATGTAAAATCTATGTTTGTAGTGTTTTTCTATTTGTACATTGCCGTAATAACACACTCCCTTCGTACTAGCTTTCATCGACAATTAACATTATAAGACCCGTATGACCTGCGGTAGGTCTACATTCTCCTTCAAAAAACCTATTATGTCTATCCAAGCTGGAACTAGATAAAGGCTTGTGTACACGAAAGTATTAACCGCGAAATGTACTATCTGAGTAAAAGCTGATAGACCATTTAAAATGTAAACTAATACACGACTAAACTAGTTCCAGGAAAGTCACATTTCAAAAAAGGTTTAACTATTTTTGAAAAGTATTCATTTAATTATCGGCTAGAATTAGGTTTCCCATATACTTTGTTCAGTTTATTCTTCAGCTATGTTTGACTATTATATGTATTCAAGTTCAAGAATCATAAATAGCGCTTAAAGGTTGGAAATTTTTTTTTGCTTTAGGCTATTTCTAATTACAAGTGGTCGTCCATTGGTCGGAATTCGACCAAAAATGATTAAATTTTATGTATTTTTCATGCATAATTAAAAAATTTGCATTCTGCACTCCTCTATATAAACTCTAAGTGTGCGAAATTTCACTCTCCTCCGTTCGCGAAATTTACGTAAAAAGGGGTACAAAGTTTTTGCTTTACGTATAGATTTCGGAGTCCGATTTAGGACAGCAATAGTCGTCTAGTGGTCGTAAGGGGGGATTGGAATTTCTAATACTAAGGTCATGGGTTTGAATTCGGTCGAGGACCAATTGATTTTTCTGTACGAAAAATGTATGTGCGCTAAATACTCTCAAACGGTGAAAACATCGTAAGGAAACCGGCATGTCTACCTAATAAGTTCGAAGATAATGTGCTCATTGCACGAAAGGAGCCTTTGGTACAAACTTTAATCTTTTCACCACACTGGTTTGAAATAATTAGTAACACGATAAAAATATGATGATTTTGGAGTATTTACTGTTAATGAAAACAGGTATTTTAGTTGGTAAGCAGTAGCCTAAGGAGTGCATAAAGCATGAATGGTGTAACACGAGAGTTGGCAGACAATACTGCCTCCCTTATTGCACTGGTCTTAAATTGTGGTCTGAATGCGAGTGCCTTTGACGTTAAATTATTGTCTCCATGGAACGTTACACCGTCTGGAACACGTGTGCGATAGGCTTATGGCCGTGCTTATAGGCTGGCTGGGTTTAATGGAGGTTGCAGTTGGTTTACTGTTAATACCTAGGAATTCACTACGAATTGGGTGATAATAAAAATTCAACTAGTCTGCAATCTTTAGCATTTTACTTGAAATTGACTAAGCTAAAAGATTCCATATGATCTAAAGTTTGAATAAATCCCTACTAATATTATAAATGCGAAAGTAACTCTGTCTGTCTGTCTGTCACGTTTTAACGCTTAAACCGCTGAGTCGATTTTGATGAATTTTGGTATAGAGATACATGGGACCTTGGAGAAGGACATAGGCTACTTTTTAGGTTTTTTAGGCAGCTAGTATGACATAAATTAAAATAGATTTCGATCATTATTTGACGCAAGAGATAAACAAAAACAATTTAAGATGATTAGTTATAAAAAGATTAAAGATACAATGGCCTCAATTCTGTTGGCACCAACCTAATTAATTTCATTTGACAGTTCTAAAATTGGGTTTTAGAACTGTCAAATGAAAACTTGGTATTCTGTTGCTACCAACTTATCCTAATTTAATTTTGTCTAACTTAATTAAGCAATCCTAATTTAGTTAGATGGTACCAACCGAATAGGCTTTACAAATGCTATTACAAACTAGATGTATTTGAGACAATTCCTAATTTTAGAAATGAACTAACCGAATTGCCACCAAAACCATTGCTTTTTAGAAAAATATTGGATAAAAATATAAATCGCTCATTGTACGAAATTCAATAGTTAATTCATATCTAATTTCAGATCAAAGATCAACAGTGAAATCTATGCCACATAATGTCTACCATAATGTTTTCATATCGGTAAAATTTGTGTTATAATGAGCATCATACACCACGAGAGCAAGTGGTACCTGCCTATTTGTAGTCATTATTATTACCCGAAATTCACATTACTAATAAGCAATTTGAAATCGTTCCAACCAAGCAATAAAGTCTATTTTGTTTTGTATGCTTGTCAATTTATGGTAAATGGTAAATTTGTTTCACAAAAACTAATATGATCACGGATCATCCAAACATTTGCATGCTATTTCGGCAATCATTATTATTTAAATTGTGAAATGTTAGTAAAGCACTTTCTATTTTTATTTATCTTACACATATAATCCCTACTAATATTATAAATTCGAAAGAAACTCTGTCTGTCTGTCTGTCACGTTTTCACGCCTAAGCCGATTTTAATGAATTTTTGTATAGAGATACATGGGACCTTGAAGAAGGACATAGGCTGCTTTTTAGGTAGGTACCACGCGTGCAAAGCCGCGGGTAGAAGCTAGTT
Source organism: Lampropteryx suffumata (assembly GCA_948098915.1). NCBI lineage: Eukaryota > Metazoa > Arthropoda > Insecta > Lepidoptera > Geometridae > Lampropteryx > Lampropteryx suffumata. The sequence goes on along the minus strand of OX402557.1, from coordinate 12,280,782 downwards.
TTATATAATTCAAAATACATTTATATCAGTACAATTTTAATATATTTTTTTATATTTTGCAGCTGTGTTAAGACATCTGCAGGTACTTCTTCTTACGGTGTCCCTAGTTATTTATAACGAGTGGGGTGAAGGAATTAAAGTGTGCCTTAAAGGTTTTCGTGCACTTCGAATGTCTTCGAATTTATTAGGCACTGCTGCGACATGCTGGTTTTCTTAGTGTGTTTTTCTTTACCTACCGTTTAAGAGTACGGGTATTAGCGCATGTTCATATATAGATCAGAAAAAATATTATTTACGAGTGGATTCAAACCCTCGACTTAGATCACTAGAGCGCTTCTATAATTAGCTTCCTGAAAATGCAACTAAACTACCTATTAAGAAATATACATACATAAAGGGTAGTCTTTTGAAGAAAGCGTATTATACTATAAATTACTATATTATTGATAAGAATGCATTGACTCATGTCTCTCTGCCTTTAGACAGTTAACCAACACACTTGAAATGTATAAAGTATTTTTTATTCGTTTTTTGTAGTTATGGTAGTAATGGGATGAATCATGAAAAAAAACGCTAGGACCAGGACGAGTTTCTTGCCAGTTCTTCTTAGGTTAGGATGAATTGACACCTAAATTCACCTAGTATGTAAAACGTTTCAAAGTGATCCATGTGATCTATTGAATATAGTATCTTTTGACTTTGAATTTGAGACAACCAATGCTCTCTCTGAAATATCTCTGAAAAGCACCTCAACCGATAGCAAATTGGTTTGGAAAATCATAAAGAACATGATGTCAGAGTAAAAGCAACGAGCTGCTTCTGCACACGCATCTTCTGAATTCCACAGCCAATTGCCACATGTGCCTTTGAAACCAAAGTTACAAAAGCGAATATTAATTGAACAGACACTGTCAACTGCAATAAAGCTAATTGGACAATTAGGACTAGTCAACTACGTAATAGATGATGCCCACGCCAAGAAATGCGGTCAAGTGTGAATATGTGAGCAATTGAAGTGGTAATTGAAACTAGGATATCCTTCGCAAATGATCTATCCTATTTTTGAGTAAAGTTTAATTACCGGGTGAATAGACAAAATAATTTAAATTGTTGTAGAAGTTATCCGGTATGTATACCTTCTAATTTGTTCCCGACGTTTCGAGACGTATGCGTCGAGTTTCATCATATCAGTCCGTGGGTATCCACGTACTGACAGTATTGTCAGTATGGTCTGTCGTTATGTGAACGTGGACATGTCTGCTCAATTTGTAGTAGCTCTGCCTTCTGCTCTGTAGGTTGAGGATGCGATTTCCTACCAGGACAAAAAATTGTGTAAAGCACATAAGCGTTTGTTCTGTGTCTGGGTGTTCTATAGACCCATTGTTATTTGGCGAGACAAATGTTTGTATGATCTGCAAGTATTTGTCTCGGGGCTGGGTGTTTTTATGTATGTAAATAAATAAAAAATATATATAAGTAGAATATCAGTCATGTGGTATCCATAACACAAGCTCTGCTTACTTTGGGGCCAGGTGATGCTGTGTGAAATGTCCATCATTATTTATTTATAAATATTTAAGTACAAGTACAAGTACAAGTACAAGTACATATCTCAAGTGTGTATTTAAAAATATATAAGTTTACAATTTACATCTGGTTACAAGCTATGCTTAGTTTGGAGGTAGATAGAATTAAATGCATTGTCTGCAAATTTTTATTTATTTATCTCCAAATCTGAAGACAAATTGAGGGTAGGTTAAAAAAACTGCTCATACTACTCGGCGGCTACTTCTTTAGCATCCAGACCGCTTGTGACCACCTTTTAATTTAAATACATAAATGTACGTTAACTATTAAAACAAAAGACGAAACAACTATATCTGAAGTCGGCAACGTGCGATAGTTACCTTGTATCTACTATTGCTAGCGCTTTTAAGTTACGGTCGTAAGCTTCTTTGCCAGCTCGGTTGTATAAAAAGTATGTATTCTTTCTGAACATACCCATACGCGAACATAGCCATTTTATAGACCTGAAAATATCCATAGTAACTTGTAAATTCTAAACTAAATACCAATGCGTTTCAGCCCACACGTTTCTATTGAAGGGGCAGATTGTCCCAACATGGTATCTACAAGATACGAGCTTTAACACGCAGGCTTGGTGTCAGATGTTTTCAATGGTATGTAATTGTTCGAGCTGCATCCAATGTTTTCCATTGCAGTACACAAGAATTTGAATTGGTCCCTTTCATATATTTAACAAAATTGAGTATTTTCAACAATATTTTTACCTATAATCATTAAATTATAGACTGTTCAGTTGTACAGACTATATTGACAAAACTTCTAATTACAACTGCGTCAGTTTTAATGCAACTTCTAGAACAAAATAACCAGCAGTTTGATCATTGTGTGAAGAGTTACACCTGTTTTATACTGCTATATGTAGCACACCTTAATCATTGTTTTTTTAATGTTTTGTATTTTACTTGGTGGTTGTTTCCGATTACTAGCGTCTAATTGCTATTGTTTCTTTGTAGTTGGGCAAAAGATGACAAAAGAAAAAAAAAGAAGTAAAGGCCGACAAACAAGACGCTGGGAAGATGACCTAAAAAAACTAGCCAGCCCAGAATAGACTAGATTAGCAAAGGACAGAGAAAGTTGGAAGACTTTAGGGGAGGCTTTTGTCGAAGGACAAGCTGTTCTTCAACCGATCGTCAGTGTAACATTTTAGTTAGTAACATTATTACAAACAGTAATAAAGGCTTGTATTATTATTATATTTATGTAGCACACCCTAAGCCTAGCACGCACTAGCGGATTAATCTCCGCGATGTAAACCACGCTATCTAAGTATATTCTGAAGTATTTATTTATTCGGAAAAGCAAACAGAACATAGAAATAATACATAATCCAGAAAAGTTTCAACTCGCTTAAAAATGCTAAGATAAAGAGACATTCTGAAAAGGAAATAGGTTTTAAAAAAATAAAATAAACATAAGACTAGTTAATTAAAGATTGCAGTTCACTAATGGTGTGTTAAAATTTGGAAAGGGACAGGTCAAAAATATCTAAGTATATCTTTTCAGTCGATTTTCCCGTTCCTTGTTACTTCTGATTTCATGGTAAACAGAATAGCGCGAAAGAATTCACAAATTTAGAAATAAAGCTCGAAAATTGTTTCGACATATTATAGACATATAAGGGCCGCTTGCGTTAGGATCCTTAAACAGGTTTACCGACCCCATAAATACATTAATGCAACTAAACACAATTAGCATCTTGCACAACAAAAATTAAGCCCTTAAACATAGTTACGGAACTGTCAGAATTAAACGCCCAAAAATGGGCATTTAGCGAAACTTAAGTGTGTTTAGCGCCATTTTTATTGACCATCTGTTGTTGTATTCAGTCATAGTAGGTATTGTATAGGTTATTTTTATTGTGAGAAAGTGTTTTGTTTAGTTTATGCATTTCTGCGTGGTTTTTATATTAAGTATAATGGATTTATGGGACTTCTCAGACGATGATGAAGAGATTATTGAGTATATAAGCCGACCCATTACAGCAAGATAATTTTCTCCAAGAACTACATTATTTGACTCTCTTGATAAAAAGAATTTGTTCAGTTTCTTGTTTTCAATCATTTTTGTGTAACTTTCCATAGCCCAAAGTAATAAGGTTTTATCTACTTTTGTGAAGTTAAGGGCTCTTGTTCTGGCACTCTTTTTTTTTGTCCGGCAATTCTTTTGCAATGTAAATTTTACAAAACCATGAAAAAACAAACAAACCACCCCAAAACAAAAATCAATCCAATAATTCGATAATGCCCTTCGCGGTAAAATACTAAACAAAAATCACACGTGACTGCCAAATTCCGAAAGGCAATGACAGTTTTGACGCAAAAGACCGATCCCGATTGATGAAAATTTGACCGAAGTTTGACGTAATAAACGTGAAATGGAACGGATGAAACTGTGTTACGCTAAATGTTTAGTTAAATGGCACTGGAATCCATCTTGTGCAAGACAATCATAATCACGTTTAGGCTAATTGTGTTTAACCCGGTAAACGTGTTTAACTAAATAAAATTTAAGCAGTTCCTTACGCAAGCCGCCCATAGTCATAGACATATTGATGTCTAGCACAGCTATAAAACGAATAAATTGAACGTGGCAGTAACATTATGTATAAGAAGAAATTAAGCAAGTCCATGCATACGACACGGACATTAACTTGTACAGCGGGACGGCAAATTTTATGCCGTTTATCTGATCATTTGTTTAAAGCTTAAACGTCAAAAGCTTGACGATCGGCACACAAAACCAATTTGGCTGTGAGCACGTCTGACAACTTCTACGCCTCAATTTGCCCTTACCATAACACACGTAAATATCACCTTCCCGTAAGGATATCTCAACAAATCATCTGTAATTTTGCTTTTTTGTTCGCACGAGTAAGGGAACAGATTTGATCGCGGTTTAGAACTCACGAGCATGTAAGTACTTTACAAGGGAAAATTGCTTATTTGAAATGATCGGGTAGTATGTATCCTGTTTAGAACGATGCATTTTGATAGTAGGTACCTACTTACATATTTCGTGGTTACTACGAAAATGGAAGGATTGAAATAACTACAAAAGTTATCTATATCCACATACATACATTTACATACAAATAAATAAAATTGAAGTGTATGTTTGATATGCTGTAAATATAAGCTTTTATTAAATGCATATACGGTACTTACGAGTATAAAATAAAAAAATAAAATTATTGTCTATGTGTCTGTCTATCTGTTTGTTCCGTCCGGCTAATCTCCGAAACGGCTGATAGATCTTTCACTGACAGATAGCTGATGTTATAAGGAGTAACTTACCAGACCACTTTAAAAAACATTTTTTTTCTGAACTAAATCCGAGTCATATAATAATAATAATAATACCGGACCTTTCACACAGCATCAGCATGGGTACCACATGACTGATATATTACTTATATACTTTTTTTTTTATACATACATATTATACATAGATACACCCAAAATAGGAAAGTATAAATATATAACCCATACTTCTTAGTGTCACCAATTATTTCGAACTAGTGTGGTGAAAGTGCGCCTCAAAGGCTCCTTTCTTGCACTAATATTACTTACTAATATTATAAATTGAAAGAGTGTCTATATATTATGCGGGACAAATGTTTGTATGATCTGCAAGTATTTGTCTCGAGTCTGGGTGTTTCTATGTATAATATGTACGCATTTACAATTTAGAAAAAAGTATATAATTAGTATATCAGTCATGTCAGGTACCCATAATACAAGCTTGCTTACTTTGGGGCCAGATGATGCTGTGTGAAATTTCCGGGATTATTATTATTATTATCTGTCTGTTTATTACATTATGACGGTTAAACAGCACAAAAGATTTTGTTGAAATTTGGTAAGAAGGCAGATTATATCATGTGGTTGGACTCTGGACACTTTTTATGTAGGTACTTACCACGCGTGCGAAGCCGCGGGAAGCAGCTAGTTATTGCTGAAAAAACAACTATTAACGTGTATTTAACGTTACAAAACGTACAATCTTAAGTTAATACCAAGTAGTAAAACAGCCTATTAGCAGAGCAGTCAAACCTTTCTGCCTTAGTTTTTCGTGATAGCTTCGTCACCGGAAATTAAACGTTGAAGGCTAACATAACGGAAACATTCCAAATTAAAAATGTTGCTATTTTTATCTCGGTGTTTCTTGACGAATTTTACCTTTTGCTATCTTCAAATCGGCTGAGTAAGTTACTCACAATATATGGCTTTTATTTATTCGTTCGGACTCATACCATATTTCTTATGACTCAAGTCATTAAAATGTTGAATTTCTAATTATATGATATATTCAATTACTTTATTTTCATTAATCCACTATTCATTTTATATATTACTAGCTTTTGTATGAGGCTTTGCACGCGTGGTACTCATATAAAAAGTAGTCTTTAAGGTATGTTGTTTATATAAATAACTTATTCTTTTTATAGTAATTTTAAACTAGTGTTGTGAAAGGATCTGAGCCTCAGAGGCTCCTTTCATGCACTTGGCACATATCTTCGAATTTTTTAGGATCTCCCGGTTTCCTCACGATGTTTTTATTCACCGTTTGAGAGCACTAAATGTTATTCTAATCAGTTCAGCCATTAATCTGCGTTTGAGTAACTAAGGACAATCCAAATATTCTCAATTTTATTATATTAGGATTATGCAGAGCTTGTACTTTTTTACTAGGATGGCCTATTCAGCTCCATGAGATCTTACTATGATAATCAACTTTGCGCTAAAGCTTTCAAGGTGCCGCTAATACCTTTGGTAAATATTGCACACACTCAGGAAGCTCCTGATGCCTTCGGCTTTTAACTTTACAAAACGAAAAACAAACTTTACCTGTGTTAAAACAAGTAATTGCTCCTTTCACAGTAACGCACAATAAACCAAGCACGGTACACTGCACACAATAAATTCCTGTTTTGCGTCTTTGATTAGCTGTTTCTCGGGTTACCGGTGACCCTGCGCTGAGTGTGTACTATGGCAATAGAGAACAGCTTAATTAGTATATTTTCTTTTCTAATAATGGGCAAATTTTCTTTTTAATATATAATAATAGCATACTAGATGACCTGGTGAACTTCGTTCCACCTAAAAACCATCACGTGCGCTTCAAAGCGCACAAAACAAAACAATATATTGAAATCAGTTAAGGTTTTTGCGAGACTAACACGGCACGGCAATCAATTTTATTTAAGCAAGATATATATAGGAAAAGATAAAATGAATATATATTTTATTATTTATTTTAACAAAATACAATGAAGATACAATAGGTTCGATTGATAGTATTTTAGCTGCTGCTGGGAAAACATAAAACGTCGATATAAAGTAATCTAGCTTTCCTCATTCATCTGTGACACAAGCGACCCTGCATGCAATTCAGCAGATTACCAAACAGTCTCTACGCCTTTATTTGCGTTGGCTCGTGTACTTTACATAATGGCAAGACCACCCTACTGATGTTGTTTTGTTCATGATTTCGTTGCCTTTTTTAAAATAGCTCTGGTACATAATAAAAAAAAATTAGGTAAAGTTTTACCAAAGGGAAACTAAAAAGTTCGAGGACATGTGCCCATTCCACGATAGAAGCTTCGAGGTCGAGTTGTACATTAATCCATTCACCACACTCGAAAGAACTAGTTACAAGATTAAAAGAAATAGAAGCATAGAGAAAAGGGATATATTATTATCTGGAAGTAGCTTTGGACACAAAGTTTGAGTAGGTATGTATCTAAGGATTGACATCCAATAGTAAATTTATTATTTCAAAGTGATTGAACAAAGTAAGCATAACCACCCTACTGAACTCAATAAAGGAGTTTATATTTTGAATATAGTCAAAAGTTTACTAATTGTATAAAACAATTCATCAAACATGTGTATTACACAATGGAACGAATACATACAAATTAGTCTCACTGTTAGAATCACCGATGGCTGACTATAACAAATGATCTCAAAATATTCGGATTCGACACCGCCTTTGTAATCACTATTATCAATTTGGCAAGGCTTAATTTGGTCATTATTTTAATCAAACCCTCTGAAGAAAGCTTCTTTACGTTTCTTTTTATAGTCCATAAAGTAATGACTTAAATTTAGGTCTCGCAATCGAAATTATTCGATTACAGCCATAGCTTTTGCTTTTAGTTTTTTGTTGGAATTGAATTAGACGACTAATTGGAATTTTATATTAAAGGAAAAAGTTTACCGAAGGTCACAGAATCACAATTTATTAAACATTTTTTTGGCTTTGCTTCTAAGAGTTTCAAAAATGTATAAAATTATACCGCTTATTGACAAAATCTCCTGAATTGTGTGCTATAATATATATAATTAACCATATCTAATGATTTTCCGCTTAATTTTCGTATAAACAAGGCATCTGGAATGACTGATGACTGATTACAGACTGCTCAACGTCCTCAACTATATGTCGAATTTTTATAAAGTCCAAATCCGCCATTAGCATCTATCCGTCAATGTTCGTATAAAAAAAGGTCCGTTTTTTACAATATAATATAAATACGTTTTAAAAACTAAAAAGAAAACCGACGTCATTGAATGAAATTTGAGCCCATAATACATTTTTGTGTGAAAGTGGAAAGTAGATGTATTTTGTTATTTTGTTTATCATGGGTAGGCCAAATAAATGCACTGCTCCAATGAGACAGCGAGTTATCGGATTAAACAAAAATATCATCGATGTACACAATTTTCTAGATTTTTGTAGATATTTCAGCTCAACCGATTTCGATAAAACTTAAATGGGATCACCTGGGAAGATACCCATTCAAACAAAAAAATAATTTTCCATATCGGCTCAGACGTTTTCGAGTAATCGGTGAACATACATAAAAAAAAAAGATTTCAACGAATTCAGAACCTCCTCCTTTTTGATAAAGTCGGTTAAAAATGACATAATTATTAGTAATCTATCAGACCTATGAATTTGTAAGACATTAATACAGTTCGTTTACTCCAAAGAACTGTATTTAGCATCATCATAACAACAGCATTATAATAGTACCTACCATAATTTTACCTGGTAGTAGGACTCTACAGTAAGAGTTCGTCTTTGTGGGTACTACTACAGTGGCAGGTATTCTACATCTAAGCAGTAGTGTGCAAACATTTCTGTGTTTATGTTTGAAAGGCTCTGGAGCAAGTGGAATTAGCCAAACAAACAACGTGCGTGTAAGTGTAAACCTCCTTATATTGCAAATGACATGTGGGTCGTATGCTTTTTACCTAGCTCAGTTGTATACAATTTAAAAATAAATAATAAATCGCGTCTTTATGTCAAAATAGTACGATGCTGCTTCGGTAGACACTGGCCTTGATTCTGTAGTTTCGCCAGACTAGCTAAAATTATCTAAAATACCGTTCGTATTTTAGGTCTTATTTTGCTTCCGTCAAAGTTTAAATTAGATTAACAATTTTAAGTGACAGTTCTAAAATAGGTTAATATTTACATTTCAATCCTTTATTGAGTTGATTTTCCTAGAATTTTCCGCAGTTTTAATCAACACCTCAAAAATAATCAACATGACTAAAAACACGTCAGTTTAGTAAATTATAGAAGATTAATTTAAACAAGTTATTCTAATTTGGACGTTGGTGCAAAAAATATAAGATCGTTCGTGTTTAATTAAATGTACACAAATTTTTTGAAATTTGTGCCATTGTTGTACTACCCGTACATTAAAAAAAACAACAATAATTTCATTCGCCATCGTTTAAAGAACCTATACTATTGAAACGATTGAAACCGACGAAAAAACCTTCCAACTGATAATGCGTGTCTGACCGACACTAGATGACATTGCCGAACTGTGATTAATTGTCGCTCCGATTGAAACGGAACCCCCACTGGCAATGGAATAGAATATTTAGAATCGAATAGGACCTTTTTAAGCGGGCGCCAACGGAAATACCTACTTGTTAAACAGTTAGCTTGCGTAATTTCAATCAGTATTTTAATGGGTACGACTGGTTATAGATCGAATATTTTAATTATTGGTGCAGGTAGACTGAACTCTCTTGGAACGTGTTTGATAATGCTCTTGAAATTTCACTTGATTTTTCTATAGATCATTTTGATCATTATGTTTACCGTGTTTACCGAATTTACCATGGATGATACTGTCCGTGGTACCATCGATGGTACGTACATCGAAATACAACAGTTAACAACACAATATTTGCCATGGTACTATTGATGTAAAAGAACTAAGGCAAAAATCAAATACCACAGTAAGAACAATGGTTAATTCGTGTGATACCACGGTACAGGAACTTACTTATTGAATAATTATTAAATGAAATATTTACTACGAGTATTTTTTTTAGCGTCTTTGTTTTTTCTCAAAAGCTGATATCACAATATTTCTGCAAAAACGAGGCCTTAAACTCTTCGAATTGTTCAAAAAGACTCCCTGCTAACATTATCCTGTAAATAGCTGCAGAAATACTGACACTTCATTGCACTTAAATGTCAGATGGTATTGCATTCAACTTTACATTCGTTTAAATGTATTTTTAAAACTAAAACGACATACTATCCTTGTTAAGTGTGAACACAGCGGGATGTCACATAAACATGACAGAAATTCGCGCGTACACAAATGTTATTGAAATATACATATTCATTTTAAAGCATCGGCAAGATATGTTTTTTAAGTAGGTAATAAAAAGAGACCGAACATAATGACAAAAAATAGCACTCATTCAAAATTTAAAGCTCTATAATATTATGACTTGAAATGCTTCTGTTATTTCATTATCAAATGAAGATAGTTTAATGGAATACAATGCTCAAACTAACTGTGCTGAAAGCCGAAGTGCTTAATAAAAATAACTTTGGACAATCTCTAACCAACCTTTTTTGATATCCTTAAAATCTGAAGGAGTTCCATTATCATGATGTAATTGTATAGATTTGTTTTTTTGTTAATTGGTTTATAGAGAGAACTACTAAAACTTATAACAAAAAACGATTACCGAGAGATAGTTTGGCTATCTTTCAGTGCTAATGATACCGTGGTATCTAGTATAATCAAGTTAGAGTACCTTAGTAACTAAGTTCTTATATATTTACTTTGAATTCATACAACCAACCTTATTTTCACCAATTCATTTCAGCTTCTTTTGAAACCGCTCCATTATTGTTTATGATACACTTGAGTATAAATTAGTTCACTTAACCGCCGCTCTTTAGGGGTCCGAGAACAGGTTCAATCGTTTAATTTGTTTCATTTTTTTCTTTTTTATTGTCTGGAATGAGTTTGTGAGTCCTTGAATCAACGAGGTGTAACTAAATGGTAGAATTTGTAACGAATTGATGTCCGCCCGGTCGGTCGTGATCTGTGATGGTGAGTGGTTTAAGTCTTGGTTTCTAAAGAGGTCCAAGATTCACAAATTTTGAAACACAGTATCAACATTTTGGTTCCGCAAACCAAATTTCATCATTTTAGATTTTTTTTACTTTTACATAAACTGTACTATTACTAATCTTATATGAATATATGTATTGTTTATTTCTGTAACATTTTGATAAACACGGGTTTTACTCACGCAGTATTTTGTCGATGGAGGCACCGACACTGTTTCGATTCATCTAGAGAATCTTCATCAAGGTGAGTTTGACGAGCAGACCGCGGATCAAACTCACACTGATGAAGTTCCATCCAGATTGATCTATCTGCTTAAGTTTGCATTACCAATCCCTATCAAGCTACATATAAAGAAAATGTTGACTCCTTGACTATATATCTTACTTTAACGTCTGCGTATTTGTACGGACGTTTTATAATGTTGAAGTTTTTTATAAAACCAGGGTTTTAGTGGTTACACCTGCTCTGGTTATCGCCTAATCTCTAATTAAGTAATTGTTCGTAGAGTTTATGTTTTTTGGCCCGTATAAACTTGTAGTGCTCACGAGTGTAGATAAAGCTATTTCCTATCATACTTGCACAATATTTTTTATTAATTTTGGTTCTTCCATTGAGGATACATTAATGTAAATACATTACATTCACATTATTAAAATGTCACAGGTTTAAACCTGATTCTTGTAGTTTAATAATACATCTTCATTATTTATTTAATTATTTATTTATTTATTTATTTATTTATTTACACAATAATATCATAGCATTACAGTAGGTATTCCAAGGCGCTATGAAATAACAAATATTACCATTCGCTGTTTAACTTTGCCTTGCTTGTCGTAAGCCTATCATTGCTTATGCCACTTGTCATGAATATAATAGTCTAATTCAGGAAACATGTAAGTGTTTCCTTCCTAATCGTTTATTTTTGCCATATTTATGATTCACAAGTCCAGTTCCCATATTTCACTGCGTGTGAATCTCACATCATAAATACGAAAGTTTTAGCGGGCTTAAAAGCTCTACTGTCTACTCGCTAAGCTTTACTCTACCTACGTGTAAAAATTGACATACCAAAATTAAGGGCGTGAAACATCATTATGACACCTTAATTTTACGAACTCGGGACTATAAATGAAAGGTCATGGCTTCCAATCAAAATACCTTACAACATTCGGTCATTGAGAACCGTTAGCTCATGCTGAGTGTGGAATGAGGCATAAGGGCACGCAACATTGTTAGACAAAGATTACTCGTTGCATAGCAAAATAGGCAAATCTAACAACATGAATATTAGAAAATAGGGAAAATTTTATTCTGAGTTAGGAAAACTGTTCCTAACCCATAACTAATTAACTATGAGATACATACCTGTGAGTAAAATAAGAATTTTACCCAGAGCCTTAATGCAAGGATACAGGGTAAGATATAACATTTTTGTTCAAAAATCTGAATCTGTATTATTCGAAAACTAAATTTTCATAATCAAAGACGAAATTTTCAAAAGCACCAGCTTTTGGAGGCACTTTTTAAAAAGTACGTTCACATAACCAGAATATTTATTACCACTTTTATTTTAATTACAACAAGCCGCTTTCAAACAAGCGCTGACCGTATTTTCTAAGTTATCAAATACAACCTTATTGATGTATGGGCTACCGTCGACGTATGATTTATAATGGCTTCCGTCTAGGACATCGTTCTATGCGATGATTTTCAATCACATCAGACGGTTCGTTAGCGCGGGATATATCTGATTGAAGGTGAAACAGAAAAGATTTTATGGATGTGGTATATTTGAATCGTAAAAGTGAGAATGACCAGTGGCCAGATCCCTAACCAATTCCATGCCATCTAATAACAAAACAAAAAAATAGTATGCAGCTTTAAAATTTTTTTGGGGTTTATATATAAGTCTCTCAAAATCTAGTAAAGCCTTACTAGTCTTGATAATTCTCCATGTAATTTAATAATATATTTTATATCATTTCGAGTTTCTATAACAGCGGTTTAGCCTGTAGGACGAGATGGGGACACTGACCTCTATCAAATATATTTAACAAATAATATCTGTATTCAGACAGACAGACAGACAGACGGACATACGGACGTTGCGAAATTATAAGGGTTCCTTGTGGACTTCGGAAACCTAAATATGAATTGTAAATACCTTCTCCATTTCCAACAACAATCATAACTCACAATCAAAACTATATTTTACCGTTGGCAACATCAACAAGTGATACAACACATGTAAAATAAATTGAGATGAACGTACACGCGGTTGGCAGCACGATCTATCAGTAATTCACTATGCATTATCAATCAACCATGCTATGATTGATGAAATATTTTCATCGGTAGCCGGATAACTTGTCTCCTCTGTGTTTAATTAAGATTTCGACGAATCTTGAGAGCTGTAGCTCGAATATCTTCTGTACCACACAGATCTTCAGGGTAACAAGAACCAACTTTGTATTCAGATCCAAAAAGGTTTTCATGACTCAAAAAGTTCCATCAATGTTCATGTTGTCTAAACAATCGATGTTCCTGAATTATTTGGAAATAGTAAGTCCTCTTAAAGTAGACTTACACAGCCATACTCGAACATTGAAAACAATAGGTAGAATTTCTCACTAAGTACTTAGATAAAAACGGAATATAAATACCTTACTTCTTCGTACAAGTCAGTGGCCAACATTTTTAATAGATAATGTATTGTAAAATTAAAGTTGCGTCGTCCATTTTATTTCAAAGCCTGTTTTTCAACAGAGATACGGAGTTTTATGAAGGTGCTTGTCGAGAACCGATGTAAGATTAGACGCGAATTAGAGAAATTAAAGAATTTTATTTTGATATGTATCTATGTCATAAATTCTTTGGTTGCAGTTTATGTATATATTCATGTGGTGGCTATAACGCTGCTTGATATTGTAGCGAGTTAAAAGATGTTGTTCATTATTTTTTTTTGAATATTTTTTCGATTGAACGTCATTAGTAAGATAGGCTTCGTGTTATTTTAAACAGCAGTAGCGAGGAAAATATTTGATATTGGCATGCGATAGGTACTGATCAATATCTCGACAGTAACATCGTGTTAGTAAACCTTTTGGATAGAATATGTTCGATAAGAGAAAGTTTTGATGGTAATTTCATGAAGTAACATTACACATCTCAATTAGTCCTGTTTTTTCTCGTGGTATTGCATGTGTTATTTACAAAACTTAGCGAAATTTAAATCAATAAATTGTGACTGCATAGCACAAGTATGGACAGTTGAATTATAAATGTATTATGTTGCAATGAGATTTGAACGACGAGGAATCCTGAGAAAGTTCTAGACGGCCATTCCGCGATGACGTTTAGAATGGACAAATGACAATCGACTATCACTATCACCAAACAATCTGGGGAAATTATCAACAAGACAGATGGCATTATATCAAGAAAAGAAGAAGAAGAGTTTGTGATGCCTTTTATGTCAATAACATAATATTTATGATGCACGACCAAATAAAAATTAGCTTAATATTAGCCCTAAAACTAGTTTTTTAATTAAGAAATAAATATCAATATTAGTGGACAATGCACACAATACCATCTAGCCCCAAACCTAGCATAGCTTATACTAGATGACTGATGACTGATATGCACTAAATTCGATCTCGATCATTATAATACTGTGAAATTTTACTTACAGTGATTTGTAAAAATGTTTCAATCACTATCAGAAGCTTCTATCACTTTCTTCGTCTTCAAACAAAAAGAACATACCAAGACCATCAAACAAGTAACAAGGCACTCGTTTCCAACTGGAAAATAAAAAGTTCAAGTCGATTTTAGCCATCCGAGAGTTCTTTTCACGGTCAGACTATCCGTCTTCACAATAGATTCGATTCGGTTTGATCTGAAGTGCCTATTGTGTCCAATATTGACTACTCACTATATTTGTACTTTAGTTCTTACGTAGTTCCTGTGGAATTTTAGTAATTTGTTTGTGACGATTGATGTTTTATTAATTACTTTTGAAAATGTCCATGTTATTTTCATGGGTAATGTAAATAAACTTAATGTGTACTTCTAACTTAAGTAGGTATTATATAAGGTACCTTTAAGTAGTTACTATATTTACTACTATTTTATTATAATACCTTCGTGTATAGGTATAACTAATATGTTATTGATACCTACAATAGTTATATTAACACATTAAGAGTCTATAACCACTGAATTGAAACGTAAACTTCAACCATTCCAATACGATAGGCTCTTAAGCCGTCTTTGTTCAACCTCAATCAGTAACTAGAAATCCTTAAAGTTACTCAGCAAACGTAATAACGCTCAAATAGTGTCTTCCTCAGCAAATAGAGAGTTCTGTAATTACTGACAACTGGTAGGTACTTACAGTTGAGCAAACATAACTGCTATTGAGCGCGCGGTCACATCAACATTGTACCGACATGCGAACCAGTGTCTTATCTCATCTACAATAGGGAAAAAACTGAAGAACTTGTAACATAGTCCTTTTTTACGATAAAGATTACAATTTGTCTAGCATTTTGTCTTAATGCTGGTCAAAGGCCTCACCTTGATCTCTACTACTTTCGGTGTTAAGCCAATTTGACCCAGACGGTCAAAGGTGTCGAGATCATTCGCTATCTCTTTTTGGGTCTGCCACGGTGCAGTGGTGATTTTGGCGCACGGCTCATCCGATATGCCCAGCCCAACACCACTTAAGCTTCGCACTGTTTTGAGCTACATCAGCAAATTGGGTTCTGTAATATGTAACTTTAACATCGAAAGTGCTGCGTTTTATCGCCTCCTGACAATATCGAGTTCACATCAGGATGTTTATAAGGAACCAGTCAATAACCAGTTAATAACCCAAATTTATAAGTAATTTCTTTATCAAGGAAATTTTGCAAAGCTGCGCGATCAGTATATGCATGTGTCAAGTATGTTTTGGAACTGATAGTTCATAATGTTTTTATAGATTTAATGAAGATTATTGTGATAAAAGTAAAAATATGAGCTGATATTCTTGATTTTATTTGTACTATGTATCTAGGCAGCCAACCGCGGCACTAATCCCACCAGTTTGCTTAGTTGTTTCAAAGCAATGCCATGAAAAGTTTTTTAGAATAAGGACGAATATGGGTTTAGAGTGACCTTATTTTGATTGATAAACCATTAGCCCTGTCCTTGCCTTGTCTGTTCTCCTAATACCTTATATTTGATACTATATATTTAATACTATTTGGGTGTACTATATGCATTGTTTTTCAAACAAAGCTGTATTTTGAATCATTGATGTTTTTGTATGAATTCATAAATTTTCTATTAAAATCTGATTTACTTTCGTTAAATTATTTTGATAGCTCAAACAACTGTTGATTTAAGTAAAATGTCTATAAATTCAAACGACTCCTAAAACAAGTCTTTGAATAATGAAAATTTAAGTTGATAGCCTATGTAGTAGTAAAACAGTTTCTGCAGTATCAAGTTAAGAGCAGAAGTTTTTTAATTATGCGCTGATACTGAAGGATTTACTGACATCATTTTCCAATATAAAAGTTTCGGTCTAGAAAGTTGGAGATTTAAAGATCATGTAAAAGAAATTAACATAGCATTAAGAGTCAGCCCCACTTGTGTCTTTAGTTAAAACTCTGAAATTGTTTTACTACTATTTAATACTATCTCACAGCTAACAATAACACGTAAATCTAGAATGATTCTACAAACAAATTGAGTAAATTCCCACCTGAATTCAACATAAACTAAAATCTAAGAACTAAACTTTTTTTGTAGTTATGCTTAAATCCACCCATTATAAATAAGCTGATTTCTTTATAACATCAAATGATAATAAATAAAGAGTCTAACAGCTTTACGTGCTTGATTTGATTTTCTTTAACATTGAAATCCTTTTTGCTTAAGCTCCTTATCCCAAAACTCGTAATCTTGTAATGCTAATTCAATGTTTGTCGGTCTTTGGTGTTCTCCTTTATCTTTAACTCGGTTAATCTGTTTTTCAAGATCGGTTCCCTCTCTTTTGAAAATTATAATGAGTGACATATATCAATTTGCTAAACGCGTGCCAGACCACGCAAAGTAAAGGCTTCCCAAGTCAGTATGGACAATATAATATTATAGTAAGGTCAGGTCTCAAACCAATCTGAATTTAAAGAATTTTTTTGAAGATACACCCGTGATAATTTTCTTTATTATTGTCTAATATATGCAACTATTATGAAAACTAATTTTCATCATCATTATCATCATCATCATCAGCCTGCATCAGTCCACTGTTGGACATAACCTCTCCTATGGCACGCTACTGAGCTCGATCAGCTGGCTCTCCTCCAATCTGGAGCCGATCCGATCTGGAGCTCTTCCTCCAATCTCTGCCCGCTGCCGTACGAATATCATCTGAAGAAAACTTTTGAACGGGTAGTTCAATTGTGGATGTGACAGGTCCAAACAGATAGATAGAGAAATAGACAGATGAACATGGCAAATTTAAAAGGGTTCCTTGTGGACCTAGGAACCCTAAAAGCATGTATAACGTAAAACAAATTTAAATTTTATATTGTCACTACTCAATGTCAACTAACACAATGTAATTTTTGTGTTAACTTTTGTAAGCTTATTATTGTGAAAAAATTGTAAACTACTAAAAAAACATTCCCAATTGCAACAAAAATATGAGAATTTTTAAGTTGTAAACCCACAAATCAAAGTTTAAATTTCAAATTAAAACTTAACTACAAAAACATTAAAATTAGAACTACAATAAACAAAACTACCTACATCTTACCGATTCTTCACAAATCGATACATTAATTTCATACCCACACAAAAATAAAAACAAGAGTTTTTCAATCTATCGACATTCGATAAACGGGTGAGAGATATTTCTAGATATATTGCGTTAAGCAGGCTGTGTCCCGCTGAGTGTGGTATAATTTGCCTTCACGGTGCTGTGGAGCCATGCGGCGAACAAAAGACTGTGTTCCAATATGAAATAGAAGCTGTAATACTTTTCATTTGTACTGTTTAATTTATCTTTATATACAGTAAAAAACTTACAGTTAGGCTAAGTATATTTCTAAAATAATTTACTCTGTAAAATGCAGGCACAATTAGTTATTTTTCATTTTTATACACGATTATAAATTCATCATTAACCCCCGACGCAAAAACGACGCTGTTGGTGTGTGTGTCTGTGTGAACCGATTTTGATTTTATTTTTTTTATTTGAAAGGTGAATTAGTCGGGAGTGTTCTTAACTATGTTTGATGAAAATCGGTCCAAGATGGCTGCTGCCACAAAATGGCGGATTACATATTTTTTCACAACTCCCTCAATATAAGTTTCAAATGAAAGGGCTTGACTAGTAGAATAATATACACTATGATAAATTTCCAATCCAAGATGGCGGCCACAACAAAATGGCGCATACATATTTTATTTCACAACTCCCTCACTATACATGCTTATATAGGAATCTATATAGCTATATCTATATAGGAATCTTTGTATCGGTTTTATATTTAATTTTATATTTATCTTAATACATTTTTACTTATTCTTCCCATTTATATTTAACATCGTTATTGCTATCTCTACATCTCTTTCTCAATTAAAATTGCTAACGGTTTCAAATAAACTTTATTATAACCTATTAAATGGTAGCTTCTAAATTATGTAAAGTACTTTTTGTTGATGCCTACTTTTGGAAATATTTCGTCTCCTTAAAGTTTTATAGCAATTTTCTCCACGAGTAAATATCCAATGAGATGACTTTAAACTTATATTAATTATTTCTCCACGCAAATCAAATACAATGCAAAATATTAACTGTAAAATTATATCTTTAAGTATCTTCAAGCCTAACTGACCATAGCGGCTTGTTGAAAAGGTACGTGAACCTATTAGCACTGACTCAGATCGAAAGCTATATAATTGGCTTACTAGTATAGAGAGATTATAGAGATAATAAATCTCACGCACTGTCTACTGACACAAATATGGGAGAGAAACTAAAGAAATCAAGAAAAACTCTTATTAAACATTTTGATATCCGTGAATCGTGTGAGTGCGAACAGTGAACGCGAGAGGCAACGAGGATCAAACTCATCCTGATGAAGATTTTCTAGATGAATCGAAACAGTGTCTATGGATGCACCCATCGACAAAAAAATACGTAATAATAATAATAATACCGGACATTTTACACAGCATCATCTGGCCCCAAAGTAAGCAGAGCTTGTGTTATGGGTACCATATGACTGATATACTACTTATATACTTTTTTTTTTTCTTAAATACATATTATACATAGAAATACCCAGACCCGAGACAAATACTTGCAGATCATACAAACATTTGTCCCGCGGCGGGAATCGAACCCGAACCTTTTGCGTTTCAGCTGGACCTTAGCCAACTGCGCCATAGAGGTCGTCAATACGTGAGTAAGACCTGTGTTTATCATATAACTCACGAATGTTTGATAGTGAAAAACTCCTCTTGGTGATCAAACAAGTTCAATTTTATTTTTAGTTTATTAAATAGATCAATACATTTAATGTTAGATGTATAATATCCTACAGGGTTGAAGTGTCCATCATGGAAACATTTTTTTATAAAAAATATATTGCTAATAAATAGCACAAAAGATGACGAAAAGAAGCATATGAAATAACCTTTTTTTATCAATATTAAATGAATACTTGATTTTTTACACCTTCAACTGCTTAGTTTTTGAGGCTTTGGACTATAGAAATCTATGGAGAGGAGAATTGCATTTATACTTATTTTATTAATTCGAACATTGTTTAGAGCAAAAGTCATTAATTTAATATTAGTTAAACAGAAAATCCAAGGCAAAATGAAGGGCAAAAAATGCCGTAGCCGCTCTTCAACTTTATCTGATTCAAGGAGATCTGATTAAATCTCTCACCAAATCCACCATGGCCGACTGCTCCTACAATGCCTCTAAATGAACCGAAAGGAGACTATGCGTCTCCTTTCGGCTAGAGTCACCATTCATCAGGACCGACCCATAACCACAACCACTCTGCCAAGAGTGCCCGACTAAAAAGAAGATACAGAATATGGTGTAATAGTTTTAACACAGTTTAAAGTATAATGCTAACGTAACACTCTTAAGATCTGTGTTTGGGAGTTATAAAATATCATAAAATATATGTATTTTAAAATATATAAGTATGATATCAGTCATCTAGTCACCATAATACAAGCTATGTTTAGTTTGGGGCTAGATGGTGTTGTGTGCATTGTCCATCAATTTTTAACAGTATACATTAACATCTTGCAACCTGTATACAATAAAATAACATTGACAGTTTTATACACTCAGCAAATAATTTTAGTTTATACATTGACTCTATCATCTTGTTCAATTATTTTTAAGGCTTTTTAGATTCGAACAACGCTCATAGAGATAATGTTTGCTACCTGAGCCTGATGGGTGCCTTTTGGGTCTCGTGAAATATTGCGGACCAACCCTTGTCACATACTGCCTTAAAAAACTAAGCAAGAAAGAGATAGATTGCAGAAGAAACTGTATGAAAATGAGGGATAGATATGTACAGCGGGGCAAATAGAACTGTGCTTAATTGCTTTGATTAGATTTCAAGGATATTAATTTTGTGATTCACCAGTCAAGGTTCATATTTCGTGATTTTATACGGTATGAAGTATGGATTTTTTCGATGAATAGAATGTTTACTATTCTCAGGTTTTGGTCGTTGTATTTTATTACTTTTATAGTATTCATAGCGACCAAACTGTCAACACAGAAGCATAAAAAATTAAGAAGGAAGTATTTGTGTAACTTTTTAAATACCTACTTCCTTGAGGAAGTTTACTTTGACACCTTTCTACTGATCCTTTAATTTGTCTTCAATTTGTCTGTATTTATGAAGGTTCTTTTAGAATTTGGTAAAATGGATCTGAATCGAATGCGATTTGTAGAACAAAGAACTTTGCAACGTATTTTATACAAATCTTTTTATCCTATAGCAAGATATTAGATAAAACCCTTATTTATCATAATATTTTAAAAAACCTATCGCAACTTTTTAATATAATTTGTCATGGACCTCAAAAGGCGCAAATATGCCAGTCTTGATAAGGCATATTTGAGCCTTTTGGAGTCGAGACCCTGGGCCTGTGGGGAACAGGAGTCTACCGCGTTTTCAAAATTGTTTCACGGCGTCTGGTATATACATTGTGTGACCCAAGAGCTGACTCCTATCTTGCTCAACGTATTGGCATTGGCATTTCACGTGACAACGCCGTTAGTGTCTTGGAAACCCTATCCGCTGCCAGTAATCTAGATCATTTGAGCTATTTATAGATCATTTTAAACGGTCATTAGATAGTTTAACTGCATATTATTTTATATAGTATTTTATACTATTGTATTATTCTGTAACTTCTGTAAGTAAATAAAGTTTATTTTATGAACATTAATATTTTTTTATCAAATTAGATATCAAAATTGTAATGTTCATAATATTAAAATAATATAACCTTAAAGATTTTACAAATCTTGTCAGCATTAAAACCGACGCTATCAAGCAAATTTGTATAGAGTGACGGTAACATAAACTAGCTGCATTGGTCGCATCAGTTTCGCCATGCCTCTATAGGTCTTTTCAGTTCGTCACATAAAAATGTTACCATAAATGGGTTTCGGATGAGAAGATAATAAAAAGATCTGAAGTTAAAGGTTGTGCTTTTGATAAAAGTTTTTAAGAACATCAGATTATTTCGCTGAAAGATGCAAAGCTCTAAAAAATAAGTTTTTATGCACCTTTGTCCATTTGTCCTTAGAAATTATGACCACGTTCACACGCAAGGCCTCCGTGTAGAGATCGAATCGGAGCTTTCATGTCTTGAGTCAGGCAATCGCCTATCATACCATAGCAATTGTCATGGTAGCCGCATTGTACTATTATTACGGCTGTCATAATAACGGCTGCCGTATTGTAGGAACAGAGGCTTCAATATTGATACATCATTAAAATTTATGCCCCAATCAATACCTTTCTACCACTGACAGAGACACAGTAATAATGACTCTCGGCTTAGCGCGGATTGGCGGATGTCATATGTCTCCGATTTTTTAGTCCGGTACGATATTTTTTTCACTGTTTTTTGAGATTTGGTATGAGCTGGATGGAGTGCCTGCGTTCACCAGTTTCAATTTTTTTTGTCTAAACTTTTACGAAATTTACAATAGTTGAGAATATATCATAACTGAGTATCATAAACTGAACAATGAATGAGTTCTATTCGCATTTCTTTTAAGCTTTGATATCTTTTATTTTGACAAGGAAGTTCTGCGTTCTTATTTACGTAATCGATCAGGACTCATTCATCATTCTGACAGTTTTGAACACTTTAGTGACTTTGTGTTATCGAAATTCTCATATCAAAACAAAATATCACATGTGAAAGAAATTACAGTCGCAATTATGTCATCGAGTTTGTTTTACATTACGATTACGATGGGGAATAAAAGATGGAGTAAAAGTTTTACGACAACGTGAAAGATTGAGGGCTTGTAATATTGTAAGTGATCTTACAGATTTTATTGTATTGTTCTTGGAAACGTTTTCTGTTACCAGGTACATTTGAATATTAGAACTCTATTATTTTATAACGTTAGTCGTTATTTACATAAAAACTATCCAAATCGTCGTTTATTTATTTTAATTGATTGTTTTTAGGTAAACAGTGAATTTGCAAAATATACGTACTTATAAATATATTCATTGTATAACAGATTTTGTATCAATAGAGAATTGAATTGATCGCGACTTTGCACTGTTTTAATCAAATATATTTATCAATTTTGTTCATCTATTAACGATGAGTTTTACTCTGTTATTTTAATTTTTATCTTGGTATTAGGTTTTTTTTTATTAATAAAAAAAACCTAATAGCAAAATAACTTTGAAACTTGATTTACAGAATAATATACAATACGTGTGAAACGTTTGAGCTATTTAAGTACCGATTAAAACGATCTATAGCTCAAATGATCCAGATCTGCAAAGACAGCGTCCCCAAAACACTGGCAGCATTGCCACGTTGAATGGCATTTCTAATAAAGGGCTAGATAGGAACCAGGTCTTAGGACACGCGATGTTTTTTCTTCAATTTTGTTATCATCGTTTTGTAACCAAGTCACATCACCACTCACAACTATTACAAAAGTTTCAATTAATTTATATCCGGCCAAGCGTTAAGCGTCAGAAAGTGACAAAAGAAAAACACGGATGCTGCCAAGGCATCTGTCTTTTCATAGTCAACTTAACTAAAAGGATTAAAATGATATCTTCCGTCGTCTGACAGCCAGTGTGGTCCGCGAAGCGTTAACAGAAAACTCCTTTGTTGAAGCATTGAAGAATTTTGTTACCTTAAGCTTTTAATACCTTTATGCCATTACTTTATAAGTTAACATTCTAAAGGGTTGATTTTAATCTGTATTACGTGAGGTAGGTAAAAACAGCTAAAATAACTCCTTTGAATCACTTTTGTGGTAACATTCATTTTGTAAAGATTCATTGTGGCAAATCTTTTTTAAATTTAATAGAATTTTAAAACTCTTTGCTATTAGATCTGGTTAAACTAAGGCGATTTGCGTTTTTTTAGAAATACGCCAATCCAAAAGGCATTTATAAAACATTCAGCGCTTATGAGTTTTGTAGTCTGATTGTGATTTTTGTTGTATATGATTATATAAGAGACTTATATTTATTATTAAGTAACCGAATAACTATTAATACTTTAACGTATTAAGTTATTTTTTTATTTTAGAAAATTGTTGTTTTACTACAATTAGTGATATTCTTATTAATAAATTATAGTATATTATAAGTATATTATACTTATTTTTGTAAGCCGGCTTACACTTAGAGCACAATAATAATTTCATAAATTAAAGAGCTTCATTTCAGCGAAGTCATAGATGGCAAGCAAGATCAATATAGCCAGGGCATGTTAAATATTCCGAAACTTGGAAGGTTTCGGATGTCGATGCCGCGAATTCCTCACGGATAATATTTATTAATTATACCTACTCAATTCATATTAAACATGTCACTAGGTCAATTTATTTTGTAGATTTTTTTTTATATGTATTTCAATGAATACCTATCCAATTAAATTACTGATAAGTTACTAACGTAAGAATACAGAACTCCAGAAAACAGCTGATGCTTGTCTTTCATTCAAACTTTGCGGCGGCGGCGTCGAGATGCGTATAGCCAATCGCTATAAGCTCCGGAAAAAATAATTTATTGTAATAAGTCGTCGTGAACATTCGCCACCGCTCGGCTCATCTCGCCCCGCGTCTCACCCCTCGACTGAGCGTATACAATACTCGACCGACTGCAATGCTCGACTCACAGCCAGTCGACCCGAAGCCGCGTCAGTGAACGGTCGCGCCACTCGACGCTACGATCGGAACTTACGCGATTTATAAAACACACTTATCATCAACTCGTAACGACAACAAAGTTGCAAACCTTTATGAAAATCTACTGAAAGCTTCAGTTATCGTCACTATACAAATTTATTAACGTGAAAACTGGACATTTTGTTTTAAAGTGGACTTTTGTGAAAATTTTAGTTACGTTTTGCCGAAGCAAAAATTTCGGATTGTGAACGTGAATTAAAAAATAATGTGTGTAAACTTAGCAAGGACTATTTGATGAACCGACAGTCAAAATTCAGTTTATAAATTGATGGATACTCAACATCCGGCAAGGGGACTGTACACACGAACACCGACGGAAAAAACATGACACTGAGCCTTTCGTGTCCTGTTTTTATTCTTCCTTGATATTTGATTTTCCCCCATGATGGCACTTCAGTCTTCTTCGAGGAATCGTCTCTTCAGCCAAATTTTGTTTTGGTTCGTCGTGGGAATCAACGTCGCCGATCAGAGCTCACTACCGCTAAAATACGAAGCTCCCGACGACTGCCAATGGTGGCTCAGAGGGCCTAACGATGCCCATGAAGTTTCCCTCACTTGTAAACTTCGAACGATAAACAGTGAGTTTGACACCACAAATTTCAGTGTCATACCATCCGAACACACCACATCTTTAAGGATAGAGTGCAATGAGGAGATGATGTACAAAAGCTCACTAGACGATCGAAGTTTCGCACATTTAATGAAACTACGTGAACTTGTTTTAGATAACTGTAAAATCGGAAGATGGCCGCCTGGCGTACTCTCAGGCTTGAGAGATCTCCGAAATTTAACGATCCGGACGAAAAACACGGAATGGGCTGCCATGAGTCTAGAGATAGCATCAGAGAGCTTTACTGCTGTTCGACAGCTGGAAAAGTTGGATCTCAGTTTTAATAACATTTGGTCGTTTCCAGAAAACTTGTTTTGTCCGTTAACAAACTTAGTGTATTTGAATGTTTCTTCGAATCGACTCCAAGACGTGAGTGATTTGGGGTTCAGAGAGCGAGCGATGCACCAGGCTTTAATAAGCGAACAAGATGGACCAGCGCCGTCAATGTCTACCATTTCACACGCTTCGTGCTCTCTCGACATTGAAGTGTTGGACGCTTCCAGTAATCACTTTGTGCTAATGCCGGAAAATGGCTTCATGGCTCTTCGCAGACTAAAAGAACTGCACATTCATGACAACGAAATATCTATGGTTGCTGACAAAGCACTTTCCGGGCTGAAACAGCTACAGATAATCGATCTTTCTAATAACAAAATCGTAGCTCTTCCACAAGATCTATTCAAAGATAGCAGACCTGTTATAAAAGAAATATACTTACAGAACAATTCGATCAGTGTGCTTTCACCAAGTCTTTTTGCTAACTTAGATCAGCTGTTAGCGTTGGATTTATCTAATAACCATCTAACAAGCACTTGGATAAATGAAAATACTTTCACTGGACTGATAAGAATGGTACTGTTGAACTTGTCGAACAATAGATTAACGAAGCTCGATCCGAAGATTTTCAAAGATTTGTACACCCTACAAATCCTCAACGTGCAACATAATATGTTGGAAAACATTGCCGCAGATACATTTGCTCCTATGAACAACTTGCACACGCTGATTTTATCGTACAATAAAATATCCCACATCGACGCATATGCCCTGAATGGCTTATACGTATTGTCTTTGCTCTCTATAGACAATAACCATCTTGATGAACTTCACCCAGAAGCGTTTAGAAATACGTCGTCGCTTCAGGATTTGAATCTAAATGGAAATCGCTTGAAGAAAGTACCTATTGCCCTCAGAAATATGCGATTACTTAGAACTCTTGATCTTGGAGAAAATCAGATAGCATCACTCGAAGAGCCTGGCTTCGTCGGTTTGCATAACGTTTACGGCTTACGTCTTATCGGGAATAAAATAGAGAATATAAGCAAAGACGTATTTTCAGATCTACCATCTCTGCAAATTTTAAACTTGGCTCGTAATAAACTGAGACGTATTGATTCAAACGCATTTGAAACGTTAACTAATTTACAAGCTATCCGATTAGACGCTAACCAGCTCACCGATGTTCAAGGATTATTCGTAAACATACCATCTCTGTTGTGGTTAAACGTGTCGGACAATCAAATAGGATGGTTTGATTACACCGTCATCCCTTCAGCACTTCAGTGGTTGGACCTTCATAGCAACAACATCAAAGAACTCGAAAATAGCTACCGCCTCGACAAAGAACTCCGATTACAAACATTAGATGCGAGTTTCAATAAAATGACGAAAATATCCGCCTACTCCATCCCGAGCAGTGTCGAGCTCCTGTTCCTGAATGATAATCAAATTACCCAAGTTGAAGCTCAAACTTTTGTTGGAAAAACCAATTTAACGAGAGTCGATTTGTATGCAAATCAGATAACTAGTATGGATCTGAATGCTCTCCGTCTAACTCCAGTCGATCCCGGGCGACCACTGCCGGAATTTTATATTGGTGGAAATCCTTTCCAGTGCGATTGTACTATGGAATGGTTACAGCGTATAAACAAACTGGATCACCTCCGGCAGCATCCCCGAGTAATGGACTTGGAAAGCATTTACTGCAAACTTCTCTACAATCGCGAAAGGACTTACATTCCGCTCATTGAGGCGGAATCATCTCAGTTTCTGTGTACATATAAAACCCACTGTTTCACTCTGTGCCATTGTTGTGATTTTGACGCTTGTGATTGTGAAATGACGTGTCCATCGAACTGTACGTGCTATCATGACCAACCGTGGTCTGCAAACATTGTGGACTGTTCCGCGGCAGGTTATGCTGAAATAC
Source organism: Lampropteryx suffumata (assembly GCA_948098915.1). Classification (NCBI taxonomy): domain Eukaryota; kingdom Metazoa; phylum Arthropoda; class Insecta; order Lepidoptera; family Geometridae; genus Lampropteryx; species Lampropteryx suffumata. The sequence continues at coordinate 12,253,457 of OX402557.1, read as the reverse complement.
CTAATAGTATACCTATGGACGCTACTGAACTATATTTAGACGGTAATAATTTTGGTGGTTTAACAAGTCACGCTTTTATTGGACGTAAAAATCTTAAAATATTGTACGCCAACAATTCTAATATAGACGCTTTGTATAATAATACATTTAGTGGACTAAAACGCTTAACGGTTTTGCATTTAGAAAAAAATAATATAAAAGAATTACTCGGTTTCGAATTATCGCCGTTGGAGAATTTACGAGAATTGCATCTACAAGACAATAAAATTCACTATATCGATAACCGAACCTTCATGGAGTTGAGGCATTTAGAAGTACTGCGCTTAGAAGGAAATAACATTTACGGCTTTGCAGTGTGGCAATTCACGATGAACCCTTATTTGGTAGAGATAAGTCTCTCGCGGAATCCTTGGTCGTGCGGTTGTCAGTACATGCATAAATTCAGAAATTGGTTCAAAAACAACCTAGGAAAAGTGGAGGACGCTAATAGAATCACGTGTGTGTTCGACAACATAACGAACGCTGTGGGACCACTCATGTCCGACTTCAATTCCACTATTTGCACGAGCCACGTCGGCGGGAGCTCGTCGATAATTGAAAATCAAGTAATCAACGATTATCTACCACTTTTATTGATATCGTTATGTGTGTTTATAGTGAGCTCTGTACTAATATGCGGTATGTTTTACTGGAGGCGAGAGCTCCGAGTGTGGGTTTACTACCACTGTGGTTTCAGAATGTGCTACAAAAGCACGGCGTTCGAAGAAGAGGCCGATAAAGACCGTCTGTTCGACGCCTACATAAGTTATAGCGTGAAAGATGAGGCGTTCGTCGCTCAAATGTTAGCGCCCGGCCTGGAATCCGCCGACCCCAGTTTCCGGCTCTGCCTACATTACCGCGATTTCAACGCATCGGCATACGTCGCCGACACAATAATAGAAGCCGTAGAGTCATCCAAGCGGACGATAATAGTCCTATCTAAAAACTTTATAAACAACGAATGGTGCCGTTTCGAATTCAAAACGGCTCTGCACGAAGTACTAAAAGAGAGACGAAGAAGACTGATAATAATATTGCTAGGTGAAATACCGAATAGAGACATGGACCCGGAGTTGAGGTTGTGTTTGAAAGCGAATACGTGCATAGAGTGGGGTGATAGACAGTTTTGGCAAAAGTTGAGGTTCGCGATGCCGGACTTACGGAAGTGTCAGTATCACCGGTCGACAGTGAATATTTACGCGTCGGTGTCGCCTGTGAGGGCCGGGCGGGCGCAAGCACCACCCCCGCCCCCCCCGCCTGGCAAGCTGCCCCCCTTGCTGGGGGATGGACTGGCTCTGGGCCACAGCGTCCACGCACACGACCCTCACTCCCACCGCATGCCGCCACAAGCCCAACTGTGGGCGTAGCGTATGCTCCAACGCAGGTAAACAGACACTGATACTTGCAACGCTTAAGCGTATTAGTCCAACAAAAGTGATAATTAATTAAGATTGTTGTATAGTAACTTATTATTTAGTTTAAGAACCTACTCTTCTTGCATTTACTTGTATAGTTCTTGTCGCTAGTTGTATGTTTATGTTACGGATTCACTTCCTACGTTCTGCGATAGTAATTTATAGATAGGTTATAACTGTAAGCCGTTGTAAACTATGAATTACCATTTAAATTATACTCGTAATCAGTAAATACGTTTGGATCGCATAAAATAATCATGCCAAAGTTAAATCTATGTACAGACGCATTTATTTTAATTTTATACGCCACAAAACCTATTATAAAGAGACTGTAAATAGTTTAACATTGTATATAAACTGTATATATTGAAGGAAAATACTATCAGAAAGAAAAGACGAAATACACATTTTCAAAATTTTATTTTTGTTTTGTTTCATTTCCTTGTTTACCTTTACTAGGAGTAGAATAGGAACACAACTTTATGCTTTGTTTTTTTTTCACAACACAAGCCTAGGTTTCAGCAGGTAATTTTAAACAGTTTTAAACAAACTTTCCGAGGCCAGAAAGAAAAACACGTCGCTAGTTCTAACACAGTTACAGCACTCGGAAACTTTGAGAGCACCTATCAGCGTGTTCAAGTTAAAGTAGGTTCTAACGTTTTCAGTCAATATGCAAACATATTGGAAATTGAAAGTCACTTTGAGAAAGTTTATCGTGACTAAAAGGAAAGCAGAAATAGTTGGTCGTACCGGATTTTACTCAGGCATGTTTCACATAAGATTGTAGATAGGTATCTAGTGCAGCATAATGTTCTCCAGGATAGCTTAGACGGTAGTGCAAGACCTATATAATATTGAATTTAAATAAAATCATTAAAATAAATTTCACACAGCATCATACAGCAAACAGCAGCATGTATTATTACTATATTACAATAATAATGATAATAATAATAATACCGGACATTTCACACAGCATCATCTGGCCCCAATGTAAGCAGATCTTGTGTTATGTGGGGGTACCATAACTGATATACTACTTATATTTTATTTTGTAATACATATTATACATAGAAACACCCAGACCCGAGACAAATACTACTTGCATTGATAAAAGAATTCATTGTGTTGTAGAAGTAAATGAGTATGATCGCGTATTACCTTTCAATTTATTACCGACGTTTCGGTTCTGTTGCAATAACTAATTACGATTAAAGGAAATACGCAATATAAAATACCCGTTATTTACTACATTAATAATAATATAAATTCTGATCGCGAAAGTTTATAAAATACTAATGATAAAGGATGATAATTATGACAACGAGAAAGGACTGGAGCTGGCGTTAAAGACCGAAGTAGAATATATTTTGATAATGTGACGATCGAGACCATGAAGGAACCTTGCTCTGGCTTCAGGTGCTTATGATTATAAAAGTGAGATTAATCTCATTGTGACTCAAATCTAACACCTAACATTGAATAACACTTTTATGATGTAATGACATTACTGCTTAAAATTTCCATGCTTAAGATTTCTAGTATTGCATTGACGATAAAAACAATTATTTTAAGGGTCATTTCTAACTCCATTCATAAATTAAATAATTAGGTTTTAAAAACTAAAAAGAAAACCGTCTTCATTTATAGAATAATACGAAATTTCGTTTATTTGGTTGACATATTTTTTCCAATAAATAAAAAAAAATAAAAATTGTGTTGATTAAAAAACCAAATAGCAGAAAATCCAAAAAACCTCCTTTTTTGAAGTCCATTAAAAGCAGCTCACTACCGTTAACGTCATTATCATCGTGAGGAAACTGGCATGTCGTACAACCTAAGAAGTTCGGAGACATGCGCAATGGCACGAAAGGAGGTTTAACAGTTCCTTAATCTTTTCAACGGTTCAAAAGTGACAATAGGAGAAGAAAATTAAAATTATAAAGAGTGACCAAGTAATTGCTTATTAGTAACCGTACTACCATTATAATAAAGTACCTGGATGACTGAATGACTGGATACCGGCTTTGCTCGGAATAAAACCCGGATAAAACGACGTTTTCTAAAAATGAAACCTAGCTAGATCAATGTATCGCCCCCGAAACCCCTGCATACTAAATTTCATTAAAATCGTTGTAGCCGTTTCCGAGATTCAGATTATATATATACATACGACGACCTCTGTGGCACAGTGGGCTTAAGTCCGACTGAGACGCAAAAGGTTGTCCCTTTTCATGATCATGATCATAGAAACATTTGTCCCGCCGCGGGACAAATGTTTGTCTCGGGTCTAGGTGTTTCTATGTATAATATGTAGGTACTTATAAAAAAAAGTATATAGGTAGTATGTCAGTCATGTGGTACCCATAACACAAGCTCTGCTTACTTTGGGGCCAGATGATGCTGTGTGAAATGTCCGGTATTATTATAATTATCATTATTATTGTAATATAGTAATAATACATAGTGGACAATTTACACAACATCATCTAGTCCCAAACTAAGCACTTAAATACATACTCATGATATATTATAACACGCAATTACGAATAGCCTTGGCTGTTATTTTGAAAACCGTAGCCCTCCTGATTATCTCGGTAATGTCTCGTACGGTTGGATTAAGCCGAGCAAAGTAAAGACGAGGTAAGTTTCCTTCGACATCAATTTAACCGGTGATCGATCACAAGGAGTGATGCTGAGCTTATCTAAGTTTATGCAACACTGTACGAAGCAGAGGAAAAGTACCTACAGTTTAATGAAAAGCAATGAATTAGGGTTGAAATAATGATCTATATGTAAATCCATTAATCCATACGTTTAATTCAAATTCTATGTTTTCTTGTGTGTGACGTTTTCACGGCGAAATGGCTGATCGAATTACAACGAATCTTGTTAAAAATCTTAAAAAGATATAAATAAATAAATATTTGTGGAGAACGCACACTACACTATCTAGGCCCATCCACCAACTCGTATAATGGTGACAAGATGACTGATAGAATACATCTCTATATATATAAAAATCTTGTCACAGTTTTCTTGTTTATACTCCTCCAAAACGGCTTGACCGATTTTGATGAAATTTTATTTTTATATTCAGTAGGTCTGAGAATAGGTTTTTATACCCCTAACTAATTTTTATACCCCTAAGTGTTAAGGATGGCTAACCCCAAATTTTTTTTTTTATGTTCAATAAGGCAAAACAACGTTTGCCGGGTCAGCTAGTATTATATATTTTCTAAATACATATTTACATGTTGACAACTGGTGCAGTGGGCCTAGGCCCGGCTGAGACGCAGAAGGTTGCGGGTTCTACTTCCGCCGTGAGACAAATGTCTGCCTGATCTCGAGTCTGGGTGTTCTATATTTAATATGTATTTACTAAAACAAAACAAAAAGTAGTGTATCAGTCATGTGGGAACACAAAACAAAAGCTCTACTTTGGGGCCAGATGATGTGTGAAATGTCCGGCAATATATATATGATACTTTATAACATAGATAGATTGTATCTTAACAAGGGGCTGCGGACTAAGCAGCGGGCAACAGCTAGTTGTTTATAAAATCTTTTGATGTACTTAGAAGGTCAATAACAAGATTTGTGATTAAATTCAAAAGATAATTTTCACTCAAAACGGGATATTTACCATGATTTATGAGTTTTTCTGCTTCTCGATATTTCGGCACAGTTGCATGCGCCATGATTACGAGATAAACTCAGTTTATCATGGTAAATATCCCGTTTTGAGTGAAAATTATGTGCAAAACCATGATAGTTTTAAAAGTTAATTCAAAAGATACTTGTACATCTAAGCAGATTCAGACTAACTTACTCAAACTCAAACAGATCTGATTACTATACTGCTTTACTTTGTTATTAGACTGTGCTCTATCTGTTATTTTTGTCCATGGTTTAAATTAGAATAAACGTAGGTCACGTTGCTACTATAATAATAATAATAATAATAATAATGCCGGAGATTTCACACAGCATCATCTAGCCCCAAAGTAAACAGAGCTTGTGTTATGGGTTACCAGATGACTGATATAATACTTAAATACTTTTTTTGTGAACATACCTTATGATACATAGAAACACCCAGACCCGAGACAAATACATGCAGATCATACAAACATTTGTCCCGCGGCGGGAGTCGAACCGGCAACCTTCTGCATCTCAGCCGGATGTTAGCCCACTGCACCACAGAGGTCGTCAACTACTATTAATCATGAAACCTAATTAATCAAGCAACTTAGTATGAAAGTGGAAAATTCATAATTGGCTTGTTATTAGGCAGGAAGCTTTTCAAAAATTAATTTGGTTTTCAATTTACCTAACAAGGAAATTTTCGGTTTGACCTTATCAAAGGACTTGAAATAGAAAATTAATGTTATCAAATTAATGAAGGAAACAATTGAGTACTTTTAGGGTTTTGATAATCGGTTTAAACATTTAAAAAAATAAGAAGGAAGAATGCTGGTTTGCTCATAATAAGGCAACGTTTAGCGGGTCTTCGTTGGGAGTGGGTGCCCTATATAATCCGAATAGTTTTTCAAGTAAAATTTTGTGTCAGTCTGCCTACCTACCTTTGAGAGCTAATATTAAATTTAGCTCAAATAACTCAGTGGTCATAAAATAGCTAAATTGATTTTTGATGTTCGAGGCTATCCAATTGTAATAAAAAAACATAAATCACTACGAGCCTTTATCACTTTCCCGCCCTCGACTTCTTAACACTATTTTTTTTCCATTACCAACACGCGGATCGTAATAAATCCTTATATTTTCTACCCTGTATCCAGTATTGCCCACTTATATCCACCCGTAACACGAGGTTCTATCCGGGTGCGGGGCAAGATGCGTGACTATTGGCGCCATCTAGTCATCAACTTATGAAACTGCTATTATCTCGTTGCGGGCAAATCAAAACGAAATCAACATCAGTTATTTTTGACGTTTGCGCCCTCATCAGGAATGACGTAATGGGTTTATGTTAGAGTTATGGTGAAACTTTGCGAGTGGAAATATGTCGTGGCTATGTAAAACTATAAAAAATTTGGTTTACTTACTGTGTTTTATTGAGAAAAATTGTGAATATTATTTATTGACTGGCATATCAGCTCAGCTGATAGTGGCTTTAACTTCTGCGCTGTAGGTTGAGGGTTCGATTTGTAAATTTGTGTGGTGTTTGTTCTGTGTCTGGGTGTTATAAAGTATCATAATTAAGCATTCTATCAATCGTATGGTTGCCATATTACAAGCTATGCTTACTTAAGGCTAGATGGTGTTGTGTGCATTATCCAGCAATATTTATTTACATGTATTCATTATTTTTTATTTATTATGAGTGAAAATGATGTTGTGGCTATGTAAAATTACAAACAATTTGGGTTAACTACTGTCTGATTTGCATAAAGTATGTAAAACTGGGATAGACCTACATAATACACTAGGACCAACTCCAAGAAACTGTTCCAGGCGATTCAAAATCTTCATTACCTACATAATTACTAGCCCTTGAGTCCTTGTTACCATTACCGTACCCTATTTAAATAGGTATTATCATAGGGGCATCTGGTTTCAGGGACTTTGAAACCCAACATTTGGTATGTACTCAGACCAAAGTTGATAAAACAAATATAACGACGATTGCTGACCCAACATTTTGGGTCAAAACGTGAACCGGCAAGGTTGTCCTAATAGCACTAGTTCAGTAATTAAGTTAGTTTTATGGTTTGAAAGGGTTACATTCTCGGCACTTATATGTAATAGGAATTTAATTTTGAATGATATTGGACTCATAATTCAACAAAAATAGGTCTGTACTTTTGCATAAATACATATAGGCACACTCTGCTTACTCTTAACTTATTAGTCGATAAAGTTAACTAGCATTTTGATAAACACGGATTGAACTCGCGTTATATTATGTCGATGGAGGCACCGACACTGTTTCGATTCGTCTAGAGAATCTTCATCAGGGTGAGTTTGATCCGCGGTCCGCCTGTTGCCGCTCGAGTTCACTGTTCGTACTGAACCAAACGCATAGTCCGTGCCTCCATCGACAAAATAATATGTGAGTAAAACCCGTGTTTACCAAAATGTAAAGTCTAACGAAAGTTTTGAAAGTGAAAAAGTTAACAAGCATTTATACCTATAAAAGTTTAGGTTCCTATGTTTTTACTTAAGGTCTCTTATATCTTATAATCACACGTTAGCTAATGTATAGTTTTAGTAAGTTACAATCTTTATTCTTTGGCATTATAATGACGACAGTCTATACGCCACGCTTGTTAATAATCACTACATAGTATAAAACAAAGTCGCTTCCCGCTGTCTGTCTGTCCCTATGTATGCTTAGATCTTTAAAACTACGCAACGGGTTATGATGCGGTATTCTTTAATAGATAGAGTGATTCAAGAGGAAGGTTTATATGTATAATACATGTATAATATAGTAGATATACACTGATAATTTAGAGGTTAGGAGTATATTGGTTCAACGTATTCGAACTAATGAGCTACGCGACGCAACGCGTGGCCGGGTCAGCAAGTGTTATTATAAGGTAGAGGGTAGGTTATTTATTTACTTAAACCTAAATATATAGAATAATATAAAAAAATGTTCAGCTATAATAAACACATATATATACAGCTATATATAAACAAACAAAAAATATAAATAATACCTGACATTTAACACAGCGACATCTGGCCCCAAAATAAGCAGAGCTTGTGTTATGGTCACATTAATTATATACTACTAATTTTTTTTTGTAAATACATACAAAAATAATAAAATATTATACATAGAAAAATAACCAGACCCGAGATAAATACTTGCAGACCATACAAACATTTGTCGAATCGAACCAGCAACCATCATCTGCGCCACAGAGTTCGTCCGTAGATATATATATATATTGTTTTTTTTATTATTTGTATATATAAATATTTATATATATATATGTATATATATATTATATTTATACACTATATACTGCTATACCTACTGTAAATTTACAAGAAAAAAATAATTTTGCTATAACTAGAGCCTTTGTTTTAAAACACTTAATAAACATTGTAGAGCTCATAATTAATGAACGGTCACTTTGAACTAATGTGCCAAATGTCTAATTTAGATTTAAATTACTGTTCACAATTCCGGGAGATCGTATCAAAAGTTTATTCCGAGAAAATGTCGGTTTATGAGAGTCGGCGTTCACTGTAAAAGATAACAAACAATGTTTCCAAATAGATTGTGCGGGTTTTAATAGTTTTGGGGCATAAATCGTTAGTTGAAGTGGAATATTATTTATGAAAAACAAAGCTGGATAATGAATTCATCAGTCTCATGTTCAAATATTATAAAAATACAGCGGTCTAAACGCGATAAACTCAAAACCTAACGACCGATTTTTATACAGTTTCATACGGTTTTCATAACGCCTCTGAAAACCTCTGCATATTAAATTTCATGAAAATCGTTGGAGCCGTTTCCTAGATTCAGATAATATATACATATTATGTATACAAGAATTGCTCGTTTAAAGGTATTAGATAAAATGAAAAAAATATTATTTCTGTAGCCAAGATATTACAGTACAATAGTTAAGGTTTTTCTTTAAGTATAAAAATACTTGTGTTAGAAAACCCCACTCTTCTAAATCCATTAAATATAGTTACAAAAAGGCAATATAAAATAAATATAAAAACCAATAGTTCCAATAACAATTTACCCATGCAAAGCCAAGGTGGGTTGCTAGTTGATAAATATTAGTGGATCATCTATACAACACCATCTATCTATAGTATTTTTTTACTTGGAGATAGATGGTTGCGTGATGCGAAAGATGCGTCTTAGCCAGACCTTAGCCCACTGCGTTATAGAGGTCGTCATTATTAGGGGCTTTTGGACACTAGCTCTACTAGGATTCCCTGTATCATGAGTAGCTAGGCTCTTCCGTAAAATTGTACAAAATAATGTATTAACCATGTGGGTGAGTTAACTTTAGTAGACAATGACGGAGACCTTCGAGCGGCCTACTTACTTCGCCAGAGTCGACAACTTACTTTTATGAAAGAAGATGTAAATATACATTTTTAATGTAAATTTATTTATGTATATGTAAATATTGGTGGACAATGTAAACAACGCCATCTAGCCGCAAACTAAGCGTAGCTTATCTTGTGGTGACCAGATGACTGATAGAATTATGATACTTTATAACACCCAGACACAGAACATAAACCTTGTTATCACACAAATGTTTGTCTTGAGAGGGAATCGAACCCTCAACCTGCAGTGCAGATGGCAGAGCTACTACCAACTGAGCTGAAGGGACAATCAATGTATGAAATTAATAGCTATACCTGTCCTTATGAGCTATTTTAACGAAACTCAACGTAAGATCATTTGAGCGTTTTCGCAAATACTCCTTTGTTAATTATTGGAGTAATGACAATTTCAATACTCACTGAGTACATCGGCGATTGGCTTACTAGAATGCTGGTGACACAAAAGAACCATCTGCTGGAAAATGCCATGTGGCATAACAAAAGGCGCATGCGCAATTTAATAGCATCCTAGTTTAAAAGCATCGAATCCCTTTGAATATTAACTAAAATCGAGCCTATAAAAACTTCACATTGTCATTCAATAATCCTTTACGTACTCCAGAGATGTCACCGTCACAGATCAGCTTTCGTCTAACGGCAACGGTATTAAGTTTGCGTAACTCAATACATATTACAAACTAGGTTAGTAAAGTCGTATTGATTAGAGAATAAGAGCTGTAATAGCAGTGACAAACGCACGCCGCAAACCGCAGTATATATACAAACCTTCGGGACAAAGCAACGGAGATAATGTCCCGTCCCTTAATCACATGCACCGGTGCCCTCGAAAAAATGCTTGGAAGTCACAAATGTTCACAAATTTATTTTCGTCAACGTCTATTTTGTGCGTTTACAACCAGCTTACAACAGAATTTGTTGTCAAAAATGTTAAACTCTGAACGTGTTTCAATGTTCTAAATTCTTGAAGAATGTGGTAAAGATGTGTTTAGTAATACAATAGATTTGTGCTTGTTAAACAGAGGAAGCTTTTTGGAAGCTATTGCATGTGTGTCATGAGATTTCGAAGAGTTTTAAATAGCCCAAGGACTGTAATTAAGATTGGAAGGCTGATTTGCTTTTCCCAACATTATTGTTGGATGTTACTTCAGTGTCCTTTGAATAATAAATCTCCGAGCTTCAAAGGGGCTATTAAGACAAAAATGTTCATAAAAACTCTACTTGGCCGTAGTAATTTAATTATCGATAAAATTCTATAAATCACAAAAGATCTCAGAGAGGGAATTAACTACATGAGTTCGTATCTGTAACAATATTACTAAAAAATTAACGTCTTTCTGATCTTTATTGCCAAGCTCAAATGGGACTGGGCTGGTCATGTCTGCCATATGCCGGGAGACCAGTAGGCCAAACTGACCACGGAGTGGTGCCCTGACACGGTACGACGACGTCGTGGCAGACCGCGAACCAGGTGGAGGGACGAGCTCGCCAAATTCCGCGCCGACTGGACAGTCTTAGCGCGGGAGAGGGATGAATGGAGAGAATTGGAAGAGGCCTTTGTCCAGTAGTGGGACAGTGTGGGCTAATAAGAATAATAATTGCGTCTGGTAAAACTAAATTAAATGACATGGTAACCTACAAATTTATACGGTATTGGATAATCGTAATGTCTTGATTAGAATCTACAAATAATTCCTTACTTTGATCAAGAGACTGCTTAATAGCAACTTTACTGATCTAGGCTTAGCATTTCAAAGCGTTAAAGCAGTACCCAAAGCACCAGTTTTGGATCGTGTTGAAATAACTCTAATTAAATTTGATCCTGGCAAATTAAACAACCCGAACTAGTGCTAATGCCATTGAAGGTTCAGATAAACCCAAGTCCAGTACCGAGTGCCAATAATTGACTATCAAACTTGATGTATAAGCTTTCGGCTTGACGGCAGATAGTACCAGTCTAAGAGCCAATGTTGTAAATTTTACATTATATTGCCCCGTATCTATACTGTTTCAAGCCATGCTATTGTAGACTTGGGGTCTAGCTAATAAGTGATAGTTACATAATCTGTGTTATTCTCTTGAAATTAGAATGACAAAAGCAAACTAAATTTAATAATACAATAATAGTTATGTGATAATGACAAATTGGTATTTAAACAAGCAGACAGACAGACAGAGACACAAATGAATAATATCTGTATTATAAAACAAAATCGTGTTAGTAACACCATTTATAACTCGAGAACGGCCGCGCCTGGGCCGATGTCTATAATTTGTCTACGCCCCGAATAACAAAATAATTATCAAAAAATTTATTAGATGAAAAAAAAAGTCAATTGTACGCGCATGAACAAATGTGTCGTATAGAAGCAGAGTCAAGCATAATGTTTTATTCTGATTAATTTTTCATTATAGAAAACTATATCAGAAATATATATCTTTTCATACTTTATGGTATTTGTATATGGTATGGATAAATAAGTGAGTATCATGGTGTTACAATAATTATCTAACGATTATATGACGTAAAAAGTCAACATCTGGCTCCTTCGCTTTAGCTGATGAGTTATAGTCGGGCATAGTCTGGGGAATCCGGGATGATTTGTTAACTTGCGTAAAACTTGCTCCGATTTTGGGGATGAAAAGGTATTCTAAATAACAGAAATATAGGCCTATTGTAATTAAGTTTACCGGGATTTTACAATTCGATTATATATAGAAATTATGTTAGTATTTATTAATATAATCGTTATATTTTAGTTGAGTCCATAGTTTTCTGTCATAGCATTTTTTTAAACTTTGACGATATTCATATTAATGAGTCGTAATGTGAATGCAGAATCTGAGGACCACGTGAGGGTAGTTCAAAAAAGCCCTAGACAACCAGTTATCCCGCGTCCATGGCTATTGGCAACATAACCTATAAAATAAAGGATATTATATTTTTTGTCAGAAAATTTCATTTGTCATCAACTTGTTTCATTTTCATTTTCATTCTCAGATACAAAAAAAGTGTCGCCGGGTATGAATTACCAAATTAATGCCATTATGTATATAAAATAAGATATGGATTATCAATAAAATTGTAGTTCATTCATGAATAAAAAGTTAGTTTTCAAAATAATAGGTTATAAGTTATTATTTAATGATCGTTAGCATTTAATTTGATTATATAGTTATCAGTACAAACCTATTATAATAAATACACAAATATGTATTTGATACCTAATAGTATATCCTGATGATCATATGGAATTGTTTTTCTGTTGTTTGGCCACTACATTTTTGCAAAAGATCAAAAAAAATTGCGGACAAACCCTATTATTTAAGAAATTAAATTGGCAACAGCTTAAATCATACCCAAAAATAAATAAATGATTTGAGTTATAAATGATAGTAATAAACATATATTAACTATTATTATACCTACATTATAACAATAGTTTTCTCTTAACCGGATAAGATTTGCTGAAGTTAGTTAAACATATGCTGCGTGGTATAAAATTTTAATCAAAGTTTGTGACCTCGAGCATTACGGTGTATTATTTACTAGTATTTATTCTGTGGCATCAGTACGGATACAGTTTAATGGGTTCCGTACAATTTCTACGCCAGATATTTTCATCGGAAACTCGTTTGATCACAAAAGTTTGTTTCGCTGTTTGATTCGGAATTAACAATTTTATAGCAGTTTTTGTTACAACGCATGGCTATTGGCTCATTTTGAATTCGTTACGGGTTTTTGTTTTTATAACCACTTTTTATCTCGGGAACTAGTTCATAGGTAGAATAAATGCTAGATACGTTTGTTTCAAAAATTTCTTTTGTGAGTTTCTTTCTGTTGCACAACTGAAGCTAACAAAAGAATACTTTTGAGTTCATCGAGTTCAAACCTGTAACAAAAATATAGAATCCATCTCATTTTTCAGACGATGACATCTGCCATCATTAGGGCACCTACAGACCGAGTAAAATTAAAAAAGCGCTCGAGGCAGACAAAAATCCATTAATTTTACTTTGTCACACGCTACTAATTTGTGAAATTTACTGCACCCTACTAATAGCTACGTATCCGGTAACTTATCAAAAATATTAGTATCTCCCCGAGTTTCTATATTAGTTTCTATATTAACTACAAAACGTGTTAAGGTATTTATGTGTCAGTTAACACCAATAATGGTGGGGCCTAATCAAAACCGCGTTAAAATCTTTTATTATTGTTTATAGGCTCGAGTGTGGTTTCTGTGGGTGTGGTCTCTTTTGATTTAGCTGATTTTGTGTTACAATGTTATTTATCGCCTATTTAGAAATTGAGATCATCATCGAGATCATAATTTTTAATGAGATCGTGATGTTTTTGGAAGTTATTTCTATTCTAGTAGTTATTATTGTCAGTTTGGTTAGATGCTTACATTTTATTCTTCTATTTTTTTATTTGATTAGAATAATTTATTAGAATACAAATGTTTATTATCTTTCTTCACAATTGTGTTATATATGTATACTCGTATTTACACATGGTGAATATGTACATATAAATAATAAATAAATATTTATGGACAATGCAAACAAACAACATCAAGCTCCAAACTACGCATAGCTTGGTGACCTGATAATACTATGGTGACCAGATGACAGATACAATACTTGTTTTAGAATACACACTTATGACGCAAAAGGTTGCGAGCTCGATTCACGTCGCGAAATAAATTTGTACGATCTGCAAGTATCTGTCTCGGGTCTGAGTGTTCCTATGTTTAATATGTATGTATTTCCAAAAAATACATATGTATAAGTAATACATCTGTCATGTGGTACCCATACCACAAGCTCTGTTTACTTTTGAGCCAGGTGATGCTGTGTAAAATATCCGGCAATATATTATATCAGAAGTAATAAAACATTCTTTATAGATTTAAAAATTCAAATTTTAACAGAAATGTCTAACATATGGTCTAACTGAGCTAATAATCTTCCATCACTAGAACGTTCAAAGTATCTAAAGATAAAACTTAGCACCTGGGTTGCAACTTGTGTCAAGCAATGTTTCTCTACACATAAATATAAAAGTAACTAACGCCCGAGGTTGAAATTTAATTATCATACAGACGACGAACATACCATTCGTGTTTGACGCCTACAGTAATCTATAAATTGTATATTTTTACCGTCAGATATCACAGGGTGTTCATAATCTTTCTTCACCTATATCAACCTACCTATAAGTCAAAGGCAAAGTCAAATATTTTTTATGTAAAACAATCAATAGGATTACTTTGAATCAGACCTAATCTCTGTTGTTTTACATTTGGACGTTATTACTTATAGATAAACTAAAAACTCATTAACTATTTGCCCTGTTTGATTGGCAAGAATACTTAGTAGCAACAATTAAATACAACAAACATTCACTATGTATATGTAATATACATTTTGAAACCATCATGGTTTTGGACATAATTTTCACCAATAACGGGATATTTAGCATGATAATATGAGTTTTTCTGCTTCCCAATATTTCTGCACAGTTGCATGCCATAATCCCGAGAATCACCATAAACATATATCATGGTAAATATTCCGTTTTTAGTGAAAATTATGTTCATATTGTTCATTATATACATATTTGCATAAAAATATATGTAAGTATATTGTCTTTTAAAGAAATATACACTAAACATGCATACACTAGGCATACACTAAACGACGTTGAATTTGACCAATATACGAGTATGTATATGTAACAAATTTTGATTACTTTTGATATTAAAAGTCGCTCGTCAACTCGCACCTAAAACTCGTACCACGTGGTAGTAGTTGACGAATTGCAAAAATAATAGTATTATCGTTGTTCTACTCGTACCACATTTTATATTGTATTTTTTTTTATATACATTGCTTTTATTTACATCATGTATATAATAGTTAGCTTTAACAATAGTTTAAAAGGTAGTGTCGATACTTGGCAATTATTTAGTATCTCTCAAAATAAATCAATGAATATTAGAGGTAGTTATTACACATGATTTAGATGACAGCTCATATGTTATGAACAAATTGCGTATAGAGGCTTAGCTTTTTATTTAAAGTATATTTATTTAAGATCTATTGTTAACTAGACAGCCACATGAAGTTATTATTATAAAAATATTTTTTTGGATGATTTACTAAGATACTATGTCATAAATTCTCGTTAACTCTGCATCTCTTTAAGATTTCACATTTTTATTAATTGAACATCTGTCTTTCGAGCTAATAAGACCTTGTTTGTAAAGGCCTAACTAGAATTCTTGTATTTTTTGCCAACTGATTATAGATTGGTAGTAAGTTAACTTCTTTAACATTTTGTGATAAAAAATTCAGCGCATAAAATACATGTCTCAATAATGAACGTTATGTTTAATGTAACACAATTACAACCAAAGTCAATTACGTTTGATAAACGAGTCCATCCCCAAAACAGTACATTTCAACAAAATAAAACATTAGACAGTCAAAGAATTGTCTTTAATTCATCGACCCAAGTATACAATAAAAATAAAACGAGTTTTGTTTTTAAAGTCCCACGAAAAGATCTGGAGACTTAGCAGCAGCTGATAGTTAATAGCTGAATCACTACGCAATAATTAAAAACAGTTGAACAGTTGAAAATGCGATTATTTTTTACGCTGGTTTTAATAAGGATGTTTGAGCCTCCTGGAGTCGAGACCCGTGTGGAATAGGAGGCCATCGCATTTTCAAAATTATTTCACAGCGTCGCGTCGCGTCGTTTGGTGACCCAAGAGCTGACAGTTGAGCTATTTTTTATTTGAGCTATTTTATATTTACACGTCTATTTTATATTTAGTGTATATTATTCTTTACATTTCTGTAATGTATAATTATTTTTTATTTTAATTTCATTTGACATTTGACTTCAATCTCATTTGGTACTACCATAAGAGAGAGTGCTGGTGACATGAAGCACAAAGGTCTAGAATACACATAATTCACTCATAACTTACATAATCCTGGATTGCAATTTGAGGGAGAAAACAATTAGGATGTAGCTGCACGTGGCACTGCTTTACCTTGAGAGGCGAGAAGCGCTTGTGGCTTAGTGAAGTAAGCCGTCCATAACAGATCACGAAGTTAGGCAACCTCCCACAAAGCTAGTTCTTAGATGGGCGACCACAGTGGCATTCTCATTTAAGCGCTTCCGTGCTTTGAAGGGCAAGTTAAGCAGTCGGTCTTGGATTTCTAATAATTGTTAGACCATGATAAAGCCCGCTGAGCAGCTGATTAACTATTACTAGACTTGACCACTGATTCATACAAAAGTAGTCGTACCTTGAGACTTTTTGTCAAGCTTACAATATGGACTAACCGAGCTGAAATCGTTTGCTTCGCTTGAACTTTTTATTTGTCCAGTAAGGCATGGTAATTAGGGAGGGTTCTGCCGGCTCTAGCATTGGCTCTATACGTAGACCAAGTGACATTAAACCGTGGAAATAGTGTCGTGATTCAAGGAGTTGAGAAACTGGAAATGACCTATTGCACTTTGGATGCAATTCTGGGCAACTTACAAGCAGTTTTAACGATGCAATGGGTAAAACTTTATGTCTTGTAAGTAGTAAAAAGGGGTATCCCAAAATTACTAAACTATATCTTGGCAATAACTTTTCACTGCAGGATGCATAAAACTGTCTGAAATTATATTATATTTTAATAAGGTTTTACTCATTAATTATTTTGTCGATGGAGGCACCGGTATTGTTTTGATTCACCTAGAAAATCTTTATCAGGGTGTTTTGATCCGCAGTCCGCTCGTTCCCGCTCGCGTTCACGGTTCGGATTAAACTAAAATATCTTGTTTAAAATAGAGGTTCGTTCTTAAGTGTACTTACATACCTAATAATTGTTTAAAAGGTTTAGAAGAGACATTATATGAAATACTGTTTTTTGTTTTATTTTTATTTTCATAGATTGTTTCGCCCTCCATCCTTTGTGATGATGATTATGTTATACGAACTATAAATATTTTTGTGGTTATTTGGCTCCTTGCGTGTTTTTAGTAATTCAACGATAAACTGAAATTGAATCAGGTTCAGCATTCTTTTTTATTTTCAAAAGTATTCCAATAGGTACGTCAATAACGGGGTCAAAGCACATCCAGGAAATTTGTTTCCCCTTTGATCCTCTGGGAGTCCATCCGTATAAGGATTATTCGTGCGGATTTACTTAAAGGCGGAGGCGGTGGAAAATTGAGAATTGTTTCCTCCGACGTGTGGTGTAAAGTTCTTACGAAACGAATTGTTTGGGCCGCAACCGCGGTTTTGCAAACGTTTGAATAGCTATGGGTTTTTTTGATGTAAAGGTAAGTAAATTTTATTTTTAAAGTACCGTCCGGACCCTCTACAAAATATGGTAATCTACTTTGAGCCTTTGAAACAGGGTTTGTGATTGTGATTTTAATTTTAATTTTAAACCCATATTAACAGTTTTAAACGAGACTCTTTAATTCTTTCACCACACTAGTTCAAAATAACACAAAATAACACGATAAAAAGAACAAAAATTTATAAAACTATCATGGTTTTGAACATAATTTTCATTCATAATTTTATAATTTCACTCATATATTTACCATTTTTTTGCTTCCCGGTATTTCGGCACAGTAACATGCGCTATAATCACGAGATAAACTGATGTCTGTACGGGTGGTTGTTATTGGCAGACAATCTTTCTGTCTTCCTGCGAAACAGAAAAGCAGAAAAACTCATATATCATGGTAAATATTTCGTTCCGAGTGAAAAATCAGTTTTTAAATACCTTTAGTTACCATTTGTGGTCATTCTGTTATTTCATTGGACTAGCTAAAATTTCG
This sequence comes from Lampropteryx suffumata, assembly GCA_948098915.1. Lineage (NCBI taxonomy): Eukaryota > Metazoa > Arthropoda > Insecta > Lepidoptera > Geometridae > Lampropteryx > Lampropteryx suffumata. Next base: position 12,235,061 of record OX402557.1, on the reverse strand, counting down.
TATAATACTAACGATTATATTTTGCTTACTGCTTATTGCTATTTTTCAAATTTCAATATAGAATACTTTTCAATATTAAATTGATTTCCTAAGATTATCCGCGGTCTTATTCAACACCAAAATACATGGCGACTAAATTGTACACGCCACACGTCACGTCACACGTCGATTAAGTAAATTAAAAATTTAACTTTAATCAGAATTTTGTGCAAGCAAATAAAGATCTTCGTATTTTACGAAATTTTAGTTAGCTTGGCGAGACAATAGAATCAAGAGCATTATCTAATAATATAAAAAGTTACGAAGATATAAAATTACCATACAAGAGATGCGTAACAACGGTAACATGGAATTTGAATGACCTTTGTTTGTCTGAGACTGGTTTTAATAAAAAACACAATAATGCCCTTTTTAGGTTCTTTTTTGCTTATAGGTTGTATGTTGGTTGTAGGTTGTAACAGGCTGTTTTAATTTGAATCAGAGGAAGTTTCTAAAAACTTTACTTCCTTTACTAATGTGTAATTTAAAGTGATTGATCTTACAAATGTAGTGTGGACGTTTGATGTAACTCAACTTACTTTTTTCTTAAAAATAAGTTGAGTATTTTTTCTAATTTGTGAGTGAAAAGTTTATCTTTGGCTACACTCTTCAATATTTGATTACAGTATGATGTATAGCATCCTAGTAGTTTGTGGTTACAATTAATAGTACTACAGTAGTAGTCGATCCTGTCAAACATCACCTTGCCATCGCCTGCAAAATATAACAAATATTTTTTTGAAAAATACTTAGCTCTTACAAATAATTATAAAAATCATAGAAATCAATCTTAAAAGAAAAAAGAGCCTTTAAAGGATCATTTTGATGTCCATCGGTACCTGTCTATCAAACTAAAACATGTATCAAATGCTAAGGTTGGCGGTCCCTTGATGCAGTAAAAAAATCAACAAAATCAAGTCAACGCAATCCAAAAATACGGGCTAATTACGGTAATGTATGCCCCATATTTCTAACTCGCTAGTAATTCAGAACCTATAGGATACATCTCGTTGATCTAGAATATTGAAATTAAGCTAAAAACACGGTTTTACAGCATAAATAAAAGAAAAGTCACATCATAAATTATTTTGTTGTGTTAACAAACTTTAAAACGATGGTAGGTGCTCTCATGGTTTAATAAAACAAAAAAAAAAAAAAAAAAAGCCTTTTATTTCTTGCAAGTAAAAAAGGTACATATTGAAAAAAACTTAAAAATAGGAATATCTAGTAGTATCTAGTAGTATTTTATAAATTTATTAAAAAAACCCCTCCGCAGGTGAAGGCCTCCTCCAAGGAACGCCACTTTTCTTTGTCTTTGGCTATTTGCATCCAGCTTGGTCCTGCCGATTTTATTAGGTAGCCCGCCCATCTCGTAAGCAGTCTTCTTCTATTACGCTTACCACTTGGGTCTCTCCACCGTGTAACTCTTATGGTCCATCGCTCGTCTGACAGCCTTACCACGTGCCTCGCCCATTTCCATTTTAGTTTTTGAGCATGAAGTAGAGCATCGGTAGCTTTTGTTATGCTTCTTAGACTAGCTAATTGGTCTAGTAATAGTTACCATTTTTAAAAGTACCTTGATGCTGTACAAGTAGATACGGTAGGAATCCACTCAGGAGCGATTTTTTCACTTGACCGATCTTTTGTTTATTTTGTACCCACAAGCAATTTTCCTTTGTTCCAAAAACCTTACAATTCACTAAACAAATCGTTTCTAAGGTTACCGAACTTCACACAAACAGGGATCGACAACTATAAACGAAAGTTTCGGGCCGATATTAATATTTATTACCTTTAATGCTATCCGAAACACTTTCTTCGTGTTATAAATAGTTATTTTATATCGGCCACCCGTCAAAGAGAAACAAAGCGCTTTACGATGCCACAGTTCATACAATACACGGTATAGAGCGCTTTGTGCGACAGATTGTACAACAGTTGCTTTGACGCCTTTGACGGTTTGTAGCCAATGCTCCTGCGCAAGTTTAAGTAACAATAATAATAATAATACTTAATTTGAATTTTAAATGTTACAAATATGGATTCCATGTACATTAAGTAGGCATACGATACATGTAAATAAAAAACTAAATAATGCCGGACATACAACATCATAATCTGACCCCAAAGTAAGCAGAGCTTGTGTTATGGGTACCTACCACATGACTGATATACTACTTATATACATTTTTTTTGTAAATACATACATATTATACATAGAATCACCCAGACCCGAGACAAATACTTGCAGATCGTACAAACATTTGTCCCGCGGTGGGAATGGAACCCGCAACCTTCTGCATATCAGCCGGATCTTAGTCCACTGCGCCACAGATATTGTATTATAATATAAAATATATTATATAATATATCTTATATTATATAAAATAAATTATAATAAAATAGACACCCGGTAGGGTACAACGTTCGACGACGTTGTACAAAAATATTGATGCTGCGGATTGTAGCTAGGTAGATAGGTAGGCATTAGATAGTAATTCCAACATGGGATCAAGCAGACCGGCGCTAGGTAGGCACTAAGCTACTAAACCGAGACTAATTCATCAGGTTGGTAGGTTAGCAGGCACTTAACCAACCAAAATCCATCTCGTACCGGCTACGAACACTGGTTTGGTAGGTCAGGCAGGCATACGCCTAGGATCCAGCCAAAATAAGTGGCTATGTAGTTAATAAAATAAGTATTAACATAGTGGTCATAAAAATGTATATTTGAAATAAACGACTTATGTTTATTTTGTTTTTTATGAGATATGATGTTTATTGATGGTTTTATATTCTCTTAGCAATATCTAATTGTCAAAATAGGTCAAGTGCGAGTCAAGGTCGAGTCGCGCCTGAGAGGGTACCGATTAACTTACTTTTTAAGAATCGTGGTTCTTTTACAATTAGCTACTATACTCGTATAACTAGTCCAATAATATCGCGGTAAACTATGTAAGAACCAAATAAGTACTGTTTTAAAGATTATAACCACAAAAAATTGTGGATAAAAAAAACAAAAATGAAAAAAAAAGATCAGTTTTCGGACTTTTCTTTACTTAAGCTTTGCTATTGACCTTTTTGACCTTGCTTTTTGACCTTTTTGACCTACCTACCTTTTTGACAGGAAGTTTAATAAAAATTAAGAAGGAAAAATTATTAGGGTTCTTTTTTTTCTTTTTGAGGTACAGAACTCAACAATTTTAAAACATATTTCGGTAGACAGCTTTGTATTTTTATCTTTCGATTTTCATCATTGAATTATGTTCAGTGTTTCAAATTAAGCTAAAAAACGAGCTGAATTAAAACGCAAATTACGCAGCAAAATGCTTACAAAAAATCATTTTCCGAACCTCTAATGGGTGCGCATTATCCGAAAGCCATTTTGTGCAAAATGAGAATAACATTTACTGGGAAAATTTAAGGCTAGCACGGACTTATCTTTATGTACATTTTTTATGTATTTTCGAAGCAATATAACCGTTAGATGAGAGCTCTTAGTGTACGTACCTTCTCATGTTGTATTTAAACACTGTCGGTCTGTGATTAACTTTTTTCAGAAGTTAAGGGACTTTCAAAACTTTCGTGAATTGTACTATACATTTTGATAAACACGGGCTTTATTCACTTATTATGTTGTCGATGTCGGCACCGACACTGTTTAGATTCATCTAGAAAATCTTCATCAGGGTGAGTTTGGTCCGCGGTCCGCTCGTTGCCGCTCGAGTTCACGGTTCGCACTGAAAAGTGTCGGTGCCTACATCGACAAAATAATACGTGAGTAAAGCCCGTGTTTATCAAAATGTATAGTTAAAGGACGTTACAAAGTAAGACTGTACAATTATTGATTTAGTTATAATTGAAATGTTAAGAGAAAAGTGAGATTATTTTATTTAAGAATCAAACTTTGAACTGTTCAAGTCAAAATGAGCAAAACAATTTAATAAGTAGTATTAAAATGCGAAATGAAATGGTATTGAAATAAATAAATGAACATTGGTGGACATTGAACACAACACAAAATAGCCCCAAACCAAGCATAGCTTGTATTATCGTGACCAGATGACTGATATAAAACTTTTAATGTTTAAATACATACTTATGATACTTTAAAACACCCAGAAACAAAACAAACTCCTATGTTAACCACACAAATGTTTGTCCTGAAAGGGAAATGAATCCCAACAGCGCAGAAGGCATAGCTACTACCAACAAAGGTGACAGGTGAGTCAAATACATATCTTTAAATAATGGAGGACAATACACACAACACAAAACTAAGTATAGCATATTTTATTGTGATCAGTAACTGATAGAATATTTATAGGTTTTTTAAATTAATGCTTCTGATACTTTATAACACCCAGATACTGAACAAGCACCAATGTTTGAATGTTCAATATTCAATGTTCAAGTGTTCTTATGATACCTATGAAATAAAAGGGAAACTGAAATATTCTCGCACATATTGTTCTGTAGCCTATTTATCACTTTCCTACATCAATAGATCTAAACCAGCACTGCGTTTCAACGAAAATCGTTTAGGCAATAATTTGTTTAAATTACTTTCCTATGGTAATATGCGCCCTGTTGCGAATATAAGGAAGACGGTCATGTACCCACAACACCACTTTCTAATCGTATTAGAACGCTGGTACGATCGTGCGATCGAATCCGATCCGTATCCGATCGTACACCAATGTGTATTTCTATTCTAAAAGTTTATGTGCGCCATGCCGTACAGTTCTTTCGATCTTTCATAGGATAAATTTCGGAGAATGTGCCCAGGAATTACATGATCTGATTCCACCATCTCCTTTTCACAACAGGACAAGCAGTCGTACCGCTCAATACCATCTATACCTTGTCAACCTACCACCCTTACGAACAAAGCGCTTTGCTTCCACATTTATAATGCGTACAGCCAAGGATTGGAATGCTTTGCCGTCGTCTGTTTTTCTTGGACACTACAATCTAGGTCTCTTCAAGTCTCGAGTAAATAGGTGTCTTCTAGATCTGCGTGCCCCATTGTCGGCCACATCGTCGCTTAACATCAGGCGAGATCGTGGTCAAACTTAGGTTTCAAATGGCTATCAAATGGTGAACGAAAACATCGTGAGGAAATCATCATGTCCTAGAACCTAACAAGTTCCAAGACATGTACTAATTGCACGAAAGATCCTCTGAGACGCACTCTTAATTATTTATTTATAGAACTGGAACGGTACATATTCCATGATGTACAGGTACCGTTCTATTCCCTTTACACTAGTTAAAACTATACAAAAAAAAAGGAACAAAGTCAAACATTACATTGGTCAATTACAATAAAAATACAAACATCATACATCAAACATTAATTAGTCACTTAGTTTAAAAAAAATTATACATATAATACAGAACTTAAATATAGTAATATAATAATTACTGATGCATAATTTTTACTCAAAACGGGATATTTACCATGATATATGAGTTTTTCTGCTTCCCGCAGCACATAATTTATTTGAAAAACCATGATAGCTTTAAAAGTTATAATTACTGATTCATTTCACTGGAGGATAGACCTGTCCAAAGAACCTTTATCCATCAACAGCAAACAGATCTAGGTCCGTGTTGGTTGTCAAGAGAACGTTAAGCGCCGAGAGTTATGTTTTATAGAGATAATATTTTCACCACACTGGTTTGAAAGGTTAATGACTCGTTATGAGAATATAAACCTAAGGATAAGGCATTCATATATGACATCAAGCCTGTCTTTGGCTTAAAAAAGGGGTTTGGACTGTCGAACGTTTCCAAATTGATGGCTCTAGTGCTCAATGTGGCAATGCCGCCATGGAAACGCTGCCCTCTGACAGCGATCTTGAGCGATCTTGAGCTATCTATAGATCGTTTTAAACGGTTTTTAGATGACTCAACTGTTTCACATGTATTTTTTATATTATTGTTTATTATTCTATACATTTCTGTAATTATTTTGTAAATAAATTCTCTTGGTATTTGATTTGACGGACTCGCAAACGATTTGGTTAGTCAGAAACTTGCGCTACGCATACTATACGCGTTCAATATCGTTGAATCTCGCCGCAAAATGATGTATGTGGCCGGCAAGAAAAACAAGATACAGCAACCTATTACAGAAGAAACATCGTAAATATACGTGTGGTAAATAAATAAGTACATTGTGGTATCTGATGAGCAGAGGAATGCGCTGGCTAAGAAAATGGTGTTTAAAAGGCTGTATATAAGCAGCGCATGGTGCATAAGTTTTGCGGCGTGTTGAAAGATAATGAGAGGGAGTGTAACAATAAATAACAAAACAGTAACACAGTTTAACACAATGCATTTATAATGAAATCAAATTTATTTCCTTCAAGAATAGGTACAATATTTTTTATACTAGCCCTAATTACCAAACAATGTTATAAACTTGTATTTTGGCAAATAGTGCAGACCCTGTAGTTATTACTTTGATTTGTACAGACATTTAATGAAGGTATTGGTTTTAGATTACAGATAAAATTTATATTAAACTAGCTGTCCCGTTCGCGACTTCGTCTGAGTGGTTTAAAAAGAAAAATAAATATCTAATTGTACCGACTGCAGCGCCATCTGCCGGGCTGATTTGTAAATCTAAACCATCCAGGGCGCCACCCAAACGCATACAAAAAAAAACATTCAAATCTGTCAAGCCGTTTAGGAGGAGTTCAGTGACATACACACGTACAGTATAATTATATATATAAAGATATAAAAAAAAACTAAAAACAAAGAAATGGTACATAAAGTATTGAGGTATGCATACATAAAAAAAAGATTCCGAAGTCCACAAGGAACCCTTATAGTTTCGCTATGTCTGTCTGTTTGTCTGTCTGTCCGCCCTTAATCTTGCTCGAGTTAGCAGACTATTAGTTTCATCGTGGTGACATTTTGCACGGTAAAACGCATAATTGACTCCTACAGAGATATTAAATATAATTATAAAAAAGGTTTTTAGGGATATCTCCCTATATGTAAAGTGGGTTGGTCTTTCGAAGATACTAGGTCTCTTAAACAGTTTTTTGTTAGTATATACTTCTGTCGGGCATCCCAAGACGCACACGTTTTTTTATAGAGGTCAGTGAAATTTAAAGGAAAATGAACACGTATAGTAAGATAGAGATTTAAAGAGATGGCTAGATTTTGAGTAATAGTCTGATTTGTAAACTATAAAAAAATAAAAAAGGCCCATACAATTTTTTGTTTTATTTTTTGCAATGCTAATTAGATGGTGTTGAATTGGTTTAGAACATATCTCATTCTTAACCTTACTGACTTCGGAAGCCTTCACTGCACATTATCAAATGCGCATTACAAATTTAATATAAAATTGATGTATGTGTTTTTAGTTTCATTAATATTATTAGAATGGGACTTATTTCCACTTTATACGTTATATTCACAAGTAGAAAACTATGGCTATACAGGTTCAGATAAACTAGCACCTTCGCGTGTTCTAACCTGAGTTACTGCTTCCCTATTAGATAATGTGACGCAGCCTAAGGAAGATGTTGCGTAGCCTTTGTAAGCGTATCCTTATCTCAAATAACTGCGTATATTTTAACGCACTAGGGACACAGAGTTATTTATATTCTCGCGGGACAAAGTTTAAAACCGAAGATTTATCGCAAGCTACTTTGTTGGTTAATAATCGGTTTTAAAGAGAAAACATATACAATGATATAAATTACATGTGAAACAGTTGAGCTATCTAAAGACCGTTTACCGAGGACGATCTATAGATAGCTTAACCGATCCAGATCACTGCCAGAGGGTAGCGTTTACGAGACACTGGCGGCATTGCCACGTTGAATGGAAATGCTGATACGCTGATATTGATGACACGTGATATTTCTTGCAGACGCCGTGAAATCATTTTGAAAACGTGATGGGCTCCTGTTTCAAATGTTACTGGCATACCTATAAAGGTATACATTTTTCACCTATTAAATGAATGCTATATGAGTGATGGATAAATTAATGAGTACTAAAAAACAAATCTAACAATATCAATGTCTGTATCAAGTACTTATTTATTACTCAGACACAAACAATTAAAAATAATTGCTATAAATGTTCGAAAACCTTACAATCCATCAATGCCATGATACCCTTTAGACAGAGCTTGAGAAAGTGCATCTATAAAACGTATGACCATGATCGTACGACTATGAACCGTGGTCATTTAGAACCATAAAGATTTCACCAAAAAATCTGAATTAAAATTCAAAATTCTGAGAGATTCTTCTATGGGCCTAAAACTATCCAAATGGTTATTTGATCGATGTATAAGTTGGTGACTAAGATTACAATATGTAGTTATGAAGGTACTGCCGAATCGCCTATAACTTTTAAAGTTATAATGGTTTTAAACATAATTTTTACTCAAAACGGAATGATATGTGAGATATACTCGAGTTTATCCCGTGATCATGGCTGTGTCAAAATATAAGGAAGCAAAAAACTCACATATCATGGTAAATATCCCGTTTAGAGTGAAGACTAGATCGCCTAAGCTGTTGATCTTATCCAAAACAAAGATAGAAGTTGTAGAGTATTTTCAATATCTAGATTAAAGAAACTCTACTGATCCAGATCATTGCAAGAGAGCAGCGTATGAAAGTGTCTGGCGGCATTGACATTCAACGTAGTAATACCCCCAGCGTCTTAGAGCCAGATACGGTGAGCCAGATAGTACCGCGATGCTCCGAGCAAATAAATAAATAATGCCGGACATTTTTACACAGCATCATCTGGCCCCAAAGTAAGCAGAGCTTTTGTTATGGGTACTACAATCTCTGCTTACTTTGAGCAGAGCTCAGAGACTTAACGACACATGACTGCTATACTACTTATACTTTTTGGAAATACATACTTAAAATACATAAAAAAACATTCAGACCTGAGACAAATACTTGCACATCATACAAACATTTGTCCCGGGGCAGCAATCGAACCCGCAACCTTTTGCGTCTCAGGCAGGCCTTCACCCACTGCGCCACAGATGTCGTCAAAGTCCTTGTTTAACTTCTATAGCTCGTTCGTTTCAACTCTAAGATACCATAAAGCGTTTTCAATTAAAGGCCGAACTGAAACCAATCGTGATGAACTGACTTGTCTTGGTCTTAACAAACGGACACCCACGGCATATCATATACATATTTAGTTATGAACGCGTCAAACAAATCTTGTGTTAATGAAAAGCGTTGGTGGACAGGTAAATAAAGATAATCATACCCTTTGATTGCAACATCGGTGTGTGGTAATGAACTGGACCGATTTGTGCTGATTTATGGCAAGGATATTCGTGCTGCTTTTTATTCTACTCTAGCAACACCGAGATGAGAAGATTAAGCAAAACATAATTTCATCTATCTATCTCTTACAGGCCTCTCAGTCTAGCACTGCCCAGTAGCTTTACCTTCTCCGCTGTAGGTTATGAGTTCGATTCCATGACAAACATTTGGCTTGTTCTGTGACTGGCTGTTTAAAATATCTGTTTTTCGTTCGTTTTTAAGATAGGGTGTTTCTAAATAAAATAGGTATAGTGGATGAAAGGAGCCTCTGAGGCGCACTTTAATATTTTCTCTACACTGGTTTATAGTAACATAGCATTGGTTAGTTTGGGGCTAGATGATGTTGCGTGGATTGTTCACCAATATTTATTTATTAATCTATTCAACTACTACTGGCCTTTTCTGTATTATCTTAATATATATATTATATGTATATGCAGCCAAAGTTTAAGGCCTGGAATCACTCACATGTAAATCTCACCAAGTATTTTGAAATTACTCAATCAAATGAAGACCCGACTGAAGGCTGCTTAGTATAGAACCTATAGAATATACTTATACTAAAACATAGCTTATGATGCGCAGACTAGACAGATTTATCTTCTTCTCTTTCTTCTTTTCTTCCAATAATAACATCTGTCTTGTTGACAATTTCAAGTGCTTCTTTGTTTATAAAGTCTTAGTCGATCTTCATTTGTCTAATCTAAACGTCATCGCGGAATAGCCTTCTAGAACTGATTCGCGATTTTTCGTCGTTCAAATGACATTGCAACATAGTACACTTATAATTTAGTTGTTCATACTTGTGCAATGAAGTCACAATTTATTGATAATTACTGAATAAAACATGCAAACGCACAAGAAAAAAATAATAATTTAGAAGTGCTATATTACTTCATGCAATGAAACGAAGAATCGACAGATTTATCATATGCATATGTTTATATGCATTAGTTTTTTTTTTGACACATGTCAAGTCAAACAAGCTTCAACAGAAAATGTTAACATTTTTACATTTGATGAGATTTTAAGGTCAAAAACCCCAGTCTAATAATACAAGTAGTTCTGATTCATTCCACAGATAAGCGAATTTCAGCTCAACTTTCTCAAAATTAGTTTCAACTATTTAATGTGTTCAATATTTTCATCCGACTGGTAGTTAATGCAGGAAGCGACAGATAGCATCTTGATTAACGTTTGTAATACTCAATCCATTTATTTTAACGGCAAGCTTGTTAGAAGTCTCACCAGATGGATTTCAATACGACTGATGGTCGTTAGTTTTCGTTATATTCGTCGTTAGTTAGACGTCTATAGAAATAGAAACCTTATAATTATTTTGTGTTTGTTACATCGTTTGGTATTCTTATGCAATAAAACTTGCGACTTGATTGTGTATTTTCTTTTCTGTCTTTTTTGTGTATTCTGTATTCTCTTTGGACTATTTTTTTAATAATAATTACGTTTTAATAACTAAAAAGTAAACTGATTTCATTTATATAAAAATACGAAGTTTTACGTCGACTTGGATGAAATTTTCTTTTCAGCTACTAAATAGCTTTAAAAAATGTTTTTAAAACCAAAGTACTGAACCGACTTGATGAAATTTCAATCGAAATTTATATTCATTTACATAGAAAAATATTTATTTTCAAACCGGTTTATAAATGACAGAGTAATGAAGTGACAAGTATTTAAAAATATATAAAAATACAACCGAATTGAGAACTTCCTCACTTTTCCTTATTTGAAGTCGGTTAGAAATCACGTGTTCTATTTTTATTATAGGGTCGTAGCAATACTGTCCGTATTCGCAGTCAAAAGCTGAACATATTTATTTACATTTTTTTATTAAGATAAAATCTCTGCTTAGATCTCGATGAGAGTTTGAGTCCGTATTACAAAACAATTACATACGGACCATAAACATGTTATTAACATCGTTTTTTTCTTTATTTCTCTTTAATTGTAATACATCTCGTATTTGAAAAAGATGGAATATTTTTTTATTCATAATCACTTGGAAGTACGAGTATATGGGTTAAGTATTTATAGATCGTTTGAAATTGTCCTAAGATAGCCCAACTGATTTATGCTGTTGTATTTATCCGTTACATAATTTCATTTTTGTAATAAAAGATTATATTCATTACGCAACCTGATATTAGTTTTTAATATATTTATTACAAAAAGTAAATTAGTAAATATATGTATAAAGAAAAGTAATGTTTTTAAGAGCAACAAAACTGCAAAAGCTAAATCTTCATTTACTCACTGCGTTGAAAGCAAACTTTCCCACAAGATGGATCGTAAAAGAGCAAACAAATCTAACAGTCTAGCCGTTGACGAAAAGAGAGCGATATAATCTTGAAACTAGCGATTGAGGGAGAACTCTCTACAATGCATCACCTGGCTTCCGTTGCAACGATCTTGATTTCCAAATGTACCTCCCACGTAAATACATACACCATAACTCCAAGACCCTTGTTATCTCGAAGCTTCTTGAGACAATGCAAACAATAGAAGGGTCTAGTTTGGTTGGGTATAGACACGTCTTCGGACGGGACTCACGAGTTGCCGATAAGATTGACCGCTGTCAGCTGAACACTTGGAATCAGCTACCGAATTAAATATTGGACAGCAGATTCTTGGTTCTGATGGTTTATAAAAATAAACTTCTTTGTTTTTTCAAACTTTGTTCTTTGTTTTGTTAAACGCATTTCGTTTTTGATGATAGTAAAAGAACAGTAAAAGAACAGGTTTTATACAAAAATTCTAATGTGTCTTACTCATTTAGTAGGTAAGTGTAATATTTTAGAGTAATATAAAAATAAAAAGTAGCTCTGCCATCTGCGCTGTAGGTTGAGGGTTCGATTCTCTCCCAGTATCAATATTTGTGTGAAGAACATAGGTGTTTGTTCTGTGTTTGGATGTTATAAGTATCGAATGTATATACATAAATATATATAAGTATTATAGCAGTCATCTAGTCACCATATTACAAGCTATGCTTAGTTTGGGGTTAGATGGTGTGCATTGTCAGCAATGCCAGATAATTCACACATCACACACACATCATCTGGCTCCAAAGTAAGCAAAGCATGAGTTATGGGTACTTATTTGGTACTTGGTACTTGGTGAGTGGACTGATTTCCGCAACTAGGCCGCAGGTGGGCCCTTTTTGCGTGACGGGTGGAGGCTGCTACTCCAGCCACCCGATGTCCTCCAGGAAAGCCAGCAGCTCGCTCACGCCAGCGCAGGCTTCCTTGGGTGTCCTCGGTGTTCCAAGGTGTTGAGCTCGTTGGGATTCCACGCTACTGCACTCTAGGAGCACATGTTCTGCTGTTTCCTCCTTGCTCAGACACCCTCTGTATAGTGTCTGTCTGTAACGCCCAGTGTAAAAAGATGTTTGTTTAATGATGTATTATAGGTACCACATGACTGATATACACCATATACTTACACAACTTTTTTTTGTAAATACATACATATTATACATCGAAACACCCAGACATAATATGTATTTATTTATTGTGGTTTTGTAATAGAAAAAATAATAAATAAAAGATTAACATCAACTTATTAAAACGTGAGCAGTATGAGTTCGTCTGCGCACGTGACTCTTATTTTGAACTAGCTGTCCGCGCGCAGCTTCGCCTGCGTTGAAGATTTTACTCGGGACAAACCAATTTTCCCGGGATAAAAAGTAGCCTATGTCACCCAGGGATAGTGTAGCTTTCCAACGGTAACAGAATTTTTTTAAAACGGTCCAGTAGTTTCGGAGCCTATTTAATACAAACAAACAAACAATCAAATCTTTCCTTTTTATAATATTATAGTATAGACAAGCTCTAGTAACTGAAGGTTAATAACAGGAAAATTTAGCTTCCACATAAATTCACTATCTCCATTACCTCCAGTACTTTGGCACATTGGATGTACTTTAGTTAGATAAAATCCTGTGCCGATAACAAATAAAACATAAGTAATACCATTTCGCCGAAGTCTCCTATAAAAGGACTCTGCGGTAAATTATAGTACCTACGTTTATGTTTCCGCTATACCCATGAAGCCTTCAAACATGATGCCGTTGCCAATAGTGAAACCAGACTTTAAAAAACAGGTGTTGTCTTATTACGGCCGTTTTCAGTCGTCAAATATAATTTATTGAAATATTTTTATAATTGATATTATACAAAAAAAAATGGATATAAATAATGGAGCTATATACATCTCAATTACCGATCCAGATCTCATGCAAAAAGTCAAAGTCAAAGTCAAAAGATACTTTATTCAATACAATCACAATGATTACTTTGAAACGTCTTACATACTAGGTGAATTTAGGTGCCAATTCATCTTAACCCAAGCCGGAGAAGAATTGGCAAGAAACTCGTCTTGGTTCTAGCGCTTTTTTATATGATCCATCTTATAACTACCTTAACTACGAAATACTAATACAAGAGAGTTTAAACATTTCAAGTGTATCGGTTAACTGTCTGACGGCAGAGCGACATGAGGCCATGCATTCTTATCAATAATATAGTCATCTATATTATAATAAGCTTTCTTCAAAAGACTACCTTTTATGTATGCTTTAAATTTCTTAATAGGTAGTTTAGTAGCATTTTCAGGAAGCTTATTATAGAAGCGCACCGTGTTCCAAATAAAGGACTTATTTACTTTTTCTAGTCGAAACCTAGGGATGTATAATTTATGTCTATTCCTAGTATTGATTCTATGAAGGTCACTATTTTGCTGAATCCCATCTCTATTTTTATGTGTGTATAACAATTTTTCATATATATATTGTGAAGCTATTGTGAGAACATTAATTTCTTTGAATATTTCTCTCAAAGATTCTCGTGGTTTCATTTTATAAATGGCACGTATTGCCCTTTTTTGAATTACAAATATTTTACCAATATCAGCTGCTTTCCCCCAGAGAATGTTGCCGTATGACATAACACTATGGAAGTAACTTAAATAAACCAGTCTAGCTGTAGCTTCATCAGTAACCCACCGTATCGTCCGAACTGCATATGCAGCGGAATTAAGCCTACCAGCAAGTGTTTTAATTTGTGGTCTCCACTGTAGTTTTGCATCAATATTAAGACCTAGGAAGATCGTGGAATTTACAAGATTAATTGCCTCTCCATTTATTTCAATGTTGGACGGGCTATGAATAACATTTGGCAAAGTGAATTTAATACATTTAGGTTTTTTTAATTAAGCAAAAGATTAATTACATTGAACCAGTTAAGAACTAACGATAAGGATTCATTTACGTTATCGCAAATACTGGTCTTGCCTCTATTAACTTTAAAAATTAAAGACTTATCGTCTGCAAATAAAACTATATCACAAATATTTTTTACAAAAAAGGTAAATCGTTAACGTATATTACGAATACAAAAGGGCCTAGTATCGATCCCTGAGGTACCCCTATATCAATAATTGATCTTGAAGACCTCTCACCACCCAGGTCTACTTTCTGGACTATATTGGATAGATAAGACTGTATGAGGTCAATCGCCTGGTTTTTAATGCCATGATATTTTAACTTTGTGATTAGGGTTGCATGACTCACACAGTCAAAAGCCTTAGATAGATCGCAGAATACCCCAACTGCATCCTATGACTTCTCCCAAGCCTCAAATAATTATATGCTTTAAGAGCGCTATACCTGCATAAGCTGTTGATCGACCTTTAGTAAATCCGTATTGATTACTATGTAGCAGGCCGTTAATGTTAAAGTGATATTATAACTTATTCAGAATTATTTTTTTAAGATTTTACTTAACGCAGGTAATATCGATATCGGTCTATAATTAGCGAGATCACTTTCACTTCCAGACTTAAACATAGGAATGAGTTAAATGTGTTTCAAGAGATCGGGAAAACTCCCTCGTCGATACATCTATTAAAAATATAAGCTAAACAAGGTGCAATATCTAAGATAATGACACCCAGCACCTTTGTAGACATTCCCCAGAGATCTTCTGTATTTTTTATATTAATTAACTTGAATGCTTTTACAATACTAGCCTCGTTAATATAGCTAAAACTAAACTCATTCTTACATTTTGCAACACTAGATTCTAATAAAACGGAAGCTCTGGAGGCTGAAGAGTTTAACGATTTGGTCACAATTTTTGCTTTATAATAATACCTTATTATAAAAAAAAGTTTTTAACCTCTGAAAAATTTTATAAACTTAATAGATATGTACCTAATTGCATCCAGTAAATCTAAATTATGATAATAATTACGTTTTAAAAACTAAAAAGACAACCGACTTCATGTATAAAAATGCAAAATATAAAAATTTGGTTTTATCCAAGTAGATGACATATTTTTTCAGTTTTTTTTGATTTAATAACCTAACTATTCAACCGACTTTATAAAATTTATATGGGACCAATTGAAAAGTATATACTTTCACATGAAATATTTTTTTTTTTCAATTCGGTTCATAAATGACGGAATTATGAAGTAACAAACATAAAAAAAGTCGAATTGAGAACCTCCTTCTTTTTTGCAGTCGGTTGAAAACACCGGTGTGGCTGGATCAGTTAATTATGGGCCAAGTTGTCCTAAGAAGGTTATCCCAAAGGACTCTTTAAGATTTTTTATATTTGGCGCCATCTAGACCTTTCCTGTGCCTATGGGACGACGAATTGGCCAAAGAATGGCCAATTCGTCTTCCCATAGTTTCCCTTCTCTCCCCTGCTGCGTTTCCATAATCATAGGTACCAAACCATACAGTCGTATGTCCATTTTACTAATAACTAATCAATGATTGACTGATATCAACTAATAAAAATGAATATATGAATGAATATGAATGATATGAATATAAATATGAATATTAAATATGAATATGAATATTATACTTAAACCAAATTATGCTTATGAATAAAGTCTTTTCCGATGACCGATGTCTCGTTTACTAAAGCAGTATATTACAAAACGATCGTCATTATAGCGTTTGATGTTTTTCAGAAGACACCTCTTTACTCGCCAAACCGACCGATATTAAAGAACCCATTTGGCAACGCGTGTCGTATAAAATTAAAGTGGACTAGTTTCTACTTGCTTGTGTTTGAAGTAGGTAGCTAATAAGTATCCATTTTTTGCTGTGTTAATAGTTATTTTATTCGGGAAAAATGTATTCAAATCTGAATTTGTTTATGCAAAATCATTCAGATTTTATGTTTTACGGTAACATTAAGTTTTATTTTAAGCTGTTTTTCAGCACTTTTGAACAGTTTATGTTATTTTGCAGTACAACGCTAGATTTTTAAACAATGGCACGATGTCTTGAGGGAGTGTGTTTCATATATTTTTAGACAGCATTTCATTCAATGCTGTCAGAAAATGTTTAGTTCTCAATTTGAGTTTTAGTTTTGTTGTAAAATACGGGTTTTAGACTACTGATTTTATTTTTATAATATAATATTTGAAAATCATACAGCTAGATTCATAAATTAAAAATATCAATTAGATGCATGTAGGATGTCCATGTGGGAGCATGTATGCTGATGGCCAATTACAAGTTTCCATTTACAAGTTATTATGTACTTAGGCAAGCCGACTGGCCGACCGTACATTGCACCATAAATTACGCAGACCGTACGGAATAAGGCACTTAATCACCAGATGACATTAGTGCAAAGTTATGAGTACATAGTCAACATGTAAAATATAAAAAAAACTATGTTTAGATCAGGAATACATAGTGCCGTTAAAATTTCCCTTAAAATAGCGCCCCAAATAGTCGTTATTTAGCGTAGGGCTGTAACTGAACAAACTTCGCCCTCTCAAAGTATCTGACGTGGTTCCAATTGGCATAGGAATACGATTTTGAATTCCGAACCGAATAATATTTTATTTGCACAAAAAAGAGGTTTCTTTCCGCATTGAATTTAAAGAGTTTGGTTACTTTCCGCTACGAGAGAGTAAGTTTTGCTACACAAAGCGAATGTTTCACAAACTTATTCTTTGAGTGTAGGTATAAGAGTTGTCAATTTTATATCTGCGTTACTGCTCAGATATCCAGGAACTTGTTTTCTTTCAATTACTTTCGGAGTTTATGGAGAGTTCAAAGAAGGTTTTTTGTACGGCTTGTCTTATCAAAGTACTTATTTTCTTTTGAAAAATTAGGTGCTTTGAATTAAGGGATTCTGTTCTCCAAGGAGAGTCTATCAACATAAATATTTTAGGTTTTCTTTGAGTTATATTTTATAGGAGTAAAAAAGATATTAGGTGGTTTGCCAATATGAGAGACGATAGTATATAATAAACTTTAATTAATATCTAAAACATTTTTATCCTATGTTTTGTACTGTTTTTCGTTTTAAGATTTCACAAACGTTAAATTATCAAAACAGTTTCGTAATTAATAAACCACCTCATAAATATATTGGTTTGTCATTTTTAAACGCATAATAAATAGATGCGGTTTGTCAAATTCATTTAATGACAACCTATTTTAACGCCATTTTGTCTATAGGGGGTCATATAGTATGTCAAATATTTTAGACGAATGAACTATATTCAATCAAGTGCAAATGACTAATAAAAACCTAAAAAAACTAACTTAGGTATCTTAATCATGAACGATAATTCGTTGTTTTAGGTGAGCATCCTTTGATGAATAAATTCAATATGAAAACAAGTAAAACAAGTTGAAGAACAGAGACAAAAATTTTCGTTGTGAGTTGACAAACGAGTCTTACCTACATACAAACGACCACGATACATTTACGTTTTTCTCAATTCACGCATGTTCGGTGGATGGATGAGCTCACGCCATTTTGTGACATTAGGCTTCGTTGGGTTTGAATGTGTCACAACCCGCTCTTTTAAATAGATAGCCAAATGAAATGGAAGGGCTTTGTTCGGTCGTATTTGGGTGTAACGCGATGTTTGGAAATACATTTAATTTGCAAATTATGGGGCGTTTAAAAGCTTTTTAAATACAAAAGGGACGTGTAGGTGCTTGGAATAAAAGTAAATGTTCTTTAGAGGTGCTGAAGGGCTGGAACGTATAATAGGTATGAAATAATAATAATACATAATAAATTTAATATTGGAAATAAGAAATTTACATATAAAATAAATAACAAAAAATATATTTAGAGAAAGTATAATTAACCCGAGCTCGAACTAGGTAGCCATGATGTGTCATTTAGGTGTTCTTTAATTTTTATATATATTATATATAATTATACTGTACGTGTGTATGTCACTGAACTCCTCCTAAACGGCTGGACCGATTTGAATGAATTTTTGTATGCATTTGGGTGGCGCCCTAGATGGTATAGATTCACAAATCAGCACGGCAGATGGCGCTGCAGTCAGTACAATTATATAGATTTTTTTCATTTTAAAACGCGCGGGCGAACGCTTACGGGAGAGATAGTATAATATAAAATAAGCACCAACTTTAAAAATAAACAATTTATTGAGGAAATAACTTTTTATATAACAGCTTAAAATGTATGCGATTGCAAAATTTGAAGGTAGAGTAGCGGCTGCAAACAGAGGTCTTGTCGCATTATAGTGATTTGCCAGACAACCTTTTAGTATACTAATCTTATTCAGGTTCAGCAGGTCAAATAAATAAATAAATAATGGCGGACATTTCATAGAGCATCAACTAGCCCCAAAGTAAGCACAGCTTATGTTATGGGTACCATTTGACTAATTATTTTCTTGATACTACTTATATGTTTTTTTTTTTTGTAATTACATAATATATATAATAAAACGCCCAGACCCGAAATATATACTTGCAGATCATACAAACATTTGTCTTAGGCGGGCTTTGGCCCATTACGTCACAGAGGTCGCCTAATGATAATATGGAAAACTGTATAACATAAAAATATTGTATATTACATAGGTTCATGTATAACTGTCGAACCATTATAAATTGTTGAAATATTTAAACAAAGGAACTCTCTCAGCAGTGCCTGCGTAACACAAATATATTCCACGTTCCTTATTAAAGTCGTCTTAAGGCACGCCCTTATAGAAGTATTGTAAATTATTTTAGCAATTAAGCTTCCAGTTTTATTAAAGGAGTAAAAATTAATTATAATTTAAGCCCCTGAAGCTCATCCAAGTCAGAATAAAAGAACACATTTCAGTGAGCAACTAAAGATCAACCACGTTAGATAATTCGGATGGGCTTATGCGATATGCATGAGTGGATTAAAATCTCATTTTTGTTCATGTCCTGTCTACGTATGGGGAGTAAAAATCAATTTTTCATTAAGGGTCCTGAATGTGAATTTGAATTTGAGAATTTGCATGAGCTTTACTTTGACGAAATCAATGTTATCTACCTTTCACAGACTGCATTTTTTGTGTCCAATCACAAATTGAATTGCATCAGTAGTAAGTTATCATAACTGAGGTTTATCATATAATTTACATAATACATTTATTATAAAATAATTACATCAATGTACAGATTGATGTAAAACATGCGAAACAGTTGAGCTATAAAATAGACAGTTCAAAACGATCTAGAGATAACTCAACTGATCCAGATCGCTGTTATAGAGCAGTATTCCCAAGATACTAGCGCGATGTTTTTAAAATAATTTTACATGTTTACTAATGTGTTATTTTATTTTGTTGCCAAATTTATTTATTGGTATTAGATTGGCAAAGACAGACCATACTTTAACGCCATCTCAGCTAATTATGTGATTTATAGGATACCTACTAGCGACCCGCCCCGTCTTCGCACGGGTGTAATGCTGATACTAATTATACCTACTACAGCATGGTTATCCCTAAGAGATAGATATATACCATCGCAGACTTTTTGTAAACCTTTTTAAGGTGTACAATACTGTAGAACATTATTTTGATCTATCCCGTAGAGTTCAGCCAGCGTTTGCGATGTAAGCGCAAAAAAATAAGTTTATTTTCGACACCACATTAGAAACCTCTAAAATTATCAATGTTAATACTATATTATGCATGTATTATACGTATAAACCTTCCTCTTGAGTTACTCTATCTATTAAAAAACCTGCATCAAAATCCGTTGCGTAATTTTAAAGATCTAAGCATACATAGGGTCAGACAGACAGCGGGAAGCGACTTTGTTTAATACTATGTAAGTGATAAAGTATGTAACATGTATAAGCCAATCAGTCTATAATATATCATATTATGGTTCACGTTAGTCTGCTTTGCTTTAAATAGATAATAATATATATTTTTATGAACACCATAAGACTAATATTCAAAATTTAATTTATTTAAATATCTATTTCAAATATTTTTTTGGGATTTTAATTTTTTTTTTATGTACATATTTATTTATTTATTTATTCGTTGTACAAAATCCACAGCTCTTAAAATAGTATACACTAAACATACATTTATAATTGACGTATGTAATTTTGTTTGTGTGTGGGTGGGTGTTTGTGTAAAAAAGAAAGAAAATGATACACCATTTCTAATTTGAATAAAGCAGTGCCACATCTGATAAAAACATCCCCTAAAACTGTCGCCTTCACGTTGAACGCCATTCTTTTATCAAGAGAACAATAATTGCATTCAAAATCAAAGATGTACGCTCAGATAGCCGCCGGGTATTTTCACTAATTAAGGCCCAACGTGCACTGTGCAACAATTAAAAGGACTGATTCTTGATAAGCGGATTGAATTGATAGTCAGGCCTGAGATTGTGATATCGGCTTAACACCTCAAAGCTTTGTTTGTAATTCAATGGTCCTTTTTTAAAAAAACCTATCTTGCCGGATGAATCTGGATCTAAGACGATGAAATGAGTACTGTATAATAATTTATTTACAGAAATGTACGGAATAAGACACGTAAACATTTAAGCTGACTAAGGTCTGTTAAAAATGATCTATAGATAGCTCAACTGATCCAGATTACTGCCAGAGGCTAGCGCTCCAAAGACTCAGGTAGTATTGCCATGTTGAATAGCAATGGATGTCATATTTCTTAACAACTGACAGTATTGTTATAATGTAAACATATTTTATGGTTATAAATGTCAATTTGATTGAAATAATTGTCTTTTAAATATCAAATAATCATCTCTGAAATAGTTGCAACATTGAGAGTCGTAGCCGTACACACAAATAATGTCATCAACATACTAAAGAGGCTTCCACACTTGCTGAAACATTATTCAAGTTAACGCCTATGCTTTATTATACGCCAGAGTAACCGTCAAGTCAGACCAAGATCTCGCGAATGTTTGTATGTAGCCGCACTTGTGGAAGACCCAGAAGATTACTCGAATGTGGAAGCTAAATCGGCTGCAATGAGCTTATCTGTATACGCTTAATAGCCTTGGAGATTTGCGTAAGATCGTATGGAACTTGGCACAGCACAATGGAAGGCCCAACCGTTGAGCATTAATCTAAGGTTAGACTTTAAGACTTGGCTTACTAAGAATAGGTAACCGTCATCTGACAACCGGTAGTACTTAAAATTACGATTTATTTTTGGTTATTTATATGAATCTGTACAAGGATTATTTTTTGAGACCTAATCTTACAATTGTGATGCATAGATTGTGTGAAAGTAAGATAGAAGGCAATAGAAAAAAAACATGTTGTGCCGACTCTCTTGGTGTGGGTTAAAGGGTAATGAAGATGATGATCTTCTTATTAACGTGTCACTAGTTATTTTGAACCAGTGAAACGATTAAAGTGCACCTCAAAGGCTTCTTTCAAGCACTTGTTTTCGAATTTTTTTATGTTCTACGACTTCCATACGATATTTTTCTATACCGTTTGAGAGTACTGGTATAGCGCTCATACATTTTATGAACTGAAAAAACCATTGGATTCAAACCCACGACCTTTGAATCGGAAGGTGGAGTTACTAACACTAGACCACTAGATGCTTTAGCTAGATGATGGTGATTCAAGTCAAACTCAAGAGAATCTTTATTCAATACAATCACAAGGATCACTTTGAAAACGTCTTACATACTAGGTGAACTTAGGTGCCAATTCATCTTAACCCAAGCCCGAGAAGAACTGGCAAGAATCTCGTCTCGTCTTGTTTTTACATGATCCATCAAATTATAACTACCTTAACTACGAAATACTTAATTCAATCTCACAATAGTGTGGACTTTTGTAGTCAACAACAAAACCCCGTGCCTCATACAGCGGTCGTGGTTTTTAAGAGAATCAGTCTAAGCTAGACTTTACTGCGTAGGGAAACCGATTTAAGATAGCAAATGCTTCGAGAAATGCGTAATTAGATATTATCTATCGAACGTATGGAAGAAGCTCCTGCTTTTCAGTACTTCAAATGAATATAGACCCTTACATTGATTCACATTCACATCACAATTCACGTCAGGTATTCACATCACCCAGCATATATAATAATATTTACAGAAATAATATACAATAATATAATGTACATGTGAAACAGTTCTGCTATCTAAAGACCGTTTAAAACCATATAAAGATAGCTTAACTGATCCATATCACTGTCAGAGGGCAACATTCCCAAGAAATTGGCGGCATTATATTATATTTTTGTCGATGAAGGCACTGTTTCGATTCATTTAGAGAATTTTCATTAGGATGTATTGGATCTAAGGTCCGTTCGTTGCCGCTCACGTTCACGTATCGCATTGATCTGTGTCGGTGCCTCATAGACAAAATAATACGTGAATAAAACTAGTACTTATCAAAATGGATATTGTATCTTTTGAAGATATCTGAGTAATTCACACTTTTTCCTTTAGAATTTGACACACACTGGATCGACTAGATGCAGTCTAGTAGAAACAGATGGTTACTACTAGACCTCAATTTTCTAAGCTGTGGATGAAAATATTTACCAATAGTATACATGTGAGCAAAGTTTTTAATTCTATACAAACATACCTAGCCAATGCTGAATGGTAATTTTTTCAACACACGATGTCTTCATACAAATTTTTCATCTAGCGAAAGAAAGATTCATTATTTGAAAGAAAGAGAAAATATGATTTTTAGATAGTACTTAGCCAGACATCAACCAGACAGACTCTAAAAAAACATCGCCAGCTGCACTGAGATTAAAATGTTAATCTCCGTTTTCTTATAAAACGCTGTCAAGGAATCTCATTCTGTAATCTTTGCTATCTGAATATTTAGTGACCGTAGAAAGTATTTATTATTCCTTGGTACAAACCCAGAAAACAAAAGAGAAACGCAAGCAGTTTACAATTAAGGCCGGCTCAACCCTTTTAAGTTCACTCCTAAACAACGAAGTTGAACGAACGAAAAAGTCGACGTTTAACCGAGCCATTTAACCCTTGCGGTAATCGCAACATAAACAAAAGGCGGGAGAAAATAATGTTGGATTCCGGCGGACAAATTAGGCGACCTTTCTCGGCGATGGCCCAGAATAAATAGTACTTTTACCTGGTAATTTCACTCCACGTTACCTGCCTTTATTTTATAATTATCAAGTAGCGAAACAAGCGAATCACCTTCCCAAAAATATCACTCGCAAAGCTA
The DNA here is from genome assembly GCA_948098915.1 of Lampropteryx suffumata. NCBI lineage: Eukaryota > Metazoa > Arthropoda > Insecta > Lepidoptera > Geometridae > Lampropteryx > Lampropteryx suffumata. The sequence continues at coordinate 12,211,153 of OX402557.1, read as the reverse complement.
ATACTTGTATAAGTACTTATCCTAAAGCTATTTCCACAATAGTTCCTTTTTTTTTCTTCTGGTAGATATGTTCGGTGACCTAAGAGCTCCTATCTGGCTTAGCTAACTCAGCTACGATTCAACGTGGCTATACTGCCAGTCTCTTGGTAACACTGCCGTCTGGCAGTGATTTGGATTAGCTGAGCTATCTCTAAATCGTTTTAAACTATCCTTAGAAAACTCAACTGTTTCACATTTATTTTATATTATTGTAAATGATTCTTTACATTTTTTTAATTATTTCTGTAAATAAATATTTCCTTAGTTTCTTTAATGACATTGTCTGAAGCAATGAGCATATTATTTTGAATTTCTCGCTAATTATTTTAAATCAGTGGGGTAAAAGGATTAATGTGACCTTCGAAGGCTCCATTCGTTCCCTTTGCACGTCTTCGAACTTTTTGGGTTCTGCGACATGGCGGTATCCTCAGGATCCTTTTCCTTTTCTTTCACCGTATCAAAGTACTGGTATATTTCGAACAGAAAAATCTTTTGATGCACTACCAGGTTTAAACCCACGTTCTTGGGATCGAAAGGAGGGGAGGGGCAACTACCACTAGATCACCTCTAAGCAACGAGCAGCATGGTTCCACAGGTTTTCAACTAGTAAAATCAGCAGTCAAATCTTTTAAGCGAATTAATAGTGATACGGTGATGGTAGATTCAGCTTTAAATAACAAAAAGAAGTTTTCCTCCAGTTTCCTTGAGTTGGGGTGCTCACTGCTGGAAAATTTTCCTTCTAAATATCAAAATTGACGTAGAAAAGTAAAATATTGTCTTAGAAAAAACGTTGGTTTTATTACATGAAGACAAACATTCGCAACAAAGTAGTATAGGATTTTATTTTAAACTAGAATATACGAGTATAATGTTTTTGAAATTAGCTTGAGCGTAGAATAATTTTCAAACTCAAGTTCAATAAACTAAGTTAAGTAAAACTCCAAAATTTAATCAAGAACGAAGGAAAATTGGTCCACAAAAACATCAAAAAAAGAGTATTGAAACATATTTCCTCAATATTGGAACCTTATCGGTAAGATATGAGGGTTTGGGCCCATTTTTCAGATATTAATTTCTAACAATCGTAAAAGTTACTTTCATGGTGGGCCCCTAAAAGTTATGGCTCGTTTGCACTGCCAAATATACTTGGTTTAGACTTTATCCGGCACCTATTCGCTTTCACAAAGTGGATTTGGATTGGAGTTACGATAAAGAAAAATATTTTTTTACGACCTTTTATTGTGGTCCAAATCCGTATAATAAAACAAGTACCTACCAGAGATTGTTGGTACATTTTATTTGTTTAGGTCATGTTAAGAACTTCATTGAATGAATTACCGGTAGGTAGGTAGGTAACCTATAAAATAAATAAATATTGGTGGACTTTGCACACAACACAATCTAGCCCGAAGCGTATCATGTATGATGGTGACCCATCTGGTCATTGATAGAATACTTATTTATTTTATAAATATCTACATATCATGAAACATTATAACACCCAGACACAGAACAAACATTTATGTTCATCACACCAATGTTTGTCCTGGGAGGGAATCAAATCCTCAATGCTTGAAGGCAGAGCTACTACGGGCTAAGCTGAGAGTGCAGTCAAGTACCGCGTAGGCAACCTTCATGCAGGTTTATTTATTATCTATCTGAGTCAATAATATTAATAAGTAATTATGTTATCATTGCCTCTAACTATATACGTCTAAAGCGAAATCTAGATTCAACAAATAATTTCTTACATTAGCCTGACCGCGGTTGCGTGATGTGGTGTAACTCGAATTTGATGATATCTTTTTATTTTTTACTTTGTAGCGAGTCAACAAGCCGAAACAATAAACCATCTTTTAAGGTTGATGCGAGTGTAATGATTATTGCTTATTCTCTGTTGGATTAAAGTAGAGTTCTGGGGTAACTTTTATAGCAATACTATAAGGTAAAAATTGCAATGGCTCACGATTCTACTCATATTGGTAAGATTAGCAATTACATGATTAAAACCTTTATGGTGAAACAATCGTCAAAGGAACATCATAATGTATTCATTCATGCTATATTCATATTGAGCACCATAAGATCAATCAATCTATAGTTCAAGGTGAAGAAAACTTATCAAAGTTAAACCGGCTACCTGCGCATGCGCATGATTTGTACGGGACGAAATAATAACGGTTCTGATGTTGCGCTGTATTATTTTAATCGTCATCAACACATGTAGCGTCAGCAAAACCAATCATCATAATTATATTGACAGGTTTATACGTAGAAAGTTTATAAATAAGTGCTACCTAATTGTACTAAATGTACCTAAGTTATTTGTAATTGTACAATTATTGGCTTATTAGGGACCCGCCCCGGTTTTGCATGGGTGCAATTTGTGTGATTCGGATGATTTAAATCGTGTTTAGATTGACTATTTTTAACAAAAATATATTGTGATTTGGTAATTGTGACTGAAGCAATCAATGAAACTTTTTAGGCAAACTTTGTTACCATATTTATAATGTTTAATAACTCCTGCAAGTTTATTAAAATCTATTAATTTTAATTTACGTTTACTCGCTGATAATGTAGGTAAAAGATTTTTTGAAATCGGTTTAGTAGTTTTTAATTTTATTTAATATACAAACAAGCAAAAAACAAATATTTTCTCTATATCATATTAGTTCACATGAAAACCTTGTTTTTGCACTAATAATTGGCGAAATGTAATTTTAAAACAACCTCGGCCTAGAGCCGAAGGAGGGTTCTAGGCATTGTTAGAAATTTAAAGTCGAATATTTACGATAATACACATGTTATTTTCTAATGGTCTATCTTATAAACACACACTAGCACGTAGCACACCCACGTATTGTTTAAATCTGTTGCTGTCTCTATTCTTTGGCATTGGAATGACTTAAGCGCCAATTGCCATTGATGTAATTATAAGAAGAAGGGTATGTGCATTGACAGTGAAAAATATTCAACGACTTGGGTTATATTCACTTCAATGACGTCATGATTGTTACCTTAAGCGTTTTTTTAGATAATTTAGTTCCCCTTGTTCTGCTGACCCTACAACTGGGCAATGCCCGCGTCAAATGTTACAGATGATTACGTTACATAACTCATCATCATCATATTTTGTGAATCCGTTCTCGTAAGGGAACTCGGTAATTGGGGTTCTGGGTTTTTTCTTTTCCTATTTTTATTAAACTAACTAGTTTACAGCGAGGCCATTGTCTACGACCCAAACTTATAACATGTAATATGTACGTTCGGTTATTAGATTTGAGCTAGAGAGCTGGTATAGTCTCTTATTTTTAACTACTTGAACTATAATAGTTTCCCGACTAATTAAACAATTTACAGATATGAAGCTACACAAAAATATAATAAAATTTAAACCTGGGGTTCTCAAACGTTAATTTTGAATTGTTCTTTAAGAAAACATTGTAGAGCATGGAAATACATCTCAAACTGAAAAGCCGCTTAGTTATGCAGAACCCGTTCAAAAATACTCATTACTCATACTTGACGCACGTCTCAAACTGACATGTGATTGATGCGCAGGCGCGACGAGAGCATAATGAAGGGAAAATTAGAACTCCACGCGATCTAGTTGATGAGTATTCATTTTGTTGGAAAGAAACTGCCCTCTATTCGACAATTTGAAACCGATTGATAGTCGTTCTTTTGAAATAAAGTGACTCATACAGTTATCGTCAAAACGAGCATCAACTGAAGTTCATTCCCACAGCCATAACAGAAAAGATCTTATGGTTAGTTTGACAAAACGAAGGTTATGATTGTAAAATGAGAGAACTGATAAATTCCAATAAAAACAATACCAAAGATAAGAGTAATCTTAAACTATTTTTATGAAACCGTGAACTGAACCATATAGAACGAAGCAAGTATGAAGTAAGATACATCTCAAATTCTACGAGTACATACCATAATATACCTCGCATGACGAGTCTCGCACGCGATTCGTGCGAGACCTCGGAGTCTGTAGATTTAGTTCCACAACTATGTTAATGCATACAGATTACCGAAATTATCATAAAGATCTTTTGTAGCAAAACAGTGAAATCGTTCAACAAATTCTCCAGATTTTTTATTTACGTTTTCTCTTGATTACCTACCTCAGAAAGGCCTCAGGGTGTACATTAGCTCATATTAATAAAGTTTTATGGAAACCAAAACCAGTGTTGGATTGAGGCTAAACTGAAACTACAGTGGGTTTACAACGCTAACTAAACATTAACTTACTACACTACATACAGACAGAATAAGATCATTGTCAAGTTCAAACTCGCGTGGATTTGTGATTAAGCATTAAGGCGGCTCCCTGATTAAATAATCTTGACACGTCTTCACGGCGCTCAAATCGCGATTTTTTTATTAAAAAACATTAAAATAAAGAATTCTGAAAAAATGATCAGGTAATGTTTTTATTCGCTTACTTTCCGCCTATTAGTGAATGCTGCAAGCTAAAACGAAGTCAACTTTAGAAAATGAATGATTATTGAACATTTTAGACAATATTTCATAATTAAATTATGGAATTAATAATTACTATAAAAACAATTTGAAACGAGAAAGTAGGAGGCAATATATAAAAAATACATACCATATATCTTTTATAACTATTATTCCTTCAATTAACGAACAGATAGCAAGCCAATAGCGGTAAAAAACATACTATATTTTCTATAGATTTTTTTTATTACCGCTATTTAACTTACAGCAATCACTAATAGGCGGAAATTAAGCTAGTAAAAACATTACCCATAATTTTTTATTTTAATTCTATAATTTAATATTTTCTCAAAAAAACATCGCGATTTGAGCGCAGTGATGACTATTTAATCAAGATTCAATGTGTCAAGGTTATTTAATCAGAGAGTCGCCTTAAAGCACAGCATCACAAATCCACATGAGTTAGAATTTGACAATGATCTTATTCTGTCTTTATGTAGTTAGGTAAGCTTTTGTTACCGTTGCAAAGCCACTGCAATTTCGGTGAACTTGTATATACACAAGTTAATTTGCTAAGGGCACCGCCTTAAGTATTGTGTCAAAGCACAGATATTAGAGCAGTCCTTATTAGAACTACTATATCTTCAATGACTATTGTTCATATTTAACTATAGCTATCTAAGTCTAAGTGAAAAGGTATACGACGCTGGTAAATTATTAAAATACTGCCCTGGTCGAAAGACTCATTCTCGGTATTCTCGTCAGTATTAACATCGAGAGCAGAATTCAACCTTTTTGCATTATACAATTTAACAGACTAAAGGCAAGATTGGTACACGGGAAGCAGGATTCATGCGGTTTTAAAGTCTATAATAATTATGGTAAATGCTTTTAGGCCACTGGTATGTTTAAGTAAATTTTGATTACCAGGGCGGATTATCATCTACACACTTTCTTACATATTAAAATCGAAAAGCTTTTAATTTGTACTTATACTTATGAAGGCTGAAATAAATGAAATTGAATTGAATTGAAAACTAATAAATGACACGTATACGATTATATATTAGCAAAATTTAGGTATATAGGTATATTTTATACTTGAATGTGTCTGTTTTGTTTGTTTAAGAAGATTAATTTAGTCTAACATATTATAAAGTGAAAGTAAACATTTCTATTTCATCAATACAACACGATAGTTGCGTGAATTGAAGTTCTCAAGTGTCACTAAAACTAATTTATCAATCACCGGAACTGCAAAAAAACTTCCATTCACAACAATCTTATTCATAGCCCACACAAAAGAAACTCGAGATAGTAAAATTTTTCTATTACATCCTCGAATCGTAAAAATGTCACTTCACAATGAACGATCAATCATTTACGATGAGGTTCTTCTGTAGTGGCTCCAAATTTACCCGCTGACGAATTCTTAATCTGTGGTTCGCTGTGAAAAATAATACCTACAGGGTGACCCACTTCCAGTGATTTGCATTCAGGCGTAGTCGTGCAGTAATTTATCATCCATCAAATGTCGGCAAAAAATGTTGTGGAAATAGTAAGTGGTATTTTAGGCTGACGCTTTATGATTGAGGTAGCATGGGTCGGATTTTATGGCTGTCGGTTCGAGGTTTTCATGTTCATCTCAAGTCAATCCCTAGTTCAGAGTTTGATCGCTTTAGCTACTATTCAGATGTTAGGCGTTCTCCACACTTTAACCTATTAAGGTAAGTATTCTGTTATGTAGGTAGAAGTGAGAACGAAAGTAAACACAACACACGATTACCATACATTACTTGTGTTGGTACAAGTACAAGTGTTGGTATTACCTACATCATTTAACAAAAAATAAACCATAATGATTTGTATTGTATAACCTACATCGTGATTCACTAAAACATTAGCATAAAAGCCTACGTAATTATTAGGAAACCAACAAATCAAACGCACCACAGTCCAAATGGTTTTTAGCGGCTTAATTCAATTCCAATAATATTTATGACATCCAAAAAGATCAATAAATTAATACATAACAATGCACAGTATTTGGAATGATCGAAACTCGTGCCATTAATAATTCATAAATTATGTTTTTATTAATTAATTATGAAGCGAGACCATTAACGATTGTGAAAAACGTAGCCGACCGCATAGTAGGTATAACTCAATTCTTATATTATTATTTCTTTTCCACTATTGTCCAAGACATACCACACAGTCTCACGAAATATGAGCAAGAATTTAATAATTGGGGCATTTTGTCCTGCGGAGCTTATGGAAAGAATAATAGAAAGTAGATGTATAAACGTTTCACTCTGACGCAAGACGTCACTATAATTTGGGACAACGAATTTGTGGCATGTGCACAAGCAATATTGAACCTTATTACCAATCACAAGTCGCGGATATTTAGTAGTACCTCAATTATTAACAGTTATAGACAGTCCTATTATTATTGTTGCTAAATTCAATCCAAAACAAACCGATAAAGTTCGTATTGCATTGAAGACAAAATTGAAGTGACACAGTCTGCCTCAGGACATACTTATCATAAAAACTAATTATCTGAAGATGCCTGGCGAGTGTGGCGAGCCCCAAGGGTAGGAATAATATGAATGTCGATCCTAATTCGAGACAATTTTAGTTTAAGTTAATTTAATGTTTCGTTATTTTCTTTGAATCGTTGACTCTATGCGACTCTTGCGTAAGATCTTGCGTAACTGAACTATTGAATAAATTAATCCTTAGATACTAATATTATAAATGCAAAAGTTACTCTGTCTGTCTGTCTGTCTGTCTCACTTTCACGCCAAAACTACTAAACCGATTTAATTGAAATTTGGTACACAGATAGTCTAAAGCCTGGGAAAGGACATAGGCTACTTTTTAATTAGAAATAAGTGTAAAGGGCTGAAAAGGGGGAAGTGGGGTTGTATGAAAGTATTGTCATTTTCAGAATTAGAAGCATAACATTTTTGACTGTTGATCCCTACTAATATTATAAATGTGAAAGTAGCCCTGTCTGTCTGTCTGTCTGTTACGTTTTCACGTCTAAACCGCTGAACCGATTTTGATTAATTTATAGAGATAGATGTGACCTTGGAGTAGGACATATGCTACTCTTTATGTAGGTACCATGCGTGCGAAGCCGCGGGCAGCAGCTAGTTATGAATATTTTCAAAGGTAGATATTTGAAAATCCATAATAAATAGCAGGATTGTTCTGAATTGAATGAGCTGCATATTTAAACCATTTGCAGTAAAATTTATAAACATACCTATTAGACACAAAACATATTAGCAACACAAAATATATAAACATCATAAAATCTCTATTTAATAACAGTACAAGTAAAGTCAGACTAGAATCAAGAGCAGAGGTAATCAAAATTGAAAGAAGAGTAAGACAGGGAGACCCCCTAAAATATTCATTGCTGTTCTAGAAAACATCTTCAAAAAAATTGACTGGAAAACAAAAGGAATAAAAATAAATAACAGCTATTTAAACCATCTAAGATTTGCGGATGACATGGTCATACTATCAGAAACAGCAAAAGATCTACAAGAAATGCTATGCTCGCTAGACCAAGTTAACCCGAAAGTAGGACTACAAATGAATCCTAAAACCAAAATACAAATGACAAACAGCAATACAAAACCCATCAAAGTAAGAGAAAGCTTAATTGAATATGTCGACAGTTATATCTACCTTGGAAAACAAGTTTCATTCAAAAAAACAAACAACGAAGAAGAAGTGGAAAGAAGAGTAAACATAACTTGGAAGAAATTCTGATCACTTAAAGAAATTCTAAAAGAAGACTACTCAATAAACATGAAAAAAATAATAATGGATACCTGCATAATGCCCTGCTTGCTGTATCGTTGCCAATCTTGGGTATTCACAACAAAAAGAAAACATAAAATAGAAACAACACAAAGAGCCATGGAGAGAAGTATACTCAACATCAAGAAAATATATAAAATCAGAAGTGAAGCAATTAGACACAAAACCAAGGTAACCGATGCCCTTACGCAAGCCCTAAAATTGATGGCAATGGGCCGGCCACATAGAGCCGGCCACAAGATATAAATATGGAAGGTGGACAGCCAAACCTACGACGTAGAAAGGGCCAGAAGGAAAAAGAAAAGTGGGTAGACCAAAGAGAAGATGGGCTGACGACATAACAGATATAGCAGGAAAGGATTGGCAGAATATTGCAAAAGACAGAGAAAATGGAAAGAACTGGAAGAGGTCTTCACCCGTGGAGGGGCTTACACCCTAAACAACGATATATTAACCTAGATTATAAGAAAATATAAACATATAACTTACAAAAAAAAATACAAATAAATATACATACTTAATTACAAATTACTAACAAAAAAATTCTTAACCACATTTAAAATATGTTATTTAAGGTTATGGGAAATAAAGGCTTTTTTATTTATTTTATATACCTATTAGACAAACTATTTATCAGACATATCGCTTTATAGACTGAATGCATTGAGTTTATCTAGTGATCATGGCGCATGCATTTGTGCCGAAATCGGGAAGCAGAAATACTCACATATCATGGTAAATATCATGAAAAATATATTCAAAAACATGATAGTTTCAAAAGTTTAATTGCATTCTGTCAACTTTGTTAAGATAAATTTTAGATATTAACAACCATTTGCGTTTTTGAATAACTGAGATCAACCCATTTTTTGACTGTTTGTTTATAACAAAGCACGTATCCGTCATGTCAAGATTTTTTTCCTGATCATCCATTATGCTCTCCAAAATTCTTATTATGAGTAAAGTTTATTATCTTAATAGCAACAAACACTGGGCAGTTCATTTACACCATCTCTTAAACTGATAACTCCTCTGACATTCCTTTCTAATCAGATCTCAAAACTGGTTTACTGGTTTATAAAATGTCCTTTTACATGAACTAGTAAGAAAAATATAAAATAATTGCTGCTGCCCGCGGCATCGCACGCAAGGTATCTATCTAAAAAGTAGCTTAAGTCCTTCTCCAAGGTCCCATGTAGGGTATACATGGGACCTTGGAGAAGGACTATACCAAAATTCATCAAAATCGGCTCTGCGGTTTAGGCGTGAAAACGTGACAGACAGACAGACAGAGTTACTTTCGCATTTATAATATTAGTAGAAATAACAGACCCCATATTATCAAAGAAGCTGCATAAATAACAATACAGTCAAAATTGTCCGCGAGAAACCCTTATCTGAAATACGCGGATTATTCAAATGTCAGTCTATTTTCTTGTGGCTACGATTATTGAGTTTTTCGTTGAGAACAATTTAAAAACTTTTTGAATAGGCAAAACTTTACTAGTCTAATAGCACAGTATAATGTAAGTTCTTACAAGTTCTCAAGTACAGCTCTTGAATTTTAAGAGTATGGACTGTGACTCGCAAAGATATAGATCTTATGTGTCATTCTGATGTCAGGTTTTGCTAATTAATGCTTCTACGAAGACTGCTCCTTTATGCTCTTATACTTTTATGATTTGTTACGATGTAATATTCTGAGACATTAATGTTCAAACGACTGTTTCAAACAACTTCTGAAAACTATAAAATTTAAATTTGATATACGGTATTACTACATGTCACAAAGTCACCAAGACATTTTTATGTAAGCAAAGTGCTTTTTTTTTATAAATTTAAATCAACGTAGTATCAAATTTTGCACTTTGTAGTTGAAATTATAAATCTGATTGTCAAAAATTATCTATTTACTTATTTCTGTGTCTTCTTACTGTCCAAGGAGTAGGTACTTGCAATAAAACAATACATGACAATAGCAAGACAATTCGGTATTACCAAAGATAATTAGCATAAACAGAAGTGAAAGATCATAGCACCTGATCGTAATATATCACTTAGACTGGAAGTTCCCTCGTAATTCTTTACACTATTGTATCTAAGCGCGACGACATGAGATACTTCATGAATCGTTTACTTTATTAGCATTTGTGCAGCACTAAACATGTCAGTTGCTTGTACTTTTAGCACTAGCTTGAGCGCTATCGAGCCAATAGTGAGTCTGCAACAAATATGTGACAGCTATAGTTTTTGGTTCGAAGTTATGTGACATTGGGTCAAACAAATATATTGTTTTGTGATTTTTTATGTTAACTACAAGAAGGTACAACTAAAATAGATGGTAAGGTCGTTAAACACAATATAAATGTTTGAATAATTTAATGTTGGAATAAGTCAATGTTAAAGAGCTTAATAGGGAATCAGAGCAGGAATCACTTAACGAGTTTATATTGTCCAGCGTTCTTTGGTTGTTAAGCTGAAGATCACCAGACACAACATCAAAGCATCGAAAACAGCGACACGACAAACAAATTAATATACAAATCTCAAGTCTGCAAAGCTAAATATACCTGACCCCGTATTCATTAAGAGTCTGCTCCAGATATGCGACAATATCATGATAAAACCATAGAAATTAAACTTGTCAATGTTGTTTGCGCTTAAGAGTCTTCCAAAATGCTTACTTAAAGCGCTGAAAGTTATAGCTTACATAAATTTGATAGTTAAAATTTAGCTCATCGCGATATCACCACTTTTCTGGTTGGCGTTAGTGAATAAGGGGCATGAATCAAAGGGGATGAGACTAAATTTCTATTTACGTTAATGTCACGGGCGTGAGGAAGCGTTTAAATCCAGTCATTAATTATTGTCACGAGTAAGACTAAATAGATAATGCTTTCTCTATTTGTTGCTTTCGGCCGTAAGGAGACGAACGAGTAACAAGAGCACGGGCACAGTAAAATAATTACACAAAGAGTAGAAACTATTTATATATATATACGATATAATTATGATCAATTGTAATTATAACAGCCACATAATTATGTGCAAGTTGAAAGATTCATGTGCCGACTTCAATGCAGTGTCAACATCGGCGCTTATATCTGAAAAAGCTGCTAATTATAATAATCTATAAATATTTAAAAAACAAAGTCGTGTTAGTTACACGGTTTATAACTCGAGAATGGCTGGACCGATATTCATGATATAACAGAATAATTATTAAAATATTTAAAAATTTAAAATCAACAGAGCAAAATTATTGATTTAATATGGTGAGTTCAGTTGGATACAACCATTGACGATATTCGGCTTGTTAGGTTTATGACAGTTGCCATTGTGAGCGCATAAACAATAGTGTCATATAGAAGCAAAGTCAAGCAAAATGTTTTATTCTGATATATTTTTCTTTTTAAATGCGCGGACAAAGTCGCGAACGGGACAGTTAGTTTCTAATAAATCATAAATACATGAAATTTAATAACAAATGCTCGTGCTGTCACAGTTCTATTGATACTGTAGGTAAATAACAAGCTAAGTTACTGGATAAAGCTATAATTTCTGTGTTAACAAGGCCGCAAGTTGAAAACAGATTGATGTTAGGATGGTGATGAAAAAATCCGTCCTTAATATGAAGGGTTCTTGAGACTATTCCTAAATGCGTTTTGGTAATGACTTCCATGTACTCTGATGGACATTAAAATATCATTTTGTCATGCTTCGTTATAATTTATGGAAGAAACATTTGGACGTATAGCGTTTGAAACGGCACATTATGTACCTATTTCGGTTTATACTTCCACAAGTAGTCTAGTTTATAGCTTTAACAAGGTGCCTCCACATTGTTTTGAAGTCTGCTATGATCTTCTATGTAACGGTGTCCGTCATTTGACGTTTCTACATAGCACATGGTGTTGATTACTGCTGAACTGCTTTATTGTATAAGATACTAGCTGACCCAGCCACGCGTTGCTGTAGCTCAACTACTGTAGTTCTAATACGTTGAATGAATATACGCTAACCTCTAAATTATCAGTTTTTCTCTACTATACTATGCATGTATTATACATATAAACCTTCCTCTTGAATCACTCTATCTATTAAAAACAATTTCATCAAAATCCGTTGCGTAGTTTTGAAGATCTAAGCATACATAGGGACAGACCGACAGCGGGAAGCGACTTTGTTTTATACTATGTGATACTATATAATGATAGTAACCACCGTTATTTTAAAAACTCTGGATTTACTTAGTCATTGATAGTAATTGTATAAATTGGTATTCTGATACACAATACTACTGATGTTTTCTATCAGAGAGATGATAGACTTGACAGTGATATTAATGGTGCCTATAAACACCAGAATAATAGTTTCATGTGTAACTGCACTATTACTGATTGAAATGATGAAAGTAACTCATGATTTATCTCTTTATATATACAACTCTATTATCAATATTTATGTGAGTACTTAATAATCCCATATTTATATTTGACGATCTCTGTGGCGCAATGAGCGTAGACCCCTTGAGACGCAGAAGGTTGCGGGTTCGATTCACACCGCTGCTGGACAAATGCTTGTATGATCTGCCAATATATGTCTCGAGTCTGGCTGTTTTTCTATCTATAATATTCTATTATTTTGATGAAACAAATATTTTTTCAAATCGGTTCATAAATGACGGAGTTATCAAAAAACTAATTTAGAACCTCCTCCTTTTTTTGAAGACAGACAAGCCTTCGAATTTAATATTAATAATACGGATGTGTGAGCCCTAAAGTGGTAAATTATTTTTTATACAACTTAGAAAGTGAACAAGCATACGTCCCATTTGATGGTAAGTGGTTACCGTAACCTTGCAATACCAAGAGGTTGCAAACGCACATTGCCAGCTCTAAAAATATGTTTAAAAGAATTTTGGGTCAAGGTTCTTCGCATGAAGTAGGTGTATCAAACAACTTAAATACTAAATTATAGCAAATAACCACGAAATAGCTGCTTTATATGGCAAATATGATTTGCTTAGTCTTAAATAATGGCATATCCGTAATTTTCTTTCATTGCTGAAAAATTTGCCTCGACTTGCCACAGAAGCATGGCATCGAACCATGCTAAAGTTCATTGTACCGAGTGCTTAGTTCATCCGTTGTCCTCCTTGCGTCGTGGACGTACTCAGGGAATCATTCCAATAGCCCAAATAAGTACCTGTACCGGGGTACCATATTAATGTACCACTCCATTTAGTCAATATTACCACGGCATCATAGTGTTTTGTTATCTGTGGTTCATTCAAGATGTAATCAATAATAATTCTTATATTTATGTTAGTAAGATCATTTCATTTAGTAAGAATATTCTATTCTATCTACAAATAGATATATATATATATAAGTATAGTTTAATATAGTATGGCATAAAAGTAGTTTAACAGGCATGTAGTTCTCATTACGAAAGCCCTGCTTACTTTGGAGTTAGATTGTGCTGTGTGAAATGTCCAGCTTTTTATTTTATTTTTTATTTATATAGACACACTGGCTGCGCCCAATCTATCGGAGAAATTCGTTATAGCTGTGCCAAAGACCTCAAAAAGCGCAAATATGCCGATATAAGACCTACATATTTAAGTCTTTTGGAGTCAAGACCCTGGGCCAGTGGGGAACATGAGCCCATCGCGTTTTCAAAGTTATTTCACGGCGTCTGGTATAAACATCACGTGACCCAAGAGCTGACTCCTAACTGGCCCAGCGTATCAACATTGCCATTCAACATGGAAATGCCACCAGTGTCTGGCAGTGATCTGGATCAGCTGATCTATCTATACATCGTTTTACACGGTCCTTAGATAACTCAACTGTTTCATTAGTATTTTGTTGTTGTTTATTTATCTGTACATATCTTACAAGTAAGCTGTAGGTATTGATTTATATCAGTAATGTATAGCGAAATCTGTACGAGAAAGACACACATGACTAATGAAGGTGACAAAAAAGAACGAAGCCTAAGCAAACGAATATACCTAAAGTGATAAAAATATGATGACATACAAAAGTTGTGTAATACAAAAACTTTTGAGATTGTAAGTCAACATTTTAGATTGTAAGTCGTAAATGTAATTAAAGATAGGCGGTCTGTTTCTCCATGAATTAACTGGTAATCAATTTTAAACAAATTTATTGCTCCAAGGTTCAAAATAAAACCCGGCTTGTTATAGTTTCTATGATAAAATATTACGCTTTGAGTTTAAAACCAGTTCAGGAACTTTGAGTGTTTACTATGGTACCTTTAGTTTAAGATTATATAATTCAGTATATTAACTCCGACATCAGAATGACACTATGCTGGCTACTGACAACATACGAAGTTAACTGGTATCTAGTAACAATCTGTATAGATAGCTCATCTGATAGTACCATATTTATATCCAGTAGTTACCTAAATACTGGCGACATCCTTACTAATATTATAAACGCGAATGTTTGTATGTATGTTTGTTACTCTTTCACGCAAAAACTACCATGCGTACGATATGACTGATATACTACTTATATACTTTTTTTTTGTAAATACATTCATATTAAACTATGATACAACAAGCCAATTTTGACGAAAATCTAATGAGTCCGCGTGTATTTCATAAAAAAATTGGAACACCATAATCGGTTTCACTATGGAATAGTAGGATAGGCATACCATCCTTTATTTCGACCAGACTCCCGAACCTGCGTTTGAAAAATCTTTCTAAATAAACTTGATTTAAGAAGAAACATTTTCATTCCAACATGAATACAACAAAAAAGAAAATCGTGCAATAATTACGCTGGCCACAGTAGATACCGAAAACACATTAACGAAGATCATTCAGTGATTAACCGTTCGACGAAACAAAAAGTCAGGCTACACAGAGTCGGCGAAATAAATCTCATCTATACAGTCATACTATATCTATAGATAAGTATTATAATTAAGAAGCTCCGGCGATACATATAGACGTACAACTTGTGGAACAAACAGAAGAAATTGTTTTTGCTAAATCCTTACAGAAAATAAGTGGGAACAACGAATTAAGATATTACTTACCTCTTGCACACACTAGTATTGATAGTGAAGTAGGTTCGGGTTTTTTTTAATCTTATGGATTAAGGTTCTGTTTTGGCATTCGACTTATTGAAACTGCGCTATTAATCGACAAGTGAGTAAGGTCACAAATCTGACTGGTTGAAATTTCTAAAATAATAGTGCCGGACATTTCACACAACATTTAGCCCCAAAGCAGTGCTTGTGTTATGGGTACCACATGACTGCTATTCTACTAATATACATTTTTAATTTTAAATACATACCATATTACCAATAGAAACACCCAGAGCAGAGACAAGTACTTGCAGGTCATACAAATATTTGTCCTACGGCGAGAATCGAAAACGGCTGAAACCCAACATTCTGTGTTTCAGCCGGGCCTTGGCCCACATCACAAACGTGTTTTGAACAAATTTTCTATAATATCTTAGTAAAGAAAAAATCATTGGTTACTAATGATTTTTTCTAATTGAAAAAATATCTGCGCTATACCATTAGGAAACCGGCATGTTTACCTAAAAAGTTCGAAGACATGCAAGTGCAAGGGAGTGCACATCTGAGGTGTACTTTAAGCCTTTCGCCACACTGGTTGGAAATAACTAGTGACAAGAAGTATAAGTAAAGGAAGCAAGACATGTTTTTCAACGAATTCACCAATGTGTATCACAGTGTAGTACCGTCGGGCACAGATGGTGTTAGCAAGTTAGCAATAAGTAAAAAAGCTAAGCATAACCGGCTAATAATGAAGCTTGTATGCTCTAACATCTGCTGTTTTTGTGAACCAGACCAAAGAGACCCGGGAGATCTAATTATGGTAAGCTACCGTGCAGTTAAACCGTTAATTGATTTGCTACACTAATTTGTTGGTAGTAAGCAATCTTATAACAAATATATCTGTTTGTAAGATGGTGTGCTTTTGTGCAGAAAACTGTTTTTGAAGGAGGTTTCAAAGTAAATTCTTCAAGCGTACTCAGATATTACTCTCGATAGTAGTATATTATATAGATAGTACTCTCTTATCAAAAAAAAGACATTCATGTCTAATGTCAATGCCACTAACAGTCACACATTCGAATTTGTCCGCCATCCAACGTAACGTTTTGAATCTTTAATAAATAGAAAGATTAATTTTAAGGGGCGCGTTTACTATAACTAAATAATGCTGCACATTTAACACAACATCCTCTAGCTCCAAAGTTAGCAGAACTTGTGATATGGGTTCCATATGACTGATATACTACTAATTCTTTTTTTTTAAATACACTTTATACATAGAAAATCCCCTAGACCCGAGACAAATATTTGTAGACTTTACAAACATTTGTCCCGCGGCGGGAATGCAAACCGCAACCATCGTTCTCTCAGGCTGGCCTTCGTCCACTGCGACACAGAGATCGTCAGAATACATGATGAACACAATTCAGAAGATCACAAACAATCACAGTCCTAAATGCATTCAACTTCAAAATCGCAGTGTATCGGTACACCTATCAATACACTCTTATTGCTACATGTTTTCATAAGCCTCAAGGGCCTTTACCTTGGACCGAAGATCACCACGCACCGGTACACTTCAATGCAAATAATTAGGTGTATCTTACAATTTGCCAAAGACTCCATTGTGAGCATTGTGATCTAAGTGGATTCTTCTACAAAAGACGCCGCATGACGCGGCTACTTCTAAGTAAAAAAATCTAAGCTTCGTGTGTATAATGTTATTATTCTCAGCCGCATCTGTCACAAAGCCGTTGCGCCGTAATTTTACAGTTTAATCAGCGTTAAATGTTCACAAAGTAACCGCTGGTAAAAAAAACGAAGATTTCGATGCAGACGCTCAAGAATTTTGGGATCTATAAATCATGAATTGTCGATGACATTTCGGAGGTGACTTTTGACTTGACTTGAATGCTTCAGCTGATATAAAATGTTAGAAATTGATTATTTTATTACATTATTTTATTTATTAAATCGATTGAGGCATTTTTTCAGACGGGTTTTATTTTTAGGTATTATGATTGACTTAATGTTTTTTTTATATATTTTCGGTATTAGAAAATAATTAACATTATAAAATACCATAAAATATTTTGTAAGTTGGGGGTTCGATTACCTCCCAGGAAAAAAACATTTGTGTAGTGAACGTAGGCGTTTGTTCCTTATCTGGGTTTACTATAATATCAAAAGAATGTATATAAAAATATATAAGTATGCTTAGTTTAGGGCTAGATGGAGTTATGCGCATTGTCCACCGATATATGTATGATACCAAAACCCTTTTCTGGTTAACTGTATCAAACAAAACAAAAACTCTATGCTTCAGAGGTAAAATTTTTTTACATTTGTCATAAACAGTAATTCATTTAAAATACCGTGTGTAAAATCCAGCATAAAATATTATATGGCAGAAGAGAGAAAATTATCTAAGAACTGAATCCATTCGTTCTCAATGTAGGTAAGTCGGTAGTAATCTTAGTAATAGATCAAAACACAGAACATCAAAGGACAATTTAAAGATTTACAAATACCAACCGACGAAGCAGGAATTAATTCAATACACAAAGAGATATGTCATCCATTATGTCTCATTGTGGACTGACCACTTAGCTTTGAGAGGAAATCATTTATTTAAAACTCACCCGCGGCATAGTAGGAAACTCAAACATACTGCAACTATACCTACCTATGTCCTTAACAAATTTTAATATAGATATAAGTAAGTTTACAAATATAAGTAACTAAATTTCTTATAGCTAATGACTCCAATAGCTATTTCAAACCAGTGTGGTGAAAGGATTAAAATGCGCCTTAAAGTCTCTTTTCGCGCTTTCGCCAGACAGTTAAACATTATCCCATGTTAATACAGATAGTTAAAATGTATTAAACTGTCCCTAATGTTCACTCATGTCACTAATCAATTCAATTTGTTAATTTGACAGACTTGAAGTTAATGCATAAGGCAAATGTTAAAACAAAGTTGTTAGTTCAAGCAATGTTACAAAAAGACAAATTATTTGTGATATTTTCCCATAACATCAAAGGTGGTCCCAAACATAGTGCAGCGATAATAATAACAAAATCAATTACAAAAAAAATAACGCACTCAAAGCTCTGAATAGTTAAATTATGAATTATTACCTGGTATCGAATAAGTATAGTTTTTTGTAAATTCTCACTTTTATTTTTGGTGGATTTTTGTAAAATATATGAATGGACCCTCCGCCCCTTTCGCGCTCGATAGTCGATTGTTTTGTCAGCGAAACACCTGGATGCAAACAAATGCGCGCGCGCATAACGGCTGCCGATTCAAGATGGCGGCAACAGGAGTTTTTTTATGATCCCTTTTTATTTGGCCTCGAGCATGAAATTAAAGAGTTATTTCTCGAAATATTACGTGTCAAGTATGATTTATATGGAGTAGGGACAAGTTATAGGGAATAATGTGACGGATTAGAGTAGGTATACAAGTTCTACCCGGATTTAAAATAATTAAAAAAACCTCTATATGTACCTACTAACATAGAGAATATATTTAATTGATGAGATCACTTAACATAATTACTTTATTATTTTTATGAAATTATGATGAATGACGAAAAAAAACAAGCTAAGATTTTTTTCATGGTTTCATAGAACAAAATACCTATAAATAAAATTAATACCGGACTTTTTACACAGCATCATCTGGCCCCAAAGTAAGCAGAACTTGTGATAATTATGACCACATGGCTGATATTAATTACATACATAGAAACACATACAAAACTCTGCAAGGTACGAGTATGTTATGTATGATTAAGTTAGTTATAATTTACCTACATGCTTTATACGTGAATTTATTATGTTCTCATAAATCAAGTACCAAATTAATAAGCTGTCGTTTCCCGACAGTTTATCGTGCCCTCCAAAGATTGGAAGTGCTTCGTTGAAAATGATAAGCAGGTCACCTGCTATCTATAATGGGGAACGCGCTAAGCGCATTGCAAAAAAAACTAATAACTAAGATCATTTTGGACGACCGCGAAAAAGATTGAAACAAGAAAATATATTTAATTAATGTTTAATATCACTAGAGTCGTGAATCATTGAATTTTGTATCTTATGACATTGAAACTAAATTCCACCCCAACATTCTTCTAATAAAAACATACTCTAACAAGAAAATTGCAGCTAATAAACGTCATCGTTTATTTTTTTATGTAAACGTATTTTGTTTGGAAGAACACCGCATCTTCGCTCGTTAAAAACCCATATTAATGTGTTCCTCATTTCACCCCAAATTAGTCACTACTAGTAGAACGCTCGCGCCTTTGTTCGTGTTGAGTAATTTTGTTCAAAACACTTCCACAGGATTTGAACTTCGTGTATATTGTTTCATAACACGTACTAATTTCAAGAAAGTTACCAAACATAGACCTTTGATTGCCTGACAGTCAGTAATGAAAATGATTTTTATATTTAGGTAATAATGGTCTCGTTTTACATAATTTTCTTATTATGAATAGGTTGATATATTGCCGCTCTCTGTTTTAGAGGGCTCGTAAATTTCAATCGGTTAAGCTCCGGTTTCTTGTAACCGCGATACCGGCATTAAAATGTCTATAGAATCTTCGAGTTCTATAGTTTATTAAAGCCAAAACGTTATATAATTTACAGTGAGGTATAATATATTCAAGAAAATTATAGATCGCCTTTCCGCGATGACGTTTAGAATAGACAAATGACGATCGACTGTGAGTCTGATGCGATATTATATAAAAACAAAATTAGTTGACATTGGTAACATTGACTATAAGAGGCACATAGGTTCTTCGTTTGTCATTTCATGAAATAACATAGCACTTCTAAATTAATATTCTTTACTCGTTTTATTGCATGTTTAATTCAGTAATATTAGCGGAATTTTAATGAATAAATTGTCACTACATAGGACAAGAATGGACAATTGAATTATGAGTGTATTATGGTGTAATGTGATCTAAACAACCAGGAATCCCGAGAAAGTTCTAGACGGCCATTCCACGTTGACGTTTAGAATTGACAAATGACCATCGACTAAGACTTTATTAACAAACATATTAACTAAAAACAATATAAACACTTGACAGTGGCAACATTTTCATTATTACGTCACATACCATTAACAAAGAAGAAGAAGAAGAAACACATAACGGTACCGCTATCTTCGAAAAACCAGCTTAAATATAAAGCTTTGATGATACCTTCTTAATTAAATCTCAGTTTGTTACTTTTATTGATCCGTTGATTTCACATAATCATGTAACTACCGGGTTCTCATAACGTTAGGTATTTTTATTCGGAAGCATGTATCGTTATCGAGCAATCAACATCGTATTAGTTTTCAATCAGAGCATCTTAATTACGGGTGAATTCTTTTTAAATAAGTAAATGAGCCACTTATACCTACAATAAAGAAAATATTAAAGATCTGAACAAGTTTTTATGTTTTATTTTAGTTTATTTCGAGGATTTCCGTTACTTTATGTAGTTTATTCTTATTCACACTTACTTACTACCTACCTTATTTTTATTCACACTTGCTACTTACCTACTAGATTCCGTATTTTAACCGATCTTTATGTAGTTAAACTTGTTAGTAAATATATCAGACAGAATAATAATTTGATTTAGCTGGAATCAAATTAGTAGATTATTCTGTTTTAAAACAATAACTATGTTAATTCGTTTTCTCAGCATTTGATTATCCTAAATGAGGGAGAAACTCTGCCTAAGTTTAGAATATATCCTTGCAATAAATATTTACAATATTATTATATATATAATATTTATTGCAAGGAACTTTCAAAATAGAAAAGTCGAAAGTGATGATTATGTGATAAGTGAATTTGTTTTGAAAAATATCTCGAACTGGGACATACCTACCTACTTTTTTAGCATTATGTTTTTTTACAGTCGACTACTACTGTAATATTAGTCCAACTATATCGTCAAACAGTGCTTTCATAAAGCACCGACCATTTATTTTTTAAATGGTCGTGTGCTGTGAAACGTTGCTTCTTGCCAAATTGAATGATTCTAGGTCAACGGAAAGTTCCTCATATGTTTTTGTTTAATGAAGAATTCGAAATACGACCCTATTTCGGCTGTATTTTTTAATTGCGTCGTAGAAACTAGATTTTTCAATAGTTTCAAGCGATCACAGTCCTTAGTATTTGGTATTAATTTCAAGTTGATATCTCCACGCGTTTCTGAAAAAAAGGTTTTGACATACAGGCAGATAGACAGACAGACATACAGACAGACAGTCAACGAAGTGATTCTATAAGAATTCCTTTTTCCCTTTTAAGATCTCATAATTTCAAAAACACATTTCATTAAGTTTATCTGTTTATAACAACTTAGTTAACGGTTGCTGCAAAATGGACCCTAACTCAGTAATACCGATTGCACAGTCACGAAACCAAATTTACAAATAAAATAAAATCAGCAAATCTTTATTTAGTTTTAAGTTCTTTTCATAAGTTTTCGTAGTACTTATTATTTTGCATAATGTCTCAGCTATCTTGATGTAACGAGTAGGTAAACCTGGTAGTGTAGATAATCTGCAGTGTAGACAGTTATGTAACAGAGGATTGGCACGAATTACCCTGCGGCGATACAAGTCCTGCTGAGGTACCAAATATAGACCTCTATATACGCCCATCAGATACTTTAGTTTGTTCATGGTACACGTTAATTAAAGTACTCAGCTGATATGGTCATGGTTTTAAATTTATACACCTGTTTATTTAATGTTTTTTTCAGTGTATAGATTTTGAAAACTTACTTACTAACGCCTACTTCAAATGTTTTTAAATTGTCTATATCGATCAACGGTATAATGGAAAAAAAATCTTCTTCAAACGCGGAATCCAACTATGCTTGAAATAATAATTCCTAATGATATTGAAACAGCCAATCAGTTTTAATTGTTTTATTTTTACAATTACTAATATATTTATTTGGAGCAAAAAAAAACAAGGTAACGTTAAAACATATGAAAACATAAAATATTTACGTTTTAAAAACTAAAAAGACAACCGACTACATGTATATGCACAAGATAGCTACTGTAAAACGTTGAAGAGTTTCCTTGACTGTCCTTCGTCTTCATCATCAGACCTCTAAAGAAAGTCACAGCCCAGAGATATCTTCTTTCTAACAAAAAAAGAATCATCAAAATCGGTTCATAAGCGACGAAGTTATTTGCGAACACACATAAAAAAAAAATATACGGTCGAATTGAGAAACCTCCATTTTTTTAAGTCAGTTATAAATGCCACCGACTGCAAAAGTATTAAACTGTGGCGCTAAATGTAGCTGAAGAATATGCTATGTATGAAGAATTAAAAGTAAGTGTGTAGTCACTCAGCGAAAATTACTTTATTATGTCAGCTTATGAGTATAACAACGCCTCCAAGTGTTATTACCTTGGACTTCATAAACAGGCATCAACTTATTTTCGTCTTTCAACACATGTGACACTAAGCCAGTTTTAAATTAGTTTTTTATTGGTTCGTCCTAATCTCTCAATAAATTTCTGTAGACAACGACATAATTTTACTAAAGAAGATAGAAATACCGTCACCACATTGTCGTCACTTATTTATAAAAAGATTATTTTAGTACGTCTCAAAAAGATAATATAACTAGAAGAAATACGGTTTTTATGACTACTTGCAGCCCCTGGCTTTGCACTCGTGGTACTTACATAAAATGTATGATAAAATGTAAATGTTTAAAATGTAAGATCCGTTCAGTCTTTAAGCCGTGAAAAGGAAACTGCAGACAATCAGAAATACTTCCGAATTTATGATATTACAAGATGGATTAGTCAACAAAAAATTAAAGAAATAAATATATGCCTGTTCCTTTTCCTTGTATTTTAATTGTGTAACGAGCGATGATAATGGATCAAACCTATTCTCTGCAATCGATTAATCTCGCGCACGCGATTCACTGAAATTTGTTACGGAGTTCCTAACAATACGAACTATCGAAGAATCTCGTTGCGACAAAACGCATAATAATCTTTCTTTGTGCTTATTAATTCATATTACATGGCCACTCGCTCTTGACTTGCTGACAAAGGAAGCTACGGTCGACCACAAAAGTCAATGGATCGAGCCGAACTGAACATAATAAATTACAACTCAAGATGAGTCTACATAGTTTGGTATACGTGAGCTTTTTGTTATGAATATGAAACCCTCTTATTTGTGTGCCACGACATATTTTATCTTATGCGGTTTGTGTATGAATGAGTGAGCTTAAGGGGATTGTATAGAAACTTTACATAAGTATGTAAATACGGTTTGAAACTTCGATCAGGAATTAACACTTAAAAGGCATCGGAAACCCAAACCTTTCTATTGAAAACTGTCTTTAAATAACTGGATCAAGCCTTAATAAAATGGCCAAGAATATGTGACCACGTAAATTAAAGGTTTCTGAAGCCAGTAAAGTTAAGGATTACTAGTGGTCAGGTCCAAAACTGATCAGCATCTAGTTAGGGAAATAAAATAATTTAGTACACAGCTTCTATGATTTTTTAAGGTTTACAAATCAGGATGTTACACTTTATGTAGTAAAACACTAGATGTAGTAATTTTCCTTATAATTTCAGCATATATGATACAATTATTTTAAAAATCAAGAATACCCAAACACACAATGTACTCAAGAATGACGTCTTCAAAGCTTAATATTTAGTAAACCTCATAATATAAAAAAAAAACTAGTCCAATGACGTACCAAACGATGGAAGAGTAAATAAAAAATAGTAACCACATTTTACGAGTACATTTTTCAAAGTTTTTATTTCATATTAGGGGCCACTATTACCTTGAAGCCGTACGTTACTATTACCATGAAGCCTCCTCATGGCGTACCCCGGTAACAGATAGGGCACGGTAATGCAGTGTCCTATGCTGGCAAATTCTCTCAACACGATGTTACAACTTCCAAATGACCCTTTTCATGACCCAAACCACCTGCCTACGACATTTCCCTAAGCCGATACCTACTGGCCAAAAAATAGGATGTAACAACGATACGAAAAAAGAAGTTTAATTACCTTGCAATATTTTAATACTATAAAACGAATAGACTGCAAGCTAGAATACGGATTAGAGCCGGACAGACAGACAGACAGACAGGCATGGCTAAACTGTAAGGGTTCCTTGTTGAACTTCGGAACCTAAAAATGACTAAATTGTATACAATTAAAGTCAGTTTATTCGGTATTTTATTCGATTTATTTTATGCGATTCGATCCACAAAGACCCCTTTGAATTTACATGCCAGCTGGTGAATTAAGATGCCAATTTCTCCTAACTCTAAGACTGAAATACACTCACTAATTATTTTTTCTCTCGCTTTCCTGCAATCTGTGGCAGTGATTTCGTGAAAAGAGACGAAAGTGCGTAACAAGAAGCCGGACAAGCGCACGTTATTTGATTTGACCAATAAGCACGCGGTGGTAGAGTTGGCCGTCAGATGGTATCAACCCATTTTTCGAGAGCTTGGTACTAAAGTACCAACAGTGTGTGCGTGTGTGCAACGAGAAAAAGAAAGGGAAATAGAGTAGGAGAACGCATCAGCTGTGTGCTTAAATTACAGTGTTGTGTTTAAAGTATGCTATATAAACTAATTCAGGATGTAAAGTAATTGTTGCTTATTACCAAGGTGAGATGTCCGATGTTACAGATCATATGCGACTATTGTATGGCTCGCTAATATATTTTTACATATTTATGGCATTTGTTTTCATATTGTCGCTATCCATCGTAAACTTGTCTACATCAATATCCATTGATATCAGTATCAATCATAATCGTAAATTTTGCAAATTTTTCATTCTATTTTCACATCAAAGACCACGTCTTTCAACCCTCGTCAATTGCCTCTACTCCCAATGCTTCCTTATACACGATCATGAAAATAATATAAAGACGCACGTCGTAGCACTAAAGTGCTGTTTTTATTATTCAAAAGTATCATTTCGTATTCATGTTGTATTTTCTTTGTTCCCATCATCTCTAAAGAAAAATAGTTTGATTGACATGAACGAATGATAGTGGGCTTAATAATAATATTTATTGATGCATTCGCTATCAAAAAACCTATACCTAATAACCTAGAAATCTGTTGTTTTATTGTTTCTAGGCCTAGACCAGTGGGGAGCAGGAGCCCTTCTAGTTTTTAAAATTATTTAACGGCTTCTGGTAGAAAAATCGCGTGACCCAAGAGCTGGCTCCTATCTTGCCTAGTGTATCTT
This sequence comes from Lampropteryx suffumata, assembly GCA_948098915.1. Classification (NCBI taxonomy): domain Eukaryota; kingdom Metazoa; phylum Arthropoda; class Insecta; order Lepidoptera; family Geometridae; genus Lampropteryx; species Lampropteryx suffumata. The sequence continues at coordinate 12,185,418 of OX402557.1, read as the reverse complement.
TGCCGCGTGTCGCTGCCCTCTGGCAGGGATCTAGATCAATTGAACTATCTATAGATCGTTTTAAACGGTCCTTAGATAGCTCAACTATTTCATGTTTTTTTTATATTAATCTTTACATTTCTGTAATTATTTATATTTGTATATTTGAAAAATAGATAAGTAATCTGTAAACTGAGCCTTAAGTCAATTATTGGCTTGCAAGACATCGTATTTTTTATGAAAACTTATATATTTATATTTATAGTTTTAATTAGGTATAAAACTGATTCTTGCATGTGTCTTGTTCAACTCTAATATATGTATATATTTTTCCTTAAGAAAATTAATGCATATTTTTTCAAACGAAACTTACCCGCTACTTTAAAACCTTTAATTATTTATGAAAGCACTTTCTGCAGCGCTCTGGATTTTACCTACAATTGTGGTTATTTAGAGACGAGACGCGACCTCTTTCCATTTTACGTGAGTCTTTGTCTTTATATTCCTTTAGTAATTCAACAATGGTTGTGGATTTGTCAAACGCGTGAGCACTTAGATCATTGAAACAGGTACCAACAAAACACGGACAAATACGTTCGTGTGTCGTTACGAAAATAACAATTGATGTCCTGCTTAAGGAAAACTTAAGGAATGCTCATAGGTTTTGTTACTCGATATTATGTTTAACTAGCTGTCTCGTTCGCGACTTCGTCCATGCGTTTCAAAAAGAAATATATATCACACTAGCTGTCCCGGCAAACGTTGTTTTGCCATGTATGTTATTTATAAGGAAACATTTTTATAGGTAAATATGATGTTTAAAAAATAAGGGTTGATCGTAGAGGGGTGAAAATTTAGGGTTGCATGTATTTTTGTATGATGTATCATAAAAAAATAAAAACAAAAAATTTTGTCTGAAAAATAAAAAAAAAAATTAAGGGGTGGACCACCCTTAACATTTAGGGGATGAAAAATAGATGTTGTTCGATTCTCCCCCCTGACTAATATCCTCGCTAAGGATCATGAAAATCGGTCGAGCCGTTTCGGAGGAGTTCGATTACGCACCCCGTGACAGAAGAATTTTATATATTAGATTAGATTATAATAATAACAAATTAAACGTGTGCGTCTCGGGACGCCTGACAGAAGTAATAACTTAAACTAATCTAACTAGCGCTGGGGGGTAGAGTCAGAAAGGAGGAGCCTGCCTACCGCTGCCGTTTGCTTGAGAGAAAGGGAAGCCAGACAGATTGGCTCCGTAACGCGTTACGTTACGAAGTGGTTTACCATAAGCAGTGTGTAAACCATAAGAAGTTATCCCTTTAATAATAATAAATGTTACATTTAAAGTATTTACAGACATCCTATGAAGTTTCTAACGCCTGAGCTAGGTACTTACAAAAGCTGCGCCTGAGCTAGGTACCTGTGTTACAGAAGTCAGTGCCCTCTCCCATTTCAGGTGACATGTGAATTTATGAGAATAAACAAAATAATTTGATGAAGTAGCCATTACAGGGTTTTCAGACTACCAAAAAAATCATTGCTTGACTTTGTTGTACTTTTTTTTATATAAATTTTCTGCTATTCGGGGCGGAGACAAATCCAACAAATCAAAAATCATGAAAATCGTTTCTCGTTCTCCAGTTATACATACCTAGTGTAACTAACACGACTTTGTTTTATATTTTATATATTGTACTTTTTGGATAACTTACATTGTTATTAGATAATTTACTAATTTAGTAAATAGTACGTGATCATCTTTTGAATAGGTGACTTTGGCATACACATCTGTCTGAGTACTTTCATTACTAATTTGGAAGCTTAAGCCCATTTCTGTGTTCAATATTATATAAAATAGTATGTACGCCATTCCTTTTCTTACTCAAACTACAATGGTGACGATAAAACCAACGCGACCTATCTTATCGGTACCATGTTCCAAAGTGATAATGGGTAACACATAATTTAGCTCCTTAGACAATAAAACTGACCTATTTATTGGCTATAGTTCAGTTTTTAAGGTCATTAACACCATCGAAAAGATAAAAGGGTGATATCTTAGAAAGCTGTGTATCTTATACGCCAGTTATTTTGTTTTAAGGATTTATCCTTATATAAATACTTTTTTTTATCAATAGATTTTCTGCTCATTGGAACATGAACTTGGTAATTAACATGTAATAAATAATAATAAATAATGCCGGACATTTCAACCTGCATCATATATGGCTCCAAAAAAAGCTGAGCTTGTGTTATGGGTACCACAGGACTATAATACTTCTTATATACTCTTTTTTTTAAACATACTTATTATACATAGAAACACTCAGACCCAAGACAAATATTTGCAGAACATACAAACATTTGTCCTGCGGCGGGAATCGAACCCGCAACCTTCTGCTTCTCCGCTAGGCCTTTGTCCAATGCGCCATAGAGGTCGTAACAATATAGTTTGAAATTGAATAATATCGTTACTATTACTTAGCTGACAGCATTTCTGATACATATGTTAAAATAGACAAAAAGGAGCAAGCTCTAATTCAATGTATTTTTAACTCATCCCACCACAAATTAAAATTTTTACATAATCTAACTAAAATAAAATTTAAAGTCACTACAAGTTTAAGTCAAATCACTACACTAAAAGTCATTAAAGTCACCACACTACGATTCAAAGTGGCCCAAGTTATTGTATTAATAAAATAATTAACATCGACGACCTTTTTGACGCAGTGGGCCAAGGCCTGGCTAAGACCGCCGCCGTGGGACAAATGTTTGTATGATCTGCAAGTATTTGACTCGGGTCTGGGTGTTACTATGTATACTATGTATGTATTTAAAAAAACAGTATGTAAGTTATCATTATGTATTAGTTATTAGTATGTAGTTATGTTATCAGTCACGTGGTACCCATAACACAAGCTCTGCTTACTTTGGGGCCAGATGATGTGAGAAATATATGACTTTATTATTGTTATTATTATTCATGCCCTTATTATTGGTATATTATTATATTCATATCATCGGTATTGTATTTATACAATTATAACCACTAGGTATGTATCGTAATGCAATCATGTAAGGTGAATTTAGGTGCCTAATCCAAGTCCAAGCAGAAGCAGACAAGAATCTCGTCTAAGTAGCGATGTTTTGTATGATTCTGGAACCACAAATCATTCTACATAATCTCAAAATATATCTATAGTCCAATCAAACTGCCCAAGCCGTCTTTCTATTAATCAAAACAAACGTTAAGAACTCCCTGCACTGATCATAGGTGGTATTTCTAGAAAATGACGTATGACGCTATCTTAATGTTTCTTATTACCATAACATGACAAGTCCATTAAGGATTAGAAGGTATGAAGGAAAATCAGTAAATAGTGTATTGTAATAGCTCAACTTACTCTTGCCACTTTGCAACGCATGGTTTACCACTTTATAAAGAAATGTGAGCATGTTTTACATGTAATTTTTTACCGACGGGTGTAGGTACTTATTAAAACAATACTTATGTTTTTTCGATAGGTTAACCATTCAAAATTAATAATAATAATAATAATAATAAACTTTATTTCCCAAAGATTTACAACTGCGCAAATGAAGTACAAGTAGGAAGTATATAATGTTTCTTATAACTAATATAGCTACATATATGTAAGTAATCAATAAGTTTTTATATACTAACAAATATTTTGTTTTTTAATTGCAAGGTCAAAATATTGACTCCTTGCTCTAACTAAGTTAAAAACTTGTATATAGACGAAAGGAATTTATCTTAAACAAAGTAGCATATATTTTTCTGATATCATTTGTTTTAAAAAAAAGTGAACTCTAATCTCTTATCAAAGTGACTACGTTAAATATATAATAGTGGATTTATAGACAGTTATAAATCCGAGTCTCGATTTTAAAGGGTTGCAGCCCGGCCACGGTATATTAAAGTTACGAATAAAACCAGATTGAGATTACACGCCTAATACAAAAACTAACGAATCATTTCCTCTCATTATAGAGAGCGGTAGCGTAACCAACACCTAATGAAATTACATTTCCACTGCTTCATGCGGTTCTGTTTTAGTTGACGAGAATCTCTCCAATATACAATTAAAGCAATAGAAAGACCGAAGCCAATTCGTGAAAAAATTAAGCCTGGAATTTCTCTAAGCAATGAGAGCTATCGCTGCGCGCTATATTTTATCAAGTTAAGTTTAATGGCAACACTGTGGCGAGTGTAATTTTAAATTATCCTCTTTATTGCACACATAATCCATGGCGTGAATCTACCACTCGTACATTAGCTCGGCTTAGATCATAAAGGTCCGCTAAGCGAAACAGTATATCTCTCTTACTGACGGGTTTTTTGCCGTTTGTTTTTACGCAATAACCTCACATTACGTGTTATCTTTGCGGCCGGTTCCGCGCCGCGGCTATTCTCATTTATTGTATTATAAATTTAGTGGGAGGAGCCACCTACCCACTTCGCGATGCGTGCAACGCAGGAACAAGACGGCGATACCGCTCAATGAACCAGCAATAAATAAAACGAGCGAGACGCAATCCATTATTTGAAAGTCAACTACGATAGAAAACAGGGTCGATAAAAACTTCCCCTTCATTAATAAGCTATTAGATTACGATGTCGCTTCGACCGATTGGTAGGCCATTGGGAATCCTAATAAACGCTCCCCCTTCCAGTTCGATGGTTGATCGAGATTCAAAAGAAGCCCTGCTTTGAAACGCGCACGAAACAAAACGAGAGCTCGAAAAAGACCCCGCTCTAATTCTCTTTAACATCTCCGATTTCAATTGCTCCTTCAGATATTTGAATGTAGGGAGGGACAAAGTTTGTCACGTAGGGTCGCCGGTATAGAAATCTCCCGTGTACATACAATGCGGGTCCGGCCTCATAGGTACCCCATTAACGAGAGTGCCCGAGAGACGAGGACGATATCACATCTAAAGATCAGATTGACAACAAAAATAGAGCTAGTTTTACGAGCTGCTCTGTTATTAAACATTTTAAATAAATGGGTTTCTGAGCGTCCGTTTTTTAACGTGCCTATTCAACCTAATAAAAGATCTATAGGCTCAGAAGAATAATAGTATTACAATACATTCATAGGTCCTAACCTAACCCTTTGGAACGCACACGAAAACAACTTTTTGTCACTGGTGATCCCTGTATGTGTGCATTGTGGATATTTTTGTCCCCATTTACTGCTGCTTTTTGATACCGATCATTTTTTGTGCACCATTATTAACGGGCTTTGTGCAAAGGTTTAGCTTGGATAAGATCTCTGATATGTCACCAAAGCCTACTGGTTTTTTTCACAAAGGAGTAACCTTTTTGGTTGATTACAAAAACTTCGTGAGAAACATGAACAGTGTTCTGACGCCCACCTGTTCTAAGGTGCAATGAATATTGAAAATAAGTGGCTATTTTTGATGACGGTATGAAAAATCAAATAAACGTGAATATCTTATAACCCTTGCAAATTGGCATTAACTGACGAGTCACTCACTCGCATCACAAGAGTCACATCAGCCATCAATCATCGCAGATTACGCCGCAAATCGAACCATTCAGTCGTATAACCATAAAATTGCATATTCAGCGTCCGAATATAGATACGATGAACAACTCAGAAAGTATCATACCGCTGAATCATTTCCACTTGGAAATTTGAAAAATATTCAACTTGGTGGGAAAAATTGCTCGTTTCGGGACAAAAGACACTCAATATCGTTACCAAGAGAGCGTTTGCAGTAAAAAACTTTCTGGAGTGAAATAATAAAGAACGTTCTCTGACAACCGACTTCTTTGATATTCTTATTTAATAAACTAAGTATCAAAACAAGACAGTAGAGTTGAAGCCAATTAGACATAAACCCTGATTTTTGTGTAATCCTTTTATTTGATAACTGTAAAGAAGGTTGACGTTGGTTATATCATTTTACAAATGCCTATCGTAGGTATTCAGATGAGAAAATGAAAAAAAATAACCTTATATATACCTAAATGACCTTATATTTAACTTTGGCCTACCAGTTGAGCTATCTATACTTAGATCGTTTTCAACGGTCCTTAGATAGCTCAACTGTTTAACATTACATTCTGTAAATAAAATATTAAGTTTGTCCGTAAGGGTAAAGAGAAATAGTTTTGCTATTTCTGTTACTATTTCCCTACCGAAATTGAGCAATAAAAGCAACCTTTCAATAAAACCCAACCAACTGGAGCCTATCACTTGTGCGAAGCTCATACAAAATTCAAACACTAGCATGTTTCTCTTGTATTTCAATAGCTGGAAACTAAAGAAAGTCCCGATATCCCAACAACTCGCGTTTGTTTCCCCACGGGGAGGAATGTCGTAATGTGGCGTAATTTCCTTTAGCAAGACCTTTGTGACTCGCAGTAGTCTTGAGTGCCACCAAGGATCACTCTGTATCCGATTACATCCCTGCAAGGACTGCTTGATTGTTTGCTGTACAGCGAACCTCACTTTATTTGCTCCCAATATTTTTCTTTAACGAGGACAATCTCAAATTACTTGGCAGCGTACAAAAACTGTGTCCACTGGACTTATTGAGTTTGTAGACATTGGCCTTAACTGTATTTTTATTATATACCTACATCAAACAAAATTTATATGACCCATTTTTTATGTCAAACTTTTAGATCGATAGTTAAAGTTGTTGTTATAGATTTCAAAGTAACCATCAGCATGCGTCATTTTTATTAACGTATTTTATTATAAAAAACATGGTAATTTCCAACTCCTTGTTTTTGAATACGAGTTTGACATCATGATTTTTATTGAAAACTGATGTTATAGCTATCGTAAAACCTGACGTCTATAACAACGGCTAAGGTAATCACAACATCGCCATACAACACGGCTTTCGGGTAATGGAAATTTTATAGGGTATTTTTCTCACCGCTATTTTTTATTCTTAGAATATTGAGAAAACATTATAATCATTATAAGCATTTCAAGTTTGATGTAATATTATTCTGAACTTTCATCTGTTATGATTGCCCATAGGAACTTTATTATCTTAAATTGTTTTAGCAAAATTGTTGAAGTTTAAACATCCTTACTTCTGAAATCTCATCACATAAATGGTAGCCAAATTTCTGGCAACATCTGTCGATTGCGGCTTTAGCTTGTGCAAAATTTAATCCGCGTTGCAATAGGGTATTGAATTTCTTTCTCGCTCGATTGAAAGTGTTTTTTTTTAGTCTCAGACAGTTGACTGTCGCCTGTTTCTCTATCTCAAATTTCACGGTAGCATCTTTGTAGTGCTGTAACTTAAGAGTGCCGAAGGCAAGTCCATTCATATCGGTTTACTCACTGCCATTTTTTCCATCGAAGCGGCAACTAAGTAGTGTGTTAGTGGGTGGAAATATGGGCGGGTAAAAATCAGTTTTATGGTGTCTAAAGTCAAGGAGCTATAACTTTTGGTAACTGGAACATAACTTAGTCTGACGTTCTTTGTCTTCGCCATTGATAGATTGTTTGATTGATCTTTGCAACTATTTTATCGATTTATCAATATCAATTTCAACAATGTTAATGTTTCCTTACGATGACCTAATCAACCTTAAATCTTTCACTCTTTTTTACTGCAAAGTTTCTGTTTGCAATGTCGCATATCTGTACAAAAATATGTGCAGTCCTTAACAAACATAATAAAAATATCATCAATAATAAATTAACTTTTTAAATCTGACTCAAATAGGTTGCAGCTGTACGTAAGACAACTGATGCATCTAAAGATAATATTTGAACTACAATACACAATAAAAGTCTGTAAACACAGCCAGCAATTACTACACCGGTAACATGTTTGTTTAGGACCAAGAACTCGAGTGTCTTCGGGAATGTTTGAAGTATCTTCGAATGTAGTGTGACTGTCAGGTAGGAGCTGGCGTATTTTCTTGTATACAAAAGCTACCTACCGCTTTTGAACTAGACATCTCGTTACCGAGAAGTCTTATGGAAACTACTAAGTACCTACTAATTGGCTCTGACCTACCATCTTACGAAGAACATGGTCTAGACATGGTATAAATTTTTTTACCTAGTATTTTGTTTAAATAATGTGATTTTTCTATCTTTGGGATTTGATTGCCGGTTACAGAAGGCATGTTCACAAGCGCATTCCTAAGTGGCGCATACATACACCCACGCCTTCAGTTCTTGTGTAAATAAAGGCTGTTATCGACTTGAGACAATAACGAATCAGAACAATCATTATAATGTGTTTGATTTATTAACCGATGCGCGATGCCTACGACTAGTGATTATTCTGTGGTTTGCTTGAGATAGATATCAGTATCGCGTACGATGAAATTGATGGGTGTATTGAATCTATTGTTTTGATTTCGGGTGCGGATGTAGGTACATTTCTTATCTGTGGTATGCATAATTATTAAGAAATTACATAAACCTGTGGGCGTTTTCAAACAACTAAACATATTTGGATTACCATACACAAATATTAAAATATATCAAAATACTTGCAAAACGAACAGCTTTCCACATCAAATCTACAAGTTTTTTTTTATTTAGTACCTCCATCATCTTCACATCCCACTAACTCAAGTCGGCATAGCAAGTTCTTCGTTTTCACTTCCCTCTATCATCCGACATCTCAGAGTGATCACTCCTTTCACACATTTATCTATCACCTTTAACACAGTCCGTTCATATGTTATTAGACCCTTCTTGTCACAAGTGAGTTTCTACCCTTTTCTAGTTTTTCTTATATTATTATTACACCTAGATCTGCTTATTTAAAGTTAAATCATGATAAATGAGAGATGAGACACTTATTTCTCCTTCCACGATCCACATCTGCACCAAATAGCTTCCATAGTACTAGAGCAGACGAGACAACAGATTGAACCTTTTGTTCCAACCAAAAGGTCGTAACTTCTAGGTTTACTTGACAATATCCCGTTGTACGGAAATGACCTTAATGTCATTAGTGGCAAGGTTCAGAAAAGAGCGACGGAGCGCTACTTGGCAATAGTGAAATGCAATCTAAGAGAATCTAGTGGTAGGGTACCTATACGCCAGATGTTGCGGTCTTTGAAATTCGACGTTACTTAAAGCTTTGGCGGTAGTTCTAAAACTGTATCGTACCTCTAATACCTACCCTGGTTTAAATACAAATAAACGTGTTCGTAAACGTCTACGTGTTTTAATGTAGTTTAATAAATTATTCATGGTCCTCAACAAGCTATAGTACTGTTTGCTCGTAATTTGAAACGAAATTTCTATTCCATAACCCAATATTTTTTTCATGTATTCTATTCTCTGAATGTTTTATTGAATTTGTAATCAAGTTTGTATCTTATTATCTTCATGCATATATAATAACATTTTTACATAAATATGTTTGATATAAATTTCGATAAAAATATATATAAATAATTTTCTATATAAACTAATGAAATAAATAGGGATTCAGTTGGTAGAATAAATTAATACGCAATCAAAACTATTAAAGCTCCCGGATTTCATAACAAAGGATTCAATGAGCAAATTACTCCAATATTCTTGTACCGTAGGTATATTCTTTTGTGAAAACCGATAGCATTGTCAAATGACAAAACCAACGAGACCAGGTACCCAACCCACCAATTACGGTGCATTGTCAAAAAATATATCTCGGAGACATTTTTTGAACATGTCATTTAAAACCAGCGTACCCGTACCACTGGCACATAGATCTGTTAATGAATTTTAAACCTTAAATCAATACGTATTAAGTAAAATATAATATTCGCTAAACAGTAAAAGTGTCCTTGTTGGTGCATACTCAAAAACTATTGTGAGTTGGTCCTCTGGTCTGTCACATATCCTCTTAGTCCATTGAAAAGTTACATTTGGGTATGCATTTGTCAGAGGACGCAATTTTATTTTTTTAATGTGTAGGGGGGGTCAGTAGAAGCTTAAGTTCAAGTTTGTGGGGTCGGCACCCTTGTCCCCCGGCCGCCATCTTGGAAAAGGGGGTGCAAAGGGTTTTCGCGCTGTATCTCGTAAACTAGTTACCTTACAGAAAATTTAATCAAACATAAAATGTAGCAAATTAAATTTCCTACAATTTTATTTCTATTACTTTTTATCGTCAAGTGACCAACAAAAAAGTTATAAACAAAAATAAATGAAAATTTTGTTTGTTTGTTCTAGGTTTTACAGCGCTCCAAACTTAAACGGATTCTCGAATGCTCATAGGGATGCAATAAAAACTAAAAATTAGGCTTACTTTTCTATCTATATTTTTTTTATTCATACAATTTATTATGATCTTAACATTCCTATGCTATTATTGAACTATGTTTGACCCTTTTACCCACCACCTATGAGGTATAACATGGGCAAAGTCAAATTTATAAAAATTTTGCAGAAGCATCCAGAGTTAGCAAGTGGAACTAAATTATTTATGAGTGAGAAAGTCGAGTCATCGTTACTCAGTGTTGTTGGCGAACGTTTTTTCGTCTTTTTATATGGCGGAAATAAAGACGATACTCTAGACACTCTGCGATACAAACGATTTGCTAAGACAGTGACAAAAAATGCATTAAAAAATGCATTAAATTTTTATAAATTTGACTTTGCCCATGTTATACCTCATAGGTGGTGGGTAAAAGGGTCAAACATAGTTCAATAATAGCATAGGAATGTTAAGATCATAATAAATTGTATGAATAAAAAAAATATAGATAGAAAAGTAAGCCTAATTTTTAGTTTTTATTGCATCCCTATGAGCATTCGAGAATCCGTTTAAGTTTGGAGCGCTGTAAAACCTAGAACAAACAAACAAAATTTTCATTTATTTTTGTTTATAACTTTTTTGTTGGTCACTTGACGATAAAAAGTAATAGAAATAAAATTGTAGGAAATTTAATTTGCTACATTTTATGTTTGATTAAATTTTCTGTAAGGTAACTAGTTTACGAGATACAGCGCGAAAACCCTTTGCACCCCCTTTTCCAAGATGGCGGCCGGGGGACAAGGGTGCCGACCCCACAAACTTGAACTTAAGCTTCTACTGACCCCCCCTACACATTAAAAAAATAAAATTGCGTCCTCTGACAAATGCACACTAAGGCCTAAAAAATGTAACATTTTAATGGACTATCTCTATTGTGATTTACTTCAATAGTTCGGAATCTATAGATTTTTAAAATCGTTCCATATGAAAGAGTTTACACACCTGCTTACGGTAGACTGGTTTAGGTAAATAATATTTTTGCTAAGGACTCGTGAGATAAATATTTAAAAAATAAATTCCCAATAGTATAACAGTATACAACATGGAGCTACAAGACGACATTATTTGACCATAAGTCTGTATAAAAAAACAATTAACTCTTACAACGATTATTGATCGATCGACATTAATAACGATTAGTTCTTCTTTTTATCGTGTCACTAGTTATATTAAACAAATGTGGTGAAAGGATTAAAGGGCACCTATGAGTTTCTCCTTCTGAGTTTAAAGTGGCTCCTTTCGTGCCTTTCTGAGAAGTTATGTCGTTTCTATTACAACGAAATATATAAAGAAATTAATAGCTTTCCCTACTTTCAATTTGCACAAGATTCCCATGCCATACAGACGTATAATTTCAAAGAAAAAGTTGCCTACAGCCTATAATTCCGTTACCACAATTAGCATTACTAATCATTTTATTTGCTCTGTACCTACGAATCAGAAATTCCAATTATACGGTGTTAACCTTTATTTAATTTATGTAAATTATTACGGGAAGCCATTTTAGAACGTTGAATTGCAAAATGAGAGATTATTTGCTATCTTTCGATAAACTTTTCTAATAACAGCGTTTGAGAAGATACATGTAGGTACTACTAATGTAAAAGGTTTTGTAGGAAAATAATATGCGTTTAGCTGTGAGCAATCGACTAAAATAAACTCTGACGAACAACAGTACGCTGTTATAATAATTGTATTGTCTAATATATTTCTATATGTAAGAAGATTACTTACTAAACATTGTTTACCTAAAATTATAATAGACTCAATTATATAAATTATAGTTAACACTAGGTGCCCGCAGCTTCGCACGCGTGGTACCTACATAAAAAGTAGCCCATGTTCTTAACCAAGGTCCCATCTATCTCTACACCAAAATTCATCAAAATCAGTTCAGCGGATTAGGCGTAAAAACGTAACAAACAGACAGACAGAGTTACTTTCACATTTATCATATTAGTATAGATATTGATATACGTGTAATTCTAAACGGTTTGTGCAGAATAGCTCGCAGATCACAGATTTTTTTCCTACTTACTTGACACTGTTATATTTTGGACAATTCACGACAAAATATCTTTATAAATTATTACCTATGTGTTATTCTGATGTATAAGCTACAATAAAATTATTGTAAGGTTTCATTAAAATCCATTCAGTAATTTTTGCGTGAAAGATTAACAAATAAACATACAAACTTTCGCGTTATTAATAATAATAATAATATAGTAAGGAGAAAGGATAAGGATGTGAAAAAGTCTTACACTGAATTTACAAACCATGCAGACTTAATTTAGAATTTTCAGTACATTAGATCGGCAATTTCATTTATAAAACCCCTATCAACTTAATAGTTTTAAATTCTTACATAATATCTACTCTTCAGATTTCAACTTCGTCTTTTTGAGTCATGTCCACATCTTATTTTGTATGCCGTATTTATTTCACACAATGGCTGCCGTCAGTTCACATGTATGACCCCTCAGTAATTAAAAAAACTCTGACGAATAAGACCGTCGATTATTATCTCTCACCGAATCGTACATTCAAAGAAACGTAGGCGTTGTCTGCATCACCTCCTTGTCTCACATCTTCAATTTACATATTTTGTGTCCTCTTCTTTCAAACTTTATTTTCGTTTATATCAGCCAGTAATTGTTTATAATTATAATTAATTTAAATTTGAAAAACCCGTTGCTGCTTCTTCATTTTGATGGTCTTGTGAGAATTAGATACTTTATCTTATAAGACGGTATACGTAACTGATATGCCAGTATCTTTAATATTCAGAAACTTTAAAGTAAAACCAACTCTAAATAATAAATAAAATAGGGTTTAAAATATGATCACTGTAAGCCGTTAGTCAAACATAGATTTGAAATCAAGAGCTATAGTAATTCTGTTTGAACTTTACTGGGTTCCCAAAGATAACCTTTACGATCTTAATTATTAGTTAAGTTATAGTCGAACATTCAGACGGCGTGATAATTATCATAATTGTTATTTCATTTCTCAGAATATAGGATTTATGTTAGAACTTATTGATATCTTCACCATCTATTCAATTGCTCTTAGGTGCCATATTATATTTTTATTTACATATTTGTTTAAAACTCAACGGTTCTTTATGTATTTTCTCCAGTTTACCAAGTAAAACAGAACCTAGGATTTACGTTAGAACTTATTGATATCTTCACTATCTATTCAATTGCTCGTAGGTGCCATATTATATTTTTATTTACATATGTGTTTAAAACTCTACGGTTCTTTATATATATGTTCTCCAGATTACCAAGTAAAATACCTGTTTTACGTCTAATAAAAAAATGCCTTTGACATTCTCGATTACCTCGATCGTAAAGATAATTTTGTAAAGCATTTTCATTATTAACATTCTGCTTGATTTTAGTGAAATTTTAATATATAAGACATTTTAATATTTAGATATTATAATAATAATAATGCTGGACATATCATACAGCATCATCTGGCCCCAAAGTAAGAAGAGCTTGTGTTATTAGTACCACATGACTGATATACTACTTAAAATACGTTTTATTTTTTATTAAATACATTCATATTATACATAAAAACACCCAGACCTGAAACAAATACATGCAGATCATACAAACATATGTCCCGCGGCGGGAATTGAACCCGCAACCTTCTGCGTCTCAGCCGGACCTTAGCCCACTGCGCCACAGAGGTAGTCAAATATCGATTTCTAAATTGAGACATAAACGCGACAACAAACAAACACAAAACATGTTTGATTAACAAACAGACATGTACGACTGTAATACCCAGGATTATTCGACTGACCTGTGAGCTCAGTTGGTAATCCTGCCTTCTGTAGGTTGAGGGTTTGATTCCCTCCCAGAATAAACATTTAACTGATGAACATAGGTGCTTGTTCCATATATATATTCCATAAGATAATAAAGTATCTTAAGTGTGTATTTAAAAATATAAAAGTATCCACTTGAACGTCCGGGTAACAAAATCGACCGAAAACGTTGTTGCGTAGAACGTCCGGGTGACTTTTTCTACCCATCAGACCTCCATGACTTTTCTGTGAAGTTCTGTCGGTTGGCGTCTGAAAGTTGCTGTATAACGTCACTAGATGACTCTTTAATAAAACTGGCGATTCTATCAGTCATCAGGTTACCGTAATACAAGCTATGCTCAGATTGGGGCTAGATGGTGTTGTGTGCATTTTCCACCAATATTTGATAACTATAATATTATACATGCGAAAGTAACTCTGTCTGTCTGTCTGTTTGTAACGTTTTCACGCCTAAACCACTAAACCGATTTTGATGAATTTTGGTAAGAATAGAGATATATGGGACTTTATGTAGGTACCACGCGTGCAAAGTCTATTTACATACTTAGATCTTGTTATGAGACAATTCTCAGGGTTTTAGTTACTTAGACATCACTCTTCGTGATGTCTAATTGCAGGTCTAAAAAGTAGTCAAAGACAAGTCCAAACATTACATTTCGGACATGCCCATATTTTGCAGACAACAGTCTTATATAACTAATAAACAAACAAACAAACCAATATAAAATATAAACAAACGAGGATAAAATATTAAAGCTGCCTTAGTAATTTGTAAGCCGTAGCTCCAAAATTACTTGGAATACTAAAAAGTGACGTGAAAAGATAATTAGAGCACTTTGTTAACTAATATTTAGGCGGTCGTCTGCAGACATCTAACTTAAATAGCCTAATTAATGTTCATGAAAATTACGTTACAGTAAATAAACCCGCTTATTTAAATTCAGGGCAGATATTTCTTGACAAGATAAGATCGTCCTAATTAAAGCGGCTCGTTTCTAATACCTGCCCCAAAACGTTCCCATAAACTTTGTTATGGAAGTTTGCGACTTCCTGAAACTTATTCTTATGTTTAATTAGGTGTTTGCAACAGTTAGTTCACGAGTACCTTTAATATTTATATATTTGAGAGAATTGTTAAATCTTTAGCACTTGCTAATTTGGGTCATGAGTTGTCGAGAAATTGAAATAGGTCGAAACTTAAATGACTAAACAATTGGTTTTAGAATATGTATATAATAATAATATATATATAATAACGGACATTTCACACAGCATTATCTGGCCCCAAAGTAAGAAGAGCTTGTGTTATGGGTACCAAATGACTGATATACTACTTATATACTTTTTTTTTTGTAAATACATACATATTATACATAGAAACACCCAGACCCGAGGCAAATACTTGCAGATCATACAAACATTTGTCCCGCGGCGGGAATCGAACCCGCAACCTTTTGCGTCTCAGCTGGACCTAAGAACACTGCGCCACAGAGGTCGTCAATAACTAGTTACACGATAAAAAGGAAGTATAGTTACATATTTTCTGGAAGATATTGCCATATGCAATAAGACCGCCGTTTGCAGAACATATTATACTGTAGCCGTAGCATTGTACCGGTTTTTAACAACTTTTTTTGTTTTCAATAACATTTCCAGTTCATTTAATAAATAATGAATATTGGTATTGTCCACACATATTTATTATTTATTAAATGAACTGCACACAACACCATCTAGCCCCAAACTAAGCATAGCTTGTATTATGGTTACCAGATGACTGAAGGAATACTTATATATATTTAAATACATACATTAGATAATATACACATAGAAACAGAACAAACACCTATGTTCAACACACAAATGTTTATCCTGGGAGGGAATCGAACCTTTAACCTAAAGCGCAGAAGGCAGATCTACTAGCAACTGAGCTGTCGGGCGAGTCTTATAATATTCAGTCATAGTTTATTAATATTAGTGTTAAAAATGTACACAAAATCGTTATTCTAGTAGTGGTAAATGTACTTATTTACTATAAATGGAGTATTAACTTACCTAATAGATACATTTTGGTGCAGAATCAGTATCACATCCCCCATTATAACTTGTAGATTCATTAATATGCATAACACAAGGATGAATCTTGTAGCCAATCGTGGCCAATAAGAGAGGTTCTAGTACGACTTAGGTACAGGCCAAGTTTCGGTTTTAGTTTCGGGTAATATTCGGCCACAATGATTTCAGACTTCATTGAACAGAACACATTTTAACAATGGCGATAACCAAATGACGTTCTAATAGTTGACTACCTCTGTGACGTCGGCAGAGATGCAGAAGGTTGCAGGTTCGATTCCCGCAGCGGGAAAAATGTTTGCATCAGCTACAAGTTTTCGTTTTGGGTGTTTCTTTGTAAAATATGTATGTATTTACAAAAAAAAAAATTATATAAGTAGTATATATCAGTCATGTGGTACCCATAACACAAGCTCTTCTTACATTGATGATGAGGCCAGATGATGATGTGTTAAATGTCCGGCATTATTAAAATTGTTAAATTGTTAAGCATCGAGAATGAAGGTGAATGAAGCTTGAGACTGCTCATAGCGTGTTATATTCATGATGAGATTATAAAATCTAAACATTCAAAAATATATAAACAGACGATTGCTTTAATACATAATCGCTTGCCATTTTACAATACTCGAAAGTATATATCTGTCCTTGTCATGTTAATGTCAATGAATAAAGCTGGCAAAAGATTTTAATGACATTCTTAGTTTGACATTTCACGAAGTAACATAGCTCGTCTAAGCGAATTTGTTTTTCTATGTTTTATTGAATATCTTAGCGGCATTTTAATCAATAAATTGTGCCATCTTAGCAAGAGTGTAAACAACTGAGTTATATGTGTATTATGTTTTTCGTAATTTGTACGACGAAAGTTCCAGGAAAATTCTAGACAGTCATTCTAAACGTGTGTAGATAAATTACAATTGGCTACGTCTTCTTCCTCTTTGTTAATGACATGTGTCATAATAACGTCCATTTTGCCAGTGTCAAGTGTTTATATTGATTATTGTACGATGTTACAAAGTAATTTAATGTGGTTCGTCATTTGTTGTTTATATAAAATGGTGTTTTTCATATAAAACCATTATACGAATTATTTTTGCTCGAATAACAAAGAAGCATAGCTTTTATTCTAATTATTTATACCTGAGTCAATATATATATCTCTATTTAAAAAAAACACCAAAATTAATAATAAAAAATGAAACAACTCGGAAAAAATAAATAAAATAAGAAAACAATTTTAATTCTGCAAAACTGCCATAAACAATCGACGACTATTATAAAAAAATTAAATCACTTGACATTGGCAAAATTGACATCAAAACAAATGTCATTATAGAAAGAAGAAGAAAATTTTAATCCCATTTATATTAGCGTTATGAGTTTCATTTATATTGGCTAACAGCACCATAATAAACAAAATAATATATATACCCCAGAAATTAAAACAGTGTGTTTGAGACGAGCCGAAATTCGGTTTTAACTTCGGCTTCCATTTCAAAACTAGCCCGCTCAACTGAGATTCTAGCCAGAAACTCGGTAATGAATTCAAAATCTTTGATGGAGCGTGGTTTATTACAGGCGCATTGTGGTGCGTCTGTGCATTAATTACTAACGAGTTTGAACTTCAAGGGTGTTGGTTTGAGATGTTAGGAACACTAGTTAATAAATCAGCGATAGTTCTTGTTTCAGTACCCAATTTCCGGTCTACTTAAGAAACCATTACCCAGCAATTTATGATTTGATATGGGTAATGTTTGCAAGAAATATTGTCAATCTTGAACATATCACCATCTTCCATTAATATGTATGATAACAGTTTTTTGCCCTTAGCTTTTTTACAACTAGTACTAGTATCTAAGATAATATTAATAATAATAATGCCGGACACTTCACACAGCATCATCGCGCCCAAAAGGAAGCAAAGCTTGTGATATAGGTACCACATGACTGATATACTATTTATATACTTTTTTTTTAATACATACATATTACACATAGAAACACTCAGACGTGAGACAAAAACATGCAGATCATATAAACAATTGTCCCGCGGCGGGAATCGAACCCGCGACCTTATACGTCTCAGCCGGGCCTTGGTCTACTGCGTCACAGAGGTTATAATAATAAATATAAAATATTGGTGGACAATTCACATAAAATCATCCATTACCAACCTAAGCATGGCTTTTACTATGGTCATCAGATGACTGATAGAATCCAGTAGTGGAAAGTAGATGTATTTTGTTTGTATATAATATGGGTAGGCCAACTAAACGCACTACTCCAATGAGACAGCACGGTTTCGAAGTAAACGAAAATACCATCGAAGTATAACAATTTGGATTTTTGTTTTTTTTTAACCGCTTAACCGATTTCGATAAAATTTAAATTGGACCACTTTGGAAACAAAAAATAATTTTCCAAATCGGTTCAGGCGTCTTTGAGTTATCGGTAAATATACATAAAAAAAAAAGATTCCGGCGAATTCGGGAACCTCCTCCTTTTTTATAGTCGGTTAAAATAGCGTAATATGTAAATAAATGTCCTAACCCCGCAAAATTTATTTTCAATAACAATAAATCAATGCGTTTGTATAAATAACTCGAGCCCATTCAAGTTGCAATCAAAACTGATCAATATTGGGTTTTACAAATCTCATCATGTCATAAATCTCAAAGCCAATCATGCTAGCTAGATGATTAAAAACCTAATAGGTAGAAATAAACACAAAATAATTTACAGCACATGGTGCTAATCCTAAATTGCTATAACAATCCTTGCTGTTGGAATTCTCAGACGCGACTTGTAGCCGAGACTTTTTAAATGAACATGTAGTTTGGTTCATTATGTTTTTACGAGTATGTCTGTATGAAAGTCTAATTAAAAATGATACTGTATAATGTGACCAATTGATATTGTTCAGTAACATCAGTCGTGGAGATCAGTGGCAAAGTCAAGTCACATTGTGCATAAAACACATTTGTTATTTATCACAGCTAACAAATGTGAAAGTAAATATTTTAATCATAGAAGGCAATGGAAATCGCGACTAAAAGTCGCGACATCAAAAACATCTAGCTCTAAAATCATGTTTGTTCTTTCCAGGCTATAATTAGTCGGCTTGTTATCCCTGTGCAGGCTTCAAATTAAAAGGGAATCGTCAGACAGTTCACCACCGCAACATGCTGTTGTTTATTATAAGAAGAGCTGTGTGGTGACGTTTATGCCAATGACATAAGATACAAAACGCAATGACTCACAACTCAAAAAATATACAAAATGATTCCGGTACAAAAAGTATTCTACTTCCACATTCTTATTAAACTTGTTTTGGGCCCTCTGTTCTATTTTACGCGTCGCTGATGAAGAATTGTGGACATGCCTACCGCCTGTTATTGGCGTTTACGCCTTCCTCGCATCTTATTTTTCATGACTGTGGGTCGTTATTTTTTGGTTACATCATATTCATTTTGAAATAACGATTATCTCACCAGCTACTTTTACTTAACGGCGTTGAGTGCCTCCTTAAGTGAATCCACAATTATTTTCAGCTTTTATGATTCAGTTTCATATTAGATTTTGTATATTACTTAGCCCAACAAACCTTGACATGGAACATTGTCGTTTCCCTGCTAGAAAGGAGGGCGCTTCTTCTTATTGAGTCACTAATTATTTTGAAGTAGTGTTGTCTATCTCTCTATCTATCTTCTATCTATCTATATCTTTGCACTTTTTAGGTTTTTAAGTGCGACATGTGTTTCCTCAAGATGTTTTCCCTCACCTTTTGAGAGTACTGGTATAAACAGTTTTGCAACAGAAAAAGTCATTGGTTTTGACTGGATTCAAACCTTGTAAACGAAAGGTAGGGCCACCCGTAATCTCTACACAGTTTTTATACAGCCTACAACGTTTCTACTTATTTTTTTGTGTTATAGTGTTGAGTGTTCCATTTAAATAATATATCGAATAAGTAATTTGTCTACTAATATTTAGGCTTAAGGTACAAGATAAAATCGTGTTACCATCATTAAAACTCCTTCTCTTTACATAATGTTAAGATTTACCTTCTATCCTATAATCACATAACTAACTAGCGATGCGTTAAAGTATGGTTTGTCATTGTCATTCTGCTGCCAAAGAATAGAGATGATAACAAATGTAAACAACACATTAACTAGTGTGTGCTTATAGGATAGACACTTACCCTTTATGTTATAATTATATAATTAACTAACATGGAGCTTAAATATACGTTGTCCTTGTCATTCTAATGTCATAGAATAGCAACAGATTTAAACAATACACTAGCTAGCGTGGCGTTAAAGTATATATTGTCTGTCTTTTAATTCTAATGCCAATGAACAAATATAACAACACATTTTAATGCCCCAGTGAATAATATCTGATTGTGGTAGACCCACAAATTTTAATCACATAAATTCATATTTGCATAAATTCATATCCACATTAATACAACGTCTATAATAATTTGACTTTTTTGGTATACCATATTCGTGCGGCGTCGTTACTCGAGGCGGCAAGGGCGCCCAATTATGTAATTACGTGTTAGAAGATCTGTTTTTATCACGTCCACCCTTGTCTAGTCTCAATAATTGACTTGACCGTTGTTTTGACCATAATTCTGCGTTATTAGATGTCGCGGAGTTCGGCGCCATGTGGTAGGTGCAGATGGTTTGAATAATTATCCTGTTTAGAAGAAAATTCTTATATTGTTGTAAATTCTTTATTAACGGAAAATGTACAGGAATGATGATCTTTTTTATTGCGTTGATTTAGAAGATTTTTTTAACAGCTTCAAGAGTATGTTATTTAGTAGTATATATTTGATACCTACATGCGTTCCTGAAATAAAGGGTCTTAGGGACTTTCAGACAGACGAACAGACGGACAACGAAGTGATCGTATAAAAGTTTCTTTTTCCTTTTGAGGTACGGAACTATAATATATATTAATATAAATATAAATTATAACCAGCTTCTACCCGCGGCTTTATGTAGACATGATACCTACTAAAAAGTAGCCGTCATTTCTCAAGATCAAATCTATCTCCTTTCTAAATTTAACCAAAATCTTTTCAGCCATTAAGACGTAGCCGTTAAAACGTAACATACAAACAGACAAAGACTTTTTGATTTTATAATATTACTAGCTGCTGCCCGCAGTTTCGCTCGCGTAGTACCTATATAAAAAATAGCCTATCTCCGTCCTTTATATACAATCTATCTGGTTATCAAATTTTATCAAGATCCGTTCAGCCGTTTATCCGTGAAAAGGTAACATACAGACAGACAGACAGAAACACTTGCAAATTTATATATTGGTATGGATATGGATTAGGGATATATAATTTTCACTCAAAATGGAATATTTACCATGATATGTGAGTTTTACTTGCGAATTGCACAGTTGCACAGTTGCATGCGCCATGATCACGAGATAAACTGAAGCCTTTGTGGGTAGATGTTATTGGCAGACAAAACGGTCTACCCTCTTCCCCAATCTTTTACTGCGAACATTACCCGTACCACCGGATTCACTGTCACTAACAACTCGATCGCGATTACGACACAGAACAAGGTATTTGGAAGCATAACTGGTCGCTGACTTTTCGGTTTCCACACATCCTCATCATAGGATTCCAGGCCCCAGATAATTGAAAACCATCTTTTGGATTTAAATTCCTGTGTTTTGTTATCTCTATTGCCCCTTGTACCTATCTTGGTATGTAATGTCGTTCAGTTAAGATTACCTGTGAATTGTGTAACTGGATCGTTTGAGCTAGATTCCAGTAGTTGTTTCGCTATGGCCGATTCTGTGTGTCCAGGTTGTGGCCGCTGGATGTGCTACTTCACTTGCAAGCTTTTGTACCTGTCTGGGACGCAGAAGATTGCGGGTTAGATTCCCGCCGCAGGGCAAATGTTTGTGTAATCTGCAAGTATTTGCCTTGTATGTATTCATATTTACAAAAAAATACTAAATATGTAGTAAATCAGGCATGTGGTACCCATAACACAAGGTCTATTTACTTTGTGCCTAGATGACGCTGTGTGAAATGTCCAGCATTATTATTATTTGTTTGGCTGTTGTAAGAACTCTTCTTCCATAGATGCAGTCAATCTTAAACACTCCTTTTTAGGGTAGCGCAGGTAGTGTGAGATCTTCTTTCAAGGAGCAAACATTTATTTATTTAATTTTTTTGCAGTACTTTCACAATTTTGTCTGTCATTACTTTGATGTACCGTTCTACTACATTTTTGGAATTTGGGCTTTTATCAAACTGGAAAAGTTGGAAGCTTATATTCATGTTAATGTAAGACATGCTGGACATGAGCTAGCTTACTCTTTATAGAGTTCTCATCACATAGGATAAAATTAGAGTTTGTGAGAGACGTTACAACCGAGTTAAGCTGCCGAGTGTGATGGTGTGAATCAGCTTAGAGATATCAATCCGTATGTGTTAGCTTCTTAAAAACCGAATACCACCTCCATCTGTAAAACATTTCTAGACCAATTAATAACCATTCGAGTTTCTTGTGAGTTAGAATCTGCATGTAGGTAGGGGAAAACTCGCTTTTGTGTTAATATCCCGATTTAAGTGAAAATTATGTTTGAAACCATGATAGTTTCATAAATTATACCTACATAGTGTAACAGTAATTATTATGGTAAAATAAATGGCATTTAAAATACACATACATGCTTCAAGCAATATTTCATAAATATACCATTTATTTACGTATTCTGGTAGCTTGGAGCAGAGTGCTGGGGTGACATTAAAGTCAATGTTATACGACACAATATGCTATGATTCACAATTCTACTCATATCAAACAGTCTCTTTTTAGTATAGCAGGTCAAACATTGCAGGTTTTGATTAAATGTTAATGAATATGGTAAGTATTTTTGTTAGTGATGAAAAAGACAAATCAGATTTTGAAAATCAAATTTGAATAAAACGTAGCGTGAAATTATTTATCTGGTATTTAGATATTTTCGTTATCATACTCATTATTTAGCAATAATAAATTGGCCAAGTGCATGAGGCTACGCACAGGCTTCCGAAGTCAGCATGGATAAGAATGACTAGTGGTCAGATCCCAAGCCTATTTAATACCATCTAAATAGAAAAAAAACTGTATGGGGCTTTGGTTTTTTTAAGGTTAAAAATGGTTTGAAATCCAGTAAAGCCTTAATAGCTGTCATAATTCATCCGTGTAATTTCATAATATGTATGTATTTACAAAAAAAAAGGAGTATATAAGTAGTATGTCAGTCGGTGGGTACCACACCCATAACACAAGCTCTGTTTACTTTGGGGCCAGATGTTGCTGTGTGAAATGTCCGGTATTATTATTATAATATTATATCTATTTTAAAAACATTTCAGGTTTTTTCAAACAGCAGTTTAATCGGTAGCAAACTGCCCCCCTCCATTCTCCCACCCTCTAACGGCAATTACCTCTACAAAAATGGTGTGTAAAGTCTAATATTTATTAAACGATTATCAGTATCGGAAATCTGTTCTGGAAACCTCGTAGAAGACGTATCTAAAGATATGCCACGATGGTGTAGTAAAATAAGAAAAAAAAATACATGTCCCTACAAAACATTTTTTATTTCATAACTTTGTAAGGGTTACTAATACGTACTACCGTTTACAATTTTATCATGATTAAACTTGTAGTCGAGCAAGGGCTCTGATTATGGGCGGACAGACAGACAGACAGGCAAACGGACATAGCGAGACTATTTGAGTTCCTTGTAGACTTCGAAACTGTAAAAAAAGATAAAAAGAAATACTACTACTACTTTTTCATTAAAGTTTCTACAAAACATAGCAACTTTCATAAACATTTTAACAAATTTTAATTTTACTGGAGCTTGCTATTATAGCCTACTACACAACCTACATTCTAAAATGCGTCGGGAAAAAACAAAAGAGTGCAACTCGTTAACTTTCGCAAATTCGCTAACCTCTCAACAGTTTCGAGTAAGGGGTATTTTCGCTAATTTTGTAAGGCACGAGATAGTATCGTATGCCATATGGTTAACAATGGGGCAGGGTCAATAACATGAACAGGCATCCGTCAGTGGGACGTCCCACTTGCCGTGATGACCTGATGTCGTTGACGTAAGGATCTGTATAGAGCTGAACTAAATGGTATTCCAGTTTCACTTTCAAAACTTTCGTGAATTGTACTATACTTGAGTATAGTATGGTTATATGCTTGAGTCTATCTTTTCTGTTCTTGCACTTAAAAACTTAGGCTTAGCACGCACTAGCAAATTAATCTACGTGGTTTGAAAACGTGTAATCTAGTATTAGTCATTTTAACATGCACTTTTCGCTAGTTTAGCCGCCAAAGTCTAATTCCCTAATGCTACAGATTAGCAGTATAGATTTGTGCGAATTAATTCACAATGCGGCCAGATTACTCAATAAAACTTAAAATAACACAAGAAAAACAATTCAAATAAAAAGCTTTGTCGCTTGAAAATTATTCATAAATACATTCTAGACTAATACATACCCTAATATTCTAGATTGTACTAAATGACAGGTGACAATCACAAGACTTCTTTATATATTGCCGAACAACCAGTAGACTAGTTTTATAGATGTCATTTGAAAACAACCTGATGTTAAATAAATTTTAACGTGACGTTTTTACTGCTCTGTATAGATCCAACCTTCTTATAACACCCATTACAGCGAGACCAATCAAAAAATCATTTTTTACGATATAACCCACCGGACATCGCTCATATTCGTATTTAAATTACTTCCAAACTTGTTACAAATAATAATCGTCTCGTAAAGTATGTATATTACATAGTTGGTATTACATCGTATTGCAAATGGGATTTTAATACGATACATCTTCAAGTGGACGTAATCAGTTACATGGTTTTAGGGGTACATTTTGACGATAGTACTTAATAATAGTTGTATATTATGCTTAGCCCTTGAGTATATTGCGTATTAATATGGGGCGATTTTTTTGCGCTGTGGAACATGAAATCAGACGTGGAAAAAAATCTAGTGGAAAAAAATCGCGTTGAAATGACATACTTCGGAATAGCGCAGTTAATTTCGCTCGTGCATGCTTGATCTAACAGTGTCAAGAAACGCTATTACCGTTAGGACCATGATGAGTTTCTTGGATGACTCTTCTCGGGCTCGTCTTTTAAGGAATCGGCACCTTTTACCTAATGTAAAACTATTGGATTTGTGATTGTAAATACTTTGGTTGACTTGTTTTCAAAAACATTTTTTTTTTCTCTTCCATATTTAATTTCATACATTTTTCCGAAATTACTGGACATAAAAGGTTTTACTTATAAACGTCTCTCAACTTCCGACAAAAATTAACCACTGTTCTAAATAGTGCCATTCCTTTCTGTAAGATAGTGACAAATAGTGATAGGGCGAATCTTAAGCATTTTATTGCATTGTTCAAGTTACAAGCATTTATAAGTGAGGCCGGTTTACTCTACTTTTGTTATTTACGGTCTGGCTTGTGGAAAGTACAACATTTTGAAACATGTTTATTTTGTAACCTTGAACCTTGAAATAAATAAATAAAGAAAGAAGGAATAAGAGCAAGAAAAAAGAAAAAAACATATATTTGCCACACCAAAAGTTTAGACAGTTAACAAAAATACATAATTACAAAGGCAGAACATACATATATTTACTTATTTCAAAAAGAAAACAACAAAAAACTACTTACACTGTTTAGGTTTTACAGAATTGAGTATCTTCCGGGATCGCCATATACTTATACCTATTCTATCGCAAATTGGCGTCAAACTCAACAACTATTAAAAATCTTACATAAAAAAATTAAACTTTAGTTATTTTTTGCCATCAACAAAGTCAAAAACCCCTCTTCTTTTAGTCCTGAATGCGTCTACCTAAATCTGACATTCACGGTAACCACACCGTAGCTCTTCACATAGATTGCTAACAAGCTCGCTTACATACAACCGGAACGAATCTTCGAAGCTTAGGCTAACTTGCACTTACTTTACTACTAATAACATAACTCTCGGTTAACTTTGTACAAATAAAATATATATTATTATTATTATTATTTTTTTCTTACTTTCTTCTAAGGGTCTGTCTTGTCTTGTATTGTTAGTGTGTACCACCAGGGTCAGATATTCTGCCTTCAAGCAGTATGCAAGCATTTGTGTTTAGGTTCGAGGGCCACTGGAGCAAAGGCTGGCAAATAGGGCAAATAGACAAAATACGATAGAGTCGACATCGTGTGTTTTTTTACCTTTAGTATTGCAAGCGCCTATGGGTACCTGTAACCACTTAGCATCAAAAGGGCAGCATGCTTATTTGCCGGCTGGGTTGTACAAAAAAGCTTACCAATAAATTGATAATTGATCAAGCGCGTGTCGGACCATTCACATTGAAGGTTTCCGAAGTCAGTAGGATCAAGACAAGTGGTCAGGTCTCCAACTATTTCAACACTATCTAATTAGCAAAATATAAAACCCGCCGCGGAACAAATGTTTGTATGATCTGCAAATATTTGTCTAATATATATATATGTGTATAATATGTATGTACTTAAAAAAACCATAACACAAGACCTGCTTACATCGTGGCCAGATAATGCTGTGTGAAATGTCCGGCATTATTTGTTATTTTTTTGTAGGGACCACTAATACGTATTACGTATGTACGACATAGATTGTATTATATGGCTAATTGCTTTGTATTTATCATATTTTTTATTTTCGTTTGTTACCTCTTTGTATCCTTTTTTTAACTGATCCGCTCCGTAATGTGTTGTCAAATAAACGTATTTTCTTTCTTTCTTTCATTATTTCTTTTGTATTGCCGTGTAAAATTTTACAAGAACAAGAACAAGAATGTACAAGAATTGCTCGTTTAAAGGTATTAGATAACATAACATATTTGAACATGTGTTTGGGAAATAAAACGCTAAACGAACGCTTACATGCGCAACTAAAATTTCTTAAGCCTGGGCTTATTCTTCTTATCGTGTCACTTGTTATTTCGAACCAGTATGCTGAAAGAATTAAAGTGCGCCTCAAATGCTCCATTCGTGCACTATTCTGGGCAATATTTGTCAATAATGTCACGACAACATCAAGCAATTTACAGCAATAACAACATTAGCGAATTGCATTGAGATACCACTATACCGCACCTCGCAATAGAGAGCAATTTAGGTTAACTAATATACTGAATTCAGATAATTATCTAGCGTGGCACTTAAGTGTGCTCTGTCCTTGTCATTCTAATGTCAAAGAATAGAGATGGCAACATGTTTAAATAGTTCAGTAGACTAACTAAAATTTCCTAAAACAAGAATGATCTTATTTTGTTTGTATTAATGTCTGAATTAGAATAACATTTTTTAATTACACTTCCTAAAGTTTACTAAATTAACGTATAAATGACGTGTTTTAGCTTAATTTAGTAATCATGTAAAGAGGTGTTGATTAAAACTATGTTTATTTACCGCAGTTTTTATCAACATCTCTTCACATTATTTTCAATAAATTATTTAAATGGAATAACAATTATAGTAACAAAACAAAATTCGATTTTAACTTATTTTAGAACTGTAATTTAAAATGGGTACTCTGATTTGAAGTTTGTTAGAACCAAAATAAGGTTGTCCATATTTTAGAAAATGTTAGCTAGTCCGGTGAAACAAAAGAATTGCCAGCAGTGTGTGTAAAACATCGTGTGAAAACCAGCAAGTCGTAGAACCTGAAAAGCTCGAAAACATGCACGAAAAGAGTCATTAAGGTGCACATTAATCCTTTCACCACACTGGTTCGAAACAATCAGTGTCTCGAAGAAGAAAAAGAAGTTAGTGTCTGTTTACCTAAGATAGATTCCTAATGGTAAACGTACCTTTACATTTTTCTAATTTTCAAAAATGTTTATATTTTTTTCATTTTTTGGTGCTTCTAAGTGTCATCACCACGTTCTTTAAATTACCTTAAATTAAAACACGTAGATACTAATTATATACATACATAATTATAGAGAAAATATTGAGCTACAATTTCAAGGAAATCTTTGTTTAAAACAGGACCATCCCAACCTAATACTCAAATAAATCCTCCCTAACAAGAACAAAAGACAAAACCTCAGAGGGAAGAAACACCCAAATAATCCCTTGTCTTTACAAAAATAATGCAACCACAGTATTAGGTTGTTACGAACAACAAAGTAGGTACCACTCTAATATGACCTTTGCCACTAAGGAATAGAGCATATTATAAGACATCCGAGTTAAATATTTGAGTGATAGGACATAAATTTGGAGACGTATATCAAAATATTCATAGATCTTATTCTCTAGAGGAATTGACGAAATTTGAGGAAACACGAAATTTATCTTCAAATAAGTATTATTTTGTTTTAGATTTTTGCAAATTGACATTGTATCTGACATAGTTCAAGCTCCAAGGATCAAATTATTTATTAATACGTGAACCAAGAACTTTATACCCCTTTTTACGAAAATTGCGCGGACGGAGGAGTATTAAATTTCGCACACTTATTGTTTATATAGAGAAGGAATGCAGAATACATTTTTTTTAATTATGCATAAAAAATACATCAATAAATAATTAAATATGGTCGAATTTCGACCAGTGGTCAACAACTAGTTTGCATAAATAAGTGTACACATAGTTGTTCTAAAGCCTTAATATAGAGTCTTGATAGATATTTTGACATCCCCAGCACAATAAATATATCGAAACATGACGTGACCAAAGAGTTAGCTTTTATTTGGCCCAGCATTAGCATTGCCATTGAACATGGCTTTACCACCAGTGTTTTGAGACGCTGCTTTCTGGCAGTAATCTGGATGAGCTGTATTATCAATAGAACATTTTAAATGTTCCTTAGATAGCTCAATTGTTACACATGTAGATTACATTTTTGTACCTATAATGTCTGTACATTTTCGATTAATTTAATAAAAATGTGAGCCGTCACGTGACGGCTGGCAGATGTGAAACATCGAAATTATTTTGTACAAGTAATAGGGATTAAAGTAGGTAAAGATTAAGACAGGAACAAAATATGGCATGACGAAAAAATACAATATTACGAATTTGTACGATGGTTTAGGTATGTATGTAAATAAAACTTAAACAAGTGCCTAAAGGTTAGGTAGGTACTTACGAGAAGCCTACCTACATTAATCTTCCTACCTATGTGAGCCTGGCTGTTTAGTTTGCCTTAAACCCATGCATAATACAATAAATGATACCCAAATAGTAGGTACGTAATACCAACATACAAGTACCCAACATACTTTAATGATGATTGCTAGGTTTGCACCTACTTATGTACTACATACACTAGAAATGCAATTGTTCAAAAAACTACTTACCTTCCTACCTACATTACGCCACAGATGGTTTAGGTAGGTATGTAAATAAAACTTAAACAAGTGTCGAAAGCTTAGGTAGTTACCTACGAGAAGACTACCTACTTTTATCTTTGAGCCTAGCTGTTTAGTTTGTCTAGATAGAAACCATGCATAATAAATGATTCCCAAATAGTAGGTACGTAATACATACATACTTAATGATGACTGCTAGGTTTGCACCTACTTATGTACCTACCTACTCTTGAAATTACACCACAGATAGATTTTACGAAATGCGACGCTCCGGCCCAGACAGTGACAGCGCTATATGTAAGAAGCGTTTGGGTATGTTCTAGAGGATAATATGCGAGCTGAATTGAAGTTTGTTGCGTCGCCGCAAGAGTCGCTATTTATATTCCATCATAGCGCGGCGAGGCGTCGCCACCGCCTGTATCACCAGGCCAACAATTACGTTTACCCTAGCCTATAGATGTTTCACATCAAAAACATATTCGCCTCACAGTTCTGTTGGTAGTTACTCAGTCTTCTCTAATGTAGGTTCAATTCACTCCCAGCACAAATATTTTGTCTGATGAACATAGGAGCTTGTTCTGTGTCTGGGTGTTATGAAGTATCATTAAAAATATATGTGTTCAATCAGTCATCTGGTCACCATAATCAAGCTATGCTTAGTTTGGGGCTAGATAGTGTTGTATGCATTGTCCACAAACTTATATTTTTATATAAATTTTACACATTTAATTACACTCATAAGCCATTTGCATGTTCACAAAATCAATCAGAGGCGTATGAATAAAACAGTATTATAAAAATCTAGAGTCGTAACTCATTCATTTTTAATCAGTGAGAAAACAATGCCGTTCATCGATTCGCACTGAATGCATTCCCGGATGGCGCGAACAAAGGACTCTCATATCGCTGGTTGACATACGAACCTAGTGAAATACACATAGACCTAGACTTCTACCCCTTTGAATTGCGATAACAATGGCAAACACTAGTCTTTTTGTATTTCTAATATTTCTGCTCTGACGCTCCCTAAATGGGGATCTATAATTTTTTACCCTATTAAAATTCTGTAAAATGTTTAGTATTAAAGTTTTAGAATGACAATTTAAAACTTCAAGCAATATCATTTCATAACAAAATGCCGTGGACCTCAAAAGGCGCTTGACATATTGGGAACAGGAGCTCATTGCGTTATCAAAATTAATACACATCTATATCTATCTATTTTTCTGTAATTATTTTATGTATATAAAATGTACTCCATACGTAACTGTAAATTCAAAAGTGCCTATGTCTGTCTGATTGTTGCCTTTTCAAGTCTAAGCGGATGAACGGATCTTGGTGACTTTCAGTAAGGACATAGATTGTATCTTAAGAAAGGACATAGGCTACTTTTTAAGTAGGTATCACGCTTGCGAAACCAGTAGCAGAAGCTTGTATATATATAAAATAACCGTGAATTTAACACTTGTGACTTCTGCCAGTTCAAATATAGATGAGTTTGTATTAGCAAATCGATAACCACTAGAAACTGACCCCTCATTATTTATGCTTCTGCTATATCCGTCTCATGGAATAATTTTCTAATGACTAGTCCAATGTCCCCTCATGTCAGAAGTCTGACAGCTCATAGTTAAGTATATGGCATGCTTCAAAGCCTGTATAACTTGATAGTTAAAGTGATATGTTCGTATGGATGATTATTTTACCTTGTATGGGTATGTGAGACTATGGAAAACATTAAATAATTAAATCATATATTATGCAATGTGGCGTTTTAATATGAATTAGAAAATTGCTACTACGAGTCAATGGTTAACTCAGATAACGGAGTTAATAGGACTTTAGTTTATGCCGTATTATTTTGTCGATGGAGGCACCGACACTGTTTCGATTCACCTAGAGAATCTTCATCAGATTGAGTTTGATCTGCGGTCCGCTCGTTGCCGCTCGAGTTCACGGTTCGCACTGCATGATCTCACCCTGATGAAGATTTTCTAGATGAATCGAAACAGTGTCGGTGGCTCCATCGACAAAATAATACGTGAGTAAAGCACGTGTTTATCAAAATGTATAATTCCATGTTAGTTATATATGTGTAATAAATCAATGTGCTTAATACTCATGGGTATAACGCATCTTGATCCTTGCTTTAATTGTACTGTCAGAGAAACCCTCTTACTGATAAGTTATTCAACCCTTTTTCTTTCAGCTTTTTAACTTCAGTTGATTTGAAAAGATAATTTTCTTCTTAAATAGAAACCACAACCGAAAACTCTCATTTAACTTGCAAAGATACTCGTAATTGTACAAACGCAAATTACACCAGCAATCGCTGCCACGTAACTGTTTATCTTTAATCACCCTTCTTTTACCCCCTTTTTTACTCTTTTTTTGGCACGGTACCCCGCAGCGAGGTGGATTAGGGCACCTAAATTATTATGGGGTTGCTGGATAATTAAGAAACAAAATGATATAAATCAATGGTTGTTTGAAAATGTTTGTTTTGGTGTTCTTGCAGTATATACCTTTCATTTTTTATCTTTTATGCTCGTAATTGAGTTTTATGTCTTGGTTACAATATTTTAATTTGTTATGAAAAGAAATTCAGGCTAGCAAAATTTATTATATTTACTTAATTGTAAAATATTTCGTTTATTTTTTTTGGGTAAATGGGGTTACGCGTCGTTTGCATTGAAAATATTTCCCTAACAATAAAAGAGATCCCCGGTTAGTTTGCAAACATTTTAAAGAAACCAAAGGTATGTAAAAGAGTTTCAAGATTGCGATATGAGTCGACACCTTAAATCCGTGGACATGCTACTCTAACTTAGCACTAGTATCTTACATTGTCAAACTGCTTATATATAGACATTTCAAGTTCTTTATATATAAGCATCTACATATAATATAGGATTATAATAACGCAAATGAGAAGATAAATTAAATAAATATATAATAAAATAATGCCAAACAGTCGGCGCGCCGGCCAAGGTCCGGCTGAGACGCAGAAGGTTGCGGTTTCTATTCCCAGCGCGGGACAAATGTTTGTATGATTTGCAAGTATTTGTCTCGGGTCCGGGTGTTTTATGTATAATAAAATATGTACTTAGAAAAACACAAAAGAGCATATAAGTAGTAAATCAGTCATGTGGTACCCACAAGCTCTGCTTACGTTGATGCCGTGTGCTATGTCTGGCATTATTTTTATATGAGATCCACATGACTGATATACAACTTATAGTTTTTTTTGTATAAAAACTTACGCATTATACATAGAAAAACACCCAGACCCGTGACAAATACCAGCAGATCATACAAACATTTGTCCCGCGGCGATAATCCTCGTAATCATAATAGTAAAAACTTGATCCTCTGTAGACAAACATGGCCATTCCGATCACCTAATCACCGCCGTTGACGCGGAGACGAGCCTGTCATTCAGAACGGACAAAGTAAACACTCCACATCGTGGGCGAGGTCGAAGACGTCCTACCGTGTGTTTCTCTCACGAGTTGGACCGTCACCTCAGTCAGCAGCCAAAGCCAAGGTCCATAGCCAAGAGTCCTTGCGTTTGTTGCCAAAAAAACTGAATATTTTTAATCATAAATCTGTGTAAGGCTGTCACAGGTTTTCAGAAAACCTAACAGTAGTCCTCTTTTTCTTTTATTTTCTTCGTTAATGGCCTGTGACATACATATGTCAATTTTGCCAATGTCAAGTGTTTATAGTTTATAGTTTGTTTGTTATAAGTCTTAGTCGATGGTCAGTTGTCAATTCTAGACGACACGCGGAATAGCGTCTAGAATTTTCTTGGGACTCCTCGTCGTTCAAATCACACTGCACCACAAAACACTTGCAATCCAATTATCCATACCCGCCCCGCAGCCACAATTTATCCATTAAAATTCCACCAAGATTACTGAATAAAACATGCAATAAAACGGGTAAAAAATATTAAATTAGCAGAGCCATGTTGCTCCATGAAATGACAGACGAAGAATCCACTAGTCCTCTTCTTCTCTGTTAATGGCTTGTGACATAATAATGTCAATTTTGCCAGTGTCAAGTCTTTACAATTCTAAAGTCATCGCGGAATGGCCGTCTAGAATTTTCTTGGGGCTCCTCGTCGTTCAAATCATATTGCACCATAATACACATATAATTCAATTGCCCATACTTGTACAATGTAGTCACACCTTATTCATTAAAATTCCGCTAAGATTAATGAATAAAACATGCAATTAAACGAGTAAAAAATATTAAATTAGTAGAGCTATGTTATTTCATGAAATGACAAACAAAGAATTCAACACTAATAGTCATAGTCCGGTCAGAAAATAATAGTTACGTAAAAATGTTAAGCCTATACAAGTCGCCGACCCCGACCCAGCCCGTCTGAGCTTTGATGTGTAGACTCCATTAAATACCTAACTAAATATACTACATAGATAAAAGGGTATTATGCAACTTAATGTTGTCAAACTAGTGCTAATGGACATTGGATGGAATTATGCGGACTCACGCCGCGCCGTCGTATTCTATAACCCTTCCGAACTCATGATTTTGCTTATCTGGTACCCAGATCCTGAATTTAAATACGATTTTGGCGGAGTCGGCCCGACGTTACGCCTTGTAGACGCAAATTTAGGATCTTGAGGTGTTTGGATTCGAGCCTTGGGAAAGTAGGTACCTATTGTTGAATGCATGAGCTTTTTGCGTGCTTTTTTATGTTTCTTTAACGTATCTACCATTTTATTTAACCCGCAGTCCGTCTGGTTCTGCACTGAACTTTACCAGTGTATGAACTAGGACGCTATATTGCAACGCATTTGGGATAGGTTAGGTATTTTAGGACTTAAAATATTATAAATGATGTGTATGATGTAATATTTTCTTATCTACTTATTGCTATACAAAGGAAATATGTTATTATTGTACAAAAACTGACCTGTAACCTGCTGTTAATAATAAATGATATCAATAATATGTACATAATATGTATTTACAAAAAAAAAGTATAAGTATATAAGTAGTACATCAGTCATGTGGTACCCATAACACAAGCTCTGCTTACTTTGTGGCCAGATGATGCTGTGTTAAATATCCGGTATTATGTTATTATTTATTTATTGTATTGTTCTGGTCATGGGTTCTAATCCTGTCATGTGCAATAATAAGTTTAACACAGTAAATCAAGTACCTACGTACTGCTGAGTCACAATAAACTTTCAACCCCTTTATTACTATAATGACCTCAAAATTCATATAAATTCAATTTACCCGCATTATAGTTCCAGTTCGCTTACCACACCACAGAATAAACAACAATAAAAAAACTTAACCTATCACTTATGGAATAAATCATCTTGGACTGCAATGAAAATTACGTTTAGATTTTGGAACCTAAATTCGGTGGTATAAGGCTCACTTTACATTGAGGCATTATTAAAGGTGACACATGTCAATTCTGACATGTTACTGATTATATATTGTATGTACCTACTTATTCATGTTCATTGTTCCATTTCAATTACTATAATATACCACCGCGTAACTACTCTATACTTAACGTGTATAAGTAATTGAATCGCCCTCTTCGTTAGGAATTAACAACTACACTCATTTAGATATTTTATCATGGTTCACGATTTTATAAAAAAAATCTTTTTAGAAATTAACTGAAGTTAATTACAGAATAATATACAATCATTATAAAATGCATGTGAAACAGTGGAGCTATCGAAGAACCATTCAAAACGATCTGTAGATAGCTCAACTGATCCAGATCACTGTCAGCGGGCAGCGACCCCAAGACACTGACAATGCTAATAATACGCTGGGCCAGATTGAAGCTACCTCTTGGGTATGCGATGTTTTTACCAGACGCCGTGAAATAATTCTAACAACTAGATGCTCTCGTGTTCTTCCCGGGCCCAGGGTCTCGACTCCAAAATGCTCCAATATGTGAGCCCTATAGAGTCCATCATATTTGCGGGTTTTTAGGTCCTCGGCACAAACAATCGCACTAGCACACTAGCTCTAAAAGCACTTACCTGCTAAAAATTTAGATATATAAAAAAAAAAGATTTTGATGCTGATATCAAAATTATCAAATTAATAAAAGTACCAAAGCAATATTCTCCTCTCTACAAAACTATTATTACGTCTAAAAACTATAAAGCTCTCAAACCACAAAAAATATTTCTGCCGCATTAAAAGACGCAGGGGATATCAAAACCAATATCAATAAATATACATTTGACCGTGATTTAAACACAGAAAACGTTTTTACGGCAGTTAACAATGAACCTGCTCCCATAGACAGTTGTTGCCAATGGCTTGTGGATGATCAGTCATCGTAACCGCATCTGTATTTGGCTAATGTGCCGGAAAAAATGGAGAGAAGCTGAGTATTTGTGAAACACACTGGGTTCCGTCTATTGCATCTTGAATTTTAGATTTACTCGTTGCGTATATTGATTGCATAATTTTGGTTTATAGTACGCAGAATTATTGCTAGCAAAAACAATTTTGGATACAGAAGTAGCTTATTTATTTTTAGAAAACAAGAAAGCATATTGATGGACAATGCACACAACACAATCTAGCCCAAAACTAAGCATAACTTGTATTTTAGTGTTAAAGCATAACTTGTAGATGATTGATAGAATATTCATATATATGTTTTAATACATACTTATGACACACCAAAACACAGAACAAACACCTATGTTCATCAAACAAATGTTTGTTCTGTGAGAGAATCGAACCCTCGACCTACAACGCATAACATAGAGCTACTACCAACTCAGCTGACAGGCCAGTCGAACGAGAAAGAAAGTATGAACGATATTTATCAAACTAATTGTGTTTACTCGTTTCCGAATGTTTGTGTGGATATTTTTGTATTTTTATGTTTTTTGTTACTCAATGGCCAAACAGATTATGATGAATCTTGATACATTACCTCTATCTCAATAGCCTCTAGAATACATCAACGCGTGCGAAGTTGCGGGCAGTAGTTAGTTATAAATAAATATTGGTAGACAATTCTAGACAGCCTTTAAATAAAGCTTGTATTTTGAATTTGTACTTTTACAAATTTGAGAGCAACTAATTACGACGCTGCCCTCTGGCAGTGATCTGGATCAGTTGAGCTATCTATTGATAGTTTTAAACGATCCTTAAATAGCTTAACTGTTTCACATGTATTTTATATTATTGTATATTATTCTGTACATATCTGTAGTTATAACATTAAAATTCACTAAATACAATAATAAAAATAGTTATAATATATTAATAACAGCATGTTTTTGTATATTTTTTTGTAGAGTAAAGAACCCTAAATCATTACGTAATATGAACATATCGCGCACGGTCCCCATTGAGAATCGAAAAACGGTAAATTATGCCATTAAGTTCAATCATATACCACAAGGGAGTTACTTGTTACAAGCAACGAAAGAATAGAGTGGCAATACTTATTCTTAAAATACATTTGTTTACAGAAAAAAAAACCATCATCTTTATATGTATTTATGTATTTACGCATCACAAAAAAGAAAATATATTGTTTTATTGTTTATCAAAAAGCGTTAAATTAATTAAATTTTAACTTTGTTGTATATAATCATCACCCCCAATTATTATTGAAGAATAAATAACTAACTAATCCGAATTTGTTTTATTTATATAGACTAGTGGTTGCCCACTGGTCGAAATTCGACTATAATAAATAAAATAAATACAAATAATAAATAATCCCGGACATTTCACACAACATCATCTGGCCCCAAAGTTAAGCAGAGCTTGTGTTATGGGTACCACATGACTGATATACTACTTATATATGTTTTTTTTTGTAAACACATACATATTATACATAGAAACACCCAGACCCGAACAAATACTTGCAGATCATACAAACATTTGTCCCGCGGCGGGAATCGAACCCGCAACCTTCTGCGTCTCAGCCGGACCTAAGCCTAAGAACTAAGGACCTAAGCGCTACAGAGGTAGTCAAATAATGAATTGATAATTAATTTATTTTATGCATAATTTAAAAAAAAATAGCATTCTGCACTCCTTCTTTATATAAACTATAGGTGTGCGAAATTTTTACGAAAACTTTCGTAAAAAAGGGTACAAAATTTGCTTAACGTATTAATGTAAAGATAAGATCAGACAACTTTTATTGGCGGTACGAAGTTCGCCGGATCAGCTAGTTAGTATAGAATAATATAAAATACAATGTTTTTTAAATATTTTATGTCATGTGAAACAGTTGAGCTATCTAAGGGCCGTTTAAAACGATCTATAGACAGCTTAACTGATCCAAATCACTGCCAGAGGGCAGCGTTCTCAAGACACTGGTGGCATTGCCACGTTGAATGGCAATGCTAATACGCTGAGCCAGATATGAGCCAGCCCTTGGGTCACACAATGTATCAATTATATAAATATCAATGTACTTATTCCTTAAAACATAGAATTATTATTTACCAACAAACTATATGCGTATATATATATATACTCCTAATATGCGTGGTGGCTGTAGAAAGTAGGATCTTTTTTCTCTGGCTTACCTTAAGGTTATGTCCGACTAGCTAGATAGGCAGGTCGTCCCACTCTGGTCCAGTGCTGAGTTCCACTGGTCTTTCCCTTTACTCCTCCAGCATTCTACATTCCATTCCTCTAGCACTTAACATTTTTTAATATTTAAATGCCAATGCCACGTTTTTGCCACGTATAAATACGTTTTTGTCTGGCTGAGTAATAGGTACTGCATGGCCACTGACACTGACATTGACAAGAAACTGTATTTTCAACTGACACTGACACTACTACAAGGCATGGCGATTAGTTAGTATACATGTATATGTTTTAAATGAATTTATTGATTTATTATATAAATATCTGTAGATGGTGGGTTTGCAAAGTCCTTAGTAGCTCAACTGTTTCACTTGTTTTTTATTTTATTGTATACTATTCTGTACATTTATGTATTATGTCTGTAATATGTTAAGGTACACTGTTAGAAAATATTTTTATTTTTTTTTATTTTTTCGTGTTGCTTTCGCTTCGTGAGGTCGCTCCTATAAATTGGTTTAATCTGAAAACCAGCACTACTTCCGTGCCTGGAAGTAGCACATGCTGAGATTAAACCTTTTTAGCCGCACTAAAATGTTGATTGGTTTGCGGGAAGGGCTAATTTCTTACGCATACTTAGTTGATTTTTGTTTGTTTATGTGTTTTGTATAAATGTGTAGGTATGTGTTTGTTTAAGATTCCCCTTGGGGCCAATTTTAGTCTGTTTTCCGCTCATGTGTTCTCTTTTGTTTTCTGTGTGCTAAATAAATGATTTTCTTTCTTTCTTTCTTTCTTATATATTTTATAAAACTTACTTTTATCGTTGGATAAAAAAATGTATAAGGTATCATGATTTATACCTAAGTATAGCAAAAAATCGGTAAAAAAGTTAGTTTTCTGAATAAAAAAAACTAGGCACCTACTCGTAAATAAAATATTTTAAGTGACTTGTTCCGAATACCAACCAAGACCAATGCAGGTTATAAACCATATTTAAAAACCTTTTTGGCTTTTTAAATGATAAATTCACTTTATGTTTAAATATTTTATACTCTTTGAAATACAGAAAATGAGAACCATAACTCAATTACTGGAATATGCATTTTATTTACCATTGAAACGACAATGGCTCGGACACTGCGAGAGTTTGGTGCAACGTAAAAACAGGGTTTTCCAAGCAAAAACTACCTTATGCTTTTTAATGTTTAAAACACCCAATTTTATTATAATTGGTCATAATATAAATTACTAAGCTTAAGTTTCTTTTCTACCAACGAAATCTATTTTCCTTAACCTTTCAAAAGCCTTCAAAATCCTTAGAAAATTGCTCGTCGCAAACTTTCTGAACGCAATCAAACTTTTATGAATCGTCATCAAAGCAACATAAACCCGATTTTACACATCGCGAAACCGATGAGAGTAACATCGAAGAAAATCTAAGACTTTCACAGTGGCAATCGAGCGAAAGAAAATGATCTATGGTATTCTTTTACACTGAAAGTGTAAGCGAAGAATATAAAGCGTTTGTTTCTTAAATAAAAGGACATAATATAGTTTTAGCAGAACAGCTATATCTAGAATTAATAAATATATACAAATAATTCTGATGGATATTTCACAGAACCGCCTAGTCCCACAGTAAGCAAAAGTTATATTGTGATAACCATATTACTGATAGACTACTATATTAAACTAGCTGACACTTCATTGGGCGGTTAAAATGAACGGGCAATAAATTCTTTTTGGTATATTTATTTTTTAATATCCTAACTAATCATTCAAATTTTTTTACGTTAAATGTGTTTGTTTAAATTTGGGCTTTCATATTAAGTTTAGCTTGGTTCATTTAATTTTTGTCTATAAAAACGATTTAGCGTATAAGCAGATTAGCCAAGCAACTAAAACAGGATTACCAGTTCCAATAACATGAACCTATTTACCCGAACAACGAACGAGAGTCGAAATATGAAACAAATAATGCCAAGCATTTTGACACTCATGTCACCATAAAACAGTTGTCAATCTAAAATGAGTTTTAATGCGCTTGTTTAGGATTGGAAACGGTAGGAATTACGCTTTTCTCTATCACGAAACCAATTCAAATCTCTAGTTTAGGCGTACGTGTGCCTTGGATCTTCATTGTCAAATGGAATTGAGCTGCCACTCGCTTGGGTACTCTATACGAAATTGTGCGATATTTTGTCCAGAAAGTACTCGTCACATAAACAGTGCTGTAGTTTTTTGAAAGATAAAATAAAACGGTGGACTTTTGCAATAAAATATATTTTTGATACAATATGTCAGTCAAAATGGTCAGGAACTATCCAAAAAAGCATACACGCACTCTTCGGAGCCACAATACCAAAAACGCCTTAAAAACCGTTGCAGCTTTGAAATATTCTACTTGTCATATTCTAGAATACTTATTAATGAAGGTTCTAGAATATGTGTTCTGATAAATAAGGTAACCATTGTTTTAGAAGTAATATAGGTTATTCAAGCTCATTGATAGTTTGGTGAGTGATACCGTATGTAGGTACTATTACTGTATCTATGTTTCGGCAGTCGGATTGTTATGATAAAAAGCTCTACAGCTAAATAAATAGAGACCAAAATGAACAAGTACATTTTATCATTATTACAATATATTTAAAGTTGGGTTCGGGGCCACTAGTCACAGTTAAGCTTAAGCCGGTTACGGCCCTCCCTATTTTCTGATAGAGATTTATTTCGAGGGATCAAAAGTTTCCAACCCACACACACGCATTGTAAGTGTGCGTGTATGTTCTACGGTACGCTCGCCTGCAAAATTCGTTTCCGAAATAATACACCGCTATTTATGGACAATTTGCTGTCAGTCTTAATAAATAAATTGCCGGTGTAGCGTTCACGGTGGATATAATAAAAATATATGTAACGTATAGAGGTCGTAACGTTTCATAACTGAGGTAATTCATTCTCTCATTAAATGTTTAATTTTAGTGATACAACGTGTGGCCGGTTTTACGATTCGCGATTTACGATGCAATGAAGCGGTGTGCGCGACAGTACCTGCATGCTTTGGACAATAAACTTTTTTTTTGCTATTATGAAACTGAGCAGGGTGTTACTTAATATACTTATATATATTAATACTTTAATTGTAAAATACAATACAAATACAAATACAAAATGTTTTATTTCTGTAACTTAAGTAACATAGTTTATCAAAAAAATATTTATCTCTTTTATTATGACTTAGGTTCTCTACAATTTTTTCTCAATCTTACATATTAAATGTAAACGGTAGAAACTGGTATTACAAGTAAGAGCACTGTTATTTTGTACTCCCCTCATATTTAGACAGTGTTCGAAGCTATTTATTTATTTATGCAAACGTCGCTTTTGTTTAATGATTGGGGAGTTTTCATTCAATGCAGTAACACGTTTTACTATTTCTGTTGTGACATTGCGGTATGTCACGTTTTGAGAATCGGACTCTATTTGAACGTAGGGTAGTTTAAATAAACTAACCAAGCACATGTAACCATGCACAGAGGTTTCCAAAGTCAGTAATGTTAGGAATGACTAGTGGTTCCGGTCTTAAACCTATTCAACACAGTATACTTAGCAAAAGAAAATAATGTTGCATGGATCCTTCATGTTTTTTTAAGGTTTACAAATCATACTAAACATACTTTTAATCTTGGAAAGCTTAATAGCCGTGCTAATTTTTCTTATAATTTATGTTAACATATATTTTGTTGACATATATGTAAAGGGAAGGGAGACGATTACACTGGACTCTACCAAAAATTACTTTAAAGCATAATTATAATCAGTTTATCTATAAATATTCTCTATTGAAAAACTGTTTAAACACTTAATTACATTAAAGTTAAAGTCAAAACATTAATCATTCAATAAAATCACAAGGACCACTTTGAATCGTCTTCT
Source organism: Lampropteryx suffumata (assembly GCA_948098915.1). Taxonomy (NCBI): domain Eukaryota; kingdom Metazoa; phylum Arthropoda; class Insecta; order Lepidoptera; family Geometridae; genus Lampropteryx; species Lampropteryx suffumata. The sequence continues at coordinate 12,143,256 of OX402557.1, read as the reverse complement.
TACATGCTAATGCTAGGTGCTAGGAACATGCTAGGTAATGCTAGGAACATACTAGGTGTATGTTACTAGATGTCAGCCATTTTTGGTGATTCTCAGCTGATCGTTATTATGGTTGTATCGTGGTGGTAAATACATTATAACGATTTGCTTTTAAAAACTTTCGTAAGTTATATTATACATTTTGATAAACCCGGGTTTACCTACGTATTCAGTGTGAACCGTGAACGCGAGCGGCAACGAGCGGACCGCGGATCAAACTCACCCTGATGAAGATTCTCTGGATGAATCAAAATAATGTTGGAGCGTCCATCGACAATATAATAAGTAGGTAAAACCCGTATTTATCAAAATACATAAATACGATACCTAATAATATTCAGACGCAGAACAAACACCTATGTTCGTCACATAATGTTCGTTCGTTCGTTCGTCCAGAGTGGGAATCAAACCCTGAACCTATGCGCGGATGGCAGAGCTACTATTGACTGAACTGACAGGCGAGTTGACTGGATAGTTTTAAATAATATATGTTTCTACCTATTCAATATTTTTGGCAAAATAAATTATTAAACTACTGCCGGATTAAATAATAAAAATTATATGGGTAAATATCTGTAAATTGTGCTGTTACAAAGTTTTTTATAATGTTAATAAAGAAATTAGCTGGTGGATGTTACTAACGAAAGATTTATTATGTACTATTTATACCAATACAATACTATAATAATAATAATAATTCCGGACATTTTCACACAACATCATCTGGCCCCAAAGTAACCAGAGCTTGTGTTATGGGTACATAACTGATATACTACATATATACTATTTTTTGTAAATACATTCATATTATACATAGAACACCCAGACCCGAGACAAATGTTTGCAGATCATACAAACATTTGTCCCGCGGCGGGAATTTGATCCTGCAACATCCCGCTTCTCACCCGGCCCTTGGCCCAATGCGCCAGAGGTCGTCAAATACTATTATAAACTAATATTGAATGTTATCTCGAAGTATACAATAACTATACATGTACCTACGTTCAAACATGCTAATACTGCAGCACTAGGTCGTAAGTCAATGAATAAAGCTTGACAATGGAAGCGCGCAGACGATATTGAGCATAATTTACCAATATAACTAGTTATGGCACGATAAATTTATTAGGCTAGTTAACTTGTATTTGTGCTATTAGTTATTCAGTACAAGATGTAGAGTTTATTACTCTGTAGACTTATAAGCTAATTGAGTAATAATTCTACATTTACAGGCAATAATATACAGGCGAGGTTCAGATGAGCTGCAAATCGAAAATATTCATATATAGTACCTTTTTAACTGAAAAAATTTACTCGTTCAGACTGTATGTCAAGACCCCTTTTCTCAGGAACGCGTAAAAGTATCGAACTAAAATGAATATCAAGTAGGTCTACGGTCTCTTGGAGCTGCAAAAATCAAGCTTCTAAGTAACGCAATAAAAAAAAATCGGTTTAAATACGGAAATGTATCGCTAGTAAATCAAAACCTGTGGGGTACTTCACGGTGATCTACATATGAATTTTGGCAAAAACCAAGATCTCAGTGTTAATAAAAGACAAAAATTCTAAAACAGTTAACGGCGTCTGTTAAAAACATCGGGTGACCCAAGATCTGGCTTCTATCTGGCCCAGCGTATAAGCATTGCTATTCGTCGTTGCTATGCTGCCAGTTTCTTGGTGACGCTGCTCTCTGACAGTGATCTGGATCAGTTGAGCTATCTTTATATCGTTTTAAACGGCTCAACATTTTATATTACTGTATATTATTCAGTTCATTTGATTAATTATTATAAAAGAGTTAATATTATTATATAGTCATAGTCATCATATTGACAACCTCTGTGGCGCAGTCGGCTAAGGTCCGGCTGGGACGCAGAAGGTTACGGGTTCGATTCCCGCCGCGGGACAAAAGTTTGTACGATCTGCAAGTATTTGTTTCGGTCTGGGTGTTTCTATGTATAATAAGTATGTATTTACTAAAAAAAGATATAGAAGTAGTATATCAGTCATGTGGGACCCATGATACAAGCTCTGCTTACTTTGGGGCCAGATGATGCTGTGTGAAATGTCCGAGATTATTTATTTATTATTTGTTTACATGTCATAAAAGTACCGTTTCTTCTTTAGTCTAATTAAACTAACAATTAAGTCAAACCTAGTTTTCACTCTACCAAAAGAAACCTTGTGTAATGATTATAGACAATAACTCTATCGATACTGTATTCGAGTCCTGATGATGCCAGCACTACCCGTTACGTCACCCACTCAGGCCTCGTAATTGAATCACAATGCGCCAGACAGCCAGCCGTTGTAGCGCCTTGACAATGATATGCCTAACCAAGGAGGTGGAATTGATATTGGGTTATTGGGTTAAGACGGAGACATTGGCAACCTAAATTCCAGACTAGAAATGGAATTATGCCTGACGCGTGGAATGTGTTAACTAATTTTCATATTTTAAACTATTGCTTGTATTATTCTATTTTATTGGGCGACTTAAGTTTTTAAACCATGATAAAACAATGTTATAGTAAGCCAAAAAAAACGTGTGCGTCTCGGGAACCCGACAGAAGTGATAACTTTAACTACATTAGTTAACTAGCGCTGTGGGTCAGAGTGAGAGAGGAGGAGCATGCCTACCGCTGCCGTATGCGTGAGAGAAAGTGAAGCCAGACAGACTGGTGCCGTAACGCGTTACGTAACAAAGTGGTTTACCCTCCCATAAGACGTTATAACTTCAAAAACTAAAATTGGAGAAACATTTATATCTATAAAAAGTGTTGTGTGTATGTATGTTCCCTATAGACAGCGAAACGGATAGACCGATTTCAATAAAACTTTCAGGAAATCTTTAGATTGGTCTAGCGGGTGATCCTGTCAAGTTTAGTAGCGATCGGATCAACAGAACTTAGGAACGAACTTAGGCTTCTTTTTATGTATCTACTATGCGTGCGAGTACTAGTAATGTATAAACAGTACCTTGTGTTTTCAAAAATCATTAGAATATCAGTCAGCAAACATTTTGAAAGCAAACAAGAGAATAAAATAATAAAATGAACTCGTGCTACGATACATTATACAAAGAGATCGTATCGTGTAATAACTGTCGTTATATTATTATGTGGTCATTTACATGAAATGATCTTTAACTTCAATTCCGTGCAACAAGCACTGTAAACTTAAATCGGGTGTTTTTGTCACTTCAGTAATGTTTTTTTATAATAAAAGAGCTTATCACTGTATTGCTTGTATTTAAATATTGCACGTTAAAGTGTAAAGCTCACAAAAAATCGTGAAAACTATATATATCCTTTATTTAGGAAGATTTGATTAATTTATTTTGATAAACACGGGTTTTACTCACGTATTATTTCGATAGAGGCACCGACACTGTTTTGATTAATCTAGAGAACCTTCATCAAGGTGAGTTAGTTCCGCAGTTCGCTCGTTGCCGCTCGAGTTCACGGTTTGAACTGAGTTTTTGAATGATTGAGTGCAAACCGTGAACTCGAGTGGCAACGAGCGAACCGCGGAACAAACTCACCCTGATGAAGATTCTCTAGATGAATCGAAACTGTGTCGCTGCCTCCATCGACAAAATAATACGTGAGTAAAACTCGTGTCTATCAAAATGAATAGTACAACTCACGAAAGTTTTGAAAGTGGAATAGATTGAATTAATTATTGGCGTGATTGGCGATTATTAAAAAGACTTAATGAATATGTACATATTAATACATATTAATTAAGTACTTAACGTGAATGTCCAATTTATAATGTCCAAATAATGTTAAAGTGTTTTAATTATATAATGTCCAATCATTTTGATGGTATGGTTTGATGGTATAATGCACAAAATCAGGCAATGTCAACCACATTGCCTGATTTTGTGCATTATGAATTTGGGAATTGGTTTTCTGTATTTCTAATTAATAATAAATCTGCCTAGTTCGTTAAACAATAACTTTTTAAATTTGTGTATGTAAAGTTTTGCATACATCAACATTTATTAGTATGAAATCAAAAAGCTCAACTAGCTCCTCTTTTTGGCTTGTATTTTAGGGTGCATCAATGATTTCGATGTATCGATTATGCTAATTTTATTATCGAAACTCCATTCGTCACGCTCCTGGGGCAGGCACTTTTTCAATTTTACAATTCAATTGATTATTTCGGCAATGTAACATGCTGTTTGTCAATAAAAAGGGTTCGGTTCAGTGATTTTGGTTTATTGTATATATTAAAATATTTAACCAATAGAAAGCCAAAATCAGTTAGAAAAGACGTAAAAATATACCTAATAATTTTTGCCTGCCTACTTTTAAAACTTTCGTGTGTTGTACCTACTATGCATTTTGATAAACACGAATCGTAAATTCAAGCGACAACGAGTGGACCGCGGATCAAACTCACCTTGATGAAGATTCTCTAGATGAATCGAAAACGTGTCGGTGCCTCCATCGACAAAATAATACGTGAGTAAAGCCCGTGTTTATCAAAAAGTGATATTTACTTTACTAAAATTAGTCTTTTATACCAAAACATACTGTGTGTCGTATATGAACAGAAAATAATACGCCAACATAATTATGTGTTTTTTACCCACACTAAGTTTTATTTATTGAATATTATTGTCATTACTTTTAATATTGACCCCGCATGTCCCACCCCTTATAAAAAGCACAATGAGACATTTGAGATTATTACATCTTTCCACGTTTAATTGTACACAAAGGGACAACAACAAAAGCCGCATACAACATTCGTAACATTTGCACTCGAATTCATTACAATAGACGCATAGAGAAGTCATAGAGAACAACCGCTTTCGTTGCGGCCACGATTTTCTATGTCACAATTTGAATGATAAAAGTTTGATAGTTTCAACCGAGCATGTGAATAAACGAAGATATATTAATCCAGTTGGGGTTAAGTTATTATTAAAACTATGATTAATAGTTGCTGTTAATGGAGCACAGATTAAGGAGCTGACTGCACGCAACGTTCGAAATTAACGTCGGTTACTCCATGACATAACTGTGAATTTATCTTCATCATTAACATGTTAGTTTATATTGGCTGTAACTTCGACTTGACTAGCCTTAATCAGCCGAGTAATATGATGAACATCACTACTTAAATACATACCGAGCAGTAGTAGTTGCTACATACCCAAGATAACAGATAGATTGAAATTACTTTAGTGCACACCATTCATACTTCTATACAAAAAAACCTACACTATTAACAATAACTATAAGCTGTAATTTATTTAAAAATAGATATCCCGACAAAAATTACAGTAATGTATACGAAGGTATCAAAAATTCAAAGGTAAGGTTATTATATGGCGTGCGCTGCAAAAACTATTAATGATTTATAAAATCTATATAATAAAAATCAATTGCGGTTCGTTAGTCTCGCTAAAACTCGAGAACGGCTAGAGTGATTTGGCTGATTTTGGTTTTGAATTATATGTGGAAATCCAGGGAAGGTTTAAAAGGTGAGTAAATATGAAAAAAAAAAAAAAATATTTATTGATTTATTTAGGCGGTACGAAGTTTGCCGGGTCAGCTAGTAATGTTATATAATATTTATAGAACTCATTATTACCCACAAAAAAGTACATGAAGCTATAGCTATATGCGTAAGGTATACATTTCAGAATTTTCCAATCAGGGTAATATTTATAAAATAAAGATTTACAAGGACAAAATACCCGAAAAATATGTGTAACCATCATCTAAATTCATGAAATTGAATTTATTGTTATGTATTTTTGAAGTGACAACTTTGTATGGGAGTGTAAACCGCTTCGTTACGTAACGCGTTACGGCGCCAGTATGTCTGGTTTCCCTTTCTCTCACGCATACGGCAGCGGTAGGCAGACTCCTACTCTCTCACTCTAACCCACAGCGCTAGTTAGATTAGTTTAAGTTATCACATCTGTCGGGCGTCCCGAGGCGCACACGTACCTATTCTTTACTGTTGATGGTAACGTTGTGACGCCATTTTTTAACTTTTCAAATGTAAATATTCCGGTGCAGCAAAATAACTTCAAAAATTCTACTAAAGATATTAGATAGACAGAAAATAAAGACATACTTGTGGATAGGTACTTAGTTTCTATCTCGGTTATTGATAGCAATAAAATGGAAATTATCTCAAATAAAACCCCCTACGAGTTATAAACAGTGGTAACAAGAAAGAAGCAAACAGCAAAAGTCAACAAGCCGAAGACAAACCAAACGATTGCTACCGGGAAATTTATATGGATAGCAAACATCGCAACCGTAATGTTTTATCAAGTCATTATTGTTAGAAGTTTTATTTCATGTCTAAGTTTTACCGCCTAGCTTTGTGAGTCTTACATACTTTGCGTAATGCAAACATAATTAATTATCAGCTTTCATTGCCTGAAGTAGATACTTGCAGTACTAAGGACTGCTAGTGTTGTAACAGTCGATTCGATGCCTGGTCTTAATTCAATTGGAATATTATTTATTGAAACTGTTTTTTTGTTATTTTACAGTCCAATCCGTACTAAATTTCGTCAAGTTCCGTTCCGTTTTGCCGTAAATAGACAAACAGACGGAGACACACACGAATGTAATATTATAGTACCTGGATGACCGAGCTTTGCTCGGTATTAAACACGAAAAAAAAACGGTGTTTTCTAAAAATTAACCTAGCTAGATCGATTTATCGCCCCCAAAACCCTGCATACTAAATTTCATGAAAATCGTTTGAGCCGTTTCCGAGATTCAGATTATTATATAAACTAAAATTGCTCATTTAAAGGTATTAGATTATATCTACAGTTTTCGTTATAAGAACGATTGTACAAAGAGCGCTAGAAGCAAGACACTTGGGTTAGGAAGAATTGGCTTCTAAATTATTCAATTAATCAGTATATAAGTCGTTCTAAAGTAATTTTTGTGGTGTATTGAATAAATGATGTTGACTTATGACTTAATCATCGTGACCTTCTCACTATGATTAAGTCATAAGTCAAATTATTTGGAATATTTGGAATTTGAAAGTATTTACATTTTGAGTATTTTTATTTATTATATTTTTATGTCTGTGTTATTATGGTATACTAGCAGTTCCGCTCGCGACACCGGCCGCGCGTTTTAAAAGAAAAAAATGTTAATCAAAACAATTTTTGAATCCACTTGAACACAAACAAATCATCAAAATCGGTCCAGCCGCTTAAGAGGGGTTTAATTACAAACACCTGCACAGAAGATTTATATATAATGGCTATTTATTTAGACGCAGAATGTTGCGGGCTCGATTGGGACAAATGTTTGTATAATCTATAATACAATAATTTATCTCGGGTCTGGGTGTTTCTATGTATAATATGTACCTACGTATTTAAAAAAAAAGAATATAAGTAGTATATCAGGCATGTGGTGCCCATAACACAAACTTACTTTGGAGCCAGATGATGCTGTGTGTAATGTCCGGCATTATTTATTAATTATATTGTATTAATATTTATTAGTTACTTTTTATCTTTCATCTCTTTTCATTCCACAATCCTATTTGTTTAAAATATCTCCATATTATATCCATAGGTTTTTATGGTATATAACTGTATTGTGGTTAATCATCGCCTGTCTACATGCCATATGTTAGCATATAACACAAGTTGATACACATTTATTTTTTGTTTTCAAACTTTAATAAAGTTTATATACAGAAATGTATAGATTAATATCCAATTAAATTAAATACATGTCTAACAGCTGAGCTATCTAAGGACTCGTTTAAAACGATCTATAGATATCTCAACAGATCCAGATCACTGCCAATGGGCAACGTTCTCAGGACACTGGCGGCATTGCTGCGTTGAATGGTAATACTAATATGCTGAGCCAGATAGGAGCCAGCTCTTTGGTCGCGTAATATATCTACCAGATGCCGAGAATACATTTGAAATTTCAAATTACTTATGTGTATTTTTATTCAAAAACTCTAGATGGTCGATGGAGGTTAATAATAAAAAATAATAACGTTTATTCAGTAATTACGTGTTTACAAACTTACAACTAGGACAACTTATTATTTTACACTATTTCTATTCTTAACATAATTATTCTATTCTTAACTATTCTTAATAAATTGTGATAAGTTTATAATATTCGTAACATTTTGCAGTTAGGTAAAGTCAAGTGACTACTCTACGTACTGGTTTGCGTTTGTTTTCCTAGGCACTACCACTTGGCACTGCTAGTAGAGTGAAGGGAAAATTTACTTTCCCGTGACACTACTGGTAGTGCTACGGGTAAAAGTACATTTCCAGTGACACTACACTGTTGCCAGTAGTTTGAATGAACCTTTTATGGGTAGTAACACAGTTATGTATCTAGACAGACGAACTATATTCTTCTGGTGTTTCGGCGGCCGCTACCGTGGCACGCTCGCTTTGCTCGCTCGCCTTGCGCGTTATTTTCTATACTCTAACATAACCTAACCAACTGGTTTCGATCTGATTCAACTTTTTCTCCTGACTCTACTCTGTCCAGTCGCTAACTTGTCCAGCTGGGAATTTGTCGAAATGCTCCTGACACACCTAAACTAGTATTAGTAGTGCCATTGGTAATGAGGTAATCCACGGGAGATTTTATTATATGCGATTAATTAGCCAATAAAAATAGTAGTGGCACGGGAAATTCAAATTTCCCTTCATTCTACTAGTAGTGCCAAGCGATAGTGCCTAAGAAAAGAAACCCTAGTTTGCATTGTACGTAGGTTGTCGATGGAAATATCATCGTCAACCTGATATAAAACCTGCACAACACTAGAACCGGCTCTCTTCGATTTTGTGATAAACAAACTTACATCGAAGCAATGTAAACACGATCGTAAATTTTAGTACGATTCGCGGTTCCCGGGATCCAACGAATCAAATTTTCACCACTTTCCCTCCCGTTTCAATGTTTTATCAATTCAGTTTTATTGGAATAGATATCGGATAGAACTTAGAAAATTCTACTTGTTTGAAGTTTTTTATTACCAGCTATTTGGTGGTTAAGATTCTAACATTTTTGGGCGTTAGCAATATCGACACCGTTTTTATACTTTGATTAAAAGAAACAATACAATATAATATGTAATGTCTCCTTTTAATAACTTTACATTTTGAGCAATATAAATCTAAAATAAATAATTAATAAATATTGCTGGACAATGCACACATCACTATCTAATCCCAAACATAGCGTAGCTTGTGTTATGATGACTAGATGATTGATAGAATACTTATATATTTTTAAATACAAACTTATGATACTTTATAACACCCAGACACAGAACAAACACCTATGCTCTTTACACAAATGTTTATCCAGGGAGGGAAAACCCTCTACCTACACAGCGCAGAAGGCAGAGCTACTACCAACTTAGTTGACAATACAGTCGTATAATTATATATATATATAGTGTTTGTATTGTATTATTGGACTGATGTTTGTATGATCTGCAAATATACATATGTCCGGCTCTGGGTTTTCTATATATAACTATGTAGGTTTTCACAAAAAAAAGTATATAATGCAGTATATCAGTCATGTGGTTCCCTTACACAAGCTCTGCTTACTTTGAGACTAGATGATACTATGTGATATATCCGGCATTATTTATTTTATTTATAAATATTTATTTAATACAATAATCTCTTTTTATTGTTTTATTACATTAGTGATTATTAACTACGTAAACATTTAAATGGTTTTGAACATCAATTTCACTCAAAACAGGATAATGAGTTTTTCTACTTCCCGATATTTTGACACAGTTGCAGTGTTCAGTTTATCTCCTGATCATAGCGCATGCCAAAATAGAATATAAATTATACCAACTATGTAGTTACAAAGAATTTGCATTATTTTATGCCAGTAATATAAAAAAAACGAGTGCTGCTTGGGGCTTGATGATGGAGACGACTGCGATAGTCTTCAAATTATTGGGGTTTAGTCCCCCTGCTGACTAACAGAAGAGCTGGCAATAGAGAAGGAAAACATGAAACAAACCCGGCTCGGTGCCAGCCGTTATTGTCTAGAATCCCAGGCAGAGTGACGTCAGTGGAAAGGAAACTTCACCCACCTCAGCTTGCTGGAGTGGATCCATGAACGAAAGTTTTCAACTACAATTAACTGCTCTGTAACTTTACTGACGCCAAATAAATCATCTTCAGCTGATGAACTTAGGCCAATGATGAATATAAAAATGCATTACTAACCCCAAACCAAACCGTGAGAACAACAAACACCACTAATGAATAGCTAACCCAACATTATTACTAATAATAAACTTAATGGTCTTTAATAAAAAATAATTCACAAAACATGTGCCGTTGCCATAAACGGGTAACGCAACAAAATATTAAAATGTCATAAATTGTCATAAATAATGGCACACCCCGAATTTCAGACGTCACTGCGCACACGACTCACGCTTAACTTGATTTGTACAACCCCACATTTAGACTTGACATTCAATTCATTGTCATACTTTGTAGCATTTTATCAACATTATTTATGTGCTAGTACGTGGTTACCAATGACTTAGACATAAAGTTTATCTCTGAGAGATGCACAGGTATAAATGCTTTTGAAGTTTTAACTTCTTATGGGAGGGTAAACCTCTTCGTTACGTAACCCGTTACGGTGCCAGTCTGTCTGGCTTCCCTTTTTCTCACGCATACGACAGCGGTAGGCATGCTCCTCCTCTCTCACTCTAACCCACAGCACTAGTTAGATTAGTTTAAGTTATCACTTCTGTCGAGCGTCCCGAGACGCACACGTTTTTATTAATAATATAAATTGTCATTTTAGACAATTTATACCTAACTAGCCGTCCCGTTCGCGACTTCGTCCACGTTTTTTTTTTTTTTTAAATATCTAATTCTCGAATCCATTTGAACACACACAAAAAAAATCATTCAAATCGGTCCAGCCGTTTAGGAGGCGTTCAGTGATATACACACGTACAGTAGAATTAGATATATAAAGATAAAAGCATTTTTTACAAAAACAATAACAGAAATTTACAGAAGAATATACAATAATATAAAATACATGTTTTAATAATTAAATGTAAATAATCCCGGATATTTCACACAGCATCATCCGGCCCCAAAGTAAGCAGAACTTGTGTTATGGGTACTACATGACTGATATACTACTAACAAATAAACGTTTTATTTGTAAAAACATACATACATATTATACGCAGAAACACCCAGACTTGAGACAAATACTTGAATATCATTTTATTTTATTTGCTACAACTTTTAATTCAATTTTTTTTTCTAATGTCCATACTTTTTGAGTTATAGGACGTTTAATGTTGGACTTCCGGGCGTAAAGTTGAAAATTTCAAGATACGCATAGAATATAATGGTACAAATTCAACAAATTAATTAAAAAAATATCCCGATTGTATATGTAGTAAAAAATGTATAGTTCAATTCCTTACCTGCAGGTTTAGACTGCACTGAGATTTGCGAGAATTGCACGGCGGAAACTTGTACTAATCAACCGACGGTGATCCAACGAGGAGTCGGTTGATGTTGAAGAGTTTGACCACGAGAACGAGGAATTCATCGAGGCTTTACAGTCCTCTTTTTATTCCTCCGAAGAGGGTCACGAAGATGAAGAGGAAACATCCAATATAATTGGATTTTCGCCGCCTCCAAAACGGTCAAGAATTTAATAAAATTTTGAATTTGTATTTATTTTGGTTTTTATAAAATAAATTTTAAATATTTTTTTTTTAATATTTCCCTTTCGTTTTCTTTGATTTTATTATATCATTTGAACATAACATAATTAATTATAATTACTAACTATTTTTTAGTTGTACGAAATATAATAAAATAAAATAAAAAAAAGTTTTTTATTATTGCAGGTAAGGAATTGAACTATTATTTTTTTACTACATAAACAATCGGGATATTTTTTTTAAATTTATTTGTTGAATTTGTACCATTATATTCTATGCGTATCTTGAAATTTTCACCTTTACGCCTGTCCTATAACTCAAAATGTATGGACATTAGAAAAAAAATTTGAATCAAAAGTTGTAAAAATAAACTGAACTTTAAAAATAGCTTGATGCATTTTATTGATTAATCTAAGATTTCAAAAGTTATCGGCCGCGATAGATAAACCAGTTCATTAAACGGGCCATAAATCGTAAACGGTAAGTTTTACAAAAAAGTGTAAAAGGAACAAAAGATGCAAAATTGTATTTTCTACAATAATAGTTTTCATAACTTTTGCCTTAAAGTGCATAGTTTCCGAGATATAGGACAAACACGTTTTTTACAAGATGGCGCTTGAAACGTCACCTGGGTCTGTCAGCATTTTGTGATTTTATGCTCAGTAAGTGATCCTAAACCTTATAAAAAAAACAATTTGGATCGCTATTTTTGCTATTTTGACTGCCCTAGACGATCTTGACAATTTTGAGAGAGGATGTCGGGCGATCTCGAAAGATATAGTTTGTTTGAAGGATTTGGGAAAGACCTTTGCCCAGCTGTGGGACAATATAAGTAAAAAAAAATATGGTAACATTTAGTAAGAATTTATAGGTATTAGCATTTCTGAATTTACTCTTTCTCCATCTCTCTCTTTTCTCTTTTTGTACACTTCATACCCACACATTCGTTTTTAATATCTCCATATCCCATGGTTTGCTGGAACAGAACTTTATTTACTGTTAAACTCGCCTGTGTACATCTCGTCATTGCATATGTTAATATTATGTATATGTTTTGTGTACAATTAAGAATAATGAAAAAATGTTTATTTGCTGGCTTCGTTGTAAAAAAACGTGAGGTTATAAATGTTCTATATAAAATATATAAAATTAACATTGCCTACATTCTCACATTACCGCAACACAATAGTAATTATTGCAATTCCAACGCGCATAATTAAACAGCGATCACAAAGGTCGGTTAAATCGCACTCAATATAATCACGCAGAGTTGGTTGGACAATTATAAGGACTGTACAGACTACGAATATTCAAAAGTAACATTGTAACAAATAATAGGAATATGACAAAAATAAAACATTAATAGCAAATTAAATAAAATTCATTTGGACTCGCTTTAGTTTTTGGGTGTCCTGATTAACCCTTTTGCTCGGCAAATTTATTATATTAATTAAGGTAGTATTTAGGTTAGTAGGAATAGTTTTTAACATTTAATTCAACTTATATTACTTTGTTATTGATCAATGATTTTATTTTATTTTTTACTTTTATGGATGAAATGTATCTTAGTTATCTGAATACATAAAAATATTATTATTATTATTTAACCCGCGTATTATTGGTTGAATAATTGGAAAATTATAGGCTTTAAATTTACTAAAGTGACAAGTGATTTGTGTGATTAAAACTGCGGAAAATATATTAATAATAAATTAAAATGACAGTTTAACCTATTTAAAACAACCATTCAAATATGTTGCTTTAATTTACACAAACAAGCGAAATAAGATTGCTGTGTAGTCATATTACGAAATTCCGCCCGTAATTTCAACTTGACCAAATACTTTGCAAATTCGCAGTCATACACTGAGAACTGTCAAATGTCATATTAGAATTTGCCTGTTTTGAATGTCAATGTTACAAATTCCCTAGTCCGTACTGGCCTTAACGCAAATTACCATTCTAAAATTACCACAATACTCTCAGGGGAGAATCACAGCATGTAGCTATTCGTAAATCGATCTGAATCTAAATGTTTCCACCCGTCTTCCGATCCCCAAATTATAGGTTAGCCCCGAGCTATTTAGCCAAACTATTTCGTTAATAAGCTGTGTCAACTATTGTAACAATTTGGCAGTTGAACACCAATTTCGCCATATGCTCTGGGAATTCCAATCGGTACCCTGTGGTGTTTTAGTTATATATATTTATATTTATGTAGACCTCTGTGGCGCAGTGGGCCAAGGCCCGTGTGAGACGCAGAAGGGAAGGAACATTGAACACATCGTTATCTAGGCCCAAAGTAAGCTGAGCTTGTGTTATGGATACCACATGACTGATATACTTTATATACTTATATATTTTTGTACATACATATTATACATAGAAAAATACCTAGACCCGTGACAAATACTTGCACATCATACAAACATTTGTCCCGGGAATCGATTCCGCAACCTTTTGCGTCTCAGGCAGGTCTTCGCACTGCGCCACAGAGATCAAATACAATCTATCTTACAAAATTTTATCATTATCCGTTTAGCCGTGTAGCCGTGAAAGTTAACAAAAAAGTAACAGACATGCAGAGACACCTACGAATTTAATATTATAGATTCAAAATGTATTTAATTTCACATGGCTTGTGTTAAGTTCCGAATCATCCTAAACCATTATTTTATGGCTTGGGAAACCAGGGAAACTTCATTATCACTTTAAAGTACATGAAGTACGCATAAGAGTCTTCCATTAGCACATTGGAAGGCCATGTATTTGATAAAATGTTTGGTGTATTGAGTTATTTTCTTGAAGATTAACCGTTGTGTGACCCCATTATCTAGGGTATACGACCACAAAAACCTTGTTAATAAATTAAATATTAGTTGACAATAATTCCCACAGCACCTAGGTAAATCTAGCCAAGTCTAGCCTTAAACTAAGCGAAGTTTGTATGAAACCAGATGTCTGATGTAATTATTATACTCGTGCTAAATACGGCACCTTATTTCAGTAGTAACCCAAGTGATGAAAAGACACAGATAACGGCTTTCAATAGATGTTAGATTGCTTAGAGACTCCATTGTATAAAATCGAGAGAGATTATTTTTCCATTTCCCAGAAATTGCAAATCCAGGATATAAAATCGACATTTATTAATTTTATAATTCTGTTTTCAAACGCCAAAGTCGTATCTTCGCATTGAGCGATACGAACCTTTTCGAAGACGTTCCGATTTTAAAAAGTTCATGACCTACGGAAAAAAATATAGTAAAAAAGGATTTAATAACTTCACTTGTGCATAGTCTGAACGTACTGAATCGCTAAATTCATAATTTTAAAGGTGTTTAATCAACTTGTGGACGTATTTTTATCATACATTTATTTAATTTTTATCAAACGAATAACTCAAATTTTTTTTTTTGGAAAACTAACTTTTTCATAAAAACTAAAAAAATGGTTCTAACTTTTTTAAATGCAGATCTTATTTTAAGCTCGTACTCATAACATGACTTTTCGATAATTTTAATAGTTTCAAATTTCACTCAATTGTCCTGAAAGAAAACTGACCTTATACAGTTTTTTTCTGTTCTCTTCTCTACTTAAATATAATACATTAAATACTTTGTAATATCGAAACACAAAATTTACCTCTTCGGTCATCAAACAAAATGTTGCTGGGAAGCAATCGAACCCACAACCTGCTGTAGGAGAAGGCAAAGCTTGAATAGCCTTATAAATATGTTTTTTAGATTAATAAGGCTAGTCTATTCCAGTTTAAATAAACGTAGCAATCACTTATAGATATTACCTACCAGACATGTGGTTTGAAAAAGCATAACCTCCTTGGATATATCTTAATAATCAAAAACCATTTCACTACTCCGTAATAACACATATTTAGGTCAGTGCAGTACAAGTAGATGTGAGCCATGTACTCGTAGTGTGGGAGCTGGTAGTGCTTTTCTCTCATCATGTTTTCATATATATAACATCAATCATAATTTTAATAATAGTTTCATAATAGTTTTTTTTATTGTTATTTATTAATAATATCATTATAAGTCAAAGTAAAAAGTAAACGTAAAAGTAAACAAGCACAAAAAAATATTAAGACTAATACATAATAATTAAATAAATCAATTTGTAAAAATCTCAAATTAATAAGCTCAGGAATATAATATTTATTCTAAAAACTCGCCATAGCTTTAAAAAGTTTGCTCAATAAGCCAGCGTTTAAGACTATTTTTAAAAATGGCCATGCTTGGAGGCTCTGTTACATTTTTGGGAGCTTATTGTACACAGTCAAAAGAGCAGTTAATGTCTTAATAATGTCTAATGTATGTAATAAGTTTTGTATGCGTACACATGAACAAATTTTGCTAAATAAAACATTAATATTTTAGCCCGTTTTATGAAGTTATGACAATAAGTTTCTCTATAGTTCACGTAAGCTTTAGCTTCTCATACAACGTGCAACGTAAACATGCGTGATTTTTCTACAGTAATATTTGACGTGTAAGAGAAACATCGAGCTCCCGTACTACAATACACACACAGTTTGTATGTGTGCGACCCCACGCATAACGTGGGCACCCCTCGCGTTTCATTAAATACGTTTCCGCATATCACGCACTATGTCATTTCCTTTAATAGTGATGGGAGACAAATAAGATATGTTTGTGTTTATCGATATTTTGTACTTTCTATTTTAATGTAGCAACCTTAGTACTGCAGAACTTGTGTCCATGGCACTCGTTATGTACGTTTTAAGCACGATACATATCATCATTGCTTATCGTGCTTCTTCTCATCGTGTCATGATGTCATGCTTGATGCATGAGTCTAAGAGGATGTTTGAAGTGTGGGCTAGGAAGTCTATATAAGTTAATATAAGTCAATATAAGTTTTTAACCTGGCATACCTTATAATCTTATGTCGATATATTTTCTTAAAATTATAAATAACTATTTACTTTTAAATACTTTTGACTTTACCTATACAATTGATTAAATTCTGTAAATCATCTTGACAAATTTATTTATAACGCTTTGCTTAATGTACTGTTATGTTATAAATTGTATGAATAAATTTTATTTAATTGTGTCATAATTCTTACCAGGGTGGTAAAACACAGAGCGTCTCTGAGGCGCCTCTTATCATAGCTTACCATTAGACAAGATAGCGGTTAAAAAAAATACACACAACCTTAATGTGATTCAGGTTATGTGTTTGTTTGTACAATAATGTGGGTCGTATTGTTTTATACCGGTCTGGTAGTATATAAAAAAATATATTTCACTCTCCGGTCAGTTCGCGTGATAAATCAAATATTTACCTTGTACCTCACACATCATACCTTTAAACTTTACCTCTTGACTGATGACTCCGACTGAAAAAAATCGACGGTTTAAAAACTATCGATAGTTTCACTAGTTTTACCCCATCACTAACCACCATAACCATGGGAAGTTATTTGCGGATTCAATCAAATCCACAGAATGGTAATACTATTGGCTCAACACTGTAATAACATTTGATCAGCTCATTATATTAGTTAAAACTTTGGGAACAGGAACCTTAGCAACTAAAATATTAATTTAACTTTACGCTACCGAATGATGGGGGTGCATTTTGGTACGTTCAGACGATAAAAATCTAACTCGCATAATTTAAATTTGTATTATCAATAAGAATAATAATTAGGTTTTAAAAACTAATAACAACTTTCACATTAGAAATATAACTTATCAAATCGTACATAAAAATGGTATGAGAACATTCTCCTATTTTTACGTCGGTTAAAAAATAAGTTTAATTGGTTATAAGATTTTCCGTGCAATTGAATACGATATTTACAATGGGTCCCGTTTGATTTTAAAATCGCGACTAAACTCATCCTACTTATGTTTGCCCGTGACGTCGCACGCGTGGTACTTACATATAAAGTAGCCTAAATTCTATTCTAATCACAGTCTACATCAAAGTTTCGTCAAGATCAATTCAGCCATTACGACGTGATTGCGCCACAAACGAGCATCAAAACATCCGAATATTTGAACTAAAATGTGTAAGATTTTAATAATATACAAATGAAGGATAGCCGATTCTGTGCGCCTATACATTTAATGGGTAGGTACATGTTTATAATTTTTGAAGTAGCTACTAGAATTCATAATGTCAAGGCTTGCAACGATCAGCAATAAAGGTGTTTCAACCCACCTCTCTCTCCATGTTTAGTGAAGCCTCGAGCGATAATTTTTAAAAACGCTATGTACAATATTGGTATGTACAATCAATGACAAAAACGCATCAGTAGACAAGAAGTCGAGTTTTCCAATTAAAAGCTCCAACAGTCAAATACTTTATTTTGACAAAACAAATAGAACTATGGAACAATTAAAATAAAGGCTTTGTTTATTGAACCGTAGTCAAAATAAGCAATGCTTAAAAAAATTTAAACATACATGATCAGGACTGTAATCCTCGGGATCGGTAGACACCTGTTCAGGTCTCTAGTCACTTAGTTATTTAGCTGGTGCGGTGGCTGATTGTGCCGTGGACCTCACAAGGCGCATATATGCCGGTCTTGATGGGGCCTACATATTTTAACCTTTTAGAGCCGAGACCCTAAGAGAACCCATCGCGTTGTCATAATTATTCACGGCGTCAATCTTCGAGACTCAAAAGCTGGCTCCTATCTGGCTCAGCGTATTAGCATTGCCATTGGCAATGTCGTCAGTGTCTTGGGGACTCTGCCCTCTGGGAGTGATCTTGAGCTATTTATAGGTCGTTTTAAACAGTCCTTAGATTGCTCAAGTGTTTTATATGTATTTTATATTAATCTGTAATTTCTTAGTTCTCTTAGGCGGTTAGTCTTAGATATAATCCTCAAGTAATAACCTTTAACCATTGTTTGACGACAACGTCAATAAACCCTTAGTAAAACAGTAAAGGCAAATTTAAAATGGTAGATATAACCTCATTCAATAAAGAAAATAATTTTAAATGACGGTTTTAGGCATGTTTTCTCACTCGCATATTATTACTAATTAATAATATTATGCAAGTGAAAGGATTTGACCTAAAACCACAACATATGATTCGTTCCTTTAAGAAAACTTGTCCTATCTATTTAATTGAGAATCGCGGGTTTTTACTCACATATTATTGAGTCAGTTAAGGCATCATCAAGAGATGCTTTTTTACAAAAATAAATTTTATTTTATAAGTTTTTTACTTTTACCATCCGCTGTACTCCATAACAATCAGCTGTGGATTATTGAAAATGGCTCAGCATCTGACTGTAAAATCGGGTTGGTAATATTCGCTGAACTATATAACACTTTGAGTGAGGATTTATACGTGGAACTGATCCTAGATGAGTGCTGCATGAGACTGATGATGGAGACGACAGCAATAGTCTTCAAATTATTGGGGATTAGTCCCCTTGCTGACTAACAGAAGAGCTGGCAATAGAGAAGGAAAACTTGAAACAAGCCCGGCTCGGTGCCAGCCGTTATGCACCTGCAACCGAACCGACACCGCATGTACTGATTAGTCTTTCCTGCGGGTCTTGTTGGCAAGGTCGAGAGGTTAGTGTGGGTACCTGGGAAGTCGTCAGTGGAGAGGAAACTTCACCCACCTCAGCTTGCTGGAGTGGATCCATGAACGAAAGTTTTCAATTACTTACAATTAACTGCTCTGTAACCTTACTGACGCCACCTAAATCATCTTCAACAGATGAACGAAGGCCAATGATGATGATGATGATAAAGCATCGATACTGTTTCACTTACAAGTAATTGGCGCATCCAACCTGTTAGGAAAATTCGTGAAGAAGTGCCGCGCTAGACGAGATAGAGTTACCTGATAAGAAAGAGAATACTATGTAGTTAAATATAAGTGCTTCAGCGAGTTGAAATGCACTTTGATGCGTCGTTGCATGAGTAGTTATTTGTTGTTGTATATATGTTTTCGTGTAGTCCGCCTTCTTTCTTCTACTTATAAGCATTCTGTGATCAGTGTGAGTTTAATCCGCTATTCGCTTGCTCCCGTTCGCTAATTTATTTATTATAAAAAATCCACAGCTTACAATATAATATAAATCTTATAACATAATATACAGCCAGTAATGGATTTTTTTAATGAGGGTTTTTTAATATAACGACGGTCACTAATAAATTGGTAGTTAATCGATATTAGGTATACTAATATCGAACAATAACAAAATGTTAATATAAAAAAAACAGAGCTAATATTAATTGTTATAAAAATCACATAAATAAAAATTACACAATTACAAAAAAGCTAAACTAAAAAAAAAGAAAATACATGTAATAAAAGTGAAAAAACTTTATTCGATGATTTTGAGACATTAAAGCATTAAAAAAATAAAATAGCTGACTACTTTTGCTCTTGATTGTACAACATGCAGTAAACTACGTGCCTTATGAATAAAATTAACACGCTATTATTACGTGCACGCGAACCGTTCCGGGACATTCTTTGCAAAAACTTTTCGGGAACTCAACGTTTGTATTCAAATAACTAGAAAAGTTGCAGATTATTCATAGAGCTGGTGCAAGTTTATTTGTTAACCAGCTGCTACCCGCGGCTTTGCCAAAACTGTACGGGCGTAGATAAAAAGCGGGCTATATGTAAAACCAGGTTTACATCTATATAAACGAGTGCCATGTTTAATCTAAATTGGTTTAGTAATTATTACGTCTTCGCGCGATTTCTTTAGCGCGACGCCCTTTGTCTTTCGAAGCGCGAGCGAGTTTCTCCGTTTCGTCTTAGGCGAAAATGCTTTCGTAAGTCTGTCCGGCCGGCGTTTTCTCGTGAAATTTTGTGAGCAGGTTCTATCTATAGCTATATAGATTTTTTTCGTTGATTCAGTTTTTGGAAATATTTCAAAATGGCGGAGATATAAGGGTTGAAATTGTAAAAAAAATATATTTCAGTTATTACAAAATATGTTCGCGAGGTCTACAGCTCACAGAGTACAGATATTAGTATTATTACAATATTATTAAATTCAATTAACAATTCCATTTTTTATAAACTATTTCTGTTAATATAATTATATTTTTATTTTTATTTATATTAAAAAAATATTTTGATTTTAAAAATCGTAATTTGTCTGTATAAGGAATTAAATGAAGCTGTTTTCTGTGTACTGGTCACACAAAATAGGGTGAAAATGAGGGAGTGAAAATGGCTTTTCGACCAGTTTAGCCACAGCTCGAATGTGACAGCTGGGTCTCTATAATGCTAACCATCATTTATGAATAGTCGATTTTACGAGTTTTTATATCTAATCAAAAATATTTGAATCTGTTTTAATAATAACTTCAAACTTTTATATAGTCAAATAACATCTAAGATGTAGATGTTTTTTTAGAAACAACTATATAAATACTATATTTTCGTTACAAAATTAGCAAGGATCATACAAAAAGCATAAAGGCTAGACGAGTTTCTTGCCGGATTTTTCTTGAACTAGGGTTAGGAGGAACCGGCACCGGCATCACTAGCATGTAAGAAGTCGATTCAAAATGACATCTGTGATTTTATTGAATAAAAGCGTATATTTTAAACAAGGGTTTCACTCACCTATTATTTTGTTAATGGAGCACCCGACACTGTTTCTATTCATCTAAAGAATCTTCATCAGGGTGAGTTTAATCCGCGGTCCGCTCGTTGCCGCTTGCGATCAGAGTTCGTATTGACATCCATTGACAAAATAATAGGTACATGAGTAAAACCCGTTTTTATTAGAACTAGTGGTCGCCCACTGGTCGAAATTCGACCATAATAAATAAATAATTTATGTATTTTTTATGCATAATTTTTAAAAAATATTAGCATTCTGCACTCCTTCTCTATATAAACTACTAGTTGCTGCCCGCGGCTCCGCACGCGTGGTACTTACATAAAAAAAAGGCTATGTGCTTCTCCAAAGTCCCATCTATCTCTATACCAAAATTAATCAAAATCGGTTCAGCGGTTTAGGCGTGAAAACGTGACAGACAGACCGAGTTACTTTCAAATTTATAATATTAGTAAGGATAAGTGTGTGAAAGTTCATACTCCTCCGTCCGCGCATTTTTCGGTAAAAGGGGTACAAAGTTTTTGCTTCCAGTATTAATATATAGATGACACAATAACAACGAAATTTTTTAATTGGAATAGAACCAGTTTGATATTGGTTTAAATTTTTCATTTTATTTGAAACAGACAATGATTGGATATGAACCCGCTGTCCTTCAAAATGCTGTACCAATAGTAATCAACCGGTGGGAACTAAATTTTAAACAGTTTCCGAAGTCTCAAATTTTTGATTGCTTCCAATTTACAGATAGGCGAATACTATTGTGAAATTCTACCCCACAAAGCACACCCAAGCATAGAAAGATAATGAATACTGAAGTAGAAGCGAAACTCTCATCGAAATTCTGTACCACCAAAACAACGGTGTTTAACCTCTTCATTTCTTATTATTTACTCGTTGAGCCATAATCAAATGCAGCTCATGACTGCAAAACTGCAAGAAAAACAAAACAAGTGTTAACGGCTGAAATAATTAGGTACATCAGCCAACTTTTTGCTTATCACTGTCAAATAACATGGTAGCGCGATTTTACATAGCACAATTATCTAGTGGTTGACCTTTCTATCCTAAGGGCCTGGGTTCATTCCAGTCGTGCACCAAAGTTCGAAATATATATATTACGCTACAATACCATAACCCGAGATACCAAAATATCGTGAGGAGACCGGTGGCATGTCGTAGAACTTCAATACTTTACAGATATCTAGTTGACGAAAGGAGCAGTAACGTTCATTAATCCTTTCACTTCATTGGTTCGAAACAAATATTCTCATGTCAGACGTGCGCACCGCTTTAAGCGCTAACGCGATTTTCATATCTATGCACTACAGAAATGTTTAATATTAAATGCCCAGGGGTACAACGCAAGAACGGTCACTGATATAGGGATGATAATATTGTTTGGGCGTATCTAATCTCCATGGTTACAGGGCTGGTAATGTATTGTTTGCGGTTGTAATTTATAGTTCTCTTTATCTAGGGTTTGATTTGTAGCGCTGGTTTCAGAAAAGCTTAGGGTATTTTCAATAGAATCTGTTATAAATTAACTGAATCGTGAATCATTGAACTTTGTACTTTACGTCATTGACATAAATGTCACCTTAGCACTCTTCTCTTAGTACAGGATATGCATAGCACCGTGATAATATTTGCGGGATTCAGTAGATGTGGCCTATAAAACTACCTACGTAAGACGTTAAGGGAGATCTTTTTTTATTATAAGTTCATAATAGCCACAATAATTGGTGGTTTTATCCTGGGATTGGATTTCGCGGAAGGATTATGCGTAGGTTGACGCAAATCAAGGCATTTTAATGTATACGTAGGAAGTATTTATGTAAGGATCATCAGGGAAAGTCTGTAAGAAATGCAAGCTAATTAAAACATTACCCGTTAAACTTTTTCCAGAATTCCTTATTTGAAAGTTTTCTTTTTAAAAAAATCGTGATTTGAGCGCCGTGAAAACGCGTCAAAATCGTAAGATGATTAGTGCAGTGTAACAGTGATAATAAGTGAAAATGACCGTAGACTATATTCATAAAGAACACAAGAACAAAGTGTCCTCCCCTTAACTAGAGACAATAAGAAAAGTGCTATTGAACACATTCTTAGGCATAGTTTACGTTATAAAAATAAGTCATAGTTAAATTACTCATTGACCTACTTGTCTAGATTAAAATTATACTCTAATAATATTAGAGTATAATTTTAAGAATTGTACACTAATATAAAAAAGAATGATTTGGTAGGTGCCTTAAATATTACCCTTTTCTTAAAAAAATCTTGCATAGCCCAGTGCTAATTTTTACGACAATTGTGTAGCTGTGTTCTGTAAAAATGATATGCGAAATTAGATCACTTCCAACAATTGACCTAACTACATATAGGCATCCATTAAAATCTGAACGCTTCCACGAATGAATGAAAGAATGATACTACTTACTTTGTATAAGGTCAACTCTGGTAACTCCCGTACTCTGGCGGCCAAAAAAATATGTTCCTTAATGTATTTTGGTAGGTAGCAGTACACGATTTGACCTAAACCTGGTCATAAAATAACTGTTTCTAGTTAGTTGGTGTTATAAAAAAATATGTCATTTCCTCCTCTTTGAAAGAGGGCCCTCTGAAGCAAATATAATATACTTAAATTTGCATAGCGACAGTACTTACACCGGCACACGATTTAACCTACACCTAGTCACAATATAATTGTTAACCAGACTGGTAACATAAAAAATCCATGTCATCTCCTGTTTGAAATATACATAAATGCCAATAAAATGCTGTCTAAATGGTAACCGTCGTATTAAGCTTCTTAAAAAGCTATTTAAATGAAAATTAGACTGGTAATAATTTGATACCTGCGTTATAATCTAGTACGGCACAGTACATATTTAATTAGCAGTAGAGGCACTGTAGCTGGACATTTTTGACTACTTTTGCTAATTTTTAAGAAACAAACAAACACTGCAGAGCATGTAATATTTATAAGTATATTATGACATGATTCAAGTTAAGGAACAAATTGGTTATTTATTTTATTCCATAACAGTGAAAAATTATCATGTCTATTAAACTTTTCGTTTAATTTTTCGCCTGACGACGCACTTTCTATCATATTATTATGTTACAGTAGGTATGTAAAGACATACTTATCATTGATTCTTATAAAATACTTCGGATCAAATAAAAAAAGTGTGCGTCTGGGGAAGCCCGACAGACGTGATAACTAAAACTAGAAGGAGAGTTAGAGAGAGAGGGGTTAGAATGAGAGAGGAGAAGCCTGTCTACCGCTGTCATATGCGTGAGAGAAATGGAAGCCAGACTGGCTCCGTAACGCGTTAAGTTACGAAGCAGTTTACCTCCCATAAGAAGTTATCACTTCAAAAATTAAAATATTCATGTTATGTGTAAATTGAATAGCCAACTCTCGCGACGAATACGAAGGCAATATGATGTAGTTGAGATACTGTTTACAATTATTTATTGTCCTTAGCACAACACATTACATACTAACTTGTTATAGAACATTAAATTAAGATGTTTTAATCTTATTGGTGGTCGATTAAATGTTATAATCATATTTTTCACAGTTTATGATGTTGTTAAGTGTGTATGTTATGTATACCTACTTACTTAAATCAGGTGTATTATACCTATTATATCAGTATAATAATCACAGATGATGTTATAAAGGGTTAACTAGACTACAGTCAAATTCAAAGTCACAAAAACCGATTCTGTCTGATTTGTCAATAAAAGTGCGTTTATTTACTAAAAGAAAATTCACTGGCTTATAATTAACGGATGTTTGCATATTAAAGGAACCCAATTATAGTCTGTAACGTAAAATCATTGATTTAAGAATGTGTTCAAGCAACCAGCTAATTAGTAAGCGGACCACCAAAGACGTTAACATATCAACATCATAAGTTCAAATTATACTCGTGTAAAACCTTCCAGTTATTAAAAAGAAACTGTTTAAGTTAATTTTGCTTCGTTAGAGTGGTAGTAAAGTGTCACACTATCGAATAATTTGGAGATGGACGATATTAATTGGATACTGATTATAATAAATTGCATATTTCTAGTTTTATTTTATAGGGTCAGTATATACCTATGTTACTCGGCAGGATGTGGTCATGCTTTGTTGTTATGACGCGCTTGTTGACTACTTAAAAGTGTATTTTTATGTGTGTAGGTACTACCAATTTACAGAAATTCACCTTTTTTGTAATTTTGATAATGATTTCACTTTCAAAACTTTCGTGAGCTGTATTATACATTTTGATAAACGGGGTTTTTCTCACGTATTATTTTGTCAATGGAGGCGCCGACACTGTTTCCATTTATCTAGAGAATCTTCATCAAGGTCAGTTTGAGTTTGAGCGGCAACGAGCGGACCGCGAATCAAACTCACCGTGATGAAGATTCTCTAGATGAATCAGTGTCGGTGCCTCCATCGATAAAATAACGAGTAAAACCCGTGTTTATCAAAATGTATTTGATAATAATTTTTATAAATCATCACTTCATTAATCAATCAATTATCTTTTAGCAAGAGATGTCATAACACAGGAGTTATATAAATATTATTCACAGATATTGAATAATGACGATCAAGTACCACTTCTTCTTGTTTTCTTCAATTAATAACATCTGTTTTATTGTCAATTTTGCCAGTGTCAAGTGATTGATTCGATATATAGTCTTAGTCGATCGTCAACGTCTAGAATTTTCTCGGGATTCCTCGTCGTTCAAATCACATTGCAATATAATACACATAAAATGCCATTGTCCATACTTGTGCTCTGAAGTCACAATTTATTAACTAAAATTCCGCCAAGCTTACTGAATAAAACCTGCAATAGCACGAGATAAAATAATTAATTTAGAAGTGCTATGTTACTTCATGAAATGATATTAAACGTATGGAAAAATGTTTGGTGCTATTTGACGACCTCTGTGGCGCAATGGGCTAAGGTCCGGCTACGACGCAGAAGGTTGCGGGTTCGATTCCCGCCGCGGGAGAAATGTTTGTATGTTCTGCAAAATACTTGCACTTTCTCGGGTCTGGGTGTTTCTATGTATAATATGTAGTATTTAAACAAAAAACAAGTATATAAGTAGTATATCAGTCATAACACAAGCTCTGCTTAGTTTGGGGCCAGATGATGTTGTGTAAAATGTCCGGCATTATTTTATTATTATTATATTATTCCGCCAATCTATTACCTATGAGTTAGACACGTTGCAGACGTATGCACCTCCCTCCCGACCGCAATTGAAAAGCCATGCAAAGCGTTAGTAAAAGGTAAGCACACACCATCCACACATGCAACCTCAAAAAATGTTGTAATGGATAATGTTGTAATGGATTTCCGCAAGGTCACGCCTGAATCAAATATATATCTTTCATGAAATGACAAACAAAGACTCCTGATCGACTGCTATAACGATATTACAAATCAATGACATGACATTGGCAAAATTGACATCAACACAGGTGACATTATAGGAAGAGCCGTAAATGAAGTACCTGACAAATGCAACACCGGTTTTACAGTGAAATTCATTTAATCAAACTCCCGATCACTCAAGGATCCAACATCGACCAACAAAACATAAGCTGTGTAATTTTAATCACGAAAAAGCCTCTATATTTACACTCACGAAGCGAGTTCTTTCGTCAATATTGAGCTTGCCATACAAATGAATACATTTTGACACAATAGGGCTTCCATTTTGACCACGGCATGTTTGCGCAGACAATTCTCGCTCCGCTATGCCACCGCAGTTGGTAACCATCTTTATTTTATGTGTGCCTGGTATGCCCGATTGTAATAACGTAAACTATCTTTTAGTAGCACAATCAGCTGGTTTCTCTAAAAATCTGAACGAACCATTTCCTTTCTCGTACAAAATTAACTAACGGAAGCTACTACAGGTTTTTGCATTTCATAGAAGCCGGCTTTAGTGCCAATAAACATTGCAAGAGAGAAATCAGCTTTTAGTAAATAAACATAAAGTAATCCGCTAAGTAGAAAGTAACGGCTACTTGTACAATTTATTATGCACATTAGTAATAACAGAAAAACGATGAAGTATTTTTTGTGGTAGTTTTATTATTTATCATTCAACGTGGCAATGCTGCCAGTGTCTTAGGGACGCTGCCCTCTGGAAGTAATCTGGATCAGTTGAGCCATCTATAGATCGTTTTAAACGGTCCTTAGATAGATAATTGATTCAGGCGTGACTTTGCGGAAATCCATTACAAAACATTAAACAGATGGACAAATATTTAGTACAATTCCGCCAATCTATTCCTAAAGAGTTACCTCACTAAAGACATCCTCAGAAACACATGACTCACTCCGCACCCCGACGAAAAAACACTCTGCTCTGCGACTGAGACACTGTCTCAGTCTGACGTTGGTCGAAGCAACAAGTCTGCAGAGCAGAGTGTTTTTTCGTCGGGGTGCGGAGTGAGTCATGTGTTTCTGAGGATGCCTCGTGGAGGGGCGAAACACGTGTCGAATTTCTTATGGAGGTGACTCTTTAGGAATAGATTGGCGGAATTGTACTAAATATTTGTCTATCAGTTTAAGGTCCTTAGATAGCTAAGCTGTTTCACATGTATCCTATGTTATTGTTATTGTATTCTATACATTTTTGTAATTATTTTTGTAAATCAATTCCAACCATTTTACCAAATCCATTTTTAAGTAGCTATGGTCAGATACATTGTGAGAAACACACGTTCACGTTCGAATCGCGAATGTGAACGAGAGCGAGCGGACCGCTGATCTACATCGACAAAAATATTTTTCTCAAAATGTATGCACAGCATTTACTAGAGGCGTGCAGACAGACGACCTCTGTGGTGCAGTAGCCGAAGGCCCGCTTGATACGCAAAAGGAAGCGGGTTATATTTCCGGCGCGAGACTGTTTGTATGATTTGTATATATTTGCCTCAGATCTCGAGATTTTTCTACGTAAAATATGGATGTATTTACAATAAAAATGTATATTATGTAGTATATCAGTCATGTGGTTCCCATAACAGTCTGTGTTTACTTTGGAGGTAGTTAAAGCTGTGTGAATAGTCTGGCATTATTTATTCATGCATCATTGGATAAAAGAGAGCTAACTGCAGAGCAAAAGCTTCACCTGATATCTCCAATCATTTCGGTTTAGAGGCAATTCGACCCAAGCTCTGTCATATGTGTCAAGATCATCTCGCTCGCTATTTCTTTTTGGGTCTGCTACGGCGCCGTCTCGTCACTCACGAATATCCTGAAATAAATTGAAAATTTGCAACACTTTTATACAAACCTATTTCACCTATGTACTCTTACTTACTTTTATTGAGCTACTAGCGACCCGCCCCGGCTTCGCACGGGCGCAATGCTGATACTAAATATACTACAGATTGTCTAATGTGATTAGAAACCTCTAAAATTATCAGTGTTTCTCTACTATATTAGGCATGTATTATACATATAAACCTTCCTCTTGAATTACTCTACCTATTTAAAAAAACCGCATCAAAATCCGTTGCATAGTTTTAAAGATACATAGGGACAGACAGACTGCGGGAAACGACTTTGTTTTATATTATGTAGTGAAGCAGAGGTCAGACCATCGAGCAGTTATCAGTTTACACACATTAATTAAGGTGAAAGCTGTTAATTAGAGAAATTTAAGGGTATAAAATTACGCAGCCGTGATAATGACGAAAAGTTGTTACATGCGAAAAGTTATTCCAATTATTATGAACTCTGATGAATATTGTGTTTACTAAAGCTGTTATTTGTCTGAGAAATTATAATTTAAATAAGTGGCTTCTGATATCGAACGTCTTGTTTAGTTTTTCGAACTCTGATTTAAATAAAACTTTATTAAATCGGCTATCAAAAGGCTTCAACGGGCGTTATATCAATAGCTATTATTTATATATCAACGAGATTGTAAATTATTTTCAACCTGAAACCTAACAGACCTAAGAATTCTGATTCAGTATTTACCTCTTTACATAATGAGTAAAATACTCTAAAACACGTTATTCACACGTCAACTGAGTAAATTTGAGAAATGTGATTTGAAAATGTTTTTTCTAATTCACACATTGGTGCAAATAGTTTAAAATAAATAAATAATGCCAGAAATTTCACACAGCATCATCTAGCGCCTATGTAGGCATAGCTTGTGTTATGGGGACCACATGACTGATATACTACTTATTTTTTTTTGTACATATTATACATAGAAACAACCAGAAAAGAATCTACATTTAGCATTAAGCAAATGGTATTTAACGTTAAAAGCTTTAGATTTAAATTCAAATTTGCTATTTTGCTGTTAGTAGGTATGTAACGCTGCGTCTAGAAATCTTAAACTAAAACTTAATCTATCGCTAATTCAATACTCACGAATCACTAAAATAACAGCATCGCTAAGGTACTATGCCCTATTCTGTGTCGCCGAGCGTTTAAAATAAATAAAAAATTAGATCGTTAGGATTTTACGAAATATTAGTCAGTCCGGCGAAACTACATTATCAGGGCCACTAGGTGTACTGTTATAATGAATAAATGGAGCAAGAAAATCCAATAAAAGTTATTTCTTAATAGCTTCTGTCCCTGGTTTGGCATGTATTGTACCTACATAATAGGTAGACTTTATGCTATTCCATGTTCCGACTATATAATTATATCCAGTCGTTACAACGTGATTGAACCACAAATAAATTTACATCCAAGATAAACATTCACACAAACTTTTGCATTTATAATATGACTAGCGACCCGCCCCGGCTTTGCACGGGTGCAATGATACTAAATTATACTATAGAATGTCATAATACAGCCAGTGTTGAGCCAGCGTTTGCAATGTAACGGCAAAAAATGTGTTTATTTACGATACCACATTAGAAACCTCTAAAATGATAAGTGTTTTTCTACTATATTATGCATGTTTTATACATATAAACCTTCCTCTTGAATTACTCTATCTATTTAAAAAAACCGCATCAAAATCCGTTGCATAGTTTTAAAGATCTAAGCATACATCGGAACAGATAGACAGCGGGAGGCGACTTTGTTTTATACCATGTAATGATATAGTAATATTTTTTTGTAGTTAAGGTAGTTTAAGATGGATCATGCAAAAAAGCGCTAGGACCAGAACAATATTCTAGCCAGTTCTTCTCGGGCTTGGGTTAGGCGGAATTGGCACCTTAATTCACCTAGTACCTACCTATGTAAGACGTTTCAAAGTGATCCTTGTTTATTATTGAATAAAATATATTTTGACTTTGACTTAGACTTAGCTTTATGATAGTAATATTAACAAAATTATTATTGCATTACACGTTGTAATTGAACACCAGTTTGCAGTTTGATTAGTTTCAGGTACCAGCAAGTTTGTAGGACCTGCTGAACTTATAACTAGACCAGTTAGCACCCCATTTAACGCCTCCGTGAGTATTAAGGAGATTTCATAATCCTCCTCCTCCTATTCAGTCATGGGGGTAATGGTCAAAGTTTGATCACTCATACGTATGATACCTTTATCATTATTATCAGCCGAGTGATGTCCACTACTCTACTGTTACGTCAAACTGAGCCATTAATCATAGCTACCGATTTCCTGCGGAGAGATTGAGGACTTCGATCACTAATTCTTTACTTATGGAGTAGAGTAGTGGGACTTCTTCTTCTTTTTCTTTGTTTATGGCATGTGACATAATAATGTTAATTTTGCCAGTGTCAAGTGTTTATGTTTGTTTATAGTCAATTTGCTTGTTAAAGTCTTAGTCGATGGTCGACGTCACGCGGAATGGCCGTCTTAAATTTTCTTGGGATTCCTCGTCGTTCAAATCACATTGCACCATAATACACAGTTAATTCAATTGTTCATTCTTGTCCCATGTAGTCACAACTTATTTATTAAAATTCCGCTAAGATTACTGAATAAAACATGCAATAAAACGAGTAAGAAATATTAAATTAGTAAGTTTAAAGAAATTAATATTATGATAGTGCCTTGTCAGTATATATACGAAAATTTAATGGATGTTCACAAAAATGTTCATTTGTTTAAGAAAATTGCGATAATCATAGTATTAACACTAGAAATAAAGATACACTCGCTGTTCCCACTGTTAGGCTCACTAAAGTTAATAAGTCTTTTATAGGGCAACTAGCGACCCGCCTCGGCTTCGCACGGATGCAATGCTGATACTAATTGTACTACAGAATGCTTATCCCTAAGAGATAGCCATATACCATTGCGGATTTTTTTGTAGACCTTTTGAGGGTGTACAATACTGTAGTACATTATTTTGATCTATCTCGTAGGGTTCAACCAGCGTTTGCAATGTTAGCGCATAAAAATGTGTTTATTTACGACACCACTTGAGAAACCTCTAAAATTTTCTGTGTTTCTCTACTATATTATGCATGTTTTATACATATAAACCTTCCTCTTTAATAACTCTATCTATTAGAAAAAACCAACATCAAAATCCGTTGCATAGTTTTAAAGATCTAAGCATACAACGGAACAGACAGACTGCGGGAGGCGACTTTGTTTTATACTATGTAATGATGATGTGTACGCTTCTATAAAAAGGTCCCAAGCGACGTGTTAGATTTGTCGATTGGCAGATTTAAAAACGTGTTTAAACAAAAACTGTCTAATAAAGCATATTATAAAACATCTGATTATTTAGATAACAAAAAAGCTTGGGATGAATCTGCTCCAACTCGATTCGGCATCCGTAACAAAATTGTCAAGGATCATACAAAAAAGTGTTAAGACCAGACAAGTTTCTTGCCGGATTCTTCTTGAACTGGGGTTAGGAGGAACCGGCACCTAGATTCACTAGCATGTAAGAAGACGATTCAAAGTGGTCCTTGTGATTTTATTGAATTTTGAAGTTATCATTAAAAATTCAAAATATTTTTTTTAAGTTATTTTGAATTTTGAATTTTAAATTAGCAGAGTCTGTTACTTCATGAAATGACAAACGAATAGAGTCGTGGGTCATTGAATCTTGTAACTTATGTCATTGACATAAACGTCACTCTGTTTATAAATAGAGATATAACTATAGTCATGACAACCCTGTCAATCCACCGTTAGGTTGGATTAAAAAAGGTTTCCATCGTACGAGCATAATATTATTATTCCTCACAGTTCCTTGGAGCTCTGTGCGAGGCTATTACTCATCTTTTTCCCTCGTAGAGGGCTCCTTTTTATTGCTAGACGTGAAAAATACCAGAAATTTCATCCGGTCCGACCGTGGCGGGATTAATTCAGAGGGCACTTATTTCAAATTGGATTTCGTTCGTCGCGAGACGACGACGTCGCCTTCATTTCCTTTAATAGTGACCGACTTGTTCCCTATTGGACTCCTTTCGATGTCAATTATGACCTATTTTACTAACGCAAAGTGATTTCAAAATAATATTTTGGATTGATTTATTCAAGCAAATTGTACTTGTTTCGATGAATGTTCTTCATTCGAGAACCTTTTCAATGTTGTCCGACAAATTATTGTAGTTTCAAGTGTTTAAGTCGTCGTAGTTAAATGTTCATTAAAATTTGTCTAATATAGCGTATTACAAGGAGCAATAAGATCTATTAACTTTATTCAAAAGTCAAGGGTGATCTTCTTTTATTAACCACAGATCAATTTCCTTTCAGTGTATAGAATCAAAATTAACAATATTCTGAGATTCAACCATTTGACTGTATTGTGTTGTGTGTTAATGTCAGTGATGTCTATTCGAGAGTGAATTATCGAATACCGTAAGCATCAGAGCATCTTGTGTCTGAAGGCAGCGGAGCGGTTCGTCTTCTCCGTTTGTGGGTAACGCGTGAAGGGTAATCGGTCAATCTGGAAGGTTAGTGAGGATACCAATGCTTGCTCGCTATCACGTTAATCTTTAGAACGGTTTACAATAAATAATGAACGGCAAGCAGTAACCCCTGCCACTACAAGGGTGTAGCAAAATAAACTGTTAAATTGTATTCCTTATATTCGTAAAAAACTCCTTATTCCAATTTAATTATATACTTTTTAATTTTGCGATCAATTAGGTTCTTTAATTTATTCTGCTAGCTCTTCTGTTAGTCAGCAGGGGGACTAACCCCCAATTTGAAGGCTATCGCTTTATATGTATTGTTTAACTGACAATATTTTAGAATTTGAGGTATTCGCGACTTCAAATGCTACCTTCAAGCACTTGAATAAACAGAGATATTATTTACCTTAACCTGTGGTAGAGTATGTTGTTTTAAGGAACCCCTATAGCACGGAGGTCATCGTACTTTGACACTTGGTAAACGCTTGTAATATAAATGGTCGAAGTGGTTGTTTAACGGAATCTCTAGAGTTTTCTTAGGGTCAAAGATAAAGTTCATAAACTCATGTTTTCTTACCAATTTTAAGCTTTACTTTTATTTGAAATTAAGAAGTTTGTACATCTTTGAAATCAAATTTGAATATCCTGCAAATTCCTGAGAACTTGCAAATTTGGCTGTTTGTGTGCATTGATTGTCAGGGAGGGGCATACCTTTAATAATGCAATAGATATTACAGAAATACGTCGGTGAAGAAATTTTAACAACTATCAAAAAAAAGGTATTCAGTCCAGGGCATATTATAAGGGTAAAAAAGTATCTCCCTAATACTGTATTCATAAATATTTCAGGCTTTGTTATATATCTATTTTAATATTCTATTTTATATTTACCAAATTACATACTTTCATAAGTACATTTTGATATAGATACATAAAAGAAGTATATCAGTCATGTGGTTCGAATAACACAAGCTCTGCTTACTTTGGGGTTAGATGAAGCTGTGTGAAATGTCCAGCATTATTGTTATTATTTCTAGTAGGAGTAGGAAGAGAAGTAGGATTAGTAGGGTGGGACTGTAGGCTTTGAAACCAATTGAAGAAATAATGTAAACATATACAATTTTTTACCGAATGTGTTAAAATTAAAAATTTCGTTGAAATTACGATACAGATACATATACCTAACTTTCAAAACTTTCGTGACAATACATTTTGATAAACTCGGGTTTTACTTATTATGTATTATATATTAGGTATTATGTTGTCGATGTAGGTACCGACACTGTTTCGATTCATCTAGAGAATCTTCATTAGAGTGAGTTTGATCCGCGGTCTGCTTGTTGCCGCTCGAGTTCACGGTTCGCACGTTTTTATTCGTAGTTAAATAATACGTAAGTAAAACTCGTGTTTATGAAAATGTACATATACATTGGCCTTACGTTTTACAGTACAGAGTGTACCAACTATATAATATATATGAACCAACTAAGTAGAACTACAATCACTGCTACAATACAAACGATGTTGCAAACCAGTTACGCCTTTGTTTTGTCCACTGAACATGTTTCAATTGTTACTTGTTTCAATTGCATGTAAATTTTGCTCTGTAATACCACACAAGTTACAACACGGGAAGGTTAATGTTCACGTTAATTGGACAAAAAACTATTGGATAAAACTGATTATACGTTGTTTGTAATCTGAAAACAGGCACCCAATTCAGAATAGAAGCCAGAACGGAAAATGGGAACAATATCTCTATCCATATAGATATCCCGATATATATATAAAAATCTTGTGTTGCAGTTTTCGTGTTTATACTCTCCGAAACGGCTTGACCGATTTTGATGAAATTTTATATGTATATTCAGTAGGTCTGAAAATAGGTTTATAACTAATTTTTATTAAGTGATAAGGGTGGCTCACCCCAAAAAATTTTTTTTATGTTCAATAAGGCAAAACAATGTTTGCCGGGTCAGCTAGTCATATATAAATATTGGAGGACAATGCATACAACACGATCTATAATATGTATGTATTTACGAAAAAAAAGTATATAAGTAGTATATCACTCATAAAACAAGCTCTGCTTACTTTGGGGCCAAATGATGGGGTAAGAAATGTCTTGCAATATTTATCTATATATTAATACGTGAAGCAAAATCTTTGTACCACTTTTTACGAAAATTGCGTGGACGGAGGAGTATGAAATTTCGCACACTTATAGTTTATATAGAGAAGAAGTGCAGAATGCTAATACTTTTTTTAGTTATCCATAAAAAATACATTAAATCAATAAAAAAAACATTACACACACACTATCATATATTTGACATACACACATACACATATGAGCATAATACGAGTATAAGAGCACATAAGCATAGATACTCTTTTATATATACTTTTTGTTTTTTGTTAAAGTCTGAGAGTCCCTTCGTTATAGTCGGTCTAATTGAGAATAGATTAGTATATTATTTGTCTATAGACTTAATGAATGTTAAAAATAACCATAACAAACCAAAGTTTTTTTTCTACTTTTATTATGCCTCTACATAGAACATGAAGTAAGTAAGTAAGTAAGTAAGTAAAAAGTTTATTTTGATAAACTATACACACACAGATATAAATAAAACAATAAAAGAGTATATATATGTGTCGCACTGACTGTGTACAGCACATCAAAAAGGGTCAGTGTTCAGCTTAATGCTGCAGTAAACTGCGGCGCTGATTTTCGACACAGACCGTGGTTGACGCACGGACCTGACACACGAACTAATTTAAAATAACAAAGCCTGCTTAAATACAGATTTTAAAAATAGATAAGTACTTATCTTTATATTCGAGTAAAGTGCATTAAACAGTACGTAATATTATAATATTATAAGCTAGATTAGTAAAAACAATAATAAATAAATAATTGATCAGTTGAGCTATTTATAGATAGTTTTAAACGGTCCTTAGCTCAACTGTTGATGTTGATGAACATGAACATGAACATAGAACGGGTTGGAGTGAGACACAAAGAAGAAAAAATCTGTATTCGCTGACACATAATAATAGCAATGAAAATTTAAATAGTGTTAATATTATACTGAATAAAGAAGTGAATTTGATAGAAACATATAAATGTGCATGAAATGTCATTCCAAAAGTTTTTTATAGTTAGTTATTAATCTGAAGTCACTTTACGTGACAGAACTGCATTCACTTCATGTTTTCATAAGGGTAAATCAATATTACCACCCTCAAGTCAAAAATAATATTTTAAATCATTGTATGATGGACTTATTTCAAATTAACCTCCAATGAAAAGTAAGTCAAAAAATTATTTCGTAGATATTCGCAAATACAATTAATCGTTTGCTATGGTTAGCTCAGAAGCTAAAGTTTCCGAGGTAGTTACACGTGGAGTGTATCATTGGATTTTTTAATTGAAATTTCATATAATTGACAACAGTGACAACAATCAACAGTGTAGCCTCGGCGAAATCTGTGATTATGGTGGAGTCTTTGACAATAGACCCATAATAATGTTCAAACTTATAATTAAAATTAATTATGGTCGAATTTTGACAATTTTGACCACGAAATTAAACCAAAAACTAAGCATAGATTGTATTATGGTGACCAGGCGACTGATAGAATACTTATATTATTTATTTTCTAAACACTTATGATACGAACACTTCATATCACATAGACACAAAACCAACACCTATGTTCATCGCACAAACGTTGGTCCTGGGAAGAAACCTAACTCTCAACCAATAGGGCAGAAGGCAGAGCTACTACCAACTGAGCTGATAGGCCAATCATATGGTGAAGATAGGTAAAGTACATAAAGAAACCAAAAAAAAAAAAAATATCGGGTTGCACTCCGGGAGTGCCGACAGAAGTGAAAACTTATTTTGGCGCGTTAGAGTCTAGTAATAAATCACTTCTAAATCATAATTATGGCGACTGCCAATCAAATACTGAACGAACACAGATGATGCAATATTTTTTGTTCAGAATGTAGATAATATATCAAAGAACCTAACTCAGTAAACTTCTCCATACAAAAGTAAACTGTAAACATGTGAATTAAGGTTTATAATCAAATAGGGCGAGCGTGGCAGCCGGCTGCGTCTATATCAAAGAACCTAACTCAGTAAACTTCTCCATACAAAAGTAGACTGTAAACATGTGAATTAATGTTTATAATCAAATAGGGCAAGCGCGGCAGCCGGCTGCGTCTCGCCTCAGACGGTAACGGTGTCGCGAATCCAGAGGTTTTACCTCATCTAAAAATATGCGTACTGCGCTAAAAGAAGTTTTCACTTCAATAACAGATTGCCATTATTATTTTGAAGTAACTGAAACCCTAGTTATAATAGTTATATAACTTAATTGGCCATCAAAAATCAAAATGAATAAATTGAAACAAAATCGTTCGTAGTCAGTGAGAAACTATGTTTTTAAACTTTTGATTCGGATATTGGATCTGGAGCTTACTAAGGGTATGTTTTAAATAAAGTGGAAGTAGAATGATAACTGCATGGAGTAAGAATGCAATGTATCAGAAATTCTGACACATTGCATCATATGTATTCTGACTCAGAATAAATACGTCATGATAGTTTACGTCAGATACCCTGTCTATTATACACCTGGTTTATATGCGTCTTTTTGGAAGAACAATTTTAGTCGTCTTGCGAAGCAAAGATTGCGCTCTTACATTATTTATTTTTCTTGATGTATTTCCGGTTTTATTAGTTATTTGGGTGTTTTTATTTAAATAGAGCTAGAGTTATTGACTCGGATGTGAATAATTGAAATAAAAGCTTTGTGTTTCTTTGCGATTCGAGCAAAAATAATCCGTAGTTATTTTATATAAAATAACAAATGACGAACGACAAGATACGACTGTGACATACTTTATATAAACAATATAAACACTTGACACTGGCAAAATTGACATTATTATGATATGTGCCATTAACTAAGAAGAAGAAGAAGAAGGGTTACAGTCGTGCAAAAGTCACGGCTGAGTGGATTACCGTACATGTCTACCGAACTCTTTCAACAACATTGTTATTTTGATATCGATCCAATTCAGGGCAACACCGTCACTAACTATTAGAGCAGCAAACATTGATCTAACGAAAGAATAAGTTGGATTGAAGAACAATTAACTTCATTTTTTTACAGTTTCCGAAGACTATTGATTTTAGTATTTGATATTAATTTTAACGTAATACCCTCCACGCGTCGCTGAGAAAAAAGAGTCTTGACATTCAGACAGACAGACAGAAAGACCGACAGACAAACGGACAGCGAAGTGATCCCACAAGGGTTCCTTTTTCGTTTGAGGTACTGAACCCCATAATTATACTTCTCTACCAACAATGTTTCTACATCACACAAA
Source organism: Lampropteryx suffumata (assembly GCA_948098915.1). Taxonomy (NCBI): domain Eukaryota; kingdom Metazoa; phylum Arthropoda; class Insecta; order Lepidoptera; family Geometridae; genus Lampropteryx; species Lampropteryx suffumata. The sequence goes on along the minus strand of OX402557.1, from coordinate 12,104,588 downwards.
AAAAGTCTATTTTACTATCTGCATTTTGTTCGTCTCCGTTTCAGTGGAAACGCACCTTATTGTTCAGTTTGTTTTACATAACGCAAAAGTTTGTATATTCCGAACGTGATTACCTATTTCCAGGAAACTTTAATGGACGAAACGTGTACGATCATTAAAATTGAGCCGGCATGTAATATAATAAGTATTAAGGGGTCGTCTACATACAGAGAGATTCTCCCTAATGATACGAATATCGAACTAATATATTTAAAATGTTGACTCGTGTAAACTTTGTGTAGACATTTACATGTGGAAGAAATAGAATCACCTCGGCGATGAATTTTAGTAGCGATTTTGTTTATTTAAACCCATATATTTTCACATGCGCGAAAGGTATAATAAAGGCAAAATATATGCAATACAAATGTCTCACAGCGGAACTTGCCTCGAAAGTAACTATACCCGTGTATAATAAGCCTTACTTAGTTTCGACGATTAAAATTATTAATTAACCTTGTCACAACTCGTAACTTAACTAATAACTAACTAGATACTGCTAGGTAGGTACTAATATGTGTTATAATTACATATTTAGTAATCTGTATATCGCCTATTAGATTTCGTTAATATGGACCTAATAAGTCACATAGTGGCGATGATAATCGACTTCGGCTTCGTTTTTAACACATATTACATAATGTTACATGTTATGTATCTATTTATACCTATAATAGAGTTTAACCTGACTGATTCATCATCGCCGAGCCGAAACTGCTGAAGCTAGAAAGCTGAAATTTGGAAGGTAGCTTCCTTTCATACCAAAACGACCCATTAAGGAGGGATTTTTTGAAATTTAATCCTTAAGTGGGTGAATAGGGATGAAACTAATGTATAAAACTTTTTAACGCGTGGTGTGATTTCTTAGAAACTTTGTTTGGAATCTTAAAATGCGAAAATAAATGAAAGATTTTTTAAAATAACTCTCATAAAGTAGTAAAATGGGGTGTGAATGTTTGCATGGAAACTTTTTAATGGTTAGTGGGTGTGATTGGTTTGATACTTATAGTTTGGCAAGGAGATAAATTACATCCTAGGGAAAGATTTAAACTACAATTCATTAAAAAAAATGGGGATGAAGTCGTGGGCACCAGCTAGTTTTATATAAATCGGTGAAACCCATTAAGACAAAGATCTACCAACTATTACCTATAGAACTAAAAAAATCAGCTTGCTTGAATGTTTATTTTATACCTATATTTTCTCTTGTTCTAGCGCGTCGTCGGAGCGTACTGCGTATACCTGGCTGCCTGAGGCCAGGGTGGAGTTCTGCTCTCCATTCAGTCACCGACAAAGCTCCAACTCGACTGTCTATGAGAGCGACTGATGGTACGGAGGCTTCGACCAGCTCGAAGTTGAACTACTGTGAAAGTTATATATAGATTATAATGAAGTGCTTTGACCCTGTACTATGAAACTGGTGTGTTTTGAAGTGTATCTTTAACAACGATTTTGACTATCATCTTCTCAATTGCTTAGTCGACCTCTTGTAAATATGTTTTATTGTTATATAGAGCTAGATTTAATCGTTTGAAGTAGTAATGTAAATAAATAAATGAAATGTAACAAGTGTAAATGATGATTTTGTTAGATAAGCAAATATAAGATCTTGAAATTGAATCTGTTTAATAAAAGTAAATTAAATGAAAAATATATTCATATTATAATGAAACGTGTACAAAAATGAGAAATGACTTTTCATTATGTATATAATTAATGACTGGTATTGTTTTTTTTGTTTGAACAATTTTGTATGGACGCAGTAAAACTCTACTTTTGTCAAAATTGGTTTGAGATTAATCTTTAACAGCACTAAAATAGCATATTTGTTTACTGAAATTTTTGAGCTAGAAATAATTAATTCGTTGAATTAATCTGAGTATAAAGTAAATAGGTAGGTAGCAGTTTGTTTACTTTGCCTACCAATGGTAAATACCTAAAAACCGGTGTATATTTTTGCTCATAAATTTACTAATATCCTTGGTTTCGACGAGTACTTGGAAAAGTTCCTCGTGGTTGGCGAAAATGAATATTTATGACGGGCAACGAGTAATGCGCCATTTATGGGCAAAGTTAGAATGTATTCCGTCGACTTATCGAACCGAATTGGATCACCCTCTTCGTGTTTCGATACAAGAAGTTAGTCGTAATGGGTGGCGTTTGTATTTAGGCGCTGCGCAAACGAAGACACTTTTTGTTGCCGACACGGCACCCCATCACAGGGAACCGTAGTTGCTGTATCCTGTGACGATGATCGGACACAGTCGCCTGTTGCTACTACTGCCACTGGTACAATTCGTTGCTTGTTTTCCGTCAGTACAATTGTAAGGAAATTTGTTAATGTTGATTGTGTCTTCAACTGAATACTTTTAGTTTCCAGTTACACCGAACACATTTTGATCGTCAATGAGTATGCGTTAAGTGGAAGCAACTGGACACAATAAATATTTACGCGTGCGCTTGGAGTGGATGATTTCATACAGGTTCTATAGAAATTAAATATTCATCGGTTGCTTGTATCCGACACAAGACACAAAAGTGTCCACGTTTGCGCCTTGCGATTATGGAATTAAGTCGATGTTCGAAAACGTATAAAAAGACACATCACGACACTCATACCAATGATTTTGTTTTAAAAATTGTATATAGTCACAAAAGAAACAAATTAATATAATAAGATTTCAATAATTTTATTAAAAAAGATGTCTAATAAATTTCATGTAAAATAATGACACCATTGATTGTTATTGAATTAGTAGATAGAAACATTAATAATAATTAAAGTAGATAGGAAATTGACATATTGCTGTGATTTTTTTATTGTAAAGCGTTTATTTTAAGCAAATACATATTATTATTAAATTTATTTTCAATTAACATCAAATTCAGATTTTTACATAAAAACAAATATGTAATGTTAAATTGTATAGTATTCATAGAACGTAAGTGACACAAGATAATGTTTTTTTTTAATCATAAAAAGGTACTAAAAGTATCAAGTACATGCACAAATTATAATTCATGTGAGTTTCGGATTCGAAATTTCGAACTAATATATTACGTATATTTTTATATTGGTAGTATAATAATTTCACTTCCTATTAATGTTTACTGTGTCTATTATACCTATAATTTACACACTATCTCTAAGCTATTTAATTATGAAATAAGTTCTCACGCGACAAAATAAATGCTCAAACTTGTATTTCAGAACTAAACTTTATCTATTTCTTATACTATTAGATGAGTAAAATATAATACCTATGTTACAAATGCAAAATTACATGTTTAGTATTTTGCATTTATTTCTACTATAAATAATTAATTTCCCCTATACCTATCATTAATGTAATAAACTAATTTATTTGTATCCAATGATTTAATAATGAAACGCTAAATTATTAGAACGTGCTTATTATTTCTTAATCTAACTGATCAGTGTAGTAAAATATAATTTCATCTTTTATTCTTAACTTTATTATAAGCCAGAGTTACTTTTTATACTGGTATCCCGAAACGAATCGACGAACGTGCTTCAAAATACGGAGTCTCTGATTAAGACGTGAACGACAGTGCCACTGTGGAGGAAGCAGATGTATCAGAATTTGATACGCGTGAAATTAAAAACAGACTTGAAAGTTTTAAAAGCACTATATAAGCACTGTATAAGCACTATTGAATAATACAGGTAATGACTTAACTAATTCGCTATGGAAGGTCACAGCATAGAGACCTGGGTCAACGACATCGAGAAAATAAGATATAATGACGATGAAATTAGATCATAACAAAAACATGTAACACACAATGAGAGTATCTGGTGTTACTAAATCAAAGTTTGGGTTTGGTGTTTTGGTGCTTGTTGTAAATTAAGCAGTGGGATACAAACAAATAATAATAATAATAATAATGCCGGACATTTTACACAGCATCATATAGCCTCAAAGTAAGCAGAGCTTGGGTTATGGGTACCCCATGACTGATATAACTGACATACTACTTACATACTTTTTTTTGTGCCTACATACATATTATACATAGAAACACCCAGACCAGAGACTAATATTTGCAGTTCATACAAATATTTGTATGAACTGCAAATATTAGTGCAAGTATTAGTGTCGCGGCGGGAATCGAACCCGCAACCTTCCGCGCCTCCGTCGGGCCTTGGCCCACTGCTCAACAGAAGTCGTCAAAGACTGACAATAATAACATCCGGAAATTTTGCAGACTCTAAATACTATCAGTACAATAATAAATTATTTAAATTAAATTGGTGGACAATGCACTTAACACAATCTAGCCCCAAACTAAACATTATATTATGGTGATCAGATAGCTGATAGAATACTTATATATTTTTAAATACATGCTTATGATACTTTATAACACTCATACACGGACAAATACCTACGTTCATCACACAAAAGAAAGGAAATCGAACTCCTAACCTACAGCACCGAAGGCAGAGCTACTACCAACTGAGCTGACAAGCCATTCATGTTCTTACAATACTTTGATTAGGTATAGAGTTCACCACGAGTTCACCCTTAATAGATTTGAAGAACTTTTGACATTACCCATAATAACAAAAGTTCTTCATGACAACTATTTGACAGTTTCTATTGTACACATGATTACTGGCATGTGATTATCTTGGAAAGCAATTAATGCTCCATGGCAAGCATATTAGCTCTTGTTTCGAACAGGTTAATACGGAACACACAGGAGCCAAGTTATCTTGTTTGAGCCTTATTAATACAGAACGCTCTAACTACTACAGTAAACTTTTTAGCTAGAACGACTTTCCACAGGAGTAATGCTCTCATCTGATATTACAGGGTTTAAAGTAACGTTTGTGTGCACGAGACTACATTTTTAGGTTTCTGAAGTCCACAAGGAATCCTTATAATTTTGCTGTCTGTCTGTCTGTCTGCCTTTAATCTTGTTCTTGCAGACATACACTACAAAGTTTTGAAATTTTAACTTAAAAATAATTGTGATTTTTTTTATATTTTGCTCAGTGAAGGATTTACCAGCAGACTCAGTAGGCTTCAGCCTAGGGCAGATTTATGGAGTGGCAAATTTAGAGGCCTAATGCCTTTTTTTTTCATCTACCCGATGACTTATACCCTCATTCCCATTCATCGTACATTCAACGGTTCTACATATAATTCTATGGTAAGACATTCAGTTCGCAGATCTCCTAGACTTCTATCAGCAAAACATTAGAAAGTCCTACCGAAATCAAAAAGTTCCAAAGAACATATTTAAAAAAAACGGACTGTCTGAAAAGTTGCCACACCTAAACTCTGCCGAATGTAAGAGCACCTTACTATCAACTAACAATACAATTTTAATAATATATATAAGTAGATGGCAGCAAAAATTTGACAGCCTTGGGAAATGTGTAAATCCGAAACTGATTTTACTACCACATCGTTGCATAAGTCTTTCAAAGATACTAGGAGGTTTCTTATTAATAATTGGATATATAATGAAAAACTATCACTGATTAGTACTGATTCACTACCAGCCTGATTTATCGTAAAAAAATCTAAAAAGACCATACATATTTTTTTTGCTGTGCTTATTTGAAGGCGTTGAATTGGTTTAGGATCTGACCATTAGTTATTCTTAACATAACTGACTTTGGAAACCTGGACTGCGCGTGGTCACATACGCTAGGCCAATTTTGATTTTGTATGAAGTTACGTGCCCGTTTAGGATAAGTATCTAAAAAATACAAAATAAATTTATTTATCAAATTATAGAGAAAAGGTTCGGCAGCGGCCACGGCCACGGACACGACAAACATAGACCTCTTGCTAACTGAGTGTAATACTTATACTAAATATTGGTGTTAGTGTTCTTGTTACGTAGTAAACTCTAATTAAATTAAATTAAAAAATATATATAGGGCGTATAAAGAAAAAGCACATTTATTACCATGCCAATTAGTAAATGTGTTAAATAAAAAGATAAAGCATTGTATGGAAACGTAACTTTCGAAGAAACGAAAAAGATACTCTAGATGAATCGAAACAATGTGGTGCCTCCATCGACAAAATAATACGTGAGTAAAACCCGTGTTTATCAAAATGTTACCCAAAAGGTTTGAAAGATATATTTTTTCTTCACAGTAGTATGTAAAGATAATCGATAGACCTACCGGCGTTACGGACGATAGAAGCCAATTCTCACGCTAATGTCAATAAACCGAAAATTTTGTAAATAGACAATACGTGGATCTTCATTTCCTAACCAAACCAACACAGTCCAAAATGAACTTATCTACTAGGGTTTTTGGATTAAAATCGCTTGTGAAGTTGTAATGTTAGTCTGGCTACCGCATAGTATTGACTCTGCCTTTGTAAACACTAATAGGAAATTCAAAAGTGGGAACCAGTTGAGATGAAACAGTAGAAATGTTAATTTTGTTGGTACAATGTCTGGAGGAAGAATACAATTTTTACACATTTCAAATAATTACACACTTAACTTACAGTAAGTTAAGTGTGTAATTATTTGAAATTTGGTAGGTACTTAGTGTGTTCTATTTTTAAATAAAATAAAAAGAGGTTGGTATACTTTTATAAAAGCTGGTTGGTAGGTAGCATGTTTTTTCTAACCAAAGTTTATTACCCATTCAACTGACAGAATATTTTGCAAATCTTTAATTTATCTGAATATTATCTTCGTATAAATAATCTTTTTATAATCAAATCAGACGCCCACGTGCGGCTCCCACATTTTATAGGTTTTTAAGTGACTGTTTCTTTAGTAACCTGCTTTGAATTTTTCTCCAATATTGGAAGAGCTTTGTATAAGGCTTGTTTACATTAAAAAATAAATTAAAATATGAACATTAAGGTTCAAAAGTAAGAAAGTACTTACACGTTTCGATACAATACGTGAAAAAAATGTTAACATAATCTTAAAATGTCTTACATTGGTGGCAATTCCTTTGGTTTATTTCTAAAATTAGGAATTGTCTAAAATATATTTTAGTTATTCATATCATTTGTAAAACCTATTTGGTTGGTACATACCATCTAACTGAATAAGGAACGCATAAAATTGGTAACAGCAGAATACCAAAGTTTCATTTGACAGTCTAAACCTAATTTTAGCTAAAATTTGTTGGGTTGGTGCCAACAGAATTGAGGCCTTTATATAAATATATCCTAAACCACAAAATTTTTTTGACCGCGTTTTCAAAATTATCTCACGGCGTCTGGTAGAAACATTGCATGACCTAAGAGCTGGCTCCTATCTGGCACAGCGTATTAGTATTGCCATTCAACGAGGCAATGCCGCCAGTGTCTTGAGAACGCTGCCCTCTGGTAGTGATCTGGATCAGTTGAGCTATCTATAGATCGTGTTAAACGGTCCATAGATAGCTTTACTGTTTTACATGTATTTTATATTATTCTGTACATATCTGTAATTATATTTGAATTATTTGAAAAAAATATCTATTCAACCTATTTCGACAAACTGCTGGACAAAGGCGGGGTGCCTAAGGCCATTTAACTATCTCTATCTTTCGAGATCGCCCATCATCCTCTCTCAACGGTCTCAAGATCATCACTCCAACGCTTTTTCAGTCGGCCGCGATGCCGCTGTCGGTCAGGCCACCAAGGTTACCATATTGGCCCATCTATCTGAGTGAATGACTCAGAACTCTTCGCTTAGGGATATATATTATGTTTTTTGACACCTAGATCATTATATAAGTGTAAAGATAACGGACATATGAATGGTTTTAAAATTGAATGTTGCTAATATAATGATTTGTAAAATTATCTTGTACTTATTACACGATAGGAAATAAAAAACGTGTGCGTCTCGGGACACCCGACAGAAGTGATAAATAATCTAACTTGCGCTGTGGGTTAGAGTGAGAAAAAAAGAGCCTGCCTACAGCGGTATGCGTGAGAGAAAGGAAAGCCAGACAGACTGGCGGCGTAACGCGTTACGTAACGAAACGGTTTACCCTCCCATAAGAAGTTATCACTTCAAAAATAAACCGTGCGTAAAATTGGAGCCGGTGTTTATATTTGGCGTTTGCGAAAAAATAACGTGAACTGAGTACTAAGTGATTAGGTACCTACTGATTTGACAATAAGAACACTAATATTCACCTACACAAGTAGGTACCCATAACAAACCTACGCCTTCAGTACAATAAGCACCTTAACAGGCTAACATTCCTTGACTCCTTAATGGTCAGATTCAAAGCACTTGATGCTATTCTATCCGTAGCCCCTTAAGTCGCAACAAGTAGACTAACAACCTCTTAACATGTCCGTGTATAATGGTTTATAAGCAATAGCCGTCAACAATGCACACTTTGAAATTAAAAATATTAGAGTGACTCTCTCAAATCCAATAGTTAGCAGTAAAACGGTGACCAAACAAAAAATACCTAGTGAAAAAATAGTTTTTTGAAGTGATTTATCACTCTAACGCGCCAAAATAAGTTTTCACGTCTGTCGGCACTCCTGGAGTGCAACCCGATTTTTTTTACAGTTATTTAGTAGCTATCTGCTAGTTATTTGAAGCTATCTATAGATCGTTTTAAACGGTCCTTAGATAGCTCAACTGTTTTACATGTACATAATTTTATATTATTCTGTACATTTCTGTATTTATTTTTTTATGTTAGTTGAAGGAATAAAAATTAGAGAAAAAAATATTTTTGACTAATTCCTCGTTTCCAACTATTTTCAAGTAATTGTTAGTTATATAATTTTGTATATGAAATAATGTCAAAAATATGAATTAATCGTCACCTTCTCCTAAAGTGGACATCATAGTAACTTGCAATTTACACTAATAGTCAGAAAGTTTTTTTTTTTTTTTTTTCTTTAACCTATAGTGTCCTACTGCTGGTCAAAGGTCTCCCCCTTTACCTTCCACTCTTTGCGCTCCAAAGCCACAGTTCGCCAAGTAAAGTAAGTAAGTAAGAAAATTAAAATATTAATGTTAAACTTTTTTCAGAAATCCATAAAGAAGTTAAACAGTTAAAAAAATCGCGATTTGAGGGCCGTGGATACGCGTTATGATGATTTAATCATCTTAATAATACTATCTAAAGTCATTTCGGCTCAACTTAATCTACCTATATGTAAAGATATCTTTGTATTTGCTTATCGACTTAATCTAATCATGTATATCCAGGTCAAAAATTTTGGCAGCGTAACTCGATCATGAAACGCAGTAATATATTAGTATGCTCGGATACATACAAATATTATACATATCCCCAGTTTCACAAGTCTTAAAACGATGGTTTACGATGAATCGGCACCTTGCGCAAGCCGTGGGAATATATTATACCAGCTGAATTGAAGCTGAATGTTGCTCGCGACTTCGTTCGCATTTTTATACGCTTTATATTAGCTTCACTTGTATGTATGTTTGTAACCGACTCCTTAGGACGTGATTTTGACCCACTTTAAACGGCCAGATTTCATTCAAATTTTGCACACCTGTCAAAGACCGATGACAATGCAATAATTCGAATAAAAATAAAAATAAAAAAACATTTTCCTAAAACAAAAATGTAGAAAATAAATAATAGTTTAAAAAAACTAAAAAACTCGCTTTATATGGAAAACCAAGCTAAAAATGGAAAATAAATGTATGTAAGAAAAAGATGTTTTATTAAAAAAAGCGTGGGGTGCTTTTTAAGATATTATTATTATCGAAATGATAATCCTTCTTCTTTTTGCTAACGCAGGTCTTAACCTCGCTAATTCTATATTAGTAAATCTTAAAACAACTCAAGATGAGCTTGCTGCAAAGGTTTCAATTCCCTTTTATTCCCCGTGCTCCTTCTTCATGACTCTCACAGACTGCTTAGAAATTTCTGATCTAATAAAAGCACTTGAAAATAGCTGTGCATCTGGTAGATATGGTCTAACCAATGCTATTATTAAAAAATATTATCATCTCTTTATTGAACCTTTAACTCATGTCATGAATCTTAGCTTATCATCTGGAGTTTTTCCTGATTGTTGGAAAATTGCGTCTATAATTCCAATCCACAAGGGAGGTAATAAATCTGCTCTCTCAAACTGTCGCCCCATATCCCTACTACCAGTATTCTTTAAATTATCGGAAAAGTTAGTTAACAGAAGGCTGACCAAATATCTTGAAATCCATCCAAAATGTTATCTCCACGTCAGTTTGGTTTCCGGAAATGTAGGTCTACGGAGGATGCCATTCATTTACTGGTCTATAGTGCAGTGTCGGCACTAGATAATGGTAAAAAGTGTATTGGTGTCTTCTTAGACTTAGCAAAAGCTTTCGACACTGTGTCCCCAAAAATCCTACTGAGGAAACTAAAGTGTCTGGGCATTAGGGGTATTGCTCTGGATTGTTTTTTTAGCTACATGTCGAATAGAGCACAGAGCGTTTCTGTTGCTGGCCAGTCTAGCAATATTCAGAGTGTCTGCTTTGGTGTACCCCAGGGTAGTATTCTGGGGCCAACCTTATTCTCTCTTTACATTAATGATGTTATCTCTTTATTTGACAACTCAGACGAGACTCAAATAGTATGTTATGCTGACGATACAGCTATTTAATTCATGGGATTTCATTCCGTGGTGGTTCCGTATTAGAATAGGACCCCTCCATTTCCTCCCCGTGGATGTCGTAAAAGGCGACTAACACCGGGGGATTGGGCAGCTGCACCCTCCTAGTACTTAACACTAAATCTGCGGTCACCAATCAATGATAGACACAATCAGAAGACGGCCCCCAGTTCCCGGCAGTAACGGCGGTACAGGGGGTGCGAAGAATCTCCGGCAGAGGTCCAGCTACCAATCCCAACGACCCCTGGCCCTGGCAACATACAACGCACGCACACTGAGCACTGGCGAGAAGTTGATTGAGCTGGAAGAAGTAGTAAATAAGTTGCACTGGGATATTATAGGGTTATCAGAAGTTCGAAGAGAGGGAGAAGACACGATAATCCTAAATTCCGGGAACTAATTCTACTAATGTTAATATAAATAATAATCTTGTTATCCCACCAAGTGAAAATCGGCGGATTAGGATAAAAATACCAGCTGTGAAAACTTCATTTGCTAGACGCTTTAGATATTTTTCCTTTCCCTTTTTATATCTTTGTGCCAGTAAACACTGTCAATTATCCTGTTTACTATATGGAGTTAAAGAGAGAATAAGGAGGTGGCTGACATTGGATTATAACGGAACAGAAAGCCTTCTGGAAATCAAAACCTGACATTACTTTTTCATAGCCTCTTGCTATCAACCCAATCCCACTTCCCTCTTAGTATATTACTTACTTTGACACTCACTCACTCACGTATGCCTTTTTAAAGTCCCTCGTTTGCATTCCCCCTACTCCGCTCATATTCGCACATATTTGTATTTTTTATAGTTTTCTTTAGTTTTCTGTACTAATTGCTTTATTGTTTTTCTGCCCTGTAATTGTGTACTTCTGTGACAGGTTATTACCTTTTGCTTGACCGATCTCCCGCGATACAGGCCTGGCCTAGTGCGGGGATCACCAGTAACGTGTAAAATATATGTGAAATTTATTTGGTAAATAAATATTATATTTATCTTTATCTTTATCTTCTCATATCTGTCAATGAAATATTTATAACTATTGACACGATGCACCCCACGCTTTTTTTTAAATATAATATTTTTTTCTTACTTACATTTATTCAAATTTTATTTCTATTTCTATTTATATTTTCTATTGTTTAGTTTGGTTTTCTATATAAAGCGTGTTTTTTAGTTTTTATTAACCTATTATTTATGTTTGAAAGGAATTGTAACTTAAAATCCATCTCCAAGATCCCAAATCACCTGACCACCCATTAAAAGTTTCCTTACAAACATTCACATCTCATTCTATTCCTTTATGAGGAGAAAATGAAAATAAGAAAAATACATTTTTGAAAATTCCTGAAACACGTGTCCGTTTATTTTGCATTTTAGGTATCTAAACCAAGTTTCAAAATAAATCACACCAACCGTTAAAAGGTTTTCATACAAACTTTGACGCCCCATTTTACCCCTTTGTTAGGGTTATTTTGAAAAATCCTGAAACACGTGTTCATTTATTTTATTCATATCAAATTTCTAGCAAATCGCACCACGCGTTAAAAAGTTCCAAAATTAGTTTTCACCCCTTTTCACCCTCTTAGGAGTTGAATTTCAAAAAATACCGCCCTAGTGGGTGGTTTTGCTGTAAAAGGAAGTTACCTTCAAAATTGAAGTTCACAAGTAACCCCGCTATTGTATAAGCATACGAAAACCCTTCTCTATATATAATTTAACTTTTATTCTGGTTTGAAGTACCTATACTTATTTTTTTTTCTGAACTAAGATATACTTGTTCTTCTTCTTAGTTAATGGCATGTGTCAAAATTATGTCAATTTTGCGAGTGTCAAATGATTGTTTGATAATAAAGTCTTAGTCGAATAGTCGATCATCATTTGTATATCCTAATCGTCATCGCGAAAAGGCCGTCCAGAACTATCTCGGCATAATTCGTCGTTCAAATATCATTGCACTATAATATTCGTATAATTTAATTGTCTATACTTGTGCTAAGAAGCCACAATTTATTCATTTAAATTCCGCTGAGATTACTGAATAAAACATGCAATAGCTTGAAAGAAATAACTAATTTAGAAGTGCTATATTACTTCATCAAATGACAAACGAAGAATCAACTAATATTTATTTAGATACATAGTTTCAGTTTTTTGACATTTCTACATGAATGATGTAATTCTGGCAGACATTATTATCTCGAACATTACAACAACTTACTATCTCAGAGATAAATAAATATATAATGCCGTATATTTTACACATAATCTGGTACCAAAGTAAACAGAGCTTGTGTTATGGGTACCACATGACCGATATACTACTTATATTTTGTTAATACATACATATTATACATAGAAACACCCAGACCTGAGACAAATACTTGCAGATTATACAGTCATTTGTCCAGCGGCGGTAATCGAACCCGCAACCTTCTGCGTCTCGGGCGGGTATTCGCCTACTGTGCCACATAGGTCAGATGTATCTACATAATTATAATAGGTAAACATAAATATATATGACGGCGTAAGCGACGGCTGAGCGATGGAGCCGTCACCATCTTGATTTGGTGGTAAAGGGTCCATATTTGTCGTAATAGAATAATACGATGTTTATTACTTGACCTTTTAATCACATCATTATAATTACAATGTTCAGTTAGCACACTTAGATAGGCAAACCGACAGTTTCACAACGGACAAGTGTCTCGGTTCGTGTCTCAACGTCAACTGCCCGATCGACCAATCCCCACTCTCCATCACGACTCTGTCCACGTGCCGCCATTGCAAAACAACTGACATCACCGCGTTTGCCCCACTACTACGTAAACAATCAACAATCAATTGCGAAACTTAATAAAATGATATCGTTATCCCCGACACGGCCAGCCTGACGAACTACACGTCCTCGTGTGTATCTGTAACAAAATAACCAACTTTGAGGCACACTTTCATGTTCGGCCAGCCTGACCGTAACGTTCCGCCATCGTATCTTAACAATCAAGTTAACAGAGATCAAGTTAGCTTACAAATCATTTCAACAACTTTAGCACGAAAGGTTCCTCTAAGCCGATAATCTTTAAATCTCAATACTGATAATTTAAAACAATAAGTTCACATACACAACGCATGGCCCAGCTGTCTCTGCAGCTAGTGACAATTACATGCCACCCATATCGTCATCGCTTCAAGCGATACGACCAACGCTTTAACTAGAGTCCACGACTCCCAGGCCACACAAGCCATACAAATAGTCTCTCTCGAGACCCGGGTCCCCGCCACACCACTAGCTGCCCATCGCGCTCTGTACAACTCCCACAGTTGCAGTTACGACTACAGACTAGTGTGTGTAGTGCGACCTAGCCATGGTATGTGTTCTTATTTACTGGTGGAGGCACCCTCCTTACGATTTTCATCAGACAAATTTAACTCAACGGCACACTGCTTAAAGGAATCCTTCTTATACGGTCGTGAGCGTACTTATAAGTTTTATTACCAGTCAAAGATTTTAACTAATCGTCAATTATTTTGAATGACCCCTTGGTAGCCCACTTTCAGAGCTCATCTTCGCTCAGTTTCCAGACTGTTGAAAATTACCCTACGAGATGCATTTGAACTAAGTTTTGCCTCAAATATCAAATATCAGTAAAAAGAGTTGGCCCAAATAAACCATTGTGCATTGTTATAAAAACTCTCCATTATTAAAACGACTCACCGAATGAATTATTTGTTATCGCCATAAATGGTGACTATGGCGACTACCACTCGAGCTTGTCGGGCTATTTCTAGAATCAGTCAGCAGCTGCAGCTGGCAGCATATACGTAGCAAACACGCAGCAAACTCCGATACATGAAAGAAAATAAACAGTGTATAGTGGTTGTTTTATCACACCTATAAGAATCTACAAAAAGAGCTTTGTCTGGAGTACGGGCTACTATCGTTTCACGCTAGCTGTTCATCAAAAAACTTGTACCGGTGTTGAAACTAATCTATTGTAACTCTTGCCTTGAGAAAAGCTTGCAAACTAAATTAACGTCTTATCACTAGTAAGGACAAATTAGCGTGTACATCCATAATCCTTCTATTATTAGGTACAACGAACGGTGTGAAAACTAACACTTACTAAAGGATATCATGGCATTCCGTTGTAATCATAGGCCGTGTGAGTCTCAGAGGCCAGTTTAATATTCAGCCGAAAGAATGCGCACTGCAAATCTTTTTAAATAGTCTGCATAGCGTAAACAAGTAAACACTATCATGTAGAAGCATACCCACAAAAAAATTCAAAGCTTCAATTATCCTACGCCTGCTCATCTATGGACAGACAGTAAATGATGACCTTGCGTATTTTCTTATCTAGAGTGATATGACTCATAGCTGCCTGTCCTAAAATTATTTCCAAATCATTTCGGAATCGAACCGAAAACCAACCTAGAAAACATTCACATCACATCAGATAAACACAATGAAATTCAGAGTTCAATTTTAAAGCAATTCACGTCGTGGCGTAAATTGTATCCAGAATTTTATTTGTCCGCATAGAAAGATTGATCTCTTTCAAAAATATCTCTTTACAAATTGCCCAACTAAAAATCGTACGTTCGATACTCTCAGGATCACGGATAGGAATCTGATTAAAGCCACTAGCGCAATTCAGACATGTGTAGAAGTTCGCGCCGGACAACTTGGCCACTTGATCTGCTATGAGGGGCAAAGGAAACCTATCGGGGATAGTGTTGGAATTTAACTCTCGATAGTCCACCACCATACGATCAGAACCGTCACGCTTCTTCACTAATAAAATAGGACTAGCAAATGGGGACTGACTGGACGAATGATATTAGCTTCCATTAGTTCACTAACCTTAGAACGCACTAATAGCCTTTCGTCTGGGCTAAGCCTATAGGGCCTACGATAAACAGTGCGTTTTGGGTCCTGAAGTCTTATCTGCTGTTCACCAGTTTTGTCGCGTGTGCGAGATAAATCATCAGTAAAAGTGTGGGAAAACTCCTTAAGCAAAGTCAACAAAGCCTTTTTGTTTTGAAAATCTGTATCCACATCATTTAGATTATACACAGGTACGGACTCATAATTACAGGACGCTATAGACTTTTGTTTGGCAATAATTAGAGACGAATCAGAAATGTTTATTGTAAACCCTTGCTTTAAGATTTCTCGGTCAATCATTACATCGTATTTCAAACAGTAATCGGGTAAAACATGAAACAAAACTGGCAAATTATTACCGTCAATTAACACATCGCATAGAATTAGTTCAGTACACATTACGTTAGCGTTAATTATGCCCTGTATACGAACCATCGCAAATGTACGTTCACCAATGAAATAACGACTGACAGATTGCTTAACAAGAAAACATTCAGCACCAGAATAAAAATAAAAATAATACGACTCACCAGATTGTTCCAATCGCCCACAAACACCCGCCACTTGACAGTTATCGACGCGTCGCTCGGGTAGGGCGTCGCCTCCGCTTGCACGACCTGCAGAAGACGCTTCGCCAGCGCCCGGGTATCCATGATTACAGTTTGATGCAACAGGTCCTCTTTCTTTACAACGGAAACAAGTTACTTGTTTACTAGTTCCAGGCGTAGCCGTCGATGTCGATTGTCCACTATTGGCGGTAGACATAAGCTTCTGATGTTTTGAACGGCAATCGACCGCTTTATGCCGGCTTACCGCAATTATGACACTTGAATGTAGCGGTGGTGTTCTGAGGTTTGAAACGTTTCACATCTGGTCTGTCTGATCGGCCGGTTGATACGTCGTTTCTATCAAACTTTCGCTTGACGCTTGCACTTGCCTTCACTTCTTGCAGGAACTTGTTACGACTCTTGATTTCAGTGGTAAACGCCAGACGGTACAAACCTCGAGTCAAACTGAGCGATATGAGCCTACACGTATGATGAAGCCATTTCTTTGTGGGACAAATATTTCCACTTTGTCAACAGCGACGTCATTATGCGGCTTGCATACGCTGCCAAGCATTCACCATCCTTTGGCTTGCCACTATTAAAGTCGATGAGCACCGCAGCGAGCGTTTTCAACGCATCGTAGCGTGCGATGAATAGCTCGTGAAAATGTTGCCACATCATACCCACATGTGATATCTGCGAAAGCCATGACGAGGCGCTGCCCTTGAGTGCCTTGCTGAGAGCTATGCACCCTCCAGTGGACATTCATTGTGGCAGATATCGATCGTAGCACACCAAGAACGTGGATTAGCATCTGGCTGGTCTGGGTTGATTTCCGGCAGGGTTATCTCGGATGTTGAGACTGGTGTTCTAATAGCCTCAATCAACTGCATCATATTCTTCTGCTAAATGTCAAACATTGTGCGCCAGTAAGATTCAGATCCCACTTCTGATGACGGCGTAAGCGACGGCTGAGCGATGGAGCCGTCACCATCTTGATTTGGTGGTAAAGGGTCCATATTTGTCGTAATAGAATAATACGATGTTTATTACTTGACCTTTTAATCACATCATTATAATTACAATGTTCAGTTAGCACACTTAGATAGGCAAACCGACAGTTTCACAACGGACAAGTGTCTCGGTTCGTGTCTCAACGTCAACTGCCCGATCGACCAATCCCCACTCTCCATCACGACTCTGTCCACGTGCCGCCATTGCAAAACAACTGACGTCACCGCGTTTGCCCCACTACTACGTAACCAATCAACAATCAATTGCGAAACTTAATAAAATGATATCGTTATCCACGACATATATATTGCTGGACGTTTCTCACCATCTAGCCCCAAACAAAGCAAAGCTTGTATGATGGGAACGAAATAACTGATAGAATACTTTAATATCTTTAAATACATATATTTGACACCCAGACACAGACCAAACATCTATGTCCATTACACAATAGACACAATGACTATTATGACTATTATAGTTCAAGTTATTCCTTTTTCTAGTCTTTAAGAAATAATAAAACTTAAAAGTCTCTAAGCTTAAACTAGAGCTAGAACTAGAACTTGAGCGCTAAGGCGGTATAGATAAGCAGGTTTACTGCTTATCTATACCGCCTTAGCGCTCAAATGCACTCACTTTATAGTAGAAAGAGATCTAGGAACTTACCTTCGACAGTTTGCGCTTTACTTTATCTGTACATCCTAGCTTAGCGTTTGACATTCTGTTTTAACAAAATCAAGCTAAGAAGTTTTATTAAAATTGTTCTGTAAGGTCTTTATTTACTCTGCTTCTGTGAAAAAAATGTGTTCCATCAGTAGTCAAGATAAAATAGCCAACTAGACTTCTATTACAATTAGTAGAAGTATAGTTGGCTATTTTATCTTATCTATCTTGACTACTGATGGAAGACTATTTTTAAAATTAAGCACAAACTGTCGAAGGTAAGTTTTAAGATCTTTTTGTACTATAAAGTGAGTGCATCTGAATCAGAATCGTGACCACGCACAGTTAGTACTTCTGAAGTCAGTAACGTTAAGAATGACTAGTAGTCAGGTCCCAAACCAATTAAATAACATCTAATTAGACCTACACTACCTTTTATATTGATTCTCATTGCAAGTAGGTACCTAATAATGGTCGGTCACCTACCAAGTTTTGTGGCGAAGGTACTCTTTTTTATTGTTTTATTTTTAATTATGTGTTTATCATTCACCACCTTAACCTTTAAGGCAAAGCGCAAACATGGACATTTTTGTGTCATGTGTCAGATACAAGCTACCGATGAATATTTGATTTCTATAGAACCAGTATGAAATCATCCTTTGCCTTCATTTTTACAACAGTAAACATTTTTTGTGTCCAATTGCTCCCACTTAACACATACTCAGACAAACAAAAAGTGTTCGGTGTTGGACTGGAACCTAAAAGTAGTTAGTTGAAGACACAAGCAACATTAACAAATTTCCTTACAATTGTACTCATCGACGTCCATCGTGAGACTGACAGAAAACAAGCACGAATTGTACGAGTGGCCAGTAGCAACGGGCTACTGGGTCCGATCACCGCTACAGGACACAGCAACTATGGTTTCCTGTGATGGTGTGCCGTTTCGGCAACAAAAAGTGTCTACGTTTACGCAGCGCCTGGTAAAACCTAGTAAAGCCTATCCTTCAGAAATGTACCTTGTAATTTCATATCACTGCTTGGCACAGTGCATAAAAATATGTTTTTAAATGAATCTAATGTAAACAAAGCATTTCGCCTGATATGCTCTAATTTTAAAAAAGCGACTGTGCTAGAATAGAATGCTTTTTTTGGCGGAGAATACAGAATAAATAATATGTACAAATATGACAAAGGGACTGTGTGTAGGTACATTCTTAAGGACATTTTACAAATATGTTAGAAGTACGAAAAAAGTCATAATCTTAGAAAAATAACGCAAACACTATTTCAGGAGCGTTTTTACAACCTAAAGACTCATGTCTTTAGGTTGTAAAAACGCTAGATACAAACACTCTTCAAGTTGATAAATCAGAGGAAATTTAAATGTTTTTTCGAGCCTAACACGGAAGTATGTAATGATAATTATCGTGAAACTAGATGTGTATCAAATTTAAATATCTTTTACCAAAATTTATGTGGAATATCAAACAAAAAAGATGACTTAGAAATTTATTTACATGGCATGAATTTTAATATAAATTACATATGCGTGACAGAACATTTTCTTAACAAACATTATATTAATGTATTTAATTTGGACAATTATAATATGGCATCCTTTAACTGTAGAGTCAACAAAAAAAGGGGAGGAACACTAATTTTATCACACATTAAAAATAACACCGAAGAGTTAAACATATGTAAGAAGTTGTATAAGCAAGATAGCTTTGAAATAAGTGGGGCTAGAGATACTAAGATACACCTAAATATCTGTTGTCTGTACAGAGTGCCCGATCAAAACAATTTCAGCGATTTTATAACTAGACTAGAATCTTTATTAGAACACTTCTTCGACAAAAGGTGTATTATTCTCGGAGATTTTAACATAGACCTACGAAAGCAAAGTATATATAAAAATGAATTTGAAACCTTACTCAATTGGTTCAATTTCAGCTTTTTAGTAAATTCACCAACTTTTTTTCGGAATAAACATGAATCATGCATTGACAACATTCTTACAAATCTGGCGAAAGAAAAAGTCACGAGCTTGAATGTTGACCAAAATGGTCTTGGGGATGGACATGCAGGTCTACACTGCGGTCTCAATGTGGAAGGTATAGACGCTAGTGACAATCAGAGTTCTTTTAAGACACAACAAAGGTCTTTCTCGGAGTCCCAGAAAAAAGTATTTAGGCGGAGTTTACAGGAGGACCTATCGAGCAGTATGAACTTTTTGACAAACTTTCAAAACCTTTTTGATAGGTATTTTACAAAAAAGGAAGTAAAGGTAAACAAAAACAAACAAATTAAATCAGGATGGATATCTAAAGGTATAAGAACAGCGAGCAAAATGAAGAGGCTTCTAAACACAATGAATAAGAGAGACAGCCACGAATCATAATATATAAAACTATATAAGAAGGTCATCAAAGAATCTAAAAAGAATGCAGTTAGAAAAGAGATAAATTTAGCAAAAAATAACACAAAGCAAATATGGAACATAATCAATAAGCATAGAAATAAATGTAAGACTAAAACGTATGGGAATTATGTACTTAAATATAATGGTAAAATTATAGACGACTCAATAGATATAGCACAAGTCTTTGCAGAACCATATGACTACAGCTTTGAAGACTCTGACATAAATGACAAAAAGATACAAGCTATAAAGTTAATGACCGACTCCTGGGAACGAATTAAAGATGACATGGTTTTGGAAGACACAAATGGTAGTGAAATTAAAATTATTGTAAAGAGAATGGAGGTTAAACACTCATATCGCTATGAAGAAATACCCATCATACTAATTAAAGAAAATATTGACATCCTTGCAGAACCAATGGCCCACTATTTCAATGAATGTATTTGTCTAGGATACTTTCCTGATCAACTTAAAATTGCAAAAGTTTTGCCTATCTATAAAAAAGGGAAAAAAACAGATCCAAAAAATTTTAGGCCTATTTCGCTATTGCCTATTTTTTCAAATATCTTTGAAAAATTAATTAAACACAGGCTCGTGACCCATTTGAGAGTCAATAAAATCCTCAATGAACGGCAATTTGGCTACCAGACTGGGGTGGGAACAGTTGACGCGGTTGATTTACTAATTAATGAAGTACTAGTCAATCTAGATAGTAAAATGAAAGTAGCTGGCTTATTCCTGGACCTGTCATCCGCTTTTGACATGGTAGACCATGAAGGTAATGGACGTAAAACGCGGAGTTCCACAAGGATCTATTCTAGGTCCAATATTCTTTATTATTTTTCTTAATGACCTTATTAACTTTATGAATAAAGCAGTTCCTGAAATAACTGTAGTAGTTTATGCAGATGATACAAACGCTATAATATCAGCGAAAAATTTAGTAGAACTGACATATAAAATAAATATTGCTATGAATGCTTTTAATAAATGGTTTCTAGTTAACAATTTACAACTTAATATGACTAAAACGAATGGTATTCTATTTAGAACAACTGCAAATAAGAATGAAGCTATTGACATGACCTCGACGAACTACGGAGATAAGATTAACTTTGTGAGCTATGTCAAATTCCTCGGAGTGCACATTGACCAATTTCTAAATTGGAAAACCGAACTAGAAGCCATCGAAAACACAATTATCTCTGCGTGTTATGCGCTGCGAAGTCTGAGGGATGAAATAAGCCTACAGCAATTAAAAACGGTTTACTATGCTTAAGTAGAGTCCAAACTGAGATACAGTATACCTTTTTGGGGTAATAGCTACTTGTATAACATAAATAGGGCTTTCGCCATACAAAAACGAGCCATTCGTACTATTGTGCGCATCCCTCCGTGGGAATCATGTAAAGAATATTTTAGAAAGCAAGTAATTCTCACCCTGCCCAGCTTATACATATTAGTTTTCCTGGTAGACATTGTACGAAACCCACTTAAATACAAAACAGCAGAGAAGAGAACAAAAAGACTCATGACACGAAGAAAAGACCTAGAGCTCGAGGTATATCCGAGGCTGAATGTGGCAAAGCATGGCAGTAGGTATCAAGCAGTAAAATTGTTTAATGTTCTTCCTACTGAAATGAAAGCAATTGACAATCCAAATATTTTCAAGAATAATTTAAGAAAACTTTTGCTGAAGGGGTGTTTTTACACAATTGACGAGTTTATCACAAGAAAGTAATTATGATGTAAGTAGCAAAGAAGAATTAGATTAAGTACCCATATGTAATTGCATGCTATTAATTTAATTTTATTATGTACGATATATTCACACACGATGTAAAAATTGTTTTTGAATAAATAAACTAAACTAAACTAAACTAGCGAAACCTTGTGGTCTTCAGAACCCTAAAAACGACTACTTTCGTATGATTCGGGTGACGGAGTAATAAAGCCGTCTGAAATACTCCGTCTTATAAAAATCACCTTTTGAAAACGTGGACCGACATCATTATACGCCTTGAAGTGGAAACGCTCATGTAAAAATGCCACTACAGTCTCAGTACTCATACAGGTACTGAGTTCACAGAGAATTGCTTAACACCGATAACCTCTTAGGAAATACTAAGTTAACGATGGCATTGATGGCATGAATGGCATTCTGAATCTTTAGAACTTGATCCAATAGCAAAGTTTGTTCTGCACTAGTGCTGTTGGTCCGTATTTTGGCGTAACCGTATCTTGTTTATCGAATATACATTTTATATGCAACGCATAGCCTATTTGGAGTAATTTAATGTGTTTTTAAAAGTACGCTAAAACTGTAAACACACAAACTACAAACAATAAAACATATTAGGCCTTACTTAAAAAAATCTCTCAACTTCTGTCAAAATTATATCACTGTACTTCGTTTGTCATTTCATGAAGTAACATAGCACTTCTAAATTAATTATTTTTTCTCGTGTTATTGCATGTTTTATTCAGCGTATTCTTAGCGGCATTTTATAAATCAATTTTGACTTCAAAGCACATAGTACGAACAATTAACGATCGACTAAGACTTTATTATCAAACAATCACTTGACATTGACGACATTGTCAACAAGACAGATGCCATTATAGGGAGTAAAGAAGAAAATAATCCCATCCCTTTTTGTAAGAAAGTGACAAATAGTGACAGGGTGAATCTTAAACAGTGTTTTATTTGAGAGATGTTTATAGGTTAGGCCGATTATATACTAAAGTATAAAGAAACAATCTAATGTCCGTATGACGCCAACGTAACACCTTATAAAGACACACTAGCTAATTCATTGTTTAAAATAAATATAATTTCTCTTCTTTGACATTAAGGACAGAGCATATAAGCGTCACTCTAGCTAAATATTTTATATGATTATACGATAGAGGGCACGTAGGTACTGCGTATTTATTTATTACTAGATGCTGCCCGCGGCTTCGCACGCGTGGTACCTACAAAAAAAGTAGCCTATGTCCTTTGCCATGGTCCCATCTATCTCTATACCAAAATTCATCAAAATCCCATTTATAATATTAGTATGGATTATGATAATGCCCATCTCTACATTGCACTTTCAAAGTAGTTGTAACTTGAATACCTTGGAAACAACTTAAGTAGAACATTTCAGGTGAATATTTCAAGCTAGTGATCATCCAGCTGTATCTGCGTAAAATACCTTCTAGAACTGTAGGTACCGTAATTACAACTTTCTGCAATTTGTTTTAAGACGGGTTTCTGCGTAAGCAAAAATAAAATTGGCGCAGCCTTTTCATCGTTCAAGCGTTACCAACGAACAAGCAGATTTACTCTTATAATAAGTTTAAAAAAAATGTTAGCGTTAAGTACACATGATGGTAATGTTTTGGATTTCATTTTTCTACAGTTAGTGAAAGTGTTAAAAATACATGATATTCCGCTTTGGTTTTATAAGAAGCAGTGACGTGTGTTTGGATGCGCTAAAGATAACTGATTTTATTCAGTTTAATCGGTAATCTGTAACGTGGTTTCAGTTGATGTAGTAAAACGCATCTAGAAAACATTTATCTACAATAGTACAGTCACTAACAATAGTGTAAATAATACAATTATATACTCGTCACCTAGTATGTAAGACGTTTCAAAGTGATCCTTGTGATTGTATTGAATAAAGTATCTTTTGACTTTGACTATGACTTCGTTTGTGGGTTTCTTTAGCTGTCAAAAGTACCGAGGTCCACAGACATCTAAGACCAAAAACATGACAAAGGCAGATTGTAACCAATTGGTGTCAAAGGTGATTCTACCAAATACAATGTCATTCTCCAAATTACACAGAAAACAGGTAGGTAGGTACTATTAATTAAACTAGCAGATAACTTAATACGGCCTACATATTTAAGCCTTTTGGAGTTGAGACCCGTGGGCCCGTGGGGAACTGGAGCCCACCGCGTTTACAAAATTATTTCACGGCGTGTGGTAGAAACATCGGACGCCGCAGGAACCAGCTCTTAAGCTGGCTCCTATCTGGCCCAGCGTATTAAAATTGCAATTCAACGTGGCAATGCCGCCAGTATCTTGGTGACGTTGCCTTCTGGCAGTGGTTTGTATTAGTTGAGTTACCTACACATCGTTTTTACTGGCCCTTAGATAGCATAACAGTTCCACATGTATTTTATATTGTTGTGTACATTTGTTAATTGTTTCTGTAAATAAAGTATTGGTTTAAAATTTACGCAGCGCTATCCCTAACTAAACGAAAAATGTACTATTTGAACCACCTTGCTTACGAGATACTCGTATAAATTGTTAATAATAGGACTTAAGTTGCCATTGTATAGAAGGTACTGGCCATTTCAAATGTATTTTTTTTATCGTTGGCTTTAATATAAATTCAAGATATATAAAAAAATACGATACAAAATATCGGTATGAGCCGGTAATATGCTTTCTGTATGAAAGCAGTAAATACCCAAAGTTTACGTCTCTTTTATTTGACACGCGTTAGACGGAATAGAACATGGTTATTGATGCGAGAAATATAGAGGCATTTGCATAACGTGATACACGTCAGTCTGATTTGCATACGAGTATACGCTTGTGACATATTTCGGTCACGTCACGTGAAAACGCCCTTATTATTGTTATTTAAAAAATGGTTGTCTGTAAAGTCGGTTTACGGACGAATAACGTCATAAGAAAACATTGATAACATTGATAACGTCATAAGAAAACATTGATGAAGAATTGCATAGGTACTTTTAACCTATTAAGATGCGTCACAAGACGAACGCTTAGGCCGACCGTGCCTCTCTATCGCTTGTCCCGCGCTCTCGCTTGCACGCTCGGGTTAGACGAAACGTGACAATTTTTCATGCGTACAGCCGGCGTTCATCGATTTATAAGACGTTATCACGCCAAAAAACCTTCAACTAGATAAAGGCGTGTGGCGTGCTGTATTTAACACTAGTGGAGCACCCCACAACTTCCTATAGCTATTTTCATAAAATCTTTGATCTTTGAAGTGATTGCACTTATTCGATTCGTATTATGCGTCTACATAGTTTTTAGGAATACACCTTTACGAGCAGCGGTTTAAGCTGTGCGTTGTATCAGTGAGTCAAGTCTGGTTTCTATTATATACGAGTACTCATCCATTCATCCGTTAGTACCTGCTTTTGTACGAAATAGGAAATGGTCCATTCTGATTTTCATAGAAAAATCAGCTGAATGGTATTTTTAATGAAAACCTCTGTGGCGTAGTGGGCCAAGGCCTGACTGAGACGCAGAAGGTTGCGTGTTCGATTCCCGCCGCGGGACAAATGTTTATATGATCTGCAAGTATGTTTGTATGATGCCGTGTGGAATGTCCGGCATTGCTTATTTATTTATTCGTTATGGTATTTTTTAAGAATTCTGCATTAGACAGGACTTTGATTTTTGTAATAATTTTTGTTGAAGAAAATATGACGTAAAATGCTGTGTGCGATTCTATGGTGTTTTACTTTTTTCTAATATAAGGTTCGTCTGTAATCTTAGGTTTCGACCATAGTATGATGTTAATAGTTAATAGATACACAGTTTTATCCATTCACAAAGAAGTGGCCAAAGCGCTATAACTAGACATACGCGTAAGTACTTATAGCCAAAGTATTAAACACTGTAGGTACAACAAAGAGTCGGTTATGTACCTCCTCTTTCGAGTTAAATTGAAACAAACAGTAAAAATACCTACGCACAGGTCACATCAGTCACCGAGCACACTCATGTGTCATCTGTCAAACTGCAGCGTGGTTTAATGGATTATTGAAAGCGTTTTCAATCAACTAACGTAGTTATTTTTTGCAGAACCGTGTCACTGAGTTATAGTTTCGTGATTTGTAGGCGAGTGGGCGTTGTTTTTACGTTTAATTGCTTTGATTGACGGTTGACCTGAACGGGGCGTTTGATATCGACTGTACCGTTTGATGTGACCGGGTATGAATGCCAAGTCGAATTGACTCGAAAGTCTTGAGAAAGCACAGGGGGCCTACTCTGGAATTTCCGTTCGGTTTTTGGTTTGTATTTGGTAAGAAGACATAGCGCGTTATGCGAGTCAAATCTAAGGTAACATCACAAGAGTGACGTTTATTTGACGCCGCGTCTTTGTAAAAAGACCACGAATTGATTTAAATTTGAAATTTTTTGAGGGTTTCTGAGTCCCTGGTGGTCCTGTGATAGTTGCCCTGCCTTCCTATCTTAAGGTCGCTTCCGATCTTGCACAAATCTGTTCAAATACAAATTCGAACTGTATCTATATGGGAAATTTATGAATATGCGGTATATCAATAGTCTAAAACGGGGGAAGAAAACATCGTGAGAAATTTTGAAAAAACATGTAAATAGTCAAATCAATTTAATAATAAATTGGGATAAATCAGCCACCGTACCAGCTCAAACAGAAGGTTACCAAACCGGACTACCGGGGTGATAAATCATCCCCTACTTAACCTTCGGTAAATAAACAACCTAAAATCCCTTTTTACTTGTTTTTTCCAAATTATCTAAGTCATTGATAATTAACTTACTAACAAATAAATATAACTGCTTAAAATTTTAAAGTATCTAGTAACATAAATTTATCTCTTTGAAATCATATAACAAATATATATAATTTATAATCTAACCTAATTACTAACATATTATTTCTAGTAAATATATACCCAATAACTAAAACAACAAACACTGTTTTATTAAATTTGGAACGCTCCAACAAAAACATACATGAACTTTTACCAATTGAAGTCAGACTGTTTTTTTAAACACAGTCAGTACATACCGATTAAGTTTGTATTGGGCATATGCTATCTTTGCAAATGACAGACAGATTTAAATTTTCGGTCAGGCAGTTTGATACCCCTTCACAATGTACGTTCATCTTCACGATCCTGGGGCCTACTCTTAAAATCGATTAACGATTTATATCAGGTCAATAATTGTGCAAAAACCTATTTTTAGCTACATCGTTTTGACTCGTTTTGAGCAAAAGAACGACAGACATTACTTTTAACAATAGATGTCGTAATCCTCTATAACAGACAATTCGATAACTTGAATTCGACAACGAAGCGCATTTCAACGAGTTTACTGTTTCGATATATCGAAGTCGGATCTCAGAGTTGACGCCCTGCTCTGAAGTTGTGTTATATTGTGTATTGTGAGCACTGGTATACCGCCGTCCTCTTATTCATCACGACCAAAGAAAACATCATTCATTCGTTGCAATCATCTTCTAACCACCTCAATATGAGGCATTGATTTTTTTCATTAGTTGATTAAATCAAAAACAATAGATACTAAAGTTTATAATACATGGGCTACAAAAGTTAAGAATACAATTTCAATATATTTTTCTTACGAGATAAGTCACGTGGAGTATTTCTCGCACGCGCAAAATACATCTGTAACTCACTGCGCTTGCTTGCGAACTGAAGTCAACGGTGATACCAACATTGGAGGGTACATAAAATATTGAATCGCTAGGATAATTTTAATTGTTTGAATTTTATATATTTTAGCACCTTGGTTTTCAAATACCCCATGCGACTAACCGAGGGTTAAGTATATGGATATACTAACCCATTATCTCATAATCACATAATTAGTTAGTGAAGCGTTAAAGTATCGTCATTATAATGTTAACGAATATAGCTTCAAATTTTAAAGTCACATTACCTAGTAGGTATGTAGTGACGAAATAGACGGTAAGTACCTACTTAAATATTTAGGTACTAAAGTCAAGGTAAAAATTATTTATATTTAATACAATCACAAGGATCACTTTGAAACGTCATACGTACTAGGTGAATTTAAGTGCCAATTCCGCCTAACCCAAGTCCGAGAAGAAACTCGCAAGAAACTCGTCCTAGTCATAGCTCTTTTTTGTATGATCCATTTTATAATTAGCTTAACTACGAAAAACTAATAGGTACAAGATTACATTAATTTATGCTTTTCAAATCTGCCAGTTAACTGTCTGAGGGCAGAGCAACATAAGGTCATTGTTATGAATAATAAAGCAATTTATATTATACGCTTTCTTCAAAAGACTACCCTTTATTATTATAAATACTTACGGGTATTTATCGCGTTTATTTACCTATTTTTCCCGACGTTTCGACAGGTTTACACTCTGTCGTGGTCACGGGATGACTGGAGTACTGGAGCTACCGCCTCTGCGAAGCGGGGGCAGCATTTTTTGCAACTACCCTCACTTGTTTTTCCGAAATAGAAATGTCCCTCTGCACACTCGGACGACACACAACACTAACCGTGTCCATTACGCATTGAGAAACCGGTCTACGTTGAGTACACTTAGCTATAACTGGATTCCATGAGGCAGAGAGTCTGAAACCGTCTTCACGATTGAAATTAGGATATTTCTTAATTTCAATCGCTTCCCGAACCATTCTCTTGTAGTAATGCCTTTCATTACATAAAACTTGAGGTTTATGTAATTCAATCCAGTGATTGGGTCCTGAGTCCACTATGTGCTCTGCTATTGCAGACTTGTTTACTTGTCGATTTTTGACCGCCGCTATGAGTTCTTTAACACGTTCCGCGACCGTGCGTTTAGTCTGGCCTATGTAGGAACGCCCGCATCTGCAATCTATTTTGTAAACCCCAGGAACTTGCAGAGGTACGACGTCTTTTGGTGTTCGTAGATACTTCGTCATCTTTGTGAGTGGAGTGTAGATCGACTTGATTGAAAATTTACTGAGCATGTTACCAATTTTGTCCGTAACTCCTTTCACATAAGGCAAGAACGCAGGCTGTCTTTTCACATCAATGTGTTTCTGTTTGCGCCTCCAGTTAGAACGACATCCGATTCGAGTATTGTAGCCATTCCGTTTCAGAACCCCTTTAACATGATCTAGCTCACCCTGCAGATGTTCAGGATCGCAAAGGTCATGAGCTCTGTTTACTAGTGAGGAGACTACTGACTCCAGGTGTCTTGGATGGTGGTGTGACGCTGCATTCAAGTATCTGTCTGTATGTGTAGGTTTTCTATACACTGTGTGTGCCAAGGTCCCATCACATTTTACCATCACTTTAAGGTCTAGAAAAGCTAACATTCTGCTTTCCTCCATTTCATGTGTAAAGCGAATCTAAGGGTGTATGGAGTTTAGATAATCAGTTAGCTGATCGACTTCCTGGTTATTCCCGTTAATTATACAGAACACATCATCGACGTACCTCTTCCAAAGTTTTATACCATGGGCTGCCAGGTCTATCATGGATTCAAAATGTTCCATCCAGATATTGGCAAGAACAGGTGCCACAGGGCTTCCCATTGCTACGCCGTCTATCTGGAGGTAATGTTGCCCTTGATACAAAAAAAAGTTTCCATCAAGACAGTTCTGAAGGAGCAAAATGTACTGATCAGGAAGTTCGTGATCACTCAATCTATGTCTCACTACATCAAGGCAATCTTTAAGAGGAACGTTGGTGAAAAGTGACTCAACATCGAAGCTCACCAGTAAGTCTCCGGGTTCCAACTTTATGTCCCTGATGATGCTGACAAAATGACGCGTATCCTTCACAAAAGACGACGTCTTTCCCGTAAGTGGCTGTAAGATACCAGCGACGTGTTTTGCTAGATTGTAAGTTGGCGAGTCTATTTGACTTACTATTGATCGTAACGGTGCGTCAGCTTTATGTACCTTCGGCAGACCATATAACTTAGGCGGCTGCACAATAGTTGGTCTGTATAAACGGTCGAAAACATCATCAGTGAACAGGTCTTTATACTCATGTATCAGTGTTCGTACCCGTTTTGTTACTCTAGCCGTGGGATTGTAAGCAACCGGCTTATACACTTTTTTGTCACAAAGCATCATCCGTATTTTAGTGTCGTAATCCTGTGTGTTCATAACTACGGTGGCATTTCCTTTGTCAGCTTTGAGTATTAGAATCTCCTTGTTTTTGCTAAGGTCTTCCAGAGCTTGACGCTCACCCGCAGTTATGTTCGGTTTCGGGAGTCTACATTTTCGCAATGTAATTGAAACATCTTGTCTCAGCGTTTTCGCGTTTATAGTAGGTATTTTATTACGAACAATGGTCTCCTCCACGCTACTGACAATATCCTCGTACGGTATTCTTTTCGGTGTTAGAGCAAAATTTAGACCCTTTTCTAAAACGCGTACCGTGTCATCATCAAAACGAGTATCAGTTAAATTAATAACCGTTTTGGGAAATTGTGTCGGGACTTATGAGTTCTGTACAGAGCGTCATGAAAACAAGTTTAACCGATTGGTGACTCGAAGTAGAAAAGTACAGAGCAATAAGGTACAGTCGCCGAAACAATTTCCCAAAACGGTTATTAATTTAACTGATACTCGTTTTGATGATGACACGGTACGCGTTTTAGAAAAGGGTCTAAATTTTGCTCTAACACCGAAAAGAATACCGTACGAGGATATTGTCAGTAGCGTGGAGGAGACCATTGTTCGTAATAAAATACCTACTATAAACGCGAAAACGCTGAGACAAGATGTTTCAATTACATTGCGAAAATGTAGACTCCCGAAACCGAACATAATTGCGGGTGAGCGTCAAGCTCTGGAAGACCTTAGCAAAAACAAGGAGATTCTAATACTCAAAGCTGACAAAGGAAATGCCACCGTAGTTATGAACACACAGGATTACGACACTAAAATACGGATGATGCTTTGTGACAAAAAAGTGTATAAGCCGGTTGCTTACAATCCCACGGCTAGAGTAACAAAACGGGTACGAACACTGATACATGAGTATAAAGACCTGTTCACTGATGATGTTTTCGACCGTTTATACAGACCAGCTATTGTGCAGCCGCCTAAGTTATATGGTCTGCCGAAGGTATATAAAGCTGACGCACCGTTACGACCAATAGTAAGTCAAATAGACTCGCCAACTTACAATCTAGCAAAACACGTCGCTGGTATCTTACAGCCACTTACGGGAAAGACGTCGTCTTTTGTGAAGGATACGCGTCATTTTGTCAGCATCATCAGGGACATAAAGTTGGAACCCGGAGACTTACTGGTGAGCTTCGATGTTGAGTCACTTTTCACCAACGTTCCTCTTAAAGATTGCCTTGATGTAGTGAGACATAGATTGAGTGATCACGAACTTCCTGATCAGTACATTTTGCTCCTTCAGAACTGTCTTGATGGAAACTTTTTTTTGTATCAAGGGCAACATTACCTCCAGATAGACGGCGTAGCAATGGGAAGCCCTGTGGCACCTGTTCTTGCCAATATCTGGATGGAACATTTTGAATCCATAATAGACCTGGCAGCCCATGGTATAAAACTTTGGAAGAGGTACGTCGATGATGTGTTCTGTATAATTAACGGGAATAACCAGGAAGTCGATCAGCTAACTGATTATCTGAACTCCATACACCCTAAGATTCGCTTTACACATGAAATGGAGGAAAGCAGAATGTTAGCTTTTCTAGACCTTAAAGTGATGGTAAAATGTGATGGGACCTTGGCACACACAGTGTATAGAAAACCTACACATACAGACAGATACTTGAATGCAGCGTCACACCACCATCCAAGACACCTGGAGTCAGTAGTCTCCTCACTAGTAAACAGAGCTCATGACCTTTGCGATCCTGAACATCTGCAGGGTGAGCTAGATCATGTTAAAGGGGTTCTGAAACGGAATGGCTACAATACTCGAATCGGATGTCGTTCTAACTGGAGGCGCAAACAGAAACACATTGATGTGAAAAGACAGCCTGCGTTCTTGCCTTATGTGAAAGGAGTTACGGACAAAACTGGTAACATGCTCAGTAAATTTTCAATCAAGTCGATCTACACTCCACTCACAAAGATGACGAAGTATCTACGAACACCAAAAGACGTCGTACCTCTGCAAGTTCCTGGGGTTTACAAAATAGATTGCAGATGCGGGCGTTCCTACATAGGCCAGACTAAACGCACGGTCGCGGAACGTGTTAAAGAACACATAGCGGCGGTCAAAAATCGACAAGTAAACAAGTCTGCAATAGCAGAGCACATAGTGGACTCAGGACCCAATCACTGGATTGAATTACATAAACCTCAAGTTTTATGTAATGAAAGGCATTACTACAAGAGAATGGTTCGGGAAGCGATTGAAATTAAGAAATATCCTAATTTCAATCGTGAAGACGGTTTCAGACTCTCTGCCTCTTGGAATCCAGTTATAGCTAAGTGTACTCAACGTAGACCGGTTTCTCAATGCGTAATGGACACGGTTAGTGTTGTGTGTCGTCCGAGTGTGCAGAGGGACATTTCTATTTCGGAAAAACAAGTGAGGGTAGTTGCAAAAAATGCTGCCCCCGCTTCGCAGAGGCGGTAGCTCCAGTACTCCAGTCATCCCGTGACCACGACAGGGTGTAAACCTGTCGAAACGTCGGGAAAAATAGGTAAATAAACGCGATAAATACCCGTAAGTATTTATAATAATGTGTTCTGATCGCGTAAGTTTAAAAAACTTTACTACCCTTTATGTAAGCTTTAAATTACTTAGGATGTAGTTTACTAAAAGTATGTTAGTATTTATCTTCGAACAAACTCAAATATTTTTACATAAAACAGAACGTGTATGATGTGCAAATACAGATTAACGAATGTAGTATGAAGTTTATTTGATATATTCACAAATACATCTATCATATCTATTTGTTTTAGTACAATTATTTATATCTCACACAGTATACTTGTATACAATGTATACAAATATACAATGTACGTAGATAGCCGATTAATTTACCCTTCCGAATAAACAGAGGGCTTTGCGATTTAGGATACTAACAATCACAACATGTGTTTGGCAAACAGTGTTGCCATGGCAAACGTATACAATGTAACGTAAACACAGCGATGTAAGAGGGACGATTCCCGCATTATCTTAATAATAAGCTTCCTGCGGCTTTCGTTGCTAAGGGTACGCTTACACGAGCGGATTTTAGAGCAACAACTGCGGCAACTAGTATACGCAGGCCAGGAGTTTTCCGCACTTTTGGTACGAAGTTACGTTGGCGCTAAGTACGGGCAAATTCGTAGAGAAGTGCCGTGCCAGATGAGACAGAGTTATGCAATAGAAAAGAGGCATATACATATATATGTATATATATAGATAAATATAACGTTAGGCGCTTCCAGGAGCTGAATTTCACTTTGTTGCGTCTTAGCACAAGTTGCTATTTATTTATATGGTTTCGTGGAGTCCGTCTTTGGTACGTGTGTTAGTAAGAATTATATAGTATGGATCCATCTGGAACAAATAGTTTTCCTAAATTGCTCAATATCGCGAGGTATAAGTTGCTCAAAATTCATCGGGTTTTACTCACGTATTGTTTTGTTGATGGAGGCACGACACTGTTTCGATTGATCTAGAGAATCTCCATCAGGGTGAATTTGATCCGCGGTCCGCTCGTAACCGCTCGAGTTCACGGTCCGCACGGTCAGTGTCGGTGCCTCCACCGACAAAATGATACGTGATTAAAACTCACGAAAGTTTTAACAGTGAAATTGCTCAATATTGTCGTAAGGTAATAATTGGCAAGTAATAGAAATAGCAGTTACTCACACCCGTCTCGCGTACCTCATGAATCATTCTGACTAGATAACCATTAAACACAAGTATATACATGACAAAAAAAATGAACGTGCCGCGGGATACGCGTTCGAACGAAGTCCCTTTCATTTTTTTATATAAAATGGTGACTTTCATATAAAATAATGTGAAAACACACACACACATATATATATTATATGGGAGATATGTATATGTGGGAGACTAGTTATCGGTCTCCTTCATTCTCTCATTCTCTTACTTTTACGTTGTTAAAAGTGCAACGAGTAAATCATTATTATTATTATTACCCAGGATTGAGCAATTTTAAATTGCCCGTGTAAGCGTACCTTAATACTTTACACACCCATTCGCACAAACACTCCGTATAATAAACAAAGAACCGTGCAAACAGTACGAGGACTCCTCAAAAAATCTTCTCTGAACTAACAAATAGCTCAAAGGAATTCAAAAGAACATCAAATAGTTTTACATTAGCATAGCCCCATGGCCCCATTTCGTTTGTTTACAGGTAGACGACGCGTTCTATAGTAAATTTTAATATGCTGTTTATCTTCGGTACGGTAGCAATGTAAACATGGCCTGTTTTGTTTATGATATTGGGAATTTTATATAGGTCGTTTCATGAACCAAGTTTTGTTAGTCGGTAGCCTTTAGCCTGTTGGTAAGTAGCCTTGAAGACGCCGTTGTCATTGTCAATTTCTGTCAATGACTTAGCTGTTACATTTTGTGTTTCTATGTATAACATAACATGTATATACTTCTTTAATACTATTTTTTTAGATACATTGTATCTAAAAAAAAGTATTTGAGAAGTATATCAGTCATGTGGTACCCAAAACACAAGCTCTGCCCACTTTGGGGCCAAGTGATGCTGTGTAAAATGTCCGGCAATATTATATTATTAAACAATAACTAAATTTTTTTCGACGTCCTCTGTAGCGCAGGGGGCAAAGGCGTACCTGAGACGCAAAAGGTTGCGGGTTCAACTCCCGCCGCGGGATAAATGTTTGTATGAACTGCAAGTATTTGTCTATATATTTTCAAAAAAACAGTTCATGTAATATTATATCACCCATAACACAAGCTCTGCTTACTTTAAGGCTAGATGACGCTGTGTAAAATGTCCGTTATTATAATTATTATTTTATTGTCCTTTTCTTACATTACTGAAATGAAAAGGACCGTGATAGTTTAATTTAGTTTGATTTAGACAATGAAACAACAGACTCACTACTACTGTATACACTAAACAATAATATAACGTTTTCACTCGTTTCTTTTGTGTTACATGTGTTAATGGTTCCAAATAAATATTTTTGAATTTTTGAATTTTTTTGAATATAAAATAAGCCACGCGCGTGCTGCTTTAACATTATTTCACGGCGTCTGGTAGATACATTGCGTGACCCAAATACTGGCTCCTATCCTGGCTCAGCCTATTAGCATTGCCATTCAACGTGGCAATGCCGCCAGTGTCTTGAGAACGCTGTCTTCTGGCAGTGATCTGGATCAGTTGAGCTATCTACAGATTGCTTTAAACGGTCCTTAGATAGCTAAACTGTTTCACATTTTATGTTATTGTATATTATTCTGTACGTTTCGGTAGTTATTTGTAAATAAATGTTTTTATTAAATAAATGTATATAAATAAATAAAATATAATTATGGTACTATGGTACTAATAGTTTATGGTATAGTACTACTAGTATACTAGTATATAGTATTTACTAGTATGGTAATAATAGTTTCATGTTTTTAAAGTTTACAAATCAGGCTGTTATTTATAATCTAGCACAACCTTACTAACCATGACAATTTTCTTTATAATTTTATAATTTATATGCTACTATTTTGTCTGGGTGTCTGTTATTTTCATTTAATTTTATTCGTTTTAGGAAAACTTACAGCTATGTCGATACATTGTTAATTATTAAATACATAATATATGCAAGGCATATATTTTACAGAAGGCCAATTAAAAGTTTCCACTTGTAGTTAAAAAAAAGAATTTAAGTAAGTAGAAATACAATAGCAGACGACGGATTCTAGAAAAACAATGTATGTATGAGGTTTTAAAGAACAAAAAATAAAACAAAACAATTATATATAATGAGTAAACTACGATTTAATTACCTAGAAGAATTTATCATTGAGTGTGCACTTTAACTTACTTATTGGAGTGTTGAAAATGTCAAAGTCAATGTTTGCCTTTGCCAAAGAGTTGAACGAAGAGCATGCTCTAATTATGAAAGCATTTTGCCTATAATTCGTTTGGAATGCTGAACGTTATAGGATTTCTTAACCCAATCACATTGCGCAGTTCCAATAGTTCTAGCAACTCCGGACAGTCAACTGTACCATTCGCTATGCCCATTAGGTATGACAAATCTGAGATACATCTTGTCTTATAGTCAGGAAGGTAGGTATTGGCGCGAAACTGTAAATAACGTAAAAAACTTTTTTGAATACCCTCTAACCTAATAATACTATAGATATCGTAGCATAGGTTCCAAACATGAGATGCGTATTCAAGGTGACTACGAACGTACGCGCAGAACAGGATTTTAAATACTATCATAAAGTAACATTATGTCTTTAAAGGTATATAAGTATTTTATCATTCATCTGTGATATTGTGCTTCTTGCTCTTATATTTTTATTAAATAAATAGTGTTATTTCAAGGGATTTTCTGACACTTTCTGACCACGTCATTATATAATACTTAATAGTAGAAGTATGTAATGCATATACTAAAAGCAATTAGCACGGTTTGAAGAGATGTATGTGCGTGGGTATTTATACAAAGGAGCATGGTTTTGAGACTTCACTTTAGTTATTCATGGCCGTCTCCGTCTATATATTTATTTGGTCTGAGATAGAGATGGAATGTACGTAACAGTAATCCATCTTGTCAAAACTAGTTCCAATAACAATCAAACTTATAATTGAAATTATGCCGATTGCTAATCGAAACTAATAGACATTGATTATGTCAAAAGTTCCATAATCGCCATATCGATCACCATATACAAGCTATGCTTAGTTTGAAGCTAGATGGTGTTGGTGGTGTTGGTGTGATGGTGTCCATCAATATTTATTTATTTATTTTCAAAACTTTTTAGGTACCTACTTTCAAACAGCGGTTTAGCCTGTAAACGAAGAGACACTAAACTATGGGTATTCTTAAAAAAACTTTATTTATATGTTTTTATTTCATATATATTTCATCATATCATCATCATAACAGCCTTTAGGAAGTCCATTGCTGGACATAGGCCTCCCCAATATATTTGTAGAGGCCCTTAAATAAGTATTTCCTTGCAAATGTTTTTCATGATAAAAGAATAACAGTCTGGGAGCAAGAGCTCAGATAGACAGACTGCCAGACAGATCGACTTGGCGAAACTATAAACGCCTTTGTTGACTTCGGAACTCTATTAGAATCAACGAATGAAAGTCAAAGAATGAATATGTAAAAAGGTGTTTGGCAAGAATTATAATTTAGGTGAAATGACACGTGCGAGACACTCGGCCTGTATAATCACAGTTTACAGTTTTACTTCCCTCACGTCTATTTACAAGTAAATAATACCTAGTTAGAGTGAGGAGTCAATGTAAAGACTTTACAGGTTAAGGCGACAAATGTTTCATTGTCTGTATTTAGATCTAAGTTACTTAAGACAACTTGTAAACTTTTTTTTTTAAATAAAACATATTATTATTATTTATTATTTATATTTCTAGTTTCTGTCTGCGGTTTAACTAACCTACAATTCACAGAAAAACAATTCAGAGGCTTTCTGATTCTCTAGTTAACTGGAACAACCAGATCTATTTTCACTTCATTATTTCCCCAAACCCGCTTTCAGTTTTCACAATCACAAATGGACTTTCAAATATAAACTTGGATAAGTTTAATTCTGTAAAATCTAATCAGTTTCAGAATTTAATCCTTGCAAAGTCGGCGTAAACTTAATTCATTCCATCCAAATCTTAGTTTGTCCAAGTTTAATGTCATAGGCTTAATAACAACGAAGTGAAGGCTGGGTGAGCCTAAAGTTCAGCTTAGTACAGTGCAACACAACTGTAGGTACAATTTGTAATTACGATTTTGTGGAACATAGAATTCTGTTCTGTGTCTGTGGTATAAAAGTCTCTTATGTATGTATCTAAAAATATATACAACCAAAAACAAAACAGCTTTTAGAAGAAAAAATGAATGCAACATATAAAAGTACCTATGTACGTACATTGTTCAAAAAAGTAAATTGTATGACAGCAACATCGGCCGTCACTGAGCCATAGGCTATAATATCTTGTAAAACGCTCACAAAACCCTTGTCTTGCGGCATTCGTTCTTCTAACGTTATAAGTTGTTTGTATTAAGTTGTGCTTAGACAGCAATCAAAATTGCTTAATTCTGGGGAAATACTTGCCAATTATGACGTCACAACAACATCAAGCAATTTACGGTAATGACAACGTGTAGGATTTGTATAGAGACACCGCCATACCATTCCTCGCGATATGGAGCTATTTAGGCAAAATAGATGCTTCAAATTGATCCATACTAGTTGCCGAGCAACTATTGTTAAAAAAATGTCAGTGAATCATTCCCTAAGCGTACTGTTAGGTTAGTATTTAGTTAGAAAACGAAGAAGGAGTATATAGTTAGAGAAAACTCTGCGCCCTCTGTGGCGCAGTGGATCTCGAGTATGGGTATTTTTTTTATGTATATCAGTCATAATGGTTCCCATTACACAAGTTCTGTTTACTTTGGACTAATATGATACAGCGTAAAACGTCCACAATTATTAAAATAGACTCAGGGGTAACTCTCACATTTGTTGCACTATGCTTACTTGGCTGGAAACTAATTAGATTTTAACTTATGTCAGTAGCGTTTCTTCTAGGTTGTAACTCCGACGCCCTTACAATGTTATAGGTCATAAACTTTTTGCACGGATCATTAGAGGGAGTCGATTGTCACGCACACCTACGAATAAATCTACCAAGAAAACACTTAAGTACCTACCTAACTAAAATGTTGATATTGACTACATGCTTATTATGGTGCTTATACTGCCTATATTAATCTTCTTCTTCTTCATTAATGGCATGTGTCATAATACTGACAAATTTTGCCAATGTCAAGTGTTTATATTGCTTATAGTATGATGTCGAAAATTAATTTCGGTCGTCTTGAGAAGCAAACATCGCGCTCTCATATTATTTATCTTTCTCGAGTTATTTTTTTAATCATCGATAAACCTACGTTTGACCACGATCTCGCCTGATGTTAAGCGACGATGTGGCCGACGATGGGACACACAGGTCTAGAAGACACCTATTTACTCGAAACTTAAAGAGAACTAAATTGTAGTGTTCAGGAAAGACAGACGACGGCAAAGCATTCCAATCCTTGGCTATACGCATTATAAATGTGGAAGCAAAGCGCTTTGTTCGTAAGGGTGGTAGGTTAACAAGGTATGGATGGTATTGAGCGGTACGTCTGCTTGTCTGTTGTGAAAAGGAGATGGTGGAATTAGATCATGTAATTCCTGAGCACATTCTACGAAATTTATCCTATAAAAGATCGAAAGGCAAGCAACTTTACGACGGTGTTCACCCATCATCCTCAATGCTCTACGCTCGATCGAGTCCAAGGCAGCAAGCTGGTGTTTGGCTGAACCATCCCATAGATGACAGCAATACTCCATACCCGACCAGACTTGAGCTTTATATAAAGTGGAAAGCTGTCCAGGTGTGAAGTATCGCCTTGTTGAGGATGCCAAGCTTCATGGCAGCAGTTTTGGCCTTGGACTCGATATAGGAGCCTAAATTGAGAGTCCGTGTAAGTGAAACTCCCAAGAATTTGAGATGATCTACTACAGTTACCGGTACATTTCGGAAAACGGGGACTTGGAGAAACTTACTTTTTTTCGCCGAAAAGTGACAAGCTTGTTTGCTTTTTTCTTATAAATAGAGGTAGAGTTATTGACTCGGGTGTGAATAACTGGAATTAAAGCTTTGTACTTCTTTGTGATTCGAGTAAAAATAATTTGTAGTTATTTTATATGAAAGGCACCATTTTTTATAAAATAACAAATGACGAACGACAAGATACGACTTTTTGACAGCATACGACTTCTTCGTTAATGAAATAAGATTTCGAGATAAATAATAAAATAAGCGCAATTTTTGCTTCGCAAGACGGCCAAAAATAATCCTATATCCATAATTAGCCAATTTGTTGTTTCGCCGGACTAGCTAAAATGTGGACGACCTTATTATGCTAACGATAAAGTTCAAATTAGAGTACCCATTTTAAATCACAATTCTTAAATGAGTTAAAAATATTTTTTGTTTTATTCCTATATTTTTATTCCAATTAATTCCTTCATTGAAAATAATGTATAAAGATGTTGATAAAAACTGCGTAAAATAACCGCATTTTGAATCAACACCTCCTTACATGATGACTAAATTGAGCTAAAACACGTCAGTTATACGTTAATTTAGGAAGTGTCACTAAAAAATGTTATTCTAATTCGGACTTTAATATAAACAAATTAAGATCGTTTTTATTTTAGGAAATTTTAGTTACTCTAGCGAAACAATTGCATTGAGGCCAGTTGGTTTGTTACTGTGACTGTGAGTAATGTCAGTAAATAAAGATGACAACACATTTAAACGCATTTTAGATAAATTATATTATGAGATGGACCCATACCCTTCTTTTTTATAATCATACTAGCTGCTGCCCGTGGCTTCCCACGCGCGGTACCTACATAAAAAGTAGGCTATGTCCTTCTCCAAGGTCCCATCAATCTCTATACCAACATTCATCAAAATCGGTTCAGCGGTTTAGGCGTGAAAACGTAACAGACAGACAGTTAAGTAGACAGATAGAGTTACTTTCACATTTATAATATTTGTATAGATAATTAACGAACGTGGCGTGGTTAAGTACCTATGCTTTGTCTTTGTCATTCTAAAGTCTATAAATAAGGACGGCAACAGATTTAAACAACACAACAGTTAGAGTGTGATTCTATGAAAGAGGATAGCCCTCTTTCCTTCCACATTTGCAAAACACATCAGAAAAAAACATGTCTAATTCTATAAAAATGTGAGTCATAGAAACAACTTTTAATAAATAAATATTTAAAAATAATAAAAAGTTCTCTTCGATCACTTCCGTTCGCTATAAAAATTTAAAACAGTACCTCCAAATAATATAAACCCAATCAAACCGTACTTTGTCCAACATTGCCGCTCAAATGGTCAATACAGAAAATATGAACCAACATTCTTAAACAAAATTAGGTTTTGACTTCCAATATTGAGAATAACTTGGACCCAACAATCAAGTCTCGAACCTTCATATTTCATACATTTTATTGTATCAAAACCAGCCGCAAATAATTGCAACCTTACGGCCTTCTGATAAGGTTGAAGGGGGATAATCGATTTCGATGCTGACCGTATGAAAGTGTCGTAAATACACAGCAACAAACGCCTCATTGGTAACGTTTAGTGGCAATTCTGACCAATAAAGCTATAGCGTGGGCCGGTAACTCGACGGTGCGTCTGGTCTAGTTGACCTTTGGCTACCCGCGATTTCTCACGGTTTTTAGTACGCGCGTGAAAAGTTAATAACTAACCTGTATCTCTTTACACTCAGCAATGTTTTTACTGACTTACAAGTAGGTAGACCCGATTTCCTACATTTCTGATACATTAAATAAGTAAATAATTTTGAAAATATATGAAAATGTGAATCTCCTTAGAAAGGAGTAAACACATAACTATGTAGGTATATAAATGCGTATATGAAATATTAGGTAAAACTAAAAAAAATTAATATAAGAAAGAGTCTTGAGATGACGAGGACCACTTTGAATTGTTTTATATGCAATGTGAATTGAACTGCCAATTCTTCATTTTTATTAGATCCAAAATGCTTTGACCCTCTATCGTATACATTTATGATTGCTTAATCACGTGTATTAGCCCTACATAGTGCGCGGAAAACTCGCACTGAAATAATTCAGTTTTTTTAATATATCAATTAGATTTTGAACTATCCCACGCTGATTTCAAGCTTCAATATAGCTCGCGTGCTCACCATATATCAATTACCTATATGCTTGTGGTGATAAGACACCACAAAAAGGTAGGTACTAGATATAGTGAAATTTTAGTATTTCTTCAACTACAGTTTCTTCCATGCCGGGAGGTCCTCAAACAGTGGTTATGCGTCATTGACTCGCAACTCGCAAATACATACACGTGGGTGTTATTATTTAATAAAATAAGTCCAATTCTAGAACAGTTATTGTTATTTACAAGTCCATTCCAGTCTGAGCCGACTTAACATTTCAACTTTTTTGTTTTCAGCAAAAAAGTCTGCCTGCTTTGTTGCTGCTTTGAAGCCTGCTTTGTTTTGAAGCAGGCATATGCCAAAAAAGTTAGTATTAAGATAGGTTTAATAGATATTTTTAACCGACTTCAAAAAAAGGAGGTTACTCAATTCGATTCGTATATATATATATTTTTTTATGTGTGTTCGCGGAAAACTTCGTCGTTTTTAAACCGATTTTGATGATTATTTTTTTGTTGGAAAGGAGTTATCTCAAATGTGGTACCATGATAAGGAAACCAGGATCTGATGATGGCATCCTAAAGAAATCAGACGAGAACTTTCAAAAATCGTAGTGGCGACTAGTGCGTTTGTTTATTTTTATGAAAGTATTCTAAAGCACTACTATTTAATGATGGTCTGGAGTCGATCTGATGATGGAGCCGAAAGACAGTCGAGGGAACTCCTCAACGATTAACAGCAATTACCTGGTGTTTGGGCTTGATTCATTTGTATTGATGAGAACTGTACACCTAGATGGGTTGTGACTGTCATTAGGGGTCTGATGATGAAGACGAAGGACAGTCAAGGGAACTCCTCAACGTTTTACAGTAGCTTCTTTGTGTATATACATGAAGTCGGTTGTCTTTTTAGTTTTTAAAACGTAATTATTGTAGGTACATAATGACATCTCATAATATTACCTATAGAAAGATAGAAAAAAAAATAGGTACAACATACAAACACAATACTATTTACATAGATATACAATTTGAAATATAAGTAGGTACAATAGGTTTAATTATTCAATCGAACATTTTCAAAGAAGTACGTAAAGAAATAACTTCGAAATTATATATTTAACTTAGTGTAGGTAAGTTTGTGTGTCCTTCAGCACGACAAATAGGAAATGACTCAGTTAATGTTTATGCTTAAAAGTAAAAATACTAATTTTCAGCCAAAACCTGAAAAAGAGCGAACAAAACGAGTACAAAGGGACAATTTGACGACATATGTGGCGCAGTGGGCCTAGGTCCGGCTTAAAGGCAGAAGGTTGCGGGTTGGATTCCCGCCGCGGGACAAATGTTTGTATGATCTGCACGTATTTGTCTCGGGTCTGGGTGTTTTTATGTATAATAAGTATGTATTTACAAAAAAATATATGATATAAGTAGTATATCAGTCATGTGGTACCCATAAAACAACCTCTTCTTGCTTTGGGGCCAGATGATGCTGTGTGAAATATCCGGCATTATTATTGTTATTATTAATGTGGCGGTACATAGCTATTAATTATTGTGGTTGCATAGCAATAGTAAAAATAAGGGTGGGTGTGTAGCAAATTATTCATGAAGTTTTAACGATTAGTGTTGAAATAATGTATAAATAAATTCACCTGTTGTAATGGATTTATTTAAAATTGCTGTAATGGCGTCCAAGGTACAAGGAAGCGAAAACATAATAATTTCCCTACTAATACCATCATCACCCAGATAGAGTCGGCGTGATGGGTTTTAGTTGAAGGTAATGTCTCGGTCGTGTACATACATATTATCTTTGTAAAATGAAAAATCTGAAGGTACTTCAGCTGAGACGCAGAAGGTTGCGGTTGCGATTCCCGCCGCGGAACAAATGTTTGTATGACCTGCAAGTATTTGTCTCGGGTCTGGGTGTTTTTATGTATAATATGTACCTATGTGCTTACAAAAAAAACGTATATAAGTAGTATATCAGTCATGTGGTACCCATAACACAAGCTCTGCTTACTTTGGAGCCAGATGATGTTGTGTGAAATGTCCGGGATTATT
Organism: Lampropteryx suffumata; assembly: GCA_948098915.1. Lineage (NCBI taxonomy): Eukaryota > Metazoa > Arthropoda > Insecta > Lepidoptera > Geometridae > Lampropteryx > Lampropteryx suffumata. The sequence continues at coordinate 12,060,611 of OX402557.1, read as the reverse complement.
TATTATTATTATTATTATTACTGTGTTATTTCTAGGTTTATTTAAAAAATATGCATTCATTTTTTAGGGTCATAAGGGTCAATAGGGCATACAGCCAATTACTTTTCGTCAGTCGAGTCAATTAATATTTTATTCGTAAGGTTTTCCCAAAATTTTTTATTGTTTTTAATTTGCGATTTTACTATACTATTGAAGTATGCACGTTTCTTAATAGCTATACGGGTTAAAACTAATTTCTTCAAATCCTTATAATAATGTTCCGTCCTGGTCTAAGGCCAGATTAGCGATTATGCCTTATTAACCTCAGTTACTCTAATTTAAATATTATCTTATCTTTTTAAAATTAATTAATCAGTTATGTACCTACTTTTACATTTTGATAAAGACGGGCTTAACTCACGTATTATTTTGTTGATGGAGGCACCGACACTGTTTCGATTCATTTATAGAGAATCAGGGTGAGTTTGATCTGCGGTCCGCTAGATGCCGCTCGAGTTTGAGGTTCGCACTGCTCATTCCCGTGTTTATCAAAATGTATAGTACAACTCACGAAAGTTTTAAAAGTAAAATACCTACTCTTATTTTAATAAACTTGAAACTAGAAAAGTTGCATAACTTTATTGATCTTTTAACGACTAAGTTTACTATGCTATGGGTTACGCTACGCTTAGATATGTTAAAAGATCTTCAATAAACCTATTACATTCCAGACCAAAAAAGTAACCTAAAAAAGGTCAGCATACTTAGGTAATTTATTATCGTATCGCGGAGTCCGCATGATACTGTATAAAACCCCGATCCTGGCGGGTTTTTTGTGTCAAATCCCTCGGCTTAATTTTCGCGACGATCCGTTGGACGTCGATATGTCCACCGTGATCCACTTTGATGCCCGGCGGCATAAAGCAAAGAGTTATAAACGTATTTTTATTGAAAAACAGTACACTTTATTTACCTTTAAATAAGGCTGTACCTAATTAAAATAATTTAGGTTGGGTGGATGGTTACTGACATGTAAATTGTGGTAACATTAATAGAATATCAATGTAAAGCAAATCTAGATAGAATGTAGATCGCATTTGACTTATTTAAGAATGTAATATAATTTATAACATAATTATGTACCGGAAATTATTATACATTTCTATTTTATTACTAGATGTTCATTATTAGAAGATTTTGTATCAATTTTTTTTAAGTTTCAAACCAATCACACCCACCACCCGTTAAAAAGTTTCCATACAAAAATTCACATCCCATTTCACTCCTTTATGAGAGTTATTTTGAAAAATCCTGAAACACGTGTGCATTTATTTTGCATTGTAAGTACCCAAACCAAGTTTCTAAGAAATCACACAACCCGTTTAAAAGTTCTCATACAAACATTGACACCCCATTTTATCTCTTTATTAGAGTTATTTCGAAAAACTCCTGAAAAAAACAAGTGTCCATTTATTTTGCTTTTTAATTATTCATATCAAGTTTCAACCTAATCGCAGCACGCGTTAACGTAAAGTGTCATACATTCGTTTTCACCCTCTTCACCCTCATAGGGGTTGCATTTCAAAAAATCCCTCCTAAAAGGGTGATTTTGTTATAAAATAAAGCTACCTTCTAAAATTCAGCTCGGCAATAATGAATCAGTCAGTCAGTCAGTCAGGTTAAGCTCTTTTATATCTTCTTTTATTTTGTGCAATGGGCCATGGTCCGGCTAAGACGTAGAAAGTTGTGGGTTAGATTCCCGCTGCGGGAAAAATGTTAGTATGATCTGCTAGTATTTGTCTCAGGTCTGGGTACAATTTGCAAAACAAAAGTATATATGCAGTATATCAGTCATGTCACCCATAACACAAGCTCTGCTTACATTGGGGCCAGATGATGCTGTGTAAATTTCCGGCATTATTTTATTATTTATATAACAATTCGTATTTTCAGTATTTAATGAAAATGCTTACAAAAACTTGTCGACAAATAATAAAATTATTTAATATATATCAAGAAGGCAATGAGAAATATTCTAAATAAACAGAAAAAGTCAAATTTCTCTAAAACATATTATCTCTATAATTAAAATTAATAATATTAATAAATCTTTTTAATTAAAGTTTGTTATTAAATTCCCATTAAACTAAAAGACTGGAGCGATTTTGATGATTTTTTTTGTGTTGAACACACACAAAAAAATACATCAAAATCGGTCCAGTGGATTCGAGAATGGTTTAGATTTCCGTTTTTATTTAAACGCGCGGACGAACTCACTAACGGAGCAGCTAGTGTTCTTATAAATGAGATTATTTTAAACTTTATCTTTTATACCTTACGAATATATTGCAATCTTTGAATCTTATCAAATTTTGCCATAGTACGCCTTACTTCCTTTTTTAAGAATCTTATAAAATAAACTCTATCTTCCCAATATAAGGACTATAATAGAAAGCAATTTAGCCAGCGGCATCGTTACACAAGAATGTTCGAAACGATAGCAGATGTCGGCGCGACGAAATGCAATAATTGAGGGAAAAACTTACTGATATATAGTGCAATTATATTCAGAATATAACCGATATATTCTGGGAGGCAAAAAGGCTTTGAGAATTGACAGCCTTTTGCCCCGTTTTTATTGAAGTTGATTTTGGTTCACAAGGCTCACCCGGTCAGGGTAAAACTTGCCGATTCGCAACCAAAAACAATTCACTGATTTACAACAGTTCGCGATAACAAAAATGAGGTATCTACCAATAGGTAAAAAATAAAACACTTAAAAGCGTGCATAGTAAAGTACGCTTGTAATTTTTTTTTTAATAATGCCAAATATTTCACACAGCGTCATCTGGCCACAAAGTAAGCAGAGCTTGTTTTATGTTTTATAATATATTACTTTCATACTATTTTTTTTTTTCAACAAACATTGAAAATATATACATTGTTACATACATTATAAACATTGAAACACCCAGACTCGAAACAAATACTTGCAGATCATACAAACATTTATCCCGCGGCGGCAATCGAACCCGCAACCTTCTACGTCACAGCCAGACCTTGGTGCACTACGCCACAGAGGTCGTCAATAATAAATAATGAGATAATATTGGTGGACAATTCACACAACACCATCTAGCCCAAAACTAAGCATAGATTGTATTATGATGACCATGACTGATACGAGTGGAATATACTTATACACAATATATATTTTTAAGTACATACTTATGATACTTTATAACACCTAGACACAGAACAAACACCTGTTCATCACACAAATGTTTATCCTGGGAGTGAATCGAACCTTCAACCTACAGCGCAGAAGACAGAGCTGCAATTCAATTCAATTCAATTAAATTCAATAAACCTTTATTCAATAAAATCACAAGGACTACTTTGAATCGTCATCTTATACGCTAGTGAATCTATACTCCAGCCATATTCGAGCCATAATGTTTAATAACAAAGCGTTGCTAGGCAACCATGTGACGGCACGGGTAAGAAACATTTTTTATCATTGCTCATTTTTGTAAATGCTAGCTAAGGTGTATGATAGATAGTAGGTAATACGCATGTGGTTCAAATTTACTTGACTTTTTCCCGTTTTTTGTTAAGATTTTTTATATAAACCATTATTTTCGGATTTAGTTTGTTTATAATTGCATAAGATATTAAAATGTAAAAATAAGCGCGCGAAATTAAGGTTTGTGAATAGCGGCGTTTAAGCACACTACATTTAAGCGATGTTGTAATAAAATATTTGTAACTGAATTCAAAACAAAAAAAAACATGCATATTCCCTATTGATAATGATTATGAGTAAATAATTGAGTTTTTAACCAATAAAACTGTACGTAATAAAAAAACGGTAGCTGATTCATTTACATTTTAAATTACTATATTTTTATTTCATTTTTTACTTCGCACTCATGTGATCATGTGAGCACCTCACAATGACATAACACAAAAATGTTCACGATTTCTTCCAAAGAAGCAAGAAAGCATTAGGTAGTGCCCTATTATCAACCATCACAGTCAATCCTAAATAAAAGAGAAAAATACTTCCACTTACATGTGATTTGAAATGTTTAATCAATTTTTATCTTTTACATGACTTTACAAATCGTATAATGAATAGTTTGATCGATTTTTAGGGTAAAACGATTGAAAGAGTGAAATTGTGAAATATTCTGAAGTGAAAACCCTAAAAATCTGCTGTTGTGGTTTGTTTACAAATATTATGGCTAGAATATGGCTGGAGTATAGGTGCCGGTTCCTCCTTACCCCAGTTCAAGAAGAATCCGGCAAGAAACTCGTCTGGTCGTAACACATTTTTGTATGATCTTTGACAACTTTGTTACGGATGCCGAGTCGAGTTAGGGTAGATTCATCCCAAGCTTTTTTGTCATATAAATAATCAGATAGTTTATTTACGCTTTTAAATTTGCCAATCGACAAATCTAACACGTCGCTTGGGATTTTGTTATAGAAACGTACACAATAATACAAGTATTGTTTAGTTAAGGGCTAAACGACGCTGAGTGATACCGATACAAATTTTATAGGATTCTCCCACTAAAACAAAGCACAGCATTTGGTTACTTTCGATCATGTCACTGGTTATTTTTAGCCAGTGTGGTGAAAGGTTTAATTAGCGTTTCAGAGGCTCCTTTCGTGCACTTCACCCATGCCTTCAACCTTTTCAGGTTCTACGAAATGACTTGTCTCCTCACCATGTTTCTCTTCACTGTTTGAGAGTACTGGTACAGCGCACATACGAGTACATATTTCAAACAGAAAAATCCATTGAAGCACGACTGCATTCAAACCCACAGGATCGGAAAGCCACTACCACTAGACTACCGATATTCTCCGTTGATCTGTCTATACCTACAACTAAATATCAACTACCTATATTGACAGTCTTGAAAGATTTTATACACGTGTCTCCTAAATTATAAATTTACTAGTAAAATGGTGGTAAAATAAATGGTAGTATGTAAAAAGGGTTGTCTGTAAAGTCGGTTTACGGACGATTATTTTACGTGATAACGTCATAACAAAACACTAATGAAAAATGGCATAATTTTAACCTTTTATGATGCGTCACAAGCCGAATGCTTAGGCCGATCGTGCCTCTCTATCGCTTGTTCCGCGCTCTCGCTTGCACGCTCGGCTCAGGCGGAAATTGACAATTTTTCGTGCGTGCAGCCGGTGTTTATCGATTTATAAGACGTTATCACGTCAAATATATTTAGTAGTAATAGGTACGGATGTTTGTCAAGCAAAAGTAAAGACCCTCATAGGGTCTTTCAATCAATCTGACCCTAACTAGATAACAGATATTATCCAATTTGTAACCTGAGGTCAGGGAATTAGTCAGAGAGTCAAGTAACATTTGTATGCCTACTGCATGAAACACTCATTACACGATTTTTTATGTTTTAAGATCATCAAAATGCAAATAGCGAAATGGCCCAGCTTTGGTTTCTTAGAGACTTCAACCGTCATAAGAATGCTCGAAAAAAACTCAACAAAAGGAGACAATTAAGACATACTTTCATACGACGACCTCTGTGGCGCAGTTGGCTAAGACCCGGCTGAGACGCAGAAAGTTGCGGATTCAATTCCCGCCGCGGGACAAATGTTTGTACGATCTGCAAGTATTTGTCTCGGGTCTGGGTGTTTCTATGTATAATATGTATGTAATTACAATAAAAAAGTATATAAGTAGTATATCAGTCATGTGGTACCCATAACACAAGCTCTGCTTACTTTGGGGCCAGATGATGTTGTGTGAAATGTCCGGGATTATTTATTTATTTATTTAATTTATACTTATACGGTGGGTCACTTAACCAAATAATACTATTTGGTTAAGTGATCGACTATGATATAAATCTAAATGGACAACCATGACCCCTATATTAAAAACACTTGGAAAATCGTTATCTATAACCAAATCTATATTTTTGGCTCCTAAATATACATGAAAAATCGTTATCTATTCCCACTATCCCAGTGATGCTTTGTAGAAGTTTAATGGCTCTTCATAGATAAGTTACTTAAAAAGGATTGAAAAATAATTACGTTTTAAAAACTGAAAAGAATACCGACTTTATTAAATTCAATTTGAATAAAAATAAAACAGCTTTAAGAAAATTATTTTTTGAAGTCGGTATAAAAAGTTTTTATTTACAATTTTTAGTACTTTATCATTCTTTTAAATTCGTAAACACCACTGAAAAGTCATAGGAAAGGAAAATATCGAAATTTCGTTTAGTTGGATGACATATTTTTTCCAGGTATTTTGATTTAAAAACCTAACTACTGAGCTGATTTTGATGAAATTTTTATAAGACCAATCGGGAAGTTTCATCATCATTATAAGCCCGTGTCAGTCCACTGCTGGACATAGGCCTCTCCCATGGCACCCCACTGACCTCGCCCACCTAGCTAAAAATAAATAAAACGGGTAGCTAGGTGGGGCGAAAAAAAATACAACCAAATTGAAATCTTCCTCCTTTTTTGAAGTCAGGTAAATAAGGCTTTCGAGTTTCTTGACAGTTCTCCTCAGACTTTGGTAAGGAGAAGTTCGCACGCAAATTCACGTAGCAGTAAAACGATTCAAAGTGATCCATGTGATTGTATACAATTTTGACCCTATTTGCCTTCGATTATAATTACAAAACTTCATTACATAAATATCGGCCATCTTGGTTATCACTTCATACAAGATCAGTAAGACCGCAATTTTCTACAAACTTTCCAGACGTTTCACGGTTTACGAAGGCCGCATTGCAAAAAAATTACATATTGATTGCTTCACGTTATCTCTTCGTAATTCTATTCCTAATACGTGTGCCTAAACTGATAAAATTCTTCGTTGTAGGTAGAGGGTTCGATTCTCTCCCAGAACAAACATTTGTGTGGTAAACATCGATGTTGTCTGGACTTTGAAAACTTTAGTTTCTGTTTTACAATCAATTGACTATATCCGACAACCAATAACTCACTGAAAAGTGGTCTTTCATAATTCGAATTACATATCAAGTCTCCAAGAGCTCCATTAATTTGACGTAAGGATAAACTAAGTATGACCATGTTCGTTGTACCATCATCACTGACCTACGTTCATCTGTTGAAGATGATTTAGGTGGCGTCAGTCAAGTTATAGAGCAGTTATTTGTAATTAAAACTTTAGTTTATGGATCCACTCCAGCAAGTTGAGGTGGGTGAAGTTTCCTCTCCACTGACGCCACTCTGCATGGGATTCTGTTTGACAGCACTAACCTCTCGACCTTGCCGACAGGACCTACAGGAAAGACGAAAAATTACATTCGGTGTCGGTTCGGTTGCAGGTGCATAACGGCTGGCACCGAGCCGGGTTTGTTTCAAGTTTTCCTTCTCTGTTGCTAACTCTTCTGTTAGTCAGCAGAGGGACTAAACCCCAATGATTTGAAGTCTATCGCATTCGTCGCAGTTCCACGTAGAAATCTTCACTCGAAGTGTTATATAGTTCAACGAAAAATACCAACCCCTCTTTACTGTCAGATGCCGGTGCTGAGCCATTTTTTAAGATCCTCAACAATGTATGTTCGTTGTATAGCCGTCATAAAGCGGTAGATGATTTACCAAGGCTCAAAATCGTAAAACACAAGTATCAACTTTCATCACGACATGTCACCGTCATGCTGTTCCCGAGGTTTGGACCGTAAAGAGCTTGATTAATTGCTTTAAGAAGAGTCACCTAGCAACCGACCCCTTTCCATTGGGCACATCGTTGTTAAATACTGTGTTGAGTAAACGTTTCTGGTTTCGCATGGCATAAAAGTTTTGAAAGAAATTAAATAAACATTACAGTAAAAACTAAAAAGAAAACCAACTTCATTTAATTTAATGAAATTTGAACCCATAAAAATAAAACCGAATTGGAAACCTTCTCTTTTTATTTAAGTCTGTTAAAAAAGTTTTTATTTGACGCTTTTAAGTATCTTATCATTTTTCGAAAGAAATAAACACCACTGGAAAGTCACAGGTAAGCAAAATATCGAAATTTAATTTACTTGTATGCCATATTTTTATTTATTAATTACTATGGGACCAATCGGAAAGTATATCCTATCGCGTGAAAAAATATTTTTTTAAATCGGTTCATAAATGAGGGGAGTTCTGAGGTGACAAAAAAAACATCCGAATTGAGAACGTCCTCATTTTTGAAGTTTGTTAAAAAATAAAGAATCCAAAGAAATAGAAATACACATAATTAATTTGCAAGAAATATGATAGGTAACAGATATTGAGTCATACAGTAACTTCACATATTTCACCAAAGAACATTGGCATGCAAATTATAATGTTTGAAAAAAAAAAAAAAAATACTATCTGTATAGTTACAGTATTCTATTTTACCATTAATCAATTATATCCATTAGTTTCCAAGAAATTCGTCAACAGAAAAAAAAGTTCTGTCAAAGCAAAGTAGACCAAGGTATAAATGTAAAAAAAAATATGAATTAACATGAATGAAAAGATGAAGGAAACTTTTTCAATATTTTATAAAACCATTACGCTTTTAGATACTAAGTATTAAGTAAATTTACATAATACAACTTAGGTTTGTACTTAGGTTTTAATCCCTCAGCAACTTCTGGGCATAAACTCGGGGGCAGAAAATTTATTGCCTAGTTTATAGCTTTCCGATAAGTTGGAATTAAGTGTGCCCAAACACTTTCCGATTGTACCTATTTTAAGTACGATTGTAATGTAGAGTTTAACACAATTAAGAGAAAACGTACAACATTAGACTAGAAACTAAAATATCAACACCAAGGTTAAATTCACAAAGGCAGAATTCTGGCCGAAGAATGTGTTGTTCCGGCGTTTTCGCGGACAACTACCGATAACAGCATATATCGCGTGTCACACGACGCCGACTCTACGTGCTAGTAATTAGTATTATAATATTACTTATGTATGTTAGACTTTAAGTATATATTTGATATGGGCCGTAGTTTGTAAGTATTTAACATCATGTACTAAACTAGTGTTGCCTGAAATATACGATATTATTATTATTATTATTAAATACGCCGAAAGCAACTTGCAAAGAGAGCGGGTGTTTTTTTAGATTTTTTAAATAATTTGTCATCTCCAGTCGGTCTGTTTCATTCAAGGCTGAGTATACAAGAAGCCTTGAATGATTTTGATTATCTGACTACCCAAGAATATCTCATATATGGTATGAAATTGTTACAGGTGCTACAAAACACACAATACTGTCGAGAACCTCTAAAGAGGTACCTCTGAGCTGCACTGTACTGTATTGAAATTCCCAATCGTATAGCAAAGGCATAATTTCCTCGGCCACTTGGATTTATGCGGGTCCAATGACGTAAAGTGCTTAGAACCTCAATAACAAATCACTTTGATTTAGTACCGTAACATACTGTACAGATTTAGAAACGATTTCACCAAAGTTTCGAGTTTCAAAAGTCCTACACATGCAGGACCATGCCATTGAAAAGCAGATCGGATTATGTATGACAAGTAATCTGGCTAAATCTAAGTCGATTTGTGCTTTATAGAAACAGATATACATTTTATGTTACTTTTATAAAAATAAATAAATACAAACATAAATAAATAAATAAATACATACATAAATAAATAAATAAATAAATACATACATAAACAAATAAATAAATAATTTAATAAATAAATATTTAAATCAATAAATAAATAAATCAATCAATCAATCAATCAATTAATAAATAAAATAAAAAAACTGTTGTCTGGATGAAATCAAAAAAAAAACTATCAAATTTCATCAAGCTTCAGCTCTTTAGCCGTTTAGCTGTCAAAGATAACAAACAACGAAAAACCAGACAAAGAGACACATTCGAATTTATATTAACCCTTACTGATCTCTGTATAGTGGTTGTAACATACAGCAGAGCAACTTTCCTTATGCTCTAAGATATGTATTTTTTTAGCTGTTGAATTATATATATGTATATATACTAACTGTCCCGTTTTCTTAAATAAAAAACAATTACCACTTGAACACACAAAAGAATTCATAAAAATTGGTCCAACCTTTTAGGAGGAGTTTAATTACAAACACACGCATAGAAGATTTATGTATTTAAAGATAAACGTTTTTACAGAAATTTATTACAGATCACTGAGCCCCTGTACGGTGCAAACCTATAGGCTCAAAAAAGAATGAAGGTAGATGTATCCATAGCATTGGGTACCACATACAGCCGCCTTGCAGCTAGCCTGTTATCAGAAAAAGTCAAGCTATCACTCGTATATAATATGTCGGTGACTATTTCCGACAAGCTGTAGCATGATTCGTTAGCGTAGCGGTTTTAAAGCCGCAGTACATTATCTTCGTACATTTTTGGATCAAAATTGCAGAGAAGTAATTTCAAAGGAGAATATTAAAAACGCCTTTAATTCTTGCCTTGCCTCAAGAAATTTACTGGAATTTACCCATTTCTTTGGCAGTGTTATGCTTTTAAGTTTATCTATAGTAACAACGTTATTTCGTCACAGAGGTGACGCTGTTGTTTGTCACAGAGGTGACCCCCTTGGTCCAGCCATTTTCAGCCTCATTGTCCACTAGATTGTTCAACGTCTCCAACCTAAACACAATGTTTGATACTCAGATGACGGTGGAGATGTGGACACTGTTTTTGGTAATCTAAAGCTAATAAGCTAATGATGAATTTCGGCAATTTTTTTCAAAATTTGGAATTAGTAATTTGGAAAAAAGGGGAGCTTTGGATAAAAATCCAATTATTCAAAAATTCAATAGTTCTACCTCATATATGACAGTAGATTTCGCCTCTTCGGTTCACCTATGCTTGACGACACTTTGCCGGCCTTCACAGATGAGACAATTTGGCAAAACTTCGGAAAGATTATTAGCTAATATTAATAGCTTTTACAATTATCAAGTTTTGTCTATTTGTACCAAAATTTTAATACGCTTTAAGATGTCCAAATACATGTAAATCAGTTAAGACAACTCAACATATCAAGATCACTGACAAAGATTTTCGGGAAAAACAAGGAATATATTGTGGTGCGAACATGGAATTTTATATGTGGGGCAAAACTCAGCGGGGCGAATATGGAACAAATCATGAGACAATCTAGCAAAACATCGGATAGATTACTAGCTAAAATTAATAGTTCTTAAAATTATCAAGTTTTGTCTATTTATCCCAAAATTTTAATAGGCTTTAAGTTGTCAAAATACACGTGAATCAGTTGAGATAGCTTATCTGATCCAGATCACTGCCAAAGGAGCACATATGATCCTATAATCTGAAACAGTTGAGATAGCTCAACAGATCTAGATACTGCCAAAGGAGCATATATGATCATATAATGACAACCTATGTAGCGCAGTGGGCTAAGGTCCGGCTAAAACGCAGGAGGTTGCGGGTTCGATTCCCGCCGCGGGACAAAAGTGTGTATGATCTGCAAGTATTTGTCTTGGGTCTGGGTGTTTCTATGTATAATATGTATGTATTTACAAAAAAATGTATATATTATGTAGTACGAGTTTATCAGTCATGTAGTACTAATAACATAAGCTCTGCTTACTTTGGGGCCAGATGATGCTGTGTGAAATGTCCGGGAATATTTATTATTATTTATTTATAATAATATGAATGGATTAGTAAGACACTCGTAGTATTCAGGAAACTGTGAATAAATCCATGTACATCTTCAGAGGTGACTGTGCCCAAAGCGAAACATCTTCAGATAACCCAGTTTGTTGTGCTAATAGCTCCTACTACGAAACTAGGATAAAGTGAAACAACTAAGTTTCGTTTGTTTTGTTTAACATGTTTTTCCTTATATTGATATTGAGTAAACAATGTTCAGAATGTCCGTGAAGTCAATATTGGCCTCAGCGGAAGACCAGCGCTGCAGCATGGCAACATGCAGTAGCATTATGCTGAGTTGTGGGCCATTTCACCACCACTCAACCCTCACTTATTTGTTAATGCTCTTTGTTTTAGTATTAATCACTGTCACAGTTTTTATAGTATTGTTTGTATTTAGATTTTATAGTGGTGGCTGAATAAATGATTTTTCTATCTTTCTTTCTTCTTTCAAGGTTCTTCAAAAACAAAATAAATAGGTGAATACACTAATATATTGTTACAGTACCATAATTAAAGATATATGGTCAGTACCCTGCATTGTTAAAAAATATTAGAGTTCATTAAATTTAACTTAATCAGTATATCTATATGAATTAATAAATATAAACATAACGCCGGACATTTTATACAACATCATCTGATCCCAAAGTAAGCAGTGCTTGTGTTATGGTTGCATGACTGATATACTACTTTCAAACTTTTTGAAACATAGAAACACCCAGACCCGAGGCAAATCTTGCAGATTATACAAACATTTGTCCTATGGCGGAAATCGAACCTGCATCCTTTTGCATCTCAGGCGGGTGTTCGCCTACTGCGCCGAAGAGGTCGTCGAATAAATTATTATTATAAATAGTTTGTACATTATTTTGCAATTAATAAGTTCAGCGTGGGTAGAAAAGTAGGGTTCGTTTTCTCCAGATTATTTATTTATTATTTCTAAAGGTTGTAACTGTGATTTTGAATTGCTTTTTATAGTTTCACTGGTAGATTATAAATGGTAGTTTTGGAGTTTCTTATCTACTTGTCTTGTCTATTCAACCCTATTTTGTAGAAGGGTTGAATATTTTTTTATTTTAGTAACCCATGATGTAGCATAGGTATATTTTATTGAACAGTTTCTCAATACAAATATTCGTTTGATAAATAAATAAATAAATAAACAAATATTGGAAAACATTGCACACAACACTAAGCATAACTTGTGATATGGTGTCCAGATTACTGATAAAATACATACTTCTAATATTTTTAACAACCAGACACAGAACACACACCTATGTTTATCATACAAAGGTTTATCCTGGGAAGGAATCGAACCCTCAACCTACAGCGTAGAAGGCAGAGCTACTGCCAACTGAGCTGACAGGCCAGTCAAATATGAAACTTTGATGCTTTCTTTTTTGATAGAGTCCAGTGCCTTCCCCTACCTATGCCTATAATAAACAGAGAAATGAAAAAATATAAATCAATAGTATCTCGAAAATCATGACAATATGTAGATGAATTGTTATAGCTGAGCCATAAAATGACAACCTGTAGTAAACCTAGCACGGTACAATGGGGTCAATGGGGCCCTTTGATCCAAGTTCTTACCTGTACTTGAGCTGGTCTTTCGCAGACTAGACACTTCGGTGTTATCAGGTTTGTGTCACTTTCCATCGGCGTTCACTGCGAATTTTAAATGTAAATTTAAATGGAATTTAATTTAGTTTATAATATTCAATTTTATATTTATTGCAATGGTTTTGAATTCTGTACACACATTCCTAAGTCCAGCAGTGCATAAATGCACTGACAATGAAAAGTCATATACCTTGTATAAAACATTTATTTAAAAATTCTAATAGTGTAGGTTAAAACTAAAAAATAAATAATTGCAAAATTTTGCAAAACTTTTACAAAAAATTAGCTCTTACATTTTTTGGTCATATTAAATGAGGAAATTTATTAACTGAGTGAACCTTTTATAATTTGTACTATTATTAATTCTGTGACCATGCGCCCTCACCCCAGCCTATAGGCTGTAGGCTTGTTTACCTCGCAAGCCTCTCGAGATTGCTATGTTCACTGTTCATGTGTAACGTTCTAAGATATGGGCCAGCTTGAATTAAGCAGGCATATAAAAATCGACGTGCATTATGGCGTAAAATTGGGAAAATAGCGACACACGAAAGGGACGTGAAAGTTGATATCATTGATCAAAGCTGGAATTCTCCGTATTTATGTCTGAAATTAACATCAAAAATCGTAAAAACTTAATGAAAATAATGCGATTCCAGCAACCCATTGGGGAGATATGAGTCTGAATGGTTTAACACTAAATAAAAGTAATCAACTTCACGGTTATTGACGAAGGGATTTATTTTAATAAGTAGGAAGTAAGTCATCACATTGACTAATGGCAACAGATGTTAGACGAAAATTATTTATGCTTCCTCTATAGTGAAATCATAAAAATAAAACAGCTTAGCCTATGAATCTCAGTAATCCTTGGAATGAATAAAAATTCATAACTTTATAATTTATTAATCACGAGTGCTAGTCATAAACGTGACTAAATAAAACCCATAAAAATCCAACAGCGTCGAATAAAAAGGTTTCAAAAATGTTTTTGTAAAAATATTTTGTGAATATCTTGAATGTTCAATGCCCGATAAAAAGGGGTGTATGTATTTGTGGGTCCGGTCCGATTTGAATCATAATAGTGTTTGAAATTTATTTGCTCGTAAAACGAGAGAGTGTTACCGGGTTGGCCTGCGACAAAGGTGATTTTATCGGCCCGGTGAGCGATCGTAAATTTTACTTCGGCTGTCAAAACATAGTGTGTATCGAGCCTTACGAGACTATGAAAAAGAGTGTTCAGGTACTCCTCCAGGCGTAGGTAATATAAAAATGCTATCAAAATGTCATGTGGCTTTGAATAAAGTAACTCTACAATATTTATTTTTGAATGTACTTACCTACGTATTTTATAAATTGACTTGAATCCTGATCCGTAAGTATTAAAGGATAAGCGATGTCGAATGAAATATATTTCAGGGTTTAACGCTAACGAACTTTATTCAAATCGTTGATATGTGACATGATTATGTAATTTCTTAATGAACTTAATGAATGAAATATATTGTCAGAAGTATTAAAGAATTATAAACAATATTTCAAGGAAAAGAAAGAACCTGGTTTTATAAAAATATGAGCTGAACCTGTCTAAAAATGAGTCTTTAAACAATGATTTATCTTAAACGTTTAAGAAAGATTTAGAGATCATCGCATAAATGTTCATCATAGACAACTTCTCATTAGTAACAGGATGCAGAGAATTTATGGCACATAAAATTAATGTCGATACCAATCAAATTAAAAACGAATTCGCTACTTAAGTTGGAGACAGTAAAATCAATTTTTGCGCATATAGACATTTATGATTATTTTATGATCACTTAAAAAGTAGTAACATAATGTTTAGTAAATGTCGTTTTATGACTGAACAGAATAGTTTATTAGTAAATTGTTTTTGACAAATAGTAAAATGATGAACGATGCACATCTTTATACAATTTTGTATTGAAATTCAAAGACTAGGATTTTAATATCAAAGCTTTTCGAACAAAAAATCTTTGATGTGTATATCTGTAGATCTGTTGCAAGAATACGACAGTACTGGTTTTGTTTTATCTTCTTTTTTCTCTGAAACGATGCTTAAAAATTAATTAATAATAACTCTGCCTTAGAAATTCTTCACTTAACTATTCTTGCAACAAGAACGAATTCCCCCTTAAAACAAGGTATCATATTAATATTTTAAGAATTCGAAAACGCTACACAATAAGCAATTTGAGTCCGCGTAAAAGGGACCGTTGTTTTCCTAATTTAGTACAATCATTATGCATATTGTATGCCTCCGTTGCTTTTGTTTCTATATAAATACTGCTCGCTTTTCTGAGGCTTTCCCTTTTCCTACTCTTAGGGTTCCGTCCGTAGTATATTAAGTAAAAATCGTACTGTAATTCAGCTACAGCAAATCATGCAAAGAATCGGCAGGTTGCCAAATTGAAAACCTTGTCAATAACCAACTTCTTCCAAGAAAAGGTAGGTTAATCAACTTAAATAAGCACACAGTGAAGTAGAAAATATTGGCAAGCTCAAATTGAATTTGTTATTCCATCACAAAATAAGATAGCCAAGACACAGAAACCTATCAGATACCTGTACGGAATCCTTACGATTTGCGTCTTATTCTCACTACTGTATTTATTTAATGAGGTTATATATTTCCGAGAATGTTCTTATGATGAAGGTGTTGATACCTATCACGCACTTTTTTCTATTTAACCATGGGGTTCAACGTGACCTTATTTACCTAATACGTTACAGTTATCTGACAGGGAGAAATGTTTGACGTCTTCTATGACGTAGCAGGCGACTGACTGAATTGCGAGAGGTTTGGTTCCATGACATGACAAATGCATCTGCAAAACCTTCGACACCTTCTCAAAGTTTCTGATGTCCGCGATACAAGGAATCTAGAGTTGGGTCTAAAGTAAATTGTCTTTTATGTAAAAAAACAGTAAACATAAAATATGCTCCGACTCCATATTTTTTTTTGTTTTGATTGTACAAAGCCTGCAAACTGGCATCCCTCACAATATTGTCCTGGTAATATCACAGCATGGGTATCTTCTCCAGTAGACTAGGACATGCTTAAAGCTTAAAACAAAATATCGGACAAAACAGCATAAGATCTGCTGTCACGCGGTTCATTGAATAAATTCGCATCCACACCATTATATTACATATAATGCACGGGCCTTCGTAACTTCTACTAGATTTTCTTCTTGTCGTTTTCGGCTTAAGGCTCCTAGACCCTTGTCTCAATATGTTTCAAGTTTATGTCGTTAGCTTCTGAGCTCGGACCATGCCCTAAAACGCATTGAATATTACAACAGCGATTCAGATGAGACAAAATAGTCATGAGCAGACTAATTCCAATCCTGAAAAACATTTCGAAACTGAAAACCACACTGCCTCGCAAGTGAATTCATTCATTACAGGTTCAGTTCCCGCCGCGGGACCAATGTTTCTATGATCTACAAGTATTTGTCTCGGGTCGGGGTTTTTCTATGTATAATATATATATGTAGTATATCAGTCATGTGGTACTCATAATACATACTCTGCTTACATTGGGGCCAGATGATGTTGTGTGAAGTATCCGGCATTATTTATTTATTTAATGTTTTCACGTGGGACCGCGATCTCTCGCGTTACGTAGTTTTGTGTATATGTAAATGCCCAATCTCATCTACTGCTTGTACAATACTGTGATTGTCTTGGCAATGCGCAAGATGCTCGCGCCATACTCGCCGAAATAAAATTAGCCTCGGGGTAATAAATTCAAATCACAGCCCACCGTAATTCCAACCTCCTTTTTCACAAGATATTCGCGTTGGAATCCTTAATTTGGTTTCGTTTTGCTATTGTGGTTACGACGTTGTTATTTCTCGCTTTGTACGCCTTTTTCCGTACTCCTTAAATTGTTCAGATAAAAAATACTGTTATTTAAAAGTTTTGGAATATTTTTGTTTCGAGTTCCGGATAATAGGTACCTACATGTAGTGTTGATTCACAATACGGAACCGTCTAATTTCCGCAATCGTAGTTGCGATTTTTGTCAAGTATTCTACACAATATACTGTAGTTAGCTTAATACAGTTACAGGCACTATTACATAGAACCTTTTCAATCGTCAAAGGCTGTTTTTATACCGGAAAATATCTGTTTATCCGGCTCAAGACTTCTTTGACACCGGCTTAGCTGGCCCAAGTTTCTTTAACCCTTATTTTCATGATATTCTTAATCTCTTGGCAGCCAAATCGAATTTTGACATGTCGATGATCCCGTTTTCAACTGTATCTTTGTTTATTTGTTTTAACTTTTACGGCCTTATAGAAGCATCTCAACTTGAACAATGCCTAAACTCTTTTATGATTCGCCTTGTCACTTTTTGACACTATAAAAACAATACGAATGGCTCTACTTTATAAGCGACATTTATACTTAAGGCCGGTAATGTAGTATTTAATAAGTACAAGGCGTATATTTTCTGATAGCTTTTAATACAGTGCTGTCAGAAAATCTACTCGTAAACTGAGTTTTAAATTTCTGAGTATTGAATCTGATAGCTACATTCACTCCTTATGGCTACTTAAGTCACTCCTTAGTATTGATGTATCAAAGAAAATTAACAAGAAAGTACGTCTATTAGTTTGTTAAAAACTATGTTATTTATTTACTATAATAAAAATATATATGAAACAGTTGAGCTAAGGTACGTTAAGAACGGTCTTTAAATAGCTCAATTGATCAAGATCACTGTCAGAGGGTAGCGTTCCTAAGACACTTGCGGCATTGCCACGTTGAATGGCAATGCTAATACGCTGGTAGGAGTCAGCTCTTGGGTCACGCAATGTTCCGACCAGAGACGCCGTGAAATAATTGTAATATTAGTTGATATAATAAGAGATATAAACAGTTGGTGATGTCAACTGTTATATTATGTAAAATACCCAAATAATAAACAAGATGGAACCTAATTTCAGGCAAGAAAGATACAATCAATATTATGAAACTACCGCCTTCCGCTGAGTATCGTGAGATGAATTTATCAACGTTCGAGTACTTGACGTATAACTTCAGAACTACATTAACGACAGCGTGCTTTCGTTGAAATCGGTGACCGTTTGATGACGCCTGTCTAAAGCGGTAAATAAAACATAAATATCGTGAATCGTCATAAATTGTGAAAGGTCCTAATCTTTAAACTTGACTACCTATCGTAGATGCAATCGTAGGATCGTAGGTGATATCTCATTATGGGTCTGTATCTCAAAAGGAAAAAACCCTGACAACGCAGTGATTGTCCATAGGTCTGTCTGTCTTTATATAAGCCTTTTGGAGACAAGACCCTGGGCCCGTGGAAAACAGGAGCCCTCCGCGTCTGGTAGATACATTGCGTGACTCAAGAGCTGGTTTCTATCTAGCTCAGCGTATTGCCATTCAACGTGGCAACGCCGCCAGTGTCTTGGGAACGTTGCCCTCTGGCAGTGATCTGGATCCGTTGAGCTATCTATAGATCGTTTTAAACGAGAGAGCTCAACTGTTTCAAATGTTTTTTATATTATTCTGTACATATATATGTAATTAGTTGTGTGTCAAAACCCTTATTCTTAGGGACGCGTGGTATCTGAGTATCAAATATATCATCTTAGGTCTGCGGTCTCTTAAGCTGTACAAAAAACTAACTAATTAAGGAATCAAAAAAAAAAGTCATGTCTATTCGACATATACCTTATCCAAGAATCATGAAATTCAACAAGAACCATGGTCTTAGAGAATAGTAAAAAATACCGAATATCGCTAATTTTGTTCAATTAACACATAAAAACATACAAACAATAACAAACAAACAAAACATTTTTTCAATTATAAAATTAAATTTGTTCAGCAAGCCGAATGGTCTAGTTATAGTTAGCAATGGAACGGTAACCTCTAAGTTACGACTTTCACACCTGATCGATTTATTCTCATGCTCTCGATTCTCAAATATGAAGGTGCTTGCCAGAATAATACCAAAACAGAGAAAGCAACTAGAGTCAGTGAGACAACGAACAAAGTACATTATAACATGAACATGGGATGGGTTTGCACAGCACACAGCTTAGGCGTGCGTTGGGTAGGGCTCGGTGTATTTGCCTGGGTCTGTTTGACTAGGCTAGTCCTACAGTTTTACTGTTTGCAAAAAGCATAGTGATACCTACCGCTACTTACACAGGTTCACTAATAAGTTACCAGCAGGATATTGAAGGGGCTTAGCCGATATTGAAACTACTCATTATCACGACAAAAGGAATGAAGACTTTTGAACCAGAAATGTTATGGTTGATTATAATGTAAAATAATAAAATTAACTTTAAATGCATCGCCTTCCTATTTCAATTCCTGCAAATATCTGAAGAAGTTAATTAAGAGTATGAGAGGTTTAAGTGTTTTTGATGACAGAGTAAAATTGATAATAACTGATTGTTAAAGAAAAATAGGTTGATTTTATTCATACTTACATTATTACTAGATAGATATACTTACTTATATTGCGTACTATGTATTGTACACGAGGGATGGTCAACACGTGACAAGCATGATAAATGAGGAGTTCGGGATCATGCCTCTGGGGACTCCCTTTAGCTGAGAAGGAAGAAACCTAACAACCCTTAACAATCCACAACCAATATTCAACCACAAGTCGTAAGAAATAAGATACAAATTCAGAACGCGCAACTCAAACTTACAGATCCATAAAAATTCTGAAGCTACTGCGAATTAGTGTTGCAAAAAGTAACTAAAGCGTCTTTTTTGGGAGGTGAAATGATGCTTTTCGGTGAAGATATAAAGTTCAAAGTCGAGTGGGATTGGAATAAGTATTTGAACGTGGAAGATCAGGGAGCAAAATGTGGCATCCAAGACAGAGCCAAGTCAGGCGTGCAGTGAGCTCGGAATATTTTAATATACCTAGGTACCTATTCGAAGTAACTGCGGGGTTGGTGATGAATCACTTAAATATTGTTTAGTCTATGGGTCTATCTACGAGTAGCAACGAAATTTAAAACTGTTTAAATCTGTTGCTATATTTATTCATTGATATTAGAAAGCAAGGACAAAACATAGTTAAACGCCACGCTAGCTTATTGTGTGATTATTCGATAGAGGGTATGTAGATAAACGTTTAACAAAAACATTTTTTATATATAATAATAGATTCAGGCGTGACTTTGCGAAAATCTATTTCAAAATATTAAACATATGGACAAATATTTAGTTCTATTCCACCAATTTAATTCAAATTGAATTTCATTTTTAGATTGAGGATTGTGTGCGCTTTTTACTAACGCTTTGCATGCCATTTCAATTGCGGGCGGGGGGAAGGTGCGTGCGTCTGCATCGTGTCTAACTTAGGAATATATTAGCGGAATAGTACCTACTACATATTTATCCATCCCTTTATTGTTTTGTAAATATAATAAAATCATTCAAACAAATAACTTTAGATGCCTTACCTTAAAATGGGGACTTATTCCATATTTAACTAAAACATGGTCATCATTTTGTAAACCATCTAAAATGAATTAATATCCTAAATGAATAAATATTTTTTATAGCTACGTAAATAATTTAATAAAAATACTTCCTCAGAACCCAAACAAATCATATCCGGGAAGCAAAATTTTATAGTTTCCTTATTTAGAGCATCCCAAAGCTACGTTTGATAAAAACTGTCGAATGAACGATTTTTTTAATTAACATGAAGCTACTCCTCTTAGGCACTATAGGAAGCGAAAAACATCACGTGACGATCTTTAAACCATAATTGTCGTGTGTTATGGAACTTTAGCTAAAGAGACAGCAACTGTTATGTCTTTTTCTTCTTCTTCTTCTTTGTTTATGGCATGTGACATAATAATGCCAATTTTGCCAGTGTCAAGTGTTTATGTTTGTTTATGGTCAATTTGTTTAATAAAGTCTTAGTCGATGGTCAATTGTCAATTTTAGACGTCACGCGGAATGGCGTCTAAAATTTTCTTGGGATTCCTCGTCGTTCATATCACATTGCATCACAACACACATTTAATTCAATTCTCCATACCCGTCCTGTAGTCACAATTTATTCATTAAAATTCCGCCATTATTACTGAATAAAACATGCAATAAAACGAATAAAACAATATTCAATTAGCAGAGCCATGCTACTTCATGAAATGACAAACGAAGAATCCTCATGTCTTTTTCTTCTTCTTCGTAAATGGCATGTCATAATAACGTCAATTTTGCCAGTGTCAAGTGTTTGTAGAAAAACTAGAAAAAGTTAATAAGTCATTTATGGGGAACACGGTGCGCTTCTATCTACGGTAAGCTTCCTGAAAATGTTACTAAACTACCTATTAAGTAATTTAAAGCAAACATTAAAGGTAGTCTTTTGAAGAAAGCTTATTATAATATAGATGACTATATTATTGATAAGAATGCATGGCCTCATGTCGCTCTGCCGTCAGACAGTTAACCAACACACTTGAAATGTATAAACTCTCTTGTATTAGTATTTCGTAGTTAAGGTAGTTATAAGATGGATCATATAAAAAAGCGCTAGGACCAAGACGAGTATCTTGCCAATTCTTCTCGAGCTTGGGTTAGGATGAATTAGCACCTAAATTCACCTAGTATGTAATACGTTTCAAAGTGATCCTTGTGATTGTATTGAATAAATCATCCATTGAGTTTGACTTTGAATTTGTATTGTTTATAGTATGATGTAACAAAGTCGCATCTTGTCGTTCGGCATTTGTTAATTTGTATAAAATGGTGCATTTCATATAACATAATTATACGGATTATTTTTGCACGAATCGCAAAGCTTTTATTGCAATTATTTACACCCGAATCTATAACTCTAGATCTACAACACCATAATGGCTAATAAACCCGGAAATAACTCGAAAAAATGGATAATATAAGAGCGTTTGCTTCGCAAGACGACCGAAATTGATCCAACTGTTATGTAAGTTGGTGTTTGCGAGAAAAGTCATATGTAATTTTTTTGATAAAGAGAAAAAGAAGATGATTCTTCGTCTGTCATTTCATGGAGTAACATAGCTCTGCTAATTTAATATGTTTACCCGTTTTATTGCATGTTCTATTCAGTAATCTTGGCAAAATTTTAATGAATAAATTGTGACTATAGGACGGGTATGGATAATTGAATTATATGTGTATTGTGGTGCAATGTGATTTGAACGACGAGGAATCCCAAGAAAATTCTAGTCGCCATTCCGCGTGACGTCTAGAATTGACAATTGACCATCGACTAAGGCTAACAACAAACAAACTAACTATAAACACTTGACATTGGCAGAATTAACATAAGTATGTCACAGGCCATTAACAAAGAAAAAGAAGAAGTTTTTTTTGATAAGGAGAAAAAGAAGAGGAGGAATTTTATAAAATGGTAATGAGTGGTTTATGTTTTTCAAGGAGTACCTACAGTTGTCTTGGATTGTTGGAAAATAGCATGTGTGCATATGCAAAATCTCTCTACCCATTGCGATAAAATCATGTCATAAGACGCAGAAGAATGGAGTCAAGGTCTTCAAATAATATAACAGACACTAGAAAGTCGCATCAACCGACACATGGATAAGTAAATATCTTCTTTAGTTTAAACATTAGTTCGTTGCACCTTCTTGTATGTATAGAAAACAAAGTAGTAACATTTGGACGCAAACCCATAAACTTACCTAGCTGACACCAAAGTCCTAATACATTGTAGACTTTATATTAACTGGGATGGACCAATGCGTAAGCATGTGTCAGCAATACATCCATTCTCCAACATTGACTTTAGCAAATGTTTTATTCATCTTAGCAGCATTGCATTTATTTACAAAAATAATTACAGAAATGTCCAGAATAATATAAAATACAACAATACACAACGTGAACAATATTCAAGGAATGTATTTTTGACGTCTAAACGTCTTATAAATCGATTAATGCCGGCTGCACGCACTAAAAATTTGTCACGTTCGGCCTGAGCCCAGCGTACAAGCGAGAGCGTGGAACAAGAGATAAAGAGGCACGATCGGCCTAAGCGTTCGGCTTGTGACGCATCTTAATAGGTTAAAAGTATTCAATTTTTCATCTATGTTTTCATAAGACATCACGTAAAATTATCATCTGTAAACAGAATTTACATTTCGATATGAGCAACTGCCTCGTTAGAAGATACATAAGTATTTGATTACAAATGGAATAAATATTATACTTGACTTTACACACCTTATAACCCTGATACTAAATTACTGATATAATACTTACATATGAACGATTTTCACCACAGTCACCTTGTCACCGTAATACAAGCTATGCTCAGTTTGGAGCTAGATGGTGTTGTGTGCATTGTACTTACACCAATTTTTTTTTTTTATTTCATTTCTTCTTCTAAAAGGACTAACTGTAGTGGGTTGTGATTACTATGTGGTCCAACCCCGAAGTGTTAGTTATAGAATTTAGCAAGGCGGCCTACGGATATGCAAATGGCCACGTGCCATGTCGCTGTCCCGTTAAACACATAAAATCTCACACGGCGTACATAAATTGTAGTACGCGACTTGCGTTTGCAACTTTTTAGTGAGATACAAGTCAACCTATCGAACTAATTAAGTTTCATGGCTCTAGGCTAATACAGGAATATTGAAGGATATTGCATTTGAGACCAACTCAAACCTTTGAGTTCCCGTTATCCTTCAAAACTGTATGAGGAAAGTGACGAAAACGTCGTCTATGTAGCCATATTTAAGTGGCGTTTCAGTATTCAATTATGGCTTTAGATTAATGCCCTAAAACTGAAACGCTACTTAACCATAAGAGAACCACTCAAACCATTTATACTTCGTTATCTTCCAACATTGTGTGAG
Organism: Lampropteryx suffumata; assembly: GCA_948098915.1. Lineage (NCBI taxonomy): Eukaryota > Metazoa > Arthropoda > Insecta > Lepidoptera > Geometridae > Lampropteryx > Lampropteryx suffumata. The sequence goes on along the minus strand of OX402557.1, from coordinate 12,036,415 downwards.
GAAAGTGGCGGATACGTCATCTAAGTAGCCGTCATGGCGTTTCAGACGAAACTAAGTTTATATTTAATCCACTTATATTCGTCTAAATTCAGTGCTATAGAACATAGATAGTTTTTTTGATATGTTGACCAAAAATCCTTAGTTCTTAGAATGTTTTGACCATGTGTTCTGTGTTCTAGCTTTAAAATAAGCCAATGATACCCTAAGATTTACTAAAGTGCTCTTCTATAACTCATCCAGACAACGTTCATTGTAACTCACAAAGAAATAACAAAAATATCGTTGAAATCTCTACTGCAATTTTCAAAACGGTCAACATTTCATAATAATTGAGATTCCACACGCGTCTCAGTCTGGGAGCTTGAAAATATTGGCTCCACTCGCAATAATCGGGATAACTGGAGATAAGCGTACCTACGTAGCAAACTTTATAGTCTAGTTATAGAAAACTTCGTTCATCTGGCGTTGTCCCGTTGTCAAAATTTGACTTGAACAAGGTATTGATCACAGCATAGTTTTCCATGATAAACTAGCTTCTGATTCTATGAAGTATCTTAACGTCCAGGTATATTGACTACCATCTATAGAACACACTTACTCAGTAACTTTTTCGCTCATACTAATTCTCGCCAATTCAAATATCCAACCACATTATTCTTTTATTTCTCACCCAAATGATAACCTCATAATTGCGGATCTTTTGATCTACAGCCCCGGTAATCGAAAAGGGTCGTACTCAGTCCTCATAAGACGAATCCCTTTGAAAATTGGCCTTATTTGGAAAAATATCTTAGCATTCAGAGGCGACGCATCCGGTCAGGTCCGGCTCGGTCAGGCCCGGATGGTCAGGACCGGTTGATTGCGTCCGACCCGCGGACTCCGTGAATAATACCCACTTTGTGCCCAATAAAAGTTTCCCCTCCATCGATATTGGAAACAATGGCTTTGACTCACAATTTTTCTGTCGCCATTTCCTCGGAAATGCTCGAGATTATATCGTTCCTTTGATTTGAGGGTAAACGTGATACCGTTCCAAATGAGCCACCCTTGCCCGAGCGTTTATTTATAAACTTAATATAACTGTAGATCCAAAAATGAAAATACGCTAGACGTGAATAAGAGGGGATTTAAAGTCAAGGAGACTTTGAGACCCAACAATTTTAAAGAACGTAGGAGTTATACGTACTTTGTAGTTTTATTTGAGGTAATAAATTCGACAAAAACATATAGCATGTACACAGGACGTTGCATGACAGGTTTTAGGAATATAATTAAGTAATGCAGGGTCTTTAATCCTGCGTTATACAGTGTAGTATGCACTGCAGTCTGATCCTTTGATATTCACCACGGCCGTGACAGCAGTGTTGGAATATTTGTGGTTGCATTGCATCGTTTATTTCAGCTAAGTCGTTACTTTGGTTGGTACAGCTTATCAAAACGCAAGACCACAAAATTCAGCGCAAACTGTAAAATACCACAGAATTTCAGTAAATCTGGCAACAATGTCCGAAGCAGACCACCGCAAGCACTAAAAGATAGGCCTTATGAGGCTCCTATCTAAATTACAATATTTTAGGAGTTACAAAACAAACAACCTCGCAAAGCTTGACTAAACCCCAAACATTATGTTAATTACTGGGACATAAATTTTTACCGGTCGATTAAACAATAGCCGAGGCGTAGAACGCTCAAATTAGACAAAGGCGGTATTAATACGGAAGCCATTAAATTGAGATAAGCGGGAAGGCAGATTGGTCGCCCTTCGGGTGGTATTAGCCCCTGAGTCCTGATAAGTGAGAATCGAGGGATTGGTGAGCATTACAGAATAATAATGTAGAAACAGAAAACAGAAACAGAACCGCTGTATACGAGCTAATGGTGTTTGTTTAAATTTAACACTAATCAGAAAAGTGCCAATGTTATAACTACTCATAAATACCATGATTGGTTAATGGTAGCTATATTTCATGAAATACGTACAAGCTTGCCTGAATAACGCGAAATTGTTTTAGACAATAATAGTACATTGTACACCTAGGCGAGAATGTGCCCAATTCCTATGGAGCGTGTCATTTGTCTTAAAACACACGAGGTAGGAATCGCACTTTCTCCCGAGTGATACAATAAAATTACCAAACCCAAATTCAAATTTAGAGGAAATTCCCGCGCATGCCTTTAACTTGGGTTCTTTTTTCAAAATATTGTTCGGAAATCGGAAGAGAAATAATTCATTTGGCGGACTTGGAGTAAAAACTTTTTGTCGTTTGACCTATAATTAAAAAAACCATAGCTACAGGCTGATCTATAAAGAAAATAAAAAATAACAGGTTAGAAATGGATTTCATACACTTTTCTCTCCCGCTAAACGTGTTAGAAATGAAATTCCATAGACTTTTCGTCCCGCATTTTAGTAGGCCTAAAATGATGTACTTTCTAAGTTATATTTGGAAAAGGAATGGGCAAGTTTCACCGTAGGTGTGGTATATATCTAACTAATACATATATAATACAATACAGATAATAATATATAATATATATAATAGATATAATATAATACAGATAATAATCAATTAATCTATTTATAAAGATTTAAAGTGGGTAGTTCAGTTTATTACAACCTTTGACGATGTTCGATAGATTAGGTTATGACAGTTGCCATTGTGCGCGCAATAACAATTGTGTCATATAGAAGCAAAGTCAAGCAAAATGTTTTATTCTGATATATTTTTCTTTTTAAAACGCGCGAACGAGACAGCTATAATAAATAAATATTGGTGGACCTTGCACACGACACCATCTAGCCCCAAACTAAGCATAACTTTTATTGCTGATGACTGACGGAATCAGTAATATATTTCTAAATACATTCTTACGATACTTTATAACTAGACACAGAACAAACACCTTATTCATCACACAAATGTTTATCCTGGTAGGGAATCAAATTCTTAGCCTACAGCGCAAAAGGCAGAGCTACTACGCATAAAGGCTTACTTTAAGGATACTTTAAACTTTACTGCCTTGACAAGCCTTTGCTTATTTAAATGCACTTCAAAGTTTGCTAGAAAAGTGGTATATAACACCAGAGCCATCCCTGCCCAGTTCCCTACAGGTCCTGTACAGCACAGGGTGTCTATGTCGTTGGTAATTGGAACGCCGGCGGGCCCCCGTTTGTCGCTCCGCAATCAACACGACGTGATTCGAAATTCGATGCGTCCGGCTCGACTAACCATGGTCATTATCTTTGTCCAATCATTGGCTGGTAATAATGGGTATGTCCTACGATATTTTTCAGGATTATTGGGATTTTAACATTGTTTATGAAGCAACAACCGTAGACAGCTGCTATTAGGTATAACTAAACTACCTATTATGAAATTTAAAGCATACATAAGGGGTAGTCTTTTGTTGAAAGCATATTATTATATAAATGACTATATTATTGATAAGAATGCATGGCCTCATGTCGCTCTGTCCTCAGACAGTTAACCGACACACTTGAAATGTATTAACTCTCTTGTATTCGTTTTTCGTAGTTAAGGTAGTTATAAGATGGATCATGCAAAAAAACGCTATAACCAGGACGAGCCAGTTCTTCTCGGGCTTGGGTTAGGATGAATTGACACCTAAATTCACCTATTAATTAAGACGTTTCAAAGTGATCCTTGTGTTTGTATTGAATAAGGTATCTTTTGTCTTTGACTTTGACTTAGGTCGTAAACTTGCTGAATATCTTTATAACTCTACTTTTTACCAACCATTTGCAAATATTATAAATATGTATGCAGCTGTAACAAGACATATGAATAGATGTTAATCGAGATTGAATATTATAGGCGTGAGTATATTGTATGTTTAATCATAGAAAGTCCGCCTAAAACTTTCAAAGATACGTCAAATTTCAGCTAGATTCCGTTTATTCAAAACTGTGACGTTACAAGAATAAATTGGCCAAGGACGTGCTCGACCACGGACTGTGAAGGTTTCCGAAATCAGTAAAGATACGAATGAATAGTGGTCAGGTCCCAAACCTTCAACACTAGGTACATATATAATAAAAAAAAGAATTGCAATAATTTTTTTTTCTTTCAACTTCTTAGTAATGTTATCATTAATCACTACAAAACCGATCATAAAGGACGTATTTTTTGCTAACCAAAACAGTGCAGTAATGTTATATGAAATCTCATTATTGCACTGTTTTTCATTATTGCACTGCTTTTTCTTATTTAGATATAAATTTACCACAGAGGTTTAATATCTCCCATTAAGTTTAATATAAAATCTTTGCATTAGATCAAAAAGATACTGGCTGATAATAAAAATCGGCTGAATAAAACCGACTTGGTGAAAAAAAATACAAATAGCGCGCATTTTGTACCATTGTAAAACTTTGATTCTTCATATTTTTAGTTTGAGTAGGTATATTTTATCACAGTAAGTAGATTTTAGTAGAAGTAATTAATGCACTTAGTGCAATTAGTGCAATTAGTGCCCTCGCTTGCGCTCGGGCACCAACAAAACACTCGTGCATTAATATCTCACTATGCGTTCGGTGCAAGAATCTACTATTATTTAATCAAGGTTTGTAAATCAGGCAGATACTCAAAATCTAGTAAATCCTCACTATCCTCAATAATTTTCCCTTTAATTAATTTATATATCTATTTTGTAATTTTTCTTTGTAGGAGTCAGTAACACGTATTACTGTGCACAATTTCAACACGATTAAAATAAAAGGTACGAAAAGGCAGACAGATAAAAGAGTTTTTTTTTTCAAATGAGATACAAAACAGGTAGGCATTATAAACATAAAGTTAAATGCTATTGTGTGAGACACATAATTAACCCGTTGACTCTTTACTGGTACAATTTACCCGGTAGTGATCCAACCGCCAATACCCGGTAGTTTTATTTTGATCCGGCGGTTGGCGGTTGATTGATGTAGCCTGAAGGACGATATCCTTACCGTTCATTTGATATACAATACTCTATGGTCGTTAAACATTTTGATTGAGATAATCTGTAAAAATTCGGCGACATTTTTTTCGCCATTGATCTTAGCATAATGTTCAAGTACTAATAACTTTGTATTTTTATATAGAAGTAAGCAAAACCAAATATATCACTTATAAAACAATATATTGACAAACATAACAGCATATAATATTTATATAATGTGTTTTTAAAATAAACAGCATATAGTATGGAGCGAGCGCTTACCATTTTTACATCTAGAAGCTGAACAATTATAATAAACAAACATTATAAAATAATGGATGAAACAACAATAATCTAATAGGAAAATCCAATAGGATTCTTTAGCTGTTTTTGGATTGTTGATAGAAGCAGTAGTTTGTTCAATATAGTTGATTTTCTGAAAATACATCTTATGCCGCCATTTTACCGCCACAGCCGCTTGACGCCATATTTAAAAGTCTAGATTTAGGTTCGCCACGCAAGGGGTTAAGTATAATTACTTATTATAACAATGTGAAAGTGCCCTAGCTCCTACCCTAAGAAAATCTGTATTGTGAGTAGCTAGTTCACTTTCGCAAAAAAAAATGTGTCACCACCTAAATCATCTTCAACAGATGAACTAAGGCCAATGATGATGATATGGATTCCTTGTTGATTCCTTGTGTCCTTCGGAACCCAAAAGATGATAGTATGTATACTATAACAACTACAACTATTACTTCGTTTGATCACACGGACTATTTTAATTTTGCAAAACAACACCGAGAGCAAAATAGTTTAAGCCTCGTCGGTGCAAGTGGGGCTAAATCAATTAATTACTAAATTTGTTTACCGCAAACAGGGTCTGTAATAAATTTGTTCCATAAAAGCTTACTTTATTCCCGTTATAACAGCAAAATAAATATTGTACCAGTGCCTGCCTATTAACATTGTTTGCCCACGTGATATTAAATCCAGAGCTTCCTGAATAATAGCTAACGTAAGATAACGGTGAAAATCGTAATAATTTAACATCGCTTACAATACCTTACTTAAGAAGCCGGTGAAGTTCGCTCGCAACTTCAATTCGAGGCGCGTGCAAAAATCGCTCCGAATATCTCTATCTCTGTTTAAATGATGTAAGCGCGCGCGGGGCGTGGGAGAGGCGCGGGACGCGGCAATACAATACCTAAATACAACCGTAGTGACGTGCTTGTGTGTGTGTGTGAGTAGGTGTAGATAGGTAGGTATACTTCTGTCATAGATCATTGATGTCATTGACAATTCGAAGGCGGTAGGTTAATAAAATACAAGCTTCTGTCTGCGGTTTCGCACGCCTTTTTCTGAGATAAAAGCAGGTAACATATACATAGGTATTTTAATCTTCCTACATCTATGCAAAGTTTCGACCGCGGGGCCACTGCGCCACAGAGATCGTCCCCGATTTTGGTTGCGAGTTCGATTCTCACTTCGGGACAAATGTTTCTATGGCAAATGTTTCTATGATCTGCAATTATTTGTCTAGGGTCTGGGTGTTTCTATGTATTACTTGTATGTATTTACTAAAAAAAACATGTGTGCAATTCTCACGTGGTGGTAATTTTGAACCACGAATATAATGTATAAAGTATTTTTATTTCTGAATGTACAAATGAGGGTATGTTACAATTTTGACAAATGATATACAAAACAAGTAAACAAGTAGGTATTATAAACATAATGATTAAATGCTATTGTGTAGAACTTTATCTTGAAGCCAAAACTTTTGAAGGTTTCACTTCTACCACGTGCTTTTTTATTTTTAAAGGAAATTAGTCACGAATCACCGAAATAACATAATCTGCAGATTTGCACTAGCCGAAGTAGCTAAGATCATTAATAAAGTGTAGTGCATGCAGTCGCTGAGAACTATGTACATATTTCCCACTTTGGTGATGATGATGATGATGATGATGATGATGATGATGATGATGATGATGATGGTGGTGATGATGATGATGATGATGATGATGATGATGATGATGATGATGATGATGATGATGATGATGATGATGATGATGATGATGATGATGATGATGATGATGATGATGATGATGATGATGATGATGATGATGATATTAATAATAATAATATTACTTTTATTGGAAATACTTGCAGATTATACAAACATTTGTCCCGCGGGGTGAATTGAACCCGCAACCTTGTGCTTCCTAAGCGCCACAGAGGTCAAGTGAAAAATTTCCGTAAACAAAGGCAAAGCCGTAGTAGTATATAAAGAAGTAGGTTATTGTTTCCAAACAACAAGGCAAATCTCTATCCTAGTCAGTGGCACAGGTCAATAGAATACACGTACCGTGTAAATACACGTTGCGTTAGTGTGTGCGTGCGTAGCTGTCCAAGCGATCACACAACCGCAGTGTCCCCATCCCCCGGCCCCGCCCGTGCGTGCGTGATGGCAATATTAGCCGTTCAAAAATGGTATAAATTTGGTTTTGTTCCTTAATACCAAAAATTATGACTGAAAACATTTAGTATTCTTCACATAATAATGCTATTCTGTAACTAGACAATATAAGCTATGGTCCTTGACAAACAACACGTAAGATATTGTGGTTTTTAATACGAAAGATATACGAAGAAAACTTGTCAATTTTAGCAAAAAAATGTGCAAAATGCGATTGGCTCTTATTTCGTGTTTGATAAGTAATTCGAAATAAAAACTATCCAGGAACCTAGATAAATACTATTTATATACAAATAATACAACAATATAGTGGAAATATGCTTGAGTTAAAAATCATTTTGGTATTACGTTTGTAGGGGCAATTCGTCCTCCGCTGGCCTCTTAACTACCGTACAATACCGCATGTTATGTTTTGACACAAAATCAACAACAGCTTTTAATATATAAAGAAGCTAGCTAGCAGCTTTTAATACGAAAGAAAGCTTTTTATATATATAAGAAAATATATATAACATAAAGGTTTAGAATTGTTGTACGTGAAATAATTACGTTCTAAAACTAAAGAGAAACCTGACTTTATTGGTATTTTATTGTTCAAATGTATTTATTTACGTATATATCATTCTATATACTGACTCTGCTCATTACATACATTACTTAGTAAAAAGATCAAAAAAATAATATTTCTCTATTTTTCACCCTTAGAGGTATTATTTTTTCTTCCCAAACAAAAATATATGTTAAATAATAAATTACGTAGTTCTTAGGTAACAAATATAAAAAACCGGAAGCCGATTTGAGAACATCCTTTTTTTGACACCAGTTTAAAACGTAAAAATTTTAGATCTCTCTAGTCCAACTAAGTTATATTTACATAATATTAATTAATGGAAGTAGCCTAATAATTAAATGTATCGATATACTTCTCATAACATACGTTACCTAGTTAAAAGACATAAAAAAATATTACTCTATTTTTAACCCTTAGGTGTGGTATTTTTTCTTCCAAAGTAAACCCTCCCAAACAAAATAATAATTTTAAATAATAAATACCGGAGTTCTCAGGTAACATACATAAAAAAATAATAATAGTTTAAAAATAATAAAAAACACGCTTTATATACAAAACCAAACTAAAAAAATAGAAAATAATTTTAATAAATGTAGGTAAGAAAAAAATTTTTTATTTAAAAAAAAGCGTGTAGTGCATGGTGTCAATAGTTATAAATATTTCATTGACAGATATAAGAAGAAGGATTATCTTTTCGATAATATCTTAAAAAGCACCCCACGCTTTTTTTTTTTAAAACATTTTTTTCTTACCTACCTTTATTAAAATTATTTTCTATTTTTTTAGTTTGGTTTTCTATATAAAGCGTGTTTTTTAGTTTTTTTTTAACTATTATTTGTTTTCTACTTTTTAGTTTTAGGATAATCGTTTTTTTTTTTCGAATTATTGCATTGTCATCGGTCTTTGACAGGTGTGCAAAATTTGAATGAAATCTGCCCGTTCAAAGTGGGTCAAAATCGCGTCCTAAGGAATCGGTTACATACAAACATACAAACATACATACAAGTGAAACTAATATAAAGCGTATAATAAATAATAGTTTAAAAAACTAAAAAACACGCTTTATATAGAAAACCAAACTAAAAATTATGTAAGTATGTTTTTTTTTATTTTTTTTTCGAATTATTGCATTGTCATCGGCCTTTGACAGGTGTGCAAAATTTGAATGAAATCTGGCCGTTTAAGGTGGGTCAAAATCGCGTCCTAAGGAGTCGGTTACATACAAACATACAAACATACATACAAGTGAAGCTAATATATAAAGCGTATAAAAACGAAAATTGACTTGAGAACCTTCTTTTTTTAATTCAGTTTAAAATGTTAAATTTTTAGAATATCCAAGTAAGTGATTATTTACATAATATTCATGAATGGAAGCAACTAAAATAATAAGTGCTTGGTTAGGATACGACGAAGGCCTTCGTCACCAGAGTGACTCGTAAGAAAGAAGATGCTAAATATAACTTAGCGGACATCTTGAGACGGTACCGCTGTTTTTAAAAAGCCTGACTTAACGATAAATGATTTACGCCTACTGGTGACAGTCTCACTCTCGAACGTAATTATTGAGCCTAAGGTTATTTAATTACGATTATTGACACATTATATTATATAAATATATGTGCTATATCTACAGGAATAAAAGGCTTTATATTATAACACCTGTCTTTGTACGGGTTCAAGGTTATACTAAAGGTAACGTTTAAAACCATCATGGGTATTTCACTTTCAAAACATTCGTAATTTGTACTATACATTTAGATAAACACAAGTTTTATTCACGTATTATTATGTCGATGGAGGCACCGACACTGTTTCGATTCATCTAGAGAATCATCATCAGGTGAGTTTAATCCGCGGTCCGCTTGTTGACGAAGTTCACGGTTCCCATAAAAATAATACGTGAGTGTTTATCACAATGTTTTATTCACATAATTTTTATTATAAACGAGATATTTAGCATGATTTTTTCTTGTTTCCGATATTTGGGTCCCATTGCATGTGGGAGAAAGTTTTACTAAAGTTTACACTAGCAACTGAATATACTCAATTCTGGGCAATACTTGTCTATTATGACGTCACAACAACCTCAAGCTATAACTGCACCAAACTGGAACTATAACTGGAATCAACTTCGCATACTTACTTTTTAAGTCGTTTAGTGTTTAATATCTCTTTTTGTTTTCTGTATCATTATGTTTTATTTTCGCAAGTTTTATTTTCCTTTTATTGTTTAAATATGTCCACTTATTTCTTCATTATAAGTTTTATAAATTAGTGGAGACTTCATTTGATTAAGTATTGTCATATATTTATTTAGTAATATAGTAATTTAGTTCTGGCCTCCAAAAAAAAACGACAAGTTTTTTTTAGCAATTGTTTGGAGATATTCGTCCCGTCAGACAATACCGTGCGATATAGAATAATTGAGGAATACTCATTGCTCCAGATTAAACATTTTTGGTCTGAGGTGCACTTTAACCTTTTGACCACACTGGTTCTAAATGACAAGTGATAAGATAAGAAGTAGAACAGCATACCTTAAGGATCAGATTAATGGTCGTCATTGGGACCCTTAGTAGCTCCGCAAGTTTATCTGTCTTGAGGATACGGCTTACAAAGCTTAGGCCTAGCACGCACTGCCAATTATTTCGCGGCGAAATTTCTTGCACTATTCTGTTGAGCATGGAGTCAGACGTAGGCACATACTAGCGGAAAATCGACAATGAATATAACATACTTCGGAACATACTATAAATAGCATGATTTAAACCGCGCGGATTATTTCGCTAGTGCGTGTTAGCCTACGAGGATGGTAGCTGGCCTTACCCAGCTTCAATACTCTTGAGTAATTCATATAAAAACGGTTCCAGGCACTACGCTGCGTTCTGTGAGTAAAAAGTAAATACTTCTTATGACGCTGATTATATATCATCATCATTAATGTAAACAAATAAATAATAAACAAATTTTGCTGGACAATGCACACAACACCATCTAGTCCCAAATTAAGCATAGCTTGTATAATGGTGACTAGATGACTGATAGAATACTTATATATTTTTAAATACGTACATATGATACCTAATAACACCCAAACACAGAACAAACACATTATGTTCTTCACACAACTGTTTATCCTGCGAGGGAAAAATGCATGTTTAACCGTTATTTAACCCTTATTTTGAAGTCAATGTTTATAAAAAACTGATTACAAAATGAACATCCTCCATACTTGCGGGCGCCCATATTCCATATAAAGTTCCCTAAAAATTGCGTTTAAAAATTAATAGCACATTATACTGGTTGTTTGTTTAACATTATCACGAAATCCGTCGGAACGACCCTCGTTATTAAACTCGAATAGGGCATCATAAAAACTTGATGGTCCAACGAAATATTGTGCTGATATTTCATTAAAATTACCTTATTACGGACAAACGATAATTTCTCATCAACGCGCGGTGAAACAAAAATATTTACCTATTTTATGATGAAAAGTGGCTTAGTTTATTTTATTATAATAGCAATTATAAACGCCATAGCTTTTATAGTTTATTCTGTTAAAGGTTCTCTTAAAGGTTCTTGAAATACTACTTCTTTACTTCGCTGTTGCACTTTCCTCCATTGACATGCTAACCGATATTTTTATTGCATTCCTTAACAGGTCTTATCACTAATAATAATAATAATAATAATAAAAACTTCATTCATAATTACGAGCTACTCGTGCCTGTTACAATACGGAACATATTTTTTATTATTATACTATAATACTGGTTTTGACACCTTTGATAGAGGATGGTGGGTGATCTTGAAAGGTAGGGCCAGTTAGAAGGATTTAGGGGAGACCTTTGTCCGTTCGGCAGCAGAACGAAATAGGTTAAATAAAAAACTTATTATGTAATTATACTTAGGTAACGCTTTACAATATGCCTGATCTAGGAAAGCCTGTATCTCAGGCGGAAAAAAGCTAACAATAACTCATAGGTTGGTTGATCAACAAAATAATCTGTAAACTTAAGTGATAATATTAAATAAATAAAATTATAATAAAAACTAAGTGACTTTTAACAACTTCAAATTTGAGACTTACTGAAACTTATATATATTTTAAAAAAATTACAGAAATTACCATACAATAATATTATACGTAGGTCACACTACAAGTTTTGCGTAACTTAAAAAAACAACATGTGAAAACCAAAATATTATGTTAATAAATCCACGTTTCGTCTCCTGTGACAATGTCATAAACAGCATTAGAATGTCCGTGGTCGTACTTCAGTAGCATCTGTGAGCACCATTCCCGCTTCTGCTCCGCTGTCAGTTCATGAGGGATCCAACGACAACAAAATTTCCGAACTTTCAATTCTTCTTGTAAATAATTATAAATACTTACGGGTATTTATCGCGTTTATTTACCTATTTTTCCCGACGTTTCGACAGGTTTACACTCTGTCGTGGTCACGGGATGAGAGTCATCCCTCATCCCGTGACCAATGTATTCTGATCGCGTAAGTTTAAAAAACTTTATTCATGTAAATTTTTCTGGATTTGGCTCATACCAATCCCCAATAGTCCTCGGATTGTCTCATAGGTAATCCGCGGGTTTTCTTCAATTAGCCGCTTAACAGTAGCCACATTATTTTTGTTGAAGGCAGTTGAAGGCCGCCCTTCACGAAATTCGTCATGTAAAGAAACTCGACCTCTCTCAAATTCAGCAAACCATCGCCTCACGCTGCTCAAACAAGGTGCTTCTCTCCCAAAAGCATTTTGAGGACGAGCGGCACAGTCTTGCGGAGAGAGAAAACTTTTAAAATCACAAAAAATCATCGCTCTAAAATCTTTTCGACTTAATTCCATGTTTAGTACTTTGATGTGTGATAAAAAACAATTGACAAATTATTTCCCGCCAATTGTTTTTTTTATTACTACGAAGGTTGCAACGTTTAAAAAAATATAACATTCGAAATTCAAATAGTTCCGATTAGTTAGAAGTGCAAAACTTTTAGTGTGCCCCATGTATGCATGTGAAGCAGTTGAGCTATCTAAGGACCATTTAAAAAAGAGCTCAACTGATCCAGATCATTGCCAAACTCTCAAACTCAAAATCTAATATTATTCAATACAATCCAAGGATCACTTTGCCAGAGGGCAGCGTCCCCGGCATCCCGGCGGCATTGCCACATTAGATGGCAATGCTAATACGTTGGGCCAGATAGGAGCCAGCCAGCAGTAACGCGATGTTTCCGCGAGCCTATATACGGCAAGTTGTATATTTTTTTAACTTTTTTATCAAAATTATTGCATAGATTTACGACTGTTGGAGTATAAAGTTTCCTCCCATAATGTGTTTTAAGAACAACAATCACGTGTGTAGAATTTTGGTAAGACGGCAACGAAGGCAATGAAATTACCGATGGGACAAAATGTAAATCACACTGTGATGGACTCGGGAAAAGTGGTACCTGAATGTTGTCTTCAGAAGACTCTTACTAGACTGGTAGCATTGCTATTACTGGTGTAGACCCCTGCTGTACTGAATCTTCGTTGTATACATCTTCATAAGAACAATAGGTGGACTGAACTTGGACTAGACTCTCGATTAAGTTTAACCATTCGTAAGATGAGTCAAGAGATGGTGCTAAATGGGTGATGGGGCTTTCCAAAAAAACCCGGTTTCATCTTTAATATTCTAATATTGCATCAGAATCTGTTTTCATCAGGGTCTAAGGACAAAATTTGATGTCGATCTACTCGCATATTTATACAATAAAAAACGAACATCCATGCAGCATAACCAAAAAAAACTAGCATCCATGCAGCAAAGTGCAAACGCAAAGGCATTTACTAAAAAAATCTTGCACGTTGGGCTCAGGCGGAACATGACAATTTTTCGTGCGTGCACCCAGCGTTCATCGATTTATAAGACGTTATCACGTCATAAAACACATCCGAAAGTTATTTCGTATCTGAAATCACTTATCATAAATGTATAATCATACTTCGTGTGATTAAATAACCATTATTTACAGTATGGTTGTCGCGCCAAAGATGAAAAGTTTCTAAATTAGTATTATTAAAGATGGCTTCGTAAACATGGTATCAAGAAAAAATATTTACATCAAACTTAGCTTTATCTAATGTTATGAAATAATCAAGAAAATGCCTTAAAGGTAAATCATTCATTATTCGATTCGCATTACTAAGGTCAGAATAATCCTTCTAATAAGCATACAATTTATGGTGACTAGGTTGTAAGCATTCTTTCCTAATGATTTAGCGTCAATAAAAACTACAAATACCTGACCAGCTAACGAAATGGCAGACAACCACCAATAAAGTTGATGTATAAAATTACAAAGTGACTCGTAGACTGGAAAATTTGGTTGTGTAGTTTACATGCGGGCGTTGTTAACATAGAATACTCCACGTAGACTTAGGAAACTCAATCAGAACTGTAGTCAATCCTCGGGGACATAGAACTTTTATGACTACTGAAATAAAGATTGCCTTTTACCCTATTTTGAGAGTCACATTTTGTACCGGTCTAAAAAGGTATAACCTTGTATCTTTATGTCTCGTTGTGACGTGTTTTTTATTTCTAACAACTTGAATTATCAGTTTTGCAACGAACTTGATAAAGCGCTTCTTTTTAAATCATTAAGTCGCTATCATTCTAAATTTAAGCGCGCTAGCACGCACTCATTTTACAAGAAAGCAATAAATTTGATAAATTTAGAAGCTGTAGTTTTTCTAAAGGCTATAAAACCGGCCCGTTAAAGGGGGCATAATAAACAAATGCACAGTACAGATACGGGTGGTCGGGCACAAAACGCGCGATATGTTGACACATAGCCACCCCCTATCCTTTCCCTTGTTTTATTTGCGCCTGCCAACCGTATTAACTACAGAGCAATTTGGATTTTGCAAAAAATGTTGTCTGGTGATTATGAAACGCTGAATACTAACTTTGTTAGTAAAAAAATTGTTTGTCCGTAAAGTCGGTTTACGGACGATAATTTTACGTGATCACGTTATAAGAAAACATTGATGACAAATTGCATACTTTTAACCTATTAAGATGTGTCACAAGCCGAACGCTTAAGCAGATCGTGCCTCTCTATAGCTTGTTCCGCGCTCTAGCTTGCACGCTCGGCTCAGGAGGAACGTGACAATTTTTTGAGCGTGCAGCCGTCGTTTATCGATTTATAAGACCTTATCACGTGAAAATTGTACCGTTTGCAACGGTTGTAACATCTGTCCGGGTGTGTTTTGCTCTTTTCTTTCAAAAGATTACACATTATGTCCAATTTCAAGTTGATGCATAAAGCCATAGAGAATAACTACATGCATAAAGCTAAGTAACGCTTATTTACAAACTGTCACTTCTGACTGTTTATGAATTGCATTAGCATTATGCACTGTCAGAACTTTAAATAACGTCTTTAAATAACTTTAAATAAGGTTTTTGGTGGATTATTTTTGGCCGTTTTGCGGAGCGGAATAGAATAGAATAATGGTTTATTTTCGTCGCACACAACACGAAAAAGGTTACAGATATTCAGATAAAAATAGGTAGGTAAATGATTAGATATATTAGATATTAGATACATTAAATAAATGAATAATCCCGGCCTTTTCACACAACATTGTGCTCTTGTATTATTTATTTTTCCGATTAGACGGGTTTTATTTGTAATGTTGGTAATTTATTATTATTATTTATTATTGACTCGGGTGTAAATAATTGGAATAAAAGTGTTGTGTTTCTTTGTGATTCGGGCTGTAATAATCCGTATAATTATTATACAAGGAGACACAAATTTTTGTAAAATAATAAACGTCGAACGACAACATTCGACTTTATTCTTCTTCTTCTTCTTTATTAATGGCCTGTGACATACTAATGTCAATTTTGCCAATGTCAAGTGTTTGTAGTTTAAAGTCAGTTTGTTTGTTAATAGTCTTAGTCGATGGTCAATTGTCAATTCTAGACGTCACGCGGAATGGCATCTAGATTTTTTTGGGATTCCTCGTCGTTCAAATCACATTGCACCACAGTACACATATAATTCAATTATCCATACCCGTCCTGTAGTCACAATTTATTCATTAAAATTCCGCCAAGATTACTGAATAAAACATGCAATAAAACGGGTAAAAAATGTTAAATTAGCAGAGCTATGTTACTCCATGAAATGACAGACGAAGAATCGACGTTTTATTATAAACAATTTAAAAATTTGACTTTGGCGAAATTTTCTTCATTTATGACACATGCCATTAAAAAAAAGAATGTTTGAAGAAAAATGTTTTTATTTTACTACTAAATGCTGCCCGTGGCTTCGCATGCGTTATATCTACATGAAAAGTAGCCTATGTCCGCCTTCACGATACATTACTCTTTAACAAATTTGAAAAAATCTGTTTGTTCGTTTAGCCGTAAAAAGATAACAAACAAACTAACAGACAGACAAAGATACAATTGAATTTATTATATCAGTATGGAAATTAGGATCCCAGGTGGGTATTAATCTATCTAATAAATTACATAGTAATAGTTATTTTTATTAAGGGTAATTAATATTTTGAGATCGTCTCAAAAATCTACACGATGTATATATTTGATATTAACAATATAACCATCTGAAAATACGAGTAGTTCAATTATATTTTCAACCCCAGTTTCATTCGGGCGTTTCGCTAAAATTGAATTAAAGTCCGCGTTTAATTTAAATTGATTACAGTAATTGCAGAACAATGGAGCTCGTTTGCACTCGTAAATAACGTATTTTCTAATGAATCATTTATTTTATGTAGTACGTACTTCAAAAATATTTACAATGAGAAATTCAATTCAGCGAACATTGATTAATAATAATAAATAAATTGGCTCATTATTTTGAGTAACAAAGTCACAAAAAAAATTAAGTAAGTGTATCTAATATATTAGGTGTTTTTTTTTCCTTTTAAATATAGATTATACTACATTGTTAATGTTATACATTCAAATGAAGTAACTAGTATAATTATAATCGAACTTTTGATCATTTATAAATGGTTTCAAAATAATTAACAATTACTTTAAAAATCTATTGCAAGCATGAAAATTATACAGTGAAACAAAATAATTATAAATGCCTAGAATCACACTACTAGTACTTAGATACATACCGACGCTTGAAAGGCAATAATTACCAAGCGACATTTTGGCGATATTGAGTTTTGTATATCATTGAAATTAGAAAAAAAATCTACGTCGATTGGTTCTACTCTCATGCCGCTAGGACGAAGTTTGTTGTCGCTTGGTAACTCTAAAAAAACGAATTTTCTCAGTTTTCGGCGTCCAAGCGACTATAATTTTACTGATTTATGAATAACTTTTACTTAGTATATATTCGATTTTTACTTTTTAAACTTAGTAATTTTTGCCTAGACTCAAAATAATGCTTTTAAACATAAAGTATTTTTTGCTATGCGGTACCAAGGGTATAAACATTGATTATGAAATTTTACCTGATTGAATTTTTTTTTTTTTCGTAATTTATGACTTTTTTAATACAATGATGTATTAATTTTCATTTAGTGCTTTTTACTTAAATACAATGGGCGTAAAAACGTAAAGTAGTAATATTTACCTGCCTAAAATGGATATATTTTGTCGTTTGGTAATTTTTATCTACCGTTTTTTTTATTGTTTCTGTTACTTAGATAATTATTTATGAAATTAAATTTGTATAAAACTGAGCTTATCCCTGATGCACGTATTTTGTTTTGTCACTTATCAGCACTCTAAAGCAGATTTTGAGTGGCTGTTGGTAACAAAATAATGATTTAGTCTTCATGTCGCATAGGCAACCCGCGCACTCACGCGACTGATTCTTGACTGATTTTTGAGTGGAGTTTGCGTATCGGCAAACGTAGTGTAGGGCGCCCTGTAGCTAGGTGGGGTGATGATATTCCTAAGGCAGTGGGCAAGGATTGGACTAGGAGAACTGAAGACCGAGCTAAGTGGCGTGCCATGGGAGAGGCCTATGTCTAGCAGTGGACTGATACGGACTGATGATGAAAAATTTACAAACATGGAGGTTGATTTGACTACACCGGAAACATTTACTGCATGTGACGCCTAAAAACAAACAGGTAAAAACACTGAAGATGGAGAGACTACACCAGAAATATATACTGCAAGCAACATCGAAGTAATTTCCAATTCTTCTATTTTTACCATTGTGGGATGCTCTGAATCTGGCGGATCAAAAACTATAAATCCACAGAGAGGTCGTAAACATAAATGCACAACTAATGTACATTGATTACATATCAGATAGTAATAATAGTTACATATTAGATAAAAACTTCTATCGATTGTGAAGAAGTTACAATTTCAGATGTATGGTTAGGATCTAAACCTTCTTATGATGAAGAAGTGGAAGTAGTTTAAAAAACAGCAACCACGTAGAAAAAAATAAATAAAACAGACAATGTCTTAAAAGCAAAATACATGTTTGGATGATATTAATGAAGAACAACGCTTTCTTTACAAAAGAAAAGGGCTTGAGAACAAAAAAAATAGATAAGAGAAGAGAACGGTAACAAAAAAGATTTGCTGGACAGGAATATGTGCGAAGTGGTGGTAAAATGATCAAACCTAAATCTACTCGTATTCAACCTATGCATTGGAAAACAAAATTGAAATAACTGAAAATATTGAACCTGAAAATAGACAGAAGGTATTTGATCATTTTTGGGGACTCTCGGGAGATCGTCGTAAAGACTTGTTAGTAAGTAGGTACATATATCGCAGAAAGAAGAGATCAAGCGTAAATAATTTCTGAAACAACTGTTATTAGTATTGTAAGTAGTTCTAATTTGCATTTCTAAGTAATAATACTGTAAGACTGCTGAAGAAGGCTGATCTGAAACTTAAACACTTGATGTGGTTGATTAAAATTTGGTTTAATTAGGTAATGAATAGGTAGGTCCCAGAAACCCATTCCAACTTTAAATTATTTGTAACTTTCAATTTTGTTCTTCATTAAAATTGTATCTTACCTACCTATATGTACTGATTTTGAAATTTCTAATAAATACTATGTATAAAAATAAAATGCCTCTGTTATTATTATAGTCACAAAATCACTTGTTTCCCGAATTTTTTTAAATTTTAAACAGAATCTTGAGATACACCTTTTGTTTCAATCGCCTTGAATTTAGATATAGGACCAAAACGAATTTCTTGCCATCTGAGACTTGGATTAGGAGAAATCGGCACTTAAATTCACCTAGCATGTAAAACGATTAAAAATGGTCCTACATTATTTTTTTCTTACGATATAAATATTTCTAATGTCAAGTTATAATTTATCGTTACAAATTCGCAGTTGATCGTCATTTGTCTAATGTCATCCCAGATTTATGCTTTAGAATTTTCTCAGATTCCTCGTCGTACAAATAAGAAAGCTACATATCAATATTAACAAATTTTTAATTAATTTAAATTACCTTTATTAACAAATTTTTAATTAATTTCAAATGTTTTTATTCAATACAATAACAAGGATCACTTTGAATGACTAAGTGAATTTAGGTACCAATTTCTTCTAACCTCCTCCTCCTAAGTCCGAAGAGATTATAACAATCCTATAATCTTGTTTTACAATGATACTTATCATAAATTGCTTAAAAAATTAGACTTATAATTATATGAAATATAAATAGAAAGCAACATAATATACTTCTAATTCAATTGTCTACCCTTGTGCAAATTTAATTCACAATTTATTGATTAAAATTTCTAATAAAACTTGGATACAGGTAATTTATATATAAAAGATATGATACTTCATTAAATGACAAACGAAGAATCCAATCCAATCCAATTCTAATTTAATTACCTGACTTTGATCGATGCGTGTGCTCATACCAAACTCTATATACTATCAAACGATGAAGGAAAACCGGCATGTCGTAGAACCTGAAAAGTTCGAAGACATGTGCCAAGTGCACGAAAGGAGTCCCCGGGGCACGTTTTAGTCCTTTCCCCACACTGGTTCTAAATAACTAGTGACACTATTAGAAGATTAATTACGTTATAAAACTAAAAAGAAAACCGGCTTCATTTATATAAAAATAAGCATTGCCCGCGGCTTCGCACACGTTTTACCTACATAAAAAATAGCCAATCTCAAAATTTATCAAAATCGGTTTAGCGGTTTAGGCGTGAAAACGTAACAAACAGACAGACAGACAGAGTTACTTTCGCATATACGAAATTTCATTTACTTGGACGACATATTATTTTCCAGTTATTTTGATTTAAAAACCAAACTATTGAACCGATTTTGATAATATTTCTATGGGACCAATCGGAAAGTATATCATTTCAAATCGGTTCATGAATGATGGAGTTATGAACATAAAAAAACTGAATTGAGAACCCCCTCCTTTTTTTGAAGTCGGTTATTACGTACAGACTTTACATCGGTACTACTCAATCACAACCGGATCTTTCTAATATTTTCCTTATATTTACGAACAGACTCAAAAGTTTTATAAAATCCTATATAACTTGGGTTGGGTACTTTCTTATCCAAACTCCACAGCGCTGCGACAAATCGGAGTTAGAGTTTTATAAGTCTTCTTGTTTATAACAGTTTGTTATCGTTTCGTTGGGTAAGTTTATTTCTCAAATTCGAAGATTTTTTCAACCCCTTTTTTTGCGTAATAAATAACGGAGATTTTGAATATTTTTTGCATTCCGTCCTACTATTCCCTAAGATCCTTCTACAGTGCTGCAATGAACCAGGATATACGGAAGTCTTATATAATATATATAATAGGTGATGTGTGTATGTATGTTCCCTATAGGTTCCGAAATGGATGGACCGATTTTGATGACATTTTTTGAAAATCTTTAGATGCCCTTGGCCTAGCAGGTGATCCCGTGAAGATTGGTAGCGATCGGATCAACAGAACTTTTTCTTTTTGCATTAATCATATTTGGTATGGATATAGATTGCAACAGGAACGGACATAGGCTACTTTTTTGTGTGTGTATACTTTTACTTTGTGTGTGCGAAGCCGCGGGCAGAAGCTAGTATATGTATAATAAAATTTAACTTTTTTGACGACCCATTACCGATGCCATTTTTTTTAAATACCTGTCACACCTGTGGTAATTTAAGGGACATCAAAGGTATGAAAGGCCGCAAGCAGACAGGTTAAAATATATTTTAAGCTTATTTTACTATAACGAGAGTTCAACAGGGGGTAGGTAGCCAGAGGCACGTCTAGACATTAAATATGACATGCCTGTTTGCCCACTTTTCTTATCAGTGATAGGTATTTAACTTTAGGGGAGGGTTTTGCCAACGTGCAACCAGAAAAAAGGGGGTAAATCGTAGCGACCAAGTAAAAGATGATGGTATCTTATCGACACCATATTTTAATTATATAAGTTAATCTGTAAACAAAGTACTTACCAATTAGTTATACTATTTTTATTGCAATAATACTATTGGGGATTAGTCCCACTGCTGACTAACAGAAGAGCTAGCAATAGAGAAGGAAAACAAGTCCTGTTGGCATGGTCTAGAGCTTACATTAAGACAACTAAGTGCACAAAAGGAGCCTCTTGGGGCACTTTAATCATATCACCACACTGGTAAGAAATAACTAGTGACACGATAAGAAGAAGAACCTATTAGTTTGCTGAATAAAAAGCTTTATCGACTTATCTATGTTACTTGAATTTTTTAAGAATTTAAAACCGTTAAATTTAAAATCATAGATATAAGTCTAAGTTTAAGTCAAAAGATATTTTCACAAGGTTCACTTTGAAAGCCCGAGAAGAACCGGCAAGAAACTCGTCCTGGTCCTAGTGCTTTCTTACATGATCCATCTTATAACCATATTTTTGACGTGATAACGTCTTATAAATTGATGAACGCCGACTGCACGCACGAAAAAGCATAACCCATTGTCACGATCACGAGCCGAGCGTGCAAACGAGAGCGCGGAACAAGCGATAGAGAGGCACGATTGGTTCATCAATGTTTTCTTATGATGTTATCACGTAAAATTATCGTCCGTAAACCGACTTTACAGACAATCTTATTTTTGTTATAGTCAGATTAACCTATCTTATTCTATTTAAAACATATATTAGCCAAATAGCTCTTTAAACTAAGGGAAAGGATTTTTAAGTCGCGTCTACAGCAATACAAGATGGAACGTAAAAATCTCATCTTACTGAAATGCAAATAGTTACATCGTATAATTTCGTCTGCTTATCTACCAGACGACAGTCAGTGGCTAACCTCAGTGAATTCAAATGTAAATGTTATTTCAGTGCAGTTTTTGCAATTTTTGTTCACAAATAATTTGAGCTTTAGATATAAACTATTTTATCCTCTGAATAAATGATAATTTGATGACCTCTGTGGCGCACTGGTACACCAGAGATGCAGAATGTAGCTGGTTTTATTCCCGCCGCGGTTTAAATGTTTATATGATCTGCAAATGTTTAACTCGAGTCTGGGTGTTTTTTTTTAATGTAAAATATGTATGTATTTACAAAAAAAACACAAATCAGAAAGTACTTACAATACGCTTGACTCACACTCACACTCACTTATACTTAGAAGATATACCTCTTTGGTTAAAATCCTATCCTACCCCGCAAAAGATTTAATTAATAAAAAAAACGTGTGCGTCTCGGGACGCTCAACAGAAGTGATAACTTAAACTAATCTAACTAGCGCTGTGGATTAGAGTGAGAGAAGAGGAGGGAGCCTGCTTACCGTCGTAGACTGGCGACGTAACGCGATACGTAACAAATCGGTTTACCCTCCCATAAGAATATCACTTCAAAAACTAATTTAATTGTTGTTATTTCATAAAATGTCAAACCATAAAATAACTGTAGATATTTTTAAATTCCTCAGATTCGTTCTCGGCGCCATCTTGCACCTGTCAAAACGTCATCCGTCACACTGATCCGTAGCCCACAGAGGTCGCCAAAATAATAAGTAGGCAGTATTAATAAGTATAAGGATCGCTGTTATTATTCCCTGGCTCCCAGTATAAGTAGACCTGCAAGCCTCTTAAGTTCAAACAGTCTGGTCCTCTCTGGTCCTCTCCATTGTTTGTCCGCAAAACCTTTTTGTGCAGATTTCCCCTGGGAGCAGCCACGTCACTTTCTTATTACCATCGCAAGGAATATGCAAATAGATTTATTATAAAAGAAAGAACCTTTTCAATGTTTTACTAGGATGTAACGACATCTGTGGCGCACTGCGCCAAGATCTGGCAGAGACGCAGAAGGTTGCGGGTTCGATTCCCCCCGCGGGAGAAATGTTTGTATTGTTTGTGTTTCTGTGTGTAACATGTAGTATCTGGATGATGATGGATAAAACGAAACCTAACTAGATCGATTTATCGCCCCGAAACCCCCTGCATACTAAATTTCATGAAAATCTTTGGAGCCGTTTCCGAGATTCCGAATATATATATAACTCGTTATCTTACATACCTTCAATACTTATACCTTATTCTTATATCATTGTAGGACACATTAGTAGCATCTGTCGATCAGTCTAGTTGCCAAGATTCGGCTACGCTACCAGACACAGTTGTTCTACCAGTGGCTGAGCGCTAGGAGCGTTTAAAATACTTCTATAACGCTGTTCTTCCGTTTCCGTCTTCCGTCTTAATACACTAGTAGCTAAGTCATCGGGCAACTACATTCATTAATATTAATAATAATTTTATTAATAATAATAATGCCGGGCATTTCACACAGCATCATCTGGCCCCAAAATAAGCAGAGCTTGTGTTATGGGTACTACTAATACTTTTTTTGTAAATAAATATTATACATAGAAACACCCAGACCTGAGACAAATACTTGCAGATCATACAAACATTTGTCCCACGGCGGGAATCGAACCCGCAACCTTGTGCATCTCAGCCGGGCCTTACCCTACAGCGCCACAGAGGTCGTCATTAACACTGAATTACGAAATACAATAATAATTGGATACCTATAACCTCAAGCTGATCAATAATAATTATATGAACAGCAAATATCTTCGCATTTTCACAGTCAATAATTGCAAAATGTATCACTCAGAGGCATAATTATATACTAGGTGCAAGTAGACAAGTATGATCAACACACTTTTATCTGTTGTGACAATACTAAAGCATGTATTTATGAAACTAGTGTAACTTCCCGCAATATCGGTTGTTAAAAATCAAGAATATTGATATTTTGAGGATGCTCTATTAAAAAATATCTCGTTGATGATCTAGATAAATGACAAATACAAAGGGACTTAAAAGCACACAAAGTGTTGTTTAAAATGTCTGGCCATTTTTATAATTTTACATTACAATAATATGTAATAATAATAATAATAATACCGGACATTTGACATAGCATCATCTGGCCCCAAAGTAAGCAGAGCTAGTGTTATGGGTACCACATGACTGATATACTACTTATATACTTTTTTTTTGTAACTACATACATATTATACATAGAAACATCCAGACCCTAGACAAATACTTGCAGATCATACAAACATTTGTCCCGCGGCGGGAATCGAACCCGCAACCTTTTGCTTCTCAGCCGGACCTAAACCCACTGCACCACAGAGGTCGTCAAAAACAATGACAAAGACATCCCATCTTAAAAGCTACTAACTAAATCATAGATTATAAGAAAGATGATACTTGGACTTTGTGACGTTATTATAAAAAAAATCACGAATCACGATTTAAGCGAAATTGGCATTGTAAGAAGGCAGATGCCAATAAAGGTAGAGAAGAAGAAGATAGAGGCTAATTCTTTATACACCCTCTCCTTAATACGCCTCTTATATAATTCCCTCTTGAAGTTCTGCACGTCTGACCGAACGAAGGGCAGCTTTAAGGTTGTGCCGCCAGCAAAAACCGTAACGAGTAAGTACTTTAATTCTAGCCGCCAACGGTGGGAGCTAGGCGTGTAATTGGCTATCAATAAAATTGTGGTGAATTCTATACCTATACATAGACCATCTGTTTATATCTATGCCTTGAAGGGCTATTATTGTAGTTGATTGTATTATTTATATATTATTGACGACCTCTGTGGCGCAGTGGGCCATATTCCGACTAAAACGCAGAAGGTTACGGGTTCGATTCACGTGGCGGGTCAAATGTTTGTACCTATGATCTGCAAGTATCTGTCTCGAGTTTGGGTGTGTATATGTATAATATGAATGTTTTTACAAAAAAAAAGTATATAAGTAGTATATCAGTGACTGGCCTGTCAGCTCAGTTGGTAGTAGCTCTGCCTTCTGCGCTGTAGATTGAGGGTTCGATTCCCTCCCAGGATAAACATTTATGTGAAAAGCATAGGTGTTTGTTCTGTGTCTGGGTCTTATGATGTATCATAAGTATGTATTTAAAAATATATAAGTATTATATCAGTCATCTAGTCACCATAATACAAGCTATGCTTAGCTTCGCTTAGGCTTAGTTTGGGACTAGATGATGTTGTGTGCATTGTCCAGCAATATTAATTTATTTATTTAAGTCATGTGGTACCCATAACACAAGCTGTGCTTACTTTGGGGCCAGATGATGTTGTGTGAAATGTCCGGCATTATTATTATTATTATTTCATACCAAAAAAATAGTGGTTCAAAAAAGGATTGAAACTAGCATTGGTAATGCATTTGTGGTCTTGTGGTTGTGTTCCTGCCTTGCGATTCTAAGGTGGGTTTGAATCCCCTCCTACACCAACAGATATTTCTGATCGAAAAATGTACATGCGTTTACCAGTACTCTTAAACAGTAAAGAAAATCTTCGTAAAGAAAACAACATGACGAGCCTGAATAATTCGAAGACAAGTACCAAGTGAACGAAAGGAGCGTCTTTCACCACAATGGTTTGAAATATCTGGTTACAATAAGAAGTAGAAGAATACGTGATTTTTATTAATTGTTAGTAATGGCATTGTAATGCTATCAGTACATTTTATAAAACAAAGTCCCCTCGTAGAGTCTGTTTGCCGCAATAACCTTTAAAACTCAAAAATTACTAAACTGATTTTCACATGGTTTTCACCAATAGACGGAATGATTCATAAGGAACGTTTTTATGTATAATTCATCCATGCAACGCTAAGGCTAGTAAATAATATAATACTTATCAAAAGCGATCGGCCAATCAAATTATTTACACAATCAAAAATGCTTTACGATGATTAAGGACTGTGAGAAACGAGCACGCTACACGACCCGTAAGCATGCGCTAAAAATAAATTGACATAGTGAGCAAATGCTTCAAAAACTTCATTCAATAATTCTTGCTTATTCATATTAGTATTTTCGTTCAAACCGTTCGTTTCAAAGTTGCTTTCCTTTGCGTACCTCGCACAAAAAGTATTACACACGGGTAAAATTACATCAATCAGTTCTGCCAGACAGATTCTCGCGCGTTGACTATAAAATTTCATTCTCTGTCGGCGTCGGCGTCGTTGGGGAAACGCTAATTGTTCACTGCCTGTAGATATGAACAATTACAAGCACCGCGTATTGGAATGCGCAGTTACAGTACACGGCAGAGTCAAGGGCACAACCACTTGTGTACTGCCATAAAGCTACTGCAAACTGTCTTGCCAGAGGCATAGTAAGTTGTGGTATTAAAACGCAATAACGATTTAATCCACGCTGTTCTATTCACACTATCCTAACATAAAATCGCACGCAGGAGCGGAAAAATTCGCCTTGAAAATTAGCTGCTAAGGAGCAGCACAGTTCAGAACGATAAAGAAACTGTACTGTGCCTTACCTACTGTGTGAATAAATGTTTTACATAAAATATTCTTTAGTGTAGGTATAAGTTCCTTTGATTATTTGATTGTTTTTTTAGTAGTAAGATTTACCTTTACTTTTTTTTTCTCATGTGTTTTTTTGTAAATATGTTCAGTGTTTTATTTTTAACGCATGATATAGTGTATGTAATATTTAAATAAAGTTTGAATGCGAAATTAACCGCTAGTAGTAGATTAATTGGAGCACGATGCTTATCAATGGTTTCCAAACTACAATGGTGTTATCGCAGAAAAAAAACATTTACACAATTCGTATATTGTAGAAATAGATAAGCAATAAAAGAGACGACCTCTGTGGCGCAGTGGGCTTAGGTCCGGCTGAGACGCAAAAGGTTGCGGGTTCGTTTCCCGCCGCGGGACAAATTTTTGTATGTTCTGCAAGTATTTGCCTCGGGTCTGGGTGTTTATTTATAATATGTATGTATTTACAAAAAAAAAAAAATATATGTAGTATATCAGTCATGTGGTACCTACCCATAACACACAAGCTCTGCTTACTTTGGGGCCAGATGATGCTGTGTGAAATGTTCGGTGTGATTAATATTTATGTTGGTAGGTAAAAGTTGTTTGAACAGCCCCATTGATATGAAATCGATTAATGGGCCATGGACCATTAAATTGAAATTAAGGGCCGCATTCCAAAACGATATTTAAACTCAACCCGATACGAAAGTATAGATTGATTGACAGTCGTTTTAAAGAACACTGCTGTCAATGAATCTATGTATACATAGATACATAGATTTCGATTTGAGTTTGAGTGTGGTTCTGGAGTAAAGCTTTAAAGGTTAATATAAGATAAAATATTGATCTCAGATAATTAGGTTTACAGTGGTTATAACACAATCAGGAAATCCTATGCTATACTGGATAGTTGAAATCGGCTTCAATTGTCAAGATTAAGCTGAACTCAATAACCATCGCACGATGCCAAGATTCCTTAGTATATATCCTTATTCCTTATAAATAATGCCGGGCATTTCACACAGCATCATCTAGCCCTAAAATAAGCAGAGCTTGTGTTATGGGTACAACATGACTGATATACTACTAAATTCCTTTTTTTTGTAAATACATACAATTTGCAATAGAAACAGCCAGACCAGAGACAAATACTTGTAGATCATGCAAACATTTATCCCGCGACGAGAATGGCACATGCAACCTTTTCCGTCTCAGCAAGGCCTTGGCCCACTGCGCCGCAGAGGTTGTTGAATGACAACTGCTGTACAAGTTAAAAAAAAATAGGTAATAAGTGCGGTTTTTTTAACGCGCATACTGAGTGTGCGCGTACTGTACTCACGTAGCGCAGGAGTCTTTGTGAGACGCCGCCCATTGACGTTGATAACGTCTATTCATGGGATACTCAAGTAATTGTAATTAAAGCTTTTGTATCAAAGCGGTGGCCGTCATATAGCGGACACGACTGCTCAAAAGATTACTTTATATTTCTTCTTTTAATTAGTATCTCGTTTTAACCGAATAATGTAGTTAATAAAACGTTTTTGTTGTAATTTTATTTCTCTTAATAATATAAAAATAATAATACCGGACATTTGATCAGCATCATCTGGCCCCAAAGTAAGCAGAGCTTGTGTTCTGGTTACCACATGACTGATATACTACTTATATACTTTTTTAGTAAACACATACATATTATACATACAAATACTTGCAGATCCCGCGGTGAGAATCGAACCCGCAACGTTTTACATCTCAACCGGACCTAAGTCCACTGTGGCACAGAGGTCGTATTATAAACTTAGGTATCAAGAAGTAGCTAGTATTACTCAAATAACCCATTGAAATTCCTATCGCACGTAAGTAAAATAAAAGATGCTTTCAAAAGACAGCTTCTGGGTACTTAGTGAGCTGACGGGTTTCCGACTGGTTTTGGACTAGGCCACTGATAGACCCTATGTGAGTGACAACTGTTATTTAAACAACCTGACTTCCTCTGGGAAAGCCAAAAAGAAAGCAGCTCAAGCAGCGTACAAGGCTCTCTGGCCGTTCTTAGTGACTGAAGGTTCGTAATTTGAGCATAAGCTGTTGAGCTGGTTTGCTCAATGCATGCTCAATGCTCAATGCATTCAGCCAAACACCAGCTGGCTATGGACTCGATTGAGCGTAGAGCTTTGAAGGTGATGGGTGAGCAGCTAAACGGTGAGACTAAGTTCCAGAGACTCGAGCACTGGCGTAAAGTTGATTGCCTTTCGATCTTTTATAGAACATATTTCTGAGAATGTGCCCAGAAATTGCACGATCTCATTCCACCATCTCCTTTTCACAACAGGACAAGCAGACGCACCGCTCAATAGCATCCATACCTTGTCAATCTACCACCCTTACGAACAAAGTGCTTTGCTTCTACATTTATAATGCGTACGGCCAAGGATTGGAATGCTTTGCCGTCGTCTGATTTTCCTGAAAACTACAATTTGGGTCTCTTCAAGTCAAGAGTAAATAGGTATCTTCTAGACCTGCGTGTCCCATCGTCGGCCACATCGTCGCTTAACATTAGGCGAGTTCGTAGTCAAACGTAGGTCTATCATTGATTAAAAAAAATACCATTTGAATCCTATTTTTAACGGTCGCCGCATACTAGAAAACACTTAACGCAGTTAAAAGTTTTTAGGTGTTTGGAATTTTATAACGAAAACAGCTGTGCGATCTTCTATAATAGATTGTGGCCACTTTACGCAAATTATTACGACTATTAACTAGTAAATAAACGTAGGAATTGTTCGGTTTAACAGACTTTAATGAGAAGAGTTATATCGGTAGTAATTTGTTTTGTATCTAAGAAGCTGAGGTGTAGGTACTCCAATCTTTTCAGCACACTGGTTTGAAACTAGTGAAACAATATGGAGAAGAAGAAGCTTTGTATTTAAAACGCATAAATGGTACATAATAGTCTCTACACACCAAATTTGCAACGCAACGACAGTCAAAGATTTCGAAGAAAATATCATACATACTAATCTCTATTCTGTGGTGTGACAGCCGCGCGTATCCGCCAAATAGCTCTGTTTGTTGTTTCTATTTATATATTATATTTATTTATTATATATGTTTGAATTTCTAACTCCGTAGTAATCGGAAACGCGTATATTGATTTTTGATTTTGCATTTTCAAATATACTGAGAATTGTCGAATATACTCCCACCGCCTGGTGTGTGGTTAAGTCGCGTACAACAAAACGTGTTCTCTAATTTCTTTTATAATTGACACTATATTTTTTTATAAATATTATGAAAATTTTTGTAAAGAAATATAGGCAGGACAACATGACATAATTTTAAAATTCGTAAGGCAGCGGGCAGGGGTTGGAGGTGGATAGCTGAAGATCGAGCTCAGTGACGTGCCATCTGAGAGGTCTTTGACCCGCAGTTGACTAACACGAGCCACGGAACAGCAATGCATAACAAGATGGTGATAATGATGATGAAAAAAAAACAAAAGTGGGCAGTCAACAAAAAAGTTTGTCTGAGTACCTTACAAAAAAAATGTTTCCGGAGAAACGAATACTGGATTCCTGAATCACATAAATCAAAGGTAAAAACGCCAGTCAACTGAAAATAACCAGCTTGAGTTTGATCTTTGTGCCACTAATGAATTGACTCTCCTTACAAATGACCCTTTGCAATCCTCTAGTGAACCTCCATTGAAATTTGTTTAAACAGAGCACAATTAAACCTCTGAGCTTCGCTTTTAATCCGCTTTTTACTTTCTTTTCACAGTTGCTAAAGAGACTTGCCTTTTTAGGGTTCCGCATTGAAAACCTTCCTTTAGTATGCACATACTGTAAGGTCAGGTTTACAACAAAGTACGTACGAAGAATGATTTCACTTCTCTTTAAACTAAATTGAAAGTAACTGTAAGTTTCTGGTTTGTTCTAGCGATAAGGCCGCCCATTGTACAACAGTACTGCTAATCATTATTTTTTTTGTATATTCTCTTGTGTACAATAAAGTGTTTATCTATCTATCTATCTAAAAATTTCAATATATTTTTTATTCGATTATGAGGTGTTAATGTCATGTGATGAGAAGTGTTTAATATTGATATGGATGGACACAAAAATAGAAATAGGCGGAAAAGATGAATGGATTGTGAGAATTAATGGCGAGAGATAAATAATAAATAATCCCGGGCATTTCACACAGCATCATCAGGCACCAAAGTAAGCAGAGCTTGTGTTATGGGTACCACATGACTGATATACTATTTACATATTTTTTCTTTGTAAATACATACATATGATACATAGAAACATCCAGACCCGTGGCAAATACTTGCAACACTTACCTCCTGCGTTTCAGCTGGAACTTAGCCCATTGCGCCACAGATGATGGCTGACAGAAGGAAATGGAAGCAGGAAACATGTGCCGACCTTATTGTGGGAGTAAACCATCTACCTGGATGGTGAAGACGGGCGATCAAATAAACGAACAATTTGTTCAACAGTAGAATCATGAATGATTTGACGACCTCTGTAGCACTGTGGGCCAAGGCCCGGCTGAGACGCAGTAGATTAATTCCCGCCGCGAGACAAATGTTTGTATGGTCTGCAAGTATTTGTCTCGGGTCTGGGCGTTTCTTTGTTTAAAAACTATTTATTTACAAAAAAATAATAATTTGAATATCAGTCGTCTGGTACCCATAACACAAGCTCTGCTTACTTTGGGGCCAGATGATGCTTAGTGAAATGTTCAGCAATATTCATTTTATTATTATTATACATGGATACAGAAAGAAAGACGGGAAACCAGACGGAACTCTCAAATCATTGGTCCTACTCGCAGTTAGCCGTTTTTTTCCTTTTACGAGACAATAGTCGCTTGTTAAATAGTTAAGGACGACTTATTAATCAACTTGGCCGTTTAATTAGCTGGCAGAAAGTTCTTTGTGAACGGTGAGAGCAATAAAAGTTACGAGTTCTAATGCAATTCTGTTACGGAATTACGGAAATTCAACGGTTTTTGAATGAATGAATGCTAAAAAGTATGAGGCTAATTACATAGTAACGTAGTACTTAGATGATTGTCGACTTCGGCATTTTTTTAACCCTTGAAACCTATTCTTAAGACCCTAGCAAAATAACTAAAAGGAAAACCGACTTCATTTATATAAAAACACCAAATTTCGTTTCATTGGATGATATATTTTGATTTGAACCGATTTTGATGAAATTTTTATGGGACCAATCGGGAAGTATATCCTTTCACGAGAAAAAAACAATTTATTAAATCGTTAATTGAAAGAATTTTAGATATAAAAGATTTATGGTATAGATTTACAATATTTCTTACTTCCTCGTTTCAAATTGTTTTTAAAGTTACTGTTAGTTTTATAATTTAATTATTAAATAATGTCTAAAATATTTTATAATCATCATTTTCTGCTAAAAGTTGACATCGTTTCAACTTGTAGCTTATACAAATAGGTGGAATGTAAACAAATTAAAATTTTAACATATAAGTTTTATTCAGAGTTCCTTATTTGAATATTTTCTGATAAAAAAGAGCTATCTATATTAATACGTGAAACAAAATTTTATAACCCTTTTTACGAAAATTACGTGGATGGCGGAGTATGAAATTTCGCACACTTATAGTTTATATAGAGAAGAAGTGCAGAATGCTATTTTTTTTTTCAAATTATGCATAAAAAATACATTAAATTATTAACTAATTATGGTCGAATTTTGACCAGTGGGCGACCACCAGTATTAATAATTATGGCTACAAAATAAGCTGAACATCATACTTAACTAAGAACCTATAGGTACGAATACACTTACAATGCTGTATTTGGCCACAATGAAACATTGAAGATGTATAGAGTAGTTTCGTAATAGCTTGCCAACTTTGCAAAGGTTAATAGGTTTGCATTTAAGTAACCACAAAATCCAACTCTTACGAACAGCCAGCAGTAACCTCCCTCAATCCTAATCAAGAAGAAACCTAATACGGAACAAGTCGTAAAAATCTGTTGAAAGTGCTATGGTGGATACAGTCAGTGAGAAAAGTCACTGGGATAGATAAATTGATGGTTCGAGAATCGGGGCTATTCTCGAACATGTTGAATACAGCCTGGGTAGCATCAGCCTTGTAGAAAACGATACCTCGAAGTAGAAAATATAAAAGTTACATTTAGGTAAACATAGAAGGAGCGCTAAATGAGATTTTCGTAATATAAAATTAAATAATGAGAATTACATAGTTTTTTTATCGAAATAAAATTTATAATCGCCATGTTAAGGCGACTCAATGATCAAATAACTTCTTATCTGAATACCTAAATAAATAAGGAATTCTGAAAGAAGTATAACGGGTAAAGTTTTAATTACCTAACTCTCCGACTATTAGTGTAAACTATAAGATAAAACGACGTCAACTTTAGAAGAAGATGATGATTATTGTATATTTTAGACATAATTTCATAATTAAATTATAAAACTAGCTATTCATTTATTTGAATTTGAATCAATTTGAAATGAGGAAGTAGGAGGCAAAATATTTAAAATACATACTATATTTAATTTACAACTGTTATTCCTTCAGTTAGGTAGGGCGCACACGTGGACACTTTTGTGTCTTGTGTCTTGTGTCAGATACAAGCTACCGATGAATATTTGATTTATATGGAACCAGTATGAAATCATCCACTCCCTGCGCATACCTAAACATTTTTTGTGTCCAGTTGCTCCCACTTAACACTTACTCATTGACGATCAAAACGTGTTCGGTTTCGGTAACTGGAAACTAAAATTCGTCAGTTGAAGACACAAGCAACATTAACAAATTTCCATCGACGTCCATCGTGAGACTGACGGAAAACAAGCAACGAATAGTACCAATGGCCAGTAGTAGCAACGGGCGACTGTGTCCGATCAACGCTAAAGGACACAGCAACTACGGTGATGGTGTGCCGTGTCAGTAACAAAAAGTGTCAACGCTTGCGCAGCGCCCTAATGAGCATACAGCCACCAAATAGCGGTGTAAAAAAGACTCATTTTTTCCACACAAAAGTTAATTTGCTGTGGTTACCGTTTTAAAATGGTGTATAGTTATTTCAAATGGTGTATAGTTACGGTGTTACTATGGGGTTATGTTGGAGTGTGTTTGTACTGTCAAACGTAAATGAATGTCCATTAATGTATTAGTGTACTTTTTGACAGCACATTGGAACTTTTTTTTTATTGTCAAAAGGCCAAATTGTGTTGTGTAATAGTTTAATGGGATAGCGTAGAACAAGGATCATATATATACTTTAGTATTATGTTTAGTTCGATGGCGTAAAGTTTACATAAAGGGTAGTCTTTGAAGAAAGTGTATTATAATATAAATTACTATATTATTGATAAGAATGCATGACCTCATGTCGCTCTGCCCTCAGACAGTTTACCGACACATTTGAAATGTATAAACTATCTTGTATTAGTTTTTCGTAGATAAGGTAGTTAAGATGGATCATGCAAAAAAGCGCTAGAACTAGGACGAGTTTCTTGTCAGTTCTTCTCGATCTTGGGTTAGGAGGAATTGGTACCTAAATTCAACTAGTACGTAAGACGTTTCAAAGTGATCCTTGTGATTGTATTAAATAAATATCTTTTGACTTTGACTTGAATTTTTGGCGTAGAAGCTGGTGGCGTGAGATTTGCATATTTTTTGAAATCCGCATCATTTTACAGGCTTATTGGATTCTCTAATGATATAAACAAGTCATAACTACTACATAATAACTTACTGTAAGTATTTTGTTTATACTGAATATTTTTTATACCTTTACTCGTTAAGAGAAAATATAAGGTACGAAACAGCAAACCTCCGTACCGTGAAACCCTTTTGTTCCTAACTATACCTAATTGAAATGGAAAAGAATCAAATCTACTCTTCTGAGAACATAAATTCTCGTTTCAGGAAAACTAAATAGCTTTATAGCTACTGTTAAGTCAGGCTTCAGGTGAGCACATAAAATATTTACTGCTCCAGTAGTGGCATTGTTGGCTCTATGTACGCTACCCGCAGCCCCCAGCGTTTATCAAAAATCTTTCGTCAACAATACAATTTTTATTGTATTGACTGGCCTGCTAGCTCAGTTGGTAGTAGTTCTGCCTTTTGCGATGTAGGTTGAGGGTTCGATTCCCTCCCCGGATAAACATTTGTGTGAATAACATAGGTATTTGTTCTGTGTCTGGGTGTTATAAAATATCATAGGTATGTATTTAAAAATGTATAAGTATTCTTTCTGTCATATAGTCACCATAATACAAGCTATGCTTAGTTTGGGGCTAGATGGTGTTGTGTGCATTGTCTAGCAATATTTATTTATTAGACCAATATGGTTTTGAGTAGGCCGTTGGCGCTACTGTACAGTTTTTGTAAACTTTAGCACTGCTTCGTTTACAAGTGCTTATTGTAGTAAATCATATTCTCTTTTTATTTTAATATTGTTTCGAGTTGATATGTCGTGAAGCAATTTTTATGCAGATGTTTCAGCAAAATCTGAAACTTGTGAAACCTACCTGCTTGGTTTCACAAGATAAGTAGTTAACGTTGTGAACCGCGAGTGCGAGCGTGAGCAAGTTAACCGCGGATTAAACTCACGCTGATGATTCTCTAGATAAATCGAAACAATGTCGGTGCTTTATCGACAAAATAATACATGAGTAATAGCCCATGCTTGTCAAAAGATGTACATGTAAAACATATATTAACACGTATTACTTCATCCTGTGTTTTTGTGTAGTGTCGGACAAAACACGTATCCGGCGTGTAGACGCTACGTGTGACTCCGCTATGCGACTAGAAGCTAAAGTATTTAGCTAAGGAAACACGGGATTTCTTGCCTGTTCATTTTCTTTTCTTTCGGTTGTTAGTTCTGTGGTTGCTTTGAAAATTAAGCCTGTGTAAAGAAAAGCTGCTTAGAAGTAGTGAACTGTATATTACGGCCGTAATTTATCAGTCGCGGCTTTCCGTATGTGTTTATTTAAAAACATAAATTTGATACAAATTCCTCCGATGTAGTTTATATGTGATGGTTAAGTGGTGGCCACGCCTTACAATCCAAATATCGTGGGTTCGAATTCGGTCACGCACAAATGATTTTTCCTGTTCGAAAAATGTATGTGCGCTACTCTAAAACGGATGGAAAACATTGTGAGGATACCAGCATGTCGTGCACGGAAAAAGGCCTCTGAGGCGCATTTTGATCCTTGACTCGTGAAGAAGTCGAAGAAGAAGAAGTCGATGCGTATGAAATTTTTATTTTATGTAAGGCATCGATATTATAATAGTTACTAACGCAACATCTCGATTGTGGTAGGTATTAAGTATCTAAAGGCAGGTCAGGCAGGACAATCTTAGCAGGTAACGCAGTTCGCTCGCAGCCGTATATTTCACGCTCCGCATGTGAGCGCGTACGCACAAATCCTCCCATACAGGTACCGACAACATTTTCAAATTCTTTACTTATCAATTAATTAACCAGGAATCTTACTAATATGATAAAGGTGAAATTTTGTTATTTGGATGGTTATATACATATATTTGCATAGTTATGTCAATTTTACAAGTAACTTATGTTTATGAATAATATACCTAATATGTACATATATACAAAAAAATAAGTATATAAGTAGAATATCAGTCGTGACACAAGCTCTGCTTACTTTAGGACCATATGATTGATGCTGTGTGCAATGTCCGGTATTATTATTAATCTGATTCATATTTTTTCCCATATTTTTTTATTATATATACTTAAAAGATTTGTTATAGGTTACTATAAGATTATACGTAAAAGTTGTTAATCTGGATTAACATATAGGCTTCTTCTTATGTAGGTAGCTCGCGTAAAAACATATGCATTTCACTGTAAAAAATCACCCATCTTTAGAGCAGTTGCGTAAAAAAGTAGTCGTGAAACCTCTTGAAACCTACATCGCTTGTATTGCAGCATTTATTTAATGTAAAAGTAAGAAAACGCTTAAAATGCTCAAGTTTCAACATTTTATGCCATAATATATTATTTACAACGACCGTTGTTCTTGTTTGTTCTTCATAAAGTATAGTTCGACAAGACTTTTCCAGTATCGAGGCAAACTAAAACTGTTTCAATGTTATAGTTTTACTTAACCGTAGATCTAAAAGATAAACATAGACTTAACAATAGTTAACTGCATTCACCGTACTGCCTTACGTTTTATCTTATAACATAATTAGCTAGTGTGGAGTTAAAGTATGTATGTTGCTATATATTATTAACTACAATATGGTATTTTTTTATCTGTTGTATATTATTATTGACATATTTAGTCCTCGTCGGCGGTTATTTAGATGTGCCTTTATAATTTTACTAAGAGCTTCCCTGTCCAACAGAGAGTAGGCAGCAGTCAGACTGCTGAATGCAGGATGTGTTAATTCTGTCAACTTTTAGCAAAATAAGTTGATGCCGGCTTCAATGGCTGTGCCAAAATCACATACTATTATAATATTGATATATGTTATATAGTATGTTATATATTAAATAAAATATATTAAATAAAGTATAATGAACTTATTTTGTTGCGGATACCGAGTCGAGTTGAAGCAGATTCATCCCAAGCTTCTTTGTCATCCAAATAATCTGTCATTTTAGATTATTCTTTTATAGACAGATTCAGTTTTATAAAGTGTTTAAATATGCCAATCGGCGAATCTAACACGTCACTTGGGACCTTCTTAATAATAAATATTGGAGCGACGTAATAAAATAAATGAAAAAACGGGATAGGAGGCAATTTAAGATGTCAGATAGAACCGACAGTTTTGTAAAAATGTTGAGGAGCAATGCTCCGCGTTTCTCGAACCCTAGTGTGCGACAGTCGATAATTAACAACTTATTATCGTAGTTTAATAATGTCCGGGCAATGTTAACAAACTAAAATGCTGCAGCACCATATTTATGCGAGCGAGATAAACCTTAACACGGCTGGAGGCTTTACTTTTATTGTTCGGTGTTTTGTTTTGCGAAACTATAGCGATTATAGCTTTTGTTAGGGCTGACAAGGAACTGTTCCGAATATACACAGTAATAGCTGTAAAATGCAAGAATTTCATATCAAATATTTTAATATAATCTCAAAAATGTTCAGAAACACATGAAATAACATACAATGTGAAACAGTTAAGCTATCTAAGCATCGTTTAAAACGATATGTAGAAAGCTGAACTGATCCAGATCACTGCTAACGTGTCTTCACAATACTGGCGGCATAATCGCGTTGAATGGCAATGCTAATACGCTGGGCCAGATAGAAGCCAGATCTTGGGTCACGCAATGTTTCTACCACGAAAAAAATATGTGAGACACAAGAGTTTAAAAATTGTTCTTTATTTAATTCCAATATTTAAAAACTTCTAGAAAACGTTAAGTTTCATTAAAATTTGTCACGGACAAATGTACTTGGGGTCATAGCCCCACTTAGACTCCTTAATAGTTATTTAAGTCACTTCTTAGTATAATAAGACTTAACAAAGAATATTTATACTAAGAAGCGACTTAATTAACTATTGTAGACTTTGAGTGTGGCTATTATATGTATTATATGCTAAGTGACCCAGTTTCTAGATATATTTGTCTTTTGACAGGTGCGGTCAAGTATTCCTTAAGATGCCTCGTGGAGAGGCGAATGTCGAATTTATTTTTGCGGTTACATGTGTGGATTGTGTGCGCTTGCCTTGTAACGCTTTTCATGGCTTTTCAATTGCGGGCGGGAGGGAGGTGCATGCGTCTGCATCCTGTCTCACTGGGATTAGATTGGCGGAACAGTACTAAATATTTGCCCATATATTTAATGTTTTGAAATGGATTTCTGCATTTCAAATTTTCTTATCTATTATCAATCTATCTCTGACATCTATATTAATATTATAAATGCGAAATCCTACTTAAAATCCTAATATAATATTATAAATGAGAATGTATGTTTGTAATGTAATGTATATTTGTTTGTTACGCTTTCACACGAAAACTACTTACACATATTCTTGGAGGTACTAGGGAGGTATAGGGATCTGAAAATAATATTTAGTCTTTTAGTAAGAAATCCCATACTAATATTATAAATTTGAAAGTAACTCTGTCTTTCTGTCTGTTACGTTTTCACGCCTAAACAGCTGATCTGATTTTAATGAATAGCGATAATACAATATGATAATAAAATAATAAAACGATCTATAGCTGGGACGTTGGAAAAGGACATAGGCTACTTTTTATGGAGGTATCACGCGTGCAAAGACGCGGGCAGCAGCTAGTAATTAATAAAATTCAAGCGTTACGCTTTTACTTATATTTTGATTATTACCCAGCGAAGTACCTATTAAAATATAGTTTGTCTACATCATTCTTTATGTTAATGAATAATGATGACATTTGATGTCAAACAACAAGTAGCTTGTAATAGAAATATAAATATTTATTGCACTTATGTTGTTACCGTAAGATGATGATACATTGTTTTAGTCTCAAACATAAACCCTGTTAGGGCACAGCAATACTTAACTAGGGGCGCTATGACTATACTTTAATAACTAATTAACTACTATCTTAACTAATAATGTATTACAACTATTAGTGTAAATACTACAACTTTACTAGTACATACAATAATACATCTTCAAATCATAGCTCATAATTTAGTGCACCCCGACCAATCTTCCGTTCAAATCAGGCTCCTCTCAACCAAAGGTTGTCTGGAAGAAATCACACCCTTAGCGATAAAACCGTCCATTGTACATACATTGACGACCTCTGTGGGGCAGTGGGCCAAGGTTCGGCTGATACGCAAAAGGTTGCGGATTCGATTCTCGCCTCGGGATAAATGTTTGTATGATCTGCAAGTATTTATTTGTATTGTATTTGTATATCAGTCATGTGGTACCCATAACACAAGCTCTGCTTACTTTGGGGCCAGATAATGTTGTGTGAAATGTCCGGCATTTTTTTATGTATTTATTTATTTTTAGGTATTTTTAGTTGTAAATTAAGCAGAGCTTTAACTTACAGAAATGTACCAACAATATAATATACAATAATATAAAATACACGTGAAACAGTTGAGCTATCTACGGACCGTTTAAAACGATCTTTAGATAGCTCAACTCATCAAATTGTTTATGTGCTAGTTTTAAGGTGTACAATAAAGTTTTTTCATTTATATAATTTAAAATATGACCTCAAAATGTTAAAACGGGTTTGACAACCCTCGCTAGTAGAGTTTTGTCGTTTTATTTCAGTTGTGTGATAGCAAACTGCTGTTTATATGATGAAAAAAGCACTTGAGCTTCGATGTAAATCTCTTGGCTACTTATACACCGGGAACCACCGAGTATAAAAATTCACATTGTGAATATTTTCCGTGCAAAATACAGAACTAATACAGAAACGGGTTAGCAAAATTTTTATTAGCAACAAGTGACCCTTATAAATTCGCCATTCAAAGCTCCTGCTTGCAGACTTTCACTCTCTATAATGACATATTTAGCTTGTTTTACTAAATATGTGATTACGACTATATAAATAAATAAATATATAATGCCGAACATTTCACACAACATCATCTGGCCCAAAGTAAGCAGAGATTGTGTTATGGGTACCACATGACTGATATACTTATTTTTTTGATTTTTTTGTAAATACATATATTAACATAACACAAGCTCTGCTCACTTTGGGACCATATGATGCTGTGTGAAATGTCCGGTGTTATTTATTTATTTATATTATACATATACAGAGCCAAGACAAATACTGCAGAACATACAAACATTTGTCCCGCGGCGATAATCGAACTTGCTACCTGCTGCGTCTCAGCCTGAGCTTAGCCCACTGCACCACAGAGAGCGTCAATATGTAAGTATATCCCTAGATCATTTATTTACCAGCACTAAAACAACACTGTTGTAACTTATGCATCATTTCGGACGAGAACACACAAAAAATAATTATTAGTAAAACAGTTCTACAATGGGCGGCCTTATCGCTAAAAGCGATCTCTTCCAGGCAACCTTTGGATGGACAGGATAGACAAAAAACCAAAAAGTCGGCGGTATACTCACGTATTATTTTATATAAATATTATTACCTTGTTGGCAAAATAAACGGTTAAATTATAAGCTCATAAGTATTAGAAGTATTGAGAGCCGCAAATAAAACTGTAATTAAAAGAAATCGAGATTGCTGCCAAATAAGTAACATGAACAAAAACTCCATGGAGACAATATGTCTTACATTTTTATTATATGTAACTTTTTACTAAATCTTATTTTTTAACCGACTTAAAAAAAAAGAAGTTCTTAATTCGGTTGTTTTATTTTGTTTTATGTTTATTACCTTATAACTCCGTCGTTTTTGAACTAAATCTATTTTTTTTCATGTATCTAACTGGAATATACTTTCCGATTGAAATTCCCATAGAAATTTCAGTTCTGTTTAGTAGTTTGATTTCTAAATCAAAAAAGTTGGAAAAAGTATGTCATCCAAGTAAACGGAATTTCGATATTTGGCTTTCCTGTGACTTTCTAATGGTGTACGAATTTCAAAAAATCATAAATTACTAAAAAACATTAAACTAAGTATATAAATTAAGGCTTTTCTTTCAAAACTTTCGTGAGTTGTACTATACATTTTGATAAACACGGGTTTTACTCACGTATTATTTTGTCGATGGAGGCACCGACACTGTTTCGATTCATCTAGAGAATCTTCATCAGGGTGAGTTTGATCCGCGGTCCGTTCGTTGCCGCTCGAGTTCACGGTTCGCACGGTTCGGTTGAGTGAATCGAAATAATGCCTCCATCGACAAAATAATACGTGAGTAAAGCCCGTGTTTGTCAAAATGTATAAGGCTTTTCGTTTTAGTTTTCAAAAAGTAAAAAAAAAAAAAATAGTACCTTAAATCACGATCATTTATTGTTTTTAGTTTTCAAAAAGTTAAAAAAAATATAGTAACTTAAATCACGATCATTTATTGCTCTTCGAAAAATTGCACTTACCACTTTTTCCATTAATTGATAAAATACTATAAAAACATTTTGATTAGTGAGGCATCTCCATACCTTCTTATCCACCGAGATCCGATATTAATTGACCTGTCGATGCTGTGATGTAATTATTATAAATGTTCTCAGATAAAATGTTATTACACTGTACACGCGTTACTGCATTGCGTGCACTATGTTCATCTGCTCGTAACGCTTTCCTTAGAATCCGTGACCGTCATTGTCAGACGTAATAAATATTTAAGAAGTTTGCACTGATTATCGATTATATATTATATATGATTATCTGAGAATAGGGATTATCGCTCTCCCGCAACTACCTCAATCGAACCTATGATTAACTCGCTGGACTGTGTGAATTATTGGTTTACCAATAATTCTAGTAACTGGTGATCTAAATATCGACATTGCAAGCCTACGATAAGCCAAGTACCCGACTACCTGTGCCTTATGGCATCGCACTGTTTACTCCCGACCATCCCGACTAGATATAACGCGTGCTTAGACCATATTTTTATTAGATCTAACTCTAAATCAGTCGGTATAGTTTGTAAGTCATCGATAACAGATCACAACATTGTAATTTCTGGTTTGTCACTCGAGTCTAAATTAAATCGTAGCCATGGTCCTCGGTGGCGTTCAAAAATTTATTTCGACGCTCTAGCCGCTGAAATCAATGTCTCTGATTGGTTAACCGTAAAAAATAACAGACATAACAGTAAATGGTGCAACTTCAAAATTCTACGAATTAAACAATAAATTAATAATAAAACATACTAGTATATTTAAATAGGACGTAAACTAGTAAATATAAAACCCTGGATTACTCCTGGTTTGATTCGATGTATGAGGAACCGTGACAAACTCCATAGTGAGTCTAGAGCTTTGCCGGGTGATATGGAAAAACATAAAATCTACACCAGGTACCGAAATTTCTGTAACAAGCTTATCCGCAAGGTTAAAATGGAATACAATAGACAACAACTTGAACAAAGTAGAAATGATCCAAAAAGGTTATGTCTGTGAATCTACGCGCCATCACAATGCTATTGAAAAAAACCCTCCCGTCATTAATTGTACCTTTAAATTACTTTTTTAATGTAAGTCTGGCGACTAGCTCTTTTCCAGATTGTTGGAAAATCGCTGCTGTTTCGCCCATCTACAAATCAGGTCCCAAGAATGCACCTGATAACTACAGACCAATTGCTTTGTTAAGCGTAATCTCTAAAGCACTTGAGAAGATTGTCAGTAATCGGCTTGTGTCATTCTTAGAGAAACATCATCTCTTGTCAGATCGTCAGTTCGGCTTCAGAAGGGGAAGATTGACCGAAGACGCTGTCACGCTTGTAGTTAATCTAGTTTCATCGTCTGTTGAGAAGGGTGAGCGCTGTATCGGAGTATTTCTTCGATCTAGCAAAAGCTTTTGATACCGTCTCGGTCGGCTCGGCCGCGCTCTACTCTTAAAAAAGCTGGAATCTGCAGGAGTTAGGGGAGTTTCACTGGCTTGGTTTGAAAGTTACCTTTTAAACCGAAAGCAGTGCGTTAAGGTCGGTAGCAATCTTAGCTCACAGCTTCCCATTGACTTTGGCGTGCCTCAGGGCAGCATTTTTGGCCCCACACTTTTTATTTGAACGACCTTCTCCAATTACCATTAACAAATGCGGAAGTCATAGCATACGCAGATGATACAGCTATTTTATTCCATGGCCCTAACTGATCTGGTTAAAGGCTATGCAGAGGTTGGACTCTCTGAGGTAGGGAAGTTCCTAAACAACAACCTTCTCACACTTAACGTTACAAAGACTAATTACATCGCATTTTCTAAAACCTCTGTCGCAAGAGCTCCCAGAGACCTGATACTCAAACTACATACTTGCTCATATGATCCATTCAGTTCAAATCAAAACTGTTCTTGCAATACAATTGATCGTACACCAACTCTCAAATACCTTGGCATAACATTGGATGAAAATCTAAATTATAAAAAATATCTCTCGGATTTAGCTGGACGAGTTAGAAGGCTCATATTTATTATGAAAAAGCTTAGAAACTGCTCGCCAGCTGACATCTTAAAGCTAGTTTATACCGCTCTCTGTCAGTCTATAATCCAGTACTGCATCTCTGTTTGGGGCAGCGCGGGAAAAAGCTTTCTCATACAGATAGAGAGAGCTCAGAGGGCGCTGTATAAAGTCATGCTTAATAAACCTTTCCGTTTCCCAGCCGACACCCTCTACCAGGAGTTTAACGTTTTGCGAGTCCGCCACCTCTTTGTCCTTAGCGCAACGATTAAAACTCACAAAAGTATAAGGGATCGTACAGATTACCTAGACATATGTGAAAGACGTTCTTACAGAATCCCTATCCCAAGAACTTATT
Source organism: Lampropteryx suffumata (assembly GCA_948098915.1). NCBI lineage: Eukaryota > Metazoa > Arthropoda > Insecta > Lepidoptera > Geometridae > Lampropteryx > Lampropteryx suffumata. Next base: position 11,992,104 of record OX402557.1, on the reverse strand, counting down.
CTGAAATGGCAAGACGAAGTCCGAGTTTTTCACTTCTGAACACCTACAACAATGTTTGTAAAAAGTGTGACATTAGGGATTACACTGTTTATACTTGCAAAAGGACTATTCAGCAATGGCTTCTTAGTCTTTCGTATGATAAGGTGGAAGCTTTAATATAGTTCGTTCTCCGCGCAATATAAAACTAATCTCAAACACTCACTTTCATACACTCACCTGCATACATACATACATACACATATGCATACACACATCCACATATATACACACACACACACACACACACAAAATACATGCATGCAATCTAAAACTGCCGATTTTACCATTTGTAATATGTACACTAAAGCCAAACATCGCCAAAAATGTATTAATTAGGTAACTCGAGCTCATGAGACCCAATATACAGGCTTCTACGCCTAGTTTGGGCCTCGCTGATACTGTAAATTAGTGTAATTCCTTTTTGGCAATAAATATTCTTATTCTCTTAATATTCTTATTCTCATCTGCGGTTGCACCATCTAGCCTTAAACTAAGCATAAATAAAAAAAAAATATATATTGCAGAACAATGCACACAACACCATCTAGCCCCAAACTAAGCATAGCTTGTATTATGGTGACCAGATGACTGATAGAATACTTATATACTTTTAAATACATACTTATGATACTTTATAACACCCAGACACAGAAAAAACACCTATATTCTTCACACAAATGCTTATGCTGCGAGGGAATCGAACCCCCAACCTACAGCGCAGAAGGCAGAGCTACTACCAACTGAGCTGCATAGCTTGTATTATGGTGACCAGATGACTGATACGATATATATACTCGTATAGGTATATTAAATACATACATTATACTTTATAACACATTATGTTAATCACTCAAATATTTGTCCTAGGAAGGAATTTAACCCTCAACCTACAGCGCAGAAGGCAGAGCTACTACCAACTGAACTGAGGCCAGACAACAGAAACATAACATATACTAATTAAAAAAAACGTGTGCGTCTCGGGACGCCCGACAAGTGATAACATAAACTAATCTAACTAGTGCTGAGGGTTTGAGTGAGAGAGGAAGAGCTTGCCTACCGCTGCCGTATGCGTGAGAGAAAGGGAAGCCAGACTGGCACGGTAACGCGTTACGTAACGAAGCGGTTTACCCTCCCATAAGAAGTTATCACTTCAAAATTAACAAGACATTGATTGGCTAGAATATGTTTTATTTAAATCGTTTTATTATAGGTACTCGTAAAACCATTTCAACAGTAAAACGTCAAAAATTATGAAATTGTTAAAGTGTCAGGTTGTTAAAATGAATGGTCTGCTGAAGTAAGTTGAGTCATAGTAAATTTACTTGTAATATCTTCTTACGGCGTTATTATGACGTTCTCCGTTTCTTATAGAGTAAGACCATACCTAATGGCTGTGTTGCATTCTGATTTATGAGATGGCTTTCTGCAGATGAAGCTGTACTATGTCCTTATTTAGATTAAATCGATTACTATTAGATATACTCGTATCAGCAGAGTAGCTGCTTCTTATATTACGGCTTAAACATTGCTGGTATTTTGTGGTATTTTTATCTGATAAAATTAATTTTTCGTATTTTTTTTGTCTGATACTATCAAAACATTCATACTAACAACTTGCAAAAATTATTGATGACTTGGTATTATGATCGATTGATATCGGTTGTAACGCATATTAATAAATAAATAAATAATCCCGGACATTTCACATACCATCATCTGGTCCCAAAGTAAGCAGAGCTTGTGTTATGGGTACCTCATGACTGATATACTACTTTTATACTATTTTTTTTGTACTTACATACATATTATACATAGAAACACGCAGACCCGAAATAAATACTTGCAGATCATACAAACATTCGACCCGCGGCGGGAATCGAACCCGCAACGTTTTTGCGTCTCAGCCGGTCCTTAGCCCATTGCGCCACAGAGGTCGTCATATTGTCTGATACTATCAAAATATTTATACCAACAGCTTTCAGTTACTATTGATGAATTGTTATCACAGAAGGTTTATATTGATTGTAACACATGCTGTCATTGTTTTAACATAATACCTACTGTCATATGAATAGAAACCGAACGTACGTAATACCATTCCACTAGGTACTGTTAGGCTGAAAAATATCTGGCAATGCGATGTATACGAGTATGATGTATGACGACCTCTGTCCCGCAGCGAGAGAAGGCCCAGCTAAGACGCAGAAGATTGCGGATTCGATTCCCGCCGCGAGACTTATATTTGTATGATTTGCATGTATTAGTCTCGGGTCTGGCTGTTTTTCTATGTATAATATGAATGTTTTTACAAAAAATATAATACTATATCAGTCCTGTGATACCCATAACACAGGCTCTGCTTACATCGGGGCTACATGACGCTGTGTGAAATGTCCGGCATTATTATTATTACCAAGACTGAATGACTGAAGACTGAAACAAAATTGTAGTACAATTTTGTTTACACTAATTTTGTATACATCAAATAGTAAACCAAAAAACTTAAATTCCAAGATATAATAATAATAAACCAACAAATACATATTATTGTGAAAATAATACAAATCATTTATCTTGATAAATAAATTTAAATAAATTATAATTCAAATTAAAATAATTATAATAAAAATATTTTGTAAGCTAATCGAAGTTTGTTTTTATGGTGACTGATGAGTGTTAGGTATGGACAAATGTAACCGGAGATATCTCAAAGCGTTACTTCACATACTTTGTCGGTGCAAGTGGTTCCGGGCACAACAGTTCTGCTTCGGTTATACGTATTTATTTGCATGATCGACAAAACTACCTCACATTTTCGTTATTTTATTTTTAAACTTGTGTCTATGGTAAAGCAAATTGAATTAATTTTATTATTTTTTAAGAATATCGTATAGAACGCTGACTGTATAATAAAACATAGTAAATACTTATTTAGTATTTAAGGTTTCTCAGTAACTAATTCATTCTGTAAATCTTATGAGTAATAAAAATCTTTAACCGTAAGACGGATTCTTGGTGAAGAGTTCTGAAAACAATAATTTGCAAATCTTATAATAATAATATATTCTATTTGCTCTATCAGAATAAAACAAGTAGGTACACATACCTATTTTCTTTATTAATATACTAGCGACCCGGCTTCCGACGGGTGCAATGCTGATACTATTTAGTATCAGCATATACAACTAATGTAAATGTCTAATGTGATAAGAAACCTCTAAAATGATCAGTGTTCCTCTACTATATTATGCATGTATTATACATATAAACCTTTCTCTTGAATCACTATATCTATTAAAAAAAACCGCATCAAAATCCATAGGGACAGACAGACAGCGGGAAGCGACTTTGTTTTAAACTAGGTAATGATATTTTAGTGAATTTCGCCAAAGGAATATCGTCAACATTTATAAGTTACCTACTAAAATGATTTTTGCAGTACCTATTTCAGCCAGAACTTCAGGAAAATAGGATATAGATCCTATTCAATTTCAGGCGTTTCAGCGTTATTACTGTCGTTGGATGTCATATCTCTACGATGTTACCACGAAATCTCGCTCCGGGGACCACCGCCACACGAGTGATATCCCTATTCAGCAGAAAGAAAGCTTAACCCGCCAACGGTGACGTCAATTTAACTTACATCTTCGGTGACCCCGGTCCCACACACCGGGGTTTTCAATTAAAGATTTTTCATTTTTTTTTACAATCTAAGCATTTTTTTTGAAAGCTATAAATTATTTAACATAAAACAACGATACTTCATTAATCACAGTCTCGTTTATTTACTTTTTCTTATGATTACACAACTTCACACAGAACCTATAAAATTAATTAGATTTTACACATGTATTTAAAAAAAATTTAGAACACAACTATGCTACATATTTTTTAAATTAGGTTAGTATATAGAAATATATATAAAAAATTATCTTTGAAAATCACTGTTCTTCAGTCAAGCAATAAGGCACTACGTGCTCAAGACACAAATGTTTCTTGCACTTGTGACATGTATATTTGGTCTGTTGGTGAAGACATTGATGGCTTCACTGTCTGAAGACATTGCAGCAGCTCATGGAGAAGCTATTCTAGGCGATGCTGTTCCCTTTCGTACGACAGAAAAAATTGGTGATATATTTCGATAAAATTGATAAAATCATGCAAAAAAACTTACTGATTGTAGGATAATGCAATAAAACAATAACAAAGGTAAGTAAAAATGTACATAAACTAGACAAAAAACTGATTAGCAATAATTTAACTCTAAAATTTTACTTACATAATAATATTCGGTGACCCCGGTGTAACGCACCGGGTTGACGCCAAAACTCAGGAACATGCGCTCGCTTCGACTTTGCGGGGTGAACTGACGATGGGTGAGGGGAAATGAGGCAGCTACTCTAAAACGCGATGAAAATCGGTGACGGGGGAAAAAGTTATTCCAGTTTTTCAAATCACCCGGTCCCAAAGACATTGTTCCCGGGTTAAGAAAACCATGGCTATCGAATCTGATAAATCACACATCTTCTTTGTGTCATTCATTCTTTCGAACAAATTCAGTGAAAGGATCAAAGCCACTACTTACTAATACTATATTACTAATGGCTCGATTACTTGTAATGAGTACCCACAGTGGCGAGACAGCGCTTTCGGCCGAGTCCGAGTCTTACGCGAGCGCTTAGATATAGATACCCACACGCCCACATTGACTCTCTCGAACTCGTATTATTTAACTACCCTGTCAGCTCAATTGACAGTTGCTTCACCTTCTGCGCTGTAGGTTAGGGTTCGATTCCCTCCCAGAGCATATATTTGTGATGAACATAGGTGTGTGTTCTGTGTATGGGTGGTTTAAAGTATCATAAGTATGTATTTAAAAATGTATATGTATTCTGTCAGTCATCTGATCACAATAATACTAGCTATGCTTAGTTTAGGGCCATATGATATTGTATGTACTGTCAACTGTTCTGTCAATATTTATTATAATTTATTACTGTCTCGAATGACCGAAACCAATGGAAACTCGAGGGGAGGCCTTTGCCCAGCAGTGGGACAGTACGGGCTAATAACAATAACAACAACAACATTACTGTCTCATAACTCGTTACATATAATCAACCCTTAAAACAAGAATCTTTGCGACTATACAATGTTTTGAAAATAATTTTGTCACTAATTCTATTTCTTTATTGTTTTCCTCTCAATACCTTTCCACTTGACTTTGTCTCAAACTGGAACAAATTAAACTCTAAAGGAAGCGAAATAATTCATCATCATCATCATTAGCCTGGCCTTATCCCTAAATGAGATCGGCACATGTTTCCTTCTTCAAATCCTCTCTATCAGGCGTCATCTGCCTTTCGTACTCATATCATCTACCATATTCCTCCTTTTTTTTTTTGGCCTATCCCTACTTTTGTGTATCACACACTCTTCTCGACATTTCGTAACAGGCACATACCATGCTAATTACTCCCAAACTTACCTATCTACTTAAACTATAGCTATCATATAAGATAGATTTCACATTACTAAGTCAATAAGCTTTGCTACTATGGAATGTTTTAGACATAATATTATGTACATGTGATGTGATGTGATGTTACATACATGTGACCTCTATTTCTTGAATTTTTTTTAACAATCGCTTGCTCCTTATTTGCCTAACTTAATTATTTGCCTTTTCATCGAATTAAAAAAAAATCAAATGAAATATTGATAACAAAGGCATACAGTGGATAAATGATTATGTGACTGCTATATTATTTATATATCATACTAGCTTACCCGTGCCCACTTCGTTGGGCGGTTACAACTTCACAAAAAATATGAATGTACTAATATCAAAAAATATAGCTATTCAAATTATTGTAATAATTACAGAGATGAACAAAGTTACGTATAAATATTGATAGATGGCGCTAGCGGCCACCCGTTACTGTGCCCGCCTCGTTCCCGTTGTTTATATATATAAGATAAGATAAGATAATATATTATTTGCAAGAGGATGGTGGGAGATCTTGAAGGATAGAACTAGTTGGAAGGATATGGGGGAGACCTTTGCCCAGCAGTGGGACGATATAGACTAAATAAAAAATATACAAGAACATATTATTTAACATTTAATGATTAAAGGTTGACTATATTTGATGTATCTTATTTGATTATGTGACAATATTATTATATTTTGACTGCATATCTGATAATTTATTTTAATTATTATTTTTTAAATATCAACCAAACGTTTGTATGCTGTACGGCGGTTCCTAATTTAAAAAATACATTCCAGTTGTAACACCTGGTATCACAAAGAATAAATGATTCTGATTATAAACTTGATGATTTCCAAACCGGAACTTGAAACAACCTGAACAAACAGAACTTGAGGGATTGAAACGAGTTACTAGTACCTACCACACACATTAAAGCTTAAAATTACTAGGTATTAGTTACTTATTTAAATTCATAATACAAAAAAATATAATCCAGTAAGTTTATAATAACAGGTATTTATTTTATTATTTTAAATGTATATTAACTGAACAATTCATACAGCACCATCTAGCCCCATACTAAGCATAGTTTGAACGATGGGAACCAACGTAGCGATTACGAAAAACTTGATATAATCAATATATATCAGTTTCGGATAGCAATAGGCATTATTTCATGGATTGGTATAATATTCGTTCGGTTTACATCTCAGTTTCTATTCTTAGAACAAAATGTCTTTGTCAAAATGAACAATCAACATCAACTTTCCGTAATATCAATTCATTAATAGTAACTGAAAGTTGTTCAAAACATTGATAGTAACAGAATTCCATAATCGCCCGGCAGCTTACTGATATTATACTTTGTAACACCCAGAAAAAAACATCTACATTCATCACATAAATGCTTGTCCTGATCAATCTCTAATCCTACGAGGCCCAAGACAAAGAAACTGAAGCTATAAGGCTAATCAAATTGTGTACATATTTATTTTATCAGAAGTAGGGAATTAAAATTTTATTTCATAATCTATATATTTTATGATTGTATATGCTTATAAAATTAATTTGACGGCATCTGGTAGATTTCGTGACCCAAGAGCTGGCTCATATCTGGCTCAGCGTAATAGCATTGCCATAACGTGGCAATGCCGCCAATGTTGGAAACACTGCCTTCTGACAGTGATCTGGATCAGTAGAGCTATAGATCGTTTTAAACGGTCCTTAGATAGCTCAACTGTTTCACATGTATTTTATATTATTATTTATTATTCTGTACATTTCTATAAATAAATACTTTACTACTTTATTTATTAATATTTTTTCCAGATATTTCCACGTGTAACGAGAATATCCTCGTGTGCGTTCGTTGAATAAATGATTTTTAATACCCAGCCCGCCCACGCACGGTTTTCGCTTTTTTCTCCCATCCCAAACATGAAGGCTATCTGAATTATGAAACGTGAACTAACTTAATATTAATTTGTGGAGCTTTTCACCAAATTTATGGTCCATATTGTCAGTAACACGCTTCGATAAGAAAAACTTGTTTCAGCGATCAAATAGATTTTTTCTTTTTGATTTTGTTTTAGCTTCGTTGTTTACTTTACTAGGCTCTTATTATATTTTACAAACAAATATACAAAGAAATTATCCTGTGCTCTGCATGACCAAGTTAGGTCAAAGGGCCTTTTTACATTCACACAGCTACCAGCTCCACGTCTAACTGTGTTTTCTGTATAATATTTATTACGGCCGCAACTTATTCTTTTGATATTTCATTGGTTTCATCATTTGAGATGTATATATCTATTTAAACTATAAAAACATTTAATTTAAATAATTACAGAAATGTGCAGAATAAATGATAATATATTATTAATAATAAAATATATGTTTTAGATAATAATATAAAATACATGTGAAATAGTTGATCTATCTGATTACCTGATCTGATCTGATCTACCGATAAAACAATATATGGACAGCCAACTAATCCAGTTCACTGGCTGCATTGTTACGTTGAATGGCAATGTAAATACGCTGGGCCAGATAGGAGCCAACTCTTGAGTCGATGTTTCTACCAGACGCCGTGAAATAATTTTGAAAACGCTATGAGCTCCTGTTCCACGAGCTCCCAGGGTCTCGACACCAAGTCCGGCATATTTGCTCCTATTGAGATCTTCGGCACATTCAGCCGCCGCACCAACTCTAACGAAAGTCCCCGTCAGATGGTATGAAGTCAGGGTGTCTACGCAAAAAGCATCTCACCAATGGGATTGAAAAATTGCCTAAACCTCAAATTTTACTTTTTACTTAATGTCTAGTAAATCTTCATCGGATATATCTATTGACTTTAAATATTCGTCTTCTAATAAGGTCTATTGTTTTCATCCAATTAGCGCACCTTTCACAATTTGCGGATCATCGCTTAAACCAGAATTTAAGGCGAAAAAGAAAAAAAAAATGTTTGGGATATAGGTACATATCTACACATAAAAAGATTCTTATATAGAGATCAAAAGAGAAACGTACATAGTAAAAACTATGCTTAATTTAGTTCTAGATTTTGTTATTTCATTATAAAAACTGTCTTTCAGGAGGCTATGAGAGAACTGGTATATCGTATCTTATGTCGTGGATTCGAATCCGGTCGTGCACCATTGGCGTTTTATATTCGTTACCAAAATAGATAGGTACATTACTTTTTATTTAAAATATAAAAAACCACCAAATTTTGTAAATAAATAAATTTAATTTAATTTAATTTAATTCTGAAGTACCTACGTACCTACGTAGTACGTCATTTTCAACGCGTTTTTTTTCCGCTAGCGGTCTGATTCCATGTTAAAAAAAAAGTTCGCGCGAAAAGTTCGCCGCGAAATAATTCTCAGTACACGCTAGGCCAAAGACATTTATAATATTTAATGCCTCGTGATAGAGCACATTTTTCATTAAAAATAAATTCCAAGTGATTCAGACTTCTTCCGTGACCAGTGTTAAAGCCGATAAAAGGCACTTACTTAAAACGTCAAGACGTGATGCCTCGATGACCGATCGTTAGCCTGAGTTTAATTACTGTTATTTAAATGTACCCCCATGTCAATCAATGTTGTGCCGGCGCTATTTTGTAAACATGCGCACGGTAACAGCCAACATTCAGTAGCTTAGCTTCTTATTCAGAAGAAACTGAAACTTTGTGTCATTTACTTTAGCAGCCCTCAATAAAGACCTCTAAACTTGAAAACTCCTAAACACTGCCATGATAAGATTTGCCATGTCACAATTTTTTTCACTATCTTACAAAAAAGGGATAGCTTTATTTTGAACAGTGATTAACTTTTGACAAAAGTTGAGATATGTATCTAAGTAACGCAATAAATGTTTTGCCATTTGAAATTAATTATTAAAAAATAATATTTATATCTATATTAGGTAATATAAATCAATTAGTCACGCAAAAACCTGAAAATGGTTTGACCTGATAAAATATTTTTGTTTAGTATTATTTCCTGACAATACTGACTTGGTTTGCAATAAATTTGGTTGGTTAAATCAATTTTAGGTGGTACAAAGTTCACCAGGTCGTTTTGTAAATAATAATAGATGGACAATCTACTAAACACCACCTAGCCCTAAACTAAACAATGCTAGTATTATGGGAACCAAATGACTGATAGAATACTTACAATCTTTAAAATACATACCTACGGTATTTAATACAAACGTATATGTATAATAGTATGTATTTACAAAAAAAAAGAACGTATATAAGTAGTATAACAGTCATGTAGTCATGACACAAGCTCATACCCATGGTACCCATAAAACAAGCTCTGCTTACTTTGCCAGATGATGCTGATGAAATGTCCAGCATTATTTATTTATTATTTATATATATATGTATATATTTATATTTATTATGTGGAAATGGACGGGACACTTGGCAAGAATGAATAACAGGATATGGATAAAGGCGGTAACGGAGTGGTGGCCAAGGAATGCTCAACGGCCAAGAGGCAGACAACCCACTCGGTGGTCAATTTAGATAGTCAGCGTTGTCGGGAACCACTGGATGAGACTTACTAGAAACTGAAGAGAGTGGCGTAAAGAGGAAGCCTATACTCAGCAGTGGGTGGAATTAGGCTAAATGATGATATTCATTACACAAATGTTTGTCTATTCATTACACAAAGTTGTAAATTTGATGTCCGCCCAGACATCAAATTTACAACTTACAGTGAAAGCAGATGCAGAGTGAAGCAGAGTGAAGCAGAGTGAAATTACTACCAACTGAGCTGATAGGCCAATTAAAAGGCGTTATAGTACATTCATTTATAAATTCGAAACTCATATTATTTTTCACAATTAAATAGTTGAACGGATTGTATATTGGAGACGAACATAGACTACTTATTATAAAGCACCACGCGACCCAAGCCGTGGGCAGCAGTTGGTATAGTTTTGTAAGGTTTTTTAAACTTCTCAACGTGTCACTATTTATTTTAAAACAGTGAAAAAAAATTAATTAAAACTTCTAAAATAATTAAATCTTCTAAAAGATCCATTTGTGCACATATCACATGTTTTTTGAACTTTTTAGATTCTACGACTCGAGCTTCTAGAAGCTGACCTACTGTTTATATAATCTACATTGTACTTTCCTTGAAGTGCCTTAAACGTTTTCGAACACTTTAATTTTGTTTGGTGATGTGATAAGACTTCACTTATCGCTTAAAATCACTACTTTTTAAGTGTAACTAAATTGTTTTGCATAATCATTAAACACCCTTTTTGATTGGATTAAAAAAAAACTAAATATTGATGTATAATACATTATCTAGCCCCAAACTAAGCATTACTTGTATTATAGTGACCAGATGACTGATAGAATACTTATATATTTTAAAATACATACTTAAGATACTTTATAACACCCAGACACAGAACAAAACACCTATGTTCATCACACATATGTATGTCCAAGGAGAAAATCGAACCCTCAACCTACAGCGCAGAAGGGAGAGCTACTACCAACTGAGCTGACAGACCAGCGTGCCTAAAATATATAAGAATAATGTTCAATAAAAAATCTCAATGATATACCAGAAGGCGGGAAAGTTTCATTCGATTCTCGTGGCGGAACAGTTTTTTGCATTGCGTGACAATGATAATGCACTTCAGTCCATGGGGATCAGGGACACATAAAATATACAAGAACCTAGCGGAGAGACTGATAGTGATCATGTATGACATCCAAGCCAGCACATTCCTGTGCTGGCTTTTATCTAAACTAATATTATAAATGCGAATGTTTCTCTGTCTGTTTGTTACGTTTTTACGGCTAAACGGCTGAACGGATCTTGATGAAATTTGGTAAGATGTATTGCACCCGGGGAAAGAACATAGGCTACCTTTTGTCTCAACTACCTTGAAAGGGGTAAAATAGGGGATGAAAGTTGGTTTGGGCAACTCATATTTCCTTAAGTTTGGGATCTGAAAATTAATATTTAGGCTTTTGGTAAGAAATAAAGAAATATGTGTTTCAACGTTTTTGCAGAAGGAGGTAAAATAGGGGGTTAAACTTATGAGATGTTATTTAGATGCACAGAATGCATTCAAAATTAAAAAAAGGTTCTAAGCATACGCGTACGAGGTCGCGGGTAACAGCTAGTTTTTAATAATTTCGAATAGAATAAACATGGCAATGCTGCCAGTGTTCTGGGATTTCAATCCATCTTGTGATGACCGGAATTGACTGGATTATGTAGGACATTTTTTTTTCATAAATTATCCATTTAGTGATTAAGAAATATGATTATTGAAAATTACTTTGAACTTGAAAATGATTAAGACTAAAGTTTTTTACAGTCATTCATAGATTTTGTATTTATCTCGATGGTATCATTATGAAAAATATAAAATTCCAATGGCGTAATATTCATAAAAATGGTGTAGCAATCGCAATTTATAATACTTACGGCACACGGATTGCCACGTAGGAGTTTAATGAAGGTATATAATACCTAAATACTTTAATTATTATCTACTAGCTGACCCGGTAAACGTTGATTTGCCATATAAATATGTTTCATAAAACATTTTTTTTTTTTCATAAAAAGTATCCTATGTTACTTCTAATACCTCCAAGAATATGTGTACAAAGTTCAATGATGATCGGTTAAGTAGTTTTCGCGTGAAAGCGTAACAAACAAACTTACATTCACATTTATAACATTAAGTAGGATGAGACGTGAGTGCAAATAAAAATTTACAATTGGATATGAAAAAAGAAAGAAGAAAAATTTCCAAATTTTTGGTGTGAGTTTACAAACGGCTTTGGAAATGTGTAAAAAATACTGAGGTTACTTCAAAAAAATTTAATTTGGGACAGATTACAGTGTACCTACACAAAACAGTATGAAAACGATGACATCTGCTGAAATATAAACCGAAGTTTGACAACATGGTCAAATATTATAAACCTGTACTGCCTTACTGGTAAGGTTCGGCTGAGACGCAGAAGGTTGCGAGTTTAATTCCCGCCGCGGGACAAATGTGTGTATGATCTGCAAGTATTTGTTTTATTTAGGGTGTTTCTATGTTATTATGTATGTATTTACAAAAAAGTATATAATATAGTATATCAGTATATCAGTCATGTGGTACCCATAACACACGCTCTGCTTACTTTGGGGCCAGATGATGCTGTGTGAAATGATCGGTATTATTTATTACTGGCTCTTACCTGCGACTTCGTACACGTATGCTTAGAACTTTTTTTTTATTTTTGGAAGGAATGCATTCTGTGCATCTAAAGAATATCTCATAAGTTTAATCCCCTATTTTACCCCCTTTGGGAATTATTTTGTAAAAACGTTGAAATACAAATTTTTATTTCTTACCAAAAGCCTAAATATGAATTTTCAGATGGTAACTTAAGGAAATATAAGTTGCCCAAACAAACGTGGTTTTTTGAGACAAAAAGTAGCCTATGTTCTTCCCCCGAATGCAATACATCTTTTTACGAAATATCATCAAGATCTGTACAGCCGTTTACCCGTGAAAACGTAACAAACAGACAGACAAAGACACATTCGCATTTATAATATAGCTAGCTGCTGCCCGCGGCTTCCCACGCGTGGTACCTACATAAAAAGTAGCCTATGTTCTTCACCCAAATGCAATACATCTCCTTACCAAATTTCATCAAAATCCGTTCAGCCGTTTAGCCGTGAAAACGTAACAAACAGACAGAGACACTTTCGCATTTATAAAATAACTAGCTGGTGCCCGCAACTTCGTTTGCGCAGGAATATTACTTCGTGTAATTCTAACGGTTTTTGCAACGCACGCCAGAATAGCTCGCAGATGGTAGAATTTTCCTACTTACTTGACACTTATCGTTATAATTTGGACAATTCACACAATATCTTTATAAATTATAGCCTATGTGTTATTCTGATATATAAGATATATTATTGTACAGTTTCATTAATATCCATTCAGTAGTTTTTGCGTGAAAGAGTAACAAACATACATACAAACATTCTCGTTTATAATATTAGTAAGGAAAGGATAGTTTACATTTATTTATACGAATAGTGACAGGCTAAATCGTAAGCAGTATTTAGGGTGTGGTCAAGTTAAGTAAGGCCGATCGTGTCAAGACGCTTTGATTACTTAAAGAAAGAAAGAAAGAAAAATCACGTATTCAACCACCACTATCTATACTAATATTATAAAGAGAATGATTTGATTGTTTGTTTGTTATGAATATTAATTTTACTGTTGGAATGCTACACTATGCGGGTAGCCCGCAGGAAAGACGAATCAGTACATGCGGTGTCGGTTCGGTTGCGGTGCATAACGGCTGGCACCGAGCCGGGCTTATTTCAAGTTTACCTTCTCTATTGCCAGCTCTTCTGTTAGTCAGCAAGGGGACTAACCCCCAATCATTTAAAGACTATTGCTGTCGTCTCCATCATCAGTCGTTATAATTTGAGTCTGAAAAGATTAACGTTCGCAATATGTTTTAGAGGGCAATATTATTCCAACACTTAGTGGTGGCATAGTGGAAACTGCCCTCAAAAGCTGCAGTCCTATATACAGATGTTGCCAACAAGGTAGTCCTAACGTTGTACCTGCTGCCATCACGGAAGCACCGAAGTTATTTATAGAGGTAATTTGGTTTCCAATCTTTAATGACACCAAATAAAACTAAGTAGGTTTAGTACTTAGCTTAGTACTTAGTACTTAGCTTCTTTTTCTAAACTCTCGTTATTCCAATTAATCATTGTAATACTCATTGTAGATAATATATCATCGCTTTCAAAGCACCCTGCAAATTCTCACCATAATGCGTTCCACAAAAAACGCCATTCTCAAAAGCTCACGTACCTACTAATGAGTAAATATGGTAAAAGCTTGTCAAACTTGATTTGCGATCCGATCGCACCACGCAGGCTTTTATTTAAGGTACGGATTTCATAGCAGCGGATGCTTCATGACGGTCGTCATGCTTGGAATCTTTCGCTACGTCTGAATTCAACAACGCTAATATTCATGCAAAGTATGGATGTTTGGTAATCAATCACGTCGTTAGTTATTATTATTATTATTGTTACTACTGAATCTATTTACATGAAATTTGTAACCATACTACGTAAGTAATGAAATAGAAAAAGAAATATAACTTTAAATTCTGAAAAATTAATTGATGCGTAGAATAATATAAAATAATAAAAAATACATGTAAAACAGTTGAGCTAAGGACATAAAGACATGCTATCAAAGGACACACTTTAAAACTAGATATTAAACATATAACTTTTAAAACTAACATGGTTTTGCACATAATTTTCACTCAAAACGGGATATTTACCATGATATATGAGTTTTTCTGCTTCTCGATATTTCGGCACAGTTGCATGCGCCATGATCACGAGATAAACTCTTTTATAAACTACTCTTTTATTCTTCGATAAAGTTTATCTCGTGATCATGGCGCATGCAACTGTGCCGAAATATCGAGAAGCAGAAAAAATCATATATCATGGTAAATATCCCGTTTTGAGTGAAAATTATGGATATTAAACATTTCCCAATCTTAAATAAATTTGATTTGAATGTTTTTAGAATTTGAAATTATGACATTTTGACAAAAATTATATTGTATTAAATAATTGCATTTAACTTAGGGTCATTCCCCTAAGTTAAAAGTCTAAGCAGTAGTGGGACGTCAATGTTTGTACCCATACAAAGTCGCGTTCACAATAGTCACTAGTAATACAAACTATAACCCCGTGTGATGAATTCTACTATTTATGTACTCGTACATTATATAAGTACTTACTCGTACAATTTTATTGTTTAGTGAAACCAATGAGAAAAATGTCATTTTTCAAGTATAAGAATACATACATGCTATTAGTTAATGATGCTAAAATGCATTCTAAACATGACATTGTTGTCTTGTTTGTTGTTAAGAACAATTGTATTAAGCAACAATAACGGCCGTCTTCTATCAGCCTCCGCTTTTTAGGAACTAACTTATCTCCACTGCTGTTATTAAACTGTCGGCTGTTATTGAGATCAGTGGAGAGAGCCATTAGCACCTGCAGTGATTAGCGGTTTTGTAATCATGCGACGACGACCTCGTGGCATAGCCTAGCTGGTCACGTTTTTCAGGTTAAGCAACATTCAGCTCAGTCATCCTACGCACTTATTTTTAACCCCCGAAACAGAGGGTGTTATAAGTTAAGCGTGTGTATCTGTGTATGTCTGTAACATTGTAGCTACCAAACGAATAAACCGTTTTTTTTGTTTTAGGGTTCGGTACCTCAAAAGGAAAAAGAAAAGATTAGCAAGAAGAAAGGTCTCGCAGCAAGTTGAGCTGTAATACATGCTTCTTCCCAAATTAAAAAATTGAAAATCCGAAAACCGTTGTAGTTGTAGAAAAAAGTTGTAAGTTGTTACACACTTTTTTTATGATTACAATTTTTTTATTAAATTTTTAAAAAATATCATCGATGTATAAATATTTTTGATTTTTGTTGATTTTTAAAAACCACTTGACCGATTTCGATGAACTGGTAAGTATACCCTTTGAAACAAACAAAATTTTCCAAATCGGTTCAGGCGTCTTTTAGTAAAAAAAAGCTTCCGACGAATTGAGAATGGTTAAAAACGGTTAAAAACGGAACGGTAGGTATATATACACGTAGGTACGATATCATAGGTACATTTTATATATATAGGGTCTTTCATTAAGCGTGTCCTATCTTTAAATTTAAATAAAACAAAGTGTGTGTGATATATTATAGAAATTATTTATTTATTTGAAAGATGTAGTGATGCCATTATGTGTGGAATATGACATCATTCAAATGTCCGCCACGGCTTCTCTGGGTGGAGCGCATGCGAGATATCCAATTTTCCATGACTTTTGCGCATAAATCAGGCTGAATTTGACTTATGGCATAGGTTATGATGGCTTTGAGGGCCGCTGTGAATTGTGGTTTATTCACATAGACCTGCGACTTAAGAAACCCCACAAGAAAAAGTCTAGCAGGGTTAAGTCACAAGATCTCGGTGGCCAGTTCACATCAGCTCCACGTGAGATGACCATGCCCTCAAATCTCTCATGCAGAATATTCAATGTGGCATGAGCTGTGTGGCACGTAGCGCCGTCTTGTTGAAACCACATGTCGTTGGTGTTCAGATGATCCAGTTCATGCCAAAAAAAGTTGGTAATCAACCTATAGCGCTCGCCGTTGACAGTGATGGCCTGGCCAATGTTGTTCTCAAAGAAATATGGCTCGATGACGCCGCCAGCCCAAAACCCACACCAAACTGTAACTTTTTCGGGATGCATTGGACGCTCTTGGATCTCATGTGGATTGGTATCGTCCCAAATTCGACAATTTTGTTTGTTTACGTACCCATTCATCCAGAAATGGGCCTCATCGCTGAAGATAATTTTTCTGTGAAAATTACGGTCAGTTGCTAACTGCTCCAGTGCCCATTCAGCGAACACACGTCGTTGTCTATGGTCGTTTACCTTCAATTCCTGGGTGAGTTGAATTTTATACGGTGCAGGCCCAAGTCACGACGCAAAATTCGCCAAGTTGTGGTCTGTGAAAGGCCAAGTTCTTGTGAGCGACGCGAAATCGACTGCCTCAGATTCTCCTGCACACTCTCACGGACAGCGGCGATGTTTTCGGCAGACCTTGCGTTTCGTTGACGTACGGGTGTTGGTCGATCATTTACCGAACCAGTGGACTCAAATTTATCCACCACACGATGAATAGTCCTCTCGGTAGGACGATTATGGCGACCGTAAAATGGGCGAAGCGCGCGGTGCGTTGCCCGAACAGAACACTCATTTTGATAAAACAATTTTATCATTTGCACGTGTTGTTGAATGCTATAGCTATCCATGATGATTTGGCAAAACAGAATGAATAAATTACAGCCAATTTGACAGATGTAGCTTCAACAAGATGGCCGCTACCAACTGTCAAAGTTCGGACGTGCCTATTGGAAGACCCTTTAGAAACACCCAGACCCGAGACAAATCCTTCGAGATTTGTCTCGGGTCTGGGTCTCAAACATATGTCGCGCGGCGGGAATCGAATCCGCAACCAATCAACTGATTAAGATACTCAATAGCATAGTTCTTTCCAGGTCACAAAGTTACATGTACATGTCATGTACCTACGTATTACAAAAATATTAAGTACGTAGGTATTAAGTACCTACGTATTTTAAAATATAAAAGTGTACATATATAAAGTATATCAGTTATGATATAACACAAGCTCTGCTTACTTTGGGGCTAGATAATGTTATGTGTAATGTGCAGCATTATTCAATATTTATTTTATAGGTATATTTACAGAAATGTACAAAATAATATAAGGTACACGTGAAACAGTTGAGTATCTAATTTTATAGGTAATTTTTCTATAATTTTTCGTCTTAATTGTTTATATTTAGGTAAACTTCATCTCCAAGATGCCAAAGTGCATTAGCCGGTCGTCCTTGTAAATTTAATAGTCTTGGTAAATTACAGGTAGTTTAATAAATACCTACCTATTGATGTTGTTATTTGGTTCCATCATCATATACTCATAATAGTGATTTTATGACTATTGACAGGTATTGTTTCGATCTAGGAACTTGTTTTAATACCACTTCCAATGCTATAGCAACACTAGAAATAGAGTATTCAAGTTAATGATACAGTAACACGTGGGAATTACGTCAGTGGTTGAACTGGTCAGCCCGCACTGCGAAAGATTCTTAGCATTTTAGCACACTTGCCAGTTGCAACACCGCAAGTTATTGATTCCGTGGCTCTCTATGGGTGTTATTTGTAGCAACTATCCTTTTTAAGCTTTTTTTCGCACATCACTTTTTTTTTTATGTTTGCCTTATGACGTTGTCACGTTAAACGATCGTCCGTAAACCGACTTTACAGATAACCAATTTTTTTACCTAGCTTGCATAGAAGCTCATTAAAAACGAAACTAAAGTGTCATTATCCATTACAATAACTTGAATTGTTAAGACTAAAAAGTTCATACTTTTATAATAAAGTAATGTAATAATTTCTCGTCCGTGATTTCTCAATTCCAATATATCAACCAGCCAAGTTTTCACAAGCCAGACATTTCACACAGCATCATCTGGACCCAAAGTAAGCAGAGCTTGTGTTATGGGTACCACATGACTGATATAATACTTATATACTTCTTTTGTGTAAATACATACATGTTATACATAGAAACACCCACAAACCCGCGACAAATACTTGCGGATCATACAAACATTTGTCTCGCGGCGGGAATTGAACCCGCAACCTTCAGCCAAACCTTAGCCCACTGCGCCACAGACGTGATTTAACGCCAAAGTTAAATCATCCAAGTTCTATTGAGATCTTCCCTCACTTGGCTCGCTCGATCAATAACTTGTCTATAAATATTTTTTTTTTTTAAATATAATCATATTAATGGACCATCAACACAATATCATCTTGCCCTAAACAAAGCATAGCAAGTACTATGGTAACCAGATGACTGATAGAATTCATTATTATAAATACTTACGGGTATCTATCGCGTTTATTTACCTATTTTTCTCGACGTTTCGACAGGTTTACACTCTGTCGTGGTCACGGGATCACATCCCGTAACCACGCGTCACGCGTTGACGTCACGCGTTCTGATCGCGTAAGTTTAAAAAACATTATATCTAACCGATAGAATACATACTTTTAAGCTACATATATAACATCCAGACATAAAACTATCATCGATGTTCTTCACAGAAATGTTTTTTCGAACCTTCAACCTACCCCTCAGAAAGCTTAACTTACAGATTTGAAAAGTATTCACTACCATAATCTTGTATTTATCATAGTTAAACTAGTTATAAGATGTATCATACAAAAAAGCGCTAGGACAAGGACGAGTTTCTTGCCAGTTCTTCTCTTACTTGGGTAAGGAGGTATTGTCACCTAAATTCACCTAGAATGTAAGACTTTTCCAAGTGATCCTTGTGATTGTATTGAATAAAAATATTTGACTTTGACTTTTTACATCGTAGAAGGTAGAAATACTACCAACTGAGTTGATAGATAATTTAGTATTAGGACACGTATCAACAATAATATTACGAATATAATCCAGCAATAATAATATAATCCAGCAATAACCAGCAATAATTTTTTTCGCAGTGCGACCTTCGTAAACCGATGAAATGTCTGGAAAGTTTGTAGCAAACTTGCAGTCTTGCTAATATTGTATGAAGTAATAACCAAGATCGCTGATACATGATAATATGAGGTATATAGGGTCAAAATCGATATTTATATTTTTTAAATCACAATATAACTTATAAGGTAAATTACTTATTGATAAAAAACAGAATTCAGTTCACTGACCGCAGGTAAAGTGCCTAAAAGGCTTGCAACGTTACCTCGTTGAATAGCCATACTAATCCTTTGTCCGAGGTAAGCACTAGCCCTTTGATCATTGAATTTGTAAAATTAAAAGTAGGTAACTGGTTTGGATAAGGCCTACATATTTGAGCCTTTTGGAGTCGAGACCCTGGGCCCGTGGGGAACAGGAGCCCACCGCGTTTTCAAAATTATTTGGAAACGGCGTCTGGTAGATACATTGCGTGACTCAAGAGCTGGCTTCTTGAGCTGGCACATCTAGCCCAGCGTATTAGCATTGCCATTCAACGTTGTGTTGCAGACAGTATCTTGGGAACGCTGCCCTCTGGCAGTGATCTGGATCAGTTGAGCTATCTATAGATCGTTTTAAACGGTCCTTAGAAAGCTCAACTGTTGCACGTGTATTTTATATTATTGTATATTATTTTGTACATTTCTGTAATTATTTCTGTAAATATATGCTAAAGTAGATAACTATACGACTAAATGAAGAACCTACCTACTCTAGCTAGGGTAAAATTAATTCAAACTTTATTGAAGGTTTATAGACATTGTCTAGACAAAGTCCTTGATTTTGTTGTTTTGAACTAACTGTAATTTATTTAATTACGAACGATCTTATTTTGTTTACGCCAAAGTCTAATTAAATCAAGTCAAAACAAAATACTTTTCTTAAGTAATATAATAAAGAAAATTATTATATTATGATATTTTACCTATTTATAGCTTTATTTTAAAACAAATTTGAGATCCTCATAAAATTTGCAATATTAAAGTTAGCCAAGGTGTAAAAAATTGCCTATTAAAGTAATGATTGAAATAAAATAATATACTAAATGTGTATAGTACTCATCATTACCAATAAAAAAGTCTACGAGGCTATATCTATTAATTCCGCTTTCGTTCAAATTAGTCAATCAAAACGGGGATAAAATAGAATGTCAATTACATGTCAATTACAACTCTTGCAAAGCTGGCGCTGGTCGCTAGTTATTCAATAAAATCACAAGGACCATTTTGAATTGTCTTCTTACATCCTAATGAATCTCGGTGCCAGTTCTTCTTGAGCCCAATTCATGAAAAATCCGGAAAGAAACTCGTTTGACGCTTTATAAATAAACTATGTTCATTTTTTACTGATGGCGAGTCGAGTATGAGCAGACTTATCCCAACCCCTTTTTTAATCGAAATAATCAGATATTTTATGATATGCTTTATGAAAAGATGTCTTTTAATTTCGTTTTTAATCGTAGATACCCAAGAATTCAGCTTGATTCCCTTATTTTGAAAAAAAATTAAATATAGTTATTAAACAATAATAAATCTAACATTTCAATTATGTATGACAGTATATATTTCAATTATGACAAGGCGACCTCTGTGGCGCAGTGGTCTAAGTTCCGGCCGAGACGCAGAAGGTTGCGGGTTTGATTCTCGCCGCGGGACAAATGTTTGTATGATCTGCAAGTATTTGCTTCGGCTCTGGGTGTTTGTATGTATTATATGTATGTATTTACAAAAAAAAAAAGTATTTTAGTAGTATATCAGTCATGTGGTACCCATAACACAAACTCTGCTTACCTTGGCGCCAGATGATGCTGTGTGTAATGTCTGGGATTATCTATTGATTTTATATCTTTTTTTAAATAATGATTTGGTTATGTTAGCCTACCTACCTACTAAATGTTTGTATGCTGTATGCATGATCCAGAGATTCCTAATTTTAAGAAATATTTGTCTTTTATAACACCTTGATTCACAAGCAATAAATGAATATAATTATATAACTTTTATTCAACAAGCTTATAAATAGGTTCAAACAATTGAGAAACTAACCTAGTTATTCTATACTTAACTATTTAGAAGTATAAACATTATTTTCTATTAATTACTTATAGATATAAAAAAACTCTATAGTTCAATTCACAATTTGTTCACTCAAGTTCACGTTACCTCGTTGAATAGCCATACTAATCCTTTGTCCAAGATAAGCATAAGCCCTTTGATCTTGTCCACCAGTCTGTGAGTTATCATCATAATAAAAATAGATAGATAATAAAATAGAGATAGATCAATTCGCTACTTGTAAACGGTTCTAAATCTGAATTAAAAAACATTAAATAGGTGGACAAATATTTAGTACTATTCCGCTAATCCATGCCTAATGATTTGTGAATATATTTTTGATGTTGGATGGTGTACGCTATCGTTTTACAAACGCTTTGCATGATTTTTATATTGCGGGCGCATGGAGGTGCATGCGTCTGCATCGTGTCTAACTCATTAGAAATATATTGTCGGAATATTACTAAATATTCGATCGACGCAATCTACTAAGTACCAACTTAAAAAGAGGCGATCGATCAAACAATTTATGATTATAATGATTTTATTGATGCAAAATGTAAAAGTAGCTATTAAATTAAATATTGTTTATTATAAATATTACAATAATTTTCTCATTTTAATTGTCTAAAATCATATATTAAAATGTTAATAATTATTATATGATATAATTACGTATTGTCTCGATTTGTTTAGATTTGTTTGACCTGTAACTTTACTGTTATGAATAAATGACTATGAACTATGCACTATGTGTTCATCTTTTTAATATTTTGTAATGGATTTCCGCAAAGTCACGCCTAAATCAAATCTCTCTGAATTAATTTGAATATCCATCAAATAAGGAGCATTCACTTAAAAAAATATTGTTGTACGCCGTTCCCTTATAAAGAATACTAGTGGTCGCCCACAGATCGAAATTCGACCATAAATAATTAATAATTCATGTATTTTTTATTCGTAAATTTAAAAAAATATTAGCATTCTGCATTCATTCTCTGTATAAACTATAAGTGTGCGAAATTTCATACTCCTCCGTCCGCACATTTCGTAAAAAGGGGTTCAAAGTTTTTGCTTTACGTATTAATATCTATATAGATTATTACCTACCTATTTGTTAACATCAACTAGAATTATTTTGAATTGGCAGAAACATAGATAGGTATTGTTTAATATGTTCTAAAGGCAAAACTCCAATCAAATGTCTACGCCATTTTGCTCAAACTATTGAGGAAAATTTCATGTTATTCCAAAAGTGAAAAAGCGACTTGGCGCTAAAGTCTGAAGTAAGATACATATCAAGAAACTTTCCGATGAAAGTGTCAATAGAAATAAAGGAGTTGACGTTGGAAATAAGCCGAAATAAAACTTTTATAAGTTACATTTATTAGAGGGTCATGAAGTTGTTGATGTAGATAGAACTCTCAACTAGAAGAGACAGGGTTAGTTGGTAGTATCTCTGCCTTTTGCGCTGTAGGTTTGTTCGATTTCTTCCCAAGACATACATTTGTGTGATGAACATAGGTGTGTTCTGTGTTTTGGTGTAATAAGCTTCCTGAAAATGCAACTAAAGTACCTATTAAGAAATTTAAAGCATACATAAAGGGTAAAGCATACACAAAGCATAAAGGGTAGTCTTTTTATGAAAGCGTATTATAATATAAATGACTATATTATTGATAAAAATACATGGCCTCATGTCGCTCTGCCCTCAGACAGTTAACCGACACACTTGAAATGTGTAAACTCTTGTATTAGTTTTTCGTAGTTAATTTAGTTATAAGATGGATCATGCAAAAAAGCGCTAGGACCAGGAGTTGAATTTAGGTGCCAATTCATCCTAACCCAAGCCCGAGAAGAACCGGCAAGAAACTCGTCCTGGTCCTAGCGCTTTTTTGCATGATTCATCTTATCCACCTTGGTTATTGGTTTGGGACCTGACCACAGTTATTCTTAACGATGTAGTTTGTGGAAATCGTTTATCTCCCGCAATACAGGCTTGCCCTAGTGCGGGGACCATCAGTAATTTTGAAAACACTGTCTTTTTATTTATTTTTGGTAAATAGATTAGTATTGCATTTATATTTGTATTGTACGTTACTCACATATGCTTGGCCTATTTCTTTTTTAATAACATTATCTATCTGTAAAACTAAAGACTAAATAGTGCTCCTAATGATTTGAATTAATCATTAAACTTCAAAAGATCTTCCCTGATACGTAGGTACGAACCTAAAAGAATATTTGATCAAGTGGAATAAAAAACAGTATAAAGTAAAAACATCAAAGATGCTGTGAAGAGAGCAACATCTCAGACGTGAAACCTCTCAAAAGTAAAAAGGGCGATTCATCGAATTAATTCAAGTAAACTCGATTTGAGGAGAAATTTTGATGAAGGTGATCTTTGCTCGAACCTTTGAATATATAATTTAACTTTATTACTAAATACTTAACTTTCATCACGTAGTGAGGAGCTCGTGGCATAACTAAGTAGTTTCTAAGAGATCAACGAAGTTAAACAACTTTCAGCGAGATCTGTCCTTGGATGACACAGAATCCACATAGCACGTCGATTTCCATTGCGGAACAAAGGTTTGTATGATTTGTACATATGTGTCTTGTGTCTAGGTGTTTTGTATCACTACATAGTATAAAACAAAGTCGTTTCCCGCTGTCTGTCCCTATGTATGCTTAGACCTTTAAAACTACGCAATGGATTTTGATGCGGTTTTTTTTTATAGATAGAGTGATTCAAGAGGAAGGTTTATAAGTATAATACATGCATAATATAGTAGAGAAACACCGATAATTTTAGAGGTTAGCGTATATTAGTTCAACGTATTAGAAATACTGAGCTACAGCAACGAGTGGTCGGGTCAGCTAGTAATATGTATATGTATGTGCGCTTTAAAGTAAATAGTAATTAAAGTAAATAGTATTTAAAGTAAAAGTAAATAAAATTAAAATTTGAGCGTTTCAGTGCTTCGGGAAAACGAAAACGACACGCGGTGTCATTGTGGTGCCATGGTGCCAGTCCATGTCACACGTACTTGGGTGTCCATCTCGCCCCAACTCATGGACAATGGGTGATCTGGTGTCCTGCTCGGATAATGCCGTAGATGTGGCTACCTACTGGTCAAATAGGATGTAACAACAGCACGAAATAAGAAGAAGAAGTGCTCCGGAGGACACGTTAAATTAACGTTCCAGGCTTCTCTAAAGTGGCTAGGCCGGACTACAACTGCTACTTAATATGCCTGTTAATAGGCCTAAGGCCAATATAGCCTAACAACTTTTACCACCAGGTCATGACAGAGTCATCAAAGTGGGCTACTGACACTGATACATACGAAAGTGAGTAGTAGCGACCCTGTCTTCTGATCCAGTAGGTTTAATTAAAATAAATAATGCTGTATATTTCACACAGCATCATCCAGCTCCAAAGTAAGCAGAGCTTGGGTTAAGGGTATCAAATGACAGATAATCAAATGAAATCAAAAGATTATTTTTATTCAATAAAATTACAAGGATTACTTTGAATGGTCTTTTTACATGCTAGCGAATCTAGATGCCAAGAAGAATCCGGCAGGAAACTCGTCTAGTCTTAGCACTTTTTTGTATGATCCTTGGTCATTTTGTTACGGATGCCGAGTCGAGTTGAGCAGAATCATCCCAAGTTTGTTATCTAAATAATCTGATATTTTATAATATGCTTTAATAGACAGTTTTTGTTTTATTAAGATTTTGAATTAGCCAATCGACAAATGGATCATTTTTGGAAATACATATTATACAACACCCAGGCCCGAGACAAATACTTGCATATCATACAAACATTTGTCCCGTGGCGGGAATCGAAACCACAACCCTCTGCGCCACAGAGGTCATCAATCCCTGTACAGAAAAAACAGAAATACAAACATGGCAAAACTAAAAGGTTGTTGGTCTTCGGTACCCTAAAATGTAAACAGATGTTTTTATATTATAAATTCGAAGTGAAAGCTTACAAACTGAACAAATTTCGACTCTCGAGACGCGGAAAGAGCGGAAAGACCGATGCTCACTGCAAGTTTCCGCTGACATGAGAGCTTGCGGAACTGAAGGTACTGGAAGCGACCTACTCGTATATAAATTTTACTTTTATAAGAAAAACACAAAAACATTTAAGGTTAATATTAATAGTTTAAACTTTAATATTGGTGGACAAAGCACACAACAACAGCTAGCCCCAAACTAAGTATAACTTGTATTATGGTGACCAGATGACTGATAAATAATTAAATAATAAAATAATGCTGGACGATTCACAGAGCATCATCTGGCCCCAAAGTAAGCAGAGTTTGTGTTATGGGTACCACATGACTGATATACTACTTATATACTTTTTTTTTATACATAGAAACAACCAGACCCGAGACAAATAGTTGCAGATCATACAAACATTTGTCCCGCGGCGGGAATCAAAACCGCAACCTTCTGCGCCTCAAGCAGGCTTTCGCCCACTGAGCCACATAGGTCGTCAAACCATACTAGATATATATATAGAATAGATAGAATACTTATATACTTTTGTATCACCCAGACACAGGCAACACAGGAAGTCTGGAAGAAATCGCTACCTTAGCGATAAGACATAATTTTTTAGGTATTCTTAGTCGTCAAATGATTTATGTGCTAGTTGTACAATAAAGTGTTTTCATTCATTCAGTCATACAAACATACAACTAACATTCTTTAATAATACGGGTATGTGCTTGATGATGATCAAAATATCAAATATCAGATATTTAAAAAAAAAAACCTATACCCTTTTCAGTATGTCCACATTATCTTCGCATTTTTTAAGCTTTACTTATTAGTAGAAACATAACTGGATAAATAAAAATCCCTTAGAAATGGTCGTAACAGCTTGTCAATTTGTATACAATTATATATTTATTAAAGAGACGCTAATAATGTACTGGCGCTTCCAGCATCTCTACACTCCAGTTTTTTAAGCCCTCGCACGGCGCGAAAGATTTTCATATTCAATTACAAATAGACAAGTGCCGTCTCGAGGATCGCCTTTGACGTCTTCACGGTTTAAAGGATATTAGGTCCCTTCCCTTCATCCCTTGAGGGGATTTAAAGGGACGTAAGGGGACAAATTAGCGGAAAGGTGCAGTAATGAATTTTATTTTTGCTTGCCTTTGAGCACTCTGATTGAAGTTGTCTGAACATCTTTAAGATTGAGTTAAGCGGGGATTAATATGGATGACTAATATAGGGGACCCTTATTAGAGAATGTCCCCTTAAAATATTAAAGTGCACAAGTCTCTCAAAATATTATAAGGAAATCGTCGAATCTGACGTTCGTCTGTACGTTCTATGAACACCTACTAACTTTGGACCACCGACAATCCTTTGGCATTATCAGTATCATAAGTTTGAACTCGTATTTACTAGTTTATAAGTATATGAGAATAATATACAATAATGTAAAATACCTGTGAAATAGTTGAGCCATCTAAGGACCGTTTAAAACGATCTATAGGTAGCTCAACTGATCTAGATCACCACCACATAAGTTTTTTATTACATTTAAATGCATAACCAATCAGCCCAGTGCTACACTAAGGCACGTTTTCTGAGTAGAGTATCCTAATGGTAAAGCAAAACATCTTGAGGAAACCGGCATGTCGTAGAACCTAAGAAGTTCGAAACCATGAGCCAAGTACACGTACAAAAGAAAGGAGCCTATGAAGCGCATTTTAATCCATTCTCCACGCCTATTCGAAATAACTAGTGGCGATAAGAAGGCGAAAAATGATAATTTGAAAGATGTCATTTCAAACCGATATTTCTAGAAGTCCGATGATTCTGTTTCCAACCTTATTTCTAGGGTAGTTACTGACTCGGATTATACGATTTAAACAACAAACTCTTTTTTGTGAATCCGATAATCAGTTAAAGGAAATGTACGCTTAAATCAAGAAAACTCAACCCAAAGAAATCGAGAGTCGTGTAACAGTCGGGTCTTTGATTAACAATTTACTATATCAGGCAGTAGGGAAATTATGGTGAATTTGTGTCTGTGTTTTATGTGTGTGAGAAATAACAATGACGTTAAGAAACAGAAGATGAAAAATTATAATTTTAAAGATGTAATTTCAAACCGATGTTTCCAGATGTACAATTTTTCTGTTTCTAACCTTATTTCTAGTGTAGTTACTGACTCGGATTATACGATTTTAAATGCATGTTACCAGCTCTATAAGTACACAGCCTCCCTTTAGTACGAAGATCAAACAAATAATAATATGCAGAGGGGAACCTCGCTATGGAATAGCTTATTATGTGCATAAATAGGGGAACGCAGAATATAGGGTGTAAAACCATCACTTACGAAATATAAGGACTAGAACGTGATTCGGTTTTTTATATCATATATCCATCCTCCGGCTAAGGACATGTGGTAGGAATCTACTTAAAATTCTATTTTCTTTTTTAGGGACTACATCGATTTCAAGTTTTATCCAAATCTGTTCAGCTGTTACAACGTCGTTGAGCTACAAACAAACATCCCAATCGTGTGTGTCCCACTATTTCCATGGAAATACAAAATAGAAAAAGTGGGACTAGCGTTTTTTCCTAATAACATCCCATTTTTTGTATTGTGGCAAAAAAACGCAAGTTACTATTTTCCATGTTTCGATTGGCCGTACAGCTGAATTTTATTTTTCCCTTGGAGCGGTCAACTGTAACACGGAAATGTGCACGCAGTCATAAGAGGTGATGCAGTGTTTTTTTGCTGCCGCCCGCCAGCAATAAAAACAGTGCGAGAATCAGTCCCAGTATTTCGTGGAATATCCTATCCAGTAATTTGCAGTATTAGTAATATTAATGATGCTTGACTGTAAATCAAATTGTTTTTTTTATGTGAATTTTGTACAGATTTGGCTTTAGTTTTTTAGAAGTACCTTTTACACCTTGTACAAGCTTTGTTCGAACCGATGTTTTATATAATTAGCATAAGCGGTTTAGAGAAGGGACGTATTTTAGATGGAATTTTTCAAATCGTAATGAATGTTTAGATTGGACATACGAATATCGTCTTATTTTAATTTTATTTAAAGCCCTGAACTCGTTGATGAATCTGGTGACATGTGTGGTTATTAAGGACCGTTGAATGAAGTACTTACCTAAGTACTTTAATTTTTTATCGGGATTAACGTTAGATATTGGAATGATTGATTTTTGTCATAGGTAAATACAAAATATTTAGGTATATGTATTATTACTATGGTTTGCCTACCTACTTAATTTTTATTATATCGCGGCTACATAAAAATAAAATAAAAACAAAAACAATAATTTAAGATATGTATTATGAACATATTGTATATATATATAGTTACAAAATCGAAAGTTATTAAGTTTTTACGCCACAAACATTATCAACTAAGTACTTATTGATTCTAACAAGATAAGTTATAATAAATAATTATAATAATACCGGACATTTCACACAGCCCCAAAGTAAGCAGAGCTATGACTTGAGGTCAACCAGAGCTATGACCACATGACTGATATACTACTTACATACTTTTTTTTGTATATACACACATTTTATACATAGAAATACCCAGACTCGAGACAAATACTTGCAGATCATACAAACATTTGTCTCACGACGGGAATCGAACCCGCAACCTTTTGCGTTTTAGCCGGACCTAAGCCCACTGCACCACAGAGGTCGTCAAAAAATAATGCCGGACATTTCACACAGCATCATCTAGCCCAAAATAAGCAGAGCTTGTGTTATGGATACCACATGACCGATATACTACTTTTATACTGTTTTTCTTTTGTAAACACATATATATTACATAAAAAACACCCAGACCCAAGACAAACATTTGCAGATGATACAAACATTTGTCCAGCGGCCGGAATAGAACCCGCAACCTTCTGCGTCTCAGGCAAGTCTAGGCCCACCGCGCCACAGAGGTCGTCGATATAATATATAATTATACACTTCGTTGTCGTCTTGGGTCTGGGTGATCTTCTACGCCGTAGACAATCCCTTCCTTACTAATATTATAAACGCTAAAGTTTGTATGTGTGTTTGGTATTGTTACTCCTTCACGCAAAAACTGCTGAATGGATTTTAATGAAACTATACAATATTATAGCTTATACATCAGAATAACACATAAACTATAATTTATATAGATATTGTGTTAATTGTCCAAAATATAACGATAAGTGTGAAGTAAGCTTATATAAGGTATAATATTTGGTGATATGAAGTGCTTCATGTACTCTATGTACTTAGTTTCAATTTACATACAATGCTCTATAAGGACAAGGGTCTCTCAATGTAACTCTGTCTGTCTGTTACGCCTTCACGACTAAACCGCAGAACCAATTTTGATAAATTTTGGTATAAAGATAGATAGGACCTAAAATAAGCTACTCGAAGTACCTAATAATCCTGCACAGACGAAGTCGCGGGCACCAGCTAGTAATACATAATGATACACTCCGTAGTTGTCTTGGGTCTGGTTGATCTTCTACGCCGTAGACAATGAAATATAAATATTATACCAGTTTTCAGCCTATACGGCCACATCGTATAAGCAAGCATTTTTGGGCATTAAGGCATTAAGTAGGTACATGAAAAAGCAATATAATGCGTAGGTATTTTTATTTATTAACCAACTTCAAAAAAAAAGAGGTTTCTCAATTCAACCGTACATATATTATATTTTAAATGTGTGTTCGCAGATAACTTCGTCGTTTATGAACCGATTCAGATGATTATTTTGTTGGAAAGGAGATAGAGAGTCGATCTGATGATGGAACCAAAAAACAGTCGAGGGAACTCCTCAATTACAGCAATTACCTGGTGTTTGGGCTTGATTAATTTGTATTGATGAGAACTTTACACCTAGATGGGTTGTGGCTGTCATTAGGGGTCTGATGATGAAGACAAAGGACAGTCAAAGGATTTTTTAATATTTAGTTACCTGTATGAAGTCAATTTTTTTTTGTTTAAAATTATATTATCTTGTATATGATTGTAGCTGCTAGGTAGGTAGGTAAATGAAAAATATAAACTTAACCAGCAACTCACTAGAAAAAAAATACAATACGGACTGGCCTGGACGGAAAAATACAATATGGGCACCACAATACAAGCAATGCTTGGTGTGAATGCGTGTGAATTGTCCACTAGTATTATTATTAGGACTTATTTATTTACAGAAATGTACAGAATAATATACAATAATATAAAATAGATGTTAATCAGTTGAACTATATAAGGACCGTTTAAAACGATCTATAGTTAGCTCAACTGATCCAGATCATTTCCAGAGGGCAGCGTTCCCAAGATATTGGCGGCAATACGCTGAACCAGATAGGACCCAGCTCTTCGCAATCTACGCAATGTCACACAATGTATCTACCAGACGTCGTGAAATAATTTTGAAAAAGCGATGGGCTACTGTTCTCCTCGCGCCGCGGCTCTCGACTCGCGTCTAAATATTATTAATAAATCAATTGAGTAAACATTTTAAGTAATTTATTGGGAATTAATGTATGAAATATCGTACGGCACAAAACAAATGAATATTCATTTTAAGAACATGCCATAAAAAACATGATTGATAAAAAGCAAAAACTTTTTGCTCAGTTTTGTGGCCCGGGCCCGAAATAACTGACATCAAGAAGTGTCTAAATAGTCGGTGGATAATAAATAAATAATGATAAATGATGAACATCGTATGAAAAACCTATATCCAGCATTGAACTTCTCAAATCAGATACAATGAATACAGACCGCTTTCAACAATACAATGCTGATCCTAACTAAAAGGCGACTTAGTTTTGCAGATCGAGATAACAATTTAAAAAAAAAACTTTTTGTAGAGCTGTCAACTAACTGTCAAATTTACACAACAGATTTATTTAAGAAAATGCATTTGAATTCATTAGTAGAAATCGGTTAAAAGGGGTCTTTTAAAGGGTTGTTCTGTCATCTGATGTTGATTTTTTTGACAGACATTGTTTGATGAATAAACTATAGTTATCTACGATGCGATGATTTTTTGCAATATGTGTCTTATATCACCGACATAAAGGTTAAGAGAAATCTGTGAAACACGCGAACTATAATTGAATTTATTTTGTGCAGGTAGGTGAGATAAATGACAATGGGTTGACAGTTAGTGTAAAATTTTTGACAAGGATTTAAAGGATTAACAAGTTTTGATGTGTGCCGAGCGGAATGTAAAGAAGAGAGAAAAAAATATATACTAAACATAGACTAAATTAGTTCTACATAAAAAAATATTATATCTGTGCGCAGCAGGATTCAGGATATATAACCTTTACTCGGTATTGAGCTGAATGCACACTTGAGTTGCCATGCAGTGAAGCTATGTAACCTATGAAATCCGTAGTATATAGGCGGTACATTCGTACATTCAAATTCATATGTTAATGTACGAATGTACCGCCTATATACTACGATTTAACTATATAGGTACCCTGTATTAATAAGTTAGTAGATACTTACTTTATAATTATTGTTATTATTTATTATTATTATCAGGCCACACTGTACCACTGCTGGGCAAAGGCCTCTCCCCTTTCTCTCCATTCATCCCTCTTCTGCGCTAAGACTGTCCAGTCGGCGCGGAATTTGGCGAGCCCTCCACCTGATTCGCGGTCTGCCGCGAGGTCGTCGTACCGTATCAGGGCGCCACTAAGTGGTCGGTTTGGCCCACTGGTCTCCTGACAAGCGGCAGACATGACCAGCCCAGTCCCATTTGAGCTTGGCGGCTTTTGTCCCTATATCGGCGATCTGTTTTCTTGAGCGGAGCTCGGTGTTGCGGATGCTATCTATTCTTTTTACTCCGAGGATGCTGCGCTTCATCACACTCCATACAACTTTATAATATTTAAGATAATATTGTAATCAATAACTGTCTATATCATAATTATTAAATTTGCTAATGTTGCGTAAAAATATCGGCAATAATATATATATATATATATGTATTTACAAAAGTATAATAGTGATCACCATATCACAGCTCTGCTTACTTTGGGTCCAGATGATACTGTGTGTAATGTCATTGTTTATTTTTATTTATATTTATCAATTAATAAAATTTTATTACTCTTGCGATCATAAATCAAATTGCAATCATATTATCAGTTATCATATTTACAGCATATATTACCATTAAATTGGTGTTTTTGTGTTTCTATGTATAATACCTATTTATGTATTTACAAAAAAAAAGTATATAAGTACCTAGTGTATCAGTCATGTGGTACCCATAACACAAGCTTTGCTTACTTTGGAGCCAGATGATGCTGTGTGAAATTTCCGGGATTATTTATTTATTTATTTTATTTATTCTATATCTATGTGGATTTATGTGGCTATGCCAAATAAAATAATAGTTATTTTGAACTAAAATTGACTATCAATGAGATTAAAAATCTGTTTACAGAAACCAAATAATAATAATATAATAATAATGCCGGACATTTGACTCAACATCATCTGGCCCCAAAGTAAGCAGAGCTCGTGTTATGGGTACCACATGACTAATATGTTTTTATACTTATTTTTTTTTAAAACATACTTAATAGACATAGAAATAGTAATTAAATAGTAATTACCTACATAAGAATGCAAAACTCATTTTGAAATACCGCAGGGTTCCTGAAATCTTGTTTTTACAAATTGACCATTTAAAGATTAATATTTTTTCGAGATATTTCTATCAAATCTTGTTTTCAACCTTATGACACCATGGCAAAACTGTTCAATTTCATTAATTTTAAAACATTAAACCGATAATTTAAGTAGATACTTCAGTTCTATTTTTATATCAAATTCAGCTAAATTACCTACCAAAATAATATATCACATAATATCTTAAAAGTTAATACACGATACAACAACAAAATAAATAATAAATAATCCCGGACATTTCACACGGCGTTATCTGGCCCCAAAGTAAGCAGAGCTTATGTTATAGGTACCACATAACGGATACTTATACTTTTTATGTAAACACATACATATTACACATAGAAACACCCGAGAAAAATATTTGCAGATCATGCAAACATTTGTCCCGCTGCGGGATTTGAACCTGCAACCTTCTGCGTCTCTGCTAGACCTTAGCCCATTGCGCTACAGAGGTTGTCAGATGGATGTTGCCATTTATTTATTTTATTATAGTAGTTAAATTTCGTTAACGTTCATCTGATAACCGTTGGGAAATAAAAGTTCTCGAATGGCGAGCAAGGACAAGAAAACGAAGCGTAGGACGACCCCTCACCCGATGGACTGACGACATTGTAAAGATCCCAGTAAGTCGGTGAATAGAGAGGGCTCAAAATGTTCATCCTGGAAATCTATTGGGGAGGCCTATGTTCAGCAGTGGACAAAGACTAATATGATGATGATGAGTTAAATTTCTTATTAAATTAGTTAGTATGTGATGAGAATAACCCCAATATATTGGCTACATAATACTTACATACTACGAAACGGAGAACGCTGTAAGTCCTAAGGACTTATGACATCGTAAAGTTAAAGAAAATAGTTGGATAAAGTGGATACATTTTCGTCTAGCAAGTAGGTAGTTTATTCCAGTAAAAATTCAAAGCCAGTTTTCCCGATAAGTGTGGAGTGTGGACTCTGAAAAAATAGGAAAATGCTTCGAAAGCCCCTAATATTGTGTTTGGAAAGAGGTCGTTGCTAAGCTACTATCTCGGGTCACTGTTTAGAACCTTTGTCGTTTCCCGGCTTGCTCGCTAAATGGCTATGGCTGGCCATTGCTACTGAAAGTATACGGGATTTTGCGTAACACCAGCGTTGTTTCAGGAGACTTTACGACTTGGAACGACTTTTGTTGAGAGGACCGTTTGGACAAGATATTTGCTTGTTGTGTTCAGATTTACATATGCTAGAGTATGTTATGTTCATAAGAATGAGAATTGAGTGATTATTTTAGGCCGTCATGAGCTAAGTATTTAAATTTGAAGTACTGATGCGCTTAGTTAAAAATCTATTTGCCTGACTAAATTGACTAAATTAATAGTTTTTATTTTTTACTAACTTCTGCCCGCATAGTACATACATAAAAAGTAGGATATGCACGTTCCTAAGATTTAGTCTATACTTATCCATACCAAATTTGATTGACGTAAAAAACAAAAAAGTTTTTATCCGATCGCTTCCAAACTTCACAGGATCACCCACTTGGCCAATCTGAATATTTCCTTGAAATCGGTCCAGCCGTTTTGGAGTCTATAGAGAACAAACATATACACATCGTCTTTATAGATATAAAATATAGAAGATGCATCTTGTTTTTGACTCCAGAAGAGAACAGAGGGGTGTGGTGTAACTGTGTATCTTTTGACGTGATAACCCGACTTTACAGACAACCATTTTTTTTGTTTGAAAGGTGACTTGATCGAGAGTGTTCTTAACTATGGTCTATGAAAATCTGTTCAGCTATTTGAAGATCAGTTCTTTTCTAGTTGTTGAAGAGATGTGAGAGATTACCACAGGTCTGATCGATTAAAAGTTTGGAATGCAAGTAACGGTTACGGTCAATGATATTGCAATATGCTCGTTACTGTAGAGGTTCCGTGTTTGGGATTATTAGAATAAATAAATAATAAATATAATAAATATTGCTGAACAATGCACACAACACCATCTAGTTCCAAACTAAGCACAGCTTGTATTATGGTGACTAGATGACTGATAGAATATTTATATATTTTTAAATACATATGTACTTATGATACTTTATAACAACACCCAGACACAGATCAAACACCTATGTTCTTCACACAAATATTTATCCTGGGAGAAAATCGAACTCTCAACCTACAGCGCAGAAGGCAGAGCTACTACCAACTGGGCTGACAAGCCAGTTAAAAAAAGAATGGTCGCAATGAATGGGTTATATGTAGATATATGTTGCTTGAGTCTGGGTTGTTTTTTAACTTGTAGTTTATATTATAAGCAGTGATTCTATGCAAGCACACTTCTTCTTCGGTTATTTAACTTACATTTACATTTCTGCATTTAGTGCGGGCTTAGGACGGGCTCAGTAAAAATCCCAGAATAACCCCTTGTCGGAAAGCAGACAACGGAAAGCCTTCCAGTAGATACCTACTGTGACCACAATTACAACCTCAAAATAATAATATTAACAATATGTATAAATTTCTTTAAAACGAACGAGCGTGTTTTATTTTTATTACATACTCGTATATTATATAGAAAATATGCTGCACACTACATAAGTCGCTATAAGTAAGTAAGGGCTTACTGATTTTACTAGTAAAATCGAAGTAATACCAATAATACTATATTATAAATGAATAATCCACGACATTGCACAAAACATCATCTGGCCCCAAAGTAAGCAGATCTTGTATTATGGGTACCACAATACTGATATACTACTTGATATACTACTACTATATTTTTTTTTATTGTAAATACATACATATTATACATAGAAACACCCAGACCCGAGACAAATATATGCAGATCATACAAACATTTGTCCCGCGGCGGTAATCGAACCCGCAACCGTCTGCGTCTCAGCCAGACCTTAGCCCAATGCGTCACAGAGGTTGCAAATGAAAATATTTTTTTTGCAATAGGTTATGTTTGTGACATTGGAAACTTGATAGGGACCCTTTTTTTTGTTAGCATTTTAAGAGCCGTGGAAACCCGGCCGAGACACGTTCGACCTATGAACCGAAGGTCGCGGGCTAAAATCCGGATGTGCACCAATGCGTTTTCTTTTAGAAAATGTACGTGCAAATATCCACTTGTTCGTACGGTGATGGAAAACATCGTGAGGAAACCCTACATGTCCTAGAATCTACATTCGAAGACATGTGGATCCGCCAATCCGAATTCGGCCCTCGTGGTGGATATGGCCTGGCATGAAAGGAGCCTTCCTTATAGAGGCGCGCACATTAATCCTTTCACCTCTCTCTGGTTCATACAAAATTAACGTTTTGCACATTATAGCGGTAATTAATTGCCCAGTGTATTAGCGTAGACATTTCACGCAATTTAGCCAGTGTATTGGTGACGCTGTCGTCTGGTAGAAATCTGGATCACTTAAGCTATCTACAGACCGTTTTAAACGGACTTTAGATAACTAAACGTGTACCTATTTTATATTCTGTAAATGTCTATAAATAAAGTATTAATATGAATGTTGATGATTAAAGATATGAAAATACTTACTAAAATACCATAAAACTACCTTATAAATGCCTTGTCAATGTCCAAAGGAAATTGAACTCATAGCCCCCCTACAAAATGTTCGTACTAAGCCTGTGACGGAGGTTAATGCATCACACGCCGCGGATCCAAGGCCTGCATAAACTAGTCACAGATGAGAGCAACATCGCACGAACGAATTTAGAGATTTACCAACATTTTACATAATTCTGTTTGAAGGGTTTCGATATGTGAACCCAGGATTTGCGTGAAATGCTCTGATCTGAAGCGCCTTGCAAAGATTGACAAGCAAAGCCGCAAGATGGCCACTGTTGTTTCGGTCGACGAACCCTTGTGGAACTTAGGTGCGTAGATAAGTATTATTAATATATAGGCAGGTATATTAAATTATTTATTGGTTAATGTCAAGCGGAACCTACTGTTAACCGTTACAGTTACAGACGTTGCTCATTAAGTGAGCTTAGAGTGGAAAAGCGCCTACTGAAATGCTCATTGCAACTTAGTAAATTTGCTTTTATGTTTTGACTTTTAGATGACTCTTGCAAAATTATAAGTAGAATGGTTGAGCGTAATTTTAGAGGACGTTAGTCAGTGATAAGCTAGTTTAAAGGCAGTTTATGACTAACACTGATTTTTATAATTAGAGATATAAATAAATAAATCAATATGTACCTACTTAGATAATTTATATTGTTCAGGCATTTATTATTTCAGGCGTGACTTTGCGGAAATCCATTACAAAACATTATATAGATATTAAACATTAAATATATATTTTGCTTGCATGCGTCTGCATCGTATCTACCTCTTTGGGAATAGATTGGCGGAATAGTACTAGATATTTGTCCACCTATTTTTTTTAAAATTAATATGTTATAATATTCACAGCTCAGTTGGTAGTAGCTCTGCTTTCTTCGCTGTATATTGTGGGTTCGATTGCCTCAAACATTTGTATGATGAACTTAGATGTCTGTGTCTGGGTATTATAGAGTATATTATGGATGTATTTAAAATATATTAGTATCCTTTCAGACATCTGGTTCCCATAGTACTAGCTATGCTTAGTTTAGGGCTAGAGTGTGTCCTGTGGATTATCCATCAAATCATTAGGTAAAAAAGAAAAATGTTGTAGGGTCTGATGATGTTAAAGTTAATAGAAAATAAACGACGACCTCTGTAGCGCAGTGGACTAAGGTCCGGCTGTGACGCAGAAGGTTGCGGGTTCGATTCCCGCCGCGAGACAAATGTATGATCTGCAAGTATTTGGCCTGGGTATTTCTATGTATAATATGCATGTATTTCCAAAAAGAATGCTGTGTGAAGTGTCCGGTATTATTTATTTATTTATTACTAGTTGCTGCCCGCGGCTTCGTACGCATGGTACCTACATAAAAAGTAGCCTATGTTCTTCTCCAAGGTCCCATCTATCTCTATACCAAAATTTATCAAAATTGGTTCAGCGGTTAAGGTATGAAAACGTGACAGACAGACAGACATACAGAGTTAAGTATTTTCACATTTATAATATTAGTAAGGATTTACCTAGTGCATACGAATGTTGTGGTCTATACTTAAACATGTACAAAAACCCTCGAACGAATAACAAGCCCGTAAATTGTAGGTCAACCGTAAATAGAGAGTGAGAATTAGCGAAACAATAAAGTAGGTAGGTAAGTAGTTTAATGACCAGAAATCAGAGCAAATAGGTATAAAGTTTAAAACGCAATTTTCATTAAAGTAATTTATTCACATTATGAAATTAAAAGCCAGGCTGCAGGTACCACTACCAAAGCTTTGTGAAGGTTGAAAGAAAATTAAATTAAAATGTTTGCGCGTAACATTTTCGCTACTCTTAATGAGAGCATTAAGTAGGTACATAATTTAATGATGAACTATATCTATTGCTAGAAAGGTCTGCTACTCTTAATGAGAGCATTAAGTAAGTACATAATTTGATGATGAACTATAATCTATTGCTAGAAAGGTCTTGATAATGAACACAAGACCAGTATGGCGATTATGGAACTCATGCTACAATCAATGTCTATTCGTTTTGATAAGCAATAAGCATTATTTCGTAGATTAGTATTACATTACCTGGATGACCGAGCTTTGCTCGATAATGATGATGATGATGTGATGTGAGCTTTTCTTTTTTATACGCTTTATATTAGCTTCACTTGTATGTATGTTTGTATGTTTGTAACCATACAAACATACATACACCTTATGACGCGATTTTGACCCACTTTAAACGGCCAGATTTCATTCAAATTTTGCACAAGATAAAGTTTGTGAAGAAAAAGTTTCTTCGCATTTTTTAAGAAAATTCTAAACATTTTTATATGGTTTATTTACATTTGACTAAAGTATGTAGGTACCATTTTGTTCGATAACTTTTTGCCATCTTGTAGGTAGGGTAACATGATCCCAAAAATTTTGGGACTTCTGATCAAAATACCGCGACAAGTGGTTTTGGCAGTCCTCTCGTGATGTTAACCTGACACTGCCTAAAGAATTCTGAAGAAACCGAAACAGGTGGAAATCTGAAGGTGCAAGGTCCGGACTATACGGCGGATTTTTGCGGAGTGGCTAAAGATGTGTGAGGTCTAGCCTTATCATGATGACCCTTCTGTTGATTAATTCCGGCCGCTTTCTCTCAACTGCTTGCTTTAATCTCATCAGTTGTTCGCAGTAGAGTTCAGAATCGATGGTCCTGCCTGGTGGTAACAGCTCATAATGAATAATGCCCTTCCAATCCCACCACACACACAGCATCACCTTGTTGCGAGTTAACCCGGGTTTCGCCACAGTCTGTGAAGCCTGACCGGCCTTTGACCACGACCTTTTTCGCACGTTCTTGTCGTACGTGATCCCCTTTTCATCACCAGTTATCAGCTTCTTCAAAAATGGTTCGGTTTCATTACGTCGTAATAAAGAATCACAAATGAGTACACGGTTCATTAGGTTTCTTTCAGTGAGCTCGTGAGGTACCCAAATATAGAAGTTTTTTGTGTACCCAGTTTTTTTCAAATGCGCCAAAACTGTTTTGTGGTCAATTCACAGTTCTTCAGCTACGTCGTAACTACTGATATGCCGATCTTACTCCACTTTTTCAAAAATGGCATCCATTTTATCCGTAATAGGGCGACCAGAGCGACGTGCATCTTTGACATCAAAATTTCCGGATTGAAAACGCTTAAACCAAATTTGTGCTACTCTCACAGACACTGCACTAGGTCCATAAACATCGCAATTTTTTTTCGAGGTTTGCGTTGCATTTTTACCTTTTTTGTAGTAAAATTTTAAAATGTATCGAATTTCTTCATTAGATTCACTCATCTTGACAGTACGAAAAACAAATAAAAATCACACATTTTCCTAATTTGAATTTGGAATTATGTTCTTTAAAATTTAAACTTTTAATGATACCAAAACCAGCCAGATACAAATAGTACAGCCAAAGAGATTTTATTACAAGTTCATACATACCATAATGCGAAAAGACTTTTTCCCCAACCTAATATATACAAGAATTGCTCGTTAAAAGGTATTAGATATTAGATAGATAGATAGATACGTTGTATTTAACCGACTTCATCAAAAAAGAGGAGGTTCTCAATTCGTCGGAATCTTTTTTTTACTTTAGTTCACCGATTACTCAAAGACGTATGAAATGTTTTTTTTTAAAGGGTAAACTTCCGAGGCCCCATTTAAATTTTATCGAAATCGGTTGAGCGGTTTTTAATAAAAATTTAAAAAAAAATTAATTAAAATAAATAATCCCGGACATTACACATACCATAATTTGGCCCCAAAGGAAGCAGAGCTTGTGTGGGTACCACATGACTGACATGACTACTTATATACTTTTTTTTTACAATTTAACAATTCAAACTCAAAGTTGTTAGAATGTTTTTATAGAATCACTGTCACTGTTTTCTTTTACCCGATATTTCGGCATAGTTACACATACATAGTTACATAGTTACACTGACAGACATAATTCGTTACAAAAATAATATAATAAATGAAAAATATGTGAATAATCTTGATAGTTTTAAAAGTGATATTACTGATAGTAGTTCTTCAAGTATTTCTTCTTCATAAAGTACTTGTCCTTCGCCAACTTATTTTCAAAACGCTTCGTCCAATCCTCGACGGTATTCAAGCTCCTAGCTTCGAGCACAGGCGTAGGTGTTCTGGTTCTACTTAAAAGACCTTGCAACGCTTGTAGCAAGAATGATAGAAGAGACATAGACACTACGATGTTGATAGGATCGAAGCCAATTGAATGGTGATGATATGTTGGTGTTCCGTAGTTCCCGCTTCCACTAGACCCGTAGCTTGTCGCTCCGTAATGGTTGTTGAAGCTCCTTGATTCGGACTCTTTTGTTTCTCTCGAATACGGTTCAATTTCGAAGTTCGTTTTCAACGGCGATTCCACTTGTCCAACTTCATTGTTCTTGAAGACACCGCTTAGTTTCTTTCGGATAACTCGCTTCATATTCAAAGCCTCCATCTTATCTAGAACGGATAGCGCATTGGTTTGAATTTTCTTCAGCAATGTTTGGATTTTCGTAGTTTGTTCTTTTATCATGTTCGTGATGAAGTCTTTGAAGTTTTGTGATACAGAGTTCTGCGTATCAGTGTTCACTGATGTTATCAATAACACCAAGAGAGTGAATAAGGGGACTGACATAATTACTTCTGATTTTGACCTGATCACAGAAGACATGAACTTTGTAAGATGTTATTCAGATTGTAATACGATGCTGCATGGGTTTGGTGTTTTATAGTTAACTGCGAGGTCTGGTGCTCATGGTAATGACGTGTCATAGTGTGACATTGATATGGAGTCACAGCCTTGACATTTGACCCAGCTGATCATAGCTGTTTCAAATTAGAGAAGAAAGTTCAATAATTTCTCGAGCAAATTTTACTTATTATTAGTAGGTAAGTATAGAAAGTACTTAAGTTGGTTACAACGCTTAAGTTATCGGGTAGGTAGGTACTTACATACACTCATACAACCTACGTCATAAATACTTTACCCCAATTTGATAGTTTATGCTAGTAAGAGTCGATGGACATCAATATGGAATATCATAAATTCTAAAGTGTCTTTGTTTGTCTAACTGTAATTAAGGGCTAACGGCTAAATACCACGTGGTAGGTAGGTACTATGCGTGCAACACCACGGGCAGCATTGTTACAGATATATTTCTGTTATCTTACTAATATTATAAATGCGAAAGTAACTCTGTCTGCTTGTTTGTAATAAAAACCGCTGAACCGATTTTGATGAATTTTGGTATAGAGATATATGGGATTTTGGAGGACATGGGGTACTTTTTATGTAGGTACCATGCGTGCGAAACCGCGGGCGGCTGCTAATATGCATATAGTTTAATATTTTTGTGGTAGCAAAATTAAACAGTATTTCATCACATGCTGAGGGGTGTTGCCGATTGTCTTATTCTGTTAAGTGAAGTCTGCAGGCTATGCGTCCCAGAACAGGGTGCTAGAAACTGCATTGACAACACGGACCTACCTATCTCCCGTGCGCAGCAAAACCTCAAGGCTCTCATCATCAAGCATCCTCACTTCGATGTGTTTGCGGATGAACGGAAGAGCGTGCTTGCCTTTACTTTTGTGAGAACAATATTATTACGTTTAAGGTCCTAGGTTTAAGTAAGATTTGTTATAGTTTTAAATTGTAATTGTTGTTATGTTATTTTTCTGTATAATTTTCTTGTTTATTTTATTATTATTATATTAAGTATCCCTCCTATATATAACGCATTAGTTTAAGCTATAAAGTTATGTCAATTTTAAACATTAATAACAATTAAATTAGTTTTCTGCACT
This sequence comes from Lampropteryx suffumata, assembly GCA_948098915.1. Classification (NCBI taxonomy): domain Eukaryota; kingdom Metazoa; phylum Arthropoda; class Insecta; order Lepidoptera; family Geometridae; genus Lampropteryx; species Lampropteryx suffumata. The sequence goes on along the minus strand of OX402557.1, from coordinate 11,949,092 downwards.
ACTTGTCCCATTTCACTGTGTATAGAAATTGACGGTTAGCGTTTAGGAAATATTAAGGATAGGTGTGGTGTCCTAATCAAACTATTTTATGAAAAAGTTAAATAACTCGTGCGCCGTCGCACAACGCAGCGCCATCTCTAAAATTCACACAAAACCATACAGGCCAATGTGATAATGCGGGCTGCGCGTTTGGAAAGCTCTTGCGTCGAGTATTGCACATGCGCGTAAGCTTCTATCAGTATTAGAAAAAGCTTCTGACGCTATACGATAGATGGCGCTACAGATAAAATTAGCTTTTAGAAAACAAAATTCGTTACATTTATATTATTATTGACTCAGTGCAACAGGCAATCTAGTAGGTAAATAAAACAACTCAACGAAGAATTTATAGCTTTAGTTTAATCAAAATTGTTTGCGCTAGGCGTGGCCAACGGATTTATAGCGATTTATAATTGCATTTTTAATTATTTACAGCAGCGCTGTCGGCAAATTGAAAACCTACCGTGTAGAACCGAGATGTGGGTGTAGTAGGTTTACATGATGTTATCTCTCGGACTAGTTACGACTATTGTTCTTTATGATTTTAGGAAACTATAAAAGGTGATGGCATCTGCTTCCGGCGTGAAAAGTTATGGCCAAATTAATTGTGTTTATAATCATGTTATTTTTTTCAAACTTTATTTCTGTAGTACAGAAACATCGTTCTAATGCATAAACAATTTAAACTCTAACCTAGATTATTTATAGTGAGAGTACCGAGAGAGTGAGAGTTTTTAGTAGGATCGATTTAAGCCGGAAAAATAATGATGTTTGTAGGTATACCTATCTGATATCTGAGTAGAATTGGTAGGTTTGGTTATTTTTTATTAATTCTAGGGTAGATAGGTATGTACTTACTTGCTAACAAAGTAGGAAGAACATTATAGCTATGCGCAAAATTATTATTCAACAAGTACAAATTCAAAGTAAAATAACCCCAGCAACAAAAACGACTCGTATAAACCTATTTATTAAGATTATTCCAATGAGCCCAAACACGATACAAATACCTCTGTTATAAATTCATGAGGAGATGAGTATAGGTACCTACTGATTCGAGATAATGCAGCATCAGGTCCAGGTTACCTTACCTACTCTTGCAATAACATTAAAGTAAGAGAATACTAAATTTCTAATCGATCTTTGGAAGTTGTCAAATCCTTTCATTAACTAGAAAAGAGCTGATGACCTTCAAATGGCCAAACAGATTACTTTTCATGAATCATAGCTGACAATTCTCGATGAAGTCATCTTTCAAACACAAAAACCTTAATAAAATTCAGCTCATACATTTGAACCATTGCCACAGATACACACGTTAAACTTATAATATATACCGGGGATGTTTGTGGCGGAGGTTAAAAATAACGCGATCAGAGTGCAAAACGAAATAATTTTTTCTTCTATGTTTTACAAGTTGTACGAGTATTTGCGTCGATAAAAAGTGGCGTAGCCTGTATGTTTACCCAGCTCTAAGTTGGTACATTACATATAGGTACCAAGTTTTATTTTAATCCTTAGCAGATTGTGTGGATGTAAGACAAACATCCAAATATCGAAACATTCACACAAAAACTCCCATTTATAATAATTACCTACCTAACCTACGTATAGTAGGTAGGTATCTACTTACGAAAGTAGTAAGAACATTATAAAGGGTCTTCCAATTGGGACTTCCGATCTTCCGAGCGGCCATATTGTTGAAGCTACATCTGAAAAGTGGCTGTCATTTATTCAGTCTATTTTGCTATTTTGTCATAATAATAAATATATAATAATAAAGTAATAAATAATAAATAATCCCGGACATTTCACTCAGCATCATCGGGCCCCAAGGCAAGCAGAGCTTGTGTTATGGGTACTATATGATTGATAATACTAGTTATATACTTTTTTTAAATACATACGTATTAAGTACACATAGAACCACCCAGACCCGAGACAAATACTTGCAGATCATACATTTGTCCCGCGGCAGGAATCGAACCCGCAAAATTCTGCGTTTTTGCCGGACCTTAGCCCATTGCGCCACAGAGGTCGTCGTATATCCCACCATGCACGGATATAGCGTTTAACAACACGTGCAAATGATAAAATTGTTTTATGAAAATGGGTGTTTATTCGGGCAACGTTCCGCGCGCACCGCCCATTTTACTCTCGCCATAATCGTCATACCGAGAGGACTATTCGCAGTGTGGTAGATAAATTTGAGTCCACTGGTCCAGTAAACAATCAACCAACACCCGTACGTCGACGAGATATTCCGAAAACATCGCCGCTATCCACGAGTGAGAGAATCAGAGTTTGATTACGGCAGATGCAAAATAAATATGCAAAAACACGCGAGTAGAGTACAGCGCTATTTTTTTCCGTCTATATTTTTAATTTCAAATGCAGAGATTCACAGATCAAAAGCGTATCTAGTTCGTAATGGAAAGTGGAGTGGAACGTACTCGCTACCTAGAGCTTCCTGTGGCGAACCGAACAACCACAAACCAATCTTAACTGAGTAACACAGAGTAGACAGACGGATGGATTTTATATTCCGAATATCTATTTTCATCCATTTATCATAGTGGCTAGCCACTTTATATATCTTCACTAGCTACTGCCAACGAGGTACCTATGTAGATAAGCAGTAGTCCATAATTACATTAGTTCATGTCCACTTATATGTCTATACCAAATCTGTGCAGCCTTGAGTGTGAAGAAATACGAGTAAACTAACACACACGCACAAACATTCGCATATATGATATTCGTACAGTAATTTTACAGGTAGAGTCCAAAATATTCTGGAGCATGATATTAACAATACACTTGACAACACTGTTTAATGGTTAAATTCTACTTAATTACAAATAATTTTGACTAGAATAAACATAACGTCAGAAATAGAGCAAAAGAATTGAGTGAACATGGCATTTATTATTTAAGACATAAAGTTAAACATATAGAAATAAGCTACATATTGACTGCAGTTTAAATTGAAAACTTAGGTTCGAGGTTAAATCAACATTCATATGCTTTAAATAAGTTGCAAACACCGCCACAACTATAACCGCAAACCTTGGGTACGTAGCATCTATCCTAAGCTATGGAGTAATATTATGGGGCAATTCAACTGAAAAAGAGACTGTTTTCAAGGCACAAAAGACATGTTAACTGTAAATAAAAACAAACTGACAGTTGAAGAGAATACTTTATTAATTTAAATATTTTGACTTGCCGTGTTTATATATCTATGAGATACTAAGTAATATTTGTACAGACCAATCCATCTAGTGCAGGATTCCTGGTCCATTTTTGCTTTTGCTTACTATCAAGCTAATTTTCCGTGAGTAGCTTCATTTTGATGAGACGCCCAACAATTTCTTGTACTAAACTCTCTATCGTGGTAGCTAACAGAGGATGCAAGGATAAAATATGTCGATTTTATGATTATCAAATATTTATTCCTAACTGTTTTTTTTATTAAATCTCAAGTTAATTATCTAAATTATTTAAAAAAAAAATTGTCCTACAAAATCTATGGTTTGATCAGAGTCCCCTCCTTCCAACGTTATCGATAACGAGGTCATCATAAATGATTACTAACCAGCTGATTATTTTATTTTTACTTAGTTAATATTTATATAATTTAACAGTCATATTGTCCTACAAATTGCGTGGTACGTTATCCCGGTCCTACGCTCTCAAATTGGATATCAAGAATACTTTTGAGCATAGGACCGGGATTACGTTAAACAAACAAACAAAGGTTAACAGAATGCCTAAAACAATTTTTTTTATTGAGGGATAAAATTTACTTTGTAGGCATTCTAATAAAACAACATTTTTATTCAAATTTTGGTTTGTAGGTCCTAATTCCTAATTTGTGACATGTCCGCGTAAATGATACCTCAAATGAAAGAGTAATAAACAAGCATGTTTTCTTTGAAAATTTTTGTGAACTTAAAGTGTAAAAAAAACATTTATCAATAAAACTGGCAATTATTAGCAATTATCTCTACAATTTTGGGTATTATCACCAATAACCAAAAAAATCGTTAAAAATAATTTGTCGGACTTCGTCTAACATAACTATAACCTAAATGGTTCTAAATGGTCTAGCTAGACTACAATACACTTACAGCTTTGCACCCATCTTCCAATCACCCTGTATCTCGCGAGGAATTATAAAAAATTTTATACCTTTAAACGAGAAATTCTTGTAAGTAAATTTGTACAAATATATTCTGAATCTCGGAAACGGCTTCCATAGATTTTCATGAAATTTACTAAGCCAGGTTTCATTTTTAGAAAACTTCGTTTTATCCGTGTTTTGTACCGAGCGAAGCTCGGTCATCCAGGTACTATTTTAATATACCACGGAAAAGAAAACACAGTATTTACCGTGGATTTATTAACGTAATAATATAGAACGACGGCAAGTAGATAATAATGGCCGCAGTACCAAAAATTGTACCTACCGAATGGTACCATGTTAAAGGAATTGGTTGATTGAACCTTAAAACTTTATGGACCAAAACGTTTATTTTTTTATGAATTCTATCTCAACAGACTAGAGTGGTCAGGTCCAAACCAATTCAGCACCAACTAGGTACTTAGGTACCTAGACGGGATAACATAATTTTGTATGGAGCTTTGTTTTTTAAATTGTTACATGTTGAATGTTACATAATCTAGTAAGGTTTGGCTAGACGTGATCATTTTATTTATTTGGGTTACTTTTCAATTACCCCAAAACATCGGACACAGTGGAAAACGACTTCAAAGCCTAATCTATACCTATAAAAGAGCTTAACCTGTCTGACTGACTGACTGATTCATCATCGCGAAACCGAAACCGCTGAAGCTAGAAAGCTGAAATTTGAAAGGTAGCTTCCTTTTTCAGCAAAACCACCCACTAAGGCGGGATTATTTGAAATACAACCCCTAAGAAGGTGAAAATGGGAGAAAACAAATGTATGAAACTTTTTAACGCGCGGTGCGATTTGCTTGAAACTTAATACGAATCAATAAAATGAAAAACAAATGGACACGTGTTTCAGGATTTTTCAAAATAACCCTAACAAAGAGGTAAAATGGGGTGTTAAAGTTGGGTAAGGGAATTTTTTAACGGTTGGTGTGATTTCTTAGAAACTTGGCTTAGATACTTAAAATTTAAAACAAATGGACACGTGTTTCAGGATTTTACAAAATAACTCTCAAAAAGGAGTGAAATGGGGTGTGAATGTTTGCATGGAAACTTTTTAATGGGTGGTGGATGTGATTGGTTTGAAACCTATCAATAAAATTTGGCAAGTAGATAAAAAGCATCCTGGGAAAGGATTTCAGCTACAATTCCTTTAAAAAAAATGCGGACGAAGTCGCGAACAACAGCTGGTTTTATATATAACTAGCTGTCCCATCGCGACTTCGTCCGCTTTTTTTAAAAAGAAAAATATATCAGAAAAGAATATTTTGCTTGAATTTGCTTCTATATGACACAATTGTTGATGCGCGCACAATGGCAACTGTCATAACCTAACAAACCGAACATCGTCAAAGGTAGTATCGAACTAAACTCACCACTATTATTCGACTAAATCTTGAATACATGTTATGATATGATATGATATGATATGATAGTTATTATGCTATTCGAGGCGGAGACAAATCCAACAAATCAAGAAATCTCATATCTTTAAGGGCCTCCAATGATTCACCAATATGATATCAGAATAAATCAACCCCACTTTTCATGTGAATAAAGCCCCTAATAAACATCTGTACAAAGTTTTTATTTCATTATTTCCTACTGAGCCACTAATAGGTACGTATCGTCAGCTACTAACCGTGTACATTTTTTAGACTTAGAATGTGAGATAGAGCTCTGATTAGGGCCGGACGGACAGACAGACAGACGGACAGGCCGAAACTTTGAGGGTTCCTTGTTGAACTTTAGACCTTACAAACCCTCGACACAAAACAAATGCATCTACAAGTATGTATAACCTAGTCATTGACACGATTCCAATGAGCCCAAATACGATACCTCTTATGTAAGTTGGTGAGGTATCCGTAGGGTATCCCGCAGATCCCAGGTCAATGTTACAACGTTCTTGTAATTACTATTGAAGTAACATGATACAAAACTTCGAATCGATAAGACCTTGGAAGCTGCTTCACATCCCTTCATCAACGAGAATACAGCTGATGCCTAAACAGAGTTGATGACGCATGGATCACTCACGATCGAATCACCTTTCAAACAAAAAAACTAAATCAAAATGGGTTCTTTCGTTTTGGAGATACGATGCTACAGAGAGATATCTACACACTTATAACATCACTCTTTTTTCGTTCGGGGTTAAAAAACAGATGTCAGTGCAGGTGTATCTGTTTAGAATTTGACCAATCAATCGTTTCCAAAAGGATAGAGATACACCTTTTGTGCTCGCACCGTTAATTTAATACGGGTTATATAAGTAGACTTTTTAAATAGACGAAAAAAAAAATTCGGAGCGCTACTCATTATTCAAAGTAATAATAATACCGGACATTTCACACAGCATCACTTGGTCCCAATGTAAGCAGAGCTTGTGTTATAGGTACCACATGGCTGATATACCACATATATACAATTTTTTCTTTAAATAGATACATGTTTAACATAAAAACACTCAGGCCCGAGACAAATACTTGCAGATCATACAAACATTTGTCTCGCGGCGGAAATCCAACCCTACTGCGCCACAGAGGTCGTCGCAGTAAAGGTAAAACAGAAATGTAGGTACGAGTTTTCATACCGTGTCAATCGGCATACTTTATTGTACTGTGTCCCTGAAGTGTGTGTACGTGATTCAGTATTACAGAACTAACGAGGGTTGAATTTAATCAACAGAGAGATATAAATAAGTTCCAGGATACCGAAAAATACACTCCAACAGATCGGCTTACTATGGTTAATTTTGATTTTAGACGGCGCTCTGTCTCCGAACTCAGATCTGGCGATGTCCGTAACGAGTCGCTCGTTCGATAAGTTGTTAGTATATCTAAATTGTAAGAGAATAAGACTCTTCCAAAGAAATCCAAAGTTCACTGTAGATTGTTTTTATCGGACTTCACACTGGTAGGTACACGAAATAGTGATAAGAATATATTAAACTAAGTATACTTATTTTGGTAATAATTAGAACTAGTGGTCGCCCACTGGTCGAAATTCGACGATAATTTATTAATAATTAATGTTTTTTTTTGTACAACTATAAGTGTGCGAAATTTCATACTCCTCCGTCCGCGCAATTTTCGTAAAAAGGGGTACCAAGTTTTTGCTTCTCGTATTAATTTAATAATGTTATAAAATGGTATGTATGGAGAGATGGTTATGAGTAACGCGGTGCCGGGCTGGCAGATGGTAGCGTACCTACTGGTTTGCTCTGGAAATTGTGCATTGTCTGTAAGACAAAACACAATTGCTGTGTTCGGTGTAAACCGAAACATAAATAATGAACAATAAGTATTAATAACTGATTTTCATTAGATAAGCGCGATCTGATTCAAATAAGCCCGTAGATTACTTACTCATATACACTAAGAATATCCATGGAACAGCTCCTGACTCGGTCATAATATCAGCTTACCACCTTAACAAAACACTGTCATTCTTGACAGATAAGTCATGTTGCAGCTCAATCGGCCTATTTGTTGAGGAGTTTCGTTGAACAGCACCCTGGCTACATCAACAGATCAGATCGTTATCACCATAATTACATACCCTACCTACTTTGTATAGGTACATGTTTAAATTAAGAAAAAGTTAAAACTCAGTGACTCAAGAGTTTTGATCTCCAACGCTAGATCACTTTTCTCAGTCCCACAGGGTTTCTAATTAAGTACAATTATTTATTTCAAGTCTAATTTTTTATTTAACATTTTCTTATTTTATTGTTTCAAAGTTTAAGATACAGCTTGTTTCCTTCTGGTTGTCTCCTGGCTTCCTCGTAAGATCAGCGTTGTGTTCAGAATTACAACTGAACGCAAGATCATTCCGAGCCCTCCGCCATTTTGTGACGCCATGACATGGTTTGAGAGACACATAACTATATAAATACTTTAAGCTGTTTTTGTAGATGTAGATGTGTTGTTTGGTGTAGTGTTGCTTAAACCCTTTCTTTCATTCTTTCTAAAAAAACCAACTGAAATATTTTACATTCAATGAGAAAACGACAAGCCTCGCTTAAAGTTATGTAAAGTAAGACCTACGAAGTCACCGAAACTTTAGCAAACGGGAGCTCAACTAGCCCAATTTGGCTCAATAACCACCAGCTTATTTCTCATTTCGAATCTGTCAACTTGCCAAATTTCTCGCAGATCGGATCAACGGTTCGAAAGTTATAGACGAAAAAAAAAAACATACAAAGCTAAATCACCCAAGTTGCCACTGAGACCTTCGCTCGCTTCGCTCGATGAAATTGCTTTGGTTTAAGCCATGAGTAATAATAATAATAATAATAATGACGGACATTTCACACAGCATCATCTGGCCCCAAAGTAAGCAGAGCTTGAGTTATGGGTACCACATGACTGATATACTACTTAAATACGTTTTTTTTTGTAAATACATACATATTATACATAGAAACAGCCAGACCCGAGACAAATACTTGCAGATCATACAAACATTTGTCCCACGGCGGGAATCGAACCCGCAACCTTCTGCGTTTCAGCCGGACCTTAACCCACTGCGCCGAAGGCTGGTCCGAAGTCGAACTCACGACCTAAAGGATCGGAAGTCAGTCGGACGGACACAAATTGGTTTCCGAGCTAAAATGTTACATCCGTTACTAACCGTACTGTGGGTGCTTAAATAATTAACTTGAACTCTAAATTGAAAGTATTTCAGCTCCAAACGTTTATTACAAAAATCATTAATCATTCTAACAGTTAGGTAATAGACTGGGAAGCAAGAATTGGTTCATATTTTAAAGTTGACATTAAACTGTACTTCGCTGCCGTCAGTTCGCAAATTATGTTTCCTAACAGCCGCACTCAGAGTGGCTACAGAGTACTAATATTAGGCCTAGCGCGCACTACGGATTAATCGGCGCTATTTTTGTCGCACTTTTCTGTGAATAATGGAATCTGAAGTAGGCTTACGTCTGACTTGAGGAAATTTTCGTAGCTTCCCGCTGGCATGTATGTAAATTTATTGCAGTTTAAACCGCGATGAATTGGCGGACAAAACCGCCGTTGGGTGACAAAATCGCGTGGCATTGCGGAAAAAATCGGGGTGGGCAGAAAAACCGCGAACTGCGTTCATTCCACTCGATACCACCAGAACGACACCACCGGTGGTGTCGTTTGGAATCACTATTCCGTTCGACACTATTCAAGAGATCACTAGGGTGATCTCTTGAATAGCAAGCTACTTACGTAGTAACCACTAATTAAGTACCTGGTCTGTGATACTGCCTAAAACAAAGAAGACAATTTGATGTTGTTATTTAATGATATTAAGCATAGGCTTTTACCTTTTTGTCCAACAAGTCTATAATTGTTGACATGGACTTTTTATGAATTTTTCTTCTTTAATTGATTGTCCGGAAAAAAAATTTTTGGCAAACAATTACGCTGTATCTATGATCATAGTGGTACTCAACTGCCCGGTTTCTGTAGAGATATTCATCCGCAACGCGCGCCAGACCTATGAGGTTACTTAAATCGCACAGTATTAACTAAGGAGCGACTTAAGTAACCATTAATGACTCTGAGTTTAGCAATTCGATTTATTTATTTTCTATAACAGCTAGCTAAGACAGGATAGCCAAGAAATAGTTTTTATCCTTGAGAAAGAGATCGACCGAAGCGGTGTGTATATTGATATCAAATTAATATAAATGAATTAGTTGAATTGACACAATTAATACAATGCGCATATTATTTTAACCAAGCAAGATGTATTTTTTTAAATATACTTATATATAATAATAAAAACACTTTAAATTGTCCTAAGCATTTTGAAGGCTTTTTTGTCACACAAAACGTATGTAAACTAAGTCAAAGTCAATTTAATTTATACTAAGCACGCGTAATTAATTTAGCTAAAAACACTCGAAAGAAACGTAATTCATTAAACAAAATTAAATATCAAAACAACAATCTCAATTTTTAAATGAGAATATTATTCTAAGAAAATATTTTATCTAATTAATCTAACTATGATAACAGTCTACGAATTACAATCTTATGAGAACTAAGCAAAAAAATTGTATATTTAATTAAATAACTGAGTCAAAAAAAGGTATAGTAACTTACTTATAAATTCATAAATTCAGACATTCTTAGTCGTTAAACAGTACATCTTAAGCCACTGGTTAATTAATTTAATTTATAAAATGAGACACAAAATTAATTATTAAGCATAATATTAGACGACAAACTTTAATATTTTTCTCTAAGACTTTATTAATTCAGTCACCAAAAATATAAACTTACATAAAACATGGAACACGAGTCTAGTAGTTATACAAACACATGATTTAGGACACATCGGGCAGATTCCACATTCGCCATAAATATCAAAAATATTTGAATTTTAGTTCAGTTTGGTAATTGATGACGAAAAGGAAAACAAATGAAGACACATTCGCCAGATTTATGTATCTAGACAGACGAACTATATTCTTCTCGCGCTTCGGCGGCCGCTGCCGCAACACGCTCGCTTTGCTCGCTCGCCTTGCGCGTTGTTTTCTATACTCTAACATAACCTAACCAACTGGTTTCGATACAAACGCGAAATCTGTCGAATCATGAATAATATCGTTTCGTCAGAGGTTGAAAAAATCTGACGAATGCGGAAGAAATAAATGATCTGACGAAAGTGGAATCTGGCGGATGTGTCCTAAAACAAACACAAAACCTTTATTCAATCACTAAAAATAAAAACTTAGCATAAAACATGACAATACGATTTCACTTTTCAAACTTTCGTGAGTTGTTCTATACATTTTGATAAACACGGGTTTTACTCTGTTTCGATTAATCTAAAGAATCTCCATCAAGGTGAGTTTCATCAGCGGTCCGTGAGTTGACGCTCGAGTTCACGGTTCGCACTCCATCGACAAAATAATACGACAGTAAAACCCATGTTTAACAAAATGTATGAAAATACGAGTCTAGTATAAAACACATGCCCAAGTCTAATACAAATCAGAATCTGCATCTTCTCTTCATTACAAAGCATCTGTCTTCATTGTGATGACAATGGTCTTGATTCTGTTGTTTCCCCAAACTAATGAAAGTTTTGTAGAAATTGACGTATGATTGACACGTTTTAGATTATTTCAGCCGCCATGTAAATTGGTGTTGAATAAAACATCGGAAATTGTAGGAAAACTCAATTCAATAAAAAACGAAATTATAATATTAACTTATTTTGAAACTGCCATGGAAACTTGTTACTTTAATGAAAGCTTTCGTCTAAACGAAATAAAACTTTATAAACGCCTCTCTCAACGCTGTTTATGATTCTATCTATCCTACAATAATTACGTTTTAAAAACTAAAAAGAAAACCATCTCATTGGATACAATCTGAGACCATCAAATTATTTCATTTTGAAATGTATAATATGAGTAGGCCAACTAAACGCACTGCTCTGCACTGCACGCAATGAAAATATCATGGATTTATACAATTTTTGTTGATATTTTTAAAACCACTTGACCGATTTCGATAAAATTTAAATGAGACCACCTGAGAAGTATGGAAACAAAAAAAAATTTCGAATCGGTTCAGGCATCTTTGAGTATTCGGTGAACAAACAAAAAATAAAAAGATTCCGATGAATTGAGAAAAGGGAAAGATTGACTATGGATTTTTGAAAAAAAAAACTGTCATTTATTCGTTGATGGTAAGGTTTTACCATAGCTGAAGTATATCTATAAGTTTTGTGGTGCGATGACCTTATTTGAAGACATTAATAAAAAAACATATTGGTGGAAAATCCACACAACATCATCTAGCCCCAAACTAAGCATAGCTTGCATTATGGTGACCAGTGTGGCGATTATGGAACTTTTGACACAACCAATGTCTATCAGTTTCGATTAGATTAGTCTATCAGTTTTGATTGGCATAATCATTAGTTTGATTGTTTATTGATTAGAACCATTTTTGATAAGATGGATTACTATTACATACGTTCGGTTTCTATCTCAGACCAAATAAATATTTAGACAAGAGGGCCGTGAATAACCTAAGTGAAGCCTCAACCCATGTTCTCTGTGAAAATACACGCACCCACGCACACACATCCAACCAAACTGTGCTCCTTCCTCTTAGTATACTATACTATAGTACATACTTTTGCTATTAAGTATTCTCTCATGTCGTCTCGTCTAGAAAATATCTTACAAAAAAAACATTAACCTATTACCTGACAAAAAGTGTCACAGAATTTATTTATTAGGGGAATCGCGGTGCTTCGTCTTTATATTTATTTGGTCTGAGGTTTCAATTCATATGACAGCATGTATGAAAATCAACATCAACCTTCCGTAATACCAATTCATCAATAGTAACTGAAAGCGATTAGTATCAAAGTTTTGATGGTATCAGAATTCCATAATCGCCCCACACACGACTGATTATTAGCTAAATTGATCCCAGGATTCTAAACGATTATTGACTATTTGCTGTGCTTAAAGCTGTGGCCACACTAGCGTTGGTAACCGGTTGTTGAGGAAGCAGCAAGTCAGCTAGTCGCCCAGCCTCGCGCAGACCGGATAAAAACGCGCCGTGGACGGTCGCCGGATAGTTTCGCATTGTGTGTTCACCTGAAATTTGTCAACTTTTATTCTCACAGAGTCACTAATCTTATTTAAAGATCCTCGTATTGAAATAACAAATATATTAGTCAAAGTTTTGGGGTCTACAATAGAGCCAGTAATCAAACACACGGTTCACCTGATGATAAACAGTAACCGTAATCTACGAAGCTTTCAATACTAGGAGGATAGGAGGACAATTAAAAGGTACATGTTTTTTGATGTGTTCCTGCAATCTATGGGAGTGATTTTGGGAAGAGGGGCGAAAGTGTGTAACAGAAAGCTGGGGAAATGGCCGCTATTTGACTTGACCAATGAGCACGCGCGGTGGTAGAGTTGGACGTCAGATGGTACCAACCCATTTTCCAAGAGGTTGGTATTTTCAACAAAGACTGTATGCGTGTGTGTGACGAGAGAGAGAAAGGGAAATAGAGAAGGAATAGAGAACGTATCAGCTGTGCGATTATACTGTTGGGTATAAAGTGTGCTGTTATAAAAACTAATTCAGGATATAATGTTAATGCTGCTTATGTACAAGGTGAGATATCCAATGCTAAACACAGTCAATATGCTTGGCAGCAGAATATCTGGTTCTGTTGCTCACACACTTGTTTATATTTTTATTTTTTGATATAAGAATTACAAGGACGGACAAAACTTTACTATAAGATAGAGAGAAAGTCAATATAATCATAAAGACAACTTAGAATCGTCTAACATGCTAGCTGAATGAGCTGGTGCTAATTCTTGGAAGACTTGGGCAATAACAGGTTTATTGCCCAAGTCTGATTATTTTCGAAATCTCATTCTTCCCTAGAGCTTTTTTTGTATAAACATCATTATCAACATTCTCTAATTCAATTTGGGATTCAGTTAAGAGTAATTTCGTGTCCAAACCACGGAAGATGTTGAGTTGTTAATACAGTTTACAATCCAAGTAATGCTCACTCAGAGATCCTAGCTTTATCATACAAAAATAGTCAATAATGTCAACGACTCGTTAAGCTGTCGTTGGTCTTGTTATCCCTAAACATTATCAAGCCCGAGAGCGTTTCCTGTTCAGCAGTAGAGACTTACCAGCAAAGAACAGCCTATTCTCTCCATCAACTCCTGGCACAGGTGCTGCCAAGAGATCATAGTCAGTTCCCGAAGAGCCAACTGCCACGAAGCTGTACGACCCTCGGGCGTAAGGATCTGCACGCCATCTGAGGAAAATATAGCCTTAAGCATACCGAAACATTCGCCGACAAGTGCAACATATTAAATTGCGAGAGAGTGAGTGAATGTGCTAAAAGTGTGCCAAAAGAGTACCGAAATCTGTTGGAAAAGTAAAGCTGCTGTCTTTAAACTATAATTAAAAAACTAACGAGCCTTATAGTACTCGCATATGATGTGTAACATGTGACATCTCAGGAAAATGGGTTGGTACCATCTGACGACCAACTCTACCACCGCGCACGCACATTGGTTAAATCAAATAATGCGCGCGCTTATTGGTCATATTAAATAACGTGCGCTTCCTGTTACAAACTTTCGTCCCGTTTCACGAAATCACTCCCACAGATAGCAGAAAAGCGAGAGGAAATATGTTACACATCAAATACTTTATTGCACACCAGAAATACGTTTGACTGTTATAAGGGACATTGTAGCTACTCGGTAGTATGATGGGCGTTCTCTGCCTGATAACCTTAGGATGTATAGAACTGAATATCCCTATTATAATATTATATTATAAATGTGAAAGTAACGATGTCTGTCTGCCTGTCTGTCTGTTTGTTACGTTTTCACGCTTAACAGCTGAACCGATTTTGATGAATTTTGGTATAGAGACACATGGGACCTTGTAGACGGACATAGGCTACTTTTTATGTAGGGACCACGAGTGTGAAGCCGCAGGCAGTAGCTAGTATTTAAATATAAACTGTTAATTCGGTTGGCTTTGTCTTCTGCCCTGTAGGTTGGGGGTTAGATCCCTCCCAGGACTAACATTTGTGTTATGAACGTAGTTGTTTGTTATGTATGTGTGTTATATAAGGTATTATAAGTATGTATTTAAAATATATATAAGTATTCTATCAGAAATCTAGTAGCAAGCTATGCTTCATTTGGGGCTAGATGGTGTTATGTGCATTGTCCACCAATATTTATTAAAATATTCATATATACCTAAATAAATATTACCTAACTCTAAAATTACATAAAGAATCAAGCTAAATTTAATGACAGAAAAAATTGTGTACCCTGACCATAGCTATTTAGTGTATGTTCGAGTTATCTGTCTCTTTCTATCGTGCGACCAATCATATGGCATACTTGTCACGCAACACGAGTAATTTACAGAATCCCAGTTCCAGCACAAAAACACAGCAATGTACTAAAATCCAATTCCTTTAGGTACTTTATGAATAAAAATCTATGGATATTTTTTTATGAACTGATTCAAATATGTGGATGGATTTAAAGCAAATATCGGACATTTTGACTAGGCTGAAAATGTCACAGGAGTTATTTTAAAAATGTTAAAACATTAAAAGGCCGTTGGGGTTTTTATCCACTTGATTCCACTTTATAAATCGTTAGTGGCCTAGGGAAATGAAAAACAAGTTTGCATAATATAAGTTCATACATTCCCTAAATTTAAAGGACAATACGTCGTTGTCGTCGTTGGTTGCAATTTTCTATCCTTCGTAGTTCAAAACCTAGGATATTTTGTTGAAAAAAGGTTGGTTTATAATTCTTATAAACATTTTAAGACATGCATTGTAAATCTTGACAACCTTACTGCTATAATTCACTGATTATAGCAGTAAGGTTGATTGGTGATTATAGCAGAGACACTGATATTTGAACTTGTAAACACTGAAATTTGGAAACAGTATTCTTTGCACCGTGTCAACGCGCCTTTGAAAGGAACCCCCGAAATTCAAACCCTGAGAGTTGCTTCGGGGTGTCAAATGTGGTGTTTCACGATGCTATGATAAGGTAATAAATTCATATTGGAAGGCATTTAACACAACACCCCCAAGCCCCAAAGCAAGCATAGCTTGAATTACTGTGACCTGACCTGATTATTGTGATCTGACTTATATATTTTTAAATACATATTTATGATACTTTAATAACACCCAGACAAACAGGTAACATGAACATAGTTCATCACATAAATGTTTATCCTGGAAGAGAATCGAACCCTCAACCTACAGCACAGAAGGCAGAGCTACTACCAACTGAGCTGACAGGCCAATCATAAAAGGTCCTTCCTTTAAAAAAGGAATCATCAAAATATTATTCCCTACAGTTTACCTGGTGACAACACACTCCTTGGGTTGAGGCACAGCGGCATGTCCGAAGATGCTCTTCAACACGGCGATACATCTCCCAACGATGACGTCATCAGTGACGTTTTCCATCACCGCAGCTGCTTCGCCCGCCACCAACGCGAGAAGCACTGGAGCACTGTATAGGTTCCAGAACAGGAACAGTTCTCCTGTGCAAAGATTCAAGATATTAATATGCATAAATCAGTATACTTACACATGGCCTTATAGGTATTATATCACTCTATGATCATCAAAATATATACGAAATACAATTGTTACACAATTGTTAGAGTATATCTGGCCTAGCGTATAAGCATTTTCAATGACCGTGGCAATGTCGGCAGTATTTTAGGGACGCTGCCCTCGAGCAGTGATTTGCTATTTATAGATCATTTATTCATATATTTATTTATAAGACCCTTAAATAGTTCTGTTTTTTTATATTATAGCCTACAGACATAAAGTATGGTCACTGTTTGTTTGGAAAACCAGGAGTGTATGACACAATGTATTGACTCCAGAGTGTGTGGAATCAATACTTGGAGGAATCCAGTAGGATTCCTTCAAGAAATTACAAGAAAATATATAAATATTAGGGGCTAATCAACACAACACCATCTAGCCTTAAACTAAGCATAGCTTGTACTATGGAAACCTAATTGACTTATAGAATACTTATGTATTTTTATTACATACCTATGATACCTTTATAATGCGCTGACAAAGAACAAACACAGAATGTTCTAGGAGAATGTTTGTCCTAGGAGGGAATTTAACACAAAACCTACAGCGCCGAGTTACCACCGACTGAGCTGGGAAGCTAGTCTAGCTGCTAGATTATTAATATAAAGCAAGATACATTACCACTCATACCCAGCTTGCTACGCATGATCTTATTTCAAATGAAATAAAATACTGACTTAAAAAAAAAAAACATTATCAGTAATTTCCCAAGCATACCTGTCGCAGCGCGACATCGACTAAGGTATCGGTCGATAATCGGTCTTCGCAACACTAGAAAACCAGTCCCATGACTAGTGGCGGCGCTAGTGGCGCCGCTGTGACACGAACGGCGCGCACTGCGTGTTCGGCTCCGTTCTCACACTCTCTTAATGGCCGCGGCGACCGACGACATCGTAATCTTATCTTTTATTTTATACCTTAATCACATATTTAACTCTGAAGAACTGCAATAAATACATTTATATAAGATCAAGCTGCATACTCATTACAAGAAGCCCCAACATTGGTCCTACGAGCCTTCAAAATACGGATCAGCTACGATTAGAACGTTGTCTATCAAAAGGACGCCACTTTGCCCATCACGGCAAATTGATATTTCCAATCAAGAAGATAAATTACGGTAAAATCGAACATCGTCAGAGCCGGAGAGTCATTCAACCACCGAACAAGGAGCAAACAGGGATCCTGAGCGAGGAGCATCAATTGGATATTGTCTGGATTTTCAACATCGAAATACCTAACAAAAGGCAAACCGCCATATTGGGAACGCCACGCCACAACGCTTACAAAGAATTCAGCTAAGTCCTATTCCTCTGCTTTACACCCACTCCTACACATAACAAAATACCTAACATTTCAATTATACCTGCAAAGTGCTTTCATACACACACTCCAGGTTAAATGCACGCCAAGCCTCGCGCTATTTTCAAGCCATTCACAAGGCTTTGAGCTATTTTTTCATTTGCACACTTAGCATGGTTTTTCAGTTTGCTATCAAACATTTTATTTTGCGCGCAGTGACGGGATTGCATAGTGAAGTACATAGACATAGCTACAGTCTCGCATCGCATGGTGCACAAATTAAATAATTTTCCACTGAGTTTGCATAGAAATAGCCACGTGGCTTTGCTACTAGCATATCCACGCATTTCGTTCATAGAAACGTGGGTTCGTCACATCATCCGTGGCAACTACTTCGAGCATTTTGAATTGAAATACATCAGTTCAAAAAATCTATCATTGGTTTACAAAATTACTATTCATATCTGTAATTTATTTCAGCCTTACAGTAGGCATTAAAACCCAAGTAAGTCCAACAAGTATATAAATGCTCCCAAGCTAAACTAGTTACAAAGTATTTCAGCATCAATATTTTACATAGAGTGATCAAAATGTCTGAAAAGGAAATGAAAGTATTAGTCCATCAGCGGGGAGCAATCAAAGCCCGTTTAACAAATTTTATTTCATTTCTCAATTGCATTCCCACAGACCAAGAGCTAACTTCTGATATCATTCTTGAAGTTGAGATCCGCCAGTCCAAGTTGGAACCATTATTAACAGAATTCAATGATGTGCAATTCCAGGTTGAGATGGGCTTGGATGACCCTACTAGTACCGAGCAATGCACAATAAGGGAACATTTTGAGAGCAAATACTACAGCTCTATGGCCCGGGCAAAGGCCATAATCCAAAGGTTTACCTCTGCAAAGGTGACCAGTGAGACCAAGCCATCTGGTAAGAGTGAGCCAGCCATTGATCACTATCAAGAGCAAGAGGTAAGGCAAGCAAGGGTAGGTGTAAAATTGCCTGAAATTAAATTAAACAAATTCGATGGTACATATAGCCTATGGTTGGAGTTTCGGGACATGTACGATTCAATGATACACAATAACTCAAACATTACGGACATAACTAAGTTTTATTACTTGAGGTCATACCTAGAGGGTAGTGCGGCACTTGTCATCAAATCAATTGAATTCTCAGCAAAAAACTACCAAGTGGCATGGGATTTGGTATGTGAGCGGTACAACAATAAAAGACTTTTAGTAGGCAACCATATTAAGTCACTGTTCAACGTATTCCCCGTACACAAAGATAGTGCATTTCAGTTGAGGCGTTTAGTCGACACATTCATAAAAAATCTCAAGTCACTTGAACTACTTCAAGAACCCGTTCAGTATTGGGATACACTACTCATACATATTCTGTGCAACAAACTAGACACAGAAACAATTCATGAATGGGAGAAATACAAGAGCATGAATCCTGATCGTCAAACAAGCAAGTTTGATGATTTGATTAAATTCATTAGAACAAGAGCAGACATGTTAGAAACATTAGAGCATAGAAGCACAAAATGTGAACGCTCAGAGCGTTCAAGAACATTACTCACACAGAACACAAACAAAAAGAGTTGTCTTGTTTGCAAGGGTGAATCACATGCATTATACAATTGTAAAACCTTCCTGGACATGTCTCTTAAAGACAAGGAAAGCAAGGTAAAATCATTAGGTATTTGTGCAAATTGCTTTTACAAAGGCCATCCAACAAACAAATGCAAATATGGCTCATGCAAACATTGCAACAAAAAGCACAATACACTACTGCACACTAACTCAGAACAAAATTCAACGGAGCATGAAATAACTAGTGATCAAAATGCCAGTGCTGTGCTATTGTGCAAGTCATTGCCGCAGGGTCTTCTATCGACGGTAGTAGCTCAGGTTCATAATACAGACCATCATAGGCCTGTTCCTGTACGTGCTGTACTAGACTCTGGCAGTTCAGTCAATTTAGTAACTGAATATTTTTGTAAAAAACATAACATACCAACAAATGATGTGGTCAGTCCCCTAACCTGTCTCAATAGTGTTGGGACAACAGCGAACAAAATGTGCAACATAAAGTTATCATCAAATTACTCTGATTTCAGTATCGAGTTAATTTGTTTGGTCATCAAGGACATAACCGGTCCATGGCCTCAGAGCAGCATAGATAGGAACAGCTTAGGCATACCAAAGGGTATAAGGTTAGCTGACTCAGAATTCAATCACTGTTCCTACATCAACCTGCTTATAGGGAATGGCATTTTCTGGCATCTATTACAACCAAACAAAATAGAGTTGCCGGTAGGTAACATAACCTTATTTGAGACAGTTTTTGGTTGGGTCTTAGGAGGAACTCACTCAAGCTGTGACCTATTCTGTGGCGTCACCCAGAAAGGTACAGTCAATCAAGAACAATTATCAGTTCAAGACCAATTAGAAAAATTCTGGAAAATAGAATCAATTAATAACAATACATCTCCATACTCAACCGATGAATTAGCATGTGAAAATGACTTTGTTAAGAACACTATAAGACTAGCCAATGGCAGATTTGTAGTCAACATCCCATTGAAGCTGTCTTCAAGCTTATTAGGTGACACATACACACTAGCCAAACAGAGGTTTCTGTCACTAGAGCGAAAATTCAAAACTAACCCTGAACTGAAGGTATCATACACCAAATTCATCCATGAATATATTCAATTAGAACACATGAGCGAGGCTCATCATGACAAACAAGGTTCATACTATGCACCTCATCATGCAGTAATTAAACTAGATAGTACTACAACGAAATTAAGGGTAGTATTTGACTGTTCAGCAAAATCAACCACTGGTTATTCATTCAATGACCTCCAACAGGTAGGCCCGACCATACAAGATGACATATTGTCTATTTTGCTAAGATTTAGGCAGTTTAACATAGCTATCACATCAGATATTGAAAAAATGTATAGGCAAGTACTAGTAAACCCTACTCAAAGAAAGCTGCAGCAGATCTTGTGGAGGGATCACCCACATCTTCCATTAAAGGCCTACGAACTGAACACCGTCACATATGGCAGTGCAGCCTCAGCATTCATCTCAATACGCTGTCTGAAGCAACTTTCTCTTGAGTGCAGCGATCCCGTATTGCAGGAAGTTATTGCCAAGGATTTCTATGTAGACGATCAAATAAGCAGTGTAAACACAGTTAGGGAGGCCATTGACCTATACACAAATCTAACAAAAACTCTGAACAAAGGCTGCTTTCCACTACGGAAGTGGAGATGCAACAACAAGCAGGTTATTGAAGCAATTCAAGCCGAGACAAATGATAATCAAAGCAATTTAAGTTTACCCCCTAGCCACAGAACAAAGGTACTAGGGCTCACATGGAACAATAGCTTAGACACTATTTGTTTCAGTACAAAAATTAATTCAGACACTTGTGTAACAAAAAGAAATATACTATCAGTAATATCACAAATTTTTGACCCACTGGGTCTAGTAGCACCAGCAGTCTTGGAAGCCAAGATCACACTCCAAAGGCTCTGGCTTCACAAGCTTTCCTGGGACCAGCAGGTACCAGATGATATCAGGGATACATGGGTGGCATTTGTCAGGACCTTGTCTAGTTTAAACGATGTACAGGTGCCTAGGCAGGTACTCACTCATGATCAAAATAATGTACAATTACATATCTTTACAGACGCATCTGAAAGTGCTTACGGAGCCTGTGCATACATCAGATCAAACAATGAGAACACCACAGCAGTACACTTACTATGCGCTAAAGGTAGGGTAGCGCCCTTGAAAACAATCACAATTCCACGCATGGAGCTTTGTGCGGCGCTACTAGGTACACAGTTATTAGTCAAAATCACACAATCAATGAGAGTCAGTTTCGATCACTGCTTTCTTTGGACAGATTCATCCATCGTCTTGGGTTGGTTAGGCATGCAGCCAAACAGGCTACACACATTTGTAAGGAACAGAATAGCAGAAATACAGTCCACTTGTAGTAGCCATGTTTGGAGGCACGTTCCCTCCCAGGAAAATCCTGCAGACTTAATATCACGTGGCTCAATTGCCTCTGCTTTAGTACAGAACAGTCTGTGGTGGAACGGTCCACAATTTCTAAAGCAATCAGAGGAACACTGGCCTAACTTAATGAACAAAATACAGAACAATGATGATAACACATTACCAGAAATAAAAGCTGTATGCTTGGTAGGAACAACTAACAGATTGGAAACATTTCCATTTCACAGGTTCTCAAACTTTAAGAGAATGCAAAGAGTTTTTGCTTACATGCTCAGATTCATTCACAACATCAGGGGGCCAGATAAAAATACTGGACCGCTCACAACACAAGAGCTGATAGGTTCTAGAAACACATTAGCATTGCTCTCACAAAGGGAATCATTTCCCACAGAGTATATAGACATACAATCGGGCAAGCCACTTTCAAAAAAGTCTCGGTTGCTGTCTTTGAATCCATTCATATCGAGCAAGGACAATTTACTAAGAGTAGGTGGCCGCCTGCCTCAGTCTAATTACAATTATGACAAGGTACACCCAATCATAATTAGCAAAGAACACACTTTCACAAAATTATTGTTCGAACAACAACACGAAACTCTCATGCACGCAGGTCCTCAACACTTACTGTATTCATTGAGAGAAACATATTGGCCAATTGGAGGTCGGGACTTGGCGCGACTAGTAAATCGCCGATGCTTGCTTTGCAGTCGTTACCGCGGAAACACCGTAACTCCAATCATGGGCAACTTACCAAAAGAGCGCGTACACCCAGCCTTTCCGTTCGAACTCGCCGGTGTAGACTATGCCGGGCCTATCATGATGGCAGACCGGAAAGGGCGTGGTTGCCGATTAATCAAGGCTTACATCTGCATCTTTGTTTGCTTTACAACTAAGGCTATCCACGTTGAGCTGGTGGGTGATATGACCACAGGCAATTTCATTGCGGCTCTCAAAAGATTTATCTCGCGTAGAGGAAAACCTTCGGATCTATTTTGCGATAATGGTTCAAACTTTGTAGGAGCTCACAATGAGATCAAAAATCTAATCAAATCCAATTCTACTGCAATCACGGATGCCTTTACATCCGAATCGATAAGGTTCCATTTCATGCCTCCTCAAAGCCCTCACTTGGGTGGGCTACACGAGGCCGGTGTCAAGTCTGTCAAGCATCATTTGCGTCGCGTTCTAGGCTTGGCACATTTAACTTTTGAGGAATTATCCACCACACTTACACTTATCGAAGCACTACTTAACTCTAGACCCTTGACACCCCTCAGCACCAATCCCAATGACTTCCTGCCCCTTACCCCTGGACATTTTCTTATCGGAAGAAGCTTGGTGGCGCTCCCAGAGTCAGACTACACAGACATGAAAACCACAAGACTTAACCGGTTCCAGAGAATCCAGCAGCTCCGCCAACACTTCTGGACAAGGTGGCAGCAGGAATATGTCAGCGAACTTCAAATTAGAACAAAATGGAAACAGTCTCAGGGCCACATCACGCCAGGCTGCCTTGTGGTCATCAAAGACAAACAGCTGCCTCCAATGAAATGGCTGTTGGGCAGAATAACAAAGGTCTACCCAGGAAAGAAAGACAATATCAGCAGAGTGGCTGAAATTCAAACTGCCACTGGAATCATCAAAAGAGACTTCACAAAAATCTGCGTCCTGCCCATGGATCAAGTTGAAGACGATACTTCAACGGCGGGCAGCATGTCGCAGCGCGACATCGACTAAAGTATCGGTCGATAATCGGTCTTCGCAACACTAGAAAACCAGTCCCATGACTAGTGGCGGCGCTAGTGGCGCCGCTGTGACACGAACGGCGCGCACTGCGTGTTCGGCTCCGTTCTCACACTCTCTTAATGGCCGCGGCGACCGACGACATCGTAATCTTATCTTTTATTTTATACCTTAATCACATATTTAACTCTGAAGAACTGCAATAAATACATTTATATAAGATCAAGCTGCATATTCACTCCAAGAAGCCCCACCATACCTATCGACTTCTAATATTATTTTAGTCAACTACGTAAGTAATTACAATCCCAACAAAAACACAAATGTGAAACGGGGGCCATGTTCGATACATACTGCGTTCGGGGTTGACGGTGACGTAGTTAAAAGAGTTGAGATTCGAACGGGTGCCAAGTTATATAGCAGTTCCTCAAATCATAGCTATAGGAATGTACAAGGTTCGTCAATTTATTTAATAGATAATTTGGAACGTTTAGTGGTATTAAATGTATAACTTGGCAAGTTTGAATATTTAGTACTTGGATGACCGAGCTTTGCTCAGTATAAATCACGGATAAACTAAGTTAATATTGTAAGGTGGGCGGGAGTAGCTTCCGACCCGTACAGACTTAAGTGTGGAATCAGACAAGGAGGGTTGACTTCTCCTCGACTTTTTAACCTGCACGTAAATGGGCTTATAGAGGAACTTTGCAGCACCGGTGTTGGCTGTTCCATAGATGGTCAATTCATAAACAACATAAGTTACGCTGATGATATGGTGTTGCTGGCTCCCTCTATAGCTATCAGAAAGTTGCTCAATGTATACGAGAAATACGTCGGGGCTCACGGGTTCAGGTATAATGTGAAGAAGAGCGAACTCCTGGTGTTCCAATCACGGTATCATAAGGTTACTAGTGTAACCCCCGTCTTTCTAGATAGCGTAGCACTACCAATAGTGGCGCGTTTCAAGTACCTGGGTCACTGAGTCACCGAAGACCTTAAAGACAACGAGGATATTGAGAGGTAACGCCGAGCGTTGGCTGTCAGAAGCAACATGCTGGCTCGTAGATTTACGCGGTGTGAGGCAGCAGTTAAGGTTGTGCTGTTTAAAGCCTTTTGCCAGTCTTTTTATACGTGCACTCTATGGGTCAACTATACGAAAAGGACGGTCAACGCTTTGCGCGTATAGTATAACAACGCGTTTCAGATGTTGCTCGGGCTGCCAAGATACAGCAGCGCATCGGGCATGTTTGCTGACGCTCAAACCAATAGCTTTCATGCCATAATCAGAAAATGAGCCGCTTCGATGCTAAGCCGTGTCCGCAGCAGCACTAACCTGTCCGTGTCCTGCGCGTTGTAGCGGCCCGAGTGGATTGTCCCCTTGTGTGGCAGCTGGTACAGCTTCATAAGTAGCCATTATTCGTGTTGTTATGATTACTATTGTTATGACATTTGATGATTTTTGTATGATTTTTGTTTACCTATTTGTAATTTATTGTGATTATATGTATGTATGTTAGGTATGTACTATCCCGAATCTTATTTTTAATTATAATGTATGCCTACTAACAAATTATATGGACATTGTCTGAAATAAACTAATTTGATTTAATAAATATATATAATATATATTTATTAAATCATAATATTCATAATATTTATTAATTCATAATATATTATTATTATTTAATTCAAATAATATATAAATATAAAACGACGTTTTCTAAAAATAAAACCTAGCAAGATCGATTTATCCCAAAACCCCCTGCATACTAAGTTTCATGAAAATCGTTGGAGCCGTTTCCGAGATAGATAGATAGATAAACACTTTATTGTACACAAGAGAACACACAAAAAATAATGATTAGCAATACAGGTGTACAATGGGCGGTCTTATCGCTAAATGCGATCTCTTCCAGGCAACCTTTGGATGGACAGGATAGATACAAAACCAAAAAGTCGGCGGTGTAAGAAAAAAAGTTACCTATCCTTAATCTAATACATAAAAATACAAAATATAACAATAACTATAAAAATGCCTATAATTAAGCCTACAAAACAAAAATTACACAAAGAAAGATGACATACATACCTACCAACAAACAACTTTATATAGTGATAGAAGCTAACAACCAGTTAGCAGTTTCCAGATAAGGACAGATAAAGGTTATGGACTTTGATTTTAAATATATGAATAGATTTAGATTAGCGAATAGATAAAGGTAAGGAGTTCCATAAGTGTACAGCTTGAACAGTAAAGGATTCACCATACATAGCTGAACTATGAACAGGAGTAAGGAGTTGGAGAGTGTCAGACGAACGCAGATCACGATCGTTTGACTGGTGCAGAAAAATAAAACGGTCCTTTAAATAGTGGGGAGAGGAAGACAGAAAAAGGGTGTTGTATAACAGCGTCAGGATATGAGCATTCCGGCGAAAACGAATAGGGAGCCACTTGAGCTTCATGCGAAATTCTGAAACATGGTCATATTTGCGCAAGCCAAATATAAACCGAATGCAGAGGTTTTGAAGACGCTCAAGTTTGTTAAGATGGACTTCGGATAGATCAAGATAGCTGGCGTCTGCATAATCTAATATTGGATGGAGCATTGTGCAAGCATAACTTTGGTAGCGGTTGGCAGAAAATTACGAAGTCTTCGTAAAGACGCAGATGATGCGATCATTTTTCGACTAATTTCATTAATCCACGGCTGCCATTGTCAACTTAGTGTCCATTATAATACCTAAATTTTTAACCGACTGACTGATCGGAATATGTGTACCTGAGTTTTGCTAGGATTGACACTAAGTCCGTAAGACTTACTCCATTCACAAACTCGGCCTATTTCAGAGTTAATCAGACTAATGGCTCCTTTGACATTATCTACAGTAGTATGACAATATATTTGAAGATCATCTGCATACAGGTGATAGAAAGATGAAAGATTTTGCGTTATGGAATTAATAAAAATAGTAAAGAGAAGTAAAGCAGTGAGGTTACAGCATGAAGAGAATGTATCCTCAGCACGAATGCGCTGCTGCCGATCGAATAAGTAGCTACGGAACCAGTTAACTGCCGACGGAGATATATTAAGAGAGCTAAGCACACCCAAAAGAAGGTCAAAATCAACATTACAAAAAGCATTGCTGAAGTCGAGGAGTGTAAATATAGTGACCTTTCCACTGTCCATTCCGAAACGAATGTCATCGGTAATTTTTACTAAAACCGTAACGGTGCTGTGGCCTGAACGGAACCCAGATTGGTAAGAGTTGAGAAAGTAGTTATAAGAAACAAAAATACTTAGTTGTTGGTGGATAAGACGTTCAAGAACTTTTGAAACGAAAGAGAGGATAGATATAGGTTGATATTCAGAGAAAGATGAAGGATTCGATTTTTTGGGTAAGGGAACAATCTGTGCTTCTTTCCAGGCCAATGGAAAGGTGCTTGATGTTATGGAGGCATTAAAAATAAACGTAATGTATATAATGTCGTCAAGGATGGGAACAATAATGTTACGGCTAATGCAGTCACTACCACAGCGCTTGATGTGATAGCTGCTATGCTCTTCCTAACATCACCATCGACAAATTGACAGAAATGAAAAGAAGGAATGTCTGGAATTGGCAGGGAAGAAAGATGGTTTAGAGTGTTATGTTTAGAAGAAACATCAATAGGAGAGGAATTTGAATAATGCTGATTTAGACGATTTAAATCTAAACTACGAGAGATTTCTTGTTTAGAACTGCCAATTCCTAAAGTTCTTAAAAATTTCCTTATTTTGGATGGATCACTGTCGCCTACAGAGTCATGAATGTATCGGCGTTGCGCGTCTCTACCAAATTTTCATTCTACCAAAGTTACGCTGCAGGATAATTTTGGGCTTGGCTTTTGGAGGGCGCACTTTGTAGGATAGGAAGACCAAATCGTGATAGGAAAAAGAGGGAGCTGCAGTTTGACCGTGCTTAGCGACATTATTTGGAAAGGACACGAGAATGAGGTCAAGAAGAGGTGGGATACAATGTGGAAAAAAGTGAGTAGCTGTTAGAGGAAATAAGGTCAGATTGCTGGCTTAAGTTACATTTTCAAATTGAATGGAGCGGTAGTCCTGCTTGAGAAGGCAGGTATTAAAGTCACCCATAATAATGGTGTGACTATAAGCGGGTGTAAAAACAAATATATTGTTGGAGTTATTGCTGTAATAGACTCCAAGTAAAACCTTCGTGCGGCACATAATAATTTCAATAAAGATGTGTTCGCCCATTCCAGATTATGGAGATTGAGGAGACATACTAACTTAAGAGAAAGGAAAATGAGCTCGTAAATAGATCGCAACTCCTTCAGCGCGTCTATCATTGCGGTCGTTCCTAATGAGTACGAAACCGAGAAGTGAGTAGGAAGTAGTGGGTAGACATGGTTTTAACCATGACTCGGAGACTAAAACAGCGTGGATATTATTATGAACAAGAGACGCCAGCCTATCAGGATAAAGCCGGAATACTCCGCGTGTATGACATTAAAATTTCGGAACTTTTACTTCTTCGGAAGTACTTCGGAAAACTGGGTCTCAAGAGTTTGGGACAGGGAAGGAATACTACAGAAACTCTGGTCACCGCTACTGTCGTCGTCACTGGTTGAAAAAGATAGAAAGTGTTCGCTATCATCACCACTTGATGGCATGTAGGAACCTATTAATAAATCTAAAAGTAAATAGTGATATACCTATGGACCTACTCACTATAACAAATACTAACTATAAATAAGTAACCTATAATGCAATATCTTAATTCGATATTGTTTTATACCAGTGCACCTACCAACCGTGTTGGAAGAGAATCAATGAATACTATGTAACTATAACTATAAATTACACAGTTAAACAATAAAGAAAAGGTATATATGTAATCAGGAAGCAAAACCCTACCAGATTTGAGCCTTTTCACCCTCCAATTCGTGCTACCAGAAACTAAAGTTTAACCACAACAGGCAAATAAATTAAAGCTAAAGATAGACAAAACCTGAACGCGGAACATAACAGTCAAATCCGTCAGAATAATTTCTGACACTGATAGCCAAGTAGCACGACATATTATAAATATCAAAACAAAATATTTTTCGATACGAAATAAAAAGAGACGAAAGAAAGTTTACGACGGTAGAAAAATATAGTAATAGAGAGATAAAATCTGTAAGAGGAAAGTGGGTGTTTTGCAAATGTGTGTGGGACATAAAACAGGTCACTTCCTGGACGTCACAGCACGCTTAGACTTGGTTGCCGCAGTTGGCTTCGCAATTACTGTAGCTGACGTCGATGCAGTCCCTGCCGCAGGCACCGCCGGTGCCTCCATCTGCGAGCTTGATAAATTATCAAGGTCGGCGATACATCTAATGCGATGCCTGGCGTCGTCTGGTCCAACCACGTAAACGTTGCCTTCCCAGTCCAGCTTTTGGAAATTCCAAAACGATGTCTAGCCTGCATGAACACTTCATGGCGAGCCGTAGTCAGAAACTCCGAAATAGTTAGACCGGTGTTCTTTAGTTGTGTCTTGGCAAACCATATCTTGTCACGAACAGACACATCTCGCAGCCTCACAAGAACAGGTCTAGATCGGTCAGATGTCAAGCGGCCCATCCTATGGCATCGATTAATGTCAGCAGCCTCAAAACCAGCCAACTTCAGCCGACCCACTACAAGTTTAACGACAGTGGTTGTGTCTTCATTCTGCTCTTCGGGTACTCCATGTAGAAGCAGATGCTTGCGACGGCTCAGCATCTCAAGCTGATCAACGGCTTGGGCAGTAGCCTGTATTTGGTCCTGCAGTGCTCTAAGAGCCGTCAAAACAAATGTCTTGAAGCCTGAGAACTCGCAGGCCAGAGCAGCCACAGAATCTGAAGCCGGAGACTGCTTTTTCAGCTTGCCTTTATAAGCAGCCATCTGTTCCGTGAAAAAGGCCTGCATTTGAGCCATAGTGCCTTGAATTTCCCTTATATCCTCCATTTCAGTGACAGGAACAATGTGTTTTATGTAGGGGTTGTGTCTTCTTGTGATAAAGTAAAGAGCTGAAGGAGATAACACTTTATGGCAGGTACTGTACTTTAAGCCTTAAACTTGTACATAAATAACAATTTTAAATAAACAAATACTATCTTTTAGATAAAAATTAAAGGAGATCAAAAATTAATAGGTTTTAATTTTTTCACAACTACCCACAAATAATATATATATATTATAATATAGAGATTCAGATTATATTAGGTTGGGGAAAAAGTCTTTTCGCATTATGGTATGTATGAACTTGTAATAAAATCTCTTTGGCTGTACTATATGTATCTGGCTGGTTTTGGTATCATTAAAAGTTTAAATTTTAAAGAACATAATTCCAAATTCAAATTAGGAAAATGTGTGATTTTGATTTGTTTTTAGTACTGTCAAGATGAGTGAATCTAATGAAGAAATTCGATACATTTTAAAATTTGACTACAAAAAAAGTAAAAATGCAACGCAAGCCTCGAAAAATTTGCGATGTATATAGACCTAGTGCAGTGTCTGTGAGAGTAGCACAAATTTGGTTTAAGCGTTTTTATTCCGGAAAATTTTAAGTCAAAGATGCACGTCGCTCTGGTTTTTTTTACGGATAAAATGGATGCCATTTTTAAAAAAGTGGAGCAAGATCGGCATATCAGTAGTTACGACGCAGCTGAAGAACTGGGAATTGACCACAAAACAGTTTTGGCGCATTTGAAATAAACTGGATACACAAAAAAGCTCGATATTTGGGTACCTCACGAGCTCACTAAAAGAAACCTATTGAACCGTGTACTCATTTGTGATTCTTTATTACGACGTAATGAAACCGAACCATTTTTGAAGAAGCTGATAACTGGTGATGAAAAGTGGATGACGTACGACAAGAACGTGCGAAATAGGTCGTGGTCAAAGGCCGGTCAGGCTTCACAGACTGTGGCAAAACCCGGGTTAACTCGCAACAAGGTGGTGCTGTGTATGTGGTGGGATCGGAAGGGCATTATTCAGTATGAGCTGTTACCACCAGGCAGGACCATCGATTCTGAACTCTACTGCAAACAACTGATGAGATTAAAGCAAGAAGTTGAGAGAAAGCGGCCGGAATTAATCAACAGAAGGGGGGTTATTCATCATGATAACGCTCGACCTCACACATCTATAGCCACTCAGCAAAAATTAAGAGAGTTTGGCTGGGAGGTGTTAATCCTTCCGCCGTATAGTCCTGACCTTGCACCTTCAGATTTCCACCAGTTTCGGTCTCTTCAGAATTCTTTAGACAGTGTCAGGTTAACATCACGAGAGGACTGCCAAACCACTTGTCACGGTATTTTGATCAGAAGTCCCAAAATTTCTATAGCAATGGGATCATGTCCCTACCTACAAGATGGCAAAAAGTTATCGAACAAAATGGTACTTACATACTTTAGTTAAATGTAAATAAACTATATTAAAAAATGAAAATGAATGAAGAAACTTTTTCCCCAACCTATTATATATACATATATACAAGAATTGCTCGTTTAAAGGTATTAGATTCAATAATTAAGTGTAACGCGATGTACAAGTTTAAATTTGTACTTTGCTAGTTGTTCAATTTATTTTATACTATTTACTTACAAACTATCTGAGTATTTAGTTGAAAATAAAACTTGGTAAGTTGTAAGTTTCAGATCTAAATTCTTTTATCTAAGTCACCGTCAACCCCGAACGCAGTTTGTACCGAACTTGGCCTCTTTTTCACATTTATGTTTTTGTTCGAATATCATAAACATTTGAAAAGTTCAATTATTCAGTGGTTTCTGTTTTTTTCATTTTTTTACGCATAATGATCTATGTCAAATTTCAAGTTTCTAATTCATCTAGATGTGGTTTAAAATATTGATGAGTCAGTCAGTCAGTCAGTGAGTGTTAAAAATGGCACTTTTCAGACTATAAGAATTTAAGATATGTATTATAACTTTTTTCATGACATTTCGGATTCTAGGTGTACAGAGAGTCTTCTTATTAAACAAGCAAAATTGCAAGTATGAAGGCAATAGTATCTAATGCAAGAATATAGTTTTAGTTTTTATAGTTATATGGGTGTCAAGAGGAGCTCACAATGGTTCGTTTAAATATACAACACTGTCGGTGCGTCACCCATTTCTTTTTTTAACTTGGCGGACACATTGTCGTATGTCTGTTTTTACGTCCTTGGACATTTAAGAAAATGGGTACTTGTTATTGCAAATCCCTAACCATAAGGTTTTTAAACGAAACTCTTATAACATAGTGTTCACTGAAAAACACATCGCTGTCTTTACGATTTCAATAATTTCTTGGCGTCAATAACAATTTCCACGGATAGCAAAACTATTATGCGCCATTGTTCTGCGAGATAATCTTTAAAATAACCTTTTAAAGTGAAAAGCATTTTACTTATTATTCAACAAACTAAACTCATACTTTTGTGTGTTAAATTATTTATGCTTTTTTCCATTTATTCGATTTGTGAATTACATAATGGATCAGTGTTTAGAACTTTACGACGACATTATCAAAAGCAACAAACGCCTACACATCTCTTTGATTCATATATTATTCTTATACCATTATAATCTCCCTGTCCTTATGCCACTCTAAGACAAATGTTTTACTTCTTCCATCACCTTCCATCCGTCATCTCAGGGCACACGTTTCTTACTCATATCTTTTACACAATGCATGCATCATTTCTTTGGCCTAATTCAATACTATACAGACGTACTTCGAGACTTCTATATAAGCCTAATAATATATAATAAGCTTCCTGAAAATGCTATTAAACTACCTATAAAGAAGTTTAAAGCATACATAAAATGTAGTCTTT
Organism: Lampropteryx suffumata; assembly: GCA_948098915.1. Taxonomy (NCBI): domain Eukaryota; kingdom Metazoa; phylum Arthropoda; class Insecta; order Lepidoptera; family Geometridae; genus Lampropteryx; species Lampropteryx suffumata. The sequence goes on along the minus strand of OX402557.1, from coordinate 11,916,707 downwards.
TGAAGAAAGCTTATTATAATATAAATTACTATATTATTGATAAGAATGCATGGCCCCATGTCGCTCTGCCCTCAGACAATTAACCAACACACTTGAAATGTATAAACTCTCTTGTATTAGTATTTCGTAGTTAAGGTAGAGTTATAAGATGGATCATGTAAAAAAGCGCTAGGACCAAGACGAGTTTCTTACCAGTTCTTCTCGGGCTTGGGTTAGGATGAATTGGCACCTAAATTCACCTAGTATATATGACGTTTCAAAGTGATCCTTGTGATTGTATTGAATAAAGTATCTTTTGACTTGACTTGACTTTTAATGATATCTTTAGTATAGATATTTGTACTAAATTTATTTAAGGAGCGACTTAAGTAGCCGTTTAAGGTCTCTGAGTGCGTGAGTGAATATAATTATACCAACATTATGCATTACAAATTCTTCCAAAATTAACACTCATTACCATTATCTCCGTCGACATAAAACAACCACAAAGAGCGATGTTGATTTCTCGCCGATACATACTTTAAACTTTCTCACATAACTCTTTTTGAACATGAGATGCTTCCGATATGCGAGTATTTTATAAACAACGTGGGCCGAATTAAATTAGTTTTTAAAACGCGCAAGATTTTGGTTAGTTGTTTAGTGTACTTGCAGCCATATTTTTGTCTTGCATTTTAAACTACGGCGAGTACCTACTTGCTGGTCAAAACTATGTACATAAATATTAGATTGTAATTATGTATTTCTGTAAAAATATTGAATACCTAAATGTTAATGTATTTTTGTGTTAACTGAACTATTTAGTTCATTAATTTGGTATTTACCTTTTAATTACATGGATAAAACATTTTGGTTATGTCAGTAAACCTAGTTCAAAGATCCCTGTAGTCGTTTAAAACATGTAATCGGCATACGAGTAAATTACTGTATAGGTTTTATCACTTATTAAATCTTAAGGAGTCATCCTCTATTCGGTTGTAAAAAAGCTGAAATTGTAACAACCTAAAGTAATATTCTCATCACAAATTCACAACAAAAGGACAACGTAATGAAGTTAGCCGAGTACAACAAAGACCAAGTAGGTGTACTAAAGCATAACGTTTAAAAAAGCCTGTCTTGGATCGTCGTGATTTATAGCACCCGGCCAGTGTTGCCAGTGTTGCCAAGTCCAAGTTTTAGCCGGATATGGCATTTTAGAACCGGAATTCCGAAAAACGATAATAAATTGTTTGTTTGTACTTTTTTTCTTAACCTATAGTGTCCCACTGCAGGGCAAAGGTCCCTTTATCTTCAACTCTTTGCGCTCCAAAGCCACAGTTTGCCAGTTTGGCTCGAATGCATCTAGGTCGTCTCGCCATCTTTTCCTGGGTCTACCGCGTCGTCTTCGACTATCGGGCACCCACTGAGTGACGACCTTCGCCCAACGTTCTAAATGCATTCGAGTCACATGACCTGCCCAGTCCCAATTCAAACGTGCAGTCCTCGTACCTACATCCGCTATGCCCGTTTTCGATCGGATTTCAGTGTTTGGACCCTATTGGTTCTTTTAACCCCCAAAACACTGCGCTCCATAGCTCTCTGGCAAATCTTATGAACTGATTTTTGTGACTCTGTTAAAGATCATTTGACACAGAGTTTGTAATTTATAGTAACTAAAACATATCAGGACATAAGAGAAGTATCAATATCTTGTAGAATCATTAAATATATTTGTCTCGGTCTGAGTGTTTTTCTATGTAAAATATATATGTACTTACTAAAAATTATATACTTAAAAGTAAATATATCAGTCCTGAAACCATTTTTACATTGGGGCTAGATGATGCTATGCAATGCTATGAAATGTTCAGCAGTATTTATTTTAAAACAACCCAACGGTATTTCGAAAACCTTATTGTGCCCTTTAATTATATAATTTAATAAATTTCTTTTATAAATGTCTCATTGACTAGAAGTCATTACTGTATTTACTTTACAGATAAGATTTTCACGCAATCGCTTTCAGATAAATACATTTATACGGTATGAATATATATTACTTTATGTAAAAAAAGCGCAATAAACAAAATATCAAGAAATACAGAAATACAGCCGATCAAAATACAGTTATATTTAAAGCATCAGGACAGTCCGGCTTTTATGAGTATGCCCTCGGACATACGTCCCCTCCCTCACGTTAAATAATTCAGCTTTTAATTCGTTATCACGGCCGCCGATGTTTCCACGTTCACTATTTACATCGGGAAATAATTCACGAACGTTATCTCTAGGGGAGCGCGAAAGTAGTACAAGCCACAGTTTGGGAACAGAAGGACGATAACAAATCTTACTTAGATTAGAGAAGCTAAGAAATTGCGTAGAAGATTTCTGTTGGTAAATTATTAATAAATAAATAATTGTGGACTATGCACTGAAAAAATCTTGCCCCAAATTAAGCATAGTTTATATTATGTCTAGATGACTGATAGATCAAGTAACGAAATAATGCTGGGCATTTCACTCAGCATCATCTGGCCCCAAAGTAAGCAGAGCTTGTGTTATGGGTACCACATGACTGATAGACTACTTTTATACTTTTGTAAATAAACACAAAACCCAGAGCCGAGAAAAACTTGCAGATCATACAAATATATGCCCGCGGTGGGAATCACACCCGCAGCTCAGCCGGACCTAAGCCCACTGCGCCAAAGAGGTCGTCATATTGTACATAGAAAAACACCCAGACCCAAGACAAATATTTGCAGATCATATAACCTTCAGCGTCTCAGGCGGGCGTTCGCCAACTGCGCCACAGAGGTCGTCATATACGAATACTTATATATATTTAAATATATACTTATATAATATAGATATATTATACTAGCACTGTTTTCAAAGAGTGTTATTAGTTGACTAACTGTTACCCGCGATTTCGTACGCGTATGCTTAGAACCTTTTTTTTTATTTTGGTAAGGAACGCATTATGAGCACCTAAAGAACATCTCATTAGTTGAATCCCCTATTCTACCCTCTTCGAGAATTATTTTGCATAAATGTTGAAACATATATATTTCTTTATTTCTTACCAAAAGTCTAAATATGAATTTTCAGATCCTTAACTTAAGGAAATATGAGTTACCCAAACAAATTTTCATCCTTTATTTACCCCTTCAAGGTGTTTTTTTCGATACAAAAAGGAGGCTATGTTCTTCCCCCGAATGCAATACATCTTCTTAACAAATTTCATCAAGATCCGTTCAGCCGTTTAGCCGTGAAAACGTATCCGACAGACAGAGACACTTTGGCATTTATAATATTAGTATAGATTAATATAAATCTGTGCGTTTCATATATAACAGAAAACACTATCACAACGCTTTGTCATGAGTTTACTCAGGTTCTCATTTCCCTTTCCCTTCTGTTCCCTAACTATAAAGTTTCCTTCAGCAATTTGCGGCGTATTCCCATTAATATAGATCCGTTTTCAGCTTTGCATAGGCAACCACATTAGAAACTCGTTGAGTAACTATTCTCCATCAAGTCTACCACCGCGAAGACTCAAAGTGATTATCTAAATACTGGCGTTATTCTGGTTAGGTACATTTGAGGCACAAGATGATACTTACTAAATAGACTAAGTAAACCCTACTAATATTATTAATCTTTTAATAAGTGTCGCGAGATATAGAAGATATAGAAATCCCAATACGAAACGATAGCTTTTCAAATTTCTCCTGTAGCGCTATCTAGTAATAAATAAACGAAATAATGCTGGATAGTTCACACAGTATCATCTAGTCTAATGTAAGCAGAGCTTTTGTTAGAAGAACCACATGACTAAAATATATGTATATACTAAAAATATTTATAAACTAAGCACTTATATCATTTTTTTGTCCAAATATACATATTATACATAGACAAAACACCCAGACCCGAGACAAATATTTGAAGATCATAGAAACATTTGTTCTGCTACGGGAATCGTACCCGTAACCTTCTACGCCTCAGGTGGGGCCTTTGCCCATTGCGCCACAGAGGTCGTCGAAAATTGTTTCATTTTTTTTATTTAATTTATATTAACACAGTTATCAAATAAAAGACTCATAAAAATATCATAGAACTTCAGATAAGGTTAGTTCAATTTATTAAATTTATAGTACCTATTACACATACTAAAAATATACTAACAAGGCAATCATTTCAATCCTATGAATCAATTTGAACAAATTTTGTTCCAATCAGACTTTATTCGAGCTTAGAGTCAAAATTAAATTATCATACCAACATAAACTTTACGCCTCAGTGTATTGAGGTGCAAAACAATGTTTATTCACAAAAGTTTATAGAGTAATTGGGTTTACCTCTGCTAGCTGTAGTGGTGCCAACATGCCCGAAAAGATTGGCGCTTGGGTCCCAGAAGGTACGCTCGAAACATAACACCACCTTATTCAGGTTACCATAACCGAGCCGTTTGATAGCTGCCACCTAAACACGAAAACACATAGATAATTGATTCAGGCGTGAATTTGCAAAAATTCATTACAAAACATTAAGCAGATGGACAAATATTTAGTACAACTCCGCCAATCTATTCTTAATGTGTTAGACACGATGCAGACGCATACACTTGCCTTCCTTCCTGCAATTGAAAAGCCATGCAAAGCGTTAATAAAAAGGTAGCGCACATAATCCACACATGCAACCTCAAAAAGAAATTCGATACGTGTTTCGTCTCTCCACGAGACTAGCACTAAATATTTGTCCATCTGCTAGAGTTTTACAAAAACACAATTCTACAAATACAATATTTTTGTAACAGTCCGCGTAATCTCACTTTCAGAACTTTCGTGAGCTGTATTATATTTTCATAAACACGGTTTTTACTCACGTATTATTTTGTCAATGGAGGCACTGACAATGTTCCGATTCATCTAGAGAATCTGTCAAGATGAACTTGATCCGTGGTCCGCTCGTTTCCGCTCGCATTTGCGGTTCGCATTTCTTCTTTTTATCGTCACTGATTGTTTCGAACCAGCAGTGTAGAGATAGGATTAAAGTACGCCTTAATAGCTTCATTCATGTACTTGGCACATGTCTTCGAACTTTTAAGATTAGAAGGCATGCCGGTTAACTCACGATGTTTTCCTTCCCGTTTGAGAGTACTATAGAGCATTTGAATAGCGCATATAAATTATTCAAACAGAAAAATCTTTTAGTACACGATTCGAACCCACGACCTGAGGATCGGAAGGCGGGGCCACTACCACTAGACAACCAGCTTTGAATATTTGGTTCGCACTGAAGTTCAGCGAACGAGAACAAGCGTACCACGAATCAAACTCACCCTGATGAAGATTCTATAGATAAAAGAAGGAACAATATAAAATGATATTGATATGTTATTAAATAGCGACCCGTTCCAGATATACAAATAAAACATATCACACATGAAATCATACATTTAATAGGAGAAAAACGTGTAGGTACCTTCCAATCTGGCAAAGGTGGGTCGAACTTCACGTAATTCTGCTGGTTATGCCCATTGTTCGCAGCCGCAACTTTTAACACTCCCAAGGGCAGGGTACAGAGGATCACGTCACCTGCGAAATGATTCCGTTAAACACACTCTTGCCTGTGACTTTGTATGCTTTGATAAGCCAATCGTGAGGCACGTGTCTTCATAAATCAAAATTTTCCTAAGTTGTGCATTTAGATAAACACGGGGTTTACTCTCTCATGGCAAACTGCGAATGCGAGCGGAAACGAGCGAACCGTGGTTCAAACTCACCCTGATAAAGGTTCTCTAGATGAATCCTCACTGTATCGGTGATAATGAACAAAATAATCTGTGAGTCAAACCCGTGATTTTCTAAATATCTTAATATTATTTTGGAGGGAGTTTGACAAAGTACATTTTTGAACCTTTTCAAGTAAACATTTTACTCCTAAGCCGATGACTAAGGCTTCGTTTTGATTTTTCTCGGCCAGCCAGTCATTTAGTAATGGAAAAATAAAACCATCAAATGCAAATTTTTAATAAATTTCTAGTTATTACTCACAAGATTACAAACAAACAAACCGAATTTATCAAAGAAAGCTGACGGTTCAATCAATATTCGCTGAAAATATTATTTTGCAATTACTTACAAGTGAACCTCAGAGGACAATCTCACAAGATTGCAAGCTCGTCACTCTGTCTCGAAATTAATATTCTGTCGGTCTCCAGACATTACTTTATGTATATATAAAAAGAATGGCCAAATTAATTCAAAGAGCGGTTTTATTTAAATCTTTAAATCTCTTTTAACCAATCTCTAAAAAACGTCTGAATGTCTTCATTTTCTTGAGTCGATTCAAAATCAAATTTAGTTAATAGCATTAAGTTGATTAGTTAAATCTTTGCTTTAACAAATTTCATTTTTGATGTAAAAAAGGGATCCTACATTATTATTTTGCCTAATTAGGTTTACCTACTAACAGTTGTTACGTATACATACCTACTTACCAACTTAATCTAAATATATAAGAAATGTTAAGAATTATTATTTTTGAGCAGTCGGTGAAATCGGCCTGTGAATGATGTTGATGATGATAAAAAAGTAAGAGCTCAGTTCGAATAAAATATGGGCGGAATATAATACGATGTACTATTGTAAGATATTATATCCTTTATATATCTATACCTATAAAAGAGCTTAACCAGACTGACTGACTGATTCATCATCGCCGAGCCGAAACCGCTGAAGCTAGAAAGCTGAAATTTGGAAGGTAGCTTCCTTTTATAACAAAACCACCCACTAAGACGGGGTTTTTTTAAATTCAATCCCTAAGACGGAGAAAAAGGGTGAAAACAAATGTATGAAACTTTTTAACGCGTGGTGCGATTTGCTTAAAACTTGATTTGAACAATTAAAATGCAAAATAAATAGACACGTGTTTCAGGATTTTTCAAAATAACTCTCATAAAGGAGTAAAATGGGGTGTGAATGTTTGTATGGAAACTTTTTAATGGGTGGTCAGGTGATTGGTTTGAAACTTATCAATAAAATTTGGCTACAATTCCTTTAAAAAAAAATGCGGACGAAGTCGCGAGCAACAGCTAGTAAAATATATTTAATCAACGCGATACACTGTATTTTTCTGATCGTCGGTAATTAGAGCATTTTAAAGTCAATACAATCACAATGATCATTTTGAAACGTCTTACATACTAAGTGAGTTTAGGTGCCAATTTTTCTTAACCCAAGTCCGAGAAGAATTAACAAGAAACTCGTAAATAAAGAAAATATTTAATCAAAAATGAGTACATACGTCGTATACAAAAAGCTATTTCATATATTTTTATACACATTCATGACTCCCTTCCTTGAAATAGGCTTTGGTCAAAATAGGTTGCGCACATGTACCGATACATCTTTATGTTATAAACATGCGTTTTCTCTAAATGCGTATCGTAATATAGAAAGCTTTTAGGCAAGAGTGTATACATACAATTGTACGAGGTCCCGAGGGACCGGCAAACAGTGGGCTTAGCTACCGTTTCATTCCACAATCACATCGGTAAACGATACAATACCTGCTATTCCGGGAAAATATCGAAGGTCTGTTTGGTTTCTGAGCAAAACTGTGTAGGTGCTTACAGAAAACGACCGGGCCTTGACCGGTGAGGGTTGCTACACATAAAAGAGTACATACTACACGATGTTTAAATGGTTTATACATACTTAGATCGAACTCATGTGCGTATTTTGATACCGAATAATAATGGCGCGTCGGGTTACCGGTTAATCATGATCACTGTTATTTAGTGTTTCCGGCGGTACATAATTATTCTTCTTGTTGGTCTGAAGTCTACTGCTGGCACTTTTAATTAAAAAAACTTGTGGTTCTTCAACAATCGAAATACATAACTGCTTACTAAATAAAATATATAGTAAGACAATCGAAAAGATACCATCTATGGAAGCTAGAACTATAAAAACGCAAATATAGGGTTGAGAGTACACACCTAGATGCTCCGCCTCTAAGCGATCCAACAGCCTCATCTACGATAGACTCCGCCTGTATGCAAATGCGACGGAAGAGCCTCAGGCAAGTAGAACACACTATACCAGTTTAAGCAGTGACTCATCTCCATCAACGACCTTGAACCTACGAATGTCAAACGCTCTTCGAAAATGGAAGTGGTTGCGGTTGATAACACGGTAACTCTAAACGACCGAGCTTCTCTAGAATTGACTGGCATTTCTCGGAAAACCACGGAGATTCCACGGAAAGGCCATACTTCAACCAATTTGTAGAATAGGATACAGTTGCGATGTTAACATTGATACTTAGTGAAAATAGGAACTTACTAAACCACTCAAGTACCTATCGAAGTCGCGATATCGTGACAAGAATAATAGAAAAACAGTTGTATAGTTTATGTATATAAGTGTTATTTAAGCATTTATTGACAAACAACATAGCACGTTGATATTCATAGTTATAAGACCGAAACAAGAAAAATAGACATGTAAGTCCTTTGATTACATTAAAATGACAGAAAGAGAAATTCTTTGTGTGCGTAAAAGAAGTGCATATCATGCAAATATTGCGTTACTTATCATGGTTGTACTATGGCAATAGGGTGGCGAAGGAACAAGACCATCGGGTCAACACTGCCCGACCGTATTTTTGCGCCTCGTCAAAGTAAAATTAACGCGTTAGAATTGCAAATCACTCCGACAAAGAAATGAAAAGGAGCCAAACGGGCGTTGTGGATTTTTCTCATGGCCTTCATTATGCTGGCGTGTTATTCTTTTTAAGTTCCCCCTCTAATCGGGGCCACATGAATTTGATTTTTTCTGTTTAAAACGTAAAAAGCGAACACTTAAACCATGGTTTTATAATACGCAGCCACCGTTATGCTATATTAAAAAAGTACTTTGAAGCCTCCATCCCAGACAAAAAACACACTGCACAGTACGGAATTGGATCGTTTTAGAACAGATATCATGTGGACGGATAAGCCTATGAGGGGTGCGTGTGTGAGTGTGAGTGCGAGTGTGTGTATGTGTGTGTATGTGTGTGTGTGTGTGTGTGTGTGTGTGTGTGTGTGTGTGTGTGAGGATGCGTGTTTGTGTTAGAGTCTTGTTATCAGAGCAGAAAACCCACATAACTGTGTGATTACGTGATTATGATATTTTGGAGATGGTTCCTAGCGAGGAACCATAAAAATTGTGCAGTTGCTGGATTTCATTATCAGTTTTTCAGGCGATGTCTCCACTGTGTCACTGGTATGTGTCGGTCGCCGCTTTACAGGAATTAAAAGTTAACGCAATATGGAGCGTGCCGGCGGCCAAAATCGATACAGACGAGTGTTTTTAAGCAGCGTAGCGATCTTCAGATAAACTCGCACTCGTATTATTTTATATTCTCGAAAATGAAAAGCGGAAATTTTAGTTCCACACATTCTATTGTGCAGAATGACGCTTTTCCTGAAACGATATTTTGCTAGCAATATTTCGATAACGATGAAAGATATAAATAATTACGATTTAGGATACAGCTTTCGATCATTTTACTGAGTCGCTTTACTCTTATTTTTATCGTATCACAGTTTTTTCGAATCGTAGTTTGTGGTGAAATGATGATAATACTTATATTACGTGATAATTATATTGTTTTAGTAGCTCGTAAGTAGAAAATACCAGGCACTGCGGAAAATACCGACTACTACTACTCGACTGCGGGAGGTAAGTGCTTCACATCAGACGGGCCGTAAGCCTGTTTGCATTATTTTGTTATAAAAAAAAGCCACGATAATAGATACCTAACAACATGAATACTAGGTACCCAACTTGATATTTATGAAAATGTGTTATACACTTATAAAAATTGAAATAAGTTTCAGCAAAATAGCGATCTTCATAGAATCAATACTAGGAACAGAAACAAATTATACATCCCTAGGTTTCAACTAGAAAAAGTAAATAAGTACTTTATGGGGAACACGGTGAACACGCTTCTATAATAAGCTTCCTGAAAATGCAACTTAACTACCTATTAAAATATTTAAAGCTTACATAAAAGATTTTATTTTGATGGAAACGTATTATACCATAAATTACTTTATTATTGATGAGAATGCATGGCCTCATGTTGCTCTGCCCTCAGACAGTTAACTGACACATTTGAAATGTATAAACTCTCTTGTATTCGTTTTTCGTAGTTAAGGTAAGTATAAGATAATTTATAAGATGGATCATGAAAAAAAGCGCTAGGACCAGGACGAGTTTCTCGCCAGTTCTTCTCAAGCTTGGGTTAGGAGCAATTGGCCCCTAAATTCACCTAGTATGTAAGACGTTTCAAAGTGATCCTTGTGACTGTATTGAATAAAATATTTTTGGATTTTTGACTTGGGGCCTTAACCCCAAGTGGAAACTACTACTTAATAAGAAGTTGGAAGCACTTCAGCAGTATCAGGGACAAAAAAAAGTGGTGTGTTACCTTTATAAATTTGCGTATGATTTGGAGATCTAGAGTTGGTAGCCTTGACAATGACTCCGGGTCCGGCATACGAGATCTCCGTGACGGATGTACCCAGCTTGATGTCCACTCCATCGGAGAGAGCTACTGGCACACACGAATAACCGTTGCGAACTGTAACAAAAATACATTGATTATATTTTGACTGGCCTGTCAGCTCAGTTGGTAGTAGCTGTGCCTTCTGCGCTGTAGGTTGAGGGTTCGATTCCCTCCCAAGATAAACATTTGTGTGAAAAGCATAGGTTTTTGTTCTGTGTCTGGGTGTTATAAGGTATCATAAGTATGTATTTAAAATATATAAGTATTCTATCAGTCATCTGGTCACCATAATACAAGCTATGCTTAGTTTGGAGCTGGATGGTGTTGTGTGCAATGTCCAGCAATATTTATTTATTTATTATTATTATTTAGGTCATCAAAGTGCATGGTAGTTACAGTTTTTAAATAAAATGCAGTGTGTAGTACCAACACTGATTAAAAAAACCTAAGTTATTGAACTACGAGTATCTTCTATACGCGCAATCGTTGTTTTTTGGAATTTCTAAATACTTAACTTGCTTAAGAGATTTATAATATTAGTAGGATTTTGATGATATTCATCACTCAGAATAAGTACCTTGATAGATATTCAGTGTAATTAACAGAAGTTTCCAATATAACCCGGAAATTGAATGCAGCGAATTAAGACGAGTCATTATTTCAGGGCGTCTAGTAGAAACATGGCATGACCCAAAATCTGGCTCCTATTTGACCAAGTATATTAACATTGCCGTCAATATCTTAAGGACGCTGCCCTCTGGCAGATATTTGGTTCGTTTTAAATGGTCCTTAGTTAATTGACTGTTTCAGACGTATTTTATATTGTTGTGGCACCTAAATTCACCTAGTATGTAAGACGTTTCAAAGTGATCCTTGTGATTGTATTGAATAAAGTATCTTTTGACTGTGACTTTGACTTTGTATATAATCATTCTGTAAAATTGTAACCTATGTATTAAACATAGGTTTACGTATTGTTTTATTCTATAAAGACAACATATGCCACTTACATGATAATAACACAATCTGAAATTTGAATATATTTTGTAGGCTGCTTTTATTTAGTTAAGTTTACCTTGAGCATTATTGTTGCGGCTTGGGGGCTGGATCGACTATCTATATATTAAAAAAAACTGGATACAAACTAAACTTAATTTTACAAAATTTTATGAAATACATATGTGTAGGTACTAATTTTAGTCCTTCCGCACCCACTATAGGCAGGCAGCGCGCTATACAACAATAGAGAGAGAGGGAGAGAGAAATATCTTCTTCCCTGGTTTCAATTTAAACTATTACTGTCGGCGCAGTTGACAATTATGATCAGCTAGTTTTCGTTGAAATACGTTGAATGAAAATATTGAAATAAACTTATATATATATTAAGTACTTAAACTAAAGTTGTTAAGGAGATTTTTAGTGGTCGAGTGAATCGCACAGCAAAAGTTAGACGCAATTACATACTCCCACGTATTCGGAGAGCATAATGTTCAAAATTCAGCTAGAAATTTTATAAGTTTCAAACTCCACCTTTGTTAGAGAGTGCATAGCACTCATAGCACAGCAAAATTCAAAACTAGTATTGCAACTGCTGCGAGTATGAACGACTCGGTGAGTGTTTTCATTATAATAAATAAATAAATAAATAATAATGCTGGACGTTTCATACAGCATCATCTAGCCCCAAAGTAGGCAGAGCTTGTGTTATGAGAACCACATAAATATATTTTATTTTAAAACGTATACATATTTAGATAGAAAAACACCCAGAACCAAGAAAAATATTTGCTGATTATACAAACATTTGTCCCGCGGCTGGCATCGAACTCGTACATTTTTGCGACTCAGGCGGGCGTTTGCCAACTGCGCCAGTAAATCATAAATCATATACATATTCTATAAATATACATATCATATAAATCTACCCGCATCTGACTGTAAAATCGGGTAAGTATTTTTCGCTGAACTGAATTACACTTCGAGTGAGGATTTCTACGTGGATACGATCCTAGATGAGTGCTGCTTGGAGACTGATGATGGAGGCGACTGCGATAGTCTTTAAATTATTAGGGTATGCTCTAAAGTAATTTCTAGAGGAATGGCGTAGAACGTGTCTTGATTGCCAATAATGGCATACATTGGAGGAGGCCTAAGAACAAAGGTCAAAAGACAACTTGATCAATAAACTACTATAACAAAAATGGGTATTATCCATTTTTGTTATCACAATTGTCACAATTTATAACATAGTTTTTAGTTTTAATAGTCTATACCTATAAAAGAGCTTAACCTGACTGACTGATTCATCATCACCGAGCCGAAACAGCTGAAGCTAGAAAGCTGAAATTTGGAAGGTAGCTTTCTTTTACAGCAAAACCACCCACTAAAGCGGGCTTTTTTGAATTTCAACTCCTAAGAGGATGAAAAGGATGAAAACGAGTGTATGAAACTTTTTAACGCGTGGTGCGATTTGGTTGAAACTTGATATAAATAAATAAAATGCAAAATAAATGTACACTTGTTATGGTATTTTTCAAAATAATTGTCATAAAGAAGTAAAATGAGGTGGTACCTGACCACCCATTAATATTGGTTTGAAACTTATCAATAAAATTGGCAAGGAGATAAATTGCATCCTGAGGAAGGATTTTAACTACAATTCCTTTCAAAAAAAAATCGGACGAAGTCGCGAGCAACAGTATATAAATAATAATAGTGTAATTTAAAGAAAAATATAATAATAATATATAGAAAGCTTTAGATTATATTATATTGTGTCCTGTAAAATTTGAAACATTCATAGTTGCGTATGCCTTCAGATATGAGCTTTATGAAAAGTCTAGGATCTGCCCGCTTTGACGCGTTGTACCTACATTAAGAGTAACTTCCTTTTTAATTTCCTTTTTCATGATACAATCTTTCTCCTAACCAACCCTTATCAATCTTCAGTATCTAGCAAACAAACAGAAATATAGATAAAGACACTTTCGATTCTATATATTAAGTATGGAGCGTCGCCATTGTAACAATCATAAAACAGTGTGCTGTTTGCTTCAAGAGTAGGTCTTGGAGGCACTTACAACCAGGCGAAATCATTGACATGATTGTAATATTGTGATTAATTTACCACTAGACTAATGACGCAATAGTGATAGTGATAGTATACTCCTAGAAGTTGACGTTAGAGGACTTTTCACTCCATTGCAAGTTAAACGTTAAATAAATGTATTATAGATGCGCCAAGCTTTTAAATTAATTCTAAACTTTATAAAAGACTAATAAACTTAGAATAAAGAACTAAAAGTGTTCTTAACAATCTAAAAAACAGCTCGCCGAGCTCATCTTTAGTCCATTAAGACGTTCAAAAGTTTTGATATATTCCTTGCTAAATATAACACAGCACTTTAATAACTTACAAAATATTAAGTAGGATTTTGTTAAAAGCTGATAATAATACTATGATTATTGTAACTTTTTAATTAGCAGAACTTTATCAAAATAAATATAACTATTTGGTTTTAAATACATTTTTGTTTTCATCAAAACAAGATTATATATCATCGATATGAATCCGTGCTTCCGAGTAATCGAGTATAACTTAAGAAAATGCTACAGCTAAAATATGCAAGATATTCAAATAAAAACTAACACGAAAAGTTAGTTAAAACAATTCCTAGTGTTACAAAATGCTTTAGCAAACTGTATTTGATGTTTAACAAAACAACCACGTTGCCCTATGCTGAGGACGAGTTGCCTCTGACCGCTTTATGGGTCTTTGTCAACATTCATAATACAGGTTGTTACAAATAAACTCATAAGGGTCTTCCTTACTTGGTTCTTACAATAAATCGTGTCTCCTTACTGTAATCCCTTGGCTAGTTGAACTCCATTTAGAGCAGTAGCTTAATTGAGTGCCTTCTTGACCGGCATTTCCAGTTGCACATGGTCGAAGCAGCGCTTGGGTTTATTAAGAAGCCAAACGTGAAATTCACAGTAGGTACTAGTTTTAGATGTGCTTTTGCGCTAGTAATACATGCTTACTGCTAGCTAGCTTGCTGATACGATTTAAACATACATTTTGAACACATCCTGTAGTGAGTTTCGAGTGCGCGTGCAACATTGTGCCATTCAACGTTATTGCCGAAGCGTCACAAGCACAGCAAACTAGCTGAACTGAAACTGAAATACCGTAAACGGAGACCGCGAAACGCTCTCAGACAACTAGACCACAGCTGAAGACAGCTGGTTTAGCACCATCTTTCCGTCTTTACCACTGCGTTTGGAAAAGGTCTCTTATCATCAAACTTCGGCACACAAAGGGAGATTTTACGCCAGTCACTAAGGTCCTGTGTTAGCTTCATAGCAAGAATACATTTGTTTTTTATTCTATAAAATCACACGTACAATTTTCTAACGTCTAAAATGCTAGGTAAATTACGAGTAAGGTGCCTAGACTCAAGACCCTTAGACCTAGATTCTAGGCCCCAATCTAAACCCGAGAAACTAGTATCATCATCGAAGTCATCATCCAAGTAATGTCCACGACACTTACTACTAAACACAGACCAAGGATATCCCAGGTATGTGCTACTAAACAATCTATTAAGAAATTTAAAGCATACATAAAGGGTAGTCTTTTCTAGAAATAACTGATTATATTATTGATGAAAATGCATGGCTTCATGTCGCTGACACATTTGAAATATATTAACTATCTTGTATTCGTTTTCCGTAGTTAGGATAGTTATTAAATGGATTATGCAAAAAAGCGCTAGGACCAGGACGAGTTTCTTGCCAGTTCTTTTCGGGCTTGCGTTAGGAGGAATTGGCACCTAATTCACCTAGTATGTAAAACGTTTCAAAGTTATCCTTGTAACTGTATTGAATAAAGTATCTTTTGACTTGACCTTGACTTACTATTTATAGTTAACCTATCTTGTTAATGGTATGTTCGAATACTAAGAAAGAATGGAACATATTAGCTTGAAGCTACAAAACTTAAGACCATTCATGGTAGTTGTGTAAATTTTGTAGGTCAAAATGTGATAACATTAACATTATGCCTTTAACATCTTTGAATATATAAGTACTTGAGAACCCTTGGGTTGATCTTGTTGTTGTCCAAATAGAGTGTTTCTTGTAAGCAGTTGTTGCTAAAATAGCCGAGTCACAATATAAGTTTGCCAGCCAACTTTGTTGAGATCGGAGATAACAGATGTAATATTATTTATAAACATGATAGAAATATACAAGTTAATAACAAAAACAGCTGCTAGAAACTTTAAGCTGTGTATCTATCTAGGACTATTTAGACTGTATTGTTAATATAGTTTACATCAGATGTACTTTCGTTACTGTTATTACGAAACCGTTATTACAGAGTAATTTAGCGGTTTGCGAACGAGTGAGTTGGAGCAGGGAACGAAGTGGAAAATTTCATTTGTTTTTAACCGACTTCGAAAAAAGGAGGTTACTCAATTCGATTCGTATATATTTTTTTTATGTGTGTTTGCGGATAACTTCATCGTTTATGAACCGGTTTTGATGATGTGGTACCATGATAAGGAACCCAGGATCTGATGATGGCATCCCAGAGAAATCGAGGGGAACTTTCGAAAATCGTAGTGGCAACTAGTGCGTTTGTTTATTTTTTCTAAAGTATTTTAAAGCACTACTATTTAATGAAGGTCTGGAGTCGATCTGATGATGGAGCCGAAAGACAGTCGAGGGAACTCCTCAACGACTTACTGCAATTACCTGGTGTTTGGGCTTGATTCATTTGTATTGATGAGAACTGTACACCTAGATGGGTTGTGGCTATCATTAGGGATGATGAAGATGAAGGACAGTCAAGGGAACTCCTCAACGTTTTACAGTAGCTACCTTGTGTATATACATGAAGTCGGTTGTCTTTTTAGTTTTTAAAACGTAATTATAAATATAACGATACCCATATGCTCTTACTAGTCTGATGTGTTTATTATTTATTCATTTGTAAGGGTGTTCGCTAAACGACTTTAACTAAACATAACATGTTAGCATGAATCAATAAAAAAATAGTAACAACTCTACTACATTTCATCCCCAATTACCATCCCACTATGGCTGCAAAGGTGCCGCTAGCGTTCGATAAAAACGTTTCAATAACATTGTTAGCCACAACCAGGAATAAAGCACATAGGCCACTTATACATCGTCAACTAGCGACCCGCTCCGGCTTCACACGGGTGCAATTTAGAGTTGTAATTTTATAGTGAAACATGTTTAAGATGTCACTGTTTCATCGTTACTGCAGTTTTCGATTCGTTCGTGTTTCGATTGACTAATTTGTACAAAAGCGGTTATTGTGATTTTTTTATTGTACATATTTAACCCTAAGGACTTTTTATATTTACTATTAGTATAGCACCTGATGCGCACTTTAATTTTCACCAATCAGGTTCGAAATTGCTAGTAAACGAAGAAGAAGAAGATATTAGTGAATATTGGTGAACAATTCACACCACATCATCTAGCCCTAAACTAAAAATAGCTAGTACTATAGGAACCAAATTATAAGGTAACACCCAAGTCTCTCTATCAGAACTTACTAGATACCACCGCAGGATA
Organism: Lampropteryx suffumata; assembly: GCA_948098915.1. Taxonomy (NCBI): domain Eukaryota; kingdom Metazoa; phylum Arthropoda; class Insecta; order Lepidoptera; family Geometridae; genus Lampropteryx; species Lampropteryx suffumata. Next base: position 11,899,547 of record OX402557.1, on the reverse strand, counting down.
TTAATTCTGCCTTCAAGCAATATCGTGCTAGCATTACGTAAGGTATGGGGTTCAAAGAGTTTGGAGGAGTGTTATGCAATATCGCTTTAGTGGACACATGGCTTTAGCCGCTAACTAGAGTAACTATACGTCTATTACACCGCAATTTACAACGACACGTATTGAAGTAAACCAGTTCTTAAAACTCGTGATCTCCGGTTAAATAACAAGAGGGCGAACCTTGCTCGCTCATAAATACTTACAAAATACACACGAGTCAAATATAAGACCTGCAATTTATGCCAGTTATCTGGGTAAATTATTTTTTGTTTAATTTTTTGTTTAAGGTATGTGTTTTGACTTCAGAAGCCGTCCTTTTAGTAATATGGAAAAAATAAATAAAAACTGGCCGACGTTTTACGAAACACCATCTATTTGTCCGCTCGCAAATTAATGTATGTGTGATCTGCAAATTTTTATCTCGAATCTGGGTGTATAATCTTTGTGTAAGTAATTTATATTTATTTATCAATAAAAAATATGTATAAGCACTATATTAATCATGTGGTTCCCATAACACAAGCATTGCTTACTTTGGGGCTAGATGATGCAGTATGAAGTGACTCGCACATGGCCGCTTTTTTTTTTTTATAAATCCTTATTAAAATAAAAAAAGCGGCCAAGTGCGAGTCAGAATCGCCCATGAAGGGTTCCGTAGCAGTAAGTAACATAGTATCTTGTTACGTTAACATAAGTTCTTGTAGTTCGTTGTAACTTCGTTTTTTTATAAGTAAACATTATAAATGATTTTAAATGACGGGATTTAGATCTAACTATATGCGAGCCCATATAGGCTTGTGATAGTTAAACAAGTTAATATAAATTCCAGTTTGACAAGAAATATTTCCAAAAATATTATCGATTTGTGTGCCTCCTCGCGTAGTTGGACAAGGTGGTAATAACATCCTGTATCCAGCGTTCTGCATGAATGACAGTATACAATTGTCTTTTAAAAATATTCGTTAATATAAGTCTCCAAAAAATAATGTTGGTATATTGTTGTTGCAAAAAACATTTTTGTTTATGAACTCCATGAATGTTTTGTTTGTACATCTGGGCGATACCGATCAAGCCACGCCCCGCGCGAATTATAATTATTATTAACTTAGGCACCTATTACAGATTTATTATTAGAAAATAATGGTTCACGGTTTATGCATAAGGTTTATGTTTATGAAATTAAATGTTTTTTTATTTTATTTTTATATTTGAGTTGATTGAATGAAACTTAAATTGCGGTTTACGATTTATGACGTATTAAAAAAAACTAACTAACTATCTATCTCGTTCAAACCAATTTTCGGTGGAAGTTTGCATGGTAATGTTCATCATATATTTTGAAGTGAAAACTTCTTTTAGCGCGGTACGCATATTTTTAGCTAAGGTAAAACCTCTCGACTCGCGACACCGTTACGAGACGCAGAACCGGCAGCCGGCTGCCGCGCTCGCCCCATTGGTTCATAAACCTTAATTCACATGTTTACAGTCTACTTTTGTATGGAGAAGTTTACTGAGTTAGGTTCTTTGATATATAGACGCAGCCGGCTGCCGTGCTTGCCCCATTTGATTATAAACCTTAATTCACATGTTTACAGTCTACTTATGTATGGAGAAGTTTATTGAGTTAGGTTTTTTGATATATTATATACATTCTGAACAAAAAATTTTGCATCATCTGTGTTCGTTCAGTATTTGATTGGCTGTCGCGTTTCGCGTTGGTCCGTGTGAGTTCAGTGAATTGTGTTTTGTTTGTGATTTGATAGTGGATTTACTGGATTTATCGATAGTAAGGGGTGTTTATATTACAAAAACTGTTTATTCTGCTCATTATATGTATTTTTGTAACCCAATAACCCTAGTACCCATCTAAAAAATGTCCACTTCTGTCGGCACTCCCGGAGTGCAACCCGTTTTTTTTAGTTTTATTATTCTCTTACTTTAGCAGTTACAGGAACTATAACTTCTAACACACATTTTAGCACTTTGGAAGTATCTCTCGCGCAAACTATTCAGTTCAGAAAAAAATGATATTGGAAACCTCAATATCATTTTTGAAGACCTATAGATAGATACCACACACGTATGAGTTTGATAAAAAAAAATTTTGAGTTTCAGTTCTAAGTATGGGGTGCCCTCAAAATTTATTGTTTTTTTTCTATTTTTGTGTGAAAATCTTAATGCGGCTCACAGAATACATCTTACCAAGTTTCAACAGTATAGTTCATATAGTTTCGGAAAAAAGTGGCTGTGACATACGGACGGACAGACAGACAGACAGACATGACGAATCCATAAGGGTTCCGTTTTTTGCCATTTGGCTACGGAACCCTAAAAAGCTATATTAAAAATTTTATTATAGGAAAATAGTAACCGCACCATAAAACCTAGCACTATTTTTTTCGCGCTATTTTGTGGAACATATTACAATAATTATTGCAATTCATTATAATAAGTGCCTTTGTGTCAGTAGTACCATTGATTTGTACCATTGATGGTACAAGTGACACAACTTTGTATCCTTAGTACCATTAAAATAGATACTTGTTTATACCGTGTACCTACTTACTTTTTTGACCAAAAAAAGTAACGACGCAATTTTTCTAAAGCAAACCTAACCTAAAGCATACATTAAAGGTAGTCTTTTGAAGAAAGCTTATTATAATATAGATGACTATACTATTGATAAGAATGCATGGCCTCATGTCGCTCTACCGTCAGACAGTTAACAGACACAATTGAAATGTATAAACTCTCTTGTATTAGTATTTCGTAGTTATAAGATGAATCATATAAAAAAGTGCTAGGACCAAGACGAGTTTCTTGCCAATTCTTCTCGAGCTTGGGTTAGGATGAATTGGCACCTAAATTCACCTAGTATGTAAGACGTTTCAAAGTGATCCTTGTGATTGTATTGAATAAATCATCTTTTGACTTTGACTAACCTAAATTCTTTCGTAGCATCTGGACATATTCTCAGTTGGACAGGTTTACAACTGAACAGAGTTGTGTATCTACACAGACGAACTATATTCATCTGGTGCTTCGGCGGCGGTTGTTTTCTATACTCTAACATAACCAACTAGTTTCTATTTTAATGGTACAAAGGCCACATAGTAGTATCACTAGTACCATTGATCGTACAAACCAATGGTACTATAGACACAGTGTCGAATTAGTAGTAGACGCATGCACTAGCGTTGAAAATGTCATACTTCCGAACAGACTAAAACATAGTACGGTTTATACCACGCGGAATATTTTGCCAGTGCATGCTAGGCCTAAGGGCTAGAATGAAACTACACGTTACGAAGATCGTGCCTGAAAAAGTAAAAGCAATCGTTTTTAAACGGGTAGTTGTATGACATGTTAATAGTCACATTCAGAGTTTTTAATGGTAACTTATGTCGCTCCTTAGTAATGTTTTTTTGTTTTTGTCAAAACTATACTAAGAAGCGCTTTGAGACACTTTATATGAATGTGGCTTAAGTACTTTAGTCATGCCCGTTTGACTATTTGCAAAAAAAAATAGGCAGTATACATGAAACGAAACGAAATAAATAATTAAATAATGCCGGAAATTTCACACAGAATTATTGGACCCCAATGTAAGCAGAGCTAGTGTTATAGGTACCACATGATTGATATACTACTTAAGTACTTTTTTGTAATTACATACATATACATAGAAACACCCGAGACAAATACTTGCAGATCACCTTCTGCGCCTCAGCCAGGCCTTGGCCGTCATCACAGAGGTCATCAAATGAAACATTTTTTTTAAAGAATCAGTGAATTTTTAGAAGATTCTAGCACAGCGAGGTTGGGTTATCAGGGAAATCATAATTGTTCCAGTGTCAAGGAGAAACCACATAGAAAATAATATTCGTTTAAAGAACCTTATCTTCAGAGTACAAGTGGAGTTAACGGCAGACTGCACTGTAATACGCCGAAAGTGGTGCCAATTACGGGATATTTACTAAGGGCATGCATGCATGCTTCAGCATGCACACATCCTAACCCGAGGCTAGTTATATTACTAAAATGGTGTCCCGATATGAAAATAAAAATACAAAAATAAAATATCCTACTTCAAAAAAAGGAGAAGGTTCTCAACTCTGTTGTATTTTTAAAGACTCAAAGTTAATTAAATGAAGTCGGTTTTGTTTTTAGTTAATAAAACATTTCATAATTAGGTACATTTATGAAGCGATTAATATGTAGTTTGACCCTAGTATCCACCCCACCTTAATGCACATTGTAGAATGTGACGTCATTACTTTAGGTTTGTTGCGCTCTATATGAAACAACGCTGCAAAGGACGTAGGACACGGAGCTTGAATGCTTTTGAAGAGCAAAGCCAAGCAAGCTAAATGCCGTTGTTGCTCAGATGTTATCGCCTTATAAGAAAACATGGAGTAGTTTAATGGTCTCTTCTATATGATCTCAATAATAATTTGCTTTTACGAGACTTTCGGACGACACTGCAAGAAGTCATGGCCTTCGGCGGTTGGCTTTAGGATATGGCGCAGGATTAAGTAATTGAGTGCGGGCTAGAAGCATTTCCTGCTGATGCAATTCTTAAACTGCCCGAAAGACTGTCATAGCCTTCAAATGACCAGTGCAGTGCAGTATTTTTCGGAGTTGATCTACTAGAAATGACTAAGCAAACTCCCTTCAATGGTAAACCACTGTGAATTTCCGTGCCGCTTCCGATTACACAATGTCACTGGGTAATTCCTGTGTCTGGCTCGTTTGAAATATCATTTTCTAGCTGACTGACGCCACAACAACGAGAACAACAGTATTGTGCCCAATTATAAAAATGTGACATACCAAGCACAAGAAGGTTTAATTTAAGACAAGACTTGCGATCAGCATTGCAATTTTGGCCTTAGTTTATTTTTTAACACCAGAGGATAATTAATCTGAATCAGAGTAGGTACTTAGTATATAAGTACACCATATCGCAACACATCGCACACCATACACAACAGGCACCGTCGTGCTTTTTCTGTTTTATACATATCTTTGATTTCAGTAACTGCAAACTAATACACACGTCGTTAAACTTCGTTTTAAGCAATGCAGTAGGTATTACTGGCAAAAACTCTAGCCATCGTTTCGTTCCTAGTAACCACATCTAGCAATATTGTCGTTTTAAAGCAGGTTCAGGCAGTAGGAAAGAAGTTTTGATGCCGTTTTGAGCAAAGCATCGCTGCACCTGATTTAAAAGTCGTTTCCAATCACATAACGTCACAGATGACTACTGCCGGATTCCCAGTGACGTCATTCGCTGCGATGAGCATACAGCTTATAAACAATATTGTACGCTACAGCTTTCAGCTAGATTACTTGGGATGCTTGAAAATTGCATGAAGTGAGTCAAGGCTTATTTTGATGCTGGAAATATTGTGCAAAATAAAATGCCTACGTGCTGAGGCTGGAGGCACGGACAAGTTTCACAAAAATTAGTTCAATCGTAGTATGTTTTTCTTGTCAAAATTACGTACGCAAACTTCTGTTTATGCATATCTACTAAATATTAGGAAAATATATATCGATATTTAGAAAAGATATTCATAAAAAGGTATAACTTCGATGCAATTATTATTCGCGTACTATGTTGATAGAATTGACATCGCTGGCACACGTCCCAAACAACGTATCTAGCGTAAACATACGTGTTTACTTTTCCCTAATGGTCGCATTAAACACGAAGAACGTACATACAATTGAAACTCTAAAACGACTGCGTATTGCATTAACGACTTTCGCAACTTCGAAATATCAAACCGTGCTTCGCCCGACCATTTAAATGGCAAAAGTTCATCGTTGCAGTGCATTGCTTGAGCAGAAAATTGTATCTTGAATAATAATTTCGGGATGTTCATTTGATGGAATTCAAATGAAAGCAGGATTGTGAAGGAAAAAGGAGCGTGGAAAATGATAGCAAAAGTATCCAGAGCATTGGTATGTCGAAAGCAAATAGAAATAAACTATGATATTTATGTTCGAATATTACTGCAGTTTTATGTTTTAATAAGTATTATGAGAATGAATTAGGATACTACCTAACATTTTATAAACAAGCCATCTAGAATGAGAGATGCGTTTTCCAGTTTTCAAGTTCGATATGATGTACGTATTTTTCGATTTTCGTGTCTTTGGGGATTACAATTTTATATGAAACCCCTCACTTGTAAAACCCTACCTTACACAACTTGATCAGGTGGCTTTGGAATCAGGTCATGCAGTTTAATGTAAACGGGTCAAACTCGACGTGCCCTAACTTACAAACGAATGCGAACAGAGACTAGCAATACGGAAAAAAGAGAAAAATATACCTGAACTATCAACTACTAACGTCGAACATGCTAAACTAGTCACACAAAAGAACTAAGTCCACCTGAATTTGATTGCAACTTGGTTTAGATATAGATATGAACCTGAAACTGGACTAAAATACTACTTTTGTCTATGTACCTCGCGTGCAAAACCACAGGCAGAAGCTACAACAAATCACATACATAAGTCTGTCCAGCTGAGAGAAAACAATTCCGCACTCGTGTCGTTCGTAGCCGTTTAGTCGCCATCAATCACAGCCGCATCGGAGAAATCATGCTATTACTCAAATATTTGGTAGAGAAGTATTATAGCAAGGTAGAGGGAGTAATAAGAGGCACGACAAAATAATAATAATAATAATAAATAATAATTATTCCGGACATTTCACACAGCATCATCTAGCCCCAAAGTATGATCTAGTACCCACTGGACCTTCATAATTGGACCTTAACTACACTATAGGACCTATTCGACCTCCTATCAAAAACATGGTACCCACTGGACCTTCAAAATAGGAACGTGCCTACACAATAGGACCTATTCGACCTCCTCTCAAAAACATGGTGACCTTCAAATAGGACCCATTGGACTATTTGGCTTATTTTGGAACGTTACAGTACAGTCGTGCAGAAAAGTAAAATTGTTAACGAAAAAAGCAATGTCATAAATAAAAAAATATATAAAATTTTAAACATTTCTCATCAGCAACAAACTTACTATAATAATCAAGTCACAGATTTTTTCCCTGTTTTTGTACGTTAGCTTAACTAAATTGCTAAATATATTTTTTTTACATTTTGAATATGCATATGATATTAAATCACTTCGTATATTTTGTATCATATAACTTAAGGTAATAAATATACCATTTGCCAAAGTTCTATGTCGAAGGTAAAAATAAATAGAAAGATAATAATCGTTATATTAGTATGCTAAAGTGACGTCATCCACTTTTTTATCAAATCTGTATCGGGCTACGAAACTTCACGATTGTTATGCTTTATACTTACAAATATTAAAATTTAATGTTTTCATTGAAAATCACACATTTAAAACAATATGTTGTGGGTGGGTGGGTTCAGTTGCAGTAGGGTCTAATCTTGAAGGTCCAGTGGGTGACAGGCGAATTTAAAAAAGAGGTCCAATGGGTGCATTGAATATTTTTTTTAAGAAGGCCGAATGGGCCATGTGATGTCCAGTGGGTACCGAGCCCAAAGTAAGCAGAGCTTGTATTATGGGTACCACATGACTGATATATTACTTTTTTTTAATACGTACATATTATACATAGAAACACCAAGACCCGAGACAAATACTTGCAGATCATACATTTGTCCCGCGGCCGCAACCTTCTGCGTCTCAGCCGGACCTTGGCACACTGCGCCTCAGAGGTCATTGAATGATTATATTATATTTGGCATTTGTATAGTTAGTATTCCGTACGTGACAGGTTGCAAGCCCATCGCCGCTTATTTGATTTAAACAGTATTGTACTCGTATAGTATAGTATATTATTACTCGAGCCCACTTTGTACAGTAATAGTTACCCTATTGGAACATCTCATTGTCAACAGTTTTAAGCCGGCCAGCCACCGCAATGTGGCTTTATGGCCTCGGGTAGAATTTTTGTTTTACAGAGCTTCGCTTTGGCAGCCATTTAACAACTGTTTGACCGCAGTTGCAGAACTTTAGTACTAAACTACATATATACGCATATTGTAGATCATTTTGTTGCTTTTAGTTTTTTTGTAGATCTGGAAAACCCTTGGTAAGCTTATCGGTTACGACAGGTGTAAGTTTGATTCTTGTTGGGAAAGAGTAATTTATAAATGCGATCTGCACAGTTTGTGCTAAAATTATTACGTTAGTCGATTCTAAACTTGGGAGTACAAATGTTGACACCCTTGCATACAAAGAAACAGGCGCAAGAATACTTTTATCAACTGAGAGATCATTATTTGCGGTAGGTAAACCCGTACAAAATACAAAATATAGCTAGTGCAGCACTGAATCACTCAATGATCCATAGTTTAACCCGAAGCCTGACATGGCAAATACGGCCTGACATTTGAGAATACAAATGTTTCGACGTTTGTCGTGAGTAGATACAGCTACAGATAACTAGCTAACATCCAATCCAAATGTCTTTCAATACCTAGACACAAATAACGATGTAGATTCCTATTTTACATCTTCGATCCAGCAAAGATTGGTGCTAAGAGAAAAATCACTATATCATCTTTAGTTTAGTCATGTGGTACCCATAACACAAGCTGTGCTTACTTTGGGGCCAGATGATGGTGTGTGAAATGTCCGGGATTATTTAATTAATTATTTAATCCAGAAAATATTTTGATACGAGAAAAATAAACGCGATTAGTAAATATTTGTCCCACGTTTGGGTGTAAAGTATAATAAAATAATACTCACATTTCTCACTTCTCATTAGAGAAAATGTGACGGAAAACAGTTGCAAATTAATAAAACAAATATCGTTAAACTCACTCGTTCAAATACAATTAAACCTTTCGCCGGTCTTCAATTAACTTCGGCACTGGACATATTGAAACAACGGCATGACATTAAATTGAGATATTAACAGTCGAATTGAAATAAAACAAATTAAATTTAATGTCAATCCACTGCTAAACAAATTTTGCTACTTACATAATAAAACTTTAATCAATATGTTTTCATTTGAATAGTTCGAGCTTTTGGGAAGTTGATCTGAAATTTCTGTTAATGAGAAGTAAATTATTAATTGCTTTAATTAACAGTGTTTCGACAGCAAAAGTGAAACGAAAACGACTTCACATTTATAAGAATAAAAATAATAATATTGGTGGTAAATTTCTACACAACACCATCTATCATGTTTGTCCTGTGAGGGAATCGAACCCTTATACCGTGTAAGTAAGGATTAAAATGCACAAAATATAGTTTTTGATAGCACGAGAATAGAATTTATAATACGTAAAATCACACATGATTAGGCTATGGGAAGGTCGTAGCAGCATCAAATACATGAACATCTTTTTTAAAAGAACCAACTATACATGAAGCCAAGTAGAATCTCTTCTTGTGTATAATTTGTCCATTATTGTGACTTTTATTACTTTACGCTGCGACAAAATCCAGCGATTTGTCACTTAATAACAGCGAGCTTGTTTTACGAGCATATACGGATTTCGTATAATAATAAAATGTATACACAAAAATAATGAACGACGTACGAATTTACATTGGGATAATTTACTGTCAACTCTCGTCTTAACTGGATTACAGCAACACGAATATTTGTTAAAAATGTTCACGTACGTATATATTATACGCCTACCAGCGACACACTCCGGCTTCGCACGGGTGCAATGCTGATACTAAATATACTACAGAATGTCTGATGTGATTAGAAACCTCTAAAATGATCAGTGTTTTTCTACTATATTATGCATGTTTTATACATATAAACCTTCCTCTTGAATTACTCTATGTATTTAAAAAACCCGCATCAAAATCCGTTGCGTAGTTTTAAAAATCTAAGCATACATAGGGACAGACAGACAGCGGGAAGCGACTTTGTTTTATACTATGTAGTGATGTGGCGCAGTGGGCCAAGGCCCGGCAGAAACAAGTATGATCTGCAAGTATATGTCTGGTCTGCGAGTTCCTGTGTATAATATGTACGTATTAACAAAAAAAATATAAATTATATATAAAAATATAAATTACTAATATATCAGTCACGTGGTACCCCATAACACAAGCTTTGTTTACTTTGGGATTAGATGATGTGTGAAAAGTCCGACATTATTTATTTATTTATATTTATTTAAAACAAATAATACGATTTTTAAAGCACACGAGACAATCCAGCCATCTATCGGTAAATATTTGATTAGAATTGGTTTAGTACTTTTAATAACCCTCTACATCCATACCAAAATTTCAAATAAAACCACACTATATTTACTTTTATAAAATGTAGTATAGACCAAGCGTTTGAACACTACTTCTAAGTAGTGCAAAGATCGTGTCTGAAAAGTAAGTGTTTACTGTACAGGTTTTCATTCCCCTTGGGTTCCATTGCTAATTTGGTAGTTTATAATGACCGGATCATTAGCCATAACAACAAATCCAAATGCTTATAACACCTTTCACCCCTACAACCCTATAATATGATTGCATTCCTTTTGAAGGGTTTTATTTAAAATAAAAAAAAAACATATGCCTATTTATTTTGTATATGTATAATGTAAACAAACCAATTTTTAAATAAATCACATCTCGCGTTTAAAAGTTTCCATACACATTTTAAACATCCATTACACCCTTTTAAGGCTTGTTTTGGTAGACCCTGAAGTACGTATCTCTTAACTTTGTATTTAAAGTATACAAACCAAGTTTCAAACAAATTGCACCTAGCTTTAAATAGTTCCCATACAAATTTAAAACCTCCATTGCAACCCTTTTTAAGGATGGTTTAAAAAAATCCTTAAATACGTTGTGGTTGGTACTTTAGGATTACCTTTATGTTGTTGGTGTTGTGTGTGGGATGCAGCGTAAATGATGTAGTCCACACCGTGCAGTTTAAGTTGTAACAATCCTTTTATTAGGTAAGACACTAGGCAGGTTTACACAGATAGTTCGATAGTTCACAATCACACAAGTATAGAAGAAATGAAGTAGAAATAAGCACAGGTAGAAATTAAGAGCTGGTGGTCTAAAGGTAAGCGGAAGCGCAAGACAGTATCGCGGTAGAAAGCTTTCTCTCGACTGGAGGCGCGGCGCAGCGCCGTCGGTCGCCGCGCGCGCATCGGTAGGTATTTACTGCGCCTTGCGGCTCAGGAATGCGGTTGCGACTCGCCTGGCGCATACTACGGGTTTTGCCTGACTATGCTTGTGAATTAATTTGTTTATGTTTTATGTGTAATGTTATGTAATGTAATGTAATGTAATGTAGTGTTATTATGTAATGTTAGGTATGTACGAGTATTGTGTTGTGCCAATATAATGTAGGGGTTCCCTACATCACTCCCTCCCAGAGGCCGTGTTTACGGTCGATAATAGTCCGGAAAACGAACACGTCTTCCCGACCGTGTCCGTATTATGGCATCTTGGGGATGCGGGGTCGCAGGTTGTGAATGACGTTCTTCTGGAGGCCTGCGGTCATCAGCTGAGGCCGTGTCATCAGACAGTGTGTAAGCTGGTTTGAGGCGGTCTACTGATACCGTGACATCTCTGCCTTTCGCATGTATTTTGAAATATTTTGCACCTCTTTTTAAAACTTCATGGGGTCCAGTATAGGCGGGTTGAAAAGATCCACGTAGCGCGTCTTCCCTAAGAAATACGTAGTTACATGTGGTAAGATCCTTAAAAATAAACACCTTATTTGTGGAATGATGTTGGGTTGGGACCGGACGAACTTTATCGGCGAAGGATTTCAACCGAGCTGAAAAATCAGCAATGTCGACGGTGTGGTTGGCGATGTTTTGGTCGAAAAATTCGCCAGGAAGTCGAAGTGGCTCTCCATACAGTAACTCAGCTGACGATGACTTGATGTCCTTTGATAGCGCTTCTTATGCCTAGGAGAACAAGTGGTAAGGTTTCAGTCCAGTTTGGCTCACCGTGGCAGGTTATAGCTGTTTTCAGCTGTCTGTGGAATCGCTCGACCAAGCCGTTGCATTGAGGATGGTAGGCGGTGGTTCTTCGATGTGTGAAGCCAATGAACTTAGACAATTGCTGGAATAGTGCCGATTCAAATTGCTTACCTTGGTCGGTAACGATGTCCGTAGGGCAACCGAACCGGGACACCCAACATGAGATGAATGCTTTGGCCACTGTTTCTGCTGTAATATTGGTTAGTGGAACAGCTTCAGGCCATCGCGTGAAACGGTCGACTGCTGTCAAGCAATAACGGTAATCGCTTGAGGGAGGCAGTGGTCCGATAAGGTCTATGTGGACATATTTAAAGCGCGCAGTAGGTAAGACGTGCGTACCCAAAGGCGTAGAGACGTGACGAGTTACCTTTGCGCGTTGACATGGTAAACATGCCCTGGACCATTCACGGCACTCTTTTCGCATGTGGGGCCAGACAAAACGTTGTGCGATGAGCTTGGTGGTAGCATTAGCCCCTGGGTGACTGAGTGAGTGTAGGCAATTAAAAATTTGTTGACGAAGTGGTTTAGGAACGAACGGCCTGGGTGTCGGTGTACTGACATCGCAGTACAAATCTGTCCGACTTCCAGGGAAGTTCATCTTAGTCAGACGAAGAGATGTTTCGCCTCGGAGATATTCAGCGAGCTCAGTGTCGGTAGCCTGGGACTCAGCTAAAGCCTCTAGATCGACCGGCGTCTGCAGTTCATCTATGCGAGAAAGTGTGTCAGCGACTACATTGTCACTACCCGAGATGTGCTGTATATCGGTGGTGAACTGCGCTATAAGGTCCAGGTGCCTATACTGACGAGGTGAGCAGCTATTCTTCCGTTCGTTGAATGCGTAGCAGAGCGGTTTGTGGTCCGTATAGATTGTGAAGTGCGTTGCTTCTAGCATAAATCGGAAATATTTTATGCTTTCATAGATTGCTAGAAGCTCGCGGTCGTACGGAGAGTATTTAATTTGAGATGGGCTTAATTTGCGAGAAAAGAACGCCAAAGGCTGCCAGGCTCCGTCTGTCGATTGCTGTAGAACTGCACCTATCGCTGTATCTGAGGCGTCAGTGACGAGTCCTAATTTGGCTCGAGAGTTGGGATGTGCCAGAAGAGTTGCGTTGCAAAGGCTTTTTTTACAAGTTTCGAAAGCTTGCAGAACATTACCTTGTATGTCGACCGGGTGGGTTGCTTTGACAGATCCGGCAAGAAGAGCGTTTAAAGGTGCTTGGATTTGAGCAGCGTGTGGTATAAATCGCCTGTAAAAATTTATCATGCCCAGAAAGCGCCTTAGTTCCCTGACCGTTTTAGGAACTGGAAAATCTGTGATAGTTTGTACTTTGCTGTCCAGAGGTTCAGTACCTTTTTCGGAGATTTTGTAGCCCAAAAATATTACTTCAGGGGCTCCAAAGACACATTTCGTAGTATTAACGAGTACTCCGTAGTCTCTCATGCGGGTGAAAATTTGGTGCAAGTGGTCTTCGTGCTGTTCCTGTGTTTTGGAAGATACCAAAAAATCGTCCAAATATGGGTAAACAAAGTCTAGGCCACGTGTCATCTCGTCTACAAACCTTTGGAATGTTTGTCCAGCATTGCGCAACCCAAATGTCATAGATGGAAATTCGTAGAGTCCGAAAGGGGTTGTGATTGCAGTTTTGGGGATGTCTTGTTCGGCGACCGGAATCTGATTGTACGCTTTTACTAAATCTATAGTGGAAAAAAATTTACAACCCGACAAGTAGTGAGAAAAATCGTGAATGTGGCGAATTGGATATTTGTCAGGTATGGTTCTGGCATTTAAAAATCTGTAGTCGCCACACGGGCGCCAGCTGTTGTCCTTTTTGGGGGCCAGATGCAGGGGAGATGACCAGGGGCTATCGGATGGGCGGGCTGTCCCGTTTGCTAACATGGCCTCAAACTCCTGTTTGGCTATTTTGAGTTTTTCAGGGGCTAGCCTGCGGGGTGAACATGACACGGGGGGCCCTGGTGTGGTTCGAATGTGGTGTATAGTGTGGTGTTTGACAATACCTGGAGTACCAGCTGGTCGTGTGATTTCGGGGTACTGTGCTAATATCGCGTGATAACCATCATTACCTAAAGACGATACCTTTACACTTAAAACTAGGCTGTCCGGTGCAGCGATGGAAGCTACGGTGCTGATATTGGTTAGACTATCGATGAGCCTTTGGTTGCTGATATCGACAACGAGCCGGTAGTGCGAAAGGAAATCAACACCGATTATGGCTTTTGTTACATCCGCAATGACAAAACGCCATGGAAAAGCGCGGCGCAAACCTAAGTTTAAGTTGAGTGTGAGATAGCCATAGGTGTCGATAGTGGAACCATTAGCAGCACTTAGTTGATAAGAAGTCTTGCTACGGCGCTCCCGAAACGCGGATACAGGGTAAACACAAATATCACTACCAGTGTCCACTAAAAATTGTACTTTGGAATCACGATCGGTGATGAATAGGCGACCGGTGAAGTTCTGGCAATCGTTGGTCGCTATTTCTAGTGATTGCCCCGGGCGTTTCCCGCCTTGTAGTCGCACGGCTTCAAACATTTTCGGGCTTCCGAACCAAAACTGGTATGGTACCAGCAAACTGGGAACCTCCGATAGCTGGAGTCTGAGCGACACGACGGCGATCGGTTGCGGTTTCCTTGTCCTCGTTCCCGCGATCGTGATTTGTGATTGGCCTGCGTGGTGAGCGCACTGACTTGTCTGGTAAGTTCAGCAACCTGTCGAGTCAGCTCGTCAATGGGTGAAGATGATGAGGTAGCAGCGACCTGGCGCGTAGATGGTGCGATGTCATTGATCCGGTCGGCGAGTTCCGCCAATGCTTCTAGGGACAGCGAGGTCTGGGATGCGATGATCGGCTGAATTCCCGTAGGTAGCCGGCTGGTCCATATTGTTTTAATAAAATCCTGGGGCACTTCCGGTCCCGCCAAATGTTGTAGGTGACGGAGAAATTGCGAAGGTTTACGGCTACCAAGCTCTTCGTGCATTAATAATTGTTTGACGTTATTTTCCCGCGAGGCTGACAATCGCTTAATTAATTCGGCTTTTAATTTATCGTAGTCCGGAGGTCCAACGAGAATATCCTCAACTTCTGTGGCGTATTGTCTATCCAGGTTTCCAAGAATGTGGTAGAATTTGGTTGTCCCGTCGGTGATTTTGTATATAGCGAAAATTCCTTCTATTTGGGCAAACCAAATCGCTGGTTTTTCTGGCCAGAATGGGGGAATTTTTATGTGGTGGACTGAATTTTGTGATGGGTTTGTAGTCGAAGCTTCTTCGGGCGTCTCTACGCGCTTACGTTCCTTTGTATTCACGTTCTCCATAGTAGGTACTATCGTTTGTACTACCACAAAAAAGATGTTATTTTGTTTTTGTATGTATATATTTGCGACGTGCACAATTCGGGGTCACCAGTTGTGGTTGGTACTTTAGGATTACCTTTATGTTGTTGGTGTTGTGTGTGGGATGCAGCGTAAATGATGTAGTCCACACCGTGCAGTTTAAGTTGTAACAATCCTTTTATTAGGTAAGACACTAGGCAGGTTTACACGGATAGTTCGATAGTTCACAATCACACAAGTATAGAAGAAATGAAGTAGAAATAAGCACAGGTAGGAATTAAGAGCTGGTGGTCTAAAGGTAAGCGGAAGCGCAAGACAGTATCGCGGTAGAAAGCTTTCTCTCGACTGGAGGCGCGGCGCAGCGCCGTCGGTCGCCGCGCGCGCATCGGTAGGTATTTACTGCGCCTTGCGGCTCAGGAATGCGGTTGCGACTCGCCTGGCGCATACTACGGGTTTTGCCTGACTATGCTTGTGAATTAATTTGTTTATGTTTTATGTGTAATGTTATGTAATGTAATGTAATGTAATGTAGTGTTATTATGTAATGTTAGGTATGTACGAGTATTGTGTTGTGCCAATATAATGTAGGGGTTCCCTACATACGTATCTATTAATTTGTTATTTAAGGTCTGAATCTGAGTCTTAAGCTAATCACGCCACGCGTTAAAATGTCTCTATACAAATGTTAACACTCCATTGCACCCCTTTATAAGGGTTGTTTTGAAACACCCTGAAACACGTGCCTATTTATTTTGTATTTAAAGTATCCGAACCAAGTTTCAAGCAAATCGCATCACGCCTTAAAAAGTTCCCATGCAAATCTTAAACCCCCATTGCATCTTTTCTTACGGGTTGTTTTAGAAAACTTTGAAGTACATGTCTGTTTATTTTGGAGTTAAGATATGCAAACCAAGTTTTAAGCAAATTGCATCACGCATCAAGGCTCGACTGAGACGTAAAATGGTTCGATTCCCACCGTGGGACAAATGTTTGTATAATCTGCAAGTATTTGTCTCGTACGTGGGTGTTTCAATGTATAATACGTATGTATTTACAAAAAAATCTAAATAACCAGTATGTATAAGAAGTATATCAGTCATATAAAAGGCTGTACGGATCTTTATTAATTTTGGTATAGAGATAGAGGGGACCTTGGAGCAGAGCATAGGCTACTTTTTACGTAGGTACCACGCGTGTGAAGCCGCGGGTAGCAGCTAGTATATATATACCTATATATGTATATTTTGAAAGAAATTACAAACTAACGGCGAAGTTACATGCTCAAGTAGGTTTATCAATGTATTTCCTGTGCTTTTGGATAACTTTTTGCTTATTGCGTGTTTAAAAATATTTGGAATTATTAAAAGAGTGTACAAAAATGATTTATGTATTTTTTGGTATTGCGTTGTTTCTTATCTGTAATTTCAAAATAAATCAAACGAAATAAAAAATGAATCTACCAGTTGTTATCTTCTCGTGGTTCATTACATTCGAGGGTCTGGCCCTTGGCATCATTCATAACATCATCGTCGATAAAATGCAATTGGCTTTTTACAATCCTAAAGAATCAAGTGTCTTGCCCCGCGTCGCATTTGATTTGGGTCTCGTCGAATCGAAATAAATTGTCGCGATCGAAGGAAAGCTATTTGACCAGAAACAACAACACATTCTCTATCGTCTTCGGCTGCTATAAAAATAACGTCCATCCTTCGTTTCGGTGAACAATCAATAAATCGACACACCACGTACGGAAATTCAATTTCGATACATTGTCGTGCGTGGGCGAGATGCCAACGATACAAATGACGTCGACCGAGGGGGTTCAAGATTGAGTAGTGAATAAATCGTAAAAAAATAATTAGCGTGTGTACACGTTAGGCTAATCGAGCGTTTGACGAGGGTCGAGGTCACGGCGTGCACTCGCTGCCGAGCCAAGGGAACGGCACTACTTGGGTCATTATTCGGACAGACGCGCTCCGACGCCTTTTAGCCCTTTGACGTGGAAAGCCCCCATTAGCATTGGGCGGCTTGTTGATCTCGCCCGTTAATTACTGACCTCCACTTTAACATTTAACTAGCCTGTCTGTATCTCACTCGGTACAAATACAATAGCGAGTAACATGCTACGTACGATCATCATCGCCGTAAAATCCAGATCTTCAAATGAAGGACGGTCTTGATTCGCGATATGTATGAAATCATAATCGAGGCAGCGGAATCGACAAATAAAACTGTTGATTACGTACCGCGCAAAGTTACGCTCCGTCGATCGGAATTTTATTTACTTGCTCGCTCGAAAAACAAATATGATCTTTTTTAATTTATGAGCGTGTCCGCCGGGATGTTACAACTCACCTACTCCACTCGTAGTAACCTGCAGCTCGTCTCAAATTCGTGATATTTTTACTGGTTTTTTATTGGATCGTGACGACGGTGCGCGAGTTAATGGAGATATCGCATCTGTCATATCAGGAGCATACCATTTGACAGTTTTATTGCGATCGCATGTGATGTTCAGATAAAAGATGGTTCGGTTCGTATCTACCTGGTTGTCGCTGACTTCATATAACGAAGTTGTTGATGGAGTTTAATGAAGACGCGATTACAACAGTCATCGCCATTGTTGTTGTTTTATTGTTTCGCTCAGCCTTCGATCGGTATAATAATTGGCGCTATCGGCATGTCTATACAGAGCGATGTATCTTTTTTCCTTTTACGTAGAAAATTGCTAGTAGTATTTTGAAAAACATCTAGAACGGCCAAGTGGTGAATGCCAATAAAGCTCGCTCGTAACCCAGCCCACTTTTTAGCGAGGTTAGCGGTAACCTGTAATCGCTACTCAGTAAAAACTTGGTGGAGCATTCCACATACTTTATTGAGTGTATTTACTCTGTGTAGTATCTAGTTGTACCCATCACTCTTTGAATAAATAAGAAGCAATTCTGTTTTACGTTTTGAAATATGGTAAGGTTAGTACATGACTGACACGTCGGACTCACTGGTTTTACGATTTAATCATAGTATCTAGAAGTTCGAAAACCTTGTAAAACAGGAATGAACTTTTGCGTTTGATTGGTTTTCAATATTAAAGGAACATTTATCGTAACCTTTGGATGTTTGCTGGCTTTTGAGGATACCTCAATATCGTAGTTTATTTATTATATAAAATATATAGATTACTTTTTTTGAAGGAATGTGAATCAAATATTCACATTCCTTTAAAAAGTTACCTATATATTTTATATAATAAATAAACTACGGTATTACCTATCTGTAGTTATCTGGATACAGGCGTGTATTTTATTGTCAAAAAGAGGTAATAATAAATAAACTCCCGATATATCTAACAAGCTTTGGTATCAATTCAATGCATTCAAAAACACAAATATACATATATTCAAACATCTAACCATCCTAACATCTTAGATCCATTACAAAACATTAAGCAGATGGAAAAGTATTTAGTACTATTTCGCCAATCTATTCCTAATTAGACCGCGATTGAAAAACCATGCAAAGCGTTAGTAAAAAGATTGTGCACACCATCCTCATATGCAACCTCAACAATAAATTCGACACGTGTTTTCCACGAGGCAAAGTGCTTCGTCGAGCGCTGGATTGAAACTGAACTCAATTAGGAATCAAAACTTATTCGAATCGCGTCTAACTTATTAGGAATAGATTAGCGGAATAGCACTTAGTATTTGTCCATCTGTTTTGTTTTGTATCCTAATATCCAAACATTCGAACATAAAACATGAAAATTTTCTAATATCTAAACATCCAAGAATTTACATAAATTTTATAACATTAACAGGATAGTAGCATCTAGAACCTCATGGGCAATTATGAGTTCAAAAATAGCATGGTGGTGGTTACAATAATACGTTCTCAGTTATTTTTTTCAACCACGACTATCGACATTATATACGTGACTCTACTTAAGATATAAGTACGATACAAAACCATCACAGACGCACACTTCGCTGCCATTTAGCGTACAGTCTGAGTGGCATTAAAGTGGCTAAGTATACAATTAATTGGTCAGCTGATCGCATAGAAAATATAAGTAGCTCGTTGACGCTACCGTTTAGTGGTTATCAATATGTATCAGTAAGTATATCAGGAGCGGGAGTCTCACAATAAAAACATTCTCTCAGATATAAACAAAAAATACTTATAAAAAAAGGAACCAATCAATCGATTGGACGTATGAGATACGAGTAGGACCTAAAGATCATTAAAAAACTAGTGACGTGAAAAAAATATAATTATAAATATTGGAGGACATTGCAAACAACATTTATTTATAATTTATATAGATTTATTTATAATGAGAGTTATTTATAGTGCATGTATTATGTTACAAACTAAGCGAAACATGTATTATGGTGACTAGATTACTCATATAAAACTTAAATATTTAAATATATACTTATAATATTTCATAACACCCAGACACAGAAGGGAATGGAACCCTCAACCTACAGCGCAGAAGGCAGAGCTGACAACTAAGCTGACAGGCCAGTCAATAACAAATACTTGCCTACGGACAAATCTAAAGCTCCTGTAAAAAATAAATAAAAATTCACACGAGAAATCTATCAAAGATGCCACCTTGAAGTCAGACCAGCCAGTTCCGAGCAAAAAAGGATACTAATTAAACGAGTCCGGCGACTAAACAAGTAGTTGGCTGGCCACTTACCATATATCTAAATCGGATTATCGAATCGCAACACAATTAACGCTGCATTGCAGACAACGCCACAGCAAAAGATAAAAACACCCGGTACACTTTTACTTGAAATAACTTAAATGATACATACGAGTACGAAAACAAAAAATCATACTCCTTATTCATAATTTATTGTAATGCGGTACGGTCGGTCTTAGTAATTCAAATGTTAATTGTAAAGATATCAACACCATATGAGGCTTACATACACCGTTATAAATAAATAAATAGATAATGCCGGATATTTCACACATCATCTGATGTAGGTACTACTTATACTTCATTTTAATAGACACTTACTATACTTTACTTACTTGATACTTGCAGATTCCGCGGCGAAAATTGAAACCGCAACCTTTTGCGTCTCAGACCCACTGCGTCACAGATGTCAAAGTCAAAGGATAGAATACTCTATTGAATATTATCACAAGGACCACTTTGAAACGTCTTACATACTAGATAAATAATAGCTTCCGCCTACGGCTTTGTCGGCGCGATATCTACAAATAAATGGAGCCTATATGCTATGCTCAGGTCACAACATGAACATAATATAGACCTCAGCACCGAAGAAGATTAAGGGTTCGTTTCCCGTCGTGGGATAAATGTTTGCATAATCTGCAACTATTTATATGTGGTGTTTCTGTATTTACAAAAAAAAAAAGTATACATATAAGTAGTATATCAGTCATGTGGTAGAGTTATATATCAAAGTAATACTCAAGATAATTGCACTTGAAATATTTACAAATATTCTTGGCCCATCGACTGATGGCAAGAAAATCGACATTAAACAAAATGCCGTTGTACGGCGGGTTTCATTTTTATGAAGTGAATTTATAAAGTGAAGTTTTTGAAGTGATTCACTATATTCTCATGAAGGAATTATTTGTAATGAAGAAATTATGTAAGTAATCATATTTATATATACTCCTACAAAATACAATGAAACAACAGAGTATTTTAAATTTAATTGGTTTTACAGTCAAAATGTCCCAGGTCACCCGTGTATGTTTTTAGGTATTCTAACGAAATTGAAAGTGTTGAAATTTTATGTGTTTATTAAAATAAACCTTTTCAAAACACCCCTAATTTCGTTATTCTAGTTATTGTGATATTCATGTCAAAAGCCCATAAAGTCTAGTTTAATAATAAGTAGGTTATATTGCTACAAACTACGAGATTTTGTGTAAAAACTCTTTAGAATCAAAAGTTTATTGAAATGTAACCTACATTATTGTCAAGTTTAAATTTATATTTTCAGTATTTATTGATTCATAGTTGAAATTATTTTTTCACGTAGTTTTAATCTGTATAATTTTACCTATTCATATGTATTTTTTATTTAAGTCTAGCTATAGTAGTTATCTAGTTATCACGCTCAATGTTAAAAATTAACCAAGCGCTCGGCGCCGCAGAATTCCGATCGCGCGGGCGGACGTTCTAGAGGGAGACAGCTGCCGGGCTCGGACGTTCAAGTGGGTAGTCACAAATACAAAATTATTACAATTACAAAAACTCGCAATCTTTGCAACACAACGCCAATTTCATCAATTCCTGAAACTTATCAAAACCTTCCTGTTTTACCGAATATACTAGCTGTTTGCAATAATCACTGGCATTGTTTACTTAATCAGTTCGTCCTACACTAGGCTATAAACTAATTAGTCCTTAGTTATTGTGGGAATTGTAACTTAAGGAGGTATTAACGATTTACTAAGGCTAATTGGAGCTGATCATAACAAATACTCTATCAAAGGCTTATCACTATGGAAACCGTAATAACCGTGAAATATTTATGTGGTGTGGTTTCTTTGAAAAAAGTAAATTCTGTGAGCTATTATGTTATAACAAGGTAAGTACTCGTATTATAACTAATCGCCTTTAATAAGGATAAATAGTCTTAGACATTGTTATAGACTTCGTAGTAAACGACTTTTTCATTTCTTTATGATTTTTATTTCAGAGTATGTAGAATTATGTTCGAAGCATAACAATCTTTGAAATCATTTGCATGTATGTCTACCTGCGCGATTAAAGCCGATAATATGAACCGAAAAGCATCTGACTGAAGCAATCGGAGCGTGCCTAGATCGGGTGATGTATATATAAATCGTTAGGTGACTGATTGACTGAATATCCTAGTCCTAGCGATCTGTTTATATAATATGTTTTTTCTGAAGTCTAGATAGAGATGGGCTAAGAAAGTAATTCCCCAAATTTAGGCTTTAAAAAAAAGCAGCAACTGCAGGGGTTAAAATTTGCAAGAAAACAAATAAATATATTATGCTGGACATTCACACAGCATCCAGCTCCAAAAAAAAAGCTTGTTTTATGGGAACCACATGATTGATATATTATCTACTTATATACCTTTTTTTCTAATACAGATACAATATACATAGAAAAGCTGCTAGGCACAAAACTTGTCCCGCGGCGCCACAGAAGTCGTCATTATTTGATAACGACCGCTGCAAGCGAAACCGCGGTGATTTCCAATAGCCTCAAATAAAAAGCATCGCTCCTTCATATTCTGCATTCGTATGGGTGCACATGGTTTGCAAAACGACGAAGCAGCGAGTAGGGTATAAAGAGATGCCGAAATCAGATCTCGTGGACGTCTCCATCGGAGCCATGTCACTTTTGTCCGCAGGTTTTTTTGCCTTGTAAATCAACGCATCAGTTGTCAAAGAGTTTACTCGCACGCAAATCGAGCGTGCGTAATGCGATAGAATGATAAAACTGCTGTCTACTTGAGTTTGTTACGATAATCGGACTACTTGTATTATAAAAAATATATATATAATGGTAGCTCTATTTTTTTTTATCCCGGAAATTTTCGTACAACAACAACCATCTAGCCCCAAACACAAAATATGTGCAAAATACATATTTATGATATAATATAAATGACTGTATTATTGATAGCAATGCATGGCCTCATGTCGCTCTGCCCTAAGACAGTTAACCGACACATTTGAAATGTATAAACTCTCTTGTATTCGTTTTTTGTAGTTAATGTAGTTATAAGATTGGATCATGCAAAACAGCGCTAGGACCAGGACGAGTTTCTTGCCGGTTCTTCTCGAGCTTGGGTTAGGAGGAATTGGCACCTAAATTCACCTAGTATAGTAAGACGTTTCAAAGTGATCCTTGGGATTGTCTATACAAATATTATAAAGAGGAAAGATTTGATTGGTTGTTTGTTTATAATGAATAGGCTTCGAAACTACTGGACCGATTTGAAAAATTATTTTATCTTCGGAAAGCTACACTATCTCCGGGACAGCGCGCGGACAGCTAGTATTGAATAAAGTATTGTTTGACTTTGACTTTTGACAAGCACAGAACATATGTACACAATATGTTCATCACAAAAATGTTTGTTCTGGAAGAGAATTGTATAACTAGCTGTACGCGCGCAGCTTCGCCTGCGTTGAAGATTTTTCCCGGAATAAACCAATTTTCCCGGAATAAAAAGTAGGCTATGTCACCCGGGGATAGAGTAGCTTTCCAACGGTAAAATATTTTTTCAAATCGGACCAGTACTTATTAAGTTTATTCATTACATACAAATATACAAAAATATCCTTTTCTCTTTATTATGTACTAGCTGGTGCCTGCGACTTCGTCAGCACAGGATTAATACTTCTTGTAATTCTAACGGTTTTTGCTGCGCACGCCAGAATAGCTTGCAGATGGCAGATTTTTTTCCTACTTACTCGACACTTATCGTTATATTTTGGACAATTAACACAATATTTTTATAAATTATAGCCTATGTGTTATTCTGGCGTATAAGCTATATTATTGTAAAGTTTAATTAAAAACCATTCAGTAGTTTTTGCGTGAAAGAGTAACAAACATACATACAAACTTTCGCGTTTATAATATTAGTAAGGATAGTAAGGATAAGACACAAAATAAACTTTTCTTTCTTTCAAATTGCATAATCAATCAACTTATAATGAATAAAGCTATTGTGGTTTTATTCAAGTACTTGTATCTAATACGTGAACTGTATGTACTTACAGCTCATCTTACTTTGATAAGAATAAGTCCTTTGTTAGTGAAAGTCAATAACAAGTTTATTGATTTTAAAAACATCATCATCATCTTCCTGCCCTTATCCTACTAACAAGGATCGGCATAACAGTTTACTCTTTTCTACTCTCGTTAACCGACTTCAAGAAAAGGAGGAGGTTCTCAATTCGGTTGTTTTTTTTTTATTTGCTACCTCCGTCATTTATGAACCGATTAAAAAAAATATTCTTTTAAGTGAAAGTTTATATTTTCCAACTGGTCCCATAGAAATTTTGTTAAAATCGATGCAGTAGGTAGTTTGGATTTTAAATCACAATATGTGGAACAAATATGTCATCCAAGAAAACGAAATTTCGTATTTTGTTGTCCTGTTACTTTCTAGTGGGGTTGACATAATTTTGAAAATTTATAAGGTACTAAAAAGCGTAAAATTAAAACTTTTTTTTAACCGACTAAAAAAAAGAAAAGTTCAGTTCTCAATTCGGTTGTAAATTTATTGGTAGTATTCAATTAAGTCGGTTTTCTTTTTAGTAATTAAAACATATTAACTCTTTACTCTTTCAAAACATTGGAATAATACTAGGAAAAAAACATGCATAAACATATACGAGTACGTACTACGAGTACATAGGTTACTTTTCCGTCTTCAATATTATGTAATAATCCAAAATCAGTACCTACGCACAAAAAATACGTAACCTAAATTATTCTAAAATGGCGGATGCTGTAATGAAATTTGTAAAACCTCCCTGACTTGCCTTTGTAAATATCCGACCTCGAGTTTTGGGGGATGTAAAAACGAGCTCAGCGAGATTAGCTAGTTACCTAATGTAATGGAAGATACTTCAAAAGGTTTATAGGGTATTTCTCAAAAGATACATTCTTCGTAACTTCTGAGAAAATTATGCGAGTCACAAACTCACGTGTTTCACAAAATGTGCCGCCGACGTACATTTTGCCCTTATGACGAATCTTACTATAAAATATGTTGTGTATATTGTGTTTGTTTGTAGTTCAAATCGGCTGGATGTAAATGAAAATTTAAACATACTTATTAACAATAATGCCGGACAAATGACACAGCATCATTTGGCCCCGAAGTAAGCAGAGCTTGTGTTATAGGTAACACATGACTGATATACTACTTTTACTTTTTATTTTTTTGTAAATACATACATATTATACATAGAAACACCTAGACCCAAGACAAATACTTGCAGATCTTACAAACATTTGTACCGCGGCGGGAATCGAACCCGCAACCATCTGCGTCCCAGCCGGACCTTAGCCACAGAGGTCGTCGTATTTGTCCGTGACTAAGTATAGAAAAGGTACAACCTATCTTTCGACAATCCTGTGAGCTCAGTTGGTAGTGGCTCTGCCTTCTGCGCTGTAGGTTGAGGACACACCAGGACACACATTTGTGTGACGAACATACATATATCTGGGTGTTATAAAGTATCTTATATGTATTTAAAAATATATAAGTATTCCTCTATCAGCCATCTAGTCATCATATTACAAACTATGCTTAGTTTGGGACTAGATGGTGTTGTGTACAATGTACACAAAACCATTTAGTCCCACCACCAATATTTATTTATTATTTATTTATTTTTTATCTTGTATTTTATTTTTTGTTTTTGTTACCTCATAACACCGTCAATTTTAAACCGATTAGAAAAAATATTATACTATACTTTCCAATTGGTTCCATCAAAATCAGTTCAGAAGTTTGGTTTTTAAATCAAAATAGCTGGAAATAAATTGCCACCGAAATTGTTAAAACGAAATTACGTATTTTTAACAGACTTCAAAAAAAGGAGGTTTCTCAATTCGACCGTATATATAATTATATATGTGTTCGCGGATAATGTTCGCGGATTGTCGTTTATGATTTTGATGATTTTTTTATTGTTGGAATGGAGATATCCCAAGGGTGGTACCATGATAAGGAAACTAGGATCTGATCATGGTATCCCAGAGAAATCGAGGAAAACCTTCGGAAATCGTAGTGGCGACTAGTGCGTTTATTACTTTTTTCATTAAGTATTTTAAAGCACTACTATTCAATCTGGAGTCGATCTGATGACGGAGCCGAAAGACAGTCGAGGGAACTCCTCAACGATTTACAGCAATTACCTGGTGATTGGGCTTGATTAATTTGTATTAGTGAGAACTTTACACCTAGATGGGTTGTGACTGTCATTAGGGGTCTGATGATGAAGACGAAGGACAGTCAAGAGAACTCCTCAACGTTTAACAGTAGCTACCTTGTGTATAGACATGAAGTCGGTTGTCTTTTTAGTTTTTAAAACGTAATTATTATATAAATGAAGTCATTTATAATATTTAAAACGATTTTTTTTTCTGATAAAAGCAACACAGTGAAGATATTTATTTATAGTATTTTATTTTTACATTACGATGACTTGATTCCATTTTCAATAACAATCTCCCGCAAGCACTCTCTAAAACAAACCAACAACTTCTCCATTCTCATACGGGATTTATTTGCTCTCCAAGTATTAGAGTAATAATCGCGTCTTCCTTGTTAGCTTTGTTCGGGCCTTCAGCTTAAACCTTCGTGTTTTAAAATGCAGACACCGTCATATGACTCTGGTAACGAGACTGATAAAAGATAAGTACCACATTATCAAAAGGGTAAACGTCACTCACTGCTGTCAAAAAGGAACCAATGTCATTGGTTTGTTAAAATCGTCTTTTCAGATAATTATGTGGTTTCACCGGACTAACCAAAATATTGGAAAAAACTAACGATCTTATTATATTTGCAGCAAAGTCTGAGTTGGAAAAACTTTTTTAAATTACACATCTGAAATTTATTAAATTGAAGTGTGATTGGCGTGTTTAATGAGGTGTTAATTAAAACTGGGGCAAATTCTAGGAAAATTAAATTAAAAAAATAATAGGAAACAAACGTCAACTTCAACATATTTTAGAACTATACATTTTGATAAACACTGGTTTTACTCGCACAGTGCGAACCGAGAACTCGAGCGGCAACGAGCGGACCGCGGATCAAACTCACCCTGATGAAGATCCTCTAGACTAGATGTATAGAAACAGTGTCGGTGCCTCCGTCGACATAATAATACGTGAGTAAAACCCGTGTTTATCAAAATGTATAGTACAACTCACGAAATTTTTGAAAGTTAAATATTTTAGAAGAGTCGTCATTATTACATTATAATTTATTAAATGATAATCAGAGAATCAAGGCCATTGAGTGGTTCCACTCAAATAGTAAACCCTTGTAACAAACATCATCTAGCAAAATTTTATGTCCGTTATAAGACGGCCGCCAGTTTTTAGGATAGCATAGCTTCTGACGGCAAATATTTGCAGAGACGCTTCATATTGCAACGCGTCTGAATTTAATAACGAGTTGATCTAATCAAACATGGTAGGGACACATTAGGGAATATTCGTTCGGTAAAGGTATCGTGCATAGTTGGCACATTATTGAAGCATGGTGGGTTCAACCTTACTTTTTTATATTTTCCACAGTGATTTTAAAAAATTGGTCAAGTGCGTGAGTCGCTTGTGAAAGGGTACCGTACCTAGACGTCTGTATTTTTTTGTCAACATAATGGTTCTTTTGAAATCTGTTACAATAGTAACAACTACATGTACTTCATAGGTCAATTATACCGTGGCTAATTAAAAACCGAACATTGCTTTTATGTAATTGCTTTGCTTTTGCTTACTTTGGGGCCAGATAATGCCGTGTGAAATATCCGACATAATTATGTAAATTTATTAAAGTCTGTAATCACAAATAAAATAAATACTAATGGTTTTCGGATTTTTATTAACCGTTGCTTCTCGCCAAATTTCATTATTTTAAATCAGTAAACAAGTTCACGGAAGTACCCCATGGTTTTGACTTACTGACAAGTCGCAATATGCGGTATAAATAACCGTATTTAGGCCATATGTTTTGATTGCGTTGTCTTAGAAACTTGATTTCTCTAAAGCTTCAAGGGACCGCAAACCTGATATTAGTTTTAGCATGATACCTCCACGTGTTACTGAGAAAAAGGGCCTTGATATACAAATAGACAGATGGAAAACGAAATTTCCTATAATGGTTCCTTTTTTCCTTTTGAGGTACTGAACCCTAAAACAAATAAAAACGAGATGAAATATAGTATAAAAGAAAACTTGCAACCGCTGATACTATTTAAAGTATTTCAAATAATATTCAGCAGCAAAACAGCCATTGTTTTAGTATTTGATGAGCAATTTGTACTTCAGACATCTCACTGCCTCGTGGGTGTTAATTAACAGGTAAATTATGCTTTCTGAGGAGTCAAGCTATTTATTTTCCTTTTCTCGTATAATTTACGTGCTAATGTGCTTAATTATGTTGGAAGTTATTTATTTTCGCAATAGGAAGTTCCTCGTTAGGTTAAAGTTTTAGCGCCTCTATTAAAATACAACTTACAACACATAACTTTACGTACAGCCTGTCAATCCATAGATTGGACCATAAACCGCTTGAGACGCAGAAATTCCCGTCACGGGAAAAATGTTTGTATAATCTGCAAATATTTGTCTCGGATCTGGATGTTTGTAAATGCATGTATTTACAAAAAAAGTACGTTAGAAGTATATCAGTTATGAGGTTCCTACAACAGCTCTGCTTTATTTGTAGTTTGATGATGATGGTGATGATGTGTGAAATTATTTATTATTATTTGGCAGTCTGTTAAAAACGATGACCAAATATAACCTACAATTTAGTGTTTATATAACAATGCAAGTGATACTCGTAATTTCAAACAACTATTTCAATTGCAATGTGCCATATTAAGGTCCGTACTGGTCGAATTCAGTACAATGTGGCACGGATATAAATTGAAGGCGACATATCAACTTTTAAAATTAATTCGTAGTACCAAAACACAATAAATCAAATATGGCCGGTAGTACACTATCTGTGGGTATCACAATATACACATAAAGCTGTCGCGCTGTCTATATTGGCCGCAGGTCGCAAAGCAACTAGCAGTGGCCATTTTATGACATTCATAAATAGAATTAACGAATGAATGAAGGTTTTTGCGGAATGAGGAATGACGATGGGGCACGGCACGTTCCTTCGCTACTTCTGGTTTTAACAATTGGTCGTACGAACTTGGAAACCGGGAATTTATGAAATCAACGAAAGGGTCGTCCACCAACTAAATTGGACTCACAATTTATGGACTGTTCATTATGTAGCTTTATTATAAAACTACAAAGAAAACCGACTTTATTAAATATAAAAAATGGAAAGTAGATGTATTTTGTTTATTTATAATAATGGGTAGGCCAACTAAACGCACTGCGCCAATGAAACAGCGAGGTTTCAGCTAGTAAACGAATATATTATCGATGTGTACAATTTTTACACTTTTGTAGATTTTTTAAAAAGCGATCGTCTAAATTCGTTAAAATTTAAATCCGACTACCTGGAAGGTATTCCTAAAGTCATTTGAGTAATCGATGAACATACATGATAAAACAAAGATTACGACGAATTTACAACCTCCTCCTTTTTTGAAGTCGATAAAACCCGTATTTATTGCAACGACGAAATGCGCATACTCGTAACTTCATCCTGATCTCAGGAATGGTAACTTTTGATAAGCATGTTTTAGGATTTCAAACAAGCTGAAAAATTGCAAGCCTTCTGTTACCGAATAGACCGCGCCTAGCGTTTGTTGTGTGTAAGCCTGTCAGGCGAGCCGCGGAAGTGTGGCGTTTATAAGTCGTAAATCAAGAAGCTTATCGGTTTACGCGACGCCGTGGCGGCACTCGCCGTCCTGTCGCGAAATATGCAACGTGGATGATGACGTAAGGAGAAAATCCTTGCGTTTGCATATTGTCGGGTTAGGGCTTAGCTACGTGTGGAGCCAGCTTTGTGACTTACAATCTATTTATAAAGAGTTTTTGGCTCGAAATGATATGAGGACGCTTTCTATGGTCTGCAGAAGTGAGGTGGGATCGTAGCTGTCTGTTCAGACGGGCTTCTCACTTTGTAGCTTCCATTCTATACATAAAATATTTTTATATAGAAATTTAATAAACGTTCAACGGCTATACCCAACAATTAATTTCCAGAGTACACAAAAAAACGCAAAAATAATAAGAGTGCAACAACAATTTGTCGCAAAAACACAGCATATGTCCAAACCCACTGATTTACAAGCTCGCTTACATGCATAAATTTTCAAAGGCATAAAAACAGAGCTTAAACTAGTAGATACTATTTTTAAGCATACTATGTTACACTTTAATGGCTCACAAAATAGTTCCCAGGAGTTATGTATAGAGGACGTCAACGGGACAAATTGTATGACCATTGTGAATGTAACTGCGGTACAATTTCACCGTAGCGCCGAACTCTAGTCAAACTAACCTGACCTATCTACTAGCATATTCTACATGTGTGCTTATTATGTAGTTTAGTAAGAGCTCCAAGTTAGTTTGTTGACTGGTTCGATCTTCAGCGGCGGGCATTAGGGATAAACTTCATTTAAATGTAATATATTGGTAAATTACTACAGCTGTTGCTTGTGGCATTAGACTCGATTACCTATATAAAAGTAGCCTACGATACGGCTACGATAGAAAAAATCCCAAAAAAACGGGACTCCAAAGTATGAATAGAGCTTTATTTAATTTATGAAATGAGTTAGAATTCTACTACAGTTTCTGTTTTTAATTTCACAGAGAGTTTAACAGAGCACTATTTCCAAGATCCAGAAATACCAATGCATTTACATTTTATGCACCTACTCTGAGCTTGCATTGTGCTTACGAGAAATAATACAGAAAAACTAAGGACGACTAAGTGAAGTAAGTTTTTTTTTTTAATAATATAAATTATATAAATAATGCCGGACTTTTCACACAGCATCATCTGGGCCCCAAAGTAAGCAGAGTACGTTATGGGTACCACATGACTGATATACTACTTATATACTTTTTTTACATAGAAACACCCAGACCCGATACAAATACTTGCAGATCATACAAAAATTTGTCCCGCAGCGGGAATCGAACCCGCAACCTTCTGTGTCTAGGCTCTTGGCCCACTGCGCCACAGAATTTCATTACATATAGTAAGGAACATCGTTTTTAATAAATACATACATTTTAAACTAATATGACTGTATACAATATGCATGCGAGTAAAAATAATTCAAAATTCAACGAGCATTACTCGTATAGATAAAACCGGAGGCTTCACCTTTAAAAATTCAATCTGTTCGCATCAGCGCTGAATTGAACCTTAAGACGGCACGATCAAGTTCATTTTATATTGAAAACCGATTGGACTGACATAGTGCTCTAAGCTGTGATCGTAGCTTCAAACGAATACTTCGAGACGATACATTTACGGCAGATCATTTCACTTCGCAAGAAGTCTTTACGTGGGGCTGGAAAATAGGCGTCTGCCAACGCCGATGCATCGTAAAAATAACACAAAATATTTTTTCACTTATATCACGCAAAATTTGATGATCCGCTATCTTTAAATTCAATTTATTTATTCAGTACCCATTATTACACCACATTATCATCAAAAAATGGATCATGAGTAGTATTCACAACCCTCAGACAACAAATACAAACAAACTTATGGAGATTAACTTATGGATCAATTATTTCACTACGTTAGATATTATGGAAAAAATAGAAAATTCAAACCTTAGAACAAAGCAAAATAATCGAATCAACGTAAACAATCAATTGAATCGCATTCAACAAAAAAATAAAATCAACGAGTTCATTTCTTGATCGCAAACAATTTCGCTGTACACACTCATCCGGTAATTTGAAGCATGCAAATCTCTCATGAAATTGATTCAGTATTGAAAACGCTCGGTCCGTAGCCCGCGGCTTATTATTCACTGAGCGTTCTTTTGTGTCCGGTTCGATATCAATCTGATCGTCTGCGAGTAGCGACGCCTTAGTTGCGCTCTTCACCTACCGACGTGTAATTGCAATAGGTTGGATTCATATAGAAAACTTTCCAGCGCTTGTATACCGACCGACATATTTATCGGAACTTTTTCTTCTTATCGTGTTACTAATTATTGCGAACCAGTGTGGTGAAAAGATTAAAAGAGGCTCTACGTGCACTTGACACATATGTATCTTCGAACTTTTTAGGTTCTACGACGTGCCGGTTTCCTCACGAAGTTTTCCTACACCGATTAAGAGTACTGGTACGGTACACATACATTTTTTGAAAAGAAAAAGGCATTGGTGCACGATTGGATTCGAACCCACGACCATACATGGATACGAACCCACGGATAGCTGGACGTGTCGTGGGCTCCGTGTAGGTGTTCGCCTATTCGGTCTTATGGGCGGCTAAATATTTCAATAAATCGCTGATAGCCCGAAAACTCTCACCAGTGGCTCCCAGCAGCAGTTATCGATGCAGCAGTCACACCCTGGAAACCAGATCGACTCGTAGGCCAAACCTGGTCGAGGCCGGTTTGAGTGTTTTGATGCTCAAACCTTGCGGCCACATTGTGCAGCCGGCTTCGGCAACTAACGCAACCCACCTTCGGTGGCGAAGCAACTAGGCATAGTGGAAGGCCTGAAGAACGATGGTAGGAGTTTTGTTACCGTCATTCGGACACTGCATCCTGGCTCTTCTTTGGTCGTACCGGTTTTCTGTTCCACCAAGAAAAAAGGGGGGGCTTACTTTACGGTCAGATGATGCTATGATGCTCTGTGAAATGTCCGGCATTACTATTATTATTATTATTGTTGTTATTATTTTTAAAAGCAGTAAACAAAGACGGTCGCTGTATTTCGTTGACCTAGAGAAGGCTTTTGGCTTCTACATGACAATGTGACATGCTGTGTAACTGTCAATTATGAGTAATCGAGGCAACTCCCCGTAACCAACGCTCTTTGCTTTATACTATTATGCGGTATCACAAGTATTATTACCTTGCTAAGTTAAGTGCGCACACCAAGATGTCTAACGATCTCATAACAGGGCTCATGTATGCCGATGACCTATTCGATGACTTCATTGCGGAATTTCTAGACGGACTCTAAGTTCTGATAACGAGACTTAACACAGTATGCTGTCTTAGATGATGGTTATGGATGCTTTAGCTCATGGACCACTAAATATATAGATATTCGGCAGAAATCTGAAACAGGTCGATAAGATTGAATACTTAGGAAACAGCATAAGCAGCCATGGGCAACTTTGATTCGGAGGTTGACAGTAGAATTCTGCTACGGCTATGCTAAGATGCCACATTGATCCTACTTGTTGGGAGTCTCTAGCTTTTGCTGTTTACAGCATTCTAGGTGGAGACGGCAAGAAAAGTTCCAAAATCATTGAGTTTTTGAAATTGTAAGCGTTGAAATCGATTTAAAGCGCGACCAACTCAAAATCAGACTGCCTTCGAACATACAATATAACTTGACATCCTAAAGTGCGCCATAGGGTCTCGTACGTTCACTGCAAAAATTAGGTACATTAGTAATATTAGGGCTAAACGCCCAAACCCCTGAGAATAAAGCTAGTCACTGTAGCCAAAAACGGCTAGGTGGGTTATAAACTCTATTCTTTCTTTCTCCTTTCTTTATAAATAGGATGTGTTTGTTTATGTTGACTTGCATATGCCATGCATGCTATGCAAGCGCTAATAGAAGTCGATAGCCAGAGTTCTTTGTAAATGCAACCAAAGCTCTATACGGGTAAACTGTTCAAGTCCTTATAATGCCCATCTTGAGAGCACGTAACAACGTCCAACTGCCAATTAATTGCTAGTTACATCGCTGACAAAGCCGAAACTATAAATTTTACAACGATCATCGTGCTAAGGAACAAAAAATAGTATTAACGACCGTGAAATGTATCTTCATCGATGGGAAACTGGTTATTGACAGTTTTTCACGGACCAATAACGGTTTTTTACTCTTCGGTACGATAATCAATCCTATAGAATAATCTGGGCGTAGATGGTTGAAAAAAACCACCAAAAGTCAGTC
The DNA here is from genome assembly GCA_948098915.1 of Lampropteryx suffumata. Taxonomy (NCBI): domain Eukaryota; kingdom Metazoa; phylum Arthropoda; class Insecta; order Lepidoptera; family Geometridae; genus Lampropteryx; species Lampropteryx suffumata. The sequence continues at coordinate 11,865,335 of OX402557.1, read as the reverse complement.
AGTCACAATGAAAAAGGTGATATTACAAAACACTACAAAACACTTTTTTTAAAAGAACAAAAACAGGCTCTATACTTATTGATCGAAAATGTTTACTTACTTAATTTGGCTATTCAAGTTGTGATAGTATTGAGGTACTTATGTCTATGTATGCGTCTTCCTCCTCTTTCCACAGAGTATGCACAGACTTATGGAAAACCTCAATTTTCATTTATATATTCACGTGGAGACCGGATGATTTCGAGGGGCGTCAGCACGCAAAAAGAAACGCATGTCCACTACGACTGCATTTACATATAAAATGCGGGCATGACCGGATGTACAGTTACTGTCAGAACTAGCTTAGTTAGTGTGACTGAAAACACATTTCCTTTTAAATTACAATTAAATCTTGCAAAAAAATATTTTAATATTGTGTCAACCACCCCAACGCTACCTATTCGTACCACATAGATAAAACACAGTTATGTATTCGTAATTTGATGTTTTTTTTATCAGAATTAGTACTTTAGTACCTGACCAAGTCGATTGCAATCATTTTTAAATCAACAAGCACATTTTTTTACCAACTTCTTTTGATGCCAACTGTACTTAGACCGTGGTATATCTAATCTGTGGACGCATGTCAATCAGCCTTGACAGGTATTCGCAAGTTACATGTTCCGGATCACTGGACGTATGTACGGTTTAGATTAAGCTGCACAGATTTTCGGTAGCGCTAAGTATGCGAAACGGTAAACTGTTGAGAAACTTCAAGACCGTATAGCTGCCGAATTGGGAGCTGTTGCTATAGAATAAGTAATAGTAGGTTCTAATTCCTTTCTTGATTAATATGAAAAGTAATCGAGTGACCTCTTGACGGTTATACGTTCCTAGTACATATTCTTCTATGAGCTATGAAAAATCAAGCATATAACAAAGTAAAAAATGAGTAAATCCAAGCGTTATGTAGTTCTGTGTCCCTAGTACATGTTGCTGCACAAGATAGAGCACTTAAGTTTTTTGGACTTATATGTCTCAGTAATGGCTGCCAATGGGACAAATTTGACACTTTTTTCTCATTTGTACTAGACCATAAATTGAACAAGTGGGAATTATCGTAACTTTTTCGTTTAGTAAGTATTTTCACCATAAAAGTTTCATGTTAAAACTAACTCTATTCAAAGATGATAAGAATCAATATCACCAATAACAGTGGACAATAGGCAAAGTCAATATCGAATAACAAAACCGCCTTCATTCCGGCTTCAGTCATATCGCCCATAACTATTTCATCTACACAATTACAGTTCAGTTTAGCGAAATAACTTCCACTTCAAATCTATTATGAACGTTTATTATACAGGGTGTCCATGAACTTTTATTAGTTATAAATATAAAAAATAAGTACACATACCAATGACTGTAAACCGATGACTTTCAAAGTAAAATCCTAAGCCTTTTTTGGCCAGTTGGATAAATACGAACACAGCGTGTTTCTTCCTCATCTGTTTAAAACATATCTACATCAGTTTTGCATGGAATCGATAAGGTTATTGATATCCTCTGGCATTCGTCACAAGTCTTAATGCAAGTCTTTTAACTTTTTTGTGTTAAGATTTATTACTCCTTACTATTTTGTTTACGGATACAGAGTTGTGTTGCAACAGATTTGCAGCAGACATCCGAAGCTTTTTTGTCATCTAAATAATTAGTTAGTCTATTATGTATATAATGCTCATATACAGTATATGAATATATACTGCTCATATACCGTATGAGCATTATGAGTCAGTATATGTTTTATTACGTTTTTAAATTTGCTAATAGACAATTCCAGCACGTCGCTTGGGACCTTTTTTTAGAAGCGTACTTATTGCCTTATTAAAGGTTTACTATCTTTAGCGAGCCATACTGTGGGAACAGCCGAGTTTATCTTTATTTCTAGTATTAATATTATGATAAAGCAATGTTTAAACAAATAAACATTTATCTGAACATAATTATATTAAATTTTGGAATATGTAATAGAATATAATAGAATAGTATAATGGTTTATTTGACACACAACACGAACAAGGAATGCAAGGATGGCAAGGAAATGTCATGATATTTATTTCCTAGTGATTATCTACGGTTCATGTTATAAATTGCACGAACAGTCCTCTTCTGCACCACAATATGGTGTTAATATTTTGAGCATTCCCCCACAACATAAATGCTAAATTCTACAAATTCCATAAGATATTATGCCATGAGAGTAGTAACCAAGTCTAGCGGTATGTATGTCAGTGACGGATTTTTTGACAGCGTTTGCCGCAAAGCTGAATATTTTTGACAATTTATATATGTATAATTTCAGCTTTTATCATTTATTATCTAAAATAATGCCTAAAAACACTTTGGCGTCGACGAAATCTATATCTTCGTTCTTAATTGTCACATTGGATTTCCTTTGTTTAATAACGAAAGGATTTAGTTTTTTTCACGTTTAGTAATTTACATTGAACCATGTTACAGCTTTAGAAATTGTATTATTTACATTGTCAAAATTAGTAAATCGTCGCTTTAATATGAATAAAAGTGTTGTGTCACAATCAAAATCCTTTACAAGTTTAGGTAAATAATTTACACAAATTAAATACAAGAATGGCCCGAGGATTGATCCTTGTGGAACACCCAGTTTTACCATTGACCCGGAGAACGCTTTCCAATAACATATACTTACTCGTTGTATTCGCTCACTTAAGTAGGATGTAATTAAATGCAACTCTCTTAACACCATAGTGATGTAGTTTCCTGATTAGAGTTTCATAGTGAACGCAATCAAAGGCTTTCGATAGATCACAAAAAATACCTAAGACATCGTGCGATTCCTCCCATATATCAAACATATGTGATATCCACTCAACACCGGCATCAGTAGTCAAGCGTTTACTGTCTAGTTAACTGTTAGTATTAGAATGCCTTTGTAACTGGTTTTGTAAAAGTTTTTCAAATATTTTACTAAATTTAGGAAGCGCTGATATGGGTCGAAAGTTACTAGGGTCGGAATGACTATAAGATTTTAATAGATGTATGATTTTGCTTTGTTTCATTAAATCAGGAAATACTCTACAATCGATACATTGAATATATAATCAAAGCAACTCTGGTGCTAATAGCACATTAATTAAAATTATACATTTTAATGTAAATTAATGTTTTTTTAAAGCTGACAGAAATGCTCAAGAAATCAGTGTTCAGTGTTTTTTTTACATTAATCAGGTTAAACATATATGTCATGAAAATATCATTAATATCCGCATATTTAAGTGCAATTCTATGTCACATTTAGGTAAACTATTTTTTAACAATGACTTCGTTTGGAAGTGTTTAAGGACATAGTAGTAGAGGCTGGAATGCCAGCAAAAAAAGTTTCGCCTTTGCAACACCTACGTTCGTTACGTATATCTAGTTTAATGATAGTATTATTCATATTTAAGTTGATTACATTTTTTTATTCGTTTTGACTTTTCCAGTCGCACTGTTAGTTTTTTTCAAGTTACTTTTATATTATTATAACTGTTTCTAACTTTTGAACTCTAATACTGAGATTTTGCAATGCGCCAAATATTATTTTCAATAATTTTGTACTCATTCTTTACTGTATTTTTTTTCAAATCTTAACAAAAGTTACTGTTTATCATTTTATAGTTCATACAAGGTGCGCCTGCTTTTATGAATATTGCTTGCTGTTGTCCACTCATAATGTTGAACTACCAGAGACCACAGTCGTTTTGGATATGAAAATGGAACTGACCACATTATATTAAATTAGGTGCAAAATGTATTGTATTTATTATTTGGTTTTTCATGTTTATATAACAAACGAAGCCAGTTGGCATCCAGGCTCAATCTAACTTTTTCCAGACGCTCAGTTGTAACTAGTATAAAAGATATATTTTTGCTTAAAGCTGCTTAAAACATGTTTTAAATAGCCGGAGAGGAAAACATTGTATTGGATTTTATCCGGCTGCCCAGAAATGGGGTTATGATTTTACTTAAAAGTCTATTTTTGTTTGTTAAGACAGTAACCGACAGTTTGTTAAGACAGTTTGTTCTTAGACAGATATACTACTTATATACTTTTTTTTTTAAATACATACATATTATACATAGAAACACCCAGACCCGAGACAAATACTTGCAGATCGAACAAACATTTGTCCTGCGGCGGGAATCGAACCCGCAACCTTCTGCGTCTCAGCCGGGCCTTAGCCCACTGCGCCACAGAAGTCGTCAAATGTTATTGAATAACTCGTTAATACTCCTGGAATAGATCCGAACACCCTGTCCCGTGGACACCCTGTATAAGTCAGACACATTGAAGGAAATATAATAAGCTTAGAGGGTATTCGGTATCAATTCTTGGTGTGGGGTAATTTCCTGCATGTACCGACTGCTGAGGTGAGCAGAGTAAATCAGGCGTTTAATCGACCTTACTTCACAATTTCAGATTAAACGAATCCACAGGGCAAGGCAATTCCTCTCTTTGCTAATGGATACTAACGATTTTACAACACACTCAATGTGGGCTCAGTAGTAGTCAGAGCGACTAGGTAAAAATATGGAGCGTAGATAAAAACTTGGTTTGAATCCCATTTTCAATACAATACTCGCTACTGTATACTAATAATATTATAAATGTATTTTTTTGTATATATATCTATAATGTGTATTTGTGACTCAACTGGATCTGGATAAAACTTGGTATAGATGTTGTTTGTGACATAAGGCTTAGTAGCCAGTTTACCAAGTTTATCATTTTTCCTGTCCGGCTCGCGCCGTCGTCTGCGCGTTTTAAAGAGAAAAATATATCACACAACAACAAATTTCGAATCGGTTTAGTACTTCCAAAGATAAACCTCTACATCTTTACTACCAAACCCACAAAATCACAAACAAAACTACAAAATTTCCTCCTCAGTTGTGCTTTGACCGTGTGTGAAAAGTATATATTTTTGGGTTTAATTCCTCGCTGTCCCATTGCTTATTAATACAGTCTGTTTTAATAAGCAATGGGACAGCGAGGAGATTTTAACATTATATAAAATCTCAAATAAAATTTTGGATATACATATTTTGATGTAGGTACCACGAACAGAAGTGTAGCTCTAGATCAAAATCTATAGATAGACTATGATTTCTATTAAAAAACTAGGCTTAAAATTACTACTGAAGTTCACAAAATTGTACAATGCCAGAACAAAAGCCCGATCAACATATTTTTAACACTGTTTTTGTATCTCTTACAATAGGTAACTATTAACTCAACAACCATGCATATTGCATACATTACAATTTAGGATTGCATGGTGCAGTAGTAAAATTTTTGTTAAAAATGGCGAAGCAAATTTTCATTGCGCCATAAACGTCTTGGGATTTAAATTTAAACAGCTGAAGGGACAAGCATTCTACCGTTAACATGGTAATGACCGTACCAGTACCTCATCAGGTAAGGTAACAAATTCAGAGTTTTATGATTCTTTGGATTTACGTGGAAGAACACTAGGACGCTCGTTATACTGAGAAGTAACAAATTTAAAATACCTATTCACAGTAAATAGGTATTTGCGTATTATAGTTTTAACATTACTGAACTGTATTTTATAGTTTGCCGTTTTGCGAGTATCTTGATTGTTTATGTTTTATTAATACAAACAGAATCGTATTTTTTTACTTTTGCGATCAGAATTCATATTGATTTTGCATGTTGGTTCAGTACTGCAGCCACTGAAAAGTAGTTTTTTGTTAAAGGACACTCGCCATTTTGTTGATATTAACAAGAATATAATATAAACAATTGGCCAGTCACAGTGAAAGCTTCCGAAGTCAATAAGGATAAGAATGACTAGGGTTCAGCTCCCAAACCAATGAACTCTATCAAAAATAGCCACTTAATGAGCAACGAACCTTAATATTTATCAAACGAGACAGACAGACGGACATAGCGAAACTTTAGGACTTCGGAACCCGGAAAAAATGGAACCAGATTACATTTAGATGAGTTTTTAAGTGGAATATCTGTTTGGACGGTAACTTCTTTTTGTACATTTTTGTACTAATAGCAGTATTACCTCTTGCTCTAGATCGATGGGGTGGCCATGGGTAGCCCGGAGGCTCAGTTTTAAGCTAATATTTAGATAGAACATTTTGAGAGCAGCCCATGGTATAAAGATGTGGAAAGGGTATGTTGATTATTTTTTCTGCATATTGAATGGCGAAAAACAGAAAGTAGACCAGCTCACTGAACAATTAAACTCCATTCACCCTAAAATGTGGATACTGTTAGTATGATGTGTCGTAATGTGCGAACGCTACGCTAACATTGACATGAACGCTAACATTTCGGAAGACCTAGTGAAAGTGAAGGGTAGTTTCGAAAAAAAAACTATGTTACTCTGTGGCCACTTTCTAAGTATCCAGACAGCCAGAGATAACGGTTATTGCAAAATAACCGAAACGTCAGGAACAAATTAAAAGATAATAGGCGATAAATATCAGTTAGCTAATATATATTAATTCAGTATAAGATTATAAGATTTAAGTTATTTTTTAATAGACATAAATAAGTCCGAACTCGAGATTTGTCAGCGGGTGATGGAGCGCAGCATTCTCTGTGTTAAGAGTGAACAAGTCGATTATCTTTCCATACAAACGTCGAAGGGTGATCACACCACCGTCTGATGATGAACAACCAAAACTAAAAGTGATATAAATTTGTCTTGTCATAATCTATGCTTGTATCAATACAGAATTGTGAAAATAATATGGGTTTGAAAGATACAAGACTCAAAAAAATCGTTTTTCATCACTGATTTTATCGCATCTTTAGGTGTGAATAAATAACAAACGGAGTACGCAAACTAAAAAAATTTTCCTATACAAGCATAGATTATTTATTCATGAGAACCCTTGGGCCAAAGGTCTATTCATTATTTTTACGTAATCGTTTTATTTAGAAATCATAGATTAATCTGATTATATTACTCGAAATTATAATCACGCTATCTCCTTACTGCTAATCTCTATCCTTGGTGCACGTCAATCCTTTTCTCACACTAAGCTAGGTGAAATAGCATGCATTTTAGCTGCGCCCACTAACGAGTTTGTGCCGCTGACTTGTGTATCCTTAAACGCACAGGCCGCATACGCAACACAACTCTGCGCTCCATAACGCAAATTGCTGATGTAGCTTAAAACGTTGCGAAGCTTAAGTGTAGCTGGGCTGGTCATGTTTCTCGCATGCCGGATGAGCTGTGGGCCAAAATCACCACTCACTGGAGCCCTGAGACAGCGAGACGGCGCCGTGGTAGACCCAAAAAGAGATGGCGAGATGATCTCGACACCTTTGACAGAGCTTGGGTCAAAACTATTTAGCTCAAAACCTTGATGACTGGAGAGATCAAGGGGAGGCCTTTGCTCAGCAGGGACACAATGGGCTAATCGTAATCGTAATAAATAAAATAACAACAAAATAACACATTTTATGCTCTGATATAACTACCTATATATTGTACAATTGAAAAACGACTCTTTTTTTTTTGAAATAATTTTACAACTAAATAAAAAACTTCTGTGCATCTGTATCTAACTAAAATAAAATTGGTAACTTGAAAACATATCGTTTTAATGATCCATGAGCCATGATTAACAACGTAAACATTAATTTACAAGTAAAATGATAAAACATGTTAGTTATCACATCGTTATCAGTGATTTATTCATTTTTATTCATTTATTTATTACCTACAAGCTATTTTTGTATAATCTCAAGAAAAGTCATGAATGCCAAATGTTTTAGCGACCTTGTGTCGTGCTTATAATATGTACTTGTAAATAATGTGACTACATTAAGAGCTTCGTAATATTTTTCCGGAAGAATAAACAACTTGCCACAAGTTTTCATTACAACATGAATGAAAACTTATTATTGTCACCGAGCATTCTGCTTTTCCTGTGTTTTATTGTTTGTTTTACTTTTGTCTTCTGAGGAAAGGCCACGTTTTTGAGAAAATATTTACTATTCAACATAATTTTCATAAATATTTACTACCAAATGTTTATACCAACCTACTATACTATAAGGATCTTATGAAATATTCTATGCAAGCAGTCTTCATAAATTACAAAGCTGGATTTGATGGAGTAAAACTTAACTAAACTAAACATAATCAAAAACAAAAGCTTGAAGGCACGTATTCGAAAAACCAAACGCAAATAGTTATTTTTCGGCAAGCAAGACAAGATTTTGAAATAAATTGGGGTATATACATAAGCTACTTTCAATAAAACCTACTGAAAAACCAAGACGTGTCCTACTCATCCCTCTGTATCACGCGCGGCCCATTGTCGATACATAGACGAGTGTGCTCAATAAAAGAAGATACATGAATCACAGCATTTTGTATCTTATATCATTGACATAAATGTCAATAGACGACTTTACTTTTATCGAAGACTGTTACAACAAGGGGCGTGAGTGGAAAAATCGAGCAATTTTCCGGATGCCGTTATAGCTAATACGGGCTTCTGCGTGTCGCTCGATTAATCTCTGTCGACCGCGATGGAACTGAGAAACAGGACAGAGCGGTATTATCACTTCCAAGTAAGATACAGTTCTTGAATGTATAAATATTCTAAGCTACAAAATCCGTTACCAGAGTTAACTACAGAAAGTATGTAACTAAAAATCTGAACTTACTACTGCATATATGAGTAGACTGCTAAAAATACCCATATTTATCAAGGTTTCCAAGACAAGTCAAGTCAAAAGATACTTTATTCAATACTAGCTGCTGCCCGCGGCTACGCACGCATGGTACCTAAATAAAAAGTAGCCTATGTCCTTCTCCAAGGTCCCATCTATCTATACTACCAAAATTCATCAAAATCGGATCAGCAGTTTAGACGTGAAAACGTAACAGACAGACAGACAGGGTTACTTTCACATTTATAATATTAGTAGGGATCAATAGCCTAAAATTATATGCTTCTAGTTCTGAAAATGATAATACTTTCATACAATCTTTCATCCCCCTTTTCAACCCTTTACAACACTTTTACCTACAAGTAGCCTATGTCCTTTCTCAGGCTTTACACTATTTGTGCACCAAATTTCATTTAAATCGGTTCAGTAGTTTAGGCGTGAAAGCGAGACAGACAGACAGACAGACAGACAGACAGAGAGTTACTTTCGAATTTATAATATTAGTAAGGATAATCACAAGGATCACTTTGAAACGTCTTACATACTAGGTTAATTTAGGTGCCGATCCCTATTACCCAAGCTGAGAAGAACCGGCAAGAAACTCATCCTGGTCCTATAGCGCTTTTTTACATGATCCATCTCATAACGGTAGTTAACAACGAAAAACTAATACAAGAGAGATTATACATTTCAAATGTGTCGGTTAACTGTCTGAGGGCAGAGCGACATGAGGCCATGCATTCTTATCAATAATATAGTCATTTATATTATAACTAGCGACCCGCCCAGGCTTCGCACGGGTGCAATGCTGATACTAAATTTACTACAGAATGTCTAATGTGATTAAAAACCTCTAAAATTATCTGTGTTTCTCTACTATATTATGTATGTATACATATAAACCTTCCTCTTGAATCACACTATAAATTAAAAAAAACCGCATCAAAATCAGTTGCGTAGTTTAAAAGATCTAAGCATACATAGGGACAGACAGAAAACGGGAAGCGACTTCGTTTTATACTATGTATATGCCTGTCTGTCTGCTCACAAACTATTAAGGTAGTTTAATTTAACTTTGTATTACGTATAAGTGGCTTTACTAGGTTATGATTAACAGCCTGATTTTTAAACATAAAAAAATACAGATCCATTCTATTTTTTTTATTTACTAACGAGATAAATAAATAATAATCCCAGACATTTCACACAACATCATCTGGCCCCAAAGTAAGCAGAGCTTATGTTATGGGTACCACATGACTGATATACTACTTATATACTTTTTTTTTTGTAAATACATACCTATTATACATAGAAACACCCAGACCCGAGACAAATACTTGCAGATCGTACAATACAACATTTGTCCCGCGGCGGGAATCGAACCCGCAACCTTCTGCGTCTCAGCCGGGTCTTAGCCAACTGCGCCACAGAGGTCGTCGAGATGGTTTTAAATTGCTTTGAAACCTGGTCTGACAGCTCGTTCTTATCTTTAATGACTTCGCAAGCTTTCACTGTTTATTTGACGATCTCTGTGGCGCTGTGGGATAGATCCCGGCTGAGACTCAGAAGGTTGCGGGTTCGATTCCCGCCGCGGGGCATATGTTTGTATGATCTGCAAATATGTGTTTAGGCCTAAGTGTTTAATACTATTGGAGGTTAAATACAATTTTTTTTTAATAAAAAATAGTATTAAAGTAGTATGTCTGTCATTTGGTTCCCATAACACAAGCTCTGCTTACTTTGGGACTGGATGATCCTGTATGTAATGTCCTGTATTATTTATTACTAGCGACCCGCCCCGGCTTCGCACGGGGCAGGTCATCTATTGTGTATTTTACTGAAAATTAAACGTCTTATAGTGTCACTAGTTCTTTCGAACCAGTGTGGTGAAAGGAATAAAGTAAGCCAAGTGCACCTCTGATTGGACAACTAAAAATATAGAATCGAATCCATGTAATTCCATAATGGTCTTGTGCATTATCACTTTTTCATCTGTACTGCTTTAAATCCCTTACTCCGATAGTGGGATAATATTAAAAGCCGCCATTTAGAGAACCATTTTTACAAGAGCTCTGTTACTTCATACGCAAAGCTCATCTTAGTTGACTTACATGCTTTTGTGCATAAAGAAATGGGGGTCGATTTAAAATGGACGAATCTTTTTATTGGCGCAGTCAGCTCCTTCACCAGTCGAGTAAAGAGTATCGATCGCTGAATAAATAAAAATACTGCGTACTGTTTCAATTCAGATTGGGTCTACACCAGTAAGCGACACTTAAATTCAATCGTAAATTCCACATTTCTGGTTTATTATACTCTTCGAAATACAGCATTTTCACAAAACAATTGTTTTCATTATTGTACCGTGCATTTTCTACGTGGTTCACCATTTCATTTTATTTTACCAACCACCCTAAGTAGCAAACTAAAGTAGCTCAATAAAAGCTATTTAGTGCGAACAGCGAGCACACACGCCAGCTCTACCGTTTTAATCAGCAGAAGGCTGAAGCAAAACACGTTAGTCCAATTAGGCAATTCAGAGACAAAGCTGCAATTAGGCTTTGAGGCATCTAAGTTTAATCCAAACTCATCGTACTTTTAATTTGCTTCTGCTGAAGCCGCATTTCCGCGTCAAGGAGTAATGAACAAGCTATCAGCCACAGCCTGACCGCATTCCTGTACAAATCGATACTAGACCAACGCAAACGCACGCGAACACGTTTCCATGTAAATAAGAGCGTTTACGCCAAGCATGGTAAAGCCAAGCGTGTCACTTCAAGTTAGTTTTCGGTAGAAAATGAACATTAGTGCATACTATTTAGATTCAAAATGGCTGTTCTGAAATTGACCATGCGTAATTTTGTAAAATTGATTTCATCTCTTAGGCTTAGTTCTACAAGTAAATTTAAAAGATATAGGTGAGAATGTAAAAAATCTACAAGTATCTTTAAAAGATGAGTGGTGTGAGTGGTGAGGATGAGGCTTATGGGAGTAGTAACTGTTTTTCCTCTGGACTAGCCTACAATAGTCATTACCACGTTTCAATGCTTTGGAATTGCCGTTGCTTTAAAGAGGTAAACGGTGTAAAACGAAACCCACGAGCGGTGTTCGCGTATGTTTCACATGAGGAATATTCATGACTGCCCCGGTAAATGGAGTAGCGGAGCCAATTCAATAGGTACGGTGCTGGAGAAAATATCGAGCTGAACGAACGGATGGAAAGCTCTTTTTGCGGCGCAACCATAAAGAGGTCAATTTCCTTGATTGCATTCAGTCGCTTTTTCGGAATAGTTCAACGGGGCTCGGTGAGGCGAAAGGTAAAAACTGTTCTACCCTCTCGAATATTTATTTATTTGATGCTGTTTTGTATTCAAATACATCACCCTTGAGCGTCGCAGTTTGCATGTACGTGTTTAAGGTGACGTCATAAATAAATCGATACCGTCATGAATTTATACCAAGAACAGTACTCGTACTCAATCCTCGAAGGCCGAAGCTCAAGAGCGGCTGCTGTATTAGCTTGTTAAAATAACCCGTTCCTTTCACGTGCATTTCGTCTGAAAGCTTTCAAAAACAAATCGTGCAAAATAATTTAGCCAAAAACAAATACAAATAGCACTTAGCGCGCAGAAACAGCAGTTAAAATCCGTTAAAAGCAAACCAAAACGAGAGCGACACATAGACGCAACGTTTTTCAGAGCACAAAATGGTAAAACAGTCTCTGTATGAAACACAGATGGAAGCTCCCATAGGAATTAAGTTATTAGCTAAAACGCTGTGCCAATACACGGTCGGACCGTGTCCGGGACATTTTACTCTTCAATTTGAATTCAATGGACGGAATTAGGGAACCTGAGCAAAGTATACTGGTGGGAAACAGAGTTTTCGTCTCTATTCGATTATACTTGACTCAAATCATACACAGACCAATGAGAGCTTGGGCTATCTGCGTAGAAAGAATCACAAGTATACCAGTTTCATAACAAATAGAACGTAAATCGCAACTTTTATTTCTAGCTTCGTTCTTCTAGTTTTAAATGGTTACTGATTTTGTGTTCATCATCATCATCATCATCATCATCATCATCATCATTATCAGCCCATAGCAGTCAACTGCTGGACATAGGCCTCCCCTAATGAGCGCCATTGCGCCCTATCTTCAGTTCGACGCATCCAGCTTCTGCCGGCAGCCTTTCGCAGATCGTCACTCCACCTTGCCGGAGGGCGTCCTACACTACGTTTGACGAGCCGCGGTCTCCACTCAAGAAATCGTTTACCCCCAACGGTTATCGGTTTTTCTGCAGATATGGCCAGCCCACTGCCACTTCAGCTTACTAAGTCATTTTGTGTTCATAGACTCATAATTGCAACATGTTTTGTAGTTAAAGTTTCAAAGTTCACCAGTCGATTTTTAATAAAGATGGGTGTGAATTGTGGAAATACTGCGAACTTATTTCACTGTGCTAGGAGTGTCACATTCAGCGAACTACGAACCAATAAAGTGTCAACATTATGTGACACTTGGTTTTCTGAATCTTGCTAAACTGCTTCACAATCAAATTGTTCTGTCACGCCTGTTTCAATTCCGGGCAAATTACGACCACGCGAGCTAGTGTAAATTTTATTGTTCTACAGTGTTTGTATGGTAATTTTGTAATGAAAATAATGTTATTTATTTAGCATAAGATTTCAAATTGAGTTGACTAGACTGGTCATGGAGTATTGCTAAAGGTTTAAATAAATATGTGCAAAATTTTAGCAAGACATATCATAATACCAAAAGATTGTTATTAATGAATAATTGAAAATATTAACTGTGGACAACTTAGTAAAAAAATTAAAAATCTATTTTTGAAATAATTTTAATTAAATTTAAGGCACGTAATTTATTCAGAGTTATTCGTAAAAATCGTATAAATTCATATCTTGCTAACATTTTTCAGGTATGTATATATTTATTTACAGATTTAGCCACGTTTCGTGTCAAACATAATTATTTACCTTTCTCCTTCAACTATGATAATGGCAACTATTTATTTTTTTATAATTTTATAAAAATATAAAAAAAGGTAAGCGAATGCTCTTCAAACAGGTCCATTCATTCATTTGCATCAGGTCACGTCCTTTGGGACGGGCGCAGCCGTCGTGGACGGACGTAAATCTGCAAAGTCCCGATTACATTAATTGAGATCATTAATCGAAAGATCACGACGTGCATCGTATCGTGTTTAATTAACTAACGAGTGGACAGACATTGGGTTATCTTAGTGACTTCATTCCACACAGCTCTCCAACTCAATTCCAATTATACTTGCATATTATTGAATCGGTTTTAATGAAGGCGAATACATCATTCTACTTATATAGGTATGTAACTGACGCTATAATACGCAAATAAACAAAAACATAACTCGACATACTTAAAACTAATATTTAGATCTCCCACTCATACACACACACACACACACACACACTTTTTGCACGCCTCTTTTCATTCATACACTTTAGAATAGTAGGTACACTGAATGTTGTATTGCGCTCGTTTTCGGCTCGTCATCTCGAGGGTAATAGCTGAAAATGTTTGCTTCTTAAGCAATATTATCGCTGAGCTATGACCCTTTTGATATTGCAACACACACGCACTTTTAGTTTTAAGTATCTAGTGTCTAACCTAAAGTTTTATGTATTTACCATTATGTACCCAATGGTACCATTGTACATATATTTGATAAACCAGCACACACGTACAATCAATATTGTAAGTGTGTGCTGGTTTATCAAATAAATGTTGTATCTATCTATCTATCTATCTATCTAGATTGAATACTAAGTTTTACAAGAATTTAGTCTTTTCAAATAGGCATAGCCATTTACCTTATAATAACATTATAATGTCAATTTTATGAGACGTCAACAGATTTAAACAACACATTAGCTAAATTATTATTATAGGATAAAGTTAATTGGAATTTTTATGTAAGTTTGTATTGGGAGCCGTAAGGAATAAGAACTTTTAATGTTGATGCGACTATCCTGTCGGGTGTCCACGAATGCCATTTCGCATTCAGCATTTTATCAGTGTATACGAAGGCTTTATCAATGTGTTTGGATATATCTGACACTGGGAGTAGGCAGGAGGCAGTTTCGAATAGACAGCGAGCATTGATATTTCTACGAAACAAACGGAATAAATACACGGCAAGGGATTATTTATACGAGTACGTTTGCAACTTTTTCTGAAATGTATTAAAACGTTATTGATGGTATAAGGTTACGGGAATTTGAAAAAAAAAACCCTTTACTATAATATCCTCCTTCGTTACTCTTTAAGGGTTTATGGTTAGGCTATGTACACGCTGAACAAGTACATAAAAGAGCCTACCTATGCATAACTATTTTATTACTTTCTATTTTAAAATGACTCATAGGTTACCTATCAGGTAAGTGAAAAGACTCAACTGGCGCTTATTTGGTTGACTGTACTTAACCCTCAGTTCACTTGGAAAAAAAAATACAATCAGATTACAAATGTTCAGTTATTTTGCTATGATTGCTATATAATTTTAATTTTAAATAATCCCGGACATTTCACGCAGCACCATCTGGCCCTAAAGTAAGTAGAGCTTGTGTTATGGGTATGACTGATATACTACTTATATGCTTTTTTTTTTAAATACAATCATATTATACATAGAAACACCCATACCCGAGACAAATACTTGCAGATCGTATAAACATTAGTCCCGCGGTGGGAATCGAAATCGCGACCTTCTGCGTCTCAGCCGGATCTTAGCCCACTGCGGCACAGAGGTCGTCAAAAATAGTGGATAACAAGAGCAATCGCTTTGAGAACAATCGTTTTCAGGCAGGATTAAACTACGTCACCACTATGTGACCACTAGCTTGCACGAACTTATATAATGATATGGCAGATCGGATTACTCGTTATACTTATATATTCGATATACTGTTAAAATTTGTAACTACTAACGATGGGATCGGATTTTCGGAATATGTGCTTTTTGTCATGGTTATAATGGTGACCGCTAACGATGAATGTACTCAAACTAAATAGATTCTGTGCAATGTTAAGGTAAAAATAACAATACTTTATTTTACCTTTAAATGTTACAAATATAGATTCCAAGATACAAGATCAAGTTGGCATAAGATACATAGGTTATACTTAATATTAAAGTCAATTTGTAGGACACCCTTGTAACTTGACTCTCAGAAACGAAATAATTAATTATAGTACTTATTGTATTAGGTAGGTAGGTATACACAATTGGTCTGCAATAGGTATGTAGGTAAAAATAAAAATAGAAGTAGCTGACTAAACCCCAAATCCCAAAACTATTTGTATTTGTCAAAGAACTTGAACATATAATAGAGGTACATCAAAATCGAAAAAAAATATTTAATTTTCATCAATATAGCATTATCTATTAATTTCTAAGTTTGCATAAGATTACGAATCTGTAATATTTTTAGCAAAAAGCAAAACCTACTTAGTTAAATATTTCTTCTTATTCTTGATATGATCTCTACTAATATTATAAATGCAAAAGTAACTCTGTCTGTCTGTTACGTTTTCACACCTAAACCACTGATCCGATTTTGATCAATTTTGGTAAAGAGATAGATGGAGCTTTGGAGAAGGACATAGACTACTTTTTATGGAGGTACCACGCGTACGAAGCCGCGGGCAACAGCTAGTAGGTTATATCTTCGGGTTTTTTCATGCAGTATTTTTTCCTCGACCTACGAATACTTAGGGTTAATGCCAGTTTGAAATTAGCGTGCTATATACACATAGTTATTATTTAATTGATAGGCAGCCTTATACGGCATGACAGCAAACACAAACATAGATGTTAAAGGAAAGCAGGAAGAAGAAGGCCACAAATTAGATGCATAAGCCAAATTAAAGAGATAGTAATGAAGACGCTGAATGTAGATGAACAGGCAGGCTGTGCTGGAAAGACATGGTGGAAAGAGCCAATCACCAACAAGAGTTCAGCTCCTAAACTAGAAGAGTCTTATTTATTAATACTTATATCAGAAATATTTTTCAAACTACACAGCGTTAACCGGAGTCCTCGGAGAATTGGTATATTTACTTAATAAAAAGCTACAACAGAAAGGAAAGGGCTCGAGTGGAGAATAATGTGCATCGGGGAATGAATACATTTTTTAGTGCACTTAGGATCTGACAATATAAATAAAATTCAAATGAATATTCACTAACTATATTTTTTTATTGAAATTAACTATTTGCATTGATTTTAATTAACATAAATTCTATATCATACTTGTTACGTGACTGACTTATTGAGAATCAACGCAACTTAGTTTTCTGCTTAGATAGTATTTTATTTCGGAACGAGAAATGCACTCTTTACAAAACAAAAGAAGGTGCAGCGAAAGATGAAAGTTTATAAGAAAATACCTAAACAAAACACTGTCGCCATCCCCAGAGACATCCCCAAAACAGGACACTTATTTAGACAAGTGTTCAGCGTCTAAAACATTCGTATTATAACCGAGTCAGGGGTACTTATAATGCCACAGCTTGATGAAGAAAACTTCGTTTATAGCCCCAACTATAGTCTTGCGTAATTACAAAATCCTATAACCTCACCACGTAAACCGATTCAAAAGCCGACGTAACTGCTAAATCCCAAAGCGGGATCGTCACGTTATCATGCATGTACAATTGAACAAACAACATTTTGCGGTGAACGCAGCTTTTGTTTAACGTTTAAGTGATTGCATGCACAGTGAAAAAGCTCCAGCTTAAAATAAATATTGTTAAAAGAAAACCTTCATTAAATGAAAATTATGTTAATGATACCCTTATGTAAGGCTTGTCTTTTCGGGGTACTCATATAGTTTTGGGTCTATTACATAATTACACGTTAGCTAATTAAGCTTAAAACCTGTTCCGGTATTTATTCATTGACATTAGAATGACAAGGACAGACAATACTTTAACGTCACATTAACTAATGATTTTTATGAGATAGATGGTTTGTATATCTTACTGAAATTCAATAGATACCTAGAAAGATGTGACATACCTACCATATTATAATCCGGGAAATTATAGAACAGGCAAGTTATTTTTTAAACTTAAAATTAATTTTAGGCAATGCTAGTTGACTTGAACCTAGATTTTTGGTAGCGCATAAAGCTGACCTAAAATAAAATGGATGGCACCAAAAGACCATTAAGCCATGGTACTTTAATAAAGTGTGCTTTTTCTCACTGCGAGCTCCCACTAAATCTGCGCATGGCTAAATCTCTTAATCCTAAACAAATATCGTCGGTTGTTGGACCCAACAGATCACTAATATGTGTATACAATATACACACGGATAGGGGTACTTAGGGTGCTATATCTGCCTATTCAGAAGGCCCAAATATCCGTATATTTCACAGCACACTTTGCTTGCTAATATTATACCTACTTATGAACCGATCTGGGTTACATTGTCAACAAGTACTCAATCGAGTTTATCAATATTTGATTCATGATGGGTTAGGGTTTATAAACTACAATACAAAACATTACTTTAGCACCTTATGTTTCAAATGGTTCTACCAATAATATAATTCGAGGGGATGACGTAATATTTACATGTCACTTTATTCGTCAGAAACAGGTGACAATCATCGTTGACATGCGTCACAAACTTGCCCGTGACGTTAAATTTTCCATCCCATAACATTCTCTCGAACATTCTCGAGTAGAATACAAACGTCGAAGAATGATCACAAAACCATCTGATGTTGAAACAAAAACTTATTGTGATATCAATTTGTCACGTCATAATCAATGCTTGTACACAGATTCGTAAAAAAATTAAAAAAACAATATTATTTTTTAGTGTTTAAAAAACACTAAAAAATAAATCGTACTTCTACACTAATTTTAGCGAGCTTTGGGCGTGTTAATAAACAGCATACGAAGTACGCAAACTCCAAAATAGTTGTAATGCGAGCATAGTTTATTTATTCAAGAGCTCAAAAAACTTTATTTTGAGTAGATACATTTAGTAATACATTGCAGCAATTGCGGATTTTGCTGCGGATCATGCTGTGGCTCGAGTTGTGGCTGTTGCTGTCCAACAATCACAATACACACTTGCTGTACGAAGATTTGTTAAGCACCACTGCTGGCAAACTATTGAGGACAGTGTTGTTTTAGTGCTGCTTAATAAAATGATTAATGGATTTAAGGAGTTAGTATATTTCATAAAAACCCCTGAGCCAAAAGATTCATGTTTTTATGCGGTCTTGTTATGTAGAAATCAGTCAAATCTAATCATATGATTAAAAACAATAATCATACGATATTCTTACTGTTTATCACTAACCTTCGTGCACGCCCATCCTTTAGTAAAGCGAAATGCATTTTAGCTGTGCCCACTGACAAGTTTGTGCTGCGAACTAGTGTATCTTTAAAGTACCATATTTTAAGAATACGATGAAGTACTCGTATAATCTCGTATGTAGCTAATCTTTAAATAAATGGAAGAATACAATAAAGCCAGCGCGAAGCGACGCAGAAACATAGTCTCTAGATTTCAAATGATCTCCTGATGTCTCCTAGTAATTTACCACAAAGCGTAGGTACGAACAATTCGTACAATGTAAAACGGTAAACGGACGATTAAATCACGCAGTCACCGGCAATAATATAAACAACTGATTAAAACCGGCCGAGCGGTCACAAAAGGAGACATTAGTTAAGAGCCAGCTTATAAAACAGAGCTAAATCACTTTACGAGTAATACTTCGATTCCTAAAAAAATTGTTATCCATACTAATATTATAAATTTGAAAGTGTCTATCTGTCTGTCTGTTTGTTTGTTTGTCACGGCTTAACAGATGCATGTTGATCAAACTTTGTAAGGAAATAGATTGTATCTTGGGGAGAGGCACTGGCTTTTTTTTATGTAGAGTCCACTCGTGCAAAGCTACAGGCAACAGCTAGTTTTCTATTTAAAAAAACTAAATGTATAGTTACCTAATTAATAATAGTTACCAACTTATTTTGCATAAAATAGACCAATAGCACATCTCATTTTACACATATTTTTCGATAGTACGCGACTTCATGAAATATCATTAAAACATCAGCTCGTAGTTTAAGTTAGGTAGAGCGATGTGGGTCATCGCTGGGATCTTGATTATTACAAGTAAGCCTGTTTTTTGCGATGACCATACCTTGCACACTGTTTCAGTTTCCAGCCCACATGAAGATAAGGAAGTGTCATTGACATTGACATTTACCTGGAACAAACATAAACATAACCGTATAAATATAAAGTGACAAAAAGGGTAAATGAAGTGACCCAGCTGATATATATTTAGCTGTAGTTAAGGGCCAAGTCGCTGCGTAGCCAACCGATAATGGTAGGAAGTGATAGGGGAGAAACGGCTGCTTACTAGAAAACTGGTACAGTTTGTACGAAAGCCAGTAGGGTTGTGACAAAATTTCGGTATTCGAGCTTTTACGGTAATATTTTTGGGTTCAGACTAATTGTTCATTGTCAGAGGCTTACTCTCCAAAAGGTTAAATGTTGTGAATGTCTAATGAGTTGACATAAGCACATGTGCGGCTAAACTCAGCTAGAGTTATTTATTTATAAAATAACAACATTATTATTCACATAACGATAATATTCTAATATGCATTACAATTACGGTGTGCCAACTTTCACCATAATGGTCTCTATGAAAAACCTTAATAAAATAAAAATAATTATCAAACCTACATACTTAATCATAAATAATAATCCCGGACATTTCTCACTGCACCATCTAGCCCCAAAGTAAGCAGAGCTTATGTTATGGAAACCACATGATTTACTACTTATATACATTTTTGTATATATATAGAAAAAAAACCAGACCCGGGATTAATATTTGCAGATCATACAAACATTTGTCCAAATTATGATATGGTAATCGGGTTTGAGCCAAGGGTGGTTCAATTTATCTTCAAAGGTACGCAGAATATCGCCAAAGTCAAGGTTTCTTGTATAGTTTTTAAGCAAAATGGAACGTAGAAGTAGTTAACTGAGAACAGTATGATAAACACGGTATTGGTCAATAATTTAGGCCGAATATGCTACTTTTCTCATCTCCACGAGCCGGTAACGAAGTCGCCTGATTATTGCATTGAGGTTTGTTTGTGCCTATTGTTCTGTTATCAGACCTTACAGTTGCGGTCCGTTTTCCCGAATATGCCTTAAAACTCATTATCTGAGTATGCGCATAAAACCCTTTTACTAGCCTTGTTACCACCAAATTATAAGGATTACTTTGGTTTGATAACTGAATTATTCGTTTTGTTAGTGAAATAATTTTGAAATTCACGTGGCCAAATGCGTTTTAAAATTCTTAATGTTACAAAGTCGGTCAGTATACAATTTATTTAGAAGATTTAGTATACTCTGTAAGAAAGTACCGGAAAACGATCAATGATACACAAAATGTTAGTCATTCATCTAAATTTATTTTATCGCCTTCAAAGTAGGCACCTTCGGAAACAATACATTTACGCCAACGTATAATCCAATCATCAAAACATTTTTTAAACGCTTTTTCGGAATTGAGTTCAGTTCTCGCCGCGAATTCGCCTTTATGTCTTCTACCGTATGAAAACGGGTGCCACGAAGTGATAATTAGTTTGCTTTTAATTACGTTTTACAATTAATCATAGCGTATTAAAAAAACTAGTACAACTAATTCAGCTTTGATTAATTTCACTAAATTTTAATCATACATTTATCTAGTTATTAGCTATTTTGAGATCATAATTCTTCGTTAAGAACTCCCTAATTAATGAACTCTGCATTTCTTCAAGTTTTACTCCATTCTTCGCAGAAATAACCAGCAAATTGTCCGTTGTAAGTGAACCAAGCAGTATTCAATCTAAAATTTTCTATAGCTTCTTTGCCAAGCAATTTAAAAGTTGTTACTCTGAATATAAAATGAGCAAAGAAGGGTTGAAGGGGCAATTACAGCTTTCCACCCTTTTCAGACAAATGGTTTTCGAAAGTAACAAGCTAAAAATAGACGCAAAATATATAATAAGCGACGCAGAAACGCTGACTTCGTCAAAGTGCTCCTACCTGCGTCAAGACAATCATGATTCCGGCATTTTGTGTTCTTACTAGATTTCGATATTCATTTGTTTAAAGGGCCTTGCTAGAAAATTACCATCAATATTGTAGCGGATACAGGCGAGGGAAAAGGAAGGATGTTGGGGATTTGTATATCATTGTCTCGCTCTTAAGCCGAACAACTACAAGAGTTTATATCCTCAAGGTTTATGGGGGCGGGTGCTAATAATTAGCACAAAACATGCGCAGCCACGCGACGGTAACCTTAATCACTGGCTTAAGTTATCGGTGGTTCAAGTAGAGGTAGCCTTGAAAGTCCAAGTTGAGAAAAGTATTTTGAAGAAAGATTATTATAATATAAATGACTTTATTATTGATAAGAATGCATGGCCTCATGTCGCTCTGTCCTCAAACAATTAACCGACACACTTGAAATGTATAAACTCTCTTGTATTAGTATTTCGTAGTTAAGGTAGTTACAAGATGGATCATGTAAAAAGCGCTAGGACCAAGACGAGTTTCTTGCCAGTTCTTCTGAGGCTTGGGTTAAGATGAATTGGCACCTAAATTCACCATTTCAAAGTGATCCTTGTGATTGTATTGAATAAAGTATCTTTTGACTTTGACTTTGTTTAAAATATCCCTGAATTATGTCAAAATACTGATATGACTGTGGCTGGCTATAAGCATTCTATGTATTTTTCGTTTTATCGTGTTTCTAGTTATTTTGACGAGACTAGTGAAAGGATTGAAATGTGCCTCACAGACTCTTTTCATGCACTTATAAATAGCACTTATATAAAATGCTTATATGCTGGGAGACATCCTAGACTAGCATATATGCTTCATTTTATATTAGTACCAAACGTACGAAGCAGTAGGCAGAATTTGATCAAGACATGTGCCCAGTGCACGGAAAAACCCTCTGACAGACATCTATATTAAGTTTCATCCAATTCCGTTCAGCAATTACGGCAAGAGCCTCAACCAAACGTAAACATCCAAACGTCCACGCAAATTTTCGCTTTATAATTTTAGTAGGAATTTGATAACCCAAATTGATTTTTTACTGCTGGGACATCCATATTTATACTACTCGTAGACAATAGGGTAGTCAATATTTTAAATACTTTTAAATCCACTTTATATCTCAAAAACGCTTCGTCTTATGACTTCGAGCAAACTGATCTACAAACATTGCTATCTCAACGCGCACTCGCTAATTTGCGCCAACTAACTATCCGTCAGTCCGTGGACGTGATTAACCATAGGATGATTTATTTATAGTCCGTCCTTATCTGTCCTCTAAGTAGCCAGCAAGATAGCACTACTAATGTTTAGCAGTTGGCGTCAATCAGTTGATTATTGGTTTACTTTAGAAGATTGCAAATAGTTATTACCATACGGTTACAAGTGCAAGTATTTACTTGGATTTACTTAATGCCTGGCTTGTCAGCTCAGTTGGAAGTAGGTCTGCCTTCTGCGCTGTAGGTTGGATGGAGGTGAAAAATTGGGTGTTTGTTCTGTGCCTGAGTGTTATAAAAGTATCATAAGATAGATTACTTATAATATATTGAAATACATATTTCAACATATTATAAGTTATATAATATATAACTTATTATATTATATAAATTATAATATAACTTGTTATAATATATTGAAATACATATTTCAATAATTTATCAGTCAACTGGTAATAAGTAATTTATCAGTCAACTGGTCACCATATTACAACCAACGAGTATGCTTAGTTTGGGGCTACATGTGTTATGTGCTGTGACGTATTATTGATTACTTCGTATAACCAGGTGGAAGTTTTGTCTTAATTCACTCTGATATTTTTAGACTTGAGCAGAGAGCGTGATTATAGTGCATGTTATAATAGGTGATATGATAACCCATTGTTTTGTTGATGTCTTTGGTTATACCTTAGCTATGATAATCAGCAAGTATATATGTACTGTCAATTAGGACCAAAGTCCCGTCAATATTATGCAGTCATCTCATCAAAATGCTTTCACTTTAAAGTGTGACGGCAGAGTCACCTACCATACCCTAATATAAGCTTTGATGCGCATCCAACGCTGGAAAAATTCGTAATTTCCGGTGTTTGTCTTACCCTCAATTTCATTGTCCGCTTCAAAAACAACAACCTTTCTACTCTCTAGCTAGAGCTATCATAGAAAATGGACTTAAATTACAAAATAAGCTTTATCAAAATATTCCTTAGATTCAAAGTAGTCTGTCGCCAGCAACAGTCGTATTTTATCGAGTAAATGAGATTAAACACGCTAACTTTAAATTTCAATTTTGTCTGCATGTTTCGTACTTTACAAAGTACAGTCGTCGTCGGAGTAAATCTTAAGAACGTTTAGAGACACTGCTATAAGTTCTGTGTCTTTAGTCTGAGTGACAAAGAGACCGCGGTACAGTCACGTACAAACTAAATCAACGGCCACGGTACTTAGCAATGCAAACAATAGCAATCAGTAGCAATAGCATCCATACAAAATTCTATAGAGGCTGTTTTTGTTCTCCCGAACCGTGAAACGGTGGGTGGTGAACACGTTAAATCAATTAAGACAACATTTTGAACAGTAGAATGGACGGTGTATGTAGACCGTTTGAAAATACATATTTTTGTCTGATATGACTTGGGTGGAACAATTTTGGAAATATTTAAGTTTTCTCTTCAAAGACCTCCCAGGGCTTTAAAGAAGTAAACGATGCAAACGCGTGCGCGTACTCCAATGGTTTTTGAAGAGGGAATACCAAATAAAAAGAGGCAAGTTTGGTACATCAATATCCATACTGTATAGATATGGAATTACTTTCCTCTGTTATTTAAGCATTCTATACTCATATTATTAATTCTAAAATGTATAAAATGTTTGTTTCCCTGTCTGTTACGTTTTCATGGCTAAACAGCTGAACAGATCTTGATTAAATTTGGTATAGAAAAGGAGTGGTTAACTATTGGCTCTTTTTATATGGGTACCACAGGTGCGCAGCTGCGGGCAGAAGCTTGTAGGTACTAATTATAAATTATTTCTAGTTTTCTGTTACCTTCAATAACATACAGGATCTTTCAGGATCACAAATTTGGGTAACAAGAACAAGAAAACTGGCGACTGAACTGCAAAATTTAACAAGCTTTAAGCCAGATATAGATACAGCCACTGAGTTGGTATTACAATCCTAGAGGCTTACAAAGTTACAAAGTTATACGCATGGCTACTGTAGAGATTAACATTACCTAACAGAATTACACAACATTATCTATGTTCGATTTGACGCCTTATCTTCGGTTCCTTAGATGTGCATGGACGACACGGCAACCAACAAGCTATTGTTTGCAAATGTCGACTAGAAGCTTGCATCACTTTGCACTTAGAACGAACCACCGACTACGATAGAGATGGAATATAAATAAAATATCAGAAAGAAAAAGACAGCTACTGTTTATATAGTCACGCTCTAAAAACTGCTTAGTGATACGCTCGATGGCAAATATGGTTATTCTAATTTTATAATATCCCTACGTTTTGTTAGTTCAATACCAGGATCAACCTTTTTCCGTACTCACGGAGAAGCTCAATGCCACAAAAAAGGGCGCGTCAGCAGTAGTCAAAGGGGTGGTTGCCATTAAACAACGGTATACTGCATATGAAAATCCGATGAACGAAGGAGGTGTTAATCTATGTTTTGCAAATAATATGGAGTAGATAATCATTATCAGTTGTAAGACATTAGGGCGATTCTTTCAGACGCCGCTGCTTTAGTGTCAAAGATGTGGTAAGTATTTAGACTAGGAAGTGGTCAGACGGTTTGCTCCTCGACCATAAACTAAATTTAGGCAAGGCCGCCGCGCTTCGTGATATGTCGTAGTTTTTGCTATCGAAACCCGGACTCCGGGAGACGGGACGAGAACGTGTGTTTTATGCTCGTTTGCGTTAAACGGTGCCTGTTATGTGAAACAGTTGTTTCAATATTATATTTATATTTATATTTTTCCCGTCTGGTTATATAAATGGATGGAAATGGAAACCATAGGTTTTGTATATGCATGATAATATTTTTTTGCTCGAGCGAATTTCATTTCAAAATTTTAGCCGTAAGGCATTATGTACGCTCAAGTTTTAAGCGTGTGCAGGAAACCTTAGAAAGTCGCGGCCATTTAGCTAGTTCTAAAAGCATGTTGGAAAACGGTCCGGTAATGGAAGCTTTATAGCTACGAGTATTAACTCTGACTATAGAATTGGTTACGAGCCAACCAAAAATTTACTGATTAAATTTTAGATATTCACATGTGCAGTGAATCTTACAACAAGTACGTACTATTATATCTTCCCTGGTAAAAGGCAGGAATTGTTCAAAGAAATCAGTGTTGACAATCTTCCGTCGGATCGGATCTTATCCGCCGGATCCGGATCGGATCCTGTCGCGAGCCGGACGTCTCGGGACATCTGCCGGGATTACCGGCCCGTAGACTTTTCTCGTCCCTGTTTTCCCTTGTTTATTGAGACGCACAAGGAAGAAACACTTGAACAAAGTTGAGTTTAAAGCAGCGCGTCGTTTAACTTACTATTTGTTTCCGAATGCATATTTGCTGTGCGGCCTATCGGTTTACATTAAATTGTAGGGGTTCATATTTGTGGTTGTATTCAAAATTCTGTTATGAATTAATGATCATTCGAGACTTATAGTAAGCTAAATCTGAAAGAAGTTCCAGTCTGCATTTGAAAATTAATTCGTCCAGAAGTTTAAATAATAAAAAGATATAATCTATAAAATTTGTAGAGCGTCCTGTGGACATTTTGCAACATTTTACTTTAAGTTTTTTTTTATTAATTTTGGTGGACAATTCAATTCATCAAATTACGATTACTAAGAATCTTCCCCAAGATTAGCTATGTTTTGCGTTTGTACATTGATTGATGGCTCAGATTTTAAGAATAGATTTAAAACAGATTTACTTCTTTACCTTCTGGTTGCTCACCATAAGGTGGGCCGTATGCTTGTTGTAGGCTCGATTGTATAAAAATAAGGATGAATACATTAACTAGGTATCTATTATTTATTAAATACTATATGGTACTTATATCTCATCGCTGCTGAGCAATCACTAAGACGTAAGTCTGCATAATAATTAATCTTATTTAAAACCAAGCAAAGTAATTTTTGTTATCAGAAAATTACAGCAGATTTGAATAATTTCAAACAATTTAACTATCAAATAGTAAACGCCAAGTAATCAAGTAATTTCTTAGGTTTTAGTTAGACGTTTTAGAGGTAACAATGGCAAAGCAAGCATTAGGCTTTTACTAGTAATCCACCACTAAGCAGGATTACTTAGCTTAAGCGTTTGCTCGTATTAAGCGCCCTCCAATGACATCGTATACTCCTATATTTAGGTCGATACTAGACGAGATTTATGTAATGCCTCTTAAATCGGTGTCTCCAATATCTACCAGTGGTGAGATGAAAATCTAATAGTTTACCTAGGAATTTTTATTAAATATTAAATGACATCGTATACTCCTATATTTAGGCCGATATATATATATATATATAAATATTATATATACTAATTATGCTAAAAACGCACCAATATACCGAATTTGCTCTAAATATAACAAAACATTCTCGAGTGTATATAACATTCTGAACAGTACTATAAATATCTTCAAAAAATCTATAGTAGGCATCTTGTTATCAAAATAACATGCAAACACCCTAAAACCCCTAAACGCGCAGATACACCACACACACTCATATACCACACACACCCTACACACTCACACACACATTACATACATACACACACACACACACACATACACCGTTATCACATTGTATGTATAACACCAACTCTTATAATTATTTCATACAAACAATATTGTTCTATACATATATAGTTAAAATTATGTATGCCCCTTTCGTGTTAAATACTTAATAAGTGTTTTAGGACAACTTTTTAGGAGTAATGTATATTTTGTACTATCAAGAGAGACCTATAATTGGCTGTTTCTAGCATATTAATTAAGTTTACCCATTGTATTTTTTTGTAGCTGTTGGTCTTTTCAATAAAATAATATATATATAAAATATATTTATGCAATAGAGAATGAAAACTTGAAACGAGCCCGCCTCGGTGCCAGCCATTATGCACCTGCAACCAGACCATCACCGCATGTACGTCGTTTTCCTGCGGGTCCTGTCGGCAAGGTGAGTGTGGGTACCTGGGCAGGCCTGCGCTATCAAACAGAATCCCAGGCAGAGTGACGTCAGTGGAGAGGAAATTTCACCCACCTCAGCTTGCTGGAGTGGATCCATGAACGAAAGTTTTCAACTACAATTAACTGCTCTTTAACTTTACTGACGCCACCTAATTCATCTTCAACAGATGAACGAAGGCCAATGATGATGATGATATTTAGGTCGATACTAGATGAGATTTATGTAGTGCCGCTTACATCGTTGTCTCCAATATCTAACAGTGGTTAGGTGAAAATCAATTAGTTTAGCTAGAAATTTAAAAATAATATACTCACCGAGCCGTAGTCTTGTAAGAAGAATATTATTTTTTTCTTTTATGATTATGGTTTTATTGTTTCTTAATTAAATACCTGAAATGTTTTCAAAAGTGTGACAAGAATGCAGAAGTTATAAGGAAATTAATCAAATTAGGTAAGGATTTACTAAACTATAAGTTACGGCCTGATTTGTAAACCTTATTTTTTCTTTTTCGGAAGCTTTTTTCTGTACGTGGTCAAATGCGCTTGAACAGTTTATTATAAATTTGGATCAGATCATGTTGTTTTTTTTCACTGTTTTTGAAATAATGTTTTAAAAATATATCGTACCAATCCTATTTCAGGTTAGGTTTCATAACATTTTGGATCAGATCGTGTTGGTTTGAGAAACAAAATGTTAGATTTTTCATTGTTTTTATAAGTTTGTTTTTAAATCGTACTGTACCCAAAAAACCGTATTCAGCAGGCCGGCCGTTTTATTCCTAAAAAAAATTAAACTACCACTCTCGAATTTCCAATTGCAAAACAACAATCCTAAACAATGAAGAATAATATTTGCCCCGAAAAAGCAATCAAAGCAAAATAACTTTCAGCGCAAAAAATCCATGAAAATAAGTTTGTCAGTTTATTTGAATAGCATTATTGTATTTTCAATAAAAGGTTCTGCCGGTTTCATATTAATTGTAGCACATGTGTTTGGAAAACTTATTACCCTCATATACTTACTTGCTGAACTTGAATATAAAGTAGAATTTCAGACTGGAAATAACCTTGTCAAAAATGATCACATAATGTGTCATCGTCCGAAAAAAATTGCAATCGCATACATAATTATAGATCTGATTTACGACCTCTGTGGCGCAGAGGTCTAAGGTCCGGCTGAGACGCAGAAGGTTGCGGGTTCGATTCCCGCCGAGGGACAAATGTTTGTATGATCTGCAAGTATTTGTCTCAGGTCTGGGTGTTTCTACGTATAATATGTATTTACAAAAAACAAACATATTTAAGTAGTATATCAGTCATGTGGTACCCATATCACAAGCTCTGCTTACTTTGGGACCAGATGATGCTATGTGAAAAAGTCCGGTATTATTATTATTATTTGCATAATACAAATCATACCTATACCTATCACAAAAGTAAAACTATAAGGTATTATAAAAATACAAAGATTTATATCAAAAGTAGGGTTCACTTTCGATCAGATCCAATGGCCGTCCCTCATTAAACGGAATTTATTAACGAGACGAGGACGAGCCGACGACGCAACGGCACGACACGACACGACGCGACGCCAGCCGCGCCGCATACGATATTTACGAGGCGCAGATTGGCAAGATACCAGCGACCACGATGGAACCTTATGCCGCAGTAGTGGACCGTAGAACCAGAGAGTAGGCTCGGTATTTTAGTACAAATTTATATAAAAAGTGAAAATAAAGACAGTACTTTTCACTCATGCAATTTACAATGTATACTAATGCATTTTACAATGTATACTTACCAATAATTATTTAATTCTACTACTGACTAACTAACTTAGCCAGGCAGGACTTGTATTTTTTGTTTTTGTCCCTTTGGCAAAATTACGCCTTGATTTGTATTGTACCAATATTTTTGTGTTTATTCAGGAATCTCTACGTATATCTATTATGCATTTCTTGATATAATCAATTACTGTAAATAGTGTCAATTTGCAACAGGTGTTTTGATAGGTATCTAGTATAGGCATTGTTTGAAGTATTTATTTGATTGCACTTTGA
Organism: Lampropteryx suffumata; assembly: GCA_948098915.1. Taxonomy (NCBI): domain Eukaryota; kingdom Metazoa; phylum Arthropoda; class Insecta; order Lepidoptera; family Geometridae; genus Lampropteryx; species Lampropteryx suffumata. Next base: position 11,835,160 of record OX402557.1, on the reverse strand, counting down.
ACCAGTTTCGGCAAGATGTGTTTATATCGACTGTTTGAATATGGTAAGTCAATCATACTCTATGTTTCTATTCCTATGACAGCATTTGTTACAAAAAAACAACAACCTTTTGTAACACCAATACTTCGATAAAAACATGAAACATGAAAAAAATGAAAGCTTTTTCTTCTTTTCTTATAAGTACTGACATTTTGTCAACGTCAAGTGGTATTGTTTATTGTCACAAAGTCGCAAGTCGATTTGTCTATTCTTAAAGTTATCGTGGTATGTCTTGAATTTCCTTGGATTCATCATCGTAGAAATCACAAAAAAAAACGAGTGCGTCTCAAGCCGCCCGACAGAAGTGATAACTTAAACTAATCTAACTAGCGCTGTGGGTTAGAGTGAGAGAGGAGTAACCTGCCTACCGCTGCCGTATGCGTGAGAGAAAGGGAAGCCAGACTGACTGGTGCCGTGACGCGTTACGCAACGAAGCGGTTTACACTCCCATAAGAAGTTATCACTTTAAAAATCATAATACACTTAAAATTGAATTGTCTACACTTATGCAAGTCACAAGAATTCTCACAAGACAAAAGTTATGTTACATCGTGAACTCAAACGAAGGATCAAATGAAAACTGTTAGTATATACTGTAGTTCCTCTACTGGTTTATTTGATACTGTGGCACGATGGTGCCGTATGGTCTCTGAATCTCAGATAATTAAGATCCTTTAACAGCAGATGGCAATGGCAAGAACCTCGCTAATGACCCCTCCTTAGTAATAAGAGCAGGGACCGTGATATAAACATAGACTATCTTAGCTCAAATAAAAAAAAATGCGGACCAGTCTTTGGGAACTGCCGATAGAAGTGAAAACTAAGTAACTTGTGAATTGTATCTAGAAAAAGTAAATAAGTCATTTATGGGGAACACGGTGCGCTTCTATAATAAGCTTCCTGAAAATGCTACTAAACAACCTATTAAGAAATTTAAGGCATACATAAAAGGTAGTCTTTTGAAGAAAGCCTATTATAATATAAATGACTATAATTATTAATGATAAGAATGCATGGCCTCATGTCGCTCTGCCCTCAGACAGTTAACCGACACACTTGAAATGTATAAACTCTCTTGTATAAGTATTTCGTAGTTAAGGTAGTTATAAGATGGAACATGTAAAAAGCGCTGGGACCAAGACGAGTTTCTTGCCAGTTCTTCTCGGGTTCTTAAAAGTGATCCTTGTGATTGTATGGAATAAAGTATCTTTTGACTTTGACTTTATCGTCAAGCTATTAGATTACTATTTTTGAATTATTTTTGGTTTCTAAATAGTGTTACAAATCAAAAAAAAACAAATATGCGCTATCGTACACAATTATTGCAATTTTTGACTTAAAATGTTAACACTTCAGAAGAATCAACTTTCATCCATAGCTCATGGGCAGCGTGTGGTGACGATGACGCGAGTTTCACGCTTTTTGTTCACCCAAAAAATACACATATATACAGTAGTTAAACATATAGCTCATGGAAAGCGTTCGGTGACGATGACGCGAGTTCCATTGATTCCATTCCTTTGAGTTCCGAGATTTTTGTTCACCCAAAAAGTGTTCAACGCGCCCAAAGAAATTTTAACTTCAAAAATAATATTAATAGATGAATATGTTTTGATTACAACCACTACTCCGTAAGCGACAGTATTTCTCGTGACGGAGTTAATAGACTGTCCCGAGGCATCTACCATGGCCTAACCATTTGTAAATATTTCACCCACATTTATATATGTTATACATTATATTGACGACCTCTGTAGCGCAGTAGGCCAAGGCGCTTGAGACGCAGAAGGTTGCGGGTTCGATTCAACAGGACAAATGTTTGTATGATCAGCAAGTATTTTGGCTCTGGGTGGGTATGCTCGGCTCTGGGTGTTCCTAATGGATAATAGGTACGTATTTAAAAAAAATAGGTATATAAGTAGTATAATTATCAGTCATATGGTACCCATAACACAAGGTATACTTACTTTGGAGCCGGATGATGCTGTGTGAAATGTCTGGCATATGTCTGAATCCAGGTAAGTACTGATAGTTTAGATACCTAATTATAATGAACATACCCAAAAACTTGATGTTTGAAATAGCCATGGATATTAGGCATACTTTAGTTTAGAAATAGGTATAATTTCAATCCATACATTGAGTGTTACTGGAACATGTTTTAACAAGATGGATTAGTATTACGTATGTTCGGTTTCTATCTCAGACCAAATTAATATAAGAACGGAGTACCGCGAACAACTAAAAAGAAGCCTCAAAACCATACTCCTTCTGTAAATACACGCATACATACGTACTAATAAGTATTCCATAGTACATGTCGTCGCCTAGTAAACATCATACACAGAGGAGCACGTTTTTAAGGCTTCACTTTTGTTGACCGCAGCGCTCTGTCTTTATATTCATTTTCTGATTTCTAAAATTTCCATTCCTATAACAGCAAGTCTGACAATCAACACCAACCTTCGGTAATACCAATACAACAATAGTAACTGAAGGCTATTAGTATCAATGTTTTGATAGTATCAGAATTCCATAATCGCCAGGCTGTTCTTTGCTTACGAAATAACATGGTCACACTACTTATAAGGACGTCAAGGAGTAGTTATAAGAATGTCTCGTTTGCTATCTACGTCTGCTAACTAGAACTAATTTCAGTTGTATTATTATTAAGTTGTATGTTTTTATAAATTTAAATATCCGACTACTTATACATTCGAAAATGGAGTCTATTCTCATTAGGCCCAGATTTTCGCATTTATAAAACACTCTATGCAGCAATTTCTCTATTCATTACTATCGGATTACCTGAGGAGCGATAGGCCGGGCACGGAGACGGGTGCACGAACCCGATACAGAGATAGTACTATTTATTCTGTGATGCCCCAAACATGTTTCACTTCAAACCTAATTTTAATATAAAATTAGTTTATTGTAACTAGCTTAAGAGTCATTATGAAATGTAGGATTCCATTCACTGATTTTAATAATATAGTTAAAATATGTCATCATACATAAGTACAAGTTACCTTTAAAAAAAACTTATATATACATTTTTGATAAGACATCGTGAAATAACCCTGTAACAAAATGTTCGGTTATCAAATTGTTCCATTTTTAAAACTTCCTTTTATTAAAATGTCTATTTTCAAAACACTTGTATAGTCAGAGTAAGACTTCTTCGATAGTACTACTATTTACTCTGTGATGCGAGTCCCGCCATTTAAATCTTGCGAGATTATCCTTGCGCTGGCAGAGCATTGTTACCTGTCTTCTGAGGGTGGACGGTGTTAAGTAACTGCTGTCGTAAATTTGCGAGTAGTGCTCGTTACTGGTCTGTTGTTTTAGGAGGTCTCTGCCAAAACATTTTTTTAACTGAAAACAAATTGTCTAATACAACTCTAGGAGAAGAGAATCTAAGTACCTACGTTGAACGGAAAAGACGGAACTAACACAGAAGCCCATTATTCTTTTTATAGTTTTAAGCCACTTTCATCAGCTAGTTCTTTAACCTGTTACATCGTCTGCATTATGCAATGTTTCGCTAAATTGCTACAAGCCTGCTTCAATTCTGTTCTACACCGCCGATCATAAAAGGACCTCACAACTGGTTTAGTTCAATTATAAACGTATTCAATTACCAACTCGTAAACGAATCTTTTGTGTAGCGAACAACGATTTCTTAAAATTAAAAATCGTCAGATATATTATTCTTTTATATTCCACGGAAATAGCATAAGTGGGGCTTGCAAACTTTTCGGACGCTCGTTTTTACGATACCGTTAATAAACAATTCACTTTACAATGCTTGATTTAAAGCTCTTATTACTACGCAATAATTTCAGTTGGAAAATTACAGTCATTTAATCCGAGTCATATAAATTTTCAAGTTATGACCGGTTTAAACAATGGGGTGTAAAATATCGTAATACAAAATTACCAACGTTCTGTTTATACAGAAACGCTTTTTCAATTACGTATCCTACCAATAAAACTTTCAAATCCATCACAAAATTTGTGACGTATGAAGAAACAACTTTTAAATATTTATTTTAGCAATCCGTATTTCCAATTGTTGTTATTTTACCACACAGAAATGCTCTCGTTACGTGCAGTTTTAATTTGAAACCAAGTATCTGTACAAGTTCTGTACCCGGATCACGTAACAGAAGTTTGGAATTCAAAAACGTGAAATCCGCATCGAATGTAAAATCCAAGGGGGTGTGAGTCCCTAGGGACGGCGCAAAGCTTATCCGATACTCTATCCGATGTTCAAGTTATCGAATAACCGATACAATCGTGACCGTAAACGCGAGGATATCGTATAAACTGAATATGCGATGGCCACTTGACGTGAACCGAGATATTGTGTGCTTGACACTGAAGTAGGGTAAAGTTCTACATTGTATCACGTTAAAATGGCTTTCAACAGCCGAAGTGCTTTTTATTTCAAGAGTTGGTAGATTTTGGTATCCATCGATTATTAGGCAATACGAGCAAGCTTTGGAATATTGTGCCAAGGACCATTCTTGCTAAATAAGAGTATTTACCAAATCATGCTAAAGGCACGACGTAATAAAATGGTTATTAAAATATTCATACAATGGCCTCAATTCTGTTGGCACCAACCTGGATACTAATACCTGGAACTAATTTTAGCTAAAATTAGGTTTTGAACTATCAAATTAAACTTTGCTATTCTGCTGCTACTAAATTATCATAATTTAATTTTATCTAACTTAATTAAACGTTCCTGATTTAGTTAGATGGTACCAACCGAATAGGTTTTACAAATGCTATGAATAACTAAATATATATTAGACAATTCCTAATTTTAGAAATGAACTAACCGAATTGCCACCATTGTTTCCCGTCAGATAGCAATAACTGAATCATAGTCGAGTAGTCCCATCACTATAGGTACCTTCATGGTCCCCGCAACTGTCGCAAGGAGGAGGTTGCACACGACGTTTCCCTGTCACCTATCCGGTGATTTGCGGAAAATTGACACTGACGCAAGAGAAGCGTAGACGCTGATATTTACCTAAACACCACTTATTCTGGAAAAAAATCTAACTTTTATTTGGAGACCTTTGGTTCATTTGGCAATTCATTTTTTAAATAATGTTTTCTATTGTATTTCATTTGCTATTAACTTTTTGATTTAGTACTTTTTGAAAGTTGTTGCAATACATTTAATAAAGTCAGACAATGTCTTATATATTTTTATAGTGTACATAAACAGAAAATTACGTGAAACGTGAGCTTCCAACATTACTATGCATTTTGACAATACTATAACAGAAATAAACTGGCGCCAGTAAGCTTTTGCTATATGATAAGCTAGCAGACAAACCACTTGACAGTTGCCGATAACCTAAGTACTTATCAGCTTAGCGGCTACATCTGCAACGGACAAAGAAATTCCATACTCATAAAAACACAAGCACTTTATGAGACTAAGCATAATCCAATCCTTAGGATGAGTTCGAAATTAGAATATATTATCATCAAGTTACGGTTTCTCACTGACAACAGAAAAGAGCGGACTCTTCATGATCACAGAACACAGGGTACTGCAACTTAATATAAGTGATTTGAACCGTGTTCTATACATCAGACTTACAATCTAAATAAAAATATTTTTATTCATTAATGTCTTGATTCTCCGTGTTTCCATTACGCAAATGTCGAATCCAGAAAAAATAACATAAATGTAAGGGAGTTAAGGGAAGGGAAGAGTTAAGGGAAGGGAAAGGAATTAAGGGAATTTGCTTGGTAGGTACGTGATATAATATCGACTATTTGCCACATTGCAATTCTACCATAGTAGGTACCAGAATATCTAACCCTCTTCCATTTTTATGGGGTACGGAAATCCATCAGATCTGAAACCAATCGATCCCGCATATTAGGGTTCCGCAAGAAAACAAGCCCGGCAGCCTCCAAAGGTTCTTTTGTTCTATTGTGCCCCATTGTTCTATCGCGGATAAATTATTTTCTACGATCTTAAGGACTTTTTCACCAGTTGATAAAAATAAGATATCGCAGCGTTTTTGATAGGCAATAACTATTTTTTACTTGACACTATGAGCGGATTAATCTTTATAGTTTGTATCGATGTGTATTTTTTAAAACAAGTCAAGGGTCCACGTGGGACAAAGTACCGGTACAAAAAATACATAAATAAATAACCGTTATAAACATGGTTAGCAGATTGTGTTTGATAATCTCAAATGAATGGTAAACTTTCAAATATAAAACTAATGACACTAGAACAACGGTAGTTCCACAGGTAAGGCTACATACTCCTGAATATCCTGGTTCCTGGACCCTGGGCTTCTAGGTTGGTTATAGGTTGTAAACTAGTATTTAGTACTTCTAACGGGAAGGCCCCTTTCATTCGTCGGTGGAACAGTCCCTTACCGTCGTATCCCGTTCCATTTCTCCCGTATTAGTTCCGGCCGATGCGCAACAATTACAGGCCTTTATGTCTGGATGACGCGAAAATCATCCCGTTATGGAACGTCAATTTTACGCCTCACTCTATTCCCATCATAGAGTTTAATTAGAAACGACGACTTAGGAAAACGTAGATAATTGTTTGGGACTGACACGCTGTGTTAAACAAGAACAGCAAAACTTTGAAAGCTTCGAACTTTTTGTGTGAATCATGCCTAAGTATTTATGGTTGAGTGGTAAATACTATGCAAGAGTTTTAAGTTATGTAACCCTTAAATAAAATAATGCCGGACATTACACACAGCATCATCTGGCTCCAAAGTAAGCGGAGCTTGTGTTATGGGTACCACTAACTTATAATATGCTTTTAAAATGCTTATAGTATTTTTTTTTTCAAATACTTAAAGTACCTACTCATTTTACATAAAAACTATCGGAACTAAAATAAATATTTGCATTCTTCAGCAAGATTAGTCATATGCAATTTAAAATTAAATTCCATGTACAATAATAATATGTCTTTTAAGTATTTTATTACTTAAGTTTAAAAATTCGGCCAATTCATAAAGAAGCATAAAGCGTTTCAAAGGATTCTTTCATTAGGGCGTATCATAAAAACCGCATAAATATGAGTGATTAAGGTAGACATCGTAGCAGGGGGCAGTGTGGGCTGAGAGCATAAGCATAGTACTACGGGACGAGTGCGACACGGAGCGCATTTACAAGAACCATAAAATACCGGACGGTGCCAATGTTCGGTTTGGTATTTCTGTCTTCTGATCCCAAAATCACCAAAATCCCAAAGTCAATGACATAGTCGTAGCACTCAAAATTTGGAAGTTGAAGTGGCAATGGGCAGGCCATATAGCTCGCAGAACTGATAACCGTTGGGAATTAAAGTTCTCGAATGGCGACCAAGGACAGGAAAACGAAGCGTAGGACGACCCCCCCACCCGATGGACTGATGACATTGTAAATATCACGGGAAATCGGTGAATGGAGAGATCTCAAAATATTTCTTTCTAGAAATCTATTGGGGAGGCCTATGTTCAGCAGTGGACTTCTAGGGGCTGATATGATGATGATGATCTCAGAATAATGCGAGAAAATTAAGACATTTTAAATCTTAAAACACTCGTTTGAACTTTGGTTATAGAATTAGAAAAATATAACTGTGCCACGCTAAAAATGAAATGAATAAATAAAGCATGTAGAAACTTATTTTTAAAAAGATATGTTCTGCAACATAGTCAGGTCGTCCCGTTTCGATGAAAACAGACCAGGAGCCGGGAGACATTACATTCCATTTTACGAGGACATGCAAACAAAGTAACACTAACAGACGGACGTACCAGATTAATACGGAGCTAACTCACTTTAATTGCATATTTAACAGTATACGGGTTCATTTAAAAAAAAATTCTTTTGATTACATACTTCTTATTTTATTGCAAGTTCTTAGTATTAACGGTTGTCTTAATCATAAATTTAAAGTGGATGAGACTTTAAAACATAACTTACATTTTTAAACCATTTCTTGTAATAAATTCTTTTATGGGCTTCGTCACTCATCGCGCCCAAAACCATCAAAATTACGAGCAAGATATAATGAACTAAATGAATCCAAGCATAATAAAAAAACCATTCATTTTGTTATGTTTTCCTTCATTTACTTAACAAAATGAATGTGTGTAAGTCATCGTTTTATTAAATTTCAATTAAAAAATGTTATATTCAATACAATCACAAGGAATACTTAAAATCTAATTTATTTTCATTTAGACATAATACACAAAAATCTATGGAAAATTCATACAAATTACTTATTCAGTTGCTCGTCTCCATATGTGTTTGTGTTCCCAAAAAATAAAGACCACAGTGTAATTAGCTCGATAATAGGTGGCAGTGGTAACACGATCAATCGATGCCACTTTGTAGCGATATCTCTTTGTCCCCGATGGTGTCACAGCTCATAAAGATTACCGCTTAGAAACAAATACTAGGTAACCACAGAAAATTATTTAAAATAAATAATCACAGCGACAGTTTCTTCTGTACTTACCGACGTGTAAGCGATCCCGTTAACTAGTCCCAGTACAAGTCAGATGTAGCTAATAACTATGCTCTACTAAACAATTAAAATTATACATGAAATATCTAGGGGGCCTAGTCTTGAAATCGACAAACGGTATATCAGGTTAGGAGTTCTACAAAACCCTACACATCGTTTCGACTCGTTTTGAACGATATAACGACCACTATTACTTTTGAAAATCGATATCGTAATTCTTTACAAAAGACGAAACGACAATTTGAATTTGACAAAGAAACAACTGTCAATTCGAAATGTCAATTTTAACGACATTATCGTTACGAAACTTATATCGAATTCGGTATTGCAAAGTAGCTGCCCAAATCATTAGAAAAAGTGTTCTAGCTGCCTACCAAAGCCCGTGCATTAGTATCAAGTTGATTGATAGAATCGACCTGCGGACCACTTACACCGTCTATGAGTAAATTAAGACGTACCCCTACTAATGGAATATGTGATCCATCAAACGACCCGAAATTAAGATGGTGCCATAACGTCGAATGGCCCACATCTTTATCTAAATTACGGGTGTTTTTATGGAAAACAATTAAGGGCAGTAACCCTTTAAAGTTGGAGTTATACCGGCAGGCGCAACTGTTGATCACGACTTTTAGTCGCACACACATTTACAATTTATATAACTAAGGCCGCAAACAAGCTTTCATTACTAAATTGTCGATAAAAATACAATGTATAGCTATAAAAAGGATCGTAAAAAAAAATCGCTTGGACCAGGACGAGTGTCTTAGCAATTCTTCTCGGACTTGGGTTATGAAAAATTGGCACCTAAATTCATTAGTATGTAAGACGTTTCGAAGTGATCCTTTTAATTGGATTGAATAAAAACACGGTATATTTACCATGATACCATGTTTTTCTGCTTCTCGATATTTCGGCACAGTTGCATGCGCCATGATCACGAGATAAACTGAAGTCTTTGCGGGTGGATGTTATTGGCAGACAAAACGGTCTACCCTCTTTCTCAGTCTTTTACTGCGAACATTACCCGTACTACCGGTTTCACTGTCCCTGAAAACTCGATCACGATTACGACACAAAACACTCACGGTATCGTTTTGAGTGAAAATTATGTGCAAAACCATGATAAAAGTTTTAATTTATGGTTTACCACTAACCATCAGGGTATGTGGTTGATGTGACCAATAAGCGCTTACAATACTAGAGGTATCAATCATTGTTTATTTCAAATCTTAGACATATAAGTCGTCATATATTTATCCTAGACATATTATATTTATTGAGTCGATTTGTTAAGTGATTTTAGAAGCTCCAGTTGCCCTTCAAGGACAATGTATGGGACATTATAACACTTATAGACTACTCCTTGAAGACATATATCTGGCACTATGGTGATACTAAGACGGACTCCTGCTGAAGAGTTCAACGTAGACAAAACTTATGTTAAATAACTTAGCAAATAACAGTTCTAAATTAAACAGATGGACAAATATTTAGTACAATTCCGCTAAGCGGAATTGTACTAAATATTTGTCCATCTGTTTAATGTTTTGTAATGGATTTCCGCAAAGTCACGACACAACACAACATATAAGTGTACGTCAGTATGCACATTTCCCGTCAGTTACATTTATTACAATACGTGAATACACATGGCACCAACTTCCTAGGATATCCGTAATGTATTTGCATATAAGCAACAAACTTGCAGATAGACAGCACTAAGTTTCCAAAGTCTGTGAACTTGTGACACAAAGCTAGGTCTGCCGTTCTGAACATGAATAGACAGTTGTTAAAACAGAGCTGTAACATTCCCAAATAGCTTTCCTGCTACTTGTTTACATACCGTCAGTTTAACAGGTTTGCGACCAAAAGTCGCGTCTGCTAATAATGTTATAACTTCACGGTTGACAGCAGGTATAAAACGATCGTTCAGCAATGACAACGAGGGGAAGTTAGTGTGGTGAACGTCATAGAATTCGTTGAGATAATTAAGCGATCCTAGGGCGTGCTTCGACAATGATCGTTGAGTTGGAGTGCCCCACTGAAAGCGGCTTCAGCAAAGAAGGATCAAGTTTAAGATTCAAGTCATAAGAAGTAGCGAAATCGTGTAGAAGTTTTTCTGGGCTATTTTTGACCATCTTGCGATATATAAGAAGATACTAAATGCAGATAGAATATGCTCTATAAAAATTAAGTAAGTATTCAAATGATAGTGGCAATAGCAATGTTCTTCTTCTTATCGTGTCACCAGTTATTTAGAACCATTATGGTGAATGGATTAAAGTGCGCCTCAGAGACTCCTTTCGTGCATTTGACACATGTTTTTAAACTTTTTAGCTTCTACGAGATGCCGGTTTCCTCACGATGTTTTCTTTCACCATTTGGAAGTACAATAGAAAAATGTGAAAAATTGGCAAAAAAAATTAGAGCGATTTTTTTTAACCATAAGCATAACATTTTTGAAAGTGCTTAGTGACTACAAGAAAGTGTCTTAATGTTTTTTTATAAAGGCGGTTCTATTTTACAATTAAAACATTTTAAACTTTTAAGTTTTCATAGTAAATAGAATTGCCTAGAATAGTTATATGTAGAGTCTATTCATCTATATTTTAATAACATTTGAAAGAGGTTAAGTAAATAATGTTTTAATGTACATATAATACGAGTACCTTATACTTCATCAGGTATGAGGACATTGAAGGCCTAACAAATATGGTCAGTAGAATTATGAAGCTAATATAAATAATTAGTGGACATTTCACACATCACATCTAAAGTACATACATATATAAAACATCTTTGATGGTATCTTTGAAGTGCGCCACCACAGTATCGATCCGCATACTAACGCGCCGACACAGAAGAGTTATAAGAGCGTTTTAAACGCTATTATAACTAACGCTGAGTGACGATCGATTTTGCTGTCAATTTGCTTACCTACTTGTTTGTACATAGGTACTTATATGTTATCTGAATGTGATATTCAATAAACTTTTAGTTCTTTCATTCTTATTTTCTACTATTTCGCCGACTGGTAGGCAGAGACTACGGATTTTAGTTTGCTGAGTTACAGTTTGAGAATTTATTCTCATCACATTCCTCAAACTTGCGCGTCGGTTTTAGGTACTCTTGACCTGATATTTCTCTAACACATCCCCAATTTGGTTTTAGTAAGTAGTAAATATAAAATGTATAATATAGCCGCGGTATGTTTCTCCGTATGAAAGCCAAGCCTTAGTAATGGAACAAAATTAACAGTTTTACTCATAATTCGAGTGTTTGTTCCTAACTTGCACCAAACCACATCTGTTGCTCCAGCCAGGTGAGAACGGCTCCCATTTGTAAGGAAAAACAAATTGCCACCCTCATTACGTCATTCGGAAAAGTTCGTCGCGATTTCACAGTCCATTCAATTTTGATGGCGTTATTAGAACTTCGCTTTGTAGAGTGAGTCACGTTTCGGGTGCCAGCTATGTGACATTTGAAATTGGCACGGTTTAGGTTGTACAAAACCTAAACCGTTCCAATTTCAACTTAAGGATATTTTTAGATAAATAAATTAGGGGATGCCATGACACTCATTCTTAGGAAATAATTTAGCATGATATAATTACATTTTCAGAGATCGCTTTTAGCGATAAGGCCGCCCATTGTACAACTGTACTGCTAATCATTATTTTTTTTGTATTTTCTCTTGTGTACAATAAAGTGTTTATCTATCTACATTTTCTATTTTGTTGGTTAATAGAGGCATGATGAGATGGACATATATAAATAAAGTTGGACATTTCACACAGCGTCATCTAGCCCCAAAGAAAGCAGAGCTTGTGTTATGGGATTCACATGACTGTATATCCTTTTTTTTCTTTTGTAAATACATACGTGTAATATATATATATACACCCAGAACCAAAACAAATACTTGCAGATCATATACAAATTTTCTAAATGGACATATTGAGCGCATTTATATTATTTTAGATGTTATTACATCTATTTAAAAAGGAAAATAATAATGAAGTTTGTTTAAGCACAGTATTGCCAGTATTGCCGTCGTCGCCGTCTTGTCGCACTGACAGGAAGTCGGACCGTAGTCATTTCACACTCGGTCGGATTTCAATTTGCCACGGCCGCGTCTGTTTATCGACGGACTAGATGTTTACTGTCTCGTGTGAACCTACCCTTTATTTTATTTTGAGACCGGGTTTATACTGAAGTTTTTTTTTTAGAACTGATTATAATTTGCTCAAAGAAATTGCTGATATATTTATGATTTACAAAAAATGATTTTCATTACGGTGCTGTAAAATCATATGTGCGAATGATTTATTTATGTAGTCAAATAAATTATTTATGTAAACACTAAAGCCCTCGTTAAGGCGCAATCATAACGAGTGAGGCTTTTGGGCAAATTGCAGTCGTAAAAATGCATTCCGACAAGCGGCGCGTAAATAAAAGTAATAAGCAGGGATCGCCTCGAGAAGGCGTGCAGCGAACCGAAACAATATTTGACAAGCAGTAAATATTAAATTGGACGCAAGCATCGCAAAAAACCAACGAAACAAACCAACAATCATAACATAGCACACCGAAACGGCTAATCATCGTAACTCAGTTAAATATTACGAGCTGTATGTGTTATCTCAAATTATTAACAATAGAAAAAAAATTATAGCATTGTGTCATACACACGACAAAAAATAATCTTAGATGCATATAGATACTGGCCGTCAGTCTGTAGTACTGACAGTTACAATTAAATTCACCGTAACTGGCACTGTTTAATTCGTTTTAAAACAAAGCTAATCAATAAACATTTGAAACGTCAAGCACGAAAACGTGGCCGTTCAAATATTGTTTCTCGAGCAACGCACCGGGGAATTATCATGATGATAAATAAGATACACGGCCGCCGGGACAGGGGAGCCAATCACCATACATCACGGGGTAACAACCAAATAAAACACGGTAAAACAAAAACGTATGCCTGTTTTTATGTCATGAACAAGTGCCAAAGGGAAACAAATCGTAGCAAGGGAGCGATGGTATCACGCTAGGCGCCTTCAAAGACGTGAAACTAATTAAGATCGGACGCTTTTCTAACGCGATAACTCGCGGCTGACGGACGGCCGGACGTGTTTGTGTATTGGCAATCAAAACAATTAACTTTTTGCTTCGATCACCTCTATCTAAACAACGGATGTAAGTTATGATTTAAACGATCCTTGACCTTCTCATGGGATTACCGAGCCAACGGACGATTCTACGGCGGTGCGATCGTGTCAGTGTAGATAAATCAATGTAATAACGGGAAAAACTTCATTAAAGCTGGAGTTACACGAATTTCATAAAACAACAGCGCGGGGAAATTACAAAAGTTTCTAACAAAATAATAAAAAATATAAAAATAAAAGCGCTAACTAAACGCCGCGTCGCGATCGAAGCGTGAAACAAATAAAATGGAAGCGCCTTGCGCAACGAAAAAAAAGGTATAAAATTGTGGCGTTAATTTTCCAGCGAGATTTCCCAGCAGTCTCCGGGAGCGGTGGAAGGCGGCGCGTGCACTGGACACGTGAATTAAAAACGTTAACAATGCCATCGCGACGGGTTCCTTAATGAACCCGACCCGGCGCGACCCCCGAGGCAGTCGGCAAGGGCGCCGGCCGCGGCTCTGCGACACCTATACAAAACGCTCGAATTACACACGCCCTCTGATCAGAGGATTTATACAAAATCGCAGAAAATGTTTAAATTTTTAATCAGCAGCACGTTCCGTCTATCTTAAACATCCGCAATTAAAAAAGATGATGAGGGCGAATATTCGCTAGGAAAGTACGGAGTGCGAGCTTAAAAATCTTTGTGAAAAATGTTTCAAAAATATTTTTAGTTTGTAGACCAGAATTTAAATTAAATCTGTGAGATAAATATTTTGAAGATTACAGAGTTGCGGATTACCTGCTAACATTCGTTTTAGGAAACCACAACTGCTTAAAGATTAATTAATAAACTAATATTGCTGGACAATGCACACAACACCATCTTAGTCCCAAACTAAGCACAGCTTGTATTATGGTGACTAGATGACTGATAGAATACTTATATATTTTTAAATACATACTTATGATAATTTATAACACCCAGACACAGAACAAACACCTATGTTCTTCACACAAATGTTTATCCTGGGAGGGAATCGAACCCTCAATCTACAGTGTAGAAGGTAGAGCTACTACCAACTGAGCTGACAGACCAGCAAGATGTTTTGTGTTTTGTAATTCTAAACGTTATTAGGAACATAATCATTATTATAGATATGACATAATTTGCTTATATAGCAAATAAAACAAATAATAGATATTTATGAAGGTGGCTTAAGCAAATGAAATTTTGTATGTAAAACATTTTGCAGAATGTTTTCTGATTTCTGAAAACCGCGATTTGAGCGCCGTGAATAAGCGTCAAAACCATTTCACACAGCATCATCTAGAATCAAAATAAAGTAAAGCTTGTGTTATAGGAACCACATGACTGATATACTACTTATACATTTCTTTTTAAATTACGCATTATACAAAGAAAATGGATAAATAGTAGGTATTTAACATAATTTTAACAGATTAAAGATTTTTCGAAAAACGATTATGTCCTACAAAGAGTGCAGGCGATATATAGCTTGATGGTAATATAGCCGGCACCACGTGAGAACTGTCACCGGGATCGGCAATTTGTCCCTTGAATATTCAGCATTATCGTCGGATAATTACCTTAGTAAATAACGAGCATAGCCCCCATACCTTAAAAGAGTAAAATTTCTGTAGAAGGAGAAAAAGCGTTATTGAAAAAGAGGCGAGCCTGATATATAAATAAAATACGGGTTCAGCTATCGCCGGCTTGTTATCGCATGCCTCGATCTCGGTTATTAAGGCAAAATGGCTGTTATACTACAGGCCGTGGGCATATTTTCCTTTGAACAAGCGCCGGGGTGCCGCCACCTCGTTATAATAATGTGAACTTGGGGAATTGCGACGTCCACAGAGTCGAACCTATCGGAATCTACGGTATTTTTGCGGTGTTCATTGATAAAAATTGAATTACTTAAACTTTGTAATGATATTGGTTGAGAAAGTTCTTAAATTATTTCCGGTGGAATTTTATATCAAGTATGAATTTCTGAATTCGGCAGTACCAAAGGGTTTATTTTATGATTGCATATCATTTATTTCAGTTTATAGATCGATAAAACACAAAGTGAAGTGAAACATACATTTACTTAAGCTTAGGTGCGGATTTTAGACAAAATAGATGAACACTACTACTGCACACCATTCGTTGTTCGCGTCAAGAAAGAATTTCTTTAACATACATAATAATTGCGAGTTGTCTCGAGGCGTCACGATTCTGATGCATAATGACAAAGTACATAGTGACGTGAAAATTGCTCTACGCATCGATATGTAGATGTACTGTCAGGTGCTGAGTCTGCTACAGGAAATGCAACCCTCAGGCTTTAATATGAGAGAGTATATATTATTTTGCTATTGTTCAGTTAACCATATGGTTAAGTATGGAACTATACATCTGTGACTGATAAAACTCCTTCACAACGATATAAGTAATTATTATTATGGGCCAGTGGCGGTTCGACTAGTGTAGTTTTTATTAATAGCTTGTGTCTGTCTGGGAACTTACATATATATTTATTTGTACTTACAAGTGTATACAAATACTTTTAAACGTTATTGAATGTTTTTTTTCTATCTACTAGGTTTAATTTAATCAGGTTTTACGCAGTGCGGGTTAATCTAGCACTAACAGATAAAACTAGATAAGTACCTACAGTTAATATAGAAGCTCGAAGCAAAGTCAAATAAAAAGTTCTACGACGCACTTAGCCCATGTAATCAATGACAAAGTAGCACTTTAAGAAGAGCACTAAAACTACTGCTATTTAAATTATTCCCTCAACAAAACAATCTTAATGTGCAATGACACATCCAATGCTGCTTTATCTCGGAGCCGGTTTGCAGTTCAGAGACAAGTGATGTCCGATCCAGTAACCGTATAATCGAAGACATTCCAATATGCACGGCCAAAACAAAACCTTGAGACATTTATTTAAGGTTTAGAGTCTATTGGAATGTTTTGTCAGCAGATATACTTTGGTATAATAGAATGGTTGAGTGCAGTTGATGCGTCGCTCGCGCATCACTGATAACTTGAATGATTTGCCATTTGATTATCATGCTGCTGTTATAAATGTGTTTTTAATAATATATAACTTACTTTTGATAATGCACATTTACACTATCACGATGACTACATTTTATTGGCGTCTATCGTATTTTTTTTACCTAAATGCTATTTATTTTCTACCAGTAATTTATTACCAATAACAATACTCACAATACGGTCTAAAGCACGCGATAACAAGTGGATACGACACATTGAAAGGAATCCGATTGCGACGCAAATGCTAAAGCGTTCAGACGTAATTGGATTTCGCTTACAATAAGCCCCAGACGACTAATTTCGTAAAAATAAAATTTGCTCACAAAGGCAACGCAAAGGAGCAAATAAAATTTGTATGTGTCAAGGCAGTTAAATCGAGATAACGAGAAGACTCAGAAAGAGCTCAAGATGATGGCACTTTTAAAAGCAATCTGCCGGGTGACTAAAGACGTAAAATGTTTAAATGTATTCTGTAATTGCGCTCGGCGAATATGTATGAAACATTGACTATGAAACGTTGAAACTTTTCATCCCACTCTTAACAGTCTGGGATGAAAAGTTTCAATCCGCCACATTATCCAAATTTCAAAAAAATACAACCTAAATGAATTAACATTCAAGCATACAAGTAAGTAGATCATAAAACTTCGAAACTATCTTTGATAAAGAATAAAATTCAAATAAGATAGTATTTAAAACTTTCGGCACTTTTAAGTTTAAAAATTACGATACTACGGTTATAACTTCTCATTTCGATGGAATAAAAGAAATAGATATTAACGTTAATTCTGTATGGGGAGTGGGGACTTCTCATCAAAATCTTCGACAACATTTTTATCGTAAGCCGCGTATTTATTGAAATGATGACAAATAACATGACGGAGGAGACGAATAAAGTTGCCGACCGTTTCATGTTCATAATTATAAGAGGCTTTACACATGGAAGGTGCTAATATATGCGCCCATTCATATACCTTGTGATCTATGACAAAAACAGGTAAATATTTTATTATGGCTACATTTATGGGCGATAAATTATCTCGCAGGTTTCGGGGCCCGTGGAAAATTACTAAATAACTTTTGGTCCAATGATGTGACGGCATGGAGCTTACACAACTTATGATTGGTGTATCGTATCAATAATCTAGTCGTGATTGATGTTAAGGTATAGTAAAGGTGACGGACTTCGGTAGTAAGTTATCAGAATTAAATGGCTTAACATAATGAGCGAGTAAATGGTTACGAAACGAAAATTACAGGTAGTTTCGTACTTATTGTGATATTTCTAGGCGCACCTATCGGAAGGACTCGTTAGCTACGTCAAAAGTGATAAACCACTGTATTGGCCTATTGGACTATGTCACCTTAAGGTCCAAAGTTGTTATGACAAATTAGCAGATAATAATAATTTCCTTTCGCCTCCCATGAAATAGGTGTGCAATTTTACTGTCAACGTTTAAGGATGCTGATTTTTTTCCTGTAAGTGATCCATTCTGCTAGCACTACCATTGCCTTTATTTACCTCACTGAAACTAACATAAAAGACAGGTCTATAATTTAAGTAAACGACGCATCAGTAGAATTGTAACCAGACCCGTTGAAAGAAGTAAAATTATAGCTTTCATTCTTCAAACACCAATCAACTTTTAAAGTCAATATCTTGAATAAAAAGCTTGCAATTTTCAATGCCAGCAACGATATGACGGCATGCCGTTATAAAAAAAAACAATTGATATAATAATGTTCAAATGAATATCTAATGCTGACAAAGATAAAGTTCAAATTTGTTTTGCAATCAAAGCGTAGGAATTCACATAGCGTACATTGAATCTTTCAGATAGTTTGCAAGTTTTAGCTCTTTAGTTTTGTGTTGCTCCACCAATAGTTATCTACAGAACTTTTCTTTAGCAAGCGTGTTCATACTTATGTGATTGTACCAAGAAGGCTTTGCAATCGAATTCAGGGAAGGCGATAAAGCCAAGCGCGAATTATATCGCCAGCGGCGGCGCGCGGATCTGTTTATAGTGTTGCCGTGAATAACCTATCGCTCTTGATCAGTCTTGTTGGTGGTAACTAGTCAGTAATTGAATATTTTTTAATCCGATCCTAAGGTCATGAGTTCGAATCCAGTCGTGCACCAATAGCAATAGCACAGAAAAAAAGATGTGCGCTATACCAGTACTCTCAAACGGCGAAAGAAACATCGTGAGGAAACCTTTATTTCTTTCACCACACAGGTTCGAAATTACTAGTGACACGCTAAGGATATTTATAACATTTTGAACTACTTATTTTGTATTCAGTTAAAACTTTTTAATAGCTAGCAGAAATAGCTACTTCGTTGTAAAAATGAGATAAATTTATCAATCTCACAAGACTTATCATCTGCACTTTGCGAGTTAAAAACAATAAAAATATATCTTAAACGTTATGCAGGATCTATATAGTTCTTCTTCTTATCATTAAACTAGTTATTGCGAATCCGTGTGGTGAACTGATAGTTCTAACAATAATTGTAACTCTCCGATTTTTTTGTAAGATACTAAGCCGTGCAAAAACCAAGTCCAAAAATCTTATCCACCAAGTCCTGTAGTTTAAAATAAACGCAAGAGTCCCCTCCCTACACTCTCAGTGCGTTTGCGATCGGCAATGTCGATAATTTAATTGGGTACCTGACATTTAATCAATACACTTGACTAAATTAATTGAACGAAGAGATGCACTTTTATGGTGCACCGCCTCTCGATTTGGAAGTACCAGCTATATCAACAATAGGTATGTATAGCATGCCTTTTATGTACTACCAGTCTATCCAATTACCATCCATCTGCTTGACAAAATAATTTGTACGTTCAAAGTTGATGTACTGGTTCAAAACTATTCAAAGGATGTTGATGACTGACTGTGAGACGAGAAAATAATGTTTAATGGGTTCTCATAGAACAGACGAAATGTGTATTCAATCAAAATATGTTTAACGTCACATTTAAATAAATTGGCCAACTGCATGTGACTATGCACAATGGAGGCTTTTAAAGTAAGGATATGAATTACTTGTGGTCAGGTCCTAAGCCAATGCAACACCATCTAGATAGCAAAATAAAATAATTTAGTATGGAGATTTTATAACCTTTTTTAAGGCTGTTATTCACAATGTAGTAAAGCGTTACTAGCCGTGATAATTTCCTATATAATTCCAACGACTTTCAACGACCAAAAGACACTGGTAGTCTTTGAATCCGTCGTAAAAGGTGTTTGAATAACCATGATATCTTTAAAAGACCTATCTAACGATATGCCATACAACGAGGTAGTAAAAAATTACACCCTACTTGAAACATTTTTTAAAAGTTTATATATCATAACTTTATAGATGCCACTAATACGTGTTACCGTTCATGACATAGCGAAGACATAAGGATTTATTGTTGGATTATGGCACTCTAAAAACTCGGGTGTATACGTTGACACTCTGTTATTAAGAGAAAACATCACTATATTGACGCTAGTAACAAAATTAGAGCTCTATGAGAGACCATTTCAATAAATGTCGCATAATTGTGAACATTGTAATCAAAAACACGCGAGAAAACCATAGACGTTATTATCGTAGGTGTAATTGAAAAAGACACACTAATAATGAGAAAAAAGTTACGAAATTACTCTTAACTGTACTTTTTGTCTAATATGTGTGAGTAAAAAATTCAATGTAGATGGTTGAATTTAAGGGGAATGGTACTATTAGTGTCAAAGCAATGTCTATGATGGTTTTGTTCAATTTAACATGTGTCTTTGTAATTTCATCTGCGTGCTAGAAAATGTATATTTACTTTGATTTTATAAACCAATCTTTATAGGTATCGTAAAATTGAGCAGATTTAAGATTGATATAAATAAAATATAGTTAAGCAATTAAAACAGTACAAGTTTTAAACTTTGATAGCACAAGTTTAAATTCAACTTAAGCAAAAACCCGCAAGAGATAATAACACTGGGTTCACTTTCTAAGTACGATCAATCGAAATTGCTACCAAAGTGTGACCGATTAGCGTTTTTGCTTGTTATTTTTCTAGAAAATATTTGCCGCAAAACTCAAACAATAAACCAAATTATTTCCCTGCGGTGTAATTTAGAAAGTTTTTCCGTGCAAATAAACCGTGACTGTTATTTCTTGTTTCATTCGAAACAGTTACACTTTTCATGGATCGCTGGTTTTGGGTGTTTGGAAATTTTCAAATTATCGAAGAAAATAAAAGCTCAATTCAATTATTTATCTATCAGATCTATTGTAATCGTCTTGTTTAACTCCTAGGTAAAATAATAATTAGATATTTCAGATATCTACGTCGTACAGAAACTAAATCTTTTAACTACAAATCCATTTAAAGTTAAATGTGATTACACACATTTTGTATTCATAATAAAAAGATTAATGTCGTACTTATAAAACTAAGCAAATAATGAATAATTACGTAATGTAAACTATTTAAGTAAGGTATATTATACTGATACACCGTTTGAGTTATTATAGCTCAACATGTTTTAGGCCAGTTGAGTAAACATATCATGATCACAACCATTTGTATATTTTGGCAACGCTTCCAAGGCCCGGATAGCTCAGTCGGTAGAGCATTGGACTTTTAATCCAAGGGTCCAGGGTTCAAGTCCCTGTTCGGGCGATATTTTTTCTTCTTTACAAAATTGGTTTCAATAATGATTGGTAAATGCAATGTTAAGAAGCTGTAATTTATAACATTTGTGTGTTGATTTTACATGATTAAATAAGTTGTACTAGTAAGTAAATAGGATGTCTCAAATTTTGTTAAAAAAACAATAATCCTATTAAAAGAATTATTTCAAGATGTTCCATAGTTAATGTGATAAATTTATTTTCACAAAACCATAAACAATGTTTGAATCAAAACAAAGTATGGAATAGCACAAAAAGTGTTACAAAGGCGAAGCATTCGACGTCTTTTCGTAGAATACAACGAAAGAATTCAAATTTAAAAGTGAGTTAGGGCCAAGAAAATTCCAGCAAAATAAAATGGAACAAAGGATGGGAATGAGCGACACCGCGTTTGACCGTGTTAGCGACTAAACACTATAAATTTATTTCATTCTGGAATGGGGCCAAACTTTTTAGTTCATAGGGATAACATTTATTGTTATGAAATCCAAAATACAAGAGAGGACATCTCACAATAATAAGTTCGACTCAAATCAAAGAAAGATTGACAAATCAGATTTGATGCCAGTTAGTTGGGGCGTAAAATGTAAATCAAAGACTACAAACAATTCCGGGGCTATAATAGAAACGAATGCCAAACTTCTGAACTCCATTAAAGCAGCGTCCAAACTTCCCATTCGGAGGCGAGCGGGCGATGTAAACGCAGAAATTTATATTTTATTCATTCCTACGACACGCCGCGTTCGCGATTGGTATCCGATAAAACTAAGCAAAAATAAGCAACAAAAATAAGTGTACCTGTCACTCGGACCTTGTTCTTGTTTCTAAAATTTGTATAATATATTCCGATGCGGCCGTGTCGCGCCGACAATGCATTCGTAGCGAATAATAAGGCTCACGCAAAACTAAATAAAAATGTTGCATGAAGAATCGTGTTAGAATTTTATTTTAAACTTAGAAATTAAAAGGTAGGTAAAAAATAAGTTGCAAAATATGCAAACGAAAATTGAACATTCAATTGGGATGTCTATTTCGAATTTCTAATAAAGCCGAAGTACTATTTTTGAATTTTCAATAAAGCTGAAGTCTCTTTTAATATACACGATCAAAAACGTCTTTTTATTTTTAATAAAACCGAAGTACTATTTTTGAATTTGAAAGAAGGCGTCAATTATATGAATACTTCTGTTCAGTTAATAAAGGTTTATCGTTTCGACTCAGTTCTCGTTAGATAAGAAAAGGAACGGTCAAAATTCCCAAACATTTATTTGTTTGGAGCCCGCTTCAAGATTCTTCGAAAAGGAATCAAAAATACGTGTCAGTCATTCTATTAATGCCTTGGTTTCCTAAAACAACGCTCTTATGCTCTTTGAGAAAATATTTTGACGCTTCGATGGCTGAACTCTTGTCGTTTTTATATTCCAATCGTGGGAAATCTGACAATCTAGCGAAAAATAAACACACCTAAAGCTGTTTTCAGATGACCAAGGAACATGAAAAAAAAACTATCATCCACCCAATCAAAATTTTTATTTCATTTTAACAATCGGGTAAAAAAGTGATAAAAACTAGGAAAGAATTGATATGATTGAAATGAATGGTTAAATTGTCCACCAATAAGTTTCTTATATCATCTATAAATTTGTTTATGGCGAATGAGATCTAAAAAGTGATTTGTTTAGCGCGAACGGTGTCGTAGCGGACGGCGGGCGCTGTCCGTCGTCACAATAGCACAATTAAAATGCCAACAAGTCCGGTTGCCAGCCCAATCCAATTACAGTAGACACCGATTCCGAGGAGTAATTGGATGTGAGGCTATACTGGAGCCTGGATATAGGTACAGGAACTTAAACGTAGTAAAATACCTCCATTATTGCCTAGCATAATATGTTTCAATGAAACACATGCAACTTACTAAGCAACATTCATGAGACAACAAATTTTTGCTTAAATTTAGTAAGAACATATCAAAAAGATGTAAAACTGGAATCGCTCAGGGAGGCACAGAGGCTCTCAGAGCAGATGTTTGCTGTACCTGCTGATCGAAAAGGAAACAATGTTAAACTGTAAAACAAACTGCCTGCAGCGCTTTTAGAGAGCAGTGCACATAACTATGACAAGTTGGTCACAAAGGTATAGACAATTTCGAGCCAAAAGCGAAACAACAAAGACTAAGGAGTAACAAAACTGTTGTCTGCTTTGAGAGGCTCGCTTTAGTATTAATTTATGTTTTCGTTTAACTTGGATGCTGCTTGTTGTTTATCAAAAATGTAGTTTAGTATTAGAAACAGAGCTAAATGTAGGACTTAAAAACAATCGGTTTATACGACGACTGATCTTTACCAATTAAAAGCCAAAACAAAAGAAAGTAATTTGATTATCAGACACAGAGGAAAAAACTTTTCCTAGAACGATTACAAAGTGAACTAATCTCGGAATCTGAACACTGCTTAGGTCCGAAACTTTACGGGAAAAGTGCTAAAACAAAGACTGCACACTCAATGCAACTACGAGTTTAAAATTAATCCGGACGTATAACGAGTGAACAAGGTTTTTGAATTACCGGACAAATAATTCGACCGTCCCAAATACGATTTATTGAACATTTCGCTGGAATATATGACTCTTATCTACGTCCAATTACTTTAAACAATATTTAAACTTACAATGTAAGGATCAGAGGGTATTTGAAACGAGAATAAAAGTTCAGTTCAATGTTACCGCTATCAACTTTTATAATTAAATAGATTTATATTGATTGTAGAATGAAATAAATTAGTAGGTCAAAGGTCAAATTGAAAAACCCGACTCATTTGTATTCTCTCTTCGTAAAAACTGACCAAACTGGCTTCTGTGGATTCAGTAAATGGCACATATAAATCTGACATACCGAATACAGTCTGTCGGATTAAAATGGAATATTGCGAGAAATACGAAACATCACCTGCATTGTAGGCGTTACTTATAATGTATTCGTGGATTGTTGGCAATTCTCGCGGGCAGACAGCAAGTTACATAAATATTGGTTACAGTGGGCACGCTTCCGAATGCAATCCGCGGTAAATAACTCCAGCATCTTTTGAGGGTTAGCGGCGTCGCCGAGCCCCTGGTAAAGTCCGCATACTAAATCTCGTCCAAAAATAAAGAACCGATATGGCAGTCGTATCGAACGGTGCTAAGTTACGATCGGTGCGACACGGCCTGGCTAAGTGGGCTATCGTGTTTTGAAAAATTCAAAAATGAAGGTTGTCGTTTAGGGAAAAAGTACATTGGATTCGACGGGCTTGGAGCCTCGCCATTAATCAGGCTTAAGGGGGTCACGGGGTTTTCCAAGCGATGGCGCCTAGACGTTTGGACGCCCGTCAGATCCTCTCGCTAGGCTGACCGGCAGCCTCTGCCATCGTTTTACTACTCGTATTTAATATAATTGTTTCAAAAATGCTTTGCTTTAAATCTTTTAATATTTATTATTTCAAAATTATCAATGAACTTACGAGATATTATCAATCGAATGAGCTCCGATGTCATCGCGATCACCCATTACTGTGGTTATAACCTAGTTAATTATAGTAGGTTAACATAAACCTAGCCAAAAATCTGAAAACTCCAGAAAGTTTATCGTTTCTGAATACAAAATGTTAATAATTGTCCAATATGATAAGCCACAGGCAATGAACATTTATTCAGGCGGACATATTTATCCGTTACTCTCCAATCGAAGCAGAAGTTCGTTAATCCATCGAGGTTACATACAAAGAAAGCTGCGGTGAGCCTGAAAATTAAGTTGGCTCGCTCTATTGCCTTTGAATGAAACCGCGGCTTTGCTAAAACTGTGTTATGTATACCCACTTCACTGAGGTTAGCTTTGATATGTTATGGAACATCTATTTTACAGGGAATTAGTTTGAAACAAGGGTAATTTATTTTACAAATGAAATTAGGTTTCGGGTGAAGTTGATGAATCTGGTTAATTTATATATTATGTTCGAATATAGACTTTCCGTCAAGTAGGTACGCTTTAAAATATATCAAAGGTAGAGGATCTGGTTTAATTTATATTTAAAATAGCCAATATTTGCCCTTTTCAGAGGGTTCGAATAAAGTTCGATTACTCAAAAACCTGGTGCTAGCCTCTTTGATATCTCACAAGTCACGATCTACAGTAGATCGGTCGCGACGTCGGCTTCTCGCAAGAATAATTCAGAGGTGATTTTTCCTTTCGCTTCCGCGCCACTCAAAGCCAATGAGGCCACGGGCGGTGATAATAATATTCAGGACCTCCTCTCAAATTGCTCGGACGTGTGCTTGATTTCGACGAAAATTGCCGCCTTATAAAACTGGAGCTATAACTGCTGACCTTTTCGTTTAATGATACGTTTATTATGCGACTTGTTTACGCTTTATGCGAAACGTGAAATGATAACGGGATGTGCGAAATAGAGTGTCGTTTACGAGTGAGCCTCAATGTGATTGTATTTTAAAAGAAATTATATTTAAGTATTTATTGCTTGGGTCTAAAAGTTAGTAGGTATTTAATAAGGTTGAGATAACACAGGTTTTGCAGAAAAGAAACAATAACGCTAATATGATCTTGCAGGCGCGATATTTGAAGTGTGCCCGTAAATTCGCGAGCTACGATGACGGCCGCGCCCGGGGCGCATCGTGATCCTACTCCGGTCTCTCCTGGCATTATTTACGATTTTTTATTATACCGTAAAAACGCGCCAATTTTTACAAGACGCGCAAGGTTAGTCGCACATGGATCCACGCGCGTCGATAGCCGCGTCGTGAACGCTGCGTTACAGACATAAATCTCAACAACGAAGCCGGCAAAATACAAAGCACAACGACTGTATTTTTAAAAGCATGTATAACATTATATCAAGTGAACAAAAATCTTAGATTGAGACATTCTTGAGAATGGGGCCAGTATATCACGACATTTAGGGTAATGCATTTTCAACAGCGAAAGTCTAAAAAGCCAGGCGGAGTGCTTCGCTGTTTCGTGTTCACTGTCTCATTACAGTCGCAGAAAGGGTTATATAAGTTATCTCAAGGAAAAAGACATTTTTACGTAACATTTCAGAATAATAGTAACATTGAGACGAAAAGTAAAGCAGCAAAGCAAATTGAGTTATAGTAACATTACTTTTAGACCATGCCCGTAGGTTTGCAATGAATCCCAGCATTTATAATTTCACACGCGCTGACCAAAAAAGGGTTGGCATACCGGTGCTCGAAAGTTAGCAGTGGCACATAAGAAGTCTGGAAGGACGAGCCCGTTTGGTGGATGCACCCGAAAAGTGGCCGAACATAGTCATCTAACTATTAGCTGCTTGAGAAAGGATATCAACGTCACGTCGACTCTGACTCCGTCTCAGTAAACCAAGGTAAGGCGATGATCACCTAAAATAATGGTGGGAGACAACCAATAATCGGAAGGAATGAGTGGATGTTTTTAGTAGAACTTTTTGGGTTAAATATAAAACATAACATTAGGGTAACATTACTACAAGCTATTCTGGCGGATACTCACTTCGTTTGGAATTTCGTTTCCGCGACAAACGAAGCTTTTATACTGTCACAGTATATTGTGGCCAACGTTCGCACTTACCTAGTCGCTTTGCATTTTCATTGTTTAATTTTAAATGGGCTAAAGCGTTTATTCCAAAACGATTCCTAAGTAGTCACTGAAAAGGATGTACCTATTTACCAACATAAATTGCTTAGCGAAGTAAGATATTTATTAAATACTAGCTGACCCGACAAACTTCGTACCGCCTTAGAATCAATAAATAAAACAGCAAGCATTTTTTCATATATACTCACCTTTTAAACCCTTCCTGGACTTCCACAAATAATTCAAAACCAAAATTAGCCAAATCAGACTAGCCGTTCTCGAGTTTTAGCGAGACTAACGAACAGCAATTGATCTTTATTATATAGATATTATATATAACATATACAGTTTTAAAATTAAACAAAAAAATAAGTAGAGACATTGTTTAGAAGTGTAAGTGAATAATCCGAGCTTATAAAACTTTTTACACCAATAATAATGAAACGGCCAAAACATTCCTGATATTCAAATACCGACCCAGAACCGTGAATACAAGGCGTAACGATAGTTTGAATAGAGAACGCTGCTTGTTTACAATAGCTGCGGGTAGTTCGTGAGCCGCTCTCCATTTAGATAGAAAACGCGTCGATACCGTGGCTTCGGCGGTCATAAATTCACCACCTTTTTCAGACCTCTGCTACTAAACTTAAATTAGGGAAAGCGGGGTTGAACAGTGAATATTAAGAGGTCTTGTTGTGTTGGCTCTATCGCCTGCGACGCCTCTGTTATGGAACTTTATGGAATGAAGTGCGTTTATACGCTCTTTGATGTTCGGTTTCGCGCTCTCAGCTTGTAGTGGCTCCCGTGGGTAGAAATAACAAAGTTGAGGGAAGTGACTAAAGTCGTAACGTACGCTCAAACGTGTACAAATTTAAATACACATTTAGATAAGTAAAAGAACGAGTTTTAGAAATGTTAGAGAACTTGAATTTAATCTAACGCTAACCACGTACAGCTTTACTCATAAACGCCTTTCAACGCGTACACTGCCTAAACACTGCATAAGATTCGCTCTATCACTTTTTACAGATAGGGATAGCACTATTATAAAGTGATTAATTTTAGACAGAAGTTTTGTGACGTTTTTAAGTAGAGAGGTTAGGCAGTAAGTAATCATTTGAGATCATATTTAATGTGAATTTACCAGAATTAAAACGGTTTAGTTACGGGATCTAAATTTGTTTTTGCCATGGATTCTGTTTTTATTTGATGTATAAAAGGTTTAAATAAAATAAATACATATAAATAAAATGATAGTAATTTTCGTTGGTACGTATACAACTTGATAAGATTTAGCATAGCAGTGACAACAGTGGGTTGTGGGACTGCACTAGCGTGGTCGGTCATGTCACATCCAATAAAACTAATCCAAAATTTAGCGCTCCATAAAACCCGAGCTAAATCTCCAACTCCTAAAATCTAGAAATAAATCTTGCAGCATAAACCGACCATTACTTTTAATGACTAAATTTCTTTTAATATTCGCGAATGAAAAATGCCTTACAAATCACAGTAAAATAAATCTCGTGAGATGAACTATAAAATGCTCTGGAGTAATCTCGTTAAAATCCTTTGCGGGTAGTTGGAAACAAACGAGGGCGTTAGAGGGACAGAGCACGGTGCGGGGGGAAGAGTCATGTTGGCGCAACCGATGCCATAGCGGTCCTACCTAATTAAATGGGTCGTTCTCGTTTCGTCTGCGACAATTTTATGCGAGCGTTTTTAAATACTCGAAGTTGTAAACTTGTGAATTTATTGTCAAGAGTACCCCCCGTGACGGGTAATTATTGTTTCTGTAGCAACTTGTGGCAGTTTTTAATGACCGAGTGAAAACCGTCGGGCTATGTTGGCTATATTATTGATGCATATCCATGCAATGCATTACGAATCTACATCAAGACAATCCATGAAATATAGTAAAGAGCGGTAAGAGCTAGTTCATTTCGTAAGCAAGATCTATCTAAAGCATAGTCTTATTTTAACAATTGAGAAATAAAATTGCAGAATAATA
Source organism: Lampropteryx suffumata (assembly GCA_948098915.1). Lineage (NCBI taxonomy): Eukaryota > Metazoa > Arthropoda > Insecta > Lepidoptera > Geometridae > Lampropteryx > Lampropteryx suffumata. Next base: position 11,806,035 of record OX402557.1, on the reverse strand, counting down.
ACTATATCTTTAAAAATTGAAACATAGATGATACTCGTTAGAAGCAATAACAACAACATGGCACTACATTTTCGATTTTAAGACGGAATCGGAATAAGGTCCCATTTCTTTAACGAAATAGTATTTCTAACTATTTTAACTTTTGCGATCAGAATCCATCCTGTTTTAGTAGTAAACAGGTATTAATCGCGTATTACCTTTAAATTTATTCTCGAAGTTTCGGTTATGTTGGAATAAGCATTTTTGCTTCATTATTGTATAAAGTTGACATATTTGTGACTACGATACAATCAAAAACGATTCCCTTAGATACATTTTGTTATTCCATAATTGGAGTTAATAATTTAATCAAATTTAAATCTAAACATTTAAATTTTCCGTGAATCAAGTTGAAAGACATAAAGTGGGATGAAAAGGATTCCAAATGAACGCTCATAAGATATCATACAATACTTTTTTTTCGCTCATAAACGTTTTAATATCCTAATCATGAGCTTATCTTGTGGCAACGTAAAACGCATCACCATTTTATAGCGATACAGGATATCAGGGCAGGATTTGAAATTGTAGTAGGGTATCATAATGTTTATACAATTCTTTCCTTACTAATATTATAAACGCGAAAGTTTGTATGTATGTTTGTTACTCTATCACGCAAAAACTACTGAATGGATTTTAATAAAACTTTACTATAATATAGCATAGACATTAGAATAACACATAGGCTATAATTTATAATTATATTGTGTGAATTGTCCAAAATACAACGATAAGTGTCAAGCAAGTAGAAAAAAAATCTGCCATCTACGAGCAATTCTGGCATGCGCTGCAAAAACCGTTTTGAGTTACACGAAGTACTAATCCTGTGCAGACAAAGTCGCGGGCACCAGCTAGTGATTCATAAGGCCGATTAGCGTTATGGGATTGATCAACTAATGTAGGCGACGCTATGCACAGTCGTCGCTATGGATGCTTGACCAGTAGTGTGATGACATTTGTATTTAGATGTTGAAGTAAGAAGCCATTTTGCAGCTCCTAAACAAACTTACGCAGTCTTTCTACTAAAAACTGAGGTTCGAATACCCTTAAGAGTTATTCGATCGAGCGTGAGATGCCCGAAACATATTCCGCCCCAAAACACCTCCCTTAATCCGATGCTGCCGATAATCATAAAATAAATGTACATTTTAATCAGGTACTTAACACAAGACAAACCAGTTTGTAGGCCAGTTTCAATGTCCACACCAAAAAATACTGTTTGATTAAATGTTTGGCTATAAGAGCTGATAATGTTTGTTAACACTTGTCACTATATGTAGTGGAATTGACCATCTCTGGCGCAGTGGGCTAAGGTCCGGCTGAGACGCAGAAGGTTGCGGGTTCGGTTCAATGATAACTTTATCAATAAAATAAATAGGTATTCCTAGTGTGATTTTAACTACTATTTAATAAAATTCGCTATTACAATGCCTATCTGATTGCTGCTGTATATCAAACGACTATAGTTTTGGCAATATGATTATTTAAATGGTACTTAAGATTTTTTTTTTACTTTTGTAAAATAATAAATAAAATATAATAAAGGAATTCTTATAGAATCCCCTCGTTGTCCGTCTGTCTGTCTGTCATGACAATATCCTTTTTCTCAGGAACGCGTGGAGGTAAGCAGTTGAAGCTAATATCAAAGACCTAGGCCTACGGTCCCTAAAATCAATTAATAATCACTTCTAAATCAACTCAATCAATATATACGGACTAAATAGGGTCATTAGTATACCACATATGTATGTTGACGTATGCCAGAAAATCAAAACCTATAGGGTATCCTTTGACTTAGAATCATGAAATTAGGCAAGAAGCAAGCAGTACAAGTAAAGGAAAAAATCCTAAAACTCAAAAACTGTTTGCGATTACAAACTTACACAGTGTAGTATATCGATGTATATTTAGGAACATTTTTTCAAAAACAAAACGAATTGTCCTTCAATCCAACTAATCTTTTCGTTGAAGCAATGCTTAGTGCTTTAAAAGTCTGTAACGGTGTAACTACAGAGCTATGATGGTAAAATAAGGATGTATGTAGATAGGTACAGTAACTCTCTCAAGCGTGACTTTCGCACTTGGCCGTTTTTTTTTATTATGTATTTACCTACCATGCACTATTTTATCTTTACTTCTGTCTTCCGTTATGCCCTGTGTTGTCAAATAAACGAATCTATATCAATAAATAGATTAGAACTAATTATCTATATATTAATACGTGAAGCAAAATCTTTGTACCACTTTTTACGAAAATTGCGCAGACGGGGAGGAGTATGAAATTTCGCACACTTATAGTTTATATAAAGAAGAAGTGCAGAATGCTAATATTTTTTTTAGTTATGCATAAAAAAATACATTAAATCAATAAAAAAACATTACACACACACTATCATATATTTCACACGCACACATACATATATTATGAGCATAATACGAGTATAATAAGAGCACATGAGCATAGATACTCTTTTGGACATACATCTTTGTTTTTTGTTAAAGTCTGAGAGTCTCTTTGTTAAAGTCGGTCAAATTGAGAGTAGAATAATATATTATTTGTCTATAGCCTTACTGAATGTCAAGCATTATAGTAATAATAAATTCATTTATCTATTACCTACCTACAATATATTAATTAGTTATAAATGAGCATAATACGAGTAAGTATAAAAGCACATGAGCATAGATACTCTTTTGAATATACTTTTTGTTTATTGTTAAAGTCTGTTGTCAAATTGAGAATAGATTTCCGAAAACATACTCACAGAAAATATGAACTCATTCACTTCTTTCACTCATATTTTGTACTCAGTTATTTTAGCACTTACAAATGCCATCAATAACTATCCGGTAGTTTTTAAATTCTTTGACTGTTAGTGGTTTACCACCACATAAGTTAGTATTGAATGTTAATTGCATCGTTTTGCTGATCAGAAACTTAAATACAAAGGAAACATTAGTTAATGGAACAAGAATGCGCATCAAACAACAAAAAAAAAACATCGTTTACAGAGAAGTTTTGTATCATTAATTAAATTATCAAAATATGTATGTCAGTAAGTAAATATGTAAGTAAGTATTTAAATATGCAAGCAAGTTATTTTAATAAATATTGGATTTTTTGATTAAAATTTCATATAATTTGATTGAAAAAGGCAATTCAACAGTGTAGCCTCGGCGAAATCTATGATTAATACTCCATAGTATTTTTGACAATAGAACCTTAATAATGTTCAAACTTATAATTAAAGTTATTTATGGTTGAATTTCGACCACTGGGCGACCACTAATACATATTAAAACGCGTAGATTGTAATCTGTTTTATGAATTTATAGAATAAATACAATTACATTTTATTTTATGAACCGACTTCATCAAACAGGAGGAGGTTCTCAATTCGTCGGAATCTTTTTTTTATGTATGATCATCGATTACTCAAAGATGCTTGAGCCGATTTAGAAAAATCTTTTATATAGATTTATAAAATCGAGGGTATAAAAAAAAAAGATTTTTCCAAATCGGACGAATTTTTCCAATTGCAGACTAGTGTATAAACTAAAACCATTATGAAAAGTGCACAAAATAATACAAGTTAAAGGTAAAGTCCATGACTCGATATGACTCTTAATTGACTGACTCTTAATTAGCTTCCTTTCACCTATTAGCGTAAGCTGCAAGTCAAACCAACGTCAACTTCAGAAGATGATGATTATTGAATATTAGCGCGTTCAAATAACCAAACAAACAAACTTTTCAGCTTTATAATATTGGTATAGATTTAGGATGTTATTTCATACCTAAGTAATAAAACTAACAGTTACTTTACATTACATACTATATTTCTTTTGTAACGGTTATTCCTTCAATTAAGGAGCAGATAATTACTAAATAGCGGTAAAATGACTAAAATTTTCCAAACAAAAGTTAATTTGTATTGTCTTAAGATTCAATTTGGAGATTATCAGTTTACGGCTTAGTACAATTTTGGATGCAATGGTGGTCTAGTGGTAGTGACCCTACTATTCCTAATATTGTTGGTTCGAATCCAGTCGTGCACCAATGTTTTTTATGTTCGAAAAATGTATATGATAGCGCATATACATTTTTCGAACAGAAAAAACAGCCCAGTACTCTCAAACAGTAAAAGAAAACATTGCGAGAAAAACAGGTATGTTATAGAACCTTAAAAAAATCGATGCCAACAAGTGTACGAAATATATAAATAAAATATTACCGGACATTACACACATCGTCATTTGGCCCCAAAGTAAGCAGAGCTTGTGTTATGGGTACCACATCACTGATACACTACTTACATCCATTTTTTTTCTTCTAAAAAAAATCGGAAAGCGACCTTTGTGGCGCACTTTAATCCATTTACCGCACAGGTTCAAAAATAACTAGTGACACTACAAAATAAGGAATTGTCTAAAATATATTAAGTTAGTCATAGCATTTGTAAAACCTATTCGGTTGGTACCATCTAACTAAATTAGGAACGCTTAATAAAATTAGATACAATTAAATTACGATTTGTTGTTAGCAGCAAAATACCTAAGTTTTGATTAACAGTTCTAAACCTAATTATAGCTAAAATTAGTTAGATTGGTGTTGGCAGAATTGAGGCTAATATTACTTAGTTATGTCATGGTATCACAATCAAAGCCGTTTGAAGTATCTAACATGGTGTTTTATAGACCGACGAGACCCGAGCTGCAGGCTACTAGCGTGCTAGGTGTGAATAAAGCACCTGTTAGTTACATTATCACTTATCGCGTTTGTGAAGATACAACTTGTTTTGTTACATTGTTGCTAACTGCAAATGGTGTTATAACGGTAACGTTAATCGTTTTTGTCACAATTGTTACTGCTTTATAAGTGAGCAACTGTTATTGATAATACACAACAACTTAGTCGTTGTCAAAGTGGTGCGAAACATTACAAAGTAATTTATTGACATTACTTTAAAAAAGTTGAAGGGCTTCTTGTGTTGCAGTTATATTAGAACTTAATACTCGTTCGAAAACGTATCTGTCATTTCTGCAGAAATCGTTATGATGGTGAAACATTTTGTTTTTTTTTAACTATGTAGTAATGTTATCATTAATCACTGCAAAACCGATCACAAAGGACGTATTTTTTGCTTAGAACCAAAACAGTTCCGTAATGTTATATAAAATATCATTATTGCACTGTTTTTTACTTTTTATTTAGATATAAATTTACCACAGAGGTTTAATATCTCCCATTACGTTTAATATTAAATGTTTGCATTAGATCAAAAAGATACTGGTTGATAATAAAAATCGGCTGAATAAAACCGACTTGGTGAAAAAAAAAACAAATGGCGCGCATTTTGTACCATTGCAAAAATTTGATTCTTCATATTTTTAGTTTGAGTAGGTATATTTTATCACAGTAGGTAGATTGGTAGTTGAAAGAAAAGTAAATTACGCACTTTGCTCGTGTCACTCACTCACTCGTGTTAATTCAGTGCCCTCGCTTGCGCTCGGGCACCAAAATAACACTCGTGCATTAATAACTCACTTTGCGCTCGGTGCAACAATCTACTATTATTATCTAACTTCTACCGATCAAGCTATACATTCATAATAGTTATATCATCAAAATACTCGTAACGTTTACCGTAGGAATTTTCTAATAAAATATAATCAGAAGAGGCTAACTTCTCCTTCCTGTGTTTGTGGCTAGATTTATATTACCCCGTGTCACCTGCCAGCCACAACACTAGCCACTACGTGAAGTGAACCATACTCAGGGATTTGAAGCTTAGCACGAAGTACTTAGCGTTTATTATACTTTGTGTAGTGTTCATATGCCTCGTAATATCTTTTAGGGATGCCTCGCGTAGAGTTTTTTCAACGATTATATTCACCCGTGATTTGTTCTACGATCACGACAGGAATCTCAAAAGCATAATTGTAGCTGTTAAATAACTAACACAAGCCTATAATAGCACCTGTCTTGATGACAATTTTGTCAATGTCAAGAAGTGATCCTGATTTGTTATATGTACCTGGATGATCGAGCTTTTCTCGGTATAAAACACGGATAAAATGACGTTTTCTAAAAATTAAACCTAGCTAGATCGATTTATCGCCCCCGATATACAGTATACAGGGGGTCTGTATACCAAATTTCATGAAAATCGTTGGAGCCGTTTCCGAGATTCAGATTATATACATATATACAAGTATTGCTCGTTTAAAGGTATTAGATAGATAGATAGATAGATAGATATCGTTACAATCGATCGTTTCGTTCTAAACATCATCACGCAATCCAAGAAAATTCTAGATAACATTTTCTTGGAATTCCTCGAAATCGTACAAAATTACATTGCAACATAACTTAACACTTATAATTTAACTGTCTAAACATGTGACAAGAAATCACAGCATACTGATTAAAATTCTGCCTAGATTACACGAGAAAAACGAATTAATTTAGAAGAACTATGTTACTTCGGGAAATGTCAAACGAAGAATTTATAGCCAGTCTTTCGTAGCTCGCGTTATTGTTGTCATCGGAACTTGAACTTGAAGTTTGTTAAACAACGACCACGTCAACCACTATTATCCAAAGACGTATCCAAAAACGAATAGAAATAGGAAATTTTACTGTAAGCCTGGAGGCTACAATCACGAGCCTTTTCGTGAGGTTTTAGTACTGTTTACTTTTAGAAAAGTTGACCACTGGCATATAAGAAAAGAAAGAGATAAAATTTCATCTTCATGCATTACACCATTTCCCAGCGGAGCCACCAGTATCTTTTTCATGGTTCATGTCCTCCTTTTGCTATCTAGCTAGACCATGTTTTGATATTCATAACTTCATTCCGCTATATTCCCCAGGCATGCAAAGTTTAGTCGTAAAAGAGTGCAACCATAGGAGACAGCGACAAGACACTGTGCGGCCACCTCGACTGCAGTATTGTTCAGCACACAACGCCAGCCGGCAAGGCTAATTTATATCGATAGTCTAGCGTCGTCGTGTCTGTCGATCTTCAACATCTCTAGTACCTTGCGCCATTCACGGCAGACGCTCGGTTTTATGGAAAGCTTCGAACAACGGACGGTGGAATTCAAATTAAAGTGGATAGATCTCGAGAACAGCAACTTGCCACTTAATTGACGGATTTATTCGATGGTACACCATTGGGTGGTTGGTATCTTGGGCATAATATATACACTGAATATACACTGTTTATACTGAATAAACTTCTATAAACTTTACGGCTCTCAGGGTCTTGAACATCTTGTAGTACCTAAAAACTAAGATTGAGCTCTCTCTACTGGTTTATACTCAGTGTTTTATAAATTAAGCCAACACATCCATATATGATAACCAATGAAGCTTGTTATTTTTAAACAAATCGAAACTAGAGCTGGAGCCGTTCAACACGGAAAATTAATTAATATTAACCAACTATTCCGGTATTGAAGTGTGATTCAAATGGAAAGTTTGATCATAATTTTGTTTATCTAAGTGTAAATTGCTATATAGATGCTAAATTGGAAAAATGTTCTTTCCGAAGAAGGATTTTAAAAGTGCAGCCTCCAACGCACAGTCCATAGACCAGACACAGACTACTGTAGTTATTTATATTATTAAAAAAAATGTTTTTGAATTAGAATTTGCGGCAGCCTCTTAAACTACATGTAGGACTGTAGGTCTATAGCAGATGGAGTCAAAGACAATAGAAAGTTTTTTTCCGGAAAATAGTCAAGGAAAATCTCACATCTTTTATGTAATCGTATCACATAAAACAAAGGAGCATGATTCTGACGTCGTGTCATGACGCGACCCAGAACAGTCAGTCGTGGATAAGTTTCTTCGGTCCCAAACTCCAGCCTGGATAGCGGAAATAGTTTCGCATGTGCTACAAACAAAGATGCGACAAAATTGGGTTTGGAATACGGAATCACGCCGAAAATCAAATTTAGCTTGTATGTCAAACATGTCTCGTACAGTGTTTTATTAGCAGCAGTGTATGACATCAAAAGAGGTGTCGTCGCGTGGCGCGCAGTGTTTACGTGTGGTGAATATTATAATACGCCAGCCCGAGTGATGTGTGTAAACAAATTTGGCAAGTTTTGATTGGATCAAGGACGGTCGCACGCGACTTAAATAAAGTACACTTACAGACGCCATGCGTTGTCCTGAAAATATCGCGGTCAAACTGCGGCGGTAAATGATTTTGGACATCCTAACGCTTTGCCGAAAAAACCAAGTCGACTATATTATAGTTTTTAAGAACAGACCTTGGAATTGACAAGTTGTAGCGACTGGGACTGGATAATGTAGATGACCACCATCTGCGGATCCGACGACTAGAATAATGTAAATCTGGCTTATTTATTATTATAGTTAATATATATAAATATAATAGACATTAGAACTTCTGGTTAGACACCAGAACATCAGCAATCAAATAAGATAAACTAGAACTAGAAATAAACAGGTCAAAGCGTCGCAAACTGAAATCGGGTATGCATACATTCCACCAATGCCAAATGGACACTACACCTGACAAACACTGCAGGTCTGCCAGCGCCAGTCAAAGGAGCAAGTTTGTGCTAATTCGGACGTTTGCCAGATCTCAACCGAAGCCGAATTTACCTATCAATATTTATCAGGTCTCCTGAGAATCGTCTGCAAGCCCGGTTTGACTTTCATGAAGGGAAGCGACCAGAACTTTTAAGATGACACTATATTCGTACACGCCGAGTTTAATAAATTACGTCAACCTCAAAGATAGGTAGGTACTACTTCAATGATGACATGACATGTGTCTTGTTTCTTTATAAAATGTTCTTCATCGTAACGCTTACAGTTCATTCTATACAATGTCTAAATTCAGAGCAAACTTTTATACCGTACCTACATAAACACACAGGTGAATAAAGGCCACTCAAATAAAGCCAGCAAAAGTGAGCAAAAAGACCTAACTTCATATGCCTAGTTAAAATGCGAGGATACGACGACATTTCAGATTGGGTACATTAAACTTTATACGGACGTCGCTAAATTGGACTGTGTTGGCTAGTTTGTACTTTGCCAAGTTTTTTCCTTTGCGAAGTCGTCGAGGGCCCGGGAAATGGTCGTGGACTGGGTAATTGTGTTAAAACTTTCATCAGAAAGTGCGAATTTCACGGAAGCCACAAGGCCGCTGCTGCTCCACCTACAAGTTTAATCCGTTTCAAAATAACACGAGCGGAAGGAATAAGGTTGCCTGTTTTCAAATTAAAAAGGGGCAAATTATCGTGTTTGTATTCAGGACAGCGGCTGACAACAAGACACTTGTGTCACGATCACGAACAACGAATGAATAAGCAATTACCGATTGACGAACATCAACGGCTCTTAACACTCAATTAAAATTTTTATAAATAATTCATTGAATATACTCACTCACTTTGTAACACTTTTATTCAATGGGATAGAGTGGTGAGCGACATAGGCAGCATACAAATGTATAAGTCACTGGTAGACGAAACCTTGACCAAGACCATCATCATGGGACTGCTTGGCGCCTTTTTATTTAGGTTGATATTAAATTCAATGTTGATATCACAACTGTTTGGTTGTTTGCCACTTACTTAATAACGTAATATAACCAACAGGCTATGATCGGCACATAGTGAAGATGTTCTTCAGCGTTTCGCTATGTGCCATGTGTACGAAAGGAGCCTCTGAGGCGCGTTTTTTATTCTTTCATCACGCTGGTTCGAAACAACTAATGAAACGAAGAAGAAGAAGAAGCATTTCTTTCAGTAAGACAAGGATGCTTTCTGCAAGCGGAAAAATGAATAAACTTAGTCCAAAAACTATATTCCAGTAGCCTAAAGACCAATCGAGTGTAGTTGCAGGTACATCCAGGCTCGTGACACATCAGCCAGGCGCGAAACGGAAGTTGTTATTACGAAAATGTATTCAAATTGCAAAGCTCAGTCAAAATACATCCCTTTCGTTATAGCGCTTTTTGTTCTCTCCTCCAGTGGTCTCATCATTTACATCTTATTATTGGTATGTTTTAAGGATAACATGTCGAATTTGAATCTCGTTCTCGCCGTCGGCGTTGCGTGTTGAATGAGAAGTATTTTCACACGAACCGCACCCTAAGGCGAGACTATTTTGTGATTCAAAACATAAATATGAAACAATAGATTATTTATTTTAAAACGCACCCGAATTATAGTTCTGATGCCGCCCGCTGCCACGCCAATGGTAATGTAAACGTAATAATTGGAACCCTTGAGGAGGATCGGATCGTTAAGCCTTTATAACCGTTTAATCGAAGTTAAGCAACGGGCGTATTAACTTTCCGCTTTTGGTGAGGCGGGCACAATCGTTAAGTCGACTAAAATAAATTTCGTGGGAAGCTTCCTAACTCCTACCGAGTGTTTTTCTGGTGATTGGTTAATAGTCTTTGCCTAGCCGGATAGAAGGTTTATATTGGTCTGCGTGACCGCGTATTGAATCCCCGATAATAAAGTTATTGAAAGTGGTAATAAGATTAACGGCTTGTTCGTTGCGCGTAAATCACGATGCATTACGTCGCCGACGACAGCGAGCTCGTATCGTATTACAGTAGATTAATTGCGGTTGAGCCGGCTGTGGCGACAACCAGGGCGGAGCCCGCAATCTGCGCACGCGCATAACCTGCCAGTCTCGTAACTGGTACAGCCAGTGTAACGCAAAATATCTGAAAAGCCGCAATAATTTAATCGACCCAGTAGATAGTAACGGAGATCCGGCGATAAGTTGCTCGAATAACAACCTTATCTCTCGCCTTTGAGTAAATGGAATGCGTCTTTATCGGTAAGTGTAACGAGTGCGGTGGGATCGCTACAAATCATCGAAGACAGCGCGCTACGGACCGCGCCCTGTCGCTCACTGCCAAAATTAATTCCCCGTAAAATCGCTTAAACGATCTATCTTTTTCCGAGAAAAATAATTCGAGACTCAATAATAATTTCGTGAGGAACGCTTAATCTGCAGCGCACAGTGGACCTGTTTATCTCGATAGGAATTGAGTCTGCACTTGTTCTTTCGCCTCAATGTGCAAACAAATTATTAAGTTTCCTTATAGGGACTGAAATGCGTTGCAGTAGCCTTCCTTTAATAGACTGTAGTTCTTTTTGATCAGACATCAGCCTGTCATTAATAATGGCCACTACAAGAGTTCTGTTACAAATGGTTAACACAAGTTTTTGTCGGTATTTATTATTAAACCTATGAAGTTATCAGGAGATATGAATACCCGTATGTTTATAAAAACTTAGGCTAATTTTTATTTTTATTACCTAGCAGGTATAGTACAACCTACCTATTTAAGAGCACGACTTTGGCACGCACAGTATATTCAGCTTCATAGCATTTGCTACGCTCAGTAAAAGTTAAAGTCAACAATGCACTACTATTCATTCATCGTCTACATCAAATATTGCAAACTAGATTAGGTGTATATGGTTTTGCTTGCCATCGCAGTTGTATTGAACCAACTTGTATACCCTCCACGGTGCCGATGTTTCAATAATAACATCTAGCTCCAATCGATCTGCAGTTACGAAACCAGTTAGTCATTTATTGCAGTGGCCTAATATTATACGCTTTATATTAGCTTCACTTGTATGTATGTTTGTATGTTAGTATGTTTGTATGTAACCGACTCCTTAGGACGCGATTTTGACCCACTTTAAACGGCCAGATTTCATTCAAATTTTGCACAACTGTCAAAGACCGATGACAATGCAATAATTCGAAATTAATAAAAATTAAAAAAAACATAAAAAATAAATTTAAATATCCGGTTATCCTAAAACTAAAAAGTAGAAAATAAATAATAGTTTAACAAAAACTAAAAAACACGCTTTATTTAGAAACCAAACTAAAAAATAGAAAATAAATTTTAATTAATGTAAGTAAGAAAAAAATGTTTTATTTAAAAAGAAGCGTGGGGTGCTTTTTAAGATATTATTTAATAATAATAATAATAATAATAATAATATTTATTCAAAATTTACATGGTACATTATTATCTGATAACAAAATTCTCTTATTTAATTAAAGGTATGCATAATACGAGCCTGAACTAGGTAATCCTGTATCTCAGGCGTGAAGAGCTTACTTAGGTACATAGATTCTAAAATAATCACCTACATTGACATTTTATTTTCAGTTAGATGTATAGAATAGTATTAAAATGTTATCACAATGTTTAACTGGTTGCTTAATTTTATATTATATTTATATTCGTTAAATGCCTATTTAACAAACATGTAAATATTTTTATTAGTTTTAAGAGTTTTACCTGTTAACTTGCCAATTTTAGTTAGTTAATGTATGTTATGTTATGTTATGTGGTACACTCATGGCGTGTGGCAATAGCTGCTGCGCTACTCACGATGGCGCCACTGAAAACCAGCGATACAGCAGCCTTCACAGTTCTGTATCATATGCTGAGTGGTAGCCTTTTTTTCGTCACTGTACATAGACTAGTTTATATTACATTTGCACTGTATTTGATATGTGACGTTTAATAAATATTTTCTATTCTATTCTATTCTATTCTATTCTAAAAATCTTAACTAAACTTAAAACAACAAATGATGCAAATATTATAAAAATATAAACACAAAACAAATGATAAACAAATTGCGAGTTAGCGGAATTGTAAACTGGTAATTGTAAACAAAGTAATGATACGCAAGTATTTTTCTAGTTTTTACGTGTAATAATTTAACTTAGAAAATGTGCAAACGTTGTTTATTTAACTTGACTTACAATTTAAGGTTAGTAGGGCATCGTGATTGATTAGTCTTAATTTTTTTTTTTTTACTTATGAACCGACACTAGTAATATTTTAAATGACGCATCCAAATAGTCTTCTTAGGCATTCTTAGGCACCTCCATAAATCTATGGAGTTAATGTACCTTTTTTCTGCTATTATTTTTGCCGGGCATTCAGCAGTTCCTGTACAATGTTTACTCGGCTTATTGAAGTGGACGCAAGTGGAGCACTTAGGTTCACCTGCCTTCTTCGTGCATTCCTTAATAGAATGACCAGGAGCAGCACAATGGCCACAGGTGTATGTAGGATCCCGACATGACTTGGCCGCGTGACCATACTGATGGCACTTATAACATCGAGTGAACAAAGTAAAGTCTCGCACAGGGCAAGACGACCAATTTACATAAACTCTATCTTTTGTTATGAGGGCTTTTCTTATATCTGCAGGTACTTCAATGACGTAGTTACAGGTCTCAGCTGTCCTCTTGCCTGACTTATGGCTTAATCTAATGGAGGTTAAAAACTGGTCAAGAGAACAATTCTGAAGTGTTTCGGCCAGATTCTGGTGATAGAGACACGTAAAAAACTCTTTTTCAGCCATCGATGAAGGCACACCGACAACTGCAACTCTGGGCTTCCGTTTATATGGCTCATCGATCGTAAGGTCAGAGTTTTTAAGCTGCATCGATTGCTTGAGCTTCTCAATGTCATCTTTAGTTTCAGTGCTTATTATTATTCCTCCGTTCCTTGTTTTTCGAAGGCCTCTTATGTGTAACTTCATCCGTTCAGGACAAAGCATTTTCTGGACAAGGGATTTTGTATCTTTACTTGATTTCAACTTATCGTTGGGATAAATGGCAACTGAACTAAGATTAATTGGCTTAATGTAGTTATTGGTTCCATTTTTAACCATATCGGCAAAAAAGGTTCCTGCTACGGGTTTCGAGGACTGGTCAATACTTTCTTTAAGTTCTTGAAGCCGCTGAGAAAGATTAAGTCTATCTTTCAGTTCTTGAGTAACGGAGTGTGTTTGAAGGGCTTTCTGCTTAAGAGATTGGTATTGCACTGCCATCTGCGATGTACCATGACCAACTTTTCGACACAAAGTACTTATGCGAAGTTTTTGTTCTGTATTCAGTTTCCCCTCCGATGCAATAGTACACACTTCGTTTAGGTACTGCTCGATTGACATCATCCAGTTCTGAATTTCAGGTGTAGAAATAATATCTACGACATCATCTTCTCGGTCGGGTGCTATAGGGCGGGATGCTGATGCGGGCGAGGGCGCAGGCGGCGGCGAGCGAGCTGTCCTGCTGCTCCGGTTAAAGGGACTGTTGTCCATTTTGTAGTATTGAAGTGAAACAGAGTTAATAATTATTGTCCATTTTCACGACATTAAACATAATATCCTATACCTTGAGTAGGTATGACACAGATTGATGCACAGTAAACAAGGTCACGAGTCAGCACGTGATTATTTGTTTATTTAAATATACATTTGGGACACGTCTGTTCTGAACAAAGACCAAAGAAAAGATCCATTATTGAATTGATAATCCTTCCACCATGCACCCCACGCTTTTTTTTTAATAAAACATTTTTTTCTTACTTACATTTATTAAAATTTATTTTCTATTTTTTAGTTTGGTTTCTATATAAAGCGTGTTTTTTAGTTTTTGTTCCAGCAAGCTGGATAAAAAAAACATATCAGAAACCTAATTAAAATATCTTTCTAAAGTCTTTCGGTTCAAGCAAGTGTAAGTACTAAGATATTACAGAACTGTAAAACTTTTCTTAGAACTTAGTTAAACCTATTTATTTCTCAATAAAGACTCTATCATAAAATACACTCAAAGCCAGCGGAGAAGGGTTTTCAAGCAGTTTTTAAAAGGTTTTCTAATATCAATAGAAGCTTTGACCGGTTGATAGAAAAGTTAGTTTAAAAGCGAGTATTTCTAAAGGCGAGGCAGGTCTATTAATTTTTAGTTCCTGCCGCTGATGCTTTATAATAACACAATCGCCAATAGATGTCGTGAAGTAGGAACCTGAATGTAACCAAGGTCTTAGGGTTTTAATATTATTGCATCATAGAAATGAAATTCTTTTTTAGGGATTTGTAAGTTAATAGAAAAAAAAGAACCCTTTTATGATCACTTCGATGTCCGTCTGTCTGTCTGTCTGTATGTCAAGACCCTTTTTCTTAGGAACGCGTGGACAAGCTAAAATGAAAACCAAATACTCTGTGGTGCCTTGAAGCTGTAGTAAAATCTAGCTTCTAAATCAACACATTCAGTGAAAATCATAAAAAAAAACCCTAAATAAGTTCATTTATGCATTTCATTCCCAATGACCTAGAATATGAAAATTGGCAAGAAGCAAGGTCTCACGGTACAAGTAAACGAACAAATCCGAAAATTGTAATCCGCTAATTGATACTTATAATTAAAACTCATAAAAAATATATTTATGTGATGCTTCGTGCTTTCATAGTTTATGACGGTATAATGGACTAGGACTAGTAATAGAACTCGATTGTAAAAGAACAACGATGCTAAAAAGGAGGTACGTCCCTAGGTACGGGACCCTATCAGAAGTGACTTTCGCACTTGACCGATTAATTTATATCAATAATGCTTTGTTGGTATATTCAACCAAAGTGTTCACAGCCGTCCAACGTCGTCGCGTGAGTTTCTTCTCGGAGTTTTACTTCATCTTTGTATTTTATATATCATGCCCTATCTTTAATTGGCAGAATAACTGCTACAAATCCTTAACCGTTTCGCGTAATGCTGTTTTCAATAACTCACAATAATAAAGACTTGTATACCTGCCGTAGGAAAAACATGAGTTGTAAATTATGTGCCGTGCAATTCAGATAGTGCTTGGACAGAAGGGCCTGTTTACTTATTTAAAGATTTTAACAAAAGTATATAGTATTAGTTTTTGATTACGACGTTCCTATTGGCTGGCAATTTTTTTTTTCATACAAATAATAAATAATATTAAATTAATAATACCGGACATATCACACAGCATCATCTAGTCCCATACTTACATACTTTTATACATAGAAAGCACCCAGACTCGAGACGAATACTTGGAGATCATACAAACATTTGTCCCGCGACGGGAATGTGCCGTCAAACAAGCGTACGGCCCACTTGATGGTAAGCCGTTACCGTAACCAATGAGCGTAATACCAGAGGTCTAAATCGTATATGTATTTGATACATGGAGAGAGATTCATTAATATAGCTGATAAGTATAAGTTACATGGTTTGTATATACAGTACCTATAACGAATTACAATATTTAAAACTATTTATAAGTACTTATAAATAGTTACAATGTTTAAATAGAGGATTTTAATTAATTATTATCCTATCTACCCAAAGTGATTGACAGATCATTTAGGTCCAGCATAATTCTTATTCAAAATTTAATTCTACTTTAAAAACATTAGTAAGCGGCTTTCTGAATTTCAAACTTTAATTGACTGGGCTCGGTGAATCTTTAAGAGTTATATCGAATCCCTCTGCAGTAGTACAATTTCGTTGGAAACACATACAGAACATGCTTCTTCATCCCAATTTTTCCTTTCAATTTTAAACATACTAATAGTACATAAAAAATACTCTCTACAAGTTGTTATTGCTCAAAATAAAAACATTTTTAATGTTAGGTATTGGCATGTTAAACTAATTCGAAGCATTGCAAATGACAATACTTGTAAAGCGCATTTAATCCAACCAGTACAAGCGCCTCCGCTTCAAAACAGCTTGATTCGGCAAAACCAAAGCGATTTCAACCGATAAAAATTTAGATATTATTCCTTTAATTTATTACTTATGTAAAACCTCGGCGTCCCTAGATATTTTTTGTAATGTCAATAGGTAAACTGAATCGAGAGTACGTGCATCGTGGAGGCAGATAACCCTCGCATTATCAGTTAAACAACAACAGACCTGTAGATCTGTGTCGATACTAGATGAGCCTGATTTATGCTGGCCAACAACGCTAAATTACATCTAGATCGGACATCGCTATAAATTACAAGTGGTACTGTAAATCTGCCTGTGTATCGGACGGTCAAATCATGCCGATGGTGTAGTATGGTGACGTGACCGGGCCAGCAACATGCGGGCCAAAATAACAAAGAGGTTTGCTTAGTTCTGATGAGTTTATACTATATTTGCAATATTTTCGTTATTCTCCTTGTTTCGCGAACGATAAAAATATACAAGGTTAGAAAGTATATATGGAAGCATCTTCAAGTAGAGCGATTTATGAAAACCAGGTATTTTTGAGTTGTTGAACACAACATCATCATCATAACAGCCTGACTTCACCCACTGCTGCACAAACCTCCCTAGTTTTGTAGAATCCGCCGCGAACCTGTGCTCATATTGTCGGTTCGCGGCCCGCGACATAAAATATATAGTCTACTCTAAACAAAAATATGTTTGCCAAAGGACGCCTGACGATCCTACAACCATTTCCTGACCACCATTCAGTGATTATAGAGATAGTAAAAAAACTATATAAATCACATTATTCCCAATCAATTTTAAATCAGTTCAATGTATTAGACTTTCAACTAAGATGCTTAGGTTAGCTTAAATTGCTGTGCGTAATCAACACCTATTTATCCGATAACAAGCAAACAAGTTTGTTGTGTAAAATTCATGTAATTTACATCACACGATTTCTCACAAAAAAAGATAATTAACACTCCACCCGTGTGGTACGCACGACCCGCTCGCACCCACGAATTTCTACATCCAATACACACAACTACAAATCGGTGACCGTTAAAAATAAATTATAAATAACAAGGCGGTAAGACCGTTCGCGGGTTCAAGATGCGGACAGATAAATCACGGTCGGTTGTGGGGCCGGTTCGACCCCGCGTGTACTGTGAGTGTTAAAAATGAGATATGTGATGATATGCACCATCTACATATTTTAATAGCGCGTGAACACTGTAAGGTTGTTATAGTTCTTATCGTGTACCTTCGAAAGAAGTTTGTTGAAATGAATTTATACTCGTAGAAGATTAAATGTATTTATTACAATATGGTATCCTTATAAACTTTCACGATTTGAAATAGAGTTAACATGCGACCGCGTTTATTACAACATAAACGGAACTTCAGGAACAAACTAAAAGGTAATACGCGATAAATATCCGTTAATAAAACAATATGATATCTTTCTATGAAAAGCTAGGTTTAGTTAATTTATTCCGTTCTAATATCAACAACTAATACCACTCGTATTTGTTTGAACTCATATTTATTTTCTATTTCGAACGGATACCATTGTTTAAACGAATACCAAAACAAGTTTGACCATAAAATGCATGAATTTTTATTTTATATAAAAAATATATAATGGGCTGACAAAATACTCCTAGATAACGAAAAAAAATATGAAAATATGAAAAATGAAATTTTTAGGCATAAAACTATATGTATCATTTCTGATACAACATGCATTTGAGACCTGAGATTTTTGGTATGACGAATAAAGAACTTTGTGAAACATTTATTTATTGTCAAAAAATATTTGACAATAAATACAATAAATATATTAAATGACACATGGAATTTAATAAAACAGTCAGAGGTCCTTTTGGAGCATAAGTAAACTTTACATTTTTCACACATAATGCTTCTGAGGAGCTTACATCCTGGTGATGCCAGGGTGTAAGCTCCTCAGAACCTCAGCTACACCGCATACGATGGTTCTGTCTAGTTTGCTTGTGATCAGTACCATTATGTATGATGTCTCTTGATGGCATAACCTGTAGGACATTCGAATCCCCAATTGTGAGGTTTCAAGGGCAACTACTGTTTCATGAAGTGAAAATGTGCGCTACTATTTTCGTAGCGCACATTTGCTCATCTATTGAGAAACGTTGATCCATGGGTACGCTAGCAAATCTTTCGTTCAGGTGTAATCAAACCATCGCCATCAAGAGCTAGAAGTCTCCAGAAGTTCTTCTGGTGGAGAAAGTGATCGCTTTCTCCGCCTTTGTATATCAAAGGGTTGATGTGTAGATCCATGGGAGCTACTTGTACCTAATGTAAAAAATGAGCCCCTTATTTACATCCGGTAAAGGATCTTCGATCAACCGAAGATCTTGCTCACCGGGTTCAGGTTCTTCATCCCTTAGGAAATCTTCGATATATCCTTATGAGCAATATTTTTAACAAAATATATATAAAATAAATAAATACATATATTTATATTGATATACAAAGGTGGAGAAAGCGATCACTTTCTCCACCAGAAGAACTTCTATATATATATATATATATATAATAAATAAAATAAATATATATAATATTCTATAGCAAATACATAAAAAAAGCTCAAACCCACAACCAAGTGAAAAAGCATCTAAAACAAGTCATAAATGCATGATGTCTCATTTTTGATAAAAACGAAAAATACATATTTCATGTATTCTATCCAAATTCATATGAAACATATTATTCTACGTTATAGAAAAAACACTTACCTTTGATAATTTTATTTTTGAACTCAATTCGCCACAAGATTTTTGTGATTTTACCAGATGAAAACTTTCAATTTCACTAATTACCAAAACTCCCGGCAAACAATGAACAATGACATTTGTATTACAAATGGCGGCCCAATGATGTTTTATTTTTTTATTTAGAAACTATTCTGACTTCTATTTATATATCAGAATAAAAACTATTCTGGAACGAGAGAAAGTTGTTGTTTCATTTTTGATACAACATGCATTTAAGGGTTAAAGATATACCTAAGGTACAGTCAGAAAAATGCGTTGTATGTAATTATAAGACCTTTAATTGAAAAAAAAAACAGTTAAATTAAAATAAAATTTAGCTAACGTCTAGTTCAATAATAAAATATGACTAATAATCAACTTTATTATAATGTTAGTGCCTCTTTGCAAAAACATCAAACAAGAACAATTTACTTACAATCTAAATAATGCAAAATATCTCAACTTCTAAAGGAACTTCAACTTCCACAACTGATTTAGTTTGATTGATATTCTGTTGGGTTTTGACACGCATATTTTGTTATAAACTAAACGACTAATCTGCCGCGATACAAACTAATACAGACAATGCTACGAATATTACGAACTTTACCACAACCTAAAATGTTTAAAATAGAATAATGTAAAATAATAAGATGTCCTAGTTGTATGTTTGTAAACACGTAATACTGAATAATCGTTATAAACTCTTAAATATCGAATTGACATGCTTTCTCATAGGTACATAGGTACATTATGAGTTGAAATTTAACAGACATGCAGTCGCAATCTTGCAAAAGTAAAATTTCTTGGTAAGCAACAAAAAACTAGGTTTATTTAACTTGCCGATAAACGAATTAGATTATTTTAAACAATGATAAGCAGACCTAAATCCTTAATGGATTTGCCTTGCACCTTCCGTGAGACCAAACAATAAAATATTTGTACACTCTCAAAAGCGTTATTGCAAACAAGGAACGCAAATAAGCGAAAAGGTGTTTAAACTTGAGTGTATTTGACACGTACCAATTAACACTCGGCTGATATTTACGTAAACGTGTAAAACGGTTTCTTCCTTTATCGATACGAAGTGAGAACGATTAATTGGCGATTAATCCGTCAATATTAAACACATTATCAATTATACAGTCAGACTCAAATCACGATATACAAACAACTTTACGGTTACTTTTTGCTAGGCAATTTAAAAGGTGGGAAAATAGCTTATACAAACTAACTTCGGTACTCCGTTTAATAGTGTATAGAAGTACAAGACAGGTTATCACAGAATAAATGTCAATCCTATAACTACACAGGTAAGTGTTTTTTTAAATCTGTTGCCATATATATTCATTGACATTAGAAAGATAAGGACAGACTATTCTTAAATGCCACGCAAGCGAATTGTGGGATTATAAAAATGAGGGTAGATTTCATAGCAACTTGCTTGAAGTTTTTTTAAGTTGTACTTACCTAAAACAGAGCATACCTAAACGCCACGCTACGTAATTATGTTATTATAAGATTGAGGGTATATCGCTTACAAACATTTAATTTAATACACACATTTTTAATACCCAGTACTACTTCTCGTTTCTTGAGACTAAGATTACTGTACGTAAGTAAATGACTATTAATTTTCTTTGGTGCTGATACTTGGCATAATAGCCGGTTTCGATCTTCACACCGACACAAAAAATATCGAAACTATTTATTATTTTTAATATAAATAAAGAAGTGTAAATACAACAGAAAAACCGGCATTAAATCATCATTGTAATTTATGTGGAGATGAAATACTCGTGCGCTGTTTTTTTTCTCATAATAGCGATATAAAGCTGTGAATTAAAATACCACTTTCAACAAGTCTCGTCTTGGCGTTGAAATAAATAATCCGATTAAATATTGATTACATATTAAAGCTTCAAGATAACTTGAATATATGTCTTAAAAGAATTTTTACACCAGTAAAAAGGGTATATTCGGTATTCTATAACATTCGGTAATACCTATTATTTTTAGCGCTGTAATAAATTTGTTTAGTAATCTACTAAACGTTTAATCTGACTACTATATAAAATAAACTGTCAGAAGACGAACTTGAATATTCAATAGATTCACAATGTATCAAATAATATGCTGACTATACTGATGATTCAGTTTGATTTTAAAGTCTGTATGTCTCTCTGCCCGTCCCTAATCAGAGCATTTGCTCGGAGTCTTGTCGTGCTAAAATTTTGCACGGAAATACGCATTAAAATACTCTACAAAGGAATAACAACAAAAAAAAATATTTTTAAGGGCTCCCCTTCATGTAAAGATAGCTTGATTGTTTTAATTTGTCTAGCCCATCGTGTGGCATACTGTATTGGATAGATTTTCTAAAGATAATAAAGGAGGTTTCTTAAACAGTTTTTAGATACAGATCGTTAAAGCTTAACATTTATCAAAAGAATAAGTCTTTGCGAAATAGATTTCAGTATAATCGCTTTTTCTTGGTAGTACTCTCATTAAACCAAATTTTGAGTATTAGAAAGTGGTATTGTATACAATAGCTAATACATAGTTAATCAATACATAAGAGCACCCGTAATGAACCTCGAAGAAAGACTTCCGAATGTAAATAATTGGCGCAACAGGTGATGCATAAATCTCAGACAAACGAGGCTGTGATTAAGAAGGCCGTATATCAACTCACAGCAATACATGCGACGCGACGGCACGGCTCTATTTACGTACGTCGATTTAGAATATGGGAAATAAAAGAAATGTTCTGAAACATTCAAAAACATTTTATCAGGATTATATAACTACAGCGCACATTATTCGAACAGCAAAATCCATTGGTGCACGACCGGGCCCAAACCCACCTTAGGAGCTGAATATGGGACACTGGTGGCAATTGGTTCATTTCTAAAATTAGGAATTGTCTTAAATATGTTTTAGTTAGTCAAAGCATTTGTAAAACCTATTCGGTTGGTACCATCTAACTAAATAAAGAACGCTTAATTAAATTAGATTTAGAAGAGAATAGAGAAATTAAATTAGGATAAATTGGTAACAGCAGAATACCAAAGTTTCATTTGACAGTCTAAACCTAATTTTAGCTAAAATTTGTTAGGTTGGTGCCAACAGAATTAAGGCCACTACCTCCAGACCACTAGTCCTAGAACCTAAAAGTTTATTGACATGTGCTAAGTAAGCAAACCAGAGTGACGGAGGCCTATGTCCAGCAGTGCACTTCATAAAGGCTGTTATGATGATGATGAAGTGAGCAAAAGGAGCCATAAAGGTCCACTTTAATCCATTCACGCTTCGAAATAACCAGTGACACGATAAGAAGAATGGTAATTGAAATATTTCATCAATACTGTTAAATATGAAACAAAAATATGCTTTCATTAATCTAACCAAGAATGCTAGATGCGAGAAGTGTCGTTTGCAGTCATAAAGCCACACTAAACTAACCAAGAATGAAGTTGTGTATCATACATGTCATGTCAAACAATTTGATAGTGTTAGGTTTTCCAAGAGAAAAGTGACACTGCAAATTCAATCTCGTGTTTGCAAATATATATCCCGCTCATAGTTTATGAACGAAACAATATGCAAAGCAACAAACGGTACAATGATTGTCCGGCGCGCAGACACCATGGAAGTCTATTTGTCTAGGTAGAGTGAAGCGAGCTTTATTTGACTTCGCTTTTTTGGAGTCAAGAGTGAGCGATTTATCGTTTGCAGCTACGATTTTTTCCTTCGCAATAAATCGCGCCGGCTGTGAAATTTGCGCTCACAATTTGGAGAAATTTCGTATGTCTCGTGTCTAAATTAAAATGACTTTAAAATTGAGCTTACGATTTCCTCCGGCTTATTATTCAAAAAGGAATATGACACAAGTGTATACTCGTACATATCAGGAGGACTCTGCGTCCGCACATCTACAGTGCTCCAGTTGACACGCCAATTAAATACCACTTGGTCGACGGTTATATACAAATTTATTTCACGCGCTCGCCTTTATCTTGTATCTGTGTGATTGTTCTTTCCGTAACAATCGCAACTCGTTGTTTTTACACTTGAATCGCGGGTGAGTTATGGGCGAGTAAAAAACATGTTGGCTTAGGAATTAAAATCCTATAGTTTTTATTCTGATCTTCATTGAATTCTTTTCTGAAAAGTTTCCTGCTTTTCCATATCCAAGCAATGATCTTATTTCTCGGTAAATTGTGTACGGTAGAATTTATTAATATGCGTACGAATTGTAAATTGTGTTTTCTAAAGAGGATACAATAAATATCCGAAAGGTCGTTAACAAGCCGGCGGACGCGATGCACGGAACAATAAAGAACGATGTGACTAAAAACTGGAATACAGAACAAGTGAATAATACTGGCCAATTTGGCAGAACTTTGATGTTAAAATGTGATAAAATTTTGGAATTTTCTCGGTCTAAGAATGTAATAAAACAAGGGATCGAAGGATTGGATTTCGGAATGCCTTCGCGCGCAATGATCCGTTTACCCCACCGCATATTCGAGGATATCGCGTAGATCTCGCATAAAGAGCGCTCTGATGCACCGAGCCCGGCTCGGTCTGGTAATGATTGCTCCCATATCGTCCGAAAGAATCCCTTGCAAAATTACCGCCTCATAATAGGTAGGTAAGGTACGAATTTTCGGCAAGATTTCTGATTCCTTCTTTATCATCTTATTTCAATCTTTCGCTTGTTATGACGCTCACTTCACGGACCGCGGAGTGATTGAGCCGCTTGATGTTTTTGTGCTGTCAGGTATTTTATCCTTTTACCTTTTTTGCGTGTTCTTATTTATATTTAAATGAAGATACAATACTGATACGGTTTTATGATGGTTTCGGGAGAGCTTTTTTTGATGAACTGTCGACGCAGACCTGTATTTTGTTTACGGAAAGGTTGCACAAACACCTTACGGGGCATTCCTTATGGAGCAGTTGGATATTATTGGTGTGCAGTATCGTAAATGTTATGTATTATATAATAAAAAAAACATTTTGTTATTGACGTAGCCATTTCACAATTAAAATGACTGTTTATAATCTAAGGCACCGACAGTAAACCATTCTTAGAAGTGGAGTGGAACAGTGCAAAGGTTTCCGCGAAGCCGTCCTTAAGATAACGGTAGAGCAATCGCGACTAGTAAGATAGAAATGTAATTTTGTGTGGAAGTAGAACTCTGACCTGCCGCTGTGGTTAAACACTTAACTCCAATCAGCTTCATAAACGGTCATTTTCAATAATAATTTACATACTGAGCGAGCTGTAAATAGATTAACCTTTAGGCGCGGAATCATGAAATGCCAGTTTAAATTTATATACTTACGCATACAAATATTACGGATGAAGTAATTTTATAGTTTTTTATGCCGCAATGCTACTGTAAGGGCAGCCACAGTATGGCAAGTGAACTAATTATCGAAGGAATACTACTTATTTTTTTTACACATCAAGGTCCCAAGGTTGCAATATATTAGTTTTTACTGGGTTATCATTCAATGAATAATGTTAATTAACAATGCACCGGGACTTTATTCTGTAAATCCAAAAATAAAGTGTCACACACAGTTTATCTTTTTGGTAAATCTTTTAGTACAGTTAACATCTGTGCCAAATCTTAGCGAATTGTTTAGCGTTGAATAAAAAGTACCCACCCACCTACTTGCATAAATTATATTTTTAAGCCAATCTTTTTTTAAATCTTCAAACACGGTTGAATGACCGCAGTGATATAATGGACACAGTACTACACCCGTTCGAGTTCACATAAATTCGAGAGAATCTTCGATTATAATTTTTACCTGCGTCAATTCCATAACTTTCTATAAATCTACGTCCCAAGGTAGCAGTGGCGGCTATCGACAAAAATCTAACATTATTAAGCGACACCTCAAGACATGGAGTGTGTTGTGTGTATGTGACCACGAACGTGGGAAACCACTATAAAATAGCGTCGACTGTCCATCGCTGACCCTTTAACGGTACAACGACCAAAACATTGCGCAAGGTGATTGTAGTTTTAACTTTTTAAGCCGTATGGTATGGTCTCACTATAAAATATATCATGTATTATACAATATTTTTTAATATCATCTTGATATTTTTTTGTACAAGCAACTTAATATTTGACGACAAAAGTAAATAAAATTAAGCAAAACTTTATCGCCCAACGTGGGGCTCGAACCCACGACCCTGAGATTAAGAGTCTCATGCTCTACCGACTGAGCTAGCCGGGCTTGCGTAATGCTGTTGAAATTAAGTGACAATATCCGCATACCAACAAGGTGACGGACTCGTACTGATAAACTCGATACATAGTTATATTATTAAGTACCTACATACATATTCGTGTTTATTTTAGAGTTTTATTGAATCCACATAAATTATGGGAACAACTTTGTTTAAACAACAGCGAGACGATGTAAGATACCATCACGACTAAAACTCGCGTTTAAAATTTCAAGTTACGAAAATAATTTTATACTATGAAAATAGTTCGCTGCGCTGAGTTTCGAACCGGGCCAAGGGAGAGACGGAGCGAATGGGCGGTCCGCAAACACTTCCGAGCTATGTAATTTACTCGTTAGCTCGCATCGGAGTTCTATACAAACCGTTATTTTATGTAAGAAAACTTGGCGACCGCCCGCGGCAGCCAACAGCGGAATTCGGACTATTGCAATTTTGAAAACTTCCAAAGAAAAAATATTTCGTTGAGTGCAAAAGTTTCGGGCGAGGAATGTTTAAATGAAAAAGTTTGATCTGAATTATAACAAGACGTCTTATCTACGGATGTGGAAGATAAGTTATTCAAAGTCAAATTTATTAATAAAAGAATATGCAAGAAATTTATTTTTTTGGACACGGATTTAGAACTTTTTTCACAAGAAGTTTTGTAGGCGGAAAATAAGAACACAAGCATTGATAACTAATATTCAGTTGGATACGATATGTAAGTACCTTCTAATTCTGGTAGAAGTTTAGATCCCTTTAGTTGTTACCTGTAAACAAAGAAAAACTCATTTAAGTCGTTATTCCAACAAGCCCTCTTCAAATTACATTCTAAGAAGAAAGTTCTAACAAGTTACACAACTTTACTAGTAAGAATATACAAGTGCCTACGATAATATAACCAAAATGCAGCTGCATCGGAAATGTGACCTTAACGAACATAGGACGATTCAAAGAAACATTTGCAGACGTTTTTTCTTACAGCACTAACAGGAAACTTTAAATCTTACCATTTATGTTATAGAGTCGCAATTGAAGAGACAGACAGTCATGGTCAAGTAAGAGCGGTAGCAATAACAGTGAACAATAGGTTATCGATCGATTTGATCGTGGATAACGCAGTGGGTACATTAAACGCGATCGACGCACGCGGCGCGTTTTCATACCCCAGCAAGTAGTTAGAGTAAATAAACTTGAAAATGATATGAAAAAGAGTTGACCGAGCGAGCACGAAGCATGAGGAAGTGTCTCCGTTTCAGCTTAGGCGAAAATACTTTCGTATGTCTGTCCGGATGTACTCCTCTACAGATCGCATTTCTCAACCGATTCTCGTGAAATTTTGTGAGCAGGTTCTACAACTATATAGATTTTTTTGTCGATTCAGTTTTTGGTCATTTTTCAAAATGGAGGCGAGATACGGGGTTTGAAAACGTAAAAAGTTATATTTCAGTCATTTCGAAAAATGTTCGCGAGGTCTACAGCTCACAGAGCCACTAGTTATATAATCATTCAACATGTAATTTTCACTCAAAACGGGATATTTACCATGATATATGAGTTTCTCTGCTTCTCGATATTTCGGCACAGTTGCATGCGCCATGATCACGAGATAAACTGAAGTCTTTGCGGGTGGATGTTATTGGCAGACAAAACGGTCTACCTTCTTTCTCAGTCTTTTACTGCGAACATTACCCCTACTACCGGTTTCACTGTCACTAACAACTAGATCACGATTACGAAACACAACACTCACGGTATCTGGACGCATAACTGGTACCTCACTTTTACGATTTCCACACATCCTCACCACAGGGTTCCAGGCTCAAACCTGCGATCAAGCATAGCTAACATCGACTTCAGTGAAATCTCTCAGCGCTCCCTACGTTTATTAAAACAGATTCTAGCCAAAGGCATTTCCAATACTCATATTCCTAAGCAATATCGGTTGATGCCTTACATACAAAGTGAAGCGGAACACAGCAGAGACAAGGCGTATAGTGAGCAGATGTAATATGGACAGACATGCAAGTTCCGGCAAACAAGAGTTATGGAATTGAAATGGCAATATTATTGAACAATGCTAACTTCAATAGGCGATTCAACGAGCTTTTTTGGTTTAGATACACCTTGATCGGTTTGTTATCTAATAACATAAAGTGAGTATAAAATTGCATTATGATGCATAAAATAAAAAATATGGTCAAGGGCGTCAAACACAAGAAGCTTTCGAAGTCACTAAGGATAAAATTGACTTAGTGGTCTGATTCTAATTCCAATTCAACACAATCTAGTTAGCAAACTTTACTACAAGAATTTAGTAGATATAGAACCTTTACAGATTTTTTAATGTTTTTATAAACCCTTATCAAGTAAAGCTTATTTTTCAGCTTTGATAATATTCCTTCTAGTTTCATCGTATATATTTTGATAAATTGCCAGGTAAGTACTTACAAACCGTTCTTTTAAAAATGATTAATTCAAAGCTCAATTTATCTAACGAATATCTGTATTCGACAACGACGACTTCTGTGGCGCAGTTGGCTAAGGAGCTGAGACGCAGAAGGTTGCGGGTTCGATTCCCGCCGCGGTACAAATGTTTGTATGATCTGCTAGTATTTCTCTCAGGTCTGGGTGTTTATATGTATAATATGTATGTATTTACAAAAAAAAACATATTTAAGTAGTATATCAGTCATGTGGTACCCATACATTCCATTCCAAGGATTGGAATGCTTTGCAGTCGTCTGTCTTTCCTGAAAACTACAATCTAGGTCTCTTCAAGTCTCGAGTAAATAGGTGTCTTCTAGACCTGCGTGCCTTATCGTCGGCCACATCGTCGCTTAACATCATCTAGCTCTGCTTACTTCGGGGCCAGATGATTCCGTGTGAAATGTCCGGTATTATTATTATTATTATTCAAAAACTGTTTAAAAACCCCCGTGGCATCTTTTAAAGATCTGTCTAACGATAACGGCAACCTCACTTGACTAGAAGGTACTCTTAAAAAAATTTTTCATCGTTTTTATTTCATAACATTGTAGGGGCTACTATACGTATTATTGTACAATATTTTATAAAATACGACTAATACTCTGCGA
This sequence comes from Lampropteryx suffumata, assembly GCA_948098915.1. Lineage (NCBI taxonomy): Eukaryota > Metazoa > Arthropoda > Insecta > Lepidoptera > Geometridae > Lampropteryx > Lampropteryx suffumata. The sequence continues at coordinate 11,777,280 of OX402557.1, read as the reverse complement.
ACAAGAACTCTGATTAGAGGGTCAGGCAGACAGACAGACGGCAAAACAATAAGAGTTCATTGTGAACTTCAATACCCTAAAAACATGATTCCTGATCTGCTACCTAACAATTTGCCAGTTACCCACGTTTACGATCTTATTAAAATATTTTAAAGAAATATTTTTATGTTTTTATTTGTAAATTTGAGAATATTCAGCCGACAAATCTATGAGCCGTGTTAAATATAACGTTAGAGGTTAGTGTGCGAGCAAAAACCGTACTGAGTTATAAATATTTACATTCAATACCGATGCTTAATCATTTATCTGTCTACAGAAGAATATTCTTCGGAATGCGCGTTCCTCTCAGCATATCAGAGACCAGTGGCTAAGCGAACAGTGAACACGGCAGATGATGATATCACAACTCTGCTTATCATCCGATCGGATCTTCGATACGCACCGTCCGTCCCTTGAGAGCATTGTTGTCAGTAGTCACATAAAAAGACGGACAAATTCAAAAATATTTATATAAAATGAACGAAAATAACAAGCAGAAGAACTACTGAAGAACAGCAGAAATCCTTTTTTTAATTTAAAACTATTTGAAGGTTTGTCAGGAAAACTGACAATTTGTAAACTTTGTATTCAAAACAGCAAAACAACTGTAGGCAGATTATAATACCTGACAAAGGTTCAATGTATAAAATATATTGCCGAACATCGACCGGCTAAATCAAAATGCTTGAAGCTCTACTCAGGAATCAGTGGACACGAGATAGTGTAGTACATACAACTCATATAAAAATGTATTCGATATGTCACATGTCAATTTTCTAGATAAGGTGGTATGATAATTGCGGGGATCTTAGCCTCGGACATGATCTTTTTATCTAGTACTTGATATTTCCAATCAAGATAATGTAAGTAGATAAAAAATTTGTTATTTAAATAAATCCAGAAATAAACTAACTAAGAGATGAGTCACCGTTTTTATTTATCTATTTATCTAACTGGATTATGTAACATTTGATTCCTAAATGTAACTAAAGATTTGAAATCAGATGCACATAACTTTGGTAGATACTAAAACGTGTTTCAAACACACGTGTTAAGTCGAGATTAGCTATAAGTCAAGACAATTACACGCTTAACAGCGTAAACTCAATCTCAAACATTAATATTCAAAAGTGAATGACAAATTTAATAACACCCAATAAGCATAATGTAATGAGCTTCTTTAGATGTGACTTTATATTTTAAATGCAGATATGCGATATTCTCATTACACGAGAACAACTTTATGGATTAGCTTATCTCGGACTTATAAAGAGGACGGTTAATAATAGTTACACGGCACGAAAGTATGAAGCAAAAAATACTATCAGTAGGTATAGCGACACGCGAGATCGGGCGACGCTTTAAATAATGGCTGAATGACACTGTAGCTCCACGAATAAGTAGTGCATCGTCTAAATTTTACTCGGTTTATACACAGATAAAACATTGGATTTGACATAGAGGCTCATATCAGCATTCATTTTTTGACTATACTTCTATTCATTTTCAAAACTTTAATATGTTATTCAATTACAAAAAATATATTAGTAACGAAACAAAGAAAAGAAATAACCGCTCTCTATTATATGGCTGACACTTTGCGTTGATTATCAGTCAGACAGTCGCGTTAGAATTTATAATTTACATTAAGAGCATCTCAGTAAATTTTGCTCGACGTAGGCAGTGCACGTATTTTTCGGAGTGCGTAACGGAGTCAAGCCTATTATTTAAAAGATGCCTATTGCTACACTGTTTATTTTACATGGTCTGGATAGAGTCTCGGCCATCGATTGCAAGCGTTATCTCAATAAAGAGTAAGGGAGTGCGTTCATTAGCACTCTGACACGTCGGAATCATAAATTGCGGCGCCCCGCCGCGGCCCGCACGTTCCCTTCACACCCCCGGATACCTATCCCGCATTCGACTTTTTGCCATTTCCATTGTTTTTGGAAAGAACCCCATAAACCGTCACGGCGCGATCGTCCAGATAGCACGCAGGTGTCGCCCTCGACGCATACCAACATAATTACACACACGTTTTTAACAATGTATTCCAATTCGCACGAACGATAAACGTACAGCTGCGTTGAATTAGCCGAAAAGTCCGTTGATTTGTTATCTAATATGTTTTTTGGGTTGGGACCACCGCCTTTCCTTATAATTGTGAATATGACAGCCGCGATAAAATATACTTAGTCGACAGATAAAAGAAATAGAAAAGCTATTAAGAAAGGCATCCATCAATTAAGCCCTGTTTATCTCCGAGGTCGGTTCATGAATATTCACACATGAACGAATGACTTTACATAAAACAAAATGTGTAAGATTTTAAACTAACGAAAACTACACTAGTAAAAGTCAGAGTAGACGATCAAGCTACATAAAATATCGTATCCAAAACTTACAAACATGGGAAGTCATTAAACCGACCGTCCCGGCACTTACTGAGTTGGTATGGCCGTCTGGCCAAGCATAAAGATCAATATCGACGTGGCCCGATGCCAAAATCTTTTTAATATCATCCCAAAAGCAACTGAAGAGTGGTTAAAAACTGTAGATAACAACAAAACTATTAGGTACGTGAAGATTTCGTCCTGGAGTTGTCAGAATCACCTGGAGCAAACAGGAGGACGGTACTACGCGTAGTGGTCGTGGTTGTTAACCGGATGTCTAAATAAAAACATAATTAACCAGAAGGTAGTAAAATGGCATTAATAATAACCTGAACAATGAGAGTCCATTGTAATGATACTTTATTTGCATGCTGATAAATCATTTATAGATGCAATAATCTCGGCCGCGCCATGCCCAGGTTTGCGCCAAAGTCTGCGAACGATATCTATGGTCGATGGTCGCTTTAGTTTAATCTTATTGTAAGGGACAATGGGGAATAATGGTCGGGACAGACTTCCCTTGAAGCACTTTTAAGTTAGCTGATAAATTCTACAGAGTCCTTGCCTCACTTTTGAGGGTTCTTGTGGTCGCGTATAACTTTTAATGAGTGCTGCTAGTTCCTTTTCAAAGAGCGACCAGAAATAGTTGAGTAAACTGTTCAGACACCAAAGAATTCTTTTGAACTGATAGGAGTATCACATTTAAAGCGAAAAAGAAGGTTTGATTAATAATATAGTATAAATAAATAATGGACCTTTTTCATGGACATATTTTGTCACACGTTAATATCTCATATTGCAAACTGAGAACAATTTCTTTCGGAAAGTTTATGTCCATTTATGTTTTTTCTGGGAATTGAGATTAATAAATACTTACTTGTTAATGATTAGAATTTAATAAAGTTTTCAGTTCAGTCAAATTCAAAGGTGTTTTACTTATTAGCACTGCGTCATAAGAGGCGAAAACCGTGAACTAAACAAACACGGCGGTAAAAAAGCGAATCTCATCCAAGTCTATTAAAAACGACATTGGCTCGCTAAATCAAGTGCCTCCATAAAAAGGAGCGTGAATGAAGGCGTTAAGTTTCACACCACATCGCTCCCGCGGACGAAGCGCGTCGAAACGAACACCTATTATCATAAAGCAAACAAAGAGTTGAGAAGAAAAAATCAACAAACACAGGGATTTAATGATTTGGTAGTTCTTGGGTTGAATGCCAACGAAACTGAGAGAGGAAACTGCAGTAAAATAGGGTTTTATTGAGGCACCATTCATTGACGGCCTGGTAATACAGCCGCCGAATAGCAATTAGTTGCACACTGGCAGAGCTTATAATGGAAATACTATCAGCTGGTTTACTATAACTGGCACAATATCAGTATTTTTTAAACTTTCCCGATAAGTTTTTTTTTAGTTGGATAATTAAGAAATAATTTATTGCCGTTTTATTTATTCTAGACGTTCCGATTATGTTTCAATAATGTCGGGAATAAATTAGAGGTTCGCGATAAATATGTAATACTAAAACAATACGGCACAATAATATTGCAGTCATATTGCAATAATATAAGGTCTACTTATGCGAGCATGGGTAATTAAAATTTTGGCTTAATCGCCGATTTTACTGTTTTTATTATTTTTTTATTTTTATATTTGACTTGTCCTTAAGACATGTGATAGCAATAGAATTTTATAGTTAATTTAATTAGTTCTGTTCAAATTTAAAGTATTGGGTATTGGATAAGAATGTTCGCGCTAATGCATACTTGTAATTTATAATACGAACTTGAAAAAAACTTGATTCAAATTGTGCTTTTTTTATGATCCAACCGCTTTACATGAGCTAGGGCATATTATCTTACCTATCGACTTTTATGTTTCCGAATGTTGGGATAATGTTCTCGTGAAGTACCTTATGATTATCAAGTTGTTTAACGCTTTGTTATTAACTCTAGGTTGGCAATATTATAGGTACCTAGGTATATAAATCGAGTGGATTTTTTGATCCAAATATATATGTGTATACCAGTACTTTCAAACGGTGCCAGAAAACACCGTGAGGAAAGCGGCATGTCATAGAACCTAAAAAGTTCGAAAACATGCGCCAAGTGCACGTAAGGAGCCTCTAAGGCGCATATTAATCCTTTTACCACGTTGCACTGGTTCGAAATAACTAGTTACATGATAAGAAGAAGAAGAAGCAAGCACTGACAAATCCGCAAATCGGATATTTGCAGACGCAATAAATGACTAAGATAGTCAAATTTTCGAATTCGAATCTAATTCAAATTTTAATACTCGTAAGTTAGTCAGAACTACAATGAAAGTCACAATCGAATTGACATTTATTGACTTCGTTAATTCGTACGATTTCGATTCGATTGATTCGTACATTTGATAATCTAAGTACCTATTACTTAGACTATCTATCGTACGAATCAATCGTGCAAATATGCACATTTTTGAAAGCTAAAACGTCCAAAAGACAAACGCAAATAAGGTTCGAAACCCACACCATTTAATATTTGTCTGGACTAAACGTTGTCTTCATCTTCGTTTCCGTTTAAATATTTGAAGATAATAATTACTTTTAAAGTATAAGTATCAAATGTATACCTAGGTAGTATGCGTTTGATACTTAGAATAAAAAATACGCTTTACGCAACGAACTCTTTTTTATTGAGAGTAAGGAGGTTTTTAAAGGAGTAGGTAATATAAAAACGAAACGTATATTATATTTCCAATTCTCAAAACCAAATTACAAAACAATTTCAGCGCAGCGTTATCAACGTATTCGTGGCACATTTATAAGTTCCTTAGTGCCTACTGCATATAAATGGGTTGATCGTGGGTTCCAACAGCTACTGTGTGGCGAGAGCTTTTTTGAAAAACTGTCACGTATAACATTACAACGATGTTTATATATGTTATTGCATTTTAAGACTACTAATTCGAACACATAACGCGTACTTTATCTTAGGTGAGTTTTAAAACTACATTATAGAAAACGTAAAGGTTCTTTAACCGATTCTTTAAGATTCCATTTTTTTTTTACTATAATAAAATGATAAATGAGAACGATAAAAATCGCCGATAAATCTTTTAAAAGCAATACAAGAAACGCGTTTTTTAAATCATGTTCATATGACAAATAGATTATTTATAAGCCAAATTTATCACCCCTGTTGAATAGAAGGATAAACTGTTAAAAAAGTAAACTAAACAGAGCCGGGGACAGGAAGCTATTATAAACAAAAACTTCATGCACATCCGCCACCAATAAAGACATGACACTACGGAATGTAACTAATGACAAAAAAGTCTATCGCTTCATTTATTCACAAAGAGCCGCCGGACAATACCAACAAATATTTTACCCTGACTTTCATAGTAGCAACGAAATGTTATTAAACAAACAATTCGCCCATTCGGCGACATGTCTTCGAGCTGGGTTTGTATAATTGATTCTTTCCGGGGGCGTTGCCGTCTGTCTATTGTACAACCTGCTTACTATTTCCTACAACCACTATTTTTATCAGAACGATTCTACGGAAAATTCCTTCTCATTTCCGCTTCTCGACAAAACCACACACTCCGATAATACCTCGCTACGACTCTCCAAAGTGAAATGAAATGGGATGTTATGACAATATGTCGGTAGCATAATGCGCGGCCGCGACGACAAATGTGCTGTGAAAATGTTTCGACGTTCGGTATGAATTCAAATTATTCCACGAAAAATGGTCTTTAAAGCTTTCTTATTGTGTGAAACGTTTCTTATCGTGTGAAATGTAACGTTCATTGCCACGACGGAGACGTCTACGCGAGAAGGGTAGGAAATTACCGACTCAAATAGAAAATAACCAGCTAACCTGATAATGTTTGGGCGTGGTAGTTCGAATGGAGTGACAGACAAGAGAAACAAGCACGTATGCTGTTTAATATGAAATATAATTGATGTCGTTACAGACCGGCGCGGGGCGGCGGCGCGTTGCTTCACTAGCTCTACAAACGCAGGTTAGGGCGGCCAACCCAAAACATTACTAGTCCATCATTAAAAAATATTTAGCGATATATCTAATTTTGTAAATGATACAGGGGGCTATTTTATTAGAACAGCCGTAATAACTAGGCACCCGGACGCAATACGCCCCCAAGTTTTGGATAATGACCGGTTCGAGGGACCCGCACCAGATTAAAACATCCGAGGATTCAAATAATAACAAAGGGAAGACAAAAAACTAAAACGGCTGATAAATGCTCGATTCTACCTGGTTCCGTAAACTGATGGCTTTTGGAGGGTTCAATGTTCAAAGCAATCGAGTCAGTGATAAAATCCTCCACAAATATAATAAATTTACGTGATAAAATTCTTTGCTCTACAAAGAGCTCCGACTAATTGTTTCTGGAAACCTGTTATTAGAGCAAACAGCCCGGAGGCAACATAACCTCCTTACACGCGTTTCATACCATGGGAACAAACAAATGTTTTTTGCTCTTAAATTAAATTAGAGTGATGAAAATCTAAAGTAAACAATTTGGAGAGCAGTTTAAAAATTGGGTCAGAGTAATTATTATTCGTAATGAAAGCTTATGATATTTCAGAAAAAATAAATTGGACATTGGGGACCGTGTACCGTAAACTGGTATTAGGAGAACGTTATGCAAACTTCATTGTCGGCAAGGGTCTGCAATAAAGAAACAATAAACGAGCGAAAGCCCAAAAAGGGTTTACGGTGGCTAAAAAATATTTTCAAGCAACTAGACAATAGCAGACGGCGTATTCGGTTATAAAATAAATGAAATTTTTAAACACCTACCACCCAGTATTAACTTTTCGGGTGCACAATGTAAAAGTGAATGGGGCGGCTTCACTTTCTGCTTTTATTTAAATTGTTTTCTATAGAACTGTATTATCGCTTTGCTACTTTAAAATAATAAAGACGTTTTAAATCCTCAAAGTCTTTGGGAAATAAAACATATATAAGAAGTCGACTCACTGACTCACTCACTCATCACGAAATCTCCAAAACTTAAAACATAGGGTTAAATGTTTGAAATCTAGCACGAGCATTCTTTAAGAAGTGTAGATGCTCACTAAAAACGGATTTAAATACAAAATAAACTCATATGTATGTGCTTTAGGGTTTTCCAAAACAACCTATGAAAAGGTGAGCAATGGGAGATTCAAAATTATATCGGGACATTTTGACGCGCAGTGCTGCTTTGGTTTGTATACTCTAAATACAAATGAAATTAAGTATGTAAGGGTTTTTTGAAAACAGCCCTAAAATGAGGTTCAATTAAAATTTGTACGGGAACTTTACAACGAGTAAAGCGATTTTCTTTTTTTTTTTTTCAGTCAACACATAAGGCATCCATTTTTATTTTTTTTATTTTACCGATATAGTGAAAACAGGTAAATATCGTGGGTATGGTAACGTCAAACGATGCTGTTAATTCCTTGGTAGTTTGGTATGGATCAGCTTCCACTATCACTTTCAATTAATCGCTATTAACGCCACTACGAAAGCAATTAAACCAAAAACGCACACTGCGTTCTATCACAGTTAACCTTCCTCTCCAAATACAGCATTGATATTGCGACCTCTACGTCGTAACTCCTATTCAAAATCACTCTTATTTTAAAGGTCCACACAAGCTTAATTTTAATTTAAAGCCTCAGTACACTAAAACTGCAATTTTATATTTAAACACCTATTAATATATATATACAATGTAATTCGTTATAAATTATACATTATGAATTACATAATCTACTCTATGTTGTACCTACTACATTAATTAGTAGAGGAAAGTAACCAAATATGGAATAGTATCCCTAATTTGGAATACCGGCATTTTTCGTAAACAACGACTCATAGGCACAATAAGCAGTGATAGTCTATCTCTTTCCATCACTATTCGCGCGTACAGGTTACGACGTGTCAGTAGAGCGAGTGCTGTGTCGGTGATGAGAGTGTTTTGTTTTGTTGCTATTAGAAAACTTATTCAGGTACGTAAAATTGAAGTATTTTTCGTAATGTTATTGTAAATAGTATTGTATTTATTGCTTCTATACATTATATACATGTTCCTTTGCAAGTTTTAGAGCCATTCGACTGTATTAGTTTATTAAGTTTCAATATATGAATATAATTTTAAATTAGTTTGAAATGCCAAATATGGACAGTTTATGGAGTCCAAATACGGACTATTCCATATTTGGATCAAAACATTAGATGACTGGATAACTATATCATATATTTTTTTTCAGGATGGCGCCCATCAACTCAAAAGAAAAACGAAAAGCATAGAACACAGATTATATTGCAAAAGCTATAAAAATGGTTAGAAAAGTAAGAAAAAAGAAGAAAAAGAAAATAAATGTCAAAAACAAAACGAAATGAAAACAAGAGACAAAAACCAAAAAGAGAAGACCAAAGCTAAGAATAATCCAGCAGATTCAGATGATGATGAGATGGTACCGTTTGACACAGACAGTGAGCCCGATGCCTTGATAGAATGTACAGTACCAGACTCTGAAGATGCGGAGTGTATTTTTTGTCGAATGCTGTTTTCTAATGATACTCGAGGGGAAACCTGGATCAAATGCCTCATGTGCGGCCTCTTGGCACATAATGATTGCTCTGGTGCAGAGTTCGATACCTGGATTTGTGATTATTGCAAATAATTTATGTTTCATTCTATATTTTACCAAAGTTTCTGAAGATTCTCATAGAAGTTAAGGTAGATTTTTGATAGTTTTTGTAGTGTTCCATATTTGGGGTACCTATTCCATTATTAGATACCTTTATGTTGATTTTATTTTTGAGGAGTTTTAGTACTTATAATTCATAAATATAAGACAAGTATGTTACTATGTAAAACGCAATTATATGATTGTTTATAATTATAATTAAAACTTTTTGATTTCTAAAATTTGTTTTATTTATACCTAAAAAACAAAACGGTATTCCATATTTGGTTACTTTCCTCTACATATTTTAAATTTGGATCGAAATTTTTAACCGACTTAATAAAAAAGAGTAGGTTCTCAATAAGATTTTATTTTATCGTTTGTTACCTCATAACTCTATACAATATATAAACCGATTAGAAAAAATATTTTATTATGTGAAAGGATATTTACTATGTGAAAGGATTTCCGATTGGTCCCTTAGAAATTTCAAAAAAAATCATCAAAATAGCAAGAAAATATTTGTCCTCCAAGTTAACGAAATCTCGTATTTTCCTGTGTGACTGTCCTAGGTTTTTTACGAATTTTTTAAAATGATAAATTACTAATAAGCTTATTATAAATACTTTTTTTTAACCGACATCAAAAAGGAGGCGGTGCTCAATTCAGTTGTCTTTTATGGGCTCAAATAAAATTCAATGAAGTCAGTTTTCTTTTTAGTTTTAAAACGTAATTATTTATTGCAAAATTTTCATTTTGAAATTCATTATTAACCGACTTCCAAAAAAGGATATATATATATCCTTTAAAAAGAAAAATATTGCCGAATATTTTATGTACTGCGTTATGTACAATGTTATATATACTCTAGTAAAGAGAATTTCCTTGCGGAAACCAGCTACGTCTTCCGTTGTTGTACAAAAGCAAAATACTAAATTTAATTATCTTGGATGTTATCTTGATTTTTTTTTGCTATTTTGACTTAAAAACCAATCTACTAAACCGATTTTGTGAATATATATATATATATATATATATATATATATATATATATATATATATATATACATAACATATACATAACGCAGTACATAAAATATTCGGCAATATTTTTCTTTATTTATATACATATTATATAACGTAGTACATTACGTACAGTATATTAGTTAATAAAACATGTTTACTACATATTTTAAAATAATATATATTTGCATAAATAACATAGTATGTTCTTTTTATGTAAGATATTGTATATGACATTATGTGTTTCAGTATTAGTTATATAATGTATTAATAATATTAAACAAAACGCTGTACATAATGTTATAAATAACGTAGCGTGTTATGTAGTCAATAAAGTAAGACATGGCGTAATTCATGATGTATTTTATAATTTCATAAATAATCCTAACAAAAACATAAATGTGAAAAAGGTGCCAAGTTCGGTACAAACTGCGGTTGACAGTTCGGAGTCCAGGGATGACGGTGATGTCGATAAAAGAGTTGAGATCTGAACGGGTGCCAAGTTCCATACCAGTTCCTCAAATCACAGCTATAGGAATGTACAACGTTATTCAATTTATATATTTTCATTCAATTAAAAATTTGTAACGTTTATTGATTTTGAAATGTAAAACTTAGCAAGATTCAAATTTACAAAATTTGGCACTACCTTCATGTCAACTTTCAAATTTCTAAGTCATCTAGAAGTGATTTAGAATATTGACAAAACCTTGTTAAAAATGGCACTTTTCAGATAATGATAACTATAATAACATTAGACCTATATAATAAGTTATTATAGGTGCTTGAAATTTGAAAACTATTCATGAAATTTCGGATTGTAGGTGTCCAAGAGGTTTATATTAAACAAGCAAAATTGCGAGTATGTAGTTTCCAAGTTTTTGAGTCATGTCAAATGTAGCCGGTGAGTGGTCCATTGTTTCACGAACATGACTGCCACACTGCCGTGTGTCTAGATGTTGTACATAATGTAAATTATAAATGTAATACATAAATACATTATACATACTACAATACGTGTTACGTTATGTGTTCAACGTTGTGTTGTGTACTTGTTTATGTATAACATTATGTAAATAAAAAACGCGTGCGAAGCCGCGGGTAGAAAGAAGCTAGTGTAGTATAATAGTGCCTAAAGTTTTACTCTTACTTGTATTTGAAGAAATACTTAGTTAATCTGTTGTCAATGTACGTGTTCTATATCTATGTATATTTCTATAAATAAAATGTATGATATATACGTAACGCATTAAGGAAGTTTACTTGCAATATTTACCTTCTGGTTGTCAACTTTGGAGTCTGTATAATTTGGGACAGAAGTGAACAATACAAACCGCAAACTGCTTCCGAACAATGCAGTAGAAACTAAACTCGAGAAAATTTACCGCTCGATTAGAGAGTTCACAACTCGTATCTTGGGTAACCTAAATTGAGATTTGGAAATACATCGAGAAACAAGCTTGTTTATCTGCTATATTTACGAATTTGTCGTCGTCGACAGTAACATTATTTAACAAAATCAAAGCCCGCTTGCGCAAATATATTTTGCATTTAAGCTAATCACCGATTTATATACAAAAAAATAGTGCAAGTGTATTACTTTGATAATAATAAAAACCACATAAACATTATGTATATTTTGCTACTAAGTACATTGGGGTTAATTATCTTTTAATATTTAGGTTTTACTTGGTTATTAGTGGTATTACCATTAAATCAAACAGTAGGTAATCTTTTTTCAGACACCATCATAATTCTCTAAAAGGAACTATACGATGCGTCATACTTTAATGAACAAAATATCTAATGACTCAGCAGACTAATATACGAGTACAATGCATGTTTGCTTTCCAGCTATGACAAAGGCCTAAATACCAAATGTCAAATGTAGAACACAACAATAGGCAAAAGCACGTGCAAGTACACCGTGCAAACTCTAAAACAATTATGGCGCCTTTAATAATAAGAGCAGACTACGAAAAACAATTTATCTTTATTTTACTTCTTTTTGGAAACAATAAGCTGTTAAACAATTAAGATAGATGACACACTCGGTCCATTTGTAGCAAAAAATGTGACAAAAGAAATATGACACCAAAATTGCATTAGTGTTGGGCGATAACTTCATAACGGCCAGTTTTTAAGGGCCCTGAGAGGCTTTTGTAAAGATATTTCTTTTAATAATGTAGTTTTGTATCATTTTATCAAAACTGACTAAAAAAGCACGTAAGTAATTAAAGCTTAAATTTTATATGTGAAAAAGTAAAGAGAAACAGCTAAGTAAAATTCATTGTTTTTTAATGCCACTGCTAAAGTTTAGCTGGGTACCAAAATGTTATGATTACTATGCGTCAGAATGTTTCTATTTAACAGAAATATAATAACGCTTTGGCTTCTATTTCTATTTATATTAAATAATAATAAATATTGCTGTACAATGCACACAACACCATCTAGACCCAAACTAAGCATAGCTTGTATTATGGTGACCAGATGACTAATAGAATACTCAAATATTTACATACATACTTAGGATACTTTAAAACACCCAGACACAGAATAAACACCCAAGTTCGTCACACAAATGTTTATCCTGGGAGCGAATCGAACCCTCAACCTACAGCGCAGAAAGCAGAGCTACTACCAACTGAGCTGGCAGACCAGTCAGTAGGTACCAAAATGTTATGATTTCTAATAGTCAGAATGTTCCTTTTTGACAAAAAATACAATAACGCCTTGGTTTCTATTTCTATTTATAATACCCAAGGTGTTGAAGATGCTAATATTTGTACAACAGTAAACTGATACTTTACTGTTAAATACACAGAGGCGCGTGAGTCCTTTACAAATAACCTCTGCGCTAATGAAAGATAAATTGCTTCGATTGGCTAGTAGAGGGCTGGAATGTTGGTTTAGTCACCTTTAATAAGAATCGACTCGTGATTCTATGAGGTGATCGTTCGTAATGTAAAACAATTTCTCAATATCAACATAGCTTAAAGAAAATAGCTAGCGCACGACACCCTGACTCTGAGTGGTAATAATATTTATAATCGGTTACCGATGGTGGTATCACACAATCAGTTCAGATCGCAGATTTCGGACGTCTTTTGTTCAGCGAGCATTTATCGGCAACTAATCCAAAAAAGGTTGAATGCAATCAGCAGGTCTAACATAGATTCTTTAATTATCTTAACCAAAGAGGTCCTTCAGTGGTAGATGGATACAGACTGCTGGTATCGTCACATTTCTACATTCAATAAAGTGCACCAGCTTTACTCTTTTAACTCAAATACTTTGAGACGGTACCGTGGAATCACATAACCACAAGTTATTTGTTATCAGAGTCGGTAACAAGCGCCAAAATGTTATGTCCGGCTCTAACCACAAAAATATTTTAATAGCTCCATTAAAAAGTGCTAGTAACAAATTGGTGCTTTGGGTCACTGATAGTCCACGCGTTGGTATTACATTACCATTCGGAAAATGTCTTTATACCTTTCGAACAGATTTCGAAAACCAATAATTTAAGTCAGGTCATAAAACAAAACAACAGGCATAATAGAGGCAGGTAAAATTATACAAATTAATTATTGTCACAACATTTTAATAGCAGAAAACAGTAGGCGAGCCGGTGACGTAATTGAAAAGGCATTCGAAGTGTGAGGTCCCGCAGAGCGATTCATTACAATTTGTAACCAAAACACTGTGACATGAAACAGTCGCTTACGTCAAATCCCTCATTAATTACTGCTTTGGGACCACTTCAGTGCGCCCCCCAAGCTTGGGGAGGGAAAAAAATGCCAGAGGCGCCTTTCGTGCGGTCGAAGCGGACGTAGTCAGTGGCGGCGGTTTTTGCATCGCCGACCGTCCAGTCCTAACAAAACAATGTCAGAATAGCACCATTGTCGGCTGCGACTATTAGAACGAATTGCCGTACGTGCCCGGGGGATGGTTCCCCCCAACCTTCCATTATTACCTTCAGTTTTGCACTACTTTTGTTTGCTTTACACGTCTTCTGACTGCCGCTGGAATGCACATGGCTGGATATTGGTATCGATCGCGGCGGGCTTTAGAATTATTTCAATAAACACTCGAACGATTAAAACGCCGGCTAATTTTAAGCGAACGAGTTTAATAGCACTGCAGTAATAAAGGGGCAATTAAGTTGTTATACTTTACCCATAAACAAGAGCGGTTGTTATGATTTGCGTTTGCTATAACAACCTGTGTTCTTTGCTCATATGTGCTATTTGAATTCAACTCAACGCAGTTTCAATTCAATTAACGAGCCACTTTTGAATTGCAGTTGTAAAAATATTTTTTTATTAGATTTATGAATAAATTTTGTCACAATTCGCTGAGAACTCATATAAATAAATAAATAAATTTTAGTGGACAATACATACAACGCCATTCAGCCCAAAACCAAGCATAGCTTGTATTATGGTGACTAGATGACTGAGAAATGTGTTTGAAGTACCTACTAATAGACTTTTTAATAAATTTGTTTTTTAATACAAATTTAGGATATTAATGAACACAAAAGAAAAAGGTTCCTGAAAGGGCATGATTTACAACGAGTACCGAACGAAGGCATCCGAAGTACAGACCATCCTTTAATTTAATATGACTTATGAATATTTTGATGTTGACTATACCAGAATTAACAGAATAGCGTAATACAATCATGTAAACCAGACGTACGCATGTGAAAACACACAAATGTAGCCGGCGACATCTGTTGAAAACATTAGCTGATAATTTAAGCGGATCGACAACAAAAGCCACATTAAACTCGACCGGCCAAATGCCAGCCCGGCAGCCGGGAACACGAGTTAGATTCGCATTAATGAAACGTGGGCGTACCGTCGACAAATCTAACATCCCCCGGACAATAGCACAAAAAAGACTAAACACTGAAAAATAGTTTTGTCGATTTTAACGGCAATTACACAAAATGGACGCTATCAATGTGGAGGGTATCGGGAATAAAGCGTTAAATAAAGCCGGTCATGTAGCATTGGGGGTTCTAAGCACGGAAAAACGATGCACCTGTATTATTAACGCATCGCGCGCTCTTTGTTCATCACAAAAGCCTTTAAATTGCAACTCGAATTTCTCATATCGAAAACGGTCAGCGCGAGCAGGTAGATGTTTTTATAGACACGCACGTTATAGGGGTCGGGTTGTAAAACTGTGATGAACTTTTTCTATTTACGAGATAGTTGTACTCATTAGCTGTATGTGAGTTCCTACGACTACATAAGATTCTGTTATATTCTCTAGTTAAATTATATTAGGTAGATTTTTATAGTATGCAGTCATTTGCATAATCCCATAATATAGTGAAAGGATTGAAATTGCACTTCAATACTTTCACCACACTGATTTGAAATAACTAGTGATACAATAAGAAACTATCTTAACCTTAATATTAGAATGACAACTCGTCCTGGTCCTAGCGCTTTTTTGCATGATCCATCTAATAACTACCTTAACTACAAAAAACGAATACAAGAGAGTTTGTACATTTCAATTGTGTCGGTTAACAGTCTGAGGGCAGAGCGACATGAGGCCATGCATTCTTATCAATAATATGGTCATTTATATTATAATACGCTTTCTTGAAAAGACTGCCTTTTATGTATGCTTTAAATTTTGAACAAATCATACATTAACGCCACACAAACGAATTATGTAATTATGAGATAGATCGATTAACTTTAATGATAAACAAAATCCGATCAGATTGTTAAGATCTAAAAGTTCATTTATTCAGTAAAAACTAGGTACTATCTAATTTATTGGAGATAAACCTTTCAATTTTACTATCTCGTCAGACAACTACTACAATTAATAGAAACAAGGTATAAAAATCGTATTAGATTGGTGTGAATGGTAATGGCCGGTTTATGGTTGCCATAAAGTCACAACAAGCAATGTCATAGTCACACGATATGAGATTCGTCGCCTGTTTCAAACCAGAGCCAAGTCTTGACTCGTCCTCACAACTGCGCCGTTTACGAGCGATGGTAAAAATTAATTATCAAACTCCTTTTGCAGGAAACACCGGAATTCAAGCTAAAATTATGCTGTAATCAAATCCGGTTTATTTGGCATCCGGTTATTGTGTCATCATCTTATCGGTATTTCGATGTCGTAATTTTAAACGTACCTCGTTTAAATAATACCTAATGATGATTTATTTTAATAGTCTATGTATAATATGTAATATGTAGGTATTTAAAAAAAAAAGAACAAGAGTAGTAAAAAAGTCATGTGATTCGTATAACACAAGCTCTGTTCACTTTGGGGCTAGATGATGCCGTGAAATGTCCAGCATTATTTATTTTATTTATATGATGAAATTGCATATATTCGTAATACCACAATGCAAGTTTACCTATCTATTTCATATTATAATATCTCCGCAAAAAACTGACGTGCAAGCAAAATGCCGCGAAGGCTTCTCTGAAAAAAGGATGAAACGTCTCCCGAGTTCCTTCTCGTTCTGCTTTTATAAATAATACATTTTTGTGGTCACAACAATCGACTGATCTGTAATTATAATAAGGCCCGCGAGTCACGTTCGACGGACAGGGAGAGCTACGAGTACGAGCATATAGAGAGTGTGTAAATCGTGTCGATATGCTTCCCATTCGGTCGAAGGCGTGTCCGTGATTCTAGTGCTGAATACTGTTGCATTGTAACGGTTACCAAAGTATGATTGCGTCAATATTACACCGCTTTAGAGCCCTCGATCACAATACGATTGGCTCAAAGTAGATTGCCACTTGGCGCGTCTGCACCGGAATCGAACAAGCGCATAAACCCGACGCATAAATCAAAGATATGTTCAATTCATCTCAAGCTTATTAAGAGCATAACGGCCTACAGGCTACCCACGTACAAAACTTCCTTGCATAAATAACAATTACAACAGTATTAGGCCTACAAATCTAAAAGCACTTCGTAAATCTATTTCGCATTTGAATACTACCTCATTAGTTTTATTACAGACATAAAGTAGCTTTTACACTATGTAAGTATCTACGGTGATAACATGATCATCGTTCTTGCTATAATAAGAAGATATTGCACAATATCAATAACTCGCATAGTGTCGGTTACCTAGAATCTTACAAAGAAACTTGATGGATTAAGAAGCAGGTTCTCTAGTTCTAGAGTCCAAATAAGCCGCTGCAGCAATTTTATCATAATCTTCCGTGTTTTATTTAGTTTCCGTGACTTATCTCAGCGACCTCAAAGCCGACCTTCTGACGAGACGTGATAACAGTATTCTTGACCTAGGATAACCTGAGCCTCGTCATAATGACTGGCGTCCGACCCAGCGTTCACAAAAAGCATAACGAATCGACTACAATGTGAACAGCACGGCGCCTGCACATGTGGACATAATCGATATTCAATGATATTGGTTCGAATAGATAGCTATTAATGGTTCTGTCGGACGAATTCATTTTAAACGCCTGTTATGTTAATCTACAATAGACATGTATACATTTTACATTTTTACAATAATTAGGGTGGATTTTCGAAATATTTAAACAGTAGGTATTTCTTTAAAAAATTGTCATTTTCAAAGGATTCTACTTAATTTTAAAGTTCTTGTCGAATAATTAATGCTAAATCAGGTAGTTTACAAAATCCATAACCCTCTATCTATCTATTATCTTATAACTACATAGGTAATAAGTTAGCGTAGCGTTTTTGATATAGTCTGTCCTTGTCAATCTAATGTTAATTAATAATAATGGGAACAGATTAAAACAACACAATACCGAAGTTAGATCGTAAAGGTATAAATCATTCAATTTTTAATCAAAGAACGTGACAGATGCAGATGGGCAAAGTTAAATAAAAATGGCATTTTTTGTTGTGTGCGTGGATTTCAAAGTTGTTTATGTTCGTAATTACAATTTCACGCGTGCTTAATAGGTAGTACCAGACATGTTAAACTGTTGGTCACGCCACACGCTGTCTGTACATTGACCTCATACCTACAGACGAGCTTGAACTTTTAACTACCATTACACGCCTCTTGGGTGATAAACTTCGTCATTTCAACAGAATACATAAAGTAACTGCATTACTCATATCAAAGTTGAGCAATTCGTAATCCAGAAGCTTTATCGATTTCCAAAATCGATATATTTTATGCTTAGTCGTTCCGAACTCGTGTCACCGACAAATAGATAATAAAATGTTCATTAGGCACTAAAAGCGCGAAAACCAACATAAAAACGTAATCGAGCCTCCTTAATTTATGAATATCGTGGTATAACACTGATATAACCTCCGCGGAGGCAATGAAGGAAATCGCGCTTGCTATGACGGAGGCACGAGATACGAGTTATCCAGAACGCCACGGTACACCCAGCACGCACCGCAGAATAAACGCCCCGTGAAGTCATAAAACCAACCACGGTTATACCAAAGGACGCCTATAAATTCTTTATTTTATGAGCACCAACATATATTTAATTCTAAGAGCGTCCCCCACTGTTTCCTTTTTTACCTTATAAATAAAGAATTTATAGTGAATTTTATACGTCCTGTAATCAGTGTTAAGACGCCTAAACGAGACAACGGCAAGACATTAAACACGTTGATGAGGCGCGATAACTCGGACGTTGATGAAAATAACGTTATAACTTTTGAAAGCTGTAACAAATTGATAAGTCATCGTCAGGAATCATTATGAACATATCCCATTTTCTGGATATTTGATTGTAAAGAGGCCGCCTTTGAAGGCAGATAGCACAATATGTCATGTTCGGAATGAATGCCTACTTCCTACAGATATTGAATACAGCACAAAAGCTGACCGAAACCGACAACAAAGAAAATTTGTACCGAATATGCACGAGAATAATGATAAGATTGTACTATGCAGCGCGCTATTCGATAAACGTTTCGTAGGGATACCAACGCTTTGGGATCGGTTAATATATTTTATACCATCTGCCTTCACTCATAACAATTTAAAGCAGTTAAATAATGTAAATTAACCAAATAAACCTGAGGACCACCTGCCTGATAGTTAATTATATCAAAACATAAACAGTAACAATCAAAAATTTTCATATTGTTTTACTCTAAACATATGTATCATAACATAATAAATCCAAACTCTTTCTGAATTAAAGTTTTGCTCGAGTTTTGTAGGTAGCCCTATATAAAAATGGGTCTCAATTGTTAGTACCGGACAAAAAGAACGAAATTTCTTACATGTTTACCTTTTGAACAATGTGCGTAGGAGCTATATGATAATTTGATACTAGTGTCTTACACATCTTGATACTTGAAAGCTTTAAATGCATTTATTTATTTATTGTGTCACTAGTTATTTATAACCAATGTGGTGAAAGAATTAAAGTGCGCCTCAGAAGCTCTTTTCGTTTACCTATCACATGTTTTCCTTCACCGTTAAAGACTGGTCTAGAGCACATCCATTTTGCGATCAGAAATATCTATTTGTGTACGTTCGGAATCGAATTCACGACGAAGATCGGAAGGCAGCGCCACTACCACTGGGTAGCGTTGTTACTAGTGACTTTGATCCTAAGATTATGAGTTAATATTAAGGTCAATAAGGTGGACCATACGAGTGTCAAAAAGTCATAATAATAGGTACACATTCAAATATTTACTACGTTTAGAATTTATTATTCCATTAGTGTAGTTCAACTATAAAGTTAAAATAAATTATCGAATGTTTTTGACTCTATTCATTATTAATTTGCAATTAATATAGGAACACAAATAAACTCAATAAACTAACTACGTTTTAATCTAATATAAACTAATCAAAATTAAACTATTTTTATAATTTTGACGACTATTTTGACGACCACTGTGGCGCAGTGGACTAAGGTCCGACTGAGACGCAGAAGGTTGCGGGTTTGATTCCCGCCGCGAGAAAAGTTTGTATGATCTCCAAGTATTTGTCTCGGGTCTGTTTCTATGTATAATATGTACGAATTAAAAAAAATGTGTAAGTAGTGTATTAGTCATGTGGTACCAATAACACAAGCTCTGCTTACTTTAAGGCCAGATGACGCTCTAAATTTAAAAGGTACTGTAGGTTAATATTATTTTTGAAAAATATCTGGAACCGTTTTAATTTTTCAATATTGTTTTACGTTTATAAACATCATCGTGCAATTTCAAACTATCTAAACATTACACATGAGTCAATGATTCTGAAATATGTAAAGTATCAACATTATTTTACACACTAGCTCAACACAATTCCCTATAAAGTCCAATAAAGGCGAAGCGTACCAAGAAGGCATCACAGAGCAAACAGTCCTTGCGGACCGATTTCATACACAATAGCATCCGAGCCCTACACGTCATTGCCCGTCACATTGAGCAGAAACACAAACATTTAAAAAATCATCAGACACAATAATACCATCGGATAAAAAAAAACACGACCGCCTACAATTATCGTCGCCGGGTGCACAATAGTCAGCTTTACAAAGATAAACAGTGGTCCTAGAATTTTGAGAAGATGATGCACTATGACAACATTTCTGACGAAGTCCGGTGCGGCTTTCGGACAGTTATTTTGTGTTTCGATGTAAGATAGTGTAAAATTCTGCGTAATCAGTTGCAATGGGGCTCGCGGCGGAAGTTTTTGAAGTCAAAACCTTGCATAGACCACACTTATAGACAAACAACGGTAACTTTATGCGTTGTTAACTAACTCGTATACAACTTACTTGTATTTAAGGTTCTAGGAGTACTTAAACTACATTATTATGCCGGTTGTATACATTGCGCTAAGGTGCTGGGTTAACGTGTTCGGCAAAGATATCCGATCCCAAGGGTCGCTGTTTACACATTGGTGTATTGATCATTCTGCATTGGCGCTTTGATAAAGATGGACGCGGAAACTCTTGCAGCCGCAGCATTTTATTTATATGCGGCGTTTAATTATCACCCAAATGTGTGCTGCACATTTGGGTAGAATGTAGTAGTAGAATGAATAAAACGAAATGGCGCAAAAGACGGTGAATGGTGACTATTAATCGAAACTGAATGAACTTAATGTGTTATTATATTAGTTATTACTAGTGGCTCTGTGACCTGTAGACCTCGCAAACATTTTTCGAAATGACAGATATATAACTTTTTTTACGTTTATGTTTACTTTTTTTTTTAACTGAATCGACAAAAATATTATATGTAGTAATAAAATTTGCTTACAACGTTTCACGAGAATCGGTTGAGAAATGCGACTTTGTAGAAAACATCAGAGCATTTTCTCCTAAGCTTAAACGGAGACACTTCGCTCGGTCAATTAATATATATTATTATATACATCAATAAATTTGTTTTTTTATGACTTTTTACTACCTATAAATTTGTTAATACTCTTATATATTTGAATAATGCATATTAACATGCTGACGAATAAAAAACGGATTAAGAAGCCAACGTGCGAACGATGTTTGCGGAGCACATCAAGATCCTTTGATGTTTTCAAAAGCCGACTCTATTCGGTTGGGCGGGCAATGTTGGCCAGGCAATGTTGGCTGCCAATTACTAACACACGCCAAGTAGATATCTACACGTTGGTTGGCCCAACACGCAGGCCACGCACCTTGACCCAATGTGTCAAAGTCAAAGTCAAAAGAAACTTTATTCAATACAATCACAGGGATCACTTTAAAACTTCTTACATACTAGGTGAATTTACATACTTAAAGGTAAACTTTAGCTTTCGTGATTTATAGCTTACTTAATTTATGTGTATATATATGATAATATATTTCATTCAGTCTTCAGAAGTTGCCAATAACATTGCATCAATAGATATCCCTCAACCATTTGCAAGGCCTATCTTAACAAAAGGAATCGATCTGCTATTAGTTCAGGTGTCAAGGCTACAAAGCTATCATCGTAAAGTCAATATTTACCAAAGGTTGCACGTCAAGATCATCGACGTCGATCTACGTCATATTTCTTAGCGAATAATGTGTTATGCAACTAAGTTTACTTAGGACTGCTGTGAAACCGTTCAGAAATAAGTACATTCAACTTTTAAAGACCTAAAGATATGTTATAAGCACAAAATTGAACTAAGTAGAATCAATAAATTACTTTACATATATTCAAAAAACATGTTCTGGGTAAAGGTACTATTCCAAAGTATTATACATGTACTACTTAATATACTCAATACATGTTTCTATGTATAATATATATGTATGTTATTAAAAAAAATTTACCATATCATATATCATCATGTATGTATATCAGTCACGGTACCCATAACACAAGCTCTGCTTACTTTGGGGCCAGATGATGCTGTGTGAATTGCCCGGCATTATATATTTACTTCTTTAGATATGTACTGTTATATTTTCTTACTAACTCTAAAACATTTCGGCAATATTGTTTTCAAATTTATTGCACACATTATGTACGAGTTTATTTTACACTTCTCGTTTGTATATGTTTTATTGTAAATATTAAACAATAATATATACACACAAGATGTCTTTGACAATAATTTACAGCATATCACTTTTATGTCCTCTGCAAACACGCCACAACAGAACAGTAAACATGCGCTATAATTTGACGAACGTGACTGATATTGACAATTTGTTTCAGACACAATACCCGTCGCATCGTATACCACAAGAACAGCCAAGTCCAAGACAAGTGGGATAGCGCAACTTCAAATTTGTTAACAATAAAAATACCCATGGACGTTGGAAGTTCATCCCACGGCGTGTAGGCCGCCCACACTCCACAGTGCTACATGACATAGCAGTAATCATTCCTGTGGAATAGTTTTCAATAAATTTTGATTTATGTAATATATTTTCATATTCTCCGGTCGACAAGATTGTGGAATGCATATCAATATCGGAACAGGTCGTATCGATGACTCGGAGCCGTCAAAAGAACCGCTCATTAAGCTTAGACCATTATCATTAGTTATCGGTATTAAATCTGTATAAATATAGATTTATTCAGTGTTTTCATTTTGATTACCGGGCTGTTACTAATTCGTTATTCAACTTCGCTTCATTTTGTGTTACATAACTCAGGATTCGTTAAAATAAGTCATAACTACGTATAACACGTAGCAGTTTTCTACTGGATATAATTGGCATTTGGCAGCATATGACACGCGCATTCGTCTAACTAAAATTTAGTTTAAATCATCTTTTGAAAGCAGTGTACTTCTTTCAAAAATTCTTACCAAATGAACCAAATAATATAACCAAATAATACCAAATGCTTTTCCAGTTTCGAAATGCTTAAAACTTAACTATCCCGTTTAGAGTGAAAATTACCTTTTAGTTAAGTTGAAAACGATCATATTAAATCTCAATAGTCTAACAAAAACCTTAAAAAGAGATCAAACAATAGATTCAAGACAGAAAACACATATTTTTTAAGAGGATCAACCGTCTAGACTTTGTCTTGAATAGCCTGACTACTAAAAAATATGCGTATATTATTCTGTTATTGTAATGACCTTAAAAACGTATTGTTCCATGACTTTGACTCAATAATCCTTTTCTTTTCAAACAGTTGCTAAGGCTACTTAATTCTTTTGTGCTTACTCCATAAAAGATTGCGAGCCCTTTTGATTTCAGCCATTTTTGTAAATCATCAAATAAGTACCATTACCCAACTCTTTGTATGGAGCCACTATCTGAGTCTAAGCCTCATTGCTTTACCTGAAGAACAATATAATGTAGAGAAGACTTATCGATAACATAGTCGGGCTAGATTTAAAAGGGTTTGGCATTTGATGTCGTTTTTAGAGGTCTGTACGTCGAAAAGTAGGAAAAAACTGAACCCTTTGGAGGATAGGATCACTTTGTTGTCCGTCCGTCCGTCCGTCTGTCTGTCAAGACCCTTTTTCTCAGGAACGCTTGGAGGTATCAGGCTTCAAGCTGAAATTTCTATCAAATACTCAGGTCTACTGTCCCTTAAACTATGAAAAAATCAAACTTCTAAGCCAACGCAATCACAAGATACAGCCGTTTATCCCGCAAATTTCCGCAAACTTTCGACACTCGCAAGGGAATCAAAACCTACAGGGTACTTCCCGTGAACTCAGAATCTTGAAATTTGGTACGAAGCAAACCGAAAACCGTAAATTTTTATTTACATCATCCAACTATGACTCGATTATCGTGAACTTTTACTTATATACCTACAGGTTTGTACGGAACCCTGGGTGCACGAGTCCGACTCGCACTTGGTCGGTTTATATTTTTTTCTATTTGTACCTATACTTAAAGGTTAAGCAATAAAATGTTTACATCATACAAATCTGTATAATAAATGGTAAATACTCTTTGTTGGTAGGCGTATCTGATGAAAACGGCTCGACCGATTTGGCTAGTTTTGTTTCCAATGTTCGTAATATTCTGAAGCTGTTTTTTTGGGAAAAGAAATATTGAAAAGATATCTCGCATAAGTTCCCAATTCGGGAAAGACTCAACGTCTTTTTATCTATGGGATTATTATGAGCTTATGACCATAACTCGCGATTCATATAATAATAATCGACATTCGATATTCGTTTTCAGTGTTCCAAAGTCCACTAAGAATCAACCCTTATAGATTCGCCATAGATTATTTGTTTCAGAACGGATTATTGTTTTATCATAATAAAATTAAGCACAATAAATTAGTCGCAACTAAAAAGTTATGAAATAAAAAGATAAAAGTCAGTCCCCCTCCACCCCTTATTTTTATTGATTTGTTTGTTTATATTTTGAGTTTTTAAACATCTTGGAATTGGGACAGGCAAAATATAGGTACGTCGGGTCAGCTACTAATTTAATAATCACAAAAGTAGCATGTACACTAGAAACCACCATTAAATGGTCGAGTTTGATATAATTTCCTAAACCAATTTACAGTCCTACAATATAATTTAAATATTAACACTCGGGATGATAAATCGATGCGAGTGCGCAATCGATATAAATAAATCGAAAATGTGAATACAGACACAGTGTGTAGTAAGTCAGTGATTCATCTCTATAGAGCGGTCTCTGACACAGTGCACGTAAATAGAAGCAAGAAGCACGCAATCTGAAAAGCCACACCGCACTTTATTATTAAGTGCACACACTGTAGTTTTGTCAGTGGATGTGGAAAACGTACTTGTGTATTCATCTGCTTTCTTGACACTTTGCAAAATTAGTATGCGTAGCTAATTTTACATACATAAATGTCATGAAAGACAGGTCAAGGCAAGTTATAAGAGTTTAATTTTTTCGAGGAGTTGTATTACTAAATATACATGCACTATGAGTCAGCTTTGTTAGAATAAGGCGTGTTACTAACAAGTGGGAAAGAAGAGGCACTTATAACCAGGCAGTAGTCTGCACTGGTTGTATTAATCATGTGTCGACGCCTATGGGGCGGAGCCAGCAATCTTATTAATTCGTGGAGCTATTAAAATCGGCGTCGAAAGATGTCGAAAATTTATGGTGTCCAACAATAACTTTCAAGGATAACATGAAAAAATTGATTAGCATCGACATCTGTCTAGCTGTATTGATTGAAATTGTTTTTATGTTTATTGAGCATCTTCTTTTAAAACGGGTTTCGGTGTATTGATAAGTCAATAAAAGCGCCAGGCAAAAGAATTTATGATTATTTAGTCACGATATAAACTTTACTATCAAGAACGTAATGAAAAATTATGATAGTATGACCTCGTATCAAGTGGAGCACGCAAGAGATGACTCACTGTAAAGAACGCAAAAGAGCTGTGACTTTTAAAGGAATGTGTTCACTAACAAGCGTTGTATACGATCATATAAAAGACGTGTTAATTCCTAAAAATGCTGTCAGTACCGCGTGCCAGCTAAATGGTGAATTTACGTTCTAGGTCAATGATTTATCGGGTGCCGCGAGAGCTAAATGCCGTGTAAGCACAGTAATGAAGATCCAGTATCATAACTTTTGACAATCCAAAGATTCTTGGAGAGTACTTGAACAAGATAAAAATATACTATTGGAGTATCTACCGCTGTAACTTTAGGTGAATTATAATAAGAGCTAATCTTCAGCAAATTGTTAGTACAACCACAACCACGAATAGTTAGACTAGAATTAAATAAAACAGATCTTGTAAATGTTTCCTTTGATCTCTAGTACTTGTTTTAGAGTAATAATTTATCTCTACTAGAGGAAACATCATCTAACATCGAAACATCTCTAACTAGAGGTCTGATTCCTAGAAGCAAAGTTTATAGTCACTAGTTATTTCTTGCCAGTGAAGGGTTAAAGTGTGCCTCAGAGGCTTCTTTCGTGCACTTAGCATCTTAGAAGACCTCTGTGGTGAAGTGGGCTAAAGTCGGACTAAGACGCAGAAGGTTGCGGGTTCGATTCCCGCCGCGGGACAAATATTAGTATTATCTGCAAGTACTTGTTTCGGTTCTGGGTGTTTCTATGTATAATATGTATGTTTTTACAAAAAAAAAGTACAAAAGTTGTATATCGGTCATGTGATACCCATAGCACGACCTCTGCTTACTTTGGACCTAGATAATGCTGTATGAAGTGTCTGGGATTATTTATTTATTGTTTATCTTCGAACTTTTTCGGTTCTCGCAAAGCTACATATTTAGCAATATATCTGCGATCGTACTTATCAAGCATTGAACTAGAGATGCTTCAGATTATAAGTAATGCAGTGTGTTAGCAGGTTAGGCGAAGCACTTGCTAGCTACCGTAACGGAGCAAGGGCCAGTTAATTATATCTAGTCGTAAAGCTGTTTAACAACTGTGCTATTTATTGGCGGCTAACGAAGGTTAATTGTCCGAGTCGAGGCTGTAAACGACACCGCGAACGGATTTCATATAATATTGTGAATCAAAATAATTTTAATTACACAATTTATTGATAAAATAACTTCAATGGCTCGACGCGTTGTTGTGTAACGATTTTATAGACGCGGCTAACTATTATCGATTTTTTGTGTTTAAATCATCGGATACAAAGGCATTCCCTGTGACAAAATATTGTCTTATTGAAAAGTTGTAGTTTAGTAAAGAATATACATATAAACTCGGAGAGAGTATTCTAAGTTGTCATAATTACTCCCTCCAACCAATGGTTGATTTAACAGGCTGTTAAAAAACATCACTTCTTCAATCAGTACATAGGTAGGTAGTGGTAATATTTCTAATAGTAATATTTCTAGTAGTGCTATTTCTATAAGCCAAATAAACTAGTAGAATAGAAAAGTGTGGAGTAGAAAAAACTTATCTACAGAGCATTCAATCATAACCCGTTAACAGATTTTTTATCTCAATGTCTACAAGTAAAAATATTGGTATTCGCTTGTCGAAGACGACGCACAATAAAAACGGTGCACAAAAAATCCATCATAAAAACAGTTAGGTATTAAATAAACGACGTGTTTCAACCGTGAGTTACCGAATCGATAAATAAAATAAAAAATACACAGAACAAGGGTCATAACTTGATCAATTCATCATTACAGCACAGGAGTAAACTGCGAACACTACATCATCTTCATGTTTTCGACTGGTCCGTACTGAAGTTTGGACATCGGTACAAACGCGCGCTGTCCGAGGAGAGATTTAATCGAATCCATCACCGTCACATGCTTTAATGCCGAAGAATATGCTAAAACAGTGCTTGGTTACTGTGGAACTTCATACTAAATGAATGTCATATATGTATGTAACTAATTGAACTAAAGAAAATATAATTATACAGAATTAAAGATGATTAGGAGAATACCTAACACATTTATTGAATAAATTATTTAAGAGCTTCTGTCCGCGGTTTTCTACGCATAGCACTATAGCACGTGTGGTACCTATATAAAAAATAGACTTTATCTGTATAAAACTTCATCAAGATCCGTTTTGCCGTTTAGCAGTGAAAACGTTAGAAACAAACAGAAACACTTATTATTAGTATGCATATGGCTACGCGTATACTAACAAAAAAATGTGGCGTTCAGTCGATCAGAAGATTTTTCGGACCTTTATTTTAAATCGAAGCTCGAAGTTTTTATGGAGATGAGTCCTTCAAGCCAACACTCTCGAGGAACCCTGCTGTGAATAAAAATAACTAACGATACACATCTAATATGCAATTTGCTTGCCATCGTTAAATTATACGATAGTGTTGGTTTTGCCAGTGCTGATCCACAAGTGACCTTTGATTTTTATCGATTCGCGAATGCCTATCAAACTTAATTTGCAAAACAATGGCAAGAAAACCTGTATTTATTTGAGAATTTTGTGTTATATTTGTCATTTATAAATATGCAAGCGATAATAAATAGATGTGATAGAAGAAAATAAAAATGAGAGCACAAAATAAAATGAAATATCATTGCCACTCCTAAACGTACATGGTATATAAACAATAACAATTTAACGCGATCTTACGGCTATCAATCACAACAAATGTTACGCATCAAAAGAACAATGTAAGAATTTACATTTCATATCCAATGATCGGAAGCAGTATGGTGTTCAACAAAACTTCGGATTAGAAAGCGACGAGCGAGCATAGTCAAGCCTCTTGGGTATATATTATTTATGTAAATTTTCGGCCTCACGAAATTGAGTTTCAGTATCTTTGTGATTAATGTTGACGGATTTTTCATTCGGCCTCTCCACAAGGAACATCCGAAGAAATGACTTACCAATCGGTTACGTCTTATGTGGATTCTTTAGGGACCTGAAGATGACGCTTATGATTTGGTTGCATTGTTTGCCTGACAAAATGGTCGTCGCTGTCACAGGGTCTTACCACAAAAAGAGAAGGTATTCAAAATTGTCAGACCATGATTAGAGACAATCAAAATCCTACCGCATGTCTGTCAGGCACGTAACAAGACGAAATAAATAGCCATTAACCAAGAAACCAAGTGCGTGTCTTACCACGCACGATTCTGGATTTTGTAGACTCCCAGATGCAATAGGTAGAGTATTCATTTATATATTTATTTTATTAAATCGTAGATTCTTGTTGAAGGTGTTATACGAGTATACAATACAATTGTGAATATGGGTATAGTTAGGTAATGTTATTTGCATATTCACATTTGAAATGTGCGTAATCGAGTTCTAAAACTGTTTATGTGTGATACGTTTCAGATGTTACGACAAGAAATATAACATCAAAATCAGCACTAGCTGATCTATCATGGACTACCATGTAATTATGTTCCACGTTCCAGCTGGTATAATTCACTTAAATTTTACCACCAGAATGTGGATCTCTAAAAACGAGGAATATTTTAAGGATTAAGGGTTCGGAATGTTTTAAGAAAAACTTTGTAGGGATCCAATGAACCTTATTATGAACAATCCACGGTAGGATCGAGCCCACGAACGAGTGATATTTCCGACAGGGGCCGAGGGGCGCATGCGTTTAATGAAATCAAAAGGATTAAGAGCATCTGCCTGCTTGTTATTCAAATCGATTGAGAGCTCGTTTATCATTGAAAATAAGCTACTGCTTAGATAAATGTGGGGTGTGGTTCTTGTTTAACAAAGAGCGCGGTGCTCGGTAGCCCAATCACCTAACCAGTTATTAATAAAATGGAGCCCTTTGAAACGCAATATGAATAGAAAAGAATAAACTATTGGTCTATTTTAACAAATAAGAGTAAAGATAATGAACGTATTTAAAGATTAATTATGCAATAAACTTTATTTATTATTATTATGTAAAATATTAACAATTCAAATTAAACGTTTCTCCCTTAGCACGGCAAAGACAAACCATAATAAGTAATTACTTTGGGTTTACACAAAATACGCCAATCTATGCAAACGGAGCAAAACGATTTGAATTCCCATTGCGTATTCAAATTTCAGATGATCACAAAGCATTTAAGTAAATGAATATCGAATGCGAACAGCTTCTAGCGAAGAGTCGTGTCGTACAAAATGACGCCCCGTGTTTTACAAGAGCAAACAAACAGTCGAGCGAGCTCAGAACAAATTACGAGAGCATTGTCGAAGTGTTTAGAAAATTGGGCAACAATCATCTCCCGAGGTAAATCTCTGATAATGTCTTTGTATAGTAAGTCCTATGACGTCGACGGTATAAATAAATCTAGCTTAATTGGAACGGACCGCACTGCTGTACGACAACATAATGCGGACGCTTTGTTGGCCGGGCATTCTTCCTCAACAGACTCAATGTAACAAATCAACTCGATTAACGGTGATGGGAACTTTTGACAAATCTTGCCTGACAAAATGTTCTCGAAGACGCGGGTAAATAAGGGGTCGCGATTAATATGTACAGTATAAAGGTTAGCCTAACGTTCCGAGCCCCTCGTCTGAAAATATTCTTTGCAAGATTTTTCAGTCATAAAATAAGAATATCGGGCGTATGCTAACCCGAGCATTCGTTCTGGAGGCACTCACTTGTAAAACTGCTTACTTTATTGCTCCAGCGCTCTTGAAATACGAAGTTCGTTGTAGTTGGCTGCGCAGTGTTATGCCCGACTTTTTACTACGACACACCGGTCGAATATTCGTTTAACTAGAACGGTGACGCATATATTAAAGGGTTGAGAAAGCGATCGTACGATAAGATCCCAGTGTTAGAGAAATACAAACTAGTTTAATTCAGAGTACCCAAACAAAAAGAGGACAACAGTGTAGAACACAGGTCGAGACTATTGTTAAAAATTTATTGTCGGGTGGGAGTCGAGTTAGTATCGTTTGATTAATCTACATTCCATTTAAATTAGACATCAAATAGGTTACTGCGGTAATTGTTACAAGATTATCTAAATGTAAATAATGAAGTGTATTTGTTTTATATTCGTAGCTCCTTTTTAATTTAGATTTCGTCAGACTTTCCGGTATAGTTGAAGTGGAACGCGAAAATCGTTATGCAGTAGATAGGTACTACTTGAATCTCACTCGCGCAGGAGCGGCGAGACGGTGAATTCAACCTGCTTGGATGGTCCGTCTGTAAAAAAAAAAGAAGCATACATCGCGATGCCAGCGGCAAATCGCTCGGCAAACATTAGCTAAGCGCGCGTGAAATTGTCTGTGAGCCAGCGCCGGGCAGCGTCCATTCCTGCATACATTAGTTTATGATACGGAGAGCTTCTTGTATTTATTATGGCTACCATAAAACGTGTGTGGACCAAACAAACAGTTGATCTGGCGGACATTTAATAGCAAGATACAGCTCCGATTTATGACCGCCTCCCATGTGAAATGGAATTGAGGAAGCAGATTGTTGAACGGGAACATCATAATTGTCAATCAATATTATTACTGGTAGGTATTTATTGGTATCTTATCTAATCTTTATTGAAAATTATCATAACTGTACAGTAAGACAGTAAAATTATATTTCATAATAAATGGTGTAGCTTTGAATGTAAGATGTTTGAAAGTGATCCTTGTGATTGTATTGTACTACAATCACAAGGATCACTTTCAAACATCTACTACTTTACTACATCTACATCTACTTTGTACTATTTGTATTTGTTAGAGTTTGTAGGGTTACTTTAAATAATAATAATGTTGTTTTACAGTTAAACTTATAGGTACATATTTTTTTCATACAAAACTAAAATTGTTCATTTTATAATAAAACAGTAATACAAAAACAGCCTGGTAATAAAACAGTTCAGTGTCAACATACAAAATATATTTGGGTTAGGTTCGTATTTAATTATTGTTATGTTTAAAGATGGAAAGATAGCTATGAATTAATTGGATTTAGTTATAGTTTCAACATACACCAGCGGTTCACCAGCATCAATACAATCATTAGGTCCAGTACTACTTCTAGCGTCATCATAAGACAAAAAGGCAAAAGTTCTTCTGCAGCTATTACTTTTTTAACGGCACTCTACATCATGTTGCTCTTAAGTATAGCCTGGATTTAAAAATATATCTGTTTCTACTCCATCAGGCAACAAGGCATTAGCTCAGACTCTGCTCAGACTCTGTATGGAGCTAATTCTAACGCAGCACACATCGTAAAAAAACTCAAGGCAGATATAGAAACGTTATATGCAACACCGCGACACTAGAAATATTAACGATGCCTCTATTGCTCATGATTAACACCGGTGCAGATGAGATTGTAATGGAAACAACAGCCCTTAGATTAACTGTCATAATATAGTCTAACACATACACATAACACACAAATGCTATCTTTATAACTTGTCTAATGTACAAATTTGTTTTATTTTTGTTAAAAAACCTATTTCCTTTTTCAGAATATCCACTTTATCTTCGTATGTTGTGATATTTAGTTAGTAGTGAAAACTTTACTGGATTATGAGATATTTGAGTGATTTTGTTTTTAAGTTTCATTGCTCTGTTTGTTTTTATAAATAAATAAATATTGCATACGGGGCTCAGTATAGTTTCGCTTTCAGTATAGTTAATTTTGTAGATGCACGGTTGATAAGTATGTCATTTTTTTAACTACAACTTTGTAAAGGGATGATGAGCTACATCATCCCTCAAATCAATTACATGTTTAAGCACTTTTCCTTCGCCATATTTTTCACATAATTTAGAGTAACTTTAAAAATGTTCACCATCTATATCAATTAGATAATGTTGCCGACAATGAAAGGTAACGAATACGCAGGTAACAAATTTGCCCATACCCATACCCATACCCATACCAAGCGCCTGTTTTAGTTTGTAGGTATAACTTTGTTGGAAAAACAAATTTTTCTACAAAGTGACGTTACGTTGTCAATTTCAGATCGTGAATGAACATCGTTGTTCAAATTTATTGTTTAAACTTGCGAATCTCTCGTGAGCAAGGCCACGGGCCACTTATAAGTAGAAAATAAATAAATAATAATTTAAACGATAAGACACGTACGATGAATACAGGCGTTCATCATCAAGGTTGCATTGTAGCAGTATTACATTATTATTAAAACCAAAATAATAATTAAAATAAATAATACCCGACATTTCACATAGCATCATCTGGTCATCTAAGTAAGCAGAGCTTGTGTTACTACATGACTGATACACTACATTATACACTTTTTTTTAAATACATACATATTATACAAAAAAAGAGACCCGAGAAAAATACTTTTAGATCAAACAAACATTTGTCCCGCGGCGGGAATCGAATTAGCAACCTTCTGCGTCTCAGCCGGGCCCACTGCGACACAGAGGTCGTCGTAAATGAATATCATATAACCTACGTGTTTAATTTTTTGATAATGTACTTAACTATGTTTCTCCCTTGGCTTTTGTAGTATACATTAAATTTATGGTATAAATATTTAAATATTTTTCGTTTCATATTTCTATCAAAAGATTCCACGAAGAAATGATTAATTAAATCATAATTCAAATACTGAGCTCACAAAAAAGTTTGATGGGTTGAAGTCAAGTTTAACTGATTTTTACTAACAGCAATTCTAGGGTCCAGTGATATCGAATTAAGGATCTGTTATTATGTAATCAAAAACAGCTTTGCTACATAATCATAGAGAAGTCATGATAGAAATACAAACATTAAAAAAGAAATAAGTATCCTCCCGTCTGCCTGTCTACGACTACGGCTTTAGGGCAGTTTAGCGTAATATCAAAATTATCAAATCAATCAGAAAAAATCAACAACAAAACGTAACACAATTATTTTATTTATAAAAAGGTATAAGATAATAAGAATTAAAGAAGATAAATATGCTGGCTGTTGCTGGGTTTGAGCATCTTATGGGCTTACAAGATATATGTCTAAAAAGGGTTTCATAAACTGTGATAGATGATAAAGCATAATATTGATCATGGACGGTCTACTTACAGCCTTGGATATTTTAGATAGCAAAAGCAGCACCCACTCAAATCACAAGTGAAAATACATAACAATGTGCGCTTTTCGAAATATCTCGCATTTCGTATTTTGCAAAGGCAGCATCGATAAAAAATGTCGGCAATCCCTAAAAAGAATTTCTCAGCCAATACCGATCACATGTAAGAAATCGAAGAGCGTTCCTTTCAATCCTTTGTCGCAGCCATTTGATTAAAGTAAAGGGGCCGCAATCACATGCGAAGTGGTTTTGCACCGAAGGAAGTATCGCGTTTACAAAACGGCACCGCCTGCATTGTGACCAAAGATTCCTAGATGAAGTCAATTGAAGCCGGAAAGAGACTCTGAAGCTCACTTGTTCGGTTCACCCGACACCGGTGGCGGAGCGCGCTTTTAATTCAAGTTCACGACAGCGATATCTGAAGGTGAATAAAGAAGGCGGTCCTACAACAATATCAAAATTCAGATATAATCGGCAAGCGATGGGCGGGTGAGGATATCGCTAAGTGTCAGGTCAGAGGCAAAGGTGTGAAGGTGTGGCGATTCCCACCCAGATGATTAAGTGTCAAAGAAACAGGAACCACCTTTGTGCTTTGGCACTTCGGCATCTTTGATCCGGATATATATCCTTCAATCAAATAAGAAAAGGTACAAAATAAGTGGTATTCCAGGAACGTAAATCGAAATTCGTCTTTGAAGCCAAACGCCTCATGAACTCTGTCAGCGTAAACTTTGATAGCAACATCAAACGCCGTATTTTATATGATGAGCTTAGAGATAAAACTCTATATAAAATACAATCTTGCATACTTATTGAAACATAAATCGAGATGAACTCGAAAAACCACTTAAAGAGTAACAGTCCATTATACGAAACCCACGCTCACTAAAATTGGAAAAAAATATTTTGCGCAAAAAGTTAACAAGACTAAGCGGTAATTCATCCGGATCATTAACGAAGTGAGGATTTACGATCACGCGAGAGGAGTCACAGGCGACACAAGACGAGGCAGAAGAGCGAGCCATTGCCTGATGCAAGTAATTAAATCTTTAAACGAGTGTATAACAAGGATGTGTTTTTGAGCATCGTCGCAGCGGAGAGCGCGAAGGAACGACACATATGTATTTACGATGAGTTTTCGCGGCGGGGGATACGCGCCTAATTTCTTAGCGAGAGTCGGTCTCGCGCGATTTATTTAAAATGAAATTCTTTTGTCGTGCTCCCCGCTGGGCGACGATCGAAAACGCGAGAACGAACCTAGATTGGATCGGCTAATGTTGATTAAGCCACAAGACACCTTGAGATTCGGCTCGAGAGATTAATGTTATAATATGGTAGATACAGCTACCATCGATGCGTTATGTCAGATTGAGGGAATGGTAACAATAACATAACTGAAAAGCCCTTTAACGTTCAATTTCCACTACGAGAGTTCATGTTTTTCAAAAATTTGTTTTAATGTTTATCATTTTATAAACTTATACTGAATGGAATACAAATACGATATTCAGAGAAAAAAAATCGAAACTAGCCTTGTCGTTTTTGCTACGATAGTTCTATTCAATTGAGTAACCTATGTCATATAGAAAAAATAATCTTACACGTACGATTTACATTTAATTTAAGCTAAAGACTGGTCAGAATAATAAAATTTAATACAAATGAACCATTCCTTCGGCAAGTTGTCTGTTGACACGTAAATACACTTAGCAGCGCAGCGATATTCCACGATTTTCATATTTAGCGTCGTTTAATTTGTTATCAGTTTCTGATAACAAAATTAATTGTTGATCTTATATAAAGGGAAATAAAGTGTCCCGTGCTCATTATCGTTTGCAAATCAGACCGGAGATTCATATTCTCATTAAAATAACTCTAAAGTTATTTTTGTCGAGTTGTTTATTACAAAAGCCATCAATAATCGAAACCGAAAGCGTATTATCGCCGGAGGCAGCGAATCAGCAAACAAATCCAGTGCGGCCAATAATTAAAATGCACTAATTCTTCAGCGTTTCTGTCGTGTCAAGTCGGACAGAATTCATTAGCTTGATGTCACGTGGGATAGCGTGGCACAATACCCTCCGCTGTAATTACCAAAGAACATTCGTTGTACAATCGAAGAGTGTGGACTGCCAGCGGACTGTCAAACTTAATCGATTCCCATGTCAAGCCTAACGCTCGAGGTCTGAAGAGGCCGCATCAGATCCATCACCGCTAACGACTAGCCACTTCCTTGTCAAGAAAATTTTCATTCGCGACAACAATGCCATTAGAATGTGGGTGTGAGTGTGAGCGATTTCTCGACCGTATAGACTATACGAAATGAGCATAACAACAATTTGCTTAGTTCATTGCACACTAATGTTATTTATCAAAACTACTCCACCATTCAAGGATTCCAGCTCGCAGGTAGACACAGATGGAATAGATAGATAGTAATATATTGGATTACAATTATCATATCAGCGTTTAGATCGGGAGTGCTTTATAGTAGCGATAAGACGACAGCTGAGCTCTGCGTATAAAGACACATTTTAATGAGAAGGCCCCCGCTTAGAATGTGAGTCCCGTCTCGTCCCCCTGGGTTTATATCTGTGTTAAAAATCGAAGGGTTATTTTATGACTTCTAGGTAATGTCGTCAAATGTTCATAAATAGACAAGCGTAACGAGTTCAGTAGAAAGTGGTGATAACATTTCTTATAGACTATGAATTTTGTTCACGCTCATGTTTAAATTAAGAAATGCTTTCGTTTTGCGAAGCAGATGTTTGTTTTTGGCAATTCGAAAATTGAAGAATCTAGAGTCAAGCAGAACCTGTCAAACGCGAGTGCAATGCTATCAGCATTAGACAAATAATGGTGAAACGCGTAAAACTATCCATGTTGTCGGTCGTACGGTGTTGCTGTTGACGTTGACCCCAGAGAGGTGTCAAAAGTTGGGCCGAGCAATTGACACGAAGCCACGCGTGAGAATGTTTGAACAAATATCTTACCTTAGTTTATTCTAGTGTTAGTAATGAATCATTTCAACCTCAACCGGTCAATGAACCAGAATCAATTTACATAATAACTACCTTGACATTAGGATGGTGATATGAAGTCATACAATCATTAATTTTGTTTAATTTTGTTAACTTTGCAAACTTTGATGAGCGTACACTTTAAAACGTCTAAAAAATTCACCAACACGACAACAGCGTCATAATATATAAATGATTTGTAACAATAGCAATATTTCAAGACATTTATTTTTATTAGATTGCATAAAAATTCAAATTGATTCAAATTACCATGAAATTATGGTACAAAATTATTATAATAAATATTTATTAACATAAGAATTAAGCCAATATCGCACGTTTACAACGAGACTCGCCTGCATTTTTGCAATTCTCATTGATTTAATGAATTAAGCAGTCGATTTAGACTATCTAGGAATATTAACAGCTAATCAAATCTAAATTTACATATTACAAGACAAATCTTTTAAGACAT
The DNA here is from genome assembly GCA_948098915.1 of Lampropteryx suffumata. NCBI lineage: Eukaryota > Metazoa > Arthropoda > Insecta > Lepidoptera > Geometridae > Lampropteryx > Lampropteryx suffumata. Next base: position 11,739,774 of record OX402557.1, on the reverse strand, counting down.
TATAGTTCCAAGTGTCAAGTGTTACCTAACAGCTATTATTAGAAGAAAAAAATTCTTTATCCAAAATATACGAGAGTTTTTTGGGCTTTATTGATTTAGCGAAACACATTATATCGTAAAGATGGGTATTTATATATTATTACCTATATTATTTCATATTTTTATAATAGGGTGTTAATTTGATATTACAACCGCGTCCTGTCCGATTATACACAGATAAAACCACTGGCCATAAAATAAACATGTAACAATCCCCCACCCTTTCAATTAAACTGCTCGTGAAATGTGTAAACTCGTAAACTGTTTTACACTTGTTAAAAAATATTACTGACTGTAAATAGACAAAGTCGGCCTTCATTATAAATGTCTAGCAATTTATTTCAAAAATTAATCTATGTTTAAATTAGTGCCATCCCTTTTTTAACCGTAAAGTCGGTAAAAAGGAGGTTCCTCAATTCGACCGTATATTTTTTTTATGTGTGTTCCCGGATAATTTCGCGTTTATGAACCGATTTTGATGACCATGATAAGGAAACCAAGATGTGATGATAGCATTCTAGAGAAATCGAGGGCAACCTTCGTAGTCAAACTAGTAGTGGCGACTAGTGGCGTTTTGTTAATTTATTCATTAAGTATTTTAAAGCTATTTAAAACATTTGAACTTTTTTTTGAACTGTTTGAAGTCGCTTTTTTTGTTAAAAATTATGTAAGATAGTGACAGGGTGAATGTTAAGCAGTGTTTAGCCAGTGTTCAAGTTGAGAGGCGTTTATAAATAAGGCCGTTTATGTTTAGTATTGACAAATTCACTGTATTGATTTTACGGCAAAAAAACTACGGGTATGGCTAGAAAAACCTTTAATATTTAATGCACAAGTTATCATCTGATATCCGAATTATTATAGTGTTACAGAATATCCTTGATCCTTCAAATATAAAATTTTAAAGAAATCGTCAAGTTTTAATCGCGCTTGTCAACCAGATTAAATGTAATGTTTTTACAGTAGGTATTCGGCACGTCACGATTCGTTAATAATTAAATGAATTTATTAATATTTGTAGACCATCCACAGAATACCGTCTAGCCCAAACCCATGGATCATAAGAATCTAATGATTGAAAGAATATTTATATATTTTTAAATACATGCTTATGATACTTTATAACACCCAGACAAAGAGCAAACATCTACTCGTATGTTCATTACACAAAAGTTTGTCTTGGGAGAGAATCGAACCTACAACCAACACATAAAAGTTGAGCGGACGGTAGAGCTACTACCAACTGAGCTAAAAGGCAGGCAGGCAGGCAGGCAGGCAGGCAATGCAGACATTATTCGATCTAGAAATAATAGTTTTGTCTATAATTATTTCAAGAGACTCAGTTTCAGTTTATAACATTTACCAAAAAAGGTCGTTACCATAAATAATTTACAGCTGTTTAGAAAGACAATACTCAATCTTAAACAAACTTGCAGAATCGAACAGTCATAGAGACCATTATATTATTGAAAGAAGGCTAAGATGTATTCACTTCTTAAAATAGTGCCACGATAAATTCCGCGCACTCTTATTTATTTTACAGTTACTTTTTATTACTTAAATGTGTAACGTTCGAGACGCGATGCGGTTGTCGACCACCATATAGCAACATAATTATTTATAACTAGCTTATGCCCGCGGGTTTGCCCGCGTGATGCAATAAAAATGTAAACTACTTATTATTTTATTCCAGGTCTCAATCTATATGGAGACGACTGCGATAGTCTACAAATTATTGGGAGTTAGTCCCTCTGCTGACTAACAGAAGAGCTAGCAATAGAGAAGGAAAACTTGAAGGAAACCCGGCTCAGCCTCAGCTGCCAGCCAGTATGCACCGAATCGACACCACTGACTCGTCTTTCCGAGAGGTTTGTGTGTGTACCTGGAAAGGTCTGCGCTATCAAACAGAATCCCAGGCAGAGTGGAGAGGAAACTTCACCCACCTCAGCTTGCTGGAGTGGATCCATGAACTAAAGTTTTCAATAACAAATAACTGCCCAGTAAGTACATTAACAGACGGCACCTAAATCATCTTCAACAGATGAGTTAAGGCCAATTATGATGAAACTATATTTTTACCATGTTTCATTCAAAACTCAACCATCATTGCGTGACGAAGTAACAAACACACATCGAATCTTTCACATATATAATGTTAGTACCATGCCGTCTCTACGACAAACAGTTTCGGATTTATGAATGAAAATACGAACTAGGCGGGGTTTACTAGCATGTAAAGTAAACAAATCATCAGCACATAGTGTAACGTTGAATGAAATTGCATTAATTAGTGTGGAATATCTAACTTTTGTTAGTCGAGTCCCGTATCTATAGTATTCATTTTGTTGTACCTGTATATGATTGTATGGTGTATTTCACTTTTAAAACTTTCGTGAGTTGTACATTTTGATATACACGCGTTTTACTCACGTATTATTTTGTCGATGTAGGTACGGTTCAGTGCGAACTGAAAACATAAATAAATAAATAAATACACAGCATTTTACACAGCATCATCTGGCCCCAAAGTAAACAGAGCTTGTGTTATGGGTACCACATGAATTCACATGAATTCACATGATTGATATACTGCATATATACTTTTTTTGTGAATAACATACAATGTTATACATAGAAACACCCAGACCCGAAACAAATATTTGCACATCATAACAAACATTTGTCCCGAAGCGGGATTCGAACCCGCACTGCGCCACAGAGGTTGTCAAATGAGCGGACTGCGGATCAAACTCACCCTAATAAAGATTATCTAGATGGGTCAAAACAGTGTCGGTGCCTCCATTAAAAAACAATACATGAGTAAAACATTAAAAAACAATACATGAGTAAAACCCGTGTTTATCAAAATGTATTTTGGTGTATGATAAATTAGTTAATAAATAAGCAGCAAATTACTTCTATTAGGAGAACTTGTTAAGCAAAACCCCAATTAATAATGATGAAAACGTGTCGCGAAACGTCTTTCATCAATTACAGTTGACTGATAGCAGATAATAAACCAGAAACTGAATTTATAACGGAAACACGATTTTCGACCGAACGACGCCAACAAATGTCTAACATCAATTACTAAAAAGCCAATGTTAAAACGGCGAAAACGGTAATGACAGTAAAATTTCACACCGATAATATTAAATTGTTTTAGGGTTACACGTGAGTTTGGTAAAAGACAGTAAGCCTAGCGCGCATAAATCCATGAAGAATTTTCCGTGGAATATAACATGAAATCAGAAAAATTTATATTAATAATAGCTCAGTTTAAACCATGAGGCCAAAAAACGTGGTTATTTTAATGGAGTCTACACACATTTACATTTTAAAGGAGTATATATTGTGCAGTTTTAACTGGATGAAATTTAAGTATTAGGAGCCAGAGAAAAAAGAAAATAATCAGAAATAAAAATGTTACTAAAAGAAGGAATTAAATTATATTCAATACTCTTATAATGTATGAGTGTGTGTGTGTGTGTTTGTGTGTATGTATATGAGTGTGTGTGTGTTTGTGTGTATGTATATGCGCGTGTGTGTGTATGAATGTAGAATGAAAATTTTCAGTGTAATGTGAGTAACTTGTACTGTATCAAAGTACTGTACTTTGCTTATGCGAGAAGCATTTTGGAATACGCCTGCAGTATTTGGGCCCCATGTTATGATGTACACATAAACAGATTAGAATCTCTACAAAACATATTTATAAATTATTTGTGTTTTAACGATGAGAAGTTATTTGATACATACCAAGAAGCATGCAATTTTTACAAGATTGATACTCTTGAATTTAGTCGTCGTCAATATGACGTATTACTCCTTCATGCTATATTAAATGGTGCTATCGACAGCAGCGTGCTTTTGGCTGGAATATACTTCTGTATTCCAACCCATCGCACAAGACATATTCCATTACAAAATGTTCCTGATGTATCTACTAAATATGCTCAGAACTCAGTGTTGTGTCATGCTCCAAGAATGTATAATAAATACTATAGTGATCTAGACTTATTTAGTTGCCATATATTAACCTAAAACACAAAATTCATTCTGAACAATTACTGAATGAATAAACAAACACACTAACACTACCTAAGAGTTGTGTAAGAGGTTACACAAACTCACAACACACCACACATTGGGTTATCCTGTGATAACAAAACTCCTGAGACTGGGAGTATCAGGTTAACCCACTCACACACACCCTAACACCCTCACACACCCACAAACACGCTCTAACTCACCATTCTATGTATTAAGGGAAAGTCAATTTTTATGTGGAATATATATTTTTTGTCCTTTGTTTTGTATTTTTTAATTCCTTAGTTTACTTAGTGTATATTTTCATAAAATTCATCAGTAATACCTATCAGAGTTATATTCGTTTTCTAAATTGTTAACTATTTGTGTAAATCTTATTTGGCCTTACTTCTTAAGTATATTCATTATGTTGCATATCTGTAGCGCTGCTGTTTTACCTCTATAAAATAAAATTAAATAAAATATAAATAAATGGTGTGTGTGTGGTGTGAGTGAGTGAGTGTATGTATGTGTGAGTAAGTGCGGTTGAGTGAAGTGTATGTGCTTCAGATTGCAAATACTCGTAAACATACGAGTTTCTAATACTTGGCACCAGTTATTTCTTCGCGATCTTATAATTATATACCAAAATTTATTCAATTAGTTTACAGAACCTCAGTAATATTTCAGAGGTTCTATCCTATCAAATGCAACAACAAAGTGATTTATATATTTAATATTTTCCATACAAAGTGATTTGTCACCCAAGCAATTAAGATGTCATCGAAGCGTTAAGATTTATATGTGGCAATTAGACAACTATAATCTGGACATGAATATTGATCAGTTCAAAGACATTTATAAACAGCTTACAATTAGTGCTAGGGTCCGGCACTAACAACATAGAATACCTACTGAACCAGTCGTACAAGCTTTATACACGCAACAATACTGTTTCATGAAATAGGTAATAAAATATATAGTATCTAATAAATATTTAATAAAACGAAACAGCTATAACTCTTTAAGTAAACCATCAAAAACAGCAATTTTTCTATCACCGTTCTAACTCAATATCAATAACAAATTACAAATAAGTGAAACTTAAAAAGCAATAAAATCAAGTACCGTGGGTACGCTTGTAACATAACCAATACGTGCCAACTTCGAGATATTCAAAAGCACATATACCTCAGCACTTGCAGAGGAACACAACAATGACAGACCGCTAAGTGCCCTCTTATGCTCGCTAGTCAAATATTTGTAAAAATACTTGCGTCAAGCACACGGAACTTTGTTTACAATTGATCAGTGGGAACGAGCTAGACGCGGATCGTAAACTTCACAAATATACTTCAAGTTTTGGCTCGTAAGTTAAATACACAATCACAATTTGCATTCGTGTGCAGTGCAAAACAGTAAGACAGTATATAGCCCCGTCTATACGGACAAACTTTACTCAAAAGGTGATTTGTTCAATCTCAAATTACCATCGTAGACTAATAAAAATAGTCGATTGGAAGAGTTCATATTGAATTTGTAGACAAATAAAACTTAAAGTTGGTAGACGTGAAACCTGAATGATCTGAGTTTACACTGGTAAATATTCCGGTTCGAATAAGAGCGCCAAGCATCGTGAGCGCTCTGCGAGACGCCAAACTCGCCGGTCCCAGAGGGAAACCGTACGCAATAACGCTCAATTTTCGTGAAAACAACTATAACTCAGAGCAGTGCACTCTGTCGTTTGTGTTCCTTTCTTCCGGGCAATTTCTATTACCATATAGACGCGCTACTTTTCAATTCTTTTCCATTAAACTTGGTGCATCGCAGTGCGTTTCGCGACCTGGAAGTCAGCGCGACTGCGATCTACTTGCTATTCTCCGAACACATTTATAAAATGCTCTTTACTCGACCGCGGTTCGGTCCCCTGCGTCTGACATTCTATTGCGAATTTCAAAGTATATTTTTCGAATAGAGAAAATCGCACTCTATCATTGAAACTTGCACAAGTGAGTATAGCGATTTATTTACGAACAACTCGTGATAAAACTACTCGAAATAAAAACAGTTAACCTGTTGACGACTGACATGACTGCAATAGCTTAATATTTATAGTACCTACTTAGAAATATATTTATTGTAACTACATGGTTGAGATAAGAGACATTCTGTCTACCGATCCGTGGATCATGTTACTCTTAGCTGGCGTCAAATACATCAAGAAAAAATTTAAAAGTTGTATAGGTTTACAAATTATACTTTGTCATTTAGATTAAGTTTTAAAATAAAACGTATCGAGTGACGTAACCAACATTATTATTTTGTTAACCTGATGCGTTATGTACTTAGACATTGAACTAAAATGGTTTAGATGCATACAAATATATAAGATAATACTATCTAGTGGCAAACAGATATTAATTTTTAAGATATATAGATTTTACTGATTCTCAGTTTAGAATTATACCACGAAAAAGTTAATATCAAATTATCATCAACACCTGCGACATAAACCCAATTGCTTGTTCATCAAAATAACTCAAGCGATACTTCAAAGAATTATGACATCAACAATAACTGAAAGCTAGGCAGATGCTACACAAACGAAAGGCTTAGTTCCACCTCACAATTTGTCACGATAATACATTTCATAACCAAAACACGGAATAACAATGCAGTATTTACAAAATAAACATGTATTCTTCTTCAACAAAGACATCTTATCGGTAGCAGTTTGAATTATCTGTCATGTTTCACAAATAAATAGGGCCTATTTCATATCACAATGGCAACACACCGTACGGCTTGATTCGTAGGCATTGAGAAATAAATCTATTCATCAAACAAGAGATGGGTTCCACGAGATAACCGCCGGAGTCTGATTACCCTTTTTCAATCAGTTTTGGCCATCACAAGTTAAATGTGAAATAGGGATGTTAAAGCGAAACTAGTACTACCTAATACTTTCGTACGAGTACTGACTAAAGGCGTCTAATACATTTTTACCGACTTAATGTAGGATACATTAGTTTCCGGAGGATTCCGAAGCACGAAAGCGTTCAGATGAAAATATCATTATCAAGATACTGATCTCGCAGGCCGTTGCAGAACTTCGTTTTTCAGTTAGGTACGCCAAACTATATCTATTATTTTCATACTTAAAACTGCAAATATTTCAGCGAGAGAACTGTTTATGAATTTTATTATCGTATATTACTAATTTGTAATATACCAGTTTCAGCCCGCGGCTTCGCACGCGTGGTACCTACATAAAAAGTAGCCTACGTCCCTCCACAAGATACAATCTTTACCAAATTTCATATGATCCGTTTAGCCTGGGTCAAAGTCAAAACATTCATAATTCAATAAAATCACAAGGACCACTTTGAGTCGTCTTCCGGCCGTAATAACATATCAAACGAAAAGACAGTGACGCTTTAAATTTAATAATATTAGTATTGTATTGATAACTCTTGCATAGCAACGAAAAGTCACTAAGTTGATATTAAAATCGCTCAACCGTTCGTATCCATAAGTTCTACAGGTCGATCCGCACACGATCCGAGCTCACGATCGAACACCATGATCGAAATCCGTGTATACAGCTTATTACCATAAAGTATTTACCGTACGGTATGACGACTCTTTTACTTCGTGTGGAATATGAATTCGTACACTATGTACTACACGAAATTTGAATAATGCACCGAAAACACGAAGTGAACACGTGCTTCGCAATAATAAAGATGTATTGTACTTTATTTATCATAAAACGAAGAGTTTCATTCAAATTCTGCGTTTCAATCAAACCCTTCACTAAGAAAATTTAATTTGTAATTAGGTATCATGGATTATCTCCGTTTTTACTATCAATCATTTTAAACACAGCAGAACATTGCTGCTTACAATGATGGTTGGTATAAGTCCTTTAAAAAATAAACCCTAACGGTCACACTCATTGAGCTCCCACCATATGAATTTGTTGAATATAATACCTAATAGTTTTTAAGTTTGTAGTTGGTTGTTGGAGAAGGATGTAAAAGATTAACTGGAAAGAAAGCGTAACAAATGTGACAGTTCTAAATAGAGTTAAAGAAAAAATATTTTATTAAAGCGAAAGGCTAATGAGATATATTAAGGAAAATTTAGCTATCGTGTCGTATACAGAGATCGAGGTGGCTGCGCTGGTAAGGAACAGGTGGAAAAAGCAGCAAGAGCATCGGCATCATTCACAGCTATTAAATTAGTCGAAGAATTTGTATTTAAGAAATTATTTATTGAATTTTACATATTTTAATTTACTATTCTCAACCACTTGGTTGTTAATTAGGTTAATAATTATGCATAAGTTGTTCCAAGAATTACTTGTAATCTCTTTTACTAATTGAGAATGATAAACTATAAGTTCGCTATAAATCCTATAGCGTTGCTATTTTGTCGTTTAACTATTAGTGTTATTGTTAGTAGGTACATGGCAGTTTACCATTATACAGATAGTTATCAGGCAAACCCATTTTCTAGTCGCAAAACCACAAACCTACGTCATAAAAACAAACTGAAATAGCATTTGGAAAATACTAAATAGAAACGAGTGTCTTCAACTTTACCAATGATATCAAAAGTCACTTCGAGTTTTCATTCTCCTTTCTCATGTTCGTAAGCATGACTCGGAAACAAAACAAAGTAATTAGGTCCCAAGAGTCCCGACAATAACACTTCACAGTCCGCTTATAGCTGCGTCACAGGGGAGTTAAAACATCTAGGACATCTTTCTATTTTATTCATTAAATATATATTAAATTTTTTTAAATACAATTGAGCAAACAATCATACGGCCCTCCTGATGGTGAGTAGGTACCGCAACCTATAACGCTTGTAATACCAGTAGACGACCTCTGTGGTGCAGTAGGCTAAGGTCCGGCTGAGACGCAGAAGGTTGCGGGTTCGATTCCCGCCGCGGGACAAATGTTTGTATGATCTGCAAGTATTTGTCTAAGGTCTGGGTGTTTCTATGTGTAATATGTATGTATTTACATATTGTACATGTATTTAAAAATAAATATAAGTAGTATATCAGTCATGTCGTCACCCATAACACAAGCTCTGCTTACTTTGGGGCCCGATGATGCTGTGTGAAATGTCGGGGATTATTTATTTATTTAGTTATAACACGCCCGCCTTAGACTTTGCCTGTATGCACATTTTTTTCACTTGCTCCAGTTTCATTTAAATCTAAACACAGTAATGCTTGCTGTGAGATTAAATATCTGGTAATGCGTTGGTATCCATCAAGACAGGCACTTGCTGTAAAGTCCTACCACCTTAAATCCTGGATCATTTTGATACATTCATATTTATTTACATAATTAAAATTTGAAACGAGTGCTTCGTAGGCATACCCGCACTACTCTCTGTATGTGTATGGTGTATAATCGCGTCCACTCTTTCCTATGGTTAAGGCTTTAAGCAACGACAACGCTGCACGTTAAAGCTGATTAAGTCTACCACTTGGCGAAAACTTGAACTGGCAGAGCGTGTATTTTACAGTCAACGTTGAAGCTTGTACAATCTCTTGATGCTGTGTACTTATCAGCACTATGCTACAAGATTATCAGTTGAATACAAACAAGTACTTGCAGAATGTGGAGAACACCAGACATTCTACTATATCTGTGTCTGGGTGTAATTGCCAAACGTTCTAGTTTCCCTCCTTACTTACGGGTCACAGGTTCCATGCTTAGTTCTATCGATTTTGTGAAAGACGACGTATTAAGAAAGGGAATCATTGTTCTTAATAAGAAAAGATGATCACAAAAGACTAGGTACGACGACGGCTTACGGACTATTCTCTAAGTGAAATTTTGCCGATGTAGCTACCTTGCCTTCCGATCATGAGGGTTCAAACGTGGTCGCGCAACAAAGGATATTAACTTTCAAAAAAATTATGTGCGCGATGTCAGTGCTCTGATACTGTGTAAGAAAACATCGTGAGAATACCATCATATCCTAGAATCTACAAAAGAAGTGTGGTGGTGGTAGATCAGAGGTATGTCATTGGTTAGTATTCCTATAAGCGGCGATGGGCTTGTAACCTATCACGTACGAAATACTAACTACTGTGCAAAGCGTTGGCATCTGTCAAATATACAATTTGGACGTGCCTGTGATTACCCCTATTAGACATCGTTAAAGATCTAAGTAACCAGATATCTGAAGAGGTGCTACGACCCTAGGGATTACAGTCGTTAGCATGTATTTTTTTTTTTAGATTCTTCAGAACACTCATATTTGAAGCAGTATTTTCTATTCGACTATTGTAGAATACTTAGAGCCGCACTCATTCTTTAATGATTAGTTAAGTCACTCTTGAGTATTTAGTCAAAGACATTTTTAGAGACGGCTATTAGACAAACTTCTTTACATTGATACTAGTAAGTGTTTATTCAATCGTTCCCCATACGTTTCTGTAACTAAACAGGGCATTATAACGGAATTATTTAGCCGAACCAGTGGTCGCCCACTGGTCGAAATTCGACCATAATTAATAAAAAATTCATGTATTTTTTATGCATAATTTGAAAAAATATTAGTATTCTGCACTGTTTCTCTATATAAACTATAAGTGTGCGAAATGTCATACTCCTCTGTCCGCGCAATTTTCGTTAAAAAGGGTACTAAGTTTTTGCTTCACATATTAATATATAGATATAAGAACAGCTGACTACATAAACATAAACGACATTATTACAGGGTGTGTATGTATCTCATTATAACGGACTTATTTAGTCGAATATAAGAACAGCTGATTATATAAACATAAACAACATTATTACAAGTTAGTAGAGCAAAATTAGGGGTACTTTTTTATATAAATGATGTCATAGATGTTGTCATGATGTCGACGTGATAAAATGATATTAAAGCGATCGCTCATTGTGTCGGGCCGGGGCTAATCGCAGGCGACATAAGTAGGCTCGCGGCAGGCACGCATCATTTACACGCCGTCCGGCGCGATTAACTTCAGCACGTTGACACGGGTGCAGGGCGCTGCCGTCAATCCGTCTGTGTATAATTACTAATTCGAATCCAGCGAAAACCGCCTTAACAACTCTGATGCTCTGGTACTCGACATTTGAATTCTCCTTATTAGCAAAGATTTAAACTGATGCGTATGCATTATTTTCATTAACGAAATCGCCAAAAGAATTAGATTGATGAAAAGTTTTATACCTGAAACCGGTGGCTCTGCATACAACTTTACATTTATCAATATATTCTTACGATTTATAATCAAAACAAAGTCCTTTGTACCAATCAAAACATTTCCATAAATTGCTCGTCAATCTTATTTCAAATCAGTACAAAAAAATACAAGAAACCATAAACCAATAAACACTTACTTGCCGTTGCACATAACAAATGTGATGGACTCCCGCGGCTTTCGAATAACTTTGGAACGGGTCGGACGTTTAATTTCAGTTTTATAATAAAGGACATATTGTGTTAGATAAAGGATGGGTAGTAATAGTGTCGTGTCATCTACATTAGTAATGCGCGTCGTGGCGGGGCGTCCATCTTCGCGATCGCGGCCGCGACTTGCCTGTGCGTCGCCGGTCGCACCGCGGCCGAGTTTTATAACGTGTAATATGGCTAACAGAAAATAATAAAAGAAGAGAGCCCCCGAGTCGACCACGCTCGAAAATATTTATTCAAATAAGTCGCCATCAACCCGACCGTAAAAGCACGCAGAGGGTTGAGGGCTAGCAGTTTTATTAATATTAAAAGAACGCTTCAGTTGACACAAATTGGCGATAACCAAAGCGAGTAGGTGCCTCGTAAAAATGCTGTTTCCCTTTACGTTTATTATTCGCAACTCCCGAAATAAGATTGTGAAATATTATTTAATTTGCAATTTTCAAACCTACACATTGTTAAAAAGCTTTAGCAAAAAGTTTAGTAAAACGAACAACATTCAATCAGTAAATCGATTTGTGTGAGAAAACAATCGCGCGCGTGATTCGCAGTAAAACTGATACGAGTGTATACCGAGCCAATATTATTACCTACGCCACTATCATAGAAAGTTATTTTCTATTGCTCTCAATGCAGCGAGAAAAGCATTACGTAGGACTTCGAAGTGTTTTGCCTTTTCGTTTAGCATTGAAAAGAGGTACTCTTACAAACACAACTTCTTTCAATGACAAATATTATGTGAGAAAACTGTGTTGTTTAAAAACATCGTAACACTAACAAAGACATTTAGAATTAATTTAGAACCATTATTTTAAACAACCTAAGAAGGGGGCAATATTTCACGGTTAACATCAGACAATATTCCCTCAAAGTGCGTTGTTTCAACGAATTCACGCGCTCGACCAAAAACAAAGCAGTTAATTAACCCGTAATTTATATAAATGGGTTCAGTCGCAATTCGGACAACAAATTATGTGCGATAGACGATCTTTTCTGATAGCGGCATGAAAAATATCGTGAAAGGAAATAAAACGGGTTCGCGGGAAATTCAAGTAGTCGGTAAGTGAGAGTGGGTTGACAGAAGATGAAATTATTTATCTAGTTTGGTAGATATGTGGATTTCTACCCTGTCGCAGTGAGCTTTGTAGATTTATTGGCGTGATATGCAAAGCGACCGTCAGAAGTAAAATTTCTCACCCAATTTAGATAAGTTCAGGAGGGGTCGCAGTCCAGACGCGTATCCCCGCACTATTCAATAAAAAGTTAGTCAGCACTGCGCAGCTCACTTCGGCGGATACCAGCTAATGTCGGGTAATTTGTTCGACACACCAGCGACAGTTTTCCAAACTAACAACTATTTGTTCGCTGATGCGAGCGAGAAAATGTATCCACAAAATGTCAATAGCCCACTCCTGTTTTGTTATGAAGAAACGAAAACCGCGTGGCCAATTAAGAAGGAGTCGCAACACGAATTTCGTGCATGGTACTCGATTGGTGACAGTTCATGAATGCTATAATTTAAAATTATATTGGAAATCGTATTCTGACGTTTTCAGTGTTCCAGGTTGTTAGAGGAAAATGTCAACGTCCCACGCTAGCAATGTAAGATCTTATTTAAGAATATAAAGACATTTTTATTATATTACTGTGAGTATTATATTCTTGCGAAGATTTTAGGTATTTATTTTTAGGTCAATCGAAAAGAATATTAGGGTTTAAGGAAATTTAAGGAAAAGAAAAAAAAATAAACAGACATACTCGATGCTGCACTTAAGGAACATAATGGAAGCGTTCGAATAACTCTCGCAATGTGCATACGAGTGGGTGCTGGAACATGTCACATTTCGCATTGTCCTATACAAACGTGTGTGCATTATTGTCGAAAATTGTGAGGTGCTTCACCTCGGGATGGCTAACATACGACGGCAGGCAAGACCCCGCTGCGAGACGGACCTACTTCAGGTCTTCTCAGCGTAATTTATCGCGAACAATCACATTACCATATCACTAATGTAATGCGGTTGAATCCGCGAATGCGCCTTAAACGGTTTTTCGAATCCTTTGTTATCGGATATTTATGAATTCTGCAAAGGGCTTTGTATCACGCCCGAGGTTTTCGCGGTCGGGATACTTTATAAACATTGTTTTACAATCGTCTTACATGAGCTTTGTGGGGAAAGATAATAATGTACTCGTATAGGCATGGGGAAATACTGCCCGGCTTGCGGCTTCCGATGCGTTCAAGTTTGATTCATGAACATGATTGTATTGTTCTCGATAATTTTCAATCAGTATTAAAGGATAGCAGATAAAATTTATAGCATTGTGTTCGTAAATGTGTGCTAACACCATTAAGAGGATGTTTATGTTCTTTACCAGTCTTAAATCTATAAATAATATATAGAAGCTTCGTTTCATAAAATAATAGTAGTAGTTTCTTAAATGCTTGCAAGTACTAGCTACGGAGTTGTTTAAATCTGTTGCCATATTTATTTATTGACATAAGAATGACAAGGACAAAACGTACTAAAAACCCAATTATATATACGCTATGTAATAAGCTAGCTAATCATGTGATTACAGAATAGAGGATATACCTATGTGTAAACATTTTTCTGTAGTAGGTAGATACCTACCACATAGTGGCACCTACCTGTAATTTTTGTGAGGTACACGAGTCTAGACATTGTTTTTACGGTAAACTTGTTTTTGATATGACTATTATTTCTGTACAGGATGCTATTATTTTATTTTTACGATCTGCTGTGAAATTTGTTCTTACTCGCCAAGTGCACCCTTGTAGAATAATGGAATAAAACGAATAGCATAACCAGGCGGGTGCTCTAACATTATTATTAAAAGCATGGAACCCATCATATTAAAGTAATATTCAAATCAAGTCACAACAAAAGAATCCCATCTCATGGCTCAGGTTTCAAAGAATGCGAGTTGCACGGGTAACACAATACAAGCGACCGGCGCGTACAAACTACGAACAGGGGTACGATCGTCCTAGTTACCACAGGGTTGCTATTTTGCAGTACTTTACCTATATAAAAATCAGTGAAAATTGCGCATACAAGCATCTTTCGGGCAAACTGCCAATACTAAAAACGTGTAAACCGCAAATAAGTACCCTGATTTGCTTAATAGCTCTTAGTTTTGACATAACATACAAGAGACAATTTCATAAGTGACATAGAGGTACCTTAGTTCAAAAATTATATTGATACAAAACTAAACATTTCCTTAAAACTCCCTTATCGGAAACAAATACATAAAATTCGTAAGTACAAACCAAAGTTGCGTTACTGCGTCCTGAGTTGTACAGTGGTAACTATTTATGCTGTAACTGAATACTAGCTTTCATCCCGCTTTTACTTGTATAAAAAAAAAAGAAAATGCTTTTAATTCGTGCTTCGTGGTAGTCTGGGGCAGCTGAAAGCTTGTAGCTTGTTTCAGCTTACTACTAGACAGCCTTACTACGGTTCAGACTAGACTTAGAGCTATTTGTGCGGGCATACGGGCAGAGCAACTTAATACTCCACGTTTAATTTTAATACGGATTATTTACTTAAGATAGATGCTTATATTTTGCTAAGTCACTGATTATTTCATAATTAATGGTTTATTTGAGTTTATTGACTGGCCACTCCCGCCTTCTGCGATGTAGGTTGTGGGTTCGTTACCCTACCAGGACAAACAGTTGCGTGATAAACATAGATGTTTGATCTGTATGTGGGTGGGTGTTATAAAGTATCATAGGACTTTTATTTATAATATATATAGCTAGATAGTGTAGTGCGAATTGTTCACTAATATTATAACGTTATATTAAAATTTGAGAAACGCAAAAAAGATATGCTATTTAAAATTCTACGAACTCTATACCCTCAAATATTTATTAGCCGGGATTAAATACAAGCGTACCGGGTGCATTAAAAAGCACCCATTATGGGGAGCAGCAATACGGCCAATGAATAACACTGCGTTAAAATAGAATAACACGAACCATTGCGGCAGAAGTAAGGCATGATTGACACGTGATCCGTGAGCACCGTGAATTCTCAATAGCCCCTTTTCAATTGAACTTTTTACGAATGTACTTTTATTACCCCATTGTGGGGACGGGATTAGCCCGCAGCAATGCGGAAAATATTTAATAGAGAGTTAATATCACAATGCTACTCGGTTTGGTGTTCTTTAGCTTTTTTACGAGGGGTTCTGGGTGCGAAGTTCATAATAACTGTGATTGGCACATTGTTATTTTTATATTGAAAATAATCTTGTTAAATGTATTGCATTGTATTGAAGACTTACAAATATTTTAAATTGTTTAAATTAAGTTATTTTTATCGAGTCACTAATTATGTAGAATAAGTGAGGTGAAAGTATTTAAGTTCGCCTCAGTGGTGCACTGCATTCGTGCAATTGGCACATGTCTTGGAACTTTATGCATGTTTTCTTACACCATCAAGTATATGTAAGTATATGCACCAAAATTTTAATTACTAAAGCAGCGACGAAGTCTTATCAAAAGGATTTCCGATTTACGATCTTTGAAAATGTACCTAATATCTTAACGGATACTACCAAACTTACATAAATTTAAGGCTTTATCTCCTGCTGTATAAAATATTGAGCGATATTTGGAGAGCAGCGCGTGAAGATAAGGCTTCGTTAGGTATGCCGACGCGCCAGCTCATTTTGCCAACGAATGGTAAAAATGCGGTAGCCCTAAAAAGGGACCACCATGTAAATTATTTCACTCGCTGACCAACTTGAAATATTGTACTTGAATAGCAATAAAACTCCCGACAGCAGCAGTGGAGGCATTATCAAGAATGAAGGTGCATGTTGCCATATTTTATTAGTCCAACGGTTCACTTGGCGCGTAAAAATATTACATTAATCTGTAAAGTTACGGAGTTTGCATCATTGTCCCTTGTTCGTTGTATATTTATTGGGTTGGCGTAGGAGTAGTCGCGACAAACCCTTCCTGACTCATGTGTTTGTGAAAGTCAGTGTCATTTATAGCGCGTGAAATACGTGACATAATATTTTATTTTGCTGCTGTATAGTTGTTGTTACTGAGAATACTATTGAGTCTAACAGAAGCTGGTCCTTTATGCCCAAATACCTTGATTAAGTTTATTGCCCTTGCATATTTAAATTAGTCATTGGCAGTAAACACATACGGTATGCAAATAGAAATCAATGAAATTTTCGCAAAATACAAAATCCCTACTCACGTGTGATACGTGTAATTTGTGAAGCATGATAATACTGTCCAGTAGATACCACTTAAGCAGTTTTGTGTAGGTAACATTATTTCACACTTCACCAAGCATAAAAACTTGACGTATTATAATGCGTAGTGCAATTAAAATAAAAATAAATTACAGTAGCCGTCCACGCCAATAACCGGGTAACATTTTCTGTAAGAGCCGTGTAGCAATAAATATAAGTGGGGCTAAGCTAAGTAAATCCGACAAATAACTCCGTCGGACGAGCCCGCTCGTACATCACCGAGAAGAATTTAATCACGCAAGTCAACATAGTGGTCGGTATGCCGATGATATCTGGAGGCCAGTGTTGTGCGCGACGCGAGAAACTGAAAAACTTCATCCTTGATATTATGTTACGGTGATAATAATATCAAACAGTGATGTTTCGAAAAAACTACAAGTTTAATTTGTCTTAGTGCAATACTAAGGTAAAACAAGCTCATGTATATGAACGAAATTATTCTTCATTTACAGAAATGTACAGAACAATATGCAATAATATAAAATCCTAGAAAAATGTCTGTATTGATTTTATATATTGATCTATTATTGATTTCCTAATATTGCATAATGTAAAATATTGTTTGTTGCAGTCTAACCAGAGCTGGCGAACAAAACAAAAAAAAATCCAGTCGAGCCATTTCCGAGTTTTTGCGAGACTAACACTAACGCACGGTAATAGATTTTTACATAAATAGATAAATTAGATATGCGTGACCCTTTTGTTCATGCGCCACAGTGGCGCATGGCGAACACTTTGATTTGAGAAGATAACTAAAGATGTACTTACTACTTTGATGTACTTTGACGACCTCTGTGGCGCAGTGGACTACGGTCTGACTGAGACGCAGAAGGTTGGGGGTTCTATTCCCGCCGCGGGGCAAACGTTTGTATGATCTGCAAGTATTTGTCACGGGTCTGGGTGTTTCTATGTATAATACGTATGTATTTACAAAAAAGTAGTATATCAGTCATGTGGTACCGATATGATGACGATGATGATGATGTGTGGAATGTCCGGCATTATTTTTTTATTATTTGTTATACTATTAACCTATTCCTTTGTAATTCAGATACATACTTCATAGGCACAAAACAAGAATACGGATAAATGGGTTCCGTATTTGAAGCACATCACTAATATTGTATCCTTCATTGTCGGCACACGATCCCTACAAATTGTAGGTGTGTGTGACTGCGGAGTGCGGGCGCAACAAAAGCTACAATTGAAATTTCTAAAATGCCTGCTAACATTTTCCTTAGTAGAAATCACGTATTTCTCCGCAGGGGATGCCAAGCGTTCCAGACCCTTGCACCGATTCGACACAAAGACATTTCAGCTGTTTCTAATTGTACCGCGTTATAGAAATCGGACGTGACTCACTCATCCCTATCTTAAAAAGCGCTCAGCAAATATTGGCGCAAATGATTTGTGAATGCGAAACGACTCTTATCTACGAATAAATAGTGTCTTTGTCAGATTTACTGATAAAGCATTGGAATCCGTACGGGGTAGATAGCTATTGAATGTCATTTTATCAATGAGTCAATCAATCATTCATCATCATTACTCAGCGTCTGTATTCAAACATGTGAATAGACAATGCCAAATTGGATATCAACTATTATAAGACGTATCAATGGCTAGCTTTAAACGCTTCAGTGCTAGTCAATACAACTTATAAAGCTCTTCATTCTCGAAGAGTAATTATTTTACAATTACGATAACTTTTTACTATCTACCGCTATCGAACGACGTGGTTTTACCGTTACATTATTTAATACTAAGGGAATAACATAACAGGTATACAACATATAGGTATACACACGAGTCACTACCGGTACATTGTTACGATAACAAACCCAGTAAAGTACCTATATACCTACATTTAATTCTTAGTATAAGGCCAAGGGTGAGAGCAAAGTCTTCAAGTCGTTCCAAAATGCATAACAGGATCTAAAAAGTGTTATAAATCAGAAGTATACAAGCAAACAAGTCACCACGATATTTGAGCCCAACTCTCGGGCGCCGCGATGATACAGCAATGAATGAATCGCAATTAGCAGATGCTCTGCGTTCAGCTATTTATTATACGCAGTGCGGTGACACGGCAGTCACTGAGAGAAAACCACAGTGAGAAGTGGATAGCTGGCTTACTACGTAGAAGCTGCGGGTGTAAAGGGTACAAATGAGAAAGCATAATACAACATCTGCTCTATCTAGTATGTATACGTTAAAGTTATTATATTAAATTTAGGTCATAGCATACGCATTAAGGAAATCATAGCCAATTAAGGAAGGACTTAGCATACGTAACGGACCTGAGATATCCGTTAACAAATTCAAATCTAAAAAAAATCTCCAGCACAATCACAAGGATCACTTTTAAACGTCTTAACTAAGTGAATTTAGGTGCCAATTCCTTCTTACCTAAGTCCGAGAAGGATTGACAAGAAACTCATCCTAGTCCTAGCGCTATTTTTGTATGATTCTTTTTAGAACTAACTTAAATACGAAAAACGAATACGAAGCAATAGTAAGATTATTCATGCACAACTGCCCAAATAGATATTTAATTGTCTAACGTCTAATTTTAATTAATTGTTACCATTATGTACTAACCATTGATTGTACGTATGTGCTGGTTTATCAAATAAATGTTTTATCTATCTATCTGAGTACAAGCTATGCTGTTTTGACTAGGGTCGAGAAGGGCGCAGATGTCGGAGGCGATTGTTTGTAAATAACAAAGTGAGCCCGGCTCCGCAACAGTTTCTAATTGTGCCACGACAATGCGTAATCTAACCGGTCCCATTCGTTGGCACGTCCATCGCGCATCTCTACAATAGAACAGGGTAGTAGAGTCGACCGACTGTTGTCGATATGGTTTATTTTACTACATAAGAGGTTTTTCAACGGGTGTCTGCGTCTGACTCACAGTCTGGTTTAGGTTAATAAGTAAATATGGCGTCGTGTCTAAATTTTAACAGGTGCACAATTAAAGGTTCACTGAGTAGGAATGTCTCACAAGTTCAAATGTATTTTTTGTCTTATTTTTTCATTTAAAACATGGTAGTTTGCCATATATCAACACTTTTTGTGTATTTATGATATGTCCAAGCCCGTATTAAATATAGAGCTAGACAGCTCAGGGCCTAACCACGGCCACAGACCACAATATGGTAAGTGTACTTACCTACTGCTCGTGCTTTTCGTGAACCTGTTAAGTTTTGGTTTATTGCCATTGAATTAATAGATATACATGAAACCGACAGAACTATAGATTTTAGAAACACTAAGGCTGGAACTTGTTTTTCCAGAAAAGCACACTAGAGACACTAGATACTCGCTTACATTTTAGCAATGAATAATAATCGACTCTACAGCTTCATTATTCCACACCCCGTGGGTCTTGAATCGCCAGGTGCCATCGAGGCGAACGAATAAAGCAGAGCTGCCTCTCGCGCCAAATTGCCCGTGTCGCGATCTGACGCACTAC
Organism: Lampropteryx suffumata; assembly: GCA_948098915.1. NCBI lineage: Eukaryota > Metazoa > Arthropoda > Insecta > Lepidoptera > Geometridae > Lampropteryx > Lampropteryx suffumata. The sequence goes on along the minus strand of OX402557.1, from coordinate 11,719,445 downwards.
TAGGGGCTCCATTCACGTGTTAAATCACTTCAATTTATACACACTATCAACCCTACCACTCGAGGGCGAACACCCGTATGTGTTCTGTTTAAACATCGCATTAAAGTTTATTTCCACATCTTATTCGCAAATAGGATTGCGAGAGCGCATCGCTGCACTGCTAATGCAGCAAACGTTTCGAAATTATCTAAGTTTTGTTTTTGTTTACTTTATATTACGAGATTTGGATGCTAACGATGATTACCTGAAACAAAAACAAACATTGTTAATGTTAATAGAAAACACATATGTATTTATCTAAGTTATGCTAATAAGGTATAAATTACATATTGTGTATCTATCCCTAATTCTACGTCATTTCCGTTTTCATGTACCTAAAGGCCGCAGCCATTCGCCGGACAGGACGTTAATTAGAAAATTATGTGGGAAATTATTAATAGGTCGGCCGTGTAGCCGATTAGATAACAAACTAGTCCATTAGTCGACAAGGATAAAGCCTGTTCGGGTGCGTGGCGGGACCGCTGAACCTGCCACGGGTTTATGACCGTTGCGGCTATTGTCTTAGGGTTCACATCGAGTTCGATGACGTTAATTGAAAAGGACCCGGGCACGATATAGCAGTAGCGAACAATACGCCTTGCGTTCGGTCCGGGGGCGGTTGACGCGTGGTTGACGAATGATCAACCGCGTGGAAATGACGACTTAATGGATTATATGTGTCCGCCGACACCAAGATAAGTGTCGCGCCGGTCCCGGCCCTGTCGCCGGAGATTAGGCAGCCAAATTATAAAAATTAATATCATAATGGAAATCAACTAAGGAATCATTTTACACACTGATGCACTCTGTGATAGCGCGACGTTTTACATGTTACTTTGAAGGATGTTCAACATTACTCGTACATTAAGAAAAGTTACTTTGCAGTAATGATTATTGTTTAACGTCAGAAGTGGTATGGCCATTTATTTTGCTGCTGTTTTGCATAATTTGCAGTTTCCGTTTATTTTCGTCAATATAATAGCAGAACACGTAGATGCTAATAACAGCCTTTGAAGGCAGCTCAAGTGGTAACAGTTAAACATCATGTTCCTGTTGAATTTAAATTGAATTGAATAGTGCATCATAAAGGCAGTGACCCACATCAGGCACATGTGCCCACGCAACAATCCAACACTCCGGACAGTTGCGTGTCGACATCAACCACGGTAAATTGAATACGAACATTGTAACGGCTGCAGTTGCCAGCCCTCGAAATAAACATTAAATAGCGCCACAATAACCTACGATTTACCGGCAATCTATTCTATTATAAAGGAAGGACAAGAAACGCCTCGCCACTTACGACAAAAAGTCTAAGGATAGATCTCCCGCTGTTGTATTGTGTCCGTTTCTAGGCGCGATCTGGACAAACGATCCGTGGGAGCCGATGTGAATTATTGAGCCGGTGTCATGGTGGGACGGACGCGATTCCCATTATAAAGCTATTTGCGCTGTTTACATAGAGGAGGAGGTCCGAGGGTACCGCGGTCCGTACTGTTGCGATTGCAAATTTTCCGCTTCTCGCGTGTCAAAGGAGATAATTTATTGCAATTGAGATACAGCAGGCGCCCGGGGAACGGCGAGCAACACCTCGCATAAATAGCGCAAGCGAGACCGAAGCCGTCCTCCTATCTTCCTGACACCAAATAAAATTATGATCATGACCATTTATTACACTGGATTAAACAGAGTAGTCGCTATAAACTACCCTATTGACTTCACTTTATTTATATTGAAAATTCAAATTGGGTAGAAGATAAGATGCGATAATTATTCAACCTTATTTTATGTGATAATCTCACGCAAGTATTTTTTTCTTGATACATTTAATTAATTAAAAAGCTTATGTATAAAAAAAAACAATAAACTAGTTGATGACCTATTGTATTATATTCCATTTTCTAAAGTGTTCATTGTGTTAAGTGATTTACTGGTTAAATGTGTGGACAAGACATTCTGGGCACGTTCGTTACAGTTTTTGCACAATGGCAGGTGCGATTCGGTTCACTATTAGCATCGAAGCGAACACACAAAAGCGACACATGGCCTCTTCTCTTCAGTAACTATTAAGCGAACAAAAAATCTGGTCCATAAATAGTTGAAATATTTTATGCTTACTTACTAACATTCAAAAAAACAACGTTACTGAAAAGTTATATAATGTTCGCACTTAGTCACACACATTTTTATACAATTGCTAATAAATTTGGTAGAATTATAAACAGCTGTTTTGTAGAGCAGTGGCTCCACGAAATGTTAAAATGTTTCTAATAAAAGTGTCAGTGTCGCAAATACTATTAAATTATTATTATTTATAAGTTAGGTTAGTTAACAGAACAGAAACTATTAGTGCTTAACAATTTAAATCCAACATCATAAACGTTGCGAAAATCTTAAGCGAATTTGCAAGCGCATAAAATATTAGTGGGTAATCAAAATACAAAGCTAATAACACAACAGTAAAACGGAACGTTTAGTTTGATATAAATCACGAATCACAGTCTAACATTATATTCATACAAATCGTTTATATAAATTGTAAAATCAAACGGTTGTGATACAAATTGGTGGCTGCGCAAAATGCATAAGTGTAGATGTCTAATTTGATGAGAGGTTTTGGGCTGGAAGGCCGGGAATTATTTCAAAATCGTTTAAAAAAATAATCGACGATTAGCCAGTTTCCAGAAAGTGCAATTTGGATGCATCATAGGGAGTCATCGCGTGCACGGCGCACGAAATGTGAATTTATTTTATAAACAGGTAGCATTCGGATGATGAAATTGATATCCTAAAAATTTAAATTAAATAATCAATATTGGTGGACAATCTTCACAACACCATCTAGTTCGAAATGTAGATTTTTATAAAAATACTTATAAAAATCTGGTTTGATTTCCCTCAGGACAAAAATTTGTGTGTTGAATATAGATGTTTGTTCCGTCTAGGTGTTATAAAGTATCATAAGTATGTATCTATTAGTATATATAATATATCGGTCATCTGGTTCCCATTTACAAGATATGTTCAGTTCAGCTTAGGGCTACTCGTATCATAGCTAGGTTCTGTGTGAATTGTCGACCATGTCTATTTATAGATTTAATCAGTTATTTTTATGAAATGAAATCATTTTATTTTATAATAAAATCTATACCTAAATCGAAAAGTTTAAAACTTACTATAATAAATTTATTATATTTTTGTGTTACTTCGTATGCAATATTTTTAGGTTACTATCGTAACTATTTTAAATGAAAATCATAATTTTTAACTAATATTTCCGACTGGATTAGTTATAAAAAACATTAAATACTTACTACTTACTTGTACTTCACTTACGCAATTGTAAATTTTGGGAAATAAAGTTTTTTGTAATTTATTATAACTAATAAAATAATGGGATTTTACATATCTATAAGAACCTAACCCTCTCTGTTATTTTGTCTAAAATTAATATTACAGTGAGTGGTTCAAACTAGGTAAAATTTTGGAGCTGTGATAAGATTGGAACAATATCAAACATGTAATAAAAATTATAACAATCATCTAAAGTTGCGATACAATTCTATCACCGCCAGTGTTAACAAGCAGTGACTGTGGCAATGCGCCTGAGCACTACCTGGGCAGCTGCTTCATAGCCCCGCAAATCTATGCACGACTCACCCCGCAACTATCGTTCTATCTTACTCACACTTACCACGTAAAAGCTCGCCTCTAAGCCACAAAAAGCGGTTTAGTTCCTCAGTGTGTGTGAAAGCACAGACTCGTGTGCGTGAATCGTATTTTTCTCACAAGCTCTATATCACAAAGAATAGAGTGGAAAGTAAATCGAACCATTACGGCTCTTGGGACGTTTTGTTTTCAGGCGCGAATTTACCTGTTGGAACGCGTGAACCGGCGCGATGCGGCCTTGTGCGCGAGCGCACCACAGGTTTGACTCCAACCAAGTCAGTCCCACCCCAGACCTTAGCGTGGTCGGTCGCGCCGCGATTTATTTCATCGTGTACTTACGGACACACGATCCCGTCCAATTAGTGCTCTCGCGAGAAACGAGTTAAGTGGCCGGTCCGACTAGTGAGGCACTCTTGCTTGAGGCGAAATGAAATAGACTAGTGCGCTGCCGACACGATGTTTACGTGGAATTTCAGTGTTAAAGGATTTTAAATGAAACTATGTAATAAGTGTGAGTGAAAACAAAACGATGTATCTGGCTTGGTTCGCGAGTATCTTGCTGGTGCTCAACTTCGCATCGTCGACAAGGAGTGCATCTTTGTCGGCTACTACTGGGACCCGTTACCAAGCACCGGACGAATGTGTCTGGGTCAACGAGCTCGATGGTGTTGCACTACAGTGCAGGCTGCGAACTATCAACAGCGAACTGGACAACACCAACTTTAGCACGATACAACCGCACCCGACGGTCAGGCTGCGGCTCGAATGTAGCGATGCAATGTTCTATCAAAGCTCGCTTGCTCCGGGCAGTTTCCGTCAGTTAGTGGAATTGCGCGAACTTACCATCGAATACTGCAAAATCGGAAATCTTTCGGACAGTGCATTCACAGGTTTACGTGAATTACGGAATTTGACAATCAGAACACACAATGCAGATTGGTCGGCTATATCACTGGAAATTACACCGAGTGCGTTTTCCAGAGACGTGCAAAACTTGGAACGGCTCGATCTGAGTGAAAACAACATGTTAGTGTTCCCCGATGGAGCTTTATGTTCCCTCAGAAACTTAATGTATTTGAATATGACAGGAAATAGAATGAGAGATATAAGTCACTTCCAGTTTTCTACAGCTCATAGACATCCAACGGAAAAATGTGGAGATAATCTAGTAGTTTTGGACCTATCAAGAAACTTCATCGATACCATGCCCCCAAACCTACTTTCGGGTCTTAAAACACTAGAGAAACTTTATCTTCAAGGAAATGGCCTAAATTCAGTCGCAGACCGAGCTCTGGAAGGCCTAGTATCTTTGACAACAATCCGATTTTCTGACAACCAACTCACAAGTCTACCGCCGGAACTCTTCAGTGATACGAAGGAGTTGAAAGAAATATATCTGAGCAATAACACTATAACTGTGTTAGCACCTGGTCTGTTTAGTGATTTAGTTAAGCTTCTTGTGTTGGACCTTTCTTACAATGAACTGACTTCAGACTGGATCAACACATCAACTTTTTCCGGATTGAAGAGATTAGTTTATTTGGACTTTTCTCATAACCGTGTTTCGAAGATGGAGATCGCACTTTTCAGAGATTTACACAACCTACAGATTTTAAAACTGCAAGACAACTACATTGAACACATTCCAGAAAATGTGTTTGGATCATTGAGTAAATTGCAGTCATTAACATTATCGAACAATAGACTGACTAATGTGGATAGCTTTGCGTTTACGGGCTTGCAAGTGCTTTCTGTCCTATCTATAGACAGCAACCACATTTCCAAAATACACCCACATGCACTTCGCAACTTTTCTTTGCTTCAGGACTTGCACATCAACGGGAATAGGCTCGACGAAGTGCCTATCGCATTAAAAGAAATACCTCAGTTGAAGACTCTTGATTTGGGAGAGAATCTTATCACAAGCATAGAAAATGCTTCATTCATGACCATGGAACAAATGTATGGATTAAGGCTCACAGAAAATAACATTGGAAACATAAGCAAAGGCGTATTTGACAAAATGACATCACTGAAAATTTTAAATTTATCGAAAAATAAAATTCATAAGATAGAAGGCGGTGCATTTGATGGAAATGTGAATTTACAAGCCATAAGGTTGGATGGAAATTACTTGACAAATATCGAAGGACTATTCGCAAAACTGCCAAATCTTGTGTGGCTGAATATTTCCGATAACCGATTGGAATGGTTTGACTACGCTATGATTCCAACTGGATTGCAGTGGCTGGATATTCATGCTAATAGGATCGCCGAACTGGGGAACTACTTTGAGATTGAATCACAACTATCCCTCAGCACTTTCGATGCTAGTTCCAATAAGCTAACAGAAATCACTGGAAGTGCGATACCCAACTCCGTGGAGATGTTATATTTGAATGATAATTTGATTTCTAAAGTGCAGTCTTACACATTCTTCAAGAAACCAAACTTGACACGTGTTGATTTGTTCGGCAATAAAATAACGAGTTTAGATCCTAATTCATTGAGAATATCAGCTGTGCCTCAAGATAAAACAGTGCCAGAGTTTTTTATTGGCGGAAACCCACTTGAGTGCGATTGTACAATGGATTGGTTACAAAAAATAAATTCTGGTAATAGAGCCAGAACTCAACCCAAACTGATGGACATAGACAGCATCCACTGCAAATTACTGTACAGTCGAGGAAACGCTTTTGTACCATTAGTGGAAGCAGCACCGAATCAATTTTTGTGCAAATACGAATCTCATTGCCATGCATTGTGTCACTGTTGCGACTTTGATGCTTGCGATTGTGAAATGACTTGCCCAAACAACTGCACGTGTTACCACGATCCAACGTGGTCAGCTAACGTTGTAGAATGCTCAAGCGCCGCTTATGTGAACACATTGCCTGAGAAGATACCTATGGAGGCCACACAACTGTACCTTGACGGTAATGACATTAAAATGCTACCAAGTCACGCCTTCATTGGCAGGAAAAAACTAAAGATATTGTACTTAAATGCTTCAAATATCGAAATGATTCACAACAGAACGTTTAATGGATTGAAGGAACTTGAAGTCTTGCGATTAGATTTTAACAGTTTATCTTCGATTGAAGGGCAAGAGTTTGACGGTCTGGATATGCTACGAGAACTTTACATCAATAATAACCGAATTAAAACAATCGGAAAAGACATGTTCAGTCACATGGCTCGACTAAAAATCTTGCACCTGGATAACAATAGATTGATAACTTTATCAGTGTGGAAAATTCATCCAGCAATGACAGAAATAACTCTTTCATACAACCCATGGTCCTGTGATTGTGAATACACCGAAATGTTTAGAGAGTGGACAAAACGAGTTAATTCAATTACTGACCTATCTAGTATAAAATGCATCTACTCTAAAGGTAACACTTCTGTCGCTACTGAGTATAGTGAAAACATGTTTGACGACCCAGAAACGGGATTCAAGATCGCATACGAAAACGGCACAATCTGCACCGGACAGCCAAGCATCAACAACAGCATCAATGGCAACTTGACGGCAAACAGAACAATAATAACCAACGACGATGATCCAGATTACACAACAGTGATAGCTACATCAGTTTGTTTCTTGTGCGTGCTGCTAATCGCAATATTTGTGTTCATATTTAGACAAAACATGAAAGTGTGGTGCTTCTCTAAGTTCGGTGTGAGACTGTTCTGTGGTGCTAGTGATATGGACAGAAACGATTCTGAGAAAATGTACGACGCGTTCTTGTGCTACAGTACTAAAGACGAGGCGTGGGTCACAGAGCAGTTGGCACACGTACTGGAGCAGGGTGAGCCCTCCTACAAACTGTGCCTGCATTACCGCGATGTGGGCGGCTACGTGACCGACAAGATCCGCCAGGCGGTGGAATCTTCGCGTCGCACCGTCATGGTGCTCAGTGAGAACTTTCTGAGGACCGAGTGGGTCCGTTACGAGCTGAAGTCAGCTCTACATCAAGTGATGACGGACAGGCGGAAAAGACTAGTGATCGTGTTGTTAGGTCAAGTTTCTCAGAAGGATCTCGATCCTGATATACGACTGTATCTAAAGACAAATAAGTCTTTGCGTGCGGACGATAGGTTGTTTTGGGAGAATTTAAAGTTCGCGTTGCCGGATGTGCGAGGTAGGCAGCGGCGTCGGGGGGTGCCAAGTCCGGGGGCAGGTGGGCTGCCAATGCACAGGCACCACCATACCCGCAGTCATCAGGACATGCTGCCGCCGCCGCCCTTCCACGGCGCGCACCCCGTGCTGCCCCCGCACCCCTCGCACCCCTCTCACACGCCGCACCAAATGCCACCCCGTGCATCCCCGCGCACTATGTCCGTCCATGTGTAGTGAGTGACAAGTGAAGTGATTTGACTCGGTGATACAAAGACTCGTGTATATTTGTGAAGACTAGTCGGAACTCATAAAGACTGTAAATATTTTGTAGTATATTTAAAGACCTTGATACCAATTGATTTGGAGCAAGTGTCGTTCTGTCAACTTTTTTATTTCTGTACTTAATTATCCATTACGAAAATTTGAGTAATTTGATAAAATATTCGAGTCATGTCAATGTGAATATACATAATTTTAATTGGTTATAATTTAGTAGATTTTCCATTACATAATAGAGAAGACATACAAAATTGTTAGTGACTCTAGTGGCTGTAAAATTCTATAACTTTGTCCAAACTTTGCATTTGAAAAAAAATATTGTTTAATGTATTGCCAAGATTGAATAGCAGGGTTGTATAAAAGGGTACGTATTACCTAGGTATGAGTTAGGCCTACATGGCTGTGTTTGTTGGGCAAAACTTGCCGTCAATTTAATGTTACTATAAACGGCACAAACTGCCACTATCTGTGATAATAGTAGGAATAATAAGCTTTTGTACTATTCAATTTATAAATATGTAAGTACTTAGTATCTTTAGTTTAGTTAGATAGCCTATTTGGAATGAAAAATATTTATTATGATAACATCAACGAATTGTGAATTTCGTTCACGAAAGTTAAAAATGAATATTAAAAATCAGTAAAAATTTATTCATTTTTTAATTTATTTTATCCTTGTAGTTATCTATTTTTAAAACATAATATAGTATACACAAATAAATAAAACAATTATCACAAATACACTTTTAATAGGAGTAAAAATAAATATCACAATGATGTTAGTAATAAACTAACATAAGTTGAGCCATTTTAAAAATGTTCTTTATTAACTAACACATCGGATATTTTATGAATAATCTAAAAATCTAAGCAAATATCAGCTGAGTACATCAGAATATTCAAGTTACCGAGTCACAAATTGCACACAAATCTGTTCTTAAACAACGATGCAATTCACAAGAGGGAACAGAAATCCCACGCATATACTGTAGTTACATACTCCACGCATAGACAATCAAAGTGCTATCTTAACAATCTTAACAATAACAATCACAACAAAGCAATCACAAATTGAATGTTATTATTTAAGGATAGTATTTAAAATAACATTCCAAGCACATCCCAGATGTTTATAATACACAAGAATGTGATACTCATACTTAATTTAATTTAGCTTATTACTTGTAAATCTATACAATACAATTTTATCATGTTATATACTAGTATATATATACAAATATACTATTCTAGGTAACATACTACATCTAAATTCACCTAGTATGTTAGACGTTTCAAAGTGATACTTGTGATTGTATTGAATAAAGTATCTTTTGACTTGACTTTGACATCTACATCAATTTAGATTAAAATCCATTCAGTCGTTACGGCGTGATTAAGCCACAACCATAACATCCGTACAAACTCTCGTTTACTAAATCCAACAAAATTAGTATAATAGAATCAACATATTAATTGATATTTAGGCTTTCCTGTTATAAAGAAAATAAAACACACTATAAGTTTAAGCTTATCTCTTGTTCTAATTACAAGATACATTCTTACATACTTACTAAAAAACATACAGTTTATGGATTACTCAAACCCGTACATATTTTTCGACTATCAAGTTAAAATCAACAACAACACCTTACATCACTTTACAGCATTCCAATCAAATGGGAAAGAAACTCTACAACTTGCGCCTATAGGACCGTGCCTGAGCCGGTTTAGGGTACCACAGCACTCTTAGCGACAATGTTACGTACGCATCATAGCCGAGCTAATAAGTTATGGTGAAAATTTGTTAGTTTTTTTACTCAGTTAAGTATATCAGTTATGTGCATATTATTGAAGGATATATATAGAAGGACTTTATACGAAAAACAGGTCCTAAATCTCTCTTGCAACCTGACGGAACCCTAGATCAACAGTCGGGAACTCAGTTAAGTTTTTAACGCGATTCGTGCAGATACCTGCGGCCGTCGACCGCGGTCCTTCAATCTAAGGTAACGAGCTCGAGCCTCGCAGTCCTAAGTAGGTGTGAAACAACAGCCCGCAACAAAGGGATAGCATATCTCGCTTTATTTTTACCCTCGAATGATTGCCTCCACGCTATCCGATCAGCACACTCGTTTTATGAAGATGCGAAGTGGTAAAACGAAAACTGCATATTAAATAATGCTGAAAGCGTTTAGAAATATTGAAAATGAAATGTAATAGCTTATGAATCCTCACTATCCACGCTTTGGTTTTATAGCTAATTGAGGAAAGACTTTAGCTAGAGAAAAGTACAGTGCTACAAGCACTTATGCCTTGTTGTGAATAACTGCCTGAAATTATGTTTTATAATAATTGCACGATGTTATGTTAGTCACGAGGCCTAAGGATTTTATGGGAAATGTTTTCCGGGCATAAGATAAATCTTGAAGCAAAATTAAATCCCAGATTTCATATTAATGGCAATGATGAGTATTGAGCATCACATAAATATTCAAATCGAAATGTGATCCATTATACAGATATTTTGATACTTATGAGAATAATCGGCACATGGAGCATTATGTAGCGGTCAAATAATACACACAATTTCAATGTAAGAATGAGAAATCGGAGGCTCAATCGCGAGTTGCGTCGGTCGCCGACTCTCATAAATTAAGCTAGAGAAATAACACAGAGGTGAAAAAACAAGAACGCGACGCAGCACTGTGTACAACATTAATCAGAGCTCTGAGAAGGCGTAGAGAATTTATTTTACGATTGTTACAGCGTTCGATGAAACGTTAAAAATGCTGTCGGAGCCTATATTGAAACATTCGAGGCATTGTTCGAGCGCGATTGAGCCGATAACGCACCGCGGTTCCGACTTATAGCTCTAGCACCTTGTTGATTTTCCACCGTAAACTGTCGGATACGACCCGTCCGTAACTAGTTTCTTTTTTTTATTGGTACTGGTTTAGTGTAGAACGGAACGCGACTCAGTATCGATCGTACGATTAAGCCAGGAGATATCATAATCACCGGTCTGCGCGTTTATCGAAAGCATAATCGGAAAGTAGCAATAAATTTGTCTCATTTTAATATCCTACTAGAGCGTGTAATGTTCTAACATTAGAGTATGTTTGAGCTCGTTAGATGAGACGCGTACAGTGCGAGCCGCACTCGCCATATAAAAGACTTCAACGCGTTGTCTTCGCCTTGCACGAATTGTCCTAAGAACAACTTACACAGTACATTCGTATATAGTTATTTCAAAGTTCAAAGTACTTGTGTTGTAAAGTGTACAGTCTTCTCGCATTTAACATCGTTCAAATGTTAATAATTTTAGGCAATATTACTGATACGATTTGTTAAAAATATTAAGTTCAACTATATTTTGGTTGAGATTTTGAACAATCACATTTTAATTAAAACGTGCATAATCCGTTATTATTTTGAACAAAATTCATTATGAATAGAATAAGATCAGTTAATCTTGTTAAAATCGTAACGCAACCTGTTATTTTGTAGCCGTTACGAAACCAAACAATATCACGTGCTTGTTTTAACATTACTGTGCGAAGAGATGTCTAAAAATTAAAAGGCCGGACAGTTTTGTAAATCAAGTCGCACTAAAGACATACAAAAACGATGTTTTAAGCTCTTATAGTTTTACGTTTGTAAGCTTACAGAAACTAAACACACAATTTTAATAATGTTGTGTTGCAAAACATTTTTCTCAAGTAGGTAATCCTTAATAACTTCAGTCTTTTATGACTTAAAACAAAATCTACAAGTCACTTTTGAATTCCTGTTATACTTCAGTACAGAAACTAGTATCCGGACAAACTCCCAAAATAGCCGAACGTATAACAAGGTGGCAACACTGCCTGTGACTCACTCTAACGATCTTCATTGGACGCGAAACAATTTTGACGCAAATTATACCCTGTTATGAGCAAAGACGTAATTAAGTTGCCTGCTTGCATTGGATTAATTTGATTATCAAAAATCTTATTTCAATTATGCGAACCGTTTATCGTGGCAAAGCTAGTTGTTCACAAAGGCGTATGACCCTATTTTCAAATTACGGTATTAGCAGTTTTGTATTTAGTTAAATATTAAAACTTTGCAAACTTTGAAATATTTTGGCTCTATCCTATGAACACGTGATTAACTATCGTAGAGTTTAAGTATGCTTTGTTCTTGTTGTTTGAACCAATGGCAAATTAGTTGGTGTGTGATTATTATATAGGCCCTTAAACTTTAAATGAAATAACTTTTAAAACTATCGTAGTTTTTCATATTAATAGAATATTTAGCATGAATTATGAGTTTTTATTTTTATATACTTTTTCACACAGTATGTTCAGAGATCCTCCTGTGATCATGGCACATGCAGATGTGTCGAAATATCGAGGAAAACAAAAACTTATATACCATGATAAATGTTGTGTATAAAAAATATTTATATGAGATAATTAGTTCTTTAGTGATGTCAGTTAGTTATAAATTTCGTTTCCGTTAGAGAACATCTACTCCCTTATGTTTAAATTTAGTCATCATCATCATCATATCAGCTCCTAGAAGTCCACAGCTAAACATAGGCTTCCTCAATAGATTTCCAGGAAGAAGGATTTTGAGCCCTCTCCATCCACCGATTTCCCGCGATCTATGTCATCAGCCCATCGGGTGGGGGGGTCGTCCAACGCTTCGTTTTCCTGTCCTTGGTCGCCATTCGAGAACTTTTATTCCCCAACGGTTATCAGTTCTACGAGCTATATGGTCTGCCCATTGCCACTTCAACTTGCAAACTTTGAGTGCTATGTCGGTGACTTTGGTTCTTTTACGGATTTCTTCGTTGCGGATTTTATCACGTAGTGAAACACCCAACAACAACTCTCTCCATAGCACGTTTCGCGACTCTAAGTTTGTGTAAGATGCTAACAGTTACCGACCAAGTCTCAGTTTCATATGTCATCACTGGCAAAACGCACTGTTTGTAGACTTTCGTCTTGAGGCTCTCTTAAATTTAGTCACTGGTTACTAATTGGTGGGTGTCACTAGTCCTCTGATGCAAAAGGTAAACTATACTTTGACCTATAGAGATACAAATCTAAAACTCAAAGAATAAATTAACAAATTCCGCAAACTCAGGTGTTTGAACTTCACAAAGCCAGTCGCAACCAAACAAGTTAAAATCTTAACCTTTTCAAACAACAAAAACCCAATTGGTAACAACCATAATTGGTTGCCGCAGGTTTAAACGAGATGCCCGATATTCTATAATGGTTAGAAGTATTTAACGGTGAGATAAAATCTTAACAAAAGCGATTTGGTTAGCCGTCTTGTCTTAGTACCTACTTATACACTTCACGTATGCATCTATACTCCAATCTAACACATGTCCAACAGAGGGAGAGCTACGATGTCCGATAGGTTAGGTCTTCATTATGTGACGATTGATGGAATATGGGTGTAGCGAGAGTTCTGTTTATGCTGGATGCAAAGTAAATATATTGACCCCGGCAGCGTGCTGAGAGTGTCGGTTCCGTCTCTGATATGTAAATGATAATTGGTTCCCGAATAGAAAACGTTCTGTTTATGTTGCGATGACCGTTTTAGGAGCTAGTGCCGATAATTTTAATATGCCTATATCATACACTTTGAGAGTAATTATAATTATGGCGATAAGATTCTGTTTGGTATAGTTTATTTTATGTTTACCATCACAGTTAAAAATTGTTAATGCATATTTATGGTTTGTACATTATATTTTTGTTGGATAAACTAATACGAGAAATTCTTATAGACAATAATCCAATAAAATGATATATTGGGTTAATAATCGTGCAAAACCCTACTCTTAGCTACATCGTTTCGACTTGTTTTGAGCAATGGAACGACATACACTACTTTTGACAATCGATGTCGTAATCCTCCACAACAGACGATTCGATAGCTTGAATTTGACAACGAAATAACTGTTCATTTGACTGAATTCGACGTGCAATTCAACGATTTTATCGTTTCGATATATCGAAGTCGGATCGCAGAGTAGACAAACAGCGTTTATTATCGTAGCGCATTTATTAAGGTTTAGGTGTAGGGCGAAATATGTATTACTAATGCTGAAATACATTTGTTTTACTTGATTTGCTCCGCGTCACAATACCAGACAAGCAATTCATTTGTAATACGATCTGCTAATCCGTGTTAATTGTACGGGACCCTACCCCGGAGACCGGGAGCGTCTGCCGATTACGAGCGCGGAGGTGGCGACCGAACTAACCGTTTGTCCTGAATGTCACACCATTCGAATTATCCCAGACGCTTCTACTCATTAATGGAAGGTTTTATTTGCTCTTATTTAATTTAGCATTTATTCAATCTGCCCCTGGCGTGATACGTGTTGTGTGCTGGTCTTATTTCGTTTGCACCTTTTGTGACAGGGCTCATTGAGTGAGAGGTGTCGGGATGTGTTCCCGGCGGCTCGCGGCTCAGTTTACGCGCTCAGCTCCGGCGCCTTTCATCGAGCACAAAGCGTAATTGAATCCCACAGAAACCTACGCAGCCCGTAAGATTTAATAGGGCATTTAAACACTCGCATTGGCCATTGTGAGTCGGTTTTGTATGCGATTATTCATCGCGAAACCGCAGTAGAACTAGCTTTCCGCGAACCCGCTGCATGTGTTGGGTCCGACGCGACTAGAAATGAACCACCATTTTGTGCACACTACTTAACAGCACTAAAGGCTTGCATACCGGTCCCACTTATAATAATGTAAAATGTTATTGTACTATAACAAATAACTTAGTACCATTATACGCCAGAACGTTTCTTTGTATTAATCGTTTAATTGTTTATACAGTAAAATGAGCGTGAATATAAAATTTACTTAACATACGCGCACTGTTTTCATATCAAAGCAACATAATAACAAAACATTCTAGCTTGGTTATAAACATAAAATACAGAATAGTATGCATTACATTTAAGACCTACACGTGTAACTTCATACTTTTTGTACGAGGAAGCTCATAGTGGGCGGTGTATATAAATAAAATTAACTTGTCATAAATGATTTTACATTATGACTGCTGAGAATACACTGTTATATAATATAAGGTGCATGAACAATAGTTCAATATAGAAAAAGATACAAGCTAAGTACAACAAAGTGTGTATGAAATTTCAATGTAAGTTGTCAGCTGATAATACAATGATAATTAAGATATCAATGTTAATAATGTTCTGATAGCAAAAGCCATCGCTTCATGAAATCTTCAATCTATCATCAAGTCTTTCTTTGTTTTGTAAACCCACTTTCGGACCACCACACCAGATCACTGCCAGAGCTAGCACGACGAATGTGGATAACAATAGTCAGACCATTGTGGGCTGCTATCTAATCGTAATGAATATAAATTTTCAGATGACATTTACGATCAGACCGCTCCGTGATACCGTCTATATAGAAACGCGTTGGACACACGCACATTCATATGTACACAACAATCAAAGAACAACAATAAAATGGGATAGGTTTATAACGATATCAATCGCACCAGTGAGTGGATGATACATAATTTAAAAGGGGCAATAAAACCACATGGGTATTTTCGTAAGATTAATTGGAATATTGCTAGGCTACCAAGTAAAACAAGATTTAGTTATAGTCAAAACTGAATTTAATTTAACTAAAAATACATACATGGTGAACCTTTTGAGAAGATATGTTAACTGTACCTACTTGGAAGTAATGAATACGATTATTTCTAGAACAAAACTCGCCCGGGCGCGATACCCATTGCTCCATAAAAGCAACGACTGTTATCTCTCCAATTTATTTCACCTTAGCGAGGCACGAGAACACAATGTTATTGTAAATTTTAGTCAAGAAGAAATTACTTCGGGACGCACGATACTTCCGTTTTCTTCCTTAGTTAGTCCTTGGTTCGATACTAGTAAAACATTGGTTTGTGTTCGATTTAACAGAGCAAACAAAATATTTTAAAACGAAACCTCAAATGGAAAAAATATATATGTATCTTATACCTAGTTATTGGTATTGTTACAATGTATTACATGTTATAACAAAATTAAGTGAATTCATACGTCTTTGCAAATTCTGATCTCATATAAAAATCGTCTAGGTTCTAAAAAGCACAAGAATTTATAGGTTTTGCTATCTTTGAGGTAAGTATTTAATCTAATATCATATCATAACGACCTGTAATGCTGCTGTAACGACCAGACGTGTTTGAATGAAATATTTTAAATATTTCATTTCAAAAGATAGTTATTTAATTACAGAAATGTAAAGAATAATATAATTAATATAATAATTTAATACTAAATATTTGTGGACAATGCACACAACGCATTCAACTCCAAACTAGCATTTTTTGTATTATGATGACCAAAAGACGAATAAAATACTAATATATTTTTAAATATATATGTATAATCCTTTATATAAACACATATGAGACAATTGAGTTATCTAAAGACTGCTAAAAACGATCTATAGATAGCCCAACTTATTCAGATCACTGCCAGAACGTGGGGTCTCCAAGACATTGATGGCATTACCACGTTGAATGACAATGCTAATGAGCTAGACTAGTTAGGAGCCAGCACTTGTGTCATGCGATGTTTCTACTAGACGCCGTGATTTAATTTTGAAAACGTGGTGGGCTCTATTCATGGGTCAGCTCAGGGTTTCTATCTATGAAACAAAACTACATTATAACTACATGTTTGAACAAGTAAGACCTATCGAGATGAAGTCCTCGGCACAACCAGCCGCCGCACAAATTCTAACAGACGGGACGCGGCCAGAGTGCTAACGCAAGTCGCGTCCCATACCAATGGCCTATCCATCTACATAGAGACAAGAGTCATACTATCAGGTCTCTGACCATAATCAC
Source organism: Lampropteryx suffumata (assembly GCA_948098915.1). Taxonomy (NCBI): domain Eukaryota; kingdom Metazoa; phylum Arthropoda; class Insecta; order Lepidoptera; family Geometridae; genus Lampropteryx; species Lampropteryx suffumata. Next base: position 11,702,422 of record OX402557.1, on the reverse strand, counting down.
GTATCAGACAATTCAGATCGAGAACAGCTGGTACGTTGGCTAATTGAAATGTTGTAAGATCGAATAAGGTGCGCATGTGAAACGATGGTTGGACTTGTAACCAATGTCCTGACTCCCATTTCAAAATGGATAAGAGACGGGCGCTATCTACGGAACTTGAGCTTGTTTCTAACAGATGATTAGGCATCATGTAACCATGTAAGCTCCCGTAGGGAGACCAGTCCCTTTGCCGTAAGGCTGAAAAGTACTCGGGGAAATCAGAATCAGAGTAAAAACAGTTCTAAGCGTTTCTGGCCTCGTCTAGATATATTTTTTTATAGTTATTCCAGAACAAACCGAAATGAATTATTATTGAACAGGTATACATTTTAGTCTTCAGGCTAAACAGACATTAATCGGTTATTTATTTATTGAAACAAATTATAACTTTTAAAAAGTCCTATACGAACAAAGCTGCATTCAGGAACCAGTTACTTGCGCGACTTAACTGTGTTCGAGCACTCAATCTCGCACCAACCAACCAGATGAAATGAATTATTTAACACAATGACATCAGCTGGCGTATAATTTGCCATGCACGCTCACCTATTGCTTTTAGGCGATTCATTGGACATAATGAACGGCCGCTACCGGCTACTCTTTGTGTGCTCGCCCGGAGCCAGTGCTGATATTTTTACTTCAAAGCTGCAGTTACGATTATTTTAACAGGCACTCCGCGTGGTCATTGTCCAGCTAGCATAGTTGTGTTTTTAAAATAAATATAATTATAATATCATAGTGTCATCAGACTGTTTGCACAGCACCTACCACTTAAGCGCCTTAAGTCAGTCGCGACAGTTTTTCCAGTCACTTGCGAGTATCTTTCGTTTCGTTTCCATTCCAGCTATCATATTTTTGGTTCTGCATTTCAGCCGTAGAGCCAAAGAGACCATAATGTCGACATCCTCCCAGGAGATACATTTGTTTGACAAACATAGATGTTTGTTTTGTAGCTGGGTGTTATAATGTATCTTATGATTGTATTTAAAAATATGTAAGAATTGTATCAGCCATTTAGTCACCATAATATAAACTATGCTTAGTTTGGGGCTAGATGGTGTTGTCGACCAATGTTTACATATTTTATCTATGTAATCTTTACATAATATTATAACGTATAAAAATACGCACTAGCTCTCCAATCAAAGCGGTACAGCAACGAGTGAACTAACTAAAATTGCCGCAAATACTAGTGTTTAGGAAGATGTCGTACCGGCGGCGGCGCGACGGCAACTCTACGCGATGACTTGCGATTTGTCTAACTACTGTTGATTGTTAGAAAATATTTATGATGATTGTTGGCTTTTAATGAGCATTAAAGAGTTGACTGCAAGATTTCTAAACGGTCATTTTCGAGATTTAATGTGGGACTTTTGGTAATACCTATATTACCAAAAGTCCAAGGCTGTGACAGAGATGAAGATTATACAATACAATTACAATTACAAACCATACAATTCTCACTACGGTAATCCCCTATTATGTTTATAAAATTCAATTCAGAATATTCCTGATAATTCCTGATTATTTTATATTAAACATTTCATTGAATAAATATTGCCGGACATTACACACTGCATTATCTGGATCATCATCATCACAGGACTTATATTAAGGGTGAGGTATACCCTTGATATTTATATCTACTACTTATACACTTTTTTTATGGAAATACATGCATATTATACATAGAAATGCAAGCAATACAAGTATTTGTCTGAGACAAGCCTCAGACAAATACTTGCAGATCAGACAAAAAATTGTCCCGCGGCGGAAATGCACCGGCAACCATTTGCATCTCAGCAGGTCATTGGCCAACTGAACCAGAAAGGTCGTCAGTGTGTGTAAATAATATGTATATTACAAATACAAATCTATGATCACATGTAGGTAAACAAAAAGCTTGACAAAAACATAATGTGTTTAGAAAAGCCAACAGATTCTAAAAGATTCAACGCGTAGGAACATGGAAACCTTTTAAAGTTTTATGTCATTTGAACACTAGTGAAACAATAAGAAATTAAAGTTATTAATTTATAAGTATTATTTCTGTTTAAAGGCTTGGCTTAACTTTATCTTTATTATAGTCCGATCAGCTCATAAATCTGTTATTTCTAGCTTTACCGCCATAAACCATATCATTTCACGCCGCATAGTTCATCAATTCTATTTAACAAGGTGAGCATTCGTGAAAGTGAGAAATAAATAACAATATTATATGATTTTAGTACTTCCAAGCAATGGCATTAAATTTTTCAACACTTCAGAACTGACGTTGTTGATGATGATAGTACAGCCGTAAAGTATTAAATACTAATTTTAAATCGGATAGAATACGGCGCATTTAGAGTTACGACGTGGTTTTAATCGTCTCGAGCACGCCATCTTTCATATTGGCTTTAACGAAGGGATCACTGGTTAACGAAACGTCATGCATTGTTTTAGTAAAAAAAATCCCTCACCTTTTAGTTCTTGTCTTCAATCAATTTCACAAAAAAATATGTTGATAAGATAGTTTTAGGGTTGCATTTTGTACAGTGTCCTAGCGAGGGAACGGAATATATTATGATTTAGTAAAACTAAACAAAAACCAAATTATTACCAAAATATTGTTAAGATACGTTGATTGATTTGCATGAATTTGCACAACCACAAATTGCTTTGACCCAAAATCAAGGGACGAACCTTCGTGTCATTATTCTTATCTCCATAAATTATTTAATGGACGGCACAAAGTCAGTAAATTATCAAATTAGCGAAAATAAATTTATATTCTTATTATTTTCCTCACTGTGCCCCAGTGGCAGACTGTTTTCAGTTCAAATTTAGTTTCAATCAAAAGCTGGAACCTTTACGCAATTAAATCTTGACTCGAAACGTATGTTATTATGCGTCTACATTTACAAATCATGTTTGAGTTATTTGATTTGTCAGCTTATGAGTTTTTTCCTGTAAAATCTTACAAAAGATATTTGTAGCGCACAATAACACCGACGTTATAAAGAGACATGATAAATTAATTTAGAAATACTGAACTATGACACGCGTACGATTGTTATAGCGCGACAAATGTTAGAGGTTCAAACATTTTAAAACATTTAAAATATCAGGTAAGTTCGTGTAATTGAATAAAATACACATTAGTCGCTAGTAGTGTTCCCTACTTCTCTACATACTCTACTACGAGTATCAACATAGCGCACTTCGTTTAAATCATAGACACTAAAACATATTTAATAATAATAATATTAATAATGCCGGACATTTCACACATCATCATCTGACCCCAAAGTAAGCAGAGCTTGTGTTATGGATACCACATGACTAATATACTAATATACTTAATTCATTGTATGTTTTGTTTAACTACTTACGTGAAGTAACATACAAACACCTTTCTATAAACAATAAAAATAATCATAAGTAGTGATAAATGATATCAACCAGTTAGCAGATTCCGGATATAGACAGATAATGATCATGAACTTTGACTTTAAAGATATGGATAGATTTGGATGCGCGGATAGATGCAGGTAAAGAGTTCCATAAGCGTACGGCTTGAACAGTGAAGAATCCATACATAGCTGAACTATGGACAGGAGTAAAGAGCTGAAGAGTGTCAGAAGAGCGCAGAATACGATCGTTTGCCTGATGCAGGAAAACAAAACGTTCCTTTAGATAACAGGGAGAGGAAGGAAGAGGAACCGAGTACAGAGATTTTGAAGGCGCTCAAGTTTATCTAGTAGTAATTATAATATATATTGCGTTGCAGAGCTCTACTTTTTATTTTTATTCATTATTCATTTATTGTGGAACATTTATTGTGGTGATTTACAGGTTTTATTTACTTACTTTCGCTATATTACCATAATGTAAAATGGTGTACAATATTTTTTATTTTAACTAAGTTATTTATAAAAAAAAATCATATTAATATTATAATACAATTTTTCAATACTTCAGAATACTTAATAATCATTCAAAATATGTCATTGTGGAATTTTTAATAATTAATTTTATGTTATTATATTAATTCTGATGTATTATAAAAACATTCAGCTCGTAACCAGGCCTTTAGTTCCTTATTTTTTTTGGTATGTGAAGAACCCCTGAATTGTGTAGTACTGTACTAACATCAACAAGTTTCGTAGGTACAACATGCCAAACCAAACCGAGCCGACATGCCGTCTCTGAATATTTTAACAAAAAAACGTGACATCTTATTGATGTATTGACTGTACCTAACCCCTAACAATTACACCGTTAGCTAGTTAACAAATCTGTTTAACTATTAATCAAGTTAAAATCTATCTATTTTTAATGGGTTCCCGGAGAAGCCAGTAAATCAAAGGAGACCGTTGATTGTGTGGTGTTGTAATTAAAAGTTATTATTGACAGATCGGCACGCAAAATATTCTCGTAATTTTTAACCTTGAGTGTTATTGTAAGTTTAACGTGTATCTGTTTATGTGTGTTTGTCTGTGGCGTTGTAGCTCACAAACTCATAAACCAATTTTTGATTTAGTTTGTGCAACAATTTGAGGATCATCAGCTTTTTGAAGTGACAACTTCTTATGGAAGGGTAAACAGCTTCGTTACGTAACGCGTTACGGCGCCAGTCTGTCTGGCTTCCCTTCCTCTCACGCATACAGTAGCGGTAGGCAGGCACCTCCTCTCTCACTCTAACCCACAGTGCTAGTTAGATTCGTTTAAGCTATAACTTCTGTTTTTTTTAGTAGTTAATGTGATCAACTTTCACAGGTTACTTCCAATTTGGTATCCTGTAACTTCAGTGATATTGCAAGAACATGGCATGACCTAGAATATGGACACCCAACACCTCACCAACTTACAGCAGTGATATCGTGTTTGGGCACATTGAAATAGTCTCGATGAATATGTTAAAGATAGATGTTGTTTTTTTGTGAAAAAAAATGTTTTATAGAAACAGATAAGACCTACACTAATTATCTATATAAGCGTAAGGAGATGGTTATGTCATCGTATAAAAGTTTCGCTTTAACCCACTGTTTCGTTATACTTTGAACCACAACAAGTCTATCAAGGAAAATAAGGGTGACGAAATTTACTGTGGCAGGCATTGGCACGATTAAGCCAATCCGCCAGCCAATAAGGTGGACACTTGATGTATGCCTTTCCATTAGGTTAGCGCGCAAGAAATACATCACGGCGGACCTTAATCAAAGACGCGAGGAGACCGACCAAGATTAATACGTGGCGTAGGCCGTAGACATAGGGAAGGAACGCGTGGAATTAGGAATCGGATACTTCCAACCCTTACGGAATGATCTTACGAAGATCATTTCTATTCCGGCCGCAACGCTGAACCATCTGCGCTTGATTAATAGCCACTGTAAGGCCTGTAAAAAGCTAATTTAGCAAGAAAGGTCCAGCTAGATTCGGCGAATAAGTTTTCCAAGGCATAATTCTACTTTAACTTTACTACGAGTATTCTCAAGTATATTATATATTTCCACAGCTTTTCGATTTTTCCGCCGTTCAAAATCTATGAGCATTCAGATCTTACAATATGCTTTCGATCGCCTATTGAATAAACAAATATACTATTGATCGTAATCTCGAATAGGTGGATGGAAAATACCAGTTTTACATGAAATAGTGATAGTGTACCTACCTAAGGAAAATTACAAGATTATATAATATATAGTACCTAATCTAAGATTTATTATAAACATCGTATTTGGTCGAGTTTGAATAAATCCAAGCTCAGACACTTATACAAGCTTTACTGCATGATACTTTTTTAACTGTTGAATGGTTGTATTTGTTACCTTCACTGTACCTACTTTACTATTTACTATACTTAGTTAAATATTAATTATACAAGTGTTTCTCACCGACCACAGAAACGAGGGTACTCTTCTAACACAGGTTACTGCAACTTAACAGAGGAGATCCCAAGCCTAATTTATACATCATACTTGTAATCGAAATAAAAACCCTTTTACTTTACTTTACTTACCAGTTTTACATGTGACAATAAAAGCGTCAGTTGTAATTGATCATCTTATAAGCACGGCTTCCGCTTTCCTGTAAAATCTGAAAGTTAGTAATAGGTGGAAAAATGCGAGTCGCAGAAGGGTTAATTAAAACGAATGGGATGGTCATCCACGAGGCGAGCAGCAGAGCGGCGCGAATAGATGTCGAAGTTTAGCGGATCACCAATTTCAATGCTTTAATATTGTAACAAAACTCGGCTCCGCGTTTCTTTAATTAAAATTAACGACGCAAAACTTTGACAGTCAAACGAATTATTAGTACAGACGCAAACTTTTAATTAGTTCGCCTTCTTCCAGCAATACTTTTGTGCATTTGTCTGGAGTAATTTAAATTAATTTGAATTCTTCCTGACGACGTAAAAATCTTAACTTTATTATTCGATTAACGTCGTACAAGTTCAGATACAATGCGTTTAATTTTTCGGGTCATTGAAATAACATTTTCATTACGTGTGATGGAATAAAACAAGGAAATTATGTTTTTGTAATGACAAGTTAATACGTTTGATGAAAGAATTATTCACAGCAAATGATTTAATAGAAAGCGCTCGCACTGTGCGCCCGCGTTTACAGATTGAATGAGAGACGGTAACTCCGAAATTACAAATTTCACGGCGGCCTCCGTGTACGGATCCATGACAATATTTGACGGCCTCTACAACGGAGTATTCCGACATCATGCATGTCTAAACACTAAATTATTGATAGGAAATGGAAGCAACAACTCAAATCCATTCGATGCGGTATTCCAAAATGTTAGTGTAGAAAGAAACCGGAGTACACGTTCAGAATTATGTATGTGAGGATACGAATGTTATACCGCTGGGAAAGTAGTGTGTGCGGTTTCCGTAGCGTAAAACCACTGAATACAATACGATTTGGCATACGGCGATAATTATAGTTTACATGGCTTTCGTTTCAATCGGCTGCCATTACTTTCAACAATATAAGTTTAACACAAAAGAGCTTTAAAACGAGTTTTCAACGCTTAATGAGGTGTCATTACAGCGATTCAGAAGCAATCAGCTAAGAATATTCAAATTGTCGCAGTGCGTGAGTCGTTATAAGTGCAGCATTCCATGTGTTCACACTTCATGAAACCCCGGGGAGTGCGAACCAGCGCGCAATGACAACACAGTTATCACTACAGTAAGCAATCTTCATGCGGTAAAAGATGTCATACATACATGTCTAGTCTACATGTTTATTGGATATAAATAATACTTTATTGCAGTCTACAAATACATTGAACTATTTTAAGAAACAATGTTTCACTACTCGGTACAAGAGGCGGTTTTATCGCTAAATACGATATCTGCCAGATAACTTTAGGACATATAGAATTTAATCTGAATATAGGCTGATGATAATAATATGTGATTTGAATATGTAATTAATGAGTCCTTGTACACACATATTCGCAGAATAAATATTTGATACATATACTTCATTACGATACGATATACATAATAATACCTACTTAAATTAGAGAGTTAATGGAAAAATCTAGTTAAAGGAAAATAGAAAAATCTATTAGTTTGATTGTTTATGCTACTACGAGGAAAAGTGAAGTTCAGGGTACTTGATAACAGATAAAATGAGAACCAGTTCCAATAATAAATAATATAGTATCTTCAACAAAAACCAATTCACTTTTGTCTAGCTTTAACTTTTTCGCTTTGAAACACTGCTTTCTAGCTCTACTATGGTATACAGGTGAGGACGCGGGAGGCTCGTCGGACCCCGCCACGTACGGGCATAATGAATGAAGATGCACTTCTTCCCAGTAAATTAACCAGAACTAAACAGGTCTTTAGCAGTACTTAAAAGTGAAAAACTTGTTTCTACGTGTCCCTTGTGTTCATTTAAACTTTAGTTCAAAGTCAATCATGTGATAGACAGGTAAAGTGCGCCTGCGTTGTTTTCTGCGGTATTTCAAAACAAGAAAGGCCGGAATGTCAAGATATCTTTAGATTAAGGAAATATTTGTAGACGTAAACAAATCGTTGATAGAATTCAATGAATATTAAGCGTCTACAAAAACAATTTCCAGATATCCTCAAGTTAAATAATTCCCAACTCATGAACACTCAGAAACATTGATTGCTTCATAAATCGACAGAATGTTGCCGTGTGGCCACGAGTTTCTCGGGTTTCGGGCGCAAAATAATGAATACCTTTATGCAAATTAATATGGCCCATCTAGCACGAGGCCAGTTATACAGCCGAGCAGGTTGCAATGCACACGATAGCATTCTCAACTTTGGGTAATAGCAGTAGCAGCTGCCTTTGAAATGACAGACCTCGCCCTTAGGCACTACTGACACTAGTTTACGTTTATGAGGTTTTCATTTTCCAAGGTTAAAAGCTGGAAAGTAATTCTTACAAACTGGCCTCGTGTAAGACTCCCTTAAAGGAAGGTGTTTTAATGTTTTAATGCGTTTCAAATATTGCTTTTAAAAAACTAATTGAGATAAATGTGACACTTTACGAGGGACTGTTCAGCTAAAGAATATAAATTACGCAAGATTCGATTAGAGATAAACCGCAAATATACTATATCAATACGTATGGTATTTATTGTACAACTATTCATGCTGAAAAGTTTGTTTAGCGAAAAACTGGTTTCATACTCAAAATTAATATCCGAAAACATGCTCTCGAGCAAGTTAAAACCCAATCACCCTGAAATAGGCCTGTGGAGCATTTAGGAGCATAACAATTTTAATGTTATTTGTTAAGAAATGAATAGATATGAAATAGTTATATTGTAATACCTGGTGGTAGGACTCTTGAGCAAGAGTCCGTCTTGGTGGGTACCATACCATCAAAGTGCCAGAATATTCTGCCTCCGAGCAGCAGTGTGCACATATTACTGTGTTTAGGTTCGAAGGCACTGGAGCAAGTGAAATTGTCCGGAAAGGTCAAACCTTCGGATATTGCAAACGTCATATTTTACAGTCACCACATACCGTGGTGGGCCGTATGCTGGTATGCTAGCTCAGTTGTATAAAAACTAACATTGGTGTAAAACCTAATAAGAAAACTAATGTGGAATACAAACAATGAACTTTGAAAACAATAGTCACACTATACTAGGAAAATAAAGATGAGAAAGTGAGATTAACTCCGTTGGGCGTGTTCACAGTTTCACACACGTGGAAATAAAGCACGTATTGCTTAGCAGCAAGGCAAGCAGTATGAGATGCAACATCATAAAAGCCTAAAACCATTTCACACTTTTAGAACATAATAAAGGTATCATTATTTAAGAATCATTATCGTCACTATCCGATAAAATATTCGATACTCGTACTAGCCGCTGGCGATCCTTGTTTTGTCCAAATTATTGTATTAACTACGCTATGATATACTCTCGATACCGTTAACAAAACGAACATCGAACCGGACAAATTGCTTACGCTCGTAATATTTTAGACACCTTCGTTCCGAGCCGATGGGGGCTTTTATCAACTCATAACATCAACTCTGTGTTTAGATTCGGAGATAACTTGATCAATCCGATGCGAGAGTACTCGCTAAGTCACTAGAGAACTAGTGTTGTGCTACAATTTTACAGCCGCATAATGAAGACCTTTATTAACATCAATAGTTATCGTAGTTTTTATTTCATAACAATGTAAGGGCACTTATACATATTACCGTGCACATTTTCATTACGATAAGACTACCTACGCGTATTAGTCTGCGAGTTAGAGCTCTGTTTAGGGGCGGTCAGACCGACAGACAGGGCGATACGGGTTCCTTCTTTGACTTTAGAATCCTATAAAGTTATAATAAAAAAAAGGAATGTGCATACTCTAAGAGGCACATTTGTTTAACTAAGCGTAAACAAAGACAGCGCTAGGTCAGTTTTCTTTTAATAAATACCTGGAATCGTATAAGTAGCCGTATATCGTATACAGGCTCTATTCTAATGGCAACGAGCAATCGTAAAGGTGTATTTACGGTGCTGTAACTTATTTTTATTGATGGCGCACCACTATTCGAGACAAACTAGTTCACGGTACGGAACACGATAGAGGCAGGGCCGTCTGTCGCACATCAATACGGGAAGCATAATCAATATGTTAATATCTGAGATAAGACAGTGAGATTCCTAAACATACAGTCGCCGACCGAACGGGGGTAACCCACATTCTTGTTGGCAACATCGTAAATCAAGGCTTTCGCTCAACATTGATGTTTTATTGTTTTGTAATACATCGTCATAAAAATATGTCTGTACGCTTAGATAAGCAAACTAAAGCTTATCCTTTTAAGTGTGCCAGTCAACCGGCACTAGTAATACTAGTTGGAAACAAATTGTCTGACCCAGCTTCAATCGAACGCAAATAGGAGCGCTTCTGGTGGAAGAAATGATATTAGTTCACAGGTACCGACACAGTTTATTAGCGCTGAATTTAAAAGCACAAAAGTCGATTTTTATATCAGTATGGCGGAAAGAATGAGGTGCGACGGGAGAGGCGTCCGGCGGCGTGGTGTTGTATTGGTCGCTTCCCCCGGTCTGGCTCCGTTCACTTCTTCTTGTATTAACAAGGTTTGGAAAAAAATATATCAACTAGATTAAAAAAAGTCTACGGCGTCAATTACTTAAAATTTGTTTTTCTAATGTTTGGTTTGGGATGTTTGGTCGTTGAATTTCATCCTCTATCCGATCACCTCTCCCATAGAACACTTAATAATTGTATGAGCGAATGTACACTTGCGCAAATCACCACTCCACTTTCGCGGAGCGCTATTAAACCGTGATGGGAGTTGTACGGGACAGCAGATCTTATGCCATTTTGTCCGATAACTTGTTTGAAGCTTTACTCGATAACTGTTTGCTTATCTCTTTATCAGTAAAGATAGACAACACATTGAATAATAAAACTGTGTGGTCTAAACATCTTATCAATTTCTATATTAACATTTTTAATTATATACACATTTACCAATGTAACGAATTAATATGTTAATTGACTAATATGTTTATGAAACTAATTAATTTCATAACGAATGATAAAATCTGTTAAGCATTAATATCTAAGTATTCTGTTTTTATTTTAACTGCTATTCCGATTCTCAGCGCATTTAAATGTGAATTTTACACAGAGAATACTAATTTAAGCTGGTAACACTGTAGTTTAAATTCAAAACTGTTGTAATAATGATAAGCAAGATTAGAGCTACGTGGTACATAAAATCGTAGTAATTCACAAAATAATCTTATTGATAATAACAGATTAGGTCCCTACATTTTTTAAGCCTGTCTAATAAATTAATAATTAGATGTCCAATAACATGCTGGTTATTCTATGGAATCCTATTAGTATAATACCCAATTAATACTATACGAGTAAATGCGAAAATTTGTGAGGATGTTAGTATGTTTGTGTGTGGATCAGGCCGTTAAGGCTGAACGGCTGTTTGAATTTGGGTTTTGATGCTGGTTGTTAGAGATGTAGTTCATGAACTGGAATAATATTCTAAAATACTTTTTATGTAGTTACCACGCTTGCGAAGTCGCGGGCAAACGCAAGTCACTTATATGGCCAGATATTTGATTGAATTTAATTACTTACCTATAATTAATTAGTGACGCGTAATTTATTTTTAAGGCTTAGAACCCGTGTGGCGGAGACATTAAATGTCAACTCAGTCCAGGTAAATAACAAATTGCCTAACCCCGGTTTGATATAAAGTTTTATGCTTTGTGCAGATGTCCGATCCGAGCAGCAGTATTTTAATAATAATTAAAAACTCAAAATACGTACGCCGTAAAATCGTGATTGGCTCGAAGTGAAAACTCGTTAGGTAGATCGTAAAAGTCGACAATAATTAGGCGGGCACAACCGCGAGAGCCGATATGAGCTGATTAAGAAAGAAATACAGTCTTACGGCGTTGATTTATTGAACGACGAGTTGGGTTTCATCGCCTCTTCTCAAACTGCAGTGCACCACCACCTTATATATATATATATATATATATATTTAACTGGAAACACCGTGTGGTACGTGAATAGTAGTCTATATGGCTAGACTGGCCTTTCAGCTTGGTTCATAGTAGATCTACCAATGCGCTGTAGGTTGGAAGTCTTATTCTTTCTCGAGACAAACATTTGTGTGATATACATAGTTGTTTGTTTTGTGTATTATGAAGTATCATCAATAATCAAATATTTTTAAATGTATTTAATTATTATTCTATCACTCAGCATAAATCAGCATAAATTAACCTATGCTTAACTTGGGGCTAGATGGTGTAGTGTGCTTATATGTGTGTCAACTTATATGTTTTTATTTGTTTATCAGTCATGTGGTACCCATAACATAAACTCTGCTTATTCGGGGACCAGATGATGCTGTGTGAAATGTCCGGCATTATTTAATTATTTGTTTAATCATTTATATGTTAATCCAGGTCTACATCTATATTTATATAAATATTAATTCTAATCCCCCTTATTGCGTGTTCGAGTAATAAACAAACATTCTCATAAACTTTCCCATTTATAGTAGGATGTGCGCTTAATGAAAAGATATTCCTCACATTTGTCTTTGTGTCTGCGTGAAAGTGAAAATATTAAGTTGATATATTGGACACGGTCGCTTAACAAGCTCAATAATCGTGAGTAATTACAGTAAAATTATTCAATTGGGATTATTGAAATTTTGTCTGTAAAGTTACTTAATCAGGGTTCAAAATGCGACTGTAAGTTTAATATTAAAATGAGCGACCAGCTAACGAGGCATACCGTACCTTAAGAGGCTATCCATACTTCCATACTATTATAATTTACATTCGAAAGTATCTTGTCTGTTTTTTTACCTTTTCACTGTTAAACGACTGAACGGATCATGATATAATTTTATTAGGAGATAGATTGTATCTTAGGAAGGGACATAGGCTACTTTTTATGTACGTGCCATGCGTGCAAAGCTGTGGGCAGCAGCTAGTTCAAAATAAAAAAAATACTTGCTCTAAACCGCGTGCATCATGTAACAAAGCTTACATTAGAATGCAATCAATTCTCGCGAGCAATTTCAATCTTCTAATATGATAAACGATTCGTTCAAGAGAGCAATTACAGTGTGTTGCAGTGTTAAAAGTAAAGCAACAGGTATACAAATGCGATTCGAACTGCGAAATCCGTGAACTGTTAACACTTGTGCTTACCCTACTTACTCGTACCTTACCAGAGTTTACGACCGTCTTAAACCTAGCGCGCACTGCGGTCAATTTTCGCTGGCGAATTCTTGGTAGCATGCACTAACAGTATTTTCCGCCGCCCGCGGTTTGAAAACCGCGTATTTGCAAACCGGCCAGAGATGAATCACGTAAATTTCCGCTAGGTATAATTCTATTTTCAACAAAAGCGCGTAAATAATTGCCGCGGGTTAATCCGTAGTGCGCGCTAAGCCTTATTCTTAGTAACTAATTAACAATTGTGGTTTTCTAGACTATGTCGAATAATCTACACTACTACTTTCGTATGAGTCATTGGGCTACTCTGATGAGGGAATTAATAGGACACCCGATGGCCTCCGAATATAGCCCGAAGGCTATAAGCCTTACAACTTTTTAAAATAGATTGCCCAAACGCATGTGACCACGCGCAATGAAAGCCAATAAGGATAAGAATGACTAGGTCTGGTCCCCAACCATATTAACAGCATAAATGTGCGAGTGTCGTAGAAAACTCGGTTGAAACGAAGTTGCTATCGAAGTATATTATTAAAAACGTTTTATATTATGGATTAACAAATACAAATGAATGAATTACTTGTGTCTGAGAGCAATGAAATTAAACGAATGGTAGGAAATTACGTAATTAATATATTTTTATGAGTTGTGAAAATAAACATTTTATTGTACTTCATTCAACTCATCTTATTCAATCGTTCATCTAATTAATTATTTATTGTCACCCTATGGATAACCGTCTACACTAAAATGGGGTCGTGACGGAAATTCGTGACGGAAAATCTTCGACGACACTGGTTTCTATCAAAACATGCTTCAAAGCTTAATATTAATTAAACGAATACTTGTATCGAAAAACGAAAATCTCTTAAAAGAACTTCTAGAAACTTCTAATATTTTTTAAAGCCCTTTTCAATGATATGCCATACTATGGGATAGTAAAAAAATTAAAAAATCCACCTTTACATTTAGGTATCAATAAAACATATGAGGGGTCATTAATATGTATTTCTGTCAAAATTGTATCACGTTAAAACGAATAGTCTGCGAGCAAGAGCAAGACTAGGGGCGGACAGACAGACAGACAGACAGACATAGACATTAACTATAAGGGTTCCTTGTGGACTTCGGAACCCTAAAATGGAACCGACAGCAAGGAAAGTGGAGGACAGTGCACACCGAAGCAAGGAAGCACCCAGATGGAAATTTCACTGCGGTCGCCCATCCAGTAACTGATCTGCTAAAAGCGACTAACATGACTATGCCACGAGCGTAATCCATATATATAGTTATACAAGTAAAGGTAATGATAGATCTGGATCAATTGAGCTATCTATAGGTAGTCTTAATCGGTCCTTAGTAGCTCAACTGTTTCACATGTATATGATGTTGTATATTATTCTGTATATTCAAAATGAAAGATTTTGAATAATTTATTTATTTGATTATATTTCAGAGGTAATTAAACATTTTCAAACATTCATGAACTGGTATCATGAAATTTTCATAAAGAAGTGATGATAATTATTGTTAAATCATATTATGATAATTAAGATTCTGTTCAAAACTCTTACTCACTTTTTATTAAGTTTCTCATAATAATGAATATGTACTTTTCTTTCAGTGAAAAATAACAAAATGTTTCTAACCATAGTTTTAACCATAGTTTTTTTAATAACCGATTCTAGAGCAAATTAGATCAAACAACATAACAAGAACTTACTTAACAATAAAGACCTGTAATGTTGACTTTATATTTAAATTTTAACGAGTGTTAAAACCGTTAAATCAATTAATAAATCGATCCAATTATTAAGCTGGTTCCCAAACAATAAAATTGACTACTAAATAACAATTAGATAACTACACGTAAAATAGAGCTTACCGCTCTTTTATAACTTACTTAGCTATCAGTGTACCGGTAACATTGTTAGTTAAATAAGCAATGGTTGCGGGTTCGATTCCCACCGTGGGACAAACGTTTATATGATCTGCAAAAATGTGTCTTGCGTCTGAGTGTTTTTCTATTTATAATATATATTAAACTCTCGTCTGTCTGTCTGCCTGTTTGCCCGTTTTCACGCCTAAACCGCTAAACCGATTTTGATGAATTTTGGTATAGAGATAGATGGGATCTTGAAGAAAAACATAAGCTACTTTTTATAAAGGTACCACGCGTGCAAAGCCGCGGGCAGCATTTAGTAATATTTATTAACTTTAAATATGTATTTACCTAAAATAGTATGTAAATAGTATGTTAGTCATGCAGTTTCCATAACACAAGCTCTGCTTACTTTGGGGCTAGATTATGCTGTGAGAAACTTCCGTTTTTTTTTAAATAAAAGTTTACGTTGGTCCTGGCAACATTTTTCACCAAATTGTGAAAAGCTAACTGTAGTGTCATGTCGGTCGGACGGGCATCAGTGGGCGTAACAAAGCCTGGCCCAAATACGAGTTGTCGCCTACATTTGTCAGTCATAGATTTTAGAACAGATAAAACAGGGTGTCCAAAAATCATGCAGATACAGAAAGGACGTCATGAGTTGTACTGTACATTTTGATAAAAAAGGGCTTTACTCGAACTTACACGTTCACGAACTTTCAGTACGAACCGTGAACTCGAGCTGTAACGAGCGGATCGCGGATCTAACTCACCCTGATGAAAACTCTCTAGTCTAGATGAATCGAAACAATGTCGGTGCCTCCATCGACAAAATAATACGTGAGTAAAGCCCATGACATGTTACATAAAAAAAAAAAAATTGCCTTAGTTTAAAGGAACAAAATTAGTAAATATCTTAAGTTAGGTCGCTAGGCTTACTCCGAGCCTAGCGACCTAACTTAAGATTATTAATTAGGTGCAAATTTAGCATCTGCTGTATATAGGTAGGTACTAAGTATACCTAGCTACACTTACCGCTGTTTTTTAATTATGTGGACAAATTCTCGCAGCCACCATCTAGCCCACAACTAAGCATAGCTTGAATTGTTTTATGAGAAACAGATGACGGATAGAATATTTATATATACGTAAATAGATACTTGAAATACTTGAAACCAAGACACAGAACTTAACGAACCCAAAACATAGTTGGCGGCGTCGAAGACAGAGTTACGACCAACTCAGTTGCAAGGCCAGTCAATGGTATGGTAGCCAACCATAGAATGTGATTCCATTACAAAATGACAGTTAGTTTATACTAACACATTTATATTGGTAGGTACTATTACTCTAGTCTTCAGCTTTAATTTATTATAGCCAAAGAGCGACCACTTAGTTTGCTCTTCGTAGAACGTAAATATCACTGGAAGACACTCATCCAAAATATAATTGTGCTAGAGATAAGCACCACTATAGTTTGTAGTAGCTTTACCTTCTACGCCGTAGGTTGTGGGTTCGATCCACTCTCAGGACAAACATTTGTGTATATGTTCATAGGTGTTGGTTCTGTGTCTGGGTGTTATAAGGGATCATAAGTGTCTATTTCAAAACATATATGTATTCTAATAGTCTTCTGGTTCCCACAAACTATGCTTAGATTATGGCTAGATGGTGTTATGTGGATTGTCCACAAATATTTAATGATACAAGCGCTTTGGCAATATTTCCTAGCACACCCTGTATGATAGTGCGAGGCACGCGTTTGATCCCGGGGTCATGCATGCTCCGTTTCCGCCTCGTTAACACGCTCATTTCAATCCGACTTGCAATGTTTTAAACAATGCTATGTCTATAATAAATATCGCCAGTCGATAATAAGCGCTGGCAAAAGTTGGACAACCAAATAAATCAGGTATTTATTAAGGGTAATTAGAATATTTTATCGGCTATTTAACTGAGCTGTAATAACGATTATTATAAGTTATATTCTATTAAACACATAAGTATTTCAATAAGTAGTTACACTATTAATAAATTCAAAGAGACCAACGTAACGCAATACTTGTACGTTAGTGCGTTGGCTTGTTTTAGGCAAAGTCGTGGATTCGAATCCTGCCCATTACAGATTATTAGATCAAATTTGACTTTGACGCAATACTTTTGATTACATTAAGATTCAGTGCGAACCGTGAACTCAAGCGGCAACGAGCGATGAACTCTGACGAAGATTCTCTAGATGAATCGAAACAGTGTCGGTGCCTCCATCGACAAAATAATACGTGAGTAAAGCAAAATGTACATCAAAATGTACATTAATATGATCAGATACTTATTAAAAAATGTATATATCATCTTATCTATTCAACCCAACCATTGTCTTGAATACAAACAATTAATGACACTCTCAATCTTTTCATTTAATAAACCAACTAGGTATACTTTTATGCTGTTCGTATAATATGCAAATCTCTGTATAAAATGAAAAATCCATATAAACGAACAGCAGAAGACAGTAAATCTAGCAACTATAAAATAAAAATCTTGAAATATTATAGGTATAAAATGTGTCTTACATGTTTAATAGCCCCCTATTTCTTTATTCGGCTACTGAAGGAGGAACGGTACTAATTTTAATGACGTTTAACATCTTGTGGCATATTCGACCCACGTGTAACATTCCTCGGGTAGTTTCAAGACATTTTATTCAATAGCAATAAATAGAGCATTTCTTTTCGAGAAATTTGAGTTCATAAAATCACATGAAACTTTCAGTTTCTAAATCCGTGACGACGTTTAATTCACAAAACGTGAGAAGAGAAATAAACTTTACTTTTATTACATTTCAAAGCTTTTTAAAGCCATTTTTATTACTGTTTTAAATTATGTTAGTAGTCAAATCTACTCCTAGGTATTCTATTTTAATTGACCGAATTTTTAACCGACTTTATCAAAAAGGAGGAGGTTCTCAATTCGTCGGAAACATTTTTTTTATGTATGTTCACAGATTACTCAAAAACGGCTGAACCGATTTAGAAAATTATTTTATTTGTTTGAAAGGGTATACTTCACAGGTGGTCCCATATAAATTTTATTAAAATCATTCGAGCTGAAAAATAAACGAAAATCTAAAAATTGTATACATCGATGATGTTTTCATGTACTTTCATACCTCGCTGTCTCGTTGGAGCGTTGCGTTTATTTGGCCTATTATAATATATACAAAATACATCTACTTTCCACTAAAAATTTATTATAGGCTCAAATTTCATTCAATGAAGTCGGTTTCTTTTTAGTTTTTAAAACGTAATTATGTCAACGACTATACCCGTCGTAAGGTTTCCTTTGCGTGTTGCGAACTTTGCATTCTTTACTTTGATGTAAACTCTCATGAATACTGAAGGCATTTTAACGACATTCCTCACAGCGGAAGAAGTTATTGTCGGAGGTGGTAAAAGCTGCGACAAATCCTATGGGAACTTGCGTGGACTGGAATTTCAGCAGTTACACTTCATTGTATGTAATATTTAACATGAAAATGCTGTTTCTTAAGGGTTACTAAGAATTTCCTGCAAATGATACCCTGCTAGAAGTTTTATTCGACGAAAAAATTATTTAGTATTTTATTTATTGTTTGAATGAATGTATGAATTTGAATGAATGTATGAATTTGAATGAATGTATGAATTTGAATGAATGAATGAATGAAACATGAATGTATGTTTTAAATAACAAGATTTTTCAAAATACCCCTAAAAAAGGGGTTAAATGGTGTGCCAAGTTTGTATGGGAACTTTTTAACGGGTGGTGTGTTTTTTTAGAAAATTGGTTTGGATACTTGAAATGTAA
This sequence comes from Lampropteryx suffumata, assembly GCA_948098915.1. Classification (NCBI taxonomy): domain Eukaryota; kingdom Metazoa; phylum Arthropoda; class Insecta; order Lepidoptera; family Geometridae; genus Lampropteryx; species Lampropteryx suffumata. The sequence goes on along the minus strand of OX402557.1, from coordinate 11,683,404 downwards.
AATAAATGGACACGTGTTTCAGGATTTTCAAAATAGCCCTCATAAAGGAGTAAAATGGGGTGTGAATGTTTGTATGGAAACTTTTTAATAGGTGGTGGATGTGATTAGTTTGAGACTTATCAATAAAATTTGGCAAGGAAATAAATTGCATCCTGGGGAAGAATTTAAGCTACAATTCCTTTCAAAAAAAATGCGGGCGAAGTCGTGAGCAACAGCTAGTATATATATATAATCTGAATCTCGGAAACGGCTCCAACGATTTTCATGAAATTTAGTATGCAGGGGGGCTGCATACTAAATTTCATTCGGGGGCGATAAATTCATCTAGCTAGGTTCTATTTTTAGAAAACGTCGTTTTATCTGTGTTTTATACCGAGCAAAGCTCGGTCATCCAGGTAAAAAATTAAGAGACAAACAATTAACCTCATGGACTTGTGGTACGAGGTTCATTGCCTAAAAGTGACATATTGGCAACATTAAATGTTGTAATCTGGTTAAATGATCAGTAACGAGGCGTGTTCCGTAAATCGATGAAACGTCAGCTACTCCCTTGCTTGTGTTCGAGCGATAGATAAAATAAGCTATACAAGCACTACTGAGTGCTGGACTATAATAGGTCGCTTGGGCTTTGATCTTTTTTCACATAATTGACTGAAAATTATATGTGATTCCGGGTCTACGCAAGCTCTTAAGTTGAAATAATCAAATTTGGTTGTTTTTTAAAAGTGTAATAATTAATATTAATAGCACACAAAACTATCTAGCCGCGAACTAAGCGTAGTTTGTATTATAACTGATAAGAAACAGATGTGAAATATTTTTTCAGAGCTGCATCAGCACACAATCTATAACAATACAATGTAACCATGAGTTTCAGTTAAGCAACAAATATTGGCTCGATTCTATCGATAACTGAACGGCAATAGGTGAATATAGGTGTTTAACGAAGGCATGCAGTAGCCTGGGTTAATCGAGTCAGCGGTATCTCGATTATGTCATTAAAACTGCATCACACGCCCGTACGCTCTCCTAACTGGACTTTGAAATCGACAAGAACGGGAGAGTAAGTCGACTATGCAAGCAATCACAAGAAAGTGTATCTCACATGCAGCTAGAATACTCGTAGCTTCAAAGGTAGCGAAACACGAAGAAGACAAAATGTACAACATAATCCATTGCGCGTTTTTGAATTGAATAAGATCAATCGCCGTAAAAACATGTGAAATACTCCGTAGATTCCGGGAGTTTTGTAGTCAATTAACTGGTTAAAATTTTCTCAAACTGCTTTTCACTTTAGTATATAAAAACATAGTTATGGCATTCCTTATGGGTTTACAGTCTTTGTTCGCATAACATATCGTCATGAATTTTCTTAGATTCATGTTAAGCACACGGACCTCCAATAGTATCGTAGAACACGTATCACGAGAGTTAGTCTAATAAATACCGAATCGAGATGACTGAATGGCACGAAGTGATCCACGACGGGAACCACCCATTAGAGAGTTCTACTTTCAATAAATCAATACTATTCCAACTAAAATGTGAAAGTTTGTCAGTTTGTGGTTCAACTAAGGCATTTCTAAATTAATTGGGATGAGTTTTGGCACCCAGATTTATGATCGGGTTATTTTGTACCGGAAAATCATGTTTATATTTATTAAAGTATGTTAATTTTGTAATATTATATGGGAAAATCAATCTAAACGAGCTATATACATACTTGTATGCATAAGAGTCAAAGAAAATGTCGCTATTCAATAAAAAAGGTGTCCCACTATTGACTTATTTATTTTTATTGATAAAAGTAACTACTACTACTCTGTGCCTAATAAAATGTAGTGAGTAGGACAGTAAAATTAAAGAAGTGAGCGCAAAGTTACCACGTGCAGTTAATCCAAATAATTGTTATGGTGTCGTATCCGTGGAGGCGCAGACAGCGTGCGACTGACTCGCGGCATGCCTTCCCATTACCGCAAGCGTTCCGAGCAAACCCTAAAAATTGGGAGAACGGGAGACAAATTGTGAATTAAAATTCCAAGCGGGAACCGTAACTCAGTAATCACTGAACTATGTAAACAGTCGGACTAAATTTGTTCGTCGATTTTCACGGGATACTACAAGGTTTTTTACGAGAGCATTATTTTAATCAAATTACGGCTGAAACCAAACAATATTTCCGTTGTTTGTCTTGTTTTTTGTTGATAAAGTATGTAACATTGATGTTTGTTTTTGCAAATTGACTAACTGGCTAAAGAGTAGGAGGTGTGGTTGAGTTTATTTCAGTCTCGCTCGTCCAAAGGATAATTTTACAAAGCAAAACACGACAAACGCAACCAAGTCCATAATTAAGAATTAAAGCTTAAACCGAAATTGTCACTAAAGTTGAAACCCCTGATTTATAGCGATGGATATATCTAATATTTCTAGTTAAATTGAAAGTGTCAGTAAGAAACCTCGGATTAATCGATAGCTGCAACATTTATGCAGTTTAGCTGCCCATAAATGTTGTGTACGCTATAACTCGTTAGCAAAACGGTATCAGCAAAAAATCACGTGCGTTAGAAGTGTGAAGTTTTAAGTTTCTTAACCACAAGTGTTTGGTAAAATACTGATGTTACACACACCACGTGTTGTTTGTAAAATAAGTAAAGATATTTAAGCCATGTTCAATTCGTTCCACACATGCAGAAGTACGAGAATTTACAAACGAAGCTGAAAGTGAGAAAAATCTACAATTTTGTCGGTAAAGGGTGCTGCACACATGAGAAGGTCGTGAAAGTCAAAGTGTGGCGCGACAAGTTTGCAGGTGCAAAAAGCGCTTTTGTAAAGCCGGCAAGCGAAACGAGCCCCAGTTTTTGTGTACAGCCGTCAGCCATCAAAGCTCGGTGACGCGACGCGCGAGACGACCACTCAAGAGCGCCTGCCTCTAATTGGAACGTCTACCTGTTGCTCTGACTTACAGTTTTTTAGCAGCCGGGAGAATACTCCGAGACCCTTACGTGAACAGCCTGATAATACCTCGTAGGTACGTAATCTCGTCGGTCCTTTTACGAGATTTCAAGGAGCTACGGATAATGTTGTTGATATTTTTGATTGGAGCTGCAAAAACCTGACGACATTATTGTAACATGATAGCGGTTTGAATAATCGTTGTTTTATAGTAGGCCTCTTTTATATTCAAACGTCCGCATCTTTCTTATGCACAAAAAATCCGAATTTAGAATAATGTTATTGCTCATTGACAATTAGGCGCGGACAAAAACATGATAACGCTATCATAAATGATGGCCGTTCAAATCATAGCGGCAAATTCATGCCGAGGGAGTCACCTTTGGCAAAATGATTTTTACATATTATAGCTTTTTAGCGTAGAAACAGATGTAAAAAATCAAATATACAATTTGTTGAGTTGTAAATAGCATAACGGCTCTGTCATCGTAGAGTCGTCAGTCCCCTGATAAGGTTATTTTCGTTTTTCTATCAGCAAAATCTAGTGAGGCGTATCCAACGCCATTTGAAACGGGTTGTCATTAAAAACTTCAATTAAAGAAACCAGCTGTACTGCGTCACATACATTTCATCAGTGGGCACCTACAACTTAAGTACGAGTAGTACTACAAGCTAAATAAATTAATACAATGCAAATAGCATCGAAAATAGATAAGTGATAGTAAGCTAAAGCTATTAACTGCTCAGGTGGTCAATGGTCGGAAGTCCACCTGCAACATTGATCATTGAATGACAAGCCACCTCACGATCGGCGGCCCTGACTCAGCTGTACTGGAGTCCAGCGCGTACGGCGATTCTCCACGCAAGCCGCCGACTCGCCGGAAACGTTGTGACAAGTCAACAAAAAATAAGATTCATTCATGTTTTTTTGAATGAACAGGTTGGTATCTGACCGGATTTTTGTTTAACTAGAACTAGAAGACATTTATACATTTTATGACTCGGATATCATTTCTAGAAGTGGTATTTTGTCTATCTATCTAAACGGTTTGCTATTTGAAAAATAGTTTCTTCGAATATAATAATTAATATTTCTTTTTTCAGCCTCGTCTAAATACGAGCATAATATCCACCTAGAAAACAGTAAAGTTAAATGTATAAATAAAGTTGGTTTTTAGTGTATCCTCCGGGTGGCAGCACGATCGCCCCCGCAGCCTCAGACGCCATTGTTTTTGACGTGCCGGTTGATTTGTGCGCGAGCGCAGCTATCGATCGCGCGACCGCCAATTTATTGCCTTCCCGGGTCTCTCGCCCGGCCAGTGTTACCCGCAAATTAGAGAGAACGGTCGTCCTACTTGTTCCGACCGAGCGAGATGATTCAAGTAGCTCGCGCCGAGACGTGAGCTCTCAGATGTTTCCTCTCGTTACCATTTCCCCAAGTAGAATCGATCATGGTCATGGCCGTAGCGCACGCAAAAACGAAGTCACTTATTGAATACAGTAAACTGATGTTTTTGTTAAAGCAAAAACTGGTCATTGCTCTCGTATTTACACAGACCACGCGGCTTTTTAAAGACGCATTTTTTATTCACAAAAAGTAGTCAATTAGTAGCAAAGTTTATCTCAGATTCGCTTCGCTTCTGTCAACATTCAACCATCTTGTTTAATTAAGCCGCAGAAACATAGTAGTCGTTTTTATTGCTTTTATCCAAAGCAATATGAAGTAGATTGAGTCATGAAAAAGAGAAACAGCGAAGGTAATAGGGTAAACACGTAATCTCACGTGAGCCGATAAAGGCACACTCATAAAACTGGCACTATAGGTGTAATTAATGAAGCCAGCATTGATTATACGCAAGAAGTTAATACATGGCGATGCAAACGATGGTAAACAATCATTCGATTAGTTACTCTGGTAGGCGAACCGTTTTAAAAACCGCCTATAACCTGACCAACGCTGATTAAAAGCCATAAGGAAAGAAACTGTAAACATCCATGAGGCAAGACTCTTAAATAGAAATACCTTTTGCGATTTCTCTGTACTTGAGAATAATTTTATTGCTATACAATATGTCATAACTATACTTGAGTTTTACTACCACATTTAAATGTTCGACTCTAAACAATCCATAACCGAGTGACAGATGCGATTGAAACCCGTAAAAATCGTGAGCGAAGCACATGTGACACAGTGTGATCGCAAATAAACTACGAAGTCAGGATCCAATTTCGGTGAAATTTAATGTAAATGCATGAATTTACTCCATGCTACTCGTATAATCAGTGTCGAGAGCTGACATTTGCATATGCGTTGGTGAATTTCAGAATAGCTATTCCAGCGAGCTTAAACAAGTTCAAAACTCAGGGAGTACTCGAGGAAGGGAAATGTTGCAGTAGTGTGGTGGGATATCCTCGTGTCTAACATGACTAACGGGGTGAGCGATACAACAGCACCCGCCATATTCAAATGTGTGATGTATTCCCGGAATGTCTTAACGCTTTAAAAATGGCACGGCTCGCACCAAACATCTTATAGTGTTCAGATTACTTACGCTCAGTAATCTGTGCAGCATATGTCATTAGAAACTGCTCATAAGGGCTCGAGCCACCTCAAGTATGTACTTTAAGAAGATAATTTTGCGGTAAAAACTAAATGAGTAGAGCAGGTGTTAGTAGCAGTGCGCAACAAATAGGTTGGAAAATCTTATCACGAAGCGCGACGCGGCTGTGCCGAGGTCGGGTGACATCCCACATGCCAGTACCGGCTGTCGCGAATCGCACAATGTATGTTCGATACGCCGACATATGATTCTAAGGCTTCCTTCGGCAAGACTGCGTTGCTTCTATAATTTTTTAAACTTTTATTGATCCTTCATCGTCAGTATGTAAATTATGTAGATCAGATGTTTTAAACTAGGACACCATTCAAAGAACGGTACACAACTCTAATCAAAGATCAATCATTCGCTTGATCCGTGAGAAACATCGGGTTCCTTACTCTGGAGCATTGGATTCCAGTTCGCCGGCCAGCTGTGTTGCTGTCTCTTTCGTTACTCAGTCTTTAGAAAGGGGTAGTGTAAATTACGTTGGATCGGATATGACAGGGAGTCTCGAATAAGGCGGCGGAGCTTGTTAACTATCTTCTTAGAGCGAGTTCGTTCAAGGCGTTCGCCCGACTGATTGGAATGCCTCGTAGACAACGGGTTCAGAGAAAGCAATCACAATTTATGGTGCTCCGTTGCAAGGACGATGACTTACTTTGTTGTTCTTGTTAAATTAGTAATTTCTAAGTATTGAAAAGTATTTTGAATAAACTGAATGTTACTTTTGTTTTCATAAAATATCTGAGATAGCCATGATTTTATGAGTTGTGACCACTCATTGATAAGTGACGCACGTTTGTAGAATTATTAAGAACTAGCGGAACTTTGTTAAATAACAACTTACGTTTGCAAATTTAGCTCAAATGAACTATTAAACAAACACCCATCCAAGTATATTGTATATTTGTGTCTTCATTTTTATGAAATTTGTTTGGTTCGTTTTGTACCACAAGTGGGAGCACTCCTCAATTCCATTTACATAAAACAAACGGAGAACGTCTAAATGGAATTGCCTCTCGTACTCGCAACATGTACAACAAATTAACTTCCATGTAAGTTGAGTTGTAAACTTTTAATTGAACTAAGTAACTGGTTTCTGAAGAATTGATTACGGTGCCTAAACGTCGAGGAGTAGCGGTTAGAGTTCAGTTTTATTGATAGTTTATATAATGCGATGCAATTCACGTTGGTTGAGCTACGAATCGTTTATTTCCAAGAAGGCTTAGCCAGATTGTTAGTTTAAGGGTTAAGAGTTTGATTTTAAGGTTCCTCTTCCTAGGAAAGATAATAAGGAATCCCTTAGTTGTCCGTCTGTAAGACCCTTATTCCCAGGAACGCGTGGAGTTGTCAAGTTGAAATTAATATCAAATACTAAGGTCTACGGATTCTAAAAGTAATCAAAAATACGGCTATTCATGTCGTATATTTCGACATTCGCCATTAAATTAAAATCTATGGGGTATTTGCCGTTGACCTAGATCATAAAATTTGTTATGAAGCAAAGTCTCACAGCACATGTAAAAGGGAAAAGGAATATCGTGAATTTGTTACAAAAAACCTAAATAATTAAGGTACGGTACCTTATTACGCACTAGACCGTTTTATTTTTAAGCATGCACACCTTAAAAGTGTGCGTCTCGGGACGCCCGACAAGAAGTGATAACCTAAACTAATCTAACTAGCGCTGTGGGTTAAAGTGAGAGAGGAGGAGCCTGCCTATCGCTGCCGTATGCGTGCGAGAAAGGGAAGCCAGACCGACTGGCGCCGTAACGCATAACGTAACGAAGCGGTTTGCCCTTCTATAAGAAGTTAACACTTCAAAAAACATGCTCAAAGCTGTAATCCTCGGCTTGGTAGATACCTTAAGACAACCTCAAAAATTATGTAACTAGAAACTAATTAACATACAGCATGATGTTATTAAATTGAGTTGCTCTAAAGAGACACACACCCTTAATAACAGTAGCAGTTGAAGAACATTATAGCAGATACCTTAATCACATACATTAATTTGACGACTTCTGTGGCGCAGTGGTTCAAGGCCCGGCTGCAGCGGATAAGGTTGCGGTTTTCCGCCGTGGGACATTTTTTTTGTATTATCTGCAAGTATTTGTCTCGGCACCGACCCGATATTTCTATGTATAATATGTATGTAACTACTAAATATATAATAAATAAAAATAAATGTATATCAATCATGTGGTAATGGGCCAGGTCGAATAAAGAAACGTAATAAATTAAATGCACTAGGTCAACTGGCCCCGTAGCGCCAATTTTTTCCGGGGCCAGTCGACTAAAGAGCCTGTGATACACCCATAACACAAGCTCTGCTTACTTTAGATGATGATGACGGCTAGATTACGCTGTGTGAAATGCCCAGCATTATTTGTTTATTTATTTCCTTCAGTTATTATACCGTTCAGTATATTCGCCGACATAGATGACGCCCTACAAAGGCAAACAAGATAACTTCTCGCTTCCTAAGATCTGCCAACAGTTCTGCATCTAGTCAAAGTATATCCTGAGATGCTTTTCAAATTTAAACTTCCCCATGATACTTTGATATACTAAGCTCGATTTATAATGAACTTCACTCGCGTGGTATCTAGGAAAACACTCGTAAGGTAATTATAGGTATATAACTTTACCCATTCATTTTATCCAAAGTTGTATCGACGCTGCAGACAAAAACATTCTTGTTATTAGTAGGATTTGTAAATAATATCAAACCACGAAAAGAGTTTTGAAAGGGATGTTCTGTTTTATTCAAAAGGGTTATCTCTTTATCCGTTACTTCCTCGCTCAGTCCGTGAGTAAGCCTAGGATTACAGAGGATATTTGAATTCTGTACTTGAAATTGTTATCTCGAATGTTTATTTATAGCAATGTTACAACTTTATTATGTCAGTTTATATTCATCATCATCATTGTCAGCCTGTATACACCCACTGCTGGCTATAAGGCATCCTCCATTTTATGCCACTGTTGTGAACTGACCGCATCCAGATCACACCCCCTATCTTTTCAATGTCGTCAGCCCATTTGGCAGGTGGTCTGCAGGTGCTGCGTACATCCTTCCTTGGCGGCTTTCTGTCTATGTCCAGTCCATGTCTATGTCCTACTCTACCAGCCATAATCATGTCTTGTCAAATACTCCGCCTAATGCCTCATATGTTATGCGATTCGGATGCTGATGTCTTTAGTACTTTAGTAATGTCTTTAATACTTTAGTTCGTCTTCGCATTTCGGTGCTCCATACCTGTCTGTTTGTTACGTTTTCACGCCTAAACCGCTGAACCGATTTTGATGAAATTTGGTAAAGAGATAGATGGGGCTTTGGAGAAGGACATAGGAAAGAAAGAAAGCATTTATTCTGTCCACAACTCAAAATACAAAAGAAAAAATAAGGAATAGGAAGTGTGCAAAACAACAATTACAATAATAAACTTTAAATAAATTTCCTAGTATCTAGGTACATGTGGTGGCGAAATGGTACTCAGCACAGCATAATGCTGCCGCATATTACCATGTGACAGCGCTGGTCTTCCGCTGAGGACATAGGCTACTTTTTATGTAGGTACAACGCGTGCGAAGCCGCGGGCACCAGCTAGTAGGATATAAATCGTTTATTTGACACAATACACAAAGAACATAAGACACAAAAATAACATTATAGAAACGGTCAAACAGGAACAGGTGGTCTTATGGAACGCCTTCAATAAATATCATTATAACAATGTATCAAACAATGCTCCTGACTACTTAAGTAGATTATACTTACACGATTCAAGTGCAAAATCAAAGTCACCGAAACTACCTACCTCCGTCTTGTCTCGTATAAAATGCGACACGTCCCTACAACTCATAAAAGGCACGGAACACGAGTTCGCAGTACCGTCATCACGCAAAGAGTACGCATTATTCAACGGCATCGTAAAACCACAGAAGAATACGAAATTCGCGAGTACTAGATTTAAACCTACTTTCTTATGAAAGTTTAACATTTTCAAGATAACGACACTCAACTGCGATAAGAAAAATATAAAAGATGTGGGACATATGGACTGTAGAGCGATATAATTACCTATACTCCGTTTCACAAAACTCAAAATTTCCAAAATTTCGAATCGCTTGTTCCCGATGCGTATTGAGTTCAAATTCGAAGCAATAAAGTTCATTTTCAGAAAAAGAAATATTTGAGTGAATATAAACAGTTAAAACGTAGAGATTTACGATGTCATCGTAAACGATGCCTTTGTCAAGTGAGATTAAACCTAACAAATGCGAACAAGACCGCAACACGGTACACTTAAACTTCAATAGTAAATTACTGCTCTAATACGATTTTAAAAGGTTCCTAAAATAGATGAGTTCTAATGATACCTACGATGAGCTCGAAAATACTGCACTAATTTGCGGTTTAAGATATTTATTTTCCCATAAGAATAAAATTTACTTACATGAGAAAAACTAAAATTAACTTAAATTGAAGAGGGACATTTGCGTATCGTACATTCTATGTAACTCTAACTCTAATTAACAAACAAAACTATTAAAAATTAAATTATGGTAGTCGTGAAAAAATATTGTTTACTCCGTTTGTTCGCTCGACGCACAGCGCTCAGCTTGGCAAGTTACACAGAGTAAGCTCATCTGGAAGTGGCATGGAATGCAATGGTTATTTTATCAAAGTATTCGTTACCTACATAATGTTTTAGTAATTTTTTAAAGGTGGTCATTAATTTTACTTGTAGAGAAGTGCTCCTTCATACATAATGCTTTTTTGCCATAATTTGTTCGTGGTGCATGCAATTTAATATCGTTTGCACTACGCAGCCTTATTTTCTGTATTTGTTGCTTTTTAGTAAAAGAGATTGGTATATGTATGTCTTTAGTTAGTATTTTTCGAATCAGAATGCAGGTATAGTATAGATAGGATTGGGAAATATACATTATTTTTGTTTCTTTAAAGATTTTAGTAGTAGATGTATAGTAGTCGTAATTAAATATTTTTTTATTAGTTTATTTTGAGCTACTTGTAATACGTCTAGGTAGTCAATGTGAGGTTTAACGAGAGAGTTGTATTCGGTGTATCGAACCTGGCGTGGGAGGCAGCGTACAAATCCTCGCAAGGATCCTGTGAGTGATGATAATTTTGATTTTATTTTTTGTAGGTGCGGTTTCCACGTCATGTTACTGTCCAAAACAAGGCCTAGATATTTCTCTTGATGTACTCTATTTAATGCTTGATTATTTACTATTAGGGCAGATAAATGTGGTGTTTTTTAATTTATTGCTGTTGTAACGTTGCGTCTAGCGCAGTTACTATAAAATAACATTTTAAACCAAAACTCAATCTACCGCTAATTCATTATTACTTATGAAAAACTAACATAACAGCACCGCGTAGGTACTATGCCCTATTCTGTGTCGCCGCGGCATTTGAAAGCGTCCCTCCCTCGTCTCGCTCGTCAGAAGCCAGCAAGCAAACCTTTGCGACGAACGCACGTACGTTCTAACAAATATCTACTATCTCAAATTGTGATTGGAATTGGAATCCCTCTAGGGTGAGTTCACAATATTACCATACCCACTGTTGTCTGTTTTAGCGCTTAGCATTTTCTATCTTCTTGTAAAGCTGTCTGCATGGTCTTAAGCTAACTGCCGTTATTTTAAATGGTCACAACGGCCATTGGACCTTGCACGCAAGCTAACGCGAGCCATGACCTCTAGCACGTTATGGCGGTCAACTGATTCCTTCTGGAATGAATCCTAAGACATCCCAATCTCATTCCAGGATTCCATTACGGGAGTAACCTTCTGCCGGGTTGCGCTTAACCTACGACTGCTTTACCGCTATCCTGCAAGCCGCCGCTTCTCATAGTCGCACAGTCCAGCCCTACCTCTGGTACCGGCGCTATACCTTCGGGGAAGGAAGACGCACCTGAGGCCTTGCCTAACCTGGCGTTTGGACCTGGAACGGAGGGATCGGTCGCGCAGATCAGTGTTCGCGAGTGTTCAGGCCAGTGACTATTTTGTGACCCTAGTGCGGAACTGTGCGGCTGTATAATGTTTATTGACAATAAAAGCCTGAGTCTCTAAAACCAGCTTTTATTCCCACGACCCTAAGCACCTACCTACCTGCCGGGCAGTAGGGAGAACCCTAACATTCCCCTAACGTCGCACTGTGAATATTATGAAATTTGTTTTTGATATGTTTATGGTTAATAGGTTATTTTGAAACCACTCTTTTAGTAAGTCCAGATCACTCTGTGCATCAGATATTACAGTGTGTATCGATTTTCCAAAGTGAAATAAACTAGTATCAAATGTATGTATTTACAAAAAAAAGTATATAAGTAGGTATATCAGTCATGTGGTACCCATAACACAAGCTCTGCTTACTTTGGGGACAGATGATGTTGTGTGAAATGTACGGGATTATTTATTTTATTTATTTATCATCGACATATAAAGTTGCTTCGCCTCTCAATTCAACTTCATGGATACTGTTTACGAATATGAGAAACAGAAGGGGTCCCAGAATTGAGCCCTGGGGCACACCATACGTTAAAACTCTAGGCTGACTCTGTGTTGACCCAACGACGATTTGTAAGGTATGATCTAAACATTTCTAGTGCAGTCCCTTGAATGCCAATTCCACTTAGTTTGTTTAGTAATAGTTTGTGGCTGACACTGTATCGAACGCTTTTTTTAGATCTATGAAAACGCATAAAAGCCGAAAAGCACTATGTTTTTCTTGTCAATATTAATCTTTATTTTAGTGACAATGTCTATTGACGCAGAGAGTCTTGGGACTGTTTCTCATAAAGAAAGTTCTTAGTATTTAGCTCCAAGTCGATTGTATAGTACTTTATCAAACACTTTTGGAAATAATAAGCAATACTGAAATATGTCGATAGTTTTCTGGATCTGTTTTTTTACCGGATTTGAATATAGGTGTCACTTTTGCAATTTTAAGACTATCAGGAAATAAACCTTGCTCCAAAGATTTGTTTATGCAACACGTTAGTTCATGAAGTATCAAACTTTTCACGGATTTAATGGCTTTTGTATTAATGCCGTCTATGCCAGAACTAGTGTTATTATTTAAATTGTTTATTATTTTAGCTATTTCGTCTGTGTTTGTAAGTGGTAGGTTTTCCAATAGGTTTGTGGTGGTTGCAGTTGAGCTTGTGGCACTGCGTACATTTGGATTACTGTTGTATGTCTTTGCGATTTGATCAGCTAAGGTCGAGCCAACGTTGGAGAAGAAGCTATTAAAGGTTTCACAAATATCAAGAATGTCATTAACAATAAGTCCATCTTGCGTTTGAAGTTTGCTTGGAACTGCAGCCTCCCTTGTTTTGTTATTCGACAGGTCATTTATAAGCCACATTTTATTCGGTTTTTTTTGTGCAGTTATCAAATGCTTTCTTGTTGTAATTGCTCTTTGCTCTCTGTATGTTTACAGTAACTAAGTTTCTTTTCTTTACAAACAGTTCCATTATTACTTCGTCTTTCGGGTTACGTTTGTGGTCCATCCATAGTATGTTTCTAGTTTTTATTTCTTGTATTATAGTTTTGTTTATCCAGTCTTGTTTATGTGGGTTAATGATTTTAGTTTTTGTACTTTTGCATTTGTTTATGCTGGATAATAGTATTTCTTCTAATTAATGGTATAAGTTCTTTATTTGCAACTTCATTGTCAGCCACAATCTGGTACAGTTTGCTGTAGTTTATTAATTCATAGTTCACTTTTCTTAGGGGTTCAGGGATGTATCTTCTAATTTCAAAGTATATTTGTTTATGATCCGACATTGATTCTATTAATGATAGATGAAAATGGTTTTCTTTTATGTTTGTGCAAACGTGATCTATAATAGATTTGTTAAAAGCTGTTTCTCTAGTAGTAGTTAATTACTCTGTACCCCATTTCATGTAACGTTTGTTCATATAAGGAAGTAACAGGTTTTCTTTCTAGTAGGTTAATATTAAAATCACCAAATACGACTCCTCTTTTCCTTTTGTGTAGCTGTAATGAGTATGTATCTATAAATTCATTCAGGCCGGATTTTTCAGGTTGACTGTAGACAGCACCAATATCAAGGGAGTAATTCTCGATATGGATCCATAGTTAGTGGTTATAGTTTTGGCATTATTCTTCAATAAAGCTATGTTTTAGGCTATTATGAACAAATATTGATCTCCTCTTTTTTTCTCATTTCTATGGTTAAAGTAATGAGAATACTCTGGTATTTGGAATTTTTTAGCCGCTTCGTCTGTTTGAATCCATGTTTCAGTCAAAACAACGATGTGTATAATGGCTTTGAAGGATTGTATGACACATTTCAGCTCATCAAATTTACCATATTTTTCAATGCTTCTCACGTTGGAATGGCTTTTTTTATTCGTTGTGATATCTGTAGTTGCTATTTGTAGTTCCCTATCGTCACTTCAAAATTTTCTAGTTTTTTGATTGAAGTTTAGTGATTTTAGGTATGCCTTTTGCGTACTTTATGGTAAGATCTTTTTCACCACTATCAGTACGTCTTTTCAGTTGTTCCTTTAGGTTTCTCATATAAGTTTGCTGTTAAGGTGTTTGATCAGAAAAAAAATCTTGATCACATCCTACTTTAAGTTGTTTTTGTTCCGCAATATAGATAGCACAGCTTCCTGAGATTTGTAGCATACTTTCAAAGGGCGGGGCTTGTTAGGGTTATATAATACTATCCGGACGATAAAAACTGGTTCGGAGCACTCTTGATTTACAAGTCTCGTGATTCTCAGTATTTTGGTTTTGTCCAAATTAACTTTTTTTCCTTGTCGTCAGAAACTTCTTCTGGAACTCCAATAATGATTAAATTCTTGCTTCTTTCTTCGCGTTCTTTGATTTCGATCATCATAGTTTCAAGCGTTGCTGTAGTGGAGGATGGTGAAGGAGTAGGATTTGTGAGTTGTGTAACTTCTGATTGTAGTTTAGCTATATTTTTCGTCGCCTCTGTGCTTGTTGTTTTTAATTGTAACACATCAGATTTAATAGCATTCTGTTCTTCAGTAATACTGCTGGTCACTATATTTATGTTATTTATTTTTTCCTTTATAGTTTTGATATCTCCAGAGACTTTTTCCATAAATTTTTTTTGGTTACTGTTAAGTGTCGTCATCATGTTCATCATTTGTGACATTTGTTTTCGGATTTCAGTCAATTCAACTGTGATAAGACTATCATCATCAGTTTTTTTACGCTTGTTGCGCAGAGTGGGTCTGGACACTTCAGTATCTATGAATGGTTCTCCACTTACCAGATTTGGTTGTGAACCACTTCGTCCGGCACCTAAGCCCCTTCCAGTCGGTGAACGTTGTACACTCAAGATCTTTGCTCTTGTCGTCGTTGATCCCGAATACTTCCGAGCGACGCGTTGAACTCAAAGTGAAAAAAGCGTTTGAATTTCACTTTTGACTTAATAACTTTATGAGCGTAATTAGCTTGATACTTTTTTATTTAGAACAAAAAAATACTTGCGACAGGTTTACTTCGTACGCTGCCCGAGGCAATATGTATGTATATTATATTATATGTATAATATGTATTAGTTATTTTTTAGTGATTACTAACTAAAAGGCGTTGTAAGACTAACTACTTGCAACAATAAAATAATCGTTCAAGAAATAACTCACAAAAATATTATGCGTGCCATGTACTATAGTTTCATTTATTCACATATCATTACTTTTTAAAAGTAGTACATAAGTATTCAAACATGTATACGGGTACTTAATCAATGAAATATTTATTTAAGCAATTACTCGTATACGCTCTCAATCAAAGCACTGGTCGTTAAAAACATAACATCGAAAAATAATTGAATTTTAAATAAATATCGGTCGCTTATTTTATTGGCATCACGGCCCACGAGCGGGACTTTATCCGTTATACATCAAATTGATGTAGCTGGCAATAACTTGATATGACCAATAAAACCAAGGCATTATTCTGTATAATGCTGTCAAAAGTTTCACGTCGATAACTTGTTTTTCCCATTTTCTTCAAATTGCCTTGCGTAAACCGTGGAATCGATATCTCGTTCACACAAAATCATTAATTCCAGGCGAATGTATCAATGCACTAATTCGTTATTCCGAGGCTACCATTGATATAAAGTAAGATATAAAAATGAATAGGTTACGATAATGGTAATCTATGCACGGAGCAGAGAAAGCATTGAAGATGCCCATATCGTAAAGCTATCAAAGAGTGACGCGGCGGACGTTCGGGATTCAAATTAAACCCACGCCAAGCTCACATTTCAAGTCGATTATATTGCTACGGGTTTGTGTGAAAACAGAGGAATACGCTCATTATGGACTGAGAGACAGCTACACAAAACAAGTCCAAATATTAGGCCTCAGGTGAGTGATGAGTAAACTATCTTTCCATACAAACGTCGAAAGATGATCACTCCACTATCTGATGTTGAACAGCCAAAACCAAACTGCCTCGTCATAATATAGGTATGCCTGTATCGCAAAAGAATCGTAAAAAAATATTTAAACACCGATTTAACTTTGGGTTTAAATAAATAACATACAAAATACGCAAACTCAAAAATGATTCCGATACAAGGAAAGTTCTCTGGAGTAGTGAGAACCCTTGAGCCAAAAGTCTGTTCATGATTTTATGCGGTCATTTTATGTAGAAATCTAATTATATGATTAGAAATCATAATTATTTTATCTCCTCACTGCTCATCACTATCCGTGCACGTCTATCCTTTTCATGCTATGCTTGATGAAATAGCATGCATTTTAGCTGCGCCCACTGACGAGTTTGTGCCGCTGACAAGTGATCCTTAAGGAATCAGTTCGAGTTATGTATTGTTAAAAGACATTAATCATTATTTATATCAAATGAATAAAAAAAGTATGCTACTATGACCGGTTATCAAACAGCAATAAAAAACCAGCGCGTGAACAAAGAGCCACAGCTAGCCGACAATTTATTTAGCATCGATTAATAATAGTTTAGTACACTAGCTCTTTTGATTTGCATAAACCTATTTATGTTATAATATAAGTATCTATCGGGACATGGCAGGAATAGTAACCCACCAACGAAATACTTTTAAATTTAACAACAGTTGACAAGAAAATGTTTAAGCAAGAAAAACTATCAGTAGACAAGAGGTGCTCGATCAATGATCCACGATTTTCATTAAGTGTTTCTCTGAGAAATCTATAAATAAACATGGTAGAGAATGCAGCGTATTTATATAAACGAGGCATTGACGTACTGACACTGTTGATGAGTCATGACGCAAGACGCATGTCTGTCGGCAAAGGCAAACTCACAGAAGAAATAACAGACCTAGCACACATTAAGTTTCACTTTGACGTGCAGTTATTATGAACTTGAAGCACGTATGCGAGAGTTTATCATTCACCATAGTTTATCTTACAGAAACACTCATACGTAGGTTACTTATTTCTCAAAAACTACCAAGTAGATTAGGCTGCTAAGAAAAAAACTTTGGTGGTAATTCTGTTGTTGCACTGGACTACAATTTCATACCATACGAACGATCTGCGTTATGTTATATGTTGTCCTGTGTGACACAAAGCTTAAATATCATGTACAAGCCATAATTATTGTAGAAGACAAGCTTTATAAAGCTCATTATGCAATGGAAAACTTTTATGAGTCCAACGACGACGACGAGCAAGAAACGACCTCATTGCATTCGTCGCCCGTGCGAACTTGAACTCAGCGACGTGCGGTCAAGCGCAATGTTACGACCGTATTTAACTCGCTCTCCGAGAACGATTATAAAACAACCAGTTACAAGCAATTTAAAAAGGATATCCGCAATGAATGTTATGGCAATAAATACTAAAAGTTACAAGCTCTGATAAAATTATTACCCTAAAATGGGCGTAGACGTTGCTAGACATATAAATTGTTTATCGACACCTTTTAGAACCTCATTTCCCTGTGCATAACGAGCGAAGTACGACAAGCAACCTAAAGAAGCTTTTATTTAACCAATATTTGAGATATGTATGATAAACGTCATAGTGACAAGATAAAAGTTTGAGATAAAATTACAATCAGGCTAGATGTGCTTGCCGAGACATCCGTGAATTTCCCATAAACCGTAACGAATGTTGAGAGGAACCGTCGCTATCTAAGCTCGAATCGTCGATCCGGAATGTCAATCGATTGTTCGGGAAGCTGTAGACAAAAAGTTAATTAGGACAGTGGCCGACGACAGTGCGGTGGCACTGTGGCAAGCATCACTGGTCTACAGGCAGGGCGGTTTTCCACATTACGGGACGTTCGGACGTTCGGACGTTCGGACGTTCGGACGTTCGGACAACTAGTTACAGTTGGAGTTGGTAAATAAAAACTTGAACTAATGGAACGCTCATGCTGGTGGTATGAAATGCAGAATTTGTCGTGTCATTTATAAGCATTTTTTAAACGTACATTCATTCTAAAAAGGGCAAAGCACTCTTATAGTTGAATTTTTGAATAACGGTTCTGGTTTAAACAGAACACAGCAATTCTGAACTTTTGCCTTACCAGTAAATATATACAATTTGCTGTCCCAGGACCGGGACACTCATTACCATGTCATTATATACTATAACATTTTATAACAGTTTCGACTTTTACTAACCATTTTATATACCTAAGTGACGTCAAATATACAAGTATACAACTATCTACAGGGAACTTTTGACTTTTAATATAGTCTTTGTACCTACACATCATCACAAGTACAGCTCAGAGGTGTAGGATTTCCACTATACAAAGTACTAGCCTTTTGCTATAACAAAAATAATGTTTTAGATTAATCTTAGCCATACTCCATCTAGCACGATATACCGCAGTGTGTTATGGAAACGCGTGCATAGAGAATCCGATAGCAGGTGGCTATGGGAAGTGCGTCCGTGCGCATCGGACGAGCAGCGAGACAAATCGCCGCTAATTGTACTCGCACTGTCCACTGAGCCGCATCCTCAGTCCTCATAGATCCGTCAGGCTTATATTACATCCATATTCTCAGGCACACGGCCGACGACGAAATGAATCTCTCGTAGAACGCATGGTTAGCATGGTTATTGAGATATTGATAATCGTCAGAGTGTCATCCTAAAGATTTATTCGGCTCTTGTCTATCTATGGCTTAGAAAAACATGTTACGTATTCTTCAGAGAAAATAATCGATGCTACTATGCCTGGAAGTATAGATCACAAACATATGCTATAACATATAATGAAACTGAACCTGTTTCAGCAAGTCTATAAGATGTGTGCTAATGAGCTATGCAATAGAAAAAATAAGAGAAATAATAGCTGTTCGAAACTATTAAGGAATTAATTGGCCAAGCGCGTGACCACGCACAGTGAAAGCTTTTAAGGTCTGTATAGGAAAGAATGAATAGGGATTTGGTTCTAGACCAATTCAACACCATTTATTTAACAAAATATGGAGCTTTCATGTTTTTATTAGGTTTACAAAGCAGTCTATAACTTATAATATAGTAAAGCCTAGAAATCATGAGTTTTTAATAGCAATCAAGTATCATATTACATTATGAAGTACAGGTTGGAACTCAACGTAAGTTAAAAGGTATTAGCTCGGAGAAAGTGGCCTTTAAACAGAGAGACTAAATTTTTCTCGGTATTTTAAAGTGATACATTTAGATAGGCGAAAATAGGCATGTGTGCTAAAGAGGAACATGAACATTTGTCAAAATAAACGTGTGAACAACCTAACATGTTCAAGACAACAGGATTGACAAGGTATGCAATATTCGGTTGGATGCACGTGACTGAGCTCTTCTTTTGTAAGTATACCAATAATACTGTACACAGTTATTGCACAAATTATGCTCGTGAATTCATGAATACACCTGCATTAACCAGTAGACATTTGTCCGAGAATTGGTAGTCATTCTTTGACGTACATACAAGTGCTATAATAGGATATTGACCGCCTATCATAAAAAAACGGAGCACTTCTGTGTTTCTAACCTTGTTTAAGTAATAATCAGCATTTTCATCATTCTCTAGGGAAAAGCAGCTGATATTCAAAAATATTTGTAATTCAAAAACGGGCAATACATGCCATTCATATTATGAAACCGCGAGAGTCCTTGAGAGAAATATTGAAAGAAATTAATATTCTCACAAAAGCTTCACAATATATGATACTTTGCTTGACACTCATAAGTTGGAGATGGATTTCAACAAAATACTGATCTTCATAGAATCAATACTAGGAACAGAAACAAATTAAACATCCTTATGTTACGACTAGAAAAAGTAAGTAAGTCCTTTATGGGAAACGCGTTACGCTTCTATAATAAGCTTCCTGAAAATGTAACTAAACTACCTATTAAGAAATTTAAAGCATACATATAGGGTAATCTTTTCAAGAAAGCGTATCATAATATAAATGACTATATTATTTAAATGTATATATAAACCTCTCGTATTAGTTTTTCGTTGAAAGTTGTTATAAGATGGAACATGTAAAAAAGCGCTAGAACCAGGACGATTTTCTTGCCAGTTCTTCTCGGGCTTGGGTTAGGACGAATTGACACCTAAATTTACCTAGTATGTAAGATGTTTTAAAGTGATCCTTGTGATTGTATTGATTAAGTATCTTTTGACTTAACTTTGGTGTATCTGGTGGAAGATGTTACATTACTCTGAGCATACTTACTGATATACAGCACGGACGCAAACTCGATAATTTACAGATTTTATGCCGATTATTCTGATAGAGCTTAATGGTGCATCAAGTCAAAATGTAAGCCTAGATATTCATGTCAAGTGTATGAGTATGTGTCGTATGTGTATTAAAAACCTCATCTCTCACTTTAGAAATGGTTATTACGTTTCTATGTCGAAGCCGAACTCGTATCATTTTTATGGCCACTTCATTGAGAATTTCAATGGCTACGAGTAATGCGTAAAGAGACCCCGCCCGCCAATTTTTTTAGTGCGAAAACAATGCGGTGTTATGATGGCTGGGATTAACAGTTTAGAGTTATTATTTGATGGATTACGATTTTCAGTGACTTGAACTTCTCTTTTTATTATTAAAACCATAAGCAATATTTGTTAAAAGTGTGCTTACTGGTTCGAAATCACTTCATTATTCATTGTATTTATGAATAAAAGTCTAAAAATAGTTTCTTTTACAGTGTAAAAAAACATTGTAGTAGCAATGTTTACCGGCCGAGCCTTAACCTATAAGAGTGATGTATCAGTTTTATTTACGTTTTTTTTTCATTAGTCGAAACCAAAATCAAAGGCCTCAATGGCCTATATATATTTATATTCAAAATAAAGAATAATCTTGCCTCGTTATTTGAATTAAATATGAAGATTAAAATGTCCACAAGAGCCAACTAACACGCGTAATATCACAATTTACGACTGGACAGAGATCGTATATCATCAAAATGCGAAAGTCCTTTCCGCGGATCGCAAAACCAACAACGACTGAAGACATAAATTGTAATTACGAGAAAAATATGCAACGTGAATCGATATTTATATTATTATCTGCTTTGTCTGTTTTGCCGTTTTGTCTGTGATTATTTGATTTTACAACTCTACCCAGTTTTAAAATCAAATATTTTTTGACTCAAAGAAAAAAATGTATGTGAATCACATTTTAAAATCTTTTAATAAGTCGCGGCACTGTGAACTGAGTAGAGGGATCAGCTCACAAAATTCTATGCCGACTGAACCATCTTACAGCGAGAGAGGGATGAATGGAGAGAATGGGGGGGAGGCTTTTGCCCAGCAGTAGGACAGCTGATAATAATAATAATAATAAAGAGGCTTTTGCGTCCTACCTAGATGACGTCTTACATCATCAAGTAGACTTTTTTCTGTCAACTACAAGGTCACTGTAGAGACTGGGATTTTAGATGGAGTTAGTATTTTCTGGACTTTATTTTTATAGAAATTCAACAAGCAACTTAATAGTTTGTACTATAAACACTTGGCATTTGGGTAGCAGCATCAAATGATCTAGCTAGTTAGACAGTTAACGAATATGTAGAGCGTATGTAGATATATTTATTCAGATACATATAGTAATATTCAATTCATGTAATAATTACGTTTTGAAAACTAAAAATAAAACTTAAAATTATTATTTATTTTATTTATATTTTTATTTATATAAAATACGAAATTTCCTTTACTTGGATGACGTATTTTTTCCATTTATTTTGATTTAAAATCAAACTACTGGAACGATTTTGATGATATTTCTATGAGACCAATCGAAAATGTTTACTTCATTTTACACCTTAAAACTAGCACATAAACAATTTGACAACTAAGAACACCTAAAAATATATGTACAATCTTGCTGTCTTATCGCTAAGGGAGCGATTTCTTCCAGAGTAACGGAGTATGGAGATAACAAAAAATACAACCGAATAGAGAACCTCCTTCTTTTTTTTAAGTCGGTTAAAAAACAAATAAGTTCAACAAACTAACTATCTAGTTAGACTAGATTGTACCCTTCTTGAGTACAATTAGGATTCTGAGAGTTAATTCCAAGTCTTTTAGACGAGTGAAGCCGCAGACGGCGGCCGGTCTTATAATAATGTTATCGGGGCGAGATCAAAGAACGGATCCGGGTGTCGCGTGTCCCGTTGCTCCTTGATCAATGTCTTTATAAGGTTTTAAACTTGAATTATGAATTCGGAGGATGGTAATGTAAGTAAGATTTATGAGGTGTCAGAATTACATAGCGTTACTATGTTTTACACAGAATTTATACCTTAAATATTTTTCGATTCAGCGTTGAAACTATACATTTTGTGTATTATACAGATGATTGATATCTTCAAGATTTATTTGCAACTATCTTTTCCACGTGGCTTCACTCACTCAATAGTTATTATTATTATGGCAAGGGTTCCGTTTATTTTAAATGTTTATTCAATTTGGTTTAGATGTACCGACACGCGTAATAAACAAACGAACATACATTTAATATGAAACACCACTAACTTAAAAAACAACCTACTTTCAAGCTTATATAAAACTCTTTACATACCTTCGAACTCGATAGCTGTATTTTAGTCTGTGCTGCTGTAAGTCCAGAAAGATTTTTACCTGAGAAAGAAACAACTCATTAAGACAACTATTAACTAGCTATGTATGCACTTACATTACGTATTAAATAATTTAATTTGAACCTGGGATAGCCCGTTCAAGGTACAACGAAGTACTTGCATGTCATTCCAAGATACTTGCAAAAGGCTAGTTAAATCTTAGTTTAATGTTTAGGACCTCGTTAATCTCGGTTGCGCAGTATAAATTTCAGCGGGTAATAGAGAAACCCTTGTAACTGAGATCTTCGAGACCCTCTTCATTATTGTGTTTCATCGTATATTCATATGTCTACCACAAAACAGGTATGATGTGTGAATCTACCGTATTTCAAGATTCCGTTTCTGAAGTTACGCAACATTTTATAATCCGAAACCCTTTGTAGTAATTAGTTCTCGCGCTTGATTGTTAATTACGATAAAAATTTTGAAGGCAAGGCAATAAAAATCGTTATGTATGCTAATATAAAAATCGATCACATGGTAAGGTAGCTTTTGAATAAAATGTCAACATTCTCGTCAAAGATCAATCTCATATTCGTCAGTCATTCCAACGGTTCCCAAATACTGATTACTTTCGGCAGTTAAATTTCTATAAATATCCATATTTAAATTTATAATCTTGGATGATTGGGAGTCTCGTTACCCGTTAGCTGTTGGCCGCGTGGCTGCGCGTGCACACATCTTTCGACGCAGCTATTAACGCGCTAAGATCAATTGGCCCTCGGCCCGTGGGCGGAACGTTTCATTAACTATTATAATATAAAAGCAGTCCAAGCTGATTAGTTCCTTGAACGTCTGACGCTTTTTAACCTATAATCGATAACCATACACGAGTATTTTAAGGCGTGTCGTGATTATGAAAGCTACATCTATATTTTGAAGATCTAGTTACATCAACTACTTATCTGGAACGATCTGATTGAAAAGAACACCAACGGAGAATCAAAATGTATAACAAAGAATTAAACAGTGTAAAGGGAAGAATGTTACATTCATAAATTTATATCTCTCGAGACGTGAGTAATGCATAGGCGATGCATCGGGAGAGGTATAATGGTCGGAGACATAGGAATTACCCGGTAGCGGGCGCTTATCTGATAATAAATATTGTGGTTCATTCTTTTAGGCGAGAGGGTCATTAATCGAGTGGTCGATAGCGGAGTATCGCGTTACGGGCCACATTGTTGCACCAACAGTTGTTCCTATTTATCAAGACGCCAGTAATATTGTTGTGCTACACACAAAGAGAACAGCGCGCTCGCGATGCCATAACAACACAGAGCCTTTGTCTCGCGACAACTGACATCGGTAGATATACTTATTCAAATATTAATTTGAGATTATCTCTCGCATCGAATAAAACTAAAGGAAAGGGCATTTTCTACACTTATTAAAAACACCAATTTGAATAAATTTAGTTAAACGATCACGAAGCCGATTAGTTTTAGTCGATCTGCAGCGTTATTCTTTAAACACGTGACAAATTACAAAAAAATAATAAAATTAACAGCGTTTCGTGTTGGTTAATGATTAATTCTCACCTATCCGTCTAATGAGTGCCGTTAGTACACAAATCCATAGGGATTTTTAGCTTTGGACTGCGACAGCCGTATTAGAGTCACGAAATCATCAAAGTTAAAGTCATTTGCATATAAATTACTTTTGACGATGCGTAAATCCACGTGTTGCTTGGCGAGAATAGAGATTAATGTGGTAGGTGTCTGCGCCGGCCGGGTGACAGACAAGTAAAGCCGACATCCGTCAACGCCGGCCCGTCCTAATCGCCGGATCGAAGATCGATGCTAAGCCGGCTTATTGAACTCTTCTTGGGTTTGGAGCGTTCTACATAACTACTCGTATGTTTAATTATATTACGTATATTTCACTATGTTCATTCTCCCCCACATGCAGCCCACATAAACCAGTAATTATTTATGAAATCCGACAGTATTTGGACATATTATTATCTACGGGCAGTTAGAATAGAAATACGTTTGTTTCGTATAGCCTTGTGTACTTTCCGCACTATCGTGCCTTATCTATTGAATTGCAAATCAATTGCTTTCACATATACATATTGAAGCCGTATAATACTATCACAGGCTAGTTCCGCACCAAATTAACATCAAAACGATGGCCAACGATATGGAAGTTTGTGCGTTTGCACGTCCTACCGATCCCGTAGAGGGCTGTAGATTCCCTTCGGCACCGGGTCCAAGTGCTCGTGAAATTTTACGAGGGCTACTGACCGGCGCATAACACTAGCTTTAGGAGCTGTCCGCAATTATTGTAAAATCGACGCGGGTAATCGAGACTGCTTGTGATCGCCGCGCCGCCGGCGAGCCACTTTGTCAAGCCTTTTACAGTAGCCCTTTTTAGCCGCGAATTACCTACGGCGGCGGCACTATTATACCGTGATGAACCGAGATGCTTAATACTTTGCCGTCGTTCTAATCCGCATTACAAGTTGCTTGCGGTTTACTTTGCGCTACCGAGTTAATTTTATTCCCCACGAATCCAATAGTCCATTAGCAGTTGGAGTGCAGTATGTTATTTACTAAGGAGTATAAGCATCTTCGCAAGGGTAATAAAGAAGCCAAAACTTCGACGGCTCGTAAAATAATTAATGTAGATCATTATCAATTCAGTGTTGAAAGATCGATCAAGTAGAGAGCAAGAGCTGTACCGGTTTGCACACGCAAGCGATAAAACAGGGGCACTCGCACGCAAATCTGACAATGGTGGTATTTAAATAATCAGAATGGTCTGAGAGGGAGGGACATAAATAGAGCCAAATTGTGTTTGTAGAGGGCGCGGGGCAGAGAAGAGCCGGCGACGAAACGAGGAGCTGCGTATTTATTCTATTTGCTGAACGTGCCGCGCTGCTGTGGGTGCTGTTAGACGATGCAAATTTATCGCGATGTTTTATAAAACGCGCATAGACATTGATTGTCAGTTGTTACTCATTAGCTGCTAATCGAATACGAACTCTTTTCGGTCATTTTTGCAATTAACTCTACCAAATACAAAATTTAAAAATTCTAACCCCTTTTCCGAAGAATCAGTAAATTTTAGATAAGAGACGGTGTCGAATTTGCCATATATTTCATTTACTCTTTTGCCCGCTGGAAACAATGAGGCTCGTTTGAATTGATTACGAGGTTGCGGCGCCGCTTCCACACACTTTTTTGCGCCGTAAGAAGCTTGTTTGTTAAAATAGCAATTTTCTTGCCAATACGCCTCCTTATTTGAAACTGGCTGGTTCGCATTTCATGCAAAAACTTGGGCAACGCAACGTGGAAAAAAAAAAAGACGAAACGTAGCATTACCGCCCGCAGAGAGAACGCGTCTTTACACTTTTCCTGCTGAACGATATACTGTTAGTGCGCCACACCTGTCGGTAACAGCGACAATTTAGCAACCGTGTGTGATGTTCAACTCTGTTGAGATTTTTAGTCGCTCTTCTGTCCATAAAGTTATATATTGAGGTAAAGTTGAAAGCTGTATTCCTTGGATTGGATTCAATCTCATTGTTGTAAGAGCACAAGTAGTAAGTAGAGCGGCCCCGTTGAACTGTAAGCGGTTGTTCCACGAACGCAACACGAGTTTACATCGTAGCGAGCAGCCGCAACTACAAACTAGGAAAGTACAGTGCGGTGCAGCTTCACAGTGAGCTCAGGTTCGCCGCCTTTAAGCGAGATCGACGCGTTTACTTCTAGCGCGGCTCGGTGCAAATTGATGGTTTCGCCTCTTTCCATGCAAAACGATCATAGCGTCCTTTTCGCACGACGCCAGCACCATACTACGGCAGTAATCAGTTTTTGAAACGAGAATAAAACGACACGCAACTCAAAGTATATGGGACGGGAGAGAAAAACGAAGACGCTGCGGTATTCCGATAAGTTTAAGATAAATAGCGCGCAGAGTTTCACTTGGCCTTTGCTCGAGTGTGCTCTTTGTTAGCAATCCAATTCCGCGCCTCCAATCTAAGCACATGATCAATTTGAAATTATACGTAGAGTTTAATTTGAAATCAAATAATTTGTAGAGAAACCGGTTTCTAAAAAATATAAAGAGAAATCTTTGAGCTGTATCAAATAGGTATGTAACATTAGTATTATTTTAATACAATAGGCGACGTGTCAGGTAGTTGAGAGGTGCGCACAAAGACGTATCTCATTTATGGATACAAAGACAAAAGCGGCAATTATAACTTACTATAAGGAATAATGTATAGAAAAAGCAAGGAAAATAGGCACTTATAACCACGAAGTTAAGGTGCATAAGGGTTAATAGGGTGCGTGAGATTTCAAGACCGCTTATATGATGTTTAAGGCACTAAAGCAATAAAACAATAAGGTTATTATTGCCGAAATTGTGCTTCCAATTAAAACGGCTCTGTTCTCGTACTTTTTAATTGACTCTGAATTGCTTTAAGCAAATAAACAGTAAAATAATGCTCTTTCCTCAATATAAAAGCAAGCTCAGACTGTGTAACAAGTGCAGGTGAGAATCGAAGTGAAGAATATGTTGTAGACGAATTCGGGTTTATAACTAATCGTATAAGTTTACCAATTAATGAAAGTGATAAGATCATATAGAAATGGTAGATACTCGTAAGAGTAGCTCACACACGCACCCATTTGATTGCCGACCTTTCCATTTCCTTTTTTAATTTTAGTTGTAGAAAACATTTGTTAATACAGTTCATTTTGAAATGTAGTACATATGCCATACCTTTCAATACTAGGATTGCCAATACTTCATACAAACATACTTAGCTCAAACTTGTCCACTCTCAGCTTTTCGACTATGCGCAATGCAGTAAATGTAAGTTTCATGCCAGGCACACGTGCCGGAAGACAGACTGTCACACGTCACCACCCCGTGGCCATGTGATAAATGATTCCCAAACGGTAACAGCGTCAAATTCAACGTCATACTACACTCATGCTATATGCTCATTAGGATATACATTGTCTAGTTTCACTGATGTGGATATTATATGATTTCACAGAGATCTTTTGAATAGTATAACTCCATCTTGACAAATGTGATACGTGTGATACGCGATTCCACAATCCTAAGAAGAGCCCTTTAGGATACCTTTAGAACTGGTTTACTAAAAGAACTTCTTCGTACTGTGTCAAGCTATTTCGAATTAGTGTGGTGAAAGAATTAAATTGCACCTTAATGGCTTATTTCTAAAAATAATTAGATATATAAACTAAAAGGTTTATTTACTAGTACGAACATGTCAATAAAACTAATTTAAAAAAATTAGAACAATAATAAAACCTTAATTGATAATACGACTTTAAAAGATGTCAGTTAAAAAATGACAAGATTATTATAAATGTCATGTAAAATTCAAAACTAATACAAAAATAACACAAAATAGTCAAATAAAAAAACTAAAACATTAGAGAGAAAAATATAAAAATAAAAATACCGGTAGTAAAGTAAGCATCTATCCACTCAAATAGACTTCTCACAGAACCTGAGGGATTCAGATAGAATCACGAAACGATACTGTGAATCAAATGATTTCCCTTATACAAAACCAAATGAATAGAAGCTAGTTTTAAAGAAACCAACTCGTTTACTACTTGGTTGCAATAAAAGCTGAGAAGTTTCAATCCAACTTGCCTCTGTAGAGCCTTGGGTATTCTAAAGACCGCATGCAGTAGGTAATAAAGTAGCAATGTCAAACCCCTTTAATTCCAATTTTATAGGACAGGTACAGTACTGAAATCCTTTCAGAAGCGGATAGTCTTTATCCGCAAACAACTCGTAGTTCACTGCGCGCGCAATAAACATGGGCACCTACTGCGAAAGGAAGTGACCACAACTTCACAAATAGCTAGGAAACGTTTCTGTCAAACTTTATAGATGTTAGATTCTTGAGCAGTTCCGAACTCAGTTTTTAAGTGGGAGATTTCGGAAACTTTTGCGAAAGTTGTGTGAGAAATGTTTGCTTATTCTCATTGAAGTGGAGTTCTGAAAATATTTTGGGACTGGGACAATTCTCACACTGGGAATATTTTTACAAGCTACCATTTAATAACAAGTGATTATTAAGCAAGCGATAATAAGGTAAAGAAATATGGATCTAACTTTGTAACATGAACTAGCTAGAGTCCTAACAGATATAGGCATCAGCTTAGGTGCTCTAGCAAAGTTTTAAAAATCTCTTTTTCAAATACCTTCACATTTTAGGCAGTGAACTCGTATAAAAAAATCCGTAAAAAACGCGTTGTTATGGGCACAACACGCGTCACTGAGCAGACGAGGCAGATAGCTGCTGCACAGGTGGTATTGTGGCAATTCGTTTTACATCGCAACCCTCTCACCGAAGCGTGTAGCCAATAAAACTGTGGCAAGGTTGGCGTCGGTGTACACTCTCCTTTATTCCACGTTAAACCCACCCCCGGGGAGGAGATTCCTGAACGTCAGCTTTTAAGCTTAAACGAAATAGGTTTCTATTCAATTGAAATAAAATTAGATATTGGTCGGATTTGAGCAAGGTCAGGAATTTTAAATTAGATTTTTTCGAAAAAAGTTGCAAAAAGGAACAATACTGCTGTCGAAAAACAAATAAAAACAACATACAACAAACAACATTTTATATATTGAAAACTTTATTAGTACCTACAAACAATTGCGTACAGATTTGGTCTACTAGAGATATAGGAAACGACAAGTACCATGGCTATATTATAATAAAAATAAAAATCCTGGACACACATTTCACGCAGCATTATCTAGCCCCAATGTACTTAACTTTTGTAAATACATACTTATTATACATGGAAAAACACCCAGACCCGAGACAAATAATTGAAGATTATACAAACATTTTTCCCGCAGTGGAAATTGAATGCGCAACCTTCAGCGTCTCAGATGAGCATTCGCCCACTGCGCCACAGATGTCGTCTATGGATACCGTAGTTTCAATAGTTTGCTCGATACTGAAGACGTACTCTTTATACCGTCGTCAATGTAGTTCCACGTAGTAATACTTTCTGCAACACCACAAATCGGTGAGCATGTTTAATAAAATCCATCAAACTAAGAATGAGTGTGGAATCCGAACGATTCACGATCTGAAAACGCTGCTTAAATAACAAAGGCTTGGTCGGGGTGTCAGGTTGTTCGCGTGACCACGCTCGGGATTCCTCTTTACTCATTTAGTGGATCGACTTACCACTACATTCCTGGGAAGCAGAGATGAAATTTTATTAGACCCGTTGGACTGATCGTAAGCTTTTGTTTGTTCAAACTAGAGTGAGTTTCGGTTTCGGTCGTCATTCGGTTACCTGTTAACTATTTTGGTAAGAATGTTTTCATGAACACGACAATCTATTAAACAATTATTCATAGAATGAACTTGTACTTCTACGCAAGAAGTTCAAGGTTTATAGAAATTAATTAGGTACGAAACAAATTAAATTATTTAAATGCATACGTGCTTGAAGTTAAAACGGAGGTAACTATTCAACAAGACCTTTTCGCCAAATTAATATTTTAGTTTCCCAACAGTGTGAGACAGGCCAAGAAAATTAAATTAAGCACGCACGAAGTACTCCCGACGATAATGAGAGAGCAGGCGGGCGAGCAAATTATCATCTGGTTGGCTTCACCGGGTTACGCAAGACAATAAGCAAACAGCTGGACCGATGTGCAATAGGTACCCGCCTCCGTAATGGAGGCTGATCATAATCTAGATAATACGCAGCTATGGTAGGCATTTTGCTTCGTGGGTCGTGTGTCGCACGACCGACGACGGCCGCCGTCGAAAGTGAATTGTCGTGCGCGCAAACAACACGTCACCCAACATTATCCGCAACGTGACTAGACCTTCACGCAATCAAACATTGCGACAAACAATAAATGATTCTAAACATCGGGTTTGAATTCAATGCAATAGTAAGCGATGTGTGAAATATGCGAAGACATTCGCATTTGACAGGGTTAATGTAGAATCACCAATTACAATAGAAGTCCTGCAATCTATAGAGAACATTGCGACACATCTACATTACCAAGATTTGTGTAAATACGGTTACCACAAGCATGATTTTAAATTGCTAAGTTATTATAGTGAGTTTTTTTTTTTAATCTCATGTAATGGAATACCGTATGATATCAAATTATGATCGCGTGATCCAAGGCTTAATTCTCGATGAAAAGTGTGCCCGGGCACAGGTTAAGAGTAATATTTACATTATCAATTGTATGTCATCAGCTAGCGGGTCCGGAGCGATGTTTTCACTCGTTCGCTCGGCGTGTTACCTTTCGAAAGCGTCGACTCATAAACAAAGCGACCTCTGAACTTAATAACAATGTGAGTCGGGCGTGCGAAACGGGAGATGCACTCGGCGACTTGCAATAATTCTTTGGGAGCCCATCGAGTCACTAGTTGCATGACGCGCCATAATTTATTGTAGATACTGTACAACCGGCAAAAACTGTTCGTGGTTCGCGGTGATCGCTCAACGAGATAATATCCCTATAAAGAAACTTTACCGTCACAATTCTGACCTACATCTGATTGTACTAACATGGAGATGGATTATTGTGAGAAATTGAGCTCTCAATTTTGTAAAAATATGCAGACCGATGAAAGTTTTTAACGGGCAATAGATACGGGTAATAGATGGCGTCAATGGAATGATGGCGTATATGTGATACGGTAGAAATCGTGAGTTACTCGTACTTGAGGTCAATGTGTAATTTAACATCTCTGGCATATTGGTAACAATTCGTTTTACATTAGTAGTTGTTCTGAAATTCTAAAAATAAAATTTCAAATATTATGATTACAATTGTTTGAACGTAGACATGTGAATCAAATATATTATAGTTGCAAGATTTATTCCCGACATTATAACCGGGATCCAGTATACTAATGGCAATTTGAAACCAGAGTAAAAGGTCATTTATAAAAGCACCATGCAAATACTTACAAGTTGCTCCATCAAATATCACTCAAGGCATTAAAAGTCACTCAGATAAATATCGATAGTTCGTGTTATGAAATGGGGCAACCAGTGACCCCAGAGTTCTACGTTCTGTCAATTTGCGCAACAGTGCTGCAGCAGACGTAATCCCTATGTCGAGAGTGCAGACATTTCTGTCATGCATGTAAAGCGGATACATCTCAAATGCAGCCAATGCAGCTGGGTCACGGCCAGATAAACAATATTCAATCATACTGAAAACATGCCTTCGCAGTGCATTGATTGAAAAACACTATACAATACAACTCTCTTTATTGTACTATTCGTGTAACAATTACAATGATCCCACTGGTCCTTGTTTTATTAGTTTTACCATTTTTTACAGCTAAAAATTAGGTCTCGTAAGTTCACCAACTACTATCTTTTCAGGCTATCTTTATAGGGATATTTTCAGGCAAACGTCGTCAATGCTGGAATCTATGGACAATCCAGTTTACAGCGATACATTATTCGCCGACCACAATCCGATGCACTTTGGTCTCAAACGGGACAATAGGTGAATATGTTGAGCAACCCAACATGGGAGGTTAAGCCTCTGCTGTCTACAGCACAAGATATTAACGCACTGCCTTTGATTTGCAAGAAAACTGTGGAAGATATAATGTTTCAACAAGTTGTCATTCATAGGTAAAGGTTAATTTAAACCATTGTTGTAATCCGAAAGAAGTCTTGCTAGCACATGGTTAAAACACTGACATTCCTTATGCAACTATGAAGGCAAATGGTAGCCTGATATAATATAAAGCTTTATATTATATCAGGCTATTTTATGTTCCCAAATTTTTATTAATTCAACCGTTAACACATTACGACGTGAAGGAGTAGCAAGCATATTCTCATCTTCACAAACCCACTTAAGTTTTCGAATTTATTTTATTAGCAGGAATCGGTACTTTAATCTAGACTCAGGTTTGAGATTATGAATAGGAATAATAATAACAAGGGGTCTAAATGTTTAAAAGAAGTCAGGATGACCGCAAGTTGAGTTAGAGTTCAAACGTAGATGGCCTTTAAAATAACCATGACAATCATCATGATACCTTCCGGCTATCTGCTTTGGTATTCCCAACTTCCGGGTTTTCCAGAAACTGCACATAACATCAAGGAGTTGTCTTATTCATAAGCTAAGCATCCATTTGAATGAATCTACCTTGAAGTACATGTAAACTACGTATATTTAGGTAAGCATAGTTTCAGTTCCAACTATCCTTGCTAAAAGCACTCGTGAAGCAACTTAAAGCTCCGAGACCGCTACAAAGGGAAGCTCATCTGCTTGCTTTGGTTATTTAGAACGCGTAAATACTTGAGCGTTTGATTCAAGTGAACCGAGGAAGTTTTAAGTTGTTCTCAAGTCATTGAGCTGTAGAATTTGTGACTTTTTGACTGCTTTGTAATGTCTCGGAAATACTAAAGATTCAATTGGTCCTAGACAAGGTGTCGTTGGAAAAAATGGTACTTTGCAGATATCAATATTGATTTATATTGTGGCAAAGTATAATGACAATAGTAAGAAATTTGACTAATGGGGGACTAAATCAAAATAATGATAAAACATAAAACAGAGCCTTACGAACACGATGCACTAACCTACAGGCTTCACATACTATATACGGGTGCCACAGACACTTCCAGATATATGGAGACAGATATTTACATCCCATATTGGGTCGTATTTCCTCGAATGGCTGTATACATTGTGCTGCATATCAATTTTGCATATCACACAGAGTGCTGTACACAGAAACATTATCGGTAACATATTTTGGTCTGAATATCAAATATTTGCGACCACAAATCTCAGTATATATTGAACAAACATGGTTGATTTTCTTAGGCTTATTTATAGTTAACTGATACTTTTTACTGATATTTTTTTAAATTCATATTCAGTCAATATAAATTATATCGTTAGAGTCTAATTCAATTAAGCCGGAAGGCAATTGGTAGGTGTTATTGTCAGTAATCTTTGCATTTACAACTCGACACCTACAAATTAAATTCGTGACTACGAACAATTTTCGAATTAACAACAATATGATTGTTCGTTCTCACCATTTCTATCCAACTACATAGGAGATATAAAACGCAGCCGTAATAGGGACAAAACGGTACCGAAATTAAATAAACACTCGTAGAAACGCTCCGTCGAGTCCGGTATAATTCGATAATTTACAATACGCTCGCCTTGGGCTTGTAAATGAGATTCTCATGAAATTCGGCGGCAGTCGGCGATGTTATCTCCGGCACGCTATCCATCACGCGGCAATAGGCATGAAACGACTAATTATATTTAAAATACAATTTGTCATTAATTGTAAAACATGACCGATAAAAAAACACATTGATCGATAATACATTCACGCCGAGCGCGTGCATTTTTGTGGGCTCATCTCGATACCAACAAGTGTACAATCATATCACGGGCACCTTGTTATTGAAACTGACAGGCGGTCACAGCAGTATTAACCATCAGTGCTCTCGAAATGAATAAATTAAGATAAAAGCAAAAGAAAAGATTCTCCACTTCAATTACGGCAACCCACACAATGATTAGACGTTTCACTAGTGCTGAGGCTCGATTGCGGACGACTTGAATTATTAAGTGCTAGCTTTGTTATAAATACATTCAACATGACGTGGATTAATGGTATAAAATGCCGGGCCTTTTTACTCTTGATCGTCTTCATTCCTTGTCAACATTCTAACTCCCGGATTAAGTGCAGTCGTTTATCTAAGAATTTACGTCGTAAGGACTTAGTCTTTTACGGGCTGTTTTGTGGCAAGTTTTATTTAGGCTACTTGGGTCAGTTAATGTGGTGAATGTCGGAACTGCTCAAATGATTAATGGCTGTCCACACTGCGTCCGGATTGATGGCTACAATACATCATCTGTTAGATCAGTGTTCTATCACTGGATTCTGTGAAAACTGTTAATACAATGTACCTACATTATTAATCCATGTGATGCTACAAAGTCTTAGTGACTATATAATCTTAGTATGTAAAAGCTTACGCGAGCTTCAGCTACAGAGTAGAAGGAACTATTTGTTCGTTATCTCGAGCAAAAGGGGCGACCTTCAACTTCACTCGACCTGAATACTGAGCAGAGTAATAACAAGAGACACTAGGAGGTTAACATTGGAGTTTCGTATGCAAAGAACGTTAAGTGTTAGCCGACGCGGTTGTACGGGCCGACCATTAAACAAGCGGTCGGGAGCTAAAATAGAAATGGGTTGTTTGAGTAGGGTTCTTTCGCGAACGCAATTGTATTCGAACGTGTCTTGTTAGCGAATGCGTTATGCAAATGGCGCTGGTACTGGGGGCCACTAGTATTAGTGGCAGTTACAACTGTTATAGGCACTGCTGTTGAAATTGATTTAAAATGGCCATGTGTAATCATAATAACTGCAGAGATTGGTTTCACACGTACCTAGATTTTACAACCCTAGAACTTCTAACAAGCTTTTATTTAACTTCCGTTAATCCGTAAAGAAGTCTATACTTAATAATATTTACTTAATGTTTATGGAAGAAGACGCTTTCTTGAATTATTTTTAATTAAGGAGCGTATTTTCTCGTATATGACAAGTTAGGTACATGTGAGTAGCTAAAGAAAAGTAACGCATGTTTTTAAGGTAGCATCAAAGAGTAGAAGGATCACTTTATAGGATCAATTCGTTGTCCGTCTGTCTAGCTGTTTGTCTGTCGATTTGCCTGTATATATGTCAAGCCCTTTTTTCTCAGGTACGCGTGGAGGTATCATGTTGAAACTAATAGCAAATACTTAGGTCAACGGTGCCTTGAAGCTGTAAAAATAAAATTTCTAAGTCGACACAATCAAAATATATGGCCTATGTACTGTCATTTATTCCACAATAAACGATTACAGGTTTTTATTAAAACTTATAGGTTAAACTTATAGGTAAACTTACAGGTTTTTATATAAACTTATATACTATATCCCGTTGACCTACAATGAAATTTGGCAAGAAGCAAGGTCTCAATACAAATAAGAGAAAACATCTGAAAACAGTAAATTTATAGTTATGTAACAAAAAACTATTGCGATTACCAACATGCACGACCGTGACGTACTCGTATATCGATGTATGGGAACGTTTTTCGAACTACAAAGTTAATTGTCTTTCAATCACTTACCGTTTCGTTAGAGTAATGTTCGGTGCTTTCATAGTTTGAGACGGTGCAGTTGCCCTGAATTAGACCGATGGTAAAAGAACCATGGAAGTGAAAGAAGTAGGTAGGTAGAGTAACCTATCAAGCGCGACTCTCGCACTTGCTAGTTTTTCTTCTTTGTCAAAATATCAAAATAGGCTTATTATACTAATACTAAAAACACTAGTATTTTTTTTTTTGTAAAAAGTCTTTCATTACACCAAAACAATAAATCATTATGGTATGCAGAACATTGTTTATTTAATACAACTACATGCATTGATGTTTAATCACATAGAGGCTTGCATCAATTATATTCAATCAATCATTCAATATTGGTTTGGTACTTTGGTACTTACTACACTTCCATTTAAGTGCAATTAATTATTGCTGGTTAAATGACAATGGGTCTAATGGCAGTGCGTTCAGGCAATTTCTCACTGTTACATGTTTAGTCCATTAAAATGTTACATTTTTTAGGCCTTAGTGTGCATTTGTCAGAGGACGCAATTTTATTTTTTTAATGTGTAGGGGGGGTCAGTAGAAGCTTAAGTTCAAGTTTGTGGGGTCGGCACCCTTGTCCCCCGGCCGCCATCTTGGAAAAGGGGGTGCAAAGGGTTTTCGCGCTGTATCTCGTAAACTAGTTACCTTACAGAAAATTTAATCAAACATAAAATGTAGCAAATTAAATTTCCTACAATTTTATTTCTATTACTTTTTATCGTCAAGTGACCAACAAAAAAGTTATAAACAAAAATAAATGAAAATTTTGTTTGTTTGTTCTAGGTTTTACAGCGCTCCAAACTTAAACGGATTCTCGAATGCTCATAGGGATGCAATAAAAACTAAAAATTAGGCTTACTTTTCTATCTATATTTTTTTTATTTATACAATTTATTATGATCTTAACATTCCTATGCTATTATTGAACTATGTTTGACCCTTTTACCCACCACCTATGAGGTATAACATGGGCAAAGTCAAATTTATAAAAATTTAATGCATTTTTTAATGCATTTTTTGTCACTGTCTTAGCAAATCGTTTGTATCGCAGAGTGTCTAGAGTATCGTCTTTATTTCCGCCATATAAAAAGACGAAAAAACGTTCGCCAACAACACTGAGTAACGATGACTCGACTTTCTCACTCATAAATAATTTAGTTCCACTTGCTAACTCTGGATGCTTCTGCAAAATTTTTATAAATTTGACTTTGCCCATGTTATACCTCATAGGTGGTGGGTAAAAGGGTCAAACATAGTTCAATAATAGCATAGGAATGTTAAGATCATAATAAATTGTATGAATAAAAAAAATATAGATAGAAAAGTAAGCCTAATTTTTAGTTTTTATTGCATCCCTATGAGCATTCGAGAATCCGTTTAAGTTTGGAGCGCTGTAAAACCTAGAACAAACAAACAAAATTTTCATTTATTTTTGTTTATAACTTTTTTGTTGGTCACTTGACGATAAAAAGTAATAGAAATAAAATTGTAGGAAATTTAATTTGCTACATTTTATGTTTGATTAAATTTTCTGTAAGGTAACTAGTTTACGAGATACAGCGCGAAAACCCTTTGCACCCCCTTTTCCAAGATGGCGGCCGGGGGACAAGGGTGCCGACCCCACAAACTTGAACTTAAGCTTCTACTGACCCCCCCTACACATTAAAAAAATAAAATTGCGTCCTCTGACAAATGCATACCCAAATGTAACTTTTCAATGGACTAGTTAGTGTCAATAATAAAATGATTACTGCATGATTGGTTCTTATTCCTTGACCATAATTAGATAATTATATATACTTTGTTGTTAATTATGTATAATTCTCGTTAAAAATAATATATACTCACGGAGAAATAAAGACAGAAAAAAAAATATAATAAAAAATTATGCAAAAAAAATCTGCTGAATCACGAATCTGTCCAATCTAGAATCTGTCCTACACCGAACAAAGGCACATGGGTACTTAATATATAAAAACTATAGACGTAGCAAACGTTTCCATTATCAATGAGTATGTAGGTGCATTGTACCTGTACTCTGATAAGGTAATAATCGAATTAATTACATTTAAAAATGGATGAATTAAAAATAATTTTAAATTAACCATTTAAGATAAAATGGCAGCACAGGTCTCACAATCATTGAATGATGGTTATTATAATGTGCATTTATTGAGATTGTAATTTGAATTGAGTCAGCTTTTAACGACCGGACAGGACGTTCGAATTGCTCCACGCTTACTAAATGGCATTCGTAAATTGTCGATTAAGACGGTACACATTCGCACGACAAAAGCACTCTCGTCAGACGGCCGCTGCACAACGGCACCACCCGGTGCCATAAATTTCATAATTAATTTTATTATCGAGCCATTGCTCTCGTGTCGACTTAAAAGAGATTTGCGATCCAAAGCCACCGCACCCGTCTGCCTTATCATTAAACGTTCACGATACTCGTCCGCGCGCCCCGATTCATAATGTCCCATAATGCGCAGTAATTGTTTGCGAATAAAAGAAGCCAGTCCTGAAAGGGTTCGACTCGAGAAGCGCGCCCCTGTCAAAAGCCATCGTTGTAATAGAGTTTTCTTTCTGCGCCGCACGGTTATAAAGGCTAACTTCTTTTTCAAAGAAAAGTAATGAGAATTTAACTTAGCGGAAAACGTTTTACGTAGCTTCGCATTTCGTGAGCAGCCAGCGGTGGAGGGAAAATGTTTTTTACGGCAACGACAGTGGTCCTCACAAAGAGCAAGCGTCGCTCGCCCCGTTCTTTATCATGGGACTAATGCGGAATAGCAAGGGCTTTAGTGCAACTTTATCCTGAACGACGCAACGCCTGCTCTAAGGAAATTATGCTTTACGTCTCGCCAATTAACATAAATCTGAAGGTGTAAAATTAATTACACGTCGTTTGAATAACAGTCACGTGGTACTGCGTCGTTGTTTATTATCGCGTCGCACTGCCATCGTAAATAGTTTCTCCCATACATCGACGGAACTTGATAACAAGCCCTTGCTGATCTTAATTTAGACATAATAAGCAGTTCATTGAAGGTCGGGACCGGGGAGACCTTTAGCTTCGTTAACGCCATAAACGGTGGTAGCATTGTGGCCGCGAATGGTGTTTCAGCGAAATCGTGACTTTCTTTTACCAATTATCCTAACTCAGTGTTTATCATTACTCAATTGTAAAGCCCGCATCGTATTTTGTATTTAAAATCATTTATGGGCATATCTCTACTTATCGATGCAAAGGATATGCAGAACATAAAATAAAGCCTCATCTAAGAAGCAAAATTCTTCGCCGACGCTATTTAAACCAATATCTTTGTACATTATTGCACAAGTTTTAAACTTACAGACAATCGAATCGAATCGCTATAAACTTTTGAGAAATCATTGGCAGTCAAGCAAACGAACATCGCATACCGGAACGAGCGAAATATGTGCATAGTAAGTGCATCAGTTGCAATAAGGTACATGTGCATATTTTCAGTGCAAAAAGGCACAATCTCCGAGATAGGATAACAAGATAACAAGCGTGCAGCGGCGGAGTAAGACGGATAAAAACGAGACACGGAGCCTACGGACCTTGTACCTTGTTTACTTAAACGAGGGGTACATTAACTGCTTCTGTTGGTTCAATCTACTCAAGACATATAATAAGATGCGCAGAACTCAAATATTTACGGCCTTACTTATAAACGATCTTCAACTTGAACACTGCCTAAACACTACTTTAGATTCGTCCTATAATTATTTGCCACTATCTAACATAAAGGGATGTAGGCCGTAACTGCTTTATTTAGAAACGTCTCAACATCTATGAAAAGTTTATCACTGTTTAAAATAATGCCATCCCTTTTTGTAAAATAGTGACAAATCATCATTGGCCTTCGTTCATCTGTTGCAGATGATTTAGGTGGCGTCAGTAAAGTTAGTAAATTGTAATTGAAAACTTTCGTTCATGGATCCACTCCAGCAAGCTGAGGTGGGTGAAGTTTCCTCTCCACTGACGTCACTCAGCCTGTGATTCTGTTGGATAGCGCAGGCCTTCCCAGGTACCCATACTAACGCTTGGCACCGGGCCGGGCTTGTTTCATGTTGTTCTTCTCTATTGCTAGCTCTTCTGTTAGTCAGCAGGGGGACTAACCCCCAATAATTTGAAGACTATCGCAGTTGTCTCCATCATCAGTCTCCAAGCAGCACTCATCTGTGATCAGTTCCACGTAGAAATCCTCACTCGAAGTGTTATATATTTCAGCGAAATTTATGGATGCGGGTGTTGAGTGACAAATAGTGCAATAATTCATAAGCATTGTTTAGGCAGTGTTCAAGTCGAGAGGCGTTTATAAGTAAGGCCATTAATGTTTAAATGTATCAGAAAAGCTAAGAATCAGTCAATAACAAGTCTTACTACAGACTACATAAGAAGTTTTCTCAGTTGCGTACAATTTTGCAGGACGCGATGCTTATGATGATGTCTCTTTCAACTGTGTCAAAAAGTGATGTTCATGATAACGTAAGTATTTAATTTCGTAACATTTGAAGTTCACACCGACCGTACTCCTGAGTCATACAAATATTCCGTGAGCCTGCGCAGTTCACATGCGCACATCAGATAGTGAAGAACGAGAGAGTAGGCCGACCAACCGACGACGGTGTACTTACTATACCGTAATATTTTTATGTTTAAAACTTATAGAGTTAATATAGAAGCTTAGATTTAATTTTGTTGAAATTAAATTCGCTGACTGTACACGCTGAACTCGTGACAGTTTTTTTGACAAACAAAACTATAATTTAAAGAATATTCATTCCATAATATATGGGTACATACACTTTATTTTAAAGAATCCACTCTAAAAAGTATTGTAAGGTACTGCTTCTGAGCCTATCCTACTCTTACCCTGAGCTAATTATGTGCCCTGTCTATTCAAAAATTTGGTAAGTGTTTGAGTATTTTCCTTTGGAGATCTAAAATGCTATATTGTAGTCGCTGTATCTCATCACTTATACAGTTTCTGTAGATCTCATCAGACACTATCGTAGGCGGAATACGTGTGTAATGACGAGATGACTTCCGATAACAATAGATAAACTTGTAGTAGAAATTACCCGGCCAGAATAACAGATTCCTTTCTAAGGCGAGAAACACAAGGTACAAAAGCGTTTGTTTCTCGGTACCAATTGTAAAATATGCCACCTAATTTGTTTTGTGTACTAATGAACTTGCTATACGAACAATTGCGTGGGATTATTTCTTGCTCGCGAATTTGCGGAGTGCACGTATCGCATAAATACATTCATGATTCTTTAACATATTTGGAATACTCAGTGGTACCGGATTCCACATACTAATACGGATTCAGATTCGTGGTATTTATGTTTTAGAAAACGTGCTTGAGAAGTCTAAATGTGTATCGCACAGGACACTCAAAGGAATTACTTAACGCACATATACGTCTAGGAGATATTTGTTTATACTAGTATTAGGTCAGTACATAGAACATATTTTTACAAGCCATATTCATATATACACACCGGAATCCATTAAACAAATACCGTACTAAAACTACCACCCACGTAATTATTCACTCTGATGATACCTTACAAACCTGAGAAAGTAAACACGAATCTACGAATCTCACGGATATTGTTAACATAAAGCAAGGAGCCGAACAATCGCTCGTCAAACATTAACAACTCATGACACGATAGAAACAGAAGAGTGCTGTAATCAACTCTAATAAGAAGGTGAAAAGGCGCTGCGTATTTATTACTTTAATGGAATATCAGCAATTAGGGCCGAAGATAGCATCGGTAGCGCTGACAAGGTGCAAACGAGAGTGGTCAGACCGGATACGTAGCGTCTACCGACTAGTAGTTACGTTTTATAATATCCCATAATGGCCAGTGTCTCGTCCTAGTAGAGGCTATAGTGCTCTGTTCAAGTAGATAGGTATAATGAAGCATTGTACGAAAATAAAACAATGCCGTCGATGAATTACCATAGAGAATGAGCGGAACGGACGGATTAAGTGAAATACAATCAAACAAGGAGGCGTGCTCGGCGGGAATTTAAAACAGATAAAGGGAAGCTTTCGATGAAGCGGCGGAACGAAGGGAAATCTGTTTGTTTCCATTTTCGTATAACCATTTAGATTTTTTGTTGACTCAGTTAATGTTGGTTTTCTTAGATAAACTTTGAATGTGCTTAGGAAGCATGAATTTTTATTGTATTGCATATTGTCTTGAAAAATCAACCAACAATCGACAAGATAATTGATAAACATTAAAAAAGCTAGTAATCCTGTGAATCGAGAATCAGGAAGCACTGGGAAGTCGATGCCGTCTTCGACGAACTACTATGACTCAGCACGACTCCAGCCTAGAACTACTTTTCATAGTTTAGAAAAGGTAAAACTTACGGTAAAGCACTAATTTATACAATAACAGACACGAACCAGCCAGTAAAGTCCATTTTCCAATTGCAAACCCAGAACTGTAAAGCTGACGGCGCACGAGCTCAGAAATCTAGAAAAAAATTCTGATACCAACAAATAACATAGAATCAATTGACCTGCCTAAGCATCAAATATCTGGGCTGTCATGAGTCATGTGCTCTCTAAAGACATTCCCAACACGACAGCGGACAGCGTGAATGAGGAAGCACTCCACCTCCATACCATCGGTTCGGCGCCGTCAGCGTTCAACTACCCTGACTCAGCACGGCTCCTGAGCCCGACCACCATTAGCTACCTTCCTCAACGTATTATTATGTCGCTCGCGCACTTCGCACTACTAAACCGACCAGTCATCCCACTCAAGTCGACCAATTAAAGGCAACTGCAATTTGTTTAACAAAAAAACTGTGACGAGATGTCGATATAACGTCCTTGTTAAGCATTGTGAGGTAAATACGTTTTTTTTACGGTTTTAAAATTCATGTGAACTGTTCAATGTTCGTGCTACTATGATTATTACTTTATTCAGAAGCAGTGAAGGCATACTCATACAGTACACTCTTTGCTCGTCGTTTAAAACTGCATGGTAAACTAAACAAACTTTTAAACTAAACATGTCACTCGCGCTAATAGGTCAATAGCAAGCAAGAAGCTTGCTTGAGTTTTTTATATAGTGCAGACTCGGACTATATAAAACAAAGACAGAAACGGAACATAGTACACTTTTAAGAGGTAATAGAAAGAGTCAATCTCAAGTG
Organism: Lampropteryx suffumata; assembly: GCA_948098915.1. NCBI lineage: Eukaryota > Metazoa > Arthropoda > Insecta > Lepidoptera > Geometridae > Lampropteryx > Lampropteryx suffumata. The sequence continues at coordinate 11,640,271 of OX402557.1, read as the reverse complement.
ATATTATAAAACCATTAAATCCTCCAGCGTAAACGTTGACGAGCTCTTTACCAATCAAAATGTCAATGACTGTGCGGCTCTTGCAACAAAATGTTATATTTAGCGTCTGTTATTAACTTAATTGCAGGAAAATAAACCTTTTGTTAAATTGGTTTCCAACTAACAATGACAACAGTTACGTTCTGTTTTTTTATTTATTTTATTCAATATGAGAATTATTATCATTGACATATCGAGTACATGTTCGGAACTCAAAAACAGATAGAGATAAATATACAGATAAAAACCTATACCTATTTTCGTGTGCCAATAGTAGATTTAGTAACCAACCCAGTGCGGTTAAATAATTTAGAAACGGTAGGTGTGAGTACCTCTGTTAGATCCATATAAAAATGCACTGTTTAATCTATACCTATAAAAGAGCTTAACCTGACTGACTGACTGACTGAATTATCATCGCCGAGTCGAAACCGCTGAAGCTAGAATGTTAAAATTTGGATGGTAGCTTCCTTTTACAGCAAAATCACCCACTAAGGCGGGATTTTTTAAAATTCAACCCCTAAGAGGGTTAAAAGGGGTGAAAACGAATGTATGAAACTTTTTAGAGGGTGGTGTGATTTTTAGAAACTTAGTTTGGATACTTAAAATGCAAAATAAATGCACACGTGTGTCAGGATTTTTCAAAATAACCCTCATAACGGAGTAAAATAAGGTGTGAATGATTGTATGTAATCTTTTTAATGGGTTGGTGATTGGTTTGAAACTTATCAATAAAATTGAATCCCTGGGAAGGATTTAAGCTACAACTCCTTTAAAAAAACATGCGGATGAAGTCGCGAGCAACAGCTATTCCAATTTATAATAATCAATAATGCCGGACATTTCACACAACATCATCTGGCCCCAAAGTAAGCAGAGCTTGTGTTATGGGTACCACCACATGACTGATATACTACTTATATACTATTTTTTGTAAATACATACATATTATACATAGAAACACCCAGATCCGAGAAAAATACTTGCAGATCTTAGAAACATTTGTCCCGCGGCGGAATCGAACCCGCAACCTTCTGCGTTTCAGCCAGTCCTTGGCCCACTGCGTCACAGAGGTTGTGAAATTGTCACAAACCTGCTTCCATGCGGATTTGTTTATGTTACGTTCTACATACGGATTAACTCACTAGAAAGCATGAGAACGTTTGAATATTAAAATAAACATAAAAAGGAAAGGTATTTTGGTATTCAATTGACTGTAATTGCAAATATTGAATAGGTGCAAAAATAACAGCTACTTTATTGTATAGTAAAGAACCCCATACCAGTGACTTTCATAACCGCGCGGCCTCGACCACCGACAGCCAACCAAAGCTCTTCATTGTGCTGTCATCGATTTAACTGACAGTACACAAAATAATCCGTTATTCGTAAATACAATTACTCGCAAAACGAGGCCGGGACAATGCTAGTTTTACGGAGCCAACGGGACGCACAATTAATTTTATTCACACTCAACTACAAGGTCGAGCGACCACCTTATAGGTTAGTGTGAATTGAATTTAGTGCTAGTAAAAGTTTATCATTATGGTAACGACATAAGTAGTGTTAGAAAAGCTATATACTGATAAAGCATAGCTATAGTTAATTATTGCAGCTTTGAAAGAGGTCAAACTGCGGTTGAAAAGTGCAGAAGTAATCAGGTATTTTTTTAGGGTTATGAAGTTCCACGAGGAACCCTTATAGTTTCGCCATGTCCGTCTGACTGTCTGCCCCTAATCAGAGTTCCAGCACAGATATTTGTTAGATAAATATTATGCTTTGAAGTGGCCATTTTTAATTGAGATCAGTGTCTTCGTCGTCTCCAACCGCCTAAACCACTGTTTGTGGAAAACTGAAATATTTTCAAAATAATTTTTGAAATTTTCTCCAAATAAAATATGGATATACGATGAAATTATATGGAAAATTATCACGGCTAGTAAGTCCGTACATTTTGGATGAAACTAGATGGAAGATCCCTACTGTCTTCGGAAACCTACACTGTGCGTGGTCCAACATGCTCTTAGCAATTTATTTATCAGTTAAGCTTCGATGGCTACGTAGATAACGCCGTTTTAAATTAGCTAGACAAGTATAATTTACACTTAGGTATTTAAGTTCCACATATCATACCAGTGAATGGTATGCCGGCAATCTGTAAGCGGAATACCGCGAACATGCCAGGGATATAATATACTGCTTTGCACTTTTAAGCGAGGCTGTAAAAGGATTCTCACCGTAATAACAAGCTGATTAGCGCTGGTGCAGTAAAACTACTTAAGTCAGGGAATCATAATAAAAATGCGGTTATAATACTTCCTACGCAAACCGATCAGAATCTTACAACACAGAAAATTGTAGATAATATGAATTCACAAATAAATTAAAACGCGGGTTAGCTCTGGAATTGTAAAAGTGGCAAAAGTAGTTCTAATGCAAAACTAACACAATTTGAAATGCGGATAATTGAAAGGTGTCCAGTGCGCGGACGAATGAGACGTTGCAGACGCGCGGAGCTCGAAGCATTCAATTTGCTCTAAATCAGCACACGGAGCACACGTCCCAACGGCAATTAAAAACCAGTCGAACACAGACCCCGCAGCATATAATCTGCATCAACAAACTGATCACCGTACAATTTCAAAATATTGCCCTGCGTGTCCGAATAAAGAGAAATCCGCGACAACCAGTGAATGGTTTTTAATGAAGCTCGCACTGGATGTTTAAATTGAGCTCTGAAAAGATCAAACATAAAATTCGATCGACTTAATTTTATGCATCATACACAATCCGCGCGTATACGAAAATATGAGCCATGCCAGATCAACCGCGTTTGTTGGGTTCACACTCAAACAACATGAGAACAAATACAATAAGGCATATTTGAAGGAGCAACCGATTATTATTAATAACGTGGCGGTGATATCTCGAGACAATAGACAGTAGTCGAAGTCTCGAGACTGAGACAATTGAAAGCGTCGCAGCGTCAAATGAGATGTTCTCTCGAGAGCCAATCTCGCGGTTCAATTTGCTCTAAATCAAAGGCACGGGCGCCCCCTGCAGCAACCGGCATGCAATCCTCGTAATTTTACACGCATAATTATAAACGCTATCAGATGACAATGTGAACGATGCGCCCCACTCATCCCAGGGGTTAATTAATATACTATCGCTTTGTGGCTATGAGAATCAATTATTAGGTTTGTGATGTTTGCGTGATAACGCAAAACGGTAATATCTAATAGCTTCATGGCATGGCTAGCAAATGGGTTCTTGTTTAGGACAAGCTAATATTTCTGATTCGCATTTAAGATTTCTGATCTGTTGGTCGACGCCTTTACAATTTCTCAACAATCCATCATTATGGCCTTGATTCTTTATTTTCAAGTCAAGATTAAAAGTTCATGAGATTTATTTACGAGCATCTTATCTTTATCTGACGATTTCATTCCAATTATTAATTAAGGTACCTCACTGCGTAACCTATGCAATGCCATGAGCGTTCTAAGGACACTGCCCTTTGGCATCGATCTAGATCAGTTGAGCTATCTATAGATCGTTTAAAACAGCCAACGATAAGATTGCTCAACTGTTTCACATGTATATCTCTGGAGTTATATCTGTTTATATTATTGTGCATCGTGCTAAACTGATTCAAGTATTCAATGTTATAAAACATCAATAGTATAAAATAAACATACCGAGATTATGGCTAGTGTTATCTATACGTAAGTTACTGCGGATGTAAAATCAGGCGTTAAAATAAGTTGGTGAAAAGGGTATAAAACGTCTAGAACGTCTATTGGAAGCGCGAATGTTCGAATTAATGGACAGCATAATGCCTGCAGCGGACAATGAGCCGTTAGACTTAAAATATCCGCTGGAAGCTTTTCAAACGTTCGTACTTGAAATGATACGAGCTCTCATAATTTTAGCTTACATTGAAGTTTACCGCTTAAACCTATGCTTGTGTTTAGAATAACTCAAGTGGATCCACAAAAGTAACGTCTCTTTTCTATAGACATACTTTAGCTAATGTAATGTTTAAATCTGTTGCCTTCTTTATTAATTGACATTAGAATGACAAAGAAGTTGGGAGTTCGATTTTATACCAGGACAAATATTTGGGTGATTAACAAAGGTTTATTCTGTGTCTGAAAATTTATGAATAATATTTGGGTGTCATTAAGTGTCTTATATATATAAATATGTTTTGCTTGTGTTTGTAATTTATCTCCTCCTAAACGGCTGGACCGATTTTGATGATTTTTTTTGTGAGGGCATTCGAGAATGGTTTGGATTTACAATCAGTTTTTTTTTTACGTGCGGATTAACTCGCGAACGGGACAGCTAGTATGTATTTAAAATTATATAATAGTATTATATCAGTTATTTGGTCACCATAATACAAGCTATGTATGGGGGCTAGATAGTGTTATGCGCATTGTCCACTATACATATATTTTTTTTACTTCGTGTGTGTCAGTGGCCAAATGGCAGCTTAAAGGCCTCAGTTATGGTTCAACAACGTGCTTAACAAATTTGACTGATTTATTTAACTAATGTGAAAACAGATCATACGCCACACTAGTGTGTAATTATGAGATAGAGGGATATAGTCTGACAAAAACAGCTTGTTACAATCAAAACATCATCCATGTAGATGTTGACTCTGTGACAATTATTTTTTCTGAACTTGTAACATGTGAAAAGTCAAACACAGTAATTTAAAGGTTTAAAATAATTGGATTGCGTTTTACTTGACGCTTCACGAATTACCAACAAAGAGCCAAAGAAATACGAAAAAAAAAGTAAAAAGATGTAATGGCGAATCACATTTCTTGAGGGGAAGTCTCGTAGTGACTGGTAGGGTAATATTTAATTATCCCGCGGCGGAAATGCAAGGCGGGGTCGCGGTGACCCCACCCGATAACAAAATGGCCGCCGATGTTACAATTACACTCTTTATTGACCAAGGAAGTCAATTAACTACACACTTAAATGTATAGCCATGGCAGTGGAGTCATGTGTTTTTTTTGAAGAATGGGTATTCTCTCAATTCGACAGAAAATATTATAAAAAAACCTAGAAAGGCTGTAATTCCCGGGCTCAGTAGACACCTCTTCAGACCTTTTAATTACTTAGATCTTTAAGGATATCGTAAATGAAGTATTCGGAGGAACAAATTGTTTTTTTACACTACGTTTAAACATATTTATATACCACTGCACAAATTGAAAACAAATAACGATATTCAATTAAAATTCAAACCTAACACAATAATTTCTGCAGTCTCTCAAAATCCTCATTATTTTCTCCAGACTTTAATGTACACACCTACGGGCGAAACATAAATTTTACAACCAGAAAAAAGCAAGTGCAAAAGCAATTAAAGCCTTCGCTGCCGTACAGTTAACATTATAAATACACATTGCTCTCCCAAAAGAAATGCCCAACTGCAGTTATTCTGCCTTCTCGATACGTGCGCAAATAACAACAGTTTTGCTGTATTTCGTTGGAAAATTCTAGTTAACAAAAAAATGTTATGTTCCGTTTCAATTGGATTAATAAGCGGGATAAAAAGCGTCATAAAGCAGATCTGGTTGACGTGCTCTTATTAAAATTTTAAAACGTATCTCTGTACATTATAGCCAAGTATCTTAGTAGCGTAGAGGAAAAGAAACCTTATAATTTAACAGCATAGAGAATAAATTACCAGAATTGAATAATAGTCTGGATCGATCCTAAGTTGGCGTGGATAATCGCAAAGCGCTGCGAATGTGCCTCTGACACTACCTACCGTATCTAGTACCTACGGCCGCAAATTACTATCCTTTGACAATAAGTAACTGACTTGTAGATCTCGACCATCTCAGATACAGGCTAACTACATAATCACACCGATCGAGTTTCTCTATCTTGACTTATTTGATTTATGAATGGGTTGCGACCATCGAGTCTTTTTCATTCATAAACAACATAAGTCATAAACCTATCAAATGCATATAAAATATAATGAAAAAGGTTTAATATCTATTTGGAAACAACAAATTTTAAACATAATCACGGTTGGGTAACATTACAGAAAAAGTGCAAGTGAGACGAGCGCGTTGAAGTCTTTTGTATGGCTTCTTTTTACTGATGGCAACGAATTCTTCGCAATGATTGAACGAAGTAGCATTTTTGCTGATATGCGTAATTTATACAAAACCAAAAAGAGTTGAAAGATTAAACACACGTATCAATCTTAATTAAGACGAACACTCGAGAGGGCCGAATAAATTGGATGTATTAAAGGGTGCATGAGATATTTAATTATGGTTGATTTCGATCAATTCGGCCAACAATTGCGTGACATGGTCCAAAGGAGCGGTCAAAAAAGTTTTATTTAGAGTACAATCACACACAATACTGTAAACTATTGTTTAAAATTTTTTCACGAATAGAAAATGCAAGGTCTATTGAGAAGGCGATATTATGGAATTATCGTACGCAAGTGCTACTACAGTAAATAGTGATTACTTGTAAAAAAAAAAAAACGGTCAAGTGCGAGTCGGACTCGCGCACCGAGGGTTCCGTACAAACCTGTAGGTATATAAGTAAAAGTTCACCCATCACGACAATCGAGTCATAGTTGGTTGATGTAACAAAAAATTTACGGTTTTTGCAATTTTTCCTTTATCTGTGCTATAGGACGTTGCTTCGTGCCAAATTTCAAGATTCTGAGTTCACGGGATGTACCCTTTCCCTTGCGAGTGTCGATATTGCAAGATTGCGTTGGCTTAGAAGTTTGACTTTTTCACAGCTTTAATGGACAGTAGACCTGAGTATTTGATATAAATTTCAGCTTGATACCTCCACGCGTTCCTGAGAAAAAGGGTCTTGACAGACAGACAGACGGACGGACGGACAACAAAGTGATCCTATTCCTTTCCTTTCGAGGTACGGAACCTCAAAAAAAACGACTTTACTTATAAACGCCTCTCAACTTGAACACCACCGCTGCTTAATATTTACTGCTTAATATTCGCCCTGTCATTATTTGTCACTTTCTTACAAAAAGGGATGGCACTATTTTAAACTGTAAACAACTTTTGACAGAAGTTGAGAAACGTTTCTATGTAAGGCCGTTTATCTGATAATTATAGTGTAAATTGCTATTCACAAAGCAGACTTTTTTGAAACAATGATTCTAATAAATGTAAGTTAATATAAATAAGGTAAGGTAAATAAAGAACTCATAAATGTAGCAACATATTATAATGCGAAATGATAACATCACACACCCCACGCATTCACACACCCTCACACACACACGCACTCACACGCAACACAGACACACACCCTAATTAAATGTAATTTAATACATCTGATTACACACATAATACACACATAAATGTACTTTTTTAAATCTGTAACCCCGCTTGCTCTTAACTCTCGGTGAAGAACCATCCGAATAGGGCAAATTGAAAAACAGCGCTGTGTAGGTAGGTATACCTATCTATTACCCACCTATTAACAGCAGATGCTGAATTTGCACCCATTAACCTTAGTAAGCCTAGCGTTTTTTAAGATATTTCGATTATTTACCAATTTTGTACCTATTTACTAAGGCAATAAACGATTTTTTATTTTATTTATTTTAATATAAGTAAAGCGCGTTTTGATTGCGATAGTACAATCGGACACTTACGCTCGGGCGCCTCCCGGGGTCCGATTAAATGCTCGAGCAGCTCGTGTAATGAAGCAAGATAAATCAACGGCGTCACACGCACCCGCACCCGTGACTCATGACCCAACTGCATGTCATCAAATGCACTCATTTAAATTAAATGAAGCAATTCCGTGTCCGACTGTACGCTGTTAATAGAAACGGAATCTAGAACTGCGTTGCGATGTAAATAGAATCGTCATTTATGTATTTGAACGTGCACGTTCTCACGATACTAACTCTAATTTAATGCGTTAAAAGTTACCTACTGCCACGGATATTAAAACGAACACAGTCATAAGGTACCCATATTTTTAAATATTTTTATTTGGTGTCAATTTATAGCTGACAACAAATATTTCATTTATAGTCATTGAAATCAATATTTAATATTGATATTAAAATCTATATAAGTTGTAATGAAAATAATAAAATATTAATAAATGCTGGATATTTCACACAGCACCGTCAAGCCCCAAAACTAAGCTATGGGAACCAGATGACTGATAGAATAAAATACATATTTAACTTACCTACGTAAGATACTCGTACTTTACAACATCCTAGAGGTATTCGAACCTCCAACCTGCAGCGCAAAAGGTAGACCAACTGAGGTGTGAAACCAGTCTTCTTCGGAAGATTGAATCTTGATTGTTTTAGAAGCAGCAAAGCCACATCAATGAAAGTAGTTTATTTGAGAAAAATAATACATATATACATTAAATAACTAAATCAAATACTGTGTGTGATAGTTTACCTACTAGATATTGTAGGGACTCGCTATGCCTTTAGACTTTGCATGTCTCACGTACAGTTAACAGTATATTGGTGCAGCGTACACGGAACCGCTCCAAACTAAGGCAAGTTTGCATACATCAGACACTCAAGACTGAAGCGACCTAGAAATACCTACACCTACAAACCACGGTCGGCATTTTAATTGGTTAAAGGAAAATCACGCAAATATTTATCTCATTCGGAAATGTAACTGCACCGATAAATAATTGCACAGTTCATAAAGCGACACATAAATCAAACACAGGATACAACTCGAAATTGCTTTAATTGACGAAACATGTAATTCGTAATCGTCTAATTGTCGATTTCAATCCGAAAGCAACTTTAAAATGCAATTTAAGATTAAGCGCATAACTTGGCCCTCCAACGTTTTAAGTAGAAACAATAAATTCATCGACACTAATTGGTGGTTTTCTCCAATTTATCAGCTCATTACATCACAGTAGCGCGAATAAAATAAAATATGTGTGCGGAGCGGTACGTGCGCCGCCGTGGGCAGATCATTCGCATGCGATAAGCGTCGGTCAGGCACATCGTAAATTCAAAGAGCAGGCCCTGCCGAACTACAGACCTGATTGTGAGCCTTAATCAGTTGTGCCTACTCGCAACTCATGCTCACCTAGCCGCGGCCGCGCGCAGATAAACCCTGTCTCTACTCTAAATATTGTTATGCGTTCTTGATACTGCACTGAAACTAGAATCTTACTTGTAAAGAGAATTTTCTGGGTTTAATTCTCAATATTTCTCAAATCGCCGGTTTTACTATAGCCATAAACAAAGCAAGTGTTTTACCGAAACATTCACACGGGCTATCACACAATATAGGAATATATCCCGGTTATGTTCCAAATACGTTTGGGAAGCGGATTCACAGTAGCAGCGAGACTACAAATCCGAATTTATCCGAGCGGCTGCACTTTGAAGACGACCACTGCGTTGCATGCATGCAGAATGCAGATGAGCGGACAACGTTTAATCGTTTAATGGAGACTACATTAATGTATCAGATTGAATGTTTATTTCTTATTTCAAAAAATAAACTTAACTAAGGACGGGGTACAATTTCTTATCGGTTCGGCAAGGTTTTATTAAGTGCAGTTTACCAGCGCATTTAATAGCCATTATTAAATCTAAAACATGTGGGTTACGAGAGCAAACGTTCGAATAACAAAACATAGTTATCGAAATCGTAAACAACACGGATGGGTTTGTGGCTCGTGGTTCGTGCGTTGTTGAACTTTTAAATCGAAAACAGAGTTACGAAAATTTATCTATACGAAAGCTAAGGTTTTCTTAGAGTAAATAAATTTGTACAGCATTCACCTTTTAAGTCAATGCAACGCCAATACCAATATTTCGTAATCACAAAGCGCAAGAGTAAATTACTACTTTCAAGAATTATTCAGTCAGTTAAAACAAATGATAATAACTTATGTTTATGTTACAATCTTATTCATTTATTAGTTATATGTAAATAAAAATATTAAGAAAATGAAGAAATTGAACACGAATAGCTACATATTAAACACAACGTGACCTAATAATACACGCTTTTAAATGTCATGCTGAACGAATGCAGACTCTGAAACATTGGTCCAGCGCGTGACAGACTTCGTGCATGTTTTTAGTGTTAAACACGAGTTAGTTTAGCTAATCGTCATCGTTATATTTAATCTACTAGCGACCCGCCCCGGCTTCGCACGGGTGCAATGCTGAATATACTAAATATACTACCTAACTAAACTAACTAACTAAATATACCTATTACAGAATGGTTTAGCCAGCGAGCGTTTGCAATATAAGCGCTAGCAAATGTGTTTATTTACGACATCACATTAGAAACCTCTAAAATTATCAGTGTTTCTCTACTATATTATGCATGTATTATACATATAAACCTTCCTCTTGAATCACTCTATCTATTAAAAAAACTGCATCAAAATCCGTTGCGTAGTTTTAAACATCTAAGCATATATAGGGACAGACAGACAGCGGGAAGCGACTTTGTTTTATACTATGTAATGATCTGTGTCTTTTCACTGGTTATTTTATAGTCACCCTTCGTTCTATGGCCGACACTAAGTTATGGAGGGAAACCCTGAAAAGGAACGGTGACTGTTAGTAAAAGAACCGGTGTAGATTTATTGACATCGCCTAACAGTCATAGTGACTGGTGAATGTCTGGAGGTGCGCCAGCGAACGAATCTTGGAAATTGTAAACCAACTGGCATCATGCATATAGTATAAAATCAATCAATCAGTGGGTACCTTTTGCAGTGCAACCGGTGTTAAATTGAAATGGAGACGTAAATCGCAATGAAACTATAAATCGATCGCTGTCGCAACGAGAATCTAGAGCAAACTTAATGTGTATGTAAATTTTGCAGGGTTCCAAGGCTCAAAACCACGTTGTGTTGGTCACTCAATGTAGATCACTCTCAACTTAATTGAGGATTATTGAACTCCGATCACGCTCTATGGACAAATGCCGAGTATGATTTATTGTCGTGTATGGAACCAGTGCTGCTTATCTTTGATTAATCTTTAATTTAATCTCGTTTACTGGTTGCTGTTTTTACGCAACTAAATAGGCAGGCACCATATTTGTTACAGATACGGACTGTTCTTTCTTCACAAACAGATGACGTAACATATTAAAAAGATATATTGATGGCCGATCGATATAATGTTCGATATAATAGTAAGTTCGATATAATACCACTTAGAGGCTAGTTGTATGACAAAGCGAACAATGTTATCATGGTGTCGATCTTTATCGTAGCAATTACCTATTGGAGTTACGCAAGCGCTGCCGATATTTTAGCGGGCATTAACCGGTGCACGCAACACATACCCATGGCAATTAGTACATAGTCCAGTGAGCGACAGCGTGCCTAAACCGATTATACCCAGCGTTATCGCGAAATCACCGGCGAACACAGCCATACACAAACACAGATTCCAGCGCCATGACTGACACCCTGCACAAACCAGATCAGCGAACTCAACAATACTTTCAACATCCTAACCGGATCCTTGCGAAATCACCAGTTTAGCTATCGAAAGATCTTAGCTATAATACCATTCTGAGGTGTAGTCATTTCTCTAAAAACTTGAGACTAGGACGATCCCAAGATTAATCTAACGAATCAATCAATCAAATTGCACTGAAGCAAACAAAGTCCCCCAAGAAACCTTACGGAAATCATTGAAGCTAATATTTTACAGGCCCCTCCTGCAGACGAAAATTGCATTAACATTTTTCGACAGTCACTAGTCAAGACGATGACGAGGACGTTTAGTGCGAGAGCTGACAGTGAAAAATTACGTCTCCCGGGGTCGGCGCTGGCGGTGCGATCGTTCGATAGTTCCTACTAATGTATCGCTGTCAATCGCATGTTTTGACGTGCGGAATCACTTCTCACTATCGCGAGTCATTACCTACCTTGCCATTATGTATTACGTATAGTCACTAGGTTACTGATCAAGCAGCAACAAGCGTCACCTTCACGCCAATTTCACAACATAAATTGCTTCTAAAGCGTGCAACCAATTACATAAGGTGCAGGAAACCCTTCGGCTATAACATCACTAGTTAATTGAATTGGTGAAAGTTGAAATCGTATTGTTACTTACTAGTATTGTAATAGGCGTGAATAGGCTAATGGATAAGTGACACTCCTGACATACAATGAGAGGTAAATCTGGTTTACTTGCTTGAATTGGAGTAGTCACTGTATAGGTGCACATAAAGCAGTCGGTTTGTGAGGCAAACCGAACCGACCTACATGCAAATCAAATCACGGTTCAATCTAAATTACAGCTTGACTACTTCTAGCTCTAACTGAACCGGAGGGACCAAATAATGGAACAAATTATGCTCATCAGATAGCGACACCACCGCAATTACACAGCGATTCATGGCAAATCTAAAATTCTTGAAAAACAGCACTATTATAAACAGATTTGGCGATGACGAATGGGTCTAATAGCATCATAAGCTCGGTTTAGGCAAAACAGCGGACGTGATTATACAAAATTGCTACCAGATAGGTACTACTGCCGTATAATCAAATATTTGTATATTATTTAGATACCTATATACATAAATTAGATACATAAATAATTTAGACATATTTGATATTAATAAACAGGTTACAATTCTCATTTCTAAAAGTATGAAGTATACTTAGTAAATAAATATGTGTGGCTGATGTAACCAGTCCGTGCGGCTAAGACGTGAGCAGTGTCAATGTCAATAAAAAGATGGTGCTGGATTTTTTCCAATAAAGTAAATGCAAAGTATTTCTTCCCGTTGTATTATGACCATGTTGTAAAATCGTCTAGTAACCTTGTAATACGAATCTCTCTGCGCTTCATTGACAAGCCACGGTGGTTTGACCCACACGAATGGAGTCAAGGTCTCTGAAGGCTATAAGAGACATTTCAAATCCTATCTACCGATAAACAAATAATGCTGGACATTTCCCACAACATCATAGTCTCAATGTAAGCAGAGCTTGTATTAGGGGAACCACATATACTACTCATATACATTTTTTTTGTAAAAACGTACATGTTACATTTAAAAAAACGGCCAAGTGCGAGTCGGACTCGCGCTCCGAGGGTTCCGTACAAACCTATAGGTATATAAGTAAAATTTCACCCAACACGACAATCGAGTCATAGTTGGATGATGTAACTAAAAATGTACGGCTATCGCAATTTATCCTTTATCTGTGCTATAAGACGTTGCATCGTACCAAATTTCAAGATTCTGAGTTCACGGGAAGTACCCTGTAGGTTTTGATTCCCTTGCGAGTTGCGAGTTTGAATATATGCGACTTAAATTGCTGTTTCTCTTGATTGCGTTGACAGAATCAAACTTCTAGTTTGATTTTGTTACAGCTTAAAGGTAATTATAAACCTGAGTGTTTTAAATGAATTTCAATTTTATACCTCTACGCGTTCATGACAAAAGGGGTAGTAAGTTTAAAATTATTAAAAATATTTTTATTATATGATGTAACTAAAAATGTATGGTTATCGCAATTTATCCTTTATCTGTGCTATAAGACGTTGCTTTGTACCAAATTTCAAGATTCTGAGTTCACGGGAAGTAACCTGTAGGTTTTGATTCCCTTGCGAGTGTCGAAAATTTGCGGCATAAACGGCTGTATCTTTTGATTGTGTTGGCTTAGAAGTTTGATTTTTTATCAAACTACCAGCTTTAAGGGACAGTAGACCTGAGTATTTGATATAAATTTCAGCTTGATACCTCCACGCGTTCCTGAAAAAAAGTGCCTTGACAGACAGACGGACAGACGGACGGACAACAAAGTGATCCTATAAGGGTTCCGTTTTTTCCTTTCGAGGTACGGAACCCTAAAAAACACCCAGACCTAGAACAATTATTTGCAGATCATACAAACATTTGTCTTGCGGCGGAAAGCGAACCGGCAACCTTCTGCGTCTCAGGCGGGCCTGGCCCACTGCGCAGCAGAGGTCGTCTGCAATTCTTATTATCAATTAATTCATACAATAGAAGTCGTACAAATGGTCATGTTCATTATTTGTTTCATTACAAAACGGATATCCTCGAACCATCTGAAGGTTAAATATATTTATCATCATCCTCATGTACAAACATAAATATAGGTGACAAATGCAGGCAACAAATTAGTTTACAATAATGTTGCAGAGCTGCGCTTGTGCAAGCCCGGAGGCTGTGCGACAACGTTGCGACGTGAAGACTTCGGTCCTCTCACGCAAATGTCAAGTTATGAAACCAGAAGGTTAGAGCCACGGAATTAGGAAAATTTTAGTAGCGGTATGATAGTTTTTGTTGAAATTCGGAAACAAGAAAATCTTATTGTGCCGATAATGACCACAATGGTAATGAATACAAAACGAGAAACAGTAAGTGAATGGGGTTCTATTTTGACTAAATAACATAACATTATTTACGTAAGTACTAATTAAATAATATTAGTGGTCAATTACAAAATCCTATCTAGACCCAAATTAAGCATAGCTTGTACTATGTAGGCCAGATGACTGATTAATACTTATCTATATTTTAATTAACTACATTATGTTACTTTATACGCATTGTCACATTAGCCACAATAATAATAACAATAATAACAATAGAATTCGCTTTATGATTTTAGTCTTCTTTTTGTTTGCTATTAACACTCGATCACCGCATCCAATTTTCACGTCTTTTCGTATGCCATGGCACAGACCAGTCAACAAAGAACCACAACTATTTCTCCATTGTCTTTATTCTGGAGTTGAATGCAGGTCAAAATAAATTGGCGGTGGTAATAAGTATTGTTACAGCGCTCGTCAATAGCTCACTTGGTGTCACCGTTGCTCTAATTTCGTTGGCACGATCACCGTGGGAAGCTTTTACTTTTTCAGTGAGTGTTACTTAATTAAGCGCAAGTTGTGTCACGCAATGATTAGTTGAAAAGAACATAGAACGCTCGAATATTATTGTTTATGTATTTGCAATTATAGATATTAACCGGACATCTATCGGTCAGAGGCGATATTTTATATCACAAAACAATAACTGAACGAATGTGCTCATTAAAGTTACAAACTTATTGCCTTTTTTTCAACTACCATTAAATATTCAGCGGAAATTGTCTTGCGTAAGTGTCCTTTATGAGTTAGGGTTTCCAGTAATTATTTGGTGAATACGAGAGTTAGGACCGGTATATTGAAATGGTCATTTGCAGCTCCTTTGTCACAATTCTGTTGGAGCGTAGATATTTCGAATAATTACAACTGCAATTTTATTAATTTTCTAGTAGAGTTCACAGTTTAATGATGTATGAAACATGTCCTTGATATTGACAATGTAATAGTATCGAGTGATTTTTTAAAAGTAGTAAGTACTACACTAAAGCCACGCATAAACTCAATAATATACATATCTATCGATAAAACGTTACCATTCTAAATCTCTTCTTGTCGTTCTAGTTAGATACTCAATCAGCGTCGGCTTTGTCAACTGATAACTGACAACTTGCAGGTGCGCGTGCGCAAATCAATTTGCTCGCCATCTCGATAGCGTGAGATAGTCAATCTAACGAGCTACCGGCTGCGGTAACAATTTAAGCTCTGTAAGTGCTAAAGCTTGAAGAGAGCCAACTACCCTTGAACTCTGCTTGCAGCTGGACATGTAGCATGCCAGATACATAAAAATATAAACATTCGATAAATATTGTATTACGAAGCGTTATTATCTAAAATTGTATTAGGTACCTTTAAATGTTGTACAAATAAATTTATGGGCTTTAAGTGATAAAATATTGAAGTTGTACAGCTGCCAGTCACTTTCATTTCTTGCGTGAACAAAGTTAGTTGGGTGTCGCGCCCATAGTTTAGATTTCAGTACGGTTTATCAGCTAGTAATAATAAAAGACAGATACAATTTATTATGGCTCCAGTATTGGTAGATAGTTTGACTGGCCCAAGAATCGGACATAGTTTCAAACTTCATAAAATGCTGTTGGCATTATTTTGGCAGCACATTGAGAGCTGTTTTCGCGAAGTTTATTGACGTCTGTAGAGGTTTTGCGAATTGAAAGATACACCCACAAAATATCTTCATACAAAAATATTTAATCAAGCATGAAAAATGCGCAGTCACAATGAAGAGCTTAAACGCGCCCGCGACGAAAAGCGATGGTTCTTTTCACACGTAATCTGTTTACAGCTGAAATACGAAATTATCTCCCAAACATATGAAGTTTGCCGGGTGGCAATCAATCATGAGTGGTGGGAGGGGGTGCGGGAAGCCGCGAACGTGAAAACCGACGAAGGCACTCTTGTGAAAGCAACGAATAATACACCACGAATCAATCATAGATTTCGCGACGATCCATCATAAAATTTCAATAAAATCGGAATGATGCTAAGTTTATCGCGCAAATGCTCACTAGGCTTGCTGCTTTAGTTAGTTACTATAAACAACTTTGGCACATTATGCACAACAAAATGTTGATATTATCTTACTACCGACGAGCTTGCTGATAAGACTGCCTGTAAAATAACATTTAAGCACAAATTCCTCTGACAAACTCTCATGGACATTAACACTTCTAGAGACGATGGCTACGTGATAAGGCTGTTAAATAAATGTGAGCTGCTCGCGCAATAAGCGATCTAACAATAGATTGAACCCAAGGCTAAAAGCAGCGTGTCTCCGCCAATCTGCCAATTCAATATTGCTTCCGCGAAGAGTCGATTTCTAACCAAACCAGTCAAACGCACGACAAGTGCACAAAAGGGCGTCGGACGTTGCATTGTATAGTAGCTTTAAGAAGGCAAAACTTCCCCGGCGAGTGTCGATAGCACTAACATACGTGAGCCTGCCATCTTTGAATCTGCTGTTCACTTATGCAGGCGAGAAACTGGAATTCGTGGAAATCTGCTAAACATCGACGAGTTCCCAAGTAGTGTTAACTTTGAATGAAACGTTTAATGATATACTGGAATTGAACAGAAATCCAACTTTACAATTCGTGTCTTAGTTTCACGATACGTAATCGAGTTATGTATCTTCTTTCCTCTCAACCATAATGCATTCGGCATTGAGCTTAAATATTGTCTCGAACATCTAGATACATATCAATAAAAATTTACACATGTTAAAGGAACATCTTAAACGCGAAATACGAGGCGGCAATGTCGTCTTTCTAGATAGGGATCTAGCGCGCGACCGAGTGCGGAGGCCGAGACGAGGCGGTCCTCATGCGCTATTGTGCTTGCGGGACATTTGTATGAATGTTACCGGACATGACAAAAGCATTCAATAAAAGCTACGACGACTGCATGCCTGGCAATTTTTGCAGAACCAGCTTCTGAAACTCACCTTTCGATTTCTCAGCAGTAATAATTTGTTTTCCAGCACCAATAAATGGTGGCGCCAAATAACGCTTAGGTAGCTGCATTTATTCAATTCGGCTAGCTTATTTATCCGCTATTTAGTCGATGGCAAACGTGAGATTCATATCGCGTATACTGCAGTTTAAGTTGGCTTCGGAAGCGCATGTCGAATTCACAGCGGGCGGGCCGATCGAATTACACGGAACCTGCTGAAACTATATTAATTTAATTTAATTAGATAGGGCTTGGAATTACATACTGAACTGTAGTTTTTTATCTAAATCCTTGAACACAAATAATATAAGAAAACACGAAATATCTAAAACAAATGTTTTAAATTTCAACGTGTTAGATGAATATCAAAGTAAGATCGGTATGATAAAGCATCGGCTCACATCACATTATACATTCTCTCTGAGAAGCTCGTGAATCTCTGAAGATTCAGTTTAGACTGAGAGATCGTTTGAATTATACAATACGTCTCCGCATAAGAGGTTGTTTTGCGCACCTGTTGGTGTCTTCTTGAAATGAATAAAGCAACTCTCAGATAACCAAAAAACGCTCCTCTGGGAAAAGAATGTGATCACCATAAATACAACATGAACAAAGACTTGCAAACAAAGGAATAGGACCCAAAAGCTTTATAGTTTACGTCATAGATTCAAAATACACTAGCGTTAGATTGACAATAAAAAGCATTGTGTACGGGTATGTTAAAGCGAGATGGCCAAGTCAAAAACATAAAAGGTTTTTAATACTGATATAGTCACTATAAGATGTTGTTAGGTTACCTAATTAAGTAATAACTTAAAGACAGAAGGTTTCTTAAGTAGGGACTGAATAAATTAACCAACTTGGTATTACATGGATCTCACAACTTTTTACGGTAGAAGAACTGAGTTGCGCAAGACTTGTTTTTTTTACAAGTTATGTTTTTGATGGCATCTTATTTCTTTTTAACCGACTTCAAAAAAAGAGGTTACTCAATTCGATTCGTATATATATATATTTTTTTATGTGTGTTCGCGGATAACTTCGTCGTTTATGAACCGATTTTGATGTTTTTTTTTTGAAAGGAGTTATCCCAAGGGGTTGTACCATGATAAGGAAACCAGGATCTGATGATGGCATCCCAGAGAAATCGAGGGGAACTTTCGAAAATCGTAGTGGCGATTAGTGCGTTTGTTTATTTTTTATGAAAGTATTCTAAAGCACTACTATTTAATGAAGGTCTCGAGTCGATCTGATGATGGAGCCGAAAGACAGTCGAGGGAACTCCTCAACGATTTACCGCAATTACCTGGTGTTTGGGCTTGATTCATTTGTATTGATGAGAACTGTACACCTAGATGGGTTCTGTACACCTAGATGGGTAGGTACCTATTCTTATACACCTATTATTCCATTATATTATACATATACAGGTACACTGATTCATTCACTGCAAATGTAACTTTCTATATGGGACTAGCTGTTGCTCGCGACTTCGTCCGCATTTTTTTTGAAAGAAATAGGTTAAATCCTTGCCCAGGATGCAATTTATCTCCTTACCAATTTTTTTTGATAAGTTTCAAGCCAATCACACCCACCACTAATTAAAAAAAAACCATACAAACATTCATACCCCATTTTACTCCTTAATAATAGTTATTTTGAAAAATCCTGAAACACTTGTCCATTTATTTTGCATTTTAAGTATCCAAACCAAGTTTCTAAGAAATCACACCACCCGTTAAAAAGTTCCCATACAAACTTAGACACCCTATTTTACCCCTTTGTTAAGGTAATTTTGAAAAATCCTGAATCACGTGTAGGTACATATATTTTGTATTTTATTTATTCATATCAAGTTTTAAGCAAATCGAACCATGCGTTAAAAAGTTTCATACATTCGTTTTCACCCTTTTTCACCGTCTTAGGAATTTCAAAAAATCCCGCCTTAGTGGGTGGTTTTGGTGTAAAAGGAAGCTACCTTCTAAATATCAGCTTTCTAGCTTCAGCGGTTTCGGCTCGGCGATAATGAATCAGTCAGTCAGTCAGGTTAAGCTCTTTTATAGGTATAGATTTTTTTTTTTCTTCATACATTAGGATATCACTTTAGAGTGTGACCAACTTATTTGTTTAGTTTTTACGTCACTTGTGGTGAGGGTTATATACTGAGAGAAATATACTGTAGAAACAAGTTAATTCCAATTTTGTACACCTGAACAGGTAAATTGGTCGCGCTGTATAAACAATAGTAGCACATTTCCATCAAACTAGTTGTAGCCAAAATTGCAATTAGTATAGATACTCGAAGTTGAGGCAGGTTGTGGGGCAGCACTATTTGCCTCGCATACATGTTCATCTCATGCACACTGGTGTATTTTGTTTTTCTCGGCCTCATCTCTACGTCTCTAATCTATCGTACGCATACGACATCGCAATTTATCGTCACAACATACGAGTTTCGAGGGAACCAGGGATTTAGTTTGTTGTAGTGTTTGTATTATTTTTAGCCGAAATGACCTAACCCCACTCAAATGATTGCAAAACCACCGTCCCTAAGCAAAATATTATGGTAGTTAGAATAATATCGGCTGGGGTTCAGCTAGAAACAGCAGCGGCCATAATTCTATTCAAAATCAGCCGATATGGGCTCACCATAAGAGGAAGTCACGGGTGCAATCGTGGCCATCTCGCCTCGCCGTTGTGGTGGCTGCAAGAACATTTAAATTATCGTGAAGCTAGATCCGCGCGGCCGTAATCACACCGTTCATTTGTAAGTTAGACCAGCTAACAGTAAAGCCCGACTGAACGAAAGTATCGCCATCAGATTACCTGGGGGACTCTCAAGCTCAATATTATTCAGAACTGAGAAAAACAATCGTGCCTCGTTAAATTGCGATAGCGAGCTCGCGATTGTTGAGAGTTCCTGACTCCACACATCTATACAAATATGTATTCGACTTTCCTATGCCATGATACTAATTGTATGTATATCAGATATTGCTTGAATCGTTTCTTACGTTTCTAATTACGCACAGGGTTCAAACAGTCACTAAAAAGACCTTTACTGTCAATGTATCAATCCAAAAAGGTAGATAGTCGGCAGCGATCGAGCCATGCTAATGAGCCCGACCGGTTAAAGGGACAATTGGTTGCCTGCAACTGTGGAGCTATCTTTTAGACATTTAAAGGCTGTATTTCTTGCGCTCCTAGACTTGAATAAGAATGTTGTTTGACGTTGATTGATCGTTTTCTAATTTTGAGTAAGGTTAGAGTTCTGTACTACTGTGCGATTTTAAATGAATGAGCTACTGTGGTATTTTCAATGAATAACGTTTTACGAATAACTCTAGTAGTCACGAAACTTTAGGTATTAAATTAGGCTGCGTATCAAAAATGAACCCGTAACTAAATTAACGTACGGTAAGCCACACTGTAGGGCGTTGGGTAACTAATTTAATAGATCCAATTTCACCTATTTAAGGGTGACATTAGACGGAAAATAATCAACCATTACAGTTTACCAGCAAATATACTAACCACCATTACTAATACCAACATAAACTAAACTCATTTCCGATAGACTAAAATACGTAAAATAGAAGCAATATATTCAATGGATATGTAAAAGTAGAGCGAGTGTAACGACCTTAATAAATAAACAGTAGCAAGTTACAAATAAGCGAGTATAGCTCAATAAACAATTTACAAGCCTGAAAGATAATACAAGCTCATCGATACCATAAATCTATTGGTACCACTATCGAGGCAGAGCATACAAATACGAAATTGATTGCTTCGTGTGGCGAGTGACATTTCAGTATCTGCGGGCGGGTGCGCGCGGTGCCCGGGAGGGGCGCTTCACACTGACATTTGAATAGGTCTGTCTCGGCATGTACCGGCACCCACCGACGTCCAACGAGAGGCGACAATGTACCACGAGCACAGAACAACATTCCCATTCAAAAGAAAATTTACTTTTATTCGACGGCCGACAATGAGGCACCTTATTTTTCAACCCGGCTTCGGCGCTGTTTCGTTAAAAGTCGTGAAAAAGACTATGTACGTACTTTAAAAAGCTCTTTAGGAATTCCACTTAATGGTAGCAGATAATAAAGTGAAAGAAGCCAGCGTCGTTAGGTCGACGAAAATGTTTCTTGATAAAGTAAAAGTGTATTAAGATACCCGTTAACTATGTAGAAGCGGTTTTAACGCGGTATAGTGACGGTACTTTTCTGTGACCTAATGTATTTTTAACAACGACGAACCATTACAAGTTTGCTAATACTATGTATTATGTTATTCTGTGATATTAAGGACGCGCATCCGGTATTTCCTAAACATAATGGAGCCTGTAGAGTTCTACCAGATAACAAAATGCTTTCCAAAAATGTTCGATACTATAGTAACAAACTTTATTTGGTAGGTACGTATTTGTAAAGTTTGGCATGATGTGTTGATAAACTAGCTTGAGAGAAATTATTTTTGATCATTTAACGTTATAGTACCTGGATGACCGAGCTTCGCTCGGTATAAAACACGGATAAACAACGTTTTCTAAAAATGTAACCTAGCTAGATCGATTTATCGCCCCCGAAACCTCCTGCATACTATATTTTATAAAAATCGTTGGAGCCGTTTCCGAGATTCAGATTATTTATACATATATAGGTACAGGCTTGTTTGTTTAAAGGTATTCGATTAGATGTCTAAATGAAGTATGGTCATTAAAATGAAGTAGAAGCAAAACAACCTGATTGTAAAATTGCCAAAATGTAATCGAAATGGTTAAAATAGGTAAAAGTCGTAGATTGTAAAAACTGCTTCTACAACTGCTTGGTAAAATAGGTTGGCGATAAGAATTCCGAAAAGCCTGAACTGGGGACGACCCAGTAATTTGGCACGTCTAACGAGACCTTAGCATGTTTCCTATGGAGAAAATAAAAGCGCGACTATATACATATTTATGTAGTTTTCTTTATTATTATTACAAACGTGATCGCACATGGTAGAACACATTTCAAACAATAAATGCTTCATAACGCTTCTGCATTAGATTATCTGTATGCGATACGTGTTCTGAAATAATGTTATGGCCGCGAGTCGGTTCTAGCGAACATTTCGATAAAACTACTGAAATATGCTGCCGAGCCGCAAACTATTCTTTGTATCAAGCGATCTAACAGATTCTCTCAGAAGCGTACGTCAGCTGAAATGAATTGTTTTACTCAAGTTCTGATCGTAATCTCTATCTACACTTCTGCTTGTGGGAAATCCATGAAGGAATGAACGATCGTCCCTTTCACATCATTTTCTTTCATTGGTCATCTATCGTGGAACAACACAAGTGAGTAAGGTGCAGTAACTTATGTAAATTCAAATAGCAAAGCATCTCTTACTACCCGTTCCAGGATTCCTCGGCAGCTATGTGAGCACATTGCCAAACACAGGAGCCTTCGAATTGTTTGTATACATTTGTATAAGAAATGAGGAACAGAACAGGAAGTTTACTCTTTTTGTTTACTTTGATGCTCAGGTAGTGTTTGAATATATTTAGTTATTTTATTTTTATGCTAAGCCGCAACACTATTTCAAGTGCTTATTTCACCCTAAATAGTTCGTTAAATATGTCCACTCCATGTACAATAATTACAATAATACAATAATTTCAACATGAATTATAATTATCAATTTTCTTAATTCATCAAAGGATTAATTTGATCGCCAGTCTAGGTTTATGGCGCAATAAAACAGATAGAACTGTATGCCAGACGCGTGTCAAACCGTGACAGCTGAGCGAAATTGATTTCACAGGCATCTCATACCACTTACCACATGAGTGCAGCATGCGTATAGTACGCATGCTGCACTCATACAACCCATATAAAACATACAAGTACCTGATACGTTAAGAAAAAAAGTGGTAGAGTGCGCGGTCACAATATGCCGAGAAAACGATACGCAGCCATATTGTGCCCATTGCACTCGATAACTGGAACGACTTGCAATCATAACTTAAGAATTCAATTCGATTTGTGGCAGTCGTAAGCGTCGATAATAAACATGCAAATAGGAATAGCACTGGTTTGCTCGGGGGTCCGAGGCCAGGGGGTCGCATTCACCACCTGCACCGCTAATTGCCGCGCCTCCTAGAAACAGTTACTTAGGCTCACAGAAGGAATAATAGATCTGGGTACAGACGTTTCACTTAACAGCACCAAAACCGACATTATAAGCAACAGAAGCTTAGCACACACGCGAAAAGAACTATAACTTTAAAACAGCGCATGACGGTTTGATTCAGTCTGTCATGATATCAGTGAGCCTTACCGATTATTTTTCTTAAAGTTGATCTAGAATGCTTACGCTTACACCAACATGAACCTAAAATAAACGCGATAAAGGTAATATTTAGTTGCAAGGAGATTTAAAGAGGCACGTCTGCTTAGATACCTCCTCGTCTCATAGTGACCTCGTATGTTCTATAAGTAAATACTGTTACGATGTTCCTGATTGTATCAAAACGCGCCGCATTGCTTCTTGTATCTCTTATTAAATCTTGTTCTTCGTGAAAATTCCTTTGTATCTTAATAGTTTGTTAACGCCTTTCTATTGTGTTGGATTTTCTTATTAGCGTTCTTCAAATTATGGTGTTTAATTAAGATAGTGCTTATCAACAGTGTTTCGTTCCTTATTCTCAGTAGGTGTTTTTAGTTTTTCAGGGTTAAAAGCTCTAACTTTAAGTTTTTCATAGTTTGAATGCTTTTAAACATCTGTAACTCTCTCAAAACTCTGTAAACTTATCCATGTTTAGTTATGATAAATGTTCGTTTGTTAAAGCTTTATTAATATCGTGAAATCCCATAACGGACACCGTACATATCGTGGATCCAATAGATAATAAATCCTATGAATACATTCTACAGAATCAATGGGCAGGCGTGACCTAACGCCAAAAGGCAAATTGCTATTGTTTATAAACAAGCCGCGAACACCTTTCATGAAACAATACCCTAGGAAGTTAGAGCGCATTTGTCTACTTGTAAACACAGATAAGCATGTGATATTGCAAATTTACTAACAACGAAACTTTACACTGAATTTCTGCAAGAATTTGCCGGGCGCCAACACATATCATTGTCCGTAACGTGGAAACCGTGATTCCTGTTAGTCTATGTTAATTCCTGACGATCTAGACTAATATTCCTCATAGAATCTCATATTGTGCAAGCATAAAGCATAATTTTGTTTGGTTTAAGGGCGTACCATTGACTTTCAAAATATTTAATTCCTGTATTAGATGTAAATGCATAAATGCTATGGGTTGCATTCTTGGTCTCAAACACGACATTAAATCAGATAAAAGCGGTATTGCAATGTTATACAATACAGCAATGCATAGAAGTCTAGACACATTCGTTTTTATAAATGGAGACTTAAATTAATGCTTGGACCTAAAGTCTCGCACCTACAATGATAATGAAGAGAAATCGCACTCTAGGGCAAAGATAAGACTCGGAGATTTTCTATAGAGAAACCCACCTTTTATTTTATACTATTATTTGGTTACTGACACTATCGTTTAAGCAAAGGACATAAAAAAAACAATGAGAAAAGGATATATCAGCGGGTCATGCTTCCGTCAAAGCTCGTGAAGCGTCTGCGTGCGTAGCGGTCACGGAACAACAATTCTACAGGGACATCCTTGATCGACATCGTGTTTTATGTATCACCTTTGTAAGCGAGTGTACTGAATTTACAATACTCGATAAATATAGAGATGGTGACAAATCAAGACTTCAAATAGGAAAATTTCCCTTTACGTTATTATGACAAAGAACTTTGACTCAAGTGAGAAGAAAACATATTTGAGAATGTATATAGCATAAGTTTCGCTCCAAGTTTGATGTAATGCGAATATAATTTTGCTTCAGAGAAGGGTGAATAGAATATTAGGATGGGAAACGTTTAACCGCTCGTCAATTTATTACTTTCCGTAGGCAGTATTGAAATGTGTCGATTAGACCGACTGGCCAATTACCATAAGGTATTGTACATGAGTTTCGCGACTTGCAAGACTTTGCAACCAACAATTTCTACGTCGTCGGTATTGAGTTACGATAGGGCTCGCTGGTGCTGCAACGCTTTATAATCCGGTCCATCTCTTCCGCCCTTGTTGGTCCGATCACTCGTGTCGCCGGTCTAACGGTTGTCGATACATCCGCGTTATTAATCTTACCATTGTATTAGACACGAACATCTCTCGCAACGTGTGCGCATTGATAACAGTAATGGTGATCCCGGTTCATAATGCAATCAATAACTTCGAGAACAGTTACTGGACACCTTTTTATCTTTGTAGGAATGTTTTGATTTTAGTTCTGTTAGATAGATAAATAGAGAAATGTTATGTGCATTGTGCAGTGTAATAAAGGTGAGTATGCCGTTAAAATAATTTTGAAGTAGGGCCCGCCCACCGCTATCACCAGGCGGCGCTGTTCACCTACCCTCTCTCCAATTATGATAACCATCACTCAAGGCGAGCGGAACGAAAGGGGGCAGGCACCGGCTAAAACGTAAAATTACACTTCAATTTTTACTCGACGTCTCGGCACACAACAAAAAACAAATATTCTCATGGAGTATCGACGAAACGTGACCGGCCTTCGTCAAAATAGTCGGACAGTGTCTTGCCGGCGCTTTACATAGCACCAAGTGCTAAAGTGTAAAATGCTGCGGTGTTTATAGGCTTCGTGTCACGACTATTGAATAATGACTTAACATCAATGGTTACCTCATGATTCAGTCCTGTCCTTTATTATTATCACCCTATAGGTCAAACTTCGAAGAAGTACCATCAGTATTTCCACTTGCTTATTGAATCGCCATCTAAAACGCTTTCGAATGAAAGGTCAATGCGATAAGTAATAATTTTCAGTCAATTTATTCAATAAACCCGAGCGCTAACTAGTATAGCGTGCGTCAGTGTTATAAAATATTAGTATCTCCTTATTTATATGGTGGCTCGTTAACTTAGATCGCCGAAGGGAGTGTCCATTTATATCTGGTTGTCGAACCATGTGTTTTTACATGGGCAGCGAGTGTTACAACAAATTCAACAAACGACCGGCCCTCATCTATCAAAAACGCTAACGAGCTCAGATGCCGCGGCAATTTACAATCACCACGCTACACTCCAATAATAGATATGCTATGATTCAGATGGAACGAACGAAATCCAAACTAGATACAAATATTAATGGCGTCAAAATATTTATGGTTTACGGCAACCAGTTATATTGAATTTCGAGAGTGACCTAGTAGCAGCATACTATCAAGTTTATACACCAAAGTTTAATTAATGTGCTAGCTAAAACTATGTATTGCTTTAATAATAAAATCTAAAAAATAACGTTTATGTGGGTCTCAGCTAATGGCTCTGATCGTCGACCTTCGAAAGGTATCAAAATTTCGTGATCAGGGTTGAAGAAATCTCAGAATCTTATAGATACGAATACATAGGATGTATGTTCGTATTATGACCAGCGAACCTACCTACTATAAATAGTCCAGATATAAAAGATATGCGAACTCTTATTACATGATTAATATCAATCACATAATTTGTCATAACAAGAAGATCAATTCACGGATCATTCCTTCAATGTCAAATTTATTATAAAATCAATTCATCTTAATGTTTCATAAATGGAAGCGCCACCGCAGTTTGCAAGTGAATATAGAGTGTAATAGGTACAGATTATCCAAGGCTTGTCTATAGTGCTTTGGCAAGAGCCTAATGGACGTTGTGCAGCGGAAAGCCCTTCCGGGAGGGCCCATACATGGAATATTCATGTGAGAAGAATGGGCATACCTACCGACGTTATATTTGACGGTATTTTTATTGTTATTCTGTACAAAGCTTCAAAGAGAACTTTCCGCTGTGAATAAAAGGTTTATAGAATTCTCTTGTAAACTGAAAATTTAGAAAAATTTTAAGAACGTTCAAATTTCAAGCAAGGCAAGGTTCTAAAATCTTAGTAAAAGACGTCATAAAAATTTAAAAGAACCTAAGAAAACTTGACCCTAAAAAGCTACCATCAGCCATCGATACTTATTCCTATACTCAGCTGGCATGAGTGAGCAATAGTTTTTAGCAACAAAAGTAGAATATATTCCACTTTCATAACTTTCGTGAGTTGTAGGTACTATACATTTTGATAGACACGGGTTTTATTCACGTAATTTTGCGAAAATTTCAAAAAAAATTTGATTCGCACATGTGATGAAGATTCTCTGAATGAATCGTGAATCGAAACAGTGCCGGTGCCTCCATCGAAAAAACAATGCATGAGTAAAACCCGTGTTTATCAAAATGAAAAGTAGATGTCCATTGAAGTCGCTAACTTCAACAGCTGATGCTGATCAACAGCTGATGCAGGTATAGCGCTCTTAAAGCATATATTTGAGGCCTGGGAGAAGTCACAGGATGCAGTTGGGGTATTCTGCGATCTATCTAAGGCCTTTGACTGTGTGAGTCATGCAACCCTAATCACAAAGTTAAAATATTATGGCATTAAAAACCGGGCGATTGACCTCATACAGTCTTATCTATCCAATAGAGTCCAGAAAGTAGACGTGGGTGGTGAGAGGTCTTTGGGATCAATTATTGATATAGGGGTACCTCAGGGATCGATACTAGGCCCTTTTTTTATTCCTAGTATACGTTAACGATTTACCTTTTTTTGTAAAAAATATTTGTGATATAGTTTTATTTGCAGACGATACGTCTTTAATTTTTAAAGTTGATAGAGGTAAAACCAGTATTTGCGATAACGTAAATGAATCCTTATCGTTAGTTCTTAACTGGTTCACTGTAAATAATCTTTTGCTTAATTTCAAAAAAACTAAATGTATCAAATTCACTTTGCCAAATGTTATTCATAGCCCGTCCAACATTGAAATAAACGGAGAGGCAATGAATCTTGTAAATTTCACGATCTTCCTAGGTCTGAATATTGATGCAAAACTACAGTGGGGACCACAAATTGAAACGCTTGCTGGTAGGCTTAGTTCCGCTGCATATGCAGTTCGTGCGATACGGTGGCTTACTGATGAAGCTACAGCTAGACTAGTTTATTTCAGTTACTTCCATAGTGTTATGTCATACGGCATCATTCTCTGGGGGAAAGCAGCTGATATTGGTAAAATATTAGTAATTCAAAAACGGGCAATACGTGCCATTTATAAAATGAAACCACGAGAATCTTTGAGAGAAATATTCAAAGAAATTAATATTCTCACAATAGCTTCACAATATATATATGAAAATTTATTATATACACATAAAAATAGAGATGGGATTCAGCAAAATAGTGACCTTCATAAAATCAACACTAGGAATAAACATAAATTATACATGCCTAGGTTTCGACTAGAAAAAGTTAATACTTCATTTATGGGGAACACGGTGCGCTTCTATAATAAGCTTCCTGAAAATGCTACTAAACTACCAATAAAGAAATTTAAAGCATACATTAAAGGTAGTCTTTTGAAGAAAGCTTATTATAATATGGATGACTATATTATTGATAAGAATGCATGGCCTCATGTCGCTCTGCCGCCAGAAAGTTAACCGACACACTTGAAATGTACAAACTCTCTTGTATTAGTATTTAATAGTTAAGGTAGTTATAAGATGGATCATATAAAAAAGCGCTAGGACCAAGACGAGTTTCTTGCCAATTCTTCTCGAGCTTGGGTTAGGATGAATTGGCACCTAAATTCACCTAGTATGTAAGACGTTTCAAAGTGATCCTTGTGATTGTATTGAATAAATCATCTTTTGACTTGACTTTGACTTGACTTTAGAAAACAAAAATGATCACCCCGTAAATATAGCTCAACAGGACTCATTAGCGCGTCGTAATTATAACAACACTAAAACGAAATTGTAAATGGATAGTTCGGCCAGCGCGAACAACTCATTTCAGAGCAGAAAGGTAGCATGTTAAAAATGGGGACTAGAACATCAGAATACGTCATGCGATAAAAGCGAGGATTCAACTCATCGCCACAAACTTATGATAGCAAAATTAAAATGTTCTGGTCATTGCTCAAAATATAAACGCTCGCAAACCCCTTAAATAATACTGAGTGCGTCACTCACACCGGTAGTAAGAATAACAAAGTTACGTAGCAATCTCACGCTGCTGACTTTCCGGTACTACAACGGATTATATTATGTCGCAACATACCTCCTGTGTTACAATTTCAACCGCAAAGGTTGTCGTCAACCGGTATACATGAAGTTCTAAATTATTACAACCTTACTGCATGACAAGAGCATGTTACCTTGAAACTTTTTAATGAAATAAATGATCAGCGATCCGCGTGACTATTGAAAAGACGCCATATGCTGGTATCATTATACCGTTTGAATGCGGTTTTGTGAAGGATATTAAATTATTTGGGTTTGGCATCAAAATGTATTTCATATTTTTTTCAATAGACTCACCCTCTTGTTAGTTTTTACAAGTGCAGTTTGAGAGGAGCAACGGGCCAGTGGTAATTTAACTTTTTATATTAAAAAATAACGTAACTTTTAATGATTCTATTTCAAACTTGAAACACGAACTGTCCTTTGTTCGCCGGATATGAGCAAACACTTTTACGTTATACTCATTAAAATAGGGATACCCGTAACGGCACACGCAACAAATGGAAAATGAATTAGCTGTAGTTGTGCATAGAATTACTGCATCGATTAAACAGACAAGTTAAGGGGTATAATAGACGAGTGTATTCAACAAATCCCGGTGGTTAATTAGGTTGAGACAAGCGAATGGTGGATATTCTTTCTCATTACAGTGGCGGCTGGTTCTCATTAGGCAGGAATATGTCAGCCGCGTGCGTATCCCCGGTGGCCGGCCGTTTGTCCTGTCGCCATGTGCAAGGGACATTTTTCACTGTGACCACACAAGCAATAGTTGTACCAACGTAGTACCACTCCACACTAACGTTAACATCGAAACTATAAATATCTGTAACTGGAAAACAGATTACCAGAGCAGAGAGTAACAGAAAAGGCGCATGTGCGAAACTGCGGTTATTTTAACAGAATCCCGGTGCGCAGACGAGTTTTTGGCATGCACCTGTGGTTGTTTCCAAAAGGTTTAATCCAGAAAGCAGTTAGCTCTCATTGCTGGAACAATGTTTTAAATCAAAAAGCAGAAGGATAAAGGTATTTTTTGTATATTGAACGCTTCTTTTGAGTGATACAGGCCTGTTGTGACGCAATAAATACGCGCCAACGCACCTGCTTTTGCGCGCGCAATGACAAATAGTTGACGTTCCCGATCGAGTGATTACAAACGTTTTGTATTCGCTCTTCACCAGCCATGATTAATGATTTGTGGGGTAATTACAAATAGTTTTGATTGGACTTGATTTGATTGGACTTGATTTGACATGGCCATGGCAGTCATGAAAAGCCATGGCCCTAAACGACCGCAACAAAGCGGTAGTGTTGATAAATCGTCGTCAGTAATATATTTATACAGACAGACTGATCAGGGTTCCGAAGTCTAACAAGAAACACTTATAGTTTGGCCGTGGCCATCTGTTTGTTTGTCTAAACTCTAGCTCGAAGACTAATAGTTTCATCGTAATTAAACTATTTGAAACTAAAATGAAACTATTTGCGCGGTAATACGTATCAGCAGGCCCTAAGTAATTAAAATACTTATCTTATCTTGAATCGGTTTTTTATACCTTGGATAGGTTTTTTAAATATATAAGGTTTTTTTATATATAAAAAAAAAAAAAAAAAAAAAAGCCGTTTGGTTATTAGTAACAACCTGATTTGTTAAATTAAAAAAAAAAAAAAACTCTATGGTAATTATTTTATTTTGCTAACTACAGGCTGAATTGGTTGGGATCCGACCACTAGTCATTCTTATCCTTACTGACTTCGGAAGTCCTTACATGGTAAGTAAGTCTGTGGTAACATGCGCTTGGCTAATTTATTTTTGAGCATATCACGATTTGGTTGGACACTTTTTGACGCTTTGAACGTTAATACTCCTAAATTGAATTACATAATGCCGTTCACATAACCTTTCGTCTAAATACATCCATTTCGGGTCGCATTATTCTTACGACACACACTCAAGCGGTTACATACAAGTCTCGCAAACTTTGAGAGCGTATCAAATTTCAATTTGCATAATAAAGTAAAAGCTCATACGCCGATACAAGCGTGAGCACGCCCCACATTAACAAGATTAAGTCAACATTACGTGACGTATCTGCACGGAGAATGTTTACTGTGCGTTCGGCTACGGCTTACACCATGCATTACAAGTACCGTAAAGAACCTACACTACGAAATTATAGGTACCTATCTAAACATAAATTTATTAATGCAATAAATTATTAAAAAAAGCGAATCATTATTAGCATCAATTTTATGAAGTAGACGCTTCCGTTCCAACGTCACAAAAGTAACCGGCCGGCAACCAAATGTCCATTTCATAAGGTCCAAGCGAACGCGGGTGGTCTTAGTGGTCCCAGCGGGTGTCCCTCTCAACTCTTTACAATGCCCATAATTCAGTGATTCGCGCGAATACTAACTAGACATCGCTTATCCGAGGCGACATTCAATACTCTACCAACAAGAGGAAACAGTAAAACAATCTTAGTCAGTTTTATATCTCTAAATATTAATACAGGAAATATTTATCTGATGTAAACATTGCATTGTAACTGTGAAGAGTTTAGTAGAAAGATAATTTAGTAATAATGAGACTGTTGAGATTGCGTGACGCGGAATTAAATGAGTTTGCGGTTAGTTTCAATCTGCAGACAAGTCGCTTGTTAGGAGCAACCATAGAGCTTGTAAAATGACGTAAAAAATATATTACACACTAATGAATGTTCTTAATTGAATTAGCGAATTCCAAGATTGGTCATTACAGCTGTTAATGGTACGATTAATTTCAAACAGCGATGCAAACAAGTCGAACGAGATGATTTAGCATAAAAATATCATGATATTTAATATAGATGGAGGTAGTAGTGATCTGTGTTGTGTTAATGGTGTTAAGTGGTAATGAAAGGCCACCAACGGCGTCTGTAGGATTGACATTAGATGTTAGCGTGGCGGAGCTCGACGTCAAACTCACGAACGAATCGTATTAATTTTCGAAAATACAAGTACATTCGGACGCTACTTAACATGTAGCCGTTGCATTTCATTCGGACGCATACCGTGAATATTAGTAGTAAATTTAAGTAAATATGAAATAGCGCAGAGGATTAGGAGCTGAGCAAACAAAATACGATACAAGTCCTATTCAGTAAAGCTTTACCCAGCTTTTAGAAGGCAATTTTCATATTTCACGTCTACCATCGGGTTTACAATGTTTGTACATTTCTGATATTTAATAGTTCCGGCATCGTTTCGTTTCATCTTTGTTTTGCCTGAAAGCTAACTTTTATCGATACCTGCGACTTTAGTTGCGTAATTTTCAGCTCGATCTTATCTACATAATGTTTTTACTGACATTAACATTTAAGACGTTTCTTTCTGTCAATAATAACAAATTCTATCTATTAATTATCTATTTAAACTAAATACTTGTGTATAATTTAGAAATATTGATTTATTTAATGGTTCAAAAGTAAAAATAACAGAATGAATTCTTTAAACAATTAAAAAATATAACCGTTTCCGTATAATCCACACTGGCTGTATATTTGTTAGCAGCTTACATCTGGCAACGACCTATTCAATTTGGAGCTGAGCACCGTGCAGCAATAAAGGGATATGGCGTTAGCAGTCAATTCGAGGCAAAGCTATTACCCACATAATGAAGGATACAAGACAAACTAGCTTCGAAGGAAGCCATCAGAGGCATCTACGCGCCGCGAAACCACTTTACTGAAGGCGCAACGACTAATGGCCCCTTTACAAACGACATAATGATTCTGAAGCTTGAAATCTTTCGCGATTTTAACAATTGGGATAAAGCTTGCTAAAGCTCTATTAGATAATATGCTGAAACCAAACATTTTTGTAACCAGTTCATTCATGTTCATTCGTGTTTTTGGAAAATTTTAGTATCGTCGACTCCATGCTACAAGCTCCATTGGTGATATTTGTTTGTTAGAATTTCCTCTGCTCACAATCTAATTACTTCTTCATAAAAACAACATTTCATAATTCTTTACGCGATTGTACACTTGCGCAAAGCACTCCTCCACTTTCGCCGAACACTATTAAACCGCGACGAGACCTGTAGCGGTAAACTGTCACGGCTGTACCGCCCCGTGTGAAAGCACTCTTACTAGTTCAACTCATTCCAATGTGAACGAGTAGTGCACACTAGATAATACACTTAGTAACCGTGTTTGTTTAAAGGCAAATGCAGTTGTTACGGATTTTAGTGCTGCCATGCAACTATACGTAGGATTAAGAGGTTTATAAACTTCGATCTTAAAGCTTTGAACTTTGTGCATAAGAAAGTTGTTGAGTACGCTGAGAGCTGCTGAAGCCCAGTGGGAACAAACCCCTATTTAAATCGAGATAATGGAAGTTAATGGGTTCTATGCCCGTAGGTAGTGAATTTAAGTCTTCTTACTTACAAACACTTTGACAAATCTAGCTACCAACCGACAGAACATACATTCAGAAATAGACAACTAATGCAGTAGTACTAGTCCCGCATCAAGTAGCAATGATAGCATTATAGGTTGACGATGATAGTGTAGTTTTAGAGAAACGCAATATCAAACTCAATTTACAAGTAACGAGATTGGATTAAGCTCCATTAGGAGTTCGCTGCGGTGTCGTTCAGCGAGCGAACCGCATCGTCACGCGGGGAAAACACCGTATGTACTGTATGTACTGGTATGTACTGGTACTGTGAAAGTTCCAGTATGTACAGCTTGCGAACTTATATGTGCTTATTTGGGTCGAAATAACGTAGGAGCAACCACTCAGTGAAGCATCAAACTAGCCTACTGTTAATGAGTACTCAGACTTACTCAATAGTAGGCTAGTTTGATGCTTTGCACTCTAAAGATAATATGCATTAGGGAGGCATAAGATTGCAAATGAATTAAGTAAGTAAAAACTGTTACCTATTTTACTAAAAAGATATACAGTAAAATGTTCTTATACGCAGATTTAGAAGACCTACGTTTTTTGGCGTTTTCCGATAAATATTGAGATAACTTGGGAGGTATTTTCAAATTACCCTGTGTATGGCATGTAGGGTTAAAAACGTGTAGTCGGAAATCGGGAGAATGTTTAGAAGAATGGGAATGGGAGAAGATTCGTTTTTGGTAATATTTTACGATATTTTGTACGGAGTTTTACCTATAATTTCAACATGTCTCATGTGCAAATGATAAATAAAACGAAAAGCAATTATTTAAACAGGAGGTTGAAAGGAAACACAGGTAGATACTTAATTATTTTACGTTGACTCCTCGTTAGCGACAATTCGTAATAACGTTTAAACACACGCAACGATAAACCAACAATTTTGAAAATATTAAAACTCCGAAATTAAGCAATTAGCTAAGTAACGACGTTCGATACCAATCTACACAATAAAGCTTTATAATCGAAACATTTTTAATTATTATAATCGATATTGTGGAATTATTTTTATTTGACGTGTAATTTTCTCACGACTGATGGCGGGTGGAGTCACGCAATCTGTAAATGTGTCGAAGTGGGGCGACGGGGGGCGAAGATACGAGATAAGTACCTTAACCTCGGAGTACAATAATAAGCATGCTATAGAGTCTTATACCAACCAGTAGGGCGATTATGGAACTCTAATTACAATCAATATCTATCAGAAATCTATGAAAACTGATAGAAATTGATTGTAATTAGAGTTCCATAATCGCCCTACAGGTATGAACTGTTGACAAGGTTATAGGCTTTTTTATACGCCAAATGAACAAGCGTAAACCTAGCGTTTTAATTTTATTTTTTAAACAAATAGCAACTAAAAGAACATATGAATCGATAACAACGATAGTGATGAGACGTGCTCGCTTAATCGATAAAGATAGAAAAGCCGGTATTATGTGACAGTTCATATTTGCTTTATATTGCTGCTCCATACCTTGGTATATCGGAATACTGAACAATTAATAATTTACATTCATAATAGCGGTTAACGAGCGTAGATTGCGATCGGCTAGTTCACGCCGCTACGACTAACTGATCGACGCGACGGTTCGTGTAAACAACGCTAGTGATGAGACTTCTGCAAACATTATATCGATAAAATAAAGTAAGTTTATATTACAGACGCATGATAAGTTAGCTCATGTTCTGTGAATAAAAAATATAGACGACCTATTATGGGATTTAAGCACTGAATCGCACAACTCCAGCGTAGTTTCCTAAGTGGAAAGTTGCAAGCAATATTAAACTTTAGCTGCTAGTACTCACTAAAACAATGTGGAAAATGGAAATCCATAAACTAAGTATAATAAAAGCACTCAGCTTCTTGAATAAAACAATACGAACCGTATAGAGAAGCGTCGCGTCGTGCTTTTCTTTTTTAGTCAGATTTGTTTTGCTAATTTATGCTACTTCTATCAATTTCGACATACTCGTACACTATACTAATAGCTTTGTGGCCGGACATTAGGAAATTAGTTTATTGAGTCGAAGTATATAACTTTTCCTTAGTAATCAAACAGGTCCACCGGGAAGAACCAAAACTAATTTCACGTGAGCCGCGGGCGAACGGCCCGTAAATAATAAATAGTTATAATCAGTTCTTGTCACGGATTATTGGTGCAAGTTCTGATCGTAAAGTAATATAATATATCGATATGTTTTGCAAAGATATTGCTGGATATATCTACATACATATGTTACGTTTTTTTTCATAATTGCTGCTATTAAAAGTTGTCGAGAGACCGGGAGTTATATCACCGACAAGACCACCGCATATAAACACGATCCAAGAAATTATTCATACAAGAAACTGTCTCTGTGGCAATTAATTCGAAGTGGAAGCTAATATTAAATAACGAAAAATGATGTCCACTATAGTTCTGATTTACTTGTGTATTACAAGTGAACAGGATTGGAACGAATTGTCAAGCCTCGAACAACAATGGACGAACATCATATTGTATAATAAATATAATAACGCCTACAGTCGAAGGTAAAGCAGCTCGCATTTAAAGCGCCCTTTTCTGTACAATTCGATATCCTTGTTTGTATTAAAAGTATAACGAGCGAATTCACGCGTCGAATGAAACTCGTAGTCTCGAGAAACTCTTACAAAAGATGTGTATTAGGTATGGATATTTCCATACACAACACGTGCCAAAGGAGCAAGGCAACGAAATTAAATACAATTCAGTTTCCACGCGTAAATTCAAACAACTTATACTTTATACGGCAGCGGTTACTAATTACGAACATCTGTACGATTCAACAAAGATTTATTTGCATAATCTTCACATGCTGCGATGAAATACAATTACCATTAAAACAAACTACAGCGATATAAGTAAAAGGGTATAACAAAAATGTGAAATGTAACGAAGGACTGCGTAGCAGATGTATTTAACTGTTGACCCGGCAAAATCTACGAAAGAGTCGAGCTTTGCTTCATTAAAACAATGGCCTTGTGCCTTTGTTAGCGTTAAAGTACGTAAATAAAATATCTACATTCCGCAAACGCTCGCACGGATGTGATGGCACGCGTTAATATTTCGCTTTAATAAAGTTCCGTAATTCTGCAAAAAATATAATGAAACGGCACAGAAATTTACTGCTGGGTTAGGCGAAAACGTGATTGCAGAGGGTTAAAAAATCCTGTAACACATGGCGACGTTATTTATAAATTAATGTTAAATTGCGTTGATTTTCCCGAAATAAATTTAAACAGCGTAGTAGATTTTGTGTTGAAAATTGTAAGCGAATTCTCGAAACAACAATGATCAATGAGATAAAGCTTGTAAGGAGAGGATTACACGAAGAGCGAATGAAAATTTTGAGAAGCGCGCTCGTTTCTCGCCCACGTGAATGAAGTAAGTGGGCGAGTACGAATATTGATGCACATTCAACGCCAAATCTGAGAGAGCGTAATTAAATGAACATTATTATTAGCTTTTGTTGATGCCTTCACTCGCAATTAAAATTAACGCTGCGCTAAGGTATGGGATAGTGATATTTTTCCTATATGTAGGTATTTGCAAATGCCGACAGAGTGGTCAAAACTACAACGATACGACTATTATTCGTATGTCTCTAGATCGGCAAAACAAGCATTTGTTTTATATGTTATTTTTTGCACTCGCTTTCCTGCAATATGTGGGAATGATTTCATGATTTGGGATGAAAGTGTGTAACCTGAAGCCGAGGAAGCGCGCGCTATTTGATTTGACCAATAAGCACGCGCAGTGCTAGAGTTGGCCGTCAGATGGTACCAACCCATTTTCCTGAGATATCAGATGTTACACATCATTTGTGACTACTGTAAGGCTCGCTCGTTTTTTTTTATCCATAACAATCAATCAACATCATCTAGCTTTAAACTAAGCATAGCTTCTATGGGACCCGATGACTGATATAATACTTATTTTTAAATACATACATACTCGTACGTATGATGTTGTATAACACCCAGATACTGAGCAAAAACCTATATCCATCACACAATCCCACAACCTACAGGGCAGAAGGCAGAGCTACAACAAACCGAGCTAAAAGGCCAATTCAACATACAAACACTAACTACAAAATTATCTATAGTGTAGTAAGATTATAGCGTATCCCAACTATATCACGCTGCTTCACAGTTCGTATTGACTCATTGAATAATTTAAACGAGTGGTTGAATGACGCAGCGATCGCTAAGTGATTGTTCATTGTTATGATGATTATTCAATTGATTGGCAAAGCAGCCCAATCATAGGTATTAAGACCATTTGAAGAGGCTATTACGCAAACCATTAGCTAGAAATAGAAATGATATCTCAGACAAAGTTCATCAGCATAAACTATTTGGAACAATAAATGTGCTGTGATGTTTAATAATCAAGGTTTATATCGATACAGCTAATTAACTAAAGTAAATAATAAAATTAAAAAATTAAAAAAATTTAAAAAAAATTAAATAAAAGGAAACAACTGACCAAGATAACAAATGTTAATCCTAAAACGAAACTTGAAGAAAGTCAAGTCTCTGAAGAACGTACAATAAAATATGGTGTTCCCCAAGGGAGTGTACTGGGGCCATTGTTATTTTTAATATACATAAATTACCTTCCAAAAGCTACAATACAACCTATGACGTTATTTCCGGACGATAGTACCGTAACCATAACATGTAACAATACTAATTCATATAAAAATGACATAAGCTTAGCTTTGACATCGATTATAAAATGGTTAGACAACAATAATTTAAAAATAAATATAAATAAGACCAAAATAATTCATTTTTGACAACGCGATACTGCTGCTTCTAGCATAAATTATGACATAAAATACAATAATGAAAAAATTGATGAAGTTGACCATGTACAATTCTTAGGTATAACTATTGACAAAAATCTTAATTGGAAATTGCATTTAGACAGTCTCTGCAAAAAAATTAACAGTCTAGTATATATTTTGTACAAAATTTCTCCTATAGTAGACGTGGAAACTTTACTAATTGCGTACCATGGTCTAATTGCATCCATAATTAGTTATGGTATAATGTTTTGGAGTAATTCAACTGACGTTATTAAGGTCTTTAAACACCAGAAACGGTGCGTCAGAGCCATTTTCCACCTCAAAATGATAGATTCTTGTAAACCGTTATTTATTAAACATAGAATCTTGACCATTTCCTCGCTGTATATTTTTGAAGCAGCTATGTTTGTTAGAAATAACCCAGACTTACTTTTAAGGCTTTCTGATGTTGTGGTTCGTACGAGACGAGATGACTATAAAGTCTGTGTTCGGGACTCAAAAACTACAATGATGCGCAATAGTATTTTCTATACGGCTCCTTTCATTTATAATAAGATCCCTAAGTCTGTAAGAGAATTACCGCATATCATGTTTCAAAGAAAGCTCAAAACCATACTCGCAAACAAATGTTATTATACATTAAATGAATTTATGACCGATAAAAATATAATCATTTAGTTTTAGTTTATAATTATTTAGCATGCATGACCATTTATTTAATTTAATTATTTATAAGTTATTGTTGTATTAAAGACATTGCATGCCTCAATAGGGTAGAATACATTGATCTACTATTTAATTATAACAACATCTATTACACAATTTACTTCAAGCAATAAATGAACTTTGAACTTTGAACTAAAAGCATGGAGTCTAAGTAATTTAGGATTGTGGAAATATTTAATACAGTTTGTGAGCACTAAGCAAATTTTAATATTTAATAAGCTCTAGTGGTGTTAAAACTCGTTAACTGATACTCGTTTTGATGAGGACACGGTACGCGTTTTAGAAAAGGGTCTAAATTTTGCTCTAACACCGAAAAGAATACCGTACGAGGATATTGTCAGTAGC
The DNA here is from genome assembly GCA_948098915.1 of Lampropteryx suffumata. NCBI lineage: Eukaryota > Metazoa > Arthropoda > Insecta > Lepidoptera > Geometridae > Lampropteryx > Lampropteryx suffumata. The sequence goes on along the minus strand of OX402557.1, from coordinate 11,600,249 downwards.
GTGGAGGAGACCATTGTTCGTAATAAAATACAAACTATAAACGCGGAAACGCTGAGACAAGATGTTTCAATTACATTGCGAAAATGTAGACTCCCGAAACCGAACATAACTGCGGGTGAGCGTCAAGCTCTGGAAGACCTTAGCAAAAACAAGGAGATTCTAATACTCAAAGCTGACAAAGGAAATGCCACCGTAGTTATGAACACACAGGATTACGACACTAAAATACGGATGATGTTTTGTGACAAAAAAGTGTATAAGCCGGTTGCTTACAATCCCACGGCTAGAGTAACAAAACGGGTACGAACACTGATACATGAGTATAAAGACCTGTTCACTGATGATGTTTTCGACCGTTTATAAAGACCAGCTATTGTGCAGCCGCCTAAGTTATATGGTCTGCCGAAGGTACATAAAGCTGACGCACCGTTACGACCAATAGTAAGTCAAATAGACTCGCCGACTTACAATCTAGCAAAACACGTCGCTGGTATCTTACAGCCACTTACGGGAAAGACGTCGTCTTTTGTGAAGGATTCGCGCCATTTTGTCAGCATCATCAGGGACATAAAGTTGGAACCCGGAGACTTACTGGTGAGCTTCGATGTTGAGTCGCTTTTCACCAACGTTCCTCTTAAAGATTGCCTTGATGTAGTGAGACATAGATTGAGTGATCACGAACTTCCTGATCAGTACATTTTGCTCCTTCAGAACTGTCTTGATGGAAACTTCTTTTTATATCAAGGGCAACATTACCTCCAGATAGACGGCGTAGCAATGGGAAGCCCTGTGGCACCTGTTCTTGCCAATATCTGGATGGAACATTTTGAATCCATGATAGACCTGGCAGCCCATGGTATAAAACTTTGGAAGAGGTACGTCGATGATGTGTTCTGTATAATTAACGGGAATAACCAGGAAGTCGATCAGCTAACTGATTATCTGAACTCCATACACCCTAAGATTCGCTTTACACATGAAATGGAGGAAAGCAGAATGTTAGCTTTTCTCGACCTTAAAGTGATGGTAAAATGTGATGGGACCTTGGCACACACAGTGTATAGAAAACCTACACATACGGACAGATACTTGAATGCAGCGTCACACCACCATCCAAGACACCTGGAGTCAGTAGTCTCCTCACTAGTAAACAGAGCTCATGACCTTTGCGATCCTGAACATCTGCAGGGTGAGCTAGATCATGTTAAAGGGGTTCTGAAACGGAATGGCTACAATACTCGAATCGGATGTCGTTCTAACTGGAGGCGCAAACAGGAACACATTAATGTGAAAAGACAGCCTGCGTTCTTGCCTTATGTGAAAGGAGTTACGGACAAAATTAAATTAAATTTAAATTAAATTAAATCAAAAGTAAATTTTCAATCAAGTCGATCTATACTCCACTCACAAAGATGACGAAGTATCTACGAACACCAAAAGACGTCGTACCTCTGCAAGTTCCTGGGGTTTACAAAATAGATTGCAGCTGCGGGCGTTCCTACATAGGCCAGACTAAACGCACGGTCGCGGAACGTGTTAAAGAACACATAGCGGCGGTCAAAAATCGACAAGTAAACAAGTCTGCAATAGCAGAGCACATAGTGGACTCAGGACCCAATCACTGGATTGAATTACATAAACCTCAAGTTTTATGTAATGAAAGGCATTACTACAAGAGAATGGTTCGGGAAGCGATTGAAATTAAGAAATATCCTAATTTCAATCGTGAAGACGGTTTCAGACTCTCTGCCTCATGGAATCCAGTTATAGCTAAGTTTACTCAACGTAGACCGGTTTCTCAATGCGTAATGGACACGGTTAGTGTTGTGTGTCGTCCGAGTGTGCAGATGGACATTTCTATTTCGGAAAAACAAGTGAGGGTAGTTGCAAAAAATGCTGCCCCCGCTTCGCAGAGGCGGTAGCTCCAGTACTCCAGTCATCCCGTGACCACGACAGAGTGTAAACCTGTCGAAACGTCGGGAAAAATAGGTAAATAAACGCGATAAATACCCGTAAGTATTTATAATAATGTATGTAAGTAGAACAAAAAAAAGTTTGTAAGTAGTATATCAGTCATCTAGTACCCATAACACAAGCTCTGCTTCCTTTGGGGCCAGATGATACTGTGTGAAATGTCCGGCATTATATATTTTTTCATTTTATGTATGTATTTAAAAATATATAAATCTATTAGCAATCTGGTCACCATTATACAAGCTTTGGTCGGCGAGATGGTGTTGTTGTGCATTATCCACTAATATTTATTTATTTATTATATTTTTTGGGTCTATGCTTTAAGATGTCAAATTCATAGACAAAACAGTTTTACCCAATCACAATCACTTTAAGGTTAGTCATTGGTAGTTTCTGATATTCATCTCATAGATAATTCAAGTAGGTCAAGCAGGTTCAAGTAGGTCAATGCGGTATTTTTTTATGAAGTCAAATATGCCCATAATGATGATACTCGTATAACCATCAGTTATAATAATTAATAGGTAGTTTTCATAAAGGATATGAAAGCTGTTAAAAATAATGTTTCTTTAGATACGATTTCGGGTGTCAATAAATCAACTCGACACGCCCTCGAGTGCACAATATGCAATATCAACCCTTTATTTCCCGTTTCGGTGTTCCTTGTTATTTATGATGCGCTTGCGCACCGAACACGCACAACGACAAGAGATCCGCCTCGTGCGTGTCGCCTTATCGAACAACTCGCCAAATTAACCCGCAAAATGAAGATATACGACACGGTCTTACAGTTTGATTTATTATTTGCTTAATCATGTTCGCGGACATTGTTTTTGGAGTCTGAAAAGGGTTAGATGCTATCGAGAAGCAATACATTTTTCTCTCTCAGTGCGTCTGTAACAGTACGTAGGCGTAATAAATCATATTTATGCGATGATTCATATTTGTGTAGTTCATTTTTACAAGCAATAAACCGGTCTAAGCAAACGCCGCGTATGCATAAAGAAGAGATACATCAAAGGAGAGAAACTCCTTTATAAACCCCCATTACTCTCTCGGAGACATCACGACTATTCACGACTCCGCGGGTGTGATCTGTTTCAACGCACAATGAATACCAAATAAGAAATCAACGCAGCCGCACTTACCCTCGGCAATTTTCTTTCATAGCCAATATTTCCAGAGCATAAGGATCGCTGTAAAATATGTAGCGGCACGAACTTGGTTTTTTTGTTGAGTGTGCAATTTTGAGCTTTATACAGCGTGTAAAGAGATCACTCCTGAAAACTTAAATGGGGTGTTCAGATTCTCGATCGATTACCAATAGAAACGGGAAAAATTGCCACATTTATATTTAGCGCCTTCATACATCATAGTTATAGATACTTAGAGCTTCATGGAAATAATGGACTTATAAAGCTCGACTCATTAAATATTTTCTTATTTGTTTTAAATTTAAAAATTGTTTAAAAGGTTATTTGGTTTGGACCAAGAGTAAGCGTAATCGTGCCGTATTTTCATATTTTGGGAGAGTTCGTCATGTTCTGTTTAGGAGTGAATGTATAAACAATTAATTACTGCAGTTTTATTGTTTTTCGTGGATAAGCTTTATAAGAAAGATCGTACAAACTAGCCCTAAGACCAAGACGAGTTTCTTGCTAATTCGTATCCAAGTTGGATAAGAAGGAATTGACACCTGGCTTGTAAGACGATTCAAAGTGATCCTTATCATTGTATTGAATAAAATGATTTGACTTTGACTTTGACACCCTATGCGCACTTTGATCCATTCACCACACTGGTTTGGAATATCTAGTGATACGATAAGAAGAAGACTACACCCTGTAGGTAGATCACGTTTAAAGCAACTGTAACGCAACCAAAATGCTGTAATAAATCTAAAAGTCCATTTTCATATAAAAGAAAACCGATTAAGGAGCTTTTCCCGATACCGATCTCGAATGAAGCTATATATTTTCATGATCGAGCGAATCCAAGATCAGAGACGGCTGACGGTTGGTGCGTAAGAAAATTGAAAAGGAAAACTTTGAGCTACTTTAACGGAACGTATTGTCCCACGGTTCATTTATTTGCATTTCCTTTTTGTATTAGGGTACAAAGTTCGTCGAATGTAGTACTTTTGTCAAATGTATTCTGTTCCGAGGGATTTCTTGTAAGCGCAATCAGCATCCGAGGAAACGCATCGTAAATAAAACACTATTATTTCACTATATTCGCACTAGTAGCGCTTACCCAATACCAAGCTTAGTTAAAATGTACCTATCTAGTTCACCGTAAGCTCTAGCAATCAAGGAGCTTCAATCAAGCGTCATCTCGTTACACGGCCATTTCCTAGTATAATAAAGGACTCATGCACGACGAACTTGAATAGTATATACTCGGAATAACAAGTTTGCGGTATTCATAAGAAAGCCTAGGTTTATATGCTGTAATTACACCTTAGCCAATTGTTATCCTGGTTTAGAGGTTCTAAATTATTTTTTGGAAATAATATACGATACATATTTATCTAGTTTTATTTTTTTATTTTATTTTATTTATTAAAAAAAAAACAAAAGTATGAGGACCGCAGGTCCTGATTTCTCTTGTCAATGAAATGTAAAGTAAACCTTGAATGAGATAGACATTATTGTACCTACAAAAAGTAATAAAGTAAAAAAATATATATAAACTTTTCTCTCTTTCCACCTTCCTTTATTTTTTGGCACGAGAATAACAAGGACAAACCATACATTAACACCTCGCTAGCTAATTACGTGATTATAGAATAGAGAGATATAAAAACTTTAGTAAATATTATGAAAGATCTCGGTTTACATTTATAAAAACAGCCGCAAGTATATGATACAATTTGGAACGCGTATTATACAATTTACAAAGATTGAGACGTGTCCGTGTTTTTGTTACAGATTCAATTGTAAAATTATTATAATGAAACTTGTTAGTGTGCCCCCTGGCCAAGGGCGGACAGGTGACGGACAATTTGTTTGTCACTCATTCACAACTTCACAAGCCTCATCTGAAAGCTGTGCTTAACAAGCGTAGAGTTTCGAAACTCGTTAACCGTGCGACAACGCGCACTTAATATTCAATTGTGAGATATCACCGTTTTGGTAAATTATTCTATAACAAAATAATTTTGTTGTCAACAAAATGATAATGAGCGTGTAGTAAAGAGCAAAATAAGGAATATCAGGATTCCGTTTTTAGCATTACGCAGCTATATATTAAAAGAATATTTTTAATATCGTTCCCGATTTCCTAACTGGATTAAACACGGATGAAATTGACAAGCGAACGGTCGGTAACCAATAAACGAGATTCCCAAAATATTTTCCTTCTATCAATGTGAATAAAGCCGTATTCCCCATGCCCGTTTTGCTATCAAAAGCGGGTGAGCCGATACGCGTTGCGCCACATTAAATTCTTCACGTTTAATCAATTCCGGAGTTTTGCTTGTGAAAAAATATCAAACTGAAGTGTTTCCTTCCGTATCGACGGCGCCGGGGGAGAAGAGGGCAGACAGCAAATAAATCGTTGGCGCAGTTTCAAAAAGCACCAAAATTGTCGGGGTGGCTTCGCGGACACGCCTTTTATCTGTTACGTCTATCAGCCTTCACGTCCGCCGCTTAACGTAAATAAGGGCAAAAAGTTTCCGCGAATAAATAATAAGGACGAAGAAAATGGGTAGATGCGTGCAACCGTGCGGGATTAAAAAGTACTCGACGGGTTCGGATCAGTTGGCCGACCTACTTCCGATCCCGCAGTGACGAGACCACCATTACGATAAGAGCTCGTTTAATGAATTAAAGTTCGCCTGGAGTCTGCAGTAACTACGATCTAAATAAATATTGAGATGGGTACATGAGCTTTCGTGGAAAGGTGCAATAAATCGTTAGAATTCAAAAAATACACATGAAAATAGCAGGTCACGATGCCTGGGCCGGGCGTGTTGACCGCTCGCTCGTTACGGCTGCTTTATGTGGGGGTGCAGCTATCGGCAACAATGCGCAGCACAGCCCGCTCATAAATACCAAACAATTAGACAATAAATCCCTATTTGAATTAGTATTTTTATTTGCACATCACGTGCGCACGCCCGACCTTCTAACAATTTATGTAGAGAGGCGTCAAACGAAACAGCTCAAAGAAAACATCGCGCTCTTCTAAGCTTCAGGCGAGAAGAAAGCCTATAATTTCGTTTGCGATTTATAGGCATCCGAACTATAAACAATATATTTGAAATGTCTTCGCGTTCACCCTTGTAGCCTTCGTCTACACTACATCAAGTCTGGGATCTAATTTTGCCAAGAATTAAACTTGGAGCATGAAAATATATCGGGAGATAATCCCGAGTACTTAGCATCGCAGCTGATTTGCAACCATTACCGTCCACTCGGGCTGATCAGGGGCGTGATTAAGAAAAACGAATACGAGCTCGAGCGTGACACAAAAGCGGAGCGATAACGGAGGAAAAACGAGCAGAGAATCGCCCCCGAGCAGACGGTATCGGGCCCGCCCGGGAGTTATTAAATATTAAAATAAACTCGCATTCCGACACGAGTCCTACAGATACGCAAGATTACGGCCAACACAATGAGAGCAGGCTGCGATCGCTCCCGAGCCTTATCATATCAAAGCACGAGCCTACATAATTCAGCTAGGACCCACGAGCGGTACACAATTTAGGGCCTGCGTAAATACGCGATGTTGAAAAATCTTAGCGAACCATCTCCTGAGCATCTCAATAATAAATGTATCTACACTGCAGAGTTTTATGGCTAATAAGAAATGTTTTCTGAGGCGGCTGGAGTGACGTCATTGTCACGTCATATTGGATGACGTGATTTTGACGATACGAACGATACGGTCAGTACAATGAGAGCAGGCGGTCGCTTCCGAGCCTTATCACATAAAAGCACGAGCCTACATAATTCAACTACGACGGTATTCCCACGAGGGTTTACTGCTGATCAAAATTTAGGGCCTGTGTAAACATGCGATGCGGAAAATCTTAGCAAACCATCTCTACCTAAGGGTATTTTCTCACCATTCCAGTTAAATGGCTTATAGCCCTCTGGTAAGATAACAAATAATGTTAGAACTTGCTGAATTTCCTTTAGTAATATCACAATATTAGTAGAATTTTCCCGTTAGATACTAGATTCTAGCGATTCTAGATTTATGGATTCAATTCTAAATCAATCTTTTGATATTTTAATTTAAATTAAATACAATCACATGTATCATTTTAAAACATAAGCCTGTAAGGCTAGTTGAATTCAGGTGCCTTAATTCAATTGCCTTCAATTCCTGTTATATTTGTCTCGGGTCTGGGTATTTTTCTATGTATAATATGTAAGCTATTTACAAAAAAAGTACCTGTATAAGTAGTTGTCATGTGGTACCCATATTACAAGCACTGCTTACTTTGGGGGTAGATGACGATGCGTTAAATATCCGATATCATATAAATAAAACCGTAAATAATATGATTGTTATGTGTCCTGGTGTTAATAAAGTATCTTATATATGTATTTTAATAACCTAAATATATCCTACTAATATTAAAAATGTGAATGTAAGTTTGTTTGTTACGCTTTCACGCGAAAACTACTTAACCGATCATCATGAAGGAGGTCATACATTCCTATTAACAATATACATTTATATTATTATACGCTTTCTATATAAGATTACCCCATGGTGAAGCTTTTTTTATTTCTTTGTTTTTATCTATACCTATAAAAGAGCTTAACCTGACTGCCTGACTGACTGATTGGCTGATTCATTATCGCCGAGCCAAAACCGCTAAAGCTAGAATGCTGAAATTCGTAAGGTGGCTTCCTTTTATAGCAAAACCACCCATTAAAGCGGGATTATTTTAAATTCAACCCCTAAGAGGATGAAAAGGAGTGAAAACTTTTGTATAAAACTTTTTAACGAGTGATGCGATTTGCTTGAAACTTGATTTGAATAATTAAAAGGCAAAATAAATGGATACGTGTTTTAGGATTTTTCAAAATAACTCGTACAAAGGGGTAAAATGGGGTGTCAAATTTTGCATGGGAATTTATTAACGGGTGGTATGATTTCTTAGAAACTTGGTTTGGGTACTTAAAATGCAAAATAAATGGACACATATTTCAGGGTTTTTCAAAATAACCCTCATAAAGTGGGTGACTGTTTTCTCGCTCTCTTATTTTGAAAAACGAAGTTATATTAGATGTATTCACTCGTGCGAAGCCGGAGTGGGTTGCTAGTTAAAGATATATCGCTATATGTATCTTTTGTAATTACCTTTTAGCGTAAATAAAGGGCATGCGTGAGCACTTACATCGCTGAATGTCAATAATCGCATAACTCAAGACGTTGCAACACCTCTAAAGAGTATCGGTGGTCCCATCGGTTGCCAAAGCACCACGCCTCCTTACCTGAAACAATACGTCATTACAATATAGGTAACGTGCACTTTAAACGGCACCTACCAAGGCTGACGAAATGCATTATTAATTCAGTATTTTACATGCAGAAGCACAAAATAAGTAGGTTTAAGAATATTCAGAGCAGTTAGTAAGTAGATATCATAGGAAACAATTTATTGCGCACATGAGTATAAATAAATAATTAGCCAAATGCATGTGACCAAGCAGGACTAGTGGTCAGGTCTCAAACCAATTCAACAGCACCTAGTTAAGATAAAAAAAATTTTTTGATGTGTTACTCATTATCTAGTAAGGCCTTTCTAGCCCTTAGCATATATATGCTATTAATTCCAAAACATTTTAGGCATTCTCAAACAACGGTTTAGCCAGTAAGGAAGGATGCACTGAACTCTATCAAAATGACGACTTCAAAGCTAAATATTTATCAATATCGAAATACTGTTTAAGAAACAAAAAAACAAAAAACATTTAAAAGACCTATTAAAATATATGAAAGATACACACGATGGTGTAATAAAACCAAAGAAAAGACTAATTGAAAAAAATTTTTACTTGAATACTTATTTTTTTTTACTTAATTACTTTATAAGGGCTACAGTAAAATTTCACCACAATAAAAATAATAGCAATGCGAACTAGAGCTCTGTAGGGCGATTATGGAACTCTAATTACAATCAATTTCTATCAGTTTTCATAGATTTCTGATAGACATTGATTGTAATTAGAGTTCCATAATCGCCCTACTGTTTAGGGGCGGATGTCTGTCCGACAGACAGACAGACACGACGAAACAACAAAGGAACCCTTGTAGTTTCACGGTGGACGTCGTAACCCTAAAAACAGTTTTTTTTTTCAGGACTTTTCAGGTCTAACATGCCACAAAATATTGTATTGTATTGTATTGCGTCTACAATATGATAAACTTTTATAAGTGAATGAAATTGACTCAAAGAAAACTATGATTCTACTTGTATTCGGGTTTTCATTTTCGATCCATAACTCGGGCCACATCCTATCAACAGGTCCTAGTTAAGTTAATAATAACTGTAGTTTCACTTGACGTCAAACCGAGTCAGTTTGGTTAGCGAATAATTTAATTATGGAGACTTATCGACTCGTTGGGTTAGACGCTGTGGGTTTGTGCACTTCGAATCAGTTTCTCCTATGGTATTTTGCATATAACGAAAAGAGAGCATTCTATAATTATATACAAGCAACATTTTTAAACTTGGCTAAATGCAGGGGGAAACTGACAGTGAATACATTTTGTTTATTATTTAGGCTTGGGACTATCTCAAGCCTAAATAATAAACATAAAATATAAACATAAATGTTGCAAATGTAACTCTGCTTAATTAAGGGTTTACCTGCACACTGTAAGCAGTTACATGTTAAACTTGATACCAACGCCGCAAACACAACACGACAAGATAGCTAGAGTTGGTTATGATAAAATTTTATACAGGAGCATTAGCATTCACCGTAGCTTATCACTCGGCGCTTCCTAGTCGTACGCGCACCTGTGAATTTCCCATAAGAAGCGGCACTTTCGAGATACGAGTGAGTACAGGGTGCATAAAAGAGGAACCTCTCATCTAAGTTGGTAGTATATCTACCTTCTGCGCTGTAGGTTGATTATAGATTATAGGTATGATTCCCTCAAAAAAGAAATATTTGCGTAATGTTTAAGAAAATACATAAATAATTAGTCATTTGATCACAATCATACAAGCTATGCTTAGTTCGAGGGGCTAGATGGTGTTGTGTGTATTGACCAACAATATTAATTTTATTTATTTGTTTTACTATTTCGTAAGTGTGGCCAATGAGTTAATAGGCCGCTTAAAGACCTCGGTTATGGTTCTTAACAAAAGTTGTTAAGCCAGCTTAACAAAAGTTGAAAAGCCACCCTTCGAACCACGGAAGCGCTCGGATGAAAATGACAATGCGATCACGGTCTGACCTCGAAGAAGGTTAGGACAACTAAGTTAGCTATGCAAAGAGCGCTTCGGACTTCTACTTAAGCCAACGGTCGAACAATATTGCAGCAAAATGGTTCCCCCTAGTTTTGTTTTAATTCTGCTGTACGTTAATGAGGCGAATACGCATTTTAAGAACCTCGTAATACCAAATCACTGCGACACGATTTGAAGTATAGACAATTAATTTATTATACCTGCAGATATTTTTTCTTTCCGAAAAATGTCTATGATCTTAAGAGCGCGATAGAAGATTTTTACACCCTGTGCAACCATCTTATTACGTACGTGCACATCTCACTTCGCCTTATCTTTATTTTAAACTTCTGAGCGTGCAGTCAGAAGTATAGACTATCGTTAGAACGCAAAGTACCTGTGCATAAAAAATATTTGAAAGAAGTAATGTGAAAAATACATGAATTGCTATAAGAATCTATGGGTACTGAATTTTTCGCCTTCATATCATCAGCTCTTTAAGCCGACCTCATTCTGAAGCTCGTTAATGTTTTCGTGGTCCATTTACATATTGGGATGATCGATAATTAGGAGATTAATCACCTGACCAAATGACGAAGCTCATTATTCATATCTGGAACCTGTTAATCACAATTTGGTCTGAGCCAGACATTTTCAGACGTGATGAGCTTTATGTATAATCGCTCATAAAGTCGTAAAAGTTGTTGGTTTTCAGAAAGTTTTAAAAACGTACTAGATAGGTACCTATCTCGTAGATACTCCTATTCTAAGACAACAAACAGTATCTTTTAACTATTTGTTGTGAGCTTTGATCACATAATCATATTATTGTTTATGATTATGTAACTCGCGGCAACTAGCAATAGGCGTGAATTGCGCAATCACTGTTAAACACACTTTTCATGCGCTAATATCTCAGCTATAAGCATATGTTCGCCTGTAGGTGGGCGACTGGCCAGTAAAAGGCAGTTTGTAGCTTCCGTAATAAGATTATTTTTACGATTTGAGACTGATTTAACAGATATTGATGTCGCTATTGCTGTTACGTGATAACTTTTCTGGTGGGACTCAGAATATTTCGCACTTGGTAGGTTTGTTTATTTAATTTCTCGAAGAATGCTCAGAAATAAAACAAAATGTTTTACTTCAAATGCTTAGATTATACACAAATTGCCTGATTTCATTACGTTGTTATTTTTTGGATTTAAGAAAACACAGAAACTTAGATAACATAATCCGTTCCACATTTGAAACGCCACATTCCACTATTCGCGACTAGCAGTCGCGAATAGTGGAATATGCGATGACATTCATGTTAATTATATTATTTTTTAAATCCAATTATTCTCTTGTCTTCGTGAAACGAAATAACTCTACCGCTATGAGCATTTGCAATACCTCCTTGTCCGATGAGTTGGACAATGAGAATTCTGAATCCTGAATCCTCTTTGATGCTTTCGGACCACGCGTTCGCACTCTTACATGGGTATGTTTCGGCTGAAAAATGTTTGAAACGAGAACGGAAGCCCCCAGATTTAAATAAGATCTAACCTAACGATCAGTGGATTACAATCGGCAGTACATTAACGAGTTCGGTTCACTCGACAATCTCACTGCGGATCTCCTTCGTGTGGAGGCGCTGATGTTGCGACTAATGCTGCTTAATTAACTCGTATTCATTATCGTGAGGAACACGGCACTAGGCGCGTGCGCACACAGGTGCAACCAGGAAACAGGACCACCGCACGTACAGTGCCAGAGTTTTGTTGTGGCACATCCTGAACAAGAGATGGACGAGCAGGTTTTGATGATCGAGTAAAGGTACAACGCTGGCTATCCAGCATAAGCGCATTTCTAGTTATCGAGTATAAAATTAACGAATTGAACGAAATTTACGAGTACAATGACATGTACTTCGACGACTTCTTTGTAATTCGTATGAGTCATCACTTACCCTGTTATAGACCGCCTTATGGCCTCCCGTCAAGGCCTAACAAATTTTTAAAAGCCGGGATCGACTTAAATAATTTGCAATAAACACTAATTTCGCTTGAAACAACAACATTGGTAAAAATGCAAAGAACATGATTACATAGATGAACTTATAATCCCTTTAAACTCAAATATCTCGGCCCGATATAACTTAGGGGAATGCTTATTTCACACACTCATTGAGCTTGGGAAACATTACAAAATCATCACTCGCCGCTTAAATAATACGATTCTAATGCTCAATACATTATTCCCTAAACCATTTTACGATTTCATACAGCTAACGCCTGTGAGTTTTTAAAGGCGCTTCGAATTTACCAAGTGATAACGCTATATAACATTGCATGTTATAAAATTCCTGCCTCCAAAGTGCCAAAGCAACAGCCATTATGCAAGTACTAGTATTTCTTCTGTGGCACACCCACCATATTCCTATTCCAATTGAGAGTCCTCAATTAAAATTCCGTAGTGAGAAGTATGGAAATCTGTTTTTGCTTCAATGTTGTAAGTACAAGTGCACTTCCATTAAATCCTAGAGCTTGTATGTTTAGCCATAATTTTAAGCTACGCGCATTTCTTGTTTCAGTTACATATACTTCGAATATCTTTAAAATAATTTCAAGGGAACATGTCCATCTAACATTTTAGAAACAATTCTTCTCATTTCAATAGCCTATGTCCTGATAAGCTTACGAGTCCACTTCTATCATACCCTAACGTTATATTAAAAGGTAATTTTGATTAAAGACCTATAAGCTGCAGGCGATGCTAATATACGAGGATTAGATATCTCAAGTCGCAATTGCAATACGTATATCTTCTTAAACCATACAAGATACTATTAATCCAAGCGTCAAGCAAGTTTCGTCGTCGTCGGTGCACTTGGAGAAATATTAAGGCTATTAATATTAGGAGTTGCACATACGAGATAGCTCGTGCGACGACGGGGTCAGGTGACCGTAATACATGGCTTTGCATATCTTAAAGCAAGTCTTCGAATCGAGATTTAGATTCACCTAATAAAGCGACATACAATGTTTTAATAGGTAAAACAGATGCATATCTATTTTTACAACAGAGGATATTTACATACGGGAAGTGAAGAGATAAAAACAAGGCTATTCTCAAGATTGCTCTTTGGAGTGACGTGCACGATATTTTAAGCCCGAGGCGGTTAATCCACTAATTCAAGAAGCTAAGGTATCACCAGGACGCCCGGAGCGATTCCTCAGTAGGAGCAGAATACGCGTGTTTCTCGTCATTATGCAAAACACACACCGGATACGCAGGTGAGTTATTAACCACATAATAAGTCTCATCTCGTTATACAGCCAGGCCCATTTCACTCGGAGGGAAATTACTCGCAGCCTCAAGATCTCGCGCGCTTTGTGAATAGGTGCCATGCAAATATTTCACAATTACATTGCTCGAAAGTACTCGCAACGAGCCAAATAGGCGCAAGTATCGAATTCTCGAGCGTAACTTTGCATGCTTTATGAAAATGGAGAACAAATAAATTCTTGTTATGTGGTAAAAGGAAATAGAATTTCGCAATGCGGTAATGAGATGGCGTTTACAGTTATTGCTACCATTAGACGGCTCGTGAATGTTTTGCGTAAATAGAAATAAGTAAACTTTATTCAAAACAAGGAAATTACCTGATTATTTATATTGATATTATATAATTATAATAATTATAATAATAATTATTATAAGTATTATATTTTTTAGATTACATAGAAATAGTGAACTGCGCTCCAGAACACAAGTTGCAGATGTTGGGCAACAAGTCTATACATTTGAATCGTTCCTTAAGATATAGTGAGGCATCCGAACAAGAGCGAAACGCCAGAAAAAGAATCACACGTTTAGTTACTAGGAAGAAGGACCTTGAGGCTCCAATATGTCCAAGGCTGGATGTGGCAAGGCATGGCTGTCGGTTTCAGGCTGTTAAGACTTTATAATGCTCTTTATAAACCCACTGATATGAATGGATATTAACAGTCCTATCATATTTAAACCCAACATACAAGAAAATTTCTGTTGGAGAAGTATTTCTACTCTGTTGACGAATTTATGACATATTATACCTGACATCAAAAATTATTAAATATTCTGACTTTATTAGTAATTATTATTTTATGTTATTGAGTAATTTTGTTGATTTATATACCTTTTCTTAATGGTAATCATTTTACTATTAAGAATTACTATTAAAAAAAGGTATTAGTCCTGGATCCATGGTCCATTTTTGCTTTTGATTACTATCAAGCTAATTTTCCGTGAGTAGCTTCATTTTGATGAGACGCCCAACAATTTCTTGTACGAAACTCTCTATCGTGGTAGCTAACAGAGGTAGCAAGGATAAAATATGTCGATTTTATGATTTTTAAATATTTATTACTAACTGTTTTTTTTTTTGTTAAGTCTCAAGATAATTATCTAAATTATTCGAAAAAATATTTGTCCTACAAAACCAATGGTTTGATCAAAGAGTCCCCCTCCTTCCAACATGTATCGATAACGAGGTCATCATAAATGATTACTAACTAGCTGGTTTTTTTTTTTACTTATTTAATATTTAAATAATTTAACAGTCATATTGTCCCACAAATTGCGTGGTACGTTATCCCGGTCCTACGCTCAAAAGTAGTAGTACAGATTATCAAATATTTATTACTAACTGTTTTTTTTGTATTAAATCTCAAGATTTAATACAAAAAAAAACATATTCGATTCGATTATTCTATATTCGAAAAAATATTAAGTTTGGGCAGGTCACGTCAATCGCATGTCGGATGAGTTGTGGACAAAAACCACTATAGACTGGATCCCATTGCTCAGGAAACAATTACGCGGCAGACCGCGGCGACGCCGACGGAGGAGAGGCGAGCTGGACTCGTTTACAAACGACTGGTCTACACAAGCGTATGATAGAAATTAAAAGAGGCTTTTGCCCTGGATTAGGATATAACAGGCTCATAATAAAAAATTATAAGTGAGGTATGAACTAAAATTGTATTTATATCAAAGCTATTAAACAGGTTTTATAATGGATGCAATTTTATTGATTTATAAGTAGAACAATGAACTTTCATAAAAACATCTCTGCATCATTTGAATGTATTTAAACCTGTATTGTATTAGGCAATGTAACGTGTCCCAAAGCAGATATAAATCATTATCACTAGGAACACTATCTGTAATCTTGTTAACCGTCACGTTTTAGTGTCTGACGCGAAAATTCGATTAGCTATTGATTATATAAGGTGATCTAATCTGTTATAATAATATGCAAACTAGTTCGAAGACAGAAATGGCAAATGGACTAAAAATATAGTGCGAATACAATATATTTATGCTTGTTCCTCGCACATTCGCACGGCATAAAGTTTCAAATTATGCAAATTTTAATATTTTGAATCTAAATATATTTTTTGTGATCGTGTGCAGATTAGGATTCCACAACATCAATTAATGACCATTTTTCTATTTCTTCAATTTCTCTCTCATATCGTTCCGAGGGTGCCTTGCGTTGGGTTGGATACAGATACGATGGACTCAGTTCTACTGGCTATAGAATTCTGTGATAGAACTGCTCAAAACTACATCAAACGGCAAATGCAAAAATAGAGTGAGATTATACCTGTCGTGCCCCACTTCGCAATCTCACTGCGTTATCGTTTTTATCCCCCAGATAAAGATCACCGATGTATGTAGTTTTGAAAGAAATTTACAAGTCGGCCGGCTAATAACCGTATACATGCCAACGAGATGTCCGTCCGAGCGGCGACAACCGCCGGACGACGCTTATGACCCCACTACGGTTCCGATTTATGATCGTCCCCTTTACTACAAAGGCGGCCACTTTACGGCTTAATTTAAAGCAGGACATTTACTATTTCAGTGAAGTGTGGGTTGATTTGACGCCTTAAAATTTTTACTCGTAAACTCTTTATTTTAAAAACATTGTGCTAACATAATTTTGTTATCATATATTGACTAGATTAGATACCTATCCTATATTTAATAAAAGGACTGTTTATTTTATTTGCGGCACAACAATAAAATAATAGTCTACGTTCTCTTTTAAGATGAGCAATTTATTGAAATATTATAGCTTTGATTATAAACTAGGATAGATATTGAAAGATTATAATAATATCTCGCTATCTATAATTTGTCTAATATGCTAATAGAAGGTTGGTAGATAATAATTTGCATTGACTACTAACGAGATTGAAATTTGCAAAATCGTATTCATACCTACCGTGAGTACCTATCAGGGTCTATCTATAATCTTATAATCCTACACATAGTAATGTGTTGTTTAAATCTGTTGCCATATTCATTAAAATTATAATGACAAGGACAGACTATACCTACTTAAACAAAACGCTTGCTAATTTTGTGATCCCTCTATCCTAATAGAGATGGTAGCAGATTTACACAACACATTATGAGTTATTTTTTTACGAGTTTTTTATTAACAATTCACACAGCACCACCTAGCCCCAAACTAAGCATAGCTTGTATTATTTATGGTTTACTTATGGTGATCAGATGACTGATAGAATACTTACTATTTTTACAATACATACTTATGATAAGTACTTTATAACACCCACCTAATGCGTGATTATAAAATAGCCTTTAGGTATTTATCCCGCATAAATAACGAATTATTTTTCCGTAGCTTTTTATTCGTGTGCTCAAATATTCAGAGTTTGTTATCCTTGGCCACAAGTAGGTAATAATAGACCCGAAGTCAAGATGACGAAAGGATTTGGCACAGTATAGAAAGACCGAAAACACTAGAGCTTTTTCAAACTTGACCTTGTCTGACTAGTCCAGGTTTTGTCCTTTGTGTTACTACCATTATACAGGACAAAAAGCACTAGACCATTTGAATAAATGTGACACGGCTACATCGTGATGTCTCAATCGGGCGATCACGGAAAAGCTCCATTGAATCCGCCGCCGGTGCCATCATTGCGCGGCCGAGCGTCAATCACCGGTTGCATAACCACATAGTCACACCGTCCAACTACATAGATAGACTAGGACCAATGATACACATGGCTAACTAAGCAATCTAGGAATGTTATATGGTCAAAAGCGTTTTACTGAATTTCTCAAGAGAGGGAGATACAGCTTATTGTATACACGGAGATTCGACTTCGAACAAGAACTAGGGACTCTCTGTGCGTGTCTATATTTAAATAATAATAATTAATACATACTAATGATATTTTACAACACCCAAATAAAGAACAAACACATATCCTCATCACACAAATATTTGATTTGGGAGGGAATCAAACCCCCCAACCGATAGATTGGGGCACAGATACTACCAACTGAGCTGATAGACCAGTCACATACATAACATGCTAGACTGAACGACAATCTAATATCCATGTTTCATAACATTGACTAAGTACTTGCTAACATTTAGCACGTTCCTGTGAAATAACTAAGCCATATCTTCACTTAATTTGCCTAAACTGCAGTATAAGATCATAAGTATCATTCTACAGTGATTTTGAAGCACCAAAATGTCGCTTCTGTATCAGTTTGACAAACGTCGCGAAGTTGTCGTCAACTGTCGTTATCAGAGCCGACTATCTCTTAATCACTGAGACCAAGGCTTGCCAAATGCTCTTTAAAAGTGTTGTGTTCCACTTTAAAAAGGTTGAAGTCTTCTTTTGATTTAATGTTCAGATGATTGGAATGAACGACTGTTAAGTTAGACGATTGAGTGAAATGAGAAGGAATCACAGATAGAACAATGACACGCCAAGCTATGAAATTTTACCTGAATATAAAATAAGATTACCGCTAAACTACAGAAGGTCTTATCTTCCAGTTCAGTCAAGTAGACACAGCGCTGGTTATAAGTGACGGTTTTGAAGTAAAAACATGGTTGCATTGACATTAAGACGTCTAAATTATTAATGTCCCATGTGAATATTCATCGGTTGATGGCAGGGCTCGATGCGTAGGCCTTCAGGGCGCGGCCAGTCGCATTAGAAACAATGCCATTTGCATACGCGGGGCGTTACTAACTGTCAACCCGAACATTCACATTAACTAATCTGATGCGGTAATGAATGCGAAATAGTTTCATTATACGCTCTGTATTCGATTACGCCCATCCGATGATGACGCCTGAATGAAATCAAGTATCTTTTTATTTCAGGTTATTTAACAATAGATCGATACATTGTTCGAACGTCAAAGAATATCGAAAGCTTCGTAGCTGCAAAACAAACATCCGACCAACCACTAAAGCACTTTAGCAGTATGGTAATTTCACCACCGCTAGCGGAAAAAGTGGGTCGGCTTCCTGAGGCTCAAAAAGCGATGTTCATTTCGACTAAAGTACTTAAAGCAGCACCTTATAGGTATGAACAAGTTCGCTGGAGCTTAGGGCCCATTGTAGATTCGAGTAGCGTATAAAAGCACCACCAGCCACGCCAGCCAGCACTCTGCAATAATGCGCTTATTCTTCCAAGCGACTCTACCTACTTTCATAATTCCATTCTTTGTGCACCGCGTCTGGTACCCTAAGTCGAAACTCGTGTTACCGTCAACAGCTTATTAAGAAGGTACAATAGGTGGTAGTCAACAATATTTCCTTATCCTATTCATAATGGAGTTAGGAAGGTAAGCCTTTAAGAGCGCATTTTCTTAGAATGAAAATGAAAATATGGTTTTTGTTAGGTGACAAGACTTAAAGAGCTGGTTTCGCTCCATTTGGAAGTAACAGGTGTGTCTGAAGTAGACAAATTTCTTTAATAAATAATTATTTGTATTTGTAGAAAAGCGTTAGTATATCACTCCTATGGTTTAGCAATTACAGAAGGAATCCGGCATGGCTGGGCCGCTATCTCGAAACTAATGAGTGAAGACGGTCGCTGGCCGCCGCACTCAGACTTATCTCCTTGATAAACAAGTACAAATGGGTTACACGTTGCTTCCACCCTCTAAGTCTCTCTATTTCTCCTTTAACGTCCCAATGAGATAGCACAACTTTTATCTTCCGTATCCGTACAAAGGGTTCGTTCCGAACTCGTTAGCTTAATTTGTTTCGAATTGTTTATTTTCTCGATCTAACAAAGTCCACAGTTCAATACAGCTAGCAGCAATTTAAGTATGATTAAATTTCAGAGCAGACTTAATTAAAATCAAAGACAGATTCAGTACGTTTATTGGGACCAATAGAAGAGAGCAGAGCGGGGTATGAACATAAAGCGTCCCCGACAATAAACGGATCCCAACACATTCGGATATTGTCCGAAGCGTTTTATTGCTACATATTTTGGAGACGAGTGGAAACGCTGCCTGATGGCACGTTTACGATACATGGAAATTACATTCGAATACGAATACTTGGCTTAATTAAATAGCATTGGCAAGGTATTTGGTATATAACTAACGTATTTTCGTACTCTGAATTGTTTGTTACTTACATACATCAGTAGTGTTGTATATTCTAAATAAATAGAATTAATCGAATACATATTTGCATTTTGAATGACTTGTTAAATAATCATTTACAAACTGAGCTAGTAATAAACTCTAACAACTTAACATTTTATTTATTTCGTTTTTAATCTACCGGACATTTTACACCACAGTAATCGATAAAACATTAACGACCACAACAATCCTTCGCTCACACGTCCTAAAATATTTCACACCACAATACGTGCCTCAAGACCTCATTATCTGGGGTGTTAAAATGCAAAAACGGGACGCCCGAGGGCGGCGCGTCCGCAGGAAGCCGGCCGCTGAAGCTTTCAATAGCGCAGGAAAACCGCAGCGAGCGATGGCGCGATGAAAAAGGCCCTTAATGAGAGCTCTCATTAGATTTCGCATATAATCTTACGCGAACGTTGTAAGCCTAGCTTTGTGGTAATTGTCATAGAAGAGAAGGTATTAGCAAATTTCAGAGGGTCATGCGAACTTCCCAAATTGTAGGTATAATACCTTAGTATTACTTGACACGTTAGGCAGGAGAGTGTCAGCATTCAGAAAAGGAACCTCTGATTTTAAGTGCTTTTCTTGTAAAGGGATTTATTTTGTTTAAACACGGTTAATTATTATTTTACGAATCAATACACTTGAAAACGACTTTACTTGAATATAAGATTAGAGTAGTATTTTAGTTCTGAATGTCAATCGCCCTGTTAATTATTTATAAAATCAAACATAAGGTCATAATTTTATAATATTTATTACCGTTAATATACTAAAAATCGTGTAAGACATCGTAGCCGCAAATCGTTATTACATAAGCTCCATAACTAATAAAATATTATAGCACAAAATTTACGAGATAGATAATAATTTAAACTCTATTGCATTTTGAGTTTTTATGGCGTCCTATAACGACACATCCGTTTGGGAAAGAAATACGACGTCATAACAAGAACTTATTTAACCTCCGTGCACTATTACGGATCCTATGCCGATAAAAATCAAAAATTTATAGCTACATCATGCGCCTACAAGATCGCAATCGTTATAATCTAACAGCATTATACCTATATATATATATATATGATGTCTTATTCGAACTTTCAATAGTAGTTTATTTCATGGTAACCCAATTTAATAACACTGGCAACCTGACGGAAAGGGCATTATATTCGACATAGAAAACGTTGGAGAGACGATCTGAACAACTTTGAGAGACGATGATGGGAGATGTGACGACCTCTGTGGTGCATTGTGCGAAAGCCCGCCTGAGACGCAGAATGTTGCGGGTACGATTCCATGAGGGATAAATAATTATAATGATCTGCAAATATTTCTCTCGGGTGTGGGTGTTTTTCTATTTATAATATGTATTTATTTACAAAAAAAGGTTCAAAAAAGTAGTATGACAATCATGTGGTAACTAACTCTGCTTCATTATTTATTATTATTATGAAATGTTAAATCTCTCTTGTATTAGTTTTTCGTAGTTAAGATAGTTACAAGATGGATCATGCAAAAAAGGACGAGTTTCTTGCTAGTTCTTCTCGGGCTTCGGTTAGGAGGAATTGGCACCGAAATTCTCCTAGTATGTAAGACGTTTCAAAGTGATCCTTGTGATTGTATTGAATAAAATATCTTATGACTTGATCTATGAAAGTATTGGAAGAATTTGAGCGAGTCATTCGCCCTGCAGTGGAACGAAATAAGTCAAAGTATATTTATATAGGACAAGCTATTATTGCTTTAATAATAGCTTGTCCTATAGGAGATTACTGTAAATAATACCTATTTATTTTAAAATAAGTACATATTTTGAACATTATTGACGACCTCTGTGGTGCAGTGGGCTTAGGTCCGGCTGAGACGCAAAAGGTTGCTGGTTCGATTCCCGCCGCCCGTCGGGTCCCGTCGGGTCTGGGTGTTTCTATGTATAATATGTATGTATTTACAAAAAAAAAAAAAGTATATAAGTACTTAGTATATCAGTCATGTGGAACCCATAACACTTATTTTGGGGCCAGATGATGTTGTGTGAAATGTCCAGGATTATTTATTTATTTATTTTACTTTATAACACACATAGATGTATGTCCTATGAGGGAATGAAGAAAAAAATATTTATTCCAGAACTACTCGTATATCGAGTTTCAACCAAACTTCATTACTGACAGAACCTTGAAGGCCCCATTTATGATACCGATGAGCATTTTAAGTTTAGACTTGGATACAGATTCAAAACGTGAACCGTGAGCCTTTAAAGGCACATAATTAACGCAGTGACACTGATCGCGGTAGGACATCGCGCGATTGTCATCATTATAGGAAGCATAAAGCAGGAGACTATGGCTACTCGCACGAATGCAGCTAAACGAGAGTACAGCTCCCTCATTGCAAAGTGCACCGATATTTATTAAATGTGTCATCATAATCGTGCCTGCCCTTATACACTAAGTAGGTAGTGTGGTAAGCACAACCGGTTCTGTTTTTCTATTCCCTTCGATCATCTGTCACTTCGGTAGTCACTTCTTTCTTAGACATATTATTTTTCACACAGTCCATTCATCTTTTCTTAGGCCTACATCAACCCTTATTAGGTTTATAACAAATATCAACCATTGTTGCTTAGTAGGTTTGTATACGAAATGTTTAAGAAAATACCGTTTTGTTTTATACTTTTACACATGTTATTCAAATTTCAAAATTCAATGATCGGCTGCAGACTGCCGGGCAAAAATAATACTTAGAGAATGCGTTGCACTGCACCCTCCGCGATTTGCGTGGTCCCACTTTTTCTAGCCAATCACAAGCGCGAGTGCTACGCATTGCCTTATAGATAATAAATTTACATGGTACAATAATATCTAATAACGTATGCATACTTATGCATAACACGATCCTGAATTAGGTAATCCTGTGTTTCAGGCGAGAAGAGCTTACTTCCATAGATTCTAAAATAATCACCGAGATTGATATTTTATTTTTCAGTTAAATGTATAGAATACTATAATAATCAGAGTAAGCACAGAGCAATATCTAGGCTTATGTAGGTTCCTACGAAATACGGATAGTAGTGCTATGCTACGTAACACCCACATGTACATTTTTCCGTGACTGATCTTACTACCCTAGAGGAAATCAATTAAGAAGCACTGTCAGAAGTGAACAACTCATTTCAGTTTTACGAAATGTATTCAAGAAGCACAGACCTGATTATTACTATCAAACAATCGAATGGAGAATCGATACAGTGCTAATCATTCGATTTGTTCTATGGGCTTTGTTAATAATTAACAATCAAACGCTTCTGGCCAACCGTGATCTGATTGAATCAAAAAAAAAATCAGATCGCAGATCGGATGCTAAGGCGATGCCTCTAATATGAACTAGCTGTATCCGCAAGCTGTATCCCCGTCCAAGTCACTTAAACCTGTGAGGTTATCGTCTTGGCTATCGAGACTTTGACACCTCAACTCGAAAAACAGGTTAATAAGAACCGCCCTTCAATGAGATGTGAAAATAAAGTGTGATATTATCTCGTGGTAGCATTACTTTATATCACTCTAAGTCGCGCCTTTCATTAAGGACCTTTGCACACGACTGCCTGCAGTACCTACCTGAAGCAGTCGCGATAACCAACGATAATATCATCAGTTACCGCTAGGCACCACTGAACATGAGTCAAACGAACCTTTCCTGAGAAATTTTACAACTTGCGAATTTATACCACCCGCATCCACAGACTCGACGTCGTTACAGTGGCTTTCCTACAAAGCATGCTGCTAAGTCTTCGTGTACAAGAGGTCTAACCGCCAATCCAGTTAATGAGCGTCGAAGTTTTTCGCTTAAATAAACATTAAGAAGAGAATGGACGGTGCGCCCACCGAACCTTTTACCGGAATTACGTTGCGGTTAAGTGCTTGCTTTTAGAATGACGATGCACGGTGTATTCTAATGTTTGATTGAGGCTTATAGCAACATAGATTCCATTTGACGCTTAAGTGCAAAGAAAACTTACAAAATAAGTGCAATAAAGAAGAAAGTAATACGGAACACTAAAACTTTCTCAGTTTACAAAGAACCATCTATTCAATCGTATTCAATAAAATCGGTTGAAAAACTCACGCCTTAGTTTAAGCTAGCCCACTTTAACGTGCACCAAGTTATGGTACAAAGTGTTAAAACAAATCAACCTAAATATTTACAAACAACGGTAAAAGAGCAGTTTCTCAAAGGGATGCTGGAAGCAACCCCTAGCCAGAGACGAGATTAAAACTTTGTTACTTGAAAGTGCAGTGGCCGCACTGTAGAAGAGAAATTTACTCGAAGTAAAAGTTAATATAAGCGAAATTTGTCCTGTGGCGAGCGGTTTGCGGGCGTCCCGGCAACTTTCAACCTCGAGAACTAACTCCCGGCTTCAATGTGGACACCTGTGTTCGTGTGTTTCCACTTTAATTCACGCTCTTTCTTGTTTTTATCACGCAATTAGTATAAATACCGGTACGAATATGTACAATTTTACCGTATTACGATCGAAAGCTCTTCGCCACATTTAAATTACTACTTATAAGTATTTGAAATAAATGTTTTCCGTATTTTAAATGTGATGGTATCAACCGATCGCAAAAATGCTCAATTTAATTAAAGTAACTTCACAGGCCGTTTTTTTTCTGTTATCAGATGCGCGTTCAGACAAGCATCAGATGTAATTGCATCGGCAATGCTTTAATGTGCCGCCAAACGGACGTACGACTTATCCATACGTGAGCAACTTAAAAATAAACTGCCATTTGAATAAATTATTCAAAAGCATTAACGGAACAATAAGGATATATCAATATGGAGTTATTTTCATTAATGGATATTAGTGAACAATATAGAGCACAATAAAGTGTTGAGAATTCACATTACATTTTAAGAGCATTCCTTTTTTGTTGCAAACTGCGACTAAATCCCTACAAAAAATATTCTAACGACACACGGACCATGTATGAAATGGCACATTATCGTAAACATTCATTTTAAAGTGGTGCGATGGTGTAGTTTATTTTAAAACGTAGAGAACAGCTTGCTCTCTCGGTGTTCCGAGTAAACAGCAACAAAGCCGCGGTCGGAATGAGGTCGGAGATAGCTACGAGCTCCGAACTTAGTGTAAGCATAAATTAAAACAAGCGTTTTCATAAAAAGTTGATAAATGGCCTTCCACAGACGTGTCGCCACAAAAAGAAGGCTGATGTACACCGAAGCGCTAACGTGTTTCATTTCGCGACTGCTAGACGTCATCTGTGGCATTTTCAGTAGTAGCTCCAGTCATTGGAAAGCAATTTATACCTGCAGATTTGATTGCGCTCCGCTGCACTTCTCAATAATTGAAAACTAAAGAACTGTACAAAAAGACATTGCGGATACAAAAACAAAAACGAAGCACGAAACGATGAGAGAAACGAATGAAGATATTGTTTATGTTTCTGGCACGTGACTGAATACCGCTACTTTGTAAAAACTTCATATCTATGTAGAGGTTTTTCACATTGGCACGTATTGGGAAACCGCTGACCAATAAAAACTGATCTAATGCTACCGACGTGTAAAATATTCGAGACTAGCTACCGCCCGCGGCATAGCCGCATAATTAAAAAACGTACGTATATAAAAAAGTAGCTACGATGTTATTCCAGGTTCAAATCAATATTTATACAAGGTTTCATCCACATAGCTTCTGCCAGTATTGAGTAACAACCTAACATTCAAACATCCGCATAAACTTTCACACTTATATTAGTAAGATTCGGAGTGTATTTGCGGAGGTTTTGGTTTTTGCAGGTACAATTTGTTATCCAGTTTTTGTTGGTAAAAAGTGCTGGAATTAAAACGGTGCTAGGCTTGGTGGTGGGACAAGGGGTCGTGCATCCGCAATTCACGCTGCGCTGCCCGCTTGACCACTCGGCCGCACAGGCTGACAGCAATAAACCTACCTATGTACCTACAGCATGTGTGCGTTATGAATAGAAATATACAATTTTAAATATTTACTTTAAATAAAAAAACTAGCTGATAGTTCGAACATAAGGTTAAATGTGGAAGGGATGTTTATATTGTTTGTGCAACTGATCTCTTGGTGTTTCTGCGTTCCTATTACTATTTCTATAAAAGCTAAGAAAAAGCTATTCAAGTAAATGAAGCACCAGCAGAAAATTATATAAATCGAAGATTTAGATGACACACCTCTTGTTATTGGATAAGAGCCATTATTTTTGTAGAAACTACAAAATTATAGCAAATCAAAAAAACAAACATGAAATTCAACGAGCCAAGTCCAACACGACAATATTACCCAACCGAACAAAACCAATCCTCCATTATCATAGAGGATTAAACAAACGTTTAATTTCCCGTACAAGTAAAACCCACAAACTATTCGTGTACAGAAAGTTGTGTAATCCACAAACGTTCCCTTTAATTGGTTTACCGCAGACCTCTATTAACGAAATAAGATGGGAAATCAGAGTATTAGCATAACAGTGAATTCAATTAGGGTTCACAAAGAGGATTACAACTTTTACAATGAGCGGAAAGTTAAGCGGGGGCCGGTTTAAATTACACTAACGTGATGTAATCAAAATTTCGAAAACTACATACTAAGTTAAAATTAAATTGAAATGCTTTAAAGCTTAAAATAAATTCGGTAACTATAATCGAGTAATATTGTTCAATTTTGTTTATGTCATTAATGTTTATGAAAATATATGGAAAAGAACATCGAAGTTTAGTGACTAGTGAGATAAGTACGAGTCCCTAATTAATTATCTAATTAAATATTAATGGACAATCCATACAACACTAACTGTCCCCAAACTAAGCATACGTACCTTATATTACGGGAACCAAATGACTTGATTAATACCTACATATCAGTAATGTTTGCGCTAGGAGGGAATCCTAACAAGAACCTAAAGCGCAGAAAGCAGAGCTAGAAAGAAAGAAAGAAGAAGAAGAATCTGTCTGTGATCGAGTATAGCACAAACTATAGACCCCTTAATAATAAAGGTTCACCAAGAAAGCGAAACCGCTACTAACAATATTATATTCAAAATTAGTCATCAAACATTAACTGCAAACTAATATGAAATTGTTTGACAAGCTGGCGTGCTAATGCTTTCAGATTATGGTTATTGTTGGCAATAGAAGTACAACACCACCCGATGCAAATTATATTAGTGCACGCTACATAGTGCACTCCCAAGTCCTGAACCACAATATTATAAGAATTCATAGCAGAAGAGACACGAGAGAACATTACAAATTGAAGCCTTTCCTGTAGTGTATGTCTCGTTTGCTTGCGTTAGTTTCAGCCCATTGAACCCAAGCCAAACCAAGCCAATTCTAAAATAAATCCGAACAATTAAAAATCACGTGCAGTTTATGGTGCGAAGATCTCAATTCAGAAGTATCATAAGCTTAATTTAGGGCTAGATGGTGATGGGATAGACCTATTTATTATTAATTTAAATCTTACAACAATATTTTTTTTACCATAATGGTGTAAAACAAGCTTATGGCCCGCCTGATGATAGTAAACGGTCGCCTGCAAAACCAGATGCATCATATGCATGTTGCCGACCTTAGTAATTCTTATGTCTCTCGTTCGTTACTGCTTACATAATCTTAAAATACTGTGCCCAACACCAATACCAGTTCTACTACATATAAACTAGATTACCAATAATCTAATACAAGTTATCTGTTTCGATAACCGGCAAAATCTACGCTTCGATTGGCAATGCCATTATTCAAAACAATGCAAATTGATTACGGTTTATTTAGGAAAATTGACCACTGCTGTTTCAATAAATAAAGTAATGTACGGATGCAAACAGCAAATGTCCATTGGAAACAGAATTTGTGTTTAGATTTTGGATAAGCTAATTTCAAGTAATGAACAGCAAACTGTTTCTGTTTCTGTTTGTTTGAAACATTTAGAATTCGCGTGTTATTTATAAACTTTTAGGGCTAGCCCTAAAAACACCCCCTCGAACAAATTATTTGACAAGGCTCCAGTACACTTAGTCAAACGCAGCAGAAGGCGTAGCTGGTGGAAGAAGTTTCACTAGACCATGCATACTAACTAGCTGACAGACGGCACGAACGCCAACTTGTTCAATGTACAGTGCGGCAGCGATACTCCATAAACCTACATGTACTTATTACGTATGCTATACGCGAGCGGACATAATATACATCTATACTAATACTAGCCGTTCCGTTCGCGACATCGTCCGCGCGTTTTAAAAAGAAAAAAATATATCTAATTGTACCGACTGCAGCGCCATCTGCCGGGATGATTTATAAATCTAAACCATCCAGGGCGCTATACAAACGCATACAAAAAAAAACATTCAAATCGGTCTAGCCGTTTAGGAGGAGTTCAGTGACATACACACGTACAGTAGAATTATATATATAAAGATTATAAAGAGGAAAGATTTGATTGTTTGTTTGTTTGTATTGAATAGGCTCCGAAACTACTGGACTGATTTGAAAAAATATTTTACCGTTTGAAAGCTACACTATCCCCGGGTGTTAAAGTGTGTGTAAAGGCTACTTTGTTTCCCGGGAAAATTGGTTTGTGGTTTGTTTGTTTGTTTTTTATGTAAATCTTTAACGCAGGCGAAGCTGCGCGCGGACAGCTTGTTTGATATTTAAAGAAAAACAAATCCACATGACACTTTATGTTATTTTGCTATAACGTTCGTGTTACCTAAATATTATAAAGTATAATTAAAATATGGCATAAAAATGTTATGCTCTAAACAAACACTTTCGTAGCGACGAGTATGGTTTAAATAGTGACAAACCACGCACAAGTCGAGCGAAGCGTGCCGCAATAGCAACACGCGAAAGCCAGAACCTACTTGCACCTTTTATTGATGTATTCGTAATTTATTGCATAAATATAGATAGCGATTGTATGTATAGCTTAATAAAAAAGTAAAATAAAAATGGAGCTATAGTAAACTGTACAGCAAATTTCCTGAATGGCTAATGATCGTTATAGTTAAAAGCAATCGTGCTATAAACACGTAGCAATTTTATCAATCGCAATTATTAAAAGTAATTTTACAACAATTAAGTGTATAAATAATTAAACGTCTTGACTAAGTACAGTTATATCTACTGGAGTTATAGCAAACGCAATTAGTAAATATAGTTTCATGGGTTTCACTACATCACAAATTTGTTTGCAGCTTTAGAGTAAAACGGGAAACGGTTCGTTCACTTGAATTCAAAGACTCACAAAGTCAGAATATTAATATTAATTAATACGAGTATTAATAGATTAGGTACCGATGAAGACACTGATAGGGTATCTACTACTTGTATACTACTTGCAATGTTGAATCTATTGTTGCACGAAAGTACGAAATACAATCCGAATCTATGAATCACAAGTTAACTGACTAGTCTTAGTCTAGCTATACAATACACCCCGTCTTGACCAAAAAGCTTGCATCAAGAACGATGTGTAATTCATTAAACGTGGTTATACATTCTACTCTTTTTACGGTAGCAAAGTTCTCCAGATCACCCAGCGTTTATCTCCATCTGTTACAAATGTGGCTAATCTAGACAAAGAGAGTTGGTAGCGCGCCGCATGTTGCTGGCAATATCAAACTATTCGGCAATATCAGCAAGTTCTACACAGTTTTTGCGCGCACGGCATGTCAATGAACTTTTTTATTGGGATGCCGCATCATGTCTGAAATTTTTGGCGAATCAGCCAAAGTAATTTTAAATTTTCGGCTTATCCAACAGTATAACATACCCAACGAAATCTTATAACGATAGGAGATATTATAAGGATAAGGATAGGTCTAGCAGTTATGTTTAAAAGGCATTATAGAAAATATTTAATCAAGTTTTGCGTTTACAGCTACCAGGAATATCCGTATCTATGATGAAAGCATGTAATGTAGCAGCTAGGTAATAGATACGTGTCCAGACCAATCACGAGTACATACCAGTTTCACACACGGTTATCAAGCCTTTACTCTTTAAGCCTAGGCCAAACTGTGCAAGTAATGTAGGTAGTAGATTAACTAGCAAACGTAAACTTGCGTTTTAGCTAACTATTTTGTTTAAGGAACGTAGTTATTGAGAAATAACTTCCTTTCTGTTGTTGAATAAATATAATCAGGTATTGCGAATTAAATTTACAGTTGAACACTACGTTTTAAAGAAAAGCAAATCAAAGGAAGTCTGGGACCTAAAGTGAGACTAAAACACTGGCATAGACTGAACCATACCGTTGTGTTGTGTTAGGACGGCAAAAAGGCAGTTACTTTAAGAAGCTAAATGGAAGGTGCTCGTTACAGGTGAGACGTGCGCGCTTCCGGACACTTGTCAATTAGACGCGTTGGACATCCCGCTGTGACATCGCACCACATAAATCGTTCCAAGACGACAAAGTGTAACGACAATGTAGTAACGCAGCCATCGAGTGCTCTTTAGATAGTGAAATGTAACGTATTGAGGTTTTTGTGTTCTTGAGAAATAATAATAATGTCGGACATTTCACACAGGATCATCTGGCCCAAATTAAGCAGAGCTTTTGTTATGGGTGACTGATATACTACTTATATACTTTTGAAGTGGGAGGATAAACCGCTTCGTAACGTAACGCGTTACGGCGTCAGTCTGTCTGGCTTCCCTTTCTCTCACGCATACGGCAGCTGTAGGCAGGCTCCTCCTCTCTCACAACGAAACAACTATCGACTGATTTCGACGATCATTCAACAACGTTATCGTTCCGATATATCGAAATCGTTTTGCCTAAAGGCACCCTAGTTTTAAGCCTAGTCCAATAGTCTTTTATAAAATTGAAACTCTGGTTTTTTAGTTTTACTATGGTATGACTGCTGTATCACGCTGTGATATCACTGTAGAGCACTTCTGCTTTACACTAGACAAGCTGAACAGTTATTGCAGTAGAAGAGTTATTGGAGTTGCGGACATTGTTGATGTTCGAACATCTCACCGACAAGTATGATGGCAATATCTATTTCTAGGTTTTCTGAGACCTTTATTTCGGTGGATCTACTAACAAGAATATCTATGAGCTCATTCAGTTGATAAAGTTCTATCGATAAAGAAGATTTATTCGAAAGCTCGGAAAAAGCTCTGGTCTCCGGTACAAAACGAAAACGTCACATCAGACAATAAGCAGGTAGCGCGGAGTTTTGGCGCGTTGCCACCATTCCACATACCGAGCTATTTAAGGTTCGATAAATGCAAATTGCACTACATCTAGCACCGGAGGCATTTAGGTCGTGAGGGCCGTGACATCATGCTGGTGAAAGCCACAAGACGCGAACAAAACGTCTCTTGCGCAAGAGGGAACAATGGCTTAATAGAGCCATTCGACGGTTCATTGCTTATTCATCCACGCCTCAGACGCCTTCGCGATACATGTCCTCGTGAGTCCATAACTGGTCCAGGACAGGTCTACATTGCACAGTCCCACAGCGCACACTGAATCACTGTTATTGAATGACTTGAACTGGGACTTAAACGGTGGTTTTATTAATCTTGTTTTGCAAACCTTTCACTGAGCTTTTCTTACTTTCACTGAGCTTTAGAAATGTACATATTTGCTCGTACTGTGATAAATGGGTGATATTTTTAATAAAAAAAAATTATTATAGACTAAACAAAATACCCGAAGGATCAAATAATACTCGCGTCTATCTATCATGTTATTCAAGGGTCTGTCACTAAGTTTAGTCGAGCAATATTTCACTGTCGGTGAATACAGCAGAGATTCGGTATAACGGAGTATTCCCCTGTGGTAGCTTTGCGCCGGACAGAGCAACAAGGGCTGTACTAGCTGAGTCACATTAATAAAGTTTCAATGCAAAATAAACTTTATCGACCTGATTTTAGGTTCACTACTAGTTAGGACGCCGTAATTCAAAACTGAAGTTCTTTATTTACGAGTATCTGCTTTAGTTGCTCAGATATCTTATCAAATAGAATTGAGCTGTCTCGTGGTGAATTTACGTTAGACTATCGTTCGCATGCTTGCCACGGAATAATAGATAGTCGATTTTAGGGCGTCGTCGTTCGAGTGAGAGTTCTGCGCTGTTCCTTCATCTATGGCAGACAGCGCGAATTTCTCCAGAGAGCAAGCACTATTAGGAACTAGGCTGAAGATTACAATCGCCGCTGCGAGCCGTAAGCGTCCCGGCACGAACAGACGCTATCCTAAAGGCAACTTGTCGAGATATTTTATTCATAGAGGCGTTTGATAAATGAGGGAGCCGAGGTTGTATCACATTCATTATTGCTATTGCCTCGCGCAACGCATAGCGTTATCAAAACTTGTTGCCGCTAAGAGACCGCCTAGTGAACACCGTACGGTCATTTGGCCCCGGACACCACCTAGGGGACTTGTTTCTAATGCCATTTGTCGTTGGTAAACAGCAAAACAGCTCATAATTCAACTTGAACACGGTTTTGTTACTTTCGCTTCATGATACATGAATAAATGTCTACTGGGAGTAAGAAGCTGATAACGATAAGTTATGAGCGTATTTTTATTGTAAAACTATTTTTAAATATAAGTTACATGTATATATGTATAAGAGTATATGAAATAACTTTCAAGTTACAACACGTTTACTAAGTTTATAAAGCAGTAGTTGTAAATGTAACTAAACGCAATCGGTGTACCCTAGAGTCTAGGTTATAGAACCATTAAAATAACTAAAGTTACAAAGCAGTAGTTGTAAATGTAACTAAACGCAATCGGTGTACCCTAGGTCTAGGTTATAGAACCATTAAAATAACACAGTGTGCTTTTGTAGACTGCAATTTACATAGCAAGGCTAACACAACTTAATCCTTGCAGAGGGAGAGTACCGTATTCTAACAAAATACGATATCTCGGTAAATATAATAATTCCGTGACAAGTCACGATATACAAGCGTTTGCAGGGTTCCATAGAACGGTTAACAATCGTTCAATTTGTATGGCCCCGCGGCCGAGGCTACAAACTACAATGGCCGTGCACGCGACGGACTCAGGCTCGACATTCTCATGAGTAGAATAACGCACAACAATCAAGATGTCATTTTTCAACTACCCACGCCCGTTTACGCCCGTATACATCGAGAAATATTACCGACAACGCACGCACAAACCAACTGACTTACATAAGTGGCGTCTTGACGGTGTCGCGATACGTATCTAGACAACGCACTACAATTTCACTTCATCCCTTTTTAATACTAAAGCTTAATCGAGAAACGTATAAAACCTGAACGAATGCCTTTGCATTATGAATTTGACGCGAATGACGCAAAGTCGTGTCTGCTCCATGCATAGATCGGAGATAGACAGGTGCACGTATTTCATGCGGATTTATTTTATTTCTTGCCCATAATTAACCATCATCGAGCTAAACAAGTACGTCTAAGATGTCCACGGAACATGTGTGTAAAGTAGCTAAGTGTAGGGCTCGCGTTTCTGCAACGGTCATTATGACGATTCACAGAAGTCAGTCGGCAATTTATCGGCTGTGGGAGATGGAAACCTGGCGAGAAATTATAGTAATTATTGACACGAACCGCCGCTCGGGGCTAAAATCCACCATCCGCTGCTAAAGATCAAAACCGACCACTAACTCGAAAATTCCACATTCATAACGGAGCGAGCCCTTGGGCGGGAACAGAGGCCGCACCGAACCGCACTCGCGAAGCGCAATTGATGTTCACTGCGAAATTATAATGTGGACAAAACGGCCAACTCTACATATAACGGGAGCATTATCCGCTCTCTTATTACATACGTTAACAATCACCCGAAACCTTCCCGAGTAAATCAAATTCGCCATGTTTACTTCACATTTCCGAAGGTTCGAACCCTCGGACTCTATACAAACTAATGTCTTCATCGGATCTGCATATTCAATCAAGCAAAACTAACGTCCCTATTTGTGAGCCTAAATACGCAACATGGCCATAAGTGGGAACAAATAAGGGACGAGACCAAAGCCATCCTTTTAAGGACGTGTATTTCTGCGGTAGCATCTTTTGTGTGTGATACAATGGAGCATCGATCGCGGCGGATTGCGCGGAAACAGTCGGTAAAACGCTAACGAGTACCGTCTCAAAGCTAATTGAAGTTATTGCCTTGCCGATACTAGTTCCAGTGATTCCATACACTCTAGGAGACGCTAGATATAACGGTTTTAGCCCATACTGAGTAATAAATTCATAAATTTATCAACCAAAACGAATATTTATTGAATAGTGGAAGGTGGAATAATATTGAGTACCTATTCTCTCCTTATCACGGACGAAAGTTGAAGTTGAAATTTAAATAAACATTTATATATAGATAGCTAGATTATGGATAGTGGTCTTCTTTTTGGGCTCCCGGGCCCTATAACCAATTCAGCGTTTCAATGACCCTCTGTTGTAAGTTGATGAGGAATCGGATATCCTGCTGACTTTAGACGATGTAGCAGCATCAGGTCAAGATTATCATGTTCTTGCAATATCATTGCAATCAAGATACCAAACTTGGAATCGATTAGACCTGTGGAAGTTGCTCAGATCCTTTTATCAACTAGTAAAGAGCTGATGATCTTCAAATGCCGAAACAGATTGCTTTAACAACTGTATCTAAGCTCAATCAAGTTACCTTTCTAACAAAAAAAACTATCCGTTTGGGAGCTACGACACACACACACACACACACACACACAAGCACACACATATTCACAGATTCACTTGTACACAAATAAATAAACATACCAAATAATATACCATCTAGGCCCAACCTAAGCATAGCTTGTACTATAGGAAAAGATAACCAATATAATACTCGTAAACACACACATAATACAGACATCGAACAAACACCTACGTTCATCACACAAATGTTTGTCCTGGGAGGGTTCGAACCCACAACCTACGGCCCAGAAGGATGAGTTACTACCAACAAAGTTGGACTCTCGTTAAATTTATAACACCTCTCTATTTGCTACGGGGGGTATTAAAGTACCTACTAGTAAATAAGTTAAGTTTATTTAAATATTGATTTTGATTATACTTATATCTAATTATTCGTCTAATAAACGTACGTTCATCACACAAGTGTTTGTCCTAGCTGGGAATCGAGCCCTCAACCTACAGCGCAGAAAGCAGAGCTACTACAAACTGAGCTGAAGTGTAAGCAAGGTAAGAAAAGTTATATTTGGAGTACCCATAATGTCAGGTACAATAAATAGACGGAGGCATAGAAAATCCTTAGTACATCTATGTCTGCAATGATTACTGATCAATAAGGAAAACTAATAGGGTGTTTCGTTATCGAAGCTCGTTCGCCACTTCATCGATCAACTAGTCACCGATTGGCCCATGATTGATGACACTCGTTTTATATCAAGAAAACTGTACTACAGCTCCAAGGTACAATTTGTTAATTACAAAACTAGTTTGCATTTTAATATTTGAACAGACAGCTTCTAGACATAATTTTTATAAGATTATAGAGATTATCTATTATTTTATTGTGATTGCATTTTTACGACATTTTTATGGTTTTATTATAAAATTTCATTTACTTTTTATTGCTCTGCGTAAATATTTGGAACCTGTATTTATCCTTGAACGTTGTAAAGTTCGTAAATTTTGATAAAAAAAAAACCTTTGTGACAATAGAGTCGTGTCTCGATCTATTTAGGTTAATAAAAATTGTCCAAGCTCATGTGACAACGAATCCCATGTGAAATTGTCATTAATAATACCCACAAAGGACTTGGTATGTGCGAATATGAATATATGAACACAATTTTATTTATTTATTTCATAACTTGTGTAATTTGATTGCATCAGTATAAATAAATAAATATAAATGGACGTTTCACACCATTGTGCCTGCAACCTACAGTAAAACCGTGCTTCCGAGGGCACGCAGCTGTCAGTCCTTTGATTGTGTGAGTCATGCAATCTTATTCTTAAAGTAAAAATAATAGGGGTTTAAATATGTAATTGCTGATCTAAAAAAATTATAATAAATAATGCCGAATATTTAACTCATCATCATCTAGCCCCAAAGTAAGCAGAGCTTGTGTTTTTGGGAACCACATGACTGGTATACATAAATACTACTTTCTTTATATTTTTGTAAATATAATACATAGAATCATGCAGACCCGAGACAAATATTTGAGAACA
Source organism: Lampropteryx suffumata (assembly GCA_948098915.1). NCBI lineage: Eukaryota > Metazoa > Arthropoda > Insecta > Lepidoptera > Geometridae > Lampropteryx > Lampropteryx suffumata. The sequence goes on along the minus strand of OX402557.1, from coordinate 11,564,134 downwards.
TACAAATATGTGGCTGGAATCGAACTCGCAACCTTCTAAGCCGGGCCGGACAGCCGGACTTTGAACCACTGCATCAAAGAGGTAATGTACTTACACTTTGAATTAAAATTCAGCCTGCATAGTGTGGAGTTTCAAAGTGAAACTTTCACACGATAATTATCATATTCTACAAAATATGACATTTTATGTTTTAGGCGTTCAATTGTTTTTACATTCAGATTTAAAGGTAAAGAAAGATACATCAAAATTGAGAATAATTTTTGAATACGACTTCCGACGTAGAACTACTGCAGTAGATTCTGCTCGCAACATCAACGCTGTGTTTGGAGAGGACACGGCTAATTAACGCATTGTGCGTTTTTTGTTTAATAGCTTTCGTAGTGGAATCTTCTGACTTAAAGAATGAAGGTCTGCTAAGGTAAATAACGATGAATTGAAAGTAATTGTGGAAGCCGATCTATACCAAACTACCAATGAATTAGAAGCATGAAGTTAGCTAACCCACAATATTGACCAATTTGCATCAAATCGGTAAAACGATGATGGCGAAACTCGCAGAAAAACAGCCCCGACTCGTCAACCGATATTCACCATTGTTAATCTACGATAACGCATAACCTCATACTTCTCGAGAAACCGCTTTAGCACTACAGCATATCAGTTGAAAACCATCCGTCATTCGTTCCGTACTAGCCAGATTTGGCCCTAACCAACAATATTTTTTATGATTATATATTTTTATCATGTAAAAAACTGTTGTCTCCAGGAAGCAGATAAGACTGCCTTCACACAGTTTGCGTCCAGGTCCCTAGAGCTTTATCGGAAAGGTTTAAATGATCTTCCTACGAGATGGAAGAAATGTTTAGATAATTAAAGTTTGATTTGATTAAATAAATATACTTAATCATAGAAAAGCAAATGTTTGAATTTTTGAGTACAAAACGGCCATTTCATACTTTAACCCCCAATATTATGGCAATCCATAACCGTATGTATGACCTTATACAGCCTTATTCCTTATACTATTAAATATCCAATGCGGACTGCATTGGATATTGCATATAATTGCATTGGACAAAGTTGACGTGGGCGGTGAGAGGTTTTCAGGATCAATACTTGATATACGGGTACAGGGTAAAGGGTTTTTTTTCTTAGTTTACGTTAGTCATCTGTCTATTGTTGTTAAATATATTTGTGACATAGTTTACTGACAATTCTTTAATTTTTAATTTTTATAGAACCAAAATCAATATTTAGGAAGACGTAAACAAATCCCTCTCACACTTTGTGAAATTCTTATCCCCAGTTCAAGAAAAATCCGACACGAATCTCGTCTAGATTTAAAGCTTTTTTGTATGATCCCCGCGTTACAACAGATTCGTCCCAAGCTTATTAAGCTAAAAAATTGAATATTTTATAATATTTTATGCTACGCTATTTATTGCCCTCCAAGTTTATTTTTATTAATAAGTGTTAATATTATGACAATTTGAAAAAATATATGTATTTGTGCACATACAGATTTTGATAATACACTGACAAAATACTGTCCTAAGCAGCACTTCCCCACAACATAATGCCGTAAGACGTAATGCTATGAAAGTAGCTGAAGTAAACGAGTCTAGCGGTATCTACATCGGTAAGGTGACAGATCATTTTGGTGCGCATCTATAATAAACTTCTTGAAAATGCATCTGACAACTTATTAAAGCTTATAGGGTAGTCTCGTGAAAAAAGTCTATTATAATATAAATTACTATACTGTTGATAAGAATGCTTGGCCTCATATTGCTCTGCCCACTGACAGTTAATTGACAGATTTTCAATTTTTAACTTAAGTTTTTCGTAGATAAACTAGTTATAAGAAGTGATATGATAGAAAAAAAGCGCTAGAACAATTCTTCTCGGACTTGGATAAGTTCTGAGAAGAATTTAAGTTTCAAAAGACATAACGGAAGCCTTCGGGCAGTATATTAACACCGTCAACTAACCCACTGACTATTCGAAGTAGTAGTAATACAGTAAAACATACCTGTTAGATGGTTCCCAGTGAACTCGAAGTCGTCGTCTTGATCCCAGTGTTTGAGCGAGAGGTTTCCGAGAGGCGTCGCGTTTGCAAACTCCAAGTTAGCAAAATGCCAGTCCAGTATCTGTCGATCCCGTACTGATAGATACACGGAGCTGCGAGAAAATATGGTGTATGTTTAAATTATTGATATAATAATAATAATAATTCCGGACATTTCACACAACATCATCTGGCCCCAAAGTAAGCAGAGCTTGTGTTATCGGTACCACATGACTAATACACTACTTGTATACTTATTTTTTTGTAAATACATACATATTATATAGTAGAAACACCCAGACCCGAGACAAATACTTGCAGATCATACAAACATTTGTCCCGCGGCGGGAATCGAACCCGCAACCTTTTGCGTCTCAGCCGAGCCTAGGCCCACTGCATCGCAGAGGTCGTCATATAAGAATCTTATGAGATAATATTTAAAGGCCAGACAGTCGGAAGAATATAAACTAGAGTTTCTTTTCTCCATCGAGAATAAAGAAGCATACGGCCCACCTGATGGTAAATGGTTACCGTAACGTTTGGCGCTTGTAATACAAGTGGTAACCAATATGTTTTGCCGACCCTAAGACATAGTTATTTTATTAATCCGCCTAAAAATTTCAATTTCTTTAGTGCCACCTAAACACACACAGTATTGCTTTTACAACACATAATTGCTTGTAATCAGAATATTACCTAAAGACTATTAAGATTCATATTATCATCATCATCTCGCAACCCCAGAGGATCGTCGCAGTCTGACTGATATGTCGTTCTTGCATGGCTTATGCAATGGATACATAGACTGCTCAGAATTTAGTTTAAAGACTTTTTCTCATGAAAACAAAAATTACAGTTTACTTATGATGAGGATTAAATTAGTTAATTAACTGGTACATAAGTAGGTATTTTGTTAAGCTAGTGGCGAAGTGTGCAGGACTGAAAAACTATAACTTAATAACTAGTTAAGTAGGAAGGTTTTTGTTTGCAAAAACATAATTTCAAAAGATAGGAATATACCGACACACTCAAACTATAAGAGAATTAATAGGGTAGTCGAATATTTTTTTAAGCAAAAGTTTTCTGTCCAAATTAATATTCAAAACCTTATCATTTTGTTGTCCTAGAATTAGAACAAGACACACTAATTGATTGCAGTTTCGCGTTCTGGTACCAATTATGCTGAAAATTCACTTGTAAGTAGAAAGCATAGAACCTATGAGAAAAGCTTCAGCTCTTTCGATGTATTTGACAGTAGTAAGAATGGTTTTTAGGCGTGAGGTACTCGTAGTGTGTTGAAGGAAGTTAACTAGTGTTATGTATAATACTAGTAGGCATCTTCATATAAATTTATATAATATGAAAATAAATATTTAGTATTTGCGTTTATATACCTACATATAAAATAATAACGTATCTTACATTGTGTACTTTTTCTCTTTTTTACACACACCTACCCATACACACATAAACAAACACACACTCACACATACACCTACACACACACATACACACACCCACACACAGACCACACACTCACTGATTTGCAACAACAAATACATCAAATCAAATCGAATCCAATAAACATCTGGGACATTATAATAATAATAATAATGATAATGCCGAACATTTCACACAACATCATCTAGCTCCAATGTAAGCAGAGCTTGTGTTATGGTACTACTTGATTGATATATTACTTAAATTCTTTTTTTTTTAAATACATGCATATTATGCATAGAAACACCCAGACCCGAGACAAATACTTACAGATCATACAAAAATTTGCCCCGCGGCGGGAATCGAACCCGCAACTTCCTGCGTCTTGGCCGTACCTTGGCCCACTGCATCAGAGGTCGTTTAAGGCGATCTAAGACGAACTCTTGCTGAAGAGTTCTACCACGGGAATTATTTGAAATGAAAATATAAAATAATTAAATATGCTCAAAACTGTAAACGCTTGGACATTTCCTCAGAGTCAATACTAAAATTAAATAATCAGAGACACGTCCAAACATTACATCTGGCATATGGTCTCATGCTTTGCACAGTAGTTAGCATCCCGTACGTGACAGTCCATCAAGCACGCCCATCTCCATTTATTCATCCGTTATATTGCAAATTTTATCGCGAGTTCTTTCGGACGTTTATTATTTTCTTTGTTTATTATATAAGCTTACGGTTCTTACATTGCATAAAAATATATATTGTAGAGTTTGTTCGGAAAATACTATCATTAATATTTCAATGATAGGTATGTATCTCTGCTGTCAATCACATCAGAGAAAAGAGGTGATATTAAAAATCAACCAGTAATCAAGCTACTTGTAAAGATTGTATGACGTCATTTTCTTGGAATTCTGACCCAGCTCTATTGATTGTTAGAATCATATAAATAGCTAGCATGACGTTAAAGTATGGTTGGCTTGGTCATTCAAGTGTTATTGAATAAAGACGACAACATAATATAAATAACTCATTAGCTAATGTGCTATTATAGGATAGACCTTAGTAATATCGTATTCACAAGTCTCACTGCTGCGCTGCGCTTTGGTGAATACTCGCTCTAATACAAACACAATTAATAATTTAAATATTGCTGGAAAATGCACACAACACCATCTAGTCCCAAACTAAGCATATCTTGTATTATGGTGACTAGATGACTGAATGACTGAATATTTATATATTTTTAAATACATACTTAAGATACTTTATAACACCCAGACACAGAACAAACGCCTTTGTTCTTCACAAAAATGTTTATCCTGGGAGGGTATCGAACCTACAGTGCAGGAGGTAGAGCTACTACCAACTGAGCTGAGAGGCCAATCGAATATATTTATAAATAAATTATACAAATATATTTATTTGGAGCAAAAATAACAAGGTTACATTACGATTAGCCCATAATGTCCCACTGCTGAGCAAAGGCCTCCCCTAGATCTCACCAGTCATCTTGGTTTCAAAACACGAGAGAATCGAAAGATGATGACGTATCATGATATTAATCCTTATCCAACTAAATACTTTCAGAATCAAGATTGATTATGCACAAAAAATGTATGTAAATTATTCAAATCGGGACCTTTAGTTTTGAAGTTACGACGGGTATTGACGAGACAGCTCAAGATGGAAAAAAATTACAATCTTATCTTTAAAACCTCAAACATAACTTCTCTTTGCTACAAGTCAGTTGGTACACCTATACCCAAAACACAACATCGACCCATCATATGTAAAGTTTATGCTGCAGTGACTCTGATGCACGTACCCTTCAGACTCAGATTTAATCTTGTTAAAGCTAACTGGGAACAGTTTACGAAGCTCATAGATACGAAACTAAGTGAAACTGAGATGATGCCGTTTCCTGAAACCTATGAAAAGTTTAACGATATCATTAAAAATGCTTCTAGACACAGCATCCCTTGAGGCTGTCGTAGCTTACACATTACAGGCCTGAATAAAAAAACCACCGAGCGCCTAACAAATTATGAGCAACTGTATACTAATGACCCTTTCTCCGAGGAGACGCTAGAGGCTGGCAATGAGCTCATGCTCATGGTCAGTCAAAGCCGAAAAGAAAAGTCGATGCATACAGTCTCAAATATTGACATAAAGCGAAACAGTAAAAAAGCAATTCAATTCATAAATTCATAGGATATCCACCTTCTCCCAACAGTTTGGACAGACTCTCAGACTTACCCATCATATCGAGAATGGTTTCGAGACAAGTAGCATAACAGGCCTAGTTGACCTAACTGCTGCTTATGATACTGTTAACATTCGAAGACTTTTCTGAAAAGTCTAAGAATTGACTAATGATTTAGGGCGTTAAAAACGGACTACCTCAAGGCAGTGTCCATGCACCAACTCTATTCAATTTACCTAACTTAACCTAACAGCACAAATACAACACGTTCCTTATACGCGGACGATTTAGCTTTGACAACCCAGACCCAGAAACCTTCAAAGAAACGGAAGAGAACCTGACTGCAGCCCTTGAAGAACTAGGAATCTACTATGATGCCAATGGTCTTAGACCTAATCCTTGATGGATTAGGTCTGAAACTCAATACTGTGCCTTCCACTTACGCAACTATCAGGCTGACCGTGCTCTCAGCATCACATGGCCCTTGCCATGTGATCACATGTGATGTGAGTCACCATCCAACATGAGCGCTCTCCGAAATATCTTGGGGTAACACTCGACAAATGTTACAAACCCCACTGCCACTTCAAAGGCGAAGATGAAAGTGGGTTCTCGAAACAATTTACTACGGCGTCTAACATCTACGGGGTGGGGAGCAGCACCAGACGTATTACGTACAACTGGAATGGTGCCGTGTATAGAGAAGATACATTACATTTGGTGAATTTGCGTGCCAATGCTTATGGCACAGATGCAGACCGCATATGCTAAGCTTGTTGATGTAGCGCTCAACGAAACGTGCCGGATAATAACTGAGTGTCTCAAGGCAACTCCTCTCAACATGCTATATCCTTTAGCAGGCATCGCACCACCGTGTGTGCGAAAGGACGTAGCAAGTTCCACGGAGAAATCCAAGCAAGAGAGTGACAGCTGGCATCTCTTATATGGCCACGATAATCTTATAATCTTATAATCTTTTTAATCGAGATCGACTCTAAGTGTAGCAGTAAGTAGCTGTAAGGCACGACCGACCAACGTGCTAGCATTTTATAGCTAGCATTTTTTTTTTAGCACAACGCGTTTTCCCGTAAAAAAAATACTAGAATTAATAGAATTTAATAATATTAATAGAATTTGAATTAATAGAGCGCTCTATTGAGCGCTCTATGCTCGGAATATTCTCTTTTGGATCACATACAAAATATCGAAATTAGACGTCGAACCAAAGTCGTGGACGTGGGTATGCAGATCGCCAGGTTGAAGTGGAAATGGGCGGGTCACTTGGCAAGAATGGATAACAGGAGATGGACAAAGGCGGTAACGGAGTAGTGTCCAAGGGATGCTTTACGGCCAAGAGGCAGACCACCCGCCCGATGCTCGAACGATATAGTCAGCGTTGTCGGAAACCACTGGATGAGACTTGCTCGAAACCGGAAAGAGGAAGCCCATACCCATCAGTGGGTGCAATCGGGCTGAATGATGATGATGATGATGAATACATACATCTGCAAGTATTTGTCTCGACTAAGGGATTTTGGGATTTTCTTTAGCTCTTATCTAGACCTCTAATTACCTGGGAGGGTTAGACTCCAGATGAGTAAGTTTATCCTCAATAGTCGCGTTCTGCGTCACCATCTGATCGTAGTCGTTGCACAGAATCCTCATCTCTCGAGCGAGGCGTCGCAAGTTGAACTCTATAAGAACGCTCGCATCTCCACTCGCACCTTTATCTCTCTCTACAAGCAAAGCGTCTTTTTCCACCTTCATTGATTTCAGCAGTTCTTGGACCTCGCACATTCTGTTAAACATACACAATTGATTTAATTATAATAAAAAAGCTTAACCCAAATTAACTATTATATATATATATATTATAAAATATATATATATATAAATATTTTAGAAGAATATAAAAACAAGTAGTTATTTTTAGTCTTTTATTTAATAAACCCACATTATCCCTTACTGCTGCTGCGCTGCTAGTGGAAAGACAAGCTATTTTCATCAGTTATTATAAGAAATACCTAGCAGGTTTCCAATAATTGTTTCTACATATCATAAACATTATCATCATAATCATCAAAGTTGTAAGTAAGCAGTTATTGTGAAATATACCTACCTAATTATTACCTCTTAGGTTATAAAAAAACACCGAATATACAAAACATATGTTTATTGCAATACACAAACAATCAAGTAGGTATGTAAAGGTAAAAACAGTGGAATAAGTTGTATATATTTAAAAATATAGCCAGCTGGTCAGCTATGTAGTATTATTATTATTGTATAAAGACTGCCACCAATGCCATCGGCGCCGCATGAACTACCAGCTGCACTCTGGGCTCTGGGCTTTTCAATTATCACACGAGCTCTGCTGTGTAACTTGTTGAATGACTCTGCTGCAGTGCCAGGTGTTGGATGATTGTAAGGTGTCATTAGCCATGGCCTTTGTGGGTATCCAGAGTCACCTGTTGATAATTATTTCAATGGTTTAACACCTACTCATTGGTATCACTGGTATTTAGTGAAAAGCTTTAGTAATACCACTATTATTACATTAACAACATAATAATGTCTTACCTAGAAGCCACACATGTTCACCATTTTGATGCAATGTTTGCATATCTGTGTTAATTTGGCTATTTTCCCACACAAAAGCATAATGGCTAGCTCCACCAAATTTTGGATTAATTGCTAGTACTCGGCATTTATCATCAGCAACCTAAAATAAACAACCACACTTATTTATTTAGTCAACAACTTTAAAATTTACTGTTATTACTTTGGATTTTGTTAAGTATTATGGTAGGACAATCAAATCTCATTATTTATTATTTAATTGAATTTAGTAAAAATTTAGATTACCATTTGAACATTTAATGGATAATAATGCTTTCTGCAATAGTAGAGATGTTCTTCATCTATATGGGGTCAAGCCCAATATAGATGAAGAACATCTCTACCATTATATGCTATTTTAAATCCTAAAATAGCAGCCATCTACACATCCTATCACTCCAGGAATTCCATGCCTACTGGTTGTAGATTCTAGGAAAAAGTCATAATTTGTTTTGAATCATTATGGTTAAAGTTGTAGCTACATTAAAATTCATATCTACATTACATACTTTTGCTTGTTTTTTTCTCTAGCCGCTGGTGTGTTAGGAAACTTTATAAATTTGTTTAAAATATTTGAGAGGTTGAGGGACATAGTCACTTGGTGAATATAGCGGCTAATTGCCTCTTGGGATAGAGAATTAGCCATTCCAACCACCTTCTCGTAGTCTCCATTTGCATAGAAAAGTAATGCACTTAATACCTATAAAATATAATAAATCAAATCAAAAAAAAATATTAAAAATACCTTATTTGTGACTTATTACAATTAAAACAATGACATTTCATACAATATATATAAAAATGTACTTCTCATTCTACAACATAACCAACGTGCTAATACGTTTTTAATCAATTACGTATATAGGTTCCTATTATCTTACCTTGGTCTCCAGTGAGATTCTTTGAGAACTTCTCAGAATTGTGTTCTGCCTCAGTGTATCACAAACGAACACAAACCCTTCTTTAGTGAGCCGATACCGCTGCACCGCTGTATATTTAGCCTTCGCCTCTGCACGAGCTCCCGACGCTCCTTATTACGACGGTCAGCTTCATTCTCATCTAACTCGTCAACTTGATCGTACCTTGGACGATTCTCAGCATGGTTTTCGTTATGCCCGCTCTACAACTACAAACCACACCATCCTCCTGGATTTCGTGGCGACACAAATGGATGCACGCCGGCAGGTTGATGCTGTTGTGTGTGCTGTTTTTTTGCAAATTATTTGAATGACCGTAGGCAGTACGTGCAACTTAAAAATTATAGATCTGATGAGTATTACACTAGGTCAGGGGTCAGTCAAGGCAGTACACTTGGACCAACTCTGTTTTTGGTTATGATCAATGACCTCCCTATAATCTTAAACACTGCCCGCTGTCTAATGTTTGCAGATCATTTAAAAGTTTACCATTCAGTGTGTAATGAATTTGATGGCCAATTACTCCAACAAAACATTAATTCTTTGGAAAGATGGAGTTGTTGTAATAGACTTGCATTTAACGTCTCAAAATGTAAATCAATCACTTTTACCAGATTGCAAGTGCCTACATTAACACCTTATACCTTGGCAGATACCACATTAGAGCGAGTTAGTGGTATTCGGGATTTAGGTCTCCATGAGGATACTCGTCTGGACTTCCGCGATCACATTATTTCTATGTGCAAAACCGCTAACCGTAACCTAGGTTTCATAATGAGGACTGCTTCTCAGTTCAGCGATGTAAGAGTGGCAATCATGCTTTACAATGCTTTCGTTCGAAGCAAGCTCGAATTTGGCTCTATAGTGTGGGATCCACGTGAGGACAAATATACGTTATTGATTGAAAGGCAAATTTGCGCAAATTTGCTAGATATGTATATAAAAGACAGTACGGATACTATCCTTACCTTTTCCCATCCTTATTCGTTTCTGGTATGGTCGGCATGGACACACTCGAACTAAGGCGTGAGTTACAATTAGCTTATCACTACTGCCTGATTCTCCGTGGCAAAGTCAATAATCCGACTATACTGAGCATGATGCCACTATATGCTCCCGACAACTACGTGCGTTGTGGCAGACGTCGTCATCCTCTGTTTGCATGCCACACACCGCGTACCCATCACGCGAACAACGCACCAACCCTAAGGGCGCTTATCTTACTTAATGTATATGTACACGAGGTTCAACATATAGATATTTTTAATGACTGTCTCTCCGCTATTTTCAACTCCTTGAGAATATATTTAAGCTTTAATTTAAGATAGATAGCAGTTTGGTTTTAACTGTAAGCTTATATCATAACTGTATTAAATAAATAAATAAATTAAATAAATAAATCAGCCTCCGTGGTTATCCTCCACGCAAGATAGCGTCTCGTTAACATAATTAAATCGAATAACTTTAACGAAAATAGAAGTTGTTTGTAAACTCTCACTTGCTCTCACTAAAATTTATTCAGTGAGTAACAAACGATGAAAGTTTTCGTAAACGTCAAGGTTCACTTCCACCGACTTGTCAAAATGGGAACTCATACTGCCAAAACGCAGTAATTCGTTCGAAAACTTTTTTCGTTTTCGAATCGAACGATTCGATATAATCCGTACCGCCGATTTTAGTTCTTTGTAGTTACCGCTAGAGGCGCTGCATGTAAATGTATGGAAGCAAACGATAAACTATATTGTTGGCGTAAACTATCAAAACCTGTACTAGGGGCAGGAACTCAGTATAGTAAGATATCAATGAATGTGTATTTGGGACTTAACATACTTACTCAACTTACTAAATAGACTATCTAGTAATAAGACTTACTTATTGACGTTGTTTTTAATTCTTTCTTGGAGTGTTATAACTGCTTTCAAATGCTGAATCTGAAAGAAAACATTATGTTAGTGTCTCATCATCATCATATCAGCCTTTATGAAGTCCACTGCTGGGCATAGGCCTCCCCAATAGATTTCCAGGAAGAACGATTTGGAGCCCTCTCCATCCACCGACTTCCTGCGATCTTTACAATGTCGTCAGTCCATCGGGTGGGGGGTCGTCCTACGCTTCGTTTTCCTGTCCTTGGTCGCCATTCGAGAACTTTTACTCCCACACGGTTATCAGTTCAGAGAGCTATATGGCCTGCCCATTGCCACGTCAACTTGCAAATTTTGAGCGCTACGTCGGCGACTTTGGGTTTTCCAAAAAAAAAAAAACTTAAAAAAAAAAACTTGGTTTTGGTTAGTGTCTACCAAAAGTAAAATCTTATTATGAAGTAGTTTAAATACCTACACGACTTCTAACTATCTTTAAATTATTTATTTATTTTTAATAATTAGAACGGTCTAGGACCACTTACTTAGATTTCATTGATTAGATTGCAGATGTCAAATATTTTAACCTATTTTATACAAAGAATTAGTTAAATAATTGAATAATTAACAAATCACAACTCACTCCGAAACGGCTGGACCGCTTTCGATGTTTTTTTTAGGAAATCTTCAGATAGGCCTAGCGGGTGATCCAGATAAGTTTGGTGGCGATCGGATCAACAGAACTTTTTTTTTATTTGCATCAATAAATTTTTGTATGGATAGATTGTATCTTAGGAACGGAAATAGGCTACTTTTTATGTATTTACTATGTGTGCGAAGCCACGGGCAGAAGCTAGTACAAAATAAAAGCAGTCAATGGAAACATTTATCTTGTCAAAACTGGTTCCAGTTGCTATAATGCTAAATTAATCGTGATATCAGTGCCTATGCAACTCGGTTTTTTTGGCGCGAGGGAGGAGAGGCTTATCTGAACGGACCAAGTTGTACACGCACTTGATAACGGTCCGTAGACTGTAGACTATCTACGTGTCGATGATTGCCTGATTTATAGAGAAATACTACATGGGCTGTAAGCTTTTGTTTTTTTAGTTAGCAGTCTCATTTCTAAACGCTAACACTTCCAAATCTCCTGTTGCGAATTGACATGGCATGGCTTGATGAAATATATGGCTACTTTTTATGTAGAAAATGCGTTCGAAGCCATAACTGGCTGGTGACTTGATCAGCCATGACTTGACTGGCATGTCAGCCCAGTTGGTAGTACCTCCCAGGACAAACATGTGTTTGATAAACACGATACTTTATGGACAGACACAGAACGAGCCTCGTTCTGTGTCTGTGCCATTAAGTATCTTATGTATGTTATTAAAATATATAAGTATTCTATCAGTCATCTGGTCATAATACAAGGTATGCTTAGTTTGGGGCTAGATGGTGTTACGTGCATTGTTCTCCAATATTATTTATTTATTATGGAAGATGCTAGTATCGATGGGGTACCTGTTTGTGTTTAACACTCTTTTGCTGTAGTTTGATGACCCATTCCAACGCTTGGCCGAGAGAGACAGGTGTGTCGTTGTAGTAGTTGAAGTCTACTTGGTGCGAGAGATAAGAAGTGGCGTCCAAAAGACGGTTGAACTCGCGCTCCACCTATAAAGTTAACACTTATAAAGATTCATTCAGTTGGCAATCATGTTATTACTTAATTGCTATGCTTAGAGGGGGGTAGATGGCGCTGTTTGAACTGTCCACCAACATCCATTTACTTACTTTTATTAGTACCACTAACTCCTTTATTTTTATTTATTTATTTAGGCACACAATACACGTTACAAACAAATGAAAAATACATATAACTAGAATACAGTTTTGATATGGTTTGGAACAAAACTTTTGAGGGCACATCAAAACAATACAATGTGAGCGAACAAAATGCATACACAAAATATGTACGTTAGAGGACTAAATTACACATAAACAAAAAGTAAGAGGTAACAAATTAAATTGATAACATTAAAATATTTAAACTATCTACCTTGTTTGACTTTGGGGTTCAAGGCGCTACTATTAGTGCTAAATTGATTGACTTTTATTGATGCTACAGAAAACAAACAGTTCAAAATTCTTCCTCGTGAAATGACAATCTGTGATCTGTTACGCAGTGGGCGAGGGCAAGCAAGGCAAGGGTTCGAATCCCGTCGCGAGACAAATATTTGTATGATCTGCAAGTATTTGTCTCGAGTCTAGGTGTTTTGTTTTCTATGTATAATATGAACGTATTTAAAAACAAAAATATACATATAAGTAGTATATTAGTCATATAGTACCCATAACATTGCTTTTTTGGGTCTAACTGATGCTGAGTGAAATGTTCGTCATTATTATTAATATTAAATGTATAACTCAACTATTATAGTTGGAACGAAGAAGAATTGTGTATTTAAAGAATTGCTACGAATATCAACAAGCTTTATAATGATTATTCTTGCTCGTAACATTGGGCGATTTTTTTGGGGTTTAGTATTGATGTATCTGAGTACTCTATTGGTGAATCTGTTGTAGCATTTCTAAACGAAATGTTACTAAAATAGTTGTCATCTTTTTTTTATAGCATTAAACTGAAAAGGTTATAATAACAAAAACATATTTGTGAAAGAGAAAACTTGGCCCAAGTTCAGTACAAACTGCGTTCGGTGTTGACAGTGAAGTAAATAATTACGTTTTAAAAACTAAAAAGAAACCGACTTCATTGAATGAAATTTGAGCCTATAATACATTTTTAGTGGAAAGTAGATGTATTTTGTATATTATAATATGGGTAGGCCAAATAAACGACACGCTCCACTGAGTCAGCGAGGTATGAAAGTACATGAAAACATCATCGATGTATACAATTTTTAGATTTTCGTTTATTTTTCAGCTTGACTGATTTTGATAAAATTTATATGGGACCACCTGTGAAGTATACCCTTTCAAACAAAAAAAAGAATTTTCCAAATCGGTTCAGCCGTTTTCGAGTAATCCGCGAACATACATAAAAAAAAAACAAAAAAGGATTCCGACGAATTGAGAACCTCTTCCTTTTTGATAAAGTCGGTTAATAAAAGAGTTGGGATCTGAATTATGGTAATATGTAACATTATTCAATTTATTTAACAGAAAATTTGTAACGTTTAGTGAAATTAAAATTTATAACTTGGCAAGTTTTAATACTTAGTCAATAATTACGTGTATTGTGATGTACAAATTTAAATTGCTACATTGCTATTAGTTTTATTTATGTTACACTATTTACTTACAAACTGGGTATTTAGTTGCGAAGTTGTAAATTTCATATCACAAAATGTAAAAAAAAAAAAAAAATAACAAAAAAAATACACCGCCGAAAAAACTGAAAAGCAAAAATAATACACCTTTTTTATTTAGCCTAAATAACTAAGAACTTAAACTAATGTTATAACTAATAAGCGGCGTTCACGAAGCTAATGTGAATTTTTTTTATTTTACAAATTTTTGTGGCTATAACCTACTAATTACTCCATGCTTAATTAATGATTACTTTTAATATTCAATATTTATATGCGTGGTCGTTACATAACAATCAGTAAGTCAATCATCCCCAGTTTTCCTACACTTAGGGTTGTTTTTTTTTTTCAAATTAATATGGGACCAACTTCGGGTATACCACATTCCAATAAAAAAATAATTATCAAAATCAGACTACCCCCTACCCCCTACCTACATTTTTGTAATTTTTTTGTTTTTGTTGGGATAACATAATTTGAAAGTTCATTTAAATAAATAAATAAATAAATAAATAATCCCGGACATTTCACACAGCATCATCTGGCCCCAAAGTAAGCAGAGCTTGTGTTATGGGTACCACATGACTGATATACTACTTATATACTTTTTTTTTTTTAGTAAATACATACATATTATACATACAAACACCCAGACCCGAAACAAATACTTGCAGATCATACAAACATTTGTCTCGCGGCGGGAATCGAACCCGCAACCTTCTGCATCTCGGTCGGAACTTAGCCCACTGCGCCACAGAGGTCGTCATTTAAAAGGTGTTTTTAGATTTTTTCCTTTGTTTTCTTATTTCTCAGTCATCTAGAAGTGATCTAGAATATTGATGAGTCAGTGAGTATTAATAATTGAATTTTTAAGTCAATTATAACTTAAGACCTATAATAGCTACATCTCCCATCTCCCATCTCCCACCTCCCATCTCCTATTTCCCATCATTTGAAATTTCAAATTCTAGGTGTTCAAGCGGTCAAAATTAAACTCAAAATTGCAAGTCGGTAAGTAGGCTGAAGGCTTTCTAATTTTTGAGTTATAGGGCTGTTTTAAAAAATTGTCATCAGAATGACTAGCTAGGACAATAAAAGCAAAGCAATTACCATGTTGTGCAATGGTTTTATAAATAAATAAGACTTCATACCATTTCATCCTTGTGCTTAGGCACCTGATTACCAGTGGCCTCATACAGTGGACATTTCTGTTTAATCTTATGCAGTTCCATGTTCATCTGAACTGATAGTGTTGTGACTGGGTTACCGCCAAGCCCGGTTACCACCATGGCTCCTGAAATAAATAAAACAATTTGGTAGCTACTTCATTTAGTAAAATTTACAGGTTGGATAGAAATGGCATGTCTTGTGGTTGTATTTTTGGGGAGGTCTTATGGGCGGAGTGAAACAAGCTGAATCGTGGATGAGAAAATCTGAAGATCAGGCTCAGTCACAGAGAGATCTACATTAAGCAGTCTGCAATAGGTTGATTAGGATGATGGACTCAGACTTGAGACACACTAGCTGAGCTGATATGAACTTAGACTCAGACATTCATTAATTTATTATACTCAAGCACACATAAACAGTGCAAACCAAAAATAATATAAAATACATTGCAGAACTTAATCTAATAAGTATACTATCACAAAAATCTTATCTTGTCACTAGTTATATCGAACCAGTTTGGTGAAAGGATTAAAGTGCACCTCAGAGGCTCCTTTCAAGTACTTGGCACATGTCTTTGAACTTTATAGGCTATACAACACGCTGGTTTTATCACAATGTTTTCCTTCATCAGTTTGGAGTACTGGTATAGCGGGCATAAGTATTTTGAACAGAAAAATCCATTGGTGCACAACTGGGTTTGAACCTACAATCTCAGAATCAGAAGGTGGCTACCTACCTACTACGGCTCAACAGCAACTGGGCTGATGATACTGGACCGACCGACGTCAATAGCTGAGCAGTTGTGACAGCCATGCATTACTTAATAAACTTAACTAGTTATTATATAACTAAGTAGCAAGCTGAACTGCAACTTACCCAAGTCAGCAACATAGGGACCTTTCCTATAAGTGCAGATTCTGCCACCAACTCTATCTCTGCCTTCCAGCACTACGACTTCGCAGCCGAAAGAGCGCAGTTGACGAGCAGCAGCCAAACCTGATACACCTGTAAAATAGTTTTTCTTTCAACTACATAGTAATGTTATCATTAATTACTACAAAACCGATCACAAAGGACGTATTTTTTGCTTAGAAACAAAACAATGCAGACATATTATATGAAATATCACTGCAAATGACCTCTATACCTACACGTTGGCGCGTGTTTTTAACCACGTGCTCAATTTTGATGACCGAGCAAGCGAAGGATTCTAAAATTGAAAAAGATTCAAATTTGAATCCTGAGTGTTAGCGAGGGAATCGAGTGCAACACGTAACTTTTCATCCCACCTCAGCAAGGAAATGACTAAATGCAAAAAAATAACATTTGCGCATTTTTAACAGTCAATTCTGTTAGCGTCAAATAAACTTCCTCGTCGCTAGACTCACTCATTTTAGGTTTTTCACTTGTTTTTAACCTAAGGTTTTAACAATATAACGTGAAAAGAAAATGGCGCGCGCAAATCAAATTAAATAAAAAATACACCAAGAAGGTCCCGAGTTCTATGTTTTTAACAAATTAAAAAAGGTTGTATGATAAATTCGGCACCATGGAGGTAGAAGTAAATAGGTTTAATGATTTTTTGAATTCACAAACTTAGTGCATACAATGTTCTAAATTCAATTTACATTATCCTCTAGCAGATAAAAACGGCTATCGAACTCAGATACTCAGGCTAAAAACTCAGATATCGAAGAGCAAAAATACTCTTCCCGAGATGGGGGGATGAACAGTAAATTACGCACCTTGCTAAAGAGAGTAATTAATGAACTCGTGTTAATTTAGTCCAACATAATACTTGTCCATTAATAACTCACTTTGCGCTCGGTGCAACAATCTACTATATCATACTTAAGTGTTATAAGGCATATCTAACTTAGTTCACAACAGATCAACAAAATTAGCAGTCTACTGCAAGATATGGGTAGATACAGTGGCCTTTTCATATGCTTCCATGTTACAGAGGGCATGTTAAATTGTTGGTTCTTCTTCAAAATTGATTAGGCAAAAGTGGAGGTGGTGGCCTATTCACTCCATAACCAGAGTTGGACGCTAACTCATATGAAAGTTGTAATAGTAGTGTTATTGTAACAAGTTTGGCTATGTATAATGAGGAAATAGGTCATCCCATAAAATACGAGAATAAGGATGTATTTCCATTGAATTGTAGTCAAGTATATCAAAGACTTATGACAGTAGTACTGTAAAAAAATGATTATCAAAAGGTCAAAATGACCAGTTATATTTTTGTGGACTATTCACACAGCACTTAGATAGCCACAAACTAAACTAAGCTAGTAATAAGGAAACCAGGTGACTGATATAATACATACATACTTGTAAATGTTTGTCCAGGGTAGGAATCAAACCAACAATCTACAGCGCAGAAGGTTGAGCTACTACCAACTACTGAGTTTGTGTAGAAAGGCTAACCATTTAACTAAAGTATTTAGAAAGAAAATGAATATATAAAAAAAAACATTACCTGTTATCTGACTATGATAAGAAAAATATACCTGCTCCAATAATAATGACTTTAGGTCTTGATTTTCCTTTAGGTGGTGCAGGTATGGGAGTCACTCTGTCATAGATCCCATAGTTGATAAAGCCATGTCTCTCCAGAAATGCATGAGTTCTGATAACCAGTGCGGGATCACCATTGTAGGGAGGCTATTGAAAAAAATATATAGTTACTAGCTTAACTGCTTTCTGTGGGCTTATTCCCAGAGGTCCACGACTTCATTGTTTTCAATAAAAATAGGTTGATACTTTGATTCCCAACGGGTCCACGACATTTTAAATTTAATAATATTTCCTTTCCCAACTGTCCGTGAAATTGTTAGGTACAGTAAGTAATAAAAGTAACTAAGAACTTACGGAAATTAAGAATCTAATTTCGATTAGATAAGGTAAATATTTGTTTCTTTATGAAATAAAAGACAATAGATAAATAAATCAGGACTTTCTTTATATATAAAAAAATATTAAAGAACAATATTTAATTTAATTTATTTAACTATTTCATTTAGCTTTTAAGTCATTAAAAGTTAAATTAAATAATATTAATCTAATATAAATATACTTAAACATTAACAATCACAGTTTCAGCATAATCACAAAAAATCACCTAAAGTATTAAACATCAAGGTAAATAATATTAATCTTAAACTAAATAGACTTAAATATTAAAAATCACTGTTTTAGAACAACAATCAACAGTCCAAAATAAAAAAACCATATACTTATAACGCAACAATGCGCCATGATAGCATTTACTAGTATGTTTATTATGATAAACTTACTGATTGTTGGTGGAAAACTCGCCTCGGTTGGCGGTGGCTGCAGGGAGTAGTGGCTGTAAATCTCATTAGCTTCCAGCGGCTGCTCTCAGCAAAAATCGGTCTCAGAGCCAGTCCCAAGCCTGGATAAAGAGTGAGGGTTCCCATCTTCCCATCCCTCCTATCCAAACCCTTTTCCCGAATAACCCTATCCCCCCTTCTGTTTTCCAAAATACCCATCCTTTCCAAGTCCGCTGCGGAGTAATGTGGCCCAGCTCCGTGGGCCTGTCGCCAAGTAAGACGGCAGGTGGGGGGTGGACCACCTACGTTTTTGATGCTGAGCGTAGAGGCCCGTGCGGGAGGATGAAACTGACCTGGTGGCTGAGCGGACAGATGTCTCTTCCGCAACACTCCACTTTGGTGTGAATTTCTTCCAAAACGGGGGGCCACTGGTCTAACCAACCGTGGCAAACCAGCATGACGGTCGGCCTTCTGTCACCGCCGGTGAGAAGGGGGGGTTGATGGGGTCTGCAGACGGCGGTGCACGCCTTGCGATGACGGTGGTGGTCAACGTCATCTTTGAGGGTGCCGTTTAGGCTCGTAGGCAACGCAACCACCCCTTCTATATCTGACCGGTAACCCCGGTGTATAACAATACATCCCCGAGATGCGGACTCCGTGGTGGGTGGGAACCGGAAGGACGAAGATAAAAAAACGACGAACATGGAGAAACAAAGAAAAATTGACCACTTTAAACCCCCCTCTACAGGGGAGGCGGTTAAGGACCTGGTGGCGGCCTTCGCGGTCCCCCCGTCCGACGCTGCTGCCTGGAAAGTGATAGAACCAAAAGGCAAAAACAAAAGCGCCAGGAACGAAAATATACAGCCAACGGCAGGACCTTCTAGTACCAACTTTCAACCCCTCGTGGTGGTTAACGTCCCGGAGGGCGAGAACGACAGAAGGCCAAATAACAAAAATAACAAAAACAAAAAAGGGCAAGGACAGGTAGGGGAACAACGGGCTGCGGCGAAACCAGAAGCCCCCGTTGGGAAAGGACCCGGTCCAAGCCATTATTTCAAACAGAGAGCAAAAAGCGCTAAGGTATCCAACCCTGTACCGCATGCCCCGCCGGCGACAACTATTGGCTTGCCCGTAGTAACTGCCGTGACCGTTGGTTGCAGAGGTACGGGGATGAGAACCAAGCACGGCAACCGGCACAACCGCAAAAAGCGTGCGGCCTTGGCGATCGCAAGATCGGCACAGGCCCCGGCCCAAGGGGAACCGAGCAAAAGGTCGCGACCGGACGAGACAATGTCACCGAGAGCTGAACATAAGAAACAAAAACCGGACAACACACGTCGCGCCCCTCCCAGCTACGCGGAGCGTAGCGGCCCAAACCACCGCTACCTGCAGGTAGCGGTGGTTAGGGCCGACAACAACCAAGCAACGGACGAACAGGCCACCCCAGTGAAGAGGTTCCTGGAGAGGCGCATCCTGGAAGATGTGAAAAACCCCGCTCTAAACTTCTCACCGCGTTTCATGGGCAGGCCAATCATCACAGAGGGAGCCCTGAAGCTGTAGTGTGAGGATGAGCCCTCGCTGGGGTGGCTTGTTAACACCGTCACAAACATCGAAACATCAGATTGCCCCATACTAAAGGTGGTAAAACAAAGTGAGCTCACCAAAAAATTATAGCCTTACCATATTTATTATTAAATTATAATTTATATTATATTAAATTATAACCATAGCCCTGATCCAGGAGCCGTGGATCAGGGCGGGGCGCATTTGTGGTTTAACAAACATGGACGGTAAGTTACTATACGACAGCACTTGCCCTAACCCACGTGCTTGTATTTATGTACCACGAAACTTAACATCAGTGCCCCTCCCGAGTTCTGTTTTAGGGACCTGGCAACGGCCAGTATCCGTGGCATTGTCGACGGAGAGACTGCCGTCATTACGCTTGCGTCAGCTTACATGCCCGCTGACGAAGCAATTCCAGCAAACGATGTCACGGATCTGGTAAGACACTGTGAACTAAATGACATGAAACTTATAATCTCAGCTGACACAAACGCACATCACCCCATATGGGGCATGCAAACGTCAAACAGAAGGGGAGATGACCTGTTAAATTACATTTTCTCCACCACCCTCTCCCTAGCAAACAAAGGTACAGAACCAACCTACGTAACTAGACGACATCGCACCATCATAGATCTGACCATGGTATCAGGCAACTCAGACCTCGTGCAGAACTGGAGGGTATCAGAGGAATCCTCATGCTCCGACCATAGATGGATCAGTTACGAGTTAAAACTAAACACCACAACACCAGCACCACACCGGAACCCTCGCAAAACAAATAAGGAGGTGTACATAAACTCGCTGAAGCAAAACCTCGGCGATTCGACACCGGTTCAAACAATTACAAACACAACAGACATAGAAAATGCAATCAAACACATCACGGTTAGTCTAACCAAAAGCTTTGAAACAGCCTGCCCCCTCACCGTGGCCAGGGAAGCCAACGCTGAGTAGGAAAGGATAGTCAAAGGGACTAGTAAAACTCAAAAACAAAGTACGCAAACTATTTAACAGAGCTATGAACACCTACGACGACGAGGACTGGGACGAATACAAAAAGGCCCAAGCCGAATACAAGAAAAATATTCGTCGCAGCGGTCGTAGTAGGTGGAAAAAGTTCTGTACAAACATTGAATTAAACTGCAAAGCCAACAGAATTAGGAAAATTCTTGTAGCGAAACCAAAGCAGGATATTGGTTCCCTGAAAAAACAAGACAATACATATACAAAATCAACAGCGGAAACACACAAACTTCTGCTACACTCACATTTTCCCGGGTGCCAAATAGACAATGTGATTAAGTGGCATGAAACGGAGTGTACAACGCCAACAACAAAGTATTGGGCGGTCCCGCACTCTGTGATAAACAGGTCAAAGGTAAACTGGGCCATAAACACTTTCTAAACATACAAGTCCCCAGGCATGGATGATATTTTCCCCGGCCTCATTCAGTGGGGAGCACCGTACATAGTGGGGGCGCTGACAACCATACTCAAGGCATGTCTAGCCTTCCGATATGTACCCATGACCTGAAGAGAGGTCAGGGTCATCTTCATACCAAAGCCTGGTAAAAGTGACTACAGCGAAGCAAACTCATACAGGCTTATTAGTCTAACTTCTTTCCTACTAAAAACTCTGGAAGGACTATGCGACAGACACATTAGGGACAACATACTCACGCTACCACCCCTACACCCTCAACAACATGCGTATAGCACGGGCAAATCCACCGAATCAGCTTTACACATAGTTGTAGGGAGATTAGAGCGAGACATAACAAACAAAACACTCTGCCTAGCTGCCTTCATTGACATAGAGGGCGCTTTTGATAAAACAAACTTCAACAGCATTAACGCAGCCCTCCAAAAGCATAAGGGGGCGTCCACAAATTAATCACTTTTTTTAAATTTTGTGTCCCTTCCTCCCCCCCCCTGGTGAGATGTCGTGAGATTTTATTCAACCCCCTCCCTCATCCCCCAATCTCACGTGAGATTTTTCAAAATGTATTTTCCTACACTGTACCGTAACTTCAGATTAAATTGAGCTATTTGGTGTAAAACAAATATGATGGATTGACAGTCAGTAGATGTATAACGTCGAAGTATGAATGAAATTATTTTCTTTCGAACGAATTAGTGTATGATCTTAATCGTATTACGATTACGCTTAAGGATACACAAGTCAGCGGCACAAACTCGTTAGTGGGCGCAGCTAAAATGCATGCTATTTCACCTAGCTTAGTGTGAGAAAAGGATAGACGTGCACCAAGGATAGAGATGAGCAGTAAGGAGATAGCGTGATTATAATTTCGAGTCATATGATCAGATTAATCTATGATTTCTAAATAATACGATTGCGATAAAAATAATGAATAGACCTTTGGCTCAAGGGTTCTCATGAAAAAACTACTGAATGTAATTATAAAAAAAAAAGTGTGATCACCCTTCGACATTTGTATGGAAAGATAATCGACTTGTTCACTCTTAAGATTAAATCTTAAGCATGTACAATCTAGATAAAATGGACCAAAATAGTATATTTTTTTTTTGTTTCAATCAGAAAAAAAATTGCGTGATATTTGCCGAGACCCCCCTCTCTCCAACGTAATATTAGATGAGATTTGACTCGACCCCCTCCCCCCCTTAAACATCTCACGTAATTTATGGACGCCCCCTAAGGTGGAACTAACTATGGTAGATTGGATCTTAAACATGTTACAGTTCAGAGCTGTACGTGTCGACCTAAAGGGGGACACAAGAGGATGTCCTCAGGGCGGAGTACAGTCACCACTTCTGTGGAACCTGGTGGCAAATGATCTAATCACCAAACTAAACGCCAATCGCTTCTTTACGGTAGGATATGCGGATGACCTAGCAATACTAATATCTGGATACTTTGCCAGCGTTGCATGCAACCTGATGAACAATGTTCTTAAAATAGTTGAAACATGGTGCACAGACTATGGTCTAAACGTAAACCCATGCAAAACAGAACTAGTAATGTTTACAAACAAGCGCAAACGAGGTACATATCAACTCCCGAGTCTTTTTGAGACACAACTACACCTCTCTGAGGAAGTTAAATACCTAGGCATCACACTAGACAACAAACTGAACTGGGCTAAACACCTCGAAAACAAAATAAAAGGGCCACCATCTCATTTTGGCAATGCCGAAAAATGATAGGCAAAACTAACCTAGACTAGTCAGCCGCACACTTGCTCTTAGAGTGCGGTAGTGTGGCACCCCAACGTGCTCAGCATCTCGGTACACCAAGGACACCCAGGGAGGCATGCCCCGGGATCAGTAAGCTGCTGGCCTTCCTGGAAGTCACCGGGTGGCTAATAGCAGCCTCCACCCATCATGCAAAAGGGGCCCAGACCAGAGGCCTAAGTGCGGAAAATCGTCCGCGCACCAAGTACCAAGTTGTACCAATTCTGCAGAAATTTCCACGTCTCCTCAATGCTTGAAATATATTTTCGTAACGTTGAGACTCTTGTTTCTCATTCTGTAAAATGAACTTTTCATACCTATTATTAAAAGTGGGAGTGTTATTACCA
This sequence comes from Lampropteryx suffumata, assembly GCA_948098915.1. Lineage (NCBI taxonomy): Eukaryota > Metazoa > Arthropoda > Insecta > Lepidoptera > Geometridae > Lampropteryx > Lampropteryx suffumata. The sequence goes on along the minus strand of OX402557.1, from coordinate 11,540,095 downwards.
GCCTCTACATGTTCTTTTACTGCCTCTTTTGACAAGATTTGTTGAACATTACAGATGCAGCGTGTGGGTTTTTAGACTAAGACTCACTAACTAATGAAATTCTCTCTTGTATTTTTTATACTGACTGTACATTAGTTAAATCTCATGGACCTATTGGGAGTTAATGTAAGAATATTTCAAGTTCTATAAATATTTTTTATAGACCCGTCGGGAAACATAAAACAATAGAACCATGGACCTCTGGGAATAAGCCTTTCTGTGGCTTTACATGTGTAGTACATAAAAAATTGTTCATGTCCTTTCCCAGTTATTTAGCTGCAAAAAGTTAATAAACAAACAGACATAGACACTTTGTATACCTAGTTGTAATTTATAATGTTATGGTAATTATGAATTAACATCCACCTTCACTTTACTCACAGAAAGAATGCAAATTTAAGAATGAAAGAAATCACCTCCATTTTGTGTAAAGAATTTTCTTGTGTAAGCTGCTTCTTTGGGTCTTGGAACCATAATTTCAAAACCCGGTTTCTTATCTGGATAAAAGTAAGAGCTGAAGATCCATGTAAATCAGAGAAGCATTCTGCTTCCAGAGATGACATCTTATCGAAAGGTAAACGTGACTGAAATGCTGCTCCTTCTAAGCTGTAATAAAAAATATAGGTATTAATTATGGTGTATAAAAAGGTATTATTAGCCCAGTTGAGCAGTGGCACACATTAATCGGCCTTAAAGCCTTGCAACTTAAACACTGTCTACTGCTTTAGCCTCACCATGTCACTATCTATCACTATCATACAAAAAGGGATGGCACTATTTTAAACCAGCGGTAAACATTTGATATTGAGAGACGATTCTAAGTAAGGCCTAATATGTAAAAACAAATAATGTCAAACCAGCAATGACTAGCATATCAAATTAGTAATTACTAGGTACCACCAATCTGTATGCCTTATTATTGGTAATGCCATTATCACTAGACCAGAAACCAAATAGAAACCTATAGCAGGAACAAGATTGAATATTGTACCTAATAATAATTATAGCTGGTGTAATTTTGGATAGGTAAATGTAAGAATTGGTAACCTGCCTGTTAAGCATTTTTTTGTAATTTACTTCTTCAATATCATCAGGTTTGGTCTCTTCTAAGACTATCTTCTCATCTTTTTTTACATCTTTCCCGTCAGTTGTGCGGCTTGAAGAAGACTCTCTCCTACCCGCCACGGTGGCAGGGCTGATAGAAGCTATCTTACTTCTTTCAGATTGATCAGATTCAGAATCATCCTGTTTGAGTTTTTCTTCTATTTCGCGGTTTTCCACCTAGAAATCGATAAATATAACCTTATTGCCTAGTATCTGGATTTGCTGACAGTAACTAATCTACATCCCATGAAAGTACCTTTGCGCGCTTACGGCGATTCATTTTCGATAAATACCGAGCCTTTCCTCAAATAACGAACAAGAAAAGGAAGCAAAAGAGCAGAATTACGAGGTCGCAATCTTTATCCGAACTCCAAAGCTTCAAACAACAACAACACAAAACACAGCGTCAGTATCAAAGAGTATGCAATATCCTCTATGAAGAGACGGGACACCATAGATTAATATAGACTAACCCATATGTCAAAAATTAGATAATTTTTTATAGCCAACCAAACATAAACGAAATAGATGAATGACCTGACCTACCCCACGGTTGCAATTCCTAAGTGGTATTGATTTAACTATCATTTTGTGGTGGTAAATGAAACTCCAGAAGTTTCATTTAACACCATAAAACGAGGTGCTAGGCTCAGTATAGATTTGGGTGCAATAATAATATGTCATTAAAATAATCAAACAAATTAAAACAAAAAGTACGTCCTCTTCCTGATTATCATAATAATACCTGTAATAAAAAACGATCAGATAAGAAATTTCATTTTTACTTTTTACAATTGACCCATTCGCTTGCGACTTTTCAAACCTTTGATGCTCCTTTTTACCATGGCTAGGCTGTTTAACTGTGTTCTTTTTTTGGAAGGCTTTATCATCAAAATGCTTTCTGCAAACAAATTTCAATTCATTAAGTTTTTCCATTGATAAGTCCTCATTGCCTGCCATCTTCACCCATTTTTACACCTAAAAGTTATAGCATCGAAAAAATATCGATGTTTTTAAAATGTTTCGATGCACCCCTCTATTACTGAGATTACTGTTATAATAATAATATATTGTTCCAAAATGATGTAGGTACTACTAGGTGCCTATAAATTGATATATTAGTTTAAGTTCTACTCACCGCTCCTCATCCAGGGGAAATCTGGCCATAAAAAACCGATTACTACCATATTTTCTTTGTGAACATACCTCGCATTACACGCCATACACCTCTAAATTTTGCTGGAAAACAGGAATTTATAAGAAACACACTCATGTGTATCATGCTAGCAGCCTTTTAAACCTTATCTATCAGTATTTATTACAATTTAAAACGATTATTGAGTTCGTAAACTACATGTAAGTAATGCAAAAAGCGACAACTGACGCTGAACTGCCTGACTGACTGACCAATTTATGTCAGTGCTGGAAAGAGGGAGAAGCTAATATCTTCCATTACATCAAGTTTAGCCCTATAGCATAGTTCGTTTTCTTTTTTTCAAGTCGCAGCAGACTGGTCAGTATTGCCAGCAGTCAAACTATAAAGCTTCCGCTGCCAACCGTGAGACTGTGGCCCATGCGCTATAATTGCCGACCGAACAATGGTAAGAAGAAATCGAATCGTGACAAATAACGCTTGTTACAAACAATTCAAAGTATATGTTGTTTCATCCAACTCTTTTCATTCATTTTATGAACATTACAGAATACTAAATAATGATTGCCTATTTAGAAACAATTTATAAATTTTAGAAAAAAAAACAACTTCCTCAAATGCCGTTCCAAACCACGGCTTGAAGTTGTGTGATGTCCGAACCGACAATCTTGAACAAACGACGTGACACTCGTACTAAGGTGGGCTTAGAGAGAGAGAGAGAGCACAAAATGGGCTAGATCTAGCTTTAACGAAATCACGTTGGCATAACGAAATAAACACAAAAAAAATATGTTTCGTCCAGAAACAGAAATAATGAACACTTATATTGTCAATGTCAGTCGGTCTCTTGTTAAATACATCATAGCTTCGAACGATCCTTTTGGATTCCAATTAGGTAAAATAGTTTTGAACTGTAAATGCCCATTCAAAGCTTCTGTTTTTACTAGAGAATACTTAGGGTGCCTTTGCAAAAATAGCTGCAACCATTTTTTGCCTGGTTTCAGGTTTGAACCTTTAATTTCATCATTTGCGTTTACAGGAAAGCCAACTTTGGGCAAATTCAAAATCCAAGTAGCAATTTATCTTCTTCATCATCTGATAACAGTTTATTTGGCCCTTTTCTACTCTTTGTGTGTACCTTTTGGGTTATTAAATTGAAGCTTAAGGAAAGCTGCTTAGGGAAATCTGTTCATTTTAAGGAACAACACCTTAAAGTTGAACGAATAAAATGTAAATTATATTAATAAGTTCATGTTTTGAACATGATTCCTAAAGTTGAACAGATCAAAATTTCGTATTGTTTAAAAAACATAAAATAATCAAAAACACAAAAAACATTATGTTCAGCTTATGGTAATTAGCTTCATAGATTAACTAAAACTAGTTTGAGATATTTTATTTTTATCTTTAAGCGATAGATTCTATGTTTTAAGGTCTGTAAAATTATGCTACTTCTCCATTAGTTGAATGGGTCAAGTAAATAAAATTGTACGCAATACTTGAACAGTCAATTTCTTTTTCAAAAACTTTAAAAAATTAGAATTTGTGTAAATATAATCAAAGCTTGTTTTATCAAGTTCTTATTTAGTATAAACGCCACTCACATCGATCATTACTTCTTGTTTTAATTTGACAAAATGCTTAAATTGGGAAGGCACTTACCTTAAGTAGGTTTCCTAGTACCTAAATCAGGTTTTTGGCGGGATACACTCATACAACGACTCGCCACGAGCGCGTCAGTAGTAAAACTTTTGCGGCCTTATTCCAAAACGAAGACTAAAGATAGTCTAGATTTAAACCTGCTGATAAACCAGGGTCTAATCCAAAGCTTATTACAAAACGAAGTTTTTCTCTAGTTGCTGTAACATCTATGGTACTAAAGATAAACCCATGAGACCCCTAGTTTATCTTTCAATCTTTGGTACTAAACATAACCTCAAAATGAAATCAATCAAATAAACATCAAACAATATCCGTTGTTTGGATTTATTCCTTTGTTGATTTTTCGGTTTGCGTTTCGAAAATGGTTGATTACAACGATCTGATGGATTTAGAAGATCTAGGTGGTTTGGATATGCTGGAGACATTCCGTTGGCAACATTATCGGATATGATATCCCATTTCAATTAAATGACGAAGATTTTAGTTTGAAATATAGGTTTGAACCCCACAACTCTGCAAGAACAAAACTACAATTGATGCCATCCGTACCCGGAACACCGTGGAAAGATGTTTTGGTCTATGGAAACATGTTTGGGGATATTGAAACTTTTAAACATACAATTGTTGCATGTGCCATGCTTCTCAATATTGCTATTAATATGAGGTAAGACCTGTTTCCCGGTGAGAAGAATAGCAATGACCAAACATCACGCGAACCATTAGAAATACAAAGATATATTCCTAACACGATAAGGGGAAATATTAGGAGAAGGCAGTTTATTGAAACTCATTTTTAATAATAGTATATATAATATTTTTTACAATATTTATCTATAGTAATATGAAGGTAGGTTAGTAACCTATACTATACAATGTATTCTATATTAGATGTATTTTTTTGTACTGTAATAAAGCTATTTCCAGTTCTAATTTTTTTTATTTTTTATTCTGCTATTTTTTTATTGTTTTCATGTTCAACTTCCATCATTTTGATTTGTTTGTTTTTGAACACTATATTACTTGTTATAATATTGTGGCGCATTTCTTCAGTTCTGTAAATAATAATTAATTACATAAAAATGTATAAAGCAATACGACTATACACAAAAAGTAGGGAGGGCATCCACAAAAGCATTTGGCCTGAAAGTTAAATTAAAAGGCCTAGATGCACTAGTACCTCATGCATGATTCATGATTATTAGATATAGGAGTTCTTTCTTCTGGTGGCTGAGCTGCTTTTATCGATGGGGTGTTTGCTTGATGTCACTAAAAACATAAATAAAAATGTTTATTGGAATAACAATAAAAAACAGAATTAATTATTTTCTTTTCTCTCTGTATGTTTGTATGCTTGTTTGTTATGTTTTCATGGGTGAATGAGTCTTGATAAAATTTGGTAAGGAGATATATTGTATTCATATGTTTTTATAGTATATTTTACCTTGATCCTCAATCTCTCTCTCTTCATTGGGTTTGAAACTGTCCTCAATGATGATACAGCCCAGCTCATAGCTAGGTCCAGCAGTTGATACTCTTGTTGTGGTAGGGATCGGCAAATAAAATATTTAGGTTAGTAAATAAATAAAAGATAGCTGAGATTACTAACAGTATATAAATATTGATTTCGTGATGCCTCAATTAGGCATAATGTCAGAAATTGTATTTACCACTGGTACTGCATCACTGTTATAGTCATTTATTTCTACGACAAAGTCGTGAGGAGCAATAGCCGTTACTGCCAGATCCTCGGGAGATGGTGATGGTGGTTTTTCACCACAACCTGTATATGATTGTTCTCTCCTATGGCTTGATAAATTTGCCTTTGCCGACTACTTCATTCTCTGCCATGCTAGTCTAATGTCTTTTTCTCCACGGTTTCTACCAGTTAGTTCACATAATCTAAAAAAATAAGCATGAAATAAATATCGCATCACACAGACCATGGTAGGACATAATAATGTAAATATTTACAATAACAAAAACGAGTAGGTAGGCAAGTACTTAAATAAAAAGTACTTATGTACCTACCTACTTACTAATTACTTACTTGATTGTTATATTTTTCCATTCTTTCATTCTTTCTTTCTTTCTTTTCTTTTTACCATTTATCTTTTCGAAATGTTTTATTTGTTTAAATAAAATCTTGCTGAGCAGACAATTTTTATCAAACTTGCCGCGCTAGCATATCGACTTATCAGACAGAGACAGATGACAATTTTTCATTTTATTTTGTAAATCTGTCTGCGTTACTGTCAGTGTAAGTGTCAGTATCACGTAATATGGTGTTGTATAGAACGAGAGCATAGACCTTAACAATACGTTTTCATTCCGACGGCGCAATTTTACTACCTTATCTGTGGATAATAAATAAACCATGGTCTTTCTTCTTGTACTAGCTGGTCTTTGGTTAGTACTACGTTTCGTAATAAAAAAAAAACACATTTTGATACTCGGAGCAACTTTGTTACCGCAACATACCTAGACTAGAAGGTCTTGGTTTAAACCTAGACTATTGTATTTTTTTGTAATAAGACCGTTGATGTTTTAATTGAAAATGACGGACAAAATATTTCCATAAGCGGATATAGTAGATTGTTGCACAAGTGAGTTATTGTTGTACGAGTGTTATGTTTGTGCCCGAGCGCAAGCGAGGGCACTGAATTAACACGAGTGCATTAATTACTCTCTTTAACAAGGTGCGTAATTTACTTTTCTTTCAACTACCAATCTACCTACCTACTGTACCTACCGTGATAAAATATACCTACTTAAACTAAAAATATGAAGAATCAAAGTTTTACAATGGCATAAAATGCGCGCCATTTGTTTTTTTTTTCACCAAGGCGGTTTTATTCAGCTGATTTTTATTATCAGCCAGTCTCTTTTTGATCTAATGCAAACATTTTATATTAAACTTATTGGGAGATATTAAACCTCTGTGGTAAATTTATATCTAAATAATGAGTAAAAAACAGTGCAATAATGAGATTTCATATAACATTACTGCACTGTTTTGGTTCTAAGCAAAAAATACGTCCTTTATGATCGGTTTTGTAGTGACTAATGATAACAATACTACGTAGTTGAAAGAAAAAAAATACTGTACACATGTAAATAGCGAGATATTTTTTTTTTTGTAACATTATTCTCTCAGTCAACTTTTGGTGCCACTATTTACCATGAATATATATATATATATATATTCATATTCATATTCATTTATATATATAAGTTTTTCTGCTTCCCGATATTTCGGCGCAGTGGCATGCGTCATGATTTCCATTTATCTCGTGATCATAATATCATGGTAAATATCCCTTATTGAGTGAAAATTATTTTTCATGTTACTGCCTATTTATTTAGACGTCCACAACTTCGACTTATTGCAATAATTCCGTAAATTTAGGTACTTAGGAAATTTAATTAATTTTAAATCTTCTTGATATCACTTGAAATCTAACAAAATTACATTTCAAATGATATACCTACCACAATTCATAGGTCACTGCATATAAATTATTAATAAATGTTCCAGTTTAAAGCTCGCCTTATTAACCCTGATAATTAGGTACCTAGGTACCTATCCTTCTAAATATTGCTGAACAATTCACACAGCACAGCACTATCTAACCCCAAACTAAGTAGGTAGGTAATGTTTATTCTGTGAGAACTAGATAATTAATAGAATACCTATATTTTAGTTGTAAATCCATACTTATGATAGGTACTTTATAACACCCAGACACACATATATGTTCATTACAAATGTTTGTAGATTGTGTTGTGAGAGAACACAAATGGTTTTGATGGAATCAAACTCTCAACCTAGTCCTCGAGCGGCTCCTTGTAGTCTTCGGAAACCTTAAAAGGAATTGGGGGTGTGGATAGTTTGTTATTAGACGACCTCTGTAGTGCAGTGGGCTTAGGTCCGGCTGAGTCGCAGAAGGTTGCGGGTTCGATTCCCGCCGCGGGACAAATGTTTGTATGATCTGCAAATATTTGTCTCGGGTCTGGGTTTTTCTGTGCATAATATGTATGTATTTACAATTAAAAAAAAAAGTAGTATATCAGTATTGTGGTACCCATAACACACGCAAGCTCTGCTTACTTTGGGGCCAGATGATGTTGTGTGAAATGTCCGGGATTATTTTGTTTATTGATAATAGGTAGGTCAATATTATTAAGGAGATCATCAAGGTCAAGGGCTTTTAATAATAACTTTAAATAAGTACTTATCATAATTTATAACAATGTAACAAAATTATATTAATAAACTTGATTAGGTATGTACGACGCCAACGTGATCATTTGAAAAATCTAAAATGCTCTTCATATAGGTAGGTACTTATATTAACTACTCTAATAAGATTTTCTTATGAAATTGTTATGGAGAGGGCCTTCATCTGCGTAGCCATTTATTTCTTGAGGAATAATTGCGCTTTCGTCGATGCTTCCACAGGGCCGGCACATGCATTCCAAGGGAGCCTTAGTGGAGACCTTAAAAAATAATACAAAATGTATAGAAAGCAAATTACTCATATAGAAAAGTATAGGTTATGCAAAAAACTAATCAAGTGAGATTTTTCTTAATATAAATCAAATTGTGCCTCATGCATTAGGTACATTTCACATCGCGTAATACAACACAAATAAATAACACAAATAAACTTATCACCCTACCTGACAAAATAGACAAATTGTGATGTCAAATAATTAATTTAGTTTTGGATAGGTTTCGTTTTTATGACTGGTAGGCTGGTAGGTATTTTACCTACCAGTGTATCATAATGTAGGTAGGTATCGGTTACAAGTAGTTTAGATCTCTGATAGGTGGATATGTTGCTGATAGGTATCTCATAGATAGTTGGAATAGACTTACATCCGTAAAAACGTACCTTTCTGAATCTTTTTTCTTCACTCTTTGCATCCGGACAATATAGGACAACTGTGGCTTCTCTTTCTCCAGATTCCTGGCAGCAGTTGCAGGTGCGCTCCATTTGCCATATTTTACTACCAGAAACCTTAAAAATGAAAATTGTTAACATTAAAAACATAAAATTAAAATAAAGGAAGAAATATGTGTTTCAACGTTTTTGCAAAATAATCCCCCAAGGGTGTAAAATAGGGAATTAAACTTATAAGTTATAAGATATTTATTAGATGCACAGAATGCATTCCTTGCAAAAATAAATTATGAGGAACCATCGAAGAAATTTAAAATTATTCTAAATAAAGGTTCTAAGCATACGCGTACAAAGTCGCCGTTAACAGCTAGTACCTACTGTATATATTAGTAATTATATACTTTTGTATTTTTGTAAATACATACATATTATACGTAGAAACACCCAGAACCGAAACAAACACTTGCAGATTATACAAATATTTGTCCCGCGGCAGGAATGGAACCCGCAACCTTCTGCATCTCAGCAGGGCCTTGGCTCACTGCGCCACGAAGTCGTACAGGAACACAGAGGTGTTCCTACACTTGCTACACCTGCTTATAGTCTCACTCCGATGTCTGTATGCCCGTATAGACTGTGACTGCCCGCCCGAAACAAGAAAAACCGGCCAAGTGCGAGTCATAGTTATGGTATTTTTATTGCAAAATGAAATCCATAACATGACAATATTTATTTAAAATATTTTTATTATATGATGCAACTAAAAATTTACGGGTTTCGCAATTTTTCTTTTATCTGTGCCATAAGACGTTGCTTCGTACCAAATTTTAAGATTCTGAGTTCACGGAAGTGGGTTTTGTTGTTGTTGTAGGTTTTGTTTCAATTGCGAGTGTCGAAAATTTGCGGCTGTATCTTTTGATTGCGTTGGCTTTGAAATTTGATTTTTTCATAGCTTTAAGAGACAGTAGACCTGAATATTTGATATAAATTTCAGCTTCATACCTCCACGCGTGCTTGAGAAAAAGGGTCTTGACAGACAGACAGACGGACGGACGGACGGACGGACGGACGCACAACAAAGTGATTCTATAAGGGTTCCGTTTCTTCCTTTCGAGGTACGGAACCCTAAAAATAAGCTAGATGGACTAATTTTAAAATAGCTAAAGATCGATGATGTAATTTAGACATCTATTTTATCATTTAGTGCTGTATCTAGTGAAAGGTAATAGTCTTATTTTTTTAATAAATATATAGTAATCATGTTTTCTTCATTTGTAAACACTTGAGTAGGTAGGTATAAACTACCCAAAGACTACACTGCATTTAAGACTGCACTGGTACTTAACAAAGTTGCAGACCAGTGTTAGGCCGGTACCTACTATAAATGACCGAACTGATTTTGATATCATAAAAAACTATCCATATATCGACGACCAACCTACTTCAAACTTCAAACTTCATACCGGCACTAAAGTCTCTTATCATATCTTACAAAAAAATGGATGCTGTCCGATATCTCACCTGAACTAAACTGGAACATTTTCCGATACATGCAAATGATGGTATAGCTTTTGGCTTACAACCTGTATGCGTTAGTACATGAATAACGGGAGTCATTTGACATTCCTGACCTGCAAGTAATGATAAAAAAATGTTATAGTACCTAGACATTAAGTTCTAGCAATCGATATTATGGGATCATTGCCCGGTTTTTTACACAAATAGATGATATTAAAATAATATTATTATACACGCAGCTACTTATAAAAATTTGCAAATTAATAATACAAACCTGGGCTCATTTGGATTTCTAAGCCATTCACCTTCTTTTCATTTATTTGATGGGCAACTAAAATGACAAAGCAGAGAATAAATGATTGAAAAATATTCATTTTAATTATCTAAAATTATTTATATTATTAATAGAAACTATATTAAATGCTACGCGTCCGTAAAGTTATTCTGCGGAGTTTGCAAACTGGAGTCGGCTTATATAGGATTCCAGCCTGTTCCAGTCTGTGATGTAGGTAGGTACTACTTTTAATGGACATTGTAGTTCGACCCCCTCACTACTAAACTTACAAAGAAATCCATTTAATAAACACACCTAGTAGGGGGTGTGTCGTGGATGTCAAAATAGCAACGCAATCTTGCTTTAGCAAAGCTTTTTCAGTAGTAGGTACCTAATTCTAACACATTTCAAAGTACCTACCTAACATGCTATTTCAATTAGATTCTTGATCGCCTGCTGTTGGGTTACATTGCTGTTTTATTTCCAACCCCTTTGTAGAGCAAAAAATACTATATAAGGAGCTAAATGTATCTGAAAATCATACATTTGTGCGTGATTCAAGCGACAGTTAGGTTATCTAACATATTATAACAATGGGGTTTTCATTATTCCGAAATATACATGTATACGCTTTGGTAACACTCTTTATGTTTACGTACAAATCTGTTGCAGAAGAAACTTGTGAAACACTTTCATCTGAAATACACGTTATTAAAGGTACATTAGATTTCATTGTATGTAATAAAATTATAGTTAAGTAGAATTTAGGTACATACATATTTAATTAGGGATTGCAAAAAAGAAGGGCATAGGAACCTATATGTTAAGTTAAGCCACGATTAGGGAGCTATTTACTTATTTGATAACTATTTTATATGCAGTAAAGTAAAAACTTATAGTAATTTCACTATATTGTATGTTTATTTACAGAGGAATACGATGATATTGGCAGACTTTTGCGATCATGCAGTGGTGAAGTCAGCGTTAACAAATGCGATGGGAAATGTACGAGTCAAGTACGCCCTTCAATTGGTACACCAAAAGGATTTTTAAAAGTAAGCGCAAAATCGTTAGTAGGTAATCATAATCATCAACAGCACGACTTCAACCACTGCTAGGTATAGGCCTCCCTTTGTGCCATTCCCTCCGGTCCTGTGCAAGCCTCATTCAGGTTCTGCTGTGACGTTTGCAATATCTGCTCATCTCGCTGCTGGACGACCAACGTTTCAATACCCGGTTATTGGACGTCATTCTGTTAGAGCTTTACTCCATCTCCCATTATCTTGCCATGGTATCCTGACCATCTCCATTTTAGTTCTGTTACGCAGTCGTTGTTGACATTAATTTGTTCGGTTTTGAACATCTACGTAGGAACAGGATCTGGCCTATACTTGTGCTCTCCATGCAAACCTCATCCGGTAGTACACAGCCTCCTGCATAGGTACGCTTCCATGTCTCGGCCCATAGTCATGGTGTTTGGTCTGAAGACCCACATTTGGTTTAACTAATAAAATAGAATTCAGACTCTTAATCTGCTTCATTAATTAAATATTTTTAATATATATTAACCGAACTTCATATTGTTTTAGTAAATTACAGTTATATAAGTTGTGTACATTATGTAAGTTGCGTAGGATATACCTTTTCACTCATGTCCGATTTTTTGGTTGTGTTACGACAACCGTGGTCGCGGGCTGAAAAGTCTAGAAACAGTTTTTTCATTCTGATCGCAAACGTTTTAGAAATAAGTAATAAGGACTTTTATGATTGAATTAACAATAATGACAAAAAGTGCTCAGTTAGGTTATTTTTTACTCCTAATTAGGGAACTCGTAATTAACTCGTAACGTTGTATTTCAGGAATGCTTCTGCTGCCGAGAGAATTTCTTAAGGGAAAGATTAGTCACTTTGACGCATTGTTATGACCCTGACGGTATTAGGCTTGACGAAGAAGAAAATGCTATTATGGAAGTTCGGCTTCGAGAGCCTGATGACTGCAAGTGCTACAAATGTGGAGATTTTAGCCGTTAAAGATTGCACAGTTGTATAAAATAACAGGATGATAAAATGACCTTTATTTAGACGTAGTATAGGGGCAGCGCAGGCCCTCAACTACCGGCAGTGATTATATATATTTTTAAGCTATTAATTGTTTAATAATAATTAATAGGTATTAGAGTGCTTACTTAATGCACATTTGATATGATACAAAGTGTTAATGTAAGTAGATAGGTATAGGTCAAGGGCTATTTATGTCTAGTTTATACTTACATAAGTTTTTACCAACAGTTGGTTCTTGTTTAAATAATTAAGTAAAAACCCATATTAACTATACTACGTACTAATAAAAAATATTTGTATTCTTTAAACCTACCTACACCTTCATTTTATTTTAAGTAGGTGGGTACCTAATTTTAATACAAACCTTTCTTTATGTAAATACCCTGCCAGATGAGTTATAGGTAGGTAGGTACCTACTATAAGTATCCATAATACTAATTAATGATGAATTGATGTTTTAAAATGTGTCGAATGTAGGTATAATACAGCCGTGAAAAGGTAAAACAAACAGACAGCGGCACTTTCGAATTTCAATAATATAGATAATAATTTTACAATTACCTAATATGATTTTATTCTAGGCAATATAAAGACGTAGGTAGGACGAATACATTTTTAAAAGAATAAAATAACGTAGGACGTACCTACGTTCCTACGCAAAGGGTTAATGCAATTCAGGCTTGGAGCGAAAGGAACAGACTTTATTTTAAGGGTCCTACCCAAATGTCAAACGATGAGCTTCAGACAGGCTTCTAACAAACTACACTCTTCTTAGTCAACTAATAACTAGGTGTCTATCCATTAAAGATCTTGGTATAAAGTTCGACGCAAAAAAATACTTTTTATAAGCATATGCGCTCTCACAGTCACCTGCTTCCAAAGATTAGGCTTTGTCTCCCGAATCTGCAAATATGTCACTAACCTTAACGCTATCAAAATTACTTTATACCACGCTAGTCAGATGCAAATTAAAATCAAGTGCATCTATTTGGAACCCTCATGAAACTACCTATGACTTAACTCCTTAACCAACCATCTACCTACATCTACCTAAACCAAACATTAATAAAAGGTGGTGCCAAACACTTGAAAGCCAGCCAACAAGCGAATGAAATGGACAGTTGAACATGCGTTATGCGTTATAGTTTGTGGAATGAACACTGTTTTTTTTTTCGGAGTGGACTAATGCTGTTAGGGTGTCTGACAACTCGTGACAGTTTTTTTTCAACTCAATTCAATGAAATTTCGTGTATTTACACCTTATTTTAACATTACAGATAGGAACACAAAACAGCAGGGGAAAAAAAAAGAGTCCCTACAGAGAAAAAGTAATAGTCGGTACATCTTCTAAAAAATAAAATAAATGTACGTAATAATAAAAACCTAGGTACACTAAATCATATTATGTGTACCTATAGTTGCTATTATTTTTACTTATTATTATTATCAGACCACAATTGTCCCACTGCTGGACAAAGGCCTCTCCCCATTCTCTCCATTCATCCCTCTTCCGCGCTAAGATTGTCCAGTCGGCGTGGAAATTGGTGAGCTCGTCCCTCCACCTGGTTCGCGGTGTGCAGCGACGTCGTTTTAACGTTTTAGGGCACCACTCCGTGGTCAGTTTGGCCTCCCGACATGCGGCAGACATGACCAGCCCAGTCCCATTTGAGTATGTCGGCTTTTGTCGCTATATCGGCGATCTGTGTTCTTGAGCGCAGCTCGTTGTTGCGAATCCTATCTATTCGCTTTACTCTGAGGATGCTGCGCTTCATCGCACGTTGGCAAACCTTGAGCTTATACATTTGGATGTTGGTCAAAGACCAGGTCTGCACACCATATGTGAGAACGGGGAGGATGCATACGTCCATCAATTTGTGCTTGAGAGTTAGAGGGAGGTCTCCTTTCATCAAGTTGCCCATGGACCAATAGCTTGCCGAAAATGCCTATTTTCGGTTCGTCGGGTGATTTCCTTGTCCTTCGAAGGATTCGAAGGAGACTATTTGGCCTTACTCCGCCAACAGCAATCCCTCGTCCTTCTTATCCAGCCACCAGCTTTCTTAACACCTTTTCGAGGGCACTGGTGAACAGTTTTTGGGGAGAGGGGGTCGCCCTGTTTTACTATTTTTTTTATTATAAAAGATGGTCCTGAAGAATTTAACTTTATTGAGACTGTACTATTATTATAAATTTTCTGTATTAGGTAAGTGGGTTAAACTTTAGTAGTGCGTCGCACGAAAATGAAGGAAAAAAAAATGGGGGGGGGGAGGTGGGGACCCTCCCTACCCCCTGGTACCACCTCCATACTAGGTATTGCCCCGTTTTCGAGATATTTGAATAAATGTAACCTAACCTCAAAAAAACATATTGATACAAATCTAGTTTAAATTACCAAGGAGGGGGAGGGAGAGGTCTACCTCACCCCTAGTAAAGCTCCCAAGATAAAGGTAGATGCACAAATGAGAAAAAAAAAACACTTGTAACCTATCGTAACGTTTCGTAAATTTGTAACGTTTCGTTCGCATCAATTTTGCACAAAATGATATATCACAGACAACAAATACGACAAAGTTCAGATATACCGTGACCTTGTATTATTTTCTGGCTGTTATTTTTTATACTCCAACATAACCTACCTAGTGATAGGTGATAAGTAACCAAGTGAGATATACCGAGACCTTGTATTATTTTCTGGCGCTGCGGCGGCCGCTGCCGCGGCACGCTTCGCTCGCCTTGCGCGTTTTTTTCTATACTCCAACATAACCTACCTAGTGATAGGTGATAAGTAACCAAGTGAAGTGAAGATAAGCCAAAGTCGTCGAAAGAAGCCATAACAAAATCACTGACAGGATTTTTACGTTTCGTTCACATTAATTTTGTACACATTGAACCATTGAATTGAACCATAGACAAGAAATACGACAAAGTTGATTATTACCTGTCAATCTTTACGTAGTTTTATCTGATTTATTTGATTTGAGGTTAAAAATGTTTTATTATTTTCTCGGAATAACCTAATGTTATTAGTGGTTAATATGTAATCAAAAAGCAAAACCCTACCAGATGTGAGTCTTTTCACCCTCCAATTCGTGCGACGCACTACTAAAGTCAAGCCGGTAAGTGTAAGTAGATTCTATAAGCTGATTTTTAAGAGCATCGAACACGGCAAAATGAGTCACACAGTGAAACGCTTTTGCGTAGTTCACAAATGCGAGATATAGTCTTATAGGATATTGCATACTCTTTGGATATAGTGGTATGTTGTTTTGTAAGTCATTGATGAATATAATAAGAATGGATTACCACGGGACTTCTTTTATTAAAAGCTGTGAACAGTTACCACATGTATCGTAAAAAAATATTATTAAGGTGTTTGACTTTCACTGTCATTGTTATTGCGTGTCAGTGTCAGTCACAGATTAAATGCTGACGCATTTTGATTTTTGTCGGTTATTTATTCCCCACACTGACTGTCTGTCATCGCGCAGGGGTTCGGAGCAGTCTGCTGCGACTTGAAAAAAAGAAAACGAACTATGCTATATGGCTAAACTTGATGTAATGGAAGATAAAAAAAGCTTCTCCCTCGTTCCAGCACTTACATAAATTGGTCAGTCAGTCAGTCAGTTCAGCGTCAGTTGTCGCTTTTTGCATTGTTTACATGTTGTTTACGAACTCAATAATCGCTTTAAATTGTAATAAACACTGATAGATAAGGTTTAAAAGGCTGCTATCATGATAAACATGAGTGTGTTTCTTATAAATTCCTGTTTTCCAGCAAAATTTAGAGGTGTATGGCGTGTAATGCAAGGTATGTTCACAAAGAAAATATGGTAGTAATCGGTTTTTTAGGGCCAGAATTCTCCTGAATGAGGGGCGGTGAGTAGAACTTAAACTAATATATCAATTTATAGGCACCTAGTAGTACCTACATCATTTTGGAACAAAATATTATTATAATAACAGTAATCTCAGTAATAGAGGGGTGCATCGAAACATTTTACAAACATCGATATTTTTTCGATGCTATAATTTTTAGGTGTAAAAATGGGTGAAGATGGCTGACAATGAGGTCTAATGAATTGAAAAACTTAATGAATTAAAATTTGTTTGCAGAAAGCATTTTGATGATAAAGCCTTCCAAAAAAGAACACAGTTAAACAGCCTAGCCATGGTAAAAAGGAGCATCAAAGGTTTGAAAAGCCGCAAGCGAATGGGTCAATTTTAAAAAGTAAAAATGTAATTTCTTATCTGATCGTTTTTTATTACAGGTAGGTATTATTATGATAATCAGGAAGAGGACGTACTTATAAAAAATATTTTTTTTAAATGAATTTGTTCGATTATTTTAATGATGTTTTATTATTGAGCCCAAATCTATACTGAGCCTAGCACCTTGTTTTGTGGTGTTAAATGAAACTTCTGGAGTTTCATTTACCACCACAAAATGATAGTTAAATCAATACCACTTAGGAATTGAAACCGTAGGTGGGTAGGTCGTTCATCGATATCGAAAAATTTTTAATGTTATGGCTGAACAGCCCTATTTCGTTTATGTTTGGTTGGCTATATAAGTTTATCTAATTTTTGACATAAAGAAAAGGGTTGGTCTATATTAATCTATGGTCTCTCTCTTAATATAGGATATTGTTGCAATTGTTGCATACTCTTTGGTTCGGAGTTCGGCCGGCTTCGACATCTTAGTTTTCTTTTACTATATTCGATTGAATATTTATCCAGCTAGCCAGATTTTCCATTCTGTTTCACTTTTCCTAGCGGGATAAGCCGCAATTTGAAAAGAACTGTATAATTTTGCATTACTTCTGCTTGGAAAAGTACGCGAATTAACGACGCCAACATGAAGCTCGATGAAGACAATTTTCTTATAATCATACTCCTGTTTCTCTGGGGACAGTTCCTGTGGGAGAGATATCTCGCTTATCGTCAGGTATGATAACTACTTGCTAGCCGAATATATTTCTAAATATTAAAATGTAACTTTGGTACCTACCATAACCTAACGTGAGCTTTGTGCTCGTGCATTGTTCACTGCATAATTTGAGTACATTATTGATTTTTAGGTCTGATTACAAATCCAGTCACCGCATCCGACTACATCTAGGTGACTGGTCACTAGTGATTCATAATAAAGCTGATAAAAAAAAGATCTCTTAGACTTTGTCATTGATACATATATATTGCTATAAAATAAGGACATAATGGATCATATTCATGACATGATCCATAACTGCCTTGCATATCAAACCCGGACATTATAGTAATGTAGTAGTTGTGGTTCATGATCATATTTCTTAATTTCAGTTGCTGACATACAAAACCAGAAATGAAATTGTTCATGTCCTGAAAGAACATATAACCCAAGAGTCATTCGAGAAGGCCAGAGTGTATGGATTGGATAAGTCAAAGTTTAGAATGATCAAAGAAACATATGAAATAATATTGACAACTTTTACATTGTACCTTAGGCTGATGTATGTAGCTTGGAGCAAATGCGAAGAAATTGCTGTTTACTTTAATATTGCACCAGCTGAGAGTGAAATATTCATGAGTAATTTGTTCATTGTAGCTGCAACATTGTTCAACTATGTAGTATATATGCCTTTTACTATTTATGCAACATTTGTATTGGAAGAAAAACACGGCTTCAACAAGCAGACGGTAGGATTCTTTATAAAAGATCAGATAAAATCATTGATGTTGAATCTGGTTATAACGCTACCTATAACTTCAGTGGCATTGTACATAATCATGCTCGGTGGCAACATGTTTGTTGTGTGGCTGTGGTTATTCACAACGGTAACAACTCTCTTTCTGCTAACCATCTATCCATCTGTGATTGCTCCTCTCTTTGACAAGTTTGTCCCTCTTCCAGAAGGCTCACTCAGAACAGGTATTGAGAAATTAGCTGCAAAACTCAACTTCCCACTTTCCCAAGTATACATTGTAGAAGGTTCTAAGCGATCAGCTCACAGTAATGCTTATTTCACTGGCATATTTGGTGAAAAGAGGATTGTACTGTTTGATACATTGTTAGAGAAGTATGATGAGGAGAAAAAAGTGACAACTGGGTGTACTGAACAAGAGGTGTTGAGCATTTTGGGTCATGAACTGGGTCATTGGAAGTGCAACCATGTCAACAAGTCCATAATTCTAACTGAACTCAATTTGCTGCTTATTTTCACAGCATTTGGACTTCTGTTCAAATACCCATTACTGTACAGCACTCTTGGATTCCCAGCTAATCAGCAGCCACTGATTATTGGTTTGATTGTTGTGTTGCAAATAATACTTGCTCCGTATAATACTATTTTGTCTTTCCTAGCTGGTGTTTTGAGCAGATCTTTTGAATATGAGGCAGACAATTTTGCTGTGTCACTTTCATTTACTGAAGACCTAATATCATCCCTGATCAAACTCGGCAAAGATAATTTGGATTTCCCTTACTATGATAGGTTATATTCTATTTGGCACCACACACATCCCACTCTACTGGATCGTATTGATAACCTGAAGAAACAGATAAATGAGAAGAAGAATGAATAACGTATTGTTTAGTCACAGGTACAACCATTTAAGCCAATGTTTTTCAGTACAAGTAGTAATTATACTTTTGTGAGATTAATATATGCAATTAGATTAAGTTATGCAATTAATATGTATTTATAAATAAGTATGTCATTGATTTTAAACTTGAAACCAAACTTATCTACCCAAGTGACAAGAAAATCCAAAAGAAGTCATGCATTTAAATAAGTACATTTCATTAATATTAGAAAAAGATATTTCTCTTAATTCTGCAAGACTTATAATATCTTGTATAAATTGATAAAAATAGTTATAGTGATAGTAAAAATGTACCTAAGGACCTAGCTGTAAATCTTCTAAAAGTTCTAAAATAAAAAAAACAGCTTGGCTTAGTTTTATCTAGGTTTCAAAAGTTGTGACGATCTGTAATGAATTCCTATACTTATTCATGCATGTTTAATATTAATTTACTTAGGCTTAAAGTTAATTTGTGAAATTTATTAAGCACAGGAATAATTATTTTTTTATTGCAATCTATTTGTCTGTAGCTATTTATGGAGGTTCTTATAAAATGGCCTTTGATACTTTTGTAATAAAATATGTTCTGCTCCCATAAATTAATTTATTTTTGTTACATGCCTACCACAAGCTTTTCACTTACAAATATAACGATAGGTAGGTAGCTTATACAATCTGATTTTTCATGAAATAATCTGAAAAAATTAAGTTGTGAAGTGTTTATACCTACCTATTAAGTATTTTAGCTTTAAGGTAATTTTCAATACTCAACAAGTGGAAAGTAAGTTTTTAATTGATTAATTCAGCCTGTTCCAGTGTCTCTGGGAGTGGTCTGCCCTTGGTTTCAGGCAGAGGTGCCAGTAGAAATATCTGTGCAATAGACATCGCTGCGAGCAATATTAGCGGTAGATCAGTCATAATGGAGTTTAAGCTGACGACGGCCGGCGCGATCATTGAGGCTATTCGCGCAAACATCGAGACTCCGCTGACACCCACGTTACGGCCTAGCGTTGGAAATAACTCTCCAGAGAGGAGGTATAACGCTGGTATAGAGCCCTGCAAGTAGGTAGATAAATAGTTACTCGTACCTTCACAATTACCTAAGTATGTTAAATTTAGTAAGTCAAAGTCAAAAGATACTTTATTCAATACAATCATAGGATCACTTTGAAACGTCTTACACACTAGGTCAATTTAGGTGCCAATTCATCCTAACCCAAGCCCGAAGCCTAAGTCCTAAGCTTCATTGTGGTTCTAAGCAAGTTACTCAAAACAACAAAATTACCATACTTATAACCTTTAGTGTCGTCTTGACCTACAGCGTCATTTTATAATCAAGGCCGAGGAAATGTCGTTTGTTGAAGTTGATAACTCCTACTCATTCCAATGAGCCACCGCAATTCGATTTCACACATGAACTACTTACAGCCATATAACTTTTAAAACTATCATGGTTTTGCACATAATTTTCACTCAAAACGGGATATTTACCATGATATATGATATACTCATATCATGGTAAATATCCCGTTTTGAGTGAAAATTATGTACTTACAGCCATGCCTGCAAATCCAATCCCAGCGCATAATACCCTTGGCCAGTCATTCTTAAACATGTTCTTAGGTATAACCAGCAATAGAATGAAGCACATTGTAATACTCAGTTGGAATATTCCCACTGTTTTTTTTCTTCCGACTCTAGTCACTATGAAAATGCTAATGACTCCTCCAAATATAGAAATAAAGCCAGTTACGGCTACCACCATAAACAGATTTCCACCAATTGCAACCAAATATTGCGAAAAGGTATAGAACGCTAGTCCTGTACAAAACCTGAAAACATTTTCATGAAATTAGTTAAGTACCTACGAATTAGTATCAAGTTAGTACTTTCTAACTGTTTTTCAAAAGAGAAAATAATCAAATCTTACAAACTAATTACCTAGTGCAACGAATGGTGGTCTAGTGCTAGTGGTAGAGGCCAAATCTTCCGATCCTATGGTCGTGGGTTCGAATCCAGTCGTGCATCAATATATTTTTCTGACAGAAACATGGTCTCTGAGGCGCACTTTAATCCTTTCACCACAATGGTTCGCCATAACTAATCTCACGGTAAGATAAGAAGAATAAAATAAGCTGCGTTTCGGGATTTATTTAAATAACATACCACAAGGTAGACAGCAACGTCGTTTTTAATCTCATGTTTCTCGATTTAAAGAATACTAGAAACCCTGGATCTTTACGCTTTTCACCATTTGGTTTCGGCAATAATCGCCTAATCGCCTTCTCATGGAATTTCAAATTATTACATTTGGCTGCACTTTTTAAAACATCTGTAAAAAGGGAGTGATCTACTAAGCGGTGAAGCGGGCGGTTGGCTGACTGACTTATATACCTATTTAATACCTATTTCTTAAACTTTTTACAATTCAAAAAATATTTATTTGGAACCTTTAACACATGTAACACAAAAGAAACGAGTGAAAACGTTGACAACTGCAAAAGTTAGAAACTGTGTGGCAGAGTCAGCGCCCTCCTCTCTAGCAAGGAAAGACAATGTTCCAGGACAAGCTTAGTTAAACTAAATGATATAATATTAAATGGTATTCTATTCAATAACAGAATTATAACTAAAACTTAATATAAAAGAATATATAGTGTGTGAACTAGAAAAAAAAAACTAAACAGTTCTGTGTATTCGAGTATGTATGTGTGTGCGTGTATTTGTGTGTGTGAATGTGTGTGTGTGTGTGTGTGTGTGTGTGTGTGTGTGTGTATAGGCTATGAGTTTAAGTAAATTGTACTATTGTAAAATTGTGGCCTGAATAAACAACTGACGTACTGTGAGCACGTATCAGAGTGAGTAGAGGGAGGAAGTTGGTAAACGTCTAGGGTTCGAGGACATCACCTTTAGGACAGCTCGCTGCGCCCTTTCAAGTCTAATCATGGAAGTCTTAGTAGAACCACCCCAAGCACTAATGCAGTACGATAGGATCGATTGTGCAAGAGCATAATACACCATTTTAGGGAGCGAAAGTCAGGACTATTTCTCAGAATCTTAAAGATATACATAAGCCTCCTTACTTAGACATCACGCTAAGTACGAAAATTGGGCGATAGTTGTTGACACTGGCTCTGTCTCCACCTTTGTAAATGAGATGAACGATGGCTTTCTTAAACTCTCGCTTTATTTTATATACTAAGTATAAAAACCGCCAAGTTCACAAATCAGAGATAGCGAAGTACCTACCTATCTGGTGAATTCGGAATCTAATCACTGGATTGAACTTCACGATCCAAATATTCTTTCCAATGTACATAGGTACCTACACGTAGGTAGGTTCCACAAGAAAATGGTTCGTGATGCGATGGTATCATCAAGAAGACGGTTTTAGACCCTCTTCGTCGTGAAATCCCATCGTTAGTAGGTACGCATCTCGTTTCATCATTATCCGTGCGTGGATACTATTATTGTGGTGTATCCTAATGCGAACGTAGACATTTCGGAATCGTAAGACTAAATGAGGGTAGTTTTGAAAAACTGCCCATCTAAATCGGCGCCCATCCTATTGCAACATAACTGACGCGTCAGGAATAAATTAAAAGGTAATACGCGATAAATATCCGTTAAAGTAGTTAAAGCAATTTAGGTACCTACTATAAATATTTATAAGTAACCTACCTGCGTACTTCCCGCTGCGGAACAAACATTCCACTAGGTAGGTACCTATATTAAATAACAACCATTGATCGTGTCCTTGGGCTGGATAAAGATCTGCCGCCTTCATTGAAGACATTATTACCTGTCTTTGGATGTAAGAAACTGAGTAAGTACCTACATGTCATTTTGGATAACGGTTAACATACCAAGAGCTTTCTCTGTTTGTCCTGTAGCCAGTAACCATCTCGGGGACTCTGGTATCGTAAACCAATAAAATATAAACAGAGCCGATAGAGTTGCAAGACCGAACTCCAATTTCCTCCAATCTCTTAACCAATATGCTAACCCTGCCATCACCGTATTTCCAAGCCCAAAAGGTAGCTGGTAGATAACTGGTATTGTAGTGCGGTATTTTCCACTTACGGTCTGAAAACATTTTTTTAAAAGCGAACAATTAAACGGAGAGAGAAAATTCTAGAATTAATGAATGTAATCTGATTGACCGGACCTCCTAACTAATACTAACCTCCATGCAAATAACGAAGGATATGATCCCAACACCTCCAGACGCTAGTGCTAAGAGGAACCAGTTGAATTGAAAAACCCAGTACCAAGGTAAGAAACTTGCAATACAACTGCAAGCGCTCTGTATCACTATTCCAATCATAAGTGGAGTCTTACGGCCGTGTTTGTCTGCTATTGCACCAAAGATTATACCACCAACGAGAACTCCCCACATCATTACGCATTGGGTCAGCTGAAACAAATTAAATTTTAAGCATCGAGGCGACTACTTTGTTGGGTAATATCGATTACAAAACCGTTAACGGTCACATACATGCACCAGCCAATGCTTAGAGCATACCAAGTCCCAATCAGATGTCATTGTGCGATTGAATACTGTTTTATCGTAGACAAATGATTTACAAGGCACCAATGGTATTAATGCTCTGTCTACATCCGGCATGTTGGCTAGTATGTCCGGGTCATAGATGAAACATGGATGACCTTGTCCCTTCTGCAATCAAACAAGCTGATTTTGGTAAACCAGAGTGATTCCGGTTTCGGGAAAGATTCTGGCGGTGGAGCACAGAAGTTGCATCCCTTCATCAACCATTTTCTAGTTGATGAATGGATGCGACTTGTGAGAAACTTCACAGGTCTTATCGATTGAAGATTTGCGGCCTTATTTTTAAACGTCTCTTAACTTCTGTTAAATTTAATGACTGTTTATAAAATATCCTTTTTTGTAAGATAGTGACAAGCTAAGAGGCGTTTATAAGTGAAGCCGTTTGTATCCTGTTAGGTACCTACTTCAATGATTTAGCAAGAACATAGTAACCTTGACCTGACACTACCGAATGACCCGGTATCTCCAGGATACCCAAATCTTCAACAACTTACAGCTGAGGAATCGTGTTTGGGATCATTGGAATCGTCTCAACGAATAGGTTGTAGATACTTACGACAGTTTTTTCATAATTCGTTTATTTGGGAAACACAGGTAAAGTATGAAGATGTCAAAATTAGATATTATCGTTCAGCCATGTTTCTCTTTAGTAGCATGCAAATATAAAGTAAAAATATTTCAGCAATTGAATTAAGTAGATAATTATATTAAAGCAATAAGTAGGTATAGAGTGAGTTACAGTGGTCTAAAAAGGCTACCAGAGAAATTCAAATTTATATCAAGTATTCTGATACCCGATAGGTACCTATGCTTTCCCTGTCAGCAGCAGTGCCAGCAGAGTTTCTTTACACTTCATATGAATAAATTAAGACTATTCCCAAAACATGCAAAGGCAAGTGCTTTAAGATTTGTGGTGTCGTGTAAATTTGTAGTTTTGAGTCTGGGATTTTTAATTTATAGGTACCTACTATGAAGCACTATAGTGTTTATGATTTTTTCATGGTTCGAGCTTCCAACTTACTGGAATACTAATGTTTCGCCATTCTTCTTCCGTATGTGATTTGAATGCTTTCGGTTTCGCGCACCAGAATTCCTGAGGTGGAGCCATGAATATTATGTTCAGCTGGTACCAGGCAATAGGTATCTTTAGCAAGGTCATGCAAATACTTATTTTTAGCTGCCATTTTCCGAAATCCCCAATAACTCGCGCTGTTAAGTCTGCAGTGCTTCGAGGTGGGCTTAATTGCACTGTGTTATTGAAATGAAATGTAAGATACTTACATTTAACTAACTTAGCATAGCAGGCAGGTACTAGGCAATTAGTTAGTAAGTACCTATCTATTGGATTTGGTCTCTAGGTAGGTACCTTGGTAGCTGGTACTTATTTACTATTGCTAATTATTAATAGGAAGGTAGATTCTGATCTGACCAACCAAGAAAATTTTCGCGTCCACACAACACACTTATATTAGGTAGGCATAGGTAATATATAAACTCGAATGTGTCTCTTGTTCGTTCGTTTGTAACCTTATCGGCAACGTTAAAACGCTGAACAGATCTTGATGAAACTAGGTCAGGGGATAGATTGTATCCTAAGGACAGACGCTGGCTACTTTTCATGTGGGTAGCCGCGGGCAGCAGCTTGTTCGCAATTCGAAGAAATATTTACGGAAAGTACACTTTCCTGACCTTTGCTACTTAAGACTTTGTCCGTATTATTTCGAAGCATAATCTGTATTATTATCAAATTAAATAAACAATCCTTTTAAAAATCCTTTTTACAATACGATGCGTCACGAGACGTTTGCGAAAAAAAATTACCAAGTCCGTGTCATCCCGCACCAAAGAGAAAACAATGACAAATCACGTGCCCCGCACAGCACAGTGATAGCTTCCGAGTATCATAAATAAAACTAGTGGGAATGGATTTAAAATATTCTTTCTCCCATTAATTGTAATTACGTAAAATACATTTATTTGCTTATTAAACGATAAAAGTTCATTCGTTTTCCATCAACAACAACAAAACGAAAATTGGCGCTTTGGCGCCATAGGTTATTTATATTCATCCAACGACAAAACGTCCAATCGGTCCAATCTGGTCCAATCCAATGGTTTGGTTGTAAGTAGTACCTAGGTACTCAGTTCAGTTGTAGCTCCCTCCGGTCCGGTGGCTCCCCCACTTTGTAATGAATATAAAGTCACGTCAAATAAGCAGTGTTGATTACTTGCAATTTTTTACCCAACATTTCGGAAAAAATAGAGGATTTTTTATAAATGATATATTGGGAATTTCTAATGGTATAAAAAAAATCTGCAATATATTTATTACGAATCAAGTACATTAACGAGCTTGTACTTGCTATGTTTTTAATAATCATCTCATACAAAAAAACATGTGTGCAATTCACAAGTGGTTGAAGTGAATCCTTCAAAAAACAAACGTATACGTACACGTATACAAAACACCACGGTTGTTTTGATGCCTTTACTAAGCTTTGTATTACGCATGCGCGCACAAATACGTAATAATAAACACGTATAATGCTTCCTATACCCTATCTCATTTTCTCCCACTTTAAATCTTATGAATTTATGTATCTGTCTCTTTTTACTTTCGCTTTTTCGTTTCATCGGCTTTCAAATCACAACGATGCTAAAGAAGTTTTCACTTCAATAAAGAAAATATTTTACACAAATAATCGAAATGGAACTCAAAACAGATTAGTTTAGTGTCAAGTTTCATACCTGTTTCACTAACACTTGTTTTATTCGTCTCAGTTTTCCTCCCAGTAAAGACAAATCCATGGATTGGTCTTTATAAATTATCGTACTTGGGCTTGAACTAGATATATTTTCTAGTTCAAACAGTAAAGTAAATAGATAAGTAAATAAAGATAATCAAGAAAACTTATATCTATTTAAAATTAAACGACTGCAAAAAAACATAAAACAACTCCCGCCCAGATTGCATTCCCCATAAACAGACACTTTCTCCCAGACATCAACTCCCGTGGCCAGTGTGGAAGTGCTCAACAGTTCAACAGACTGCGACCTCAGGTCGGACGATGCAGGAATAACCTTACCAAATGGGGCATGATCGGCGAAAACGACACGCAATGTCATTGTGGTGCCCAGGTGTAGTCCATGTCACACGTACTTGTGTGTTCTTGCCCCAACTCATGAACTATGGGTGATCTGATGTCCTGCTCGGATAATGCCGTAGATATGGCTACCTACTGGTCAAATAGGATGTAACAACGACACGAAAGCAGAAGAATCTGACATGTATGTTCTAAAGGGACATAATATTAAGACTATTTATATATTTGGGGCTGGCAGCACTGCACATGATCGATCAATGTCACAATAATAATTGTCATTGTCACATTTAGAAATCACGTCGACGACACTGAAAAGTCGCCAGCAGCGCTATGTACTTTATTTATTTTAATGAATGAGAAAAGAAAAGGCGTTTTGTAATTTTAGCGTTTCTTTTACTTTATTGTTAATTGAATGTTTGTTTGCAAAAGTTACAAGCAAACGCTATGCCTTTGGCCAACACCTCGGATCCTTGGCGAATGCAAAATGTTGGCGATAACACGGTACGTTAAAAATTGTTTGCATGCATAATTAGATTTAGGGGTTTTCCGTCTCGTCTTAGTCATTTCTATAGTACCCAGTTTAATTAAGAGAATTCATAAAATAATCTGGGAATTATTAATCATGCCTGGCACACTCACTCATTGAACTCATTGAACCTATGAACTCTGTTATTCAGCAAGCTGTTTCTATCATGCCGTACGTACATAACTATTGTACTACACATAGTCAGAGTTGGTCGCTCGTTTCTTCAGACCCATTGTAATTTTATGAAGTGCATACTTAGTAATTCTAACAAAGGCTATTTTTTATTTGGTAATTTATTATTGCTACATTCATCACATCTATTTATACAAGACTTCTTGGTTATCCCAATTAGTTGTACTTTGAATAACATGAATTGTTGCTTTTGCTAGAAAAAGTACTTAATTAATCAATGGGACAGATTCATACTCAAACAACCATGACCTTGGGACAGCCTAATGTAAGCACATTCATTAAGTTACTTATTTCAATTGCCAACAGAGTATTATGCTTAATACACTTTTATACTTCAGTAAATTCTCCAGATTCTGAATAAGTTCTTATAATATCTCTACATTCCATATCCTATGGGTTCTGGTTGTAATAACTGGTAATTATGACCGATGTGTTGCACTAAATACTATTACTATTAAATATAAATGTTATTATATACCTATATAACTGTGTATATGTTGAAGTATTATGTTGGGGTCATGATTTTTTCAAGATTTAAACAATTGTTTGTTTGATTCTTGTGCTTTGTTCAGATAATTAAATTAAGAGTGGAAATCCATTACAAAATATTGAATAGGTAGACGAATATCTAGTACTATGCTGCCTATCTTTACTAATGAGTTAGACTCAAAAGACAAAGTAGTGAGTTAATTGTTCCTGAGGATGCCTTGCAGAGAGGCAAAATTCATGTTGAATTTCTTTGAAGTCTAACTCATTAGAATAGATTAATGGGATAATACTAAATATTGATCTACCTATTCAACGTTTATTTGTTCAATCCAAGTACCAATTTCATACCAAACCATCTCTAATCTTATTCTGTATGTTCCCAACAAACCCATAGTTTCAACAATATTTTTCCTCCCACAGAGTTATGGCCAGCCTAATACTCTTCCAGTAGTGGTTGAGAACTCAGGGGAATCCCGCCAAGCATCTACCACCGAGAGCTTGGACTCTGGAGATATCAACTACGAGCGTGAAGTGGAGATACAAGATGTGGTCAAAGAGGGACACGAGAAGGCAGATCCGTCACAGTTTGAATTGCTCAAGGTGCTTGGCGAAGGTTCCTTTGGGAAAGTATTCCTTGTTAGGAAAGTATCCGGTGCTGATGCTGGCACACTGTATGCAATGAAGGTAAGCTTACTAATATTATAAATTTGAATGTTAATTTGGATGTTTTGGTGTTTGTTTGTTACTTAAGAGACCTATTACAATATGCCATCCTGCAGCCATTGCATTATGTAATTTATGAAACATTTTGTGCAGTTGCAAATATGTTTATTGAAATTTTTATAATTTATTATTAATAAATAGAAGTATTAAATTTAATTTCCTATGAACTATTGTTTATTCTGGAATACATTTTACCCAATAATATTAATGTATTACAAAATTACAGCTTATTTGAGAATTTACAGCTAATTTTCAAAGTATTTAGTTGAATGGTTTTGAATGGGATTTTTTAGATAATTAGATATATAGATGTAGATAATGTAAACATAAAGAATGTAGATGTAGGGTAGATAATTTACATATTTGCATATATAAATCATGCATATTTCTAGATTCTGAGGCTGCTTTAAACTCAACTAGGATACATTATTCGATATTTTTCATATTATTTAAATACAGTAATTTAATCTATGAGCTTGAAAAAGTGCCCTGAATAAGAACGCTAAAGATGGGCATTTTATTAAAATATTACATTCGTATTGTAACAGGCTTCTTAATCCCGCAATAATGCCTAATTCGATTTAGATGACTCTTGGTATATACGAATGAAATTGGTATAGTATTGGTATAGATTAGATGACTCATGTTGGATGTGAACCTATGGACAACATTTTAGCTATGTATTATGCAAACAAAGCCGCGGGCAGCAGCAAGTATTTTGACATGTGACTTGCAATATTTGGCATATTGTAAAATATATTTTCTGCTTAAGTCCTACCTTTTTCCTTGTTCATTTTCAAATAACAGTCAAGTAGGAGGAAAAATGATGAATAGTTTTTCGTACAATTACAATTTACGATTTAAATATTAATAGCTTCTTGGTAGCAAAAAGCGTAGGTATACCTATAAATTAAATTAATACTATTTGTGGCGACCTCTGTGGCGCAGTGGGCCAAGGCCCGGCTGAGACGCATAAGGTTGCTGGTTCGTTTCCAGCCGCGGAACAAATGTTTGTATTTTGTGCAAGTATTTGTCTTGAGTCTGAGTGTTTCTATGTATAAGGCCATAACACAAGCTCTGCACAAGTTCTTTATTTATTATTTCTTTGTTTTGTGCTTACGCAAATGTATTAACAAGACTCCATTACCATAGAGGTGTTGTTAACATTGGTAGCTAATTTAATTGTTCTGTACCTAACAGAAGTTAAGCAATGTTGTACGTGGTCAGTACCTGGATAAATATGAAGCGGTCACCCACTGGTTGAAATTCGACCATAATGAATTAATAATTAATGTATTTTTTATACACAATTTAATCTATATAAACTTTAAGTGTGCGAAATTTCATACTCCTCCGTCCGTGCAATTTTCGTAAAAAGGGTACAAAGTTTTTGCTTCACATATTAATATATTGATATTTGTGGGCAATGCACTCAACATCATCTAGCCCCCAAAAAAAAGCATAGCTTGTATTATGGTGACCAGTAGGGCGATTATGGTCTATACTCTTGATACAATCAATGTCTATCAATAGTTTGAGTATTACGGAAGGTTGATGATGATTGTAACACATGATATGATATCATGTGTTACAATAATCATCAACCTTCCGTAATACCAATTCATCAACAGCAACTGAAAGCTGTTAGTATCAATGTTTTGATAGTAAGTGCGTAAGCGCCCGGCAGATGACTGATAGAATACTTATGATACTATAAAACACCCAGACACAACAAACACCTATATTCATTACACCTATGAACTCTAAACCTAGATCGCAGAAGACATAGCTACTCCTGACTGAGCTGAAAGGCCTGTCATGGATGGGTGACTGCAGTGATTTCATCTAAGTGCTTCCATGCCTTAAGAGCACGTTAAACTGTCGATCCCGGCATTTCAAACGTTGTTAAGCTGTGACGGGGAGGTCTTTTAATTCCAGACTCACCAGAGTTAGCTATTCAAATAGTTGTTAACCGCGCCGACAGTGCTAACAGTAAAATGTAATAAGGTTTAAAAATAGTCCTAAGTTGTAATTTTGTATAGACTCATAGCTTACGTAATAGTTGAATAAAGAGACAACGAAAGAAAATACGTCTCTCTCCCTCTCCCTTAAAATAGTATAAGTATTGTGTGAAATTTGTAAAATTATAATTGAAATAAAACAAGTCAAGTAGTCTGCCAGCATTGTTTGAATCAGCCGAACCAGCCCTACAGCCGCAACATTAGTATTGTGAATTCCTGTGTGTCTGTTTGTCTGTTAACTTATCACGGATAAAGTGGACGGATCTTGATTATATTTGATATGTTAGATTGTATCTTGGGGACAGATATAGGCTACTTTTTATGTAGGTCCCACGCGTGCGAAGCTGCGGGCTGCAGCTAGTTCACTTGTACGAAGTAGTACCATTACCAGAAAATGTATTTAAATACTTTTTCAGGTACTTAAAAAAGCAACACTCAAAGTGAGAGATCGAGAGCGCACGAAAATGGAACGAAACATTCTAGTAGAAATGGGCCATCCGTTCATCGTAAAATTACATTACGCATTCCAAACAGCTGGAAAGCTGTATTTAATATTGGATTTTCTGCGCGGCGGCGATTTGTTTTCTCGTCTCAGTAAAGAGGTATGTGAATCAGTATAAATACAATTATCCGGTTATAGCAAGATCGAGATATACCTAGACTATACATTGTATGTTTGTAATGGATGACGAATCCGACTGACTTTGTTGGAACATTCATAGCATAAACACTTTTTTCATGGAGAATTCAAAGCATAGTGTTTTTTTATGTGACTAATGTAATCTGACTCTTGCAATGTTAGTTCAGTTTCGTTGATTAGATGCCATATGTTTTGTGTTGATTTGATGTAATGCTGATAAACTTATGTTTCGTAATAGGCGATTTTATGTATACATAACGAGAAAGATGATAAAACTCCTAATATATTGTAGACAAGAGCCTTAATACATTTTGTGCACCGTACTAGAATCATTTTTATTACATACCCGTGTACATTTTGATAAACATGGGTTTTACTCACGTATTATTTTGTTAATGAAGGCACCGATTCTGTTTCGTTTCTCTAAATAATCTTTATCAGGGTGAATTTATCTGATAATCCTTGAGTAAATAAAAAACTAAGTTAAGCTTTCATTTTGATAAAACTATGTTAAAATGTTTATAACTAAATTTGCACTGCCCTTCAATGATGAACGCCAATAGTGCAATTTTATCTGTGATAGATTGATTTTTATTGATCATAGACTCAAACAAGCCACTTCAAAGGTAGGCAGCATTAGAAGTATTTTTGTATATTTTATACTATATAAAGAAACGAATCTCAAATGACGCATTTCGTGTGTTTCGTCGTGTTCTCTCATTAGCACAATACTAACTAATAGGTTGCGATATTGGCCTCAATTCTGTTGGCACCAACCTAACTAATTTTAGCTAAGATTAGGTTTTGAACTGTCAAATTAACCTTTGGTATTCTGCTGCTAATAAGCGTTCCTAATTTAGTTAGATGGTACCAACCGAATAGATTTTACAAATGCTATGACTAACTAAATATGTTTTAGACAATTCCTAATTTTAAAAATGAACCAACCGAATTGCCGCCATTGTGTGGTTTAAGATTCGTTTCTTTAACAATGTTACTCTAATTGATACGAGATAAACCTGTAAGCATATTATCTTCATTTTCAGGTAATGTTCACAGAAGAGGATGTCAAATTTTATTTAGCAGAACTAGCATTAGCTTTAGAACATGTACACAAATTGGGAATAATATACAGGGATCTGAAACCAGAGAACATATTATTAGATGCCGACGGACACATAGCACTGACAGACTTTGGCCTTTCAAAATTACCTCCGACTAGCGATAAGGCTTATAGTTTTTGTGGCACTGTGGAATACATGGCGCCTGAAGTTGTTAACAGAAGAGGACACACTTTTGCTGCCGATTGGTGGTCGTTTGGAGTGCTTATGGTAAGGCTTAGGAACCATCCATAAAGTACGTCACAAGGGGGTCGAAGGGGGTCGACGAAGTGTGACATTGTGTGACAATGGGTGGGAGGGGTCCTATGTTTCGTGATGTCACATTTCAAAATTATATACATCTAAGTGTTAATCTAGAAGTAAAACAAATTCCGGAACTTTTGTTTTAATTTAATAATTTCTAGCTATGTAAAATTGCAAAATATGTGACGTCACACTAGGGAGGGGGTCCTCACAAATGTGACCAACTGTGACATGGACGGGGGAGGGCGTAAAAAATCACGAAATTTGTGTTACGTACTTAATGGATAACCCCTATATAATAATATAAAGTAATAATAAATAAGTATTGGTGGACAATGCACACTACACCATCTAGCCCTTCCTAACTAAGCATAGCTTGTACTATGGTGGCCAGAAGACTGATAGAATACTTATATATGTATTTTGTAAATACATACTTTATTAGTTTTAACATTTCACACAGCATCATCTGGCCCCAAAGTAAGCAGAGCTTGTGTTATGGGTACCACATGACTGATATACTACTTAAATACTATTTTACGAAATACTTACATTTTATACATAGACCTGAGACAAATACTTGCAGATCATACAAACATTTGTCCCGAGGCGGGAATCTAACCAGCAACCTTCTGTGTCTCAGCCAGACCTTAGCTCACTGCGCCACAGAGGTCGTCAAAAGAATATGAATTTTTTATGCAATATAAACACAGAACAAAATAATATGATTTTTTTATGCACTTATACTTTCCAGTTTGAAATGCTGACAGGAAACCTACCTTTCCACGGCTCTACGAGACATGAAACAATGACGCAGATATTAAAAGCAAAGCTTGGTATGCCGTCGAACCTCAGCGAAGAAGCGCAGTCGTTGCTTAGAGCACTCTTCAAAAGAAATCCTCAAAATAGGTAATCTTATTTTATAGGTACATTTTATCACCAAAAATATATATGTAAATACTACAGACAACACCATCTAGTCCCAACCAAAGCATAACTTGTATTACGTCGAGCGATTATGGAATTTTGATACCATAAAAACTTTGATACTAATCGCTTTCGATTACTATTGAGGATTTGGTATTACGGAAGGTTTATGTTGATTGTCATACATGCTAATATGAATAGAAACCTCAAACCAAATAAATATTAAGACGGAGCACCGCGATCAAGTAAATTCTGGCACTTTTTGTCACAGATGTTATTGTTAATGTTTTTTTTGTAAGAGGTTTTCTATGCGACAACATGAGAGAATATTTAATAGTACAAGTATGTATGGATTTACTAAGTGGAAGATGTACAGTTTGGGTGGGTGTGTGTGTGTGTGGGTTCATGTATTTACACAGAGGAACATGGTTTTGAGGCTTTACTTAGATTATTCACGGCCCTCTGTCTAAATATTTATTTGGTCTGAGATAGAAACCGAACGTACGTAATAGTAATCCATCTTGTCAAAACTATTTCTATTTACAATCAAACTAATGATTGAAATTATGTTGATTGCTAAACTGATAGACATTGATTGTGTCACGGTACCATAATCGCCGTACAGCTGTACGTTCTTGTAATGTCTTGGTAAATACACCCATAAATCTGCCCCAATCATGCATATGGCATGTCTATGTGGGCAAACCCGGGGATGGAAGCACTAATAAAAACATGAAGTTGAAAAAAGTCAAGCTATGTAATAGATTTTATATAAAGTTATTCTTGCAGATTGGGAGCGAGTAACAACGGAATTGAAGACATAAAGACTCACGAATACTTTGCGAGTATAGATTGGGATGCGCTCTACAAGAAAGAAGTATGTGTGCTTATTTTTTAAAAAATACTGATTATTTATATAATTTTCTAGTTGTATAAACTTGTCCTGTTTATACAACTAGAAAACAATTCCCTGACATACAGGGAAAATAATCAAAATATAGGTACTGTGTTGTATTCATTTTGTAGTAATGGGAATGTCAATACTGATGCATAATGCATATTACTCGTATTTCTTTCCTTTGTAGTTTTCACAAACGGGTAAAATTATGTGCAAATAAAATACCATAATAAATGTTATCTTCTTACGAAATAAAATTATGATCGGTTCCAATATTACGTAACTCAACTAGCAATACGCGTGATTTCCTCGATCACTGCCGTCAAATCAAACACTCCTTATTCGCCTTAGAAATAGCGTATTTTTCGCGTGTAGGTGGGCGACAGGCATATGAATGAGCAGTGGCTGGCTTAAGTATTCGCAGATATTGCTATTGCTACTGCAAGTTTTATTTAATAACCATGCGGTTTAGTCGTAATAAGGTATTACATAAACAGACATAGAGAGACACATTTACATTATTTGGTTGGATGATTATACTATTTGTGTTTACATCAGATAATAATTTATTTCTTAAAATGACAATGATGCGTCAAGGAATTTGATAAAAGTAATTATTGGGAAAGTTGCCAATTTAAAGAAGGAAAAATGCAGGATGTCTGGAATTGGATTGAGTAATTTCATGCGTAGCTGTTTATCTTCAAAACATCAATTCCAATAACCAATTAAACATCATCTAATTAACATTAAAAAAAGTTATGGACCTTTACAAATCAGGCTGTTACTCAAAGTCTAGTGAAGGCTTACTATCCGTGATAATTATCCTTGTAGTTTCAGTATATATCCAACATTTTGTAAAACATATTGTTGCTATTTAAAGAAACAGCACTGATGGACAGGATAATATGCTATATCAAAAATGGCCACTTCAAAGCTTAATATTTATCAAACGAATATATATATCAAAAATATTTTTAAGAAAGCTCATAGTATCTTTGAATGGCATATCCAACGATATTCGACACGATGTGGTAGTAAAATAATAAAAAAACAAACCCACCATGTAGGGGGAAAATCTGTAAAAAAAATATTAATATTTTTATATATCATAACTTAGAGGTAGAGGTCGCTAATAAGTATTAACGTGCAAAATTTCGATAAACGATTATGGGCGGTTCCTTGTGGCTTTCGGAACCCTATAAAAAGCAAGCCATAACAAAAATACGATTTGTTTATATACTTATCTAAGCTAAGTTAAAGCTATGTTGGGTGCCAGCTTTAGATAAATATTTCATTTCAGGTTGTTCCACCATTCAGACCAGCAGTCTCAAGAGCTGACGACGCGTTCTACTTTGACTCTGAGTTCACGTGTCGTACACCGCGGGATTCCCCCGGAGTACCTGCATCTGCTAACGCTCACGAGCTATTCAGGTATATCATTTGTTGTTAGATTGAAAATTCGTAAAATATTTATTTGACACGACACAACACGAAATAGATTTAAACGTTAAGGTGATACATATATAAAAATGGCTACCTACGCTACAAAACTCGTAATCGTAAAGATAGGGTAGGTCGCCATTTACAGAAATATGTCATACGCATCTTACAACAGTTTAGCATGTCAGCTCAGTTGGTAGTAGCTCTGCCTTCTGTGCTGTAGGTTGAGGGTTTGATTCTCTCCTAGGATACACATTTGTGTGATGAACATAGATGTATGTTCTGTGTCTGGGTGTTATAAAATATCATAGGTATATATTTATAAATACTTGTGGTCGCCCACTGGTTGGAATTCTACCATAATTAATTAATTATTATAATATAGCATTCTGCACTTCTTCTCTATATACACTATAAGTGTGCGAAATTACATACTCTTTCGTCTGCGCAATTTTCGTAAAAAGGGGTATAAAGTTTTCGCTTCACGTATTAATATAATAATAACTAGCTGACCCGGCAAACGTTGTTTTGCCTTATTGAAAATAAAAAATAAAAATTTGGAGTGAGCCACCCTTAACACTAAAAATTAGTTATAAACATATTCTCAGACCTACTGAATTTACATATAAATTTTCATCAAAATCGGTCAAGCCGTTTCGGAGGAGTATAAACACGAAAACTGTGACACAAGATAACAAGATATTTTTATATATATAGGAATATAAGTATTATATCAGTCATCTGGATCGCAAAACACAAGCTTTGTTTGTTTACGACTAGATGGGGTTGTGCGTAATGTTCTTCAATATTTATTTATTTATTTATTGATAGTTTGGTAAAATCATTATGTCACGACAAAAGTGTTTCTCAAAATGTTCAACTCACGGAAGTTATGAAAGCCAATGTGTGGTTTAAATCTGTTCCTATCTTTATTTATTGGTATTATAATGACAAGAACTTACCATACTTTAACGCCACGCTATCTATGAGTAATTAATTATGTGGTTCTAAGATAGTTGATAAGATTTATAGGTAGGTACACAAAACAGAAAACTTAGAAAGGTTTGATGGCTGCCTACTAACGCTCACCTCGTTATTAAAGAAAGTGTACTATGAAACAATAGTCAGGGCCATTATTTATTTACAAACTATGGCTGCTCGCTTTGCTCGTGGTACGTAATTAAAGAGTAGCTTATAGGTTACTAGCTTCTGCCCGCGGCTTCGCACGCATGGTACCTACATAAAAAGTAGTCCATGTCCTTCTCCAAGGTCCCATCTATCTCCAACGGATAATACCAAAATTCATCGAAATCGGTTTAGCTGTTTAGGCGTGAAAACGTAACAAACACACAGATATATAGATATATATATATATAGATACAGATAATATTAGTAGGGATTCCAGGTCCAAATATATAATTATATACATATACTTACTAATTTCTGCCCGCGGCTTCGGACGTGTGGTACTTACATAAAAAGTTGCCTGTTCATTTTTAAAATTCAAATTATCTTTTTACCAAAAGAGCTGTTTATTTGATTGATTTATAATTTTTTGCCGTGTCTTAACAAACAAACATACTTATAATTTGAGTTTTTTTTAAACATTGGATTGAATATTGATAAGATGCGTAATTAATAGCGCGTAGTACAAAACGATCGAATGATCGTTTTGTACTACGCTACGTGCATTAATTTATTATTGTACCTACAAGTGTTGGTCAATACAAGATACTTGTAAACTTGTGTGTATATTTTGTCATCGATTTCCAGTGCTGTTATGCAAAGTAACTAGACTTGGAATATAATAAAGTCAAGCGAGCAATGTCACGTTTAGCCTTCTATAAGAACTAAGATTTTATTATGTTCTAGAAGAATACCGCGACATCGTTTGCATGGATATACAAATTAGCTTATCTTTTATTTCGGGTGTTATTTTTTCCCGTGCAACTTTTAGACCACGAAAAGACCTCGATTTATAAGATTAAAGCGACTCCCTGACCAAATGATCTGGACGCATATTCATGGCGCTCAACTCGCGATAATGTATTAATTAACAGGTCTGATCGATTAGAAATTTGGTGTCCTGTTACTTCAATGATATTGCAAAAACATGGTAAACTCGACCTAATGCTGCAGCGTCACCTAATATCTGTCTCTTTACCAACTTACAACAGAGGTATTGTGTTTGGGCTCATTGGAATGATCTCAATTATTAACTTATTCATAGACAAATAGTTTTTTTTCTGACGAGAGTTTCTAAAATTTTAAATCAATCTTTTTTGCAGTACCTACAAGAGTTGTCTATCCTATGGATGTATAGTATATCGGTGTGTTTAATATTGTAAACCTTTTTTTATAACAGAGGCTTTAGTTTCGTCGCACCTTGTTTACTCGAAGAAGAGGAAGATAACAAAACGATGACTAACACGAACGAAAATCACGAGCCACAACAGAACACGAAAACCTCGACTGAGGAGTTTTGGTCCGGTTTCGTGAACAGGAACAATTTCTTTGATGAATACAGGTTTGATCCTTTGCTATAAAAAGTATACAAGTAGTATATCAGTCATTTAGTACCCATAACACGAGTTCTGCTTACTTAGGGGCTAGATAATAGTGTGAAATGTCCAGTATTATTTATTTATTGTTTATAAAACGAATTTAATTTTTATGTAAGTTACTGTGATTGTTTTTGTGACGGAATTATCGAGAGCGCTCAGACGCGAACGACAATAACAAGTTACAAACAAAACCACATGATCACGACTGTAACTCTCGGAAGAGATCTCCTCAGACTTCTAATTACTTAGTTCTTTGAGGAGTCTAAGAGTGATCAGAGTCACGTCCAAACATATACAACCATATCTCCCATAACGAGAATTGAACCCACTCATCAAAATTCATTGATTTCGTTTATAACAGCTAAACTTTTTTCAGGCTAATGGGCGAACTTGGGACAGGCTCGTTTTCAGTGGTCCGTCTGTGCGAACAAAAAACATCTCGGGTCCAATATGCCGTCAAAATCATGGACAAACTTCAGTACGATCCGCGCGAGGAAATTGAAATATTACTAAGGTAAACATACCTGTATTACTTAACCATATTAGCCACTTGGCCAACTTTGATAACGGAGTTAATAGGCTACCCTCAGGTCTCAGTTATTGCCTAACATCTTTTGATAAGCTGAAACCGAAGGTTTTACGTGCTCTCTCAAGCAGAAAAACACTCTGAATAGAATGCCACTGCGATAACTTATACAAGTAATGATCTTGCAGAGTTGCCTAACCTCGTTGATTAGTTAGTAACTACTAAGTTAGCTGTGACACGAGCGCTTTATACATACCAATGTGAAAATGATAAGATAAATGATAACTTAGTATTATCTGTGTGTTTATGTTGTAATCTTAAACGGAAACAAGGTGAGGAAGTAAGTGAGCAAGTGAGTAAATACTGGCACCGGAATTTCGAATTTCTTAGTTGATTTTGCAATATGCCAGCAAGACAAGATAGTTATACCAGCCAGCAATATAATGTCATTAACCCTTCCCACAGAAAAAATATTTTGTTTAAAAATTTTGACAGCCCAAGCACTAGATTCTAAACTAGACTAGACTAGATTATAGTAGCGGAAAAAATACTGCATTGTTCTAAAAAATTAATAACTCTACAACCAAACCATATTTTATTATTCTGTAAAAAACAATGTAATAATAGATATATTACCTATCTATCAGGCATAAAAATAACGTGTTTAGTCAAATACTATATTTTAGAATAAATAGTTTAGAATAAATCACTTCAAAATCAGTAGCATGGCAACGAACTTTTTCCCGCCTTATCTAGAAGTTATTACTATGTATTTCTTACAATTGATTATCCAAAAATACATATAATGAGCAGAATAAACAGTTTTTGTAATAATAAACACCACTTACCATCGTTATATCCAGTAAATCCACCATCAAATAAGTCAAATCACAATCAACGGTCACTGCACTCACACTCACTCACGCGCGAAACGCGAAAATTCATAAAATACTAAACGAACACTGATTATGCTATATTTGTTGTTCAGAATGTAGACAATATATCAAAGAACGTAATTCAGTAAACTTCTCCATACAAAAGTAGACTGTAAACATGTAAATTTATTTTTATAATCAAATGGGGCGAGCGCGGCCGCCATTGACCGCTCGGGAGTTTACGGAAATTTACGCGTCATATCTAAAAGTTATTATTATTAGTAGCTATGTATTTTATTATCCACAAACACTTATAAGAGCATAATAAACCGTTTTTGTAATAATAAACACCCCTCACTATCGATAAATCCAGTAAAACTCAATATTTCTCTCACACACGGTTCGCGGAACTGCCGCCGAGCGACGCGAAGTTCAACTGACGATGAAAAATTGAACGATCACAGACTGCGTAATATTTTTTGCTCAGAAGGTCGATAATACGAGGGCGGGTCAATAAGTCCGTGACTTTTGGAATAAAACACAGATTTTTTGATAAATAAATAATTTTATTTTTCAACGTAGTCTCCCTTGAGCTCTATACACTTTGTCCAACGCTTCTCCAATTTTTTTATCCCTTCCAAAAAATAGGATTTGTCGAGGTCCTCAAAATAGGCCTTTGTTTGCGAGATGACTTCATCATTGGAGTCAAATCTTTTTCCACCAAGCCATTTCTTCAGGTTTGGGAACAAGAAGTAGTCACTCGGAGCCAAATCTGGAGAATAGGGCGGATGAGGGAGCAATTCATAGCCCAATTCCTGGATTTTTGCCATGGCAACTGCACATGTGTGCACCCTTGCATTGTCTTGGTGGAAAAGAACTTTTTTCTTGGACAAATGAGGTCGGGTTTTTTTCAAATCGTCATTGAATCGGTCCAATAAGTTGGCATAATATTCCCCATTGATTGTTCTTCCCTTTTGAAGGTAGTCAATGTGGATTATCCCGCGTGCATCCCAAAAAACAGTCGCCATAACTTTATTGGCTGACAAACCCACCTTGGCCTTCTTTGGCGCCGATTCACCCTTAGAAACCCACTGTTTTGACTGTTGTTTGGTCTCTGGTGTGTTGTGATGGATCCATGTTTCGTCCACGGTTACAAAACGGCGCAAAAACTCCTCCATATTGCGATTAAACAACGCCAAACCTTCCAGTGAAGTTGTTACACGATTGCGTTTGTGGTCGACTGTGAGCAAACGCGGCACCCATCTTGCGGAAAGCTTTCTCATGCCCAATTGATCATTCAAAATTGAAACCACTGAGCCATGCGAGATCCCTACGGCTTCCACAATCTCTTGCACTTTCAATCTTCGGTCGGCCAACACCATATCGTGAATTTTTTCGATTGTTTCGGGTGAAGAGACCTCAACTGGGCGTCCAGGACGTTCGGCATCTTCAGTGCTTGTACGGCCACAACGAAATTCAGTAAACCACTTTTTTACCATTGAAATCGATGGTGCAGAGTCCCCATAGTATTTATCAAGCTTAGCCTTGGTCTCGGTAATGGTTTTTTTTCGCAAAAAATAATGCTTAATAAGCACACGAAATTCACTTTTTTCCATTTTTTCCTCAAATTAGTGGGTAGTCTGATAAAGATAGCTGTCAAACACAAACTAACTGACACAGCAAGTTCAAATTTTGACAGGAGTCAACTGACAGATGCCTGTTGACAGGAGTAGTGTTGCTTTTTCAGTAAAGAGGTCAGAAATTCAAAAAGTCACGGACTTATTGACCCGCCCTCGTATATCAAAGAACGTAACTCAGTAAACTTCTCCATACGAAAGTAGTCTGTAAACGTTTAGAATAAGGTCTTTTTTTAAATGCGGGAGCGCGCCCGCCTGCGTCCGCTTGGGGTTCAACGGAATTTCTTTTGGCGCCACGTGCGCGCCCGCATGCGTCCGCTAGGTATAATAGAGGTTAATATAAAATCCTATAATAATCCAGCTGTTTCCCATTTTATACAGAATTTTAATTGAACGGAATTAAAGTCTACTCTGGTGAGGATTTTCCTCTAAAGGGCCTCCATCATGAAAAATGTTTTACGTCATTTATTGTTACCCAAGTCGCCGTTGAGTTCAGTTTTGACAACATACAAGTCATAGATTTATTATTTAACCAAATCTTAAAAGTTGTTTGTTTCTTTAACAATAATAGTTATTTGTTATACAAGAATGCAAAGTTGCTTTTTTACCGCGTGCTCAATTTTGATGACCGAGCAAGCGAAGGATCCTAAAATTAGAATCCTGAGCGTTAGCTAATCAAAAGAGCACGAGGTAAAAAATCTTTGCACTCGAGTGCAACACGTAACTTTTCATTCCACCTCAGTGAGGACATGACTAAATGCAAAAATAACATTTGCGCATTTTTAACAGTCTCAGTCAATTCCTTTTGGTGTCAAATAAACTTCCTCGTCGCTAGAATCATTTATTAGTTTTTTCACTTGTTTTGAAATTGCTTGTTTTTAACCTAAGGTTTTAACAATATGACGTGAAAAGAAAATGGCGCGCGCAAAGCAAATTAAATAAAAAGTACATTAAGAAGGTTCCCAGTCTGAGTTTTTAACAAATTAAAAAAGGTTGTATGATAAATTCGGCACCATGAAGGTAGAAGTAAATAGTTAAATGATTTTTTTAATTCAAAAACTTAGTGCTCACGATGTTCTAAATTCAATTTACTTTATCTTCTAGCGGATAAAACCGGCTTTTGCGGGGTGGATGAAATAGTAGATTTTTTGCCCCGAGCGCAAAGTGAGTCATTAATGCACGAGTGTTATGTTGGTGCCCGAGCGCAAGCGAGGGCACTGAATTAACACAAGTGCATTAATTACTCTCTTTAGCGAGGTGCGTATTTTACTTTTCTTTCAACTACCAATCTAGGTACCTACTGTGATAAAATGTACCTACTTAAACTAAAAATGAAGAATCAAAGTTTTACAATGGTACAAAATGCGCGCCATTTGTTTTTTTTTCACCAAGGCGGTTTTATTCAGCCAATTTTTATTATCAGCCAGTCTCTTTTTGATCTAATGCAAACATTTTATATTAAACTTAATGGGAGATATTAAACCTCTGTGGTAAATTTATATCAAATTAAACAGTAAAAAACAGTGCAATAATTAAAAACATTGCAATAATGAGATTTCATATAACATTACTGCACGGTTTTGGTTCTAAGCAAAAAATACGTCCTTTGTGATCGGTTTTGTAGTGATTAATGATAACATTACTATGTAGTTGAAAAAAATAGTAGATTGTTGCACCGAGCGCAAAGTGAGTTATTAATGCACGAGTGTTATGTTGGTGCCCGAGCGCAAGCGAGGGCACTGAATTAACACGAGTGCATTAATTACTCTCTTTAGCGAGGTGCGTAATTTACTTTTCTTTCAACTACCAATCTACCTACTGTGATAAAATATACCTACATAAACTAAAAATATGATGAATCAAAGTTTTACAATGGTACAAAATGGGCGCCATTTGTTATTTTTTTCAGTCGGTTTTATTCAGCCGATTTTTATTATCAGCCAGTATCTTTTTTTGATCGAATGCAAACGTTTTATGTTAAACTTAATGGGAGGTATTAAACCTCTGTGGTAAATTTATATCTAAAATAAAAAGTAAAAAACAGTGCAATAATGAG
The DNA here is from genome assembly GCA_948098915.1 of Lampropteryx suffumata. Classification (NCBI taxonomy): domain Eukaryota; kingdom Metazoa; phylum Arthropoda; class Insecta; order Lepidoptera; family Geometridae; genus Lampropteryx; species Lampropteryx suffumata. Next base: position 11,496,270 of record OX402557.1, on the reverse strand, counting down.
ATTTCATATAACATTACTGCACTGTTTTGGTTCTAAGCAAAAAATACGTCCTTTGTGATCGGTTTTGTAGTGATTAATGATAACATTTCTGCGTAGTTGAAAGAAAAAGATATTAATTTATTTACAGGTATCAATAACAGAATACTATAAGATAATTCACAATACATCTTGAAACAGTTGATCTATCAAAGGACCGTTTAAAATTATCTATAGATAGCTCAAATGATCCAAAGGGCAGCGTTCCCAAAACAAGCGGCATTTACGCTGTACCAGATAGAAGCCAGCTCTTATGTCACACGATTTTTATAAATACACAATAAATAAAAATAACTCAGTGTGACAGTTAAATAACTTTTCTTATGTGGTTGATTTAAACAGATACAGCCAACACCCCCACATAATCAGTCTACGAGGCGTCTATGAAGAAGGCGGGCGCATTCTCGCGGTCACAGAACTATGCCGCGGCGGAGAACTACTGGAACACATCACCCAACGGCGATACTTGCCGGAACACGAGGCCGTCCCGATACTGAGGAATGTAGTACAAGCTGTCAACTACTTACACAGACACACTGTCGTACACAGGTCAGTGTTATGTTTACGCACATGTTTGACTGGCCTGTCAGCTCAGTTGGTAGTAGCTCTGCCTTCTGCTCTGTAGATCGACGGTTTGATTCCCTCCCAAGATAAACATTGGTGTTAGTTCTGTGTCTAAGGGCTATAAAGCTTTCAACGAATCTACCCCAACTCTATTCGGCATCTATAAAAAAAATTGCAAGGATCACATAAAAGCGCTAAGACCAGAAGAGTTATTTAGCAGAATAGCCTAGGTAGACCATTTTGAATCGCCTTGTTATATACAAGAAGGCGATTCAAAATGGTCGTTGTGATTTGACATTGACAACATGATTGTATATCCAGAGATATAAAACCATCGAACATACTGTTCGCTACATCAGAGAAGAGACCGGAAGACATCCGCCTAGTCGACTTCGGGTTGGCGAAGCAGTTGCGTGCTGAGAATGGTTTGCTGATGACCCCGTGCTATACTGCCAACTTCGTCGCGCCCGAAGTACTGAAGAGAGCAGGCTACGATGCCGCTTGCGATATATGGAGCTTAGGTATGTATTAAAGGGTGTTAAAAATCGAGTTGTTTTTTTTTCAAATTAGAGTTTTTAAATAAACACACTTGAATTTTCATCGTTTTTTTATTTATATTCAATTGGATGAGAGACATGGATTGAGAGACACAACATATACCGTTCTTCTTAATATTGTTTTTTTAAGCTTCTGTTATTTATTTATTTTTCTGTGTATTTCTTGTTTTTAATGTCTGTGTGTCGCTCGGTTCCTTGTGTACCGTTGCAAATAAATTATTTTTCTTTCCTTCTTTCTTTCTTTCTTTCTTTCAATTATTTCAATTTTCAAGCTGACGACAATAAAATGAAACGATAGTGGCAACATTGTTATCCATTATAAGATGCTAATTATGATAATGGAAACACAAAATATGCATAATACGACGGTCAAATGCAGAAGTCGCGCCTGACAGCGTTAGCGTACCTATCTACTAACTTATTTTTCACCATAATTTTCATTTTTTTTACCATTGCATCGGTCTAAATCATGGCAATTACACCGTTACAAACTATGAAAGCACCGACTATAGCTAAATAACTAACTAAAAGGCATTAGTAGTAGTTTGTAGTTAAATAAATAATGCCCGATATTTCACACAGCATCACCTGCCCCCAAAGTGAGCAGAGCTTGTATTATGGGTACCACATAATTGAAATACTACTTATATACTCTTTTTTTTAATAAATATATGTTATACATAGAAACACCCAGACCTAATACAAATATTTTCAGATCATTTAAACATTTTCCCGCGGCGGGAGTAGAACCCGCAACATTCTGTGTCTCACCCAGGCCTTTGCCCACAGAGGTCGTCAGAGTGGAAAACATGTTCCCATTCATCGATATACATCACGATAACGATCTTGTATAATGTATCTTTGTGTGTTCTAGGTGTTTTGGCGTACATTATGTTGTCAGGACGGACGCCTTTCGCTTCAACTGGGGATGATACCCCTGAAGCTATTCTAGCCAGAATAGAGTCTGGAAAAGTAAGTTTATTCGTAATCATAGGAAGTGATTATATACCTACATCATATGCTTATAAAATCACAGCTAGACATCCTCAAAGAACTAAGTAATTAGAGATCTGAGCAGGTGTCTACTAGCCGTGAGAATGTTTGTTTGGTTTGCGTTACAAACTAAGACTAATTGGAATTGCTGCTGTCCTTTTTTTATTGCATTTCAATTAATAAAAAATGACAGCAATAGTATATTTTAGATAGTTTTGGAAATAAAATAGCATAGACTTTACATAAAATATGACACAACACATACCCTAGTTCGAGCTCTTTTATCAACCAGCTTCGAAAGAGAAGATCAAATTGTTCAAACTAAAAAGTAGACTGATACATTTATGTACAGAAATAATTACAGAAATGTACAGAATAATACACTATAATATAAAATACATGTGAAACAGTTGAGCTATCTAAGGACCGTTTAAAACGATCTATAGATAGCTCAACTGATCCAGATCACTGCCAGTGGGCAGTTTTGTTTTCAAGACACTGGCGGCATTGCCACGTTAAAGGGTATGAAATTTGACTTAATCTTCTGTAGTAATTTATAAATATTAGTCTCTATTGTCTGTCTCTTTTCTCTCTATGAGTCTCTATTTATATAAATGATTTCGTGGAGTCCGTCATCTGTACTTATAAGTATTCCGTGCCAGTAACATACATAAAAAGTTTTGTCCAGAGCTAAAGCGATTAGCTGAAAAAACAAGTATCCAGGCCTTATAAATAAACCAGCTTACCCGGCCAGGCGTTGCTGTAGTTAAGTAGTTCTAATATGTTGAACCAATGTACTCCTATCTAATCTAGATAGCAAAAGATACTGAAGTTAACTTGCACTGACAAACATGTTATTTGCATATATTTTAATAGGAAGTATGTCATTCCAACATTTTGTGGCAGTGAAGCGGAAACTACCTTTATACCACACCTACTGAGAAACTTTTCCATTCCTTTTCCAAATATAACTTAAAAAGTACATCATTTCAGGCCTACTAAAATGCGGAATTTCATTTCTAATGCGTTTAGCGGGAGAGAAAAGTGTATGGAAATCCAGTTCTAACGTGTTATTTTTTTTTAATTTCTCAATAGATCAGCCGGTAGCTTAGCTATGGTTATTTTCATTATAGGACAAACGACAAAAAGTTCTTACTCTCAAGTCCGCCAAATGATTTATTCCACTTCCGATTTCCGAACAATATTTTGAAAAAAGAACCCAAATATTAAAGGATAATAAAAGAAATTGCTCAAACAGTGATTAACCCTCGCCATGCCTGGTGCGGTATGCCTGGTGGGTCTGTCAAACCCGAATTTTCAAATCGTTGTGATAAGTACAAATTTATAGTAAATAGTAATAAGAATTGCTATTATAATATACATAGGAATATATATTAGGCTTTACAATGAAAAAATATTAGAAATCAACGACTTTTATTACTTATTTTTCTAATTAAACTCAAGTCACGTTTTTGAACAAGAAATTAAACATTGCAACTCTTTAAACATAAATTATTGAGGAAAAAAAAAATTTAAAGGATTGAGGTAGCGGGCGGAGGGCGTTAGGTAGTTCACTACGGTCAGCTACTGAGAGCAGTTACGCGCGAAATTCTAATTTGAATGAATTGTAATGGTTTAAATGTTGCGGTGGGTCTCACAGACCCTAGGCATGCCGAGGGTTAAAAACCTAATTGCCCGAGAAATCAAAAAAAAAATTACATTGATTTTTAGTAACTATAATATTTTTAATATAAATTTCAATTCAAAAATTATTCTTCTTTTTATTTTCCTCGTAGGTGTAGTATAAAGCACTATGTATCACTCGGAAGAAAGTGAGATTCCTACTTCGTGTTTTTTAAGTGACAAATGACACATTCGATAGGTATTGGGCACTTTCTCGCCTAGGTGTACAATGTACTATTAAATGCTGCTGAGCCATGTAATTGGTAAAACAGAATCTGCTCTAGTTTTGTACCTACCGTCATCCTGGAGCCAGCGCAGTATGTTGAAAAGATACTCAGGTTTTCTACTCATGATCACTCCAAAGTTAAAATCAAAAGTCTCTTGGTCACGAACTCTTGGGAGTTTCACTTACACGGACTCTCAATTTTGGCTTCTATATCGAGTCCAAGGCCAAAACTCCTGCCATGAAGCTTGGCATCCTCAACAAGGTGAGGCGATACTTCACACCTGGTCAGCTTTCCACTTTATACAAAGCTCAAGTCCGGTCGGGTATGGAGTATTGCTGTCATCTATGGGATGGTTCAGCCAAACACCAGCTGGCTGCCTTGGACTCGATCGAGCGTAGAGCATTGAGGATGATGGGTGAACAGCTTAACGCTGAGACTAAGTTCCAGAGTCTCGAGCACCGTCGTAAAGTTGCTTGCCTTTCGATCTTTTATAGAATACATTTCGGAGAATGTGCCCAGGAATTACATGATCTGATTCCACCATCTTCTTTTCACAACAGGACAAGGAGACGTACCGCTCAATACCATCCATACCTTGTCAACCTACCACCCTTACGAACAAAGCGCTTTGCTTCCACATTTATAATGCGTACAGCCAAGGAATGGAATGCTTTGCCGTCGTCTTGTGTTTCCTGAAAACTACAATCTGGGTCTCTTCAAGTCTCGAGTAAATAGGTTTCTTCTAGACCTGCGTGCCCCATCGTCGGCCACATCGTCGCTTAACATCAGGCGAGATTGTGGTCAAACGTAGGTTTATTAATGATAAAAAAAAAGTCTGACTATTTTATTCAATACAATCACAAGGATCATTTGAAACATCCCACATGCTAGGTGAATTTAGGTGCCAATTCCTCCGAACCAATGCCCGAGAAGAACTGGCAAGAAACTCGTCCTGATCCTAGCGCTTCTTTGCATGATCCATCTTATAACTACCTTAACTACGAAAAATTAATACAAGAGAGTTTATACATTTCAATTGTGTCAGTTAAGTGTCTGAGGGCAAAGCTAAATGAGTCCATGAATTCTTATCAATAATATAGTGGTTTATATTTATAGTCGTGTTTATTATGTATGTATATATTAGGTTGGGGAAAAAGTCTTTTCGCATTATAGTATGTATGAACTTGTAATAAAATCGCTTTGGCTAAACTATTTGTATCTGGCTGGTTTTGGTATCATTAAAAGTTTAAATTTTAAAGAACATAATTCCAAATTCAAATTAGGAAAATGTGTGATTTTTATTTGTTTTTCGTACTGTCAAGATGAGTGAATCTAATGATGAAATTCGATACATTTTAAAATTTTACTACAAAAAAGGTAAAAATGCAACGCACGCCTCGAAAAAAATTTGCGATGTTTATGGACCTAGTGCTGTGTCTGTGAAAGTAGCACAAATTTGGGGTGAACGTTTTCAATCCGGAAATTTTGATGTCAAAGATGCACGTCGCTCTGGTCGCCCTATTACGGATAAAATGGATGCCATTTTTGATAAAGTGGAGCAAGATCGGCATATCAGTAGTTACGACGTAGCTGAAGAACTGGGAATAGACCACAAAACAGTTTTGGCGCATTTGAAAAAAAATGGGTACACAAAAAAGCTCGATATTTGGGTACCTCACGAGCTCACTGAAAGAAACCTAATGAACCGTGTACTCATTTGTAATTCTTTATTACGACGTAATGAAACCGAACCATTTTTGAAGAAGCTGATAACTGCTGATGAAAAGTGGATCACGTACGACAAGAACGTGCGAAAAAGGTCGTGGTCAAAGGCCGGTCAGGCTTCACAGACTGTGGCGAAACCTGGGTTAACTCGCAACAAGGTGATGCTGTGTGTGTGGTGGGATTTGAAGGGCATTATTCATTATGAGCTGTTACCACCAGGCAGGACCATCGATTCTGAACTCTACTGCGAACAACTGATGAGATTAAAGCAAGAAGTTGAGAGAAAGCGGCCGGAATTAATCAACAGAAGGGGTGTGGTTTTTCATCATGATAACGCTAGACCTCACACATCTTTAGCCACTCAGCAAAAATTAAGATGGGCTTTTGGGCGTTTGGCTGGGAGGTGTTAATGCATCCGCCGTATAGTCCTGACCTTGCACCTTCAGATTTCCACCTGTTTCGGTCTCTTCAGAATTCTTTAGGCAGTGTCAGGTTAACATCACGAGAGGACTGCCAAAACCATTTGTCGCGGTATTTTGATCAGAAGTCCCAAAATTTCCATAGCAATGGGATCATGTCCCTACCTACCAGATGGCAAAAAGTTATCGAACAAAATGGTACCTATATACTTTAGTTAAATGTAAATAAACTACATTAAAAAATGTTTTGTATTTTCTTTAAAAATGCGAAGAAACTTTTTCCCCAACCTATTATGTATAAATAATAGTGTGCATGTTTATTGCGTTTATTTGCTTCATATAAGTAAGTTAAAGATCATTATTTAGTGCATCCCAACCAATCCATATCAAATTCTACTTCTATCAAATTCATCAAATTCCAGACAAAGGTTGTCTGGAAGAAATCGCTTCCTCAGCGATAAGACCGCATGTACCATCTTATTTAGTATGGTGTACAATAAATAATTTTCATACATTCATTATACCACAATATTTTTCAAAAGACTACCATGTAAGCTTTAAGCTTTAACAAAAGTATAGCAAGGTGAAGATACCTTATTAAGCAGCTTGGCATTTTTACAGGTAGAGTTGTCTAACGGTATCTGGCGCAGCGTGTCTACCGAGGCTCGAAGCTGCATCCGTCGCATGCTTCAGTTGGAGCCGGCGTCGCGACCTCGCGCTGCCGAGCTGGCGCGTGAGCCCTGGCTTCGGACCGACCCTGCACCCCCAAATCCCGCCCTCCGCCCACCCCCGCCAGACCTAGACGCACCAGTCCCTGCTGATCTTCGTCGAGCTCTCGACCTAACCTTCCAGGTAACAGTACTGAAATCTCCAACCCAATACAAGCGCTGCCCCAATTCTTCATTGGTTTGGTAGAGCTTTATGCTGAGACGACCTCTGAGGTACTGTGGGCCAAGACCCGGCTATGACGCAGAATGTCGCGTGACAAATAGGACGAGTTTCTTGCCAGTTCTTCTCGGGCTTGGATTAGGATGAATTGGCACCTAAATTCACCTAGAAAGTTTCAAAGTGATCCTTGCGATTGTATTGAATAAAGTAGCTTTTGAATTTGACTTTGAAATGTTTGTATGATCTGAGAGTATTTGGTTCGGGTGGTAAGTGTTTTTATGTATAAATGGTAGTTATTTACAAAAAGTAGTATATCAGTCATGTGGTACCCATAACACAAACTCTGCTCTTGGGGCCAGATGCTGCTGTGTGAAATGTCCGGTATTATTTATTTATTTGCCCCACACAACAATCTAGGTACTTAGTTTACAAGTTATTATTATATATATATTTTGTCAAAACTATATTAGTGCCCTACACCAATATAAATTTGCATAACACCTCGTCATTGGCTTGAAATCGATACTTGTCATGATCTAGTGTCCTTTATGTTGTGCACCCAACAAAGTCCCATTCACTGTTTCTGTCATCAATTAATTATCCCGATTTTTATTTATTTAAATCGTACGTTTGGCAACACTGTTAGCACTAGATGGTGTGGTGTGAATTGTCCACCTTATTTATATATTTAGTACCAAATTGTATGTTGTTCCAGGCGTTAACGTCCTCACCGATGACACCGCAAGTGCTAGGTCCAGTGTCGCAGTCTACTTTGGCGCAACGCCGTAACAAGCCCCAAAGACGTTTCCCACCTACCCAGCTTTAAGGTATACGATACGAACTAGTTGCCAAAATAGGATTATGTCCTATATTTTATTGAAATACTAAAATTTTGTAGAATAACTATTGGATTACACGCGCCCTTATTTGGATTCTTCGGACAAACGGAAGTAGAAGTCAAACTTAGCTAGGACTAAGGTTTGTGCTTCGGTAGTTAATTATTTAATGTGGCGTTTAATTAGGCGTGGTTTGATGAAATTCAATAACTTAAGGCGATACTGACAGCAAATTTCCTTTTGTATGAAAATGTGTCTTTTCCGCTATTTAGTAGATAATTGAAGGAATAATAATAATATATTTTTGGGTAATTGACTTTAAACCGTTTAAAAAATAAAGAAACGGAAACATACGCTCGAATTATTGAATTCTTTAATTTCATTAAACAAAACAAAATAAAGCAATAAGTAAAAGATAAAAATACAAATGAGCATTGGTTCGCAAAACACGTCCGCACAGCACAAAGTCTCGACAAGAAGTGGCGCGGTTATATATCCATCCAGTCGGTTGCCGTCACTATCCTTATTTTTTGATGTTGTTTAATAATACATAATCTAATAATACAATTTGCTCGCATGAAATAGATTGCACAATAATTGTTAATTCTGTAATAGGGTCTAAAATATTTAATAATCATCATCTTTTCTAAGTTAACATCGTTTTAACTTGCTGCTTACACTAAAAGGTAGAGAATAAACTAATTAAAACATTAATCCTTCATTTAGTTCCTTTTCGACCCCACAGTCAAAACGCGTTGATTGTTGATGTTGATTTGCTGTGGGTACCGCCTTAAATTATTGTGAATCAATTTACTTATAGCTTGAACGCTATAAACATATTTGATCCTATTATTTTAATGGTCGGAGTAAATTATAAGACCATTTTACCCAGCGGTATTACACCTTACTTAAAAAATAGTTTTATTTTAAATAAAAATGAATATTTTTTTATAAATACCTACAAATAACGTTGAATCCTTTGCATTTAGGTTTCCCGCTGGCCAATCTATGTTTTATGTGGAAACTACTTAAATAATTGTATGACATTCCATTCTCATTCATATTGTCTTTGATGATTCATAAATGATGTTTAACTTCTGTCATTATTATTTGTATATTATTATTGTGGGTGCAACGCTATGTTTGAGTGTGTTTATACACATCGTTATTAAATTAATATGACAAACCATAATCACTTAGACGAGTCCTAAGTTTTTGTTACATTGATATTTTATATACATTTCATAATAATAAGGCTTTTTAAATAAATACATAAGAATTGTCTTCCTTCAAAAAGTATAAAAAGGCACTGATATTAGCTATACAAATATGTAGTTTCCCACCTTGACTCTTAATGGTCCTGATTCCGGGACTAGCTAGAATTCGTAATATACGAAATATATATTTTGTTTAAAACAATGTCCGAATTAGACGCGTGATTTGACGTGTGATTGACGTGTGACACGTCAACGTCAACACCAAAACGTGAGTTACTTTTATTCAGACTTTGGTGCGATCAAAATAAGATCGTTAGATCGAATCGAACAATCTTCTTTTGTCAAAATTTTTGACTACTTCTGTGTACAGTGGGCCAAGGGCCGGTTTATATGCATGATCGTATGTTCGTATGATCTGCAAATTTTGGTCTCGGGTCTGGGTGTCTTTATGTATAATATGTTAATATGTATCTATTTACAAAAAAAAACAAAGTATATAAGTAGTATATCAGTCATGTGGTATCCATAACACAAGCTTTGGAGAAATGTCCGGCATTATTATATTTAATTATTTAAATTGACGCGTGATTGACGTATTTTAGTGCAATGTATAATTTGGACATTGCTTTAAGCAAAATAAGATAGGTTGTATTTTATGAAATTTTAGCTGGAACTAGAAGAAAAGAATCACCACCAATGTATTTCTGTGCCATTGAATTATACGTATTTTTATAATCCGATGTATTTAAATAGATTATTTACACTGTGCAATACAATATAATGAAAATGTTACTAATACTGGATTAAGTATATTTTATCATAAATTTTATTTTTTATACAGTATTCCTTATCATAATAAATGACTACCTATTTTATGTATATGAAGTTGTATCATGATACTTATGTTGAATCAGATATTGTTTATATTTTTGTAAGATACCCATTAAGCTTAGTTTTTATATAATAACGGTATCAAAAAATTATATTATTAAACATGAGTACATGTTATGGTTAGAAATTATGTAGTTTTAGAGATTAATATAATGTACATTTTTTCGCATGGAAGTGAAAATCGCGAAAGCAAGCGAACCGCTTTCCAAACCCTGATGAAGATTCTCCAGATGAATCAAAACAGTGTCAACTCCATCTTCAAAATAATCCTATTAACTGTGCCAGCAAAGAAGGATACATCTCGCCTGATGGTTCGTGTGCTTGTAATACCAGAAGGTAACACACGCAAGTTGCCGGCTCTCGACATAAGTTTGTTTGTATAGTACTTAATTCCACTTGTTCCAATCCCCTTCGAAACTTCGAAACACAGTAACAGGCACTGTGTTTTACCCACCAAGATGGACTTGATATAGTCCTAAAAACGTGAATAAAAACCAGTGTTTGTTAAAATGTTATAATGCAACCATCCATAATGATGTCCTGGCGATGGCCTGTAGCACTGATTTGATTACCTATTACCTGAGCAAATGAGTATTATGTTATAAACCAACCATGGTGATGTGATCGTTAGGCTACCTGAAGGCTATCATGATAACTGAATGCTAAGCTGGGAACAACATCACAACATGCACTTCAAAGCATGAAGTTGAATATAACTAGCAGTCAACTATCTTTGTAGTGAGCGCGGTTGAAGTTGTTGTCAACTTCATACAGCTGACACTGTTTTTCTATAAACACAAATAGGTACTGTTTCAGAGTATTATTTATTGTTTCTTATGTAGTAATTAAATCGAAGTATTTTAAAGTTTCGATTTATTATGAAACAAACAAATTTTATTTTTATGTTCTAAAGAAAATTTTAATTACTATATACTACTTATATCGGTTTATGGCCTAAATTGTTCACAAATGTATAAATATGTTCAATTAATGAGGTTTTATTGTACACAAATTATTATACAGCCAAAGAGAGTTATTTAGTACATAATCTAATTTTAATAAACTGTTTACTGTTCACCAATCAAATTAATAAATTGCCATTCAAAACAACAGAAATTACAAGTAATTACTTGATTGAAATTAAACCTAATCTAATTTTAAGATTTTGCTTTAAAGTTACTTTGTGCCATTTTCGTGCTTTATCTTTCTTTAGTTGTTTGTAATCATTTTATTGAATGTTTAATTCAAATTCTTAGGTGCTAAGAAAAGTTATATTAAGTATTTCCATGTTTAGTAATGTCATCTGTAGGTAAGTACATGGTTAGTTTCATAATAATCTGCATAATATTAATATATAGGATTTCCTTTAGATATAATAGAAGAAGATAATATAGTAATTGTTTAGACAAGTCTTATTTTAAGAAACTTGATCCAAAACATACTACCGTAATCTAAACCTGCCAGGCTAACATGGTATTTGAGACAATAGTTTTCTCCACAAGCTCCCCCATCGTTTCTTCTACAAGCCTGTAGAGTAACAGATTTGCAGCCTTTTAGCATACTTTATATGTAAATTTTGACGTTTCTTCGTAGAGTTATACCTACTTCGTTGTGTCATTGCCATAAAAACCGGCTGGTTTGCGAATACTTTAATATGATTTTGTAATTTTAGACTAAACAATAACGAAGGGATTTCTATATCCTAGCAAGAGTTTGCTATTCTTCAGGTGGACCCATTTTTCCGACCAAATTGTCTGATTACTTTAGTTTAACAAACAAGTATAAAATATTCCGTCTTCTGTTATTTCTTGCTAAGTAACTAATAGTATCAAATGATGGAATTGAATTATTATAATAAAAATACAGTTAAACTCGTTATACGTATGAGCGTTAAGATATAAGAGTACATATTTGAGTAAGAATTTTATCTATCGCCTACTATTCATCGTACATATCTAGAGTTAAGTTAATTGGTAAGTATACCTATTATATTGTACTTACAAGTAAAATATACTTACAGTAAGAAAATTTTAATATATAAAGCTATTTAGTTGGAAAACAAAAAATGTTTTAATCAAATATTTTTAAATAAATCATTGACATGACAATGCTTTTAACACAATAAAATTTAGAAAATATTTGAAACAATGCAGTATTCAGATGTACTGACTGTCATAATACCCACTGTTAAAATTATGAAAAATATTAGTCATAGATTATATTTAAATAGAAATGACGTGACTAGTAGATACTAGTAACTTAAAAAAAGTTTTTAAAACAACAAACAACCAATTTGTAATTCTAAAGTACAAAATCTTTTTCAAAAGAATTAAAATGAAAACATGATAATAATATAATAATTATTAATTATGATATGACATGTATTTTATCAAATGAAAATACTGATATTTAAATACAAGTGCCAATCTAAAGTACAGAACTGGAAATTGTTAATAGACTTTTTGACCATGCAGGCCTATCATTTGTTGATCCACGCGTCATGCACTTTTTGGGAGTCGAAACCTTTAACCTGTTTGATCTAAAATTTTGAATGTTTTAAAAAAAGCAATACTAAGTATATAATAAAGCATGTTATATGCTGCATTAATTGTTGGCACTTCCAGTAAAATTTGTGATTTGTCCCATTAACATGTTGAGTGGTGTATTAAAAAGTATTAAAATATTGCCCCAAAATTAAGGATTTGATAAGGAGGAATAGATTTGCACACTATTGTAAATATTAGAATTGGAGTAAGCTGTAGTAGAAGTACACGAAATGGCACACAAAACTGAGCTTGCCAGCACTCTTGTTGATTAATTATAAAGTATTTCCTGTTGTTCAATGACACTGTTGAAGATAATGTTAGTTCAAAAGTCGCATTATGTAAAATGTACTTAGGTACAAGATATACTTACATATTTTTGTAATATCACTGTAAACAGGACCACAGATTGAGATTAAACTTAGGGGTGCTTACATAAGAAATATTTGTTGCATATTGTGGTCTTGGATAAATGTTAAATTGTCACATCTGTCTATTTTTCTATCTCCAAAAAGGAAATACTATTCTAAATAGTGCTAACAGCAAATTGTTGTATTATGTATAATAGAGAACACATAGATTGTAATATAAAAACATTGTTGACATTGCTTTCATCATTGTTTTATTTCAAACTCAAATATAAATATTGTTACATTATGTAGGCAATCTTACAACAAAGATATTTAAAAAAAATCACTTTACATTTACACCTTTCAGAGTAGGTGCAGTAACTGGTCCTTTTCCTTCAACAACCAGTGGTTTGCCTAAATAACACGCCACTTTGTCATCATTGGTTCTTAGATCAGGGGCACATGTTTCAAATATCTTCTTTTTAGGGTTAAGGATAGCTTCAGGTTCCCTCGGGAATCCTTCACATTTGACCAAGTCCCCAGGTACAGCTGATGGAGGGGGAATGAGCACTTCTACTTTATCTGGAGATGATGCACACATGACCATTGCTTCTGATGTAACTCCCCTCATCTGAAAAATAAAGCATTGTAAATGCAACAAATACATTTGAAGCAAGAGCAGGCCAGTATATGTTGCACTTAAGTGCCATATGAGAGAATATGTAAGTATATGTAATGTTAGACACTTGCTTGTGCATGCTGGAATGCACTTTGTACAAGTCTATAAAAATATTTTTGTGGAGTCTGCCTTTTGAACGTGTACTAATAAGTCTTTTCTTTTACCTTGACTGGTTTGAGGTTACAGAGGACCATTACAATTCTCTCCTTCATTTCATCAATAGGAACATGATTTACAAGTCCGGATACAACTGTACGTGGTTTTTCTTCTCCACAGTCAATCTTTTCCACGTATAATGAGTCTGCATCTGGGTGTTTATTGATTTCTACAATCTTGCCAATTCTGAAGTCCAGTTTCCTAACATCAACTATTTCAATGGTAGGTTCAGAAGATTTTTTTAGTGCAACCTTTTTCAATGCCTCCTTTTCTTTTTTCTCTTTTTTAATTACTGGTGGAGTTTCTGTTCCAGGTTTTTGTTCTGTGGCCAACACAGCTTTGGATGCTCCATTTTCGCAAACAACCTTGCCTGGTAAAGGGTATTGTTTTTTTCCATTTTGGATTTCTAATTTAATTAATTCTGCTTTTGCATCTTCAACTTTAGATAGAAGAGTTTTATTTTGTTTGGTCAGCTCCTTTATTTTCTCTTCAATTTTTGCTCTTTTAAGATTTTCTACCTGTAATAAAAATAAACCCTATAGTAAGATAAGCTTAAAGTAAAGAAGCTTAGGCACCACTACCTCCTATATACCAACCTTTGTAACAAATCTCATAAGATTCCCTCAACGGTACATTTATGTTGAGAAAATCATATTAGCTAATCAATCCGTTCAGTAAGTGGTTACGTTCCGACGCGACGGGCATGTAGAAGTAACAAACAATAACTTGAAAGTATAAAGTAAGTAGTTAGTCTAAGTATTGGTGGGTGGGTAAACAAAAAGTATTATCTACCACTGATATTATTGACTCAGTCTTACCCAGTTTTTCACATCAGCAATTTTAACTTCTGCATTTTCCGCTACTCTAAATAATCTGGCAATGTTTGCAGTCATATTTTCTTTGAATTGGTTTAACATAAGATATTTATCACCAATATTGAGATCCGTTAACCAATTGATGACGAGAACCAGAATACCGTGGACGTTATCTCAGACAGAACTGACAAAACAATCTTAACTTAACCTAAAAGCTGTGCCTAAAAGATACATTGGTGGCAATTCGGTTGGTTTTTATAAAAACAAAACCTCTTATCCTAGATCCTAGTAGATTGTGCTTTCCTCATCATTTTCTAGCATTGTAACTTCCGGATTTGTCATTGTAAATTTATTTATGCTACATTTGTGCGGTTTTGCTGATTGTGCACAATTGGATGTTTTCAATAAAAAATGAAATTGAAAAATGGCCTTTAATATTGCCGCTGTAGTCCAGTCAACGAAGCGCCTGGACAAGGTTTTAGCAAATTGTTTACGAAATGGCAGCATTATTGGTATGTAGCTTTCGTTTTTATAATCTATGGCATGGTTTTCATTCATGTAGGTTCATTTGATTTCATTCTTAACCAGCCGTTTACATTATGCTCCTGCTCATGCTACTCGCGCAGCTGGAAATAATTCCATACCGGCAGTACGTGTTCACATTATGCTCTTACATTTCTTTCACGTTTAACTTCGGGCAAGAGCGTTTGTCGAAATCATTGCTTAGAAAACCGCTCTGCCTATTGGGTTTACTCTTGTATTTATATGTTTTAAAAATATATGAAATACAAAAGAGACTTAAAAAGTTAGTTTTAACTTCTTTTCACCCTCTTAAAGGTTGAATTTTAAAAAATCCCGTCTTAGTGGGTGGTTTTGTTGCTACAAAAGGAAGTTACCTTCCAAATTTCAGCGTTCTAGCTTCAGCGGTTTTGGCTCGGCGATGATGAATCAGTCAGTCAGTCAATCAGGTTAACCTTTTATATAGGTATAGATTTCGTAGTCTTAACTACTAAGAATAACTAACAAGATTATAAGATGGATCATGTAAGAAAGCGCTAGGACCAAGACGAGATTCTTGCCATTTCTTCTCGGGCTTGGGTTAGGATGAATTGGCACCTAAATTCATCTAGTATGTAAGACGTTTCAATGTGATCCTTGTGATTGTGTTGAATAAAGTATCTTTTGACTTGACTTGAAAATATAAATCTAGACTGAAAGAGTATTAAATAATTTGATCGAAAATAAAAATAGATTAACAAAAAAGTTAAAGCTTTTCAAAATGCAGAGTAAGGGGTTTGCTAGCAAAAAGTGTTGAGTTATTTTTGTCATATCTAATTTTTTTTTCTTGTGAAAAACATTAACCGCTGACTTAACCGACATTTTTGAAACTCTAAGCGTTATGTCACGTTGTAATTTATCGCGGGACAGCCCTAAGCATCTCTATGCTTAATGCCGTCGGTATGTTGGAAGTTGGAAGGAGTCAACGCGATTTGCTCAGGAGACGAGCTCTCAGTGATCTTCCTCAAAATTTGAACACGAAAAAAATACTTTTTTCACTTTTTCACAGGCGACAATTGATATACTCAGCATGCCACGGTGATGTAGAGCCGTGGCTAATGCCCGGGAGGTCCGACGGATTACTAAACAGCTGCAAGGAATGTTTTTTAATTTAATTTTACAAGCGTCAGATGGTTTTGTTATTTACAGAAAATAGTTTTTTCGGTTTAGGCATTTAGGTATTTTCGTTTTTTTATTAAACTTGCACGCTTTTTATTTAATTACATAACTGAAATCAAGAATAAATAAGGGGTCTATTGATGTACAACAAGACAAAGAGGTTAAATTAAAAATATAAACTAAAAAACCCTTGTTCCCTAGACTTTGTAGTGTATATTTAGTACTTACTACCTACTTAGATACCCTAAGTAGGCTATTATCTAAAAACGTGCGACGAATCCGCGCTCAACGGTAAGTGAGTGAGTAGTATGTAAACACAAATTTCTGCTCGTGCTGCTGGTTCTATGACTCGGGCACAAAAAACCGCCAATTTACGGAGCGAGCGGCATGACGAGCGGGATGACGAATGACATGAGAAGTGACCCGTTTACATACTCGTGCTGCCTATTTCTGCTCCATGCAGCAACATGTAAGCGGGGTATAACAATACTATGTCATTCACTGAAGTGAAAAGTCAGCTGTCTTCTGTCAGTCAACAGTCAATGAACTACTGACTGATCCCGCAGCACGGCAGCGCAGCGTGTCGTGCGTACGTTTTTATTTGTAGCAATTTTAAAATAAGTTTTGAACTTGTATGAAACGAATAGTTGTAATGTAATTGAAAAACGTGTTAAATGATAAGTACGTTTAAGTGACAAACTAAGCGCCTCTAAAATAAATTTCATATTCGGCCACTGTTGAATGGAAACAATACTAATCGGCCGCCGTAACGCACCAATTTGATGCACCATGTGCTTCTGAAACTGTAATATTCACTTCAGCGGCTTTTACCTTGAACTACTTGGGAGATGGACATAGAACCTCAGGAAAATTCGGATTTGCTGGCGCCGAACTCTAAACCCCAGACAAATGGCAATGCTAGACATGAAGAGGTTGCCGAAGGTCCTCCCGATGGAGGTGCCAGGGCTTACGCCGTCTTGGTGGGATCCTTCTTGACACACGGCCTATTGTTCGGCGTGATAAACTCGTACAGTGTCATCTACGCTGTGTTAGAGAAACAGCTGATAGCTGATGGAGTCTCCAATCCGCAAAGCCGAGCATGTAAGTACTGCATGAATTGTTTACTAATATTTATTTATTGCTCGTATCTACCTATTCTACTTATTAGTTTAGGCGCTAACCAATTTTGGAGACAGAAATATACTCAGAAAACAGAGCTTATCTGAATAATTAAGTGCGAGTGCGTAAGTGCAAAAGTCAGCTTCATTATGTTATCGATAACGAGCACAGAGTTATGTATCCAAATTAAGTAATGTATAGGTACCTACTACGACTGATTTATTTGCTCTACATAAAATCAACGCTCAGTTATTCTAGGTAGGTACTAGGCAATCACACTAGGATTTCAACTTGGGCTATACATAACATTATCCACCTGGAACTAATATAACCAGGTGGAATAAAACCAGCGCTTCTCATTTCTATGTCAGGCATTCGTTTGCTACGTCTCGCGCGCTCAGGCGCCGCACTTTCCGTTGCCGAACCTACAGCTAAAAGTAGCAAAAAACTTATTATTAAACATAGGTAGGTATACAATATCCCTAAAACAGGAAAACTAAAAAAAATATGTCAAACCTCGAAACATTGTATAGGAAACCAAGGTCTAGTGTAGGTATGTCACTGTATAACCAAGAGGTCTCTGCTTATCATCGGTCTTTTCTTTATGATTATGGGGCACCGCGTTTTTCTTTTAATTAAAGATTTGACTTTTCATTAGGTAGTCTGGTTATTATCTTATTCTGAAGAACTTATTTGAAATTGGAATAGCGTTATCCTTATCACACATTTTACATCGACAAAGAGGATAACTGATTCTTTTGATATAATTTGATCAATTGACTCTATGCACACACTAGTTACGTAAATAGGTATTTACTTATTTATAAAATAATGACGACGCGGGGTGTTCCAATAATTGAACTAAGTAGGTATTAAAAGATAAAAGAACAAAAGCTTTTCAGCATAAACACGATACGAGTTCAATTCCGTGAAAGCAGACACACGTAATATGATCGCACCGATATTAATTTACACACAAGCTATGCATAATAATAATACCTAATAATAAAGTGATGGTAATAAAGTACCTAGCTTATCGAATCAAAGTTATTTGAAGCAACTAGTTATTGACCGAGGTTTCACTCGTGAATATCCGCTTACGACATGGTTTAACGACATCGATTTCACAATGGCTTCCAATACGTTCAGTGGTTACAATGCGAAGGAATAACAAAATACTCGCAAACTTTTGCATTCATAGTGTAGGCAGGATTTTTGATTAAGTATTTAAAACTAATAAATAAAAAGAAAGGAAACTAAAAACACCGCTGCTTCGTAGCAACCGTTGTATTAGTTTCCATTTTTTTATACACTACCTACGTAGTAACGATAATGTTTACGTCATTTTATTTGACACAGCTGACCTACGTATTGATTTTACGGAAATTCATTAAAAGTTATCTCTTCGGAGGCTCTAAAATATTTTATGCATTCGATGTAATCTGAGAGTTTAACTTACTACAGACAGCATATTATGTAGAACAATTCGTCCGCTGAGGAATTATTCTACATATAAAGTATAACATTATACCTACTAGTAGGTCTATATAAAGGAATGGGAACTAATACAATGGAACCAACTGCTACCTACCAAAACGGTTGCATTCTTTTATACACAACATAGAAACTATAATGTTAACGTCACTATAGTTTACACAGCTGAGATGACTTATTGATTGACATTATTGATTTTACGGAAATTTATTACAAAGAGCCTCTTCAGAGGCTTTAAACTATTTTATACATTTGATGTAATCTGACAGAATAACTTACTATAACATAATGCAGAACAATTCGTCCGCTGACGAGTTGTTTTAGATATGAAGTAGGTAGGTATAATAGGTATTATACTAGTACGTATACATAATAGGTACTATGCATAATATTGTCCTGTTACGTATTTGTGGACGTGAGTTAGAATTAATAACAGTCTCTATGGATCTGTGGATTTTTTTAAATGAAATATTAAATCTTTGGCGTTATTATTCAGAGAATCTGAAATTTATCGAATTTTAAATTATCATATGTTGGACAATAGTTATTACTATAGTTCATAGC
Source organism: Lampropteryx suffumata (assembly GCA_948098915.1). Lineage (NCBI taxonomy): Eukaryota > Metazoa > Arthropoda > Insecta > Lepidoptera > Geometridae > Lampropteryx > Lampropteryx suffumata. The sequence continues at coordinate 11,476,837 of OX402557.1, read as the reverse complement.
GGTTCTTGTTAATCCTTTTTTTATCGATTTAATCTAGGTAGGTATAAAGCCAAAATTCCGAAGCAAGTTTTTAACAAAATGCGCGACGGCACTTTTTCAAGCTCATGAATTGAACTACTGTACGAAACGAAATGAAAAATATATAATAATACTTCTTAGTGCGATGGAGTGCAGCATCCTCGGAGTAAATAGAAATAGAATAATATATTTTTTTATGATCCCACACTCATTACCTACAAGAGAAGATCTGACAATATTTGCAAAACTCTTTCGCGCCGTACAGCTGTAGCAAGTCGTCATTTCTTTCACATTAGCTCAACTCTATACAATAGAACTAATAAGCAAATAAACATTTACCCCTTGCCCTATTATAAATGTAAAACTAAATGTCTCGAATGGCTGAACACCTTATCATATGATGACACTGAGGAACTACTAAGAGTTTCAGAATGAACTTTTTCACACACATCAAACACACACACACACACACACACACACACACACACTATCTCATAGACACACTAACTGACCCATACTGTTAGTTGGAACACCTAAATCTTTGTAAACGGAGGCGGGCGTTGGTGTCTGCGACACAGTTTTTCTAACTTCTGCAGATACCATCGTTTTTCTAATTGTTTTATAAGCAAATGTTACTTGTTCCTAAATAAACATTTTGAATTTGAGATAAGATTCGCAACATCGAGCTGCGCTCAAGAACACAGATCGCCGATATAGAGACAAAAGCCGCCAAGCTCAAATGGGACTGGGCTGGTCATGTCTGGCGCATGTCGGGAGACCAGGGGCCAAACTGACCATGACCACGGAGAGGTGTCCTGATACGGTACGAGCTCCCCAAATTCCGCGTCAACTGGACAATCTTAGCGCGGAAGAGGGATGAATGGAGGGAATGGGAAGAGGTCTTTGCCCAGCAGTGGGACAGTGTGGGCTGATAATAATAATAATATTTCTTAAATAGTGGTCGAGTTTAAAGCGGATTTTTACAAAATAAAATCCCATTCAATACCATAAAACTACTAAAAACATTTGGAATTTGCTGTAAATTTCTCCCTTATACAATAATATTATTAAGTAAAATTTATACCATTTAACATTTATTTATACCACGTTAGTTCTTAAGAAATTCAATATTTAAAAAACTTGAAAAAAACGTAATATTTTTTTTCAAGTTTTTTTCAAGTAATTTATGTAGCATTTTGTGGATACAGCTGCACAAAATGCTACATAAATTAAATATTGCGATGCGTCAGCCGCCCGTTTAGTTTGTGGTAGGTAGGCCTCAAGCACTAAACTTCAAACCGAGCTGTACAAACTTTTAATCGAAAGAGTGTCTTCCTCGATACCCATTATCTATCTAGGTACAATAGAATTGTCCGCTGGCGCCATTTGAAGTGTGCGGTCGATTGCTGGCCGCGACGAAGGCCACTTGATTACGAATTTACGTTGATCACGACCAATTTCATCATTCTTTTAGTGCATGCTCGCTTATTGTAACCGTTCGCCGAAATCAATGGCGCGTGCCCTGCCCTTGAGCGCGGTTTATCTGTCTATTCTGTACCATACTTTACTTATCGACGCTTTAACGAGATGCCTCATTATGGTTATTATACACTTTAGCTAAGGAACGAATTATGTAGCTTACATCCTACTTACACTAGCTGATTCATGCATGGGTCACACAGTGGCCCCCACCTGAAACCCGTGGCAAATTCATTGGATGGGGAAAATTAATAATAATTTGTCGATTTTTACTGGGGCTCACTGGGGCTTAACATTAATAATTATGATTAATGTTAGTCACGGTTTTATTAATTTTGTTTTCGAAAATGATTTTACAATAGCAGCTGTAGTCACAGGAATTGTAACAATAGTAGATTGTTGCACCGAGCGCAAAGTGAGTTATTAATGCACGAGTGTTATGTTGGTGCCCGAGCGCAAGCGAGGGCACTGAATTAACACTGCATTAATTACTCTCTTTAGCGAGGTGCGTAATTTACTTTTCTTTCAACTACTAATCTACCTACTGTGATAAAATATACCTACTCAAAATAAAAATATGAAGAATCAAAGTTTTACAATGGTACAAAATGGGCGCCATTTGTATTTTTTTTCACAAAGTCGGTTTTATTCAGCCGATTTTTATTATCAGGCAGTATCTTTTTGATCGAATCCTCGTCGAATGTCTTTTTTTATATATTAACAACAAATTCTAAAGCTTTTATTAGTTGATTAATAGTGAAATCCAATACTCTGTAAAATATGTTTACCTTGAACAAACTTTACGGATCTTGGAGACGCTCTTCTTCGCAAAGTTCGTCAAAACGGCGATTCACCTCTCCATGATGATGAGTTTTAGAAAATTCATGGTTGATGGATCATTTTTCTGCTACACTATTTGCTTCCTGTTTTAAATTATCAAATTAATGTCTTTCCAATTCTTCCAGACAAATTTCAATAAAATTGTGGTTTACGATCTTCATCTTGAGTATTTTTTCAGTATTTGGCTCCGATTATTTTTATGTGTTTTTGAACACCACTGAATATGATAGAGTAAATGATGCGGCATTTGTTTCATTTATGAGTGCATTTTCTATTTTAGAACCAGAACTGAAATGAGCTTATATTGTAGTTTTGGACTTAAGTATTTTACCTGGTCTTAGCAATTCTTGTAAAAACGGATCGTATTCGTCTAATAACTCAACAATATACAAAACTGTTCCTCAGAAACATGTATCATTGCTATCTGTCTTTTCTCTGTGGTCACGGAAGGCCAAATTACACGTTGAAAGTGTCAGAGTAACATCAAGTAATCTAGAGAGTACTTGGCGCCAAAAGTATTTTTCTTTCTTGATCGTGGACCCTCTTCTCTTCATCTTGTGTTCCATGTAGCCGCCATTGTTGATGCGTAGGAAAAGAATCCTGATGAATTTTCGATGACTTGTGTCTTTCTATGTTTCCAGTCGTCATAGATTTCTATTTTGTATTTTATTAGATGCCCTATTTGCAAATAACCAACATGGTCCACAAAACGCCTACTGAAGTATTAAATATGAATAGGAAAGCCATGTACGTTCAAGTTTCAGGTTTGAAAACAATACTGTAATGTTTTTTAGGAAAGATCTATTACCACGTTAGGCTTACAATGTTCAATCACGAGCCGTTTAACTTAATCATTCAGTTCTTTAAAATTATCCTTATCAGTAATATATCGTCTTCACCATATATTACGGATAAGGGCATATTGACATAATGCAATATTCTCCAAACTAAAATATGATTCACGTAGATTTTCGCTAGTACCTTGTTGTGGTTGTTGTCGATCTGGATATACACTGGTGTCGAGTGCTGCATCTGCTATGCTGTTACTTTTAGTTCCGTCCAATTCTTCACTTTCGGTGCACTGTTTACGCTTTTTCATCAATAAAGTCATAATTCTTAAAGTAGGTACTGACTAGTTTTAGCTAACTTTTTATTGTTTTCTTCAGCTTTTTTATTTTATTTTTCTTTAGTTTTTCGCTTCGAGAACTAGACACCGCGACAAATAAAGAACAGCCTATGGTTGCGTTCTAAAATTGATTGAGATCCTTTTGGGGCATCCATTAATTACGTGAGGCAATTTAAAAAAAGGTTATAAATTATATGTACTTAATTACATTTAATTTATTTAAAATAAAATAAAATTCAGTTATTTCATAAATATTTATTAACAGTTAAGTTTTCATATTTTAATGAATGAACGAATTGTTTTCAAATAAAGAAATTAATCATAGTTTTTAATATCTTATATCAGTGCATAATTAAACTGCGATAAAAATGTATGATTGAGTCATATTTTAGCGGAAAAACATTTTTTTAACCTAGTTTTTTTGCAAAAAAAAATACGTGATATTTCCCGAGACCAAGCCGAGATTTATTTGAAATTGTCATATACCAATTCTAAAAGATTATCTTTAATTGTCTTTAGTTGTGTCTAACTTTTAAGTAGTTTCATTAAATATTTTGCAAAATGTTGTTGTAAATAATGTTAGGTTAGGTAGATACTTCTCAGCTCGCGGCTCTTTTTTGCCACTCCTGCCAACCTATACTTACGCCACTGGGTATCAGGCTAACCATTGATAGTAATCGCCAAGTGGTAGTGTTTGTTCGGGGAAATACTACTACTAAACCAAACCTATTTCTGCCGCCCGCATAGCTGTGACTTCGATTCGAAAGGGTAACTACGTGTAAAACATGCCGGTAAAATAACAGACACGATCACGAGACTTAGTATTAGTATATTAATCATGTGGTACCGATAACACAAGCTCTGCTTACTTTGAGGCCAGGTGATGATGTGTGAAATGTCCGGCATTATTTTTTTATTTATTTATTTACTAAAGTTAATTCAAAGACAATATAATAAACAAATTTTTGATGTGTTGAATTAATACTTATATTGAAATAAAATATTTCACTTGCATTTATTTATCTATACTCTCGTATTGAATAGGCTCCGAAACTACTGGACCGATTTGAAAAAATATTTTATCGTTGGAAAGCTACACTATCCCCGGGTGACATAGACTACTTTTTATTCCGCAAAAATTGGTTTGTCCCGGAAAAAATCAATGCAGGCGAAGCTGCGCGCTGACAGCTAGTACTTCATATAGTACCTCAATTGACGAAAAAAACCCAACGGGTTTTTTGTAGAAGAGAACTCTTAGAAAGTGTAATATGCTAATAACAAAGATACGATCCTCTATTAGTCTACACGATATTGTAAACATTAAGTGCTACTTATTGAATATCTCCACTGTCCTTTGCCTGCGAAGTGTGGTTGACCCGGTTAGAGTACGAGACGATTGTGTGTCACTTGTCAACCTTAACTAACGGCTTGTTATAAATTTAGATTTTCTACTCCTAAAACGACGCTAGTCGTCCAGTTATGATTTAAGTTCGTTTACCTTAAGGAACCAGATACGTCTACGTAATTGTACTCAAACGATGAACAGTAGGTATGTCCTAATTCTAGATTGATTCCAAGAAATAGGTCTATGGTAAATATACTAGTTCTATGCCGCCTCCTTTAATGTTTGTGATGATATGAACGATGCCAGTGCGTAGGCGCAATTGATTAGGCTGATTAAGATCAAATAAAGACGGTTCGAGAAACGCGACATCGGTCATTAAAACGAATGTGTCCGTAGAAAATTACAATTAATTAGATGAGCTATTTCGATAAATTTTATTTATTCGGATCTACCTTTAATTTTTTTTTTATTTCAGCTTTGGTGGGATCGCTGGCGATGGGCACTATGTTCTTCGTATCGCCTGTGTCAGGTGTATTGACTGGGATCTTCGGTTTACAGCTCACGGCAGTGCTCGGCGGCAGCATAGCTGCCTCTGGCCTCGTCATATCCTCCTTCCTCACTCACAATGTCGACATTCTATACTTTACGTACGGTATCATGTACGGACTGGGAGCCTCTTTAGCGTACACACCTTCTCTTGCCATTCTCAGTCATTACTTCAAAAAGCGTCTCGGCCTAGCCAACGGCATTGCCACAATAGGCAGCTCTGTTTTCACTGTGATCATGCCTCCACTGATGGAGTACATGCTGAATAACTACGGATTAGCTATACTTTTTAGACTTCTAGCCATGCTAGCTGTTGTCGTAGCGATATGCGGCCTGCTGTTCAAACCAGCTCCCTTGATGTCCGTAAAACCTGTCAGAGAAGATAACACCTGCAAATCTCTGCTTAAAAGCATTATAAATACAGATATATGGAGGAATAGGCAATACAGGTTTTGGGCTCTGTCAATGCCCGTCGCACTCTGCGGTTACTTCGTGCCTTACGTGCACATCAAAGCGTTTATGGAGGCGACGTTTAAGGATGTCAATTTTAATTTGCCGATCCAGTGTATCGCTTTTGCTTCCGGTGTAGGTAGATTGGTTTTCGGCGTGATATCTGATAGGCCGGGGATAGATAGGATCATGCTTCAGCAGATTTCATTTTACGTAATTGGAACTCTCACTATTATTCTGCCGTTTGCGAGGTCGTTCCCGTTGTTGGTGGTACTCTCGTTAGGGATAGGGATATTCGATGGTGCTTTTATTTCGTTGATAGGGCCGATAGCGGTTGAGCTTTGCGGGCCTTCACTTGCGGCTCAAGCTATAGGCTGTATGTTAGGCTTAGTTGCTCCTCCATTATCCATTGGACCATTAGTTGCGGGCTATTTGTACGGCGTAACCAAGAGCTACATACTACCGTTCGTGCTAGCCGGCATTCTTCCGTTGATAGGGGCGTCTATGATGTTCGCTATTCGAACAAAAACATGCCAGCGAAGGCGACCCGAGGCTAATGGACACGCAGTAGCGATGACGTCTGCTGACGGTGATGATGGTGTGTACAACATAATATGCGACATTCAACATGATTTGATTTTAGTGACAGTATCCAGTTACACGTATTTATTTGTTTTTCAGAGAAAGCAACATTATAACAGCACGACCGTGGTACCCCGGCGTATAAACCTTAGACTGAAGATTGTTTACAATGATTATCATGCGCCGTCGCTACGTCGCTTTTCTCTGGCCGAGCCAGCGCAATGCAATCGCAGGTTTGAGGTCTTCTAACTGTCAATTCTATAAGTATATTTACAGGACTATGATTTTAATTAGACGCCTCGGCAACATTTGTGATTCCGAATAAGTACGATTATGCAATGTTCGGTCGCCCCCGGCTCGTGACGGCTCGTCAGTCATCACCAGAACCAGCGGAACTCGATCGTTGCCGAGGCCTCTGATTACCTTTGTAGGTAGTGGTAATAATTCTTGCATTGCATTCTCCAAAGTTAAAAGAGTATTTCTGTTCTGTGATATCATTACATTAACGAAACAGGGCCGCAATGCCTTACTTTAGCTTTAGAGAAGGCAAAGCAGAATAACTGCCAATATAAAATCTTTTTGTAGATAACCTTTACATTATTTAAAAATAGCTAATGCATTTTCGTGTGTATGTATTATATGTTCTGGTAAATAACTTAAATAGTTACCGTTAAAGTTCCTAGTTTAATTAATTAAAGTACGTTATTTATTTTAAATACTTAGGTAAATGATAGTTTTATGAGAGCTTCTATGAAACACAAATCCATATTTACAATGACTTATTTACATATTCAAAAGATTTTTATCTATATTGGTTTACGTGAAGTAGTAAGTAATATAATATTTTATTAAATTGACAAAAAATCTTCATATACTTTAATATTAAGATATATGTATGTGCATAAAATGATCACTTCACAAGTCGTGCCTTTGAATTTCTACCATTATTCTTGTAGAATCTCCTTTGTAGTTCCTAACTTACTATCAAGTAATACTTATATTATGATGAGTTAAGTACGTTTTAAGTCATCTTTATTTAACAATCTGTCCATATGAGTATATAATAGTCGATCTTGTTTTTTTATTTCCATATAGTGATGTTTTTAAGTGTGATAAATGACTTTTTACATACTATGTTTGTTAAATATACTTTAATTGTAAATGTACTTATTTCATAAGAGCTTCACTATTACTGTGATATGAAAATCATAATCATTGTTAAATTGTATTCTTTAAACTATTTGAAGATAATTCATATCTGTACCAGTGACCGGGTGACACATATTAATATAATATTATCTCGATAGCCTGCTAGTACAAACATTTGTGTGATAAACATAGGTGTTTGTTCTGTGTTAGGATAAAATATTAAGTATGTATTTAAAAACATTCTAGAGTCATCTGGGTCAACATAATTCAAGCTGCCTATGTTTTCCCAAACATCCCCATAGATGGTGTTGTGTGCATTGTCAACCTATATCTATTTATTTATTTCGATTGATGATTGTACGTATTTATTGTGGTGGGTTGTTATATTGTCAAAAGTTGGCAAATTGTAATTTAATATTGACATGCCTTAGTCATATTTTATTTAAATGGAAAAAAATATGTTTTCTAAGCGCATTCTGAAGTACCGTGTATCTTAACAAATCAGTTTCTAATGTTCGTTTATACAGGGTGTCCCGGAACTAGTATTTTAAGCCTGAACGAGGTGATTCCGACCATGTTAATAAACATATATGGGGGTAAAAAATTTTTGAATTCCTATTTTCAAATTTCCATACATAAACTTTTAAGTTTGTTCCAATTATTAATATTGATAAACCTCGTTAGTTTACAGTGTTTACAAGCACGTTACCTACCTAAATAAGTTTGTGCAAGTACAAATTTATTGGTATATTAAGATAGGTAGGCATGGATACATACTTCTACCAATTTTAAAGCCAACTTTGGTGCACAGTTCTTCAATGAAAATCAATGAATTCATAAAATTCGTAGAAGATTTGTTGTTCTCCCAAGTGTCGAGAAATGTCCCCCCTCAGGATAACATACTAGTTCCGGGACACCCGTGTACGAGATACCTACACACATTTGTAGATAATGGATCTAGTACATTTTTATTAAAGGGTGCGAATAGTAGAAAAGTTAATTAGTAGGTAGGTACTTACGCAATATATAGATCATTATACAGATGTAGAAGAATGCTAATATGTGATAGTATGCTGATATAAGTAAAATTGATAGATTTAGATATTTTATTATTAATATTTTGCTCATATCAATAGCAAAGACTTATTTGTGGTTGATATTTTGTGGCATGCATAGATGCCTGTTGCATATTGTGTTGCTACGCAACTAAAACGATCATAATATTTTTGTATAATACTTACATAAATTAGAATACCTATGTATAGTTAAGTAATTATCTAGGTACTATGTACTTGAAATTGGTATTCAATCCGACAAAGTTACCTCCGCCAAATCAAAGTGACTTGATAGCTTTAGAAAATTATTTATCGAATGTAGTAACCAATTGTGGTAAATAATCGTTAATATATAAATTAATATATTTAAGTACTTATCTATCGTTATCGTAGTGAATACTTGTTGAACACGTGCGTTATAAAGGTGCATCCAGACCTTCAGTAATATGCATATTGTATAGATTGCTCACTATCTCGCCACACTTGGCATACTTACAAAGTCACATCTTGGCTTCTCATTCACATGGGTACTTCTTTTCAACCACCAAGAGTCTGGGCGTGCCTTTAGCGGTTCAGTCAGTGCAAATCAATTTTACACACCTATAGTGCAATAACTGCATTTAAGTATATCTTAAACGAAAACATTATTTTTATAGTTATACTCGTACAAACATACATTTAAATGAGTGACATTTTTGACATAATACAGACAATTGTAAAGATAAGTTATATGATGCATTGTTACATTTTTCATGTTAAGCATTTTATGAAAAAATGTAAAATTATAAGTTCAAAATGTGTTTTTCTTTTACATGAACTTGTTTCATTTTAAATCCTTACAGGGAACAACAACGCAGAAAGATTGAGCTGACAAAATAAAAGGTTAATAAAATAATAGATAACCTAAGATTTACATGATGTCGTAAGTCCATATCGGGTATCATGCTGACGCCTGACGAAGTAGTACCAGCGGTAGTAAGTACATACTAGCTAGAGCAATTGCCTCAATCAACGCAACAGTTTAATTTCAGACGTCATCTAAATGCAATAGGTATGTTGGTAGGTGATTGATATTATATTATAAATAAATAAAATTTGGTGGACAATCCAAACAACATCATGTAGCCCCAAACTAAGCAAACCAGTGACTGATATAATACTTAAATATATTTAAATAGATAGATAAAACATTTATTTATATAAACCAGCACACACGTACGTATCAATGGAAGGTACTATTGTACATAATAGCAAAAACATAAACTTTAGAGGTTAGACACTAGATACTTAAAAACTAAAAGTGCGCGTGTGTTGCCATTTCAAAAGGGTCAAGCTCAGCAATAATAGTGCTTAGGAAGCAAAACTGATTTTCAGCTATTAGGTACCCTCGCCTCGAGATGACGAGCCGTAAAGAGTCCATTAATTACGTGAGGCGTTTAAGGGGTGGAGGGCTTGAGCCAAACCTCACCCAATCTCACGTGGGGAGGTCTAAGCAAACACGAGTATCACGTAATTTTTTTTCCGCAAGAAAGGGTGTAAAATTGCTAGAAAACAGGGTTAATGTTCACTAAAATATGACTAAATCATACATAATAATATTTATCGCAGTTTAATTATGCACTAATAGAAAAATTTACTAATTATTAATAAATTAATTTATTTGGAAACAGTTAATTAATTAAAAAAATATAAATAACTGTTTTAAACATTTATTAGGCAATCGAATTTTATTTAAATCTAAATATTTTATTTGAAAAATCTCACGTGAGATTAGGAATGGGGGGAGGGGGTCGAGCAAAATCTCACGACATCTCACCAAGGGGAGAGGGGGGGCGAAAAATCGCCACAAATGTACATTTATTACAATTTACAATTGTAAATTTATTGTACTTTATAACACTCAAACACACACCTATGTTTTTCACACTAATGTTTATCCTTGGAAAGAAACGAATTCACAAGAGCAGAGCTAAAAGGCCATTTAAAAACCATCCAACACACCATTCTCTTAATCCAGGTTGACGCAAGTAATGCCGCAGATAAAAACTACAAAGCAAAGAAATTAGACACGTGCTTCTGACTTTATTATCCTAGAGAAAGTACCTACCAATTTATTTCCATCTCAGTAATTTCCGTCGCATGAAGCTAGATATAGCTCGCCGTATCCTTGCGATTCCTATCCTCTCTGCTGGTATCCTGGCATCCGAGTTGCTGTAGCTAGCGCGGCTGCCAAAAGAATGTATTCTCATTTCTACTTCTTCGAGTGACGGAGAACTTGTCTTTTGGGTTGCCCAGCGAAGTGGCTTTGACAGCCTGAAAACAAACAAAAAGAGTAGGTACAAACAGATTTTTAATCAACGTGTATGATTTTAGCAGTGATTTCAAAGAAATGCTCACTAGACTAACTGCTTCTAAATCCCTGTTCCCTTATAGCTTTTCGCACACATTTCGGTCATAGAATAACCTTCCTAATTTCAAATCCATCTTGGACTTTTTGACAGATTTATAGGACTTTTTTGTCATTTTTTTTTACCATTCCTTGAAAGAAACAATGGAACATCCATCATTATAACTTACTCAGAATAATAATCCATGTCCTCAATAACATCAGGCAATTCCCTTCCATCTACATCAGGCAACAAGCAGCACAATCCAGCTACTATTAATGTGACAGCCACCATCGCGGCTGAGAATGTAATGTCGTCCATCGGATGGAACAGGAGGATTATGTAGCTGACGATAGAACCGAGCTGGCCGGACGCATGGCAGCATCCAAAGATGGTGGCTCGGATGTTGATGGCGAAGAGTCGTGGAGTGATGTTTAGGAGTAGAGCGTGACAAATAACGCCTGACGAAATAGCTATAGACGCACCGATGCTGCGTAGTAAACCCTGAAAGTAAGGTTTATTGGGAATTCATGATAAATTTCTGGCGACGGGTTTTATAGAAAGCCTATCTCGATCGAAGGATTGCTATGATTCCGACTTGCCGTAGAAGTACAGAAATGCCACAAGCGATCATTAATCCAAATAATGACTTCGTTGAACTTAGGTTCTCGTAGCCTGGGGGCAAACAGACTTGGCTTCAATAGCATTATTTTTGTTCTTGCTAAATATGATGAATAAATAGGTTGAGTCAAATGTGTCAATAATTGTGCTAATGCTGTGCCTCGATCTGCTGACCTGTAGGTACCTAGGTACTTCATATAAATACAAAAGATATATAGATACTCGTAGATTTACATTTTATTAAAGGTACATAAAGAATATAATAAAAATTGGACAAAGCGATTTCTTCCAGGCATATTTTGGATAGAGAGAATAAACAAAAACAGAACGACGGCTGCAAAAAGTACCTATAGTATACCTAAAGTACCTAACACCTACAGACAAATTTCTTATTTATCTCGATGCGTACAGAACACTACACACGATTAACATTAACACATAGAACATATAAATAACTTACTACAAAATAATAATAAGTGGTGATAAATGGTATCAACTAGTTAGCAGATTCCAGATATGAACAGATAATTATCATGGACTTTGAATTTAAAGATTCAAAGACCATGATAATTTTGATAGATTTGGATGCGCGGATAGATTTAGGTAAAGAGTTAACAAGCGTACAGCTTGAACAGTGAAGGGTACATAGCTGTACTAAGGACAGGAGTAAAGAGCGGGAGTGTCAGAAGAGCGCAGAATACGATAGGTTGCCTGGAAAGGAAAACAAAAGGTTCCTTTAAATAATCTTTAGATTAAAGTATTAATTGTTGTAGGTAGCTTTTTTGTAAGCTTGCCATGTTAACGTTGATTATTATCAAAATTGTTGCAGAATACTTCGCAGGCCAGTTTTTTGTACAAAAGACATCAACGCGCCTGCAGGTCGAAACAAGAAGCTTTGTGAAGGTGAGAACCGCGGCCAAGTGCGTGTCCTACCACTACAGTATAATAATTTTACCATTAGTAATTTTACATTTTCTTATCAACGCATTTAAATCAAAGCGACATAATCAATATTTTAGTGTTTATAACATTTATATAAGTGTAGATAACACTGATATTATGAAGATAAAAGATAAATTGTTTGTATGTTTGTTTAAATGGATAAACTTAAAAACTACTAAACCGATTTTAAAAATACTATCACCTTTTGAAAGCTACATTATCAGCGAGCAACATGAGTTTTATTTTATATTAAAAAAAGAAAAAAATCTTACGTAATTGTTAAAATGTAACCCAAGGTATTATAAAATTACCTATAAGTAATTATATTTGGCGTGCGCTGCGAAACTTATTGATGATAGATAAAATAATACAGTACATGTTTATAGTAGGTACTCATCATTAAACAAAAAAACTATTAACTATTATAGTTAAGTTACAATAACCGTTTTTTTTTCAAATTAGTTCTCAAAACACAGGTAGAATTAAAAGATCCATGACATTCGTATCATGATATTAATCCTTATCCACCTAAATTATTTCATAATCAAGGTTGATTATGTACCTACATGTAAATAACATCTCTAAATTGAATCTTTGCAAAGCCGGGGCAAGTCGTTAGTCTTAAAAATAATTCTTGAAAGTTAAGTTAATGCTTTTTCGTATGAACACTCTTACTGGTGACGGTGCTATTAGGCCGCTTAAAGCCTAAAGCTTCAGTCATGGCCTATTGGTCTATTGGATTGGACTCGACTCGACAGCTGAATTGAATGTGTCCTGCGAAGCGCTTTTGTCGCTTTAAATATAAGTGCCACTAGCGAAAATTACGAATGTTAAAATATACTGCAGTTTTTGCAGTAACCGATGACCTTTTCTTTTTTAGGATCCAAGTCTGGATAAAATGCCCTGTTCCTGGCACCCGATGATACTATGTGTTTCTTAACCCTGCATATTCGATAAGAAGACATTACATATCCGCATGCAATTTATGTATCTAATTGTGAACGAAGGGGTGGTAGTGAAGGTACCTAGGCATTTATTAACTCATTACATTTTATATAATTATATAGTACTTACTTTTTTCAAAAATATGACACATCCAGTCAAAGCGCCTGTTGTTATAATGTGAATCATCAGCAAACTTTTCAGTGTAAACTTCTTCGATAGCACTATCGTTAGGCACCCCAACAGGCCAACACAACAAAGAATTTTCAGCACTAGATCAGTTTGGTTTTCCTCTCTATACACTTTCGCGTACAAGGAACTCCAAAGGAAGAAGTAGAAAACCCAAAAAGCAGCCGAAACCATAACCATGGTCCGGACGTTATGAGTAGTCAGAACTCCAACACAGGTAGCTGTTTCATCTAAACTGTTATACGCCTGTAAGTAAGTAATTTTCTTAAATCAACGTAGCATCAAAAGTGATTATATTTTTTGGAGAATGTAATTTTCAAAACATACCTACTCTGTAGTTCACGGGCCTTATCTTGAACTCTCTGCATAGTTCGATGCCGTTAACTTTTGCCGCTCTTTTCAGAAGAATTTCTGCTAAATATATTTTGTTATTGAACAATAGCCATTGTGGACATTCGGGGCACCATCTGAAAATTTCAAATTTCAAATGTTGAAACAAGACCTTTTGCAATGCTGTCGCTTGCAACCTATCATATTAGTTAAAGAATGTTGTAAATTGATGAATTATTGTTGCAAAGAGTTTTGCTAGTTGAAATCTACTAGGCAGGTTTTCTTAACTCACTTCATTAATACAACACAAACAGCCCCAAACAAGCACGCCAAGAGACTATACGTTTCCGAATTGGGTGTTGCGTTCGCCAGAACCACCATGCATACGAAAGCGAAAAGACGCGGTGACATCACAATAAAGCATAGCGTAGAACGCCAACTGTTGCTTGAAATTTCAGTTACTGTAAGAATACAAAAAATCTTAACCAGGGCACAGAGTTAATATTAGACCTACTACTTCCAGAGGGTGTATCCCACTATTTCCATGGAAATACAAAATAGAAAAAGTGAGACTAGCGTTTTTTCCCAATTATATCCCATTATTTCTATTGCGGCAAAAAAACAAGTCGGTTAGAGTATAGAAAACAACGCGCAAGGCGAGCGAGATAAGCGAGCGTGCCGCACCAGAAGAATATAGTTACTATTTTCCATGGTTCGGTTAACCGGACAGCTGAATTTTTTTTCTTGGAGCCGTCTACACGGAAATATGCACGCCGTCATAAGAGGTGATGCAGTGTTTTTTTTTGCTGCCGCCGCCAGCAGTGAAAGCATTGGGAGAATTAGTCCTAGTATTTAATCAATAGAAATACCTAATGGAAATAGTGGGATACACTCCTTCCAGACACAGTCATAAGTACCTACCTATCTACCCGTATAATGGAAAATACAATGGTTAGTTTTTGTGTAAACGAGAAAAGAGTAAATGCGTAAATATCAACCAGTAGAGTAGTGCGAAAATTGCGCGTAGAATGCCAACGCTTTGCGAGGTCTGTACCTACCTGGATGGGTGACCGCAGTAGTATTTCCATCTGAGTGCTTTCATGCTTCAGAGGGCACGTTAAACTGTCGGTACCGGCTTTTCAAAAGTTGTTAGGACGAAGGCCTTCGGGCGGTCTATCAACTCCGTCACAAGAGTTGGACATTGACTCATACGAAAGTAGTGGTATTGATTGATTTTAGATTGTTTTATTATTATGAGGTATTGTAGTTTTGTAGTATTGTAGTAGTGATAGTTTGGGAACTACATTCCCAAACTATCAACAATACTAGGAAAACATAAGCTCAAAATGTATATGAATGAAGTCACGATCCGTGAATGAAATTCGAATAAACCGTTTAGTTTAGTTACGTAAACTGGCGCCTGGTCTAGGCAATAATGGTGCATTACAATTTTCCTGTCGCATTGCGAATGATTGCTTTAGTAAGGAAACTCCTCAAATGCTGCAACACCACGTGAACTTTTCGGATTAGGTATATCAACTTTCATGATGAAATTATTTAGTTAGGTACTTATAAGAGGGATTAGCTATCATGTTTTCGAGACATAGGTTAGAACATATTTTATTAACCGACTTCATCAAAAAGGAGGAGGTTCTAAATTTGTCGGAATCTTTTTTTTTATGTATGTTCACCGATTACTCAGAAACGACTTTTTTGTTTCGAAGGGTACCTATACTTCCCAGGGGCCCATTCAAATTTTATCGAAATCGGTCGAGCGGTTTTTAAAAAATCAACAAAAATCTAAAAATTGTGTACATCGATGATATTTTCGATACCTGCAGTGCAGAGCAGTGCGTTTAGTTGGTCTACCCATATAATATACAAACAAAATACATCTACTTTCCACTTAAAATTTCAAAATAAAATAATGTTATGCTCTCAAATTGTATTCAATGAAGTCGGTTTTCTTTTTAGTTTTTAAAACGTAATTATTTCACAGCGTTACTAAGCGTTATGCTTGCGTAAGTATAGGTGCTTACTCATCAGTAGACCCATGTAAAGCGAGGCGCTCCCAAAAATTGACTTCAAGAATATGAGCAGTCGGAACCATCCTTCTGAATCGCAGAACGTTACGACGAGCCCCAGTCCCAGTGATGCAAAAAGATCAATCATCAACGCCATTTTTCTGCCAAAACTAAAATTATTTGTATTTCTTACGGTTGCTGATCATAAGTCCCTGGGAATTTTCGTACCTGTCAGCTACGAATCCATAAATAACACATCCAAACATCGAACCAAAGCGACAGATGATAGACGTGGATAATAATCTCATGTGCGGGTCACAGAACACTAGCCACTGAAAATTAAGAGAACTGTTCAGCCTTGGTTACAGACTTTTAACTTTAGTCTCCAGAAGAAACTCAAAAACGTCTACCCTATGAGTGCTTGGAAGATTTTCCAAACTCAGGCTTAGAATAGAATCAACAGAATAGAATAGAATAGAATCAGGAATAGAATTTACCAAAACTTACTGTTTTCTTCATCCAAATTATCCACATTATCTTCAAGCTCCACTTGTAACACTTCGACACCTCTGTACCATTGGCCACATAGCATAAACTGGAGTTCAACACTTCGTGACCCTCTGGTGGTAGGCAGGTTGCTTCCGAAGGGAGTATAAGAAAGATGTCCTCGTATTGGTTAAACACAGAAGGAGCCATCAGGGTGGTAGCTATGAAGGTTACTAGCCATTGCCAGGAACCTATCGTACCGACCACGTCTGCTGTCACATCTTCGTGGATTGTTCCAATTCTGGAACATAGAATATTGAAATTCAATTAACCGAAATTCGGTACACATTTTTACGTGACGTATTACCAGGTTGCACACATCCGAAGAGGGCTTTATTGGTCTCCAAATTTAATTAATTATGGAATTATTTAGTTTTTTGCTCATATTTAACGATTTAAGTATGTCGATATGGTAACGATTGGTAAAACTATGGAATAATAGTAAATAAGTGTACAGACATGGACATCGTAATAGTGCCTCAAAGTATGGTCTTCAATGACATAGGCCTTATCATGGCTGTATGGATTTGGTGTACCAACTGGATTCACACTGACTTTGAAGTTTATCCTACGGATGAGATTTGCTAGTGATATGTCGACATGATTCCATGTAAGGAATATTTTTGAAGTTTTTTGTCAACAATTATTTACAGGCATGTAAACATTGTTTACCTAAAGTGGGCGTCGCCTAAGAACCAAAATGAGGATATACCTAATGGTTAATTTCCTTCGCACCGAAGCTCTAAGAAACATTATCGTCTAAGAATATTGCGGTGGTTTATCCTTGAAATATGCAGGTATTAATGTAAATGCACTTAGTAATTTATGGGTTGAGGTTATTATAAAACTACATAATATCACGCGACATCGATCGTCTAGGCTGGTGTGGTGCAGTGTCGTGTTCCATTATGAACTAGACATGCCTGCTTACTGCCTAGTTTTACTTAGGTAAAACGTAGTACATATATCGATTCCGATCTGACATTTTACCGACAAGCAGTTTTTCGACTTTCGACTGACTGATAATAAAGTGTATGCAAGTAAGTACTAATATGAATATACTCTGTGTTGTATTTATATTGCAAAGAAATCGTAGTGCAATGTTTGAAAAAAATACGCAAAATAAATTTCTGTGACGCTTTTGAAATTATGTAAAAATTATGGGGGTAGGGATGTTCTTGATTATGATCTGCACTAAAAATCTATTCCCGAAATTCAATGATAATGGGAGGCGCTGCGTTGTTTTCAAGTAAGTAAATAACTTCAAGCGAAACATGCGTTCTGATGGACAATAAAAACGACTCGTACTTTTCCACGACATATGAGGCGATCGAACCCAGGAGGTCGTAAAGTAGTGGATAACAATAAATGATATCAGTTAGTGTTCTATTGTCCAACTGAAAGATGATCAAGCATCTCTTTAACCTAATATGTGAAGGGTATACAAACATTATTGACGAGGTTATTAACCATGACCGACTCTGTGCATTATACAATTTTTTTCTTCTTCAATGATTAAACGTTACAGCAAAGCTCTTGTTATAAATGCCTGTTTAAATGCCTTTTGTTACACCTAGCACGTATTAATGTAGAGTTAAGACACTAGTGATTGGTTTGTCGATCATACACACTGGCGTCTTGTGGTCAATACTCTAAATATTTACAAGACATTATGCTCGTTCGATAGTAATATCTATTTTAAGCTGCATTATGTAAAGCTGTAGATATGTAATCATCAGCAATAAGGTAGGTACATACCTATGTAGTATCGCGTCCCTTATTATTTTTATAATTTATTTTAATTATTATATATTTATATTAAGTGATGTCCTGGCTTATTTTGTTTTTATATGATATTAAGTATAAATAACTTGTATTAGCCCATAACTTCATGCGAATAAAGTTATTTTCTTAGGGTGCGCCCGTGTTGGTATTCGCGCCGTACATTAGACGTGTTTACGGAAGCCAGCCGAAAAAGAAGGCGTGCGTGTATTGGTACGCCAATGTTTGTTTTGACGCACCCCTAACATCTATATAACCTCTTGTACTCTTGACACTTGACTACTTTGACACATACTTTCTTAGTGCACCTCTAGACCTAAAATAAAAAACCCTACAAACATCACGTCTCTAGAAGTTACGGTTATTGGGGTGTGCGTTGATTGATTATCATACAGTAAGCACCGTAATAGATGAAAAGTCTACTTCATTGAATGAGCGTCGTCACCTCGGCACCGGATCTGCATCACCTCGATCATCCACCCACAGCATCAGGTAATCATTACAGCTCAACACGTCAGAGCTGTCAGCGCTGCTACTAGCTACATGGCAACATTCACGGTATCATTCATACGTATAATTCAGTTAGTAGTTGGTCTTGAAGCGGAGCGTACGGTTATTTATAGTTGCTTCAGGAGCGCGCCCGCGGCCCATGAGTTGACATAGCCACAAGCAATGACGAGACATAGCCACGGTGACTGCGAGTTGACCACCACTTGCATGCCATTCACTTGTTATTCTGAGACGAGACTATAACAATGCGTTACTGATTGAGACGCTATTGGACCGATGTCGAGGTGATATAATTATGTGCTCTTATCATGAAAGAAAAGCCTTTAACCATACCGCTGATAGGTTAAGCAATACTCGTTGATTGATTTCCATGCTAGGTACGGAAAATTCAGTTTATTAAGCGGAAAGTTTATTTTGTGTTCCAAAAATAACAGCTCTGTCAAAACATTCGTAGCTATAGCTACCATAATGGTGTCTTAGGTTTAAATGTTAGGTAGATGCTTGTGATAGGGTAGCCAAGATCAGTATGAGCGGGCATCTGGTGCTGGACAGATTTTGCCGGCGCCGGCTGGTATTGTGACACGGAGATAAGAGGTTAGGTTTTTCGCGCGATTGCGGTTAGCGACCGTGGGCCGTCAGCGGCCGGCGCGGTGGCTCGACGCGGCTAGTGTATCAGTGTATGCCATCCATTCGCTCGTCCGCCGGCACGCACGCCTGGCGCCCTCACCACTCCGCCACACGCGCGGCACAACAATCCACTATCAATGGTGTTTGTGATCCTTGCAGAACTTCGGTAACAAAAACAAGTTGAAAGAAACTCCGACAGGCACCATGGACAAGGATCGCGCGTTAGAGGATATGATGGGTAAACTGGGTGAGTGCGTTTATATTTTTTGCGCGTCTAATAGAAACATATGGTAATGTCTCAGTAGTATTTCAGGAACGTTTAACTACACGTTTTTATTGCGAGTTATAGTTTGTTTAATTATTGACGGGCCTTAAACCGATGTGGAATAGGAATAATATAATAATGTGACTTGTAACGTAAACCAGCGCAGCGACGTAAAATAAAATACACCAGACACGTAAGACAGCGCTTTCCTTTCTAATAGATTGATCACACATCGCTTAGCAAGAAAATGTAAGCTTCGGTTGTAAAATAATATAGCTAGAGCTGTAAATGTTGGTACTCTGTAGACTTTCGTGAGTTTTTGGTAAAGATAAAAATGAAGAGCAAGAGATGACTGCCGTCGTCCGTTCCAAAGAGCTCACGCGAATGTGGGCTACTTTGCTTAAATTAAACTTGCTTGTTTAACGTCAAACCGGTATGGTGTCCGATTCGGATGCCGTACACCACATCACATTTAAACCATTAACTGAATTCGCTGACCGCCGCATGCGCTGATTACGCAATAAGTAAAAAACGATAGCTTTCAATGAGACATAAGATCACACAAGTTAGTACAGTATGTCATGTAATGCATATAATATACGTAATGTCTTACTAAAACTTAAATAATTAGGTACCACAGTAAGTACCTATTTAGCTTACCAATGTTATTAAGAACCAGAAGCAAATGTTCGAATGTGAAAAGGTCGGAAGAAAATGTAGGAAAATGTTGGGAAGAAATCAATTGTAAAAGTGATATGCTAACATGGTAGATACGGCAGCTTGTAAACTAAAATTTCATGCAGTTGCAAAATCAAAATAATGAAAACAAAATCACACCTGTTTTCCGACGGGGTAGACAAAGAATACGGATTTCCATTTGCATTTCTCAACAAATCTTTTTTTTCTCTAAAGAATAAAAATATAATTTTAAAATGTCGACTGTATCTAATTTTCAAATAATAAACTACTCCTATAGATTCTAATAGTTTCACAAAAGGCAATCTTTTCCGGTTGTCATAAATACCTACTAACCTACCAAATAAAACAATTAATTTGATTTAGTTTCAAAACAATGACATCACGAGTTCTAGTTCTTGTTTTAGGTATATTTTAAAATCAGCTTAATAGTACCTATGGACGTTCCAATATTTACTCACCGGAATCGTCATCGCTTGACATAACGAACATACGGCTTATACTTGGATTTTTAGGTAACAATAAAACAACCTTATAGTACGATTAAGCAAGGTATTTATTTACAGAAATAATTACAGAAATGTACAAAATAAATGTTTATAGTACGATTTGAAATGTTGATAGGTATCAAAACAATTGCTGCCTTACTTATCGCTTATTCGATTTTGATTTGCCGATTATACAATTGCATCTTACATTATCGGAAGAAGCTAATCACCATGCTAAGCAGGCTGAAACGACACGTTTAAGTACATTAATAATCTAATATTATCTAATGTGTATGTACTTATTATGTAATAAACTAATTACTTAATTCAATTATCAGCACGACCACGTTACCAAATAATAAGTAACTGCGTAGTTTTATGTAACGTTTACTTTGAGTAATTTTGATTGTTTTTATGTGACCACCATACGGTCGTTTTCTGAAATCGATATCAGGGAGTTGATGCTCAGAAAGTGAGATGCATATCTCGCTTTGGGTGAGATGATGACGTCATCTAGGATATTAATCTCACTTTCTGAGCAGAAACTTACAGTCCCTGTGAAACCGAACAGGCCATTCACCGCTACCCATAGGTATAATATGGCGGTGAGCTGAGAGTCACCTTTAATTCAATGTCTACCTTCTCGTGAAGCTGTAGCATTCGCAGATAAAACAATTATGGGAATTATAATAGCATAATACAGAAGGGGATAGTTTCGATGAGAATATCGGCCGACACATTTGATTATTGTAGGTTGTATATGGAAAACAAGTATTTCTGTAGTTGATCAGGTTAGCATGTTGATGACAATTTACATCGCGCTGGTATTTGCAATTCAATTTTAAGTCGCACCGACCATGAATTATATTGTTTTTCAATGAGCATTTCAATGGAACAGTTTTTAAATTATTACTGTTCAATAAATCATTCTTACAGAAGTCCTATGAAATAAAACCAATGCACTAGTGAAAGTTAATAGCCTTGGTAAAGTTGTTATACTACCTACACTTTACAAACCTACATTTAACCAACGTCATGAGGTAACCTTCTCAACTTCTCATTACAGGGATGTGAGCTTTCGGTTATTTTTAGAGTTCCAACAAGAACTACAAATAGCATAATTACGAAGCGTTTTGACTTTTTACCAATGTTTACTTCTATCTCTCTTAACATCATCTCAAGAACTAAGTATAGAGATCTGTAGAGGTATCTACCGAGCCTGGGTATTACATTGTGAGCATGTTTATTTGTGTATATTTTTTAACTTACGGCTTTAATTTTGTCGTGGTATTATTAAATTAGCATTGCCTAGGTACGGGTGCCTGTCTACCTATGGAAAAACTACCGTGACCGTGACCTTGCTCACTTTCAAAATAAACCCAGTATGTGTGATATAAGAATTCTATTTTAAAGCGTGCCTACCTACCTAGTCAAAATATCACGTTCGTAAATTTTGCTAGAACAAATTTTACACGCTCTATTCAATATTTGTTACTCAATGTAATATTTACCTTAGTGGTGTAAGGACAAATTTGATAACCTTTTTAATCATTTATCAATGGGTTAAAATAGTTACACAATCAATTATTAGTTATTACAGATACTTTGATTGTAATCTCTACAGATAACAATCAAAGTTTATCAATGAGCAGTAATTTATCACTTTTTAATCGATTTTAATATGGTGTAATACTTACAGTATTATGTACGTTTAATCATGATTTTTTGATAAGAGTGATGTTCAACTGTCTCTAATTTTTTGATAAGAGTGATGTTCAACTGTCTCTAATTTCCTTCCAAAAAGTATTTTTTACGTTAGTATGCGTATGCAATGAGGAGTACCTATTTTATTTGTACTTATTACTTTATGTTGTTTATTTCGTCCAAGTCTAGATAGATATGGTTTAGGTTACACGGCTTACATATTAACACAATTATTGTAAATTAGTTTTACTACTTATGCCAATATTATGTAAGTAAACAAAATAGATGATCTTGAAATGTCCGTGCGGTTAATACATAATTATTTACAGTATGATTTCAAAAGCGACCGGCAACAGCCTAGCGAGACGTGGTCAGCTGGTAAAAGCGTGACTTCAAGGTGTATTGTAAATATGTAAAGTAAAGATAGATTCACGTCACGTCAACGTCTGAGACAGCTGTGGAGGTGTGTCGAGTTACGTAAACCCGAGATCCGAGCCCACTAAATAATGCTTTCAAAGATTTGTAAAAAGAAAATTATTTAGTAATATAGCTTTAATCAAGAAAACTGCATTTAAAATATTGTCGAATGAAAACTGTCTAAAAGTTATATAATTTTCACGTATTCGTAAAACATGTTTGATAAGTAATAACTAGGTAGTAATTTAATTTGAACCATACAATACCCCGAGCATGCCCGCATTTAAATCCGTAAAATAGGTACACTCTTTAGATTTGGTTCCTAATAATGATTCACTCCAATTTGTAAGGCTTCTGTAATATCGCACGTTGCAATAATCGATGCTTCTAGAACTCTTGTTGTTAACGAAAAACTACCATTAGTATACCTATTATAGATATTATGATTTATGGTTAAATAAATGCCTATTCATAGCTAATGTTTAATTTGGTTAGGTATTGGATTTAAATTGCACAAATACAAATCGCTTAAATTTAACTGAAAGTATTGGCCACTATAAAACTCACGGTATTGCAAAAAAAAATTGTGTCGGTATTTGTCGGTATTATATTAATGTATGTTGTTCGATCAACTCTATATCTATGAAATTGCGGAAATTTGGATACAAAACGTAACTATAATGTAATATATTATATTACCAGCTGCTGCCCGCAGCTTCGCACGCGTGCTATCTCCCTAAAAAGTAGCGTATGTCCTTCTCCAAGGTCCAATGTATCTCTATACCAAAATTCATCAAAATCGGCTCAGCGGTTTAGGCGTGAAAACGTGAAAGACAGACAGACAGAGTTACTTTCGCAATCATAATATTTATGAGTGAGTAACGTTATATACTCTACTAAAAATAGTAAATACCTATTTAGTAAAAAAAATGTTTACTGTCTACTTACGAGGTTTTTTTAATTTGAAATAGAAATAGAAAATGTTTTTTGCACTTATGTTATATTTAGATGTTTTTATATTTAGACACATTGTTTATGTGTCAAACATAAACCTTGTTAGGGCACAGCAATATTTCTCTGTATTAGCGCATCCATTATATTATATATATATATATATGAGTAAAAGATTATTATTATTATTATTATTATCAGCCCACAGTGTCCCACTGCTGGGCAAAGGCCTCTCCCCATTCTCTCCATTCATCCCTCTCCTGCGTTAAAACTGTCCAGTCGGCGCGGAATTTGGCGAGCTCGTCCCTCCACCTGGTTTGCGGTCTGCCGCGACGTCGTCGGACCGTATCAGGACACCACATTATTAATTCATAATTTACAAAATCGATTTATCAACTCATCTTCATCTTCCTGCCCTAATCCCATAAAGTGAGAAACTAAGTCAACTATAGACACATCGACACATAAGCAACCTGACTAATATATAAAATAAAACTTAAGTGATCTAATGTACCGATCTATACATTCAACGATTAAGTATTATTTGAGTAAATAATCAAAGATAGAATTAAAAAAAAATACGGGTTGCATGCACTCCGCGAGTGCCGACAGAAGTGAAAACTTATTTTGGCGCGTTACAGTTTAGTAATAAATTACTTCAAAATCAGTAATTATGGCGACTGCCAATCAAATACTGAACGAACACAGATGATGCAATATTTTTTGTTCAGAATGTAGATAATATATCAAAGAACCTAACTCAGTAACCTTCTGCGTCTCAGCTGGACTTTGGTCCGCTGCGTCACAGAGGTCGTCAAATATCATAATCTTATAGCACTCCCTCTGTTTTCGTGAGGCGTTGATAAAATGAATTGTTATGAGTAATACGAAAGTGTCGTTCAATCAGATTTCTCGGAGGTTGGCGCGGCTGCAACTAATCATCATAAAAGCGTTGTGGAACATCACACAATTGGTATATGCAATTATACGTTTGATCGATTGAAAACAGCAATACTTATGTACGTACTTCAATTACTTGGACAGTCGGTAATTGTACGCGAGAGGTCAGCGGTAAACCGGTAGAACCATTTACCCCAATATCACGATGTCACCATACGTAGTACTTACCAACTTTACTAGGTGAAACCAGATTATCTGCCCTAAAAAGGAGGTGAGGACGCTAACAGTTCTATAAAAATATAAAGGAAATAATAATAATACTAAAACGAGGTGAGTAATTATAAACAGGTAAGTAAATATCTAAATAAAATCTGCTTTTCAACGTTCCAATGCCGCCAGTGTCTTCGAAACGCTGCCCATTGGCAACGATTTGGATCAGTTTATGTGTACATACAAGTAGATCTTTTTAAACGGTCCTTAGATAGCTGTTTTAGATGTATTTTCATTTAGATAATTGATTCAGGCGTGACTTTGCGGAAATCCATTACAAAACATTAAACAGATGGGCAAATATTTAGTACAATTCCGCTAATCTATTTCTAAAGAGTTACCTCCAAAAGAAATTCGACACGTGTTTGCCTCTCCACGAGGCATCCTCAGGAACACTTGACTCACTCCGCACCCCGATGAAAAAACACTCTGCTCTGCAGACTAAGGTCGAAGCAACAAGTCTGCAGAGCAGACTTGTTGCTTCGACTCTTCGTATTTTCATTTGTACATTTGTGTCTGAACTGAACTTATCCTAGATTATCGTAAAAATAAAACGAAACTAGTGTATAAGTAACATTCGAAAGGCAGGAAATTAAATAGTCTAACAGCAATGCAATGTTCAATCTATAGGACATATAGGTGCCTCTAAGTATACTCTTCTGGTCTCTATTATAACGATCATCTGTTCCTCAGATTCATACATAACTGTGTTTTACAACATTTGATAGAAGTGCCGGCATGTAGAGACTGGGCAGTGTATGTCTAGTTTCTAAATCGATTCTTCACACGATATCTAAGTCTAGATTCAACTAATGTAAATACATCTATAATGGGTATTTGAGCTATTCTAAGCTCACCTCCTCTCTAAGAGTTTTGATGGCATAGCATGTCCCATAGTCCCATGTAGATAATTCTTGGTCTCGTGTAGAGAATATCCGCAATTTTATTATTGCAAAATGTGGGCTTAAAAATATCCTATTGGTCTTCTTGACGTTGTGGATTAAATTGTTTGAATTAAACCACATGTGTCCAGCGTCTAGCGCTCTAATTTTGCCGTAAAGGTAATTGATACAGATAGTTGATACATTCGCGTTTCATTTGTGTAAACTACAAAATGTATATCCATTCGGGATAATACCACTGATTTAATGAATCAGGTCATTAAGAAAAACTATGAAGAAAATGGGTCCCAAAATAGAGCCTTGAGAGACACCACAATATACTTCTTCACCGTCGACAATTTTATTTACAATACCTTTTATAGTATCATAAAAGAAAAAATATATAAAGAATATACATTTTTATCAGTTAGGTATCTAGTTCTTTCTTGTTTGGAGCTAGATGGTGATGTGTGAAATTGTCTACCATTTTATTTAGTTTATTACTGTTATTCAAATCAAGTCTATTATTATAGCAAATAATCAAAATTTTATTAAATTAAATTACGTATAACTGACTCATTCCTACGCAGCAGTGCTATTAACCTAAATACATGTTTAATTTTGGATTTTGTGCACGAGCATTGTACACATCGCATGTAGGTGGGTAAAAAATGAATAGTTACACTTTGTAACAGTCTGGATTACAATGAAGTTCGCGAACAATTAATGTTCTATCTGCCCATATATTTATTAAGAAAATCTGTACGATAAGCTAAATGCTAACGCTAACATTTATTTTTCATTTATAGTTCAACGTGTGGTGATGGTAGGTAATGTTTGTATTAGGTGAATTAACACGACATGCTATGCCCTTGAAATATCCAAGATTAGGTAGGTATTATCAGCTCTATCAATTATTTTATAAACGTAGGTGTCGAGATAAGTAAAGGATTATTTTACCTACATTGCTGTTTGTCAAATGAAGTAATTTGCTGCTTAACTGACAGAGTGATATTAAGTATATCCACAGAGCGTCCAACACTTGCCCATTGACTATCTCTTTGTGGATATAAGTTATTTTTCATAAATCTTTGTTTAGCTTCGATCGGCTCTCGATCCGTTAAATTGCTAACTTTAGAACCCGATACAAACCTTCACAATATATTATCATTTATTATCGGCAAGTATTATTATTTCCGATCCGAGTATCTGTTATCAAAACATTTGTGTCAATAGTTGACGGTATAAGCGTTGCGTGTCGAGCAATCTATTTGCCCTTTCGATACTCGTACAAAACGCATTGAATACCACACAGGATGCTTTACAAAGGATTTGATTCTACATATCTTAGGCTAAGATTCTGAGACGAAACTAATAATAACAACAACAATCATATATCATCTTAATTAGATAATTAATCATTTGACTTATAAAACAGTTTATACGAATAAAATCTGTGTGGGAAGTCAGTGAGCGAAGACCCGCCAGACACGTAGAAGGTTGCGAGTTTCGTTTCCCGCCGCGTGAAAAATGTTTGTATGATTTGCAAGTATTCGTCTCGGGTCAGGTTGTTTTTCTATGTTAAAATGTATGAATTTACAAAAAAAATGTATGTTCTTATATACTATGTATTTATTAGTTTAATAATAATGCCAGACATTTGACACAGCGTCAATCTAGCCCCAAAGTAAGAACTTTTATTACCTGTGGTAGACATGACTTTTATAATACTTATATCCTTTTTTTTGTAAATAAATAAATAAATAATGCCGGACATTTCACACAGCATCACCTGGCCCCAAAGTAAGCAGAGCTTGTGTTATGGGTACCACGTGACTGATATACTACACATATGCTTTTTTTTTGTAAATACCTACATATTATACATAGAAACACCCAGACCCGAGAAAAATATGCAGATCATACAAACATTTGTCCCGCGGTGGGAATCGAACCCGCAACCTTCTGCGCCTCAAGCAGGCTTTCGTCCACTGCGCCACAGAGGTCGTCAAATACATACATATTATACATAGAATAACACCTAGACAATATACTAAGACAGATTTGATACCTATTACCTGCGGAAGCGAGAGCTTAAAATGCAATGTCCCAATACTCAACATTGATTGAATTCTAAATTACCTAAGTAAATAATAATAAATGCGAAAACCTCGAGATAGTAACCTTAATTTCTCGTGAACATCCTGTTGTTGCTTGCCATTTATAAAATCACTACTAAAGTTTGCTTATTTAGTCCATTAAAATGTTACATTTTTTAGGCCTTAGTGTGCATTTGTCAGAGGACGCAATTTTATTTTTTTAATGTGTAGGGGGGGTCAGTAGAAGCTTAAGTTCAAGTTTGTGGGGTCGGCACCCTTGTCCCCCGGCCGCCATCTTGGAAAAGGGGGTGCAAAGGGTTTTCGCGCTGTATCTCGTAAACTAGTTACCTTACAGAAAATTTAATCAAACATAAAATGTAGCAAATTAAATTTCCTACAATTTTATTTCTATTACTTTTTATCGTCAAGTGACCAACAAAAAAGTTATAAACAAAAATAAATGAAAATTTTGTTTGTTTGTTCTAGGTTTTACAGCGCTCCAAACTTAAACGGATTCTCGAATGCTCATAGGGATGCAATAAAAACTAAAAATTAGGCTTACTTTTCTATCTATATTTTTTTTATTTATACAATTTATTATGATCTTAACATTCCTATGCTATTATTGAACTATGTTTGACCCTTTTACCCACCACCTATGAGGTATAACATGGGCAAAGTCAAATTTATAAAAATTTAATGCATTTTTTAATGCATTTTTTGTCACTGTCTTAGCAAATCGTTTGTATCGCAGAGTGTCTAGAGTATCGTCTTTATTTCCGCCATATAAAAAGACGAAAAAACGTTCGCCAACAACACTGAGTAACGATGACTCGACTTTCTCACTCATAAATAATTTAGTTCCACTTGCTAACTCTGGATGCTTCTGCAAAATTTTTATAAATTTGACTTTGCCCATGTTATACCTCATAGGTGGTGGGTAAAAGGGTCAAACATAGTTCAATAATAGCATAGGAATGTTAAGATCATAATAAATTGTATGAATAAAAAAAATATAGATAGAAAAGTAAGCCTAATTTTTAGTTTTTATTGCATCCCTATGAGCATTCGAGAATCCGTTTAAGTTTGGAGCGCTGTAAAACCTAGAACAAACAAACAAAATTTTCATTTATTTTTGTTTATAACTTTTTTGTTGGTCACTTGACGATAAAAAGTAATAGAAATAAAATTGTAGGAAATTTAATTTGCTACATTTTATGTTTGATTAAATTTTCTGTAAGGTAACTAGTTTACGAGATACAGCGCGAAAACCCTTTGCACCCCCTTTTCCAAGATGGCGGCCGGGGGACAAGGGTGCCGACCCCACAAACTTGAACTTAAGCTTCTACTGACCCCCCCTACACATTAAAAAAATAAAATTGCGTCCTCTGACAAATGCATACCCAAATGTAACTTTTCAATGGACTAATTATATTGAATTCCTTTTCATGCAGTTTTCCATTATTGTCGGCGTATCAAGGTCACGTTATATTTTCGGTTTTGGCTCCAGTTTTTTCGACGACCTTATTACGCGACCTTAGAGCTTTAATATCACATGCCATAAATGTGTCTGAATATGCGGCCGTGATCTACTCAGCTTTTTTCAAAGTCTTGTGCCTCGCCGCTGTGATGCAACGAGAAGTACATGCTTTAATCTCTGATAAATAGTTCAATCTGAAAACCAGCGCTACTCCCGTGCCTGGAAGTAGCACATGCTGAGATTGAACCTTTTTAGTCACACTAAAATATTGATTGGTTCGCGGGAAAGGCAAATTTTAGCTTAGCTTTCTTTTTGATTTTGTGTTTGTGTAAATGTCCTCTTGGGGCCTATTTTTAGTCTCTTTTAGTCTTTTTCCGCTCATGTTTTCTATTTTGTTTTGTGTGTGTGCTAAATAAGGATTATTCCCATCTGTCCCATCATCCCCCTACTTTGTCCCCTCAGGGTAACAGATGGGCCAAAAAAGTTCGGTCTGTCCCCCCGTAGCAAAGAGGGGGACAGATCGAACTTTGAATATTTTAAAAAGTTCGATCTGTACCTCTCTTTGCAACGGAGGGACAGATCGAACTTTTATTCATTGAAAAAGTTATATCTGTCCCCCTTGTCAATTAGAAGGGGGACAGACAGAACTATTTATTCTTGCCTGCCCTGTAAAGTTGTATTCACATTCCAGTCTGTTTATTTTATACAATGGCAAAATTCTATATAAAGTCAAGCCACCAGTTACCGTCACTACTAGAGCTAATTTAGCTTTCGCGGAGTCCACCTTCTGTACTTGTACTAATATGCCAGATTCTATGCCAGATCTGAGAAAATTGCAAAGAGGGGGACAGATCGAACTTTTTAAAATATTAAAAGTTCGATCTGTCCCCCCGTAGCAAAGAGGGGGACAGATGGGAATAATCCCTAAATAAAGAAAAGAAAAAGTTCTTTTCTTTCTTTGATAAAGCCTAGCACGCAATAGCGAATTAATCCACGCGGTATAAGTGCGATATTCGTTTGTCTATTTTTAAGTAAGTATGTAATTTTGAACGTTTTTTTCCGCTAGTGAGTGTGCCTACGTCTGATTCCATGTTCCTCAGAATAGCGCGAAATAATTCGCCTCGGATTAATTTGGAATGCGTGCTAGGCCTAACTATTTTTTTTACAAAGACTTTTCACTCATGCCTAACTAAAATACTCCCAAGCGAAAATAAATACTTACTATGAAGGTTACTAAATCATCGTGACGAAATTAATTACGTAAATAATTAGTTGTGTTGTATTTTTACACCATCTTGGTTATCTGTTACATCATGAATCACGTATTAGCAATAAAGATACCAATAACCATTTAAAAATGTGTAGGGGAGACTGACGACACTTGATCCTTACGGGAGACTAGATACAGGCCATTTACTAAAGTACTAAAAGCATTAAATAATTTTCGACTGGCAACATTTATAGTCTTTGGTACCCAAAAACATTGTATAGCAGTGTCACCTGTCAAACTTGACAACTTTACGAATGGCCGACGGTTTGGTGTTTGGAACGGAGCCGACACGTTTTTCGTAAGTTTTAAATATATATTTTTTAGTGTTTACAAAAGTTAGTGGACGTTGATAATTATTTCGATCAAGTTGGTTACAATGTACACACTTGGTACACATGTATAGGGTAGAACTGATCCCCCCGGATCAAGTCTCCCTATTTAGGGACACTTGTTTCGGAATGACTTAGTGTGACTTAAACCTGATCGATGTCGATTTTAATGTTTCAGAATTGACAATGCCGAGGTTATATAAAACGCGAATAGGAGCTCGAAAAAGAAGACCTAGGTATCGACAAACAAAATTAAAGGCAGCCGTGAAAGAAGTTTTAGAAGAAGGTAAGAGCATCCGTGGGACAGTACCACCACCAAAACACACAGTATATCAACGATGACTCTGAAAAGGTATGTCTAAAAACGCTGCAGTAGGCGAACAAGTAGAATATACCTCTGACTATAGAAAGTCACAGTTATTCACTGCCATGGAGGAAAAGCAGTTAGCGGAATATTTAATGATGGCTAGCAAACTTTATCACGGACTGACACCAAAACTGTTAGAAAACTTGCTTACCAATATGCTTGTGAAAACCACAAGACATATCCACCAAAGTGGGCAGAAAATGAATCGGCCACATATGATTGGTTCTATGGGTTCATGCATCGCCACCAGGAGTTATCACTACGAGTTCCTGAAGCCACGAGTTTGTCTCGCGCCACTGCCTTCAACAGGCATAACGTTAGACAGTTTTTTGAAAACTTAAAAAGTTTATATGAGCGGAACAATTTACGTCCAGATCAAATTTGGAATATCGACGAAACGGGCAACAACAGTTCATAAACCGAAAAAAATTGTAGCATGTAGATGGCTCAAGCAAGTATCCAAAGTGACTTCTGGAGAGCGTGGACAGTTTGTTACTGTGTGTGCGTCTATAAACGCTTTGGGGAATCACCTGCCTCCATTTATGATATTCCCTCGTAAAAACTGGCAGCAAATAATGGTAGATGGTGGACCACCTGGAACAGAAGGAGCTCCAAACCCTAGCGGATGACAGGACCAAACTTTTTCCTCTTCTTGAATTTTTTTCTGAAGCATGTGAGGTGTACCAGCGATAATCCATGTCTTATCATATTTGACAATCACGAATCTCATCTGACCGTGGAGGCTATCGATTTTTGCAAATAAAATGGAATTCACCTGTTGACCATTCCACCGCACACATCACAAAAACTGCAACACCTGGACCGGATAATATTTGGAACGATGAAGTCGTACTACAATGATGCTTGTGATAATTGGATGATCAGACATCCCGGAAGGCCATTAACAATATACGACTTGGCTGAATGCTTAGGCCATGCCTACCCAAATGCGATGACACCGAGAAATATACAGAAAAGTTTTTCCATTACTGGAATATCTCCTTTCAATCCTGATATA
Organism: Lampropteryx suffumata; assembly: GCA_948098915.1. Classification (NCBI taxonomy): domain Eukaryota; kingdom Metazoa; phylum Arthropoda; class Insecta; order Lepidoptera; family Geometridae; genus Lampropteryx; species Lampropteryx suffumata. The sequence goes on along the minus strand of OX402557.1, from coordinate 11,444,212 downwards.
TATTCACAAATCATGAATTTTTGAGTTCTTATGTGGTTCATCAGGTTTATGTTTTTTTGATAATATTGTTGATTTTTTTAAACGTGTTCATAGTATAATAATAATGTTATAATCTTATATTCTATTACAGCAGATGTTATAGTAGATACCTACCTCATTGCTCACAAAACGTTGATTATTGTTTAAGTTACATTGAGACATTATAATATAATGCAAAATAAATGTGATTTAAGATATTTAAACATATATTATTCCATAATTTACGAAACTAATTCTGAAGATTTATCAATAGGACCAAGTGTCCCCTACTTAAGGGAGACTCAATCCCCCCGGATCAAATCTAACATAGGGGAGGATCAAGTCACCCATACGTACGGTACACTTGGTACAATTCTGTTCTGTTAGTTAGTGTATGATAACTGCACAATTTATAAATGGAGGTTAATGGGAACTATAGTAATAGTTTGCAGTAAAATTCCACGTGTTTTAGTACAAAAACATTTACAATATGTTAATAAATGGGGCTTGTAGAGGCGAAAAATAGAAGCGGTAATCAAGTGTCCCCAGTTTCCCCTACCGATGTCTCCAAAGAAATCTGGTATACACTGAATGTGTGGAATTGCGGGTCATTGCAGGTCAAGTCGCGATAACGGTCTTTACCTACTCTATTGTATGCATCGACCTCATCATTATGTACTCGTACTTACATACATAACTCGTAACAACCGCGATTAAAAAGTTTGATAAAAAACCACTAAGTAAATATAAGACTAGACTAACTAGAGATTTTGTTTAGACTATACCTAGTTACTGAGACTTACCTATATTATGTTTTATTATTCACCAAAATAACTAAGATGTTATTATTAAGGTTGAGAGCATTCGTGGTCTAGCGGTAGCGGCCTTCCGATCCCAAGGTTGTAGGTTCGAATCAAGTCGTATTTTTCTGATTGAAAATTGTATGTCCGCTAAAAAATTGTATGTCACTGTCACTGTCACTGTCCCTCCCGATGTTTTCTTTTATCGTTTCGTAGTACCTACTGTACTACAAAACGATAAAAGAAAACATCGGGAGAAACCAACATGTCGTTGAACTTAAAAATTTCGAAGAAATGCGTCTAATGCATTAAAGAAGCCTCTGAGGCGCACTTTAATCCTTTCACCACACTGGTTTGAAATAACTAGTTAAAAAATAAAGCTGGACATTTTACACAACATCATCTAGCGCCAAAGTTAGCAGAGCTTGTGTTATAGGAACCACATGTCTGATATACTACTTATATACTTTTATTTCACTACCATCTGCGTCACAGACGGGCCATTGCCCACTGCGCCACAGAGGTCGTCAAAATATCTAATAAATCAAAAGGATTAAGATTTATAAGGGAATAAATAGTTATTTGGCCAAATATTTGATTCGTTTATAATGCTGTTTCCAGGAGACTTCGGCCGCTACCAGTGCTTCCAGTTCATCCTACATATCCTCGCAGCCATGACGGCTGGTATGCACATGCTGTCTTTGGTCTTCGTGGCAGCTGTACCTGACCACAGGTCGGTAATATACAGATTACCTACAAACACCCAAATTCCTTTGACAATACTCTCGAAAAATTTCGAGATTGCACGAAAAAATATCGTAAACTTAATGTGACGTTTCGAAAGTAGCCAATGTGAGTGCAAATGAAAAGGAAACCGCATTCGTCTACAGCAAAATGTCACAATAACATTACAATACTTTTTTGTCCTTGGAGCTTTTCCCATTTTTCGTGTGGTTTTGACATCACGAAGTCCTAAAGGTGATGGTTTTCTATGATACACAGAGCCGTCCGTCGCGTCGATTCTTTGGATATCGATTGTAGGCATCGATATCTATATAATCGATGCTGAAGTTTAGACATCAAAGTACATACCTACTTCGATGTCTAAATAATTGCAACAAGCACGGATCAAATTAAACTACAGGTGAAGGATGAAAATATTTAATTTACTTGTACGTATACACTCAATGGCCTCAATTCAGCTGTTTCGCTAGAGTAACTAAAATTTCCTAAAACAAAAACGATCTTATTTTGTTTGCATTAAAGTCTGAATTAGAATATATTTTTTTAGTGACTCTTACTAAATAAACGTATAACTGTCGTGTTATAGCTCAATTTAGTCATCATGTATGGAAGTGTTGATTAAAACTGCGGTTATATTCCGCAGTTTTTATCTCCACCTATATACAGTATTTTCAATAAAAGAATTAATTGGAATAAAAATTATAGCAATAAAACAAAAAATAATATTAACTCATTTTAGAACTGTGATTTAAAATGAGTACTCTAATTTGGTCGTCCATATTTTAGAAAATTTTAGCTAGTCCAGCGAAACAACAGAATTGCCAGCATATCTAAGCATGATTTTAAAACGAGAGCCTATATGAACTCCAAATCACACCACACCACATCACAGTAACAGATACAGATATATACGTTGACCTTTTTGAGAAAATCGTTATAATAAATATTTAACACGAGTTACTAGCGATGAAAATCTAAACGAACATTAATCTTTCTTTCAGTTATTTACCTTTTTCGCGTCACTAGGAGTTGTATCGAACCAGTGTGGTGGAAAGATTAAAGTGCGCGCCATAGGAGCCTTTTGTGCAATACAATTGAATAATTAAAAATAGAGAAATTGTATTATCTGTAATACAATTTCTCTAAAATCCCCATTTCTAATGATTACTTAAGTGGAGGAATAGAGCGCATGCCGCATGACGTATGATTTATTTCTGGGAACTTATAGGTATCTAGCTATCTGGCCGTCTATCTATCTATCTATCTATCTATCCTTCATCATCATTGTCTCTTTATAAGTACCAATATTTATATATTTATTATGAGATTTTATTTTATTGTAGGTACCTTACCTAGTTCCTGAGCAATTTGAAACAATGCAAACTTTGCGGATGCTATTTTATTTTCCTTACAATGTTCATAAGCCAACTATTATTTTAATATTTATTTAAGTAGGTAATATATATAACAAACTAATGTTTGAAACGGGGGCGACATAACCCTTTTCTTATAAAAAAAAATCGAAGCATTAACGACAAACGAATGCTAAGCAAATGATATGTCCTTTAAAAAACGTTTAGCGCTTTCGTTTGCGTCAACGCTTGGACTAATTATACGAGTAACTTGTGGGCCGCTTTTGGTAATAGAGAGTGTACAGTTTTTGCTTGATTCTGGTACCAGGTCGCGAGAGCTCGGCTTTGGTTTTCAATATTTATCTACATGCGAGTGAGGAAGATGGCCAATATATACCAACCTTTTTTTCGAAAAGTAAGTACTAAATATAAATATTGCTATTAATTTTAACATATTTTTTATTATATGGTGAAGGATTTAGCTTTATAATACTTATATGACTATTTAATTATAAGAGTAATATTGACTGGTGCATGATATCACTCTCGCAAAATTGCATGGCCAATACACCCAAACGTTTAAGATTACGTTCTTAGGTATCAATGGTTTGTGTGCAAAAAAACTGGTAGTAACTAGCATCTCCCTGCGGCTTTGGCTCGCGTACCGTGATCCATATCGTTATATACCTCAAACACGATCTGCATTAACTCTAAATATTCGAATTGGTTTAGCTGTAACAGCGCAACGCGTATGAATAACTAACAGACGAACATCCATACGCTTTCACATTTTAGTATGTAGAGTAAACCATACGCGTTCAGGTACTATGATAATGTAGTTTATTTGTTTTAGGACACATTCGCCATATTCCACATTCGTCAGATCATTGATTTCTTCCTCATTCGACAGATATCGCGTTTGTATCGAAACTAGGTTAGGTTATGTTAGAGTATAGAAAACAACGCACAAGGCGAGCGAGTAAAGCGAGCGTGCCGCGGCAGCGGCCGCCGAAGCTCCAGAAGAATATAGTTCGTCTGTCTAGATATATAACTGTGGCGAATGTGTCTACATTCGTTTTCTTATGCGTCATCAATGACCAAACTGAACTAAAATTTAAATATTTTTGATTTATGGCGAATGTGTCCTAAATCGTTTATATACACTTATATTATAGTCATCATCGCCTGAAACAAATTATGGCTCATGGCATTCAGCTACCTACATATCATTAAGAACCGAGCACCGGTCGATCACAGTGCACATCAAAGCACGAATATAATTAACCTAAATTCACATGGAAATTAAATTTACAAGCTCTTTTTGATTTTCAGATGTTACCTGCCCGGGATAGACAGTATAAACCATACCGAGCCTTGGGACTCCCCGCTGGTACTCGAGTCTATACCGTTTAACGAACACGGAAAATTAGAATCATGCGTAATGTACGGGGCTAACAAGACGTTGGAGCATTGCACTACATGGGTGTACGATTCTCAGTACTACACGTCTTCCCGTGGGATCGAATGGGACCTTGTATGCAGTAGACGCTGGATGGGAGCCTCGGCGCAGACAGCATATATGTTCGGTGTTGTAGCCGGATCTCTTATATTTGGCAAACTCTCAGATCAGTTCGGGAGAAAAACTGCCTTCCTCTGGTCGGGCCTGCTGCAACTCATTCTCGGATCTTCTGTGGCTTTTGCAACAGATTACTACACATTCGTAGGAGTTCGATTCTTATACGGAATTTTCGGATCCGGCTCGTATATAGCTGGCTTCGTATTGACGATGGAAATAGTCGGTCCCAGCAAACGGACATTGTGCGGTGTCATGTTTCAGGTGATGTTTGCCGTCGGACTGATGCTGCTAGCTGCGTGGGGGTACCTTATTGACGATAGGTTCTTATTGCAAATCGTTTATGCGTTGCACGCCGCCGTTTTGCTTCCTCATTGGCTGCTAATGGATGAATCCCCCAGATGGCTGTGGGCGCAGGGACGAGCTCGCGAGTCGGTAGCTATCGTGGAGAAAGCCCTCAAGTGTAACAACTCTTCTGAGACCGTGGACACTTCGCTGCTAGTATCTCACTGTAAGGCGACTTGCGCCAAATACACAGATGAACATTCCGCTGGAACTACAGACCTTTTCAAGACTCCAAAAATGCTTCGAAAAACCTTAATAATTTGCGGTTGCTGGTTCACTAACGCTGTCGTATATTACGGACTCTCCCTTAATAGCGGTAAACTGAATGGAAATCCTTACTTTATTATGTTTCTTATGGGTGTTGTGGAACTACCGAGTTACGTTATCAATATGTATTTTCTGGATAGAGCTGGGCATAGAGCTTTGGTCAGTACGATGATGATGCTGGGTGGCGTAGCTTGCTTGGTCATAGTGGCACTGCCTCACGGATCCACTTCAGCCACCGGTATCGTGATGGTCGGAAAGTTGTTTATATCCGGCTCGTATTCTATTATTTACAAATACTCGGCTGAGCTTTTCCCGACTGTCGTGCGCAGCTCGGGTGTAGGGCTCGGCAGCATGTGTGCCAGTGTCTCGGGTGCACTGACACCGTTGATCAACCTCCTTGATTCACTCAATCCGAAAATTCCAACTATTATATTTGGATTTTTGGCTTTACTCTCTGGATTTTCAGCTTTCTTCTTACCTGAAACGGTTGGTCGTGATTTACCGCAGTCCTTAGAAGACGGTGAGAAATTCGGCGTTGGGGATAACTGCTTCACCAACTGTAGCGGTCGGAGAATGAGTGTGTCTTCAGAGGAACTACCGGAGACGATGGTTCCGTTAGATGGAGAAAAAAAAGGGCAAGACAGACAATAAAATACAGTCCAAGAAAATGTCGCTCCGGTTAAACTTCTTTTCGGCATAATGATTAACCTACACACCTAGCCTGACATCTATAATATGCAATCATTCGTTGATAGTTATAATTTTCTATCAGATAAGAAACGGTTCGTTCTTTTTTTGTAACAAGAACCCGGCTCTAGTGCACGAAAAGATATAGGAAGGAGGAATAGTAAACAGCATCCAGTGATTTCAAAACAGACGCTACCAATTTAGTACCTACGTAATTTACAGCAAATGATTTTACTAACGTACGTACCTAATTATTTTTTGCATAATAGGTTAGATGTTAAGTGTCTAGTCATAGTAAATACTTAGCAACGACCAGTTATAAAGGTTGAGTGAGTGCCTCAACTTATTACGTTGTTATTAACGAATTTAATATTAATTGTAGTACTTGTGTGCCAGACTTTTACATGTAAATGATAGGGAAAACTAAAATAACTCTTTAGTCAATTAGTTAAGATAAATGAGTAATGTTATACTGTAGGTATTGTATTTTTTTATATGTAGGTAACCTCGACTCATACTCTGGTCATGTCTCGTCCAGTCAGACCAGGCAACTCAAACTGACAATGAGGTCAACAATCCAATTCGGTATGGTATGGAAAACATCATTATACCCATAATACTTATATTTCGTATACAGCTGAGATTCGAAAAGCATATCATAGTCTACTAGCGCTGCAAGTATGGCACTATTATAACGGGTATATCAGCTCGGTGGTAGCTACGCTTTAGGTTGGGGTCAGATTCCATCTCAGGACAAACATTTGTGTTATGAACATACGTATTTGTTGTGTCTGGGTGTTTTAATCTTTCGTATGTATTTAAAAAATTGTACGTATTATATTAGTTATCTGCCGGGCGATTATGTAATTCTGATACTAGCAAAACATTGATACTAACAGCTTTAAGTTGCTGTTAATGAATTGTTATTACGGAAGGTTGATGTTTATTGTAACATTTATGCTAACATAACATATGTTTATATAACATATTCATTCGTGTATGAATAGAATAGAATAGAATGATATGAATAGAAACCTACCATTCGTAATACTCGAACTTTTGATTAAAATAATGCCTATTACTAATCGAAATTGATAGACATTGATTGTATCAAGAGTTCCATAATCGCCATACTGGTCACCATAACACAAGATATGCTCAGTTTGGGGCTAGATAGTGCTGTGTGCATTGTCAACAAATATTTAATTGTTGAAGTGAAAACTTCTTTTAGCGCGGTACGCATATTTTTAGTTGAGGTAAAACCTCTGGATTCGCGACACCGTTACCGAGACGCAGCCGGCTGCCGCGCTCGCCCCATTTGATTATAAACCTTAATTCACATGTTTACAGTCTACTTTTGTATGGAGAAGTTTACTGAGTTAGGTTCTTTGATATTTATCTACATTCTGAACAAAAAATATTGCATCATCTGTGTTCGTTCAGTATTTGATTGGCAGTCGCCATAATTACTGATTTTGAAGTGATTTATTACTAAACTCTAACGCGCCAAAATAAGTTTTCACTTCTGTCGGCACTCCAGGAGTGCAACCCGTATTTATTTATACTATTCCATCTTTCCATATGTTCGGAACCAAAAGACAGATATAATATACCTAATATAGCTGGACAATGCACACGACACCATCTAGTCCCAAATTAAGCATAGCTTGTATTATGGTGACTAGATGACTGATAGAATACTTATATATTTTAAAATAGATACTTTGATACTTACTATATAACACCCAGATTATCTGAAACAGGCGACTGAATAAAGACTGATGACGTCAACATTTTAGGGCTTAACTTTCATGACATAGGCCCTTCTTCTTTTTCTTACCGTGTCTCTAGTTAGTATCGAACCAGTGTGGTGAAAGGATTAGCCCTGATTCTGTAGTTTCGCCGGACTAACTAAAATTTCCTAAAATATGAACGACAATACATATTTTGTTTATATCCAAGTCCGAATTAGAATAATGGTTTTGAATGACAGCTTCAAAATGAGTTAAAATTACAATTTGTTCCGTAATTAATAGATTTTCATAAAATTTTTGCAGTTTTAATCAACACCAAATTACGTGGTAAGTAGGTATCTAAAATAAGCTAACACGTAACAGAATTGTAATATTGAAAATGTTCTACATTTTCAAAATGACACTAATATTTACATTAACAGCCATTAACAACTATTATATACTATACATCAATATAGTAAATAATAGTTTCATTTTGCAAATGTAGAAGATTTTCAAAATTACACTTCTAAAATTTATTTTATATTCAGACTTTGGTGCAAGAGAAATAAGATCGTTTGTGTTTTATAATATATTAGTTCTTCCAGCGAAACTATCAAGACCATTATCCAAATAATACCGCTTCATGGCCTCAATTCTGTTGGCACCAACCTAACTAATTTTAGCTAAAATTAGGTTTTGAACTGTCAAATTAACCTTTGGTTCAGCTGCTACCAACTTATCCTAATTTAATTTTATCTAACTTAATTAAGCGTAAATAAGGAACGCTTAATAAGTTAGATGGTACCAACCGAATAGGTTTTACAAATGCTATGACTAACTAAATATATTTGAGACAATTCCTAATTTTAGAAATAAACCAACCGAATTGCCACCAATATATCTATTAGTTTTGTGCGAGTGAGAGAATATGACTAAAACCATAATTTAAGATTACTTTCTTTATTGATATAGGTTATAGCTACCTTCATAAATGTATTATAACACTGATTGTTGTCTCTCGCCACACTTAATAAAATTTCATAAAATTTAGAGGGATCTTATTTTTTATGCAATTAAATCATCACCAAATTACAGGGGGTCTAAAATGATCTATAACACGTTTTAAAATTGTATACCTATTGTAATTTAAAAACGTAATCTAATTCAGACTTGCAAACAAAATAAATTTATTCGTGTTTAACGATTTTTCAGTTAGTCCAGAGAAATAACAGAATCCAGGCCAATATCATGATTATATTATGATTGTGTATACCTTGCTTAAAATGTTCCCTTGATATGAATTTAGTAAACTTGACAAAAAGACTGAAAACAGACTTGAATGAATGTAGAAACTCTCACTAAATTGTCACAGATCTAGTCCAAAAAAGCGCTTCGTCACACTGTAGCTAAGTAAAAATCACTACTCAGTACCATGACTATGGGGGATCTCTAACCACACGCTACCCACAATGTGATTTTGTTGTAGGTATCATAGCACTTAGCCGCAATCACAAGGCACCTACTTCATACTTATAAATAGTTTTGAACTAAGTATGTACTAACTAATGAACATTCCTTCGGTATAAATAAATTGGATAGGCTACATACAGATAAGTACCTGCTTTGTAAACATATTTAATGAGTAAGCAGATAATTATAATAAAGCAGTTACTTATGTATAGAAAATTTGATGACAGTTAACCATGACTTATGTTGATGTATAATTATACCTACCTAACTATTATTAGGTAGGTACTTCATTATTTACATATTAAATGTCTTGAGGACGCTGCTCTCTGGCAATGGATCTGTTCTGATTTTGATCAGTTGAGCTATCTATATATCGTTTTAATCTGCCCTTAGATAGCTCAAGTGTTTGACATGTATTTTATATTATTCTGTAGGTACATTTCTCAAAATAACGTTTTATTTTTGTACAATATTTGTACAATATTCTCATCACATGATTCTTTACTCGAATAAAATAGTGATTAAACACCACGTTACGTCGCGACAGAACCGTCGGTCGCGACGTGACACGTCGCGTCGGAGTCGTCGTTGGTGATCGCTATTTGGATTGGAAAATACATAGATTAAATTGTTACCTATTTATATTCATAACTAAATAATGTTTTATGGTTATAATATAACAATGTATCTAGTTTTAAGTAACACTGATTGCACATTGCTCATTGCGTTGAGTAATCACTGAACATAGAAATGCACTGGATATTCTAAGTTCTCGGTAAGTTCATACTCTAGTTCATTCCTGAAACGCATTTACCTCGACGTTATTGGACATAATTTAGAAAACTCGCATTAGGCATTTTTTTTGATGTAAGTATAAAATAAGTCAATAAGGAGTTATATATCTTGTTCATTTTACATTATATAAATAAATTGCGGAAACTACATATTTAGGATTAGTATGTAGGTATTTTAATTCATTGACTTATAAAATTGGTTTATCTTGTCTTAGAATAAAGAAGCTAATAGAAATAAGATGATTTTTTAAATAAATCCTGGTAAATAAAGGGCTTTTTTTTTCAGATACATTTGAACATGTATCATTTCTTATAAGTTGTATTACATGAAACAAGTAAATTATCGATTGTGGTCAAACACAATCTTCAAAACCTTCAAAATGAATATCTGAAAACGGTTTGATATTTTGTAGAGTATAACGAGTGTAAAGTATAAAATTAAAATTTAAAAACCCCTGGCACATAAATATTACATGTGTTTACCGAATTTATTTCTTAAAAAGAACAATGTTCACTTAAATGATAAAGTATTACAAAAATCTTAATCTTACTATCTTAACTAATCTTAAAGTAGTAAGTTATTTTATTTTATTATGCCTATCTATTTATAACTTATTAATAGAGACCATACCTATGAGCCTCTGGTGTTAGTTGATTAGGAGTTGGGTATCCTGCAGATTCCAGGTGATGCTGCAGCATCAGGTCTGGGTAACCATGAATACCAAATTTCGAATTGACCAGACCTGAGGAAGTTATTTGCATCCCTTCATCAATTAGAAAAGAGCTGATGATTTTCAAATGGTTGGAACAGATTTACTTGAATCATAGCTAAAAACACTCTCGATCAAGTCACCGTTCAAACAGTTTTATTCACCCGTTAGGAAGCTACGATGCCAGAGACACATACACACACATACATAGATACACCGAAACACAGATACCTACACACTTCAAACTTATTAAACCTCTCTGTTTGCTTCGGGGGTCATCTTAACTATATGGCGTAACAGGCAGGGTGTACCGTAGAACGTAGCCATCGTAGCCATATGGCTTAGCATAGTTAGCATTCATTGCCGTATGATATACCAGTCCAAGCCGTATGGCGTAGCAATCCTTGCCGTATGGCGTAGCGAACGTAGGCGTGGGACGTAGGACACGAAAGCAGCAAAATTATGTGAATCAAATAATTTTATATTAACACTGGGAATAGAATAGCAATAACGTAGGTAAGTGAACCACAAAGGAAATGTATTATTAAATTAGTAACATGACAAAACTACTGAGCAATAATCACTAACGCTGATAGTAAGTAAACACCTATTTATCCGATTTGTGCTCCATAACACAAATGATTGACCAGGTGTTCTACACCAGGTCAATCAAGGTTGAAGACATTCACTGTTAGATATAGTTACCCCCATACAGTGCCACGATGAACCGTCATTCTTCAATGTAATTAGTTCACCAGATGAGGGCTTTGACTAGAATCCAAGAATTCACCACACCAGCCGTTCCCACTGGTGGATAAATTAGCCTTAGATACGTATAAATAACTCTGCTGCTCAAAGTATTACTAATCAATGAATCGTCTTTATCTTACAGATGCTGGATTGAAGGAGTAGACACCAACCAGTCGATAGCAGCATGGAACTCCACAGGGATAATGTCAGCCATACCAAAAACAGACTCCGGTGATTTGCACAACTGTCTCATGTACCAAGGCAACGATACCACGGCATGTTCGAAGTGGGTCTTCGACGACACATATCGGTCATCATCGCGGGCTATGGAATGGGATCTCGTCTGCGACAAGCGATGGATGGGCGCCTTAGCACAAACGGTCTACATGCTGGGAGTATTCACCGGAGCAGTCGTGTTGGGCGGAATGGCAGACAAGTACGGTAGAAAAACCATTTTCTGCTGGTCTGGTGTTTTACAATTAGTTTTTGGCGTATTGGTAGCTTTTATACCAGAATACTGGTCGTTTTTGTTGGTCCGATATTTATACGGAATTTTCGGTTCCGCTGGATCTTACATTACCGGGTTTGTGTTAACTATGGAAATCGTAGGCGCTAGCAAAAGGACAGCATGCGGTGTTGCTTTCCAAGCCGCTTTCGCAGGAGGCATTATATTAGTCGCAGGGTGGGCAGCGCTTATCGACAACAGGCAAATCCTTCAGGTCGTTTACGGACTTCATGCACTCCTTCTCATTCCTCATATTTGGATCATGGACGAATCTCCTCGTTGGTTATGGGCTCAAGGTCGGTCTAAAGAATCAGTCGAAATTGTTGAAAAAGCTTTAAAATGCAATCGATCAGAACACACTTTGGATAAGGCGGACCTAGTGTCGAGAGGTAAGGCTGAAGCTTCCAAGGCATCAAACGCCCCTTCCGCAACTACAATAGATCTATTTAAAACTCCGAATTTAAGAAAGAAAACTTTGAACGTTTGCTTTTGCTGGTTCGCTAACTCGATTGCGTATTACGGGCTGACCCTCAGCACGGGCAAGCTCGAAGGTAATCCTTATCTTATCACGGCTATTTTAGGGTTTGTCGAATTCCCTAGTTATGCAACGGTCATATACTTCCTTGACATCTGGGGTCGGAGGCCGCTGATTAGTTCCATGATGTTGGTGGGCGGAGCGGCTTGCATTATTGCAACACTTTTGCCGACCGGTAGTATGGTATCCACCGGTATAGTAATCGTCGGAAAGCTGTTCATTGCTGGCTCATTCGCTATTATCTACAATTACTCTGCAGAGCTTTTTCCTACAGTCGTACGGAACTCTGCCTTAGGTTTAGGGTCGATGTGCGCTAGGCTTTCGGGAGCCCTGACTCCTTTGATTACTTTACTAGACTCCTTCAATCCTCAAATACCGGCCGTTATTTTTGGAGTAGTGGCGCTCGTTTCTGGTTTTATGTGTTTCTTCTTGCCGGAAACTATGGATCAGCCCATGCCGCAGACGTTGGCTGATGGGGAGAACTTCGGAAAAGGTGATACTGCTTTCGCTAGTTGCTTAGGAAAGAAAGGTGCCAAGACTTATACCGAAGAAGATAAAACTCCCGAAGCTATGGTACCGCTAGACGATATGAGTAAAAAAGTGTAGGTAAAGTTTGTTGCTGTTGTTATCTAGATTACCCTATCTATGATATAGGTAGTTACATAAGTACTTTCTATATTATAAGTTATACAAAATCATTATTCTCATGCAGTCACTTCTGTGAATTATTCTATCAAAACTGTAATCAAAAAAATCGAAAACGGTTCTAGAACCGGCTAAGTTGTAAGAATACCTAGTAGGTACCTCTAGCTTTTTGGAGCTTAACTCACCGAGTGCAATAGGGATGTTAAGGGCTGAGCTTGATGTTAATGGTGTTTTTTATAGTGAATGTGGCTAATTTATTTTATTTTTATTATTGTATTCATACAAAGAACTAGTACCTGCGATTAAGGAAACCAAAGTGCTCAATTGTTTCTTTCATGTTTTACAAAATTGTTAAATAGGTATGTTAAGCTAGAATAATTATTTGCAAACTATTGTTTTTGTTGATTCGTCGCTAATTACATGTACGCAAGTACCTAGGTACTTACTTGTTTTATATAAGTACCTACCTAACACAATGAAATACTTAGTGTTAAAATGTAAATAACAAATTAAAATATTGTAAACAAGTTCAGCTGTGGATTATTTACTTAGGTATTAACCTGCAAGATTGTAATCTACAATTACATTATCCTACAATAGTAGGTACCTAATGTATAAGTATCTATATTACTGTTGTTTTGTAAACTTTACAATAAAAAAAAGTGCAATGTGAACGAGGCTGGCACAGGATTGAATGGAATGGCACATACAAGTGATGTATATACCCGGTATAGTGACTTAAGGCACTAGGTAGGTAGGTATGATATGAAAATAGGTATGTGGGTACCATATATTTAACGTATATTCGCGTTGCGAAATACAAAGATTCATATTAAACTCAATATTTTATTTTTATAATATTTACACCAAACAATAATTTAAATCACAGTGAGATATATAAAGATGTTAAGAACAGTGAACATCAAGATTATTAAAGATAGATTCTTCTAATTAACAAATCAATAAATATGAGTGGCGCCTACAAGAGGTCACATTAAGAAATTGGGAAATATTGTGATAACAACACTGATAAGTAATCCCCCGACGAAAAACTTACAACTACGATCCCCACGCGAAAGTAGGTAAATAGGCCACTATTAGATAAATAATGAAAAGGAGCATTCTATAAACAGGTTTTATTCTAGCAAACTTTGGGCCTCATTACCTTAATTTTATATCTCATACATACTGGTTCTCCAAGAAATAATTGACCATATAAAAGTAAGCTGCCTGTTTTAAAAATACATCTTTTCATTTTACATACAAAAATACTGACTCCACATGCAGATTGTTTATTATCTATGTTAAAGTAAAACAAAATTGGAACAAAAATCAATGGTTCAGTACCTACAAAATAAAAAGAATAACAGAATTCTATGTTTGTTCACGAGTATGTGACATTTTGAAAAGCCAAATTGTTACAACAATACTATACCTAGGTACTTATATGAAATTCGTATAATGTATAGTACAACTAGACTTGACAAAATAAAATAACTACTCAGCAGTTAATAAATAACATAAATTACTTTCAGTATTGAGCAAGCTAATATTATTTTCAGGTAATTTTATAAATTGGCATTACCTATGTTCAATTGTCAAAATAAATCTATAACTTGCTAAATGTAAACAAAACAGTGATTCATTTGCTCATGAAAAATACCTACTCCTAACCCTAGATACTACCTTGCAACATTGCAAGCAAAGCTTAGTGAAATAAATATTGAAAAAATAATAAATTGATAATTGTTCATTTGTTATTTCCTGGTCACCCTGTTCACCTTTCATTGAGTAAAGATCTGTTTCACAACCACTGGTAAGTATTGATTGAGAAGTTATATAAGAAGGTAGGAAGGTACTCGTAGATATCATAGTTGAGTGAGTGGGGAGGCTTACTTGTCCAAAAATATTTTAGATAATTTTAAACATTTTCAGTCAATGTTTTTGTTTAAGTTCTAGTTGTAAATTAACTATAATAATAATTATCAATTAACTTTTTGGTTAATTATGTAGTATAGTACCTCTTACATAAAATTTTGGATAAAAATATATTTTCTCTATAATCATCTTATTTTCAGATTTATTTTATAAATATAATACATTAAAAAGAGCTGTGCAGAAGTTAACAGTGTTAACTATTTACTTATTGGTTAGGTATAATTTAGATACCTATCATGAAGATGAAACGTTTAATATAACATAGAAAAAAGAACAGTCGGCAACTGAAAATTATCTGTTATTTCTTATTATTGTCTTGATGTTTGTAACATTTTGAATGAAAAGGTTGATAGATATAACCAGCCGTGTAAGTAAAACAAAAAAACGATTCCATTTCCAAGTAGCACCAATTCATGTTGACTATATGTCAAAATCATAATTTTGCTCGCGGCTTTGCTTGTCGTTAAAAAGTTGCATAAATATGTTATTCCAAGTCCAAATAAATATCTTTACCAAATGTTATCCAAATTGGTTCAGCAACTAGGGTGTGATCGAGCCGCAAACATACTAAACATTCTTTCAAACTTTCACATTTATAATATTATATTAGTAGGATTGCAAAAGCAATGCAACACTTCACTAGGTCATTAGGAAATTTCTCTACTTTGGAGTTAGTTCCTTCACTCAGATCCACAGCCAAATCTATATGACTTTTCTTTGGCTTCAAATCATAGTCACATGTATTGAGATGTGAATAAAAAAGCATTATCTAGGTATCTAACATAGTATAAATAAAAATAATTTAATCAGTGTTCTGGACAGCGTGTATGTGGGATTTGACTAATTCCAGAGAGTGCAGTCTCTGCAGTCATTGCTGTGTGTACTATAATAGCTGGTTGCGTCGGGGTTGGGGCATGCAGCTCATGACTCTCACCAGGAGTTAGGCTTGCAAGTGCTGCAAGTAAATCATGATTTACCAACGGTTCATTTTCCTCCCGGGGCTCCCAGCCTACTGGTGGACTCGATGGAGGTGAGATCAGAAATTGTTTGACAGGAGCTGGAGGTCTCAGGTTTTTGAAGGATACTGGTGTTACCGGTTGAGCGAAGTAACAGTTGATAGGGGTATTATAAAACTGATACTGATGCAGTTGCACGCGAGCGTTAGCGGCCGCCAAAGGGCTATCGTAGTTAACACGCAAACGCTTGAAGCTTCGAAGCCACTGAAAAGTAGTGCTTTCCGAGAATATACGAAACAAATCTTCCATTTCTTTTTTTAACTTTTCTTCAGCGAACACGTCGCTGTGGATGTTTGTGACGATAACAGATTTTGGGAGGTCATCCAAATCGTTTACTTCTTCTTTATTGTCAGATTCATGCTCTAAATTAGCAATATTGGGATGAACATTGGGCATTCCATCTTCAGCATTTATGTAAACGTCGTCTTCTGGGAACGAGTCTTCTTCTTTGTGAGCCATCATGCCACAATGTTTATTGATTTACAGACAAGACATAAACAAATAGCTTACTTGTATTGCATTTGTTTTTCGTTTCTTTCAGTTCAGCGTGCAAGGCAAGAAGCAAAACAATACTATCGATCGGTAACTTTCCAATGAAATCAAAACTTGCGAAGAAAAAAATAAAATGTTTAAATCAAAATCTCTGCAATTTTGTAGTGACTTGACGTGACGACTGCCTGACTGTGACGGACCGATTAATTTGACAGAAGTCAAGCTGATTAATAATTTATGTTACTGACACTGACATTCATAGTTTTGACAGTGAGTGGAGTTTGTGACTTTGTAATTGATTGTGACATTGATTACAAGAGAACAGATGCGATTTCATGCGATGCTTGCGAACTCTTTCGTTGTTGAATTGAATTGTTTGTTTTACTTTCTGTAATACTTTTAATTTCATTGCGTTGTTGATCAGGTATTTACTGAAAAGATTTACATTACACTGCTCATACAGCATACATCACAGTGACATTGAAGTATGAAAATGGCGGGACTGGAATCAATGGTTGTCGAGGAGGTTAAGCCCGTTGAGAAACCGGTGGATAGAGAGAAGGTACTTAAAGTCATGTTATCTTTTAAAACAGTTAACACACCAAATAAATCTTTGAAAAACAAGCTAAAAGCAAGCAATGACAAGCTATAGGTTTTTTAACATGAAATACCAATGACAAGTTATTAGTTTTTAAAAGATTTCTATCCTGTCTTTTGATTATGGTCATCATTCTTCATTTTCAGACCTGCCCATTGTTGCTAAGAGTATTCTGCTCTACTGGTAGACACAATTCTCCAGGGGACTATGCAAGAGGAGGCGTACCACAAAATGAACTACAGATATACACTTGGATGGATGCAACATTGCGTGAACTGACTGGTCTTGTCAAAGAAGTAAACCCGGAGACAAGACGTAAAGGAACATACTTTGATTTTGCTATAGTTTATCCAGACAATAGAACACCAACATACCGCATGAGGGAAATAGGTGTAACTTGCTCAGGACAGAGAGGTGGGGATGACAACAAGTCTTTGACTCAAGTTAAGTTCCAAGTGGGGCATTATTTGGACATTTCCATCACTCCACCCAACCGGATGCCTCCTCCGATGAGACGTCCACAGCAGTACATGAATAATAGACCTTACTGATTTCTTATAAGCTTATTTTTTATCATTTAAGCCATCTTAAACATAATTGTACCGATACTAAGTTTATCATTCTTTATTATTACTTTGTTTTATAAGATTAATGGTACCTAAATAATAATATTGACCAACTCTAGATCTGTTGTTTTATAACATGTCCCTAAAACCAACTTTAAATGCAAACTTCTAAACTATCTTGTGATGTGCTCTTTGTAGATATTAAAAATTGCAGTAGGTAACAGTAACCAAACTGCAATATGTACTTACCTTACATGAGTTACATGCAACATTTTAATATGGAAGAACTGGAACCGATGCTGGAATAATTTTAGAAGTCAGATACTAATGAGGTACTGGTGTTACCTAGTTTTAAAAATATGTTAAGCAGTTAAACAAGTAGGTACAAATTTTTCTCATTTTTATTGCCACATCTCATCCATGAATATTTCATGCACATAGTGCGAAGTGAACACACCTCATTCAGCCAATGAAATGTTACATCTACTATAACACTTACATGACAAGTCCTTACAAAAGATTTCCTAAATAAATTATATTATGGCTATAAACTAGTGATTGGTGGCTGCTCTGAAGGGTCTCTTAGATTTTTTGCCCATCGCGGCGAGATCAATCGTTATCCCATTGGGTAAGACTGCCTTGTTTTCCTGGTAGTCAATGAAGCCCTTCTGTTCCTTGTCTTCCTTGGTCTTGTCGCACAGAATACCGGTCTCATAGTTGTATTCGCGCTTCAGACCATCAGGATCAACGTAACCGTACCTACCGCGTGTCACGCAGTCTACTCCGATGGTTTCTTCCTTGAAGGAACCATCATCGTTTTCGAAGCCCCATGTGATGCTTCCGTCGGGGTTTTCGTCTCTGTATTTGCGAATGATCTGCGCTACTGGCTTCCTTTCTCTCGGATTCAATGGCACGTATTTCTGAGGTGCGCTTTTTATCGGCTGTCTGTTGATGGGTTCCTGTGGCCGCGAGTACTGTCTCACGGGCTGGATCTGCTCCTCATCTTCCTCGAATGGTTTCGGCTCTGGCCTAAAGGACGGCCTCTGAGGCCTGCTCGACAGAGGTTGCAGTCTCACCGGTTGAGGCTTGAACACTTCCGCCTTGACCGGCGCGAACGCTTGCGGGGGTAATGGTCTGTAGGGCGCTGGTCTGATGGGCTCTGGCTTAAATATAGCGGGTGTCGGCGGGTAGGGGGACGAGTTAAATATCGAAGGTGGTTTCGGCTGTGATGTGGTGGTGATGTCGTAGAAATCATTCTGCGGTTCAGGGGTGGAGTAGATACTGGGCGAGAAAGCCGTTGGGGTGTTGATATCTTCATCTTCCGGTTCTTCCGTGACTGGCTTGGCGGGCTCTTCGATGGATTGGAGGCTCGGACGGGGAGAGGCGTCAACGGATTTGAAGGAAGGCCTAGAAAGACCTGGCCTCCTGATTCGTGTCACTGCGTTTGGGATGGGTACGCTTTGTAGCCTCCCTTGTCTGAAGCCGCCTCGGCTGCCTCCGCCGACTTGAACTGCACCGGGCACTACAAATCTCTGCGGTCCAGGCGAATCATATTGGGCATAAGCTGTGACTGCGCACAGCATGCATATCTGAAAATGATAAGAAAACGTTATAATACGTGTTATCATTATCAATAGGTAACGATTTTTTACTCTTGAAAGCGAGAAAGATTTATAGAAATATGTTCAACCAATTAGTATAATACGTTTTAGCTCACTTAAACTGACGGAATGTAGTCAGCGCAACGAGCGGGCATGGCATACTTTCAAGTGGACCTTGCTTAGTACGCGAGTGTTACACCTGACTTCATAATACCTACCTACCGTCTGATCGAGTTGATTGTATCATGCATAATATGACACAACTTGATTCTATTGTGCTTGTAAAAATGTAATAAGTACCTCTACGTAACCGGGTTTAAAAGAGCTTTGAGCCTCATTTGAATATAATGGGGCTATGATAACCTGGTGGTAGGAGGTAAATATTATTTCGTATATTTAAATCTTGCCTAAAGTGACATTGAAATTTT
This sequence comes from Lampropteryx suffumata, assembly GCA_948098915.1. NCBI lineage: Eukaryota > Metazoa > Arthropoda > Insecta > Lepidoptera > Geometridae > Lampropteryx > Lampropteryx suffumata. Next base: position 11,424,642 of record OX402557.1, on the reverse strand, counting down.
CGTCATAAAGATATCGTAAACTTGCGTGAAATACATACCTACACATTGCAATATTAAAATACATTACATTCATTCATTGAGTTAATTGCTTTTGGTATTTGCAATAGGGTACCGTTATCTACGAACGAAATCAAATTGTAGTTGCTGTTAAACTAATAAACCGAGTGCCTATCTATTCAAAAAACTGAGTCAAGCATGAATTGAAAAGATATTTAGGTAAGCAACCAATGGCCTTCTCTTCCCAACCGTCATTTTTTGGGACCTTTTTAGGGATTTTGATAATTCGGGAGTCCCAAATCTCCCGAATATTTTTAGTGCTAGGGTGGTAACATTACTCTAGTGTTTTAGTACGCATATAACCGTTCTATTGCAAAACTTATGTAAGAGTGCTATGTTGTGTACTACTACTTATCACCTTATTTACCGGATAGATGTAGGTACCGATGGCGGTGAGTATATACTGAGTGAGAATATACTCGTGGGTACCTAAGTAGAGTTTCGCCAAGAATTGGGCAAGTTGGGGCAGTTTTGCTTTATCACCGGTGTAACTCGTTGAGCCGCAAGCATTGTCGCAACTACGCAAATGTTTCTATAACTACCTACTATAACTCACCTTAATCTACACTGCTTTCTCGAATCGATGGCCGATTTTGTACTTTGCAAGGCTTTTGCCTGTTTTGTTTTGTTTTCAACAAATTTAACGACTAGGTATATAGCAGAATCAAAATTAAGATAAGAGGTGTTGGTAAAATATACATACGAGTAGTACCTTCGACTAACGCATCTATCGGTTAATTAAACAAATTGCCAAAATTATATACTTAGAACCCCGCGCCTTCGCCCGCGCGTTGTACGAGAAACCATCGAGTTTATAGTATACTTTATATTATATTATTCATATAAGTTTCAAGCAAATCGCACCACGCGTTAAAAAGTTTCAAACATTCGTTTTCACCCATTTTCACCCTCTTTATGAGGGTTTTTGAAAAATCCTGAAACACGTTTGCATTTATTTTGCATTTTAAGTATCCAAACCTCAAGAAAGCACACCACCTGTTAAAAAGTTCCCATACGAACTTTGACACCCTATTTTACTCCGTTTTAAGGGTTATTTTGCAAAATCCTGAAACACGTGTCCATTTATTTTGCATTTTAATTATTAAAATCAAGTTTCAAGCAAATCGCACTACGCGTTAAAAAGTAGTGGATGGTTTTGCTATAAAAGGAAGCTACCTTCCAAATTTCTGCTTTCTAGCTTTAGCGGTTTCGGCTTGGCGATGATGATCAGTCAGTCAGTCAGTCAGCCAGGTTAAGCTCTTTTATAGGTGACTTCAATTAAATTAAACCCTCCGAGAATACATTCAGTGCGACGCCGACGTGTCGGCGGGAGCGGCCGGCATCCGCGCTATTAAGCTACCTAATAATGTTATTGCGTTTTATTACGTTTTTACTGTTTTTAACACCTGTCTTGATGACAATTTTGACAATGTTAACTAAGTCGCAGTCGTCATTAGTAGCTAAATGTGACGTGGCGTTTTCGAGGCGTGTTCAGAGTACCGCTCAGAATTTTTGAATCAACACGCTAGCATCGCGCTCCTCTCACGCCACGCCACACTCATTGTGCCATGGCCATAACGAAGTTTATTGAACTTTAGCTGCATGCCTTTGAAATATTGCATTGTTACATGCGAAGGACAAACAATACTAATTGCCGTTTGTCTTACTTGGTCACAGTATTGATGCCGACTATTGTTGTCTTTCGGATATTTAATTGATGCTGAAGATCCTATTTATCTAAATTTATCTATTCTATAAATGTATTTATCTAAATGGATTTCGTATGAGTATTAAAGAGCTAATTTTGGTTAGCGGCAATGGCCGCTAAGTACGAGTATGTACGAGTAGGTGTGTCGTAGTCTCTCTTGTATCATAAGTGGATTTAGCTTTCTCGTGGTCTTAGATTCGTTCCATGTTATCGGAAAATGACGTAGGTACCTAGTTGCATGGCTTGAGACGTACTTATTTAACTTTATATATTAATATATTTTTGTAACCTCAAACGCGCACTCTATATTTTGGAAAAGCTACTTAGATGCAAAGGAGAATAAAGTGAATTTATCAATTATTAAGTTGGGGCCTATTAGATTTAAAAACATACAAAACACATATTGCCGGTCTATTTCACTATCATGGTTAAAAAAGTGGATTGTTGTAGAATGTTAGTAATCTGAGGGTGGGTTCAGCAGACATATTGAAAGTTTTAAGGCTAACCGGCATTGGGCTTCCGCCAGTCAAGGTTACGGCTACGAATCATACGCTAATAATGTTGCTCGGTTTCTCAGCAGCAAATATAATCAAAGCAAAAAGGTTTCGTATGTGGATAGATTCTATTTATTAGTCAAAATATTCGGTAAGTCGATACATAAATCTGATTAGTTAGTCTATGTTCTGACCCGATTCGTAAACACCACCCGAGCTAACTTTGTAGGTAAATGTGCGTAGGTAGAGCAAAGATTTTAATGCGTAGAGCTATCGTAGAGGATTCTCGTAGTTCGTTCTGAATCGTCTTCACTCAATTGTATTCAAATAAATTATAGAATTTTTTTGTGTTCTTTGCATTGACTTCAGTGAATGATATAATGAACCATTTAGGTGCAGTGAGTGACATCATATTCAGAGAATGATCATGTCATTAGGATATATTAACCTATTTTAAGAGAAGTTAGATGTTTATTTACAGAAATGTGAGAATAATATAAAATACATTTATAGTTATAATAAGGAACATTTAAAACTATCTTTACGTAGCTTAACAGATCCAGATCACTATCAGAGGGTAGCATCCCCATGACAATGACGGCTGTTAATATACTGAGCGCTTAGGCTATGTTTCTACCAGACGCAGACGCACTGAAATAATTTTGAAATCGCGATTTAAATTACTAAAAACCCATTATTGGACTTTTTCTGAAAAAGTCAGGACGAAAATTTTATTTCAATCATCTTTCGTGTCGGTTAGTAGGTAGCATCTTATGAAGTTGTTGGAACACTAGTTCGCTAATAATGCAGACATGCAAACGCATTACATCTACCACAATATTATCTAACGAGGAATATTTAAAAGAATCCACGTACCTAATTACAATTTGAATTACTTACCTAAAGCAACTTGAATAATTGAAGAAATTACATATTTCCATGCTAAGATTATTATGTAGGTACTACCTACGTAAGAAGGCACTTACTTTTCTAGCTAAACATGTACATGTCTTTATCTGCGAAATACCTAATATTAGTTGAGATTTCAAGCTTCAGTTTTGTTTAGAGCTAACTTTCTTCAAATGCTGTAATGATCTGGATCAGTTGAACTACATTATTATAACGGCCACTAAATAGCTAAATTGGTTGGCATGTATACATATATTAATGTAAGTAACTATATTATTCAGTATATGTCTGTAAATAATGATCATTTTCTTCTCTATTTATCTGAAGAAAATGGAATAATATTTATCTGTCCCACTAAAAGTATTGTTTCTACATGTTTCATACAAAAGATTTCAACGCGCGCTCCGTGGCAGAGTCTTCGAGCCTTAAGCTAGATCCTGTATTCAAATTGATGTCCTAATAAGTGTTTGTATTTGTTTATGCATCTTAGAGCAACTAAAATCCCCACCAGAGTTTCATAGCAGTTTGCGCCATACAAAAGAATTCAACGCGCACCAAGTCGAAATTCGTAGCATGGTTATTATAGTGTTTTTATGTTGTTAGCTATACGAAATTGAACCGTAGTAGTTACTATTTCGTCTGTTAATTTGCCTACGCCTTCGTTGTAGCCGATACAGATCTTTATTGCAAAACATTTAAAAGTAAGGGCATTATTAAGACACGTGCAGCAAAATGACAAATTGTATCCACGCGTGACCTAGTAAAGGGGTCTTTTTGAAACTACACTAAATGTATAGCTACCTACAATAAGCTACAACAAGAGTTTATCTTGTAGGGGAACACCACAGTGCCACATATTCTACCTCTAAGCAGTAGATTGCAATCATTACTGCGTTTAGGTTTGATTGACACTGGAGCAACATAAATTACTTGGCGAATAGACAATATCTTGTGTCTAGGGCTAGCAACGTGTGACACCTTTCGGTATTGCAAGCGTCATACCAAAAGGTATGTGGCAAGTGGTACGTGGCTGCGGTAACCACTTACCACCAGGTGGACTGTATGCTTGTTTGCTGGCTCTATAATGATAAACTTTATCCTTCTGGTTTCTCGGCTCATTGGTATTGGTAAATACCGAGACCATATATTTATTAACAAACAACCAGTTTCTAAACAGGCAGGTACCACTAAAAAGTCTTGGTAACAAGGTTTTCTCACACTAATTACATACCTGCCTATTGCGAAATCCAAAATGTATTATCGATTAGTAAGCGTAAGACCGGTAAATTAACAAAACTTGACTTTTGCAGTGAATGTGTATTTAATTTTATATAGTTAAGTACTTGAACTAGTTATACTCGTACATGCCTACAGTAAATACCTATCCAACACCTAACTTATATTGGGTACCACCGTTACGATATTGCAATCCGTCGACCGAGCTGTATGTACGTAACACTATTATAATGACAGCGGGAGACCGAATTATGTGTTACTTGTAAGCTGTAAACAAATGGTTCCGCTTTGTTACTTAAAAAGGGCGCTATTATATTGTATAGCAGTTTTGCATACTCTGAAACAACATGCCGCCATCTCGCGATCGCTTTCAAGGCTGCAACCGACACCCACTTCGAATGTCATACACACAGAATAGAAATAGATATGATCGACCTGAATTCGAATAAGTATGAAGTATGATAAGTATGAAGTTATCAAAAGTTCATAACGTTTGTAAAATTCCAGAAAATTTATTGTCTCTGGTTCTGTTGTTACGCTGGAAATTTCATAAAATATGAACGATCTTATTCAGTTTCAATTAGAGCTACAATTTTAAATGAAACTTCTCAAATTTACTATGTTGACGTTTGGTGGACGTGGCGTTTATTTGAGTCGCAATTTGTTTTGGCGTTAAATAAAAGTGCAGAATATACTCGTACTATGAAAATCAATTGAATATAGGGAAGAAATGTCAATTTAAACTTATTTAACGAAATTTGAGCTAGTCCGCGAAACAACATAATTACTATAATTGTTACTAATTAATGATAAACTAATGATAACTGATAATTATTAAATATTATGACAGCAGAAATTCAAATTATGATATTGTGAACACTGCAGGTAACTTTGTTCAAATGCAACAGACAATGCGAGACAGCTATCAATGAGATCATTTAAATTCATGATCATACTGCACTTGGCTTGGCTATACCGGTGCTAGATAACTTTCACGACTTTGTGGTGTCCTTACTAAAATGTAAGTCGATAAGTATCTTACTTAGGTACTACACACTTCACGTAGCATTCGGAATGTTAAGCGTTCTTAGATAAGCAAGGAAATTGAACTGGACTTACACAATTAGTAGATAGAATGTCACAGTAATAATAATTTCTTGTACCTTGAAATATTTTTATTCTTATTAATGCAACTTACATTACAATGCATCAATCAATCATCAATCGTTGATTCAAATTACGATTAATTAACATTAAGTAAGTACTTTAAAAATTTCAAAACATATATGGTTTACTTGACTGTACATGAAAATTACTGTCAATTATTATTATAAATACTTCAAGGTGGAAGAGTAGGAAGTAAAGAATGCAAGCGCCCTTGGCAACGCTACGGCAGCACTCAGCACTGGTACTCACCACTAAAGTACGCATGATGTCCTGTGGGCACGACACTACAACGCGGCGTACTACCAACAAATAAAGGAAACGACTCCCGCGCTAGCTATATGAGGTCGCCCACTCTCGCCCTGCTTCAGACGCGACCACCATACTTTATCGAGCTGACTGCAAGGTGACCAACTGTAGACGCAGACATTCTGCACCCGCGCCCAGACAAATGCACCACTACACAAATTGGTGGCGAAGCCGCGAAGATACCGCTAAACGAGCTAATTAATGAATTCGGCTATTTATTTTACGTATTCATAACGATCAGTCAATTGTTCAGACTAAGTAATTTTTATGCGTTGAATATTTTGAAACGGATACGTGCTGTGGTGATTTCTAAAGCGAAATACACGAGCGTGGTGGATAACAAGTGTACCTCGGTATTTTTTTTAATTTTAAATTTGATTTTTGAATTTATTATAGGTAGATAGGTGTATGTACTTTATTAGAGAATCTTATACAGTACTTTCCTCATTTAAGTTGAATACTCATGTGTTCTTAATAATTCATATAAAGTTATATAAATTATTTATCTATTGCATGCGTTTACGCTGATTATGGCTGAACTGAAACTGTACACAAAATATTATCTGTTACTCACCAATTTTCGAAATAAATTACTTGGATTTGATTAACATCATGGTATTGGTATACTTAACTAAGATTGATAGGTATGATAACTAGGGGCTACCTAGCCCCATCCTACAAACATTCTTCAGACTTTTTATTCAAGTTAATACCTAGGTACAGGGTGAGGTGATGCAATTTTAACTTATAAAATAAAGCATGCAGATGACCTTTACTGCACTCAAAAACTTTGATCATATTTTATAGAGACTTTGGCAATTCGTCGTTGCCATTTGCCGAAGGTATTTCGCGTGACATGACCATGGTGGCTGCAACTGATTCGATATGCATGTTGCTGGAATAAAAATGCTCAATGCTAGTAATGGTCTTGCTAGTTTAAAAAATTTCGTAAGTAATTCCTTCGTGAAAACAAAAATATAATTACGAGTCCAGCTCCTTCAATGGCAATAGTGGTAGGTATGGTCATGCATGATTTTTTAAATATGTATAACTAATTTTAGGCAGAAAACAATAAGTAGCTTGTTATTGGTTATACTTGAATGAATAAGTACCTCGCATACAGGGTCATTGCTAGAGGTAGGTCCGTAGATCTTTCTGACTACTTTGTATAAATTCATCAGTTTGCAAAAGGGGTGTCGCAAACGTCTTGTGCTCTTTACTTTGAATTGTGTTTCGATTGGTAATCAATAGAAAGATGTGCCGAGACTACGAGTAGAAGATGCAGAGCATGTGACGAGATTACGAGTAGGTAGGTTATGTAACATATCGCTATTGCATGTTTTATAACGCCGTGCGTTTCATAGTGACCACGGTCATCTAATATTTTGGTTAACTTCTACGTGTCATTCAAATCCCATGCTCACGTTATATTAAAGCCACAGTAACGGTGGATTTAGTCATGTCCTCACATTTATGCGAGACTAGACAAAATAAATAAATAAATAATGCTGGACATTTCACACAGCATCATCTAGCCCCATAGTAAGCAAAGCTTCTGTGTATGGGAACCACACGACTAATATACCATTTGTTGCAAATACATAGGTACTTAATATACATAGCAAAACACCCAGACTCGAGATAAATGCAAATCATACAAATAATTGTCCTGGGTCGGGAATTGAGCCCGCTAAGATTAAATAGTGTCATGTTTAATATAAGTACGCATCTTCATATCTATTTGTATTGAGTCAATATATGGTATTTATGTTTATATATCTACATATAAATAAAAATGTGACTTACATAGTGTATATTTTTTTCTTTTTTACACAAGCAAACAACACACACACGATATAACCTACTGAAAAAAAAAAAAAAAAATTACCGTCGGTTTATTTTGTTATGTAAATCCGTTTTTGGCTGTCGGGTATAAATTTAAATTTTGTGTATACTATTTAAAGAGCTGTGGATTTTGTACAACGAATAAATAAATAAATAAAATAAACCTTATGCGTCTCAGGCGAGCCTACGTCCACTGCACCACAGAGGTCGTCAAAAGGTTGTCGTCATAATAAGGTATTTAAAAGTGTAATGCTCATACAACACCATATTATTATCTACAAAAGCTCTATTATAGGTATAGTGCCACGTTATACGATCATTTATGTAAACAGGCGTAAAGAAAATAATTACACGCGTTTAGTCGGTTGTGCCGGCATGTAGCAGGATAACACATTTAAGGCATTACATCAGATGTTTCGTCGCGAACTGTAGTAGTCGAGTCACGCAAAAACAGGAAAGTGTAGCAGCATCAAAACGAGTGAGAGTTATACCATAACAGGTCATTCCCCGCTATAGGATATGAATAGGCGGACAAATTAGCGTAGTCCCACCTCGCTCCATCATTTTAAACTCAGATAGTGGCCAAATATCATTGGAAACTGGGTCGGAAATAATCTATCAGTGGATACTAGTGACGACCTATGTGCCTCAGTGGACTAAAGTCCGTCTGAGACGCAGAAGGTTGCGAGTTTGATTCCCGCCGCAGGAAAAATGATTGTATGATCTGCAAGTATTTTCTTTTTTTTTAGATTCTTGGGTCTGGATGTGTCTATGTATAATATGTATGAATATAAAAAAAAGTATAAAAGTAGTATATCAGTCATGTGGTACCCATAACACTAGCTCTGCTTAGTTTGGGGCCAGATGACGCTGTGTGAAATGTCCAGCATTATTTATTATTTATTTATTATACTTACTTACTTCAGCCTTACTTACTTCTATTTAAAGTAGAGTACATAAACATTAGAGCGGCATTCGTTTCTTTAATTTCGATTATAGCCGTGATCATTATCAGTGAACTACAAAACCGTCATGAGCAGTTTCGGCTACAATTATTTCGATTTCGATTAGTGTTTGCTCGCTGGGTGATCTTACTGTTGTTGAATGACCTTCTTGTGAAAGTTTTATCACATCAGATAATAAATAAATCTTCTATATATTTGTCAAATACCACTCACTCATTCATCACGAAATCTCAGAAACCACCGAACGGATTGGCATGAAATTTGTTATGCAGCTTCCTCTAGGGCCGTAGGTGCTCGCTAAGTTTCGAAAAAATCACTCGGTATCATGATCAAACCGCGAAATCCGCGATTATGCTTTGTTATTTTTCCGAAACATTCATGCGTTCAATTATTATCTTGCTACTTTTTATCCACCACGCGGGCAAAGCCGCGGGAAACAGCTAGTAATAAATCAATATTGGTGGACAAAGCACAAAATACAATCCAGCCCTAAACTAAGCAAAGCTTGTAGTATGGTGATCAGATGACTGATAGAATACTTATATATTTTTAACTAGAAACGTATTGTTACTTTATAACACCCAAACAGAATAAACAACTATGTTTATCACAAAATGTTTATCTTGGGAGGGAATCGAACCTCCAACTTACAGCGCAGAAGGCAGAGCTACTAGTAACTGAGCTGATGGGCCAGATAGGTAACATAATCACTAGCATCTAAATCATATTCGATAAGACTATATTGATATTTCCTAGGGAAAATAACGATGGATTTTATTTGCCATTAGCTGATTTCGCTGCTTGCTACTTCTTGCACACGTAGAAATAATAAGTAGCCTAGGCCTATCCACTAGACAATCTATCTCCGCACCAAATTTCATCAAGATCCATTTAGCTATTTAGCCGTGAAAACTTTTTAAACAAACAAGCCAACAGAGACACTTGAAATTATATCAATAAGTGGTATATAAGTATTAGAACTTGCATGGTTTCGTTCGTCAAGTATTACTTTTATGAATACCTTTTACCTTACTCTACTTTAAAGACGAGAAGATAGAATCATTTGTTTATTCAATAAAATCACAAAGACCATTTTGAATCGTCTTCTTATATGTATACTAGATGAATCTAGATGCCTGTACCTCCTATCCCCAGTTCAAGATGAATCGGATAACTTGTCTGGTCTTTAGCCTTTCTTGTATGATCCTTGCAAAATTAATTACGGATGCCGGTTCGAGTTGGTGCAGATTCATCCCAAGCTATTTTGTCATATAACCTACTTTGTTTATTTGTTTCATGTCCTTATTTTTCTGCTAATCCATTGACTGAGTACAGTAGCTCGCCTGTAAGGAAGCGCGTGTAGACACGAGCCCCGTTATCTGTCCTGTATCGCCTTTTTGGATGGCTTGTTTCTGATTCGACACGTACTCTACTTGCCGCCACAATAGGACCTGTCACCCGGTTATATTCATAAGCTAAATACTATGTATTCGTGTCAGGAGTACCAGGGGTCAGTAACCGGGACCACTTCTATTGACTACTGGTCGATGGATTGCGTTGAGTTGGTGGACGCGATTTGCTAACGATTTAGTCTATGATTTGTTGCAAAATCCATTTCCTGACATTAAAGTCTAATGAAAAACAAAAATGATTATTGTTATACTAAGGAGCTACGTTGGGTAACTCTCTTCTATTTAATTACTTAATCAGGTTATTAATCACCTGGCTACGACGGGTTTAATTAAGTAAGTAGGTACCTACTTTTCTTGTTAGGTGTAGCCAAAAACACTTATAACGTCAAGCTTGAAGACGAGGCTCTTTGTATAATATTTTCAGTCAGGATACGTAGCACCTATTTATGCATATCCATACTATTATAAATTGAAAGTGTCTGCCTCTTTGTCTGTCTGTTGGTTTATTTATTACCGTTTCACGGCTAAACGGCTGAACGGATTTTAATGAAATTTAGTAACGAGATAGATTGTATCTTGATAATTTATGACAACCTCTGTGGTGCAGTGGGCTAAGGTCTGGCTGAGACGCAGAAGGTTGCGGGTTGGATTCCCGCCGCGGGACAAATGTTTGTATGATCTGCAAGTATTTGTCTCGGGTCTGGGTGTTTCTATGTACAATATGTATGTATTTACAAAAAAAATAAAAGTATATAAGTAGTATATCAGTCATGTGGTGTGTGGCCAAAAGATGTTGTGTGAAATGTTCGGGAATATTTATTTTATTTTTTTATTTAATAGACATAGGCTTTTTAAGTACCACGCGTGCGAAGCCGCGGGAAGCGGTTAGTAAACATACAAGTAACTACTTACCTACCTTGAACTGAATTTTTTTTTTTAAAGTTGCTGTACAGTGACGCTTGTGACAAAGTATTTCAATATTACATTGAGTTTTAAAACAGAAGCTCCTCTAATTAGCATTAGAAGTGTGAGGAACAGAACATGATGAGGTATGACATATGTGAGTCACGTATGAACGTGCCGTGCTCCACCGTTACTAGTTTTGTAAGAGCGGCATAGGGAATGCGCAGCCCTAGGTGTCAATGTACGCTCAACAAGTGAACCTTTTAATATTAAAGCTAGTATTTTATTGTTTTATTGTCAGATTTATGTGATTTATTTAATCAAAGTCCTGACTGACCGGTGCCCGAGTTGAAACGTCACTTAAGTCGACTCCCTGATCAAATGGCCATCCACAAAATCATAAATCTAACCTTTTATTTTTCATTTTTAAATTAGTACCTATGATATAGTGCATATTTAGATATATTATGCATGTGTGTATTATGTACATACATAATTATTAATATTTATTTTCATACACATTCGTTTATTATTTTGCAAAGTGTATTTTTGTTACTTACTTACTCTATTTAGTATGTCCGTAGGGTAAAATTTACTGTCTGTTGACAAACACTATCTTTAAAATGTAAGTCCATTATTGGCCTTAAGTTAAGCCTAGTTTTAATATATTGTTATTTTTTAAGGGCTGTGGATTTTGTTTAATAAATAAAATAAAATAAATGATTTTAACGCGTATTCACGACACTCTAACATCGATTTTTTTTTATCAGAAAACTTCAGACGTTAACTTTAGAAGAAGATGATGATTATTTTAGACATTATTTCATTATTAAATTATTAAACTAACAGTTACATTAAAAACAATTTGAAATGAGGAATTAATAAATAAATAATAATCAATATTGCTGGACAATGCACACAACACCATCTAGTCCCAAACTAAGCATAGCTTCTATTATGGTGACTAGATGATTGATAGAATACTTATATATTTTTAAATACATACTTATGATACTTTATACAAATACAAATCTAATATTTCGTACTCAGGCTCCCTCGATACAGGCTTAGCCTAGTGAGGAAGTCAACAGCAACTCCATCTAGATAGCTCGTTCTCAGAATTACAACAATGTGTATCAAATATAATAAGCTTTAGATATAATGTTTTTATGTTTGTAAATTTTGATACTTAAACATGTATTTTGCTGTAATAAATACCTTTTTATCTTTTATCTTTTTTATAACACCCATAGACACAGAACAAGGTTCTTCACACAAATGTTTATCCTGAGAAGGAATCGAACCCTCAACCTACAGCGCAGAAGGCTACTACCAACTGAGCTGACAGGCCAATCAAGCAGGAGGCAAAATATTGAAAATACATACTATATATCTTTTATAAGTATTATTCATTTGATTAACGAGCAGATAGCCACTAAATAGAGGTAAAAAAATACTTATTTTTTCCGTATAAAAGTTAATTTGCTGTGGGCACCGTCAAGCTCTTTAGCTTAGAGCAACTCTCTCGTTTGAGAGCACGTTACCCTTCAAAGTTGGATAAGGAAAGTGTATCTGATTGTTTGTAACTATCTTACTAGATACTAATTAAATTTCGTAAAATATGATCGCTCTTTGTTTGTTCTCACCTTGATTTTCTTATTACTTTATGCAGTTCGCATGGGGCCTAAAATAAGGTAAAACAATTATACACTAAAGTAAACTTAAGAGGTGTCATTAAAATGCTACCTCAATTCAGGCAATGAACTACGAAAATTTTAGTTAGACCCACAAAACAACAAAATAGACTGTACCTAGTAAGTATGTAAGACGTTTCAAAGTGATCCTTGTGATTGTATTGAATAAAGTATCTTTTGAATTATTGGCTCTGTTGCCTCTAGTATAGACTACAGGGAATAGTGCATAGACAAAATAGGCACTAGACTAAAATGTCCTTTGAGTCATTTGCTAGCCTTAGACCTAGCCCACCTAGCTTTTCCTTAGCGTGACTATCATAAAACAATACAATACACATTCGAAACAATACACATCCTGGTTTAAAAAATTGTAATTTGAAGGGTGTGTGAATCTTTAGTGTCTTTTCAAATTTTAAACGAAGTTAAATGTCCCTTATTAATAATACATTATAAGGGACATTTAACTTTAGGGACTCTGTGGCGCATTGAGCGAAGGCCTATCTGAGACGCAGAAGGTTGCGGGTTCGATTCTCGCCGCTGGACAATGTTTGTATGATCTGTAATTATTTGTCTCGTGTCTAGGTGTTTTTCTATGTATAATATTTAAAAAAAGTATATCAATCATGTGGTTCTCCCATAACACAAGCTCTACCTTACTTTGGGGCTAGATGATGCTTAGTGAAATGTCCAGCATTAATGAAGTTATAACTTCTTATGGGAGGGTAATCCGCTTCGTTACGTAACGTGTTACGGCGCCAGTCTGTCTGGTTTCCCTTTCTCTTATGCATACGGCAGCGGTAGGCAGGCTCCTCCACTCTCACTCTAACCCACAGCGCTAGTTAGATTAGTTTAAGTTATCACTTATGTCGGGCGTCCTGAGACGCACACGTTTTTTATTTAATTTAGTTCCTGTTATGTCAATTTTGTAAAAACTGCATACTTAACTACAAAATGAAATGAAATATTACAACAGTAGGTATTATATTTAGTTTATTCCAACATAATTCGTTTATTTTTACATCTACACTAAAAACGTAATACTTGTTGCTATATTTTTCCGTCAGGCGTCATGTAAAAGAGATTAGGGAGGGTCTACGTTTTAACGAACTTTGTTTGAAATGCTTGAAAGTTCAAAACACCCTGTGTACTCTCACAATTTATATGTTACCTACAATAAGAGGAGCTGTATAAGTACAGAAGCCAGCTTTTAATATTTTTTAACACATCTATTAATAAACATACCTAGTTACATACTTAATTAGTTTTTTTCTACTGCTTACGCTAGTTATGGTACTTATAAGATGTTTTTACATGTTAATAAATAAACTACTTGGTAACTAAGAACAGGTACATACATTATAAATTATTATATTCATGCTACAAGCTACAAATTTACTACTGTACAAAAGCAATTTAAAGGGTGTAAAAAGATTACTCCTGAAAACTCAAATAGGTTGTTCTGACTATTATTAATCTTTATCTTTATTATTATACAGAATGTAACTAATAAAAAAGTTTCCTAATAAAATGGTTTAAAATTTATGACTTTTCTTTTGTTATTAACAAAACAATTTGGTTGATGGAATTATTTATTTGGCTTATCAGATTTTTTTTATCGCAGCGTTCGTCTACGAGTTGGTCACTCTACGAGTACATAGAGTTCCCAATTCCAGAGTTTCACAAACTAGTATAGTAAGTACAGAAGGATATTTTCTGTAATTTATCAGTCGTCTTTGACTACTTTTGAGATAAGGAGTTTCACTATAACTTAGAAAAACTTTGTATACATGTATGAACCTAACTTTAATTCTCGGGATTCTTTTATACACCCTGTACCTAACGACGAAGCATGTGGTAAGTAATATTTATCTTAGATTTACAATAAAATATAAATACTTAGATATGTAACACAATGTCTTCTAAGACTATGACACCCTTAAAATTAAAAGAAAATTAGTAAGTAGTCCCAAATATAGCGATGGGTACATGTAGGTACCTACTTGCCACTTTTCCCTCAACCTTCTTCATCATGGTTTAGGTTTACTACAAAAAAGCTCTAGTTATTTGAATTAGGGACTTATTTATTTAAACCATCAAACTTGGCCAAACCCCTACATAAGAAAATTCAATAGATTTGTTTAATTTTGTACATTACAGACTCATGCTTAAATACCAAAACTATCCCAAAATATTTTGAAAGGTTTCAAACATGCATTGAATATGTATTTTATAAATTCAATTGCTCCACTTTATCTCTCAGTTAGGTACCTTTCCACTTATAAATGCCACTTTATAGCCTTTACCCTAAAAGCAATGCCGGTACTACATTACTACATCACAAAACTACATCACTTATTGTAAATTAATACTCAATGCACGTCGCAATTCTTAAAATTAGTCTAATCTCACTTAATGTTTTCACTGTCTTGAAATGTCTTTAGTCAATATTTTCTGCAACCACTAGTGCCCTCTGTCGTCGATGACCGTAAACGTGCCATTACAAGGCGGCGAGGCGCTATCGACCGAAGGCCTGAAAAGGAAGGAAAAACATGATAGTAAGTTGTAGAAAATACAGATGGCGCTGCGTTACACGTTTTCTACAACTGATTCTGATACACCCTTTGATTTAAGCGACTCCCTGATCAATTGAGTTGAACGCGAATTCAGGCCGCTCAAATCACTATTTAATATTTTATTATAATATTTGAATTAGCTTACTTTCCGCCTATTAAATTAAATTAAAGTTAAATTCATTTATTGATTCAGACATCACAAAGATTAGAGTTGTGAATCAGTTTATATCTTAAACTGATTTACAACTCTAATCTTTGTATGTATCTAATCAAAAATTCAACAACAATTTATTATATTTTGATTTGTACTCTTGTACAAATAAATTTATATAATAAATTTGTTTGACACAAGGGTTGATTGATCAGGCTTGACATCTAGTGCATTTGCAGATTACTCTCTGCCAGCCAGCACCCCTATCAGACTGTTGGTGCAGCCCAGCATCCTGCGTTTTATAGATGTTAGGTATTTTATTGCGAATCACAGCATAAAAGTCCTTTATATGTGCATCAGCAAACATGCAAATTATAAAACTACTTTAAAAACAATTTGAAACGAGGAAGTAGAAGGCAAAATATTGAAAATACATACTATATTTCTTTTATAACTATTATTCCATCAAATAACGAGCAGATACCTACTAATAGCGTTAAAAAAATATTTAAAAAAAAAACTCAAAAATTACCTAAACAGTGAAGGAAAACCGTGAGGTTACCAATGATATAAAACATGTACTCGTGATGAAAATAGTGTAGAATATTTATTTTATTTATTTATTCGAAAACAGCTTGTTCAAACTGAATATAACAGTAGCATAGAACAAAAAACCAATAATAGGTTTTCACGTATAAAAACACAACACAAATAGTTACAGCTGAGAAGAACTAGTTAAGCGATAGTTGCAGTGATGTAGGAGTATAAACAATGTATCTAATTTGAAACAATTTTGTGAACTCGACTTGTCTTGACCAATAAATTCAGCCGTTGCCTAGCTGAGCCTACTCTAGTGCAGAATAAAACTAAGTCAAAAAACTTACTCAACTTATTAAAATTGTCGCTTGCTCGCCACAGGAACGTATTATGTCTGTATTTAAGTGATGTGTGTCCTGAATAATTGTACCAATAAGGAAATCGGTAGCAAAACCATGAACAATGTTTACCTACCCTATCGATCTTCTTTGTCTTTTGTTGCTTTTACGTATGTTTGATTATAGCTAAACATACGACTAAATTCCTTTATTTATCTACATAAATAAAATGCACACAACACCATCCAGCTCCAAACTAAGCATAGCATGTATTATGGTGACCAGATCACAGATAGAATACTTATATTATTATATTAATACGTGAAGCAAAAACTTTGTACCACTTTTTACGAAAACTGCGCGGACGGTATGAAATTTCGCACACTTATAGTTCATATAGAGAAGGAGTGCAAAATGCTAATAAATTTTTAAATAATGCATAAAAAATACATTAATTATTAATTAATTATGGTCAAATTTCGACCAGTGGTACTTTACCCAGACTCAGAACAAACACCTACGTTCATAACACAAATGTCTGTTCTGGAAGATAATCGAAGCATCAACCTACAGCGCAGGTAACATGTAAAAATTCACGCCTGTTTCCCGACGGGGTAGGCCAAGGCTATAGATTTCCACTTGCATACTTGCACTCTGACCTCTTCTGTTTCATTTCCGCTCATCACACTCCTCATTCTTGTGCATCGATTTAGTAAACGCTTGATCTGTAAGTCTCCAGCGTCGTAACAAAACCATCATGTTTCAGGAACGTTTTGTTTCAAGCTTGCAACAACATTAATTCGTACCAAGACCTTTTTTAACCCCCAAAGAAAACAGCGGGCTGTTTTAAATTCAACGTTCCTAAACGGATGACCGATTTTGATTTAGTTTATTTAGGTGACCTGATCGAGAGTGATTAAAATCACTATGATTAAAGAAAATCTGTTCAGCTATTTGAAAATCATCAGCTCTTCTAGTTGATAAAGAGATGTGAGCTAATAAAGTATTTCCTTTTTAGTATGTCCACTTTATCTTCGCATTTCTTAAGCTTTACTTATTATTGGAAACTATACTGGATTATGATCTATTTTAAAGATTGTTTTTCATATAAATTCATTCATTCTTCTGTTTTTCCAAATAAATAAATACTGTGGTCTCATTTATCTATCCATTATAATCGAAAATCAGCTTCCTTTCCTAGATACTTGCATTTTCTAACAGATAATAAGGTGAGGCTTACTTTTTATCCATAACAACTGGTTCAGGTTTATTGTGAGAAGCTGTCTCGGGCAGTAAAAGTACGATACCGCCACCGATAGCTGCCAAAGCTGATATCGTTACCATCGGCAGGTGGTCATTGAACGTCGTCTGAAAATACGTAAACATTTTAAAATCTGATGCGTGAAGGTATAGTTATTCAGCATAAACATAAAAAAATACATATTATTTAATTATGTAGATATAATATTTTAAATAATTAAATCCCAAAACGTGGCTCTTTTATCTTCAGTAATAATATAATATGCATGAGGGTTTTTTACCTATACCTACTACCTACCTTTTATAATAAACAAACATTAAAAAAGCAGAATTTCAATATTTCATTGAAGTAACTGCAGCCCACGTCTTCGTAAGACGTGGATTATTTTTTAAGATAGCCTGTGTCCGTTCTCAAGGTACAATCTCCTTACCAAAATTTCTTCAAGATCCGTTTAACAATGCAAAGGTAACAAACAAACACACAAACGGACAGACAGACAGAGCCACTTTCAAATTTATAAAAAGTCATGCTCATGCAAATTTTAAACATCCATTGCACCCTTTTTAGGGGTTATTATGGAAAACCACATTCAGGGTTTTTTTTTTTAATTTTATATTCAAACCAAGTTTAAAGCAAATCGAATCACGCGTTAAAAAGTCCCAATACAAATTTTAAAACACCAATGTAATGCACATTTAGCATATTTTTGCTCTGATATAAATAATAAAAATAACTCCACACAGTATACACTTGAGCACAGTATTAGAATTATAACTACCAGGAATAAGATTTTCCATACAAACGTTTATTCCCTTTTTCACCCCTTTTAAGGGTTGAATTTTGGAAAATTCGTTCTTAGTTAGCCCCCACATCTCTAAAAAAACGTTGTTCCAAATTTCACACATAGAATAGAATAGAATAGAAAATACTTTATTGCACACCACAAATACATTAGACTGTTATAAGAAACTATGTTTAGCTACACGGTAGTACAATGGGCGGTCTTATCACTAGATAGCCATCTCTGTCAGACAACCTTTGGATGGATAGAAATCAACATAGCTGAATCGGGGGTGATGAAAATACTATGCGTGCGTAATTACGTACATACATAATTACGTATAAACATACCCTTGTAGTTTTAGAAATTTCGTGATGAGTGAGTCAGTGAATGGACTTCTCATATTATATATATAAATAACAACAAAAAATTAGCCTTACCAATTTCCATAAGTACGGTATGCAAATCAATGCTAGTCCAGCTGAGACCTGGCTGGCTCCGACGCCGAGGTTTCGTACCATGGTCGGATACAACTCCACCGTGAAGATCGGCAGCATCATGTTCGTAGTACCGATGGCAAACTTCCCAAGCATCAGACAAGCGATCATAATCCACTGGTCGTCGAACGAGATCGAGAACAGCTCGCTGGCCACACACGCGAACCCACACGTCACCATACTGACAAATATAGGGATCCTGCGACCAGCTTTTAAGAGAATAGGTATGCTGAGCGCTATCGCTGGGATCTCTACCACGGCGAGGATTATCGACGTGACATACAGATTCCCCATATTGAAGTTCCCGATGTTTAGTAGCAAGCCGTAGTAAGCTATGGTCATCGCAAACCAGGCAAGCAGGAGACAGACGGTCCGTTTCCCGAGAGCCCCTTTGAAGAGCAGTGTTACACTGGGACCTGCGTTCTGGTTCTCTGTTTTGCACAACATCAGTAGTTTGTCTATATCAGATGGCATTTCTAGGTTGTTGAATTTAGCTGCCTTCTGCAGTATTAGTTTCGCCTCTTGCGTTTTGCCCATGCTTAATAACCATCTGGGAGATTCTGGCAGAACGAACCTGAAAGATAACTTCGTTTAGTTTTCATACATACCTACTAAAATATGGTCTGCTAAAAAAACAAAATCGTGATAATTATCATGTGAATCAGTGGGCCAAGGCCCGCTTGAGACGCAGAAGATTGCGCTGCGCGACTAATATTTGTGTGATCTGCAAGTATTTATATCGAGTCTGGGTGTTTCTTTGTACGAAATGAATGTATACACAAAAAAAGTAAATAAGCAGTCATGTGGTACCCATAACACAAGCTCTGCTTACATTGGGGCCAGATGATGCTGGGTGAAATATCCGGCATTATTATTTAATATTTTATTGTAGTAATATTTGGTGAACCGGTTACCCATATAAAAAGATCAAGGAGGCTGCACTGGAGAGGAACAAGCGGAGCTGCATCATTCATAGACAAGAGCACAGCTCTTATATTAGAAGAAGAGGTTACAAGTAATATAACAGCTTACCACATCAATACGAGAAAACAGCCAGGGATAGACAGTGCTATTTGTAGATCCCTCCAGTTTCGCAGCAGTAGAGATAGCAGTGTCACGGTCAGATACGCCAGGGGAAGTGGGAAGAAGTTGCATACTCCAGCTACAGTAACCCATTTCCCGCCGACCAGTTCCACGGACAAGACAAAAGCGGCGTATACTACGGAGACCGACACGAAGCCCATCACGAGACGAACCAGCACGTATTGCAAGTAGGATCTCACTAGGATAGACATGATTGCAAGTACGCTTTGAACTATTATCATGCTCATCAGGATTTTCTTGCGGCCGAACCTGGAAAGAAGTAGACGGTTTGAACGCAAGGCCGAATATTTAGAAAAAAATATTATTATTAGTTTAAATATAGTTTATGATCATGATCAGTCAGACTAACAAAATTATTATTATTAGTTTAAATATAGTTTATGATCATGATCAGTCAGACATACATGAATTTAACTGTACATCCTATCGAAAATACTAAACCTAAACAATTAAATCAATGAGTTAATTCAAGGATACTCGTATAAACAAAATGTGTTGTGTAGTTTGTACTTATTTCATAAAGTAAGTAGGTAGGTTTCTTGGTAAATAAAAATAAAAATAATCATAGTTTTTGATCTAATTATCTTGTTTTTATCAGCATGTAAATAGTTATCCGAATGGAAACCACAGAAAATCCGTTTTCCTGCTCACCATTTTACGTGCTTAATTATAACTTAGATCCTGCTGAATTATAATTTAACAACATGCAATGCTACTTGAAATAATTGTATGGAAAAATAACAGACTAGGTTTTAATTTAAATTTTATTTTGTTACCTACGTATATTATCTAGCGTTACTTTTTGCTACAGAAGCGTAACACCGTGCGGTATGGTTTCATTGACCTCTACATTGTGTACATCATCATCATCATCCACAGCCCGATTCACCGACTGCAGAGTATAGACCTGTCCTTGTTGATATAATCATGATTGTTGTTTTTGTATTTTATGTGGTTAGAATTAGGAATTGAGAATATAAATCAAAAGGATTTCTCTTTTTGTATTTACATTTGTTTTGTTATTTTGTTGTGTAGGTATATTTTTGAAGTGAAAACTTCTTTTAGCGCGGTACGCATATTTTTAGATGAGGTAAAACCTCTGGATTCGCGACACCGTTACCGTTTGGGGCGAGACGCAGGGCTGCCGCGCTCGTCCCATTTGATTATAAACCTTAATTCACATGTTTACAGTCTACTTTTGTATGGAGAAGTTAACTGAGTTAGGTTCTTTGATATGTTATCTACATTCTGAACAAAAAATATTGCATCATCTGTGTTCGTTCAGTATTTGATTGGCAGTCGCCATAATTACTGATTTTGAAGTGATGTATTACTAAACTCTAACGCGCCAAAATAAGTTTTCACTTCTGTCGGCACCTCAGAGTGCAACCCGATTTTTTGCATCCATATTTTGTCAATTGTATCTTTTTCTTTGTGTTATAAATGATTTGTGTGGTTTACTACTGTGTATGTAATTTGTACATTATTGTCTATTGGATTCATATTCATATTTGTCTATTGTGTTGTGCCTATGAAATTATGTCATAGATAATTTGTGTAATTTGCTAAAATTTAACTTTTGCTGACCGAGGTTTCTATTAATTTATTTAAGTAAAGCAACTCTCGCAGTCTGTTTCGCACAGTTTGGGGACAAACAGCGGGACCATCAGAATTCTGTAGCTTTCATGCTATCTCTTGGGCAGTCAGCTTTGGTTCATGTCTACATGTTACCTGGATGTATCGGTCTTGACGACGAGTGGTATTACGCCATCGGCCTGGGTGCTGTTCAGACGGGTCACAACAACGCCTCCAGAGTCGGCAAATTACGCTTTCGAAAATGCAGGGGAACATAGGCTTGACAGTTTTCAATTTCTAGCATCCCTACAGCTCTTTACATCTCTTCCGTTATAAGATGACGACGCTCCATTACAAAGTAAAAACTCGTGGACTATTACTGCGGTTACTATTTTCTTTCGTTGAATAAGAAATAAAACCGCATCTACTTATGAAATGCCGTTAAAATAACAAAAGAATGTTTTAATTGTTTAAAAACATAATTTACTGAAAAAACTGCCTACTTAACTTAATATAACTGCGTCATTTATAAACTGATTTGAAAATTGTTTTTTTTTATGTGGAAGGATATACTTTCCGATTAGTCACATAGAAATTTCATCAAAATCAGTTCAGTAGTTTGGTTACTAAATCGAAATTGCTGGAAAAAATATGTCATTCAAGTAAACGTATTTTGGTTTCCTGCCGCTTTTCATTGGTGTTTATGCGTTTAGAAAAATGTAAAGCGTACGTACTGCGCAAAGTACTGAAAAGCGTAAAATAAAAACTTTTTTAACCGAATTCATAAAAAGAAGAAAAATTTGGTTGTATTTTTATGGGCTCAAATTTAACTCAATGAAGTCGGTTTTCTTTTTAGTTTTTAAAACGTAATTATTTACTTACTTGTCAGAAATCCATCCGCCCACAACACCGCCGACTCCAACTCCAACCAGGAAGACTACTTCAGCCAGGCTCGTGAGCCCGGCTCTATCACACACCAGGTTCCACTCTGATATAATCGTGTTCCCCACCTCGGAACGATCATAATCATACGCTTCGCACTTCTCGAATGTATCTAATATTGGAGCAGTAAAGTTCATTATGCTTTCCGCAGTTATTCCTATTGGTAACGTGCGGACACTGCAGCCGTCTACTGGCTGGCTGTAGTTTATCCAGAGGTTCAATGGTAAACTTGAAAGGTTGCTTGGCCTGCGGCACCAGAAATTCGTTGTTTTTGCCTGAAAAAACAAGATGGAACCTTATCACGAAACCTATTTAGTATCTTAAGGAACCCGATATAAAATGTTAATTATCAAATTTGTTGTTTATGCCTGAAAAAAAAAACAGGTTGGAACCTTATCACTAAACCTATTTAGTATCTTAAGGAACCCGATATAAAAAGTTAATTATCAAATTTGTTGTTTTAACCTGAAAAAACAGGATGGAACCTATTTACTATCTAAAAGGAACCCGATTTAAAAAGTTCAGTATCAAATTCGTTTTTTTTTCTAAAAAAACAGGATGGAACCTTATCACGAAACCTATTTAGTATACAAAGGAACCCGATATAAAAAGTTCGGTATTATAAAAAGTATGGTATAATATATTTCAATGTTTTTGCGGCCCGTAGACGGAGTCGTTTTAATCATAATGCCGTATGTATGTTATTTATTTCAGAGGTATCTACTATGCAAATTTATACTTGAGTATGAAAACATAATTCATGTTCAAAATCTACGAACCAAATCGTTTTATTGTTCTTCTGATCATATGAGTATATTATTGACTAATTAATTATAATACAATTTAATCACGCACATAGTTTGTTATTAGGTATAATTATTCTATTCAGCTGTCTTGTAGGTAACCTACATAGTTTTGTTTATTGAACATTATTTCGATTGTGTTTTATGTATCATATCATATCTTTAATATATATGTAAATACCTCTATGTATATATATGATATAAGTACCTACATTAAATGAAATTCAAGTATGTATCAACAAAAGTCGTTCCTAAATTACATTGGTACTTGCATTGTAAGTAAAATGTTGCTCTACCCTCAAATAGTTAACTTACACATTTGAAATGTATAAACTCTCCTGTATTCGTTTTTCGTGGTTAAGGTGGTTATAAGATGGATTATGCAAAACAGCGCTAGGACGAGTCTCTTGCCAGTTCTTCTTGCGCTTGGGTTAGGAGGAATTGGCATCTAAATTTTGCCTAGTATGTTAGACGTTTCAAATTGATCCTTATGATTGTATTGAATAAAATATTTTTTGAATTTGACGTTTATTTGACATGCGTATGGACCAAGCGAGACTAGAGATAAGTAGTTATTATGAATAGCTTCAGTTTTCGCGAGCTGTTTTGTCAATTTACATTATTTGATAGAGTAGGGTAGGGTTAGTAGGGCTTAGGGTTCCAAACTTCAAGTTAACATAATAAAAGAAGAGCTCGTGGCATAACTAAGTCATTCTTAACAAAATTCAATGAATTTCCTAGATACAGAACAAACATCTATGTTCTTCAGACGTCGTGTTTGACCTGGGGATCGAACCCACAACCACAGAAGGCAGAGCTACTACCAACAGAGCTGAGCGGATCAACCTTCTGCGAGGTTTGTCCTTGGGTGACTGCAGTGGCATTTTTAACTGACAGCTTCCGTAAGGAAGGTTAAACTGTCCACCCCGGCTTTTCTAAACTTGTACCTAAGGTGTTGACAGACGCCTTTCAATGCCATCACCAATGTTGGCTACACCGACGAAGTAGTAAAGGTACAGGTAATCTTAACTATACAAGTACTCACAGT
The DNA here is from genome assembly GCA_948098915.1 of Lampropteryx suffumata. Lineage (NCBI taxonomy): Eukaryota > Metazoa > Arthropoda > Insecta > Lepidoptera > Geometridae > Lampropteryx > Lampropteryx suffumata. The sequence goes on along the minus strand of OX402557.1, from coordinate 11,400,336 downwards.
AAACGTAGGCAAGTATATATGAAAGGTGCAGGGTAGAGAGAAGAGGGACAACAAGAACGTCATCAGGAGCTGCCACCGGCCATACTTGCCGATGACGATGGATACCACATCGGGGCCGTCGTCTTCGGCTAGCGCGACGGTACGACTCTTTTCTTTGTTCGTCGGTTGGTTTGGGATTACTGGAAATATAACATAATAATTTGAATTTATGTAACTAATTAACATGTGAGCATTCGTGCGAACGAATTCATAGCTAGTTTACACGATTTTCGTAGCTGATGATTTGTAAGTACGTGTCTGAACAGATAAGTATTGGTGCTTCATCATATCAGCCTTTAAGAAGTCCACTGCTGAACATAGGCCTCCCCAATTGATTTCCAGGAAGAACAATTTTTAGCCCTCTCCGTTCACCGACTTCCTGCGATCTTTACAATGTCATCAGTCCATCGGGTGGGGGGTCGTCCTATGCTTCGTTTTCCTGTCCTTGATTCGAGAACTTTTACTCCCCAACGGTTATCAGTTCGGCAAGCTATACGGAATGCCCATTGCAACTTCAACTTGCTATGTCGGTGACTTTGGTTCTTGACAACCTCTGTGGCGCAGTGGGCTAAAGTCCTGCTGAGACTCAGAAGGTTGCGGGTTCGATCCTGCCGCGAGACAAATGTTTGTATGATCTGCAAGTATTTGTCTCGGGTCTGGTTGTTTGTATGTATAATATTTGTATGTATTTACAAAAAAAAAAAGTATGTAAGTAATATCAGTCATGTGGTACCCATAACACAAGCTCTGCTTACTTTGGGGCCACATGATGCTGTGTTAAATGTCCGGCATTATTTATTTATTTATTTCTTCTATTTTATCACGTAGTGAAACACCCAACATAGCACGTTGCGCGACTCTAAGAAAACATAGACAACTCACAACTCAATTTACTATGCACTTAGTCGTGTGAACAGCCACAACAAGTGTTTAAGCATAGAATAATTATAAGTACAAGTACAGAAGACGGACTCTACGAAAACATTTATATAAATAACGACTCATGCTACGACGTAACAAAGTGCAATTCAGCTCCAACAACTTTATATATACCTACATAGTGCCTCTATTTTTATCGCGTAACACTATCTTGTCTGGCGTGGCACTACCCTATGAATTTGCCCATCAAGGTGGGCCCGTCAATGTACTTACGACGTAGCTTCGAAGCTAAAGTGCGCGTAGTGATGATACATTACATAGGTACGAGTACATTGGTTAAAAAATCCATATTAAAATAAAAAAAAAGAAAGTTCCTCTGTTCTGTCAGCCTGTTTGTTTGTAACCTTCTCACGGATGAACGGATCATGAAATTTGGTGAAATTTGGCACGAAGATTGGTTGTATCTTGGGGACGGATATAACTTTTTATGTAGGTGCTATGTGTGCGATGTTGCGGGCCGCAGCGTATTTGATACACGACGACAATGCGCCACCAGTGCCGAAAGATAAACCTTTTTGAAGTGAAAACTTCTTTTAGCGCGGTACGCATATTTTTAGATGAGGTAAAACCTCTGGATTCGCGACACCGTTACCGTTTTTGGGGTGAGACGCAGGGCTGCCGCGCTCGCCCCATTTGATTATAAACTTTAATTCACATGTGTCTGTGTTCGTTCAGTATTTGATTGGCAGTCGCCATAATTACTGATTTTGAAGTGATTTATTACTAAACTCTAACGCGCCAAAATAAGTTTTCACTTCTTTCGGAACTCCCAGAGTGCAACCCAATTTTTTGTGTATTCACCGATTACTCAAATACGCCTAAACCGATTTGGAAAATTATTATTTTATTTCAAAGTGTATACTTTCCAGGTTTTAAAAAAATCAGACAAAAATCTAAAAATTGTATACATCAATGATATTTTATAAATACATGAAGTTGGTTTTCTTTCTTCGAACTATAGGATAATGAAACTACTTACCTATCTACTTATAATAAATAGGTAAATAACAACACAGGTATACGTACCTACCTACAGTTAGGTAGTTTAGGTGGTTATTTCGATTCTATTATATTATTCATGATCAAATTACCGAAATTAAAACATGAATATGCTGTAATGTAAACTGATACGATACAGTAGATTAAGATACAACATGTATGTTAAGTTTTTATAGTTATAAATGAAGACTTTAGGTTAGTTTCTATCGTGTGTATGGTTCGTGTTTTTTTACAAAGTTTCTTATCGTATTCGGAGAACAATAAAGTTGACATCATTACATACAGCTTTGGTGATTCAGATTTTTTGAAGTAGGTACTGATTTTCTGACTAAGTGTGTGACTCTAAGAGTTTACGCTGTTAAAGGTCTACAACCTATTTAACTAGATACAGTGGTACAACTGTTTTTAGACAAACAAAAGATTAATATAGTATAAAAAAATGGTTGTCTGTGAAGCCGGTTAACGGACGATAATTTTACGTGATGACATCATAAGAAAACATTGATTAACCGATCGTGCCTCTCTATCGCTCTCCGCGCTCTCGCTTGCACGCTCGGCTCAGGCGGAACGTGACAATGAGTCATGCTTTTTCGTGCGTACAGCCGGCGTTCATCGATTTACGTCAAAAACATGTAAGAATATAATAAAAACGTATTTTCTTGTCTATATTCGTAGCATGCATTACAAAGGGCCATACACTCATTCATGACCAGTACAAATGCAATCCATATCAATTGTCTGCTATTAGCGCTATAATCACGAAGTTATTATATAGTAATGTCTCTTCGCGTGCGCTTGAGCAACCACGTGCGAGTATGGACAAAGCGGTAAATGTAAAAGTCGGATATTATTTAATATTATTATTTGGAAGCCGGACAGCTGGCAAGAAAATAAGGGCCTCCTTCGCCTCCCAAATGGCCTTGACGCGTTTAAACGGCACTCAAAGCGCAGTTTTATATGAAAAAAAAAACATTTAAAAAAGTTTAACGAGTTTGGTTTTTATTTCATTATTAAACTGCAGGATTAACAATAACATTAAAAGAAAATTGCAGGCAAAATCTATATAATTACATACCTAACCAAAACATACCAAATATATATATATTTTTACTGATTAATTCTTCAATTAACGAGCAGATAGCCACTAAATAGCGGATTTTTTTTCTAAACGTTTTTTCTTAATAAACAGAGCGTATCCGCCAAACAATGTTATATTTTTTTTAAGTGTAATTAGTTTATAATAGGAAATTTCATATGAAATTTCTGTAGTTATTGGAATGTGTAATACTTATTAAATAAAAATTATCTTTTTAACCATATCCGGCAGCCATTTTTTAAAAAAACTGTCTTATGATCAGAACACATCAAAGTATTAAAATCTGCAACTAGGCGGGTAAATTTTTTGCTTAACTATTTAATTGTTTGCATATTTCAACGCTATAAAGACGGATACAGATGTCTTGGGCGGTTAGATTTCAACTCTATGCGTGAGCAACATTTCGCGGGCGCTAACAACTAATTAACAAACGACATGCGCCTGCCTTGACAATGATCTTCGTTCGCAGTTAGAATAAGCGACCAGTGCTGTTGTGATATCTTTATGGAAATAACTCTTTACTATTTTTAATTTGTTTCTAAAACAACACCAATAATGGTGATTTTATTTTGTTGAGCTGGACTAGTTAAAATTTTGTTAAATACTTTTTTTTTGCTTACACCAAAGTCATTAAATACCAAAGTAAAAACATGTTAAAATCTACATTTTATTATGTTATTGAATTGATTTTTCTAGGGTTTTCCGCAGTTTTATTCAACACTAATTTAGGTACTTACATGGCAACTCAAATTAGCCAAAACACACCAACCACACGTCAATTTAGTAAATTTAACGAGTGTAATTTCAAAATGCTACCCCTAATGAGACTTTCGGAGTAAACGAAAATATCATCGATCTATAAGTACAATTTTTAGATTTAATTCGATGTTTTTAAAATTGCTCGACCGATTTTGATAAAATTTGAATGGGAACACCTGGGAATACACCATTTGAAACAAAAAAAGAATTTTCCAAATCGGTTCAGGCGTCTTTGAGTGATCGGTGAACATACAAAAAAAAGAATTCAACGCGTTGAGAACCTCCTCTTTTTTTGGAGTCGGTTAAAATTTGTTATTTTGTACGAAGTTCTATTAAGGCCGGCGAAACAACAAAGTCAGGGCCAAACACTTTTTCAAAGTTTATCTAAGAACGGTTTTTTTGCTGAAAGTCCTGGTTTACCTTTTTTTCAAGGTTAAGCAATAATAAAATAATTAAACCTATAAATATTAGTGGACAATGCACACACCACCATCTAGACCAACACTAAGCCTCAGAATACAGAACACTGTATTCTGAGCACTAAGCATAGCTTGTATTATGGTAAACAACATAAATGAGATAGATAGTAGTGGTGACCTGATGACTGATGGAGTATATACTTACACATGTTTTAATTTATACTTTTAAAATGCCAGCACCGGTAGCTTTAGAAACAGAACTATCCATCATGTTTTGCACAAGTTCATGATTGTTCTTATCGTACATAATATTCTTTAAAACATTAGAAGTCTTGCTAATTCTAAGTGACATGCGCAAATGTGCGTGATTGTGGAATCGTTTATAGGCCAGCTACGGGTTAATTAGCCATATTTGTTTCACTTAAAATACTAGTTTACTTATAGTTACAATGACAGTTTTATTTCATCAACGTAAAATCGCGTGTGGTTATATAAACACAATAAATACACTTATGTACCCACGTATTTACAAGCATGTACTTGTAGGTATGTAGTATAGTAGGTACCACTTATTATTAGCGTGAACGTCGATTTCAGATTATTTAAATTTTGTGCAAATATTTAAACAAAGTGCATGAAGGCATGAAAATAATTTTGCGACGTCTCGTCGTCCTTCACTTATGAAAAAGCAATTACTTTACTTGACGTCTGAATTATATTTTTATACTCCATCTAAATGCGTCTACTTATAGTAGACTAGCTGTTGCCCACGACTTCGTCCGCTTTTTTTTTAAATTATTTAGGTTAAATCTTTCCCCATGATGTAATTTATCTCAAAACTATAAGTTTCAAACCAATCACACCCACCAACCATTAAAAAGTTTTCATACAAATATTTACACCCCATTTTACTTTTTATTTTTTTATTTTGAAAAATCCTGAAACACGTGTCCATTTACTTTGCATTTGAAGTATCCAAACCAAGTTTCTAAGAAATCACACCACCTGTTAAAAAGTTCCCATACAAACTTTGACAACCCATTTTACCCTTTTGTAAAAGTCATTTGTAAAAATCCTGAAACACCTTTCCAATTAAAAAAATCCCGCCTTAGTAGGTGGTTTTGCTATAAAAGTAAGCTGCCTTCCAAATTTCAGCTTTCTAGCTTCAGCGGTTTCGGCTCGGCGATGATGACGAATCAGTCAGTCAGTCAGTAAGGTTAAGCTCTTTTATAGGTAAATATAACAGAATATGTCTGTAATTACTATGTGTAATCAACTAATAGAACGCCCCGCGTCTTCGTCTTAGTATTATCTAAGTAGGTATTATACAAAATTTGATCCTTTGATTGTTCCCGAAATGTTAACTCTAAATCATACGGTTTAGAAGTAAAATTTCGGGAAAACTAGTTTCGGGAATTTCTAAGGCATAACACGCACTAGCAAATTAAAACTGCGCAATTGTAAGTAAATTTTGAAGCGAATCGAATGTCACTTTCTACGCGGTTTTGTGATTATTAACGCGTGCGCCTTCGTCTGATTCCATGTTCCACAGAATAGCGCAAAACATCACCGCGAATTAATTCTTGGTGCGCGCTAGGGCTAAGTACTCGTCTACTGCACTGGTGAGAGCACGTAGTAGCCCCGCTTTCCGATCCTATAGTTGTGGGTTCGATCAGTTCCCCGAATCAAATATTCATTAGGTCAAACTGATCCCGCGGGATGAGTTTGAGCGGCCTGAGTTGACTAAAGAGCCGAATCACACACCAATGGATCGACTTGTTCGAAAAATGATAACCGGTATATCGTATAACCTAAAAATTTCGAAGATGTGTGCTAAGTTTACGAAGACACACTCAATCTTCAAATACTTGTTCGAAATAACTAGTGACACGATAAAAAGAAGATAGATATTCAATAGATATTTCGGTTTGGAAAATGTACGTGCCCAATACCATTAGGTACCCTCGAACGGTGTAGGAAAACATCACGGAAACCGGTATATTGTAAAACCTAAAAAGTTCGAAGATATGTGTCCAAGTGCAGAAAGGAGTCTTATACACACTTTTTAATAGTTTTGCATATGCTTTACTTGTTTGAAATAACTGATGTGACGACAAGATGAAGAAAAGGGCTCGTTTACAATACACTGATGAACACAACCTCTAAATTTCAAGTCTCTACGACCAGCGGTTTATGCTGTGCGTTGCCCCTATGTCAGTCGGTTAACATAATATATTAGAATCTAAATTCTGACTGATCGAGTCAGGCAGGTAATTGTATAATGTTTATATTTATAACATAGAAATAACATGAATGGATCAGAAAATTATATATAATTGTAGTTTAAAAGTGAACCTGGGATAGAGTCGGTCATCGAATGGTCAGGTGTTTATTGTGCCTACTCAGCCGTACAGAACACATTCGCTGCCGGTACCGTCAGCGACAACCAAACCATTAATTAAATAAACAAATATTGTTGGACAATGCACACAACACCATCTAGCCCCAAACTAAACATAGTATTATGGTGATCAGATGGCTGATAAAACACTTACAAATTTTTAAAAACATACTCAAAGTAAGTAAGTTCATCTTACAAATATTTGTCCTGGTAGTTTAAAAATGACCTACCTTTGCCAAGAACCATTGACTCGATCAAATATCTCTACTAATGACTGGCAAGTCAGCTCAGTTAGTAGTAGTTCTGCCTTCTGCGATGTAGGCCTTACCTACAGCGTAAAAAGTACGGAAAACCTTTTGGGTGCTGAACATTGGTTTTTGTTCTGTGTCTAGGTGTTATAAAGTATCATATGTACCTATAAATATGTATAAATATTTATAAGTATTCTTACAGTCATCTGGTCACCATAATACAAGCTATGCTTAGTTTGGGGCTAGATGGTGTTGTGTGCCTTGTCCACCAATATTTATGATTATTATTATTATCTTTAAATACATAACAAATTGATTGCTAAAGATATTTTCTTATCATATCTTATTAAGCAAATATCTTGTACTTCTTCGTACGAGTCAGTGGCTTCTGGTGACAAAGGCAGCAAAATAAATACTTTGTTAAAAACTGTGGGTCTATCTCATAATCACAATAACTTAAGTGCTGTTTGAAAGTTGCGTCTTTATTAATTGTCATAAGAAGAATGACAAGGACATAACATACTTCAAAACCACGCTATCATCACGTCATTATAGATAAAAGGAGTATGTAAAACCTCAATTTGTTGAACTACTTATATTGCTGGCTGTACCTAACTGTAATCGATATCCCCGCGGCCTTGGCCCCGAATGCAAGTCCAGCAGATGAAGAGTAATGTCTCACTTGTTTATTTGTAAAACAGAGTACGCACGTAGGTAATCCTCGACATTGCGACCTGGAATTGATATATCCGGCTAGGCCTCGATAATAAGGCGTTGGCGAAGTTACTCACGAGTAGGTAGAAGCCACTTTTACGATACGAGAGTCACGTGGAATCATGTGGAAATCTCTTTTATTCGCCGTGAAAAGAGCTATGGACGTAATTTTTTTCACTTTCGTAGTTACGTAAGTTAAAATATAATTGTTTTGTAAAATTTTAAAAGGTTTTCAGACTAAATTCATAAACAGTACCTACTAGGTAGCTCGTTTTTATGGTTCTTACGCGGTACGTAAAAAGTAGCCTATTGCTATTTCAGTCACAGAACACATCTATAGCATATTTAATTGTATTTTCAATATGTTATTGATTGTCCAAAACGCAGATCACTCGCTGCGCGCTCGTTGCGAACTAGCCTCAAGCTCGCTGTTCTCTCGCTTCGCTCTGAACTCGCTCACAAATCGCCAGTGTGATAGCGCTGTAAAACCATGACATTTTGACGTCATGACCAAACAAAACAATATATCAATGCCCTAATCAGTTGAGTTGTCTCTTGAGTTTACAGGCCACCCTAAAGGAACTGTCATGGTCCAATAACTTGAGACAGCTAAAAGGGCTCAGATGCAAATGCCACTGCGGTCATGCATCCAGGTACTGACCGCGTACAGCGTTGCTTTACTTTGTTAATCTGATAACAACCAAGTTACCTATGCCGCGAGTGCTTCAATAATGCGCAATGTCAAAACCTTGTCGGGCATGGATTCAAACCGGTGTCGTGCAACAATGTATTTTTCATTTCCAAAAATGTATGTGCGCAATGTCAGTGTTCTTAAACGGCGAAAGAAAGCATCGATGGTCATGATTTGTTTTTCTATAACCGGCTATGGGTTTGCAACCTACGGAACACTAACTATTGTGCAAAGAGTAGGCATATGTCAAATATAATGTTTGGTCATGCCTCTTACTACCCGCCATATACATCCTCAAAGAACTAAGAAACTAGAGATCAATGGAGGTGACAATCGAGCATGGGGATTAGGGATTAGTATAAAACAAATTATCTTTTATAAGTAGAATAAGTAGTTATTTTTAGGTGCACGCTGTGAAGCTTTGGAATGAACTCCCAGTATGCTAAACCTTTACGAATTTTTGAAAAATTAGTATACATTCACTAACTCACATTACTCTCATATTTATATATTTAGTTTTTAAGTATTTGTGTATTAATATTTAAGTATTTATCTTTATGTATCTTAGACTAATGAAGGTTTGTTTGTAATCACAGTATTTGTTTAATGTACGCCGCGCCGCCCGTCCACTCTAGTTCATATAACCCTTTCCAGCTTCACAGTTTATAACTTTTGCAGTTTCATAATTTACTTGTAAGTTTTGTTCCCTACTGTAGTTTGTTCTGAATAGACAATTTTTTTATTAGTATTTTCGTCCTCGTCGTATTTCCGTCCAAAGGTTGGCAGCAAGAGATTGCTCTCAAACGATATTACCGCCCATTGTACAACTTATGTACCTACTCTTCCTATATTTACATTTTTACTATGTGTTTTAATACATAAGGTGTTCAATAAAGATTCTATAATTCTATAATCGTTTTTACGGAAGAAACAAGTGAAACATACATGAGAACAGACAACACTTGTGGCGCCATCCAACTAAGCCGTAGATCGAGTCTTGTGCAACGACCTGAATTACAGGTAAGTATGTACTGCGTGCAATTAGATATGACTGCGTGTTAAAATCTCGTAATTACTCGAGGATCAGCCACAGTCGACAATTAAACCTTGTACCCATTCGAAGGGTTTATTTCATTCATAACATATTGTTTTATATTTTTTTCAGGTCTAAAATGACACTGTACAATGTCGGTCGGTACCTCCATCGACAAAATAATGCGTTAGTAGTCCCTGTTTATCAAAATATATAGTACAACTTATAAAAGAAAGTTTGAAAGTTTTTATTTCGTTGACTATGCTGTTAAATTTTATCGCATGCTATATTTATTTTTTAATATTAATGTTAAATTATAATGAATTTCATATTATTTCTTTATGACATTATTTTGTTTGTGTTTTATACAGATACAACAAATACAGTTGTTAATACTTATTCTAAATGATTTCTAACATTTTTTTAAACACGATTTGGAATTATTCTGTTATTCTATTTGTGTTATATAAATAAATAAATATACTTGTACAAAAGGTCGATCATGCCTCAAGTGGATTTCGTGGGATACCGCAATCTGGGTTAAAAATAGTTTAAATCAAAAGATCTGAAATTTAAGCAAACGAATGATTCTACAAAAATAATTACTTAGGTATCTAATCATAGATCTAGAACTAAATTAAAGTGGGTTTAACCAAGTGGCTGAATGCTGTGTTATGAATGATGAGCCGCCACTCATTAAATTTGTGAACCGTAAAGAATAAAGCAACTAAATACCTAGTTACCAAGTAGGTACATACATACTGTCCTTAATGATTTCAGTTATTACCAAAAACAATTAAGTTCTTAAGAACGTATTTACGTACGTATCTGTAATTACTTTGAATAAGCTAATAAAACCTACTTACTAGAAACCCAAAAAAATTCAAGATCGTTTTTTGATCTCCAGTTCAAAAAGCAGCATAAATACAGTAGCTAGGTTAGTTAATGGCTCAGTTTCGTTGTAGGTAATTGATCCTAAATTGATCATGACCTGCTTTCTAGATCTTGAGTTTCTTACGACTCTGATGCAATGAAAATATAACAAAATGAGCAATGTGCTCAAAGTTCATTGTCAATTTACGCTCCCTGTGACTATTGGGACGAGCTAACCTACCACAATCTATTACAAAACTACCACAGGAGAGAAGATTAAGCTTTCTACAATATTATTTTCTATAAAATTAAAAACATAATTTTAATATTGCAGTAAGAACATAATTTTCATTCAAAGCCGGATATTTACCATGATATGTGAGTTTACTGCTTCCCAATATTTCGGCACAGTTGCATGCGCGATGATCACGAGATATACTATACACGAGTAAAACTCACATATATCATGGTAAATGATATGTGAAAATTATCTTCAAAACCATGATGTCTCTCTGGTCTGAGTGTATGTATTTACAAAAAAAAGGTATATAAGTAGTATATCAGTCATGTGGTGTCATAAATAACCCGTAACACAAGCTCAGCTTACTTTGGGGCCAGATGATGCTGTGTGCTGGGGAAATGTCCGGCATATTATCAAGTATTATAATTATGATAGTTTTAAAAGTTATATTGCTGTAAGAAGTCATAGTTAGTCCTTACCTAATAATATTTTTTTTGTAAATATACCTTTGAATGAAAAAGTGCTTACGCGTTTGACCCTTGGTTACCACTTGGCTTGCTTAACGAAAAAAATTGGTAAGGAACGAGTACATTGCTGTGACAAATTAAACAATTGTTTATTGTTTTTTGTTGTTGTGTCTACTCACAGGATATTGAAAAGAAATGAAATAAAAACGACTTAATTACCAAAGTGTTTCGAGACTACAGATTTGATGAGACTGTTTCCTGCACATTTCCTGCATAAAAACTGCAATTTAGTACGTTTGTCGTCAGTGGCGCTTCAATGGGGAAATCATTATAGCCCCTACCAAAATCGTTGACCTGTTAAATAAAGCTGACTGTATTAAAATGTTTCGTGACGTCATTTAACTAGATATGGTATCACAGAATAGAGCTAAATGTAACAGAAAGAAAGGTTGCCGACCCGTATTACAACCGCTAAATTCAACTGGTTATACCAAGGGGAAGAAAATCGACCCATAGTCCAGCTGGTTGTACCACGGGGATGTAACTTTACCCATGGTTCAACATAAGAAATTTAGTTTACCTATGGTCTTATTAGTAATGTTGATGGAAGAGTGCCATGGGAAGTAAGTTTATTCATGAGCCAACTATCATAAGAGCAAAAAGGATATCTATTATTTTCACTGTGTAGTATAGGTACCTTCAGTTCATCTAATCTGCCCAGTTGGCTAGTTTATGTTAGAGTATAGAAAACAACGCGCATGGCGAGCTACAAAGCGAGCTGCCGCGGCGGCGGTTGCCGAAGTGCCTGTGCAAATCAGTTCATAGCTCAATTCATTGTTCCTCTATTCTGCCCATAGTTAAGTGAGTACAAATAAAAGTATTCTTTCAGTTGGACCATGGGTAGACACGTGGTAAAACCAGTTGAGCAGTTTTAACATAAACAATTTGGACGATAACCCCTCACTTGTATCACGGTCTTAATATAACAAAATTGTATTCTGACAGTTGGACCAACTTACATCCCCTAGGTACAACCAGTTGAACATAGCGGTTGTATCACGGGTTGGGAGTTGTAAGAAGGGACAAGGAGTGCCAAAAAAGGTTTTTTTTAGTGCATGTCGCAGAGATATTATGCATTTTTGTAATTTGCATGTTGTGTTTACATAATGCTAATGGTAAGAAAATTAGGTATTATTATGCCCGTAATATGATGATGACCCTAAATAAATTTATGTCATTGAAACATTAAACTGAATTAGAGTTAACAAGCGAGACTCATATATCCCTTCGTGACACAGTGCATTTGATTTTGTTTGCATGTTATCATCTGAGCATTTACCAAGCGGGTAATCTTGTAAATTGTGCCTGCGGTATTATAAAATAAATGACAAAAGCAAATAGTTAAAGAGGTAATAGTGCTATCTGGCGTATAGAAGTGCAACTCTTTTAGGTCCTCATTCCGTCAAGCAAAGGGTCCCAGCGCCAATGCGCCAGCCACTCGTTTCCGCTCATTTCAACGCAGCTATGTGACGCATTAGTCTACTGACTCTATCTAGTGTTTTGCAGTTCATTGGTCTACGAAACAACTTTGTTTACCTGTCGACTGATTAATTCCATACTGATTACGAGAAAAAACTAACTCTAACGAAATTTTTGAAAAGGAATGTATTTTAATTATAAACACAGTATTATCCTATAATTACGAAAAAGCTCAAGTGCTTATTTTTCTACTAAGCTACGTAATATGTTTTTGCAAACACGGGAGTTTCTATTCTGGGATTTGGTATTCTATGGTAAGGACCCGCTTCCGCCACAATAGTAGTTATTACCAATGTCGTCACCACATAACCCATCACTGTGAGTGAAGACATTTATTTGTTCAGCATTGAAATATTACAAAGGTAAACTGGCTGTTCTTTGTCAGGCATGTCTGCGGTTGACTACCGAAACTGTTTGAGTACACATATATATATATAGTATTAGAGAACCACAAAGTTAGAATCAGTGGGTTTTTGAGAAGAAATACGTCATTTTCACACATTTGTTTTTAAATTTGCCAGAAGATATACTAAGATCTAATATTTGGCAGTGTTACCCTATACAGCTATATTTGGTATAGGTTATGTGGGCATCTTTTGTACCATATACAATCGCAGTCAGCCCTATTGCCCTTTAGATGTGTGGATTTGATTATGCATCCAACGTGGGCCGAAACGACCGGAAGTATATCTGTAAATGTCAATGTCTTCGATTTTTGGTTCTAAGAGACACCTGTTATGGTTTCCCACATAATTTCCTATTTAAGAAACGTAATAAATTTACATGTTTTCATATTGTGGCCTGTACAAGTGTACAACGTGCTGCTCTGTAAAATTCTAATTCGTTCTGGCATATTACCATATTCTTTCAAATATGCTTGGTTTATTATTGAAGTGGCTTTTCCTTACATTCTAACAGACAGAAATACCGATTGAGTATTAGTGGCTCATAGCAGGAGAGTAACGCGTCTGCGTAGGGGACCTCTCCGGAAACTGGCATACAGTCATCAGTGCAGTACTTGTATAACCCACGTTATTACAATTGAACAAAGCTTATTTTTGGTTGCGCTGTTTATGATAGTCAATCGAGCTGATTCGCGCCGTTCGGTCACTGTTCTGGATATACTTAGTACGAATTATCGCGATTTATTTCCCACAAATTGTTAGGCCAGACGGTTTTGGGCGGGCTATACATTATGTCACCTGAGTTGGGCACTGACTCATAAGGAGAAGAAAGGAGTTTCCCACGTCTAGTTTCTCCTGGTTTTATATATCAGAGAGATTAGAATGGCTTAGTGAAATCTAGTAAAAATGGAACCATACAAAGAACTATGTTCATCACAGATGTTTGTCGTGGAGAGAAATCCAACTCACAACCTAAAGCATCATCCATATTTTTGATGTGATAACGTCTTATAAATCGATGAACGCCGGCTGCAAGCACGAAAAATTGTCACGTTGCGTCTGAGCCGAGCGTGCAAGCGAGTGCGCGGAACAAGCGATAGAGAAGCACGATCGGCCTAAGCGTAAATGCAATTTTTCATCAATGTTTTCTTATGACGTTATCACCTAAAATTTTTTTGGTCAATTCATTGATTGCATAGATCTCAATTTGATAAAAATATTTTTATCGTGTCACTAGTTATTTCGAACCAGTGTGGTGAATAGATAAAAGTGCACTCCCTTTAGTGTAAAACAATAAAGTGATTATTTAGGATTAAAGGATATTTTCTACATTCAGATCCAGATGACGTAGGCCATTGTGAAATCTAACTAATATTATAAATTTGAAAGTAGCTCTGTCTGTCGGTCTGTTTGTTACGTTTTCACGCCTAAAACGCTGAACCAATTTTGATATAGTGATAGATGGGACCTGGCAGAAAAAAAAAGGCTATTATGTAGGTACCACGCGCGCGAAGCCGCGGGCAGCAGCTAGTAATATATAATTGCATATTAACATTTAGTTTAACTAATTAAATCGTGAAAGAACAAGTGAGTTGAGAGCGAGTTATGTGTGTATTTAGAAGTCATTGAGACATCTTAGTTTATTAACATAGTTGTCCACGTCTTGATAGAGATGAAATATTCATTTCAGCGACACATATCTGTTACAATTTCTATAAATAGAAGTATATAGCGTTTTTATGAGGTAAAAAGGTTCGCCTTTTTTAATAACGAGAATAAGAACTGCATACGTATTTCCCAATGACGTATATACCTAAGCAGGTTTAATTTTATTGCACTTTCTTTAGAACAAAAGAAATTCGTACCTACACGGATTTACCAACGTCAGTAGGAAATACAAGCTTGTGCCCTTAACCGACACCTCATGGTTACGAACCTTTCGACCCTACGCCCTGTTAGCATTGAACTGTGGCCATGCTGGCGTATTATTCACCGGTAGATTAGTGTTAATCTTCACAACAGGATTTAGTATTCGGCAAATGCATTTTGGTGGGCTTCCAACGTGACACGTGCGGAATACTTACTGTCCAAATTGTGTCAAATATAATGTTTGGACGTGCCTCTCACTACCCTCTTCATCCTCAAAGATCGCATCATTTTCATCCATTCTAACATTAGTAGTAGAAATTACAAAGCAGAAATCTATCAACTATTTTTGAAACAGGCTTTGTTTTTGTATATTGGTGTCCAGAAGATCTCAGTAATAGGTGTGATGCAGAACTAGACATGCAGATTGTAAAATTGTCTGCAGTCCTAGCTCCAAACTAGGATTTCCTGTGCAATGAGCGTCAGTGTGTAAGGATCAATGTCCCATGAGCACCCGCACTGCAAAACACACATTTAAACCAACTTATCTGTGATACAACTGTGTGGTTCCCTCAACCTATTTATGTAATAAACGATAATTTAACTGTTTCTCTTGTAGAGACCCTCTTTACTCTCTTGAATTTCGTTTCCTGGAAAACTCATATTGAAACCACAATCTCACGCATACGAAAATGTTTTATTGTATTCAAAAATCTTAGGGATGTCGTTGACTTTCAATGCATGAAGACTGTCTACTATGCGCTGGGTCAGTCAGTTATATCATTTTGTATAACAGCATGGGGTGGACTCGCGAAGTCTTTAATTGTAAATCTGGAAAGAGCTCAGAGAGCCGTTCTAAAAGTGATCGCAAAAAAACCGATCCATTTTCCTACAACTCAACTATACTCACTTTCTAAAGTACTTAAACATTACTTCGCAAACATTACCAAATTACATACGACCTTAACCTTACCATTGACTAACGTAAGTCATATAATGTCTGCAAGATTGAATGCCGACGCACAACAATTGCTAGTGCATTATTATTTTATCAGTGCGTTTTTGTACATACAACAAAATAAATAATCACTTAAATATTTATCCCCTTCCTTTTAACAAATGTAAATCTAAAATCCATGAATAGCTTCAGACACTCGCCTATTTGACACTTAACTATTCAGTCACGGAAGACTTGTTGGTTTCTTTCAAGTAACACATACACATACACCCACACACACACACACACAACACACCCTCACCTGCATGTAATGTTGCATGTAAAGCGAATCTAATGTTTTTCAACAGTGTATCCCCAAATCACCCAACTGTATCTATCACTTTACTTAATGGTACAGTTTGTAGGTCATCTGCATTGGTTAGGCTTTTGGGTTTTGAACTTGATTCCGCTCTGACTTGGAGACAGCATGTTGATACAACGTGTACAAAAATGGCGAGAGGCATACATGCAATTAAACAAATTAAACAAATTATTTCTGCAGATAGCTTAAAAGAAACATACTATGCTTATATACATTCAATACTTTCATACGGTATAATTTTGTGGGGAGCTTCTTCCGACGCAGAGCGAGTATTCAAAATGCAGAAACGTGCAATCAGGGCACTAATGGGAGCTAAATACAAAGACTCGAGCCGTGGACATTTTAAGGACTTGCAAGTTTTGACCTCAGTATCACAATATATACTAGATATACTTAAATATGTAAGAAAACATTTTAATAAATACAAGGTCAGGAAAACGAATAGTCAAAGAAGCATAAGAAAGAAAATTATTTTAGTACCAACAGAACATCGTCTAAGAACATCGAATAAACTGCCTATTGCTATTGGTCCAAAGTTATATAATAAACTATCGGAATTCATCAAACTATCGCCCAATCAGCGCTATTTTAACAATCACGTTAGGACTCTCATATTCGATACGACATTGTACAGCATACAAGAATATTTAGAAAATGACTACAGCCACTTAAGGTCGAATAATGTAGATATATCTATAACTAATGCCCCTATACAGCACAAATAAAACAATGTTATTGGACAATTCTACTACAGATACCTACATATACATAATATTAGCTAGCTATTCCTTTTATTATAATGTTTTTGAGAACCTACATAATGTAAACATATAAATTGACAATATTATTCAATCCACGGACTTCAATCAATATTTTTTAATATGTAAGTTTGTGTTTTTTATAATTAATAAAACATTCTATTCTATTCTATTCATACTTTGCCTAGCTATATGTATAAGTTGTCAATGTATAATGTTGAAGAACTTTGTCTAATTTCTTTGAGGAGGGCGTTGACACAGTTTTACACTTCTGCTTTCATAGACTTTCAATGTTTATGTACTTCTTGTTATCTGTTCCAAATAAAGTTTATTATATTATTATTATTTTATTGTAGACTATCATACCCTATGCTTGTGTTTTGGTTTAATTTCATCATTAGTTATAGTTTCATTAGTAGACAAAAAGAAAATAAAGGTAGTATGTTTACACGAATATAATGATATCCTTTTGGATAATGGTATTGTGACTTTCAGTGATTATGAGCCTTATTGTGTGATTACGTGATTTTACGGTACTAATTTTTTATTCCGCAGGTAACCACTGAAATAAGGTGGGCAAGCATAGTAGTAGCCTGAAATAATATATAGGCTAATCCCATAATGTGCTCCCATAGCGTGCATAGAGAGTGTCAAAGTTTCCGCGGGCGGAAGCTTACTCTAATAATGCCTCAATTTAATTTTGTAGTATCGAGATACCTATATCCGTATGCGGGCAATCATAAAGAGGTGAAGGCTGGACTATTTGTCTTAAACATAATTTGAACTAAGTGGAGATGAGTTAATACAATCATACTTGTTTCCGCCCACCAATTTGATATCGTGGGCCCTGCAACTTTAGTACAAGACTAACGAGCGGCAATACGAAACATATATGGTAAAACATGGTAAAACGGTATCTGGTTTGATATTTATACATAAGTAATTTTTGTGGTGTTTTTTAAGTATTCTTAATAACTTTACAAGATTTCTAATATAGAGTATGTACTGTACGTAAGGTATGTAAATATAGCACAACGACAGATCAATTATAGTATTACTATATTTGCGGCTTTGCGCGCGTGGTATCTATAAAAAAATAAGTCTATGTCGATCCCCAAGATTCAATGTATCTCTGTACCAAATTTCACAAAGATCCGTTCCGGTGTTTAGGCATTTATCCGTGAAAAGGTAACACAAACAAACAAACCAATAAACAAACATACAAACACACAGACAGATTGAGAGAAAGACACTTTTGAATTTATAATATTAGTCTCTCTCTTATAGTGTCACTGGTACTTTCGAACAAGTGTGGTGAAAGGATTAAAGTGCACCTCAGAGGCCCCTTTCGTGCACTTGTCATTTTTTAGGTTCTAGGATGTGTTCCTTCACCTTCAGAGTGAAAACTGGTTAGTATACTATTGGTTGTTAGGTATGGTTGTCAAAATCTGCAGTGTTGCTTAAAAAAACATTTCTAGTCATATCAATGCTGGTCACCTACAAAAGTCAGTAAGGACATGTAGGATCGGAACAAGGATAACCTGTCAAACAGTTTTCGGAACCACAACTCACAACACGGTCTATTTCCTTATTAATTAAAATAAAGATCAAGGTCCAAGAAGCTCGTAATTGAAAACAAACTCTAGGGTTAAAGTACTTAATTCACAAAATGTCAATAATAAGTAAGCATATAAATATTCATATCTTTCTCAAATTATAAATTAATAAATAAATAAATAAACATTTTACACAGCATCATCTAGCCCCAAAGTAATCAGAGCTTGTGTTATGGGTAGGTACTACATGACTGATATACTATTTATATACTTATTTTTTTGTAAATACATACATACATATTATACATAGAAACACGGCGGGAACCTAGCCCTCAACCTTCTGCGTCTCAGCTGGATCTAGTCCACTGGGCAACAGAGATCGTCATATTATTTATCATATTGAGAAAAAGGATTTAAATATAGTAAAAGTGAACTCCGAGTTACTTTAATTGCCATCGGATATAGTAGGTAGGTACCTTAACCTAGATGTAGCAAGAAAACATATTATTACCACGCAAAAGGACAAAGACTACATACCTGACAGGTTGACCTTACCTTTGATGATAACAATTAGAACTTCGATATTCATAATTTAAAAATAAATCTGACATAAATAAACTTTAGTTAAAAGATAATGAGTTTTGTCTAAAATTAAACGGAGGTCAATGCCCAAAATCTTTGATATTTTGCCGGATGTAGTGTTGAATTTATGCCTTAGAAAAATCAATATAAAAAGATTATAGGCGAACGTGAAGTCTAGAAGAATATTAAATCCGGAAACAAAATGTTGCCATTGATACCACTACCATAGATAGATAGATTCGTAACGATACTACCGTATTTTCAAAAGTAACTTTTCTGGAAAGAGTAAGAAATATTGGTAAATTTTAAATTATTGAGTAGGTGACTAGTTCCTTTTATTATAGAAGATTTATGTTAAAAAATTTACTACATATATTGACTGGGGTTTATTTCTGAATCAGTTAGATGTACATATTTCGCAAAGTTGACGACCTCTGTGGCGCAGTAGACTAAGGTTGCGGGTTCGATTCTCGCCGCGGGGCAAATGTTTGTATGATCTAGTATTGTGATCAAGTATTGGTTTAGGGCCTAGGTGTTTCTATGTATAAATGTATTAACTTACAGAAAAAAATATGTGAGTAGTATATCAGTCATGTGGAACTCATAACACAAGCTTTGCTTAATTTGGGGCCAGATGATAAAGTGAAATGTCTGGCATTATTTATTATTTATATATTCAATGTAGGATTCTTTTTTTATTCAATATCTGCAGCCCTTATTTATTATGCAAGCTGTTTAAGCTTAACTTACGACTATTAAAGGATTTAATTTATATATATGACATAATTTAGTCTAAAATCTTTAGAGTCCCTTGTATGCATTCTCCTCCCTACACTGCACTTCTATATATTGTATGTTTTAATTTTTGCACGTTAACATTGTTTATCTGCCCTGTAATGTGTAGGTACTGTTTCTGTTAGGTAATCACGTTTTGCTTGACCGATCTCCCGCGATACAGGCCTGGCCTAGTGCGGGGATCACTAGTAACTTGTAATATGTATGCGAAATTTATTTGGTCAATAGACATTATCTCACCTCAAAATGAATTGCCAACAAACTAAAAGGAAAACACACATATTATGAATTTTTCGAAAAACATATTAACTACATAAAGAATTATACCAGATGTTGTAACAATAACGAATGTTAATTAGCCAAATCCTATAACATTTAAAGAAGAAATATTTTATTTGTTTTCAGAAAACATACAAAATACAATTTTCGATTCGACGAAAGTGTACTGGTTCCTTGAAACATATAGTACTTTTATAAGTAGGTTTCAACTGAAATTTTTCTTGAAAGCAACTCTCCCAAAACCAGCTTTAAAATGTACATCAAATTGTAATCTGTTACACAAAGTTTCTTTAGACGACCTTTGCGACCAGCAATTACACTTGTACGTGATAGTTCAGAGACAAAACGGGATAAACACAGGCTGGTAGCGTCTCTGCATTCCTGAGCAGCCCGTGAAAGAGTTCGTCGAGCGCCATGTTACTTATTCAGGGCTCTGACTGGAGAATGTCTTACACGCGATGAATATGAAAAAACTACACGTGCATTTTGTGTTTTCGTTCTTTCACCTTCGAAATTTCGTTACAAAGAAACGTGACCAACGTTCAACTATCGAAACGTGCGATAAATACATTCTACATGTTTTACAAATAAAATAATACAAAAAAATTGGTTGTCTGTAAAGTCGGTTTACGGACGATAGTTTAACGTGACAACAAGCCGAACGCTCAAGCCGATCGTGCCTTTCGCTCGCTCGTGCAGCGGTCTCGCTCTTTACAATGAGCGTAACGTTACAATGAGCATAACGGCACAATGAGTGTAACGGGACAATGAGTCATCCTTTTTCATGCGTGAAGCCGGCGTTCATCGATTTATTTGACGTTGTCACGTCAAAATCAAGTGTGTTAGAAGTGAGAGGGTATCGTATAAAAGTACCTATTTTATTTTACTTTTCAGTTGGTAGGAACTCTGCGCTGTAGAGTTCGATACCCTCCCAGGACAAACATTTGTATGATGAGCATATGAAGGTGTTTGTTCTGTGTCTGGGTGTTATAAAGTATGTATTTAAAAATATATAAGTATCCTATCAGTCATCTGGTCACCATAATAAAAGCAATGCTTAGTTTAAGGCTAGATGGTGTTGTGCGAATTGTCCATCTATATTTATTTATTTATGTATATTTTACCATCGCTTCTTCTTCTTAACGTATCACCAGTTATTTCGAACCAGTGTGGTCATAGGATCAAAATGCGCCTTAGAGTCTCCTTTCGTGCTCTTGGCACATGTCTTCAAACTTCTTAGGTTCTTTGACATGCCGGTTTTCTCACGATATTTTTCTTTTGTCGCTTTATTAGTTTGAAGGTCACTATACCGTCGTAAACTATGAAATCACCGAACATTGTTTAACCGAAAAGATAAGTCTGATTGAAGGACAAAGTTAACTTTATAGTAGAAAAAATATTCCGATACATCGATATACATACCTACGTCATGGTCATGTGGGCAAGTAAACGCACATTTTTTTATGTGTCACATATTTCCTCTCACTGTCCTGCATCTGTGAGAGTGATTTCGTGGAAAAGGACGGTCGTGTGTAAAGGAAGCCGGGGAAGCGCGCGCTATTTGATTTGAGCAATGAACGCGCGCGGTAGTAGAGTTGGCCGTCAGAGGGTACCTACCAACCCATTTTCTGAGAGGTTGGTACTGTCAGCCAACAGTGTGTGCGTGTGTGTGACGAGAAAGAGAAAGGGAAATAGAGAAGGAAAACGCATGTTGTGTATAACATGTGTTGTTAGATAAACTATTTCAGGATATATTTTTAATGTTGCTTATTACCAAGGTGATATGTCAGATGTACACATCATAAGCGACTACTGTACGGCTCGCTCGTTTTTTTTATGTACATAATTAGTAACGGTTTTCATTATTTCCTTTACTTATGTGTTGTGACCTTGCTTCTTGCCATATTCTAGGTCAACGGGAAGTACCCCATAGGTTTTAATTTAATGGCAAGTTTCGAAATATGCGGGATAAATGCGGCCTTATTTTCTGATTGCGTTGACTTAGAAGCTTCGTTTTCTACAGCTCAAAGAGATCGTAGACCTTAGTATTTGATATTAATTTCAACTCGATACCTCCACACTTTCCTGAGAAAAAGGGTTATTGACAAATAAACATACAGACACACGAATAGATAGTCAAACAGGCTGATAGACAGACATATAGATAAAAACAGAAAGCAATGTGATATCCAATTCCTTTTTTATATTTCTTGTTCTCCCCGCGAATGTCATTTCGTTTCAAGTATATATACCTACCTAAAATGTATATACTAGTAAGTATATACATTTTTCTACTAATGTATGTATGTAATATGAAAGTATGTGTGAATGTTTATTTATCACACAATCACGCAATCATAGCTGAACCTATTTAGATGTAATTTGGTATAGATCGATTTGGAATTACATAAATAGCTTATTATCTATGTACGACGCGGTCAAAGCCGCGGGCAGGAGCTAATGCCTTACCTTATCATCATAAATATTATAAAATACAACAGACGTTTATTTAATTTATCTAAGACGCGCGTTATTAATGCTCTCAATTGTCAGGTCATTGTGATTAGCGAGCTGTTTACAAACATTGTCTCTGTTAATAGGCACATAATAATAAACAATGAAAATTAGGTGAAATATATTATCATTTCCCTGCTCTTCTGGATGTTTGCATGTTTATAGTAGATATTGTTACGTTGGGTATAGATAAAACTATACCTATAAAAGTCCTTAACCTGACTGACTGACTGACTGACTCGTGATCGCCGAG
Source organism: Lampropteryx suffumata (assembly GCA_948098915.1). Taxonomy (NCBI): domain Eukaryota; kingdom Metazoa; phylum Arthropoda; class Insecta; order Lepidoptera; family Geometridae; genus Lampropteryx; species Lampropteryx suffumata. The sequence continues at coordinate 11,377,549 of OX402557.1, read as the reverse complement.
CCGAATTCGCTGAAGCTAGAAAGCTGAAATTTGAAAGGTATTCCTTTTATAGCAAAACCTCCCACTAATGCGGGATTTTTTGAAATTAAACCCCTATGAGAGTGAAAAGGGGTAAAAACTAATGTATGAAACTTTTTAACGCGTGGTGCGATTTGCTTGAAACTTTATTTTAATAATTAAAATAAAAAAATAAACGGACATGTGTTTCAGGATTTTTCAAAATAACCTTTAAAAAGGGGTAAAATGTAATGTCAAAGTTTGTATGGGAACATTTTAACGGGTGGAGTGATTTCTTGGAAACTTGGTTTGGAAACTTAAAATGCAAAATAAATAGACACGTGTTTCAGGATTTTTCTAAATAACCCTCATAAATAGGTTGAAAAGGGGTGAAAACGGATGTATGAAACTTTTTAACGCGTGGTGCGATTTGCTTGAAACTTGATATGAATAATACTATAATATAAACTCAATGGTTTCTCGAACAAACGCGTGGGTGAAGTCGCGGGAGTTATATATATAATTACACAAAGGTTTTCTCAAGAGATAAATTATTCTAACTACATAGTTTATCGTACCGATGTTGTTAAAGACATTCTATGTTCAAACAGGTTGATCAAAATATTATATTCTTTTTATATGAGACTAGATTACCCGGTGAAGTTCGTATCACATACAATTTATTGGATAGTAAACCAGTCTAGAATTGACGAACAAAACAAAAAAAAAAACCATCGGTACCTAGTTTTGGTAAATCAAGTTTTTGAGAGACTATATATAGATAAGATATTATAGATTCATAGATTAGTTAAGATAGATCATTTTTTCAGAACATTTTAGGCTCATGATCATAATTTTATTTTGCAGAACTGCGATATATCTAATAGAAGGCTCCAATAAAATTTCAAGTAGAAATGATAGAACACAATAATATAAAACGCTGACAGACTTGCTCGTGCTACACATACAAATCCAACGAAAACCGATTTCGCACACGCGATAATTCTACTATTATTTTAAAATAATATACTTTTAAATGTTGCATCAATCTTCTTTCGCAAGAGCAACAACCGTTCACCATTAGCCAAACGGATGGAGAAGCCACCTGCAATTTGACTGAGTACCTACCTACCATCGTCCTTCAGTAACTAACTAGTTGCAGCAAATAATACCATTGTAAATAACCACTTCTAAACATTTTCGTTATCTTGCATGTATGTAGATAGGTAAACTTATAACAAAATTGCACTTTGTTCGTAGGTACTTATACTTCACATGAAACAGGAAAAACTGAAGTTTTCGTGATAAGAATTCCTGAGATGCTAGATTTTATACTGAAAATTAGAGGCAAATAAGATATCTTTTATTGCTTATATTATAGGATTTAAGTGGTTTTAGGGCTTAAGACTTTTATAATACCGAATTCGCGATATGGTGACAGTAACAATAGAGAAACTATTATGTTTAAAAAGTAGTTTTCTACAAATTAATCAAAACGCTAAGGGATTCTATTAACCTTCCTTATATTCCGGTGATAGGATGTTACGGGCTACGGGGTGCCGAAGTTTGACCATAATAATGATTCCAGGTCAACAGTAACACTTAAAAAGTGTTAAGTAGGTACAAACCATCATATAACTGATACTAGGCATTATTATAAAGATAAGCAGGCAACTGTTGATACCTTGTATCCATTACAGTCCTAACAAATAGTCGCGTTAAAAAACTAACAATCAGAAATAAATCATTGATTAACTTTCTGTCGCAATGTGGAAGGATACTGATTAGGAATTCAATTGGAGCAATAATAAGAGTACATTATATTTAATTAACTGTTTGTACGACTCTTGACAAAGCCTAGATCAAACTGCACTGGTCTTCGAGAAGATACTCGAGAGATACTAAAGTTCTTTAGGCACATAGCCCGAAATGAAGACTCAATGGAGCGTCTTGTTGTCCAAGGCAGAATGGAGATGGGGAGATCTGATAAAACCTCTCACCAAATCCACGATGACCGACAATGCTTCTAATAGAGCCGAATGGAGACCCATAGCAAGAGCCGCCATTCATTAAGACCCACTCATAACCACGACCACTCTGCCAAGAGAGGCCGACTGAGAAGAGAAGAGAGGTCTTCGAGATCGCTATTAGCTGGTTAAATTAACGGAACTTAGTAGAAACCTTCAATATCATAATTATTCGAAGCTGTTTTAATGATGTGACTGGTAATATGGTATTGCTGCGTCAACCACGTGCTTTTTTTTAAACAATCTCCGTTCCGCTCAGATTCGACGGATAATGGCCTGAACGAGACAAATACCTGTTGCTCGCGACTTTGTCCGTATTTTTTTTTAAAGGGATTGTAGCTTAAATCCTTCCCCAGGATGCAATTTATCCCTTGCCAAATTTTATTGATAAGTTTCAAACCAATCACACCCACCACCCATTAAAAAGTTTACATACAAACATTCACACCCCACTTTACTCCATTATGAGTTTTTTTGTGTCACGTGTCCATTTATTTTGCATTTTATGTATGCAAACCAAGTTTTTTTAAGAAATCACATCGCCCGTTAAAAAGTTCCCATACAAACTTTGACACCCGATTTGTTAGGGTTATAGAAAAAAATCCTGAAACACGTGTCCATTTATTTTGCATTTTATTTATTCAAATCCCGCCTTAGTAAGAGGTTTTGCTATAAAAGGAAGCTACCTTCCAAATTTCAGCTTTTTAGCTTCTTATTAATCAGTCAGCCAGACAGTCAGGTTAAACTCTTTTATAGGTATAGATTATGATAAGGAGAAATATGACAATAACTTGTTATACTTATTAGGCTATAATACTATAAACCACAACCTCGACTGATTATCTTCGGAAGTAAGGCACGGAAGTAAAATAAACAGGTCCCTTGTATCATTGGCCGCTTGCAGCTATTTTGCCCCAGTGTTGGACCGGTTTATACCTAGTAACTGTCATTGACGTGTCTTGTTTTCTAGATGTATGACCTACGTGCTCTGAACTACAATGTTTGCGGAAGTCAATTTTTGTTAGTCAACAAATTTTATAGTATTGGCAAATTAATGCCCAATTTACCCTTTATTTTTAACTAATAAATAAATATCTAGTTCGAGTGTAGAAAAACATGTTACAAGTATATTCCAGATAAGTTGAAATAGCTTTCAGTATAGGTACCTATATATACTTACTATGGGACATTTTAGATTATAAACACGGCTTTGATTTTGTTGCTACAACATCTTTATCACTCGAGTTTTGTATTAAGAATATATTATATTATTAATTAATTACATTGTTTGCAGTATGGACATGAATAATGGGTAAGAATATGAGATACCTAGGTTACTTGCTAATCCACCTCGACAGCCTCGAGACAGTATAGATAATGAACGTCATTCGAAGGTCAATAGGTATGTACGTTTCACTAAGCGAATGCATTCATAAATTATATTGTTTTAAACTTAATAGCCTTTATGCCCCTGGTAAATAGTGCTTGCTATTATATAAATTTTGCAATTTTCTCGAAGTTTGAGCCTAAGAATGCAATTGCGAAATTCTGTGAGACCGCAGAGATTATCGTACTTAACATTTACAGAGATGATTATCTCTTGGAATAATCTCAAGCAAATAGGCTTATCAGTGAAATTGAAAAATATCTGAATACTCATGATATCTTGTGAAAAATTTTATATTAATTAGAACATTGATCAATAAAGATATACACACGGCTATATATACACTAACTAATAAGAATAGCTCCTAAAAATATGAAAAATAAATTAAAATGAAAAATGTATTTATTACAGCAAAGACCGTCTACGGAAAATTACGAATGTGTTATAGGTACCTGCGTGCTTTGTGGGGTGGGAGTAAATGCATGTGTTGATGCATGCGTGCGATCCATTATATTTTACTAGGCTTACAAGGACTTACTAGGTACTAACTAAATCTACAGTACCTATATCAGCAAACCCTGATTAGGGTCTCTAGGGTCCCAATCTGTATTGACTCTGACTTGGAAGTTGAAAGCAAAATTGACAGTACTACTCATGTTTGTACTTTATGCGGTGCTTAAAATAATACTTAGTGAAGAAAGAACATACTATAATAGTACATACTATAATACGTAATTAATTCCTTTTGCTTACGGTCTATGACCATTAGTAGGTAAAAAAATCTCAATTAGGTATACTAAAACTTAAATCATCATTTTTGCGAATTCAAGCAATTAGCTCCGAGCTGAAAAAAAAAAGATTTATGTTCTACGGGTATGTACCTTACCTACCTACGTCTATTATCTGAATTTTGTTTTGTAGATGAAACTCGATTATATAATAATTATTATCTTACACGTGTAAGTTTCAAAACGATATATTTGGCAAAACGTAATTTTATGATTTTATAATTAAAATAGAGTAGCACTATTTTATTACTTAGGTACTTATTATTTTAATAGTAACTAAATGTTAACGTATTTATTTATAGATAAGAAGGTATCGTTAATGTTTAGTGTTTTATAAATTGTGCGTACACATCAAAAGTAAAAGTTATTTACCTGTAATTTTATGTTTATTAATATTTTATTTCATTATTATTTTTATTAACCCAAGTAAAAAAAGTTAAAAAAAAAAAAAAAAATTCTTTAATTTTTTTTTTTTATGTATTTTAACCGATTACTCAAAGACGCCTGAGCCGATTTGGAAAATTCTTTTTTTGTTTCAAAGAACAAAAAAAGACTAACCTTCCCAGGTGGTTCCATTTAAATTGTATCGAAATCGGTCGAGCAGTTTTTAAAAAATCAACAAAAATCTATAAATTGCATACATCGATGATATTTTCGAAAACTCCGAAACCTTTTCCACTAAAAAAAAGTTTTATTAAATGAAATCGGTTTTCTTTTTAGTTTTTTAAGCGTAATTATTATTGTGAACCATTATGTCCCACTGCAGAACAAAAGCCTCCCTCCCCTTTTTCTACTGCCCTCTATCCCGCGATCTGAATCTCGTCTTTCCACCGTCGCCGCGATCTGCCGCGTACTCGTTTCCTATCCCGTGGGTATCCTATCACTCTGTGGTGGTTATCCACAACTCATCCGACATGCGACAGACGTGGCCTGCCCAATCCCACCATCAGTTTTCCCATTAGATGCCCTAAATCTGCAATTTGTGTTCTGGAGCACAGTTCACAATTTATTATGCGGTTCGTAATTTTAATTTAAGACCCGCGATTGGAGGTATAGGTAAGTAATTATTATTGCGGCGATGTGCTTGCAACCTGTCACGAACGGAATACTAACTGTGCAAAGCGTGGGCATGTTCCAAATGTAATGTTTGGTTGTGCTTCTGACTACTCTCTTTAGGCATTCTCAAAAGTCTAAGTAACAAAATATGTTTTCAGTATGTTTTTGTAGGTAAAATATTTAGGTAGGTATTTTATTGAAATTTTTCAGCTATTTCGACAGATAAACAAGTCCATCTAGGCAAATTAGAGGATAAGTAAATTATGGTTCGTGCTAATGAGACTATTTACCTACATTCAAACTCGTTATAATAAATTAACCTAAATTTATATGGACAAAGTACTCAATTTGCGTGTCTATAATAAGCCATATTTTTTTTGTTGGTAGTGTCTGGTAGTTAGAATATAACATACTTCATTGCACACAACACTGGACTGACATTTGAAAAAAAAATTAAACGTAGTACAAGGGGCGGTCTTATCGTTAGATAGCGATCTCTGTCAGACAACCTTGGGATGAACAAGGTAGAACTGAATGTAGAGTGAAGATAACAATATGAGTAATGTATGCTGATGAAAGGTTTTTTTATATATCCAGTAAGTATGTATGATCTATCGAAGTGCTCGCTGAAAATCTCCTGATCTTTAGCGAGCATCTAGAGTTTACTCGACAAATCGCTAGGGGCGCTTATCGATACGGGTATGAATAACAGGATAAGCGCCCTTAATAATTCATCTTAAATTTCATGTTGTTGATCAAGCGAGCATCTCAATCCGAAGCGTTCGTCCGTCGCCTCGTCCGAGAAACAGTAAAAAAACTCTTAATACTTACTGGCGTAAGAATCTAATCCTTAAGTACTGATATAAATTAATTGTTACTATGCATATGCTCTTCTATCACGTAAGTTTATATATAAGAAAAATATGTTGAGCAATTCCTATAAGGACGTCAAAACCCTAGCAATCATTGTTACTTTGCGCGCATTGTGGATTTGCGGTGATGCATACCAGCCGTTGATTACAATGCTGTGTTAGATCAACGCGACCACTCGCCCGAAAAAATGTAGCCAAGGTATTTCCTAGGTCTACTATAAATTATGTGTATACATGAAAGTATCTTAGATTTTTGTAAGCATTTATTTTAACTGTAATGTTAAATGTAGGCGTTTTTAGTCTTGCCCTATTATTTTTTTTATATCATCATCTCTTTTTGTGACCACCTCTGTACCGCAGTGAGCCAAGGGCCGGTTGAGACGCAGAAGGTTGGGGGTTCGATTACCGCTTCGGGACAAATGTAAGATCTGCAAGTATTTGTTTCGGGTCTGGGTGTTTCTATGTATAATATGTATGTATTTACAAATAAAAAAAAAAAATAGTATATCAGTCATTTGGTACCTATAACACAAGCTCTGCTTACTTTGGGGCCAGATGTAGCTGTGTGAAATGTCCGGAATTATTTATTTATTTTTGTGTTCGTGAAATGAAAATTTATTCCTTTCTTTCTTTAACTACATTTAGAGTACGTCTTATATTAACACTCTAGGTAATGTGTTGTTTAAATCTGTTGCCATCTCTATTCATTGAAATTGAATGACAAGGACAAACAATACTTTAACACCACACTAGCTAATTATGTTATTATAGAATAGATGGTTAGTAAATTAGTTTGCAGTTTGTTCTTTCATAATACTAAGGAGTTTTTATTATGGATGAATAATACAAATTATTTAAAAATATATGCTACTTCAAATACAATAAAAAATGTTTTGGTGAAAAGTAGAGTATGGGTAGGCCAACTAACCGCTCTGCTCCAATGAGACAGCGAGGTTTCGGAAAAACCAGTTATACAAGTTTTAGATTTTTGTTGATTTTTAAAAACCGATCAACCGATTTTGGTGAAATTTAAATGGGACCACCTAGAAAGTATACCCTTTGAAACAACAAATAATTTTCCAAATCGGTTCAGACGTCTTTGAGTAATCGGTGAATATATATAAAAAAAACCCGACGAATTGAGAGCCTCCGCCTTTTTTGAAGTCGGTTAAAAAGGTGTTAGATACGAGTAGATTAGATTGAGAGTGTGGATCTCAAAAACAAATCAAAACATGAAGATAAAAGAGTAAATCTATATAAGTAAAAACACTCCAGATTACTTGAAGTGAAGATAGAGTTCTGAATAGAGAGATACTAGTAATAGATACGAGCATTGAGAAAAATACAGCAGCTTAGTTTCTTTTTGAACCCTGGAATACTAAAAATTTTACTTTACTAGGTGGCTTATTTTCTTTTCCTTTCTGAACATGACCTGAAAGCATTTTATTACTTGAGTATACTCACGTTTTGCACATCTTTAGTTACATACTTACTTTTGAAAAGACCCATCTTGAAGCACTTTCGCATAATGTCGGCAAAGGATAACTTGTTTATTTCTCCCATTAATATATTAAACGATACACTAGATATTTATTAATGTTATTTTTATCTAAATGCAATATAAATCACTTCAAGTAAAGAAGAGTTCTAGTTATGATACGATGTAAATTGTTTTTTGATTATTTTTATTTACGTTTCGCGGTGTGAAGAATATATTTTCGTAGAGGCGTAGCCGGCTCGCTACGCGCTGTCTCATTATCAGACTGAAAGCAACGCCGGGTGCGCGGGCGCACCATAACAGCTATCATTGCCACTCGTATGTAAATTACTGCAAGTAGGTATGAATACAACTGTGCGAGGTGTTTTCAGTTGCTATTAATATATAAGTAAATATTTGTGGACAATTCGGCAGAACACCATCGAGCCCCAAACTAAGCATAGTTTTTTATGATGGTGAACAAATGACTGATATTATCTATACTAATATTTATAAATATGAAAGTAATTCTGTTTGTTTGTTACGTTCTGTTCTGTTCTGTTTGTCACGCCTAAACCGCTAAACCGATTTCGATGATTTTTTGTATGGGATCTTGGAGAAGGACATAGGCTACTTTTTATGTAGGTACTAAGCCGCGGGCAGCAGCTACTTTATAACACCCAGATATAGAAGAAACATTTGTGTTCATCAGACAATTCCTTGTCCTGGGAGGGCATCAAACCCGCTTTAATGTTTGTTTAGAAACATTCCCTCTAACTTATAATCACATCTGCCAGCGTTATGTTAAAGAATGGATTGTCCTTGTTCTATTGATTCGTTCTATTGACAATGAATATAAATGGCAACAGATTTAGACAAAACATTAGCTAATGTGTGGATATGTGGATAATCAGGTCATCATCATTATATCAGCCCTTAGAAGTCCACTGCTGAACATAGGCCTCCCCAATTGATTTACCAGGAAGAACGATTTTGAGCCTCCTCCATCCACCGACTTCCTGCGATCTTTACAAAATCATCAGTCTATGGGGTAGGGTTATAAGTCCTGCGAGCTATTTGGCCTGCCCATTGCCACTTCAACTTCCAAATGTTAAGTCGGTATGTCGGTATGGATAACTGTTGTGAATGTTGTTTACCACAGTTGCTGCCGTCACACACTCAGGAGTCACGGAAGATCCTTTTTTGTCCTTTTTTGCTGTCATTTAATATTTATTGTTTAGTAATGTAAGTTTAACTTTTAGTGCAAGATAATTACGTTTTGAAAACTAAAAAGAAAACCGACTGCATTGGATACAATATGAGACAATAAAATTTAATTATTTTATTTTGTAATTTTTAGTGGAAAATACATGTATTTAGTTTATGTATAATATGGGTGAACATACATAAAAAGAAAGATTCTGACGAATAGAGAGCCTCCTCCTTTTTGATGAAGTCGGTTAAAAATAAACGCTTTATTATTATTATTATTATTATCTTGGATTTAAAATCGAGCTTTTACAAGTTTGCTCAGTGTCAATTATTTCTTATCAAAGCCATCGTAAAGCCAGACAAAACATTTGCATGTCCTAATTAGTTTAGCAAAATCTCATTTACCCTTATCTCTGAGACGCGTCGAGTGGATTTGGTTATTTTCATAGCAACGATAAGAAATACAAAATCCTACAGGAAAAACTATGTAAGTTCTAAGAGCGAGTGAGTGACCGTGTGGTGAAGGTAAGCAGATTATTCAAATATCAAGGTCTTTGATGAACCAGTATATTATACTATTTATTTCAGAAATGTGATGAATAATATACAATAATATAAAATACATGTCAAACAGTTAAGCTATCTGAGGACCGTTTAAAACGATATATAGATAGCTTAACTGATCCAGATGAATGCCAAAGGGCAGTGCCCCCTGGCACTGCTGCATTGCACTGCTGCACTGGCGGCATTGCCACATTAACTGGCAATGCTAATACGCTGGGCCAGATATGAGCCAGCCTTGGGTCAAGCGGTGTTTCTACCAGACGCACTGAAATAATTTTGAAAACGTGATTGGTACTTGTATATTCTAGACGTATTACGTTTTTTAGTTGAAGGTATAAACGCTCTAGGATAGATATTGTTATTTTAAATAAAGCCTTACTTTTCGTAAAGATTGATGTATTGAGTTAGTTTAATTCATGAAGATTATAGCAGATGTTTTACCCATTCGGAGATTCTTCTTTATCAAATTTAATACAAATACAAATACAATCATAAGCATCACCTTGAATTATGTTACTTTTACTTGAATTTAAATTATATGCCAATTCCTCCTATCCTAAATACATGTAATAATATGTAACCTAATATTATTTTTCAAACGAGAACCTAGTGCTTAGTCAAACCTAACCATAGGCTTAGAAACACTATAAACCAATGTTTGTTAGAATTTTTAAGAAAATAAATATACTTATCTATCTAACTATCTATCAAGCCCAATAATCAGAAGAGAATAGTCTGTTTAGTTTGATATTACTTATCAAAACTATATAGATACATACTATTTTTAAAGCTATGGTCAAGAAACACTATTTGTCCTGTTGTTAACGATTGCTTGTTTCTTTAAGTTATTTAGGTATTTAGGTATGTATTCGTTTATTTAGTTTATCATATTGTAGTTATTTTTTATTTATTATTTGTAATTGATAGCGTGTGGACCACGCTATCCCAATATATCTGGTATAGTCTGGTATCTGGTATAGAACAGAACCATTAGATTGGCCTCACAGTTCAGTTGGTAGTAACTCTGCCTTCTGAGCTGTAGGTTGTGGGTTCAATTCCCCTCAGGACAAACATTTGTGTGATGAACATAGATGTTTAATCTGTGTCTGCGTTCTATAAAGTGGCATAAGTACGTATTTACAGTTATATTCGAGTAATTATCATATCAATCATCTTGTCGTATAGTTTTGCTTAGTTTCGGGTTATGATGATGCTGTGAAAAGTCCATGGATATTTATTTATTTATAACATTTGCTCAGTGACTTAAATAGATTGTCTTCTTCTTCTTATCGTGTCACTAGTTATTTCGAATCAGTGTGGTGAAAGTGCGTCTCAAAGGCGCAAAATAGTTAGTGAAATAATAGATTGCAACTCCTGACTATAAATATATAGCAATTGCCCTTGTGTATGCTACGAGATATTTCGTAGCAATTTCCGTAGAGGCAAGTTGAATAACTGCAATTTGTTACTTGCTGCTGTGCTTGTGCTATTGTAATTCAGTAGGCTCTGCTCATTATTTTCGTTTAGCATTATAGTTATTCTGAACGCATGGAAAATTAAGTCCGTTAACTCGTTCAGCTATTTTAAATATACCTTACTTTTTTTATGTTCAATATAAAATCGCGATTGAATCGCGATTTGAGCGACTCCAAATCGCTTCAAGGACATTTGCTGAGGTACTGCCTTAATAAAAGTATTTTCAAGAATTAACTAGCTGAATGCAAAAGCTTCTTTTTCCAAGCCTTATTCCGCAAGTAAGTAATTTCACAAGCACGTAGGTACTCGTAGGAAGGTTTTAACAGAATGAGGATTGTATGTTTTAGTGAGCAAGATTTTTCTCGTTTAAAAATTAAATTTTTCCAGGCGCTAAACCGCCTGTGGAACACGCATTACAAGCATTTAATGATATACCTAAAATGCACTGTGGCTTTAGTGGCAAAGGTTGTGGTTCTGTTGTTTCGCCGATCTTATTTCGCTTAAATCCAAATTGTAGTAACATTTTTTTAATTTTAACAATTTAAACAAATTACAGTTTATAAATAAGTTAATAAACTGTAGAATAATTGATATTACTCTTTTATTGATTCTCCTAGGATTTTCCGCGGTTTCATAGAGTTGACTCCTAATTACATAAAATGATCTAAACACGTCAATCACGCGTTAATTTAATGTCATCTTAAAATGCTACTCTACTCGTCTTTCAGACATTAGTCCAAACAAAATAAGATGGTTTGTATTTTACAAATATTTAGTTACTCCAATTAAATAAAAGTATAAAAGGCCAATATAATATTATACAAGATTCGTTTTCTTGTATCGTTCGTTCGTTTGCATATTATAGCAACCTGTATTAAACGAAAACAGAAAATAGTTTGTTCACAATCAGAACACTTTTGAATGCGACTTTGTTCTTTTACCATGAGAACAAAATGATCTAATTAACTTAAAGCAATCAGAGGTAGCCGACCATGGATGTTTGAAACAAAAGTTTTTGTAGTGATAACTTCTTATGGGAGGGTAAACCGCTTCGTTACGTAACGCGTTACGACGCCAGTCTGTCTGGCTTCCTTTTCTCTCACGCATACGGCAGCGGTAGGCAGACTCCTCCTCTCTCACTCTAACCCACAGCGCTAGTTAGATCAGTTAAAGTTATCACTTCTGTTGGGCGTCCCGAGACGCACACGTTTTTTTACTTAAAGTAGTACATCAGGAATGTAAATGCTTTCAACAGCAATAAATTGATCGCTGTTAATATTCAACTCACGCACGCTACTCTCAGTTTGCCAAGGTGTTGCGATTAGTATTTTAGAGCTTATTAGATATAATATAATATAGAATTTTATTTTATATATTATATATTGTATAGAAATAACATTACGCAAGTGATGTCGATAAGCTTTCCGCTTAGTTTTTGAACTACTACCTAAGTAGCTAGTGTAGCTACTTAGGTAGTAAGCATCTGTACTCTATCGTTATTATTTTTTATTATACGTTTATTTGGAGACTTTTAACTATCCATATTTTTTTCAAATTCTTCTAATAATTTTGATTAGTTATGTTCTCAGGGGCTTGGATGTTTAGCCGTATATAAAATAATGCCGGACATTTCACAAAGCATCATCTGGCCCCAAAGTATACAGACCTTGTGTTATGGGTCCCATATGACTAATATACTTTTTGTTTGTAAATAAATACATACAGATTATGACGACCTCTGTGATGCAGTGGGCTAAGTCCACCTAAGACGCAGAAGGTTGCGGGTTCGATTCCCGCCGCGGGACAAATGTTTGTATGATCCGAAAGTATTTGTCTCGGGTCTGGGAGTTTCTATGTATAATATGTATGTATTTACAAAAAAAAAGTAGGTATATACATAAGTAGTTTTTTTTAATATTTTTTTATTATTTTAATGTAAATACATATTTTTAATTGTAACCATCTTAAAAACCTTGTTAGGTTTGACAAAGATGCAAAAACATTCCACAATAAAATTAAGGTTAATATAAAGATGCAAGGGTACGATTAGGTTTAACAAACTTAACTTTAATAATAATCCTAATAATAAAGATAAGTAAAATTAATAATGGTAAAGTGGTACACAAAAAGAAGTCAGCCATAACACTGGGCTGCCTTTACATTTAGTAAGTTTATCAGTCATGTGGTGCCCATAATACAAGCTCTGCTTACTTTGGGGCCAGATGATGCTGTGTGAAATGCCAGGCATTATTTATTATACATAGAAACACCCAGACTAATGTTTCTACTAATCTTTGTAGTAAACTTACAAGATTACAAGGCACACGTTAAGGTACCATTAACAAGGTTATAGGGTATGTTTAGAGAGGGTCAGAAATAGTCAGAATAGAGGGGACTCTTCTAAAACAGGTGTAAACTTAAAAGAAGAGATCCGAACCCTACCATTTATGTATATATGTAACTAAAATAAAAATATTTTTGATTTGATTTTGATTTTTGATGTTTACTGGCGGTTTGTTTTTGAGTTAGTCGAGCTTATGATCTAGATGGAAACGACCTTTTCAGGAGAAAATGTCGTCTCCACTCCACTCACTTCACCTGTTTAGCTTGGGACTCCCAACAAGATGGATCGATGAGGCAACTTTAGAAGCGATATACATTGGAATCCTCAAGTTTGTAGCCCTGCTCTATTTATACGTATAAAGTAGTTTTGAAGATGTAATAGCTTATCATCCAAACAAAAAATAATTCAAAATCTGTTCAACCGTTTGGGAACTACGATGCCACTGACAGACACACACAATGGACATTTCTGGAATAGAGATAAAGGCTAGAGATAGATCATAAATTGGGTTAAGGTTATCGATAATTGCAATGGCGTGGCTGTACCTGAGTGTACTCACGAAAGCGTTCTCACGCGTACACGAAAGTACAGTCAGTTACATCAATGAAGATACGCGCAGAAGGTCCAACATTCAATCTGCGTAAATTCAATGCCAAACGCGTGCTAGCAATTCTAAGACGCAGATTGCGCAATGCTAGTACAGCGTATAACTTCTACAAGATGATTGTACGTTATGTTATAAGATAAGATTAATAGAGCGGTTATGTATGACGAGGTATGTCACGCACGTTAACAACAAACAGTCAAACCAGTTTCGTGTTTACACAGATTGTTCTATCGACTAGCATTATTAATTCACAAATCTGTAGGTTCTTACTGAAAAGCTCACCCTGCTTATGACTTAAAAAGATTTAGAAGTATTTCTTAGGCGACTAAAAGTTCTTCTTATCGTGTCATTAGTTATTTCGAACCAGTGTGGTCCTCCTATCCTATCGGATTAAAGTGCGCCTCGTTAAGCCAAAAGATATGTCCAATGGACATGTTTTCAAGAACCGAGTAAAACGAGTGACGACATCTTTTCTTTCTAGTGTTTTGGTACAACATAAACAAATTAATTCATGTATATTATCTCGTTTCGCGAATGCGAATGTTATGTGTGATAGATAGGTACATTATTGATTTAAAAATTCATACTTATTTGTATATTAAGAGTCTCAATCTGTCTGTCACTTAGTCTGTTACGTTCTCACGACTGAACATACCTATCTCCATGAAATTTGGTAAGGAGATAGATAGTGGAAAGGAGTACATTAGGGAAAGATATAGGCTTTATATGTAGCCTACACGTGCGAAACCGAAGGAGCCAGTAACGTTATATTTCTGTCCACTACAAAATAAAAGAAGTACTTAATGGTTTCAATTCGCAAGTTTTGGCTTTCTGATAATCTTTTGACCATGAGCGGTTACTCCAAGTCCAAGTAACTAAAACAAAATCTAACAAGTAAGTAGGCAATACATTTGTTTATTATAAAGTTATTCAAGGAACATGACATCGCGTCATGGTCTATGCGTTTGATCAACATAATTAAATACAAATCGATACCAATAAATGACAACCTACCTACAAACATGATTCCTGAGTGCAATGTGTCATAAAATCTAATAATATCAATTAGGAAGTAAACTGAACTGGAATAAAAATCAATTACAAGTTGCCGACAAGACAATGATATACCTATAGTTTTTTTTTTGCTTTCTAAGACCATACCAATCTTTTAATTCTATGTAATCTTGTAGGTCCATATACCATGGACATTAGATAGACCACACCAAACTAATTTAAAATGTTTGCCTCAATTTCGAGCCGTTTTCATTACCTCATCTCTTTGAGAATGCAGACCAGGTTTTACACATATCTTAAGGCTACACACAATATGGTACCCCGAAGAATAATACTAACTATTACTCGATTTCATTTGCAGATTATCTGAACAGGAATAGGAATTTGCTTCCGAGGTAATCTAGTGACCGGTTGGTAATTGCGAAATATCCTGAGTTATGTTGACTAATCAAATCAAATAAGTGTTTATTGAGAAGCAGACTTTACATTTTACGCAGAAAGACGGCAAAAATAACCGCGACGTCTAAACAGCCTTCTTCTTTTCTTCCTATAATAGATAAATCCACAATGTTGCCAGTGTCAAGTGTTTTTTTTTTGATAATATATCTTAGTTATATCATTTGTCAATTCTAAACGTCATCGCGGACTGGCCGTCTAAAACTTTCTCGGGATTCCTCGTCGTTCAAATCACATTGCACCATAATTCAATTGTCTATACTTGTCCTATGTTGTCAGAATTTATTCATTAAAATTCCGCTAAGATAACTGAATAAAACATGGAATACAACGAGAAAAAAATATTAATTTAGAAGTGCTATGTTACTTCATGAAATGACAAAAGACGAATCCTAAACAACCTTATCTGGTTAATTCATTTAATCTATGAAAATGTCACTGTCTATCTACCTATATCTTTGTTATGTTTTCACGGCTAATAGGCTGAAATCTTGAAACAAATTGGTATGGAGATAGACGGTATCCTGACAAATACGACTTTTTATGTAGGTCTCATGCGTGCGAAACAGCGAGCAGCAGTATGGAATAAATAACTTTAAATAAAGGTTTTTATATCAATCATGCTTCTACCAAATTTCATCATGATCCGTTCAGTACGTTTAGGGTGAAGAGGTAACTACAAATAAACAGACAGACATCTCTGCTCTGCTTGCTTTGGAGACGGATGATGCTGTGTGAAATGTCCGGTATTATTTATTTATTTATTAGACATACAGACAGAGACACATTCGAATTAAAAAATTAGTATGAATGATAATAATTCTCTGGTAAGGGTTCGGCAGCCTACATGACGATTATGGTTATCTTAATATGTCGAGCGAGCGCAGCGAGCGTGCCGCGGCAGCGGCCGCCGAAGCGCCAGAAGCGACCTCTCCCTCCCTTGGTAATTTAAACTAGATTTGTATCAAGATTTTTTTTTGGGGTTAGGTTACATTTATTCAAATATCTCGAGAACCTCAAATTGGGAGTGGTACCAGGGGGGTGGGGGGGTCCCCCCACCCTGTTTCCTCCCCTACCCCCCTTTTTTTTGAGGTTAGGTTTCATTTATTCAAATATCTCGAAAACGGGGTATTTGCCCAAATTGGGAGTGGTACCAGGGGGGTGGGGGGGTCCCCCCCTCCCCCCCTTTTCCTGTATCCAGATACTAAAGTTTAAACCGTAAGATTTACCTACTTTTACTTTTCTCTGTACTTATTTTATTATCTCTTATATTTGTTCTCCTGCTGTTCTGTGTTCCTATTTTGACGCATTAGTTAGTAAGTATTTGTAATGTTACAATAAGGTGTAAATAAATTGAATTGAATAGTAACTGAGAGCTGTAAGTATCAGAATTCCATAATCGCTTGAGTGAGCTCGGTCTGGCGACGGTTTTCCCCCGAATTTTCTATTGCTAGTAGACCTGTAGCCACGCTGCATTACATATCAGGTAAAACTACTTTGCATAGAAACTTATGTAATTGTGTAGATATCCTGATATTCTGAGCTTTCACAAAATCAAGGTGTGGCTTGTCCCACGCACTCATCTACAATTCTAAATTATGTAGTAGTACAGTAACTACATTATTTAACATAACTAGGTACAATTATTATATTTTACAAAGTATCCACGCATGCATAACATATAAATTAATATTAGTAGACATGCCACACAACATCTGAATGAATGCGCAAAGGCTACATTTTATGTGTTATGTTATTTTGTTAAATTGTAATATTACATATAAATGATAATTAATGATAATTTGTAATAATTTTTAAAATGACTACACTATTGTATTGGGTGAATCCTATAAAAATAGAAGACATAAATAAATAAATAAACACCATCTAGCCCCAAACTAAACATAGTACTATGAAACTAAATGAATGATTAGCATTCATTTAGTTTCATAGTAAATATACATGTACATACAACGTGTCCCAAAATTCTACGATAAGCGGGCACCAGCGGGTGGACCTACTCATGCATGTCTAGGTTCTCGAGAAAAAAAAGAAAAAAAACATCTCAATTTATTTTGAAATAACAAAACAAATTCTAAAATCTATCGAAGATTGACACCCCATATTTATTAATACCATGACCAAATTTTTTCAAATATTTCGTTTTTTTATTGGTAAACGAAGTGGCACAGCTATCCACCACAACCCATAAATATCCCAGAATGCCTACAGGCATACAGGCAAGTTTTTACACAAAAAATAATCAAATTATTTTTTTTCCTTCAAATTTTGAGAGATTTTTTCTGTCCACTTTAACTCATCATGGTGTGAAAAAAGTAGGGACACTACTATGGCAAGTGATTGACGCAACAATCCAAGATTCCAAAATGGTATATTTAAATACATATTTAAGATGCTTTATAAAGCACACATACCCAAAACCAACATTTATGTTCATCAGAAAAATGTTTGTCCTGGGAGGGCAACTACCAATTGAGCTGAGAGACTAGTCAATGATTTATAATATAACTAGCTGTTTCCCGCGGCTTTGCCTGCGTGGTAGATAAAAAGTAGTATGTAATAATTGAACGAATGAATGTTTCGGAAAACTTACAAAGCATAACCGCGGTTTTCGCGGTTTAACCATGATCCCGAGTGAATTTTTTTAAAACCTTTCTTAGTGAGCATCTACGGCCCTAGAGGAAGCTACATACCAAATTTAATTCCAATCCGTTTGGTGGTTTCTGAGATTTCGTGATGAATGAGTATTTGACAAAAATATAGAAGATTAATGAACGATTGGATTGAAAACGAAAACTTTGGAGCTTCACGGTAAGTATTGTTTTAGCTCATGGCCTATTTGGCAATATTATTCATAGATAAAAACCGTTAATCCTTCCTAATAATAAAAAATATTATAAATGTGCAAAATAAGTTAGAAGAACTTGAAAGTGAAAGCCAGGAACTTCGCTGTTTTTGGAGAGTCTATTACCATTTACTCAACATAAGTTTGTAATAAAGCAGGTGAAAGTAGCGACATTTTTTCTTTTCAAGTTCTCAGTGACTTTTCCAGTATATTTTTCTTTACTACTGACTAAAATCCATACTAAAACATGGAGAGGTACCCGCAATATACTGAATCATAACAAATACCTACCCAATAAACTTTGTGTTATGCAAATTACAATTTATTTAACGATCGGATCTCTGTTTATTATTGAATCATAGATTTTTACGGCTGTGAGTAATCAAGATACCTACCTTAAGCGTTTTTCCAAACGATAGGTAGGTAGTGATTGTATTAGTAATAAGTAGGTAGTTAGTTTGGCGCCGTACATGGACATGGTTTTTATAGTTTTATCCAATAAAACCACGTGGAGCATTATTTGGGGTTCCGAAATCTACAAGTAACCTTTATAATTTATATAATTTATTATAATTTTACTATGTTTTGTATGTCTGTCGGTCCGCCCCTTACTACCTTTTGCACTTCTTCTCGTGATGAAATTATATACGGTAATAATAACGTACAAGAAGCCGCTACAAAAAAATTAAACTAATTAATTAATTAAAGCCCAAGTGTAGATGTTTTTAGGTTTCGTACCTCAAAAAGAAAAAAAAACCTGAACCCTTATAGGATCACTTTGTTGTCCGTCCGTTTGTCCGTTTGTCTGTCTGTCAAGATCGTTTATCTCGGGGACGCGTAGAGGTATCGAGTTGAAATTAAAAAGATATACCTACTCAGGTCTACAGTTCCGTGAAGCTGTAAAAATATCAAACTTCTAAGTTAATGTAAAAAAAGATACGGCCGTTTAGGCTGCAAAAACGTATATTTCGATACTCTCAAGTGAATCAAAATTTATAGGGTATTTTCCGTTGACCTAGAACTTTGAAATTTGGCAAGTAATACCGTCTTATACAAGTATAGGGAACAATCTGAAAACTATTCATTTGTAATTAAATTATAAAAAAACAGGGTCTTTATGCAAGGAACGGTGGTCCACATTTTGATTTTTTAAACAGTTTTTTGAAACAGATATTCATTTGATAAATATTAAACTTATCGTCTTTATATATATATGGACTTTTTGGGGGTACCTGAAAGTTTTTAAAATATTAGCATATAATGATGAATTTATAAGGAAAATGATCATGAGTAACAGACTGATTTGAAAACCTAAAAAACATAAAAGCTCAAAACTAAATTCCTTTATTTTGCTTAATAAATGTTATTATGTATGTACATTATGTGGGTAACTTTTTCAAAGAATAAAATCAGTCGTTTGTCAACCATCAACTTACGTGTTTTATTAGAGTTATCGAGATTTTAAAAATCACCTGTAATGTAGGTTAGATTTACTAAGTATGTATTACATCATTGAAAATTGACAATTTACCGCGCGTCAATAAAAAGGCAATACAAATTCGTATTCACGTCCTCGAAACTACACGCGAACGCATTATTTAAGTTCCACTAATTGTGTCACCATTAGAAGGCCAAATACTTGGGGTTCTTAGAAAAACAATAAGAAGTCTCAAATCGTTCAATCCTACGAGTGTAAGCTCCATTAGAGCCGAAACAATATTCTATTGAGTAAGTCCTCAACTTGTTTTGTAGCTCAGTGTACTAACTGGATAAATCATCTATATAATAAAAATCAATTGCTGTTCGTTAGTCTCGCTACAAATATATTTTTAGTATTACAAATTAGCATTTAATGTGTCACAATCAGAAGTCAACTTACCTGGGGTTCTCTAAACAAAGCAATAACAAGTTTAGGAAAAAAATGCAAAAAACCTGTAGGTGTATTAGGTGTTGGGTAGGTAAACAAGCTATGTTATGGTAATTATTGTATAAGATTTATTGCTATAGTTTAATTAATTATCGATCATTGCTGAGTAAAATATCAATAAATTAATTCTAAAATTACCAATAAAACTTACATTTCCGAGCCCGTTATACTATGTGTTTAAAAGACTGACTGCGGTTTTAAGTAAATACCTTCAAGTATAATTATGCAGCCCTAAACATCAAGTAGATAAAACATGTTTAACAGTATTCTATTGTTATTATTATTTGTTTACAGCCAAAATATGAAAGATGAGTCATATACGAGCACATAACGAAAGCTCTTCTATATACCTAAACAGAAGTATAGTCGCCGAAGTCGGCCTGGACGACATTATTATGATCACCAATAATATGTTCGGAGACTATTCGGAAAATAAAGCAAGCGTGGGTAAGTTCAAGCGTCCATATTACCATGCTAAACGGGTAAATAAAAATCCCCGAATATCTTTTTTTTTTTGAAGTGACAACGTCTAATAAATTGATGAACGCTGCACGCACGAAAAAGGATGATTCATTGTTACGTTACGCTCATACGGAGCGAGAGCGCTGCACGAGCGAGCGAAAGGCATGATCGTTCGGCTTGCGCCAATTCAATAAAAATGATTCAATAAATTTTATTCATAAAAGTATGCAATCATTTCATCAATGTTTTGTTATGACGTTATCACGTTAAACTACCGTCTGTAAACCGACTTGAGAGACAACCATTTTTTTTTTATTAATATCTTTGTAGGGGCTAGGTATACGTATCTATTGCCGTGCAAAATGCAACCACCAACTGATGGGCTGCGAGCAAGCGCTCTGGTTATGGTCGGACTAACAGACAAACAGAAAGACATAGCAAAACTGTATAAGGGTTGTTGGACATCAGAACCCATAAACATTTTAAGTATGTAATGTTGAGTTGTAGGTTTTTATTAATGTGTGTAAAAATTACAACAACCTGTAGTTATTATTTACAATAACAAAAAACCTGCTTCAGTTCACTGATCTGACCGGAACAAAACGTCAGGTCAGTGCTACGAAAAAAAGTATCAATTAAAATATGCATTGCCCTCAGTTGTTAGGGTCCCGAAGTCAAACGAGAAACCCATATAATATCGCCATATCCGTTTATCCGTCCGTCTGTCCTACATACATAGTATTAGTCTACACTAGACGCTAACGCCTTTGCGGAAGAATCAAATTGTATGGAAATGACAGTAGCAATCACGCTTTGGTCACGTGACTTATTACAAGCTAGTATTTATCCTTCTTTCTCTTTTTGTATTATTTTTATTTTTTCTTTTGTTGTTTTTATGTATGTTTGTGATTGTAGCTGCAAATATATGCCTTTATTTATTTATCTATCTATCTATCCTTACAATTTTCCGCAGGTGAGAACGCTAACAGAAAGTGGATTGTCTTGTCTAAGCCCTCTGCTAAGTCACGAATGAGGATTATGAGGGTACCTTCCTATTATTCTACTGTCCGGTATTATTTATTATTTATTTACAGACTTCGGAAACCTTCATGTGCGTTTTCCGACACGCTCTTGGCCAATTATTTTTTATTATTGAACAGACAATTTAAGTGTTAAAACGCCTATTTGTACTTACAATTCATTAGTTTATTTGCCATTGATTTTGTGCCTTCACTTTTCTATTAAGTTAAGGGCGCATTTACACTGAAGTAGATCTGGGAAAAGCGTGAACAGTGCTGCTTTATCTGTTGACGATTTATAGAGAGTCAAGTTAATTTACATTTTCCGTTGGTAAGTATTTCTCAACCGCCTCTTTCACTATCGTCTAATCTCATAAAGATTTTTTAATATGTCAATTATATAATTACCACAAGTCTTTAAAATTACCTATAAGGTAACGAAGTCGCGATTTCATGACATGAACCTTAGAAAAACTATTGTGTTTGGAATATTCCAACTACAGATTAAAAAATCTTAATCAGTATTTTAAATTATATTCCTACCATAAGAGCGTGCAAATGAAATACAATAAGGATAGGCAAATGATGACCATCAAATGACTGTTTAAGAAAACGAATCACCCTTTAACAGTAAACCTTTGGTCTTCAGTACCTACTAAAACATAAAAATAATAAGTTTTCGTGAGTAATTAATACATGTGGTAAGTACATAGTAGTGAACAAGTAGGTAAGATACAAGCACAAAGAACTTTGAAGGATAAACCATGTAAAGTGCTGCTAGGTTAGGTTACCTATTGTGCACTTGTAAGTATGACAAAGCCGAGACCATGTCAACCACTTTTAACTTTAAAACGAGGTAAGTTTCTACTAGAACTAAAATAGATACTTATTGTATTGTATTAGTTATAGGTAAAGTGTTTGGTAAACACCGTTTCGACTTTCAGTAATGTTTCATCTAATTCTAACTGGATGGTGCATGATACAAAATTAATAATGCTCAGAATGCTCAGTAGAGCAAAACTTTATCAAACCCGACTGCACAGATCATACCTGCTCATAGTTTATCAACAGATCGCATATAAAAAAGTTAATAACTCTTTCGCTTCCCTATTCAATAAGATATCATACCATCCTCTCTAAAAGGCATCGAAATCATCCCTCCAACTTTTTCTTGGTCGACCGCGACGCCGGTATTCGTCAAGTGCCAGGGTGTTGGTCTATCTGTCTGAGTGGTCTCGTGGCCTGCCTGGCCTACGTGGCCTGCCTAGTCCCATTACTTAATATTTGATATTGTTCTCCGACTAACCTCTTTAGACATCTTCAAAAAAGTCTGAGGAGGTGTCTACCAAGTATCGAAATAAGTCGTGAGTTTTTTTTTTATGATATTGGATTTCTGAAGAACTGTTCAGTTATAGTGCAACCAAAAACACGAATTATAAAGTTTACCTTAGTAATAGTTATAACATTTCACACAGCATCATCTAGCCCCTTAATAGCGCTAGGACCAGGACGAGTTTCTTGCCGGTTCTTCTCGGGCTTGGGTTAGGAGGAATTGGCACTTAATGCATTTAGGTATGTATGTAAGACGTTTCAAAGAGATCCTTGTGATTGTATGGAATTAAGTATTTTTTGACTTTGACTTGACTTGACTTTGAATACTTTTTTTTGTAAATACATACATACTCGTACATAGAAAATAATTCTCTGAAACTATCGATTTAGTAAATCTTGAACTAAATTTCATGAAAAGGTGCGACTAATGTAGGTAATTAGGATCTTCTTAGACTTTCTTTCCATTAGCCGGCAAATAATACTGACTGACATGACAGCTGTTGCTGAAACTGCTGTAGGTACGTATTTCGATTAAAAAATAAAGAAACTAAGAATAAGCTCTTCTACAAAATATGTGCCCGGGGCTTTCCCCACATAGTATCTACGTAGATAAAAAGTAGCCTGTATGTATGTTAATCTCCGTGTGTCATACACCGCGATCTTGCGCCTACCTGGCTTATGCGATCTGCGACTTTACCTGATATAACCTGTCCGACGTTCTTTCTACCGTCTCTGGGTGACATATATTTAATTAATCTTAGTGCAATAAAATAGACAAACATAATTGACGACCTCTGTGGCGCAATGGGCCAAGGTCCGGCTGAGACGGAGAAGGTTGCGGGTTCGATTCCCGCCCGAAAAAATTGTATCTAAGTAGTAATACTGTGTAACACAAGCTCTGCTTACTTTGGGGCCAGATGATGCTGTGAGAAATGTTCCGCATTATTTATTTAAATAATACTCAATATTAAGCAACATTTTTGTCTTTTGCTTGACAAAGATAATTTAACTTTTCTATTCGTATTCGCTAACATTATTTCTGTTCAACATTCTTAAACTTATTTTGGGAAGGGAACATCCACGTACCTACATTGGAAATGTCGATTAGCCGGTTCTTAATATATATTAAGTTACTGATACGAATAAATTACTTTTAATGGATAATTTATCAGGTGCATAAATGTTGTGTAGGTACGAGTAATGACCAAAGTGTTATGATTTTAAGTAAGTTGTAATTAGATAAGTAAATACATTTATATTTTAATTTGCAATAGTAAAATAACGCGTGAACAGCCTCTCTTATGACCAATTTTTTTTTGTTTTTTATTCTGTCATTATAATTTTAAAAAAATCGATAAAGTGAAGATAGATAGATACCGATTACCGGACCAGTGAAAAATCTGCACTATCATTTAAAAATCTGGTTGTCTGTAAAGTCGGGTTACGGACGATAGTTTAACGTGATTATGTGCTCTCGCTCCGATCGTACCGTTACAATGAGCTTAACTGGACAATGAGCATAACGAGACAATGAGCGTAACGGGACAGTTCAAATTCAAATTTATTTATTTAGAAACAAAAACATGGGTGGTATAATAATATTAATGTTCGATAATAACTACAGTAGTCTACAAGAGTGACTGTGATGCAGCTATTAATTAGCGTAACGGAACAATGAGTCATCCTTTTTCGTGCGTGCAGCCGGCGTTCATCGATTTATTAGACGTTGTCACGTCAAAAAAATAGTATGAACCAACCTAAACCATACTAATATTATAAATTCAAAAGTGTCTTTTTGTTTGTTTGTTTCTTTTTACGGCGGCTAGCTTGATACACGAGTGTAAAAGGATGCTTGAAGTGTGGGCTAGGAAGGAGGTATAAGTGTATAACCTGGCATAGCTTGACGTTACCTTATAATTTTAAGTAGATATGTTTTCATAAAATTATAAATAATTAGATAATTAACTTTTAATTTTTTTGACTGTACTTAAATAATCTTGACTAATTTGTTTATAACGCTTTGGTTAATGTACTGTTATGATATAAATTGTATGAATAAATTAAATTGAATAAAATTGTGAACGGATCATGATGAAATTTGGAACGAAGATAGGTATATTGTATCTTGGGGACGGACATACTTGTTATCTAGGTACCACGCGTGCGAAGCCGAGGACAGCAGCTAGTATCTATTATAGCTGCTTAGACCAAAACCAGTAAGCGCACTCCCTTAATATTGTAAGAGGTACACTAGCCTAGTCAAGTATTTGGCTACCTACTCATATTAATTTTGTAGTTCATTATACTTTGGAATGGGACAAAGATTTTAAACAGCTAATAAAAAGGCGGATATCGTGTATTTTCATTGAAACTAAAACTCAATGGCATAACACTACCTGCCTCTACTTATTTATGAGTTTTTATTCCGTATTAATTTTACCGGTATTGTTATTATTTGACTTTTAGTTTTTCGCGTCCGGCTTATGACGAAGTCTGTATATCATATTGTGTCCACTATTTTACTCCTTAAGCATGTAGAATGCATGCTACTAGTAAAACTGCATTCCAAAGCTTTTGCTATTTTTAGCAAATATGTAGGTACTTCACGTAGAACTTTTGATGATTCTTGCCACAGAAAAAAAATTAAGCACAAATCCCTCAGCAAAACACTCGCTATTACAACACAACATAAACACCGGTTGAAACCTGTCAGATACGATGAAACAATGAACGACATTCAAGGCATAGTAAAATCTTGTTCACACTAATCTGCATTTCGGTTATTTTTAATATTTGTCCAATACTACCTAATTGCTATGCGCGATTAACGTCGTACGTCCATTCACCGGAACGGATGGTATTGAGACGTCATCGGAGTTCTGAAAAGATAATGACTGAAGCTTGAAAGGAAGAAAAACGTACTTAACGCGTGTTTATGTTTATCAATGAGCGAGAGGCTGGTCGGCTTCTGCAGAAGCTCCTGAAGCTCCGGCTGCGGCTCGGTCTGATTGCTTTTCGACTTCATCTGAACGTCTTTCACATTCACTCTTGTTAGATGGTCATTTCACACAAAGTATCACTAATATTTCGCGACGGGATCGGATGTTGAGGTTATAATGTCCGGCGGAGGCATCGTCCTGGACTGCCGCTGCGCGAGGTGGTGCAGGCTTTATGTTGCGACGCGAGGGAACAAGCAGAGAGTCGCGCGCGGACTGACGACGCCGGTCAAGGGTACACGCGGTCGCGGAGAGCTGGACCACGCCGCCTTCGTGATTTACCTACAAGAGCAGACAGTACAATATTCCGCAGTAGCACTGGCAGCACGCCGTACTTAATTACTGTATTGTTTAAATAATTTTAGCAATATTTATAGATAATTCATATTTCATTGTTCTGCGAAGGTTTCAGTTTATTACCTTTAGAAGCAATTACCTAAGGTGATCTAGAAATAAATGAGGTTCTAAGCGTCGAAAGTAGAAGTTAATTTGCAATGATAAACAAGCAAAAAAAGTTTTTTAACCCGACTTAAAAAAAAATATATATATTTTACGGTTATATTTTTTTATTGTTACCTCAGAACTGCGTCATTGGAAAATTTGGAAGGTTTTGAATTTTTTTTTCTTATTTGGTACTTCCCGTTTGATCCTATTTAAATTTGAAGAAAAAGTAGTAGAATGTTTTTAATGTATTTAAAAGGAAAACTTAGATATAACTAAACACAACATAAAATAAATGCATCTGTCTGTTGCATTTAAGGGTGGTATAATAGTAGATGCAATTTTTTACGTGCTTTCATGACGCCAATGAGTTTTATAAATGAAGTCGGTTTTCTTTTTAGAGTTTAAAACATAATTATTTATGTAACATGCAAGTTATGTATGGCACTGGAGCTATCTAGTTAGCTTTAGTAATATAAAGATTACTATCTAATATAAGGAGTGTAAACTAGTTAATTCTATGTTTTCCTTCTAGTTCAAAGTAGTTTTCGGAAAAGCCCCGCGTGCCAATTGACAATGTAAATTGACTTAAGCCTGTAGGGCGACTATTGCCCGACCCAACCACAAAATGTTGTTAAATAATTTACAACTAGCATCAAATCTTAATGATAATAATAATATTTTTAGAAACTGTTAATTAAAAAATACATTTTATAGCAGCATTATTTTTGTAGACCACCCTTTTCCAAATACAGTATGTTTTTTTTTTTAAGATTCAGCTATTTTTTATCATCGAACCGCTCGCCAACGGCGGGCTGTTCATCTGCACACATTGGAACCCAAATAGTCGCGCAGTGCGGTTTCAAAGGAATTTCCTCCCGCGAACTCTCCGGATGTGGAATGAGCTCCCTGCCAAGGTTTTCCCAGGGGAATACAATATCGGGTACTTCAAGAAGGGAGTAAGTAAATAGGTTTCTTAAAGCGCATGTGATGCTACTGGTGTTGCAGCGTCCATAGGCTTCGGTGACCGCTTACCATCAGGCGGGCTTGTTTGCCACCATTGTGGTATAAAAAAAAACCCAAGTGCACATTAAATTACAATTAGGCTTAATCGCCGATAAATTCATTTTTGTTTTATTAAACATGTGTACATATTTTAATATTAGTGTTAACTTTTATTATTATCATAATAAAGTTACATTTTTCGCTATTTAACCCCTTAATAGAAATCGGTGATTAGCTCAAATGTAGTTATAATAGTACAAATAGGGTTAAAAGTAGGAATACTCCAAAGTTAATTTATGTATTTTCACATTCAAAACATTCGTGGCTTTTACTATACAGTTCGAGAATCACAGGTTTTTTTTTAACATAATATTTATTTTGTCAGTTGAAAAAACCCGCGTTTTTCAAAACCTAAATCTTAAGTGAATTGATTTATCCATGATATGGGTTATGGCCTATGGGTTACTTGAAGTATCAGTGTGCGGCAGGTTTGACTTGACGACAAACGTACAATTATTTTTACTAGGGTAGATTATAGTTTTTCTTAAAATCTTTAACTCGCTTTCCTGTTAACAATTTTATATTTTACGAATTTAAAAACGGATCTCTAATTAAAGAACATAAAGAATCTGTTTTAATCCTTAAAAAAACCAGTCCTTAGTTTTATGTTTTCTTGAAGTCCTTGACTCCCGAAGCAGTTCTTTATTATCAACTTTAACATTAACGTGGAAGTACTTACGAGTACCTGCTCATAGTCTTGATGAACGAGCCAATGCTAATTTATGATTTATGAGGCTCACATGCAAAATAAAATTGATCAACATAATAAGTATGTATTGGGTGTTTTTTACTATTTTATATTCAGGTCCGAATCCCGATAGTATAGTAGATCGTAAACGATGATATATAGCGAAGGTATTTTATAGATAACTATTTTAATTAAGAAATAAAATAACAAAATACAATATGCATACTTTGTACCCCATCACATTACGAGACCTTGTTTATAACATTCCGTATGGATTTATGCATTTTGTACATTCTTTATTATAGTTGGTGTTGCACATCTATACACCTATTTATCTATATAAAGCTAAGAAACTACAAGTTGCCGTTTTATATACCTTTTTATCTCTTACCTTTTCGTTTCCGAAAGCACCAACCGCTTGTTGACCGAGCGAAAAGAGGTCTCACAGTTTACATTGGTGAATCGGCGCAGCCTGTCTTTGTTTGTCTAACGATCATATGAGAACCGTTGGTTGTTTCTGGTTTGATGAAACTTGGGCTTGACTTTAAGAAGGTAATAATCATATTTGTAAGCTAGTTTATTGAACAAAATCTACGTTTTTAAAGATTCGAGTCAAAAATGATCTTTTCCAATAATCCGCGGAAAATTTTGCGTAGGCTTAGTTATGGAGATTATGATGACCTATATTCATAAGATGCATACCGCACAACGGATCAATTAAACGCCGTAGCTAATTAATAAGAGGTTAGATTAATAGCGCTATTGTATTTGATTCTAATTAGCTCCAATATTTGCGTGGAATCTTGAACAATCTTCCGTGACGAGAGGTAAAACTTGATTTCAATGCAAATTATTGCAGAGATCAAGAGAAGGAAATACAGCTAAATATTCTATGGAGGTAAAGTTTGTAATATTAGAATTCGATGGACTAAAAATGCAAGTAGTAATGAACAGGACCTACTGGCAAAAAAAGACCAGGCCGACTAAGAAAACGATAGCCTGGTGACATCATAAAAACGATGGAAAACAGTGGATGAAAAAAGCAGAAGAAATATAGATTACGTAAACTGGAGGAGGCAAAAGCAAATATATTAGGAGTAACCTGGAGGAAGCCTTTACCCAAAGAGAGATTTCTATCCACAACAGAGTAAGATAACAAGACATAAAACATAAAAGACGGTATTAAACTGAAGGGAAAGGATATTTAAAAAAGGCTATCTATATAATAATAATGACGTAAGATTAATCTTAGGAACTTAGTACTGAACCGATTCCAAATATTATATCACTGATAAATATTAGATTATTTCTAATATTTATCAGTGATATAATATTTGGAATCGGTTCAGTACTAGGTTCCTAAGATTAATCTTACGTCATTATTATTATATAGATAGCCTTTTTTAAATATCCTTTCCCTTCAGTTTAATACCGTCTTTTATGTCTTTTATTAGATTATTTCTAATATTTATCAGTGATATAGATTATTCCTGAATTATTTCATGTTTAAGCATCAAGATAGTGGGAATAGTATGTCTTCTTCTTTTTCTTCTTTCGTGCCAATACATTCTTAAATATTATAAATTGGCTTCGTTCAAAAAGTTTATATCGCGGCATCCGAGGCTGACGTCAGCTCTTGTGCAGGAAGAGTGAGGCAAGCAAGGCAAGTGATAGGAAGGAGCACCACAGTCGCATTGCATACATGTGTGCACTGCATCGTCTAGCATTCTAGTCGTTAATAGTAAGTTTTCTACGAGGATGATACTATAGTAAGGGAATCTAGTGTATTTTTAAGTAGGTAGGACCTACTAAGAAGTACTATGAATTGGCTTACAACATATTATCAAAATATTGCATAATATTAGGTAGACTACTTTACTAACCACAGCTTTCATTCATTCGTTAACCGCTAAAAATTACTGTTTACCTATTTTATTGCAAATTGTCCTTCTTGTAAACAGATCAAGAGTTGTATGTAGAAACGCTATATCTAGATATACTCTATTCAAACTTCCCTTTAACTATACATAATACATAGTATACTGTCATGTTCAAAAATATAGAAGCCTGTATGCAAATATCAGCAGCAAATACTCGTAAAATAAGATTATCTATAATATTTATCCGACGTTAATATTGTTGACTAGTGTCCTCAAAATTTTGATTTACACTAAATATATTAGTTTTACGAAACCTTGGCGTTCAATAATTTAAAATTATAACGTTTAATAATTCAATATGCCGGCCTTGATAGGAACATTTACGATAGGGACATATTCGAGCCTTTTGGACTCCAGACTCTGGGCCCGGCGGGAACAGCAATTTTGGGCGTCTGGTAGAAACATTGCATGATTCAAGAGCTGGCTCCTATTTGGCCCAGCATATTAGAATTGCCATTCAACGTGGCATGTTTCGCCGTCAGTGTCTTGGGGACGCTGCACTCTGGATCTGGATCAGTTGGGCTATCTATAGATCGTTTAAACCGGTCCTTAGATACCATGAATTTTATATTATTCTGTACATTTCTGTAATTAATTACTGTACCAAAATAAAAGTTATATTTCATAACTAATATTGTATAACTTATTGGAACATATCTTAACTATACTAACTATACGCAGTAACTAATCGTGTACACATTGACATTAATAATAGTCTACGATACCAATCAATTAATAGATCTGTCAAGCAAGATCGTTTGTGTTATTAAAGTTCCTGATCAGGTTTTATTTGCTGCAAACACCCACACAATGTGTAGTTAAGACCTTTAAGCAAACCTATGGTTAATTTGTGATTTATACTTGCAAAAGTACTTTGCGTTTTGGACAAAATAATGATGACCATGTTTTACTGTCGACAAAAAATTGGTTTATTGGATTACTATATTATAAATACAATAAATAAATATTGGTGGACGATTCAAACAACACCATCTAGTCCCAAATTAAGCATAGTTTAAATACATACTTATAACACCAAGACACATATATTAGGTACCTAAATCCAAATATAAAGCATACTGGTATAATCGAAGGAAAAATATTATTTTTATATCAAATCAACTTAGCTTAACAAATTGCCAAGCTGACTGATTTAAAGGCTTGTTCTCACGGATTAGGTATCTATTGTTCCAGGGTATTTAAAATATTCATTCATAAGTTCCCAACTGATCCCAAACAATGATTTATATTTCCTAAAAAACGTGTATGTGCAGACAAAGTTAGTATAGAATACAATTTTTTACTTATTTACCTAGATAAGACTACTTTGTCGGGTAGCAAGGGCATGCTTAGTTTATCTAAAGGAACATTATACAAATAAGTGTAGGTTAAATTGAACAGATACACATTCAATTAAAATAAGTAGCTTCGTTTTGGAACTTTCAATTTAAAACTAAGAAAATTACTTTTCTACTTTTTATCCTCTAAAACAACTGATTTGGGATTTCTCGGAACAAACCACCAAAAAGCCGATTTAAGGACCATCTAATGAAATGTATTTCTTTTATCGACCATCATAATATTATGGTAATATGATTTAAAGCAAGTAGGTACACTTTTTGGAGACTATGCTACTTTACTTTTAGTCCTGCTATGAAGTAGGATAGAGTACTAAAACTTTTAAATGGTCATTTTTAAGGACAGGTTTTCAAACGGTTCATAACTGTTTATATTTAAAAGATGATGGCATTTATTATATACCTTCTCATTGTGTTAAGATGATTCGGTGACCACAGATGTCGTGGTTGGAGTCGCGGATGCTAACCGCCGGGACTAATGTAGGCACCTAAATGATGATTTAAATACATACCTACCTACTCCCATTCAAGTACCTAAGACTTCTTATCGTGTTTCTATGGTGTATGGTGTACCAGTATGATGATAGTACAAAATATTCAGCTTTAACAACTTATTGCGAGGTTTGTGTTTCAATAAAAAAGCTCAAGAGCTTTTTGACCTCATTCGGACGACCAGGGTGGTTTTTTTCCAGTATATCGTAGAGATCTTAAACAGCTTAGATTATAATCTGACCTGACTCGATATATCTTGACTTGGCAAGCACTTAAATCAGCTACATATTTTTATTCGCAGTTTTTAATGGCAATTTTCCAATAATAGTCAGTTATCTCAGCGATAACGAACGACTTGAATTTTTAACCGACTTAAAAAAAAGGAGGTTACTCAATTCGATTCGTATATATATATAATGTGTTCGCGGATAACTTCGTCGTTTATGAACCGATTTTGATGATTCTTTTTTTGTTGGAAAGGAGTTATCCCAAGGGTGGTACCATGACAAGGAAACCAGGATCTGATGATAGCATCACAGAGAAATCGAGGGGAACTTTCTAAAATCGTAGTGGCGACTAGTGCATTTGTTTATTTTTTATGATAGTATTTTAAAGCACTACTATTTAAAAAAGGTCTGGAGTCGATCTGATGATGGAGCCGAAAGACAGTCGAGGAAACTCCTCAACGGTTTACAGCAATTACCTGGTGTTTGGACTTGATTCATTTGTATTGATTTGAACTGTACACCTAGGTGGGTTGTGACTGTCATTAGGGGTCTGATAAAAAGACGAAGGACAGTCAAGGGAACTCCTCAACGTTTTATAGTAGTTACCTTGTGTATACAGTGAATTCAGGAACTAGTATTTTAAGCCTGAACGAGGAGATTCCGACCATGAAAATTAACAGTTGTGGGGGTACAAATCCTGAGAATTATTATTTTCAGATTTCCATACAAAAACATTCAAGAAATAAAATTGACAACCTTTATTATTTTGTCAACAATATTTCTAAGTGCGTTACCTACCTACCTACATCGTTTCGCGTGAGTTCAAATTGCTTGCAAAGCTAGGCTAGATAGGTACCTAGGTTGGTGTGTGTAGGTCTATTGACGTAGGTACTTACATTACATACTGACTGCGGTATTCACACAAGCCATGGTGTTTCGTTTGTAGCACAAAACTAAGTAGATATTTATTTAGTAACTAGGTACTTACCTATCTATCCAGCAGCGGCTAATCCAATTACCGAATTTGTTTCAATCCAATACCGAGTTTTGAAGCAAACTTTGCTGCTCATTTTTTCAATGAAAAACATTGAACTTATAAAAGATGTAAAACATATGTTGTTCTCGAAAGTATCGAGAATCGGGCCACCTCGGCATAACATACTAGTTCCGGGACACCCTATATAGGTACATGAAGTCGGTTGTCTTTTTAGTTTTTAAAACGTAATTATAAAACTTTGTGATGTCTTCTTTCTCTTCGTTAAATGCGTTTGTCAAAATAATGCCAATTTTGCCAATATCAAGTTAGTCCATTGAAAAGTTACATTTGGGTATGCATTTGTCAGAGGACGCAATTTTATTTTTTTAATGTGTAGGGGGGGTCAGTAGAAGCTTAAGTTCAAGTTTGTGGGGTCGGCACCCTTGTCCCCCGGCCGCCATCTTGGAAAAGGGGGTGCAAAGGGTTTTCGCGCTGTATCTCGTAAACTAGTTACCTTACAGAAAATTTAATCAAACATAAAATGTAGCAAATTAAATTTCCTACAATTTTATTTCTATTACTTTTTATCGTCAAGTGACCAACAAAAAAGTTATAAACAAAAATAAATGAAAATTTTGTTTGTTTGTTCTAGGTTTTACAGCGCTCCAAACTTAAACGGATTCTCGAATGCTCATAGGGATGCAATAAAAACTAAAAATTAGGCTTACTTTTCTATCTATATTTTTTTTATTCATACAATTTATTATGATCTTAACATTCCTATGCTATTATTGAACTATGTTTGACCCTTTTACCCACCACCTATGAGGTATAACATGGGCAAAGTCAAATTTATAAAAATTTTGCAGAAGCATCCAGAGTTAGCAAGTGGAACTAAATTATTTATGAGTGAGAAAGTCGAGTCATCGTTACTCAGTGTTGTTGGCGAACGTTTTTTCGTCTTTTTATATGGCGGAAATAAAGACGATACTCTAGACACTCTGCGATACAAACGATTTGCTAAGACAGTGACAAAAAATGCATTAAAAAATGCATTAAATTTTTATAAATTTGACTTTGCCCATGTTATACCTCATAGGTGGTGGGTAAAAGGGTCAAACATAGTTCAATAATAGCATAGGAATGTTAAGATCATAATAAATTGTATGAATAAAAAAAATATAGATAGAAAAGTAAGCCTAATTTTTAGTTTTTATTGCATCCCTATGAGCATTCGAGAATCCGTTTAAGTTTGGAGCGCTGTAAAACCTAGAACAAACAAACAAAATTTTCATTTATTTTTGTTTATAACTTTTTTGTTGGTCACTTGACGATAAAAAGTAATAGAAATAAAATTGTAGGAAATTTAATTTGCTACATTTTATGTTTGATTAAATTTTCTGTAAGGTAACTAGTTTACGAGATACAGCGCGAAAACCCTTTGCACCCCCTTTTCCAAGATGGCGGCCGGGGGACAAGGGTGCCGACCCCACAAACTTGAACTTAAGCTTCTACTGACCCCCCCTACACATTAAAAAAATAAAATTGCGTCCTCTGACAAATGCACACTAAGGCCTAAAAAATGTAACATTTTAATGGACTAAGTGTTTATATTGTTTATTTGTTTATAGTATGATCAAAGTGGTGATATCAATTATTACAATTATTCACACCCCGAGTGGAGTACTCTAGCTCTATTCAAATAAAAACGCCATACATAAATATTTTGAGTTTTATTCTGTTGTTTCGCTGGACTACCTAAAATATCATAAAATAAGAACGATCTCATTTTGTTTACACCAAAGTCAGAATCAGTCATTTTAGAATGACGTGTCTTTAATTTACTAAATTGAGGCCATGTTATTTGGATGTTGAATAAAAATGCGGAAAACCATAGAAAAATCTATTCGATTAGGGCACAAAATATAGACACTAATACGTGAAGCAAAAACTTTGTACCCCTTTTTACGAAAATTGCGCGGACGGAAGAATATTAAATTTTGCACACTTATAGTTTTATGTAGAGGAGTGCAGAATGCTAATATTCTTTTAAAATTATGCATAAAAAATACATTCATTATTAATTAATTATGGTCGAATTTCGACCAGTGGGGCAGTGGGCAACCACTAGTATCTACTAATGAAACTGTCATTCAATAAATAATAGTTAAAAAAAACACGCTTTGTATAGAAAACCAAACTAAAAATGGAAAATCAATTTAATAAACGTAAGTAAGAAAAAATGCTTTATATTAAAAAAAGCGTGGGGTGCATGGTGTCAATAGTTATAAATATTTCATTAACAGATATGAGAAGAAAGATTATCATTTCGATAATATCTTAAAAAGCACCCCACGCTTTTTTTAAATAAAACATTTTTCCTTACTTACATTTATTAAATTTATTTTCTATGTTTTAGTTTGGTTTTCTATATAAAGCGTGTTTTTTAGTTTTTTTAAACTATTATTTATTTTCTACTTTTTAGTTTTAGGATAATCGTTTTTTTTTTTTTTTTTTTCGAGTTATTGCATTGTCATCGGTCTTTGTGCAAAATTTGAATGAAATCTGGCCGTTTAAAGTGGGTCAAAATCGCGTCCTAAGGAGTCGGTTACATACAAACATACATACAAGTGAAGCTAATATAAAGCGTATAAAAATGTAACTCTAATAAAAACTTTTCTTGTTAACATTATAAGATCGTTCCAATTCTACTACAATGAATTAAACAAAATTTTAGCTAGTCTAGCTATACCACAGAACCGTAGGAATTGTATGTAATCCTACAGTGACTTTTGATAAACGTTACCAGGCTGCTTCAAAAATAAATACAAATATTGCCAGACGTTAACATTAAAGTTATAGTTATGTAGGACAAACTGCTTTTCCGTAGGTAAATCTTTTTACTGATGACTAAATGGTCGGGGGTAATCCTACATAGGTACTCGTATATAATGATATTCTTATCATGTTATCCTCCACAACTTACGTGGAATCTTTTCCTGGTTGAGTAAAAATATAATATTAAATGTGAAAGGGACTTTTTTGGCGTTTGCTAGAGACTACAAATAAACTAAGGCCTAGCACGCACTGTGGTTTAATACGAGGCGAATTTTTACGTAGACGTAGGCGCTCGAACTAGCGGAAAACCGCGTTGAAAATGAAATACTTAAGTACATCAGAATAGCGCGGTAGTGCGTGCCTAAGTCAGTATTAACACATGTTTGTCCACAGTTGTTTCCTCGAACGGGTATTTAGTATCGAACTAAGTACTTGGGCTGTTGGTGTCCGAAATGAAAACGATATTTGTTTTTCTTAACCAAAAACCTTAAAAAAAACCAATAGACATATCTAGAAATATTACTATGACTTAATTATTTCACCAATAAAAAGCATCACTAATTGCGTCTAATGTATTGCCTACCTAGGTATAGCAAATCGAACTAGTAAGTACCTACCTAGGACATAAAAAACTTAATAAGTATTAACTTTGTGACAAAGCGATGAGGTTATATTATTCAGAGAACCAAAACCGGCTCATGTTCAATATTTATCTAATTATGTTTCGTGTTATTCATAGGTTAGTTATTTACCTTTATCGCTATACGGTCTACATATATATAGGTGTGGTTGCTTAGATACCTACACAAGTGTATGAATGCAAAATTGTTGTTTAAAAGTAATCAATTGAAACCTTACTTAGGTATGGTACTTACTCATTAGTAGATACCTAGTTAGTAGGTACCTAGATTATTGTAATATGTATAGCCCGACAGTCATTTCACTAGTCATAACTGCCTTATTTTGTCCTGTTTGAATATCATTCCTATTTGCTCATGCATGGCGCCAGTCTATGTTTTGTTACCTATTTACCTATACCTACTCACCCACTCATCTTCCCTATATATTGTATTTAAGTTACCTACACTGAGATGAGTCTTTGGGCTAAACGCGCTTCGGCGAATTTTATCGCGCTATTTAGGAAAACAAGGAATAAGA
The DNA here is from genome assembly GCA_948098915.1 of Lampropteryx suffumata. NCBI lineage: Eukaryota > Metazoa > Arthropoda > Insecta > Lepidoptera > Geometridae > Lampropteryx > Lampropteryx suffumata. The sequence continues at coordinate 11,340,487 of OX402557.1, read as the reverse complement.
CATAGGCGTACCTACGCACTAACGCCAAAAATCTGATGCAAATACGACATAGGTACCCACTTTTGAATAGGGCGGTTTAAGCCGCGCGGATTTATTTGCTAGTGCGTGCTAGGCATTATTATCCAAATCACTCTCTATCCTACTTAAATTAATTCTATAAAATAAAAATTTGAGAGTTTCCTATAAAATAAAATCATCCGTTAGTTGAATCAGTTGTTTCATTAGTTATTTATTCGGATCTTTGAATGGTATTTAAACCCGGCATAGATAAATCAGCATTAAATTTGGCAAGTAGCTCTGTAGTAAATGGCCTGGAATACCATATAGGTGCTACTTATTACCCCATAAGATGTATCCGGGATGGGCAAAGTTTCTATGCAAGGGAAGTCGTGGGCGAAAGCTCGCCAGTTATATGTAGGCAGCTGAGACCACCATTCTGTTACAACCCGCCAAGTTCTAATGGTAGTATATCCACTTATATTATAATATTATCAAGGATTAATATTGCACCTAGACCTTTACTTTTCACACTTCCGAAATTGAGTAATATAACGTTTAGGTAGTTAAGTACCTACATTTTATTTGCTCATTTGACAATATAGTGAATAAACCGTTGGTAACTTTTAATTAGTAGTTTATTATACAATATTTAGATATATTATTGTATTTTATCTACATATATTATTTTCAATAAAATAACGGTTTGTCATTTTATGAGGTACCTACTAACATAATAACTACAAAAGAATCATAGAGAATCAGTGCGAACCGTGAAGACTTGCTTGACCGATCTCCCGCGATATCAGGCCTGGCCTAGTGCGGGGATCACCAGTAACTTGTATTATGTATGTGAAATTTATTTGGTAATAAATATTATCTTATCTTAACACGAGCGGCAACGAGCGGAACGCGGATCAAACTCACCCTGGATGAAGATTCTGTAGATGAATCAAAACAATGTGGGTGCCTCCATCGACAAAATAATACGTGAGTAAAACCCGTGTTTATCAAAATGTAGAATCATAGAGGTATGATATGACCTAAGGTAAGGTCAATATAATATATGATAAATTAGAGGAACTTGGTAATAATCCCATTAGATTATTGAGGTCAATCGTAATTTAAATAAGCCAGAACTCTCGTAATTTGAAAATTAAATTATGTTTTCAAATTCAATGGCCCTTGATTACTGCAATTGCTTTTGAACACCCACGAGGAAGTAAAATAGCGTTTTAAGGTCTCTTTGTAGCGTGGTTGTCACGAATACGATAACCTTTTGATAAATAAAAACAAATACCAACATAATTAGATTATTGTATAGTGGAAAATTTGTATTTTATAAAATGATTTCATTAATTTTCTAAACATATAAGTTTAAACTACTACAGTAATATCATAGACATGCCAATTTGTTCAATATTAGTTAGTAATATATTCGAATGGTCTGTCAGCTCAGTAGCTCTGCCTCTGCTCTGTAGGTTGAGGATTCGATTCCTCCCAGAACAAACATTTGTGGGATGAACATAGTTGTTTGTTCTTTGTCTGGGTGTTATAAAGTATCATAAGTATGTATTTAAAAATATAAAACTATTCGATCAGTTATCTGGTCATCATCTAGATCCAAACTAAGCATAGCTTGTATTAAGCTATGGTTAGTTTGGATCTAGATGTACATAGTCAATCAATATTTATTATTATTTAATCATATTATTCTAACATAGCTCCCTTCCTTAAAAGGAGAAGGTTCTCAATTCGTCGGAATCTATTTTTTATGTATGTTCACCGATTACTCAAAGATGCGTGAACCGATTTGGAAAATTTTTGTTTCAAAGGTTTTAAACTGTCCAGGTGGTCCCATTTAAATTTTAGAACTCGGAAAAGCGGTTATGAAAAAATCAACAAAAATCTAAAAATTGTATACATCGATGATATTTTTTATATTCAATGAAGTCGGTTTTCTTTTTAGTTTTTAAAACGTAATTATTTATTGTACATCTCTAGCTTTAAACAAAAACTTTGTTAGTATGTATTGACAAGTCAGGTTCATGGAAAGTGCTAGGTACTTTTTTTTACAAGAATTGAAATTATCCACATGCATTTTCATGGGTCAGAATTATTTATAAAAAGGGATATAACTAACTAACTAAATATTTCGATTTTTTCAAAAATACTCTCTCTGGTTTAAGTTAGTTTATATAAGCCGCATAAAACTCTAATTTATATAATCTGGCAAATAACTAGGTACCTACTTTTTCAGTTTGGGTAGCATTTTCCCATATTGATAAAGTGGCTCTACTTTAGAGACCTTCTGCGACTCACCATAGGGTCAAGTATAAAATACAGCTTCTTTCTGATTACCATTCCGGTTAATCTCTTTCTTCAGAAACCAAATTGCCATACATAATTTATTTGATTCCATGTATGTACTTATGTATATATATGTGACCATTCTTGTTTAAATGGCACGTGAATGGCACTTTCCAAAAAAATCGATAAGATAGGTAAATTGCACATTGGTCTATGTCACCAATATCTATCATTTTGTTTAATAGTTAGTACAATTTCCCCTATTTTTCAACTATTTGGAAAATACCATATGACATGCAAACATTGTACATGTTTATCATTATTTTACATACCTTCCTTTCAAATATCCAGATCTGACGATGTGCATTTCACATATCGACTTAGTTACCTTATTGTTATTGATGATAGCATCATCATCATCATCATCTCCCTGGCATTTACTTCATTCTTCACTTAATATGGGGTCGGCACAACTAGTTCTTCTCTTCCACTCTCCCTTATCAAGTCCATCCATCTTTTCCTTATTATCTTACCTATCCTTATATGATATTCTTACTAACTCTAGAAAATAATGAACCAGGTCCTAGCTGGGCAGTATAAAAAGCAGCCGCTAGCAGCGCGCGGGCTCACATGTTCCCTCCGTAGACCAATACACGTTCTTGGTGATCCCGATGACCTGATCACCGCCAGTCATCGCCAGTCATCATGAAAAATGATTCGCTATGGCGGGAAAAATCAATCAGTTTTCCTATGCGCACGCATTGCGATCAGCCACAGACTAAAGGGTAGAGGTTTTTTTTTTATTTTCCGCGCATAGGGTTTGCACCTATTCTGCCACGTACAAAATGGGGAATTTAAAGTTTTCTTTTATTACAGAGAAAACAAAATTTATATTTGAGTGAAAGTTTTATTTATTAAACACAGTTAAAATTATCTATTTAAATAAGAAGTTGCATGAAATGAGCAAGCAATAGGAACATTACTTTATTTGTTCTATTAAACACGATCTTTTTTTGAATAAAAACTTTTTTAAGAACAAAGCACCTCAACCATTATAGCAATGAAAAAGTCACAGTTTGATTATGGGTGTCATTCTGTGCCTAATTGTGGTGACCATAGAGCCACTTTATGAGCAAGTGTGTTGAAAAAACATTTTTGCAATGTTTTTATTTTATAACTATGTAGGAAAAAGACTAACAGTATCTGAGCTTTGCAAGCAAAAGCTCTGATAAGGAGCGGACAGACAAACCGATAGACAGACAGACAGATTGACGGATATAGAGAAACTTTAAGGGTTTCTTGAAGACTACGAAACCCTAAAACATTTTATAGGATTTATTTGGCCCCGGATGAAAATAGTTTGCCCATCCCTACGTTAGATCATATTATTGGACTTATGATTAATTGGCTCAAATAAAAGCATCAATATCTTTACCGAAAAAAAATATACAAGCAAGTGGGGGACTTGCAATCCTTAATTGAAGACGTGAGTTCATGAAGGTTCAATTTATAATTAAAATGAAAAATTCACAAAACAAATGAATTAATAATATATTTGCTGTATAAACTCAAAACATACTAAGTATAAATAAATACATAAGCATAAAAATAATAGTTTTCCAATACAGGGGCTTGGTTATCCAGTAAAATTTATATCTACTAATCTCTAGGCACGCCTGTATCGTGGAGCTGATATCATAAAACATAAAACATATAAAATGAATTAATCGTCTGATTACCATAATGGGTGCCTAGTAAGATTGAAGAAAAGTAAGAAAGAAAAGAAAAACATTAATAATACAAAATAATATAAACATATAAATAACACATAACAAAACTACAATACGAGCGAGAATGTACTTAGTGTCAGTATACGATAATCACAACAGCCATTTCCTCGCTATGAATTTCAGTTCAGAGAGGGAATTATTCCTTATGACAGTGCTTAGCTACGGTGTTGAAGATTTCAACTTTCACATAACGTTGAGCAAAGATCGTAGCAGTTGCAAATACTGGGAGCCGTAGACGGTTATAAAAATGTTGAAGCGTAGAGTCCTACGCTTCATCATAGTAATGTTATCATTAATCACTACAAAACCGATCACAATACGTATCGTATTTTTTGCCAACCAAAACAGTGCAGTAATGTTATATGAAATCTCATTATTGCACTGTTTTTTACTTTTTATTTAGATATAAATGTATCATAGAGGTTTAATATCTCCCATTAAGTTAAATATAAAATGTTTGCATTAGATCAAAAAGATACTGGCTGATTATAAAAATCGGCTGAATAACACCGACTTGGTAAAAAAAAACAAATGGCGCGCATTTTGTACCATTGTAAAACTCTAATTCTTCATATTTTTAGTTTGAGTAGGTATATTTTATCACAGTAGGTAGATTGGTAGTTGAAAGAAAAGTAAATTAGGCACCTTGCTAAAGAGAGTAATTAATGCACTCGCTAATTCAGTGCCCTCGCTTGCGCTCGGGCACCAACATAACACTTATCTCACTTGTGCTCGGTGAAACAATCTACTATTATAACCGTCTGTAGACTACATGTCTGTGCAATTGTGTGAAGCTTTTTATTCTATTTATTTATTTATTTATTCATTGCACAAAATCCACAGCTCTTAAAATAATATACCTAACACAAAACTTAAGTATACAACCGACAGCCAATAACGGATTTTCATTATACTAACTAACAAAAAACCGACACAAATCAGGGTGTGATGCTTGTATGTAATTATGTGAATGTGTGTGTGCGTGTGTAGGTGTGTGCGTGTGTAGGTGTGTGTGTGTGTGTGTGTGTGTGTGTGTGTGTGTGTGTGTGTGTGTGTTAAAAAGATGAAAATTATACTACACTATGTACACATTATTATTTTATACGTATTATTTTATATGTGCACTTATATTAAACATGAAACTATCACACATATAACATTATAACATCTCTCAGCAAATTACCTATCTCGCGCCTAAAAACAATCTTACTGCTGTAAAAAATATCGATAGAGGTGAAGCTTTTGTTATAGATTTTATGCATTCTACTTACAAGTGAATTTTGAGCATAATTGGTACGAGAACGCGAAACTGCAAACAAATTTTTGTGTCTTGTTCTAATTCTAGGACAGCAAAAGGATATAGTTTTTGATCGATCCTCTAAGGTTGTGAGATGATGATGATTGAAAATTAATAATTGACGAACAGTTATTACGTCACTCTCCCTATACACCTCTCCCATTGGATAATTGCCCGGTTTCATCATCATCACTTATAAAACCGAACGTTTTTATAAGTGATGATGATGAACCGAACGTCTCTTTCAACCTAGATTAGCGTAAATTTTATTTTATTTTTATTTATTTAGGGACAATAAACAGCTACAATATACAATATTTTGGATAAAAGGCAACTTAAATATAGTAACAATATCATAGCCCACTGCATTATCCACATATTCGGTATAACAGCATTGAATTTTTGTGGTAGTACGCCGATAGAGATTTTATAAAAATAGTAGGTCTTAAACTAATTTCAAGTAATTAGGTATCGTGAATCGTTGTACAATAATAGAATTAGGAAAGTAAACATAGCAGGAACAAAAATATTTAAGAAATGTAAGGAAGAAAATATTATTGAACATTAGAGTTGGTAGTAAGAATATTGAGAATATGCTTTTTAAACATCCATTTAGAGCATGCAAAAAAATATCGAAAGTAGAAAGTCTGTGAGAGTAGAATTATAAGACTCAACCATTCGATTCGGTTTCGCGCGGGTACAGCAAAGTACCCGCGTGAATCTGCCGCCTATGGAAGGTCCGGGGCACTGCATAGCAAAGTTTGGTAGTGAGGTCATTACCGTCAAAACTACTATTAACAATACCGTATAGTTAGTTGGATTCTAAGTAAGTGTGTCTAGATTCAAGGGGTAGGAGATTGTACTTGTCCAACAGTTGTGAGTACGATAAACGCGATCTAAAGCACCTGTAATACATAGTTCGTAGAAACTTACGTTGAACTCTCCACTTTTAAATTTGCTGGCAGATCCCCAGCAAATGATGCAATACATTAAGAGAGAATGGGTTTGTATCAGTATAGATATTGGGCATAATAATAGCCTAATCCAAGGATTTTTTTCATTGTTCAGATCTCTTTAGGGTTCTGGAGTTTATCAAGGAACCCTTAGTTTCGCCATGACCGTCTGTCTGTCCAACCTTAATCAGAGCCCTTGCTCGCAGACTAATGGTTTATTGTAAAAACATTTTTTACGGTAATATATGGTGACCCCCTCATAGTTAAAATATAAAAAACTTCTATCCTACATGTAAAGTGGGGATGTTTTTTTTATATTCTACTCGACTGTGTAGCAGTCGTTGGATAGGTATTTTGAAGATATTAGGGGTTTCATAAACATTTATTAGATAGCTTTGAAGTGGTTATATTTGATAATTATATAAATAAATAATATTGGACATTTCACATAGCATCTAGCCCCAAAGTAAGCTTGTGTTATGGCCCATAACACAAGCTTACCTTGGTAAACATGACTGTTATACTACTTATATACTTTTTTTTTGTAAATACATACATATTTTGACTTATAACATATGTGTATTGTCTGAGGCATCATAGTCCTCAAACCGATGAACCGATTTTGATGAACTTTTTTTGATTGAATGATGACTTGATATGATTCAAGAAAGTCTGCTCAGCCATTTGAAGATCATCAGCTCTTTTTTACTTATTCCCATCACCCAAGCTCTGCTTATTTTGGGGCCAGATGACGCTCTGTGAAATGTCCGGCATTATTTATTATTAGATACATTTTATTATTGAAGTGACGTGATAAACTTCCTCAGGTCTGATCGATTCTAGATCCGGTATCGTGTTACCTAATGCTGCATCGTGTTACCTGAAATCTTCACAATTTTACAGCAGAAGTATCATGCATGGGCATGCATGCATTGCATTGGAGTGGTTTCAATGAATACGTTATAGACAATTTTTTTTTGTGCGGGATTCCTTAAGTTTTCAATTTACATTTGTTTTAATCTAAGCATTTACTTGCCTTTGACTCGAGAAACTTTTAAATAAAATGCAAGCATCGTAGTGTGTAGAAGATTATAGAAGTCGACCTAAAAGCCTTATCTCTCTCTAAGTTTAGCTTAATAATAGATTTCACACAGTACTCATTACATTAAGAAAATATAGAGCATTCATAATCATGAATCATAATCTAAAATTGATTGCATAATTACTATATTACTTGCGCAAGTGATAGGTACCTCTGGTATTGTAAGCATCTATACCATCAAGAAGGCTGCTCCTTGATAAAAAAAAATTTGAAAAATAAAAAAATATTGCCAATAAGTATTCCAAAGTAGACTAAGCGTATCTTAAGGTACGCTTACGGGGAATTGAAATAGCTTAATCCTGGGCTAAACTTGCCGATTATGACGGCACGACAACATCAATCAATTGTATACATCATAACTCGCGATATGGAACAACACAAGAAAACCAGTTTGATCATTAGTTGCCGAGCAACTATTGCTCATAAAATTGCATATGTAATTGTGCCTTTAAGTAGGCCGACTACTTTTTTAGGTAGATATGCGATACAAAACACTTGCCGTGTTCTCTGACTTCCTCTAATATTCCGAATTATTTTGTTTGAACTTCAGGATCGAACGAAAGTAGTACATCAGTCATGTGGTACTCATTACATAAGCTCTGCTTACTTTGCGACCAGATGATGCCGCGTGAAATGTCCAGCTTTATTTATTTTATTTATTTATTAAGACAGGTGACGCCAAAATATGTATAGGGTGGCTCTAGTATTATTAAATTGCTGGGTCAAACGCAAGATGCGCACGCGAAAAGGTCATTCATATTACCAGATGCAGAGATCCAAATATCTTTGTAATATCTTTCTTCATATCAGGACAATTCAAAGATATATTTTGGTTAGCGTGGTATGAGAATGTTATGCAGAAGGAAGAAAGTCATGACACAAGGGATTTGAATGTGGATTCAAAGTTAGAAATAGGCTTAAGAAAAGATGAATGAATGTGATGTGTGAATGATGATAATGTGTAAGAAGTGAGTGACTACTGAGATGACGGATGATAGAGAGGAGTGGTTAAGAAGAACATATTGTATTAACCCCAATCAGTGCGATAAGGGCAGGAAAATGAAGTATCTCGTAGTTTCGTCTAATTATCGCATCTTCGGCGCGCAAGATCACAACAGCTGAAGTCTAATAACTATGATTCATACTAACAATACTTCAAGAAGGTGATATTGGATGAAAAAAACAAATAACTACAGTACATACATTCTTTATTGAGCTGTCGCTTTCTGGGCCTTCTTAGCCATTTTACTCTTGATCCGCATTTGTTTTTTCTCTTCTGGAGTTTTCTTCAATCCCTTCATCTTGCGAGTCTGCAGGCGGCCGATTTCCTGTTTGCCAATGTGTACGCGACCAAGCTTAGAACCGAATGCATCTCTGGATATGTTCTTCTTCTTGATTGTTTTAGTTTCTCTGGGTATTTTACAAGCTTCCTTGAGAAGATCAGCAGACGCTAGTTTTGATCTTCGCAGTTTGAAGTCTACTGAAGGCCCTGAAATTAACAAATACAATAACATGAACAACAATATTAAAATACATATTTACTTTTGATGAACTGACTACTTACAACATCCAGTTCTGGAACAATAATCCCAATCATTCCTAAACTCTTAGTAAAGAACTATTCAAGAGTGGCAAATGGAAATACAGTACGTAAGTGTAGCTTCATACTTAAAGTGCGGAGTGCGCGTGATCTGTTAAAGTAGGAAGAAGTACCTTCCTACTTTAACAGATCACGCGCACTCCGCACTTTAAGTATGAAGCTACACTTACATCGGCGAGCCCACCTTGGTGGGTAAATTCATAAAGTGCCGCGTCAGATGAGATATATTTACGCAATACCAAGGGTGGCACTTGTGGTATATATAATTCTTGTTCTTATTGTGTCACTAGTTATTTCGAATGAGTGGGTGTAAAGAATTAAAGTGAGCCTGGGAGGCTCCTTTTGTGTACTTGGTACTTCTTGGTACTACTTATGTCTTTGTACTTCTACAACATGCTCGTTTTCTGTTAATGTTTTCCTTCACAGTTTGAGATAGATAATGTTAGGCGCTGTCACTAAGTGCTTGTGCAAGCTAAATAGCACTTTTTGATCCGTGATTAAATTTGCAGACAAGACAGTTGACTAGCATGTAATTGGATGCAATCCTTCAACTTTTAAGTCCAACTATTGCCAAGTTTACACTAACCTATTTCTTCTAGTTCGACCCTAGGTGTGCGTTGACCACTTTTCTTGAGCTGTATTCTGTAAGACCTCAAGTAGATGGTGCCATCATCAGTGGCTGTGAAACTCAGCACATGCTCCAATCCTTGAAGCCGTATTGTCTCAACCTGTAATAATGTTATTTAAATAATATATTACATAGCTAACATAGTTGTTCCCAACAAATAACCTACTTCATACCTGGATGGGACAAATATTTGCTGATTATATAAACATTTGGCATGAATTGGTCCATCAACCTTTTTTTTTTATCATCAATAAACCTACATTTGACCACAATCTCGCCTGATGTTAAGCAACAATATGGCCTACAATGGGACACGCAGGTCTAAAAGACACCTATTTACTCGAGTCTTGAAGAGACCTAAATTGTATGTGTTCAGGAAAGACAGACAATGGCAAAGCATTTAATCCTTGGCAGTATGCATTATAAATGTGGAAGCAAACCATCTATAGCTGACAGCCCTTTGCCCACTTCAACACAGAAATCATCAAAATAAAGATACCTCAATCTTATATCTATCTACACTTTAACTTGATACTTTTAGTAATAACCTTTGTGTATAATAGTTTTTAATTAGACCATAATGCTCGTGGGTGGCTCAGCACTGGCCCCGATAAAAAATATTAATATTCAATCAAGTCCTAAGTGGCTCAGCACTGGCCACAGGTTTGTAGGTTTATTAAATGTAAGTTTGGTACCTTTTCTCTGTGGAAGAAATCTGTGAAAAGTGACTTCAACTGTTTCAAATCCTGATTCAATTCCCATGCTGGTCCATTGAACAACAGGCAGGGCTTCATCCCTGGTAAGACTTTCATGTTCTGGAATTCTGACATTGCTTTGTAGGCATCAGCTCCAAGTTCTATCATGTCTAGGATACCATAGTTGAATGTGCGTCCTAATATTATGTTGTGTGGTCTTTTCTTACTGTGTGAACCTACACCAAAGAGTGCTGCTTCTTTCTTGTAGCATAACCTGAAATATAGATAATAAAGTGGTTCAGCTTACAGAGACCTGTTCCCTTATAATGACTTTATCACAATAATTCACCATGTTCAATCAGGCGTAGATGGTTTCAAGTTCCTAACTATAAGGTATATCTTATCTTCTTACTTTTCAATAAGTGTAGCATCCTCAAAGGGCACAAAATCATTCTTGCGCGTTAGATAGGCCGCATCAGGTTTTTTCAAATTATAAATGTCTTTCAGGATTTCTCGCGTGCGTTCGGAAGGCTTGCGTCCTTGCATGAAAATACATTGTTTTGGCCCTTCAACGGGCTTTGGGTCCCTTGAAAGTAGCGCCTTTTTTCCTTTACGTGTCGTAGGCTTTCTGAAATCCATAAACCAAACATTATAAACAAACGCCTTACAGCATTCAAGCAGGTGTGTGCTTGTAAACTTACTTTATCCTTTGAATAACAGGCATTTCTAATGGATGAACAGAAAAAAAGAGTTAAATGTAGTATTAGACCAAGTAAAAATCACGCAACAGAACTTAGTACGAAAGAAACCGAAACGCACGTGTTTTTATTTTTCTAGTAATTTTCTTCTTCTTCGTTAATGGCATGTGTCATACGTAATAATGTCAATTTCGCCAATGTCAAGTGTTGAGTTTGTTTCCAATTATTTACACCCGAGTCAATAACTCTAGCTTTATTTGAATAAAATCCCCCGAAATAACTTAGCAAAAACAAATAATAATTAACAGCGCAATGTTTACTTCGCAAATCGGCCAAAAATAATCTTCTTTTGTAGTTTTTACTTAGGTACATTAATTCAGTTCTTGGTTAATAGCCTTTGTGGAAGGGGGGCCACAATTTTGCCAATGTCACGATTTATGCTTGCCCTTTGCACGATGGAGGCCAGTATTTGAAGACTTGTGATCGGTGAAATTTTGTGACTAGAAATCTATATCATCTGGAAACAAACAGAAACAACTCTAAACTAACTACTTAACTATGATAACGAAATAATACATGTAATAATAATACAATATATTAATATATGTAGGAAAATACAGTGAATTTAAGATTACAGTTTTATTTTATACCTATCTATATATTTACATAAAATATTTACAAAAGGGGTAAAAACTAGAGAGAGTAGGTACATTTAAGTACTTATATGACATTGACACTTCTGAATAAAGTCAGTAATGACATTGACAATTTAACTAACAAGTGACAGTTACAATCAAAGAGGTCCTACCTAACACAAACATTATTGTCAGTTTAGGTAGTTATTTACCTACTTTGTTATATACTGGTATTTTCAGGATGCTTTTTCATGATAGTACTTATATTTAGGCTACTTACCCTTGATAACAATGACTTTATAAATACAATGTCATTGCTTATATTCATAATATGCCTATTGTACCTATGTTATTTATAACCCCCGAAGCAAACACAGGTGTTAGGTACACATTATGTTTATGTGTCTATCTTCTGTGGCATCGTAGATCTTGATAAATGTAGTTTTTTTATTTAACTTGATCGAGGATCCTTAACTTGATTAATTAATTAATCGAATATCGGTTCATTAATTTGAAGACCATAAGATCTTTCCTAGCTGATATAGAGATGTGAGCAACTCATAGTTTACTAAATTTCCAAAATTTATTACTTAAATACTCCACGGGTTAGGTAGGTATATGCTGTTACCTCAATGCTGTTACAAGAACTTTGTACATTGACCTGATGCTGCGGCATCATTTGGAATCAACGAGATGCTTACTATAGGGTAGACTGGGTACGATTGTGCCATGTATGGTCGTGACAGTCCTCGTATTGGTGAAACTATACGGAATACAGGGGTGAATGCAAGAGAAGAGAGGAGCAGCGTGCCTGTCCGCACGTGTTTTAAAGTATTTCGTCGGAAGGCGCGCAACGTAGCGGCTTGCAGAGTACCACATTATAATTTTTCGACGAAAGGTAGATTTTTTTGGTCGATTTCTATTTGTCATTGAATAGAATAGAATATATCTTTATTGTACACCTTATATAATAAAACACAATATTAGAATTTAATTAAACTAAAAGTATTTAAGTGGTACAATGGGCGGCCATATCGCTTGAGAGCGATCTCTTCCTGACAACCTTTGGATGGAAAGGATCGTATTAAGTTGAGTGGACGGCGCGGCGTACATTAAGCTAATTATAATATATAAATAAATAAAATAAATATTTAACTAAATACTACATACATACACATAAATAAAAATAAATACATACAAATAAATACATAAAAACTTACAAACTAAAGTGATATCTATGAGACTGATGTGAGATAATGATGGTATACCAAGTTTTTGAAGATAGGTAAGGATTTAGCATACCGGATGGAGACAGGGAGTTCATTCCAAAGCTTCACAGCCTGCAGGGTAAAAGAGCTCCCATAGTAACAAGATGTATGAGAAGGAGTTTTAAGCTGCAGGGTTTCAGAAGAACGTAAGGATCGAGAATTGGAAAGATGGAGGAACTCAAAGCGTTCCTTAAGGTAAACTGGAGTGGAAGGAAGAAACATAATGGAGTAAAGAATAGAGAGGATGTGAGCATTCCGGCGAAGACGTATCGGTAGCCACTTAAGTTTATATCGGAATTCAGAGATGTGGTCGTACTTACGCAAGCCAAATATGAATCTAATGGAAACATTTTGAAGACGCTCAAGTTTATTGAGTTGGTGTTCAGTTAAATCAATGTAGCTGACGTCGGCATAATCTATGATAGGGAGCAACAATGATTGTGCTAGCGCAATTTTAGTGGACGTAGGCAGAAAGTTTCGCAACCGTTTCAGAGAGGAAAAGGCAGCAAAGGTCTTTTGGCTTACCGCTGTTAACTGAGGTGCCCAGGATAGGTGCCTATCCATGAGTACACCAAAGTTTTTAACCACTTCACTAATTGGTATTATAGTGTTGTCGAACATAACTCGCGGGAGGCTAAGCCAGTCGATCCGAGACAACATTCTTGAGCTTCCTATAATAATTACTTGAGTTTTAGATGGATTTACTCTGAGACCGTATACTTTGCTCCACTCTAAAATACTCGCAAAGTCAGTGTTAGTACTTGCGATGGCTTCAGCTAACCACTCGACAGGAGCTTGTGTATAAATTTGTAAATCATCTGCATAGAGGTGGTAGGAAGAAGAGAGACGTTTCGATATAGAGTTTATGAATATAGCAAAAAGAAGAGGAGATAAAACGCCGCCCTGAGGAACACCAGCATTCACTTCACACCAGGATGAATAAGTGTCATCAATGCGAATTTGTTGCCGGCGACCATACAGGTAACTACGAAACCAGTCAATTACTGTTGGAGATATGTTATAAGAGCGGAGAATAGCTAACAGAATATCATAGTCCACATTATTGAAGGCATTACTAAAGTCCAGAAGGGACAAGACAGTTAATAGACCGTTTTCCATGCCAAGTCTGATATCATCAGTAATTTTGATGAGAGCAGAGACAGTGCTATGACCTGAGCGAAAACCGGACTGATAGGGATTAAGAAGGACATTTGTGTTAAGGAAAAGGCTGAGTTGCTGGTGAACTAAGCGCTCAAGGACTTTGGAAAGAAACGATAGAATTGAAATAGGGCGGTAATCAGAGAAGGAAGATGGATTTGATTTTTTAGGAAGGGGAGTTACTTGAGCCTCTTTCCACAGACCAGGAAAGGTTCCAGAGTCAATGGAAAAGTTAAGAAGATATGCAATTACGTGGACTATGTCATCTAGGATAGGTATAATATTTTTTTTACTAATACAGTCACTACCGACAGCATTCGATGAAATAGCTGAAATGCTCTTTATAACATCACAATCAGTGAATTGATGAAACACAAATGGTGGAAAGTCAGGAGTTGGAAATAATGAAAGAGAATTTAGAGTTTGCAATTTAGTTAGTCCATCAAAATTAGACGAAGATGAGAAATGAAGGTTTAAGGAATCAATATCTAAATCTTTTTGGGAATTATGTTGGCGAGGCTTTCCAACTCCTAGTGACCGAAGAAATTTCCATACCTTTGCAGGATCGTCATTTTCTACAGATTCATTGATAAATCGGCGTTGTGCATCCCTACACACCCTATTACAGTGATTTCTAACGTGAGTGTATTTCTCCTTATTTTCATCAGATGGCGTTCGCTTGTATCTGACCTTAGCAGCGAGTTTCTTGTGCATTTCTGCACGTATTTGATCAGTAAGCCAAGGTGCAGGAAAATGTTTCATTTTAACTCTACGGATAGGAGCATGCACGTCATATAATCGAGTTAAGATGCTGTTAAAACAATCTACCTTTTCATCAATGGTGGCGGCATTTAAAACCCCAGACCAGTCTGCATTACAGGCATCAATGCGCAAAGACTCAATGTCCACGCCACTAAAATTACGCTGAAGGAGAATTTTTGGCTTGTCTTTAGGAGGTCGAATTTTATACGAAAGAAATATTAAATCATGATATGAAAAATCATCCGCCGCGCATTGACCATATTTGGCAACATGTACTGACGAAGAAACTAGAATTAAATCAAGAAGAGAAGGTTGACAGTTTGGAAAATTATGGGTCACGTCGAGAGGCAAAATGGATAGGTTGCTAGCACGCACAAGACCTTCAAGAGTAGAAGAACGAGAATCACGCTTTCTAAGACAAGTATTAAAATCGCCCATTGTTGTTTTATGTCTATAGATAGAGTAATAGATAAGTGTTTTTTCTCGTAAAACTTAAACATTAGTAGTTAAATAGCAGTGATTACTTTGAAGGTAAGTTATCCGGTATAATCATGGCAATTGTTTTTTTGCGAATGAATGCAATGGGTACAGTTGTGCCATATTATCTGGGTACAGTTGTAACATAAGTAAGCATTTTTTTTGCTTTTAGATGACCTGACAACGTGTTTGCAAAACAGGTGTTTATGCGTTTAATCGTAATCTATTTCAAGAAATTGACTTTGCACCGTCTTTTGTAACGGACAGACCAAACCCTGAAACTGAAGAGGAGAATCCTGCAGCATCATCATTTGTAATAGATAGATCAAACACTGACACTAGAGAAACGAATCCTGCAGAACAATCTGAAAGAATAACCTTTGACACTGGAATGACTTATCGGAATGGTAGTCACCATTACATTTGTCATAACTGGGAAGAGTCTGACTAGATCTCGGTAGGTTACTTTTTTAGAAGTAAGAACTTCTTTACATATTATTGATTTTGTTTTTGTTGTTGCATGTTTACTAACACAAATGTTTACTTAACTGTTCTATAGCGGATTTGAATTTTAGTTAACTATTGACTAATTAATATGAAGGCTTTGTATCTGTTAATAATTACAGATACAAAGCCTTATTAGTTATATGTGATACAAATCTTTGTTTTGTTGTTTTGTTACATTGTTACCGACGCATTTCACCACAAAATGATTGTATGACATTGATTACGTGCAATAAAGTTGATTAAAGACCATTTATGTGTAGGTATTTTTAAACCTGTCACTTTTGACCCCAGGCACTGTCACAACTGTCCTTGGGGTGGGGACGATTGTGACATTTTTTCTTTTTTTTCAAATGGCTTCTATAAGGTAACCTTTGTACATAAAGACAAAAGTGTAATATTTATATGTAGACAAATGTCCATTTCACTATAAAGCACACCTTGCTTCTAACTAACTGGAATACTTAGAAAATTATGGGCGATCGAATTAATATTGGCACAACCGTACCCAGTCTACCCTACTATACAACTTCTCAATAAAATTCCGCAAATACTATGTTTGGGCTCATTATATTGCTCCTATTTACTAGGTTAGGTACCTACCTACCTATAGATAGATAATATTTGTTGTGTCGGGGGCTTTATAAATTTTTGCTTGGTAACCTATGCAATTCTAAAACACAAGTCATTTTAGTTATGAAAGTTACCTACTTTTGTGGGGAATCAGGGGACTCCCCTCTAAAGTAGGTAACGTAGGTATTTACAACAAACAAGAAATCTGACCAAACTAAGGGTAGGTACCTAGTTTGGTCAGATTTCTTGCTTATTTTAGGTTTCTTACATTAATAATCTAACCAAAGCATATACGTATAGGTGGGCAGGTAGGTATACCAACTACCTTTTGTTTATATTTTCCTTAATAAATAACGAATAATTCAATAGATAGGTACCTAGGTACATGTATACATTATTAATAACGAACATAGAAATATATTGAATGTTTACCTAGGTACACGTAGATAAATTACCTACTTACTTACGTACGTAGGCTAAGTAGGTACCTCATTCCGCACGTACCTAATAACAGAAATGCGGTACGGAAAACCTGTGGATTATTTTACATGTACCTATCACTAAGGCTCTGCTTGTCCCACATACTAATCATAAATAACCTGTTCTTATCGTATGATTTCCTAGTTAACAACATTCTTAGATTTTCCTTAACTATAATGTACTTACATAGTAATAGGTAGGTACGGTAATTACCTAGATTACGTTATGATTAGGCTATTGTCTAATAGGTGCTTAGCTTACGTATGTAAGTATAGTTTGACCCAGCTAGTATAAGAGTTCAGGAGCTGAATTCAAAACCTGCTATGACACAGCAGAACAGCAGCAGCAGCGTAATATACCTACGTATATCAGTCATGTGGTACCCATATCACAAGCTCTGCTTACTTTGGGGCCAGATGATGTTGTGTGAAATGTTCGGGATTATTTATTTATTATATACTATGGGAACCAGATGATTGATCTGACTGACTGAATACTTTATATATTTAAATACATATTGATACCTACTTTATAACACAGACACACTTTAGACACAGAACAAACATCTATATTCATCACACAAACGGCAATGGGTCTTATCATCAATGTCTTACGCTGGGCAAAGGTCTACCCCAAATCCTTCCAACTACCTAGCTCTATCTTTTGAGATCGCCCACCATCCTCTCATCAATTGCTGATGCGGGTAATAAAACGGCAAGGCTAAGTGGGACTGGGCAGGTCACGTGACTCGCATGCATTCAGACAGATGGGCCAACATGGTAACTCCCTGGCAGCCTGACGGACACCGGCGTCGCGGTCAGCCAAAAAAGCGTTGGAGGGACGATCTTGACAACTTGTACAAGTATATAAGTACCTATTAAAAATCCCCTGGCTCATAAATAAACATCTATCTATAGCCTATCCTATTGCTGCAACACCAGGTCAGGGTTACCAGCTTTTGCAATATCATTGACATAACATGATACAATTTTGCGAATGACGTAAAAGCGCGAGACATAAATTTTGCTGCCCCCAAGATACGATCTATCTCCTTATGTCCTCTATCGATCTAATATTTGATCACTATTACAGTAACACACTTGAAATGCCTTTTTCGACCAAACCAATAGAAGGACCATGGAAACGGCACGTTCATCCGTTTAGCCGTGCAAAGGTAACAAACAAACAAACTGACAGAGATACTTTGGAACGTATAATATTAGTACTTATGGATTTATTTGATCTTATACATATTCGTACAGAGACATATTCGAATTGAATATATTAGTAGCATTCCATTTATTTGCAGAAATAATTACAAAATACAGAATAACATACAATAATATAAAACACCATTGTGTTTTAAACGGTCTTTAGAAAGCTCAACTGTTTCACATTTGGAACAGTTGAGCTTTCTACGGACCGTTTAAAACGATCTATAGATAATTCCACTGATCCACATCACCGCCAGAGGGCAGCGTTCCCAAGACACTGGCGGCATTGCCACGTTGAATGGCAATGCTAATACGCTCAGCCAGAAGGAGCCAGCTCTTAGGTCACACAATGTATCTACCAGATGCTGTAAAATAATTTTTAAAACGCCTTTTCAATGTTACCCATGTAACTACTAAGTTGTGTCGAACTAGGTTGCTGACAAAAAGATGTTTTTAGGGTTCTGAAGTGCAAAAAGGAACCCTTATAAAAAATAGCTATAAACGTAATTCAAGAACCGAAAACGAAGACGAAGATACCTTAAGACAGTTTTGTGTAGACATTTTTTTCTTACTTACATTTATTAAAATTTATTTTCTATTTTTTAGTTTGGTTTTCTATATAAAGCGTGTTTTTTAGTTTTTTAAACTATTATTTATATTGGGCAAAGTGTACGCTTCTGTAACAAGATCTGTAACAAGATACACACGCAAACATATAATTATATACACACACAGCATTGGCATTATACCGTGATAATGTTAATTTTATTGTAACCCGCTCCACTTAAACACTCGGTTAAGATCTATCCGAGGGGGGTAAATTGAAAATCAGCGCTGTACCTAGGTGCAGCTTTCTGCTGAATTTATCCCCTTTGCCCTGTGAACTAGTTTAGTCTGTATAATTATGTATGCTTAATTTTATAAAAAAATATAAAATAACTATTTAATATTTTTTTGTGGCTATAATCTACTAATTACTACATGCTTAATCTTTGATTACTTACTATTAAAATAGCTACCTAACTTACTTTAGCTATTATACATTACAATCAGTGAGTGAACAATCCATCATCCCCTGTTTCCTACCCTTAAGGGTTGTTTTTTTTCCAAATTTATATCGGACCACCCTTGGAGTATACAATTTCCATAAAAAAATAATTATCAAAATCGGATTACTCTGTAAACAATTATGAGTGGTCATACATAAAAAAAAATTACGCGTTGATTTGTAAACCTTCTTTTCGTCGGTTAATAAAACGGAAACTGTCTTTTAAGGCATAGCTTTATATATATATAATTCTACTGTACCTACGTGTGTACGTCACGGCTGGACCGATTTTAATGAAACTTTTTGTGTGTGTTCAAGTGTATTCGAGAATGGTTTAGATTTACAATTAGATAATTTTTTAAATTGTTTTTTAAATGCGTGGACTAAGTTGCGAACGGGACAGCTAGTTAAGTATAAAATATAAGACAATTTATGTGTAAAAAATCTGCTCCAATTCGACTCGGCATCAGTAACAAAATTGGCAAAGATCATAAAACAAAGTGTTAAGTCCAGACGCGTTTCTTGCCGGATTCTTCTTGAACTGGGGTTAGGAGGACCCGGCACCTAGATGCATGCTAGTGAAGAGACGATTCAAAGTGGTCCTTGTGATTTTATTGAATAAAGAATGTTTTGATTTTGACTTTGACTATGCGCCTGATTGCGGGTTCAAGTCCCGCCGCGCGAAAAATGTTTGTATCATCTGTAAATATTTGTCTTGGGTCTGGGTTTATTTTTGTTACATTATTACATTACATATTATATATAGGTACATTATACAGATATCTACTAGACAGTTTATCGTTTGATAAGCTAAAGTCGTCAAAACTCCCGCTTTTTGGGGTAGGTACCTACTTTACTTACCTACCTAAAAGTTTAAAATTTTTTAGCATACATGCTGAAATTATAAAGAAAATTATAACAGTTAGAAATACTTTTTACTAGATTATAAGTAGGTACCTAACAGCCGGATTTGTTAAGCTTAAAAAAGTCGTGAGCTCCATACAACATTACTTTATTATATATTCGAATATTAGGAGAACTTACAGCTAGGTACATTATTTTTTTTCAAATAATACACCTTTATATTACATGTACCTATGCAGAAGGCCAATTACAAGTTCCCATTGATAGAGATATACTGATATATTTTACTCTACTCTAATGGTTTGGGACCTGTCAAGTCATTCCTATTCTTATTGACTTCGGGTGCTTCGGAAGCCATCACTGTGCATGGTCACATGCGCTTGGCCATAATATTTTAATTTTGATAAATGTATTTAAGTATAGGTAGGTAAGGTATCCTGAGTAACAAAAACCAGTTTTCTTATTGTTTGAGGAAAACCCCCACAATATTATTCAGTTTTGCAAAAATATCTGTTAAAAACATTTTGATGAAAACATGGAATCATTTAAAATTAAATTCTGCATTATGATAAATTGAGTTCTAATTCTCATGGCATTTAGAGTTTGAGCGAAAAACCAGTTTCAAAATATTCACAAAATAAGCAGGTACAGCTGTTTACTTAAATAGACTTAGTATATTTTGATATAAAGTTTAAATTGGCTTGAGCCTACAGCTCAGGTTACAGGTTGCGTGTGAGCTTTCGATCGGTTTTTCTCGGACAATGTCGTCACACTTCTACACTACGTAGGTAGGTACCTACTATTATATCTTCTGTGGCTAAGGAGTGTCTGGTCTCCTCTATAAACAGTTACTCAGTGGGTTGTCTGTCAATCCGTGTTGGAGCGCAGCCGAGACAGCTGTGGCCGTGGCACACGATATTTTGTTAAAACATTACGGAATCGATTAAAATTCTAGCCGTTTTATGTGAAAGTGTTTTGAAGTCGAAAGGAACATCACTCAACAGTAAGTCGATATCAAGTCTTTTTTTAGAATAATTAAAATGGCTCAAAACTTGACATCACCAAGGATCTCTGTAGTATTCAGTACCAACTTAATATGTATAGGTAATATTAAAATTAATTATTTCGGACAATTATAAAGATCCCAGATCGTAACCCAAATAAATGTAATAAGTAGTAATTCAGTACGTAACGAACTGTCCCTACACATATGGTTGCGTTGCCCATAGTATGAGGCAAGTCATGGAAACGTGAAATCTTCAAAATATCTAAGTAGCTTTTCAGTATATGGGCATAAAATACTTTACTTACGCATTTGACGCATACATACCGAAGTATATAGGTACATCAAATAAAATAGGACCTAGAAATGTGAAGACTACATAAATGACGTTTCCTACATAATAATAATAAGTTTACTAACGGACCCGCTCGCGACTTTGAAATACTTACAAGTATGTTTATCTACAATATCATCTACGTTTATAATTGTAGTGGCCGGCATGGTGATTTGAAACATACCTTAGCAAATAACTTGGAAAATAACAGAATAGAAATTCTCTTTTCTGTGGAAAATAGACTAGCAATAAGAGCATACGGAACATATGTCAACTCAAATGATTTTATACAGAAGCTAACTCCCCTCTAACTCCCCTGCTTAACACCTTGAAATAAAGATTCTTAAAAACCACACACCACCACCTTGGAGGTTACTACATCTGTCATCTCACATCTGTCTTCATCATGAAAACTTTAATAATCTTGGTTTATTCAAGATTTTATAGAGACAATTCTGAAGAATAATAGAAGTACCTACCTACCTATATGCTATTGTTATTTACCGAACAATTCCTTTAAGCATCGCTATATATAGTCTACCTACCTACTTAAGTCCCTCATAAAACCTGGTGGAAGAACAGCCTCCCAAAATACTGGTGCAGTGCTCTTCTTCTTCATTGAATAGCATCTATTTTCTTATTCCGAAATTTTGAATTTCGAATTTTGAATTCCGAGGAAATCTGTAGAAGAACCAAAGTCACCGACATAGCACCCAAAATTTGCAAGTTGAAGTGGCAATGGACAGGCCATATAGCTCGCAGAACTGATAACCGTTGTGGAATAAAAGTTCTCGAATGGCGACTAAGGACAGGAAAACTAAGCGTAGGACGACCCCCCACCCGATGGACTGACGACATTGTAAAGATCGCAGGAAGTCGGTGGATAGAGAGGGCTCAAAAATCGTTCTTCATGGAAATCTATTGGGGAGGCCTTTGTTCAGCAGTGGACTTCATAAAGGCTGCTATGATGATGATTTTCTTATTGGTGTCAATTTTGTGTCTGGATTTTATAAAAGTATTCTATGTATTTTATAAGTAAGTACTTAAGTAGGTACTTATTCTATTATTCTATTAGTCACCCGGTCACCATAACACAAGCTATGCTTAATTTGGGGCTAGATAGTATTATGTGCATTGTCCACCAATATTATTATTATTTTTTCCAATGTCAAGTGAATAGGTAAGTTTGTTTTATTAAAACATCACAAAGTCATCCGTCACGGTATGAAGTCGTTCGTCATTTGTTATTTTATACAAAATGGCGACGATCTTTTTATAAAATTAATTCACTTCAAGCAAAACTGATTAGTTTTGCTTGAATCAAAGAAACATGAGACCATTACTTATTCAAATTGTTCACACCCGAGTCCATAACTTTAACTATAGTTAAAAAGATTTTATACCATACCTTCATACCTACCTACATAATATTATAAATTCAAAAGTGTTTGTCTTCGTTTGTTTGTTACCTATTAGGTAGCTAAACAGCTGATTTAGATTGTATCTTGGGGAAGAACTTAGGCTACTTTTATGTAGGTACCATGCGTGCGAAGCCCCGGGCAACGTTTAGTTACTAATAAAACCAGAAATACTCGTAACTCGAGAAAGAGAATTATAATAGAAGCGCAGCAATGCTTTGCAAGACGACCAGTAAAAATCAATGAAGTGCTTCAATACTGCTAATCGTCGGCAAACATTATGACACTAGACACTTATCTCTTACTAAATTTCAGTCGTTTAGATCCGTTCAGCCGGTTTAGCCGTGAAACGGTAACAAACAAACAGACTGAAAGACAGACACGAATTTTATATTTAAGCATTGGTTTTTAGTTTTTAATAGACAGTTATGGGTTTGTAGATACATGCATTTTGATCTGCTATGAACGAATTAGGCCTGGCACGCACTAGCGAATTAAATTCTGATGTATTGAATTATCAATACGATTTTTTACCCCCATTGTGTGCGTGTACGTACCCCATGTTCCACGAAAAATATCGCGCTGGGCCCAGGTCAGCTATGCCACGATCGCTTCAGAGCAAGTGTAAGTTGACCTTCCACAGCCCTTACATCTCTCAGGAAACGTTCGTAGTTTCCGCAAAATATCTGCGAATGTTAACTTCTTTCACTAAATGCTTCCGAGAGTTCCATGTGTCGTTATTCTGTGCGACTTCCGATTTGTAGCTTGAGACATGACCTTTTAGCAAACGTATTCACCAAGTTATTAAGTATAAGTACTTACGTAATACAGACGGCATCCAAATACTTAGAAAGCCACGCTAACGAATTATGTGATCAATAGATAGGCATCATCATCATCATCATCGTCTATCCAACCTGACTTTACCCATAAGTCAGCTAAAAAACTCTCGAACGTAGAAATGAAAGTGCGTGTGCGATTCGCTACCTAAATTCTTTGTTTTATGAGCTATACATACCTTTTGTACTTCAACAATTATCTTAAAAATAATTGATTAGATTTTTTTATATTTGTGTGTAATATCAACTCAAAGACTACTTATAAGTAATTAAAAAAAGTTATACTTAGGTACCTGTAGAAAGCTACATGCTGAAAGCTATCAGCATATAAATGGGGCTGTATTATTATTTTTTTAATTAGAGATATTTACGAAAATTGCAAATTACCCAAGGTATCAAAAAATTGCCCATAAATAAATAAATAAATATTGGTGGACACAACACCATCTAGCCCCAATCAAAGTATAGCTTGTATTATGGTGACCAGATAACTGATAGAATACTTATTTATTACATTTTTTATTTTATTTTTTATACAACTTACATATTTTTAAATACATACTTAAAATACTTTATAAAAGTCATTATTAAGCGTGCCCTGTGAAAACTATTGATGATACATAAAATAATGTCCTACCTACCTTTTTATAGTACTCAGGATCAGTACTATATTATAGTTAGGCTACTTTTATCTGCTTACATAGGTACCTATCAGGCGGGCAAACTCGCGGTCAGAAGCTAGTCCACATCTATGTAAGATTTTTCACTATGTTTAACAAGATTATAAAGTACTTACTAGTAAATTTAGTAATATTGTTTGTTTTATGTATGTTCATTCGATTTGCATGACATTTGCTGATAATTTGCTTGAATATGAGTTAAATGTGAAACAAGGGGTTTTTGAGATCTTGGATTGCAAAAGGGGCAAAAAAAATAAAGTGGTACAAATATACTGAAACGTATCAGGGTGTCATATGAAAAGGTTTTGTTGGTAGGTAGGTACATTGCAAAATAGTTTAAAAAAATCTTCTAAGTACTTAAATTTTGATGTAAAATTCTAGTAATTTTATACATGTAACTTTTTGATGGTTTCTTAGATTGGGGTTCGATTTGGGGCCGTCATCGATTTACATAGGTTATGGATTAGATCTCTATAATGGTAGACGTTGGATTGCTACTATTATCTCCTGCGTAATATTGCCATTCACTAAAACATCGAAACCTTGAACTTTTACTGAGGTAGTTAGTTTAAATTTTTATAAACAACTCAAACGTGTTTTTTTGTCAGGTCTTATTTTTATTTATTAATTAGCCAGAATCATCAGCGGCCTTACAATAATATATAATCGTCTCTCGTCTTCTATCAATAGTTAATCACTGTTTTAAATAGTGCCATCCCTCTTTGTAAGATAAATATAAATAAATAATTAAATAATACCGGTCATTTCACACAGCATCATCTGGCCCCAAAGTAAGCAGAGCTTGTGTTATGGGCGTATCACATGTACTACACACATATACTTTTTTTTGTATATACATACATAAAACATGTACATGTTGTACATAGAAACTTACTAATACAAATACTTGCAGATCACACAAACATTTGTCGCAGTTGTCGAACCCGCCACCTTCTGCGTCTCACCCGGCCCTTGGTCCACTGCGCCACAGAGGTCGTTAGAGATAGTGGCAATGTAAACATTGTTATAATAATAATAATAAAAGTCTTTATTCGCTGACCAATTCTCAGTAAATTTTTTGACTAATCAAATTTTTTAAATCTAGCTTAGTAAAGAAAATAAAAAATAAACAAAAACATTCTTCAGCAACCGTTTTGTTGGTCAGGTTGTCTCTTCGACATAGGCCTCCCCTAATTTTTTCCACTCCTCTCTGTCACGTGCTAATCTTCTCCATCCTTTCGGTAAATCATCTTCCCATCTCTTGATTTGACGTCCCTTTTGTCTTTTCCCATTTCTAGGATACCATTCCATTACATCTTTTGTCCACTTTTCCTTGTGCGTTCTCATTATGTGACCTGTCCATTTCCATTTGAGTTTTTTTATTACCAACGAAACATCGTTTACTTTTGTACTTTTTCTTATTTTTGAAGTCGTCCACCTGTCACGTAGCCTTATGTTAAGCATGCTTCGTTCCATACTGCGTTGACAAACTTGAAGTTTTCGGTTGTTTTTGCTCGTAGCAGGCCAAGTTTGACACCCATAACTAAGACATGGACATAAGACATAAGACATAAACATTGTTAATGTTACACAACTCGAACAACTCTTAACTTGAACACTGACTTTAGTCAGTGTTCAAGTTTATAAGTAAGGACGCAGGTGCATAATGTTCAAAATAGTGGTACAACCTTATGTTTAGTTCTGGGTAGATACTATTCGCCAAGGGAATCAAAACATACCTAACTTAAATACGAATATCTCTAAAATAACATGAAGTGCCGCAGGGTATTTAGCTTTTTCTATTCTACCCTGAACTGTGTAGACAGGTTAAGTAGGTATTGTAAATGTAATGTACCTGTCTACCAACGAGTGATAGCGATTGGGTAGAACCACAAAGGTTATCATGCCATTGGTAAGAGAATGACCACTGGGTGGAACACACCTAACCATAACCACGCTAACAGGAGTGTCTCATTCAAGCTCATTTTCGCTGGGCACTTTATTTGCGTATAAATAATAATCTGATTTCAGATTTATTTATTGCACATCATTATACGAGTAACATTTACTTGTCATAGGCAATTCAGTTAGCATAATTAAAATACCGAACCGACACCGGATGTACCTAGTACCTACTGAATCATCTTTTCTGCGGGTCCTGTCGGCAAGCTCCAGAGCGTACATTAAGGCTTACCTAAATGCACGAAAGGAGCCTCTGAGGCGCACTTTAATCCTTTCACCACACTGGTTAGAAATAACTATTGACACGATAAGAAGAAGAAGATTGAAATACAATACAATAAAATTAAATACAACACTAAAAACATTAACAGTAGCATCTAAATAGTACCTTGGTGTTACAGCATCAACTCCTTTTCGGTTTCTTGCCAAAATTATGTTTTGTTAAATGTCATGTTCTACCTACATGTTCCTAAAATCGTTCAAGCATTTTTATGCATTGACTTCAATGAATTGAAAAGCAAATTTTTTTTAATTTAAGATGACCCAAATGGTATTTGTATAGGTAATTTATATCTTCAATCCTTTACCCTCTATCTCAGTTCATGTGATGAAAACTAGCTTTGAAGTTACATCATTGTTTAGGTAGGTACCTACCTACTGACCTAATATTTAAATATATACTTAATACTATAGTAAAGTTCATTTTAAATGAATTTAAGGTTCAAGTTGCATCAGAAAAAAACCTTGTCATCATAATGTACATTGAATCATTTTGGACAACACAGCTGTTCAAAGTCCATGTGTCAAGACCACAGGATGGATGATGAAGGGAAGAATCCATTTGCCTACAAGCTATACGTGACGTTATCCCTGACGGCTAAGGTTTAGCACGCTATTGAATTTGTTAATACCTACATTATTTTATATTTTTTGAATGTTGGTTCTTGCCTAGAGCGTGCTCCCTCGGTACCGGCGGTACAGGCGCGCGCGCCTCGATGCCTAATAACCCCATAAATAAATAAATATCATAGATACCTGTAACCTAACCGAAAGTTTTTAGGTCGAATGCCATCAGCCATTGCCAAAAGTCGATGTCAAGTTGTCACAGGTTGTCAGACAACATGATAGCATTTGAATTGAAAAAAATATAGATACTTATCTGTAGGTAGGTATTATTGACAGATTTTATAGATATAGGTAGATACATATATGCATACATACATATAAATTAAGATTTGTGATTTGTGCTATGCTCAGAATTTAATCAACACACGAGTACGTCAATGGCCTCAATTCTGTTGGCACCAACCTAACTAATTTTAGCTAAAACTAGGTTTTGAACTGTCAAATTAATCTTTGGTATTCTGCTGCTACCTACTTGTCCTAATTTAATTTTATCGAACTTAATTAAGCGTTCCTAATTTAGTTAGATGGTACCAACCGAATGGGTTTTAGTATGGTTATGGTTATGCTATGGCTAACTAAATATATTTTAGACAATTCCTAATTTTAGATATGAACCAACCGAATTGCCACCAGTGCCTGCTTGTCTAAGTTGAGTTGAGTTGAATGAGTGTGTTAGATTCATATAAATACCTGCTCTAATTAGTATAATATATTACACCTAATATCAAGATTTAGAAGTTTATAATGAAAGTTAGTAAAATTACTGAAGTTAAATACCTACTTCTCACATGAGGAATTAAAGCTAAATGTAAGCAAGGATAAATTCAATAAGAAGAGAGAATAACAAATTTACCATAGTATATTCAATTTTCTTTATTCAATAAAATTACAAGGACCACTTAGAATCGTCTTCTTACATGCTAGTGAATCTAGGTGCCGGTTCCTCCTAACCCCAGTTCAAGAAGAATCCGGCAAGAAACTTGTCTGGTCCTAACACTTTTTTGTATGATCCTTTACAATTTTACACAACACAAGTACCCTCCTACAAAATAAACACCATAAGGAATATAAGGAAACAATGACAGAATAATTAACTGATACAAATGTATGTAGTTCACAAAGATAATATAGTTTTAAAGTTACCAAATAACCAAACAGAGAATAACACAAAAAGTTAACGGTACACATATTAAATACACACAAATATATTTTAGTACAATATTATTGCTAGGCACTTATCTTTCTAGTTCGGTGGTCACTCCCAATCTACCCGTCTTAGGCTTTAACCTCGCCTTTTATACATTTTTGAAATATATACAAAACATCACACCATATTCATTATTCAACCAATCATAGAAGCCTATTAAGAATCTAAGTATAATAATGAAAGTTATTTACTTAATAACAATAAAAAGATGTTAAAATATAATTCATGAAACAATGGATTCATAGTTTTGCTATATATGTCTTAATAAAAGAATTATAACGAATTTACCGATTTAGTAAACAATCAAATGAAGGACTTGTAAATATCAGAATAATGAGAACAGAAAATAATAAAGTGAAACATTCGTTAATAAATCCAAACTAATTAATAACTGAAAAATAGTAAGAAAGTATGTATCGAACAATTAAATTTACAATATATAACAATCATTGGATACTTTCGTTCTGAAATCCTAATTTCGTTCTCAAATGTGTGTGATGGTATAATCATTTTTATTACAATAATATTTATTAAAGCATATGTTAATTTAAACCAACTATAAAATAATAATATAAGTATAAAACTGTTTAACTGTTTATCAAAACACCATCTGTGTTTTTAGCTGTGAACTAATTGAATGACAGGTGGATTTTTATTGAATTCTTACGAGTATAATTTCAATTATTCTGTCAAGTGCATGAGTGAGTGCATCATCAAAACATTTTTTATTTAATAAAATCACAAGAACCACTTTGAAATGAAATGACCTACATACTATAGTAAAGGGTCTTCCAATAGGCACGTCCGAACTTTGACAGTTGGTAACGGCCATCTTGTTGAAGCTACATCTGTCAAATTGGTTGTAATTTATTCATTCTGTTTTGCCAAATCATCATGGATAGCTATAGCATTCAACAACACGTGCAAATGATAAAATTGTTTTATCAAAATGAGTGTTCTGTTCGGGCAACGCACCGCGCGCTTCGCCCATTTTACGGTCGCCATAATCGTCCTACCGAGAGGACTATTCGTCGTGTGGTGGATAAATTTGAGTCCACTGGTTCGGTAAATGATCGACCAACACCCGTACGTCAACGAAACGCAAGATCTGCCGAAAACAAACAACAAACGCCGCTGTCCGTGAGAGTGTGCAGGAGAATCCGAGGCAGTCGATTTCGCGTCGCTCACAAGAACTCGGCCTTTCACAGACCACAACTTGGCGAATTTTGCGTCGTGACTTGGGCCTACACCCGTATAAAATTCAACTCACCCAGGAATTGAAGGTAAACGACCATAGACAACGACGTGTGTTCGCTGAATGGGCACTGGAGCTGATTTATGCGCAAAAGTCATGGAAAATTGGATATCTCGCATGCGCTCCACCCAGAGAAGTCGTGGCGGACATTTGAATGATGTCATATTCCACACATAATGGCATCACTGCATCTTTCAAATAAATAAATAATTTCGATAATATATCACACACACTTTGTTTTATTTAAATTGAAAGATAGGACACGCTTAATGAAAGACCCTATAGTAGGTATAAATAAACCATCTAACTAAATTAAGAACGCTTAAGTAATTAAATTAGATAAAATTAAATTAGGATAAGTTGGTAGCAGCAGAATACCAACGTTTCATTTGACAGTCTAAACCTAATTTTAGCTAAAATTAGTTAGGTTGGTGCCAACAGAATTGAGGCCATATACCAGATAATATAATACATACTTTTATTTAAATATTAATACGTGAAACAAAAACTTTGTACGCCTATTTACGAAAATTGGGCGGACGGAGGAGTATGGAATTTCGCACACTTTTAGTTTATATGGAGAAGGAGTGCAGAATGCTAATATTTTTTAAACTATGCATATAAAATACATTAATTATTAATTAGTTATTGCTCGAATTTCGATCAGTGGGCGACCACTAGTATTTATAACAAACAGAACAAACACCCATGTTCATCACACAAATGTTTGTCCTTGGAGATAATCGAACCCTGTACCTAAAGCACAGAAGGTGGCGGACAGGCCAGTCAGTAATGTTAATGACCACTGACATAAACTAGCTAGTGAAGCTGTGAGATTGTAAGTCTTACGTGTAATTTATAGCTGCACGGGAGGCTTGGCTCCATTACTCAGATAAGATGATAGCTTTGTTCCGCCGAGACGCGCAGACCCTCATTGATATCGATGTCACCAGAGGTCACTAACAAATTTATTATTTTTATCATGTTAAGCAGAAGTTAGTTACATTTTTTTATATACATACATTTACCATCCGCTATACTCTATAACGATCAGCTGAGGATCATAAAAATGGCTCAGCACCAGAACTGACTGTAATAATAAAATATTAATAATAAAATCGGGTTGGTAATTTTCGCTGAACTTTATAACACTTCGAGTGAGGATTTCTACGTGGAACTGATCCTAGATGAGTGCTGCTTGGAGACTTATGATGGAGACAACTGCGATAGTCTTCAAATTATTGGGGATAAGTCCCCCTGCTGACTAACAGAAGAGCTAGCAATAGAGAAGGAAAACTTGAAACAAGACCGGCTCTGTGCCAGCCGTTATGCACCTGCAACCGAACCGACACCGCATGTACTGAATCGTCTTTCCTGCGGGACCTGTCGGCAAGGTCGAGTGCTTACATTAAGGCTTATCTAAGTGCACGAAAGGAGCCTCTGAGGCTCAGAAATAACTAGTGACGCGATAAGAAGAAGTTACATTATAATTCATGACATATTTAGGTGCCCATCCTGATATAAAATATTAGATTACCAACATAACTAGATAAGATACTATGTACCTACAAATATTTTGTAAACAGATTTGTATTTTATTATTTACAACAAAATTACACGAGTTTAGGAAATAACTAACTATTGATCATTATTTTATCTAAATGCGTAGACGTCAGACGCAGGGCTCGTCAGCGCGTCAGAGAGCTGATTATGAGTTTATTGTTAGTTTCACGATCGAGGTGTTGAGTATGTGACAACATGAAATTTAAGACAATTACTTAACGAATCGCTATAGGCGCTTATCGATACAGGTATGATATGAATACAGATTAAAGCGCACCTTGATCGAGAAACACAAGGGAAGATACCTTTCCAATTATTAACAAAGTACTTTCATCAACAGAAAATTCCATCGAACAGGTCATAAGTATACCTACAATGGATAGTAGGTAATAAATAAAATTTGCTTCTTAATTTGTTATAGTTTTGCTATCTCGATGGTCATTACAATTACTCGGTAGAGGGTTATCGTTCACAAGAATCACTCGGATGTTATACTGGTGCGCGTGATATCGCCCCAAGCAACATCCATTATCCAATATTAACCAGTATGTTATCCGCAAGTATGATGGACTCGCCCTCCTCCTCAACCTATAAAAGTTGATGTCTGTTGGAGATAGAGTTTCGCGGGTGATCATTCGCAGTCTTAATTCTTTGCCATACGCACATAAAATTTTGCCAAAGTGAACCGTGCTAATAAAATACTATAAAATGGTTAATAAAAGTGATTATAATCTTAATAATGATAGTAAATTCAGTAAGTCTCAACTTTTATTTCTTGGAACAATTCCAAAAAGTTATCTTAATTTAGAACAAGAATGTTACGGCACATTATCTAGGTATTGAAAAATGCATATTTATAACAAAATACGTCAAAGGCTACGGCCTTTGAACTTCCAACTGAAAGCAAAATTCCAACTAAAATTATGTTTTATTATACCTACTAAACAAATATCTCATTATAATGCTAATGAAGTTTGTATTTCATCATGAAATCATTTTGTACTTATACTTATACTAAAAAACAAATTATTTTCGCTGTTTTCAGTGTTGGAGAATGAAGCAAAAGACGTTGAGAACCTAAAAGCCGAAGATCCATTCACAAAAGCCATCGGAGCGATAGGAAAGTGGCAAATATGGGTTTGCCTCGTTGTGTTTCTTGTCAAATTCCCAGTAGCATGGCATCAAATGAGCATCATCTTCCTGGCGCCTCCTACGAATTTCACCTGTTCGGATGCTCAAGAAACAAATATACTCGACAGTGTCTGTCAGGCTAACTGCTCACATTACAAATATGACCAAAGCGTATTTCACAGGACCATTGTGTCTGAGTGGGATCTCATATGCGATAGGTATTGGTTGAAGAATTTAACGCAGACAGTCTTTATGCTCGGTATCCTCGTTGGAAATATGATGTTTGGCCATCTTTCTGATCGGTGAGTTTGCTCGGTACATTATAATTTATCCTAGTTATTATACTTGAACTAAGTGTGCGGGAGTTGGGCGTCTAATAAAATAACAGAGAGCCAACTTGTATATCCGGAGTGCAAGGCAATTCAAGTCGCATATTCTGGCGGATGAGATGAGGTTACCACAGCACGTAGATGCGTGGGAACTGAAATGGGGCATTGTCCTATTTGTTTTGTATGGCCTCCCAGTTTTCCATGACCCTTGCTAGCCGTGAGATCAACACATGTGTAGGAAAATATACAAGTGCGATATTGTGAATAGACTAGGTACCTTTATGTAGATAGTACTGATAACCTTTATCTAATTAATAGTAGTAGACCACTTGAACGGATGAACTTAGTACCTATTACTTTTATACGTGCTTGCACACGCACATACACAGAGTAGGTTTTTAGATTCTTCATGATTTATTTATTATTTGCAGATTTGGTCGCCGCATCCCATTCCTCGCCGCCGTGTTCCTTCAGCTCATTTCTGGTGTAGCAACAGCATACTCAGTCAACTGGTACATGTTTACGACTCTGCGATTTTTCTTGGCTGTGGCTACTGGAGGAACCATGGTCACCAGCTTCGTACTCACCATGGAGTTGATCGGTGCCAAATATAGAGACACAGTGGGAATTGTGTACCAAATACCATTCAATCTTGGCCATCTCACTTTACCATTGTTTGGCTACTTCCTCCGCGACTGGAGCTCCTTCCAACTGGCGATATCTCTGCCTTCCTTGTTGTTCTTGAGCTACTATTTCCTTCTGCCTGAGTCGCCAAGATGGCTCTTGACAGCTGGAAAGTGTGAAGAAGCTACTAAAATTATGGAAATTGCAGCTAAAAGGTACGTTTACTACAAATCACAAAAATAACGAAATATAATAATATGTAGGTACACTAGAGTTTAAAACGATCTATATATAGCTCAACTGATCCAGATCACTGCCAGAGGGCTGCGTTCCCAAGATACTAGCGACATTGCCACGTTGAATGGCAATGCTAATACGTTGAGCCAGATAGGAGCCAGCTCTTGGGTCACGCAATGTATCTACCAGACGCCCAGAAATAATTTTGAAAACGTGGTGGGCTCCTGTTCCCCACGGGCCCAGGGTTTCGACTCCAAAAGGCTCAAATAGGTAGGCCTTATCAATACCTGCATATTTGCGCCTTTTGAGGTCCTTGACACATTCAGCCGCCGCACTAGCTCTAACGGAAGTCCCCGAAAGATGGGATGCGGCCAGGGTGTCGACGCAAGTAGCATCCCAAATTTTGCCTATGTTGCCTCACGAGCAAGACACAGTAAATCATAGCGCCTAGGTGCTTATTGAAAGAAAGAAAAGAAAGAAAGAAAAACATTTATTTAGCACACACAACACAAAAGAGAACACATGAGCGGAAAACAGACTAAAAATAGCCCCAAGGGGAATCTTAAACAAACACATACACATTTATACAAAACACATAAACAAACAAAAATCAACTAAGTATGCGTAAAAAATTAGCCCTTCCCGCAAACCAATCAACATTTTAGTGTGGCTAAAAAGGTTTAATCTCATCATGTGCTACTTCCAGGCACGGAAGTAGCGCTGGTTTTCAGATTAAACCAATTTATAGGAGCGACCTCACGAAGCGAAAACAACACGAAAAAATAAAATAAATAAATATTTTCTAACAGTGTACCTTAACATATTACAGACATAATTACATAAATGTACAGAATAATATACTAATATTAATATTTTAATAATATATAATATAATAATATTGCACGTTTAAAGGCGGAGAGATACTTTCATATATTGAGATATGTTTTTTATTTATTGCTGCATGTTAATTTCCAGAAATGGCCTACCCACTGAAGGTATAGCGTCCACTACGCAGAAACTGGCAGTAGAGATGAGCAACAAGCAAACGGAGCGTGCGTCGTTCCTGGCTCTATTCCGAACTCCTCGCTTGAGGGCCCGCACTATAGCAATCTGCTTCAATTGGTTCGTCTGTGGCTTGTGTTTCTTTGGAGTCTCTCAGTACATTGGACATGTCTCTGGGAATATATTCAGTAACGTCGCCATTTCTGCTGCTATACAGGTAAATATTTTTGAAATCCATGTCTTTCCATGTACCTATTTCGTAAGACAAAACAAGTTTTTTATTTAACTAAATAATGGCATAATGTTGTTTTATAATTTTATCTCGCAATTATAATCAAATATTTTGGCCCAAATAAGCTCAAACATGTTATCTGTGAACCAAAACAAAATAAACGGTACGATTATTTCTACTTACCTACTCAATAGTTAATATCTTTACATTGATTTAAAAAAAAATATTCTTTGATTTCAGGTACCTGGTACTCTGGTTTCTATCTATGCAAATAGAATCCTCGGCCGCAAGATCACATTGATCAGCGCCAACTGTGTGACCGGTCTTAGCTGCCTACTCATCATTTTTATCCCAGATTCTGCTGCGAGCAACTTGACTCTCGGTTGTATCGGCCTCTGGGGCATGAGTATATCTTTTGCCACTGTATATTTGTATGCCGGTGAACTATTCCCTACGGTGGTCAGAAACTCCGGTGTTGGTCTTTCATCAACGGTAGCTAGGATCGGATCCATGCTTGCACCCTTCGTGGCTACACTTTCACACACCAGCCCATGGTTGCCTCCTCTAGCATTTGGTATAGTGCCGTTGATTGGAGCCGCTCTATGTATCTTGCTACCTGATACTCGAGGAAGGAAACTTCCAGACACATTAGAAGAAGGTGAAGCGTAGTTACGTTTATAAGAATTGTTTGTGTTTAAATACTACGTGCGTGTGGTACCTGCATGGAGTGTAAGATTTCACAGTAATTAACCTTGACAGAGTTTCAGATCCCAGTGACACCTAGATGATTGCGATATGCCGCAAAGTCTTAGGTTGTATAATACTTAGTTTTGATTGGTGTTTCGTCATTAACAGCCCCAAGATTTTTTATTTAGTATTCCAGTTATTTAAATAATGCATTTGGAGCGATAATAAATCTAAAGGCTATTTATCTATACATATAAAAGAGCTTAACCTGACTGACTGACTGATTCATCATCGCCGAGCCGAAACCGCTGAAGACAGAAAGCTGAAATTTGGAAGGTAGCTTCCTTTTACAGCAAAGGCATCCGGCGGGATTTTTTGAAATTCAACCCCTAAGAGGGTAATAAGGGGTGAAAACGAATGTATGAAACTTTTTAACGCGTCGTGCGATTTGCTTGAAATTTAATATGAATAAATAAAATGCAAAATTAATTGACCCGTGTTTCATGATTTTTCAAAATAACCCTAACAAAGGGTTAAAATGGGGTGTAAAAGTTTGTATGGGATCTTTTTAACGGATGATGTGATTTCTTTGAAACTTGGTCTGGATACCTAAAATGTAGGCGTGAATGTTTGTATGGAAACTTTTAATGGGTGGTCTAGGGATGGGTTTAAGCTACAATTCCTTTCAAAAAAAATGCGGATGAAATCGCGAGCAACAGCTAGTATATGTATAAATAGGGATAAACGGACTGGAGGCTCTCTCAGGTTAGACTACGGGACCCTTAAAAGTATTTTAAGGTACCTATAAAGAGGTATTAGAGAAATGGGTGAGTATGATTTATCTAATTGTTTGATAATTTTCATGTGATTTGTGAATATTTGAGAAAGTTATTGTATGTACAAAATAATTATTAAGTAGTAATTTTTATGTTATAATATACGATCGAGACTATTATAAGTCTATATGGAATAGGCTGTGATAATATTTTTTTATATTAATATAATTTAATATAATTTAATTTAATTTAGTTCTCAAAAGTAAATGTTTTTCTATTGTTGTTTATTTAAACATACTTAGATTTTTTATAATTTTATTTTAAATTTTTTATAATCTTATGGCAGTTGTATTTTTATATGTAATCACGAGCAATAATGTAATATATTCAGTTATCACTACACTGTTATGATAACACACTCATAAGTCATAACACTTTATTTAGATCCATTAAATTTATTCTATACATTTAATTTATTAAATGACGATTACAATATACTAAGAAAATAAAACAGCAATATACCTATGGTTTCTTTCGATAATAAATAGGCTATTAATAAAAGCTTAACCCCTCTATTAGGTACCGATGTCGCGATATCGTGTCAAAAACAATAGAAAACCAATTATCATTTTAGTGGTTTTGAAAGAGTTAATCAACAGTTATTTATTATACACATACTACACTACACCCATAGGATATCCTAATTTTCTAAGAGAAAATACGAGAAAGGAACCTACCTCAAAACCATCGGGACAAGCACTTGTAGTTTGTAGTTCAAGCAAACATTTGTTCACGGCAGAAAAATAAGCAAAAGTAAGCAGAAAAATAACCTTTCGCTTACCAGACAAGCATTCAGCGAACCACCGAGGTTTTTGCTGTATATTAGGATTTTAGCCGATCGTTTCTGTCACTACTTTATCATAAACTTCATAAAATATTGATAATTCCCTATCTACCTACAGTTGAGGCATCATAATCTTTTTACAATGTCTGCGTTTTTATGTCATACCTGTTTTACTATCTCATTAGATCTTAATTGTTTGAATATGTGAGTGGATAACACAAAAACGTTACGTATGATTATGGTTATGATGATTGAATTATTTGTCTGTCCACTCTATACTAATGTAGAGTAGTTGCACTACTTAAGAGTTTCTGTGTTTATTATAAAATTTTTAGTTTGATTTTTAGTTTCGGGTTCGGGTTTTTCGGGCACTGTAAATAATTTTCTAATACAATCCCAAAGGTGCATTGGTTCAGTCGCGAGGGAAACCTTTGGGCAGAACAGTTGATCACGGACTCTTATCAACAAAACTAGAAATTAACTGAATGCGTGCAAAGTGGCGAGCTCTACTAGTGATGCGTATACAAGTAGGTATAACACGATAATATCTGTGAGTAGTTTATGATCGTGAGTAGCAAAACTTATAACTCCGTCACTTAATAGAGCAGTTCGTATCTGTACATTCCAGAAGACAGACATAACCTTCTCATTACCTTGTACTAATGTATACTTATTATAATGTGCAACAGACCTTGAATTAAAAATTATACGTGTGAAAATATATATCAGTGTTTAAATTAATAATGAGCAATCAAGTGAACTTAGACGACCCAATAGAAAAAATAATAGGTCGCTTTGGAAAATATCAATCGTGGATATTATTTCTTATATCTATAGGACGGCTTCCTACCGAATTTCAACTGAATAACGTGGTATTCGTCATTCCTGGCGTTGAATACATATGTTTAGATGCAAATGCTAATAATGGCACGAACGTCTGCCCTTGTGTGAATCCTATATACAATGCAAGTGCGGTAGTAAGTTCAGTAACAACTGAATGGGATCTGATATGTGGAAGAGAAGCCTTGGCCAGCCTAGCTCAGTCAATTATGCAGGTCGGGATCCTAGTGGGCAGTCTGATCTACGGTCATATTTCTGACAGGTAACACAGCATGCATGCAAGAACTTTGCTATAACTATAACATCAGGTCTCACGAGTTTTGTGTTTGCCATATCTAATTATTAGTACCTACCTCTATGTAATATACCATGTATTTTATGCCTTTAGGATAACCTCACCATATTGACATGTCTATACATTTGCTATTACCTACCATAAGATTGATTGATATTCTCATGGTTGTTTTGTTTTTAGATATGGACGTAAACAAGCTGCATTACTTTCCATGGTCCTAGAGGTGCTGTTTATAGTCGTATCGGCAGTAGTGCCAGAACTGTGGATGTTCCTCGTATGCAGGTTCCTGATAGGCACCTCTGTCGGTGGAGTGATGCTGTGTTTTTACGTCCTCATTGTGGAACTCAGCGGGAAGTATTTTCGGCCATATGCTATCGGACTACAGGAAATAGCATTTGTCGTGGGCTACTTCTTTTTACCGATCATAGCATACTTCGTCAGGGAGTGGAGGTACCTACAACTTGTGACATCGGTTCCATGGGTGCTGACTTTGTCATTTTACTGGCTTATACCGGAATCTCCTCGATGGTTGATCACTACTGGGAAAAAAGAGAAAGCGATTGAGCTACTAACATTTATAGCGAAAAGGTAAACACTACCAGCATTTAGTACCATAATGCTTATCTTACTCGTATACCACAAAAGCTATTTTACAAAGACAATAACTTGTTATTTCCTTTGCAGAAACAATCGTCCTACAGAAAATATCAAAAACGTGGTCGACAAAGTATACGAAGACTCAATAAAGGACATTAAGGAACAGTCAAGGAGCGTGTCATACGTAGACCTATTCAGAACACCGAAGATTAGAATGTACACAATAATTGTAGCAATGCTCTGGATGTTTTGTGCTACTACGTTCTTCGGAGTTAACCAACTTATCGGAAGACTAGAAGGCAATATATATTTAAACGTGATGATTGCAGCTGCAAGCCTTGCTCCTGGAATCGTTTTCGTTATAATCGCTACGCTACAGTTCAAGAGGAGAGTCAGTGTCATCACTAGTTTTAGTGTGGCAGCCATATCACTACTAGTTTTTATATTCGTACCATATTCGATGAGAGCTGCATATCTAACGTTTGCTTTTATAGGACAAATAGGAGCTTATACTTCGTTCATGCAAGTGTATTTGTATTCCTCAGAAATATTTCCCACTGTCATGAGAAATTCAGCAATGGGGTTTGCTTCAGTGTTCGCGAGAGCTGGTGGGTTTACTGCTCCATTCATTTTAAATATAGGGATAGATTGGGTCTCTATTCTAGTGTTCAGTGGCTTGGCCTTCAGTGCAGCAATTTTATGTTTGTTTCTTCCTGAAACTAAGGGTGTTGTACTTTTAAATACAATTGATGAAACAGAACAGACAACTATGAAGAATCTCGAGCTAACCTAGTCCAAACTACCTTGTAAAACTAAAAAGACAACCGACTGCATGTATATATACATACATGAAGTCGATTGTCTTTTTAGTTTTTGAAACGTAATTATAATATGTTATAAACGTATGTTATAAATAACACTACAAGTTACGTATAATGTAGTAATTATATATGTTATAAATAGCACTACAAATTACATATAATGTAAATTCCTCCATACGAGTACCTACATACCTATTAACGACAGGTTGGTACCTATTAACGTCATGGACTAGAGAAAAATATACCTACCTACCTACTATAATAATTAAATAACTTTAAGTTTACCGATACCGAACTTTAAGGCACCGATGATGGTCTCCATCGACAAAATAATACGTGAGTAAAGCACGGGCTTTACTCAAAATGTACCTATACCTAGTACAACTCACGAAAGTTTTGAAAGTGAAATAGAGAACCTCTACGGGGAAGAATGTCAAAAAAATTAATGTTTGTGAAAAAGTGTGACGCTGGAGTAACACCGAAGTTCATGCGGATCAAACCTATAAAATGCATTCGGGAATGTGATAAGTTCTTAAAAAAGAGAACGAAGATCTATGTGTGCGTGTAGCGCGGGATTATTTCGCAACATCGCTATCCTATCGGAGGAATTGTTTCGTCTGCATTTACGCCTGGCGAGTACTCTGCCACTAGAACTATGGAACATCTTGGACGCCATGTCCTTTAACAGGTCCGATAATGTGAAAAACTGGGTTTTAAGACAGACCCCATAACTCGAAATTTAAGCGTTTGATACCATCTGCAGAGCAAAAAAAAGAGATGCATTGCCCCACTGAAGTAGACAGGTTCGCCTTTAACTTAACAGCCAAGTATTCAGCAAACCACTGAGGTTTTAATAATAGCTAACCTAATCGCATTTTGCTGTATAGTAGGATTTTAGCCGATCGTTTCTGTAATTACTTTATCATAAACTGCATAAAATATTGTTAAGTACCTACTTACCTACAGTTGGGGCTTCATAATCTTTTTACAATGCTACGTTTTTACCTGTTTTACTATCTCATTATTACCTACTTAATTGTTTGAATATGTGAGTGGATAACACAAAAACGTTATGTACAATTATGGTTATGATGACTGAATTATCTGTCTGTCCACTATATACTAACGAAGAGTAGTTACAGTACTTAGTTTGTGTGTTTATTAAAAAAAAAATAGTTAGATTTTTAGTTTCGGTTTCAGAAGTGCACTAGGAAATAATTTTCTTATACAACCCCAAGGGTTCAGTGGTTCAGTCGCGAGGCCGCGGGGGAAACCTTTGGGCAGTTGCTCACTAATTCTTTATCAACAAAGCTAGAAATTATCTACATGCGAGCAAAGTTGCAAGCTCTACTAGTGATGGGTATACATATAGGTAGCTATAATACGATAATAACTGTGAGGAGTTTATGATCGTATGTAGCAAAAGTCGTTAATACTCTGTCACTTAATAGAGTAGTTCGTATCTGTACATTCCAAAAGACAGACATAACCTTCTCATTACCTTGTACTAATACGTACTTAATATAATGTGCAAAAGACCTTGAATTAAAAATTCTACGAGTGAAAATCTATATCTGTGTTTATATTAAAAATGAGCAACCAAGTGATATTAGACGACCCTATAGAAAAATTAATAGGTCGCTTTGGAAAATATCAATCGTGGATATTATTTCTTATATCTATAGGACGGTTCCCTACCGAATTTCAACTGAATAACGTGGTATTCGTCATCCCTGGTGTTGAATACATATGTTTAGATGAAAATGCGAATAATGGGACGAACGTCTGCCCTTGTGTGAATCCTATGTACAATCAAAGTGCGATAGTAAGTTCAGTGACAACTGAATGGGATCTGATATGTGGGAGAGAAGCCTTGGCCAGCTTAGCTCAGTCAATTATGCAGGTCGGGATCCTAGTGGGCAGTCTGATCTACGGTCATATTTCTGACAGGTAACACAGCATGCATGCATGCATGCAAGAACTTTGCTATAACTATAACATCAGGTCTGACGAGTTTTGTGTTTGTCATATCTAATTATTAGTACCTACCTCTATGTAATATACCATGTATTTTATGCCCATAAGATAAACTAACCATATTGGCATGTCTATAAATTTGCTTTTTCCTAACATAAGATTGATTGATATTCTCATGGTTGTTTTATTTTTAGGTATGGACGTAAACAAGCTGCATTACTGTCCATGGTCCTAGAAGTACTGTTTATAGTCGTATCGGCAGTAGTGCCAGAACTGTGGATGTTTCTCGTATGCAGGTTCCTGATAGGCACCTCTGTCGGTGGAGTGATGCTCTGTTTTTACGTACTCCTTGTGGAACTGAGCGGGAAATCTTTCCTGCCATATGCTATCGGACTACAGGAAATAGCATTCGTCGTAAGCTACTTCTTTTTACCAATTATAGCATACTTCGTCAGAGAGTGGAGGTACCTGCAACTTGTGACATCGGTGCCATGGGTGTTGACTTTGTCATTTTACTGGCTTATGCCGGAATCTCCTCGATGGTTGATCACTACTGGGAAAACAGAGAAAGCGATTGAGCTACTAACATTTATAGCGAAAAGGTAAACACTTCGATCATTTGGCACCATTTTGCTTATTATACTCATATACCACAAAAGCTATTAACAAGAAGTTGTAATTGTTTTTACAAACACAAAAGCTGTGTTTG
Organism: Lampropteryx suffumata; assembly: GCA_948098915.1. Classification (NCBI taxonomy): domain Eukaryota; kingdom Metazoa; phylum Arthropoda; class Insecta; order Lepidoptera; family Geometridae; genus Lampropteryx; species Lampropteryx suffumata. Next base: position 11,298,166 of record OX402557.1, on the reverse strand, counting down.
AAAAACAAACACAATAACAAGTTATTTTCTTCGCAGAAACAATCGTCCTACAGAAAATATAAAAAACGTGGTCGATAAAGTATACGAAGACTCGATAAAGGACATTAAGGAACAGTCCAGGAGCGTGTCATACGTAGACCTATTTAGAACACCGAAGATTAGAATGTACACAATAATTGTAGCAATGCTATGGATGTTTTGTGCTACTACGTTCTTCGGAGTTAACCAACTTATCGGAAGACTAGAAGGCAATATATATTTAAACGTGATGATTGCAGCTGCAAGCCTTGCTCCTGGAATCGTTTTAGTTGTAATTACCACTCTACATTTTAAGAGGCGAGTCAATGTGATCACTAGTTTTAGTGTGGCAGCCATATCACTACTAGTTTTTATATTCGTACCATATTCCATAAGAGCTGCGTACCTAACGTTTGCTTTTATAGGACAAATAGGAGCTTACATTGCGTTCATGCTAGTGTATTTGTATTCCTCAGAAATATTTCCCACTGTCATGAGAAATTCAGCATTGGGTTTCGCTTCAGTGTTCGCGAGAGCTGGTGGGTTTGCTGCTCCATTTGTTTTAAATATTGGAATAGATTGGGTCTCTATTCTAGTGTTTAGTGGCCTGGCCTTCTGTGCAGCCATTTTATGTTTGTTCCTTCCTGAAACTAAAGATGTTGTACTTTTAAATACAATTGATGAAACCGAACAGAAAACTAAGAAGAAACTCGAGCTATCCGAGTCAAAATGATTAGGAGTTTAAAAAAAATATTCAGTTGATAGGCGATAAGATAAGTAAATTTTATCAATAGATTTGTAGGAAATTATAAAGTATGCGTGTCAAATTAAACGTATTTATTATATAAAAAAAAGTTATTTTCGTGCAAGGCGTTTATGGTTTCAATACCTACAGCTTTTAAGATACCCCGTGAATCTCGTGAATATGAAAAATGAGTGCAGTGGACGAAGATCCTATAGAAACATTGATCGGTGGATTTGGAAAGTATCAAACCTGGATACTGATTCTATTAACAATAGGCGCATTTCCAACCGATTACCAACTAAATAATGTGGTGTTCGTCATACCTGGAGTTGAGTACACGTGCTTGGATGAAAATGCCAATAACGAGACAAATTTTTGCCCATGTGAAAATCCTTTGTATGATCAAACTGCTATAGTGAGCTCAGTGACTACTGAATGGAATCTGATATGCGAAAGAGGATCCATGGCTAGCCTGGCTCAGGCGATTACGCAGATTGGGGCATTGATAGGCACTCTGATCTATAGTCAAGTATCAGACAGGTGAGTAGTTCCAACAGTAGGTACACATTTAGACAATTCATCGACGATTTACTTGAATTGACTAAGAGCATTTTTGCGAATTTTTCAGATATGGTCGCAAAAAAGCTGCAATAATACCGATGGCCCTGCAGATTATTTTTATAGTCTGCTCTGCAGTAGTTCCATCATTTTGGATGTTCCTTGTGTTTAGATTTCTAATCGGGACATCGATTGGAGGAGTTATGATCTGTTCCTTCGTACTTTTCATTGAACTGAGTGGAAAGTCTTTCCGACCATATGTGATGGGCCTTGAAGAAGTGTCTTTTATTTTGGGTTACTTCACCTTACCAATAATAGCATATTACGTAAGGGAGTGGCGGTACCTTCAGCTGATAACATCGGTTCCGTGGGTGATAACATGGTCGTATTTCTGGTTGATACCAGAATCTCCTCGGTGGTTAATTACGGCTGGAAGGAAACAAGAAGCGATACAACTGTTAACATACATTGCTAAAAAGTAAGTAGCACCTAGAGAGCCATTACAAACGGTTCTCTAAATTTAAACGACAGAGAATTAGCGCGATATTTTTTTCCCGTTGCACACCTCTGCTGCGAATACATAGCTGTGAAATTGCAGTAGTTCTATGACTGATCCGTTATATGACAAGCAGAACAAAAGCAAATCTGCCTGTTCTATCTTATAGATTTGAATCATATTTATTTTCCGCGTGATTTTACTGATCTGGTACTGACCACGTACAGCGACGCTACTTAACTTCGTTGATCTGATAGGAAAATCTAAGTCAGTTATGCCATCAGCGCTTTGGGATTTTAAACTGAAATCTATCTACTTTATTTTCTAAATGTGCTTATTTTTTTGCAGAAATAATCGCCCAACCAATAAAGTTCCGGATGTTGTCGATAAAATGTTTGAAAAGTCGATAAGAGAAAAGCAAAACCAAGTCTCATTCCTAGAACTGTTTAAGACTCCTAATATAAGACTGTACACAATTGTAACAGCTATCATATGGATGTTTTGTTCAACCACATACTACGGAGTCAGTCAGTACATCGGCATGTTAGAAGGGAACTTGTACCTCAATATAATAACCGCAGCTGCCTGCCATGTTCCTGGGATACTTGTTGTTGTTGCTGCCAGCAAATATTTAAAGAGGAAGACCAGTGTTATTTGTAGTTTGATAATAGCCACCGCATCTCTACTCGCCTTTATTTTTATGCCTTATTCTTTGAGAGCTTTGTATCTGGCTTTTGCCATCATCGGGCAAATAGGGGCCTATGCTGCATTTGTAAAAATGTACTTATTTTCTTCAGAAGTGTTTCCTACTGTTGTAAGAAACACGGCATTAGGATTCGCCTCGGTATTCGCGAAAGCTGGAGCCTTTGTAGCTCCATTTGTTGTAAATATAGGGGTGGAATGGATTTCCATTTTAATATTTAGTGGGTTAGCGATATTTGCTGCAATATTGTGCCTCTTCCTTCCTGAGACTAAAGACATTGTTTTACCAAACACTATTGATCAAACTGAACAGCTCAATTCAAATAAAACTGTGTTTAATAAATGAAAATAAGCTGTTTATATTTTATTTTATTATAATTTTTATTAAATACTTTTATTTTATACATTTTTGGCACCAATGAGAATTCACAAATCAATTAGTCAAATTATTTCTACCGTACTAACTATACTTTTACAACTATTCCTTAACTAGTTTACTTAATTATACACTATTTATTGCGTTACCTTTCTATTCAACAGTTTATACTGTATGTGATGAAATCCGCCAAAGTACCATGTTACAAAAACGAACAGTATTGTGTGATACAAGACCCAAAACCTGATTATTACACTAGTATACAAAGCGTACACGAACACAATGTCTACAATAGTCCAAAATACAAACGCTACTTTTGCTAACAGCAATGACCTTGGTGCTCTATAAAGAGGGCATTTACTGTTTTCTGGATCAATGAAGTTACCTGAAAGAAAAAACTAAATTTAAACTACAATACATACATCTATACTTCATCACATAATATCATCCTTACTCCTTACTATATTATATATATTTAATATTACCCATAAATGCGAAAGTAACTCTGTCTGTCTGTCTGCTACGTTTTCACGTCTACGTTTCAAGTTTGGTCCACGTTCGTAACTAAGATTTCATAACTTTTATATATCAGGTTTTTTACTGTTTTATAACCAGTTATTAAACAAGACTTTTTTACATTTTTGTAACGAGAACCTCTTAGCCACGTATGGTCTCCTGGTACACTGGACAAATTAGCAACTTTAGAAATATTAGTGGCTGGAACGGTCGCGAGTCAGCTTATACAAAAACAAGAAGGGCAAATTTTATATTAAAATTCTTTTAAATGACGTTCTCTTTTTTAGGTCTAGTCACAGTTACTTGCTATTATGGTAGGATATGACAGGAGTGCACTGCCTGTAGTTTGCACAACGGTGATACTGTCTCAGCTGTAGCTCAGTCAGGACAAACATTTGTGTAATGAACATAGTTTGTTTGTTCCATGTTTGTTCTATGTCCCAGACATAAAATATCACAAGTTTGTATAATATTTAAATATTATATCAGTCATCTGGTTCCTATAGAACTAGGTATTCCTAATTTTGGGCTAGATAGTGCTCGAATGAATCCAGAAGAATTACCATCGCAGTGGAATTTCCGTAGACTATTTTCCTTCTCTTGCCAACGATCGTTCAGCCATGTTCGTAGAGCTTCCTCTTCTTTGGGAAGTTGTTCGATTGAGTAGCTGAAAACAGACACAAGAATTCCTTGCAATAAAGACATGCATGTACTGAATAAAAAAGTTCGGTCTTAGGCAACCCCTCTTAAAAGTCGACCACGGCGTCTTGAAGTATTTTTATCCTATAAACCCGTAGTTGATTAATGAGTTTACGTAAAAGGAAAGCTACGTCACGTAGACTAAGTCTACGGCGTAGCCATCCACAATTGTGAAATTTTTTAGACTGTAGAGATGAGATTAATTGTCTACGACGTATACCTACATGTCCCAGCTTATACGGATTATTCCAGAAACCCCTAACACTGTTTCCTGGTGTTGGGGATTACATGATTGTTTCCAATAAAACTTGTAGGTATGCTATGGCATACGAATATAGGTTACTGGAATATATTGTAATTATGGAATACTCAGTCGCGTAGATCGAGCGAGCCTACGACGTAGTGATCCTGTATCCATTTTGTAGTGAATGTAGACCATCATGGTACCCGATAATAACAATCAAACCAACGTGAAATCATGATAATAATAATAAAACCAAACAGAATAAATGCAACATACATGGTCATTACAGCATATGAGCTATTTGGTATTATTTTTCAATTACATTCATCGCAAAGCCACGAATATTCATTTCATTTCATTAATATTGATACGAATATTAATGAAATCACAAGGATCAATTTGAATCGTCTTACAGGTGGTTAGTGGAATGTAGGTCTCAATTCCTCCTATCCCAAATCCAAAAAGATAAAGTCTCTGCCGATCTAAACAGAGATAGTTCTTTGTTTCAAGGTCCCCCTGATCTTGACACTGGAGTCCAATCCTCATTGAACTTGGAAGCTTTGGCGCGAATGCCCACCGTTCTTAATTTATCCGTTCACCCGGTGCCCTTTATCACAGAGGCCAAATTGATAAATGAGGGTGTTAACAATAAGGAGATACTCGTTTTGTCAAACTATTGCAAATTGAAACAAAATCAAACGTTTGAGGCCCCGTTATCTTTTAAAATTGTATGAGGTAAGAGGCGGAAACATATGTGGCGCTTCACTATTCAGGCGTAAGGCTTATATAATTAGCTGATTTAAATTTAATTACCTCAGTCTATCTGTGACATCGTAGCTACCAAATAAATGGACCGATTTTGAATTTGTTTTGTTTTGTTTGAAAGGTGATTTGATCGAGCATGTTCTTGGCAAAGAAAATCTGGTCAGCCATTTGAAAATCATCAGCTCTTTTTTTAATAGTATTGTAAGAACATGGTAACCTTGATCTGATGTTGCAACATCACATAAAATTTGCAGGATAAGCAACGCCTCACCAACATACAGCAGAGGTATCGTGTTTGAACTCATTGGAATGGTCTCAATAAATACTCATAATTAATAGATAGATGTTAAGTTATGGTGTAGATTTCGAGGGTGATTTATTTGGTATCTCTTAATACAAATTAAAACATAATAATTATAAACATAAATATATATAATAATTAACTTATATATACTCGTAAATAACTTACCGCTTGAAATGAAAGTACACATTTCTGGGAATTCTGCCTTTGAGCATATCGACTTCGGTCTGCGCTGGGGTGTCATATGCGACTGTGACGTCATACACTGACGTCAGGCCTGATGCTCGAAGCCGGGAGCATAGAACCGCCCAGCCTGTGGTACGAGGGTGGAGAACGAACTCGTATTGCTAGAAGATATATAGAAACAATTAAACTAATCAAGTGTGAGTTCATCTGGCCTATCAGCTCAGTTGGTAGTAGCCCTGCCTTTTGCGCAGTAGGTTGTGGGAAATTCCCTCGTGTGGTAAAATAAATTGGTCTGGGTGTTATATAGTATCATAAGTATTTAGAAACATATAAGTATTTTGTCATAGAATAAGCTATGCTTAGATTGGGGCTAAATAGGGTTGAGCTGATTGTCCACCGATAATATTGTTATTTTTTTCTTGCTTTGTATGGCATTGAGTTAGTAGTTAGTTACATCGCCTGAACCAACTAGCGATCCATATTTATAGCAAACTAAGCACTACAATTTTTGTTTCACACTAATGCCTACGTAGGGTCGCCGAGCCAGACGGTTGATGTAGCAAAACCTACCACAGTAGAATATACAAGAAATTGTCACTCTGTCTTAGATCACCTCATGTATCGTTTGAAACTTGAAACATTAAATATTCTTAATTCAATTATTTTTATATTTTTGACGTGACAACGTCTAATAAATCGATGAACGCCGGCTGTACGCACGAAAAAGGATGATTCATTGTCTCGGTACGCTCATTGTAACGTTACGGACGATAGTTTAACGTTGTCACGTTAAACTATCGTCCGTAAACCGACTTTACAGACAACCATTTTTTTAAAAACGTTTCATCACTTTCCCCGAACAAGTCTCGTTAGTTGCATTCGACAGAATAATTTTGTGAGCTTTTAAACTGCTGCTAGTTAGGTGCTCGTGGATTAATCCGCAGCGAATTATTTTATTATATTCTGTCGAACATGGAATCCAGACGTAAACACACGCACTGACGAAAAACCAGCTCATATTATGAACTGTCATTATCAGACATACTTCAGAATAGACTTCACAATAGCAGGGCTTAAACCGCGTGGATTAATTCACTAGTGCGTGCTAGGCCTTACGTGTTCTTTTTACATTGCCTGAAGCGCCCGTGGTATAGCCAACTTAGTTATTCATATCAATTCACGAAGTTATGCAACAATGCGCGTCCAATATCAGGTATATGTAGGCAGTAGGTAGCATTGTTGACAAATCAGAGTTTACAATCATGTATGATCAAATGAAATACTTTTCTATGGATATCTGAAATTAATAATTCTTAGTAACTGTAACCATCTAACTATACGTTTTCATGGCCAGACTAACACTGTTCAGACTAATACTATTTCCGGGACACCCTGTAGTATTTGCCTGATATACAAAAACAAGTGATTCTGTGATTCTTGAACGTATACGTATTGATACGTAGTTTGTAACCTAACAACTAACTGGCATGTGATGAGCAGCAGCGAACTTCTCGCTTCTTCGTTTGTTGTTCTCACTGAAGTCCGTGCCTTCGGGAAACAGAAGGAGCCTGCACTTGTACCGCAACTTTCTGTAATACTCCACGTACTGGGACACGCTGGTTTCATCCTCCCGCCAGTTCCTCTTCACGAACAGAAAGTAGTTAAGTTGCATTATCCACCCTGTAATCGGAATTGTGAATTGACTCTGGGTTACTTCATTGCATGTATAGCCAAAATCTATTAATTTTGGGGTTTCAAAATCCTCATCCCAACCTATCTCAAACAATCCTTACTAATATTATAAATTTGAAGGTATGGGGTGATGGTAGGTATATTCCTAGTATGTAGGTAGGTACCTGGCTAGGTAAGGTGGTCCGTATTGGTATATATAAGTCCAGTTCACAGAACACACAAGATTGTTTATTATATCACAAACACCACATAAAATATAGAAGGCGGAAAAGGCAGAGAGGTAGATAGCTTGGAAGTAGAAATACAGTTCAATAGGCACAAGCAATAATAGAAATAAACATTAAATTGACAAGCAAAATAGATCGCGACAGGTATGAGCGGAGCACAGGAGCGCGGGCTCCGCGGGGTAGTTCGAGACTGGTTTTGTAATGGCGGGTGGCGGCGCACGGGCAACCGCCGGCCGGCCGTATAGCTGAGCCGGCACTCTGTAGGTATCTATATTTAGAATTCTTGTTTCCATACTACAACAGCGAGCGGGCGCTCGGAACTATTTAATATGCGAAATGATTTGTTAGATAAATATATAAATATTGTGGTAAATGTATTATAATAATAATAGGTAAGTAATAGTATGTAAGATATATAATAGGTATTTATGTTTATGAATAATATAAAATAAATAAATAGTGTAAGTTCACCACAAAGGTAACTCTGTCTGTCTGTCACGTTTTCACGCCTAAACCGCTGAACCGATTTTGATGAATTTTAGTATAAAGATAGATTGAACCTTGGAGAAGGATATAGGCTACTTTTTATGTAGGTACCACGCGTGCGAAGCCGCGGGCAGCAACTAGTTTTACATATTCCCCAATGGGGGATCCATCGGGAAATAAACGTATTTCTAACATTTTTATTGACTTACTTATTGATTTTATTAACTCAATCCTTCTTTCTGATATATGTTTACGATATCGTATACAGAACAATACAATACCAAAATGAGTCGACAAGATGTCTACCAATCCATCCGGATCCGGATTTTGTAAAGATAATGGTTCGATGTATCGTTTTAAGATGTAAAAGTGATAGTGAACGGAAACACCCCGATTTGTCTTTTTACTCGTAAGTACAAGTATTTTTGAGTAGTTATTAGCTTTCAAACTGTTTTTTTAATAATATACACAATAGATAACAGCATTTCGTACTGAACTTTGTTCGCTACAGCATAATTCATAAATCATAACAAATCATTTATTTATTTTGGTGTTGCCTGCATTCTACCTTAACATTCCCCAGGCTAGGTACATACATATAACATAAAATATGTTTTACATTTCGTATGAATTTTAATAATTCAATTTAACGTAAGTATCGTACAATGTTGATAGATGAATATATGGTGGCAAGGTAAAGGCAAAAGCTGCTTAAAATCGGTCTGAGGAAACCTTTCATACTTTTTGATGTCAATTAATTGTGAAATAATGTTCTGTCAGCGACAATAACCCTGTATAAATATATAGATTAAAATGATTCTTACATTGTAAAATAGAACACCTCGCTATTAATTTGTTACAGTTTTCCATCAAACGATAATGTACGTTTGCAGTGGGTTGAAGCCACAGGCCGAAAAATCTGGACACCCAAAAACTCTTCGAGGATTTGTAGTACCCATTTTGACTATTTGTAGTACCCAAGACTAAGACTAAGAGTCTTTTGAAGAAAGCCTAATATAATATAAATGACTATATTATTGATAAGAACGCATGGCCTCATGTCGCTCTGCCCTCAGACAGTTAACCGACACACATGAAATGTATAAACTCATGTATAAGTATATCGTAGCTAATTTAGTTATAAGATGGATCATGCAAAAATGCGCTAGGACCAGGACGAGTTTCTCTTCTCGGGCTTGGATTATAAATTGGAACCTAAATTCACCTAGTAGATAAGACTTAGTTTCAAAGTGATCCTTGTGATTGTATTGAATAAAGTATCTTTTGACTTTGTGTTATATTTATGGTTTTTTTATTTCTGTAATGTTATGCTTAGCTTTAATAATAAGTAAACAATTAAGTACACACATGTTGTTATATGTTTTCTATATCACACATCTGTTAAAAAGTTTGAGTTTTGTGATAGAGGAAAGCTCTAGAGATTTCTACTACAACATAACGTCTCGAATAAATCTAGGATTACTTAGGACTAGGGTAAAAGTTTTAATGTGGCAACACCACCCACCTATGGTTCTATCTCACACGCGGCACGATCACCATGTGTCTATTGTTTTCTCTGTCTACGCCTGCCAGGCTATCATGGCAGTTGTGATATAGTTTTGCCTACTCATTATCTCGGGTTATTGTAGTAGACAAGACGAGGTAATGATAAGTTTTGAGACGACTAAATTATATCGCGGCTGGCATTTTAACCGACCGAGCATGTATGTGTTTGTTCCTTAATATTATTATATTTGATTTAGTCATGTTTATGAAGTAAACAGATACTATTGTTGTTATACATTTGGCTTCAACACAAACTTCTATGGCTAGGAACCCGAAACGACGACATTGGGAACGACTCTTAACATTGCAAGATGGAGCAAATCTAGGAACCTGAGAAATGTGTTCTGAACACACTTGTTTTATTCTTTCGTCTCTTCTACTGTCAGAGTTATATTTCACAAAACGGCTGAACTTCTATCCATTTAATGTGAATACTTACCCAAACCAGGGCCAAACTTGATTTCATCCTTCAAAACGAATTTAATCTTAGATCTCCCTCCAAGGTCTAGCCAATCTGACTGAGCCGAGCTGTCAAAGTGAAGGCTCTCTTTGCAACTGCAGTGGTTTCCCGCGTCGGGGTCTTGCGTGGCGTGATACAGCGCCATCCAGACATAGTTCCAGTCTACCCTTGTGCGGTGGTTCATCACTATTATGGTGCTCTCGTCTGGATTCACATAGTCACCAAAGTGGTGAAGCTCTGTGCTGCCGCAGCATTGGAACAAACTCTGAAACCACATGAATGTGAGCTCTCGACATCGTAAAATGTATTTTTCTTTAAAGTAAAATATATTTTTACCACAGGGTAGAGTTCCCACAGGGCAAACAGCGCGTCCACAACTTGTCTGTAAAGTTTGTGATTGATGAACATCAAGTACATAGCTGGGCAGTAGAGAACGTAAAAGCCTGTAATAAGTCGTATAGGTAAGAAGCTAAGAAGATCTCATTATATATATTACTAGCTGTTGCTCGCGACTTCGTCCGCATTTTTAATGGAATTGTAGCCAAATTTTATTGATAAGTTTCAAACCAATCACTTGACCACCCATTAAAATTTTCCATACAAACATTCACTCCTCATTTTACTCCTTTATGAGAGTTATTTTGAAAAATCCTGAAATATGTGCCCGTTTATTTTGCATTTGAAGTATCCAAACCAAGTTTCTAAGAAATCACACCACCCGTTAAAAAGTTCCCATACAAACTTTGACACCCCATTTTACCCCTTTGTTCGGGTTATTTTAAAAAACTGAAACACGTGTCCATTTATTTTGCATTTTATTTATTCATATCAAGTTTCAAGCACCACGCGTTAAAAAGTTTCATCATTCGTTTTCACCCACTTAGGGGTTGAATTTCAAAAAATCCCGCCTTATTTTGTGGGTGTATTTGCTGTACAAGGAAGCTACCTTCCAAATTTCAGCTTTCTAGATTCAGCGGTTTCGGCGCAGCAATGATGAATCAGTCAGTCAGTCAGTCAGTCAGGTTAAGCTCTTTTATAGGTATAGATAACTAGCAACCCGCCCCGGCTTCGCACGGGTGCAATGCTGATACTACAGATGGTTATCTCTAAGAGATATACCATCATATATACATATACCATCGCGGACTTTTTTGTAGACCTTTTTAAGGTGTACAATACTGTAGTACATTATTTTGATCTATCTCGTAGGGTTCAGCCAGCGTTTGCAATGTAAGCGCAAAAAAATGAGTTTATTTACGACACCACATTAGAAACCTTAAAAAATTGCAGTGTTCCTCTATTATCTATATATACATAATTCTACTGTACGTGTGTATGTCACTGAACTCCTCCTAAACGGCTGAACCGATTTGAATGAATTTTTTTGTATGCGTTTGGGTTAGGTTAGGTTACCGGCAGATGGCGCTGCAGTCGGTACAATTAGATATATTTTTAGGGTTCCGTACCTCGAAAGGAAAAAAGGGAACCCTTATAGGAACACTTTGTTGACCGTCCGTCCGTCCGTCTGTCTGTCAAGACACTTTTTCTCAGGAACGCGTAGAGGTATCAAGCTGAAATTTATATCAAATACTCAAGTCTACTGTCCCTTAAAGCTGTGAAAAAATCAAACTTCTAAGCCAACGCGATCAAAAAATACAGCCGTTTATGCCGCAAATTTTCGACACTCGCAAGGGAATCAAAACCTACAGGGTACTTCCCGTGAACTCAGAATCTTAAAATATGGTACGAAGCGACGTCTTATATAATATTTATTTTTATAAAAATTTATAGCACAGATAAAGGATAAATTGCGATAACCGTACATTTTTAGTTACATCATAAAATAAAAATATTTTTAGTAATTTTAAACTTACTACATCTTTTTTATCATGAACGCGTAGAGGTATTAAATTGAAATTCATATAAAATACTCAGGTCTATAATACCTTTAAGCTGTAACAAAATCAAACTTCTATGTCAACGCAATCAAGAGAAACAGCAATTTAAGTCGCATATATTCAAACTCGCAACTCACAAGGGAATCAAAACCTACAGGGTACTTCCCGTGTACTCAGAAACTTGAAATTTGATACGAAGCAACGTCTTATAGCACAGATAAAGGAAAAATTGCGAAAACTGTTAATTTTTTATTACATCATCCAACTATGACTCGATCTGGCAAAAAGTAATACTAAACTTGATATATTTGTGCCTAAATTGAGCCAATTTAAAAGCAGTTTGAAAGATATCCTCTATGTTAGCGACATTCCCCCGGACTCCGGAGGTGGTGGGTAAGCAATTGGGTTGAACACCTAATCGCTTGCCTACCATTACCTATATAAGTAAGTAAGTATAACATAATTTGGTGTACATATTTTATATATATATTTCTCATGTTTTTGTTTTATTGTATTATTATTAATTTGCTTTTATGTCACTTTTTATTTACCTTTTTTACTCATTTTTGTTTAGTCTTTGTTTAACCTCATTACCTACTCTGTTTAATTATACTCAGGCTAGTATACCTACTTGTTGTTACATAATTTAGCTGTTTACGTTTCAATCCAGTTCAAAACCTGTAATACTGCTAGTTTTAAGTTTTTTTCTGTGATTGTAATGTGTTTTGTACGTTAAAATATTGTCGTGATGGGTGAAATTTTACGGAAAATTTTACGGTTTGTACGGAACCCTCGGAGCGCGAGTCCGACTCGCACTTGGCCGGTTTTTTTCTTTTTAAAACGCGCGGACGAAGTCGCTAACGGGACAGCTAGTATTATACATATAAACCTTCCCCTTGAATCACTCTATCTATTAAAAAAACCGCAACAAAATCCGTTGTGGAGTTTTAAAGATCTAAGCATACAGACAGCGGGAAACGACTTTGTTTTTGTACTATGTAGTGATATATACGCCTCATCCTACTTATCTCATCTGACAAACTATGTTGACCATTCCCAAAGACAGATACAATTGATACAAGACCGGTACAAATACAATACATATAAAATTGTTCGAAACATAAAACTCATGTATCAACAAAGTATAATAATTTAAGGCATACAGATCGTTTGTAACTCAAGAAAAGTTGTTCTCAATCGAACCATGTAGTTTATTTCTTTAGGATATAACCCTCAAATACTTTTGGAATAGATAGAATAAATGTTAAGTACCTACCTGCCTACATTTATACAGTTACAGAACATCTCTACTTTTATATTGAAATGACCATGGCAATTCATTGTTTTGGATTGTCACGCTCCAGCAATTGTATAGTTCTTCGCTCTTCAATTTGTTGATTTTATTTACGAGCCACTTCATATTTTTAACAGCCAACAATGTTTGTGTACATACAAAGCAAACCAGAATACAATGGCAAATTCTATTAAGTAGTTTCTTACATTAAAAAACAATGATTACTTTTATCTGCTATATACCTACTGAACTACGAGTAGGAATAGTTCTTATTATCTCGATGGGCATAGGTATTTCCGCTATTTTTTAGTACCTACTGTTGTATCGTCTGGTTATTGTATGTACTTTACTTACCGCAAAGAATGGTATAGTACCAGGCCGCACAGAGCAGCAGGCCTGCCGCCATGGCGTCGCGACACTGCCTCCAAGCCACCGTCGACTCGAGGAAGCCCCTTGAATTCTCATTAGAAACCCTACAAGCTAAGCTATATTACGAACGACACCTCTAAACGTAGGTACGCTTATCTCATTGTAACTTTATAAATATCTAAGGGATGGATAATCACATTAAATATATGTTGGGTGTGTATTGGATCAATACTATAGACTAGTATAAGAAAATAGCTATTTTGGAAGTTTACACTTTATTCCTTTATCTACCTAAGCTTCTACATGAATGAAACTATTCAATTTCAATTTCAACATTTTGTCGAACTGGTGGCTTTTTACCAAGAGCTTCTCCTTCCTCGATAGTCATGAGAAGCTCACAGTCCTTTGTTTCGGGCAGCAGAAAACACAAGCATGCAGCGATCATTGGCATTACTCCGAAGCCCACTGGCGCACACCACTGGCCATAGGGTCTGAGAGCAGCCATGAACGGTGCTACCATTGCGCCAAATCGGGCCATCATAGAGCATATACCGAGGGCTGCGTTGCGCACAACTGTTGGAAACATCTCCGAGCAATACAGGTATACCACAACGAAAACTATGTAACTAAAAAATATTCCAGCGCAACCGAGCACGACCGATCCACCCCCTTCAGGGATTAAGGCTATTATTAATAAACACATGCTGCACAACGCGTTTCCAACAATAACAATGGTCCTTCGGTTCATAAACTTTATCACAGGAATTGCAAAGATGCACCCGCATAGACAAACACTGCCGCACGCCATCACATTGATGTACACATCTCCAGTTAAGTGGCTGATGTAATAAGCCATACCGTAGAAGCAATAGCTACACACGAGCCAAGTGAACGACATGAGGAGAATGTTTTTCCTGATATTTGGGGTCCTAAACAGGTCGATTACAGTCCCACCCTTCTCTCGGTTATTTTTATACGATAACTGATAAATCTCGATCTTCGCTGCAATTTCCTCTGTTGGTAAACCATTTCTGAAAATATTAAAGAGATTTTGAAGACCTTGCTGAGAAGGATGCTACGAGTACTTGTAAATAAGCAAGAATTTATAATAACGTACATTTTAGCAACACGTTCCATCAAAGTAATAGCTTTCATGTTTTTGCCCATAGCAAGTAGCCATCTTGGCGATTCAGGCAGCACGCAAATGTATGTTAATAGAACCACGGTTGATAAAGATATAATCAGCTGGAGATACATGTAATCTCTGATGAGAAATCCAAAAAGGGCAAGTAAAATGTGACCCAGGGTGAATGGCACATGGTATAACGCCGACACCAAGTCACGGTGGCGATTGCCGACGTACTCCATGAGGATCACAAATCCGATGACCATCACACCGCCCACAGAAAAACCGAGAATCATTCTCACTATTGTGAAACTCCAAAAATCTGGGAGAAACGATGCCATGATTCCGGTAAAAACTTCCAATGTAACTGCAGTGATCAAGGTAGGTTTTCTACCTTTTCTGTAACCCAAGAAAACATTTATTTACCTATATCTGTAGAAGGTTTATTCTATCCTACTAATACTATAACATGTCAATGTTTGTGTGGATGTTTGTACGTCAGTAAGTTTGTTTCAGGTTTAAACACGCTGCAACGGCTGAGCGGTTTTAGATGAAGTTTATAATAAATTATAGTTTGGGATCTGGAATAGGCTACTACATAAATAAAGGATGTTTGTAAGATAGTTACTAATATAAACAAAACATGTGCCAAGCGCTTTAAAAGAGCCTCTGAGGAGCATTTTAATCTTTTCTCTGGGACTTTGGGACGAAAATATAGTAAACATAAGAAGAAACAGATGACTAACATATCTGATGCTATTCCAAATAAAAAGCTACCACTTAGAACCCCAAACTGAAATATGGTTTGGTGAAAATCCTTCAGCCACGTATTCTGGCAAATCAAATTCCATTCCATCACAATAGTTCTTTTAAAAACTGTTCTATTGAACACAGGGTTATCACAACAAGAGGCGTTGGTGTCGTCGGGGCAATAATAATTTGCAGGTGGGGCCAAAAATATGATCGCCATTGTATGAAATGCTGCTCCAAACTTGCTCAAAAATACAAGAAAACAGAGGAAAACTTGATACTTCCCTAGGCTCCCGACCAATTCGTTTATTAACACCATTGCGAGAATGAAACAGAAGTTTGTTCCTAAAGCACTATTCGGTGCATTGTGTGAATATTCAAATTGAACGAAAGGTAAAACTAATGTTTACAATCAATCACATTGTGATATGTTTGACATCGATAGCTCATATAAACGAGTAGGCTATGATAAAAATATAGGGTCCTTCTAGTGGTCAAACAGGAATTATTTTCCTTGTGATCAAACTACTAGCTATGAACTAAATGATCTACATTTTTCTAGCGCTTAGGCGGGCCGCTGCCGCTTGCGAGATGTTTTCTGTACTCTAACCTAACCAACAAGTTTCTCCTACTGTATGTATCGCTAAGTACCTAAGTAGGTAACAATGTTTTCACAAAATTATTTTTCTTTTCTTGACAACTGGTGATGTAGTGGTAGCACCATTGACTTTCGACCTTGCCTAATGCCATTGCATTCAAACGATGAAGGAAAACATCGTGATGAAACCGGCACACTTTAGAACCTTACATTCTAAGGTGTCTTTAGTTAGGCTCAGCGCAAATGGGCCACAGACCACAGCCACTAGTGGCCAGCGACAGCGACTTAGCACACTTTTTCATATATTTTGTATAGACTGATTTGGTTTGGAAGCTGACAACTAGTCATTCTTGTTCTTACTGACTTCGGAAGTCTTTTTCTTTACTGACTGTGCCTGGTCACATGCGCTTGGCCAATTAATTCTTACTATAGATGGAAACCATGACAAAACTATGATGACCTCTGTGGCGCAGTGGGTAAAGGCCCATCTGAAGCGAAGAAGGTTGCGGGTCGATTCCCGCCGAGAAACAAATGTTTGTGTGACTGAGATTATTTGTCTCGGATCTGGGTGTTTTTCGATGTATAATATGTATTAAAATATATATATATAAGTCGTAAGTAAATCAGTCATGTGGTTCCCATAACACAACCTCTGCTAACGTTGGGGCTAGATTATGCTTTGTGAAATATCCGGGAGTAAAATAAAAATAAAAACTTTCTCTGTGCTCTCTCTCTTTCACTCGGCTCTTTCTCTCGGCTCTGCGTATAAAATTCATGTTCGCATGTATGATATAATTAATTTCATTGTACTTATATAGCTGTAGGTAATTTTAGATAAAACAAATCACTACATAGTATAAAACAAAGTCGCTTCCCGCTGTCTGTCTGTCCTATGTATGCTTAGACCTTTAAAACTACGCAACGGATTTTGATGCGGTTTTTTTTAATAGATAGAGTGATTCAAGAGGAAGTTTTATATGTATAATACAAGCGTAATATAGTAGAGAGACACTAATAATTTTAGTGTTTTCTGATCACATTAGACATTCTGTAGTATATTTAGTATCAAAATTGCACCCGTGCGAAGCCGGAGCGGGTCGCTAGTAAAATAATAAAACAAAATAAATAGTACCTAATCAAGTGGAAACAGACAGAAAATTATGTTTACTCGTTATCACGTTGCTTCATTCAACATTTTAACGTAGGTACATGTTTTGTTAAGGTTACGAATTCTAATACATTATAATGTACCCACCCTGAACCATGCATCTCGTTGTTCTAGAATGAAACGAATAATGTGAGCGTTTCTTGTTTTAACCCAAAAGGATCTATGGCTTAAATAAAATTAACACCCAAATTAATAAATCACATGTTCAAGTTTCCGTAGATATGTAAAATGCACAAGATATTATCTAAAGGAAGCGTAACTGCATGCTTAGTTTCGAAACTTATCTTAGTGGTTTATTCAATGAGTTACTTAAATGTAAATGCCTCGTTGTCTTGTGCCTAGTGCCGCGATGTATCTACAAGTCGCCCAGAAATCATTTTGAATACGTGGGCTCTTGTACTCGCTTTTTTTTAATTTAAGTTTATAGTTGTATCTCGCCCGTGATGCCACCAACCGCGTGGTTCTGTCTGAAAACCAGCGCTGCTTACATACTTTGTATGGGAGTGTCATAAAGCTGAGACTGGACCTATTTGGGCACACGCAGGTAGGGACTGTTGATCGTAGGTGTATGTTAGTAGGTATGTAGGTAAAGTGTTTGAGTACCCATCTGCCTAGGGGCGTGCCTTTACTAAAACTATTTCGTTTTATTAAATTTTTACTGTCTGTACTTTCATTTCTTTGTGTGTGTACCAAATAAATGTCTATTCTATTCTTTTCTATTCTATACTTTACGATTTTTTTGATAGTTTCTCAATCGAGATGAACACCACGATCGTTTATTGAGTAAACTTAAATATCATTGTGTTCGATCGAGTTTACTCAAAGATGTGCTACCCGTATCAATAAGCGCCCCTAACGGCCAGTCGAGTATACTTCAATTTAATATTGTTTGATGAGATACTCGTACAAAACCAGGTGCTTTTGAGTGAACACCACGATAGATCAAAGCATTACGCGATTAAGAAACTGGCAAAAAATTCGTAATGAGCGCCCTGTTCCCCACAGGCCACTACCTTTAGGGTCGCGACTACAAAAGGCTCAAATATGTAGTCCCTATCGAGACGGGCGTATTTGAGCCTTTTGAGATTATCGGCACAATAACCGCCGCATCAGCATCAGCATTAACAGAAGATGGGACGCGGCCATTTTTAACCGACTTCAAAAAATTCGTCGGTTTTTAATTTTTTATGTATTTATGTCATCACATATCACTGATTACTCATTTATTTTTGTTTCAAAGGTTTATACTTCCCAGATGGTCCCATTAAAATTTTATAGAAATCGGTCAAGAGGTTTTTTAAAAAAACTTCAAAAATCTTAAAATTTTATACGCCTAAGAAATTTAATATTCAACGAAGTCTGTTTTCATTATAGTTTTTAAATCGTAATTATAAATCTTTAGATGTCCTTAGATATCTCAACTGTTTCACAAATTGTAATTTGTATTCCGTACATTTCTGCAAATAAATTGTTGAGTACCTACCGTAGTTCTGGCGGAATGCATGCCATCTTTCAACTCTTTATAACAATATTTAAAAAAAACAAACACGTACCGTTGCACATCACATGTAATTCATTGCAGATAAGTGGTTTTCCTTGTCCTCACTGCCAAGGCATTCGTTTTAATGGAGGAGGTTTACCTTAAGAGTTTTCCTTCTGCACAGTTCTGTACTTAACCGTCTCTGGTACTGTGACTAAGTTTTCAGGATGTATCTCATAAACCTAGGTAGGATACAAACAATCTATACTATAAATAAATAATCCCGGACATTTCACACAGCATCATCTGGCCCCAAAGTAAGCAGAGCTTGTGTTATGGCTACCACATGACTGATACACTACCTACATACTTTTTTTTGTAAATCCATACATATTATACATAGAAACACCCAGACCCGAGACAAATACTTGCAGATCATACAAACATTTGTCCCTAATATTATAAATTTGAAAGTAACTCTGTCTGCCTGTCTGTTTGTCACGTTTTCACGCCTAAACCGCTGAACCGATTTTGATGAATTTTAGTATAGAGACAGATAGGACCTTGGAGAAGGACATAGGCTTTTTATGTAGGTACCACGCAGCGAGTAATAAAATAAATTAAAAAGTAGGTTTGCGAAAATTCAATAAGCGGATGTCACATGTGTGGCGCTGATTGATTTTCATACACAGCACAGCTGACTTTGATCGAGTAAACCTCGATCGATCGAAGTGTCTCACCTCAACTGAGAAACTATCAATATGACTTAGACTAGACTATGTTATAATAGGTACCTACGCTGGCTGTTGCGTGGAGCGCATTGAACTTACTAAGTACAAGTAGGTATAATTCGTATCTTACAATAAATTGACAAAACAAACACTCTTATTTTGTATTAGGGTAGGGATAGGACATGTTTTGTAAATGTACGGTACATAGGTACCCTACCTACCTACTAATCTACAGTGGTGGTGTGGTCTATTGTTTCGCTGGACTAGCCAAACGTTCGTAAAATACAAACGATCTTATTTCTCCAAAGTCCAAGAGTTACATTTTTATATTAAACTTTATAAATAAGAAAGTTGACATTATTGTTCTTTCATTATTTATTTTTTCCAGCTTCAGTACTATTTGAATGTGTTACTTTGGTAAAATAAATAAAATGTGAAAAAAATGGTTTGCGATTTTATTCTTTATTCCTAAGCCACGTTGCTCTATTAGAGTGACTATTTTATAACTTAACTAGTTGCTTCTCAGAAGGTACACATCTCTGTGTATGACACGATTTAAATAAAAAACTTCTATAACTTCAAATCGTTCTTAATTAAATGACCACAACTGTATGTACTTAGTTAAATAATTTGTTAACCGTGAACCGAGGCTATTTAATTTTATGTTGATTCGTATCTGATACCTGCGATACAGATTATATCTAGTGTGGGTATCAAGGGTAATTCATAATACATTTTATCAGCAAAACAGACATTTAACATATATAATTTTATTTAGTTATTTATAATATAGTATTATAGAAGTACCCATTGAGTTTTTCTTTTATATTTAAATTCCATATTTAGAATGTTGTTATAGTCATAATTTTAATATTTTTAAGCTGTTTTACTTTCCTTTGTTTTATGTTATGTTTTTGCTGTCAATAAACAAATTTTCATTCTAATTTAAAAAAAAAATTAATTGATTTTCCTAGGGTTTCTTACGGTTTTAATCAGTATCAATTTAATTCTTGGATTGTGGCCTTCTTGGGACAATAATAATAATAATAATAATAAATAAATAAATAATCCAGAACATTTCACACAGCATCATCTTGCTCCAAAGTAAGCAGAGCTTGTGTTATGAATACCACATGGCTCATATACTACTTATATTCTTATAATGACGCTAATGTCGCGTTTTTTGTTTGTCCTTTGTACGAATCAAATGAGCTAAAGTATTAAATTCAAAAGTGTCAATACAGATGATCTGGATCACTTGAGCTACCTATCTATACATAGTTTTAAACGGTCAACAGACAATCTCAGTCAGTTTTAAACATTTCACATGTATATTATATTATTGTATATTGTTCTGTACATTTCTGTAAATAAAAGTATCAATAAGAAATGTTACTCTTATTCAGACTTATGCAAACCATATCAAACTATTTGACTTTTGACTTTGACTTTGTCCAGCGAAATTACAGAATCAGGGCCGATTCTTTGTCTGTCATTTCATGGAGCAACATGGCTCTGCTAATTTAATATTTTTTACCCGTTTTATTGCATGTTTTATTCAGTAATCTTGGCGGAATTTTAATGAATAAATTGTGGCTGCGGGACGGGTATGGATAATTGGATTGTATCTATGTGTATTGTGGTGCATTGTGATTTGAACGACGAGGAATCCCAAGAAAATTCTAGACGACATTCCGCGTGTCGTCTAGAATCGACAATTGACCATCGACTAAGACTTATAACAAACAAAATAACTATAAGCTATAAACACTTGACATTGGCAGAATTGACATTAATATGTCACAGGCCATTAACGAAGAAAATAAGAAAGAAGCTAAAAGTACCTGACTACATTGTTATCTAGTATGACCGTTAATAACATAGATGTTATTTATTATTTTTACTTACATCACTGTACGGTGCAAGACCTACATTTAACTGTTTACTTAGTCTATATTTTACGCAACCTCAATTTATTAAGGCAGTGCACAACTGAACGGTCAATAAGCGGGTCGTGGGTCGGAATCGTCTAAACTTAATTTGTTAAACCTAGCATTATACGTGATTTACTTTAAATTAACTTAAACTGTGTTTTGTTTATGACCCGGTTTTACTTAAGCACTCAACTACTAATAACTACAACTTATAATCGTGTGCAGTCTAACTGGACTGTACACCACATCATTATAAAAGGCGTCCTTGATCGGCTTTTGACTCGACAACGATTGCACTTGCACGCCATCAGTTGCACCTTATCATACGATGCCGATTCTATACCTACTGTCGATTCCCATTACATAATTAACCCATTTGATGATACGATGTCGATTCTATGTTGTCTATTCCCATTTTGTAACGTAAATTGAATAATGTAAATGTAGCCCTGCCTTCTGCGCTATAGGTTGGGGGTTCGTATGCCTCCCAGGATAAACATTTGTGTGATGAACATGGGTGTTTGTTTTATGTATTGGAGTTATAAAGTATCATATGTATTGTATGTATGACTACCACTGTAGTGGTGGGCCGCCTGAGACGCAGATGGTTGCTGGTTCCATTTCCACCGCGGGACAAATGTTTGTATGATCTGCAAGTATTTGTCTCTGGTCTGGGTGTTTTTCTATGTATAATATGTATGAAATTACATATTTTTTTGTTATTTTAGTACACAATATTGATCATGCGCTAAATAATATTACAATCTAGCCAAATAAGCCAATGAGTAATTTTGTTTTGACATAGTTTTATAAAATAAATTATACTAAGAATGTGTCCTATAGCACTTTTCTTACAGTCTCTAGTTAAGGGGAAGACACTTTTTTCTTGTGTTTTTATGTAGTTACTTAGCACTTCACTATTGTTAACCTACACTAACTCAAATGGCTTTTTCCGTTTGAGCCTTCTTACAATGTCCGTGATGTCGACGAGCTGGATTGCCTCGACGTTCACATGGTGATGAAGCCTCTGTTCGTCAGCTTCTGCATACTTTTGTATTACCTTATCGAGACGACATCTCTATGGAGATCGTCGTTTCTTATCTACCAGGGGGCATTCACTCATTCCCTTAGAACTTTATTTTGGAATCCTTGGATTATATGGATATTGCTCTTTTTGGACAGCCCCACAGCTGAATTCCATAAGTCCAAATTGGCATCAGGACTTGCTTGTACAATAATATCTTATTGTGTACTGACAGAGTGGAGTTTCGTACAAGCAGACAGTACATTTTTTTGAAGCGTATTTCTAGTTCAACTCTTTTCTTCTTGACGTGTGCTTTCAGCGCAGCTTTGTGTCAACTGTACTTACATTTAAAAATTTTAAAATATATATATAAGGACGTGATTACATTTTTGACACTCTCAAATTTAGCTTTCTGCGCCAGCCACAGACAACTCAACCTAAAGACGACGCATAACTGTAGGCACGCATTCGCCATGGTTATGCAGTGACACTGCATAACAGCCGTCCCTATTTTAAAACTAATATTATGAATATACTATTTTACTTTTAAAACTATCATGGTTTTGCACATAATTTTCACTCAAAACGGGATATTTACCATGATATATGAGTTTTTCTGCTTCTCGATATTTCGGCACAGTTGCATGCGCCATGATCACGAGATAAACTTTATCTCGTGATCATGGCGCATGCAACTGTGCCGAAATATCGATAAACTCATAACTCACGGAAATAACTCATTTTATATAAAATTGTGTCTTTTATATATAATAATTATACGGATTATATATATATCATATATATATATATCACGATTTTTATTATTATTATATATATATATATATCACGATTACGACACACAACACTCACGGTATCTGGACGCATAACCGCTACCTCACTTTTACGATTTCCACACATCCTCACCACAGGGTTCCAGGCTCCAGACAATTTAAAACCGTCTTCTCGATTGAAATTCCTGTGTTTGGTAATCTCTTTTGCCTCTTGTACCAATCTTGGGATGTAATGTTTTTCAGTTGAGATTACCTGTGGATTGTTTGTTGACAAATTTCGTGATCGAGTTATTAGTGACAGTGAAACCGGTAGTAGGGGTAATGTTCGCAGTAAAAGACTGAGAAAGAGGGTAGACCGTTTTGTCTGCCAATAACATCCACCCGCAAAGACTTCAGTTTATCTCGTGATCATGGCGCATGCAACTGTGCCGAAATATCGAGAAGCAGAAAAACTCATATATCATGGTAAATATCCCGTTTTGAGTGAAAATTTATATTATGAAAGTCAAGCTAGCTACACAGCTATTTAGTAGAAGTGTTGCTACTGCACTAATATTTTGTGATACTAAATTACCTACATTATTATAAATACTTACGGGTATTTATCGCGTTTATTTACCTATTTTTCCCGACGTTTCGACAGGTTTACACTCTGTCGTGGTCACGGTCACGGTCACGGTCATCCCGTGACCACGACAGAGTGTAAACCTGTCGAAACGTCGGGAAAAATAGGTAAATAATCGCGATAAATACCCGTAAGTATTTATAATAATGTGTTCTGATCGCGTAAGTTTAAAAAACTAAATTACATATTCAGGACTTTAAAGATGTCGCAGCTACTGCTAACATGATAATGTTGTTAAATGATTTATTTGATATTTTGGACTCAAAAACACACGATTACGGTCTTAAAAGGGCCATGAATCAAGAAAACTACTCAGTAAATCTTGAGAAAATGGAGGAAGCAAAATCTTTTCTACTGGGATTAAAAACCCCAATATTAGATAAAAAGGCCGGTGAAATCAAATATGTAAATTTAATACATTCTCCCAGGTACACAGGCTTTATTGGACTATGTATTTGTATTGAAAGTGCAAAGTTTCTATTTAAAAATATAATTGAGAATGAATCTTGCCCATTACACTACTTGTTGACAATCATCAATAACATCCGGACACCGCTACCTATAGATTTCATAAGTATAATAAATAGCGTACATTTCAATAGGCATCTATACCATACGTAAAAGTAACATTTAAATTTAGAAACCACTTACTTAAATAAATGTATAACTTACATAGAAATTACCTAGCATACCATACATCTATTTACCTAGAAATAAGAATTGTATAGGAATTATCTAGTACTTACTTAGTTTATAATAAGAACTTGTCTATGTAACTTTATACCTACCTATATTGAATGTTCGTACCTACTTATGCTAATAAAACGCTTTTCGCGCCACTACTTCGTTGCACCATGCGATCGCTCTATAAATATTCGCGCATTTCCACGCAACCGCCACCCACTCACCGAAGCGACGTCGCACAGTGCACACGAATCTGGACATCTGAAGAGAGAAGTAGTGTTTTACTGAAACCTCCTTGAAGACCACCCTGAGTAGGCTGGGCGAAGTAGGAACAAAGAAGACCCGGAACAGGCAGGCCAGAAGGATTCCTATCTACCTAGGTAGGATAGGTAGAAGGCATCGGATCGTCGAGGAAGAATTCTACGCAGCTTGTGGCGGTCTCAACCTAATCCGCCACACTACTTACATTTACATAATATAAGTCAAGACTACATAGAATTACTTTTTTGTAATATCAGATCAAGTGGTGGTGCAAACAATAACCCTACGCCAAGGCTGTTTGAAGCTATATATAAAAAAATATTGATACATACGGAAATCTGCATCATCTGCATCTGGAAATTGTATACCGCTGGAAAATATTTCGATTTTAAATTGTTCATCAGCTATTGATAGAATAAATATATCGACTACAAGGACTGAAACCACTGATGAAGACTCACAATCGGAAACCGATGAAAACTTTATTCAAGCGTTACAGCATATCACTTTGTCTCTCTTTTCAGAAAATATAATTGAATATATTGCCTGATCTGTTGCTAATTCATTATTAAAGAAAATAAAATGTAATAAGTGCATAACAGCATTAATTTCTTTTCCAGAAAAGATAAATTCTTTCACATATGCGAGAGACAGAGGAGGTCTAATATATCCATCTGATTCTGTGATAAAAATATGCCGTAGGCGTGAAGTTATTATTCGCATGAATGATTTAAAAAAAATTAAGCCAATGCCGTCCAATGTATTTTTCTGCAAAAACATTGAATTCTTTAGCAAACGAAGAACTATTTCCCGACTTACTGCAGCATCAGTTTGATTTTGAAATCGTGAATCATTTAATTGATTTAATAAAATGCGTGATTGATAAGTATATCGATATACGACTGGCTTATTTAACAAAAAAAAACAGAAACAAATCAATAAGAAGAATTTATACAAAACTAATACATTTTAAGGGTCAATAGTCGATATTTTACTAAGTACAGTTTTATGTTTATTGTAATATAATTATATTTTAAAAAAACCTTATAACGATTAACATGTTTTTTAATATTCTGTTATTATCGTAACCGCAGTAATCGTAAATGAGTCTCGTCCATCACTAGTGAGCAGCCATTGAAGTTGTCAACTTCCACATGACCTTGAACGGACCAATAAGAACGAGGCGCACTCCGCCATGTATTGGCGATTTTGTTTTCGTACTAAAATTCATGAAAGCGATGTCTTTAGGTTGAGTTGTCTGTGGCGCCAGCACACTACAGCAAAGTGCCAACGCACACATTTAAGGCGCCTTACGCTCGATTTTATACATTAACTAACAAATCTTGATACTTGAAGGTTAGGTAGGTAATGAAATGAAATACGTTTTTATATTTTTTTTATTACTAATAATAAACCAATACACAATAAACACGCCACACAGCTCAGTTGCCAGTAACTCTGCCTTCTGCGCTGTAGGTTGTGGGTTCGATTCCCACCCAGGGCAAACATTTGTGCAATACCTAACATAGATGTTTGTTTTGTGTTTGGATGTTATATGTATCATAAGTATATACATATTTACAAAATAAAAGTATATAAGTATTTTATCCGTAATCTAGTTCCCATAATCCAAGCTCTGGCTTAGTTTGCGGGTAGATGGCACTTTATGAAATTAATGTCTTGTAATATTTATTTATTTATTAATAAACCAAACTTCAGGGTTAGTATATAATTTTTTTTAATATAATTTACATAAAGTAATGTTTTTATGCATTTTTTTTTTCTGTTAAGATGTTTTTGCTTGTGTGTGAGCTATGATCTCGAAGATCCATAGACCTCGAATAACGAGGGTCAGCAAGTTCAGGAAGTAAACAGTTATTGTAGAATTTTACTAAATGCCCCTCCATGTTTTCCTTCCATAACTGGTCGTCTCTTTTTTACGAATTCATATTTTATTTTGCCGTCACCAGTCCAAACAGCAAATACACACATATTTTGATCAGTTACTCGTAATTGGCTCTGAACCTGGTAGTACCACTTGCTTTTTTTATTCACTGTGTAAACATCAGATTGTACAACCAAAAGTAAATTTTCTTTTGTTTGATTGCTTCTTCAGGCTCTAAATTGTAAGCGGATGATGGACACTTCACTTCTACAATACCATGTGTGCATTTGCCGTCTGGAGTAGCTTCCAGATATGGAAATTCTTTGTCAATGTGCAATCCACACTCTAGAATATTAACGTTTAACGTCTTTTCTAAATCCCGAAGCGCTATATTCGCGTTATTCTTGCCGTGTTTTATGAAAAGCACATTACTTAAGTCTTTTCCATAAAGAATTTGTTTAATTAGGGGAGCACAGTTAGTGCCTGCACGCCGCTTGCAGACTGTGGCAAACCAGGAAGCGGTTAATAGTTTTCTTCTGGTTTCTAGCCAGAGCGGGCTAGCACTTTGCAATTGCACTTTGCTTTTTGCGAGGATTTAAGGTGCCACTATTTGATGGAGGTTCTTCGTGGTCCGCCTATAAAATTCAGTTCGAAGCTGTCCTAAACGCAAACGGATGGACGAAGTCGCAGGCTATGACTGCACTAACATTAGCCTTGCGTGACCAAGAACTCACTGTTTTGGAGGCTCTGGGAAGTAACGTCAGTTATGAGCAGCTGCTGGAGGCACTAGAATCTCGATATGGTGACGCACATTTAGAACATATTTTTCGCGCTCAATTAAAGGACAGGACTCAGCGCAATTCGGAGAACCTGCAGCAGTGGGCCCTGGAAATAGAAAAGCTGGTTCGGAAGGCTTTCCAATCTTCACCTGCCCTTATCGATGGAAACTTGGTTCAGGCATTCGTCGATGGGATACGTGATTTGGAAGTCAGAGCTACAGTGAGACTAGGCCATCACGAGTCTTTAAAGAACGCCTTGGCCCATGCTTTAGAGGTGGAAGCTGTACGGATGGACACTCGAGCACATCGCATCAGAGAAGTGGTGGAGCCAAGCCGCGACGGTCGTCCAAAGTTCAGTCAGAAATGTTATGGGTGTGGAGAAAAAGGTCATCTGAGGTCCAGTTGCCCGAAACGAAACAAAGAGAGTAACGACAGAACTCAAGAAGGGAAACGAGTAAACGCCACCGGGGTGGGTGCTGGCTGGTATTGATAATGCCCTAAGAATTTTGATCTCACAAGCCCACGATGGGAACAGCCTGATCATCAAAGGCCAAATTAATGGAACGACCTGTAAAATGACTTTGGATACTGGTGCTTCTCGTACAGTAGTGAGTTCCCAACTTGCGAATCGCTTTCTTGGGGACTTTTCCCGCAAATGTAACAGAGTTCAGCTCGTGACAGCAACCGGCCAGCACATACCCGTTGAAGGCGAGAAGCAGGTGGAGATGAAAATAGGGGAGACAACTTACGATCACAACGTCATCATTGCCAACATAGTTGATGAGTGCATTCTGGGTTTGGATTTCTTGCGAGAACACCACGCGGAGATCGACGTAAATCAAGGGATTCTAAAATATGGCACAGAGGAAGTCTTTATGGAAGGAGGATCATCAGGAAAAGTCTACTGCCTGAAGGAAATTATGCTTCCTCCAAGATCGGAAACTATGGTACCAGTACGCCTATTACAAACACCAGAGAAAAATCGATGTGTATTGATACAAAGGTTAGACAATGACCTACCATGGATTATGGCACGAACTCTAGTAAAGGCAACCACCATCTCAGCGGTGCGAATACTGAACCCAAGTAACGAAGAACATCTCATTAAGAAAGGAATGTTAATAGGCAATTGTGACGAAGTAACCTGGATGCGAAGATGTCAAGAATTATCCAGTGACAATAAATTAGAAGTTAATTACAATGTGTCATCATTGCTGAAAGATTGTCGCAAAGATCTTTCTGAAGAGGAAGTTGCAATGGCTGAGAAGATGTTACTTCGATATGCTAATATTTTCTCTTCGAATGATGCTGACATTGGAAAGACTGGGCTGGTTCAGCACACCATAAACACCGGTAACGAGTCACCGATTCGTCAACGACCAAGAAGATTACCTGTCGCAAGAGAAAAGGAAGTGGAGGCTATGATTGAAGGAATGGTAAAAGACGGAGTGATAGAACCTTCTTCCAGTCCCTGGTGCTCTCCTGTGGTATTAGTCAAGAAGAAGGACGGAAGCTTGCGTTTTTGTGTGGATTATCGTCGACTTAATGACGTAACGAAGAAAGATAGTCCACTTCCAAGGATTGACGACACACTGGACACATTGGCAGGGATGAAGTGGTTTACAACCCTAGACTTAAAAAGCGGCTACTGGCAGGTTGAAATAGACCCTAAAGATAAGGAGAAAACGGCGTTTTCTACAGGAAAGGGTCTGTGGCAATTTAATGTAATGCCGTTCGGGTTGTGCAATGCCCCTGCAACTTTTGAAAGGTTGATGGAAATGGTACTAGCTGGATTAATTGGAGACGCCTGCCTTGTCTACTTAGATGACATTATTATAGTGGGACGTACGTTTGAAGACCAACTTCAAAATCTGGAACGAGTACTATCTAAAATTCGTGCAGCCAATCTTAAATTGAGTCCGAAGAAGTGCTCATTTTTCAGACGACAAGTAGGTAAGCTTCTTAGGGCACGTTATTTCAGAAGATGGTGTGCAAACTTATCCGGAGAAAATCGGCGCTGTTAAGGATTGGCCGATCCCAAAGGATAAAACACAAGTCCGAGCGTTTCTAGGATTGTGTTCCTATTACCGACGGTTTGTGAGAAACTTTGCTGATGTTGCTAAGCCCTTGCATAAACTCACCGAGGAGAAACGACTGTTCAGCTGGGACGAAGAATGCGACATTGCCTTCCAAGAGTTAAAACGGCGTCTGTGTGATACACCTATTCTTGGTTTCCCTGACACCGAGAACAAGTTCATCGTAGACACAGACGCAAGTAATACTGGTATTGGAGGTGTATTGTCCCAGCGCAAAGGAGATCAAGAGATCGTGATAGCTTACTTTAGCAAAGCTTTATCCAAACCGGAAAGAAACTACTGTGTCACAAGAAGGGAACAGTTGCTACAGTTCAAAAATCCTGAAGGACAAGTGGCAAGGTGGATTGAACAGCTACAAGAGTTTGACTATGAAACTGAGCATCGCATTTGAAAATCTCACGGTAATGCGGATGCATTGTCAAGAAGACCTTGTCCAGAAGAATGTAAACATTGTGTAAAACAAGAGTCCAAAGAAGTGGTACCCGTCAGAATGTTAAGCACGGATCTAAGTGATGAGTGGAAGGAAACCCTGCAGAAAGCGCAGACGGATGACTCAGATATTAAGGCAATCATCGAATGGATAAGGGCTGGAACTTCTAAACCTGTATGGAGTGATGTGGCTGGAATGAGCACAACAACAAAAAGCTACTGGGCACAATGTGACAGTCTGGTTATCTACGATGGAGTATTGTGCCGTAAATGGGAAAATGCTCGCGGAGATCACTATCATCTGCAAATGGTTGTTCCAAAGGCTAAAGTATCTGAAGTGCTTAAACTCTACCATGAAGGATGTTCCGGGGGGCATATGGGGGTAAAGAGAACTCTGTTGGAAATACGTGAGCGATTTTACTGGATCCATTGCAGAGATGATGTGGAAGACTGGTGCCGAAAATGCACGAGTTGCGCAGCAGTGAAAGGACCCCATACACGCAGCAGAGGTGCATTAAAGATTTATAACGTGGGAGCGCCATGGGAGCGGATAGCTTTGGATATTGCGGGACCATTCCCTGCTACAGAAAATGGAAACAAGTACTTCATGGTTGTTATGGATTATTTTACTAAGTGGCCGGAGGTCTTTGCAATCCCAAACCAAGAAGCGTCGACAGTAGCCGATAAGTTAGTCCATGAGGACTTTTGTCGTTTTGGAGTACCCTTGGAAATTCACAGCGATCAAGGGAGGAATTTCGAGTCCCAAATATTTCAGGAAACATGTCGAGTGATGGGCACTTATAAGACAAGAACCACCTTTTATCGGCCACAATCCGATGGAATGGTTGAAAGGTTCAATCAAACGTTGGAAAGATATCTAGCAAAAGTAGTGGGAAACAAGCAGACCTGTTGGGACAAGCACATTCAACCGTTTTTACTGTCATATCGAAGTGCAGTTCACGAAAGTGCAAGTGTCACTCCAGCTTCGGCGAACTTTGGACGAGAACTACGGTTGCCAGCAGACCTTATAACAGGTATTCCTCCCCAGTCTCCGCGCAATATAACAGAGTACGCGAGTGACCTTCGCAACAAATTGAACGATGTACACGAACACGTTCGCCAATCCAGCCAAAAAATGTCTGAAAAGATGAAGACTCGATATGACCGAAAATTAAACCACTTGGGCTTTAGTGAAGGATCACTGGTGTGGTTACATAACCCTGTAAGCAGTAAAGGAAAGTGTCCTAAACTGCAGGCGAAATGGGACGGGCCATATCGAATTGTGAACAGGATCAACGATGTCACGTACCGGATTAAAAAGGGGCTACGAGGCAAGCCTAAGATTGTCCATGTGGATCGACTAGCGCAATATTACGGGTCTAACGATGCTCGGGACGAGCATGTCTTAGGAGGGGATAGTGTTGCGCCCGATACATAGCTCCATCTGTTGGCAGGCAGACACATTAAATATTCACCTACGCCATCTGGTATCGAGTAGATGCAAACTACAAAGTACACGTATCGAATGCATAGGAGCGAACAAGATAGCAATATCTCTCTATTGCAATCGAACGTTTGAGCGCGTTCCGGTTCGTTCTCGAACGTTCCAGTAGCATCGCGGTTTTACGCGACTTATTCGACGCTCGTATAAATACAGCGGTGGTTTGCGGATGGAGTCAGTCTATTCTCTGCGGATGGTGTCAGTCTATTCTCGGCTAGGCAAGTGATACAAGTGCGATAGTTTCGAAGTGTTATCGGTTGTGTTATAGTGTAGTGACTCTTATAGTGTTCTATTGGAAAGTTTACTAGTGGAATTAGTTAGTGGATTAAGTTCTGTGTGTGGTAACTTTGAAATTAAAGTTATTATTTGGTAAAATCAAGCGGTTTCATAATTTATCAGTACCCGGCTCGTAACAATACGTATTAACCTTCCTCTTGAATTACTCTATCTATTAAAAAAAACAGCATCAAAATCCGTTGCACAGTTTTAAAGATCTAAGCATACAACGGGACAAACACACAGTGGGAGGCGACTTTGTTTTATACTATGTAAGTATATAAGTAAGCTCTGCTTACTTTTAGGCTTGATGATAATGTGTGAAATTTCCGGCATTGTTTATTTATTGATAAATATATATAAGTATTTTATTAGTCATCTGGACACCATAATACAAGTTTTGTATAGTTTGGGGCTAGACGGTGTTGTGTGAATTGTGCACCAATATTTATTTATTTCATCTTTCTTCCATTTGATCATACGACGCAGAACCTATAAGTACTGTCTAATTACCTTTTCATCAGTTTTCGCATTATGAGCTATCTAAGGACAAAGGCAGCGTTCCCAAGACACTGGCGGCATTGTCACATTGAATGGCAATGCAAATACGCTGAGCCAGATAGGAACCAGATCTTAGGTCACGCAGAGTAGCTACCAGATGCCGTGAAATAATTTTGAAAACGCGGTGGGCTCCTGTTCCCCGCGGGCCCATGATCTCGACCCCTTAAAGCTCAAATATGTAGGCCTTGTCAAGACTGCCGGTTTATTTGCACCTTTTGAGGTCCTAGGCACATTCAGCCGCCGCACCACCTCTAACGGAAGTCCTCGACAGACGGGATGCGGCCAGGTTGTCTACGCAAGTAGCATCTCACACCAAGGGCCTACCCATCTCCCAAGGGACAAGAGTCATCAGGCCTCTTACCATAATCACGTATCAGACCGTTCGGTTCGAGAACAGCTGGTACGTTGACGCTGGTAAGTGCCCGACGAATGACATCGTTAAAACTTGCCACCCGGCGGCCCTAGAACACGACAACCCGTTGAGACCAAGCTAGACTAAGCAAGGTCGACCGTTGTACCGGTGACCGCTGCTTGAGCATGTTTCTAACAGATGATTATATGTAAGCTCACATAGAGGCCCGTCCCATTGCCGTTGGGCCGAAAGGTACGCACCCCTCAAGAGGGGTGCGGAATTAGGGCAAGCACTGTTCCAAGCGTTTCTATCCTAGTTTATATAATGAACATTTATGAGTGATGCCAGAACTAGCCGGAAAAGACGGAATTCGAATTTTTTCAACCAAATTACTAGTGCTGTAGACGGATGACAAGAACGCTGGTAAACATTTAAAATTTTGCGAATACCTAATTTCGCAAAATTTCGCCTCCAAATTTGACAGGTAGGGAGGCCTGCAGTCATGCCATGTAAGTACATAAATCATGGCCACAAGATACCACAGGCCACAAAATGCCGTCCTGCGGCTGACCACCGACGGATGATCGTATCTTGTTATTTTATGTAGCATTTGGTGCAGATATACGAGTACCTAATTACGTTTATTAAGAGTTTTGTAATTTATTATCTTCTATATAAAAAAAAATGAATGTTGCTATACTCTCATAACTCGAGAATGGCTCGACCAATTCGGCAATTTTATTTTATGTTTCATTTTTATGCCCACGGAAAGTTTTAATACTAAAAAAAAAAAAACCTACTTTTTATCGCGGGAAAATTCTTCAACGCGGGTGAAGCTGCGCGCGGACAGCTAAAATAAAAGTACATATATATTTTTTGAACTAACGTTTATTTTGGTATAAATTTGACTTAAGTACCTAATTATCTTTATGTAGTAAGAAGAAATTTACAGCTAATTCTAAACGTTTTTAGTAGTTTTATGATTTTGAATGGTTTATATTTGTAGATATCCCTTTACGAAATTGCGAAAAACGAACTATACTTACTAATAACTATTATCCACCATACAATAAGTTAAATTACCAAAGTGTTTCAGTTTCTCTGGATGAGAACGCCAAATATGTGCATTTTATTAAAAAATCACGGTCGTAATGTCGTAGCCCTCGAGTTTATGGCCTTGATTAAGTGAGGCCGGATACCCACTTTTTATCTCGAAAGAAGAGTTTTATATAAATGAAATGGTACGTCAAAGCTTAAATAGCACTTACTTAACTTGCCTACTAATGATAATGAATCTTAAATGGTGGTTTTGATATTGTTCTCTCAGTCGCACATTACCTACTGTTAAAGAATACTATAGAAGAAAATATACAAGAAAGTATTAGTGAGAGTGAGAGGACATGAGTATTTATAATTAGAATAGCACTATTTATAATTAGTTTTTTTATTGTTACAGGTTATACCTAAGTACCTACCTACTCTTTAACTAAAATCCTACTATTATCTATAGAATAATGCTCGTCTCTAGACAAGCATTATGCTAAAGGTACTTTTAATATTGGTGGTGGATTCTTTGTTGTTTCGCCAAAAGATAAAATTCGTAAAAATAGTCTCAATAGGTCAAATTAGAGTAATATTTTTGAATTACTTTTATAGAATTGATAAATCCGGGGTTTTCCATAATCAACACTCTACCTGATCAAGTAAACGAGCTAAACATTTAAAAAGCGTTATTTAAAAAAAATATTGTGAACTTTACTTTTACTTACTTTTTTTCCTTTCTTTTCTGAGGCACTAACGCTTGGGACTACTACGATTAAATGTACATTTCCCGTGGGATGAGTGAACCATTTGTGAGTAGAAACATAGTTACTAGAGAAATTGACTAACCTAACCTTACCTAATTGCCTCCGTAGCATCTGGACATATTCTCAGCTGGACAGGTTAGCAACTGGACAGAGTTATGTATCTAGACAGACTAACTATATTCTTCTGGCGTGGCGCTTTGGCGGCACGCTCGATTTGCTCGCTCACCTTGCGTGTTGTTTTCTACTCTACTGTACTCTAACATATAGATCAGGGTAGAAGCCTTTAAAAATAATAAAAAGTGAAAAAATAATAATAGGAGGATGAAACCCATTAGAAAAGGAGGAGAATATTATAAAAATGAACACAGGTACCAGGTACAGGTACAGAACCACAATATTTACACATAGCAACATACAATGCAAGATCCTTATCGTCATACGAACGCTTATTAGAGTTAGAGGAAGCAATACAAGAAACAAAATACGACGTTATAGGAATATCAGAAACAAGACGGCTAGGTACCAACATACAAGAGCATAAAAACTTTATATTTTGTTACGTGGGTCAAACGCCCAGCCTGTATGGTGTAGGCTTTATAGTAAACAAAGCACACAAAAACAATATAGAGAGCTTTACGGGCTTGACGGAAAGAATCGCTGTACTAAACATGAACATTCAAGGCTTCTTAGTCACTATTCTGCAGGTGTATGCACCAACGGAATCTGCAAGTGAGGAAGAAATTGAAGAATTCTACAAAACGATTGACAAAGCTCTGGACACTGCACACAATAATGTCATACTTATGGGAGACTTCAATGCGAAGATCGGGCTTCCTAAGAAAGAAGAACATATAGTAACAAAGCAATTCGGGAGCGGGACGAGGAACGAAAGAGGACAGAGGTTAGTGGATTTCGCATTGAAGCATAAACTAACTATAATAAACACATGTTTTAAAAAGAGATTAAGCAGAAGATGGACATGGAGGTCTCCGGATGGAAAAACTAAAAATGAAATAGATTATATATTATCAAACCAACCGAGATTGTTCCAAGATATGGGTACTATGAACTTAAACTACCCCTCAGACCATAGGTTAATCAGATCAAAAGTAAAATTAACTAAACTAAAGAAAAGTAGAGTTAATTACAGTATTAGGCATGCAAACCAACTGAAATCTGAAGTAGAAATAGCTAATTACAAGGAAACCTTGGGAATCAGGAATGGTATCTAGGCAATGTGATGGCCACGAAAACACCTCAGTACAAACCCATTACGATAATATCACAAATGCAATCACCACGAGTTTAAAATCAGCCCAAGCAATGGGAAAGGAACACAGACGACACAAGATACTATCGGAACCTGGATAGAAGGTCTAAAATAGTTTGGCAAAGACCTAAACAATCGAAAAGACATCATTAACACGGCAACTAATTTTTACAAAAACCTATATAGCAGTAAAAATCAACTAACTACACTAAAAAATAAAAACACTATTAAAACTATAAACATGAAGGAAAGCCACATTGAACAAGTTAACGAAGATACCATAAAAACAATTAACGAAATTGAAATCATAGATGCTCAATAAAAAGGCTCAAACTAGAAAAATCCCCTGGATCAGACAACATAACAAACGAAGCTTTAAAAACAGCTTATCATGTACTGGCAACACCGCTCGCTAAACTATTCAGTCTGATATTACAAAGTTCCGAAACGCCTGCACAATGGTCCGAATCCAATATTATTTTAATATATAAGAAGGGAGACCCAAAAGATATAGGCAACTATAGACCGATAAGCCTACTACCAACTCTGTACAAACTTTTCTCGGCGATTATAAACTCGAGAATCAGCCCCGTAATCGAAGCAAGACAGCCTGTAGAGCAGGCCGGTTTCCGAAAAGGTTTCTCTACGATAGACCATATAGATACCTTAGAGTTAATTATAGAGAAATATCGGGAACAACTCTATCTCGGATTTATTGACTACCAAAAGGCCTTCGACACGGTGGCTCACGATAACGTTTGGCAAAGCTTGAAAGAACAGGAAGTAAGTGAAGTGTATATAAAAGTGATCCGGAATATATATAACAACAACATGGGCAGAATAAAGCTAGACATACTGGGCCCGAGCTTTGCAATAAAGAGAGGTGTAAGGCAGGGCGACCCCTTGTCGCCAAAAATATTTATAGCCATACTCGAAAGCATCATCAACAAACTGAGCTGGAGCAAACGAGGAATGTACATACAAGGAACCTTTCTGAATCATTTGCGTTTCGCCGATGATATAATAATATTATCCGAGACTTTCTCAGAACTAACAGCTCATGATCAATGACTTACAGCTAATCAGCTGTAAGTCATTGATCATGAGCTGCTATCAGCTCATGACCATCTCATGAGCTGCTATGATCAGCTAGCGCAGAAGTAGGACTTGAAATCAATCTCAATAAGACCAAGGTAATGACAAATAGCCTCAAAAAACAGATAAAGGTCAATGGATATCCACTAGATTGTACAGACAAATATACTTACATTTATACTTACTACTAATACTTAACTATAATATACTTACTTTTAGGAAAAACAATCAGTTTTGAAAAAGAAAACAACGAACTAGAGATCGAGAGAAGAATACAGCGAACATGGAATAAATTCTGGAGTCTGCAAGAAATTTTCAAAAGTAACATGCCAATAAGACTGAAAACTAAGGCATTGAACTCTAACCTCTTACCATGCTTGACATATGGATGTCAAACATGGAAATTTACCTCAAAAGTTAAGCAAAAAATAACATCCTGTCAGCGCGGAATTGAGAGAAGCATGCTAAAAATAAAAAAACTAGATAAGATTAGGCACGTAAAGATAAGAGAAATAACAAAAGCCACTAATGCCTTAAACTACGCACAAAAGTTAAAGTGGAAATGGGCCGGTCACATAGCGAGGCTTAGAGACAAAAGATGGACCTACAGCACTACCATATTGAGAGGACCTCAAGGAAAAAGAAAGAGAGGAAGGCCCTCAACACGCTGGGAGGACGAAATAAAAAAAGTCGCTGGTCCAAAGTGGTGGCAAACAGCTCAGGATAGAGAGAAGTGGACATCGTTGGAGGAGGCCTTTACCCAACCTGGGGACCTTGCTAATAATCAAACATAGTGTTATGGATATAATAACATAATAACAGTACCAAAATTAAGAAGCAATGTAGCAGGATCAAATAAAGCCTTTATTTTTATTTTTTATTTTTATTTTATTTATTTAAGTGAAATGACCTTTTGAGGGGAAACCTTTGACTTAGCGCTTATTAGAGATAGTGTGATACCATCACTATTTTGTACGTGAAAATAAACCACTCCCCCGTATGCCCTTTCACTAGCGTCTGCGAAGCCTAGTAACGAAACAACACTATCAGCGATGATACCCACATGACGTGGGATTTTTATTTTAGAGAGCAAAGGGAGCTCTGCCCTAAAGCGAGACCACAATAGTATGATATCCTGTGGCGGTACGTCATCCCCATCACACTCACACAACCAAAGCTGCTTGATTAAGAGTTTGGCGTACAATACAACAGGAGCAACGAAACCCATCACGCCCCATATTTTTGCGACACATGACAGTATAATACCCTTTGTGCAATTATGAGGAGGTGTACCAATTTTAAGACTGAATAAGTCTGTAGCGGGTGACCAACACAGTCCAAGTACCTTGTGCTGATCAGATTCATCGAATTCTTTGATTGATGAAAGGCGGTGCGACGGCGGGATCGAATTCAAAACGGTTTGCGAGTTACTTGTCCATTTTACCAGGTCGAACTGGCCAGACTTCATGAGACCTATCATTTCAGCAGCTGTGGTAATTCCATCATCCTTCGTTTGAATAGAGTAGACGAAATCGTCCATATACCATCCAAGGTCAATGATATCTCTAGCTTTGGGATAAGAATCACCTTCATCAATCGCGAGCTGCTTGATAGTGCGAAGAGCATGGAATGGACTTGACTTAAGTCCGAAAACGACTCTATTAAATTAATAAACCTTTAGAGGTTCTTGCGGGTTGAAACGATATAGGATGCGTTGGAATCGACGATCGGAGTTTTGTACTCCTATGAAGAGGAACATTTGACGAATGTCAGATGAAAGCGCGATCGAAAATAAACGAAAATTAACTAATATGTTGAACAAATTTCCTACTACGTGAAGTGCTACTACGTAACGTCCATTTTCACGAGAGGTGGTGCGGTTATAAATTTCTTCACAGATTTGATCATCTGGGCTGAGGATAGGTGGAACGTTCACTTCTAATGCGAGTGGAGAATGATGCGAATGTTGACCTTTGATCCTATGCGATACCTAATAGTAGATGCGGGAAAATCGAAGCACCGACCAGAATCTGAATCGGGCCAGAGACGGAGTATGTGTCGTCAGCCAACGGTAAGTTTTTCAAGTTCAGTAAGCAAGAACGGTCGACAGAAGCTGTTGGTAAACATTCCGTTATTTTATCTACGACCAACGATTCCATGTCGTAATTAACGTTACGATCAAAGCGAGAGTAGAACCTAATGTTTACCGACCCTCCTGAACCTCCTATTCCTCTAACTGCTGAACAATCAGATTTTTCAAAGCGGCGACTGAAGATGCGAATTTATCTAGAAATTGTTCTAGACTACTAGGGGTTGCGGACGACATTGCTTTAATATCGATGATTTGATCTAAGTACGAAGTAGCTACCAACCGTTTGTCTTCGTATTTATTTTGATTAAGTCGAAAATTAATGTGTAATTTTCGGGGTCTGGGGTTATACCAGCGATCACGGAACGAGCCTTAACCGTCAGTCTACCTATCAGATAATATAGTTTTTCCGACTCCGTAAGCAACTTATTGGCGTGTACAGAATTTTTAAAACTAACGTAGAATAGCGGCCAATTTTTGATATCGCCATTGAACTCAGGAATTTCGATCGGTGGCAGTCTAGGTGACCTGTGCTGACTAGCTGGCTTGACAACGTCGGCTTCGTCAGTTTGCGATTTCTTGGCGACTCGTTTGATATAACCTAACAAATCCTCGAATGAAGAGAGCGGCTGATAATTATCTGTTTTTAACTGCAAATTAGCTATTTTGTCTAATATCATTTCAAAGGTTTCATGCAAAGTGTCTACGGTTTCTAAATCACATAGAAAAGATTCTCTATTTGACTCCTTTTTTGAATCAAGGTCTTTCGCATGATCGCAAATAGTTTGCATGCGAGAAAATATCCTATCTCTTTTAGAGTATAATAACTTCAACTGTTGTGCATCATTATCAGTTGTAGCGGGCGGCATTATGCTAGGTAACTATAACAGCGAACTGGCTAGAAAGCAAGAATAATGGTTACGGTTACGTCTCTGTATTGAAACGATAGCGTTAAACTCAAGTATTGTCACTTGTCTAAACGACCAGTTGCCAGGAGTAGGCATCAACTGATTAGCAAACCGTAGGTAGATAGACTACTGGTATAAATCAAACACCTAAACTTACCTATTCAAAGCGGGGTGAACGAATAACGATTTTGTAGATAAGTAGGTAATTAGTGCAAAACGATAGAATAGTTTGAATAGTTATTTTAACCTACCTTGAAAATGAAAGTAGAAAGAATAAGTTATACGACAGCGGAATAATGATAACTATTTACCTACCTAATGCGAGCGAAACGAAAATGAAGTAGGTAAGTAAATAATAAATGCTATACGACAGCGGAATTATGGTTACCTATTTACCTACCTAATGCGGGTGAACGATAATAAGATTACTTACGACAAATTGAGAACCTCCTTCTTTTCTTGAAGTCGGTTAATGATAGAAGTAGGTAAGTAAATGAGGTTTACGATATAAATGCGAGCAATAGGTGCAATCGAACTGTTATTTAGATACTTGGCATCTATAAAAGCGGTAAAATCGAACAAATAAAAGTGAGTAGGTAGAAATGAAAACACGTGTCGACTGACGCAATGTCAGGGGTTATGCGACTTGTTTAAACGAAATGAAATGCGGTTTAGAATGGCTATGATGATTCTATATCCTGACGCGATAGATGTAAAAAATAGTTTTTTGGTGCAATTGAACAATGATATTATTGCAATTGAAACGTAATTTAGCAAGCGGATGGAACGAACAAACAAAATAATAGGTAGGTAGGATATAG
The DNA here is from genome assembly GCA_948098915.1 of Lampropteryx suffumata. NCBI lineage: Eukaryota > Metazoa > Arthropoda > Insecta > Lepidoptera > Geometridae > Lampropteryx > Lampropteryx suffumata. The sequence goes on along the minus strand of OX402557.1, from coordinate 11,257,526 downwards.
AATGGCCACGCTAATTCAATATCCGCTATTCAATATTTAATTCAATTCAATATCGATAAGGACCATAAAATGGTTGTGCGGATTAGTGGACTGTACTTTTAAAATAGGAGAAAAGAAGAGAAATGCGGGATGATGCGAATTTAAATTTGGCTTGATGGCGGCTGTACACACTCGACGAGGGCCTCTCGCCGAGAGCCTCGGCCGAGAACACTCTCGTCGAGAGCATGCCTGTACACACTCGTTCTAACATTTGAACTGAAGACTTACGCGACAATGGACGTAGAAGTTGCTGCTGCTATTTGTCTTTGTGCCGTGAGCTATTATAATTTTTTAAACATTTACTATAAAAAGAAAATTCGTAAACCATGGAGAAAAAGAAGATGGTGGATGATAACTATGCACCGCAATAGAAACAGGTAAATACATAATAAAACTTCATGAATAGTATAGTTAATGTAAAACATAAAAGAGTTCCATAAAACAGGTTCTGTTTGATAGCACTCCAAAAAGTGTAATTCTCGTTCGTTAGACCACATAGTGAAACACGTCTGTTCATAAATACTGGAAAGCAACTAAATGAACGAGTGTGTGCATGCTCGCTCTCGTTTACCTCGCGAGAGCCAACGAGAACCTTTGACTCGGGCGCAAAAAACCGACAAGCCACCGAGAGCGACCGAGACGAGGACGAGAGAGCGAGACGAGACGAGGACGAGAGAGCGAGACGAGACGAGAGCGCGCTGTACACACTCGCGTACGGCCTGTCTCGGGGTATCTCGACGAGTGTGTACAGCCGCCATTAAGGATGGGTGCACAATACCTTGCTCTGACGTCCGAGGGTGTAATCCGCTTCCTTGATGTATAATGCAGTGGAAATTCACAGCACTTTCACATAATTCCAAATTAATTTGATAGCGGTTAGCGCGAAGCAAAGCGATACGCAGTCATGTTTTTCTTCGAGTCCTTTTCACAGGTGTCGCGCGCGTAGATGAATGCACGCGATTCGCGTTCTTGCTCGCACTTGGGCGAGAAGGTTATGTGCGGGAAGGAGATGGGGAAAAGAAGTTCTCAAGCCAATTTTTAGTTCCACGCATATATCAGATTTTAAACAATTAATTGAATTGGCGTGACCAAGGTGTAAATTTTAATAAATAGCTCAAAATTGTATATAATAATTTCAAAAAAAAATTGAATTCGAATTTCTATAGATAGAAGATTTACTATTAGTCCAGGATCCCTGGTCCATTTTTAGACTTGATTACTATCAAGCCGATTTTCCGTGAGTAGCTTTATTTTGATGAGACGCCCAACAATTTCCTGTACGAAACTCTCGATTGTGGTAGCTAACAGAGGTAGCAAGGATAAAATATGTCGATTTGATGATTCTCAAATATTTATTACTAACTAATTTTTTTTTGTAAAATCTCTAGATAATTATCTAAATTATTCGAAAAAATATTTATCCTACAAAATCTATGGTTTGACCAGAGTCCTTCCTTCCAACATGTATCGATAACGAGGTCATCTTAAATGATTACTAACCAGATGTTTATAATTTTTTTACTAAGTTAATATTTAGATAATTTAACAGTCATATTGTCCTACAAATTACGTGGTACGTTATCCCGGTCCTACGCTCAGAATTGTTAATACTACAAGACCATTTTTCTCATTACTATCTGTAGGACAAAAATATTACATAATAGGTTAGTGTGTTGTCTGCCCAAATTAAACAATGTCCTACAAGAAAACAGGTATGTATCACTAGTCCGACAAGAATTGTAATTTTTTCGTTTTCCTATTTGTAACATAAGATACAGTGAAAAAATATTTTTTAAAATTTAAATTACTTTTTTTTTAGTAAACTAGGTACAAATATTTGTGCATTTATATATAAAAAAAACTTCATCAGATTCATGTGATAAATCTTCATAATCTTCGCTACTAACATCGCTGTCATCTTCATTTATTTCACTTTCCTCACTGATATCGTGATAAGTGATTATTTGACTTTGTAATAACATGAAAAAACTAAGTAAATTATAAAATAATGAATAATCAATCAATAAATAACAATAGTATTAATAGGGTACCTTGTATGTCAGAAGATAATTCTTTAAAAGATGGACGTTGAAGACCATCAAACCAATAATATTCATATTTGCCATCAATTATTGTCCATCCAAGATGTTCTGGCAATTTTTCCGTGGGACACCGCATGTGTGCATTACACCATACATTGCAGATGAATTCTTTTAATTTGCAACAATGCTTGTATTGTTGGTTGCAAACAGGAAGGATCATATCGACGAGAACAAGTTTGTAATGTTAATAATTCCAGAAGCTTAGAAGTAGCATCAGCATTGATTGTTTGTTCAAATTTTAAATCAACTGGGATTCTTGAAAACGGTTTCATTGTTCTTCGAATGCCCACGAAACTCATTTAACAATCATCAAGCAATCCGGGATGTGTAGTTTCAATATTTATCAACTTATCCCAATAAATAGACCTTGCCTTACATAATTATAAAAAAAAACATTTGTTATTTGCGGTGTGTACAAACAAATTGAAGTCACCTATACGAATACTATATTCTAATTGAAGATTAAAATAAAAATCTGCTAGTTAGTAATCATTTATGATGACCTCGTTATCAATACATGTTGCAAGGAGGGGGACTCTTTGATCAAACCATAGATTTTGTAGGAAAAATATTTTTTCAAATAATTTAGATAATTATCTTGAGATTTAACAAAAAAAACCCAGTTAGTAATAAATTTTGAGAATGAACAGATCGACATATTTTATCCTTGCTACGTCTATTAGCTACCACAATCGAGAGTTTTCGCTCAGGAAATTGTTGGGCGTCTCATCGAAACGAAGCTATTCACGAAGATTCAGCTTGATAGTAATATTTTTACATCAAGGATCTGTACTACAACTTTTGAGCGTAGTACCGGGATAACGTACCACGTAATTTGTAGGACAATATAACTGTTAAATTATATAAATATTAATTAAGTAAAAAAAAACAATCAGCTGGTTAGTAATCATTTTTGATGACCTCGTTATCGATACATGTTCGAAGGAGGGGACTCTTTGATCAAACCATAGATTTTGTAGGACAATTATTTTTTCGAATAATTTAGATAATTATCTTGATATTTAACAAAAAAAAATCAGTTAGTAATTAATATTTGAGAATCATCAAATCGACATATTTTATCCTTGCTACCTCTGTTAGCTACCACAATCGAGAGTTTCGTACAGGAAATTGTTGGGCGTCTCATCAAAATGAAGCTACTCACGGAAAATTAGCTTAATAGTAATCAAGAGCAAAAATGGACCATGGATCCTGGACTATATAGTAATATATATATATATATATATATATATTTTACACCATCGGAAAGTAAAGATTTGAACGAACTGAAAGCACACCAACTTTTTGAAAAAAGCTTTATATTTTGCCAGGTGAATTTTCGATTGAAAATTAGGGTGCTTTTTCGTTATTAAGTCAAAATAAGGTAAAAAAAAACATATTTTAAATCAAATAAATTACAGTGTTGGGACATAAAAAGGTAACTTTTCACCAAATTTCGTGAAAAAAAAATATTTTTTGTAAAAGATACATATTAAAAACCAAAAACTTGGTTTTTTGAATTTTTTACATAAATTTTGAGGTTATGTGAAAAAGTGTCAATACAAAAGTAGTAGATCTTTTTATAACCTACAACTTTGCCATTAGATTTTTTCCATAGGACTTGTAGTTTTATCGAAAATCGAGATAAACTGTTTTTAACCTTAAAAACTCACCCCCTTCCTCTTCCCGACCTCAGATCGCCCGTAAATTATTTTTCCTTCCATTTTTATAATATTCTCCTCCTTTTCCAATGGGTCCATCCTACTATTATTTCTTTTGGTTTCAAAAATTATCGACCCTGATCTAATAATCTAACGAACGGCTCACATTTGATCACCGATCCTTGAGAAATATTTAGTTCCCACCGTCCACCTTGTTATCAAAATTATACAGATATAAGGTGCATAGAGATTATTTCGGTTATAGGTTAGCAACTGGACAGAGTTATGAGACAGAGACAAACTAATAAATATTCTTCTAGCGCTTCGGCGGCCGCTACCGCGGCACACTCGCTTTGCCCGCTCGCCTTGCGCGTTGTGCCTTTGTGTCAGTAGTGTCAGTAGTACCATTGATTTGTACCATTGATAGTACAAGTGACACAACTTTGTATCCTTAGTACCATTACAATAGATAATGTAGTTTACTAGTTTAAACCGTGTATTTACTTTTTATCAAAAAAAAATACGAAACAATTTTTCTAAAAACAAATCTAACCTAACCTAAATGTCTTCGTAACATCTGGACATATTCTTAGCTAGACAGGTTAGCAACTGGACAGAGTTATATATCTATACAGACAACCTATATTCTTAGACGTACTAACTAGTAGGTATCTATTTTAATAGTACTAAGGACACATAGTAGTATCACTAGTACCATTGATGGTACAAATCAATGGTACTATAGCTATAGACTCAGTGACCGCGTTGTATACTCTAACATAACCTAAACAACTGGTTTCGATCTGGTTAATTTCTGAGGTGTACCGTCACCAATATAAAGTTAGGCGCTTTCATGTTTAATCTGAGAGGCGAGTCGTAAAAAGCTGTTCACCAGAATCCCCTTGAAATAAAATTAAGTTTATAGATGTTATCACACTGTTTTAAAAAAATAAAAGCCGCCGAAGCGCCAGAAGAATAGAATAAAGGCGCGTGCCTACCGCGGCGCATGCTGTGCACGGACACGCGGCGCATTTTAGCTGCGTGTATTAAATTTAGCTCCCGACCCGTGGTACAACTGTGATGTCCAACTGATTGTACTACGGAGAAGTAAAGTTACCCATAGTTCAACTCTTTTTTTTTGACATTTATGATTATGAACCGTGGTACAACGGTGGAATTATGTCCAACTGGATGGACCACGGGGATAAGATGATCGTGTAAAACAAATGAACGTCTACAAAACAAATGACTATCGTTAAGAGATCTGACAACGATTGTGATTGTAAAAAACGGTGCGTCAGAAGAATATTTCAGATCGAAACCAGTTGGTTAGGTTATGTTAGAGTATAGAAAACAACGCGCAAGGCGAGCGAGCGAGGCGAGCGTGCCGCGGCAGCGGCAGCCGAAGCGCGAGAAGAATATAGTTCGTCTGTCGATGAGATTGAAGCCAGATGTAAAACAATTAATCAAAAGAGGTAGTAATTGCATTGAACTTCAGCATTGATATATAACCTTTTCCTGTTTATTACCAGAAGTTGTTCCATAGATACATTCAATTCCCAGTAGTACAACTAGTTGGACCATGGAAAGAACAACACACTCGAGTTGAACCATTGGTAAAGATTTTTCCCCATAGAACAACCAGTTGAACTGTGGGTAACTTTACTTCTCCGTAGTACAACCAGTTGGACATCACAGTTGTACCACGTGTCGGGAGCGTGTAATTTGTATCAATGACGTCATTTCATGCGTAGCCTCCCCGTGGGTTGCAGTGGACACCACCACATACATTTTCTTACAAAGCGAAGCGTAATACAGGTACTTCCTCGTGCTCCTACTTGTTTCTCCTACTGGTAGGAGCACGAGGACCAATATGTCCTGATGCTCCTACTGCAAAAGATCGGTTTGGATCTGATGAGCATTTTTATTACAAACCACTTGGTTAGGTTATGTTAGAGTATAGAAAACAACGCGCAAGGCAAGCGAGCGAAGTGAGCGTGCCGCGGCAGCGGCCGCCGAAGCGCCAGAAGAATAATACAAGGTCACGGTAGGAGCATAAGGACATATTGGTCCTCGTGCTCCTACCAGTAGGAGAAACGAGTCCTTAATACACGTGCGTAGCCTCTCCGTGCGCCGCGGTGGGCTCGCGCCTATATAGTTAGTCTGTCGATTCAGTGGAACATCTTGTGTGACAACATCTTTATAAATTTTATTTCAAGGAGATGATGGTGAACCGATAAGTTCACTGGGATCCCCTGGGGGATCGGGTTAGGGGATTCTAGTGGCCGCCATTAGCAAAAGACGGACTAACCGGATACTTTTGATAACTTATTAGGTGTCTGCTCCCGTACTTACCTGTCCCTACAGTAAAAGCTTTGCTTAGTTTGGGACTAGATGGTGATGTGTGAATTGCAAACCAAAATCTTTTAAATATTTATTATTTATTTACATAACATAGGTATATTGAATATTACAATCAAATGTGTAGTTTATTCATACAATATAACCTAATGGTTGTCTATAATGTTATAATACTAGAGTCTACCTAATTACTTATTTTGAATTTTTATACCTACCTATTTACCTAATTAGATTTTATACAACTTGAAAAATTCGAAAAATCTACAGTTATTAATATCGCTTCCTAATAATGCTTCTTTCCTGTTGTTACACTGAAAACTGGCTTTATGTTTTTGCTTCTGTTCTAACCTTTTTTCCATAGTTTTCACCCTCCTCTATTGTGGTCATCAGTTTACAGCCCTTGGTTTCCGGTAAGTAGAACGTGATGCAGCCTGCGATAATGGGCATTATTGCGAATACCAGCGGTGGCGCCCATGAACCAAAAGTTTGTAGGTCTATGACGAACGGCGCCACCATGGAACCCACGCGAGCTGACATAGACGACACTCCGACAGCGGCGTTCCGCACTACGGTTGGAAACATCTCCGAACAATACAGATACACGACCAAGAAAACTACAAAACTAGCCACCACACCGATACTCGCGAACAGTACCGAAACCACGCCAGCTGGGGCTATAGCCAGAATAATCAAGCACAAGGCGGTCAAGAAATTGAAAAGTATTACTATTGTTTTCCTACCGATTATCTTCATCATTGGTATGGATAATAATGTTCCTAGAAGCGTCACAGTAGCACTGGCAGCCACGTTCACGAAGGCATTACCACTGAGCTGGCCCACGAACTGAGACACTCCGTAGAAACAATAACCGCATGTTAGCCAGTTAAAGGACATGCAAATAATATTTTTTCGTATATTTGGAGTGCGGAAAAGGTCTACTATGGTCCCTTTTTTTAACTGATTTGCTAAATTCGCCTGGTATGCTTCGACATTAGTCCGAATATCTTCAGTGGGTAGTTTATTCCTGCAATAACAATAATTTAGGTAAATAATAGATAAATTATGATTTAAATAAAATGCAATAACAATAATTTAGGTAAATAATAGATAAATTATGATTTAAATAAAATAAAATCGCAAGTTGCAATCAATAGGTAGCCTTACATTGTAGCCACACGCTGCAATATTTTGATTGCCTCATCGGTCCTGTTGACTGCGATCAGCCAACGGGGTGTCTCGGGCACCCAGCAAAAGTAAGTCAGCATGCCTACTGCCGGGGCTGATAACGCCAGTTGGTAATGTGAATAATCTCGGAGAAAGTATGCAAACACCGGTAACAGCAAGTGGCCCATATTGAATGGCACTTGGTACAACGCACTGATTACTTCTCTGTGTTGTGCGCCTATGAATTCCATCACGATAACGAAGCCGATGACCATTGTGCCTCCGACGGACATTCCCAAAAAGAACCGCAAGATTGTAAAAAACCAATATCCCGGTACATAAGCGGCAGCTACTCCGGCTACCAGTTGTATAACAACGGCCACTAGAAAAGGATTTCTTCGCCCAAACCTAAAAAAAATAAAACACAAGCTTATTTGGTTCGATAAGATGATAAATAAGGCAGGAGCCTTTGCCGGTGTAGAAATAATTTTATTTTACCTGTCTGCGGCCATTCCAAATAACACGCTGCCTATTAACACGCCGAGTTGGAACATGGTTTGCGTGAAGCTCGTCATCCATTTCCTACCACATATCAGGTCCCACTCCATAATGATAGTCCTTGTGAAAATGGATTTGTCGTACACCGGGTTTGCGCACGGACACGTTTGACCTCCATCCGCTCCACAGGTGAATGCAATTTTAGGCGCCAGAAATATGATCGCCATTTGGTGAAATGCAATGAAAAATTTTCCGAAGAAGACGACGATACACAGGAACAGCTGGTACTTTCCAAAAGCTCCTGTGGTTTTCTGGATCATGTCCCCCCCCCCCTCGGGTGGTTTGGGCTCTTAAAATAAACAAATAAGAAAAGTTTATCTATGTGTAGGTATTTATAGCGAAGTACCTATAGGGACATATGTACTCACGTTTAAACATCTTGTATTCGAATTTAGACGCCGCAAAGGAATTGAATCGCTACGTTAGCGAGAATTTATAGACACAATGCTTGACCTGATCAGTATTATAATTAATTTGCCTGCCCGATTTTGAAACTAATTCATAAATATACTTTGGTACGTAATTTTGGAAATGGTTGCTATGTTCGTTTGGTTATTGACAATGGGACTTCAATTCTTTGAATGTGACAATCAGAGGAATACTAATTCTTTTTATTTTTAAGAAATGACATCTTTATTATAGCTAACTCTTTTGCAGTACACTGACCATATTCGCACTCTGAAAAACTAAACCGATTTGCGGACTTAGGACGGACGGAGGAGGGTTTGGAATAGGTACTTTTAGCTAAGAAGAATAGCAGAACACGATTCCAGCATTCTAGTACAGTCCGTCGGTTTGTACACGATTGGTGTATTTATTTGAGGACATTCAATAGTAGTTACATTATGTACACGGCCTTACTTATAAACGTCTCTCAACCATTGTCAAAAGTTTTCTTCTTCTACTTTGTTAATATATATATATATAATAAATAATAATGTGTTTATATTGTTTATCGTTATCTTGTTGTTCGTTAATTGTTATTTGCATAAAATATAAATATAATATAATAAAATATATAGGTATATTATATGGTATACAAATTACATAAATTGTTATTTTATGTAAAATGGTGTTGTAAAATGGTGTGCATTCATATAAAATAATTATACGCATAATTTTGCTCGAACCACAAAAAACACTAAAAAGCTTTTATTCAAATTATTCACACCCGCGTCAATAACTCTACGTCTATTTAAATAAAAACACCAAAATTACCAATACAACCGGAAATAACTCAAGAATAAATAAATAATATATGAGCGCAATGATTGCTTTGCAAGGCGGCCAAAAATAATCCTTGTCATAAGTTATAAGACGTTAAGTTAAGTTTAGGTTATAAGTCTAATGGGCGGCCACTTGTAGTTAATAAATACATGGGGAACATCTCGTAATTTCGTCTTGTCTGATGGGTTGGATGGAACACGGATGTAATGTGTACGCTTCTATAACAAGGTCCCAAACGACGTGTTAGATTTGTCGATTGGCAAATTTAAAAACGTAATTAGACAGAAACTGTCTATTAAAGCATATTATAAAATATCTGATTATTTAGATGACAAAAAAACTTGGGATGAATCTGCTCCAACTCGACTCGGCATCCGTAACAAAATTGTCACGGATCATACAAAAAAGTGTTAAGACCAGACAAGTTTCTTGCCGGATTCTTCTTGAGCTGGGGTTAGGAGGAACCGGCACCTAGATTCACTAGCATGTAAGAAGACGATTCAAAGTGGGTCTTGTGATTTTATTGAATAAAGTTATATTGAATTTTGAATTTTGAATATACCAGCCAAAAGATTGCTGCTGTCGATAGCACCATTCAATAATCATGAAGGAGTATAAAATACGTCATATTGACGCCGCGACGCCTAAATTCGAGAATATCAATCTTGTATAAATTGCATGCTTTTTGGTATGTATCAAATAACTTGTGATCCTTGAAACACAAGTAATTTATAAATATCTTTTGTTAGACTCTTATCTGAATTATGATTTGAATGGGGCTTTCAATTTATCCTAACTTATTTGCCAAGTTTTTCGCTGAGGTGTGTTTCATCACACCCTCAACTATAAAAAGGGACAAAAAAAGTTAAAGTTTGTGAGGGAAACTGATCAAACTGTTTGTTCATTGCATGTTAGATACCTGCATTGCTCGTTTAAATGTACTAGTGGTCGCCCACTGGTTGAAATTCGACCATAATTAATGAATATCTAATTAAAGTATTTTTTACGCATAATTAAAAAAAATATTAGCATTCTGCACTCCTCTATATACTTAATTGGGTACCTACAAAGTTTTTGCTTCACGTATTAATATAAAATCTAATAATTAGATAGAATAAGTAAGTACCTACCTATAGGATACCTGTAACGTTTTTCGTTTTTACGTATTCTAAGATTGTTTACACATGATTTTTGATGCCGATTTGAGTGTGGTACGTTTCACTGATATTCTATGTTTTATGTTATATATGTATTTTGCAAAGAACATCAGCAATAGGAGATTTCAAGAAGAATATAACTTGAATGGGTGTGTTTAGAAAGCTTGATGATATTTTCAAGTCAGTCAATAATATGTGTCTGACTGAAGACGCTTTGCAACGCATAGGCGTTCTTGCAAAGCGTCTTCAGACACAACACTTCTCTGTGACTAGAGATCAACAATCAAATGTACTACCTACCTACCTACCTATCTTTCCGTCTGTCTGTGAAATAAACTTTGTGATATAGTAAGAACTGTGTTTAGTGCAAACCCTATAATCCTAAGCGTTCTTCCAAATTGGGTCACCAATTTGACCCAATTTGGAAAGTGATCGACGTGATTGTTCTGTTCAACCAATGTGCCCATGATTTACGGTGCCGAAACATGGAGGCATACCTAAGCAGGAAGCAATGTAGAAGATGAGAGTTTCACAGAAGGCGATGGCCCACCATGCTCGGTATTAAACTAGGATTTTTAGATAATCCAAGGACGAACTAAGGTTCAAGAAATCGGAATTCGGATACGCTAAAATACAGTTAGCAGGACACATTGCAAGGCGAAGTGACGACAGGTGGAACAAGGCAAAGACTTAATGGTGGCCAAGGAATTGATATTGAACAATGGGTCTTGATTACCGAGACAAATCTCGGTAATCAAGACCCAAACGAGTCAAACGAGACTATTCTAGATAGACTAGCTTTTCTTGATGTCAAGGTTATGGTTAAGTCAGATGGTAACTTAGCACACTCTGTATACAGAAAGCCGACGCACACTGACAGGTATCTGAATGCTGTATCACACCTCTATCCTAGCCATTTGCAGTATGTTGTCACTTCTTTTACTAATAGAGATATGATCTCGTAAATACCTGTAGGAGAGCTGATACATGTTGTCGAGATTCTAAAACGCAATATGTACTTAGGTTAGAGCAGAGCCTAAATGCACGAGCAGAGACAAGCAAACCAGGGTTAGCAGACAGCCTACATTGCTGCCTTATCTGAAAGGTGTAGGTAATTGACAAAATTTAAATTTATTCCATCAAATCCATTTTTACTCTTTTCATTATTGTGGCTAAAGTATTGCGACCACCGAAGGATGTCGTGCCTTTGGACGGTGTGTAGGTAGGTACTGTGTATAAAGTATGCTGTAGCTGTGGTCGTTCTCACATTGGACATACGAAGCATATAATTGCCGAACGTGTAAAGAAGCACAATGCTGTAAGTTAAAAATCGTCAGGTTAACAAAACGGCCATAGCGGAACACAAGGTAGATTTGGGATCACTAGTTATATTGAAATTCACGCTGGTCCGCCAGGCGGTTAAAATTAAGAAATACCTATGTATTTTTTTATCGAGATGATGGTTTTAGTGTGGTGTGTCTTAGTGTGAACGAAGACATTTCGAAATCTAAAGACCAAGTGGGGACCACCAGTTTCAAAAAACTGCCCTTGCTACCTTGCTTATCATCGCCGATCTGAAACCGCTGAAGCTAAAAAGCTGAAATTTGGAAGGTAGTTTCCTTTTATAGCAAAACCACCCACTAAGACGGGTTTTTTTTTTTAATTCAACCCGTAAGAGGGTTAAGAGGGGTGAAAACGAATGTATGAAACATTTTAACGCGTGGTGCGATTTGCTTGAAACTTGATTTGAAAAAAAAAAAAAAAAATGTAAAATTAATGAAATCGTTTTTTAGGATTTTTCAAAATAACCCTCATAAAGGAGTAAAATAGGGTGTGAATGTTTGCATGGAAACGTTTTAATGAGTGTGATTGTGTAATATAGAAGCAAAGTCAAGTCAAGTGTTATAATGTGATAATATTTTTAAAACACGCGGACGAAATCGCGAACAGGGCAGCTAGTATTTTATATAATAAAGCAAATTTTAAAATATTTTAGTAGCTACCTTGTTATTCTGCTATTTTTGGGCGGAGACTAATCCAACAAATCGAAAATCATGAAAATCGGTCCAGCCGTTCTCGAGTTTTACACGGTGTAATTAGGTAGGTAAACCATGCTAACACGACTTGTTTTTTATATAGGGACAGATTACAATCTATGTTTTTAACAAAATATTAAACTTTCTTCAAAACAGAAAAGTAAGACATAAAACTTGTAAGTCGTGTTATTTTGCGTAGAGAACTGACAAGCACTTTCATTTTGCATTTAGACCTTCTGCTGTGTCAATGCCACATACCACTTCTGGGTCAATAACATTAAATACATAAACAATGCTCAATCCATTTATACCTATAGGTAGGCACTTTCACAAGCAATTTACTTACCGTTTACGTCCTTTGCATTCTCCATCTCCATGATTTATCTCTAAGACTGTGTTATCTTGTTTCCTAAACTGTTTACTTTCGAGTGCGTATTTTATTCGACATTCGCCAACCACCCGTGCTGCCTGCCGATAGAGACTGAGAGGGCTTGTGGGTAAAGTACAATCGCGAGCGATGCTGCGCACGCGGCGATGTACTTCAACAACGGTTCGTTACCATTATCAGCTGGCCTGTCGGCTGTATCACTACAAAATGTGTCACATCAGATGATCAGATGAAACGAGCTCTATCGCGCTGACCTTATTTTGTCTGCATTCGTCTGTAAGTAGTGAATGAATATATTTCATTGAATTATGATTATAGATAAGTAATGGATACATATGTTTCATTATTTATTGAATATTAAAATATTTGAAAATAAATTATTTATATGTTTTTAAAGAGTAACTAATCAATTCAGATACCAGCATAATTATAATTGCGACCGCAAAAAGCAGTAGGTATCTAGTACGTATAATATTGTAGTAAGAATGACCTAGTCCTGCCATTTTGTCCTTTTTCGTATCTTTCGTTGCAAGTTGCTACCAAAATAAAAAAAATAAAAAATTTCAACCATTTCCTTCCATCTAATTTTCAATAACTTTACATACTAGTGGATACGCAAACAATGTTTGTGGTTGAAAACAAGCATTTACTTGTTATTTGTGTAATTTAATGTGCAAGGCTTTCAATTGTCAAGTTTAAGTGTCACGTAGTATCTCACGTTGCCAATTTCTGCAGTAACGGCACAAAATTGAGTCCATTACCGACACGCTAGTCACATAAATTGACATTCATTACATTAATGATCGGTTTTTGTCAGTTTTACCGTGACTCATTGTTATATTTCAGAAGCTCTTTAACAGGATACATCCGGATTTACAGTATTTACAGAGCGGACATTATTATTACGAGTAACAACTATCTAGGACAATTATTGGGCCTGACAATAAAACTCAGGCAACACTAGAAAATTTCGGAATACTACAATTGAAACTATTTTAAACATTTTACATTTTTATTAAATTATACACATCTGTTTCCAATGAGCTGTCTACATCCAATTTTTTTAACTTTTACGGAAATAATATGTACTTACCTATTGCGAAAACAAGATAAGGTATTATTGTTTCCTAAAGAGTTATATACTTTAATAATTTTATATACACAACAACAAAATTATGTCTCATAAAATGTACTACTCTATTAAGTCTGAACAATTTATACAAAATCTTGAAACCAATAATTACAATAATAATATGACTTAATTATATATACCGTGTTTTAAACTTAATTAACAAATAAGTGTGACCTAAAACCTAATATCAAATGCTTTCATTATTACAAAATCACTGATCTCGAACATTACAATTTTGCTTCGCTCTTCACGAATAAACCTAGTCTTTTTGTTTTATTTTTATTATGTTAATCTGATCACGTGTAAACATTTGACGAAACAATATCGAGTATTACAGTCTTCGAAGGACCTGCGAGTATGTAGTAAAAGCGCTACGACACTGGCGATTTGCGAGCGAATTCAAAGCGAGGCAGGAGCGCAGCGGGCTCGCCGCAAGTTTAGTTTTCGCCGCCTCTACGCCTGTTTCAGATAATCAATAACAAAATTAAAATAAAACATAGTGTAAATCAAATAATAGTCCGTGATCTGAAATAATATAATGTCTACTTAGAAGTATCTAAGTACCATAAAAGCGAGCTATCTAGTAGGTACTGTTTATGAAATTAGTCTAAAAACCATTCCAAGTTCTCTTTACGAGATCATTAATTTTAATTCTGCCTACTGAACTCATAATAGATCTGTCGTTGCTACTTGCAAGTTTGAAAGCCTACGTTTAACGGACTGGCTATCGTACGAGTGTACAAAATGACGTCCAAGACGCTATCCGCGGCAAACATGCTGCGCGCTTGCAGCAGCCCGCTGCGCTATCTCGCTTCGCTTTGAACGAAATAATAGAACGTATACATATACTCCGACTCTCACCCTTACCAGCACACCACCCTCTACAAAACTGCCATCGAGTTCCCGAACTCGGTTGCATATTCTTTACTTTGTAAGATCAGTGTTCAATGAACTAAACTGTTTATTTATCCAGATCTGCCGAAGTTTCACCGGATAACAGTGGTCGGAAGTGATGAAAGTAGGTACTTTACGGACGCGCAATAACATAGACATCAGAAGTTAAACAAGTGTAAAGATACGCTTACAATGTAAGGACCCATCTTAAAATTACACACTAGCTAATGTGTTATTTAAATCTGTTGCCAGTGGCAAATGGTAACATTTCGATATATAGAGATACAACCACGCCACAGGTAGGTACCTCTCGATATGGATCAATTTATAAAATCTAGTTGCTCCAGATTGATCCATACTAGTTGCCGAGCCATTTTTGTCTCAAAATGTTCTCATGTCAGCGTACCTTTAGAAAAAATCTCGTCTATAACGTCCCACGCTGTCGTACAACGTTGCCAAAGCTATCGTCACGAGCCATTGCATGCGCATCAAAAGTGGCCTTGTAAAAACCCGGCTTCTACAACTTTTACAGCAACAAATAAAACTATAACTAATAGTTATGTCATGTGAGAAACTTAAATTAAAATCACTCGTAAAATAATAATTATCTATCACGCTAACAGACAACATTAAATATCACATGATGAAAAGTAATAACTAAACATTACATTAGGTATAATCATAGATATTTTTATAATAACACTTGAAAATGGCAAAAAAATAGCATCAATAGATAAGGTCAACCTTAAATGAGCTCTACAAATAAAAATACTTCTAGTATACCGTCAATGAGTTACAAGGAACAACATGAATGAAAGAAAATATGGGTTATCTAAATGAATGAAGGTAACCCATAATTACTATTTATAATATTTAGGGAACAGTATTTTTATAACTTCAGAATCCATATTGTTTTAGTAGCTAACGGGTATTTATAGCCTATTACACTTTAATTTAATCTCAACGTTTCGGTTGTGCTGCAGCAACCGTAGTCGCGGGCTGACTTTTGGTTGTTGCAACACAACCGAAACATCGGGATACAATGAAAAGGTGATACGCGATATATACCCGTTAACTACTAAAACCATATCTAGGGAAACATTACAAACTATTTAAATAATAACATAATAGATAATTTAAGAAAGCCGCTCTTCACGACTACATTTTACAGCCACGTATTATAATCAATCATGCATAAAGTTATATATTGCTTGTATTACACGCACGTAAATAATTATGATCGATCATAATTCAAGTTATATTTGTTTGTACAATTACTGATATTGCTATGATTTGATTGTGTATAAGGCGTTATCACATCATTCCATATTAATGTTTCAGTAATAAAATAACTATTTTATATTATAATAATACAAATTGCTGCATCGGCTATTGGAATAAATATCTATTATTATCATTTTATAAACTTATAAAACTATACAATTCTGTTGATATTTCATAATGCGTGAGGCATTATAAAATATCAACAAAATTATTAAGTTTCAATGTGTTGTATATCAGGACATTCTTAGTACAATCTATGAATAAATGTTGGAAGGCACTAGACCCTAAACTACTCGTACATATATAATTAATGTACTGACCGACGACTTCGGACTGAATAGGGAAGATACTCGTAACTATACTTATTTCAGGCAATAGGTTCACGCGCGACTAGTCAATAATTTATAAAGTAATTTTCTTCTTAATTTCACATACATAAAATAATTTTAAATATAACTTCACTCATTAACAAAGCTACACATAATATTATTTAGTCAAGTGAATTTATACAAAAATTATCATATAATAGAAACGTATATAAATATATAGTTTAAAATTACTCTCTATTAACCTTAAGCTACAAAAACAACAATATTTTTAAAGAAATACAAGCAAATGAGCACTACCTACATTAAATGCAATTTTACTCATTTCAAATACTTATTTACACCACTACTATGATAAGGAAAACGAACTCAAGTCTTATTAATTCTTGAATGGGTATCAAATTGGTTTCTTGTTTGTTTTAACAGGAACAAGCGATTTCCGTACATACTCGTACAAGCAAACCGTGGCAAGGATAAACAATTATAATGAATATAATGTGAATAGTGTGTATAATATATATTCTGTGATCATTATCAATAGCGTGCCAAGAGAATACAAGTAAATTAGATTTCGCACCAATCATAAAGCCGGTCTCACCTTACGCTGAGCATACATTTTGTACCATCAAAATACAGACTAATATTTTTTCTGTGACTCAGTGCCTAAATGGATGACTATAACATTTGGCGCGACTTCTAGTAACTAAGTTGACATAACTCCCAGACTATATTAGGTATTTATTATTATCAGCATAGAGATTCTGATGACAAGGGTCATCTAAAGCGAAAACTGTGACTGAAAAACCTTAAACAACTAACATAATAGTTTGAAACTTTCAGTTTCTAACCTTAAGATTAAAATTACTATAATTTAGGTCCCGTAACACCTACGGGTTTTTATCTTAATCACGAGATTCGATATCTTCAGTGCCGGCCCTAGTTTCATACTCATGTACTTCATCATCATGTCACAATTTAGCAGCATCAACGCTTTACCATCGATTTCCTGCAACAATTTAAAATACATATTATTTTTCTTCTTCATCATCAGTACCTACAATACAAGTATAAAGTTAATCATTAAAAAAACTTCAGTATCGATAAACTATTCATTTAGATTGATCCAATGAGTCCAAAATACCACTGCTGTAAGTTGGTGAGGAGTAGGGTATCCTACAAATCCCAGGTGATGCTGCAGCATTAAGTCAAGGTAACCATGTTCTTGCAAAATTACATAGTATAAAACAAAGCTTTCCGCTGTCTGTCTGTCACCATGTATGCTTAGATCTTTAAAACTACGCAATTTATTTAAATGCGGTTTTTTTTTCAATAAAAAGAGTGATTCAAGAGGAAGGTTTATATGTATAATACATGCATAATATAGTAGATAAACACTGATAATTTTAGAGGTTTCCAATGCGGTGTCTTAAATAAACTCATATTTTTGCGCTTGCATTGCAAACGCTGTCTGAACCCTACGAGATAGATCAAAATAATGTACCACAGTATTGTACACCCTCAAAAGGTCTTCAAAAAAGTCCGCGATGGTATATGGCTATCTCTTAGGGATAACCATTCTGTTGTATAATTAGTATCAGCATTGCAACCGTGCGAAGCTAGACATAATATAATAGAATACCAAATTTCGAATCAATCAAACCTATAGAAGTTGCTCACATCTCTTCATCAACTAGGAATGAGATATTGATTGTCAAATGGCTGGACAGATTTTCTCGAATCATAGCTAAGAACTCAAAATTATAAGTATACCTAAATAATAACTCAAAATTACATAGGTATACTTACATTAGTTTAAGAACTTAGTTATTAAGGTTAAATGAAAAAGATTTATTATTTTTTGCTGTTCAGTTTTTTCGGCGGTTTAAATTTTTGTTATATTTTAAATTTGTATTATAAATTTGTTGTGGCTATAATCTACTAATTACTACATGCTTATTTTTGATTACTATTAAAATAGCTACCTATCTTACTTTAGCTATCGTACAATACAGTCAGTGAGTGAACAATCAATCATACCCTGTTTTCCTACCCTTACGAGTTGTTTTTTTTTTCCAAAATATATATATACGCGTTGACTTGAGAGCCTCCATCTTTTCGTCGGTTAAAGAGGATGCAATGGCCTCAATTCTGTTGGCACCAACCTAACAAATTTTATCTAAAATTAGGTTTAGAAGTGTCAAACGAAACTTTGTATTCTGCTGTTACTAACTTATCCTAATTTAATTAAGCGTTCTTAGTTTAGTTAGATGGTACCAACCGAATAGGTTTTACAAATGCTATGACTAACTAAAATATATTTTAGACAATTCCTAATTTTAGAAATGAACCAACCGAATTGCCACCAATGAGGGTGTTAAAATTTTAATTCGAATTTACCAAAGCGTAGATCAATTTGTTTAAAACTTGATTGTATACATATCTAATACACAAAATTTATGGACACGAGTTTAAAGGTTATTCCAAACAACCCCTATGTAAATAACGGTGATAAGATGTTACAAAATTTTTATTTAACTATGATGTTTAACCCGTGACGATGTAAGTTTGCGTTTAAATTTAAATAATGACGCAGAATACATAATATAAGCACTCTATTAAAGCTATTAAATAAATTGCATACTCCTCGAAAAATAAGAGGAAATAGAATCTGTAAATGAATACTTTGCAACCATAGGTGCAACAACTAGCAAATAAAATTGTTAAAAATCCTACACGATACACTTAAATACAGAAAATTATGATTATGCCCAGGGATGAAATAGAAATCGAAAACATTTACTCTGATCAAATCAGACTCTGCAACGGGTTGGTAGTTTTTAAGTTCCTAAAAGAGGCCTCCCATCTAACAAAACTTTTAAATTTTTGTGTAAATAAAGGGACTTTCCCATCAGTCTTAAAAAATCTATAATTCTCCCTATTCACATGAGTGTGGACAAACACATTGCGAGCAACTACAGGCCCATCTCTATCTTACCGGCCCTAGCGAAAATATTTGAATAGTTACTAAACACAAGGGTAATGTCATTTCTTAATACCCACAATGTACTAGCAAATGAACAATTTGGTTTTAGAACTGGCTAATCTGTGTCAAACCGTCTTGGAGGCCTTAGACAGAAAGCAGAAATGCATAGGTATCCTCTTGAATCTGGCAAAGGCTTTCGATACTGTGTCTGACAACATCCTTGTGGAGAAGCTCGAGCCATTTAGAACCAAACTTGCCTAAAATATTTCACTGACTTTCTATGCCAACGAACTGAACTTTTGAACGGGTCAAAATCTGAAATGTTTTCAGTGAAGAAGCTGACAATACTTTTGGTGTCCCGCAGAGAAGTATTCTCGTACCAAGTATCTTCCCCATCTACATCAATGAACTATGCAGTATGAATATCCCTAATGCTAAAATATTCACTTATGCAGATGATACAGAGATCATATATTTGAGGCGGAGACTTGGCCGGATGTATATTCTGCGGCAAAAAATGGAATGACTTAAACTGGCTTAATTCTAACCTCTTAACACTAAATATAGACAAAACAAGATATACAGTGGTGGTCATATAATTAAGAACGCTGATATAAAGGGAAGATTTTTTCAAACTTAGACGCAAAACTAATTGCATGCAATTTTTTTTATTTCTCTCGGTATCGTAAAACCTTTCCATAATGCCACTGTATTCATTGATACACATGATTAGCTAAAAATAAATAGACAAACTTTTTACACTACTTCTAAACATGGTATTCCTATTTACTGGCTGGTCAAGTAATTAAGAACGCTTAATAGTTTATACCTTTATTCAAATTTGAATTGTTACTGTTTGTACAATTTTGGCGCCATTTAGTGCTGTAAAAGATTAAAAGTGATTGCTTCTTATGAAAAAACAATAGGAAAAAATAAAAGTTGTAATAAATCTACAAGAGAAGTAATAATAAAACTTCGCCGGAAGAATTGGTCTTATAAATAGATAGCCGACCATCTGCAATGTTCAAAAACAATGGATTTTCCACGCTGTAAAGCATTTTGCTACGTATCAAACTACTTCGAATGTTCCACGTTTACCTAAACAGAGAAATACAATTCCTCGAGATGACCGAAACATCGTTCGTATGGCTAAACAAAATCCTTTTAAAGGGTCCAATGAGCTGAGAAAAGAATATTTTGGTAAAAACAACCCTTCAGCAATCTCAGCAAACACTATTCGAAGACGTTTGGCAGAAGAAAAATTGCACGGTAGCAAGAAAGGTACCCATGTTGAAACTTTGCCACAGACAAGCCCGGCTTGCATTTGCGAGTAAGTATGAAAACTGGACTGTGCGACAGTGGAAAAATGTACTTTTTTCTGACGAAACGAAAATAAACAGAGTATGTTCTGATGGAAAATGATATGTACGACGTCCCCCGAATACAGCATTCGACCATAAGTACACGAAAGTTACATTAAAGAACGGTGGTCTAAATGTGAAAATTTGGGGGTGCTTTTCTGGACATGGTGTTGGACCTGTAAAGTTGATAGAAGGTAACATGGATCAGTTCCAATACAAAAATATAAGAAACAATGTTACCTTATGCTGAAGACGTTCTACCGGTTATTTAGACATTCTAGCATGACATTGATCCAAAGCACACTGCACGCACCGTAAAGGAAATCCTTACAGCGCAATCAGTTTCTGTCTTAGACTGGCCAGCTAACAGCCCAGATCTAAACCCAGAGCCCAGATCTGTGGTTCGAAGTAAAGAAAAAGGTTTCAAATACGCAGTGTGGGAATTTAAGAGAGCTGTACGACGTTTTTTTAGAAGAATGGAACTCTATTTCCCTTGCGAAATGTTAAAAATTAATAGAGTCACTAGACTCAATTCTGTTGGCACCAACCAACTAATTTAGCTAAAATAAGGTTTTGAACTGTCAAATTAACATTTGGTATTCTGCTGCTACCAACTTATCCTAATTTCATTTTATCTAACTTAATTAAGCGTTCCTAATTTAGTTAGATGGTACCAACCGAATAGTTTTTACACATGCTATGACTAACTAAATATATTTTAGACAATTCCTAATTTTAGAAATGAAACAACCGAATTCTACCAATGCCTCACCGGTGTAAAGCAGTAATTAAAAGCCGTGTATATGCTATTAACTATTAATGTTAGTTAAAAATGTATTAAATTGATTTTTAAATTTTCTGCGCTACATATTATGTGATTATGTAAATGTAAGTGTCATACAAAACAATTCCCGAGCAGTTTAATAAATCGTTGTTAATTATTTGTCCAGCTTCAGTACTATTTGAATGTGTTACTTTGGTAAAATAAATAAAATGTGAAACAAAATAGTTTGCGATTTTATTCTTTATTCCTAAGCCATGTTGCTCTATTAATGTGGCTATTATATAACATAACTAGTTGCTTCTCAGAAGGTACACATCTCTGTGTATGACACGATTTAAATAAAAAACTTCTTTAACTTCAAATCGTTCTTAATTATATGACCACAACTTTATTAGAACAAAATATTCTCCCTCACAATAACTTAAATTTGAAAACACCCTCATGCGTTGGCAAACACTATCTCTATCAAATACCTCGGCGTACTGCTCTATGAACATCTATCCTGGCTTGCACACATTACACTATTGTCCTCACGTATTTCGTAATTCACTTAGGCAAATTTTATTCATAGCCTGACCAACATTGAAATCAATGGAGAGGCAAAAATCTTGTAGATTCCACAATCTTCCTAGGTCTTATATTGATGCAAAACTACAGCGGGGTCAACAAATTGAAACACTTGCTGGTAGGCTTAGTTCCGCTGCATATGCAGTTCGTGCAATACGGTGACTTACTGATGAAGCTACAGCTAGACTAGTTTATATCAGCTACTTCTAGTGTTATGTTATGGCATCATTATCTGGAGGAAAGCAGCTATGTTTAAAAAATATTGATTTAAGTTCAATAAATTATTATTTCATTTCATGTGATTTGACTCTACAAGAAGTGGAACTGAATGCTGGTGCTGTTTTTCAGGATCATTATAACATTATATCATTATAAGACAATTATTAGTAACTATAAGATGATTATTAACTACTTGTGCATAATTAGCGACGGGCAAACGTAATATACGGGACACGAAATAAGCACTCTACTAAGGAGTGGAACTGATTTCTGGTCTGATTTTTATAATTTGTAAGCCAGGAACATTATGAACTACTTACGCATTTCAAGCAACGGGACAACGGGATAAGCAATCTACGAAGGAATGGATGGAAGTAATTGCTAGCGTCGGTTTTTACTGATCCGTATAATTTTAGTCTGAATAATTAGAAACTATACATCAGCAACAGGACAGCAACAGGACATTGTGTTATCGTGGCATGTGATGAAAATACTTACTTTTCAGACACGGGATAAGCACTCTACTAAGGAGTGGAACTCATTACTGGCGTCGGTTTATCCCGATCGTTATAATATTAAAGTCCGGATCTATATACAAGTAGAATATACAAAAAAAACATGGCAACAACGCGGGTATCAAACCCTGTAAAATACATACATGTTTCCAGATCATTATAATTGTAAAGTCTGGAACATTATAAACTACTTATGCATAATAAGCAAAGGACAACGGGAAAATACTAACTTTTTATAAACAAAATAAGCACTTTGCTAAGGAGTGGAATTCATTGCCGAAGTTTGATTTACGGGTCATAATAATCTCAGAGTCTGGATCATTACTAACCAAATAAGCAACGGGACCGCGGGAAATCAAACACTACAAAAAAAATACTTTTCATACACGGTCTAAGCATAACTCTCAAGTTACTAAGGAGTGGTTGTCAAACATTTAGCATAATATAATTATATTTTATAGAATATCCAGAGTACTTTAAGTTGTGTTTTAAGGGCAGGTAGTGTTCATATATTTTTAAAAACATAGTAATTAAATTTCATAACGCTCAGACACAGAACAAATATTGTGGTACAATGCACACAACACCAACTAGCCAACTAAGCATAGCTTGTATGATGGTGACCGGATGACTTAGAATCTATACTAATATTATAAATGTGAAAGTAACTCAGAGTTACTGTCTGTCTGTCTGTCACGTTTTCGTGCCTAAACCACTGAACCGATTTTGATGAATTTTGGTATAGAGATAGATGGAACCTTGGAGAAGGACATAGGCTACTTTTCATGTAGGTACCACGCGTGCGAAGCTGCGGGCAGCAGCTAGTACAATACTAATACTAGCACTATATTTTGGAATTCATAAATATTATAATACTTTATAGCACCATTTATCTATATTTGTATCACGCCTTTAGTTTATGGAAGTTCTTACGTGCTTCCTGAACAAGTCTGCGTGTACTGCCAGCGAATGATCAGAGGCCGCTATGACCCCGATGACGTCCTCAACCGACCAGTCATCGGGTTGGGTGTGAGGCGCCGGAGGTGGTGGCGCTTCTGTCGTCGACGACGCAGGCTCCGGTCGCTCTGGTGAGACCCGAGCCATCTTGCTCGAACACTCGCCGTTATCGTTTGTGCCACTTGCTACAGGCTCCTCTGTAGCCTGAAAAATAAACACAAGTATATAAAATGACACATCTCTTAAGGACCTTGGGTTGAGGCATTATGTCCATAAGGCTAGATGTGGCAAGGCATGGTTGTCCTTTTCTGGCTGTTAAGACTCTATAATGCTCTACCCACTAATAAAGGATATATTTAAGAAAAAATATACAAACTTTTTATTTGAGATTCTTATTTTACTGTTTTACGAATTTATCACATAATAGAAGTTGACATCTTCAATTATAGTATCTTGACTTTATTAGTATTATTATTTAATTTATTCATTTATATGATTTTTATTTTAATACCAAAATTTGAATAAAATTATATATTTTTATAAATTGTAATTCATGTTTAGGTACATTCAAATTAGATGATTTGAAATAAGATTTGAAAAATTATAATTGAGTAAATTAAATTAAATGAAATTCCACTTGCTACGTCCATACACTCATTTTCTCTCATCACATTTCTCATACTTGTGCGTCGGTTTAGAGTAGAGTAGAGTCGGAGGAGTAGAGAGTCTTGACCTGGTATTTCTCTAACGCATCCCTATATAGGTCCACAAGTATCGGATCATACTGTATTTATTTACATTTCCTCTGATCTCTAATTACTTTAATCTTTGAGAATGTCAAAGAGAGAATGTAAGTCTAAAAATAATAACAAATCATTATGACCTCTCGTTCTCGAGCAAGCGCGATCGAGTTTTAATATTGACTTCCAACCAGTATTACCTAAAAGAGTCGCACTGTTATTTGTGTTTTTTTTCCATCGAGTCACACTGTTGTACTTTTCGAAAACAAGTTTCAATTTAGTTGAAACTTTTTTACATATTTTTTTAGAGAAAATACAACATAATGTTGCGCCCGATACATAGCTCCATCTATTGGCAGGCGGACGCGTTAAATATTCACCTACAACGCCATCTAGTATCGAGTAGATGCAAACTACAAAGTACACGTATCGAATGCATAAGAGTAAACGAGATAGCAATATCTCTCTATTGCAAGCGAACATTTGAGCGCGTTCCGGTTCGTTCTCGAGTTGCGTCGCGGTTTTGCGCGACGCACTCGACGCTCGAATATATACGGCGGTGGTTTGCGGATACAGTCAGTCTATTTTCGGCTAAGCAAGTGATACAAGTGCGAAAGTTTTGAAGTGTTATCAGTTGTGTTGTGACTCTTATTGTGTTCTATTGAGAAGTTAACTAGTAGAATCAGTGGATTTAAGTTCAGTGTGTGGTAACTTTGAAATTAAAGTTATTATTTGGTAAAATCAAGCGGTTACATAATTTATCAGTACCCGGCTCGTAACAAATTGGTGTGAGAAGCGGAGATAAAGAAATGCCGGTTTTACCTAAGGAAGACACGGACGGTATCCGGACATGGAGTCAGCGGCAACAGGAAATGGAAATGGATGAGAGGCGGTTTGGAGGTTCTCCATCACAAGAATCTCGACAGGTCCTTCAGCCAACAATGGAGTCATCTGGTGAGTTATCGGGAGTCCCATCATCAGCTGTGGCTCAGGCTCCTGCTGCAGGGGACCTTGCTGCCTTAATGGCGATGCTTCAGGAACAGGCTCGCCAGCAACAGGAACAGGCTCGCCAGCAACGGGAAGAACAGAAACACTGGCAGGAGGAACTGGTTCACCGGCAGGACGAACAGGCTCGCCAACGGAAAGAAGAGGCCCGTCGTCAGGAGGAACAGGCTCGTCTTTAGGAGGACCAAGCTCGCCAGCAACAGGAGGAACTATTTCGCCAGCAAGAAGAACAGACTCGCCTTATAAAGGATCTGCATGGAGCCTTTGGCAAGGAGCTTCAGGATGTTAAGGAGCAAATCCAGCACCATGATAGCCGAATTTCTGAAGCAGAAACCCAGATTGCAAGTGTAAAAAAAGCTGTGGATCTGCTGAAATCTGAAGTTAGAGATATTGCTCCTGTGGTCTCTTCATCGTCAGCGCGAGGATTTAAGGTGCCACCATTTGATGAAGGTTCTTCGTGGTCCGCCTATAAAATTCAGTTCGAAGCTGTTCTAAACGCAAACGGATGGACGAAGTCGCAGGCTATGACTGCACTAACATTAGCCTTGCGTGACCAAGCACTTAGTGTTTTGGAGGCCCTGGGAAGTAACGTCAGTTATGAGCAGCTGCTGGAGGCACTCGAATCTCGATATGGTGACGCACATCTGGAACATGTTTTCCGCGCTCAATTAAATGACAGGACTCAGCGCAAGTTCGGAGAACCTGCAGCAGTGGGCCCTGGAAATATAAAAGCTGGTTCGGAAGGCTTTCCGATCTTCACCTGCACTTATCGATGGGAACTTAGTTCAAGCATTCGTCGATGGGATACGTGACTTGGAAGTCAGAGTTACTATGAGACTTGGCCATCACGAGTCTTTGAAGAACGCCTTGGCCCATGCTTTGGAGGTGGAAGTTGCACGGATGGACACTCGAGCACATTACATCAGAGAAGTGGTGGAGTCCAGCTGCGACGGTCGTCCAAAGTTCAGTCCGAAATGTTATGGGTGTGGAGAAAAGGGTCATCTGAGGTCCAGTTGCCCGAAACGAAACAAAAAGAGTAACGACAGATCTCAAGGACAGGTGGTGAGCACTTCCGCTCCCCAGCAGCAGGGAAACGTCAGGACTGCGTGGCGGGTGCTTTCGTTTCACAAGCCCACGATGGGAACAGCCTGATCATCAAAGGCCAAATTAATGGAACGACCTGTAAAATGACTTTGGATACTGGTGCTTCTCATACAGTAGTGAGTTCCCAACTTGCGAATCGCTTTCTTGGGGACTTTTCCCGCAAATGTAACAGAGTTCAGCTCGTGACAGCAACCGGCCAGCAATATCCGTTGAAGGCGAGAAGCAGGTGGAGATGAAACTAGGGGAGACAACTTACCATCACAACGTCATCATTGCCAACATAGTTGATGAGTGCATTCTGGGTTTGGATTTCTTGCGAGAACACCACGCGGAGATCGACGTAAATCAAGGGATTCTAAAATGTGGCACAGAGGAAGTCTTTATGGAAGGAGGATCATCAGGAAAAGTCTACTGCCTGAAGGAAATTATGCTTCCTCCAAGATCGGAAACTATGGTACCAGTACGCCTATTACAAACATCAGAGAAAAATCGATGTGTATAGATACAAAGGTTTGACAATGACCTACCATGGATTATGGCACGAACTCTAGTAAAGGCAACCACCATCTCAGCAGTGCGAATACTGAACCCAAGTAATAAGGAACATCTCATTAAGAAAGGAATGTTAATGGGCAATTGTGAAGAAGTAACCTGGATGCGAAGATGTCAAGAATTATCCAGTGACAATAAATTAGAAGTTAATTACAATGTGTCATCATTGCTGAAAGATTGTCGCAAAGATCTTTCTGAAGAGGAAGTTGCAATGGCTGAGAAGATGTTACTTCGATATGCTGATATTTTCTCTTCGAATGATGCTGACATTGGAAAGACTGGGCTGGTTCAGCACACCATAAACACCGGTAACGAGTCACCGATTCGTCAACGACCAAGAATATCTACCTGTCGCAAGAGAAAAGGAAGTGGAGGCTATGATTGAAGGAATGGTAAAAGACGGAGTGATAGAACATTCTTCCAGTCCCTGGTGCTCTCCTGTGGTATTAGTCAAGAAGAAGGACGGAATCTTGGGTTTTTGTGTGGACTATCGTCGACTTAATGACCTAACGAAGAAAGATAGTTATCCACTTCCAAGGATTGACGACACACTGGACACATTGACGGGGATGAAGTGGTTTACAACCCTTGATTTGAAAAGCGGCTACTGGCAGGTCGAAATAGACCCGAAAGATAAGGAGAAAACGGCTTTTTCTACGGGAAAGGGTCTGTGGCAAGGTGTGGAAAGGTTGATGGAAATGGTACAAGCTGGATTAATTGGTGACGCCTGCCTTGTCTACTTAGATGACATTGTTATAGTGGGACGTACGTTTGAAGACCAACTTCAAAATCTGGAACGAGTACTAGCTAAAATTCGTGCAGCCAATCTTCATCTTCTTCTTCGAAGAAGTGCTCATTTTGCAGACGAAAAATAAGCTTCTTAGGGCACGTTATTTCAGAAGATGGTGTGCAAACTGATCCGGAGAAAATCGTCGCTGTTAAGGATTGGCCGATCCCAAAAGATAAAACACAAGTCCAAGCGTTTCTATGATTATGTTCCTATTACCCACGGTTTGTGAGAAACTTTGCTGATGTTGCTAAGCCCTTGCATAAACTCACCGAGGAGAAACGACTGTTCAGCTGGGACGAAGAATGCGACATTGCCATACATAAATAAAATATTAATATAAACAATTACAAGGAGAGATAATGCTCTTTGACTTTTCGCTTAAAAATGCTAAGCGAAGCACTGTCGCGGGGATTTCGTGAGGGAGAGAATTCCACAATTTTACAGAGTGAACCGTGAATGATCCACCATACCGACTAGAGGAGTGAGGAGGAATTTTCAGAATAAGAGAGTTTGCTGTTCTACAGGGATCACTACGAGGAACAAGAAAATCGAAACGCTCATAAAGATAAGAAGGAGAGAGGGAGTTGTTTAGAATATTATAAAGAAAAGATAGAACATGCAGATCACGCCGACGACGAATATGAAGCCATTTTAATTGGGCTCTGAACATTGAGACCTGATCAAACTTGCGCAGTCCAAATATGAATTGGATACACAAGTTTTGAAGGCGTTTGTAGATGTAAACGTTAGCAAAGTTGTGATTTTTTAACCCTAGTGCCTGAACATGATCATTATGTGTGCTTCATATTACATTTACATTCACACTTACATTCACAGCACAATTATTATGAAAGCCAACCACAACTTCTATGGTTTCTATAATCCAATAATATATGATTTAACTCACACTATTAGACCTCTTGATGGCAGCCGCTGCGATTATGTTCGAGGTGGACTCATTACAGACAGTACAAGGCCGACCAGTACCATCACCTGTATCCACCTCAATCATGCCGAGACAACTGCCCAATCCACTGCATACACTTTTCAGCCAGCTCTTCAGATCATCTAGAGTCATCTCTGATGGCACTTTTAGTGTGTGATTGCTGTCTGATGTGGATACCTGGAAGCATGTTTAGAGTCTGTCTACAAAGAGGTAATTTAATGAGACTCTAACATAAATGTCAACAGTTCTGACTGACTGTCAGTCCAAAACCATTATAACAATACCAACAACCTTAACAAATATATACTTCATACAGGCTGGTCAGCTTCAACCAAAACTCAATAAACTATAATCACAAGTAAAAGAATATTTATAGAAAAATATGAGGTACCTTAGCTAGAGGACACATCGAGACGTTACTCATTATTCGAAGTCTAACTACATACATATTAAAACTATAAATAGAGACAGTCGAAGAAATCCAGCCAAAGAATGTATCAAAACACTGACCTAAGGTCAAGTTCAATGTTCAAGCAAGTTTGCACCATATCCAAAACATTACGTTGTATATTTTTGAAGTCATAAGTAAGAAATATTTCGTAAGTACCTGTACATTAGTTATATTGGTATAACTACTAGATGCATCAAGTATTGCCCTGGTTAGCCGCTGAGAGTCTGGATGGACGCTAATGAGCTCTTTGACCATTGCTTCAGCCACACCGGAAGGTCCTAAGCCTACAAAAGCTGCTGGTAATATATTGCTGCCTCCAGCACAACTGCTGCGAGTAAGCAAACGGATTGTAGGCATTGGTGGAGGGGTCACATTGCTTGCGTTGCTGGTTCCAGTTGAGCCACCCTCAGGCAATGCAGGGTTAGTTATTGTAGTGTGACGTAACTTGAACCTTAAATAATAAAGCAAACATGTTAGATAAGGATAATTAAAATTTGAATTAATCTCAAATTTAAGTATTAGAACTATGTTTCAGTGTTAGAACTATGATTGGGTGTAGCTTTTAAATTCTTACTTAGAAGGGGTAACACTCTTTTGACCTGGTGGCTGCAATGGATGCCCTGCTCTAGCACACCATCCAACTGGGAATATGTCTCTGGAATCATATCTGCAATAATAGTCAAATGCTCCTCTCCATCCATCAAATGTAACATGAATTTGGTCATTCTTCACTGCACCAACTGTGGCACAGCAGATCAGTTGTGGATTCTTCTTATCAACTGCCTCCAACTTTTGACCAACTACAAAGACATTTGTTTTGGGTGTCACTGGTTCAGGCTGAAATACCTTGGCCGGGGCCATCTCTGCCCCATTCAATGTCTTCAGCAAGAACATTGGCCAGCTGCTGGCATTCATACGAAAACCAAGAGGCGGCTGCAGCATCCCATCATTTTTTTCACAGTATCCAATGGGATGAATATCACCAGCATCCACAAGTCTCCAGAAATCATTTTTGTTGTCACTCCCATCTAGCCTCAACCTCAACCGTGGCCCCAAAACACCTACTACTGTGGCAATACAGGTTGATGTTAAGTTTCTTGGATCTAATGCTTCCAACTTCATTCCCACCTTAAAATCATTCACTGGTGGCAATGGAGCTTGTTTAAAACAATCCTGGGGTGCTGCTGAGCTATTGGTTTCTTTTATGTAATCGCTCCAGTCAAACAATTGATAAAGATCGTAAAACAATCCTGTTGAATTGTTGTTGGAGTGGTTTTCAGTGCCATTAGCTCCATTGCCTGACTGGGGAGATGATGTTCTCTTTTCGTTCTTTTTCGAATACTTATTGAGACAGTACGTGGAGCAAAAGTTTTTGCTGCTAGAAGGTGCGTTTCCTCGAATAACACTGTCGCAATGAAGACAGGCCCCCTTATTGTATGCTTGTCTGAACTCAGAGAGACACGTTTCGGAACAAAACTCCTTTTTCCCGTTCTCAGTTGGTAAAACATATTTGAGGGGTGTCTTACTTTCAGCGCACCATGTGCATGTACGCTTCGGCGGTCTCCCGGGTCCACGTATTTTGCCGGGAGCTGGCCCAGACGAACCGACTGTGTTGTTTGACATCGTGCCAAATAGCGGCTTCAAAACATCACCGAGGTGGATTAGTTCACAAAATGGAGTATTTACATCTTATTATCACTTCCACTAATCGAATATACTTTATAAATACAATTTATGTAACAAAATTCTGCGCAAATATAAACAACGTCTGTAGTATTTATGACGCGCTTTTATCCAACGACGGCCATATTGGATTTTGTTTTGATATTTTGATTCATTTGATTGACTTATAGTTATAGGGTAGGGACAATAGGGACGTGATTCTAAATGTAGGGAGCAAAAAATATATATAATCGATCTAAATGTTTGTTTTCAATTTAAACTCAAGACATAAATCGAATTAACTTTTCTAGTTTCTTAATTAAGTTTCTAAATAGGTCTTCTAGCAGGTTACCCAATTCTTAAATTAATAACTTATATTTTATTAATTTATGAAATGTTTCACAAAATCTCGTAGATGCAAGGCAACTAAACCAAGAGGACGAATTATTTTGTCATCATGAAATATCTGTTTTACTATCACCCTACACAATATTTACACAATTTATTTACAGAAATGTACTATCCACCTAGTTTAGAAATGTTTTATTTTTCTAAATTGATTATTTTCATGAAGTGGTTCATTCTTAATTTTTGGATGCTGTAATATTTTTGAATATATGTTACAATCCTTATCCTTACTTCCTTTCTAATATTATAAACGCGAAAGTTTGTATATGTATGGATGTTTGTTACCTACTCTTTCACGCAAAAACTACTGAATGGATTTTTAAAATAAATAAATAAATAATAATGCCGGACATTTCACCATCATCTGGCCCCAAAATAAGCAGAGCTTGTGTTATGGGTACCAATATACAATAATTACAGCTTATACATCAGAATAACACATCCATACTAATATTATAAATGCAATTTAATTTCTGTCTGTCTAGACAGAGACACTTTTGCATTTATAATGTTATTTTGACGTAACAAATAGACATTTGTTACGTGTTCAAGGCTAAACGGCTGAACGGATCTTGATGAAATTTAGTAAGATGTATTGCATTCTGGGGAAGAACATAGGCTACTTTTTGTCTAAAAAAACAAAAACAATTGTTTTTCAAAAATAAAAATAAAGTTTCTAAGCATACGTGTACGAAGTAGCGGGTAACAGCTAGTAGGCTATAATTTATAAAGATATTGCGTGAATTGTCTAAAATATAAGTGTCAAGTAAGTAGGAAAAAGTTCTGCCATCTGCGAGCAATTAGTGGCAATTCGGTTGGTTCATTTCTAAAATTAGGAATTGTTCAAAATATATTTTAGTTAGTCATAGCATTTGTAAAACTTATTCGGTTGGGAGCATCTAACTGAATTAGGAACGCTTAATTAAATTAGATAAAATTAAATTAGGGTAGGTTGGTAACAGCAGAATACCAAGCTTCATTTGACTCTTCTAAACCTAATTTTAGCTAAAATTAGTTAGGTTGGTGCCAACAGAATTGAGGCCATTATATCTGCGTGCGCTGCATAAACCGTTAGAATTACACGTACCTATATAATGTCTAATGAAAATGTTTATCTTAAATAGTCCTACAAAAAAGTCCGTGACAGCATAATATATTTACTTTTACGTGTAAGCCGTTGCCACAATTTCTAATGCACATGTGGCAGTGACAAATTGATCCCATTATCAAAATAAATACTTATATCGCTTCTGGTATTTAGTTAGAGTAGATAAACTTACTACATCATTTGGACAAATATTTTAATAGTTACGACGATGTCCAAACGAGTGCGCGATACTAAGGTGCAATCTCGGCGGGCAAATGGGGCGGGCCAAGGTACCACGCATCCCAATCATACCCAATAGCTTACCATTTAATTTTAAACGCCTGCAATTCCCATTAGATGTTGCGTTTCCAATGACTTTCAACAAATCGCAGGGTCAAACCTTAAAGGTAGCAGGCATACATTTGGGCAGGCCATGTTTTTCCTACGGCTCTACGTGGCTTGCTCACGCGTTTCTAAATCTGCATGTTTATGCTGAACAAAAAAAATAGTTTCACATATTATAAAGGAGTATATTGCAGTAGCTACCCATACATTTTGCATTTACCATCTATCATCATATACTTACCTACATGACAAACTAAAGCGTTTATAATACCTATTAGTGAGATCATCATCAAAAATACTTAGTTTCAATTTACATACATTACACAATATAGAACAAGGATCTCTCAAAGTAGAATAACTCTGTCTGTCTGTTACGCCTTCACGACTAAACCGCAGAACCAATGTTTATGAATTTTGGTATAGAGATAGATAGGACCTTGGAGAAGAAAATACGCTACTCGAATACTAAACCTGTGCAGACGAAGTCACGGGCACCAGCTATTAATTCATAATAAATTGTACGCTAACGAACCCTAAAAAATTGTCGGCAATTTCAAATTATTTTATTTTGCTTGCTTTGAATTGATTTTAGCTCAGTGTTTTGTTGTACGTACGTCGTGCGATCAACTTTCTAGTAAAGAGTTTCGTTATTCCGTTTCTTGTGACCATTGTGAGTGACCATGTGTTTTTTTAACTCAATCATAAGTGCTTTGTGTTGGATACCTAGGAGGTAGTACCTAGAATAGGTACCTACTAATCGTGTAATGTGGTGTTTGTAATTGTCAATTTTCTAAATTTTATGAATCCGCCTAGAACAAGACATTAAACGGTATGTAATCTTCATAAGTAGTTGCTTCTTTTACCATAAAGTTAAAAACATTGTTTTTCAAGAGACGAATAGGTAACTAGATTAGCCACTGGATTACTAGGTAGTTACTAAATAAATATCAACTTAGTTTTGTGCTATAAACGAAACAACATGGCTTGTGTGAATACGGCAGTCAGTATGTAATGTAGGTACCTACGTCAAAAGATACTTACATACACCAACCTAGGTATCTAGCCTAGCATAGCAGACAATTTGAACTCACGCGAAACTAGGTAGGTAGGTAACGCACTTAGAAACATTGTTGACAAAATAAGGGTTGTCAATTTTATTTCTTGAATGTTTTTGTATGGAAATCTGAAAATATTAATTCTTAGGATTTGTAACCCCCACAACTGTTAATTTTCATGGTCGGAATCTCCTCGTTCAGGCTTAAAATACTAGTTACCGAATTATCGACACCGGTTTGTGTAGGTATCGATTGTGTACGGGGCGTATTCCCGTACAATACAACACACACACAGCTGTGGTTGTGTCCATTTTTTTCCTGTGGACGCACAATGCTCTAATTGTCTGCATACTCAAAACCCAGAAACTCTTACAACATTTTGCTAGCATAATGCACACCGACTATATAGCTCCGTTTTCGTAATTCCGTATGAGTAGATGATCAGGATATTGCATACTCTTTGTAGTTGATGAGTACTGCATGAGTAGTTGTGAAAAAGTGGGATTGAGACTGGCGACCGAAGCGGTCGGTCCCCATCCATACAAAATGCGGCAATATGCCTTTCTAATTTTAAACTGTTCTGTATGCGGCACAAGTGATAAACTATAAACACAAGCTAATTAGCTTGAGTGAACTCAGACACTCAGTCCGTCCTGCGTCTGGCAGCGACGCGCACGTACTACGTTGCGGGATTTTGGAGATAGAAAAAAAAACAAAAATGCCATGTTGTGTATTTCGAAAGTGCAATCCATAGACTGGGACGGCTGTAAAAAGCAAGATGGGTGTATCTTTTCACTTGTAAGTACTGTTAAAACTATTTAAAATGGAAAATCATTAATTTAATTTAACTCAAAAATCATTGCCGCGGCGGTTTTGCCGCTTTGCCACTTACACGAACGAGACAAGGACAGCGTCGTATTTAGTAGAGTGAAGAGAGACAGAGACAGAGAGAACGAGATAATGGCGTGCGGTGTTGTCGGTTCGAACGACGCTAGAGGAGGTTGGGATAGGTAATTAGGGGTGATCTATTACTCGAATATCACATCGGCTTTTTTAGCTGCAATAGGTATTTTTTTCATCACTGTTATCCAAGTAAAAAATAAAGACCATAGTAGATAAAAAAGATAACATTTGACTTTCAACATTTACTTCTTTCTATTTTGTTTTAGATTTCCTAAAGACGGATTAATAAAAGAGAAATGGGTACAAGTCGTTAGAACCCAAAGATGAGAAGATGAATGGATGCCAACGACATACTCAACAATATGTTCCAAGCACTTTATGGAAAGTGACAAGTAGGTACGTCACGAAAAAAAATGTACGCAATCTGATAAAGACAGCAGTGCCGATAATTAAGGTAAAAAAACACAGAAAACTACTTTTCATTCACCACTTTGAATTTCCCTTTAGAAAGAAAGAGCGTACACGAATCTCAGCTTAACTGGTAAATTAAATACCTATGTTTTTTAATATGCTTTTTCAAAAGTTATTGTGTGATAAACGACTTAAAATTAAATTAGTAGTACATACTTAATATAATAATTTATAAATAAACTTTTTTTTTATATTTACTGTTTATTTTAATAATGCTGCCTGCCCGCCTAGCACGGCAAGAAGATTATTAGCCCCCGGGGAAAGGATAAAAACTCTTTCATCTCTGTCACTTTGGTCTACCTTGCGAGCACGGCCGCGCTAGGGAATAGTTTATAAGGGTGGATTTACGGGGGGAATAGCGTTCTCTACCGCATTGTTGCCATTTTAGCAAATTAAATTAAAACGACGTATCAGTCTTCAATATTTCCATCAATCCATCAAAACTCCAAAAATTGTTCGTTCCTTGTACTATCTGTGGTTGGTATGGTAGCAAAACAAAACTTGAGCAAAACACCGTTTCTATTAATTAAATTACACAATACATGTTCAACTAAATTAACATGAGTGAGAAAGTAAGTAATGTGATAACTTGTATTGTTAAACAAATACCTATTTATAACATATTTTCGAAAGCATCGTTTTTTTACGATGAGTGCTTTCGTTGTTTTGATTTTGTTATAGTCAAGAATTGTTTTTCAACGCTCACATTATGTAATGTACCCATGATGTAGGTATTCTTCATATTTTCTAGATTAAGGAGCAACAAATTGCAAATTAGAGTCATGGTTGACTTCATGGCCAACAGCAGCCATCTGGCGACCGATCTATGAGTTCACTGGGCCTCTAGAGAGCTGAAAAGCATAGGGCCAACAGCTCAAGCTGAAAAGATTGTCCGGACTGGACCATTGAGCAATGGAAGCAGGCTATATTGGTTTGTATTTTGTTGTTAATACAAGTTTAACATGAAAGAGACAAAATGGTGTGATCGCAATATAAAAAATGAGAATAAACAGCTAGCATTTTATAACTATTTTGTTAATTACAGACATGGAAGGACTTAAAGACAAATGCCCGCATTGAAAATGCATCCAGTGATCCTTGTTTGGTGCGAGCAACATTAGTAAGTTGGTTTCCTTCACACATTGGACTGTAGTGGTGTTCTCTTCATTTGAGCTTGGCTCTATGTTATCCATTGGGACTCTGAAATAAACAAGGTGATGGAATGTAAGTAAAATAACACTGGTCATATATGAAACTATCCATATAGGTAACTATAATTTCAATTAAACTCACCTATAGTGGTGCATGATATTGTATATTGTTGCACAACAGTATATCTGTGATGCCTTTTCGGGATCATAATGAAGCATCCTGTCAATGTTATTTTACAGCAGCACTGTTTGGTGCAGCATCCAAATCAGGAATCATCATCCACGGCTCCAAGGTGTAGCCAGAGTCCCCTGTAAAAATGCCTCATACTAATACGATATTTTATTCTTTTCAGTTTCCCTGGAGATTTTCAACCAAAAAACTTAATAAATATTGTCGATATCAAACTGTTATTTTTTTACAACCTATACATAATATATATACTAGTGTTCATAGATCTTGATGGGAGCCGGTGCAACAGGGCGCTGCTATTAACTAATAAAACGTAAATAAATAAATTATACAAAAACTCTATTATCATTAGCGTCTCATTTTCCTATTCAAATTGGAGTGATTGAATAAAACTAGTCATGCACTCTCCCTGGATACCTTGCATTAATGTTTATTATCCGACAGGCCATGCTTTTCATGAAAACCAGTAGATACATGCTGCCTTGCATGTTCTGTTCCTGGGAATACAATCCATTTTGGCATTAATCTGAAAATTCAATACATAACCAGTTAATTTATTGCAGATCAAACTAACTTATGTGTAGGTATGAAATATTGCAGATCAAACTAACTTATGTGTAGGTATGAAATCCGTAGAAAACCTAAGTAGAAAGAT
This sequence comes from Lampropteryx suffumata, assembly GCA_948098915.1. Taxonomy (NCBI): domain Eukaryota; kingdom Metazoa; phylum Arthropoda; class Insecta; order Lepidoptera; family Geometridae; genus Lampropteryx; species Lampropteryx suffumata. The sequence continues at coordinate 11,220,296 of OX402557.1, read as the reverse complement.
ACTTGTAGGTATGTATTATTTACCTTGATATTCATCGGCAAACCATCCCAAGGATTTAGAGGCTGCAAGGCTTCTTTCAACTCCTCACACAAATATAAGGCCATTTCTTTAGTAACGCGAAATATGTGGCGAAACTCATTATCCGGGAATTCAAAGGCGTTAGGTACTGACATCTCGGATAGGAATGTCTAGTGTAACTTTCGTTCTAACGTTTACATATCTCGCGTTTTACAAGTTATATTTTTATACCCACCTTCAAAGGACAGTGATTAATATTCCCTGTCTTATGTCAAATAGAGATAAATTTACCCACGTTGTTGATAGGCCGTGCTCTGGGGCGGGGAGTAGCGGGACCTACAGTCTACGATAAACGTCAAAGGGAAACATTATATTCCTTTCCCCGAAGCTGTGCTATGAGAGGTAGAAAAGAAAATCATTTCCACTGACAGGTGGGTAAAAACAGGGGAAAGACTATTTTTCCTTGTGCCGTGCTAGCCCCGCTTGTGCCGTGCTAGCCCCGCTGCCCGCCTAGCACGGCTAGAAGATTATTAGCCCCCGGGGAAAGGATAAAAACTCTTTCACCTCTGTCACTTTAGTCTACCTTGCGAGCACGGCCGCGCTAGGGAATAGTTTATAAGGGTGGATTTACGGGGGGAATAGCGTTCTCTACCGCATTGTTGCCATTTTAGCAAATTAAATTAAAATGACGTATCAGTCTTCAATATTTCCATCAATCCATCAAAACTCCAAAAATTGTTCGTTCCTTATACTATCTGTGGTTGGTAGCAAAACAAAACTTGAGCAAAACACCGTTTCTGTTAAATAAATTACACAATACATGTTCAACTAAAATAATATGAGTGAGAAAGTAAGTAATGTGATAACTTGTATTGTTACACAAATACCTATTTATAACATATTTTCGAAAGCATCGTTTTTTTACGATGAGTGCTTTCGTTGTTTTGATTTTGATAAAGTCAAGAATTGTTTTTCAACGCTCACATAATGTAATGTACCCATGATGTAGATATTCTTCATATTTTGTAGATTAAGGAGCAACAAATTGCAAATTAGAGTCATGGTTGACTTCATGGCCAACAGCAGCCAATCTATGAGTTCACTGGGCCTCTAGAGAGCTGAAAAGCAGAGGGCCAACAGCTCAAGCAGAAAAGGTTGTCCGGACTGGACCATTGAGCAATGGAAGCAGGCTATATAATTATATTGGTTTGTATTTTGTTGTTAATACAAGTTTAACATGAAAGAGACAAAATGGTGTGATTGCAATGTAAAAAATGAGAATAAACAGCTAGCATTTTATAACTATTTTGTTTATTACAGACATGGAAGGACTTAAAGACAAATGCCTGCATTGAAAATGCATCCAGTGATCCTTGTTTGGTTCGAGCAACATTAGTAAGTTGGTTTCCTTCACACATTGGACTGTAGTGGTGTTCTCTTCATTTGAGCTTGGCTCTATGTTATCCATTGGGACTCTGAAATAAACAAGGTGATGGAATGTAAGTAAAATAACACTGGTCATATATGAAACTATCCATATAGGTAACTATAATTTCAATTAAACTCACCTATAGTGGTGCATGATATTGTATATTGTTGCACAACAGTATATCTGTTATGGCTTTTCGGGATCATAATGAAGCATCCTGTCAATGTTATTTTACAGCAGCACTGTTTGGTGCAGCATCCAAATCAGGAATCATCATCCACGGCTCCAAGGTGTAGCCAGAGTCCCCTGTAAAAATGCCTCGTACTAATACCATATTTTTTTCTTTTCAGTTTCCCTGGAGATTTTCAACCAAAAAACTTAATAAATATTGTCGATATCAAACTGTTACTTTTTTTACTACCTATACATAATATATATACTAGTATTAATAGATCTTGATGGGAGCCGGTGCAACAGGGTGCTGCTATTAAGTAATAAAATGTAAATAAATAAATAAATTATACAAAAACCCTATAATCATTAGCATCTCATTTTCCTATTCAAATTGGAGTGATTGAATATAAACTAGTCATGCACTCTCCCTGGATACCTTGCATTAATGTTTATTATCCGACAGGCCATGCTTTTCATGAAAACCAGTAGATACACGCTGCCTTGCATGTTCTGTTCCTGGGAATACAATCCATTTTGGCATTCATCTGAAAATTCAATACAAAACCAGTTAATTTATTGCAGATCAAACTAACTTATGTGTAGGTATGAAATCTGTACTTATTTCTGATTTTATTATCTTTGACTTGCAAGAGAATAATATCTGTAGGTAGGTACCTATATTTTCTAAACTAAATGTACTTTTAGGCAATTGTGTTAAAAATTGAGCTTACATTCTGATGATAGCACCAAAAAGTTGGGTCAGATATTTTATGACTGTGGTCTGAGCTATCACTAGACTGGTCTTGGCCCGTACCTTGCTGGTAGCTACCATCTGTCAGGGATGTGCGGACCTATTGTTGAAAATTTTATACCTAAGAAGGTACTGGTAGGATTTGTTTAGCTTTAGTTGGTATCAGACCGAGGTAAATATATCCTAGGTAGTAGGTACGGATTTCGTAGAAAACCTAAGTAGAAAGATACTTGTAGGTATGTATTATTTACCTTGATATGCACCGGCAAACCATCCCAAGGATTTAGAGGCTGCAAGGCTTCTTTCAACTCCTCACACAAATATAAGGCCATTTCTTTAGTAACGCGAAATATGTAGCGAAACTCATTATCCGGGAATTCAAAGGCGTTACTGACATCTCGGATAGGGATGTCTAGTGTAACTTAACTTTCGTTCTAACGTTTACATATCTCGCGTTAGAACGAAATTGTAGAATACTTGATACATTATTTTCTTGAGGAAACTATTCAATATTTACAAGTTATATTTTTATACCCACCTTCAAAGGACAGTGATTAATATTCCCTGTCTTATGTCAAATAGAGATAAATTTATCCACGTTGTTGACATGCCGTGCTCTGGGGCGGTGAGTAGCGGGACCTACAGTCTACGATAAACGTCAAAGGGAAACATTATATTCCTTTCCACGAAGCTGTGCTATGAGAGGTAGAAAAGGAAATCATTTCCACTGACAGGTGGGTAAAAACAGGGGAAAGACTATTTTTCCTTGTGCCGTGCTAGCCCCGCTGCTGTACCCATTTTTCCTAGTTCACCTTAGCTGCTAGCCGACGCGACGTCATAGGCCGTCAGCCGGCTGGCCGCTCATGTAATGCGGGTATTACACTACCCATTTTTAAGGGACCCTTACCCTAACTAAGAGTGGTGTAATAAGAGTTAGAGCGTAAGGATCCATAACTAGGGCGACCGGACGATCCCGGCAAGCCTTGCTCCGTAATGGCCCTAACAATCGAGTAGTGTAATAACACTTAGGGCAGTTAGGGAACTCAGTCGTAGCGCGGCTAGCGCGGAGAGTGCTTGCGTAGGTACCTAGTGAGTGTCCGTAAAATTCAACTCGAGCGACCCGGCCGCATTTCTATGAAGAGCCATGTGTTCAAATACAGAAAAGGAGCCGAGGTATTTAAAATTTTATTGGAACTTTATAAAAATTTCGAGGAAAAAGCCACGGTAAAAACCGTAAGGAAAAAAAATGGAAATATGCGCACAAACTATGCCAAGGAATTGAAAAAGGTAAGTACATTTATTCATTGGCGTACTTACTTTTGTGCCTACTTGATCATCTGCCACTTTAGGTACATTAGTTTTTGATCATCTGCCACTATAAACCCTAATAAACCATTAAAAATCCTTCATAAAATTAATTACTATCAAAATAGGTACCTATGTAGTTTATTTATTAATAATTTGGATTTTTGTATTTATAACGTAGTAGGTATGTATTTAGAAATATTATTATTAGGGAAGAGTGAGGCACATGGTGTTATTTATCAAGATTTAGGTATAGGTCTAGAATCGTGGAAGCAGGAGTTGAGGGGGGAGGGGACATCTCCTCACCCCCTGGTACTACTCTCATTACAAGGCAGATAAAACAGGTGCCATTATACGTCTCTATCCGCGCGCGTTCAAATTCAGACTGTACACAGATAATAAGGGAGCCGGTGTTTAGTGCAGTGTAATAATCGATGCCCTTGCAATACCTATATATCTCTGTGATCTTTTAACCTACTCAGCGATAGAAATAAAGTTCCATAGGTCCTATGTAGGTAGCTATAGTAAAATATCGTCATGTTTTTATTGCTTCTTAATGAGTATAACGTCTCTATTAGTAAAACCTCATTGGGTATAGGTACCTATTTACTTAGTTTTCTTTAAAATTAATGTAATTCACTCATTTATGGTCATTATAATATTAATATTTGGGTTTAATCAATTATTAGTTTATACAAGCAACATCCTGCGAAATCACAGAATTTGTTTTATTGTGTTCCGAAATATGCAGGTAGCTCGCCGTTGCTCGTGCAATATGCTATATATGTACCTATTACCTACTATTATTATTAATTCTCATAATTTTTAGGTTTCATTTAGATGTAAAATTATGAAAATAAATACAAATGTACACAAGCAACTTCCGGAGTCGCTCAAGCTTGATAAACGAGAAGCATGAAAGTGATGTAAAAAATATCTAATGGAAGAATAAATTATTATTTATATTACATTATAAGAAGTTAAATCTGATACTGTTTTATTTTCTGCCATCTGTAACAAATGCGGCCTTTATCTTATATTCTACAAGGTGAATCAAAGAAAAAAATAACTATCATCACCTTCCACTGAGAACTTAGTCATAAATTCCCGTAATGAACTCTCCACTAAGTGACGTCTAGTCAAATAAAACAATTTAAAAAATACTTTTAAGCAATTCCAGAATTTATTTTTTTATTCCAGAAAATGTTAATTACCTCATTAAAATACTGTAAAATTAGTGCCGAAACAAGCAATCAGCTAATTAAGTGATCCAACTAAATATTGACATAAAGCAACATACTGTAATATAAATGCTATCCAGTGTTAATATTATCTTAATGAATATATTTATTAAAATAAGCAATTCTGTGTGAGTTTATAATAATTTAAATTAAGATTCATCATCACTTCCGGCTGGAGCTCTAGGTTTCGGGCCGCCAGCTCTCTTGGCCATGATGATTTGATCAACCTTCAGAATCGTGGTTGCTGCTCCGACAGCGTATTTCATGCCCCAGTACTTCAAGACAAACAAATCGAGGATGCCCTTCTCTTTGGCATCACAGATGCCGTTGTTCTCAGATTCAATATCATAGCCAGCTGTTTTGTTACCCTCCTGAAAAGTATGGTTTTTGTTTAGTTGAAGAATATACAAATCAGCTACAATGGCGACATTCAATGAACATATGTTTCCGATTTTGTATATTTTTATTTCATTGTCGAAATAAAGCCTCTTATTAAGTGATTATAGGTTTATTGTATCATGTAGTTTGTTTGAAAATTTCGAAATTACAATTACATATAGAGCTATTATTCGATTATATTATTTTATGATTAGTACCTCTACTAGTACTTGTACCTATGTGTTCATTGAATGTCTGTGGACCTACAATGTTTGTATACAGAATCTGATAATTCCTATTTTTTTAAAATATCCCCTATAATATTGTAATTGTAACACCACAAACAACAAATTATTGACATTTTTCAAGACACCGGCTTGGTTTGCCATTTTTACTCTTAGAAAACAAATAAGACTATTGTTTTTCTCTTGTTCTTGACACGATATCGCGACTACGGTACTTGAGTGTTGAACACTCACCTTTCCTATTAACACTTATTTAGCTAGTGCGGCGTTTAAGTATGTTCTATCAATGTAATTCTTAAGTCAATGAATAAAGATGGCAGCAGATTTAAAAAATACATTAGATAGATAAATGATTCAGGCGTGACTTTACGGAAATCCATTGAAAAAATAAAAACATACCGACAAATATTTAGTACTATTCAGCCAACCTATTCCTAAAGCAGGCTTGAATGAAAGTAAATCATTCCAGCGTTCGGCGAAGCATCATGTCTTGGTGTTGTTTCGTTACTGTGCGGAGCAAGTCGATTGTTCCTGAAGTTGCCTAGTGGAGGCGAAACACTGTCGAATTTTGAGGTTGCATGGTGTGTGCTACCTTTTTACTAACGCTTTTTGCATGGCTTTTCAGTTATGGGCGGTAGGGATAGGGAGGTGCATGAGTCTGCATCGTGTCTGACTCAATACAGACTCAGAATAGTAGTAAAATTTTTCCATATGTTTAATGTTTTTTAACACATTAGCTAGTGATTGTAATGGAGACCCTTAGCCTCTATCCTATAATCACATAATAAGCTAGCATAGCATTAAGGTATGATCTGCCCTTGTCTAACCCTTGTCTGCCCTTGACTAACCTTAATTGGTGTATGATTATTAAATTGACTCTTATTCTATTGATAATCCCTAACATAATTGTACCTTATGTGCTTTATAAATATTGTTGATAACTTCAGTAGCATTCGCGCCCGAGTTCTCAGCGAGAGCTCGTGGTATCGCTTCGAGGGCGACTGCAAACTTCCTCACTGCATACTGCTCTAGGCCGGGGAGGGTGTCGGCATATTGCAGAAGGCTTTGGGCCAGCTCAATTTCAACAGCACCTGCTCCAGCCAAGAATCTGAAATTGTTTTTAAATATTGTACCGGAAGGAAACCCAATAAACTGGTTACGAAGTAATAAATCAGTGCTTTAAAAGTGATCCAAACTAAAATTTTAACTAAGATTTAAATTTTTAACACTGTGTAGTAGACAAATCAGTGGAAGCTGCTCAACTATAACAAAATAACAGAACTACGAAACATCACATAGAAGCTTCCTTGTCTTTCAGTACATTTATTGTTATACTGAGAATGAAAACAATAATTGTTGAGCTATACTAACCTCATAAACAACAAAGATGTTGAATGATAGTAAACATTCGTAATAAATGCCGAATGTATGGCATGAAACCATTACATACATATGTATGTAATGATCCTTCTAAACCCAAGACATAACTACTGTGCTCAACTGGTTGTGCTCTGGGTATTTATGATTCCCTTCTTCACAACTGAGTTACCCAAGACACGATCCGGACCATCAGCACAACGGCTATGTCCATCTGGTTGAATCGTAGGGAACTCAGAAACAACTCTGATTTCCTATAGCACAACTACCTCTATTCTCTCAAGCACTGATAGTTAACCTCTTTGTTCAAGAGTTGGACTTTATATTCATCTTTTTAAAACCTATACTAACGTCGACGTAACGATTCGTGGTTGTTACTACCATTGGACCAACAATATGTGGCAGAAAGGTAAACTTTTTGCCAACAAGCTAAAGGCCGAAAGACGAATTGTTGGCCTTACCGCTGCTTTACCGTTGTTGCCAAAACAAAGAATATTGGAAGGCTGGCAATATATCAAAGTCCATAATTGAATTTTAATAATGTCCAAATTTACAAAGTACATTATTTGGTGAGAGTTACAGAACAAATAACTACTTAGAAGGATGGCACAGCAAATTAAATAAAGCCGTAAACAAAAACAAACTCAATGTTTGGCGCCTACTGAATGCTCTTAAAGTAATTGTCTCCAATTCTAAAATGGAAATAGAAAAAGGCGTTTCCGCAAAACGTAAAAAAGATCAGATCATCAATGAAGATGTTATTGGATCTGCCCAGATGGAACTTAAGTTAAGCAGTGTAGGTATGGCCGTTTGCATCTAATTTTCGTCTGTTGGGCCATAGGTAAATTTTTTTCCCGAATGGATCAATCAGTTGGTCAAAAGCACCCACGGCACAAACAGAGATTCGAGTTTTCGTCAGTTGGTCCATAGGTAATTTTTTTTCTGGAACAGACCAATTAGTTGTGTAAAAGAGAATCAAAAGTACCCACAGCACAATCGGTCGAGCATAGTAGTTGTGCCTTGAGCCTAGAAGGGTAATGGTTCCTTTTCATGCTATACAAAACACGCTAGTAATATAATAGAAGCAAAATGTGACAATACATCCTCTTAATTTGTATGTTACCTTCCATCTCTTGCGATTCCTTTGAAAGTGTTGACACCATCATCAATAGCTCTCTCAATATCATCCATGTAATTATCAGTAGCTCCTCTGATCAGGACAGTTGACATGCGTGATTCTGTGGTCTCCATACGGAATGAGACTACACGGGTGTCTCCCAACTCCTCAACACTGACAGAGTCACAGTATCCAAGTTCATCTGCTGTAGGTGTCGTCAGCCTGGGTAGAACCTACAGGAAATAACAACAAATCTACAATAGACAATCTTCAATGAGTAACATGTTTCCGCTCGCTTTCCTGCAATATGTGGGAGTGATTTCGTGAAAAGGGACGGAAGTGTGTAACTGGAAGCTGGGGAAGCTTGTGCTATTTGACATGACCAATGAGCGCGGTGGTAGAGTTGGCCGTCAGATGGTACCAACACATTTTCCGAGAGGTCGGTATTGTCAGCCAACAGTGTGTGTGCGTGTGTGACGAGAAAAAGAGGGAAAGAGAGAAGGAGAATGTACAGGATTCCATACATTCCTTGCGCTGGGATTAGAGAGCTTGAAACACCATTCAGTTTTTTCTTTCTTTATTTTCTTCTTGTTCCTTACTGCTAGGCTGCTACTGGACTGAATGCCAGTCGCTACATATCGCTCAATATTTATACAAAATATTGCCCAGATAAAGCTGCTCTCTGATTGGCGGACCAATAGGAAGCGAGGAATTTTAGCCAATCAGAGAGCTTTATTTTTCCTATACATTTTCAACACTTCTGGGTCGGCTATTTCAATATGATGTACCTATTTCTATCACATTATTTTAACACTATTTTGATACGTTATAACTACGAGTATAATCTATCCATGCGTCGTCCTGCACATTTCTCCCGCCGTGCGACCGTGTTGCAGCAACTCGGTGTAGGGCGACGTCGTCGATCGGCAGGATCACTAGTTTTCGCACCGGCCTCCGCAGAACTCCTCCCTTCGTAGACACGTCGACTGTCCGCACGACGCTATCCGGTCCAGGGTACACGGCTGCTACTCTTCCTCGGATCCAAACGTTGCGCGGCAGGTTGGCGTCTATGAGTTGTACTAGGTCACCGACTTTGACGTTTGGACCCTTGCCGTGTGGCTCTCGTCGTTTCTGTAGTTCTGGGAGGTACTCTCTGAGCCATCTGGCCCAGAAGACATCAGCGAGTCTTTGGGCGGCGCGCCAGCTTGTCCTTGTAATCGTATCTCGTTCGTTGAATTCTCCCGGCGTAGGTACTTGTCCCGGCCCTCCGAGCAAGAAGTGATTGGGTGTTAGGGCCTCGGGATCTTCTTCGCTGACCGATACGTGAGTCAACGGACGACTATTGACAGTATACTCGACTTCCGCCAGCAGCGTGGAGAGAACTTCTTCCGTTGGGTAACGTTCGTGAAGAGTGGCTTCGAGTGCTGTCTTCACTGAACGTACCATTCTCTCCCATGCTCCTCCCATAAATGGCGCTCCAGGTGGGATGAATCGCCAGGCTATCGTCTTCTTTGCCGCTTCCTCCGCTGTTGCTTCGTCGATTGCTCGTCGTAGCTCTTTGTCCGCTCCTCGTAGATTGGTCCCATTGTCAGACCATATCTGTGCTGGTCGTCCTCGTCGCGCTATCATTCGGCGAAGGGCCATTATTGCCGAATCGGTGCTGAGCGAAGCTGCTATCTCTAGATGGATCGCTCTTGTCGTCAGGCAAGTAAATATAGCGACGTAACGCTTCTGATGATTACGTCCCACTGTGACTGTGAGCGGACCAAAGTAGTCCACCCCCGTGTAGGTGAAGGGTCGCTTATGATGTGCTAAGCGACATGGCGGCAGGTCACCTGTTCTTGGGTATGGCGGTACCCGAGTCTTCATTCTGCAGTGTAGGCACATGCGCAGAAGCGAGCGAGTCGTGGGGCGTAGGCGCAGGATCCAGTACTGTTGTCGGCACTCGTTGACTGTTGCCTCGACTCCGGCGTGATGTCGCTGTTTATGTATAGCTACGATCCAGAGCTTGACTATAGGGTGGCCCCCATCAAGTATCATCGGACTCTTGAAGTCTTCAGATACTAGTTCTGTAGCTTGGATACGGCTTCGAAGTCGTAAGACTCTATCAATGTATTCGACGCTCAGCTGCTTCAAACGACTTTCACTATGTATCGGCTTCTCTTTCTTCAAATTTTCTATCTCATTCTGAAATGAGTCTTCCTGGGCCGATCGCATGAGTAGTCGTTCAGCTTTCTTGAGGAGTTCTGCGGGGATTGGAAGGGCTTTTTTCTGTTCTCTATTTACTTTCTGTAGGGAAAGCTGTTTCGGTATAGCTTTTTTAGCTACTCTTCTCCAATCTGGGTCTGCTATTGTATTCTTCTTAGTCCGTTTGTAGTTGACTCTCTGCTTGTTAGTTCTACAGAGTTGTATGAACTGTAGAACTCTGGCTGTCGTGAAGCGGAGTCTTTCCCAGTTGGAGAATCTCGTAACGTCTGGAAGGGCTTCAGAAAGCTTCTGTTGGTTGATGACGGCGATGTGATGAGTTCGCTCTTCTCCTGTGGGCTCTATTGTCGTCGGCGACGCTGTCGTTTCTGTTGGCCAAGATTCCTCGGTCATGTGCAGGAATTCCGGGCCCTTGTACCATCTATGTTCTTTATTAAATGCTATAGGTACATCTCTCGTCGCATCGTCCGCCACGTTCGTCTTCGTGGGCACCCATCGCCATTCGTTGACCGTCGCGACGTCCTCTATTGCTGCGAGTCGATGAGCTACGTAGGGCTTGTAGGATCGTGATCCAGTCTTGATCCAGGTGAGAACTGTCTTGCTATCAGTCCAGAATGTCTTGGAGTCTGGTTTTCTTTCGTGCTCTTCTATGACGGCTTCCGCTAGGCGCGTGCCCATTACGGCGGCTTGAAGCTCTAGACGTGGGATCGAAGTGAGTTTCAGTGGCGCCACCTTAGCTTTGGCCATGATGAGCGAGACGTTGACTTCATTGTTCGGCGATGTAGCTCTCCAGTAGAGGACCGCTGAGTAGGCTGATTCGCTTGCATCGGTGAACACGTGAAGCTGGAGCGTTGTAGCGGCGCTATACTGTAGATACCTCCTGGGTATGGCTAAATTGCTCAGGCTTCTCAGATGCGTCATCCAGTTCTTCCATTGCTCAGCTAGGTCTTCAGCTATCTCTTCATCCCATGCCGTCCCTCGGCGCCAAACTTCTTGGAGTATCTGTTTCGCTCTGATCGTAACCGGCGATGCAAAACCGAGTGGATCGAATAGAGACATGACTATTCTCAGGGCTTCTCTCTTTGTTGGCGTTTTCCCTTCAATGAGTGACGGCGGGAGTCTTGCTAGGTTCAGGTTGAAGGTGAGTTCATCTGTGTACGGCTTCCAAATCAAACCCAAGACCCGTTCTGACTGTTCCTCGGACTTGTAAATCTCTCTATCTTGATCTGAGTTCTCTTCGCCCACGGCTTCTAGTAGTTGCGGCGAGTTTGACTTCCATTGTTTTAACTCGTAGCAGGCTTGTCTATGTATATCGCGTACGCCTGTAGCTATGCGCACTGCATCCTCTGTGTTCTTGAAGCTGTCTAGGTAGTCATCTACGTAGTGCTTCTCTATTATTGCAGCTGCTGCCTCGGGCTGAGATTTCTCGTGCTTCTTGGCGTTCAAGTTTTTCACGAAGATCGCTGTCGATGGTGAGCTGGATGCACCAAAGATGAGAGATGTCATTCTATATTCTTCAGGAGGTTGATCATCTCGTCTATCCTTTCGCCATAAGTATCTCAGGGCATCTCGATCTTGTACTCGAAGCTTAACCTGCATGAACATTTCTTTGATGTCCGCCGTCACTGCTATTCGATGTTGACGAAATCTCATCACTACTCCAGGAAGAGACTGTAGAAGGTCTGGTCCCTTGAGCAGCATATGATTGAGGGAGACTCCTTTCGTCTTGGCTGCTGCATCATGTACCACCCGCAGTTTATCCGGTTTCATTGGATTGATCACGGCGAAGTGTGGGAGGTACCAGGTCCTATTTGGAGTCTTCTCTATAGGGGCAGGCTCGGCGTATCCCTTATATATTAAGGCTTCCATTTGTTCGTTGTATTTCTCCTTCAGTGCTGCGTTGCGATCTAATTTCTTTTCTATGCCGAAGAGTCGGTTGAGCGATGATTCGTAGTTGTTCGGTAGAACGATGTCGTCATTGCGCCATAGTAGAGCTGTCTCGTATCTTCCTTCTTCTGTGTGGACTGTATTTTCTTCTAAGATACGTAAGGCTTGCTCATCTGGATCTGTCTTTGGTCTTCTAGGATTGAGGCAGAGTCCATCCATGGCGAAATACTGTCTCATCAGATCCTCTAAGTTCTCCTCGGCTGGCACCTCAGCTATGTGGGATACGTAGTCTATGTTGCGTCCGAGTGTACGGGTATGAGTCCCGTGCAGCACCCAGCCTAGTGGCGTGAGAGATGCCACTGGTTGCTTTGCGTTCCCTTTCCTGATCTTCGATGAGATGAGAAGGTGCCAGTTGTCTTGACCGATGAGTATTAGAGGTCTGGCATTTTCGTAGCACAGTACTTCACCGATGTCTCTTAGATGTCGACATTTGTTGACTTGATCCTTGGAATCTCTTTGTGGCGATACCTTGAGATTCTTCATCGTTCTGGCTTGAATCTTCTGTTCTGTTCTATTCGGACCTTCTATTGTGAAGTTGACTCTTCTTGATTCCGATTCAGCTGTCTTCATGGCGTGGATCGCTTCTATGTGCAGGGGATCGACGGGTCCTTGGGCTCCAATGTCGTTGGCTATGCTCTCGTCGATGAGAGTGACCGTTGACCCGTCGTCCAGCAGCGCGAAGGTGTCGATGGTGCCTTTAGGTCCAGACGCTTTGACTGGAACTATCTTCAAATATGACTGCTTGTTCGACGTCCAGGCGGAGTTGATTGATTCTATTGGGTTGGGATCTGCCGGCTTCTGGACTTTATCCGCGTGCAGCATCTTGTGGTGCGAATACTTGCACCCGTTGACGCCGCAAGTCTTCTGCCGGCAACTGTGGACTTGACTCCTGTAGCGTAGGCAACGGAAGCATAGTCTTCTATTCTTGGCAATATCCCATCGATTGTTGACATCCGCTTTCTTGAACTTGTCACAGTCTTCTATTGAGTGTCCTGCTATTTCGCAGCTCGGGCATTTCTTCGTATTCGGCTGACTATCTATTACGTTGTTTACTTTCTGTGGACGCTTCTCTTTCGGTGCGATGTCTTCGGGCAGCGCATAAGGTGCACATATTTCAGCTTGCCTCTTCATAAATTTCTCGAACTTCATTAAGGCTGGATCTTTCTTCGGTTGTGTGTCTGCGAAGTCGTAGAACTTGAGGCGCATCGATGGGGTAAGCTTCTCTAACAGGACTGTGAATAGCTCTGGATTGTGGAGATAATGGACGCAGTCTAAATTTTCCAGAGTGGATACGGCGTTCGTCACGTGAGTAGAAAACACGCAGGTCTCCCTCGGCGAGTCATTCAGGCGCGGCAGGGCCCGAAGTGTATCCATCTCCAGCTTGGCTATAGATTCCGGTCTTCCAAATCTCGTTTCCAGAGTCTCCATGATCTTTGTTGGGTGCGTGTTGTTGATGAGTAGACTCTGCACTGCTTCTTTGGCTTTCCCCTTCAAGTTCTTCCGTAGTCGATTGACATTCTCAACCTTCGTGTAGACATCTTCAGTTTCTTTGTAGGCTGCTCGGAACGGCAGCCATTCCTTGTGTGATCCGCTGAATTCAGGCAACTCAACGAACTTCGACTTCTGTCCCGCTTTGATGGCGCTGGTGATCGCTGCTGATAAGCTTGAGAGGGTTTGTTCCAAGGTGACTCCCGCCGGTGTTGGCACTGCAGGCTGCAGCAGTGTTTTGTCTATAGGCTTCGACGGGGCGCTATATATTGGTTCTAGGTTCACTCCCGCCGGTGTAGGTACTGCAGGCTGCAGCAGTACTTCGTCTATGTGGTTCGGCGGGGTACTGTGTCCTTCTATCCGATGGTCCTCTTCAATGGCGGCGACCGAGTCTATTGCAGGGGCAGGAACGGGTTCCCGTTGGTGAGGTTCGTTGGAGATTGCTAACATCGCCTGTGCTTGAGTGTTCAACCAGGTGTCCACTCTGGTGTTGACTTCAGACTTTGAGAAGATGGAAGCGTCGTCATCCTCTTCATCGTCAGTGTCCATGGCTTCTATACGAGCTAGCGTGGCAGCAGCTAGCTGGGCTTGAATGCGCAGGAGATCTTCTTTCGCTCTTGCTATCTTCTGTGCTTTCGATCTGGAACGGGTAGACCCAGCGGCGCTTCTGCGCTGCGGGTCCGGCAGCGGCATGCGTTCCTCGCATGGATCCAGTCGTGTCTTGTGCTTCGTTCCCCTCTTCGTAGGTTCTATTCTTGATGCGGGCTTGGGGGGAACAGCTGTAGATGGCGTAGCAGTGTCCCTAGCAGTAAGGCTCTCCGCTCTCCTCGTCGTGGCGCCACTCTTCTCTGTGGCGGCTGATGTACCCGTTGCCGCAGAGGTATCCGCAGTCGTCGCTGTGGTTTCTGTAGTAGAGGTTTCCGCCGATATTTCAGTTGCGGAGGTTTCCACCGTAGTCTCAGTCGCGGAGGTTCCAGATGTTGCTGTAGTTCCTTCGGACGAAGACGGGTTCGTAGCCGACGACTGTGCGCGTCCCTTTCCAACGGAGCGTGTGACCGGCATAGTGGCTCGATGTGAGAGTCTTGATTCTTCTTTTCTTGAGGCTTCAGGCTTCTTATCCGGCTATCGGAGGACCATTAAATGTACAGGATTCCATACATTCCTTGCGCTGGGATTAGAGAGCTTGAAACACCATTCAGTTTTTTCTTTCTTTATTTTCTTCTTGTTCCTTACTGCTAGGCTGCTACTGGACTGAATGCCAGTCGCTACATATCGCTCAATATTTATACAAAATATTGCCCAGATAAAGCTGCTCTCTGATTGGCGGACCAATAGGAAGCGAGGAATTTTAGCCAATCAGAGAGCTTTATTTTTCCTATACATTTTCAACACTTCTGGGTCGGCTATTTCAATATGATGTACCTATTTCTATCACATTATTTTAACACTATTTTGATACGTTATAACTACGAGTATAATCTATCCATGCGTCGTCCTGCACAGAGAATGTATCAGCTGTGAACTTAACCATGTGTTGTATATAAGGTGTGCTGTTATATAAACTAATTTAAGATATAATGTTAATGTTGCTTATTATCAAGGTAAGATGTCACACACTATATGAGACTACTCACTCGCTCGTTTCTTTTGAGGAGCTTTGTCAAGTATGTCAACTTTATACATTCTACTCATTGAGATACAACTATACTTATATTATAAATTTGAAAGAGTCTGTCTGATTGTTTGTTTATTTGTTTTGTTTTCACAGCTAAATGATCTCAATTAAATGACATGAAAAATAGATTGATTCTTAGGAAAGGACATTATGCTACTTTTTATATAGGTACCACATGAGTGAAGCCTTGGGCAGCAGTTAGTTTTCTATAAACAGCCAACATGAACATTAATGCAATAATTATACTTACAGTAGCATTAACAGTCTTGGCTAAACGACGCAAATCAAATTTGGAAGTCAGACGGACAGCCATCAAACCATACTTGTTCAGGAAGTGTAAGGCCATGTCCCCAAACTTAGCACCAGCAACAATAACTTTCACTCCAGATTTGGCAATATCTTTGATTTGCTGCTCAAGCAGAGATTCTTCTCCCCTACTGAAGTTCAAGAGTTCATCAGCTGATTTGATGAGGACTGTGCCTTTCGTTTCAGTCTGGGTGATGTCAATTGGGCAGTTGTAGACAGCCACCTTGGCTTTGGTTGCAGATGCAATGTCTCCTTCAACCTCTCGTTTAAACACCATTCCAGATAGCACCTGTGATTGTAAAACACTAGCTCCAGGAATCTGTAAAAAATAACACAATGTTGAATTCCCAGATTATTTAGATTAGTATCAGCTCTGGGTGAGACTTACATACCTTGCAGATCCTGACATTGTCTATATTGAATGTAGTTTTTTCAGGCAGAATACCCACACAGGCTTTAGCCACTAGCCCCGCAATAAAATCTTCATAACCATATTGCTTTGACATGATTGAGGGAGTAATACCTTTTATGATCTCAGGTAAATTTTTCTGATCTTTGATCTCATGACATATAAGACCTGGTAAAATTTCGATACATTTATCAAGAGCTTTTTCATATCCATCAGCGATTTCACTTGTAGTCACTCCTAAACGGAGGAGTTCCTCAGCAGACTCCAGTAGGGCTCCAGACAAAACTATGACAAAATTTGTTCCATCACCCACTTCAGCATCTTGCATTTGGCTGGCTAGTACCATCAATTTAGCAGCAGGGTGTTCAACATCCAGTTCACGGATAATTGTACCAGCATCACTGGTCACAAATTGTTTGTCGATGTGGTTAATGATCATTTTGTTCATCCCGTTAGGACCATAGGCTGATCGTACACTTTGGGCGAACTGTTTGCAAGCATTAATGTTACGGTACACTGCTTCTTCCAATCCTGAGTACATCTGAAAACATAAAGCTAGGATTGGCAATAGATCTGTGTGATGGATGTCTTGCAAATTTATTCTACTAATATATCTGAAGGTGTTTTAGTATGACTCGCATTTGTTTTTGTTTTGTTTTATGAGAGTCCTATAGAGATTTCATGTTATAGTTTCATTTCATGGTTTATTTATTATTATTTATTTTCTCACCAGAGATTTGTATTTTAACAAAAGAAAATAAGTGACTTTGAAGCACTCAGGGCATAGTTAACTTAGTGGTTCATTTCAAAAGTTGTTAGGCGATGACGGAGGCCTTTGAGCGGCCTAAAGTACTCCGTCAGCACAGTAGACCACCGACTCATACAACGTATTTGTAATATTAGTGATTTTTAAAGTGGTAACATGTTATTTCCATCATTGCCAGTAACCAGGTTGCTAAATAAAACTCTTATAGATATTATTGAAGATTTGCAGAACCAAAGAAAAAACATTTGGCCGGCATGCATGCATGACAGTAGTGGTTATAAATTTATCGCTAAATTTGACTTACCCGTGCACCTTCTTTGAGCATTTGGGGTACACCCGGAGCTTTAGGTATATGAAGAGCCATTTTCGGATTATATTATTTGCAGTTTTTACTAAAAAATCTCTCAATATTTTATTCAACTACAACAAAATCCGCGTGAGGAACGAAGAAAAGAAAAGAAATGAATGAATGATTCAGAATGATAAAAATAATAAGAATGAACAACAACAGAGTAAAACTCATGGAAAAGATAAATGAAAAAAAACTTGACATGCATGACGACTGACGTTAAGAGACTTTTTTGTTGTTAACTTATAGCTGCTGATGAAAACTTTATGAAGTAATTATTATTGAGTTAAAAGAGTTTCCTCAAGATTAGAATATAAGACTACAAGACAAGATAAGAAGATAAGACTCAATACTAAAATGGTCTCAGGGGGTCTACCGGCCATTCCAATACCAATCTCAATCTCACTAAATTCCAATACAGTTCCAATTCCAATATGCGCATAATTGGCACCGGGGAACAAAGTCGAGATTGAAATTTTACTATTTAAGAAATGTCAAAGGCTCAAGACTAGGTAGTAAGTCTCTCACTACTGCCCGCCAGGGGGACATTGTTTTTGCTAAATAAATACTTTATGGTGCGTAATTGTCTATGGAACTGTCAGATTAGTCCAACCAACGACAACCAACGTTTTCAAGCACATTTGGATTTATTTGTAAAACTATTACGAAATATATAAAAATAATTAAGGCAAATAAGCTGCCAACTTATATGCTGAGAAGTACGTTCAGTGTTTAAGAATTTAAACCTAGACTGATTATGTTGCGTTAATTTACAGCGAAGCATGAGTGCATCTCGGCCTTCATATCAACAGTTGTGATTTCAGTCCAAAAATCGAATTGCGGAGCCTTGGATCGGTTTTGAAAATTTTCTAAAGGTTTGTGATTACGAATTTCTGTTTTTATCTAATGCTATGTGGTAAAACTCTACATTTATTACAATTTTACTTATTTTTTCTAGCCTAAACACAATGTTCATTGTTGAGGAACCCTCCGATAAGTGAAATGATCATTGAGATCACCATTGAGGAATTCTAATTTTGTGGAATGATGCTCCCATTGAGGTGAGGAGGTACACCCGTATAAAACAGCGTGCTCGGGCTGAGAGGAGTATATGATGGACCGGGACCGATATATGTTTGCTCCCATTAGAAGACAGAGGGGCAGACAGAAACTACCGCTGCGGGCTCTTTCGCACTGCGTCAGTAGTGAGTTTGACATCTGCAATAGGAGTCCTAGGAGATAAAAGATTTTAACACCTAAAATAATTTTATTGCAAATGCAACTCTCTAATGTTCGGTCGAATGCCTGTCAATATAATAGTATATTTTTTATAAGTTGGTTGTTTATTATTATATATCCCTACTTCCTTATCTATAACCTTACTAATATATTATAAACGCGAAAGTTAGTAGGTATGTATGGTTAAAAGTATGCAATTTTTCATCCATGTTTTCTTATGACGTTATCACGATATAAAATTATCATCCGTAAACCAACTATACAGACAACCATTTCTTATTATACCGCTAAGTTTTAAAAAACCAACTGACATGTCCAGGTTTTGGGCTCCAAAATCCGGGGTTTTCATGCTTCTTATCCGGGTTGCAAAATTTTAGAGATGGTAACCCTAATCTAAGCATACATAGGGACAGACAGACAGCGGGAAGCGACTTTGTTTTATACTATGTAGTGATTAGCCTGTGTCGAGGGAGGGTTCGCACCAGGGTTGGAAAAAATCATGAATTTTTGTAAAAATCTAATAAAGCACGATTTAAAAAAAAAAACACATTTCGATTCGACACACTCATCGATTTTTTCATTTAATTTTACGTTATAGATCCTGTTATTAGAGCAAAAGTTGAAAACATGGTCGTAAAGAGGTCAGTGGAACACTATCTAATAATTTTGAAGCCAATATCTGTTACATTGGATACTTTACAAAGAAATAATGCAAATTTGTCTACTGCTGTAACGGCTTGGAAGAAGCTTGAAGCTAAATTTGAGGAAACTGATTTAAATAATAGCCAAATGTCAAAATTTCAAAAGAGATATAAGCAGCAACCAATGACCCCCAGTCACTTTTTGGTATTTTTATTAGACCCAACCCAAACAGAATTCACACTGACAGATGAAGTGCGTTAGAGGAAGCACGAAATCACTATGATGGTTCAGTTTTGTTACCATTGATAGTAAAACTTAAATGAAAATCAAAACCATTCCAAAGTGTGATGTTCGCAAAAGAAATAGTAAAAAAAAATTTACCCCACTAGAGTGATGGATGTCACAGAAAAATATAACTAGTGAAGAGGAACAAACAAAATTTTTTCCAGTGGTGAAGCAATTGTTTGGGGCGATAGCTTCTTTAGCTGCAGTGGAAAGAGTGTTTTCCACCTTTGGAAAACAGAGCAAATTTAGAGTTCAGAGCAAATTAAGAAACTGACTGGGAATCGCAAAGGCTAGAAAACTAGTTTTTTTATTCAAATATTATAATAATGATATTGATTTCTCAGATTTAAACGACCCTAGTCCTTAAATTAACTATAATTTCTAAATCTGTTTTTTTATGTTGATTACTGTGAAAGAAAGTAAAATTAAACATTTTTGATTAAATCATTGATTTTTATTGAAAAAAAAATATTTGATTTAAATCAAAATGATTTAATCGTGCCAACCCTGGTTCGCACGCATGGTACCTATCTAGGTACATAAAAATTTGTCTTACTTATGGCTCAATACAAAAAGTAGGTACTGCGTTACGGCCTAAGGCTATTTCAGGTCACGGACTACCTTCGAAGACCTCTGACACGATGGGAAGACGATATCATAAAAACAGCCAGCCCAATCTGGGGCCAAATAGCACGAGACAGAGACAAATGGGCATCTTTGGAGGAGGCCTTCCCAATCTGGGGTTCTAGCAAAAAAAAAAAAAAAGTGAAAAACTAAATAATAATTAAGTACTAACCAATAATTTATTTAACTTAACTAACAATTTAAAAATTCCTAAAAGTAATAAGTCACAAGTGTAAAATATGCAAAAAATTACATTTTTTTTTATTTTTATTCTAGAATATGATTGAATGTATTACCTACCTATAATTTATGATATCGAAACATCCAAACAATTTTTCAACTTTGATGTAGATAGGTAGGTATTTTAAGATTTATGGACTTATTATTAAAGATGCTAAATGTTATGTAGTAGGTAATTAAAAATCTTCTGTGGTAAAATAATATGGTTTATTACATACTAAATCTAATAATTACAATCATTTCACGAGTCTTAATTATTGCATAGGTAAGGTAAGTAGGTACCTACTTAGATAGTACATCGGAATAGAATCAAATTACCTAATATATATTTGGTCTGGGATTAGAACTATAAACAGGTTGCAACTTTATTTTTCAAATGATGTAAGTAGGTAGGTACATTATAATGATAAACCTTGAATAGAAACATACACAGTGAAACAATAAAGTGTATTATATTGTAGGTAGTTGGATAAGCATGTATTTCATGATAAAAATATCCCCAAATGTATACCCCACATAGAGGGTGAGTTACCTTACCTAAGTACATAAGTAATATTTGATTTGTAAGATATCTTAGAGATAAGAAAGCCGGTACATTGCTACAAAAAATAGGTTCATAGTTATTAAGTGGGTACTTACCCTTTCTTATACAAATCTTACTCCGTAGGTACCTACCTATGTAGGTTAGTCACATAGCAATTTCCTAGCACTAACATCACAGGTTGGTTTCCAAACTGATATAATACGTTGCAGATGCATCTGTTCATCAGTAGGGAATACAAAATAATATTTTTTGAGATAAAATCTGGTTCTTGTAATTATTATTGATCAAGCCGCAAATATATGGTACATATTAGGTATGATTTGACCCATGATAGAAATAACATGGGCTTTATGTGCAACCAACCACTTCCAAACCTCTGTATATCTGCAAAACATATTTGGTAGGTACCTAGTACCTATGTTTGACATTTGTCATTCGTTTTTTGTTTTAGCACATACTTACCTAAGGCACGAATTATACAGAAACGGCGTAAGGTGCAGGCGCGGCGCAGGCGCAGATCAGGCGTGGAAAAGAAAGGCAAATTGGAAAAGGTGACAAAACGAAGTTTCTGCGCCACGCCGCTTGAGTATAATTCACAACGTGTCGCCTACCTACATTTTGTATTGAAACGTTTTGAAGCGGAAAGATGCCTGCGCCGCGCCTTCACCTTACGCTGTTTCTGTATAACTCGCGGAGAGATGGGCGGGTGGGTAAAAATTCGGGAGGGTTAAATAGGAAGGAAAGGGTAAAATAGGTAAAAATTAAAAAATACCCATTTATACCGGGTATTTTTTATTAATACCGGGTAAAAATTTGACATATATTTTACAATTAAAATAAAAAACCTAATTACTTATAAAAATCCGTAGTAAGTAGGGCAGCCTTAATACTACGTAGGAAAAACCTACGCCATGAGTTGAAATTTGTTTTTTCTACTTTTTTCAACTGCATACAAGATCGATTGTTTGTGTTCATCATTTAATATGTTAATATTGGGCAAAATTAATTCCATCTTTGATTTGATATCTTTGAATGTGGTGAATATGTTATGGATATTACATTCATTTGATTCAAGTTTGAATATAGATCCTGTAACCGGTTCCAAAATTGCAAGGCAATCTTCTATCATTGTCCAAAAATTGACATTAAGAAGTGTAGACTTTGTTTCTGAAGGCAATAGTACCGTGGCTTCATGTACGGCTAGGGCCATTAGAGCTGTTTTTGTATTTTTTTTTACTTTTTAGGGCGGCTACATGACTACCCCACCGTGTCTTTACTGGCAACTTTAATGTTTCTCCGCTTTTCTTTTCTTTTACAATTTTGTTCAGTAATGAACTCAAGACTTGACTTTTTTTTATTGTTTTTATAACATCTGTTGCTAATTCAGTAACTGCTTTTACAATTTCACATTTTATGATGTCATGAGTTAACAAGTTCAAAGTATGAGCTGCACAATTGAGAGGAACTATTTGATGATTGCTGTTTTTAGGGTTCCGTACCTCGAAAGGAAAAAACGGAACCCTTATAGGATCACTTTGTTGTCCGTCCGTCCGTCTGTCTGTCAAGAAACATTTTCTCAGGAACGCGTAGAGGTATCAAGCTGAAATTTATATCAAATATCTACTCAAGTCTACTGTTAAAGCTGTGAAAAAATAAAACTTCTAAGCCACCGCAATCAAAAGATACAGCCGTTTATGCCGCAAATTTTCGACACTCGCAAGGGAATCAAAACCTACAGGGTAAGTTCTTCCCGTGAACTCAGAATCTTGAAATTTGGTACGAAGCAACGTCCTATAGCACAGATAAAGGATAAATTGCGATAACCGTACATTTTTAGTTACATCATATAATAAAAATATTTTTAATAATTTTAAACTTACTACCCCTGTTCTCATGAACGCGTAGAGTTATTAAATTGAAATTCATATAAAATACTCAAGTCTATAATACCTTTAAGCAGTAACAAAATCAAACTTCTATGTCAACGCAATCAAGAGAAACAGCAATTTAAGTCGCATATATTCAAACTCGCAACTCCCAAGGGAATCCAAACCTACAGGGTACTTCCCGTGAACTCAGAATCTTGAAATTTGGTACGAAGCAACGTCTTATAGCACAGATAAAGTAAAAATTGCGAAAACTGTAAATTTTTAGTGACGTCATCCAACTATGACTCGATTAAAAAACATTAAACAGATGGACAAATATTAAGTACAATTCCGCTAATCTATTCCTAAAGAGTTACCTCCAAAAGAAATTCGACACGTGTTTCGCCTCTCCACGAGGCATCCTCAGGAACACTTGACTCACTCCGCACCCCGACGAAAAAACACTCTGCTCTGCAGACTTGTTGCTTCGACCAACGTCAGAATAAGACTGGGCCATTGTACTAAATATTTGTCCATCTGTTTAATGTTTTGTAATGGTTTTCCGCAAAGTCACGCCTGAATCAATTATCTATATGACTCGATTGTCGTGATGGGTGAAATTTTACTTATATACCTATAGGTTTGTACGGAACCCTCGGAGTCCGACTCGCACTTGGCCGGTTTTTTACTAATTCGAAAGCTTTCTGTAGATTTCTAGCGATGTTTATTTACTTATTTGTTAATATATTTTTACTTATTATGGTTATGTTATGTTATTATGTTACTTATTATGGTTTATTATTTGACTTAATACAAAATAAACAAATAAAATAATAAATAAATAGTGGCGGACATTTTACACAGCCCCAAATAAATAAACAGGAATAAAAACTAACAAGTAAAAGCATATATAATTAGTTGAACTTCAAAAAAAAGATGCATTGAATTTTTACCCGGTATTAATTCGAAATGGGAAGGTAAAAATGGGTATAAATGGGTAAAAACCCAAAGTTCGGGTTTTTACCGGGTAAGCGCCCATCTCCGCGCCTAATCATTTGACCGTACATCTACAACCACAAACACAGATTTTGGGGCAATTTCGAGCTGAATTTCTTAATGAAATCAACATAATGGAACTCACATAATAAGTTGTATGCTATAGTTTGTTGTAACACACTGATTCTATCACAAATTACATAATCATGTGAGAAAGTACTGACTAAGTACCTAACAAGTACATAATAAAGTGAAAAAAAAAAGGCACTTTCATAACTAACAAAACGGTTCCACCTACAACCTCATAGTCATTTTTTATAATGTCTCTCAGCGAGCAAGTAGCCGGCGATATGATAGGTGCGAGAGGGTACGATTTCTAAGACAAAAAAAAACGTGTGCGTCTCGGGACGCCCAACGGAAGTGATAACTTAAACTAATCTAACTAGCGCTGTGGGTTAGAGTGAGCGAGGAAGAGCCTGCCTACCGCTGCCGTATGCGTGAGAGAAGGGAAGCCAGACAGACTGGCGCCATAACGAAGCGGTTTACCCTCCCTTAAGAAGTTATCACTTCAAAAAACTTGCAAGTTCCAAATTTTCTTTTTGCTTTCTATTAGCTTGTGATCTCCTAGTTTATGATACCCTGGTCACAATGCAATGGAACGTGTGGAGATTGTGTATGTATATATTTGTTAGGTTTTTATTAGGTACTATAAAATCTAAGTAATATAATGTAAACTAGCAGACTTATAAGACATAATCTAAAATTAAGTAAGTACAGAAACGAAATTTTTCAATGAGATCATAAATACAAACCTATACAAATACTAAACTATTTTACGCTGATTGTTATACACCCAACTGTCATCTTACCTAAATATATAGTAAAAAATCGTAATAAAATAAGTGCATAATGGGAGTATCTCCAATAACATTTACTATGATTTACTTGCTATGATAATAATACTTCAAGAAGTGTCAGTGGAAATAATCACTCATAACTGTTACATCAAAATCACGAATGTTTCAACATACCTAGCTATTAATCCTATTACTCTAGCTAAGAATTGAAGTACAGTTTACACTCTTTACCGAGCATTTTTCCGTTATAGAGTTTTCGTTATGCAGAGTGAAGAAAGACAACCAAATACAGATACTATCATTCAGAAAAGCAAGGCGGATGTTTAAGACTTCTGGTGTATTTCTTGGAAAATTCGGCACTTCAAAGATTTAGTCGCAGCCATTTGTAAACAGTAATGCTCATAAATGAATAACTGACGTCTAAATATTAACGTAGTTCTTCGTAATAGAGATTTAGAGATAGTGTTTTAATGTAAACCCACCAAATTGAACTAAGTAATTTCTACGTTATAATAAGAACGTTTACATTATATCGAAAGACGTTATAAAGAGTTCACACAGTATTATCTATAAACTCTCGTACGTCACCAGAGTTTACAACTGGATCATACAAAAGTAGTATTAAAGTGTATGTAGGTATAATGTATATCTATCTACATTATAATGCTTGTGCTTGAATACTACGCATATACAATACATTATTGTTATATTAGTTAACAGGATTTCCTTTTAATGTATTCCTAACGTTTCGGATGTGTTGCAGCAACCGTGGTCGCAGGTTGACTGGAAGTATAGGGAGTTTCCGCCGAGTAGGAAGGACAGTTTTTCGAAACTACCCTCACTTTATCTTCAGATTACAAAATGTCCGCCTTCACATTACGGCACACCATACTACAGTATCCATGCACGGTGAATAACGTCGAGAATAAATTAAGATAAATAAATAATTAATAAATAACCCCGGACATTTCACACAGCATCATCTGGCTCCAAAGTAAGCAAAGCTTGTGTTATGGTACCCCATGACTGATATACTACTTATATATACTTTATTTGTAGTAGATACGTACATGTGATACATAGAAACACCGAGACCCCACACAAATACTTGCAGATAATACAAACATTTGTCTCGCAGCGGGAATCGAACCCGCATCCTTCGCGCAATCGCAATATATACTTACCTGTTAACTACTAAAACAATATGAATTCTGATCACGAATGTTTAAAATACTACGAATATTATCACAACATCAATAGTTATCGCGAAATAGACATTATCCGAAATCTCAAGTAATATTAAAAATTAAAGCTTAACTGAAACTATATTAAACTACTTATTTATGTCAGTTTAAGGCATCAGACCATTTTTTGAGATTGACAACGTAAATTGCATTACAAAATAAAATAAATTCGAAATAGGAATAATTTTACAAGCAGTCTTTCTAATAGTTAATATCCATTGCGAATGTGAATCCTTTTAAAAACGGAATGAATGTTGACTATCTATTTCATTAAACAATATGAATGATAGGATCACGTGCAATGTCGGACTCTAAAACTACAAAGGAAAAAGCCACTATATTGGCGATATCACGTACAAAAAATAGTTCTTACCGAATGTTTTTTTATATACTACGAAAGTTTGTCTCACGGCACCGCATAGTTTTACCTCATTTATTATCACAAGTACCTAAGACCTTATCGATTGCAATCCACCTTTTAGGCCAATATCGAACAGCAGGTTATGGCTGCTGTGGTCAAAAAAGGCCGCAGTCGAGGAGGTGGTCACATAGATGGTGAGGTCGTAAGAGGTGTATCAGAAGATGTTTTTCGGTGGTGGCACAGACACGACAGCGGCTCCGGCGCGCCCAGTACTTAGCGGCGCAAGTTTCTGCCAGCTGTTGGCCTCAGAATCGTATACTTCCACCACGCATAAATACTGCACGCCGTCGAATCCACCTAGAAATAAAGTTTCTATTTAGTTAGAAATTTATAACTTTTTTTTTAACAATACTAGCCTATATAGCCAGATATTCAGCCTTCAAGTTAACTTATGTGAAACTATAATGTGGAAACTACATTACAGTTTCACACTTGAGTAGACCCAAGGCTTATAATTATTTTTTTATGACTATACCTACCTCATTTATCTAAATACATATCTAAATACACCCACGGACTCATATAAAGGAACGTTTTATCGATCGATAAGGTTGATATGTGTATAAAAAGTTCTTATTATACACTGGCCACATTATCAGGTAATGTTTAATTTGAAAAAAGAATTACTTCAATCATCTTTTGTTTTAAAATTTCATTTGCTTTTATCGTTTATTCACAAACTATACATACGATGCTAGCGTTTATTTATTATTTTTATTAAACCCATTGCAATTAATTTTCCATCGAATTCTGTTTCTTTTGTTCAGTTTTATTATAAAAATGTAATAGGGTAGTGTTGCTTACACATCATTGAAAAACTAATGAGATAATGCCGGATCTCAGCCTAGCTTAGTCTCTCTGTGACTTTCATTGAAAATAATACCAGTTACAATTAACATTGCGCGTTTCAAAGTGAGATATCTATCGCAATGTTAGACGATACTGGCAGACTGGAGTGTACACAAGACTTGCAAGGTAAGGAACGATCGGTTTATGGTGAGCAGTGTCCTTAGCACTTTAGACTTCTTTTGAGGTCAGAACTACGCTACAGGAAGTTCGGCAAGTGACAGTTAGCACTAAAACCGTAAGAAGAAGGCTCCTTGCCAGCCAGAGGTCACTTATACACAGGTAATCAATCAAGTATCTCGGACCAACTTGCTCGCGAAATATAGCGAAACTGGGATGATGATGCTTAGGGAAAAGTTCTGTTCCCTGACGAGTCCCGGTTTTCTCCTAAGATGGTTCCTTTAGCAAATTAACTTTTACATAAAAAACGTCATTTTTTACCGCTATTTATTGGCTATCTGCACGGTAATTGAAAAAATAATAGTTAAAAAACATAAATGGTATGTAAGTATTTTATTTTTAATATTTTGCCTTCTACTTCTTAGTTTCA
The DNA here is from genome assembly GCA_948098915.1 of Lampropteryx suffumata. Classification (NCBI taxonomy): domain Eukaryota; kingdom Metazoa; phylum Arthropoda; class Insecta; order Lepidoptera; family Geometridae; genus Lampropteryx; species Lampropteryx suffumata. Next base: position 11,192,760 of record OX402557.1, on the reverse strand, counting down.
AATTGTTTTTAAAGTAACTGCTAGTTTTATTTAATTATGAACTAATGTCTAAAACATTCAATAATCATTATCTTCTAAAGCTGGCGTCGTTTTAACTTGCAGCTTACACTAAGGCGATTAAAGGTGAATAGTAAGCAAATTAAAAAATATCCGGTAAACTTTTTTCAGAATTCCTTATTTGAATTTTTTATGTAGTAAAACAATTACGATTTGATCGCCGCGCTGTAAATACGCATCAAGTTCATTTGATCAGGGAGTAGGATCAGCCTTAAGAGTGAACTAGTCGATTATCATTCCATACAAACGTCGAAGGGTGATCACACCACCGTCTGATGATGAACAATCAAAACTAAAAGTGATATAAATTTGTCTTGTCATAATCTATGCTTGTATCAATACAGAATTGTAAAATAATATCGGTCTTATTACAAAAAAATATAATAGTCTAGGTTTAAACCAAGACCTTCTAGTCTAGGTTTGTTGCGGTAACAAAGTTGGTCCGAGTATCAAAATGTGTTCTCATTACAAAACGTAGTACTAACCAAAGGCCAGCTAGTACAAGAAGAAAGACCATGGTTTATTTATTATCCACAGATAAGGTAGTAAAATTGCGCCGTCTGAATGAAAACGTATTGTTAAAGTCTATGCTCTCGTTCTATACAACACCATTTTACGTGATACTGACACTTACACTGTAAGCGTTTTATTTTGTAAATCTGTCTGCGTTACTGTAAGTCTTGCAGCAGATTTACAAAATAAAATAAAAAATTGACATCTGTCTCTGTCTGATAAGTCGATATGCTAGCGCGGCAAGTTTGATAAAAATTGTTCAGCAAGAGTTTATTTAAACAAATCCAAAACATTTCGAAAAGATGGATGTTAAAAAGAAAAGATAGAATGAAAGAATGGGAAAATATAACAATCAAGTAAGTAATTAGTAAGTAGGTATGCATAAGTACTTTTTATTTAATTACTTACCTACCTACTGGTTTTTGTTATTGTAAATATTTACATTATTATGTCCTACCATGGCCTGTGTGGTGCGATATTCATTTCATGCTTATTTTTTTAGATTATGTGAACTAACTGGTAGAAACTGTGGTGCAAAAGACATTAGACTAGCATGGAAGAGCATGAAGTTGTCGGCAAAGGCAAATTTATCAAGCCATAGGAGAGAACAATCAGAAACAGGTGGTGGTGAAAAGCCACCATCACCATCTCCTGAGGATCTGGCAGTAATGGCTATTGCTCCTCACGACTTAGAATAAATTTTGCCGATTTGGCCGTGATCGTCTAGTGGTTAGGACCCTACGTTGTGATGTAGTACCAGTGGTAAATACAATTTCTGACATTTTGCCTATTTGAGGCATCATGAAATCAATATTTATATACTGTTAGTAATCTCAGCCATCTTTTATTTATTTACTTGCCTAAATATTTTAGCTGCCGATCCCTACCACAACAAGAGTATCAATTGCTGGACCTAGCAATGAGCTGGGCTGTATCATCATTGAGGACAGTTTCAAACCCAATGAAGAGAGAGAGATTGAGGATCAAGGTGAAATATACTATAAAAATATATGAATACAATATATCTCCTTACCAAATTTCATCAAGACTCATTCACCCATGAAAACATAACAAATAAGCATACAAACATACAAAGAGAGAAGAAAATAAAAATGATGGAAGTTGAACATGAAAACAATAAAAAAGTTGCAGAATAAAAAATAAAAAAATTAGAACTGGAAATAGCTTTATTAGAATTACAGTACAAAAAAAATACATCTAATATGGAATACATTGGCCTCAATTGTGTTGGCACCAACCTAACAAATTTTAGCTAAAATTAGGTTTTGAACTGTCAAATTAACCTTTGGTATTCTGCTGCTACCAACTTATCCTAATTTAATTTTATCTAACTTAATTATGCGTTCCTAATTAGTTAGATGGTACCAACCGAATAGGTTTTACAATTGCTATGACTAACAAAATATATCTTAGACAATTCCTAATTTTAGAAATGAACCAACCGAATTGCCACCATTGTATAGTATAAGTTCCTAGCCTACCTTCATATTACTATAGATGAATATTGTAAAAAATATTACTTACTATTATTAAAAATTTATTTCAATAAACTGCCTTTTTCTAATATTTCCCCTTACCGTGTTAGGAATATATATCTCTGTATTTCTAATAGTTCCCGTGATGTTTGGTCATTGCTATCCTTCTCACCGGGATACCAGGTCTTCCCTAATATCAATAGTAATATTGTGAAGCATGGCACATGCAACGATTGTTTTTTTAATTGTTTCAATATCCCAAACATGCCTCTTAATAGGCAGTAAAACCTCTTTTTCCATAGACCAAAACATCTTTCCACGGTGTTCCGGGTACGGATGTGGCATCAATTGTAGTTTTGTTCTTGCAGAGTTTGATATCGTGTCCGATAATGTTGCCGACGGAATGTCTCCAGCATATCCAAAGCACCTAGATCTTCTAAATCCATCAGATCGTTGTTATGAACCATTTTCGAAACGCAAACCGAAAAAACAACAAAGGAATAAATCTAAACAACGGGTATTGTTTGAAGTTTGTTTGATTGATTTTGAGGTTATGATTAGTACCAAAGATTCAAAGATAAACTAGGGGTCTCGTGGGTTTATCTTTAGTACTGTTACGAGCCGGGTACTGATAAATTATGAAAGCGCTTGATTTTACCAAATAATAACTTTAATTTCAAAGTTACTATAAAGACACGTTAGCAGTTCGCAACAGACTATATTTTACATAAGAAAAGTTTTTACACAACAGATTACAGATGGCGTTACTAGTTACTAAGTAGTGATATTTTGATACCTATTACAATACCCCCACTTATCAAAATAATCTAAGTACACATGATTACACAGAAACAATGCCAAGTAAATTCATAAACTTATAATGTTTCAGATGACAAAGACCTTTTGTTAAAATATCTGCAGGCATTTCTTCAGTAGGAATGTACTTAACTTTTACAAAGTTGTTCTTTACAACATCTCTAATAAAATGACAACGCACATCTATATGCTTGGATCTATTATGACTCTGACTACTCGAGGCTAACTTCAATGCACTTTGGTTATCACAATACAAATCAATTACATTAAATACATCAGTAATTTCATGCATTAAATTTCTTAGATAAATAGCTTCTCTTGAAGCTTCAGAAAGAGCAGTGTATTCCGCCTCAGTACTGGATAATGAAACCGTTTTCTGCTTCCTACTTTGCCAGGAAATGGCAGACCCTGACAACATAAAGCAAAATCCAGTATAGGATTTTCTATCTAGAGCATCACTTGCCCAATCACTGTCTACAAAACCTTGTAAATTACTATTGTTATTATTGGTATATTTTAAACAATAACTTTTAGTATGCAGTAAATATCTTAATACACGTTTACAATAATTCCAATGTATGTGACTATAACAACTATTAAATTGACTGAGATAGCTAACACAGTAAGTAATATCTGGTCTTGTTAATACTGCCAGATACATCAGACTTCCAATAAGTTTTTGATAAGGAACATCAGGTAAACATTTATCAGATGACTTATCTAAATTCAATTTAGGCTCAATCGGAGTACTTTGTGTCTTACAATCAGACATTTGAAATTTAGAAACTAACTGTTCAATATATTGTTGTTGATCTACAGTAATAACATTTTTATTTTTATCTAAATTTATTCTCATGCCTAAATATTGTCTTACAGGTCCCAAGTCTTTTAACTTAAATTCTGAACCTAATACACTTTTTAATTTATTTGTTTCAAAATCATTGTTTGAAAAAATCAAAAAATCATCCACATACAGGGCCACTATCACTTTAATTTTACCAGTTATTTTTGTAAACAAACATGGTTCATATTGACTATTTTTGAAATCTAATCTATTCAAAACTTCTTTAACTCTTTCATACCATGCCAGGGAAGACTGTTTTAACCCATAAATGGCTTTATTTAATTTTAAGACCTTTCCCCCACTTTTGTTTACAAAACCTTCAGGTAATGACATATAAATATTTTCTTTCAAAAAACCATTAAGGAAAGCAGTGGTTACATCTAGATGTGTTATACTCATTTTCATTTGAACACTAAGTGCAAACAACAATCTTAGAGTAGAATGCCGCACTACCGGTGAAAAAGTATCTGTATAATCAACACCTGGTTTCTGCGAGAAACCTTTTGCCACTAATCGAGCCCTATACCTTACATTGTTTTCAAAATCATACTTTTTATTTAGCACCCACCTACACTTCACTATTGTCACATCACCTGGATGGTCCACAAGCTGCCACGCATCACTGTCCTCAAATGACTGTAATTCATCATCCATTGCCTGCTTCCACTGCTCCCGATCAGGCCCTTCAAGAGCCTCTGAGAATACAATCTCCTCCGATGCTGGAACAGTACTGGAAACACATATGTTGCTAATACCATAGCGCTCAGTCTTCTTTCTCTGACGCTTACTTGGCACATCTGGCACTTGCTCAGGTATTGATACTGCTTGTTCTGGAACATCTTCAGTGTTTATTTCAGTCAGTGTTTCATTGTCATCAGTATGTAATGAGGAACCTGAAGAGCAATCTAAAAAATCTGTTTCTGAAACATTATTAGACAGATCCCCCACTGAATCTCTGCTCTCCCCCACTTTATCTTTACTTTCCTCCACTAAATTGTCGGTAGGATTTTCTTCATTGGATATCCAAATAGCTGACTCTTCACTGACTTCCTTGATAGGTGTTACATCTTCCATCACTATTATATCTCTACTGATCATTACAGTGTTCTTAGAAGGATTGTACACACGATAACCTTTAACACCATCACCATATCCAACTAGAATATGTTGTGTAGCTTTCTTGTCCCATTTCAAACGTTTCTGTTTGGGTACATGCACCATAATTTTGCTTCCAAACAAACGTAGGTGACTTAAGTCTGGTTTTGATCCATACCATAACTCATAAGGTGTTTTATCCAATCCTGATGCAATCGATCTATTTTTCAAGTACACAGCAGTATTGGCTGCTTCCGCCCAAAATTTCTTATCTAAATTTGCATCATATAGTAAACATTTGGCTTTCTCAACAACTGTACGATTACTCCTTTCACAAAGTCCATTTTGCTCAGGTGTATAACAATTTGTTTTCTGGTGTATAATTCCAGCTTGCTTCAAATAGCCTTCAAATTCCTTGTTACAAAATTCTAGTCCATTGTCTGACCTGATCACCTTTATTTTCTTACTCTGTTGATTCTCAACCAATGATTTGAACTCTTTAAATCTGTTCAAAGCTTCATTCTTTTGCTTCAGAAAATAAATAAAAGTCATGCGACTATAATCATCAACAAATAACAGGAAATAGCGAGCACCACTCAAAGAACTTGTTTCCATTGGGCCGCAAATATCTGTGTGGATTCTGTGTAAAGTTTCTGTACTCCGCTCACCCACATGAGAAAATGGTAATCTCATTTGTTTTCCCTCACAACAAGTAGTACATTGTGATTTGGTTATGTCAAGTGAGTTATCATAAGACAAACCATCAACAATACCATTTCTCATTCTGTGCATGTCTTGGCTGTTTATATGTGCCAGTCTTCTGTGCCATAACTTTGCACTAGCTGTAGTAGCCAACATACAACTTTGTGATTGTAATCTCAACTTATAAACACCATCAGATAAATCAGCTGTCGCCACCAAAACATTGTTCTTGTCTCTAATATAACAGTTTTTCTTTGTAAATATCACATGATTGCCATTCTGAATGAGCTCACTAACCGACAATAGGTTGGTTGTCAGGCTAGGCACACACAACACATCTTTCACTGTTATATTGCATCCAAGTTCAGAAATAATGTCAACTTCTCCGGAACAAACAACTGGCACTTTTGATTCATTTGCTACAACAATTTCTGGTATACATGGAGTTGTGTTCATGTTCTTTACCCAATCTTTATTTGCTGTTATGTGTGCACTTGCGCCGGAGTCAACGTACCATTCGTTTTTGTTATACTTTCCGTTTAGGAAAACAACGTTAAACACGCATTTATTTGTGTTTTTCTTCAACATTGGGCACTGATTTCGATAATGTCCATCCTCTTTACATTTGAAACAAGTGATTGTTTTTGCTGGTGTATCTGCCGCGGTCTTTTTGTTCGACATTGGGTTGCCGCCATATTTCTTTGGTTTACCGCTGCTGCCAGAATTATATTTATTTCTCGCTGCAAATGCCGCCGTACCGCCAGCTGCACCTTCAAAATCACTGGTTACTTCCATGTCGAGTAACTTCGACTTTATAGTATCCGCACTTATCGAAATGCCAGAATGTTCTATTGCCATTATCATTGGAGAATAGCGATCGGTCAAACCTGCTAATAATAATGATCCGACCCATTCATCTGTTATTGTAAATCCAGTGCCATTTAACCTTTGAGCCGTTTCGATCATTTGTGTGACATAGGTAGTCATCGAATCACAGTTTTCAAGTCTTATCGAAATCAAATGTCGAAGTAAGGTTATTTTTCTTGAGAAACCGGAGTCATCGAACATGGCTTTCAATTTTGTCCATAATTCTGCCGAGCTCCTGGTATTCCTTATATGCACGTACAATGCTGGATCGATGGTCAAAATTAGCTTTGCCTTCGTTTTGGAGTCGTCCACTGGCTTAACTTCGAAGTCTGCACTAGGTTTGATGTACTTTTCCATCCCTTCTAGTACCAACAAGTTTTCGGCCGCGAAACACCACTCATCGTAATTCTCTCTGCCTTTTAGCTTTGGCACACTCGCAATATAGTTCGTAGTCATGTTTCCGCGAAACAACGTAACAATTTATCTATTTTATACTATAAAAAAACTGATAAACCGGTAAATTTGCCCATAACCTATAAAGACACGTTAGCAGTTCGCAACAGACTATATTTTACATAAGAAAAGTTTTTACACAACAGATTACAGATGGCGTTACTAGTTACTAAGTAGTGATATTTTGATACCTATTACAATAGTTACCACACACAGAACTTAATCCACTGATTCTATTAGTTAACTTCCAAATAGAACACTGTAAAAGTCACAACACTATAACACAACTGATAACACTTCGAAACTATCGCACTTGTATCACTTGCTTAGCCGAGAATAGACTGACTATATCCGCAAACCACCGCTGTATTTATACGAACGTCGAATAAGTCGCGTAAAACCGCGATGCTACTGGAACGTTCGAGAACGAACCGGAACGCGCTCAAACGTTCGATTGCAATAGAGAGATATTGCTATCTCGTTCGCTCCTATGCATTCGATACGTGTACTTTGTAGTTTGCATCTACTCGATACCAGATGGCGTAGGTGAATATTTAATGTGTCTGCCTGCCAACAGATGGAGCTATGTATCGGCCGCAACAGTACCATAGATGTTACAGCAACTAGAGAAAAACTTCGTTTTGTAATAAGCTTTGGATTAGACCCTGGTTTATCAGCAGGTATAAACCTAGACTATCTTTAGTCTTCGTTTTGGAATAAGGCCGTATGGGTTTGAAATATACAAAACTCAAAAAAATCGTTTTTCATCACTGATTTTAGCGCAACTTTAGGTGTGAATAAATAACAAATGGAGTACGCAAACTAAAAAAATATTCCGATACAAGCATAGATTATTTATTCAAGAGCTCAAATAACTTTTTTAAAATAAATACATTCAGTAGTTTTTCATGAGAACCCTTGAGCCAAAGGTCTATTCATTATTTTTACGCAATCGTTTTATTTAGAAATCATAGTCTAATCTGTTCATATGACTCGAAATTATAATCACGCTATCACCTTACTGCTCATCTCTATCCTTGGTGCACGTCTATCCTTTTCTCACACTAAGCTAGGTGAAATAGCATGCATTTAGTTGCGCCCACTAACGAGTTTATGCCGCTGACTCGTGTATCCTTAAGCCTGATGATAGAAGAATAACGGTTTGGAGACGACCCGGAGAAAAATACGCTCAATGTAACATTGTCGGAAGAAAGCCAAATGGTGCAGGGTCAGTAATGGTATGGGGCGGTATTTTCATAGGGCCATGTAAAAAGGTACGTAACTGACATTTAAGAACGCACTGTGGTGCCCTTTGTCCCGTATATTGGAGATGGTTTACGCTTAATGCAAGATAATGATCGACCTCACACTGCAGGCTTTGGGGCATCCTTGGGAGGTCCAAATTCATGTTTTAGAGTGACCAGGAAGCTTGCCGGACCTAAACCAGATTGAACATGATTGGGGTATGCTTGGAAGACAAATTAAACAGCGAAATCCAGCACCAGGAAACGTAAGAGATCTCAAAAGTACAATGGAAGAAGAGTGAAATGAAATGGCGCATACCTACTTTGTTGACGACAATTGATAAATAGTAACAGTTAGAGGGGGGTAGAACCAAGTACTGATTGTACCCAAACATATGGCAAAAAGACCCCAGACTACTGTCATTTATATTTTCATTTTCAAGGTGATTGAAGAAAGGATTATATAAGAAATAAATTAAATAAATTACTGCGCAGACAGAAGAACTACTCCTGTCTAGGGTCAGCAACTTGCGTGTGATACCTCAATAGTTTCAGAAACCGCTTTTAGAACCAGAAATTGAGCTGATGGAGTGGGGTCATATTAGTAGCTCTGTTGTATAAAAAAGGTTTTAAAATGTACTAACCAACAGCAACAATCCTGTCGCCAAGTAGACACGAGCCGATCGCGTCCCGTCCGTAGGAGAGCCGCGCGAGTAGAGTCCACGAGTCAGCCACGGGGTCGTATCTCTCGACGCAGGCTAGGCGACCCGCTATCGAATTGGCCGGCGCCTCGTGACCGCCCAGTGCGTACAGAAACCCGCCCGCAGCGCAAACCTTGAAAGGAATACAAATGTTAAATAAACCTTATATATAAACACTCTTCATAGAAACTTATCTATTCATGACTTGCAATATAAGATTCGTTTTTTTATTAAAATAGTTTATACCAACTGAGCTGTGCCGATACAGTACAGTTGGGTTGCAGTTGGGTACAGTACAGTTGGCCGAGTGGTTGGTGGCGGGGTTAGGCGCCTCCGTCGACCGGCTAGTAGTAGTGTAAGAATGAAAGAAAGAAAAGTTTATTTTGTGTAAAATTTTTATATCATATAAGTACTTATGAACTAACAAGTTAGAAAATTGACAACAAAATTAGTCGTCAGCATGTGTTATAATAGCGTTTAGAATGCTCTTATAACGCTAGTTTTCCGTGACGCCGCGTTAGTATGCGCATCGGCACTGTAATGGCGCACTGTCGTCGTGTACCATCAGAATTGCAAATAATGTATACTTTCAATAAGTGCAGTAAAAACTAAAATGAATAAAATAACGTAAAGTTAACTAAGATACAATACTACAAAAGTCTAGAGACTAGGCACTTAAATCAAACTGTTGTCTAGAACAACTACCTATGTGCAGGTTTTTTTGAGATATTGACAAGTGTTTTTTAACGAACTTTTAAAAGACCAAATTGACAATGATTTTCTGATAGGCGCGGGTAGATTGTTCCAGCATTTCGTGGCATCATATTTATGTTTCTAGCTTCTGTAACGCGGTCTATGGGAATTTTATTTACAAGCACCTTGGGATCTTGTATACTTATACTCTCAATATGATTCCTAGTTCCAAGAATCAAAAATGTTGACTATTTGGGAGCGCTCAGAGAGATAGCTAATGAACCATCGTATTACCGAGTTATCAAAGCCGTAGTAGGATAGTTTAAATAGTAAGAGTGTGATATTTATTGATTCGAACGCTCGCAAGATGGTTCCTTCACCACGGTCTTGAGCCGCCATCTACAACATACATTAAAGCTGTCGCGGTGCTGCGACCTTTTCTATAACCAGATTGTTTTTGTAGGTATACGTACGCTGACTCCGCCGCGGCGGCGCGTCATGGGCGCGCAGTAGGTCTAGTGGTTGGTGGCGGGGTCGTAGCACTCGACGGAACGCAGACAGGCGTCTCCGTCACGTGGCTAGTAGTAGTGGCAGGTATACGTACGCTGTCTCCGCCGCGGCGGCGCTTCATGGGCGCGCAGTTGGTCCAGTGGTTGGTGGCGGGGTCGTAGCACTCGACGGAGCGCAGACAGGCGCCTCCGTCACGCGGCTAGTAGTAGTGATAGGTATACGTACGCTGACTCCACCGCGGCGGCGCGTCATGGGCGCGCAGTTGGTCCAGTGGTTGGTGGCGGGGTCGTAGCACTCGACGGAGCGCAGACAGGCGCCTCCGTCGCGCCCGCCGGCCGCATACAGCCGCCCGCGCAGCGCCGCCACGCCGCACGTGCTGCGTGCACCGCTCATAGCCGCCACTATCGTCCACGAGCGCGAGCAGGCGTCCCAACTAACAATCAATCAACAAACTTACATTTGAAAAAAAAATAACGTAATACAAAAAACACCTTACAGTAGTCGCATGTGATGTCACATCTGACATCTCAGGAAAATGGGTTGGCACCATCTGTTGGCCAACTCTACAACCGCGCGCGCTAATTGGTCAAATCATATACCGCGCGCTTCCTCGGCTTTCTGTTACACACTTCAGTCTCTTTTCACCTAACCACTCCCACATTTTGCAAGAAAGCGAAAGGAAATATGTGACACATCTAAAACATGCTGTTGCATGAGCGCGAGCATGCGTCCCAACTAGGGCACGCAAACCGATAATCGATAACCGATAATTTATCGGTAATCAGTAAATTTTTGTCAGCGATAATTATCGAAAAATTTCGATAAAAATACCTATAAACGATAATTTCATAAAGGTTTAATGTAATCATTCCTATCAATACCGCGAACCCCATTATCGACTCAGACCGAGGTAAATACACTCGTGAGCAAAAAAATCGACTCAAGACGCACGCTCGCAGTTAAAGAATTCTAGCAAAAAATCTGAAGCTTTCATCTATTACTGATTTTAACATCTAAAAGCTGTTAGTTTTAGGTTTAAAATAAGTGGTCTACGTGGTACGTTTGTTATTTTTTTTTTGGTAATTAAAAAATATTGAATGAGAAGTCTTAAGCAATGAAAAGAGCAATGATAATTAAAAGTAAAGAAAATTCAAGCTTAAATTCGTCAAAATATTAATTTAATTGAAATTAACTTATCAATATTTAGTGTTGCCCCCCCTGGCCCTAATAACAGCTTCCAATCGCTTCTTCATGGATCGAATAAGTTTTTTTACTCGATTTTGTTCGATGCTATCCCTTTCTTCAATGAGCGCCGTTTTGATTTCTAGCCCGAACATTTCTTTTAAGTTCATCCCACAAATGCTCGATAGGATTTAAGTCCGGGCTACGCGCTGGCCAGTCCATAGCGGCAATTTCGACCTCCTGTAAATAATGCCGGACGGAACCTGCAGTATGCGGACGGGCATTGTCGTGCATTAAGATGGGAGTTTTCGCCGATGAAACCGGCGTAGGAAACGACGTGATCCCCTAAAATCTCTTCGATGTATCGGTTTGCCATCAATCCTCCCACTCGACCGCCAGTTTCAATAAAAACTAACTCGGTTTTTGCCTCCATTGAAATGCCCGCCCACACCATCCAGGAACCTCCTCCAAAAGCCACATTTTACTTAATGCTGCACTGCGCAAATCTTTCTCCAGGTCTTCTGTAGACTCGTCCTCTTCTATCGCTACCATGCACGCACACTCTGCTTTTCGTCTGAGAAGAGAACGGAGCTCCATTGTTCGTCAGTCCAATCAAAGTGTTCTCTAGCAAATCGAAGGCCGGCTGCTCGGTGGGCCGGGGTTAATTTGGGGCCAGTAGCTGGCCTTTTTGGCTCAAGGCTAGCTGCCTTAAGTCATCTTCTGACTGTCCAGCCACTCAAAGCCACTCCTCGCGTTTCTCTGAGCTCATGTTGGACTTGAACGCCAGTGAGTGCCTGATTTCTCAGCGATGTGCTGACAATGAATCGGTCATCTCTCTCCGATGTGCACCTTTTTCTTGCGGAACCGCGTCTTCGATTAAAGTTACCAGTCTCTTGGTAACTCTGAAAACAGCAGACTGGCTCAAGTTCAGCACACGTGCCACTTCACGCTGACTCTGGCCTTGTCGCAATAGGCTGACCGCTTGAGCAGCTTCTTCACTTGTTGTGTCCATTTTCAGATAGAATTCTTATTTGTTGATAACGGAGATGTGTATCGGTTGACGTTTGACGGCTAACTGATAAGGGTGGGTCAGGTTTATAAGGGTTTAACCTTTATATGGGTCTGTAACCCTTAATTAGTACTATTTTAAACAAGCGTAAAAAGGGTGGTTACTGATCACAACATATTGTTGGGTTGTGTTAGCAAGAAACATTACAATATTTTATATAATTTTAAAGCTAAAAACTTTGAGATATTAAAATCTCCTTCCTTAAGAAGTCACCTTTTGTTAAATGGTTCCCTATAATTAGGTAATTTTGTATGAATGCGTAAGAAGTTGTGGTGGTTAATTCATTTAGAAAACAATTATTACGTTGTGCACTACTACAACTAATAACGGTGTATTTTTTTGTAACTTTCATGATCAGGGTTCATATTGCTTTAGTAGTTAACGGGTATTTATTGCGTGTTACCGCGTATTATAATTTATGCCTAATATTTCGATTATGTATGTTTATTACATCGCCATTTATTGAGCTATTTAGAGTTGATTATTTTAAAAATGCTTTTCGAGATATCCGATAATGGATATTCGCTTTTGATCACACGATTAAGTCCAAATCTAGATATGCACAAGTCATAGCATTCAAAATTATTCGAACAAACCACGCTTGTTTTCGATGGTAGCCATTGTGGATTAATTCAACAGTTTCTTATAGCAGTGATTCATTTTATTTTTATTTCACTGTTGCCGCTTGAGAACTTAAAACTTTGGGAATTTTATTTTATATCAAAATAATCTGTACCTGTAGAGCTTAACCTGTAATAGAGCTTAACCTGACTGACTGACTCATCATTGCCGAGCCGAAACCGCTGAAGCTAGAAAGCGGAAATTTGGAAGGTAGCTTCCTTTTACAGCAGAACCACCCACTAAGGCGGGGTTTTTTTGAAATTCAATCCCTAAGAGGGTGAAAAGGGGCGAAAACGAATGTATGAAACTTTTTAACGCGTGGTGCGATTTGCTTGAAAATTGAAATGAATAAATAAAATGCAAAATAAATGGACACTGTGTTTCAGTGCACTTTTCACCACATAGAGAGATGAAATTGAGATTATCAAATAAAGAATTGATGAACCAACAAATTTGCAAAATTGGCTATGTAGACACGTCGTCTTCAAAATGACTGATTTGATTGGTAAAATTGTTAATTCCAAATAGATACGAAATTACGAACTAATAAGTAGCTTTACTACCTTGGACTGTTTTACTGCCTACCTTAGTATATTTTACTGTAATTATTTTAGAAAAATATTTTATTTGTTAGTTTTTAATGGTAGGTAACCATGACCAGTGCTATTTTGATTCAGACTTGATTTTTATGTATAAATTTGTAGAATTCATTAGTTTTTTCGATAAATCCATATTATCGAAAAGTAATTATTTTAATTCAATAATAAAAGACGTAAAATGTTCTTGTATACTATGGATATGGACAAAGAAAGCAATTCTACGAGACAGTTATTTTTCTTGTATAAATCGGTAATTATCGGTTTTTATCGAAAAAAAAACCCGATAAAAATCAGATTATCGATTATCGAAAAGTTTCGATAATTGCATGCCCTAGTCCCAACCCAACATCTGCTGCTTCCTGTCCTTATACCATGCTAAGTGGGGTCGGCTCAGCATGTTTATTTCTTCCATTGTTCTCTATCAGCATAATTATCTAAGGACAAATATTTTACTGTTACAGAACGACTCTAAAAAATTTCAATGCAGCATTTCAGCAGGTGGTATGCTGAAATGCTAGACGAACATGGTAATGATTCGGCTGAAAATGATACTAAGGAGTAAGTTGTAATCTTTATGTCCATTGTTGTTTTAGTGCCCGCGCAAACTAGGCATTTTGTCGCCGTGTCTAGTCGCTATTCGCTTCTGCGGGTGCAGACTTCCTGTCACACCTGTGTGACACAGAAGCATTTTTTTTTCACAGTCGCAACAGTGTAACACGGAAGCTTTTATTTTATTAATTATCCCGTCTCGTCATAATTTTCCGTTGGTTTACACACCGTACATCGTTTTTGCTTCTGTGTCACACTGTTGTGGGTGTGAGGAAAAAATGTGAGACTCGGAACGTGAAGTGCGCGGAGAATTGAACATAAAGTCTCAGTATTTCGGTGGCAGCTTCTAGTCGCCGCCGAGCTATCGCGGAGACAAAATGCCCAGTTTACGTGCACTAAGTAGTTACTTACGTAATGTTAACTTTTCGATTGTAAACTTTTTTTTTAGAATGGCGGATATCGATAACTATTCTCTGACCGTTGAAAACAACAAAGAAAATGAATATACATCTTTAAATGGACGGCGATTGTAGATATAAATTACCTTATGTCACAGCTTCAAGAAAAAGCGCATCATAATGATTTATTTGATTGCAAAGTAGGATATTTCAATTTAATAGGAGAAAAACGGACAGGGTTGATATCAAAATATAAATTTGAATGAAATGTATGTCAAAAAGTTATAATTATTGACTCATAAAAATGTGATAGTGCAGAAAAGAGAGAATACGTCAATGCTAATGTTGCTGCAACCACAGGAATTATAGCTGCTGGTATTGGATTTGCACAATTTGAAGAAATACTTTCTGCTATGTTTTTTCCCAAAAATATTACGCACGCACAAGACGTTGTTTATCAAAATTGGGAGAACGTCGCTGCCAAATCAATGGAAGATGCTGCCAACCGTGAAAAAGAAGCGGCTATTGTTGAAGGTCGAGTAAAAAGAGGAATGGCTCTCGTAGATGTGTATGTTGATGGTGCTTGGGGTTCAAGATCTTATGGCAACAATTATAGAGCAATGTCAGGGACTGCAGCAATCATAGGCAAACGATTCGGTGAAGTACTGTACATAGGAATAAAAAACAAATACTGTCTTGTTTGTGCCCGAGCCAAAAAACAAGACAGGAGACGAAATATCCAATCAAATATAGAAAAACACTAACGAATGAGAAAGTAATGAGTATGCGAAAAGTCATTGTCAAATCAATTAAATTTCACAAGAGCGCAGTAGTGTCTAAAAACGTTTCCATAAATTTGCTCCACAAAGACAACACCAATTCGCTCGCGCATGCTTATGGGGACCATAGACTTTGTTATGACTATAACTGCTCAAAAGAAAAAAACCCTAATGATAGTAAAATTCATGAAATACAGAATTCTACTTTCTTGTTTCGAATATGTGCTATAATTTCTACTGTAGCCAGTAAAGCCCGCAGTCTCATAGAAGATGTAGACACCAATACAGTCGAACGATTCAATAGTGTCATTGCTAAGTTTATTGTTGGCAAAAGAGTGAATTTTTCACTAAGACTATCAAGCAAGATGTTCTGCTGCTGTAGTTTCATTTAATCGGGAATCTGCGGTATCATCTGTCCAGAAAGCTATTTTGGGGAGAAGTCCAAGAGGAAAAGTGAAAGAAATAGAAAAAAGGAGGTCACTAAAGAGGAAATTGAACAGAGAGCATCCCACAAAAAAGATAAGAAGGTTTGAAGGAACTTCTGTACAGCACAACTATGGACCTACAAGTTCGGCCCCAGATAAGAGTGAAGTACAATTGAAAAGGGCAAAGGAAGATTTTCTGCAAAATTTAAAGACCATGACAAATGATAGAAAGAACATTGAAAGAAGCACAGTTCTACAAAGGGATTCCAGTGAGTGGATGGAACTTAGAAAAAGCCTGATAACGGCCTCAAATTTTGGCGCAATCTGTAAAAGGCAACTGTCCAAACTGCTGTAAAAAAATTACTGTATAAAACAAATATAAGTCACGTAACGTCTGTAGCTCATGGCGTAGAAAACGAAAAACAAGCGCTACAACAAATGGAGAGACAAAAAAACATTATCATCGAGCCCTGTGGACTTTTCATAGATAAAGAATACCCATTTATTGGAGCTACACCCGACGGTTTAGTTGAGAACGATAAAATTATAGAAGTTAAGTGTCCAATAACGGCATATAAGACCGGAATAGAAGCTGCTATAAAAGATAACAAAATCCAAATATATAAATATGATAAAAAAACAATACGTGAATCATTAATAAATGGAGCAATTGGTATTACCAAGTGCAGGGTCAACTCCATGTAACCGAGAGAAATAAATGCATTTTTGGAATTTGGTCTGGCGAAAATCATCCACTAATAATCGAATACATTTCTAGAGATGACGAATTTTGGAAGATGGAAATAGAATTTTTTTTTATTGATTTTTACATGAAATGCCTTTTGCCAGAGATTGTAGACCCGCGACAAATTCGCGGTATGCCAATACGAGATATCATTTTAAAAAAACATGACGAATATAATGATGACACACCGATGCAACCAGGTCCAAGTACGAGTAAACACAAGGATCAAATTCAAAGTCAATATAATGATGACACACCGACGCAACCAGGTCCAAGTACGAGTGAATACATGGATCAAATTCAAAGTCAATATAATGATGACACACCGACGCAACCAGGTCCAAGTACGAGTGAACACATGGATCAAAGTCCAATCCAATCTCGTGTCCAGTTTGATCCATGCAAACCTAGGCAGCTACAATTTCATGAATTTTAGTACCCATGCCCTAAAATTCATGAAATTGTATATTATTTACTGTGGCAAAAAATGGTATGCGGTCATGCGAGGTCAAATGGCGCACGGCCCGCCCGGGCTCGTAAATATATACGTCGCGCGCTCAACATGGGGGGGCTGAGGTACCGCGAAATGCCTAAAGATCTTGGGTAACCTCGCCTTAAGCAACTTATGAAGTCAACGAAACTGTAGCGAATGGGAGCTCAATTTTAAATGGTTTTGTGGTTTTTACATTGTATATTAAAAACTATGGATCCTGGAATAATAGTAAAATCGTTGAAAAAAACAAAACAAACCACTTTCATATGACACAGTTGACTTATTTTATTTACAATTTTTTTTCGTTTTCTTAAACAAGCCTTAATCCAATTTGGTTCAATAAGTTACAATCTCATTCCTCAATTTCGATTTGTCGACTTGCCTAATTTCATGTATCATCCGATCCGATCATCGATACATCGATAGTTATCATCGAAAACACATACAAACATACAAAGCCAAATCGCCAAGTTGCTACTGAGATCTTCACTTCGCTCGCTCGATCGAGGTGTCATAATATATAAATTACGTCACACGAATTTTATGATTTTTGGAGTCCCAGTTTTCGTCAGGTGGTGTAATTTTAGATTAAGATTTATATTAGAGTTGAAGTTTAAAGATTTATTATATTACACATTCTAATACTTTAGATTTACACATTTCTGTAAATAAAATTATATTCAAATGTTATATTACAATAGGTACATTATATTACCGTTCTACAGAGTTCAAGTAGATCCACCCATCGTGTCCGCCGACAGCGTAGACTGGAGAGTTCGGTCCCTCTCCCAACACAGCCACGCCTAGCCCGTGTCGGTGGGTGTTCATCGGTGCAAGTGTGTTCCAAGTAAGTGACTGCAGGTCGAAGCATTCCACCTAGACAAAAAAATATAAATTTGGCGCAGTCGGAAGGATACATATAATAATGTTATCGTATTGATGACTGGCGTCAAAGCTCAGTGGGCTCGTTTTCCACCCAGGACAACCTTTGTATGGGTGTTTTAAAGTATCATAAGGTGTATTTACATGTGGTATTCTAACGTCATCTGTGCTTCATAGTACAAGCTTTGCTTAGATTGGGTATAAATGGTATTTTGCGAATGGTCCAGCGATGTTTAATTTATTTCTTTAGTATGTCTGGATCTTTAGTCAATAGTAAATTACTCCACATTGCTAATTTTAAAGAGCTAACCGTATTCAAAGTTTTCAGCCCATCTCTCCCGCCGACTACAATGAGTTTATTATGTAACACTGCTACACCGAACTGAAGTCTTCTTGCGCCCATTCTCATGAATGGCGTCCACGAGTTCGTTCGAGGATCGTACATTTCCATGTTACTTGCACCCTGAAATAAAACAATGCACTTTTATAATCAGCAGGTTCTGAGGACTTTGTTGCAAAACTATTAAAAACATAATGTAAGTAGATGTGTTTGTATGGGGATCATGTCATAAAATTTAGGATATGCGCGCATAATTAGTAACTACCTTATATCCATCCATACCGCCAACAGCTAAAAGACGTCCGATAGTCGACGTCCTCGGCCTAGTTCTATGTGAGAAGAGTAAAGATCGTCGTTCTGGTAATAGATGCCACTTCACAGCCTCCATGATCAAGGGTTGGCATTCTGGGACATTGCCACAAGCAAGCTCAACTTTGTCTATTAAATACTGTGAAATAAAAACACATTATTGCTTTATAAATAATATATACTAGCTTCTGGCCGGGTGGGTATGTAGCTAATTAGTAGCCTAGACTTTCAAACATCATTCAAACATCAGAATATTCAGTTAATTAGTAAAATATTAAATTATGGTAATGTTAACGCAGGTTATAATTATTTAAGATATAAGATTAGGGTTTATATATGAAATTGTCGTTCTAATGCACTGACACTATGAATAAATGCCTGCATGGTAAGGAATTTCAAAGTAAATCTTTTTTCATTGTCTGCACTAATGAAACTCGCAATCTTGGCGTAATAATGGATAGTGAGTTGCGTTTTGAAAACCATATCATTGATTGTGTAAGGAGTTGTTTCTTTCGGTTAAAAGTTTGGTACCGTATTCGCAACTGTTTAAGCGTTGATCTCCGTGTCAATCTCTCTGAAACTCTTGTCCTTTCCAAATTGAATTATGCGGATACTGTTTATAGCCCCAGACTATTTACTAGAACCGTGAGACTGATACAACGCGTCCAAAACGCTAGTGCCAGGTTTTGTTTTAATATTCCGCCTAGAGCACATGTAACACCTTATGTTAACAATGTCAAGCTGCTTAAGATGCCTTGAAGACGGTATCTTCACCTTGCTATACTTTTGGGGTGATCAAGAGTAGAAAACCTGAGTATCTTTTTAACAAAATACGCTGGCTCCAGGATGACAGTAGATACAAAACTAGAGCAGGTTCTTTTTTACAACGACACCGTTACATGGCTCTGCAGCATTTAGAGGTAGTTTCCGCTACGCTGCCACAAAGGGTTGGAACGACATACCACCACCTTTTAAAAATATATTGAATGTTAATCTTTTTAGAGTAAAATTAAAGCAACATATTATTTCCATTCAAATAAACCAGCCCTGGCATAGGGGAAGCTAGTTCTTGCAACTGTCCTCTTAGTTTGTTCTGTAATGTATGTAAAATACCCCATCTTAAAATCGGCTACTGTTATTTTTAATTTTAATTTTATGTTTGTGTTCATATTAAGTATTTTCTCTGTATTCTGGTGCTCTATCTTGTTTATATCGAGAGTAGTTTGTTGTATATTTTAAGTTACTTTGATAAAACGAATTGATTGTCTAACGAAGTCCTGACTCGAGTCAAGATGTCCGTGAAATCAACACTGGCCTCAGCGGAAGACCAGCGCTGCCTCATGGTAAAATGCGGCAACATTTTTATTTTATTGAACTAGAACGGTACATACAGCATTTGCTGAGTGGTGAATTTGTGGTGAAATGGTAGGTACATAGTACCTACCACTTCACCACCACATGTACGGTAGGTACATGTGGTGGTGAACTTTAAATCGGTTCATGGTTCATGTACCTACCGTACATGTGGTGGTGAAACCACATGTACCTAAATTTATTTAAAGTTTTTCCTATTTTTTTCACTCAAAACGTGAAAACTACCCTGATATATGAGATTTTAGTAGAAATTGGGTTCAAAACCATGATAGTTTTAGAAGTTATATTCCTATTTTATGTTTTTTCTTTTGTTTTTTGAGTGGCGGAATAAATGTTTTCTATTCTATTCTATAGGGTGTCTCAAAAGAATGTTTATATTAATTATTAAAGTACACAGTTTATTCAGGCGTTTATTTCTTAAAAATAATATCATCATTTAATCGAACTGAATGAAATCAGTTATCGTTCGATTTTCGCTGAGAACACTTGTATTGTGTCAGCCGCGAGTGCGCGTACCGATAGTGCAAAGTGCTAACGCATCACAACCTGATGATGATGACCTAGTTATTCATTGCCTAAGGCATGTTTATGTTTCCATGTTTCCACTGCGGCGAAGCACATCCGGCTAACTATAGGGGATGTCTGATAGTCAAGGAGATACACAAAATAAGGAACAAGGCGGTCAAGAAGCCATTGGTCGGGCGGCAACACCAGGTAGCTGAAACATTGGTAAGTGAGAAATCACATACAACTAACCAGCATATAAGTAGTGCAAGGTCTTTAAGCTCTACTAAAAGAATAGTGTCCTATGGTCCTAACACGTATTACTTTCAGGCAATTCCTCGGATGCAACCGACGCTTTCTATAACATTATATACAACATCTTTGATACTTGCATGCCCAGGAAGAGCCGTGGAAAAACTGTCACCAGGCGCTTCCCCGTTTGGTTTACTTCTGACTAAAAATAAAATGCATGCAGGCTGGAGACGCACACGAACTGAGGCTGATTATAAGCCATTTGCTGATCTCAGAACTTCCTTAAAAAATCGCGCGGCTTGTGATTATAATTTGTATGTGAGGCGTGTTGAGGACGATATTGCATTAAACCCGCGTGGTTTCTGGCGACACATATCTAGTTTGAGAACTAAAGGCGGTTTCGAACCCAATGTTACTTACAAAGGGCGACTCTTTTCGAGAATCAAAGCAGCAGAGGCCTTCGCCGAGTTTTTCTCAAGTGTTTTCCTCTCCGAAAAGCCGCTGCTTGATGCTGGACATATTGCTAGCTGTGACAACAGTTGCGATAGTAAATATGTTAATATTTTTCAGTTTACGATAAAGGATGTTCATGATGGAAGTATTAAGTTGAAGCTAAGTAGTGCAGTAGGCCCGGATAGTATTCCTTCCGCCTTTATCAAATCTGCGAGTAAATGTTTAGCCAGACCTCTCTGTCACATTTTTAATTTGGCCTTCATTTCGGGAGTGTATCCTCCTCAGTGGAAAATTTCCAGAGTTACTCCCATTCCAAAGACCTCAAATAAGTTGCCAGTAGAGGAGTACAGACCTATTGCAATTTTGTCTTCACCTGCAAAGATTTTTGAAAACGTCCTACACAAAATATTTTATCACCAGGTAGAGACCTTTTTATCCAACGCGCAGCATGGTTTTAGGAGCGGGCGTTCAGTAAATTCCAATCTGCTGACTCTCGTAGACTACATTTCTACAAAACTGGACCGAAACCGCCAAGTGGACGTGCTGTACTTTGATTCCAAAAAGCGTTCGATAGGGTGAATAATGATATATTACTAGCCAACCATAGGTTTTGCCTCAGATATCCTATTCCTATTAGTCGCTATCCATATAGAAACCAAGCGTCCCACCCACTCACTATAGCAGCCATTTACTGCCCACCACGACATAACATAAAGAAAAACAGGTACCTGAGTCTCTTGCAACCATTTGGAGAGAGATTTAAATTAGGAGGTGACTTCAATGCTAAAAATACTTATTAGGGTTCCCGACTAACAAATACAAAAGGAAGGGAACTGATGTTGTACGAGAGATCGACTGTGATACTGCATCAACGAGATCGCCTACCTACTGGACAGATTCTACTAAAATCCCTGAGCTGATAGATATTTTTATATTTAGAAACATAGCTGATAACTACCTTAAAACAGAACAGAGCTGTGATATGAACTCAGATCACTCTGCTATTTACTTAGGAATAAGTGATAAGTGGACCTATTTAGGCACACACAGGGAGGGACTGTTGATCGTGGGTGTATGTTAGTTGTAAGTAAAGTAAAGTGTTTGGGTACCCAACTGCCTAGGGGGGTGCCTATACTTTTACAATTTTATTTTATTTTATTTTTACTGTCTCTACTTTCTTTTCTTTGTGTGTGTACTAAATAAATGTCTATTCTATAAAGTATTACTTAAGGAAAACCCTCTGACCCTTGTTAATAAAAACACAGACTGGGAGTTTTAAAATAGAATTAGATAGTAATATCTTAAAGCACCGTTAAAAAATCCAGACCAGTTGGATTTAGAAGTAAACAAATTTGTAACGCTCATACAGCAGACCGCTTGGAAAAATACGCCCGAAGTGAAACCAAGGGTCACACCCTAAAGGTATTCTTCAACTTATATCAGAGAAAAGAAAACAGAGAAACAAATGGCATCAATCCAGAAGTCCGCAGGATAAAAACAAGCTAAATCACCTCATTCAACAATTGAAAATGCAAATACAAGAATACAATGGTTTATCAACCAAGACCTGTATTCAGAAGCTAACTAGTGGTCGCAGTACAGACTACTCACTCCGGAAGGCTACTAAACATATGAAACAACCCAATATCAATATCAACATATCAACATCAATGCTGATGATATGGTGCTACTGAGCGCATCGATCTGCGGGTTGAGGGAGCTTATCAAAACCTGTGAGGCATATGCTAGTGGTCACGGACTGGTTTATAACTCAAGAAAAAGTCAGGTCATGGTCTTTAAGGTTGGTAAAAAACCAGTGGTAAATATCCCTCCTGTTCGTTTGAACGGTGTGGATCTAGAGAGGGTGTATAAATTTAAGTACTTAGGTCACGTGGTTACTGCTGACCTCAAGGACAATGACGACATCGAACGGGAGCGGAGGGCGCTGTCGGTGCGTGCGAATATGGTTGCCCGGAGATTTGCGCGTAGCTCAGAGGGGGTGAAGCTAACGTTTTTTCGAAGCCGCAGAAAAGGTTCAATAAAATAAATAACTGGACAAAGAAATGGCGTATTAATCTTAATGAAACAGAATCAGTTCATATAAATTTTACAAATAAGAAAGAACAGTACTGCCCATTATATATAATCAACAAGGTTTTACCTTACGAAAATACAGAAAATTATTTAGGAATGACTCTTGGCTAGGGCTTGCATTATCCGTCACATTCTGGTATTCGGATAATATGGATACTAGTGAACTCTTCTACTCGGATATCCGGTTTTTCCGGATAATTCGGAAAATTATTGAAATAAACTAAGAAGAACGAAAAAAAATATAAACGTACCTACCTACTTTTTATTAAAGTTTACGTTTACGAGATCACTAAAAATGACAATCTTCTGTCTTAAAATTATCTTATCTTATAAAAAAACATTCGTAACGAACTGAAATAAGTCAGATATAAGAGATATTTACAGAGTACGGGAAAATAAAGATGGACCGAAAACCATACCTATTGTGGTTGAATTCTCATCTACTAACTTGAAGACTGACGTCATAAAGAAGTGTAAAATTCACAACATCAAAAACAAGAACCTTGGCTTTGCGAAGAACGAGGAAACGCCTATATTTTTGTCTGAGCAATTGACAGTGAAAGGTTCACGTCTCTTCTTCTTTGCCAGGGACCTCGCCAAATCTAAGGCGTATAAATTCTGCTGGACATCCTATGGCCGCGTCTACGTAAGAATGAATACTCCTATTATACTAATTAAATCTGAAAACCAGGTTCAGAGCATGCTTCAGGCAGCGTGACTATTGCACTTAAAAAGGATGTATCTTTGCAACTTTAAATTATTTTAGAACCGCTAAAAATCCTTATATTACTGTCTTTTTGTATATAAACTTTGTCTTACTCTACACATTTCTACATAAAACACAAACACACAAAAAAAATCTATTATTACACACAAAACAGTACAACATGATTTTTAGTAACCGTATCATTCTCCATGATTAAAACTTATAAACTAAACATATTTAACAATACACATATACACAACTTATCTAAAAATATCACGCAACGCCTACTAGTACAGCATGAAGTTCTCTTTTACGATAGTCCATGATGAACGAGACTTTAGACGAATTGCGCATTCTTTTGTATGTACCACGACTGAACTCTCTAAAAAATTATGTGTTAAACCTACTGAATCACTATAATTTCACAGAATATTAGAAGTATTTACAAAAATATAGATGACTTACTGTCTAACTTGACCCTACTAAAATTTGAAGCAGATATTATTGTGTTAACAGAATGCAGACTTACCAGTAATAAACCTGTCCCATAGGTACCTAGCGAACTACATTTCCTTTTCTACTACACGTATGTTAAACCAAAATGATAGGGTCACTACCTAAATTAAACTTACGCACAAAACAATAGTTAAAGAAATAAAACTGGCACATGCTTCTTGCCTACAAATAAATATATACGATACGATTATTCTATGTATTTACAGATCACCATCTAACACAAATGCTGAATTATTTGTAAACGCCTTAAACTCGTATTTAGAAAGTATTAAAGGATATGAAAAAAATATACTAGTAGGTGACATAAATATAAATATTTTGCCAAGATCAACAGAAAATAGTCAAGAAAGAAACAATAGACTAAACTATTTAAACATGTTATCTATGCATGGCCTTCTACCTGGACATAACCTACCTACGAGAGTAGATAGCTGTTTAGACCACGTCATGTTAAAAATAAATAAAAATAAAAACTCCGCCAATGTTGCCGTGCTACAAATCTCTGTTACTGACCATCTTATGATCCTTCTGAGCCTTTCAAAAATTACATAAAAACTGTTACAGGTCTAAAGTCGTAGTTAATTATGAAAATGCAATAAAATCCTTAAATGAGCAAAGTCTTGTACAATTACTTAAATTAAATGATCCTAATTCTCTATGTAGGCTATTAATTACTATGATGCAAAAATGTCTCATTGACAACACAATAACTATTCGTATGCCTCGGAGCAAACAAATAATAAAGCCTTGGATAACACAAGGCATCTTACGCTGCATCAATAGAAATAATATGCAAAGAAAACTGCGCACTGACCCATATAATGAAACACTAAAGATAACCTATAGAAGATACAGGAACTACTGTAATAACTTGATAAAAAAACTTACGAGAAAATACAACATAAAACAACTTAATAAATCTTCGAAAAACAGTAAAATACTATGGAAAATTATTAACAATATAACTAATTACAAATCAACAAATACACCGAATATAAAATTACTAAATACGAAGGGTTCACCTAAAGAATCAGTTAATTTTGCAAATTTATTTTTCTCTAATGTAGGAAAGTCTCTAGCTGAAAGTATTTCTCCACACAATGTAACAGACGATCTCTCATCTTCTGTTGTAAATCTACCTCCCAGTCAAGTTTCATCTTTTGTACTCTTGGAAACAGATCCCAAAGAACTCCATAATGTCATAATGAACCTCAAGTCTGAAAGTGCACCCGGATGGAATAACATACCTACTAAATTTCTAAAATTGTCTAAACATATATTAATCCAGTTTTATGTCATCTTGCAAACCTATGCTTTACAAAAGGAATATTTCCCAATCTTCTTAAGCAGTCTATTGTAACCCCGGTATATAAGAGTGGAGAGAGTGATGACATTAATAATTACAGACCTATATCCGTACTGCCATCTATCTCAAAAATAATGGAAAAACTGATTTCTAATCTGATTTGATTAATAACCGACTTTTATTATATTTAGATAAGTTTAACATAATCTCAAACTCGCAATACGGTTTTCGACAAGGACGTTCTACTGAAGATGCTGTTACAGCACTCAGTAACCTTATTGTTCAACAAGTCGACAACAGAAAAAAGTGCCTGGCCGTATTCCTTGATCTTAAAAAAAGCCTTTGATACTGTGTCTGTAGAAATTCTTATTAAAAAGCTGGAAAATATCGGGGTACGAGGCAGGCTGCTAGCCCTTTTGACAAGACTACTTATGTCAACGCAAGCAAAGTGTTAAAATCGGTCAATATATCAGTGATCAGTGAGGGAAGCATTTTAGGCCCAACTCTATTTTTAGTTTACATAAATGACCTTTGTAGCCTCAAAATAAACAATGCAAATATCTTCTCTTATCCAGATGATACTGCTGTCGTCTTTACTGGTGTATCCTGGGATGACATTAAAAAAAGCACCGAAGAGGGACTCTCTAAAATATCTAAATGGCTTAGCCTAAATTAACTTAACTTAAATGTCTCCAAAACTAACTTTATGACTTTTACGAATAATAACAGCCAACCCAATCTCGATTTTAGCCTAAAAATACACAAATGTAACTCTATCCAAGCTTCATGTGACTGCCCTAACATCATTAAGGTAACAACAACAAAATAACTAGGAATCATGATTGATCAACGTTTGTCCTGGCATGCTCACATTGAACTGCTGATGAATAGAGTACGTAAATTAATCTGCATTTTTAAAATTTTACGTCATGTAGCATCAAGAAACCTAATAAACCAAATCTACAGATCTCTAGCAGAATCGATTCAATGTTATTGTATACCAGTCTGGGGAGGAGCTACTAAGACAAAGTTTTTGGAACTAGAAAGAGCACAGAGGTCTCTATTCAAAGTTATATATTTAAGCATAATTTGTTGACTTACCTGTGCGGAAACCGTATTGAGAAAAAGAAAGCAAGTGGTTCGCCTCCAGATATTTGATAAAGCGCTTATTCATTAAGCGTTCCAGGATTTTAGATAGTGCTGGCAGAATTGAGATTGGTCTAAAATTACCGGCACAGTCTTTAGCCCCTGCCTTATGAATAGGCTTGATCAAAGCAGTCTTATACGCAGTAGGAAAAAAATCCAGTTGACAGGGAAAGATTACAGATGTGCGTAATAGGGCTTAATAGATTAGCTAAGTATCTTTTAATTATCTTACGGGAAATTTGATCTATGCCTAAAGCGCAATTGTCTCGCAAGCCTTGAATTAAGTGTAGGATCTCAGCCTCATTCGTGGGAAGAAGGACCAGTGAATTGCTTGGAGATGTTAAAGATGATTCATAACTTACAATATTAGTAGCGTTCTTATATGTGGTTGAATAGTTACATGTTTGTTCGGCGAGTTTTCTCACAGGTTCACCCGCTGTTATCAGACTAGTTGAGTAGTCTACAGATTTATTTAATCCACCAATATTTTTAAGAAATGACGGTCTCCATAGAGACCTCAGAATAGAGTTTGACGATATGGTAATACAAAAATATGCAGAAGATCACGAACAGAGGCTTCATTACCATGTGAACGTCGAGGCAATCCAGCTCCTCGACATCACGGACATTGTAAGAAGGGTCAAACGGAAAAAGCCATTTGAGTTAATGTAGTTTAACAATAGTGAAGTGCTAAGTAGCTACATAAAAACACAAGAAAAGAGTGTCTTCCCCTTAACTAGAGAATGTAAGAAAAGTTCTATTGGACACATTCTTAGTATTATTTATTTTATAAAACTAAATGTCAAAACAAAATTACTCATTAGCTTATTTGGCTAGATTGTAATATTATTTAGCGCATGATCAATATTGAGCACTAAACTAGCAAAATAAATTAATCGAACACCAATTGAATTTTGTACGGCTGCAACCTTTAGATATTTGCGCAAAATGCGGTGTAATGATGATGCATACATTTACAGCACTTGCGCGCTTCTGAGTTGAAAGATTTGGATCGTCACAAACAGTGATATCTTTACATTTTTACCTATTATTTTATTCTTGATGAACATGGTCAGGGATTTTGGGTTTTTACAGTGTTTTCTCTTCAAACATTTTGGAATGAGAGGAATACATCAATTAAGTGGCGATAACTTCTAATATTGCATAATCTCAAAGGTTTAGGTTGTTCCAACACTTCGTGGCAATATACGAGGGCGGAGTGATAAGTCTGGTAAAATTAAAACAAGGAGTACATTTTATTTAAAAAATAATATTTATTTTTCGATGCACTTCATCCAGCGTTTCTCTAGCCTTCCGATCCCTTCCATAAAATACAATTTAGGCAACTCCTCGAAATAGGCATGGGTTTCGTGCATATTCTCTTCGTTGGAGCTAAATCTTTCCCACCGAGCCACTTTTTCAAATTCGGAAACAGAAAATAGTCGCAAGGAGCTAAATCTGGCGATTATGGTGGGTGAGAAAGCAACTCATGGAATTTGGCCATGGCAACCGCGCAGGTGTGCACTCGTGCGTTGTCTTGGTGGAAGAGGATTTTCTTCTTAGCCAAATGCGGTCGTTTTTCAGGTAAACTTTTGTTAAATTTGTCCAATAATTTAACATAATATTCGCCATTAATCGTTTTACACTTCTCCAGATAGTCAATATGGATTACCCTACGTGCATTCCAAAAAACTGTAGCCATCACTTCATTGGCCGATAAAACTGCTTTGGCCATCTTCGGAGCTAGTTCGCCCGTAGCAATCCATTGTTTCTTGGTTTCTGGTGTATATGGGGGTGGATTCATGTTTCGTCTACTCTTATGAAACGACGCAAAAATTCAGTTTTATCCCGTTGAAACAACGCTAAACCTGCCTCCGAAGTGGTCACCAGTATGCGTTTTTGATCAACAGTCAGTAAACGCGGCACCCATCGCGCGGAGAGCTTTTTCATATCTAAATGTTGGTGTAAGATATTGCGTACTCGTTCGTCTGAGATGCCTACTGTCTCGACTATCTCCTTTACTTTTACTCTTCGGTCATTCAACACTATGTCATGGATTTTAGCGATCATCTCTGGAGTAGTGACCTCAACTGGGCGTCCTGGACGTTCAGCATCACTTGTGCTTGTACGACCACACCGAAAATCAGTAAACCACTTATGAATCATTTTAATCGACGGAACAGAGTCTTCATAGTATTTATCAAGTCTTTTTTTCGTTTCCGTAATAAAAAAAATCACAAAAAATTATGTTTAATCAGCACACGAAATTCACTTTTCTCCATGTTTGCGAAAATGCGTTCAATTGATTTCCTTCAAGCTATCAAAAAAAAAATACCGGTGGTACTGGCTGAATATTTAAATTTAGACCTTCAAAAGAGTTATAAACAAGGAGGTATCATGATTTTTACCAGACTTATCACTCCGCCCTCGTTTCTAAAGCTACCACAACATGTAACTGTTCTATGACTCGGACAATATAAGCGTACAGCGAAACAAGGCGGCTCGATAAATAAAGTTTTTACACAAATAACTAGGCTGCTGACTAGGCTAGGCTGATTAATAACGTTGAACAATAATGAGGCAAAGTGGAGAATACCGCGATACGTCATATTCAGTAAATCCGTGGAAATAATATACTGAGAGGCCCGCGGTGAAATGGGGAAATAAAAGCGTACACAAGCGTTTTGAATACGCTCAGTAAGCATTTTTGTACGAGCAAGTAAACACAGGAAGTGTGAAATACATTAGCAGCAAAACTAAGTTTAGAAAGAACAAGAGAGTCGCATGACTTGGTTTGCAATTTAACGTCTAGATGGTAACGCAGACGGTACAAAACGGACAAGCGTTAAAGATTCAAAGATATTTATTTGCCAGAAAACATGTGTACAGAAGATGACAAAAATATTACAATGTGAAACAACATGCTTGACCGGTTTACGAGAGAGATGGCATGCAAGTTTAAAAATAATTACAATTTATCACTAAAAAATTCGTCAAGATTATAATAACAATTTCTTTAGTTTTAGTTTAAACATTTGGAGGTTCAGGTCTCTATATAGTGTATCAAGCCATTTTATTATTGATTTAATTGATTCATTTATGTCGGTTTCATAAGATTTAATGTCATTGCAAGAAATTGTTATTGTGCTATCATCAGCAAATGTCATGGGATTAGTTGTTGCTCTTAGCAGGTCGTTAATATATATATAATAAATAGCAGCGGTCCCAGCACACTGCCTTGGGGTACGCCGTATTTAGGATATCGTATTTTTGATTTGTGTGCAACTTCAAGTTTGGTTTTTGTCTCTATTCTTGATATCTCTGTGATTTGCTTTCTGTCACTAAGATAGGATTTAATTAAATCTAATACTTTTCCTCTAATTCCATTAAACTCAAGTTTTTTTAGTAGGATGTTATGGTCCACATAGTCAAACGCCTGTGTCATGTCACAAAATATACTACAGATAGGTGTTTTTTTGTCAACTTTAGAAATGACATTATAGAAGAAGTCATATATAGCTATGTTTACTGTTTTCTTTTCACGAAAACCTTTTTGTTCTTCACAAAGTAAATTGTTTTTTTCCAGGTATGTTTTTTTTTCTGCGTATATATATATTTCAATTATTTTAGAAAATTTGGAAATGAGAGCAATGGGTCTGTAAAATTCCACCAGTTCTCTATTTTCTTTCTTAAATACTGGTTTGACAATAGTAGTTTTAAGCTCATCTGGGTATTGTCCTGTTTCAATACTGAGATTTATCAAGAAGCTAAGATGGGGACTTATAGCTTCATTCACTGCTTTAATAATATTAGTATTTACTAATACCATCAAATCCTGAGCTATTTGTATTTTTAAGGGATTTTATTATTTTATATACATGATGTGGCAGACAGGGAGCTAAGAACATGGATCTTTCTTGTCTATTTATATTTGCCGTTACGTTCTTACTTATCCCTGGTATCGGTTTTATCTTATCTATAAAGTAGTCATTAAAGATGTTAGCAATGTCTTGTGGGTTTGTTATGTCTACATTATTATTCTTTATTTTAGATATTGGATCTTTCGGTATATTCGGTCGACATTTATTGATAAGTTGCCATGTTGTTTTAGATTTGTTGCTTGAGATTATTTTGGGCTTGTTTTGTAAGTGAAATGATTTTTTTAAATCTTTTTGTCTAATTGATATAAATTAATTTATTTGTTTTACTGGTTTAGGCCTGTAATTCCAGAGAAGATCCCTTTTTCGTTTACTGCAGCTTCGAATACCACGTGATACCACATATACGCGATAAAAATACGATACCACGTATACGTGATAAAAATTGTTTTGATATTTTTGTATAATATATTTTTTATACTCCAGTTTTATTATGGACGGTTCCATAATCAGACCTAGGTTTCTAGTTTCTGCAACACGTTCTATGACAATACCGATCAAAATTGGCGTAGGTTCCTTTGATGATATGGTTCGACTTATAATTTCGATTTATAATTTGTAGTTTTGAAAATCCTCTGAAGCTATCACATTTTAGATAAATAATAATGTAAAATGCTCAAAAATTTACTGAAAATATATAATAATAATAAATAATGCCGGACATTTCACACAGCACTATCTGGCCCCAAAGTAAGCAGAGCTTGGGTTATGGGTACCTACCACACAACTGATAGACAAATAAGTGCAGATCATACAAACATTTGTCCCATGGCGGGAATCGAACCCGCAACCTTCTGCATCTCAGCCGGGCCTAGGCCCACTGCGTCACAGAGGTCGTCAAATATTCAATCACACAATAGTAATAAAATTCTACTTTTATACATGTTGTGCCGAAACTTTGGGTAGGTTTATGATTTAGCCACTAGTAGTCTGTGGTTAATTCTAATATTTCATTGAAGATGTGGTGGAGCTTTGGTGTTTGTTTTCCAGGGATGTGACAGTAATAACTTCATAAAACAACGGGACAGCGGGAATGTAGCCCTGACTCAACCGGAAGGGTGAATCACCAACACAGTAAAAATAGTACAAAAGTTTGCTCTGAAACTGTGGAAGGAATGGAGTATTTTGAGAGCTTACTGGTACTTTGTTGTGGAGTGCAACAAAGGATCCATGATTTTTATATAGACATTATTCCAACAATGTGCTGTTAGTATATACAATCTATAGAGACAATATAGATTTACAATTAATTTATAGATTTAACTTTTTCTATAATATTCTGCATGGCCAAAACTTTATATCAGGTGGTTCTACAACTACCTCACATGAGTGATCTTTGCTACCATATGACCCAAATCAAACCTTAGTTCCATTGCTGGTGATAGGCATATATGCATAAAGT
The DNA here is from genome assembly GCA_948098915.1 of Lampropteryx suffumata. NCBI lineage: Eukaryota > Metazoa > Arthropoda > Insecta > Lepidoptera > Geometridae > Lampropteryx > Lampropteryx suffumata. The sequence continues at coordinate 11,160,687 of OX402557.1, read as the reverse complement.
AGTGTTTTGTTCTGACAGGCTGTCCGAGCTTTCAGACGTTTTCGCGTTTTGTGTGAATGGTTACTTTTGTACCCACAGTTTTTGAACTTACCTCTGATGACAGCAACGGCAGCTTTATCAACTTTAGTAGTGTTGATAGATCTTTCTCCCGGTTATCACTGTCATGTTGTACCCATGTCATGAGGCTTTCAAACACATTTTCTTCAGCAACCACATTGAGATCATCTGATTTGAGGAGGTTTGCCAACTGATCGGCATGTAATGCTAGGAACTCTTGATGTTTTACCACCTAAAATTAGAATTAGAATTAGACATTCAAACCATTCAAAGATCAGTTTAGAACAAATAAAATTAACATAAGAAGTATATATTTTATACTAAACTAGTTTTTGTGCGCAGCTTTGCACAGGTGAAACTTACAAAAAAGTTACCTAATATGCTTTTTGATGTTACAGACTACCCTCATATCTTATAAACAAAAAAATCGTTAGTGTGGTGTTTAAGTCTGGCCTAATGGTAATGTATAAAGATGGCAACAGGTTTATACAACACATTAGCTAAAGTGTGTTTATAAGATAGACTATACACTGGGTTAGATTCCCGTCGAGGGACAAATGTTTGTATGATCTGCAAGTATTTATCTCTGGTCTGTGTGTGTTCTATGTATAATATGTAGGTATTTACAAAAAATATATATATATATATATATAAGTAGCATATCAGTCATGTGGTACCCATAACACAAGCTCTGCTTAGGGCCTGCTTAGGGACTTTAGGGCCAGGTAATGTTGTGTGAAATGTGCAGCATTATTATTATTATCTATACCAAGATTCATCCAAATCCATTCAGCCATTACAGTATGATTGAGCAAGACTTATAGACATCAAACATCCAGAAATAAAAAAATTGTGTTGTGTGCACTATCCACTTATATTTATTTACTACTTATTTTCTTGAAATATCCACACAGATATTTCACAGCTACCCACCTGCATAAATAGTTGGTAAGTGTATTTTAAAGCCGCCCTATGTAGATCCATACATGATTGTTGCTCTGCAAAGAGAGCTATACCCAAACAGTTACAGGGATCCAGCTGCTTCGTAAGGAATGCACAGCAAGCTTTTGTTACTGAATTCAACTGCAACAGACTTGCGGTTGATAGAAGTACTTCTACTGTCTCTTCTCTTAACTCTGTAAACAATTGATCATAGCTATACAGTCTGTTCTATAATCACATATTGGCTAATGTGTTGTTAAGTTGCCATCTTTATACATTTACATAAGAATGACAAGGACAGATCATACTTAAATACAAAACTATCTAAATGTGATAATAGAAGGCCAATCTCAATCTACTATTTTCAAATCAAAACAAAGTAATTTTGATTTATAAATAAGTAAATTAAAATATCTACTTGTAGAATAAGTACTATTTAATACTGAAATAAACAAACCTATTGTTCCAGTGTAACAATAATGAACTAAAGACTGTAGTGCCTGTGGATCGACTCGTTCAAGTGTTATCTCAGTGAGCTGTGCCTCTCTCAAAGAGCCAGTAAACATGGCTGCAAAGTATTCACTGCATGATGACAGTAGAACTTTGTGTGCTGGAATTCTGTCACAATTTATTTATTAAAGCTTATGTTGTAAGTAGTTGTTTTGGCTTGGCTTTAGTATCTGGATACAGGAATTGGAGGGTGAAAATGCTCAAATCTGGTAGGGTTTTGCTTCCTGATTACATATTTACCACTTTTAACTTGCGGAAATCCTTAGTTTTCGAGAAAATAAAACATTTCTAACCTCAAATCTGATAAAATGTAAAAATTGACAGATAATAACCAAATTTGTCGTATTTGTTGTCTGTGGTTTAACATGTTTTGTAAAATTGATGCGAATGAAACGTAAAAAAAAATATTACAAACCACTAGGTAGGTTAGGTTAGGTTATGGCGGCGCAAGACGAGCGAGCGTAGCGAGCGTGCCGCGGTGCAGCGGCCGCCGAAGCGCCAGAAGCGACCTCTCCCTCCCCCCTCTTGGTAATTTAAACTAGATTTGTATCAATAATTTTTTTTGAGGTTAGGTTACATTTATTCAAATATCTCGAGAACGGGTAATTCCACAAATTGGGAGTGGTACCAGGGGGGTGGGGGGGTCCCTCCCCACCCTGTTTCCTCTCCGCCCCCCCTTTTTTTTGAGGTTAGGTTTCATTTAATCAAATATCTCGAGAACGGGGTAATTCCGCAAATTGGGAGTGGTACCAGGGGGGTGGGGGGGTCCCCCCTCCTGTTCCCTCCTCCCCTCCCCCATTTTTCCTGTATCCAGATACCAAAGTTTTACCGTTGTTTTTTCAGTACATGAATAAAGAGGTACTTATGCACAAAACTAAACTATTAAGTAGGATCTAAACAATTTTAATACTTTAATAGGTAGTTATGTTTCTAAATTAATGGTAGGTGCTTAACAGAGTTACTAGGTAATAAAATCTAGATTGCTCCACATAGCAAGCAAGCTGTAGAAAGTACAGTTCATGAACAAGGACAATTTTTGCATTGTCAGGCACTCCATGTTTTAAATTTAAGGCCTAAGTACTTGACTAGTTTTCTTTGTTTAGTTTCTGCCGGCATTTTGTCCAAAATCGAATTATAATTGTATGCATGATATCACTTACGGTCATATGGATATAACGAAATTCCCGGCTTCTCAACTGTTACCTTGTAAAACACATAGAGACTGCTATCGCAGGCTTGTAAACAAACTGACCTGCATCCGCCCGCAATTAGCGCTACATCGCAAAGTTTCTGGGCTTGGAAGTATCCGAATATATTTTTAAGGGTAATATCTGAATGCCCTTTATCACTGAAGAGTTCATCTTGACTTGTGGCACTGGAAAGGCTCAACTGGCTGAGCTCTCGCGGCAAACCCTCGTCGATAGAATTGGTGGAAATATTGTCCTTTGAGCACTCGGGTTTTTGCGGTTCACAAGCCGCCATTATTGTAGATCACTAATTTAAATTGATTGCTAATGAAATACTTTATTGTAATTGAATCGACACCAGCACTCGCAACAAAGCACTTGAATGCACAAATGAATGAAATGAAAACAAACAAAGGAACTTGAAATTCACGATAAATATAAACATTGGGATAGGGATGTTCAAAAAATATCGATTTATATTTAAATCGATTATTATTTTCTTATAATCGATTTTTAGTATCGATTTTTATAGTAATATTAATAGATTTTTAGTAAATCAATTAATAAATTACGTGTTTAAATCGATTTTCAGAAACACCTTGTATCTATGCGACGGATGAAAAAATCTTGCAGTATATATCAATTCTATTATTATTATTTTATTGTTTAAACTTGAAGATTAACGAAAGATTTGTATTTTAGTTTAGTTTTTGAGAGTAGTTGTTTAGTTTTTTAATTCTCATTTTAAGTATTATATTTTAAAACTAGTCATATATGTAAAGTAGGACGGGACATTTATAACAATTTTTTTTTTTTTGATTTATATTTTAGTTATTGAGACTATAAGTTTGTCTTTTTGTTGGGATGCTCATCATTTCATTTTTATTGTAATAAATACGTTTAATAGTACTAAAATTTATATAATTGTATTTGATTTCCTAATTTTTTAATTTTTTAATTAACACCTTAAAATTTTAAAGGAACACTGGCCTCAATTCAGTTGATTCCCTAGAGTAACTAAAATTTCTTAAAACAAAAACAATCTTATTTGGTTTGCATTAAAGTCTGAATTAGAATATTTTTTTTTAGTGAAACTTCCTAAATTAACGTATAACTGACGTGTTTTAGCTCAATTTAGTCATCATGTAAGGAGTTGTTGATTAAAACTGCGGTTATTTTCCGCAGTTTTTATCAACATAATTCCTTTATTGAAAAAACTGTATAGAGGATACAGTTTTTTCAATAAAGGAATTAAAGGAATAAAAATTATAACAAAACAAAAAATGTTAAGTTGTTTTAGAATGAATACTGTGATTTAAAATGGGTACTCTAATTTGAACTTTATATATAGCATATCAAAATAAAGTCGTCCATATTTTAGAAAATTTTAGCTAGTCCGGCGAAACAACATAATTGCCAGCATTGGCTTTGAATTTTGGTTGGTTTGAATTGAATTTGAATTGGTTATTTTTTATTCATATATTTTTATTTGATTTTTAATCTGATAAATTTTTAATATGAATCTCTTAGGTTTATTATTGGCATATGAAAAGCATATATTTTTAAATAATACAAAAAAAATCGTTTGTTTCGCAGAATTTGATTATTTATTTTTATTAAAATCAATTTTTGACAAATCGATTAATTTTGAATAAACAAAAATCGATTTTTATTTAATCGATTCTTTTCCACTAATGTCACATCCCTACATTGGGAGTGCGTAGAGCGTGACTGTGACATGACAGCGCAGCGCAGAGACAGCAGACTGCTGACAGTTATGTGAGAGCTACCACTTTCAATTTCATCTTTTCCCTTTATTTTATAAATTATCCCTAACATTCCCTAAAAAAACGTCAATATCTTTGTCTATGGAGCAACAAGTTTAATTTTTAAGTAAGTAAACAACAAACAATAACTACATTACTTTTAAATCTTCTTACTGCACTTAACGCAGCACTTGTTTGTTATGTTCGGCCATTTTGAATTAAGTACAGGTACTTACTAAATACTCTCAAAACTAATAAAAAAAACATGTGTGCAATTCACACGTGGTACAAGTGAAACCTTCAAAAATTGTAGAACGACGAATATAAGAAACACTGTATAATGCTTCCAATCTCATTTACTCCCATGCTAAATCTTATGAATTTATGTGTCTGTCACTTTTTACAGTCGCTTTTTAGTTTCATCGACTTTTCGTTTTAATTTCAAAAAAACGTGTGCGTTTGGGACGCCCGATAGAAGGGATAACTTAAACTAATCTAACTAGCTCTGTGGGTTAGAGTGAGAGAGGAGGAGCCTGTCTACCGTAGCCGTATGCGTGAGAGAAAGGGAAGCCAGACAGACTGGCGCCGTAACGCGTTACGCAACGAAGCAGTTTACCCTACCATATGAAGTCATTACTTCAATATAACATTTTAACTTCCAAAACTATTATGGTTTTGAACATAATTTCACTCAAAACGGGATATTTACCATGATAATATAAGTTTTTCTGCTTCCCGAAATTTCAGGACATTTGCATGCGCCATGATTACGAGATAAACTAAAGTCTTTGCGGGTGGATGTTATGGCAGACAAAACGGTCTACCCTCTTTCTCAGTCTTTTACTGCGAACATTATCCGTACTACCGGTTTCACTGTCACTTACAACTCGATCACGATTACGACACATTCACGGTATCTGGACGCATAATTGATAGGTAGGTACCTCAAATTTACGATTTCCACACATCCTCACCACAGGGTTCCAGGCTCATAATTATATAACATTTTGTTCCGCAATCGTGGGAATCGTTTATATTTTGCCTCTCGCGATACAGGCTTGTCTAGAGCGGCGATCACCTGAAACTTTTGTAAACACTGATTTTCTTGGTAGATAAATTAATTTGTTTTGTATATTGTATTGCAATGCAAAACGAAAATCAAACCAACTTCATGTATAATATAACGTATTTCCTTATAATAGAATCCCTATAATAAATCTGTGTGGCCGTAGTGTTATAAATAATTTTACCCTAAAAAAGACAAATCCCTAAAAGTGTAAGCACTTTCAGTACTGAGAGTGACAGTAGTCACGTAAACTGAGAAAGATTGACTGATGCCACTAAATGTATATTCTATAGAAGTGAAGAAAAGAAAAACGAGACCACAAATAAATGAAATAATTAACAAAAAGATGGACACTGTAATTTTGAAAATGTCGGTCAAAAATGGGCGAAGCTGGCAAAACAATTAGTGTTTATCATAAAAGATGTCCCGTCTGTACATAAATAGCGAATTAAATAACTTGTTTAACTAATTATGTACCTAGTTTGTTATAATATTAGTATTTTCTTGCTAGAAAAAGTTTGATTACAGCGTGTCGCTGTCATCTGCGGGACTTCTTTCCGAGAATTATTTTGCGGACGGAATGGATTCTAAGGCAGCCGCAGCAGCAGGCAAAAGTGGTTCAAATACTAACGATATACGAACGACCCCAATGCCGCCTATCTAGAGATTAGTTAAGTTAAAGGTTTTCAAGGTCGTCTAGTGCATTTCGAAAATTATGTATACCTATATGTGTTATGTAAATAGGTAGTACAATAGAAAAACCAATATTATGAACACATGGCTACGCTATATAGGGGAACTAAGCTACGACGACCTTTGTGCGGCAATGAGCTAAGGCCCGGCTGAGATGCGGGTTCGATTCCCACCGTCGCCGTCGGACGAATGTGTGTTTGAACTGCTAGGTATTGCTCTCAGGTCTGGATGTTTCTATGTATAATATGTATGTATTTACTAAAGAAGTATAGTATTTTAATAGTATATCAGTCAGGTGGTACCCATAACACAAGGTCTTTGGGGTTAGATGGTGCTGTGTGAAATGTCTTGCATTATTGTTATTATAAACCGTTTCATTGGCTACGCGGCTACGCATCCACGCGTGCTATGTTGTCGCTACGAAATCGCTACGAAAATGGCGAGATCACTCCCAAATGCTACGACAATTACGAAATCACAATAAAACACGATTTTATTCTGGCTGAGGCATTTATTAACATTTATTTTTGTTTTCAATGTTTATCTTAATACAACATACATAGTAATTAACAATACATAATAAATAGTCCAAAAGTATATTACGCCTACAAAATAGCGTAGTCGTTATAAGATTATCGCCATACGAGTTGCTTACGTGTTTTGCGGAATGACAAGGCAACTCCAAAACATGGTTGAATACATGGAAATAATCTTTGAGAGCTTGAAGTGAGGGTTGCGATGCTCGGTATCATAAGGAGAAACAACACCGAAACTCGTACATAACCTTTGAAACGTTCCTTACTCTTTCGCATCACCCCGGTTTCTTTTGAAACAAATATCTGTAGGCTAGGCTATAATAGAAATTTTAGGAAAACTTCAAGTCAGGGTATATGTATGGTTAATTTTAACATGGCGGTGACGCACTCAATAAATTCACAATACCTTTGAAGTACGTAAGTATTTTTTTATACACAATTTAATTTAATAATTATGGTAAACCGGAACGGCCTTTGTGGTAGCCACAATAACCCATGGCAGAAATAGTGGGTGAGTAAATATCTACCACATTAAGTGCAGTCCATTCTTACTGACAGCGTGTTATGAGTAAGAATCGAGTCTAAAAAGTTTCAACGATTCGATTTGTGCAGTATAAAATGTTTGTCTTTGTCAAACATAACACCATGAGAAAATGTAATGTTAAACTATCTACTGGTAACCAATTAAATATGTATCTACAAAAATAGTTGATTTTTAAATAATAATTCGTCATCAAGAAAACAGCTAACGAAATAACGTCTCTATAAGTCAATATTTGAGTACTAACGCAGCAAAAACTACTACAAAAATGTTTGTACGAGTAGACGAGGTTTAATAATTGACCAAATAAATATTTAATATCATAGTATGTTTGTGTAACAAGTGTGTCTCTAAAAATATGGATCTACAACAGTATTTATATCGTCAACGTAGTTCCCCCTATTTGAGCTTTCATCTTATAAAATGTTTATGAATAAAGTCACCTACTTAATAGGCATAACAATTTTGGTGATTTGAACAGTTGGAAGATCAAATGAGCTCTACATCTCGAGTAGAAGTGAACTAAAACATTTTAGTCGCGATTTTATGGAATTTGGAAGGATTTTTTTCTAATTTTATATTTTAGGGATTTATAAATACATTGACAAAAAGTGCTTAGGTACGTGCTTATATTAATGAAACCTAGATAAATACAATAGTCAGTGAGGGGTGCGTTGAAGTAATGGAGGACGCACGAGTCGCTACGGCGACAAAGATGGCGGGGTGGCATGCGCACGCGGTTATGCCTTCACGCACATCTACGTTTCAGCTCCGTTCAAGAGAAGTTATATTATACTGAACAATGATTAGCATCTTTAAATTTAAATAACCTACACACATACAGGTATATCGATAAAATTGACCGAAAATTGCTAAATGTTTCTAATAATTTAACACAATATCTACACACGAACGGAGACTCAACACAAACAATAATTAAAGCTAAATTGTAAACAACTGTAATGTCTCTACACGAGTAGATACGATAAATTTGCCGTTGGACTGTACGTTAGTTCATACAGAACTAACAAATAATATAACTCGTTTGTATTAAATACAGACTAGCATCACTTTACACAGGTAACCTAATGTACGTTAAATATAAATAAGTAAATAAATTAACAATAATCACATCAATAGGTACATACATCATAGTCTATCTCGAAAGATCTTGATTTGCATCTTATCCTATAGAATTTATTAAAATATCACCATAAATTGTTGTGCACATACGAAACAGGCAAATTTTGAGTGCAGTTACATTAATTTATATTATAGGATAATATAAATAATTACTCTCGGTATGTAACTTATTAAAAAATGTACCACCAAAAAAATATTTTTAAAAATTCTATCACAAAAGAGAAATTTCATATTTATTTGCCGAAAAGTCTAATGCATAACGTTTGTTGGTATGACGAAATTACTAATTTGAATATTATATTTTTTATATGATTTTATGTGAACTTATTGGCGCTAGATTATCAATAAAACTCAGATACTTTTTTAATAATAAAATTAAAAATAAAATAGTTCTATCCTCAAGCTAAAAAGTCGAATTTCAACATATCGCTCGGTTTCCTTGTAAGTAAATAAACTCTGTAGGTATTTAATTTTATAATGAACACTAGATGACTGCCAGTAGCAGGCACAAAATACATAAAGTGCATTTGACAAACTCCGGTTTATGGGTAGTCGATGCTGAGAAACTAGCACTTGAAACATTGAAATATACTAAGATATTACAGAATGCAAGTCTAGCTCAGGCTCTTCACCTGTTTACCCGGCATCGATTCCCCGGTGATCAACGAGTGTGATAGGGTAAGGGGTATTTTTTTCATAAAATAACTGATAGAGAAACTATAAAGTTTAAATGAAAATTACAAGTGCCTAACATTCCCATGTTAGAGACATCTTCTACGGTACGAATTTGTGTTGAAAAAAGTTATGTGTACGAATGGTGTTTGTTGGATTATTATCACGCAGTTTCTTTGATATCAGAATCAAACAAAAATTGTTTAATATTGTTCAATGACGGTGATCGAATTCGTATTCTGTCATGATACTTCCAAAAACGTTATGAAATAACTCTTCGGTTATTTTATAATATTTTTACAAATATCAAATAACTAACTGTATTCGAAAAAAAACACTAGAATTACCAACAGAACAAAAGGATATTAATCTGTAAACTTACTCAGATATGAATATACTGTGCCTATCATACAATAATAAATACTTACAACAGTATTTCATGTTTTTTTTGAGGGACTTTACCATCAAGCACTAAGCGTAAATGAATTTAGTCATAAACATCTAAAGTTATATATTAAATGTTAACATTACTACTAATGTTTTACGTAAATACCTCAGAGTCTGATGGCTCAAGAACAAAGTTCTAACAGACCACAGAGGTATTTATTGGTTTCGATACTGCCTACATATTACCTAGAAATAAAAAAAAATCGTTATTATAGTGCATTGATGTGCCTCCCTAGTCCCACAAAAAAGTTACCGCAAGGCTTATAAAGTTCACATCCCAGATTTTAGCTTTTATATTTTGTGTTCTTTAAGCGAAATGTGAGTGCTGGCAATTTCTAATAATTAAACCTACGTTGCTTGCTTTCTAAGGTAATCTTAATTATATTATTAATATACTTAAAATATGTCATATTTATATATGAATAAAACTATGTTAGGTAACTTAATAAGTGCAGTCTAATTTTACTAACGTTAATTTACTTAGGCTAAGTACGAATAATTAACGTACAATTACTTTTAATTACTTACGTAAATTAGACATAGGACTTATGAATTTGTGCACTTATGTTACGATTAAAATCTAATCTATGTGGTGCATTTTTTTTATAATTTTATTTGCCGACCTTATGAGATGTAAACCTTACTAACCTGATGTTTCTTTCTTGAAGTTGTATTAATTTTAATACAATCGAAAGTAAACGCGATTCGATCACTCATCATTTTCATGTTAGGTAGGTATTAATAATCGGGTTGGTAGATATTTTATGTACTTGCTACAACTTGTGTTCATCGCAAATTCATCACTGTAATTATATTATGGTTTTTTAACTTAAGTATAATAAGGTTTGCAGGTTTATGTGTGTTCATTATACTTAAATACTTACATTAGTTTGGCCTAGAGGCACGCAGCACATCAAAATTAAATATTAAGTGGTTCTGGCACCCAAGGAAACCAGAGATGGCAATTTATGAAAAACCTTTTTCCTTTACTGATTTTGAACGCGGGTTTTCCGTTCATATTTTCATCAAATTTAGAGTCTAAAAGGGTTGGAATGGTTATTCTTTTATTTGTTGGAAATAACTGAAGCGAAGAACAAAAAATAGTTATATAGAGCAAAATATTTGATAGCATTTAAAAACACTTCTAAAGTCAAAATTATAATACCATGACTAACATAATGCAAAAAGTTCAAATTGTAGGTCCATTTTATCACTTTGCTAACTGGATAAGAAATTATCAGTATATTTAAATACATATGTACCCTTATACCAAAGTATGGTATATATTGTATGAAATAACATATATGTATAAATATGTAATTCGATACATTCTAGCGCTAATACTTCTTTTCTGTATGTAATATTAGCTTTACTTCATAATGGAATGTGTAATTAATGTACGTAAATACGTATTTACTGCTTAGAATTTGTAAGGCTTAAAACGAAATCGTTTTAAAACAGTAATTTAAATTTAGTTAATAAAATTAAGTACATGACTAAAACTACAATTAGCTTTAACAATAATATTGATAAACAGACTGTCGTCAGTTTACCGTTTGAGGACTAAGACCCCGGATCACCAAGTTTGTTGTAGGCTTCAGATATTGCGTGAGTGTAAATTTAATCAGAAAGCTTGTCTTTTTAGGTAAAGTAAGGTGAACTTGGGTCTTAGATAAGTACATGTAATAACAAAATATAAAAAATAAACAATAGGAACTGATTAGTTGATGACTAGAGTGTACTAAAATCGACAGCGTTTCAGACTTCTTCGGCAAACCCCAATAACAATAAATTTTCAGTCAAAACACTATGCTAATGTAGGCAAAAGTAAATAAAGATGAAAATCAAAACATCATTAAGAAATAAAAACTAATAGAATTATCATAGAAATATGGATTTACCATTCATTATACACAATTAGTAGCTGCCCAAAGTTGAAACTGATGCTATTTCCATTTATGTTAATGCTCTACCATCAACATGAATGTCCATGTATAACATTAGTTTTATTCGTTTGACATGAGATTAGTAACTCCCACTGTCTTCGGCTGGCTCTACCCGAGTGCGACAGGTAGGCATGCACTCCTTTGTTGATGCACCAGACGCGTTTCGCCACATGTAGGCCGACAAATGAAACATATTCAAATAAATGAATTCAGTATACCTATGTACACAGTATTAGACTTTTAATTATACAACCCTTATCGTGATAAGGAATGTTGTAACTTAACATAGAATAAATACTTAAAGTGAATAAATATTTAACAAATGGACATAAACATTCACTTTTTGTCAAACGAAGAACTAGTATTCTAAAATATTTATGTATAATTTCTAATGACTAACAATGTCGACTACCAGTCTCACATTTTAGTTGAATAGTGCTAAAAGGTACGAAATACTTGGAAAATAAATGAGCTGCGGAGATGTGTAAGTTGGGACGAAACCAGATCGTATCACTTCCTTCGTTCGGTCATAGCACGCACCAGCACGCTCTCGTTCCGCGGTCGGAAACCTTACACTACACTTTAAGTGGTCATATATTTGGCGTAGGTTGCACCACTACTTGATATGTTTCATTACGTTCAACGCACGAGTAATGCTGACTGGTTGCGCCCGAATATCTGTGGGAGTTCGCAGCTTTTACTGATCGCATATGAGCACGGGTTCGTTCGATCGAGAATCGGTATACAAGGTGTCCATAGAGCACTAGCGGAATATAAGGGGTTGGGTCCGGGAAGGCGTCTAGCGTCCGCGCGCCCACCGTAGCAACGCGTCGGCCAAAACGTCCAGATGTGCCTTCGTCTGTGGAATTCAATTACCATCGTTAATAACACACGACTACCGCTCTACTTACTTGCTCTACATAGACAAGGACACCAAGGACGGGTTAACCCTGTAGCATTTATTTTATTCTATCTATTATAAAGCGGTGCTATAAACAAACTAATGAATGTTTTTTACCGTTTTATAAAACATGCAGGCTTGTCGGTCTTCATCCTCGCCGCTGGGACAGTCGATGAATCCATCACAGAGCACGTGGTCGTCTATACAGCGGTACCGCCCTTGCCGATCCGGTGTGGGGCACGCGAACCTTTCCATGCCGTCCGCTGCAGGTGGACACTCTATGAATAAAAAAAATCACTTGTTTAAAAATATCTCGAAGAACAATTAGCAGTTGATCTTAAAAATATATAAGGTCAAATAACAATGAGATCAAAAATAAAATTATAAGTAAACATATTATACATTTTGATAATAATGGGTTTTACACGCGCATTATTTTGTCGACGGAGGCACCGACACACTTTCGATTCATCTAAACAAACCTGTGGCGAACCGAAGCGACCTCGAGCGGCAACGAGCGGACCGCGGATCAAACTCACCCTGATATCTAGATGAATCGAAACAATGTCGGTGCCTATATCGACAAAAAAATGCGTGAAAACCCGTGTTTATATAAATATATTTACAACACACCAAAGTTTTGAAAGTGAAATAGTACACATAGTATTTTTATCTCTTCAAACATCTCTCAATATTCTGCGGATTTTGACAACTTGGACATTTAATTACAATTTACCATACTGCGACTGGAGATTGAAACGGTCTTCGTTTTCAACCTTCAAATCAATATGTGGGTTTTCAACTTACGAGCCTAAACCCGTAGCTTGGAAGAACACCCGAAACCATGTCGCGCGCGTTTCATAAAACTGCCAGACTATGAAACGCGTCAGCAAAAAGAGTTTATTGACCTTTGTCCTCTATTCTTAGGTGAAGTAACTTTTGACTTTGGGCGGATTATTTTCTATCTGGACATATTTACAAAGAAAGGTTCATGAATGAGGTTCGAATTGCAATAATATACTGTTCCTAGGATAAACTATAGATGTTAAACATTCGACTATTGGGAAATTGATCCAACGAAAGGTATAGATTACATGTATAGACGCCGTAACTACTGCTCGTGAATAATTTAGTACGACCGTGTTATATACTTGTACCTATACACGACTATTATTGGCTATTTTAATAGCTTGTTTATTGGTTTGGGTCCGACGAAGACGATATTTTGATACCTACTCAGTACACATACATATTACATTTAGTGTATCAGTCTTGTGTATCCATGATTAGAATGTACTAGCTTCTGCCTGCAGCTTCGCGCGTGTGATACCTACATAAAATTTCCTACCCAAATACAATTTATCTCTATACCAAATTTCATCAAGAAGTTCATCAAATTTAGCCGTGAAAACTGATACAAACAGACAAACAAACCAATCTTTAATATTGGTTTGTTTTATTTTCGGGCCAGGCTGGGTGTCGTATCGTAGGCACTCGTAGTATTTCGTTATTACTTGCCTTATGGATTGCTTGTAATGGGTGTTTGTTCACAATGAATAAATAACAATGAAACATATCAATCTGTAATTCATAAGCTACGTCTCTGTAAAAATACAACACTAAGATATATAAAAATGCTGTTTGGATCCTCTGTGCCGGAGAGGGCCATGAGCATCTATTTTTAGAAGTCAGGGAAAGTAAGGCCGTCTTCGGCAGCGCAACTTGATTGCGCGCCCTCTATACCCGAGCCACTACAGACTAGTCAAGTGCCACATTTTTACCGGTTCTTTGAAAAGTTTAATCAAACCACTTACATATCATACATCTTGCGTTGAAGTTCAAGTCTTTGAACAAAGTAAACATATACGAGCAAAATAGGAACTACAATAAGCGTGTTCAATACCTGTTTTGGTGAAATTGGTTTTGATGACATGAAAAAATATATAAAACTCAAATTGATTTAAGTATTGTTTAACTACTCTCTGCTATTTTATAGCTAAATCAACTGTGAATCCTATAAAATAATAAAGAAGGGGGTTTATAGCCATTAAACACTCACAATACACAATAGAACTTCTAAACTATATTTATATTTTATTTTAATTTTTCTTTTTTGTTTACTTTTATTAGTTCTAATATATATATATTTTTTATCATAGATAGACCTACGTTTGACCACGAACTCGCCTGATATTAAGCGACGATGTGGCAGACGATGGGGCACGCAGGTCTAGAAGATACCTATTAACTCTTGACTTGACTTAATTGTAATGTTGTTCGTTTTGTCACGGCATGATGTCACCCTCCTTGTTTGGCGCAGTCTGAAAACTACCAGCGCTATTTCGCACTGTGTGAAATAGCATAAAGCTTAGACTGTGCTTTTTTGACAAACGCAGACTAGGTTTAGAACAGGGTGGGTACACGTACTTGTACTTACTCAATATGGTAAAAATATAAATATTTAGTATTAGTTAGTTTATTAGTTTGGTTGCACTGTTATCTGTGTACCTGCTATGTTATTATGTTACTGTGTGGTTTATTGTTTATTTATTTATATTTATTTCATTTTTTCATTTTCATTTAAACATCATGGTAATTATCACTAGGTTTTAAATTTTGTAACCTTCACACCATATTTTGTACCACACATGTAAACTTGCCATTTGCAGCGGTTGAGAAGATACTATTAACTGTATCCGTATATCAAAGTGCCTACAAGTTTTGTAGGCACTTTGATATACGGATACACTACGCAGAGCTAAAAATACTCTTTATTTTTAGCTCTGCGTAGTTATTTACTTTGTGGGGAGAAAGCGACGCCGACGTCTCCTGCATTCGTAAGCAGACACCACAACCGTTCAGGTAAACCGAATCCTTGAATTGTTTCTTGAATGTATTATTCCCTTCATCTCGCATTACTCATCATACCGTATAGTACTCTAGTAAACAAAGAACATATTTGCAAATGGCTTTACTCCTAAAAAAGAAGTAACATATTCGCCAAATGCATTTTTTTAGAAAATACTTTCACGTAATGACCTATTCATTAAAATACTCATTACTGTAATTACTCATTATTCTAATGATTAAATCTTATCCACTTTAATTTGTTCCAACTTAACATTAAACATTTAATCTAATTTAACTTGTTTGTTCTGTTTCTGGGTGTTATAAAGTATCATAAGTATGTATTTAAAAAATATAGGTATTACAAACTATTCTTATTATTGTTTTATGATTGTCAATATTTATTTATTATTTAATAAATAATTTGACTACGGCACCCTCTATCAATATATGTTTTATGATATAACTTTAAAAATTATCATCTATTCTATTTCTCGATATTTCGGCAAACTTGCTTTGAAATCGGAATTGCTGTATTGGGAAATAGAACAATTAATAAATTATAGTTCTTACAGCTCCTTATTTAAATATCCCGTTTAAATGATTTTATTTTCCTCAGTATTAAGCATAGCTTTATTCCAACAGCAGCATGTACGAGTAAGTATACTTTAACATAAAATAATAAGCTTGTTGCGCCGGAATTCAAAGCTATGACATGTTAGTGTTAGTACAACGTACTCTTAAATACTTTGTGGAATATTCCTCAGTCTCGGGCTTGAACTAGGTCATATATCTACCTGACGCTTTATTCCCAACCTTCGTGCTGGCTTTACGTAACACGTTTTTCTCGCATTATGCATTGTTATCACCCACGTTTTCTGTGATATGTGGGCGAGCACGAGCATTAATTTTAACTACTTTAGTAGTTACTCACAAGTTTATTTCGCAAAGAAGGGTTAAACGTAAAGTACGGGTGACTTGGGAAGGATGAGTCTTGAACTCTATGTCCCTTTGTATAGGTACCAGTGGCAAAAGCTTCCAATTACCTACAAAGGCTCTACAAGTGAGACAATCTTGGCATAACAGAAATTTAATCAAGTCTTGTGGGAACATAGATGTTTCTCAATTACACGCTTCGATACTTTGCATTGGTGCAGAGGTCGGCTCTCCGGGGACAGGTCCCATGTTATTATAAGTAAAGTCCTTTTAATAATGTTTGTATAACGAACTAGAGAGTACTGGTGGTGTAGAATAGAATAGAATATAATAGAATAGAAAATATTTATTAAACGTCACATATCAAATACAGTGCGAATATAATATAAACTAGTCTATGTACAGTGACGAAAAAAAGGCTAGCACTCAGCATATGATACAGAAGTGTGAAGGCTGCTGTATCGCTGGTTTTCAGTGGCGCCATCGTGTAGTGGTAGCCTTGCCAATCATAAGATGGTGTGTTCTAACCTGGTCGAACACCTAGTAAACAAATCGATTATACAAATCGATTATATCTTTATTTGCGCAATATCAGTGTTCTCAAACAGTAAATGGAAACATCGTGAGAATACCGGCACCTTCTGAAACCTAAAAAAAATCGAAGGATCCTAGAAAATTCGAACGGTTATTACTAGTAGCTATGCGAAACGTGCGAGATATGCCAAATATGTACAATGTTAAAAAACTTTGATACAATGAGCTCAAAAGTGCATATTAGGTAAGCTTAAAATCGTCTATTATTATTATCATCATGTCTGTGTAATGGACTTTGACATTTTATTTATTCAATAAATAAAGAGAATAAAATACAGCTAGATAAAACGATGTGGGTATACGTTAAGCTTTTTTTTGATAACTGGACAACCAGTTGCAACTCGGGGCATTGTTTTTATTACTTTAAAAATCCTAGTACGTACATAGTCCAGCTACTAGCTATACATATTTAGACGGTCCTACGTGCCTCAGTTCTTAAAAAGGTGCTCCTCAGACGTAAGTTACCGCTTCTTTGTTCAGATTGCCGACTTAAGTTAAGTCCTTAGAAACGGAAAGACGAGTAATCCGGATTTGCAGGTGTTTAAATGGTGTTGCGGAGTACAAGAGCTCAAATGTCACGCGTGGTGTTCTGTTATGCTGTATTCAGAGGAAGTTTTTTTTGTTAGGGATCAGGAGGTTTCAATTTAGAAAGTTTTTACTAAGTACGAATACATTTTGAAGTTGTGGAAGTGTATGTAGCCTTTGTTTGAAATAAATCAGTACTTATATTGCTTTTATACTTATTTGCGTTTTATTTGCTATCTCTCGTCTATAAGTATTTTCGTATTCTGCGAGGTTTTGGCGAAATGAAAAATCGTTGACGTTGTTAGTGTTAGTTGAAGGCACACGGAAAGTCTGTTTTATTTTTAGATGAATCAGGCAGAAGCCAAAATATAATATAAATTAGTTTAATAAGGTATTTACTTTAGTATCGACAAAAAGAAGAACATGTGAAATTATGTGACAGCTAGGACCGGTAATCAATTAAAAACTATGCATTGAAGATCTAACTAGACAGAAGATCGGATAATACCTGCAAGTATTTTTTTGTAATAATAATCAGAAGAATTTTTATTTCTATTCATATATTTATTTGGAAAACCAACAAGTAACTTCCTATGCAGGTAACTATATAATGCAGTAAATATTATACACTATATTCCCACTGGCTACGTCGTTGCAAGCAAGTCTATACACACGTAGCACACTTCGTAGGCCTGCTACAATATCGTAGCCTGAGCTCTGCTACGAAGTATAGATTTTCATACACCTTCCAATGTACTGAAACAGATTATGGAATTCTGATATGTACAAACAAAACCTTTATTCAACGAAATTTATTTTAAAATGTTTACAGAAATGTACAGAATAATACACATTAATATAAAATCCAAGTGAAACAGTTGAACCATCTAAGGCCCGTTTAAGATAATATAGATAACTCAACTTATCCTGATCACTGCAAGAGGGTAGCGTCCCCAAGACATTGCCGGCATTGCTACGATGAATGGCGATGCTAATACGCTGGGCCAGATAGGAGCCAGCTCTTGGGTCACGCGATGTTTCTACAGGACGCAGTAAAATAATTTTGAAAACGCGATGGGCTCCTGTTCCCCCGGGTCCAGAGTCTCGACTCCAAAATGCTAAAATATGTAGGAGATGATTTCTAACAGATAATTCCATAAAAACTAGTTTTGAGGTGCATAGAGGCCCGTCCCATTACCGTTGAGCCGAATGGATCTTAGGGTGTAATTAGGGAAAGCATTGTTCCAAGCGTTTCCAGCCTCGTCTAGATATTATTTTTATGAGTTATGCCAGAACTAGCCGGAAAAGACTGAATTATATTTTTTTTAACCAAATTACTAGGGCTGTAAACGGAAGACAAGAACAATGGTATGGCAATACATGAAAATACCTAAGCCTCCCAATTTGACAGTTAGGAAGGCCTGCAGCTATCCCTTGTCATCCAGATGAATATACAAAACTGATGATGTGTCTAAACAAAACCTTGATATTAATAGCTTTTATTTGTTTTTATCAATGAATTTGTATTTCAGAAGATCGATGTTATTTGTAACACATGCTGTCATATGAATAAAAACCGAACGTAATACCAAATTCAATACAGTTGATGGAAAGACATCATGTCGAACGAAACTGGTTCCACATGCCATCAAACTAATGAATCAATGCCTATACGTAATCTACTAAATCTTCTTTTGCTATTGATACTGGCAGTATTTTTGATATGACTGATAGAATATTTATATATTTTAAAATATATACTTATGATACCTTATAATACCCGAAGAACAATCACCTGTGTTTATCATACAAATGTTTGCCCTGGGATGGAATCAAACCCAATTTTACAACGCAGAAGACCAACAGACCTGACAAACCAGTCAAAATGGTGTCAAGAAAATATAGATTTACATGTATGCATCTGAAAAGTAGATATTTGTTATTGATTATGTTTCTTTTTTTTATGTAACATTGTTATTTTTTTATTGTATACCTATCAATTATGCAATGTAACGATTATGATGAAAATATCTATGTATTGCCCCACAAGTGGTTTGATCCTGAATCCTGAAATGATCCACGTACGAATAGACTAAAGTATGAACACGTATGTCAATGTTAAGAATACGTACAAACTATGTAGATATCCGTTGTGGAGTGAGGACAAACACAATCAGTATATATTATTATAAGCATTGTCATGCCGCCGGCGACAAATCTGGACCACTACGATTTTGGTGCCAGCATTTTGCCACGAAATGTAGTTACTCTACCGTTGCGAATTTTGGCTTAGTAGCTGTAGATTCAAATAATCCCTCACAAACTGCAAATTTTTCTGTGCTAAAGTATTTCGGGGCGTCTGGTGGAAACATCGCGTGACCCAAGAGCTGGCTCCTATCTGACCTAGCGTATTAGCATTATCATTCAACGTGTAATGCCGCTTGTGTCTTGGAGACGCTACCTCCTACCAGTCATCTACTAATCTACTGATCCAGATATATCCAGATATTGGTAGTTTAAAACTACCCTTATAGATAGCTCAACTCTTTCTCATGTATTGTATATTGTTGTATTTTATTATGTACATTTCTGCAAATAACAATGTCTAAACAATGAAACAAACACAAAATAAAACAAATAAACAATGTCAATGTCTAACAATGTATAAAGTCTTATTCTTAATAAATGGAATAATTACGTTTTAAAAACTAAAAAGAAACCGACTTCATTGAATGAAATTTGAGCCTATAATACATTTTTAGTGGAAATTAGATGTATTTTGTATATTAAAATATGGGTAGGCCAAATAAACGCAACGCTCCAATGAGAGAGCGAGGTATGAAAATACATGAAAACATCATCGATGTATACAAATTTTAGATTTTCGTTTATTTTTCAGCTCGACCGATTTTGATAAAATTTATATGGGACCACCTGTGCAGTATACCCTTTCAAACAAAAAAAGAATTTTTCAAATCGGTTCAGCCGTTTTCAAGTAATCGGTGAACATAGATAAAAAAAAAAAAAAAAAACGACGAATTGAGAACCGCCTCCTTTTTGATAAAGTCGGTTAAAAACATGTTTCATCATAGGTAGCTAGCATGCATGATTTTCTTAACAAGCGTAGACTAGAAGACTGAGGTGTGATACTGTGAACCGGTGTGCCGGCTGGGAACATTCCAATCGTTCCCGTTTGTTGCATTTACAGCACCATGAATGAGACTAATGAGATCAAAAATATCTCACTAGTCCCATTGACTGCCGTAACAGCCATCTAGTCACCATATTACAAGCTATGCTTAGTTTGAGACTAGATGGTCCTAAATAACCATTACCAACTTAAGTGCTCTTGCTTGTATAGCAACATATACTACAGACACAGAACCGCCAAGAGGTCATCTAAAGCTTAGATTTACTTACTTTGATGCTTGATTCGAGTGGTCTGTCTCAATAGAAAGAGTTACGGGATAGAACAGCGTAGGAATTTTGTCCAAATAATATTATGAGTAGAGAATATAAATTGCCTCGGCGCTACCCTCAGCAACATAATTATTTTCCATGAGCAAATACGAGCAAAAAGTATTCTGCCACGATAAAAGCGGCGAGTAATTTAATTTTGTGGCCTTGGCATTTAGTTCTTGAATGAAACATGATACAGAAGCAGGGTAATAGCTATTTCATTTGACGAAATTCAGCTATCGCGCTGATGTCTTTCAGGAACTGTATTGTTGTGACTTGGCTTATTTTTGATGTGTTCGTGAATCAGTGAAGCTGGGTTGTATAGTAGTGACTCACTAGTTTTGAAGCTAGTGGGCGTTGGGTGGAGGTTGCAAGGCTATTAATCATAGTACGGATGCTTTATTGCTTCAATGGGGTCCGATATAGGGCCGCGTTCGTCGCTCAATGGGGCGAACGTGAGGCGCGTTCCTGCTCACTTCTCAAACTTACATACACGCTTCGTGCTCAGGTCCGTTACACGTCGACTTTTCTTTTTCGCTTTTGGTAAGTATGGTCTGTAGTGCTTTTAGTATCTGCATTTTTTCCATTTACCTGTTTTACTTCTATTTTTCATCATTCACTTTATTTTACAGTGGCAGTGATCTGGATCGGTTGAGCTATTTATAGATCGTTTTAAACGGTCCTTAGATAGCTCAACTGTTTCATGTGTAATTTATATTATTGTATATTATTCTGTATACCATTTCTATAATTATTTCTGTAAATTTTATTTTACATATAATAAAACAGTACAATTTAAAATTTCAGGGATATTATTTTCCATATAAGTGTAAACTCTTTATAACGAAACTCAAGGGACTGAGCCTTTTTTGTCGTTATAGAGAGTTATCGTTATATGGAGCTTTTACAATTGGCCCCGTACCCAGTATGCTTGGTCGAAGTCCATCACTTCCGAGAAAACAATGCGTCATACTGCACGTGTTCAAGGCAATTAAGAATAACAGAAGCTAGACTGACCTCGGATGTTTCGGAGCTTCAAAGTCTTTTATTACCTGATAACATAACATAAACAATAATACCGATAATGAATATTTACTGTCTAAAAATATGAACACATTTCTTCGTAATAGAGAATGGCGTATCGCTATAAAGAGTGTTTCAATATGTGGGTTTTAACGCAAACCAACCAAGTTTGGGCTCACTTCAACGTTATAGGGAGTTTATCGTTATAAAGGATAACGTTAAAAAGAGTTTACACAATTATTCAAAATCTTGACGATCGAAGTTTAAAAAAATCTTTTGAAAAACAGCGATAGATGGTTAAAATTTATAATCTTTATAAATGTTTATTACCTAGTTGTATTAAAAAATAAACCTCTTTTCAATTAAGTTAGTAATTACTTTCTGGTTTCATGTCAAATTCAAGTCAGTTTTCATACCTCGTAAAGCAACAGACTATTTCAGTCAAAATTGAAGATATTTGTAAATCTGGTTCATTTAGATTTTATATAATATATGTATATAAAACATACGCCCGGTATGTTCACTTAGTTACTAAAATCCGATTATAAACTAATACTGTCTAAGGACGTCCGTCGGTTTAAACTAGTTTTAACTAAACATTTTTGAGTAATATCTATTTTCATATAAAAACATTTATTAAAAGTGGTCGAAAGTCGAAATTATTTTTGCTTGCCAAAACTAATTTTGATCTTTCAAAATCATTGGTTTAAAGTTAAAACCAATTTTGACTTATATTTCAGTCAGTTTCATTACTCGTAAATGCAAACTAGTTCGATATAATGTGATTGCCCTGTTAACTGTGTACCTGTGGGTGTGTGTCAAAATAAATTTACTTCGATTCATTTCATTTCAAAACTAGTTTAGACCGACGTTCTAGTCAAAACTTATTTTGACTGTAACCATCAAACTAGTACTATTATGTTGCAAGTTAGCATATTTTAATCAACTACACATAATTTTAATCAGTGAATACCCAGTTAAAGGAAATTGGGTTTACCAACATGTTTGTTAGCGTAACAATTTAGGAAATTAAATCTCGATTGGCTTATACAAAGCTAAGCGCAATCTTCGCCAGATTAGAATTATTATTCTCGCCAGTTTTACGTTGCCGGATATAGGGTATAACATATTGTAGGTAGCATCCGCAAAATAATGATTGTCAAAATTAGTACATCCGCATGAGAATGCGTAAACAAAATCTGAAAACAGTTGAATTTTAGAACCACGAAGGCATCTACCTATTCGATGAAAAACTTTGCACCTTTTCGAATTGGTTCGTCTTTGCAAAGTAAATAACGATTCAATGGATAGATGAATTCAAAACCACATCTATTTGTTACTCCAATTTGTTACATATTCGTGCTTTTTTAATAAAAACAACCTTAAAAATGTGACTGAATTTATGTTACACCCTTTACTTTATTTAAAAATAATAATCAAAGAAGGGACCATAACAACTGAAAACCCGAGATAGATAATCGATTCAGGCGTGACTTTGCGGAAATCCATTACAAAACATTAATCAGATAGACAAATATTTAGTACTATTCCGCCAAGCTATGCCTAATGAGTTAGACGATGCAGACGCATGCACCTCCGTCCCGCCCGCATTTGAAAAGCCATGCAAAGCGTTAGCAAAAAGTTAGCGCACACCATCCACACATGCAACAAAAAGAAATTCATTTTTTTTTTGATGTTGCATGTATGTGAGAACCATAGTACCTACATCGTATATACCATTAACTTACCATTACATTACCTAGATTGGGTAGGTATATAATCGATTATAGATAGTTACTTAACAACTGAGTGTCCGAATCGACATCGATCGTAATTCTTCGTGCCACTAAATTATGTAGTTTCCTTAGGTACGACCACTTGGGTATTTTTTATATCAGCTGCTGCGATTTATTATTACCATCTAAGTTTTATTTTGTTAAATTTTATAAAGTAATGCTAAATAATAAGCTATTTTTAGTAAAAACTAAATTGAACCAAAATCTTGTTTATCCAATTTCCTTCCATACTACTTAGTATATCTTATCTGTCTGTTACTTATTAACTGCTAAACTTGTTATGGCTTGTTACTTATTAACGGCTAAACGGCTGACCGGATCTTGATGAAATTTGGTGTATAGATAGATTGTACTTTGATGAAGGACATTGGCTTATGAAGATACCAGGTGTGCAAAGCCATGGGCAGAATTTTCTTTAATAGTGTTGATATTTTATTTAGTCATTTTAGAAACGGAACATCGCGCTTTCTCAGTTTGGGAGCATTGAGTTATAATGTAATACGTAGTACATTATAACTCAATGTTTGGGAGGAACTAAATACCTACGCGTTTCTGTATTGTTATTTCAAGAGCAGCCAGTGAGCGCACGTATTTAATCAGCTCGTTTTCTTGAAAGTTTTAGTTCGTTAGATGCCTCACAAGTTTTCCAAAGAAGTTGTAACCCTTTGTTATAATTTTGATACGATTGGAACTGTAGTTTCGTACTTAACGATAGACTTATTTAATTAATGGAGCATACCCGCGCTTCATTGTAAAGTACAAGTTGAAGTTACGTTATTTGAGTTTCTTCTCTCGATAACCAACCAACCAATGATAATGTTTTAACCTACATTGTACGTTTTGGCTTTACCTTTTGGCTATGAGTACCTATTGGCCTAAGGCAATTTTCTATACACTCCACACAAGTTTTCGTTAGTTGTATGTATGTATCTTTCAATATTCGTATAGCTGTAAACTCAAACAGTGTTGTTAGATTTTTTTGTGGTTTCAAATACAATTAAGCCTCTCGAAGAATTTAGATTTGCTCCACTTGGTGTACACGTTAATATTCATACTTTATAGGATTAAAGTACTTAAGCTGACAGTGCAGTCGCATGGCGCTGTATGAAGTTCGATGCCAAGAGTTGAAGATGCCAAACAATAGGCAATATGCCGCCGTGGCTCCATCTCTGTTATAGTTCCGCCTATACTGCTGTCGAACTCGCGCGCCGGAAGTCGTTCGCGTACCATATGGCTGCCCCAAGCCACGCCGCATACATCCTTAAGGCGGTACTCTCAGCAAATTACCGTTTGTATCTTAGGGAAAAATGATTTTTTGCCGCTATTTTGTGCGCTATGTTAATTGAAGGAATAATATGTATAAGTATAAGAAAAATATGGTACCTTTGTATCTACAATATTTTTCCTTTAACTTCCACGTTTCAGTTTGTTAATGTTAATGTAATCTATATTCTATATACATATATAACGGAGAAGTCCACTCACTGACTCACTGACTCATCACGAAATCTCCAAAACAACAAGGGTTATAGATTTGAAATTTAGCACGAGCATTTATTGAGGGGTGTAGGCGCTTTCTAAGAACGGATTTTTCAAAATTTAACCCCTAAAAGGGTAAACACGTTTGTATGAAAAACCGTATTCCTAGAACATACAACTATGTTACTTTGCTCAAATATGCTTTGATACAAATGATAATGAACTAATATATTTTTATTATCAAACAACCCCTAAACAAAGTTTTAAAATTAGTACTTTTTAACGATTTTTTAAAGCGTGATGCGTTTTGCTTGCAACTTGATTTATATACTTTAAATTCAAAATAAAAATACAAGTATTAAAGGGGTTTTCTAAACAACCCCTTAAAAAAAAGTGCAATGGGGGTTTACAATTTATGTAAGGATTTTTTAAGGCGCGATGCAATTTGATTGAAAATTAAGTTTGTATACAATAAATACAAAACAAATTGAAACGTACTAAAAGGTTTCTCAATGCAACCCTTAAAAAGGGTGCAATGGGGTTTAAAAAATGTATAGAAATATTTTAGTGCGTGGCGCCCTCTACCTGTGTTTGAAACTTTGTTTACGTTTACGTACCTTTAATTATGTATAAATATACGAGTATTTTAAGATTTTTTAAAGCACCCCTTATAAAGGGTGCATTAGGGGGTTTAAATAAGTATGGACTTATTTAACGCGTGGTGCGATTATCTTGGTTTGTATACTAAATTAATAGACACGTGCTTGAGTTTTTTCTGAAAAACTCTTAAAAGGTACACTACGGACATATGCGGTTTGCTTGAAATTTGTTTTGTATACCTTCAATACAAATTAAATAGACACGTGCATAAAGGTTTTTCAGAATAACCCTTAAAATAGGGTGCAGATAGGGATAAAAATTGTATGGGGACTTTTTCGCATTATGCGATTTGCTTGAAATTTGGTTCATATATTTTAATTACAAAATAAACAGATACGTGCTTCAAGGAATACCAAAATAACCTTAAAAAGGGTTGCAATGGTGCAATGGTTGTTTTAAAGTTGTATGGGGTTTTTATCGCTTTAGCTTTACTTTAACTTGGTTTGAATACAAATAAAATCGTTACGTATTTATAGATCTTTTAAAACCAACCCTCAAAAATGTTTTAGGGTAATTTTAATGCGCTTTGCTTAAAACTTAGTTTGTGTACCATTGTTAATAAAATGGAATGGGAACTTTACAACGCGAAGAGCGATTTGATTAGAACTTGTTTGTGTACTTAACTAGAATATGAAATAAATTTACATCGAGTTTAAAGGTTTTTCAAAACAACTCCTAAATAGCTGAGGGAAAAACTCATTACCGGCATCTGGTTTACGGTTCAATATAATATTAGAGGCTGTGTCATTATTAACTAATACCAAATAAGTAAACAGGACTGCGGGAAATCAAACCCTGTACAAAAAATACTTACTTATTAGTCACGGTCTCAGCACTAGTCTAAGCATAAGTCTAAGATACCAAGAAGTGTGGTCAAACGCTTAGTCTATTATATTATTTTATACATTTTATTAACCGACTTTATCAAAAAGGAGGAGGTTCACAATTCGTCAGAATCTTTTTTTTTTTCGAAAATGGCTGAACCGATTTGGAAAATTATTTTTTTGTTTGAAAGGGTGGCTTCACAGGTGGTCCCATATAAATTTTATCAAAATCTAATGATCTAATGATAATGATACCTAAGCGCGTCGAGGTCATTTGATCAGGGTACCGCCTTAATACCCAACGCGTATAAACTTACGTTACTCACACATCGATACCACTTACACGTTTCGCAATAAAGACGAAACAATTTATTACCTAATAAAAATTGGGTTCTATTACTGTTTGTCGAGCGGACAATTGATTGGGCAACAATATTTATGAAACATTGAGAAGACTTGCTATTGCATTAATCGTTCAGTTTAAAATGCATTGGCTTGGCATGACATGAACGGGAAATGAGAGAATAAACACATTTTTAAATATTAAACGCTACGCTACGCTACAAATTTTACTTCAATTTATTGGTAATTGATTTCATTTTGGGATAAAGTGGTAAACATTTTCCAATAATCAAATGCTATAAAGAAGTATAGCGTAGAGTTTAAAGTATTATAAACAGTGTTGCAAACGAATCGCAGGAACTTCAACAAGTTATTATATCATTTTGCAAATGAACAGCAGTAAAAATGTATAGAATGTATATTTTGTGCTGGCCTAGTTGAAAGTCGTCACTTGTTTTCACTTTTCTACTTAGTACCGCGAGTATGGTCGCGGAGTGTGAGATCAAGCTCGGCTCGACCGCAGTTTATGCGCGGCGCTGTGGGGCCACTGGCTCTCGGCCAGACTCCCGACACACTCGTTAGCCCCTCAAGCAGCCCACTACCCTAATAGTTTTGTCGTCTTTCGAATACCATTTTAATCTCTATATTTGTTTCAAGAACTGGAACGCAGGTCACTTTACGATGTTTATATTTTGACGTTTCTGTGGGCGATTCCATCTGAAACTGTTTAGAGATATTTTATTACAGCTCTTATCCGATTCTCGGAAGAATAACAATTATTTATTCACCTTGTTTGTGAACCTCCTATAGATATTCTTAGACATTCTTATACTGGGTATTGTACTTGTAATAGTCAAAGCCATCCGTTTTAAAGCTTAAATGCACAGATACTTGGCTTTAGATCTCAGTAAACATGGGCAGTGTTTTTAAACTATCAAGTAGAATTAAGCGAGCGAAACGCAGCTCGTTTTTCAAGCGGGAAATTTAGCTGACCCTCGTCAGTCGCTTACCCTTTGTGACACACTGAGCCAATATCCAGAAAAACACCTATTATCCCTACTTGTACCAAAATAATAGTCATTCACTTCACTCGGAACGTTGTATATAAATACAATAAAGAAATCAAGCACTCACTTAGATGCTTACTGATAAATCAGCATGTTTGTTCAGATTAATTATATAGCCCTGGAGCCCAATTTGTCGAGTTATTATGCTCGAACCACGTACTTTAAATTATACAGTTAATTGAGAAGATAGGCTAGCTAGAGCTTAATTGGGCCTTAGGCTTAATCAGCGATCGCCAGATACGCTCGTGGCGCTAAAAATGAACTTTATGGATACGTGCGTGAGAAGGTTTCAAATAAACCGAGGCTCCGAATGAGGTCATTTCCCTTTCGTTGCTATTCTTATTTTTTATTTTTACTTGGAAACTTTGCTTGTATTTTCGTGTTTTCACCGTCTAGATGTCATAATAAAATTTTATAAAGGTCTTTGATTCATTATAATGATCGTAGATATTAATCATTTAGGTCAGATTAGTTTTGGTTAGTAGGAGTATACTACAATTCTTTATAGCTATATAAAGTGATGTTGTTTACCAGATTGCAGGTTACATTGTCCACAAAGTGAAACGACGCGACGAAAATAAAGTTGTTCCTTATTTTTATGGTTGTGTACCTGAAAGTTATGGATTCCCCTTTCCTTATATCGACGACGACGATGTATGGCGTGAACAATGTTTGTTCGGAGGTCGTATTTAGGTTCCAAATTTGAAATGGGATGACTGTTAAAATGTGCTATATCAAGGCCCTGAGATGTTACTATTGTTAACCGTGAGTTCTGCTGTTCCATTACGTTTATGTATGTCTACTTAGTAATGTAGGATTTTACAAAATACGCTAAGACCAAGAGGAGTTTCTTACCAGTTCTTCACGGACTTGGGTTAGGATGAATGACAGGATGATGACACAAAAATTCAATTAGCATGTAAGATCATTTAATATGATCCTTGTGATTGTATTGAATACAAATGATTTGACTTCAAGTAGATTTTTCTTTTATAAAGAAAGCACACACTACTTAAGTTATTTCTGCTCATGCTATTAAATTATAGAAACACTAAAGTCTATCATTATTTTGTCAATCAGTATATGCTACGTTTGGCCAATTACTCAATTAAATTAAGTTCTCAAGTTCCACTACTTAAAAGCACATCAACAGTCAATTACGGAAATAAATTTACATTTTCTGGTGCTGAACTAGCTATAGTTATGCATGTTCCTATAATGACGTGAATAATCAATCATGAAGTGAACAACTGGAACGTCCCGCCTCGCAACTTCAATTGCGTACAAACTTTGAGCCATCCGATTCCCATAAGAGTGGTTTTTTGGGATAAAATTCTGTTTTATGTTCTAGATATGTTGGATAAACTAAATTTGATTGTTATCGGCTTAGCTATTATGATGATTGATTGACATCAAAACTTTCGTTTTCATAATATTAGTATAAAAATTTAGCATTTATGACCGGAATGCTGGCTTCTATTACGGTCAGCGAGCTAGCATTGCTAGTGCTGCCAGTGTTCACGCATCCAGCTGATAATGACCAGGACCGACTGGATTATTTATGTATTTTTTTCAAAAATGATATGTATTCTTAAATAACTATTTAAGAAATAGGTTAGTTTCCATTACAATAATAAGTAGTTCTAATTGATTTATATTTGTTTTCTTATTATTTTAATTAGCAATTGAGTATTTTTTCTAACAATTTCAGTTGTCACTACTAGTTTTAGCATTGTTCTTCTAATCGGGTCCCTAGTTCTTTCGAACCAGTGTATAAAAATTAAATCTTTCACCACTCTGATGTGCCTCAGAGGCATTTTAGCGTTTAGGTATGGTAATTGTGTTGTGCATTTCGTTTGTAGAGTGTGACATTCGGCTGTGGCGAGTGAGGTGGATTGCAATCACCTGCGCCAGATGCACCGTGCAGCCGCCAGCACCGCGCCAGCCAGTCTGGCGCCGGCCTCATCCCACTACCTCCCACGCCCCCCACCTGCCCACACCATTCCCACCACTCCCACGCTACGCTCGCGTTTGTTTTCAACTTTGATTGATAATTTGTTATTGGAGTGCGTATTACGTTTCGATAACACAAGTATTCGTATATCCTAGAGCAGTTGATGTGTGCGAGATCAATATTGTGTCAAATCAATGATACAAAGTGCAGTATTCAGTTTGGCTTAGTGAACTTTTCTTCGCTGGTGTCTCTCTTGAGTGAGACTAGTCCCTGTTCCCTGGGCAGGGGATATACCTTTACCGAAAATGACTTAAGTATACTCATAGTACATGTGCTGCGAGATTGGTCTGTGTCATATGAATTGTAGGTACGTATTCAGTATAACTCAGTGGACTTGTCTTTTTTGGTGACTCTCTTAGGGGAGACAAAGAAACTCTGTTAGTAGTTTTGGTTTTCTTTACCGAGAATACTTTAAGTATACTCGTATATCCAGTGCAGTAGACAAATGGTGAGTTTGAGACAAACAAATGATACATAGACATGTAGGTAGACTATACGTCTGACCTCTCAACTCAGTTGATGTTACTCTGTTAGATAGATAGATAGATAAAAGCATTTATTTGTAGCTTCAATTTGTACCCATATACAAACAACAAAAGAAAACTACGAAAGAAAAAGAAGGAATTTAAGTTGATAGATACAAATTAAAACAAAACAAAAAATACTTAAAACCATACATTTACAAAGGTGACTTATTAATCAATGTGTGTGGTGCAACCAGACAGATAAGTCATCGCTCAGCGCATAATGTTACTCACAAAGCAAACAAAGATTTTCAGATAAAACCCTTGGAGATGACAAGCTGAAACTCTGCCTTCTACGCTGTTGGGGTTTCGATCCCCATTCAGAACAAAAAACTGTGTGATGAACGTAGATGTTTGTTCTGTGTCTAGGTGTTATTAAGTATTTTTGTATGCATTTAAAAGTATATAAGTATTCTCAGTCATCTGCTTGTAGTAGTACAAGATACAAGATATGGTTAGTTTGGGGCTAGATGTTGTCCACCAATATTCGTTCATTTACTAGATGAATTTTTGGAATTTCAAAACCATCTAGTAAAAACTAAAAAGATAACCTACTTCCTTGAATTGAATTTGAGCCCATAAAAATACAACCGAATTGAGAACCTCCTACTTTTTTTGAAGCGGTTAAAAAGTTTTTATTTACCCTTTCTAGTACATGATAATTTTTTGAAATTCGTAAACACTACTGAAAAGTCACAGATAAACAAAATATCAAAACTTCGTTTCATCCTCGTGGATGACATATTTTTTTCAGTTGTTTTGATTCAAAAACCTAACTACTGAACCTGATTTTTATGAAATTTATATGGAACCAATCTGAAAGCATATCCTTTCACATATTTTTCCAAATCGGTTCCCAATTAACGGAGTTATGAGGTCTCTTCTTCTCAGTCGGGCATTCTTGGCAGAGTGGTCGTAGTTATGAGTGGGTCCTGAAGAATGGCGGCTCCTGCTATGCGTCTCCGTCCGGCTCTATTGGAGGCGTTGTGGGAGCAGTCGGTCATCGTGGATTTGGTGAGAGATTTTATCAGATCTCCCCATCTGGTCGGAGAACGACCACGGCATCTCTTGCCCTCCATTCTGCCTTGGGCTACAAGACGCTCCATTTAGTCTTCATTTCGGGTTATGTGCCCAAAGAACTTCAGTATTCGTATTTGAACAGTCGACCATAATCTCTCTCTGATGTGAAGTTCCTTTAGGATCGATACATTGGTGCGATAGGCTGTCCACGGAATTCTCAGCAGACGTCTCCAGCACCACATCTCCAGTGCATCGATTTTTTTCCTTTCCTTCAGCCTCAATTTCCACGTCTCAGCTCCATAGAGAAAAATTGGAAAGACGAGACTTCGCATTAGTCGTACCTTTGTTGTTTTTGTTATTCTGCGGTCTTTCCAGATTTTAGTGAGCTTTTCGACGGCAGATCGCGTCACAGCACATCGCCTATGTATCTCGTTTTCACAGCCTCCGGTGTTGGTAATGTTGGAGCCTAAGTAGATATAGCTCTGGACAACATCACAATTGGCTATACGTTTAACGGTAGGAGTATTATTTTTGGCTCTGTCCACTATCATCACCTTTGTCTTATCACGATTGATAGCGAGCCCAAGTTTAATGCTGTTTGTTTCCAGGCTGTTTAAAAGGAGGAGGAGTGGTGGCAGGAGTGGTGTCATAGGCATACCTTAGATTTGAGATTTTGTGACCTCCAACAGAAACACCTTTGTTCCAGCTTTCCAGGACGATTCGCATGATGTACTCTGTGTAGATATTGAAGAGCAACGGAGATAGAATGCATCCCTGTCTAACACCAGCCTCTGTTTTGAATGAGCTTGAGTCAATTCCGTCCACGCGTACCGCTGCCGTGCCGTCTTCGTATAGTCTTCTAATGAGGTATGTTATGAGAAGTTATGAGGTAACAAACATAAAAACAAAATAATACAAACCTCCTCCTTTTTTGAAGTCGGTTAAAAAGTACATAAGAAGTTTATTAGTCATGTAGCTTCCATAACACAAGCACTTCATACTTTGGGGCTAGATGATGCTGTGTGAAATGTCCAGCATTATTTAATTATTTATTTATCTACATTACACAAACGTTCACTTTAATAATATTTTACGATAGTTTCACGTAAAATACAATTTTTCCAAGTAAATTTGTTATTCAGTGTTCTCGTATTTGAGTTGCAGGTGTGGTTGGGTAATGAATGCTTTGGGTACAAGCTTTCGGGTGTGAAATAAAGCACCCATCATTAGAAGCAATATCTCACTGTCCGTAGGGTTTTTACCAGAGTTGGCTGTAGCGTAACTACTTGTGCATGTGTGGTTCAAGTTCAAGTTTATTTATTTAGATAGTAACATTACAGAAATATCCAAAGCGTTACATCTATGTTTTATTAAACAATATAAAAGATGAAGAAATAGAAAAAGACAGCCTACAAAACATATACCAGTTCTCGCCCATTCTAAAACTCCATGGCACTTTACAGTGTTGATGATAAAGAAATAGAAAACATCATCCTAAGCCTTAAAGATAACTGCGCTGTAGGCTGGGATGGTATAACTACGTTATTTATAAAATCAGCTAGGCACATACTAATTCCAGTACTTAAACATTTTTTTAACATTGCCCTATGTTCAGGTGTATTCCCTATCGCCTTTAAGAAGGCTGTAGTACATCCAGTATATAAAGGTGGGGATCGGAGTAGTGTTATTACAGACCTATCTCAGTACTGAATGTTTTTTCCAAAATCTTTGAAAAATTTTTAAATTCTAGACTCACTAAGTATTTAAACGATAATAATATATTATTTCAACATCAATTTGGATTCAGGAGTGATAAATCTACCCAAGACGCCGTCTTGGAACTGACAGATACAGTTATAAAAAATATGGACAAAGGGCACAAGAGTCTTGGTGTTTTCTTTGACTTATCTAAGGCTTTTGACACTGTCTCGATCCCCATCTTACTCTCCAAACTAAAACATATTGGTATCAGAGGAGTTGCTCTGGATATGTTTAGTGACTATCTATCCGATCGTAGGCAATACGTTTTACAATGTAGGTGCACAAGGTAGTGTCCTTGGACCTACCTTATTCTTAATTTATATTAACGAACTATGTGCCCTTCCTCTACCAAATTGCAAAATAATAACTTATGCCGACGACACAGCGCTCCTTGTTAATGGTCGAAGTTGGTAAGAGGTTCGTATTCGCTCTGAAAACTCATTAAAAATCGTGATGAGATGGCTTCGTAATAACCTTTTGACTCTAAATATCTTAAAAACTGAATTTATTCCGTTTACCTTCAAAAAAATTCAAATCCACCCCACTCCTTCTCTATTCTGGCCCATGTCTGTCACGTAGATCCAACACCAGATACATGTAATTGCATAGCTATTGAAAGTACACCTTCAATAAAATATCTCGGGGTCATTATCAATAGCGCTATGACTTGGGAACCTCAGATAAAATCCTCTACTTCACGAGCCAGAAAGCTGATATTTGTGTTTAAAACTTTAAGACCTGTTGTGAATTTAAATGGTTTAAAAACCATATACTTTGCACTGGCTCAATCTATTTTTTCATACTGTACTATATTTATTTATATATACCATACTATATCATGGGGTTGTGCAGTCAAAAGTACGATAATACGTCTTGAAAGTGCTCAACGTGCTATACTTAAAGTTATGTTTAAAAAAACCTATTCTTTTCCCCACTTTTGATCTGTATTCGCTATGCAAAGTTCCCTCGATTCGAAAACTTTTTATTCTACACACCATTCTTTATAAACACTCTAAATTATTTTATGACTCTGATTTTGTAAATGCTAGAAGAAGATCTGACATTGTTTGTATTATTGAAAATCGCCGAACAGCTCTAGTGAGTCGACATTTCCATTACCTCAGTCCGTCGTTGTATAACAGAATAAACCATAAATTAAACATCTATCCGCTACCGCACTTTAAATGCAAATTAAAGTGTTTGGAATGGCTCTTGTCTTTATCATATGAAGAAACTGAATCGCTCTTACAGTTTTCTGAATAACTATGTACTAATATACTACTAAAATTTACCAACGCACAGCACCACACAACATCCACACACATTTTCTCTCTCACACACACACACACTCTCACATACACATACACACACACAACAACATACACACTCCGTCACTCTCGAAAACTCATTTTTGGTATCCTACTTAGGTTATAAGTAGCTTTATATTAGTTTAATTTTAGTGTTAAACGTCCTGTAAAATTGGAACCCGGTTCTCTTCGGTACACTTCTACACTTCATTTACTCTTCATTTACACTTCTGTGAGTATCATCGTTTCCAAATTGTTTACTGTACTTTTATTATGTTCCAAATAAAGATATTTGATTTGATTTGATATATTATTAAATTATTATCTATCTTAAGACCTACCCTAAAATTATTTACCAAATAAATTGGCTACACATTAAAATAAAATAAAAGAACACGAATTATTTGGACACACAAATATACCTATCTAACTATCTAATACTATTTTTTTTATAATAAACATATCAATAAACACTAATAATTAAAAATTAACAATTAAAAACACTAGCAATTAAAAATACTTACTTACTCAAGCTTTTCACAGTAGCACATA
The DNA here is from genome assembly GCA_948098915.1 of Lampropteryx suffumata. NCBI lineage: Eukaryota > Metazoa > Arthropoda > Insecta > Lepidoptera > Geometridae > Lampropteryx > Lampropteryx suffumata. The sequence goes on along the minus strand of OX402557.1, from coordinate 11,125,550 downwards.
CTCAGTCTATCAATAACGGGCCATTTATGAGCATATCAGTGGTATACGATAAAAGAAGCTTCCAGCTTCCGGATTGCCAGTTCAGTTCTGCTCATGGCTTGCTGACTTCTTGAGGGAAAGATCCATTCGAGTGGTTGTTGACGGATGCTCGTCTGATCGATTGGCAATTAATGCCGGGGTACCTCAAGGGTCAGTGCTCTCTGCCACACTGTTTTTACTGCACGTTAACTACTGCTTATACCCGGAATCATTGGGTATGCAGATGACAGTACAGTTGTGAATAGATACTATGTAAACGCACGAGCTAGTAAAACTGAAATTCAGAAACTCAGAGACGAGATGCTTATGCGTCTGGATTTGACTCTCCAGATCGTGTCCGATTGGGGCGATTCCAATTTGGTTAAGTTCAACGCATCCAAAACGAAAGCTTGTCTCTTTTCGGTGAAAACAAGTGAGTTTCTCCAAGTCCCCGTTTTCCGAAATGTACCGGTAACTATAGAAAATCATCTCGAACTCTTGGGAGTTTCACTTACACGAATTCTCAATTTTGGCTCCTATATCGAGTCTAAGGCCAAAACTGCTGCCATGAAGCTTGGCATACTCAACAAGGTGAGGCGATACTTCACACCTGGACAGCTTTCCACTTTATACAAAGCTCAAGTCCGGTCGGGTATGGAGTATTGCTGTCATCTATGGGATGGTTCAGCCAAACACCAGCTGGCTGCCTTGGACTCGATCGAGCATAGAGCATTGAGGATGATGGGTGAACAGCTTAACGCTGAGGCTAAGTTCCAGAGTCTCGAGCACCGTCGTAAAGTTGCTTGCCTTTCGATCTTTTATAGGATACATTTCGAAGAATGTGCCCAGGAATTACCTGATCTGATTCCACCATCTCCTTTTCACACCAGGACAAGCAGACGTACCGCTCAATACATTCCATACCTTGTCAACCTACCACCCTTACGAACAAAGCGCTTTGCTTCCACATTTATAATGCGTACAGCCAAGGATTGGAATGCTTTGCCGTCGTCTGTCTTTCCTGAAAACTAAAATCTAGGTCTCTTCAAGTCTCGAGTAAATAGGTGTCTTCTAGACTTGCGTGCCCCATCGTAGGCCACATCGTCGCTTAACATCAGGCGAGTTCGTGGTCAAACGTAGGTTGATTGACGATAAAAAAAAAAAAAAAGATATGTTATAAGGTTTCGTACCTTAAAAATCAAAAAGCAAACATCAAAGTGATATAAGATGACTTCGTAGTTTGTTGCGTAGCATACTTTTGATTGTTTATTGTATCAATCTTTGAAACAATCAATCTTGGTGAGTATTCCAACCTATTTATTTTTACTGCATGCCAAACCAACACGTAAGATAAAAATAAACTAATATACAAGAGACCTTGCAGTTTGTTTTCTTGTCGTGTTTTGTTTATAAATTTATTAACATTATTTACAAATTAAATAGTTTTTTTAAAAATACTTCACAGAAACAAATGGTTTGTGTATCAGTAGACAAAGAAAAAAATAGGTTTAGTTTAGGCAGAAAAACTGTATTTACAGTAATATAAAAAAAAAAATCGCAATTTATCGGAAAAAATGATCTTCGGAAACTCGATAAGAATTATTTGATTAGAAAATGTTGTGATTAACGGTTTGTATTTTATTATTCAGTATTAAACCAGCTTTACGGCTGTTTATTTTGTTAGAATCTAACTTCAGTAGTCATCAAAATATAAGGGATTTTTTAACGTGTATATAAATTCTTGGGTGCATGTTTTGTACAATCGAATTGTACAATAAAAACACGGCCTAAAATACTAATTATGCCGCATATTTTGACACTTGCCAGTAAATCAAAACCTGTGTTATTTCCCGTTTGATAACTTTCACTTTGTACTTATACCGCATAAATATATTTTTTTGTGGTTAAAAACATACAAAAAATGTTTGGTGGATGTTAGAATTGGATTAGTAATAGCACATCATGATAAAGAACCATGGTGCTGGGTAACCTAAGCACGGTAAATCTGGCGCATATTTCCCACTTGACCGTTTTTTTTCGAAGCAAGAAAGAAAACTCGATACAGTGTATTTCCTTAGACTGACTACTGATTACTCTTTTTCGTTGACATAAGATAAATGCTTTCAGTAACCATATTCCATACTAATAATATAAATAAACGGCTAAACGGCTGAACGAGTCCCAAATCACGTAACTCGCTACAACTAACAATAAAATCGCACGTTTATTGCGCGATCACAGCTGTCAAACACACTTTTTGTACGCTAATGTTATAAGCGTATTTACGACTGTAGGTGGACGACAAGTAGTGATAGCCAACGCAGCGGCTGACTTCTGTAATAAGAGTTTTTTTAAGATTTACGATTGGATTTCACAATTATTGCTGTTGGGTTTTTATTGCATTTGCTACTGCAACTTATAAGTAATAACCCTGCGGTTTGATATCGGCGGCATTATTTTGGAGTACTTCCTGTAGAGTATTTCCTTTAATGGTTTAGACAGACTACTTGATTACTCATTTGCGTTGACATAATACAAAGGTTTTCAGTATCTATAGTCCATACTAATAATACATTCAATAGGATATCAGACTGTCTGTTTGTTTATTACCTTTTCACGGCTAAACTGCTGAACAAATCTTAATGTAATTTGGCAAGAAGATAAATTATGTGTTGAAGACAGACATATGCTACATTTTATGTTGGTACCGTGAGCAGCAGCTAGTTTCCAATAAAACGTTAATTTTCCAGTGAGTCATTAAGTTCGTTTGTTATATACGTAGTAGTAATATGAATATTCTTAGTAGAAATTTGTACATCTTGAGTCATAGACATAAAGGCAATTCTTGAAATGAATTATCAATACGATCTTTAGCTTCTGAAATACTATATTTACTCATTTATTATTATTTATCATTTATTTCATTTATTTATTTATTTATTTATTTACTCATTTATTTATTTACTTTACCTCAATTGAAGTGAAGACATAGCTTTTTAGGTAAGTACAGCAATATAATAATCATAGATCCTTATATTATACTATCTATACCAATATTGTAAATTTATAAGTGTCTCTGTTTGTTACGTTTATTTATTTATTGATTTTTTTATATCAAATGCTTAAATAAAAAATCATTAAATGCTTTTTTGAAGCCAATTTCTCTATCCTAACCGAAATCAAAGCTATACATACCAAGAGCAACGAATCACAGAGTTATCGAGAATCTGCAACTACGACTTCTAGATTGCCAAGAAGCCGATGGAAGTAACTTAGACAACATTATTTTTAAGTCTTAAAATATTCCATTCGTTGTAGTTTTTAAAAAGGTTTATAAAACAATAAAAAGTTTTGTTGTTTTTATTTATGTAATATTTCAACTGCACACACAGTTAAGACCCACCATGTATTTGATAACGACACATGCAGAAAATTATGTTTTATATAAATCTAAATCAGCGTTTGATCTTTTATATAAACGCTTTATATAAAGTGACTCTTTGTCTACCGCTCTCAAAGCTAGCTTTGATGCTACGAATATGCTACGTCGTAGCAGATGCTACGACGTAGAAGATCTAGCTAGCACAACTGGAATAACAGTCTTCAATGTGCTACACCGTTCTTGATTCGCTAGCAAATTGCTTCAAACACAAACAGTATCAATAACAGTAAAGATCTTAAAATACTTAATTTAATGCAACATCTCGCTGAACCCGTTGGGTTAACAAATTGTCTAAACTGATTCTTACTCGAGAGGTAATTAGTCTTATTAATATGCTCCTTCCTGTATTAATGCGAAGTTAGTATGCGTGAAGTTAAGACGTGAAGTAGTATACTCTATATTACTTCACGCCTTAACCTTTGAATGATTGGGATGAATGGCAAGTATGTAGTTAATAGCCTGAAACAATAAATAGGCAATTGTTTACCCCATTACCCGTATAGGGCGCATTGGGGTGTCAAAGCTTTTACGCAGACGAACCCACGGGTGAAAGCTCGTACTGAATAATTCTTACCAACTGGATAGGAAAGACGATAATGTGAATTTGCGTCACAGCTTTGAACTGTAAGGATGAATACGCGATTGTTAATGACTTGGTTATTTAAATAGGTTAATATCAAAAGGTTTGCGATAGGCAGGATTACTTTATATTAAAATAAGTATAATAATTTATTAGTCCCGTCCCAAGAATGACGTCTAAAGCGGTGACGTCAATACACTTTCTCTGCCAAATAGTGACTCATTTTTCTAGGAATTTGATCGTGCGTTCAAAGTTAACGGACAAAGAGAAGAGTCAAGGCTCGAATAATTTATAACACATAAAGTTGATACTTGATTCCCATGTATCAACTTCGGTTATTATAAACTATTAAAAGCTTTTTTTCCAAAGTTTATATTTAGATATACATTGGTCCTGATTATTTTGTCTGCAGTTTTATTTATCATCAATTTACGTGGCCAACGCGTCAGGTCAGTTAATAATTTAAATAAATAAATATATTTGTGGACAATTCACACTGCATCTAGTCCCAAACTAAACATAGCTTGTATTATGGTGACCAGATGACTGATAGAATATACTTATATATTAAAGACTTTTATATACAGACTTATGATACCTTATAGCATCCAGACACAGAACAAACACCTATATTAATCACACAATGTTTGTTCTGGGAGGGTATGGACTCTTAAACGTACAGCGTCGACGGCAAAGCTACTACTTACTGAGCTGACGGGCCAGTAAAAGGTTGAAATAAAATTGTTCGCGTTGTACCAAATTTTAGTTAGTCCGACGACAAAACAAAAGGACTTCCATTGTCTTATTTTCTTTAATTTATTTGTTATTTTCGCGCCCACAGGATACTCCTCCATACCGCGGAACTGTAATTGTTTCAGTGCCAGTAGAGTCGAGGGCCTAAACAAGTTCCACTTTCTCTTGGCTTTCACGCCTGCGGATAGTTAAAATTATTTAGATATGACGGCAGCAGTCACGTGATTGAAACATGACTGCTGCTGTCATATCCAGTTGAATCTTTCCACAAGATTCAACAAGATTCAAAAGGCGTTAGCGTAAAAGAAAACTATGCGTGCGGTATTTGTCTACAATTTAGGTCAATTCTACGTTGGTATTAGTATTACAAAATTGCATCAACTGTTTTTTCCATCAACCCGAACAAGTTAAATGTTAAGTGATTCGCGTTACAATATAATATTCTGTGAATTATTACAGTTGCACTATAACCTATTTAAGGAAGCAAACAATTAGAGCCTATTAACTCCAGATCAGTAGGTACCTCCGGATCGCAGCACTGAGAGCACTAATCTAGAATATGCCAACTCAGTTCCGATCTATGAATTGACACGTTCTACTGTGTACCCTGTTATGCAAATGTCAGTAAACTACGTTTATGATATTAAAATTAAAATAATATTAGAGCTACTTATACCGGCACATATTCCACATACTGAGATTATTCTATAAATCATCGTCAAATCTTTGAAGTGACGCTCGTTGAATATAGGAATGTGGTTTGTCTGGACGCTTGTTCTGTTGTACTGAGACAAAAACATTGCCCTCCTATTGAGCAGTCGGGTAACGAATGAAAATATAATAAAAATAAGTACTAAACATTCCAATAGGGGAGTTTGAGATAGTGCCAGCTCTGTAAACTCAACAAATTCAAGCCGCAAAAAAAGCAATTGTACTTATAACTTAAGAGAGTTGGTTAGTCCTTGAGTGACCTCCGAGGTACAGGCGTGGGTGGCGAAGGCCCCTCCAAGTATACTTAAACCAAATTATTCGCCATAAAACCTCAGCTACGCCGTACGAAAAATCAAACATTTGTCAGATTAAGATCTTGTCTACTCAACATACGATAGATACTGCGTCTTTCTTTCGTGAACTGTTTACCAAAAGTTGTTTGTGCAAATTTTTGCCCAAAGAGCATAATAATGTCATTAATGATAAACATGTCCGTAGTCTAGAGAACTAAAGAGCATTTTCACATAACTCACTCATTCGCTGTTTAGTCTATTATTGTCTTATTAATGATTTTTGACGTTATGCTATCATGATTTGTTTTAAAATTGTATAGAAATGGTTATAGTCACCTTTACAAAAAGTGTACAATTATTCCATTATATTTACAATAAATCTAGCTTAGCCTACGTTTAAATTACTTTCTCCTCAAGACATTATCAAACTTACTCTTGAGATTTGTCAAAAGGTTTTTCAGCTACTTCTTTGGGGTGGGTCATTTTGTTCACAATGTCTTCACTAATCTAGATAAATTACTTGAGAGGAAACCGACTAACTGAGCTTCGCCTCTGCACAACTAAGTTTGAAATTAGCAAATACATGGGTGAAAGTTTGTGTAACTACTGGTTCTTGACAAATTAGATAATACATCGGTACCGTACTTAGGTACTTAGTCACTTTTTCAGTATCGTGGTTCTTCAATCACCAAACATTGTTTTTAAGTTTGTAATCACAAAAAAACTGAAATTGAAAGTGACATGTGACATAAGTACAAATGTTCTAGGTTTATGGATTTTTTCTTTTACTTTGCCGTTGAGACCTTGCTTCTTGCCCATCTTTTTGATTTTAGGTCAACGGAAAGTACCCGTATAGGGGTTCCTTTTTATGTTATTGAGGTACAGAACCCTAAAAAGGAAAGGAAGATTAGTATTATTTACCCGTAAAGATGTAGGTGTATATACAAGTTAGTACAAATACAAACACAAACAATACAACTAAGACATTAATTAGCTGACTTTGGACTAAGAAGTTTATACCGACAGCTCAGAACCTCGGGGTCTAAATGTACACCTCCAACTTTAATGAAGCTCCAAAATGTTGTTTCTGGTATAGTTGCGAGAACTGCTAGGAGTAGAACGGGGTTAATAACTGCTTATAACATTTCAATAGTTTACACGTCCATTTAAGCGGAAGTTTCATAATTAATAATCAAACAATCTTACAGATTATGCTAAAGTTGTCTAGTCTAATATATTAATGAAAATTTGCTGGAATATTTTCTTTGGTTTGGTTTCACACTTTTCTGTTTTTATTTGTTTTGGTTCAAAGCTTTTGCAAACTACAAAAACTTTTATAAAAATACTCAAAAAATGCTTCTGGGTTCTAACACAAGGACCTTTTCCTCGAGAAGGTGTCTGTGTTAAAAACGCTTGTTTATTTAGGAGTGGGATTACCTACGCCCCCATAGCCATCTGATTGTGATGCTCAGGTGCTTAAAGGTCATTAAAGGTCATCAACGATAAAGGTTATTTTTTCTGATTAAGGGTATGTAGTTCCTGTTAGTAGAATATGGTCGAATCTATAAACAACTAACCAAATATCCTGTTAAAAAAATTTAGGGACTCCACATATTAATCCAAGCTACCGGCATTGACGCGGAGTGAGTAGTCAGCAGAATATACACCAAATAAACGTTATTAAACATTAGTAAATTATAATTCTACGTCTGACTTACAACCCTTTTGGAAAATGATTAGCCGGTGTAAAACTACAACCCCTATTTTGAAACGTGTTCCTCGCGGCGCACGCATCTCTGTCACTACTGTTCTATCTAAAGCCATTAGGAATGTTGAATCTAAAAATTCGAAGCAAGCATGGGAATATATACCAATTTTCCCCTATAGCGAACTTCATATACAGAGAGAATTAGGCAACAAATCATCACTTACTTTTCGGATAAAGCAAAATTGTGTTTGGCATATTGCAAGCATTGAGTGCACACCTTATTTCGAAAAATATTTGAACCAACAAATAAATTCAACGTCTCCCAAACCAAAACTTTTATAAAGTAAACTTAGTGATGGTGATATTAATGTTGCCTCCCGTATTTTATTTTCTAGTGACACGATAGCTCCAATTTCTAATTACACTCTCATATCTCTTGAGAGTAAGCTATCTCTCACAAGGCCCAACTACCAACTCCCCGGGTACCACCTATCGCCGCCTTACAGCTAAAGTATGCTGTCGGCATACTTAAGCTGCAAGGCGCAAAAAAGCCGCATATCTCGGCGACTTTTTCCAACCTGTTCAGCTAGGCTTTGGTTCGCGAGGCGGCTGTACATATCTTCGTACATTTTTGAATCGAAATTGCGAAAGTGTTCCTTGCTTAAAGAAATTAAAAACAAAGTTCCCGAAATTTATCCATTTCTTTGGCAGTGTTATGGTTCACCTTTTCGTCGTTGCCGTTCGCCGTTGAATGTCAGCAAGGCAACCCCCTTGGTCCAGCCATTTTCAGCCTTGCTATCCATCTGATTATTCAACGTCTCCAATCTAAACGCAATGTTTGGTACTAATGTTTCGAACTTTAGGGGGAGATGTGGATACTGTTTTTGGTAATCTAAAGCTCATTAATGATGAATTTTCTTTTTAGGAACATTTTTAACAGATTATTCAAAATTAATAGTCTAGGCATCATTCAGCCATTCATTAATAGGCTTTTACAATTCTCATGTTTTGACTTTTTGTTCCAAAATTTACTTACGCTTTAAGTTGTTGTCAACTGTCGAAGCACAGTGAGCTGGTGAAAGGTTTAGACAACATAATAAAGGACACTTTATCGTCGGTTTTGAATATTCATCTGGATGACAAGGCATGGCTGCAGGCCTCCTTTCCTAACAAATTTCAAGGCTTAGGTGTTCGCAAAATGTCAAGTGTTGCCCTTCTCTCCTGTCTACAGCACGAGTAATTTGGTTGAAAAAATTCTAATTCCGTCTTTTACGGCAAGTTCTGCCATCACTCATAAAAATCATATCTTGACGAGGCTAAAAACGCTTGCAACAGTTCTTGCCCTAATTCCGGTCCTCCCCCAAGAACCTTTCGGCCCCACGACAATGGGAGAGGCCTCCATGTGAGCTTACATGGAATCATTTGTTAGAACAATGCTCAAGCTCCGTAGATCACGCTTGTTTCCTAGCTGTTTCGAAATGGAAGTCAGGGTATTACAGTATTGGTTATAAGTACTACCATCATTTAACATCTGCACCTTATTAGATACTACAACATTTCGAGTTGCAATTTGTCTGCGGTTGGGTGCGCGGTGCTCTGCCCCTCATCGGTGCTACAGCGGTTAGCGGCGTGGTACAGCGGTCGACCAGCTTGGTATCCTCGGGCTATCGTGTTTAGGGCCGCCGGTAGGATTGCCCGCCACGCAAGTTTTAACGATGTTATTCGTGGGGCACTTACCAGCGTCAACGTACCAGCTGTTCTTGAACCAAACAGTCTGATACGTGATGATGGTAAGAAGTCTGACTCTTGTCCCTTAGGATATGGGTAGGCCATTGGTGTGGGATGCTACTTGCGTAGACATCCTGGCCGCATCCCATCTGTATGGGACTTCCCTTAGGGCTGGTGCAGCGGCTAAATGTGCCGATGAGCTCCAAAGGCGCAAATATGACGATCTTGATAAGGCCTATATTGATTGATATTGACCTGTAATTGATATTTAAGTCTTTTGGAGTCGAGACCTTGGGCCCGTGGGGAATCGGAGCCCACCTCGTTTTTTCAAAATTATTTCATGACGTCTGGTAGATACATTGCGTGACCCAAGAGCTGGCAATTAGCAATTGGCAATTAGCAATGCTAATACCTGGCCCAGCGTATTAGCATTGCTATTCTACGTAGCAATGCCACCAGTGTCTTGGGAACGCTGCTTTCTGGCACTGATCTGGATCAATTGAGCTATCTATAGATCGTTTTAAACGGTCCTTAAATAGCTCAACTGTTTCACATGTATTTTATATTATTGTAGATTATTCTGTAGGTACATTTCTGTAATTATTTCTGTTAATAAAGGTATTCTATTCTATTCAGAATGCGAAAGGTTCCGATTTAAAACCCCACGCAACGCGCGATAGCACGTTGTTATGTGGGAGCTCTTAAGTATGTATAAATATTTAATTTGTATAAATAACTTCAATAGGATTAAATATCTCATGTTCCGTATTTCCAGAACATGTACTCGAAACAATAAAAATATACTTACTACGAAATAGGTACGGCATATACTTCGACACGCTCTTGACGGTTTAATTTCATAAATACTAGTGCAAATAAATTAAACGAATGCCGTGCCTTCACGTGGGCGTAGTGAGCTGAACTCCACTGACATGGCAATCATTAAATTAAGAATAACTCTATGCTATTATGTGATAGCGATCTGTACCAGGAAAAGGAATAAATAAATATAATATTTTGTATACAATATTTCCAGTTATTTTACAGAAATACGGTCTTTGTTCAATAATAATGATGTGTACTTACAGAGATTATTGTAATTGCCAATATTCCATTCTTATCTATGATTACCTATTCTACCTATTATTCATAATGGTGTAGACCACCATTCTAACCACCAACCACATATCTAGCTAAAATATAATTAAAATTAGTTGCCATCTTAATTTATTAACATCTGAATAACAAGTACAAACCGTGCGTATTTAACATTTGAATATGTCAAATAATTATGAATAAGTGTGTAAGTTTTTACGATAATCACATTTTTTTTATATACAAAACAGCCAATCGCGTTAAAATTATTTCACGGCGTCTGGTAGATACATTGAGTGACCCAAGAGGTGGCTCCTATCTGGCTCAGCGTATTAGCATTGCCATTCAATGTGGCAATGCCGCCAGTGTTTTGGGAATTCCGCCCTCTCGGCAGTGATCTGGATCAGTTAAGCTATCTATAGATAATTTTAAACGGTCCTCAGATAGCTCAACTATTTCACATGTATTTTATATTATTGTATATTATTCTGAACATATCTGTAATTTTTTCTGTACACAAAAACGAGTTTACAGTATAAAATATCTGCCAACACGTTGTTTTAAAATAGTTGATAACGATGGTTTGGAATAAACTCAGCAGTGTCTGCACATGACTCCGATTTGAGTGGCACTGGTTGAGCCGGCCACCCCGTGATTTTAAATTGATTATACAACTCTGTCAAGAAAGTACCGGGAAACGATCCGAAATACACAAAATGTTAGTAATTCATCCAAATGTATTAAATCATTAACATTTTTCCGGAATTGAGTTCAGTTCTCGCTGGGAATTCTACTTTATGTTTTCTACTGAATGTAAACTGGTGCCATGATGTGGTAATTTGAATTTTGGAAAAAGAAAGAAGTCGGCTGTAGCCATATCTGGTGAATGAGGTGGATGCTTGATGGTATTTGTTGAGTTTTTGGTCTAAAATTCGTTCACAATGATGGCCTTGTGCGAAGGCGCATTATCGTGGAACTAAATCCAAGAATTTTCCTTCACAAATCTGGCCTATTTCGTAGAGGTTGCTCTCTTAAACGCTACATAACGCTCAAGTAATATTATTTATTTCTATATATATAATATGTATGTATGTATTTACAAAAAAAAGTATGTAAGTAGTATATCAGTCATGTGGTACCCATAACACAAGCTCTGCATACTTTGGGGCCAGATGATGCTGTGTAAAAATGTCCAGCATTATTGATTTATTTACCGCTTGACTTTCTGGCAAGAATTGCGAGTGCATAATACCGCGATAGTCAAAGAAAACACTCAATATCACTTTGACTTTTCATCGACTTTAGTGTTGTTTTTTCGGTTTCGGTACAGTTGGAAGACTCCACTCCGAAGCTTGTTGACTAGTTTGCACGTCAAACTCGTAAACTCACATTTCGTCACCAGTAACAATGCCTTTCATGTATGTTGGGTCGGAATTGACTCTTTGCCGATCCGGTTGAAGACGTTGATGGCCTACCAGAGCTAGGGAAATCTTCGGTCACATCTCGACAGCATTTAAACGCTTTGTACCTCTCATAAGCACGTGTTTTGTCCATTATGAAATTCACAATACAATTAGATATGATCTAAAACACATTAGAACTAAAAACAGCACTGTATTTTATTCTACATTACAGGTGCAACTCGAAACTCCGCGCCAAAATGGAAAACAGTTGTGCCAATCTAACAACAGAAAATTGAATTTGGAAGCATAAACAAACCATCTATTCCCGATACGTTTTTGACAGAATGTACCACCCAACGGCAAATTGAAAAAGCTAATTTTAAATTGAGTAAGGAATTCGCGGTTCATATATAACCACCAACCGGGTCATATATATATAGTATAGTGTTGCTGACTTGTTTGTTTACCATAACATACGTGTTTGTGTAGATATCTGAAAATCCGATCGTAGATTCTGTTTGCCCCACTTAATAGTGCAACAATGTTTCCGCAAAAAATACGAGTAAAGCGGAAGTCATGTTAGGTACTAGAATATTTGTAAATTTTACTCTTGATTTAGACGACGTCCGAATTTTCACCCGACTCACCAGGAGGTTACCCTCCCTTTTTTAATTGAGATACCTACATAGTTGTACTACCGATAAACAGTTATAAATAATCCATTGCTACCAATATTATAGTTATGCGAATTATGCTATGCATGTGTGAATGTTTATATATATCTATGTGGCTCAATCCAACCGTAACGGTTCTACAGATTTGATTGAAACTTAGTACGGATGTAATCTGTCATCTGGTATACATATAGGCTATATTCGACGTAGGTACCACACGTCTAAAGCCGCGGGCAGCAGGTAGTAAAACATTATAATACTATACTTAGCCCACCTGTGTTTAAAAGAGCAGCAAAGTGAATCCTCTTTTGTCAGTCGTTACATGCATAATACAATTTCAGCAAAAAAATTAACAGCGCTGTTTTTATTGAATGAAATTTTCTTATTACAATTGTCGTGTGCTATAAATAAGTGTTAGATGAAGTCAATCCATTCCGCAAAGATTTTTATCACGGGTAAACTGCAGCTTCAGCTTCGAGATAACAACTTTACCGCTTTAACAAGCAAAGGCTTTGAACAGCTTGAATAAGCATTCAGCTGATAGCAATCACTTCGCAGATTAAACTTTCGATTTCTTTTGACTTGCAAGTAACCATTGGGGTTAGAATTGTTTCCTTATCTAAACACAGTTTAAAAATGTTTACGTATAATCAGTACGTTGCGTTGGTATATCAATTAGCTTTTTGTTGTGAAAAATAAACAAATAAATATATAATAAATTATTATTAGTGGACATTGCACACAACACCATCTAGCTCCAAACTATGCATAGCTTCTATTATTATGACTATATATGTACCTGATAGAATACTATATATATTTATATATATTTTTTAATATTAAACAATAAATAAATAATGCTGGACAATCAACATAGCATCATCTGGCGCAGATATAAAATAAATACATACTTATGATATTTTATAACACCCAAACACAGAACTAACACTTATGTTTATCAGACAAATGTTTGCCCTGGGAGGGAATCAAACCCTCAACCTATATCACAGAAAGCAGAGCTACTACCAACTGAGCTGGTTAGCCAAACAAAGCAATGAGGTTACTAAAATACTTGATGTCTCGAAACATTAGTAGCAATTTCAAGATTACTTTCATGATTTAGAAGTAGGAATAACTAAGAATGTAAAAAATGGTACAGCAAAAACCAGTACTTACGCATGTAAGCCATATACACGCTAATATTATACATTCTAGTGTCTGTGTCTGCTTGTTGGTGTGTCTATTTGTTTGTAATCTTTTCTCAGCTAAACTAAACTTGAAAGGAGATATTTATTTTAAAAAAAGCAAATCAACATTGCCATTCAACGTGGCAAAGTAAATTTCAACGTGGAAAAGCCAGTGTTTTGGGGACGCTGACCTCTAGCAGTGATTTAAATCAGTTGAGCTTGAGCTTGAGCTTGAGTATATCAGTCATGTGGTACCCATAACACAAGCTATGCTTACTTTGGGGCCAGATGATTCTGTGTGAAAATATCAACTGTTTAACATAATTGTAAATTATACATTTCTGTAAATACAGGTGTTTATGTAGTATTAAAAAAACAAATTTGTAAAATTATTTTTTTAATATCATTTGTATTTTCATTGTATTTCATTTTCATCGTTTTTTTCATTTGTTGTGTCATTTGTAAAACTTACAGGAGTCACACATTTAATAAGCTCAACTTTTATATCCTCACAGTTTATATAACAAAAATGAGGCTAGTGGAGCATAAATAAAATGATATTTTTACATCTAGGATTCTTTAAACGCGCAGGCGGGATAAAAACCAAACTTAATGAATAATGTAGCTTTTTGTACAGTTTTATTGCGATACTGTATTTTTTCTAGCTACGAACGTTTTTACAAACTCTTTTCTATCATTAGATTTTATGCTCTGATATTTTATTATTTCTCTACAATTTCTCTAAAAGTGATATTACACTAATTACATTACATTACACTAATATTATAAAGGCGAAAGTTTGTGAGTGTATGAGTGTGTATGTTTGTTACTTCTTCACGTCTAAACGGATGGAGCGATTTTAATAAAATTTGGTATGGAGTTAGCTGACACCCTGGATTAACACATAGGCTACATTTCACTGCGGGAAAATATCTTTTTTTTTGTTTGTTACCTCGGGTAACACCGCGGGGCACAGCTAGTATATTCTGTATACTTACTAAACAAATAAGTCCTATGTATGTTTGTTTTGTTTCGTTTTATAAACTGTCGTACTCATTTTTCAAGATTATCATAGATATATACAATATCTTCTCTTTGTTCGCAGAAAATTAATAAGTGTAGATTTAAATTTTCTAGGTAGATTACAAAATGGTTTCATTTGCAAAATCATTTGAATAACGAATTCCTTGAACTCATTTAGCATAACAAGGTATTTAAATTAATTTTATGTTGTTTAATAATTCTCCCAATGCCACTGCCTACATAGCCTTGGACCACACAAGCATTCACGTAGTAAAAAGTTGAATACTTTAAATTATATTCTAACATGATTTTTAACAAAAAACTGAATCAGAAACAAACTTTATTTATATTTACTACTTAAACTTTATTTAAATATTTTTTCTTAGATTTTTGTACGGGCTCATTATTCAGACAACAGACAACTTCAAAGATCTGAATCTCTGATGGTATCTGCTCCATGCAGCTGTGTGTGTAACTTAGTATATTCAAATTCTTAATTGTTTTCTGCACTAGGTATAAAGTTCCACTCAAGAGTTTAGATTAAGTAATTTTTGTACTGATTTATTTCAATTTTGCTACAACAAAACCTTAGAAAGCGAAGCAATTTTGTCGAGTCCACAAAAGACACTCCTCTGGGAATATTGGATTGTAAGAATAGACCGCTAGTGCGTGTCGGCGCTTTCCACATCGCGTTTCTCAACCGTCTATTTTGTCCCGAACAAGCGGCCAATCATTTGAATGATAAACTGCTTCATAACTTCCCTTTGGGCACAATAAACCTTTGAGAAGCTCTAAAAATAATAAATGGTTTATAATAAAATGTTTGTGTAGTAAATAACATTGTATGTTTATAATAGAAGCTGCTGTTGCGTATATAATGTAAAGGGTAATGTAAAGGGTTGTACACGAGTTCACCTTTACGACGGCGTGGTTCGATAATCTTCTTCTTTGGCATATATCTTGACGACAATGTTGCCAATGTCAAGTGAATAAATTGTTCATTTATAAGTTGTGACAAAGACGTCAAAACCTAGTCAAAACTATACGTCAAAACTATATTAATTTTGCTCTAATAACAAAGAAGCCCAAAACTTGTATTCCAATTATTCACAATCAATATCATAACTATAGCCTTATTGGAAAAAAATAAATGCAATCAATTTTAAAACAAAAAATGGCAATCATTTCTGTGCCAGACTGAAAATAATTCCGTCGTGGTTATGTTGTGTAAATCAATCAGAAAATATCTATAACAGACATATAATTTCTAAGACAAAATGATTCTTGAACAGTACACTTGAGCTTTGGTTCTTCAACTTCAGCAATTAACAGTAAAAGTATTATTTCCTATCGTATCGCTATTGTATGTAAGCGTATCGACAAGCGAGATTTTAGTGGAGTTCATCAACTCACGTTCTGTCTGTTATGAGTAGTTAAATTTACGCTCTTCAGAAACGCCATAAAAATACAATACACATATTAATTTCTTGTGCATGCACTTGCATTAAGTATGATAGTATTCATGCACACCTAAGCTCTAGCAATGTGACAGGATTTGATAGAAGCAGCCACATACTTGGTCGCACGTATTTGAATGTACAAATATATCAGATATAGCAAAGAAAAGTGCAAACGGAAATGCGAATGTTAAGATGAATGTGTGGAGTGGCCAGAATGGATAAAATAAGAAATGAGTATATTAAAGGAGTATAAGAGTTGAGGAGTTTATAACAGTGTAGATTAGCGTGGTATGGTATTTTATGAGAAAGAGTGAATGTCATATGTGAAGAGAAGAGTGTTAGATATAGAAGTAGAGGTAGGTTAAAAAAAAGATGTATGGATTGCTTGAAAACCGATATCAGTAAAAAGGCGTGAGGAGAGGTGACGACTGAAAGAAAGAAATAACATGTTGTGCCAATCCCATTTAGCATGGGTCATGAAGAAATATATACGTTTTACTTACATACGGCATGCATCAGAACCTAGAAAGTTCGAAGACATGTGGTGAGTGCATGAAAGGAGCCTTTATGGCGCACTTTAATCTTTTCACTACCCCTGGTTTGAAATAACAAGTGAATAAGAAAAAGCATACATATAAAGAAAACTTTTTTCATCTGATTAAATTAGTTAGATCTTTCTTATTATCCTATAATTATTTCATAGAACTAGTTTAATGCACACTATTTAGAGCTATAAATGCAGTAAATAGTGGTCGGGTTTCCGAGAACCGCACTAGTTCTCCGGACGGTAACAAGTGGTCGCGTGCCGCTGCTTGCGCCGAGCACCCGCAGATTAAACATTTGCCCGTTCTTTTAAACTTAACACCGAGCTACCATATTACTGCCAACTGTTTCCGAGATTAATTCTCTTTAATAATTTTCTCGCTAGTTGTAACTAATGGCTCGCTATATTACTCGGAAACAGTTAAAAAGATTTTAGCTTGAAAAGCCGTTTGAAATCTTTGTAGAAACTATACGATGTCAAGACAAAAAGCTTCTCATAGCAGCTGAATAAACATTGCCTCGATTGTTTTGTCGTAGCACGGTTGCTACGCTCTACGTAGCAATAGCTACGCGGCTACGCTTTCACAACAAGAAACGCCAATTATGTCAATAAATATTATGTTTGTATCAGTCCACTTCTCCAGTATTTGGTATTGTCAAAGACAATTATATTTATTTATCTATCCACATCATCATCTCCCTGCCCTTATCCAACGCTAAGTGGGTTTTGCACAATATGTCTCCTTCTATTTCCCTCTATTTTGCCTGTCTCTACTTTAATTTACACATATTTATTAAATAATTATCATATCAAATACATGTGAAACAGCAATAGAAGCTATCTAAGAACTGTCCCCAAGACACTAGCGGCATTGCCAAGTTGAACAGCAATGGCATCAATTTAAATGTATCTATGGTATTGTGTAGAAGTATCCATTTATACACATTCGTATAAGCTTACGTTCTTTCGACCTCTAGCGAGGAGGCTCAAAAATTACTTAATAATATTTACAGGAGATATACGCAGTGGCTCAGTGAAAGCCTCTGCGTATGGTAAATCGACCCATACCATTAAGTTAACCCTTTCATATTTGTAAACAGAAGCTGCACTGTATTCCAAATGATGCCATATTTCTCAGGGTTATGACGGCTTGAGGCTCATAATGAGAAGATATTTCATTACTCGTAGTTATTGTGTTTCTTATAAAAGTAATTCATTTGCCAGCGAGCTCGTGCACGTCGTAAACACAATCGTGTAGCAGCATGCATGTTAAACGAAATCTCCAAGAGTTTATAGCTTTTTGTTAAGTCACTCGGCAGGTGGAAATTGTAAAAATAGTTTTGGTATCAGTAACGAATTTATTAAAGCTATCTTGCAAATAGATATATTTGTCAAATATTATCAAAGTTAGGTAAGAAATTGAATTAATATTTTTTTTCTAATAGTCAGAATGTTTCTGTTAAATATCAAAATTGTATCTTAGTAGTTTTTAAATTTCTATGTATACTAGTGGGGCGACCATTAGTATGGTTAACCATAATTAATATATTTTCTATGCATTATTAAAAAAAAAATTCTGCACTCCTACTCTAGTTTATATAGAAACTATAAGTGCGTGAAATTTCATACTCCTCCGACCGCGCAATTTTCGTAAAAAAGGGTACAAAGTTTTTAAATAAATAAATAATCCCGGACATTTCACACAGCATCATCTGGCCTCAAAGTAAGCAGAGCTTGTGCTATGGGTACCACATGATTTTTTTTTGTAAATATATACATATTATACATAGAAACACCCAGACCCGAGACAAATACTTGCAGATCATACAAACATTTGTCCCGCGGCGGGAAACGAACCCGCAACCTTCTGCGTCTCAGCCGGATCTTAGGCCACCGCGCCACAGAGGTCGTCAAAAAGTTTTGCTTCATATATTAATATATAGATATTACTAGCTTCTGCCTGCTATTTCAGATCACGGACTACATTTATACCGGGTTTATCCAAATCCGATTAGCTGTTACGACGCAGTGGAGTCAGAAACAAACATACAAACATCTACTAAACTTGCGAATTTATGGTATAAGTACCGGAATAACATGTCGTATTTCCAGTGTGTCGGAATATGATAAAATATATCCATTTATTATTACAATGATAACAAGCTAAAAATAACATACGTGTGAACCCAATGTGTTTGTCCTTTTATCACCGATCCGTCGGACCGTATTAGATCCTTCGATCGAATAATATCAATAGCCATCAATAAAATAACTCATAAATGACATGCCCATTTCGTCCATAGCATTATATCCATTTAGAAACATTTTTTCCTGCTTTTTTTAACTTATAACTTCTAAAATAAGTGCGCTATTGCGTCATGCCAAACTTTTCTACGTTGGTAATAATTTATGTTCTGTCTTTCAAGTTTCTCAACTATTTTTCTGTTCTATTTATGTGTTTTGATACATTCTTAAACTTGAAGATGTAAGTGCTTGGTTACTTTATTTTATTTATAAATTCGTACGGGTTAGTTTGCGGAGACACGACGGGCTCTAGTGAAAAACCAGTTAAGCGGATAGAAAGACCGAGTCAATGATCATACAAATCAAGGGTAATTAAAACACCTCGCTAGAAGCTTATGTGTCGTGCTGAGGTAGTTTTTTCTGGTGAAACAGACACCTTGAACGTGACTGGAGGGAGATTTCCCTTGTGCCTAATCGCGAATATGAACGCCGGCGGCGCGGCAGGTTGTCGCCGCCTTCTTGCTAGCGTTAAGGTACGTTTGTGTTATTTTTATATTAAAACTTGTGAAACTTAAGCCCACGAAAATTACATTATTCTTGAAATATATAGTTATTTAAGTATTATATCATTTAGCTCTCATAAAACGAGTACTTTGCTTAGTTTGGAGCTAGATCGTAATGTGTAAAAAAAACAGAAATATTTATTTATTTATAATTGGTACAGTATCATGTAGTCGTTAACTTTTAACTTAATGCAAGCCTGTAACAAAAGTTTATGATACAATTTAAATGTTTTTTTTCTAAACAACCTTTTCCTGCTGGGCAGAGGCTCCGAATGGTCCCTGTTCTTGGCTATATCCCATTATTCTATTAACAGCCCTGTGTCACATTTAAGACGCGCAAATATTGAATGAACGCCGTATCCTATGAACGTGCCTTTATACACGAAAATAAGATGACTGGTGCAATAAGGCTTCTAATTTGCATGTCTGTAGCGAGATTGATACCAGTATCTGTGTTTTAAAGTCCGTATAGACCAGATGACAAATGTAGTTCAACATTGAGTCCATGTGACGCCCTAAATTAACATACGGTCCCGCAATGATGTAACTTTTTGCAAGCAACTTGTCCACAAGAACAGTCACTGACGTCTTTTCTTGCAATCCAAGTGAAATATTTACAAAGTCTAACTATTATAGTACATTGATATTATAAACATAAAACTCGTATATAGATTATATTTCGGAACATCTATAAGTGGAAAACTCTTGGCAAAAAAAGCAGTGTGAAAACTTTATGTTATCTGAGAAGTTGACAGCGTTATTAACTTATCCTTTTTGTATGGAAATCACTGATACTGGGAGAATGACGTGGTTTATTCTATGTTGTTTGATTTACGTATCTGCTTTTATACTTAGCAGTTGTATTGGCTATGATCTGATTTTTATGTTCTTTCATTATATAACCAACCACTATACACTCCTATACACTGGCAGTGTAAAATTCCATAATTATATAAAGACAAACTTAAAATAAATTGGCCAAGTGCGTGTCGGATCACGCGCTGTGGAGGCTGTCGATTTCAGTAGAGATAAGAATGACCAGTAGGCCCCTGACCAATTCAATACCATCTAGTCGGCAAAACAATACATCTATAAAAAATGGTCACTTCTTAATATTTATCAAACGGATATCTCTATCGGAAAACTGTTCAAGATAACTTTGTAGAGCCTATTAATTTATATATTACGCTGCAAAATTGATCACGATAATGTTATCGTTAAAAGACTATAAGTAAGATTCTGATTAGGGGCGGACAGACAGACAGTCAGACAGACATGGCGAAATTATAAGGGTTCCTTGTAGACTTCGGAACCCTAAAAACGCAAACATTCAATTTAATTACTTTGCGTAGAAAGTCATTAACAACATTACATACTACTTGTATATCAGTTTTTTCAAGGTATTCATTTATGAAACTAGGCGATTGATTAGTCGATTTCAGGTTGCACGACAAAGTTTGTAAATTGCGTGTGTTTGTACCGTATAGAATGATCAAGTATGTGTGCGAGTGTGAATGGGCGCGGGTAGGAGGCCGAGGGGTGCGGGCAGAGAGAGGTATCGACGCGAGCGCTCGCGCCTGCGCTTCACCCTCACCTGTTGCCGTAAGGCCGTGGAAAGATACTCTTTCAAATTAATGCGGACACCTGATACCGAAATAAAAGCAAAGTTTCAACTTAAGTACACCACTGCTTCTTACCTTTCAAGGAATCCTGGAGCAACTGTCTTGGAAAGTTGGTAGTTAGTGAAATATCATCCGACGACGAATACACAAGTCATTTTTGTCTCCTTATTAAGCAGTTTATAAACTAAAAAACTAGAAACAATACAAATTTCATATCAAGCTTCAGTATTAATTTACTAGTACAAGTTCCCGCGATACGCGCCGGTAATAGTTTTTTACTGCACTTCAAGGGCTCAGTGCACGAAAGGAGATTCTGAGGCGCTCTTTAATCTTTTCACCACACTGGATCGAAATAATTAGTGACATATCGTGTTACTAATTATTTCAAGGAAGGGCTTAATAAAACATAATACAAATTTTCAGTCACACAACTGTTTTAAGTCAATGTGACTGTTATTCAATTTTTTTTGTAATAATTGTAGGTATAAAGTTTTTTAAACTTACGCGATCAGAACACATTATTATAAATACTTACGGGTATATATCGCGTTTATTTACCTATTTTTCCCGACGTTTCGACAGGTTTACACTCTGTCGTGGTCATCCCGTGATCAAGTATTTATAATAATTGTAGGTATACATAATTAAGTCCCCCTAACCCCTTATGGGTTGAATTTTAAGAATAATTTTCGTAATATACACACACACTCGACGCATTTTCTTAAAAGTCTCTACGACCAGTGGTTCAGGTGTTGCGTTGTATCTCAGTCAGTTAGCTTTAATTCTTATAAATTAGAAATGATAGCATCCATTTCATTTAGGTTCCATTTAATTTCATCAGGTTTCCAAATTTAGATGACCTTTAAAAGTGATCTGAATTTAGAGGCGCTTGTCTGGTTTATGTTAAGATATAGTCCGATGAAGCTGAACGAGAGGAAATATTACAAAAATATCCGGCCAAGTACGTGCGTGGAAACTAGTTTGCAATCACGCAATCACAATAATTTATCATGTCTGTTCCTGTATTTTACTAAACCCAAAAGAGGTCAAAGGTTTTTACAGTATTGTTTTCATAACAAGATGTCCAAACATGTTTTTTCTGAGGGATCTAGCGTGGGATGAACGACCCGTAAATCTTTGTCTAATGTTATGATATAATATTGCTGTAATTTTTGGCCATGTAGCGTGTGATGTGAGGTTTTTGAGCATCTCATGAGAGATACAAAATTCACACAGCATTATCTGACACTGGATATATTTGTATGTTTGCTGTTTGTTTGTGGGTCAATCACGCCGTAACAGCTAACGCATTTGTATTAAGCTTGGTGTAAATGTAGTTATGACATATTTCACAATTTCAGTATAAGTAAGTTTAAATTCATCAACAGTGATAGATTGTAGAATATATGTTTATTATACAAGTGGCAGCGTACATGCAAACGGCCAACCTGATGGGAAGCGGTTCCTGTATCCGCTTGCAATACCAGGAGTATATCAAACGCACGTTGACGGCCCTAGACATACGTTTTTTTATCTGTTTCCCTAGTAATTTCACTTGCTCCAGTGCCATTCAAACCTAAACACAGTAATGCTTGCTTCTCAGAACATCTGGATCTGTGGTGATACCACCAGGTAAAAATAAGAGATAACCTCTTATGTTTACCTGGTGGTATCACCAGATCAAGAAGTACTGGACATATTTTTGTTGCTAAAGTAACCGTTAAATGTACCTATTCATATGTGAATATTAAAAGAATCTTAAAATATGAACTAGACTATTTTAGAAATCGTTATGCCCAATCAAATCAAATCCCTACATTTCTTGTATCTGGGGAATTTGAGTTTGGCAAATTATTTAGGTAGCCGAGCTTATTTTTAGGAATACAAATTATTCAGGTTGTGGAAATGAATATATGTAGATAGATTCCTTACGAAAAGGGCGACACGGCAAGCGTTTTACGGGATCCGTGAAGCAAGCATTCATCTCAGCCAAATTCTGTTTTATTCGACAGAAATGCGCCTTTCACATTTCGCGGGCTATAATATTTAATGTGATGAAAGTGGTGCTTTGCGGTCTACAAGTTTTCGCTTTAGCACACCGCTCATGCTCATCATCATTACATAGCGAACGTTATATAAACGCGAGTAAGTGCTTAGATACCTGAGTATACGGACCCAACTATAAATTGATCATAAAAAAAATCTCTCCGGTAATAATGGCGTAGCTACTTTTAAACACTAGTTTTTATGGTCAAGGGAATGAGGTGACCGTAGGCGTTTACAGCTTCTCTGAACTGACCCAAGAGAAACACGCGCGTGGATATCATTTCCAAGAGAAGGTCATTTGAATTTTGTTTTACAAACATAAAAATTGTTTAACATTTATTTCTTTGAAGCGACAGCTAGAAAAAAACAAAAACAATTCCAGTCCAGCTTTTAATTTATATGAAGGAATGTAATTGAGTTACACTCGGAGATTGAGAAAGTAATTGGTGTGATTTAGTTAATAGCTGAATCTCTAGAGTTTTTTTATATTGATAATTTCCATTTCAGATAAATAGCGATAAAGAAAAGATTTGAGTGGGCGAGAAACGAAGGTTATCAGGCTTAGAATGGCTGCGAGCTGCCGTTAAATCTTACGTTTTATTTTTCTAATGTTTTGATTAGAATTTATCTTGGTTAAGCCAAAGCCACGTGACTAACTGCAACATGCACCAGCGAGATAAGAATTAGATATTTAATTTATTTAAATAAATTCATGTTTTTAGGGGCTACGTTCTGTATCTTTTCCGGAACTTTTAAAGTAATTAATGTTAAAACATGCGAAAAACCGTTTATTAATAGAGTAATGAACGGGTATAAACAATTGCTTATTGACTGGTCTGTCAGCTCAGATGGTAGTAGTTCTACCTTCTGCGCCGTAGGTTGAGGGTTCGATTCACTCCCAGAACAAACACTTTGTGTGATGAACATAGGTGTTTGTTCTATGTATGAGTGTTATAAAGTATCATAAGTACATATGTATTTAAAAATATTTTTAAAATTATTTTATCAGTTCTCTGATCACCATAATACAAGCTGTTTTGGTGCTGATGGTGCTGTGTACAATTTATTTATTTATTTATTTATTTACAGACTAAACTAGGTAAGTATTTTATACTTTGTTATTTAATAATTATTAAAAACGGTGAACTCTATTTTAATTAGATAATTATTTAAACAGAGTTCAGATGTCAAGTGCCCAAAAGGGTGAAAACGTTACCTAGTTGAATACTGATCCTTTTTCCGAGGTTTGATCCATTGTAATAATTTTGTATGATGTTTTAATTATGTATGACATTAGTAATCACATACGTAATAAATCTTGGTTAGAACCACTTGTGAACAGAAATGTTCGATTACAAGTAAAACCAGTAGTCATACGTAATAGAGTACCTACGCAGGTGCTTTCACCAAAATATCCCAGTGAAACTAATGTTATAACTTGCCTAGTTATAACATTAGTTTAGCCATTAGCCAAGCCTAACTCTACTAATAAATACATCATTTATAGGCTAAAAAAAAGATGTGTGAGAGCCATGTTTAAAATAAAAATTACTGGAAGCTGTAGACCACTTTTTTCGAAGCACAAAATTCTGACACTTCCGTTCCTCTACATATTAGAAGTAGCTTTTTTTGTAAAAAACAATCCCCAATTTGAACACAATTTGAACAATTTGAAGCAGACCTGATAATACTAGGTTAAAATTACACCCTGTAAAAACAGCACAATGCAAAAATGTGTTGTTGGTGTTGCTCCTAAAATCTATAACAAATTACCTACACTGTAAGAGACCTGAATGTCCAAATGTTCAAACTAAAACTTTTGAAAAAGTTAATTGAAAAGTGTCACCTTGACGATTTTTTTTGTGAAAAATTGTAATTATTTTTTAATCATGCATGCCATCTCTCTACCTAATTTGCATACCGTAAACCGGTCAAGCATGTTGTTTCACATTGTAAATTTTTTGTTATATTCAGTGCACATGTTTTCTGGCAAATAAATATCTTTAAATCTTTGAATCTAGACGAGATAATATTATTCACTAGCCGGTGCTCGATTCAATTTAAAGTTAGCCTAGTTCTAAAATAAGAATCTAAGGAAGGTCAGCCCTACAGACACTTAAGCAATTGAAGCGATTGGTGGAGAGCTAAATCTGCTTTGTCAACCATAAATAAGTAAGTACTACAGTATTTTAAAATACTTCACTTCAGACGTCAACTTTTCTTTTTACCTTCATAAACGTAAAATCTGAAAAGGTACGAAGGTACAAAGTGAATCAATATCAGTAATTTCTGTCTCACAAAGGCTTTGTTCAAGCAGCAGTTGACTCAGCGTCCATTGAACGCGAGTGTCAAGGTTTATGTTAGGCTGTATTTTATAAATATTTAATGGCCATGGAGTTACTAAGATCCAGAAATATACAAATACACCTATAAATAAATCAATCATATAGTTTCGAAATTTCAATTTTATGTCAGCGCATTTTGTATCCCGTTGTTCCTACAAATAAAGTAGCATAGGTCCGTCCCCAATATGTAACCTCCTCACCAAATTGCAAAAGGTAACAAACAAATAAACATACGGACAAACTGACAGACAGAGATAATTTCGAATTTATAATGTTGGTAATGGATGTGCACCGCTTACGAAAAATTTCACGATAGATAGCTAATATATTATTGACAATAATTAGAAGAAATCTATATAGTCTTTGGGAAGTAACTAAACGATCATCGTAGTATCGAGGTGTGAATTGACTTTCAATATTTTGTTAATTTAAACTGGTATATCACGGTTGCTAACAGGTAGAGCTATGCTGACTGCCGGAAGAGGCTAATGGTATAATGGACTTGTTGCTTGTGACTGATGGAGGTCTTGGCATTTTCACATCCGCTCAGCCTGCACCCTCTTGATAGCATAACTATTCAAACTGCTGATAGTAAGTGGTACCAGGAACCAAACATTCAACAGGAACATTTAGATCATTAGTAAATTGGTTGCGGTAATTGATACAAATGGGAGCATGCCCATTAGGTAAGCTTTGAAATAGGATATTGTAAGACATCTAATACTATGTTTAGACCCTTATTGTATAAACAAGAGATAAATCTGATAATCATATAGAGTGAGAAAGAAAGGAAAACCTTTATTTAGCACACACACATAACAGAAAAGAACAAATGAGCGGAAAACAGACCAAAAATAGGCCCCAAGGGGAAATTTAATACAAAGATACATAAAACCAAACAAAAAAAAACAACTATGCGTAAAAATTGCCCTTCCCGCGAACCAATCAACATATTAGTGTGGCCAAAAAGGTTCAATCTCAGCATGTGCTACTTCCAGGCACGGAAGTAGTGCTGGTTTTCAAATTGAACCATTTATCGGAGCGACCTCACGAGGCGCAAACAAACGAAAAAATAACAATAAATAAATAAATATTTTGTATTAATATAACGATCTTTATAGCTAATTATTGACTTTAGTCAATAATAAGCACAGACTATACGATAACAACACATTCACTAATTATGTGGTTATGAGGAAGTCGGTTAGAAAGATGGTAAGTTTTCATCCCATCCCACGTATTTATCGATATGGACCGGTTGTGCCTGCTTATTTATCTCCCGTCGAAACTAACATACCTACACTTTATGGATAACAATCGTTTTTATAGCGGCAATTTCACATAATCAATATGATAAATTGCTTTGGTTACGAGAGAAAGTTAACTGAAAAAGATATTTATTTTTATACAATAATGTATTTCTTGTTAGTTTGTACATTTTTGTAAAAAAAATGAAAAAAACAGGGTATAAATTAAAGACATAATATGGTGCATTGCACTGTGTGAAAGTTGACAGGTAAGAAAGGAGTGAATACTGAATGAGGGCTGAGTAAGGAGAGTGGAAAAGTTGAACATATTCTGCCATATCTACACAGGTCTCTTAACATCTAGGCCAGTCAAAATAGCATTTAACTTTGCACTAAATTTCCGATCCAAATTTTTTTTATAAGGTTTCGGTTCACTTACTGAGCATAAAATCACAAAATGCTGACAGATCTAGGTGACGCTTCAAGCGCCATCTTGAAAAAACGTTTTTGGCCGATATCTCGGAAATTATTGCACTTTAGGGCAAAAGTTATGGATACCATTATTGTAGAGAATAAAATTTCGCATCTATTGTTTCTGGTAAACTTTTTTGTGAAACTTACCGTTTACAATTTATGGCCCATTTAATGGATAAAACATTTAGTTGGATGAACTTCAGGATCTTTAGATCGGCCGCGATAGAAAAACCGGTTCATTAACTTAACATTAACATTAACTATTCATAACCGGTTCATTTCTGATTTTATGCTCAGTAAGTGATCCTAAACCTTATAAAAATAAATTTGGATCGGAAATTTAGTGCAAAGTTGACCAAAAAAACGTCTATTTTGACTAATCAGTCAAAAGTTAATCAGTGATTAAAATAGTGCTATCCCTTTTTGTAAGATAGTAACAAATAGTGACTGGGTGAATCTTAAACACTGCCTAGGTACTTCAAGTTGAGAGGCGTTTATAAGTAAGGTTGATTGTGCCAACCCGACATAAAGGGGAATAAGAGCAGGGAGACGAAGGGCGAAGAAAAAAGTACATACATTAGATACATCTCTTTGCTAAATAATAAAATAAAATGTGTCCTTAGGCGACTCCCTGATCCCTGATGATTTTAACGCCTATTCACGCGCTCAAATCGCGGTTTCTCTCAGAAAACATTCAAATAAGGAATTCTGAAAAAAGTTCAACGGGTAATATTTTGATTAACTTACTTTCCGCCTATTAGTGTAAGCTGCGAGTTAAAACTGCATCAACGATACAGGAGTAATAACATACCATTACAACAAATACTTGTGCTATGATTATATTTAATGATTTTTTACACTATTGTATAAGTAAAAATAGTGTAAGTACTTTTTATAAATAAATAACCTTCAGAAGATGATGATTGTTGATTATTTTATGATTCTATTATAAAACTAACACTTTAAAAACAATTTGAAACGAGGAATTAAGAGGTAAAATATGGTATGTACCATTTATCTTTTATAACTAACATTCCTTTAATTAACGAGTAGATAGTTATTAAAAACAGTTAAAAATACTCATTTTTTTCCATACAAAAGTATATTTGCTAAGGGCACCGTCTTCATTCCGTTCCGTATCTTCCGTCTTACCAAAACCATAGTCTATTCAAAAGCTAAAAACGTGTTAATCTAGGTATCATGCGAGCAACCCCGCTGACAGAAGTAAGTTTTACCTACCATAATAAAAATAACCAGCTGAAAGTAATATTACTTAAATACTTCTGAAACACAGTCCAGCTTCGATTGATGAGCGGTTTATCACGTACAACTTGGAACGTGGACTCCCTACTAATTCTTGGAACACATTTTTTCTTATTTCTCGATGAACCACCCATTTGTTATGTAAGTACAAATACGAACGTAGGACGTTTGGCTCGGCACAGCACAGAGATACTTTAGTTTTTTTATATTTGTGGACACTGCGCATGCTATTTAGTTACATGTTTCTATGTTCTATACATATAAAAGGCGATATGTGTATGTTCCTTAAAGACTCCGAAACGGCAGGACCGATTTCGATGAAATTTTAAGGAAATCTTCAGATTGGCCTAGCGGGTGACCCTGTGAAGTGAAGTTTAGCGATCAATCCGGTCGCTACCAAACTTCACAGGGTCACCCGCAGAACTTATTTGTAGTTAGATAAATTCGCGGAAGGACAGTGGTATAAATTTTGCAGAGAAGTTATGTAAACATTGCTGAAAAATAAAATTCCCTTTTTTTTTGTAAATAGTTTTATATATATATATATATATATATATATATATATATATATATATAAATATATATGTATTTGTTAACTATAACGTCCTGTTCATTGACTTTCCTGTAAAATAATACAGTCGAAACTTTATAGGTTATTATATTTTACAAATATAAAATAGTACTGTTTGTTTCCCATATAAAATAAAATAAAATATAAAACTAAATAAACTGCTAACGAGTTTCCACTAGCGAGTAACAGGCCCTTGCCACTTGCCCTAGTATTGGAGTCAATCATCACAATCAGCGTATTTGGTTGATCTCTTTGTTTCTTTATACATATTGGTATTATTGCTGTTCTGTATTTTTATTTCAAAAAATATGTGACTAAATAAGCCTTTTTTCATATTGGCCCCTAATTTTGTCAACCAGTTTCTGAATAATTAAGGTGTGAATATTTCAAGACTTTCAAGGCAAGAATATTGATGCCAGAGCAATCAAAATAACAATTTGTATTAGAATTCAGAAAAAGACAATAAATCTGTGATTTTTTTATTATCCGAGATAACTTTCAAGACTTCCAGGCATACTTTAGATTGTAAACGAACTGATACTGTTTTTTCTCTAATTTCAGCACCTGACTGATGACTGATGACTGAAAATTATTCAGTCATCAGTCATCTATTTGGATATAACTTATGGTGTTAGTTGATGGTGGAGATGAGTTAGGTAAAGTTATATTTCAGCTAGCCTTGCAACTTTTTTTTATTTTATCTAATTAACCTTGTCCTATTCTTCTTTCTTCTTAATTTGCGCTGTCTTGATTTACGTCAAATGTAAATCGAGTTGAAAGTGGCTCAAATAATTCAAGGGTCAATTTTGTGTAGAAATATCGTAACTAAGAGACAGATAAACAAGATGTCTAGATTCAATACCAACTAAGAGTAAGCCATGTATGAATAATTCAAAAAGGTCAAACTTTCTGGAGTCGATCTATGGACTTCGTAGAAGTTACGTTTATCTATGGCAGAAATCTAATTTAATTCTGATGCAAATCGTACAACTCCACTGTTCATGCCAATTGAATTACAGCACTGGATACCTACCATGGACTTACAAACTCAATTGTAATTTTGAATTTAAGGATCAATTTTGTGGCTTGTTTACAAAGAGTGGCGGTGGCGCGGCGGTGCGTTAAAAGTTCATGTGATTTTACTCGAATTTGAATTACATGATCTTGTTGTTTTTATATACTAGCTTCTTCCCGCGGCTTCACGCGCGTGATACCTACGTAAAAAGTAGCCTATATACTATTTCAGGTCAAATATTATAATATTCTCCTACCTAGCGCAGTTGCTCCAACTAGGGAGAAACAACTTCGACATGGAAGTTAAGAGGCGAATACAACTGGGCTGGGCAGCGTTTGGGAAACTTCGTCGAGTCTTCTCATCGCCCATACCTCAAAATCTAAAAACGAAAGTTTTTAATCAGTGCGTCTTACCAGTAATGACATACGGAGCCGAAACGTGGCCACTCACCGTGCGACTTGTCCACCAGTTCAAGGTCGCTCAGCGAGCTATGGAGAGAGCTATGCTCGGAGTTTCTCTTCGCGATCGAATCCGAAACGAAAATATTCTTCAGAGAAAGGTCACCGACATAGCTCAGCGAATTAGCAAGCTGAAGTGGCAGTGGGCAAGTCACATATGCCGCAGAACCGATGGCCGTTGGGGCAGACTGGTTCTTGAGTGGAGGCCGCGTGTCGGCAACCGTAGTGTAGGGCGCCCTGTAGCTAGGTGGGGCGATGATATTCGTAAGGCAGCGGGCAAGGATTGGAAGAGGAGAGCTGAAGATCGAGCTAAATGGCGTGCCATGGGAAAGGCCTATATCCAGCAGTGGACTGACACGGGCTGATGATGATGATGATTATCCCTCTATCCTATAGTCGCATAATTAGGTAGCGTAGCGTTTAAGTATGTTCTGTGCTTGTCATTTTAATGCTTACGAATATAATTCATTTTGCTAAAGATAGATCCTTATATCGGTAACAAGATTTATAAAAATCCGTTCAGTCGTTACGGCGTGTGTGAGCTGCAATCGTGATTGATGAAATCGGTATGAAGATCGGTATTGTATCGTGAGGACGGTATTTCTTGATACTTTACGTACCACGCATGTGAAGCTGCAGGCAGTAACTAATACTAAATATATTAAATAATACTCAGACGTAATTTGATTATTGAATGTGAAAAAATAACTTACAAATAAAAGTAATCAATGTACAAGGAATAAAAATACACACCAACTCGACGTAGTCAACTTTCAAAGCAGTCAACACACATGAATAATTATATCAAGTACTTAGACCAAGGTATAGACGCCTCGCCGCTACAAACCAATGTGAATGCACCATTTTATGTATTTTATTTCAAAGGCGCATTTCAAAGGGTTGCCATAGGGAATTATAGAATTGGGTAAATTTGTATGAATGAGTTGATTCATAAACGAATCAATTATTATGTTGCATACTATTCTAAATAGTTGTGTAAACAACATTGTCTAAACAATTAATAACGGTGTATTTTAACTTTCACGATCAGGTTGCTTTAGTAGTTAACGAGTATTTATCGCGTATTACCGCGTATTATAATTTATACCAAAAATTTTGTTATATTTTGTGTTGTGTTATGTTTGTTTATTTCGTCGCCATCTATTAAGTAATTTAGAAGTAATTATTTTAAAACCACTTTTTTAGATATCCAATAATGGATATTCGCTTTTAATCACACGATTAAGTCCACGACTGGTGTTGTGTACATGTCATATCATTCAAAATTGTGGATTATTTCGGCTGTTTCTAATAGTATTTTATTTCTGTTTTACTGTTACTGCTTGGGAATCTAAAATTTTAGAAATGTTATTTTATATCAGAATAATATTACATAATATCATTTACTAGAGAAATTTCAAATAATATTCTGGCAACCATTGCGCTATATGCTGCTAAGTGTGTTTGATGAGTTAGCGTTCCAAATAATAAAAAAACTTATGATTTATATTTAATAAAAAGGTGTTATTAAGTGAACTTTGAAGTGAACCAGTGTCATAAATTACAAGTGACAAACAGTTCCGTGGCATTTTTTTTTATTTTACTGTTATTTTTACAACTTTTCACCGCACAGGAAAGCATGGTGTTTTTTTTTGCTAGGATATTTACCGTGACGCGTACTAAGTGTGCGTACGTTTGTGTATTTATATAAAGAAGCACGGTTTTATGGCTTCACTATGGTTGATAGCGGCGAGGCGTCTATATATTTACTCGGTTTGAGATCCAGTATAACTAGATCTGGTAAATTCCAAATAAAAATTAAGGTTGCATTGTGAAAGACTCAATGTATGTGATTTTACAATCTTTTTGCATTAAAAATGTAGCAATAAAGGATAAAACCTCTGTAGAAATCTACAGAGGTTTTATCCTTAATTGTTTAAAAGGTTTCAGTTTTATCACACAAATTCTTTTCAAAACGATATTTTTTTTCGTGACGACATCACAACCTACGTAAATGACAGTGAAAAATGTATACGTGAAAAGAGGAAAAAATAAGAGAAGGAAAAGAGACTTCTTTTTTAAAATCAATTAATCAATATGCAAGACGTGAAACAGTGAAATCATCGGATTTTTCTTGTACTACCAGATGACTAAACCTTAGGATAAAACCAGTCAACCAGATCTCTAACACTACGGTTTCCAGGTAAACAATGATGTCAATGAGCCGATCAGTGAGTAAGTAGTGTTCGAGCTTTGTACAGTATAATATATTTTATTGTGTTATTCCGGGTTGTATAATTAACTTTGGTAATATTTTCCAAATATAGCTAGAATTATTGACTATGGTGTGAATAATAGTTTTGTATTTTTTTGAGATTCGAGCAAAATTGTTCCGTTTTTAGATTTTCTAGAAAAGATCAGTCATTTCGTATAAAATAACAAATGACGCATAACACACACGACTTTGTGACGTTACTATTATCTAACTATTCCCGGGACACTGGCAAACTAGTCTGGCAGATGTCATTTAAACGATGATAAAATGTGTGATAACGTGATTCTTCTTTTGTGAAATTAAATGCGTAAAGTAACGTAGCTCATTTAATTTAATATATTTTACTCGTTTTATTGCAGGTTTTATTTAGTAATCTTAGGGGAATTTTAATGAATAAATTGTGATTACATAGGACAAGTATGGACAATGATTTTATTTAAAAACAAATTGATGGTAAACACTTGATACTGGCTAAATTTACATTATTATGTCACATACCATTAACAAAGAAGAAGAATGTATGAAAACGTCATTCCGATTATAGATGAACTTCTCAGAATAAGTTTATCGGGCTATTGAAAATCACACCTGGAACGACTACATACTTACTTATTTATGCATTCCATCTCTTCAAACCGGTTTCAAGATTTTATTGCAAACCTACTTGAAATACGACCAACTACCAACCTACACAAAACATGATTTGTCACGGTTTGAAACAAACCGTTATTATTTTAAGGAATTTAAAGAATAATATAAAAAAAACGTTACCTACTATAGTTAAAAAACGTGTTTCTTGAATATATAACTGGATATTATATGGAAAAATTATACAACTAATCCAGTCGATCGAGGTCGTTACCATATGGATGTGAACCCAGAACACGGAGCATTGGCACGTTGTATGGTAATGCTAACTCGCTGACCGAAATAGAAGCCAGAATTCCGGTCACACATGGACCATATCAGTTTCTCCACAAACAGTCTTTAACGACAACAATACAAATGTTTTTATTTAGTTTCCAAAACATATATAGCAAGTAAATTCACTCCACTTTTTAATTCTAATTAAAACGTAAGTTCAACTATCTCTAGTATAAAAGACAACAGAAAACTTGTATCTCTATAAAAACAATAGAAGGTAAACCACCACGAAAATGGTGGAAGCGCGCCCTTTTTTTTCACTTTACTTTACTTTACACTGCATTTGAACGTAAAGAATATATGTAACCTGTTTTACAACATTTCTTGAACGCTTTTTTACTGGTTCCAATGTTAAATAATTCACAGCGTTAAGTTTTGCCCCTTCGTCCACGCTTGTAACTAAGATTTTATAACCAGTTATGTATCAGGATTTTTTTTCACTGGTTCATAACCAATTATTAAACAAGACTTTTGTTTTTCATTTTATAACGAGAACTTCATAGTCATGTAAGGTCTCCAGGTACTTTTTTCGTAATAATCAATATTGAGAAATTCATCTTTTAAGATAAAGTCTTGCGATAATACGTAGTGGCATTTTAAAACACAAAAAAATCCGTTATTTTTTGCCATTCTTCAGGATATATATTGTTTGATATAATCAAAACAAGATTTCCAATCTGGAATCCATCAAATTTGTTGATGGATTACGAGAATGCTATGAATGCAATTTTTATTGTAATCATTTGTACTACCAGTTGAACATACGTTTTAATCAGAATTCAACAAGTCGAGTGAATTTACCTGTATTTTTTATAGTAGTACTAGAGATGCAAAGGTGTGTCATTTCTACTACCAGTTGTACTTCTTAGTAGTACTATTGACACGGAGGCATTGCTTTGATACAAAACAATTCTTTAAGGTGATAAAATCATAAAAATTGAGTACGAATACTTCGTAGGCTTGAATTAAAACAAAATAAAGTGTAGCATACCCTCGATCGATGTATTTACCTAAATAAAAATTCCAGTTGTGCGAACTGTAATCACGTTCGTCGAGACACAAATACCCATCGTGCATTTCAATCGACCACATGCAGATTATGTCCCTCTTGTTGCAATAATTGGTGACGACCGCTCAGTGGTTCGCCGAACGTGCAATGACGACAGATATTGCTACCTGCCCCGCAAATTGCACACCAACCGACATCGGGTCAAAAGTTAATACTACGTAGATACGATACTCCAACATCATGTGTACTTCTTATCATTTCTTCACTTCGAACTAGTGTTTTCAAAAATTTTTAAGTTGTACGACATGCCAGATTCCTTGCGATGTTTTCCTTTACCGTATGAGAGTACAATACAGCACACAATAAATTGAACATAAAAATCTATTCGTGCACGACTGGATTCGAATCCGCGACCCACGGTGATCGGAAGGCTTGGCTATTAAATAAACCACCTGCCGCGATACCACAGTTAAATCGAGCACTGGTAAATATAACACCAATCGATTTGACAGTGTCCAAATATCTTTTAATTTTAAATAAATTGGTAAGTCATATTATGATAATAAGTCTTTATTTTAATCTGGTTTATGTTACAAATAAACTGTACTTTTACACTGAAATAAGCATCTTTATTTTTACCACCCAGTACTCTAATGTGAATACTTTATGTCTATTTAAATAACAGTTTGCTATGGAGAAGACTTTTTGTGGCATCTGGAAATAATTGGTAGTGGTTTCCTAGCTATCAATCGGACATGTGCGATACTGACAGAGTATCGCTGCAGAGCTAATAAATAAATATACCCCCGGAGTATTTAAGTACACACTCCGATATTCATTCATCAGTGCTTGGCCAGACAGGGCAGCGGCGCGGGTGCGGCAACGCGCGCGTTTGTGTCTGTCCGTAGTGGAGCGCGGCTTCGTTCCGCGTGTTGTCGCCTCTAGTTTTTCAAAATATAATGTGGATGAAGAAGACTTATTTTTAACCGACTCCAAAAAAGGAAGAGGTTCTATATTCAACTGTATTTTTTCTTACTAGAAAATTCTTACATTAAATGGCAATTTTTAAATTAAATGAAATACTGCGAGAGCAACCTCCAAAGCTTTTTGATTTTATTTCATTCCACAATCTTAAATTAATTGTAATGTTTGTGTATTGACATTGTTTCGACATCCACAGTGCAGGTCGTGCTTGAATAGCACTTATTAATTCTTCTAAATTAATTTGTGAAGAAGAGCCATCACAAGAACGCGCGCGGTTAGCTCGAACCAGTTTGAGATCCCCGCTCCCGCGCGGTTTGTCGCTTGACGCCCCGCGCTCTCACTGCGGCCACTTGTATGAACGAGCTATTTCATTTTAAGACATTTGGAAAAGTTAATCTAATTTATATGCGGTTAAGTACTTATCACACGAGCAAAACTTTCTGCAGAATGTTAATAAAAAAAATAAGAAAATGTTTTATGACACATACCAAAACAGAATAAGTGAAAGGAGTTATTACATACAAAAAATCGAATAGGGCAACACTAAAATCAAGTACGAGTAGGTGTACCTACATTTATCATTTTCAGCCCTTCCCTGAGAATGCGGTCAAACAGGTCCAATCTCAGCTTATAATACTACTTCCTAAGTAGCGCTGGTTTTCAGACTGGGCCTTAGCATGATAATATGTTGGAAGATAAACGTTAAAACTCACCAATTTGTGGGACATCATAAGGTCGGCTGGATCGCGAGGCCCTCAGCATCATTTGGCTGGCGATCTCCGAAGGCAGTTGGTGCGATGCACGCTTGTTGTTGCGCGGTCGTGAGCGGCGACGCTCCTTATGCAGCGTGGCTGGCGCTGGCGGTGGTGACTGGCCTGCATAGGGCTCCAGCTCAGCACCAGGGCTGGCGTCGGCCGGCTCCGGGTCAAAGAGCGCGTGAAGCGGGCCGCGCCAACCGGCTGGGTAACGACGCATCTCCACCGCCGCCGGCTCCCCAGCCGCACGCAGAGCCAGCCCTGCCACCACACATACGCACCACAGCCGCATGGCGACACCCACCCTTGCCTCCCACCACACCATGCTGGTACTAAGTGCACACGCCGACGAGCTCACCCACTAGGCGCTTGCCTAACCGCATTATTCGAGAACCGCTCCAAAGTTTCTTTCAAATTTTCCTTTCACTTCAGCCTCAGTCCGATATTGCTTTTGAAGAAGCCGATACACCTGAAAAGAAAGTTGACGTTACCCACAGTGTTCAATGTTCCCTGACCGCATTTCCCAATACAGGTTTGTAAAAACCAAGTCTTGCCACACACAATAATATTAATGCTTACATAAATCGATGCTTAGTATAGGTTACTTTGTCAAATCTATACTTAAAAGCATCTTAAGTAGCCATTAAGGACTTTGAGTTAGGTAATAACTGTACCTAATAATAATTTGGCTACCTAATGTTAGATTATAACACAGAACAGAAAAAACGATAGAAGTAGTAAGTAGGTGGGGCCCGCGTAACACCTAGTATGCGGAATACCGCGCACTATAAGCTTCGCTCACTTCCGTCGTGTTTGAAGTTTGTTAGGGTAAATGTAACTCAAAAATATCATAAAAATATAAAATACAATGCTGTATTGTGCTGTTCTGGAGTGCAAAAATGATAGCCAAACCAAAAATTTAGCAAAAGGGGGCATACCATATCCCCGGTAAGTATTATTTTATTGTTTTAAACGGTTTTATTTATGTTTTGTTTAAAATGCAAAACCGTCAAACAAAAACAGACTGTGAATCATACCGTTTAAGGTCGCGTTTCTCTTAAACCTCCTCTTTCGCTATTCAATTAGGGATGTAACCCTAAAATACTGAAGAATGTGTTCATTCAAGTTCATCGTGTAAATAGTTTATTTAAATATTCTAGGTCATTGTTTTTTTTTGTAATTAAAAAAGTGGAAACAAATACATGGCTGACACAGCTATATAGACTCTAAAAATGTTTTTTCAGGTTTATATTCATGACGTTTTATTATAATTAATTAAATTAATTTATATGATTACGTAAAATCGAAATCTAATGAAACGTATTAAAATTTACAGACACAAAATTTATCAGCAGAACCTTCCTCAACGCTAAAGAAACATAAGCGTGTGATTGTGTTAAAATAAAGAAAAGCTGTTTATTTGGCCCACCACAAATATAACCTGACGTACCCATCGTATTCGTATTTTAGGTATAATAATCGATATCGATACCTACATTCGTCTTGTATCCATTGGCACATCACCAAGGAAGTAGCTATGTTTAGTGGGCAATCAAATAACAGCCATTGCATTATCAATTATATTTCTTGTTGTTAGAGACTAGAACAAAAATCTTTCGCAAAAGCGTCATCTCGTGGTAAGTATACTTACATTTTAGTACTGTTTAATTTATTGCGTTTGAACCATGTTCTGATGGTACTAAGGTTTTATATCAATAACATTTGTTTATTGATATAAATGGTTTGGTCCGTTCTTTTTCAGCCAATAACATTTATTTGTAAGTG
This sequence comes from Lampropteryx suffumata, assembly GCA_948098915.1. Lineage (NCBI taxonomy): Eukaryota > Metazoa > Arthropoda > Insecta > Lepidoptera > Geometridae > Lampropteryx > Lampropteryx suffumata. Next base: position 11,087,351 of record OX402557.1, on the reverse strand, counting down.
TGTTTGTTTCTGCATGTGTGAGTTTAGCTACACTGGTTCTCCTTATAAAAAGTCATCATGCTATTTCTATTGTTCTTTCTGTTCTGTGGATTATATAAAGGGTCTTCCAATAGGCACGTCCGAACTTTTACAGTTGGTAGCGGCCATCTTGTTGAAGCTACATCTGTCAAATTGGTTGTAATTTATTCATTCTGGTTTGCCAAATCATCATGGATAGCTATAGCATTCAACAACACGTGCAAATGATAAAATTATTTTATCATAATGAGTGTTCTGTTCGGGCAACGTACCGCGCGCTTCGCCCATTTTACGGTCGCCATAATCGTCCTACCGAGAGGACTATTCGTCGTGTGGTGGATAAATTTGAGTCCACTGGTTCGGTAAATGATCGACCAACACCCGTACGTCAACGAAACGCAAGGTCTGCCGAAAACATCGCCGCTGTCCGTGAGAGTGTGCAGGAGAATCCGAGGCAGTCGATTTCGCGTCGCTCACAAGAACTCGGCCTTTCACAGACCACAACTTGGCGAATTTTGCGTCGTGACTTGGGCCCGCATCCGTATAAAATTCAACCCACCCAGGAATGGAAGGTAAACGACCATAGACAACGACGTGTGTTCGCTGAATGGGCACTGAGGCAGTTAGCAACTGACCGTAATTTTCACAGAAAAATTATCTTCAGCGATGAGGCCCATTTCTGGATGAATGGGTACGTAAACAAACAAAATTGTCAAATTTGGGACGATACCAATCCACATGAGATCCAAGAGCGTCCAATGCATCCCGAAAATGTTACAGTTTGGTGTAGGTTTTGGGCTGGCGGCGTCATCGGGCCTTATTTATTTAAGAACAACATTGGCCAGGCCATCACTGTCAAAGGCGAGCGCTATAGGTCGATGATTACCAACTTTTTTGGCATGAACTGGATCATCTGAACACCAACGACATGTGGTTTGAACAAGACGGCGCTACGTGCCACACAGCTCATGCCACATTGAATATTCTGCATGAGAGATTTGAGGGCATGGTCATCTCACGTGGAGCTGATGTGAACTGGCCACCGAGATCTTGTGACTTAACCCCTCTAGACTTTTTCTTGTGGGGTTTTCTTAAGTCGCAGGTCTATGTGAATAAACCACAAATCACAGCGGCCCTCAAAGCCAACATAACCTATGCCATAAGTCAACTTCAGCCTGATTTATGCGCAAAAGTCATGGAAAATTGTATATCTCGCATGCGCTCCACCCAGAGAAGCCGTGGCGGACATTTGAATGATGTCATATTCCACACATAATGGCATCACTATCTCATCTTTCAAATAAATAAATAATTTCGATAATATATCACACACACTTTATTTTATTTCAATTAAAAGATAGGACACGCTTAATGAAAGACCATATAGATGCGCAAATTTAGACGATCGCATGTTAGTTTGTTTGTTTGTTTCATACTGTAACAGCTGGAGCCCATGTTTAATAGAGATATAATACATAGATTGGAAAATTATAATAACGTATTATTTCGGTATATTTTAAGTCATCCCTAAATGGATTAACCCTCATTAGCCCATCTCGCTAATGAGCTAGTCAGTACACTATTTACCTACTTGATACAATGTCCTCGTAGTAAGCTACCAACTGGCAGCAAGCGTCCGATTGTACCCGAAGTATGGACAAAAACATCATGTCACGTTGTTAAAAAGCAGTAGTGCTGTCAAACCTGACTACTGCTTTTCACTACTGATTCATCGGGTTTTGAGCCCGTGAAACCGGTGAGTTTTAGGTCTGGTAAGTACGGTAGTTGACGAAGAGCTTCCAACCTTAGCATTTATAGCTTAGAGACCCTCTGTTGTGCAGTTTGGTGTCGTGCGTTTTCGTTTCGATATTCGTTTCGTTAAACAGGGCGATTGAACTTAAATAAAAATAAAATAAATAGGCATTTATTCTATTACATTAAATTACAATACAATAATTTAAAAAAATACAACAGTAATTTATTTCCAATTAATTATTGTTGGTAAGAACGCATGGCCTCATATTACTCTGCTCTCTGACTTTGTACTCCTTTTTACGAAAACTGCGCGGAGGAGTGCAGAATGCTAATATATTATTTATAAATTATGCATAATATATATTTTTTAATTATGCATAAAAATACATAAAATTTAATTATAGTCGAATTTCGATCAATGGGCGACCAATAGTACTAGTTATTAGAAGGATCATACAAAAAAGCGCTAGGACCAGGACGAGTTTTTGTCAATATTTCTCGAACTTAGGTTAGGAGGAATCGGCATCTAAATTAAAGGATAAAGTGATCCCTATATTGTATTGACTTGTATTGTATTATATTGAATTGAATAAAAATATCTTAGATTTTGGTACTACGCGAGCAAGACCACAAGCGACTACTTGTTTTTACAGAAAGGGCTTGTTACTATTTGGGACTTGATAGATATACATTACATAGACGACGCACCACAGTGAACAATACCTACCGATGAGGATGCTGAAAATGTGGAAAGTTTTACAATAAAAACAAATTAGGTTGTGTTCTAAGTGTTAGCGTTTGCGTATATCTCGTTGACTTTCAGTGTAAAAGTTTTTCTTTAATCTTATTTGTTGCTAGCGATAACTAAACCTGAACGGGAAAATATTAAAGAGTTCATTATCAATAGCAAACAAGCCGTAATCGTTGTCACTAGTCTTAGTGCCGCGTCTGGTATAACTCAATGGTTTACTGCTGAAAACCAATATAAAATTCAATTACTTTCTACAAAGTTTTCTCAGAATAAACACAGGGTAGAATGTTCGTTTGGGCTGCAAAGAACCGTTGTAAATAGCTACTGGAAAATGTGTGAAAAGTGCCTATTAAGTTTTTCCATACATTTGTAGAGACATTATTTTCTCAACTATTTTTATTTTAATTTCCATACTGTTCCAAAATTCTGCTCCCTGCTCCGTGAGATTGTGACAGAAACAGGAGTGAGACTATTATGTGATCCGTTTTTGCAACTAGTGACCTTCCGGGATTTGGATAAACGGGACAATTATTGTCACTAAATACATCTAATTAATCGATGCTAGAGATTATAGTTTAAGAAATGAAAGGGCCAAAACCTGTGGCGTGCTATCGGTACAGCTATATTTATATTCGGGTGGCGCGGCACTGGGTTGTTGACGTCATACCAAAGGACGCGGGCTAAGGGCCGGGGGGTGTGAGGGGCGCAGGCGGAGTCGCCGCGCCCTCCTATACGCACTTGCAAAATTCGCACCTCCAGCTCCATGAATGGACGAATTAAATTATCTTTAGCCGAGCGCTGAATTTACACGCACCTGACCTGAACACAGAAGGCTTCTCTGAATTATATTTCCGCTGAATACTCACAATCATTTTGTGAGGGTCACGATTTCCATTAGTTATTTTAGTTGCAACACTGCGTACCTATATGCCACCAAAGTAACAAGATTGTTCGCATCCTAAGTAATGAGCTTTCTGATTTTATACTAAGCGGCATTCAAATTTGAATTATGAAGCCCTTAATATGCTTGAAATTGCCATTGCGATACGTCTCCATCTAAGAACTGATATTATTTGTACTCGTAACATACTGTAAAAACTAATTAACATGCTATTATGCAAATAACTCAGAGGAAGATTGGAATTACCGCAATTAAAAACAATACAGTAAATCCTCATATCTAACATAGGTAGATCTATACCTACTGGTAAAACAAAAGAAGCCTTATGACCGTTTGTATAACCTCTTGTACAGTAACAACCTACTTATAATCAATTTAAATAATATATTAACCCAAGTTTTTAGTTTTTATACACTTAGGTACGGACCCCAATTTAACTTTTACGAGTATTTCATACAAAAGTTGCGAATCGATGCGCCCCAAGACTTCTAACTTGTGGGCTTGGATTTCAAATAAGTACCTACCCTGCGTGCTTCAAAACTTTATCAAGCGAGTAGAGTACTTTGCTCATTTTCAGCGATGCTTATCTATATTTGAACAATTCATGGTTATAAATGTAGAGTTATTCCAATTCGCGAACACCACTGAATTATTGGATTTCTAAGCTTATGTTGATGACATAATGTCTTCACACAACACTTCGTGATAGATGAACTGTACTCTAAAGTATACTAACCTACCTAAACTTAATTATTATGTGGACTTGTGTAATCTTTGCCATGAATATTCTATATCTTACTTTTATTAGTATAAGTTGTTAGTTTAGTAAAGTTAGTATTCGCTATTTTGAAACTTATGTTCCCGATATGAATAATTGAAGCTCGCAAAAGCCTACGGTTTAATATACTAGTACAAAGCTATTATAACTGACCGAGAGCAAATTTACCTTTATTGAACATGCTAGGGAAGGTTGCTGCTATATTTGTCTCTCATTCAGGTTTGGCGACAGTCTTTATAAACGACCGGTAGATACTAAAAATAAAATGCGCTACCGGTTTAACGTGAAACGATGACTTTATGAGTTCACTTCGAACTTTTTACGAGAGTTTTAGTTTTACCAGCCATGGAATTCTAAATTCTTCAATATACTTTCATAATTTTCTAGACTGTTATTCTAGGGGAAAGATAAAAAAAGAAATAAAATGCAAGCCCACAGACCTACAATGAGAACCGACTGAAGTGAATGGAAATGATGCGAATATATTTACCTAGCTTCCATTGTATTCTCAACCTACTTGGCACATGCCAGCATTTTTATGCTAAGCTAGAGAAAATAATAATGTGGAGACAGACCTACAGCAAATACACACTAATTTTATTTTATCCTTTCAACGTCATTTTCATTTTAAATACGAGTCACATAGAACAAGACCGTTAATCTCAAAACGCAAATACAAGCAGCAAATATTAACACCATGTATTTGCACAACCTACAAGCGTACTGCTAAATTGCGTGATTGTGTTGGTATATACATAACACACATTTCGAGTGCGGTAATTGGTAATACAAGTCTGTGTATTATGCAAAATGGTCGGGACTCCAATCAGAAGTGTTAGAAGCGTTACCTACACCGCGACGAAGGAAGTGTATCTACTGGTAAAGGCATATCTGCGAGCTTTTTCTACGGGAACACCTTCGTTTATAAGGAGTTATTTAGTATTTTTCAAACTTTGGCGATCACAGTTAATAATGTTTTAGTAGTTAACGGGTATATATATATATTTATTATATATATATATATATATATATATATATATATATATATTTGTAGTTTTAAGGAACTGCCCTCACTTGGTGTTCAGATTCTGAAATGTAATAATAATGGGGTTCCACAACTAAGAGAGTAATTTAACTTTAAACTTAAACACCTATTGAGGTGTTATCCTTCTACTATCTGTTCTGTTCTTATTGGACCGCTTGTATATACGTACTACACACTTTAGTCTAATGTTGAATAATTCCTAGTATTTTTGAAAAGTGATCAGATTACTCGATTCTTAAAGATGGTTTGATTTATAAATTAGCTAACCAAAACAGCTTGAATGTTTGCATATATAATTTACATAGAAACAATATTCCTATAGTGACACAAAGTCGGAGACAGGCATTCACCCGTAGACATCGTGCCGCTAACCTAATTGGCGACTATTCCACACAAAATGCTAATGTAACGACTGTGTTCACTCTTTATTGGAATATTCTGCTAAGTAAGGGCACCATTTAGCGTGTCTCAAAGTTATTTGGTACATCTTCGAGCTTAGTAGAACAAGATTAGGTGATGGTTTTATGAAAAGGATTTCGAAAACTCAACCCCTACGGAGTGAATGCGTTGGTGTTTAAAGTTTGGAAGAATATAACACGTAAGTACTTAGGTACATTACTATAACCTTTACTAACGTGAACGAAAACGCGCAGAGTTCATAACCATTTATAAAGTAGGACCCGTCACGTGCTCTTTTAAGTAAATGTCAGCATTTTTAGAAAAAGAAAAACTTCCAAAACTTTATTTGTTTTCAATTCAATGATGTTGACAGGCTTCTTATATAACTTGCATACTTTACATACTTTTTTACTTTAGCAAAAAAATTCCATTCAAATACGTTTTTTTTCTTTTAACTTGTTATACCAGTATGACCTTTGAATGAGCTTTGTGTACCCTCTAGGTGCCTATTAAATATTCTTTCGAAGCACACTGCGGGTTTATGAAAACATACCTAACATGAAGAACATGTTAGAAGGCCCTACTCGTAACATATTGCTTCAATTGGGATGTCCTAGAACCTATAGAGTTTGAAGACATATGCCAAGTGCACGAAAGAAGCCTCTGATGCGCCCTTTTATTCTTTCACCACATATACTAGTTCGAAAAAACTCGTGATAGGATAAGAAAAAACAAAAAAAAAAACTAGTGATAGGCTTTATTGGATGTAGTCGACAATGTACTGACTGAAGAGGATCAAGGATCTGGCACTGTCTTGGTTCTGCTTGACTTCTCTCGAGCGTTTGACTCATTGAACATACCTTTGTTACTCTCTAAGTTATCATATTATGGTGTAGATGCTCCCTCGGTTAAATTATTTGATTGTTATTTAAGTAATCGATCCCAACTTGTGAAAATTAATCAGTCAGGCGGGTCTCAGCTCTCATCATCCACCAGGACTATGAATCGAGGAGTTCCCCAGGGCTCTATCCTTTACTGTTCATTATTTATAGTGCAGATATTTCCTGGCAAATTCAAAATTGTAAATTCCATCTTTATGCAGATGACGTGCAGTTGTATCTGTCTATGAGTCCAAAAGATGTTACTTGCGCACTGGTTAAACTAAATGAGGATCTGGATCGACCTACCTGGTCTTGCAACCTTGTATTGAACCCAACCAAATCTAAGTACATGATTCTTGGTTCTACTCGCTTGGTTGATGGTATTTCTGCCCATAGTCCAGATGTTAACTATACAGGTCAGCGCAATGAACGAGTTGACGAAGCTAGAAACCTAGGATTAACCTTTGACAGCTCTCTCCGTTTTAAAAGTAAAATTTTAGGATTAGTCAAGTGTTGTTTTTTTAGGCTAAAACTGCTATATAGGATCAAAGCATTCTTGAATGAGGATATTAGAATAAAAGTCTGTGAAACTCTAATACTCTCAAAGTTTAACTACGGAGATCTTGTGTACGGGCCACGATTAACGGCGAGAACGTCCCGTCTTGTACAGAGGATCCAGAATGCCTGTTGTCGATTCTGCTATGATGTACCTCCGCGAACCCACATCACACCCTATTTAAATCATTCCTCTACCCTCAATATGCCTTCACGGAGGGCTATGCATCTGGCAGTGTTGGTTAATGGCGTTATGACATCTGAAACCCCGGAGTACCTCTATACTAAGCTCAATCGTCGACGGAGAAAGTACAGCACAAGATCCACGAGGGACTTACTGCACTACTCTAAACATAAATCTGTGGCCCTTAGGGGCTGTTTCCGGTACCAGGCCACCAAGTGTTGGAATAACATACCGCCACCACTTCGTCTGCTTAAATTTAAGTATTCTTTGAAAAAGCATTACAAAAAGTATTTATTGAAGCAGCAGAAAAGTGGGTTGTCTGGTACCCACAGTTATGATGCACCCTTTGTTTGTTGATGACCATTTATATGTTACGCGTTAGTTGAAAAAATATAGTGGATATATTGTATTCTATTGTGATTATATTGTATTGTTAATTTTGTGTATATGTTTAAAAACCATAATAACCATTTCGTTTATGTACATATTTGTTTATTTATTTCATTTATTTATGGCGTTTCGTAAGGTTGAGTGACTGGATCGAAGGTCTCGGCAGAATAACAGCGCTGACCTGTCATCTAACAGGGAAGCATAACGCTGAGATGAGATCTTTTTGCTGCTGTTGCACACAACACTGTTAGGTAGGTAAGTACGCAAAATAATTTTAATGTCTTTTCTCCTTTTACTTTTTGATATGTGTCACTTCCTTTATACCTAATTTTGTTTAGTAATCTTTGTTATTATTGATGTGTATGTGTGCTTATTCAGTAAATAAACAAATGTCTATGTATATGTGTATGTCTAAGAAGAAGAGTTTTTCAATTAACAATCATACCACTTAGAAAAAACTCTGAAAGAGAGAAATTCTATATCAAACACACTTTATTTCTTTAATCTTATATCTTTTTTTATCTAAGTTCAAGTAACTTTAAAGGTATAACTTCTAAAACTATCATGGTTTTGAACATCATTTTCACTCAAAACGGGATATATACCATGACATGAGTTTTTCTGCTTCCCGATACTTCGGCACAGTTGCATGCGCCATAATAACGAGATAAACAATTTATCTCGTGATCATGGCGCATGCAACTGTATATCATACACCAAAACCCATTTATAGAAACTAATACAATATACTAATTTATATAATATATAGAAAAACTCACATATCATGGTAAATATCCCGTTTTCAGTGAAAATTTACTTCAAAGGTATTTTGTTTTTATTGCATTCATGTTATATTTTAAGGTCTTATAAGTAAGTATATAAGATAGGGCACAGGTATTTCGTAACTTGGCGAAAACCGGAATCCTGGTTAAGAAAATTACCAAAATATAAAAGAAGGCACCTAATATTCCAAACATTTTCTTAAATCATGGAACATTTACTATTTCTATATATATTATAAGTCTTTTAGAGACATTTACTTATTGCTAGGTTTGCTTAGGATTTATGAGGTATTATGAGTCCAAATTAAATATAAATGGTTCAATTTTGACTAAAGAACAGGATGTTGCGAATGCATTTGATAGTTTTTTCTCAGATAAACCAAAAATAGTGACCAAATCGTTAAACTCTTCAGCCTCCAGAGCTTCCGTACTATTAGAATCTAGTGTTGCAAAATGTAAGAATGAGTTTAGTTTTAGCTACATTAACGAGGCTAGTATTGTAAAAGCATTCAAGTTAATTAATATAAAAAATACAGAAGATCTTTGGAGAATGTCTACAAAGGTGCTGGGTGTCATTATCTTAGATATTGCACCATGTTTAGCTTATATATTTAACAGATGTATCGACGAGGGAGTATTTCCCGATCTCATGAAACACAGTAAACTCATTCCTATGTTTAAATCTGGAAGTGAAAGTGATCTCGCTAATTATAGACCGATATCGATATTACCTGCTTTAAGTAAAATCTTTGAAAAAATAATTCTTAATCAGTTATTATACCACTTTAACGTTAACGGCCTGCTACATAGTAATCAATACGGATTTACTAAAGGTCGATCAACAGCTGATGCAGGTATAGCGCTCTTAAAGCATATATTTGAGGCCTGGGAGAAGTCACAGGATGCAGTTGGGGTATTCTGCGATCTATCTAAGGCCTTTATCTAAGACTATGTGAGTCATGCAACCCTAATCACAAAGTTAAAATATTATGGCATTAAAAACCGGGCGATTGACCTCATACAGTCTTATCTATCCAATAGAGTCCAGAAAGCAGACGTGGGTGGTGAGAGGTCTTCGGGATCAATTATTGATATAGGGGTACCTCAGGGATCGATACTAGGCCCTTTTTTATTCCTAGTATACGTTAACGATTTACCTTTTTTTGTAAAAAATATTTGTGATATAGTTTTATTTGCAGACGATACGTAGTTGATAGAGGTAAAACCAGATTTGCGATAACGTAAATGAATCCTTATCGTTAGTTCTTAACTGGTTCACTGTAAATAATCTTTTGCTTAATTCAAAAAAAACTAAATGTATCAAATTCACTTTTCCAAATGTTATTCATAGCCCGTCCAAAATTGAAATAAATGGAGAGGCAATGAATCTTGTAAATTCCACGATCTTCCTAGGTCTTAATATTGATGCAAAACTACAGTGGGGACCACAAATTGAAACACTTGCTGGTAGGCTTAGTTCCGCTGCATACGCTGTTCGTGCGATACGGTGGCTTACTTATGAAGCTATAGCTAGACTAGTTTATTTCAGTTACTTCCATAGTGTTATGTCATACGGCATCATTCTCTGGGGGAAAGCAGCTGATATTGGTAATTCAAAAAGGGCAATACGTGCCATTTATAAAATGAAACCACGAGAATCTTTGAGAGAAATATTCAAAGAAATTAATATTCTCACAATAGCTTTACAATATATAAATGAAAATTTGTTATACACACATAAAAATAGAGATGGGATTCAGCAAAATAGTGACCTTCATAAAATCAACACTAGGAATAAACATAAATTATACATCCCTAGGTTTCGACTAGAAAAAGTTAATAAGTCATTTATGGGGAACACGGTGCGCTTCTATAATAAGCTTCCTGAAAATGCTACTAAACTACCTATTAAGAAATTTAAAGCATACATTAAAGGTAGTCTTTTGAAGAAAGCTTATTATAATATAAATGACAATATTATTGATAAGAATGCATGGCCTCATGTCGCTCTGCCGTCAGACAGTTAACAGACACACTTGAAATGTATAAACTCTCTTGTATTAGTATTTCGTAGTTAAGGTAGTTATAAGATGGATCATTTAAAAAAGCGCTAGGACCAAGACGAGTTTCTTGCCAATGCTTCTCGAGCTTGGGTTAGGATGAATTGGCACCTAAATTCACCTAGTATGTAAGACGTTTCAAAGTGATCCTTGTGATTGTATTGAATAAATCATCTTTTGACTTGACTTTGACTTGACTTGTATTTATGGTTTAGTAAAATATTAATGTATATTTGTTTGTTATTAAGTGCACAATATTAATCATACGCTAAATAACATTACAATCTAGCCAAATAAGCTAATGAGAAATTGACATAATTTTATAAACTAAATTATACCTAAGAATGTGTTCAATGGCCTCAATTCTGTTGGCACCAAATTATTTTAGCTAAAATTAGGTTTTGACTGTCAAATTAACCTTTAGTATTCTGCTGCTACCAACTTACCCTAATTTAATTTTATCTAGATAATTAAAGCGTTCCTAATTTAGTTAGCTGGTACCAACCAAATAGGTTTTACAAATGCTATGACTAACTAAATATATTTTAGACAATTCCTAATTTTAGAAATGAACCAACCGAATTGCCATCAATAGCACTTTTCTTAAATAAAGTTAAGGATAAGACACTTTTTTCTTGTTTTTACGTAGTTCCTTATCACTTCACTATTGTTAAACCACACTAACTCAAATGGCTTGGTCCGTTTAAGCCTTCTTACAATGTCGAGGAGCTGAATTGCCTTGACGTTCACATGGCGATAAAGGCTCTGTTCATGAGCTTCTGTATACTTTTGGATTACCCTAACGACGAACTCTATTCTGAGGTCTCTATGGAGATCGTCACTTCTTATTTACCTGGGGGCATTCACTATTTCCCTTAGAACTTTAGTTTGGCATCCTTGGATTATATGGATGAATTATATACTCGTTTTGATACAGCCCCACAGCTGTGTTCCATATTAACATAGGTCCATATAATCAGGACTTGCTTGTACAATAATAACTTCTTGTGTAATGACAAAGTGGAGTTTCGTCCAAGTACATCCAGTATCAATAGCCGTAAATAATAACATCGATGATTTATATTTTAGATGATTAATATAATGTTTTCCAATAATAATGATGAAATTTGTATACAGCTACGAGTAGAGTATTTATTCATAGGCAAACATTATCGTTTTTGGATTATAAATAAAAAATAAAACTAATATCCATCCGTAATCCAAAATTCAAAATTAAAATCCAAAATTAACCTATTGTAAGCTTGCAAGAAAGTGGCTGAACTTCCTAATATTTCCTCGGGCATTAGAAATATTGAAGAAATATTAATATTCTATTCAAAATATAATAAACTGGCTTAGCTTTGCACGCATAGTACATATATAAAAACTAGCCTATGTCCGTTTATAAGATACAATATATTTCCATACCAAATTTGATGCAAAAAAAAAGTTCTGTTGATCCGGTCGATACCAAACCTCACAGGATCTAGGCTAGGTTAAGCCAATCTGAAGATTTTCTAAAAATTTCATCGAAATCTGTCCAACCGTTTCGGGGTCTATAGGGAACATACATACACACATCGTCTTTTATACATTTAAAGCGCAGGCTGGATTAAGTAGCAGTAGCAAAAACAATAGCAACCTGAAAGCAATCTGCTAAATCAGTCACAAGTCAAAAAGGTAATGTTACGGAAGCTACTCGCTGTACGAGTATATTACTCGCCTGTCGACCATCCATACGCGAAAATACGCTTTTAGTAGAGATATACCGTACAAAAAGTGTGTTTGAGAACTGTGATTGCGCAATTCACGCATATGGGTAGTTGTCAAAAGATACATAATATGAGGGCCAAACCAGATAATATTTCGTATTAAATGTGTTAATTATTTTGCTTATCCTATAGCTACCTTATTTAACTTATCAATTTCCTGTAATACACTTGGCTTGGAAGTGTATTAGTATTTTCCTATGACTTGGAAGTCTGCATGTATTACCCCAGTTCATAAAAACGTTTCTTAAAAAAAGGTTTTTTTTATTTTTTTTATTTATTTATCATAATAAAAAAGTTTACAAAAAAATGGTAAATGTAGCACAAAAAAACCACTAAGATTTGTAATGTAATGCTACAATAAGTCTACACAATATATTAAAACTAGTGTAAGTACTACTTAGGCAAGTAGTTAGTACAAAAATACAATAACCACCTAGCTCGAAACACCTAAATACATATGTAAAAAACTGGAGCTAGGTATAGGATTGTTAATATAAATTGTTAGGCATGTAGGAAGGTTGATAGGTAAGTTCTTAGTATTTATATATATTAGCTAAAAAATATGATTTCAGTTTTAGTTTAATATTACTTTGCGTACCTAATACTGTTGCGTACGTCAATAGGTAAATCATTAATTAGTTAGTGACCATATGCCTACTTGTTCGCTCGCCGTAACAGACTCATCTCTAAACATTGTATAATTGCTAAAATCTTTAAGAGGATAGTATTTTATCATCTGTATTTAGGTTTAAAGAACACATTTAGTCCATTATAACATGGGTAAGGGACATTGACTTGTGTTTTAATTCCTCTAATCTACTCTCAATCTACTCACTGATGACATTAAAACTAATTTACTGCATCATCTAATCATTAAATTATTGCCCTGATAGTTTGTAACTGATCTGGATATTCTTCGTTTGTCATTTCATGAAGTAACTCGCGAAAATACGAGAACAAATAATTAATTTAATTAATTATTTGTTCTTTGTTTATTTGCAAAATTTTAATAAATAAATTGTGACTACATAGGACATCTATAGACAATTGAATTATAAATGTGCAATGTGATTTGAACGACGAGGAATCCCGAGAAAGTTCTAGACGGTCAATCTGCGATGACGTTTTAGAATAGATTTTAAAGTCTTAGATGATGTTCATTTATAATAGAACTACCTGTCTCGTTCGCGAATTCGTCCGCGCGTTTTAAAAAGAAAAAAATGTATCTAATTGTACCGACTGCAGCGCCATCTGCCGGGCTGATTTTCGAATCTAAACCATCCACCCAAACGCATACAAAAAATATTATTCAAATCGTTCCATCCGTTTAGGAGGAGTTCAGTGACATACACACGTACAGTACAATTATATATATAATAGAATATAAATGACCATCATCAATCAATAAACTTGGGCTCAATCCAACTAAATTTTTAAAATATACAATAATACCTACATTCTATACCTTACAAGGTTAACTCCTTTTTAAATGTAATAGTATTTGTGATCTTGGAGTTCATCATGACTCCAAACTTTTCTTTGATACTGATGTTGACAGAATAGTCAGTAAAGCTTCGAACTTCCTGGGATTTGTTATGCAGCTATATAAAAACATCAACAATGCCAAAACATTTAAAATATTATATTGCACGTTTGTTAGAAGTGAACTGGAATATGCATATCAGGTATGTAACCCGTGCTATGGCACATATATAGTAAATAATGAAATTATTCAAATAGGATTGTTAAGATACTAATGCTGCAGAGCGCATATCCCTTATGATTCAAGAAACTATATTGCCCTCTGCAAAAAACACTTCTTTGACAACATGACATTTCTGATTTATTATGTACGTAAATAAAATATTTCTAATGATATTGACTGCCCTGACCTCCACTATAAAATTAAATTTAATATCCCGCATAGACCACTCGGATTTAACCCTTCTCTTAATGCTCCTGGTGCTAATTAAAGACCGAATTCGTTTATTATGAGAGCGAGGTTAACCGTCAACTGCTTAAGCAAGTAGTTGGACATTTATTTGATATTAGCATTGGCAAGGCAAGGCGTTGCGTTAGTCAGAATTTATTCAGTTAACCCAGGTGTTATGTAGGTGCTATTCAGTGAAAACTTATAATTGTCTCTGTTATTTTTTGTAGTTTTTATGTTTTATTTTTTAGTTGTTGGTTTTCCAAATTTTAATAAATAACCTATTCACTGAGACCATTTCAATGAACCCTAACACGACACCTCTGCACTTCATCAACTAGAAGAGGGGTGACGATCCTAGGATTTATGAAAATGTACAGGAGAACAATCTGAACATTTTTTAAATGATAGATATGAACACTCTTGATCAAGTTAAGTACCTGTCTGACTACTTTTGGTCGTCTTGCGAAGCAAACGTTACGCTATTATTTTATTTATTTTTCTCGAGTTTTAATAGGCGTTTTTATATAAATAGAGCTCAAGTTATTGACTCGGGCGAATAATTGGATTGAAAGCTTTGTGTTTCTTTGTGATTTGAGCAAAAAGAATCCGTAGTTATTTTATACTAGCTGTTGCCCGCGGCTTCGCACGCGTGGTACCTACCTAAAAAGTAGCCTATGTCCTTCTCCAAGGTCCCATGTATCTCTTACCTAAAATTCATAAAATCAGCTCAACGGTTTAGGCGTGAAAACGTGACAGAGTTACTTTCGCATTTATAATATTAGTAGGGATAGTAGGGAAGAAAGACACCATTATATAAAATAACAAATGAACGACAAGATACGATTTTGTGACAAACTATAAACATTAAAATATATGAAACTTTCAGTAATGGAGTTAAAGTGGTGTTTGTGGATAGCGTAAAATTCCATGGAGTCCATATTGACCAATTTTTAAACTGGAAACCTGAGCTAAAATCATAGAAAGTCCCACTACATTTAAGTCTGCATTGATAAAGTTTGCTGGAGGGGTGCTTCTATACAGTTTATGACTTTAAATTAAGAAAAATGTGGTTATTTGTAATAGGTTGGGGAAAAAGTTTAGAAAATTCAAACCATTTTTTAAAATAGTTTATTTACATTTAACTAAAGTATGTAGGTGCCATTTTGTTCGATAACTTTTTGCCATCTTGTAGGTAGGGACATGATCCCATTGCTATAAAAATTTTGGGACTTCTGATCAAAATACCGCGAAAAGTGGTTTTGGCAGTCCTCTCGTGATGTTAACCTGACACTGCCTGTTTCGGTCTGAAGAGACCGAAACAGGTGGAAATCTGAAGGTGCAAGGTCAGGACTATACGGCGGATGCATTAACACCTCCCAGTCAAACTCTCTTAATTTTTGCTGAGTGGCTAAATATGTGTGAGGTCTAGCGTTATCATGATGAAAAACCACACCCCTTCTGTTGATTAATTCCGGCCGCTTTCTCTAAACTTCTTGCTTTAATCTCATCAGTTGTTCGCAGTAGAGTTCAGAATCGATGGTCCTGCCTGGTGGTAACAGCTCATAATGAATAATGCCCTTCCAATCCCACCACACACACAGCATCACCTTGTTGCGAGTTAACCCGAGTTTTGCCACAGTCTGTGGAGCCTGACCGGCCTTTAACCACGACCTTTTTCGCACGTTCTTGTCGTACGTGATCCACTTTTCATCACCAGTTATCAGCTTCTTCAAAAATGGTTCGGTTTCATTACGTCGTAATAAAGAATCCAAATGAGTACACGGTTCATTAGGTTTCTTTCAGTGAGCTCGTGAGGTACCCAAATATCGAGCTTTTTTGTGTACCCAGTTTTTATCAAATGCGCCAAAACTGTTTTGTGGTCTATTCCCGGTTCTTCAGCTACGTCGTAACTACTGATATGCCGATCTTGCTCCACTTTTTAAAAAATGGCATCCATTTTATCCGAAATAGGGCAACCAGAGCAACGTGCATTTTTGACATCAAAATTTCCGGATTGAAAACGCTTTAACCAAATTTGTGCTACTCTCACAGACACTGCACTAGGTCCATAAACATCGCAAATTTTTTCAAGGCTTGCGTTGCATTTTTACCTTTTTTGTAGTAAAATTTTAAAATGTATCGAATTTCTTCATTAGATTCATTCATCTTGACAGTACGAAAAACAAATAAAAATCGCACATTTTCCTAATTTAAATTTGGAATTATGTTCTTAAAAATTTAAACTTTTAATGATACCAAAACCAGCCAGATACAAATAGATTTTATTATAAGTTCATACATACTATAATGCGAAAAGACTTTTTCCCCAACCTAATATTTATTTGACATACATGCTACTCTTTTATATTATTATAATGTTTTTAGGCTTAAGTATTTCAGACACAATGTAATTTTTTTTATTGAATAAACTCTTATCTTATTTCGTGGATGACTTTTTTGATATTAAGTGAGTACACCTAAATAAATATTCGTAGATAAGTAGTACTCATATAATTATTATTAAGACCCTATGCAATCTATAACATATTTATATTTTATTATTATCAGTTGTTTTTAGTGTGATCTTTCAAGTACAATTGTAAAAATGTTCCCATGTTCTCAAATAAATAATTGAATTCAAATTAAATTTTAAAGGGGTATTGCAAAACTTACAACAAAATGTTAACCAGAGAATAACTAAAATTCCTAGAAATAGAACACGACTCGCGAAACCTTTCGATAATTCCCGTAACTGCCTTTTGAATAACAAGTTGTAGAGCATAATGTTAGAAGTTATTATAATATATGATTTCTATTTTACCACTACCATTTAAAGTAGAAATCTTAAACTGTACTTATAAACCTATACTTTCCCGATTTGATGTGATTACAGTTAGTAGTGCAAGCTAGGTAACTGTCTAACTAAGAGAATTACATAAAATACATTCAGTCATGGACTTATTTGGAGTAGCGCAACAAAAAGAAACAACTCAGGATTAAAACTATTGGATTTGTGTATATTGCGGTTTTATAGCTTTTGAAACAATCAATTTTCACTCATAACGGAATATATGAGTTTTTCAGCTTCCCGATACGTGAGACAGAATGTTTTGAGAAACAGAAAACCCAACTTATATAGATAAAATATTTTTATTAAAACTTTTCAAAGAACTCTCCACCAGCCTCTATACAAAGTTTCATGCGTCGTAACAAGGTCCCAACACGTCGCGTGTTAGATTTGTCGGTTGGCAAATTTAAAAACGTAATTAAACAGACACTGTCTATTAAAGCATATTATAAAATTTCTGATTATTTAGATGACAAAAAAGCTTGGGATGAATCTGCTCCAACTCGACTCGGCATCCGTACAAAAAAGTCATCATACAAAAAAGTGTTAAGAGCAGACGAGTTTCTTGCCAGATTCTTCTTGAACTGGGTTTAGGAGGAACCGACACCTAGATTCACTAACATGTAAGAAGAAGATTCTAAGTGGTCCTTGTGATTTTATTGAATAAAGATTTATTGATTTGAACTCTGAAACAATTTTCGAAACACTTTCCAGTCCGCCGCAGACACTTCTTCAACGGCCTTCTCGAACGCTGTTATCTTCGCATCTTCCGGCGATGAAAACTGTATCCTATACTTTCAATTGTTTTTATTTTATTTTACGGAATAAAATGAAGTCATACGTTGCCAAATCAGGACTGTAAGGAGGGGTTTTCAGTGAATACTTCTGGCTGGCATTTCGTAGTATACCATTCGGCGTTGATGCTGCTTTGATTTTGTAATAGAATCGACATTAGATTCGAGACAACGAAACTAGCGATCAATATTTTTCCTACGCTTCATAGCTTATCGATAGCTTCACTTTAGGCGTTGGTTCGTTTTGAACAGCCAAACTGTTGACTGACGCTTTGTTTCTGGGTCGTATTGATAAATCCAGGATTTGTCACTGACAATGTCGTAAACGCGCCGAGACGAGCCTGCTTCAAATTTATCATGTATCATCATGTCACGGCACCATTCCACAAGGGCCTGCTTCTGAGCTTCGGTGAGATGTTGCGGCACCCAGCGTGAAGCTATCTTTCTCACGCGAAGGTGCTCGTGTAGAATCTTGTGAACGCTTCCCGATCCGACCCGATTGTGAATTCGTCTGTTTTCTTGAATTAACTTTTTCACAGCTACTACCATTTCCTCGGTAACAGCCGTCGAAGGACGACCACTTCTTTCTTCGTTCCCCAAAGTTAGACGACCGTGCGTTATGCCAACGGTAGATGGTAACATTACTTTAGCTCTTAAAAAAATTAATCGAACCCGCAACCTTCTGCGTCTCAGCCGGACCTTAACCCACTGCGCCACAGAGGTCGTCATAATCTCTTAATAATCATTTTTTTTTTAATTATTTTAATCAGCTAGGGCTTCATATATTTTTGCATTACTTTCTGAGTGGCTTGGTACTTCGGCACAGTTGCATGCACCATTATCACGAGATAAACTAAATCTTTGCCGGTGGATGCATTGGCAAACAAAACGGCCACTTCAGTTAAAGTAACAGTCACTTTAAAAACCTGAGCTACGCTGTGATCCAGCATTACCCCTTTAGATTTTTAATGATGTGAAAGCAACTCGACCACAACACATTTTTGTAAAAAAACAGAATTAAAAACACACGCCAGCAAAATTAATGAAGTGGGTTGAAGAAAATAACAAATAAACGAAAAAACATAATAACACTGAACCAAAAGATAATTGAAGTAATTATTTTTTTAAATTTAATATTTAGGTATATGTGGCCAATGTGTGATTAGATCTAATTATACACACTAATTTCAAACTTTTTTTCGATCGGTGAAGCGATCCTATTAATACATTCACAAAAAATAGTTTATTTAGGGACATAACATTAGCTCACAAAACATTTAGGAAAACGATAGTTTCTGCAGAAGTTAGAAAACACCCGCCTCCGTTTACAGAGAATTAGGTGTACCAACTAACTGATAACGGTAAGTAAGAGTAGGTACATATAAATTATATGAAAATGTAGTATTAGGTAGTAATAAGTATGGAGACAATTTGTTTTATGTTAAATCTATGTGTCAGTTGTATGTGTATGTGTGTGTGCGTGTGTGTGACAAAGATTGAGATTGACTGTGTGTTGAGAGGTGTGGTTACATGTTCACCCTAGTCTCAAGAGTCTGGTTTTTACAGGGGATACCCGCATGGATAACTCATACATACATGACTAAATATACTATCATTAGTGTTTTATCATTATAGAATTATTCGGATATTAACCTAACCTTTACTATACCGTCTTTGAATTGCCTACAAATCTATGTACGAGTATATTAATCTCTTGCTAATTACCTAATGGGTATAAAGTGGTGGCGCACACAATGTAAAGTATCAAGTTCTATAGCACAAACAAAATGACGCAAAAACATGGTTGTCTGTAAAGTCGGTTTACAGACGATAACTTTACGTGACAACGTCATAAGAAAACATTGATGAAAAATTGCATACTTTTAGCCTATTAAGATGCGTCACAAAAAATATTTGTGATATAGTTTTATTTGCAGACGATACGTTTTTAATTTTTAAAGTTGATAGAGGTAAAACCAGTATTTGCGATAACGTAAATGAATCCTTATCGTTTGTTCTTAACTGGTTCACTGTAAATAATCTTTTGCTTAATTAAAAAAAACTAAATGTATCAAATTCACTTTGCCAAATGTTATTCATAGCCCGACCAACATTGAAATGAATGGAGAGGCAATGCATCTTGTAGATTCCACGATCTTTCTAGGTCTTAATATTGATGTAAAACTACAGTGGGGACCACAAACTGAAACACTTGCTGGTAGGCCACCGTATCGCACGAACTGCATATGCAACGGAACTAACCGCTGCATATGCAGTTCGTGCGATACGGTGGCTTACTGATGAAGCTACAGCTAGACTAGTTTATTTCAGTTACTTCCATAGTGTTATGTCATACGGCATCATTCTCTGGGGGAAAGCAGCTGATATTGGTAAAATATTTGTCATTCAAAAAAGGGCAATACGTGCCATTTATAAAATGAAACCACGAGAATCTTTGAGAGAAATATTCAAAGAAATTAATATTCTCACAATAGCTTCACAATACATATATATGTGAAAATTTGTTATACACACATATAAATAGATGGGTTTCAGCAAAATAGTGACCTTCATAGTATCAACACTTGGAATAGACACAAATTATACATCTAGGTTTCGACTAGAAAAAGTAAATAAGTCCTTTATGGGGAAGACGGTGCGCTTCTGTAATAATCTTCCTGAAAATGCTACAAAATTTCTTAATAGGTAGCTATTAAGAAATTTAAAGCATACATGAAATGTATTCTTTTGAAGAAAGCTTATTATAATATAAATGACTTTATTATTGATAAGAATGCATGGCCTCATGTCGCTCTGCCCTCAAACAGTTAAAAGAAACACTTGAAATGTATAAACTCTTTTGTATTAGTATTTCGTAGTTAAGGTAGTCATAAGATGGATCATGTAAAAAAGCCCTAGGACCAAGGCGAGATTCTTGCCAGTTCTTCTCGGGCTTGGGTTAGGATGAATTGGCACCTAAATTCAATTCACCTAGTACGTAAGACGTTTCAAAGTGATCCTTGTGATTGTATTGAATAAAGTATCTTTTGACTTTGTTGAAGATTGTAACTTCTGCCCATTCATTTAGACCTTCATTAGTGGTTAGATAGAATGTTATTACACGCATGTAATTTCCAATTACTCAGTGTTGTAACTTACCATTTCCTTTAAAACCAGTATGTTGTCTTACTGCTGATTGTCCTAGAAATGTTTATGTGTTATAAAGCTTTGTACTAATCTGTTCCGACGCGAGTTGGGCGGTACCGGTTGGTATGGCCAGTGGGCGAGCGCGGTCGCCTCTGCTCTTGTTTGTGCCCAGTTAAAAACCACAAATCTAGCAAAACAGTCCCCGGATTAAATGCTCACCAAGTGCTTTTGACATTTCGACTTCTTTCTAGATAAACTTATTGTTATTGCAGTCAGTTTATTTGACTCAATAACTCTTCCTGTGACTACAAAAGCTGCAAGTGTTTTGTAATGTCAGGATTAACATAATTACGTTTAAAAAAATAAAAATAAAACCGACTTAATTGAATGAAATTTGATCCCAAAAATGCACCGATTTGATACCCTCCTTCGTTTTATTTCGTTTAACCTAAAAAATATTTTATTTCACGTTTTTTAGAACATTGTCATTTTTCGAAATTCGTAAACACCACTGAAAACTGCCAGGAAATCAAAATTTCGTTAAATTGGATGACATATTTATTCCAGCTATTTTCATATAAAAACGAAACTACGAGAAGTATATACTTTCGCTAAAAATATATGAATATATGAAAAATATTTTTAGCAAATCGGTTCATAAATGACGTAGTTAAGAGGTAATAAACATAAAAAAAAACAACCGAATGGAGAACCGTTAAAAATATTAATTACCACGATAATTAAATACAATTTAGTCGTCCATTAGTTGGTAAGGTAAATTCACCTAAGCTTTGCAAGCAGCTATGCTAGCAAACCTTAAGTGAACTTAACTCAGGATAATGCAACATTAACGTCACGGGGCCTTTTGATGATTTAACGCTTCCTACTACTATTTAATAAGATAGACGAAGTGGTAAGTAACACAGGCAAGTATAGATACCTAAACAAATCGATTATCGCCGATGGATGTCCGAGGGTTCATTCGCTTTTATGGCTATTTGAAATATTGCCAGCCTGTGGTATCTAAAGCATAATTTTGTGGATAACAGTCCCTTTGCATATCAATGACCTTCAAATGACGTAGGTAATGCTGTAATGGTTTGGACATTATGAGCGAGTCGTGCCTCGTAAAAAGGATAGCCGTAAATTGTACAATTTTATAACAAAAGCTTGTAATTCGATGTTTTTAAAATGGTATCGCTGATGGGCTGAGCTTAACCTGTTAACTTACTTAGGTAAGTATTCGTTCTTCTAAGTTATTATATTCTTACTAACCTACTATGTTTACCTATATGAATATCGATTTAAATAACAATCGATGAAAATCAAACATACATTATTTCCTAACTTTTAAGTCATGTAGTAAACAGGCACCTAAAAAATAGTTTAGGTACATTTAACGTTTCGCTATTAATAGCCAAGCTCGATTACTATTATACAAAGCTATAACTGAGTTATTTATAGAAATCTCAAATGGTTTTCGGTTATAACTTGCTTACCTTCGATCAAATATAAATTTTACGATTGCTTTTGTGAAATTAAATGTATGACCCAATTGTTGTTATACTTAAAACAAAGGCGCACCAAACCAAACCACGCACCGTGACGCGACGGTTTGCTGGTGAAAAATGAAGATTTTAAATATATAGTTTCAAGGTGTACAATAAAGAATTTTAATTCAATCTTTCATTCATTAATTCCTTTATTCATTCATTCATTCATTGAATGTTGTAAAGAGTATTTCTTTTTTTTTAGGTTTTTCAGTTACGTTACGTACGTACGTACGTACGTGTACGTTTAAGTATCTTGGCTAAACTTAAGTTTTATATTGTTATCATTATGTACTATTAGCATTGACTGCACGTGTCAATCGGTTTATCAAATAAATGTTTTATCTTTCTACTTATCTACTTTCCAAACCGAATTATTTAAAATAAGTAGGATGGTATGATTCCACCACCTAAACAATACACTTGGCAAAAGCGGACTCTTATAGAATATCTTATCCCAAAGACATCCTTAATTGTCAAAAGACGAATGTACATAAATGTTTAAGTAAATAACAAGTTGTTCTCATCTATACTACTACTTAGATAATACTTATTCCACACGGATAGGTTTGAATGAAACATCGTCAATGAATGTACCTACATACCTAATGATTAATTTACAAAGTGTGTCTGTATTAAGTGCTTGTTTTGTACTGATCACACAATGTGCGGCAGCATTCTCTGATCTCGATAATAACATAATAAATCGTTGTCTACTTAGTTATTTCGATAGAATAATAATCTTATTTAAGATAGATCTTAATTGCTGACTTAGCTTCAATTGTTATCTGACATAGCTAATAGCACAATTTTTAGGAAGGCATGCACTCGTATTGTGTATTCTACTTCCTAATTCGGGAATATATTCTCTATTTTTGATGTAGTTTTTATATTGCGATACAAAAACGTAGGCTTTTATAATTTATACATAGAAACATTCAGACCCAGACAGAAATATAATGTTAGGTCGGACCTCTGACTACACCTTTAGTCATTCCATTCTCGTAAAGATACGTACGTAAAGATGAGTAGGAGTCTACCGAGCCCGAGGAATATAGTCGTATATATCTGATTTTTTATTCATTAATCATTTACTAAATAAATGGACCCACAAAGTTCTAAATTCAATCCCGTTGAAAAAATAAGGCAAGAGTAAAACCATAATAAAAAAATTAATTAAGCATTTCTCGAACGAAAGGGGTTTCGGTGATGGCCCGTTGGGCAAAAGGTTTTTGGACGTTTCACCCCAGCTCTACTTATTTATTTATGTAAGTAATGCCCGAATACTGAAACGTCACTATAAAACATTTGAAACGGGGTCTCAAATGCTTTATAGTGACGTTTTATTATCCTTCAAAATTGTATCAGAAAGTGACAAAAACGACATCTTCTTAGCTTTCAAGTGTTTGGGTTTTAAGGACTCCCACAAATAACTGCAAATTCGCATCGGATCGCAAATATCTGCAAGCTCGCACGAATGCACCGCAAGAACTTCCGATCTGATTCGCATCACGCATTCCTGCGATATTACATCACAGTTGGTGAAGCCAAGTTTAGACCGTTAGAGACAGCGTATGGGAAAGACGCCGGCGCCGCCGTCGTTGTGTGGAGAATGGCGCAATATAAGGTGGATTTTTTCATATCTTTAATTGAGGAGCTATGCTATTATTTAAAAATATGCTCATTCTAAAATATTATTTTATTTCTTTTAATAATCTTCTTTTTTTTCTTAATGTATTTAACAATAACAGCAGTGCAACAATCTTTTTACGATCCATGTCACTATTCCTAAAAATACGTCCAATACGGCTGACTACCGTTGAAGGTATGGTTTTTAAGGTGTTTATTATTTGTGTAATGTACATTTTAATTTTTGTTAAATAAAAAATAAAAAAAATCGTATCGCAGCAATTCACATCGCATCGCAATTGCTAGCGTCGTATCGCATCGCATCGCGGTTTTGTGTGGGAGCCCTATACCTTTCAAAAATTCTCAATCTCTTTATGTCCACTTGTCATCTTTATCTATTCTGGTGTCGGAGAAATACATGTTGATGGTTTTTATGCTAAAACTTCTAGGCCAAGTCTTCAACATGATGTCCGTTACTATGTGTAGAATCTACTTTTTGAATAGGTAATAGTAGTGGTTATTCTGCATTCACATGCCTTATTATATAGATTTCAACCTGATCGTTATAGTATACTGTTTATATAACTATGGAAAAACCTTCTGCGCGATAAGTGCAATGTGACGATCTCTGTTGCACTGTGGGTGTGGCCCGTCTGAGGCGCAAAAGGTTGCTGGTACGATTTCTGCTGCGGGACAAATGTTTGTATATTCTGTAAATATTTTTATGTATGTACAAAAGAGTACATAAGTAGTGTAGAAGTCTTTACACAAGCTCTGTTTACTTTGGGGCTACATAATGTTGTGAGAGGTAAAAAAAAAAATTGCCTAATATCTTTCAGTTTTTGTCCAAATCGGTTTGATAATAATATTAAAATTTGGTATTCAAAAGTTCAAAAGCCAGAAACTTCAGAATTCAGATTCATTAATTTAGATCTAAAAGTTTTAAAGGGAACCCATGTGAAACTGATATTCACGGCAACTAAATGATCATTCGGTTAGTCCGGTGTTACTTAACTATATTAATATTTTCGGAAGCTCGGTGATTGTGCCGATGTTCATTAAAATTAATTTAAAAAGCTCACTAGCTCATGCAGAGGCCGTGACGTGGGCGTGTACCCTCCGACATAGTTTAGGAGAGCAAACGCTAGTAAACCCTAAGCAATATAGAACTTTGATTTTTACATACCAATAAATTAGACAAGTGCGTGTCGGATCACGCACAATAAAGGCTTCTGAAGTCTGTAAAGGTAAAAATAATAATGACCCGTGTAACCAATTACTCTCATGATTTTTTAAGGGATTATAAATCAGGTTGTTTTTCACAATTTCGTAAAGTCTTACTAGCTGTGATAATTCTCCTAGTAATTAAACTATATATCCTACTATTTTGAAAACATTTCAGGTTTTCAAAATAGTAGGATATCGTCTCAAGAGATCGGTTTAGCCGGTAGAGGACATTGACCTCTATCAAAAGCAACCACTTCGAAGCTTATTTATCAATATATTATAAGAACAAATATCCCGTACCGAAAATCTGTTCTGTAATCCTCTAAATAACTTTGAAAGGTCAATCCAACGATATGTCACACTATGGGGTAGCACACTGAAAAAAAATCAACAATACTTTACATGTAGGGCAGGTACCCCAAACAAACATTTTTTCAAAGTTTAATTTAGGATTTAATTTAGAAAACTAAGATGTATTACCTCGCAAATTTTCATCACGATAAGATTAATAGTCTGCGGGGAAGACCACTGATTGGGGGCAAATACTCCTTGACAGACAGACAGACGGACACAGCAAAACTATAAGGGTTCCTTTTGGACTTCAAACCCCCAAAGGGCAAGCTTCTTATCTAGTTCCCATTCAAAGTCAAAGTCAAGTCAAAAGTGAAACAAAATAAATAGATCAAGCGCGTGCTGATAACGCATAGTTAAGGCTGCTGAAATTAGTAAGGACAAGAATTACTAGTGGTCAGAATGAATTCAACACCGGATTAAGCAAATAAAATGATTTGGCATGGAACTTTATTTATTTTTTAAAGTTTAAACCAGGCTACTCAGGTTACTCATTAATGTAGCAAAGCCTTATTAGCTGTGATATGTGTTCTTTTAATTATATTATATATGCTAGTTATTAAATTATTTTTAGATATTCCCAAAAAGCCAGCTATTAAGCAATTTTTTTCATCTTCCTATCGTATCACTAGTTATTTCGAACCAGTGTAGTGAAAGGATTAAAGTGTGCCCCAGAGGCTCTTTTCGTGCACTTTGCACATTTCTTCGAACTGAGCCAGTAGGAAACACTAACGAATATGTGTCTATTAAGAAACATCATAATGCTATTTAAGAAAAACTATTTAAGAAACATCATAATCATCATCCTTTGAAATATCTGCCTATCGATATGCCACGTGATGGGCTAGTAAAATAAAAAACAACAACTCAATAGTGATACGATTGTATTTTTGGGTTAAAAAACATGTCATGAAAAACACATTTGTCCAATACATGATAAAACATTTGTTCAAAGATTTTATTTTATGATTTTGTAACTTTGAGACTAATAGTCTGTGAGCAATAGCTCTACAGACAGACAGGCAAAACAGACAGATATACATACTGACATGCCAAAACTACTTGTATAAGGGTTTCTTGTGGACGCGGAACCCAAAAAAAAGGCGGTGCTTAATAACACTTAACAGCACTTAACTCTAATGAGCTGGTAGATAATTTTTGTTCAATATAAGTTAAGTCGTTAATTGTAACATTTCAATCTCATATCAATAATACCATTATTTTGATGAGTAAGTTTCGGTAAAAAGCCAAAAAATACAGCCGAATTCAGACCATCCGACTTTTTTTGGAAGCCGGAATGTTATATTTTAAATTTAAACCAGGTTACCAGTTACTGCGTATCTTAAATGTATTATACAAGTATTATATACTTGGAGATACATATGTTTGTTAAGACAAACATTTATTTATTTGTAAACATTTACTTTAAGCGCAAACCCTATTCATAAATAAATAATGCCGGACATATCACACACACAGCATCATCTGTTCCCAAAGGAAGCAGTGTTTTTGTGTTATGGGTACCACATGACTGATATACTACTTGTATACTTTGTAAATAATACATATAATATATAGAAATACCCAGAACGGAGACAAATAATTGCAGATCATATGCTTATATGCTGAGAATCAATGTTAAAGTTCCAATGTTATATTACTATACTCTAATGAACTCCTATTGTATTCAATTTCAAAATGGTACGTTATTATTAAATATATTCATTGTCATGGAACTTCAAACACAAAGGTGAATTTTCCCCGCGTTTAATTTAGCGTTGATAATAGACCACACGAAGATAAAGGTAAAAAGAGAAATCCAGTACCCAAAGGCAATTGCCTTCTAAGTTAACAAAAAAGTGTAGTCTGGTTTTCTTTTATATTTCGCATTTTCCTATAAATATAATTAAATTGCTTTGTAAATGTCAGTGGAAAAGTCATCCCTAAATGGATTAACCCTCATTAAGCCATCTCTGGATGGATTTTTCTCATTTGCTCAGTCATTACACTAAGTACCTACTTGATACAATGTCCTCGTAGTAACCTACCAAATGGCAGCAAGCGTCCGGTTGTACCCGTAATACGGACAAAAAACATCATGTCACGTTGTTAAAAAGCAGTAGTGCTGTCAAACCTCACTACTGCTTTTCACTACTGATTCATCGGGTTTTGAGCCCGTGAAACCGGTGAGTTTTGGGTCTGGTAAGTACGGTAGCTGACGAAGAGCTTCCAACCTTAGGATTTATAGCTTAGAGACCGTCTGTTGTGCAGTGTGGGGTCGTGCGTTTTCGTTTCGTTCAGTAGCAGCAGGGACGAGCGATTGACTGAAGTTGGTTGGAGATATGCGAGCTTCTCCATCATTGTGTTCAGTCCTTCATAGTGAATGTCCGTAGTAATCCGCATGCTATTTGGTAAGAAGCTGTGATGAATCAAACCGGCACTAGACCACCAAACTCGTATACGCAAGTGACAATGTGGTATAAAATCCATACGTTTCTGTCCGATGAGCAACGCAAAGCATGACACAATGCATACGTCCCGCTGGCGATGATTCAGTTCATATGGCATCCATTTGTCAAGCTTTTTTATTATTAATTCCACGCAAATTGACAAATTTTGATTTGATGGTAACGTCGAAAGCTGCTACTAGATCAGCCGTAGATCATCACAATCTCCACAATCGCCTTTGATTCGTTGTTATCGACCATAGTTTTTGAGTGGCCACGGGGCTCATTTTTCAGATCAAAATGCGTTCTAACCAATAACGCTTGATTGTAGTGTTCGCTCCGTATATGTCGTTGATGTTGCGTGTCGTTTGCGCCATACTGCCATCACGACGGAAATCGTTTTGAATATTTTGGTACTTATATTTTTAACGTGTGCATGCTGACAAAAATATTCAAATGAGATGAAAACAAAACACTAATCAATAAACAAATAACAGAATTTGAAAATAAAATTCCATGTCTACATACGTAAAGACAAATTACAGTTCCTAAATTGTGTTACCGGGCTTGACTTCATTAGATTAGATTAATAAAATAAATGATGCCTCTATTTCTAGAGAACAAACGTTCAACCATAAAAATGAACAATAGTGAGGAATTGGTTTTGCTCGAGTGACCATCCTCCGTACCATCTAACCCAGCCTGGAATATTTAAAGTATAATTAATACAATGTGGCCATTCTATTAATATTAATCTGAACCATATTGAGAGGCACAGCCACGCTGGGAAATTGGTAACGATTTAACCCCGAGCCACAGAATACTTATAAGTACAAGCCCGAGCTACTAAATGTCGAATCGAATCTCGTAGTAGGTATATACCAATTTCCTATTCATATATTATAATATAACATAAGCGGTGTTTGCTGCCGTTATGGATAGCGAGACTTGTCGTCAGCCGTCTATTTTGCGTAACAAGAGAGAATCATCACAGTGATATCAAGCGGTATATCGTGTCATTGATAATTATACTACCTACCTACACAGGAAGGTGTTTAGCTTGGTTTATAAGCACCAAGCTTCATCACAAAATCGTACATCATCAACATACGAGTATCACAGTCCTGTTTGATTGATTGACTGACTATACCGGCCTAAACCGCTTTGCATAGTTTTGGGTGAAATTAAGTGCACTTTCCAGTGTGTTCCAATTTCATAATCCGCGTCGGATTATGAAATTGTTTCCCGGAAATCAGCTTCTGAGGGCTAAATTTGTATGAAGATACAAAATCTACAACAGTCCGCCCGAGGTCCGGTCGCGCAGCGTACGAAGTCAGGGCAAGTTCCACTTGTTGGCAAATATAGCGGTAAAGTAGCGAGCTAATACAATTGTAATAAAGCTCACGGGAACCACATTGTTCGCTTTCCGTTTATTGCCTGCAGCAGGCCGAACAAGGAAAGTGCCTTTTCTTTATCACCTCAAATATAACCTTGAATAATGTAGGTATGAGTACATACCGAAAATCCGAGCAATATTCATATATTTGGAACGCGCTAATTCAACTAAATATTGTTTTTAGGGTTTGTACCTCAAAGAGAAAGAGAACCCTTATGGGATCACTTCGTTGTCCGTCTATTTGTCTGTCTGTTTGTATAAGAATCTAAATAATATGCGTTTATTTTGCTACCACATTACATTTACATATACGTAAAGTATTATACATTTCTATTATTGTATTTTAATTTTTAAATAATAAAAACAAATCAAAAAAATTAATCGAATTATATATACGATTGGCATTAATTCAATTCGGTCTAGTCGTTCGGTCTAGTACAAATAAAGCTATGTTATAAATAATGTTTTTTTTTATTTCTAGTTCAAGTAAATGTCCCCATCGATGTATCTTTTATTTCAATTAAAATTGTCCTTCAATCCCACTTATCATTTCGTTACAGCTACGGTCGGTGTTTTTATATATTTATGACGTTAGTCGCCTTGAATAGGTCCCATGGTGTAAAGCCCATGATGGTAAATAGTAGGTAGAACCATGATGGTAAAATAGTAAGGTAACATTCTGAGGCTATCATTTCGCACTCTTTAGCACTTTCGCATTTATTTCATACTGAAATGCTAAGACTTATTGTCATTTCATAGAAAATAGAAAATAGGGCCCCCACAAATAGTGATTAAAGCAAAGAAAAACCTTATGACCTTATGATTGTGGGGACAAATAGTGATTAAAGCAAAGAAAAACCTAGAACTAATCCAACAACACCCTAAACTATCTGAATAAGTGTCTAAACCATTCTAATAATAACACTTCAAAACACGGCCCTGTTATCACAAGAATAATACATGATGTTGGCTAGCGTGTATTCGGTTTTGTCCCTCGCCGACCCCTACAGAGGACCATTCATTATGGTGCTATGAATGGAACAAGAATTAATTGAAGGCTTTTATTTTAGTGACTTATATTTCTACAAGACAAACACACTGAAATATATTTTGGAAGCAATAAATAACTATCGCCTACAAACATCAACATGTGTCACCATATATATTGAACCTGAGTGGTAAAAGGATTAAAGTCTTAGAGGCTCCATTCGTGCACTAGCCACATATTTCAAACTTTTTTTTGTAGTTGTACATGCCAGTTTCCTCTCCATGTGTTTCTTCACCGTTTGAGAGTACTGGTATAGCGGACATACATTTTTCGTTCAGAAAAATCCATGGATACGAATACACGACCTTACGAAGGCGGGGCCACTACCACTAGACCACCAATGATCTCTAAGTACATAATTATGATCATAAGGTCATAAAGTGACATAAAGCTTTGACTTAAAGTTGCACCCTTACACGCAAAGCTTTCGTTCGCTATAGTCCTTATACAATTTAGCGATTATGTGCGATACAGCATCGATATATGTAGATAGAAGGTATAATGCCTATAATGCGAACATGTGAATAGTTTTTACCACACACAGTGGAAATCATTACCTTTAATACATACTTATTATCCATAATATCCATCCATACTTCCATACTAATAAGTCGTAATATACCTAGTTATGAAGGCACGCAAGCCGCAGGCATAGTCTAGTTAAAATATGTCTCCTCAAAATAAGTTTCCTGTTTATTCCGAGGAATAAAACTCTGTTACCTAATTAGCTAGGTTATTCTGAAGTATAATGAAATTATTAAACAGAATCAACAAAATATAAGTTCGTTTTAAATCGGAAAAATTAGAAAAGACCTTTGGCATTTCAAAGCACCGCCTTAGGTAAGCAAAGCCATAAAGGGAAGAAGGGGGTTCTTGAATGAAGTCCAAGTCTTTGGTACCGGCACTAAAGCAACGTTAGTAAGAGAATCCGAGGCGCCAATATTGCTCACAGGCGTAGCATGATATAGTTTGCATTGAAAATGAAGCATTTGTATGATATGATAGCCTACCGATGTACATACCATATAGATTTAAATGGAATTTTGAAGATTCATGTTTTTTGTATTTTGGAAAAACGAAACATTAAACCTAGCCTCCCTCTGTCTGATGTATGTACATATGTTTGTCTGTCCGTCACTGCCTCTCATCAGGTCTAAACGAAAGATAAGTTATCTATTGTCTCTGGGCCGAACCTGGATGAGGCTAGCACATGACCAGAAATAATAAACAAGCAAGAAGAGACAAAGGGTGAACTCAGCCTGTGGATGATTATGATTGTGTCTTCATCTTTGGCCAAACTAAACAAGCTAGAGAACTGATTTTAAGACTAGTTTATAGTTATGTTCAAATATGGTTTTTAAATTGTTCTTTTTACTTTTTAGGTACTTACTTAGTTCTACATATACCAGATCTTAGAAACTTACTGGTTTTTTGCTGTGATTAGCCTTTTCACCTCTAGTAAAACTAACTCTGGCTGACATAGTCAACATTGAACTCTACTACCATATTTCAATTCTTATTGACAGAGCGAAGCGAGTGTCTCCGTTTCAGCTTAGGCAAAAATGCTTTCGTATGTCTTTCCGGATGTTCTCCTCTACAGGTCGCACTTCTCAACCGATTCTCGTAAAATTTTATGAGCAGGTTCTTTAACTATATATATATATTTTTTTCGATTCAACTTTTTGGAAATTTTAAAAAATTTCTAATGTCTCAAATGGGGGTTGAAAATGTAATTAAAGTTATATTTCAGTCATTTCGAAATAGTTTCGAGCCACTAGTTTATATACTGTTAAATATTTTATGTCACTTTTTACTGTTCAATATTATGCTATTTGCTAAAAACTATATTCCATCAGTAAAATTTAACTTATTACTGACCTATAATTGACATTGTTTTAAGTGAGAAATTAACTTCTATGAAGCATGCTACTGATCAATTATCTATCATCAGGCCTCTCAATAAGTAGGTAATACATATATCTGCAAGTTGATAATAGACGCTGCCCTCTGGCAGTGGTTTGGATCAGTTAAGCTATCTATTTAACGTTTTAAACGTTCCTTAGTTAGCTAAACTGATTCACATGTATTTTATGTTATTGTATATAATTCTGTACATTTCTGTGATGATTTCTGTAAATAAATGTTCTCGTTTGAAAAAAGTTAATAATATAAGGGGGTATCTGTGGCTTTGCTTTATTCTAAGAATATTTTACCCACATATCCATAAAAAGTTTGCTGTAAATGGCATTCTATAGATAGGTCCACAATGTTTTAAAAACGTGGTTCTTTCTAGCGTAGGTGGGCGCTACATTTGTTATATATAATTTTATTACAAAATAGATGTACCAGGGAACTTCATACCACTTAAAAACTGATTTGATTATATTACCCCTGTATTGACTCAACCAAGCATAAAATATTCAATCGATCGAGCCATTTTCATGACATTTTGCATGACAATTGACATACATTACATTTTCATTTTTTGACGACCTTTATGGCTCAGTGGGCCAACCCGGCTGAGACGCAGAAGGTTGCGGGTTTGATAACCGCCGCGGGACAAATGTTTGTATGATCTGCAAGTAGTATTTGTTTCGGGTCTGAATGTTTCTATGTATAATAATAGCTCTTACCCGCGACTTGGTCCGCGTAAAAGTCGATAATGGTTCTAATAGGATTTTTAATTGGTTTTTTAAGTTATAAATTTAGTTATAACATATTATGAAATGTTTGAATACTTATAAAATATAACAAAATGTATTATAGGTTTAAAGGTTAAATAAATATTTTATGAACACGAAGTTCGGCCTTTGATCTGGTGAAAGTGACACGGAGGTATCATCTTTTTACAACGAAATCGATATACTACACCTACCGCAGGGGAATTCTAGGAACAAATACAGACTCTCCTCGAGAATAACCTGCCAGTATAGTTGCCTCGATTACATTGCAATGCAATGTTTTCACTTGGAACCTGGTACCATTGCATAATTTTAGTGGATTTATATTGCGCAGCAACATAATTGGCGTGTTAACTCTTAATTTTAATATGTGAGTTGGGAGACAAGCTTCAGTGACCTCAGGAACTCGACCGGATAATGAATGGCATCATCGGTGTTTATCACGGAGTCGACGGATTTATATTGATATTCGACCCCTTCGTATGATCTCAAAAGTATTTTATTTATGTCTGAGGCTTGTTCGATTTTTGGCGTTAGGATGGCACGCTCGCATAACTATTCTGCAGGCTTATCGTAAATATTATTAATGTTTGGGTAAATTTTAGCTATAAGATCTGAGAACTGTCCGGCAGTAATATTGGTTAGAGAGCCTTCACTACTTGACACCAGTTCAGCTATGGAATTGACATCGTAACTTGTTTCCCTCAGGTAGTCCCAGGTTATTGTGTAAGCCATCAAACCTTTGAGGCTGAGGCAACCCGTACTGCTGTAATGACTCGCATAAGGCTGCTTCCTCTAGGGCAGAATCCCAATGTTTGTCGTCCTCTAGCAAGCCAACTTTCATGCAAGCTAATTGAAAAGGTGGTTGGAGGACACCGTTGATAGTCTTCAAGTCATCGAAAGATGATGAACCCCTAACCCCGTGCAGACGTAAGCGAAGATAGTAACACTCTGTGATATTTGGGTGAACCGTGTTAGGCGATGAGTTTAAATAAAATACGAAACACATCTTTCATAAATTCTGTTAAATAATGTTTATGCAAAATTTGAAGTAGATTGGACCAAGGAATCACGTTGTTCCATACAAACATTGCTCCCGTTTTTCACCCCCTTAGAGGTAGAGTTTCGGAAAATGCTTTCTTATCGGATGCCTACGTCATACAAAGAACACACCCTCCAAGTTTCAGGTCTCTACGATTAGCGGTTTAGGTTTAGTTGATCCGTCAGTCAGTCATTCAGGAAAAGGCATTTTATATGTATACATGTATATATTTACTAAACAACAAGTGTATAAATAGTGTATGTCATGTGGTATCCATAACAAGCTCTGCTTACTTTTGGGCCTGATGACGTTTTGTAAAATGTCCGGCATTTTGTATTATTTACTTATTTTATTATTTATATCGTATATCGACAAAAAAACCGAAAAAGAAAAAATAAACAGCCTACAATTCTACATAATATACATACCTACCTACTCATACATTATACTCGTACACTGTACTGCTTATAAATGAAAACGATTTCCAAAACTATTTTATGGATCACCGATAGAACACGGTACGTTCTAAATTATCAAAGGTCACCGTGGAAGCGTTCGAAAACAGATAAGCTGAAGGAATTTATATATAGGTAGCCTTTAATTATTAAGTAGTATACTTCCAGCTCCTTTTATTAACCTTTACTTAAAAACTTATTCGTTATGCGAATTTAATTTTTTCCCCGCGTATTCATTCGTGCAATGCTATTTTCATACAAATTTTGAACCCCGGTACACCACTTGGATTACTTTGAAATTACTTTAATTTTGCGCGACTACATACTGTAAAAAACATGGTACCTTCAAAATATCAAGGCTCAACCACCATTAGTTTAGGTTGTGTGTTGTCCCTATGTCAGTTAAGGCGGTATCCTCAACTGATGTCTTTTTGTACAGTTAAACTGTGTCTATTTTGTCGCTATTTAGTGGCTTTACGCCCGTCGTTATTATTAGAGGAAGAAGAATGGATGTATTTTCAATATTCTGCCGTAAAATGCTCACTAACCATCGTCTTCTTATAAAGTTGACGTCATTTTAACACAACACGTATGTGAGTTTATACACTTATTAAGGTCACAGTTTGTTCCATTATTGAAACGATTTTCCTAGGATTTTCCGCCGTTTTAATTATCACCAAAAATAAATACCGTCCAAAATGAGCACGTCAACACGTCAGTTTAGAAAATTTTAGAAATGTAATTTAAAATTTTACTCTAAGTCTGACTTCGAGTGCAAACAAAATAAGATCGTTCATATTTTACGAAATTTTAGCTTGTCCGGCGAAACCACAGAATTACCACCAATAAATTGTCCGTTCAACCATATTTTAATTTCTTTGTTTGAATTTTATCTGATAAAAAATCGCGATTTGAGCGTCGTCACGGACATTTGCTGAGGGTTCTGCCTTAATCAGTCAGTCAATCATGACTATTACTCTTCATTCCACCTACTTATTTTATGACCTTCTACTGCGTTTTTCCTTCACTGTCAAGATCATGACGGACCTACTCGTACTTATTGCGATTTGTTAACCGTTTGTCCTCACTTCCATCGGCCTCGGTGCCTGAATTTCTAAAAAAAGCTAAACTGAGGGATCCCGCATTTTACTCACAGAACTGTAGCTTCCGGTATCCTGATTTAAATCATTGTGCATAGTTCGTAGTTACTATGACTTAAGAAGCGTGAGATTAAGAAAATGCTAAATTAAGGAATCCTGTTTTTGGGCTAAGTATAACTTTTAAACCTACAAAGGCTCTTCACAATTTTTAGTATGAGGAGATACCACAAGTTTTTTATAGTTCCTTCCATTCCTAACCTTTTTTAGTTGAAACTGTTAAGACCAAAGCTCTCGATAATACATACGTAAATATTCCATACATACTCATAGGTCCATCTGCTATTATGAGCAAGTCAAAGCACCCTTTCATAAATGGCTTAATAATACACATACATAGTATGGATAGTATAGTAATTATTCCGCTTACAGTACATAAATTTACCGAAAAAGAAAGTAGTTTTTATTAACTCATTTAATAACTCAAAAATATTAATAAACACCTACATACTTGTATAAAATATTGATTTATATTGAATGAATCAATATAGTGCCGTCGTCCTTTAGCGAACAAGCCCAATAACGGCTTAGTTTAACATACAAAACTGAAAACAATTACGCTGAGTGACTTTGCGCTAAAAATAGAAAAGGTTTCAGTTATAATAACGGCTGACTTACCGGTGAAGTGCGGTGTGTGCGCGTGGTCCGGTGCAGGTGAAGGCACAAGGGCACCGCGAGCGCGCGTTTGTTGTGCCGGTGCGAAGTGATGGAGCGAGCTCAGCGAGCGGGGCGCGAGGAGCGCGTAGGGCGCACTCGGTGAGGATAGACGGCGCCGGGACGTGCGGCTGTCGCGGCGGCTCTCAGATACTGAGGACGGGCGAGTGGCGACCCGCGCAGCCCAACGCCCGCCCACGGCCGCCGCCAGTCAGCCCGCCTCGGAGCCCGGTGCCCGTGACGTGCTGGTGTCGCTGCCACCGCCATGCCAAAGCGTCACCGCAATATTCTAAAGGTGCTCACTCACCACACCGATCCTCCTTAACGACCATATGGCGTGACAGGTGGGGATGTCGGCGTCTTTAATTCGTTAATTTTAATTGTATTTAATTAATGTTCCGCTTGAAATCTACGAATATGTATTACGTACACATTTTAAGTTAGTATGGTAACAATGTTTTTTTGCATGTGTTCGCTTATTGAAAGTATTGTGGGTAGGTAGTTAATGTTGGTAGATAAATGTAGAGTCAAAGGCCAAGAGAATGTAATAACTTTATATTCGTAGTTCGTACCTTTTTAAAGCATTCATTAATGTACAGTCGGTGCCCTCCGTTATAATAAACATGGCAGGATAAAGATCTACTGACCTATTATCAACATTACATAGGTGATGACACATACATTACATTAGCTATTACATAGGTACCTACTAACTGAATTGAATAGAATAAAAATCATTATACTAATGTCAGGTCAGGCAGGACATTGGTCTTAACTACCCCTTTTGCAGTGGTAATAGGTTCCTGTATCGGCTTTTAAAAAGTGATTAGGGAGCCCTACTTTACACTGTGCGGTTAACTCCAAAAGAAAACATCCCAACTGGTTTAAGGTCCCAAACTTATTCTTTTGACAGAACACTAAAATATAATTTTTGCTAATGGTGCAACAATTCAGCCAAGAAAATCTTGTTAAAAATGCCTTATAAAAGGCCTTAGATTCCGAGATTTGTGCAAAAGCTTGTTTGTTTTTTATTTGACTACAACCCAAATCCAAAACATATTTTTGAAATACATATTTAGTTGATTATATTTGGTCGTCTTGCAAAGCAAATATTGCGCTCATATTTTATTTATCTTTCTTTAGTTATTTCCGGTTATTAGTAATTTTGGTGTTTTTATTTAAATAGAACTAGAGTTATTGACTCGGGTGTGAATAATTGGATTAAAGCTTTGTGTTAATTTGTGATTCGAGCAAAAATAATCCGTAGCTATTTTATATGAAAGGCACCATCTTCTATTCTTTTTATACCATATATATATACTATACTATACCATACTATATACTCACTCATTCATCACGAAATTTCAAAAACCACCGAAAGGATTGGAATGAAATTGGTATGCGGCTTCCTCTAGGGTCCTAGGTGCTCGCTAAGAAAGGTTTTCAAAAAAATCACTCGGGATCATGGTCAAACCGCGAAAACCGCGATTATGCTTTGTAATTTTTCTAAACAGTCATTCGTTCGATTATTATCTTGCTACTTTTTACCAACCACGCGGGCCGCGGGAAACAGTTAGTTTTATACGACTTTGTGACATACTATAAACAATATAAACACTTGACACTGGGAAAATTATCATTATTATGACACATGCCTTTAACAAAGAAGAAGTACCTAGTAGACGTGCGTGATTGACATTTATATTAATGACATAATGCTTCTACATATATACCTCATGTATCCATACCTCTACTCATATTGAACATACTATATGGGGCTTTCTAATAAAAACACACTAGCTAATGAATTGTATAAATCTGTTGGCATTCTACTCTGTGTCTTATAATCACATAATTAGCTAACGTGGCGCTTAAGTATGCTCTGTCCTTGTCATTCTAATGTCAAAGAATAGAGATGGCAACAGATTTAAACTGTCTATTAGCTAATCTGTGTTTATAAGATATACCTAAAATCTCAATGAAATGGACTTTGACAAAGCATACTTAATTGCCACGCTAGCTAATTTTATGATTATAAGGTTGGTGATTAGAGGTTAGGTACCTACATTAATATTACGAGAAAAAATTGCAGGCATTTTAGAGTTGTCTTCAGTCAGTTTCAAGTGAATGTCTTCTGTGCTAATACCTAGTTACAAAAGATTGACAGTTAAATAGTTTATTTTTTGCCGCTTTGGGAAGTAACATTGTGCTTGTAGAGGGGTACCAATGTATGGGCCTCTAATGTAGCTGGCGTAGGTACTGAGTAGGTAGGAATTCGTTGGTAAGCGTCCAGTAAAACCACAAGTATGTAGGTATCACTTTAAGTTTATTACGAATGGAAGTAACACTGGTAACACAGACAACAAATTGCAACAATGGTAAGTACGCAGTTATTAGTAGTAAATTACGACACAGTTTATTCAGTCTGAGGCACTGCAGAAAGTCTAGATTCTACTAGATATATGGAGATCGCGGAAGCGAGATTAGCGGACGCCACACATTCGGTTCGGTGCGTTCGGTGTGATCACCGGCTGTCGTGCGCAGGCAGGAGTGAACAAGAAAGACCTACGCGGCTTGGCTGGCGGCGGCCACCCATGTCTATGGTATGTACCCATGGCTCTACTGCTTTTTCCTTGCCCGCGCTCTACGTCCTTCCATGTTCCATTATTATTTTTATATCTATCTGTATTTCGTACAGTTCCTTATTATTATATATTTACCCGTAGCACACCCTCCTGGTTCCGACGGAAGATCAGCGTTGCGTTGTATAGTTCCGT
The DNA here is from genome assembly GCA_948098915.1 of Lampropteryx suffumata. Classification (NCBI taxonomy): domain Eukaryota; kingdom Metazoa; phylum Arthropoda; class Insecta; order Lepidoptera; family Geometridae; genus Lampropteryx; species Lampropteryx suffumata. The sequence goes on along the minus strand of OX402557.1, from coordinate 11,047,944 downwards.
GTCCGTCTGTGTAACGCAACATAATGCTGAGTCGGACACCAATTTGTAACAGCAAACTTGGACGATTGCGAGACTCAATCTTTAGTTCAGTTTAATTTAATTTAAGTTATCTTTTCTGTTTTTATTTGTATTTATTTAAATTGACATATACATAAAAACTGGCCAAGTGCGAGTCGGACTCGTGCTCCGAGGGTTCCGTACAAACCTGTAGGTATATAAGTAAAAGTTCACCAATCACGACAATCGAGTCATAGTTGGATAATGTAACTAAAAATTTATGGTTTTCGCAATTTTTACTTTATCTGTGCTATAAGACGTTGCTTCGTACGAAATTTCAATTTCCTGAGTTCACGGGAAATACCCTGTAGGTTTTGATTCCCTTGCGAGTGTCGAAAATTTGCTGCATAAACGGCTGTATCTTTTGATTGCGTTGGCTTAGGAGTTTGATTTTTTTCACAGCTTTAAGGGACAGTAGACCTGAGTATTTGATATAAATTTCAGCTTGATACCTCTACGCGTTCCTGAGAAAAAGGGTCTTGACAGACAAACGGACGGACAACAAAGTGATCCTATAAGGGTTACTTTTTTCCTTTCGAGGTACGGAACCCTAAAAACAATATGAATACCTTCATATTGTTTTTTTATGTGTATGTTGTTACAAAAAAATGTATATTATTCTTCTTTCTTTCTTTCTTACATGGGAATAAGATCGATGTGCACGTCCATGAATCGTGCACGTGGGAGTTGGTACGTTCTAAGGGGTGCTAAAAGTTTTTTTTGATACATGGCCAAATATACCGTTCTATTACAAGTTTTATAGAGGCGTTGGCTCCAGGATGACTAAGTCCATGCAGGCTTTCAAAGACTTGCTTTCGCATCACAGGTGTGACGTAAGATCTAAGTGTCTGGGAACTGGTGTCACAGAAGAGTATTTGCATGCGAAGCGAATTTCCACTCTCCAGCAGTAGTTGTAATTCTGGGTCTTGGGATTGAGCAACCCTTGGAAATCCTTGGAAAAGAGCATTCAGTGGGGTTTTTAATTCCGCAGCTCCAGGTATAAATCTTCTGTAGAAGTGATCATTCCTAAGAATCGTCGTAGCTCTCGCACGGCTTTTGGTATTGGGAATGACTTAATCGCTTTTACTTTCGTGTCAAGAGGTTTGTCTCCTTCGGCTGAGAAAGAATAACCTAGGAAAGTGACTTCCGATACTCCAACGTGACAGTGTTGATGACGACACCATATTATTTTAGTCTGCTGAATAGCTGACGGAGGTGGTCTTCGTGTTCCTGTTCGTCTTTCAAGAAGCCTAAGAAATCGTCGACATAAGAATAGACGAAGTCAAGTCCATGCGTCATCGTCGACTAAACATTGGAAAGTTTGGCAAGCTTTACGTAATCCAAACGTTATGAAATGAAAGTCATATAAATCAATAAATATAAATATTGGTGAACAATGCACACAATACCATCTAGCCCCAAACTAAGCATAACTTGTATTATGGTGACAGATGACCGATAGAATACTTATATATGACCCATCTACGCCTCCAAACTCCGAACTTTCCTTGCCTCAGCCACCCCTCACTCAACCCCTCTCTAGCTCTATGGCTCTTTTCAGTATTGATAACTCAGAAATAGATTTGATCATTTCCAACCTCAAGGAAAAATGTACGACAGGCTGGGATGGTATTACTACCTTTATAGTTAAATCTGCGAGACATATTCTTACGCCTATTTTATGCCACATATTTAACTTATCCATTGCACTTGGCATTTTTCTACGTGCATTTAAAAAAGCTATTGTTCATCAAGTATTTAAAAGTGGGGACCGAGAGGCTGTTACAAACTATCGGCCTATATCGGTCCTGACTGTATTTTCAAAAATTTTAGAGAAAATTATTAACTGTAGGTTAATTATTTTTTTGAGTGAAAGGGACATATTATCCTCTAACCAATATGGGTTCAGAAGTGGGAGGTCCACGAAGGACGCTGTCATTGAACTGACCGATGCTGTTGCTAGGAGCATAGACAAAAAGCGAAAAACTATGGGAGTCTTCCTGGACCTTTCCAAGGCTTTTGATACTGTTTCTGTACCCATCTTTCTGAAAAAATTGGAACGCATTTGTATTAGGGGAATTGTACTTGACATTCTCCGTAGCTACCTCTCAGACCGATCACAGTGTGTGAAAATTGATGGACTCATGAGTAAGGAGGAATCTATTTCATTTGGTGTTCCCCAAGGTAGCGTTCTTTCACCTACCTCATTCCTTATCTATATTAATGATCTTTGTGACTTAAATCTTCCTAACTGTAAAATCATCACCTACGCTGATGACACAGTCCTTCTCATAAAAGGTCGTACCTGGCAAATTGCTTGGAACAATGTAGAATTTACTGTTAAGGCTGTTATGTTCTGGCTGCGATCCAATCTTCTTACTCTGAACATTTCCAAAACTACATTTATGACCTTCTCCCCAACCTCTGCTGCACAACCGCCCTCATCCTTCTGTATCCTCGACATGTATGTCCCAATGCTACTATTCCATCTTCTTGTGACTGTCCACCTTTAGAATGCACCTCTACCTATAAGTATCTTGGGATTATGTTGGATAATACTCTTAGCTGGAAACAACAAATTGACATTTCGGTGTCCCGAGTAAGAAAACTTATTTTTGTCTTCAAAATTCTACGTCCTGTCATTAGTTTCGAATATCTTAAATCTATTTATTATGCTCTAGGTCAATCTGTTCTTACTTACTGTATCCCTTCTTGGGGTGACTGTGTCAAAACCCAAATGCTAAGACTTGAGCGAGCCCAGAGGGCAGTCCTAAAAGTTTTATTAAACAAACCGATCTGGTTTCCTACCTCAGAAATTTGTTCTCGCACTCAACTTCCCACAGTCCGTCAACTTTTTGTTTTGCATACGATCATCAGAAAACATTCCCAATTAGTCTTTGACCTTACTGTGGTTTATGCCAAACGTAGATCTGATATAGTTTGCAAAATGGAAAAACGGCGCACGGCATTAGCCAGTCGCCATTTCTACTATTTAAGCACAACACTTCATAATAAGGTGAATAAGGAAATTAACATTTATCCCCTTCCCCGATATAACTGTAAACAAAAATGTATTCAATGGCTTATGTCCCTGTCTTATGATGACACTGAAAATCTTCTTAAGATTTCGAAATGAACACACCTTTAAACTCACTCTCACTTTACACGCACACACATACCCACACATACAAAACAAACACACACAGACACCCATCCACACACACACACATATACACTTACACACATACACACATACTCATGCACGAACACACACACACACACACACTTTACACACTACACACTCGCTACTTCAGATTCAATATTTTTTGTAAAGGGGTCTACAATCCCCCTATAGTATATAGTATGCTTTAGTATCTAATTTGTGTTCTTTTTTATTATCTTCGGAGGTGGGCGTTAACATTCGCGACACAGTTACATTTAACTTCTGCGTAATGTTATCGTTCTTCCCATGTTTTTGATATATTTTTGTTTATGCTCCCAAATAATTACATTTTGATTTGATTTTTTGAGTTAAATCTATGATTAGCAGGCCACAAGATTATGAAAAATATTTTTCACATGTTTGGCGGTAGTAAGTATTAGGTACGCGTGTTGCTCCCATGGCGATGACGCACACAAGTTGCGCGCTAATTAATAAGTATAATTGATTATGCATATTATATGCCAGAGTAGGTTAAAATGCTTATCTAAGCTTTAGCTCTTTTATTCTACAGTAGATACGTATTCGAAACGAAACGAACTATCTTCACCAATAAGTCACAAGGGCGGCCCACTGGTTAGGAGCCATGTGGGCCAACTTTCAAAAAATATCACTTAATCATTTTCAAACAAATATACGTATCGAAAACTGTTCAAGAAACCTTCTAATGTCTTTAAAAAACCTAGTCAACGATATGCTACCCGATAGGGTAGTAAATAAAAAAAAAACCTTTTTTACCACATAGGGGGAGGTACCCCTAAAAACATACTTTCATTACAATAAGACTAACCAGTCTGTGAGCTATAGTTTTGATTAGGGGCAAAACATCTATCAAAGAAATAAATTGTACATGACATCATTTACAACATGATGTCATGTACAATTTATTTCTTTGATAGGTACCTAGGTAGCTGATATTATAAATGCGAAATTAATACGTTTTCACGGCTAAACGGCTCAACGGATCTTGATGAAATTTGGTAAGAAGATGTATTGCATTCAGGGGCAGAACATAAGCTACTTTTTGTCTTAAAGCTGATCCGATTTTGATGAATTTTGGAATAGACATAGCTGGGACCTTGGAGAAGGACATAGGCTACTTTTTGTGGAGGTACCATGCGTGCAAACCCGTTGGCAGCAGCTAGTTTACTGTATATCTCTCTGCCTGTAACTTTTTACGTGTTGTGTGTCAAATAAACCTTCATCTATTCTATTATATTCTACTCCTAAATATATGTTAAAGTATACCTTTAAGTAGATATCACTTGAGAATTGAATATCAATTGGCCACCATGGGTCTGGCTTGTGGTTCGATTATGAAGTAGGTACGAGTACCTACTATGATATTGTACTGCGCAACTCGTGACAGTTACACTTTCCGGGTAATTGCACAGATTATTATTGTAGTGTGGGCGCATGCAAAAAAACTGGGATGTCCAAGGAGTGCAAGGAATAGGTACCTACTTATATCAGAAACGGTTGTGCATTGATCACATCAATTCAATTCAGTTCAATTCAGTTTATTTACACCTTATTTTAAAATTACAGAAACTATCTGCTACGTATTTTTACGTAGTATCTGTAATGTGAAACACAAAACAGCAGGAGAAAAAAAAAATCAAAAAAGTACAGTGAAAAAGTAAAAGTAGGTAAATCTTACTTCTAATAATTACGTTTTAAAAACTAAAAAGAAACCGACTTCATTGAATGAAATTTGAGCCTATAATACATTTTTGGTGGAAAGTAGATGTATTTTGTATAATATATAATATGGGTAGGCCAAATAAACGCAACGCTCCAATGAGACAGTGAGGTATGAAAGTACATGAAAACATCATCGATGTATACAATTTTTAACCGACTTTATCAAAAAGGAGGAGGTTCTCAATTCGTCGTAATCTTTTTTTTTTATGTATGTTCACCGATTACTTGAAAACGGCTGAACCGATTTGGAAAATTCTTTTTTTGTTTGAAAGGGTATACTTCACAGGTGGTCCCATATAAATTTTATCAAAATCGGTCGAGCTGAAAAATAAACGAAAATCAAAAAATTGTATACATCGATGATGTTTTCATGTACTTTCATACCTCGCTGTCTTATTGGAGCGTGGCGTTTATTTGTCCTTCCCATATACAAAATACATCTACTTTCCACTAAAAATGTATTATAGGCTCAAATTTCATTCAATGAAGTCGGTTTCTTTTTTAGTTTTTGAAACGTAATTATTAGATATTGAATTTATTTTTAAGCTCGACCGATTTTGATAAAATTTATATGGGACCACCTGTGAAGTATACCCTTTCGAATAAAAAAAGAATTTTCCAAATCGGTTCAGACGTTTTCGAGTAATCGGTGAACATACATAAAAAAAATATTAAAAAAAAAGATTCCGACGAATTGAGAACCTCCTCTTTTTGATAAAGTCGGTTAATAAAACAAACAAATCCTTCAGCTACTTATTTTTCCTGTGGGTATACAGCGAGCGTAGCCGTGAGCAATGGGTGTCTCCAAAATATTCGATGTGGGATTATGAGGGATAGTTAGTACATACATTGTTGTCTATAATAATACTTATTTCTGACTCAACTAAGTTTACCAGCAAACAACATCATAATTTCGCTGGCTCAGGCGATAACTAAATGACGATTTACAAAAAATCAACGTAACTCCATGTGAGTCACAAAAACACACCTACGCATTGCAGTCTTTTTATTTACCTTTGTCACATTTCCCATAAAAACTACACATTATAAGAGTCAACATTTTCTTGCAAAGGTTAAACAAGATACAAAATCTTTCGCAAAATCCGGAGTTCCTTTATAAATTTGTTTTCTTCAACTCTATTAAGGTGAAGAGGGTAGGTAATTTTCAAGGACTCTGAGCATCCTTTTATAAGCGCTGTCTATTTAGATACAGTTTATTTACATCAGGCGAATGAAATATTGTTACTTAACAATAAATCAGGAGACTTGAGAACTGCGTCCAGTGATTGTTATTCTCTTTCATTGTTCGAGTTCTGACGTCCAAATGGGTTTACCATGTCCGTCTGTCCGACTGTCTAGACCTACCTGAACTCTTGGATCAAAGAAAAAATAATGATTTTATTAAATTTTTCATGGTAATATGGTTATACGCGCTACAGAGATAGGAAATAGTGTTTGGGGGTCGGATTTTTTTATTTTTTTACTCAATCGTACTGAGCTGAATTTTGCTCATATCGAACGTCGTAAAATACCTTGTAACCTGTCAGTGACCTTGCAAAACCAAGTGCAACGTACGGTATGTCAACTGCTTACCCAGATAATCCCCACCAAGGCGACTACTATAGTTTTCGAAGAACCTTTCTCTCTTTGCGGCCGGTCAGTGGCATAGTGACCGCGTTAGTCGAGAGATTGAAACATGTACTTAGCAGTGCCTTACAGTGGTTTTTTGCTTGTGATCGTGGTCAGCCAACTTGCTGCTGCCGCCACAGCCAGCGCGGCCAAGAGTGCCCGCCGCCGCTCCGCCACCGCCGACCTAACCTTCGCCGAGACTGTCTACGCCAAGATGTCTGGTGCATGTAAGTGGATGTCCTTGCCTTCTATACCTAACCATATTTAACCGATGCTTGGTTAATAAACTGTTTCAATTTGCAGGTAGAGCAATCATGGACTTTCGTTATAGCTCAATGGCAATTAATGATCAGAGCGATATAAAGACCATGAAAATAGTTCAACTGGATGGTAGCACGGTCAGGACATTTCCAATTGACGAAACTTTTATCGCATTAAAGAAACCTTTTGTTTATGATATAACTAAACAAACCAAAATTATCATTCATGGCTTCAAAGACAGTTCACGCTCTCAAGTGCCATTGGATCTGGCTCAAGCTTACAACGAAAAGAAAATAAATGGAACCAAAATGTTTAATGTGCTGCTAGTAGATGCAGAAGAAATGATTGATAAAGGATATATATTGTCAGCGCACAACGCACGAATTGTCGGGAAAAGACTCGGCAATTTACTTGCCAATCTCGAAAATTTTGGAGTGAACGCTCAAGATTTTCATTTATTGGGGATAAGTCTGGGTGCACATATCGCCGGGTGGGCGGGTAAATATTTCCGGCAGTATAAAGGTCAAAGTTTAGGCCGCATCACTGGATTGGATCCTGCCGGGCCATGTTTCTCATACGCTTACAGTGACCAGAGATTAGATAAAACGGACGCTACCTATGTAGATATAGTTCATTCGAATCGATTAGTGCAAGGTGTTATCGAGCCCTTAGGGCATGCGGATTTCTATATTAATGGAGGTGGGCCGAATCAACCGGGCTGTCTAATGCCATCATGCAGCCATCTGCGAGCGGCGCAAGTATACACAGAGAGTGTAGTGAGCCCTAAATCGTTTGTGGGCGTTCGATGTGAGAGCTGGAAGCATTTTGAGTCAAAAACGTGTTTGTTTGGTGAATTTGCAGTATTAGGATATGGATCTTCCACCGCGACTCGTGGACTTTATTACTTGCGTACATCGGCAAACCCGCCTTACGGGTTAGGTTTGGAAGGAACTAAATACGAAATGCCCGTAGTCGAAAATATAATTCAAGCATTAAACATCTATTGAATCGTGTGCTAGGTACCTACTCGTAGTTTTATAAAATAAATTATTGCCATAAACTATTGTATTGTCTGCTCAGACTTAAAGTTTTTTTCCTACTTTCGTGTAATAAAAATGAATTACCTAACTACCTAATACTTAACATATACCAACTGTTTTAAATAACAAATTATGAAAGAGGCTAACATAGACATTTCTCGACACAAAAGGGTCTTGCCTGATTCTTGATCTACATGAAGGTAAATGGTTGAAGCTATACCTATCTACCTACGCCGATTTTGTATTTTAAAAAGTGAGCGTGTTAGCGTCCTAAGTTAATCGCAGTAACCTTTGCCTACTTTATAATTTTATATGAATGTCGTAATTTCGGATTGTTATATTTTGTGACTCCATTCTAAGTATTGTTGATTGTGTGCAATACAGGGAGCGAAGTAGAAATTCATTGTTCCGTTGATTGTCAAGCATTGAGTAAAGCGAGAAACATAATGTTACGTCACTGTGACGCAATGTTGTTGGTTATTCGCGTTATTCGGACACCACGACGAATGCAGAGCAACGTTGACATCATGAAACTATGAAATAATCTGTTCATAATTTATTCACCACCAGCTAAGGCTGCTATCAGGCTGGCGATTTGGGAGCGAGTTCAAAGCGAGGCAGGAGTGCAGCGAGCATGCAGCGAATATGGATGCGCGGGTGCGCAGTGTGTTCACTGCGAATAGCGCCATGGACGACATATTGTACACTCACTACAGCCCACACGTAAAATGTAGGTTTATGAAGGACAAAGTAACAACATTTTTGTCTCCATATGCTACCTTCATGGCTGAATAAATTGCATACTTACTACTAAGTAGGTACGTTGGTTATAAAAAAGGGGCTTAGTTAAGTAGGTAAATTCAAAATTAAAGAGTCTCGTAAAGGGTGTTTTCAGATTAAATCCATAAACTGTGTTAAGTAACTCGTTTTTATTGTACTTAGATTATCAAAAAGTAGCCTATAGCTATTTTAAGTCACTGATTACATCTATACCATGTTTTATTGTATTTAGACTTGTTATTGACTGTTCAAAACAAATATCGCTCGCTGCGCACAGAGGCAAACACGCTCGCTACGCTCTCACCTCGCTTTGAACACGCTCGCAAATCGTCAATGTGTGTGATAGTGTCCTAAGTACATGGTTTCACGACTATCACGTAACAAAGTGAATTCGGTGATCTAGTTTAAAGGGCCATTAGGTTAATTGAGAAGTATTTTTGCCTAATATAGTATTATAAATATTTAATTAAGTAGATAAGTATAATAAATCCCACTAGGATTCCGAGAAGGTCGCCTTTGTTTCATAGAATACGAGGAAACGAAAGTATCAGGCGTTCATTTAATAACGTATTTACTTAGCTCGCGGTAAAGCTGACCTTTAAATCTGTTTAAACGTGAAACCAAATTAATATCTTCTCATTTATACACCCTAACTAAATTGGAAGGAAAAAAAGCGTAGGTATTCCAATTTTTTTTTAAGGACTGTTTCTTCCAAAACAAGTTTTGTAAATGTAATTAGGTAGATACTTAGTTTATAAAAAGCAATTTAAGTACCGAATTACCCGATTTGCTTTGGCACTGTCGAAAATTACAAATGTAGGAAAAGGCAATTATATAAGTATTCTTTATCAGGTCAGTAGGTAAGCATGTTTGGGCTTTAGGTTTAAGCAAGCAAATAAATTGCGGTTATTCAAAAAGAGGCTTAACCATATAAAAATATTCCTCTTTCAAAGCAAAACTAGATTAAAGAATTAGGTAGATATTTCACTAGCATTTAAATCAAAGTAAAAGTTCCTTTCCGAGAAGCATTCCTTGAAACTTGCGAGTTGCGATGCGGAAACTACGAGCTTGAAGACGAGTCACTGAAAACTGTAATACACAAGAGTTTAAATTTTATCCGCTCTTTGAAATAAAATAAGACAAAATTACCCAGCACTTCTTTTGTTGAATGGGGAAGCTCATTGGTGGTTGTTCTGCCTACTGCGCTGGGTTATATTCCCATCCAAGACAATTGAAGTGAGCATTCTCGTAGATGTTTGTTCTGTATCTGGGTGTTATAAGTGTTATAAGTATCATAAGTATGTACTTATGTAGAATATAAGTATTCTATCAGTCATCTGGGTTCCCATAGCACAAGATATGCTTGGTTCTGTGTGAAAATTGACCATCAATATTTTTTTATTTTTTATGTTGGACTAGGTATTAATAACAAAGATTCTATGCGTGCGTACTGCACTATCTTGACCACTGACTCATACGAAATAATGTTAATAATTTCGTATGAGTCTGTGGTCAAGATGATAAAGTTAATAGGCCGCCCAAAAGCTTCCGTCATGGACTTATAAACGTACAAACGTACTGCAGTATAAATCATGCCTCTCTTCGTATGTGCCAACCGCCAAGGTTTACTTAACCGATACACAGTAGAAATGTGTACTCATAAACTTTTTATTCTAATATATTTCTCAGGAATAGAGAGCATGCTTGCTGTGGAGAGTTCAATAGTCAAAACGCCAGCGTTAACAGCGTATAACAAACGGTGAATACCTACCTTTTTTAAACACCTATATATAATATTACAAAAAAGTATCTAAACCACTTCTACGGAACACTGATACCTATGAAGCGTAGATAAACGTATACTTTAATCTGTTGGTGCGTGGACCCCAGCAGCTAGGCTCCTCGGCCGTGTTTCGAAACGCTGTGAATCTGATCAATATTTACCTACCTACCTATTTGAGCCTCGTTACTCGGCGGAAGACGCTCGTTTATTGCCGAAATATTGTAAATCTTATCGCTTTTTACGAGCAATTACCGACCAGAATTACTTTATAGACTTTCATTCATCGTTTATAAGCCAAAAGGTAATCTAACGACATTAAATACACAATAAAGCGTTTGACATAGGTAATATATTACTATAATATTATTATTATATACTTACCTAGATAAGTAACTTTTATCTAGTTAAACTAATGAAGTAGGCTTTCTGTAATGAAATAGCGTGTTAATTATCACCACAGCAATAATTATGACTGCGTATCACACCGCAACTAAGGATACCTAGGTACGACATAATAAGTAGGTAGGTACTTATTTATCGATATTTGGAAAACAAATAGTATTATCATAACTCTTAGGTTACGATATTTGAAGCATCGATATAAATAAGAATCGATGATTTGAAGGGGATTTGCCCGAGACAGTTTTCACGTTAGTTTTTACCTGTTGTACCTACCTATTTATTTTGATTAGTAATTTACTCTACGCTACGCAGAGTATCATCCCTTCAGCTGATTTTTATACAAAAATAAGTTTTTTAATTCTACCATCCACAGTCCACCATAACGATCAGCTGAGGATCATCAAAAATGGCTCAGCACCCGCATTTGACTGTAAAATCTGGGCAGTAATTTTCGTAAATTTATAACACTTTGAGTGAGGATTTCTACGTGGAATTGATCCCAGATGAGTGCTGCTTGGAGACTAATGATGGAGACCACTGTGATAGTCTTCAAATTATTGGGGGTTAGTCCCCCTGCTGACTAACAGAAGAGCTAGTAATGAAGAAGGAAAAATTGAAACAAGCCCGGCTCGGTGCCAGCCGTTATGCACCTGCAACCGAACCGACATCGCACGTACTGATTCGTCTTTCCTGCGATCCTGTCGGCAAGGTCGAGAGGTTAGTGTGGGTACCTGGAAAGGCCTGCGCTATCAAAAAGAATCCCAGGCAGAGTGACGTCAGTGGAGAGGAAACTTCACCCACCTCAGCTTGCTGGAGTGGATCCATAAACGACAGTTTTCAATTACAATTAACTGCTCTGTAACTTTACTGCCGCCACCTAAATCATCTTCAGCAGATGAACAAAGGCCAATGATGATGACGCAGAGTAGGTAATCCCTAAACTGCCTACATTGTTAACTCTTTCCAGTAAACTAAATTATACCCATCGAGTTATGATAATACCTAACTATGAAAATCTATTAATACCTATATATAATTATCCATTGCGTCACTGACATTGCGCGCTGTAACGCCAGTATAATTGGACATAGCTCTAAAATCCTATAGTTCCTTGCTTATTACTCGCTTACCCACTAGGTACCGAAAACAAGTAAGTATACTTTTCGATTGAAAAAGAAATGCAAAAATATTGTTATACCTACCTACATAGTCGTAATAAAGATATCATCATTCATCATCATTGGCCTTAGTTCATCTGTTGAAGAAGATTTAGGTGGCGTCAGTCAAGTTACAGGGCAGTTATTTGTTATTGAAAACATTCTTTCATGGATCCACCCCAGCAAGCTGAGGGGGTTGAAGTTACCTCTCCACTGACGGCACTCTGCCTGGGGTTATGTTTGATAGCGCAGGCTTCCCCAGGTACCACACTAACCTCTCGACCATTATGAAGAGCCAAACTTCTAGCTTAAATTGGGATAAGTACTTTGTATTGTATTTGATTGTTGCTGCGTAGGTATCCCGGTAGAATGCACAGCACGTGTGGTATAATCCCTTGAAATTAAACGGCGTCCCGTTTTAGGGTGATGGCCGAGTCCTGGATATCTCAAGAGCCCACTGCCACAGAATAACCTAATAGACGTGCCACAGCAATGTATACTATGTTCTATGATCCTACATAAATAATTGCAACTCACCAGCCCGACTCTCTTCAGAACACTGACAGGGTTTGTCATCGACATTGAAGTATTGGTGGGTTTTGAAATAAAAAATAATATGTTTTTTGGTGAAGATATTTTAAGACTTCGTGCAATAGAAGTAGCAAATAGTTTCGCTTTGCATTTGGAAGTCGTTTACACTTTACATGCTTGTGAATGCGTCAGTGTGCTACGTACACCCAAGCATGACGGACACCGAACTTGTATGGGCTATTGCGTTTGGTTTAATGAACTGTTTTTTTATCCTTTATTTATTTAGGTACCTATCTATTTATTCTACATTTTATCGACGATAAAATATACCATTTTAGGACGACGTCTGTGGCGCAGTGGGCTAAGGTCCGGCTGAGACATATAAGGTTACGGGTTCGATTCCCGCCGCGAGACAAATGTTTGTATGATCTGCAAGTATATGTCTCGGGTCTGGGTGTTTCTATGTATTCCTATGTATGTATTTACAAAAAAAAAAGTAGGTATATAAGTAGTATATTAGTCATGTGGTACCCATAACACATGCTCTGCTTACTTTGGGGCCTGATGATGCTGTGTGAAATGTCTGGGGTTATTTATTTATCCGGGGTTATTATCTATTTTTAACCAACTTCATCAAAAAGGAGGAGGTTTTCAATTCGTCAAAATCTTTTCTATGGCGTGTGTTGCCCGCGCGCTTCCCGCGCGGGCAACTCACGCCATAGCTCGTTCATACAATCCTTTTTTTGTTTTAAAGGGTGGTCCCATTTAAATTTTATCAAAATCGAGATGAAAAATCAACGAAAATCTAAAAATTGTATAAATCGATGATGTTTTCGTGTCCTTCGATACCTCGCTGTCTTATTGGAGCGGTGCGTTTATTTGGCCTACCCATAATTACATAGTATAAAACAAAGTCGCCTCCCGCTGTCTGTCTGTCCCGATGTATGCTTAGATCTCTAAAACTATGCAACAGATTTTGATGCGGCAGACGAGCGCCTACAAGCTCACGCAAGTCAAGCCAAACGCCCTCTTTACCCGTTTGTGCTTGTGGACGTTTTACCGACGCTTGGCAAGCATGGAAATGTAGCATAAGGAAAATCATCATCTAGTAAGTGCTTGGCCAGACTGCAAACGCGGGCGCGGGACGGGCGCGGCGCGGAAAACTCAAACATATGAACTTCATTTGAGTTTCCGTAGTGGACACGCGGGTGCGGGGCGGACGCGGGAAGCGGCGCGGACTATTTAGCGCGGGAAGTGCGCGGGCAACTCACGCCATAGCTCGTTCATACAAGTCGCCGCAGTGAGAGCGCGGGGCGTCAAGCGGCATACCACGCGGGAGCGGGGATCTCATACTGTTTCGAGCTAACCGCGCGCGTTCTTGTGATGGCGTCTTCACAAATCAATGTAGAAGAATTCATATTCAAGCACGTCATATTGAAAGAACGTCAATACAAAAGTATAAAGATTGTGGAATGTAATAAAATCCAAAAACTTTGGAGGTTGCTCTTGCAATTTTTTATTTAATTTAAAAATTGCCATTTAATGTAAGAATTTTGTAATAAAAAAAATATAGTTGAATATAGAACCTCCTCCTTTTTTGAAGTCGGTTAAAAATAAGTCTTTTTTTTCATCCATATTATATTTTGACAAACACTGGACACAAAAAAAACACGCAACACGCAACACGCGGAACGAAGCCGTGCTCCACTGCGGACAGGCACAAACGCGCGCGTTGCCGCACCCGCGACGCTGCCGGCCCCGCGCTGCCAGTCTGGCCAAGCCCTAAGGCTTTCCCAGATTATGAGTTTGTATAGTATGATTTGAAAACCTTAAATGGTGGCTGTAAGCTCTCGTCGATTTATGATGTTGACGACACATGCTACACTCGCTTTGTATCTTTTTGTCTTATTTAGCCTTGTCTGCTCTCCGTTCCGAGTCGATTTTTTGTGCGCGAGTCAAAAGGTCTCGCGAGGCGGCGCGAGCGCATCATGTAACTGCCTTAATTAATTACGCGTCCAAGCACGTCCGGAGACTCTCCCGCTAGTCCCGTGGCAAGTTTACTTATAGCCACCATAAATAAACCATGTAGGCTTCATAATTAAATTGTTTAGTTAATCTTTATTTAGATGTATTTAATTCCATGGTGCTGTATTGTTTTGGAATAGGTACCAGTCATTCGTATCCTTACTGATTCCTGATGTTGTCAATGTGCGTGCTCCGATACGGGCATGGCCAATTTATTTCACATGCACAAAGTACACTCAGCAGCACAATTAATCGTCATTCCTATGTGGAAAAATCTTAACTTACAGCAATTTTTTTTTTATAGAACGTAAATTATTATGTCATTAACAACAACATTTTTTAAAGAACTGACTAGTTTCTGCAGTGAACAAGACTGGGTATGTGTAGATGTAGACAAATTAGGTTTGCACTCAGACACTTATACATTTATAAGTGACGCGAACGGGTCCAGAAGATGGCTGGATCATTGTATTGTTTCCCAATCAGCTGTTCCGTCAGTATTGAATGTATATGTACAATATGATGTCTTATGGTCAGACCATTTTCCTGTTATATTAGAATGTAATTTTAATGTTATAAAACCAAAAATAGTGGTAGAACAAAATAATAATATTAGTAAAATAATATGGGGGGAAAGAAGGTTGGACCAAATAGAATTGTATAGTAAAATGTGTTATAATAGTTTAAGATTAATAGATTTCCCTAATGAATTGACAAAGTGTTGTGATTTTAAATGCAATAAATTAGAACATAGGTATATTATTGACAAATAGTATGATAGAATTGTGAATGTCCTTAGTCAAGCGGCGACATGTAGTAATGTTATAAAAGCGACTCGAAAATTTAAAATAAAACCTATTGCGGGATGGAATAGGTACGTTAGTGATGTGCATCGGGAGGCTAGGTTGAAGTATCAGATCTGGCTTAACGCTAGAAAACCTAATTTTGGCCGCTCTTACAGCGATATGAATGAAAGTAGAAAGATATTTAAAGCGCAGTTAAAGTGGTGTCAAAATAATAGCGAACAAATAAAAATGGATAACATTACCGCTCAACACCTAAAACAAGACTTTCTTAGTTTTTGGAAAGCAACTAATAAACTCAACAGTAAACCCGGTCTCCCTGCGAGTGTCGCTGGTATCACAGATGATAAAGCCATAGCAGAAATGTTCAGGGATCATTTTACCGTGCATTCACCCTTAGGACCATCACAGTCGGTAGTCAATGCGGGATCAAATGGCCAGGAATTGCAAACTAGATTTACAGCGAAAGAGGTTAATAAAGTTATAACGGTTATGTCACGAGGTAAATCTCCTGGCCACGATGGTCTCAGCATAGAACACCTTAAGCATGCGGGCCCTCATATGCCCAGAGTACTAGGCATGTTCTATACCTTATGTATGGGACACTCATATCTACCAGCTGAAATGATGAAAACTGTGGTAGTACCTATCGTGAAGAATAAGACCGGTAACATTAGTGATAAGAACAATTATAGACCGATCTCGTTAGCCACTATTGTAGCAAAGGTGCTGGACAGTCTGCTTGATGCTCAACTTGGTCGTTATCTGAAACTTAATGATAATCAATTTGGTTTCAGACCAGGTTTGTCCACAGATACAGCTATTTTGAGTTTGAAGCAGACTGTCAAGTACTATACCGATCGCAAAACTCCCATTCATGCATGTTTCCTCGACCTATCCAAAGCATTCGACTTGGTTAGCTATGAATTACTGTGGCAGAAGCTAAATGAACTGGAAATGCCACCAGAACTTAATGACATATTTAAGTTCTGGTATAAAAACCAAGTCAATGTGGTGAGATGGTCAGGCGTTTACTCGGAGGCATACGGGTTGGAGTGTGGAGTGAGGCAAGGGGGGCTGACATCTCCAAAGCTCTTCAACTTGTATGTGGACGCGCTCATGGGTGAGCTCAGCAGCACGCGTGTCGGTTGTCACATTGACGGTGTCTGCATCAACAACATTGGCTACGCAGACGACATGGTGCTGTTGAGCGCATCTACGTGCGGTCTAGGTAAACTGTTACAAATCTGCGAGAGGTACGCTGAGAAACATGGATTAAGATACAATGTTAATAAAAGTGAATGCACGATTTTTCAAGCTAGAGGAAGTTGTCCAGTATCTAATTTACCACCCATAAAATTATATGGAGCTCCTCTAAAAAGAGTAAGAGAGTTTAAGTACCTGGGCCATTACCTTACCTCTGACTTGAAGGATAATGTTGACATTGAGAGGGAATGGAGGGCGCTGTCTGTAAGAGCGAACATGATAGCCCGCAGGTTCGCTCGCTGCTCTTAGAGAGAAGTAAAAACAACTCTTTTCAAAGCCTACTGTTCTAGTTTTTACACATGCAGCCTGTGGGTGAATCATACGCAAAAGCAGTATAGCGCTTTACGTGTTCAATACAATAACGCGTTCAGGGTGTTGATGAGGCTGCCTCGATTCTGTAGCGCGTCAGGGATGTTCGCCGAGGCGCGTGTGGACTGCTTCTACACCACCATGCGTAAGCGGGGAGCATCTCTGGTGCGCAGGGTCCGAGCCAGCTCCAATAGCATTCTTAGCGTGTTCGCAAATAGGTTCGACTGCATTTATATGTATCACTACTCGAGGATGCACGTTTTCACTAATAATAATAACATAAAGTATAATTATTCCAAATAAATTTGTGTAAGTCTTTTAATGTATTTCTTTGTTTTGATTATTGTACTTATTATTTTGTAATTAATTATTATGTATGTAGATGATTTTTAATGTTTATAATAATTTCATGTATATTATGGACCTAATGTAGTCTGAAATAAAGATTTAATTTAATTTAATTTAATAACATTTTACGAACGAAAAAAAAACAAAACTAGCTCTTAACTTGGTTTTTGTATTGTTACTGCACTGCTGCAAACTGCTTACATCGATTCTTTGCATTTACTGTAATCAATTGTAGATTTTTTTGGTTTCTGCGAAGTGCTTTATCATCATAAACATGTGATTAAAAACATCATCTCGCCATTTGATGCTACTGATGTGGCTAGAGCTGTCATTCTAAGGGTTGACGAAGGGTTAAGACAAAGTTACGTGGCGCGTGTATTTAGGGTGGCCCATATCACCTTATGCATGCAGTAAAACGTTTCCAAAAGACGAACTTTCGAGAGAAGAACAGGACAGGGCCGAAAAATGTGCATTTAAGCTCTCGATAACAGATTTGTTATTTCCAATGTCCAGCAACAGATTTACCGCAGCTGTTGAAGCACGAAACCTTCGATGTTTGGAATTTCCATGTAAATGAAAGAACAATGAGAAGGTTGTTAAAGGAAATGGAACTTGGAGCTTTCCGGCCGTCACAAATGCTGCAACTGCTTGTAGGCAACCGAAGAGATAGACTTTTTCTACTCAGAAAAAGTCTAAGTAGAAGAAGAAGTAGTTAGAAATTTTTTTTTTTGTCTAGAGAACACATCTGATGGACTATGGAGCAATGAAAGAACGTGCTGATTACTGACGAGACAATAATAAATCTAGACGGTCCTTACGTTCGTCAGTGTGTGTTCAGACGCAAGAAGAGCACGAGGTACGACGCAAGAGGTTTGCACCATGTTCTGTCGTAGAAACAGTAGATTATCAAGAAGGCTCTATTATGGTATGGGGTTGCATACGAAGCACGTACATACTTGGTATGTACAGAGGAATAAATAGCTAGAGATATATAACAAAAGTGCTAAAACCTCATGTAATGCCTTTTCCACCTTTTATTGGAAAAGATTTTTTATTAAAGCAGTCCAACGCTTGCTTCTATATTGGAAGAGTTGTTACCGAGTAGGTACATACCTGAATACTGTCTGTATTTGAACCATGGACATCTCGCAGCCCTGATTTAAATCCCATAGAGTACGATTGGGACAATTTAAAAAGACGTTTTCGAAGCCGTGTGGCATATCTAACAAACTAAGAGACGCCGGAGTTGAAGAATGGGAGAACATTTTGTGTTTAAATATCTACAAAACATGTCATCAACCCAACCATATTCTGATAATGAAATTAAATCACAAAAAAACATAAAAAATTAAGGTTGGCCGTTAACTATGCCATATTAATATCACTTTCCGGCTTTGACATCATCGATCGGCCTTAATTTGACTTAGTGGGCCTGTCTTCCTTGGTATCTCTCCTTTGGGAGAAACGAGGAAACTCTGCTTGGCTTGGCTTTACTAAACGCCTGGTACATTTATTTCAAATTAACAATATCATAAACAACCCTAGTCGTATTATGTTCGCTGCCTTTCACAGCCTTCAAAACACTCCTGCTCCTGCTCACCTGGTACATTGCAATCAGGACATACCTACAGAATACGGAATAAAGAATTTTATCTGCGTTCCTAGTACATACGAGTATTCCTATAAAAATTAAATTACAAATACAAATACAAATACAAATTCATTTATTTACCAAGATAATAAAAATACAGTGTTAACAAACTTACTGATGGTCCCCGCACTAGGGCAAGCCTGTATTGCGGGAGGCCAGAGGCATAAGATGAGCGATTTCTACAAACTACATAGAGATAAAACAAAACAAATAACACTTAAACAAGGCAAGACACAAGTAGGACAATCCATGAGAAATAAAATAAATATCTAAAATCTAAAAGAAGAAATCAAAATACTAAGAGAACACAATAAATAAAGAACATGACCAACTGTAAGCTGTAAGTTTTTGAAGTTTGTGCGAGTATGTGTGTGTGGGTGTGTGTGTTTGTGTGTGTGTGTGTGTGTGTGTGTGTGTGTGTGTTTATGTGTGTGTGTGCGTGTGTGTGTGCGTGTGTGTGTGTGTATGTTTGTGTATTGGAGAGAGAGAGTGGGTAAGTGGGGAGGGGAGTATAAAAGTTATGCCACAATATAAATAGTATCAGTTAGTCCGACACTACGAGAGAGGTCAGACCAGAACTTCCAGCAAATTTTCCGTTCCGTCATAGTCTAGCGTGAGAAGCCATTTTCTTATCTTTTCCTTTACACCAAAGAGAGAGCAGTTTAGGTCACAATGCTTACAAACACAGCGGTATATAAATGGGAAAGAATAATATTTAAAACGTCTTGCAAAAGAGGTTTTGACCACTGGCACATTGACTTTCAGCCGCCGGTTTTCCGTGGAGGACAGAGAACTGCAACCCGAACGGAAAGACCTATGGTACGCCAATGTTACTCGCTGCAAGTAGAGCTGCCGGACACTAAGTGTTTGAGTAAATGCATACAGGGATACAGTGGGATAACGAAAGGGTTTCCGGAACATGACCTTGAGCACAGATCTCTGGGCTCTTTCGAGAGTGATCATAAAGGTTTTCGCAGTTCCACCCCAAGCAGTGATGCAATAGCATAATATGGACTGGCAAAGAGCTGAGTAAACTAGCATGAGACAGTCTGCATCAGAGCCGTCCCGGAGGAGCTTCATGACGTATATAAGCTTTCTGACTCGTCCAGCAAGAGCATTTACATGTGCTCTGAAAGATAATATCTGATCTAGCAGAACACCCAAATACCGAAAGCATTCCGTTCGCTCTATAACAGGACAGGAGCAGTTTAACTCAGATCCATTACATTTATGGATCCGTAGGGATAAGGAACAAGGAGGGCGGGATACTTTTGTTTTGTGAAAACACAAGTATTTGGTTTTCTGGGCGTTAGTGAGTATGAGTCAACAGATTCATATCAAGCCACCAGGCTACACGAGACAGTCCTGTATTAGCATTTTGAGCTGCCTGTTCCCACGTGTCACCTTTAAAAAGTATGGCTGTATCGTCCGCATAGCATAAAATTTGCGAATTATCCTGATTTCCATCAAATAAAGAAATAATGTCGTTGATATAGAGCGTGAAAAGGGTTGGCCCCAATATGCTACCTTGCGGAACCCCGAAAGAAACGTCACTGATTTTACTCGAATGACCAGCAATTGAGACACACTGACCTCTATTAGACAAGTAACTGCGGAACCAGTTCAAGGTGACACCTCTAATACCCAAACACTCTAACTTTTTTAGGAGGATGATAGGAGATACGGTGTCAAATTGAAACAATATATTGAATTGCTTGAATAAATCAACTATTGACTTTAAAACATTTAAAATGACGGATAAAATATGTTACATAAAATATGGGTAAAATATGTTTGTGATAAAATATGATCACTACCAACGTTTCCTTATCTCCCCCAAAGGAGAAACCAAATGAGACAAGTTCACTAAACCCTTAATTCTTAAATAAGAAAAAAACGCTTCTCTCTGATTTGCATAGAAACCAACTGACGGATGTTATCAAAGGATATTTGCATTTAAACCCAGCATTATTCGTATATATATATCTCTGTTTACAACAATTAATGCTCACTTTATGTCTGCATGAAAAATCTGTAGAAGAGACCCGCGTTCATACAATACCAGCATACCTGTAGTTTTGTACGGGTGTCCCCAAGGTATTATTCACAGCGACAATAAATATGTTTAGACATATCTAACAAAGAAGAAAGGGTTATTAAAAGTTGTGGAGAGCTTCTGTCTAAAGTTCTAGGTAGGTGTTTTAGTCACTTCGTAGGAATATCAAATTTATGTAGGTAAATTTTGTTTGACCTAGTAACAGTAAGTCAGTAAACTAATCCAATAATAATTGTTCGTAGGAATATCAACTCAATCATAGATAAGTAAATATATAGTTGTTATAATACAACCGTTTGGTCTGCTCATTCAAATTCGCAAGCTTAAATTACCTGGGTTGGGTAGGTATTACTCGGTCTAAATCCAAATCTCGATGTTGTGGAGTATTCCGTCGTTGATTGATGAGTGTGCTGTGAGAATTATTTTAGTAGTTAGACGGCTGGCACTGTTTCAATCCGTGAGGGCAGCGGTGGCGTGGCGCGATGACCTTAGAGCCAGCGAATCGCGCAGCCGGTCGCTCTGCCGTCGTTTCTTCTATCTGACACTCTTACGTACCATCCACAATAGTTACATAAAAAGTGTCCAAATTGTACAAAGTTTTTACTAAATTTGTATCTGTATTTGTATTTGTAAATTTGTTTCTATATACGTTTAGCCGTGAAAGGGTAACAAACAAACAGACATACAAACAGAGACACTTTCGAATTTATAATTATTAATGTGCATTCATTTAACTTTAGCCTTGCCAGTTTATTTTATGTAACGACACATTTATATTAATATATTCATAGTTGATAAAATGTATATAATTTTCGTATACTATAGTATAGACGAACTAATAGAAATTGTATTAGTTCCTTTATGTCTGTATCATTCGTCATTTGTTTGTGCGAATACGAATCGTAAAAAACAACAAAAACATCTTATATACATTCAGAAAGATACTAAAAGATATTAAATCAAAATGTCCAATTTTCCGAATCAGTATTTTCCCACTTTCCCGTTATTGAATTTGTTGATTGCGCTTCAAGCTCCTCCGTACACGTTTGCCACTTTACGGCTCTGCGTAGGTTTCAGACACCTACCCACACGTGTCGAAGTCGTACAGCAGATTTGTTCACATAATGTGTGCCCCAGTGGTTTCCACGTTCCAACAGTAGCCATCTGCAAATCAATGGTGCTTCGGTACAATTTCAACTTTCAAAGTTCAAAGCAGATAGAAGCAGATATGATTTAGCAAGTAAACGAAGCTTAAAGTGTTTGTTTGTAATGTGCTGTACGAGTATAATAAAGTAACCATCGTTATTCTAGAAGTTCAACTAGACTGCAGAACATGAGCCACCACGAAACCACCAGCCAGGTGGATTTATAAGACTTCATCCCGACACAATCATTGTGATATATTTGTGAAAATCTTCGGATTTTAATCTCGAAGAGAATCTTTCTCCTTAAATTTATGTTATGACAATGCTTTTTGTGTATGCGGCCTGAATGAGTAGGCTTGTATTGTACTGTATGTGTCAATAGCTCTTAGGCACATATTCATAAAGACGCGTGCAGTCTTGTTATTTGTCGTTGTAAGTCTTGATAATAATATCAAGTTCTGTTGCAGTAGCGGGTATGTTAATCTTATTTAATTGCCTTTTCCTGAACTGAAACTGAACTTACGGAATCACTGAATCTCAACTCAGTCATTAGTTAAACCATTCCAGTATCTCATTTGAAATCAATGAAATAGATATTTCTATTGCAACGGCATCATTCGTTTAAAACTTATGTTTGTGACTATGCTTTACATGCATAGATAGTTAGATCTTAAAGCGTTGAAGATAGTGTGTCAATAAATAATAATGCGTTTGCAGTTAATTTTAGGGCGGTCGGCAACGGCGCGGGCGCTCAGTGAGCTCCGGGTTGTGCGCACGCGTTGATTGCCGATGCAGCGCAGCAGAGAGAGTTCGCGAGCTCGACAGGACTGACCTGCGTCTGCGGCTAACACGGTTCAACAAAATCCCAGCTATACTATATTCAGTTTAATCATTTATTTTTAATTCGATATTTTTCGGTATGCGTGAAAGTGAATTGTTTACGAAAAGTGGGCTGTTTCTCATTATAAGTGTTGTGCAACAAAATTTAGCCTTCTCTTAATAATGTCAAACCCGTCAACGGATCATTCTTGAAATCACATTGCGACACGTTTTTTAATTGTATAGGTACGTTTTGTTTAATAAAAGAGAACCTGTACAAAGTCTTTTATACTGATAAACTTCTGTCAACAGAAAGCGAACAATAGAAAAAGATTTTCTTGTGTATTACAGGAAAACCCGTTCTATGACACGTTGCTCAAAACGTTTGTAAAAAATAAAAGTTTTTGTGTTTACAAGCGATGTAACGTTTAATTAGTTTGATTTCGTAATGTCGCACATTACGAAATCAAACTAACAAAACGTTTGCTATAAATCAGACGTAAGAACTATTCGCTATTATTTATATGTAGTTATAAGTATCTAGCGCCCGGCTTTGCACGGATGCACGGGTTACATTGCAATATTCGTATCTATTTCTTAGTTTTTAGCCCTTAGCCCATATTACTCGCTGATAATATAGCTTTCTATAGGTGAAGGTTTTCAAGTTTATCTATTACAAACAAACATACTAAAAGTTATATCTTTTCTCTTTATAATTTAGTAGTATAGTATAGTATAGAAAAAAATTATTTTAGTTTAAATATTTTTTTTTAAATTGAAATTAATATTTAAAAAAAATGCCAATAGACGACTTATATATTAACGTATAGAAAAAAAAATATTTAAACTAAAATATATTTTTTTCTATACGTTGATATATAAATCGTCTATTGGCATTTTTTTTAAATATTAATTTCAATTCTAATCAGATTGACTTTACTCCGAAATCTTACTCCAGCTCCAGCTAACATAATTCGTGAATTTGCGTAGGTTTTGGAATAAAGCCAATTTTTGTTGATTTCGTCACTGACTAGTATGGATTTCTTGAGAGAGTCCAAATCAAAACGCCTACACTACAGTGTCTCTCGTGATTCTCACTATTTAGATATTATACGTAGTAGTACTTTACTGCGGTTTGACACAAGAACCCACCCATTATAGTATCATGTGGTATGCAAATATACCTACTATAGGTATTGCAAATGTCAAAAGTACCTAAGTATATATTAGGGTAGTTTAATTTATAAAATTTTAATTGCTAATTTTATATACTTACCTATTGTTTATGATATTTTGAAGTAGTATAAAAGTAAAAGATCACACGACATTTTTATAGTTCTCTATAATTAAAACCAATATTTTCACAAGGCTAGGAATAACGGATTATTCTAGAAATCTCCACCAAGGTTGTGCTACTATTCACAAGAGGATCTCAAGTGTTTTATCTAATAATCTCTGCTGTAACATGTAGCATGCAAGCTTTTGGATCCATACTATACGATGATTTATACTTAGTCAATTTATACTTACACTTACTATACGATGATTTATACTTAGTGAATGTTATTTTACACACTTATAAAATGCTGTAGCGTCAGGGAAAGTCCAAAAGACAGTTAAATAACAACTAATTTAAATTAGTTAAGTATTTACACGATGTTACGGGCTATGACGTAAACTTTACGGTGAAGAGTCTACCTACCTCTACCGGGCGGGCGTGGAGGGTTAAGATGAGAGCGTCGACGGCGTAGATAGTCAGATCAAACCCATCAGTTGCTAGCAATTCTGTATTAGGTTAGCATATAGGATCTCGGTGGTTAGACATGAGTGAGGTGTCTACACAAATAGCTAGGAACTATCGGGAATGAAGTGTTTATTGATATACTCCTAAATCTCTACATCTTAACTCGTTAAGATTTGTATAGGTTAATATAAGTAGGTATCTTAAAAGACGCAAGTAAAACTGGGCATGCTAATTTAAAAAGTGAAAGAAAATATCGCAACGAAACCTTTAGTATTTTTCACTAGAAAGACATGTCTAACATTTTTAGTTCGTGGGCATCCACATCCATATTGTAACGTGTTCCAAAATCTAAATAATAATAAGGATGGTGATGATCATTTTCATTCTTACGTTGCCATTAGACACAGAAGGACGATCTTCTTTGAATCGGGTTGAAGCTCTTTGAAACGCTCTTGTTTAAAGTCTTCGTCTCTTCTTTAATGTATCATCTTTTAATCGGATTTTACAGAAGTATTATTTTGCGAAGGCGTCACATACGCCTCCGTAATAGGTACATGGATACCTAAACGTAAGGATGTTAGATTTACGAGTAAACAGCACATCCGTAAATAAAAATTCCACTCGCGGTAATAAATTTTACGACCTATAATAAATTTATATAAAAAACATTCTGTATGTAAGTACATTGTACGAGTACCTATTACTTGTAGGATTGACCACAGGTGGGATTAACGTATAGGTATTTCTATAATATAAACTATGTTAGGAGTGATAAATTCAGTTTCGAAAAAAAATACATCATAAACAAATAAATTGAAATGTTCTTGACAAGCCTAAAAGTCGTTTGTCTTATTACAAATCTGGCACTGGTAGATATTAGGTCGAAGTTACTGTTACCCGATAAAAATAAACATCTGTACGACCGACCGACGGCGACACCCGCCCACCAGCTCTGCAGCAATACGCGACATTTAGACCGCTCTTGCACTTTCTATTTGCGACCCAGCATCCCAGTTTTACCTGTACCCTACATCATACATTCACGTTCACGTTAGCAAAATATTATAGTTTATTTTTTTAAAAGGAGTTAAAGTGAAGTTAAAATAAAGTCTGTAGAAAGGACTGTCGACCATTTGTTTTTGAGAAGAGTGCTGTAGATACTTCAGAATGGTAGCAGGCGACGTGACCCGACGTGCTTCAATCACGGCACCATCGATGCACCGACGGACATCGGCAAGACGTGGCTCTCTTATAAAGAATCCCCAGACACAATCACAGGTAAACTTTTTTTTTATATTGACACTGGCTTATCTTAGCAAAAGCGTGCACCCATCCATACTTATTCCATACTAATATTATAAATTCAAAATAATATTGTCTCTCTCTATATGTTATGTTTTCACGGCTAAACGTCTGTGTAGATATTGATTACATTTGGTAAGGAGATAGATTGTATCACGAGGAAGGATATAGGCTACGTTCCATGTGGTTATCACGTGTATAAATCTGCGAATTAAAGCTAGTGTTGTGTTGTGTATTCTAGAAAAAAAATCGTAGATATAATGAAGCTATTTTGGTTTACCTAATTATTTGAAGCTAAAATAATTTACATACTTATATCTCTAAGGAACGCTCTGTGTAAGTAATAGACTCATGTTCAACAGGTCTGAATGTGGTCTACCTTTACCTTCGACAAATAATCCTCACTACATATAAATTATGTAACCCGTTACATAGCATACATGGTATAAGCTGTACTCGTATAGGATATCAAGGGCCTATAGGTAGGTACTCGTTTTTAGATCGTTTTACGATTTTTCTAAGCCAAACGTGCAGGTTGTGGAATGATATTCCTTCTGATGTTGAACTGTGCCATGAACCGCTTTAAGCAAAATATTAAAAGAGTCCTTGAGAGTAGGCAACGCATCAGCAATGATTCTTGTGTTGCAGATATGAATAGGTAACGGTAACTGCTTACTATCAGAATGGCCGAAAGCCTATTTACCTTCTAATTTTAATTTAAAAAAGGTACAGTTTACAATATATACTACGTGTACTTATGAACGAGCTCTGGTAAGAAAGTTAATAGACCTCCGTCGTGGCTTAACAACTTTTGAAAAGCTAAGAAGCTTAACTTGCCTTAAGAAAGCGCTCAGATAAAAATGCTACTTCACTGCAGTCACCAATCCAAGGACTGACCTTGCACAAGGTTGCTTTACTACGCAGATTTGTTATATTTAAGGAAATACTTAGTTAGCTAAGACACGAGCGTTTAATGTATGTCTACAGCCTGTTAGTTTATCTACCTAAACTTTTCTACTAGAGCCTGTTTTTGTGAGTAGAGTTGTGAATCTATACATTATATAACTTATGTCATTGACATAAATGTCAACCCATGACCCTTCTCTTGTGGACAGACTCTATCACTTACGCCCGACTCTTCAGTACATATTATAAAACGAAGTCTCCCCGCCGCGTCTGTCTCTGCCTGAACGCGATAAACTCAAACGAACGTATTTTCATACGATTTTCAGGTTCACCCATGCGAATCCGGGCGGGTTTGCTGGTATAAAATAAAATAATCCATCAATTAATTCTTGATGAAAACTATACAATGTTGTATGTTCATATTTTGAATGAAATATTGATGCCCAGCCTCTTACTTCTGATTAGCTACAATCTGATACCTATCTAAAATACGTTGTTACCGCGCCCGGAGTACTAATAATACGTGGTACCGACTAATATTTATTCTGTGCCCAAAGCCCAAACTACTTTAGAAACAACATACACAACTACAACGATGATTCGGTATGACGTCATGTTTAGTGTGGAGCGCAGAGGTCATTCTCAAATAAGCAATGATTGATAACGCATCTATTTCATCGTTTGAAATGGTGTTATATGAAAAAACTTCATCGCACGAAAAACATTTTTAATGTAGGTAAACTAAAGAAATGATGCCAAGATACCAAACAAAAATACACACTTTACATTACAAACATTTTCTTAATTTTTATAATTTTTGATATTCCTTCTCAAGCTTGTAAGACTTAAAAAATATTCTACTTATATTCTGTACGTATATTCTGCTGTGCTTACAATTTATTGATGTTGTACTTCAGAGTGCCGATTATGTAATTCTGATACGTACACAACATTGAATTTACAACAGAGAATTTATTATGTAGGCATTGGCCGTAATTCAGTAGTTTATCCGGACTAACTGAAATTTCGGTAAACACGAACGATATTATTTTGTTTGCATTAAAGCCGAAATTAGAGTTTTATTTTTGAATTACACTTTTTTAATTTACTAAATTGACGTGTGATGGACGTGTTTTAGCTCATTTTAGTCATATGACTAGCCTGTTAATTCTTCGTTTGCCATTTTATGAAGTAACATAGCTCTGCTAATTTAATATTTCTTACTCGTTTTATTGCATGTTTTATTCAGTAATCTCAGCGGAATTTTAATGAATAAGTTGTGACTACATGGGACGAGTATGAACAATTGAATTATATGTGTATTATGGTGCAATGTGATTTGAACGACGAGGACTCCCAAGAAAATTTTAGACGGCCATTCCGCGATGACGTCTAGCATTGAAAATTCACAGCTCAGGTGGTAGTTGATCTGCCTTCTGCGCTTTAGGTTGAGGGTTCGATTTTCTCCCAGGACACACATTTGTATGACGAACATAAATGTTTGTTCAGTGTCTGGGTGTTATAAAGTATCTTATGTATGTATTTAAAAACATATAATTAATTCTATCAGCCATCTATTCACCATATTACAAGCTATGCTTAATTTAGGACTAGATGGTGTTGTGTGCATTGTCCACCAATATTTATTTATTTATGTAAAAAGATGGTTATTAGAACTGCAGAAACTCCTACGAAAATCAATTGAATAACAGGACAAAATTGCAATTTTAACATATTTTAAAACTGGTATTTAAAAATGTTACTCTAACATAGAAGTTGGTTAAGTAAAATAAAGATAGTTCATATATTATGAAATTTTAGTAAGTCTGGCGAAACAAAAGTGTCACCAGCATTTTGTCAATCATCAGATTGATTGCAAACAGTTTTGACAAGTTGTGTTTCCATCGACTGTATCGACAGCATGTATTACAAACAACATCAGCCTTGGGTAATACCAAATCATCAATAGAAACTGAAAGCTGTTGGTATCAATGTTTTGTTCGTGTCAGTATTCCATACTCGCATCACACATTGACACAATCAAAGAAAATCATGATCAACAACGTTCTTCTTCGTTAATGGTATGAGTCATAATGATAACAGTTTTGCCAATGTGATTAGGTTTTATTATGAATTTTATGTTGTCGTTCGTCATTTTTTATTTTTTATAAAACTAGATGGCGCCACAGGAAAAATTATAACGCGCTATCGTTGCGTTTTAGAATTTATATTATATATATATCTCGTGATACTTAACCAATTACGAAAATAATTTTGGTATAAGTAGTAAGATAGGCCACCATGGCTTATCATATAAAATAATTTACTGATGATTTTTTCTAGAATTATAAAACAAGACAATACTTTTATTTTATTTGATAAATAAATAAATAAATTATTCATTTTATAAATTATTAACGCCCTAGTCAATAACTCTACCTTTTTTTATAATAAAACCTTATTTCAGGTTGAGACAATAAAATAATATAATAGCGCAATATTTGCTTCGCAAACCTGCCAAAAATAATCATACGAACAATTAACAATCTGCAATGATGTGCTTTGAGAAGGCAGCCGTTGAAAAAAAAGGTTCATTTGTCTATTATGGTTTTTCTTTTTTTCCAGGAAGTGCCATGGGATATTATCGACCGATGTGCCTTACCGATAATACTGTGCCATGCCGTCGCAGTAGTACTTTCCACGGTGTTGAATGCTCTTCATATAAGTCAAGTGTCAGTCTTTACACTTTTCTTATGGTTCGCGATCTCCATCGTTGGCTCTCTATGGTTCTACCATAACTTGCAGGTGATTTTTATATAGAATACCTTTATTCAATTTTTATAAAACCTTTATTCCAATTGGATGCATTAATTAATAGCAAAAGCATTAATTAAAAACAAATAGGTAGGTGCTTAAATTTTAAAATAAAGTAAATCAAATTAAATCTAAATTACATGCGTAGGTATAACAATATAATTGATGCACGTTAATAACTACAAAAAAGTACATGTCCTAGTCAAACCCATAATAATATGTGATGTTTATACGTGTGTGACGTGTGTGATGATGTTTATATGGGTATGTTTATACGTGTGTGTGTGTGTATGTGTGGGTTCTGTGATCCCCAGTCCCACCTAAACTTGTTTATATTGCAACATAATCTGCAGGGCGTTTAATATTACCCGAAATTAATTAATTTATCCACGTCAAACGAGTGATTAAGTATGAAAGCAAAGATGTAAATATGTTCACCGCTAGAAATTACCATATGAAGGGGCTCATAGCTCTAGATTCTATAAAGAACCGCCTGGATCCATATTACTGCTCATGAATATTCATGCCGCTTCTGTCGGCTTCGGCTCCTCCATGAAACAAATTATGCTTCTGGTGTGTATATATAACTGTTTTAAGTGTTGATAATAAACAATTGCCTTATTCCACTAAACGATTCAATTAACCCTACATAATTACCTACTCATTTAACAAAATAATACTTGTGACTTTAGAATTCCGTTTTTAACAAGTACGACAACATTATTAATATGTTATTATATAGAACACAGACGGTTGAAAGTTTTCTAAGTAGGATTAAAATTCACATCAGATTGAATAAGGATTTTTTATGAAGCCGTTAACACCCACGTTTCCTTTTTCCCGCCCTGAACTCCCACAAGATACAGAACAAATTAAAATCCAAAAGCCGATACTAAAGCCACATTGGCCACCAATATCTTGACTCGCACGGCACAAACACCGCCAAAAGTAAACTCAATAAAATAGTACCACAGGGACGGGATGTCTGCCCGGCAGCTCGTAAAATAAGTGTGCTTATTCCATTCCATCAAGTGATTACCTAGAGTTAGCTGATTCAGGCGGAACAAGCCCCATGAGACTCTAAACCCTTGACATTAGACATGTGCATAAGCATCTACAGAACTATTTTTCTAATTAAATTAGTGAGTAGGTAGCTAGTACCCATAGTATTAACTGCGTGGGAGTACTATTAATACTGGCAAGTACATTTCTCTTTTGGCAAACATGCTTTGTGTTAAAAAAACTTTTATCGCATAACTTTTACCCAAACTACTATAAGGTATGGGATAATCTGGCAGTAAAACTCCGCGGTAAGATGTGACGTCCTAAAACATGTGATCTGCACAACTCCCACACGTTTCCAGTGCGTCCGCACTATAAAATAGCTTTTGTACCATACTGTATAATATGACTCCTAAAATGTCTGCGCGAATGTTGTCGCATTACATACTTATTGCCAAGAAGATTGTAGCAACTAATAGTCCATTGTGCCGGCCTTTAATACTTTGTTTACGTCATCAATTCCTTTCGAAAGTACGATTTAAAATAGGTTAATATGTGGTTAATATACATGTTTTTACTTACAGTAGCGTAAGTTCACATTTAGTTTCGTCTCTAATATGATTCATATGTGTAAAGATAGGGTTTGTCACAAAATTATGCCGTGTTCATCACCGTGACTTGTTTAAGTAGCACAAAAATAAAACACATTTAACTAATTATGCAAACTGTGATTAGTGCGTGACTTGAAACAGTGAGAAGACTTGAGAGATTAAGAATTAACGATCAGGGAACCCTGAAATAGTTAACCTCGAACGTCACAGCGTCACGCATGCCCGTACCGACCGCACGTGTACGTACCAAAATGCTTGTATAAAATATTCATTTACCGGTTATTATAACGGACATCCATCAACCTGTCACTGTTCATTTTCGACGAAAACTTCATTTCGTCGCCTGCCCGGTACACGATTATACCGCAGAGTTCATTCACTGATGATGGATAAGAATTACAATTAAGTAAAGATCTATAGATAGAAATAAAAACAGTATGCTATGTTATGGCCATATACGAGAGATAATACTCAGAACCCAAGAAACTTTGTAGCATTTAATTTAATTGACCGATCATGGGTGTAAATTCGGTCGTACATCAATTACTTTTAATTTTTGAGCGTGCAGTGCCATGGTCTCAAACGGTGAAGGAAAAAATCACGAGGATATCCGCTTACAATCTGCACGTATTGATTTGTATTATCTATGGATATGGCTGACTGAGCTGACTAAGCACCAATTAACAACTTCTCAGCTTAGTCAGCTTAGTCGGCCAATACATGTCCCAGACACTAAAACGTCATAAATTTCAGTAAAAAGTTCCAAGTTGACATTACATACAGGGCGTCCTACGGCTATGCCACATGGAGGGAAAGTATCTTAAATATTGTAGTTTGTAAATTTTACTGAAAAAAGTTTCATTTTGATTTTAAAAACAAATTAGACTGCATTCAAAGATTTTTGATTTATCGCCTTTCTGAACCGGGATTTGTATGGAAGAATGGGTGGCATTCAAAGAATGACTTGAATTTTTGTTTGAACTCATTTAGCGGGAGCCTTGAGATTTCTAAGGGTAGCTTATTGTACATGTCGAGCTTCATGCAGAAACCTTGTTTATAAGTCTTGACAAGTCTGGTTCTTGGTACATGTAACTTTTCTTTATTACGAGTATTGTAACATGCATTTTCATTTGTAAATCATCCTTTTGTAAATGTACTTCTATAAGAGAATATGTACAAAGATATAACCGTCAATATTTTAGATTTCTTAAAATATGCTCTCACTGAAGTTAACCTATGTTATATCCGTATATAATTCTAATTGATCTTTTCTGGCAAATATGTACCTTTTCAATTTGGCTAGCATTTCCCCATACTGTTATAGCGTAGTTGATAATAGAATGGCAATAAGCATAATATACCGAAATAAGAGTTTTACTATTTATTATGGGTTTCAACTTAAATAAAGCATAGTTTGCACTCGCTAACCTTTTACACACTTGGTTTATATGACCTTCATAACACAAAGTCGAATCCAAAATACATCCTGAAAATCTGACCTCTTTAATAATATCATTTTTTGTTTTCTTTTTAAATGTATAGCTTAAAACAGAGCTTTTGTCAGCATTTAATATGATCCCATTTGTTTCAAACCAATCTGTTAACTTTTTTAAAACAATATTTTTCTGTTCTTCCATTGCTTTTATTTTTCTGTTTTTTATTCCTACTTGAGTATCATCTGCGAATAAAGTGATCAATGCCCAGTCTGGTAAGCAGTTTTCTAAATCATTGACATAGATCAAAAATATTAATGGCCCCGTATGGAACGCCGCGGCACGCCTATGTTATTATATTCCGCATCTGACCTGATATTATTAACGTTAACCACTTGTATTCTGTCACTAAGATATGATTTTAAAATACTGAGTTCGGTACCTTAAAAACCGTAAAAACCAAGCTTATGGATTAAAATGTCGTGTTGCAAACAGTCGAATGCTTTAGACAAGTCGCAGAAAATACTAGAGACATTCTGCGACTCATCCATAGACTCAAGTATAAAATAAATTGTCTTTCTGATAGCCATTTCTGTTGATCTCTTTTTACGGAAACCAAATTGACAACATTTAAATAAATTATTTGATTCGAAATATGTAACCATTCTTGTTTTAATGGCACTTTTCAAGAATTTCGATAAAACAGGTAATATGCATACCGGTCTATAATTCATAATATAGCTATAGCTCATAATATCACCTTCTTGTGTAATGGTACAATTTTTCCTATTTTTAAACTATCCGGGAAAATACCCTGAGAAATACAAATATTGAAAATGTTTAGAGTAATGTCAAACAGATTATCATTACATAAAATTAATTCTTTAATGGTTTTAGTATTCATGTCATAAATGTCTTTTGATGGTTTACTTTTAGTATTTCTTATTATTGTTCTGAATTCTGAATTTTTCATTTTAGAGAACCAAACTTTACTTATTGTCGATTTTCCTAAATATCTATCACAGTCCTCTACTCGGATATTAAAGGTTTTTGTTAGTTTACTTGCAATTTGATTAAAGAAATAATTAAAACTATTAGCTATATGTTTACAGTCTGTTATAAAATGTCCATTTTAATCGCGAATTTTATATATTTTAATGTTATGGGGTTTACATTTTTTATTCAGCTGTTCGTTTATAATTTTCCATTTCATTTTTATTTTATTTGTAGATTTCTGAATTCTTATTGCATTATTAGGTTTTCTTAAGGTTGCCAAAAATTTTTTAAATGTTTTCTTACATATTTTGAGTTTTATTTTCCTAGCTTGGCAAGGATAGTGGTTTTGTAATATTTCTAGTTTTTAATATTATTTCTTGATATTTCTATGCCTTTAGTGGGAAAATTTATTATTTAGAGATGCTATGTTATTTGAAAAAATAATCCTTACCGTGGAGCCTTTAAAGTAACGGGTGCTTTTTTTACAATTTGAAGGGTTCGATTCCCGGTTCAGACGGGCGATTATTCAAATATCTTTGAATGCAGTTTAAAAAACCAAGATGAGGTCTTTTTTCAGTAAAATTTTCTATCTACAATATTTAAGACACTTTCCCTCCATGTGGCATGGCCGTGGGGCGCCTTGTATACTGCTTTCATTCAATCACAAAATGTATGAGGAGGAAAAGGTGTTATTTATATCAGCCTTATCCATATCCAACCATACTCATATTATAAGTTCGAAAGTGTGTGTTTGTTTGTAACCGCATAAACGATAAATTGTCACTAAGGGAAAGATAAAAGCTACATTTTATGTAGGTAATATGCGTGCGAAATCACATGCAGCAGCTAGTAACTGTATACATGTATTTCTACAGTCGCAGTGCGGCTGTTATCACATAACACTAAAAATATATAAAATAAAAATAAATTTACGAGAGCAAAAATAGAGAGCAAATATTTGATGTTTGTATGCTTGTTAGTAATGGTTAACATGGTTATTAACTACTTAACCAATTTTAATCTTCTTTACCAGCAACATAGCAATTTTAAACATTTTATTAAAAAAAAATGGAATTCCCTACGAAAATTGCAATAATGTAACCCAAGGTATTAAAAATTGTCCTATAAAAGTCATTATTTGGTATGCGCTGAAAAAACTGTTGATGATACAAAATATAATGTACTTCGGCCTTACTTAGAATAGTTAATCACTGTTTAAAATACTGCCATCCTTTTTTGTAAGATACATAGTGACAGTTGAGAGGTGTTTATAAGTACGGCCGTACATGTTTTTAGTAATAATCATTATCCATAAAAAAGTCTGCGAGGCTGTAAGTCTATTATAACCACTTTATAATGTATAACTACTTTTTGTCCAAATTAATGCATGAATTAATAAAGATGACAGGATTTGATCGGTGCTGTGTTGATAACCCATACATACACAACAAGTTTTGCATCTTGTACGTGTCCGTTATCTCTTGATAATAACTGTGCATAATTCGGTACGATGTTTAGGTTACAGCTGCTGGGAAGGCAGTGCTGGTGACTGGCTGCGACAATGTACTGGGCAATGCTCTGGCAAGGAAACTGGACGACCTGGGATACCACGTGTTTGCTGGTTTCCAAAACAAAGCCGGAAACATTGACGCTGACATGCTCAAAGAGGACTGCTCTGGCAGATTGCACACTCTACAACTTGACATCACTTCTGAAACACAGGTATATACTTAAAGGAAACATGTAAATTTATTTACAGAAATTAATTTCAGAAATCTACAGAATCACAGAAATTAAACTAATCCAGATCACTGCCAGAGAGCAGCGTCCAAGACACAGATGGCAACCTGTAAATTATAAGTACATAATATCTTTTTACAACAAACGAAATATAGACTTATTTACCTTGAATATTTGCCAGTATGAATTAAATATTTATACAACACCCTAATTGTACAGCTGTTTGTCGTTGAGGAGTACCTTTGAAGTCGATATTCAGGATAGTCGACCATTGAATGAATTCCGTTAACCTATTGTAATATAGGTATACAAACTGCTACTGAAAAAATACTATACTGAAATGACCCAAAAATATAGTCGTATTCCCTTATGATTTAAATCGCGACACGTTTGCTTTCATCCGTTGAGGTTTCTATAATTTATTCCATCATCACATCCCTCACTTTCAAAATAGGTACTTACACCTATTGAATAAAGAAACAACCATCGAAATATGTTTGCAATAAGCTTTCGTCTAATTGCATTCATATGTATTTCGATGACATATTTATCGGAAATACTCACAAAATAATAAAAATGTTGGTTAAAAAGTACGAAGAGTTCAGCTATAAATAGTCGAACTAACTGCCTATCTCTTCAGACAAATGATAGTCAAACTTTAGTTTATTCAGGGTTATTGCTCTTCTGCATTTTACGTAGAATAACAATATTAGCGATTTCTATAAAGTTGAACAAAACTCTGATAAGTTTCACCCACACAATTCCGAACTATAACACCGTCTAGCCTCCAATTTTCTTACTTTATCGCTTTGAAAGTTTTTGCAAGCAATTTACAATACCCCTTCGCGGTAGAGTTTTTATATAAGGTCGTTTTCATCCCTTGAAGCTAGCTCGGCCCGCGGTTCGCCGGGATATCCATAATTTGCCGTTAAGATTTTGGTTTTTCCTTTTAGATTCTCTCGGCGTCTCTTTACATCGTGGACCACCTACCAGAGGGCGCGCAAGGTCTTTGGGCCATCGTCAACTGCGAATCCTGGTGTGCTCTGGGCGAACTAGAATGGGTGCCGTTTTCCGTAATCAAAAGAGCAATGGAAGTGAACCTATTGGGTGAGTGCTACGAGCTACAAGGTACTACGGGGCTGCTACGCTCCGTAGCATACAACCTGTGTTGTTACGAAACGCATAGATGGCGCTAGATGTCTTTCATCATGCATAGGTTCTCTACGTTCATGTCATTTTTATAGCGTGTAAAAACGCATTATCAAAGTGATTAATTGGAAAAAAATTCAATATTTAGCAGCTAAATAATAACGCATGTTGGAAAAACTAGATAAATAAGTACTGTTAACATTATTAAACAGGTAAATGTTTGTGTAGGAAAAAAAGGGAGGTTGGAGACTTTGGTCCCAGCTGTGGGACGAAATGTGTATTGAGGAGTTTCGCCATATTAATTCTAAAAACAAATGAGTTCCGATATTTAAAAGTAAAAAAACATACAGTATTTGCATGTTTTCTCGTGATCGCAGGATTATATTTTTCCTTTATAAATTAACTTTCGTTCGTTACCCTTGCCGGGGAAATTACAAAATGAAGAACAATCTACAAACTGCTTCATTAATGACATTGTTAAGTCTTAGAACGCGTAAGCTAAATTACGAATCCAATTATTCGTCAATCGTCTTCAAACAAAAGCCGTCTTGTACTAAATTTCACGTCTTGTTTGCTTCATTAAAATGCCTTTAATGATATCTATGCTATTAGTACCTAATATTTTGTAATTACATGACAGAACCAAATATTGTTGCGGCATCGTTTGATGTCTGTAAGTCCATTTCCAAACTAATGTTATACTAATTTGAACAGATTCATGGTCTGCAAGTATTATTATTATGCAGTGCCACGCAGGGAACGTCCTATGAGTCGTGCCTTTCACCTAAAAATTACGAAAAAAGCCTCATTTTTAGGGTTCCGAGGTCCATTAATGGCCATTACTACAAAGTTATGCATTAAAAACATTAATAAATGGTTTTTAGGGATACATGTAAGGAGAGATTGTTTTTTCGTTATATAACTACACCATCGTATAGCATGTTGTTGGATAGGTATTTTAAAGAGGAGGTTTCTTTAATAGTCATTCTTGTATAGACAGATATTCGTTTCATAAATATTAAGCTTTTTGGTCAGTGTAATTAGAGTCAGCCCATGACCTGGTAAGGGATCTGACCACCGGTCAAGCGTGCGCTTCACCAATTTATTTTTTATACAACTGATCTAGCATGCAATCATACGGCCTAATTGTAAGTGTTTATTGTAACCTATGACGCTTGCAATACAAGGAGGCCCCTAGACATAAGTCCTTTTGTCTGTTTGCCCCGTTATATAGACGACCTCTATGGCGCAGTAGGCGAACACCCACCTGAGACGCAAAAGGTTGCGGTTTCGAAACCCGCCGCGTAGCAAATGTTTGTATGATCTGCAAGTATTTGTCTTGAGTCATGGGTGTTTTTATGTATAATAAATATGTAATTATAAAAAAATATATACCTAGTCGGTTCATAAGTTCTGTCACAACCCTACCCTATTATTTTTAAATTTCGAATACTGGCCAGAAATCTTTTATTGATTTTGAAAAAAGAACATTTGAGCTTTCTAAAAATAAAAAATAAATTCACTTATATTCATTTTTCAAAATGGAATGGTCGCTAAAGGAAGATCGAGTCGCGGTTATCGCGTTGTACCGTTGTGGTTACGCGCCAACAAAGATTTTCAACATTCTGCAAAATTTGAAAATAAATAACATTAAGGTTTGTTCATCGAACCATCAAACGATTCAGAGAAGATCGAAGATCGTAAAAGGAGCGGCCGACCTCGCACGGTTAGGACACCAGCGGTCGTCAAAGCAGTGAGAGCGCGAATTCAACGAAATCCCGTGCGTAAACAAAAAATCTCAGCTCTTCAGATGGTCTAAGCAGAACAACTGTTTAAAGGGTATTAAATCAAGACCTAGGACTACGGGCTTATCGAAAAAAGACCGGACTTTTTGGGATGGGCGCCTAAAAAAATTAAGTAGGAAAGATCTCGCGCTTTGATACGGCGGTACGCGGGAAAAAAATACCGCCAAATTTTGTTTTCAAATGAAAACATTTTTAACATTGAAGAAATTTACAACACAAAATGATAAAGTGAACGCCCACAGCAGTGAAGAAGCAAGCGCCCGTATTTCGAGTGACAGCGAGACCATTATCCTTCGTCATGCATGGTTTGGCTGGGAATGTCATATTCAGGCCTAACAGATGTGCATTTCTGTCAGAAAGGTGTTAAAACTAGTGCTGTTGTGTAACAAAATACCGTCCTTACTAATAGTGGAACCTCTTTCCCAAACAATGTTTGAAAACAGACCCTGGGCTTTCCAGCTTATAGGGCACGAAGCACTTAAAACTGGCTGACCACCCGTGAAATCGACTTTATCAGGCACAAAGACTGGCCCTCGTCTATCCCAGACTTCAAATCCGCTGGACTACAAAATATGGCAGCATTTAGAGGAGAAAGTCTGCGCTAAGCCTCTGCATCTCTGGTTAAAGCAGCGGCAGAAATAGACATGAATGTGGTGCGTGCTGCAATCGACGACTGTCCGCGTCGACTAAGAGCCTGTCAAAATCGGGGTGGTCATTTTGAATGATATTAATAAAATTGTATTCTACATTTAATTATCTTTCTTTTCATGTACAACTTTAAAACAATAAACACAATTTATATGATTTATTCAGTAAAATTTTTGTGACAGAATTTATGACCTAACTAGGTATAAGTAGTATGTCAGTCATGTGGTACCCATAACACAAGCTCTGCTTTCTTTGGGGCCAGATGATGTTCTGTGAAATGTCCGGCTTTATTTATTATTATATTACTTGCTCCCCATCAAACCTAAACAAAGTAATGCATGCTCTCTACTGCTTGGAGGAGAGTATCTGGCACTTTGGTTGTACCTACAAAGGTACAGACTCTTGCTGTAGAGACTTGCAACCAAGTACGTACTTACGTACTTACCATATGTACGTATTTCAAAAATATATACGTATTAGTTATCTGGTACAAGCTATGCTATGCATATGGGGCTAGGTGCTGTTGTATGCGCCAATCACCATGCAATAAAGCTCTATACACCTTCATAAGCTCTTTTATTGTTCAGGTCCATCCCGTTTAGTGCAAGTGATGTTGCCCCTCGTTCGTCGAGCTCGCGGCCGCGTCGTCCTGGCATCCTCCATCTTAACTCACGTGGCGGCCCCAGTCCGCGGCGTGCACGCTGCGTCACTCTCTGCCCTGGACGCCCTGGCAGCCTGCCTACGACGCGAGCTGAAACCGAGGGGTGTTGATGTTGTAAGTTATTAAAACCTGTATATTACATGTGCAAAAGTCGCGCGCTAAATCGGTACGTATCGTACGTACCGTCTAAATTCTATATCTAGTCACCATAAAACAAGTTATGCTTAGTTTGGGGCTAGATGGTGTTGTGTGCATTGTCCACGAATATTTATTTATTTAAATATTTTTTTTGTAAACCTAGTATCTCTATACTCTACGAGTATATCTACTACCAAATGAACTGTGAGGTTAATTAATCCTTCTACGTAATTGGTTACGAAGCTCGGTTTCGTTGGCACTAAAGGAATAATTGATTAAGCTTTTAGGTTTAAGCGGTAATGAAAATAAAAAAAAATATTCAACATTCAATACTACTTAAAAATACTTGCAAATACAATGTTGAAACCCTTTAAATTTGGCTAAATTTGGTAAACTTTTGGCAATCTTCTAGAGAAGTATTCTATAATAGCTTATACTATACTTCTAGAGAAGACTGCATGTATATTATTAATGAATATTTCAGTATTCAAATACATACTTACGAGCTATCATATACATATATATATATATATATATATATATATATATATATATATATATATTTTTTCAAGTACTTTATGTATGTTATGAATGAATGACAATTATATATTGTACACCTTAAAACTAATAATCAATTTGACAACTAAGTATAGTAAATTATGTATAATGGGCGGTCTTATTGCTAAGGGAGCGATTTCTTCCAGAGCACTTTTGGAACCTAACGAAACCGAATGGATGATCAGCCGTGGTGCACTGAATTAGGAACTATGACTTAAATATTTTTGTACTAATGAAACGCAGTAAACTTACACAATATTATTGATACTTATCTATATATATTTACATAAACGATAAACAAATACAAATACAGATCGTACCTATCATACAATACGTAATATAAGTACATCAATATAATAATGAATATTACACATAGTTCCAGCATTGTCCATCTTTCCAGGTTACCAATAAGGTTATTGGAATTTTGGATTATATATTACATAGTTCGTGATAAGAAATTTCTTAGCGCTCGTACAAGTAGCGTATCTAACTTACTCGTTCCTAATTTAATAAACCAGTCAAGCGCGCCTAAGAGGATACCGTATCTACATACGTACCTATACGTATACGTACCTCTTTTCACGTGGTTCTTTTACCATCGCTTATAAACGGGAAGCACCTATATATCTGCCAAAATATTCAGGCCGCATTTTATAATTACGTTGACTTAGAAGCTTCATTTTCTTAGAGCACCAAGAGCCCGTAAACCTAGTATATTATATGTTTTATCGTCTGCTACCTACTCTAACAAAATAATATTAACAGTAGGCAGTGATCATAAGCTTTAGGGCAAAGTGGCCTGATAACGGCTATCCTTTGAACATCACTATGAATATGTATTAAATACATAAATATGATAACGTGTAGGTTGATTATTCAATAAAGGATAAATATTGAATAAATAAATAAATAATGCCGGACATTTCACACAGCATCATCTGGCCCCAAAGTAAACAGAGCATTTATCATGGGTATGGGTATGTCTGATATACTACTTACATATAATACATACATATTATACATAGAAACACTCAGATCCGAGACAAATACTTGCAGATCATACAAACTTTGTCCCGCGGCGGGAATCGAACCCGGAACCTTCTGCGTCTCAGCCGGATGTAAGTCCACTGCGCCACAAGAGATCGTCATAGTTGGCACATAACAATTTCAGATGAGAATATTTTCTTGTTTCATACTTTTCAAAGCGTGATGTTTCAGTAGTCAAGTTTTAGGTTTCAACTAACTTTTTATTTATATTAATGTGAACTCGATACCTCCTGATAGTTCCGATAGTTCCAGAGAAAAAGTGATCCTATAAGGGTTCCTTTTTTTTTCATTTTATGGTACGAACCATACGTACCATACGCAAGTATTAGTAGTAGTATTACAAGCAGATTATGTTCTCGTAGTTTGTTATGAGCTGCATGCAACCCTAAGCAGTAAGCAACTTGGGAAGCTTGCCGCGGCGAGGCACGGCAGCTGTACTCCTAACTTTAGTTTGCACTCTCGAGACATATTTACCTAAGTAATTAATTATTATGCAGATTTATCACATTTCCAAGGATTCATGCTTATGCTAAAAGCTATGCACTCTAACTTCACTAAATAAACCGGTCTATAGCAAAAGTCGTGGATGGTGAGGGTACCATACCTATGACCGTATTTAGACAGTTTTTTTTATAGCGTTGATTTAGAAACTTAATTTTTATACAGCTTTAAAGGACCGTAGACATACGTACGTAGCTTTATACCACTCGATTCTGAGAAAAAGGGTCTTGACAGGCATACATACAGATACGCAGATAGACAGATGCATAGAACGGCAACGAAGTGATCCTAGAAAGGTTATTTTTTTTTCCTTTTGAGGTACGGATCCCTAAAAAAGAGAGAACAACTCTCCTTTTTTACATGAATTTTTAAAATTACTGTAAGAACTCTTTTTATTTAGAGTTCGAGAGTGGCTATACATCGAGGGTGGCTATTTCATCCGACCTATACATTTGTAGGTACTGTTCAAGGCACTCAGAAGTCTTTATTCAAAAGCTTTCACTCTTTCATGAAACCGAAGCTTCGCCATTCTCCAAACACCGATACCCTGTTAGCAAAATCTCTAACGTAAGCGGCACTTGTAGGTACACATAATTATAACCACAATTTGTATTCATAGGTACAATTTGACGTGATGTGCTGTTGCATAAATCCATATCTACTTGCCCTCAATGAAGCTCTATTTGCATGCTTTATGCATGAACTTGCAATGGATGATGATTGCTTTGCGGAATGTCACACCTACGAAATATGAAAGCTCGTCTTGTTGATTACAAAATATAATGTTATATAACGGTTATTTCATAGTTTCTATGATCGGAACACGCCAGTTGTTACTCGACACGTCTTTATAAATTTGTTTATAGTTGAGAAGATAATTTGTAGCATTTGGATCCGAAACTGGGTTCACATTTAAAATTCTAAATAAATTTTCTTCAAGTATCTACAGCGTTAGAGTCAACGACTGACTACAACCAAATGGTTAATGTAGCCCACTAGAGTACTAGCAACCTCTGCTATAAAATCATTTGGTGGCCGAGCGAAGGACCGGTCAATCAATAATTAATAATTAATATCGGTAGATGTACAAACTTTAACAGTTGGCAGCAAACGTACGACAATTTGCCTCTTATTTATCTGCCTATTCTACATATTAGTACTTTATTTTCACGCAGGTTGTGGTAGCGGCTGGCGAATACACGACCGGCAGCGCTTGGCTGTCCGAGGAGAAGCTTCTAGAACAGGCGCGCGACATGTGGAAACGGCTTAGCGACGAACAGAAAGGTGCCTACGGAGAGGACTACTTTGAACAGGCCCTGCGAAGTCTCGAGAAATACACCAAGAGCGCTGTGAGTTATAGAACGTGACAACGCTTAATTGCAGAGCGTTATTTACTAAACCTGACACTTGGCAGCCATCATTGAGGTGCTGCGGCGAAGATGGCCTCATTAGAGACTGCCTAATGAACCGCTACATCATTGATGTTGTTCTAATCGATATATTGCTAATTTCGTTATTTCTTCTTTTTGTATTCACTAGTGAAAGGATTAAAATATGCCTTAGACGTTCTTTTCGTGCATTGTGCTTGCATTGTGCATTGTGCTATTTACTCACTGTAAATATTATTGTTATTTAGCTTCAATGGATATTTCAATCACCCATATATTATCATTATCATGATTAGTAGGTAAGTAAAAAGGTAGGTTGACCTTGCTTCCTACACGCATGGTAAGTAAAGACCAAGGAAAGTGAATCAATAACAATAAATTGGCTAAATGCATGTTGAACCATGCACAGTTAAGACTTCCGAAGCCAGTAGGTATAAGAATATCC
Source organism: Lampropteryx suffumata (assembly GCA_948098915.1). Lineage (NCBI taxonomy): Eukaryota > Metazoa > Arthropoda > Insecta > Lepidoptera > Geometridae > Lampropteryx > Lampropteryx suffumata. The sequence continues at coordinate 11,004,070 of OX402557.1, read as the reverse complement.
AATTCAACACAATCTGACACAAAAAAATATGGAGCTTTTGATTTGTTTTATGGTATACAAATCAGTTTGTTACTCAAATCTAAGAATACCTCCTTACTGGCTGTGATAATTTTCCTTGGAATTTCATCATATATCCATTTTGAAAGCATTTTAGGTTTCCCCAAACAGCGGTTTACAGAGTACAGTACGTACAGAGTGGGGACACTATCAAAAATGGCAACTTCAACGCTTAATATTTATCGAACGAATGTATCAAATAACTGTTCCAGAAATCTATCTTTAAAATATCTATCCAACGACATGCCACACGATGGTGTAGAAAAAATTAAACCCCACATGACATGTTGGGAATGTAACCATAAAAAGCTTTTTTAAAGTTTTTATTTCATAACTCTGTAAGGGCTACTAGTATGTATAACCGTGCAAAATTAAATTATGACATGATTAATAGTCTGCGAACAAGAGCTCTAATTAGGGCCGACAGATATAGGACTATATTCTAACTTTCTAATGTTCATTATTCACTTTAGTTGGATTAGAATTACGTATTTACCTAAGGTCGGATACCCTTTTCTCGTTTTCCATAAACAGTAAGTACCTACCGACTTGATACCCGAGCCACAGCTTCGTCGACCTAGTTTACTGTTATTACTTTTTACGCAAACCTTTTTAACGTTTTAATGGGCCCTAAGAAAAGCCGTTAAATTTTAAAGGTCACTGTATTCATTAACTAGTATTATACTGTGATTAATCCGTTTTTGATTATACAGGACGCAGACCTGACGGCCGTGACTCGCGCTTTGAGTGATGGGGTGACGAGAACCTTCCCCCTGCCCCGCTACACCCCAGTATCGCCGAGGGAGAAGCTGAAGTCTTTACTTGCCGAGCACATGCCCCGATCTCTCTACGAAGGACTTTACACCGATTAGGCGTCAATTAATCGAGCTCCATAATTACCCTCTTCGTAACCATGACAACTTTCTAAACGCGCCCGCATTGTTCGGTAGCCTTGTCTGAATATTGTATCATGCAAATTCATGCAAAATTATGCACATTAAAAGTGTACATTTTGATTTTATATTTACTAAATTACGCTATCGTCGAGTTTCACTAATGCATCAAGGAGATATACGATTTTTGGTACCTCGAAAAAACCAACGGCCAAAAGTGTTGCAATTTGAAAATAACTGAGGGTTACGGGAGAAACTAATAAACTAAGTACACCTACGCCATGCGCCATTGCTTCGTTCGAGAAAACCAAACGATAAATCGAATTCGCGCTGGGGGCTCCATTTAACCGCATACGGGCGATATTACGTCTCAACGACGACGAAATATTGTAGGTACACGCCGCTAAATGTTGTCCGTTTAATAAACGATGAAATTTATACGGCTACGGAAAGTCGTTCTTTCTAAAAAAGACGAATTTCGATTAGCAAAACACTTAGTTTTGCAAATATCTACGAATTATTTTCATCAAAGGTCCAATTGTGAATGAGGCTTTATTAGGGTGCAAACAATGACAGGCCTCAGTTAGCAGTAACTCTGACCTCTGCGCTGGAGGTAGTGAGTTCGATCCTCATCCAGAAAAATATGTACGTGTGTGATGAAAATAAGTGTTTGTTTTGTACCTGGATGTTGTAAGTTATCATAAATATGTAATTACAAGTATATAAGTATTATATTAGTCATCTGGTTTCCATAGTTCAAACATAGTATGGGACTAGATGGTATTGTATGAATTTGTCAAAATAATATTATTATTATGCTGCGGGACAAATGTTTGTATGAGCTGCAAGTATTTGTCTCGGAGCTGGGCGTTTCTATTTGTATTTCATAATATGTATGTCTTTACAAAAAAAAAGTATATAATTAGTATATCAGTCATGTGGTACCCATAACACAAGTTCTGCTTACTTTGGGGCCAGATGATGCTGTGTGAAATGTCCGGCATTATTTATTTATTATATTTACTTATTTATTTATTACTATCGCCATTAAATTCGAAGCAAGATTTTAATTAAGAAAATTAACAAGAAACATTAACTCGTTTCATGGTTGATCAAGGAAAAAAACATGGTGCTATTATTAATTAGCACTGGTTATTGAGACGTAACCTAAGACTATGATAGCATTTTCGTTTTGTTATTGTGGCATGCTATCAATTTAGTGGTCCGCAGGTATGAAAGTGACAAAGTTGATCTCACTTCTTAACACGAAGCGAATACAATGTTACGTAAACATTGGAGATCGCTAATAATTTGGCTGGCTTCAACTCGATACTTTTGTATGCTTACCTATTTTACCTTAACACGTTGTTTAAACAATTATGTACCTACCTAATTACCTATTTATTTAACTAGCCAAAACTCTACCCACGATCCGTGAACAATTGTGAAACTGAGGTCAACGACGGCAAGATAATCTTGATAGAGATTGTGTAACCCTAGTCTGGTAGAGACATTTAATTTCAGAAAAGCCTGTAGTAGCCTGCTTAGGTGGAAAATGTAATTGTAGGTAAGAACCTACTTAAATTTAAAACGTTCTTGAATTAACATTAGCATTTGCGTATATTATGTAGATAGTTATATAACGATAAAGCACTGCTATTTTAGCCGTCTGATGGCTATGCCAGGTCAGTTTGCTCTCATTAATAGTTGGCACTCGATCAAAGCTGTCATTCACATGTGTTGCTGATCCATTTGCACGTTTGATAAGAAACGCTATAAATACTTCATCAACGTCAAAATTTTGCATCCCGAACATAAGATGAATTTTGTTATCATTATAATGCATTTAAACATTATATACTGATATACTTTATGTTAGATTTTGGCAGTTTACAGATAGTCTAAAAAAAATTATATAAGATACATTTCTAACTAGGTTTTCATTAAAAAACAAAAAAACTATTTACGAACCCCAACTTACCTAATAAACACCAAACTCATCGTTTGAACTGAGCGTCAGAAAATAAAAATAAATACATGTGAATTATTGCATGGGGAATGGGGAACACAAGTTTTTTCGTAAAATTACCTACCATCATCATCATCACCATTTTTCTAGCCAATTACAATTGTCAATAAATGAAGAAGGTATACCATCTAGGATCGTTGTGATTTGCTTCCTGTGTTCCCACATTTATAATCATTATAATCGTGTGTTTTAGGTAATAAGGGCCGTAGCACTTCCTGATCAAAACTACCTCAGATCGAGATGATAACAATTTTTTGACAGCATTCAGATCTGTCAGAAAATAATAGGGCTTTACCTATGAAGTGGCCGTTTTTACTATATAACTATATTATATATAGGACTAAAACGGCAATTTCTAGGTAAAAACTTATAAGTACATCTATATATAGATATATATATACTTACATATATATATATATATATATATATATATATATATATATATATATATATGTATATAGATCTAAACATATTTTTTGTTTATTAGATCTCGACCTCAGTTCGAGTTATGCTCTAAAATACAGGCCTTTATAACAATTTACTGTATCTCGGTAATTAATGTTCCTGTGTTTGTGTCCTGGTTAGTAAATTTATTACTTACTGAAGCTTGTTTTGTAAAAACTGTCGCAAAGAGCGAGCACAGAGCTTCTCGATGGTCGCTATTCTACAAGCCGTTGCATTTGAAATGCATTTAAATGCGACATGCTGTCATGAGAGCTGATTGAGAGTTTTTTGACGGTTTCTCAATCGAGAAGAGCACTTCGATCGACAACATGAGTATAAAAAAGGTTTTTTAGTTTCCTCGACAAAACGCTAAGAGCGCTTAACGACACGCGTATGAACAACAGGAAAACCTCGAGTGAGAAACTGTCAAAAAAGATGTAATCTGCTAACAGTCATTTAGTTTTTAAGTAGATAAAGTACATAATATAATGTAGACTGTGTGCCAGTAGCCTTTTGTTGTTACTAGACCGAAAAAAAAAACTCACTTAAATAAGTACCTAGGCACTAGTTAATTTTATTTACGGAGTTACCTACTAGTAGATGTGAGTATGTAAACCTATGCTCAATCCTGCCTTAAATCTCGATGAGTATATGCGCCTATATCCAGTTGTTGGGGTTAGATAAGTAGCTAATACCTAGGTACTTGCCTAACATTGTAGGCGCAGTGGCGCTATAGGATAGACTATGTTACGTCGGCCATGTTTGTTACAGAACTTTACCTGTGTAATGAAAATCATTGTTTTATTGTCTCCCAATCTTCTGTAATGTGATTTTATGAATAAACCTGTTGGTGTTATAGTCCGGTGTTATCAATATTGATATTATAGTGGCGCCCAAAGTGGGGCGAAACTATAGCTTTCTTATTAAATTGATAAAATTGTCTCCCATTCTTCTGTAACGTGATTTGATGAATAAACCTTTGCTGTAATACTCCGGTATTATTATTATAGTGGCGCCCAACGTGGGGTGAAACTTTAGCTTTGTATTTAAATTGTTGGAATTGTCTCACAATCTTCTGTAACATGATTTTATTAATAAACCTTTGCTGTAATAGCCCGATGTTCTCAATCTCTCTGAGTTTTCTTCTTTTTATTTTTTTTTGTGATAACTTAGTTGGTACCAAGGAAATAATTTAATAAAGTAACGTTTATGACCCATAATCGAAAACTTCATCATAAAATATAAATTTAGAAAAATAACTATATATTAAACATACCATAGGTTTAAAAGTTATTTTTCTACTTTGACTAGGAGTAAATAAAACCAGCCTAACGGTTGGCTCTTTTTGGGTTGGTTAGGTTTGAATTATAGTTTTGTACGGATGTCAATGTGCTTTGTTCATAATGGACGTATTTTCAACTAAAAATGAAGGAAGATCAACTAGACAACTAATTTTGTGTAAGACAGATCAAAATACCTATAAGTATATAAATAATAAATATTGGTGGACAATACACACAACACTTTTAAAAATTCAAACACATAAATAATATGCTTGACTTTAACACCCAAACACAGAACAGACATCACACAAATGTGTGTCCTGGGAGGGAATCGAACCCTCAACCAACAGCGCAGAAAGCAGAGCTACTACCAACTGAGCTAACAGGCTAGTCATATACTCGTGCATAGTTAGAGTTAACTCAACCTATAAATATATATATACTTACTTAATTAAGTAGAAAATGAGTGGATACAGATAAAATCGGAGACAACAGTGTCGTGAAAATTAATTTCAAAATGTTCGCTAAACCTGACCTGAAACTTCTTGAGAGAGGCTGCATCGGCCAAGCAATTTACAGAAGCCTATTGACCTAGTTTGGAAATTTTAGATAGGTTTAGTCTAGATAAAGTTAGGTATCTATTTTTACGAGTTGGAATTGGTACTAAAGAAGGCAATTATACAGTAATAAGATGTACCTATGGTTGATGATACTATAGTCGGTCAGTCCCATAACGATTTTATATATAGGTAAATTAGACAATGTATATATTTATTGCTTTAAATATGAATTTTGATCGCCAAAATTTTAATTATACTTAAAGAAACTTCCTTATTTATTTTAATAATTATTTGCATTCACATAAATGTAAATTCTCGTTTATAAAAAACTACACATGAAAATTTCCGTTCAACACAAGGAGAATGAACTTTTGATGTGACATGTGTAGCAGTGAGTCTACAGCACGAATTCTATCAAGAATTCTTCCGGTTGCTTCAAACATTTATAAAGAACGAGATCCGAGACGATGGGTCGAAGGAAGGTGCTAGCTTGTAACCGTATTTTTGGTCTACATAATTCAAAAGATGTTTATCTTTTGCATTATGTAGACCAAGAATTGATACCAAACCCAAGAGAATTGGTATAACCTATACCTACTAACTCTCCGCATCGAAAAACAAAATATAACTACTGCAGTAAAAAATACATACAACGCAGTAATAATAGGTACTAGGGTATTACATAAGAGAATAATCAGTATTTTAGAAGAAACCTTCAGGTCTTGTTATATATTAATTGGCCTCTATATCTACTGCCTCATAGCTGTGTGGTGGGGAGGGCCTGTATAGTCGAATTGTACTACTTTGCCTGTATTACCGGTGGGAGAACAAGCTTGGTACCTGAGGTCACAGATGCGACCTCGACCTAGATTTAAAGCTTGTGAAGGTCATGTGACCTGCACCACAATAGTTTGTCCACAACATTAAGCCAGAGTAGAGTTGCATATTTTATGAATACTTGGTTAGATGGCTGGCCATATTAGTAGACCCATGAGTCATTGTTACTGCCAAAGAAGAAAAAACAAATAATTACCTAAGTACTTAAAATACATACTAAAGCGATCTCTCAGCGCTCTCAGTTGGTTAGTAGCCCTGCCTTCTGCGCTGAAGTTGTGCGTTCGGTTCCCTGCAAGGATATACATTTTGTGATTAACATAAATATTGGTTCTGTCAGGGTTTTATATATATATTTATACAAGTATTCAGTCAGTCATGTGGTTCCCATGTTACAAGCTATGTTTACATTGGAGCTAGATTTTTTTATTTATTTATTTATTAAGTACATAGTAGGTGTAAGTATTTATTAGTTGCATGTGCCTGCTTACACTGACACGCTATTTATCAACCCAACACTTTTGTTGTGAATTATTTATCCGCAATGCTACGAGAGTGCTACGAACATCGTAGCATTTTACCTGACAAAGTGAAACCTACTAAGTAATTACCTACTCGTAAAGTAAATGCAATAAATATAATTTAGTAGACAGAAACTCATCGATAACTTGTTTAAATTTTTACCAGATTTGATTAGTCGAGGTGTCTCGATTAAAGGTCTAAAATCAGATGTGATTATTTTTGTATGAAAACTCAAATAGCGCCATTAACGACAGTTACGCAGAAGTCTTCTAGACAATATTTTTGTCTTAAGAAAACTATTTTGTAGCTCGTAGCACTCTCGTAGCACTCTCGTAGCTTCTTCTTCTTCTTATCGTGTCACCGGTTTTTTCGTACCTGTGTGGTAAAAGGATTAAAGTGCGCCTCAGAGGCTCCTTTGTTTTAAGCATTCAACGGAATTACTGTGTTAGAACATAGATAAGACTTCAAAGGCAACATACAAACCAATAAATGGGTCAAGCGCATGTGGATACTCACAGCGAAGGCGTCCAATGTCAGTAAGGGTAAGAATGACTAGTCGTCAAGTCCCAAACCAATTCAACACAATTATAGTTAGAAAAATATAAAATAATTTAGTATGAGCTTTATTGTTTTGTTCTAAAGTAAAGCCTAGCAAGGCTAGTCGTGATAATTTTCCTTATATCAGCATATATGCTACAATTTTGACGTTTCAGGAACCTCCAAAAAGTGGTTTAGCCTGTAGGAGACGGGAAGACACTGGACTCTATCAAAATTTACGACTTCAAAGTTTAATTTTTACATCGATATCCCACAAGATGGCTTTTTTTTTATATCATCCCATTTTACATGTAGGGGAGGCAGGTAGGTAAAAAACTTTTTCAGTGTGTTTATTTCATAACTTTGCCACTAATATGTATTACTGTACAAAGTATGTAGTACCGTGTTACTATTAAATGAATAGTCTGCGTGCTAGAACTCTGATTAAGGGCGAATAGACAGACAGAGAGATATGGCGAAACTACATTATAAAGGTTCCTTGTTGGACTTCGGAACCCTAAAAACAAACATGATCTCAGGGCAAGGAAGATACTGGCTCAGATTTCTAGTTACCTTTGAGGAAGTCTAAGAGGATAGTATTTAGTATACCGTATATGACAGGTTGCAAGCCCATGGCCTCTTATAGGAATACTAAACCAATGACACACACACATTTTTTATGTTCTAGGCGATGTGCCGGTTTCCTCACAATGTTTTCTTCTTTTTCTTCTTCTTTGTTTATGGCATGTGACATAACAATGTAAATTTTGCCAGTGTCAAGTGTTTATTTTTGTTTATAGTCAATTTGTTTGTCTTAGTCGATGGTCAATTGTCAATTCTAGATATCACGCGGAATGGCCGTCTAGAAATGTCTTGGGATTCCTCGTCGTTTAAATCACATTGCACCACAATACACATTTAATTCAATTGTCCATACCCGTCCTGTAGTCACAACTTATTCATTAAAATTCCGCTAACATTACTGAATAAAACATGCAATGAAACGAGTAAGAAATATTAAATTAGCAAAGCTATGTTATTACAAACGAAGAATCCACAATGTTTTCATTCATCGTTTGAGAGCGCTGACATTACATGACATTGACATTGCCACATAGACTTTTGAGAGGAAAAATCTATTGGTTCATGGCCAGGTTCGAATCTACGACCTTATGATTGGATTGGGTGTTACCACTACACCACCAGTGTTCTTATATATTTTTTTTTCTATATCACATCACACTACTCCTGCTCCTATCGCTATAGCTTTTAGGCTACACTTCATGTATCTAAGTATCGTCTAGGAATGCATGTGAAGTCGCGGGCAGAAGTTACTTATTATCAATACAAAAGTTTGGATGTTTGTTACTCAATCAAGTCTTAACAGCTAAACAGATTTCGACATAATTTGGTAAGTATACAATTAAGCTAATGATTATATTTACGTACGAGTTCATATATTGAGATTCCAACTCGTACTCTATAAAAAAACTATTGGATTGTATCACATAACAGAAAATATGATACTCCTTTGTGCGGTAAACCCTCATCACAGCCAAAGCAGATTTAATCCTCAAACGGAATCACGAGGTGGATGTGGGTGTGAGTGCTTATCATTGGAAAACATCACTGGACTTTGACGTGGCAATTTCACACTGTTGTATATCTCTGGTGTGTCATCCTTGATGCGGGAACCTTGTCGAGCAAACTTTACATTACACCACCGAGAACGCTCAAGGTCTCGGGATCGTGTACGTAAATGTAATTGACCGGCCTCACGGCACCGTTGGTGTAGTAACACTACCTTCTACGCTCTTTGTAAGTAGTAGGGTACAATATCCACTCTTCTTATTGTGTTTCTGGTTATTTCGAAGCAGTATGGTGAAATCTCAAAGAAATCATTTAAAACGACGAGACGGGGCTGTTTCCCTGCGTGCTTCGCCATCGTTGTTCGCAGTTCTGCACAGTAGACTCCTCCCGTTATTGCTTGACCGGATCTGAGAAAGCTCTAGTGAATTACGCCCTGATGAAAATAATGAAGTGACTACCAAATAGTGATCATAACCTTTCTTTGATTAAGCTTCGTTTTAGGACATTGTTGCGGTGTTTGACCTGGGGTCAGCCATTGCATTGTTCGCTTAAGATTATCGTAAAGCATCAACTTTTCATCGCACGTCACAATCCTCACTAAAATCTCTTCATTTCTGAACCAATTTTAGGAAGGTAAAGCAAGCTTCAACGCGCGCTTGTCTCTGCAGACCAGTCAAGTCATGAAGCACCCATTTTACAAGTTTTCTTATTGTACTGATTTGGTACAAATGAGTTAATATTGTGGGTGAGCTAATGTCAAACCATGTCCCTAATTCTTTGGTAGTTTGGTATGGATCGACTTCCTCTATCATTTTTAATTCATCATTATCCACATATCAAGTTTCCCAACGAGAGCGATTAAACCAAAAACGTATAATGCGTTCATAAGCCATGTCCTCTCCAAACACAACATTGATGTTGAGAGCTGAATCTTCTGCGTTAGTTTAACGTCAGAACTCTTATTCAAAAATTACTGAAATTTGGATCCTTTACCTTTAAAACTAAATGTAAAAACAATTGAAAGTTAAACAATCAAATGTCATATTTTTTTTAAATAAAATAATACAGTTACTTAAGTGAAAAAAGTTTTAATCTGAAATTCCACATCATGCACACTTAATTTTAATTCATAGTGTCAGTACATAAGAACGACTGCACATTTTAACCACTATTAAATAGCTAACTTTAACATATTACTTACATTATATCCTACATAGTTGTATGTTTGAAAAATGTTATTACTGAATAAACGTTATACCTAAGTATAATTTTAGTAATTATTAGACAACGATCAGAATAAACAGCTAACACCTACATCGTTTTGTGTGCAAATAGTAAAAAATATCTACTACTATTTCGAAATGTCAAAGAAAAAGAAAACAGCCCTTAGATAAGTAAGTACTTGGAAAAGCAATTTTAGCATTAAAATGGTCATTGCAATTTTCCCACAGATAAGAAATATACGCTGGCATAAAAATTTGCGTACATACCTACCTACTTTAAAAATTAGAAAACGCAAGTCATCTAACATTTATACAAATTCTCAATGTTACCTAGCTCACTATGTGCATCTCAACGAGGGAGGTAAAGTACTCGCCGACGAGCGTCGAGACTATTGATCTCCACCCGTCTCGTCGTGCTCTGACCGAACGTGACCCTACAACCGCCTTTGAGGGGTAGGGGGTACCTACCTGCCCCTCAATGCCGCGAGTGCATTTACATCGAATGGTAGGTAGGTAAATTACTTATGCTAAAGGTAAAGTACTAGTGTTGGACGACTACCCACTTATGGGTTAAAAGAAAAGTACTCTTTAAAAATAAGGTATATCATAAAACTAGTTGTATTGTATATAATATTCGTACTTTAGAATACTCTAGAGAAAACGTAGTAGATGAGTCAAATGTAATGTCATAGATTGATTCAGCTGTTTTTTTTTTCAAAGTGGAGATGTCGGTTTGTTTACGGTGATGCTGTAATTTTATTTTCATCAGATTTATTAAGAAAATCGCTAAGAATGTGAGTTGCTTGAAAAACATCGCTTTTAGCGATAAGGCCGCCCATTCTACAATTTTATTTGTATTATATCTTTTGTATGCAATAAAGTGTTAAGCTATCTATAGTAGATAAGTCAAATGTAATGTCATAGATTGATTCGGCTGTTTTTTTTTTCAAAGTGAAGATGTCGGTTTGTTTACGGTGATGCTGTTATTTTATTTTCATCTGATTTATTGAGAAAATCGCTAAGAACGTGAGTTGCTTGAAAAACATCGCTTTTAGCGATAAGGCCGCCCATTCTACAATTTTATTTGTATTATATCTTTTATATGCAATAAAGTGTTAATCTATCTATGTGCCTACTGTTTATTGCTTTATTTAGAAACTACAAAATTCACAATCAGTCAATCAGCCCTTCCGAATAAGACCTACACCAGCATTTTCCTATTTGTTTGTGATCGCTTCGTCATCCTTCGTAGTCACGTAGTACCTACCTACTTAAGGTGTTAAACCCTATGATTGTGATGTGAGTCTTCGTTGTCAGTCTTCATCCTTACTAGTACTGTCTAGTTACCGTAGGTAGGTAGGTAGATAGGTACCTACTACCTACATACTTAATCTCAAGTCAAGTCAAGTCAAGTCAGGTCAAAAGATACTTTATTCAATACAATCACAAGGATCACTATGAAACGTCTTACATACTAGGTGAATTTAGGTGAATTTACAAGTCTTTACCTGATAAATTACTGGTACCAAGTAATTTATCAGGTAAAGACTTGTAAATGTCATGCATGTCATGATCTATGATTTTTTTTTTGTATATATACACATGTTATACATAGAAACACCCAGACCCGAGACAAATACTTGCAGATCATACAAACATTTGTCCCAGGGCGGGAATCGAACCCGCAACCTTTTGCGTCTCAGCCGGGCCATGGCCCTCTGCGTCACAGAGGTCGTCGAGCTGACTAACCTTAGCTCTGTTAGATGTCAGAGGTAAAATTTTGTAAGTTACAAATTCCTTGCGCGCTACCTTTGAGTTGCCTTAGCTTAGAATATTTAGGCTAAATAGTTAGGTACCTATACCAAGGTACCTATTTAAACTAAGCTACCTACTGGTTTTGTTGGGAACACGATTCCACAATACCAATTTTTTTATTATTTATTATTATTTATTTATACCTAACAAAAAGAACCACTGGAACAAACACGAAAACCTTTGTTCATACAATGATCACGTGAAAGAGGGATCAAATGGAAAAATTATGAATTGGGATAATAAGGTCTAATGTGGATGAAAATGAAAATGCTCATATTATAGGAAAATTATCATGATCACTTGAATGAACGGAGGTTTTCGTGTCCCAGCGGCACATTTTAAGTTTGGAACCGTATCCCAATGAAACCGTGTCCGTTTGGGATGTAGCCCACGACCGACGCCGACGCGCAGCGCGCGCCGCTGCCGCTCGCCCCGCAGACAGAGTTAGGTTTAGTTAGTTAGATACCTAGAGAAGGCTGTAGAAGGCAGTCCAGTTATTCAGTCATCGTAAAATGTAAAATAAACATAAATATCAAACAATAGAAAACGTTTAAAAATTTGATACTCACGTTCCAAACAAAAGTTGGGAATCAAACATTAACTCAGCAAACTGAAAGTAAACAATTATTTTTCAAATTTGATCAGATAATTTCAAATAGTAATCACGGTCGCTTATTTCGATTTATATAACTTGAAACACGCTTATATTTGAATATCGAACTGCATTGTATTTATAATCTATAGTTTAGTTTGTTATTTGGTTCGTTCTATTCACGTTTAATTTTGGACTGTCTTGACTTGAGTGTCTTGGAGTGGAATTATTACTCTGTGCTTCGAGTGCGTGCGTGAAAGAGTGTGAGGGGGTCGGGTATTTTACTTTACAAAATAGTTAATATTTCGGAACCATTTTACAATTTCTAACGTAATGGAAAACGATAACAACAAACCCTACAAAATATGTGATGTCAACCGGGACAAGAAAAAGGGTATAGTAGCCCTGTCCCTGGAGGACTTGCTGGCAAAAGTGCCGGAAAAGTTGGGGCTTCCTTCGGAAAATCTGACCGTGGTTTTAGAGTCCGACGGCACTGAAGTCGATGACGAGGAATATTTCTCTACCTTGGACCCTGATATGTCACTTATGATTCTACATGGCAATGAGAAATGGACGCCGAATATGCCGAAGTGCCAAGTCTCTTTGGATCAGACTGATGATGTAGCTTTGGAGGATAAAGGCCAAGTTGCGAACCTGGTAGGCCGTCTACAGCATAATCTATGTCACATTTCGCTTCTTGGAGGGCAAGACTTGGAACTCTTGTCAGACATGGACCCCGACAGTCTTGCTGACATTGTGACTGACAGGGATAACAGGATTATTTTGGAACACATCAAGGAGGCATCTGGAAGGTGAATTATTAATATTTTCATTCTAGTCTTGATGCACATTAACAATAGCACCAAAAAATTTATCTTAAAAAAAATCTCCTCGGCAAAGACCTTTTGTGTTGAAAAACATGCCATTCATGGCAACTGATTAATGTCTATCGATTTGTTAATTATTGAAAAAATTCTAATTATAAAAAATATTTCATGTTTTTATTTTTAATGCTGCCTTCAAGTTTCATGTTTCAAATTGTTTATATAGTCAATGTAAATTCTACAATTGGATTTAATTGAATTTAATACATGCATGCTTTTTTAACTTGCAGCTTATAAGTACTAGTAGGTACAGAATTTAAATTTAATGATTTTTCTTATTTATTATTTATTTTCTTATTTAAAGGTCAAAAGGATATCATCTTTATAAAATTACAGTAAATTCCTTAAAGTTTGAATGAAGAATAAAAAATAAGTCCAGTTATTCTCTCCACCATTGCCACAAGCTGTTGAGTGGTTTTTTCCTGTCCTGTAGGATCCTTGCACTCTGTGTTAATTTATGCCCTCAATTAATTTCACATTAATTTGATATATATGTTTTTTTATCTTTGCAGAATTCTTCTGGAGAAGCGACAAGCTCAAGATGCTATGGAGTTGTTAAAATTATACCATCAAAGTGTTTCTAATGGCGGGGAGGATGTGTCTCCTCCCAAACAGGAGCGAGTGTAAATGCCTACAATATTAACATATTAAATGTAACCTAATGATATAACCCTCAGTTTATTTTTAAGGGATGGTTCATCTCAAAAGTTTACAAAGATTTACTTTGAAATTAATTTAAATGGAATGAGGGTATTTTTGAAAAGTAAACAAATTTCAAACACCAAATATTGAGGCCTTGTGCTATTTTAAATAAGTGTAGCTATATTTTATTTGTCACTAAATATTTTGGTTAATTCATTTTAGACCCATGTATGTTTGATAATTTCATTTTCATGATTGACTATCTAGATAACATAGGCATGTATGTATAGGTGTAGTAATGGTTAATTGTATACCTAATTGTATGTTATATTTATTAGTACCTAGTCATAAAATGCTAATCTTATGAATACGAGCTAAAATAATTGTAATCAGTAAGTGCTAACCTTGTATGGTATTGTTAAATGAATGGTATGATAGAAATGTGAGTCCATTTAGTAATCCATAGTACCTTTCTATTTATTTGTTAGAACACTGCATAAAAATAAGTTTTAACTGCTGTGCTGTTACAAAGTGTGCAGTTATAGAAACTGCCATGTAATTTATCAAATTCACCAAAAATATTTCTTAAAAGCAGTAACAGTGGCAGCACTTATAGTTTATATCCTTTTTTTGTTTTGTAAACTTTTGAGAGACAAATTGCCACAAGGTTAAAAATCAACATCAATTTAAAAGACTGATAGTTGGTAATTTTTTTTTATATAGTTTTACCCCTAGTGTAAGGTTTATTCATTTAACTCCAATTTGCTCAAAAAATTTCATCTATAATTCGATAGGTTTCCCTTCTTTATTTTGAAAACCATTTTAGAAACATAACATTAATATAAACTGTAATATTTACTATTTCCGTGACAAGGTACTACTTTACATGTGGAATGGTAGCATTTAATAAAAATTGAAACTCCTGATATAATTAAGTAGGTACCTTCATAAATGATCTTCCTATGCATGATGCTAATGAATAGTCTGTTAACATTCCAATATTGGCAATGTTACATAGAAGAGAAATAATCTGAAATCCTGCTTTGATCACCTGAACAAATTTGCAAAACAAATGGATAATTTTAAATGCTTAAAAATATCTAGTACCTAATATAACTAGCACAGCAAATAGGTACCTACTTGTACAATAGTCATAATGATTGTTAGTAGGTAGGTATGTGCACTAGTTTGTAAGATATTTTGTGTAATGCACCATGAAAATTATAAAAAATAATGATTAGTTAGTCTTTGCACTAAAAAATGATAGGCTCAATCAATCATGAAGAGGTTCTATCATGATCACTAATAATAAACTTGTGTCTCTCAAGGCATTAGTGTTTAGTAGATACATATAGCTTTTAGCATCTTTCTATGGCTGTCTGTTTTACTTAAACATTTATATTGAAACCATGTATGTAATTAAACTGCATAGAGTAGACTATTGTATACTGTGTATGTAACTAAGATGTGAGCAAATATCTACCAAAACTGGTGATCACCTGTTAAATAGATATCATTTATTAGTTGTAGGTAGGTAAGTATGTATGTAACTACCTACATGCATAAAATTATATAGTTGGTACTAATCATTAACATCTGTTCTCCATAAGATTTTTCGATTTAAAAATCTTTTGTTTATTATTTGAGTAGTACACTGGATTTTTTATGTCTCATGAAATTGCTCAAATGTATTTCTCCATTATAGTACCTACTGTACCCATCCATTACACAATATTATTGAATATCTAATCACTTAATGGTCCCAACAATAGTTTGTGGCTCTGGAGTGAAGTTATCAGTACATACAGGGGAAGGTATATAAATACCTAATACAATCTAAACCTATACCTCTTGAGTACCCCATGTATGTATGTACCTAAATATTTAGAAATTTAAGAAGTTTGTGGAATTGCATGCTAATTTGTTTAAGAGTGGAATTGATTATTTTGTAAACAAATAAAACAATAGTAATTGATTACAACACACATGTCTAGATTTTTATTATTCCGAATAGGTCCTGGAAATGAGACGGTAATAAGATAAAAGCGGGTAGATACATACACAATAGAAGGCGATACATTTTATTGTAGGTACTAAAGTTAGCCAGATACAATACAAATTAAAAACAATTCCTTTCAAACAGATTCACAGAGATATTTTAGAGCACAGTACAAGAACTTTTTTCACGGAATGGATTTACTTTTTGGCTGGAAAAGCCCACAAGAAGACAGTCTTCTTGTTCATGTTCATTTATAAACTTAACGATGTCGGCGACTGCTGAAGAAACAGGAATTCTCTTAATTGATGCCTCCCTTCTCAGCTGCTCGGTAACCGAGCGCTGTTGCTGTAACGTTGATACCATCATGTCCATGACGGCGGTATCTGACAAGCCTATGATGAATACAAATCAAACAATGCTTCCAAGATAAAACTGGGCGTAGCCGTACACCTGGGTTGCACCTAAAAACAAATAATTTACAATTATTTGTAACTATTACAACTTTTTCTGTAGATATCTTGTCACAAATATGTACTTACAATAGCGCGATTAATCAAAGATTATTATATTTATTAATTTAGTACAGCACGGGTTAGATAGAAGAAAATAATTATTAATTTCTCAATCCCAGTCAGTCACGCAACTAAAAAAAAAAACGAACTAACAGTAGTGTAGGGGTAGGTAGGAGGTATGCAACGCAAGCGATTCGACATCGATCAATCGATCTTTAAATCTTTTATGTTAAAGGTTTCTACTTTGTTTGTCATCCATGTTACTGTTTATACTGTAATTTTGTTTATTTAATTTTATCATCTAAGTTTATCTGATTATTTTGTTTATTGACTTACCTATAAGATAATACTGTTAATCCTTTTCAGTTTGAGACACAGGCTTTTCTAGTTTAGGCATTTTGAAAGCAGTTACCTTAGTATAGTCAGATACATACTAAGTATTATGGTATAATAATAACTATAATTTTCCATATTATGTCTCTTAGCTCTAAGATAATTTATAAAGATTCATTATTATTGTTATTATAGATGTTTAGTAGGTACTGAACTAATCGATACCTAAACTCATTGAATAACACTATTTCAAGCGACGTGTTTCCCGTGGAGGATTTTCTCCTTTAGGCACTTAAATACTATTCCATTCAATTTTATTTAGTCAATTCAGTAGGAATATTGAAAACTCTGGCACATCTTCTTCTTCTTTTTGTGTCGATGCTCCAGTTGTTAGATGGTTTTAGAGTAGTAGGTGGAAATCTCAATCGCACTAACAGGAGCCGCGTTAAGGTCTACCCTTGTGCAAGTATTTGGACAGAGAGTAGATGCGCTATAGATTGTGTTGGAGCACTACAGTTGCATTTTGCCTAAATCCCCATTCGCACATGTTACTTTTACAGCGGCCAATCTGAGTGCGAAGTTGGTTTAGCGACTTCAATACAGGCAGGCAGGGCGTTTCCGGATGGTAATTTTTCCAGCGGGTTGATTAAATCAGGAGGTGGAGGTTTTGTTTCCTTCCAAAGCTTATGTTTTGCAGCAACTGGATGGTCGTTTAAAGCCTATGTATTACGCTAAATGCCTTTGCGGATTTCCCTCTGTCCGTCTCTTGCTTGGATTTCTCAGTGGTACATGCTTCGTCCCGTCGCACATACGGTGATATCTATTAGCAGGTATCGCGCCAATGGATATAGCAGGTTGAGAGGGGTTTCGATTTATTTTTATCGATGCTTGCATCATCATATTAAAAATATCGATATTATAGTGAACTGTAATAGCGATGGTAATGCCTAGCAAAGGTTTATAATTTTTTTAAAGCCTGGATACTAAAGGATTGGCCAGCTAACATGACAGTTTAGAACGTGGATACTGCATTAAAAATAGTTGATTTGATTAGTAGTCTGTGGCACTGCCTGTTGTATACTTGTATTGTATTTTAGTACCTAGTCATTTCGTAGCTATATTTATATGTATTGATGATTGTAGATTGTAGTATTCTATTCATAGAGAAAAATTCGTTCTGTATTCATTCTCAGATTCTCTTTGACTTAGATAAAATAAAATTAATAATTTATAAAAATATCAAAATGGAAGGTGACAGTGGAGCTGATTCGAACCAGAAATCATATTCAGGAATACCTGAAGCAGTATTTGTTGTGAGAACTGTTACATAAATATATATCTTCTTAATTAAAGCTTCTAAAACTAATAGCCAACATTTTTTAGGTTAGGTATTTAGTGTATTGTTACTCTTGTCGCTTGAGCGTTGCATGCACCTGCAGTCATTATCTCTAAATTAAAGCTACTTTCCGCTGAATTAAACACTGTCTGTCATTCTGCGTTTATCGTTTTAGCAACAAGTTTCAAAGTAGATACTTATCTTACCAATTATTTATTTGGGTATGCACTATTTATTACTTACTTGATTAGAGATTTGAGTCTGAGATGACTTTATAGCCTGCAGACCCTGTGGTCTGTGGTCGTGAGCATATTTAATTTATTTTTCTTGTCATACGTTTCCAGGACAATGTAGATGAATTTATGAACCTACCTGAAAATTCTGATGGAGTTGATAAAGTTCTACGTAGCCTGGATGAACAGCATGGAAAGTATAAGGTTATGGAATATTCCCTTGCCACTAAAAGGAGGCGCTTGAGACAACAAATACCAGACCTAGCTCGGTCACTAGAAATGATTGAAAAACTCAAAGTTCAAACAACCAATATGGAAACACAGTTTCTACTTAGTGACCAAGTATTTCTAAAGGTAAATAACAACTTTGTACACTTCATGTCATTGTCAAGACATTTAATTTCTTATGTTATTCAATAACTTATGAATTATTAAATAGATCTTTTAATATTAAATCTCTCATCAGTAAAGTTTGAAAATACCTATTCTAAAATGTCAGGATTTTATTATTTAAAAAAATAATATTATTTTATTATATAAAATAAGAAACAAAATACATATATTCATAGGTAGTTTCAAATTCTAAGAGAATATGAAATAAAATATAAACCTAGGAATTAGGAACCTATGACAAAAATTATGTCATGGGCTTTGCGCCTAAACTGAAACACCACTTTAATTTGAAGGTATTAGTCTGAAGTGCAGAATTCTTTATCAAATTGTATGGAAAGCAATATTTTAACCACATCAAATATTTTTATTGTATTATTGCAGTGTGTGATGCATTCTATCCAATTTTTTCTCGCTATTTCAGGCAAATGTACCACCTACAAATAAGGTTTGTTTGTGGCTTGGAGCAAATGTAATGTTGGAATATACTTTGGAGGATGCAGAGAATCTGCTCACTGCCAACATGGCCACAGCTAAGAAAAATTTGGGCTGTGTGGAGCATGACTTAGATTTTCTGAGGTGAGAGCTAAAGCTTTATTAATAAATAGACCTAAAAAGAAAAATTCATGTGATCCTGAATCTTAATTCTTTGCAAATTATTTTATTAGGTACTTATGCTACAAAATGGCAAGTACCGAGAAGGCAAGACAACCTTAAAACCTGTAAGAGAGAGGTGGCAAATCGTCAAAAACCGTGAAGAATGAAAAGCTTAAGGGCAAAGTTTTGCCCAGCTGTAAAACAAGATAGGTTAAAAAAATATAACAAAATGATAATTCACTTCACTTTTCGATTCACTTTGAAAATCATGCTTTAAACACACCAAATTGCAACAGAGAATCTAGGCTACTACATTACAAGTACATCATCATATCAGCCCCTAGAAGTCTACAGCTGAACATAGGCCTCTCCAATAGATTTTCAGGAAGACTGATTTTGAGCCCTCTCCATCCACTAATTTCCCGCGATCTTTACAATGTCATCAGTTCATTGGATGGGGGGTCGTCTACGTTTCGTTTTCCTGTCCCCAACGGTTATTACCCCCCAATAAATGACAAATTACAAGTACAATATTAAACTTTTCTATAATTATTTTAGGGATCAGTGTACTACAACAGAAGTAAATATGGCAAGAGTATACAACTGGGATGTGAAACGACGTCAAGCAGCCAAAGCATCATAATATTGAAAGATGTGGTAGCCATAAACTGCTACTGAACCAAACTGGTTCCCTGAAAAACTAGGATTCTTACTTTGCTGCTCTGCTCAAACGATGACACAGTTATGGCTTGTGTATTCTGATATATTGTAACAGCTCCTTATTATATAATATGGAGGGCTTGAACATCTCTTTTAATTACAAAACACTAATTGTAACAGGTGTTTACCTGTGAGGATGCTGCTCTCACTATAGAATGGCAACATTTATTTCTGCTTTGTTTTCTATGTTTCATCCAAATTTGCGAAGATGGATAATGTTTTCACTAATTTTATTTATTATCAAATTTATTTGTTTAAATGAGTACCTTTATTCAATCCTTGATTAGGTTAAATGCAATTAAGGA
Source organism: Lampropteryx suffumata (assembly GCA_948098915.1). Taxonomy (NCBI): domain Eukaryota; kingdom Metazoa; phylum Arthropoda; class Insecta; order Lepidoptera; family Geometridae; genus Lampropteryx; species Lampropteryx suffumata. The sequence continues at coordinate 10,983,740 of OX402557.1, read as the reverse complement.
TAGTTGTGCAAGTGGAGCTTAATGAACAACAACAATATAATTATGAAAATCTAGTAGGTAAGCAATTTTCCTTTTACTTAGGTACCTAAAGTACCTACTAGTTTATAATTTAATGTTTTTTTATGCTAACTTAATAAAACACAAAGCTTTTGTTTAATTTAGATTGATATGTTATGGGTTAATGTTGTGTAACCAGCTTGTTAAAAATTTACCAATATAAAATTGAAAATAAATTCTAATTATTAACAACACAGCACTTTGTTATGTAGTAATGTTGATTAAATCATTCCCTGTTGGGAACATTCTTAATTCTTGTCTGTTATTTTACCTGGTAAAATAAATAAAATAGCTAAATACAGAAACGATTTCACCTTTATTATGTACTTGACTCATACTTGCTTATAAAAAAAACTGGTTTGTAAAAAGCAGCTTATTGTCTTAAATTACATTAATTTACTTATACTTTTTAATCTCTTTCACTAAATTTTTCAATGCTGGCACTTCTTTTTGGAGTGTTTCTTCAGCTTCCTCTTTTTCCTGTTCAGAAGACGTCAAGTACTTAGTTACAAGATCTAAAAACAGAAAAATAGTATAAATTTAAATATTAAATAACCATCAGCACAAAACATAGATATCTACTTATAATAACAATATAACACCTCTCTTCTTCTCTTCTTAGTAAAAGCCTGTAGAGTGCGTTTTCACAAAAAAAATAAACACAGGCAACTAGGTCAATTATTACATAATATGTTATATGATAACTAATGTTGGATATTTCACACAGCATCATCTAGCCAAGTAAGTAGAGCTTGTGTTATCGCATGACTGATACACTTAATATCGATGTATCAGATATTATATTGTACTGTTATTCCATGTTATTCAACGACTGTTGTTTTCTATTATTATAATAATGGAAAACGTTTTCCAAAACTGACAATTTATTAACATCCAAATAAAATACGACAAACAAGTCGGACAACTCGGACTCGGATTCGGACAGCGAATGCTAGACGATTTTCTCTATGTTGCCTGGTTATTGTGCTATGGTGACTGGCAGAGTGAACAACTTATTAGAAACATTGTATGACTTGGTTCGACAGTGTTCATCCAACAGAAAATTTGTGGCACACTAAAAAAGCCAAGCTGCCGCGGAAACATGTTAAGTACCAATATTCATGGACTTTACAGTGCATTTGAAGACTCTTTGAGAAGTATTCCTTTAGAAACCTGTAACACAGATAACATAATACTATACTAGTACAGATGCCTCATCCCATACAACAAAACGCGACCTGCCTATCTCGGGCTATTCTTCGGGCTATTTTTGATTCGCCTACACAGGCGCTAGATGCCGTTTCGCACGCTGGATATTTAGAGCCACCTAGCGTCAGGAAAAGAATTTATTACTTACTAGTACAACGCGCAACCAATAGATGGCGATATATGATACATGGGTAGTATCTACCTACCGTTGCAGCTTTGACGCTGCGACGCGCGACGTTGTCAGCCTGCCGCGCTGCGGATCTCGTGCGAGCATGATCGAATGAGGCGAAAGATTCCTATTGGCAATGTGCTCGATATCTAAATAAAATAGGTAGATTGTGTACGTGTAAGTACTTAGTAGGTAGGTATCTATTTGTCAAATTATAACTGTCTTAAATGATGTAGTTGTAAGATGATCGTGATGTAAACACGAACGTAGGTACCTATATTGTTTAGTCGTGCGGCTGTGGGACGCGGGACACTACCTAGGTACCTAGGTTTTTCTTTATTTACAAACCGTCTAGGTTTGTAAGTAAAGGAAAATGAAACGACGAAATGTGAAACGACGTCAAGCAGCCAAAGCATCATAATATTGAAAGATGTGGTAGCCATAAACTGCTACTGAACCAAACTGGTTCCCTGAAAAACTAGGATTCTTACTTTGCTGCTCTGCTCAAACGATGACACAGTTATGGCTTGTGTATTCTGATATATTGTAACAGCTCCTTATTATATAATATGGAGGGCTTGAACATCTCTTTTAATTACAAAACACTAATTGTAACAGGTGTTTACCTGTGAGGATGCTGCTCTCACTATAGAATGGCAACATTTATTTCTGCTTTGTTTTCTATGTTTCATCCAAATTTGCGAAGATGGATAATGTTTTCACTAATTTTATTTATTATCAAATTTATTTGTTTAAATGAGTACCTTTATTCAATCCTTGATTAGGTTAAATGCAATTAAGGATAGTTGTGCAAGTGGAGCTTAATGAACAACAACAATATAATTATGAAAATCTAGTAGGTAAGCAATTTTCCTTTTACTTAGGTACCTAAAGTACCTACTAGTTTATAATTTAATGTTTTTTTATGCTAACTTAATAAAACACAAAGCTTTTGTTTAATTTAGATTGATATGTTATGGGTTAATGTTGTGTAACCAGCTTGTTAAAAATTTACCAATATAAAATTGAAAATAAATTCTAATTATTAACAACACAGCACTTTGTTATGTAGTAATGTTGATTAAATCATTCCCTGTTGGGAACATTCTTAATTCTTGTCTGTTATTTTACCTGGTAAAATAAATAAAATAGCTAAATACAGAAACGATTTCACCTTTATTATGTACTTGACTCATACTTGCTTATAAAAAAAACTGGTTTGTAAAAAGCAGCTTATTGTCTTAAATTACATTAATTTACTTATACTTTTTAATCTCTTTCACTAAATTTTTCAATGCTGGCACTTCTTTTTGGAGTGTTTCTTCAGCTTCCTCTTTTTCCTGTTCAGAAGACGTCAAGTACTTAGTTACAAGATCTAAAAACAGAAAAATAGTATAAATTTAAATATTAAATAACCATCAGCACAAAACATAGATATCTACTTATAATAACAATATAACACCTCTCTTCTTCTCTTCTTAGTAAAAGCCTGTAGAGTGCGTTTTCACAAAAAAAATAAACACAGGCAACTAGGTCAATTATTACATAATATGTTATATGATAACTAATGTTGGATATTTCACACAGCATCATCTAGCCAAGTAAGTAGAGCTTGTGTTATCGCATGACTGATACACTTAATATCGATGTATCAGATATTATATTGTACTGTTATTCCATGTTATTCAACGACTGTTGTTTTCTATTATTATAATAATGGAAAACGTTTTCCAAAACTGACAATTTATTAACATCCAAATAAAATACGACAAACAAGTCGGACAACTCGGACTCGGATTCGGACAGCGAATGCTAGACGATTTTCTCTATGTTGCCTGGTTATTGTGCTATGGTGACTGGCAGAGTGAACAACTTATTAGAAACATTGTATGACTTGGTTCGACAGTGTTCATCCAACAGAAAATTTGTGGCACACTAAAAAAGCCAAGCTGCCGCGGAAACATGTTAAGTACCAATATTCATGGACTTTACAGTGCATTTGAAGACTCTTTGAGAAGTATTCCTTTAGAAACCTGTAACACAGATAACATAATACTATACTAGTACAGATGCCTCATCCCATACAACAAAACGCGACCTGCCTATCTCGGGCTATTCTTCGGGCTATTTTTGATTCGCCTACACAGGCGCTAGATGCCGTTTCGCACGCTGGATATTTAGAGCCACCTAGCGTCAGGAAAAGAATTTATTACTTACTAGTACAACGCGCAACCAATAGATGGCGATATATGATACATGGGTAGTATCTACCTACCGTTGCAGCTTTGACGCTGCGACGCGCGACGTTGTCAGCCTGCCGCGCTGCGGATCTCGTGCGAGCATGATCGAATGAGGCGAAAGATTCCTATTGGCAATGTGCTCGATATCTAAATAAAATAGGTAGATTGTGTACGTGTAAGTACTTAGTAGGTAGGTATCTATTTGTCAAATTATAACTGTCTTAAATGATGTAGTTGTAAGATGATCGTGATGTAAACACGAACGTAGGTACCTATATTGTTTAGTCGTGCGGCTGTGGGACGCGGGACACTACCTAGGTACCTAGGTTTTTCTTTATTTACAAACCGTCTAGGTTTGTAAGTAAAGGAAAATGAAACGACGAAATGTGAAACGACGTCAAGCAGCCAAAGCATCATAATATTGAAAGATGTGGTAGCCATAAACTGCTACTGAACCAAACTGGTTCCCTGAAAAACTAGGATTCTTACTTTGCTGCTCTGCTCAAACGATGACACAGTTATGGCTTGTGTATTCTGATATATTGTAACAGCTCCTTATTATATAATATGGAGGGCTTGAACATCTCTTTTAATTACAAAACACTAATTGTAACAGGTGTTTACCTGTGAGGATGCTGCTCTCACTATAGAATGGCAACATTTATTTCTGCTTTGTTTTCTATGTTTCATCCAAATTTGCGAAGATGGATAATGTTTTCACTAATTTTATTTATTATCAAATTTATTTGTTTAAATGAGTACCTTTATTCAATCCTTGATTAGGTTAAATGCAATTAAGGATAGTTGTGCAAGTGGAGCTTAATGAACAACAACAATATAATTATGAAAATCTAGTAGGTAAGCAATTTTCCTTTTACTTAGGTACCTAAAGTACCTACTAGTTTATAATTTAATGTTTTTTTATGCTAACTTAATAAAACACAAAGCTTTTGTTTAATTTAGATTGATATGTTATGGGTTAATGTTGTGTAACCAGCTTGTTAAAAATTTACCAATATAAAATTGAAAATAAATTCTAATTATTAACAACACAGCACTTTGTTATGTAGTAATGTTGATTAAATCATTCCCTGTTGGGAACATTCTTAATTCTTGTCTGTTATTTTACCTGGTAAAATAAATAAAATAGCTAAATACAGAAACGATTTCACCTTTATTATGTACTTGACTCATACTTGCTTATAAAAAAAACTGGTTTGTAAAAAGCAGCTTATTGTCTTAAATTACATTAATTTACTTATACTTTTTAATCTCTTTCACTAAATTTTTCAATGCTGGCACTTCTTTTTGGAGTGTTTCTTCAGCTTCCTCTTTTTCCTGTTCAGAAGACGTCAAGTACTTAGTTACAAGATCTAAAAACAGAAAAATAGTATAAATTTAAATATTAAATAACCATCAGCACAAAACATAGATATCTACTTATAATAACAATATAACACCTCTCTTCTTCTCTTCTTAGTAAAAGCCTGTAGAGTGCGTTTTCACAAAAAAAATAAACACAGGCAACTAGGTCAATTATTACATAATATGTTATATGATAACTAATGTTGGATATTTCACACAGCATCATCTAGCCAAGTAAGTAGAGCTTGTGTTATCGCATGACTGATACACTTAATATCGATGTATCAGATATTATATTGTACTGTTATTCCATGTTATTCAACGACTGTTGTTTTCTATTATTATAATAATGGAAAACGTTTTCCAAAACTGACAATTTATTAACATCCAAATAAAATACGACAAACAAGTCGGACAACTCGGACTCGGATTCGGACAGCGAATGCTAGACGATTTTCTCTATGTTGCCTGGTTATTGTGCTATGGTGACTGGCAGAGTGAACAACTTATTAGAAACATTGTATGACTTGGTTCGACAGTGTTCATCCAACAGAAAATTTGTGGCACACTAAAAAAGCCAAGCTGCCGCGGAAACATGTTAAGTACCAATATTCATGGACTTTACAGTGCATTTGAAGACTCTTTGAGAAGTATTCCTTTAGAAACCTGTAACACAGATAACATAATACTATACTAGTACAGATGCCTCATCCCATACAACAAAACGCGACCTGCCTATCTCGGGCTATTCTTCGGGCTATTTTTGATTCGCCTACACAGGCGCTAGATGCCGTTTCGCACGCTGGATATTTAGAGCCACCTAGCGTCAGGAAAAGAATTTATTACTTACTAGTACAACGCGCAACCAATAGATGGCGATATATGATACATGGGTAGTATCTACCTACCGTTGCAGCTTTGACGCTGCGACGCGCGACGTTGTCAGCCTGCCGCGCTGCGGATCTCGTGCGAGCATGATCGAATGAGGCGAAAGATTCCTATTGGCAATGTGCTCGATATCTAAATAAAATAGGTAGATTGTGTACGTGTAAGTACTTAGTAGGTAGGTATCTATTTGTCAAATTATAACTGTCTTAAATGATGTAGTTGTAAGATGATCGTGATGTAAACACGAACGTAGGTACCTATATTGTTTAGTCGTGCGGCTGTGGGACGCGGGACACTACCTAGGTACCTAGGTTTTTCTTTATTTACAAACCGTCTAGGTTTGTAAGTAAAGGAAAATGAAGAAAAATAAAACAAATGATTCGATAACGTATGAAATCAGGTAGGTACCTACTTATTATTAATAATCAATTTAAGTACCTAACACACTCAATGTCTTGTTAAGCAACAAATTGCCAAAAACAATCTGATGCATAAGCATCTGACCATCCAAATACACCCTAAGATCCTACCTGCATTATGACTTATTTATGGTACCTATGCTGTATTATTAAATCAAAATAATGTTGATAAAGTTGGTACCTACCTATCTACTTACAGTCAGCAACGGAATTAGAATTAGATTTATTTCAGAACAATAGAAAACTTAAGCTCACAAGTTTTTCTCTTCCCGTTACGAGTAGGTAGGTATGTAGATACCTAAATGATAACTGTGTCTTTTAAATTGTTGAGGCAAAACAAAACTTCAAATACTTACCTTGGTACCTACCTATTAGACACAATTTTGGTCATGCGGAAATGGGTTCCTGAATTATAATAAAATACCTACTAGCTGTTAACTGCGACTTCGTGCGCATATGCTTAAAACCTTTATTTTTATTTTTGTAAAACAATTCCTTACTTATTTTTGTTTTTTTTTTTAGACGAAAAGTAGCCTACGTTCTTCTCCCGAATGCAATACATCTTCTTACCAATTTTTTTTCAAGATCCGTTCAGCCGTTTAGCCGTGAAAACGTAACAAACAGACAGAGACACTTTCGCATTTATACGAGTAATAAGTAGGTACCTTTATATCGATTTTATTTAAATTATCAAATTAATGTCAAACAACTTAGGTACGTTGCAGACTGTAAGTAGGTTACTACCTAATCTAAATTTTCACTTAAAACGGGATATTTACCATTATAAATAGGTAGGTATTTTATGAGTTTTACTGCTTCCCGATATTTCGGGCACAGTTGCATGCGTGATCATCACGAGACAAACTGAAGTCTGCGGGGGTGGATGTTGGTGGCATACAAAACGGTCTAACCTCTTTCACTGCGATCATTACCCGATATGTCGCTCATATCATGGTAGATATCCCGTTTGAAATCATGTTTCAACCTTGATAGTTTCATAAGTTATACATAAGTACCAAATCCAGCATAAGTTATCCTTAAATTTCTTTTTGGGGGGATAGCCAATGGTCAATCGCAACAAAAGCAGAGTCGGAGTCCGTTCACGTGCCAGGATTTTTCGAGGGTTTATTCCGAAACTACTTCATTGTTTTGTTCTAAAAAGATAAGAATCCCATACATTCATTCTCAAACTACTCCAAAAATGTATACCTACTTGTAACTTTTTTATATAAAAATATTGCGTTTAAGTTGCATCCTACCCCGCAGATAGTTGAAATTATTCTCAAAGTACTCATTTGACATTGAAAACATCGAAATATTATTATTTTAATATTTTAGATTCATTTTACTCGATGAAATGTTGAAGAGGCCACTATATTTATAATTATAAGGATTGTAAAATAATATTTACTCAAGTTTCCTTTACACTGTATTAGTCGTTTACGTTTGTGGTATATAAAGTAAAGATCATAATTTAAAAAATAAGCGTGAAAGAGACAAAAGGTATGCTTTTGTCGCACTTATACAAGTACCTATGACTTTTCACCAAGTTCTCAAAACTCTCTCATCTCTCTCATCTCTCAAACTCTCATTTTTTTAAGCAAAGTAGCTCAGACCAATGCTCACAATGGACAGAGCCATAAGACTATGCCGCTTTGCCGATCGGGTTCCGAGAGCCGGTTAAAAGTATTTGTTATTTAAGTATGCAAAAAAGTGCAATTCAAATCCCCTTTTCGTAATGAGATTGGTTGGTCAGATGACTTCACGGGAATAACAATAAAGTAAATAAAATAAGCGATTAAAGTGAGTGAGTGTAAAAATATGTCTAATGACAATCCTGACTACAGTGGAGACCCTAAATCTAGTACTGGAATCGAGTCCCAGAATTTCATTTTGTTGATTCACGAAGTGAGTACCTACTTAATTTTTTATACCGACTGTCGATTGACTACAACAGATACTAGTTGGGGCTGCAACACTTACTGACGTATTTTCTTGTTTTTTTTTTTTAACGTGACAATAACACAATATACCTATAGTGTAGGTATACATTTTTTGTTAAATAATTACTACTAACTAATACGCTTATTCTTCTACCTAATGTTTAGCCGATTACTGAATTTAATTTGGCACATGTTTGAACGCCACAATCCTTTATAATCATTCCGTTACAACGATGCTGATTAAGGGTCCATAAGAGGTAACTTTGCTATAAGGTACTGAAGTATCTACTTGAGTTATGAGGTTAACGTTTTAAAATAAATAAAATTTATCATTTTTTCTATGGTTCCAAAAGAGTGAAAACACGATTTGAAAGAAATATCTCGATAAAAAAAAAAATGAAAAATAGTCGATTTGTTCAAAAAATGGTATGGATCTCAAGAACCCTGAGGTATTTCAGGATGATTTTTGCATTGTTATGTAGGTAATAACAATTTTTTTGGTTCCTAAACACAGTTTTTTAATTGATAGTGTATTTATACTAGAAATAACAATTATTTGATTTGACGTTGTCGGCATTGTCAAATACTTTTGTCTTTCGCGGAGTCGAATCTCTCTGTCCCGTTCACTCGCCCCCGATATCCATTGGAAGCTATCTCTGTCAATACGTTTATCAGTCTGCTGCGGCATTTAGTGGAGGACGGACCTGTGTCAGACTGCACTCTGAAATACCTGTTAGTGATTACGCATTGTCAGATTGGGAATAGTAAAAGTGAATGCGAATAATTATGGGCAAACCAAGAAAAATGAGTGCTAAAGGGTACACCAAATATTTGAAGGAGAAAGCTCGTATAATGAGAGAGAAAGTTATGAAGTAAGTACCTACCTATTACTTGTCTAATGTCTTATAAACTATAATATAGTATCTACCTAACAAATTATAATACCTACCCCAAAGTAAGCGGAGCATGTGTTATTATACCCACAAGACTGATATTCTCTTTCCAAATACATATATATTATGCATACAAGAACACCCAGAATAGAGATAAATATTTGCAGATTATACAAACATTTGCCCCGCGGCGGAACCTATATAGGTATAAGAGTTGGTAGATACACCTTTGAGCGTCACCTACTGGCTAACCAAAGGGCTGATTATAAGTTTTTGACTATTTCTCAATAGAGGTGACTCGCTCAAAAATCATTCGCATACAAAAAACCAAAGTAACTTTGGTTTTTTTTATGCGAATTTAAAATGCGTTAGCGATGAGGTGTGGATACCTACTGTAAGTAGGTAGATACATACTCAATTCATACGTAATCATTTGTATCTACCTAAATATTGTGTACCTTCATAATATTTCTGATTTTCAGAAATAAGCAATTATTACTCGATACCGACTACAATAAAGAAATTGTACAGGACGTGGAGCCGTGCCCGTGAGCATCACCTAGCTAATTAGTTTACATACCTACCTAAATGTTTTCACAGATAGGGTAGGCACGGGTTCTTTGCTTCGTATTTCGGTTCGCACCTATTTATTTTGAGTCTAATTATTGTAATGGGTAAGTAAAGTAGATATAACTACCTGTTACGCAATCATATTTTACTCTACATACCTAGGTACATACATTTTTCTTTTTCAGAAATATACAAATATTGCACATTGACTGCAATAAAGAAAATATACCGGACCTGGAGACGTGCCCGTGAGTATCACATAGCTAAGTAGATTAGTTAGGTACCTAAATGTTTTAACAAATAGGGTAAGCACGGGTTCTTTGGCTTTACCAACTAGAAAGATATGTCTGTATGTCTTTGGCGAATGAAATCGCTACAATAAGCATTTTATTGCTCATCCTCTTGTCTTGATTTTATTCTTTATTCCTAAGCCACGTTGCTCTGTTAATGTGACTATTTTATAACATAACTAGTTGCTTCTCAAAAGGTACACATCTCTGTGTATGACACGATTTGAATAAAAAACTTCTATAACTTCAAATCGTTCTTAATTATATGACCACAACTGTATATTTAAATGGGCACTTTATTTCTTCGTGGTTTACATACATCTTCGTCATGTGTTGCATCCACGAAGTGTGAGTAACATAAGTCGCATAAGTATTTATTATAAATCTGGTTATTTCAGGTACGAAATAAGCTATTGTGATCGCGAAGCAGAGAGCATTTTTTCTGTGGATGGACGAAGAATCATCGATCTAGATCATTTTTTTAAATCCCTTCAAACAATATGTGATCACAATAAAGCGTTTGGGTGTGCATTAAGTAATGTCCACATTATTGGAGTAAAAAGAAAAGGACTACTTTCCAAATACACGTTGAAATGCAATATGTGCAATGCAAAATTTAATCTTGACTCAGAACCCAAATCAAAACTGGATATAAATAAAGCTGCAACAAATGGCATTATATTTCTGGAATTGGATTTTCACAATTCAACAAATTATTTGCAGGAGACCATGTTTGCTACAAAAATTATAGTGGTTCGTCTGCGGGTATGAAGTCGGACTTATTGTTAGAAGGTTTCAAGCAGTCAATTTCAATGCACAATCTCATTTATGAACATGGTGGCAGATGGCGATTCATGCACGTACAAAAAAATGTTGGAAGGACGTCCTTATCTTGATTGCACGGTCGAAAAAGTAGAATGTAAAAATCATATTTCGAAACATGTGTAAAAAGTTAAGCACAGAAACAAAATATCCACCAAACCTTAGAAAAAAAAGAACAACTCAGAGAATACTTGCTATAAGAAAAGTTATTTGCTCTTCGATAACTGAACATACATCAAAAGACACAGACTTCGATTCAAAAGTAATTTTGCTGTTTAAGGATATCACAAATTCATATAATCATGCATTCGGAAACCACGAGCATTGCCAACCATATTATTGTAATAGCCAAAAAAACAGTGAAGATTTGACTTTAACTTTGAAAATGTGTGCTATATGGCACAGAATATAGGTTATAGTTAACACTGTAGCGTCTAAAGCTCGAAGTCTCATGCACAACAGTGACAGTAATAAAGTTGAGTCGTTTAACAGCATTATCGCAAAATTTGTTGGGGGGAAAAGAATAAATTTTTCGCTGCGCCGTGGATATGAGTCAAGATGTAATGCTGCAGTGGTTGCATTTAACACAAAACGTCCTCTTTCAACATTGCACAGATCCATTTTGGGAAATAGTCCAAGGGCTGCCGTGAAAAAACTAGAAGAGAATCGTTTTAAACAACGAATGCGTATTTCTAAGAGCACGAGAAAAAGAAGGAAGTTATTTTTAAGCAGCCAAGAAAGATCGGCCGATAAAAATTATGGTGAAAATTGACAAAAACCAGACATGTCAGTTTCAAAGTACAACAGATGCAAAGAAGATTTTTTTTAAAGTTTGCAGTGCTCGGACGACGTAAAAAAACAAATAGAAAAAAAAAAACAATTTTGCAAAGAGATTCTAATGAATGGTTAGAACTTCGACGAAAACTTCTTACAGCATCAAATTTTGGAAAAGTTGTAAATAGGCGGCCAATTACAAGCGTAAAGAATATGGTAAAAAATCTTCTTTATCCAAAAAATCTGAGTCATGTGCCGTCCATAAAACACGGAATTGAAAATGAGACTACTGCTCTAGAGCAGTTTAGAAACTCAACCAAAAATCAAAATTGAGCCTTGCGGTCTCTTTATTGATAAAGATTTGCCGTTTTTAGGTGCAACACCCGATGGAGTTATAAGTGAAGATACAATAGTTGAAATACAGTGATAGGATCACAGCATTTAAAACGTTATGGACGTTTTGATGTAATAGAAAAAAGAAAGTTAAATTTCTGGACAAAATCAAAAAACGGCCTTGTTATAAATCAAAAGCATGCCTGGTTTATACAAGTTCAAGGTCAACTACATGTCACTGGCAGGCTGGCTAAGCATGTAGCTGCCTGAGCTCTGCGATGCCAGACATATTCGAAACATGCCTATAAGAGATATATAATGTATTTTCTGCCAATAAAGTCTTTTACTTATTCTGTTTGTTACGTTTCTTCAATTGATTCATTTTGTTTCCATACTAGGTACTAGGTTGGTTGGTACTAGGTAGGTACTAGGTAGGTAGGTACTAAAAATACAATTCTACTGTTTCACGGACTAACTAAAAAAATGCTAATATACTTACGATCTTATTTTGTTCACCTCAAAGAACAAATTAGCGTAAACATGACAGTTCTTAATTTCGCTAAACTGATATGTTGTGATCGACGTGGTGTAGCTTATTTTAGAAAACATAATAATTAGTGTTGGCTGACTAAAATGACGAAAAATTGTGGAAAATCAATTTAATTTTAAAAAAAAATCCAATTTCAGCTTTTTTTAATTGTAAATATTGAAAAAAAGCTGAAATTGTTTATTTTCTTTAATTAAATTGATTGATGAAAATAATTTTAGTGCTAAGAATAAAAAGTGTACGAATGCTCCCACTCTACCCTACGGTCAGCGCGTGACCTCTGACGTCACGCGTGATGAACTCGTGCGACTCGTGCGAGTGAGATAGTTGCGTATGCGCGGCGGGCAGCTACACCGGCCAGGCGGTGAAATTTGGATTCGAGCTGGCGTTGTATAGGCTCTTAATACATACCTAATTATATTTATTTTAAGAAGGAAAAATTCTGGTTCGGGTCCGGGTAATATGATTGTGTGTAATAAGTTGTGTAGGTAATATGTTGATAATGTTCTTAGCTGAGACAGAGGGTTAGAAAAGGCGGATTACTTTTTTTCATTAGATAAGGCCTTATGGGTATATGTTTTTTTTTGTTTTAGCCATCATGTTAAATTTTATTCATGTCATTTTTAAAGTTTATAGGTATGTTATGCATGGATTCTATTAATATAAAAAAAATACAAATCTCAGTTACTGTGTTGTATTTTAGCTCATAGTTAAACATATTTTATAACTCGAATCTTTGCACCTCAGCTATCTTTTGGAGTAAGATAAAGGTTCCACTCGATTTCACTGGGATGCCATCATCAGATCCTGGTTTCCTTATCATACCACCCTTGGGATATCTTCATCCAACAAAAAAAAAAAAAAAAACATCAAAATCGGTTCATAAACGACGAAGTTATCCGCGAACACACATAAAAAATATACATACTATCGAATTGAGTAACCTCCTTTTATTGAAGTCGGTTAAAAATGCAACAATACAGTAATTGAAAATACCGCCACCTATTATTAGTTAATAGGTACCTCCAACAATAAAACCGTGTCAACCTCAACGAAGTACAAATAATTGCCACCAAAGGAACGACGACATCATTTAATTTTGTAAAAATAAAAATAAGTACCTACATATAACTTTTTATCGAATTTCTATTATGCTATTTAATGAAATTGGAAAATGCTTTTATCAGGACATAATTTAGATTTAGATGAACCATTATCTACGTTAAATCATAGTTTAACCCTATCCTGAGCCAACATGTGGGCTAGACTTGTGTTTGTGATGTAATAAATAACCCAACGCGCATTGGACCTGGCACGTTTTCGACGGACCGCTATTACACAACCTCAGAAAACAAATGAAATGCTGCTAGAACCAACATTAAACATATAGGTACTCTTAATTTCAACATTGTGAACATCAGTGAACCAAATACTTTAATAGAAAAAGCTATGCTTATTTTTAATCAGAGTTTTTGTTTTGTAATAAGGCAAAGAAGATACATACCATGACACAATTGAAGTTTTCCATAATCATCCTCCTTGAGTTGTGTTTTCAAAAATGTAATTATAATAGGTATTTGTCTGCCCGAAGCATGCAGCATATTTTGCGTCAATGTTGTAAATATCGCAAGGACTGCTAAATGAAGGCTCAATGCTGGATCTTCACAAACTTCCAGTTCAGAAATAAGTTTTTCTCTATGATTTTGAATCAAAAGTCTGTAATTGGCAAGATTAGCTTTTATTTACTATCGTCTTATATCTATTACCTATTAGGATGGATGAGCCTTAGATCATTAACAATCAGTAATCACCTTTAAAGCTGTTTAAATACTAAGAATTCAACCAACACTCGGCAAGAATACAACCCTCTACCTTTAGCTTCATCAACCTTATTGTCAAGGACCATGTTAATTGTAACAGATTCAGACATAAGAACCTTTTTATTAGGACAGTGCACTCAGCAAATTAACTTTGTTATAGATTAAATGAGTCTATTTTTACCTCTATTTAGTGGCTCTATCAGCTTGTTGATTAAAGGAGTAATAGTTATAAAATATATTATAAGAAATATTGTCTAAAATATTAAATAATGATCATCTTCTCTTATAGTTGACGTTGTTTTACACTAAGTTTGCTAATTAAAACATTACCCGTTAAACTTTTTCCAGAATTCCTATTTGAATGTTTTCTGATAAAAAAATAGCAAATTGAGTGCTGTGAATGTGTGAAGATTATTTGATTATTTGAATATTTCTGCAAGATTTTAACTTATAATAGCTCAAGAACCTGGTAGGTTAGGTAGGTAATAGCTACGCTACAGAATTTAATGTTTTTAATGTCTAGGAAGGTAAGTATGTTTACCTATTTTCTTACATACCTGTCTTTCTTTTTATCAATTTTCTTCAAAATCATGCCAAACTCTGACAGACATTCGTCAACAGACTGGTAAAATATTTCCAAATTCGGATCCGATAAGGCAGCATTTAATGCCACTAAAGGTTTCTTGAACTCTTCAGTCAAATCATGGATGATTTTGTTTCTCTGCTCAACAGACAATATGTCTCCTTGCACTGAAAGATTGCACTGATTGGCTGCATATTTGCAAAGCTCTGTCAGAATGTCAACTCCTAGTGATTTTAGAAGATACTTTATGAACTGGGCATGTTGTTCAGATGGTAAAGATTTCAACCCTTTCTCATACAGTTTTATATCATTGACAAGAATGTTGACCTTGTCTTGAGCAGAAGAATGAGTTTGTTTTTTATTTTGTCCTGCATCTTGAAGTAATTTTTCTGCTGCTTCTTTAGCAATGGCCAGGGCTATCAGATTGAGGCCACTGAAAGTAAGAAAAATTAATTTAGAAAGACAAGTATAGAAACCAATAATACCTATTACAGGTCATATATAAAATAATGAGTTACCCTTGAAGGTGTTCTGCTATTCTTGATACCAAATCCTCAAGTCCCTCATTTTCTAAGGTATCTTTGATAATGGCCTCAATATCTTCAGCTGTAATAATTTCTAAAACATTCTGACCTTTCTTGGTCACACTCGTGGCATCATCAGAGTCAGAATCATGAGTTGCTTGCTTGGATCTCTGATGTTTTTTTACAGCTTTTGTCTTGGTTTCGCGTCCTTGAGAACCACCACCAGCCTTTCCAGAAGCAGCTTTTCTTCTGCGTTCATCTCTCCTCTCTGCCTTATGGTCTACAAACCCCAGCTGTACATCAGAACCTTTTGATAGTTGCTTCTCAAGACAAAACTGCTGAAATTTACCCGACTTGACTACTGCTTCTGCTTTCTTCTGTATAATTGGCATGCAAGCCTGTTTCAAGTTCTCTATGTAATGGTTGCAGAAAACTAAAAAAATTGTTTTGCTATATCTTGTAGGTACTTAAGTCAATGTATTGAATAAACATTCTTAAAAATATTAATATGTATGCTGATAAAATTACCTGTGTTTTCAAATAGTATGGTTGACTTTGAGTTTTTCAATAGACTATCAAGTACATTTTCAATATCAGCGTCAGACAGAATCGAGGGCAGAAGGGAAACAACATCCAAGTAACTTTTAGAGGCAATACATTCCTCCAATGCAGTTTCCACTTGTTGAGTAATGAGTGAGCCAATGACACAACTGCTGAGGAAAGTCAAATCTTCATTTGGTAAAACTCGTTTAACATATCCCTTTGGATCAGACAGGCCTAAGCGGGTTAGCGCATCATATTCCAAATAGTTATTTTGCCTAAAGAAACTCATCACCCAGTCATTCTGGGCTTTAGTGTAACATGCTGGGACGTAAGATGCTCCCGCTTGGCGCCCTGTCAGCATACCTGGTGCATTAACTTGGTCAAAGAGAGACATGAACAAACGTTCAGCTACATTGCAATGGCTCATTATAACTGCTGCAGGAGTTGGCTTCAACAGACCCATTAGAGCACCCCGTATTTTAGCTTTTGTTCTTGTAATGTACTCTTCAGTATAAAATGTCCTAGGTTCTGAAGGGTCCTGCTTACCAATGATGATTTTAGCCAAATATTTTTCAAGAACATTATGCTGTAATAGTTCTGCAGGCAAGTCATATTGTAAAGTTAATTCTCCAACTGATATTTGACCCTGGAGTTGCAACTTTTCATTTATTTCTCTAGCAATTTTCTCTAAATAATAGTGGGTAATAAGGTATCCAGATACCAGTTGCACTTCTTTGCCTTTGATAATTTCAGTCACACTGTAATTTACTTGGCTGAGGTCTACATTTAGTTCCTTGGCCAAATCCACTGTATTTATACGACCTCCATGAACATAGAGTTCATCTTTTATCTCCTTGATTAGCTGCTGAGATGTCAAATACTCTTTACCATCAGTGGTGAATATTACATCAATAAATTTAAGTTCAATTAACTTTGTGACTATTTCAATGCAATTTCTTTCTGAAAGTCTGAAATAAATTATGTAGGGAGTGTTAATCATCCTACTCCAACATTTAAAATACATGAGCATGGTGAATGGAGCTGTGGTTATTATCATTGTTACCTATTGTACCAACAGGCAGAGAATAATTGATGGTATATCATGTATTTATTAGGTATTTTGTGTTTATGCCATTAAAAGTACATAGGTAGGTACCTAACTGAACTTAGGTATAATAATATACTATTGAACTAATCAGTATTACCTAATTATACCAGCTAAATTAAATAATTTGTTACCTCTGTGCTGTGGAGCATAACTGGGCTTTCTGAAAGTCGGCTGCTAGTCGTTTTATCTCGTCCCAGTCAGTAGAGGGTGCCATGGTATTTTGTATTATTTATTTACAGGGTTAAAAAGGAGTTGGGCTGAAAGAATAGGTACACTGTGGTTGGAATATGGAAACGTAGTATTGTATTCAATTCAGTTTATTTATATTCTTGGTCCTTAGATATTGATCTTTGTATGCGTTGGCATCCTATAGTTTGTGGTCTTTGTGGTCAAGTCAAGTCAAAGTAGAAGAGATCAAGTGGGAGCCAGCCACAGCCATACAACACACACAACACAACACAACACAAGTTAATCTTCTATAAAAGTAGAATCGATGAAAAGCCACGCAGCGCAGACGTAACGTAGACGTAATGTGATATGATGATTGATAGATGATTTGTCCTTTTGGGAAGGCTATAGTCATAATGTCTTACCACTTTATGTTATTTTTTTTAAGATCATGATATACAATGGCCTCATTTCTGTTGGCACCAACCTATAATATAAATTAATAAAAATATTGTTTCTATTATAAATATTATTTTCTAAGGCTTGGAAATACAATAATTCAATTAAATTCGTGGATTTTATACTTTTATACCATCATCCAAGTTACCATCCAAGTAGGTAGTTCGTGTGTGGCTTATTATCACAATGGCTTCTTCATTGTGATAATAAGCGATAACAAGCGTTTTTTTTAAATGCCAAATTAATCTAAAAAATCCGAGAATAACTGTGTTTTTACTTTTTTTCTAACATTATTGACTGAGAAAATTACAATTAAGGTGTGAATTTCGTACGACATTATTTAAAAACGCGAGTGGCCCTCGATCGTGTGATGACCTCACGATTAATTTCGCCTATTTCTATTCCTTCACCGGTCGCTCGCGGTAACGCTCTTTCGTATCGTTTCTTGCTAAACTGTTTCTGGATACGTATTAAAAATGTTCAAATAATTTCCATATAAAAACACCAGACAAGCTGTTTTTAACGTGCCGAAGGACAAAACGCAGAAAGAAGTGGATGACAGCTAAGTATACGAAGAATTGATTCAATAGCACCTAAACCTAAAAAAAACATTGTGTTCTGCTGAGCAGATTACTTTGATGTAAGTACCTACTTACCGTTGTCTAATATTATTTATATATAACCTTTATATATTATATCTGTTGAAGAAGATTGTATTGAGTAGACTACTACCTTCTTTTATATTATTCAATAATGTTTAATGTCTATTGTGAAAAATAGAGTGATAGTGTGTCAATGAGAGTAAAGTGCATGGCCGGCAATCATTGAACTTTAAATCCTGGCCGATTTATAGTCTATAGAGAACGATAGTACTAACATAGTTAACAGTTCCTCTCCCCCTTCTTTCATACTTCTTTCCTGCCCGATCAAGGCGTGTTTGTTTTCTATTTTGCTATCGACATCAAATCATTCCAAACAAACCAACCAACCAAACTAACAAGCAACAGCTGTTGAAGTTTCAAAGCTAAATGACGTTGATTTTTAAATTCTGGAAGTAATTTATATTTATCCTCTCAATTCCTGAACCTGTTATTTAATCTCGCAGTAATGTACAAGTGCTGTGTTGTGAGCTGTGCTAGTAAACGAAAGGACGTCAGTTTTTTTATGCTTCCGAAAAGAGAGATTGGACTCTTGGACTGGACTTCGATTGGAATACAAGACTTCTAGACCTGAAGTTTTCAAGATCTTCGCAAGCAGTATGATTGTGTGTCGAAAGCATTTTTAGAAGAGATTTCTCGGTTCTATTCGAGAGCACATGCCTATCCAACGTAATCTGCTGTTACCGAAATGTCTTGTCTATTGGTGGGTTAAACTTTAGTAGTGCGTCGCTTGAAAATGAAGGAAAAAAAATGGGGGGGAAAGGGGGGGACCCTCTCTTCCCCCTGGTACCACCCCCATACTAGGTATTGCCCCGTTTTCGAGATATTTGAATAAAAGTAACCTAACCTCAAAAAAAAATATTGATACAAATCTAGTTTAAATTACCAAGGAGGGGGAGGGAGAGGTCCACCTCACCCCTGGTAAAGCTCCCAAGATAAAGGTAGATGCACAAATGAGAAAAAAAAACATTTGTAACCTATCGTAACGTTTCGTAAATTTGTAACGTTTCGTTCGCATCAATTTTGCACAACATGATATATCACAGACAACAAATACGACAAAGATCAGATATACCGTGACCTTGTATTATTTTCTGGCGCTGCGGCGGCCGCTGCCGCGGCACGCTTCGCTCGCCTTGCGCGTTTTTTTCTATACTCCAACATAACCTACCTAGTGATAGGTGATTAAGTAACCAAGTGAAGTGAAGATAAGCCAAAGTCGTCGAAAGAAGCCATAAAAAAATCACTGACAGGATTTTTACGTTTCGTTCACATCAATTTTGCACACTACATGTTAAACCATAGACAAGAAATACGACAAAGTTGATTATTATCTGTCAATCTTTACGTAGTTTTATCAGATTTATTTGATTTGAGGTTAAAAATGTTTTATTATTTTCTCGGAATAACCTAATGTTATTAGTGGTAAATATGTAATCAGAAAGCAAAATCCTATCAGATGTGAGTCTTTTCACCCTCCAATTCGTGCGACGTACTACTAAAGTCAAGCCTCGACGGGCCTGTCAGCTCAGTTGGTAGTAGCCTTCAGTGCTCTAAGTTGAGGGTTTGATTCCCTCCCAAGATAAACAATTGTGTGAAAAGCATAGGTGTTTGTTCTGTATCTGGGTGTTATAAAGTATCATAAATGTATGTATTTAAAAATATACTCTTATAAGTATTCTATCAGTCATCTTGTCACCATAAATAGATGATGTTGTGTGCATTGTCCAGCAATATTTTTTATTTATACCTTTATTTGTAAATACATGCATATTATACATAGAAACACCAATAGAAACAACATAGAATGTTAAACATCAACATTATTGCATTTGGTTATGTGTGCTTAAATTTCTTTTTTTCCAGATAGTACTGTGATCATCATGTGATTACACACCATGAAACTACAACATTTGGCTCACACCTACTCCAAAGCAGATTACACCTAATTCAAATGTCAACATCAACATACCAGCTGTTCTCGGCTTGTACAGTCTGATAAGTGATGATGGTAAGAAGCCTGATGACTCTTGTCCCTTAAGAGATGGGTGGGCCATTGATATGAGATGCTACTTATGTCAGACACCCTTGCCGCATCCCATTACAGTTTGGCATTTCTCTTAGAGCTGGTGAGGACAGCTGCATGTGGGGAGGTGCTGAGAACCTGATAAGATGCAAATATGCCTTTCCTTCTTGAATTCAAGGCCGCTTCCGTGAAATAATCAAATTTTGTGGACCAGTTTAGCTATCTATAGATTGTTTTACGCAATTTAGATAGCTCAACTGTTTGATTTGTATTTTGTATTATTGTGTATTATTCTGTATATATCTGTAAATAAATGTCTAATTGTATAATCAATGTGTTTATTATGATTATCAGGGTCTTTCCATTGTAGATCAATAAAATATTTTAAAATAGTAAGCAATTGTATGCAAGCAAGCAAAAAAATATACTCGGTAGAATGAATACCTTGCTGATGCTAAAAGGTTCATTCAAAATAAAAAAGTTATCTGTCATATGGGATAAGGTGAACAGGTATTGGACAGGATTTCGTCTATGGGAGTGCCCCGTCTGATGCGTTAGCATCCTATAGTTTGTGGTAAAGTGTAAAAGAAAGAATATACAAGATTGTTTTGGAAAAACCGTTTATTAATATATCCTCAAACTGGCATAAGGAAAGCAGTTCCGCGTAGTGCTGACCTGCTGAGATACTACATCAGGTTATGTGTCCATCATGGAAAACGCTACAGGAAAATTTCAAATTGGTCTGTTAGAAGGGAAATCGAATTGGGATACATGGAAGTATAAAGTGACCTGCTTACTACGCACTGTGACAACAGCGCTAGATGTAGTCGAAAGCACCTTTCGTCGACCTGAACCACCAGGCCTCAAAGCTGGTGATGCTAAGATGGGCGCGTACATACGAATCAAGAGCGTTTTTTAAAAGCCGACGCAACCGCCCTTCTTATACTAACGACCAATATGCAGGAAGAGACATTAAGAAAAGTAACGCGGTACACCAGAGCACGTGACGTATGGCTTGAATTACATAGATTTTTTGATGGCACTGATGAAGACAAAGCTTACAACCTTTGTATGAGCTTTTTTGGTTACAAAAAGGATGCGGTTGATGACATAGCCACCCATATGTCTAAATTAAAAAATATTTGGACACAACTTAACATAGAACTCAAGAAGGACTACAACAAGGAGTTACCCTAACTTCTTGTTGATTTGTAAAATTCTAGACACGCTGGATGACACCTTTTTCGCTTTCAGAAGCAGCTGGCTACTACAACCAAAGACCGACAGAACCATCGAAAGCTTAACCAGCCATCTATGCGCGTTCGAGCGAGCTAAATGTAACAAAGTACAAGAGCAAGAAGCACTCATCGCGAATTCAAGTAACTCACATGCTAATGAAAGGAGTGTAAAGAAGGACAAGAAGTTGAGATGCAACTACTTTCACGGCATCGGACATCGCGTAAGAAACTGTCAGAAGTAGATTAACGATGGCAAGCCTTCCAAGGACAGTAACCGGCAGTCAACACCTACTCCTAATGCCGCTAACATGATACTGATGTCTATTGAGGACACAGAAGTTTTTTAAATCCAAGAATTGGTACGTAGATAATGGCGCCACGAGCCACGTAACCAACCGGGCGGATCTGTTCCAAAATTTCAAACATTTCAAATAAAACCGAACTGTGACAACGGCCAACGGCAACTCAATTAGTGCTAAAGGCAAAGGTTCAGTAATGATCGAAGGAAATGTTAAAGGAAAGCTACAACGAGTAATCCTCAACGACGTTTGGTACGTTCCAGCCATAAATCGGAATTTATTCTCGGTTTTGGCACTTCACAATAGAGTTCCGAGCAGCGTATTCTCATCAACGACAAAAGAATGCACCGTCTATGTCAACGGAGAAGTAAGGCTGAATGAAAAACGACACAGCAATGGTGGATTATATCGACTAGATGTAGTAAACATACCACCAGAGAACCATTCAGAAGTCTGTGCGACGACGTCGACGTCAGCAACGATGCAGCTATATCATGAAAGGCTTGCTCACCAGAACAAGAGACACGTGAAAGAGACAGTTAAACACGAACTGGGTCTCGATCTACCTCTTGATAAGGAGACATGCGAAGGTTGCATATATGGGAAAGCCCATAGACTTAACTTCGGTACGAGAACTAGAGCTACGATGCCAGGAGGCTTAATAGGTAAAATGTCTATTAAGCGATAACGGCGGTGAGTTTGATAATACGTCCGTTAGACGGATATTAGATTCACACGGAATACAACAGAGACTTGTAGCCCCGTATACGCCTGAACAAAATGGTGTCAGTGAACGGGAAAACAGAACACTGGTTGAGACAGCACGCACAATGATGTATGCGCATGAGACAATGCCGCAACAATTGTGGGCTGAGCTAATCAATACCGCCGCTTACATATTAAACAGAACAGGTCCTACAAAATACGACAAATCTCCCTACGAACTTTGGTGTGGAAAGAAACCCATAATTAAGCATCTGCGAATAATAGGGAGCACTGCTTACGTCCACATACCAAAGCAAAAACGGAAAAAGCTAGACAAAAAAGCAATCAAAGGCCGACTTATTGGATACGATGAAGATTGCTACCGTGTCGGTTTAGCGACGGAAAGAAATATACACTGGTGCGATCACGAGACGTAATTTTCGACGAAAATGCCCTTCCTAACAATGACGTTGATCCACCAGGTACTGATAAAAGTAAATCCAAAACGAGGGAGTACATTATTCAGTTACCGATAGACAACATCACAGAAAGCGACAAACCGGCTTCGAATCTGGAAATATGTCAAGGTCCTTTGAGAATTGAGTCAGAGGGAGACCTAGAACCATCAGTTATTGACGATCCTGAACGTAGCCTTGAGGGAGTAATTCTGGAACAAGTCCAGGAAGACCACGTTCATGAATCAGAGTCCAGACGATGTCCAGACGTCAATGACCAGACGTTCAGTCATGTGGCACGCCTTGCCACAATTAGAGCTCTTCTAAGTGTAAGTGTTTGTACAGCGTTCCTCAACGGGAAACTTAAGAGGAAATTTATGTCCAGCAACCAGATGGATATTCCGATGGGACATCAAACGTATGGAAGCTTCATCGGAGTCTATACGGTTTAAAGCAAGCTCCAAGATGTTGGAATTCTTGTTTCGAAGAAGTGCTATTAGACATGAATTTCAAGCAGTGTGAGGCGGACAGTTGTCTATACACTAAGGTCATCAATGGCTAGAAGATATTGATCACATTGTGTGTAGATGATGGATTAGTAGCTGCTACAGATGAGGATTTAGCCAATTCTTTTCTGAAAGATTTAGGAAACAGACTACGGATTACCACGAAACCTGCGTCTCATTACCTGGGTCTACAAATAGTTAGAGAAGAAGATGGCTCAATTAAAATAAGTCAACAAGCTTATGCAAAAAAGTTTTAAGAGCGTTTCGGGATGTCCGAATCGAATCCCGTAACCACACCGATTGAAAAGCAACCTCAATCAGGGAAAGTAGAACCTGATAAAGGAGAATGTTTTCCATATAGAGAAGCTTTTGGAGCATTAGCATACCTCATGGTCGGAACACGTCCGGACATAGCCTATGCCGTGGGAGTTGTTTCAAGAAAATTAGAATCTCCCACTAGAGATGACTGGCTTAGAGTGAAGAGGATTATGCGTTACATCAACGATACCCGCTCCTACGCTATCAAATATAAAGCACAGCATTTACCTGGCGTGCTCGAGGGGTTCAGTGATGCAGATCACGGAGGTGATGGAGAAACTGGTCGCTCCACAACGGGAGTTGTCTGTCGATACTCAGGAGGAGTGATTTCGTGGCTGAGCCAGAGAAAAGCTTCTGTAGCTATCTCAACTACCGAAGCAGAGCTTGTGGCTGCTAGTGAAGGAGCCAGAGAACTGGTTTGGCTGACAAGAGTCATGCAAGACCTAACGTCTCTTGTGAAGACTCCGATATTGTTTGTGGACAATGAAGCAGCGGTTCGACTTGCCCACAATCCAGAATTCCACAAGAGGACCAAACACATTCGCATTAGGCATTTCTACGTGAGAGAGTTGGTTGCTGAATGTGCCATCGAAGTTGAAAGGATCGGGACAGCAAATCAAGTTGCTGATATCATGACCAAAGGGCTTCCAAGGGCAACTTTTTCTTCTCTCTGCCTAAAACTTGGACTTTTTAACAGTTTGAAGTGTGGGAAAGTGTTGAAGAAGATTGTATTGAGTATACTACAACCTTCTTTTACATTATTCAATAATGTTTAATGTCTATTGTGAAAAATAGAGTGACAGTGTGTCAATGAGAGTAAAGTGTAAAAGAAAGAATATACAAGATTGTTTTGGAAAAACCGTTTATTAATATATCTTATAATTCAAAAAAGGGCAATACGTGCCATTTATAAAATGAAACCACGAGAAGCTTTGAGAGAAATATTCAAAGAAATTAATATTCTCACAATAGCTTCACAATATATATGAAAATTTGTTATATACACATAAAAATAGAGATGGGATTCAGCAAAATAGTGACCTTCATAAAATCAACACTAGGAATAAACATAAATTATACATCCCTAGGTTTCGACTAGAAAAAGTTAATAAGTCATTTATGGGGAACACGGTGCGCTTCTATAATAAGCTTCCTGAAAATGCTACTAAACTACCTATTAAGAAATTTAAAGCATACATTAAAGGTAGTCTTTTGAAGAAAGCTTATTATAATATAGATGACTATATTATTGATAAGAATGCATGGCCTCATGTCGCTCTGCCGTCAGACAGTTAACCGACACACTTGAAATGTATAAACTCTCTTGTATTTGTATTTCGTAGTTAAGGTAGTTATAAGATGGATCATATAAAAAAGCGCTAGGACCAAGACGAGTTTCTTGCCAATTCTTCTCGAGCTTGGGTTAGGATGAATTGGCACCTAAATTCACCTAGTATGTAAGACGTTTCAAAGTGATCCTTGTGATTGTATTGAATAAATCATCTTTTGACTTTTTGACTTTGACTTTTATCCTCAAACTTGCATAAGGAAAGCAGTTCCACGTAGTGCTGACCACTGCAGCAGAAACTACATCAATATCTGCCTCTGACAACAATAACTCCATAAAATATATATATAGATTTATCTCCTCATTTAATTTAACTACATAGCATAGATCATACGTCGTATGATCACGTCGATACACGACGATACACGTCGACGAAATGGATGAGTTGGAGGCGGAGTTCTGCTTATTTTTTCCTTCCTAACTAAAACACCATAATCCGTTCTGATGACTTGTTCCATGATCGAATCTTTATTGTGAGATTGGGACGACTCACAATGACACTATGGTGTCGTTCATCTTTTGGTGGAGAGTGCTACATTGGTTTTCTGTTGTCGAAATTCTACCAATCGGCGAACATGGATGGTTCCTATTCAGGGTGCTGTACGTAAAAGTGTATGTTTGTGCCAAACCTACTCATAAGTACTCCCAACTGTGTCGAACTTTTTTTTGACTGATTGAACAATATCAAATTGTCACACTAAAACATTTCTTTCTCTCTGAAAAAAAAACAATGAGTGAAAATAGCCACTCTCGAAAAAAATAGTTCATTCATTCATTGGATTGGATAGAATTTTATTCGTCAAACGACGAGAAGAAAAAAAAATTCAAAAAAAATTTAGTTGTTGATTCAATTCTTGTTTCTTGTTGCTTGCAAATATTGCAATATAAAATAATTTCGTAGTAACTACCTTTAACTCTTAGAGATAGACCATAGTGGTATTGAATTGATCCATCCACTGTCCGTCTGCATTGAGTAGGTCGATTGCTGAAGATGTCTTCGTACAAGGTAATATAAATGATGTTGAAAGAAGTAGCTGTACTAACCTCTACCATAGGCCATTCATTGCAATAACATGTAGATAGGCCTAGCAAGTTTTTAGTAGATCCTTGTATTTTCAGCCAATCGATTCAAAGAGGGAAGAGTTCAGACGCTACTTGGAGAGGGCAGGTGTGATGGATGCTCTTACTAAAGTACTTGTGAGCCTATATGAAGAGCCAGATAAGCCTGAAGATGCGTTAGAATATGTAAGAAAACATTTGGGTACAGATGGTGGAGATGATGAGTTGGAAGCAGCTAGGGCAAGGATTGCAGAACTTGAGGCAGAAAATGCACTTCTCAAAGGAGATGCCGCCCCAGCTGAGGGCTAACTTATCTCTATTAATAGGTACTAAATTACCCAAAAAAAGATCTCCAGTGCTTATTGATCTCAAATATGACTATTCTTGTTATTATTAAAGAAATGTTACTTATTTAAGTAAGTACTAGTATGTACTGTCAGAGTATTATTTTTGTTATGTAGTAAGTATATTCCTACTTGGTACATAGTGCGAAGTGCACATTAAATTTTTTGTTTCATTGAACTCTTGTTTTATTGAACTTGCACTAGCCTACTTGAATAAGTAGGTATTACAGAAATAGAACCATATGATACAATATGTTTATAATAACTACTATGTTTGACAGGTTTATATAATTTATTGTGCATAAATAAAGATATTGATTATGTGCATGTAAAGTTAGATAAAATGACTAATGCTCCCAATGCATTACCATCTAGTTAGCAAAACAAAAGAACATATGTCTTTCTTCATATATATATATATATATATATAAATATAAAGATGTCAATGTCTTGGAAGGTTTTGTTATTTATTTGCTTTTTAATTATTTATTACTTTGAAAGTAGGTAGGTGTACAATTTTCAGTAAGTAAAAATAATACATGCACATTTTCTACATTGTTTACTGATTTTTTATAACTTATAATCCACTAGATAGGTATTACAAACAAGATTTAGACAGCAATACTGATGAGCTCTGTGTATTTCTTGACTTTGCTGGCTACACTCATGTCCACATATTTATCGGCAATGGACACAACCATTCCCCCAATAAGGCTTGGGTCAATTTTGGCAGACAGCTGAACAGTTTCATTGTCCTTCAGGAATTTCTGGAATATAAAAAAATACTATTGTTAGGGATCAGAGATTATTGTAGGTTTACCTACTTACTTGACTACCAACCTTAACCTACAAATACATTATTTTTATAGAATTCTAACCTACACACACTCCTGTAACCATATTATTATCATAAATTCGTAAAGAGATAGATTGTATCTCAAGTGGTAAATACATTATATGGCCTTTCTCAAGGAACAACATTATGTAGTTACCACTTGTTTGAATCCGCTATCTATAGGAGCGATTTTGTGAACAGGGAAGGATGTGTGTAACAAGTAGCGAGGAAGCGCACGCTATTTGATTTGAACAATTCATAGAGATAGAGTGATAGAGTTTGCCATCAGACGGTACCAACTACCAACCCATTTTCCTGAGATGTCAGATGTTACACATCTTATGACTACTGACTACTCAACTACCGTAAGTCTTGCTCGTTTTTTTGTTGTGTTAATATTTTTTTGTCTTGAACTACACATAAGCAGATGGGTTCTCCCACTTTTCTTTTTACTTAGAAACTAAATTTGGGTTATATAAACCAAAAACATAATTTTGAGATGTTTCTCTGATAACCTTCCATAGACATCCTCAAAGAGAGATATGAGGAACAAGAGATCAAAGAGATATGAGAGATATGATGAAGAGGTGTCTACCAAACCTAGGGCTTACAGTTGTGAGCATGTTAGTTTGTTTTTTTTTTAATTTACTATAATAGAATATCTGAATGTAAGTAAGTAAAGTAGGATCTTTTCATACCTTGAGGGCAGATTCCAAACTCTGTCTTTGAGCCTGGTCAAGGGGTTTAGCAGTAATTACTTCACAAGTGACCTCACCACGGTGAGCAGCCATCATCATTTTAAAAGCATTGATTACTCCATCCAGTTTGTTCAAGCGACCATTTTCAGCAAGAAGACCTAGCAAGTTACCAGTTGTAGCTGAAAGGTTAATCTGGAAAACGCAATAATCAATATACAAGGTAGAAGATTTGTTTGAAGCAGCCAGAACAGCAACCAGAATGTATGTAGGTATAAGTATTTATTCAGTATTTGTTGGGGATAGTAAATGCAGAAGTGGATTATTTCATAAGTTAGGTTTACTCTCTAAAAAAAGAATTCCCAGCAGCAACACTATGAGAATGATATCATCCTCATAGTTTATGATGATGTTGCTACGAATGAACCTTGAAGCAGGATCACAAACACTAGTTTCCCATGACTTTGGTGTAGGTCCTGTATCAACATAAGGTACTGAAACAAGCCATCGCCAATATTTTAAGAACAGCCATATTTTGTACCTGTATTACTTGAAATGAAATAAACTATTATTATTAACAATCTACCTTTGGTTTACCAAAAAATCTTTCTACTCTGTACTGTATTATATTATGAATCAAAATCCCGAGTCTGATAAAGGGACAATGCAGTCTAAACTACTGGTTGTGGAAACTTCAATTTGTAAGCTGTACTTCAATACTACTAGCAAACTACTAGCCTGCCTCAGCTTCACACAGGTGAATCATACACCTTAATCTTCCTTAGGAATCACTCCACTGGTGAAAACAGTATGAAAATCTGTTTGGTAGTTTTTGAGTTTTTCCTATTCAGACAGACTTTGTTTTATATGTATACTGATACTTGCACTAAGAAAGGAATACTGAAACTCAATCTCTAATTGATGGAGCAGGGACAAAACTTTACATAATAATAACATTCCACAAACCAAGTTCACGGGCAGTGGGTCCACTTGAATTTCACCAGAATTTAGTTCTATGGATTACTTACACATTAAAGAACACTCTAATAATTTTATAGATGCTATGATATTTCATTAAATTCTGCTGTGGAGATTGCAGAGATCTTTGAGGTTGGTTTCATACACAAGTACTTATATATTTAATGATTGCTTACAATGTACCTTGGTCGAAAGATATTTCAAAGCATCTACTTTCAAATCCCGTTTGATGGTCGGGTTAACAATTAACTCTCTGAGTTTCGGATCAGCTTTGACGGCCGTTTGGAATGAAGACAGTTCTTTTTCGACTGCATCCAAAGCCTTTTTCTTTGTAGCCGCAGAGTACAGAGATGATGCGTAGCGGCCCTCCAAGCCGAAGACTTGAATAGGTGGCTTTATCATCTGAGCCGCCGCAGAGGACGTGCTCAACGAGCGCACCTGAAAATATTACGTAACTTAGACCGACAACTTTCGTATTTAGAGAATTATTGTGCGATGAACTAAATAATATTCACCAGCATTTGTCCTTTCATAACCGACATAATTATAGGAGTGAGATTTTGATAAATCCTATATAGAATAATCTTTGAGATCAAGACTAACTATTGTATCTCTGAAAGAAATACCCAAAGAGTATGCAATATGCAATATCCTTTACGAAGAGTCGGGACAACATAGATTAATATAAACTAACCCTTACGTCAGTTACGTCAATGTCAAAAATTAGATAAACTTATTTAAGCAACCAAACAAACGAAATAGGACTGTTCAGCAATAACATTTAAAATTTATCGATATCGATGAATGACCTGACCTACCCACGGTTGCAATTCCTAAGTGGTATTGATTTAACTATCATTTTGTGGTAGTAAATGAAACTCCAGAAGCTTCATTTAACACCACAAAACAAGGTGCTAGGCACAGTATAGATTTGGGTTCAATAATAAAACGTCATTAAAATAAACATACAAATTTATTTAATTATTTTTTTATAAGTACGTCCTCTTCCTGATTATCATAATAATACCTGTAATAAAAAACGATCAGATAAGAAATTACAATTTTACTTTTTAAAATTGACCCATTCGCTTGCGGCTTTTCAAACCTTTGATGCTTCTTTTTACCATGGCTAGGCTGTTTAACTGTGCTCTTTTTTTGAAAGGTTTTATCATCAAAATGCTTTCTGCAAACAAATTTTAATTCAATAAGTCCTCATTGCCTGCCATCTTCACCCATTTTTACATGTAAAAATTATAGCATCGAAAAAATATCGATGTTTGTAAAATGTTTCGATGCACCCCTCTATTACTGAGATTACTGTTATTATAATAACATTTTGTTCCAAAATTATGTAGGTACTACTAGGTGCCTATAAATTGATATATTAGTTTAAGTTCTACTCAACGCCCCTCATCCAGGGGAAATCTGGCCATAAAAAAACCAATTATTACCATATTTTCTTTGTGAACGAAATCCACATACTTACCTCGCATGACACGCCATACACCTCTAAATTTTGCTGGAAAACAGGAATTTATAAGAAACACACTCATGTTTATCATGCTAGCAGCCTTTTAAACCTTATCTATCAGTATTTATTACAATTTAAAACGATTATTGAGTTCGTAAACAACATCGCAATGCAAAAAGTGACAACTGACGCTGAACTGACTGACTGACTGACTGACCAATTTATGTCAGTGCTGGAAAGAGGGAGAAGCTAATATCTTCCATTACATCAAGTTTAGCCATATTATAGCATAGTTCGTTTTCTTTTTTTCAAGTCGCAGCAGACTGGGAAATTATCTGTGTCTGCCTGCTGTCAAAGTGAAACTAATAAGCCCTGCTGTGTCCTTATCCATAGATAAATGCACATAGCATGTAGTATTACTCTATGAATATTGCAACAGAAATACTACAGATAAACGTTTACATATTTCCTAGGATTAACCCTTTAAATATATAAATCTTGTGTCACAGTTTTCGTGTTTATACTCCTCCGAAACGGCTTGACCGATTTTGATGATATTTTATATGTATATTCAGTAGGTCTGAGAATAGGTTTATAACTAATTTTTATACCCCTAAGTGATAATTTTTTTTTATGTTCAATAAGGCAAAAATACGTTTGCCGGGTCAGCTAGTAAATATATATTATAGGTCAAAAACCTACTCGCTTCTATCATAAATCAGTCACAAGTCACAATCTTGAAGTCATACATAAATTTAGTTAAATGTGTAGCGTAGGAGTGTAATGAGCGCACGCCATCACATAAAAAAGTAAGCAGAGTTACTTTTCACAAGTAAACGGAAAAGATCGAACAAACGATAAATGTGTACCTAACATTTATCGTTCGTTCGATCTTTTCACCACATTGTCTAATTTAATAAACAAAAAACAAAAAAAACAACAAAAAATCAACACTAGGAATAAACATAAATTATACATCCCTAGGTTTCGACTAGAAAAAGTTAATAAGTCATTTATGGGGAACACGGTGCGCTTCTATAATAAGCTTCCTGAAAATGCTACTAAGCTACCTATTAAGTAATTTAAAGCATACATTAAAGGTAGTCTTTTGAAGAAAGCTTATTATAATATAGATGACTATATTATTGATAAGAATGCATGGCCTCATGTCGCTCTGCCGTCAGACAGTTAACCAACACACTTGAAATGTATAAACTCTCTTGTATTAGTATTTCGTAGATGAGGTAGTTATAAGATAGATCATTATAAAAAAGCGCTAGGACCAAGACGAGTTTCTTGCCAATTCTTCTCGAGCTTGGGTTAGGATGAATTGGCACCTAAATTCACCTAGTATGTAAGACGTTTCAAAGTGATCCTTGTGATTGTATTGAATAAATCATCTTTTGACTTTGACTTTGACTTTGAGAACACGCTGACATTATTTAGGCTAAAAACATGCAAAACAAAAAAATGTGCATGATTTACGGACTGGGCTACATACACCAGGTATCTATCTATATATATCTATATATACATTGTACGAATTACAGGCTTCCAAAGAGACAATGTTAGATGATCCAGTTTTATTCTACATGTTAAGAACTACTCAAAGGTATTCAAAATAGTTTGTTATGGAGCGAAATCACTGTTTTTAAGAAAATAATAGAAAATGCAACAAATAAAATAAAAGCTACTTGGAAATTAATTAATAATGAAACAGGTAAATCGAAGACCCGCCTTATAAACAGGTAAAATTCAATATAAATTATACAATTTTGACAAAGAAACAGAAGGTTGCGGATGCATTTGATAGTTTTCTTCTCAGATATACCAAAAACAAACCAAATCGTTAAATTATTCAGCTTCAAGAGCTACCGTTCTGTTAGATCCAGAGCTTCCGTTCTGTTAGAATCGAGTGTTGCAAAATCGTTTGCTTTGTAATATAGTTTGATATATAATATAATAATAACAATATGGTATAATGGTATTGGTAATATGGTAAGAATGAGTTTAGTTATAGCTATATCAACAAGGCCAGAATTGTAAGAGCATTCAAGTTAATTATATAAAAACAGAAGATTTGGGAATGTCTAAAAAGGTGCTGGATGTCATTATCTCCAGATATTCCAGTATGTTTAGCTTATATTTTTTAATAGATGTATCGACGAGGGAGTTTTTCCTAATCTTATGTAAGACAGTAAAAAGTAAGAAATCACCCTAATTATAGACCGATATCGATATAACCTGCGTTAAGTAAAATCATTGAAAAACACATTCTGAATCAGTTAATATCTCACTTTAACGTTAACGGTTTGCTACATAGTAATCAATGCGGATTTACTAAAGTACGATCAACAGCTGATGCAGTTATAGCGCTCTTATAGGATATATTTGCAATGCAATTGTTGGGGATGCAAATGCAAATACAGGATGCAATTGGAGTATTCTATGATCTACCTATTAAAGTCTTTGACTGTGATGACTCATGCAACCCTCATCTCAAATTTAAAATATTATAGCATTCAAAACCGGGCGATTGACCTCATAAATGGTCTAATATATCCAATAGAGTCCAGAAAGTTGTCGTGGATGGTGAGAGATCTTCAGGATCAATTATTGTTGTAGAGGTTCACTACAGGTTTCTATACTAGGCCTTTTTTTATTCCTAGTTTACGTTAACGATTTTGCTTTTTTGTAAAAAATATTTGTGAGATATTTTTATTTGCTGACGATATATCTTAATTTTAAGCTTTCAGGTATTTGCGATAACGTTGTAAATGTCTGTATATAATAAATATTAATGTCTCTTCGATATATATACGAGTATTTACTTTACTTTACTATATTCTTGGAGGAAATATGAATTATACCACGAAGTCCAGGCACGAATATAAATCGCTTTTATTCAGTAATATTACATTCGTCACGTTGGTTAATGAACGGACGCCGCACACGACTAACTGTTCTCCCCGAGGGGCGTGGGAAAGACTTTCGAAATAGGTCTCGTTCACGCAGTAGACCTCACTCGCGTGTGCTGGCCAGGTCGCGTGATAGGTTTCGCTCCCGTATTAAGTCGCGCTCACGAAATATATCTTTCCTTGGCAATAACAGTCCTCGCGAGCAAGGAGTCTCGTTGCAACAAACTTTTAATACTAATCTAATCTAATACGATTAGAACCAGTCGAAAATTTACGTTTCGTTGGTCCGTATGATAGTGAGGCAAGCAGAACAAGTTTACCCGCAATTGCTTACACCTCAATTCCGCAAAGTCATTCCACCGCCATGAGAAATAGTGAGACCCAAATCGTAAAGACAAGATCAACTGACAATCTGGCAACTACTAACCCTTCTCGTTCTAGTGCTACCTTGGGCGCGCACGCGCACCTTTCAGAGGGCACAGCGTTGACTTGATAATTACCGTTTCGGGACGGATCCTAGCTGAAGCCATCGATTCATTAAACTCATTTTGAACTAAATAAAACAAAATTACTTTGTTTCAAACTCTGGCCCTTAAGGTTCACGACATTGATGTGTGGTGCGAGCAAGTCAAAAGGGTCAAAGGTTTTAAACAATTGGCAGGGTTCTGAGTGTCATTCCCGTGTGTCCGGCTGTCTGAAGGTTGATTCACAGTTGTGGTTCCGCCAGTAGGTAACCAATAACCGTAGGTCCATGGGCAAATTTCTATCGTGAGCTTAAGCTACTCTGACCATTTAAACTTGATTACGCGAACATCTAGTACGACACAATGCATGCTAACTCAGATAAGTATAACACTTATGACAAGTACGCGAGGAGACTGTTACTTAGTTCAGAGTTAAGGACGAGTTAAGAGTGCTTATTGTCATACGAGATATTACTGATGCTCACGTTAGAGGGGCATCAGCAATTGCCAACTTATCGTGCAACGACCTAGGTTAATTTTTGTTTATTTATGTAAAACTTACCTGCGCTAAAGAGAACAAACATGGTCACAAGGCCATCAACTGTCCGAAAAGGTAAGCCCGATACTAACCGTCCTAATGGTTTGGTTTACGGTTATTGTAAGAAACCGGAACACAATGAAAACTCTTGCTTTGCCTAATATTTGTCGTGCTTATTTGTCCAGTGTACCAGGAGACCATACATG
Source organism: Lampropteryx suffumata (assembly GCA_948098915.1). Classification (NCBI taxonomy): domain Eukaryota; kingdom Metazoa; phylum Arthropoda; class Insecta; order Lepidoptera; family Geometridae; genus Lampropteryx; species Lampropteryx suffumata. The sequence goes on along the minus strand of OX402557.1, from coordinate 10,948,954 downwards.
ACTAAGAGGTTCTCGTTATAAAAATGGAAAAAAAGTCTCTTGTTTAATAATTTGTTATAAAACAGTACAAAAAAAACCTGTATTATAACTAGTTATAAAATCTTAGTTACGAACGTGGACCAAACCGAATTTTCGGTGAACCAAATTCTCATTTGGTTCAAGCATTCGTCAAACATTCAAGTTTTTCAATTTCCAGGGCCCACTGCTGCAGGTTCTTCGAATTGCGCTGAGTCCGGTTTTTTAATTGAGCGCGAAAAACATGTTCCAGATTTGCGTCACCAAATCAAACTTCTAGTGGCTCTAGGAGCTGCTCATAAGTAAGCCTCAAGAACAGTGAGCGCTTGGTCACGAAGGGCCAATATCAGCGCAGTCATGGCTTGCAACTTCGTCCAACCGTTTGCTTTTAAAACGGCTTCGAATTGAATTTATACGCGGCCCACGAAGAACTTCCATCAAATGGTGGCACCTTGAATTCTCGCATCGACGATGTAGAGACTACCGGATCAGTACCAGATTTCAGTAGATTAATAGTTTTTTTTATACTTACGCTTTCCGGCGTAGCGTTCCGGCAGATCCGTGAATCGTGATTAATTTGTGTTAATAAGATAGTCTTTAGTCGCACTTAAATAGGCAATCCGGAAAATAAGGCTATTTCTAATGAAAACTTATTAAATTTATTGATCGAGAGAGCGAAGCGAACGAAGATCTCAGTAGCAACTTGGACGATTTGGCTTTGTAACTCACCAAAGTTTTAAAAGCGAATGAAACCCAGTCATCGGTTTCAAAAGAGAAGAAAAAAAATACTAATGTATTAATTTAATTAAGTAAGTACCAGAACCTATTATTTTTCTGGTAGTTTTACCCTTATTTTACAAAAAATATTCTTAAAATGAATTCGTACCTTATGTACTTACTGCAGGTAGCTCAGGCAAGATTTAAATTTTCAGTCATCATATTATTTAGTTATCGATATCGACATCAATTAATATCGTAGACAGAGAAATCAATAGACACATGGTGATCGTGCCGCGTGTGAGATAGAACGATAGGTGGGTGGTGTTGCCACATTAAAACTTTTACCCTAGTCCTAAGTAATCCTAGATAAATTCGAGACGTTATGTTGTAGTAGAAATCTCTAGAGCTTTCCTCTCTATCACAAAACTCAAACTTTTTAACAGATGTGTGATATAGAAAACATATAACAACATTTGTGTACCTAATTGTTTTCTTATTATTAAAGCTAAGCATAACATTACAGAAATAAAAAAATATATATATAACACAAAGTCAAAAGATACTTTATTCAATACAATAATATTGAATTTTGAATTGAATAATATAGTATTGAATACAAGGATCACTTTGAAACTAAGTCTTACCTACCAGGTAAATTTATGTTCCAATTTATAATCCAAGCCCAAAAAGAGAAACTCGTCCTGGTCCTAGCGCATTTTTGCATGATCCATCTTATAACTAAATTAGCTACGATATACTTATACATGAGTTTATACATTTCAAGTGTGTCGGTTAACTGTCTGAGAGCAGAGCGACATAAGGCCATGCGTTCTTATCAATAATATAGTCATTTATATTATAATAAGCTTTCTTCAAAAGACTCTTTTATGTAAGCTTTAATTTTTTTAATAGGTAGTTTAGTTGCATTTTCAGGAAGCTTATTATAGAAGCGCACCGTGTTCCCGATAAAGGACTTATTTACTTTTTCTAGTCGAATAGTATTGATCAGTATCTACCTACCTACAGAATAAAAACTCTTAAATCATATATTTACTAACCACCAGTGGAACAGCATTAGGATACAGAATAGTTAATTTATTCTTCTTTAACAAAACATTTTTCTCAAAATGGGTATTACAAATCCTCGAAGAGTTTTTGGGTGTCCAGATTTTTCGGCCTGTGGCTTCAACCCACTGCAAACGTACATTATCGTTTGATGGAAAACTGTAACAAATTAATAGCGAAGTGTTTTATTTTACAATGTAAGAATCATTTTAATCTATTTATTTATGCAGGGCGGTATGGTTATTGTCGCTGACAAGACATTATTTCACAATCAATTGACATCAAAATGTATGAAAGGTTTCCTCAGACCGATTTTAAGCAGCTTTTGCCTTTACCTTGCCTCCATATATTCATCTATCAACATTGATGAATATACTTACGTTAAATTGAATTATTAAAATTCATACGAAATGTAAAACATGTTTTATGTAAATTTATGTACCTAGTCTGGGGAATGTTAAGGTCGAATGCAGGCAACACCAAAATAAATAAATTATTTGTTATGATTTATGAATTATGCTGTAGCGAACAAAGTTCAGTTCGAAATGCTGTTATCTAAATAATAAATATAAATAAATAATCCCGGACATTCCACATAGCATCATCTGGCCCCAAAGTAAGCAGAGCTTGTGTTATGGGTACCACATGACTGATACTACTTAAATACTTTTTTCTTTTGTAAATACATACATATTATACATAGAAACACCCAGACCCGAGACAAATACTTGCAGATCATGCAAATATTTGTCCCGCGGCGAGAATCGAACTCGCAACCTTCTGCGGCTCAGTCGGACCTTAGCCCATTGCGCCACAGTGGTCGTCTATCTATTGTGTATATTATTAAAAAAACAGCTTGAAAGCTAATAACTACTCAAAAATACTTGTCCCCGATTTGTCTTTTTACGAGTAAAAAGAAAAATCGGGGTGTTTCCCTTCACCATCACTTTTACATCCTAAAACGATACATCGAACCATTATCTTTACAAAATCCGGTAAAGGAATTTGTTATTTGCAAGTAATTCAGCGTGTTCACAATTTATTATTAACTGTTTTTTTCCGGTTATTTCACACAAAGCGAGCACAAACCATCCAAACAATGGCAAACTGTCAAACGTTGCTTTGCACAATCTGGTGCGGATCTTGAAAAACAGGCACGCGACATGAAACAAAAAATCAAATCATTCTATCTCGTTTCTTTACAGTATCTGCACATAAGTTGTTCTCTTTCTTGTATGAATGCGTCGGATGCTATCTAGTCGTCTATTAGTTTCTCTGTCTACGATTAATATCGACACACACTGTGAGTGCTGCCAGATGGAGCTCGGTCCAAATCGCCAAAAAAAAAATACAAAAAGTAGCTTAAAAACACACAATTTTTTTTATACCAAAATGTAGGTTTATTTCATAAATTAGCCTACATTGCTTAATTCAAAGATACGTAATAGACGCCTAATAGGGTTATAATACTATGATAACTTATTTTTTGCTTAGACTCAACAGGAAATAAAACATACATAACTTATCCTTGATAATTAAAATATTGAAGGTGAATACTGTAAGCATGTAAGTAATGTTATTTTTCCTGTAGAGCCTCAGTAATAAAATAACAACAATAAAGCAACATAGTAAAAACGGCTAGACTTATTAACTGTTTTTTAACTTTAATGGTTTATTATGTAGGGTTAAAGCTTTTATTATAGAAAAATATATGTTATTCGTCGACTGCTAACAAAATAACATCATCAAGGATTCCTCCATTTATTAATTGATTAAATGAAGATATGATAAGAGGATAAGATTTTATTCAATAACAATTTCTACATTGTGTCTGAAATACTTAAGCCTAAAAACATTATAATAATGTAAAAAAGTAGCATGTATGTCAAATAAGTACAAATAATCATATGTTTCTTAATTTAAAGTCATCAACTGTATAGAAGCACCCCTCCAACAAAAGCTTTATCAATGTAGACTGAAATGTAGTGGGACTTTCTATGATTTTCATAGCCACAGGAAGAGAGTTGTACAGTGTAACGGCCTGATATCTACAACCATGCCTAACAATATTTAACTTCGGACACAGTAGGGTCGCAAGATCTTTTCTTCTTTTATTTAGCCTTGTAGCTCTTTGTTCTTGTGTTTCATACTTTGACGGATGTCTGATAATGTCCATAAGAGTTACAAGGATATATAGGCTAGGTAGAGTCAAAATATGGAGTTCCATGAAATGATTTCTACATGATGCCCATGGTGGTATGCGTACCATGGTACGTATTGCACGTTTCTGAATTGTAAAAGCTCTATTCATATTGTAGTCATAGCTGTTACCCCAAAATTTTAAACTATATCTCAGTTTTGACTCCACAAGAGCATAATAGGTCGTTTTCAGTTGTTCCATACTTACTTCGTCTCTAAGACTCCTTAATGCGTAACAAGCCGAACTGATTGCATTCTCTAATGCCTCTAGCTCATGTTTCCAGTTTAAAAATTGGTCAATATGGACTCCAAGGAATTTAACACTAGCCACAAACACCACTTTAACTCCATTACTGAAAGTTTGAATTATATCTTGCTCACGTGCGGTAGATCTATACAAAATAGCACTTGTTTTAGCAATGTTAAGTTTTAGATTATTAACACAGAACTAATTACTAAAAGCCACAAGTGCGTTGTCAATTTTTAACTTTTAGATCTTGGATATTCTTCGCTGGAATTATAGCATTAGTGTCATCTGCATAAACTACTAATTTAATTCCTGGTATTGTATTACTAATAAAGCTTATTACATCGTTTAAAAATAGGAAAATAGGTCCCAATATTGATCCTTGAGGAACTCCTCGTCTTACACTGACTAGTTTTGACGTGTTCACTATTTCTAGCCCTTTCACGATATTCTTTATTTCAACGAATTGCTTTCTATTGTTTAGGTAAGATCTTACTATGCTTAGAGCAGTTCCCCTTATTCCATAAAATTCTAGTTTGGCCAAGAGTATCTCGTGGTCGACAGTGTCAAAAGCAGATGATAAGTTCAAAAATAAACCTGCCACTTTAAATTTACTATTTAAGTTGTCAAGTACTTCTTTTATCAGCAAATCAACCGCGTCCATAGTTCCGAACCTCATTTGGTAGCCAAATTGACGTTCATTAAGAATTTTATGTTGGTTAAGGTGTGTCACAATCCTATCTTTTATGAGTTTTTCATATAACTTTGATATCACGGGCAATAGTGATATTGCTCTAAAATTCTTTGGGTCATTTTTTTTACCTTTTTTACGGATTGGCAAAACTCTTGCGATTTTCAGTTGCCGCGAAATATGCATCCAACTTACCACCACCATTTCATTCACTTCTCACTCTATTATTAAAAAATAAATGACATTCTCATCAACTGACATTGACTGAATAAAATTAAACAAACGGTTTATCTATTTTGTACCTACTTATTATTGTAATTAAAATATATATGTATATTGTGGACGTAGCCTAAAATCATAATTTTTAATTTCTTAAATAGCCTAAACGGCGACCAGTCTCCGATCGCATTTTTTGGTCTCCCAGCCACCCGTCGGGATAACCTAAAGGGCGATAAGTCGCCTAATCTGGCAACACTTGTGATCAGTTTTATCATTCCATATAAACACATATTTCTAGGGTAAGGTAGCACTGTCAGTGTCAGCCAGTATTATACTCTGTGGTGTGGTGAGAGCGCCTGAGCTTGGCTTGGTTGTTGCGCATTGTTTTTATTGAGTGAGCGGATTATATAGTTTTTTTTTTAAAGTTCTCAAGAGAGAGAATGTAATTTTTTTATATGTTTAAGTTTATTATTTAGTTAGTTTAGTCCCCGCCGCGCGACGCCCGTACTGTGTTTGTACTACTTTACTTTACTATAGCTATTATTTATTTCAAAGGGTATACAATATTATGACTGATTTCCAATCCAATCGCTAAATTTCAGATACTATCTAATTTTGATGGAAAAAATCCTGTATACCTGCCACGTTCTATTTTGTTTTGGTTAACTAAAAAAGTAGGTGACTATGACACATCAAGTGGATCACGATTTATCTCAACTGCTGGAAGGAACAGGACTAAGTGGAGAAGAACACGACCTGTGTGACTTTACTATAGCTGATCAAAATTCAGTCGCGGAATCTCAAGGTATCACGCCTACCACTCCCTCTAATTTCAAACCGGTACTAGGCGGCAACGTCACCTATGTCGTCGCCTGTGTAATTCTAAACGAGTCTAATGAAGTACTCATGATGCAAGAGGCAAAGGAAAGTTGTGCCGGCAAATGGTATTTACCCGCAGGGCGTATGGAGAAAGGCGAAACGATTGTTCAGGCAGCAGTCAGAGAAGTGCTGGAGGAAACAGGTCTAGAATGTGAACTGACCACATTACTAGTGGTTGAAACTGCTGGAGGAACATGGTACAGATTTGTCTTAACTGGACAAGTGGTAGGAGGTGAACTAAAAACACCAGCAAAAGCAGACAGTGAGTCTCTACAGGCTAAATGGGTTTCAAACATGAATGAAATATCCTTGAGGTCAAATGATATTTTGCATCTTATTGAAAAGGTGCAGTTGTATAAGCAGAGTAGGTCTGGAGGAACTTGGCATCAAGAAATTCTGCCAGCACCCACTCCTCATGAAAAAGATTTGCTAAGGTTGATTGTGGTTATAAAGAAAAGAAGTACAAATAAATTGCATGTATTGCTAAGTGAAAAATCAGCATTACATTTCCCCACATGTGAAATAAACCCTGCCAAAAGTGTGCATTCAACTTTGAGAAGGTTCATGGTAGAAATGTTTGGTGCAGATGTGGGACAGCATAGGCCTTTAGGGCTTTTAAATTTGGAAGCAGATCCTTTGGCTGATGGTTGTTGCCTCAGCTTGTTAGTTGCTTTCAGGCCACCTCTAGAAGAAGTGCCACTGATTGGCAAATGTGTTTGGCAGGAGGTAGCACATGATCTGGAAAACAAATTACTTTCTCTGATAAACAAAAAGCACTCTACTATTGAGTTGCATGTTGTGCGCTAATGTATTTAAAAATTTCCTCTAACATGTCCAAAGGGTGCATAAAGAATACTCATTTTATTTTTAGTCCCTATGATCAATGTAGTCATTTTACTATGTTATATTTTTACAAATTTTTATTTATAATTTATTTATTATTATTTGTATGCAGCTGCTGCTAATAATAAATTGTTGCAAATCTCTTGTTTGACTATGATGGTAACATTTTAATACAACCTATTTTCTATATTTTTTGATGAGTATTAAGTAGTTTTATTTATGTTATATAAATCAAGGTATCTGATGTCATGTCACCGCAGGCAGTTTAGTTCATCTGAACATTTCATACTTTGGGGGCATGCTTATGTTGTCTGTCCTGGCTTATAAAGTCATTTATATTTGTTTCAAATAGCACAGGTAACACAGATATACACTGCTAGTGTATACCAATCATAATTTTATGATATTGCACAGCATTCCATTAATCTATTGTCGAATTCGAATTATTATAAGTAAGTAGGATAACTAAAATTGATATGAGACCATAAGATCATTCTCTACTACTAATTTTTAGAAGCAAAGAAAAAATAAAATATATTTACCTGAATTTTAGTTATAATTTAATTTACGCCACATTTTATTCTTTAGTGCTCATTTTATTATAATATATATTTTTTTTAATCAGGGTCTGTTTAAAGACTAGCACTGTAATAAAATTCGGGTACATTTTGGTACTTAAATATTACTAACACTGGGGTTTTGTTTATCTATGTATAATAATGGTGTATGTTAAGTATTAAGGTGTAACCTTATATACATAAAGATATACCAGGAATAGCTTGTATTAGCTTACTCATGGTATTTTAGGTCATTATAATCAATGTACAATGTACATATTGTTACAATGAACATTATATCTATATTGATGTACCTAAAAGTTGCTTGCACATCTCTCATTTACAAATTACAATTAGGCTATAACACCAATTTATTCCTGTATATTTATGTATTAAAACAAACAATTATAGCATTTTTTTTGCGTTATAATTAAAATTTTTAAATATGCCTAGCTTAAATGCAATTAAGGACAGTTGTGCAAGTGTGGCTAAGTATTTAATTTTAAGTAAAAGTACCTATTTATTTAAATTAAATGACATTAAAATAATTTCATATTCTAAGTGACTTTTATTTTGATACTAGCGATACTGATACCCGCCCCGGCTTCGCACGGGTACAATACTGTAGTACATTATATTGATCTATCCCCTAGGGTTCAGCCAGCGTTTGCAATGTAAGCGCAGAAAATGTGTTAATTTACGACATTACATTAGAAACCTCTAAAATTATTAGTGTTTCTCTACCATATTATGCATGTATTATACATATAAACCTTCCTCTTGAATCATTCTACCTATTAAAAAATCCGTTGCGTAGTTTTAAAGATATAAGCATACATAAGGACAGACAGACAGCGGGAAACGACTTTGTTTAATACTATGTAGTGATATTTTTAACCGACTTAAAAAAAGAGGAGGTTTCAATTCGTCGGAATCTTTTTTTTTAAACTCAAAGACGCCTGAACCGATTTAGAAAATTATTTTTTGTTTCAAAGGGTATACTTCCCAGGTAGGTCCCATTTAAATTATCGAAATCGATAGAGCGGTTTTTTAAATATCAACAAAAATCTAAAAATTGTATACATCGATTATATTTTCGTTGCGTTCAACAACGCAACGAAGAGCAATGCGTTTAGTTGGTCTACCCATATTATATATACATATAATCAAAATACATCTACTTTCCATAAAAAAAATCAAAATATAATAATTGTATGGTCTCAAATTGCATCCAATGAAGTCTGTTTTCTTTTCAGTTTTTAAAACGTTATTATTTACTGATGGTTTGCGTCGTATACACGTATAAACTGTCTTTGTGTAGTCTATCTACTTACAAGTATAAAAAAGTCATTAGGTATACACTCAGACTAAATAAATATTAAATACTTAAATGTATTTATTTGGTTTAAGTAGATGTACGAAATAAAAAGTAGATTGTTTTTCCATTTTTATAATTATTTTATTCAAGCGATACAAAACCATTGCACTGACTAGAAAATCAAATAATACAACATACCTAGGTATGTAAATTTATTGAATAATATAATAATATGCAAAATTCATAACGATAACTCTACATACATCTATGTAGTATTGTTTACTTTTAAACAGTAGGTAGGTACCTAATACAACCATATTATTCTAAACAGCAATGCTAACAAGCATTTTTATAGTCTCATTTAAGCCTATGGCCTTTTCATTGAAAGTCTATAAGAAAGGAACATAATTGATAAAACATTCTTAAACAGCATTCTGTAAGTACCTTACTGAAGTTTTTGATAGTTTTATGTATTTAATTAGATACTTACAACAAATTAAAAGTGAAATACTCATCCAAATTGTTTTGTAAGAGAAACGTGGGCACGCCAATATCTGGGAGTTACGTATGTACCTAAGTAAAGTAGCTGTACCTACTTAAATCTAAAAATCTAAGTACCTACGTATTACATAGGTTCCTACTAGACTGATAATGAACTTGATGGGCTATAGGTGCATAAGCGTAGTTCTATTTAGCTTTATAAAATAAATACCTATACCTACTAACGACGAAAATGGTTATTGATTAACCTATAACATGGTGACGGCCAATGAACCAGTTGCAATAAGTATGTTGAAAACATATAAATACATTAAATTAATAATCACTTAAAAATTAACAATTAGGCAAATACCTACCTAGGTACTTACTTACTTATTATTTACAGACAAACAACTTTTCTATAACTCTCCCTTTATGACTGCCACGGCAATAGTTCACAAGACTAATCGCTAATAAATATTAATAACTCGCATAAAAGGGATGCATGTTTGCCAATAAAAAACCATAATGTTTGCGAGTTCCTACCTAGGTAGGCAAAGAAAGAAAACCTTTTTTGGATGTAGGTACATAGGTGAAATGTATATGCACTTTATTTAAAGGTAGGTACGAGTAATTATCTAAAGAAATATTTGCGAAAAGGTTTTTGTACCTTTATACATTGAAAAGAACAGATTAATAAATTGTAGGTAGTTCATTAATTTTTTTGAAATTATTATTTGGTAGCTTGTTCACCGATTTATTTTTTATCTATGTTTGATTGATAATGTATACATGTGCGTAGCAAAGCAAACATTTTAATATTAATTTTCAGTTACTAACTAAAATTGTTAAAACTTGCACTATTTTGCCTCTGTTGATGTCAGTGATTAACTTAAATTCAATTAACGGTAGGTGTGCAAGTGAGGCATCTAAATCCTCAGGGGCAGGGGCAGGCTATGATACCTACCTAAATCTATCTAACTATCATGTTGTGATGGTACTTTGATTTGAATTAAGACGGTACCCTCAACAAATAACCTTATGTATGGATAAACATTTTTTTTTTCCGGTTTTTTATTTAATGGCTACCTGCGTGTTAATTGAAGGAATAACAATTGAAAAAAGAATATGGTATGTATTTAGCCTGTGACTTCCTCGTTTCCATTTGTTTTTAAAGTTATTGTTAATTCTATAGTTTAATAAATAAATGAATATTGGTGGAAAATACACCCAACATCATCTAGCCCCAAACTAAGCATTGCTTGTACTATGATGACCAGATGACTGATAAACTTACTTTTATATTTCATAATGAAGAAATAAGATCTAAAATATTAAATAAACATCATACTCTACTAATTTTGACGTCGTCGTAACATACAGTTTACAATAATATAAAGAGAATAAACTTATTAAAACATTGTCCGTCATTTTCTTGCATTCTCTCTTTGAATTATTTCTGATTAATTTGATTAAGAAACGCGTTTCCAGCGCGCAGGCAAAACGCTTCAAGGTCATTTGCTCAGGGAAACGCCTTAACAACCGAGAGGTGTAAGAGATGAATAATTGTCAATGCTATAATCATAAGATAAGGGTGAATTTGTGAGTCAATCCATATATTTTATAAGTATTTTCAGTAAAGGTGATTAAGACTTTTCAGAAAAAAGCATGGTCTCTTTTTAATATTGCTCCAAGAAACTAAAACGGTTCTTTTGTTAAACTTTAGTACCCTAAAAATGTAACTGAAGGTCGATCTTATTTATATTCACTCCATTTTAAGGTACTTTTAGTAGGCAATTATACTTTCAATCTTTACCTATAAAAGAGCTTCCTTTTAGAGCAAAACCACCCACTAAGGCGGGATTTTTTTGAATTCATCCCCTAAGAGGGTGAAAAGGGGTGAAAACGAATGTATGAAACTTTTTAACGCGTGATGCGATTTGCTTGAAACTTGGTTTGGATACTTAATATGCAAAATAAATGGAAACATGTTCAGGATTTTTCAAAATAACCCTAACAAAGGGGTAACATGCGGTGTCAAAGTTTGTATGGAAACTTTTAACGGGTGGTGTGATTTCTTAGAAACTTGGTTTGGATACTTAAAATTCAAAATAAATAGACATGTCATGACTTTAAAATACTTTAAATACGTTATGTGTTTCAGGATTTTTCTAAAAAACTCTCACAAAGGAGTAAAATGGGGTGTGAATGTATGGAATCTTTATCTTAATGGGTTCCAAGACGTGAGCAACAGCTAGTATAGTGATATAAGCCAGAGTGATAATGTAGAGAAATTAATAAGAACTTTGATGTGCTAACTAACCAAGCAAGATAATATTGCATTTTTTAAATATGTAGGTAAGTACTCATTAATTAATATTAAGGTACAACACAGATAGTTTAAAAAAAACATTGTCATGTATAAGCAGTTCAAGCCTCACATTGTTTATGTACGAGTATCTATAATCAATGAAGAAGTTGTACCTTGTTGTCTTTGTATGTATGAAGTCGTTTATTTTACCCTTCTAGTTGGATTCCCTGTATCCAAGATGTAAGATCTGCTGATCCGGGACAGTCTAGAATGGTTTCTGTTGGTTCATTAGGAGCTATTAGGCGCTGCGCTGCTATTTGACCAGATAAATATGCTCCATGTGCTGTTGAGTAAAAGTTACTATGTGTATGCTCTCCAGCAAAGAGCAGCACAGGCTAAAACAGAAAAAACATAGTAATTACTTTTTTGTAGGTAGGTAGTACCAGTATCTAATGACAGTTATTGAATGCCATTATGAAAAAATAAATAAAATAAATTGAAAAGTGTGTATATAACATAGGCTACTTTTTTGTGGGCACCACTTGTGCGATACTGCGGGCAGTTACTACTTATAAATCTAAATACTTAGTAGTTGCATTGAGGACCACAATAAATATTTTGTGATAAAACTTTCCTATACCTTTTTATCCCTTACATTCCTAAACAGTGGCTGAGCTATACTTTCAATATCACTCTGGCTGCCTCCTAAGCCAATAGATGTGTATGAACCTCTTGTGAAAGACTGCTTCTTCCAGCTTGTACTGAAAACCAAACAAATATATAATCTTTAACAGGTATCAATTGTTTCACTTTTGTGAGTTGTAATATACTTTTAGATAAAGACATGTGAGTCTTTATCTAAAATTATAAATTAATTAGATAATTGGATATCATTGCTTAAAAATTTCATCAAATTACATTGAATTTATTAAGTAGTAGGTAAGTGTTACTTATCAATTACCAAACACAATTAACAGGTTCAGGTACAAATGGGTCATTTAGAAATTTCCGTAATATCTTTGTACAGTTTGTGGCCACCTCACTCATAGGTAGGGTTTCCATGTACTCAGCCTCTTGACCAGATACCCATCCAAGTAACAAGGTCTCTGATACTTTACTGAATGAGTAAATTTTCTTGTACCAAGAATTGGCGATATCTTCAGGGGTTGCAGAACTCTCCCACAAAAGCATTATCTCGGTAATATCTGGATTCAAAAAAGGCCTTTCATATTCTAAGTAAATTTTATCTACAGCACTGAACAGTAATCTCTCAATAGATTCAATTTTGTATTGAGGCAATGAGGGTTCAAATAAAGTTGTGGCATGTTCTTTCAAAACACCTAAAGGAATAGTACATATCACATGGTTAGCATTCAAAGTTTTGCCATTATCACAAACTACTTCAGCATTATTATTTTTTTTCTTTGGTTTATGTGAGGCATCAGTCAGTGAGGTGCCCTCTCCGGAGTTCACAGGTTTGTCTGATGTTGATGTCTTTGAAATATCTTCTATCACAGTTTGGTCTGAGTCCTCAGACTCCTCTCCTAAGTCTTCTAGTGCACTATGTCCTTCAGTATCCCAAATTATTTTACAAACTGGGTGGTCAGATAATATCTTATCAGGAGCAATATTTTTAGTAAGTGGCTCTAAAATAGAACTATAACCTGAAGGTATTATAATATTTCCACCTTGTAATTCTGTGTAGCTGCCTAATTCCAAGAGATCTATTTCATCCATAGTGTTACAACCAGATATACATGTTTCTCGTTTTAAAAGACAGTCAAAAATTAATCTTCGTAGTCTCTTCTCCTCTGATGTCGGTAGTCTTTCCAAATAGATAGTTGCTTCTAGGTTAATGTGCTCACCAACACTATGTATATCAGGGGGTGGTAGGTACTGGCAAAGGAAATACTCTTCACACCGTCTCAGAAAGCACACGTATGCGTCGTGTGTTTCATGCAGGACACTAAATGGTACTTGTTTTCCATCCTCAGTGGCCGCTATAACCTTGTGCGGTTTGGGTATGTTTATAATATTTACAAGATTGTTTGCCATTGCTATTTCAAATATTGGGTTACCAAGAACACCGTGAATCCAGTTGGCACCCAACTCGACTTTGTGTTTTTTCATAGGTATTGAAATAATACGACCTCCGATCCGTTTTCTAGCTTCAATAATAATGAAGTTTTCGATGCCATTTTTGAGAAGATGATTGGCGGCGGACAGTCCAGCCAGACCCGCACCAATAATTATCACATCATATTTATTAGTATCACATTTTTTACTAGAATTTGTTTTAGCGTCGCCCATAATATTTTTATTTCAAATTATGGATGTACTTCATTCAATCCAATCAATTCTTTTGAAATATTTGTAGCACAGTTTAGTTTGATTGATTGACTTGACTTGACTTGACTGCATGGATCTTAAACAAACGATTTATGATCTTGATATTTATTTGATTGCTTGACTGACGTTCAGCTGCTTGTTGCTAGAACGGAATACTCGTATTTTTTTGCTTTAATCTTAATAGTAGAAATAGTATCTTAATAGAGCGGGACTGGAATTATTATATATTTATTTAGAGTACAATACAACGTTATTATAACCATCGAACTAGTATAGTATTATTTAATATTTGACGCTAATCAAAGTTATAGTTAAATTCAAATATTTACATTAAGCACAATCACAAGGGTCACTTATGTGAATTTAGAAGCCAATTTCTTCTAACCCATTTCTAAGAAGAAGTCGTCGCAAGAAACTCGTCCTGGTGGCGGTTATTTCTATGATCCATCTTATAACGAAAAACAAATAGGTACAAGATTACAGTAGTTTAAACCTTTCAAATCTGTCAGTTATCTGTCTGAGGGTGGAGCAACATGAGGACATGCATTTTTATCTTTGTTATAGTAATTTATATTATAATAGAATTATTTCAAAAGTTTACCCATTATGTAAACTTTAAATTTCTTAATAGGTTTTTTTGTTGCATTTTCAGGACTCTTAAAATAGAAACGCACAGTGTTCCCCATAAATTACTTATTTACGTTATCTAGTCGAAACCTAGGGATGTATAATTTGTAACATAGAGTTCATAACGTTAGAGCAGTTCCTAGAAATGATTCTATGAAGATCACTATTTTGCTGAAACCCATCTTTATTGATATGAGTGTATAAAATTTTTTCATATAGGTATATAATTATTCTGAAGCTATTTGAATATTTCTCTCATATACTCTCACTGTTTCATTGTATACAAGTCCATTCAAATTCAAATCTATGACAGTACCCAATGGGAGTATCGGCTGGACTCTTCGTTTGTCAATTCATGAAGTAACATAGCACTTTTAAATTTACCGCTGTGGATATCGCTATATTCGTTTACTTCACCTGCTTTGATAGCATTCTAATTAACCTTTGTTCTCAAAAAGACAGATTCTCAAAATTACGTGTGCAAAAAAAGGAAAACATGTTTCCTCTTTCGCATACACGGCATCCGTAACAAATTTTCGGCACTGTGTCAATACTTTAGTACTAGACTAGTTCGATGCTACAGTACCGACTGCTGATAATATTGCTTGCGTAGTTGGCATACCTTAATCCCACCTAAACCCGGAATTAGTCCAGGTCTAATTAGTATTTCCCAGGATCATACTTACTGCCACCTAAAAATTAGAAACATTTATCGTAAAATTGTATACTCGATATTCAGAATCGGAATATTTGAATATTAAAATTTATGTTCGATTATTTAATGCAACTCCGTAATTCATCGGTTTTCTTGAGAACTCTACTTGCGAATAGTTCTCCCTTCAGTCCCTCTTTACTTTTCCGCTACCGCAACTAGCTATCCAATCAAAATCAAATCTTAATGTCATCTCCCTCTTTTATATGGAGTCCAATGTAAGTTTATCTCGTTCTAGTGACCTTTGAGTTTCCTGAATAATAATATTATTATCTTTGTTTATGTACTTCATCACATCAATACCGTACCGCGCAAAGCTTGGAGTAAGCAAGCAAGTATTTGTTTTTCCAACAGAATGTGTGTTTTTATTGTGAATTCCAAGTTTGTGAAAGACAATTTTTGATATGTTAATTGAATTTATCTGAATCTCAACCATTGTAATTAGCGTGTGCGAAATACACAGTGCTAGGGTGCTGTTGAAAATTGAAATCTAGATTCAGCAAACATTATTCTATTGTTAGACTTTTGATATCGAAAGTCATCATTGTGAATAATCAAGGAATGTTATTTGTGTTTTGTGATATCGTTAGTTATGTAATCGAACGATGAGTTGAATTTCCTAGGTATTGCTAATTTTGTGGCAAATAAATGAATAAACATTGGTGAGTGTACATAGGACACGTGGGTTTTGCCGTGTAATAAAATCGATAAAGGAGCAAGTAAGACGCGTGCGCCAGTCTCTATCAACAACACAATTATACGTCAAGGTCACTGAGCACAAACACGTGCAATGTCGGATTCTATTTACACACATGATTTTCTACTCGAACCAGGCGTCGAGATAAAACAGGAGTCGCCGTACGAGCTGGGTGGCATGTCGGCCTCTGTACCCATTCCGCAGCGCCGTTTTGAGGGCGACTTCAGCACTGACCTGGACTTGTGCCTGCAGGATACCCTCGGCTCCTCTTTCCATAATTTACCAACCATGCAGTTTGGCAAGGCATATGACAATGAAAACTCCAAAATGGATACCTTTAAAATGGATGATGATGATATTTTCCAAGTGGACAAAGCTGATCTGATTATGGGCCCCACTCTCGCGGAGTTGAATGCTAATCCTGACACATTGCTGGATGATTTGAATATAGATGATCTACTCTTGCCAGAGGAGAATGGCTACTGTGTGCAGATTGGAGGTGTGATGGGAGGCTCACGTCGTGGATTTAATTATCTGCAATCCAACAGTTCCATGCAACCTGAGAGTCCCTGCAGCCCTTATAGTCGTGCCCAACTTGCTTTTTCACCTGCAAGCCAGCATAGCTCAGCCTCATCTAGCTTTGCCCAGCATCCCATGAACTACATGCCAGAAATGCTGCTACGTATGGATGGCTATAGTGGGGAGATAGCTTTGGGTCAATCTGTGCCAGCATCAACAGTTTTGCCACCCTTCAAACCTGTTGTAAAGCAGCAAAACACGCAGCTTTCATCTTCTGCACCCACTCATCTATCAATTGAACAGGTGATTTATTTTAACAGTGGTTTTCAATTTGAAGATTTATAGTTGTATTCCAGAACAAAACCTGAACTCAGATTGAAAACTAAGCATTGCTATTAGACAGCATTTATTTCGAAAATATAAGCCTGAAATTATAAGATTATTTTGTTATACAACTAAAAGGTACTTACTATGTACATGATTAAAAAATATATTGTAAGAATGTTAGATTTATGTTTGTTTTTACAGATTTGGCAACGCAGAGAACCACGCAAGCACCTATTGTCCACAAGCTCTCTTGCTGAGGCCGGTTCCATATCATCATTGTCTGGAGGTCTCCTCAGTCCTGCTACAGCAGATTTCTCTCAGGATGAAGATGATAGAGATATTGAATCTGATGAGGACAGTGATAGATACGAAGACTTATCATCTGATGGTATGTATAAAGTACCTATTTGATAAAAAAATAAGTTTATATAGTCTTTATCAAGCCTAATAAGTCGTTGCATAATTAATTGCATGCATAGTGCATCAAATGAAAGTGAATTTGGCATGGTCCAAAAATTTGTCAGGATCAAGCTGTACCTTTGACAAAGGTCAACACCATATTTAACCCATTCATTGCTACCAACGCACCATTTGCGTTGATCGAAATTACTATGTCATGCCACCAACACACCATTTGCGTTGAGTGACCTTTTGAAGTTTTTTTGGCTTTACATAAAAACGGTAGAAATTAATTCAAATATTTGGCAAATTCACGTAAAAAATAATTTTCAAATGTAAAAACACTGATGGTTTTTGCTTTGTACTGTCAGTTTTGTTTTGAAAATTAAAAAACGGCTAGTGCTCAGAAGGTCTGTTTTGATTTACAAATAACTGAAGTTTTATTGAGCGTTCATGATAAATTTATGAATTGGGATATAAAGGTAAGCAATAATCTTATATATATCATTCTTTTCCATTGTTTCATCATGTATTTATAAACCACATGCACGCAAACAGTGCGTTCATTGGCATAGCAGTAAAAATCTTTGTTGGATAGGTTTATGCATGAGCCAATGGACCAAAATTTATTATATTTTTTAATATATTTTACATAATTATACGTGAAAAATAAAAAAAAGTTTCTATGATTACAGGTTCTAAGTTTCTATGATTACAGACTTGAAGTCATTATCGAAGTATTAAATATTGATGTAGAAGAAACCACGCGGAGTTCAGTTCCAAAAAATAAACTGCATGTTCTTAAACAATGTTCTCGTACAATGATAGCAGAAAGAGAAAAAATTAACGATGTCGGTGTAAGCAGTGCTGGGTTTAAAAAAAACAGAAAAGATACGTCACATCTAGTGCCGATTGTCCAGAACAATACGGGTTTTGTTTGAAAGATGGTTTTAAAGAGTAGCACAACTAATAATTGTTTATTTTAATAATAAATATATCTAATTATTGACTAAAATATTGTTTACCTAACATACCTACAATAACTTTTGGTTCAGGTAAATAAGTTTAAACGGTAGGTTAGGTATTTACTAATTGCACATTTACCTATCAGATTAGTAACGTAGGTATAATATACTAAATAACACTGATACTAAACATCTATCTCTTCTCTATGTCTACATAGTATAAAACAATGTCGCTTTTGGCGTATGCCTGCCTGTCTATAGGAACATAATATTATATTTTTTTAATGATGAATGGTTCAGCAGCTCATATTGCATAATACTATCTAAGCATCAACGCAAACGGTGTGTTGAATGGTACTTGTGATAAAAAAATTGTTACCAGTGCCAGCAACGCATATGGTGCATTTACCATTTTTTTATGGGTTTTTGTCTTTAAAAACACATTTAATTACGCCTTTCCTATTGTAATCCACAGAAATAGTGGCACCCAGGTGATGTTTTTAAATTTAACTGGCAATGAATGGGTTAATTAGGACTAGAGTAACAAATGTTTCTATTGGTTCAATTCTATTGGTTTGTGTTACCAATGTAACTAATTAATAGTAACACAAGTACCTACATTACTTTTGAGTATGACATATACTAACTTACATACTACTGCTCAACAAACACTTATGTGCAAACTAAATTTAAGAGCATATGTAATAAAATGAACAACAAAGAATTATATAATACAACATAATATGTATATGTTTGTAGTTGAGTTTGCTGTTGAAAATTTGTTTATGACTTTCAGAATCCAATGATGAAAGTACTGAAGCTAAACAGGCCAGAGCAAATGCTAAACGCGAAAGGTATTTTTGGCAGTACAATGTTCAAGCTAAGGGGCCGAAAGGGCAGAGATTAATTTTGAAAAAAAAATCTGAAGACCCTCATATTCTGAATTTAGTAACTGACCCAGTTTTCAGCCCTAGTTGCAGTGTCAGAGGAATAAAACACAGGTAACCTTAACACATATAAACAATATAATTAAGCAAATTAAATTTTGTATCAAAAAATGTGACCTTTTTGATGCTATTTGCTTGTTAATAAAGGGATAATCATTATATTTTCTCCCATATATATTATGCCTCTAACTTCCTCATTCAAATTGTTTTTAAAGTTATTGTTGATTCTGTAATTTCATTTTTAAACAAGATCTCAATATTTAATAATCATCATCTTTTAAAGTAGACATTGTTTTAACTTGCAGCTTTCTAAATGTGAAGAATAAACTAATGAGATATATTTAAGAGCCGTCAAAATGTGTCAAGGTCATTTGCTGAGGGTACTGCTTTAACACGAAATCATTATTGCTGTTGTGCTAATATCATGATTAAATTCAGGTTTTGGTCTATATGTCTATTAATTTAATTATCTTTGTGTCTGTCTTAGTTTTGTGCGTCATTTTCTGTAGCGTAAGCGTAAACTATTTGTTAATTTGCAAAATGATTTCAGTGGAAAAGCTCGGAAAGGAGACGGAAATGACCTCACTCCAAATCCAAGAAAGCTACATCTTATTGGCAAGGAGTTGGATAACCTGGGTAAAGTCATCAATGACATGATCCCAGTGAGTGAGTTGCCATTCAACATCAGACCAAAGACGAGAAAGGAGAAAAATAAACTAGCCTCCAGAGCATGCAGGCTAAAGAAAAAAGCACAGCATGAAGCAAATAAAATAAAACTTTATGGACTACAACAAGAGCACAGTGAGTCATCATTCCTCATCAATATTTGATGTGTATCTATGTTAATTTAATTGATTATACTTAGTATTTTGCATTAAAAAATATGACGCATTTTTTTATAAGAAAAACATGTTGTTTTGTTATGGTGCCTAAGCTAGGTAAGATTTCTAATTTATATTTTGTCACATTTCAGAACGTCTTATGAATGGAATAGCTCAAATGAGGCAGGTTTTGAGCAGCAGAGTGACAAATTCTCAAAGCAATGTGGATTGGGGTTCACATGTGACGAACTTAGTAAACACAGCCACAGGTGGGTCTTATATATCCATCCATATCATATATAATATATAATTTCTCTTTTACATTCTGGTTTATCTCCAATCAGTCTTCATACTATAAGTAAGTTTGTTGTTGCTAGTCTGGGTTGTATGATGTTTGCTCCAGTGAGCATTCTCCTGTTATTTGTTTATACCATCCAGTTCAATGTTAAGTTGTCTTTGCAACCTCTTTGGATAGCAAATAGTAGCTGGCTGTGCCGCCAGTTTATTTGAGGCATGCGTTGGGCGTTCCTTTTATTTTATTTGACGACCTCTGTGGCACAGCGGGCCAAGGTCCGGCTGAGACGCAGAACGTTGAGGGTTCGATTCCCGCCGCGAGATCTGCATCATTTGTATCATTTGTGATCATTTGTATGATCTGCAAGTATTTGTCTTGGGTCTGGGTGTTTCTATATATAATATGTATGTATTAAAAAAAAGTATACGAGTAGTATATCAGTCCGGTCCAGTATTATTATTATTTATTTTGTTTTGGCTTACTATGAGAAACTTATATAAGTACCAAGTAAGTGCTTTAAACAGAATCTTAAATAACAAAATATGTTAATACAAGTATAATTAATAGTTTCCTGTATTTAATGTAGTATTTATTTATTTCTCTGGTGACCGTGTTGACTTTGTAGTTTGCTATGCCAATCAGTTGTCTTAAGGAACTGAAGGTCCGTCTGTTTGCTTGTTAACCGTTGCATGAATCTTGATGAAATTTGGTAAGGCGATAGATTTTTTATTTACCACAATGGGGGCAAACAAGCTTACGGCCCTCCTGATGGTAAGCGGTCATCGAAGTCTATGGACACCTGCGACACTAGGAGCATCACATGCGCGTTGCTGACTTTTGAGAAACATATTAACTCCTCTACTTTTTATGTAGGTACCATGAATGCGAATCCGCGGTCTGCAGCTAGTTATAATATAAACTAGGCGTTAATTGTTGTTGATAGATATTGATATAGATGTTGATAGTTGTAGAATAACTAAGTAGTACCTGAGCATTAATTTAATTTTTCATTATTTAGGTACCCATCTAAAAATTTTTTAATCTCTGAGCGACATAATATGGCTCTGACCGGTGTGAGGCAATGCTATTAAATGTTGCGTCATCTGCTGTTGTCTACCGATCGTTAAGTTCGACATGTGTCTTGTCTAGGTATAATTCGAATCAAATCTCTATATGTGATGAATATGTCAATTGTCAATGAAAAATGGGATTTCTTTCATCCCGTTTCCTCAATTTACGGTCGTTTAGCTTAACATTTAATTTAAATACAGGTCCATTGTTAAACATCATGAAGTTGTTCTCTTTGACATTTTTTCAATTAACTACGTTTTTAAATTAAATTTTATATATTGGACAATGCACACAACACAACACCATCTAGTCCCAAACTAAGCATAGCTTGTAATATGGTGACTAGATGGCTGACTCAGACCTAGGATATCCTAGGTCTGTTATGGCTGATAGACTACTCATATGTTTTTAAATACATACATAAGATACACTATACTCTATTTATTAATTCTTGTCAAATTGTTACTTAAGATACTGTTATGTTGAGGCACTGAATAACTTGTTATACTTAATTATGTTTCTCTTAATAAGCAAATGTAAATATTTTCTTTTTCTAACCATATTTATACTGCAAATTTTATGGAATTTCGCAACATTCCGGCAGGTTGTAATATACCTTGTTTTATTAGCTTACCATTCTCACAATTTTATGCTGTCATATACAAGTATTGAATTTACTTGATAAGTAACCACGAAGCTCTCATGGCAAAGCTTACTTAGTTCATAACATAAGAGATCAGCGCAATTAGGCAACTTTGGGCGCGATCAGTACCTTGAATGGGAGACCGCAGTGGCATCTGCACCCGAGCGCTTCAGTAGGTATTTCGGAGCTGTCGGTCGGTGAGCAGTCGGCTTTATATAAGTTGTTAGGATGTGATGGTCTTCTGACAGCTAATGTTCTCTAATGTTGACCACCGACTTGTACTAGTACTTGATAAGTAGTAAATAAAATGTGTCTGTTACAGAGGTCAAAATAGCAGGTAAAACATCAGAATTTGTGAATAAAATACTGGACAATGTCAAATCAGGCCAAAACAATGGTGGACTCAAAGAGATGCATTAAGGTAAATCACAGAGATGTCAATACAAAACGAAAGGCTGTTCTATGTACCTCCAAAGTTTATATTTTAAGAGTCTATCTTAAAAAGCTGCATTGTCCTAGACAAATTATTTTTATATAATATATGTACCAACTATGCATGGAAAAACGTGTAGTGTCTGTTAGTCATTTAAAAGCTTTACAAGGCAACTAAAGGAAGAATATTAGGGTCTATTATTTTTACTTTGCCATAATTAAGATAAGAATTAAATGTTTATGCATAAAGTAGATTGTAAATAAAATACATACATTTAGGTACCATAAAAAAGCTTCTATATATTTTGTGGCTATGTAAGTGGGTCATTTTCATTTTGAATGTTATTAAATCTTCACTCGCAAATGAATGTATCATATAGCCAAAAGTGTCACAATCTACTTTTGTGACAGTATTTTTTCATATTAAGAGTGAATTAGTAGATTTTCATACAAAAGTCAAAGGATGATCACCGTCCTACACCGTCTGATGTTGGACAACCAAAACTAAGAGTGAAATCAATTTGTTTCGCCAGAATCTATGCGTGTATCGCAACAGAATCGTAAAAAATATGTTTTTGATAGATATAAACGTCAAAAAAACATATTTTAACACTGATTTTAACACAACTTTTGGCGTAAATAAATAACATAATATAATTCTAATAAAATGCTTTGATTGAAAAATAGGTCTAAGATTAATTATTAAAATAACATCACTATGGCCGACTATGCCTTACAAAAGTGAGTGTTCACAAATTAATTTGCATGACATTTGTAATTTAAATACGTATTGTTATCCAGTTTCAGTTTCAACTTTTAATTATTCTGGCCTGTATTGACCTGCCTGCTAAGATTGTAAAGATACGTCAGTTAAGTATAAAAAAATAATGAATGAACGTGTCGCGGGGCACGCGTTTTAAACGAAGTCCCTTTCGTATGCTTGGTTGGCATAATTATGTATATATATAATATATATAAGTATACATACTTACATATATACAATATATATATATACATATGTAGTTATCGGTCTCCTTCATTCTCTCTTTCTCTTACGGTTTTTCGTAACGCGTTAAATTTTTTCTCGGCTAGGTACCCTCGCCAACCCGCGATAAGGAACTTTGTTCCACTAATAAGTTAAAAATCACCCAACCAAAATGAGACAATACACCCTCAAAATGTTAAAACGAAAATGACCCAGCCAGAACCTACATTTTTTCTGAGATAAAAATTATTAAAATAAGATATTTTCACTTTAGGAAACGCTAGTGTTTTATTTAAATAATAAGCTATATTATGGGTAAAGGAAAAAAATCCAAAAAAACATGCAAGAAAATTGTGTCACTGTATCAAGTCAAGAAATGGTTTACAGTCAGACATTTCTTTATAGAAATTTTATGCCAACAAACCACCTTTACAAACTGCATTAAATGAGTTTTTTTCCCTAAAGTACACGTTGACTCAACGGACATTTCGCATAATTTAAATAAACCGAGCATTTCCGAACTGAACCAGCAATGTCAAATTTGCGTTTTTGTGCTATTTTCTAAGTAACGCTATTCGATCTGTAAAGATACGACACTTTCACAAGTCAAACTGAACCAGATTCCTCTGAACAAGCCTTAGTACCTACCTGATTTTGACAGGAGAATTCAGTTTGGCAGTTGTCGGTTTTGAGAATTGAGCGATTGGAAACCTCTATTGAGTTGAGTAGTGTGCCCACAATATGCTGTTTGTCGTTAGATTTAGATCCAGTGACGTCATTTTTGTACTCTTATCAGGCTTTCCATAATAATTAAAATATAATGTAAAGGTGCTTTTTAACGCTTAAGTACCTACCATTTATATACGACTCATTATTTGAGTTTTTTTTAATTTAGCACCTTTACACTATGTTATTGCTCTGTGATTTTCTATGATAATGATTTTTTTAAAAACATACTTTAGCCTTAATTTTAATGTATTAGATTTTAAATCGATACTCTGCTGTACATGGCGCAACGCCTTTCGAAAGTAAGTTGTTAATATTATGTACTGTTAAGTTTTTTTTTTATTAAAATCTGCCCTCCAAAGCTATAAAACGACACATAGCTCTTCTGTCTTAGATCCATGATGATCACTGATACATATAACAGTTGAACATTTTGCTTGTAAATTGATAACCATTTGCACACAGAGACCAGGCAGGCAACATGTAACTGCCTATATGTGTATATCACGCACGTTATCTTTGAGTCTATAACGAAGTTACATGCTTCACACACATTGATAATCTTTGTCTTTGGTTTTATGGGCATGGTTACGCCATTTGATCTGTCCTCATGTCATTCTGTTATAATCTGCTTAAATTTCAGAGGAAGTGAAATAAATATGTTTAAAACACACCAATCTGGGCTTATATGTTATTGGCAAGAATTATAAATTTAAATGTACCTAGGTAATAGATATTTCCGTAACCGTTCAGTGTAACCTATGTACATCGTTTTAGGTAAGTAAAGTCGTTTATTTTATTAAGTCTTTAATGTTTTATATGAACATCATCTTGTTAATTATAAATTTTTATCGTATTATTCAGCTTAAAATCGATGTATGTGTATCAATGTTAAAATTATTTTGTGAATAAGTACTCATACTGTACCATAATTTAAAAAATGCTACTCACTGATCCGAATTTTTTCGTATCTATCATTAACATTATTAAACGAAGGAGAACCGAATGCGGTACCTACATTAATTTAACAGTTTAAAATGCCAATGTAAGGACAGTGGCCCTGCGGCAGTGATCTGGATCAGTTGAACTATCTATAGATCGTTTTTAACGGTCCTTAGATAGCTAAACTGTTTTGTATGTAGGTATTGTATTATTATTCTGTATATTAGTAAATATCTAAGTACATAAATATTATAATAATCATACATGTTTTGTAGGAAAGTATTTTATTATTGCCTGTCGCCTATATAAAAACAAATGTACCTACACTAACATTGCATAATATGATTTTGTCATATTTCATTTTTAAAAATTAATATTTGATATCGAGATGGAAATTCGAAATATAAATGAAAACAGTAGGTACTAGGTATTAGGTAACTTACCTATGTGGCATAGAACACGTTATTAAACCTAAAAATGTTGTTAAAAGCAATTAAAATTATAGCTTTAGGTCAAAATATTATTAAATTATAATTATTTCATTTGAACCTTTATTAAATTGTGACCTAAAGCGTTCTGCTCGATAAATAACACAACTTGAACAATAAAAACAACAACAACTTGTGTGCCAGTAGTCACTCAAATATGCTAAACGAATACTTGTTCAAATCTATCAAATATGCTAAAGTTACTGAGCCATGAACTGATTGGCTCAGTAACTTGAGATTGTCGTTGGAATTTAGTTAGGGAATCGCTTTTGATCATTTAATTAAACGATGAGAATTCTCCGTTGAGTTCACCTCTTACCTACTTACCTATTGTAATAATGATGCGAGTAGGTACACAAGTCTAAAGTACACTGAACTAGCGAGTGACCACTTTGCCTTCATTAAATTAGGTTTAATACGCATTAGCGAACGAATCCGCCTTTTTTTCTGCTAATGCGTGCGCCTGATTCCATGTTCCACAGAGTAGCGCGTGGATTCATTCAAAATTCGCCTAGGATTAATTCCCAATGCGCGCTAAACCATAATCATATTTTACATCTCCGCACTCATTATTTTGAATTGCTCTTTTTTGTATGTATATCTATCCTTTTCTTTCTAACAGACAACCTATTAATTAGTAGGTATTCGGGTTCACTAAGTAAGTACATAAATGCACTCAATATAATATTTCAAGTACCTGTTTTAAATGAGGTAGGTAGGTTTACACCTACAAATTATTTTTTTTAGTTTATGTACCAAAACTATACCTACATTTTATAGAATAGTTCTGTGAACTTTTTGATTCAAAATAAGTATACTTGGTATACCTGGTCTGCGATTCAAAAGGCTGTGCTTATTTGTATAAATTCATTATGTTAATAGATGCAGTTTATACATTACCTATTTATTACTGTAATCATTTGTATGTTAAATAAATATTTTAAGACTCAAAATTATTTTTATTCTTTATACCTATTGCATTATTTATTACTGTTAATCATTTATTCATTCATAATCATTTGATGCTAAATAAATATTTTAAGACTCAAATAATGTATTTTCTCTTTACCTGTTGCGTCAGCTTACTAATTAGGTACCTACTTAAAAGATTAGGTTGGAACTTTAGGAAAAAAAAATTAAAGTAATTGTATTCACTAAAATAAATGGGTTGACTGACCTATATGACAGAATTGCAACTTGAGGATCTGATAAAGCTGTGGTAGCTTTACAAGCATTACTGTACTTACTATGTAAGTAGGTAAGTACTAGGTAGGTAATATCATAAGAAAACTGTGCAAAGAAAGAAAAAGCTACATAATACACAATATCAATAATTTAATCAAATATACAAATTGCTTTTCAGAATATTGTTTGGTTTTGAGTCAATTTGAATGATATTCAGCTTTTGTAACAACTCTTGAAGCTCATTTATCTGGTACTCTTCTGGGTAATCAATATAACAAACTATAGCTGTTCCGGATAGATTCAGGTTCTCTCTAAGGCAAATAACTGTAAAAAATATACAAAACTATAAAGTCAACCCAACAAATATATTTTTTTTAGTTACTAACCAATTGAATGCATGAAATATTTTTTTTTTGGTATATGAATATGGTTGTTACTCAATCACATAACAGCTGATCCAGTGGGGATGGGGATACATATCATAATGTATCACCATCAAAATTACTTTATTGATAGATACATTATGACCTAGATCGAGGCAGAATGTTTTATCCCAAAACCCACTTCTATGCCTTCAAATAGGTCATCAAAGTAGCAACCTTGTCACATTAAAAAATATACAATAAAGAGTTTATTACCTCCAGCAGATACACCTGAAATTATATTAGGCTGCTCCAATTTGGGGAAATTAATTCCCAGTGATGTTGTAACAGGTTTGCGTGTTGACAAACTTCGGATAACATATTCTTTTGCTACAAGTTCTGATACTTGGTATTCAACAAGCGGTTTAGTCATTATTGTTATAATGTCTCCACTTGAAATTATATAAGGTTTTATCAACTCTACTATTTCACTACTGAGTAATAAATTATAGTCTTTTAAAATACAAATGTAACAATATGAATCCTCAGTTTTGTATAGTTTTAAATTAACATCCGGAACTGAATCTACATGTTGGAGTTTTGATTCAACTTGGATTTTTATGCTGTCTGCCAAATATCTTCCTTCCAGTATTAAAAATGTATTGATATTTCCTGGGACTTCTATTTCTTTTTGCCATTTCAACCTGTAAATAATTTAGTCAAGGGTAATTCCCATGCTACATGTGTTTTGTAGTTGGACTGCAGGTAGATGAGTGTCGGCAAAATATGATTACTTTAAAAAACATCTCAGTAACTAGCAGTAGCTTTAGTTAGTACTTAGTTGATCTGATCTGCTCTGCTTTCTGTGCTGTAGGTTGAGGGTACGATTTCCTCCCAGGACAAATATTTGTGTGATGAACATAGGTGATGGTTCTATGCCTGGGTAGGCCAGAAAAGTTAAAAAGTATCATATTCTAATATTATATATATTTAAAAATATATAAGAATTCTATCAGTCATAGCACCTTAACCATAGCATAATACAAGCCATGCTTCGTTTGGGACTAGGTGGTGTGGTGCGCATTGTCAACTAATATTAATTTTTATTTATTTATTTCTGCATCGATTGAAATCGGAATGTTACTACTTACCCTGATTGTATAGCAATATTTTCATCCCAATCTTCCCATGAATTTCGGCTACCAGGTTCTACAATTTCACCAAAAGTAGACATTATTTCAGATAGATGCCCGTCCTAAAATAATTTGCAAACCAAACGAACGAATTACAAGAAGAAGAAAAGAAACTAAAGTCCTAATAAAATACAAAATTAACGAAAGGCTAAAATCGCTAAGCAAAGCAAAGCAAGCACAAACAAACTACCTATATTACCTACTAGGTTGTTAACGCGATCGCTTGGCTGACTTGCATTGCATCCCACATCCCATGTCCCGTTTACACAATGCTCCTGCTCATGCCACTCACGCTGCAGAAATAATTCCGGAATTATTTCCACGGCAACATACCGGCCGTGTGTGTTCACATTATGCCTACACATATTAGGTAGTAAGCTAGGCTAGCTAGGCCAAACTGGATGATCTAGGACACTATAAGGAAGGAACATAGCCAGAACATACTGACACTGTAGGTTGTAACTTGTTGTTTCTGTTTCATGAATAGAATACTGAGTACCAACTTGGTACCCAGTATTCATGAAACAACAAGTTAGGTGTTTAGGTAAATCTAAATACATAGGTAATGCAGTAGGTATATAAATAGGTATCTAACATTTCAGATAAAAACGTATAACAGCCTCTCAGCTCATTTGCTAGTAGCTTAGTCATTTGCACTGGAAGATGTGGATTCGATTCCCCTGCAGGATAAATATATGTGTAATGAATATAGATGTTTCGTCTGTGTTTTTATAAGGTATCATAAGTACCTACTACCTAAATTTTATTAAAAAAATAAATATCGGTCAAACTATTAATAGTTTGGGGCGCCAAGATGCTGTGTGGATTGTACACCAATATTTATTAATTTCTAATAAATTTAATACGTACTACTTTTACCTAGGTAGTTATGTAGGCCATTATGTAAAGATGCGCTCAACGGTTAGTTAGTGAGCAAGCACTAAGCAGTATGTAAACACTCGGCTCGTGCTGCCTTCCTTGACTCGCACATGAAAAAAATCATTAATTTAGGAAGCGACCAGCATGTCCAGTGGCATGAGAATTGACCCGTTTACATACTCGTGCTGCCTATTCCCCTGCACACTTTCCTGCTCCCTGCAGCATTAAGTAAATAGTAAACAATCATTGCCACTCGTGCTGCCGTTTCTTTGACTTCTGCACGAAAAACCGCCAATTTAGGGAGCGACCGATATGACGAGCGGCATGACAAGTGGCATGAGAAGTGACCCCTTTAAATACTCATGCTGCCTACTTCACTGCCTACTTTCCTGGTCCCTGCGACGTAGTGTAAACGGGACGTATTAGTCTGCATGACTTGTTTATTTTTTCATTTTATGGCGTCTGCCTAACATCTGTTTTCAAGATGTCAATTTTCCAATATTGGTTTCCATTCCAGTGATTGTGTTATCATATTAATCGTAAAAAATAATCAAATAAATAAATAAACATGTACGTAAAAAAGTTTTACAGAAAAAATAAAAATTGCTTGCTTTAATATCATATAAATATTAACACAGGCAACAAAATTTAATACTGCGGTTTAGTTGTTGGTAAGAATGGCGATCAAGCAAGAGCCAAGAGAAACTACTATTGTATTCTCTTTGATTGAACAAGGAGAGAGATAGAATGATAGAATAGGCTGTGGCGGATGGCGTTTTTTACATAAAATAAGAAAATAAATTGATTACATACAGCTATGAGAAGCTGGTGATGAGCTACACAGTTAATAATTTTAATAATTCATTTCCAATAATGCTAAAGGTAAGTGCTGTATTTAGTTTAGACCAGCAGTAACATCACATTATCGGTCAGTAGGTATTATGTTTTAGCTTGCGATTCTGATTATTCCCAGGATAAAGGACAAGTCACTTTCGAAGACAAATGGCCTTCGATGCGCCCGATTGTCTTAAAACTTTTGAAGCAAGAAGCAGTCACTCAAACCGAATGGCAGGATCTATTTGGTGCTGTACATTCAGTCTGTTTGTGGGATGAAAGAGGGCCCTACAAACTGAGAGATGCCTTGCAGCAGGATGTTATGATGTACATCAAGCAGGCGCAGGTTCGAGTACTTGCACAGAGGGAAGATCAGGCACTCCTCAAAGCATACATAGCTGAATGGGGGAAATTTTTTACTCAGTGTAATTATTTACCTACACCATTCCGGCAGTTAGAGAATTCTATTAACAATATTAGCAAAGGTGGTGGTTCTAACACATCTGCCCAAAAAAAGAACAACAATAACAACAATGATGACAGTTTGGTACGTAAACTGATGCTGGATTCATGGAACCAAAGCATTTTTATGGATATAAAGCAGCGGTTACAAGATTCAGCCATGAAATTAGTACAAGCAGAACGAAATGGAGAATCATTTGATTCTCAACTTGTGATAGGAGTGAGGGAATCTTATGGTAAGCATTATCATCAGTGTATTGAAATGCTAATCTAGTTTATTTAAATGATTCTGTTAATAATTTTGTTTTGTTTCAGTCAATTTATGCTCAAACTCAATTGACAAACTGCAAATATACCGAGAGCACTTTGAGGCTGCTTACATGCAAGCAACAGAAGAATTTTACAAACTAAAAGCCTCTGAACATTTGTCAGTAAATGGAGTACAATCTTACATGAAGTATGCTGATTTAAGGCTCAAAGAAGAAGAAGCTCGTGCTCACAGATATCTTGAGCCAGGCAGTGGCAGTGTTGCAACTCTCACTCAGTGCTGTGAAAAAGTACTTATTGGGGAACATCTTTCCACCCTACTTGCAGAGAGTGCACCTCTTATTAAGGCAGATGAAACAGATAAACTTCAGCTTATGTTTCGTCTGCTTGACAGAGTGCCTGAAGGGGTTACTCCTGTATTGAGAGACTTGGAAGCTCATATTGTATCAGCCGGTTTAGCAGACATGGTTGCCTCTGCAGACATAATAACCTCAGATTCAGAGAAGTATGTGGAGCGCCTATTGGAGTTGTTCAAACGGTTCAGTTTATTAGTGAAAGATGCATTTATTGATGATCCTCGGTTTCTGACTGCTAGGGATAAAGCTTATAAATGTGTAGTCAATGACACCACAGTCTTTAAGCTTGAACTGCCCTCTACAGCTCTGCTTCGAGGAACCAAAGGAACTGCTCCTGAGAGCAAGTGCCCTGAACTTCTCGCTAATTACTGTGATATGTTGTTACGTAAAACACCACTAAGCAAGAGGCTGACAACTGAGCAAATCGAATCAAGATTGAAAGATGTCTTGCTGGTTTTAAAATATATTGAAAATAAGGATGTGTTTATGAGGTATCATAAAGCTCATTTGACTAGGAGGTTAATATTAGATTCCAGTGCAGATTCGGAAAAAGAAGAGGACATGGTGGAATGGCTACGGGAAGTGGGCATGCCAGCAGACTATGTGAACAAGTTGGCTCGTATGTTCCAAGATATTAAAGTAAGTGAAGATCTCAACACTCAGTTCAGAGGAGAAACAACTCGACACGATGCAATAAATATAAAAATTCTGAATGCTGGAGCATGGGCACGTGGATCTGAAAGAGTTACAGTTAGTCTTCCTTTAGAGTTAGAAGATTATATACCAGAAGTAGAAGAGTTTTATAAAAAAAAGCACTCAGGCAGAAAATTGCAGTGGTACCATCACATGAGTAATGGTACCATAACTTTTGCTAACTCAGTTGGTAGATTTGATTTGGATGTTACCACCTTTCAAATGGCAGTTCTTTTTGCGTGGAACCAGCGGCCGATGGAAAAAGTAACCTACGAGAACTTACGACTCGCAACCGAGCTTCCAGACCCTGAATTGAGGAGAACATTGTGGTCTTTAGTGGCTTTCCCGAAACTAAAGCGACAGTTACTGTCCTACGATCCGGCAGTCCAGAATCCTAAAGATTTCACTGAAAATACAACATTTTGGGTGAATCAAGAGTTTGCTCTCGTAAAAAATGCGAAACCACAACGCAGAGGTAAAATTAACCTTATTGGCAGACTGCAACTAAGCACTGAAAGATCTCAACTGGAGGATAATCATTCCATTGTTCAACTTCGAATATTGCGAACTCAAGAAGCAATCATCAAAATCTTGAAGATGAGAAAACGTATCACTAACATTGCTTTACAGGTAAGCATAACAGTCTTCAATCTTCATCCAGGACAAACAATTTGTATTTTATTGTCCTAATTGATTTATTCTTTTTTACAGAGTGAACTTGTCGAAATCTTGAAAAATATGTTCTTGCCATCAAAGAAAATGATAAAAGAACAACTGGAATGGCTCATCGAACACAAGTACATGCGGCGAGACGACGAGGATATCAACACATTCATATACATGGCCTAGACTAGATCACAAGTGTAACTGTAATAAATCAAATAAATTATTTACTCTATCAGGATTCGTAATTTATAGTTTTATGTTTAAGATTTCTTTATGCAATACCTCGAAAAATATAATTAACTTATATGAATTGTATCTATTTTTTTAAAGGTTAGTTAGTTGAATGTAGTCACAGTCAGTATTATTTAATAATTGCTTTTTATTAAATACATAGTAATAGATACAATATAATGTATAAAAGTTAAAATATAACATTAATTCTTTGCTGGCTCTATAGTTTCACCTCCTTGAATCTGACCCCAGCCAATTAATCTGAAATAAACAAAAGATTGATCAATATTGCGCGGCTATAGCTACATCGTTACACGTAATTTATCCCTATATCGTTTCAGCCATCTAAACAATCACACAAAATTTAGGGTCGGCCACCAAGATCCCCTAACCCGATCCCCCAGGGGATTCCAGTGAAATCATTGGTTCACCAGAATCCCCTTAATTTAAATTTAATCTTAAATCTACTCTATTTGATAGAGAGAAATAGCTGGGAACCGTGTTGATTGACGTTACCTAAAATTGCATGCCAATCTGAGATCATCTATGATCAATCTCTATGTAGAGACTAGCAAGCATGTATCGGAAATTTAAAAATAAATAATACAACTTACCGCCAGTGGTTTTCGACTCTTCTGCTGAGGGCAACCTTTTCTCCGATCTCCGTGCATACAGGGTTAGTCAGAGCTATCTTTGCCAAATCAGCTTTCGTGGCGATCACTCTTCCACCAGTGCTGAGAGAACCAATGTTCACCAACAGTACCTGAAAGTTAGAACATGTCGCACATTTAAAAAGGGGATATTTTTAAATGCACATCTGTATAATTTTTCAGCACACTACGTAACTCCACTAATTAACTAAATGCATACCAGAAAAATGAATGCTGTGCTAAAAAACCAATTTATTAACTAAACATGTCCTACAATTGGTTAGGTTATGTTAGAGTATAAGTGAGAATGAGAAAACAACGCGCAAGGCGAGCGAGCGAAGCGAGCGTGCCGCGGCAGCTGCCGCCGAAGCGCCAGAAGAATAATACAAGGTCACGGTTAGGAGCATAAGAATTCTGCAAATACCATTAAACAGTATATATAATTTTATTTATTTAGTGTGCATAACTTGAGTGCAAGTCAGTATTTTTGGTTTAACTTTGAAATATTTTGTTCGAAAAAAGGGAATACACAGATATCGATTTCATTACATGCCTTTAAAAAGCCACCTCGTTATAGGTTTTTATGAACGAGTGCTGAATGGAATTTAGTTAATTTTTATAATGCCTATCAATCTGTCTCCAATGGCAGAGATATTTTAACACAGTAGGTACTCAAAGCATGACGTCATCTTAGCGCAATTACGACAAGCATTACAGGTTTTTAAATTACCTCGTTCTTAGTGAGTTTCTGGACCTTAGCAGCTTTCTTATCACCTTCGGTACGCACTCCAAGTAGACGTTTCAGCAGATAGTACGACACTTCTAGCTTAACGAAAATGCCGGGCAACGCACCGACAGCCCCCAACACCTGAGAAACATACCTCGAATAAGTGTTTACAACATTTTGTGAAGATTGATAGAGATCAAATCAAATAAATTAAACTAAAAACGAATTCAGATAATCAATTTAAATCGGTTGCAAATTTGTGTTTGTCAGACCCTTATTACCTATGTAACTCGCGACAACCAGCAATAGGTCTGATTTGTGCGAACATGAAACATACTTTGTACGCTAATAGAATAGAATAGAATAAAATCATTTTTTATTTACAACAACACATTACATTAGACGAATAGACAAAATACAATAATCCAATACATAGTAACATAATTACATACTAATTAATGGTTGCCGTAAAATGGACCCCAACTCGCAAGGATTGCAGTAATAATAATAATAAATGTTTTATTTTCCCAAAAATTACAATCTATATACAGTTTAACAGTGGGTTCCGCACTAGGTCGAGCCTGTATCGCTAATCGCTAATATTTCTGATATAATTCTGATATTTTCGCCTGGGCGACAGGCGAGTTATAGGCAGCGGTTAGGTTAGGTTAGGTTCCATAACAAGAGTTTTTTACTAATTATTTCGCAGATAACGCTGTCGCTACTGATACTATTGTTTAATAAATTAACACTGTAGGTTAGTTCAAATATTGTCCGACGAGTCTACAGGAGGGTTAAAATCTGTCGTCTAGGTAGTTTTGTCCGACGAGTCTGTCGGTTGATTAAAGTCAGTCGTCTGCGAAATACCTGTCCGACGAGTTAGTGGTCTGCGTTAGTGGTACCTATCAAGTCTGTCAGCGTGTTGAAGTGTGTCGTCTGTGTACCTGTCCGACGAGTCTGTCAGCGCGACAGAGCGTGGGCTCTATCTTGGTGCCGACTCCGATAAGGCCACCGGGCACAGCGTACTGTAACTCGTTCTGTTCCGCGAACAGAGACACGATGCGGGAGAATATCGGCCGACACGTCAGCTTCCCGTCCGCATCCTTGCTAACGAGCCCCGGCCGCACCTGTTTTAATCACTATATTTAAGCAACTTCATCTACACACATCAAAATAGTCTCAATACTTATAGATTTTTGGATATTTAAAATTTAATTGTTTTTTAAATATCATTTTTTTTCTATTTTATCAAATGTTTGCATTTCTATGGGGTTTCAACGGAACGACATCTGAAATGACAGCTCGAATTCCACTGATATCAATAACCTTATTCATTACAGGAAGAATCAATACAGGCAAGTTTTAAGCAGCCTGTGTGTTTGCTCGTTTCATATCGAAATGAATATAGATTTATTGGAGAGCATAAACATGGATATACAAAATCATGGAAAACGATAACATTACGCAAAAGTTAGACAAACTGAGTTGCGAATGCCTTTTAATTCTTTTCTCGAAAATATTTGGATTAGATATTGATTAAATTTGGCACGGAGATACTTTGTATCTTGGGGACGGCTATAGAATTTTTTTTATGAACCACGCGGCTACAGCTAGTTAGGAATAGTTTAAGATGCAACTGACTTCGATCTCCATCCCGACAGTGAGTACACCTTGCAAAATAGAGCCTCCGGCGACTCCACCGCGCAGGTCGTCGACCTCGCAACCTGGCTTGTTCACGTCGAACGAACGGATCACGATCATGCGCGGCGGGGACGTGAAGTCTCGCAGCGGCACGGGGATCTTCTTTGTGATATATTCGCACAGCACCTGGAATTAAACAAATGTTGGTCCTGCCCGAACTAGTAATAGGCGTGACTTGCGCGATTCCTGCTGTAATTACACTTTGTACGCTAATACCTCCGTTAGAAGCGTATTTTCGCCTGTGGTGGACGCCAGACGAGTAATAGGAAGCGACTGGCTTATGTAATAGAAAGAATGAAAAAATAAATTTGTGTCTCATTCAGATAATATTTGTATATACAAAAAAGTATGTAAGTAATCAGACTGCAAAATCGGTCGTCACTTACTCACGCACTCATTCGTCGCAGGTGAAGACAGTGGTAATAAGTGTTTTTTTTTAAACTACTGATTTTTAAATATTGCAGTCGCGTTGCTGTTGCTATCGCTACTGCTACTTTTAACTAATAACCCAGGCAGTTCTATCTTCATAGAACACTGGTGATCAAGTGGTAGTTAGTGGCCCCGCCTTCCGATCCAAAGGTCGTGGGCTCAAATCCGGTTGTGCACCGATGGATTCTGTTCGGAAATCATTAGTACGCTATGCCAGTATTCTTAAAGGGCCAACGTAATTATCGTGAAATGTCGTAGAACTAAAAAAGTTAGAAAATGCCTCTGAAAATTAGATGCACTTTAATCCTTTCACCACACTGGTTCGAAATAACTAGTGACTTAGTAAGAAGTTCTTCAGGGTGGAACGTATAATAGTTAATAAGACCCTTTTTTCGTCATTAACTAGTTAGGTGTCAGTGGAAATTCAACAAAACATTAAATGGCACAAAGCCTAAGCATACCTCTATGTTATATTTGAGCTGGGCCGAGATAGGTACAATAGGCGCGCCCTCTGCGACGGTTCCCTGCACGAACTTCACTATTTGCTCATGCTGCTCCTTGGCCTGCCCTTCCTTTACCAAGTCGATCTTGTTTTGCAGAATGAGTATATGCTTCAATTTCATTATCTCGATAGCAGCCAAATGTTCGCTCGTCTGCGGTTGAGGGCAGGATTCGTTGCCTAAGAAAATAATGTTGTAAGCTAAATAAAAAATAGAACAACCCTCGAAAGCCAGAACCCAGAAAAACAGATCGATATTCCCTGGGTCTCAAGTTACCAAGTTACTCGAAATATCACAATCTGGACTACGCAGCGTACCTATAGTAGAAATACTTCTGACTGCATGTTACTCGTAATATTTCGATCCAAATACTAGGTACTGCTTTGTAGTACGTTGCGTCCATGCTTTGTAGGGAAGCGAAACAGAACACAGCTTAGAGTTATTTATTACGAATGTTCTTGTGTGGATAGTGTGCTGCTTTTATGATTATGTATGATCTATATGGGGTCGTTGGAGATTATCATAGGTCACTGTGATCTGAACCACCTTCTAAATACAGGGGCCACGGACAGATGAACCTATTGTGGTTGCCATTAGGTGAAGAAATAGCGGAGCATGTAATCTTGCTCTGCAAAAAGGAAGTCAGATCAAGATCAGGACCATCATCATCATCAACCTTAACACTATTGAATATGCTCGATGTGTTGACATCAACCCAAAGTCCTGCTCCATCATTTTCAGGATTTATGCTGGCTGATGTCAGTTTATTAGGGAGATAATACACAACACATCCTAACGCTGGACGCAGATCATATTCTCGTACCATAAAATTAGCATTATATGCTTAGCTTGGTCCATTAAACACACCTGGGGGTGACAAATACCTCACGCTAACGCTTTTGCGGAAATATCTAATTGTATGAGAATTACAGCAGCAGTTACACTTAAGTTACGGCACTTAACACAAGCTAGTATCATCTCTATACAATTAGATTTTTCGGTAAGCGTGAACGGGTACAAAAAGTGGATTTTGTCTAGGCCCTCTGGTACCTAGCCTTACCAGCAATAAGCAGTAAAGCCGCGTCCATGACCGCGGCGCCGTTAAGCATGGTTGCCATGAGGATGTCGTGGCCGGGACAGTCGACGAAGCTCACGTGCCGAACGAGCTGAAAACGGCCGGTACACGCGGGCCGGAGACACGGAAAGTTGTCGTCTTTGCCGGAGCTTCCCGATATGTAGCTGGTGGGCCGCGGGCACTTCGGGTTGTCGCATTCATAGATTTTTGCATTGGCGTAACCTGAAGGTTTTTTTAAAGGACTTAGCTAGTATGGTAATGGTCCTTATTTTTATGTAATAATATAGCCGGACAATTCACACGTCATTTAGCCCCAAAGTAAGCAGAGCGTGTGTTATGGGTACCACATGACTGATATACTAATTGTATAACATACATTTATACATAAAAAAACACCTTTAACCCGAGACAAATACTTGCAGATTATACAAACATTTGCCCCGCAACAGTAACTTTCTGCGTCTCAAGCAAGCCTTCGCCCACTGCGCCATATAGGAGACTATGGTTTAGGTCGGTTATAGTTTCGCCATACTAGCCAGAATTTCCTAAAATTCAAACGACCTTATTTTGCATGCACCAAAGTCCAAATTAGAGTAATGATTTCAAATGATAGTACAGAAGGTACAGAATCAGGGTCATTGTACCATCACTTAAATTTACTTGCAATGACTGCAGTTTCTGGCGTTAATAACTATGATAGTTTTAAGTTATTGTCTTTCCCTACCGTAAAATATATAGATTCTGGAATTTATCTGTCCCTTTCCAATCTTATGTAGGTAAATAAGATACTTAAGAATGGATTAGGACTATTAAATAATAAAGAAATGGTTGTTGGATTTATTTATTTTATTAAATACATTCCATAACATTACATTTTGACAATATAATACTTGGATAAAAACTGTATTTTATCAAAATGTATATAAGTAATATATACAACTCGCGAAAGCTTTGAATGTAAAATAATTCACTTGAACACCAACTTAATCATCAAAACTAATATAAACTACATTATAAATCCATGTAAGAATACTACATATAGTATATTAATAACATACTTTCAAATGCATATGAATTATCATTTTAACAATATTATAATGTCTAAAATATAAAGTATGTACCTCATTACAGAGCTGACTCAGTAAGCAAACTGTGTCAGTTACATAGTCTCAACTATTTGCCTAGCTAGTGTGTCGCGCCCATATTTAGTACCTTTTTGAAATTACGATTTTAATTATATGATTTTCAATCTATTAGTAAATTAATCTAAATGTACGTAAAATTTACATAGTGTACATTTTACGTACATTTAGATTAATGAAACTTCCTACAAAGTTGGTATAAAAACAAACTTTAAGTATAACAGACAACTTATAAGATCATTTCCCAACAAATTTGTAGTACAATTTCAAAAAAGCGTCTATGGAATTGCATTTGATTGTTTGAATTCAAATGCAGTAAATAATTATGAATCTTAACATCTCTGACTGTCAAAGTCACAATAAAAATGAAACTATCTAAGAAATTATTTAAGTAAATATTTTAATATATAAAAATACAGTAATCTTATAAAAATCTTAAGGCACATTGGCATCTTTATTATATATAGGCAACATCTAATTGAATACTTCTTGAACTATACAAAGAAATATAATTAGTAGTCTCCACAAAAATCCCCCGCGCGGCGGCAGACCTTAGTAAAATGCCATAGCAACATAGTAATACAAATGTAATGTATAAATCCATCTATACATTTTAACTATGTATGTTAATGAACATTAAACAACTGTACCTGAGATTCAAAAATCCTCGACCACATTGATTGAGAGTAGACAGTCCTGACAGCTAACAGCTGTTTTTTTGTGGCAAAGATATCATATTTTAAAACAGATACTTTCTACATTTTATTGTTCCACACCTACATTCTGTTCGATTTCTCAGATTGGCCATATTTTCTTGCTGAATTTCGAATCTCGTCTTTATTGGAGTGACGTGCGCATCTGCCGTTCCAGCGTCTGATCCGTGTGGGATCCTGATATCGTTGCTGTCACTTGTACTCTCTCTGCTTACAGTGGAACTGCTAGTTTCGTTTTCATCAACATCTGCACATTTCTGTAGGTAGTCGAAACAGATCTCTTCGCCAACCTCGATATCGCGCGTAGCAAACAACGCTAACATTGGGAGATTAGGATCGAGGCAATCTGCCCACACCGCCCAAACTCCAAGATTCGGGTCACAGGAATGGTTGATAAAATGAGACACATTTCCTAAATTCGCAGCATCCACGACGTAAGGATTTTCGACTGAATTAAAGTCAAGATCAAAGAGGTAGGTGAGACCATTATCGTCATACTCTCTTCCTCTTTTTTCAGCTTCCTCGAAAGTAATAACTTCGCCGACATACTGGCAAATAAATTGGCCTTGTTGTATTCTTTGCTCTGTTTTAACACCCCACCCGCAACCAGTAGAGGTTCGAAAAATGTTGAGTTTAATGTTGCGTCCATGTTGTACAACACGATTGCTACACTCTGAAGAACATTTACAAGCTTTGTTACATTCATAAATGGGCGTGCCTGATGCTACACGAAGTCTTTTCTTGACTGTATAAGCATACAAACCACCTTGCATGCCACAGCACGACTTTGAACGGCAATTGCATGCTGAACAGTCACAGCCAATAGGAGGCTCATCGGGGATTTCAACCCCTGTTCCAGCAATTGATTGGTTAATATAGGTAAAATTTTCAGGTGGGCCAGCCAAGTCAGCATCATTCTCTACCACAAGCCTTTTAGATTTATCAACTTGATTTATATGTTCCTCCCACTGTCTTAGTTTCATTAATTGACGGCATCTTTTTCGGGAAAGAACATAGAGTTGTAAGACTTCCCTAGTATCTTGGACAAGTTCTGTAGCAAAACTTTCATATTTCTCAGGCAGTGTGATCATTGCAAGCAATTTCAGAGTAAGGGTATTTTTTAGTTGAGATATTTCAGTCTCTTGTACTTCACCAAATCTATTGATAAGATTTTCTTCACTGAGAAGACCACCAAATGATAACTCTTCTTTGAGCTGTTCCATCTTATCACAGTATTGAACTTCTTCACTAACAAGGAATTCTTTAAGGATGGCTGGACAGTTGTCAAGGTTTTGGACAGGTTCCCAGGTGTTGTCATTACTAGAATACCCTTTCCATTTAATCAAGAAGAGTTCTTGTCCATTTTCATATTTAAATTCAACAATTTTTTCAATAATGTACTCTTCAGGTTCCCTTTTATTTTTGCTCTTCTTTTGTTTTTTTGGAGTTGGCATCTCTTCACGCTCCAGTGATAGTCTCCTTTTCTTTGATCTTATAAATTTTTCAAAATATATGTTTTCATCTCTTTCAGCAGCTCTTTCACGGTACATTTTAACAACTGTTTCCGACAGGCGCTCTGCAACATACCATGTGTTTTGATTAAAATTAGGTCCATTCAATAAATGTGCAGGCAAACTAATTATTCAAATAATTAAACAATAACTTTGAGAATTTAGCTAAGAACTCACATGGTATATTGCATAGCATCTGCATTTTAAAACAGGTCGATATGACTTGATATTGATTAAAGATCTTACCAATCAATTTAATTTGGCTCAGTATTCAATTCGAACTTGGTGGTTTTATTTTATAATTAATTGTTAGAGTAAAAATTTATTGTAGCTTTATGAAAAACCTATGTCTTTTATCATTTGGATATAACACACTGTTAGATCTGCCTTCAAACTGACAATAGTGATAGCAACCATTATTATGGAAGTAAATTTAATGATGCAATGCCCAAATTCATCTACCTCAAGTTCATAAATGCAATAAAAGGGTTAATTAATTTTTATACATCACACAGATTGAGTTGCAATCACTATTACCACATTTTTGGATCATTCATTTTCTTTCTACTACTCGACAGTCTGCTGTTTCTGTTTAATTGTCCTATTCTTTGGGATATATTATTAAAAAATAGAAAAATATACATACCCAATTTGATAGTAATATTTCTTTCAAGCTCATTCTTGAATCTGACAGTTTGTACACCTGAGATTGCTTTCACAACAGTAGATTTTCCATGAGCTACATGTCCAATAGTACCAATGTTGATAGTGGCCTGTCTTGATATTACTTCAGGAGATAAGGCCGACAGTTTTGTGACATCCTGAAATGAAGAAATATTTTGTTGAATTTTTCGTTTGTATGCATGTAAAATAATTAAATATTGGTAGACTATTTTACAACACCAGCATCTTGTAAAATATGCAGATGTAACTATTGTGCTCAAGTAATAATAACAAGGCGAAAAATATTTTATGGCATTGATCATTTGCAACTTAAAAGCTGTCTTCATTTTAGGAAATCGCTTATACGGACTTGCACCAGGTGATTATTCCTCTGAAGTTAGAGGTTATGCTATGAAGTGTAGTTGAACTACAGGATCAATTTCCTACTAAAGTAACGTGTACGTGGTAGTGAAAGATCCCCAGATACCAGTAACTCACACCAAAGTTTAAAAGTAAAGAGTGATAACTCACCAATTTGGTTAGATCTTGCTGATGCAAGTTCGACTGAACACTTCGCCCTTCATTTGATGCCATAATTACTAATGCGCGAAGTCACTAACGTTGATATTTTAGTGTAAGAAATATATAATCATCAGTAATTTACTGCATCTAGCAAACACAAATTCACTGAAAAATCTTACATTCAGAAAACGTAGGCAATCGCGGTTGATGAACGAATCAACTGGATGGAATCAACGAAAAATTGATGGCATGGCGGGCGTGCGAGTGTAAGGCAAGATTCGTGAGCGAGCGAGTCGGAAGATGGATAGATAGATTGATGCGACTAGAGTTGACATGACAGCACGTGAGTACAGAAATAAAATCGTCAATTATCCGAAAAATCATGTTAGGTCATTAAAATATTCCCGAATCTCGTCACGTGGCAGAAAAAGCCGAAAGGCCGAAAACATATTATAACGCTATTTGTATCGTTATATAAAACTAGCAGGCATGGTCAGAAATTCGTGGAAATTATTTACGATCATGTAGGATTTCATTCGGATACCTACTAGTGCAAATTGGGTATGTGGTCAGCCCACCACTGGATGAGTGGGATTATGATGTGTGTTCGGATCCCTGCCTGACTTGCTTGAGTTGCTAGCCAATGGCCATTGCTTTTCTAAGCAAGCAAACATTAGAACTACGATACGATACCTACGATGCAAACAAGCCTTTCCTCAGATAGGAATGAGGCTCTTTTTATACGCTTTAT
This sequence comes from Lampropteryx suffumata, assembly GCA_948098915.1. NCBI lineage: Eukaryota > Metazoa > Arthropoda > Insecta > Lepidoptera > Geometridae > Lampropteryx > Lampropteryx suffumata. Next base: position 10,905,953 of record OX402557.1, on the reverse strand, counting down.
ATTAGTTTCACTTGTATGTATGTTTGTATGTTAGTATGTTTGTATGTAACCGACTCCTTAAGACGCTATTTTGACCCACTTTGAACGGCCAGATTTCATTCAAATTTTGCACACCTGTCAAAGACCGATGACAATGCGATAATTCGAAAAAAAAATTAAAAATATTAAAAAAATTAGAAAAAGGACACGATTTTGACCCACTTTAAACGGCCAGATTTCATTCAAATTTTGCACACCTGTCAAAGACTGATGACAATGCAATAATTCGAAAAAAATAAATAAAGAAAAAACTATTATCCTATAACTAAAAAGTAGAAAATAAATAATAGTTTAAAAAAACTAAAAAACACGCTTTATATAGAAAACAAAACTAAAAAATTGAAAATAATTTTAATAAATGTAGGTAAGAAAAAAAATGTTTATTAAAAAAAAGCGCAACAAAGCAAACAGTAGAACTACGATACGATACCTACGATTTAAACAAGCCTTTCCACAGATAGGAATTAGGCTCTTTTTTGATTGTCTTGTGTCTTGTCTCGCACGAGTCACGTCACGACTCACGACGACGGTTGTCTTGTCTGTCAGTCTGTCTCGTCGCTCTGTTTTTGCTGTGCTCAGCTCATCCTATCTATCAAAGAGTATAATAATAATACGGGAGCTATCTATAGTTTGTGGCTGTGGTGTTACTGTTTGCCTTGCTTGCGTTGCGAGGCTGCTGCTAGTTTTATTTAGTTTATTTGTAACATTTTCACGTTCGGTCCCAAGTTCGGCATTAAAACTAGATATGAGGTATTCGAAAAGGTCTAATTAAATATTAATTTATACTCTATTAAATAGGTACATTTCGGTAAAAAATGATCGTCAAAAACGACGAAGTTCAAGAGCAAACCAAAAGATTACGTTTCAAGCCAATTTCCAACGTCCCACAATCTTCAGGTGATATAAACATGGACAAATCTACTAAAGAAACTAAGTACAAAGGTAAAATAAAACATTTATCGCATAATGTATAAATATTTAGATACATAGCAAGGTATGAAGTATGTACTTACTACCCAAGACTTATCAATACTATTCTAAAAATGCGAAAGTGCCTCTGTCTGTCTGTTTTTTTACGTTTTCCCGGCTAAACGACTGAACAGATCTTGATGAAATTTGGTAAGGGGAAGAACATAGGCTTTTTATTTATAAACAATCTTGAAGGGGGTAAAAAAGGGGATGAAAGTTTGTTCGGGCAACTCATATTTTCTTAGGTTGGGGATCTGAAAATTCATATTTAGGCTTTTGGTATCAAATAAAGAAATACATGTGCCAACGTTTTTGGCAAAATCATCCTCGAATTGGGTAAAATAAGGGATTAAACTTATGAGATACTAACTTACTAACTTACTAACTTACAAACCACAAATCCAGTGCCTGTGAGTACAAATTAATTACATTCTTTCCCAGACCAAATAAATATATTTGGTCTGAGATGCATGAGGTTTTTTCTGATACTATAAGTATCTTATCTTGTTTTTTAGATGGAGAAAAATCAGTTTCCCTGTTTGCATTTTTGCATGTGGAACTGACCCGTGGCTATTTGCTTGAACATGATGAAGAGAGGTTCTCGGCACGACGTGAAAAAGTATACTCTTTTATTAAAATCCCACAGGAATTAGAGAAATTTATGGCCTATGGTTTCTTTCAATGTGCAGACTCCCTACTGTTTGTCTATACTTTTCTACCTCTAAGATTTGTGATGGCATTTTGGTCATTCTTAACTAGACTGTTTAGGAAATGCTTTGGGTAAGTAAATACTGGCCTTTCTATTTGTTTATTTGTTTGTTTATCAGTAGATTCTAAATAAGTCTTATTTTAGATTGACGGCACACCCCCGAAAAAAGGTTTTGAAACCTGCAGAAACATGTGATGTTTTAAAAGGCTTTATCTTATTGATATGCAGTATACTGATGTGCTATATTGATACAAATATGATGTATCATTTAGTCAAAAGCCAGAGTGTTATGAAGTTGTACATTTTCTACAATATGTTGGAAGTTGGAGACAGACTGTTCTCAGCGTTTGGGCAAGATACAATTGATGCACTTTTCTGGACAGCAACAGAACCCAGAGACAGGAGAAGAGAGCATTTGGGTGTGATTCCACACTTGTTGTTTGCCATGATTTATGTCTGTATCCTTTTCAATCAATGATCTATAGTAATACTATTTATTGATGGTATTCCAAAGTTAGCATAGGAGCAAAGTGAAATCTCTGTACTAATATTTATTCAGAAGTATTGCTTATCTACAGGGCTTGCTCTTCCATTGAGACTATAATAAACTTATGAAATCACCTCTTTGATTGTGATGTTAGGATCCATTATCTATTATGTCATTTATAATTGTCATTTAGAAGTAGGTAAATATACTAGCAGCTTAAAGCAGATGCGTGTACATCACATATTCACATATTGTCAGTGCATTCCACTATTACTATTTTTAAAACTGTTTACTGATTCTTTCTATTCTTTCCTGCTATTGCACTGCATGATGTTAATGTTACCTATATTGCTGATATTTGTTTTCCTTAACTTGTGATATCCAGTTCTACACAGCTTATTGGTGTTGTTCCAAGCGACAACTCTCAATGTAGCCTTCAATTCTAATAATAAGAGTTTACTGATTATTATGATGTCAAACAATGTGAGTTATCTATGATTTTTTATACATGTCTTATGTTTTATATGAATACTACTAATATTATGAATGTGAAGGTTTGTATTGATGTTTGGATGTTTGTTTGTTTGTTACTCAATCACGTAATAATAGCTGAACTGATTTAGATGTAACTGGGTATAGAAATAGATGTGAACCTGGAAAATATAGACTACTTTTTATCTAAGTACTACGCGGGCAAAGCCGCGTGCAGCAGCTAGGACAGGCAGGACTCCTCTGACCAATCCTAAAAGATCAATTATAATTTGATGCAAGTATGTCCTTAATATAACATTATAACCTTTTTGCAGTTTGTTGAGCTAAAAGGCAGCGTGTTCAAGAAGTTTGACAAAAACAATCTGTTTCAAGTATCATGTAGTGACGTAAGAGAACGTCTTCACTTATCGGTGCTACTATTCATTGTAGTGCTTCAAACCATGAAGGAGTACACATGGAAGGAAGAACGGTTTTGGATCCTAGCACCAGACTGTGTGCTGGTACTTACTTTTGAAGTCATTATTGACTGGGTGAAACATGCTTTTATTACAAGGTAAGAAATCCTATTCTAATAATGACCACTGGGTGATTATTAGGATCAAACATGTTGAATAAACACTGTGGTTTAACTTCCTTATAATAAGATACATTTTTAGGTTCAACGAAATCCCGTACGGAGTGTATAGAGAGTACACAGTGAGTTTAGCATACGATGTCGCTCAGACCAGACAAAAATACGCGTTCAGTGATCATTCAGATTTGGTAGCACGGAGGATGGGTTTTATACCGTTGCCTTTGGGCGTTGTTATAACGCGAGTTTTGGTGCACGCTGTTAAAGTTGATGGGTGAGTGTTCATTTGATTTTTTCTCTTATTTTTTTTTATTCACACAGTAACATCTATTCCCAAACTATGCATAGCCTGTATTGTACTATGGAAACTAGCCGTTCGATTATGAAATTCTGATACATCAAAACATTACGGAAAGTTACGGTTACGGAAGATTAATATGGACAGACTGTCATATGAATAGAAACAGATAGAAACCGAATATACGTAATACCAATCAATGAAATAATGCCTATTGTTCATCGAAACTGATAGACATTGATTGTATCAAGAGTTCTATAATTGCATCACAGTTGGTATTAATACTAAATCATCATCAAGGCTTACCTAAGTGCACGAAAGTAGCCTCTGAGGCGCACTTTAATCCTTTCACCACACTGGTTAGAAATAACTAGTGACACAATAAGAAGAATCATCATCATATCAGCTCTTAGAAGTCCACTGCTGAACATCCGACATCCTGCGATCTCCATGTCCATGTCCTCTCAATGTCCTCCGTCCATCGAGTGGGGGGGTCGTCCTACGCTTCGTTTTCCTGTCCTTGGTCGCCATTCGAGAACTTTTTTTCCCCAACGGTTATCAGTAACCTTATATGGCTTTAAATTTCTTAATAGTGTTGCGCCCGCTACATAGCTCCATCTGTTGGCAGGCGGACGCATTAATTATTCGCATCTGGTAACGAGTAGATGCACTACAAAGTACGCGTATCGAATGCATAAGAGCGAACGTTTGAGTAGCGTCGCGGTTTTTGGGCAACGCACTCGACGCTCGTATAAATACGGCGGTGGTTTGCGGAGGCAGTTAGTCTATTCTCGGCTAAGCAAGTGATAAAAGTGCGATAGTTTCGAAGTGTTACTATTGAGAAGTTTACTAGTAAAATCAGTGGATTAAGTTCTGTGTGTGGTAACTTTGAAAATAAAGTTATTACATATTTGGTAAAATCGACTGGTTTCATAATTTATCAGTACCCGGCTCGTAACAAATTGGTGTAAGAAGCGGAGATAAAGAAATGCCGGTTTTACCAAAGGAAGACACGGACGGTATCCGGACAAGGAGTCATCGTCAACAGGAAATGGATGAGAGGCGGTTTGGAGGTTCTCCATCACAATCAATCACAATCACAAAGAATCTCGACAAGTTCTTCAGCCAACTATGGAGTCAACTAGTGAGTTATCCGGAGTTCCATCATCATCTCTGGCTCAGGCTCCTGCTGCAGGGGACCTTGCTGCCTTACTGGCGTGGCGATGCTTCAGGAACAGGTTTTCCGGCAAGAGATCAGGCCCGTCTTCAAGAAGAACAGGCTCGTCGTCAGGGGGAACAGGCTCGCCGTCAGGAGGACCAAGCTCGCCAGCAACAGGAGGAACTGTTTCGCCGGTAAGCAAGAACAGACTCGCCTTATAAAGGACCTGCATGGAGCCTTTGGCAAGGAGCTTCAGGATGTCAAGGAGCAAATCCAGCACCATGATAGCAGAATTTCTGAAGCGGAAACCCAGATTGCTAGTGTAAAAAAAGCTGTGGATCTGCTGAAATCTGAAGATAGAGATATTGCTCCTGTGGTCTCTTCATCTTCAGCACGAGGATTTAAGGTGCCATCATTTGATTATTTTTATTGTATTATTATATTTGATTGATAAAGCCCGAAGAGTTTGGATCTCACAAGCCCACGATGTGAACAGTCTGTTCATCAAAGGCCAAATTAATGGAACGACCTGTAAAATGACTTTGGATACTGGTGCTTCTCGTACAGTAGTGAATTCCCAACTTGCGAATCGCTGTCTCGGGGACTTTTCCCGCAAATGTAACAGAGTTCAGCTCGTGACAGCAACCGGCCAGCACATATCCGTTGAAGGCGACAAGCAGGTTGAGATGAAAATAGGGGAGACAACTTACCATCACAACGTCATCATTGCCAACATAGTTGATGAGTGCATTCTGGGTTTGGATTTCTTGCGAGAACACCACGCGGAGATCGACGTTAATCAAGAGATTCTAAAATGTAGCACAGAAAAAGTCTTTATGGAAGGGGGATCATCAGGAAAAGTCTACTGCCTGAAGGAAATTGTGCTTCCTCCAAGATCGGAAACTATGGTACTAGTACGCCTATTACAAACATCAGAGAAAAATTGATGTGTATTGATAGAAAGATTAGACAATGACCTACCATGCATTATGGCACTCCAGTAAAGGAAACCACCATCTCAGCAGTGCGATTACTGAACCCGAGTAATGAGGAACATCTCATTAAGAAGGGAATGGTAATGGGCAATTACGAAGATGTAACCTGGATGCGAAGATGTAAAGAATTATCCAGTGTCAATAAATTAGAAGTCGATTACAATGTGTCATCATTGCTGAAAGATTGTCGCAAAGATCTTTCTGAACAGGAAGTTGCAATGGCTGAGAAGATCGACATCGATACATCGATATGCTGATATTTTCTCTTCAAATGATGCTGACATTGGAAAGACTGGGCTGGTTCAGCACACCATAAACACCGGTAACGAGTTACCGATTCGGCAACGACCAAGACGATTACCTGTCGCAAGAGAAAAGGACGTGGAGACTATGATTGAGGGAATGGTAAAAGACGGAGTGATAGAACCTTCTTCTAGTCCTTGGTGCTCTCCTGTGGTACTAGTCGAGAAGAAGGACGGTAGCTTGCGTTTTTGTGTGGATTATCGTCGACTTAATGACATAACGAAGAAAGATAGTTATCCACTACCAAGGATTGACGACACACTGGATACATTGACAGGGATGAAGTGGTTTACAACCCTAGACTTGAAAAGTGGCTATTGGCAGGTTGAAATAGACCCTAAAGATATGGAGAAAACGACGTTTTCTACGGGAAAAGGACTGTGGAAATTTAATGTGATGCCGTTTTGATTGTGCAATGCCCCTGCAACTTTTGAAAGGTTGATAGAAATGGTACTAGCTGGATTAATTGGAGACGCCTGCCTTGTCTACTTAGATGATATTGTTATCATCTCGGCGGCTTGTCCGCGAACCGTGTGTGAGAGAAATAGTGAATTTTACTGGATTTATCGATAGTGAGGGGTGTTTATTATTACAAAAACGGTTTATTATGCTCTTATAAGTGTTTGTGGATAATAAAATACATAGCTACTAATAATAATAACTTTTAGATATGACGCGTAAATTTCCGTAAACTCCCGAGCGGTCAATGGCGGCCGCGCTCGCCCCATTTGATTATAAAAATAAATTTACATGTTTACAGTCTACTTTTGTATGGAGAAGTTTACTGAATTACGTTCTTTGATATATTGTCTGCATTCTGAACAACAAATATAGCATAATCAGTGTTCGTTTAGTATTTTATGAATTTTCGCGTTTCGCGCGTGAGTGAGTGTGAGTGCAGTGACCGTTGATTGTGATTTGACTTATTTGATGGTGGATTTACTGGGTTTATCGATGGTAAGTGGTGTTTATTATTACAAAAACTGTTTATTCTGCTCATTATAAGTATTTTTGGATAATCAATTGTAAGAAATACATAGTAATAACTTCTAGATAAGGCGGGAAAAAGTTCGTTGCCATGCTACTGATTTTGAAGTGATTTATTCTAAACTATTTATTCTAAAATATAGTATTTGACTAAACACGTTATTTTTATGCCTGATAGATAGGTAATATATCTATTATTACATTGTTTTTACAGAATAATAAAATATGGTTTGGTTGTAGAGTTATTAATTTTTTAGAACAATGCAGTATTTTTTCCGCTACTATAATCTAGTCTAGTCTAGTTTAGAATCTAGTGCTTGGGCTGTCAAAATTTTTAAACAAAATATTTTTTCTGTGTGAAGGGTTAACAAACTACTGCTTCTATCAAAAATCCAAAAACAGATGAAGAATCCTATTGGATTCTCCTATTAGATTATTGCTGTTGCATCCATTATGTTTTAATTATTATAATTGTTCAGCTTCTAGATGTAAAAATAATAAGCGAAAAATCTCGCTCGCTCCATACTATATGCTGTTTATTTTAAAAACACATCATTCTTTATGTAAATATTATATGTTGTTATGTTAGTCAATATATTGTTTTATAAGTGACATATTTGGTTTTACTTACTTCAATATAAAAATACCAAGTTATTTGTACTTGAACATTAGGCTAAGTTCAATGGCGAAAAAAATGTCGCCGAATTTTTACAGATTATCTCAATCAAAATGTTCTAAGAGTATTCAATGCGAATTGTATATCAAATGAACGGTAAGGATTCCGTCCTTCAGGCCACATCAATCAATCTCTAACCGCCGGAACAAAATAAAACGCGGGAAAGGTTTATGTGTAACAATTCCCGCGCTGGCACTTTCGGGCCAGTTGCGAGTCAACGGAGTTTTCAACGGGTAAATTGTACCAGTAAAGAGTCAACGGGTTAAAGATTTATAACGTTGGAAAGATATCTAGCAAAAGTAGTGGGGAACAAGCAGACCGATTGGGATAAGCATATTTAACCGTTTTAACTGTCATATCGAAGTGCAGTTCACGAAAGTACAAGTGTCACTCCAGCTTTGGCGAACTTTTGACGAGAACTACGGTTGCCAGCAGACCTTATAACAAGCATTCCTCCCCAGTCTCCGCGCAATATAACAGAGTACGCGAGTGACCTTCGCAACAAATTGAACGATGTACTCGAACACGTACGCCAATCCAACCAACAAATGTCTGAAAAAATGAAGACTCGATATGACCGAAAATTAAACCATTTGGGCTTTAGTGAAAGATCACTAGTGTTGTTAAATAACTCTGTAAGCAGTAAAGGAAAGTGTCCTGCACTTGAAATGGGACGGGCCATATCGAATTGTGAACAGGATCAACGATGTCACGTACCGGATTAAAAAGGGGCTACGAGGCAAGCCTAAGATTGTACATGTGGATCGACTAGCGCAATATCACGGGTCTAACGATGCTCTGTACGATGTCTTAGGAGGGGATAGTGTTGCGTCCGCTACATAGCTCCATCTGTTGGCAGGCGGACGCATTAAATATTCACCTACAACGCCATCTGGTATCGAGTTGATGCACTACAAAGTACGCGTATCGAATGCATAAGAGCGACCGAGGTAGCTATATCTCTCTATTACAAGTGAACATTTGAGCGCGTTCCGGCTCGTTCTCGAACGTTCGAGTAGCGTCGCGGTTTTCCTGGACGCACTCGACGCTCGTATAAATACGGCGGTGGTTTGCGCCGCGGAGGCAGTCAGTCTATTCTCGGCTAAGCAAGTGATACAAGTGCGATAGTTTCTTTATCTATTAAATTTATCTATTGAGAAGTTTACTAGTAGAATCAGTGGAGTAAGATCTGTGTCTGGTAACTTTGAAAATACAAAGTTATTATTTGGTAAAATCGACTGGTTTTATAATTTATCAGTACCTGGCTCGTAACAACAGGTAGTTTATTTGCATTTTCAGGAAGCTTATTATAGAAGCGCACCGTATTCCCCATAAAGGATTTATTTACTTTTCCTACTCGAAACGTAGGGATGTATAATTTGTTTCTGTTCCTAGTATTGATTCTGAAGATCATTATTTTGCTGAAACCCAACTATTGTGAGAATATTAATTTATTTGAATATTTTTCTCAAAGACGGTTTCATTTTATAAATGGCACGTATTGCACTTTTTTGAAGAACAAATATTTCTTCAATATCAGCTGCTTTCCCCCAGAGAATGATGCCATAATGATATAACACTATGGAAATAGCTGGAATAAACTAGGTTAGCTGTAATTTCATCAGTAAGTCACCGTATCGCACGAGATGCATATGCAGTGGAACTAAGCCTACCAGCAAGTGTTTAACTTTGTTGTGCCCACTGTAGTTTTGCATCAATATTATAAGACCTAGGAATATCGTGGAATCTACAAGATTCATTGCCTCTCCATTAATTTCAATGTTGGTCGGGCTATGAATAACATTTGGCAGAGTGAATGAAACGATAAACAAAATGCATCAACATTTCGTTTATTTAGCTTTAAGTAAAATACTATTTACAGTAAACCAGTTAGGTACTGACGATAAGGATTTATTTACGTTATAGCATATACTGGTTTTAGCTCTATCACCTTTAAAAATTAAAGACGTATCGTCAGCAAATAAAACCAAGTATCTACTTATATCAAATTTTTTTTTACAAAAAAAGGTAAATCCTTAACGTATACTAGGAATAAAAAAGGGCCTAGTATCGAACTCTGGTACCAGTATATCATTAATTGACCCTGAAGACCGCTCACCACCCACGTCAACATTCTGGACTCTATTAGATAGATAAGACTGGATGAGACCAATCGCCCGGTTTTGAATGCTATACTATTTTAACTTTGATATCAGGGTTGCATGACTCACACAGTCAAAGGCTTTAGATAAATCACAGAATACCCCAGTTGCATCCTGTGATTTCTCCCAGGCGTCAAATATATGCTTTAACACACATGTTTGTCCTGAATTGATATAGAACCCACAACCTACTTAATCACAACCTAGACAACCTAACTAATCTATTTTTTATTAAAGGCACAGTTTTTAGTGCAGAAGGTGATGATGATATTATTTGGTATTGGTGGTCATATAGTGGTTAAGCTGGACTAGCTAAAATTTCGTAAAATGCGAATGATCTTATTATGTTTGCAACAACAGCAAGTTTGCAGCAAGTCCGAATTAGAGTAACATTTGAAAATTACATAAGAGGTTATTAAATTTACGTGTAATTGACATTTTCATCTCATTTAGAACTCATGTCATTTGGTGTTGATTGAAACTGCGGAAAATTCTAGTAAAATGCAATAATGGAACTAATTTTAAACAGTTACTTTAATTTGGACTTTGGCGTAAACAAAATAAGATCATCCGCACTAGTATTTTACCAAATTGTAGTTATTATGGCGAAACAACAAGATCAGGATCATTGACAGAAGACATTGATAATCAATGTTCGTTTGTAAATAACATGATTGTGAATAGTGTAAAATACTCACATTATGATCTAAGAATCTATCTTGCTTAAAAATAAACTTACATACTTTATTTCAGGTTGGCAGCAATACTGCTAATACTGTTAGCATACATTTGCCTAATCACAGTAAGGGTGTTAGTATCTATCGTAATACTGGGCAAGGCTTGCGACTTGATCACGCAACATCAAGCAGAGAAGAGTGAGAGTCACCATACAACTCCTAAGAGGTAATTATTGTTACGAGCCGGGTACTGATAAATTATGAAACCGCTTGATTTTACCAAATAATAACTTTAATTTCAAAGTTACCACACACTGAACTTAATCCACTGATTCTACTAGTTAACTTCTCAATAGAACACAATAAGAGTCACAACACTACAACACAACTGATAACACTTCAAAACTATCGCACTTGTTTAACTTGCTTAGCCGAGAATAGACTGACTGTATCCGCAAACCACCGCCGTATTTATACGAGCGTCGAGTGCGTCGCGCACAACCGCGACGCAACTCAAACGTTCGAGAACGAACCGGAACGCGCTAAAATGTTCGCTTGCAATAGAGAGTGCAATATTGCTATCTCGTTCACTCTTATGCTTTCGATACGTGTACTTTGTAGTTTGCATCTACTCGATACCAGATGGCGTTGTAGGTGAATATTTAACGCGTCCGCCTGCCAATAGATGGAGCTATGTATCAGGCGCAACATTATTTTAGGTAGGTATTTTGTACCGAAAGTTATGTAACAACGGTAAAAAAATGATCTGTAACTTTTTCCTCTTGCTTTCCGGCAATCTATCCCGTGAAAAATTTTGTATTTTCCCTAATAGCTTTGATATTGTCCCGTTGTCCCGTTGCTTGCAAAATGCATAATATGTAAATCACAATGTTCGAGACTTTAAAATTATTAAGTCCTCATTTAATTTATAAACCTCCATTGCACCCCTTTTTAAAGGTGGTTTTGAAAAACCCTGAAGCATGTGCCTTATTAATTTGTATTTGAAATATACAAACCAAATTTTAACCCCCATTGCACCCCATTAAAATGGTTATTTTGAAAAACCCTTAAGCATGTGTCTATTTAATTTGTATTTAAAGTATGCAAACCAAGGATTAAGCAAATCGCACGTGTCAAAAAAACCACATACAAATTTTAAAACCCCCAAAAACCTTTTTTTAAGGGTTGTTTTGAGAAAGCTTAAAACACGCGAAAATTAATTTGGTATTTAAGGTATACAGACCAAGTTTTATGCAAATTACACCTCGCGTTAAAAGCTCCATACAAATTTGCACTAGAGTTTGGTGTGCCCTACCGGCTAAACATGTTTTTGTTTTCGAAATTGTACCACAAGAGTAAGATTGTACATACAGTACACTGTATTTTAGTTTTTAGGAGTACCTCGCCAACATGTAAAACGGGGTTGTTTTTTATTTTATTGCCAATCATTTGGCTCGTGTCGTTGGATATGAAAAACCTTTCAAAGAGGTTTCTTAAACAATCATCAGTTTTGATCGAGTCTCGTTCTCCTATTTTAGTCGTTCTTATCTTTACGAACTTTACGCCAATTTATTATAAGTTATGTTATTCATTAGCACTGTCACTGCTGTGGTCAAAATATTTAAAAGTCAAACTTTATTTTCAGAGAGCCAAAGGACTCGTTATCTAAAGATCCTTCCCATGTTCAGAAGTCGCCGGACACAGATACGGCGGCGTCACCCAAGAAACCAACGTTACTGAAGTTCGTCATACCTGACGATATAGCTTTGGTAAGGATGTTAGATTCCACACGATTTTTAGCGAAGCACTACGTATCAGAAAACTTGTGGTGTAGTCGTAGCCCTTTCGCCCTTCAAAATGTGTGCGCAAGGAAAACATCGTGAGGAAACCGGCACATCCTAGAACCTAAAAAATCACATATGTGTGTAATTGGTTAGTATTCCTCTACACGGCGATGGGTTTGCAGTCTTTTACATACGGAATTCTAACTACAGTGCAAAGCGTAGGCATGTGCCTAATATAATGTTTGGACGTTCCTGTGACTACCTTTAGACATCTTCGAAGACCTAATTAACTAAAGACCTGCCGGGCTATTATGGAATTCTAATACTATCAAAACATTGGTACTAACAGCTTTCAGTTAATATTTAAAATTGATATTGTGAAAGGTTGATGAGATTATGACACCATGCTGTCATATAGATACAAACTGGGATAGACTGATCCATAAAATAATAAGAGTTTTAAGAGTTTCATAATCGCCATTCTGATTTGTCTACCGAGCCCGGAAATCACAGTCGTTCGCATGTTTTGTGTCGGTCGTTTAGTCAGCATCTCAAATTCTTCACTAAAGAGATTTTTTTATAGTAGATTGTTGCACCGAGCGCAAAGTGAGTTATTAATGCACGAGTGTTATGTTGGTGAACTGATTAACACGAGTGCATTAATTGCTCTCTCTAGCAAGGTGCGTAATTAACTTTTCTTTCAACTACCAATCTACCTTCTGTGATAAAATATCTCTACTCAAACTAAAAATAATGAAGAATTGTTTTTTTTCTCCAAATCGGTTTTATTCAGCCGATTTTAATTATCACCCAGTATCTTTTTGATCTTAAGCAAACATTTTATATTAAACTAAATGCGAGGTATTAAACCTCTGGTAAATTTATATCTAAATAAAAAGTAAAAAACCGTGCATTAATAAGATTAAATATAACATTACTGCACTGTTTTGGTTCTAAGCAAAAAATACGTCCTTTGTGATCGGTTTTGTAGTGATTAATGATAACATAACATTACTAGGTAGTTGAAAGAAAATATTATTTATACCACACCTACTGAGAAACTTGCCCATTCCTTTTCCAAATATAACTTAGAAAGTACATCATTTTAGGTCTACTAAAATGTGGGACGGAAAAGTCTATGGAATTTAATTTCTAACGCGTTTAGCGGGAGAGAAAAGTGTATGGAAATCAATTTGTAACGTGTTATTTTTTTTTTAATTTCTTTATAAATCAGCCGATAGCTATGGTTATTTTCATTAGGTCAAACGACAAAAAGATTTTACTCCCAAGTCCGCCAAATTATTTATTCCTCTTCCGATATCCGAACAATATTTTGAAAAAAGAACCCAAGTAATAAAGGCGTGCGCGGGAATTTCTTCGAAATTTGATTTTGGCTTTGGTGGTAATTTTATCAATTCTATAGACAGAATGTCTCTAGAATTAGATTTAGAATTAGAAAGATAGTGAAGATTTTATTTTATTTTGTTTGTAGGGAGTAGGGAGAGGGGTGACTATGTATCACTCGGGAGAAAGTGCGATTCCTACCTCGTGTGTTTTAAGGCCCTCGTCTGCGCCTCGGACCTCAAATGATGCACTTTCTCGCCTAGGTGTATAATGTACTATAATGTTTCTCCAGACGGAACCATTAGTGGACGCATCAGTGGGCGCCGCAGCGATATTCTCCAACAGCGCGATAGACCTCAATGGAGTGTGCTATCTCAACGACAAGATGAACGCGCAAGTCAAACAAGAGCCGGTGGATTACTTGGAGCAGGAACTGGTATTATTGCTTTTGGCTTCTCACACACTAAGGAAAAGTCTGCATGAGACATTCTACATAAATAATAAGTTCCGTGGCATTTAATATATGCCTAAGCGCCTAAGATCGACATAATAGAATAACAGACTTAATACCCGACAGTAGACCAATGAGCTAAATATATATATAGACTACCTCTGTGACGCAGTGGGCTAGGGCCCAGCTGAGACACACAAGGCCGCGGGTTCGATTCCCGCCACGGAAAAAAATCAGGTTGCACTCCGGGAGTGCAGACAGCAGTGATAACTTATTTTGGCGCGTTAAGAGTTTAGTAATAAATCACTTCAAAATCAGTAATTATGGCGACTGCCAATCAAATACTGAACGAACACAGATGATGCAATATTTTTTGTTCAGAATGTAGATAATATATCAAAGAACCTAACTCAGTAAACTTCTCCATACAAAAGTAGACTGTAAACATGTGAATTAAGCTTTATAATCAAATGGGGCGAGCGCGGTAGCCGGCTGCGTCTCGCCCCAGACGGTAACGGAGTCGCGAATCCAGAGGTTTTATCTCATCTAAAAATATGTGTACCGCGCTAAAAGAAGTATTTCACTTAAAAAAATATGTATATAAAAGCAGAGGTAAAAAGGTTTAGTCTCTATATAAGTAGATGACGGACTGTGTGAAAAATAAATAAAATAATATAAATTTATTTAGACAGAGATAAAACATAGCAGGTACACAATCAACAGAACAATAACATAAATCAAACGAAATGTTATTAAACATTAGGGGTATGTGTACCTAGACCTACCCTGCATCAACAGGCTGGCAGTTTGGTAGCCAGCATTTGCCAAAATGGCATAGTCTCAGCTCTATGCTACGTTACACAGTGCGAAATAGCGCTAGACTGCCGAATAAGCAGGGTGTCGTCATACCGTGGCAAGACAAACAAAAAAATATATAAGAATGATTATTATTTGTCAATGTCCAATATGTCAAATAATTATATGTCCGGTATTATTATTATTATAGGGATAACAAACGTGTCAAGTAGTAATATCACTTTTAACTAGTATAGCAAATGAGCAAATTACCTGTACGATACTGAATACAAGTACGCAAGCTCTCACACAACTAAAATAAATAAATCAATTTACTTGTTACAAATTATTGATGGTGTGTTTGATTGTGTGGGAAAAATGATATGAGGAAGACATGATTTACTACTGAGATGACGAATGATAAGCGAGAGTGGAAGAATAGACCCTTTTAAGCCCCACGTAACGTTGGTAAGGCCAGAGAGTTCATGAAAAGGTTAAAACAGTCATAAGCACTGTTTTTTTTTACATAGAAGTAAGATTACTTTTAGAAGTCTATAACTATTGTTTCTTCAGGTGGATGTGAGTCGCAGTGCGCCTGATATAAAGGCAGCTTCAAACGCCGCGAAGGCCGAGCCGGTGGAGCGACCACTATCGCCAGACGCCGGTGCCGATGGCCTCAAACGACGATCCGAGTCTGAACCCAACCTAGTCAAAGCAGAGGAACACTACGAAGAGACCACGTAACACGGTACATTATGTTTCTATATGACGTTTATTAGATATTGGACTGTACGGTTTGTAAATTATTTCATTGACTAAGAGTGACGGCTTCTTTTGAGTGTTGGAACCGTTTTTCGGCGACAGCAGACGCAGTAGAACGCTGTCTTTATAGCGATGTCACGCGACGACCTACTACGCGTTGGTCGACAACTTCGAATCCGACTTAAGTCAAAAGGAATATTGGAATACGGAGTCCGAAGCATGGCATGGTACATGTTCCTTTAAAATATGTTAATGCTCAGGCGTAGCATTTTATGTGACTGGTTTACATACCCGATAACCAAACTGTCAGCTTTAGGCGGGCTTTGATACGTCATAAAGCTGCTATAAATTAAGTACGTAACTGGCAAGAAAGCGGCTGAAACACCAGGAAATTATCAGGATACCACGAAGATACTTCTACCTACCGTGAACGTGTAGTTTTTAGGGTTTCGTGCCTGTTCCTAAGGTGAACGAAACCCTTTGTGAGACTTTGATGTCCGTTCCACTATGGTCAGACTTTCTATCTTTCCTATCATTTCGTTTCACGAAGTGTCATATCACTAGAATTGTCATAAACAGAACAATTCAATAGTTTTCATTTTTGTTTTCTTATCCTACTATTTAAGAAAAAGAAGACTTTTACAACCATTTAGACACTGAGTAGGTAACCTACCTACAATAAAAGAAGTGCGTAAAATCACTTGTGTGAAATCACGTTATTTTTGTACCGTGTGTTTGTGTTATATAGAAATTTGGTGTGAATATAATAATTGGTATGACATTAGATTAAATTTTAAGACTGATAAGACTTGGGTGCTTAGATCGAGTCAGCTCCCATGATAGGTATATATTTTTTTATAATTAGTGCCTCTTCCAACACCAGTATAATTTGTCTGTCTGTGTATATTATGATTTGATGTTTTCATGAAAAGGTTCAATTCAATTGAATGTATTCCTGACGTTTCGGTTATGTAGCAATAACTTTGACAGTTAACGCGAACATTTCGCAATCTGAAGATTTAGTGAGGGTAGTTTCGAAAACATTCGGCATTTCCACTTTCGGCTTGACCACGATTATTGCAACATAACCCAATCTCGGGAATACATTAAAAAGAAATATCAGATAAATGATGTATCTTATAATCGCACAATAGCTAATGAAGACCTTTGTGGCGCTGTGGGCCAAGGTCCGGCTTAGACGCAAAGGGTTGTGTGTTTGATTTCCGCCCGGGATAAATGTTTGCATGATCTGCAAGTATTAGTCTTGGGTCCGGGTGTTTCGACTTATAATATGTATGTATATGTAAAAAAATATAAGTAGAATATCAATCATGCATGTGGTACCCATAACACAAGCTCTGCTTTCTTTGGGGCTAGATGATGCTGTGTGAAATGTCAGGCATTATTTATTATATTTATTATTACTAGTGGTCGCCCACTGGTCGAAATTCGACCATAATTAATAAATAATTATTGTACTTTTTATGCATAATTTAAAACAAATATTAGAATTCGGCACTCCTTCTCTTTATAAACTATAAGTGTGCAAAATTTTATACTCCTCCGTCCGCGCAATTTTCGTAAAAAGGGGTACAAAGTTTTTGCTTCACGTATTAATATATAGATTGATTGTTGAAATCTGTTGCCGTCTCTATTCTTTGACATTAGAATGACAAGGACAAACAATACTTTAACGACACGCTGTCTAATTATTTGATTTTGAGATAGTCGTCAAACTATATAAATTTTTATCGCGAAAGTTTTAATACTATCATTGGTGACGGAATTTTCACCCGCTCAAAGACGCTTTGTCATGGTTTAACGACTATTATTATAGCCGCATCATAATGTTTTCACTGAGGTTTACCCACCATTACTTAAATTATCCATAATACTACAATGCTTCTATCGGAACATAGGACCATATGGTTATGGTCATATGGATAAAGTTCATCAACACAATAACTAGCAATTCATAGTGTTCAGACCATGCCAGAGCATGACAAATATATGCGTGATCTGTATTTAGATAGATAGAATATAGAACATACTTTATTGCACACCATAAATACATTGGACTAGTAGAAAAAAAATGTTTTGCTAGTCGGTAGTACAATGGGCAGTCTAATCGCTATGTACCGATCTCTGCCATACAACCTTGGAATGGATTGAACTAAATATAGCTGAAAAAAGGGTGATGGAACACATTATTTTCATTATTAATCACTTATTATTAAGTGATTTGATTAATAATAAAAATAATGTGTGTATAACATACAAATTTACAGGGTAAGAAAAAAATACATACGTCGATACTAATACAAAAATATATAGGTACATTACATTATATTGTAATTGTATTAATTCAATTTATTAATATTTTTATCTGGACCTCGCTATGTTGTGTACCTATTTCTACTACCTACATGAGAAATCCTTGAGGACTGTTAGGTAAGTAGGTTATGTAAGTATTTGTTTACTGCTTTACTTTGACAAATGATTTCTGTCATCACACACACAACTGATGTTACAGTATTCGCATGTTTCTGTGTTCGTAAACAGTGTCCTAGCTTTTTCTTTATTTAATAGACAATACATACATAAAATCCTGAATGTGCATCCTGAATGTGACAATATTGCCTGAATGTTTGTATGTTTGTGGCTTTCCTATAATCACATAACTAAGTAGCCTGGCTTTTAAGTGTGCTCTGACCTTGTCATTATAAAATTATGGATAAATAAATCAATATGAATATATATATATATATATATATATATAATATATATGTATAACATGTACTTGTACTACAGGTTTTATTTCAAAACCTATCTCAGGCACCAGTCTCTCGTAAAACAGGTGATAGGACGTGTCCTTACAATTATTGTAGCATTAACTGTTGTACACCTTTTTCTGAGAGAAAATAAACTTTATATTATTATTATTATTATTGTTATTATGTAATGCCTGACATTTCACACAACATCATCTGGCCCCAAAATAAGTAGAGCTTGTGTTATGGCTGCCAACATGACTGATAAATATAAATTTTTTTGTAAATACGTTCATATTATACATAGAAACACCCAGACCGAGACAAATATTTGCAGAGCATACCAACATTTGTTCCGGGAATCGGACCCGCAGACTTCTGCTTCTCAGGCATTGGCATTGGCCCACTGCGCTACAGAGTTGATTATAAGATGTAGTCGGTCGGTGACATGGAATAGCATATAGACCACGCGTGCGAAGCCACGAGCAGAAGCTATTATTTATATACAATTTAACGTTTTCTATGTTATGTTTAATGTTAATGGATTGATGAATTTTGTGTTTGGTAGTTAATTTATAGTTGGCCTTGTATTTATTTATTTTATATGTAGATTTATTTTACAAAAGATGTCGTAGATCTAGGATCTATTCTATAATAAGCTAGCTAAGCTAGCTAATTAATTGTTTAATTCTGTTGTCAAATTTATCCATTGATTTAGAGTGAAAAGAACAAAACATACTTACCTAAACGACGCGCCATCTTAACGTGATAATTGGACAGTGGGATAGATTGTATACTTTTGTTATAATCACTGAATTAGTTAGCGGGGCGTTTAAGTATAAAATAAAAAAAAATACGGGTTGCACTCCGGGAGTGCCCACAGAAGTGAAAACTTATTTTGGCGCGTTAGACATTTTTTAGATGGGTACTAGGGTTATTGGGTTATTGAGTGATGAATTGCATGTTATTTAAGAATTTTATTTTATTAGTTATTAGAATCTTTAAAATACATTTAATATTTTTTTATGTTTTTGTTCAGAATGTAGATAATATATCAAAGAACCTAACTCAGTAAACTTCTCCATACAAAAGTAGACTGTAAACATGTGAATTAAGGTTTACAATCAAATGGGGCGAGCGCGGCAGCCCTGCGTCTCGGTAACGGTGTCGCGAGTCCAGAGGTTTTAACTCATCTAAAAATATGCGTACCGCGCTAAAAGAAGTTTTCACTTCAATAAATATTGGTTAACTTAGCATACTAGTAGCCTGTATTCTTGTATTCTGGTGACCTGTTGACTGATTAAACACTGAAATACTTATATTTGACGTTCTCTGTGGCGCAGTGCGCAATGGCCTCCGATACGTAGAAGTTTCGATATTATGTAAGTAGTATATTTCTTCTTATCGTACCGGTAGTTATTTCTAACCAAAAGGATTAATGTGCGACTCAAAGGCTCCATTCGTGCACTATTATTATTTAGTAGTATATCAGTCATGTGCTATCCATAACACAAGCTCTACTTACTTTGGGGCTAGATGACGCCGTGTTGAATGTCCGGCATTATTTATTTATTTTATTTGTATATTAAACACATACCTACTTACACTTTGTAACACCAAGACACATTATATGGTCTGCTCTAGTTACAAACGAGTATCATTTCAACGAAAGAAAATGGCAATAGAATTAAACAATTAAGGTAGACTCTGGATCTGGAGCGACATTTTTTGTAAGTAACGCGTCTCTTGTTGTTTTGTTACGTATTATTTGTTTATATTATACCTGTTTTATTTATTTCGCACATAATATACTATGTAGACTTAAACTTAAATACTAACCCTCTTTCCTATAATCTAATAACGCCCATAGGCGTTAAAATATATTTTGTCCTTGTCATTTTAATGTTAATGAATAGAGATGGCAACTAGTTTAAACAACACATTAGCTGGTGTTTTGTTATCAAATAATAACTAGTGTTGTTTAAATCTGTGTCATCTTTACTTTAAATAAATAAATAACGCCGGACATTTCATACAGCATCATCTGGCCCCAAAGTAAGCAGAGTTTGTGTTATGGGTACCACATGACTGATATAATACTTACATACTTTTTTGTAAATACATACATATTATACGAAGAAACACCCAGACCCGACATAAATACTTGCAGATCATACAAACATTTGCTCCGCGGGAATCGAACCCGCAGCCTTCTGCGTCTCAGCTGGACCTTTGTCCACTGCGACTCATAACAAGGACAGACTATACTTTAACGCCACACTAGCTAACTTTTGATTATAACATAGAGGGTTATTGTTTCATACATAAAGTGTTTCAACTTGATAATTTTAGTTCACCTAGGTAGATCCACTTCAACGTATCATATAATCCTACATTTTGTTATAATTCGTAAACATTGAGTTTATATTGAAACTTAAGACGCTTGTTCTACATCCACATTATCTTTAAGTTATCAATACAGAAATGTACAAAATAATATACAATAATATAAAATACACGTGAAACAGTTGAGCTATTTAAGGACCGTTTAAAACGATCTATAGATAGCTCAACTGATCCAGATCACTGCCAGAGGGCAGCGTTCCCAAGATACTGGCTACATTACCACGTTGAATGGATATTTAGTTATCAATTGTTACACTTAAATGGTTATTCGTTATCCAGTTTAAACTAGCTAATAAAAAAAACTTTAAATTGATAGATAATTAATTAAAAGATATAATTATCGTTTTTGAGGTGACCATCATTTTACCACCTGCTTGTTTATAAAGCTTGCCTATTTATAAAGATTATTTAATGAATTTTGTTTTGTAACTAAAATATTTTAGTTGTTATTGTCTATATCTAAAGTCTATAAAACATTTTTTGACAAATTATGTGCCTAAGCGCACTGTGTTTAAAAAAAACAGCAATAAACATCGATAAACAATCTAAATTCAGTTTTTTTTTTCAGAACAAAAGTTCAGTAGGTAACTACTGAACATTAATCTAATCTACTAATCTAGTCTAAAAAACTAAAAATCGAAAAAATAATCTAAATCTAATACTAACATTAATATCCTATTCCATTCCATCCCAACAAATGTATCAATTTACCCAAAACAAATTTGTAGTTTGTAAATTGTAGGTATATTGTCTTTTGTACAATATTGTATGTAACGCGATCAAGTCCTTTGTCTTTTGAAGAGCTAGCAATAGAGAAAGAAAACATGAAACAAGCCCGGCTCGGTGCCAGTCATTATGCACCTGCAACCGAACCGACACCGCATTTACTGATTCGCCTTTCCTGCGGGTCCTGTCGGCAAGGTCGAGAGCTTACATTAAGGCTTACCTAAGTGCACGAAAGGAGCCTCTGAGGAGCACTTTAATCCTTTCACCACACTGGTTAGAACTTACTAGTGACACTATAAGAAGGAGAAGTCTTTTGTGTGTAGAAAAGCATTGTGTGTTGAGTTCTTTAACCATCCTTCCGGAATTTAAGTATGCAGTTGTCTCAATCTGAAGGAAGACATCGTGAGGAAATCTGCGGCTAAGACAGCAACGCACGTCAGCTGACTAAGCTGAGGTATCTCACAGTAGCAGTTACTGCGTTTATTATATTTCTTAGTCTTATTGCCACACTCAGAGTCTTTAATGGTTAGTTAGGTCGCTTTTTATTATAGATTTTCTTTGTCAGATCTAAAATGTGTAATGGGCAAGCCTAGTTCATCTTTAACCTTACATCGTTCTGTAAGCGAACAAAATTTTTCATGTGACACTATATAAATCATCTATTTAGATGTAAGGCCATTTTTATTTAATTAAATTTAATAGTATTAAATTTTTATTTTTTATTTATTTGTTGCATACAAACTAAGATAATTATTTAATAGTATTATCTTAGTTTGTATGCAACGAATGGGTGAAAATCGTAGCGTCAAGAGAGCATACTTGGGCCGAGTACTTAGTCGTCGCCCGGTTGGTTGTCCCAAATATCAGAGCGATAGACTCGAAGCTGTCCTGCGTGAACTTAAAGCTGATAGTGATAACTGTTCTCGTTCGGAGACCAAGACTCATTTTGGGTCCCTGCGCCAATGGAGTAATCTTAGTTTGGGTTTAGAAGTCTTCTTACCGATATTGTATCCATGTATTTATTTCTTTCTTTGATCTTACCCAACTGCTTTAATCCAACCTTGTTTTATTAACCCGAGAAGGAAACTGAGAGGTTTTATATGTTTAAGGCGTGTTTTTTGTATCTAGCGAGCATTACTGTGTCTGTCTATATCGTAGCTCCCAAATGAATGAACTAATTTTGATTTAGTGACTTTATCTTGAGATCGATTCAAGAAAATCTGTTCAGCCATTTGAAGATCATCAGCTCTTTTCTAGTTTATGAAAGGATGTGAGAAACTTCCACAGATCTCATCGATGAAAAATTTGGTACTCTTACTTCAATGATGCTGCAACATCACCTGGAATCTACAGGATACTCAACTCCTCACCAACTTATAGCAGAGGTAACGTGTTTGGGATTCGTCATTGGAATCGTCTCAATCTATATATATAAAAGGCGATGGGTGTTCCCTATAGACTCCGATGCGGCTCGACCGATTTCAATGAATTTATTAGGGAATCTTCAGATTGGCCTAACGGGTGATCCTGTTCTGAAGTTTGGTAACGATCGGATCAACAGAACTTTTTTATCAAATTTGTTATGTAGGTATAACTAATTTTTATGTATGTACTATGCGTGCGAAGCCGCGGGCAGAAGCTAGTTAGTTATAAATAGATGTATTTTTTGCATCGTTGGGTTATATACTTGTTATTGTAACTTAGTTGGGTTAGAAGTTATCTTACCGATGAAAAGTTAAAATTAACGACAGAAATTAAAGAAAAATGAATCGCATGTTAATCTTTCTGTTTCTTGCTATTGATCGAAGCTAAACCTTGATTTATTTTGTTAATATAATAGCAATGACAGTAGGAAATAAATAAATAAGGAAAGTAAAATTTTTCAACAATTTGTATTTTGCACCTTAGGTGAATAAAAATTTTTTTTCACTTATATACACATTAAATCCAAATTTAGTCAAGAGTGTATTTACAAATATAATATTAATTAAATAGAATTTAGTAAACATTAGTGAGTTTTAACGATACCTACTTAAAACTATTCATATTTTAGAACATCAACAACATCTTTCACTCTGGTGAAACACAATGATATAAGTAGCTTAATTTAGTCATACTCTTCTCAAAAATCATTTCGCTATCATTCTCTTATGATCGTTATAAAGTTAGAGTTGATTCAGTGCGTATTGACGCGAAATGTTCAAATGTGATGCGTGGCATCGTAACACAAGGCTATGTATGTAACGTAACAGACTGTCAACAATGTAAAGATGCGTCGCCGCTATCCCAATACGACACTTGGGCGCCAGCAGCCGCTTAACACGTAACCTATTAGAAAACCGTATATCAACGTTAACGTGATGCAACATTACGTAAAATGTGTAAGAATTTAGTCTTTTCCGTTTCAATTGTCACACGATTGTATAATGAATACGCATTTATAAATCCTATCTACGCTAGCCTTGTCTATCTGAGACTTAGTCTCCTCCGTATTAGTTAAAACATTTAAACTCGTAATATACTGTTGTCTATTCAGAGAGGCTTGCCTTCTGCCAGTGTGCCAGCAAATGTCGTCATACTATGCGAACAAATGTCGTCATACTATACAAGCATACGTCGTCATATTATGCCAGCAAATGTCGTCATACTATACAAGCATACGTCGTCATATTATGCCACCAAATGTCGTCATAATAAGCGAGCAAATGTCGTCATACTATGCGAGCAAATGTCGTCATACTATGCGAGCAAATGTCGTCACACTATGCGAGCAAATGTCGTTTTTTTATAGCTATTAACAAAGTTTTTTGCAAAGTATGGAACGACATCGCGTTTTTATATTTTTTAATACTTTTAAGTTTTATGTTGGCGACACATTTATATAGAAATTAACCGTTCCCACTTGATTTAAGATTTTTCAGATGCATCTGGTAATTATTGTCAGGTTATCCTAAATTCTTATCGATCGCCATTTTGGAAACAAACACCCTGTTGTGATATCCCTGCTTATTATTGAATCTAATGAACTTGTTTTTTTAAGTTCAGCTCTCAAGTAAAGGTACCTATGTTCCGTGCATTTGAAACATTCATAATTTAGGTCCTTACTCTAATTGTTAAGTAATGATGAAATTCGTAGAAAACGTGAAAAAGGTGCATGCCTTCCATAATAATAATAACATATGTTCTTAAATCTATTACATTCTAGTACAATGGTTTACAATTTCTCGAAGGCAATTTTATAAAATACAAATTTCTTACAATAATGTATTCAACTTACGATTTGTGCATACAAATTTTAATTAGGCAATTAAGAAAAATCTAAAATTTTATTTCTAATGCGCTTAGGCAACAATTAGATGCACATTAAAGTAAGTAGAAAGGTATTTAAAATAAATAAACATTTTCAAAACGGTCCGCAATTGTTGGCCGCTTCAATGCAAATTAATTAATACGAGTCAAGAGATGTCTGTTAAATTGATTTCACATAAGTGACGAATAACAATATTGATGAAATGCAAACGTCTCGATGCTAAGTGACCGTTCACCTAATTTTTTATATAACCTTTTTAAACATCGCAGCGACATCACAGAAATTGAATCTAGAGAAACTAACTTTACACGTAGGTACTCGTAATTATATTATCTACACAAAAACTTATGAGTATTATAAATAAAGGGCTTTTCTACACTTCAACATAATTAATAATGATTAAGAGATCATATTTTAATGCTATTACTAAAACTTTTACTAAATTTAGATTAGTCTATTATAATAATACGCTCAATACAAAAATATATGCCACTGAGAAATATTAACACCATAGTGAAGTTACTGAACAAGTGCGATGGAAGAGAGCAACTCAACGTATCACGAGAAATAAGAGCTAGCGAAGAAAGAACGATAGTACACGTACAATGTACAGTACAGTACAACATAATTACCTAAATGAAGCAGGCTTGAGCAAAATTTAGTTTAAATTAAAATCTTTTGAGCAAGAAAAGACAATGACAGCAGCTGTCGGAAAATAAATTAGAATATTAATAGTAACGATGGTTAAAAATCTCATAACAAACATACTACATAGTCGACATTCTCACATTCATATAATATAATTCGACTAGAAATATAGTTAAACGAAGATATCAGTTATCACTTAATCAGCAGTCGTGTTACACTTAAAATATAACATTACCTACTTATGTAAAAAAATTGCAGTGGCACGTTTTTAAGTTAAATTAATGGCACAGTTTCACGTTAGTTATGTCAATTATTATAAAAATTAAATAATACATCTACTTGTAGCCTTAGAAGGTAAACCTTCGCCGTTCGTAATTCATATAGTTTCGTTATTTAGAAGGAGTTTAGTCTGTCACAGCAAAAAGTTTATCGATGTTCCTCATCACTACATAATGCACTCATTGTTTATCTAATCGTATCTATGCGAGGAGAGCCAACTGACGAGCTGGCGCATGATGCATGGCATCCCGCATACCGGCCTCCGACAAAGATATGTGTTCTCAACGCATGTGTTCGACACGGTGATCTTCTCATAAGGCCGACGCTGCGCCCGGGTCCTCACTAGCCGACCGGGAGACGATTCTATACGCAAAAGTTAGGCCTCATGCTACTGTTTGTTCCCAGTCGAGTTCATTCAATTAACCTATCTAACTAAATAAATACATCGAATAGATCGATCCCTAACGTCGTTATAATTACAAATATGTATAAAAAGATATATATATATATATATAAATTTCAGTGAATTTACAAAATGTAGAGTTAATAAAGCTTCGTTAAAGACAATCCATTTACACTTACTTACACTAGAACACGATGAAATTATTCGATAACTTCAACGTTTAAACATAGATAGAGTCAGTAGTCCGAGGTTTCACTGTTTGCGGACGAGCGTTAGAGCGAGGCGTGCGGATGCTCGTGGTGCGGACCGCCGCCGCCGCCTCGCTCGCGCTTCAGCCGCTGCTTGAGATGCACCTTCGCGTGGCGCTTCTTCTCGTCCGAGCGCGCGAACTTGCGGCCGCACACGTCGCACGCGAACGGCTTCTCGCCCGTATGCGTGCGCACGTGCGTCGTGAGGTGGTCCGACCGGCTGAAGGAACGCATGCAGATCCGGCATTGAAACGGCTTCTGACCGGTATGGATGCGAATGTGCCGCGTCAGCTCGTCCGAGCGCGAGAAGCGGCGGTCGCAGCCGTCCACCGGGCAAGCGTACGGGCGCTCGTGCACGGGCGTCTTGCTCGGCCGGTTAGGGTACTTGCGCGGTTTAACCGCCACCAGCCGCAGCGGCTGCGCGCTCTGTTGGTACACCTGCGAGAGGATCTCGTGTCCCTTGCTCGTGGAGGGGTTGTACTCGGCAAGCTGGACGGCCGAGGGGCCGGCGCCGGGCGCGCTCGGGCTCGGGTACGGCTCGCGCTTGGCCAGGCCAGAAGGACCTGGCTCGGGCTGCGGCGGACTCGCGTACTCGTGCGCGTCCCACGAGTGCTGCGGCTGCGGCTGCGGCGGCGGCCGGTACTCGCAGTGCTGCGGTTGCGGACACGTCTGCTGCGGCGGGCAGTAGCCCTGACAGTCGGGCGGGAGGAGGTCGACGCGCTCCTCGTACTCCTGCTGGAAGTACTTGTCGACGGCGCCCGGGCCGGGACCGGGTGGTAGCAGCCACTGCAGTGGGGGGGAGGGTGCTCGTTTGCCTCCTCCACCTCCCCCTACCCCCACCGGTCCGTAAAGCGAGGCGCTCGCGCTGGACGCGTTGCTGGCGTCCTCGGCGCGGGCGCCCGGTGATAATGAAGCTTCGTGCTTGTGTCGCCGCGGCGAACACCCCAATGATAATTCATCGCCTGGTAGTGAACCTGCAACAAACAATAACATTTTATGATTAGACAGCGAATTAAATCAAACTGCTTACGATGTTTTTTAACGATAGATTCTGCCCGCATGGTACCTACATACAAGGTATACTGTATGTTGTTCCAGGTTTCAAATCTATATCTATACCAAGTATCAACCAAAACTGTTTAGCCATTATTGCGGGATTGAGTAACAAAACCAACATTCAAACATCTCACAAAAATTCGCATACTTATAAAATATTACGAGTTGGTAGTTGGATGTGATAACTGCCTTTGTTTTTGTGTATTTATTTATCCATAACTAACATAATAACTATCCATAACATTAAATTCTTCATCACTATGAAGAATTTCGGACCTCTGAGTGCGCCTCAGAGGCTCCGTACACTTGGCACACATACCTAATTGTCTCAACAATTGACTCAAACTTTATAGGATCTCTTTCGATGAAAAATACGTATTTTTTTTCGCGTTTGTAGGTAATACAATTGTTTCGTTTAGTTAGCGGAAGGCGCAAGATAAGTCCGTCGGAAGCTGATAGGCGACTATCGCTGTGTTGCATTGCCTGGCATACGGTGGCCGACGGCCGAGCGGTTCTACACTAGTCTCATTGTGACGAGCCCTGTTCACGATTCTGTGACTCTATTTGTAATTTTTGTTATTAAATATCTGTATTTATCATTATAAACATAAACATTTCTATCATAATTTATAATTATTATATCTACGAGTTTTAAAATGTCTAAAATAAAACTTAAAGACAGAAAACCTAGAGAAAAATCGAAAATAAAATTGTATTTTAATAAATAATTTTTAAGGCTCTAGTAGTATATCTGGACAGTTTTTTTTTACTAATTTGTATATAAATAATTTGATAAGTATCTACCTAATATCTATTGAATTATTCTGTTGGGTTATGAAGTTTTTATGTCAGAAAGTTGCAAATTATGAATCATAAGAGACGTCAGCAACAAACATTTGGCTTAGAGCACGGTTGTTTATTTCGGAGCAAATTGAAATATTATTAGCCAAAGACGTAAGACGTTTGAAAGTGATCCTTGTAAACACTATTAGTGGATTGTATTGAATAAAAATATATTTGAATTTAGAATTTGAAAAATAAAACGTCACACAAATAGCCAAATAGCAGGCAGAATCGTGTTTTTGTCGAACTAGGTGTCTACTGTAATATATTATTGTATAGTACCAAAGTAAGATAGTAAATCAAGTAGGTAGGTACTAAGTCAACTATAAGTTACGAGAAATTTTGATGTTTATTTAAAAGCAGGAAATTTCAATTAAAGCAGAGCCGATTTAACCTCCAGAACTAGAGCAGAATTAATTCAAATACGTTTAAATGCTAGGGAATAATTACCCAATTGTATGCCAAAAACATAAAATCCTAGGTATAACCAAGACCACTTTCAAGTTCCAAAGAGCGCAAGTCGCGGACGTTCGGCAAAAAGCCACGACTACAGGAAATTTCATTCAGCTTCGTGTATCGATCCGACCATATGACACCGGGTGAACTTTCCATTTCACTTTAACGAACACTGAAACCGCTGACGTCACACCAACCCTCATTTCGCGATAAGTATGAATGGCTGTTATACCCGGAACGTATAACACTAGTGGACAGCGAATGGAAAACAACGCAGAGTGCATTGTTTATTTACATGAACGTTATCGGTCGGCGGCCGGCGAGGGCAATCCCGCCTACGGTTTTCGGTGCGAGTTTCCAAAGAGACAGGTCCTCGGCCCACCTGATATCGGCGGCGGCTCCAGCAGGCTGGGGAAGAAGGCGGGCAGGTCCGAGGTGGTGACCGGAGTGTTTAAGTCTGACGGCGTGTGGCCCAGAGCGGGCGCCGGTGCCGGCTTCAGCGCGCAATCGAACCCGAGCGCGCCCATGTCGGCGAGAGAGAGCAGGTGCGGCCCGTTCGGGTGCTCGCTGTCCGCGCCCATCCCGTCCGGCACCACCTGCTCCTCGGCCCACGGCCCGAGCGGAATTACGAACAGCGCCAGCGTGGAAACGGCCTCTCGCGCGGCTGTGCGAAGGGGACTGGCGCCGCGCGACCCCGCACCGCACTTTTATCAATGGACCACCGGTTCCATATTCGGTAGCGGCGCGCGCATCTCCGCCAATCGCGAAACGAGTTGCCCCCCCATGCTGACGTCACCGCCCGACGCCGCCCACCGCCCGCGCCGCCCCTCCACCTCCGCCTGGCGCGTGCCATTCCGTTCCCTCCGTCAGGTCAGACGCGAAGCCTCGGGAAGCCTTCAACGCGGTCGCATACCACCTATACCGCGCTCTACACACTGTTTTGTTGCGTTTGAACTCTGAACTTGTCCGTTTTGAGTGAGCAATTTATTAACGAAACGCTTGTTTTATGTTTATTGCTTGATTTTATAGCAGAGTTTATTTATTATAAGAAAATGAAATTGTAACTTGTTTTTTAAAAATAATTTTCTGATTCATAGTTTCGGTGTAGTTTAAAAAAAACTGAAATAATATGCAATAATAATAAAATAGTCTTATTACGGCCGTGGTTATTGTACCGAGTTTCGTTTAATAAATATTAAGATTTGAATTATTTGAAGAGGTTATTTTTGTGTCTCCCCTTCTGGGTAAATCGCTGTTAAAGAATACCTGGAATGTTTAACAGGAAGCATAGGTATAAATATATATTTACTGAAATTATAAGGAAATTATCACAGCTAGTATCTAAGGCTTTACTTGTAGGTACGAGTAACGGAGACTGATTTGAAAAACTTAAATAATTATGAAACCTTCATACAAATTCCATTTGTTACTAGATGGTGTTAAATTGGTTGAGTGAGACCTGGCCGCTAGTCATTTATCCTTACTGACTTCAGAAACCTTCACTATGCGTGGACTGACACGTAGGCATATTATTTTCGTTTACGTGTGCTTATTTTGAGCAATCATTATGATGTCTAAGTCGTGTTAATTGGTTCGTAGCTAGTTGTTTATTTGTCTGATTTTTAGTGTAGGTTTTGCGAGTGGGCGCTGAACCTTCAACAATATCAAGGCAATACAATCCCTAGGATATTAGACACCTTTAGGTACTTATAACAAAAACAACCTTTGAACATTTATTGTAGGTACAGATACAGATAATTCGGGAGGTAGAATTTATGAATTTCATACGCGATTAGTTTGAAATTTGTAGTCGTACTTACAGGGGTGACTGTTTTTACTAACGACATATTAGTGGTTTAAGTATGAAATTGCCATTTTGTACTGAAAAATACACACATTAGTTTTTCTAATATTTAGTAGGTTCCATTTTTTTGATCGATATATTAGTCGCATCGTTTCTGTCAGCTTGAACGGTCGCTTCGTAGTGGGTATCTCAATGCTGACCTAGATTATTCGCGTGAGTCACGATGTAAAATGGCTAGTCCAAAATTATCAGACACTATTGTGATTGACACTGTTCTTGCATTCATACAATGCAAGCTGGATGTTATGGATCAGGTCAGTCTGACCCAAATCCTGACTTCCAGCTACACTGAAGCCCAGATCGCAGATGCCAAAAAGGTACTCCACGACACAGTGGCGACCACCATCCGCCTGATAACCAGGCAATGGGAAGGGCGTAGCAAAATGAATATTGAGGATATTTTCAAGGTGTTCCTGGAGACCGATCCCGATGACGTCCCGACGTTTGTTTGTCAAGACCTCACCTCTCTTCCTCCAGTAACCTCGGACTACATAGATGTCACGTGTGTCCTTAAGCAGATAACGCAGATGTCTCCAGCATCCAGGCGCAACTTCAACTTTCGGAAAAAACTGTGTCCGAGTTGAAGCTCGAAATCGTGGCATTGCGAAATGTTAATGCAGTGCCTGTGATTTCGCCGCAATCAGCGAAAAACGTAAATATGCGACGCGGTGCAATCCGATGCCGGACTTTACCTGTCAGCAGTTATGAAGACGCGACGCTCGACACCGATACGCAGGTATATGACCGACCGGCTACGCTGACCTCGGCCATCGGAACGCCAATCCCGCAGCCTGCGATTTCTGCGCAGTTACGCGCAGGTGTCCCGCCAGCCAGCACTGAATGAGTCAGGCACGGTCGAAGAAGCCTAGCGGTGGCTTGCATAAGGTCGACGATGAAGGCTTCACTGTCGTTGAGAAAAAACGAAGAAATCGGCGAGCTACCGCTCCGCTATCTGCTGGGCTCACTCTGCAGACGGTGGAGCCTATCGTGTCGATTTATGTGTCTCGGTTAGACCCTACCACTACCGGGGAGAGTATTATCCGATATGTGAATGAGAGAGGCCGATGCCGGATCAGGGAGCCGCCCGCCGTACTTGTGCATGGTTTGAAGCGGTTAGAATCAAATAGAGAGAACCAACTTCAAGTCGTACGTGCTGCGGGTAGCTGCCAAGTACAAGGACGTATTTCTCGCACCCGACTTCTGGCCAGCAGGAGTTGTATACCGACGGTATAGGAAAGCTCCGCTTACGAAGAAAGTGCACTGACTTTTAGTGTAGTTAATAAGTTTATATGTACCTATATGTATATTACATATAAACTTATTACCTTAGAACTCTGGGGTAGTTCTATCGCAAAGGTTTTGTATTTTGAAACCGGGACTGGACCTGGACTGAACAAACTGTGAAGGCATTTTGTACTGCTTCTTGGGAAGATTATTTTTTACCATGCAAAAAATTATACTCTGGGGTAGTTCTATCGCAAAGGTTTTGGATTTTGAAACCGGGACTGGACCTGGACTGAACAAACTGTGAAGGCATTTTGTACTGCTTCTTGGGAAGATTATTTTTTACCATGCAAAAAATTATCAAATCATAGAAAAAATGGTAGTCGGTTGGCGCCAAGCCCGACAATTTATTATTTATTTATTTAATCAGCACGGTTAAGCACCAGTTACACTAATTAATAATAACAATTAACAACAAAAAGAAAGCAAATAAAAAACAAAATATGAAATTGCAAAATGTAGATATAATTATAATGTATAAATAGTAATTAATCATTGAATTAATGCATGTTCATGCATCAGTCTCACAAAATCTCAACCATACCAACATAATCTTCTTCCACTCATCGGTGAAGATATCACAGTCCGAGTTTTGGGCAAGTAGTCTATTGAGCGCGGTGAGGGTGCGAGGGAGTGGAGAATTGGCGCGAGCAACTGTTCGACTAAAAGGCACAGAGAAAAGTTTATGACTTCTAATTCGAGTGTAACTGTTAGGAAGACGGAGCCGAACGAGGATGTTGTGCAAGTCAGGAGCGTCAATCGTACCACGGAGCACCTAGCATGTCGTTGGACAAGTACCGAGGATGACTGTTGATTTCTAACTGCTATTCCTGTAGTATAAAAAAGGGTTTCTCGAGCAGTATGAGGTTTAGCGTTATCGTGGAGCAACTCTAGATCGAGCTCTATCGTAACTCTAATTTTCGATGTTTCTACCCGTCTTCACCTTTAGAGCTAAATGTAAAAACAATTGAAAGCAAAACAATCGGATTTCATATTTTTCATATTAAGAATATTTTATTGTTTGAAAAAAGATTCACTCTGAAATTCCACACCATGTAGGCTTAATCTTAATTCAAAAGTGTCAGTGGGGTTGTGGGTTATTATGTTTATGAGTTATATTTTTTTTTAGAAATTAATAAAAAAATAACTTTTTATTCCTATGGCAACGGCAATTTCATATTTAATAGGAGTTCTGATTATTGATATATTGTTAATTTACTTGTCCGCTAAACGAACAAATGAATTTGAAATGAAAACATATTTTCAAAATGTTTATTTGTTAACATTCATACGCGCAAAATGTAATCTCGTTAAGCACCGTTTCTGATTAGAGTGGTACAGACATGGTGAAACTATAAGGGTTTCAAGTGGACTTCGGAAACTTAATAGATTTGGACATCACTCGAAGATAGTAAGATTAATTTAGACAAGATTTTGTTGCCAGTCGGACACAGCTGAATGTTTGTTGACGACGTTTTTCAAAAACATAAAATTTAGTAAAAAGTTGATCCATGATTTCAAATGTGTAGAAGTTTCGGTTTGTGTGTGGCAGTTTGTTTATAAACAGTTACGAGACAATTATCTATGTAATTTATATAGTAAAACAGTAAGTGTGGGGGCAGTGCGGGCGCCGGCAGTGGTCCAGGACAATAGCGTAGGTACGCCGCGCGTAAGGCGCGTGGTTGCCGAGTTGCCGAGACTCGCCGACGCCTGTTCAGGCCCACATGCATCGTTCGCGCTAACCCAATTATCGCGTAACGGACGACGATAAAGAAAAATAACAAACCCACGATTTCACCGACTGACGTCTAATTATAGCGTGCTATTTGTGGGTGCGCGGGCGCAAGCGGCATAGCGTGGCCGCGATGTCAGGGCTATTCCTGGACGTCAGCTGACGCTGCCGAGCCGCCGCACGAGCTCGTAAACACCACGCAACCTACTGACGTAAAATGCGAACAATCGCGTTTTCAGCAGGTGAATCACTAGATGAAAACGTCCCTGCGGGAATCGTTCTATTATTAACTTGACTGCTTTTGGTTCGGAGTCCGGAGGCGGGGTTCTATTTCTGAACGTTGCTCCAATACGTGTTGTCTATTTTGATCGCACTGCTGTTTTTCTAGATTGTTTGATGAGTAGAGTAGTCGACTAGTTATGACTGGTGTTTTTAGTCTGTTGATTTTGTTTAAGAGTTTGTTTAATTGGAAAGTTTCACAGGCGAAACCCTCCAAGTCAATTATTTTTGCAACCATTGAGTCAAGTGTCGTGTGATCGGGCTACCGGGTGATGTTGTTATTTTGACTAATGCTCTAAGAGCTTATCCGTCGAGTGTCATGATATGTCATAGTGAGTATCCTCAAGATTTGGAGTAGGTAGGTACAAACAGTTCAGTTTGCATCTTCCCACGGCGCGGCGCCGTGGCCGGTGGGGCCGGTGGGTGGTTTGTTGCGGTCTGCATTTGCTGCCTCCAGTTTTTTAGGTTCACTGACACTCGACCAAAACAGTTCTATTATAATTAGTGTAGTTTACTATTATTGTAGTTAGGTTTACAGTATATTTAGAAGTTGTTCGTACCTAACGAAAAGCTGTTTTCTCTAGACGTCAGCAATAATACTTACCTATTATTTATTGTTGATAGTCGAGTGTTTGACCTATACCTACTTGGGTACCTACTACATACGCTAACCAGCAGTTAGCAGCTAACACTCTTGTAGACGTACTATCTTTGTCACTTTGACACCGAGTAAACACTTGTGTTATGGGCCGTCGTAATACTTAGAAAGTGGTTCAACTGTGCCGACCGACCTACTGGCGCTGTTGTCAACCTAGACAGATTTTGTCTCAGATGTTGATCTATCTTGAAGATGATGTTGTGTGAAATGTCCGGGATTATTTATTTATTTATTTTATTATCTAATAATGTTATCAGACTTTTGCTTTTGGATTTTCCTATTAGAATTAATTAACTTAGTTTCCTCTATTTAAGACTGTGCCCTCTGAAAATGAACGTATAGAACGTATGGAAATAATGAATCATTTTTACCGCTATTTAGTGGTTATCTGCTCATCAATTTAAGAACTAATAGTTATAAAAGATATATGGCATGTGTTTTTAATATTTTGCTTCCTGCTTCTTCGATTCAAATAGTTTTTAAAGTAATTTTTAGTTTATATTTTAATAATGAAATAATGTCCAACATATTCAATAATCATCATCATCTAATGTTGACGTCGTTTTATCTTGCAGTTTACACCATTTGGCGGGAAGTAAGCTAATTAAAACATTACCCATCAAGCTTTTTTCAGAATTTCTTATTTGAATGTTTTCTGAGATCATTTGAAACATTTGAAACTGGCCAGAAATTTATTTCTGCTATTATTTTCCTCTTACTTTTAATTTTTTTTAGTTCCAAAATCCAACAGCACACCGTAAATATTCTTGTTATGTTCCTGAAATAACTTTTTTTTTACATTTAACAATACAGGTTTTAGAAAAAGGTATCTTGTTACCTAACTGGTTATTAGAAAAATAATTTGTTTAAAAACAGTAGAATCATAAATACCTATTCAAAATATTTACCTAATAGCTTGACTTGTAACCCTTAAAAAATCGAAAAGCTGGTAAGCATAGGTAGTAGGTATGTTATTTTGTCTTGCTACCTTTTTTGTTGTGGGCGTTGTTCTACATGAGCTTGCCCAATTTATTTTCCTTTAATGCCAACTTTTATCACTAAGATTTCTATTAGAGTTGTTTGAATATGTTCGAAACTGCACAATAAATCTTAAGCACTTGGCAACAGTGTGACCGATGTGTTGGGTATCGTTTGGCGAGCGTGAGCTACCGAGTCTAATAATACAGCACACACCATGTTGCGAATGCAATTCTAGGTGACGATGCCGCGCAGACTCTATTAATATCGAATGTTTCGTTATCTCGCATTCGTCTTCGCTGACTCACTGAAACCTTTCTACTCTCTTTGCAATTGTATTTGCTTCGTGGTAGTATTTTTATCTCCCTATATGAAATGTTTCATAATGAAACAGGTCTTTGCAACTATTCTAGATAAATTACTTATGTATTATTGAAACTTTTTATTCAGTGCTGTAGTCGCATACCCGCGTACCTAATAGTTTACAGAAAGGATTTTGCGATTGCTTATGCAAAATGGTTCACTCACTCTCACTCCACACGTTCCGGAGTACAAAAAGGAAACCTTACAGTTTCGGTGTCCGTCTGTCTGTTTGTTTGTATGTCTGTCAGTTTTACGATTATTTGTAACAACATACACAAAAAAAGCAATATGAAGGTGCACTCAAAATAAAAACAATGAAAAACAGAAAAGACAAATTAAACTAATCTAAACTAAAGATTGAGTGTCTCGCAATCGTCATAGTGTGCTGTTATGGCGGCTGTACACACTCGACGAGGGCCTCTCGCCGAGAGCCTCGGCCGAGAACACTCTCGTCGAGAGCATGCCTGTACACACTCGTTCTAACATTTGAACTGAAGACCTACGCGACAACGGACGTAGAAATTGCTGCTGCTATTTGTCTTTGTGCCGTGAGCTATTATATTTTTTTTAAATATTTACTATAAAAAGAAAATTAACTCGGCGACAGGGATTTCAATTTGCTCGCTTATTCGCACCCAAGCGTCATGGATACATTGCTTATCCTTGTGTTTCACATCCTTCGAGTTCCATAAAACAGGTTCTGTTTGATAGCACTCCAAAAAGTGTAATTCTCGTTCGTTAGACCAAATAGTGAAACACGTCTGTTCATAAATACTGGAAAGCAACTAAATGAACGAGTGTGTGCATGCTCGCTCTCGTTTACCTCGCGAGAGCCAACGAGACCCTTTGACTCGGGCGCAAAAAACCGACAAGCCACCGAGAGCGACCGAGACGAGGACGAGAGAGCGAGACGAGACGAGAGCGGGCTGTACACACTCGCGTTCGGCCTGTCTCGGGGTATCTCGACGAGTGTGTACAGCCGCCATTACAAATTGGTGCCCGACTCAGCATTATGTTGCGTTATACAGTCGGAACTATAAAACGCAACGCTGATCTTCCATCGGAACCAGGATGGTGAGCCACGGGTACATATACAATAATAAGGCCGTATACGAAATACAGATAGATATAATAATGCCAAACTATTAGCACATTGTGTCCCACTGCTGGGCGAACCTCCCCTTGATCTCCAGTCCAGCCATCTTGGGTTTGAGCTAATTGGACCCAAGCTCTGTCAAAGGTGTCGAGATCATTACGCCTTCTCTTTTTAGGTCGGATTTCTCGTAATAAAAATAGAAAAATTGCACGGTACCATGTATAAGTGGCCCCTACAAAGTTATGAAAAGATACTACGGATATTCGTTTCAGAAATATTATGCTTTTAAAATTGTAGCATAGATGCTGAAACTGCAAGGAAAACTATCGAGGCTAGTTAGGCTTTGATTATGAATAACAGCCTGATGTAAACCTTCAAATATAAAACCTTCTTGTGTTGAATTGGTTTAGAACCGGACCTGACCACTGAACCGTTCATTCTTGTCCTTACTAACTTTTCAAGTAGTCGTATGTGACTACGTCAATAGTCTAGTTTGGCTTGGCTAGTTTATTTTTGAAAATAAATTTCTATTTTCGGTGAAATGATTTCTAAAATGAAACAACTGAAACTGAACTGAACTGAAACTGACGAAAGGAACTGTGGTAGGTACCATGGCTGGTGCTGGTTGACTGGTTCATTAGTCCACTGCATCACGCGTCAACGCAACCTGTCATGCTTATAATTACACCCGCGTCAAATCACTTGAAAACTAAATCCAGATTCATCATCCCTTCTGACGTACAAACGCCATGGAAAGCGAAAATGTTTACTCACTTATCTCGATACATTTATAGATTCTGTGTAATCCTCTGTACGTAATACGCTTTACGTAGTTGGTGTTTTTTACACGATTCTGATATCTCGCTTACGCATGGAGTCATTGAGAAAGATAAGTTAGAAACCACGTAAAGATTAGGTAAGTAAGTACTAACCTAGTCTATCTACTTATAATTATATTTAAGGTTCAGTTTCGTTTAAATCAACCAAATTAAACTAAAGTTACAGAAACTGGGTCACGATTCTCACAAGATTCTATTTTTTCTCTTTCCTGTGTTTCTAGGGGAACGCAGAAAATAGTAAAAGTCAGGCATATAATTACATGTTACAGTAAATAAAAAGCTTGGAAAAACTTATTTAATTAATATACTTACTTTAGGCTAGTTATTTATTAATCATAACATATCAGGTTTCTTTTTTTAACCCTAAGACGATGCTAGATCTGTGTAGATACTTAACTTATTTAAGGTAAAAGGTATACAAGTAATAAACTAATAATTTAAAATACATTTCGTTTCTACCATAAACCTAAGTAATTCTAAAAACCAGCTAGAGGCACAATCAATATAAATATACATATTATGTAGGTAGGCTAATCACCTACCTATGTCGTTCAAACTGATAGGTACATACTTAGGTTTGTATTCAATATAACTGATTTGAATTAGTACTCTATTTGATTTCTTTGATGTATCTAAGTCTCTATGTCATGTAGGGATGTTAGGAAAACAACGCTATCGCGGGTTATTTCCATAGTCTTAAGCACTGAATCTAATTTGTATGGATAGTTGCGAGTACTGAGAAGCGGGTTGGTACGGGGACCGCTGACGTCACCGCAACCCCGGCGCGGCGCCACCCGGGAGTGACGCACGTACGACGGCGGTTACTCCTCATTTTATTTCCCGATAAATGAAATAAGCACCTACGAGGTACGTATCGATAAAATGACGTTAATATAACAAACAATGATTGTAACCAGAGATCTGAGATGTCTACCGAGCCTGGGGATTACAGCCAAAGCAAATCCCCTCCCTCAATGCTCGTGGAATAGACCGTGAGCCAAGAAACCACACAATACATTGTCATAATGTTTCGAGAGTCTTGGACAGCATGCCAATTGTTTGATACAGTTTTGTTGACAACCTCATAATGAAATTAAAAGTATTAATATCAGCAGGAGGCTTCAAAAGAAAAGTATGATAATAATATTATTATATTACATGGGCTGGTACCTCCTATTTATTCTACTCCATACCGTCCTATGCCAAGATAACAGGTATTTAAAAGTAAACAAGTACTTACTTATTTAATTTAAACCATTTACTTTTAAAAACAGCTCACGACTTAGTACGCCCGGTAAAAAGTAGCCTATATTCTCCCCAAGACACTTTCACACACTTTCTCCTGACCTAAATTCATCCAGATCTGTGAAAATGATAATGAAGAAACAGACAATCAGAAACACTTTTTATATTTTTAATATTAGGTAGTATGGATTTCATGTAGGAAACTAAGTATCTACTTGCATGCTGATGCAAAAACGAGGCTTCTTCCCGGTTTTAGCAAATTAAGGAATCAATTAAATGTATATGTAATATTTTGATTAGGATGTTTGTACTTATGTAATTTTGTTTGATGTTTGTCAATTTGTCGATGACGTTGTGTATGATCAAAGGATTTTCGTCATATAAAGAATTTGAGAATTCCGAGAAGGTTCCTATAAAAATGTTATTTGATACTTAACTTTGTGTAGATAACTTATTTGCGATCACGCACGAGTGACTCTCGCTCATCGCAAATACATGATGTTGATAGACAAGATAACTTAGACGCAGTTTGCAATTATCTGTATTACCTAAGTACGTCATTGCTTCAAGTGACAAAATAAAAGCACCCATTTGCGTCAACGGGCCACCTGTTGTAGACAAATAATTGCCCTTTTGCGGCAACCTTTGCCGGGGCCGGAGTACCGGCGATCGATGCCGGTGACGTATAACCTCATTCATAAAGAGGGCCGCCCATCCCCAGAGGGAGATGCCACCCGCCTCACACCGCTCCTCTGTTTCCTCCTGCCGTTCCATGAATGTGATAACATTGCAATATGAGAATACCTACAATTAACTTGTTTCTGCTGACGTCATGTTAAATGCATCCGTTAAAGGTCTTTTTAAGAATGATATTTTCTTTGTTTATTGCGTTATACGTACCTAATCTAGCAAACTTAGGTTTGCTAGGCAATATTATAATCACACAATTAGCTACCGCGGCGTTAAAGTTAAATTATGGTCTTTACTTGTCGTTCATAGTCATTTCATTAAAAGTTGACAAATGTCAATGAAAACTCTTTAGGTTAAACAAAACAATCAAAGCTAACTTACGAGTTTGTAACTTACCTGCTTGTAATAGGTACAACAACAAAGATTACGATTACGATACGA
This sequence comes from Lampropteryx suffumata, assembly GCA_948098915.1. Classification (NCBI taxonomy): domain Eukaryota; kingdom Metazoa; phylum Arthropoda; class Insecta; order Lepidoptera; family Geometridae; genus Lampropteryx; species Lampropteryx suffumata. Next base: position 10,865,678 of record OX402557.1, on the reverse strand, counting down.
CGACCTCTGTGGCGCAGTGGGCTAAGATCCGGCTGAGACGCAGAAGGTATGATCTGCAAGTATTTTGTCTCTGCAAGTTGTATGTATTTACAAAAAATAAAGTGTGTAAGTAGTATATTATCAGTCTTGTGGTAGGTACCTATCCATAACACAAGCTTCGCTTACTTTGGGTCCAGGTGATGCTGTGTGAAATGTCCGGGATTAATTATTACGTTTAAGGTGGGTACCTACTAAAAAGTTCGTAGGCATGTATCAAGCACACCATAGGAGGCACTCTTTAATCTTTTCACCACACTGGTTTGAAACAATTAATGACACGACAAGAAAAAGATAACTATAGTAGGTTTGTATGAGTAGGTTATTACAATTTATAGATACCCACCCCACCTACTTAGTTAAGTGTTCATTTTATCATGACGCAGTTGCAATGTGTCCGATAAAATGTGCCAAGCCTCTGATGTAACACAAGTTAGTGCTGTCATATCCACCTACTTGAAAGTAGGTGGCAGTACACAACATGTCGTGCATCTGGATGTGCAGTGCATGCGTTCTGTAGTGCGTGGGCAACACGATTTGACATGCGCTCGCGACAGTTGTATTTGCAATCAGTGTAGCACACATATCGCACTGGAGAAGCTTTTGAGCTAGGTTAAGTTTTATTATTTTTTCTTTCAAGTAGATACTTATTAATCAATTTTATTGTGGTGATATGGTAGTTGTTTGTTAGGTAGGTAGGTACTAGTAGGGACTTAATGCTAAGCACTATTTAAAGGCACGTGCCTCAAATAGTCTCAATATTTCAGCCCAAGCTGTAATGCAATCCATTACAGGATTGATATATCAATCCTGTAATGGATTGCATTCGCGTTTAAATGCAAGATACTCAAGGATCACTCCCAAGGTTTCTCAAAATATCGTACACGCAAGGGGATTTTAATAAGGGTCGCTTCGTGTTTAAACTTTTACTAAATATGACGATCTAGTAGATTATGTGCTAGCTAACCTACTATGCAGGTACTAATTACCTACTTATAGTATAAATAAATGTTTGCTCTAGACAAAGTTTTAACTGACTGAAAGCAGAAACATGAAAGACTGGAAGATTTTGTACGATCGAATAATAAAGGTGTTAAATTAAGTTATTTTGTAATTCTTATCTGTTATGTTTTATTATTGATTCAACTCTAAAGATCTTCTTGTGCGTGTTCGCCAGTAATGTAATCAGAGGTACGCACGCGTCTCTTATTTACGGCGGATTACGCGTGCAATCAACTGAGAAAAATATAGGATCCTCTTGTATAGGTTCGTGTTCTTTCTGTCACAGGACAATGCATCATCATTCTTTTTATTGTCTGAGAGGGTACAGTACGAGGTTCATTATTGCGCTATTATTGTGTAGTTTTTATTTATTCGAATTAAGAGATTTATGTTATGTGATTATGTTATTTATACTTTACTATTAATAATAAGTATTATAATAAATAACCTAGTAAATAATTAAGTATGTAGTTATAGTTAGTTTGTCCAAGTTCCCACAGCTTACCTACTGTGTCTGTATACTAACAGCTATTTTAATTTTACTCGTAAACGTAGATATTAACGGCTGTTGTTCGCGCCTAGCATACAAGGTTCATCATCGATTTCCTGGAAGGTGAAGAGCAGCGTCCAGCCATGGCTCCGGCGCTACACTACTAAGGGCGATCGATGGACCGTCCTTGAACCTGAGACACGCACTACGCATGCGCCGCTAAATGTCGAACGTCATCCCGTGACCATGGCCGCTAACACGCGCCGTTCTGCCTCCACCCTCACACTACACAACCACCTCACCCCGTGGTTGTTATGTTGCCATTCATAAGAGAAACTCCTGCGGCGATAAAAAGATGTTAAATTTTTGTTTAATTCTTCCTCAACTTTGCCATTTATCGTCGTAACCTTTGAAAGATAAGCTTTAAGCCATCGTAGAATTTTCCGGTTGGTTTTAGGCTTTTTGAATGACCTCATGACATTTAGTTTCAGTGGTAGGTATCCTGCTCACGTTGTCACATGTATTTATGTGTTAAATTGAAATTGACGATGTTTGTATGTAAGTATATTTATGCATTGAGAGCAATGGATACACCGCGACCACGCCACGCAGGGCTGTTATGAATGAACTTTCCGTGGGCGGTGGAACGCCGAGCGTGGCCCATTCATTCATTAGCTCAGAGGCCATTTCTCATGAATAACACCAAATCCGAATCTGTCAATAACAAACTACCGCTGGGTTTTAAATAAATCCAAGATGCAATGAGGTTTCGCGCTTCTGTACAATAAATTATTGAGTTTTTGACATCACGTGGCTATTGTTTCATCAACTAGTAGGGCATGATGATTTTTTTGATATTTCGATGTAGGTAAGTACCTATACTTATAAGTAACAGCTTTGCCTTGAGAGGAAGTGTTATCAGTAAGCAACTGGGCAAGGTTGCATTTATTAAAAGGAGTATTTAGGCGTAGGAGTCAAGGTAAGGTCTGCAAGTTCTAAGCGCAGATTAGACATTGTCTCCGCCAACACATAAATCGTTGCCGTTGGCTTGTGCTTAATGTTAGGAACTTGACTCATCTAATACTTTCCGTATTTTTTGCAATAGCAGCCAGCAGTCGTGTGCAAACCTGGTTTCTGAAGATAGCTTTTGGCAATCTCGCCCACTTGGTGCGCGGCCGCGAAGTTTTACTTTATTGCGTGTTACAGTTATATTGCAAGCAATTATCCTCGTTTTATTATCTGTATCTAATAACCATCCTTTGTTAATAAATCAATTTATAAACATGGTCGTATGTTCTATCGAAGTAACGTTTTAGTAAGATCATAAATTGCATATTGGGGCTATCATAATGCTTGAACTGTTTCTCGGCTCTTGGCTGTTGGACTCCAACCATGACATCATGGTCATTTAAATAACAAATTACGTTTACAGTAGGTAGTTATTCGTTGAAAGCGCAGAACTTGGACTACAAGTCTATTATTGTGGCCAGTTTGTGATGTAAATAAATTGTTTAATGGTATTGGATTATTTTCAGACATATTGACTTATTTTGGTTTTTTACAGCTAAACCCGTTTTCCACCCAGTTATACACTAGCTAGAGCCATCACATGAACCTAATAATAAGTAAGTACCTACTCGTAGGTACTACATCACCGAGATACATACTTATATGTATCTACCTAAATGTACGAAGCTATCGAACTGGAGCGTGCCTACAAGTAAAGCGTTGTTTAGCATCGACATAATTATCCTATCGCATCCTACTGTTCTTCTAATTAGTATTATTAATAAATGCCAAAGGTTGTGAGTTTAGGTACCTACTTAACTTAGGTTACCTATTACCTACTTCTACCTACATGATGATCTGACCACTGACCAGCAGCCAGCAAACAGGATAGTAGGAGCACGTGGTCACACCAAATGGTCGCGCGCAGACCCGACGGGACGCTAATTAGATAAACGAGTGGTGTGGCGAGGTCCCGACCACAATTACCACTTGCACTGCAACCCATAAATAATCAATGATATAGAACGCCACTTGTGGTCGAGCGGTTGACTCACTTATGCTGTACACAATTATAAAATTAACTAAGACCAAAGCAGAAGCGAGGCGTAATGTTTTAAGATTCAAGCAAACAGAAATTTATAAATACCTACCTACAACGCAAAGGACGTTTAGTTATCGCTATACATGGATGCCCATTAACAAATATTAGCTATGGTAGCTCCAATGATATTATATTGCAGATATTTTGCAATGATATTACAGAGTAAAGATATGTTACTAGCGCGCCCGAGTTGAAGATTCATAAAAGACCCAATTGACCACTCTCGCTCTCGGTACACGCCAAACAAGTTGAACAAGTTGAAGAGCCGAAATTGAACAAAAATAAGTAAAATGCCGTCGTGTGTGTTTCGGAAGTGCACAAATTATCAAATAAAAATAAATAAAGCTCAAGGGATCTCATATCACGCGTAAGTACAACATATTTTGATTTTTACTACATAGTATAAGTCAGTTTAAACATTTTCGTAACGAAAACCCATGCTCAGTAAAGAAAAGGGATAGCAAAGGATGGAGGCATAGATTAAAAGATCAGATGCGACGTCGTCGTAGGTATTAAGTTGAATCGACTGAGATATACTATCAATGTATATTATGTGAATTGTGAACTCGGAGCGCGTATGTAAGGCGGGACGTGATTGTAGGGTTGCAGCTGCATAATATAAACTATTATCAATTTTAGAATTTTTCAAACTTTCGCGATCAGATTATATAATGATTACTTTAAAACGGGTGTTTATAACATTTACCTTTTTTGGTCGTTGTAACACGGCCGAAACGTCGGGAAAATAATAATATAAAAAGTAAACGCGATAAACACCCGTTTTAAAGTAATCATTATATTATCAATTATTTCTTCTATTTTATAGATTTTCTCTTAATGAGGTCAGAATAGAAGAGTGGATCGCAGTTGTACGTAAGCAACGAAGCGAATTAGATAGAGAAGGGCACCCAGCCCTTCTTTATCAATGTCCGTTCTGTTCGATTAAAAATCATAATCTGTGTATCCACGGCGACAATCGAAGCGCAATTGGTTACATAGCTATCTCTCTAAAAGGGGTGATAGACGTACGAACTTTAAGTATGCAGTTTTTAAGATCGCGAACTTACTCGGCTCGACGTCAGTGACACACGTGAAGCTTGCGCACAATGTATTGCGATGTCGTCGACAGAAGAAGCTTTGTGATATTGAGGAGTTATATCATAACCCATTTTAAATCTCTTTCCACCTTACGTATAATTTCTAATAAATTATATTAATTAGACGTGTAAACCAAAATTAACAAAAATTAGACAAACGCCAAATACTACAAGCGTTACGCATAACACAACTGGCGAAAATGGCGAAAATGTTGGCTCGCGGCTTGCAGTGCTGCTACACGTACGAGCCTAGACGAGATACGAGTAAGATTTCAAACCGGTTGGATCGCCGACGATTTGCGCATGCGGTTTTAAACTCCGCGTACTTACGGTGACACACAGGCGAAAAAGGTCGTCAAGCCATAAGTACACGTACTTACTCGTACGTCTGTCACACCTTTAACTCTTGTGTTTCCGTATCAGTCGATCCTTCATTAGTGAAACAAGTGAGCATGAGTGTAGTTTGTACTTTGTATATGTAAGTATCTATATGCAACTGCGACTATTTTCAAACGCTATTTTCAACTGCGACTATTTTCAAAATTTACTAGGAATGTAACATATCTATACTCTGTAAAATATCATTGCGTAGCTCTTAGAATCTGTGGCAATGTGCAGGCAGGTCATAAAATTTACTGAACTGACAATCGCGGACAATCATTAGCGCCACTAGATGATAAGAAACTAAAAGATGCAATGTAAACAGTCCTCCACTTAATTAAACCATCGAGATAATATACCTACGACTAGAGAAGCAAACATCAGCTATCACGGGTCAAAAAAGTGTTATAAGCGTAGACAGAGAAACTAATAGACGACTAGATAGCATCCGTCGCATTCATACAAGAAAGAGAACAACTTATGTGCACATACTGTAAAGAAAGGAGATAGAATGGTTTGATTTTTGGTTTCATGTCGCGTGCCGGTTTTTTCAAGATCAGCACCTACTGTGCTAAGCAACGTTTGACAGTTTGCCATTGTTTGGATGCTTTGTGTGAAATAACCGGAAAAAAAAAGTTGAAAATAAATTGTGAACACGCTGAATTACTTGCAAATTGCAAATAACAAATTCCTTTACTGGATTTTGTAAAGATAATGGTTCGATGTAGCGTTTTAGGATATAAAAGAAATAATGAACGGAAACTCCCCGATTTGTCTTTTCACTTTTCACAAGTCTTTTTGAGTAGTTATTAGCTTTCAAACTGTTTTTTTATTAATATAGACAATAGATAACAGCATTTCGTACTGAACTTTGTTCGCTACAGCATAATTCATAAATCATAACAAATAGTTTATTTATTTTGGTGTTGCCTGCATTCGACCTTAACACTCCCCAGACTACATAAATTTTACATAAAAACATAAAAGATAGTCTTTTGAAGAAAGCTTATTATAATATAAATGACTATATTATTGATAAGAACGCATGGCCTCATGTCGCTCTGCCCTCAGACAGTTAACGACACACTTGAAATGTATAAACTTTCTTGTATTAGTATTTCGTAGTTAAGGTAGGTAGTTATGAGATGGATCATGCAAAAATGCGCTAGGACTAGGACGAGTTTCTCTTCTCGGGCTTGGGTTATGAATTGGCACCTAAATTCACATAGTATGTAAGACGTTTCAAAGTGATCCTTGTATTGAATAAAGTATCTTTTGACTTTGACTTTTACCATAAAGATAATACATCTTTATGGTTTTATTATTTCTGTAATGTTATGCTTAGCTTTAATAATAATAAACAATTATGTACACAAATATTGGTATAATTTTTCTATATCACACATCTGTTATAAAAGTGTTGAGATTTGTGATAGAGAGACAAACTCTAGAGATATCTACTACAACACAACGTGTCTAATAAATCTAGGATTACTTAGGACTAGGGTTAAAGTTTTAATATGGCAACACCACCCACCTATCGTTCTATCTCACACGCGGCACGATCACCATGTGTCTATTGGTTTCTCTGTCTTCGGTTATAAGTTATACTATATTATACTTTGAAAGTGACATTGATTTTGATAATTTAGTTTAGACAAAAAATAATAACGATTCCTTAGTTTGTACGACTAAGGAGTTAGTTAGTTTTTGGCTTTGAAACATAGACATTTTGAAGTAAACATAATGTATAGTTCTGAGTTGAAGCTCAGAACTCAGCCAACTCTAGGCATGTATGCGGTCCTTCCGATCATTCAAAATCATTTTAAGAGCTCTTCTATGAACCTGGTCTTAACAAAGACTGAGTTAGAAGACGTAAAGGAATACCTGAGATAACACGAGGTTGTAAAGCATTATCAACAAATATCAAAACCAACCACAGGGGCATTAATGGATGCTATTTAGCTTTATCGCGGCGCTACTATTGGCTGAAGATGAAGGACTAAATAGCTAAATACATTAATGAATTTTCAGTGTGTAATTTTCAGTGTGTGTGTAATTTTGTACCACCAGCCTTTGAGATAGTTCACATGGACCTTTAGGGCGATTATGGAACTCTAATTACAATAAAATGTATAACGAAACGTCAAATTCGTCAAACGAATGCTTGAAATTACGCTGAAAACTGATAGACATTGATTGTAATTAGAGTTCCATAGAGTGGTGGTTCCGGCATAGAATAGGACCCCTCCATCTCCTCCCGTGGATGTCGTAAAAAGCGACTAAGGGAACACACACCGGGGGATTGGGCAGCAGCACCCCCCGAGCAGGAAATACTGAATCTGCGGTCACCAATCCGTCTGCCAAGCGTGGTGACTATGGCAAAACCCCCCATATGATGAACACAACTAGAAGACGGGCCCCCAGTTCCCGGCAGTTCCGCTATTCCTGGCATAGGTGGCGGCCATGGTAACGGCGGAACAGGGGGTGCGAAGAATCTCTGGCAGAGGTCCAGCTACCAATCCCAACGACCCCTGGCCCTGGCAACATACAACGCACGCACACTGAGGACCGACGAAAAGTTGATAGAGCTGGAAGAAGTAGTAAATAAGTTGCACTGGGATATTATGGGGTTATCAGAAGTCCGAAGAGAGGGAGAGGACACGATAATCCGGTCAGCGATTGGCCGACTTCATGGAAAAGGAGGGACTCTTTATGACTCTTTTTCAAGAAGCGGTCGTCCAGGAAATGGACGTGGCTTCACCCCGGTGGACACAAACGCGAGATAAATTTCATCATGACTACAAAAAAGCAAATATTTAATGATGTCTCAGTGATCAACAGGGTCAAAACCGGCAGTGATCACCGAATGGTTAAAGGCTCATTAAATCTTAACGTTAAGCTAGAAAGGTCCCGTCTGATGAAATCTACTCTTCGCCCAAGTCCTGCCCAAATCCAAAACCCAGAGAGCTTTCAGTTGGAACTCCAAAATCGCCAAATCCGTGGACGAAATAAATGACGGTCTGGTGGAAATTGTCCATGCCGTTGGGTCAAAGTTCTGTAAAACCCAGCGCAAAGGTAGAACCCAAAAACTCTCTGAGCACACTCTTAAACTCATCGCAGAACGTAGCGAAATGAAACTGCAGTCTTCAGTGGACATGTCGAAATACAGCTCGCTCAATAAACAGATCTCTAAGTCTATGCGACGCGATTTGCGTCTCTTTAATACGTGTAGTATTAAGAACGCAATAGAGCGCAACCAAGGTTCCAAAGTGTTCGCGAGAGATCTGTCTATTGGGCAAAGTCTGTTGACGAAGCTGAAAACCGATAGTGGCAGTGTCGTTTCCTCGAAGCCAGAAATTTTACGAGAGCTCGAGAAGTTCTATGGACAACTATACACCTCATCGCAAAGTCCTACTACAAGCACGAATAGCGATGCAAGAGCCCGCCTAACCCGTGTCGGGTACACTGAAGACATTCCGGACGTCAGCCTATATGAGATTCGAACGGCTCTCAAGCAGCTTAAGAACAACAAGGCACCGGGGGAAGACGGAATAACGACAGAGCTTCTGAGAGCGGGTGGAACACCGGTACTTAAGGTCCTCCAGAAGCTGTTCAACTCCGTCATCCTCGAGGGAACTACGCCAGAGGCGTGGAACAGGAGCGTGGTGGTACTGTTCTTTAAGAAAGGGGATAACACCCTCTTAAAGAATTACAGGCCTATCTCGCTGTCGAGCCATGTCTATAAGCTGTTTTCGAGAGTAGTTACTAATCGTCTCGCTCGTAGGTTTGACGACTTCCAGCCTCCCGAACAAGCCGGGTTCCGAAAAGGCTTTAACACCATAGACCACATCCATACGCTCCGGCAGGTTATACAGAAGACCGAAGAGTGTAACCAGCCACTTTGTTTAGCGTTTGTGGACTATGAGAAAGCCTTTGATTCTGTCGAAACCTGGGCAGTGTTGCGGTCACTCCAGCGGTGCCAAATCGATTATCGGTATCTCGAAGTGTTGAAATGTCTGTACAGTAACGCCACCATGCCTATCCGACTCCAGGACCAGAGCACGAATCCAATCCCATTGCATAAAGGGGTGAGACAGGGAGATGTTATTTCTCCGAAACTGTTCACCTCTGCATTGGAGGATATTTTCAAGCTCTTGTACTGGCATAGACATGGTATCAACATCAATGGCGAACACATCACTCACCTTCGATTTGCCGACGATATAGTCCTCATGGCAGAATCTCTGGAAGACCTTGGCACAATGCTCAGCGACCTTAATATCGTGTCCCAACAGGTGGGTCTTAAAATGAACATGAGCAAGACAAAAATCATGTCAAATGCTCATGTTGCACCCGTACCGGTATATATTGGGAACGATATAATCGAAGTTGTAGAACATTATGTCTATTTGGGTCAAACGATTCAACTAGGCAAGTTCAACTTCAACAAAGAGGTCAGCCGACGAATCCAACTCGGATGGGGAGCGTTCGGGAAATTACGGCACCTCTTCTCGTCACAGATACCGCAGAGCCTCAAGACGAAAGTCTATAATCAGTGCGTGTTGCCAGTGATGACATATGGAACTGAGACTTGGTCGCTAACTATTGGCCTCATACACAAGCTCAGAGTCGCGCAACGTGCTATGGAGAGAGCTATGTTGGGTGTTTCACTACGTGATAAAATCCGCAACGAGGAAATCCGTAGAAGAACTAAAGTCACCGACATAGCACTCAAAATTTGCAAGTTGAAGTGGCAATGGGCAGGCCATATAGCTCGCAGAACTGATAACCGTTGGGGAATAAAAGTTCTCGAATGGCGACTAAGGACAGGAAAACGAAGCGTAGGACGACCCCCCACCCGATGGACTGACGACATTGTAAAGATCGCAGGAAGTCGGTGGATGGAGAGGGCTCAAAATCTTTCTTCCTGGAAATCTATTGGGGAGGCCTATGTTCAGCAGTGGACTTTATAAAGGCTGTTATGATGATGATGATGATGATGAGAGTTCCATAATCGCCCTACTGTTTACTTTACTTGACTCTTGTAGACTCCTTCTGGAAGTATGGAAAAGCGTATCACTTACGAGACTGACTGGTACAGCAGTCAGCATTCTGCAGGGGACTTACTGCACGCACCATGGACCCCCTTGACTATAGTGACTGACAATGGAACTGAGTTTACAAATCACTGTTCGCGGAATTCATACGACTTCATAAAATAAATTACCATAGGAACCACCATAAGATGCATCATGCAAAAAAACGCTAGGACCAGGACGAGTTCTTCTCGGTCTTGGGTTAGGATGAATTGGCACCTAAATTCACCTAGTACTTATGTAAGACGTTTCAAAGTGATCCTTAATAATAATAATAATACCGGACATTTCACACAGCATCATCTGGCCCCAAAGTAAGCAGAGCTTGTGTTATGGGTACCACATGACTGATATACTAGGTACTTATATACTTTTTTTTTGTAAATACATACATATTATACATAGAAATACACAGACCCGAGACAAATACTCGCAGTGCAGATCATACATCCTTGTGATTGTATTGAATAAAGTATCTTTTGACTTTGACATTGAGTTTAATAAGCTAATTTGCCTAAATTCACCTAGCATGTAAGACGATTCAAAGTCATCTTTGCAATTGTATCTTAAATTTTTTTTTTTTTATTTTGATTGTTTTTATTTAAATTTTCCTTATTGAATGTGTACCTAAGTCAATCTGTTGAAATTAATCTGTTAATATAAGCATTAAATAAGAACCTAAAATGGCGAGAGGCCTTTTCCCAGCGGTATTCAAGAAAAGAAAAGTCAAGATGTACTTTTAATATGAAGTAGATTTATGTTAAAAACTAGAAAATGAAATGTCAGTGTTTAGTTTTTGAAATAATATTTATTAAAATCATAAAACATAAACATCATTCTTGATGATTTTGTAGGTGTCCAGTCTGTTTCCTTTCTGTCCACTTTTTTCGAAGCTCTGGGTTTTTTGGAATTCTTAACATAAGAGGTAACCAGTAAATTAATTATACAGGTATATCGTTTTAAGGCACGACGAACGTACAAATAAGTTTTTTTTTCTGTGAAAAGTGGTCCCGGTTACTCTATTATGTTTGTGTTAGCGAATTACACTCCTTCACTACACATTTGATTGTGACTCATTACTATAAACAATATAAACAATTGACACTGGCAAAATTGTCATTACTATGACACACAATACAATACAATACAATAGTTATTTATTCCAATAAGATACGTACAGTACACTTGGAAAAGTCAGGTACAAAAATACTTAATAATCATATTACACTATAATATTACGGGCTTACTGTTTGGTTACAACATTTAAGAAAAATAATTCATTACAAATAGAATAGCAACATTAAATTCCAAATAAATTCATTATTTAAAAATGTCATCAGCAAGTGCTTCGTCTAGAGAATAGTACGATTTCTCTAGTAATATATTTCTTATCTTTATACGATAACATTCAAGATCAGAGTTTTGTAATTCAGGCGTCAGTTTATTGTACAATTTTATGCTTATACATAAGAAGCTATTACCAACTTTGGCTAGTCTATGCTTAGGAAGACAAATGTTATATTTATTTCTTGTATTATAATTATGGATCTCACAGTTTAGGTTAAATTTATCAGGGTTTAGCTTTACAAACATCAGATTGTGGAAAATGTATTCTCCTACCATTGTCATAATTTCTAATTTCTTAAACATTAGCCTACACGATTCTAAGCCTTTCATAAGCAAAATAGAACGGATGGCTCTTTATTGCAGTATGAATATTCTATTCGACTGTGAGGCATTTCCCCAAACTAAAATTCCATACACCATAATGGAATGAAAATACGCATGATATACCATTTTTGCAGCTCTTATGTCACTAAGTTGTCTTATTGTCTTTATTGCGTAAACTGCTGACTTTATCTATCTCCCAACGAGAGTGTCAATATGTTTATTCCAAATGAATTTACTGTCAATGTCTATGCCTAGAAATTTGGTGTTGTCAAGAGTAGTCAAAAAGTGTTTATCAATTGTATGCCTAACTAATTCGTCATTATTATGTTTATGTCCTAAAAAAAAGTTTACAATATTCGTTTTATCTACATTTAATAGTAAATTATTGGCATTAAACCATTTTTGTAAATTGAGTATCAGCGTTTCTATCTTTACACATAACTTTTCTTTGTTCTCATCACTAACTACTACAGTTGTGTCGTCAGCAAAAAGGACTATATCCATTTCATCAACACAGACCACAATGTCATTAATATACAGAATGAATAGAAGTGGCCCTAAAATAGACCCTTGTGGTACTCCCATTGTAATATTATTTGATTCAGACTTTTGGCCGTTACACTCTAGAATTTGTTTTCTATTTTTTAAATAAGACGCGAATACAGACAATTCATTGTTTCTAATACCATAATGCTCAAGTTTTAATAAGAGAATCTTATGGCAGACACAGTCAAAAGCCTTTGATAGATTACAAAACAGGCCGTATGTGCTCTTACTTCTGTCCAAATTCCACAAAACTCTCTCTACTAGAGAAGTTATAGCTTGATTCGTGTTTTTTTTCCTTTGAAACCCAAATTGCCTGTTGTTGATGATTTTGTTGGTTTCTATGAAATAATATAGCTCATTTGCAATATATTTTTCAAAAATCTTACTAAATACAGGCAAAAGTGAAATGGGCCTATAGTTATTCGCATCGCAATGAGAGCCCTTCTTATACAGTGGAATCACTTTTGCTAGTTTAAGGGCATCTGGAAAACTACCACTGAGTATACAATTATTAATTACTGTTGCCAATGGTAATGCTATTTAATTTTTAATTTTCTTGATTATTAATGTAGATACGTCCCAAAGATCATTTGAAATTTTGCATTTTAATTGATTAATAATTTTTATAACACCAGTTGGTGTTATATCTTTAAGAATAAATGATTTCGAACTCGATGGTGTAAACTTGTTAATAAATTTAATAGATTCACTTTCAGATTTTTTAAGATCTTGGGTCAAGGTAGGAGCAATGTGAACGAAAAAGTCATTAAAATGGTTGGCTATTTCTATAGGTGATTTGAGAGTTTCATTTTTAAAACCAGTTATATTATCAATTGTCTTATTATTTCTGAAACTCTTTCTGGTTTCTTTTTTTATGATGGTCCAAGTAGATTTAATTACATTTTTAGAGTTAAGAACTTTATCGCGTATGTCAATACGTTTTGCCATCAAGCAACATTTCTTAAAAATTTTACTGTAGTGACTCAAATACTTTCTTAGACTCTCATCGTTTGTAAGTGACAATAAGTAGTATAGATTCTTCATATTATTTTGTGATACTCTTAGACCTAATGTCGCCCAATCATTGAATGATTTACTAGCCTTTTTACGTATGGTTTTTATAGGCATAATCCCATTTAAAACCCTTAAAAATGACACAAAAAAATCCTTGAAACTAATCAGCCTGCTGTTACAAAATTCATTATAAATACCTAACTTCAAAAGTTCAATTGAGTTATCACTAATTATTCTTTTTTTAACAAAGTAGAAGTCACAATTACTATTTGTATGGTCATATAAATAATTTATTTTTATGAACTGTGCAAAGTGGTCAGACTTTACACCAGGCATAACCCATGATTTTAATACGTCTATGTTTGTAAAAATATTATCAATACATGAATGTGTATTGCTAGTCAATCTCGTGATATCAAAAATCTTTCTTTCAATACCATAGCATTCTAATAAGTCGACTATTGAAGAACTTTGGTCGCTACCACTATCATCCAAAGATGCGAAGTGGGCGTTGAAATCTCCACACACTATTATGTCTTTAGGTAATTTAGTTTTGTTTGTCAGCGTTTCTAAGCATAGTTCCAATTTATTTAAAAATACTACTAAATTAAGATCGGCACACGGTGATCTGTAAACCACTACAATTATAAGCTTATTCGTTTCAATACAGCTTATTTAAAATTCTTTTTCAACATTTAGCTTATTAATATCAGATCTAGACTTAGCTTTAATATTATTTTTAACCAAAATAGCTGTACCTCCTCGTATGAATTCTTTTCTATAACTAGCACTAACTATTCTGTAATCATCAATCACATACCCATTTAAGTTCTCTTCCTTCAACCATGTTTCAGTTATACAAAAAATGTCTATATCGTCCATTTCTAAAAACAAGCTTAATATCATTTTTTTATCTATCATGCCTTGAACATTTTGGTGGCATATATTTAAACATGTCTTCGTCTCAGGTTTACTTATGTCAACTCCTGTAGCAGTTCTGTTTTTTGAAAATCCGTCTTTACCTGATGGTGGTCGTCTATAGCTGGCTTTACATTTTGGTTACATTTTATGAAATGAAGTGTGCAACTACTTTGGAAGTGATGTAAGCAGTACATTATTTTTGCAGATAAATGTGCATGTTTAATTTTCATTTGTAAGTCTTGATCCCTGGGTATATTTATGTCTAAGTACATTACATATTCGTTTACTACGGCCCGATGATGAAGTTTTTCATTAACTTTGTGAATTTGTTGGTCATTGCGTCCATCAAGATTGTTTATTGTTTGTGCGTAATTTTTGATTGAATTTTTGAAGACACATAGGTTGTCTTCATTCGTAATCGTGTTTTCAGAAATAGGTTTATTTATTGCCTTTGTCCTCGATCGAGTATACATTTTGAAAAATTTTTTAGCCTCTTATATTAAATCCAAATGTATGAATTATACGTCTGTAAATGTCACTTGTGATTTACGCACATAAAGATCGGAGCAATAAAATAAAAAAAAAAAAAAAAGGTCAGGTTTGAACCCACCTTGCTCGTGTTCTTCGGAAGGAATCGGTCTTTTGCCAACTGGGCCACGGTGATCTCTGAGAGAGTGCTGAAAATCTTGTTCGGGATGTACGAGTAGTGTCGTTAATGTTCGTTGACGGATATTTCTTTGCCTACCGTCCCAAATCAGAAAAAAAAAAAAAAAAAAACAACTCACTGTTTTGCTTTTTGGATAACATTTTCACACACTTATTATGTATTTTGTTTCTATTTAGCAGTTTATACCTTGAATTTCAACTGGATAACATTTTCACACACTTATTATGCTATTTAACTTGAGTTCCAATTATTTTTATGTTATTGGCGCGTTTATTTATAGTAAATTACAATTAAAATAACAGAGCTATATTATCTAGTCGACAGCGACATCTGTGAAAAAAAGCCATTGCCATTGCACACATGCCATTAACAAAGACGAAGAAAAAGATTGTGACTGATTTAATGATAGAAGCAAGTAATTTATTTGACTCCGTTAGCGGTACTTTACGTTACGTGACCTATTACGGATCTCTTGTATAAATTTATGATTAAAATAAACAAAATACATCAGTGGACGGCTCCAAACAGCTCTCATGGCGTGTTGGTGGTTCATGGGCATCACAAGAACTTCAAAAAAGGAGAAGGTTCTCAATTAGTTTTTTGTTATTTTTTTATGTTTGTTACCTTGTAAGTTACAAGGTAACAAACCAATCCAATTACAAGTTGTAACTCCGTCATTTATGTACCGATTAGAAAAAATATTTTTTATGTGTAAGGATATACTTTCCGATTGGTCCCATAGAAATTTCATCAAAATCGGTTCAGTAGTTTGGTTTTTAAATCAAAATAGCTGGAAAAATCTTCAAAGTAAACGAAATTTCGTATTATACTTTCTTGTGACATTCCAGTGGAGTATGATAATTTGAAAAATTTAAAAAAATTATAAAGTTATATTAATTATAATTATATTATAAAATTATAATGTACTTACTTACTAAAAAGCGTAAAATAAAATATGTTTTAACGCCTTCTAAAAAGGAGGAAGTTCTTAATTCAGTTGTATTTTTTTATATTCAATGAAGTCGGTTCACAGACAACAGCTTAATAGGAATTTGTCAGTTGATTTAGCCATGGGCTTGACCTTGACCATGATGGTACGGAACGCATCGATGACAAAAAGGTTATGTGGGTATCACAATTAAAATTTAAGAAAATTATATTGGTTATTTGATATCACAGGTTTTAATATAAACAGGGTAAAGAAGCCGGTTTTCAGTTTTTTTTTAAATATATTAAATTGGCTTGTTTATCTTTGAATCTCATAATAACTGTATCGTGGATGGAACCTACTCGTAAATGCGTACCAGTAAACGAGAGGTAAGGTAGGTTGTGGTAACCTGACCAGCCACAAGTGTTTACAGATCATACAAACATCTGAATATCACCGGAATGACATCACTGAGAGATCGTCAATACTCTAAGTACTTACTTATCTATAAAAATATAGGTACCTACTCGACCTACTTTTATTATTCATAAGATGTTCATAAGCATAGCTGCCTAACCGCAAAATAGTGAAGGAAAAATAATTCTTCTTTGTTTGTATCCCTGTGGATTGTGAACAGTGTTAGGTAAGTATGTGAGTCAGTCGTTTCACATGCCTAGGTACTTACGTTCACAATCCTTAAGAGCTATAGAATCGTTCAGTCAGCCCTCGACCACAGACCACAGAGCACGAAGCGGCTGCAATAATTAAAAAGTAATACCTAATTACGCGATAAATATCTACCCATATATTTAAACAATATAAATAGGTTAGTGCGTAGGTTAATAATATGTAGAGCTATACAAATGGGTCATAGTTATTGAGAAACACATGGAAGTCTGCAGAATCGTTCTGCGGCACGCCTAATGACTTTTTAAGACTGATGGGGTGTCATCTTCAGGATGTAAACAACGAGACTAAATTGTAGCGATATCATGGCAAGGTTACAGTCTTCAAAGGCGACGTTGGCCTTTAATTTTCGTCTATGCGAGTTAATTATGTCGTCTAATTGTCCGCCATTCAGAGCCGCGGTCAGGGCCTTGCTCCTGTCCATTAATTAAAGAACCAAGGTAAGTACTTATCAATCCGTATTTGTTTTTACCGCACTTTCTTGCTTTTCTGAGGATGTGTGACGAGGGTATAATGTACTAATTTTTATTATTGCAGTCTCATTTACAAAATATATTTTGACGTTAACACATCTTGCAGAGAAGAGATTCATAACTATATTCGATGAAATTCTCGTGTTTTCGAAAGTGTGTCGCGTGCAAGCAATTCAGTTTTAGTTTTCAAAAATAGGACGATTGCACAAAACTTAAAACTGGTCACATTTTGGCTCTCATCCAGCTTTACAACACAGATATCTACTATTAAATTGTCGTCTTCTTGGGCTTAAAAAATAGTTTAAAATGAACGTAAAATGTTGTTGATGAGGTGTTACGTTGTTACTGAGTCATTTGGTTAATCTTGTGTGTTATAGTGATCTATAGCAGTTTTATTTTAATATCTTCATAATGACAATTTTGTTAAGAACTCTACACTTGTCTAAAGAACTTCCTTGATGACAATTCGTTTCGTTCTTTTATTAGACTAATCGTTTTAAATGTACTGATTGACGTGGTTTAGGCCATTCTACAAAACTGCAGAAAACCTAGGAAAATCTGGATATTTTTTGGCCGTTTTGCGGAGTAATTCCCGAGTTATTTCGGCTTTTATTTGTAATTTTGGTGATTTTATTCAAATAAAGCTAAAGTTATTGAATCGGGTGTGAATAATTGGAATGTAAGTTTTGTGTCTCTTTGTGATTCGAGCAAAAATATTCTGTATATTCCGTAATTTTTATAAATACCAAACGACGAACGACAAGATACGACTTTGCGACGTCTCACTAAGTATAAACAATCTAAATACTTGACATTGGCAAAATTGTTATCATATGACACATGCCATTAAAGAACAAGAAGACCTAGGAAAATCTATTCAATTATGGAACAAATTCAATTCAACAAGGTCATTATTAACATATGTAAAAAACTCTTATTTGGCCTTTGGTGTAAGCAAATAATATCGTTTGCGTTTTATGAAATACTTAGTATTAGCTAGTCCTGCAAAACATCAGAATCAGCAGTGCCTAACCAAACACGAGGAACGTACAGTACCAACAAACACTGGGTTATTTATGTAGGGTACTTACTTACGTACTTACTTTTTACTTACTTACCTAACAAACGTAATATCACGTAACCGGGACGCAGTTCTCGCACTCAAAGGAATTTCAACGATTAGGATCTGAAGGCTCTGACTGTCCAGTGGGTAAGGAACGGAGTTCCGGCTGAGATAATCGTAGGTTCGAATCCAATAAAATATTTATGCTAGGTAAGTACATCCATGTATCGAAGATCCATAACTTGTAATTCCTTAGGTAAATTAATAGGGCATGCGAGCAAACGTTATGGTCATTATGTAATCTTAACCTAATATTTTATTATATTGCTATAATATTTATTTAGTTAGGTATTTTGCTAAGTATAATATTTTTCATTTATTTTTTATTAGGTAAGTACCTATTCATCAGAAAACGCGTACCTACCTACCAAAAGTATAGAAGACTTGTTTCTGTCGGCTTCCGGTCAACTATAAGGCAGAGCAGATAGCTAACTTTTATATTAGGTTGTTTGTAATTTCCAGAAGCTGTTTTGATACACGTGATGCGAATCTGACTAGGTACCTAGGCATGTCTCTGTCTGACTCAGTGCCTGCTACAGGTATTTTAAAATCACGTTCAAAAATAGGGACATGTCCGCGATTCAGGAGCGAGATACGGCCATGGACGGCAGATAAGTTTATCGCGACTCTAATTACATCTACCTACTAAAAACGAAATGTTTTATAGTCGCAGTCAATTGCTCGAAACGAAATCGTCTGAGTCAGCTGTAATCGATACAATAATTGCAGAGCATGTATCGAGTGAGACAATGAGTGGACCGGACTCGGCCAGTGGAGCCGAGATCGTATCGTAATCGACTACGCAGTTACACGCGTTTAAGTAATTGCGGGAACGGGCATTGTTAACCGGTCGACGCAAATTGGGCATTAGCCATAATTTATTGATTTTAAAATAAATTCACATTGTCGTTGCGACTGTTTTGAATATGTATCGTGTGGGCTCAAGGGACCGCGATGGTCACTAATGATAGCAATTGTTCTCCATCATTGGGCACAGGTGCGTCTCCAGTGACGGCCTCGAGGGAAAATTGCAGCGAAACAATGGGCGCCTGTTTTGTTTATATTATTATCTATTTAACAAGAAATCAACAAAAAAGTGTATCTAAGTATAAAAATAAATACCTTGAGAAAGCCTATCATGTGAATATATATTCTAATATTTTAGGTAGACGTCCGCAACGTGCGGTATAACCAAAACGGTTTATGGTTGCAAAAACAAACGCTTTAAAGATATCATTGATAGCGCTGCCGCATCGCCCGGTAGCTGCTTTGTAAATCTTCCGCGTCTAGTTAGTTTTATCTTGAAAACGTAGGTACCTATCTACTACACATAGGTACCTACATAGTGCCGATTTTTCGTCTGGCTCTACCTAATGCAAATGGGATAGTTCGGAAGCAGAGCGGCGGCTAGAAGTTCAAAGCTGGTAAAGGCTAGATGGTCAATTTGTTTGTGATGATGTGAGACGGCATGCGGCTCGTAAAGACACGTGCGTGCCCCCGGTGCCGCCAGCGCGGTGGTTCAAAGCAACTACCTACTGCGCTATCACACATCTTGGAGTATCCAAAGAGGTGTAATGGCCTCATGTGGGCACCTCTGAGGAGCCGACGTTTCCGATGTGACGCGAATGGCGTGGGATGTGCTGTTTTGACAGTATCAGCATATTACCAAAATAATTTTAGGTGAACGCTGA
The DNA here is from genome assembly GCA_948098915.1 of Lampropteryx suffumata. Taxonomy (NCBI): domain Eukaryota; kingdom Metazoa; phylum Arthropoda; class Insecta; order Lepidoptera; family Geometridae; genus Lampropteryx; species Lampropteryx suffumata. The sequence continues at coordinate 10,845,742 of OX402557.1, read as the reverse complement.
TGTAATCGCCTAGGCGCCAAGCTATGAACACATCGTTAGGTGCCAGTCAGACAATAACTGATGATGTAGGAAAACCTTACTTACCTAAACAAAATGATACTTTCTCATAGGTCTTTCGGTACGACAGACCGCCCCAAAATAATGATACAAAATCGTGAAAGAAGCGTTGGTAGGTACTGATAGAAACAAGTGATCTTTCAAGAGTAGGTAGGGGTTGAATTTGAACCTCCATTATTTTATGTATCAAGTATGAACAATCAGTGGTCCCTGCCTGACTCATGGCAAAAGAGCGCGGTGTGATTTTATGTGTGTAGATAAGTTGATAGGTCGAGGCTAGGTAGATTTCAGTCAGACTTATTGTTGTGTATATAGTTTTAGTTTATGTTCTTAGCTCAGAGGGAGGACGCCTTCGTCTTACTACGAGTACATCCAATGAAAAGCGATATTTACTACTGATTATCCCTCCCATTTTTAAAATGAGAAAAGCGCCCGCCCAGGTTCGTGATATACCCTTCTATAAAACTGGGCGGGCGGGACCTATAGAATTCTATCAACAGAAATACTATTGCTCGATTTACGAGTAGCTATTAGATTTGTTGAATGTCAGTGCTGAGTTTTTCTATCAGGTCAAAAGCATTTTATTTTCCCAGAAGTTATCTTTTTCTGGGAAAATAAAACGTTTTATAATAATGAACATTTACTTTTGCAAGTTGCTCGTTATAACGGTGTATTGATTACGTGTACCTACCTAAACATTTGGATATTTTGTTAGACGAATTGTTTTCGGATTTAGGAGGTCTAGGAGTTTTAAGGTTCTGAAGTCCACAAGCAACCCTTACTCGTATTGTTTCGCCGTATCTGTCTGTCTGTACCTGCGTCCCTAACCAGAGCTCTTGCTCGCAGATTATTACTTTTACAGTATATTTTTTTCACTTTCAGTTACTTATACTTATTATTATTGTTAAGTTTTTGTTTATTATTAAGTACACTTTTTAAGGGTATTAACCCTTACAAAGTGTAAAACAAAAACTTAACAAAATGATTTTTAGGTGTAGGTACTACCTTCCCTACAATGGTGATATTTTATTTATTTTACTAGTCGTCGGCATGATTATTTCAAACACGATAAAAAAATTATAAAATTACGAGGTTTCTTGAACCATCTTTCAAAAATTTGTTTGAAATCGTTCGTTGTTCCTGTTTTTTGATAAGAGTCCATAATTCTGTGCTTAACAGTTTTTAAATGGTAGCATAAAATCTAAAGAAATTATAAAAAAGTCATGACGAAAGTAAGGTGGATATTACAATTTTATTAGATATTCAAATAGAGAGACCAACTTCAAGTCGTACGTGCTCCGGGTAGCTGCCAAGTACAAGGACGTATTTCTCGCACCCGACTTCTGGTCAGCAGGAGTTGTATACCGACGGTATAGGAAAGCTCCGCTTACGAAGAAAGTGCCCTGACTTTTTGTGTGGTTAATATGTAATCAAGTTTATATGTAATTATGTATGTTAGTCTATAAGGTATATATTTTCTATGGGCTCTTGTTAATGTATTTTATACACATAATATTTTGGTTGCCTGAAATAAAATTTATATTATTATTATTATCATTATTACTAGAATTATGTTTAACAGCCTGATATGTAAAATTAAATTAAAAAAATATGAAAGCTTCTAAATTATTATAAATTTGTTTGCGACCTGGCCACTCAGTGCTATCCTTACCTAAAAGCAAATAAAGCATCGTCTGGCCCCCAAGTAAGCAGAGCTTGTGTTATGGGTATGGGTGACTGATGTCCTAGGTACCTACTAATTTATTTTTTGTAAATAATACATATTATACATAGAGACATCCAGACCCGAGACAAATACTTGCAGATCATATAAACATTTGTCCCGTGGCGGGAATCGAACCCGCGACCTTCTGCGTCTCAGCCGGACCTTTGCCCACTGCGCCACAGAGGTCGTCATATTCCATGTTTCGGTTATGTTGCAACAACCGTGGTCGCGGGCTGCCTGGAAGCATAGGGAGTTGCCGCTGAAGCAGCAAAGGCAGTTTGTACAAACTACCCTCACTTGATCTTTAGATTCCGAAATGTCAGCGTTCACATTACGACACACCACACTAACAGTATGCGCTCACTAACAATGGGATTCCACTATGAAGAAAGTCTAAAACCGTCTTCTCCATTGAAAATCGCGTAATACCTTAGCCACCTTAGTGAGAGGACAAAAAAATCGATTTAATAGAATACTTTCTTAGCACGTTTCCAATTTTGTCAGTTATCCTTTTCATAAAAGGCAGGAATGTAAGCTGTCTGCTATCCTCAGTTTGCTTGCCTCTGCTGTGTTTAGGCTGTCTTCTGCTCCCACCTACATATCCAAGGCGCTTTAGAACCTGAATATGTATCAGCTCTCCCTTGTTCAGGGTCACAGAGATGATAAAAAAGTTATTCAAAGAAGACGCAATTGACTGCAAGTGGCGAGAATGGTCGTGTGATGCAGCATTCAGATACCTGTCAGTGTGCGTCGGCTTCCTGTTTACAGAGTGTGCTAATTAACCATCTGACTTTACCATAACCTAGCTAGCGTCCTTTTTTCCGCCATCTCATGCGTACCTAAACAGGATTTTAGGATGAATGGAGTTTAGTTTAGTTGTTCAGTGAGCTAATCCACTAAATATCCGAATTCTGATCGCAAAGGTTAAAAAAAACTTATAATCATTATTTTGAGATCTGACCATTAATATTTTTTAACTGACTTCAAAAAAATTAGGTTTCTCAATTCGACAGTGTAGGCATATTTTTTTAATGTGTGTTCGCGGATAACTTCGTCATTTAAGAACCGATTTTGATTATTCTTTTTTTGTTGGAAAGTAAATATTCCAAGGGTGGTACCATGATAAGGAAACCAGGATCTGATGATGGGATCTTAGAGAAATCGAGGGGAACTTTGAAAATCGTAGTGACGACGTTTGTAAATTTTTTCATCAAGTATTTTAAAGCACTACTATTTAATGAAAGTCTGGAGTCGATCTGATGATGGAGCCGAAAGACAGTCGAGAGAACTCGACGATTTACAGAAATTACCTGGTGTTTGAGCTTGATTAATTTGTATTGATGAGAACTTTACACCTAGATGGGTTGTGACTGTCATTAGGGGTCTGATGATAAAGACAAGGGACAGTTAAGAGAACTCCTCAATGTTTACAGTAGCTACCTTGTGTATATACACGAAGTCCGTTGTCTTTTTAGTTTTTAAAACGAAATTATTATACTGATATTCTTATCAGTGGTGACTTTTCAAAAGTCTAGCAAAACTTGAAAAATGACGACCTCTGTGGCGCAGTGGGCTTAGAACCGGCTGAGACGCAAAAGGTTGCGGGTTCGATTCCCGCCGCGGGACAAATGTTTGTATGATCTGCAAGTATTTGTCTCGGGTCTGGGTCTTTCTATGTATAACATGTATGTAAAAAATTGTAATGTAAAAAAAAAAAAGTATATACGTAGTATATCAGTCATGTGGTACCCATAACACAAGCTCTGCTTACTTTGGGGCCAGATGATGCTGTGTTAAATGTCCGGTATTATATAAAAAAAAAAACTCTACCCTCTATCCTATAATTACACAATTTGCTAGCGTTGCTTTTAAGTATGTTACGTCCTTATCATTCTAATGTCAATGAATAATAAAGATCACAACGGATTTAAGCAACACATTACCTAGTGTGTGTTAAATAAGATAGATCCTGATGAAAAAAAACATTCAAGTTTTCCATCCAAACACCCAAAACAAGTTAAAGGATAACTCTTTAACTTTCTGATTTTTTAACTAGATTTCAGCAACGACTGAATATAATTTATTTTAACTCAAAATGGGATATTTACCATGATATGTGAGTTGCGTCACGATATTTCGGCACTGTTGCATGCGCAATGATCACGAGATAAACTCGCATATTTGTAAATATACCGTTTTGAGTAAAAAATATGATCAAAAACATGAATTGAATTTGTTTGACAAGATTTATATTCTAATCGTAGGTAACTTATATTTAATTATCTCAACTAAAGAGAATAGGATAAGTACCTAGCTAATAATAAAGATGTTAACGATACAAAGTATGTGCCAATATTTATACTGTCGGTTGAACAGCATATCGTTGGTTGCGCAAACGCAGCCGATTAGGTCCGTCCGGTTCAGATAACGATGTGCCGGAACGCTGATCCGAAATATTTTGTACGGGCGTTTGAGTCCGAGTTGACGCAAACATCTTCAGAATTCTGAAGGATTTTTTTTGTTACTCAATCACGCAATAATTAAGTATGTAACCGATTCGGATTAAATTTGGTATGGATATAGATTTGGACCTTGCATAAAATACCCAGATATAGGGTATTTTTTTTTCTGCTGATAATACCGTGGGCAGCAGTAGTATTAGTATTAGTAGTTAGTATTTAATAAGATCCCTAATCAAATTAGGAGCAAATGTGTCAGCATTAGCCACGATACCTAAGTGTTTTTTTTTAGTTTATGACCGCGATGTCTGCTCGAATTTTTCGTATTACAGACACCCCTTCACAAACCACTAGACTTAGGAACATACATAGTCCGTAAAACTCGGTTGCAAAAACATATTTTTCTCGGGTAAAATATTGGTCAAAGTTCAATCGTAGGACCCAAAAATCTATGTAACATAATGTTAATAAAACTCATTATTTTCAAGTTTTACATTTTATTGCAAATTACTGGATTAAATTCTGTTTGGAAGTTTGTGCGGATGTTTAAATGTTTGTATGTTTATTTATGTTTCTATTGTGGCTCAAACACGCCGTGACGGCTGGGAAGATTTGGATGAAATTTGGTATCTGAACGTTATTTGTAAATTATAGTAAAGCTCCTAATTAGAGCTGAATTCATGCGTACCATAAGTTCGATTCTATTGTGATAATAATCTACATACCTAATCTAGTTTGGATCCACCGGAATCAAAGTTGTCAAACAAGTTGAACTTATTCTAGACAAACCTTATAGCTACCTCGGAAACCGGTTTCGAATGTATCTGTAACATCATACCTAGGAGATGCTCACCGTGCGAGCCGGGTGTGAAGTAAAACGCGAAGAGATCGTCTACGGAGGGCGCAGCGGTAGAGACTGAGGCGGCGGGTGCGGCGTGCGCGGGGGGGTTTGGATAGGGCTGCGGCTGCGCGTGCGGCGGCGGCGGGCCCCCGTAGTGCAGCCCGCTCGGGCCCGCCTCCACTAGCAACTGCATCTGCGAGATGTCCACGAACTCGTCGCCGTCCCCGCGGCCGCCCAAGTCCTCGTCCTCCGGCCGACGCATCGCGATCACCGAGAGCATCGCACGAGCGCATCCCCGCTCGCTGCACTCCACTCCACGTACCGGCCGGCGCACGCGCCGAACGCAACCACCACACTAACTTAACCTAACTTACGTCCTAGCGAGTTGTCGCGATCACAGAACATTACGTATAACAAACTACTAATAAGCGGCACGATGATCACTTTAGGGTCACGATTAGTGTCTACTGATAAATGAACACAGATTTCGCACGCGTTGTGTGTCGTCGCGCGGAGAACGCCACATCCTCGACTGAGCGCGCTCGCAGAGGCGAGGGCGTGCAGCGCCGCCCCCGGCAGCGCCGCGGTCGTCGTCCGCGAGCGCCCTATCAATGGACGCCAGCCACCCGGTCGAGGTCGGCGTTCATTCACGACGGCCGCGTTAATGGCGTCGGGTCCGGGCGCCCTCGCTCGCCGCCGGCGGCGGAGGTGGTGTCGCCCACGTGCGCGAGAAAATGGCGCGGCGTCGCGACGACCGAGGGAGGCGCGCGAAAAGCGCGGGGAGCACGAGCGTTGTGATGCCGGCGAGCCGGTGCGGCGGGCGTCGTCGTGAGCGCGGGCGGCTGCGGCGTGGGCGAGGAGGCTCGTCGCGCCGGGCCCGTCATGCACCACGCCGCGAGCCAGGCAGCCCGAGTGCGCCCCAGCCGTAGCTCCACTCTGCATCTCACCACTTTCTCCGCACGCGCTGACTCATCCTCCGCTTTTGTGCGCTACGCGACGCAGCGTCCTGGGGCGGAGCGCGCCGGGTGACGGCTGTGCTGCCGGATACTGTTTTGGTCATGCTACAATTAGCCGGCACGCGCGCTCTCATGACGTCGACTGGTCTAAATAGTTCCAACGTTACGTAGGACGGATAAATCATTGGCTTCGTCTTAAAATATAGTCTGGTCATAGTCTTAACTACGTAATGATGTGTATCACTACCTACTTCCCTAGAAAGATTCTCGATGGTCTATTTGTGCACGTCAGGTAATTGTAAAGATTGACGTCAATATGGACGTAATATATTTAAAACTTTAGCGTAGGTGGTTAATGAGTTCCAAATACACACTTCATTATTAGCATGCTGCGGTCTGTCCTATCTGATAACACAAAACCGTCCCGTCTGATAACTTTATCAGATGAATCTTCACAAAAATACTTAAGTAAGTAGGTAAGTACCTATCTATCCAACTGCTATAGCGACTTCCCTGTCGCACTTTTTTGACACAAGCAGATAACACAAGCAGAGGTACCTACATACCTATAGTTTTCGTTGAAGTACCTACATGCTTTTTTCTATAGCTTTCCTCTTAGTGCTCCTCATACTTAAGAGTAAAAAATAAGTAAAAAAAGATTTATCTGTAGCGCAGTGGGCTTAGGTCCGGCTGAGACGCAGAAGGTTGCGGGTTCGATTGCCGCCGCGGGACAAATGTTTGTATGATCTGCAAGTATTTGTCTCAGGTCTGGGTGTTTCTATGTAATAATATGTAAGAATTTACAAAAAAAAGTATATATATTAAGTAGTATATCAGTCATGTGTTACACATGTGGTCATGTGGTACATAACACAAGCTCTGCTTACTTTGGGGCCAGGTGATGTTGTGTTAAAAGTCCGGGATTATATTTATTATTATTATTTATTTATTTATAAGTAAAAAAATAATTATTCTAATAAGCGTGTGAAAATAGTTGTGCGAGAGAGTAGGTGCTGACATTTCACGTATCTACTTACATTTAAGTCCTTATATATATGGATAATATATGCTTATTTTAAGAAGAATAAGGATAGGTCATCGAGTGCTAAGTTGCCATGGTTACCGCCTGTTGATCCCTACGCGGTGCGGGGTGAGCTTTAATGTCAGAGTGCAAAGTGTGGGAGTCAGTGATCCCTGCGTGGAGCGTGGGTGATCGCGCCCCCAATTCTTACTATTTGAGTGGTGATTCTCTTGTTTCACTGGACTAGCAAAATTTTTGTAAAATACAAACGATCTTATTTTGCTTCTACCAAAGTTCAATCTTGATCTTGAATCTTGAATTCTCTAGATGAAGTGAAACAGTGTCGGTGCATTCATAGACAAAATAATACGCGAGTAAAACCCGTGTTTATCAAAATGTATAATGACCTACAACTCGCAAAAGTTTTGAAAGTAAAATTAATATTTATTTGTTCATGTTCATGTCATTCCTAAATTGAATAGATTTTCCTAGAATTTTCCGCGGTTTTTTCATACATAAAACATACATAGTTAACATAGTATACATAGTTGCTAAAATGAGCTTCAACATGTCAATCACATGCTCAGACCGAGGTAGGTATATCCTCGGTCTAAGGTCACATATCAATTTTATCAATTTAAGAACTATTATTTAAAAATGTTACTAACTTAAATTTAGACTTTAACTTTAACAAAATAAGATCATTCGTGTTTTACGAAATTCTAGCTAGTCTGACGAAACAACACAATCACCACCAATGCCGGCAGTCGCTGTAAATTGGAACAATCCTTTTATTTCTAATCCACCATTCATTCTTTTGTATTCTATACTCGCTAAGAATGAATGGTGGATGGTGGAATTTTATTTTGTTAAAGTCAAAGTCTAAATTTATGTTACTAACATTTATAAATAATATTTCTTAAATTGATAAAATTGACAGGTAATCTTAGATACATATCTTTTATATTCGTTGTAGGTGACCTAAGTAAGTTTTATTAATCTTCAGCCCGCGTCTGTGTCTGCGTAAAAACTTTGACATCCCCTATATGCACTCCTCATGCAGTTAACTGTTAGTAGAGTCTTAGGTAAGTAGAGTCTTATTATCACGCTTCAGCGTATAAAGTTGCTTAAATATCTATATTTATTGACATTCGAATGACGAGGACAAAGCATACGTAAACGCAACGCCAACTAATTATGTGACTATAAAATGGAGGTGTTTGTCTGGTGATCGTGCCACTATTTTTTGTTCCGACAAAAAATATCTAGTTTTGTATAAATAAATAATGCAGGACATTTCACACAGCATCATCTAACCCCAAAGTAAGCGGAGCTTGTATTATGGGTAGGTACCACATGACTGATAATACTCTATACTATACTATATACTTATACTATAGACTATATACTTATATACTTTTTGTTTGTAAATACATACATATTATACATGTATAATATGTATGTATATGTATGTATTATATTTATACATACATATTATACATGTATAATATGTATGTATTTACAAACAAACACCTAAGAAACACCCAGACCAGAGACAAATAATTGCAGATCATACAAACATTTGTCCCGCGGCGGGGGTGGAATCCGCAACCTTTTGCGTCTCAGCCGGGCCTTAGACCACAGCGCCACAGAGGTTGTCTCAATGGTCGTATATTAGAATGATTTAACTAAAGCTCTCAGTGATTAGAGAGTTCTGCTAGGAAAATATTTTTCCTTATTTATGCAAAAACCCACACGTGAAAACGGTAATAGTCTTCTGGATGTTAACGTGTAGGTGTAGATAGATAATATACTTACTTACTTAAATAAATAAGAATGTTATTGTTACGTTTCCACCTCCGCATAATTAATTAACTTTAATGTTATACCATGTTTAAAACATTTTTTTATTGTATATGAAGGGAAGATTTTAGAAAAATCTACTTCTGATAATAAGACGTTTAATATACTGGAGTGGTAGAGAAAAATATGTTTAAAGTTTATTAACATTCTGTTACATAATTAGGTTATTGCAGGGTTATTGATAATCCGTCGAGTGTAGATGTCATTTCATGTTTCGGAGGCGTATTGACGCATTTCTCTACGTAAGTTCGTCTAATGTACCGGCGCCCCAGCACATTGACGTCCTTTTGTTTCATAACATCCCATTTAGATAATACTCACCGATAATAAATATTATGGAAAATATTTGACATGGTTCAAATATAGCTCAGCTCCCATCGACGTTCCATTGACGAGTTAGTTATTGATGTCATGTCGGATGGAGTCTCTGACGTCATAGACCGATTCGAGGTTAGGTGTCCACTTATCTACGTAAACGGAAAGCTGTAAATTAAGCACTTACTATTCAAAGAGGAAACCAAAGTTCAGTTAGGTGATTGGCTTTTGACCTTTTCATCATAATTTTGTGTAATGTGTAAATATACTAACTAACTAAGTATACTAACTATTCTTCTATTAGGCCACTGATTGTGTTTGATAAAGTAGGTAATACTATATACCTACATATAGTAAGTTAGTACACGTTAGGTAGCTGCTCTGAATAAGTTGTAAGTACTTATAATCATTAACACTTTTAGCTTTTTCAATAGATTGCTAGCTTTTATTACAAATAACAAAACGAATATTAAGTTATAGGCAGGTATGCTCAAACTAATTGGTCAAATTGACATTTTCATTTTAACAAAACAAATCCATAACCACTTACATAAATAGACATGTTTTGTCATTAACATATTATTATGGTTGTTGTCGGAAAATTGGCCCAGTGCTTAGAGATACTGTCAGCTATGAGACGCGAGTGCGGGGGCGAATAGGAAGATTTACTTATATGGAAGCAGGCAGTGGCTGGCGGCGTCATCGCCAGAATAACCATCGCAAGTCAGCACACATCGTTTGTTGTTCGCCGGGCCGAAAGTCAAAAATCAAAAGCATTTTGATTCAATAATTTCAATCACTTCGAAAAATAGTAAGTGAATTTAGGTGCAAGTTCTTCATAACCCATGTCTGAGAAGAATTGACAACAATTCCAAAATTCGGAATTGTCTAAAATATATAGCATTTGTAAAACCTATTCGGTTGGTACTATCTTTCTAAATTAGGAACGCTTAATTATATTAGATAAAATTAAATTAGGATAAGTTGGTAACAGCAGAATACCAAAGTTTTATTTGACAATCTAAACCTAATTTTAGCTAAAATTAGTTAGGTTGGTGCCAACAGAGTTGATCCCAATACACACGTCCTGGTCTTATCGCTTTTTTGTATGATCCTTCTTATACGAAAAACAAAATAAATGTTTATATGATCTGCAAATATTTGTCTCGGGTCTGGGTGTTTTTCTATGTAAATATTGTGTGAGTGTATGTATTTAAAAACTTATAAGTATTATATTATATTATAATATACAATACAACTACAATATATTATACATTATTTTATATTATACAAGCTACGCTTAGTTTGGGGATAGACGATGTAATGTGCATTGTCCACCAATATTATATTATAAAATATAAATAATAATAATAATAATAATCATTTATTCATTCACTTATAATCATTTCAATCATTTATTTATAAATATTGGTGGACAATGCACTTAGCACCATCTAGCCTAAACTAAGCATAGCTTGTATTATGGTGACCAGATGACTGATAGAATATATTTTTTTAATACATACTTATGATAATTTATAATAAAAAAATAAAAAATGCTGGAGACTTCACACACCATCATCTTGCCCCAAACTAAACAGAGCTTGTGTTATGGGTACCAGATGACTGATATACTACTTAAATACTTTTTATTTTTTTTGTAAATACTTACATATTATACATATATACATAACACCCAATCACAGAACAAACACCTAAGTTCATCACACAAATGTTTATCATGGGAGGGAATTGAACTCAATCTACTTACAGCGCAGAAGGCAGAGCTACTACCAACTGAGGTCTGACATATACTATACTAAAGAAACTTCTGATACTGACATATTTCAAATTGAATCAAAAAGCGACCAGTCATTAATAAAGCTCAGACCTCTGAAGACAACGAAACTGTATCGAATGGTAGCTTAATTTAATATGGCTTAGATTTTATGTTGTATCTTAAAAACTATACATCCTTGAATAAAAATAATAATAGTTTTGGAATGTACAAACAAAGTACGAGTATGAGTACTCGATTGACAAATTTTAGTAACTGCTGCTTACTGATTTTGGAACTCTGAATCTTAAAAACCCTTTGGCCAATAAGTTTGCAACTCATTTCTCAATTTCAATCTGTCGACTTGCCAAATTTGGTAGTTTCGGTGCAGTTTCGGTGTGAGCATTATGAACATAAATTTGCGCCAGCATTAATATTAGCCGACAGTATTTATGTTTTTTCAGTTCATTATTCTTTTTTTTCGGTACAACCAATTACTCTAATGAAATAACATAGATTAATTAAAATTAAAATTAAATGTGACAATAAATAGTGGTATTTGGCCATAAAAAACCCGGAAGTGGCGGAAAAACTGCGAGTGGCGATGCGAAGGACTCGCCAGCCGTGATAATTTTCTCAACGCACGCTATGCCTTACTCGATTCGCTCGCTTTATCATAGAGTTATACATAATGAAGACGCCTACGTCCGTCTAAACATTTCAGAAATCAAAACATGAAAGGTTACCTTCCAAAGTGTTTCAGTAAAATTATGAAAGTGTGGGCGACGGCTGAAAATGCCAAAGATGTGATATTTTATTGAAAGGTTAGCACAATTTTAACGCTAATCAGTTTTACGAACATTTGTACAATTATTCTTAAATACATTTAAGCTTATATTCGATTTCAATATATAATTTAGTGCAAGATACCAATCTATATAAGATAAACATGCTCAAGCTCCGTAGATCACGCCCGTCTCCTAGCCGTTTCGAAATGGGAGTCAGGATATTGGTTACAAGCACTACCATCATTTAACATTGGCACCTTATTAGCTCCTACAACATTTCGAGTTGCAATTTGTCTGCGGTTGGGTGCGCGGTGCTGCACCCCTCATCGATGTCAGTGTGGTACAGCGGTCGACCAGCTTGGTTTCCACGGGTTATCGTGTTCTAGGGCCGCCGGTAGGACTGCCCGCCATGCAAGTCTTAACGATGTCATTCGTCGGGCACTTACCAGCGTCAAAGTACCAGCTGTTTTCGAACCAAACGGTCTGATACGTAATGATGGTAAGAGGGCTGATGGTATGACTCTTCTCCCTTGGGAGATGGGTAGGCCATTAGTGAGGGATGCTACTTGCGTAGACAGCCTGGCCGCATCTCATCTCTCGGGGATTTCCGTTCGAACTGGTGCGGCGGCTGAATGTGCCGAGGACCTCAAAAGTCGCAAAAAATTTGGTGTTGATATATTTGAGCCTTTTGGAGTTGCGACCCTGGGCTGTGGGGAGGAGGAGCCCACCAGGAGCAACAGGAGCCCACCGCGTTTTCAAAATTATCTCACGGCACCTGGTAGATACATTGCGTGACCCAAGATCTGGCTCCTATCTGGCTCAGCGTATTAGCATTGCCATTCAACGTGGCAATGCCGCCAGTGTCTTGGGAACGCTGCCCTCTGGCAGTGATCTGGATCAGTTGAGCTATCGATAGATCGTTTTAAACGGACCTTAGATAGCTCAACTGTTTCACATGTATTTTATATTATTGTATATTATTCTGTACATTTCAGTAATATTTTTTGTAAATATCCAAAGATATGTGCAATTTAACTGTAATAATAAAATAAATCTTTAGTTAAAATAATGTTTACTCTCATTTACGACTGTAAACATAATATGTCGACTCACTTGCTTACAGTTACACTTTTCATGGCTACAGACTAGGTAGGTCTGAATAGGTAACATAACCGTTAACTAAGTAAGCGATGTTCTCAGTTGCAACTTACGCGATTTGGCGTTGCATGTTTGTTTGTTCGACGATATCTTTCGAGCCATTTATCCGATCTGCATGAAATAAGGCAGTCCGACACATTGGAATTGAGAAATGAATATGTAACTTATTGAAACAAACTGAAAAAGGGGTTCCTAAGATAATATGGGGTTCCCAAAAGAAAAAATATGGTTAAAAAAGTTATACGTATCTATCAAGTGTGGTGTTTTGATGAAAGTGCTTGTTTGTACATTTCAAAACTGGAAAAATGGTTTAGCTATTACGTAATTTCTAATAACTTAATAGCTAAACCATTTTCTTATGCTTGCATTCGCTTGTTTCGTTGACAGGTATGTTTGAACTTAAAACGAGACTGGTCGATTTCTGTTTTATTTCTTGATTATAACATTGTACACAAGGTTGGTAGGTATATTATTATGGTGACTACGAGCTAATCTGATGATGGAGCCAGAGTGTTGTTCAAGAGAACTCAACAAATAGGCTGATGGAGCTGGTTTGGCATGCCTATCAAGCATATCATTTGTATGTACCTTACCTTAACGGTGACAGCGAGCTGATCTATTGATGGAGTCACCAGCTGTTGGATAAACTCAAAAAGTACTTAGCTGATTTTATATAATGTAAAAACTTAACTACTGAACCGATTTTTATGAAATTGAAATGGGACCAATCGGGAATATATCCTTTCGCATTACATCAGTTTTTTCAAATCGGTTCATAAATGACGTAGTTATATGGTAACAATACTTTTTTTTTTTAAAGTACAGTCGAATTGAGAACCTCCTCCATTTTTGAAGTCGGTTAAAAATGATTTATCATTATCATGATATATATTATTAACTTAACCTTTAACCAATTAAATAGTTTAATAATTAAGACTGATTATGATTATGTACACGTAAGGTGTACACAACTCTAAACAACTCTATGTTGCACCCGTGCGAAGTCGGGGCGGGTCACTAGTAGTAAATAAAAGTAGGTAAAATACCCGTGTGTGGGCTCATTTTAATCAACTCGCGCTTACCTAATAGAAGCTTTCGTTTATAAATACTTTTGTATTTTATGTTTTATTTTAGGACATCGCGAGATCTCAGTTCGGGGCCAATAGGTATATTGGCTTATTGGCCTATAGGCCTGTTGGTTCTGTATATTATTATTCTGTAAATCCTGATCTATTTCGAGAACCTGGCCTGCGCATTAACTGTGCTGGTACCTAGAGAGAGAGCAGGATACTTTAAAACCTGGATGATTTCATTTGGATATTATTGTCGTGCTTAAAACTCTTGAGGTAGAGTCAATTCAAAGAGGGTAAAAGAATTATTAGCAAGTGTAATAAGGACATTATCCGAGAAGTATGGTCACCATACTATGTGACAAACATCCGTCCACCAATTAATTGCCTACTTTTCTGTGTTCGAACCTACGATGATATTTTTATACTTCTTCTTCATTAATGGCATGTGTCATGATACTAATTTTGCCAATGTCAAGTGAATAATTTGTACATCACAAAGTCGTTCATCTTTTTTATTTTGTATAAAATCACGACATTTCATATAAAATAGCTAATGGTTTATTTTTGCTCGAATGACAAAGAAACAGAAAACTTTTATTCCAATTATTTACACCCGAGTCAATAACTCTAGCTTTATTTGAAAATAAAATCACCAATATTAATAATGAAACCCGAAATAACTCGAGAAAAATAAATAATAGGTACAAAGATGGCAAAAAATAATTTATAATAATTTATTATTTATTAGTTTATAATAATTATTTATAAAAATAAAAAATAATTATACCGCCCGTATAGAATTCAAGTTGTCTAAGTTGAAGTCTCATTTGAAGTTTGTTTTTTGTTCATTTTACAATACTGTATGAAAAGACTTGGTTTTGTGTGATTTATGTACAATAAAACTACCTATATCCTTTATAGCTTTAGTTTTTTTGTGGCGTAACAACTGTCTCCTATCACTGCTACAACTGTCCCTCGTATGGATGTCAGTTGTAGCAGACCAGACTTTAAAACTTTTACGAGTCGTGAACCTACTGCACGTACTGCACGTATGTTACATGTATTTAAAGGTAGATAAATGCCATTTAATTTAATATATTGCTTTGCTAGGTCAAATAGTTTATATGCTATATAGGAAAGATTAAAAAAATACTAGACTCTAGTCTCTACTACTTGTTAATTATGATGATAATGATCTTCCAAATTTAATTAATTTAGCTTTGACAACCCTACCCAGCTCCACTTGCTATTAATGTTTGTGATTGTCGGTTGCGTTCATTTAATTATGTTCATTTGGTCATGTAATTAACCACAATAGCAGTTATGATTATTCACGCGGGTACCCGGCAAATTCGACCATCTGTTACTGCCACGGCTACATTGTGCAGTGCATATGAACTACAAGGTCAAACCTAGTGGATAGGTACTCTGTGATGCCTGAGGCAGGTAATTTGTATACTAGCTTTTGGCCGCGGCTTTGCCTGCGTGGCACGTAGACTATATAAATTCCAGGTCTAAATCTATCTTAGTACCTACTCGAACAGAGTTTAATTCAAAAAGTGCAGTCGTTGTAGTTAAACATGCATGCCTACATCCGCAAAAACTTTTACATTTATTTAGGTTATTAAAATTGACCTAGGAAATAGCCGTTTTTTATTTTTTTTATATAAATTCGAAGATCAACCGAGAATCCTTATATGTAGTTTCACCATGTCCGTCTGTCTGAAAGGCTGTCTGTCTGTAGAGGCTTTTACAAAATTATGGAATCTTTGAAATTAAAAAAGTACAAGAAAAAATAAGTCGTTTTTATTTATTTTACTATCTAATCGTGAAGCGTTTTGTAGAATAGGTCTTTCAAAGAAATAACATGGTTTTTTGAACATATATTTCTTTGATAAATATTAATCTTTGAAGTCGTTATTTTTCAGAGTTCAATATCCCTGGCTAACCGCCGTTTGGGCTTAACTGAAAAGCTTTTAAAATTTTAACGTATTATGCTGAAATTATTAGAAAAATGATAATGGTTAATGGGTTTACTAGATTATGAGTGACAACCTGATTGGTAAACATTGGTAAACAAACACAAAATATTACATAATCTACAAGTTTCTAAGATTATAATCTAAAAAGTTTCCCCTAATAAGTAGATAAAGGTGCATAAGACATCTTTGTAAATGGCAACCTACCCTATATATAGGTACGACAAGTACCTAATACTGGTTACCTACCTACTTTTGTAGCGTAGGTACCCATTTTTATTTTTGATTATGTTTGTATTACCACCTTAACTTAAAGTCTATTTTGTGTTGTATCGTGTCAAATAAATATTATTTATTTCATTTCATTTTTTATTACATTTCATAAAACTTAAAAAAACGTGACAA
Organism: Lampropteryx suffumata; assembly: GCA_948098915.1. Taxonomy (NCBI): domain Eukaryota; kingdom Metazoa; phylum Arthropoda; class Insecta; order Lepidoptera; family Geometridae; genus Lampropteryx; species Lampropteryx suffumata. The sequence continues at coordinate 10,829,324 of OX402557.1, read as the reverse complement.
AGTGGTTCAAAATCCCCTTGTTTCTATGTCTATTGAGCAATGCAAGGCATGTCTCAACGCGTACGTCGCGCTGACGATCATTCGTTCGTGTGGCACCCTTTTATCATGCTTTTTACCTTTGACGCATAAGGACCATAACAGTTTTGATGCTAACACCGATAGCTGCTGCTAACTCAGGCGTAGATTAAGTAGCTTGCAAAATCGCTTTTGTCGACCATAGTTTTCGTGTGACCACGGGGTTTATTTTTCAGATGAAAATTACCAGAACGGAAGCGTTCAAACCAATAACAGGCCGTGCGTTTGTTTGTAGTGTTCGCTCCGTAAACGTCGTTTATGTTGAATGCCGTTTGTGCCGCACTGTTACCACGCCGGAACGTTTATTCTATAATTTCTTGTATTTTTAACATGTTTACAAAAAAGATTCAAATGAGACAAAAATAACACATTAATGAACAAACAAGTGACTGAATATGCAAATAGAAATCTATGTCTTTAAAATTTCTTTTTTTTTTAATTATTAGCCATCCATAGAAAAAATACATTTCAAATGGAACGGCAACTTCATAGGCAACCTATTATTAGTAGTATTGTACCACACAGGTTTCTGTATATAGGTACACTTATCTATATCGATTTACATTTGTTGTTCTTGTTTGATCTAAACTGCATGTTAGCACGTTCAATGTAAATAAATCTTTGCAGGACAATAATAGAACAATCTACATTCCGCACCGTTTGCAGAAGCAATCTGTGCCATGCAAGCCAGCCGGAAATACGGCACGGCAATTGCGACTAGAATCACACTGCTCTACTGATATTCCTATTAGTATTTTAGATAAGAAAGTTTGTGCGGATGTTTGGATGTTTGGACGAAAATCAATCACGAAATAGTTAGAACTAATTTGTATGGATTTTTGTGTTCGCAAAATTAATGTCCGCTACTACTACTCTCAAACTTTGAAGCAAAATGTCATGTTATAAAGAAGTTACTGAGGCACACTGTAATCCTTTCACCACACTGGTTCGAAATACCTAGTGACTCAAAAAGAAGGAGAATATATATTTGGACATGGAATAGCATATAGGCTACTTTTCATGTACCTAAGCCACGGGCAGAAGCTAGTAATTCCTACTAATATTATAAATGTGAAAGTAACTCTGTCTGTTTGTTTGTTTCGTTTTTACGCCTAAACCGCTGAACCGATATCGATGTATTTTGGTATAGAGATAGATGGGACCTTGTGGACAGACTATTGTTTATGTAGGTCTCATGCGGGCGAAGCCGCGGGCAGCAGCTAGTATTTTAAATGCGAATGTTACGTCGTAATAGCTGTACTGATTTCGATGAAATTTGTTATGTATATTGATAAGTTGGTACTTGGTATAGGCCATCGTATAAAAGTGGTTTTTCAAGATGACACAATTCATCTTGAAAAACCACATTCATAGTAAAATTGTATATGAAAGATTGTACGTGAAAGAAGTCGCGGGATAATCCACTAATATGTACCAAGCTACCTAAAGTACCGTGGACAGACGAGGCAAACTGATGGTCTCGCGTTACTTCATCATGCGGAGATCTGCATATCCTGTCTTCATATTCAGTAAGTCTCATACAATAGCACCTTTTGGGAGCAGGTACCTTTGATATAGTATGTAGGTATGTAGAAAATAGCCCTTAATGGGTTATTTCTGTAGTTGATTACATCACATAATTTTATTCTTTTTAATTTTTTGTCTGGGTGTATGTAAAAAAATGTATTTTAAAAAAAAAAATATGAGTAGGTACCCATACCCATAAGCTCTGCTTACGTTTGGGCCAGATGATACTGTGTCAAATGTCTGGCATTATTTAATTGTAATTTCGCAGGGTTACGTTAGTGTTGTTTAACGTAAACAATATTCAAATTCAAATTCAAATTGTTTATTTCAGTAGCCAGTAGCCAGTTTTTTTTAATGACCAATGGGAATTAAACTTTAAACTTTAAAAGAAGGCTCTACATATCTGTTTCCACTATTCTGATTGCTACTCCGGCGCTGCTAGGGGTTCGATTTCTTGCCGATATAAATTGCTGCTGTCCTATCGCACCGTATTAGAGTATCCGAATTGAATACAAATGGAAGCGGAACGCAAATCCTGTTCGATCTCTCGAGTTAGAATTACATACTCGTAGATATTGGTAGTGATACAATTTTCAATTAATCTAAGTAGATACATTCTAACCGAAGAACTTCTAATACTATTTATAGAGTATACCTATAATACCATTATAATTTGCCATTTGTTACGTAAAGTGACAAAGGTAAGAAGAGAAAAAAATACAGTTAAACGGTTAATCAGGAAAAAAACAGTTAAAAATTAAAACAAGTGTATTCGAAGTTAGGTTAGTTCAAGCCAAGGTCACGCTGTACACCGTTCGGCTTAGGAAATACCGCACTGTCCAGTTTAGCAGTCTCGTTCACTTTCCGTCGTGTCTTCCAGGCATCGTCCAGGAACAAGCACGCGTAAGCAGGAACGGCTGTGCTACTGCCGGTCTTTTCGTCTTCAGTCTTCAGTGTCCCGTCTTGAAGGGGCTAGATTAACTCTTTAAGCTGAGAGGTGTTATACAGGTATAAGTAAGGTATAAGACCATTAAGGGTAAAACTATAAGGGTTTTATGTGGACGGAAGTCCCTTATAGTTTATTAACTTAAAGTTTAGTTTTATGTCCGTCTGTCAGTATTTTATTTTTCTACCCCATCGTATGACATATCGTGGGATAGGTCTTACAAAGATCTTCTTGAACAGCTTATCGTTTTTAAGGTTATCAAACTTTGAAAATGTTAATTTTAATGGAGTCTCCCTTCCTACCAGTTAAACCTTGTTTAAGGTTAAGGGTACCTGGAAAATTTTCAGAATAGTAGTATGATGAAATTAGAATGAAAATTATCACAACTAGCAAGGCGGTACTTGATTATGAGTAACCATAAAAAACAACGATGTTGAATATTTCATACCGTATTCTTGTTGTCGATTTATCTAGATAGTGTTGAATCAATTTGTGGTTAGGACCACTGGTCATTCTTGTCCTTACTGAATTTGGGAGCCCCCCATGTGAGTAGTCCGCCTCGCGCTTGTCCAATTTATTAAAACATGATTTACATTTGCGTATATTCAAACGAATGTAGAGTTCATTTACGAAAAACCTTTGCGATGACGTATACGAATTATGACATTGTTAATTATAAGAATCAAAATCCAGTAATAATCCAGATCCAGATAAATCCAGAGTTTTTTTATTTCACTAAGTTCGGTAAGGACTTAGTAAAATATAAGAACTCTGCCTATGTCTACAAAATAAGGTAGATAAATCTATTTGAGTTTTTATTTTGAAGTAAATGTGATGGTTATTGCAGCAATAATTGTATAGGAATAATAGGATTTATAGACGCCTTCTTTTGAATATCGTATGTATTTTTTCAAACTTTAAATTAGATATTGAGTGAAATAACAATCAATAGCGTGTTGAAGCGTATAATAACCATGTAGTTAAGTGCTTCCTCTTGTAGAAATAGTATTATCCAAGTAATAAATAATAAGTGAAACATTCGTCGAGGCTACCTGCCGTGCGGACGCGCTGACATTGATTTATTGCCCCAAATTGTGTATTTTTCATCGTCAATGATCTCTCGCCGTTTCGGCGTCGATAAGTGCCGTTTAACACTTGATATAGTGTCGGTAATTTGTAACTGGGTTCCGCTTTCCTTTTTCAATTAGTTCGAAATTGGAGTTTATGCTGCACTGCAATACCTACTTGCAGGAGATTGGTAAACGAGTCGTTGACACTTCATTTAGACAGATTAGCTCACAATATCTAACTATGGATGCTTCCCCCCTTTTTAGGGTTCCAATGTTCAACAAATCGAATAAAACTATAAGAATAACTCTTATATAATAACTCTTACTGGGGGAGAATCGAACCCTCAGCCTACAGCGCAGAAGGCAGAGCTACTACTCTCTCCCTCTGTCCTCCTGACCGGCGTACGGTGACAACTACAGTGAACTTGCTCCTCGTATTTTATTTTAAAACTACTGTTAAAAGTATATGTTGTGCTGCTCGGCTGTGATAACTACCTAATATAGCTCAAAACCTATGAACTGAAGTGTTTGGGCAAGTAAATAATACTGTTTTTATGATTAAATACCATTCTCAATCATAAAGTCACGCAAACTTTATAAAACCTACCGGCATTATCAGTGATCATTTTTACTTATCGCTGGCACGCGTAAGCGACGCGCTCTCCACGGCGCTTACGATGTTCTTCACTCGGCCGCAATAGTGCACTGTGACTGCGATACTCGATCATACTTCGGATTCACCCAGCTACTAGTGTGCTCGGTTATATCACGGACTCCGACATTATGCCGATAAATCGTTCTCCACCAGCCCAACCATTGACATCCCCAATGGGTATATCCCAGTTACAACACAGCTCGTTGGAACCGAGCCTCATCACCGAGCTTGTTCCGGAATTCGGGAACCCTAGAGTCAGCACGCCTGTTTTGCCCTTTCGAAACACAAAGCGCAAACGCACAGAATGTGATGATGAAACTCTGACTACTTTCATGAGTGACATGAAACGGATGATGGCTGATTTCCAAAGTCAACAAAACACCAAATACGAGAAATTGTGTGCTGTGTGTAGATTTTTTGGTAAACAAGAATGAGTCTCTTCAGAACCAGATTAACAAACTGCAAACAGAAAGAACGTCTAACCTGCAACACATATCTTCCTTAGAGAGCAAAGTAGACAGCTTTGAGCGAAGTGCACGATCGACATGTCTTTAAATTAGAAACTTGCCATTGTGTCAGCCTAAGACAAAATTAGGACTGGTGAACGATGTAGTCCGTATCGGAAAAGCACTTAACGTATCGATGATTCCTACAAAAGTCAAGGATGTATTCAGAGTGAACACAAAGGACCCGGCCAGAAAAACAGTGATTGTTGACTTTACCAGCGTGCTACTAAAAGACAGAAGTGCAGAAAGTGTTTCAGAGAGAACAACAGATTAACAACTGAAAAGCTGAGGATTTCCGGTCCGTCTAAACCAATCTTCATATCGGAAAACCTTACAGCAAAGCTAAAATGGCTGTTCTTTCTGTCACGGGAATATGCCAAGACCAACAATTATAAATTTTGCTGGGTATGCAACGGTAAAATTGTTCTCCGCAAACGAGAGGGCGGCACTGTTCTGAGGGTAAATGGAGAATCTGACCTCCAGACCACGGCTGAAGAAAAGTGACTAGACTATTACAATGTGCTGCTTTTGTCTTGTTCTTTGTTACTATTATGTCACTTTTATCTTTTAACCATAAATACGAGTACTGTAAGGCTGTAAGTACTGTAAGTACTGTTGCATCATACTTTTATGGAAACACACACATACACTTTTATGCTAACACACACACACTTTTATTCTAACACAAACACACAATTTTATTCACACATGGGTAAACACCACAGTCATTGGACTCCAAATAAAGGTAAAATTATGGTAAATATAAATAACATATATACGAGTACTTCACGTTCCTGCGCTGTTATATATTTTCTTAGGTCTTACGATCAATTGTCTTTGCTTAATTTTAAACCTTATGATGGATGATACCTTATGATAATCGGTATTTCTAATGATATTGAAAACACTGGACTGTCGGACTCTTTTATTTGCTCTCCTGAAGATTACTATCCAGTACCTTAAGAATGGCAGCGACACTCTTAAACTGTTGCACTTAAATATCAGGAGCATTAACTGTAATTTTGACAGTCTCCTTGTTCTATTGCATAGGATCAGGACAGAACTAGATATTGTTATATTATCGGAACGTTGGTTAAGTAAGTGTCCCACTATTCCTTATCTTTCTGGGTTCAAAGTATATTGTTCAGACTTTACCACTCAAAATGAAGGCGTCGTTGCTGATGTAAGACATGGCTTAGCATGTAGCGTTCAAACTCCAATTTTCGAAGATGCAAATTGTCTATTACTAAAGTTTAACAATCGAATTGCGATAGCCGCTCTATATCGCTCGCCATCATATAGAAACATAGACGGATTCATCAACAGTCTTGACAGTGTCCTCACACAGTTAAACACGTTTCCTACTACCATTATTGTCGGAGATATAAATATAAATATTGCCTCACACTCCAGTGATACTAACTCTGACGAGTATTTGAATCTTGTAGCATCGCATGCTATGCTTCCAGCACATGTATTACCAACTCGTCTAAGTAGCTGTTTGGACCATGTTATATTTAAATCACCACATTCACCAGTTGCCTTGATCCTTGACTCATTGATCACCGACCATTCTCCCATTATTTTTTGTATTGCCCTGTCTACACAACCTAAGACCCTCAAATCTATTACTTCTAAATTAAATATTCCTGATGTCATTAATGAAATTAATAAATCAGACTTTTCCTCAATCCTGTCAACGACTGATGCTAATTTTGCAGTCCAATCCCTTGTTAACATACTTTTTTCAATTATCCAACGACATACACAAACTAAGATACCAAGCAAAAAGCGTATCATAAAGCCTTGGATTACACCTGGCCTTCTGAGGTTCATACGCCATAGGAACAAACTCTACAGGAATTTCAAAAAAGATAACAACAATGTTCTGTTAAAAATCACCTTCACACGTTATCGCAATTTTCGCAATAATTTATTTAAAAAAGTAAAACGTGACTATGAACGTGATGAGCTTCGGAAGGCCAGGAATAATCCTAAGGCTACATGGGACCTCGTTAAAAAAATGGCAAACCTTGATCGAAAACACCGCACTTCTGATCAGTTACTCAAACTTGACACTACCCCTGCAAACTCAGTAAACTCCGTCAACAATTTTTTTGCCAATGTTGGCAGACTCTGTGCGTCTAAAATAAATCCGCCTAAATAACTTCCTCCTCTACTCTGAATTTGCACCTCTTCACTGTATGGTACTCTTGCCTACCGATTGCAAGGCAATAGAAAACATCATATTGAAGCTTAAAGATAAGACTGCGGTTGGCTCGGATGGCATCCCTACCTCTGTTATCAAAGGGGCCAGAAATAGTCTCATTCCTATTGAATTATATTTTTAATCTCTGCTTAACTTCTGGTACTTTTCCCACTATATTCAAAAAAGCTATTGTCCATCCAATACATAAAAGTGGCGACAGCGACAATGTTAATAAATATATACCCATTTCTGTCCTAAGCGTTTTATCTAAAATTCATGAAAAAAATATTAATCGGAGACTTGATTTCGGAGTGTGTTGATTTTCTGAACGACAAGCGCATTTTAGCTAATAACCAATTTGGATTCAGGAGCGGTAGGTCTACTGAGGACGCGGTTATAGAACTCACAACTTCAGTTGTCAAAAAACTAAAAACTGTCGGTATCTTCCTTGATCTCACTAAGGCTTTCGACACTGTCTCTATTCCCTTGCTTTTAAAAAAACTGGAACAAATTGGCATTAGAGACAGAGTCAAGAACTTGTTTGAAAGTTATCTTTCTCACCGTGTGCAGGTTGTTAAGATTGGTAATATATACATTGATGAGGAATCTATTACCTATGGTGTTCCTCAAGGAAGCGTTCTTGGTCCGACACTCTTTCTCATTTACATTAATGACCTGTGCAAACTCTCACTGCCCAACTGCTCCATTTTCACTTACGCTGATGATACCGCCCTAATCATAGAAGAAGAAGAAGTTGGGAAGAAGCGCAATCTCGAGCTGAATCTGCCCTGCTCATTGTTTTAAATTGGCTATCTTCAAATCTTCTAACCCTCAACGTCAACAAGACAAAATATATCACTTTTTCCTCCAACCTCTAGGTCCCAATCCCCTTCTTCTTTTTCGATTCGAGCCCATTCTTGCTTTAATCCAATTGCTGGCATTTGTACCTGCCAGACTCTAGAACATACACTATCACTGATATATCTTGGTGTTGTCCTAGATAGCTCCCTCTCGTGGTTTCCACACATTCAGTGTACAGTGTCTAGAGTCCGCAAATTGATATTTCTTTTTGGAAGGTGAAGAAGTGTTGCAGATTTTGACTGCCTCAAAACCGTTTACCACGCTCTCGCGCAATCTATCCTGTCATACTGCAACATTGCATGGGGAGGAGCTATAAAAACTCAACTATTGAGAGTAGAACGAGCACAAAGACCTGTTCTAAAGGTGATGTTGTCCAAGCCGAGGCGTTTTCCCACCTCTTTATTGTACTCAACCTGTGAGGTCTTAACTGTGAGACAGTTATTTATCTTAGCGACCATTTTACGAAAGCACTCTCAACTGAATTTTGATCCTAAACCTAGTACCGTAAAACGTCGCTCTGACATGGTGTGTGGAATTATATCTCGTGGAACTGCAGCGGCAGGGCGTCATTTCTGTTATTTAAGCCCTTCCCTGTACAATAGAGTCAACAAACTACTTAATATTTACCTCCTCCCATATTATAAATGCAAACTTGTTTGTATGAAGTGGCTCCAGTCTCTCTCTTATGAGGAAACTGAAGACACTCTGAGTACACCAAAATAATGAATATTCAATATATTCATGTTTTAATACTCATATTCAATAACTTAATTACTCCCATATTCACCCTCTCTCTCATACATATACATACATCTCACTCATACACACACATTCACACACACACTCATACACACACACACACACACACCAACACATGAACACTAACTCAACCTTACATGCACATGCACTCACCACAGTATCACTCAAACTTCACAGACCAACTTAATTTTAATTTTTATTTTATCTTAATATACTTTTTATCATTCTACCTTGTTACAAACTTTAGTATTACGTGTTGTGTTATATAAAATCTACTTTTAGTTTGTTAGTTCTATTATAGTTTTATTTTTATTGGTATAGTATTATTATAGTTCTAATAATATACAGAACTGTTCCTTAAAGGAGACGGGCGTTGATGCTGCTACACAGTCTTAGTACTTTTGCAGACTCATCGTTCTATTGTAATCTGTACAACTTATTATGTTCTGAATAAAAATCTATGAAAATCTAAATCTAAAATCTATGAAAAAATCTACTACCAACTGAGCTGACAGGCCTTTTAGCTCACACTCTAATCGTGATGAAATGTGGCCCCTACAAAGTTATAAAATAAAAACTTCGAAAAAAATATTCTAAGTGAAATTTGAAAAAAAAAAAATTTCTTCCTCTACTCATTTACTCATTAGATACTCGTTTTGATAGAGTCAATACTAGCTAAAAAACAGTTTGGGAATAAGTACCTGTTTTTTTCTAAATTGTAACATATATGAAATTATAAGTACAATAGTTATCAAGGCTAATAAGAATTTACTAGATTATGAGTAACGGCCAGATTTGTAAACCCTAAAAAATTATCATGAAAGCTTCATACTAATACATTTTTATAACTACGAGTATAATAAACGACGACCTGATGACCTCTGTGGTGCAGTGGGCCAAGGTCCGACTAAGACGCAGAAGGTAATCTTCCGCGTCTTAGTCGTCTGGGTTCGATTCCCGCCGCGTGACAAATGTTTGTATGATCTACAAGTATTTGTCTCGGGTCTGGGTGTTTCTATGTATAATATGTAACTTTTGGAACAAATGGGTCTCAGTAGTTTGAAACAATATAATCATATCACTAATGAGAAAGGTCGGATCATAGACTTGGTACTCTCAAACGTAAACAATGACGTCTCAGTTAGTGTAATTAATTCATTGGGCCGTTGGGAAAAACACCACCCGGCTATTTTGATAACTTTGCCTTAATTCAAAGTATCCAAAAGTCTTATGCGTCTTAACACGAAATATCGAAACTTTTTAAATGAGACATTAATGAAATTAAATCTGAAATATATTCTACAAACTGAAATTAAATTTTATCTGTGTCCAATGAGCAATAATATCAATAATAATATTATTTTATCCCACTGTAAAGGCCAGTGGGAAAGAGACCTAGAGGGCTTCCACAAGAACGCTGGGCGGACGATATAAAAAAAGCAGCCGGACCAGAATGGATGAAAAGAGCACAAGACCGGGACACATGGAAGATCTTGGAGGAGGCCTATACCCGAAAGGGGCCTTAGATTGAATTAATTTAAAATTTACCTATCAAAAAATTGTTATACTGAATTGTTATGATTAGTCAAGGAAAATAAAAAGGCTTTATTATTATTATTATTATTTTTAAAATCTTTTATGACACTCTTTTTGAAATAATCAGACATACACCTCTGACCTCAATAAAATCTACGTCCTTTCCTGTTTGGTTCAGCAAACCTCTAATTAATTGTATTAAAGAAAAACAAAATTTACAAACTTTTTAAGAAGTACACAAATTCTCGTGATTATGATTATTTTTCCTTGCTTCGCGATAAATGTAAGGTACTCACTGACGAGTGTTATGATAATTATATCTCATCTACTGAGGATTCTTTGCAAAAAGATGTAAAATCATTCTATAGGTTTACTCAAACTATGACATTCGGTAGTGAATCTGTGTGTGATGGTTAGTTAATAAATGAACTATTTTCTCCTTACTTTGGCTCAGTTTTTGTAAAAGGCTCCTTTCATAACTCTTCTGATGATGTTGACACACAAAAAATGAATGCACAAACATTGATCATTCTATTTCTAGCTTATTGACACATATCTCTGTTAATACCTTCTTAAAATTAAACTTTTAGATATAAGCAAAGGCCCGGGGCCTGACCAACTACCTCTAGCTTTTAAAACGTCGGGGAGAAGAACTCTCGGTTCCTCTTTGCATCATCTTTTACAAGTCACTCAGTTCTGGTGTTTTTCCAAATGAATGGAAAACTACAAACATCATCCCCATAAAAAGTGACAAACCACATTGTAAAATTATCGGCCTATTAGTATTTTGTCTTGTTTCGTAAAATAATTGAGTCCTTATTGTACAAGTCTAGTCAAAGTCAAGTCAATAGTTACTTTATTCACTACAATCACAAGGATCACTTTGAAACGTCTTACATACTAGGTGAATTTAGTTGCCAATTCATCCTAACCCAAGCCCGAGAAGAACTGGCAAGAAACTCGTCTTGGTTCTAGCGCTTTTTTACATGATCCATCTTATAACTACCTTAACTACGAAATACTAATACAAGAGAGTTTATACATTTCAAGTGTGTCGGTTAACTGTCTGAGGGCAGAGCGACATGAGGCCATGCATTCTTAGCAATAATATAATCATTTATATTATAACAAGCTTTCTTCAAAAGACTATGTTTTATGTATGCTTTAAATTTCTTAATAGGTAGTTTAGTAGCATTTTCAGGAAGCTTATTATAGAAGCGCACCGTGTTCCCCATAAAGGACTTATTTACTTTTTCTAGTCGAAACCTAGGGATGTATTATTTGTGTCTATTCCTAGTGTTGATTCTATGAAGGTCACTATTTTTCTAATTTTCATATATAGTGTGAAGCTATTGTGAGAATATTAATTTTTTTGAATATTTCTCTCAAAGATTCTCGTGGTTTCTTTTATAAATGGCACGTACACCGTCGATAATCACGTAATTAATTGGTCTCACATTGCCAAGGGCTTATGTATTTTGTTTCATGGTAAACTTTCCTTTAGGACACGTTATCAACATATTACATCGAAAGCCAATCAACCCTTGGCTTTGTCCTTAGATCGATAAAGGAATTCAAAAATCCTCGTAGTCTTTTGTACCTTTTTAATGACTTGGATAGATGTGTTCTGGAATATGGTAGTCCAATATGGGCCCCCTACTACGTAGTACATATCAATGCAATCAAAATAAACCAGAGAAAATGCCTCAAAATATTAATCTATCGTTATTAGTCAAGTAGTTCTAGCCTGAGTAATAAAAACAGGTTAAATAGATTTAACGTACAATCGTTGAAGACACGACGTAGGTATAAACTTTGATTTAGTTTATCTGTACAAAATAATTAATTCCATAATTGACTTGCCTGAACTATTATCTAAAATCACTTTTAATATTAAATTTAGTGTCCGTAGATCTTATCAAACCAATATTTTTAGCCTATTCGTGCATAACAACAATATTTCCTTTTTTAATCATCTGACCAGAATATTTCGACAGCTCAGTGAGCTATGAAAGACTAACTCGGAGCTCGATATTTTTAACTCGAAATTACATCAATTTATTGTAACAATCTAAGACACATTTTAACGGGGCATTTGACGCTAATAGTAGTCCCAAACCCCCTGAACTTGAACCCCAAAGTTCATTAACTAGGTAGTCTAAATATTTTTAAGTTATATGTTATCAATTTAATTTAATACTTTAATACTTTAGTTTAATACTCTTTGTTTTTGTGTAATTTGTCCTCAAACATATTTTGTGTATGCATTTTTTTCACTCACTGTATGCTTTGCTGTGCGCTCAAAAGTTATGTTCCAAACCAGATCAAAACTGTATTTTAGTTATATGTATTTTTAATTTGTTTTAACGTGTATTGTGTGCCTAAATAAATAAATAAATGACAAAAAAGCTTGGGATGAATCTGGTCCAACTCGATTCAGCACCCGTAACCAAATTGGCAAGGATCATACAAAAATGTGTTAAGACCAGACGAGTTTCTTGCCGGATTCTTCTTGAACTGGGGTTAGTTGGCACCGGCATCTAGATTCACTAGCATTAAAGAAGAAGATTCAAAGTGGTCCTTGTGATTTTATTGAATAAAGAATTGTAATTTAAATTTTTGTAGAATGTATTTTTTTTATAATGATTTTGTTCATGTTTACCTACATGTTTATACGTTTGTATGGTGTATGCAGGATCCAGAGATTCCTAATTTTAAGAAACAACTATCTTTTGTAACACCTGTATTCACAAACAAAAAATGAATTTATGATTATGAATACATAAATATTTTTATACCTAATTATTTATACGAAGTTCAACAGGAACATCGTTGTATAATGTTTGCCGGCTGCTAAAAATATTCGCCGGGCAGTGTTGGGCGGCGTTAATCTTTTTCTGACAGCGATTATCCTGTTTGTTAAGTCTTTCAAACACGTTAATAGCAAAAATCCTAAAGGTCAACATGGATACAAAATACCCACATTATACGGTTAAACATATAAATATAACTAGATACGTTTTGAATGAGAGTGGTCGCAGGCAGTCGCAGCCTACGGGTAACATGAGGTCAGGTGCGCGTGCGTTGTTCTTGTGTTGGCGCCAAGGAAATTGTTGAAATGCGTAATGAGCCAAACGTTGCCTCAGGGCGCGTTATAATTGTGGTGAGTCCACGACTCGGAATGACCTCTTACCCATTCGCTATTACTTTCTTAGCATGGGCAAGCACAATGAATGGTTACTTTTGCAAGAAACATGCAAAAGTAACCTGTCATTATTCATGAACAATCGAGTTTGAATGATTAAGATTATTTCTAAGGAAATAACTAGGTAATAATAATACAATATAAATATCTTATAAATTAGCAGAGCGCCTGTGTGTAAAGGCTTCCGAATTCAGTAGGGATATGGTATGGCTGGCCATAGCCAGCATGGGATATGGGACTGAGCAGTAGTCATCCAATTCAACAACATCTAGTTAGTTACCTAGCAAAGTATGAGAATTTAGTGTGGCAGAAATAGAAATAAAAATATAAATAATTTATTTATTTAAGAAATATGGTAGGTAACAGATTTGGTAACAGGTAACAGGTGATTCATACAGCAAGTTCAAATCTTTTCACCAAAGAACATTGGCATGCAAATTTTAATGTTTTCAAAACATTAAATTACACTTTCAAGATTTTTTTAAGGTTTACAAATCAGGCTGTTTTTCAAAATGTAGTAGAGCCTTAATAATTGTGATAATTTTCCTTGTAATTTAATTATATATCCAACTATTTTCAAACATTTCAGGTAAACCCAAAAACCCAGGTTTAGGTTGAAGATGGGTGGACGCTGACCTTTAAAGTCTAATTCAAAGCCTAATATTTAACAAACTGATAAAAAAAAACAGTTTAAAAAACCTTGTTATATCTTTAAAACACCTTATCCAACGATATGCCACACGATGGGCTAGAAAAATGATAAAAATTACCACCTTAAATGTCGGGGAGGGACCTCTAAAAACCATTTATACAAAGTTTTTGATTCATAACTTTGTAATATGGGCCACTAATATGTATTATTGTCAAAAAAACATCTCAGTAAGACTAATAGTCCGTCAGACGGACATGGCGATAAGGGTTCCTTGTGGTCTTCAGAACCATACAAACTAATAATACTTAGTTGGATAGGTGCTTTATAAATAGTATACTCATTATCTACTTATGAATATTTAGATACACCAATTATTTAACATATCACCCACGAAATAAAAGACCCCCTCCAATAAAATCTTTCGCAATTTACATCTATTAAGACTTAGGAGTGTCTATTGACTTCATACTATTGAAGAGTTTGACTGTCTGTACAAGGTAAAAGAAAGAACAACAATAGATGTTCCCAAATCACCTGGACCTTATTTCGTTTGGTCATAATTTGAAGGTAATATATTGAGAAAGTAGGTAAAGTTGGCAAACTATTATTGATGCTCTAGTCCACGTTCGTAACTATGATTTCATAACTAGTTATGTATCAGGATTTTTTTCACTGTTTCATAACCTGTTATTAAACATGACTTTTTTTCCATTTAAATAACGAGAACCTCTTAGTCATGTATGTAAGTGCCACTACGCATTATCGCAAGAAAGATTAATTTCACAATATTAATTATTACGAAAAACTACCAGGAGACCATACATGACTAAGAGGTTCTCGTTATAAAAATGGAAAAAAAGTCGTATTTAAAAAAAATGGTTATGAAACAGTGAAAAAAAATCCTCACTAACTAATCCTCAATAACTAGTTATGAAATCTTAGTTACGAACGTGGACCAATGGTTATTGATTTACGAATTAATACCTGTTTCATACTTAGTTCACGTGGCTTTAGTGTTTAGATGTTCTAAGTGTTTTGCAAACTGCAACATTGTTTGCCAAAATAATAATAATGTAGGTCATTTTCAAATGCCATTTTGAAATAATTGTTGTATTAATAAATATTTACACTTTGTTTCAGGCGACATTATAAAACGTTATAAGATGATAGAAGTGATCACTAACATTTTTTATTAAATAAAACTGTTTTAAAAGTAAATGATTTTAGTCCATTAAAATGTTACATTTTTTAGGCCTTAGTGTGCATTTGTCAGAGGACGCAATTTTATTTTTTTAATGTGTAGGGGGGGTCAGTAGAAGCTTAAGTTCAAGTTTGTGGGGTCGGCACCCTTGTCCCCCGGCCGCCATCTTGGAAAAGGGGGTGCAAAGGGTTTTCGCGCTGTATCTCGTAAACTAGTTACCTTACAGAAAATTTAATCAAACATAAAATGTAGCAAATTAAATTTCCTACAATTTTATTTCTATTACTTTTTATCGTCAAGTGACCAACAAAAAAGTTATAAACAAAAATAAATGAAAATTTTGTTTGTTTGTTCTAGGTTTTACAGCGCTCCAAACTTAAACGGATTCTCGAATGCTCATAGGGATGCAATAAAAACTAAAAATTAGGCTTACTTTTCTATCTATATTTTTTTTATTCATACAATTTATTATGATCTTAACATTCCTATGCTATTATTGAACTATGTTTGACCCTTTTACCCACCACCTATGAGGTATAACATGGGCAAAGTCAAATTTATAAAAATTTAATGCATTTTTTAATGCATTTTTTGTCACTGTCTTAGCAAATCGTTTGTATCGCAGAGTGTCTAGAGTATCGTCTTTATTTCCGCCATATAAAAAGACGAAAAAACGTTCGCCAACAACACTGAGTAACGATGACTCGACTTTCTCACTCATAAATAATTTAGTTCCACTTGCTAACTCTGGATGCTTCTGCAAAATTTTTATAAATTTGACTTTGCCCATGTTATACCTCATAGGTGGTGGGTAAAAGGGTCAAACATAGTTCAATAATAGCATAGGAATGTTAAGATCATAATAAATTGTATGAATAAAAAAAATATAGATAGAAAAGTAAGCCTAATTTTTAGTTTTTATTGCATCCCTATGAGCATTCGAGAATCCGTTTAAGTTTGGAGCGCTGTAAAACCTAGAACAAACAAACAAAATTTTCATTTATTTTTGTTTATAACTTTTTTGTTGGTCACTTGACGATAAAAAGTAATAGAAATAAAATTGTAGGAAATTTAATTTGCTACATTTTATGTTTGATTAAATTTTCTGTAAGGTAACTAGTTTACGAGATACAGCGCGAAAACCCTTTGCACCCCCTTTTCCAAGATGGCGGCCGGGGGACAAGGGTGCCGACCCCACAAACTTGAACTTAAGCTTCTACTGACCCCCCCTACACATTAAAAAAATAAAATTGCGTCCTCTGACAAATGCATACCCAAATGTAACTTTTCAATGGACTATTTAAGGACATATAACAAATTTTCCGTATAGTCAAACACGTGCAGACAGTCCAGTCCACACATCTACCTTGGGTCTCATTACGTCTTAGGTGAGTTAGCTAATTATTGTTACTAGTGGTCGCCCATTGGTCGAAATTCGACCATAATTAAATTAAATTAAATGTACTTTTTAAGCATAATTTAAAAAAATATTAGCATTCTGCACTACTTCTCTATATAAACTATATGTGTGCCAAATTTCATACTCCTCCGTCCGCGCAATTTTCGTAAAAAGGGGTACAAAGTTTTTGCTTCACGTATTGAGATTTTCTATAATAACACCATTTTCATTATTATTAATAGCCTATGTCATTCCACATAGTAAAGGCTTCCCTTGGTCCCGGTCCCCTCAAAATTGCAAGGTAAATACATACGTAAATATAGTTTATTTCTTGTACAAATATAAATAAGAACAAGATATATTTTCTAAAACTATCATACATAAAACAGTTTGGTTTGGAACATAAAACAGTTTTATCTCGTGATCATGGCGCATGCAACTGTGCCGAAATTTCGGGAAGCAGAAAAACTCATATATCATGGTAAATATCCCGTTTTGAGTGAAAATTATGATATATTTTATTTCACGGGTCGTAAATATTTAATTAATATATTTTTGCAAAATAAAACAATTAACCCATTAGGTAATATTTATGCTACCTACAATATTATGATGCATACAAAAGTTTTCAACGCGTCTCATAATGTCTATGCTCCTAGAACATAGTTTATATTTTAATGTTCATTTGAGCCCGACGCCGCAAATTTTTATAACCGATTTTTTTTTAGCGATTTTGAGTATACTACATACCTAATGCAAAAAACCTATATTCTCTACCTGCTACCTGGGACAATTATGTCCAGTATGTGCTAATTATAGGTTTACGTTATGAAAGGTACGTACCTAAGTACCTGTTTACTTGTTTTATATGTTGTTAATGATATTCCGAGGTGTTTCTCAACGTGTTGCTTCTCTGTAGGTGATGTCAGTTATAATACACTAAACGCTGGGTTTAAACACTTCATAGCTCTTCTATTTGTTTTTCCACATTATCAATTTCATTTACAAAAGTTGAAACCAAATAAAAATATAATTTTATACAGTTTCTGATTATGAGAATTTAATAAAATGTAATAAAATCGTACTATGTGGTAAGTATAAACGATTATTGGCCTTCATTTTTGAACGCCAATAAAATGGATAAATACAAACATTCCCACAGTGTTTTGACTTTTATACGTTAATATTATGTATAATGATTATAGATTAGTAAAGTTAATCACATAAAATAAGTAAAATAATATGATAAGCTCTCCTTCTGACACCGAAGTTAATCATGTATCCAAAATTGTGTTTTGGTTTGTTTTCTTAAATAATTTTCTAATTATTTACTTGGAAAGTATGATAGATACCTGAGGTTAGCAAGTAAAAAAAAAATCCACCATAAAAAATATGCAATAAAATATACCTAATTGTTAAAATATGAATATGAGTGCTCTAGCAAACCAACGAGAGGTGCTCTTTATGACTGCAGAAGTTGTCCGCACAGCTTGACTTTGTTTTTACGACACCATAGCGGCCACTATTTATGGGGTGTACCTATTTAGCATGAGCTTGCTTCAGTATTTCCTTCCTAAGGGCGTGATACTTGTAAATGTTGGCGGGTTCGCTCGTGATCATTGTGCGCCATAGCGTGGGACGAGTACCTACTGGTTATCGAACACAGTATCAATAAATTGCACTTGCGTCCGCCGTGTTCAGCAAATAAAAGAACCTGAATACTGAGCGTTATCGACGAAAGGTCTAAATAAATTTGAATATATACCTTTACTTGCATATTTGTTGCTCACCATCCGTTGATATCATCATCACTTTCACGGTACGCTCAAGTTCGTACTCTACACTAGTGTACAAACTTGTCCGATGCCAATTGTCCCGGAGGAAATTGATTTAAGTATCATTATGTTAATGTAATGGTACTCGTATTTTAAATATGCACATCAAATTGCGAGGCAGGTTCATTTGTATATTTAAAAATAATAACAGCATGGTTCTTAACAATCGTTTATCAGGAACTTTTTCGATTCCTCCAACGCTTATGTTACTTTTTTATTTTGATAATCAAGAAACAATCGAGGATCGGGGCTTAACGAGCAATTACGTTTTGTCCATACATGCAGGTTGTCTGCAGAACGTACTGGACATCAATTAAATCACCAGGCAAACGTTCGCTGCATTATGAATATTCAGAATATTCGCATGAGTCCAGACAAGGGACCCGCCCCTAGCGGCGAGTGCAAAATAAAAGAGATCCAGGTGGCAGATTCAATAGCCTCCTATTAGAAGCCATTATATGCCAATAAATATCCAAAGGAGACAGTCGGGCTGTCCGTCCAAAGACGGTGCCGTAACTCATATCGCTGTAATAATCCTTATAATGGAAATAATAGTGTTCGCAGAGTTCTTAAGAGAAAGCAAGCGAATAACAAACGTAACGAGGACACGAATAAACAACGCTGTTATTATGGGACAATTGAGCTTGAAATCAGCTAGTCTAGACGTCCATTGAATTCTATAAAGTGAGCTTAGGTTACCTGTTTTAATGCCAAAGTGAAAACAATATGTTAAATAAGGTATGTGTACCTGCTTCTTAATAAAACACAGTGGCGATTATTTAAGAGTTTCAAATTACTGACATGTATGCTAGGCATAAGTGCAAGAAATATGCTCATAAATAAAATTTTATCAATCAACTTTACAAATTAAATTAGAATAAATGTCCAATGCAGTATCATAACAGCATTCTGATATTCAAAAAATGATAGATATAAAAAAATAATGTGTGGATCAAATAGCTAACTAAAGTATTAAATTATACCTAACTAACTTAAGGCTATGGAAAGCCGATGCCATCGACGAATTAATTATTGTCACTGGAAGACGAGTTTCGACGTGTGAGGACGAGATTATTACATCGTGATTGTGCCGTTAATATTGTATTTCCATAAGCGGCGATGGTGAGGTCTCTCCCACAGTCTCGAGATGCGGTCCAAGTGGTGTCAATTTCCATTAATACGGTCATTATAGCGTAGACGGTGCATAAATCGCTCGCTGGATCGACCACCTCGAGCTGGATATTCTACCCTAAGGGATAGGGCAGCCAACTTTAACTTTCCTAGGTTACCTACTTCCAAAACATGATGTTGGGGTGCATATAAAAGTCTGTCTAAAACTTCCACCTAGCTAATAGATTTGCAATTTATATTATTAGGTTTAATTTATAAGATATAAGTTCAATTGTTTTATTTTACGTAGATAAAGCCTACCTGATCTACGAAAAATAAAAGTGTTGAATTATACCAATATAGTAAGAAGGATCATGCAAAAGTAGTTAGAACAATGTCGAGTTTCTTGTTAATTCTTCTTGGCCTTGGGATAGGAAGAATTGGCATCTAAATTCAACTAGCATGTTAGACGACCATTGTGATTGTATAGAATAATTAAATAAAATTGAATTAGAATTTGTTCCTGGGACTTGTTTTGTCATTGAGTATCAAGAAACAACAATTACGCTGGTAGGTATTCTTCATTTCTGTTTGGATGATCGCCAAGTCTCGTCGTCGCTTGAGTATTTTTAGTAGATAATCACCTCGTAATTTGGATTGCAACAAAGTTTCCTCACGAACTAATTGTGTAAGTATTACAAAACATTGTTTGTCTTGAATGCGTAAAGCGTGTTTTAATTAAGTACATTATTTTCATTGTGACAGGTGCCCTAGGTACCGACTTTGCTGGTATGTAAGTTTCTTACAAAGGCACGGGTTGTTTTGGTTTGCCTTTGTCTGTCTATGGCATCATCTCGTTGTCTCTAAACAAATGAAGTACATATTTTGGATATTGCGGATTTCATGATAAATAGCAAAATGGTTCATTATATTTGTAGTCGTATATACGCATCCGGATTTTTGGATTTTGTTACTTAGGTATGATCTATGTACTTACTTGCTTTACAAAAACTATAAAGTGAAACCAGGTCATGGCTCTTGTACCAGCTTCCGTGAGATCTCATAATATGGTGCTAGATGATGCTGTGGGAAATGTCCGGCATTATTATTATGATAAAAGATAAATGATCAAATCAAGCCCTTGTACTCCTATATCGTACAAATATGCACGTAGCTCATTGATGATCTATACAAAACCTTCGGTGTACTCACTATGTGTAAAAAAATCTTTGTTGTTTGTTCTCTGTGTCACTTAGTTTTGTTAAAAAAACTAAAACAATACAATACTGGCGCATCAGAATACAAAATTATGCTATTTAACCTCAAAGGGTAAATTTTACTGCAGTTTAAACACATTTTGTGGGCGTTTGATGGTGTCAAGCGCTGTCGCCCTCTCCCAATTAAAACGTGGTAACATAATAAACTTGTTTCGAAGATCGTTGCCGCTGATGCAATACATGTTTATCACGCGAGTATGATGATGATGATAAGTATTTAGGTAAACACGCTGGACGCTCAGACCGCACGAAGGAGGCCCTTCGTATTTTACACGATAACAAAGTCTCACAACAGATTTTCATTACAAAGTTCTATTTTTGTGAAATGCAAAGTCGTAATTTAAGATTACACACAACTAATATCTGCTGGCTGTACGGTGCGTTTAAATTATAGAGCTCACTCGGCGATATTGTGTTTCATGTCCGGCGGTTTAGACACGGGCCGAGGATATCAGCGTGAAAAGGGCGAAATATTGCAGAAATTTCAAACGCGACAGGACAGCGTTCGATTCGTCGCGGTGTTGGATTTCATTGCGCTGTGTCGCACGCGGCCGCTGGACGCTCATGTGCCCGACGCGACAAGCTCTCTACCCGCGCTCGAAGGTTATTGATAGCAATGTTTTTGTGTAAATCGTGATTATTAAAATTAGATTCAATTTCACACCGGTCGGGTTTATTACGGTTGCGGGTTTTATTTACGGCTCTGTCATAAGCCGTATATAGATTATTACGGCCTCGTTAGGTTTTAACGGCCTGCTGTTAAACTAAGATTTTAGCCGTTCGTGATCGCGAATTTCCAATATGGTTAGAACCTAGTTATGGTTAACTACTGGTATTTAGAGAAATAGGATATTCATATTTATGTCGAAAACACAACTTTTGCTTGGTCAGTATCGGTCGCCGCAATTATCTACAAGATGGTATCCGTAGTATTGTTAATCCGGTATCTAATTTGAATTTATTGCACCATGAATAAATGGTCGTAGAACGGGGCTATCGCGGGAGCACATCGATACAGCCGCGTGCCGTGTAGGTAGATAGAGTCTAGTGAAGCCGATGTCGTCCGTAACTGCTACTGCACCGCTAAACCGCCGCTGCCGTGCCGCTGACCGACCGCGTTCGATCTGACACGCCAATGCATGGAACTAACGGACCCTTTGCCGAGACCGAGTACCTACAGACTTGTTAAACAGAACCCCGACAAAACAGGTGCATTTTCAATCGCAACCAGTCCGTATCAATTTTAGTTGCCCCTTTTCTAACGAGATTCAGCATTCCATTACGATCCATATCTAACTGTAGCGATTATACCGTACATAAAGCGTACAACTAATCTTGCCTATTCCTTGTTTGTGATGTGATTGTTCTTCCTTAATGGGCGAAGCGGTCTAATCGGTACATCCTCGATGCGAGCCGTGTCCGAGTTGCGTTAATTAGACTCCGATTGCATTCTGCTGAGGCAGATACATGGCTCGAGGTCAGGTTGGAACTACAACGAACAGATATCAGAAGATTCGGTTTTGAAGATACCTACAATATAAAGTCATATGATATATGTACGGCATCTATAGATACAACCAGCGGGCCAGCGGTCCATCGTTGGATGACCTGCCCGTTGAGGTGTGGACCGGCAATCTGCAATCATTATTTACGGACAGCTATTATCACCTCATGGCTTTTCTGGTTTATTATCGGCATTGCTCGTTATGTTGTCCTGCGATGGATAAATTATGCTATTAAGTTAGCAGATTGACAAAGTTATTTATGACATTAAGTGAGTGCGGGCTGAGTGGTGACCGCTAGGGCTTTTGCAGGTGGCTCTACCATTGAAACTCGCTTGCGAATTATCACGCAGTCACGTATCAAAGTTTTACACTCTTTGAAAGGTTGAAGCAAAGAATAAGCCATAGTAGGTTATCAGACAAAATATGAGGTAGGTATATAATAGTGAATATCACAGAGTCTATTGAAGACCATAAGGGTTCCCTTATGGTCCCCAATCCCTTATGGCAGATAGGTACTCGGCAAGTATGATCCAAATAAGTAACTGATTTTAGATATGTAGAGGGTGGGCCTACATTATATTTATTTGAATCGGCCTAATTCTTGTTTCATTGGTAGTAGTATGGAAATCGCAGACGGGTTTTGCTTTTGTACAGATAACTAGTCAACATTCTGCTTCGATAATTGTCACACAATATACAATTTGTATGGTAGACTTTATTGCAAAATTCAACCGATAGAGATAGAGGACAACTAATTTTAGAGCCTGTGTGAGTATATCTGTGAAAGATTATGGGCTGAGCGTGTCAAGATTGTCGAATTGAATTTCTTTGTACAGCATTAATAAACATATGAGAACTAGAATGGTGTGTTCGAACCAGTATTTAGTTTTAGAAAGTCATAAGCGCCATAGAAATATTGAATGCAACTACAGCATCTAAGAGTGTGTACACTACAGCTTACAACATCAAAGTCTCATTGACATACAAAGGTCTACGTAAAGCGGGTAAATGCTACGTTATGTGAGTTCATTTTAATAACATAAACAGTGCGAAGTAACTGTAATGCGTATGCGCATTAAACTTCAAATCCAGAGGAAAATGCCAGATATTGCCGTTTTTACGACAGCATAATATTTGCATAAACATCGTTGGTGTCGTATTAGGGCTTGTTTTGTAGAATTCTTAATATCCGAAAATATATTTGAGACTTCACATCTAAGGCTGACTCATCTAATTCTAAGCTAATATTAAAAACATACATTATTAGATGTTTTGTATTTTTGTAATGGATAAACTTAAAAACAACTTAAACCGATTTTAAAAATATTTTCACCTGTAGAAAACTACATTATTAGCGAGTAACATGCGCTGTATTTTATTGTTAAACAAATTAGAGATTCCAACGAAAATTACATTAATGTAACCCGTGCATCTGTGCGAAGCCGGGGCGGATCGCTATTTAGAATCTAGTAAGGACCTACTTACCCAATATCCAATTTATTTTTCTTTTATTTGGAAAAACGACTCGTGACGTGGATAGGTGTTTCCTATGGTTCATTTCATGTCCATTAATATATGGAACTTTTATACCTAATGACTAAGTATAGAGTCCAAACAGAGATACTCGTGGCTGTGTGGTGCACTCTAGTTCTTACAATCCTTTCCATCCAAAGGTTTCAAGGAAAAGAACGCTCTCAAGCGATATGGCCGCCTATTGTACCACTTAAGGATTATATTAAAATGGTTATTTTGTATTTTATCTCATAAGGTGTAAAAAAAGATATATGTTTTTATATTTTATTTTTAGTTAGGTAAACTTGTGGGTATTGTAGACCTATCGGCACGCTATGGTGACTGATCTTGAAGCACATATGTATCGAAATATTAACCATTACCCAAGCAGCTTGCAATACCAGGAGGTATCACACGCACGTTTCTGGTACTGGTTAGATATAATTACTTTTGTCTGTTTTCCTAGTAATTTCACTTGCTGCAGTCCCCTTCAAAACTAACCACAGTTGCACATTACTATTGAGGCCAAGACCGTTGTTCTGTCAAAAACGCATGGCGGTATCAAGTTGAAACTAATATCAAATGAAATTTGATAAGAAGCAAGATCTCACGGCACAAGTAAAGGGGAAAATCCAAATAGATCAATTTTATAGTTATATAATAATAATAATAAATAATATTTCCAACTATAAACTCACATGACTGTGGCGTATATCGATGTATGGGAACATTATTTCAACTACAAAGTTAATTGTCGTCTGATAGAAACGTCGCCTGACCCAAGAGCCTATCAGGCCTAGTATGCATTCAACGTAGCAATGCCGCCAGTGTCTTTTGGACGCTGCTTTCTGGCAGTGATCTGGATCAGTTTAACTATCTATAGATCAGTTTAAACAGTCCTTAGATTGCTCAAGTGCTAAAATACGTGAATGTATTTTATATTATTGTATATTATTCCATCAAACCAACTTATCTCTTCGATTTAGATTTAATTTTTAGATTATTTTTTAGATTAGATTAGACTTTAGATTTAATGTTCGATGGTAAAATAATCCTAAATAATATAAAAGTAAGTAGGCAGGTAGATAGGTACGGTAACCCTCTTAGGGTTACGCTCTTTTTTCCATATATCTTTAAAACCGTAAAATAAAATGTATTACATTAATGTTTTTGATTTTTTGTATGTTTTTTACCTAACACGTTGCCTGTCCATTTAGTCTTCATTTCACAGCAGGCGGCGCCTAAGGTCTACGGCGGGCGTTTCAAGTGACGTTAGCCGTCAAGTATGTAATACACTTGTCAAACGATTGATATTGATAGGACAACCTGTCCGATACGGCATGTAGCAGCTATTTTATAAATAAACTATAAATTAATTGGCCGGCTGGAATGCAATTTGTAACGTTGTCCTTTAATGATGCTTGATTGAGACATCGATATCGTTGTTGCTACTCGGCAAGTCTGTTTGCTTGTTTTTTGCACGAATTTGTAAGTTGTAACTTTCGATCACAATGACAGTTTAATGCTCGATTTATAACTTCTAACTTATTTAGAACCTGACCCCATTTTTCATGGTAGTAATATAAGGTCTATCACGCATTACGGATTAATCAACGGCAATTCTTAACGCGCGATTATTTGGAACATGGAATCAGATGCACACACTAGT
Organism: Lampropteryx suffumata; assembly: GCA_948098915.1. Lineage (NCBI taxonomy): Eukaryota > Metazoa > Arthropoda > Insecta > Lepidoptera > Geometridae > Lampropteryx > Lampropteryx suffumata. The sequence continues at coordinate 10,803,815 of OX402557.1, read as the reverse complement.
TGAAAAAACCGCGTTGAAAATTACGTACTTCAGAATAGAGCTTTTTCATTCGCTAGTGCGTGTTAGACCTAATATACCCTGATAATAGCTCAATTCTGTAACCACATCCAATAATTTTTATTCATTGTCATGTAGGTACAGACAGTACTTATAGAGCGCTTTGAAATGAAAAGTGAATATGGATAAGTATGATTAGGTTATACCTTCTAACATAACCTACTTCTCTACAGATACATTTCAAGTATTGTGTTTATTATTAGCGGAGCTAAAAGATCACCATCTATTAATATTGTTAGATAATAGCAACCAGTCAAGTAGGTCTCATGGAAATGTCTTTTAATATCTCACCGTTCGGAGGCAACACAGACCGTCAAATCAGTTCTACGTTTCAAGCAACAATGTTTGTATGAACGCTACGAAACCTTCCGCAAATGAAGAAGAAATAACTCACTGTCACGTTTAGTTAGATTTGTGACTTACGGAAAAATATTGTAAATCAATTATTTTTAATTCCCATAATTACAAATCTACAAGGCATAAGTATACTAACAACTTAACATTTTTGTAATTATTGCTTGTACGTTTTACCATAACTAACCTGTCTGGCTAGATAAACGAGGATTACTTATTTTTTATACATAGGTAGGTTATGACGTGATACATCTCAAAACGCAAAAGAAAACCCAAGACTCTTGGGCTAACCTAACGGAATGAATGTGAATAAACTATGGAGATGGATTTCAAAATACCCGAATCGTTTTGATAGAAGATATTAATTTTATAGGCGACACTTAAGCCGGATACATTTATTTCCATCAAGTTAAACCCATTAATAAAGGAGCATTTTACCTTCAATGACATCGTGAGTACTTAGGTAATACGTTTGATGGTTCATGACATACTGCTTAATGTTTGATTCAATTTAACAATAAGTAGTAGATCTACATTGTAGGGTCTATCCTATAACCATACATTAGCTGATGAGTTCAAATCTGTTGCTATTCATTGGCATTAGAATGACAAGGACAGATCATACCTAAACTCCACGCTAGCTCGCCTGCTCAGATATCATCTCCACGCTAGCTCCACGCTAGCCCATCGCGTTGTCAAAATTATTTCACGGCGTCTCCTCTGGTATAAACATCGCTTCATATATGGCACAGCATATTAGCATTGCCATTCAACGTAATAATACCTTCAGTGTCTAGGGGACGCTGTCCTCTGGCATTTGGGTCTGGATCAGTTGAGATATCTTTAAATCGTTTTAATCTGTCCTTGGATAGCTCAACTGTTTCAAATACATTATTGTGTATTATTCTGTACATTTTTATAAATAAAAGTTGTTACCAGTTTGTCGTGTAGGTAATTTATTTTTTGATTATAATAAAATAAAATGAAATCTGAATATCGTAATCTATTAATTTATGACGGCGTAACAAGATGCTAAAATAAATAACCATAATAAACACTAGTGCTGACAAGGTGTCGCTACACGCGCACCATCCATCTGATAATAATATGTAAATAATTATTAAATATTATCGAATGGCAGATAGGGTCGTTTAGGTGGCCGGTGTCGTTATCTGTGTTATTTGTCGTTAACAGGTCCAGGGGACATAGTGTTATCGGTTTGAGTTATGGCGACAGTGGCCGGGAAGGAGATTCTTCTCTGGTTTCAAATGTGTCTGTCGCTGGTGACGAGATAGCTTGCACCTGGCTAGCGGCCACTGTTGCTTAATGCTGCTCGCCTGCTCAGATACCATCGCTAGACGCCGAGAGTAATGTCCGAAATTATAAAAGTAGCTACTAGAAGTCGTTGGATGTTTCTGGGCTTGTTTGTACTTTGGAAATAAAATGAGGTTCGAAACATTAATTATACTAAAAACTTTACTAACAAATCTATAAAAAAAACAACAAATGGTGTTTGCAAGAGAAATTTAATGCAAATTTCAGATCAGTCAATAAATCCGATTCAATTGGATTTTAATTCTCGTGAATGACGGAATAATCAAGTCTACTTTAGCCGGTTCTGTGGTTGGTTTATTGGCCGGTTTAAAATACTGCAAGTAGTTGTAAATCACTTCTACTAGGAGATAGCGTTTTGTGCATTGTGTTGTCCACCCGGAAAATGGTAGAGCTTTTGCAATTATCAAAAAACCAGAACACATAAATCTTTCAAAATAAAAATGACCTTTTTAAAATGAAACATTCAGGGTTAAATCTAAGTAAACTAAGCAAAGATCACCTAGTTTTACAATGATAACATTTGACCTGCTACAAAGTTAAGCTCCTTGACAATTATACTAGGTGAACAGACTGGTTTTACGCGTTCAATGTATGGTGCCACTTATAGCGATGACCAGTTCATCGATGTGTAAAATAAAGGAGTATAAACATAAATATAGTTAGGATATTCGGTCTAAGCTGCAATGAAAACTTAACCTATAAATAATATGAAATAAATAGTAATTTAAATAGAGCATGATACTAGTTTCCTTTAATTTGTAACCAGCAGTCAATATTCATGGTGGGGTGTTATTAACCGTTGGCTGGCGGCCCGCGGCTGCGTCCGATCTGATTCCGATTCTTTTATGAATAGAAACTATAATTGCATCAGCCGTCGACCGCAGCTATTCCGCATCGCCCTGTAGCCGGTAGCTAGCCCTTGCAAAACGCAACTGATTTAACGCTAGATGAATATCGCCGTTAAATATTAGGACTGCGTTTCATAGGTACGCCCCGCATATCCCATCAGTCATTCCCGAGAACGCCTTGCCTATACGTTCTATCTAGTAACGGCTATGGCTCTGGCAAAGTTATCAGTTCTATAACGTCTTCGATATGGTACTCTCGATGCAACAGCAAATGAAGCGGTCGCATTAAACTTGTCCGTCGAATATCTGGTCGTAATTAATAGCGGGAGATAAGTCGCAGGTCGCGTCCGCGGCTCTCGGCACGGGTCGAGTAATCGAGGCTGTCGGGAGCTGAGCGTGCAGCCACTGCCGACCGCGTCGCCCCGTTCCTATATTAATAACCGTCAAGTCAACCGATATCGGAGGTGGCCGCACGAAATGGGAAATTAAAAGGCTCTCATGGAATCCACTCATTAGAGCGATTTGTGTTAGTGAAGTTAGCGGCGCCGCACAAGAAGATATTAATGAGCATTGTAATCGCCGGGCTCCGACACGAGAATCATTTGTGCGCTCATTTATCGAGGTGTCTTCCTGGCCGACAGCTTCTGGTTAGCCGGAGCGCGGGCGTAGGCCGACCGTTTGTTGATTGCGGCCAACGTGTGTCGTTCTGTGATTGTATCTCGGGTTGTGCATGCAAGCGTATCAGTGCAGGCTAATTTGTCAACTACGGAGCCAGAAGTCGAGCGGGGTCGCGGGGCGGCCCTAAAGCGCGTAATAGCGCAATTTATGCCATCATTGTTCTAAAGTAGCGTCGGCCGTATATCAGTGAGGCAGACGGGACCAATTGATACAAACGAGCGCATGTCACGTCTAAATATAATATTAGGAATCACGGCGCGAGCCAGGATATATTAATTTGGAGTAGTTGTCGCATGACCAAGCTTATCGTTAGGGTATACGTCCGTTGCTATTTTAGGTATCTACAATATACAATTAATAGATTTGCCCTAAGAACTAAAATAAGACTAAAATAATACTATATTCCTGGTATATAGATATATTTCTCCCCTACTTAGGAGACCGTCAGAGTACCTACCTAATCTGGAGATCACAACTAACTTGTTAAAAATATGTAATTTATTTTGGTAAATAAACATTATCTTATCTTATCTTAAGCTAAAAGTTAAGAAATTTCAAAATAAACAAAAACCAAATAGTTGTATGTATTGTTCATTTTATGGACAATAAATACCTACATTTTAAAAGTATTTTTTAAACTTTCGCGCTCAGAAATTATGTTACCTAAACGTCGAGAATAAGGTGAAATGTAATACGTGATAAATATCCGTGAATGAACTGGCCTGTAAGCTCAGTTAGTAGTTATTGGTTGAGGGTTCGATTTGTGTAGGACATGACAGGACAAACATTTGTGTGAACAAAGGTGTTTGTTATGTGACAAGGTGTTCTAAAGTATCATAAGTATGTATTCTATGAGTCATCTGGTCAGGTATTGCTAGTATTATAGTTAATTATTCGAATGCATTGTCCACCAATATGTTTATTTATTTATTTAACTACTTAAATAATATGAATACATTTTAAGTAGGTAAGTGCAGCCCTGTAATTTATTTATTAACGTCGGGTTACGTCTACATTGTAATCACATATTTTTAAATGAGTGAAAATATTGGTTAGTTCGTGGACCCTTGCTCCTCGAGTGTGAGACTAAATGACGATTTATGAATGAGGTCAGTACGGTGAGTAAGGTCGACCTGGGGCCAATTCAGAAACATCCGAGCAGTATCAGAGCCGTTATCGGGCCGCGCCGACACGGTTTTCAGGGCTGGAATATCACGGTTGGCATGTTTCTATTATAAAATAGAAATGACTAGTAATGATCATGGTAGATATTAATAATATATATCAACGTATGTACGTACTGTTTAGTTTAGAATATTGTTGAGTTCATATTAAAAGTTAACTGCCCAATCTGCCCATAGATAATTTCCCCCAAAACAAAACTGATGGTACTATGACGTTACGCTTATGTTCCAAACACCGAAACGTGGTTGACTGGGTTACTGCAATATAACCGAAATGTCTGGAATACATTAAAATATATATACCCTTTAATAACTAAAATAATATGAATTCTGATCATGAAAGATTAAAAAATACTGATGGAACACGTCCCGGATGCATGTAATGATCGTTAGCTCGGTGTATCAATCGGCGTGTGGTCGGTCGGAGACAGAAGTGGCTCGTGCCAGCCACACGACCGTCCCTGTCTGATAATATCACGTATGACCACATTTCAAGAATTTGGAAAATATTTTTATCATGGAAATTACTGAACCGTTTCAAATCATCTAAGATGAATTAAAATTTGATTTATGTATTAAAAATACTTATTACGTTATATGGTAAGTTTATGGTATTTTGTAAATCTTTTGGCATAACCACCTTATGTATAAATCAGTCAATCTTTTAAATTAATTATTCGACTGATATATTGGTTGGCGATAGTTTGATATGAATAGCATGGGGTCCCAACTGCCTTGACACAATAGACTTCAAATGAGGAACTAGCATGTCCTCACCACAATAAGACAGATACATTAATTCAAAAGACCTGTTCGGGCCGCTATGAAATAGCACCACTATTACTGTAGCATGTTTCGTAATTATCGCAGATACGCCCGCAACAAAGAGACACCTCAAAACAACATTGATCATTGCAAATACCATGCAACAATAAATCAGAAAACCAGGTTCAACACCTAGTAATAACAACTTGTTCTCCGTCTATGCTTTTGTACGGTGCACTCAGTAAATTTTGTCGACTATTTAGAATGTAGCCAATATTTCAAACTGGTCAGCTCGTTTTTGGATTCTGTATTGAGGTCATAGTTATCATATTACTGGACCATAAGTCTTCGAGTTGCGCTAGACTAACCTACCTTCTACTTGCTTTAGAATATCATCCTATAGGTACAACCAGTATTGTACGAGTATTAACACCGTTACAAAATTGTAAGTTGTTAAATGAAGTGTTATTTTTGACATGGTAGAAAAGAGATGACGAGTTCAAATAGTTCCAATTTTATTTTGAGCCGATGCGTCGGTCGTTAAAGTATTTGGTCGGCAGACTATTAAACGGAGCGCTTATTTCATACTGTCCATAGCTCGCATAACTTCATTACGCGCTCAATTGAATAAACTGTGATAGGAACGCAGAGGCGCTCTGCAAGTTGATTGCTCAAATTTCCTCTTCAACTATCACAAAGATATGGTGAATTTCTAATTGGATAAACGTGTCGTTTCCTATTTAAAGGCGACGGCGGGAGTTGCGTATCCACAACAGAAAGACCCTTGGAGTTTTGGAGCGATATGGTTTTTCGGTTGAGATAAAGTGCGATGCGAGAAGTTGGACAGGTCTCTGTAGAGTGGATGGCTGCGTATCCTCGGGCACGCGCGCCGTCATCCCGAGTAATGGTCCGTCAGGCAGAACCCGACTTGCGCTCGCGTGTTCAATGACCAACTAATGAATTGTGATTTTACTTTAATGCTTCCTGGGTGAGTCTCCATTTTGAAATGAAGGTGTTATCGTTATGCCATTCACTCACTACGTTTGTTGATTTGTTATGGTTTTGTACATACTTGAGAGATGAGGCGTAAAACCATCCGGCATGAAGATGATAAGTAGGTAATAAATATTATATTATTATACTTAGTAGGAATCGTACAAATTAACATTTTGAGGTCTTTAAGAAAAGTGTTTCGTGTAGCTCATAAATTGTATGTCAATCGATGTCTGATAGAAATAGGAGTAGTGCTCAATGGAAAGAAGAAGAATACGCAGTGATTGTGTAACTATATTACACGACCTCTTATATTTTAAGAGGATCCATCCATTATGTGATTAGTTAGTTTTTTTGCTGTTCAAGATCGGATCGGTCTGATGGTTAACTCAAAACATTATTTTAAGTAATAATCCCTAATTAATTAATCCAGGCACACCCTGTGCGTAATAATATTTAACAGAGTCTAATAAGCTTGGATCCAATTGCCTCAAAACTGGAGAGATCAAGGGGAGGCATTATTGAAAGCAAGGTATACCAACTTTATCATATTTATTTATTGTTAAGACCACAACTTTAATACATCTGCGGGCAAACAAGATACACCGCTCTAAAACTAATAAAAATATAGATGGTAATTTTTACATGATTTACGATTATTCGGTACTAAGGAAACATGTTGCAATTAGTCACTAATACCCAAGAAATACATTAATACAGCAGCTACTACTTCGAAATGCTAGTTTGGGTGGTCGCGAAGGCACGTGCTTTACCAAATATACCTCCCATTAAAGCCATATCTCTGAAGAGCTATTAATCAAGCAGGTTTACCGACTCTATCATTAAACGAATTTCACTAAATCTGACATTTGATTAACAGAACATTTTGATCATTACCTACTAGAAAATTGCTGGATTTAAAGTTACTTACCTAGTAGGTGCGGCTTTTAAGTAAATTAATGGCTGAGACTTTAAGAATGTTCTAGTAAGTTCTAACTTGTCATTGAGGACTAGATTATAACAAGCATTACAAAAACCTTTACGTACCTTAATATTTAGGTAAATACTCTACCTAAGCATGTTAGTACCGTTGATCGAAATCATGTTTGTCAAAGTTTTAATCGTTTTTAGGTTTGTTTCTTACTTTGATCAATTTCAAAGCCAGTTTCACCTAATTATGGATTCATAAAATGCATTCATCTCCATACCGGCTGCAACAGTATCGGGTCACTAATTAAAAAGCAAATTGAAACACCGTGTGTCAAGGACTATTAATTTTTACGAGCGCTATCACGACATCGCGCGGTCATTCTTCGTGAGCGAGTCCCATACTTTTATCTTTATGTATGCAGCCAATAGATTGTATCGCTTGTTCGATAAGTAATAAATAAATTATTGAAGACCTATCGCTTTTTTATCTTGATGTTACGATATGTATGATTGCTGATATATTAAAAACTCCCGTAAAGTTTTCCGCAAAGTATGAAAAGTATAGAATATAATTTTCATAATATTATTTGACATAATATGGAACATAACGGAGATAACCAGTATCTTGTAACTGAAATTTATTTTGGCAATTAAACGTTATCTCATCTTGTCTTAAGTTTTTTTTAAAGCTAACGCCGTGTTTTTCTAAAAGTAATTTCAACGAACAACAAAGCAGCTAGCAACAAACTTAGCTACGCTTTTAGCAAACATCAACAAGATTATATTGCAGTTAAATCACTTTCCTCATGTCAAATGGAGAATAAAACTGTCTACGAGCTAGTAGAGTTGATATTGCAATCCGATTTCTTGTCATTATAAAGGTACACGCACACGTGCGGCTAGCAAGACCACCAGCGAGGCCAGCGGTGCTTTACTTGCAAAGATTTATTGTTATAAAAATAATGTATCATCGGCCGCGCCGCACAATGCACGTAACAAGCTCGCCCCGTGCAGCATTAACGGGAGGCTGAAACTCGACGATAAACCCAGTGCTGCACAGGGAGATATCTTTTATATCACATTAAACAGATAGAGAAATATTTAGTACGCCAATCTATTCCTCACAAGGAAATTCAACACGTGTTTTGCCTCTCCACGAGGCATCCTTCATTATCTACCTTTTATATAACCTACTATTTTTAACCTATTTGCAAGAGTAGTCACTAAAAATTGCATCCCACTAGCATTGTCGCGAAGTAACGAAGTAACATAACTGTTTCTAAATTAATTAGTTGTCCTCGTGTAATTTCATGTTGAGTACTCTTAGCGGAATTTTAATATATGTATATATGTGTAATATCTAAAATATTTGAGAAATTCATATATGTAGAGATTAATAGATAATTATTAATAAAAAAAAAATGTTTTCAACTAATACAATCTTAACACCTAACAAATCGAAAACAATTTACTGAAATTAAAAATATAAATTATAAGACTAAACTTAAAGAGAAATCTCTAAGGAACGTATAATTAACAAAACAGAACCACTTGACATTAGCAAAATTGTCAAGATAGATTAAAGATTATTTAACCATTATATAACCACTTTTCAACCACTTTTTAACCACTTCTTTAAAAGAAGAAGAATCCTAATGGATCATAAAAGATAAACCGTGGTTGTAGAGCATTGATATATCTTTCACAGTAAGTATCTGAATAGCTTAAAGTGCACACTAATGTTTATGAGGCCAAGTTACTATTTCCTCTTGTTCAATTGATGGATGTTCTAACTCAGCAGTTTTTGATCTGTATTAAGTGCAGTAGCATCAATGCACGCGATAAGGGCGATGCAAGAATCCATTGCATTTCTTTTGTCGATTAAACCGATTGGTTACTTTAAGATTGTTTTTTTTAGTTATAACCAGGTACTACCGCTAAAATACTCGACTGAGTAACTTGTAGGCACTTCACTAGATGAAGTAATTGCTTTTTTAATATTTACTTTTAACGCATTACCACCAAAATTTTCCATAATGATGTTGTGAGAGCAGTCAGGAATTTCCAATCACGAGATTCAAGAAAATCAGGATTAGGTTTTTTACAGGCGTCTAATATCCTGCTCTTTATAATTATTTTGAGCACTATCTACAAATGAAAGCGGACCCTATATAATCTATTCAGGCTTCTAGAACAAGTTAAGTGAGCGACAAAGTAATTCCAACAGCAAATTAAATTCTATTAAAACGATATCAGCACCGTATAATTAAGCGACAACACGCGACACATGAAATATCTCTGATTCTCATACGACAGGGACAAGACGACCGACGAGTTATGAAAGTTTTGTTGCAGTGGGTAATTATAGCCATGCCTTTTAAGGTAGAGCTCTTTTTCATTGCATAATTTTTTTTCACTTGTATAATGGTTTATGAGACGATTGAGTTGATTGTGAGTGAGGTGGGCCTAATTTGAATGAGCAATTCGATTAAATTTAAAAATAACAAACTATTGTTGTATGAGTGACCAAACCTTGTTTGGACATGGTTTATAGGACACCAAGAGGCCACCGTCATAGCGAATACCTGACAAAACGCTGAGAGTTGATTTGTAAGAGACGAATATGCAAGTTGCATAAGCTTAGATTAAATAATTAAATTAAATAAATAATTACTTCGTACTTACCTATTTCAGTGAATAGGTTAGCCTAGTGCATGTGAAGGCTTCCAAAGTCAGTAAGGATGAGATGAGAATGACTAGTAGTCAGGCCCCAAACAAATTCATCACCGTTTACAAAGTTACAAATTAGCAAAATAAAAAAAAAATGGTCTAATGTTTCATGATTTTTTTATGGTTCACCTATCAAGCTGTGGCTCATAATCTAGTAACGTTTTCCGTGATAATTATAATTACACTTTCAGCATTATATATGCTGATAATTAGCTACAGTTAAAAAAAAATCACAAGGACACGAAACGATAAAAAATAACGACTTAAAAAGTTAATATTTATCTAAAAAATATTCGTATCGTTATCTGTATATAAATTCAACGACCTGCAACGCGTGGAATAGTAAAATAAAAACAACAACCCCACTTTAATGTAGGAAAGGTCTATATATCTCTAAAACATTTTTATTAATGAAGTATGTAAAATAATGTTATAACGTGAAATACATTCATTTAGAAGCTATATATTCAGCTATGTATTGCGTGCAATTCATTAAAGGTACAAACAATTTTAAATGTCAGTTCAAAATTCAAAGATAGTCAACATTCCTTTTTTAAGCTATTTTAATACATAAAAATATATAATTTTTAGGTCAAAATATTAATAAATTTACTGATTGTTTTCATCATTATGGTAATCTACTGAATAATTTATACTAATATTATAAGGAGGAAAGATTTGATTGTTTGTATTGAATAGGCTCCGAAACTACTGGACCGATTTGAAAAAAGAATTTACCGTTAGAAAGCTACACTATCAGCTAGTTGCAGCTAGTACGAGTATCTAATAATTTGTTTCTAAAATTTTTCAAAAGTTTTTAACTTTTTCTGAAACGAAAATTTATTACCATGCAAACCTGTTTATTAAGATATGTCTCATAGTCTGCGAGCTCTGATTAAGCCCAGACAGACAGACGGACATAGCGAAACTATAAACTATAAACTATATTGTTGGACTCCGGAACCTTAAAAATGCGTTCAATGTGAAAAGTCCCTAAGCTAGCAAAGATACTTCTATCAGATATCCTGCGACACTCACTATACCGCGGCCGTGACAAGCGTTTGATTACAGGTGCTCGCCACACGATGTTGTTATTACAAGATTCGCGTCGTACAAGTACAACCAGTCACAATAACAGTTCAGATGAATAATATACAGCAGCATGGTTTTGCCGCAGCTGGGTGTCTATCATATTTTATAAGAAACACAGGTAAATGCATGCAAACAATTACTTGTACAGTCAGTACATGAACATCTTATTTGTCATCTGAATGTCTCCAACTCGACTCGGGATCCGTAACAATATTAGCAGGCATCGTAAAAAAAAGCGTTTAGACCAGACGACTTTTTTTGACAGATTCTTCTTGAATTTGGGTTAGGAGGAACCGACACCTGATTCCCTATCATGTAAGAAGACGATTCTAAATTGCCCTTGTGTTTTTATTGAATAAATAATATTTATAGTCGATGATAGCCGGAAACGATCCAGTAAAAGATGGCAACACGATCTGGTTGCATTACTTTGCCCTTAACCAATCATTGGTTAAGGAAAAAAAAAGTAATATTTTTATTTAATTTAATTAAGATGTCTTAAAGTGATATAAATTTAAGCTACATGTTTATGTGGCTTTGTATTTACCATATTTCAATACCTACATTAAATGTTTTGGTTGTGCTCATAACATTTACCAAAACATATTAACCGGGGATCACCACAGTAACAAAATATTTCTATTGTCAGGATAAATAGCTGTTAAATAGCCGATTGTATTTGCCAAATGCTTCAGACAATCACTATAGAACACATATTTATTACCGCCATCTTTCGTTTTACGCGTCAGGAATCAATGGAGATTTCGAATATTTTTGATGTGTAAATAGATTAAAATAGAATGTTTCTTGGAGATTCTTCTGCCGTTATTAGAATATTGATACTTGATAGATGCAGAAGTTTTACATATTTTTTTATGATTGAAGTGGCTTATGGTTGCTAATGGCAACCATAAGCCACTTCGAAGGGCTATTAGTAGACTGCTAAGGTAAAAAGGTATTATTTTTACTTACTTTAAATTCCTTCACCAATGTGTTTGACTGTACCATATACCGTTTATAATGAAGAAACTGAGAGATAATAATTACACAACATGTCAAAGGCAGATTGATCAGTGATAATGCATTACAGAACGGTGTGACCGGTTATTGAAATTTTAAATTGGTCTCTATTAAATGTAAAGGATGACTGCCGTTACTGCTCTTTAATGGTAATAAAGTGGTCCTCTGATAATGACCAATCGTTATAAGGTAAGTGATAGTCAACATCTCAAAAAAATGTTTTGACGACCTCGTAATTCAGGGATACCTAAGAACTTCGTCAAATAATGTGAAATTATGGTATTGCAGCGATAACGAGATCAATTCTGGCTTTGGTGTTTAGAGTACAAGTAGATTAATATTATGATCCAGTTGGTACGCAAATACTTAAAGATGTTGAAATATCGCTTGATTTATCGTCAATAAACAACCCCTTTACTAAAGAAATTAATTTCTAATTACTAACATTATCAATTTCGTTTTACGCTTGAAACGGATGTTGTCTGCCTGATAGCATATAATTACCCTATGCTTTGCTACGCGCTTAAGGTCCTTTTAGACGAGCGATTTAAATTGCTTAAGGTATACTGGGGCAACAACATTTGACATCAGTAGTTTATGGAAATCGCTTTATGCTGACCGTAGTTCCATTAACCGCTCAATATAAGATTGCTGCATGTTTTTAGCTCTACATTCTAAGACAACAAAGATTTTGTTTTTTTATGATTTAAAATGTAAAGCATGCCTAAGTAAAGATAAACGGGTAGCATTTGCAAATAAATAATACCGTAGTCAATTATTTTATTTATAATCAGAGTAATATTTTCAAATGAGATGTCTTAAATTTACTAAATTGACGTGTTTTAGCTCATTAAAGTCTTCGTCAGATTTTTTTTAGTCGTCTTACGAAGCATAGTTGTGCTATTATTTTATTAGTTTTTTTTCAGGATTTATTAGTAATTTTGGTGATTTTGTTGCAATAAAGCTAGAGTTAATGACTCGGATGTGAATAATTGGAATAAAAGTATTGTGGTTCGAGCAAAAATTATACCTACGTAAAATAGCGAACGACAACATACGACTTTATGACGTCTTAGTATAAAGTCTAACCACTTTATACCTTATGGCAAAATTGTCATCATTGATACATGCCATTATCTAAGAAGAAGTTTATATCGTGATCATTGCGCATGCAACTGTGCCGAAATATCGGGAAGCTGAAAACACACATATATCATGGTATATATCCCGTTTTGAGTGAAAATTATGGAGAAGAAGAAGAAGTCAAGTCAGTTCGTGTTTTCGTTTATCGATAACGCTCAACTATTACATTGTCTGAGGGCTGCAAAGCAATCCAGTGTACTACTATTTATCATTCGCGATCTAGCGACGTCACTGTAGTCTTGATTAAGCGTTTGTGTTATCCGACATCTGACACTATCGTTGACATCACTTATGATTGCGTGAGGGCAAAAACACTGGTATTCTTTGTTCTATAAATTTTAGGATACATTGCTTTATATCACGTACTTTTTGGTCGAGTAAGGCACCGACACATTGTAACGCCCCCCTACCTACTACTACCCCTCGATGCACCTAACCTTTTTTTCGCCTTCTCTACTAGTTAAAAGTACCTAAATTAACCCCAAATAACTAAATGGTATTATATAATATAATTTAAATCCCTAACATACTTTGATCTATTATTAATTTGGCCAACGATTCGTCTAGTGCTTGTGATTAAAATCCTACGTTGTTTTGAATATAGTAACACTGATTCTTTAAGAGAATTATGTTGAGATATGTATTTAAAATATTATAAACTTTACTATTAGAAGTAATCATCCTCTATAATGAAGAATATCTTTGATTTGCCTACGCTGTGGTTCGATATTTAATTTTATAATTATATTAATTATTGTCCTTTAGTGATATTATAAACTGCATAAAGTAAATAAGTATTATATCCAATCTAGTATTACTGTGAAACCTTATTATAAGTTAAGTTTAAGTTATTTCAATATTTTAATACGATATTAGGTCTTGTCATGAATTGTTACTTTGTATAATATCAAGCTCCGCACGCGTGATATCCACACAAACAGCAGCCTAAATCATTCCCCAAAGTCAATCCATCCCTTTATCAAAATCCATCAAAATCAGTTCAGCCGAGAAACGTAACAGACAGACAGACATAGTCACTTTCTCGTTAATATAATATAGATAATAGTTTTGGTAGTTTCAATAGTTAAGCAAGGTAACCATTCTTGTTCTATATTAATACTTCCTAATAGCAGCTTATGTCATTCTAGTCCTACATTTCCTACACTAGCCCCTCCTCGGTAGCGATAGTAGGTTTCTTCCCATGTGACCTGGACAGCCTTCCTCCGCTATGGACAATTTCATGTCCCAAGGGAACTCTAATTTAATTTTGACAACAAACAAAACATTTACTTCAGTAATTAGTATGTCTGTCATAGTTCAGCAAAGGGGTATCAGAGGGCTTAATCTTTTATCAAAACGTCCAATGTAGTAGTCGGTCCAACACATTCAAGGATATTTACTTTACTTTTGTCTGCAAGCAACTCACATACCATCCATCCACTGGTTAACCTTCTAGTATCGCATCTTAGAATGCAACTGGATACATAGAAGAGCCCTGCCTAACTCCTATCCTACTTGGCGAAGTTCCCTAATCCTACAACACAAGAATTTTACCCTACTCGACCCTAATACAGATTATTATCTGATACAATATGTTGTGATTTTATTTGTTAGGTCCGTAGAGTAAAGAAGATTGATAACATGTGATAGATATACCAATTATATGAATAGTTTAACCTTAATTTCATGAATAATATCAAATTTGGGTAGCTTAATTCTGAGCCTTGAGAGATATTTATCTATACTATTACTAGGTAAAAGTCTGAATTAGATAAAATTATATCAACAGTAATATTCATACTGACTCTTCGTCGATAGCAGCTTTAGTCTCTCCATAGATTCAAGCAAGCTAGAAGAACTTTCGCCTCAAGAGTTTGATAGAACTTATCTAATATGATTATTAATAAATCGATAGTAGGACTCATCCATAAGGTCTCCATTAAATATATACCACAATGTACAAATAATGAACATTTGAATTTAAGGTGTAGGAAATCATTATTCCATTTCATTAGAATTTATAATTGCTTCCAACTAGACATTTATTATACGTATGGATAATAGTAATTCGACAACCTAGGCGAACTGGTCGAATTGTGTTGTGTTCCTGGTGTCCTACCTAACCTAATCTGGTGTGTGAATCAGCAATACTGGAAGCAAGTTTCGTACATTTGTAATTTGAATAGTGTATGTCACTCATCAGGGTACAATGATGAGCTACCTAGCTGCTAATTGGGGGGCTGCTAACAGGGGCTGCTAACAGCGAGTTGTAAACCTCGACTTTGTACCTAACCCCTAGTACGTCCCTACAATCTACTTAAGACAGACCGAAGTCCTGGGAGGTCTTCCGTAGATTAAAGGCAATATAATGTGCAAGTATATAAATAGATAAAGATAGACTATGCCGATTGCTTCTGTTAAGTCCGGTTCTGCCTTCCTTACACAGAATGCAACCAATCATAGGGAACCATTAAGCTCCAGGCTCGTTCCGAGAGGTCCTGGGGGAACTCCTAACAGGGTGGGAAAGCCAAACTTGAGTATAACACCGCTAGGTTTCCATCTGACCCACAGACCATGCCGTGTAAGAGGCTCATACAATTACTTTGGTGAATCTTGTCTTTTTTCTTCACAGAAACAACGCACGACACCATTTAATTGTAGGAAACCATGAGAGAAAATTCTACCGAAAACGTTCAGCTCGACCAGCCTTACGCGCCCTCCTATTCAGAATGCCAAAATCCGCCATCTTCTTTTTCATCTTTTTTTTTTCTTTTCTTTCCATTTTCAAACACATTCGAAACTCGATTCTATTTCAATTTACGTCCCAACCTCCGTGGTGTAGCTAAATAACCTCTTTACTAAATCAAGCCCTAAATTAATTAAAATTTCAATTTATTCCCATCTTTATGTAGTTATTTCATGATTTATGTATTATATCGCTAACACAAATAGATTTTAATTTATCTATTCTAGCTTCAATATTGTTTTTATGTAGCCATTTAACTGCTTACCCTTTCGAATTCAACCTCCTTAGAGATCTTCCCGTCCCAAATCATTCTATCAATAATATATTAATAGAAGAACAGATTATTCTATCTTATAGAATCAAATTCTATTTAATCTTACTAATTCAACTCCAGTATTATTTATTATTATACTCTATGAGTCGTAAGATATTACTAAACCATAGTCTATAAACTTAGTAATAATTACTTTTTGCTAGCTTTCTCTCACGGACCTTGACAATTGCATACATCTGCCATATTCCGTCTATGGTATAGTTTGTTATGACAGATGCTTTGTTTATTTACATTGTAATGAATTACGCACTATTTTATTCAATAATTAAAGATCTGAGATAGAAATGCTGGTAAATCTGTTCTGATAAGAATGACCCATGTATGCCTACGTGATATTAATAAGGTTTGTACCCAAGCATACCATAATAATTGTGAATTATAACGGAATGACCTTCGGTTCCGTTACAACTGTTTCGATTCATCTAGAAAATCTTCGTCAGAGGGTGAGTTTAATTCGCGGTTCGCTTGCTTCCGTTCGTGTTCGCAATTCGAACTCAAAATAATACTTAAGTAACAATCCGTTATTCTCAAAATATATGGTACAATTCACGAAGGTTTTGAAAGTGAAATTCTTCGTTCTTCCATATTTTCAAGTAAATTAAGAGTAAGTTATGCGTCGCAACATATTTTATTGTGTTTCAATATTAAAATTAAAGAAAAACGAGAAACTCAATAACTACCATAAATCAGTAATTAGTAACAGATAAAACATTTGCCATATAATTTGTTAAATTAGTTCCGCAGTTGTTCTTACGGTATTAAAAGACACGATATTAATTAGTTTTATCATGTTTTCGTCATTGTCTATTTGTTGTATTTGCACTCGCTTTATATTTTGTAATGTGGTTGACACTAAATAAACCTTTTTTTATATCAGTACTTACATAAACAGATAATTTTACTTGCATGCGTCTCTTATCACACCGATTCATTTGGACGGGATTTGGAGTGGAGGTTCTAGTGGTTTTTTAATCCACTTCAAATGGGATGAGGTCTCAATTATTTTTTTTTATGTTTGTTTGCGTTTACATAATGGTCCCATTGTCTACGTTTGGTCCCATTTTAATTTAAAAGAAAAATACCAGACCTGAAAAATAGGGCAAGAAATTTTGTATTGAACTTTTTGTTGCGTAATGTATTTTTGAAGTATTTTACATATCCTTTAAACGAGCAATTCTTGTGTATATGTACATATATATAATCTGAATTTCGGAAACGGCTCCAACGATTTTCATGAAATTTAGTATGCAGGGGGTTTCGATAAATCGATCTAGCTAGGTATAATTTTTAGAAAACGTCGTTTTATACGTGATTTAATAACGAGCGAAGCTCGGTCATCCAGGTACTAAATAAATACATATGAAAAAAAAAATCGGGTTGCACTCCGGGAGCCGACAGAAGTGAAAACTTATTTTGGCGCGTTAGAGTTTAGTAATAAATCACTTCAAAATCAGTAATTATGGCGACTGCCAATCAAATACTGAACGAACACAGATGATGCAATATTTTTTGTTCAGAATGTAGATAATATATCTAAGAACCTAACTCAGTAAACTTCGCCATACAAAAGTAGACCGTAAACATGTGAATTGAGGTTTATAATCAAATGGGGCGAGCGCGACAGCCCTGCGTCTCGCCTCAAATGGTAACGGTGTCGCGAATCCAGAGGTCTTACCTCATCTAAAAATATGCGTACCGCGCTAAAAGAAGTTTTCACTTCAAAAATTGTCCTTGGGTTGAAACAAGAGTAAAATGAATGAATGAATGAAATGAATAAAAGGAGAATTGTAATTTTTATGGTCTCTAATTTTATTTAATGAATTATTTGTTTTTAGTTTTTGAAACGTAATTATTGAATTATGTGCGACCAATAAGAGGGCTTTAACTAGTAAGAACGTGCGGAATTTATGCATTGTTTTTTTTATTAACCTAATAACCGGCCTTGGCATTTATTTGGCTGCGGCTTCTTGTGAATCAAAATTAATATCATACTTTTATAGTAAAGTAAGCGGCCGATACCATTGATGTGGCTAATTGATCGAGAACACTACTGGCCATGTCAGCACGCCTCTGATTTATATCGGTTGAAATCATACCAGAGCGTGCCGGGATCTTTCATTAATTTCATTTAATTATTGTTTGTATTTACAGGTAAGTACTTTATGTATTTCGATTATTTGTAACCCGTTTGAGGAATTGCGCTTATTCATAGGAACCAACTCGTAATGAATGTGCCGAGGACCTCAAAAAGCGCAAATATGCAGGCCTACATATTTAAGCCTTTTGGATTCGAGACCCACTGCGTTTTCAAAATGATTTAACGGCGTCTGGTAGATACATTGCGTGACCCAAGAGCCAATACTATCTGGCTCAGCATATTAGCATTGCCGTTCAATGTGGCAATGCCGCCAGTGTCTTGAGAACGCTGCCCTCTGGCAGTGATCTGGATCAGTTAATCAGTTGGTCTATCTATCTATAGATCGTTTTAAACGGTCAACTGTAATTATACGTATATATGATAGCTCAACTGTTACACATGTATTTTATTTTATTGTATATTATTCTGTACATTTCTGTAATTACTCTTAATAGATTCATTAAATAAGAACTACTTATCACATAAAACATCGAAAGTTGCCAAGAGTGTGCATTTTTAAGAGCAGCTAGTTTATTGGTAGTAGGTAGGTATAAAACACATAAAATAAAAATGTATTGCAAGTTTTATTATGTACTTACGTATATTTATAGACTTATCTCTTTATAAGAAAAGCCTTAGCCGGACAACAATAAACTTTTCGTTTTCCATCATACGATGTCAAGGGTCGTAAATTACTTAAGTGTAAATAAACGTGGTGTCTTTATAGCGTAGCCTACATAACAATGGCGGCATATAGCGACAGCTGCTTTTTTATTGTGAAGTGTAAATAAATAATATTTTCTTTATATCAGTGGTGCATTGTAGCTAGACAGTAACGGTGGCCACACGCGCGCTCGCTTTACGACTCCCTCATCTCGATAAAGTGCATTTTATCTTCTACGATTTCTGGCTTAAAGGAATTGTTAGGAATCTTTTACTTTTTACGCTTTTGTAATTCTTTAAAACAACATGGTTAATAAAAGATATTAAGACCGTCGGAAAATTTGAATAGAAAACTATTCTAAAGCATTTAAGTTGATCAATCTATTGAAACAGCTATTGGGGTTTGGGTTGACAAATGAAAGACGTATTAACGATTTGATATAACTGAATTTAATGAATCGTTATTATTTAGAGGAGAGGTGTGTGTGTGTGTGCTCTATATTGCAGAGCTTTAACCGGCCCACACAAAAGCAATAGGAACTATGCATATCAAACCAAAACCTCTTGTGAACAATAAAAGACTGTTTCAGTAAATACCTATACGTATAAAAGAGCAAGACTCGCTAACTATATATGTTAGAGTGAGACAGATTTATTTTGTTATATTCCAACAACAGCAACTGTTAGATACTATACAACGTTATTTTATGCATTTTGTTTTCTTCTTATTTCGAACCAGTCTTCACAGAAGACATGTGCACTTCGCACATGTCTTCGAACTTTTTAGGTTCTACGACATGCCGGTTACCTCACGATGTTTTTCTTCACCTTTCGAGAGGACTGGTATAATGTACATACACTTTTTGATCAGAAAACTCCATTGGTGCACGACTGGACTCGAACCCACGACCTTAGGACCGAAAGGCGGGGCCACTACCACTAGACCACCAGTAATCTTAGTAGTCAAAATAGGTACTTAAAGAAAATCTTGGATCGTATGTTGTAAATAAGATTCCAATATGATCGGTTACGACTAACGAAAACAGTCATAATGGGAACATTTCATTGTTCTCTCTATTATTATTGTAGATAAAACAACATGCTCGAAATTGTGGAACTGATTGAATGTATGAACCGGACCTTGCAATTTATTACCTTTTATACCAGTGCTTTACTTAGCTCTTTCGTTTTCATATTAACTTTACTGTGTTCAACTCAATGCATCATATACCTAAGCAAAATGATTAGGTTTAAAATATTGAAATCCTTATAATAATAAGAAAGTTCTTGCAAACTGTACTTCCAACAATACTGGGGCGCACTTGGCTTAGGCCTGTACACTTCAATAGATTCGGTATTCATTATACCGAGTACCTACAACAAATCTTTATACAAATAATAATAAAAATATTTGTGGATACAACCCACATGCACACAACACAATTTACCCCCAAACTAAGCATAGTTTGTATTATGGTGACCAGATAACTGATAGAATACTAATATATTTTTAAATACATACTTGTGATACCTTATAAGACCCAGACACAGAACTTACACCTATGCTCATGACATAAATGTTTATCATGGAAGGGATTCGTTCCTACAGCGCAGAAGGCAGAGCTACTACCAGCTGAGCTGACAGGCCAGTCAAAGTACATCAAATAACCCCTACACATTCCAGATGAGATCTAACGAACGCACAAAATTAATGATTTGCTACAAAAGCTTAAAAGCTTTCGCCTCTATAAGGCATGTACGACGAAATTTGATATTATTGACCGGTGATGAATTCGGTAAGGTTTGGCTCTACGGCTGTTAATATTATTGAGGTCAGGTCACATAGTTCTATGGTCAAAAGTGAATTCGTGTCTGCCGAGCCCATAAACACTGGCATAAAGGTACCTAATGGTCACCCACCATAGGTTAACTGGGCCAATCACGTTTCAATATGGGTCTACCATTATCGTGGGTTAAGTGAATACATCCGGTAGCACAAGTCGTGCTAACTGTACCGCATAGGAGCATTGGCTGAAGGTAAACTTGATGGAGGACTGTACAAAGCGTTATTGGAAAATGACGCAAGCCTCGCTTGACACCAGTTTAGTAACAAAGTCTTTAAGCTGGCAAGTATCTTAGTTAATGATCCCTCGCTTTACCGATGATGTGTTCAGTCGAACAAAAGGACCATAATTTACTTTATTCATAGTTTTATAGTTATTTATTCATTTTCAGACGCTTAAGGTTGCGGGATCGATTCCCGCCGCGAGACACAGGTTTGTATGATCTGCAAGTATATGTCTCGGGTCTGGGTGTTTCTATGTCTAAGTATGTACTAGCTGTTGCTCGCGACGTCGTCCGCATTTTTTTGAAAGGAATTGTAGCCAAATTTTATTGCTAAATTTCAAACCAATCACATGACCACCCATTAAAAAGTTTCCATACTAACATTTACCCCTCATTTTACTCTTTTTCTCTTATTTTGCATTTTAATTACCCAAACAAAGTTTCTAAGAAATCACACCACCCGTTAAAAAGTTCCCATACAAACTTTGACAACGTATGGTTGGTAATAAGAAACTTTCAATCTTTATTGATTTAAGGTAGGTACATACAAAGTCACTTAATTTGTTATTATAGTTCCGATATAAGAACCCACGAGTACCTAGATTACATTGAAAGTAATTGCGTTATTATTGGGGGCATTATTTAGCCACAATGCGCGGCGGTCACGACTGGCGCTACTAATACGGCTTGTTTGCGCACGCGCACGACCCGTCCCATTACTCTACTAAATTAATTTCACTTAATGCTCATCGATTATCGAATAATAATCGTATAGTTTCGGCGGTCGTGATGGACGCGAGCTCGTGGGCCCCCCGCGCGGCGTTCCTTACTGAGCTCAACTTGGATTCACTGGACCGCACATTTTACCGATGCTACTTCACCATTTACAACTAGATAGATCTAAATGTATTCTTCTTATGTCACCATGTTATTTGGTACCAGTGCGGTGAAAGAATTAACGCATTATTTAAAATGTATGGAAAGCATTAGAGTGCGCTCGGGAAGTTTTACGAAGCATCAAATGCTATATATGAAACCTCTTTTAGACAACAAAATATGATTGCAGATTCAAAAAAAGAGGTTTATTTTATTGTCCAAATGTCATAGCTTAACATCATAAAATGTGCTTTCACAAGTAAGTCGTCCTTCATAGGTAATTCAAACCACATGCGCACTTGAAATTAATGTTCGTACATGGCCCAACACAAATAGTAGAAGATAAAAACGAGAAGACAGGCCCGATGGTAGCCATCGAGCATCGGCTGCGTGGTGCAGTAATGGCCAGGCTTGTAGCTCATCCATAACGTATTTCTCATTCATCGATATTAATGCAGGTACATGACAACCATCCGCCACAACCCCGGTACAAATGAGCGGCCGACTCACAACAGATTATATTTATATGAACTGAACACCATCTTAACTGCAATTAGTAACATAGGGTGTAGAGGCTTTGCACCTGTATCCCTTTTTATGAAAAATAAAGCCTAATCTAACCTTAACCAGGTTTAACCTTTTCGTTTCAATATTGAAATTAAATAAAATATAAAACCTATGATTATATTGTCGCGTAACAGTAGACCAATCCTCAGATCTCAAGGATTAAGTGGTTTCTTAGAGGCATGTCCTTTTGGTTTAAACATACAATGAATAATTCCTTCGCAAGTCCTTTGCAAAACATGCTTACAACCTTTATATATAAATGCAGGGGCGTAAAATAGTCTAGACGTCGAAGCCTAGCATTATATATTCAAAGAAAGGTGTTTGCCGGATTATGTAATATGGTAGATTTCAGTGAATACTGGTTTGAATTACGGGGATTAAAAAGCAAATATTCTTAATTACCATAATCTTCAACGGTATGGTGATCAATTCTTAAAATGCACATTATAAACCATATGAGCGCTCATCATCAACTTATGATAGTTATCTTATCTTCGACATTCCATAATGAAACATTTCGTAATAGCTTAAGCAGCTTAAGGATCTAATTGTATTTAATTGAGTATGCTTGTACCGGTAGACTTGACCCTCGGTTGATCTCATAACGCACAGGAAGACGTATCGACCTCATTAGAAGGCGAGACACGGCTTCTTAATCGACATTCAGCGATTCAAACATTTTATTTCGCTCCACGAAGCTTTGGTTTTTAGATGCCATTGAATTTTAAACAAACTCACGATTTATGATGTTAATAACCTCTCAAATAATTTGTGTTTGTTTTTGTGATTCATTTTGCACGTTGCCTGCTTTATCAAAATGTAAGAATATTATATGCTACGCTTTTATGAAACCTTATAAATTAATTATACACACATAAGAGACATCATCGATAATAATATCAGAGGAGCCGCGTCATGTGCCGTCAGGCTGATTTCTACAAATACTCGTAGTCGTAGAAATCAGCAGGGAAGTTGGCAAGTAATGTGTAAACATAAATATAGTTAATAGTATGTCAGAGGTTTCGTGATCAATTCAAAAAATAAATAATAGTTAAAAAAAACTAAAAAAAAACGCTTTATATAGAAAACCAAACTAAAAAATAGAAAATAAATTGAATGAATGTAAGTAAGAAAAAAATTTCAAAAAAAAGCGTGGTGTGCATGGTGTCAATAGTTATAAATATTTCATTGACATATATCAGAAGAAGGATTAAAATTTCGATAATATTTTAAAAAGCACCCCAACGCTTTTTTTTAAATAAAACATTTTTTTCTTACTTACATTTATTAAATTTATTTTATATTTTTTAGTTTAGTTTTCTATATAAAGCGTGTTTTTTAGATTTTTTTAACTATTATTTATTTTCTACTTTTTAGTTTTAGGATAATCGGATTATACATTTTTTTATAATGTTTTTTTTTAAAATTTTTCTAATTATTGCATTGTCATCGGTCTTTGACTGGTGTGCAAAATTTGAATGAAATCTGGCCGTTTAAAGTGGGTCAAAATCGCGTCCTAAGGAGTCGGTTACACACAAACATACAAACATACATACAAGTGAAGCTAATATAAAGCGTATATAAAAGATAAACAGTAGGTAGCAGTACCTGTCGTCAAGCTCCTAAACGAGACCGTTATTGTTTTCCAATCGGCCCCAGCTGCGGGTGCTATGCAGTGGTATTGCCGCATGCGCTGTTATTTATTAACATTTAATTTTCATTAGGTAAGGCTATTAACGTGACACGGGCCGTAACCGTGTGCTATCGACGCAAGTTGGATGTCTCGCGACGGATTTAGTTTCACGACTTACATATAGTAATGAACCCAATTTAAGATAACTTTCTCCAGATGAATATCTAAATATTTAAAACGCGATAAAATATACTTTTAATGACTACCCTGCATTTTATTAGCTACGAGAAGCCGCGCTCCGTTAGACCCTACGAGTACCTCCACTTGATACAGATTAGAAAAACTACACATACATTTTCTTTAATGGCTCTTTGGCATTTTTATTTCATATTTAAATTAATTGAACGCAAACAAGAGACTCGGTTTATGAGTCACAAAATATGAAGGTCTTGTAACGCATGTAATTAATGAGACTGTTGGAGATTGGAATAGAGAGTTTTAGCATAATTTGATGCAAGTTAAGGTTTGGTGCTATTTTTTATTAATTTTATCGTCGCTTTGGGTCGTAAACTTATTGTTTTACATGTAAGTGGAAACTTATCAAAACAAAATAAACTGGATATTTCAAAATGGTACAAAACTACTTTTGTTTTAGTAGTAGGTAACGTTGTTGAAATAGTTAATGGTATGTTACTTGATATTTATAGCAGCGTTTTATTGTTATTAGTTTAGTTATCACAGCGCGTAGATAATGTTTTTTTTACTTTATAGTTTTAAGTTGGTGTGAAGGCTCCGTTCTCCATTATTATAAAACTAATAAATTAACGAACATACACTCCCCTCCCGCAGAGAATCAACATTAGTTTGAGACATCTTCAACCATTAACAGCATCCCTAATGCGCTTATTAGACCGCCCGTCTCATTTGTTTACGAAACTAAAATAATTACGCATGTCTGAGTCCGAATGTAATGTTGCTATTGATATATTTATTGCTTAAAACACGTTCATACGAGGTTCCGACGACATGCATCGAAGTATTATACCTATTTTTAAATAAATATTCATGAGTGATAGAGGCATTGCGGTAGAACACGGCTATAAGTCAACGAAACGCGGCTCGAGCGAGCGTCGTCGGCGCCGGCGCCGACTGCGCGCGTCCCCGAGCCAGCGCTCTTCCGTATATCATTGTGATGCACTCATCTAGAGCATAGTATATCGTGTATCTAATAGTACTGCAATATCTCGGTCATACAAGTTTGCTAGTTGCGAATCTTGGTTACGTAGACGCACTAAAAGGGTTTTGTGTATACTGTCCACCAATATACAATGACAATATGATACACCTTGTTTTCGGATGATCGAAAATTTATTTCATAGAGTATGAGGCGGTCGTATTTTGTACGTAGATGAAACACTGCATATTAGACACGGTGTCTTAGACAGTATATCACCCTGATGCCCTCATCTAGAGACTAGAACCATGTCCACGTACTGAGATTTTATATTTTTATAGTTGTTTGTTGTACCACTTTATGCTGTCTTCACATAATTTAACTGTAATTACCATGGAATTATGATTCGCTGTCCTGTCGTGTTTTGTTCAATCTTTAAACTTAAATGTGAATACAGTTTGAGAAAGTATTGGGATTTGTGTATACTTATGGGTTGCCAAGAAAAGTATCCGAAAATTGCATCAAAAGTTGCATTTTGATACAATGGAAGATCTTAGCAACTTTTCAGAAAGATGAAAATAATTGCATATCGTAGCAGTGAATATTGCTCTAAATTAATTCACTATAACCATTGACCTATGGTCATGGGCATGATATGGTATAGGAATAAATCTGTTTTTTACAAGCCGAAATCAAATCAGTTTAATTTGTGGTGTAAATGACAGTGCTACTGAATCGCTACCGAGCGGCCCACACCGTCCGCCCGGCGCGCGCTGCCTTGGGATGGCACGCGCCTTACACCCACGGACGACGGGCTACAATAACTTATATTTAGACAAAATGCTCTATTTAGCACCTACTTCACTAAAACTTGTGGGCGTGATTGTGAAAATACGAGCACATAATTAGCTAGCTTCTGTATTTCAGTCGCCAACGCAAAAAAAATACCATACTAAGATCTTTTATTGATATCTATTATTACACTTTGTAGGTTGCCGATAGAAAACGTTCTCCACTTTAATTGTTTATCATTTTGATATCATCTCTATTATTAAATGTCAGTGGTCTCAGATTTTTATTGCGTTTTAATAAGTTCAATAAGGCGTAATGGTATCCCAACCATTATTAACGATCTTTATTATGTGGTGAAACTCGATTAATTTATCGATACCAAAATATGTAATAAATTAAAAAAACACTAATAATATAAAATATCTAAGTAATTGTACGAACAGCTGTCGTGTTTTTAATGAAATAAGCATCAGATAAGATTCACGTTACGTTCTGGTTTTCAAATATGTTGGGAGAATATGATTTCGCATTTTATTTCGTTAAAATAACTTGAAAGCAACCTTATGAGTGTGTTTGAAAAAGTTGTAAATACAGATCGATTACAATCGATTCTATCGATCGATTACTTTCGTTATAAAACATTGTAAAGGTATGCATGCATTCAACATATATAAACTTGTTTTTAATCCGTACGAACATAAAACACATGTCTTTATGACTTTTTTATTATTTTGATGTCGAAGTAGCTAACCCATCAACCTTTCGTCATTTCAGCCGATTAAAAAGGATTACCTAACCTTCCATTTTAATTTTAGTATTTTAATATCAAATACTTTTCTTAATGCTGTATTCAGTTCATAGAATAACAGTTCAATTATAATAAATTAAATTGATAGATCAAACCTAGTAAGGTAATCAGCTTAGGACGCGTCGACGTTCGACGTCGGTTCGGTCTGTAAAATATTCCAATTTACTCTTGATGAGTAAGTACTTTTTTCCAAATAAATTCAATCTCCATTGATTTTTCTGTTCCATGACATAACCCAAAAGCAGTTCCGTTAAGTCAGTTATGATAATTACCTACCTGCATCTCCTTAATAAATACGAGTGCGTCCACAGTTCTTTCGGCTTTTATAAAATGAATGCTTGACTCATGTTCTTAAACTCATGAATATTTAATATTTACAAATTATTAATCCAACACTTATCCAGCGTCGCCGGTCCACGTGCATTCCATACTATAGGACTGTGTGGCATAGTAAAACTTAATATTTAGAAATGTACATTTATTTATTGTAGGTATTTAATACACTACGCGACCAAATTTTGCAAGTTGCTATTAGTATTGATATTAACCTTTAAACATTTGCCAAGTGTACAAGTGCACGAAAGACTCTGGGGCACGTAAATCCTTTAGCCACACTGTTTCAAAATAACTAGTCACACGATAAGAAGAAGAATAAAAATTAATAATTAATGCCGGACATTTCACACAGCATCATCAGGCCTGCCCAAAGTAAGCAGAGCTTGTGTTATGGGTACTACATGACAATACTCATTTTGTTTTTTTAAATACATTCTGGGTGTATACATAAAAACACCCAGCTACAAGACAAATATTTGCAGATAATACAAACAACCGATGCGGGAATCGAACTCGTATTAGAATTTGTATTAAGTACATAGCCATTGGTACAGTACACCCCATTCTAGTAAGGCGTACTTAAAAGTGCCACGTCAGACGAGATATTACGAGAAAGCGGCACTATGTAGGTAAATATAATATGCCTAGGCTCGTTATTTATATAAATGCTTTCGCGGAGTCCGCTTTCTGTAATAATAAGTATCCTGTGACCTTACACAATACGATAAATCAGTTCGAAAAGTTCAGTGACGGGAAAACTGATCTACGCATAGTTCAGACGTCAGACGAACTCACAAGCACTATATTTCCGTTCTTTTTCTTCTTTTTAGTGTTACTAGCAATTTTCTCTGTAACGATGCCTTACTCGTTTAATTTTACTATGTAAACGTCGGCCGGTCTAAGGCGTTATCCTGATTTTGAAGTGAAGCGGTCATTGTTTGAAGGTATTATGAAGATTAGAAAAATAGAGCTATTTGGAACATATATGATATCAGGCTAACTAAAATGGTAAGTAGCGAG
Source organism: Lampropteryx suffumata (assembly GCA_948098915.1). Lineage (NCBI taxonomy): Eukaryota > Metazoa > Arthropoda > Insecta > Lepidoptera > Geometridae > Lampropteryx > Lampropteryx suffumata. The sequence goes on along the minus strand of OX402557.1, from coordinate 10,775,533 downwards.
ATATCTAATAAATAGTTATTTTCACTATACATTTTCACCAGATATTTACCATTTTTGAGTTTTTCTTGTTCCGTCTACCCTCGTTCGCACTCTTTTACTACGAATGATACTACCCCACCAGTTTCATTGTCATCGACAAGAAAAACAACTTCGTTCTGTGCAACGTCCTCCAAAAATAATATCAGGGTATATAACATGTTTCGTGAGTTTTTCTTGTTAAATAGGTTTAAAGTGAAAATTATGTGATAGAATGATAGATTTAAAAGTATTATATAAATAAAACATTGACTGATTATATCATCCATTATAAGTGCATTTTTAGAGATATTTGTGACAAGCGCTTATTGTATGATACTTTTATACTTAAGATACTTTTATAACATCCATATACAGAACTAACACTTATGTTCATCACACAAACGTTTATCCTGGGAGGGAATCAATAGCCTCAGCCTACAGCGCCGAAAACAGAGCTCTACCAACTGAGCTGTTTAGTTTATCTCTAAAGACAAACTGTTTAGTTTATCTCTAAAAGTAACTTACCAGTGGACAAAATCATAATTTTTGTGGAAATCAAGTCTATAGAATAATTTAATCTGGTTGCTACACATTTCAGTACGTGTGTTATTCTTATTTTTTAATAATTTATCAACACATTTCAAAATAATGTTATCACCGTTAAAAGCTTTTAATAGGTACTTATAATGGATTGAGTTAACATATCGAGTCTTAATCCGAACTCTCGATATATTTCTCTAATGAACTCAGTCACGCGTACCTACATAGTTAAGTTAGAATAATTGTATTAAGTAAAATATTTTTATCTCTTTGTTAAGTTCTCTATATATCATAGAAGTAGAAATATAAATAATTTATTTGCATGAAATATGGTAGGTAACTGATATTGAGTCATACAAATTTGGCATGCAAATTTTAATGTTTTCAAAAACATTAAATTTAAACATTAAATTAAGCAGTATTCTATTTTAGCATTAATCAATTATATTCATTCGTTTCCAAGAAATTCGTTAACAGTGTTAAAAGTTCTGTCAAAAAGCCACAATTAAAAAAAAAAAAAGTCTTATTGGTATCCTTTATTTCGGCAGGAATTTTATTAAATATTTGTCCACAAATTGCAAAAGAACATTTTTATAAGGCATAGAAAGAGAGGTAGAATAAGGCTAAGAATAAACATGAAATACGTGAAAACGTAAACGTGAAATACTAATGAGCTTGATCAAAGAGAAGGTAACTGTCATGTCATTTATAGGGGTCAAGGAGGCTGCTTTGGAGGAAGCTGTGTCAGTTACGCCGTTGCATTTAAATTAAAGATGATGATGATAAAGCTCTAACTGAAGAACTGAAATGCCTACTAGTACATACTATGCGGATAACTTAGGCTTAAGCGATTAGATAATTTCCTTTAAAATTGCTGTTTTGTACAAAATAGTTCAAATAGTGTTTAATATTTCACATTTATTTACTGGCTTGTCAGTTCCGTTAGTAGAGTAGCCTTCTGCGCTGTAGGTTGAGGGTTCGATTCTCTCCCAGGTTAACCTGTTTAAACATGTCTGTGATAAACATAGGTGTTTATTGTGTCAGGGTGTTATACATAGTCTTTAAGTATGTACTATTAAAAATTCAGTCATCCGGTCACCATAATGCAAGCTATGCTTAGTTTGGGGTTAGATGATGTTGTATGCATTGTCCACCAATATTTATTTATTTCTATTAATTATTTACCCAAAAAGAAGTCAGGACAAGAAGGACAGGAGAATTGACTGATTTAAAACAAAAATGCGTGTTCTAAATGTCTTTCAAATGAAAATAATCTTATTTTTATATCAAATGGCTAGTAAGATAGAACGGCAACTTCATAGGTAAATACCTAATAGGTGTTGTAAAATAATTTTAATTGACACACACAATACACTGCCATACAACTCACCTAATACTTCGACGTTATTCTGAGATTTGCGAAGGGTATTTCAAGGGAATAACTGTTTAAGAAACCTTATCTCTAAAAGACCTATCTAACGTTATGCCTCACGATTGGGTTATTTTACTTTAAACACATTTTTGTTTTATTTTACTATACAAAAAAACAACTCTGCTACTATTTAGAATGAAGGAAACTTGTTGGTAGTCCAACAAGTTTTTTCAATATTTTTATTTCGTAACTTTCTAGGGCCTACTTATACCTATTACCGTCTAAATTTTCATTATGATAAGAGTACTTGCTAGAGCGAGTTAGAGCGAGCTAGAGTGAGTTAGAGCGAGCTAGAGCAAGCTAGAGCTCTGAAAGGTGGGTGGAGAGACAGACAGGAAGACTGATATCGAAACTAAAAGGGTTCCTGGAGGATTTCGGAACCCTAAAACAGAACGGTTTAATTTGTGAATGTGTTTGGACGAGAATAAATTCACAATTCACAGCGGAATGTTTACCGCGGGTTCAGCACGTGCGCCGGTTATTAATTGCCAATGGATGCCAGCCGGTTTCTGTCTATACCTGCTTTATTGTTAGTGAATTGGCTGATTTTAATGTCCGATTCCTATAAAATAATGTTATTGTCGATATCTCTATGGAAATAGAAACAAGTCGTTGTTTTTCTCATTCAAAAATTAACTGACTATTGGTACCAACGCATGCTTACTTATTACAGGAAACCCAGTATTGGAAACTATCGCCACTTTGATTAAATTTTCAGCTCTTTATCTAATGTTTTATTTTGCACAATGAAATGTAGAAAAGTTAATTAATTATCACCTACACAACTGGACTACTAGTGCTGTCAATAAGGTATCTCTATTCAATACCATGTGATAGTATCATAAAAAATATCTGTGAACTTAGCAATTTACGGTGATCTTGTGATTTAATGTTGAAATTTCGGTATAGTAATGTTTTACGTAACGTTTGTATTAACGTTTATATTAACGTAACGCATATATTACTGAATACGTACGGATCCCAACACTGTTACATCTTGAAATCATCATCAGATTTACACGAAGAACACCACTATCTACATAAAATTTTGATTTCAAAAAGAAATAGAAAGGGTTCACACATACTATACCATAATACGTCTATAACATAACCTTCTTTGTGTCTATTTAGAATATTTATTTTGTGGCTTAGTGGCATAAGTGGTTCGAAGCGGGCTATTGTGGGCCCGAGCCGCGCGTCACAGCGTCCTCAAAGTCCGAGACGGCGCGATTGTTCCTCGACTTAACGTATCAATTATGTCGAACACAAAGCCAGATAAGAGGTTGAGCGACGTGAATAAAATAATTAACCGACTGGTGTTTGTATAATTCATCAAGTGAGGTATACCGTGATCGGCCGGCCACTTAGCGTGTTATCAGATAGCCGCGTATCGCACGCAGTGAGGTAGCTGACAATACAGTAATGCATTGCTCTATTGTCTGAGCTTTTTGTGACCGTTTATCTATTCATGTCGATATGATAGGTATATACATTTTGATAAACACAGGTTTTACTCACGTATTATTTTGTCGATGAAGGCACCGACACTGTTACGATTCATTAAGGGAATCTACATTAGGGTGAGTTTGGTCCGAGGTCCGCTTGTTTTTGCTCACGTGGTTCGCATTTAACAAAATATATAAATTCAATATAAATATTGTCCTGGTGGGTAGCTACATTGATCAAGAGCTTAACTTTTTCTGATAAGAAAGCCTATTCATGCACGTTGAGTAATATCTTGGGAACTAATGATTTTCCTTTTACTTTGAAGAGAAATCAAATGAATTATTAATCCCTTGGGTATTTAAGAGCGATACCAATCACGGTTACCCACTCTATAGAACCAAAATACAACGTTATTAATAAAACACACATTGACCTGTGCTCAAAAAATCACAGTGTAAACACATTAAAGTAGGAGAATTTGGTATAAAACGCTTTCATCTCCTTGTCCTTATCCTTCTTGATATGGAAGGCACAACAATGTAGTTGATTTCTTCATCTCAATAAGGAATCCTTCGTCATCTCTGTCACTCTTACATATATAATTATATATGTTTTTAGTATGCATTAATAATTTGTAATATAAGAAAGAGAGTATATTATTATGTACATGGTGTATTAAAAAGCTCTTTAAAATCTAGATTACATAGGTTATTTGTTGAAAAAAAAAGCAAAAGTTGCTCTTTTGCAAAAAGCAACTTTTGCTATTTGCTGTTATAAATGTTCACACAAAATGTTAAAATAAATGTTTTCCTTCTAGATGACATAAACTGTGCGTTATCCCGCGGCACTGCAGCGGTACTAGCGCCATCATTTATGTCCACTGACGGAAATTAAAGAGAGAGAAGAATAAAAATGTCCCGGCTAATGACGGGCGCGGACCTCTTGCGGTGAATGTGTAATAATTCGCCTCGGGGACACGGCCCGACCGCGGCAAAGACTAAATAATTTTAATTACATGTTATTGATAAATATTCTTTCCCGGAGCGCTTGGATCTGTCGATAACGCCGCGCAATTAGGCGGTGAACTTTGACTTCAAGATTTGTTGTGGGAACGGCGAAATTGGAACCCCGAGGCGACCACAGCCGACCGTTGGCTGCAGGGTTACGTGAAATCAACCTCATCCGACAACCTAACAGGAAATAAATGGCAATAACTAACGACTTATCTTAACCACGAGCTCGTCCATAAAACCACATTCCCGTGTAAATTTAGAAATGATAATCTTATTGCTAATATAGGTCAAAACAATAAAAATAACCAATTATTCGAGTCTTTACAAGTGGTCATAAAATAAAGTTGTGCCCGGTCTACAACTCTACTGAAGACTCATTATGAATATTGTTTAAGGAAGACGGTCGTACAATAATCGTGAACCGCTCAGCACGACTTTTTAAATTATCACGCGAAAGATTCCACTAAAATTAGCTGTCTCGGAATAAAGCCGTAAAAATTGGCTGCATGATGGGTGCGTTGCATAACAAAGTGTTATTAAAGATCGGTGCACCGAAGCCTGTAGTGGGAGATAAGGAGGACGTATGGAGCCGAGTCAACCGTGAACCCACAGCCCATAAGTCGCACGTCGGGTGGCCGATGAAAAGCGTTTTGTCGCCAAGTAACGCTATGAATATTTACAAGTCCGGAGCACGCCCCGTCCCGGTCGGACACAGAGACACGGGCGCGGTGGCGGCGCGGTGAGCTCAGAAAAAAATATGTGGAACGTACGGAACAATTTGGAATACAAATTAAGCAGAACGTGATCGTTATTTTTTATATTATTTCCCTTCTCATCCCATAGGCTTACCGTGATTATTTCCTAAGATTAGTTGAGTAACATCGAGTGCATTAAAATCAATTTTACCAAATGAATTAGATCTTTAATGTTGGTATAATCGTTGAGTTAAGTCCATCGGCTTAAAATGTCAGGGCCCAACGCGACGATCCGATATGAAAGTTCATCACATCGCGTTCATTATGGTACGCAATAAAATAATGATGCAGATGACTTTATCATTATGTCAGATGGTTCTCCATTATCATACAAGATTATACCGCTATGACGAAATAATTTAGATAAAGTCCCCAGGTTTTGATTAATATTGTACGATATTAATCAATATTGTACCATCAAAAAGCTGGTGACTAGGTGTAGGTACGACAGTAGGTAATCAATAATGATTCGATTATACTGTTGGTGATGACCTCCGAGTTCAGGCGAATGAGAGCTTTTCTAAGGTTACTAGTAAATCTAGCCAGCTAGCACGATACACGAAATTCTAATAACTTTTTTAAGTACTTAGTAAGTTCAGACAGAAATTGTACTGCATAGAGGTACACTTCTATGTAAATAATAATGGCCGTGTAAAGACGGCAGTAAAGTTTATTTTTTTCTTTCTTTCTTTAGTTACTGTATATTGGACAAGAGTACTCGTATTATTTGTGAGTTGAGTATCTATTAAAACGTTATTTGTCATGCATCCGAGTCATTGTGGTGTTTGGCGGTGTGTGGTGGCACAGAATGGAAGACATTCGGCTTCTGAATGTCGATTTAATTGCTAGATAAAGTCGAACGAATAGTCTTACGAACAGCTCGTTGAAGACACAGCTGGGTAACTTTATAAGTGAATGCAGGGTACTCCTCAAAGCTTGGTAAAAAAAGATGAGCTTGGCTTGGTATAAAAAGTGTAGGTATGGTTTAGGTAGTATACTTAAATTGTTAAACAAAGACATCGGTTTGTTCAGTATACTCTATCGCCTGTACAATGCAGACTGCTCTGAGGATCTATTCAACCTCATACCTGCATCGAAGTTCTACCATCAGACCTCGCGACATCGAAATAATACTTAATCACACCTTGTTGACTCGTGGGTATTTATCCTGCCCCAGACGTTCAGGTTGTGGGATAATTTTATAATGTGTACAGCAAAGGATTGGAATGCTTTGCCGTCGTCTGTCTTTCGTGAAAACTACAATCTAGGTCTCTTCAAGTCTCGAGTAAATAGGTGTCTTATAGACCTGCGTGCCCCATCGTCGGCCACAGCGTCGCTTAAGATCAGGCTAGATCGTGGTCAAACGTAGGTTTATTGATGATAAAAAATATAAAAATTTCCTTCTAAAGCTTTTCGGTCAAACTATAACATGAAATACTTAAGCAATATGTATAAAAATAACTCTTGAGAGCAATCAGTGCATCAGCAATGCGTTGCAGATGTCTATAGGTGACGGTAACTGCTTACCATCAGACGGACCGTAAGAATATTTGCCTTCTTATTGTATATAAAAAAAACACGTGTGTGTACTTTAAAAAAATAAAAAGTTTGAGTACTTTAGGGATGATGCTTAAAGATAAAAACCATGGCAGTCTTACCTCATAGCTTGTAGTGTGTTTATGATCCAGCTTTCATTTCCATCAGCTTTGACTGAGCAGTGCTATTGAAAGATAATGTTTTTTAGCTTATTCGAGATGGCATATCGAGTTCAATGTTGTTCCATCTTTTGATGATGACGATACATTTTATAATCTGTAAGTTATAGTTGAGCTTCTAGTATCTATGCTGGGCGTGTATAATCCTACAAGCTTACTTGCAGCATAGGAACTGGTATTTTTTGAGGTTTTAAAATAATGATAAGGAAGTGATAAGAAATGCGCATAACTTTGAAACAATTTCAAAACTATGTAAAGTGCTTCTGTCGTTGTGGAGGTGGTGGTGACGCGAATGCCCGTGGTGAGAACATTGCGATTCAACGAGTGTTATCGCTGCATATCTAAGACAGTTGTTGTTCCAATAAGCAATAATCCACACGAATGATAAATTTAAATGGTTGGTAGTCAGAGAGTGGGCGCCTAAACACTACAAGGGCTCATAAAGCGACAAGTATGGTAATGTTGAAACCATCTACTCAATATATTATCTCCTGAGACTCGGTACAAACTCGATCAAACTACAGCTCAACAATTGGTGCATTTCTTTTCCATCAGAAGTTTACGAAAATTTGCGCAATTCAAGTTCTTATTCAAATTCAACTAAATAATGTAATGTTTAGTATGGTTTACCAAAGACTTTCGTTGCATTACTTAATTAACGTTTCGATAATTTGTTAGAATCCAGATCCCTACTACCATTGAATTATAATTATGTTGGTTTAGCAGATAAATCCACTACAGCTGGTTGGTAATGAACAACAATTTCTCAAATTGGATTAGTTGTAGATTTATTAGGTAATAGATTTTCTAGTAAACTTTCAAATTCTTCGTTAATTCATCAGCGGTATTGGCAGCCGCACTGAAATCCGACAAATCGTGTATAGGGTTGCCTGACCGAACGGACTGAATTAAATTTGTGCTTGTTACGCAAAACATGGATGGCTCCATTAAATGGAATATTGATGTAAATAAATATTGGTGGATAATGCACATAACACCATCTAGCCCCAAACTAAGCATAGCTTATGATCATAAGATGACTGGATAAAATATTTTCAAATTCATACTATTGATACTTTATAACACCAAGACACAGAACAAACACTTATTCAATTCAATTCAATTTCATTTATTTCAGCCTTCGTAAGTATATGTACAAATTGGAGCCATATTTATCATAATAATTTAAAATTTATTTTATGTTCATCGAATCGAATCGAAACCCAAACTACAGCGCACAAGGCAGAGCTACTACCAACTGAGTTGACAGGCCAGCCAAGATACTCGTATACCAGTTATACCAGAGAGGTTTGTAGTAGGAGGTGTATAAGCAATAGCAACATGGAGATGTCAGGCTGATGATCATGATGATGTCGAGTCTCTAAATTATTCAGATTATGTTTGAGAAGTTGATGATGGTTATATTACACTTTTAATGCTATTTTTTGTCCGGCTCTTCAGATTCTGATTCAGCCCTTGGTTGTAATCAGAGAGAGTTGCACCAGTTCTCGTGGATTACGAGTATCCTGCGACAGAACTGGCGCGTTTCGTCACGGATCTGCTGATATTTCAACAGGGCTCTAAATCCCGGTAGTCTTGACAGCGAGTAAATCACGCGGGTGGGCGTCGCCGGCTCCCGGCGCTGTTCCCGCTAAATAACTGCTACCGTTTACCTGCCTCTGATCATCTGATACTTGATTTAATGTTGCTTCCAGCGAGCGCTAAACCGAATGAATATCGCGGAATTGTATTACGTCAATGTTTGAGATATGAAGGGACTGCTTTATTGGTTGAACGTTTGTTACCAATAGGGCTGCCCTGGCATGTGTCTGGATTCTTAGGAATCAGACATTGCTGGTGTTCTTTGTTTTGCCTACACCAAAGTCTACATTAGAGTGACATTTTTAAATGTTGAAAGATAAAATTGTCATTTTGCTCCGTTATTGAATTGATTTTCCAAGGTTTTATCGCAGTTTTATCAACACCTAAATCCTGATACATTATGATTATAATGAGATAGAAGAAGTCAATAACGTGTCATATTAGTAAATTTAAAAAGTGAAGCAAACAAAATAAGATGGTTCGTGTTTTTCGAAATTTTAGTTAGTCCGGCAAAACAACAGATCAGGTTGTATACGCTATCGAGCTATTAATGACAAATTCACATTTCAGATTTGAACGTGCACCTATATCTTGTGTGATTGTTCAAGTTCTAAATTCATTATTTACTACCTTATTCATTTCTGGTCTACCATAATGTTCTAAAGTTCTAAACTTAACAATTCAAATAGCAATCACCATAATGCATAGAATCATAAGAACATAAACTTCGGAACGGTTGTTCAATTAGAAATCTAAGGTACCCTCAATTACATGAAGTAGAAACTGTTTTACAGAGTGCTATTAGTGGTGCCATTAACGTGAATACATCTATTGGCAGTTATATATCCATCGAAATACGTCCATTCAACTGTAACAATAAATCAATAACGCCCCCAGATTGAGTTATGTGTTTGGTATGAAAATATTTAGATGCAACGCAGACAGAGATTATGCTCGAATTTGTCTCTCACTACAAGTTATCACTATAAGTATATTATGTGATATTTTTATTAATTTCTAGCTGGTTTGGTGCTGGAACCAAACGCATGGGGCGTGTGTTTTTCTAAACACAATATAAATACAAATATTATTGAAGGTTGGTGGCGGGTTCGATTCCCGCCGCGGACAAATGTTTGTATGATCTGCAAGTATTTGTCTCGGCCTTGACCCGAGACAAATACTTGCAGATCATAAGTTGTTTCTATGATCATGAGTTGTTGATCATGAGTTGTTTCTATGAACAAAATGAAGTATGTACAAGTAGTATATCAGTCATGTGGTACCCATAGCACCCATAGTACAAAGTACTCTGCCTAATTTGGGGTTAGATGATGCCGTGTGAAATGTCCGGATTTTTTTATTTTTTTATTTGTTGTGGGTACTTTGACTTTAAACAAGGTATCAAATAAGTTCCTTCTCGTTGATAGGTAGGTAATTAAAGAGACAACAGCATGCCAGTCTAATGTTATTTACATACTCAAGTACAAACAGAAACGGATAATTGTCGTGTTTGCGTAATTGCAATTTAAAATCCCCATAATTACTCGAGTAAAAGTAAACACGTGGTATTACTAAGGTGTATTTATCTAACTTGTTTAGAATTACATTAGCCGTCGACTAGAGTGAAGAGCGAAGCGTTTTGTGGTGAGCAAGGTTGACGCAGTTGAGTATACACACGATAGAAATGCTTTTTCGTTAGTTAAAATAAATATTATTGATGTTCTGATAAGCTGCAAAAACATCCCAAGTTCTTTAGATGAATCAATAATTTTCCATAGTTCTTTCTTCTGGCTTGCCTAATAAGCGCTTTGTTAACCGCTCCGAAGCGCTGTCAAACTGATTAACTCCCAAATAATAATCCTGCTGAAATGCTTCCAAATTGTATGAGGAAAGTGACGGAAACGTCATCTAGGTATACATAATGCTAATTTAGGTATACATAGTGGGTTGCATCAAAGTGTCGTTTCAGTATTCAGAAGTAGGTAAATATTGTAAAACTATTGTTCAAGGCGAACCACGAGCAGATATAAGTTTTGTTTTGTTTTGACATCAAAATACGATCTGCTGATCGCTTCGCTTATGCTATACGGTGGCCGAAATTGCTTTTGTTGCGCAGAAAATGTTCTCAACGCGCCATGAGTCAATCAGCGTTTACAGATTAGGGCTATTTACTTACATATAACTTAATAAGCAAGATTTAGCACTTCAGTTAAACTTGCCGCAGCTTTTACGAGCCATAACAGCTTTTAACGACTTACATGGTCTTATTAGACGATTTTTTATATGTGGCAGCATCGTAAAGTTGGTTAGATAAGTAATTACGTATTTGTTTTGCATGTGTCTGTGAATTTAGGAGACAGTTTGAAGAAGGCTTTATTCAAATCTAATATGTGTAATAATCTATCTAAGTATTTAAGGTAATTTACTTATGCTACATCTAGCGAGCTGATGCTCGAAAGACGAGGGGTTAAACTATGCAATAGGGTAAAAAAGCGAAGCACACTAAACACTAGATTGTCTTTCCATTATTAGTTAGCACGAGGTTTTGAATTATTGTATTGTTGGTGAAGATCCGTATATATATAGTTAGTACCTACAGGTTATGGCGGGCCGTGCACAGTCCGCGGCGCGCGCTCACCATTAATCAGAGGTACAGTTCAACTCTTGCTGATTATGGAGAAACCAGCTAGGTCAATATTTATTTCAATTTCTTAAATAATTATTTTTAGCAAACACTGTTTTTAAACACTTATGCAAATGAATTGTATTCTTTAAACAATCGCGGTCAGAATTCATATCTTAATTTCACTTCTTCATTTCAAACGTATAAATTTAGCCGACCGTGAAGTTCAATTCAGTGATTCTGTCCCTAATCTACCAGGTGCTCCGCTATCTCTCTAAGCATCAAGTCAGAACGCGACCACGGTTATTGCAACATAACCGATACGTAAGGATAAATACTCGTTACCAATTAAATAAAATGAGAAGCTTAAATCTGGTGGCATTTTTATCCATTGACATTGGAATGAAAAGGACAGACCATAAATAAACGCTACGCTAGCTAATTATGTGATTATAATAGGGTTAACCTATAAGGCTGTGAAGGGGTTATATTTCTGCCCAATGACAACACCAAATTGTCTGCAGACGCTGATACGAACTCTATCAGCTCTACATACGAGTGACCCAACTGCTCTTTAGTCCACCACTCGCCGATTAATCGCAGGCCAGCTCTACACAAATCAAAATGTAAATGGATATAGTATGTTAAGTGCGCCCTGCCTAGTAATAATGATGTTAGCATTAGGCATATTAATTGGCTGGATAGGCGCTATCTCTGGCTATATAGACAGCCGCGCACGCCAGCTCCTCCATACCTTACTTTGTGCGTACAACACTTCCAATGGGATACCATAACACAATCTTGATTTTGAATACAACCATAAATAAAATGATATTGGTGGTGGTTCTGTTGTTTCCCAAAACGAACTAAAGCTTCGTTCATTCGAACGATCTTTATTTGGTTTAGACCAAAGTCCAAATTAGAGAATATTTTCTCAATGACAGTTTTATATATGTTAAAAATGCCATTTTGTTTTTTATTTAATTTAATTTCCTAGTATTCAAATCAACACCTCTTTATATGAGGACTAAAATGATCTAAAACCGATCACACGTCAATTTACTTAAATTTAAGAAGTGTCATTTAAAAATGTTACACGTTAGGTACTCGTATAGTTCAGACTTTGGTGCAAACAAAGTAAGATCGTTTGAGTTTAAGACATTTTAGTTAACCCAGCAAAACAACAGAATTGGGGCCATTGTAAACAGAAAATAACTTATGTGTCACTAATGAAAGAATAAAATAAAAGTAGTGCAACCTAACCGGCTAACGTCGCTTTTCAAAAGGCCCGCTTCCTAAATACGGCATTAAACAGCATAAAGCGTTGTTGCCGCGGAATCATTAAGGCTCGAGACCTTATTGAAATGAAGAACCGGGTCCCTAATGAAGGTTGCAAAATCAAATCGGCATTGATACAACGTTTATTATGCATTTAGTGTCGGCGGTAGACAGGCGGCGGGCGGTCGGCGCGGCTCGTGCACTCGCGTCCTTCGCCAAGGCATATTGTAAATACAACATGCAGTGAACCAACATACGGAGTCTAGAGGTTTCGTCTATCTATCGTTTCAAATCGCTTTGAACAATAGAACGACCGAAATTAATCGAAATTAATAATGAATCATTAATAATGGCGACCTCTGTGGTGCAGTGGGCGAAGGCCTGCCTGAGACGCCGAAGGTTGCGGGTTCGATTCTCGAGACAAATTTTTGTATGATCTGCAACTTTTTGTCTCGGGTGTTTGTATGTATAATATGTATGTATTTACAAAAAAAAGTATATAAGTAGTATATCAGTCATGTGTTACCCATAACACAAGCTCTGCGGCCAGATGATGCTGTGTGAAATGTCCGGCATTATTTATTTATTAATAATGAATTACGGCAGTCAATGTCATAATCCTTCACGACAGAGGATACAATCATTTCAACTTGACAACGAAATAAATGTCAATTCTACCGAAACGATCATCAATCGATCAATTTGCAGACTAGACACCATCCTGATCCACCTTCCTTTCTTGATCGAAAATTCCATCATTTTGATAAATTATTATCGTAGCTTTATTTTTTGGGGCTATAGTATTTTAGTATTTAAATTGTGTGCTCAAAACGTTTTTGCTACGCGCTGCTATTGCGCGATATCTTCGTTATGATAACAAATTACTAATTAATTATAGCAATACATAGTATTACATTACAAGTTGAGAATTTTAGTGATAGAAGAGAATCACTGCTTACATTAGTATACTGTGTCTAAGTTAAAGGCAAGTACTTTAGAGTAGAGCCACTAACGAACCACCAAGATTTTCTTTAATTTGCTTATTTAGAACTCCTTTGATGATTGTGCCAGTAGCTTTTGATATATTCATTTATTTACAGAAATAATTACGGAAATGCACCTATAGTTTTATATATAATAATATAAAATACGTGTCTATATGATAGCTCTACTGATCCAGATCACTGGGTTTCCAAGACACTTTTTAACACGCGGCATTGCCACTTTAAATGGCAATGCTAACACTCTGGGCCAGACAGGAGCCAGCTCTTGGGTCACCCAATGTTTCGACCAGACAGACGAGACGCCGTGAAAAAATTTTGAAACCGCGGTGGGATCCTGTTCCCATGGGCTCGACTCGACTCCAAATGGGTCTCGACTCCAAATAGTTCATTTGAATATTGTTATAGATTCGCTATTGTAAGTAGGTACCTATTTAAAAGGTCCAAAGAGACCTGAAAAAGTCTAGTGTCGATATAGTCTAAGATGGAGCATGTTTGCCTAGAATGCTTATTTACTGTAAGGTCAGTATTGCAGAACAAAAAACACCGCACATCAAGAATTAAGCATGAGTAGATTTATGAGCATAATTATCAATGTCTAATTCTTGATGTGAGTTTCAGTTATCAGATATACGGGCCTAAGGTCCGAATACTGAAACGTTCCTATTTGAGATCAATTAAAACATTGGGAATAGTGTCAAAATTGTATAAAGTAAATCATTATAATATAAGTATTATAATGATTTACTTTAGGTAAATTAGGTATTTATGATAATGTTTAACTGGTTGCATAATTTTGTATTATATTTGTATTCATTTATGCCTATTTCACAATCTTGTAAATATTTTTGTTAGTATTTTAGTTCTAAAAGTATTACCACTTACCAATTATTGTTGACACAATATAATGTGGTACACTCTTGGCGTGTGGCAGTAGCTGCTGCACAACTCACGATGACACCACTGAATACCAGCCATACAGCAGCTCTCACACTTCTGTATCATATGTTGAGTGGTGGCCTTTTTTTCGTCACGGTACATGGACTACTTAATGTTATATTCGCAATATATTTTTTGTTATGTGACGTTAAATAAATATTTTCTATTCTATTCATCTTTATGGAGTGGCGTTTCAGTATTCAGGTACAAGTAGCACATACAATAGCACTTATTAGCCTAACGCGCATTGCGGATTAATCCGTGACGATTTTTTTCGCTCTTTTCTGTGGAACATGAAAACAGATGTAGGCGCACGTACTAGCTGAAAAATCACGTTGAAAATTACATACTTCAGACTTTAGAATAACAAGATTATAACCGCGCGGACTAATTCGCTAGTGTCTGCTAGGATATAAATATTTATTTTGTAATATAAGGTATTGATGTATTTCACTTTTTGTTATTCTGTAAATGTGTATGTACATATTATTTTTATCATAAATCACTCATATTATTTTCATCACCCCATATTCAGTTATGTTGAGTTCTATCCATCCCAAGGCTATCTGGCAGAGATCACTATCTAGCGATAAGACCGCTCATTGTACTAACGTGTAGGTTAACATTGTTTCTTGTAACAGTTTAATGTATTTGTGGTGTGCAATAAAGTATTTTCTATTCTATATAACGCAGAAGATTAAACATAAAATGTTGTATTCAGTGTGCAACATCTTAAGAAACTGCCAAGTACCCAACTGATATCTAATCAAATACCGTTTAAAATAATAAAGCGGAGCAATAAAGCTATAAGCAATTTCAAATAAACATCGAGTAATAAGTAGGTTTAAAGAGGCTGCATGGGAAAATATTTCCAAGCCATTATCGCTCGATGAAGGTAATCGGAATTAAAGACAGCTATTGACATAATAAAGATCAGTTATTTTTCAGTCATTAAATAAAATATTATAGAGCACACATTAATAAGGCTATCAATTTCGTGATGTTTGTATACGCAAGATTGTAATTTTGTGCTCACTTCGTTTGTAATTTACACGGTAGTTGCTACCTTCTCTAAACGTCTTCTTCTTCTTCTTCGTTAATGACATCTGTTACAATGATTACAAAAAGTCAATGTCCAGTGATTATAATGTTTATAGTAAGACGTCACAAAGTAGTATGTTGTTGTTCGTCATTTGTTATTTTCTATAAAATGGTGGCTTTTCATATAAAATTACGGGTTATTTTTACTCGAATCATATAGAAACGCAAAACTTTTATTCTAATTATACTTTGAAAAAAAAAACACCTCAATTACTAATAAAGTCCGAAATAATTCGAGCAAAATAAATTATATATGACCACAATGTTTGCTTCACAAGAAAGCAAAAAAAAAACCTCTTTACGACGTTTTATTTTAGATTGTCGTAAACGGATTTTCGTTAATTCAATATCTACGTACTGCCTGAGAATGAACAAATAATTATCAGGAAATAAGGTGTTATAAACATGTACTCTTATCGCCTATTATTTTAATACTAGTGATCGAAAACGTTAAAGATAATGATACGTTCAACAATAACTCTATTTTTAAACACATCGATATTTCAGTGTAGTTTGTGAGCAAGCTTAACGAAGCGGTTGACCTTAGGCTGCGTACATAATACACAATTCATTAATAACATGAGTAAGAAAGCGATATGCCTAAATAGCTACAAGCGAGGTCTATCAACGGACATAGGCCGCCGTCGCCACCACTGGAAGGCTCCTACGGCCACCGATTAAATTAATAGTGGTGATCATTTACCTCGTGTGTATAAACCGTATAATTTCAGCGATTTTTAATAGGAACCCTGGGTGGCAGTTTATCTCTTGATGTCTCCATTCACGTATCGCAGTGGTTAAGGAGCATTTTAATGTCATCGATATCTTGAAGTAACCATTTGTATGATCTTAAACGATCATAAAAATTATACTAGGTACTAATTAAAATGTTAATCTCATCAACATTATAATAAGAATAAAAGTCTGACTGACATAGAGACAACGCACAGCCTGCCTGCAAAACTTTACTCTGGGCTCTGGGGCTGGCTGTAGAGACTTGAAATTTGGAGGGTGTGTTCATGAATGATAAGAATTTTCGAAAATCAACGTTAGTATAATAATAAATAATACCAATTGAACGAAGTCGCAAGACGTTCCACATGTGATTTTTCAAAATAAGTGTTAATTGAAATGTAATAAAGTACCATACAATTAAGAAGGCACTGAGAGCATGTAAAATTAATAATGAATTAACTACTAGTAGGTATTAGCACTCACATACCCGCCTTAAGACGTGACAATAAATGTTAGTAATATTGAGAACAAGCTCATCAATACTGAAGGTACCGCTAACTTAAATCATTTTAATATTGCTCACTGAAAATGTACATTTGTTTTATACTCGAGACAACATAGAGTAAACTACACCAGTTGTTCGTTGTTACGACTTGAGTATTGAGAACAATAATACTCTCCTTTAAAAATCATTTCCCTTTGAGGTACGAACACAACCCTGTATTCTGACAGCGGAGTAAAACAAGTGAGGTACCTTTCTTATTAAAATGTCTCTATAGGTACCTAAAGGTCTCTATGTTTTGAGGCTTTAAACAAACAATGTTGTAGATGGAGTCGATAAACACACCGCCGCTGGATAGATATCGTCATGTACAGTTAATTGATCACTTAATTATTTTGCGTGTCCGTATAAAAGTTTCCAATTAAACCTATTATTTTAATAGATAATTAAGAAATGCTCGTTTAATTAATTGCAGTCAACTGTTTAGTATTGAAACGGAGGTCGGTAATTTACTTTATTCAAATGAGATGTGTCGGTAAAGTGGATTTAGTTGTGTGCTATTATTATTTTGTCGTGCTTTATTGGAGTTTCGTGTCGCGGTGATCTCTTATTTAAATTAAGTTTAAAGGGTTGCACTGCTCGGACAGCGCCGCCTCACGCTTGATTTATATCAGGCGTTTCAAAGGACACGGAGGTTTGATGGTATCTTTAGATTTTGTCGCCAGGAAATGATGGCGAGCGATGGCGTTGTGGTTTTATTGTGCGACTGCGCAGCGGAGCGCATGTTCTATCGCCGACGATGCGATGCGCCGGCGCCCCACTCGCCACCACCTCACAGTACAAAAGCTATATTTTAGCGACGTTATACATGATTAATTTATAGCTTTGGAACAATATTCCAGCAATGGTTCGATATAATGCAAAGATTATTAAGATTAGAAACATGATTTATAAGATTTCAATGAATCATATTACGGTGTTTTTATTCAGTTGGTCTGACTCTGCTAAGCAACAATATATTTCTGATTCTCAATTTCAACAAGAAAAAAAAAGAAAATAGCTAAGAATTCATCATAGAACCAAATTTTAAGTTCTTATTGCTATGAATGAAACACCCACTGTTTAGCGTTCATTAAATTTTGTTTAATTTGTAATCTTCCCAGTAATTAAGAGCAGTGTCGTCTGTTCAATGCAAATGAACCTATTCCCGATCATTAGTCCGTACACGTTCTACTAACGATACTTTTCGTTAATTAATACCCAGTTCTAATTCTAACACTATGCTCGCTTGATACAGTCAACATCAAAAGTGATGCAGTCTAAATCAAATTTTGATGAGAAACGGGTAAGAAATAATTTTATTGATGAATTGAATGAAACCTTCAATTAGCTCTTGCAAAAAATAATATCATATCATTAAACTCGGTTGCTGACTGTCCCTTGCTTCACATTTCACACGCGATCATTGAAAACATGAGGAAGGAGAAATCTAAAATAAGGTTCATTGAGATTTAAGTACGCAGTAAAGACGGTCGTGAAATCATCTTCTAGGACTCTGTATACACACAGAACCTGTGAAAGTAGAACAAATAACTTTAGAGTAATTTGCGCAATGTACCTAAGTTTACGAAACTGTTTACGAGTTTTATTCTAACTTACTCTTTGTTTTGCGTTAACTACTAACTGACATGTCATACATATTGAGAAACATGGGTCTATTAACACCCTTACGTATTACTATGACCATGAAGACATAAAAACTGTTTCGATTTATCCAGAAAATGTTCATCAAGGTGAATCGAAACTGTTGGTGCCACAATCTCACGAAAGCTTTTGCTTAACTTTTATTATTGGTACCTATTAATTGTGTAAATTTAAAAAGCGTCTCAATTTTATCATTTATTCTTACCGCTTCAACTGAGAACACCTTATTACTTCGCAGTTATTGTATAGGACTCAGGCAGCTCTAATATAATATTGGTCAAATCATAGTATATTTTTCTTACAAGTTTGAAAGGGCTCGTATCTTAAGTCTTTATTTTGTAAGCTCGCACACGCCACCCGTCTTGACACTATCAATAAAAAAGTCTCCCGAGTCAATTTATCTTATCAGTCACTAGTATCGTGAGTAGTTTTCACAATGAACGACGTGCCGATATCTACCAATTTCTAATCTGAATGATTCACCTTGTTAATTAGCTTCGTCAACGCGAATGGCACCTTACACCGTCCACGTTAAGTTGACAATGGTTTGTTTATTTTTCAGTTTAAAAAAAAATTAATAACTTAATACATCCGATAGGTATAGAAAAGTCAATGGTGCGCACGCTATCATTCACCGATAACCGCGTCCGTGCGCGCCCAATCAAAGTACTTCATTAAAATCTTATCGACGCTAGATAAATCACCTAACGACTGCGATCGATTATTTGGATAATTAATGGTGGTTTCATAAATATGTTGAATTCTTGCTCTTGTGGCACTGGTTCAGATGAGCCGCGGGCGCGCGTGCATGTCTCCTCTCGATAAGGGAAAGAAGCGGTAACTAAACATGAAAACTAACATAAATTAAATCAGGATTAGTTTTATTGCTTCATAAGTTTTCACCTGTCACAATAATACTTCGCCTGGGCCTTCTTAGCACGAGCTTAATTAAGATTGTAGGTATACAGAATATTCGATAGGTTTGTTTATATTTATGATCATTAAATATGTATTGCTATTGTTTAAATAAATGCAATACGGTGTGAACCGATTGCTTTATGCAATACACTCCATTTTACAAACCTTTCGCTTTTATTAGCTTGGTATGTTTGTATGTATATATCTATGTATCGGAATCTTTGAACGTGATTTTACCCCCTTCAAAACGTCGGATTGATTTGATACTTTACACACTTATCCAGGACCGATGACAATGCAATAATTTAAATAGTTTGTCCAGTTATCCTGATCAGGACTTTCAGGATTAGCGATTTTCCAAAACCGATACTCGGTAGTTTAAACAAATATAATGGTTTAAAACTAAAAAACACGCTTTTGTAGGTAACACCGAACTAAAAAGCTAAAACAAAAAAATAAATAATATTTTAACAAAAAAACACACACTTTAATAGAAAAGCAAACAAAAAAGTAAAAAATAATTTTCAATACATTTAAATTAAGAATAGTGTGAATAACAAACAAAAATATTTCATTGTAGAAAAGCGTGGAGTACTTTATGTCAATTGTTAAAATATTTTAATGACAGATATTGGTAAAAGTAGCTTGTTTTTTAGTTTTTTTTAAACTATTATTTATTAAAATAATTGATATTATATTAAATTAGAATCCTTAATAAAAATCCTTCAATATTTATCACAAATTTGATGGGTTTACAATATGCTTCTAAGAACATTGAGAATCTCACCGAAATTAAAAAAAGCGGTTCCTTATTTGCATGAAATCAAGGGTACGGGTAAGGGTAAATCAAGTAGTACGGCCTGTTGGTCGATCCAACAGACCGTACTACTTTTATCTAAATGTTTACAGATATTTCCAAAATTTTGTTTTTTTTTCTGGTCAAAAGTTGACGTACGAGGTCGCGTGCTCGAAGCTCCCGAGTGCAGATCTCATCTGTCCCGGAACACCACGATGGTATCTCCGCCGTCGCCACCCTATTATCTACATCAGCACGCGCTCGCTACCTGATTAATGAACCAGATAAAACTTAAATACGAGAGCAGATGTCTGCTTTTACTCTGAACTAGTTGTGATGAGCAGACTAGATTTGCGTGGACGAAGTTTTTATTCAAGTCTATTTAATTGCTAAATCCTGGGTGATGTTTTTGACTACTGTGATGTTGCGAATTATATGTTTTTACCTAAAGATTCATCACACATGACTAAACATTTTCTTTTTCGATATTTTTATATTGAACATCCAATTTAGGAAATTTTAATATTTAATATCGTTAGTCCTAGATTCGTATTTTTAGAAGCAATTTTTAAACAATCTTTTCCTTGATTAACCTTTGACTATTAAATCAAAGTTTCTCTAATCACGGACATTGACACAGTAATTAATGAATGAAAGATTTTCAACTTTGTGTATGTAGAGATAACGGTTGATCGACCTGTGATACGGTGACCGTAATTGGAATAAATGGTTGAAGAGTTTTAGCTGATATTAATAGCCTTTACTAAACCCACAATGTAGAGTCTGATAGTTGATGTTGGGTGGTAAATGAGTCTTTGACATACCTGTAGTATTATTTATATTACGACACAGCTTTACACTGCTACTCATTTGTTTATGCCTAGATCTTTATTGAAAGATCTGATTTGTAAGCAATACTTATGAGTTTAATTTGCATCTTCTTTATCTATTCATGCGTGTACTACATTTATCAAAGCCTTACAAGATGAGCTCGTAGAACCTGTTCTTGAGATATTTACGGGAACTGTGACGAAACTTCATTTTAATATTATTCACCTATTTAATTATAAGGGTTTGGACATATAGATGGCCGGCATAGAGCATATGCGTTAATGACTTATTAGTTCATCTTCTGAGGAAACCGGCATGTCGTAGAACCTAAAAATTTCGAAGACATATACCAAGTGCACGAACCGGGCCTCTGAGACGCACTTTAATCCTTTCATCACACTGATTTGAAATAACTATTGACACGATAAGAAGAAAAAGTTCAACTTCTATTTAAAATGGAACCTCCTTTCCTGGCGACTTCTTCAAGTGTTATTTAACGAATTGTACATATACCGTGGAACTAGCCTACCAGCAAGTGTTTCATTTGTGGTCCCCACTGTAGTTACGCATTATTAAGATGTATCGTCAGCAAGTAAAACTATATCACAAATACTTTTTACAAAAAAGGTAAATCGTAACGTATACTAGGATTAAAAAGGGGCCTAGTATCGAACCCTGAAGTACCCTTGTATCAAAAATTGATCCTGAATCTCTCACCACTAACGTTAACTTTCTGGACTCTATTAGATTGATAAAACTATATGAGGTCAATCGCCCGGTTTTGAATGCCATAATATTTTAGCTTTGAGATTAGGGTTGCATGCAAAGGCTTTAGGTAGGTCATAGAATACCCCGATTGCATCCTGTGATACCTCCCAGGTGTCAAATATATGCTTTAAGAGCGCTATACCTGCATCAGCTGTTGGTCGACCTTTAGTAAATCCGTATTAATTACTATGTAGCGCGCGTCAACTGACTATATATAGGGTCTTTCATTAAGCGTGTCCTATCTTTAAATTTAAATAAAACAAAGTGTGTGTGATATATTATCGAAATTATTTATTTATTTGAAAGATGTAGTGATGCTATTATGTGTGGAATATGACATCATTCAAATGTCCGCCACGGCTTCTCTGGGTGGAGCGCATGCGAGATATCCAATTTTCCATGACTTTTGCGCATAAATCAGGCTGAATTTGACTTATGGCATAGGTTATGTTGGCTGTGATTTGTGGTTTATTCACATAGACCTGCGACTTAAGAAAACCCCACAAGAAAAAGTCTAGCGGGGTTAAGTCACAAGATCTCGGTGGCCAGTTCACATCAGCTCCACGTGAGATGACCATGCCCTCAAATCTCTCATGCAGAATATTCAATGTGGCATGAGCTGTGTGGCACGTAGCGCCGTCTTGTTGAAACCACATGTCGTTGGTGTTCAGATGATCCAGTTCATGCCAAAAAAAGTTGGTAATCATCGACCTATAGCGCTCGCCGTTGACAGTGATGGCCTGGCCAATGTTGTTCTCAAAGAAATATGGCCCGATGACGCCGCCAGCCCAAAACCCACACGAAACTGTAACTTTTTCGGGATGCATTGGACGCACTTGGATCTCATGTGTATTGGTATCGTCCCAAATTCGATCAAACATTCGATTCAAACACAATTTTGTTGTTTACGTACCCATTCATCCAGAAATGGGCCTCATCGCTGAAGATAATTTTTCTGTGAAAATTACGGTCAGTTGCTAACTGCTCCAGTGCCCATTCAGCGAACACACGTCGTTGTCTATGGTCGTTTACCTTCAATTCCTGGGTGAGTTGAATTTTATACGGGTGCAGGCCCAAGTCACGACGCAAAATTCGCCAAGTTGTGGTCTGTGAAAGGCCGAGTTCTTGTGAGCTACGCGAAATCGACTGCCTCGGATTCTCCTGCACACTCTCACGGACAGCGGCGATATTTTCGGCAGACCTTGCGTTTCGTTGACGTACGGGTGTTGGTCGATCATTTACCGAACCAGTGGACTCAAATTTATCCACCACACGACGAATAGTCTTCTCGGTAGGACGATTATGGCGACCGTAAAATGGGCGAAGCGCGCGGTGCGTTGCCCGAACAGAACACTCATTTTGATAAAACAATTTTATCATTTGCACGTGTTGTTGAATGCTATAGCTATCCATGATGATTTGGCAAAACAGAATGAATAAATTACAACCAATTTGACAGATGTAGCTTTAACAAGATGGCCGCTACCAACTGTCAAAGTTCGGACGTGCCTATTGGATGACCCTTTATAAGTCAACCTCGTAATTTCTAATTCTGCGGCTATTAAGTCAATGAGGCTGGCAAAACAATATAATTGTTTATTGATCGACAGATAGATAACTTTTGATTGATATACCGCACAGAAAATTATTTAAATTAATTTGGATGGGCAACCTTTGGATGGGCTCTCTTATAAATATACAGCGTGTCGGTGTGGTGTTTATATATAATTATATACTTACATAACTTTTAATTAAACTAAATAAAATGCTTATATAAATAAATACAAAATAGGTATAATAATAAACAAAAACAATCACAGTATAAAAGTATTATATAAAATATCAACAATGCAGAAGTAATTAGGTATAACAGCACGACAAATAATGTTTTATAATGTTCTTGAAGATGGGGAGGGACATGGCCTTTCTGATATGTATAGACAACGCGTTCCACAAACGGACAGCCTGCATTGTAAACGGCTTTCCATAGAAGTTGTTCATAATAATGTACAAGGTTAGATATCTACAATATAATAATAATAATAAGCCCCTAAAGCCCAACCCTTCGTCCGCGCTGAACATCTAAGCCACGTGGAGGGCGGACACCTGCATTAAAGTAACTAAGCTGATCACTAACAGGTCAATGGCAAACCTATTACGATGGGGAATAGTAAGAATGTAGGTACGTAAGATCGCCCAGGGGTGATCGCCGGGGCACGTCTGGATCCGATACTGGAAGGCACAGCATACAGCCATCGATGGCGAGGGTAATGCGCCCTCTGCTGGGAAACAACAAAGAACAAAGTGAGCCCAACAGGAGGTACAACCTACGACCGCTAAAAAGATCAAACCGGAGCATAACTCGAGCCGGCACAGGAAGTAGCAGCAGCATGCGTGCAGCTGACATGGGAGCTGCAATCGAGTCAAGCCGTGTTGGCTTGACTCGATTGAGGAACGAGGCCCGAGCCGAGAAGATTGGGCTGAATACCTAGAACCGAGAAGCCCAATCATCTACTTCCTTACCTTCTTCTATTCCTTCTTCTCCACGCTCATGTCTTGACTTTGATATTACCCCCTCTTCTTTTTCTCCTCCTTTAAAAAAACTTCACTTCATATAAATAAATAAATAAATAATCCCGGACATTTCACATACCATCATCTGGGCCCAAAGTAAGCAGAGCTTGTGTTATGGGTACCAATATGACTGATATACTACTTATAACTTTTTTTTTGTGATACATACTACATATTATACATAACACCCAGACCCGAGACAAATACTTGCAGATCATACAAACATTTGTCCCGCGGCGGGAATCGAACGCGCATCCTTCTGCGTCTTTAGTCTTCAGCCGGACCTTATCCCACTACGCCACAGAGGTCGTCATGAAACCAACATGAAACACATCAGCCCATGGCTCTAACGCAAACTACTCAACAAATGCACTGAAGAGAACGAAACAATTATATTTTTTTTACAGAAATAATTACATACAGAAAGGTACAGAATAATATACACTAATATAAAATACACGTGAAACAGTTAAGCTATCTAAGAACCGTTTAAAACAATCTATAGATAGCTCAACTCATCCAGATCACTGACAGAGGGCAGCGACACTGGCGGCAATGGACATACCGATGTTTTCCAAAGTCTTGTATGGGGACTGTGAACGTGTTAATCTAAATAGCACTAGTTATAGTTACCCACTATTAAAGAACTAAACAAATAAAATCGTTTTCTTTGAAATAATTACAGTAAAATAAATATACTAAGGTAGGTAGTAAACTAGTCGAATCAAGTTACTTATTAATTCACACTTTCGTATCTATTTTGAAATCAACAATTTTACCAATCAAATCAGTAATTTTGAAGACGGCATTGTCAAGTTTATAGAATTTTTTCGATATATATCGCTGAAAAAAGTTATTGATCTCCATGCACTAGTCGGTAGACAACTCCTGCTGACCAGAAGTCAGGTGCGCGGAATACGTCCTTGTACTGGGCTGCTACCCGGAGCACGTACGACTTGAAGATGGTCTCTCGATTCGATTCTAACCGCTTCAAACCATGCACTATTACAGTAGGCTTCTTCCTGAATATTTCTCGTAGGTAGAAACAATTTTCATTTACATTCATGCGAATGAAAAACAGAAGTAGAAGTTTCTCATAGCGTGGCACTTGTTGATGGCTGGTCGACTAACCTTAATTGTTTCAATTGGAAAATTACTTTTACACAACGACTGTAAATAACTGTTAATTGATATTACAGATGTTCAATTTATTTTATTTAGGACGCAATAAAAAGTTACTATCACTGAGTCTATACCTATTTTAAACAACGCGGGATACTACAAATAAATATATATTGTTAGATAATGCACACAACACCATCTAACCCCTAACAAATAATACCTGTATTATGGTGACCAGATGACTGATAGAATATATATATTTTAAATTCATACTTATGATACTTTATAACACCCAGACACAGCAAACACCTACGTTCATCTCACAAATATTTGTCCTGGAATGAATCGAACCCCCAACCTACAACACAGAAGGCAGAGTTACTACCAACTGAGCTGACAGGCCAGTCAACAAACTGTAAATCACAAAGGGTAACAAAGAAATATAAATAAGTTCAGTAAAGAAACAAAAGATAATTGATCGCTAAAGTTTATTGTGTGAGTAATTAAGGCGTTGTCACATGCTTGGTCGTTAATCTCGCAGATCGCTATCGAGATGATCGCGTGCGCATCTTGCAGCAGCGGAAATGCAGCGTCACTGCGACGTAAACGCAGCGGCCCTGCAGCTGACAGGGTAAATAATGAATGCTGCCATTGTTACATAATGATTCTTTACTGATATCACACTCATTCAAATGTATGCATTTTTCGTGTATCAAAATTATAGAACTTTGAAGATTGAGTTTCAAAGAATATAATTTGAAATCAGTATTTACTCGAAAGCATATTCTTTAAATACTCGTAGATATGTCTGTAAAAGAAAATAAACACGGATACTAGATAATTCAACAGGAATTGGACACTAAAAAGCAATCAAATAAGTAATATAAAAGCCAAGATGTGGCGTTAATACTGCGATGTTGCACGTGCGAATCCCATCTGTTCCTCGCACAGCCTCTTTAATACACCACCTATATTTACTTTTCAACCGCACAACAGATAAAAGTGTCATAATATTTATACTATAACTTGGCTTTCTTATGACCCACTGCCATCAAGTTAAGCGCGCTTTCTAGCCATACAACCAAAGGATTAAAATGAAAACTTGTGACCGTGAAATAAGATTCAAATTCCGAAAGTATCTCAAATCCAAGATGTTCCCGACCATCCGAAGCAGATCGTTGCCGTCATTCAATAATGTTTCTAGTTAGTTCGCAATAAATATGAGAGTCGGGAGACCTCAGCGCGGCCGTGATGTTCGCTCAGATGACGATATGGACTATCTAATTTTATTACCAATATATTGTCATTAAGTCGATACTGATCTTGTTATACGCACAATGAGAGGTGCACGAGGCCTCGACGCTGGCTCCGCCTGATACAATTTATATTCAAATGACATTCGCTTACGGCCTAAAGAAATTTCTCACTCGTCGGATTTTCAGGTAATCTCGAATTAATGGTGTCAACGACTGGACAAAAGTCAAATCAAAACGTTCCGGTTCGAGCATACGAAATGTGATGGTTGTTGGGCGCTCTTTGACCTTTTATGTGTCAGTGTAAACAAAACTTAATCTGATAAGTATAATGTATGCGATTGAGCCGCCTAAAGAACGTATCTTATGGTCTCGATAAGTAATTCTAATCCGATGTAGGTTAATCAATATGTCACGCAATCCCGACGCAGTCATAACATTGTTGGTGTAGCATATTAATTAGTCAGAGAGCAACAACGTGCTGTGCAGATATGTATAGGTATGTGTGTATAGTTCGGTGTCATTCAAGATTATGGTAGCGTGAACTCGGCGCTGCTCTGTTAGCCGCTTGGGAGGCGATTTCTCACGGGTATTTGAGCCTGAACTAGTAACTATACAAATAAAAAAATCATCTTGTGTACAGTTCACGTCGCGCTGTTTACCGGCCATATAAAGTGACCGTATTTACTGTGTACCGTTCATCCACCGTTTAACGCTGGGCTACTTTGGTAACGTCTAAATTAGAGGAGTGAGAAAAGCTAACGCTCGTAACCGTTCCCGATCGGCTGTAAATCGCCAGATAATATCTTTTTGGAGAGCTTGACTACCATCACTTATTGTGTGTTTATTCAGTCCACTGCCATACGGGGAGAGTCAGCATCAGTCGTGTTATTACTCCTCATTTCGACAAAGAGACGACACATCACATTCTCACACTTAGTTAAGGCAAAGATATTTCGTTTTATTGCCGTGTATGAACTAGCACGTTGATATGGAGGTAACTACCAATATAAATAGATAATTATTATTGCTGTGTAGATCGATATTGGAAGTTATGAGTATGTTATCTCGTTGAATAAGGCAACTGAACGATTTTCAAAACTCGTTTGTGTTGATCCGCGTTGGGAACCTGCGATCACTTATTAAATAGGTGTGCTCTTAGCACTGGTATAAAATATAATATAATTTTGGACGTTTCTCACGGGATATAAAAAATCGATCATCGTGATCAGTTTCCCATGGTGGGTTTCACGCGCCGGATTAACCAAACAAGCAAGCGTTAATCCCTTCTCATGTGAAATCTCGTGAAAAGGTATAGAGCAATTAATGGTTATATTGGAGCCAGCTCCGTTGTCTCGACTCGATGAGTTCGAATGGACGCCGGCGCCGGTGTGGTCTGCCAGCGGCTGCCGGTGGATAAGCTCGCTTCATCATATTAATCACCATCGGCGCACTCACTCGGCTTACGCGTTCCTCTCATTACATCCTATCTTAAGGCTAAACATTAATTGAGATATTTTCAACTACTGTCAAGAAACCAATACAACGAGAAATGGAGTTTAATAAATAAACAGCAAGCGAATGTAATAATCCTTTGACGCTTAAGGAAGGGCCCGTCGTTATTCTGACGAAGTTTTTGGTCCTTATGGATCTGTGCAATCAGATGAATCGCCATTCTTTCCGTTAATCGCATTATAAATTGCAACGCAGCGGTCATTGCATTGCTCTTTGTCGGCATCCTAACGGATGACTACACAATTTATTCTTCAAAATTAATTATTGCCTTAATCTCTGAATCCAAAGTTAGCTTGCTGGTTGTGGTGACCCTATTTTTAAATAATGTAAAATTGGCTCTAGAGTATTCTTCGATATCGTATAAAGTTTTACAATAGATATTTTTGTGGTCTTATTATAATCCTGCCTGAGGCTATTTAATCCAAATTAGTTGAATGTTTGCGCTTGTCTGCAGAACTTGGTATAATGCGGCTCACCACGCGAGCCTTTCGTGTGGACGACACATTACTCAAACCTCATTTAGACCTAACTACGTTGCATTGAAGGCAGTGCTTTTATTGTACTCTATTGATTCTGTTGACAACTAAAGGAATGCATGTCCGTAAAACTGGTTTATTGGTTTTGTCATTGTGTATCATTAACTTGAAAGAGAATATATGAAAACGTAATGGAATTTTGCCGCCCTTTTCTTGGGTGATAATGATAGCTAGCATTCCCCGCATGCTAAGAACTCAGTTATAAAAATATGCTTGCCACTAACACTGCTCTATACATTAATGGAAATCTATACATTAGTAAGTATTGTTTATTGAAGTGTTTCACATGAGGAGTAATGTCTTTATCGAGCTCTGTATAAGAGCAAAATCATTGCGAGCTCCTTTTATGCGTTTGTTTATTATGTTTACGACTCAAGAATGCATAAAAATAACACTGGATCCGGAATATTATAGCCTAGCGAGGTGTAACAGAAACTGAGTTGAAGGGAAAAAGTGTTCGAAATATAAAAGTTTAACTTATTTACTTTTATTACGCTAAAAAGTGTGTTGCCACGAATTTGAAAGGAAATGTTGTTTTGATGTTTCCCAGAATTCAAAGAACCTAGGCATGTGGTCTTGCGATGATCGTGTACTACTTTCTATGATTCTGGGTTTAACAAAATTTTTACAAATAAATAAATAAATTGCTCAAATATTTGAGTGGTTTTTTCGAGTTTTAAATTAATAATAGGAATTTAATGAAATAATAATAAATTAATAATTTTGGTACCAATTCCTTCTAACCCAAACTAGAAAAGAATTGACGAGAAACTCGTACTGGTACGCTTTTTTGTATGATCCTTCATATAACTAGCTTAAAATTACGTAGGTTACACATTGCAAATCTGTCAGTTAACTGTTAGAAGGAAGAAAAAAATGACGCCATGCATGCATCAACAAATTATATTAATAACGCTTTTTTCGCACGTCGCACTACCGTTAATGTAACATTTTTTAATCAGTAGTTCAGTTTAATTTTTCTGGAAGTTTATTGTAGAAGTGTTCTGTGTTCCTCATAAAGGATCTATTTACTTTACTAATCAACTCACTTACTAAGCTGGTTGTATAATTAAATGATTTTTCTGCACGGAGTCACAGTAATGCTTCACGGTAGTCGCAAAGCTATATTTCGCTAGTCAAATTACTGGGGGAATAAATAACATATTAAAAACCATTTATTGAATTCCTCTCGATACGAACCACCTCGCAAACAAATGTGATCAATCCCATGTGATAATGAGTCTAGAGTAAACATTTATATACAAAATGTAAGAGTAAAATTTCTGTTCAACAAGCAACGCGACAAGTGTGCAGAGTACGTCAAGCAAAGAGTGGAGACAGCGATGTTAAGTGGTTACTTAAATTCCGTCACCTAACTTCCTACTTATCTTCTATTATATCGGAAAACAGGATGTAAGACAATATTTATTTTATTTTTGAGTTAACGCTTGCAACAATGAACTAAATTTTCGTAAAATACAAACGATCTTATTTTGTTAACACCAAAGTTCAAATTTGAGTACTTCGCTGTTTTACATTATGGTAAAATTCGAATTTTTAGAAAATTTTGTTTCATTATTGAATAAGTTTTCCTAGGATTTTCCACAGATTTAATCAACACCATATTAATGTATTTTTTTGAATACATACATATTTTCATAGAAAAATTTTCAATTCAATTTTCAATTTCATTTATTTTAGGTATATTTACAAATTATAATAATAATAATAACGTTTATTCAGTAATTACGTGTTAACAAACTTACAACTAGGACATCTTATTATTTTACACTATTTTATTCTAAAACTTTTAGGTTGTGGTAAGTAATATTCGTAGCATTTAGCTGTTAGGTAAAGTCAAGTGACTAATTTCCGTACTAGAGCCATAATTATCATAATAAATATAATTTTAAAATACCCAGATTCTTCCAAAAGGGTGCAAGATATACAAACTTTTGCCCCGCGGTGGGAATTGAACCCGCAAGCTTCTGCGTCTCAGGCAAGACTGACAAAATAAGATCGTTCTAGTTTTACTAGTTTTACGATATTTTAGTTAGCCTCGCGAAACTACAGACTCATGGTAATGATCTTTGTGTTTCTAGTCTAGTACCTTGTTCTATACAAGTATATTGCCGTCTATTGAACTAGCTGGAAAAACTATTATAAAAATTGGTCGAAAAAATTAAAAAAGGGAAATAAACAAAAATATGCTTCTTAAGATAACGGTCCGACAACTAAATCTGAAACTGCCAGTTCCTGTTGTTAGTGCCTGTACAGTGACTAAGCTGGCATGTTGCTCTATGTACAAATAAACAACAAATTATCTTCTTACCGAATTGTCTTCTTACCGAAGAACCTAATCACGTCCACGTCTCTATGTTCCTTAAGATAAATTTCAAAGTATCAAAATGTAATGTGTTAGTTCTTTGTTCTAAATAAGTAGTACAAAAAAGGTATGAGTTATGGTGAAGTTATTTATTACGTCCAGTTTGTGCAGTATAGCCTCTACCTTTGCGTTATTGGTCTCACGAATCATCTTAATTAGAAATATTGTCAGTAAATAAGTTATTCTCATTGCGTTGTGAAGGCTCGCCTCTGCCTGCCTACTCCGCTTACTCTCCGACGTAAATCAGGCGGTGAAGGTCCATGCCCTAGAGCGTGCTTTAGGAAATTAATGAGACCTTAATGGAAGTAATTCTAATGTCGTTTAATTTTTATGTCTCGATAGTGATTACATGAATTTTAATGCGCAAAAGCAATAAATGTCAGTTAGCTGTATTTGATTTAATGTTCCACCTATATTGAAGATGCCGCTCTACAAATTGACTTTGTATTCATTATTCATAGAAATACGTGGCTGTAACGTTTACAATGTATCGATGTATCACAGTTAATGTCGGCGTAAATTTATATATCGATAGAGACATCACATTTTTATTTTGTTGCTGGGCTATGTCATACATAATAGAAACAATTTAGAGAAATTTAATGTTCGAGAAAGTGGTTTAAATATAAGGACAGCTAGGTATTTATAGGATAGTAAAGATAGAGTAGAAGACATTACTTACATTGCAGCCTTGTTTAAATTACTAAATGGCGTGCTTGGGCCGGCAGCCGCCGACCGCATTCTGCCGGCTTAATGCTCGTATTAGCAGATAAACTGTTCATTTGCGTGAAAAATAAATCCAGTTAGTAAAACAAACATTATCGTCAATGCGAAATGAAGCAAGAAATTATCCAAGAGAAAGGCGGGTAAGGGCTGCATGCATTGTATTCTGCGTTGTAAACTCCTGACTTATCAGGCGAGTAGAATATCAGCCTGAATATACTGTTATACCAACGATTTCCTTCAATGCATACCTACAACAGTACTTGCGTATTAACAGAATGAATCCTTAAAAGTTTCTAGAGCACTATATTTATGTTTTTATTAACATAACATAAACTGAATATTAAAAATGCTTAAATTAGACCAGCTACACATCAACTCGGGGCTATGCAGCGACTATTATTTACCACTTAATAAGGAGAACTGATGGAATGTGACAATAAACAACGAGATTGACGGCCGGCTCAAGAGTTATGTCCGCTGTAATAAAAAGTGAGCAAAGTGAGTTGAGGATTAACTGCACAGGAGTCAGCCGTCAAAGCGTCGCGTCGGCGACATGCGACTCGATCCCATATCGACACGCGACTTGACGCATTGCGTCCTTCTTAATGCATCCATTTACATAAACAATTTCGTCGCATACGCATGCACTTATCGGTAGCTCGGACTCGTGTAAACTACTTCGTTTTATTGCCTTCATTATTTTTATATCCATAAATGTGCATAGACTTTTCCGTATCATTACATTTGTGTAGATTTTTTATAATTCTCCGTTGTTAATACCTCCGGCCGCGTTTATCTCGCTTTTGGTAATAGAATACCGGGAATATTTTATCAACGCACGACCGAGTAATTTAATATAAAGCGTATCACTAAATGATCTCTCTGGTTACGATGACTATCGTGAGGTTAATAACGGTGTTGGAGGCTCTTCTACGCGAGACACGCGTCTGCGATATTATCGCCTTCGAAGCATTATTGATGAGAGCCCGCCATATCCAAATAGCCCGAGGATCACGTTTGTTTACTTATCTAACGATTGTTGAAATGCTCTATTTTGTATCTAATTGAAACGAGGGTCGTTGAACTTACGTTTATGACAGGTGCAGTTTGAAATGGCGTTTTCGTGAGATTGTGCTACGATTGTGGCTACTGACCAACGATAAAGACATGCCTGGCCGTGCTTTTGCCTAATTGTTGCACAGAAGCTGCGCCTTACGGCCACTTTGGTACACGAGTCTTTTAGGGTTAAGAAACGACAGAAATAATGGTTACTGCCTTCGTGGTTGCTTCATTCATGTTTTCGAGACCATTAAGTATCTTAGAAAGGGGCGAAATCAGGTGACAAATAGCGTCATCCCAACTCTAAATGATGTTTTGTAGACCATTTATAAGCATAAAGCCTCGGGGTGGATATGATGGTACGTAATATTGCCAAGAAGTAACGACGCAACAGATTCAAATAAAAAAATAATGGTCGGACATTGTTGATAGCTGATAGATACCTCACGCCTAACCTATACATCGAGCCTTGACATTTTGTGATGCGTGCTCGCATCCGTTGACCTGTGCGCAAGCGCAGCCCTCACTCCACCTCACAAGTGGAACATGGCTACGACGATGACCGACACCACATTCACCATGTACACAATACGCCATTATAAACGAGGCGAGCCTTACACCTCAATAACGACTTTGAAATTTTGCTTTGATAGAATGACATCGAGTGCTCAGAGGCATGCGATTACACGAACAATGCAACCACTGTACGGTTTCTAAACGTAATTTATTACTCTGTAATAAGATAGCATTTATGTATAGCCGGTAGGCCCGGAAACTTTAATCATCCACTGTTTACGCGTTTGAAAACTATGCGATTCCAACAGATGCAAATGTTGGTATATTTTAAAAAGTATCGAATGTGAATATATAAGTGGCGCTGGAATGCTAATAATATGGTAACAAAATGTATTGGGACTTATAGAAATGCAAATGCGGATAGCTACTTCGATAAAATTCGAAACGATATTGCTTAGCAGCGCGTCAAGTATTCGACATCTAAAGGCATCGGTGTTTTTATTTTATCGAAGGGATCGATTGTAAAGATAAGTTTATCGTAAGACAAGTAGCGGCCACCGGAGTCGCGCAGGGTATCGCGCCCGAGCTGCCGCCGCTGCCCCAACATGCGCGCATTTTATTACATCTGATAACGACTAATTCGCATATACGTCAAATAATTGAAACGCCAGCTCAGTGAACGAGCCCCGTCGCTCGGAGAGCCTGCAGATGGGAATGTCGGCGTAACGTCTCTCATCTCATTTATATGATTTGACTTTTAACTAGGATCGTAATGTTCATTCTACTGTTTTGAGACGGAAATGCTTAGAATTGCCTTTACGTTATTCTAGTCAGATTGGATTCAAATTGTGAGATATCAGAGATAGTAACGCATTACGACATGGAGTTGCTTCTGCAGCGTGAGCAGAAAGCTAACGTTAATTCTAATGATTTCAGTCCTTTTTCATGAATCTTAAAATAATATTATGTATGTAAAGCAGTCAAGTTATGTTTAGCTTCTGGGAATGCTACACAGAATCGACACTATTGTGAATATAAATACTTACCTCCATACATACCCAACGCTTGATGCATTGTGTTCCCTAGTTGGTATATCTTTTGAATAAATTTGATGTTTATTTTTGTGGAGAATTACGACTTGTTATTATGTTCAAGCTGGCTATTCCATCCCGAGGTAAGTACCTATGAACATTTTGTAAAAGCTACAATAAACATGGGCATAATAAAATTAATACAAATTGATAAGCTTGAGGTAACAAAACGATAAGTAACTACCTATTATCCTATCATACTTCCTATTCAACTAATATTTTAAAAACGTAACTTTGTGAGTTTGGACATAATTTTATTACTTCTACGCGCCCTAATAAGCTGTACAGATTTGGATTAAATTTGGCCATTTTGTAGTTTACCGTAGGAAGAAGCGCGGGTACGTCAAAATAAATTATAGTCAAGAGTCCTATTATAATTTAACCTGCAATCTCCAGCTCAAGGACTTCTAAGCCTTAAACTCTCAGTTTGTCTGCAACTCCTAAATTATCAACTATTGTATCTGCTTAAATAAACTAATTTACAATACAATACTATATCACAATACTAATTTAGTATTAGTATTGTGTTAATACTAATACTTTTAGTCGAACAGGGAAGCACTCAAACATTGTGTTCTTGTGTTAATTTTTTCAAGTTATTTCGGGTTTTATTATTTATTTTGGTGATTTTTGGAAATAAAGTTGTTGACATTGACATGAGTGTGAATAATTGGCATATAAGTTTTGTGTTTCTTTGTGATTCCAGGAAAAATAATCCGTATAATTATTTTGTTGAAAAGTCCAAATTTTATACAAAATAACAATTGACTAATGATAACATACGACTTTGTGACGTCTTATTCTTCTTTTTCTTTGTTTATGGCATGTGACATAATAATGTCACTTTTGCCAGTGTCAACTGTTTATACAAGTATACTTGTTTATAGTCAATTTGTTTGTTATTAAAGTCTAAGTCGATGGTCAATTGTCAATTCAAAACATCATTTCAATTTTCTTGGGATTCCACGTCGTTCAAATCACATTGCACCACAATACACATCTAATTCAATTGTCCATACCCGTGTCATGTAGTCACAATTTATTCATTAAAATTCCACTAAGATTACTGAATAAAACATGCAATTAAACGAGTAAAAAAAATTTAATTAGCAAAGCTATGTTATTTCATGAAATGACAAACGAAGATTCCTTGTGACGTTT
Organism: Lampropteryx suffumata; assembly: GCA_948098915.1. Lineage (NCBI taxonomy): Eukaryota > Metazoa > Arthropoda > Insecta > Lepidoptera > Geometridae > Lampropteryx > Lampropteryx suffumata. The sequence continues at coordinate 10,739,877 of OX402557.1, read as the reverse complement.
TACTATAAACAATCACTCTCACTTGACATAAGCAAAATTATCATTATTATGACACATGTTATTAACAAAGATGAAATTACAATTAAAAATGTTGTAACAGATGAACGAATACATAGAGTTTTCGGTGATTCTAGCACATACGTGCTAGCTACTCAGCTTCTTAATGCAAAACAAATAATCACAATATACTGTATAAATAATATACAAAGTTATAACACTGCAATAGACTAGTAGCTAGAACTAGAGTAGAGACGATATGACAAGATAGAACGCAAAACAAACAATCCAATAGTAAGTAATGATGGCAACGCTACAATATGAATTGCCCCAAGATTGTATTAAATCAGCCAGCAATAAATCACATCTCACCCATAAAACATAAATCAACTGTGACATAAAATACATTTATATTGTTTTCACTTCGAAATGACAATAAAATGCTTTAAATTCATGAGTGATTTAATGTACATCGATATAAAATGAAAAGATAAGAAAACTTTAAAAAGATTACATTTGAAATTATATCGATGTTCAAGCTTTTATTGTTTCTTAGAGGGTTTGATTGTCTTGGCTTTAATGCTTATTAGTTGGAATATTCCTTAACTTAAGATAAGTTCCTTAACTTTTTGGAAATTAGAAACTCGTGTGTGAGGGTAGGACTCTTTGAATGCGAAATTAACAATGTTTGATTAATATGTAAAATTGCAAAAACTTCGTTTTCTACAATTTCTTCGTGTGCAGACAAATAGACATATAGACAGACAGACGGAGAAAATACCTAAAAATGCTGGAACTGTGTACTGCTAATATTTTTAAATACTCCTAACTATCTAATCATAAAAATATTTTTAATGTAATACGGACTTTTCGACCTCTACAGTATATTATAGATCACATACGAGTACTTATATAACGAGTGGGTATTTTCTCTGTGTTATAAGGAAAATATAAGGACCAAGAGTATATTTTTAAATAAATAGCATTCTAAAACATTTATCCATACTAATATTATAAATTCGAAGGTTATAAGTTAGGTCTAATGTTCTTCTAATTCTAATGTTTTTTTTAATGCGCACGAAGCCATGGGCAGCAGCACGTTAGATATAAATAGCCCACATAACCTCATTTATCCTTTGTAAGTAGATACGAAAACCTATTACATCTTGAATATAAAAAACTTAATAAACTAACGTCAAAGAAGTATGTACTTTCTCATAAAATTATAGTCTTTGCATAGCTTTGCCTGCTATTTTTCTGTCAATAAAAAACTTAAGTTATAAATGCGGCTGTTGTGATTTTAGCGTAAAGATGTAGTTTATAATATTAGATAGGTAGTAAAATCCCGCATCGAATTGCATTAGACGCACTCGCAGATGATGCTGGAGAGGCAAAGGCGCCAGTACATCGATGAATTTAATATTATTGACCATGACTATAGCATCTATTCTACTCAACTCTGTTCGTGTGTGGTATCTGACGCCATGCACAACAAAATGCCGTGTAGTTTATGTGTCGTTAGGGAGATGAAAATGGATCCTCACGATGCGGTGCAGCAGATGCGGAACAAGGATAGTGTGATTGTAAGCCCGGTATCTGTACCTTTTTGACTTGTATAGGATTATGTAAATTTTCAGTAGTTAAATAATGCTTTTTTCCCAAAAACTATTTTGGGACTACTTTAGTCAAATCTTATTTTTCAACATTCGCGATCATATCATAATGAATCATATTGAAATTCGTATAGTTTTTGTGGTAGTAGAGTCTGCGACGGTTGTTTCGCAACAATCGAAACGTCGGGAATAATTTAAAAGGTTATACGCGATAAATAATAACTTGGTAACTTATTTTGCAATGTGTGGACAAATATTTAGTAAGATTTCTGTGGAAAAAAATGATTTGTTAATAAGGCTATAAAGATATAAGAATATATATAATGAAATGAAATGTAATTTTTAAAGAACTTTTACAGTGATAACGAATTTCTAAGCTAGTAACTGTTTAAATCGAATATTATATTATTTAATTAATTGTTTATGAAACGTAACACAAAAATGTTCAATGTACCAATGTACTTTGGTGAAATATTTCCCTGCATATCATCTATTGCAATAGAAATTTATATTTCTAAGTACTAAAATAACATCTATTGAATATGAAAACATTTCAGGTTTCTCGTCACCGACACACTGCACGTACCGGCCCGTGTGTATATACCATTTACTTTCACCACTATAATTATGCACTTATACCTCAGCCATATTGATGGACGTAGCTATGTGACACGTTGCTAATACACTGTCGCATTACGGTTTTAAAAAGACACTCTCGTCTTAACCCGTACTTATACCATCAAGATTCAAAGAATGCATACCTTTACATGTATATTTATACGGCCGCGGGACAACTAATATATAATAAAGTTAACTAAGATTCTACAATTCAAATAAAGTTGTACAAATGTATTTTCTTTGATTTACAAGGTTGTTAGCTATACATGGCTGTTGGATTAGCATTACCTTTAGACATACGTTTACGGTTTAAAGTTGCGTGGCATTAAAGACGTGTCGAGGAAGGCTAGGAAGAATTATGTACGATCCATACGTGATGTAATTTCTTCACCTCGCCTGATACTATTTCGTTGTGTCGAACACCTTATTGACGTTATCTTGATTTACGCACTTTATTAACATTTTATTACAAGGTAGAGCGCGCTTAGAATGCGCTTTGATATTATAGTCAAGTATGAAACTTTAAAATAATTAATATACGTTAGTGGAAATAATAACATATTCAAACTACCAACTGTGGCCTCTCAGTTGGCAGTAGCCCTGCCTTCTATGTAGTAGGTCGTGGGTTCGATTCTCTCCAAGGGCAAACATTTGCGTGATTTACATAGGTCTTTACTTGTGACTGAGTGTTTTAATGCATAATTAATATGTAAGTTAAAATATATAACTATTTTATTAGTCTTCTGGTTCCCATACTTAGTTTGGGACTAGATGGTTTTGTGTGGATTGTTCATTAAATTTATTTATTTATTGTATTAAGTTATTATATAGGCACAGTAATTATCTATATATATACAGGAGAAGTCTGATGACTCACTCACTCATCACGAAATCTCTAGAACTACAGGGGTTACAGATTTGAAATTTGGCATGAGCACTCTTTGAAGGGTGTTGGCGCTCACTAAGAACGTAATTTCCTAGAGGGTGAAAAGAGGTAAAAGCCTCTGTATGAAACATCGTATTCCTTGAACTAACAAATCTGAAACTACGCTGAAATATGCTTCGATATAATTGATAAAAGATCTATATATTTTTACTTTCGAACAACTTTTAAACAAGGGTGCTATGAAGGTATAAAATTTGTATGCGGACTTTTTAAAGCGATGAGATTTTCTAAAAATTTAGATTGCATAAGTAACATAAATACAAAATAAATCGACACGTATGTAAGGGGTTTTAAAAACAACCATTAAAAAGGGGTGCAATGGGGTGTTAACATTTGTTGGAATATTGATATGCGAGGTGTGTTTGAAACTCGGTTTGTTTAGTGATTTTTTACGCATTTCATATCAAACTTTTTTATAGAAAATATAAAAGCGTGCATTTCAGGTCTACCGCTTAAAAGAGATGAATTAGTGCGTAAAAGTGACACACACTTAAACGTAAATTTAAAAAAATATTTAATTAACATACTTTTAAGATACGGGATTTAGGCACTTTACAAGGACTGCCTGCTGGCGTCTGTTTTTCCAGATCATTATAATTTTGAAATCTGGATAATTATTAACTACTTATACGTAAATCGGAACGGGACAACATAAGCTGTGAGGAGAATACTTACTTTTCAGACACAGGGTATGCACTCTATTAAGCAATGGAACTGATTGCTTGTGTCTGTTTTACCCAACCGTTGTAATCTCAGAACCCGGGTCATTATAAACATTACAAACTAACCAACGGGACAACGAGGTACCAAACCCTGTAGGAAAAAGACATACCTTTTGGAAACGGGATATAAGTTAGTCTATGAATGAGTGAAACTGATTGCTGGCGGCTGTTTTTCCGAATCTTAATAATTTTAAGAGCATTAATAAACTACTTATACATAATAAAGAACGGGACAACGGGACAACATGCAAATACTTATTTATTATACATAAGATAATCACTTTGCTAAGTAGTGGAACTCATTGCCGGTGTCTGGTTTAGGGGTCAATTTAATCTCGGAGCCGGATCATTATTAACTAAACAAATATGCAACGGGAAAGGGAAATCAAACGCTCTACAAAAGGTACATACATTTCAGACACTGCCGAAACACTATGGAGCGGTGGTCAAACGCTTCATCTAGACTACACACATTTTATAAAACTAAAGTTTGTAGTTTTATTTATGATTTTACGAGTATGGATAAAAAATAAACCTATTCTCAAAAAAATACTGATAGCTAGAATATCCCAAGTGTTTTAAGTTGTTTTATTGTCATATATTTTTCTTTTTAAAACACGCGGATGAAATCGCGAGAGGTACAGCTTGTATGAAATATATGCCTAATTTTACACAATAGACATTGTGACAATCAAAACTAAGCAAATAAATTAAGATTTACGATTATCGTAATATGAAGATTAGGCTGCTTCTACATACATCAATGATTTACTTACATTCCTGTTGTACACATAAATACTCGTAGATTCTAAAAGTAGCATTCTTGCGTTAGATATTATTTATGTTCTGGCATGTTTGGTGAGGTCCAAAAATTGTGACATATGCGACAATAAAAAGTCAACATTGAATGGAGAGACTCACGCGACAGGACCCCCCATATCCCTGCCTCCGTTGCTCCCACAAAATAATAAATGTATTTATGATCTATGATCTGAAATTGATACTTATAATGGCTTCTGTACGGAGAAGCTGAACCAAAGTCATTTAGGAGTCGCCTGCTCCGTCTAGCCGACATGATAAATAACCTCAAACTGCTTGTAAAAGTTGAAAGTTTTATCTGTAAGGTGTAATAAGTATTATACACATACAATTTAACTACAAATATGTAAATATTTGAGTCTAATCTTACCTTGGAGTATTCATTTATTGCCCCGATCTGCCATTGAGATCATTTTTTAGTTTTTATGGTGTCGGTTCCATTAAAGATCGCAGAGAATTCGTATCAATTAAAATCTGTTTAATTGACATTGACAGCGATGAAATTATTAGCACGGGTGTCTAATAAAATAATGTTACTGCCAGTTTATTTATAAGCAATTACGAGTTTAATTTCAGTTGGATTAGATGTGATGCAATAAAAGAAGTACCCGATTTATAGTCACGTAGGGTGTTTAGAGACGGACGAGACATTTATTAGTGAATTTTTGGTTCGATACAAATACATTCACCAGTAGCTACATTATTGAGTTATCATTGTAAAAGTCGACCAGAACGGCAGTTTTTAAAAAAAGGCATGACACTTACCAACATTTTTGTGTTTTACAAAACACAAAAAATTTTGATGCAAGAAGCATTTTTATATGTATTTTATATTTTTATATGTAGGATCTTAATTAACTTTCTACATTATTAAATGCATCAAGCCTATATTAGGCAGCAATCCAGCCCTTATACAGTGTGGTAGAACTACAAACATCTTCACAAACGAAAGGTATTTTAATTATATTATAATGAGGTACATACATATATACTAATTTACAATATACCTACCTCTTAGAATTAAACTAAGAGTACGTAGGATACTCTAATTCACATTTCGCGCACTTTGTTCAAAATGGCAGGCATTTACACAGTATAAGTAAGTAAGTACTCGTATGTATGTACGAGAATAAACCGTGCCCTAGCAGAGATAGCGGAATGACGACGTGTCGCGATCGCATGTTCCGGACGAATTTATCAATCGGACAGAGCGGAGTAATGATTGTCACTCGTTTTTCTTAGGGCTACCCTAGGTACTACCAAACGCTCCAATAATGCTATGATACTTTTCAGTGAGAAGTTTATACGAAGTTGGTTGACATTGGAGCACCCAAACAGTTGGGCAAATTCGTAAATAAGTGCCGCGCCAAACTAGATAGTTTGAGTTACGTTTAGTTAGATAGTTGAGATAGTAAGAGTTACTTGATAAAAAGAAAGGCATTATGTAGGTAAATATACTGTATATATACAAATTTCTGAATCTGAATCTGAATAAGGCACTAAGATGCCTTGAGAGTCGATATTTGTATATGTTTTCGTGGAGTACGCCTTCTGTACTTATTTATTATTTGTAGTATTCTGTGTCAATGATTCAAACTCTCACAGTTCGACAAACATTGTATTGCGTTTATCTAAAGTTAATAACTTTTATGCAGGTATTATCACTACATAGTCGGCTTTATTTATAAACGCCTCAACTTGAAAACTGCCTAATAAACACTGCTTTTGATTCGCCCTGTCACTATTTGTCACTTTTTTACAAAAACGGATACCACTACTCGTCTTCTTCTTTGTTTATGGCATGTGACATAATAATGTCAATTTTGCCAGTTTCAAGTGCTTATGTTTCTTTATAGTCAATTTGTTTGTTAAAGTCTTAGTCGATGGTCAATTGTCAATTCTAGACATCACGCGGAATGGCCGTCTAAAATTTTCTTGGGATTCCTCGTCGTTGAAATCACATTGCACCATAATACACAGTTAATTCAATTGTTCATACTTGTCCCATGTAGTCACAACTTATTAATTAAAGTTCCGCTAAGATTACTGAATAAAACATGCAATAAAACAAGTAAGAAATATTAAATTAGCAGATCTATGTTACTTCATGCAATGACAAAGGAAGAATCCCAGGGTAGCACTATTTTGAAGTGATTATCTTTTGAAAGAAGTTAAGAGACGTTTTTAAATAGAGGGGAGTATGTACTAACTTTGTACCTACTAAGTAATAACTCATAATACTTGCCATTTAATAGGGTACTAACATCATGGGTTTTTGAAGTGAAAACTTCTTTTAGCGCGGTACGCATATTTTTAGATGAGGTAAAACCTCTGGATTCGCGACACCGTTACCGAGACGCAGCCGGCTGGCACGCTCGCCCCATTTGATTATAAACCTTAATTCACATGTTTACAGTCTTCTTTTGTATGGAGAAGTTTACTGAGTTAGGTTCTTTGATATATTATCTACATTCTGAACAAAAAATATTGCATTATCTGTGTTCGTTTAGTATTTGATTGGCAGTCGCTATAATTACTGATTTTGAAGTGATTTATTATTAAACTCTAACGCGCCAAATTAAGTTTTCACTTCTGTCGGCACTCCCGGAGTGGAACCCGATTTTTTTTAACTGTTCGAGAGTACTTATAGTCAATTGTTAGTCAATTAATTTATTATTGTTCGACCGTAGGTGAGCTCAAACTCATCTCTACGACGAATGACGAATAAAAAAAATACTAATTCAAATATCATCGTTTCTGTCTGTCTGACAACCCTTACAACGCCTTTTCTCGCTAAATGAGCCGCAAACTGGCTACCGTACGGAGGTACTTGTTGAATGTTAAGTAGTTTTAATTATTTTGTATCAGCCCGAGGGTACTATGGGTATTGAGTTTATTCTCTACCCGAGACATATATCATACAAGCCAGTTCATGCAGTCTTCATCAGAGGTACCTTTAAGGTACCAAATACATTACATACAATAAATAATTACTTATCAAACCAAAATTTTTCACGTGTTAAGAGGCCCAATACTTATTTATTCGTTGTTCAATAAAACGATGCTAATTTTAACATATTTTGTAAAGTCAGCATGTTGATTCATTCAATTATTTTATCTTTAATAAAATATCAGTCAACGTAGCAGCAAAAATGTGATCTAAATATTGCTTTAAAATGAAGCGTAACTGCCGAATCTAAGGTATGTATTGTATACGTACACGTTAAATATTAATAAAAAAGGCTGGACATTTCATACAGAAATCAAGCCCTAAAGTAAGCAGAGCTTGTGGGATAACTGATATACTACTTACATACTTTTTATTTTGTAAATTGTACATAGAAATTATACATACTTAAAAATATATTGACATGGAAAACACTCAGATAAATACAAATATTTGCAGATCAAAAAATATTATATAATATAATATCATATTAGGTTGGGGAAAAAGTCTTTTCGCATTATAGTATGTATGAACTTGTAATAAAATCTCTTTGGCTATACTTATTTGTATCTGGCTGGTTTTGGTATCATTATAAGTTTAAATTTTAAAGAACATAATTCCAAATTCAAATTAGGAAAATGTGTGATTTTTATTTGTTTTTCGTACTGTCAAGCAAGATGAGTGAATCTCATGAAAAAAATTCGATAAATTTTAAAATTTTACTACAAAAAAGGTAAAAATGCAACGCAAGCCTCGAAATCAGTGTCTGTGAGAGTAGCACAAATTTGGTTAAAGCGTTTTCAATCCGGAAATTTTGATGTCAAAGATGCACGTCGCTCTGGTCGCCCTATTACGGATAAAATGGATGCCATTTTTGAAAAAGTGGAGCAAGATCGGCATATCAGTAGTTACGACGTAGCGGAAGAACTGGGAATTGACCACAAAACAGTTTTGGCGCATTTGAAAAAAACTGGGTACACAAAAAAGCTCGATATTTGGGTACCTCACGAGCTCACTGAAAGAAACCCTAATGAACCGTGTACTCATTTGTGATTCTTTATTACGACGTAATGAAACCGAACCATTTTTGAAGAAGCTGATAACTGGTGATGAAAAGTGGATCACGTACGACAAGAACGTGTGAAAAAGGTCGTGGTCAAAGGCCGGTCAGGCTTCACAGGCTGTGGCGAAACCCGGGTTAACTCGCAACAAAGTGATGCTGTGTGTGTGGTTGGATTGGAAGAGCATTATACATTATGAGCTGTTACTACCAGGCAGGACCATCGATTCTGAACTCTACTGCGAACAACTGATGAGATTAAAGCAAGAAGTTGAGAGAAAGCGGCCGGAATCAATCAACAGAAGGGGTGTGGTTTTTCATCATGATAACGCTAGACCTCACACATCTTTAGCCACTCAGCAAAAATTAAGAGAGTTTGGCTGGGAGGTGTTAATGCATCCGCCGTATAGTCCTGACCTTGCACCTTCAGATTTCCACCTGTTTCGGTCTCTTCAGAATTATTTAGGCAGTGTCAGGTTAACATCACGAGAGGACTGCCAAAACCACTTGTCGCGGTATTTTGATCAGAAGTCCCAAAATTTATATAGCAATGGGATCATGTCTCTCCCTACAAGATGGCAAAAAGTTATCTAAAAAATGGTACATACTTTAGTTAAATGTAAATAAACTATATTAAAAAATGTTTTGAATTTTCTTAAAAAATACGAAGAAACCTTTTTCCCAACCTATAATATATTACATACTAGCTGCTGCCCGCAGCTTCGCACGTGTGGTACCTACATAATAAGGTAGCCTATGTTCTTCTCCAAGGCTCTATCTATCTCTATACCAAAATTCATCTAAATCGGTTCAGCGGTTTAGGCGTGAAAACGTGACAGACAGACGGATAGACAGAGTAACTTTCACATTTATAATATAGATTTTACAAACAATGTATGTTTACCATGTATCTATGAAATTAAAAATAAAAATAAAAGTACAAAAGTAATATATCAGTCACTTGGTTCCCATAACACAAGCTCCGCTTACTTTGGGGGATGCTGTGTGAATTGTCCGGTATTATTATTGTTATATGTCCCGCTGTGGGAATCGAACCCGCAACCTTCTGCGTCTAAAGCGGGCCTTCGCCCACTGCACAACAGAGGCCGTATAATATACCGTGAATTATAATCGACAAAGTTGAGTAGGTAATCATTTGTCATGTCTAAATTAAACGGCTACTCGTATGTATTTATCCGTTCATTGTTTACGACGTGAAGGAATTACAAGCTACAAACTCTTTCATTTATAATATTAGTAAGACTCGTTACGGTTTTAAATATATGTGTAGATTAAAACATGTTTTGTGTTCGCCGTCTTAATTATAGCACGATTGATCGCAGGTGCCGAGAGGGCATGATTCTGCTCTCGGATTAATCTCGTCTCTCACTTGAGGGATGGCAGACTAAGCACGTGTGTACAGTGCACGGAACTGCATATTGGCACATTTTGAATTTGAACCATTTGACAGGTTTACACTCTGTCGTGGTCACGGGATGACAAAATAGGTAAATAAACGCGATAAATACCCGTAAAAATTTATAATTTATGCTTCTGGTTCTGAAAATGACAATACTTTCACACAACCTTTCATCCCCCTTTTCAACCCTTTACAACACTTTTTCCCAATTAAAAAGTAGCCTTTGTCCTTTAGACTATCTGTGTACCAAGTTTTATTTAAATCGGTTCTGTAGTTTTGGCGTGAATGCAAGACAGACAGACAGACAGAGTTACTTTCACATTTATAATATTGTAAGGATAAGTGTGCGAAATTTCATACTCCTCCGTCCGAGCAAATTTTCGTAAATAGAGTACAAAGTTTTTGCTTCACGTTAATATATCTATTACTATATAATGTCGTGCATTTTATAAACATAAATAATATGAATGTAAACATACATGAAATGAAGTATTACCTACTGATTATTATTAATCTCGCAGAAACTCAAAATCGATTTGAATATTTTTTTTGATTAGTTTACTTTAATACTGGGGTGGTTATTAACCATATCAATTTTAAGTTGTACGAATACGAAGTACATCGGGTCATTTAGTTTTAGGTAAATTATCACAAAATATCAAAGATATAATAAATATAATGAAATATAAAAGTTTTATTTTTCTATTGTCTCATAATTCAGCAATAAATTCTTATAGGTTCGAGCCTTATTCAAGCTCGGATTCAGTATTACAATCGTGTGTATAAAGAACAAAATACCAGTTACTAATAAAAATAATCTCTTATTTTGAAGAGCCGTAAGTATTTTATGCGAGAAGAATATTGTAATTATGCTATTGAATCGGCATCAGGGTACTACAGTCGCATATTACTGGTATGAGAATAACCAGGCCCTTAGGCAAAGAGCATACGATTGCTCACATACATCAGTTTTCCTCAAGTGGTTAGCGCACTGAGTAAGAATAAGCACCTATGCATAAAGTACATAATATTTGGTCTATAAAAATTCATTGGTCATCAATGAATATGTGTTTCCGACTTTTATGATACAGGTCTTGATTCTGTAATGAGCGAACTAAAATATCTTAAACACTAACGATCTTTTTTTGTTAACACCAAAGTCTGAATTTGAGTAACATTTTTAAGTGACACATCTTATCATTTATCAAATCTGATAAATGATAAAGTAGATGTGTCAACTCGAAAGTAGATCGAGTGATTGGCGTGGTATACCTCATTTTAGGCGCCATGTAATTTGGTATTGAATAAAACTGCGGTAAATCCTAGGAAAATGAATTAAAAAGTGAAAGAAAATATGAATTATAAGTTATTTTATAAATGACATTCAAAACTGTGACTCTGATATGAACTTTTGTTTAAACAAAATAGGTTTGTTTGTATTTTCCGAGAGTATTTAGTTAGTCCGGCGAAACTGTATGATATTTATATATTTTTAATATATAAGAGTTTCTTTCATTTATGAAACTTTAAAAAGCCTAGTTGGCAACACATTACTAAAGAGTTTCACAAACGTTTGCCAACTTACTTAACTCTACGAGTTGTTTACGTTTTGACAACATAATTATCACCCTCTTAGAATAATTATACAAGTACATTTCGAGAAACCGCGGATCCAACTTATCCTTATGAAGATTCTCTATATGAATCGAAACAGTGTCGGTGCCTTGATCGACAAAATAAAACGTGAGTAAGACCCGTGTTTATCAAAATGTGTGTACATGTACATCGTAGATTTGCAAATAATAAATAAATATTGCTGGACAATGCACACAACACCATCTAGTCCCAAACTAAATAGCTTGTATTATGGTGACTAGATGACTGATAGAATACTTATATATTATTAAATACATACTTATGATACTTTATAACACCCAGACACAGAACAAACACCTATATTTTACCACACAAATGTTTATCCTGGGAGGGAATCGAACCTACAGTGCAAAAGGTAGTACTACTACCAACGGAGTTGACAAGCCAGTCAAAATGTTACAAATGTTTAATTTAGATACAAATCCATTAACATTTTTTCTGGAGTTATTTGCATAAGATAAAAAAATACTTTTAATAAAAATCTACAAGTAAATTAAAGTAATTGAAATAGTATCTAGTTAATTTAATTGAAAAGAAAATTATGTTTCAATGAAGAAATAATTATTTATTTTAATATTATTTCACCTTATTTGAAATAATATTAAAATAAATCCATTTGTCCATCAAACACTTTATTTTGATGGACAATTCAAATGGACATATAATTTCACGAGTACATATTTATAGCAACGACGACAGTGGCAACGGCAGACTAACTTGTAGATGACACTACTCATAACATAAACAGCAAAAGCTCCATGCTTAGAGATTACAGCAGTAATAAATATAAATTTTAATTAAAATTTATTTCAAATCGAACTTATAGCACTATAACATTTGCATGCTCAAAATAGACTCGCACAGTAGACTTAAATCTTACTTCAGACGCCGTGGGTTCAATTGAAATGTGAAAGGGCTTCGGAAAATCTATTTGCAGAAAATAAATTAAATTGGAGATCAATTTACTGGAATTAATAACCTACCTGTGTAATAAATGTAATATTTTATTGAAGGGATATCTCGGAGCTAGGCTCGGATCAGAAAGTCGCGATCGAAGTGTGCATCATAAAAATTGACAGTGACATGCTGAAGTGCTCGTATTACCGTATGAGGCATTAATTTTACGATCGCGACGAGTAATTTACTTTCTCGGAATGGTGCAATAAGTATGAAAGGCAGTAAAGTGTTAACGGTGTGCCTACACTAGATCATGGCGCGCAACATGCTGGCCGACTCTTTGATTTACTCAACGTTTTTATTCTTTTTAAACTTTACATGATCATCAATTTTAGTTTTACTGTAGTAGTCGCGAGGGTCTTAGCTGCTGTATACAGATTATCGATTTATGTTTACTTTTTTGCGTAAATTGTAATAGAATTAAACAATCAGAGGAATGATTATTATTTGCGACAAGCAATAATTACTTTAAAGTGTACATTTTTTGAAGTCAAAATAGATTCATGCGCTATCTTGTATTTGTATTTTGTATCTTGTATTTGCCGACGTCAGCTACCTAGATTTAACTGAAGACCAACTCAATAAACTTGAGCGTCTTCAAAATGTTTCTATTAGATTTATATTTGGCTTGCGTAAGTACGACCACATCTCTGAATTCCGAAATAGACTTAAGTGGCTACCGATTCGTCTTCGCCGGAATGCTCACATCCTCTCTATTCTTTACTCCATTATGTTTCTTCCTTCCACTCCAGTTTACCTTAAGGAACGCTTTGAGTTCCTCCATCTTTCCAATTCTCGCTCCTTACGTTCTTCTGAAACCCTGCAGCTTAAAACTCCTACTCATTCATCTTGTTACTATGGAAGCTCTTTTACCCTGCAGGCTGTGAAGCTTTGGAATGAACTCACTGTCTCCATCCGGCATGCTAACTCTTTACCTATCTTCAAAAACTTGGTATACCATCATTACCTCACATCAGTCTCATAGATATCACTTTAGTTTGTAAGTTTTTATGTATTTATTTGTATTTATGTGTATGTATGTAGTATTAGATAAATATTTATTTATTTAATTTATTTTTGTAATTTATAATTAGTTTAATGTACGCCGCGCCGTCCACTCAACTTAATACGATCCTTTCCATCCAAAGGTTGTCAGGAAGAGATCGCTCTCAAGCAATATGGCCGCCCATTGTACCACTTAAATACTTTTATTTTAATTAAATTGTAATATTGTGTTTTATTATTATAAGGTGTACAATAAAGATATATTCTATTCTATTCTATTCTATTCTATTCTTGTTAGATCTCACGAGTTTAGATTCAAAAGGCAATGGACTTTAGCATCAAAACTACTTTATTGTGTAAGCTGAGTATTTTTTTGTTATTATCTAGTTAATTATCAGCAATACCTATCCCATATTATCCCATTTGCACAACAATATGAGATAAAAATAAACTAAGCAAATATTATCAAATTTCTGAGAAAGAACAAGCCATAAATCCTGTGATATCAAATAATAAAACAATAACAAAACAAAACAAAATACTTATATAAAAAAATACGTCTTTTTTTGGAAGCCGGTTAGAAACGGTTAGAGCACCCACCAACTACTAGAACAACATGAGCAACGTTCTCGTGAAGCCCTCTAGCTGAATATCACCGGGTGAGAACATTCGTACGAGCTAGAGAATCAGATAAAACCGTGAATGAATGAATATTATTATCAATATTTAAGTTGTATAGAATCGACAAATCATCGCGATTGTATCTCGTGCGATCCGGAAAGAACCAGGCATTATGGACGGTGACCTCTAACACCGGGACGATATTTAGTGGGTACGCATTGTTCCACAATAATTGTAGGTGGTGGCCAGAGTTTGTTTAAAATTGATTTCGGCGGTGATCCTACGGTGTGATACCATCGATGAAGTAACATTATTATAGGCTGTGGTGCCGCGCTCCGGGCGTGATTGCTACGCTGTTTTTCTTTTTTGAAGGCAGGTTTATTAGTAGTAGGTGCAGCTCATTCTTTTATTTTTGTATTGTTTGGGGTGAAATACTACACATTTATTGTGGGTTATTTACAGCGAGACAATACGCGAAGCTTCAAAGATCCAACATTAGAAATTTAGCTTTAATAGGCATGAATGTTTATTGTACGTTTGCAAACAGCTACCCCTTCAAAATGCAGTTACCTACAATCCAACAAATTCTGATAGGTCATCAAACAACTCCAAATAAGCGGTGAATAAAATACGATGTCCCATAAAAAGTAACCATAGAGAGAAGACGCCGTGTAGATTTGTTGTCATAATAAACCTTAAACGCTCATTGTTTCTGTGAGAAATGTCCGGTGGCAGGTAGAGTACCGAGAGGGTTGTCGAGAGGCGCGGACGCGATGGCTGATAAGAGCCGTCATACGGAGACCACGCGAGGCGCGCAAATAACGACAAATCGTCGCGGGATCGCGAGTGCCAAACCAGCTGCCTTTCTTAGGGTTGCTAATATTGTGATTTATTAGCAACCCTGAATGAAATTTGTGATTTAGCCACGGTTTTGACATGATGAAGTTCTAACTGATTGATGTAACAATGATATAACCTGACGATAAATGTAACCTTTGTATGGACTAAACTAAATCAAAGATATGATATATTTATGTAAGTTACTAAACAAGAAACACGTAGAAAGTAATACTTGTCAGTTATTACATATTAGACGACCTCTGTGGCGCAGTGGACGAAAGCCCGGCTGAGACGCAGAAGGTTGCGGGGTCGACTCCCGCACAAAGACAAATGTTTGTATGATCCGCAGGTATTTGTCTCGGGTCTGGATGTTTCTATGTATAATATGTATATGTATTCACAAACAAAAGTGTAAAAGTAGTATATCAGTCATGTGGTTCCTACTCATTACACAAGTTCTGCTTACTTTGGGGCCAGATGATGCTGTGTGAATGTCCGGCATTATTTATTTTTATTTGATTTTGCTTTCGTCAGCTCGGCTCGGATGAACCGGTAAAATAACCAAGAAATACACAACTGCATCTCAGTGTTTTAATTTGACGTTTTTTTCTGCTGACATGTCGGTTTGTAAAAAAATCTAACAACCCTACATGTACTTAAAATTACTGTTTTCTACTGCAATCATTACGTTTTAAAAACTAAAAAGAAAAACGATTCTAATGAATATATTTTCTTTTAGTGGAAAGTAGATATATTTTGTTTATAGATTCAGGATTTATAGATAGGTATATAATATGGTTATAATATGGGACTGTGAGCTTTCGGAGTAAATGAAAATATCATCGATGTGTACAATGTTTAAATTTTTGTTGATTTTTTAAAAACCGCTAGACCGATTTCGATAAAATTTTAATGGGACCATGGGAATTATGAAACAAAAAAGAGTTTTCCAAATCGGCTCGGTAATCGGTGAACATACATTAAAAAAAAGTTTCCGACAAATTGAGAACCTCCTCCTTTTTTGATGTCGGTTAATAGAGCAAGTAAATGTATGTTTGTATGACTAAATGATGAACTAAATGACTTAGTTTTTTGGTGTAATAGTATTACGCCTGTTGAAGACCAGACAATTGGAACTATCGATATTATTATTATTATTATTACGAGTAAACTAAGAAAAACTACAAATTACAAAACAGATTGTAGCGACGCGTTGTCTTTCCGTCGTATTTTGTGCTTACTTTCCTACCTACTGAATTGTCTAGCAGGCACTGACAAGGAGAATATATGGGCAAGAGTAGCGATTTTTGTCTGGAGGCACTGCGTGGGGTTCGCTTTCAGTATTTATTGTGATGTGCGTCCAACAGCTAAATCTCGATGCATGCATCATCAAATATTTTGAAAACAGAAATAGGATGCCTACTTACAATGTATTTTAAATTATTTTTAATATGTAATAAGACAGCCAGGCTCATGTAAGATAAATTGTAATTGAAATTACGTACATGAATACAATTTACATATTTTCACACGGTACGGTGATTTGAACAGAAAATTACTACTAACACGTAAGTGGAAACAAGGTAAAGTTAACTACTAAAATTTATGTGTTTAATACATATGTATGGGCTATATAAGCGGAAGAGATTCGCACAAGGGTACTATAACTCAATGCAACAATATGGCGCACAATTACAAGTCGCTGGTCGAGGTGACGATGATAAATGTGTTTCCTTGGGCTAGGGACACACTAGCTCGCGCTTCATGCTTGTCTTACTTCCTCGATATCGGATAACTCTCGATATAGTTTCTGTTAATCCGTTTGAAATTGGCTCTCTCTCGATACCGCATTTAGTCAACGTCAAGGTAGATATTTACAAAGTTTCATACTGACAGTACCTACCTACGAAGAAACCACTTATGTCTCAGTTCAGTTTGCAGTTATTATCAGTTGGAATGCGAAATTTGTTTTCAGATATAATTCATTTGCCGTTCTATCTGTTCGATCATAAATAATGACTGCTACAAATATTCGCAGACATTTGGCTTTATGTTGTTCAGCTGTCAAATAGAGGTAATGAACAAGCAGAATGTTTGGGCATATTGTTCTAGGACCGGTCGAAACGGAAACGTCTTGGTGGGCAGCATTACTTATACATTCGTCGACTCACTTTAGCAATCAGCATTCATCAACACGATACGCTCCCTTGTCTCCACACTTCAACTTGTGCTGATTTGTTTATTTCAAAACGGAATACATATGCAGGTACTGTGCAAGTCACTTTGGGCTTAGGGTGTCTTCTCTCTTTTGTACTGACGTATTTTATGGTTCGATGTTTCCGTGAAACTACTACTATTCAAAGGTTATTAGCCTCGTGTATTCAATTGTAAAAAACACAGAAACCAACTCTTGGTCAGAATGATTCACAAAGTAGTTATGTTGAAAATATTGGGTACACCGGTCTAAGTTTTATTTTTGGATGTTGTTTGCTGTAACGACACGGGTTTTTGTGTTTTACTCTTTCGTGTAAAATAAATTCAAAGTGATTGAGGAAAACCTTGACAAGGGCACGGAGAAAGTGGACAGGGCACGTGTTACAGACTGTCTTCGTGTCGACATGAGCTGCGTGATGGCTTATCTCTCAAAACTCGAGGGCCATGTAAAGCATCTTCGTTTATCTGGATAGCTACAAGACGCACGGAAACAACTTGTCGCTCGCGTAAACCCGCCATGTTTTATTCTCTCGCATTCTGCGCCGATACCTTAATAAAATCCAACAAGATTGAGCAATAAAATGTAATTTATTTGATTGTAATTTCAAAACACAAAGTGGGTCTCATTTTGTAATATATTTTTATCTTCGTGGTTTTGTGTTTCTCGATCGCGAGCACGTCCTGGGTCGACCTGCCCGCAGACGACCGTTGTGACCATCCAATAAATTTCATGTGTATCTCAAATTTGATTCAGTTTTGGTTTTTGTAACTGCAGAAGTGAATAAGACATTATCTGACTCGACACCACAAAATGATCTCATACTTTTTATGTTACGAAATTGCATTGATACCTAGACATTATGGTTTCTAAAGTAGATTAGTATCGACCACGTTGTTCGATATTTCAATAAGAGCTTACGTATGGTAGTTTGCCGTTCCCTTCTGCATTAATGCGTTTATCTATTAGACGCCAGTTGAAATCTTAGAGTCATATTTAAACAATGTGAGAAGTAGAGTTGATGTATAATGTGTGCGATGGAAGCCAGCAGAGCGCGACGAGGCAGCCCGCACCGGTGTCGAGCACAATATGCAACTGCGATAATATCGACGAACCAATCAATTTGATCCCTCATAAAAAGTTCTCGGCAGGCAGCTAGCGAGTATAATACGGCTGTATCGGGCGGTCGATCCGGGCGCGCTGGTAGCCAGACTTTTCATATATTTTATGTGAAAAGGATATGGGCATTGTTGTGAGACGCCCCGCTGCGCGAGCGCTGGGTAAACACTTGAAATTACAAGTCAGCTCGGACAGTCCTCTCGTCCGCGACCCGTTCTACCCGGAAAAATGCGCTTCCAATGTTACGCTCGATGAAAATAAAAATATTGTTCAATGGCCGGCCAACGTGTGGGGCATCGAGGCGAGTCGAGGCTTGCTTACAATAATAACTTGGAGCTGATGCGCGATGCGCTCAGTGTGTGCAGATACTATTGAGCATCTTTAAAAAGACCGTTATTTATCATAATTAATAAATACGAATTACCTTCCAGCTATCTACAAACCATACAAAGCAAACGTGCGCACTCCTGAAAAAGCAGACATTGAATAATTATACTAAGCACGTAGTTGTACGTGCTCAGTATAATGAATCAATAGAATTTAACTAAGTGCTTACATTTCTGCTATAAAAACGTATAATGAAATACAATAACATGACTGCGTAACAAGTCAATACCTACTTACCAGAAAGAATAAGTAGGTACCTTTTAGGCATGTAGCTTTAATACCTACATTAAAGCTAAGAGAGATTGCGATTTCCCTTTGTTATTTTAATATTTTGAGGGCGATCATAAAATAAAAGTGATATTGTGACTTTGTCAGTTTTGTTTGTATAAAATCAATTTATATTGCGCCATAAAATATTTATGTGGTGATCAAAGAAAATAACATCTTCAATTAAAAATAAAAATTGATTTTACATTTTTGTCTATGATTGAGTTTATTACTAAAGGCGTTTGTAGTAACACGATACTAACTCAATTCGATGTCTATATTCAAATGTTTGAATTAAAAAAATCAATAAGCAGTTGGAAACATTTCATAAGTACTTATACGAAACTGAATGTATGTATATTATTAATATTCATAAGTAACGTGTTGTGCTTTACTTGTTGTTGCTTGGTGTTTCTATTGACATTAACTTTTATTATTTTTGATAAGTATCAAGTTTCAGTCCATTGTCACTATTTGGAAAGACTATTATTATTATTAACAAAATAATAAAGTTAGGTTTATGTTTTTATTTCTACATTGAATCAACGCTTCGTTCAATGACCCCTGCCATAGGGTCAACCCAAGCGAGAATGGTAAAAACTACAAAGTGCAGCTACTTAAAAAACTGGCTCAAATTTGCTAAACGAGTGTTAGTATTAATTACAATGGTCTTTAAACACTTTTTTAGTTCTCAAGTAAGTACGTATTTGTGGTTTTTACTAAATTTGGTGTCTAAAGTATAGCAAGTAAGCATTGAGAGGCAAAGCTCGCGATGCGTCGAAGCGCGAGGTGCGAGATGTTTCATGGCGGATATAAATAAAACACGATTGTCCCTGCGGACCGCGGCCCATAATGTACCAGTGTTCCCATTGGGACCCTGTATTTGAACTCTTGAATGAAAAATTATATATAAGTAATCACTAATCACTATAACGGCTGGGAATTAAATTAGTCAGTCACCAGTAAGTCGTTACAAGTCGCGGGATGACCATTGGTTGCATAATCGTAATAATTCGGTAATATGAACGTTGCCGAGGCTTTTAATTAAAATTGTACAACTGTTATTAGCCGTTGTTATCGAATTAAGGTTAAGCAACTGGCACGGGAGGGAACGTGACGAGCATGCGCCTACTTCATAAGGATCCAGAGATGGTATGATTTCATAAAAAATATAATTACCGGGCGTAAAGCCATACATTTGAACAATTGATTCCCACACACATACATATTTTTGTACAAACTTTGGACAAACCTTACCTTACACCAACCTAGGCTTGATCAGGGAAGTTGTGGCGGCCGTGCTAAGACACAAAGTCTCGTCTAGCACAATGCGAGACGACATATGTTCCCTATTTAAAAATAAATCACATTACAAAATTTATTAGCAGGGAAGAACTAGGTGCTCAGTGGAAAAGCCCCAAGCCCGCACGATTAGGCGTCCCCTCTGCGCCCGCGCCTCTCGCATCCAAATAAAAGTGCTGCGTTGTCGCGCGCCAGAATTACGACGATCCCTTTTATTATCTTTCTTTTTTAATTCAATTTTACGATAAGCGTTATACGGCAACTTGTGTTCTTGATCCGTTATTTTAGGTGCTTTACTTTGGTATTATTGGCTGCCTTCTAGAGCTGATAGAGTAGAGTAGAATTTGCAAATTTGTTCAGCTAAGTGGTTTCTTATTTAATGATAAAAACTACTTTTAAGTTTTTATAAAACAATATGAATACTTTTTCTATAAACAAAGTTAAGTACCTTTTTGTACCAATCCTAGCTACATCCAGTGTACATTATTATGTCTCATCAGCCAAATTTATGCTGTAATACCTACCTACTAGGATGACTGACGTTTCGACGGACGATATTATAAAAGTTTCTTGTTGGACAACGGAACCCTAAAGTCTCATTGGAATGACAGTCAAAACTGAGTCTCTCAATAAAAATAGGCTTTCCACTTATCTTCCGGAATGCAGCGCCTTGTGGTCGCTTTACTCCCTCTCATTTGCATACAAGCTACGATTTGTGTATTGTTAATTAGAGCACACAAACAGGTTTGAAATAAAGCCTTACCTACAATGGTAAAGGTTTACTGTAAGGACTATAATGGCAATATCCAAACGATTATCGAACAGTCGGAGTGACGAACGAACGTATATCCATATAGAATGACAGTTGATGCAGGCGTGTGTGAATGTAGGTACAGACAGAGTTCATTTTAATTATATATATGTAATCTGTATGCTCCAAAAGAAAGGTCTTAAAACACGCTGACAAACTGTAAACCAAAGATTGGTTGGTGTATATTGTGTTCTCAAATTTATAACACAAATTTACTGGAAAAAGCTTCGTAGGTTTCGTTCTAGTCACTAGCTAGATCATGCATTGAAGAGAAACACTGTAATATAAGTATTAGTATTTGTACATACGTATTGTTTATTAGCCACAATATATTCGATTTTGTAGTCTTTTCCGTAGAATGACCGAAACCATTAAAACTGTTGACATCTATCACAAATTCACCACTTATACTTTCTTTTAATTGACAGTGGTTTCAGTTTACTTCTCTAGTAAGTCTGTGGCTCACTTCACTCTACCTTCCTTCTCTTACTTAGTATTGGATTCTCTTTGCTTCATACTAACCTATGTGTGATAACTATAACATTAGCTCTGCTTACTTTGGGGCTAAATGATACTGCGTGAAATGTCCGGCACTATTTATCTATTGTATTATTATTCCAAGGTCATAATATGCCCAGCCTTTTACCACTCTCTGAGATCAGCAAGTTTGAAATAAGTGCTTATAAAATATGTATTATCACAATGTAGTCATGGGTTTATAAGTAGGTAGGTACGCGTACGTGCTGCCAACCGGTTCGACGCTTTCTTGTTGTGCCATTATTGTTTCATCTGTTATTTAAATGGCAATAGATTACGTCGTCGATCGAAACGTTAATAAACAATCGACTATAATTAACGCTGTATGTTAATTTTGTCAATATTGATTTATTTGCGTCAGATATTTAACGAGTGTTATTAGACTTATCAATTGCAGGCAGTTGAAATAGTTTGACTTGTAATATTGTCTTGGCATAGTTAATTATTTGCGGTTACTTGATTTAATTAAACTCTATATTATTTTAGAAGCAAATGTGTATTCTAGAGTTTTATTACAGAAGTCTGCTACTCCGTCCATCTGACTTTATAACCTTTAGGTACACATATAACTTATAAAACTATCATGGTTTTGAACATAATTTTAATTCGAAACAGGATATATATATTTAAATGATTTTAATTTAAATGAAAATTTAAGGTACACAGTTTTGAAAAGTATGTTGGTATTTTCTATATATCTAGAAAACTAGTTACATATAACTAATTTTATTGTAAAATAATTAACCAGTATTTGTTAGTATTAATCATTATTACAAATACTAGTTATTTGTTGAGTATTTTTATTTAAAGAAATAAACATGGTACAAAAGCGAAGCAAACCGCAAGTTTTATTAAAAAGACTTCAACGCGCTCCTCGCCGTAGCGCCCTGCAGGAGTTGTATAAAGTAGTTGAGTCGTAGAGTATGTTGTGTTTGTATTTATTTAAATATTTTCAAAACAACTTACTAACAAGTTAGTAAAAGTTTGTCAAACCACGCGTAGTATATATATATATATATATATCTATATACTTTGATTAACAAAATAAACTATGAGTTTTATTTGTCCAATCAAAATGTATGTAGACAGAGACGCATTATTTCACAAGTTAATAACCATAGACTAAACTAACTATGACCTACCTTGTGTAAGAGTGGACAGCACGAGGTTGAAGATAGCATGGGCTGATGCAACATGAGCATAAGAACATAGAGCAGGAAGAATATGATCAGAACAGATGTGTCACTTGCTACAGGTCTTACGATCTTTAAATATTTACCTACGTGCCCTATTGCATAGTCCTATAGTCTTTTCTTTGTCACTCGGCAATGACCGAGACGTGGCTGCGCAAGATTTTATGACCTCCCAGTGGACCATCAGCTAGATGATCAGATGTCAATTATTTCATTGAGCTCCCGTCGATTTTATTAAAATTGAATGGATGATATTGACGAAGGATTGTAAAGAATGGCGTGATTTATAGAAGAAATGGGTTTTAGGGGTTCCGAATAGGTTTTATTATATATAATATAAAAAATGGGGTTATTTTTTTTACTTTATAACCAATCATCCAGTCAGATAAGTATTTCAATAGAATACGAGTAATTGCCCGATTTGTAAGCCTGAAAAAAAAATCAAAAAGTACTATTTTTTGTTGTTGAATTGGCTTGGGATCTTATCACTAGTCATTTATCCATACTAATTTCGGAAGCCTTTACTGTGTGTAGTAACATGCCCTTGGCCAATTTATTTCCTCGAACATTTTGTTAACTATTTTCCGGAACAGCATACATGTATCGTAGGCATTTTCAAATCCAAAAAGAGCGAGTTGACCTAAGATCAAATCAGTATTAAGAGTGCTCAGAAGAGCAATCGTAAATTGTTCCTAATGCGGTCGCGCGCGCGGCGGGTCGTGCACTCCACGACGCTTTTTATTGTCAAAACCCATAGCGACACCGGCCAACCTGATAACATTATTGTTATTTACATCACTGAGTTATCATTCCGATAACCGTTGTTTTACATTCGTATAACGCCGTGTCGAACTCAGCTTTGTATCTAAATTGCTTAATTGAAAAGTCTCAACAAGAGGACGCTCGCATCAATGATATGAATATGTGTAGAAGACTGACCTTTAAATTGAGCTTCAATATATTATACTAGTCTATTTCACGATTTTATCAGTATTATGTAAAAGTCATATAAACTAATGCTGTTTATGTCTTCTTCTTTACATTGCAAGAAGATCCAAAGTAAAGTGATATCATATGATTAAAGTTCATCATTTTAACTCGCTGAGTGTTGACATCAAAGTGGCTATGAATGTTATTTACATTATTAGGATAAGATACCTATACTTAACATTTTACTAAGATACTAACTCTAAATTTGTGTTATATTCACCATACAAAGGGTATAAAAATATTGTAAATATGTTAAAATAAATGTTTGTATAATCTGCAAATATTTGTCTCGCGTCTCAGTGTTTTTATTTGTTCACAAAAATAAATAAAAGAAGAATATAAGTAATATATCAGTCATGTGGTTCCCATAACACAAGCTCTGCTTACCAGTACATACTTTGGGTCTAAATGATGCTGTGTGAAATAGCAGTGTGTAACTGAGTTTCTAAATTCTGGGTGCCTGATAATGTCTCAAGCCGAAAGATATAACATAATAACAGCTGCCATCAAATAGCAGTAAAAGATGAATCGATTACCAAGACAGGCAGAGCAACGCAAAGCTTGGAACCACAGGCGGCGTGCCCTCACCTTCTAGGGTATGCACCCTTTAATCTCACATTTTATGCAACAATGATCGGATTCTGTCGTGAAAGAGGATACCTACCTATGTCGCAAGTTGTTCGCTTTTTACAAACATTCCCATTTACGTCTCATATCTGTTCTCGGCTCGACAGTAATTTTATCATTTTAAAACTTTGGAACTCGATCGAGTGGGTTCAGCTTCAATGCTGAATAAGACTTTACGAATTTTTAAACGCAAATAAAGTCTTAATAAACACTTTTTATGGTAGGCTTGTAATTTTATTTGCATTCGAAATAGGGCTCGTGGCGCGTGTTAGGCTAATAAGGAACGGATGGTCGCTCTTAACGATCCTTTACTCTGATAATATTTGGAGTCGTGTGGCAAATGAAATCACTTTTTATTAAGTTGTTTTCATAAGCTTTTACCAAAAACGGTTTGTGCCCAGCGAGTGTAGTCACCAGTTTACTTACATTACATTATACCAAGTCATTAAATGGTGAATAAGTAGCTGAAACGTGTTATTAAGCAGAATGTTTTAGTTGTAGTGAGTATCTACAAGATACAAAATTCTCAACTTTATTAAGAATGCAGTGTATTATTTCTTCATAAAGCGAAAATGGCACTATAAAACTGATGCACTCTCCGATAGCACATAAAAATAATATCTGGTCGCGACATCTGGTACGACAATAAAATTCCATTGAACATGCGGCTTTGCAAATGCGATCTATTTAGACTTGGATATCGTCGCAGCGAGAATAATGTTATCCTGGCACACCTCAGCCGTGTCACTGGCAAGGGCGTGTCGAAGATAAGTTTACATATTCCGTATGCATTATGCAAATTGAAGTTTTATGTTAAGCTGGGAGACGCAAGACGAGGAGAGGGGTGCGCACGCGCTCGCTATGTTTCACTCTGCCACTGATGCGCGTCAACTTGACATTGACATTCGTGTTCGTGCATTCTGATATGTACTCCGTAATTAACCATAAGCTTTCACTGATACCTTTTTGTATATTTTATTAATTTGAGCCTTATTTCAAATCTGTGAAATGTTTTATTAGAATCTTAATTAATACAAAAGTCACAGCGTTTTTTTTTTATTGGTTGTAAGGTGCATTTCTTATCAGATTATGCCTAAGTCAAAACATGCCTTGTTCATTTATCGTTAGCATTTTAAATTTTGTTTATTGATGCACTAAAATTTCATATCCCTAAAAGAGCATGTTTGCTTGCACAAACTTTATGAGTGCACCACAATATGCGATCGTATTTTATTGAATGCTTTGAAATTTGTTCAAACTGAGAATTTCGGTAGGTACTTAAATAAAAATGAGATCACGGCAAGCAAGTAGGTACTTATTTATTTGTAAAATGTTAATAAAAGTAGTAAATGTACGCTTCAGGGAGACGTCATATCTATTTCAAAAATAAACTGCATTATTTTACTCGGTCATTATATAAAATATGAAGATATTTTACACTAAAGTCGTCAGATAAGTACATAATACAATTTGTTCATGCGCTGGGGCAAAAGTTCGCGAACAGGCTATAACTCAGAATCAGCTGTAATCTGGGGCCTTTCAAAGTATAATACCCTGTCGTACCAACCGATATAATTTCATTGAACAAGCCAGTGCAGCTCTCAGTGCCACCTCCTTCGCAAAGGCACTAGTTTACGCGACCATTTGACCTCGGATTACGAAAACTCATTCATGATGAAGACAGTAAAGCGTTTACGCATTTACAGCCCAAGAAATCATTAAACTTGCAAGTTAGTACTAATAAACTCACGTACTCTACCTACACGTAGGTATTTCGAAACCTCTCAATGATGCAATGGTTTTGTTCAAAACTAAAAAAGCTTGAGCTTTACTTTTTGTAAGTGAAATCCTTTTACGAAGCAATAGCTCTATGAAGATTTGCAGTATGCCTTACCTACAGCTTGTAACGCATGAAAGCGGATAAGGGTTCATTCATTAAACTTGAAACCCATGAACACAAAAGGTCTCGGACAATAACAATTTAATCTGGCACTTGAGCTATTTGCTCGCACGTATCTTGCGAGTTCACGATCTTGAGGTAAAGGTGTGAGGAAGTGGGGCGAGTACTGGTAGGTTAGTTCATTCATGTCTTTAAACCTAACCTCGAAGGTAAGACAAAATACCTTGTAATATTCATATCAAGCGTGTTTTCGAAGGTTGGGGCGCGGGGTGGTGGGGGGTGGGGAGCTTAGTTCATTCATCAAGCCTCCATAAGGCTCTAAACCTAATTCGACGGAGCAAC
This sequence comes from Lampropteryx suffumata, assembly GCA_948098915.1. Classification (NCBI taxonomy): domain Eukaryota; kingdom Metazoa; phylum Arthropoda; class Insecta; order Lepidoptera; family Geometridae; genus Lampropteryx; species Lampropteryx suffumata. Next base: position 10,712,969 of record OX402557.1, on the reverse strand, counting down.
CTCGCAACATCCGCTCTTGCAAAACGTTATTTCATTCATAACTTTGAAATAAGCTCTGGGTACACTGGGAGAAAAAATAAATACAGCATCACAACAACACATCACAATTTGCACCACGGGCCCTACTGCTCAATTGGTAGTATCTGCCTTTTTCACTGTAGGTTGTGTGTTAGTTTGGATCCAGGACACACATTTTTGTGATGAACATATATGTCTTGATGGTAAATGGTATCAAATATATGTATTTACAAGTATTAGTATTCTATCTGTCATCTGGTTTCCATAAAACAAGCTTTGCTTACGGGGTGTTTGGGACTAGATAGTGTTGTGTGAATTTGTCCAGCAATATTTATTAATTTATTTATTAGTTACACCATGGGAAGGTGGCCAGATATTATTTCGTCTGATCTACGAGTTTTTAAAATAAACAAACATAAGTGGATCAAAGCTGATCATCCCACTTAGGACCGAATCACCAGTGCTTGTGGTGAAAATTGTCCCTATTCAATATTGATGGCCAAATGGTGATATAATATTTTTTTATTTATTCCAACAACAATTGTCCATCGTGTTAATAGGCACTTAAAACTAGTGATTCAGACGCGATACGTGTCCCGACTAGACGACAATTATAATAATTAGCAATCGCGGTTATCATTGATACGCGGTTTTGGTTATCATTATTTAATACATTCATTGAACCCCTCTTTCTGGAGGTTTAAGATAAAGTTTAAGCTTGGTGTATCCCCAACATAAGCTGCCGCACCCACGCGACGGAAAATAACATTTGAGCCGATGACATCAGCACTTGCGCCGCGCCCGCTACCGCGCAGCTGCACTGCAGTCGCACGCGCTTCGAATCACTTTATGACAATATTGTTATTGTAAAGTTCTCATTATTTACCTAATTAAATAAATATGTCTCAAGTGTTATCAATGAGCGTATGCCTACATAACATACGATAGGTATTATTGCTGCCTAACACAGCCTTAAAAAGTTCAAAGATATGTACCAATTGCATGAAAGTGGGCTCTGAGGCGCACTCAAATCATCACATACTGAAGTAACTAATGACACGATAAGATGATTCTTCTGAACTGCCCTAAATTTTTGAATCAAATTTTGTGTTGTCTTGATAGATGAGAGTGAAAGAGAAGAACATGTTCATATTGTTTTAGTAGGTAACGCGTATTTACAATACAATACAATCTATAACATTTATCAAATTTATTAATAACACCAGGTTACCGGTCAGTTTTTGTACAATAGGTATATTAAAATTATACTTTCACTTGAAAACGAATGACTAATTACATACCTTTAAGCTTATTCCTGGTTTCTAAAACAATATGAATTCTAATCACTAAAGTTTAAAAAATACTGAAACGTATTCTTTGGTATTTTTTGTGCTGACCCTATTTTACATTAAGTGCGATATGGGCAAGATGATGATGATGATGATTTGTTCCTCCTGATTGGTACCCTCGCTGACATTGATTTAAAAATAAACACTCACGGTACCTATTCATGATGTAAGGATCAATGTCATGACCGTTCCAAATTGTTTGAACGTCTCACGCAATAAATTAGAACCTTATAACTTTACAATGGACACTCGGTCTTGGGTAGGCTCTCGGATAGACAAAACGGCTCTCTTGACCGGGATAAAACAGAGCTTTGTGGGCCTCGCTCTTCCTAAATCAACGTCAAATTACAACATTTTAATCTTTTGTAGGCGATTTAGTTACACACGTGTTCACATTGGATAACTCGAAGACCGGAGATACTCACATCCGTATTCGGGTAGTTTTATATAATCTAATTTTAGATTGAGACGGGCCCGTGGGGAACAGGAGCCCTTCGCGTTTTCAAAATAATTTCACGGCGTCTATCTGGTAGAACGTGGCGTGACCCAGGAGCTAGCTCCTATCTAGCCATTAGCATTGCCAACGTCGCATTCAACTTGGCACTGGCGGCATGCCTCTGGCAGTGATCTGGATCAGTTGAGCTATCTATAGATTGTTTTGAGCTTAACTGTTTCACGTGTACTTTATATTATTGTATATTATTCTGTACATTTTTGTAAATAAAATATGTAAATTTACGAGTATCTTCTATAATATCGTTAGGTTTTTCGGACTGACAACCAACGCAGACTAATTAAACAATTATGTTCTGGGGAGCTGATATTAAAAAAAAACAGAACTAATATGCTAACAACTGTAATCCCCAGGGTTGGTAGATATCTCCTCAGATTTCTAGTTACTTAGGCTTTTCAGCATGTCTAAGGGATAGTCAAAGACACGTCCAGACATTATATTTGGCACATGCCCACGCTTTACTAGACAAGATTTACCTACTTTTACTTTTTCTGTACTTTTTTAATAACTCTTATTTTTGTCTATTAAAATCTATTTTATAAGTTTTTTCTTATACCATCCGCTGTACTCTGTAACGATCAGTTGAGGATCATCAAACATGGCTCAGCATCCGTATCTGACTGTAAAATCGGGTTGGTAATTTTCACTGAATTATATAACACTTCGAGGATTTCTACGTGGAACTGATCCCAGATGAGTGCTGCTTGGAGACTGATGATGGAGACAACTGCGATAGTCTTCAAATTTTTGGGGGGTTAGTCTCCCTGCTGACTGAACAGAAGAGCTAGCAATAGAGAAGGAAAACTTGAAACAAGCCCGGCTCGGTGCCAGCCGTTACATTAAGGCTTACCTAAGTGCACGAAAGGAGCCTCTGAGGCGCACTTTAATCCTTTCATCAGACTGGTTAAAAATAACTAGTGACATGATAAGAAGAAGGACTTGTATCCCTAGGAAAGAGCAGTGGATGTTAAAACATGTACTAGATAACATTAGGCGTATGAAGTCGCAGGTAGTTCTATTAGCTTTTTATAAAGTTTGGCGGAAGTTAATTGTTCAAGCTCTAGCACCTATGGGTATTATATTGAGGATATCGACAACATAATACTAGCTGTTAGACAATCACAATATAAATCCGATGTTTGAGAAATTCTACACGTCTATGTTACAGATATGTACCTATATATTTTGTCAGCGAGTAGCTATATTATTTTACTATTAAACCCATGAATGGGCTGTGATGTCGTAAATACTATTGTAGAGTTTCGGGTTCTTTATTGTAGCGTCGATGGCTATTCAAGATTGGTATAAAATTGGGTACTTTTAAACCGGAGTGTTTCATAATAAAGGATTGGCTGGAGTGTCGTGGAAAGATCGCGGATACTTAAGTTTATAGACAGTAAAACAGGCGTGTGTAATGGGATCCAAGATCGCCCTTTCGCCCTTTGCTTGAGCAATACCGCCTGTAAAATGGGTAGGTACTAGGTACTTTCATTCATCACTTATACTGAAACCTCATCGGTAAACAAATTAACTTGCTCCTAGTTCTTTCGAACCAGTGTGGGGAAAGGATTAATGTGCACCACAGAGGCTTCTTTCATGTACTTGACATATGTCTTCGAACTTTATGTTCTACGAAATGTCGGTTTCTTCACCTGAGAGTATTTGTATAGCGCGTAATAGATTAATATGGAAAATCGTGGGAAACGCAAGTGAAAACTGTGTTTTAAAATAGTTTTCTGAATAAGGATACCTATTTTGTTGTTATTTTACACATAAGTAATAAAATCATTAGCATACTCTAAGCTTCGATAATTATTTATTGTTACCTAAATACTCATTTTTGTATCACATATATATTATGTTATTACATTACTTTTACAGTTGTTAATAATTTATAATTATCATTGTTTTGTCCTGAAAACATATTTTTAGATAATAAGAAACTAAATACATTTTTGTTTCAAACGTTCGCGCTAAAAGTGTTTTGAGTCCGACGAGACGGTAGAAGTAGGTTTTACGTTTTCGTAGCCTATAAATAAGATTGTGAAGCTGGGGAACAGCCATTCTTAATAGATAGTTGTGTAATATTAACCTTACAAGTTCAATGTGTTTCTATTTGTTCATGACATGTGTTATAATATAAACCAGATGTGTTTCTTTTCTTTACTCTTCACAGCAGCCACCTACCATATTAGGATTTCAAGTAACTTTTTAGTGAAAATAGATACCCAGATAGTTAAAATTAGGGTATTTATAACTTTTTCGAATCAGTAGAGCCTGTTAAATCTAACACACGCATACATTTCTCAAATAGAAAAATCCATTAATGCACGATCGGATTTGAACCCACGGGTTTTGGATCGGAAGTCGTGGCTACTACCAATAAACCACCAGTGTTTATGGATTGATTGAATAACAGCTACACCTGGTTTTTAAGAAAAAGATAAGAGTGATGTTACGTTGATATACTCGTACCTTGAAGCAAAGCCTTGCTGATAACAAAGAACGTCAGCTGACAGAGAAAATGTTATACTACGCATAACTTAACCTAAGTTGATGTGTGTGGTTTCCGCATAACCATTTAATAATCCCTACTAATATTATAAATGCGAAAGTAACTCTGTCTGTCTGTCTGTAAAGTTTTCATGAGTAGACCGCTGAACCAGTTTTGATGAATTCTGGTATACAGATAGATGGGACCTTGGAGAAGGTCATAGGCTTCTTTTTATGTAGGTACCACGCGCGCGAAGCCGCGGGCAGGACCTAGTTTATTATAAACTAGCTTCTGCTTAGCAAGCGTGGTACCTAACTAACTAAATAGACGCATGTATGCTAATCCATCTGGATGGATAATCTCACAGACTAAATCGATCACGGACGACTTCTATGACGCAGTGGGCTAAGGCCAGGCTGAGATGCAGAATGTCGCGGGTTCGATTCCCGCCGCGGGACAAATGTTTGTATGATCTGCAAGATGTATTTGTCTCAGGTCTGAGTGTTTCTATGTATAATAAAAAAGGTGTATTAGTAGTATATCAGTCATGTGGATACCCATGAATGAATACCCATACAAGTAAGCTCTGCTTACTTTGGGGCCAGATGATGCTAAGTGAAATGTCCAACATTATTATTATTATTATTTATACCAAGTTTCATCCAAATCTATTCTGCCATTACGACATGATTAATGATTCTCCGTTTGTCGTTTCATGAAGTAACATACTACAATACTAAATTAATATATTTTTCTCGTTTTATTGCATGTATGGATGGACAAGTATGTACAATTATATTATAAGTGTATTAAGGTGCAATGTGATTTGAACGACGAAGAATCCCGAGAAAGTTCTACACTGGCGGTCATTCCGCGATGACGTTTAGAATTGACAAATTACCATCGACTAAGGCTTTATTATCAAAACAATCACTTGACACTGGCAAAATTTTCGTCAAAACAGACGACATTATGTGAAGAAAAGAAGAAGAAGACTTGAGCCACAAACAAACATACAAACATCCAGAACATTCGCATTTATGGTCGGCAGCGGCACAATAGGAGCAACTAAACGCACGTATTTACATTCTCATAATTTCTCATAATAATTAATGTAGCCAAAGATAACCCAAGTAGTACCTATTTTAAAGACGAATAGGTAATGTTCGGTCTTTGGTTGTTTATTTGTGTAATTTATCAACTTTACAAGTTTAGAATGATAGTTGTGAAAGCGCAGTATCGTAAAGAAGGTTGCAAATCAAATATATTGATTGCCAAGTTGTCGTTTGCGGCTAAACATCTGTTGCCGGTCACCGCGCCCTAGTCAACTGACACAGGTCGGATAATACTGCTCGACAAGTTGTTATTCAATAAATCAGTGCACCTTATGGCCTTTGTACAATTGCACACCTTGGAAATGAAAAAGAGATTATCACTCTAAAGATCGTTTTGTGTCATGTCGGTTTTCTCGCTGAGTAGGTACTAGGTACCCAACAAGCGTAAGTTTGCATCAAGTAATTATATAAAATACTAAACATTTTGATTTGAACATTTTGCCTAGACAGATAGTTATCATTAAAAAAAATTAAGTGTTATAATGCTTAGGTATTATAAATACGATTACGAACGTTTACAGAAACAGATTGACCGCGAAGATAATTATCTCAGGCAATGTTGGCAAACAAAGCCCTAATCTTTAAAGAAACGGTATCGTATCCTCCATCTGACCATTGAAATAAACCTGTGATGCAGTCGTCCACTCACAGAATCTGGTTTACCGCTATGTTAGGGCCATTATTTTATGATGTGACCGTTTCTTAGGAATCTAAAGCTTGGAGTATATTTTAAGGATGACGGGTGTGCGTGCCCAGGGGCGCTTGTATGGGAATGGCCTCGTGGAACCTATGAACTTTAATGAGGTTCCTACTATGAATGGTATACATGAGTACATACCTAGGTTGTTCAATTCTCTAGGATTTTTATTTTTTAAATGGAATCTGTTGTATGCAGCATTTTGTCTCACACGAAGGAGAATGCTTCCTATTTATTAGTGTGCTATTCATTAATTACATATACATTTAAAAAAAATGATGTAAGTTATTTGTTTGGACATAAATTCGATGAGTAAGATTTATTTTAAAATAATCACAGTAATATACAGAATTATATGCAATAATATAAAATACATGTAAAACAGTTGAGCTCTCTATCCGTTTAAAACGATCTATAGATAGCTCAACTGATCCAGATCACTACCAGAGGGCAGCGTCCCCAAGACACCGGCGGCAATAGCACGTTGAATGGCAATGCTAATACGCGGGGCCAGATAGGATCAGCTCTTGGATCACTTTTAATGTTTCTATCAGATGTCGTGAAATAATTTTGAAAACGCGATCAGCTCTTGTTCCTCACGAGCCCAGGGTTTCGACTCCAAAAGGCTCAAATATGTAGGCCTTATCAAGACCGGCATATTTGCGCCTTTACATAACAGGCCTCTTACCATCATCACGTATCAGACCGTTCGGCTCGAGTAAGTACTAATTCAGAGATACCTATATTCTAAGATTAATTGTTAAACTTGACCATAACTACAGATTTTTTGATACGCATTACCAACGTTAAAAAATTAATAGTCAGATGAAAATACTCAAACTGCCAGTTAGAATATCTCCATGAGATATTCAGACACAATAGAAAGCGCACACGTGCGTCCATTAGACAGGATAAGTGCGGCTAATTCCTACTTTAAGGCATACTATAGTCCGTGGGCATTAGTTCAACAACAGAGGATGATGACTCTTGACACAAGGTATCTTTAAACGAGAGGAGGGAGGAGAAAATTATGAATCTTTTTCTATAAGTTCTATGGAAGAAGTAGGCGGAAATCCATGTTTGTGAAATTAAACAAATCACGTCCATAGCGTTGATAGTTCAAGAAAAAATTGCAAAAAGATGTTGATAGTTAAAAAAAAAGATAAAGCTGTTTATATAGTTGTGAAAATAAAAACGCAAAGCCAGTTTAACATTTACGTTATTTACCAGCAACAATTTCCCGAACGTCAGTAATGCACAACGATCTGGCTCTATGCACGAGGTGCTTATTCATTTGCGCGTCGCACTCAGCTCGTTAGCAATTGGACATGCCCGCTGCACGAAATATTTCAGCGATTGAAGCGGCCGGTAAATTGCACATCACAATAGCACGCGCCTCGACTAGCTCTATACGCAGCAAATTTTACGATACACTTGTTATCAAATTATACAGGTCGAGCGTGCCCTCTTATTCATGAGGTGGACATAACACAAATTAGAATAGGTCCCGGACCGGATTAAAGGCTAACAAATAACCTGCTGACAGAACACTATTCAGTATTACCTTACGAGGTGGAAAACGACATCGAGTGACAGCGATTCCCATGGACCGGCCGCTCGGATTAATTACAGAGCGGTGATCCGAGCGCGACGTCGCGCGCGCATCCATCACGCGCGTCAGATAGCGCGTTATGAACGACGCTCAGATTTGTATTCGTAATTTGTACTACTGTCATCACATTTCAAAGACAAATATAAAGGATCGAGCACCGGAATGACGAGTGTCAGCAGGCTCATTCGGATGGGATTTTAAGAGAGGTTTTGTTTAACACGAGCAACAAGAGGTGGATTGATCGAGACAGGTTTCGAGTGCCGTTCGATGGCCAGGTAACGTCGACGAGTCCTTTAGTGCCTCGGTCGACATTCCGAGAAATGTCCTTAGGTACCAACTCTTCAACGTTGTAACAATCACGAGGCGTCACTTCACTTGTCTCGATACTTTTTCTTTTCTTTGACCGATGTTTTTGAGCGTCCAAGGCAGAGATGGTATAGCTTCTCGTTTCCGAGAAACAAAACAGTTTAATGTTTAATATTAAAAGTTGATATAATGGGGGTAATTTGCTGTAAACACAGCAATTTTATTCGCATAACGTGTGTCGTGTCCAGAATATTAATTCATCCGGGTATCGGAGCTGTCGCCGGCCGGGCACAATTACACGCGATGATATCGGCTGCGCCCGCGCCGCCGCCGGCGCAGTGCGCATGCGTCAAAATTTAATTACCCGCGAATTCGCCACTCACTCACGCGAGCGATCTTGATGATACGTATCGGGACCATTTTCGAGGTAGCTACTTTGCAACACGTGTTCCTTGTTTCAGAGAAAACGGTCATTTATATTTAAAAGATCACGTATTTACTGAGAAAATATAACTCGTTAAAAAAGAACCCACAGCACAAGCTGCTGCATTGCAGTAGATGTGATAGAGTTTAAACAATTGGCCAGAATTAGTAGTCCAATGTTACAAATCATTGTGCTATTTCGCCGAGTCACTGAATATTAATTAAGAACCGTGAACACGCGGCGTAGATTATCACGCGCCTGTGTCGCCATGGTTAATGTTTATCAAAGAAATTGTTTAGTGTTATGCGAGAAGCTTCACTTGCATTATGTTGTTTATTATAAACGTTGCAAGTCATGCTTGTTTTGCCAGCTTCACGGTGAGATATCAAGATTGAAATCTCCGCTAGTGAGTCGTCAAGGGTGTGGTCGTGATTCACAGGTGATTGTAATTTCTAAGAACCTTTAAACAATATCATGGTTTTTTATTAATCTATCTTTTTCGTGAATTAACTTAATTGACGGTCAATGATTTATCTTAGACAATAGTGTTGGGCTATGATTTGTTAGTTGTCGATGTTTGAGTTTTTAATTACACATGACTAAAGATCTGTTATTAGTGAGGTGAGGTGAGATGCTTTAGTCACGGTTATCTCTCAACCGAACTAATGCATTGTTGTGTTTTTCCTGTTGACTGGACACATTACTTTTCTCGTTAATGCCACTCTAAAGTTTTTGTTCTATCTCTGTCAATATTAAATTGATATTAAATTACATTTTATTGTTTAAATCAGATAATTTGCAATGTATCAAGACGTAAAAACACGATAAAAATTATATTACGTGCCGATGTCATCAGTCTTCGTATGTATGTTTTGGTATGCAACAATGGCAACCTACTTGAGAATACAATTTGGTATGAGCGTAAAAATGAAGTGTCATATCTCTTCGGTGTAGTCACCGTGCAATCTTCTGTAAACAAATAAATCAGTAGATACCCATCCCATATCATATTGTAAGTAAATGCTTATTTGGTTATGTCCATGTATCTCTGGAAATTCATCACAGTCAGTAAATAATAACATTGAGGCAAGTTTTTAGTCGGCACGTTCTGACTTTGTTTTGTAGTGAAACAGTCGAACCCTAATAATTGTTGCATATTGAGCCTGTATGCGTATGCGCACCCCATCACCCGCCTCCTGCTGCGCTCCGACATGTCAGCGGCTCCGTCCGGCCGAGCTAAGACAAAAGACAAATTAATTTTGTACACAAGGCATTTAATTTGAATGTGAATAGCATGAAGTGCGACGAATGGCCGCGGAGAACAATGGCCGGCGCCGCCGGTCCCGCCTTTTTGTTTTACACTCAATGAAAGTAAAAAGTACAAAATCTAAGCGTTCAGACAATTCCGTATTATGATATGAAGGGCCAGCGAAGCGCTTAATAGCTTATAATATTAAATTACGTGATAGACGAGGCGACCCGACGACATGATCTCCAGTCAGTGTAGTTGGAACTATTCTTGTAAGTACAATTCATTTTTAAGAACATTGATTTTAGCGAAACAGTTGTGATGAGAGGGAATGATATGTTATTATGGTTGTGATTTCTTTTTGATGTTTAATATTTAATATTAATGAACACCTTTGTCTTTCTCTTGAAGTAGTATCTAACGCATGGAAGGTAATGAAGTGTCAATCGGGCATCAACTGCATCGAGTGATGGAAATAAGTCAGCTCGCGGCGACAGAGGCACACACCTACCAATGCGACTTCATGTTTGCTTTATATCATTAGTCCATCAATCAAGATCAAATTGTGTTTTGAACTGTAACTGTTGGTTAAACACTAACAATCGTTCGATCCGTCTCGGCACGCCTGCCTATCAATCAGCGGCGTTGACGCGAGCCGTCGTCCGCTGCCTCTCTCCGGACGGTCAGCGGCCGCCGCTAGCCAGGACGGATGGCGTCCGGCCATACAAAGCCAGCACGCCCCCTAATGACAGCCCTCGCGCCGACCCGACACATCCAATTCACATGTTAAATGGAATTCCCTTTGCGCCTTAAAATTACGAACGTCAGTGTTATTAAAGTGTTTGTTTCTTAGACTTTTTTGTTTAGACGTTTTATCCAATTAGTGCTACCGTGTCGAAAGGATAATGCTGCGATGAACATATAAAGCGTTTAGCGCGTTAAAAGCGGAGCCTTGTCGGCGCCTTCTTTGGGCAGATACCAAAGTATCTGTCAATCAGGACGTACGTCTCTTGCTGATTTTATTATTTTATTGTGTTATTATTACGGAAATGAGCCAACAGTTAAAAAAATCTTTTCGAAAAAACTCATAAAACCTTTTATGGCTGCAGAAAGCTCTTACTCGAATTGGTATATATATTCTTCTAAATTCTTCTATAAAAATAAAACAAAATACGAGTCAATTTGAAAAAAGAACACGTTGCGCAGTGTTTCATTTGCATATTTTTATGCCCTCAAGTAATCTTCAATCCGTTATGTGCCCAGAGATTTGTAGATAAATCTACGATAAATCGTAACAATAACACAAATACAAATTACACGTCCATAAATAACTCACGTATGGGAATATCTGGTGCGAGCTATCATCGATGGTCTGCTTTAATTTAATTGACTGAGTTGATGATAAATGTATGGAGGGTTAAGCATAACGCGAGCTCATGAATAAATCGCCTCGCGGTGAGGAGCTGATTTGCGATAAGCGTGTATTTATTGCGCTACTATTCGTCGCCCGTGACTGTACCTGAACAGTCAAGTTATTTATCTTAAATCATTGCGAATCATTTTCTTACAAAATATTGAATGCAATAATTTGGAAGAGAACCCATGATTTTCCGATGAGACTTACGAGACCATACATAAAATTTACTTATTAGTATAATTTGCATAGATAAAGATGGTATAAAATCATTTAAACTAGATCTTGTTATACACATAGAAATAAAATTGTTTCATTAACTAGAACATCAGTAATACTTATTGGCTGTAGATATATGCTGGTACATAGGCACACATATTTTGAGCAATATTGTTCATGCAGATAAGTCCAACACCAAACACAATCATTCATTCCTATAGTTCTCCTACTAAGAGACTACAAGCCATCTCTCAGTGAGAGTACAAGCCACCTGATGGCGGGAGTAGCTGCGGGAGGCTCTATTGCTTTCACTGCGAGCATCCTTTGGGAACACGGCTCAGGAACGCACACACAAACACATAAATCACGAGTGTAATGGCCTTACTGATGGAATCAAGACAGTTGGTAAAGATCGTTGGAAGAAGTATTTCATAATTATTTTCAAAATAAAAATTCTTCTGCTGCACAAACGCCTCAACTATTAAAATGCCATGATGAATTGTCTTTATGCGATAAGACTCTCTTTAGCGACAGATTACTACAATCTACAAGAACAAGGGCTATACCTACCCTGGATCAATTTACACTTCACTACATAGTATAAAACAAAGCCGCTTCCCACTGTCTGTCTTTATGTATGCTTAGATCTTTAAAGCAACGCAACGGATTTTGATGCGGTTTTTTAATATAGGGTCTTTCATTAAGCGTGTCCTATCTTTAAATTTAAATAAAACAAAGTGTGTGTGATATATTATCGAAATTATTTATTCGGCAGACCTTGCGTTTCGTTGACGTACGGGTGTTGGTCGATCATTTACCGAACCAGTGGACTCAAATTTCTCTCGGTAGGACGATTATGGCGACCGTAAAATGGGCGAAGCGCGCGGTGCGTTGCCCGAACAGAACACTCATTTTGATTATGATGATTTGGCAAAACAGAATGAATAAATTACAACCAATTTGACAGATGTAGCTTCAACAAGATGGCCGCTACCAACTGTCAAAGTTCGGACGTGCCTATTGGAAGACCCTTTCGATATAGTGATTCGAGAGGAAGGTTTATGTGTATAAATTATATAATTTATGTATAATATAGTAGAGAAACACTGATAATTTTAAAGGTATCAAATCACAAATACAAAATACAAATCAAATACGACATTCTATGGTATATTTAGTATTTAATATATCGGTCTTTTTATTGTTTTAATAGGTATTTACTTCAATATACTGTCGACTGAGGTGATACAACTAACAAATAAATATATTAATAATTAAATTAATATTTTTTAATCTATTATTGTTTTTTAAAATTATACAGCAAATATTATGTTTATTTTTTTATATTTGAATCCTACAATTTGATTAGTCAAATGTTAAAAAGACACAGATTAAAACAAATGTGTATCATAAAGGCTTCATCCCAGTCCATCAATATCAAGTGCCTACCTTATGACATATGCAATGACAATGCCATGCCGGTGATTCTGTTGTTTCAACGGAATAAAAAATTAAAATTAAATAAAATTAAATTAAAAATTAAATTTCGTAAAATAAACGATCTTTTTTCCGTACACCAAAGTTACTTCTTCTTCATTAATGGTCATAATGATGTCAATTTTGCCATTTTCAAGTGTTTAGATTGATAATAGTAAGACGTCACAAAATCGTATATTGTCTTTTGTTATTTTATAAAAAATGGTGTCTTTTTATAAAATAATCATACGGATTATTTTTGCTCGAATCACAAAGAAACACATAACTTGTTATTATTCCAATTATTCACACCCGAGTCAATAACTCTAGCTTTATTTGAATAAAATCACCAAAATTATAAATAACTCAAGAAATATAAAATATAAGAGCGAAAATAATCCTACACCAAACTCCAAATTAGTTAAAATTGACTTTTGATTCCTGAATTGACTTTTCAAAAATGTTCCGCAGTTTTAATCAACACCTCTTTATATTATAACTAAAATGAGCTAAAACACAGGAATCACACAGAGTTAATTTAAAAAGTGTCATTCTAAAATGTTACTCTATTTCCGACTCAAGCAAATAAGATCGTTCATATTTAACGAGATTTTAGTTAGTCCGGCGAAACTAACTAAACTAACCTGATTCTAACAGGGCAATATTACTATTTCTAAAGTTCCTAATGATTCTCAAAACATAGCTTAAAGATACGTATACGTAGATAGGTATACCTGCGTGTAAAAACACGAATTACAATATTTATTATGATCAGCAGTTGATATTGACTCACTGACATTTGGAACCAACAGTCTAATTATACCAAACACAATCTTGCGCAAGAGTGTCCACTGCATCACGTGTAGGCTGATATTAGAGACGAATAATTGGACTGCGCAAGTACAGTAACGATCAATTATGTTTATGAGAACGGTAATTATAATACAGGTTGTCGTACGTTAATAGAGTAGCACGAGTTGCCAGTACATGTAGTTTGATAATGAATGCCACAATGAGGACAGCGAATACACCACACAATGCGAAAATTCGTTTACAATGTTGGTAAAGGTGTTGCCAGGAATACGCTTCGCATTGTAATAAAACCAAAGATCATCAACTCAACAAAAATGTCGCACTTTTGATACACAACTGAAATTGAAAAAAAAAATTAATAATAAATATTATTAATTTTTTCTGCTACTTTAAAATCCTTTAAAATTTTCCTTATTTGAATTCATTTTTTTATCCAAAACATCTCATATTTGGTATACAAATTAAATCAAAATCTGTTTAGTTACTTTAACTATGAAAAGAAGTTGTAAATAGTGGAACAAGGAAAAGCTCTTTATGAAATGATTTCCTTCCATACCAACATAGAAGAATTTAACATATTGTAAAGTATCATCTACACAAGAAGCCTTAAGCGTCGATACCTACACGTCGCAAACTAAAAATGTATATAAATTATGAAGATTACATGAAAAAGAGAAATGTGTTACATTTAATTTTATTACACACGATAACTTATGGCCTAGCCACGCCACTCGTTCGAAAAACACGTTGTTGCGACGACTTTAAGAAAATAAAGTCTTACATTTCAAAAAAAGTCAAGGCATATCAACATTAACCTGTTTGAAAATAAAGCATATTATAGTTTGAAATCCTATGATGCTTTTAGTCTTAGTGAAAATGAAGAGTTCATAGTTACATACAGATCATTTGTGACATTAAAATATCAATTATTTATGGTGTTGAGATAAGAGCAGCGTTGCCAGAAGAGTGTCTTATCCTGTAGTTTATCTTTGCAAGTTGTTAATATCGAGATACTTGCAATTTACTTTTATGTGTTATCAATATAGCCTCTACTTCCTGTATCTGTTTTGTAAATGGATTTCAGTTTCTTGATTCTGATATGATTTGTATTGCCTAGAGCTTCTGACACGAACTAAATAATGGGGTACCAAATGGTAGAAATATTTAAGTAAGTACCTACTTAAGTAAAACATCTAAAATGTTTTTATGACATTGCATAGACCATCTATATAAACGATCCCGATAGAATACTTTGTTTTTTAAGACAACATTTTTTTTTTTTTAGTTTTGACTTTGTAGAAGCATCATTTTCATATAAATTTATAGGCTCTTTACGCTCATGTTTGTTTATTGCATCGTGACTATTATCAATTTTATAACATAGTGATACAATGTTATCGTCGGGTACAAATATAGAACCTACAAATACAAAATTGTTAGAGTTGGAGATATCCCGGGGTCATTTTGTGCATAACCTCTTTTAATATTATCTGTAGTCTAACTACAGCTGACTTATATTTTGCAATATATTTCGATGATATTATTTCGTTAGTATCTCAAAGCTGTAGGTAGTTACTTTTCGTATGTATATTTTTTCGTAAGTACTTTTCTGGAGACAAAAAATTTTTAGCTGATAATTTAATCTAATTTATTTACAGAAATGTACAGAATAATATACAATAAAATAAAATACACGTGGAATAGTTGAGCTATCTAAGGAACGCTTAAAACAATCTATAGATATCTTAACTGATCCAGATCTTTGCCAGAGGGCAGCGACACTGGCGACAATGCCACGCCGAATGGCAATACTAATACTCTGGCCCAGATAGGAGGCAGCTCCTGAGTCACGGGATGTTTCTACAAGACGCCGTGAAAGTAGCTTATTAAACGTTTATATCGATGCTGAACAATATTTTTTTTTATCATCTCTAAATATAGTAAGGTAATTTGTAGAAACATTGTCAATGAAGCGTTTTGCTGTCTAGCGTATTGATGGTATCTAGCATAATTTGTAGCCAACAGAGCAATCAAAATATTCGTTTAGCTGAGTCTATTGAGATGCTTATCAGTAGTAATGCTTTCGGTATATCTGTGAATCTGTGTGGCATCTCCATGGGCATCTGGGTACAAAAGAACCGGTGCTGGGAAGCTATTGGTTATATAACTAGGGTCCCTTGGTGACTTTTAAGCTTTCTTAATGGGTATACTTTATTTGGCGTTTATATTTGAAAAATTCCATTCACATTATACAAATTTTGTTGAAAATAGGAAATAAAAATTTGTCCAACTCATTTGTCAAGATGATCATGATGAACCATGCTTTAGTCAACATACTTTAAGTAGGCACTTGGTTTATGCAGAGTCTTTAAGAACCTCAAATATTATAAAGTAAAAACTGAAATGGGATACTTAGTAACAGGGTACTCATAGATTACCCCGATACTTGTCAAAACTAGCGTATAGCACAAACAGTTCTCAAACAAGGCCTCAGCTAATAGTGATCATGGGAGAACAAAAAATGTTTACCCATTCTGCTAACGAATGAGCAGAGATGACACACGGAAACTCTTCACACACGTCTGACCCAACAAAGGAGTATGTTTGCTTTCTGTCGCTACTAAAATATTTAACTAGAGCCAAGAACATGCCTAGTGCAACGTGTGACTGGAATTCCGGTAGAAGCAAAGCAAAGACATTTGACAATGAACTTGTGGAAAATTATTGCAAGCAAAGATACTTTTTAGACAGTGGAAAACCATGTGTTATTCGAGATTTTTTATAAATTTGTTGTGTACTTTTAGTAAGAGAAGAGTAATCTTGATAATTTAGGTAAAACGCTAGATAACCCAAAATTGCCCGATCAAATCAACAAACCAAACAGTTTACAAAATCTAGTTTTAATGGTAAAGTATTCACAACATTAAGACGAGTCTACAAGTTCTTTTTCTAACCATGTAGCTACGGTTCGCATCCACCTAGCCTACACGGTAAAGTTCACCGAAGCCCGCGAAACGCTGCCAAACCTGTTTCTATTTGGTCTCCAGCCACCACTGATGACATAACATCGGAAGGAACAAGTTTACTCTTCAAATAACCTCGTGAGCGTGCTATGAATGGCTCACTTACCATAATAATACGTATTATAAATGTGGATGTTTATTTGTTACTCAATACCTCAATAATAGCAAAACCAAACTTGGTATACCTAGGTAGGTATGGATTTTGACTTGGAATAAAATATAGACCACTTTTATGTACGTACCATGTGGGGAAAGCTTTAAGTTACTAATATCTAACAGTTTTTTAAGAACATAAGAAAATACTAAGTATTATTATAAATATTTACGGGTATATATCGCGTTTATTTACCTATTTTCCCGACGTTTCGACAGGTTTACACTCTTCCGTGGTCACGGGATGATGATTGAGGATGAGGATTGAGTCATCCCGTGACCACGACAGAGTGTAAACCTGTCGAAACGTCGGGAAAAATAGGTAAATACACGCGATAAATACCCGTAAATATTTATAATAATGTGTTCTGATCGCGTAAGTTTAAAAAACTTTAAATACTACTTAGTATTTAAAGTTTTTTAAACTTAAAGTTAAAATGTCATGAAATTTCAATATAATGCACTGAGATACGAGTATACACACATACACAAGAACATTTCATGTTGTACGCACATTATGGCTCTAATATTCTTAAATTTTAATGAAAAAAACAAAAATTTCTGATTATTTACTCTGCTTTACCAATGAAATTGTTCATTGCTTCTATGTGGATACGTCTTGATAAACACAGATTCTTTAGCAATCCTTTAAATCCATCAGATAAGTGAAGATGGCAATAATGTAAATTAAAGTACTTTCCAAGCAGGATTGAGAGGTTTGCGTGTCCAGTGAGCTGTAGTGAAGGCGAAGTAATTAAACAGTCATCCATCCTGCCTTTGGCGATTTTGAAACCACGATCGAATTTACTTGCCACTTGGCGGAACGACGTGCAACTAGGCTGCAACTCCTCAGAGGCTAATAACTATTTCTGATAAGCGTAACGAAGTCATGCACGGTCGTGTCCAATGCTCAATATTGGACGATTTTGTCTCAATAGTTCCAGCGAGGGTGTCACGCGAGCCAGCCACACCAATTAGGTGCGCGGGCGCCGGTTCCAACTGCATAATAAATCAATAATGAAACTGTCCATCTACCTGCAAATGCTGATTTATTTGCACTCTCTGGACACGCTCACTGGTTGTCGAGCATTTTATAGATTTATTATCGAGAAATTAAACGTAGTTCAATATTGCTCCAAGCTCTAAAATAAATGAAAACAGGATTATTTAAATACTTTATACTTTACTTATGTAATTACCCTCAGATGTGAATAAATAAATAGTAAAATTAATACACATTGTATCTAATTGTGTAACATAGATAGAGCACGATAGAGCACGCAGCCAAGTGTGAGACGCTACTGACATTTCAAACCCATTCATACATTAATTCCATGCTATCGTGTTGAAAAGTTTGTTTGCCCAACGACATTCCTTGTCATCTAAATCTTTGATAGAATACAAAGTATACAGTAGACAGGCAATATTCTCAGAAAACTAACAGCATATTGGTAGATAGTAAGGTACACAATTTGATTGCCACTTTCGGATAAATTCCCATGACACACTGACACAATTGAATGTTTACTTGCAGAAGCTACGCGTTTCCTGCAATCGGCAAAGGAACCCGCTAATACACGGAGTATAGCCATGTTTGAGTTGCATTTCTTTGTTAATGCGGTACAAAGTGAAAGATTAAGCAGGGTTTGCTCAGCGCGTTAACGAGTCCGTCCGATTTGAACTGGCCTGAGTTTCACACACATTCTTGTTCGCTGTTTGCTGAAGGCATTAGTGCAGAAGTGCAACTGTCGTGTTACCGCGATGATAATGAAGCTTCTGCCTGCCTCCACCTCAAATCCTCAGTGACACGAAACATACTACTTGAGAAAGATTTAAAAAATATTAAGTTATCGACATCTCATTCACGTCAGAGCTTCTATTCACTAAACTTGTAAACAACGACTTGTGCTTGTGACTAGCAATCATTTCATAAAGGACCCTTGAAGTCGTACATTGGTGAGCATGAGTAGACAAGTATGTAATATTAAAGAAAATTAAAGACATCGCATACTTGCGTCGGACAACCATCTTACGCGCTTAATCGCGGGTTTAGTACGTGGTACTCACATTGATTCTATGGTTTTTAGGAATGACGTCGCTCCAGTGACAGCTCTCCGTCAGCACAAGAGCCCTCGCGGGCCACCGAGTGTTTTCGTACACATACAAAGCGTGGACGTGTTAATTCGTAGACACTTGGACTTTTACCGCGGTGATCGACGACTGTGGGAATGTTTTCGGGTGCCTTCGTTAGAAGTACCTTCTAGCCTTAACGAGCAAACAGAATAACTCCAAGTATCGCTCCCGCGTTAAGTGGCTCCCGTCCTCGGAATTTACGACACGAATAGGTGATCGCGATCACTACCATAGTGTGATTGTTACGGCGGTTCTGTTATAAAAATCATTTTAGTTTCCAATTTGAGAGTTATTGTCTGCGAGACGAGAAAGTTGTCGATGGCGCCGACATCAATAAAACTCGGCTGCGATGCGCACGCGTCGAAGTGCAACCGGCGGGCAATTGCTCATGCCGATCTCCACTCTACCTGCCAGTTATCATTTTAATGCAGATATGAGTTGAGAGGAATTTGTACGCACTTCGTGAGAGATGATATCACCCTTTGGGCCATTTGTATCTCTGTCAGGACAACAATAAAGCTGGACCCTGTTAGCACCGATACAGACGCTTCTTGACAAATGGAAGGCAGGACGAACCATGACCCCTTCCTCTATTAGATACAATGGGAAGTCCTATCGGATTCACAAATCATGTAAAAGTTCACAATATATCATGGTATAGTCTCTCCATTCTCCAATTCAATATTGCCAGTAGTGTTTTCAACAATATATTAGTATCTGGTATCCAAGGAAGATTACACTCAACAAACATGGAATAGTCTAGGATTCTCGGTGCTAATACTAACATGTTGATACAATGTTACTTATTGATGATAAGGAACTTGAGAGACTTGGGAACAAAAAACTATAATAATAAAAAACTATAGTCACATAATACACAAGAAATAATTTTACAATCATGCAGAATAAAAGAAGGATTAATGGGAGGAGAAAACACCCTTACCTACCTTGTTGACAGGTTGTTGACGAGAATCACTTTGCATCTCAGATACTAATATCCGTCCATGAATACATTACTAACGAATTGAATTCTCAACTAGATTAACATAAATAGTGTGCAATGTGCTATTATAATGCTAACGCATTGTAAGACAATAGCTGAGAACCTCCCAACACCCACGTGGGTCTCTACCACAGCACATAAAAACGGTAAATCAACTGCACTCGCGTATATAATCCTTAAAACAATCAGTTAAAGTAGAGCTCCTTACGATTTCTTAAAAATACTGCTAACTTTTTATAAGCTTTTTTAGTCCCTCAATGCAACAGCTAGTTAAAGCTAAGTCTAAGGTTCTATGGTTTTTTTTAGAGTCTAATGTCGATCAAAACAATATCTGTGCCTCTATCGTCAAAATAATTAGAATATTATTATTGTTTTTAAACATAAGACACTTGCACTGCTAGGTTCAATATGGCGCCGGCGCAAACTAATCGCCACTCGATTGAAGCTGATTCATCTCGGCTCTATATGCTTTATATTGTTTATTCACCAATCAGTATAGTTAATACCAGCTGTGACCATAAAAGGCGATATATTTGACTAGTGTCGCTCTCAATTAGTGAGCGGCGGCAAATCGACTCCATATATGGTCATGTTAGCGTTGATTTTTAAAGAGTATTTTCCAATAATACGCAACGCAAATGAAAGAAAATCATTATTGTTTGCTCCTTCAATTTATCAGTCTTTTATGGTGAGTTGTGGCTCACTATAATACTTCACACTAAAGTTGTGTTTGCCAGGAAGTAGACACAAAACATTTTCACAGTAATTGAATTCAGACATGCTTGTAGAGCTTGAATTAATTGTTTATTTATTTAATTGCTTAGTGTTCAAAGTGGCTACTTGTAAAAGTGGTGCATATAGACTAGACATCATCAAAGTGGAAACTCAGTATAGTAAATAGGTTTAATTTAGTTAAAATTTAAAAGGTTTACCAATTGTACTTATTTCGCTTTCGCAACTTTTATTGTAGGTACCTAACCTACCTAGGTACTTAACCTACCTAGGCTATTTTGACGTAAGAGTTCCAAAAATGATTATCTTAACCCACACAATAAATTAACAGTTAAGTTGCCTTGCTGGTGCCAGATCATAAGGTTGCCAACATTTTATATTATTTGTAAAAACAAATGTTACTATAGAGCACATAAATTTTGTAATAGCTTTTGGTGAGCAACTGGCATGTTGGCTGAAAGACGAAAGGTGTTCGTATGATTCCCGCTGTAGAGGCAAATGTTTGTATGATTTACAAATGAGTACCAAATGATTTGACTGTTGGGTGATGGAAGGAAGATAGATACCTACCCACGATACCCAGCGTGATGTAGGGTCGTGCGGTACTAGTAGTAATGTGATTGTTAGGTTTTAATGAGAGCGAGGTTATTTAAATACATAATACCTATGATCTGTTGCAAAATATTAAGATATGATCCTTTCGCTGTTGCTAGTCAGTTTGCTTGACAGCCCTAGACGTCTTCGTCACACTTATTGAATTTCGTGTTGATTGCGAAATGCGCTCGCGCAGGTAGCAGGGGTGAAGGGGAGTAGGAGGCGCCAGAGGCAGGTCCGCCCAACTCTTTGTTTACGTAACGCCCCCGCTCATTATTGCTGCAATTACGACATTTATGTCATATAAGTTTTACAACCAATTGTTTCATAAAAACTTGGCCCATACCGACAGCGCCGCGCGACTCCCTTATTATGTCTACAGACATAATACCAACTCACCTTCATTACTTGCAGGGAGTTTCATACAGTTAATGATTCATACATTTTAATTTTTGACAGTTTTCTCAAGGGTATATCAATAGCAAATCATAAACCTGCTTAAATCTTTCTTCAAAGAGCCATGATCATAGGGGATTCTTCTCATGCGAAAAACATTCACACTCCTTCACCAACTCGCGTTATTCTAGAATTATTTTTAGTTTTTAGTGCTCTTGAATTCGTATAAGGAAAGAGCTAGAGTTGTGTAATAGAAGAAGAGTCGTCTCGTGACAATTATGTCAATGACATACGATACAATATGCAATACTTCACACCTCTTTACTAACAGAACTTAGTATATGATGTGAAACGAGGTTAATTCTTAAATCACACAAAACCCACTTCTCCGCACAAAACCCAAGTGAAAAAAGATGCTAGCAGATGATCTATAAAACTGGTAAGTGCATATCAAGTCATCTCATTGTACAAAATCCAAATAAGGTAACAATACTTTTTAAATCTTATTAAGCAATGAAAAGGTGACCTATATTCGTAATGACACATTAACATTAACATATACCTACATCACACAATGTGTCGAGATGATGTCTTGTTGTCCAATGTTGCGGTCGGTGTGGGCGCCAGCCATATATCAACGCTTGGCGGCTTGAGATGTCTTCACACTAAGCTCGGAAGTTTCCAAGATATTTTTTAAACTAACGCATAACAAGAAAACGGATAATAGCTTCTGTAGTTTCGCCGGACTATTTAAAATAGCGTAAAATACGAACAATATTATTTCGTTTGCACAAAAGTAAATTACAGTAACACTTCTTTTTCTTCATCTTCGTTAATGGGATGTGTAATGTACATTTTGCCAGTGTGTATTTATTGTTTATAGTATGATGTCACAAAGTCCGTCCTTTTTGTTCGTCATTTGTTAGTTTTATAAAATGATTATAAAATGATGCCTTTAATAAAAAAAAAATTACATAGATTATTTTTGCTTGAATCATAGTTTTTATTCCAATTATTCACACCCGAGCGAATAACTCTAACTCTATTTAAATAACAACACCAATATTACTAATAAAACCGGAAATAACACGTAAAATAATTAATATAAGAGCGCAATGTTTGCTTCGCAAGACGGCCAAAAATAATCTACAACAACAATTTAATATAAATTTTAAATTATACTTCATAAATTTACCAAAAATAACGTGTAATTGATATATTTAGCAAAATTTACGCGCTATGTAATTTGGTGTTGATTAAAACTGCGGAAAATCCAAGGATCATCAATTCGATAATGGTACAATATGCAATTTTAACGTATTTTAGAACTGTCATTTAAAATCATTACTCTAATTTGTACTTTGCTGCAAGCAAAATAAGTTCGTTCATATTTTAGAAAATTTTAGCTAATCTGGCTAAATACACACCTACCTTACCTAATACTCTGAATACCTAAAATATCCATACTTAGCCCATACCTAATACAGTTGCTTATAATACACTACACTAATACACATGGAATATCCAATGTTTTGAATAGATACCTACGTAAGTAGTACCTAAGTAGTAGTTCTCATTCAGAATCAGTTCAGATGTAGGTAGATGCTTTGAGTTGAAGTTGCATCAATATATACCTCTATATTTATGGAAATATGCATATAATCGTAAGTATCTACAAATTTTTTATGTAAATCATATATCCGTGACTTGATCGCGAGAACAATCGTGAAAATTGTATTGGCGTAATCAAGTGTAGACGATTAAATGGCAAGACATTTTAAAAGGCTCTTATTGTTTTATCAAATATAACCTTGGCGAATGGCGGCCAAGCCACATAATTCATGTGTGCCCGTTCTCAAGTGTATATGGACCGTAGAACTTTATGAAGAGCCACTATTGATTTCGTGTTACAACATAATGAAACATGTAAGCCCAGAAGCTGAACTGTGCGTCTTAATGCGCGACCTGGCGCCGAATGCAACCTCTTTGGGTCACCATAAGAGGTTTTATTGGTGAAATATTTGATTTTGTTTAGCTTTGATGGAAAACTGGCGCCACTCTTCAAAATCTGATGCTATAAAAGCCATAAATAATAAACTGGAAAGCTTTTGAATGTTGTAACTATTCGTAAATTGATCTATCAGAATTTTTAGACCCTACTTGTATACGGTATATATGTAGGTATAAGGTTTGCTAGAATTATTAATTCATTATTTATTGCTAGAATGATCTTTCTAAACCTGGCTAAAATAATAAACTTAGCCAGCCTAACGTGCTTCTGCTTCTCACTTCTGATTGTTCAGGTAATTTTTTTTGAGAATAATATATTTAAATGTACTAAAGTAAGTACTCCATCCAAAAACAGCAATCAACGTGTTAATCCAAAATGTAGACCTCCGGTTTTGTAGTTTTATTGAGTTGCTAAACCTGCTGCAGTACCGAGTGGTTGTTACTGGAACGGAGTCTGCAAATTGGTAGTACGAGACTGAATACAAGCGAGTGGCCGCGGCGGCGCCAGTGCGAGCTGTTCCCGTTACCCGCCTACGAGGCTACGAAAGCGATGAGCTTTGACCGACTCTACCATCCTACTTCCTAGTTTCTATCACTTCTATTACAAATTATTTGTGAACCGTATCGTATATTCTAGAGATGCACGAAATCCTGTAAACGACAGATGAAATCCTGTTAGTTAATGTAATTAACAAATCCATTTTTTGTATACGATAATGTAAGTTAATTGCTGTTTACGGAATTATGTACTCGATGATAGTTTAATAAACGCATAACTCGTTTTATAATTATGAATTTGTTGATACGTGATAAACATTGGGACCAAAATTTATTGTAATTTTATTCTATAAGTTTTAGTGACCTTTCTTTTTATGGTTCTACATTAATAGAGGGACCTCCTAATTAGTCTACAAAATGATTAACCAAAATTCGGTACAGGTAATTAAACCTGAAATGGAAACATGGTCGGGCACACATTTTGATAACGAAATCAATTACGATTGGACACTACGATTAGGTTCAGTTCAGTGGTCGCGTTTAGTTTGCATAAATAAATAATAAAGCCGGTTTGGATGTATTTTACGTCTTTGCTAATGATATGGAAACGGAAAAATTGGGATGGCGTGTAGTTATTGAGCGTGAGGCGCCGGCGCGGCGTATTCTATGTCGCGACACTGCACCTCGCGACCACTACACCCAAGTCGTCGACCAACACCGATACACTCCGACCAGTGACCACTAACACAATGGCCAGAGAGCCAACCATTTGCATAATTAGATGTGGCAAGATGACTTTCTACGTCTTGAAACAACACTTACGACCGTATAAATTGTAGGGATTATTTTATGTGTGTTACTTGTTTTGGCTTTATGACATCTATTAGGAAGTTTTAGATGCCATAATCATCTATTAAAAACTGTTTCTTTGATCAGCAGATACGTTACTTACGTATCTGCTATTTACTATTTACAATATCTTGCAATAGAATGTACTTATTCAGTTACAGTGTACAGTGTCGCTACATAGTGAGGGAACTGGCATGTCGTAGAACCTAAAAAGGACAATGTGCTAAGTGCTTGAAAAGAGCCTCAGAGGCACACTTTGATCCTTTCAACACACTAGTTCGATGCGAGATGCGAAAATGTCTCTGTCTGTCTGTTTGTTACGTTTTCACGGCTGAACAGCTGAACGGATCTTGATGAAATTTGGCAAGAAGATGTATTGCATTCGGGGGAAGAACATAGCCTACGTTTTTTGAGACTTTTTGTCTCAAAAAACCACCTTGAAGGGGTAAACTAGGGGATGAAAGTTTGTTTGGGCAACTCATATTGCCTTGAGATCTGAAAATTCATATTTAGGCTTTTGATAAGAAATAAAGAAATATGTGTTTCAACCTATTTTACCACCTTCGGGAGTAAGAGTAATTAAACTAATGGGATGTTCTTTAGATGCATAGAATGAACGTACGAAGTCGCAGGTAACAGCTAGTACACGATAAAATTAATACTTGAGTGTACATACATTATTGGCACTTACGCAACTGCGGTTAAAAAGATGAGCCTTTTAATTATCACCAGGATAACCATAAATATTGAAGATGATGCCGAAACCGTATTGCATGGTGTTGCGTCAATTTTAGCCCACTCAGATACAGCGTTCTCTTGGTTTTGTATGAATGGTCCGTTGTCTTACGAGGTTATGAAAGCGAAGCGATGATACGTAAATCGTTTGTAATTCTATGTTGGTACAAGTACCTACGTAAAATCTAATTTCGTAACTTATTAATAATATTTTAGTACACGGTGAACATAACTGAGTTATGCCGCATATGTAACAAAAATAAAAAAAATCGGCTAAGCGCACAATAATAATTGGCTTCATCTTTCATGATTCTGTTTACAAGTCAGGCTGTTACTCAAAATGTAGTAAGGAACTAGCTTTGATACTTTACAGGTAACTTTTCAAAACCCGGTCCCCCAACCCCCTCCCCCCAACAGCAAATTAGCCAGTAGGAGGATGCACAACGAAACGAAACTTTATAGTTTTTGTTATTAGATTATAGTTATAATCTAGATTATAGTTACAATCTAGATTATAGTTATAGTTATAGATTCCTTGTTAGACTTCGGAACCTTAAAAAAGTTGCCAATTCCCATACATAAGATATGTACGTACATTTTTATTTAATTGAAGGCAAAATAACCACACTTTTTATGTCTATAATAATATACACGTAGGACATGGTAGACCTTATGCAAGCGCCTATTATTTATTAGCAGTGATTTTTCTTGCGACACAGTACACTAGCGCCGGAAATGACTCGCGCCAAGCTCATCGCCTTGC
This sequence comes from Lampropteryx suffumata, assembly GCA_948098915.1. Classification (NCBI taxonomy): domain Eukaryota; kingdom Metazoa; phylum Arthropoda; class Insecta; order Lepidoptera; family Geometridae; genus Lampropteryx; species Lampropteryx suffumata. The sequence continues at coordinate 10,686,380 of OX402557.1, read as the reverse complement.
GTTGCGCACGCGATGCCCATTGAGATTCACGACCTGTCTATTGTTCAATTAGGATCTATATTGAACATGAAGGGGAGGATTTTGTTTGTTTTCATTATAATACCATTAAAATGCTCATATTCTGGTATCCACATGGAATATCAGTTTCCTGGACTAAATTCGATGACATACTGTAATATTTTTCGTTCAGTTTCAGTTTTTATTGACAGCCACATCATTTCGTAATAAGTATAAAAAGTTGTTAATGATTTCTTTTCAGATAGGTTTCCTATAATCTATATAATAATACGTGAAGCAAAATCTTTGTACCCCTTTTTACGAAAATTGCGCGGACGGTGGAGTATGAAATTTTGCACACTTATAGTTTATATAGAGAAGGACTGCAGAATGCAATTTTTTTTATAAGTTATGGTAAAAAATATATTAATTTTACATAAATTATGGTCGACTAGTGGGCGACCACGAGTGTAACTAAATTGGCCAAGTGCATGTAACTTAGAAATGATATTTCATTTTGATAGAACTACAATTCTGCAAGGTATAGCTTTGATTAGAACAAACAGACAGATAGACAAACGGACACAATGAATATAAGGGGTTTCTTGTGGACCTCGGAACTCTAAAAAGCTTCTGAGGCGGACTTAAATCCTTTCCCACACTTCGAAATAACACGACATGACAAGAAGAATCTAAACAATAACAATCATGCTCACAAAGATCCCCAAGTTCTGTAGACACCTCTTCAGATCTTTAGATACTTAGATCTTTAAGGATATCTAAGTGGGGTAATTCGAGGCACGACCAAACGTAATATTTAACACATGCTTAGCACAACAGTTGTTAGCAAAAAAGCTTAGAGTTGGTATTATTATTAATAGTAACAATCATACATACATCCATACATACAAACTTTCGCGTTTATAACATTTGCAAGGATATATATTTATTTCCATTATATATCATAACCTTCATACGTACTAGTTTTTATATACCTTTGATTTACAATAAATAATCTTAATGTCTAAAATAGTTCATAATGTTTTATTTAGTTTAGTAGTATTATGTTAAAATTTACTTTAGTTTCTGAATAAGTATTAGCCCTACGCCGCCATGGAAGAGCAACGACTAAACTGCCGTCATAAAGTGCAAACCAGTACGTAGAGTAGTCACTTGACTTTACCTAACTGCTAAATGCTACGAATATTACGAACTTACTACAACCTAAAATGTTTAAAATAGAATAGTGTAAAACAATATGTCCTAGTTGTAAGTTTGTAAACACGTTATTACTGAATAAACATTATTATTAAGTATTATTATTATTATAAGATCTACGTGTACTCGTATGTATGAGTAATCTATAATCTAGCTTACTAGGACATCAACGGTCATAACACGTTATTACTAACATAACTATATGCATTAATTGTTTGTTCACTTCCAACTTTAATCCGAGATATTCTTGCATCATGCATAAGGTATACATTAATAGTTCGTTAAGCGAATCATTAGACGCAATATTGGCGGTCAATGTGACATTATTCCTTGAGCACAACTTTTAAGTAAGTAAACTGCTGGCAAGTCGATCGCCAAACTCTAATACTTGTACTCTTACTTTCTTTACAAAAATATTTTACGGCGTCAAAACAAACGTCGTAGAAACATCACGTGACCCAAGAGCTGGCATCTATCTAGTTTAGCTAGGCCGTACAGACCGTAGAAAGGCGTACTCCGCGCTATAGGTTAGATGTTATAAGTACGTTGACGCACCCAAACTGTTGGGTGAATTCGTAGACGCGTGCTAGTAGATAGAAAGAGAGGTACTATGTAGCGGAATATAATGTTAGGTGCTATGCGCTTGTGCGATGTGTATTGCTTTGTGTAGCTCTAGAAATATAAATATAAATAAACTATTTAAAGAAATATATTGAGTAACAGATATTGAGTCATGGAGTAAGTTCACATTTTTCACCAAAGAATATTGGAAAACAAATTATAATGTTTTCAAAAACATTAAATTTTACTATACAGTATTCTATTTAAGCTATGTAATCGTATAAATGGTTCCGTAGAGTCCGCCTTCTGTACTTGTACTAATACGTATTTTGTGGTCTAGTTAGAATTGCTATTTAACGTGGTAATGCCATCAGTGTCTTCTGAAGTTATCTTCAGTTGAGCTTTCTATTTATAGTTTAATAATATATACAAAAAGAATATAACTTAACTGTTTCACACGTATTTTACATTTTTGTGTATTATTTTGTACATTTCTGTAAAATTGTATTTCTGTTTATATCTAAATAGTAACTCCTAACCCAATAATGCCTCTTACAACATACGTTTGTAATACGACAAATACACTAGCCCCATTAGACACTACATAATAGGTAGTATCATTTGCGAAAAGCCATTACTCGATAACATCAGAAACTGGTGCTTGTGGTACTGTTTACAAAGAGGGCGGCACAAGCAGCTTGTTAGCATGATTTGTGAATGGGACAGAAACTTCTAAGATACCAATAGTTAGGCGTAAATGGTAGACCTGGTAGTTATCTGCTGGTATCAACCAGTGTTATTTATTAAAGAATAAATATCACAGTTTTTTACACGGACTTTTAAGACGACTAAGTTACTAAAATCACTGGCTCCTCAAACATCGTTTTTCCTAGTTCAGGAACCTTCCGTTCTGTAACATTGTATGTGATTGTATTATGTAAATAAATTTATTTTTGTTAGTTTTTGTAAAGTTACACTAAAATAGCATAGATGGATAAATTACGTACTTTTGATTCCAGGACTAGGTCCATAAAAATATTGTATAAAAGAAGTTTCTATACCATAATGAATTTCTGGCTTATACTCAGTCAGTGCTGAACATAGGCCTCCCCAATACATTTCCAGGAAGAACGATTTTGAGCCCTCTCCATCCACCGATTTCCTGCGATCTTTACAATGTCATCAGTTCATCGGGTGGGGGGTCGTTCTACGCTTCGTTTTCCTTCCTTGGTCGCCATTCGAGAACTTTTATTCCCCAACGGTTATCAGTTCTGCGAGCTATATGGCCAGCCCATTGCAACTTCAACTTGCAGATTTTGAGTGCTATGTCTGTGACTATGGTTCTTCTACGGATTTCCTCGTTGCGGATTTTATCACGTAGTGAAACACCCAACATAGCTCTCTCCATAGCACGTTGCGCGACTCTGAGCTTATGTATGAGGCCAATAGTTAGCGACCATTAGTTTATAGTTTTATTTCCGCCGCGGGACAAATGGTTGTATGATCTGCAAGTATTTATTTGTCGCGGGTCTAAAACATAATATAGTGTGTAAAATGTTCGGGATTATTTATTTTTTGTACCGTCTAATTTTATATTTTTTACTATATATAATTTAATACTATTATTAATAATGATAGATTTCATATAGCAATGTTTTACTTATTATTGAGTACTAATGAGTGTTTGAACAAACTTAATCTAGGTTTAAACACGCTAATTACCAAACATTTTACCATTTCTTTATTTTGGATGAATAAATAAAAAGTTATTATTTAAATAACTGCTATAAAATTATATGAAGCGTTAAATTCGCAAACAACAAAGTACTCGATATTCCGAGAATAACCTAAGTACGTACTTAAACAACTTGATCATAAATTTTTAGAATTTGGTACAAGGCCGCTGGACGAAAACAGCGATTTCTCTTGCGAATATAGGCCCAAATACAATATATTGTTTTTAATAGTCTTAGGCTCGCGATGCGTTCTTGTTATCGTTTATAGGTAAGTACTCGTATTTAAGAGTACTTAGGGTATGGTATAGTATATAAATAATTTCACACAGCATCTAGCCATCATTGTATAGCCATAATTATCAAAGTGAGCAGATCTTGTGTTACGAGAACCACATGACTGATATACTTACAAAACTTCTAGTAAATACATGCATATTATAGTACATAGAAAAACACCTAGGCCCAGACAAATATTTGCAGATCATACAAACATTTATCCACCAGCGGTAATCGTACAACAACCTTCTGTGTCTAGGTATTTTTTTTTTTTAAAAGTACCCACTTTAAAATTATGAAAGTATTATATTTGTATTCCATTTATAATACTAGTCCACGAAAGGAGCCTTCGATAAGCACTTCTCAATCCTTTCACCACATTGGTTCGAAAGACCTAACACGATAAAATTTAATTAATGGAGACTCTCCCACAAATTCCTAGTCGTGCACAGAATGCGAACTTTGAAGTTATCATTTCCTGCGTGCATTTGAATAAACTATTGACTTTCAAAATATAATTTACATTTAAAATTAACTTCTCGAATATTAAAGAGGTAACTGCGTTCTAAACGAAGGCAGCACGTGGCTCGCCTAGGCGAGTATGCAAATACTAATACGTGTGTGTGCACGTGCATAGTGCCTACAACAGTATCTTACCCACACAACTGCTCATTGGCTTCCATTCATAAAAGCAAGGCACTATCTAGCCATGAATTAATCGCAACATTTGAATATTTACTCTCACAAAGGAAGCGGCCATTCAGTAAACTCGCCCGAAAACTGGTTTGGCACGTGTCAATGAACGAGAAGAATATTTTGGACGCCATCGACGACCCGAGGTTGTCCGGCTAGATGATTTAAAACGTTTGATAGTCGTTGGAGAAGTTAGTTTTATTGATTGAACCTTTCCTTTGTTTACAAAAGTAATCGTTGGTACTTCCAAGAATACCATCTATGGATACATATGGTCTTGTGACCATTAAAGGAATTTTTGATATTACTTGTTTCAGTCAGTGTATGCTTTTATTAAAAATAGAAGAGAAGGAAAAAGAAAACAAATTAATTGAATTAACGAACTAAGTACCTAGTACTATTATATAAACTTACCATTCTCATAAATAACTAGAGCATTTATAAAAAAATGTCATAAAATATAATCCAGTCGGGTCCCGACGTCATTGCCACGTTGTATAGCAATGCTAATTTGCCGTCCGTAATAGAAGCCTGCATTTCGGTCACACAAGGTCTCTATTATTATTGTCTTACTATGTACTTGTGATGAATTTTATTTACAGAAACATCATATTAAATAATATCAATAAACTAAACTAGGTATCCTAAAATAATTCATTAAAATTCCTTAGACTCAGAGTGCGACTATAAGTGGCTTAAGTCGGTTTAAAGTCAAAGTCAAAACATTTTTATTCAATACAATCACAAGGATCTCTTTGAAACGTCTTACATACTAGGTGAAGTTAGGTGCCAATTCCTCCTAACCCAAGCCCGAGAAGAACTGGCAAGAAACTCGTCCTGGTCCTAGCGCTTTTTTGCATGATCCATCTTATAACTACCTTAACTACGAAAAACTAACACAAGAGATTTTATTTGTCAAATCAATACTAAAGAGGGACTTAAGAAACCATTAAGGACTGAGTGCGGCTATAAGCATTTTTTAGTAATTAGTACTTACGTAACTTGTAATGTAATATAATCTTAAATCTATCCCATAATTACACACTAGTTAGCTAATTATGTGTTATAGGATAGAGGGTTATACTTACCTATGCAAAAGTAAATTGTATGTAAAGAGCACCGTTCTGTTCAACACATTATCACCTGGGTAGTTTATACATAGGTCATAATAGCTCAAACCAATTCAATACCTATATTATATTTAGTCGGTCTGAGACTAGATAATATATACATTCCAATGTGTCTGTCTGTATGTTACCTTTTCACGGCTAAACGGCTGAACGGATATTGATGAAATAACCAGATGGAGAGTATTTAGGTACCACGCGTGCCGAAGCCGCGGGCGGAAGCTACTACTACTACTCTGGTCGTCTAAACCTTCCCATCTTGGGGTTTAGGTAAGGGCCTCGACATCTTTGTCATTACCCTGGCTTCAACTCGCAGGGGCGACTGCCCCTGGGTCAGTGGGTCTCGTTGCGTTCTGCAACGGTACGCTGCCTTCTTGGCGTTAGCGGTGGCCTTCAAGGGGGTTTAAGCGCTTCCTGTATCCGCGTCTGCGGAGTTAGGTGCGCTATGGTGGACTTGGTCCTGGTTATCAATGGGGGGGAGTGGTGCGGATGCTGGGGCTCACACAGCATGGCGCGCGCAGCACAGGGCGCACGCAGCACGTGGCGCAGCACATGGGGCTCTCAGCACAAGGCGAGTGCAGCCAAGGCGCAGCACACGGCGCGCGCGGCACAAGGCGCACACAGCACGTGGCGCAGCACATGGGGCTCTCAGCACGAGGCGAGTGCGGCCATGGCGCAGCACACGGCGCGCGCGGCACAAGGCGCACACAGCACGTGGCGCAGCACATGGGGCTCTCAGCACAAGGCAAGTGCGGCCATGGCGCAGCACACGGCGCGCGCGGCACAAGGCGCACACAGCACGTGGCGCAGCACATGGGGCTCTCAGCACAAGGCGAGTGCGGCCAAGGCGCAGCACACGGCGCGCGCGGCACAAGGCGCACACAGCACGTGGCGCAGCACATGGGGCTCTCAGCACAGGGCGAGTGCAGCCATGGCGTGGCACACGGCGCGCGCGGCACGAGGCGCACGCAGTACGTGGAGCTCTCACAGCACGACACAAGACGCACGGCGCACACACGGCGCTTGTGTTATCAGGAGTCAGTGGCGATGGACATATCCCCCGTCTAGCATCCGGTTTCGGCCGGGGCGGAATCTCAGTTCCGCTGCCGGCGAGTCCCTGGCTCGTTGGGGGACGGGGAGCAGCTGCTGCTGCTGGCTGCATAAGTAGCAGGTGCCGCAGCGCTTCTTCAAGTAGCACTACGGATTGCTCGGGTGTTGGCAGGCGGGTGTCTGGGCATCTACGGTTGCGTTGGTCAGTCAGATGGGCGAGAATCGGAGTCAGATGTGGTTGCGGGCGATGATGCTGTTCGCCACTACCTAGCTGTTTTCCATAAAACACCGGGTAGTGGCTAGAGCACGGTATGGGGACCGAGAACGGAGGGCGGATCGTGGACGCGCACCCGGGTGCTCACGACTGGCCGGCGGGGGGGACCCTCCCGCTACCATGCCGAGGGGCACGGTAGCGGGGGTCACGCGCAGACCACCGGGGGTCGGAGAGGCACGAGGGGCACTTCGCGGGGGGTTTGCACTCCACAGGACTTCTAGTGGCGCTAGTGTCGACTGTGGAGGCGTGGCTTGATGTGTAGCTAATACGTGTGATAGTGATTTCCTCAAATTCAGCAATACCTGCGAGTAGTACCTGATTCGAGGAAATCACTTCAACGAACCTTTGAGGAAACACTTGAACAAACTCAAGTGGAAATTAATAAGCAGAGATGAAGAGAATACATAGAATATTCAGTGTAATATTTTTGTTATTTTAATTTATTTACAGAAATGTACAGAATAATAATAAATACATGTACCTAGTATGTAAGATGTTTCAAAGTGATCCTTGTGATTGTATTGAATAAGGTGTCTTTTGACTTTGACAAGTGAAACAGTTGAGCTATCTAAGGTCCGCTTAAAACGATCTATAGAAAGCTCAACTGATCCAGATCACCGCCAAAGGGCAACGTTCCCGAGACACAGACGGCATTGCTACGTACGCTAGGCTCTTGGGTCACGCGATGTTTAAATGATGTTTGATGACGGTAAAGGGAAGCACCGCTTACGAAGAAAGGAACCTGACCTGAAACCTTTTTGTGTAGTTCATCAAGTTTATATATGTTAGTCTATAAGGTATTTATTTTCTATGGGACCTTGTTATTGTATTTCATACACATAATTTTATTGCCGGAAATAAAAATTAACTTAATTTAATTTAATTTAAAGCAGATGCCGTGAAATAATTTTGACAACGTGATGGGCTCCTGTTCCCCACCGGCCCAGGGTCTTGTCTCCAAAAGGCTCAAATATGTAGTCCCTATAGACCGACATATGAAAAATGTTGTGTGAAATGTTTTGCAAGAACACAAGTCTGCTGTGAAATCATTCTTTGCAATAATGCTAAGGATTCCTAAAAAAAATGTGACCATAATCTGTTATCTCTGCGATAGTATTATACTGTTATACAGGTTTATTGTGGAACTCGCTGTAACTCTAAAAATGTTGCCACTGCTGCATATTTTGGGGGTTGAATTTCGGGAAAACAATGGCAGATACTTACCACCCACACCACAAGTCTATATGACTAGCGTCCTATGCTGTGTGTTGTCTTGTCCTTAAATCAGTAACTAGCTGTACGCGCGCAGCTTCGCCTGCGTTGAAGATTTTCCCGGGGCAAACCAATTTTCCCGGGATAAAAAGTAGCCTATGTCACCTGGGGATAGTGTAGCTTTCCAACAGTAAAATAATTTTTCAAATCGGTCTAGTTACATACAAAAATACAAAAATACAAATCTTTCCTCTTTATAATATTTGAGTATAGATAAAATAACATCGGTATAGGCGCGTTTCCGAGTATAAAGGGAAAACACAAGAGATAAGTAAGTAGGTTTTAATGGAAAATATTTAATGGAAAATAGGTTAATCCAAGATCTGCACTTGAACTTTTTCAACAAGAACATTCCAATAATAATTAAACTTAATTTACCGAAATAATTACAGATATGTATAAAATAATTAACAATAATATATAATACATGTGAAACAGTTGAGCTATCTAAGGACCGTTTAATATTATCTATAGATAGCTCAACTGATCCAGATCAATGCATTTGAAAGCCACGTTGAATGGCTAATACGCTAATAATTAAACTTCAGAACTATTACTACTTTTCTCTAGTTTCAAACATAACTAATCGTGTGTACACCGCTAGCCAGCAATTGCTTTCTAAAAACGGTAAGATATGGTAAGTGATGCGGAATACAGACTGCCTATTATTTTTCCCATTTCCTTATTACCCAGTTGTAGATTTTAAGATTGCAATGGCATGAATGAAAGTTGGCGGCCTTCTGCACTACCTACGTAGGCGACGTTGTCGTAACCAGCAGATCACAGCCTCCGTCCGAGGCTTCGATCCATTCACGGTTCCGACCTGTAGGCGTACGTACGCTCTTATTTTATACGTAGGTATATTAACTTCTGGTAGAGATAAAAATGATTTAGACTACATACAGAAATTTACGGGATTATACATATAAAGTTCAATTAAATTTAAATACATGTGAAATAATTGAGCTACCTATGAGCCGCTTAAAACGATCTATGTAGCTCATAGGTATATCCATATCACTCCCAGATTGCACGTTAAATGGCAATGCTAATTGCTGGACAAGATCTACAAGCAAACAATTAGGTACTTTACAATTTTATTTGAATCTTCCTCTTAGCATAATACCTATACCCAATCAATATTTTATACTTCAGGTACCGTTAAGATTACTTTATGCAACAAGTAGCTCGGTAGTCTTGTTGGCAGACTCGTCGACTGTTCATATAACCGTCTGTGCCAACTTCGTGTGGCATCGTGCCTCAGTTACCTAACCTTGTTACACAACTTACATTAACTTTATGTTTATGTGATAGGTAATATTGTTGTACATTAAAACAGACAGTTTCAACTGTAAATTAAATTACCTTCTATGAACTTTAGCAATAAAATAATGTTGAAATTTTGGAAAACCACTTCGCAGTACGTCGTAGGTACTAGGTACATAGTTTTCAGTTAGCCCGTTGCACGTTGTCTGTTATAGTCAGAACTGACTACGCGATAAGGTAAACCATGCAGTCAGCTAGTTACGAGATAACATCTCTAGAACTGCTACCGACTTCTTTCATTTCTTCATTCTTTCATACTTATCCAGATGTAGGTATGTTATGCTTTAACCAATTTTACTAAGTACTAAGTATCAACTTTATGAGTTACAAGAACGACAGGTAAAAAATAAAACGTATTATTGAACGTTAATTGGGTGGCTGACCTTCGGAATTATCGTGACCAATACTAGGTGATATGGTCGCCATTGATGGGCATGTAGGAACTTCAGTAGATAGGTAGCTCACCTGACCTATGGTACACCCACTCGCAAATTTACCAAGGTGATGTAATGTTTAAATCACAAAATTTGCCATTAAAATAAAAAAAATACTATATATAATAATTTGCTCTTATCAAGCAAACATCAACTTGTCCAATGCAATCAAGATGCTTCTCAATTCATAGCAAATGATTATACAAACAAGCTAGTGCCTTTTTAGGTGCGCTGTACTCGTATTTCCCCTAATGAAATATGAATATTGGATAGGCTCGAACAGGTGTTAATAAATAAGTCTAGATTATCCACGGACAGATCTAATCGGATCTTGTTTACATTGCGAAAGATTCCGAGCAGCTTACGGCGAGTCTGGGCGAGTCTGGCTTATCTTTTTCTGTTTAAAACTGTAAATATAATATAACACCTTGTTACACTATTTACTTAATTGCAACCGAGACATTGTCGACCCGACTCCACCCGACTCACACCGGACTTCAGGGCGTTTACTCTGCGAACCGATATCGATATATCGAAACGATAAAGTCGAATTCTCGAAGTGAAATCTCGAATTTAGTTGTATTGACAATTATTTCATTGACAAATGATCGTATCATCTGGATGATTACGACATCAATTGTCAAAAATAATGTCGGTCGTTTCATCGCTCAGAGTTGAAACAATGTAACTAAGAGTAGGGTTTTGCATTATGTTTGACCCGAAAGGTATATCTTTTATCGATTTCAAGAGTGAGCCCCGACAGTAGGATTTGTCCAGGTCGAGTTTCTTCCCGGTTCTTCTCCAGCTTGAGTTAGGAGGAATTGGCACCTAAACTCACCAAGTATGTAAGACGTTTCAAAGTGATCCTTGTGATTGTACAGAATAAAGTATTTTTTGACTTTGACTTGTCTACCAACGGTATAGGGAAACACCGATAACGAAGAAAGTGTCCCTACTTTTTATGTAGCTTAATAATTTATAAGTATGTATGTTAGTCTGTAAGGTATGAATTTTACATGGGCGTATGTTATTTTATTATATTTTATACATATCATTTTGTTGTCTCATATGAAGTTTATTATAATATACGTTTAGTATTATCTGAAATCAAGTTGTACGAGTTCCGGGTCGCTGCCAAGTAGATGGACGTATTCCTCGACTTCTGGTCAGCAGGATTTGTCTACCGACAGTGTAGTGGAAGAACCGTTAATGGAGAAAGTGCCCTGACATTTTGAGTCGTTCATAAATATTTGGTAAGGTATTTATTTTATATGAGTGTTTGATATTGTATTGTGTTTATACATATATTTTCAATAAAATATAAATCAATAAAATATTAATTCAATAAAATCACTAGGACCACTTTAATAATAAAATAATAATGCCGGACATTTCACACAGCACCATCTGGCCACAAAGTAAGCAGAGCTTGTGTTATGGGTATATACCGTATGACTGATATAGGTATTACTTACATACTATTTTTTTTGTAAATACATACATATTATACATAGTTACACCTTGACCCGAGACAAATTCTTGCAGATTATACAAACATTTGTCTCGCGGCGGGAATCGAACCAGCAATCTGCGTCTCAGCCTGACCGTAAAACACTGCACCACACATAGAGGTAGTCAATTTTAAATCGTCTTCTTACATGCTAGTGAATCTAAATGATAATAAAAAAGTATCTGCGCGAATTTCCATCGAGAAGTCAGTTTTAGACTCTCTTTTTTATGTGGAAACCTATTGTTAGTAGGTGTGCATTTTAGTGTTATGTGGAGAACGCCGACATTTCATAATTTGAGCGCTTAATTGAGGGTAGATTTAAAAAAACTGCCCATTTTACTGGGCGGCTTCTCCATAAGCATACAGTCAGCGGGCGACCACGGTTATTGTAACATAACCAAAACTTCGGGAATAAATGAAAAGATACGCAATAATTATCTGTTAACTACCAAAACCTACTAAAGTATATATATATATACTGGGAACAAATAAGTACTTACTTACTAGCATGTAGGTACATATTATCAGATAATTTCTTTACATCGCCATTGTTTGCCAAAACTTGTATGGAGACTACTTTATGTTCATACATTGTTATTTCGTAATTAAATAAACAATATGCATTAGGTATATATTATAATTTATAAGACAAGTATATTTGTATTCAATAAGTAGGTGTATAAGTACTTTTATTATTATAATAGTTTATGATATATGACTAACGTTTCAGTATAAGTACCTAATTTATTTATGGGTTTACAAACAGAAATAAAGAAAAACCAATGCCCATTCATGCTTTGTTATATAAAAATTCAATAGCACCTCACATCCAGAATCGGCCATAACTTACATTAGGTTTCTTAAATGTAGACTTAAATGCTCTTGAATGAAATTAATAGCTCGTTCACAAACAATTACTTGTGCAGTTATATGCTATCAGCGAATCTATGGGTCAGAGTCTTATAACCTTTCCTGCATATTAAATTGAAAGCTATAGTGTACCTAGCTAGATTGTAATGTGGGCGAAATGACCGCCAGAGAACATTTAAACTGGGATTTATTATTTTAATCTGTTTTTTTGAGGTTGGGGCTCCAGTGCTCTCAATTTTTTTTAGGGTTCCAAGGTCCTCAAAGAACCCTTATAGTTTCGCCATGCCCGTCTGTCTGTCTGTCAGTCTAATCATAGCTGCTGCTGGGCTTTACAAAGTTATAGATTAGAAAAATAATGTTTTTAGATTTTAGATTTTTTTATTTTTCTACCTCATGGTCTTTTAAACAGACCTCCCTGAACTGAACTCTCATAATAGAGTTCGTTTAATACATATAAAGTTTTGAAGTGGTAGTTTTTGATAAAGGTTCACTTGGCCAATGCTTTTTATTTATCATTTCATTAGTAACTAGGTATCATTATCGAAAAAGTAACTATTAGTGTAAGTTACTCATCATCATCATCATCATCATTGGTCTTCGTTCATCTATTGAAGATGATTTAGGTGGCCTCAGTCAAGTTACAGAGCAGTTATTTGTAATTCAAAAGTTTCGTTCATGGATCCACTCCAGCAAGCCTAGGTGGGTAAAGTTTCTTCTCCACTGACGTCCGTCTGCCTGGGATTCTGTTTGATAGAGCAGACCTTCCCAGGTACCCACACTAACCTCTCGACCTTGCAGACAGGACCCGCAGGAAAGACGAATCAGTACATGCGGTGTCGGTTCGGTTGCAGGTGCATAACGGCAGCCATAAGTTAGTATATCAATATTATAGAGCACGAAAGGAACTTCTGAGGCGCATATTAACCCTTTTATCACACTTGTTAGAAATAATAAGTGGTACGATAAGATGAATCAATTACCTGTAAAAAACTAGGAATCTGTATGCTGGGAATCCTAGGCTATACAACTGAGGGTGATGTTGGTAAGTGCGGAGATGAAATGAGATGTCCAAAGTTCACTGTAGACTGGTTGCATATTATATTAGACTTCACACAGGTATTCGAAATGTTTATCAAAATACATTAAACTGGTTTAGAAGACTAATTGGTCAACATTTTATGGCTTATAGTAACATGACGATGAGTGACGCGGTGCCAGGTAAGTCAAAAATCTCTGAATTTGCCCGTGTAAACTCAAACAATAAATATACGAAATAAGCTATTACAAAACTAATATCAAACACAGCAACAGAATAAACTCTGTCAATCTTTATCCCATTCAATTTGCGACTATGAAGCAATTTACCACTAATATTGCGCAGCATAAGTGGCATTGAATTGATTTCCAAGGCATGATGCGCACGCGTCGTTATGAATGGGGCTCAGTGAATCACGCGGGCTCCATTCATGCACCGCCCCCACAGGCGAGCATCTTATGCCTACAGACTAAAAGGCCTTGCACACAAGTCAATCAGGCGGTTCGACAATCGTTTGCCCAGTGTAAACTAAATGTCATCGAAATGCAGTGTTCAATATCCTGGTTTTCATTCTTCTCGTTCTTGTACTGACTAGAAGTAGCATCATGGCTCACTGCTTCAATTATTCGTACTTCTCATGAAACTCTTTGCAGAGTAAGGTTTTTTTGGCGCAGTCGGCCAGAGCCCGGTGGATATGCAGAAGGTTCGATTGCCGCCGTAGGACAAATATTTGTAATTTGTTTTGGGTCTGGGTGTGACTATGTTTAATATGTAAGTATTACAAAAAATATAGTCATCCATAACACAAGTTTGGCGTTTTATCTATACTAGCTTGTTAGGCAAGTACTCAGTTGCTAGATAAAGATATTTTAAGGTAAGTGTCTGCAGTTTATGGGCGAAATACTCAGTAATTGGCGTAGAAATATTGATGCAAAATTTAGTGGCAAATATTAACCACAATTTGTGGTTAATATAGGCCACTAGATTTTGTAACCTCTACGTTTTGTTGACTAACTTAATTCTAGAGATTATGGAGTAAAATTCAAGTAATAGTCAAAAACTTATAAATTGTAAAGTAACACATTGATGATCCAGTTGAATCTAGTTACTAGCTCGTCTGAACCAACCGGTATTGTTCCATTCACACCACCATACCTCTCACTTCCGTCTAAGGTAATCATTACACTCAGAGGATTCACCATTTACTTTACATTTCCTTTTCTGTTTCTCTCGATTATTATTATGACCACATCGAAACTTTAAATTATTGGTTAAAAATTTTGCATCGCCCATTTCCTGCTCAAGACCGTAATCATTGTATGTATATGTATGTATTGTATGTATGGCAGATTTCATTTTGATCATCGGAGGATGTAATTTCAATGACCCGTTCAAAGTAGGTTCTTCCAATAGGTACTAGACCTACTGAGTAGTTTGCTTGACCCTGGGTTGAGGTTCAAGCGACAGTCACTTTGCAATATTATGAACAAAATGAAAGCCTTGACCCGTAGTGGTGACTTCGCACTGACGAGGCGAGTCGTGACACTTATGCCACACCATCTATCATAGTTAAAATAACCATCGCTGTTAGTATAGGACTTGAAGTTATGTCTATGACAAATACGAGTACGTAAATATTAACCTCTAATTTTGTTCGGATTTTAAACAGGAAATACTAAGTAAGAAAAGTGAGTGAACTCACCCCGCAAAAGTATTTATTAAAATTCTTGTGATTAGAATTAATTTTGTTTAAATAGAAAGCTTGACCACGGTTGTTTTTACACAACCGAAACGTCGGGAATCATTTTAAAGGTAATAAATTCTCGATAACTATGAAAACAACAATGAAATAGCATTACTGAATATTATATAGAGGTTGGTATGTATATATAGATCAAAGCACTTTGGTACCTCAATAATTACATTAACCAAACTTGAATTGGCAATTCATTCAGATTCGATCTGAAACGCGAGCTTTGGTGTTGATTGCGTCATGATCAGATTTAGTTCATGGCCCGAAAATAATGGCTGACACTTGGAATAAGCGTATCATAAATAAATGCAAATATTTGTGGTCAAGCAAGAAATAAGTAATACTTGGGTGTTATCACCGCAAAGTTAAGTTCTTAATTTGTGTCTATGTACCTGCTTATGTAGGTATATATTTCATATATTTAATATATATATATATTTATATATATCATATATTTTTGAGCCAACTTAGCTTAAGGATACTCAGTCTGCGGCACAAACACGTCAGTGGGGGCAGCTTAAATACATCCGATTTAGATAAACGCGCACGAAGTATAGTAATGAGCAGTAAGGAGATAATAAGATTATGATGTCTTATCATATAATTAGATTAGACTACAATCTATACATAAAAATACCGAGTAAGAAATATAAATAGACTTTTGGCTCAAGAGTTCTCATGAAAATACTCAATATCTCCTTAATAAATATTCAAAATAACTTATTTGAGCTTTTGAATAAATAAACTATGTTTGTATGGGAATAATTTTTGAGTTTGCGAACTCCGTTTGTTTTTATTAAGGCCCAAAGTTGCGATAAAATAGGTGTTAAAATATTTTTTTGATGCTTGTATTATCAAACCCGTATTTTTATTGACTATTCTGTTGCGAAGCATTGAAAAAATATACTTTTAGTTTTGTTTAATATTGGACGGTGGAATGATCATCATTCAACGTTCAAATATAATCAACTTGTTTACTCATAACACCTTTGTACTCGTATTTCTACTACTTACGGCAAAATTACCTTACCGCACAAAGTTTTGTAAGGTTTGTTCCTGATCCGCACTTTTGTATTAAAATTATCAATATCAATCAGTATTTGGAAACACAATTTAGGATTTAAAAAATAAACTATTACGCAATAAAAATTATTGGATTAGTAAACCATATTGATTGCTCTGTGGCTTTGAAATGGTCGAAAAAGCTCCAACTTAGGTATTTCCCTAAGTTAATAATTATGACATCGGAGTGAACCACTTAGCGCTGCTTTTATTGAAATTGTATCGGCTAAGAGGAAAGTTTTAATGCTTTTTAATGAATATAAAATGCATTCTTAATTACTAACTGGTTCAGGTGCGTTAACCTGCATTTGGGTAACGCGATCACATGCTAATGAATATTCTATAATTGTAAGATTTAGTGGACACCTTGAAATGAAGATATTTTACGTGTGATTCATACATTGAAATGTACGTCAAGTTGACAGTTGTTTCGTTGTCAAATTAAAATCAACGTATCGTCTGTTATGAAGGATTACGACCCTGAATGTCAAAAGTAATATCGATCGTTCCATCGCTCTAAAGACTCCGAAACGATGTTACTAAGAGAAGGGTTTCGCACGATTATTGACCCGGTATATCGATTTTAAGAGTAGGCCCCCTGTACTTATCACCGCAATGTTACAACAGTTTTATAAATAACAACTTTTCATACGCGTGTCTGAGATTGAAGCAAAATTTGCAAGGATCATACAAAAAAGCGAGGCGATTATACTTTTTGAACTGGGGACAGCAGGAACCAGCTCCTATGTAGATTCATCGAGCATTTAAGAACTCGTTTTTAAATCATTCTTTGTTATTTTATTTTAAAACAATTTGAGTTTCAGTTTTTTGAATGTGCGGTATTTCAATTCAACGTTTGGCAAATGCAAACATATGAAGAGATAATTTGTTGACAATGTTTTCAGAAAGGCTTTCAAGGGCCTGGTGTAGGGAAACTTCAAATCTATTTTTATGACTTCTCACAGCTTTATCTCTATCTAAGTGACCTAAATTACTTATTTTATTCTGCTCAAATGTCATCTCCAGGGTTGAGTGGTTCATAAATTATAAATTATTGATTAGACGTGGGTAGCTTTTGAGAGCTACCTTTTGTAAACTGGGTCTTCAATACCATACATGACATTATGACACATAAACTTGGCTTAATTATACTTATTTATATTAATGGTATGCAAATAGATTTGGGTGTGAATGCCTAATTAGTAAACTAATGAAATTTCAAGTATTTTCTTATGATACGTTTACGCAATTTAAGCTCCACTTGCACTACTATCCATATTTGAGTTTGAGCTGATTATTAATTTCAAAATAAGTTTGATAACTATACCTATCAATTATGATAATCTCTCTCTTATCGTGTCACTAGAACCAATATGATGAAAGGATTAACGTGAGCTTCTTTCGTGCACTTTGTACATATCTTTGAACTTTTTAGGCTTTTTAGGAACTGCTTACTCTGGGGCCAAATGACGCTATATATATGAAATAACCGACATTATTTATTTTTCTAGCCCCAAACTATGCATAGCTTATACTATGGAAGTAGATAACTAATAAAATAATAATAATGTAGATATCTGTATTGTAAATATAATCAAATCATGCATTCACCGGAGAATTTAAGTAGGCTACCGGACAGATATGAAAATACCTACCACTTCTTAGTCGTGACATCCAATTAGAAATAATGATGAGTAAAATCAGTAACGAATAATTACTTATAGAATTACTTACGGCACGTGTAAGTTGAATAATTATCGGATTAGCAATCCAGCATTGGGGTAGGTATTCTAAGTAAGTACCTACCAATAACAATAATTTGATCTCATGCACACTTACACATAATTAAAGCCCGGGTATGATTCTTCCAGACGTTAATATGATAGCGAAGCGACTTCTACCTGTGTCCCAGTAATTTAATAGTTAGCTATGAGAAGCGATAATCTCAATAGAGATTCCTTACGGCCATTTATGGTGCAGTTAATGTTCGCGATGTAAGTGCATCGTTAACATCCACTTTATGTATCCGACCAGATTTGTTTTAATCGTGACAAATGAGAGGATTAAAAGATTAGAAAACTAATAAATGCTGTAGAACACGCTTCATTTACAAATGAGTACACTTCATTAAATACTACCGTTTGTACCTAAGTAATAGTGCATATGCCTGATTACAAACCGAGTCTGCAGAGATATTATGTAAGTAGGTACGACTACACTAGGAATGTTATGTCAAAGAAGTTTCCATGAAGGACTTCGGATTTTCTCCAGATATGACAGGTTGAAATGAATGAAACGTGTGATAAGTTCAAACTATTTCGCATACCTACCTACTCGTACATGTCGACACGGAGCATCAGAGATAAGATTCGCTATCGAAACGACAACGGTTGCGGAAGACAGCTGTTGTCTGAAGGTTCTAGCGGGTGGTGCGGGGTGCGGGGGGTTCTAGCGCATGCGTTGCGCAAGCACCGGCGCCGGTGAATGGAGCCTCCGCCGCCATGAGTGGGCGGCTGTTTTTATCAATGAACGGCGAATTTGTGGCGTACGTACGCACGCTTCGTGTCACGGCCGATATTGAGTTGCCGAAGCGATGCCGCCGACCCGTCCAAACCTTGCTAACACGAAATGTCAACATACGATTGACAAATTGTGTGGAGTATAACTTAGAATGTAGACTGTTTCCCTACAGTTGCAACACAAAAGGCCAGCGAGGCTGCAAGACCTACCGCAGTACCATTGTCCACTTATGAATGAAATTTATATTACTTTGTACAAATTGCTTACTTACCTAGCTAACTTATAGCATCTTCGAAGCTATCCGCGTTTTAGCTTTACCTATTTATCGGCTTTTGATAAATCAGGTATTCAGCGAATTTGAAAGGATATAATTAATTAATTTAATTGCTTCAACTAACGCCTCCAGTTAGCCTTCGTTTAGATTTAACTATGACGTGGTTATCTCGGCCATTGAAACACTCTGTATTTGGCGATGCAATAGTCTCTCTTTGTGTCGCATAATCTAACGCAGCGTCAGCCGTCAGATAAAGCTGTTAAGCTTAAGATACGTGTTACATGCTAAGGAAATGATAATTTACTACTAAGTGCTTACGCCTATGTACCTAGAGCCTATGTCCTTACCTATGTAACTTGAAAAAGTATATTTAGTCAAATTCAAATATTATAATGACCTTTTTATTGATCTGTAAGCGAAGCGAGCGAAGATTTCAATGGCAACTTGGAAGATTTAGCTTTGTATATTTGTAAGTATGTTCGATGATAACCGTCCGATCGAACCGTTGATTCGATATGCATAAAAATTGGCAAGTCAACAGATTTCGATAAACAATCGATGTGGATATTGAACCAAATTGGACAATGGTTGTTAAGATATGTGGCTCCAGTAGGTAAGAAAACATTTCTTCTTAGTGAATACGGTAGGTACAATACATGTATTTATGAAAGCTTTTATTTATAAATACTTTTGTTTTATACGTAGGTACGTAGGTACGTAGGTACGTAGGTACGTAGGATCTCTTAGTTCGGGGCGAACTGAGACATTTTACTAGTGTAAAAGGTTAGTTTCGAACTATGCCCGCACTTCGCTTCATCCACTTAGCAATGAAGCACGAATTGTGAGTGAAAAGGTTTGTGAGAGAACATTGAGTTGAGCCAAAGAGACAACTAATTTCCTTGGTAATGTTGAGTTCTGTTTCATGCAGCTGACATCTGAACGTGCTTCATTGGACCATGGGCTTATTAGCACTATCTATTACATAATCATGAGATAATTAACATCTGACTGGCCCCTAGCTCAGTTGGTACTAGTTGGTAGTAGCTCTGCATCCTGCTCTGTAGGTTGAAGGTTCGATTCCGTTCCAGGACAAACATTTGTGTTATACACTAAAGGTGTTGGTTTTGCGTCTGGGTGTATCATAAGTATGTATTAAATTTTTTTTTAATTTTATGGCCTTTGTGGCGCTGTGGGCTTAGGTCCGGGTCCGAGGTCTGGGTGTGTCTATGTATCATTATGTACTCGTATTAAAAAAAAAGGTATCTACTCAGTCATAACATAACACAGGCTTTGCTTACTTTGGGGCTAGATGATGCTGTGTGAAATGTCCGGGATTATTTATTTATTTATTTATTCCTACAAGTATTCTAACAGTCATCTGGTCGCCATAATACAAGCTATGCTTATTTTAAGGCTAGATGGTGTTGTGTGCATTATCCACCAATTTTTATTGATTTATCTAGCCATTCGAAAACTATCAGTGTTCGTTTTCAGATTTATGCATGAAATCGTCAGTGGCACGAGATATAATAGTTTCGAACAAAACTGATTGGTATTATTTTGCGGAGGCGAAAGATCGGTGGGCGTTGAGTAGGCGACCGGAAGGAAGCAGTTTCTTGCTTTTGGCATTATTGCTTCTGTGCTTTTAACTTTATTATAACACAGTATTTAAAATACTAAGTCTAAGATGAATTCGTAGATGAAACTAAACGTGAACGTATGCATTCGTTTGTCGAAATTTAGTTCATGTTGACTGGAAGCGTAATTAACGTAAATATTTTGAGTTTTTCGTCCATGACAACTACGACTGCTCTGTTAAGAGCGTAACGACTCTACGAGTGGTTTTTCCGCTCTATCAAGAGCGTAACGACTGAAAAAGAGTCCAAAAAGACCAAAAATAGGTTTTATACCAGAAATAGGATTTATACCAGAAGTAGGTTTTATACCAGAAATAGGATTTATACCAGAAGTAGGTTTTATACCAGAAATAGGTTGTATACCAGAAATAGGTTTTATACTAGAAATAGGTTTTATACCAGAAATAGCGTACGATTTCGATTAAGTCCGCCTCTAATAATCTAAATGAATATTTAAAATGTCACAAGTTACACAAGCGCGAGGTGTGGTATTTCCGGCGCACGCGCACATGACAAACCGGTTTACATTTAGTGCTTTTGGAGCCATCTCGATCACTTTACGATAGACGTGCTTCCTTTCCTTTAGATTAAATTCGCCAAAACATAAATAAACTCACGTGCCGAGGGTTTAGTGGTTATTTAGCTTGTTACTTATGAAACGAAACCCTAAAATAGTTAAACTAATGTCATAATTTGTATTACTTAGAATCATCTAAAATAAAAAAAAAGTAAAATCACATTTTCTTACTTTTCTCGAACACGGACAAAATAAATTGAACGATACGGACAAATTAAATTGGTGTGATTCTATGCTTGTAGTACCTATACCTACTAGAAACATCACAGGTTTCGCAGGTTTCATAAGTTCTGTAATATTTTTGCCAAAATCTCGCAAAATAAACCTCAACGCTGAAATTGATCTTGATTGACGACCCTAAGTGAAAATAAATTAAAGGATTTTGGTACTTTGTTTGTGTCCGAAAACAAGCAGCGTTATAATACTTTGACATAAAATACAACCTATAAAACACTAAGGACCACCCGGGTCACAGCTTTCTGAGAAATGTCGTATCACAAGAATGCACTTTATTTTGGTGAAGCAACTCTCCCGTCGTAGCGCTGAATGTTATTGCGCAATACAGAGATTTCAGTTTCATTGAATACAAAGAGTAATAGTTTGAAAGACGATATAATATTCAAATAAGAAAGAAAGTAGACGAGTAAGAAAAGGCTGAGATGCTGGCTGATAGAGGGAAATGGAAGAATACATTGTACTGATCCCATCACTTCGCGTGGAAATATATCAGGAAGACGATGATGAGTAAGTTTATAAGAGGAGTAATAGAATGTTAGTGTGGTATGGGAATTTTATGTGGAGGGATGAAAGTCTAGTGACGAGAAGAGTGTAAGATATGAATGTGAATGGACAGAGAAGTAGAGTCCAAAGAAAAGATGAATAGATTGTGTGAAAGACGATATGAGTAAGAAAGGTGTGAGTGCCGATATGACGGGTGATTGAGGAAAATCAAAGAAATAACATTGTGCCGATCCCACATAGCGTGGGATAAGGCAGGAAGAAGAAGAGATTATGATGATGTATTTTAGTTAGGTACGACTTCGACGGATGCAGCGGCGGCGCTACGGTTGAGGCGCGAGATGGGTTTGGGTTTGACTCAGACCCAGAACTTAGCTGACCATGAAAGAAATTCTAGTGTGAGATGGGGTCAACAGGATTGGATAAGATATTAATCTAATCCAATTGATGCAATTGAATATTAGGCCTAATTATAGAATTTTGTCATTAAGTTCTGTTCTTTAAATAAGTATTTTATGGAAGTCACAGTCAAAGTATTTATTGCATAATTATTTGTCTAAAAGATTTTACAAATTGTATAGATTCAATGTAATCTACCCTGTGGGTGTACAATTATTCACAATATTACAATAATAATAGAAGGTAGGGTATTTACTTTATACATAACCTGAAGCCTTTGGGAGAGTAGGAGAGGCTATATTTACCTAACACTAGCTACTAACTTTATTCTTCACATGCGTGGCGTCTCTATCACTCTACTCTGAGTACCATTTGTGCACAGTTGGCGCTCTCGGCTCAGTAACAGATTAAAGGTCCTTTGATTATTTCAACTCGTGAGGATCGTGGTTCTCTGCATAATTAATTCAATATTTCAGGAATAAAGTCGAAGACAGCAGCCAGTTTGTTTGTAAATTAGGCTCGCTGGTTTCGCGTGGGTGCGGTGAGAGGGAGTCGTAAGTGAGCGCAGCCTACGCGCGGCTCGTGCCACCATTTATACGGCTTGCTTCTCGTTAGCAGACAAAAAGAAAAGCTTAGTTGGAGTTCCTTTTGACGGTTTATGTCAGGTTTCTTTATGATTAGAACATCTATTAGTAGCAAGTACCTATTTTTTTCGAAGAGACAAGAAACTGTCCGTTATGATTTTCATAGAGAAATCTGCAGCTCAGATGATTACGTAGGTACTTATCGGATCTTTCTTTTTTAATTAGGAATATTCTGTCTGGTTATAATATTAAAAAGTTAACCTATGTGCTGTAGGTACTGTGAGAATTTTAATTTAATTCTTCTATGCTGTGAGCAACGCCATGATTATCAAAATAAATACATAAATAAATAATACCGGACATTTCACACAGCATCATCATCATCACAAGATATAAGTTATGTTCGTATAGTAGAGTTCACTAGGTCGGTAGAGCACTCAACCCTAACTACAAACAAGCTAGTTATAAAACATACTCGTAGATGTAGGTAGGTTACCTAAATTTGAAATATACATATGTATTTTTAATATTTTTTACGCTTACCATTTATTCAGTACCTACGAATAAGTAAGTAAGTTCTTGAGTACTCGTATGACTAATCTGCACTTTACAATAATATTTTTGAATCGAAGTAATTTGATAACTACTAACGCCATCTAGAATTCGGATCGAAACTGCGTTCCCGCGACTGGTCCGCAAAGGTTCTTGCCAAGCAGCCACTTAGCGAGCCCGAACCGGTAGCGCGAGCTAGGGACTGTCGGCAAGAAGTTATTGCCATCAGCTTGTTCATACAGCAGGGTTATGTAGCGATGCGTGCCTGTGCCGTGAGGTGGCGCTGGTTGCTTGTATCCTGAAATTATAAAGGGCTTTGGTCTACCAACTCTTGGATATTCATAACTTTACCGTAACCGTTATAAAACTGAACCATAATTACGTTTTAAAAAACTAAAAAGACAACAGACTTCATGTATAAAAAAGCAAACTATCAAAATTTAGTTTTATACAAGTGGATGACATATTTTTTTCAGTTTTTGTTTATTTAAAAACCTAACTACCGAACCGATTTTTATGAAATTTATATGGGACAAATTGGGAAGTATAGATTTTTTCAAATCAGTTCATAAATGACGGAGAAAAACAGTCGAATTGAGAACCTTCTCTTTTTTTGGTGAAATATGTGAACTTACTGTATGACTCAATATCTGTTACCTACCATATTTCTTGCAAATAAATTTAAAATTATTTCTATTTCTATTTTGAAGTCGGTTAAATAGTTAAAACTGACGTGCATCTTTATGTTTTACCTCTATAGTCGATTCCAACAGTTTTGCTGCTCTCATCTGCTTTGAGTGCTAAGCCCTGCGAACAGATTAAAAATCAATGATATGATGTGTCCTTACGTAACATTATGAAGGTGAAGCTACTTACAGGAATATTAGACTTCAACATATGCAAGAAGAATTCACCATCAACTTGAGGCGGTGCGTCAGGATCAACCAATATAATCGTGTAAAACTTTTTCTGGAACAACGACACCATGATAATTAGAAAATTAATAATGAGAAGTGAAAAGGTACTTTGGATTTTATAATTTATGTATATTATGTAAATTCTACAACATTTTGTGTTAAAAGATGAACTTACTGAATCAGCCAAATAATATTGAAACAGAGGCTCTTCTGTGAAGACTTGCTTAGGCAGCATTACATCGCAGTTATGGTCATTGACGATAGTACCCCCAATGCTGGTGATGTTCAAGCCAATCAGTCGATCACACCCTTCTAGAAGACTCTTCACCTCTGTCATAGAGCACTGTGAGGTCACGCCGAATGCAGAACGAAAAGTTGAAATTGCTATTATTAGTCCCAACATTTTAGACTTGTTCACTAGCCCCGAACTAGCTTTGACTGCAAAAAATTGTTTCTAGAAAGTGTACAAAAGCATGTTAGGTGTTATGAAAATATTGGTTTAGGTGAATAAGTAGGTACCTACTTTAAGTTAACTGCCTAAGTACTTCCGTTGTCGGTTGTTACGATTACGATAACATTATTCAGAAAACCTACAGTTTAGGACTTTTTATAAGGTGAATACCTACATACCTTAGGTAGGTAACAACCTACTTACCTAGTAGTTCATGGTAAAGACACAATAGTAAGTAAGTAAGTAGGTACCTATATAACATAAGTTTAGTACCTAGTGAGTGCTTATTATTTGTTAAGAAATTTTGATTACTACTTATTACTAAATATTACTAAGTATTTAAGTACTTACCTGCATCTACTAAATCTAATCGTTACACTAGCTTGAGTAATAAGTGCTCTCACATGATGTTGGTACCTATATAGGTATGATGATGTAGGTAGGTAGGTACTGATAACACACTGACTCGTCCACAAACTACTACAGTCTCGTCGGCCCAAAATATTATATTATTTTCTCTGTATATTCTGTACTAGCTGTTGTCCGCGACTTCGTCCGCATTTTTTTAAAGGAATTGTAGCTTAAATCCTTCCCCAGGATGCAATTTACCTCCTTGCCAAATTTTATTAATATCTGTTCAGCAGCTCAGACGTGAAAATATAACAGAAGACAGTTTTCTTTAGCATTTATACTAAAATAATAATAATAACATAGATTATGTATCTAGTTAATTTGTAAGAAATATAATGGTGATAAATGATAGGGTTAAATTACTGTACTGACGATGCTGTTGGTGCATTATTATGATTAAACAGGTAACACCTCTTGGTTTACAATGTTTGTGGTATTTCCATTCGGGGCCATAAATACCAAATTACTGGCGCAACTCATCCTAGAACACGCTACGTACAATTGACCGTGCGAGAAAAAGTCCTCCCTCAAGTCAACGCCGGCCAATTTCAGCGATTGACCTTGCGATTTATTTTTGGTCTTAACTAAAGCACAACTTAACAGGAAACTGTATTCTTTTAAACTCAAAGAGATAATCTGTTGGAATAATTGGAATTCTGGGAATAAAAACGATTTCTTCTCGAGCACACCCAGTGCACAACCAGTCGGTTCCAGAACATTTTTAAGTACAGCTTTTATTTGGAGTCTTGTTCCGTTGCAAAATGGGAAATGGGAGATGGGAAATGGGAGATGACAGATAAGAGATAAGAGATGGGAGACGGAAGACGGGAGACGGAAGACGGGAGACGGGAGACGGGAGACGGGAGACGGGAGACGGGAGACGGGAGACGGGAGACGGGAGACGGGAGACGGGAGACGAGAGACGGGAGACGGGAGACGGGAGACGGGAGACGGGAGACGGGAGACGGGAGATGAGAAACGGAAGTGGGAGGTGGGAGATTCTTCTTCTTTTCTTCGTTAATGGCCTGTGACATACTAATGTCAATTCTGCCAATGTCAAGTGTTAATAGTTTATATTCAGTTTTTTTGTTATAAGTCTTAGTCGATGGTCAGTTGTCCATTCTAGACGACACGCGGAATGGCGTCTAGAATTTTCTTGGGACTCCTTGTCGTTAAAATCACACTGCACCACAATACACATGCAATCCAATTATCCATACCCGCCCCGCAGCCACAATTTATTCATTAAAATTCCGCCAAGATTACTGAATAAAACATGCAATAAAACGGGTAAAAAATATTAAATTAGCAGAGCCATGTTGCTTCATGAAATGACAGACGAAGAATCGAGGTGAGAGATATAAATATATACATATATAAAGAAAGAAAACTATAAGGGTATAAGGCGCTCCCTCACCGGGAGCATTCGCGTGCAATGTAACATATAGAATCGACTTTGAGCATTACATTACAATACTACCTCCCTGACCGACGAGCGTTCGCGTGTAATGTAGCATTATAGATTCGACTTTAAGCATTACATTACAATACTACCTCCCTGACTGACGAGCATTCGCGTATAATGTAACATTTAGTATAGATTTGAATTTGTATCATTACAAGGTGCGCATTGTAATGCTCGGTTCTCCTCCTTCACTGATGTAATGCTCGACTCTGTAACGTTACATTACACGCGAATGCTCCCGGTGAGGGAGCGCCTTTACATTGACATTAACGCAAAATCTTTTTTGACAGATGTTAATTTTTGCGGCGGGATGGTTTGAAATTTTTTCCTGTGAATAATTAATTTTTGCTCGTTAAAGTAATATTTTGGACCCAGTTTTGGGATAAACAACTGTAATTAATTACGGACTATACAGTAAATAATAATTTGGTGCAGTTGCGCGCGGTCCAAAAAATGGACGCGACCGAGGTCGACCCTAGGCCTCGGTCCGGATGAAACAGTTCTATGAGTGAAGAAGAAATAATAGTGCAGGCAATTTTTATTGAAAACCGGTCAAACGAGCGAGGAGCAACAATAGAAGTGATGGGTTTGAATGTGACGATAATGAAGAATTTACTCTCGTAGAAAAAAAGTCGATTCGTCGTGCGGCTAGAAAATCTCAAGCGTCGGTTGTGAAAGGTACCAATAAACTGAATATGGCTTGGCTTTAGTAACTGGATACTAAGCCACCGCCAAGTGCCGCGGCAGCGGCCGCCGAAGCGCCAGAAGCGACCTCTAATCCTTGGTAATTTAAACTAGATAAACTAGATTTGTATCAAGATTTTTTTTTGAGGTTAGGTTTCATTTATTCAAATATCTCGAGAACGGGTAATTCCTCAAATTGAGAGTGGTACCAGGGGGGATGGTCGTCGTTGCGTACGCAGTGCGCCTCATGCTGGAAGTACGGCCATTTAACGAAACAGTGTTCTACCAAAAAGAGTATTTGTCCAAAATGCGGTGCAGGCTTTGCGAACTGTGAGACGACGGAGTATCGATGCGTCAACTGCAAAGGTGAGCACATGTTACTTAGTAAGTCATGTCCTGTTTATTTGAAAGAGAGAAAAGTCAGGTCTATTATGTGTCAAGAAAACTGCACTTATAAAGTTGCGTTATCGAACTACAAAGAGAATAAAACACACAATTTTGATAAGTTTTTTAACAGTCCTCCTGTATTTTGGTTTGGTAATGAATCAAATGCCCGAACGAGTTATGAACCGTTAGATCAACTATGTAATACAATCAAAGTGTTGGTGCGAAAGTGACGCAAAGAGATGCTTCAATTCACCTGGACAAGACGGACTTTTTACGAAGTAATGTTGGAGGACAGTTGAGTGATGAAGAATCAAAAGATAGCAACGTGGAAATTAGGGTAAGCAACAACAGCAAGAGACCTAAGAACGGAAGAAAAAATAAAAACAGAAGGAAAAGAAACATGAAAAAGTATCATCGTGCCCCGCTGAAGGCTTTCCGGGTCCATCCACAGCTGCGCCGTTAGGTGAGAAGTCACAGTTAGGTAGCGATAAAACGAAAAAGATCGATTTTAGTACTTAGTATATTTAGAAAGGCAAAAGACATTGTGTTTTCAAGCATTAGTTTTGAAGAAAAAATTAGTCAGGTGTTGAAGTTACTTTTTGAAGAATTAATGTTTTTTATAATGCAGATGGTGAGCCGTGGTGATATCCTAACAAAACTATTAGGTGTCTTTTATGATGGATAACACCATTTCCAATGTACACTGCGCCCAGGGCTTCAGGCCCTGTGGGTTCCGTTGCGCAATTTTTAAATATTGCGCAATGCAACTCGCAGAGCTTGATGCCTAAAAAACAAGAGCTTGTGCTATTACTCTGTCAAGAAAAAATAGGTATATGTTTACTGAGCCAAACATGGCTTGATTCTGATACTAGTTTGCGAATAAGAAATTATAGCGTATTTAGACAAGATAAATGTGATTCATATGGAGGCGTAGCTATATTGGTTCATAATATTAAAGCTCAAAATATAAGTTCTGTAAATATAAATAACGGAAGTATAGGGATTATATGTTTGAAAATTTTAAACTGTAAGTATTTAGAGTATGTTGTATCGGTTTACTGCTCTTCAAATGTAAGAACTTCACAATGCGACTGGGATAGCATTTTTTCAAAATGTTCGTCTAAATCGATAGTGGCTGGGGATTTCAATGGTCATCATCATACTAACTGGTCTTGTAAAACTGATACTAGGGGACTACAATTACTTGATTCGTCTTTAGAGTAAAATTATGTATCACTTAACAGCGGGGAGTACACCAGAGTAAAATTAGTTAACGATCAGCTACAGAAATCTGCACCGGATATAACATTCGTCTCTTCCGATGTACCTATTTATTTTGAGTGGATAGGAACACGTTACTTAGGTAGTGATCATTTAGTGATTAAATATTATCTTTTGTACCAAGATTCGCGTCGGTTTGTTGAGCGTCGTAACTATAAGCTAGCTGACTGTCAGTTGTAACAGGAGATATTAAAATATAGTTTTAGGCACATCGTATGCGAGACTGACATTCAATAAAGTTATGATTTATTTATTGCAAAGGTGAATAATGCAGCGAAAGAGAGTATTCCTATGATTAAAAATTGTACAAATCCCGTACAATCTTTTCAGCCTAAACCTTACTGGTGTCCAACGATATCTCTTGCTATAGCTCAACGTCGGTTGGCCTTGAAAGCATTTAGACGCAACCCTACACCCGATAATCCCGATAAATTAAAATCAAAGATAGCTGAAGCACAAAGAGTGCATAGGCGGGCTAAATCAGCAAGTTGGCAACGTTTCTGTAGAACGGTTGAAGAAAACACATCAGCCGCCGATATGTGGCGCCGTATGCGCTGGATGAAGGGTGTGAGGTTCAGTCACTGTCCTAAAAGGTAGGGAATTATAGGATTCCAGATAAACAAATGGTTTTTGCTTATAATCTGAGTGCGGCGTACCCGCACTGTCCGCTCGCTATTCCCAGAATGCGCGAGCGAGAGACTGCCGGGCGCGTCAAACTCAAACGCTTTATTATGAACACCACATCTCTTCTTTTTTATAACAATAAAAATCACAAACATCTCATAATCAACATGAACCTTTATCTTTAGTCATTTAAACATTATCATTATTAATTTAAGATTTAAGTTATCCTACTCAGTTATCTCTCCTACATCCGTACTGGTACAGAATCATTAATTGCTTCTCCAACTTCTTCCTGATTTTATACCTTCAACTTTTTCAAATGTATTATATTCCAGCGATACTCTTGACTTTCCTTTTCCTATCTTCATTACATTTTCCCTTTTCTTTCATTTCGTTATTCTTGTCTCGAACTTCATAATCATTATTTTCAAAATCTCATGCACTGGGTATTTTATCCCTGAATAGTCAGTTGAAAACAACTACGATGGAGAGTTTCCTGTTTTCTATGCATTGTGCCACATTATTTTTATAAACGAATACATCATTAAATAGTCCAGCAAATCATTCTTCCAGTTTGACTTCTGTCATTGACTTATTTTGAGATGCTTTAAAATACGCTCAACGTCTTCCTTTAGCTGTGGCTAATATGGAATTGTATTGAAGAGCTTTATTCCTAGTTCGGAGCATCTTTTACTCAGGGTTTAGGTTATTTCACCTAAACTCTTCGGATGCACATTGCCTGCCATTAATAGCTGTGGTACTCGCTAGAATTTCTCGTCTTTGAAATAGTTCCTAAAGCTTCGATGTCAATGTCACGTCCTTGGTCGTTATAGATATCATGATTTTTATCTCCTTAAATAGGCTAAACTTATCAATCACGTTTAGAAAAAGGTAATGCTTACTTGATAAATAGACCTATGGACCCATAAATCCATTGCTATATCAACCCAAGATTGTAAATGCAGTTCACGTCTATATCAGATAAAATCCATTGTAAGATTTGGTGGAAATTTCGACATCTCAATCAGTTTTGGGCCACCATACTTTAGTCCTTAGCCTAGATTTCATGTTAACTACCACATGATGACCTTCATGAGCTGTTTCTAAAATTCTATCCCGTAGAGTAACGACAATTTTGGTACCTCTCATTAAAATATCTATAAAATATCTATATCCATATAAATATCAATTTATAATTACTCACACGAGCATCCTAATTATTGTTAAATAACCCCTTTAAGCCTAGGCCCGTTTCACGATCTTCAAGTGAAGCAGATTTTATCTCATTGAGAGTCACAGCAATAGGTAGGGCATACTGGACTATTTGATTAACGATACATTCATCATTAAAAGGTTTTTAATAAAAACTTTCACAAAGTCGTAAAAGAGGGTTTGCAAAATTGCTTTTAGCTGGACGGTTTATAGCTTTATAATTATAACCTTGTAGGCGAAATATCCACCGCTCAATCCTAGAACTTAGTTTAGATCTCGGACCAAATATTACTTCAAGGGGTTTGTGATCAGTCATCAGTATGAACTTTTTTATGTCGTAAAGATACATTTTAAAATGTTATATAGCCCAGACTAGAGCCAATGCTTCTTTTTTAGTCTGACAGTATCGTTATTCTACATCCGATAATCTTTCGTTACCATAAGAAATAATACGCGGGCTGTTACTTATATAGATTGACATCTATATATGTATCGCACCCAGCCCCACAAGGCTTGCATTAGCCATCACTTGTGTCTTATCATTGGGGTCATAACAACTGAGAGTCTTAACATTTCCGAGCTGATGTTTTGGATTTTCAAAGGAGTTTGTTGAAGTTTCTGTTGAAGAATCTGTCGTATATCGGTCGGTCAATGTAACAAGGTTTGGAACCCATTTTCCATTGTACGTCACTAGACCTAATAAGCTTTAATCTTCATCAACCGTCTTAGGTTTCCTAAAAACCATTTGCTTTCGTTTTTTACGTACGTACGTCATTTTATTTCACAACATCTAGAACATACTCAAGACGTATACGAAGCTCTTCCTTGTTTGTGCCAAATACAACAGAATCGAAAATAAAATTGTCATGTCGGCCCGGCAGGAGCATTCTCTCCATTATTTTTTAGAAATGTTCAGGTGCTCAAGACATTCCAAACATTAGGCGTTGGTATCTGTACCTACCTGTTATAAATGGTGTTATTTCTCAGCGGTGTTTATTTATTTACATTTGTGGAATGCGTTCTTAATATCGATATTAGAGAAAATCGTTGGTTTCCTAAAGTTAGGTACAAAATCACTTGTGTCATTGCACAACGCATATCGACACAAAGTCTGACATCGCTGTCGCTTTTTAGTTTAGTAGTTTTAGTTGGGGAAACCCACGCAGAGGGTTGATTTTACTAATTCGATGATATCTAGTTTTAGAAACTCGTTAATTGTATCGTTGATATTGTTTTCTAACTGGATTGGTCACCTTAAGGGCTGACAGAAGAGCTTGATAGACCAATCAATACCTACACCTAATTCTACATTTTTGTACTTTGGAAGTTGACATAACTAATGGCTTTAATACCTACCCCCAATCTCAAAATGTTTAAAGACAATGCAGTGAAAGCCAAGTAAATTCCGTTTCCCATTTTGTACAACATAAAATGTTCTAGACAGGCATTTTTGTCAGACTTGACTTGACGCATCCTAATATGATTACAAAATTTTGTGAGGATTCCTGTTATTATTAAAGACTGTTACAGACGATTGTTTCATGTGCTACACTTCACG
The DNA here is from genome assembly GCA_948098915.1 of Lampropteryx suffumata. Lineage (NCBI taxonomy): Eukaryota > Metazoa > Arthropoda > Insecta > Lepidoptera > Geometridae > Lampropteryx > Lampropteryx suffumata. The sequence goes on along the minus strand of OX402557.1, from coordinate 10,653,914 downwards.
TTTTATCATTAATTATGTTAGATTTGCTACCTGAGTCAATTAGCATTTTTAAAACTCGTCTAAATCGAAAACATAGTCAACGAATGTTTCGTCCTTAGTCGATTTAGGCTCTGCCATTTGGTAAGTATTTTGTTAATTTTTTTTAGGATTATCATGCTGCATCATTGTATATTTTCTTTTAGACACCTTTGTGGTGTTGTGTGCATGTCCACCAATATTTATTTATTAACTTGTTCGACAGTGCCTTTAAAATGTCTCCAAAATCTACATTTCAAAAATGTTTTGTCGAAATATGGACAATACTCGAGTCTGCATTGTGTACCTTACTACCACAACTGGAGCAATCAGGTTGGTTTTTTATGCCTTTTTATTTCTATTTTGTTAGTATTTCTAATTGGTTTGCCATCTAAATCGGTTTGTTGCCTTTTAACAATTTAGAGCGCGTTTGCCTCTGTGATTATTTTATCGATGGTGACAGTATTCCCTAACAAAATAATTTTCTTTCTCAACTTAGCAGATGTAAATTTCATGGTTACTTGACATACGAGGTTTTCATTAGGATCAGAGAACTTGGATATTTTGCTCTGGTGTCGAAGTCTAACATGAACTTACCAAATTTCATATTACTGATACATATATATGTACAAATTTTGAAACATATTTGTTTGCTCAACATAAGCTCCCGGCAGATTTTACTATATTTATTGCAACGCAAGTCTGCCTCAGTGCAGTAAAGTGGCTTTTGTTCCTTACCGGATCATGTATATCTAGGTATAGCCAAAATAAATATTTCTAGTGCCCTCTTCCATTTTCCCCAGCGAGATCCCAGTGAAGTAAGTTCCCCTTCGCAGTCAAATGATCCAAGTACATGCAACTGAAATGTTAAAACGGTCTACGGCATAATTTTAAATATTTTTATAAATGATGCCTTCCTAACTCACTGTCACCTCAAATTCCAATGGTAGACATTAAACATTATGTAAAGATTCTGTCTTTTGGCAAAATTACGTAATTAAATTACGTGGCACAATTACAATGAGTAGGTACTTACAACTTTTGACTCATTGGATAAACATTTTAGAGGCACGTAAAACACTTGTCCATTCCCTGGAGTCAGTTCATATCAACAAAAACATTTTGTACTTATTCCAACATAAGCAGGTACCAGCAATTATTTGCCTTGTAGGCATATTGGTTGATTATGAGCTAGTACATTTGCCTCATTATTACATTTATTTTGGTTGCAACGTGATGTGAAAAGACTAACCACCAACATCTGATACCCAGAGTAGATACGTGCAAAGATAACATACTTGTAATAGGTACCTACCTACATTATATTGTGCTCATGAAAATGCAGGTAAACAAGTTTAAACAAGCTATAACTTGGTTTGTTGTTTGTGCTTGACAAATTATTGTTTACAATCTGATAGGTGACTATTAAAAGTGAAAATTGGTTGTTAATCTATGATTAAATATTTATTCCAGTAGTAAACATCCTAACTTTACACAAACATTCTTTCCTTTCATTTTTAAACTCAATTTTAAATATTAAATTATAAATTATATAAATATTATAAGTTATAATAAAACCTAAATTAGGTTCTGACCCAACTAAGACTAAGACCTTCGTCAACATAAACTGGCAGCTTACCGTAGTTTTGTTCATAGATTGATGACAGTACCACTTTCTCAAGAGAATTATAATACAGAGCTTACCATACTTTATCACATAGCTGAGAGTAACGGCTACAAAAGAAATATAGTCGACAGTCTAATTAGGAGCAAACGTTCTAGTATTGTTCGTTCTCTTTTGTACCCAGTGCGTCCTGATAGACCAGAAAGATATTTAGGTAGCCTGACCTACATGGGATCCATTAGTGATAGGATTTCAAACACTTTTTTGAGAAACAAGGTAAGAGTGGCCTTTAAAACCAACAACACTTTAAAACGGATTTGTAATGGAAAAGACAGATTAGAGAACCATAAAAAATCAGGGGTTTATAAATTAACTTGCGATGAATGTAATGGTGTTTATGTGGGTCAAACCGGTCGTAATTTTGAAACTAGGTACAAAGAACATATCGCAGCTTATAGAAATAATTGTCCAGAAAGGTCTCATTTTGCCAAACATTTGATAGATTCAGGACATTCATTGAGTAATAATAATACTTTTGAAATTTTACATACATGCGAAAAAGGTTTTAGAATGTCTGTACTAGAAACTTTAGAAATAACAAGACATAATTCATTAGATTTTACACTGTTGAACGAATTAAATACAAGTTTTCCAAGATCGCCGCTATTGCGTTTGTTTACAACAGCTGGCGCTGATTCATACGGGTGGCGTGGCAGTCCGGTGGTCTGACTGAGTGTATAAATAGTAAAGTTGGAGCGCGAATGGCCCAGTCTTATTCTGACGTTGGTCGAAGCAACAAGTCTGCAGAGCAGAGTGTTTTTTCGTCGGGGTGCGGAGTGAGTCAAGTGTTCCTGAGGATGCCTCGTGGAGAGGCGAAACACGTGTCGAATTTCTTTTGGAGGTAACTCTTTAGGAATAGATTAGCGGAATTGTACTAAATATTTGTCCATCTGTTTAACTTTTATATAGTCTAACTCCGGATTTTGTTCAACCTCGTTCACCGGTTTTCACGTCTAATAACATTCATTTAGACAAAAGAGCTTTCATTTCAAGAGTTTCAAAATTGTTTGAAAAAGAAAGATACGGATCCTGGTGAAGACAATATTACGTACTCAATGGTATATTATCTCCCTTTGGAAGTTAAGTCATACTTGCTTCAAGCTATTTAATGCTAAATGCTATTTAATCTTATATTTATACATTCCCAATTTCCAGAACAATGGCGTAGTATTCCAGTAGTTCCTATACCCAAACTAATGCTAATCCTAATTTAATCCCAAAGTTTAGACCTATTTCACTATTAACCTGTATTTGTAAATTATTTCATTTAATGCTATGTAAACGAATTGAATGGTTTGTAGAAAAACAAAAAGTTTTAGCTCCAGTTTCGAGTAGATTTCGAAAATATCAATCATGCATAGATTGCCTAGTCCGTCTGGTTACACAAATACAGATAGGGTTTTCGAAGGACATACCTACGCTTGCAGTTTTCTCAGATGTTGAAAGTGTTTAAAAAAACGTTTTGACGGACCAACTTGTTATTATGCTTGATAGTCTAAATATTGGATCCCGTACTTGTAAATATTTGTGGTCCTTTTTAAGCAACAGATTTTTGGATTTTAGATGGACTGGCAGAGGTTTGGCACAAGGTGATCCTCTCTCTCCTCTTTTATTTAATATTGCTACTCATAAAATTTGCATAGAATATGAGAACGTTCAAGTATAGCAGTACGCTGATGACTTTGTTTTTACACACAAAATAACAGTTCTGATTTAAATGAGATTTACCTTCAAAGAGCTGTAAATAGTGCCGTAATAAAGTTAGCAGAGTTGGGTTTAGAAGTTTGGATCCCCAACAAAAATCCAATGTTGTAGTTTTAAGAGAGGAAGAAAAATTTATAGAGTCACCCTTTCTATTAATAATAATAATGTTACGGCAGTTTCAATTATAAAATACTTAGGCATTTGGTTAAATAAATCTTTATTGTGGAGCAAACATATAAATGAAAATCGCGACAAAACAATGAGGATGATAGGTCTGCTAAAAGTTTTAGCTGGTGCTTCATGGGGTTTGCATCCCAAACATCTGCGCCGGTTATACATTGCTTTGATTCGCAGTAGAATAGATTATGGGTGCTTAGTCTACGATACCGCTGCTAAGACGCACCTCTCAAAATTAGATAAGATACAGAATATGGTTATAAGAGTAATTGGAGGATTCGTAAGAACCATGCCTATACATGTTATGGAATGCGAGGTGTGTTTACAGCCATTGCAGTTTAGACGACAATACCTTGCTACTAAATATTGCCTTAAAGTCCAGTCTTTCCCTAATAATATCACCATCACTTTATTTAATAAATTGTTAAACCTAGGCCAGCGAAAGCGAAACCGTTACATAACTCAATTTATGAAGCAACTAAATTAGAAATAATCAAAACTAGTAATCCATTAAATTATGTTTTCGTTGAATACTTGGGTATCGAAAATTATTTTGGATTTTATTGAGACTATTGTAGATGCGATTGATCAGGCTAAAAATTAATATGATGACAATGTATTGAAATCCATTACATTAGTAATGCTAAATGAAAAGTACAGGAGTTAGCATACATTGTTTACTGACGGGTCTAAAGTAGGTAGTGGTGCTGGAGCTGCCTTTTATGATCCCAGTCGCAATGTGAAGGAAAAATACAAGGTTAAATCCGAGAATAACACTATTATGTTGGTGGAGCTTTTGGCAATTTCAGAAGCGTTATCATATGCGTTGACTTTAGATTCTAATAAAGTAGTTATTCTAACAGACAGTCGAAGTGCTTTACAACATATTGCAAAGTGCGCCTCTGGTGCACGAGGGGCGTCTGTAGCGTATATTATACTAAAGAAGATAATGTTCTTGCGAAGTAATGATATGGATTTGAGGTTGCAATGGGTTCCATCACACATTGGTGTTCAGGGCAACGAAGAGGTAGATAAGTTGGCTAAGGAAGCAATATCAGTTGGAGCAGAAACGTACATTGTCTCTGAATATACAGAAGTGTTGATTAAATATAAATACAAAATTTTTGAGAGATGGAAGATGTATTATTTGTCAATATCAGAGTTTAAAGGAATTTGATAAAGAATTATACAATGTGAACCTTTTCGTGTGCCCTGGTTTGCGAACAGTAAACTTAAGAGATGTCTGATTGTAACAGCTCACAGGCTGCGCTCAGGGCATATTCCACTGGCAAAGTTCAATCATCTTATGAAAGTTTCAGATTCTCCCAACTGTTCTACTTGTGGAGTTATAGAAGATGTTCATCATCTGCTTGTGGTATGTGGCCGGAGCCAGTCTCTGAGATCGCTGATGAGTAGTCAGTACGATCTGAATTTGTTAGATGTAGGCGCATTTCAAAGTGTTTTATCTGCCCCGTTATCCGAGGCGGCTAAGTCACTTTTTACAATAGTGTTTAACTTAATTAAGTCGTAGTTAGTAAAATTCAATCTGTAATAGGGCTGACATAGTCGCTAATCGACTCCAAGTCCTTTAAAAAAAAAAAGTTTAAATAGTATGTTATAAATGGTCAATGGTGTAAACAAAACGCAACTGACAACAAACGTAGGTTTATATCTTAATTTCGAAAACTTTTAAATTGAAGTTGACCGGTTGATTTGTTTTGTGCGAGTGCAAATATTATAATAAATTTTAGTAGTAGGGATTCGTTCATTCTGGCTCACCAAAAAAATGGATTCGGATTCATTAGTTTTCACACACACAAAAAAGCCGTGACGGGGTGGTCTTGGCCAAACCGCCGGCTAAAAAAAAAAAAAAAAAAAGTTTAGACTCTTTTTGTATGTTTTCGCACACGCCTGATCGATTGCGCTCATCCATTTTAACGTATCTCGTTCCGTTCAAAAGTTAGAAAGCCACTGTTGACTGACCCAACCTCAACCTTCAAAAAAACCCAACCTTTTTTTGCATCGTCCGGCTTGCGCCGCAGGTAGCTCAGACCCAAATCCTTGAGAGAAAGAATTCGTGTGAATTAAATTTAAATAATTATAATATCATATTATGATAATATGATAACCAATATATTTATTTTTTATTTTAATTTTAATATATTTATTAGCAATACGCCAATATATATTTTATTCTATGTGTATAATATTTATTATTGTACGGCCCCCCCCCACGATACATATAAATATGAAATTATTATTTAATAAGTATTAATTCTTTAATTGTTATTAATTATATTTATTATTTAAATAAACCACCTTTATAATAAACTAACCGCGATTACATTCAATGCAAATATAAAAAAAGCCGGCAGGGAGGCGCCATCTAAACAAAAACTTGTCGGGGCATGACGTCTTGCTAAAACGATGTAAGATAACATCTTCTATCGATAATTCATCATGAGTTTTTGTGACACTGCAAACGCCCACCCACAAGGCAAGTTTACTTGTCGAAACATGTCGTGAGTTTTTGTGATGCCTTTCTTCTATAAATTTCTAAAACTCTCGAGTTACTGACACAGTCTTACACCATTCGTGCAGTGAACTACAGATAAATATTGTTATAACGTCTGCTATTATATCTACGTGTATTCTAAAATTATTCGTTACTCAGCACACAGTCTTGTGCCACAATAAATAGTGTTTCCGTGTTCTACAGTATAAAATGGAGGTAAGTTCTATATTACTTATTTACTTAGAACCGATTTCACCTTTGCGATTAAACTATCAATATAAGCTAAACCGAGTTCAAGATACCCTTGATGATAAACTGTTGTAGCACAAGTCACATTTGACACAACTTTGACTTTATTTGAGTTCGATTAAGCTGAACTTAGTTTTGTTGATCTAAGTTTTGCCTGCAAACGGTGAAATCGACTCTTTGTGATCTATGATTTTGCATTTATGTTGTGCACCTACTTGTATCTATGTATTTTATAAAAGTAACATGTCGTTACAGGACACACCAAGTTACTCTCCCGTGGAGGAGGTTGAAGAACATAACACTTTCAAGCAATTCTATTATAATACTATATCTGATGAAGAGGACACCACCAATTGCGTGCCATACTACCTTGCAAAGAAATCTACATGTAAGCGCCCCTGCAGTAGTCTCAGCAACATAGATGAGTTCTTTCCGGAAGAGTCACCAAAAAAGAAGAAAGCAAAAAACTCATCAAACGTTGGACGAATGAACAAAGAGGGTGGTACATCATACATATCAACAAACACAGATGACAGTGTTAATGCTACACATCTTATAAAAATTGATGTGTTTGATGTGAAAAAGCTGAGCAAGATTCCTTCTGCCCAACATTGGAAACACGCTGACATTCGTGTCAAATACTACTGCAAGGAGTTGAATAACAAAAATTATGAAAAATTGAAAAAAATTGTCTATCAAATCACCAAGGAGATATCGGAATCAGAAGACAGCAAAATGTATTCTTTTAAAAAACAATAACTAACTAGGTGTAATAACTAAATGTAAATAATGATTTTTAGAATAGATAATAACATTGTCATGATTTTTCTTGGTCATCAGATATTTTATTTTTATACTTGAATAAAAAACTTTTTAATTTCATGAAACTTTGTTTTATTAGTCTAATGATTCACTTTTAACCACATTTATCAATTAGTAAACTTAGTTAATTTAGCTAACATTAACTATTTGTATCTAGGTGCTAGTCCTTTTAATTTTTAAAGCATTCATTAAACAACTTGTGTAAAAATAGATCATTATTGATAGTATTGTTACTAAATAATTCAATAAAGTCTGTCATAGTATTACCATAAAACTTGAAATACAGATATGTTAAACAATATTCTCCACATACTGTAGTTAAGTCGTGTTGCAATCTATATCTATTAAAACCCCACTGTCTTGAGTTTCTGTGCAGGAAGTTTTTGTGGTAGTCTTTAGGTGCGCGTCCATATGAATCAAAATACTGGCCAACTCCATTTTTATCTATGTGCATGGCTATCCAATGTGATCCTGGTTTGTTGTCCGGGTCTAAATTGCTTATTAGATACATCGGTTTTTTTACATGCAGTGGTAACCTGTTTGCAGCATACACATTTTTGTGTAAAGCTGGGTGAATGTAGTGTAAATATTTTCGAATATCAATTGTATCCATTATTCCTAATAAGGAAAGCTGTGTCAAGTTCAATCTCCAAATCAAGAATGTTAAAAGGAAGTATGTAAATTACTTTTTATAGTGAAAAAGTAAAAAAGAGGTTTCAGGAAATAAAACGATATGTACGTATGCACACGTCAATGTTTTATTTATTATATAACTAAATACAATTTTATTCAATCTTGACAATTGATAGATAGTCTGTGAATGGGAATACAATTTTATTACATCCTAACTACTATAGTCTACAGTTACATTACGATTCTTATCAATTTCAATAACATTATCGAACTCTGCATAAATAATACAATTTATTGTCTGAGTAAGAGTAGATTCAAAACGAACCTCCAGTCTAACGCTACCATGTTTTATAAGATTCCAATGAGTATTTGAATTTGAACTGAGGTCAGCTGTTAGATCAAACGCCAACATACAATATCCTTTTGCATATTGCTCCCTAGATATACCATTGCCTTCATTCAGAAAATGTATACCTGTCCCTGAAAATAGTGTGTGATAGGCTGCTGTGTAAATATTATTATCGAATGATGGTTGCAAAGCTTTCGAAGGTATTTGTTGACCGTCAATGTATAAACAAAATGTATTTATATTGTAGTTTTCAAAATTGAATGGATTTTTTGTTAGACCCCCATTAAACGCTGCATTGTTCACAAATCCGATTATACACCTTTTGGGAACTTGCCCCAAAAAAATATTATCTAGAGTTTTACCCTGAATTCCTGAAGGTATAGTTAAAACTTTGACTTCAGCTCGAGTGATAGGATATTTAGCTGTAGTAGAGGATAAAACCTTTTGATGTGCAAGTAATACAGTAGGATTGATTCGTGCTCTACGTATAATGAGTGTTGCATCTGTAATGCATACTTTAAATTTCAAGTCGGCTGTAGAAGCCATTAGGTTAAATGTTTCTCTCGAACGAACTAACTTAACACTCATTTCAACACCATTTATTAAAAACTTTTCTTGATTAAATATATCACCATGAAGATGACCAATCATTTCTATCTCCTTACTTTCACATGCTAATTCTCGTCTTTTAACAAATCCCTCATTTTTTTCATCAGTTGAATCCATTTTCCCAGCCGTATCTTGATACCAAAGACCGCAAGTCAGATGAGATTCCTTAGCAGCAGGAGCATAATTTAATAATGTTTCCATGTAAGCTCTATAGGCATATGTATTGTTTGGCGGCGATACTAGCTTTTGATTCAAATAAATATCTAGTTGGGTGAAAAGAGAATGGAGCCAATTGTTTACTGGAGCTACAACAGTTGACTCAGTTAATTTCGTACCATCCTGGTTTTGTATCTTGGCTTTTATGTGCAGCAATGTATGGGATAAATCCATGTAGTCATCACCTGTTCCAGGTACTTGAAATTCTATGGGGCCATCATCAGCTAGGGATGAAATGGGTTTGTAGTGTATCCATAATCCGTTTTCTATGCTAGTTTGCGTGGATGGTAGAGCAAATAAATCTAACTCTGATTTTATACATTCACAGGAATGGCTATGTAAGAATGACATTTTAAAAATTATTTATGAGAATATATCTTTTTGATTATTAACTCGTAATTTTTTTAGAGCTTTCACTTTGGTTGTCGACGGTGGAATGACTGAACTAAGACGCTTCCTTTTGGTTATATATCCAGAACCAGACATATTTAATTTATCAATTTTATCATGAGCTTTTCTTTTCAAGTTTGAAGTAGCTACTTTTAGTCGATTTTTAATTGATTCTTCCATGGGGCGGGCACTAACCATATCTGATAGAAGACCGACACCAGTATTTAGTGCCTCCTTGCCTATTACTCGAGCACCACTAGAAAGTAAGGGTAAAACCGATCTAAACAACCCTCCTAAAAAGCTACCGATCCCATGACCACGTTGATAAGGCGCCCCTTTATAAATCACTCCAATACCAGAGCCAGCTTGATGAGAATAATAATGTTCATATGGACAAGTTATGCTGTCACGGGGATACATTATAATTTTTTGAAATGAAGTTTAACACACACTGTTCCAAACTGGAATGGTATTTTTTGACCCGTGCTGGTTCTTATATCTATTTCGATGGTATCAAACTCTCTACGCATAACTGGTAAATAGTGAGGAGGTGAGAAAACATGCATTTTATTTGCGCCATATATATACTTTGCCGGATCTAAAGGAATGATTCTCAGGAGAGGAGACATAACATCTCCTACTATCTGAGGATCGATTATATCACAATAGACAAATAATTGTGATGGCAATCCTAAATGCAAATTTGCTGGGCATTTTCCAAGACCATTATCTACAAGATTCCTATTAGGTTCAAAACCGAGTTGAACACTCAATTTAGGTTTTAACGTTAGCGATTTTACTGAATTATCCATCACCGAAACTGACACAAACTTTGATATTTCATCATAGCGAAACGTTACTTTTTCCTTTATATGATTCAACGCTGTTAAAATATGATTAATGTTATCATAATTTGTAGCTGGAATGTGTTTTTTATAATAAACCAATGAAGGTATTTTCTCATTTGGTATCAACATCGTTTTAGTTATGTAAATAATATTTTCATGTTCTTGAACAGTAAACATGGTACATGGATATTGAAATTCAACAACTCCGACGGTCCATTGTCCCTCCAATTTTATGGGTTTTGGTAATTTAGTTGAAAATCTTGTAGTAACATTATCTGGAAAATATTCCATAGAACTGTTACTAGGTAATGTTAAATAAAAACTTTCTCTATTCATATTTGTTTTAAATCGGAAACTAGAACCCAACTATTAAATTTATCTGGATAACCTTTCCACTTCACTAACACTTGCTTTCTGTTACCAGAATAGCGGGAACTTATTATTTTATCTAGTTTATAATTTAGAGAGGGGTCGTACGTCACTTTTTGCAATTCCTTATCATAAAAGGTTCCAATAATGTTTTCTTGCTGTAAATCTCTTAGTGTGTACACAATCCATGGATCCCGATCTATCACTGAAGATATTACAAATATTTCGTCACTCCAATTAGATTCATATCCTTTTTGAAATATATGTTTATATTTTGTTATTCTTACATAGTCTCCAATATGAAATTTGGGTAGTGTTGGGGATGTATTGGTATTATTATTTTGAACATGTTTACGTGTATACAAATTGTTCCACACTGTCATTATATTTTTTGAGTTTACATCACAAGGGCACATCTTGATGCTGGAATGGTAACTGTGGTTATATGAATATATTAAGTCCTGTAAAATATCAATGTATTTATATGTATTTTTGTGTGTAAAGTAACGCCACATCCTCATTTTGAGTGTCCTTTGAAATCTTTCAACTACACTAGCCTTAATATCGGGGTTGTTTGTAGTATAGTAATTGATATTCTTCGTATTAAAGTATTTTTGAACATCTTTCGATACAAATTCGGTTCCTTTGTCGGATTGTATATGGGTAGGTGTTATATCAGCTTCACGAAATATACTTTCAAAACATGTTTTAATCGATTCAGAATTTTTATTTTTCATTGATCGTGCATAGGCAAATTTGGTAAAAACATCAATAACACAAAGAATGTAATTAAAACCATTATTATATTCTGAATAAGTTCTCATGTCACTTAAGTCAGCCTGCCAAAGTTCATTGAGATTAGATAAGATATATTTGTTTCGTGGAATTTTTTTGTGAACCGGTTTATGTAGTGTGTATGTTTCTTGTGATTGTAACCATCTTTTAACATCTTCTCTGTTCATTTTACCTTTCATAGCACTAGCCAGTTTATCAATACTACCATACCCCGCTGGGTGTGAAGGGTTATAGTAGATATTGTTTATTTCTAATAAGGATTCCATTTTTCCCAATCTATCTTCTGCCTGGCTTTGCTAGTGACTGGTGTTGAAAACTCTTCGTCCTCTTCATGCGGTGTGTGTTCTTTATATGGTGTAATCGGAAGCTGCTGCATATAGTCGACTCTTTGTGGATTTCCAATATAAATTATTGGTATTTTAATATCTTTCAGTGCTTTTGCAAATTTCTCCCATCCTATTGGAGCACTTCTTTTTAGCGGTCTCAAAAAATCATTTACTAAGTCAACAATATTACTCCCAGGGATTTTTTCTTTGTCTACAGTAATTACACCATCAGCATCCCAATTAATTTTATTTTTGTTCAATACCAACAAAAACAATAATCTCTCACCCTTCCTTATATATGTTTTAGGTACCAAACTGAGTATGTGTTTTGGGGTGTAAGGAGTTGGTTTTCCATGAGAAACAGTAATATTTACCTGTTCCTCACCTTCGTTTGAAGACTGAACAGTAACTGAATCTTTAACACTGATTTCATTGTTTTTATTATCAACTGTGTCATACCCACTATTATCCATATCAGATTCAATATTTGATACGATGGGTAATTGAATTGGACGACGTCCTTCTTCAGCAAAATGTAAATATCGCTGCAAAACTTGCAGGTATAGAGTACACTTTTTTCTTTCTTCCATATCACTTTTTAAAATGTCTTGCATTTCCATATCTAATCGTGATAGGGGGTTATCAGCCGTATTATGTTGATTAATTTTTTCTATTACACTTGGATCAACAAGCAACATTTTCTTAGCATGTTCCATTTTTCAAACAAGTGAGCCAACTAATGCACTTAAAATTGAACCCAATATCATTGGTAAAAAGGCACCCCCTTTTTGAATGATTATGTTTTTGCGAATTCTGTTTGTACTTTTACTTACTAGTTTGCGAAGTATGTCTTTATATTTTTTTAAGTTTTTTCTAGTTGTTTCTTCTAAGGGCACTTTTCCTTTTAAAACGTTATGAATGCATTCACAAATACAATTAATTTCTTCTTCATCACACGATTTTAAAAGAGCTTTTACGTATTTTGGTTTTAGTGTGCGCAGAGCTCTAAGTAAATCCGTATGCGTCTTTAGTCTTCGATGCATTATTTATGACTGATATGAATTTGTTGATTCTTAGCATATTTAAACACTTTTGTTGGTATGTACACAGTACAATATCCGTCTGAAGGGAATATTTTTGTCTTGAAACGACACATGTCATTAGTATCTTGTTTTAAATCAATCATTAGGTATCCATGAGCTTCATTAGTCGCATCTTTGTAAGAATCTTCCATAAACTTAATATTTTCTGGTGAAACTTGTCGTGTAGGTATCGAATTTGAGTCTTATCACGAGGATTTTTGAAATAGATGATATAACTAGAGTTCAGCGATATGTCTCTTTGGCCTTTACCTTGATGAAATAAGTTTTGTGTTATGTAGAAAACACTCAAATTTCTGTGATGACTACCTTTTGTAAAAATATCAACAATGCGTCCATCGGATTCCCTCATGAGATCATCAATAATTATTAGTTGAGGATCCTTTCCATCGAACATACTAAGATCTGGTATTCCTTGAAAATAATTTACGTTTCTCAAACTATACAACGGTTGCATTTCATCAAAACACCATGTGGTTTGAGCAAAATTCACACTACAAACTTCTTTTACATATTTTATAAAGTTTGTGACAAAATTTGATTTTCCACACCCACTTGGACCAGCCACTATTGCAGTAAATGGATGATTGAAATGAAACATTTTTTTACTACCAACACGTGTTTCTGGTATGAGGTAAATGAAGGCAATGATACAATGTTTAAAAAATTAGAAATATATATTTATATTTATACTTAAATTTAAAATAGGATAAAAAATTATGTCATATAATAAAGGAACTCTATAACTATATTATTACATTAACAGCTAGGTACTTTACAAAGTTGTGGTAAGGTAGATAGGTACCTAACTAGATACTTAAATTCTAATATTACTTAAACTTAGTTTCTTAAGCTATAATGCCCCCATGCTAAAGTATTTACAGAATTCGATAAAATAAAACGTTTAGTATCATTATGTGAAAGACATGTTTTGTTAATTTTTTGTGTGAAAATTACATGCTTTATTGACTTAAATCTATACATGTGCGAAAATTGAATATTTTTATCAAAGAGACACGTCTTATAGTTATCCATTGTAAGTTTTTTAGTTACACATTTATTTACTCCTTTAGCCTTTGTTATGATTCTATTCTCAACCAGCATTGCATACATTTTTGATCGTAAGCCCACAAACTCTGTAAAGATTTTACCGTCATTTTCATCTTTAAATAACCCTACTCTTTTCTTGTTAACAAGTGAAAAATTATATACATTATCTGGTGGATAATCAGATGTATCGAAGTATGTATGAATGTCGTCTTTAATATCTCTGTAAAAATCGTTTGTAAATATTTGGTAAACCAAACTGTCTGTATCTGTGTATAACAGATTGATATTGGTATGAAATTTATTTTTCATGTAATTATAATGGAAATCATACATCAAAGTTTTGGAAATATCTAAAACACACAATCCTAAATAGATGGGTTTGTTGTAAACCAATTTTGTTTTACGAAGTTGTATTGCAACTAATTCTTTTGAAAATATGGAAAGACTATGAAATTCAGGTCTTGCTATTAAACTTTGAGCCCCTTGAATCTTCCCTCGATTTTCCCAGTGAGTGAGCAATTTAACATTTACCCGTTTCTCAATGTTTTCCATTGTTTTTCCAAAGATTGCATTGTTCATAAGCTTATAGAAATCTTTTTCGAAGTCGGATTTGGCTTTGGTTCTTTGATTTGTATTTAATTCTATATACTTGCTTAACCATGGACTTTGATCAAATTTTAAAATTCTATGAATTTTTTTAATTTTTAATCCCATATTTAAGCATTGTATTAAATTTCTGTAGTGTATTACGTAGTTACTTTTATTATTTAGATTTGGAACCAGTTTAAAGTCTTTTGTATTTCCTATACAAACATTTTCTGGACAGAGTGGAAAATCAGAATGTAAATCATGTAGGTTATCAGGATATTCTAAATCTACTTCTAAAATATATCCGATTTCAGAATCGATTGCAACTTTGAAATTTGTCTCAATATCAACCCACTGAAAACCTCCAACCGGGAGATACTGTGACATAGCCCAACCATACAAATTATTAGCATCAAGATATATTAAAAATGATGTTGCCTGATTTTTATCGTAATCATTCATATAGTGGTTGTTTGCTTTGGCATATCGATGACTGCACTGTGATACTCCACCTCGAATACCAGATTTAATAAAGGCAATTTTATCAAAATCTGTTAGCAACTCTATCTCTATTTTTGTGTATTTTAACATCGCATCCCAACTTAAACCTGGTGCTGTATAGTAATGCGCAGGATCCAAACCATAAGTGCTCATACAAACAGTTCTAAAGTTTTCAAAAATGTCACTTAGCAATAAAACATCTGTCTTTAAGTACAAATCCGAATAATCACTCATAGAACGACATTTAAAATGCTGCCAGACATCTTTGGCATGTTCATAGTCTTCATTTGAAACGTTTGTATTTGTTATTGAGCTAAAGAATTGGTTTTGTGTGGGAAGAGATGTTTGTTTAAGACTTTCTAACCCGGTCATAAATTCATAAGGATAAACACCTTTTCTTTTTAATCGTTTAAAATCCTGTTCATTCGGGAAATGTTTCCTCAATTCATCGAATTGATTGATGTTTAAATTATTTGCTAGTGTTTCCAAACTACATGGCAAAAATTTCAGAGAATCTATAAACCGTAAACTTACTCGATGGTTATTAACTTTTAATAATTTTGAAAAAGATATATAACGCTCTTTGCTTTGGGGGATTATTTCTACTGCGCCTTCAGGAAAATTTAGGGCATGAACAATAAAATGACCATCATAATTACTTAGATTATGTAAGATAACCGGAACGAAACATTGACTTCTAAATTTACTGCTACATATTTCATGAGCAACACCTCGAAAAACGCCTGTATACCAATCGTAGTCTATTATTTGTTGGGATTTTAAATCTCTCCCACAAATGTAGCATGTAGTAGCTACATCTATTTTAATTTTGTCCATATCTGTTAAAGGTAACGGACATTTTTGAAAGTTATTTATTTTGGTAATTATTTCAATGTCTTTCTGTAAGCTTTCCATAAACTTTTTTGTACAGTCATCACCCACATAAGATCTGTATTTTGAGAGACTGTCGTCATAGGCACATTTAATGTAATATCCGAAACTATATACATCATGTCTTTGAACATTTTCAGTATGAGGTAAATCTGAATCATTTGAACAGGTTGCGATTGGTCTCAGAAATGATTCAAAATCTGCATATATAACGAATGGAACCTTGAGTTGTTTTTGATATTTATCAAATAAAGCCTGATTATTGGAGACATTTTCACCGAACCAATTCTTTAAGCATTTTTTTTCGGAAGGTAAGTCAGTACGAATTTGATTACAATCTCGCTCTTGATGTTTCAATAAGTGCTCATTGTCTGGAAAATACAATAAACAGCCATCACATAAATGTATTCTAGCGTGTTGCGAGGTGAGTTGACTTCTTATTAAGCGTGACATATTTTTTATATAGCAATAATGACCATTTGTATAATTTGTTATATATAATAAGTTAATGTGACAACTTTTTCGACACTTTGTGAAATATAAGGGACCAACAACAGAATTTTGTTTCTTAACATCATCATATTCTAATCCGAAAACATTCACACTGATTTTGTTTAATTTTTCAACTTTTGAGATGTGACACAGTTTAACAGGGAAAGAAATCCCATCAAATTTTAATTTATTTTCATTTCTTACATATGATGTAACTCTATCAGCATTTTTTGCAACTGGATACAATGCTGACAGTAATGCCCATTGGAAACATTTAACGTCTGCGTTTTTAACATTGACTACCGCTTTTTTTGTTTGTATATCATGTGGCAATTCGATGTATGATGTACCACGTAGGGGGTTAAATTTATTGATATTCATATCAATGCTCACAATTTTAGATAAACTCCAACCACTATCCTTTTTTTCAAATTCGCTTATTTTGTTGGATAACGTGTCCTTTAATGATTTTAAGAATATATCTAAATCATCACCTTGCATGATTATAAAGTTACTAGTTTGAAAGTCAAATGAGTTTTTTATTTCTTTTGTTTGTTGTACAAAATCAGCGTACAATATAAAATTAACTTTAAAAATTATGAGTTCTTTGATAGCTTCATTGATTAAAACGGAAATTGTTTCAGTGATTGATTCCACGAATAATTCAGGAGTTTCAAAATCTATTTTCGTTTTATCTATTTTAGATGTTATTTTGTATGTATAAACACGGTTTCCAAAAGCTGATTGTATAAGATCAACATTCGATAAAGAATGTTGAATTTTAACAGAGTTATATTTATGCTGTTTACTATTAAAATGGCTATTTAGATACCTCTTCTTTATTGGCAACTTGCAGGCAGTGCAATTCACAGTTCCAGTTTCAGCCTCCATGCAAAGATTGAGTAATTCATTATCGAAAATTGGATCAAATGCTTCCCGCGATGTTGATGGTGTTTCCAAATGGCTTTGTTCCTTTGATCGTCTTCTCTTCATTATATATATAGGTATGGCACGCAATTGGTGGTGTCCTCTTCATCAGATATAGTATTATAATAGAATTGCTTGAAAGTGTTATGTTCTTCAACCTCCTCCACGGGAGAGTAACTTGGTGTGTCCTGTAACGACATGTTACTTTTATAAAATACATAGATACAAGTAGGTGCACAACATAAATGCAAAATCATAGATCACAAAGAGTCGATTTCACCGTTTGCAGGCAAAACTTAGATCAACAAAACTAAGTTCAGCTTAATCGAACTCAAATAAAGTCAAAGTTGTGTCAAATGTGACTTGTGCTACAACAGTTTATCATCAAGGGTATCTTGAACTCGGTTTAGCTTATATTGATAGTTTAATCGCAAAGGTGAAATCGGTTCTAAGTAAATAAGTAATATAGAACTTACCTCCATTTTATACTGTAGAACACGGAAACACTATTTATTGTGGCACAAGACTGTGTGCTGAGTAACGAATAATTTTAGAAAACACGTAGATATAATAGCAGACGTTATAACAATATTTATCTGTAGTTCACTGCACGAATGGTGTAAGACTGTGTCAGTAACTCGAGAGTTTTAGAAATTTATAGAAGAAAGGCATCACAAAAACTCACGACATGTTTCGACAAGTAAACTTGCCTTGTGGGTGGGCGTTTGCAGTGTCACAAAAACTCATGATGAATTATCGATAGAAGATGTTATCTTACATCGTTTTAGCAAGACGTCATGCCCCGACAAGTTTTTGTTTAGATGGCGCCTCCCTGCCGGCTTTTTTTATATTTGCATTGAATGTAATCGCGGTTAGTTTATTATAAAGGTGGTTTATTTAAATAATAAATATAATTAATAACAATTAAAGAATTAATACTTATTAAATAATAATTTCATATTTATATGTATCGTGGGGGGGGGCCGTACAATAATAAATATTATACACATAGAATAAAATATATATTGGCGTATTGCTAATAAATATATTAAAATTAAAATAAAAAATAAATATATTGGTTATCATATTATCATAATATGATATTATAATTATTTAAATTTAATTCACACGAATTCTTTCTCTCAAGGATTTGGGTCTGAGCTACCTGCGGCGCAAGCCGGACGATGCAAAAAAAGGTTGGGTTTTTTTGAAGGTTGAGGTTGGGTCAGTCAACAGTGGCTTTCTAACTTTTGAACGGAACGAGATACGTTAAAATGGATGAGCGCAATCGATCAGGCGTGTGCGAAAACATACAAAAAGAGTCTAAACTTTTTTTTTTTTTTTTTTTAGCCGGCGGTTTGGCCAATACCACCCCGTCACGGCTTTTTTGTGTGTGTGAAAACTAATGAATCCGAATCCATTTTTTTGGTGAGCCAGAATGAACGAATCCCTACTACTAATTTTATTGTGCCGATATTATTATTAACAATGCCTTGCGATCTGCCAAAGCGATCCGTTTGCACGAACATTGCCTTACTCGGAGATGCCACGTTATTACATTTGGAATGCTTCATCGAAGAAATTTCAACCTAGATGCGGTCCTGGTTATCCGGATGTGCGTTCTACTGATGCTCTTGGTCGTATTTATACAGTTCATCGAAAGAATGATGAATGCTTCTATTTACGGTTGTTGCTGGTAAATGTGCGTGGGCCAACGTCCTATGAGTCGCTACGAACTGTTAATGGTAGGTACAATATGCCCAACATTTCGTGCTGCATGTCAAAAACTCAATGTGCTTGAAATCGATAACAATTGGGACACGACAATCGTTGAAGTAATTATCTGTGCATCTCCAAGTCAGAAACGCACGTTATTTTATATCATCATTTCGACATGCTTCCGATCGAACCAATTATCGACCTATTGCAGTACTTTCCGCGCTTGCCAAGCTTTTTGAATCAATATTGCATAGTCTAATATGCCCTCAGATAAAACCTTATTTATGCGACTCGCAGCATGGATTTAGAGTTAAGCGTTCTGTAAATACGAATTTGTTGACTCTTGTTGATTTTATATTTCAGCACTTGGACAAGAGTAAGCAGGTCGATGATATATACTTCGATTTTAAAAAGACTTTCGACAGAGTTGATAATGATGTTCTGCTGAAAAAACTTTGTATTATTGGTTTTTCAACAAAATTACTTAAGTTATTTGCAAGTTATATGCGTGACAGGCAGCAATTTGTGCAACATGGATGCTTTGTTTCAGCTCCCTATCATACACGGTCTGGAGTCAGTCAGGGCTCAATATTGGGCCCGCTCTTGTTTGGTATTATGATAAATGACCTTGATGCTGTTCTTAAACATACGAATTGTCTGTTGTACGCTGACGACTTGAAGTTGGTCCATAAAATTGAACAAATTAATGATTCCATACATCTGCAGGAAGACATTAATGCCGTTTTTGATTGGAGTCTTACAAACAAGCTTTTCTTCAACATGGCCAAGTGTTGTGCTATGACTTTCAGTCGCGCGCGTGTACCATTCCTAGCACAATATTTGCTAGGTATTGAACCCATAGTTAGGGTCAACTCTGTGAGAGACCTGGGCGTTAATTTTGATACACGTCTGAATTTTCATGAGCATATGAACGTACTCGCTGCCGATTGTTATCGTAGGTTAGGTTTTGTTCTGCGGAATGCCCGTGAATTTCACGATGCCGGTGCTATAAAACTGGTCTACTCGGCTCTTGTAAGGAGTAAGATTGAGGCGGCGTCTATCGTATGGCATCCACATGAGAGTACTTACGCCTTGCGATTGGAGAAGATCCAAAAGGCTTTTTTAAGATTCTTGTACAAAAAGATCTATGGATGTTATCCTTTCCTTTACCCCACAATATTTTTACTTGGTGCGCTAGGCTTCAACTCTCTGGTAGCTAGGCGTCACTACAATCTTCTGGTCACTGCTTGTCAGATACTGCGCGGTACTTCAGACTGCCCTGAATTAGTGGCAAGAGTTGTAAGACTGTCTGTTCCCGAAGTGCCTAAATACTCGCTGAGGCCCCGTAGTCGCGACTTACTGGCTGCACCGTGGACGCGGTCAGTCGCGCACGACAACTCGCCTCTTGTTCGGGCTCTAAAATTATTAAATGCGCTTCTGGCATCAACACCTTCTTGTGATCTGTTTGCTGACCGATGGACGAATGTGTGTAGAGAATGTCTGAGGTATTGTGAGACGATTGATAGTAGTAGAATTAGTTCAATCTGTAAATGTTTTTTTTTTGAGAAATTTTAATTATAAATATTTTTATTATTAATTATTTGGTAAAAATATTTAATTGTGTTAAATTTTTCTGTTAAACTGTAATGTCATAGCGCCTTGGTGTACCTACTGTAATGCTATGATCTTATTGTGTAAATAAATAAATTAATTAATTAATATAGCCTGTGACACAAATACAAGGATAATTTACCTATGTCAGAAGACATTTTACATCAAATTCAGTTTGATGTCAGTTAAAAAAATCACGATCTTGAAATGAATGAGAAGATAGAGGATTCTTCGTTTGTCATTTCATGAAGTAACATAGCTCTGCTAATTTAATATTTTTTACTCGTTTTATTGCATGTTTCATTCAGTAATCTTAGCGGAATTTTAATGAATAAATTGTGACTACAGGGCGGGTATGGACAATTGAATTAAATGTGTGATGTGGTGCTATGTGATTTGAACGACGAGGAATCCCAAGGAAATTTTGGACGGCCATTCCGCGTAACGTCTAAAATTTGACGTTATTTGACTAAAGCATGTGCTACACGGTTTGAAACCGCAGTTTCTACCAAGGCAGTTTCTACCAAGGTCACCTTGGTGGAACTGCAGTTTCAAACCGTGTAGATAGTGGTTGCAAACCAAATTTCGCATGACCTTTAAACGCCCTTGGTAAAAAGGCTTGCCCAGCAAACCTCTGGCAGAAGTGGTGGTTGCAAACTGTCTAGACTCTAGCCGCTTGTTTAAAACCACGCGTACCACAGTCGCGCCGCTGCACGTGATAGATTATTTAAACATGATATAAACATAATGTATAGCTGTGTATATGCTCCTGAATAAAAAAAAGTAATAATACTGTAAAGCATTAAACATACTTCGATTGTATTGTTTACTTTTATAATTTAACCTTGTTTTGCAGATAAAACTGTATTTTATACGCTGTTTTATCTGCAAAATAATGTATTCAGAAGTTATTATTATGTGTACTATTTTTAGTGAAATTATAAGCAAAAACATCTTTTCTTGTCAAATAACCTGC
Source organism: Lampropteryx suffumata (assembly GCA_948098915.1). Classification (NCBI taxonomy): domain Eukaryota; kingdom Metazoa; phylum Arthropoda; class Insecta; order Lepidoptera; family Geometridae; genus Lampropteryx; species Lampropteryx suffumata. The sequence goes on along the minus strand of OX402557.1, from coordinate 10,632,358 downwards.
AAACTGGAAGTTGTTTACTCGCTGATATAAAAGGCTGTCGTGCGGCGGGCAGTGCCACTTGGTGAGCAGCCGTCGGACAGAGCGGAGCTCTCCCTCTTTGCAAGTTGTTAAAGCTAAGTACTTTAAATACTGTCTTAATAGTTTGGAAGACGAAATTATATTATTGAAATATTTTATGAGGTTACTTGTGTTTACTTAAAAATAAAATCTAAACTGTAAAGCTTACGAGAAAATAAATTATTTGAAACTTACTTACTTTAGTATTTAATGATGATTGGAATTTTATGATCAATTAATAAACAATTTCCAATATAAATAGATTATTTATTTATTATTTTATTAATACTTCTCTTACACGCATCGAGCGCGGACTTATTGCACGCACGCACGATATTATGGAGAAAGATCGTGAGGTTATCACTGAATTCATCGAGTTATTTAGAGACCTACCCTGTCTTTGGGACTTAACGTCTAATGAGTACAAAGACTCGACCCAAAAAATGTTGTTTTTTCTTCAAATGCACACAAAAATGCAATACAAACTCCAAACTTTAGAAATTTTGATAAATAAGGAGCCATGGCGTCTTTGTAAATTTTAATAGTGCATTACAAGCATTCTGCACACGTCTATTCAGCACGAGCGTATTAAAAACACTGAAGTTTGGGGTTTGTTGGCAAACCGTGTAGACAGAAAACGTTCTACCAAGGTCACCTTGGTAGAAACTGCGGTTTCAAGCCGTGTAGCACATGCTTAACACTTTAACAAACAAATTGACTATAAACAAACATAAACACTTGACACTGGCAAAATTGGCATTATTATGTCACATGCCTTAGACAAAGAAGAAGTAGAATGAGAAGATACATAATCGGGCTTTGCTCTTGATCAAATACAGGTGTTGTTTACTCATGTGCGCTAGTTTATTAGTCAGATTAGGAATGCCAGCGCCAAATCGTGGAATGAATGACGCATTTAATCGGGAATTGGAACGGGAACGTGAATATGATCACCTTGAATAAGACTTAATTAATACTTAGTTCAAACAGCAGAAAGAAATATATAATACATTGATGATGAATAAAGATGTGGATGAATTAAAATTCGCATTCATTTAAATATATTCAATGTGTATACTTATAGCATGTTCATTGGTCGGAAAACCATCATTTTAATTTGTTTTTGCGCCTAACAACTAAACAAAATAAGTTGTTTATCACAAGGTGCTTCACTGAAGAATGCAACTCGTGCACCTAAATACATGACCAAAATTTCTATATATTATTCTAATAAAAAAATGATCTTAATAGTGTAGGTACCTATTAATTTTAGAATCCTAAATCTGCTCATTATTTTACTGTTAGGCAGAACGAAGTTTGCCGGGTCAGTTAGATAATATTTTAAGGATTTCTTTTGCAGAATGCATCCTCAAGAGTAGGTAGGTATGATCCAATCCAGACCATAGATTTTGAAAACTAAAATCTTTGCTTTGTATTCTTGATTAATGGCCATATTTGAGAAAATGTATCGCACAAAATAGTATTAAAGCAATCCGTGACGACCTCTGTGGTGCAGTGGACGATGGAGTGGAGTGAAGCCTCATCATCATTTCATGAAGGTTGCATGAAGGTTGAGGTTTCGATTTCTGTAAGGGGACAAATGTGTGTGTGATCTGTAAGAATTTGTCTTGTTTTTTTGTAAATCTAATCGGTACCTATGTAAGTATGTACCTTTATATATTTCCAAATAAAAAAGTATATATAAATAACCTAATAAGTATAACAGTCGCATTTTATTTTATATATTTATTTATTTAATTATCAATTAGAACGGTGAAAACACCAATTCTTATAAAACTACATTAAATTTAAATTATATAGGTAAATTAAATAAAAATGTCATAGTCAAATTATGCATGATAAAAAAATTATAACATTATTTTATACAATAACAAATAATAATCGATCATCCACCCCTCTCACAATAGAGCAGAAAAACTGACATTAGCTCTTTCCATTCGTCCGCAAATATGTCAACGTCTGGGAAAGCCTTAAGTAAACCGTTGAGGGCGTCGAGAGCGCGAGGCAGCGGCGACTGATGTTGCCCTATAGAGTGTGGCAAGTGGTAGAGCCTGTGACCTGTGGCTTTTACCGCAAATATAATTGTCCGGAATTATATGGAACCCATAACACAAGCTCTGCTTACTTTGAGGCTAGATATAGATAACGCTAGATGACGTGTGAAATGTCCGGCATTATAATTATTATTCTAGTCTTGTAAACTGTTTAAGTAGCTATGGAGATAATCCTAGAGAATGCCTACTAAAATGTTAACAAAACCAAACAGTCAAAATCGTCTGTCAGTCACATCAGCTACATCAGTCAGTGTCAAATTGAAAATATTAAAACAAAAAATTAAAGTTTTGTTTGTTTGCTTTTGCTACACATACCTACATACATACACACACAAAACAAAATTTTGTTAGTGGTTTTCTAAGACGACACGACGTTTTCATACTACAGAGAAATATATATTTAATTGAAATAATTTGTTAGAAGTGAACAATGGAATCCCATCCACTCAACATGGTAATTGTATATAGATTAGATTAAATTGCTGCAATACTTGATTTATTAGTATTTTATTATTAGGGAAGCTTCTAGGGCAAGTACATAATTTATATGGTTCCCTGTGTTTATTGTTCTCTTATCTACGTTTTTAGGCACATCAGCAGCATCGTCGTGCTGATGCTCATCTCATGAGCAATAGATACGATGAAGCGATGCAATGCCACCACAACGCTGCTGAACTTCTGCTTGACGCCATGAAGATGACTACCTCTTCTGTGGCATTAGAATCCATTACATTACAACACAGTTATCACCTCAAACAGAAAGATCTCATAAAAAGTAAGAAAGAACAGTATGCACGAGTGAAGAAAGCTATAGACAATATAAAGTGCCTTGGGAAAGATCCAGACCTCAATCTTAAAGGAAATGATTATGCAAAACTGCAAATTGCAATATACAAAGCTATAAATGAGACAGATTCTTTGTTGTACACTTTACTAAACAAGAAAGATATTGAGCCCGGGTTACTCTTGGCAGCTGTAAACAAAGATGTTGATGGGAAAAAGACTGAAAAGACAAAAGAAGTTGTTGTAGAAGAGCTGCAAATTTTAAGCCAAAATCTGCATTCTTTGGTTGAACAGTTAGTGATGCAGGTTGAAGTTTTGAAAGATGAAAACTCATCTTTGAAAGAGAGAGTTAATTATTTAGAAAAGGAAAGGTTGAAGTATCTCAACTTACCATCTTCGCATACTGATTCACTTGATCGACACTTTGATAGCTTTTTAGTTCAAGAGTCATCAGAACCCAAAGTTTTAAGTAGACCTACTAATTCAACAGCACCCATAGAAAGACCAGCTCAAAATACTCATTTTGATCTTAGTGCTTTTCGAGATAATTGATTGAAAAGGTATTAGGTACTTCTGCCCGTAGGAATTTTCTATTGTATGTAACCTATGTTTAGTTAATATTTAAGAAGGTATTTGTTGTATGTACTGTATAGTAAATCTTATTTAATTTTTAATTAGATTACCAGAATTAAGTGGGTAAGTACCTACTGCTGGTGATACTGTTGTATTGCTGGACTAGGGTAAGTACCTACTGCTGGTGATACTGTTGTATCGCTGGACTAGCCAAAATATCATAAAAAACAATATTATTTTTTTAACAGCATAGTCCCAATTAGATAAACATTAATAAAATAAGTTAAAATTGACATTTATTGAATTGATTTTCCTGGAATTTTAGCGCCGTTTAATTTAGCACCTTGATGGTGGCGCATAAAAATCTCTGTTAGTCGAATCTCGACTCTACTAAAACCAGTGAAATTAGCGTCACCACGAGCACAAACAGAATCATGTAACTCCTCACAGCCGTTATTTTTCCTAGGCACTACCGCTTGGCACTACTAGTAGAGTGAAGGGAAATTCTACTTTCCCGTGACACTACTACACTGTTGCCAGTAGTTTCACGGAAAATATTATTTCCCGTGGCACGAGTGAACCTTTTGTGGGTAGTAACACAGTTATGTATTTAGACAGGCGAACTATATTCTTCTGGCGCTTCGGCGGCCGCTACCGCGGCGCGCTCGCTTAGCTCCCTCGCCTTGCGCTTTGTTTTCTATACTCTAACATAACCTTATCAACTGGTTTCGATCTGATTCAACTTTTTCTCCTGACTACTCTGTCCAGTCGCTAATTTGTCCAGCTGGGAATCTGTCGAAATGCTCCTGACAGACCTAAACTAGTAGTGCCATTGGTAATCCACGGGAGATTTTAGTGCCCTTGAACATTTTTAAATTGTTTGTATTTTATGAAATATTAGCTAGTCTGGCGATAAGTACAAAAAAATTACGACCAATAGGTAGTTACTACCTACTTTATTTATAAAACAAAACCAATCTATTTTATTTACACAAAATGTAAGGATAAGTTATAGGATCTAAAATAAAAAAACATCTTATTTATAGATATGTATTACATTGGTCTTACACAAAAATAAATTTACTCTGGTTATTATTATTGTAAAAATAAACTTCCCAGAAAATCCACTGGGAATAACTATTTCTTGCCTCTAGAAGAACATCTATCCAACAATTATTTTTATCTAATAACATTTTTGGTAACGGGTTTATAATACAAGAAAATGCTCTACCATACTCGTAACTAACTAGATGGATATCAATAAGTATTTATCTTCATTTTACAAAACACTTGTATCGATTTTATTGGACTAAAAGCTCATACCTACTTATTTGTTTCTAATGTATGAACCAATAAATAGTGTAAAACAGCAAATAGATAGGAAACTTAATCCAGAAAATTATGTAAACAAAAGCATTCAAACTAAAGCATTAGGCACATTGTACTTACTAATAATAAAGAATTGACAATTACTTACTATTTAAGATGATTTCTCGCGCAAATGATACTGGCACATTAAGAAAATTAGAAAAAAGATTTAAAAAGTTAATCATGTAGGTAACTACGAGCAAGTAGATACTTACCCAATGTTTAATTAATTAATTACCTTTGCTGTTTTTTCGCAGGACTAACTATACTTTCGTAAAATACGAATGATCTTATTTTAGTTTGCGCCATAGTCTGAATTAAATTAGGCTTCTTAAATTTACTAAAACGTGTTTTAGCTCGTTTTAGCCGCCATGTATATGTATGGTTGCAATAAAACCGTGGAAAATCATAGAAAAAAATGAGAACAAAATGGTGTTTATAGCGTTACTGTAATTAGACTTTAGTAAGCAAAATAGGATCGTTTGTATTTTACGAACTTTCCACGATAATTAGCTAGTTCAGCGAAATACAGAATCATTTATTACACCAATTATTACATTTATTAGTTACATATAATGAACATTGACAACAATATGAAGGCAAACTAATAATGCCAATAACCATATTTTTTTACCGATGTATTATTTCTCCTTATATAATAATAAAAAAAGTCAACATATTAAGTAGGGTTTTCTCATATCAAAGAAAGGCTTGTTTTTCTAATTTACTTACCCACATAAAATACAATTGTTCTAAAATATAAAAATTGTACTCGTGTAAATCCTAGTGCTGAGGTGCAAGTCAGACTACTTATTTAGCGCACCTAAGCAAAGCAGTCAATTTGACAATGTTTAACCCAACTATGACAAAGTTTAACCCAACTATGACAAAGCTATAGTTGTCTACTTAACTACTTTTCATTCATAATCTCTGAAATAATAACTCTAACTCTGTTGTTTCTCCGTTTATCTAAAATTTCCAACGATTTTACAATTTATTTTAATAGGTACAGTTATTTTATTGAATTGATGTTCCTAAGATTTCCCGCAGTTTTAATCGACAAGAAATAACATGGCGTTTACTCTAATCCAGCCTTTGGTGCGAACAAAATAAGATCGTTAATATTTTAGTTAGTCCAGCGAAACAACAGAATCAAGCTCAATATTTGTTTCATTAAACATATTTAACTTTTAGACAGCTGGGAACACCAAAAGTTTTATTAAAGCTACACAAAACAGAAGATTTTTCATTAATTCCTAATGCATCAAATTTAAAGAGAAAATGTTCAAGAATAGGCACTATAATGGCAAATCACATACCAAAGTGAATAAGAATCACTGATCAACTCACAACCACAATATATATACATAGCTTAATAGAAAGATTATGCTTATTTTTATATTAACATAAAAACTAAGGGTAGGTAGTTGGGTACCTACCACATTTTAAAAATTACATTTTTAGGCTAGGTTATTTTCAACAAAGATAATATGAGGATCACAATTTAATGAAGTTTGAAAAGCAAAGGTATGTTATTATTGTATTGTAATAGGTCACTGCCAAGCAGATTGTGAATTAGATCTGATTTTATAATTATCCAACTTCTCTGGGTCTAAATATGAATCAAATAATGTAGGTAACAATCCATTGACAGAAATACAAGTAACAAAGCTAAAGCTTGATTAGTGTTGTCTATCAAAAGCACAGATTTCACAGATATATCTAAGATGACCATAGTAAAGTTACTATGTTTATTATATTACTATGTTCATTACTTTGTTCCTACCTAACATGTGATGAACTTTTATACACATAATTTTCACTATATACCTAATACTTAGGTACCTACCATGATTTATGAGTTTTCTTTCTCCCGATATTTCGGCACAGTTCCATGAGTCATTATCACGGTAGAAACAGATAATAAAGTGATCCATGACAGTTTAAAAGTTAAACCTTCATACATATATTTTTAATACATCCTAATATATTCGAGATTTCAATTTAGGTACTTAATACTTACTATAATCAGCATACTTAGGTACCTACTTATATTTATATTGTATTCCTTAAAAGCTGTCTTCATCTATAACATGAAAGGTTATTATGGTGTGTAGGGTGGGGGTGGTGGAAGAATGGATAAGTCATCAAATGGGAAGTACTGCTGGGATCCTAGAACTGGGGGTGCGTATGATGGTATGGTGGGCACATAGTCAGCGCTTGGGGTGTAGGGTGGAAGCGTGGGTACGGCGGGGGTAGGACCGACGCTGTGAGCCTCATAGCCATCCCAGTCGTCCATGAGATTCCTCCTCTGAATGTCATCATCACTATTAAGTGGAGCTCCCCAAAGATTAGCGGCAGACGCTAATAGGGCTAGTGCACCTGAAATTACCATCAAGTATTAAAATAAAATAAATAAATTATAATGCCGGACATTTCACACAGCATCATCTAGCCCCAAAGCACGCTGAGCTTGTGTTACGGGTACCACATGACTGATATACTACTTGTATACTTCTTTCTTTTGTAAATACATAACATATAAAACACCCAGAAACATAGAAACACCCAGACCTGAGACAAATACTTGCCTCAGAGGACGTATTAATTATTTATTTTTTACTAGCTTCTGTTAGCTATCTTTTTACGGTTCGTTTACCCGTAAACGTAATAAACAAACGGACAGAAACACTTCCGAATTTATAATGTTAGTATGGACAGCATGTATGTAGTATAATATAGTAAAGTATGTAAGTAGTATATCAGTCATGGTATATCCCATAACACAAGCTCTGCTTACTTTGGGAGAAGCAAGATGCAGATGATAATACAGATGACGCTGTATTAAATGTCAGGTATTTAAAAAAAAATAAAAAAATAGTTGGGCAGAAAGACCCGTGGCAATATTTGGCTACGATGATGACCACCTGGGGGGCATCACATTGGAATTAGAACTCTTCTAAATTGCAATCTTTCAAACAAAGTACCACTGCTAAACTAGCCTGCCAGTAATATAATGCACACACAAATGGCTTAGGCAATTTAAACATGTAGGCAACAACACAAGGTCATAATCAAATCAGTTCCATTACTCAACTCATTCTCAAACTCAAACTCAATTTACAAAGCTGCACTGCTGCACTACCTGCTGCACTACACCATTTAAAACAAATTAATTTAGATACAGTGTTTTATACCTTCTGCCCACTGCTTAGGTCGTGGGGTATGTAGATAATAAATAAATAGCCTATATTATAAATAAATAAATATTGGTGCAACAATCATCACAAAACCCCAAACTAAACATAGTCTGTACTATGGGAACTGGATAACTGACATAATACTTAAATATGTTTAAACACATTATGATACTTTTTATAACACCCAGCCAAACACTGATGTTCATCACACAAATGCTTGTCCAGGAAAGGCAACCCTCAAACCCTCAACCTACAACATAGAAGGCAGAGCTACTACCAGAACCAGCTGAGCTGAGCCAGTCTTCTGGATGAGTGTGTCTTTGGGCATCAATAAATATAGATATGATATTAAGTAGCTTACAATGTTATTCTATGTCCAAATCTGCATAAAACAACTTTCATTAAGTGAGTGATTGCATGACAAACAAATCTCTGAACATCTTTACAAACTTTTATATTTAAAACAATAGTAGGATTGTGCATAAGTTATGTTTATAAATCTGTTTCCACTGCATTTTTACTGTTGTGAATATCTGGCCACAACACCCAGACAAGAATGTGTTTTTTATATGTGAATACCTGTATTCGACTTTGCCTATACTACAGCTATATTCTGTTTAAACAGGTTGTTGGTTTTCCAATGAATAAATAAAAAGAAAAAAAATATTTCTAGAACCTTACATTTGCCCACAGTCGGAACCAATTCCTCACTACATAGCCAAGCACTTGCTTTTTAAAAATTATATATCTAAGGGTAAAGCGCTCACCTGCTCCTGTGATGGTATAGAACCCATATTCATAATCCACTTGTATTGTGTTAGCATCACCATTATTTTCATTGCCCAACACAACGGTTGCATAGTAGCACACACCCACAATGGCTATGACCCAGAAGACACACATGATGCTTGGTACAGCATTCCTTCGTAGTATTCTAATAGCACGGCTGTTGAGGCTAGTGAGGTTTATCATAGTACCAACACTGGAGCACAGCAAAACCATGAAGCATAGGAGAATCAACACCCTCATTAGGGTTATGGTTTCTGGAGTGGTACATGGTGGTAATCCTGGAATAGAGAAAAAATTACATCTTACAATTCAATTTAAAAGGTGAATCGCTGAAGAGAAGCTACAAATAAATTAATATAATAAATTAATTAATAAATAATCCTGGACATTTCACACAGCATTCTGGCCCCAAAGTATGCAGAGCTTGTATTATGGGTACCACATGACTGATATAATACTTATATATATATTTTTTGTAAATTCAGTCATATTATACATAGAAACACCCAGACCCGAGACAAATACTAAAACAAGCCTAGATCAGAAATTCCAAACTTACCCCATCAACTCAATAGATAAAAGATACTTTATTCAATGCAATCACAAGGATCACTTTGAAACATCTTACATACTAGGTGAATTTAGGTGCCAATTCCTTGTAACCCAAGCCAGAGAAGAGAACTCTGTGAAGTTCTGCCCTTCTGTGCTGTAGGTTTGATTCACAGGGTAAACATTTGTGTGATGAACATAGGTGTTTGTACTATCTGGTTGTTATAAAGTATCATAAGTAGGTATGTAAAATATGTATAGTATTCTATCAAGGTATGTTTGTGTTAGCCTCAATGGACAATGGTTTGATTTGTGGTGCGCATCTCCATTGTAAAGGATCACTTGCTAACACTACTTGTGCCTATCCTTATAATTAACTACTGTTTAATTTTTTCATGCTCTAATTGCCCAGTTATTTTTGCTTATTACTGTCATGCATTACTCATTTACATTACACTTTTGATGCATAAATCTATTTCGAGAACATAGTGTCTAGACAAATCTAATATAGGTTTTAAGACATTACTAACAAACCTATGTATTTTTGATATGGGTAAACAAATCATCTATCTATCTATAAAATACTAGCTGTTTCCCGCGACTTTGCCAGTGTGGTAGATAAAATGTAGCAAGATAATAATTAAACCTATGGCACCTATGGCCCTAGAGGAAGCTGCATACTAAATTTCATTCCAATCCGTTCAGTGGTTACGTGATGAATAAGTGGTATTTGACAAATATATATTAGATCTATCAGTCATCTGGTGACCATAATACAAGCAAGGGTTAGTTGTTGTTGTGTGTTATGTCAACCAATATTTGTTATTGTTATTATTTATTAACTTATTAATTTGGTTAATAAATATTAAGTGTACATTTTACACAACACTATCTAGCCCCAAGCTAGGCAGAATTTATAGAAACCAGATGATTGCACAAATACTTTTATATAACTACCATCCATTTTATAATAACATTTAGCTAGAGTAACCCTGTCCCTGTCTAATGTCAATTAATAAAGACGTCAACTGATTAAAACTACACATTGGTGGCAATTCGGTTGGTTCATATCTAAAATTATGAATTGTCTAAAATGTATTTAGTTAGTCATAGCATTTGTAAAACATATTCGGTTGGTACCATCTAACTAAATTAGGAACGCTTAATTAAGTTGGATAAAATTAAATTAGGACAAGTAGGTAGCAGCAGAATACCAAAGATTAATTTGACAGTTCAAAACCTAATTTTAGCTAAAATTAGTTAGGTTGGTGCCAACAGAATTGAGGCCATTATCTAATGTATTATTTTAAGATAGATATTTATAAAAGTCGGGAACCACTAGGTGAGACTTGCTAGGAACTGGAAAGAGTGGTGTTATAAAGAGGAGGCCTATACCCAGCAGTAGGTGCAATCTGGTTGAATGATGATTTATAATTATTACAAAAAAGTACATTATTATAGATGAACAAAATATCTATATAATACATCACACAAATGTTGCTCCTAGGGGAATGAGCTGTAAACCATAAAGTGCAGAAGGGAGTACACAATGAATTTTTGGCAAAATATAACTTACCATTATAGTCAGACATGCTCATTGGTTCATATTGGGTTTGACCCAAAGTTATTTGGTCATCATCATCATCATCGTCATCAAATGAAAAGAACTGTGCCAGGGACAGTCTTTGAGTGCAATGAAGACCTTTTATTCTGAACCAGCTGGACTGTACAATAGCAGCACAAGTCAACAAGAATGTGCCAAGATTAAAAAATGCAGCTATCTTATTCAATTCCTTATCTTTGAAGGGAAATGGCAATTTAAGTCCTGAAAATTATAAAACAAACTATAAATTATGATTATTTTGTTGTATGTAGGTATCAGTAGGTAACTACACAAGGGAACATTAATTATGTAGCCTTCTTCTTATTGTGATGTTAGTTATTTTGAACAAGTGTGGTGAAAGGATTAAAGTGTGCCTCAGAGGCTCATTTCATGCACTATTATTAGACACATTAGCTCCTGCAGGGGCATCTTCCAGGGGGGTCAAAATGCATTAAAAAAAATATAAATCTATCTGCTTCCTAATCATCGTCATTATCTAAATACAAAATAACAGTGTATTGAATAATAAATAAATCATAATTTCAGCGCAAGTTGAAACTAGTAAATTAGAACTGTAAGCATCTTCATTAGAGCAGAAACGAATATTTAGTAGGTAGCATCTCATATTTAAAATAACTAAACATAGATAGTTGATCTTTCAATTCCTTTCTGATTTACTCCACCTGGTTTAAATACGAACGAAGTTACGGAATATAATATATATGTTAGAGGAAGGTTGTATGTAAGGTACGTCATACCTCGAATCCATGTTAGACAGCCCATTTTGTTGTTCTGATCATTGGGTAAAGACTCTCATAAGTGTATAAGAACACTTGTTTTTCGTTCGTGTATAGTTTTAAGAATTGGTTTTTAGGTTTTTAGAAAATAAAGTCCAAAAAACTACCGATGCAATGTAATCAAAACTCAAAGCAAAGCAATGCGAATGCGAAATGCAAAACTATTTATTTTGTAATTTTTGACAAGACAATCTGACATTTACATACTACATCATACTTCATAGTGCTTGTCATTGTCAGCGCCAACCAGAGATGCCATGTTTTAAAAAGTTGAAAGTCTATGGTATTACCTACAAAAGTTTCAGCCGCTAAATTCAAGTTCTAAATTTGGGCATTTACAATTTTACACTAGCCTGCACGACATGAGCGTCAGCACCGGCTCGTGTCCAGTCGGGAATGCAAAAATGTATGTAATAATTAGACGCGTTTTTCACTTATTAAAACAGCACGTGTATTGTGTAATTATGTAAAATATAGCAGTTGCGTGTATGCAGTGGCTGTGTGGGAGAACGCGATATGCTCATTTTACAAGTTACTGGTCTAGGGATCTCTTCGAACTAGTTCTATCGTACTTATTGTGTAATAATTCGGTCTTTTAGTAAGTATTATAAGTCTGAAAGAAATAGCCTAGAGACAGATGTATCCAATAAATTGTACTTCCTACATTAATATCTAGAACATTACTTACAAATTAATAATGGCCAGTTATGTTTGGCTATTACCATGATTTAATATTAGAGTTTGATTAAATATGATTTATTTTATCTTTATATAATTATATAAATTATATAATTATATAAATATAATTTTGTAGTAGTATGTAGTAGTACATAGTACAAATATTATTTCTGAACAGGCATAGAAAGAAAGTCAACCTCAAAAAAAGATGGTACATAAGTAGGTTAGAAAGTGTAGTCTACAAGTCTACACTTGTCATACGTTTGTCATGTTTTTAAATTACCTAAATCTGACTTTTAGGTCTTAAGGAGTCCTACGAAATTGAAACCACAAAATTGAAAAAAAAAAAAAAAGTCTAAGTCGAAGACTTTCTGTAAGTCTATTTTTTTTTGCGTCTCGAAACGCTAAACGGAGTCCTCTAACTCGTCAGAGATTTTTCCTATCTTATCTTGTGTTGTATACAGGGGTAATAAGTTTTTCAGTGGGGGCTACTTTATTTTTATTTACTTAATACTACATATTGATGTTACAGGCTTCTTAATTTTCTCATCTTTTAATTACCTTTCTAGCTATTTTAATACAATATGATACAAAACAATCTCTTAGTCTACTATCATGTAGGTATATTACATTTTGCACATTAATTTCTAAATCATACATCTGTTCTGCTTCGTACCACTCCTTGCCAAAAATGGGACACTCGAACAGGATATGCTCTATGGTTTCTGGTTTCCCGGGTTCGCATAGGCAAGACGGGTTCCCCTTGCACGTTGTTAAAGCGGTGTAAGTACTCTGAGAACCCGCAGTGCCCTGTCAGCACCTGGGTTAGTGTACCTGTAGGCGTAATCTTTTTAACAATACTGTAAGCTATCCTAGCGTCTGGGAATAAGATTTTTGTAGTCGCTGCTATGTTATGGGTTTTGTACCTCCGGTTCCATTCATCGAGAGTACCTTCGCGGATCTGTCGCTTGATGAACGAAACCGGACAGGCGTCATATTTTGGCTTAGTTTTCACTTTCAGCGCAGCGTCTTGCCAGCTAACCCCGCGTGCGCTCTTATACAAAATAGAGATACCCTCTTATTCTGGTCTTTACACGCCTTGAGGTTGCTGCGTATTTGCACAGCTAGTGGGTAGGTGGAGTCGTGGTCTGTAATGGTCTGTAGCGAAGATCTAGAGTCGCTGTAGATTGCAAAGTGCATTGAAGGATTTCCCAGTATTACCTCTGTTGCTTTGCAGATGGCCAATAGTTCTGCCTGATAGACAGTGCAGTGGGACGAAAGCTTCAGCTTCAGGGTTTTGGTCTCTGCCCCATTACTTCATATTGATAATGCAGCTCCGACTTTGCCCTCAAGCTTACTACCGAACGTGAACACGTGTACTGCGTAGTCGCTATGGGTGTCCAGCTGCTGTTGGTCTTCCAGGCATCCGAACTCTATGGCCAAATGCTCTGCAGGATGAGGCTTTTCGGAGTACGTCGACATTTTCTCAATCTCCCTGTCTCCTTGTGTTGGCTGGGGGACACCTCTCCTTGCCTCATACAGGGCTGCTGCCTCCTGTATTCTGAGGTCGAGAGGTAGTATGCCAGACAGCACCAGTGCCGAGTTCAGGGAGACTGTTCGATATGCCCGACATAACTTTTGGGCGAATCCCCTCTGCACATTGTTAAGGTGTTTTTGTACGCAGATTTTGTTGGTAGCCGGAGCCCAGACACTGGATGCGTACATTACCAACGGCTCCACCACCACTGTATAGATCGTACGTATTATTTCCGGATGGAGACCCCAGCTTACTTTAGCTGCTCTAGATAGGCACTTGTATAAATTTTGGGCTTTATTGCACACATTGCATATGCATTGCATATTGGATATGCTGGTTAAAAGTTTCGTTAAAAGTTTCGTCAATGGTGAGCCCCAAAATTTTCATCTCTTTGGACATGACAATGTCAACCCCGCCCATCCTCAGTCGTGGGGTATCAAATTTGAGCTTTCGCGTTACCACCATCGCTACAGTTTTGTGCAGAGCGAATCTTAGCTTATTTTTGACACCACACTCCCGAACACGTGCGAGGGTGGCATTGGCAAGTTCTTGCACCTTTGCTCATGAGTCCCCATCGAACACCAGAACTATGTCGTCGGCAAAAGCTTGATTATAGTGGCTTATTTGTTGTAGTTCCTTGAGAAGAGGGTCAATGAGTATATTCCAGAGAAGCGGCTGGCGGGTCATGGTCTACGTCATGTCCCTGCCCGTTTACCTGGTCTGCTAACTCCCTGACGTGCTTGTGATGTGCTGTAAGTCTATTTGTGTTTCATGTAAATAAATAAATAACCCACGCCTCCTACCACCCACAGCATCGTCGTTAGGACATGTATACCGGGATACCGTAATACCGGAATCCCGGAATCCCGGAAGATTTTTTCCAATATTTCAATTCCGGTATTGAGCAAATAAAAAAAAAAGTGAGTACGAAGTAGTGAAGCAGTATCAAAGTACCACTTAGCGTGGAATAAGGGCAATATTGATAGATATAGATGTGTATATGATAGATATAGATAGGTAGGAATAGATGTATAGTTCTGTAGACTATAGGTAGGTACCTCCATTTATTAATAGGTAAGTTAACTGACTGTGGATTGATCTCTTTTCGTATGTACATGATTGCATATGAAAATACATTTTTGTTCATGCTTCATGTTTCTTACTTTCGCTGTGTGTATGTGTATTTTCTTAAGACGTACCTATTATTTTGAATATATTTCCGCATTTTTACATTGTTTGTTCCGGTAGGTATTGGGTCTCCAGTATCGTAACTCATGATCGGTTTTGCATGCCCTAATCGTCGTGCCGGTGCTGATGCTGTGCCGCATAGTTAAAAAAACGCACATTCACTTCGGTGAAGCATGTACCTACACAGAAGTAAAAATAAAATAAAAGTTTCTAAATAATAGGGGTGGATTACCTACATACACCTACTTACGACGTTACATGTTAAATTTAAAAAAACTTGCTAAACCTATATATTTGTTGGTTCATGATAATTATTATTGAAGCAGGTTTTAGTTATTTATGATAATAATTGATAATAAAAAACATAGTAGATAATATATTTACTTAATACTTAGGTACTTTCATAATAAAACACCTAGGTAAGTACTTAACGACTAACGAATCGTAGGCACGTAGAAGTAGAAACAAACTAACCAACACATTAGGAGAATTCTTTAGTAATCAGTTGGACTCAACAAAAAGATTTCCATACTTACCGCATTCCATAACTACAGCTTTATGCAGGTAAGTATCCCCGTGACAAAGCTTGGCTTAGATTATTTTTAGCCCCGCAGTCTCAGCAGAGCCGTTTGCCGGGAAAGAATAACAGCGAGCAAAAGTTTACGACGTATTTCGGTTTCTAAGATAAAAATATGTAACTTGAACAAAAAATAAAAACGTTCAGTGTTAGCGACACCTAATCGGCTGATGCTGCATCTACATACGTAGGTATTTGGTAAGTACCTCCCTACCTACACAACATAGGTCCCTATCTCATTTTGTTGCAGTTATTTTGGCCTAGTTTATTGTGTGCTTGAACTGGGTCCTTTTACCAACACAACATTTACTTTACAGAATTGAATTCGGTAGTACGAAGTCAAGTGCTGTATATTTAATACCTGCTATCGAAACTACCATGAACAAGGAATTGATAGATCTTGAGTTTCACTTTTATAACATTGTGGAACCTCATAACGACAGTCTTGAATTTAATACAACGGAAGCGTATTGTGATACTGGTAATTTTCTCCATAACTCGAGTTTTGGATTGGAAATAGCCGTACCAGAATGGGAGGCAATAATAACAGTTGTTTCTCTGACGACAGTTATTTTGGGAACGATATTTGGAAATATTCTCGTAATACTCGGAGTATTTACACACAAACCTCTAAGGATCGTTCAAAACTTCTTCATTGTGTCATTAGCCGCAGCAGATTTAGCAGTTGCTGTGCTGGTAATGCCCCTAAACGTTGCATACGGAATATTAGGCAGGTGGCTATGGGGCAAGCACTTGTGCAAGATGTGGCTAACGTGTGACATAATGTCATGCACTTCTTCGATACTCAACCTTTGTGCCATAGCCTTAGACAGATATTTTGCTATCACAGACCCAATAAACTATGCCAGCAAAAGAACGCTAAAACGAGTGATGTTCCAAATAATGGGAGTATGGCTGCTCTCATTGGTTATAAGTTCTCCTCCACTTCTCGGTTGGAATGATTGGCCAGACGAGTTCACATCTGATACCCCATGTCAGCTAACATCGGAACGTGGATACGTCGTATACTCATCGCTGGGATCTTTCTTCATTCCATTAGTAATAATGACCATTGTTTACATAAAAATATTTTTAGCGGCCAGAAGAAGGCTTAGAAAACGTCCACTAGCGGCTCGCTTCCACAAGCAGCAGCCGATAACTGCTGAGAACCAAGAGGATAGTCAAGATATGAGAGATGAGTCCGACAATGAATCGGATAGCGGGGAGATTATAAAACGATGTCAACAAAAAACTTTCATGGATATTAAGAAAAACTTTTTCGTGCCGTTCCTGTTGTTAAATGATCCTATCGCTCGTCAAACGCTTGGAGCTGAGCTGCAAGCTGAAACCTCATCTAAAGGTGGCAGTTATAAGAGGAAGGTAGTGGGCTCAATGAAAAGGCTAAGCCAACGAAAGAAAAGACAGGAAAAACCACTTCTAGCGAGTGTAAATAGTAGTGGGGATGTAGTTCATCAATTTATCGAACAAAAACAGAAGATTTCGCTATCTAAGGAGAGGCGAGCAGCACGGACGCTGGGTATAATAATGGGGTCATTTGTTTTTTGTTGGTTGCCATTCTTTCTTATGTACGTAATTTTATCCTTTTGCCCATGGTGTTGTCCTAGCAATAGATTAATCGGTTTCATAACATGGTTGGGGTATACCAATTCTACTGTTAATCCATTAATTTACACTATTTTTAATTTGGATTTTAGAAAGGCTTTTAAGCGGTTGTTGGGCCTTAGATGAAAACAAATTGTGTAATGGCCCTAATTCTGTATTTTTGCCAGATTAGCTAAAATTCGAACGATCTTATTTTATTTGTACCAATGTTTATATACGAGTAAAATTTTAAAAGCCAGTCTTAAAATAAGTTGAATTTGACATTTTGTTCTTTAACAGATTTTTTGTACATTTATTCACGTCACACCACGTCAATTAAGTGTATTTAAAAACTTTAATTTAAAAATGTTTTTCTAATTCAGACTTTAATAAAAACTAAATAATATCGTTCGTATTTGATGAAATTACTTAGTTCAAACAATAGTATCAGGGTTATTGTGTAAAGTATAGTTGCATAAACATTTTTATCATAAAACAAGACAAAAACGTAGCGTCGCGGCCGAGATTTGTGAAGAGTCTTCAGCCTTGTTAGCTGGTGTCGAGCTCTAACTACTTATAAATCCAGTGGTATTTGTAACATTTTTTTCCCCCCGAAAGCACATTAGGTAGCTACTTGTTTACATACAATTATTAAAATAATATACTTGTGTAACTGTAGCTATACCGTAATCTGAAATTACAGTCTTAATCGTCATCATCCCTTACCTATTAGAGGTCTTAGGGGCTTAGAGGTCTCTCTTAGCGTTATGGTATTAAAATAGAAAAATTAAATTCAACTTATTTTAAGCTAATACTTTTTTATTGATCGGTGTTTGATGCATACATGACGAAACGCAAGACTATTTTATGTATCTACCCTGAATGTCTATTATGTAGATAATTAATGTGATCAATCACTTGTAGACGGATGCTTGGCGCATCACTTGTTGGGGACATAATGATGAATTGTTCTGAAATCAAGCGTCTCTAGACCTATGGATGCTGCTGTCTATTGTGTGTTGGAGGTATTCAATCATGCCCATATTCGCTACGTTACATATCTCGCAATGCATTAAAATATAATATTCTCAGAAGCTGCTACGCTCGATGCTACGCTATGTGCTACGCCATTGCTACGATACAGCTACAGAGCGCTTGCTACATCTAAACTAATATTTAGAGAGATAAGATTCGATTTTAAGAGTTTGTATGTTTGTTTGTAATGGATAAACTCAAAAGCGACTAAACCGATTTTAAAAACCTTTTTACCTTTAGAAAGATACATTGTCAGTGATTAACATGGACTGTATTATTATTTCAAAACAATTAGAGATGTCTACGAAAATTGCAATACAACCCAAGGTATCAACAATTTGCCTATAAAAGTCGTTATTTGGTCCGAGCTGCGGAAACTATTGATAATACATAAAATAATGTACTACATGTTAATAGGTCCTTATTCATTATTACCCACAACAAAGTCGGCTAGGTTATATGTCTGACTATTATATTTAGTACAGACTTAAGCGCAAACGTGTGGACAAAATCGCGGTTGTTCCAGCTAGTTATTTGTAATTGCGGTAGTGGTTAGGTTTGAAACAAATACTAAAGCTCGATGTTTCGTTATGTGCTACAATTTCAAATGGCTACAAACCATTACTAAATAATACTCCTATAATTTATATTCCAGATAAACAGACAAAATATAATATCCTACTAATATTTTAAACACGAAGGTTTGTGTGGATATTTGGATATTTATATAATTGTTTAATCACGCCGAAATGGCTGAATGGGTTTGACTGAAACTTAGTATATATGTAGGCTGTGACCTAGGTTATATTTTATTTAGATAATACACGTGCAGGCAGGACAGCAGGACCGCAATACCGCAGTCAGGAGCAATCAGGAGCGAATTTATCAACCAAACTAATATCATAAATTCGAAGGTGTCTCTATCTGTCTGTGTAAGTTTGCTTGTTACCATTTAGGTAAACTAAAAAATGGATAATGGGCGGCTTAATGGCTGAACAGATCTTGATATAATTAATTGGTAAGGGTATAGATTGTATCATGACAGAAAAAGGCTACTTTATGTAAGTACCATGCGTGCGAAGCTGCGGGCATCTAGTTTATTAAAAAAGTATAAAATATGTAGGCTTAAGGTACGCTTAATACCTACTACGCTATCGGCTACACAAGTTCTTGAAGAATGTTTTGAAGGTAGTCTAATATTTTATTTTATTTAACTCCATAAAGTGGCTCCGTCATTGGTCTCTTAACTTCACTACCTACTCGAGCGCGCTGAACGTGATCTTACTACTTGACTAAGTTTCAATGCCTTTACAAATAGTTCCTTGCACTGAATACGAATTCTATAGTTTGATAGTCTCTGGTCTGAAAACGCCAAATGCAATTTCCAGTAAGCTGATGATTAATGGCTGCATTTCCTGAATGCAAAGCGTAGTTGGGTACCTACAGGTTGTTAGTGGGATGCAAATCCTATTTGCAAGCATTACACGTGTTTCAAACGCTAATCGCTACTTTACGCTTTATGCCCTCAGAATTGTGGCTTCATTAGTAAGAAACGAACGGAGGCAGTTCTGCTGCAAAATTTAGCAAAATTATAGCAAATATTTTCGTACCAGTGCGGTGAAAAGATTAAAGTGAGGCTCAGAGGCTCCTCTCGTGCACTTGGCACATGTCCTCACGATGTTTTCCTTCACCGTTTGAGAGTACTGGTATGTCGCAGTAAAAATTTCAAGAACTGAAAAATATTTTAATGGACGACCGAACTTGAATCAACGACCTTAGGATCGGAAGGCTGGGTCACTTACACCAGGCCTTTATAAAACACGTAAATTCAGTCAATTTAAAAGTGCCTTTCAAATATGGTTCTCTAATTCAGACTTCGGTCCAAATAAAAAAGATTGTATTTACGAAATTTTAATTATTTAGGCAAAACCACATGATTATGTGGTTTCACCTAAGGGCCATTGTGTTACTGTGAAAAACAAAAAAATACTGTAAAGTTACCTAGCTTAGTACATAGGTACTGCAAATTAATTAAACACCTACGCATTTTCATCGTGTTAGTTTGCAATGGGATAAAATTACAAATAATAATTACTTTACCTGAAATACACTCTGAGTGCCATCGATAAAAATCATGTGAAGTAGTCTAAAAATAAGTTTTTCATACACTCATACGTATAACAGAATTCATATAACAATACATAATACGACACACAAAAGATTTCCGGTATTTTAATAATACATTTCAAGAGAACCATTAAGGATGTTCAAAGCGTAACTAACAATTGTTTTGGAGTTAGGAGAACTCTCTAAGGTTTCTTGGGTTCCACAACCGGCTTGTGTTAATGCACATTACATGTTTGCTCTCAGGCTTTAGCGTACTTTGGCTAAATATATCTGATATTTATCTCTTACTTGAGCGCTGGTGGTGATCAGTCTTGAGTTTGAACCTAATCGTGCACCAAGGGATATTTCCACACAAAAAATGTATGCGCGCAATGTCAGTGCTCTCAAATGGTGACGGAAAACGGCACATCATAGGACCTAAAAAAATTAAGATGGGCTTGCTACGTCACGTACGTAATACTTACTACTGTACAAAGCGTAGGCATGTGCTAAATATGGCTATAACCTCAATCTCAATCTAGGAACTAAAGAACTGAGTCGTCTACCGAACCCGAGGATTACGTCGTGAGTAAGTTAGTGTTTGTTTTTATAACTGGCTTCCAAAAAAAACAGACGCTTTCAATTCGGCTGTTTGTTATATTTTTTGTTTGTATGTATGTTATCTGATATCTCCGCCAATTATAAGTTGATTTTCATATTTTTTTATCCTAGAACCATTTTTGAAGTACAACCAGTATAGGTTGAAACGGTCGCATAAAGTTTGGTGAGGATCTGATGATGGAAAATGTAATAAAAAATCGAAATTCCTCAACGCATTGGTTGTATCGGTTATTTGCTATCACAGGTGTTGATATTCAGGGTAAAGAAGCCTGTATTGTTCATCTTACAGATAACGGGACTGAATGTTTTTGATCATCCTGTCCTATCAAGAACATCTCACTTAGAGTACCTCATAAAAGCCGTGGTAGACAATGCCTGACGCACAAAGGCACAAAAGCGAGCGAGATACTGACAAGGTACCAAAGCAGTATATTTATTTGTTGGAAGAGTTCATATGTTTTGTGACCTCATATCTATTTACTTGACATGAAGATATTGTGTTAACACTTATTTGTTTATCACAATATTACAAAAAAAACATTGTAATTTCTTGTCTATTATGACAGTTATATATAGTATTTGTTACAAGCCAGCATATTATAATGTCAAGGTTATTGCTAGGTACATATTAAATTAGTTCGTCATTTAGAACGACTGTCTAGAGTATCTAGAATGCTGGCCCGACATGACTGATCTTGGCAATACGTATTTAAGTCGTAAATTATGAGTACAAAAGCTAAGCACTTGATCCCACTGAACCGTGAATGTTAACATCATCCATCTAAGTGGCTAAAGTAAAAAAACCATCGAGTTGGGTTCCCTATAAACTGTAGTCTGAAGTTTTTGTAAGAGTACCTATAACTTCAACTCATGTTAGTAAAAGAAAAATTGATATATTTATGTATATATAAAAATCAATTGCCGTGCGTTAGTCTCGCAAAGACACAAAAATGGCTCGACCAATTTGATAACTTTTTTTAGGCAGTACAAATTTCACCGGATTATCTTAGTGAGAGACATTTATAAATATCTTCTTCAACACAAGCCAGTGATTGGATAGAGCGCGGAGGTAACTAAGGAAATGAAATTGAGAGAAACACATACGTACCTACAGCAGGTAGGGCGTTTCTACCGAAGAGGATAGAGAAAGATTGCGTAAACATTTAACATACTTTTCTACGGTACCAAATCTCCTGGTATAAACGTTCATGCTCAAAAAATAATCCTATGTAGCTATGTACCTAATTATTTACTTATTTTAGCAGTCCATGACTCGGAATGTTTTCGGGTCATTTATCTCTATTGTTGAGGAATTTATACGAGAATCGAAGGCGAGCTCGTCTACGGCCCTATTCATGCGAGGCCGCTCAAATATCGACCCAGCGAGGCTTTAAACAAATTAGCCAGTTACTTATCAGTAGATTTTCCTGTTGAGATCCAAATAAGGAAAACACAAATTACACGGTATAGAAAAAATCAATCCTCAATCCAATGCCCTGAGTTCTCAATTGAGTTAACTAGATAAATCGTGACACAAGTAGAAATTCAGTTTGTAAGTTTTCTGGAATTTCGCACAAAAGTTCAGTGAAATAGGATACAATAAATCTGAAAGAAAACAAAATGAGCCCGTTCCGTATAACCGCAGTTTGGGCAAGCATTTGGGAAGTTACAAATCATAAAGACGTTTTATTGCGAGCAGTGTGAACGTAAACCACCAAACCACCAGAATGAAAAATGAAATTCGCTTTCGGAACAATACCGAAACGTTTCACTATTATTCAATAGTACAAATTCATACTCTTCTCTCGGGTACAATGTAAAGTACAATGCCTGTCAAAAGTTTGTAGCTTCCTATCCAGCTGACTTCTTCAAGAGAGGCATCAATAACCACTGCGTTAGGAAAAGATGCATCGATAGAATAGGTGAATACTTCGATTAATCCCTATTAATATTATAAATGCGAACGTAACTCTGTTTGTCTGTCTGTCTGTCACGTTTTCACGACTAAACCGCTGAGCCTAAGCTGAGCTGAGCTAAACATGGGACCTTGGAGAAGGGCATAGGCTACTTTTTAGGTAGGTGCCACGCGTGCGAAGTTGCGTGCAGCAGCTACTATTATAAAAGAGAAAAACACTTTTGTACAAAACGTCCATTTTTTAGAATCTATTATTAATGTGATAAAAAAATTGTGTTTACCAATCTACTTTCTGTCCTTAACCAACTTTACGTGGCAGTTCTTACGTTACGTAGGTACCTGCTAGAGTTTTTGATACATACCTATGTCTGAATTTATTTGTGCCAACGTCTGGCCAAAGAATGATTAAAGTTTTGAAAGTCGCCGCTGAATAGATAAATATTTAATATTCTTCCAACAAAAGCACTTGAGAATAGTTTGTGGCAAGCTCTGAGACTTTTTATTTTTCTAATCCAGCTTAGTAATCAACGTGAGTTTGCGGCTTCTTTCATTTACACTGAGTCAGTTTTATATAATTTATTCACCCCAACTTAAATAAATTCAATTAGGTACCTAACTAGAAAAAAAATCGTTAAATGTGACTAGTATCCGTAGCAACTAGTACGAATAAAAAACAGTATTTATATAAACATTATTAATAGGGAAACCCAATTATCGTTGGAGGCCTGATGCATAAGATTAACGATTTCCTCAAATTACATAATAACAAAGAAGATATCACCGAAACAAGGCGGACACACAAAGAGAACAAACCAAGACAATAAACAACTACAAAAAAAAAACACGAGGAAGACAAAAATGAACAGGTAGCGTGTGTGTGTTTGTATATTCAAAATTCAAAAAAGGGCTTGGTCACTATCACCCGCCGGCACCATGCAGCATGTCTTCGTTCCTTTTGTTAATTTCGTTATCAATCTGTCCGTCTGTCTGTTTGTCAAGACGCTTAAACTCTGAAATGTAATATATAATATGTATTACTTACTCGTATTATATAGTTTCTACGGTCTAACTTCGTTAATTATTTCGTATTATTTGAATGTTACGTTAGAGTTGAGAAAACTTTTCAGTAATTTCCGCAATAGCATACAGAAATAACTTTTGTATCTATCATGGTTTTGAACATAATTTTCACTCAAAAGTCAATACCGGGAAGCAGTTCAACTCACATATCATATTAAATATCCCGTTTTGAGAGAAAATTATAGTATACAGAAATTGTATAGTACAAAAACATTGATTAGATGTTTATTATCTTTATATCCTTATAAATTATGATAGCTGATGTTAGGTATCGTAAAAGTTTTTCTTACGGTGCCGTTCGCGTCGAGGCCCGGTGCCGTGGTGATGTTTTGTGCCCGGTGCCAAGCTCTACGCCAGTCCTAAGTTTGGGAGGTTTTTTAAACTAAAGTTTGAACTAACCAACCCAATGTATGTATTACCTTTTGCTCTTCTGTATCTGTACGAAGTGTAGGTTAAATGTTATTTGACTAAGCCCTATAAAATAATATTTACTTATTCCTCCGGTAGTTATGATCGATGATTATAATACTATAAGAATGAGTCTACAAATCGTGGAGGAATGTGTAAGGCAATTAATCAATGCCAAGACAATGCTCTTGTTTAATATTTAATATTTAATACCTTTAACATTATTCCGACACAATAGCGTGAAGCTTTTTAAAGACTTTTAAAGACTTCTTAAAGCTTTTAAAAGATTTAAGTAATTTCTTCTTAGCGCTTAATAATCATTTGCCATTAAGTAATAGTAGGAATATTAATTAGTAAGAAATTATTTTTCCAAAAAAATTGTAAACGAGTTTAATAAGTAGAAACATAAACGACTGATAACAGCCTATTTATGTAATTTTAATCAATCATGCGTCGGCCTATTTAGAAGCCAATGTGATCTCCCAACTATTATAAATCATAACAAAATATTTACCAATCTTATTCGCAATTTTGTATTATTTGGCTTTAATCTTTGTACCTAATTGTTTTAAGTAGATTTATATCCGACCGAGCGGTGAAACCATCTGCCTATACTTTGTAAACTCGATTGAACAACTTTTATTTACGACTCACTGAAGGCTAAGATGGCGAACGAAGCAATATTATAATTGGATTGCCTCTTTGTCAAAAACATTATTTTTCACTTTATCTAACTAATCTAGAACTCTCGAAAACAAAGAGTGCGAAATTGGCTCTCTTGAACCAAATAGATAATTTGTATTTTATATTCTTGGTTCAAAGGTTCCAAATACCCAACCTATACGCATCTATGTAAGTATATACCGTCCATTGTACTACCGTGTAGCTAAACATAGTTTCTTATAACAGTCCAATGTATTTGTGGTGTGCATTAAAGTATTTTCTATTCTATTCTATTCTACTCTATACAGTTGTGGTCATATAATTAAGAACGATTTGAAGTTATAGAAGTTTTTTATTTAAATCGTGTCATACACAGAGATGTGTATCTTCTGAGAAGCAACTAGTTATGTTATAAAATAGCCACATTAATAGAGCAACGTGGCTTACGAATAAAGAATAAAATCGCAAACTATTTATTTTACCAACATTTAAATAGTACTGAAGCTGGACAAATAATTAAGAACGATTTATTAAAATGCTCGGGAATTGTTTTGTATGACACTTACATTTAAAAAAATCACATAATATGTAGCGCAGAAAATTTAAAAGTCAATTTAATACATTTTTAACTAAAATTAGTAGTTAATAGCATATCCACGGCTTTTAATTACTGCTTTACATCGGCGAGGCATTGACGCTATTAATTTTTGTCATTTCGCAAGAGAGATAGAGTTCCATTCTTCTAAAAAAACGTCGTACAGCTCTCTTAAATTCCTACACTGTGTATTTGAAACCTTTTTCTTTACTTCGAACCACAGATTCTCTATTGGGCTGTTAGCTGGCCAGTCTAAGACAGAAACTGATTGCGCTGTAAAAAAATCCTTTACGGTGCGAGCAGTGTGCTTTGGATTATTGTCATGCTGGAATGTCTAAATAACCGGAAGAACGTCTTCAGCATAAGATAATATTGTTTCTTCCAGTATATTTTTGTATTGGAACTGATCCATGTTACCTTCTATCAACTTTACAGGTCCAACACCATGTCCAGAAAAGCACCCAAAAAATTTTGACATTTCCACCACCGTGCTTTAATGTAACTTTCGTGTACTTAGGGTCAAATGCTGTATTCGGGGGACGTCTGACATATCTTTTTCCATCAGAACATACTCTGTTTATTTTCGTTTCGTCAGAAAAAAGTACAATTTTCCACTGTCGCACAGTCCAGTTTTCATACTTTCTCGCAAATGCAAGCCGGGCTTGTCTGTGGCAAAGTTTCAACATGGGTACCTTTCTTGCTATCCTACCGTGCAATTTTTCTTCTACCAAACGTCTTCGAATAGAGCGTACTGAGATTGCTGAAGGGTTGTTTTCACCAAAATATTCTTTTCTCAGCTCATTGGACCCTTTAAAAGGATTTTGTTTTGCCATACGAACGATGTTTCGGTCATATCGAGGAGTTGTTTTCTCTGTTTAGGTACACGTGGAAAATTCGAAGTAATTTGATACGTAGCACAATGCTTTACAGCATGGAAAACCAACGTTTTTGAACATTGCAGATGGTCGGCTATCTTTTTCATAAGACCAATTCTTCCGGCGAAGTTTTATTATTACTTCCCTTGTAGATTTATCACAACTTTTATTTTTTCCCATTGTTTTTTCATTAGAAGTAATCACTTTTAATCCTTTACAGCACTAAATGACGCCAAAATTATACAAACAGTAACAAATCGACTGAGTGTTCTTCTCTATTTAAATTTGAATAAAGGTATAAACTATTTAGCGTTCTTAATTACGTGACCAGTCAGTAAATAGGAATACTATGTTTAGAAGTAGTGTAAAAAGTTTGTCTATTTATTTTTAGCTAAGCATGTGTATGAACACAGTGGTATTACGGAAAAGTTTTACGATACCGAGAGAAACAAAAAAAATTGCATGCAATTAGTTTTGCGTCTTAGTTTGAAAAAATCTTCCCTTTATATCGGCGTTCTTAATTATATGACCACCACTGTATATACCTATATACCTATATATATAGGTAGGTTTAGGTTGGGTTAAAATAAAAATCATATAATGATGTGGGTGGTAACGCTATCTCGTTAAACATATGTAAGTGTATAAAATTTTATGGTTATGATATAGCCTGACCTACCAATAGGTACGTCAGGTACTTTGCCTACAGTATAAATACACTAGCTATCTTCAAATATAGGTCTAATTTACGCAATCCAGTAAAAATACATTTGATGAAAATGGTTTAGAATAAGTTCAAAGAAATTTCATTTGGAACAAAAAAGATCTCACATAAACAGAAACTAACCATATTAGGTACATATCTATATAGAGAGAACCCACGTCACATTTAAATAAAGTGTAAACCTGTGCTTTATCGTTTTGCCTAAAATTTAATTTATTTTATTTATTCACCACAGGCGCCAGAATCTATTTCGGCACGTCTTACAGATTCCAGAATGTCTAAGCGCTCGACTGCAATATTTTATCAATAAAGTAAGTAGGTAAGTGGCTTGGTGCACGTGCACCTACCTGTAATCCTGTAATGCCTTTACCTATCTACTAGAATCGAATTAAGTATGATATGTTTAGTTTATAATGTGAATAAGTTTAGGTAACATTGTCATATGTTTTTTTTTCCAAACATTAGTGGAAAGGCAAAAGCATTGCCTTTGTGATGTAATCATTTTGTGTCTTTTGGAGAACTAATTAATATCGAATAGAGAAACGTTAATTTATTTTAAAGATAATTAATTATGCATTATTAAAATACTCTCAAGTACCTACCTAGGTACTTGCTTGAATCTTGAATTGAAATCTACTTGTACATAATGTTAAGTTACATAAAAAATAAAAATACTAAGAAAAGAGCTTTTAAAAGTCAGGCTATAGTTTCGTCACGCGCAGCGAACACAGCTCTTGGAATTTAATGGGGGTGTTCCTGCACTTTATACTTTATTTAAAACTCCTTCGGGTGAAGATGTAGAGCTTTCACTTATGTACCTAAATGCAAGCTCTGGCACAAGCAGGTAGAACACGCTAGCATAACCATTACTTAGTAGGTATTTATTGTATTATATTACCACATTCGTTGAATGTAGAATGCAGAAGGCTTCGAAGAAGAAGAAGAACCTTGCTTCACACTGCAATCCTGAGATTATTACTATACTTTAGATACTAAACTATACATATAGATATCGCGGTTTTGTTTATGTGGAAGGCAAACGATAAAAAATAATTAAAACCAGAAACATAAAAAACATTCATACAAAGTGTTTGTGCTAGAGCTTATTTGAGCTAGCTAAGAACTCAACCTCATGACTGTCTACCGCAAAGGCCCGTCTTCTCCGTCGACGTAGCATATCTCAATCTCACCGCGGTAAATTGAATTGTGGTACACCACTCAATCCTTTGTCAGACATTTCAGATGTTGTGGCAAAGACAATAGGGCAATAAGCAGTGGATATTTACTTACACCCTTTCGTGTGACTATATTTATACGCCGCTTGGTATAGTGCATGTTTCAGAGAGGTAGACTAACTCTATACATGGATCTCTATTTAAAGTGAAAGGTAGCTTTAGAACTGTGCCGTTTTCAGTCGTCTAAGAGTAAAATGGGCTGACAATATCGACCGGGCCGCGCACTTAGCAGCAGCACAGCCAGAGGGTTAAAGTCAGCCTGTGGGTGATGACTGCTGGCTATGGTGGTGTATTCCTACTGACCATATATGGTCTATATTATAGACCATATAGAATCATTTATTATGCATGAGCTTACTACAAATAAGGTACATGCACTGAATTAGATAAGAGACAGACAGCAGCCGCCGTAGACATTTGCAACAAGCTTATGTGTTGAAGTAGGTACCGAAACTCATAAATAAAGTATTAACATTTTTCAACCAGTGTAGGTACATACTTACATTAACATTCAGTTTTCAAGAAGGAACGTTAGTACATTGTAATGTGAATCTGTCAGAAAAGAAACTTGGATAAGCGATCTTGGCCTGGCCGAATGCCAGGCCCCGGGTCAGAGCAACTAAATGCTTTCAACAAAAACTCTCCGTTCGGTACGTTTCACAGAAATTCTGAATAGTAAAAAATGACCCATTTGAATACTTATCCATACCAGTATAAATTCCCGCGATTTCGTTTGCCTAATTTTATTTTCATAAAAACTATAACTTCCTGCACACCTTGGACGGTATGGGTATTCCATATTAGTGCGCCTAAACGCACCAACACCAGCACCAGCAGATGGCCGCCTAACGATTTTATATAAGTATGGATACATAAAACAGGTAGGAACATTAAAACAAGTAAAATTACACCAGCAAATAGTCGGCGCCACCAATTGTAAGTTCTATAAGCTCAACTAAGCGGTACCCCTCGTCTCCATTTGGAAACTTTGAGATTTATAACGAAGCATCCGATAAATTATAGGCACCAAATAGTTAAGAAAATCCAGTGCTAAACTGAAAGTACTTCAAATGGGTGGAGCTACGCAATACGCCAGCAATGTTTAGCTTGTTTTACTTGTTCCAGACGGGCTGACTGTGAAAGTAATGGTTAGGTAGATACCTACATTGTAGGGCCATTGATTTAAGACCGATAGCATGTCAAAGGCCCCATTGACAGCAGCTTAGTTATGTACCTATCTACCTATGTTGTCTAAAATCTATGCAAATCAACGAAATACCTAGAACCCTAGAACCATTTCGCTAGTTGATTAGGTACCTAACACGCATATGAAATGCGTTTAGGTACTATTTCAAGCCAATTAGAGAGCAATTCTAGTTTAGTGATGTTCAATTTGACTAAGATTGGATCTGTGGGTTGGTTTCGAGTTTGCATCGAGCTGTCTCACCTCGATGTGTGCTACACCTCGAGGAATAATGACTGTGAGTTTTGTCAGAGCTTGATTGAATCGGTTTGAGCAGCTCACTCAGGGACTTAACATAATCAAGCTAGGTAATTAATATTTTTTTTACAGTTTGTCCATCGAGGCGAGTCGCTTCAGCTAATTTAGAGCTAGCGCCTCGGTCAGTTTAATACTACTCAATGTACCTATCGCTAGGAGCGCTTATCGATATGGTTATGAATTACAAGATAAGCGCCCCTAGCGATTCGAATCTGGACTCATCGACTCACCCCGAAGGAGAAACTGTCATAAAACTCGTAATCACCTTGGAGACAGCGTATCAACCTTAGTAGATACTATAAAACAGCATGGGTACTTAAGTTCTTCAGTCACGCCTTTAGGCGGGTTGATGACTTCATGGAGAGATTTGTAGTGTAGGGCAGATGTAAGCCACAGAAACCACATCGATTATATTAAGAGCGCAAGGAGAAGAGAAGATAGCAGCTCACTCACCTTTATTGTACAACTGGCTTATCTACCCCCACAGCTTATTTCCAGAATTACGATTACGATTACGATTACAATTAGCCCATTGTGTCCCACTGATGGCCAAAGGCCTCCCCTTGATCTCTCCAGTCAACTCGGTTTTGAGCTATTTGGACCCAAGCTCTGGTATTAATTACCTAACGAAAAGCATTTCACTTTTAGTGCTTGGCCAGACTGCAAGCGCGGGCGCGGGGCGGGGCGGCGCGTCAAACTCAAACATAAGAACTTCATTTGTGTGTACGTAGTGGACACGCGGGTGCGGTGCGGGGTGGACGCGGGATGCGGCGCGGGCTACTTAGCGCGGGGAGCGCACGGGCAACTCACGCCATAGCTCGTTCATACAAGTGGCCAAAGTGAGAGCGCGGGGCGTCAAGCGACAACCCGCGCGGGAGCAGAGATCTCAAACTAGTTCGAGTTAACCGGGCTCGTTCTTGTAATGGCGTCTTCACAAATTAATATAGAAGAATTAATAAGTGCTATTCAAGCACGACCTGCACTGTGGATATCGAAACAACGTCAATACAAAAACATAAAAGTTAATTTAAGATTGTAGAATAAAATAACACCATAAAACTTTAGAGGTTGCTCTCGCAATTTTTCATTTCATTTAATGGCAATTTTAGAAGAAGAATGTAAGAGTTTTCACTGAATAAAAGAGCTTATTTTAAACTAAAAGAGCTAGAAAAGGACCAACAAAGGATATCTAACAAAAACCTAGGAAATAAAAATATTTCTAGTGATTCATCGTTTGTAATGCCGTCTTTGAGCGATTCGTGTGCTGATGAGGAAACCAGGTCGCACCTGGTTCGGCAGAAGACTCCTTGCGTTCAATCTATCCCATGCACACAAGATATTCAACAACAGAATAAGCAGATAATAAACATCACTGCGTATGAGACTTCAGACCCCGACTGGACAGAGGTGACCAAGAAACGCTCCCGAAGTTTCCTATTGGTGTTGCGAGGAGAGGCAGCGTCAGGTTCAACGAAACTGGAGGCATCTGAGCGACGTCAGCAGCTACATCTATATTATTTGAAGGTCGGCACTACAGCGGATGAAGCCAGTGATCACTTGAATTCTATATGCGCCGGTAATTCGTGTACAGTTAAGGAACTCAAGGCGCGTGGCAGCTATGCGTCATTCAAGTTAGACGTGCCTTCTAAGCTTGCGGACCTCATCATGTCTCCAGTAAACTGGGCTGAAGATATTTGCGTTAAGCCTTGGAGGCAGCCCTTTCGTCCAAAAAGCAAAAAGAGTCAGGAATCCAAAATGCACTAAAGATTAACATATATATTACCTGAATGTAAGAGGCCTGCGTACCAAAACTCTGGAGTTCCACAATAATTTTTCGGTTTCTACCTCCTTGGACATCATAGCAATTACTGAATCTGTCTTGAACACTTCGGTATTTGATGCTGAGTTATTTCCCCCAGGGTATGTGGTGTTTCGTAAAGGCCGTGTGTGTGATGTTGGATATCTGGTGGTTAATTTTGGCGGTGCCTGATTGATTTTCTGTTAAGTTGATTAATGATGTGGATGGTTTAACAGATGATAAGGAAGTTTTGGTAGCTAAACATGTAGTGCAAAATATAATATTAATAATCTGTTTAGTATATTTACCACCTAGTTACAGTGATGAGAAGTATTTAAATGTATTAGATTGCCTGGAGAATATCATTTGTAAATTCTCGTCAGTTAACACAATAATTGTCGGAGATTTTAACCTAAATTCCTGTAGTGCTAATGTACGATCACAATTTGTAAATTTTACTGAATTCTGTAAACTTGAGCAGCATAATACTATCTTAAATTGTAACGGACGTATGTTGGATCTCGTGTTGATTGCATTCTGTTAGTGTAACTGTGTGCGGTGATGTGGAGCCACTGGTAAAGGCTGAGGGAGTCCATCCGCCGCTCGTTATAACGCTGTCATTGCTTTGCGGAGTAACAATCACCCACATTCCTCCACTCCCGATATCCCACCAATACGATGTCCAAGGCTGGGATTTTCGCAAAGCAGATTTTAACTCGTTGTACTCACATATATTAGCTATTGACTGGACGGACGTACTAACTCAGACAGACGTTAACTCGGTGACGGATCAGTTCTATGCAAAGTTTAATGAAGCTATTCAAAATAACGTGCCTCCTCGTAAAATATACCCATCTTTGCAAAAACGCCAATATCCACCTTGGTTTACCAGAAATAAAAGACAAATTAAAAACTAAGTATTTTAATCTTAGGAAATATAAAGAACTCGGCTTGGAATTTAACCGTGAAGTGTTCAGGTATTACAGAGGTTGGAAAGAGTTGGTAGATAATGCTCATCATAAGTATTTAAAGACGGTTGGCTCTAACATAGGTCGTGATCCGGCGCAGTTTTGGAAGTTCGCGAGGAATAGGCGTAAAAACAGGTGTCAGATATATTATACTGTTGATGGGAAAGAAGTGGTAGGCCAAGAAGCAGCTACAGCATTTGCTGCATATTTTTTCTCGGTTTTTCTAAAGGATATTCCTGCGTAGGATGTCGATGAGGCTGAGAAACTCACCGGAGGTTCTGGAGATGCGCGAATAGTGAGTGTAGACTATGTTTCTAGGGCAGATTTACGTCGCGCCGTCCGTCATCTAAAGCTATCCTCGGATGCGGGCCCTGATGCTATGCCACCTTCCTAATTAAGGACTGCTTATCTGCTTAGAAGAACCATTATTATACTTACATATATAATTTGTCATTACTCAATTGCTGCTATCCTGCCCGATGGAAATTATCAAGAGTGACACCTGTCCCCAAATGCAGCTCTTCGACAGACGTCAGTACTTTTAGGCCCATTGCTGTATTGGCTGTCCTTGCTAAGGTATTTGAGTCCATTTTAAATACGCAAATTACTCGTCAATATGAGGACGCTTTTAATGATTTGCAACATGGTTTTCGCATTGCCCGTTCTACAACTACTAATCATGTTACATTGTGTAGTGTCTGAATTGGACGCTGGTTGGCAAGTTGACGCTGTATTTCTTGACTTCTGGCGTGCATTTGATGTAGTCGAAAATGACATACTGTTGGTAAAACTCTCATCTCTCGGGGCTTCTCCCAATTTATTAAGATTTTTTGCCAACTATTTGTGCGACCGCAGGCAGTATGTACAGGTTGGGAAATTCAAATCAGACGAGTTCTACACCAGATCAGGAATATGTCAAGGTAGCACACTTGGACCAACTCTCTTTTTGGCAATGATTAATGACCTTCCTAGACTTCTTACCTCGGCTCAATGTCTAATGTTTGCCGACGACCATAAGAACTATCAATCTGTGCGTGAGAGCTCGGACTGCATGACGTAGCAACAGGATCTTTTTTCAGTAGAGAGGTGGAGTCGGTCTAACAGGCTTGCTTTCAATGTTACGAAGTGTAAAGTTACCAGATTAAAAACTCCAACGATGATGGCGTACTCATTGGCAGGGTCTGCATTGGAGAGGGTAAATGAGATCCGTGCCCTGGGGCTTATTGAGGACACACAGCTTAACTTTCGTGAGCATATTTTATCTATGTGCAAAAAAGCAAACAGAACACTGGGATTCATAATGCGTACGGCTTCTCAATTTAGTGATATTGGTGTTGGGATTATGCTCTACAATGCATTTGTTCGTAGCAACTTGAGTTTGGTTCTATTGGTTGGGATCCGCGTGAAGCCATATATTCAATTCAATTCAAAATATACAGTGTTGATAGAAAGGTTTCAGCGTAAATTTGCTAGGTACGTCTATAAGCGAATGTATGGCTATTATCCGTACCTATACCCTTCTTTATATGTTGCTGGCATGGTAGGTATGGATACGCTTGAATTGAGACGCAAACTGTGTCTGGCCTAGCACTATTGTTTCATTCTGTGTAGCAGTAAACAATCCGGCTATATTGTGCAGCATACCACTGTACGTACCTACTAATTATGTGCGCTGTGGCCAACGACGTCGACACCCGTTGTTTGCCTATCACGTAACACACACACATCACACTAAGAATGCGCCAACATCGAGAGCGTTTAATTTTATAAAAACGCATTAGTACACGAGTTCCAACATATAGACTTGTTTGATGACAGCCTTTATATTATATGTAATAATTTAAGAATATTTTAAAGTTTTAATTAAGACAGCTAGCGTTTTGGTGAATACTGTAAGTTATCTGTTGTTATGAAATAAATAAATTCTAAATTCTATAAAAAATCTAAATTCTTCATCCATATTATATTTTGACAAACACTGGCCACGACAACACTTGGAACGAAGCCGTGCTCCACTGCGGACAGGCATAAACGCGCCGCTGCCCGCACCGCGCTGCCTGTCTGGCCAAGCACTCATAATAACACAGGCCAGGTATTCTGCCTCGAAGCTAAGTGTGCAAGTAATACTATGTATTTAGTTTTGAAGGGCGCTAGAGCAATTTACTGGGCAAATAGACAAAGAAACTTATTTCTAGGGCCGGCAACGTGTGTTTAAGGCCTCCTGCAGGCCTAGCACCTAGAGAGTCATAAAATCCTTTACCCTGTGTCATTTTTGTCTACGTTGCGAACACGGCCGCGCCAGGGAAGAGTTTATCACGGTGAATATACGGCGGGAGTAGCGTTCTCCACCGCATTGATGCCATTTTAGCAAACTAATCAAAAATTACGTATCAGTCTTCAATATTTCCTTCAATCCATCAAAACTCGTACACGTTCACGTAGCACGTTCTTGCTCTTGCTAGGCCTGCTAGTATTGCAATCGTCATAGATAACGTTAACCACTAACAATGAGGTAAACCGAATACTTGTTTAAAAAAAAACATTGTTCTAAAGTAAAGTACCTACATGCATTTATTGCAAATGAATGTATTTATTTCAATTCAAATTGACCTCAAACACAACTCACATGTCTATCTAGTTGTGTTCGTATCTTTACAAAATGATATAGCAGAAAAAGCAAAAATGAAAGTGTCCAAAAATGATGAATTGATGATGATATAGGTCACACTACGTAGTGTATTTCATTATTCTGAATAATGTATAAGCTCCGCGCGATGTGCCTTCAGGGTTCACAGGATATTTATGAAGTCATACATTTAGAACTAGGTAAGTAGGTAGTGGTAGCAATAGCAAAGGTATTGTTTGATTGTTAGAGGTCAGAGAGTCAATTTGCTTAGGTTTCGCCAGAAATATGTAGAAGAAACAGCACATTTCGGTTCTAAATGAGTTTGAAATGCGGCGGTAAGTTTGAATATGGCTACTAAAATGTGTGCCAAAACTTTTTACCTACATCAGAGCTAAGCATTATTGTTTTACTTTACGTGTAAATACGTGTAACAAGCTGCGTGCAATTTAGCATGTAAGTTTCAAAATGGTTCGGGTTCCTATCTACATTGGCATTTGGCACATCCCAATCGAGGCCCCTCTGCCAAAAGTCTATATACCTATTTAATCCTATTTTACCAGTTTGAAAGTTTAGTTCGATGTTAGCAAGTTAGTTTATTGGTCAATCGCGCTGCACTGAATAAGCAGATTTGGATGAAACTTTGTTAGTACATATAGACGACGTCTGTGGTACAGTGGGACCGGCTGAAACGCGTGGTGGCGGGTTCGATTCCCGCCGCGATACATATGTTTGTATGATCTACAAATATTTTCTCGGGTCTGGATGTCTCTATGTATAAATATGAATGTATTAAAACAAAAAATAAAAAGTATATAAGTCATTCATGTAGTACCCATAACCCAAGCTCTGCTTCCTTTGGGGCCAGATGATGTTGTGTGAAATGTCAGGCAATATTTATTTACTAGTGGCTCTGTGAGCTGTAGACCTCGCGAACATTTTTCGAAATGACTGAAATATAACGTTCTTACGTTTATTCTTACGTTATTCTTACGTTTTCAACCCCCATATCTCAGCCATTTAGAAAAAAATCCAAAAATTGAATTGACAAAAAATTTCTATTTAGTTATAGAACCTGCTCACAAAATTTCACGAGAATCGGTTGAGAAATGCGACCTGTAGAACATCCGGATAGACGATGGCCGGACGCCTTTCGGACAGACATACGAAAGCATTTTTGCCTAAGCTGAAACGGAGACACTCGCTCGGTCAATTAAGTATATAATTATTATTAGATATCATTATTAATAAATATAAAAATCGTTTTGGAAAGCACGTTCATAATGATACCACACATAGTACATTTGTTAAACTTAAACATTTTTTCACCTCATTTGGAACCCCATATCTTAACACCTTGTCCAATTTGATTAAAAGTTACCTGCTCATTTTTCAATTGTATTTTGTGAACTCGCTTAATTTCAAGCAGATTGAATCTTTTTGATAAACACAGGCTTTACACGTATTATTTTGTCGACGGAGTCACCGACACTGTTTCGATTGCAGATCAAACGCACCCTGATTAAGATTCTAGAGAATCTTAATCAGGGTGCGTTTGATCTGCGGTCCGCTCTTAGCCACTCGAGTTCACAGTTCGTACTGACGGTTAGTACGAACCGTAAACTCGAATCTCGAATCAAAACAGTGTCGGTGCCTCCATTGACAAAATAATACGTGAGTAAAGCCCGTGTTTAATATCCCTCATTTATATTCGCAAAATAAAACAATAAGTAAGTATTTATTTAAAGAATCGCGTTATCGCTCCTTCCCTGTATTCTTGCCCATTTGCTAAAAACGCGTTCATTGAAGACTCGTGCAATCAGCCGAATGCACACTATGCACATTTGTAAGTCCGTGACAGAGGTTACAAATGGCCTGCATTGCGGGTTTCGCCAACCGCCATTTATTTTCATTTTCACACCATGCCTATGGTGATATACAAAGCAAGACTTGTCCTTATCAGGTTACTTGTATTTTTAAGGATACACTAGTATCCTCAGCGGCACAAACTCGTCATTCGGCACAGCTATAATACATGCTATTTCAACTAACATAGTGTGAGAAAAGGATAGACGTGCCTGAAGGATAGTGATGACCAGGAGCCAATATTTGCCCTAATTATTATTATTAAACCGGCATTATTATTATTAAACAAATAATAATAGTAATGCCGGACATTTCTCACAGCATCATCTAGCTAACCCGAAGTAAGCAGATCATGTTATAGGACCTACATGACTGATATACCACATAAATTTTGTAAATACATACTACATTTATTTACAGAAATGTACATAATAATATATGCATATTTATTATACATAGAAACACCCAGACCCGAGATAAACATTTGCAAATCTCACAAAACAAATTCCCGCGGCGGGGATCGAACCTTCTGCGTCTTGGGTAAGGCCCACCCTGCTTGGGTAAGACTTACTGCGCCACAGTGGACGTAAAACAAGCATATAAGCATAGATTATGACGAGACAAATTGATGATGTTAGTTTTAGTTGCTTAACATCAGACGGTGGAGTAATCATCCTTCGACGCTTGTATGTAAAGATAATCGACTATTTTACCCTAACTCATTCTTGCCTGCTGCTGGAGTGCAGTTTTTTTATGACGCTCTGTGACGTCAACAGTGTTCGTTTTATGGTGTATGTATATTTTGAATCCTGCAGGCCTAGCAAAGCCTACAAAATTGTTAGAAATAACTAGTGACAAGATAAGATGAAGAAGAAGAAGCACGGCAAAAAGACTATTTTTTCCCCCGAGAGAGGAGGATAGATACTTATAGGTATGTATTATTTAAATTATTTTGATATGCACCGGCAAACCATCCCAAGGATTTCGAGGATGCAAAGCTTCTTTCAACTCCTCACACAAATACGACATTTCATTAGTAACGCGAAATATGTGACGAAACTCGTTATCCGGGAATTCATAAGTGTTACTAGCATATCTGATATGTTTCCTGTGTAACTTTCATTCTAACGTTTGGATATCTCGCGTTAGAACGTAATTGTAGAATGCTCGAGACAGTATTTTTATGAGGAAACTATTCGACTTTTACAAGTTATACTTTTATACCCACTTTCAAAGGACAGTGATAGATATTCCCTGTCTTATGTCAATTTGAGATAAATTTCTCCACGCTCTGGGGCGGGGAGTAGCGGGACATAAAGTCTACGATATA
Organism: Lampropteryx suffumata; assembly: GCA_948098915.1. Lineage (NCBI taxonomy): Eukaryota > Metazoa > Arthropoda > Insecta > Lepidoptera > Geometridae > Lampropteryx > Lampropteryx suffumata. The sequence continues at coordinate 10,593,639 of OX402557.1, read as the reverse complement.
CGTCAAAGGTAAGCATTGTATCCCTTTCCCCGATGCTGTGCTATGTAAGGTATGAAAATTATTTCCACTGACAGGTGGATAAAAACGACGGAAAGACTATTTCTCCTCATCCCGTGCTAGGCCCGCTGTTCCCTAATGATTTGTTGACGCCGTCAAAGAGTTTAAGCTAGCCCGTATGACGCGATTATTATAGAAATGTCGCTTATTTCTTTAACAATCAACAACCATAATTAATGCAATCCTCAAATCATGTTAACTACTAAAGACTATAAATTCCAAATAACGAAATAGATACCTAACTACAAATAATTCACCTAGCATATAAGAAGACTCAAAGTGATCCTTGTGATTGTATTGAATTTGAAATTAGATATAAAGGGTTTGGCTATTTTGAAAGAGACATACAATGAAACAACAAACAAAGCAGTATACGTGAGTTCATTGTAGTCTTAGATCAAATACACCGAGTATTTGTTTTTGAGTACCTACGTAGTTACAATGCTATGCTTTTAACTTTAGAACTAAATAAAAGAGTATAATTTGCAGCGCTGGCAAATGAAACAATACAAAAAGTAAAACTGCGTAAATAATGGGTGTTTTTCATAAGAGCGTCTCCTAAATGAAGTACTTAAAGTGAAAAATACCTACAAGTATATTATTTCCATTATTTTATTAATGGTAAAACCAGTTTTTCTGGTTGCTTCGGAGATAAATTGCTTGATTTAATGAGGTATTATTATTGCCTAATATCAAGATTCAAAACGGAGGAAACAATAGAATAAGTAGGTAGGTACATGTGGATCACAACAGAAGCATAATAGCTTACCTAGTCTCCTACAGATTGTATTCCAGCCAGATTAAAAACCTTTAGACAGATTATCTATGTCTTGCCGTTTCGCGAACCAAATATTACGGTTCTATTTTTATTTTCTTAGTAGTTTTGCTGATATTTTTTAAATGAAGCTCGTGTTATTGATTCGGATGTAAACAATTGGAATGAAAGTTTTGTGTTTCTTTGTGATTGAAGCAAACATTTATTGATTAATTAATATTAGATAAAATATAACGTAAAAATAACATGTAAAAATGATGAATGACGAAACACTACATGCAATATTGTGACGCTACTCTTATCAAACTATTTATTTACAAACGTGAATTGAATTGAATTAATCAGAATTGAGGTATTTTAGTGTGGGTAGGGTTCAGAAGTCTACAAGGAACTCTTATAGTTTCGCTATGTCCGTCTGTCTGTCTGTCTAATCAAAGCTTTAGCTCGCAGTCTATTAGGAGCTGCGCAAACGAAGACACTTTTTGTTGCCGACACGGCACACCATCACAGGGAACCGTAGTTGCTGTGTTTTGTGGCGGTGATCGGACACAGTCGCCTTTTGCTACTACTGACCACTGGTACAATTCGTTGCTTGTTTTCAGTACAATTGTAAGGAAATTTGTTAATGTTGCTTGTGTCTTCAACTGACGACTTTTAGTTTCGAATGACGAATTTTTGATCGTCAACCAGCATGTGTTAAGTGGAAGCAACTGGACACAACAAATATTTACGTGTGCGCAGGTAGTAGATGATTTCATACTGGTTCTATAGAAATTAAATATTCATCGGTTGCTTGTATCCGACACAAGACACGAAAGTGTCCACGTTTGCGCCGTGCCTTAGTTTATCGGAATGAAAATTTACACAATAATATTAGTTAGTGGCCCCTACTAGACACGTTAGGTTTCTTGAACAGTTTGCGATATATACGAGTATATTCGTTTAATAGATATTGAGCTTTCAAGTCGTCAAGAGTTCAGTGTCCCCCTAACGAGCTTCCAAGTCGTCATTTTGGATAGAGTCCAGTGTCCCCCCTAAATACCGGTTAAACCGCTACTTGGAAGTACCTGAACAGTTTTTGAAATTATAGCATTTACATGCTGACATTATAGAAAACATGATTCCTGCTAGTATGGTTTTACTAAACTATCAGTAAAAGCCTGATTTATAAACTTTAAAAATAACATTTATTTATTTAATTTAATGAGTTAATCTATACTAATATTCTAAAAGCGAAAGTGACCGTTGTCTCTGTCTTTTTGTTACCTTTCAACGGCTGAACGGGCATAGTGTTCATAGTTTCAAGTGAAAGTTAAAGAGGCTTTTATTACTCTGGGAAAATGAGCAAGAACTATTGAGGCACGATACCAGTGATATTGTTACCTACATACATAACCATTTGTTTATTTAATACTAATTATTATTTGTGTATCGACCTTCTTGTGTACATTCGTATGTTCATAACAATTGTATTTCATGTATGATTGAATATACTGTCTGTATATCTGCTGTTATTATTTATTGTTTTGTATAATTGGAGAGCTTGACATAATGGGCATTGTTATTATTATTATAATATTTTTTTTATATGAATTACTTATTAATTAAATAAAATATATTTTTTCTGTAAATCATGTAACCAGCGTAACCTGCGTTAATAACCTACGCTGATACGATGAGTTGGGACCTTTTTGCAACTAAGCCATAACACGTTTGTGTTCATTGTTTTTTTTTTTGGTATGTTTATTTATGTACTAATTCCATGTTTTGTTATATCTTTTTGGAGTTGCAAATAAATGTATTTTGATTTGATTTGACATAGATTATATTTCGGGGAAGTAGGATACTTTTTATGTTAACCTCACGTGCGAATCCACGGGCAGCATCATACATAACTTGTGCGGTCTTCGTTTGTATTGGTTCTTTTGGGTGGCCGCTAAGCACTGCCTATATTAAGTATCTGAGTGCTGTTCCGTACCACAACAGTAAAAAAAGGAACGCTTATAGGTTTCCTTTGTAGTGCATTTGTCCCTCTCTCTATTTTTCTCGGGGACGGCTTAAGGTATTGCTTATCGATATTAAATTTATATGAAATATAAAGGTCTGTGATGGTCTCATGGTGCTCAGAAAAAAATACATCTAACTCAATGCATAATATATTAAATTTTAAAGTGTATCTGTCTGTCAGTCTGTCTATTTTTTACCTTTACACCACGACTGACTGGATTTTGTTAAAGAGATAGATTGTATGAAATTTGTTAAACAGATAGATTGTATCTCAAGTACTTTTTATGAAGCCTTTGTCGGACAAATAAAGGAAAAATTCCAATATTGCCCAGTTTTTACGAAAACCTTTCAAATGACACTGATAAAGTTTGGAACTTTCTTCTATCAAGAAATGCAACTGAAAGAAATAAGAAAAAAATATGTTTATTGGACCCATAATGTAAGGTACTGAGGTCAACCCATCATACAGTTTTGAAACACAAAATAAACACAAATATAGTGTACATTAATACTAAGTACCTATCTGGATTATTGTGTGGGGGAAATAGGTCCTCATCTTAGCATGATACTGAATTAAACCAATAGAGGATTGGGGCAGCGCAGATTTTCGGACGGAGACAACATGATGTGTCACGTTACGAATCACCTAGCTAACACCAACAACATCTATATAGCTGAGTCTTGTGCACGGTAGGTAATCTGCACATTAATCTGTCGGTCCCAGTTCTCTTACAGCTATAGGATTAGGATACATATTGCTAGTATCCTAAATCTATGGTAACAGTCCTCGGATCGCGACAATCCGAGAAAGGCTATAGACAAAAGTAATAACACTTTGAAGCAATGGGATAATGACATGGGGATAAAGACCTGTGGACGGCTGATAATTTCCATCAGGATAACCGTTATAATGGATTTTATATGTGTAACATCTTTCATATTTTTTCAATCTGTGGGATTGAGAATTGATTTGATGAGTGATTTCGTGAATAGGGACGAAAGGTGTAACAGGAAGCCGGGGAAGCACGCGCTATTTGATTTGACCAATGAGCGCGCGCGGTGGTAGAGTTGGCCGTCAGATAGTACCAACCCATTTTCCAAATGGTTGGTGCTGCCGGCCAACAGTGTGTGCGTGTGTTTGATGAGAAAGAGAAGGTGAGAAGTAGAACTTATCTGCTCTGCGCTTAACCTACAGTGTTGTGTATAAAGTGTGCTGTTTTATAAACTAATTCAGGATATAATGTTAATGTTGCTCTTTACCAAGGTGTCAGATGTTACTCATCATACGCGACTACTATAACGCTCGCTCGTTTTTGTTGTTTTTTCTTTCGATAATGGTGTAAATAATAACAGATCCTTTAAGATTTTCCTGAAACATCTCATATTTTAAATAAATAGAAAATAGAATGTTTGAGAACAATGCTTTGTGATGAATGTTGAGAACTATGAGTATGAACCCCGAGCTAGATATTGTAATATTGCGCTTTTGTTCTGAATGAACACTCAAAGATCTCTTTGATTCATTTTTCATAGTCTGCAAGTATAAGAAACCGATTGTTTTAAAATGCATTATTGATGTTCTTTAGTAACGTTCGTAATCTGCTTTGCAACGTATACAATGCAGGAAATTAATTGGTTTAGTTAGATTACACTGACTTTTACCTATTTCTCAAATTAAATAAATAACTAGGGAACAGAACATTTTGTTTCCTGGCAGTATGTTTACTACATTTAGTACGTGTTCAACTTGGCTAAGAGAATACATGGCAGCATCAGTTACTCAGCTAATATAAAAGTTTCTTATATGCTAATTTACCCTTTGCATGGAGCTGCATTTAATTAATTTAGTCCCGAGAGCCTCATAGGAAAAAAACAGCACTCTAGAGCTTGCACCTGCAGTCTACAAATAAAATCTGTTTGTAACATTGAAAAAATGGCCAAGCGCGTGTGCCCACGCATAGTGTAGGCTTCCGAAGTTAAGGATATGAATGACTAGTGGTCAGGTCCCAAGCTTATTTAACACCAACTAGTTACCAAACTAGAAAGAATTCTTAGTATGGCACTTACATGATATTTTAGCCGTGATAGTATATCTTCTAATTTCATCATATATTTTAAACATATTACTAGTATCCCCATAAAGCGAGTTTAGACAGTAGTAGATAGAGGGCACTAGACTCTTTAAAAAATGAGTAGTAAATGAAAATTTAAAGTGACAAAAATAGTTAATTTGGGTTATTGTATTACTAAGTGAGCGACTGACTGCGAGTGACGAGATATCAACAGAACAACAACTTACAAACATTCATTTGATTTACTTAAAATACATAATTACGTTTTAAATTATATATACAATTTGAGACCATAAAATTATTTTATTTTGAAATTTTTAGTGGAAAGTAGATGTGTTTTGTTTATATATAATATGGGTAGACCAACTAAACGCACTGCTCTGCACTGCACGTAACGAAAATATCATCGATGTCTACAATTTTTATATTTTTGATGATAGTTTTAAAACCGCTCGACCGATTTCCATAAAATTTTAATGGGACCACCTGGTAAGTATACTCTTTAAAACAAAAAAAGAATTTTCCAAATCGGTTTAAGCGTCTTTGAGTAATTGATGAACTACATAAAAAAACAAGGTTCCGACGAATCGAGAACCTCCTCCTTTTTGATGAAGTCTGTTAAAAATGAGAAGCTTCATAATATTTGAGCGACTTACTATTTCAGCTTTGCGTCAACGTTACGTCCCGCATTTTTTTTAATATTTGGCAAATTATTTATTTATAATGAGCGGCATGTTATCTTAAATTAAGTGTTACAAATAGAAAAACCAATTTGAAAAATACTATACCTAACCTAACAACCTAACCTCAATTGAATAATTAGGTTCTAAAAACTTAAAAGAAACCGACTTAAATGAATGAAATTTGAGCCTATAATACATTTTTAGTGGAAAGTAGATGTATTTTGTATATTATATAATATGGGTAGGCCAAATAAACGCCACGCTCCAATGAGACAGCGAGGTATGAAAGTACATGAAAACATCATCGATGTATACCATTTTTAGATTTGCGTTTATTTTTCAGCTCGATCGATTTTGATAAAATTTATATGGGACCACCTGTGAAGTATACCCTTTCAAACAAAAAAATAATTTTCCAAATCGGTTAAGCCGTTTTTGAGTAATCGGTGAACATACATAAAAAAAAAAAGATTCCGACGAATTGAGAACCTTCTCCTTTTTGATAAAGTCGGTTAAAAATACGTCTCTATCTAAATATTTAAATTGCCCTCTTTGTATTTCATGTCGCTCACTTAGTAATTTAGTCGCACGCTTATTATTTTAATATCCAAAATGGTTATCTCGTTCTAGATTTTATTATTAATTAATATTCGTCGTCAGTTCAGTTAATATTTCGCTAACTCAAATTCATACTGCTCAAGTTATCAAAACGGTATCTCATCAACAGTCGCTAAATATTTTTTTATTTGACGTTTTGTTATTCCCCTTAAAAAAATACGACTAAAAAGCTTAATGCTTATCAAAAGAGTATCTGTATCGAAAAACTGTTCAAAAATCCTAGTAGTATGTTTGGAAAATGATATCTAACGATATGCCACACGATGGGGCAAAATAAATACAAATTTAGAAACACAAAATAAAACAACCCCTCTTTATACATTATACTGAGTTTCAGATTATTTGATTATTCCATCCCAAGGCTGTCTGGCAGAGATCGCTAGCGATAATACCGCTCATTGTACAACCGTGTAGCTAAACATTGTTTCTTATAGCAGTCCAATGTATTTGTGGTGTGCAATAGAGTATTTTCTATTCTATTCTATATACAAGAATTACTTGTTTAAAGGTATTAGATAGATAGATGTAGGAGAGGTAGGTACCACCTTAAAATCATTATATCGGGATATGGTGAACTTAAATGTTTTTTTGTGGGCTTCTGAACCCTAAAAAAGCAGCTAAAGCTTGCGCCTGCCGTCTTTAAACAAAACTGTTTGTAGGTACCTATCTAACTTGTACTTAGTTGTAAAACAATATTTATTAGGAATATATTTTACATGTTTCCATAACTATTATGTTTATTATAATTTTCCCGAAAAACCTTCTTAAAGTAAAAATATATTAGCTCAAATTTCACGCCACACTGAGCTTTAACAATTTGTTATGCTTGGGTTGTTTCTTTGTTCAACACTCATGAAATAAAAACCCTAGTCGCGGTGAATTTTAGGGTTTCAAAGTCCAAGGAAGAACCTTTTTATAGTTCGCTGTTTGTCTCTCCGACCCAAATCAGAGCCCTTGCCATTTACCTTTCCCACGATACTCGGATATTTTTTTTTATTATAATGTAAATCCGTAATTTTTAACTGTCGATTACAAGTTCAAGTCAAGAGTTTAAATTGTTTATAGTGTTGCGCCCGATACATAGCTCCATCTATTGGCAGGCAGACACATTAAATATTCACCTACGCCATCTGGTATCGAGTAGATGCAAACTACAAAGTACACGTATCGAATGCATAGGAGCGAACGAGATAGCAATATCTCTCTATTGCAATCGAACGTTTGAGCGCGTTCCGGTTCGTTCTCGAACGTTCCAGTAGCATCGCGGTTTTACGCGACTTATTCGACGCTCGTATAAATACAGCGGTGGTTTGCGGATATAGTCAGTCTATTTTCGGCTAAGCAAGTGATACAAGTGCGATAGTTTCGAAGTGTTATCAGTTGTGTTATAGTGTTGTGACTTTTACAGTGTTCTATTTGGAAGTTAACTAATAGAATCAGTGGATTAAGTTCTGTGTGTAGTAACTTTGAAATTAAAGTTATTATTTGGTAAAATCAAGCGGTTTCATAATTTATCAGTACCCGGCTCGTAACAATAGTATGTCACAAAGTCTTATCTGAATCTTATCTTATCTTATCTAAATGTCTTATCGTTCGTCATTTGTTATTTTATATAAATGTTGCCTTTCATATAAAATAACCACGGATTACTTTTGCTAAAATCACAAAGGAAGACAAAGCTTTTATAAATTTTGATATACACGGGCTTTACTCACGTATTATTATAGAGTGCGAACCGCGAATTCGAAAGGCAACGAGTGGACCGCGGATCAAACTCAACTTGATGAAGATTCTCTAGTTGAATCGAAACAGTGTCGGTGCCTCCATCGACAAAATAATACGTGAGTAAAGCCTGTGTATATCAAAATGTATAATACAACTCACGAAAGTTTTGAAAGAGACAAAGCTTTTATTCCAATTATTCACACCCGAGTCAATAACTCTAGCTCTTTTTAAATTAAAACACATTAATTACGTTTTAAAAACTAAAAAGAAAACCGACTTCATTGTATGAAATTTGAGCCTATAATACATTTTTAGTGGAAAGTAGATGTATTTTGTATTTAGATAATATGGTTAGGCCAAATATACGCACCGCTTTAATGAGACAGCGAGGTATCGAAGTACACGAAAACATTATCGATGTATACAATTTTTAGATTTTCGTTGATTTTTCAGCTGGACCATTTTGAAGTATACCCTTTCAAACAAAAAAATAATTTTCCAAATCGGTTCAAGCGTTTTCGAGTAATCGGTGAACATACATAAAAAAAAAAGATTCCGACGAATTGAGAACCTCCTCCTTTTTGATGAAGTCGGTTAAAATTTGCTAAGAACTAAGGGGTACAAGAAAGAAGCCTCCTCGTGGCGTATCCCGGAAACAGATAGGGCACGGTAACGCAGTGTCCTATGCTGGCAAATTCTCTCAACACGATGTTACAACCTCCAAATGATCCTTTGTATAACCCAATCCACCCGCCTACGACATTTCCCAAAGCCAACACCTACCAGAAAGGACTGACTGATGTTGTGTCTATAAATATTGAGGGTTTATCTGCGAGCAAGAGCCAGTTGCTATCAGAAATGTGCCAATCGCTGCACTGTGACATCCTGTGCCTCCAAGAAACGCACCGCGGACCTGAACAACTACGGCCGCAGACCCGAAACACAGACAGAAAAATTTCAGCAACAAGCGTTAGTCCAGACTAACGCTTGTTGCTGAAATTTTTCACCCTAAACATGGAAGCGCAATGTTCATCAAAGATAACATGCCAGTTGTCTCTGCCCACACGAGTTCGCAAGAATCTGTAGAAATTATAACACTAGATACTGGTAAATGCGCTATCACCTCGGTCTAAAAACCACCTAAGCAACCGTTCAAGTTTTGGAAGACTGTTAATTTTGATGATCGGGACATAAAAATAATAGTAGGAGATTTCAATAGCCACAGCACTGCCTGGGGATACCATCATTATAACCCTGATGGGAATGCGGTTGAACAGTGGGCAGAGGCGGAAAACCTGCATCTAATACACAACGCTAAATTACCCAAATCTTTCAACAGTCATCGCTGGAAACGTGGATATAACCCAGATCTAATATTTGTATCCGATCAGCTGAAGAGTCTGTGCATAAAAACGGCCCAGCGATTCCTAACACCCAACACAGACCAATTACTTGTCGAATTCGAACACGATTGCCGCTGGTGAAGAACTGATGGTCAGGCTGAAAGAATCCCGTAAGGAGCAATGGATAAAAACCATAACTGACATTGACATGACTTGCAACAGTAAAAAAGCTTGGTCAACAATTAAGAAACTTACAGGTTAACCACCTCTTCCATCTAACCCGGGCAAGGTTACCGCAAACCAAGTAGCTCACCAACTCCTTCTTAATGGAAAACCTACAAAAAGAATGCCTAGAATTCCAAAGCCTCCAATGACACCCGAAAAAGCTACAACCATGTGCCACCCTTTTTCGTTGAATGACATAACACAGTCAATAAAACTGCTGAAAAATGGCAAGGCTGCAGGCGTCGACGACATCACAGTAGAACAACTTAAAAATTTAGGCCCCGTTGCAGTGTCCTGGTTATTGGACATGGTTAATAACTGTCTTTGTAGCGTCCAAATCCCGAAGTTATGGAGAAGAGCAAAAGTCGTGGCCTTGCTAAAACCATAGAAAGCTTCAGAGGATCCAAAGAGCTACCGCCCCATTTCACTCCTCTGTCACACCATTAAGTTATTTGAGAGGATGCTGCTTGATAGGCTTACACCCGTCATTGAACCAAAGCTCATCCCCCAACAAGCAGGGTTCAAGCCTGGCAGGTCGTGTGCTGGTCAGATCTTAAACCTCACGGAACACATAGAGAAAGGTTATGAAGAAAATAGATTACCGGTATTGTTTTGATGGACTTGTCTACAGCGTACGACACAGTAAACATTAAGAGTCTTCTTCACAAGGTACACGCCATGACTGAGGATTGCAAATTCGTCCGAGTGCTGGGGCAAATCTTGCACAATCGGCGTTTTCAAGTACATATCCATACCGATAAAAGTTGGTGGCGATGCCAAAAAAATGGATTACCACAAGGTAGTGTGCTAGCACCCACACTCTTCAACATTTATACGAATGATCAGCCTTCTACCCCCCACACTCAGAGGTTCTTATATGCGGATGATCTGGTACTGGCTGCTCAGATTTTGGGATTTGAGGAAGCTGAAGAACAACTAACCCAAGCCCTAGTAGACCTAGGTGCTTACTATGATGGGAATGCATTAAGGTCTAAAACGAAGTCTTCGATATTCCATTTGAGGAATCGGGAATCAGAACGCCGTCTTAACCTAAGGTGGTGTGATACTGATATTGAGCACTGCAGTAATCCAGTTTACCTTGGAGTTACTCTGGATAGAACGCTGGGTTTCAGAGTCCACTGTCAAAAAACTAAAGCGAAAGTTGACTCCCGAAATAGCCTTCTCTACAAGCTAACCTCCACATCTAGGGGAGCCTCTCCATCAATCCTCCGTAGCTCCGGTCTTGCCCTCTGTTTCTCTACTGGGAAGTACGCATGCCCAGTGTGGAATCGCTCACTACATGCTAAAGAAGTAGACGTTGCCCTTATTGAGACCTGCAGGATAATGACGGGATGCCTAAAACCAACACCACTGAACAAGCTTTACCCGCTAGCTGGTATAGCCCCCCCCCAGGCATCCGACGTGCTGTTGCATGCTCCTTGGAGAAAGCGAAACAAGAAAACGACCACAGGCAACCGCTATATAATGTTGTCCCACCAAGAAGGCGTCTGAAAAGTTGAAAGAGTTTCCTCAATACAATTTCACCTCTCTCCGGGAACGCAAGTGATGACCGACTTGTTTTATGGTCTTCCAAACACTCCCCCCCTCGGGATTACATTACCCCTGAAGAGAAGCTTCCCCCTGGGTATGAACTCCCGTGGCCAGTGTGGAAGTGCCTCAACAGATTTCGAGTTCAGGTTGGGCGTAGTAGGAGTAATCTTAGCAAATGAGGCATGATTAGCGAAAACGATACTCGGTCTGTCTTTGTGGTGCCCAGGTGCAGTCTATGTCACACGTACTTGTATGTCCATCTTGCCCCAACTCATGCACTATGGGTGATCTAATGTCCTGCTCGGATAATGCATTGGACGTGGCTACCTACTGGTCAAATAGGATGTAACAACGACACGAAAGAAGAAGAATAATTGAAATTTGAATCACGTTTAAAATAGCAAATCTTTAAAATTTCAAGACCTTCAAACGAGCAATTCTTGTATATATAATCTGAATCTCGGAAACGGCTCCAACGATTTTCATGAAATTTAGTATGCAGGGGGTTTCGGGGGCGATAAATCGATCTAGCTAGGTTTCCATTTTAGAAAACGTCGTTTTATACCGAGTAAAGCTCGGTCATTCAGGTACTTATTATAAATTGGTGCAAGTTTTAGGCTTTGCGAAATAATCCCCGCCGAATTTTTTCGCGATATTCTGTAAAACATGGAATCAGGCGGTAAAAATGACACTCTTCAAAATATAATTCAGAGTAGCACGATTTAAACCCCAAAGCCCCCCAAAATTAAGCAGATCATGTATTTAGGTTTATTAGGGGTTCATGACTGTACATATACTACTTATATACTTATTTTTGTTAATACTTACATATTGTACATAGAGACAAGACAGGGTTTGCTGGAAGAGAACTCTTTTTAGGGTTAAGCTCGTCTGTGTACATGCCTGGTAATGTATGTTTTAAAATGTGTTCAATGTGTGTACAATAAAGAATAAAGAAAGAATAAAGAACAAGACAAATACTAGAATACTAGAATAATACTGGCAGAACATACACACATTTGCCTAAAAAAAATGAATGTTTAACGTTAAAGCGTTGTCAGCTATGTAAAAATACGGTGTTCTAATACATTTAATTAAATTATTTACTAGCAAATAACCGTCATTCTATCTACTTTTACATATTATGTATTCACAGATATAATAACAGATATGTACAAAATAATATGCAATAATACAAAATACACGTGAAACAGTTGAGCTATCTAAGGACCGTTTAAAACGATCTATAGATAGCTCAACTGATCCAGATCACTGCCAGAGAGCAGCGTTCCCAAGATACTGGCGGCATTACCACGTTGAATGGCAATGCTAATACGCTGAACCAAATAGGAGAACTCTTGGGTCACGCAATGTATCTACCAGACGCACTATAGTTCGTTTAGAACATGCTAGCTAGACAAAATTATTTTTTGCAATATTGTGCTTTGCATGGCTTTCCATAACCTGTAATGACGACCTAATTTAGTTTTAGGGTAAGGTGACCCATTTCGGGGAAGGAAGGGGGAAGTGCGGTCGTAGGGTAGCAAAAAAATATCTTTTACTTAAATTATTAATATATTGTACAAATAAAACACAAAAACTAACAACAATGAACATTTCCAGGAAACGGGTAAATGTCAGGTACATTACAGGTAACAAAAAAAGAGTTCAACGGGTATAAAAAAGTGCCTTATCCTCATTATCGCTAATTTCTTCCTCTGATGAGTCATTAATAATATAGTCCTGCATGTTAACATCAGGACTGGTTATCATTGGTTTATATTTACAGAAGGGGGTGGGAATTAATAATTCCATAACTTCAGAAGGGAGACTACCTGTCTTTTTTTTGGGAACCTCTCGAAGGCCGTTTATTACAGGGTTAGATGTAATCAATAACAAATTTATTAAATCTTTATTAGTGGCAATACGAGACCGTTTTCGAGTGTTATGCTCACGGAATTTTCTGCAATCTTTATTACGAGCTTCCTGAGCTTCCTTAGAAAGCTGCCCAATTGGCAGAACAGCCGATTGTATAACCTCTGTACTGTGTGCTGTGTGTAAGAATTTTGTGCAGGCATGCATGTAATACCATGGATAAAGATTTGGATTTGGATAGATAAAGATATCGCGGCACTTTTTGTGGGAGTACCATTTCGAAATCCGAGAATGACTTTTGTCCAGCTAGCATGTTCTAAACGAACCATAGTGAGACGCCGTGAAATAAATTTGAAAACGCGCAGGGCTCCTGTTTTCCACTAGGGTCTCGACTCCAAAAGGCTCATATATGTAGGCCTTATCCAAACCAGCATATTTGCGGTTTTTGAGGTCCTCGGTCCTTATTCATTCTATCTAATTAAGTTTTGAAGTATGTTTGTGTATTCTTTATATTATTTCATTGTTCAAATTACATTTCAAGTACTTACGTTACGTTATTTTTTTTCTAATGTGATGTGAACAATATACCATTTTATTATTTTATTATTTACAGAAATGTACTGAATAATAATGTGATCTGTTTACAAACTAACCGAGGTCTCTTATTAATGAATTAAAGTAAAAACTTTATTTTCTAGCTGGAATAAGACGGTTTCTTCAAAATAGAAAACTGAGTTCAAATATCTGACAGGCAGGGTAAATTACCTCAAATTAACGTCCTTCCCAATTGATATCATAGTATTTACGTATGAAGAGCACGCTCGATGCTCTCTAGGTATCCATGAATCGTCTGAATCAAGCTGAACTCACGTACAGCATAATCCAAATGCCAGCACCTTTTATTTACTTAATAGGATAGTGGTTGATAAAATCATCAAACGGATTGCGTGGTCGGGGTTTTGAATGACGATATCATAAGAATATGATCCTTAAATCAATATAAATAAATGTTCTTACGCAATTTCACTTTCAAAACTTTCGTGTACATTGTGAGTAACACGGGTTTAACTTGCGTATTATTTTGTCGATGAGAGCACTGATACTTTTCGATTTGTCCAGAGAATCTTCGATCAGAGTTTGATCCACGGTCCGCACGCTCCCGTTCGCGTTTGTGGTTTGCATAGTATAGTAGATTACTATCTAAAGCTAAATAGTATTCACATACGTGAGTAACACTAGTAAGTGTTTACTCAAAATGTATTTCTCACAATATAATAGGTATTACTGTTAGTGTTGAACTGTGTAGAATGTTTCGAACTTTAAATTGAACAGATGTAGCATGTAATAAATGTTGTTATTATTAAAATAACTTACCTCCATACGAGTACTTTATTTATTTATTTTTGGTTATCCTACATAAAAGATGAATCTTTAACAGATATTATTTGTATACTATATTGTATTATATAACTATTTAAAGCTATGAACTCTATTTGCTACAAGCCGTTATTAGATAACTACTTATTGATAAAAACAGAGTTCAGTTCACTGACCGCAGGTAAAGTGTTCGCAAGGCAACGTTACCTCGTTGAATACCCATACTAATCCTTTGTAAGAAATAAGCACCAGCCCTTTGATCATTGGTCCACCAGTCTCTTGGATAAGTCTCTGAATAGGAGCCACACCTCAGGTCCCCACGTGCCTTAAGTTCATAATCAAAATAGCTTGAACATTTTCTACACTGTTAATGTGCCGGCCATACTAGAGTCGAACGGTATACGTGACGATGGTATGTAATTAATTCCCTGGCGTCGTAGTAAGCCTATGGTGTGTGTTGCGACATGTGTTGACACGCTGTCAGCATCCCACGTATAGATAGATAGATCTCAAGAGGCAGATATATGCATCCGTTGGCAATGGTTACATTTCTGGCTTTTGGTGTAGAAACTTTAGCCTCGTGGTGACCTGAGGCGTGGCTCCTATTCCTCCGAATTTTCTGAAAATTTCCGCCTCATGTCTCTCTGATAATATAATAATATATATGAAATGAGTGAAAATTATAATAATAAATATGAATGAATATAATATAAATATATATATATATAATGGATATATATAAATTATTATAATAATTTTCATTATTTTCGTGAAAGCTTGTGTTATGACTAATGACTAGGTAATATACTAATATACTTATACCACAAGACAAATATTTTTTTTTTGTAAATACATACATATTTAAAAAAAAAAACACCCAGACCCGTGACAAATTCTTGCAGGTCATACAAACATTTGTCCCGCGGCGGGAATCAAACCCGCAACCTCCTGCGTCTCAGGCAGGCCTTTGCCCATTGCACCACAGAGGTCGTTAAATGCCATAACGACCTGTTTCATTACTTTTTGTTTTTGTGATCTTACTCAAGCCAAACACCTATAGAATTCTATAGGTGTTTTGCTTTAGTGAAATTATTTGAAGAATAGCATCCCTTCAAATAAAAATCTATTTAATCAAATTTACCTTGGTGAAACAAAGGCTATTGAAGAGTGTTCCGCTATAGTTTCTCCATACACACATATTTAAATAGGTGCGCATATATGTAGGTACTTTCACAATATACCTCAGCATTGTCCCGGCCAGCGGCAATCAGTGCCCAATTTCACAGGACTCCCTGTAAAGAGAGTAGAAAGCCCGGACTCCTCAGTTGATCGCGAAACCTCGCGCAATGCAAACGTACACGCTTCATTTTGAACACATCAATAAGTATCGAGACACATAAAGTAGTAATCACACTGCTAATCGTAAAACCATAAACTATAATCGAAGCCATAGGCTTCAAAATTATCTGATTTGACTTACATAAAGTTTCTTTTGAATATTTTTAAAAGAACAACAATGCTTCTTTTTGTGATGGTTCTCATATTTATTGCGGGTAAGTTTAACTTTCAACTTGTAACATAGAAATACTTGTGAATGTTATTGTAACTTTGTGGCAAATTTTGTGCTTTTTTAGACACTTGAACCTTGAAAAGGCATCCCATAAGGGTTACTTTTGAAAATTATTGTTTAAGTGCACCTCTGGACCATATCCTTCATAATTTTAGCTCTATTTCGTAGACAGAGAAAACAATTCTCTGTCTACGCTCTATTTAGACATTTTGACATTTTGACATGCAAGTAACAATTTTATAAAATAAACCTACTATAATAAACAAGCTGTTGCCCGCGGCTTTGTACGCGTGGCACCTAAATAAAAAGTAGAATATGTTTTCTATGTAAAATGGCTGATTCTAGGTATAAAATAAAAAAAATATATATATAAGTAGTGTCTTCATCTACTCAGTCAGTAATTATCCGAAATCATCTTGTACCCATACTACAAGATCTGCTTCAAAGTAAGCAGATCTTGTAGATGATGTAGGGCCAGATGATGCTGTGTGAAATGTCTGGTATTATTTATTGATTTATTTATGTCCCCAAGATACAATCTATCTCCTTACCAAATTTTATCAAGATCAATTCAGCAGTTATGTCGTGAAAAGGTAAGAATCAGACAGACAGAAACACTTTTGAATTTATAACATTAATATGGAAGTATGAATAAAAAAATATGGTATTTTTTTAAATAAACCTCAAATTTTCCTGGATGTAGGGAAATTGGAATTTGGAGTAGCTTTCACAGCAAAGCAATACACATTTTTATTAAAATCGACACACGAAATCAAATTAATGGAAACCTGTCTAAGAAATTTTTGGCTTGTGCCCTTTTGTGAAACGAAAATATTCAGCCAAATCGCTGATGGAGGTTAAATAAGGTTCAAATAATGAATAATTCATTTTGGGCAACCGAAGTCTTAATAACATGGCTGTGTATTTAGAGATATTTCCCTAAACTCCGGAAAATAGCGAGGTAGTGTCAATCTCCACTGTTATCTCAATCTCTAATTCTTGTCTACGTTTTGGTGGTCTGAGAATTTTCATTTTATTTTATAGTCATCGTTTGGCTACCACTTCAACATAGTAGGCGAGGGTGTATAAGTAGGTCAGGATTTTCTTTATTTAATAAAATATTTTTTCAATTTTTTAAATACGTACTGTAAGTACTTTTTTCTCTCCGAAGAAGGAGTTAGCCATAATATGCATTACCAAATTAAATATCTATAATACCTAAGGACTTGGTCAGCAGCCGGGGTTGACGAACTCGATTCTTGTATGTTGTAGATTTCGATTGATTTTATGTTGTAAACAATGAGTATAATTTGGTAATGGTGACCATCATGGTGTTTAAAACACGACGCTTGCCCCGTTCAGATGGTTTTTAACTGAGGGCAGTCGTGCCATCAGACCTTGCCACCAATCATGGTTTTTTGCAAGGGTCCATGGGAGCTCTGCCCTCATGGTTTTCATTTTTGAATGGTCCACTGCTTACAAGAATCATCTTCGTTTTATGTGTTTTTGGTTGTCACTGGATCACTGTGACTGTTTTCCAGGCGTTGGTTCAGGTGTGACCGACGCACCAGGTAGAAGAATGCAAAAAGAGTATGGTTTTGGTAGTTCTCACCACAGGACTTCATTCATGGGTCGTCGTTTCAAACCCTGTTCGAAGGACAATGTAACAGGCTAGGATTCTTAATGGTGGGGTGATTATGAGTAACGAATACGCAGTGGTTTGCTTAGGCAATTGTGCATTGTAAGGCATGCTTGTAAGGCAAAAATGCATAACTGTGTTCGGTGTAAACCCGAACACTATCAGTGTATCTCGTGGCCAAGGCAATGCAACCGCACCGAAATATTATGATAGCAAAACCATATCTTGGTTAATATCCCGTTTTGAGTGAAATACGAGTATAGGCTCAAAACAGTGAAAGTTTCTGCTAACATTCATAAGAAGTAAAATACAGTCTGTTAATTTGCTCAAGTAACAAGTCACGCTCCAATGAACATTTGTATGCATAATATTTCAATTGAAATCGGCACGGGTTGTAAAAAACTTCTAATATTAGATATCTGAGTATTTTGTGTCGACTATTCTCACCTGGCCGTTATTGATATTATTAGGTATTGATTGGACAAATGAGACTAAAAAATTAAAAAAGGTATTACTGGGATAAATGAGACTAACTTCTATAGTTTCATTTGTCCGTTTACCAACTTAGTGCTCTTGCTTGTATAGCAACATATACTACGTTCTCAGAACCGCCAAGAATTTTGTATTATTTAAAACTTGAGTTTACTTTAACTTAGTTTACTTTGTTGATGCTTGATTTGCTTGAATGTTTTTTTTTAGCTTTTATAGAAACTTTACTAGAAACGCAGAACCTTCAAGAGTTGGTTTTACTACATATACTTACTACGTGGTAACCATGCTTCAATTTATCAGTTTATATTTTTTACAGGCATACATATTTAAGCGCAACCACCAAGAGGTTATATGAAGCTTGGATTTACATAATATACTTTGTTTAATACTTGAATCACATATATATAATGTTTCTCCGTCTTTAAACGAATGGGTGTATTGGAAAAAATATAAATAAAATAAATAATATATAAATAAAGGTTGGTGGACAATGCATCAAACACAATCTAGTTCAAACAGAGCATGTATGTTGACTAATAGAATACTTATATATTTTAAATACTTACTTATGATACTTTATAACACCCAGATACATAACAAACACGTCCGATCATCTTACAAACGTTTGTCCGGGGAGGGAATTGAACACCCAACCTGCAGCGCAGAAGGCAGAGTTACTACTAATTAAACTGACAGGCCATTCGACTACACATAAAAAAATATTTGAAAAGTAAGGGTCACCCCGAACACAGGTACTATTGACTTTACTATATCGCGTAAAGGGCAAGCTTGAATGAATTTCTCCTCTCCCATCCATTTGCGGTCATGTTAGATTTGTATTCACTCCGTTACTTACGTTCTTTGATATCTATGTAACTTGGTTCAGCGTATACGGTAATAATTCACACGCTTGGGATGTTTTCACGGCGAAACTTTAGTAATTAAAATCAGATTAAACAAGGTACTAAATTGCATGAGTGAGTATGCAAGTTATTAACAGTTTAATGATGGAATTCAAGATTTAATTAGACACTAAGAAAATAAGTGAAATTATTCGAAAACTTTAAAGGAAGAGTTATTTATTAATAGTTAGTTTAATTAATCGAAAACTTTAAAGGAATAAATTAATCGAAACATTTTCTGTGCATAATATATGTTATATTCCTCTTACAATAAGAGTTTAAGACCCAGACCTGCCCTCGTTTAACGTAATTTGCGACAGGTTGCCTCGTTTAACAATAGGCGTGAAATGCTAAATCCCTTGTCTTACAAACTTTTTGTACTCTAATACCTCGAGAGTATTAGAGTACAAAAAGTTAAGCGAGAGGCAAGTAATAGGCATCGGCTGGCTTCCGATATAAGAGTTTTATTTACGACTGGAGACTGGTTTTGCAGATATTGCTCTCGCGTTGCTGTTGCTGTCGCTACTGCAACTTTTAAGTAATAAAATTGCCGTAACGTAGCAACTTTATACTCGTAACGGGAAACGAACCCGCGCTTCAGCCGAAGGCCTACACGGCGCTACCGAGATCATCTTTCATAGGTTAATTTAATGGTTATTTCTTAGAGTACCCAAAATTATACAAATATACCGCTGAATTCAGAATCTCTTACTATTTACGTTGGAAGTAATAAATAAGATTGTGGTAACAAGAGTACGGTAATATATCACATCACAGTTTAAAATATAAACCCTTTTCAAGTACCTACCATTAACGTTCTGATCACACAGAAAATTGATATTACCTTTAAATTGGATACGAGATAACATTTTGCACGTAGCTAGCAAAAACCTCTTATTATATTTTGATAGGATCGTTTTCATGCAAATCTGAACCTTATTCGTATATCAAATAACAAAACACTTAACAATGTGTAACTCACTTTAATGGATTCCTTACGTTGCGTCCATTATTGGTTTTTTTTATACTCTCCTTTTATTATCACAAGGGTAGGTTTTATAGATGATACTCTTACCACTTGGAGCGATTTGTTGGGTAAGACCGTAAAACTCTACCGGAATGTAAGTACGTTTAACTTTTAATCTAGCTGGCTAGGGAGTGCTACGTATTGTGCTACGACGTAGCTCCCCGTAGAGCTATGTAGCAAATGCGTAGCATCGCCTGTAGTGGCTCGTCGACTCTACAAGTAAATTTTCCAATGTTCTATTTGATGTACTTCTTCTTAATTTTATCATGTCATGACTTAATTCGAACAGTGTCTTGAGAGGATATACTAAAAAGATGTACTGGATGGTTGGTAATTATTAGATTTATAACCTAAATACGAATATTAGAAATATAAAAGTGTATCTCATTATGTTTGTTATCGTTTTATGTCTACACGGTTGAATGGATGATGATGATGAAATTTAGTAAGGATTGTGTCTTGGGAAAGGATATATTATAACTACCTAAACAAGCGTGCGAAGCCGATGTCAGGGGCTAGTTAATAAATAAACACTGTCGGGCTTCGTTGAACCATTGCTTTTCTTTATACTTGTTTTTATGAATGTGTTTCTTAAAATTAAAGTGATGTATTTTTTATATCCAGTGTTAGGCCTAGGGGCGATCGCGGTAATCTTGAACGTTTGAACCAAAGCTAATCCAAATCAAAACCAAAGTCAAAACTTTATTTTTGACATATTCCGTACCGCGCTAATCACTATAACGGAAACGATTTAGATCTATTTTGGAAAATACGTTGATCGAACGTTGCCGGATCGCGTCATCTTTGACAGCGCTTTCAAACTAACGTTTTCAATTCAGTTTGTGTCGAGAGACTTCTTATTGTTTTCTGAGCCGTCTTAATTGCTGAAAATGCTCGGAGTTTGCTTTGATCATTTAGAAAGTGCATATGAGGTAGATGTGGCTGAAAGCCGAACATCAACCCGCAGAAAAAATGCATTAATAAGGCGATCTCTCACATTCTCATATGAAGGAAACTTTGTGGAACAGTATCGTCTTCCTATGGATCTTTTTACGGTATTGGTGGAAAAGCTAAGACCTTGTATAGCTGCTCCACTTCGTGCTGATGGTCTAGATGTAGAGACAAAGGTTAGTAGTATCTACAACCCAAGCTACATACGCTACATAAGCTACATTACATAAGCTACATTAAATACAGCCTGGTGATCATCCCGAGTTAACTCTACTGGCGCACTATATATAATACATCTTTCAGGTTCTGATAGCTCTGTTTTACGCGATGGGTGGTTGGACCAGACGGTGGTTGGACCAGACGGTGGTTGGAAATAATTAGGACCATCCAGTGTCCCAATCAACTAAGCAAGAAAGGCTGTAACGAAAGTAACAGCGGCGACTTTGGCGTCTGAGGATTATTCTTCCTGACACGTTCAATGAATATAATAATTAATGTTTTTATTTTTTAATGTTTTCTTTTATTTACAATGACTTTAAATTTTCAAGTAAGTACGTTTATTTGTGATTGTGATTTATTATCATAATTTAGTTAATTTATTGAATAAATAAGATTTTTATAAATGAATCTCTGTATCTTTTCAGTATCATAATCTGCAAATTTTATTTTTTGTGTGTACGATATTTTATAAAAAAGTGCCTAAAGTTGTTACCTATAATAGACATGTGGCAAAATAAACATTACTGTTGGGTCAATGTAGTTTAACATTCCGAAGTCAAACAAGAAACCTTAAGTTTTTCTATAACCGTCTACTATTAGTTATAATGTCACAAGCTAATAATGTTTTACTAAATTATGAATAACTGATTTGTAAACCTTAATAAAACTCCGTAAGCTCCGTAACAAATGTTGAATTGGTTTGGGTTCGGACCATATCAGATAAATTTGGAAAGAAGTACCTAAGGTCTAACGACAAAAAGAAAAAGGTCTGGAAACAGTTAATTTATGGTTTATTTATATTTATCCTAAGAAATGACGAACTGCAGGCACTAAAGATGTTAAAGATTGGCGTACTGTTGCTATTGTTTCGGCCTGCAGTCTACTGGCGTTGGCTGTTATTACATCAGCCTCAGCCTGCGCTTTCGCGGCTTCAGCTTGTCTCAGCGCAGACTGAGTGAGCAAGCTGTCTTTGTGTGGGGCATCATAAAACTGCGGCTCTCGTCGAGTGCATACATCATAAAATATAAAAGACAGAAACACTTTCGTGGGGTATTTTTTAGACATTATGTATTTCACGGACTAAAAGTTTTTTTTTTACATTTATTACAGTACAGGCCCACCGCCTGTGCGACGCTGAGAGAGAGTAAGGCTCGTCAATTTTGATCTTACTTTACTCTGATTGATTGAACGACGAATGATTTGTTCATTCCAAATCTGGAAATTTAAATTATTTATGAAGATAAATTGTTTAAGAACTTAAGTTATAAATAACCTTAAAATTAGATACTCTGTTCCACTCTTTGGGCAGTCTTACTGGCCCTTCTTTACTCAGAGCGTCAGCGCACTCATGCCAAAGGCGAACTAACATAGCCCAGCCCTCATTAGATCGAAGTCTAACGAGGGCTAATTCTTTATTGGCCTCGGCAAACTCTATCAACAACTGAAGCTGCTGTAGGGTGGTGGTACGGCGTCCACCATCCATTTTATCTGAAAAGCACAAAACTGGGCAATATATTACTTATTATTAAATATTACAATATCATGGACGATCAGTGTCTTGTGAACACTAAGTTTTCTTCTCTAATAAGCACACTTATTGTTAATATCTCCATTATGAACAAAAACAATACTTACTTGCCACAAGTTCAATTTTGTTAAAAAAAATATAAATTAAAAGGTAATTAATACGCGATAAATACCCATTAACTAAAAAAACAATATCAATTTCGTTTTGGACAATCATAGTGTTTACAATCTAAGTACTAAATACTAGCAGCTTCGCCCACGACCTCGTCCGCACGATTTAGTTTAATGTTTAAACATTTTTTTCATCATCTACAGCCTGATTCTTCGACTTCTTCTTATCGTGTCTTCTTAGGATCAAAGTGCGCCTCCAGAGGCTCGTTCACCTCCTGGGTATTATAAACAAGCTTAGGCCACCCTATGTGTGTAGGTACCATGCACCACGATCCTGTGTTAATTCTGTCCATTCGCGGCCCATGATTTTGACTAATGTTCCATATAACGGACGACAGACGTTCCATTATCTAGTTTTCTGCCACCATTTAGTGGGTACACACATATGGAAGCCAGCCGCTGCCAATGAAACAGGTTACCGCTGCCTCACAGGTCAAAATACTCTTAGAGCAGACAAATCAGCGTAATAAAAATTGTATTAGATAGCACGAATTTGGCGATTCGCGCATATTGCTAGTTGCCGCGAGTTACATAAGCCCTAATAGAGGGCAAATCAACAGTAGAACTATCTTGGTCAACAGGTTCTTGGGTCGAATAACCAAATTAATGAAATACTTTCAAACGATCCTAAAGTTGTTGCCAATGGAGTGTTAATAGAACGGGTTACAGAAATTCGTAATTTAGGGCTATTAATGGACAGTTCATTGCACTTTGAAAAGTACGTTCTTCAAACAGTTCGTAACTGCTTTTACAGATTATCTGTTATGTATCGTGTACGCGAATACCTTGATACCGACTTACGAATCACACTTTGTGATTCGCTTATTCTATCCAAGTTAACGTACGTAGATAACGTTTTTGGTGGTTGTCTGCTAGTCCGTTCAAAGAAACTCATACAGCGGGTACAAAATGCGTGTGTCCGATTTTGTTTCCCTATACCGAAAAGAGCTCACATTTCTCCATACATCAATAGTAACGGTCTTTTAAACATGTCATCACGTCGTATACTTCACTTTGCAACTCTACTTTTTGGAATTATAAAAAGCCAGGTACCAATATATTTGTATGGAAAACTAAAATACTCTACTTGTAATATTCGCTTAGCAATTCGTTTAATTTGTCAAAGCCATAAAACGACTGCATTTCGTGGCAGTTTCCGGTATGCTGCCACAAAATGCTGGAACAATATTCCTCCTCCCATCAGAAGTTCCATTACCGTTACGTTATTTGGTCCTTCAAAACTTCATTTAAAAAATACCTGTTAAATGCACAAAAGTCTGCTCTTTAAGAAGTCGTTTTTGGTTTAAATTTATTTATATTATTTTTGTTAGTAATGGATTTATCACAATGTTTAACTGGTTGCTTAATTTTATATTATATTTGTATTCGTTAAATGCCTATTTAACAAACATGTAAATATTTTTATTAGTTATAAGAGTTTTACCTGTTAACTTGCCAATTTTAGTTAGTTAATGTATGTTATGTTATGTTATGTTATGTGGTACACTCATGGCGTGTGGCAATAGCTGCTGCGCTACTCACGATGGCGCCACAGAAAACCAGCGATACAGCAGCCTTCACAGTTCTGTATCATATGCTGAGTGGTAGCCTTTTTTTCGTCACTGTACATAGACTTGTTTATATTACATTTGCACTGTATTTGATATGTGACGTTTAATAAATATTTTCTATTCTATTCTATTCTATTCTATTCTAATTATCTATTTATATTTCCAATCTAGAGCGTAAATAAACGGCGCAAATATGTACATTTGAATTGGTTATATATTTGAGCAGTTTAGGGTGGAGACTTTATGGAGGTAATAATAACAATAATAATAATACTACTTGTCCAATTTATATATGGTGTGCAATAACGTCTTTTTTATCTATCTATCCATCTTCGATCAGTATATTTACGTTTTATCAAAAAACCCACACCATATTGCCTTGGTGTTTCTCCTTTGTAATGTTATATATACTCGTAGTTTCCGTGGTCTTCTATTCCTGCTCCTAATCTAATCTCTCCTTCTCCTAATTAAGTCTCAGCTGATATATCCAGTTGGTCAAGAAATAACTCTTTAGTAATTAACCCCAAAAATTAATAGTACATCCTATGTAAAAAAAACATGAAGCGCTACCTACTATGATTTTAGTTGATGGAGAGGCTGTTGAGCGTGCGGATGAGGCAAAAAACATTGGACTTATTATGGACAGCAGCTTACATTTTGTAAACGTCGCTGAGAGTGTGCGAAATTGTTTCTATCGCTAGAAGATACGGTATAAGATTCGGCCATATATAACTGAGGAAGTGAGGATAAATATTTGTGAGTCTCTTATATTGTCCAGGTTAAATTACTGTGATGTTGTAAATGGGCCGTGTCTACTGGGCAGAACTGTAAAATTCATCCAGCGTGTCCAAAACGCAAGTGCTTGATTCTGCTTCCATGTGCCACCTCGCTCCTTTTCTAAACTCTTCCAATCTTCTCAAAACGGCCGCTCGGAGAAAACTCCATCTAGCAGTTCTCCTTTTCGGAGTAATAGGTAGGCAGTATCCTAAATATCTCTTTGAAAAATTGGTGTGGGCAAAAACCCAAAATAAATATCCAAACCGAGCGAGTAGCTATGTATTTGTGACACAAAAGCATAAATGTGTGGCATTTCGTAGTTCTTTTAGATGTAGATTTGCTGCCTCTCGGTGTTGGAACGATCTGCTCCCTCCGTTGCGCGCTCTGAAATCGGTGAATGTTTTCAGAGTAGCGGTTAGGAAGCAGTTACTGGAGGATCAGTCTAACAGTGCGTCTTAGAGCGCGACCCGCACGAGGTGGGCCGTGCTTCATTATAGTTCCATTATAGCATGATGTAATGTACCTATCTATAGGTACCTTACAATAGCCACAAAAGCAAAATCCTGAGTTTGACTTACACTCGTTTTCTATGAACTTAAAGAAAAGAGAAAAAAATACTTCTGGACACTTCACAGATTTAACAGTTAACAATTTTTTTTTTTTTTTTGAGTCTGCAAAAATCCGCCAAGCAAAAATAAACCCACTTTCAGCAGTTTCTCATTCATTCCTATATTTGTATTTATGAAGTTATTTAAAATTCAATTATTACTTTACTTCCTTAAATCATAACTTATTTAAGAATATTTAGTACACAAATACTGTATATATTGCACCTTCATTACGTATTCATTATAGTTCTTACTACATTATTTATTATGTATATGTAATATGTGTTTTGATCGTTACTCGTTATGTCACACATCACTTAAGGCTCCGACTGAAAATCAGCGCTGCCCCGATCCTCCATTGGTTTGGTACAGCTTCATGCTGAGACGGGAAACCTATTTGCCCCACACAACAATCTAGGTAGGTACTTAGTTTTTATTTTTTTTATTATTATAAGTATATATTTTGTTTTTTAATACTATGTAAGTGCCCTAGATGTTGGGTCAAATAAAAACAATTTCTTTCTTCTTCTTTCTTTCTAATCTTCCCAATTCGCTGTTTCTAGTTCAATGAGTTTCTCTGGGGTTCTTAGTGATCGTGTGTTAAGCGACTTACGTCGCAATTATTTTTACTTTTTTTATTATTTATACACAGAGTTGGTCATTATTTCCCACGATGAGGAGAGATCCCTTGAGGGAGATTTAAGAAATAGATTAGTTTAAATTATAATAATAGGTAGATAGTTAGATCGTTTTAAACGGTCCTTAGATAGCTCAACTGTTTTATGTGTATTTTATATTATTCTGTACATTTATGTAATTATTTATGTAGATAGTTAATTACAATTATTATTATTAATATTATGTTTTTAGCTTTCTTCAATTTTAAATGGACAAAAAAATATACAGGTTGTCCCTGAACTATTATGTTAACTTATATTGACTGGAGACGATTGATGGGAGACGATTCTCGACACCAGAATACCAGGTTCAGCTTTTGTAAATAGGATGGTTTTGTTTAAAAAATAGTGCACCAAATTTTGCTTTAATACTAGTGAAAGAAACACCTATTTTAGTATAGCAGAATATTTTAACTTCGGCGAGTGGTAGGCAGATAAAGAAATTACAAGATTTTTGACAAATTGACAATTTTATTTTTGAAATAAAACAAAATGCTGTTATGGATATTTATAAATAAATATTCTTAGAAAATTTGCCCCATAATTGTTCATTCATCGGAATTACCTTTTCAGATTAAAATATTAGTTCCAGGACAATTCATAGAAACAAATAACAATGAAAATAAACGGAGGCACAGAAACTGGAAAATCGGTCGCTAGTAATAAAATGTTAACGATAGACCATAACTGTCAATAGGCTGTTAACATTTTATAACGGACGGTTTTCTAAGCTCACTGACGTTAAATGATAAATTGTAAGGTGAGCACGTTTTGAACTTGGTGGCGATTCTTCGTCTGTCATTTCATGGAGCAACACAGCTCTGCTAATTTAATATTTTTTACCCGTTTTATTGCATGTTTTATTCAGTAATCTTAACGGAATTTTGATGAATGAATTGTGGCTGCGGGACGGGTATGGATAATGGAGAAGACAAACGTTTATTTTTTAATGCAAAAGTAATCTAAAAAAAATTACAAGAATAACTGTGTTTTTACTTTTTTCTACCTTTAAAAATGGCTGAGAAAATGAAGATCAAAGTGTGCATTTTCGTACGACATCATTTAAAAACGCAGTTGGCGCTCAATCATGCAATGACGTCACAACTTATTTCGTCGCGCGCGAAAAGTTTCTGGAGTGGATGAGAGCTATACGAAGAGTTGATTCAATAGGACCTAAATCTGTTGGGTTCTGCTGTGAAGATCATTTTGATGTGAATACCTATACCTACTCATCGTTGTCTAATACTTACCTACTTGTGCATTTCTTTATATATTATTTTTTATCTACACCCTACCTCTGACAACGATATCCCCAAAAATATGCATAGATTTTGCCCTTAATTTAACCTTTTGAATAGGTACACGCTAAAACAACCTTCTAATAAAAACGTAGGTATATTTAGGTTTATTGATTATGGCATAGGTATTAGTTAATTTTGCTCTCATGTTGGAAAACGGTGGGTTAAATCCCTGTTTTTGTGTGTAACTTAATGTTATTATTACGACCCGAACGTACAGTCTTTCAAGATGTAAATTATATTGCAAGTCAAAAGTAGGTATACCATAACGTAAGTATGATTGTATTAAGACCGTACTATTCAACCTACAGTAGTTGGCGGGTCGCAAAATATAATAGGTATAGGTAGGTATAGAAATATGGAATATACCTACCTACCACACATTCAGTTTGAAGTTCGAAATAGGTAGGTATGTAGGTATAACTTCTAAAACTATCATGGTTTTGAAAAAATATTTTTGTTTTGGATAGTTAATTTATCGAGGAAGGCTTTAGGCTTTATAACATCACGCTCCGACCAATAGGAGCGAAGCATCAATAGAAAATTTTGTGAAAACGGGAAACAATATTCCTTTTTGAGAACTTCCGTTGCGTGCGCTGCGTGAACGGTTAAGTTACGCAAAAATGATGTATGATGGAATTATTCCTCTTTAAAAGTTCTAAAAAATGTCTGCGACAGCGAATGTCTATCTTTCAAGATTGACTCACTATAACCTTTTATATATGGTAATCAAATTTGTTCGAAATTAATGCATTATTTGCGAAGGAGTTTTATCAACATTTTATTAATCCTCATCCAAATAAATATGTTATTAATCACAAGCATTTCATTGTGAACAAAATTGTCCTTGACATCACTTGATTTCAATCAACATCTTAGGAGATATCATAATTTTAAAATAACTCCGCAACATAATAGGTATGTCTCGAACATTCATGACCGCAGCCGTGTCGTCACGCAGGGAGCGCGCGAAATCTCGAAAATTTAAAAAGTGTCTTAACTTACTAGCACTTATAACTTCGGTAATACTGCATGTATTCACATGAAATAAAAACTAATATAACATACGTAGTCTACGCTTTGATGTTAGGTATATTTTAGTGTAACATTTTGACCCTTTTCTGTTCTCCATTGGATTGTATGTGTAGATAGATAGATAGATAACTCTTTATTGTTATACCACATTATAAAAATACACAAACAATTATTTTACAATAAAAGGCAATACAATGGGCGGCCTTATCGCTAACAGCAATCTCTGCCAGGCAACATTTGGATGGATTGGACTATAAATAAACAGAGAAGGGGCATGTTGGTGTGGTGTTTCGGTAAATATAATTCTATGCTTACATAATCTTTAAATAAACTAAATATAATACTGATACAAATAAAAACATATATACATATATATAGATATAATAATAAACATATAAAGTCATAAAATCATAGCTCAAAAGTAGGTATTATATAAAATATCAACAATACAGAAATGATTAGGTATAACCATGGTATAACAGTACGACAAATAGTGTTTCATGACCATATTCTTGAAGATGGGGAGAGACTTGGCCTTTCTAATATCTACAGGCAACGCGTTCCACAAGCGGACAGCCTGCACTGTAAACGACTTTCCGTAGAAGGTAGAGGAGTGAACAGGAATTTTAAGTTCATTGGTTTCTGAGGAGCGTAAGGATCGAGAGTTAGAGAGATAGAGAAATTCAAACAGGTTTTTTGAGATAAAAGGGAGTTGAAGAAGAGAACAGAATATTATAGATAAAATTGAGAATGTGAGCATTCCGGCGAAAACGGATTGGCAACCACTTGAGTTTATTGCGAAATTTAGAAATGTGGTCATATTTGAGCAAACCAAATATGAACCGTATACAGTAATTTTGGAGACGCTCAAGCTTATAAAGTTGCTCTTCAGTGATGTCAATATAGCTGGCGTCAGCATAATCAAGGATTGGAAGAAGGAGGGATTGTGCAAGCGCAATTTTAGTAGCGGTAGGGAGAAAATTCTGAAGCCGTCTGAGAGAGGCGACAGAAGCAAACACCTTCCGACTGACTTCAGCCAGGTGCGGTCGCCATGAAAGTTGCTTGTCTATGTGTACGCCTAAGTTTTTGACCGAGTCACTCAGCTGAATGCATTTTCCGTCGAAGATCACAGGAGGGAGATGAAACCAGTCAATTTTTGATATCATTCTGGAGCTGCCTATTACAATGATCTGCGTTTTATCAGGATTGACAGAGAGACCATACAATTTACTCCAGTTCAGAATGCAACGCAAATTATAATTAGTGACACCAATCGCCTCGTGTAGCTTTGCTAAAGACGTGTGAGTATAGATTTTGAGATCGTCTGCATATAGGTGATAAGATGAAGAAAGATGTTGAGAGATACTATCTATAAATATTGCAAAAAGTAGTGGAGATAAAACGCTGCCCTGAGGAACACCAGCTTTAATAACACACCAGGATGAGTGTGACGCATCTATGCGAATACGCTGCCGGCGACCATGCAGGTAACTATGAAACCACTCAATTACCTCAGGAGATATGTTAAGGGAGCGTAAAATTCCTAGCAGGATATCAAAATCAACATTGTTAAAGGCACTATTAAAATCACGAAGTGATAGAATGATGATTTTCACCAGGGCTGACACAGTGCTATGGCCGGAACGGATCTGGTTTCCGTAAGGGATTTAAGAGATAATTTCTGGATAGGAAGGAACTAAGCAGTTGATGAACTAAACGTTCTAAAACCTTAGAGAGGAAAGGAAGAATGGAAATGGGGCGGTATTTATTAAAGGACGATGAATTTGCTTTTTTAGGAAGGGGAGTAATTTGGGCCTCTTTCCACGCTGATGGAAATATGCCAGTAGTCAAGGATGCATTTAGTATAGGTTATATGACAGGAACGACTTCATCAATAATTGGGACAATCATGTTCCGGCTTATACTATCACTTCCAATTGCATTCGAGGATATGGTCATTACGCTCTTCTTAACATCACTTTCGGAAAATTGAGTAAAGTCAAAACTAGAGTAGTCAGGAATTGGAATACTAGAAAGATTATTTAAGGTTAAACTTTTAGTGTTACTATCACATAAAGTAGAAGAAGAAAAGTGCTTATTTAGAGCATCAATGTTTAAATCCTTGGGAGAATTGTCTTGACGAGACTTTCCAATTCCTAATGACTTAAGAAACTTCCAAACTTTGGCAGGATCTTGATTATCAATGGATTCGTGAATATACCGGCGTTGTGCGTCTCTACACACTCCCATACACACATTGTTGTGCAATGTGATTTGAACGACGAGGAATCCCAAGAAAATTCTAGACGCCATTCCGCGTGACGTCTAGAATTGACAATTGACTATCGACTAAGACTAATAACAAACAAACTTACTATAAACTATAATCACTTGACATTGGCAAAATTGACATTAGTATGTCACCGGCTATTTAACAAAGAAGAAGAAAAAGAAGAACTTGGTGGCGAGGAAGTAGCCAATCTGTATGTTCTGTACTTGGATCCATAATTCAAGATATTTTATGTAAACAAACAAGTGACACTGATTGTCACTGTCAAAGAGACAAGCCAGTAGAAATAAATATTTTTTTAGCGTAGATCTAATTTTAGCAGCGACCCGCAACTTTACCAACTTTACCATATATCTAATTTTACTAATATCCGCCAGCGGGTTTGCTCGCGCGACCTGTACCTACATTTTACGCCGGGTTTGGCGGAGGCACCATTTTGCAGAACACAGCATTCAATGTTCGAGTTATATCAAGCCCGGGGAGGGAGTCAAACCTACACACTGCATCGCAAAGCCAAAGCTAATACCAACTAGCAAAACCAACTAAGCTGAGAAGCCAGAAAAAAAACAAATAAACAACACATTTTAGAAAACGAACAAATCGTTTAGAACAACCGAATATTTTAAATAATTAACCGAAAAAACCAAAATCGAAATAATTGTAAATGGAAATTATGTTTTCTTATTTCGGAATGCTGGCTTCTATTATGATTAGCGAATTAGCATTGCTAATCAACGAGGGAATGCGGTCAGTGCTCAGAGCATTCATCCTTTTGATCCTTTCAACACATTGGTTGGAAATACCAGTGACCCGATAAAAATAAGATCCCTTTTATGATGTTTATGGAAGCAACTGGATTATTTATGTGATTTATTTTCATAAATAACTAGGTACCTAGTATATTTTAAATAAAAAGTAATCCTGTAATCTTATATATTCATATGGGATTACAAAGTTATTTATACAGTTGGTGTATCTAGAAAACTGGACCGAAATTGCAAAATATTTCAGTTTTTCTACTAAATACTAATATTAATTTAAAGCTTTTATGTCTGCTAGAAATGCCTTAGAGTTTTGATGATCGGTCAGTCAGTGAGTGACAAAATTAAGAAACTTTGACTAGTTATAATTCTTAAACTACTGGTTCAAATTGAATGAAATTTTAAATATACCGTGTTTATACAATGCCTGCATGGTTACTGAAAATTCAGACTTCTAGGTTTATCCACAACGGAGTTATAGAGGGTCAAATATGGCCTGAACTGTTTCGAGAAAAGTATAGTACGGCACGTCCGCTTTTTTAATTTAATTAATTAATTAAACATTAATTAAATTAATCACATACCGTAATACGAGTATCAATAAAACTATATTCTATATATTTCTGTAAATAATAAAATCTAACATTGTAAAACTAGTTACGAGAATTAAGCTCATTTGAATGTTTAATTTGGCAAAAGTTTCCATGAATTTACAAATTAATTACATTTAGTAAGTGCGGTTCACTGTAGCAATATTTAGAAAAGAATAGAATAGAATAGAAAATATTTATTAAACGTCACATATCAAATACAGTGCAAATGTAATATAAACTAGTCTATGTACAGTGACGAAAAAAAGGCTACCACTCAGCATATGATACAGAACTGTGAAGGCTGCTGTATCGCTGGTTTTCAGTGGCGCCATCGTGAGTAGCGCAGTAGCTACTGCCACACGCCATGAGTGTACCACATAACATAACATAACATAACATAACATAACATAACATAACATAACATAACATAACATAACATAACATAACATAACATAACATAACATAACATAACATAACATAACATAACATAACATAACATAACATAACATAACATAACATAACATAACATAACATAACATAACATAACATAACATAACATAACATAACATAACATAACATAACATAACATAACATAACATAACATAACATAACATAACATAACATAACATAACATAACATAACATAACATAACATAACATAACATAACATAACATAACATAACATAACATAACATTTAGGTTATCTGCTAAATGATTCATAGCTTACCGAGCCAGATGCGGGGACACGTCACGCTTATAATCTGGGATGTTTTTTTAAGTAGCTGGTGCAAGTAGCCCCTTAATCAGAAAAACGATTCGTTTTTTTGAAAATAATCGTACAAAACATAATTTGTTTCGGATTGTTTTTAGGGTTAGGGTTTTATTCAAAAAAACGGAACCCTTATGGGATAACTTTGTTGTCCGTCTGTCTGTCTGTCTGTCTGTCTGTCTGTCTGTCAAGGCCCTTTATCACGGGAACTCGTGGAGGTATCGAGTTGAAATTAAAATGATATACCCTGAGTATACAGTCTCTTGAACCTGTGAAAAAAATCTACTTCTTAATTAACGTAAAAAAAAGATAAGGCCGTTTATGCCACAAAAAAACGTATATTTTGGCACTATCAAGGGAATCAAAGTTTATAGGGCATTTTCTGTTGATCTAGAACTATGAAATTTGGCAAGTAATACCGATTTATACTACAAGTATAGGGAAAAATCTGAAAACTATACATTTGTCATTAAATCATAAAAAACAGGGTCTTTATGCAAGGAACGGCGGTCCAAATTTTGAATTGAGTTAACCGTGCTGACGTGGGACAAATGTTTGTATGATGTGCAAGTATTTACCTCGGGTCTGGGTGTTTCTATGTATAATATGTATGTATTTACAAAAAAAAGTAGTATATCAGTCATGTGGTACCCATAACACAAGATCTGCTTACTTTGGGGCCAGAGGATGCTGTGTGAAATGTCCAGCATTATTATTATTATTAATACTACTTACGTTTACAAATCGGAGAATGAACTACTCATGTACTCATTTGTATGGTAGAATGGGTGGCATTCATATAATTATTTGAATTTGCCCACCGCGTTTTCAAAATTATTTCACGGCGTCTGGTAGATACATTGCGTGACCCAAGAGCTGGCTCATATCTGGTCCAGCGTATTAGCATTGCCATTCAACGTGGTAATGCCAGTATCTTGGGAAAGCTGCTTTCTGGCAGTGATCTGGATCAGTTGAGCTTTCTATAGATCGTTTTAAACGGTCCATAGATAGCTCAACTGTTTCACGTGTATTTGATATTATTGTATATTATTTAATACATTTCTGTAATTTTTTAATTTTAGTTTGAACTCTTTGAGCGGGAGCCTTGAGATTTCTATGGGTAGCTTATTGTACATGTCGAGCTTCAAGCAGAAACCTTGTTTATAAGTCTTGACAAGTCTGGTTCTTGGTATATGTTACTTTTCCTTATTAACACTACCGTACACGCGCTTGTTTTTTTTACTTGAGTACACGCGTGGCCTACTATAGTAGGCCATTTTAAAACGTCAATATATTGTATATTCCTAATTATCTGATTAAAACAACAAATAGAATGGAAAAGGTATTTATTGTACTTTGTTTGTACAACCTTATATATTAGATATATTATTAAGAATACTGTAAAATCAACAATTTCGTTAATATCTAAGAAAAAGTAACAAAAGTGCCACTTCTGAGATCAACATGTTTTTTTCAAACTTAAAACTTAATTTAGTAACTAATTTCTTTGTTTTCGTAGTAATCAGTATAATATGCTCAGAAATGCTCTCATTTCTACTACATCAGCGGGTTTCCCATCCCTGTTTCCTTGGTAATCGTCCTTTATTTTATCTATGTATATATTATAGCACCTTACCAGGATGTCAGAGATATCGTGCTCGAAACAGTTCAAAACAGGATAACGGATCCTTAGCATTCCTAGCTGCATCTCCTTTTGGGCCTGGTGATATTATCCTAATGTTTCGGGGTCGCGTTCGCGTTGCTGTAGGAACATCTTTGTACCAAATAGTTCGTTCGTCGATTTATAGACTGCACCGCGCCTTCTGGTTGCTACTTCCGAGAGTGGAACTTCTTCTGAACCTGATGTGTCGTCTGATTCGCTCATTCTTTCCTCTTCATTTTCACGGAGTTCTGACTCGCAGACTAGGGCCTGCAAGTCTGGCTCTAGCTGAATTTCATCATCTTCACTCTCAACCGCTTCTTCATCTTTAGTATCTGGCTCTCGCAGCCACCTTTCCACATGTAAATCATCCATGACGTAAATCTGTAAAAAACTAAAATATTAAAAAAAATCATTTTACAATGTGTAACTAATAAATAATTATTAATAATTTGATATATATACGTATAAATATATTATTATTAACAAGAGAACATTGTAATAGCGTTATAAATCGACAATACATCAAAAGTTACATACCTGAATTTGGTACACCAAAACACGCGCGGACAACTTTAGTAGGCCCGCGCTTTTGGAGTCGAACTGCTTGTGCATGCGTACTTTAGTAGGCCCGCGCTTTTGGAGTCGAACTGCTTGTGCATGCGTACCCGCTGGGGTCGTGCGGGGTACCGAGGTTGTGTCAAATATACCAGACGAGGATTACCTGGAATCACTAGTTTCTAGCGCGCTTAGTTAAAAAGTTATTGCAAAAAGAGTTACCCTGGTCTACTAAGTAGGCCGCGCGTGTACTCTAGTGTTAAGAGTATTGTAATTGTGAACATGCATTATCATTGGTAAATCATGCTTTTGTAAATGTACTTCTATAAGAGAGCTTTATAAGAACAGAGATATAACCGTCAATATTTTTGATTTCTTAAAATATGCTCACTGAAGTTAATCTATGTAACCCGTATATAATTCTAATCGATCTTTCCTGGCAAATACCCTTTCAATTTGGGCAGCATTTCCCATACATTCGTATTCACATATCAGCGTTCGTATTACAAATCTTTTGTTATCGCATCTAACACCAGAATACTTGAAGTCGATTCTATTAAAATATAATATAGTATATAATATAAATATAATATATAATATAGTCTGCAGTGTAAAACAAAAGGCTCTCGCATTGAATGCATGCAACCCAATGGAAGCAAGATTTATGAATGCCTATGTTTAATAGGTAGTATTGTATTATTCTTGTTCATTTACCTCAAAGGAGTAAAACGAGTACATGCCAAATTTACTGGCGGGAAGGAAATACAGATTCTTATTTATTTTATCATATTATCAAAATGCTGTATCCTGCTAAATAAGAAAAATTATATTTCCTTTGTACTAATGAAAACAATACCTCGCGTTCCTTCCTCTCTGAAAGTTGATTTTATTTGTTATGAAAAGTATCGCGTTACTAAGATGTTTTATTAAAAAAACTAGCTGTTTCCCGCGGCTTTGCCCGCGTGGTAGATAAAAAGTAGCAAGATAATAATTAAACGAATGAATGATCGGAAATTGCAAATCATAATCGCGTTTTTCGTGGTTTGACCATGATTCCGAGTGATTTTTTTAAAACTTTTCTTAACGAGCACCTACGGCCCTAGAGGAAGGTGCATACCAAATCTTCTTCTTTCCAATCCGTTCGGTGGTTTCTGAGATTTCGTGATGAATGAGTGAGTGGTATTTGACAAATATATAGTAGACAAGCTGACCCGGCAAACTTCGTACCGCCTCAGAAAGAAAAATAAAATAATAAATATAAAATAAAAGCAAGCATTTTTTTCATATTTACTCACCTTTTAAACCTTCCCTGGACTATCACAAATAATTCAAAACCAAAACTAGCCAAATCAGACCAGCCGCTCTCGAGTTTTAGCGAGACTAAAGAACAGCAATTGATTTTTATTATATAGATAAATACAAGAAACAGTATACGTACAAGTGTAGTAGTACTCGTAGTAGTCGACTGACTTCACAGATCAGTTGATAGTGTCTCTGCCTTCTGCGTTGTAGGTTCGATTACCTCCCAGGACAAGATGTTTGTTTTGTTTCTGGGTGATGTAAAGTATTATAATTATGTATTAAAAAATATATCAAGTATTCTATTAGTCATCTGGTCACCATAATACAAGCTATGCTTAGTTTGGAGCTAGATGGTATATAGTGTTGATTGTTCAATAATTTATTTATTTGCTGGAGCTAAAGCTACTTTAGTTTTACTTAATAGTAACTTCACACAAAAATATCACGGTGATTGCTAGGTAAAATCTGTATTATTACTTTGTGAGGTGATACCTAACCACTGGTTGTTAGAGCCAAGTACCAACATATAACAATTTGCCGCTTACCAACGTCGTAAGACGCTGTGGTAAATTAGATTGGCATCCGTGATGAGAGCCTGATACAGCTAGTCTAGCACATTTTCTGAGTTTTACTTCGAGAACCTTTAGATAACAAACGTTACTTGTTTTCTAGGTATAGTTATGGGTGTAAACTGGACTCTCAGCCTAATTGGTAGAAGCTCTGCCTTCTGCACTGTAGGTGGTGGTTTAGATTCCCTCCAGATAAACATTTTTATGAAAAGCATATAAGTTTGTTCTGTGTCTGGGTGTTATAAAGTATTACAAGTACGCTATTCAAAATATATATGTATTATACTGGTTTCATAGCACAAGCTTAGTATGGGGTTGGATAGTGTTGTGTAGATTGTTTTTATTTTAAAAAGAGTGTATTATTAATATAGTAGGCACTATATATAAAAAATAATTAGAGAAAGCAACAAAAAACGAAAAAAGTACCTCTTATTTTTTAGTATTACTATTTTGGAGGCATTTACAGGATAAGCAAACTGAAAAACATGAGTTTATTGTCCAAAATGTATGGACCCTGAAAAACAAAGGCCTGACATGAAATAACTCTGAACAACAGAATGAAATAGCGGTTTCCACCCGTTGTGATTTACTAACATAATTGTGATTGGAGGTACTCCAGTGGGAGCTAACCCTAAAGTTTGTAGGCCTAATTTGAACATTCCACTAATAGTGAACAGCAAAACCAAGAGAGTTCTAAATGAAATAACAATTACACGAACAATGTACTCAAGTGCTATGTCTACTCCTTTACTTGTAAAACGGTTAATATTCAGTTTGAATACTTATTCAATAAACAACACGTCTCTAAAAGGGTTTAACACAATTATAAATGAGGGTGTCTCTTTAAATAATAAACATTTATTTGAAGACCATTTTGATAAAACAAATATCATTTTCGTTTAAAAATCTAAATTGTCTTCCTAATTTGTCTAAAATAAACAAAAAAAACTGTCTTCTTCTACTATAAAATACTTCAAAATTCTATACTGTGCGAAAGTACGCTGTCACCTCACAAGTCTGGAATCCCTGCTATGTACTCCACACGTTTGGAACGTGAAAGAAAAAGTTCTTGCGTTAGGTATTTACAATATCGGGCTAAATTCGGTCTTCCAAAACACAAAGTTAAATGTCTGAAATTTCATTCGTCCCTTTTATGAAAATAGAAATAAATAAGTATATATTAGACGACAATCCACACACTATTCATTCTCAATCTATGTTAAGCTTGTGCTATGTGAACCGGATAACTAACAGAATACCTATATACTTGTATATATGTACGTATTTTCAGATACTATAAAACACAAAGACACAAAACAATCTTCTATGTTCGAAACAAAAATGTTTGTCTTGGGAATCGCACCTACAGTCTAACAGCGCAGAAGGCAGATATACTACTAACTGAGCTGAGAAAATGGTTAAATACCTAATATCAATAATTATCAGTAATAATAATAATAATAATAATCAATCATAATAATATCATAATCACAATCAATATTGAAATCATCATAA
The DNA here is from genome assembly GCA_948098915.1 of Lampropteryx suffumata. Classification (NCBI taxonomy): domain Eukaryota; kingdom Metazoa; phylum Arthropoda; class Insecta; order Lepidoptera; family Geometridae; genus Lampropteryx; species Lampropteryx suffumata. The sequence continues at coordinate 10,554,851 of OX402557.1, read as the reverse complement.
TAATCAATAATAATCTTATACCTGATTTGGTTCGTCTCTTATAAATCACAAATAGCACAATAAATTTAGTTATTGCAGTTATGAGACTCCGCGAGACATATAACCGATAAAGTGCATTTTAAAAGCTCAGAGAATGTTATAAAATACAACTGATGACTCATGTTTAGTATTTTTATAAGACAGGCCCAGATGTATTAAATGTTGCGTTAGTTAAAACTTATTATAGGTTAAGACATTGGTAATTCTAGATATTGATATATTTAATAATTTAACAAGCAAGTTAAAACGCTTATTTGATGACCAATTTTGGTGACTTAGTTCTTTCTTTTCTTCCTATAATGGCATATGTCTTGGAATTATTTATATATTGTTACTTCATAACATATGAATTCATTTATTGATTCAAATTGCACTAAGATTACTGAATAAAAAATGCAGTAAGACGTGAAAAAATAATTTAGATGTGCTATGTTACTTTATGAAATGGCAAAGAATCCTGTCAGAAGTTAATCACTGTTTAAAATAAATAAATATTGGTAGACAATGCACACAACATTTAGCCCCAAACTAAGCATAGCTTGTACTATGGTGACTAGATGGCTGATAGAATATTTATATATTTATAAATACATACATAAGATAGTTTATAACACCCGGACACAGAACAAACATCTATGTTCGTCACACAAATGTGTGTCCTGGGAGGGAATCGAAACCTCAACCTACAGCGCAGAAGGCAGAGCAACTACCAACTGAGCTGATAGACCAGTCAAATAGTACACTTTTTAAAAGACAGTGATAAATTGTGACAGGGCGAGTTAAGACTCGTAGCAGTTAAGCAGTGTTTAGACAGTGTTCAAGTTGAGAAGCGTTTATAAGTAAAGCCGCTAATTTATCGATTTTAGCCCGAATACTGAAACGCCAGTAAAGCATTTGAAACCAGCTCAAACGTTTGGGACCGCGTTATGTTTTAAAGTGATATGAGGGGGGCAGTGAGGATTGCCTTAGTCAGGTATACTTTTAAAGACCGCATACATTTTAAGGCTAGTTAGGTGCCATAGTTTTTTCTCAAAACGGGATATTTACCATGATAATGTACATTTTTGTAAATGAAAATTATGTTCAAAACCATGATAGTTTTAAAAGTTATAGGTTAGGTTAGGTAACGTAGGTAACGTAGGCTTAGGTAACGTTATAATGCTTTTGTATGTCTGTCCGGCCGGCGTCCGACTGGCGTCTGTCCGGATGTTCTCCTCTACAGATCGCATTTCTCAACCAATTCTCTTAAAATTTTGTGAGCAGGTTCTATAACTATATATATTTTATTCATTTATCAATACTGACGCCACCTAAATCATCTTCAACAGATGAACAATGCCAATGATGATGACATATGAAACGATAAACTTACTAAATTAATGTGTCTAATATAGAAATGATGATAAAACAAAGCATACATCACGTAATTAGCATACATACACAGTAATTTAGTAAGTTTATATGCTTAGAGGCATACATCTTCCTTGGTCTTAGTTCATCTGTTAAAGATGATTTATGTGGCGTCAGTTACAGAGCAGTTATTTGTTATTAAAAACTTTCGTTTTTAAGCAAGCTGAGTAGGGTGAAGTTTCCTCTCCACTGACGCTACTCTGCTAGGGATTATGTTTGATAGCGCAGGCCTACCCAGGTACCCATACTAACCTCTCGACCTTGGCGACTGGACCCGGAGGAAAGATGAGTCAGTACATACGGTGTCTGTTCGGTTGCAGGTGCATAACGGCTGGCACCGGGTTTGTTTCACGTTTACAACATACATAATAATTTAATTTAAGTGGAAGTGTTCAGCTTATAAGAAGCGGAAGGAAGGGTACCCGAGAGAAGGGATAACAGCCAGAGGAAGATAATTCCGAAGGTGGCAAGGTGATTTCGAAGCGAAAGCAGGTGCTCTATGGAGAACATTCATAAATTATGGAAATATCTGGAGAGGCCTATGCTAAATAAGCAAAACAATCTAGATACCGATATCAAAACACTTCACAATTTCTAATCATAAAGAAATAATTACAGAAATGTACAGAATATAATACAGTCAAGCTATCCAAGGACCGTTTAAAACGATCTTTAGATAGCTCAACTGATTCAGATCACTTCTCTCTCTTATCAGTTTCAAAATTACGATCGGTTTGACCTACATAAATACCACTACATTCATCGCAAATTAATTTTAGTGAGAACGTTTAGTCTTAATTAGATTGTCAACTATATTTCTTTTGTAACCATTACTCTCAGCTATGTGATAAAGTATGGTAAGCTCTGTATTATAATTATCTTGAGAAAGTGGTACTGTCACAAATCTATGAACAAAACTATGGTAAACTGCCAGTTTATGTTGACGAGGGTGACAAGATGTCTCCGGAATAGTAACGTCTGTATACGTAGGTTTGATATAAATTTTGAAATCATGTTTCTCGCCCATTCTTGAAACAGTTAAATCCAAAAAGTTGAGGGAACTATCAACTTCTACTTCTAATATGAACCTAATTTGGGATGTAATCTATTAATTTTATTTACAAACACATCGATTTGTCGAAAAGTAACACATAATAATGTCATCGACATACCAGTAGGGCGATTATGGAACTCTAATTACAATCAATGTCTATCTAAACGTCAAATTCGTCAAACGAATGATTGAAATTACGCCGAAAACTGATAGACGTTGATTGTAATTAGAGTTCCATAATCGCCCTACTGTAATAATATAAGATATTAGGTTGACCCATGAGTGAACTTAGTGGAGAACCCATAGCTAAACCTTCTTTCTGCTTATAGTATTGGTTGTTGAATCGAACGTAATTCTGTTCCATACAGACTTTGGCTAAAGATATCAATTCATCTACCTCTCCTGGGTGCATACGCTGTCTTTCAAAATGACCCTCTAGTACTGCAAACACTCCCAATATGGAACGTTTGGAAATAAACTTTCTACATCCAACGACATCAACTAAGCACTGCTAGGTAAACTAATATTTTTAATCTTGTCTATTAAATCCAAAGAATTTTTTAAACTATATCTGGGATTAAAATTTGATTTTGATTTTAATAAATAGTTCAAATGTTTTGATAAATTATAAGCTGGAGCACCGATATACGATACTACTGGGCGTATAGGAATGTTTATGTTTATCTTTATGTATTTTGGGCAAACCGTACAATATAGGGGACCTAGGGTTCATTGGAACAATATGCTTTATCGAGTCTGGCGATACATAAGATGTGTTTTTTGTAATATTCTTTAACTCTGATGTAAAAGTCTTAGTAGGGTCAGAACCTAATTGTTCGAAATCATTACCTTGTATAACATCATAAACCTTCTGAATATAACTAGTTCTGACTAAAATAACTACTGTATTACCCTTATCAACTTTAGAACCCACTAAATCGTTTTGTACAATTTTGTCTTGCAAAGTTTTATAGATTCGGGCTTCTGATAGCATTGGCAACGTGGTGGAAGAACTGAAAGATTGCTTTATTTGTGATGCAACTTGGTATTTTACGGCCTCATCTTTTTTAGTTCTGAAAATCGCCATTTCCGAATCTACTGCTAAGGACTCCTACGGTTTTTTAGATATAACGGACTGTATATTGTATTTGAGTTCTTTTTCTAACAGCGAGGATTCAGAAGCTAAAACTGTACGCCGGTTTGTTAATAATTGTGTAAGCTACTATAATCTTCATTGTTTTGACTATCCTGACTTCACTTATCTATAAACAATTTATCTAATTTCCTCGATTGTATCAAATACTTTTCGTGAGCCTCCTCCGAAGCATATTCCCTCGCTTTACTATCCAAAAGGTCAAACTCTATGTTGTGTAACGAAAAAACTAACTCTGTGTACAAAACTTTAAGGTGGTTTTTCAGATGTCCCTTACTGAAAACCAATACCAAACATCTTCATCTAGCCATATCGTTTTAGCTTTATTCAAAGCAATATTAGCAGCTCGACTATGTGAATTTGAACGAATATTTATATAAGATGGAAATACTGTATACCATAAATACCGTAAGATGGTCGTAATTTTTAAACTAGGTACAAAGAACGTAACGCAGCTTATATAAATAATTGTCCAGAAAGGTCTCATTTTCCAAAACATTTGATAGATTCAGGACATTCATTGAGTAATAATATTATTTTTGAAATGTTACATAGGTACTTGCGAAAAAGGTTTTAGAATGTCTGTACTAGAAACTTTAGAAATAACAAGACGTAATTCAGTAGATTTTACACTGTTGAACGAATTAAATACAAGTTTTCCAAGATCACCGCTATAACGTTTGTTTACAATGCTGATTCATACGAGGGGCGTGGCAATCCGGTCTGAGGTTATAAATAGTGATGTTGGAGCGCAGCCGGCACAGTCTCAGCCTGACGTTAGTCGAAGCAACAAGTCTGCAGAGCAGAGTGTTTTTTTGTCGAGGTGCGGAGTGAGTCAAGTTTTCCTGAGGATGCCTCGTGGAGAGGCGAAACACGTGTCGAGTTTCTTTTGGAGGTTGCATGTGTGGATTGAGTGTGCTAGCCTTTTACTAAAGCTTTGCATGGATTTTCAATTGCGGGAGGGAGGTGCATGCGTCTGCATCGTGTCTAACTCTTTGGGAATAGATTGGCGGAATAGTAATAAATATTTGACCATATATTTAATGTTTTGTAATGGATTTCCGCAAAGTCACGCCTGAATCAATTATCTAACTACTCAGTATCTTGATAATGGCGGTATTGCCGTAATAAATAACTAATACGCTGAGCCAAATAGGACCAGCTCTTGGATCACGCAATATCTACCAGACGCCGTGAAATAATTCAGAAAACGTGGTGGGCACCTGTTCCCCATTATATAGTGATATTTTAAAATTAAAAGAAACTAGAAACCAGACTCATAACTAGTCTTCTAAGCAATCCCTACTAATATTATAAATGCGAAAGTAACTCTGTCTGTTTGTCTGTCTGTCACGTTTTCACGCCTAAACCGCTGATCTTATTTTGATGAATTTTGGAATAGAGATAGCTGGGTTCTTGGAGAAGGCTATAGGCTACTTTTAATGGAGGTACCACGAATGCAAAGCCGCGGGCAGTAGCTAGTTTATTATATATGTACTATATATAATCTTTAAAACTAAATTTTAAGATTGTTTGTAAAGGCTATTGAAATTGAAACAAAAGTGTTTTAGCTGTTATTTGTCGCCATATGATGTAAAATACTAGTGAATTAATTTAATAAAATAATGCGTTGCATTCGTCAAAGAGATAAACTGTACCGAAAGTGCAAAAGAAATCCTGATAGTAAACTCACAAGCTTATTATTTTTACAACGCTATCGCAAATTTTGCAATATTCTCCTAAAAAAACTAAAACTGAAATACAATCAGGCTAAAATTCGTAATACCAAAAATAATCCTAAAGATACTTGGAACGATATCAAACAAATTGCTTATCTCCATAAGATAAATTCAACCTCATCTCATTTTTTTTTTTTTGTTTAACGAATTTTATTTTGTCAAAAAGTATTCTCACTTCACTTAAATGAGTAGGTATTACAAAAATCTTAAACTTACTATCTTAACTAATCTTAAAGTACTAAGTTATTTTATTTTACTTTGCTTATTGTAATAGCTTAAGATTTTACAGTGATGGTTAGTACCGTTACTTAATAAATGTTTTCATAAATTTATTCTTTAAGTCTTTTCTGAAATATAAACATGGATAAACAGTTCTTAATGCTATCTGGTAAGCTATTATATAACTGCGCACCTTCATAAAGAATGTTTCTTTTTCCATAGTTGGTCCGAGGATTTCTTAGTTTCAATTTATTTTTATTTCTTAGATTGTAGGTATAGTATTTATTTGTTAATGTCATTTGCATATGTATTTTCTTAACATGGACGCAGGTTAGGTAAGTATATAGTGATTTAGTATTGAAAATTTTGGTTTGTTCGTAAATAATACGTGTACATACTTACGTGTACGTACGTGTACGTTAGGCCGTCATATTTGTAAAGAACTTTTAATAACTTGTTTTGTGATATTTGTAGTGTTTTTAGATTCGATTCAGCTGCCGCCCCCCACACTTCTAATAGGTATTGTAAGTTAGATTTAGCTAGGGAATTGTAGATAGTCATCAGAACTTTACGTGGAACACATCCCGCAGAACTCCGTAGTGCACCTGTTAACGACGCTAATTTAGTTCTCACATACTCAATATGAGGCCGGTTAGGCCGTCGTCCAGTATTAGACCTAGGTATCTCTCTTGCCGCGAGCGATGTATTATAGAATTACCTATAGAAAGGGCCGGGAATTGAGGTATTTTTTTATTTTTTGCTGCGAAAATCAAAAGAGGTTTTCTTTGCGTTGACCGTCATTAAATTGCTCTGGCACCAGATGTCAAATTTTAATAAGCCCGCCTGTGCATCTTTCACCAGTTCAGTTCAAGATTCGGACCGAAGTAGAAAAGGCAGGTATCGTCGGCATATAAAGTTATGTGTCCTTTTAGCCCTATTTTGCTAATATTATTAATATAAATTAGAAATATCAATGTTCCGATTATGGAACCTTGAGGAATTCCGTAGGCTATTTTCTGACGACTACTTTCACTATTTCCCATCTTTACGACCTGGTACCGATCCGCTAAGTATGATAAGCAAATAGTTTTACTGTTGTATTTTTGAGTCCTAAGTCGCAAAGTTTTTTTAAAAGTATATCGTGGCTGATGGTGTCGAAAGCTTTTTTGAAGTCTATAAATATATAAACTCATTCCCATATCTAACATTGACCCATCTACGCCTCCAAACTCCGAACTTTTCTTGCTTCAGCCACCTCTCAGTCAACCCCTTTCTAAATACGCAAAATAGATTTGATAATTTCCACCTCAAAGAAAAAATGGTATTACCTTGATAGGTAAATCTGCCAGACATATTCTTACTCCTATTTTATGCCACATATTTAACTTATCCATTGCATCTGGCATTTTTCCACGTGCATTTAAGAAATCTATTCATCCAGTTCATCCAGGATTTAAAAGTGGGGACCTCGAGGCCGTCACAAACTATCGGCCTACATCGGTCCTGACTGTATTTTAAAAAAAATAATGAATGTTTGGTACTGTTTAATGAAGGCGATCTGATGATGGAGCAGAAAACGATTTATATTACCTGGTGTTTTGCCTTGATTAATTTGTATTGATGAGAACTTTACACATTAGGGGTCTAATGATGAAGACGAAGAAAAGGCAAGGGATTTTTTACTTTTTAGTTTTCTGTTTGAAGTCGGTTTGTTTTTGTAAAAAAATATACTATGCTTTTATTTTTTTATTGCTGATTATAAGCACTTGACTCAATGTCAAGTCAAGGCAGAGCTACTACCAACTGAGGCTATGAGGCCAGTCATTGGACATTACTATCCTATCCTACTAATATTATATACTAGCTGTCCCGTTCACAAAATCGTCCGCGCGTTTTAAAAAGAAATATATATCAGAATAAGACATTGCGCTTGACTTTGATTCTATATGACACAATTGGTGATGCGTGCACAATAATAATAAGACTACAAATTTCGACACGACCAGGTGGCAAACATAATCCACCCAAGAATAGCTGCTATGTATAACTTAATTGACACATCTGTAAAGCCAACCCCGTATTACAAATACATTCCTGAAACGGTGCTAGAGACTCTATCACTCATAAACTCTATTTCGACAGAGCTATCCTGACCAACAAGACAACCCATTATAATAGACCCGACTTTACTCTCTTGGATAAAAGTAACAACACAACTCTCCTAATTGACATTGCTATCCCCAACACCCACAGCCTGCAGAATACCATTGCCGAAAAACTAGCTAAATATGTTGATTTAAAAAATGAAATCACCTGCATGTGGCGTCTCCAGAATGTCTCTATAGTCCCGATAGTCTTGTCTTCTACAGGTGTAGTCCCAAAACAACTATTTCAATCCCTTGACCGGTTAAATCCCCCAAAACATACATATGCTCTTCTCCAGAAGGCTGTTATATTAAACACCTGCAGAATAGTTAGGAAATTCCTGCAGACTGACTTGCAGGATGAAGGAAATCCCAACCTTCTTGCACTGATGTGCACTTGGCTTAGGCCCGTGCATCTCGGTTAACTCCCGGTTTAAATGTAAAACTGAGTACGAAAAGTATAACACAAAAATAATAATAATAATAATACCAGACATTTCACACAGCATCATCTGGCCCCAAAGTAAGCAGAGCTTGTGTTATGGGTGCCATGCCATGACTGATATACTACTTATATACCTTTATTTTTGTAAATACATACATATTATACATAAAAACACCCAGATCCGAGACAAATACTTGCAGATCATACAAACATTTGTCCCGCGGCGGGAATCGAACAATGGCAATTGTCATAACATAACAAACCAAACATCGTCATAGGGGCAAAATTATCATTGAAAACAGATGCCATTATAGGAAAATATATTTATGCCGCAGATTTTTGCAAATTTTCGACACTCGCTAGGGAATCAAAACCTACAGGGTACTTCCCGTGAACTCAGAATCTTGAAATTTGGTACGAATCAACGTCTTATAGCACAGATAAAGGAAAAATTGCGAAAACCGTAAATTTTTAGGCAAATCATTTAATAAAAATATTTTTAATAAAAATTGTCATGTTATGGATTTCATTTTGCAATAAAAATACCTAGTTTATCTAGTTTAAAAAATGTAACATAGCTATTAGTTATCCAAATATTCTAAAACTGAATAAACGTACCAAAACCCATTTAAGTATAATACTAGCTGCCAGTTTCATCAAACGCGTGTTAACTAAAAGTAGTTTATGTCCATTTCCCTATTAATCAAAAACAGCTCAACTGTGAAATGGTAACAAACAGACAGAGACGCTTTCAAGTTTATAATATTAGTATGGATCGAGAATGGCTATATAATTGAGTTAAAAGTATAAACACTTACACAAATAAATATACTTACGTAATTACAAGGATGTCGTCAGCATCGTGACTAAAAATATTAAGATTTGATAAAAAGAAAACAAATGACTAAAATTAAATATTTTTTCAAAATTATACATATTTTAATGCCTACATAAAAAGTAGCCTATGTCGCAATTTTACAAAAAATAACAATAAAAGCCTTCGATAAATTATTTTAAAACATTAAAAAAAAACCGGCCAAGTGCGAGTCGGACTCGCGCTCCGAGGGTTCCGTACAAGCCTACGCAACGCAATCAAAAGATACAGCCGTTTATGCCGCAAATTTTCGACACTCGCAAGGGAATCAAAACCTAGAGGGTACTTCCCGTGAACTCAGAATCTTGAAATTTGGTACGAAGCAATGTCTTATAGAACAAATAAAGGATAAATTGCGATAACCATACATTTTTAGCTACATCATATAATAAAAATATTTTTAATAATTTGAAACTTCCTACCCCTTTTCTCATGAACGCGTATAGGTATTAAATTGAAATTCATATAAAATACTCAAATCTATAATACATTTAAGCTGTAACAAAATCAAACTTCTATGTCAACGCAATCAAGAGAAACAGCAATTTAAGTCGCATATATTCAAACTCGCAACTCGCAAGGGAATCAAAACCTACAGGGTACTCAGAACCCGTAAACTCAGAATCTTAAAATTTGGTGCGAAGCAACGTCTTATAGCACAGACAAAGGAAAAATTGCGAAAACTGTAAATTTTTTGTTACATCATCCAACTATGACTCGATTGCCGTGATGGGTGAAATTTTACTTATATACCTATAGGTTTGAACGGAACCCTCGGAGCGCGAGTCCGACTCGCACTTGGCCGGTTTTTTTTAATGTTTGCTACCTCATAACTCCGTCATTTATGACCCGATTGGAAAAGATCTGATTTCATGTGAAAGGATACTTCCCGATTGGTCCCATATAAATTTCATAAAAATCGGTTCAGTAGTTAGGTTTTTAAATCAAAAAAACTGAAAAAAATATGTCATCCACTTGAAAAAAACGAAGTTTTTATATATAACATTTTTATACACATGAAGTCGGTTGTCATTTTAGTTTTTAAAACGCAATTATGATCCAAATAAATGAATGACATAGTGCATTTTAATGTAGGTGTGCTTTTAGCCACTATAAAAACATATGTCCGTCCAGTCACGTTGGTGTGACAAAAACCTTTTTTAATTAAGCTTGTCGCGCGGAAGCATTTCTGCAAATGTGAGTGCGCAGTGGTCGGGTGACAAGCTAAAATGCAATTACTACTACATTCTTGTCGTAAAAAGTAGTCCACCATGATATGAGCAAAGGCGATAGGAATTTCACATTTTCTATACAATCTTTAAATCTAAATAAAGTCAACACACAATAAATAAAGATCTGGTTTTAAAACCTTAGTCAATAGGGCTTTGTAAACATCCGAGGTAGCGAGGTAATCTTAAAAATCTATTAAATAAACAGATAAAGAAAAATCCATCCAAAGTTATACCTTTTATATCAAAGTAAACAACTTCACTTGTATAGCCGAGTTGGGTCCAAATTATTCTCATAAATATTATAATATCCTGATATTTTCGCGTTTTTGCTTTGGGTCTCGAAATATACTTGGAAAACAACTTTGTTCCAGGCGAGAGCGGGGCTCAGTTGGGCGAAGTGGACAACTGCGATGCGAGCCAGCTGAAGGAATGTGTGGCCTTGATCCCCCGCACACCTGTCGGCTTGCCAAGGACGAAAGATGAGCTGGACGCTCATTGTCTGTAAGCCAAAAGACATTTTAAGTAAACTACTTTCGAGGAACCAAGGTTACAGCCGTATAGGCATGGGTTTATCTGCCAAATTCCTTGCACTATAATGTTTTCAGCACAGACTAGAATGCTTACGCATGTTTTCAGGCTATCATCGGGTCAAGAGCAGTCGTATGCTATGCTATGAATTATTAAGAATTGTTAATGACATGCATTGTATAATATGCGACAACTCATAAACTGTCCTTGAAGCTTTGGCACTTTATTATTTCACAAGAATAGATTTTAACTTGTGGGTTAGTCACTTCACATCTTTGATGCGGGACCATTGAGAGAATGTCTGTCGACCTGCCGTAGGAAATGTTAGGCACTTAGGATATCAAACGAAACTTTTGTCGAGTGTTGAAGATGAAAGCTTCATAGGGGACTGGAATTTCATTTTAGAAAAAGCACTAGCTGCTGCCCGTGGCTTCACATGCGTGGTACCTGATGTCCCCAAGATGCAATCTATCTCTTTAAAAAAAACATCTGGATCCGTTAAGCCGTTTTATCGTGAAAAGGTAACAAACAACCAGGCAGACACACAACCAGAGAAACTGTCAAATGTAGGGGTATGGATGTTTATGATTGGGTTGTAACACGGTACCCATGTTATTTCAGTCTCAAATAACACTTAACAAAAATACTTGTGAACGTTTTTCACACAACCCCTTTCGCTCCAAACTAAGCACAGTTTGAAAGTACTATGTGAACCAAATTACCGATAGATGTTTAGTATAGGACAAATATTTAGTACATTAGTCAAAGTCAAAGTCAAAAGATGATTTATTTAATACAATCACAAGGATCACTTTGAAACGTCTTACATACTAGGTGAATTTAGGTGCCAATTCATCCTAGTCATTTTTGTAATGGATTTCCTTAAGTGTTACCTGAATCAATCAACTATCAATGTTGACTAATCTAATGATCATTGTTTCGCAAACCTCATAAACTACTTCCCATACAAAGTTTAGAAAATAATGTAGGTATAGGCAGGTGTGAAATCATAATAAATTGTTTCAGCTTCGCAACCTACCATTACATTCTAATTTTATATTACCGGGTAATATAAATTGCCTACTTTGTCACGATGACAATAGGTCGTCAGAAAACACGTTTATTTCTCAACAGTAGCGTCTCCTTTCTTTGTTATTGGCCCCTGATTTATCGCACTTGTTCCATTGAAGTTAAAATCGCATAAAAGACGTTTCTTTATAACGCCCTTACATTTCTTTGTTCAAACGTTTTTCATCATATTTAACTGCCTTTTGACAGTCTACCTGATATTATAATACCTTAAGTTACCTACGTAACCATGATTTGTTAACAAATACTGGCAAGGAAACGTAGTGGCCCTATAAAAGGAAAATGAAAACGCACATTTTACACACTTTCGTACGTATACACGCCATATTACCGTCTACGTTTGCGTAAACACAAGTACTGTATATATATGATATATGATTACAGTACCTATATACAGTATACGATTTAGCATGGAACGATCTAGTAACCTACTACTTAGACTGCGAATGAAAAACCTATTTAGTATCTCTGTGATCTTAAAAGGTGAGGAAATCGGCACATTCTAAAACCTAAGCATTCGAAGGTGTTAGTTAAATGGGAGATGCAATGGACGCGCCAATTGCAACTTGTCACATACGAAATACTACTGTGGATAACTGTGGGCGTGTGTCAAATATAATGTTTGGTCGTGCCTCCGAATTTAGATATCTTCAAAGATCTATGTAAAGGGGATTACGGCCGTGAACATTTATGTTTTGATATTTGTTTTATAAAGTATCCCTAAACAAATAAACAATTGTACTAAATCAGGATACTGCCAAATATATTTACCATTAATGTATTCACATGGCTTTTAGGTATACAACATACAACGTTAATCATAACCTTTATTTTTATTGTTTCGTGTTAAATGAAACAACGGGCGAATGATCAAAAGGTTTATATGTGCAGAATAACAATCGTAATAGCAAAAGTTTGCCGCTTAATAAAACAATTGATTATTACATTTGTTGTTTACTTAGGCACCGTTAAGGTTTTTATTATGTGTTATTTTGGTGTTTCTCTGGGTGAAATAAAGTATCATGAGTATGTATTTAAAAATATATAAGTATTCTATCAGTCATCTGGTCACTATAATATATGTTATGCTTAGTTTGGGGCAAGATGGTGTTGTGTGCATTGTCCACCAACATTTATTTATTTATTAGTCTAAAATCTGTATTGTCTTAAACTGACTTGAACTCTTTGTAGGTTATCATCACGACCTCTCGTAATGCGACCGTCTAGTTTACGATTTCATCGTGTCATATTTAAATGCACTGGATGATAATTAATTATAACCTTAACAAAGTCATAGAAGAAATAACTGTATTATCTTAACAAAGTTTTACGATGACGGGCAAAGCGCAAGTTCAACAGTTCGACAGAACTCCGCCCGTGGTGAGCGATAAACGCCTCACCAGACGACAAAGTTAGGAAAACTTAGGCTAGACGTACGAGTAGGTAGGTATGTATAGGGGATTACTTACTAGACTAGAGATATTTATTCTACTCTAAATTATTGCTATACTCTTAATACAGAAAGTACTTACTTCTGATTTTAGCACCTGCAAGCGAATTAGGAGTTTTTTTGACAGTTTCTTAACCGAGGTGAGCGCACCAATCGACGACATGCAAGTTAAATTTACTCGACGAATCGCTAGGGATGTTTATCCTGTTAGTCATATTCGTATCTATTTTCTTATTCGTAAGCGCCTTTAGCGATTCCTCGATCAAACTTAAATTTAATGTTGTCGAACGAGATACTCGCACAAATCAGCAGATTTTGAGCGAGCTTGGACTTCGATCGATCGGAAACGTGGGTAAGGAACTAACATAGACTGCACAAAATAAAAATGTAAAGAATATTTATACAATAATATAAAATACATGTGAAACAGTAGAGCTATCTGAGGACCCGTTAAAACGATTTATAGATAGCTCAACTGATCCAGATCACTGCCAGAGGGCAGCGTCCCCAAGACACTGGAGGCTTTGCCACGTTGAATGTTATTAACATTTTGTTATGTTTATGTAACAAAATGTATTATTATGTTTACTATTGCGCCAGATAAAAGCCAGCTCACGCAATACTTCTACCAGACGCGAGACGTCGTGAAATATTTTTAACGAAATAAATGAATATGAATATAAATATTCTTTTCTAATGACGCTTATTAGTAGGTTAAGTTTTTTAATTAAATATCTTGCCGAACTACAATGTTATTACGCTGAGGCAACATAGATACGTAGGAAAGTAGGTATGTACATAAATAAATCAAATGTATCCTGAAGCTTTTCTGGTCACAGTTTTACTTTTAAAAGCTGAAATAGATGAAGTAACAAAATTATTAGAAATGTGATTTGAGTCTGAATATATTTACAGACAGGTTTAATAATGCTTTCGTGAATTCTCCAAACTATGAATCGGAACTAAAATGAAGTTTCGTATCCACTCTTGTTTGGAAAGTTCAGATTTGCAAACAAAGCTTTGTAGCCCGTAACATTTTACTTAACGAACGCTAAATAGTACCAAATATTTGTCCATCTGTTTAATGTTTGTAATGGATATCCGCAAAGTTATGCCTGAATCAATTGTCTAAAACAAACCCATTAAATTAAAGCTCAAAGCTTTAATTTAATAGGTTTAATAATTCAGTAATTAACTAATTTGAATGCCAAATGATATGGTATTGATACCTTAATATAAACATGGCAAGTTCCAACTGACTTCCAACTAATCTAATGTTTGTTCACAGGGCTTATCAGACCGGCATGACGTGTATGGACACATGGATCAAGCGGTGCCTGCCGACCGACGGCCAAAAGCTGCTACAGCAACAGATCGGAGGCGCCCGCGCCCTTATGCGCTTTTTGTGCACTAATGAGACCGCACTCCGAAAAGGTAAAGAAATCAACTTGATCAGGGTGCTCTGTTTTTATTCATCAGACAGCATGTCTAACAATCAACATCAACCTTTCGTAACACTAATTCATCAATAGTAGCTGAAAGCTATTAGTATCAATATTTTGATAGTATCATAATCTTCCAGCTGACCACAGGACATTCTTATAGCTACCGACTTCGGAAGCCTGATAAGATAAGATGTGTGTTGGCCTAGTCTGTCTGACAAGCGCTTAGCAATTTTTTTATCCTAATACTGCAATCAGTCTCGCCGTCATACGAGTAACATCGCTGAGAACTTTGCGTATCATTATAATTAATTAAACGGTGTTTAACAGTGGAGAGAAGTGGCTTGTTGTGGACACGAATTGAGCTAAGTTGTGTGGTTATTTACTTAGCTAAAACGAGTGCTTTTATTGTGTTTTTATACCAATCTAAAATAGTAAAGTAATATCATTGTGATTATTAATCAACCACAAGTTATTTTAACCGGCCAGTTACAGAGTGTCAGTGAAACGCGTAACCGACATCGTCTACACGTCGCTTGCGACCTTATTCTCGCGAGGATTACAGTGTTCCACTCAGGGAGCTTTATTAGTGTGCCTAACTGTTTCTCTTCGTGTCATTTATATTGGGTGCACGATTCCACGATTGAGGATTGGAAATTACATTACTAAATATCAACATAATAATAAGAAAAGTGTTTTTGATAGTGAAGTTGTAGATGACCGTTATAATATTTTCAGAAGGGATCGCATAGATGCCTCATCTCAAAAGCTTGAGGGAGGTGGCGTTAGCTGTTCTTAAAAAACATGAAATTGTGGAGTGACGTGGAGGATATCTGGTTAACTATAATTCCTGAGGCTCGTGACTCTCCTCGTTTAAATGTATGTGTATGCTACTTACTTCCTGATATAGGGTACGATAAAATCGAAAAATTTTATACTCACTGCCAAAAATTAATATTGAATGATTTTCCTGACGATCACTTTCTATTGATAGGAGACTTTAATACCCCTGATTATCACTCTGTTATTCTGAACGCTGAGTTAACAAATTTTTCAAATGATGTTTTGGCTGCACCTAGTAAAAAATGTAATATTTTAAATGAATTGTTGGGTCTTTGTAATTTAAAACAATTTAACAAAGTCACAAACGCTAACGGTCGTTTATTTTATCTGGTGCGTTTCTGATCTTGATAATGTGTCGGTTGGTAAGGCTCTTTGTTTGAGTCGTTTGGATAAACATCACCCAGCTATCACTATTGAAATACCTATATTCAAAGTATCCAAATGTCTTAAACGTTGTAATACCAAAAAACTGAACTTGAGTGTGATGTGACAAGATTAGATCTGAGTTACGCTTAATAGATTGGCATATTGTGCTTGCTTTTTCTGATGTGGATCACTTTACTGATGTTTTTTATGACCATATATTTGAAATAATCTATAAACACACACCATTCACTTCGTTAAGATATTCGTCGTTTCCTATTTGGTACAGCAAACCCTTGATTAAATGTAATGAAGAAATAAATAAGTTTCATAGATTGTACAAAGAATTTGGAAACCCTCGCGGCTACGATACTTTTTCATTGCTGCGTAACAGGTGTAAAAACCTCACACAGGAATGTTACAACCAGTATCTCCTATCAACGGAGGAAGTTATGCAGAAGGATATTAAAACTTTCTGGAGATTTGTCAATAATAGGAAGGGCCAAGTTTCTATACCTCATACTATGACTTTTGGTAACATCTCTTCATCGGACGGTTATGGGATATGTAAACTTTTTGCGCACTATTTTGGTTCGGTTTTTGAACGTGATTCCGATGACGTAAACCTCACAGTCATTTCTGACAACAACATTTCAAACTCTCTGTCACAGATAACGTTAACCGAAACAGATATTCTGTTAAAAATCAAACAATTAGATAAAAATAAGGGACCGGGACCAGATTTGATTCCTGCTTCTTTTGTTAAATCTTGTGGTAAAGAATTAGCTGTTCCACTTTGCATTTTATTTAACAAATCACTTAGTTGTGGTGTTTTCCCAAAGCGTTGGAAAACTGCTCATATCATTCCAATCTATAAAAGTGGTGATAAATCACGTTGCGAAAATTATCGCCCCATAAGTATTTTGTCCTGTTTCGCTAAATTGCTGGAGTTATTAGTGTATAATCATTTTTATAGTCATATTAAACCAGTTCTCTCTGATGCACAACACGGCTTTGTAAAAAATAGGTCGACGATTAGCAATTTGCTGGAATACAAAACCTACCTTTGTCAAGCCTTTGCCAAGTGTGGCCAAGTCGATTACACGGACTTTTCAAAAGCCTTTGACAAAGTTAGTCATAAACTGCTTTGTCAGAAACTCTATTTAAATGGTGTCCATGGTAGCTTATATCGTTGGGTATGCTCTTACCTTGACAATAAAAGTCAGCTTGTGGCATTGAAAGGTGAGGACACCGTCACAGGTGAGGAAAAAAATTCCTCACCTGTGACGGTGTCTTCCGGAGTCCCACAAGGATCCCATTTGGGACCTCTTCTTTTTCTTTTTTTTTATAAATGACTTGATTGAGCGCTTAACTTCTCATTGTCTTTTGTATGCTGATGATATAAAAATATTTAACGTCATTTCTAAAGATACCGATTGTGAACTTATACAAAAGGATCTAAACACTGTATCCCAAATTTAATGGAGTAAAATTAACCATATGTTCTTAAACATTGACAAGTGTTTCGTAATATCATTCACTAATAAGTGCAATAAAATTATAAATTACTATAAAATCGACGGTCGTGTACTGCACCGGTCCTACGTTGCTAAAGATTTGGGAATTTTGTTCGATGATAAACTCACTTTTCGTGCGCATTATCAACATATCACATCCAATGCCAACCAACTTCTAGGTTATGTCTTAAGATCTACAAAAGGTTTCAAAAAGCCTCGTAGTATTCTATATCTTTTTAATACTCTTGTGAGATCTGTTCTAGAATACGGCAGCCCGATATGGTCACCTAACTATATAATTCATTCGAGTAATATTGAAAGAATTCAAAGAAAATGCCTCAAAATGATTATTTATCGCATACAATCTTGTTTATCCTCATTACCTACTCTGTTTAATTATACTCAGGCGAGTATACCTACTTGTTGTTACATAATTTAGCCGTACGCGTAAGTGCGTAAGTGTTTACGTTTCAATCCAGTTCAAAACCTATTATATTATTAGATTTCGTTTTTTTGTGATTGTAATGGGTTTTGTGCGTTAAATAAATAAATAAATCTATCCTAGGTTGCAGACATTGGTACTCTACTTAAAAGGAAACCTACCTAAAGTTCTTGCCGAAGTTAACTCAAAGGCTCACAGAAACATTTGATTTCGCAAATGAAATTAATTCATTATAAACATACGTGAAGTATAATAATTATTAAATAACCATATGAAGAGTGCTTCGTGGAACGAAAATCTATTTGAATAGAACTGTAGAAATGCAATATTTGCTTTCATGAAATTATTTTACCTACAGTCAAGTCCTGGAAGTCAAGTTCATGAATCCTGGAATTATATAATAATTATATTACATCCGTACTCGTTGAATGGGTGTGTTTCGTTCTTCTCCATTACATTATTCAACCACGAGTGCTTTGAAACCTTTTAGTACATGAGCTCTCATTTTATGAATTTACCTGAATAGTTCTGGCAACTGTGCTTAGAATAATAATGCAGAACGAACGGATACACGATTAGTTTTGCTTGCATACGTTCAGGATGCTTTAGGACATTGAAGACACTTATCACTGCTACGATACTACTTTTAAGTAGGTAGACATGTACTCATACATTTTGTTGGTTTCTCTGCTTACGAAGTAAAATTTAACCTTGTCCCATACTCCTGGACAATGATTTAGATAGATAGATAATTTATTTAACTACATAACTGAACAATTAAAACTATGTTCATTTGCCTAAACACTAGGTTCTTAAAATAGATAATTGCAAAAGAATTAGTTATGCGTTACAGACGATAATAACAATTTGGGTAACAAAAAAAAACAATCAAATAGGCAATGAACAATTTAACAGTAATTATAAAGATAGCTACGAGTAGAGTTAGCGAGCGATCGCGTATCGACCACCTACCCTTCACAATGGAGGCGCCACCATAAATCAATCCTGTTCCGCGAAGCAAACAAAGGCGTACATGTGCATTTACGCAGTGTGATCCTTTATGCTATCGAAATATTTATCACTGTGGTTATTTCAAACTTATTTATTTAACATGGTGTGCATATTTAATAAACGTTAAAGTTTCTAATCCCAGAACAATGCGGCCGGAAGAAAAAACGTGCATTTCATAAGTAGAGAATGATTATTCATTTTTCTTTCAACTACGTAGTAATGTTATCATTAATCACTACAAAATCTATCACAAAAGACGTATTTTTTGCTTAGAACCAAAACTTAGTTCAGTAATGTTTTATGAAATCTCATTATTGCACTGTTTTTTACTTTTTATTTAGATATAAATTTACCACAGAGGTTTTATATCTCCCATTAAGTTTAATATATCTGATCGATATATCTAAATCGGCTGAATAAAACCAACTTGGTGAAAAAAAACAAATGGCGCGCATTTTGTATCATTGTAAAACTTTGATTCTTTATATTTTTTAGTTTTAGTAGGTATATATTATCACAGTAGGTAGATTGGTAGTTGCAAGAAAAGTAAATTACGCACCTTGCTAAAGAGAGTAATGAATGCACTCGTGTTAATTCAGGTCGGGCACCAACATAACACTCCTGCTTTAATAACTCACTTTGCGCTCAGTGTAACAATTTACTATTGCTGCTTTATCGATTAAGTAGGGTATGAGCTAAATAATAATGTGATGATGACGATAGAGTAATAGAGATCTAGGTAAACCTACCTAGATCCCGCATACCCGCTGATAATATAAGTGAGCTGCTCTTAGCTCAAAAGCTAAAAGCATATTTGGTAATTTGACGCTAAATTATTAAAGCTTTGTGTGTTGCCGGGCTTTCATAAAAGCCCGGCAACAGTGCTAAAATAATATTCATTGTGGTAGAGTTAGGTCCCAAAGTCTTAGCTCCGCCTAATTATAATGTTGTAAAATTCTGAAAATAGACGCAAAAATAGTACTCGCTTATTATAAAAAAGGCCTATCGTGCACTGCGAATTACTTCGCGCCGAACTTTTTGCGCTAGTCTGTAGAACATACAACCAGACATAGGCGCACGCACTAGCGGAAAAAACGCGTTAAAAATTACATACTTCAGAATAGACTTAGAATACGCTAGACCTAACGGTGAGCGTTTGTCGTCGAAGTCATCACTGGCTTCGTCGGCTACGTCGGCGAACGACTACAACGTCACTAGCAGATTATGAGTTTCTGACTGGTTCTAAATCGAGAAGAGTAACTTCGATCGATCGAAGTAACCCTCCTCGATTGAGAAGCTGTTAAAATCTTATACATATTTAGTCTTTTAGCGCTAATGAAGCATCTCAAACAAAAGAAAACGATGATGCATTTAGGTACTTATAATATTTTATCAGTTAAAATACCAAGACCAAATAAAGACTTAGGTAGGAAGGTACTTTTGATAACTTGTGCCCGTATACCACTTTTACTCTCTATTCACCATCTTAACAAGTAATAGTTATCCAATCTGATAACGTTATCAGTTGTTACTGTTTCTCTTTATCCGATAGGACATTACCGGTTTTATGTCATATGTTCGGATAAAAAGAACCTATACCTATACCTATACCTATAAAAGGGCTTAACCTGACTGACTGATTCATCGTCGTCGAGCCCGACCACTGAAGTTAGAAAGCTGAAATTTAGAAGGTAGCTTTCTTTTATAGCAAAACCACCTACTAAGGCGGGATTTTTTGAAATTCAACCTCTAAAAGGGTGAAAAGGGGTGAAAACTAATGTATGAAACTTTTTAACGGGTGGTGGATTTCTTAGAATGCAAAATAAATGGACACGTGTTTCAAGATTTTTCAAAATAGCCCTCATAAAGGAGTATAATGGGGTGTGAATATTTGTATGGAAACTTTTTAATGGTGAGTGTAAATGGTTTGAAACTTATAAACAAACGTAAACAACAAAAAAAACGGACGAAATCGTGGGTAACAGCTAGTTCATATTATAAATGCATAAAGTTTACTACTTTCTTCTTCTTCTTACTAGTATATTTTTTATTCTTTAGAGTTCCTAAGAGAGCCTATGTGCTGGAGTCGAGTCTCCCCCGACTGGTCCCGGTGTGTGGATGAGTTGCAAGATGCCGTGAGGGAGATAGGAGACCGTGCTCAGCAACTCACCTACTTCAACAGGAATGCTGAATTGTGCTGGTAACTATTATTTGTAACTTTACTTCATCCCAACAAACCTCATCGGGATTGTTTTCATATCAGAAACTCCGTGTATCATTGAATAAGAATTTATACCTATATACTCGTATAAGGAACTCTGACTCACTCACTCATCACGAAATCTCCAAAACTACAAGGGTTATTAGTTAAAAATTTGGCACAAGCATTCTTTGAAAGGCGCTCACTAAGAACAGATTATCAAAATTCAACCCCTAAAAGGGTGAAAAAGGGTGAAAACGTTTGTATGAAAAATCGTATTCTTTGAACTTAAAATTCTGAAATTTTGCTCAAATATGCTTTGATACAAATAATAAAATACTATTTTTTTTTTTCAAATAACCTCTTAATAAGGGTTTAAAATTTGAATGAAAACATCTAATCGCGTGGTTTGATCTGGTTAAAACTTGGTTTGTATACCTTAGTAAACTATGTCAGGATTTTTCAAAACAACCCTTAAAATGAGTAGAAGTGGGGGTTAACATTTATTTACGGACATTTTAACGCGTAATGTGATTTGCTTAAAACTTGGTCTGTTTACCTTTAATACCAAATAAATTTTCGCGTGTTTCAAAGTTTCTTAAAACAACACTTGTTCTTAACCCTTACTGTGATTTGCTTGAAATTTTATTTGTGTACTTTAAATACAAAATTAATAGAAACATGTTTCAGGGTTTTCCAAAACAACCCTTAAACAGGGTGCAAAAGTTGTTTAAAATTAGCGCGGTTTATTTAACGCACGACGCGGTTTGATTTAAAGCTTTCTTTGTATACCTTAAATTTAAAATAAATAGAAACTTTGTTAAGGGGTGCAATGCGGGTTTAAAATTGGTATGGGAATTTTTACGTGTGATGCGGTTTGCTTGAAAATTGGCTAATATATTAAAATACAAAATAAAGAGGTACGTTCTTCAGAGTTTTCCAAAACAAATCTTAAAAAGGGGTGCAATGAGCGTTTCAAATTTTTTGAGGATTTTAAACTACCACAATCAAGCCAGGTATACTCTACACTTTATATATGAAGTTACAAGTACCCATTATTTTAAGCAAATTCGTAGAGAAGTGCCGCGCCAGACGAGATAAAGTTACGCGATAGAAAGAAAGGCACGATGTAGGTATATATAATGTTAGCGCTTATACGAGCTAAATTGCACTTTGTTACGTCGTAGTAAGAGTCGCTATGCATATACATGTTTTAATGGAGACCGCTTTCTATACTTGTACTAATAAGTATGCTGTGCCACAGTATTGCATTGTGCATATTGACTTTAATAAAACATGAAAATAATATATTAATTTAAAAAAACTGAAAACAGCTTCTTTACCGATAGAATAAAAAATGATAAATTCTTAGACAAAGACACTACCTTGATTGTTCAATTAGGTGAAAGTAGTGGTGTCAAGCGATTAGACTTAATTAAACTAATTGAGACCCTGTTAGAAAAGCTAGATCTTGGGCTAGGGAAACTAATTTTATGTGCTTTCCCTTACTCAAAATCATTGAGTGTTAAAGA
The DNA here is from genome assembly GCA_948098915.1 of Lampropteryx suffumata. Taxonomy (NCBI): domain Eukaryota; kingdom Metazoa; phylum Arthropoda; class Insecta; order Lepidoptera; family Geometridae; genus Lampropteryx; species Lampropteryx suffumata. Next base: position 10,532,125 of record OX402557.1, on the reverse strand, counting down.
CAATGACAAAATATTAAATTTGAATTTAATACTTTACAATTTGACTTGTCGTCATAGTGACATTTTATATTTAGACACTAATAATTTTATTAGTAATTTTTATTTGACAAAAGGTAATGTATACCTTAGTAGACGTAGTAAGTTAATTATTGCTAAATTGTTAGCATTTAATATTTCTGATTCTGTTATTAGAACTATAACACAGAGTAATGACAACCCCATATTTAGTAATAGTACTGGGGGAAAAAATGTAGTAGGGCCAACTGATCAGCATTTAAACTGACCAAGTCGACAATGGGAAAAACAGGCAGTTTACATGTAGTTCACCAAAATATGCAAGTCCTGCCCAGCAAAGTATTAGAATGTGAATTATTTTTAAATCATTTCAGTGTAGATATTATGTGTATCACTGAACATTGGATGGTACAATCTGAGGTACTTCCTTTCTACGAAAATTACAATATTGTCAGCAGCTATAAACGCAAGAGCGCAATACGTGGTGGCTCGTTAATTATTGTAAAAAATAACTTAAAATGCAAGGAGCGTAAGGATATTAGAAATCTTTCTATTGAAAGAATTATTGAGGTGTCGTGTGTCGAGCTGGAGCGGCATGTCGTCGTGAGCGTTTACCGTCCTCCCAATGCTGATTTTGGGTTATATGAATGCACTATGGAAGAAGTATTCCAAAAAATAGCTTGTGATAAGATCATAATAGTTTGTGGTGATTTTAATATAAATATTCCGATTGATCCATTATCTGAAAGACTTTTAAACTTATTTAAGTGTTTCAATTTAAGTCCTCTTTTTGATGAACCTACAAGAGTGACGCTAACAACAGCCACTTGTCTAGATAACATTTATTGCAGTTGCACACCAGTTCATAAGTGTGTGCTAAAACATTTTAGTTCTGACCATTACGGTCACTGCGCCACCTTTTCTTGTGATCGTATAGTTGAAGCTCAGAACTTTACTCACCGACCTATTACAGAGAGCCGCATCAAAACATTTCAAAGTAGAATTGAACACAAAGTTTCCCTTGTACCATGCATCGATGATCCAAATGATCTTTTCACCACATTGTCTAATTTAATAATTAAAGAACATGCTGATATATTTACAGTAAAACCATGCAAAACAAAAAATTGTGCTAGATTTGTCGACTGGGCTACACCAGGTATTTATAGAAGTAGGAATACATTGTATGAATTATATGCTACCAGAGAGACAATGTTAGATGATCCAGTTTTTATCTTATATGTTAGGAATTACTCAAAAGTCTTCAAAAAAGTTTGTCATGCGGCTAAGTCACTGTTTTTGAGAAAAATAATAGAAAATTCAACAAATAAAATAAAAGCAACTTGGAAATTAATCAATAATGAAACAGGTAAATCAAGGGCTCGCAATATACAGTTCAAATTAAATATAAATGGTACAATTTTGACAAAGGAACAGGATGTTGCGAATGCATTTGATAGAGTTTTCTCAGAAATACCAAAAATAGTGACCAAATCGTTAAACTCTTCAGCCTCCAGAGCTTCCGTTCTATTAGAATCTAGTGTTGCAAAATGTAAGAATGAGTTTAGTTTTAGCTACATTAACGAGGCTAGTATTGTAAAAGCATTCAAGTTAATTAATATAAAAAATACAGAAGATCTTTGGGGAATGTCTACAAAGGTGCTGGGTGTCATTATCTTAGATATTGCACCATGTTTAGCTTATATTTTTAATAGATGTATCGACGAGGGAGTTTTTCCCGATCTCATGAAACACAGTAAACTCATTCCTATGTTTAAGTCTGGAAGTGAAAGTGATCTCGCTAATTATAGATCGATATCGATATTACCTGCTTTAAGTAAAATCTTTGAAAAAATAATTCTTAATCAGTTATTATACCACTTTAACGTTAACGGCCTGCTACATAGTAATCAATACAGATTTACTAAAGGTCGATCAACAGCTGATGCAGGTATAGCGCTCTTAAAGCATATATTTGAGGCCTGGGAGAAGTCACAGGATGCAGTTGGGGTATTCTGCGATCTATCTAAGGCCTTTGACTGTGTGAGTCATGCAACCCTAATCACAAAGTTAAAATATTATGGCATTAAAAACCGGGCGATTGACCTCATACAGTCTTATCTATCCAATAGAGTCCAGAAAGTAGACGTGGGTGGTGAGAGGTCTTTGGGATCAATTATTGATATAGGGGTACCTCAGGGATCGATACTAGGCCCTTTTTTATTCCTAGTATACGTTAATGATTTACCTTTTTTTGTAAAAAATATTTGTGATATAGTTTTATTTGCAGACGATACGTCTTTAATTTTTAAAGTTGATAGAGGTAAAACCAGTATATGCGATAACGTAAATGAATCTTTATCGTTAGTTCTTAACTGGTTCACTGTAAATAATCTTTTGCTTAATTCCAAAAAAACTAAATGTATCAAATTCACTTTGCCAAATGTTATTCATAGCCCGTCCAACATTGAAATAAATGGAGAGGCAATGAATCTTGTAAATTCCACGATCTTCCTAGGTCTTAATATTGATGCAAAACTACAATGGGGACCACAAATTGAAACGCTTGCTGGTAGGCTTAGTTCCGCTGCATATGCAGTTCGTGCAATACGGTGGCTTACTGATGAAGCTACAGCTAGACTAGTTTATTTCAGTTAATTCCATAGTGTTATGTCATACGGCATCATTCTCTGGGGGAAAGCAGCTGATATTGGTAAAATATTTGTAATTCAAAAAAGGGCAATACGTGCCATTTATAAAATGAAACCACGAGAATCTTTGAGAGAAATATTCAAAGAAATTAATATTCTCACAATAGCTTCACAATATATATATGAAAATTTGTTATATACACATAAAAATAGAGATGGGATTCAGCAAAATAGTGACCTTCATAAAATCAACACTAGGAATAAACATAAATTATACATCCCTAGGTTTCGACTAGAAAAAGTTAATAAGTCATTTATGGGGAACACGGTGCGCTTCTATAATAAGCTTCCTGAAAATGCTACTAAACTACCTATTAAGAAATTTAAAGCATACATTAAAGGTAGTCTTTTGAAGAAAGCTTATTATAATATAGATGACTATATTATTGATAAGAATGCATGGCCTCATGTCGCTCTGCCGTCAGACAGTTAACCGACACACTTGAAATGTATAAACTCTCTTGTATTTGTATTTCGTAGTTAAGAGTTATAAGAGGTAGTTATAAGATGGATCATATAAAAAAGCGCTAGGACCAAGACGAGTTTCTTGCCAATTCTTCTCGAGCTTGGGTTAGGATGAATTGGCACCTAAATTTTCGTTTCAAAGTGATCCTTGTGATTGTATTGAATAAATCATCTTTTGACTTGACTTTGACTTGACTTTACCATAAATATTTGTCTGTGAGATTTAATACAGTAGGTTAGTACATTCTCTGATTGATGTACATTAGCTTATTGTCATTGATAAGTACCTTTAAGGTACCCTTCAAAGCCAATGGTCTGGTCAACTGGCAATTACCTATAAAACTATTGCCTGTGATCCCCAATTCAATTGCGATACAGCGCAATTGAACAGTGAGCTGTTTGTAGTTGAAAAATTATGTGAATATATTCAAAGTCCATGGTCAGGTGAGTTGACTACGGAAAGATACCTTAATAGGTATTCGTTGAAGAGTTTCGTTTTTCTATCATGTTTGCCATTATCAGATCCTTACCAATTCTTATATGAGATCATTTCAGAGGTACAGCCAGTATGATAAAACAAATTAATTCAGTGTACCTACAATACAAGTATTTAAAAAAAATTGAAAAATAAAATTGAACTGAGTAACTCTTTTTTCCTGGAAGTCAGGAAAAAAGAGTTTCTCAGAACAAAATGGAAAAGGTAATGGACATATACAATGGTATACAAATACCATTAAGTAAGTACATACTTTACATATTTTTAAAAACTGATATATACAAAATAATTACTTATAGATAAAAAACAGAATTTAGTTCACTGACCGCAGGGCAAGTGCCCAAAAGGCTGGCAACGTTAACTCGTTGAATAGCCATATTAATCCTTTGTCCAAGGTAAGCACCAGCTTTTTGATCATTTGTCTTGTCTCTTAGATAACTCTCTGAATAGGAGCCCCGCCTCAGGCCCCACGGGCCTAAAGTTTCTACCCTAAATAATAATTAAGTACATACCTACTTAATTATATGAACTAAGGAATTGTATTTTCTTGGCCATCATAATTTTCCTATAAAAACCCTTTCATATTTTATTAAGTACTTTGTATCTAAAGATATTGGAAAATGGCTGGAATTGGGGACTTCTAAGTGGGCTCTTTCCTTTCCAGAAGCATTAATTTCGTTTAAATAGCACTCAGCGAGTAACCGCTTTATTATTTACTTAACTGTTAACGATAACGAAACCTAATCTACCCTGTAATTTGGTAAATAGGTACTTCTTTATTGTAAGTCGTTAATAAATGCAACATTTTCAGCCTACGCAGACTTAGGTCTGCCTGGGTCATGGTGACATCACAAATACCATACCTTAATAGTAGAAATTATGTAAACTATGGTTTATTCTACCTATTCATCGCGGTTTAAGACGCGATAAATTTGCATACCTGCCAGCGGGGTGCCCAGTAAATTTCTGCTAGTGCGTACGCCAATGTTCCACAGAAAAACGCGAAAAAACTAGGCCCTAGGTCTAGTTTCCTTCTCTCTCATCGCGTAATATTTAAAACATGGTCTGTCTTATGCAAAGTATAAATCTACGTAATTAAAATCACAACCATGGGCAACAAACCAACAAAATGTCTTATAAGCAAAATCTGTCCGGGAAAATGTTATTGTGTGACCCTCGTCATGATCACACGAGATTAACCATCAAAATCTGTCTATCAAACTTTTCCTTACCCTCACTAAATGTTATTCTGTCCGTGTCTAAATAGGAAGTAATTAGTGCCGAAGGGAAAATTATTCTCATGGGAAACCGAAGCTAAAATAAGGTAAACATTTTTAACAAAAAAATAACACCGCCGAAAAACTGAAGAGCTGAATAATAATCCTTTTTTATTTAACCTAAATAACTAGGTTCTTAAACCAATGTAAGTAAGTCATTTTGAGTCGCCAAACAAATATATATAAATTATGTATGACCACAATTACGACGACAATAATAACGACAATAATGACGACCTCTGTGGCACAGTGGGCTTAGGTCCGGCTGAGACGCAAAAGGTTGCGGGTTCGATTCCCGCCCGGGACAAATGTTTGTGTGATCTGCAAGTATTTGTCTCGGGTCTGGGTGTTTCTATCTATAATATGTATGTATTTACAAAAAAAAATGTATTTATGTAGTATATCAGTCATGTGGCACCCATAACACAAGCTCTGCTTACTTTGGGAACAGATGATGCTGTGTGAAATGTCCGGTATTATTATTATTAATTTGCTTGTTTGACGACTCAATATATATATGTATATATACGCGTTGAGTACCCTCCTCCGTTTTTTTGTCGGTAAATAAATTGGCCAAGCGCGTGCCGGTCCACGCATAGTAAAAGCTTCAGTCAATAAGAATAAGAATGACCCAAACCAACCAGAAACCAAACCAACTAAACACCATCTTGATAGCAAAATTAACGTAATTAGCTTTAATGGTTGAATGATAATGAAACTGCACTGAACTCTTTAAAAAAATTTGAAAGCTTTATTTCTCAAACGAATATTTGTACCGAAAAACTGTTGAAAAATCTCATAATATATTTGAAAGACCTATCCTACGATATGTCACCACACGATGGGGTAGTAAAATAGAGTAAAAAACAGCCCCACTTTACATATTGTAGGCACGGCGGCACCTGCTCAATAAATACACATTCGTGATGGAGGTAATCCGGTGATTATTTATTGCACACATCTTAAAATAAATTCTGTTCAAATAAACGAGACTTCATCATTCGTTGTGAGAGATTCAGGTATTCGTACGAATACGTTATTTTTTATCTCGATGTCAAGAACTATGTGTAAAACGAAATTTTGATACGATTCTAACTTATGGCTGCATTATTACGGCTCAAAAACCAAACTCATAACTTGACAGTGCCTTGTCAGTATATACGAGTATACGAAAATTTAATGGATGTGCACAAAAATGTTCATTTATTTAAAAAAAATTGCGATAATAAATTAATTAATTAATTAATTAATATTGGTGGACAATGCACACAACACCATCTAGCCCCAAACTAAGCATATCTTGTATTATGGTGACCAGATGACTGATATAATACTTACATATTTTTAAATACATACTTATGATACTTTGAGGACCTCTGTGGTGAAGTGGGTAAAGGCCTGCCTGAGACACAGAAGGTTGCGGGTTCGATTCCGGCCGCGGGACAAATGTTTGTATGATATGCAACTATTTGTCTCGGTTCTAGGTGTTTCTATGTATAATATGTATGTTTTTAAAAAAAAGAAGTATATAAGTAGTATATCAGTCTAGTGGTACCCATAACACAAGCTCTGTTTACTTTGGGGCCAGTTGATGCTGTGTGAAATGTCCGGCATTATATTATTATTATTATATTATATTACTTTATTACACCCAGACACAGAACAAACACCTGTGTTCATCACCCTCAACCTACAGTGCAGAAGGCAGAGCTACTACCAACTAAGCTGACAGGCCAGTCGTAAGGCCAGTCGTCTTAGTATTAACTCTAGAAATAAAGAACAAACTCGCTGTTCCCGCAGTTAGGCTCGCTAAAGTCTTTTATAGGGCAAAGTGTACGCTTCTATAACAAGGTCCCAAGCGACGTGTTAGATTTGTCGATTGGGAAATTTAAAAACGAAATTCAACAAAAACTGTAAAGCATATTATAAAATATCTGCCTATTTAGACAAAAAAGCTTGGGATAAATCTGCTCCAACTCGACTCGCGTAACAAAATTGGCAAAGATCATACAAAAAAGTGTTAAGACGATTCAAAGTGGTCCTTGTGATTTTAATGATTAAAAAAAAAATTATTTAAAGAAAGTTTTATTTACTTGATATACAGTATACTTGATAAACTTAAATTTTTATAAGTTTTTCCCTATTATTGTCCCCCTAAAGATTACTAATCGGGTGTATCTTAGTTTTAGTGGTTTTTTTAAATTCCGACTTTGACGGTACCCTATCTATCCCTATCTATCTATCTATCTGTTCGTTATTTGAAGTAATAATAATCTCTAAATACTATGCTATGTATTTTCAATATTTTGCTACCATGTTATGGTTAATTCTGTAATTTATTTATGAAAAAAGGTCTAAAATCCAAAGTTTCTAAAGTTGGCATCGTCGTTTTTTATTCAGTTTATTTTTCTTTATACATACAAAGATAGTATAAAAATCGCAATATGAACGTCGTCAAAAGGGCTCAGGAAATGGCCAAAACATTGTATTTTTTCGCTTTTGGCGACTTAGGTCTATCAGGAATAATGACTAGGTATAAAAATGTCGAATTTATAAAATTTAATTGTCGAAGGCTATTTATGCCGAGATATAGAAATGATGATATAGTAAAAATGACCAATAATAAAAATGTCCAGTAGTCAAAATGTGCAATCATTCTGGCCGCTGCCGCGGCACGCTTGCTTGCGCGTTATTTTCTATACTCAAACATAACCTAACCAACTGGTTTTGATCTGATTAATTTGCTGACGAAAGCGTTGGTTAGTTAGAATATCAAAGGTTTCTAATTCCGAGTGTTGTCTGTCTGTGAATTGGATTTTTTTATGAATGGTAATTTTTATGAATGCACATTATTATGAATGGTCATTTTTATGAATAGGTCATAATATTGACGACCTCTGTGGCGCAGTGGGCTTAGGTCCGGCTGAGACGCAAAAGGTTGCGGGTTCGATTCCCGCCGCGGGACAAATGTTTGTATGTTCTGCAAGTATTTGTCTCGGGTCTGGGTGTTTCTATGTATAATATGTATGTATTTACAAAAAAAAAGTATATAAGTAGTATATCAGTCATGTGGTACCCATAACACAAGCTCTGCTTACTTTGGTGCTTACAGATGATGCTGTGTGAAATGTCCGGTATTATTATTATATTATTATGATTATTTAACCCTTATTAATATAGGTATGTCTCAAATTTTCTCTCTTGACAATATCCCGTTCTAGTCATTTTTCCTGATAGACGTAAGTCGCCTATTGCATTTTTTTGAATGACGTTTTATTCTGTGATAGACTCTCTGTAGGCTTAATGATGGTTTGTTGTTCACAGCGCCCGCGATGCTTTCATGAAGTGCGTAGCAGAGGCCGGTAGAACTTGCCCTGCTTCAGCAAGCACGCTTCTCAAGCGTATGGCTTGGGTGCTGGCACAAGACGTGGCGGCTTGTAGCCAACAACCTCGAGCATACTGCTCGGCACCTTCACCAACTGCTACCGCACCACTACTCACTGCACTCTGCGGCATTGTTTTCTATCCTCCGAATCTGTAAATTTATAAAATCTGAAATGTTTAGATTTGTCGGCGGAGAACCGTTCATGATTGTTCCGCTTCTTCTTATGAGTGTGCTTATTAATTGCAGTCAATATTTTAGAAATGTTAAAGCTATAGGCTACGAAGGTAAATAAGGGTAGTGGGTAGGTACCTAATATTTAGAAAATTATACTCCAGTATTCATGTTAATAATGTAGAATTATTAGCTTCATTATAATCCATCTGTATTCATTACCATTTGAATGACTAGTACAGCGCAGGTAGGTCATCTAGTTATTGGTATAATCAATGTATATCAGTTTCGATTAGCCATGGGCATTATTTCTATCATTCGTTTGATTGTAACTGAAACCAGTGTTTTCAAAATGGATTAGTAACTAGGTACGATCCGTTTCTGTTCATATGGCAGCATGTGTCACAATCAATATCAACCTTCCGTAAGGCGCTGCGCAAACGTAGACACTTTTTCTTGCCGACACGGCACAACATCACAGGGAACCGTAGTTGCAGTGTCTTGTGGCGGTGATCGGACACAGTCACCCGTTGCTACTACTGGCCACTCTGGTACAATTCGTTGCTTGTTTTCCGTCAGTCTCGCGATGGACGTCGATAATGAAACTCAGTACAATTGTAAGGACATTTGTTAATGTTGCTTGTGTCTTTAACGGACGACTTTTAATTTCCAGTTACCGACACCGAACACATTTCAATCGTCAATGCGTAGGTAAGTGTTAAGTGGGAGCAACTGGACACAAAAAATTTAGTTTATTAAGTTAAGTATGCGCAGGGCATGAATGATTTCATACTGGTTCTATAGAAAACAAATATTGATCGGTAGCTTGTATCTGACACAAGACACAAAAGTGTCCACGTTTGCGCCCTGCCTAATACCCAGTCATGAATAGTAACTGAAAATAACATAATCGCCTGGATGTTTGCGGATGACTGGAAGACGATTTAGAGAGGCTGTGTTTTTTGTGAAAATTAATGTTTTGTGTACTTAATTATAGTTATACTGATAATGATATTGAGTGTATTAATTATTTCTAAATGTTCCTTTTGTTTTTATTTAAAAAGTAAGACTTACTAACCTAACCTTACTGTATTTTATGTCATGTGTTCCTATTTTTAAAGCATTAGATAGTAAGTATCTGTAATGCTAATAATAAGGTGTGAATATACTAAATTTTAAATTGAATTGATTAAGGTACCTTAACCTTACCTTAACCTATTTTACTTCTTTTTAATCAAACGTTTTAAAATGTAAATTTATTGAATAAAGGAATTCGTTTAATTATCCAACAATGGATTAGGGTGGAACCAAAAGTAGAACAAAATCGATCAATGGATCAGAGTAGTATATAGCATAGTACTTACCTAAATATCTGTAAATAGGTGCCTGCCTACTTATGTAACTAACAAATAAGTAGATATGTATGTAATCAAATTAAATGTTTTATATATAAATAAAGAAAGCCATTGATGTTTCTTCTTATTTTTCCTTTTCCGGTCCAATAAAATTAACTTCCCTTGAATGTGAAATATGATATTGCAACAGATTCGCACCTGCGCGACCTAAACGACTGCGAAGCAGGAGCGTCTGCCGCGCGGCGCACGCATACTTTATCTATGGCGCTTTGCACACCTACGCGATTACAACGCGGGCAAACGCGGGACGCACGCGTCTAGTGGTCAGACGTGTGTATGTGCAGGGAACGCTATCTTCCTTATTATTTTATTTATTATTTCGTTCCACTATGACTACCTGCAACAAAAGGTACCTAATACAGAACTGTTTATAGAAACAGTGAGGGGATATCCTAATATATAATATATGAAAACGCGAAAGTTTGTATGTATGTTTGTTACTCTTTCACTCAAAAAGTACTGAATGGATTTTAATTAAACTTTACAATAATATAGCTTATTCATCAGAATAACACATAGGCTATGATTTATAAAGATATTGTGTGAATTGTCCAAAATATAACGATAAGTGTCATGTAAGTAGGAAAAAATCTGTTATCTGCGAGCTATTCTGGCGTGCGCTCCAAAAAGCGTTAGAATTACGCGCAGACGAAGTCGCGGGCACCAGCTAGTAAGTAATAAGGATGAGATGTGGTGGCCCTCCCAACCTATAACTACGTGTGGGTAATTGAGTTTTCCGTAACAATAATAAATTGTGACATCCTTTGAATATAACCTACTTGCTTGTTTAAAATAAACGAAAATAGGGAGCTCCTCTTAAGCTACAAATAACTTGTCAAAAGTATTTAAACCTACTTTGTCGGCTACCAGCCGGTTTTTCAGTCTGAATGGCCACTAATGATGGTTAAAGCTCTATTAATGTTAAAATAATGTTGACATTAATAGATCTTGTTTGTTGTTTTGAAAAACGTTACTGAATTGTAAGACGTTGACCCTTATAGTACAAGTGTTCGCAAGGATTAGGCTGATTGCTATTTTTAACCGACTTCGAAACCGGTAGTTTGGTTTTTAAATATAAAAAACATAGGTAAAAAAACTACAATATCCAAGTAAAGTAAATTTATTATTTTGCTATTCTGTGATTTTCCAGTGGTGTTTACTTCTTATATAGCTCAACTGCTTCACATGTATTATTGTAAATTAATCTGTACATTTCTGTAATTAACTTTTGTAATTAATACTTAAATAAAACATTGGAAGCAGAAATACATGCGTGATTCCAAATAGGAATGGGAGATTTTAAACCCTAAGTAGTTAAGCAGATGTATACCTACAAGACGTTAGTAGATCATCCCTACCGAGTGGGTATAGGTAATACCCGCTCGGTCGATTGTGAACTTACAAAAGAGTTCACCCACAAGAATAACAACGTGACTTGAGCACTTCACCGCCACAAACGAGGTCTGTGGTCTTTGTGCATCGAATCAAATGCATTAGTCACATTTTATTAAGAAAATTTCAGAAAAAAATAATGTTCTGCTGCTTTCTACGTGAGAAGATTCATGTTACGATATTACACCTATTTAGTATTTACTGGACTATTTTCACGTTTCCATTGAAAATAAGTAGGTACCTACTTCAGAACAGACTTAGTTTGACGTCGATAAAACAAATTGAATTTACTTGAAATAATAAGAAAAGTGAAAAAGCTTTAAAAATTAATATCACGTGAGTTGAGTGAAACACCAACAAACGCACGTCGAGTGCTTTGTTACATTAGTCAACTGTCACAATATCGAAGGGATTTTGAATCGAATCGTGACTTGTGATGAATAATGGATCCGTTACGATAATCGGAAAATTTCATCACAATAGTTGAACCCAGGAAAACTGGCCAATGTTAACATAGAATTAAACTTTTTAACAAAAAATTAAACCGCCGAAAAAACTGAAAACAAAATATAATAAACCTTTTTTATTTAATCTTAATAACTAAGTTTATAAATAATGTAAGTATACCTTAGTAATTATGAGTCGCCAAACAAGCAAATTAATTAATTACGTAAAGCGTGATGCGCGGCGTCGTTCATGAAGTTAATGTTTGGCGACTCAAAATTACTTAGGTATACTTACATTCGTTAATGAACATAGTTATTTAGGTTAAATAAAAAAGGTTTATTACATTTTTTTGTGGCTATAATCTACTAATTTACTACATGCTTAATATTTCATTACTATTAAAATAGCTAGCTACCTTACTTTAGCTATCATACATTACAAACAGTGAGTGAACGATGGTTCACATTACGAAGTAGTCCGATTTGGATAATTCTTATGATATTTTTTTAATGGAAAGGGTATACCCCGAAGAAATAAGGACAACAGGGGAACAGGGATGTTAAACAGGGGATGGTTCATCAACCATCCCCTGTTTTCCTACCCTTAGGGTTGGTTTATTTTTTAAAAATTTACATGGGACCAACTTCGGGGACATGGGAACAACCCTTTCTATTAAAAAAATATCATAAGAATTATCTAAATCGGACTACTTTGTAAAAAGTTATACGTGGTCATACATAAAATATATATACACATATATATATATGTATATATATGTGTATATACATATATATATATATATATATATATGTATATATATATACATATAGACAAAAAGAAGGAGGATTACATATATATATATATGTAATCCTCCTTCTTTTTGTCTGTTAAACAGCTACTGGTAAGTTTTGCGATATTTGCAAGACAAAATGCGAGAAAAAATAACAAACGCAAGGTGGTTGCACTGACGGTTTTACTGAAATGGCTGAAATGGTTTTACACTGGCGACTTTCTGTCGTTAGACGACGAATGACATCACAGCGTGTCGCGATCTTTAGATTAGTACACTAAAGTCTCTGATCATTTTTGATACGATTGAAACAACAAAAAAAAGTATTTCTTGCTATTTTTATTGCTCAAAACTTGCATAGGTACTTACTTAACAAAAATCGCTTTCAAAGTTTTAATTGATTCTCGCTCCCACAATATTTTCAGCAACGGAATCAATTAACTTCCTTTAATGGTGAAAGTGCATAGATAACAAAAGTATCTACATACTTTGATTGATTTTAATCAATCAAAGTAGGTATATAATTTCCTTATTATTTCGTTTTGCTTTTTCCATATAAAACGTATATTTAATATATATATATTCAATATATTCAATATATTCAATATATTTAATGCTAGTTTAATGCTTCTATATACCACGACACAATATTATATTTAGGTAATGTAATACTTGTGTCTGAGCTATCTGGCGATCGAAGCGAGCTACAATTTTTTCAATAAGCAAGTCTTACCATACCTTACTATCCATAGAAACTGAAGCAAGTGGCTTCTAAAAGTTAGTGGCTGTCGACAGGAGCCACCATTTTTACGTAGCGAACGAAGCGAATTCATTTATAACACATATTTAGAAACTATCACACCTCACTCTTATTCACTCGAGCGCAGCGAGCCGCAATTTTATATTGATACATAGGTTCTTACTTTTCGCATACACATAGGAAGTGAAGTCAAAGATTATTTTGGTTATTTCGATAAACCCAGACACATATGTCCTATTTTTGTATTATTTATATTCAGACTAAGTTTAATGATATCGCACAAGTCGTTACAGAAATCTGATGCATTCCGAAGTAACAACCTGTTGAGGCTTAATTTAAAAAACACATTGACTTTGACCTCGAACTCGATCTCGAACTGACCCTCGACTCTGTATTGAATTCTACCTGAACTCTTATCTTGAACTCTACCTCTACCAATACCTCATCCACCATATCAGATTTGCCATCTGTACTTGACAGACAGGACTTAATTGTTTCAAAGAATATTAAGAATATTAATGCGAATTTTCAAGCAAATCGCACCACGCGTTCAAGAGTCCCCATACAAATTTTAACACTTTTTTGCTTCACCGTTTTTGGGGTGTTCTTAAAATGTTTTATATTGGCAGTAAGTCCAAGCAATACGGTATTTCATAAAAACATTTTCACCCCTTTTCACCCCTTTAAAGATTTAAATATTAAGGGGTTAGAAGGGTCTTAGAACTTCGCTACACACCAAGACAGATATGCCCTACCAATTTCAAGCCTTTACGATAACTAGTTTAAGCTGTGCTGTGTCTAGGCTGTCTATGTGAATCAGATAGTCAGTCAGTCAGTCAATCATTCAGGACAAAGATTCTTATATATCAATGACTCCTTTCACGAGATTAGCGCGAGTTGATTCAAATGAGCCCATATACGGGTAATATACCCGAAAATCTTGTGAATCTTCTCATATTCATTAAAAAGTTCCCTGGAACAGCTCCTGACTCCATCATCATAATCAGCTCGCTGTCACCTTAATATCATTCATTCTTGCCAAGTTCGGAGAGATCAATCGGATTATTTAATGAGGAGTTCCGTTGGACAACTGTTTCGCTGTTTAATTCGTTCATGAAAGCTCTTTCATGATCGCTTTCGCTTTCACCAAAATTACATACCAATTTTTTTTTATGTAAACATTGTATATGTTTTAATCAAAAAATAATAAAGAATCTTTATAATATTAAAAAATTTAACTGAAAACACGACCAGTCTCGATTTAAGCGCAGACCTATGAAGTCAATGAAACTAAGCGAATGAGAGCTCTAGTTAAAATGGTTTAATTTTTACCTCGTATCTGAAAAACTATTCATTATATAAATTTACATGGCTTCATCAAATACTATACTTATTTAATTATTATGATTACTGAGCTCATTGGTGGTTAACACGGCTTTATAAACGCAAGTCACGGCTCTGAATTGTGCCTCATATTATTCAGAGTAATTTATCCTTCAGGCTACAATAAATTAGAGTGAATAATAATTGGCGATTTATAGGTCCCTCCACCCGAACGGACAATACCTGCCTAGCCATAGAAATCTGGATAGGTAAGTTCTTACTAATAAATTGTTTCATTCGTGTCACTTCGATGGATCGAGATGACTCACTTCGATTAAGAAACTGTCAAAAACTCATACAAAATCTCAGAAAATCAAAATCTCTACAGAAATGTTCATAGGGAGGATTCCCTTTGTACATTTCTGTAGAGATGTCTTGTTATTTTAATAAATGTTCATGCAGTATGCAAATTAGTACTATGTACTAATTCAAAGCTACGAGGCCAAATTAGGAAATTCAAACCAGTTTTCGATTTATTGGGCTGTTTGGACTGTTTGCTATGATGCGAATCAATTTGAACTGTGTTGCTATCATACTAGGTTTGCTATTGCAGTTTAAATTTTACTTGTAAGGTACTTTAAATACCCACACCAGAACGCGTCCAAATGCATTACCTACCGACTGACAAAGCCAGTGATTTGTTACTCTACCTCTCGGATGAAATAGACGCATTGGACAAAATTGGGAAAACCTTACTCTACGTATACGTATAAAGACAGACAATTAAGTACACGCTTGACTTTTAAATTAAAAACATTCGTAAGAAAATCAGCAGAAAAGCATCTGTCAGAATATTTTTCTATGAAAATCAGATCGGATAATTCTCATTCTCATAAAAAAACGAATCGATGCTTCTCGATGTAGCTACTCGTAGCTATGTTTACGTAGTTTATGAACTCGGGTTTTTTTTTTTATTTGGTTAAAGCCAGCCACCGAGAATATCGATGCAGCCAGTAAGTACTCGTTGCACACTGCCCTAAAACAGGCTGCGTCAATCCAACCGACCTCTTTAGAGTTTAAAGAGGTCCACGCTGACTAGTTAGAACTGCTAAACGAAGAGATCTGAAAATGTTCTTTATTCAAATTATTAAAAACGGAACTGCATTAAGAAAATTAAGTGAAGTTATTTTTAGCGGGAATTGCCTACATACATAATATTTTTCATATTCTTTAAAAAAATATCATCTACATTAAAAGTATTTAATTTAAAATCTTTAAGTTAAGCTACTTACTGTTAAAATGTTTTCAGTAACGGATCAGCAAAATGAAATTTGGATGCTTAAATGTAATTTGAAAAAAATAGAAAATGACCTAGCAGTGCAGGTATGGTGGCATTTTCCTAAAGAAATAAACTAGGTCTAACTGTGATACTATAAGTGTCCGGCTGAAACGTTTGTAAGGATTTTGTTTTTTATCGAAACAGTGTTCTGCAATCCCTGAGCTGGATGTCGAGCATAATAAATCATATAAAGCGTCGATGGAAGTGCTGCTAAAAGTCCGCTCGTTGAATACGAAGATAGAAAACCTCAAACTAGAAAAAGGTAAGTAAATTACAATTATTTGGCAAGTACTTACATATAAATAAAATAAATAAATACTTTGAACTTTAGGAAGCTACTGACTACCATAACTTGTAAACACACATACGTAAGACACTTTATTTTAACACCCAGAAACAGAACAAACATATATTTTCGTCACAAACGTTTTTTTTTGCGAGAATCGAACCTACAACCTAGAATGGGTACCTAGGTAATGTTCCTACAAGACATAATTATGGATTATTAAGTCACCCAAAGGACTCCATCGTCGTCAAAGCCTAAACGACTGTTAAAAGCCATACTCCACAAAATAACGCGTCTTTCGAAGCACTAAAGCGCTCCGAAGACAGTTCCACTGCCCACCCATCCATCCCCTCTATTTGATAAGCCGTGTTAGCCGTCTAACGGTTATATAACGGATAACACGGCTTACGAAATAAACAAAACTTCTGTCATTTAAATTATAACCTGAAAAACAGCTCTCGAATGTCTAGAATGTAATATCTTTCCAAAGCCCTACCCAAAGCTCTTTCTCTTCTATCTGGATCATATATTTGCCATATTCTATGCTCATATAAATGCTTGCTTGCTTAATGCGCCAACCTTCTGCTTGAGAAGAATATTAAGGTTTAGGTTCCGGCCGGGGGACAAATATTTGTATGATCTGCAAGACTTTGTCTCGGATCTGGGTGTTTTTCTATGTATCAAATGTATGTATTTAAAAAATGTGTATAAATATAATAAATGTGTATTCGTTATGTGGTACCCATAACACATGCTCTGCTTCTTTGGGAATGAGCGATAAGAGGTTTGCTCTTATACCTCTGTTTCTCTTTCCTTCTACCTTTTATTCTTGTCTTTCTTCAATGATGTTCAATGAGGCTGTCATGTTATATAAAAGATCCAATCATTTTTCCTCTTTTGTGTTGGAAAAGCAATAAATAACAATCCTAAATATTGATGGACAATCCACACAACACGATTTAGCTCAAACTAAGCATAGATTATAGTCTTGTACTATGGGCATCAGATGACTGATTGTATACTCGCTCTTATTTATATACTTTAGAACACCTTTACTATATGTTCATCATATAAATGTTTGTACTGGGAGGGAAGTGAACCCACAACCTACAGCGCAGCAGGCAGAGCTACTACCAACTAAGCTGTGAGGCCAGTCAAGCTTAACTACCTACCTAGGAAAAGACCTACCTACTCTTCCATCCAATTCCCATTTTTTGTTTGTAATTTTTTTGTCCAGCTTATATTTTCCATTTTCCTCTAACCACATTTCAAATACATTCAAAAGCTCTCTGAAATCAAGAATAAGTATTTTCTTTTATGTTGTGAGGGTTAGTGTCCCATGTCATCCGCAGTCGCCCGGAATAAATATTGGTTTAAACGTAACCCGCAAAAGACATCATCTAGTTTCACGGCTAGCTGGTTTGAAATAACTAGTGACAGACACAATAAAAAATAATAAATTTGGTAAGCGAATGTGACCACACCCACACACAGTGGAGGCTTCCGAAGCCAGTAAAGTTAAGAATGACTAATGGTCAGATACTAAACTAATTTCACATTATCACACATTTCATACATACATCACATTTCAATTAGCATAGAAAAAAAATGATAAGTACATATTGGCCTTTTTGTTTTTTTTTGTCATGTGGTACCCATACCACAAGCTCTGCTTACTTTGGGATCAGATAATGTTGTATGAAATGTCCGGCATTTTTTATTATTTATTACCAACTGTAACGTAGTAATTCCATATACCGCTAAATGGCGTGGTTTGTACATCGACCTTTTGTCTTGACTATATCCGTCGAGTGACGTTGACAGTTAAGTTATGGACAGGAGACGTTGACCTATCTGTTTTGAGTGAGATTATCCGCCCAGAAACAGGGTGGGGGATTTTTCGAGACGCCATTTGCGAGCGTGGTTTATTTCGGTCTTTTTTTACTCACCGGTTGGAAGGAATCTTCCAGAATTCCTAAGTTTTTGTGTGAAGTCGTGACAAAGTGTGCCCAGGCGTGGTGATCCCATCCCGCGGCGGCGGTGCAAGCCTAATACCTTTCTGGATGGAGCCTTCGTTGTACTAAGATTGTGCGTAGTACACATGCATTATGCATACCACGCGACGGATGCACACGAGTCTATAACCTTGCTGGACGGTGTTTCTACTATGGCTGTTTAATTCAAACCCCTTGCAGTCGTACAAGGTATGTTTTCTACTGTTTTTTGGTACTAGTAGAACCCCTGAATCTAAAACATGTAACCATGTGGCATCATACATTCATCTTGTGCCTGCTAGGAACCTGTTGAAGTTAATGTTAGGCCTATCTAGTAGTTTTCCTTGAAGCTAAGGAATAGTTTACAGTGTAGAAGTAGGTAATCTTTCTCAACTGTATTTTGCAACTTTGTAATTGAGATGCTTCTCAATTACAGGGGTTTTTTTGTACGGGCCTGCCCTTCATCGCGTGCTGGCAGTACCTCGCCAGTTCAACGCACCTTCTAGAGGGTGGAACCCATTCAACGGAGTGCGGCTGTTCTATGTGGCCTCGGCCAGCCCAAGGGACTCTTCGGCACGGTTCAGTATACCCTATTCCCGGTATAGCAGCCGGTTACACTGCTATTGGCGCTCAACTTATAATCTATCATATTACTGGTGCGTTTTGCAAATTATTATAACTAATATCAGTGCGGAGAGTATTAGAACAACCGAACAATGCTTACTTTCAACTTTACCTACCTTATGGAACGGCGTTAACTAAATTAAATCTAATCTAATTTAATCTAATCTACCTTTACCTACTACCGTTTGTTACTGTATTACCTATTACTAGTTAAGTAAGCACATTGCAATCATCTCAAGGGTCCCACCATCGCTCACCATTGTGTTTAGCCGAGGCACATTTACCTCTTAGTCTTATACTTGAAATTATAATGATAACCTACCTTTTGTTGAAACATAACTGTATGTATGCTCCTGTATATTAAATGCATCATCCGACCTCAAACCGAGCGAATCATTTTTTTATTTAATACCCTTTCGATTCGGTACCCCTTTCGGGCCATAATAGGGAGGAGGCCTTATTCAATTGTAACAGTGGCGCCCAACGTGGGGCTTTTCTTGAGATGATTGTCATGTCAGTTAGCTGTGACAAAATTGCATGTGTGTTACTTATTATGTAAGCAAAAAAAAAAAAACTATTGTCTACTTTTTAATTTATATATTATAGTAATTACCTCATCATAATATTAAGTCATATTTCTTTAATCTTAAGTCATATTGTGAACTTGAGGTGATTGCAATATCGTACCTACTTTTAAAAAAAAACTTACCTTAACTTTTTACTTTTGTACTTTTTCCTTGAGTACTTTTTAAAACATGGAAGAACGCCCCATTATTGACGTTCCGGCTGTGCCTGCCTTGGCTCCCAGCGGCAAGCATCAGTCTGTCTCTTCACTTAATCTAAAATTTGACGGGACGTCTTGCGTTCGTGCGTTTTTGCAACGTCTAGAAGAGTTGTGCGGCTCGCGCGGAATATCCGAGCTTCAGTTATTTGCTTCAGCACCAGAATTATTCGAGGGAGATGTTTTATGCTGGTTTAGAAGTGTTAAGCCTGAAGTAAAGAACTGGTCCGAACTCAGGAAGTGTTTGGTCGATGAATATTTACCCTACGATTTTGATCGCCGGCTTATGCAGGAAATCCGCGCACGTACTCAGGGTCCCAGCGAAAATATCGTAACATTTGTGGCTGTGATGCATAACTATTTTAGTCGTTTGTCTTACCCCGTTTCAGAGAAGGATAGGTTTGATATTGTTTTTCAAAATATTCGCCCCGAGTATTCAGTCCCTTTATGTACGACTGAAATTACTTCACTTAAGAGACTGAAAGAGTTGTGCAGAATGTTAGAGTGCGGCAAATACCGTGAACAGACTTTTGTCGAGCCACCTAAACCGTCTAGTGGTTCCATGGCACCCGATTTGGCTTGTAAAAACTTCAAAGCTCGGTCGGCTACGGTTGCAGTTGTCTCCACAGAGAAAAAGTTCTGTGCACGTTGTCGGGTTGAAACTCACTCATTGTCTGAGTGTAAGTCTACTGCTGTTGTGTGTTTTCGTTGTGGTAAGAGTGGGTTCGCATTCCCAAAGTGTCCTAATTGTCATTCTTCCCCAGTGAGCAAAGACTCAGCTAAGGTTTCAAAAAACTAGGTTCTACGAACTCTCGAGACAACTCCGATAAATTTGATGACGCAGATTGGAAGCGTTACCTAAAACAATTAACCTTTTTCTTTTCTACTTACAAAAAAGTCTCGACAGTTCGTAATAGTTACTTATATAATGATAATCGTCCGTATGTTTCGGTTGAAATTTCTGACTACCCCTTTCGTGGTTTGTTAGATTCCGGTTCCACTATTTCTATTTTGGGATCTACTTATTCTGAGTTTTTTTTGAAGGCCGGAGTCACTCTACACGGTTGTGATGATATTACCCACATCTCCACCGCTACTGACTCCCGTGCCGTAGTTCGCGGTTACTTTTTATTGCCAGTCAAATTTGATAATTTAATCAGAACTATTAAACTTTTCGTTGTTCCGGAGGTGTCTACTCCCCTGGTTTTGGGCGTTGACTTTTGGAAGAGTTTTGATTTAGCCCCAAAAATGTTTGGAAACAATTTGTTCTTTTCCCCTTCGAATGTTTCCGAGATTCGATTTTTAAGGCCGTTAGACCAGTTGTCTACCGACCAACAGCGCGTTGTGTCTTCGTTGATGGAAAAATTTGAATCCATTTCCTTCGACAAAAAAGGCCTAGGACGTACTACCCTCCTTGCTCACACTATCGACACTGGAGACTCGCCTCCGATTAAACAACGGTACTATCCAATGTCACCTGAAAGAATAAAGGAGCTGAGCCGTCAGTTGGACGAAATGTTGGACCAAGACGTCGTCGAGTCCAGCTGTAGCGCGTGGAATAATCCTACGCTCTTTACCCCTAAAGCTAACGGCGAGTTACGCTTTTGCATCGATAGTCGTAGGCTAAATTCTGTGAGCAAGCATGATGCGTATCCTTTACCTTACATCTCTAGAATTCTTGATCAACTACGAGATGCAAGGTTCTTAAGCTCCATAGATCTTAAAAGTTCCTTTTGGCAGATTCCTCTGGATAGTGCTTCACGTGAAAAGACCGCATTTACCGTACCCGGGCGTGGTCTTTTCCATTTTAAGGTCATGTGCTTCGGCCTAACTTCAGCCCCTGCTACCCAGCAAAGACTCATGGATAAGTTATTCGGTCCTGAGTTCAACGATAGGGTGTTCGTTTACTTAGACGATATAATTATAGTGAGTCGTGACTTTGAGGAGCACATTTCGTTGCTTTCCAGAGTATTACATCGCTTGACTTCCGCTAATCTTACCATTAACCTATCTAAGTGCCAATTTTTCCGCAAGGAGCTAAAATATCTCGGTTATGTAGTCGATGATCGTGGTCTACATACTGATCCTGCTAAAATACAGTCTATTGTGGAATACCCCACACCTTCGAACCGCAAAGAAGTTAAGATGTTCTTAGGAACAGCGTCGTATTACCGACGTTTTATCAAAAATTTCAGTTCCATAGCAGCACCATTTAACGCTCTTACATCAACCGGCAAGAACGCCCCGCCTTTTGATTGGACTGAAGTTGCAGAACAGTCTTTTCAAGAATTGAAGTCAGCATTAGTGTCGGCCCCAATCTTAGCTTGCCCAGATTTTTCTAGGCCCTTTTCCGTTCATTGTGACGCATCTAGTTACGGAATCGCGGGTACCCTAACTCAAATTCTGGAGGATGGTCTTGAACACCCGATTGCGTTTGCTAGTCGTTCCCTGAATAGGGCTGAACGTAATTATTCTGCAACTGAGAGAGAGGCTTTGGCAGTGGTGTTTTCCGTGGAACACTTCCGTCCGTACTTAGAAGGTGGTCCTCAATTTAAAATTATTACTGATCATTCCAGTCTTAAGTGGTTCTTTAATTTGTCTAACCCCACAGGCCGTCTCGCCCGTTGGGGATGTCGTCTTTCACCCTACGACTTCGTTATCGAACACCGCAAGGGTAAAGATAACGTAGTTCCAGACGCATTATCGCGAGCTGTTCCTGTTCTCGCTATAGATCCCGACTACCCTTCCGCTGAGGACCCGTGGTTTGATCACTTACTTAATAAATGTACCAAATATCCTAAATCTTGTCCTAATTATTCTGTTATCGATGGTAGGTTATGTAGGTACTCTAAAAATAAGTTCGGATTTTCGAGTGAATTCGACTGGAAGGAAGTCGTTCACTCTTCTAAACGCTCTGAAGTTTTAGAATTTATTCATAGTCGTGATAATTCCCCTCATTTTGGTATTTTTAAAACCTTTAAGCAATTGTCTTTGCGCTATTTTTGGCCCAAAATGTATCAGGATGTGGTACATTTTGTAAACGCGTGTGAGGTTTGCTCCGCTTACAAGCATTCGCAAGAGCCACCCAAAGGTCTCATGGGCGATCCCAAAGTTTGCTCCCGTCCTTTTGAAACCATAAGCATCGACTTGGTTGGTCCCCTTCCGCGTTCTAGGGCTGGTTTTACTTTTTTACTAGTTGTTGTTTGTTGCTTTTCTAAATATTGCTTATTATTTCCTCTAAGAAGAGCGGTTGGCAAGTCTATTGCACAGTATCTGGAGAATGGGGTTTTCTTGACGCATGGCGTCCCACGCACAGTGATTGCTGATAATGGTACGCAATTCACTGGAAGTGAACTAAAAGCCCTGTTCCAGAAATATGACATTCCTCAGATACATTACACTCCTCGTTATTGTCCACAAGTCAACACTGTGGAAAGATACAATAAAACTATCGTGGTTGCTGTCTCGATTCTGGTAAAGGATGACCACCGTTCGTGGGATACTACCTTGTCCAAAGTCCAATTTGCATTAAATTCGGCGGTTAACGAGACGACTCGTTTTACACCTTTCTCCCTGGTGCATGGTCGCGAAGCTGTTCCTAGTGGTAAATTTTATGGTCCCGCCAGTTGTCCCTTGTCGGATCTTACTTGTGCTTCACGCGATGAATACATTTCTAAGCTTGGGGGTTTACAGGACATCTTCCACAAAGTCGAGGAAGCTATCGCAAAAGCTCACTTAAAAAGCGCCGTTTATTATGATAAAGGACGTCGTTCTTGCGAATACAGTATAGGTGATCTGGTTTGGAAAAAAACCTTTCCTCAAAGTGATGCTAGTAAATTTTTCATGGCTAAATTGGCCCCTAAATACGAAAGGTGTCGTGTAATTGGTAAGCGTTCACCTCTGGTCTACGAGCTAGAGAGCTGTAGTACTGGTAAGCACTTGGGTGCTTGGCATATCCAATATCTGAAGAGTGATAGTTCTGATTGAATTTGTTCTTTGTTAGATTGTACAGCCCGGACAGAAAGGAATATTTTGGTTTGATAACATCGGTTCTGGCAGTTGGTATTTTTTGGTCACGGTTACTTTTTGAAAAGAATATTTTATATTTATATATAGTAGTAGTAGTAGTAGTGTAGTTATTATTCTTGTCTAATTGTATCCATATTGTATTTGTTTAACATTTAATTAAGGGGCGGTTGGTTGGAAACCCCTACCAAATAAAAAGCCTATTCCATACCGTAGTTGTAGCTGTAATTAGAGTCTCAGGACTAAGTTGCCTGGGCCTCGTCGCGCGGGTATTGATCGTTTTTCGTTGAACAGTATTTCAACCTACTGTTGAATAAGTTCTATTTTTATTTCTTAGTTATAACACTTCGCATGATTTATCTCTATTTGGTCGGTTTGATGCTACCTGTGTTAGTCTATTCGTTTTTTTTTGCTTGAAGCAACGTTGTTCTCGTTCCAACTTCGTTTGTATACCCATTTTGCTGTGTAGGTTAGAACTCTAATCCTAGCGGCAACTCTTGTCATTTAATTTTCCTATTTGATGTTTCAGGTTCCTATGCTTATAAGCTGGGGGTCCAGCTTGAATTTTGCTTTTACTATTGCAAAATTCTTCCGATTGGGGGGGTCATTGTAACGTAGTAATTCCATATACCGCTAAATGGCGTGGTTTGTACATCGACCTTTTGTCTTGACTATATCCGTCGAGTGACGTTGACAGTTAAGTTATGGACAGGAGACGTTGACCTATCTGTTTTGAGTGAGATTATCCGCCCAGAAACAGGGTGGGGGATTTTTCGAGACGCCATTTGCGAGCGTGGTTTATTTCGGTCTTTTTTTACTCACCGGTTGGAAGGAATCTTCCAGAATTCCTAAGTTTTTGTGTGAAGTCGTGACAAAGTGTGCCCAGGCGTGGTGATCCCATCCCGCGGCGGCGGTGCAAGCCTAATACCTTTCTGGATGGAGCCTTCGTTGTACTAAGATTGTGCGTAGTACACATGCATTATGCATACCACGCGACGGATGCACACGAGTCTATAACCTTGCTGGACGGTGTTTCTACTATGGCTGTTTAATTCAAACCCCTTGCAGTCGTACAAGGTATGTTTTCTACTGTTTTTTGGTACTAGTAGAACCCCTGAATCTAAAACATGTAACCATGTGGCATCATACATTCATCTTGTGCCTGCTAGGAACCTGTTGAAGTTAATGTTAGGCCTATCTAGTAGTTTTCCTTGAAGCTAAGGAATAGTTTACAGTGTAGAAGTAGGTAATCTTTCTCAACTGTATTTTGCAACTTTGTAATTGAGATGCTTCTCAATTACAGGGGTTTTTTTGTACGGGCCTGCCCTTCATCGCGTGCTGGCAGTACCTCGCCAGTTCAACGCACCTTCTAGAGGGTGGAACCCATTCAACGGAGTGCGGCTGTTCTATGTGGCCTCGGCCAGCCCAAGGGACTCTTCGGCACGGTTCAGTATACCCTATTCCCGGTATAGCAGCCGGTTACACTGCTATTGGCGCTCAACTTATAATCTATCATATTACTGGTGCGTTTTGCAAATTATTATAACTAATATCAGTGCGGAGAGTATTAGAACAACCGAACAATGCTTACTTTCAACTTTACCTACCTTATGGAACGGCGTTAACTAAATTAAATCTAATCTAATTTAATCTAATCTACCTTTACCTACTACCGTTTGTTACTGTATTACCTATTACTAGTTAAGTAAGCACATTGCAATCATCTCAAGGGTCCCACCATCGCTCACCATTGTGTTTAGCCGAGGCACATTTACCTCTTAGTCTTATACTTGAAATTATAATGATAACCTACCTTTTGTTGAAACATAACTGTATGTATGCTCCTGTATATTAAATGCATCATCCGACCTCAAACCGAGCGAATCATTTTTTTATTTAATACCCTTTCGATTCGGTACCCCTTTCGGGCCATAATAGGGAGGAGGCCTTATTCAATTGTAACACAACCTAAATGTTTTATTTAAATACTATAAATTCAGCTTATTTTAAGTGAACTGTTATGTGATTTTTATGAGAAATACCTTTAAACCGATCTTATCATAACCTATGTCCGACAGCGGTAGTTTTACTATTAGTGAAGTATTCGTAAGAGTTAACTTAACTTACTAATATTTATTCAGTAATATTAGGTTCTACTTCAATACATTTAAATTGTTCAACGACTGAAGTTTATTAAATTAAATAGGGCCTACTGGCCCTACTGCTTTACTTCATTTAATTTACCCTCCGACTGTCGAGCAAATAATAGCGCTTAGGGTGAGATTAAATTATGGCAACGTTTTGCGGGTATTGAAGTGTTTCAAACAAGTGCTGTTTATAAATTATTTACCAACGTTTTATCTTCAAATGAACGGTGTTATAACAAGATAGATAATCTACGCGGTTTAAGCCGCGCTATTCTGAAGTAGGTATGTTAGTAGTAGGTAGGTATAATTTTCAACGCAGTTTATTCCGTTAGTACGTGCGCCTGATTCCATATTCCAGAGAATAGAATAGTGCGAAAAATTCGCCGCGGATTGTTCCGCATGCTAGGCCTTTCAGTCAACGGTCAGTAATCAGATTCGTTGTTACTTCACCCCGTAAATCACTACTGGTAAGACACAGCGAGATGCAATAATGGAATAAAGCAAAGTTTCACTATGTTTATACTGCTTATAAACTATACTCGTAGATATATCGATGACGGCGTAGTGGTTACAATAACACACTTTTGCAAGTGTTTTATAATCCCTACTAATGAGACAACCCTGAAACTAACACATTTCCCACGCGAGAGAAAGGGCGGGGCTGGAGCTATTACTTTACACAGGTTCACTCACACTTTTAGATAAGGATGCCAGATTTCCCAATTCGTACAAATATTAGCCGCGACTCGAATTTCACGATTAAGTAAATGTTTACATGATTAATCAATACATAATAAATAAATAAATAATCCCGGACATTTCACACAGCATCATCTGGCCCCAAAGTAAGCACAGCTTGTGTTATGGGTACCAACATGACTGATATACTACTTATATACTTTTTTTTGTAAAAACATACATATTATACATAGAAACACCCAGACCCGAAACAAATACTTGCAGATCACACAAACGGTAGGAAGGTAGGTTGGTAGGTAGGTAACGGTAGGTTATCCCGCGGTAGGAATCGAACCCGCAACCTTCTGCGTCTCACCCTGACCTTAGCCTAGTGCGCCACAGAGGTCGACATGCATGATTTGCAAAATAATGTATATGGCCGTTACATGGCCCCATGGTAAACCTACCATGGCACCATATAACAGATATCTACTAAAAACCCTTTCTATATTTATAACAGATTTTTGTCATCAGGATCGAAGTGCGCTTAAGAAGCTCGTTTCTGAGCCGCACTTTAGTTCATTAATCACACTGGTTCGCAATATTTAGTAACACATGGCACAAGAAGATTTAGTTAGGTACTGCTCTAAATTGGAATGACAAGAAAACCAGTAACACAATTAGAAAGGGGGTTTTCTGTATTCGACTCACGTGGTCGAAACCCTAGAGATCAAATTAAAATATTATTTTCAGGGTTTCGATCCAAAACTCAATTGCATTAATTCGTGGAAAGTGAGGATTATCGTAGTAGATAATAAAAATAACTTATTACCTATCTACTTATTAGGTAAATAGGCAATTACCAGCGAGGGATCAATTTGCGAAGAAACGATGGCCCATAAAAATCTACGTGATACTATTTCCATAGAGCCCACCAAATCACCATAATCATATCTATTTCTCATCCTTTATTACACTGCATTCGGCAAGACACGTATTGTGGATTACCATAGCTTGAATAGACAGACACAGTACCTACCTACTGCTGATGATCCAGTTTCGCCAGACTAGCTGACGATATACGAATGTACGATCGATCTTATTTTGCTTTCTCCAAAGTCCAAATTAGAGTAACATTTTTAAATTAGTTCAAATAGGTTTAAATAGACTTTGTGTTCTATTTTTGAATAGATTTTTCTGTTTTTATCGAGAACTAAATTAAATGGCGACCATTAAAATAAAACACGTCAATTTAGCAAATTTGTGTAGGTAAGTTTAAAAACGTTACTCTAAATTCAGACTTTGGCGCAAACAGTATAAGATCGTTCGTATTTAATCAAATTTTAGAAATTCCTGCGACACCACAGAATTAGCACAGATAAGTAGCTCTATCATGTCGTGTAGAAGTTTCAATCCGATGAGAACTGGTGGTCTAGTGGTAGTGGTAATTTATGTGCGTTTTACAAATACTCTGAAACGGTGAAAAAAATATCGTGAGGAAACCGGCATGTCATATAACCTTAAAGTTCGTAGATATGTGCTAAGTGCGCGAAAGGAGCCTCAGATGCGCACTTTAATTTTTTACCACACTGGTTAAATAAATAGTGGCAAGATAAGAAGACTTGAGGGTGACAACAACGGAGGGACACGTACATAGGACGATAAATAGACGATAACCGAATTTGTGGCAGTCAGTATGTAGGTATGCTCTACTACTCAAAATCTATTTCGATGCCTCACTATTAGCACACATAAACATAATTAGGTTACCTTTTACCAAATTAAATAACCCGGGATAAACCTCACTGATTTAGATTTTCATGAACTTGGATGTCCTATTAACCGTGCAGTTTAATAGCAACATCGATTTTATGTGCTAGTGGACAATGGCCTTAATAAAAAGACATAAATAGACCTTTTATCCCGATTTCAGAATATTTTATTCTTCGGGCAGCCTTTTAATTAATTTTACATGTAGGGATAATGTAGGGTATCTACGCCACCTAGTATAGGTTGAGCTGGCATTATTAGATTTGAAAAAAGTGTCCTTGCTATTGCGAGTACTTATACATACACGTAAATATTACTTAAATCGTTTTGTATGAGTCAGTGGCCAACTGTAGTGGGTTACGGACGACATAGGCCTCAGGCATGGCATTTACCCACAATTTTAGACAATCGTGCTAATTACACATTTAAAACATTTTGAAAAAGACAGGGTTTACGTATTATTTTCAAAATGTATTGATCAGTATCACTGCGATCCGTGAAGTCGAATGGCAACGAGCGGACCGCGGATCAAACAGATTGGTATAACGTGCGTTCGGTTACTATCTCAGCTTCTATTCAATCAACATCAACCTTCTGTAATACCAATTCATTAAAGTAACTAAAAGCTGTGACTATCAATGTTTTGACAGTATTAGAATTCCATACTCGGTTCATACAATAATTACGTTTTAAAAACTTAAAAGAAACCGACTTCATTGAATGAAATTTGAGCCTATAATACATTTTTAGTGGAAATTAGATGTATTTTGTATATTATAATATGGGTAGGCCAAATAAACGCCACGCTCCAATGAGACAGCGAGGTACGAAAGTACATGAATACATCATCGATGTATACAATTTTTAGGTTTTCTTTTATTTTTCAGCTCGACCGATTTTGATAAAATTTATATGGGACCAACTGTGAAGTATACCCTTTCAAACAAAAAAAGAATTTTCCAAATCGGTTTTGCCGTTTTCGAGTAATCGGAGAACATACATATTAAAAAAAAAAAAAAAAAAAAAAAAAAAAAAAAAAAAAAAAAGATTCCGACGAATTGAGAACCTCCTCCTTTTTGATAAAGTCGGTTACAAAATCGAACCGAGTATCTTGACAGTTATTTTTCGACTTGGATTCGGAGAAGTTGGAACGTTAAGTCACATAGTTTCAAAATGATCCTTGTGATTGTATTGAATAAAAATGCTTTTGACTTGCCTTCAATCAAAATCTCCAGGGTACTTTCCATTGGCCTAGAATAATGAAATTTATCAAAAAGCAAGGTCACAAAGGAAAAAATGCAAAAGCCGTCAATTTGTCGTTATTTACAAAAAAATCAACTAAACTTGAAAGTTGAAAAAATGTTCCCATCTATCAATATACGTCATATTGATAGATGGGAACATTTTTTCAATAACAAAGTTTGTCCTTCGATCCACCTTACCCTTTTCTTTAGAGCAATGTTCGGTATTTTAATAGTTTAAGATGGTATAGTGGCTTTGAATTTAACTTGTAATTGTAATCGATGAACCATGACGGTGAAAAAGTCGGTAGGTAGGTACGGCTTTTGCACTTGGCAGTTTTAAGTAAAGTTACAAAAAAAAGCTTTAAACTTGATTATTGCTTTGTCATTCAGTCGTCAGAGCACGTTTAAAGTTTCAAGTCTCTGGATTACTGAGAATTAAATATATTAAAGTATAAAATATTAAGTTTGAATCGGATTGCAAATTACGTAGAGCTTACTAGTTACCAAACATGAGCAGACAAAAATACGCGATAATAAAAACATGTTATGAGTAAATAAACACAAGAAAAAGTATTAATTACTTACTTAATAAACTCTTATTAACCTTTGTATACCTGCCATTGCTTATTCTGGATGAGGATAACATTGATCCGTGACTTAATTTAAACGATTGGGGCGGCTGACCTCTTTGAAACCCTCATTTATCCTGTAGGTAACGTAGGTAGGCTAGATACCTACCAATAGAAAAAGGCATCAATCAATCTGAATCATTTTAAATCAGCCTTAAGTACCAACGCTAACAAAATATACAATACCTACCTATTAAACCAGCATCCGTACTTCGTATACTTATGATCATGATGATGACACTGAAACCGAACAGAATTTATCTTTATGTGACTGTATGTACCTACCTCTAACAATAGACTTGAAAATGTAGCATTTGTCCCTCACGCGCAACTCGGGAGCTACGGGAGCTACGCAGTGCGTTTGCTACGTCGCCGCTACGCTTTCACCGCGGCGTAGCTTACTTACAATTTACTACGCTTATGGACGCGGCACGTATCTAAATTGTGCAGTGCAAACACCGAGTTCAAACCCAGTGCAAATACCAGCTTCTTCTTCTCTTCCTTTAGTGGCATATGTCTACAATGCCAATTTTGCAAATGCCAAGTAGTTATTTTTGTTATAAATATCAACAAAAATAACTAAATAACTAAAATACAAATCGAACTCGATCGTCATTTGTCATTCTAATAGTCATCACGGACTGACGTATAATTTTTTTCTTGATTCCTGGTTGCACAAACTCGAAAGTAATGAATACAAGTTTATTTCAATTGACCACACGTGTGGTAAATCACATTATTGGCCGCCCGCCTAGATTACTCAATAAAAAATATAATAACACGCGAAAAATTATTTAAAATAGTAAACCTATCAAACAAAAAAATCATACCAGAAATCTCACCACACCACTGTCAAAACGTCAAACAAATCCATACAAATTCGGATTCGGATTTGTAACGTCATCAGGTAATGTTTGAAACAAACCATGCAAAGATAATACAATCGCTAGTATAAACAATAGCTACTCCATGTTGCACATGTTTTTATTTCTACCTAAGTATTTTGAAATGATTAATAGAGAATTAGCTTAGAGAATTGATTCAATGCGTTTTTTTTTAAGATCGGCTGATTGCGAAAAAGGTACAACTGATGCTAAAATGCAGGGAGCTATCAGAAGATCTAGATACAGCTCGTAAGAACCGAGACCAGTTCTCAATTTTTCTTAAACAGGAGGAAACTGAAATTGAACTTAAAATGTACGTTTTAACTTGCCTACTTACCTAATTAGTTTAGTTTTAGAGGTATATTAGACAAAGTCTGATAGTAGATAATGCCACGCTCTAACGGGCAGAGGGCGGGTTGAAACATAGGTGAAATACGAGTAAGTCTAAGTTTCTAAACAATAAATTAACTTTTCCAACAGCCGCCAACACGAAGATACTTTCAAAGAAAAGGCAGAAAGATTTAGAAAAACTCGTGGATATTATGTAAGTTCACAGAATAGTTCCCTTAACATACTTTCTAAGGTGAGCTAATAGTTTTTCTTATAATTTATGCTATTATTTTGTATTAGTCTACGCTGATCTACAATTTAGAGTAATACAACACTCAGAATTGAAACTAAGCGTCCAATTTAACGGAATGTATCAGTCAGGAATTAATATATTTACGTATGTAGAATCCTATATGTATGTATGTAAAATAATGTTTGTAACCTCCTTTTTGTTATTTGGTTTCGAATGTTAGACTCAGACCATTTAAATATATTTGATTAATCTGAGATGCTAGGTAAGTACTTAAGTACTTAAATCTTCGAAAGTACCTACATCATCTTAAGTCGAACAACCTTGAGTGAATCATGTTTATTGAGGAAATCCTGTACCCGCTGCCTGTACCAGTTTCAATTTGGTACGTGTCGCCTTATTTGGCCTCAGTCTGACAAACCTAATATTTGTGCTGGCACAATAAATATAGGAGATCTCACTTGCTTTTACCCAGTTTATGATAAACTTGGATATAGCGTTCGACTATAGTGCCGACGTGACAATGCAATGGTACGAGTAAGCGCGTGTCATTAGCCTTGAAGTAAAACATATTATATGTGTGCCTACATGCCTATATTATATAGGTTGGGGAAAAAGTCTTTTCGCATTATAGTATGTATGAACTTGTAATTAAATCTCTTTGGCTATACTTTTTGTGTCTGGCTGGTTTTGGTATCATTAAAAGTTTAAATTTTAAAGAACATAATTCCAAATTCAAATTAGAAAAATGTGTGGTTTTTATTTGTTTTTCGTACTGTCAAGATGAGTGAATCTAATGAAGAAATTCGATACATTTTAAAGTTTTACTACAAAAAAGGTAAAAATGCAACGCAAGCCTCGAAAAAATTTGCGATGTTTATGGACCTAGTGCAGTGTCTGTGAGAGTAGCACAAATTTGGTTTAAGCGTTTTTAATCCGGAAATTTTGATGTCAAAGATGCACGCCGCTCTGGTCGCCCTATTACGGATAAAATAGATGCCATTTTTGAAAAAGTGGAGCAAGATCGGCATATCAGTAGTTACGACGTAGCTGAAGAACTGAGCATTGACCACAAAACAGTTTTGGCGCATTTGAAAAAAACTGGGTACACAAAAAAGCTCGATTTGGGTACCTCACGAGCTCACTGAAAGAAACCTAATGAACCGTGTACTGATTTGTGATTCTTTATTACGACGTAATGAAACCGAACCATTTTTGAAGAAGCTGATAACTGGTGATGAAAAGTGGATCACGTACGACAAGAACGTGCGAAAAAGGTCGTGGTCAAAGGCCGGTCAGGCTTCACAAACTATGGCGAAACCCGGGTTAACTCGCAACAAGGTGATGCTGTGTGTGTGGTGGAATTGGAAGGGCATTATTCATTATGAGCTGTTACCACCAGGCAGGACCATCGATTCTGAACTCTACTGCGAACAACTGATGAGATTAAAGCAAGAAGTTGAGAGAAAGCGGCCGGAATTAATCAACAAAAGGGGTGTGGTTTTTCATCAATGATAACGCTAGACCTCACACATCTTTAGCAATCAGCAAAAAATAAGAGAGTTTGGCTGGGAGGTGTTAATGCATCCGCCGTATAGTCCTGACCTTGCACCTTCAGATTTCCACCCGTTTCGGTCTCTTCAGAATTCTTTAGGCAGTGTCAGGTTAACATCACGAGAGGACTGCCAAAACCACTTGACGCGGTATTTTGATCAGAAGTCCTAAAATTTCTATAGCAATGGGATCAAGATGCATCAAGATGCTACCTACAAGATGGCAAAAAGTTATCGAACAAAATGGTGCCTACACACTTTAGTTATATGTTAATAAACTATATTAAAAAAGTTTTGAATTTTCTTAAAAAAAGCGAATAAACTTTTTCCCCAACCTATTACGTAAGCGCGTGGCACGGTGCCGGTGGTTTTCCGTATCCGTACGTTGTCATTGAACTACGCTCGACCCACGACGTCGGAGCTGGGTGTCTACTTTAGGAATGATAACATTGTTGAAATGTTTGTCTAATTAAGTCGACAGACAGTTGTTTCGATTGAAAATTTATATGAATGGAGGATTACGACATCGATTGTCAAAAGTAATAATCGGTCGTTACATCATTAAAACGAGTCGAAGCGATGTTCCTAAGAACATCAGGTTTTGCACGATTATTGTCCTGATATATCGATTATTGTTTTGCTAAGAAGCTCAGGGGTCTTTTGCCGAACACTGTTTCTCGGCTAGAAATAACTCGGAACGAATTGAACATTTGCTATGGTAACCTTATCATTACGAAAATACCCAGCGACATTTCTCGACTCTGGTTTATTATGCCATTGAACCATGTAGAAGACCTAGAGCTCTTTAGCATAAGTGCAGACAATGGGTTATCTACGGAAGAAGGGCTTTTTGACAGTTTTCTCTACCAACTATACCACCAACACTACCAACACTTATATACACTACCAACTATATATAGAAAAACACAGTCTTTACTCATACTCGGGGCAGGTTTCGAAATACAATGAGTATTTTTTTATGATATGTACTTATCTATAAACTTGTTTGATATCATGCTATGATAGACCATGTGAAAATTATAGCAATGTAATATACAATATGTAATCTTATGATATGTTGGTACTTATTTAATAACTTGCTTAAAATAAAGGATGAAGCTGAAATAGATAAAGAAGTCGACTGTATGAACAGCGAAATGGCGAAACTACAGGACGAATTGGGCGAAAAACAAAACATAATTAAAGAATTGAAAGCCCAAGCGGAAAACATCTGTCCACAAGTCCCAGAAGATTTACTCATTATTTGGTAAGTAGATATGCAGGTACCTAAGTAAATATGAATTATTCCCAAAATTCCCAGTGTTTGTAGTAAAATAGTTAGCAGAATCTCAGGATCACCGATAAATAGGTGTTGCCAGTGAGAATTAAGTCGAAAGCTAATATATGACAGCACTAAAATCCCATAAAATGACCCATCTGAATGTTGGTGAATAGCTTCGACCCAATTGCAATGTCACACAATACATCACATCAATAACGCGCTGCTCATAAATGAAATAGCACGCCACTTCACATTGCAAACCTAGTACATAAATCATATTTGCACTATACAATTGTGCGACACGGTGTAACCATAACTCATCTGCATATACTTCCCCGCAGTGGTGTCAATTACTCTGGCAACCACAAAAATTTCTACCTGGAGGCAACGTAAACTAATCTCGGTTGAGGAAAACATTGCCAAATACAAACTAAATGAACGAGCTGGTGCATGGTTGCTAAATATTTTAAAACAGAGTAGGCAATATTTTTGATATACCTACGTAGATTTTGATCACTATGATCAATCTGCGTGACTAATAACATATAAAACTGTGCATCGTACTGCGAACCAAGTAAGTCCATGTGATGTGTTCCTGTTTAAAGATTATTTAAAGATCATATTATCATCTCGGATTGCTACGGTAGCATGGTAGGTACGTGTACAAACTCTTTTCCAATTTTACCAGCGAAACCGAGCAACTTATTTAGTCATGCATGAGGCAAACCTCAGAAATCCTAACCTATATTCTGTTATTGGATTTGAGATCAAGGAGCCGTATGCAAGTCTTGAGAACGATGTCGTGTTACAGTAACAAATTACGCATAACTAGGTCCATGCGTGTGTGTGCGTGTATTGTAATTATTATTAAAGTACCTACCTATAATCTAGTAGAAATTCAGTACGAATCACTTTATTTAAACGTATGTAATTTTCAGTGGAAGACCAGAGTTGGATGAAAGAATCAAAGCTCTTGTTGCAAAATTCGAAGCTTTATCTGCAAAATACTAAACAGTGTTTTTGTTAAAACACTGCAAACACTCAAAACGAGACAACGAAAAAAAAACATTACTAAGCTTAAGTAAGGAATATTTTTTTGCAAATCTTTGCTACTTTGTTACAAGACTTGATTAAAGTTACTCTGATTTATAACTTGTTGATTTTTCCTTTTAGTAGTACCCAAGTCAGTATTTGTCTTTTTTCTTTGGTTAACGCCAAGTCAGGCACAATTTATACACAAGTTTTTTGAATGAAGTAAATTTTTAATCAGGCAATCAGGCAGTGGCTTCAGCTGGATATTATTAAGTAGGTACCTACTATTATCATAAAAGAGGATGACACACTGACTGATTTTCAAGGATAAGAATGTAGCCAAGTGATGCGTTGATTTTTTTAAGACAATAACATTACACGAACGAAGTCGCGGCACTTATCCACAGTTAGGTATTAGTGGTTAAGTATTTATTTAAATTCAATATATTTTTCTTTTCCTGGCTAAAGAGCACATACTCGTAAATAACCGAGACTGATCCATGTTTATATTTTATACGAGGTAATTTCAGTAGTAGGGATTCGTTCATTCTGGCTCACCAAAAAAATGGATTCGGATTCATTAGTTTTCACACACACAAAAAAGCCGTGACGGGGTGGTCTTGGCCAAACCGCCGGCTAAAAAAAAAAAAAAAAAAAAAAAAAAGTTTAGACTCTTTTTGTATGTTTTCGCACACGCCTGATCGATTGCGCTCATCCATTTTAACGTATCTCGTTCCGTTCAAAAGTTAGAAAGCCACTGTTGACTGACCCAACCTCAACCTTCAAAAAAACCCAACCTTTTTTTGCATCGTCCGGCTTGCGCCGCAGGTAGCTCAGACCCAAATCCTTGAGAGAAAGAATTCGTGTGAATTAAATTTAAATAATTATAATATCATATTATGATAATATGATAACCAATATATTTATTTTTTATTTTAATTTTAATATATTTATTAGCAATACGCCAATATATATTTTATTCTATGTGTATAATATTTATTATTGTACGCCCCCCCCCCCCCCCCCCCCACGATACATATAAATATGAAATTATTATTTAATAATTTAATAAGTATTAATTCTTTAATTGTTATTAATTATATTTATTATTTAAATAAACCACCTTTATAATAAACTAACCGCGATTACATTCAATGCAAATATAAAAAAAAGCCGGCAGGGAGGCGCCATCTAAACAAAAACTTGTCGGGGCATGACGTCTTGCTAAAACGATGTAAGATAACATCTGCGATCGATAATTCATCATGAGTTTTTGTGACACTGCAAACTGTAAGATAACATCTTCTATCGATAATTCATCATGAGTTTTTGTGACACTGCAAACGCCCACCCACAAGGCAAGTTTACTTGTCGAAACATGTCGTGAGTTTTTGTGATGCCTTTCTTCTATAAATTTCTAAAACTCTCGAGTTACTGACACAGTCTTACACCATTCGTGCAGTGAACTACAGATAAATATTGTTATAACGTCTGCTATTATATCTACGTGTATTCTAAAATTATTCGTTACTCAGCACACAGTCTTGTGCCACAATAAATAGTGTTTCCGTGTTCTACAGTATAAAATGGAGGTAAGTTCTATATTACTTATTTACTTAGAACCGATTTCACCTTTGCGATTAAACTATCAATATAAGCTAAACCGAGTTCAAGATACCCTTGATGATAAACTGTTGTAGCACAAGTCACATTTGACACAACTTTGACTTTATTTGAGTTCGATTAAGCTGAACTTAGTTTTGTTGATCTAAGTTTTGCCTGCAAACGGTGAAATCGACTCTTTGTGATCTATGATTTTGCATTTATGTTGTGCACCTACTTGTATCTATGTATTTTATAAAAGTAACATGTCGTTACAGGACACACCAAGTTACTCTCCCGTGGAGGAGGTTGAAGAACATAACACTTTCAAGCAATTCTATTATAATACTATATCTGATGAAGAGGACACCACCAATTGCGTGCCATACTACCTTGCAAAGAAATCTACATGTAAGCGCCCCCGCAGTAGTCTCAGCAACATAGATGAGTTCTTTCCGGAAGAGTCACCAAAAAAGAAGAAAGCAAAAAACTCATCAAACGTTGGACGAATGAACAAAGAGGGTGGTACATCATACATATCAACAAACACAGATGACAGTGTTAATGCTACACATCTTATAAAAATTGATGTGTTTGATGTGAAAAAGCTGAGCAAGATTCCTTCTGCCCAACATTGGAAACACGCTGACATTCGTGTCAAATACTACTGCAAGGAGTTGAATAACAAAAATTATGAAAAATTGAAAAAAATTGTCTATCAAATCACCAAGGAGATATCGGAATCAGAAGACAGCAAAATGTATTCTTTTAAAAAACAATAACTAACTAGGTGTAATAACTAAATGTAAATAATGATTTTTAGAATAGATAATAACATTGTCATGATTTTTCTTGGTCATCAGATATTTTATTTTTATACTTGAATAAAAAACTTTTTAATTTCATGAAACTTTGTTTTATTAGTCTAATGATTCACTTTTAACCACATTTATCAATTAGTAAACTTAGTTAATTTAGCTAACATTAACTATTTGTATCTAGGTGCTAGTCCTTTTAATTTTTAAAGCATTTATTAAACAACTTGTGTAAAAATAGATCATTATTGATAGTATTGTTACTAAATAATTCAATAAAGTCTGTCATAGTATAACCATAAAACTTGAAATACAGATATGTTAAACAATATTCTCCACATACTGTAGTTAAGTCGTGTTGCAATCTATATCTATTAAAACCCCACTGTCTCGAGTTTCTGCGCAGGAAGTTTTTGTGGTAGTCTTTAGGTGCGCGTCCATATGAATCAAAATACTGGCCAACTCCATTTTTATCTATGTGCATGGCTATCCAATGTGATCCTGGTTTGTTGTCCGGGTCTAAATTGCTTATTAGATACATCGGTTTTTTTACATGCAGTGGTAACCTGTTTGCAGCATACACATTTTTGTGTAAAGCTGGGTGAATGTAGTGTAAATATTTTCGAATATCAATTGTATCCATTATTCCTAATAAGGAAAGCTGTGTCAAGTTCAATCTCCAAATCAAGAATGTTAAAAGGAAGTATGTAAATTACTTTTTATAGTGAAAAAGTAAAAAAGAGGTTTCAGGAAATAAAACGATATGTACGTATGCACACGTCAATGTTTTATTTATTATATAACTAAATACAATTTTATTCAATCTTGACAATTGATAGATAGTCTGTGAATGGGAATACAATTTTATTACATCCTAACTACTATAGTCTACAGTTACATTACGATTCTTATCAATTTCAATAACATTATCGAACTCTGCATAAATAATACAATTTATTGTCTGAGTAAGAGTAGATTCAAAACGAACCTCCAGTCTAACGCTACCATGTTTTATAAGATTCCAATGAGTATTTGAATTTGAACTGAGGTCAGCTGTTAGATCAAACGCCAACATACAATATCCTTTTGCATATTGCTCCCTAGATATACCATTGCCTTCATTCAGAAAATGTATACCTGTCCCTGAAAATAGTGTGTGATAGGCTGCTGTGTAAATATTATTATCGAATGATGGTTGCAAAGCTTTCGAAGGTATTTGTTGACCGTCAATGTATAAACAAAATGTATTTATATTGTAGTTTTCAAAATTGAATGGATTTTTTGTTAGACCCCCATTAAACGCTGCATTGTTCACAAATCCGATTATACACCTTTTGGGAACTTGCCCCAAAAAAATATTATCTAGAGTTTTACCCTGAATTCCTGAAGGTATAGTTAAAACTTTGACTTCAGCTCGAGTGATAGGATATTTAGCTGTAGTAGAGGATAAAACCTTTTGATGTGCAAGTAATACAGTAGGATTGATTCGTGCTCTACGTATAATGAGTGTTGCATCTGTAATGCATACTTTAAATTTCAAGTCGGCTGTAGAAGCCATTAGGTTAAATGTTTCTCTCGAACGAACTAACTTAACACTCATTTCAACACCATTTATTAAAAACTTTTCTTGATTAAATATATCACCATGAAGATGACCAATCATTTCTATCTCCTTACTTTCACATGCTAATTCTCGTCTTTTAACAAATCCCTCATTTTTTTCATCAGTTGAATCCATTTTCCCAGCCGTATCTTGATACCAAAGACCGCAAGTCAGATGAGATTCCTTAGCAGCAGGAGCATAATTTAATAATGTTTCCATGTAAGCTCTATAGGCATATGTATTGTTTGGCGGCGATACTAGCTTTTGATTCAAATAAATATCTAGTTGGGTGAAAAGAGAATGGAGCCAATTGTTTACTGGAGCTACAACAGTTGACTCAGTTAATTTCGTACCATCCTGGTTTTGTATCTTGGCTTTTATGTGCAGCAATGTATGGGATAAATCCATGTAGTCATCACCTGTTCCAGGTACTTGAAATTCTATGGGGCCATCATCAGCTAGGGATGAAATGGGTTTGTAGTGTATCCATAATCCGTTTTCTATGCTAGTTTGCGTGGATGGTAGAGCAAATAAATCTAACTCTGATTTTATACATTCACAGGAATGGCTATGTAAGAATGACATTTTAAAAATTATTTATGAGAATATATCTTTTTGATTATTAACTCGTAATTTTTTTAGAGCTTTCACTTTGGTTGTCGACGGTGGAATGACTGAACTAAGACGCTTCCTTTTGGTTATATATCCAGAACCAGACATATTTAATTTATCAATTTTATCATGAGCTTTTCTTTTCAAGTTTGAAGTAGCTACTTTTAGTCGATTTTTAATTGATTCTTCCATGGGGCGGGCACTAACCATATCTGATAGAAGACCGACACCAGTATTTAGTGCCTCCTTGCCTATTACTCGAGCACCACTAGAAAGTAAGGGTAAAACCGATCTAAACAACCCTCCTAAAAAGCTACCGATCCCATGACCACGTTGATAAGGCGCCCCTTTATAAATCACTCCAATACCAGAGCCAGCTTGATGAGAATAATAATGTTCATATGGACAAGTTATGCTGTCACGGGGATACATTATAATTTTTTGAAATGAAGTTTAACACACACTGTTCCAAACTGGAATGGTATTTTTTGACCCGTGCTGGTTCTTATATCTATTTCGATGGTATCAAACTCTCTACGCATAACTGGTAAATAGTGAGGAGGTGAGAAAACATGCATTTTATTTGCGCCATATATATACTTTGCCGGATCTAAAGGAATGATTCTCAGGAGAGGAGACATAACATCTCCTACTATCTGAGGATCGATTATATCACAATAGACAAATAATT
Organism: Lampropteryx suffumata; assembly: GCA_948098915.1. Lineage (NCBI taxonomy): Eukaryota > Metazoa > Arthropoda > Insecta > Lepidoptera > Geometridae > Lampropteryx > Lampropteryx suffumata. Next base: position 10,491,306 of record OX402557.1, on the reverse strand, counting down.
GTGATGGCAATCCTAAATGCAAATTTGCAGGGCATTTTCCAAGACCATTATCTACAAGATTCCTATTAGGTTCAAAACCGAGTTGAACACTCAATTTAGGTTTTAACGTTAGCGATTTTACTGAATTATCCATCACCGAAACTGACACAAACTTTGATATTTCATCATAGCGAAACGTTACTTTTTCCTTTATATGATTCAACGCTGTTAAAATATGATTAATGTTATCATAATTTGTAGCTGGAATGTGTTTTTTATAATAAACCAATGAAGGTATTTTCTCATTTGGTATCAACATCGTTTTAGTTATGTAAATAATATTTTCATGTTCTTGAACAGTAAACATGGTACATGGATATTGAAATTCAACAACTCCGACGGTCCATTGTCCCTCCAATTTTATGGGTTTTGGTAATTTAGTTGAAAATCTTGTAGTAACATTATCTGGAAAATATTCCATAGAACTGTTACTAGGTAATGTTAAATAAAAACTTTCTCTATTCATATTTGTTTTAAATCGGAAACTAGAACCCAACTATTAAATTTATCTGGATAACCTTTCCACTTCACTAACACTTGCTTTCTGTTACCAGAATAGCGGGAACTTATTATTTTATCTAGTTTATAATTTAGAGAGGGGTCGTACGTCACTTTTTGCAATTCCTTATCATAAAAGGTTCCAATAATGTTTTCTTGCTGTAAATCTCTTAGTGTGTACACAATCCATGGATCCCGATCTATCACTGAAGATATTACAAATATTTCGTCACTCCAATTAGATTCATATCCTTTTTGAAATATATGTTTATATTTTGTTATTCTTACATAGTCTCCAATATGAAATTTGGGTAGTGTTGGGGATGTATTGGTATTATTATTTTGAACATGTTTACGTGTATACAAATTGTTCCACACTGTCATTATATTTTTTGAGTTTACATCACAAGGGCACATCTTGATGCTGGAATGGTAACTGTGGTTATATGAATATATTAAGTCCTGTAAAATATCAATGTATTTATATGTATTTTTGTGTGTAAAGTAACGCCACATCCTCATTTTGAGTGTCCTTTGAAATCTTTCAACTACACTAGCCTTAATATCGGGGTTGTTTGTAGTATAGTAATTGATATTCTTCGTATTAAAGTATTTTTGAACATCTTTCGATACAAATTCGGTTCCTTTGTCGGATTGTATATGGGTAGGTGTTATATCAGCTTCACGAAATATACTTTCAAAACATGTTTTAATCGATTCAGAATTTTTATTTTTCATTGATCGTGCATAGGCAAATTTGGTAAAAACATCAATAACACAAAGAATGTAATTAAAACCATTATTATATTCTGAATAAGTTCTCATGTCACTTAAGTCAGCCTGCCAAAGTTCATTGAGATTAGATAAGATATATTTGTTTCGTGGAAATTTTTTGTGAACCGGTTTATGTAGTGTGTATGTTTCTTGTGATTGTAACCATCTTTTAACATCTTCTCTGTTCATTTTACCTTTCATAGCACTAGCCAGTTTATCAATACTACCATACCCCGCTGGGTGTGAAGGGTTATAGTAGATATTGTTTATTTCTAATAAGGATTCCATTTTTCCCAATCTATCTTCTGCCTGGCTTTGCTAGTAACTGGTGTTGAAAACTCTTCGTCCTCTTCATGCGGTGTGTATTCTTTATATGGTGTAATCGGAAGCTGCTGCATATAGTCGACTCTTTGTGGATTTCCAATATAAATTATTGGTATTTTAATATCTTTCAGTGCTTTTGCAAATTTCTCCCATCCTATTGGAGCACTTCTTTTTAGCGGTCTCAAAAAATCATTTACTAAGTCAACAATATTACTCCCAGGGATTTTTTCTTTGTCTACAGTAATTACACCATCAGCATCCCAATTAATTTTATTTTTGTTCAATACCAACAAAAACAATAATCTCTCACCCTTCCTTATATATGTTTTAGGTACCAAACTGAGTATGTGTTTTGGGGTGTAAGGAGTTGGTTTTCCATGAGAAACAGTAATATTTACCTGTTCCTCACCTTCGTTTGAAGACTGAACAGTAACTGAATCTTTAACACTGATTTCATTGTTTTTATTATCAACTGTGTCATACCCACTATTATCCATATCAGATTCAATATTTGATACGATGGGTAATTGAATTGGACGACGTCCTTCTTCAGCAAAATGTAAATATCGCTGCAAAACTTGCAGGTATAGAGTACACTTTTTTCTTTCTTCCATATCACTTTTTAAAATGTCTTGCATTTCCATATCTAATCGTGATAGGGGGTTATCAGCCGTATTATGTTGATTAATTTTTTCTATTACACTTGGATCAACAAGCAACATTTTCTTAGCATGTTCCATTTTTCAAACAAGTGAGCCAACTAATGCACTTAAAATTGAACCCAATATCATTGGTAAAAAGGCACCCCCTTTTTGAATGATTATGTTTTTGCGAATTCTGTTTGTACTTTTACTTACTAGTTTGCGAAGTATGTCTTTATATTTTTTTAAGTTTTTTCTAGTTGTTTCTTCTAAGGGCACTTTTCCTTTTAAAACGTTATGAATGCATTCACAAATACAATTAATTTCTTCTTCATCACACGATTTTAAAAGAGCTTTTACGTATTTTGGTTTTAGTGTGCGCAGAGCTCTAAGTAAATCCGTATGCGTCTTTAGTCTTCGATGCATTATTTATGACTGATATGAATTTGTTGATTCTTAGCATATTTAAACACTTTTGTTGGTATGTACACAGTACAATATCCGTCTGAAGGGAATATTTTTGTCTTGAAACGACACATGTCATTAGTATCTTGTTTTAAATCAATCATTAGGTATCCATGAGCTTCATTAGTCGCATCTTTGTAAGAATCTTCCATAAACTTAATATTTTCTGGTGAAACTTGTCGTGCTAGGTATCGAATTTGAGTCTTATCACGAGGATTTTTGAAATAGATGATATAACTAGAGTTCAGCGATATGTCTCTTTGGCCTTTACCTTGATGAAATAAGTTTTGTGTTATGTAGAAAACACTCAAATTTCTGTGATGACTACCTTTTGTAAAAATATCAACAATGCGTCCATCGGATTCCCTCATGAGATCATCAATAATTATTAGTTGAGGATCCTTTCCATCGAACATACTAAGATCTGGTATTCCTTGAAAATAATTTACGTTTCTCAAACTATACAACGGTTGCATTTCATCAAAACACCATGTGGTTTGAGCAAAATTCACACTACAAACTTCTTTTACATATTTTATAAAGTTTGTGACAAAATTTGATTTTCCACACCCACTTGGACCAGCCACTATTGCAGTAAATGGATGATTGAAATGAAACATTTTTTTACTACCAACACGTGTTTCTGGTATGAGGTAAATGAAGGCAATGATACAATGTTTTAAAAATTAGAAATATATATTTATATTTATACTTAAATTTAAAATAGGATAAAAAATTATGTCATATAATAAAGGAACTCTATAACTATATTATTACATTAACAGCTAGGTACTTTACAAAGTTGTGGTAAGGTAGATAGGTACCTAACTAGATACTTAAATTCTAATATTACTTAAACTTAGTTTCTTAAGCTATAATGCCCCCATGCTAAAGTATTTACAGAATTCGATAAAATAAAACGTTTAGTATCATTATGTGAAAGACATGTTTTGTTAATTTTTTGTGTGAAAATTACATGCTTTATTGACTTAAATCTATACATGTGCGAAAATTGAATATTTTTATCAAAGAGACACGTCTTATAGTTATCCATTGTAAGTTTTTTAGTTACACATTTATTTACTCCTTTAGCCTTTGTTATGATTCTATTCTCAACCAGCATTGCATACATTTTTGATCGTAAGCCCACAAACTCTGTAAAGATTTTACCGTTATTTTCATCTTTAAATAACCCTACTCTTTTCTTGTTAACAAGTGAAAAATTATATACATTATCTGGTGGATAATCAGATGTATCGAAGTATGTATGAATGTCGTCTTTAATATCTCTGTAAAAATCGTTTGTAAATATTTGGTAAACCAAACTGTCTGTATCTGTGTATAACAGATTGATATTGGTATGAAATTTATTTTTCATGTAATTATAATGGAAATCATACATCAAAGTTTTGGAAATATCTAAAACACACAATCCTAAATAGATGGGTTTGTTGTAAACCAATTTTGTTTTACGAAGTTGTATTGCAACTAATTCTTTTGAAAATATGGAAAGACTATGAAATTCAGGTCTTGCTATTAAACTTTGAGCCCCTTGAATCTTCCCTCGATTTTCCCAGTGAGTGAGCAATTTAACATTTACCCGTTTCTCAATGTTTTCCATTGTTTTTCCAAAGATTGCATTGTTCATAAGCTTATAGAAATCTTTTTCGAAGTCGGATTTGGCTTTGGTTCTTTGATTTGTATTTAATTCTATATACTTGCTTAACCATGGACTTTGATCAAATTTTAAAATTCTATGAATTTTTTTAATTTTTAATCCCATATTTAAGCATTGTATTAAATTTCTGTAGTGTATTACGTAGTTACTTTTATTATTTAGATTTGGAACCAGTTTAAAGTCTTTTGTATTTCCTATACAAACATTTTCTGGACAGAGTGGAAAATCAGAATGTAAATCATGTAGGTTATCAGGATATTCTAAATCTACTTCTAAAATATATCCGATTTCAGAATCGATTGCAACTTTGAAATTTGTCTCAATATCAACCCACTGAAAACCTCCAACCGGGAGATACTGTGACATAGCCCAACCATACAAATTATTAGCATCAAGATATATTAAAAATGATGTTGCCTGATTTTTATCGTAATCATTCATATAGTGGTTGTTTGCTTTGGCATATCGATGACTGCACTATGATACTCCACCTCGAATACCAGATTTAATAAAGGCAATTTTATCAAAATCTGTTAGCAACTCTATCTCTATTTTTGTGTATTTTAACATCGCATCCCAACTTAAACCTGGTGCTGTATAGTAATGCGCAGGATCCAAACCATAAGTGCTCATACAAACAGTTCTAAAGTTTTCAAAAATGTCACTTAGCAATAAAACATCTGTCTTTAAGTACAAATCCGAATAATCACTCATAGAACGACATTTAAAATGCTGCCAGACATCTTTGGCATGTTCATAGTCTTCATTTGAAACGTTTGTATTTGTTATTGAGCTAAAGAATTGGTTTTGTGTGGGAAGAGATGTTTGTTTAAGACTTTCTAACCCGGTCATAAATTCATAAGGATAAACACCTTTTCTTTTTAATCGTTTAAAATCCTGTTCATTCGGGAAATGTTTCCTCAATTCATCGAATTGATTGATGTTTAAATTATTTGCTAGTGTTTCCAAACTACATGGCAAAAATTTCAGAGAATCTATAAACCGTAAACTTACTCGATGGTTATTAACTTTTAATAATTTTGAAAAAGATATATAACGCTCTTTGCTTTGGGGGATTATTTCTACTGCGCCTTCAGCAAAATTTAGGGCATGAACAATAAAATGACCATCATAATTACTTAGATTATGTAAGATAACCGGAACGAAACATTGACTTCTAAATTTACTGCTACATATTTCATGAGCAACACCTCGAAAAACGCCTGTATACCAATCGTAGTCTATTATTTGTTGGGATTTTAAATCTCTCCCACAAATGTAGCATGTAGTAGCTACATCTATTTTAATTTTGTCCATATCTGTTAAAGGTAACGGACATTTTTGAAAGTTATTTATTTTGGTAATTATTTCAATGTCTTTCTGTAAGCTTTCCATAAACTTTTTTGTACAGTCATCACCCACATAAGATCTGTATTTTGAGAGACTGTCGTCATAGGCACATTTAATGTAATATCCGAAACTATATACATCATGTCTTTGAACATTTTCAGTATGAGGTAAATCTGAATCATTTGAACAGGTTGCGATTGGTCTCAGAAATGATTCAAAATCTGCATATATAACGAATGGAACCTTGAGTTGTTTTTGATATTTATCAAATGAAGCCTTATTATTGGAGACATTTTCACCGAACCAATTCTTTAAGCATTTTTTTTCGGAAGGTAAGTCAGTACGAATTTGATTACAATCTCGCTCTTGATGTTTCAATAAGTGCTCATTGTCTGGAAAATACAATAAACAGCCATCACATAAATGTATTCTAGCGTGTTGCGAGGTGAGTTGACTTCTTATTAAGCGTGACATATTTTTTATATAGCAATAATGACCATTTGTATCATTTGTTATATATAATAAGTTAATGTGACAACTTTTTCGACACTTTGTGAAATATAAGGGACCAACAACAGAATTTTGTTTCTTAACATCATCATATTCTAATCCGAAAACATTCACACTGATGTTGTTTAATTTTTCAACTTTTGAGATGTGACACAGTTTAACAGGGAAAGAAATCCCATCAAATTTTAATTTATTTTCATTTCTTACATATGATGTAACTCTATCAGCATTTTTTGCAACTGGATACAATGCTGACAGTAATGCCCATTGGAAACATTTAACGTCTGCGTTTTTAACATTGACTACCGCTTTTTTTGTTTGTATATCATGTGGCAATTCGATGTATGATGTACCACGTAGGGGGTTAAATTTATTGATATTCATATCAATGCTCACAATTTTAGATAAACTCCAACCACTATCCTTTTTTTCAAATTCGCTTATTTTGTTGGATAACGTGTCCTTTAATGATTTTAAGAATATATCTAAATCATCACCTTGCATGATTATAAAGTTACTAGTTTGAAAGTCAAATGAGTTTTTTATTTCTTTTGTTTGTTGTACAAAATCAGCGTACAATATAAAATTAACTTTAAAAATTATGAGTTCTTTGATAGCTTCATTGATTAAAACGGAAATTGTTTCAGTGATTGATTCCACGAATAATTCAGGAGTTTCAAAATCTATTTTCGTTTTATCTATTTTAGATGTTATTTTGTATGTATAAACACGGTTTCCAAAAGCTGATTGTATAAGATCAACATTCGATAAAGAATGTTGAATTTTAACAGAGTTATATTTATGCTGTTTACTATTAAAATGGCTATTTAGATACCTCTTCTTTATTGGCAACTTGCAGGCAGTGCAATTCACAGTTCCAGTTTCAGCCTCCATGCAAAGATTGAGTAATTCATTATCGAAAATTGGATCAAATGCTTCCCGCGATGTTGATGGTGTTTCCAAATGGCTTTGTTCCTTTGATCGTCTTCTCTTCATTATATATATAGGTATGGCACACAATTGGTGGTGTCCTCTTCATCAGATATAGTATTATAATAGAATTGCTTGAAAGTGTTATGTTCTTCAACCTCCTCCACGGGAGAGTAACTTGGTGTGTCCTGTAACGACATGTTACTTTTATAAAATACATAGATACAAGTAGGTGCACAACATAAATGCAAAATCATAGATCACAAAGAGTCGATTTCACCGTTTGCAGGCAAAACTTAGATCAACAAAACTAAGTTCAGCTTAATCGAACTCAAATAAAGTCAAAGTTGTGTCAAATGTGACTTGTGCTACAACAGTTTATCATCAAGGGTATCTTGAACTCGGTTTAGCTTATATTGATAGTTTAATCGCAAAGGTGAAATCGGTTCTAAGTAAATAAGTAATATAGAACTTACCTCCATTTTATACTGTAGAACACGGAAACACTATTTATTGTGGCACAAGACTGTGTGCTGAGTAACGAATAATTTTAGAATACACGTAGATATAATAGCAGACGTTATAACAATATTTATCTGTAGTTCACTGCACGAATGGTGTAAGACTGTGTCAGTAACTCGAGAGTTTTAGAAATTTATAGAAGAAAGGCATCACAAAAACTCACGACATGTTTCGACAAGTAAACTTGCCTTGTGGGTGGGCGTTTGCAGTGTCACAAAAACTCATGATGAATTATCGATAGAAGATGTTATCTTACAGTTTGCAGTGTCACAAAAACTCATGATGAATTATCGATCGCAGATGTTATCTTACATCGTTTTAGCAAGACGTCATGCCCCGACAAGTTTTTGTTTAGATGGCGCCTCCCTGCCGGCTTTTTTTTATATTTGCATTGAATGTAATCGCGGTTAGTTTATTATAAAGGTGGTTTATTTAAATAATAAATATAATTAATAACAATTAAAGAATTAATACTTATTAAATTATTAAATAATAATTTCATATTTATATGTATCGTGGGGGGGGGGGGGCCGTACAATAATAAATATTATACACATAGAATAAAATATATATTGGCGTATTGCTAATAAATATATTAAAATTAAAATAAAAAATAAATATATTGGTTATCATATTATCATAATATGATATTATAATTATTTAAATTTAATTCACACGAATTCTTTCTCTCAAGGATTTGGGTCTGAGCTACCTGCGGCGCAAGCCGGACGATGCAAAAAAAGGTTGGGTTTTTTTGAAGGTTGAGGTTGGGTCAGTCAACAGTGGCTTTCTAACTTTTGAACGGAACGAGATACGTTAAAATGGATGAGCGCAATCGATCAGGCGTGTGCGAAAACATACAAAAAGAGTCTAAACTTTTTTTTTTTTTTTTTTTTTTAGCCGGCGGTTTGGCCAAGACCACCCCGTCACGGCTTTTTTGTGTGTGTGAAAACTAATGAATCCGAATCCATTTTTTTGGTGAGCCAGAATGAACGAATCCCTACTACTAATTTCTCTATAAAATAATGAAAAATCACTGAAATACCTGAATACATTGAAATAGCTGTAATTAAGTACGAGTTAACAGTAAACAGTAAATACTGATAGAACCCAACAACGAATCTGCATTTTTTCTGGGTAAACATAAATTGCGATTGTGATTGTAAACCATCATTTTTAAGTTACATACTTGTGTCAATTTATGTAAAGATTCTGTTCGAAGCACTTACTTACTTTCTATATATATTTTGTCATATTCAAATATATTTTGATTACTATAATATAATAAATAGATTAGAACTAATTTTAGTTAAAACGCTGTGTTGATTGTTATCTGTTTTTTTTAATTTAATAAATAAACATATGTTTCACATAATAAGTGAAATGTAGATTTCTTTTTTGAGAAAATAAACATCTCTAAACATTAATTAATTTTAGATGTAACAACCTCATTTCAACAAGATCATAAAATTAGCTAAATGCCTAATTACGTTTAGTTTCGCCATGTCCGTGTTTCTGTCTATCTGTCTGTCCTACCCTTATCAGGAATCTTGCTCGCTGACTATCATTCATATCGTAATTAAATTTGCTCAGTGATAATGTATTATTAGAGTAACTACTATTAGTAGTTACTCTAATAATACACCATAGATGGTGGTTATTATAGGAACCTTTAATACCAACGTTAATACGTTGGTATTAAAGGTACTAAAGTTCCTATAAAGTTATAAAATAAAACCATAAAATAGAATACCTCCCCTATATGTGCTCGTAAAGTGGGGTTGTTTTTTATTTTACTTTCCCGTGTACCATAGCTTTGGATAGGTATCAAAGGAGTTTTCATAAACAGTTTTTTCGATGGATATTTCTTTGAAGTGGAAATATATTAAGCTTTGAAGTGGAAATTTTTACTAAACCACTAAAACACTGTTTGAAACACCTGAAATAAAATGTTCAATAGTAGCGTAATGATGCAGGTATATAAAAGGAAAATTATTTTATTTTACTGACTAGAATAAGTATTGAATTGGTATATAGGTCGTGACTACTAGTCTCAATAATCTTTATTAACTTCTTCAGTCAAATTTATCAAACAAATCGTTGTCCTGGGAGTGAAACCTAAAAGTTACAGCGACAAAAGGCAAAGCAACAACCAACTGAGTGGTAAGGTCAGTTCTAGTCAGTAAAGCGCTATATGTGCCTAGTTGAAGTCTAAAGACATGGGTGAGACGGCTGTATAGAAGAAATGTACCTACTACTCGCGGCTCACTTCCTGTTGGCTGCAGTCCAGTCTAGTTGTTAGCAGGCTCTTATTTCACCAGCCTTTCATACTGACTTGTCATGCTACATGAGTAACATTTACTGTTGCAATATCTTTGGTGCCTATGTAGGCACCTTAGCTGGAATAGTTATTTTGTAACATACACTTTTGTGTTTCGAAACTGTTTTGGTTGAAATTGGTTTGTTCTGATTTTAATTTGTGGCCATTGTGTACTTTTTGGAACGTTTGCTGAGCAGGGCCGATTATAACTGCTCCTTGAAAATATGTTCTCTATAATGTAATAAACATAAAGTTTTACTATTTGCAGCAAGTACTTACTTAGGTGCCAAAAGGCAGACTCATGCCCTTTTACACTAACACCACGAGACACTTAAATCAATAAATAAGTTACAGATAATCCTTTTTTTGTGTCCTTTTGTTGTTTTAAAATTTTGAAAATTTTAAAACGCTTACACGCTTGCCTAGATAGGCAGATAAAAACGGGTATTTCAGAAAAAAACTTCAAACATGCATGCTTGATGCTTGCCTATTTCTCTCCATCTGTGTTAGAATTTTATTTGGCATTCGGGGCTCTTCATGCTCGACTGACATTTTGTCAATCATTGGGTAGTGTCTGAAGAATCTAATCTACATACCAAATCTAGGATGATTTTGCAAGTACCTAATACAATAAGTTAATCGAATTGACGCCATCTATCGTCAGCTAAAAATATATCATATATCATTGTAAGTTTTTTCAATGATAGAAGATTGTATATGATCATTGTAAATGTTTTGTCATTATTGTAGGTAATCAAAAGTTCGCATAAAAAGTTTGTAGATAGGTATTTGCCTAAGTATGTTCAGGTGTAAGTCTGCTTTATTAACCGACTTCATCAAAAAGGAGGAGTTTCTCAATTCGTCGAAATTTTTTTTTTATGTTTGTTCACCGATTACTCGAAAACGCCGGAACCGATTAGGTGAATTCTTTTTTGTTTGAAACCTTCACAGGTCCCATTTAAATTTTATCAAAATCGGTCGAGCTGAAAAATCAACGAAAATCTAAAAATTGTATACATCGATGATGTTTTTGTGTACTTCGATACCTCGCTGTCTCATTGGAGCGGTGCGTTTATTTGGCCTACCCATATTATATATATACAAAATACATCTACTTTCCACTAAATATATATTATAGGCTCAAATTTCATTCAATGAAGTCGGTTTTCTTTTTAGTTTTTAAAACGTAATTATATCTCTATAATGCTTAGGCACAGAACATAATAAATTTCTGAAATAGTTCCTAACGTTTTCCATAAATTTTTTGTTTTTCTTGGTCTCGGTTAAAAGCTTTCGCAATGTCACGAACGCGGACGGTAGGTACTTGCTGTATTGATAGCTCGTAGACAAAATAAATAAGAAGAGCCTATTGAAAATTCAACAATAGCTTTCTTCATTGTATTTTATCTATAAGTACCACACCTTTCACTTAAAAAAATATATAAAGGTACTAAAATGTATCAGGTAAAGTATACATACAGGTGATAAAAGGTTGTTTTTGAAGTAATAACTTCTTATGGGAGGGTAAACCGTTCGTAACGCGTTACTTAAGCCTCTCTCACTCTAACCCACAACGCTAGTTAGATTAGTTTAAGTTATCACTTCTGTCGGCGTCCCTAGACGATCACGTTTTTTTTTTCACTTGACTGTGAGAGTAAAATGCAATGATTGATTGCTAAAATTAATAGACGGTGGTACATATGAATGTGTTCCCAAAAAACAGAGAACTGTTATCAGCATACATAGTCCCTAAGAATCATGTAGTTTTGCAAGACCAGCTTATATTTCCTAAAATAAGAGAGACCTATTGTGCTTGCATCAAAGTCCAAATAAAGAAACATTTTTCAATTACAGTTTTAAAATAAGTCAAAATTGACGTTTGATTTTGTTATTGAATAGATTTTCCTAAGATTTATTTAATGTTGCTCTAATTCAGACCTTGGTGCAAATAATAAGCTCCGTATTTTATAAAATTTTAGTTAGTCCAGCAAAACTTCAGAATCAGGGTCATACATATACATTCACTTATGTTTTTAAAATAAAAAGTGCTACTTTTTATTTTGAGGTCGAGATTTTTAGCTAGCATAGCAATATACAATATTTCGCTCAAACTTCTTCAAACGACTGCTAGTTGTAATCTGTTGCTTTCATGTAATAAATTAGTTCGAGTAGGTTACCACATAAAACATCCATACTAATATTATAAATTCGAAATAATCTTGATGAAATTTGGTAAGGAGATAGACTGTATCTTGAAGGACAGGCTATTTTTCAAAGCTCAATACAGAGCGTTATAAATTTCATGAGTGTTCTGTGTATGTGTGTATATGTAGCATCATAGTTTTCAAACGAATTAACCGATTTTTTTGTTTGCAAAGATCGATAATGTTCTTAGATTGATTAAAAATCTATGATTTAAGAAAAGTCATTTCAACCATTTCAAGATCATCAGCTCTTTTCTAATTGATGAAGGGATATGCGCAACTTCCATAGGTCTGATTGTTTTGAAATTGAGTATCCTGTTACTTCAATAATATTTCAAGAAAATGGTACTTGCCTTGATACTGCAGCATTACCTGGAATCTGCAGGATACTCAACTCCTCAGCGATTTACAGCAAGAATACCTTTGCCCAAACAAGATTGGAATTGGAATGGTCTTAATGAATATTTGGATACATATTGGAAGTTGGGAGGGAGGAAAATTTATACGAATTAAATAAACTTTCGTCGTGTTTCGCGCGACCTGCACTGACGACGTTTCCGTCGTCGTTAATCGCGTTGAGACCATGTTTCTGAAAGATAAGTGATGTTATTAACTAACTGACAGCTGAAGAGGGTAGATAGAGGCATAGTAACTCAATTCAAGGGTCGCACGCACCGGCTACATTCGCAAAAATTACCACTGACAAAGATTAACCAATTTCAATCTTGAATTTAATGACATGTCACTGACGACAGCGACACTATTCGTTCTGGATGCATCCCCGTTTGATCCAAGATTTTTTTACCAAGTAGGTAAAAAAATAACATAAGTAAATAACCCCGTTTAAAGCGATTTATTTATGTTTCCTTTCTGAACCAAATTACTTATTTCTATAGTTTAAATTCAAATTCACGGGCCTACTGCTTCTGTTTTACACTGTGTGATGTGACACAGTGTAAAACTGAAGCAGCAGGCACACATGACAAAAAACATGTAAATACTCAATATAAAATAAATCTGTTTTTATTTTATATTTTATTTGACTTCTGGACCAACAATAACGCCAGTCCACTTCTTTTCATCTTTTGGGATTTCGGCATCTTCAAGGTTACGAAAATTCGTGTTTTTGCACATAGATTTTTGTGTGACAAGAGTGACAACTAACATAGAAAAGGCAGAAAGTGACGTTACGACGAAAAAATACATCAAATGAATAACAGTGCATTCTCAGTTGATTGAATTACCTTTTGGATAATAAGTCCGCCAAATTTGTAATGAGGTTGAGGCCCCTTTAAACGAATAAGTATCTAATATAATATTTCCATTACTGTTAGTAATAAGGTAAAATATTTATAATATATTAATAAACCCCATGTTATAATAATGAACTTATACAAATATTAATCAAGTAAGGGTTAAAATCAGTATTATAGTTTCTAGTATATTATATATATACTGTAGGTAGATAGATATACCAGGCCATATGTTTTTGATCGAAGCGGAATAAATTACCTACTGGGTAGAGGAGAAACACTTTTCGTTCTTTTCTGGTTCCCGTTTTTGTTTGTCTTATTATGTAGGTACTCGTATGAAGGCGGGTAAATTTCTATATCGCTATTTTGCTATTCGTTGTAAAAGTCAAGTCACTTGACAACGAATTGCAAAAGAACGAAAATAAATTAACGGTTTTACTAACTTTTATTTTACCAACTTTGTAACTTTGAAGTGCAGTTAAACTGTTCTTACTTACATAATAATAACAATAATAATACCGAACATTTCACACAGCATCATCTGGCCCCAAAGTAAGCAGAGCTTGTGTTATGGGTTACCTACCACATGACTGATAATACTACTTATATACTTTTTTTTTGTAAATACATACATAGAAACTTCCAGACTAGAGACAAATACTTGCAGATCATACAAACATTTGTCCCGCGGCGGGAATCGAACCCGCAACCTTCTACGTCTCAGCTGGACCTTAGCCCACCGCTCAGACATACTTACTGGTATCTTATGGTTATGAGACAGGAGTTCTCAAGGCCCACAACCTACCTACCTATTCAGCAGTTTCCTGTCAAAAATTAGTGGAACAGGTTAGGTCCTTAGATGATCAGTGTACTTATATCGCGGATAACCGTGATAATATATTATATTGATATAATTTTAATAATAATAATTTTAATTTTACCTTTTCTTGATTGATATAAATCATTGTCAATAACGATTTCGGTAGAGGTCACCTGATAGCTGGTAGCTGATCTCGCTATGTAGTCGGGTAAATACACCTTTGCACGAAACTGAAGATTGAAGATTTTTTCTGCATGTTTTCTTAATGAGTAAACATCATTTCCAGGGTTCCATACCCCCAATATAATATAATAATATTTTGAATGTTTTGATGCAAGAGAACTCTGACAACATTACTACTTGGAATAAAAGCTCTGTGTTTCGAGAAAAAATACCCGCATAATTACGTTTTATGAAGTAATTAAACAGATAGATAAATATTTAGCACTATTAAGCACTATCTATTAAAGTATAGATAGTCCGGAATAGTACTAAATCTTTGTCTATCTATTGTAGCGCACACCATTCACACATCCACATATTTTTGACGTGTGCGCAATCTTTATAATAATGCTTTGACTGGCTTTTCACTTGCGTCGTCTGCATCGTTTCTAACTCAATAGGAATATATTATATATTGGCGGAATAGTACTAAATATTTGTCTATCTGTTTAATAGTTTGTAATGGATTTCCGCAAAGTCCCCCTTTCATATAAAATAACAAATGACAAATGTCAACATATGAATTTGTCGCATCTTACCATGGATTACATTTATAATTAGTTTAATTTGGATTTAAATAATTATCTGAGTACCTACTAGTTAAGTTTTTTAAATTTTAACGACCAAATGACTGATATAATACTTATATTATATGCATACTTATGATACTTTATAATACCCAGAAACATCTATATGTTCATCACATAAATGTTTGCCCTGGGTATCGAACCTACCAACTGCGCTGAGAGTAGCGACAACTATAGCAACGCGTCAGCAATATCTGTGAAATGAGACGCAGACGTAAAAATTACGGAACCGCTGCCTATTAATGCCTAATTGCCTACCTGCACGCGAAAAAAAGTTTATTGCAGAGATACTTATTATATAACGTAAAATGTTTCGGATAGCAGTGATTGCGCAATTAACACCTATTACTAGTTGTCGCGAGTTACGTAATAGGACGGGTATCCTTACTAGGTACTCTAATATTTACTATGGTCACGTCCTATTCCGATTCCGGCGAGCTCTACGCGTACCTAAGTCGTGACGTACATTTTTTAACGGGAATTCCAAAATAACTTTGATATCAAAGTATTACTACCTACTTTATTAGGATTCTAGTTTTATTCTAGATTAGCATTTGGTAGTTTAACACGAGGCAAAAAACTTAAGTTAAAAAAAAACTTTAAAAAAAAGTTTGAATATTTTACTTTTGCTTGCTACGTTATCGAAATCCTATTCCCATATAAGCTTATAAAGACTTGCAGGAAAACATTATTCAGAGGTGGCAGCTTGTAGAAGAGCTTTCTTCTTTATTATATGCAATCCGTCACCAAGGTATTTAGTTTCAACATGAAAAACATGTAAAAGTTTTCTTCAGCTTCTGGAGACTGTCTGTACAGAACATATTATGGTAACAATATGGAGCCTGTTAGACTTAGTGGGTATGTTGGACGGTTCCCGATGTTCAGAGCACGAGTGATGAAGACGAAGAACCGGCACCAGAGCGAGTGGTGTCGATGCCTCCATTGAAATAATAATACCTACTTGAATAAAAACCGTGATTATCAAAATATAGTACAACTCACCAAAGTTTTGAAAGTGCAACTAAGTAATCGGTTTATTTTTAGTCGTGTTAACTCGTGTTGGTGCTATGTGGGGGATCCAGTGCAAATCCGAAGAGCAGTGCACAGTTTAAAATAAAACGTTCAAATGCGAACACGTGCCTGAGAGCGTACCGTACCTACGTAGTACGTTTCTGCTTCGTTCACCATCATGGTTCTTTTTCCATCGGTTTCAATTACTAATCCAATTCGGGGCCACAATACCGTCGTAAACTATGAAAGCACCGAACATTGCTCGTAACGTAAAGGTAGGTCGGATTAAAGGACCAACTGCACTTTGTAGTTGTAAAAATATTCCGATACATCGATACACGTCACGGTATCAGAATAAGGACCATTGTCAATTAAGTTTATAATCGCAAATCATTTTTTTTACAATTGTGGACATTAAGCATGTGTGCTTCTAGTAATGCTCTTGGTAAATTTCATGATTATATGTCATCGGAAAGTATCCTATAGGTTTATATTCAAACATACGACATTTATTACCGTATTTAGGCCATACTTTTGGGTTGCGTAGATTTGTAGATTTACAGATTTATTTTACTTTGATTTTGATGATTAATTTCAACTTGATAAAACCTGATAAAAAACATTAAATAGATGGATAAATATTGTTTAACCGTGATAAAACCTGATAAAAAACATTAAATAGATGGATAAATATTGCTTGAATTGCTTACCTTTTACAACCTTTTTGGCTAAAAGGTAAGCAATCCACAAACAATCCACACATGCAATCTCCAAAATACATTCGACACGTGTTTCATGCATAGCATGATTTCAATGTGTATGGCTTCAGTTCTTGCAATGATTCAATAATGTTTACCATGCATTTTGCTATGTCAATTTATTTCCAGTATTCCATAACATTAATATCAGGAAAACATTCCAAATGATCCAGTATCATTTTGAAGGATCGTCTAATGTAATAGAGCTTAAAGGCCTAGAATATTCCTTGGTCCATAGGTTGAAGCAAAGCCAAATATATTTTTATGTATATTTAAATCCAAATATAAAAATAACAAAAAAAATCACTTTTATATTTGGATGCATAGTTTCAAGTTCGCTAGGATGCCTGACCTGGTGCATTGTCCAAAACTAGAGCTGATTTAAAGTTTATTTATTTTAAATAATTTATACAACGGCAATAGCATTTAACAACATACCATAGGTGCAGTAGTAATATGGTCTATATTACTTTTTTATTAATCCATTAGCCGACTCGTTTATAAAGGATACCGAATTCTTTTTATTAATATGTAGGTAGGTATGTACCGATATACCGTTTAGATCCGCGAATAAAGAAATCTTTAGCCGCGAATATAGAAGCATTTTTAATGTTTAAGTACCATGACGACCTCTGTGGCGCAGTGGGCTAAGGTCTGGCTGAGACGCAGAAGGTTGCGGGTTCGATTCCCGCCGCGGGACAAATGTTTGTATGTTCTGCAAGTATTTATCTCGGGTCTGGGTGTTTCTATGTATAATATGTATGTATTTAAGAAAAAAAAATGTATTTAAGTACTATATCAGTCATGTGGTACCCATAACACAAGCTCTGCTTACTTTGGGGCCAGATGATGCTGTGTGAAATGTCCGGCATTATTATTATTATTATTATTATTATTATTATAAGTTTAAGAAAACAAATAAATTAAACTTAACTACATACTAATTATTGTAAGTAAACTAATCCATTTCATAAATAAAAATTGGATAAATTACGGAAAAATGTAGAACATGCATGTTGTAGAGCTTAAAAAGTTTGAAGACGTGCCAATGCCAAGTGCACGAAAGGAGTCACTGAGGCGCAGTTTAATCCTTTAATAATTACATAAATAAATAGTCCAGTCGGTCCAGGTCGTTACCAGATGTATGCGTGCCCAAACACATTGACATTGTTTTAACAAAAATTATTCACATTTATTAATATAAATTTTCATAGCAATAAATCATCCTTTTAAAGATAAATACTTGAACCCGAAATTGTTAAAATCCAGAAGAGATCATTTTAAAACCGTCAAAACCCTAGTAAATCTAGCACTACATGTTTACCCACAATTACATCGAAAGAGCAAAGTCATTATAGATAATAGGTAGGTATTATCCCATAACCTAACTATAGAACAGGAGAGTAAAAAGTAACCTACTTTGTAGAACGAGGATAATATACTCGTATAAACATGCTCCGCGGGTTAATCTTAATTGCACATTCAAGCGACACGAGATCTACGCGTTGATAGTGGTGTCAAGTCTCACGTTTATTTTCCTTGTGATAAATTGATAGAAATAAATAAATGTTCAGTTCGGAGTCACAATCATTCAAATAGCTTAAAAGTAGGTTCCTACAAAACATGTAAGTTTTGCGTCATCCATCTCCCACCCATTCCTTGCTACGAGATTTTGTAAAGCTAAGTAGCCGTTATGATATAAGTACGTAGAGAAATCTAGGCAACAAAACTCCAGAAGAATATTTTTTTCATGTAATTTTATCCTAATCTTTATGCTGCTATATTGAAAACTTTTTGGTAGGTATAATATACATGTACAAATAAGCATTCCCAGAACAGTGTAGGGCTAGGGTAGGGTAGGGGCTTAACAGAACTCTATCGCAAAATACCACTTCAATGCTCTAGGTATTTCTGTATTTAAAAACTGTTTACGAACCTAATTAGAGTAGGGATTATCATTATACCAAACTACTCGTATGCCACACATACCAATGATGTGCCACACGATGGCTTAATTTTCTAATTAAGAAAAAAATATCAACCATACTTTATGTCACGGCCATGGTAAATAAAGAAAAGAAAAACAATCTTTGTGCTTATATTTTTTTTTTGAGTAAAGAAACTTAAAAATACTTCTTTCGTCATTGATTTGTTTGACATGTGTTCACATTCAACACCTGTGACAGGGAATTATTTTTGGCCGTCTTGCTAAGCAAACATTGCATTGCGCTCTTATTCTCGTATTATTTATTTTTACAGAGGTATTTCCGGTTACATTTGAAGGTAATGTTCAAATAAAAGTAGAGTAATTGACTCATAGAATAATTGAAATAAAAGCTTTTTTGGTTCTTCGTGATTCGTGAAAAATAATTAATTTAGAAGTGCTGTTACTTCATGAAATGACCAACGAAGAATCGTTTAAACAATCTAAACACTTGACATTTGGCAAAATTGACATCATATGGCACATGCCATTAACGGAGAAGAAGAAGTTATGATGTCACAAAGTCTTGTATTGTCGTTCGTTGTTATTTTATATAAAACCGTGTACATTTTTCATCTTACTATCTTATCTTACTTCTTACTAATATTATAAATGCGAAAGTTTGTATGTATGTTTGTTACTCTTTCACGCAAAAACTACTGAATGGATTTTTATTAAACTTTACAATAATATAGCTTATACCTACATCAGATTAACATATAGGCTATAATTTATAAAGATATAGAGTGAATTGTCCAAAATATATCGATAAGTGTCAAGTAAGTAGGAAATAAATCTGCCATCTGCGAGCTATTCTGGCGTGCGCTGTCAAAATTTAAATTTAGTTAGAATTACACGAAGCACTAACTCTGCGCAAACAACGTCGCGGGCACCAGCTAGTATAAAATAATTATACGACTAATTTTTGCTCGAATCACAAGGATCACACAAAGCATTCATTACAATTATTCACATTATACAACGGATGATTTCTCATCACTGCATGTACGTACTAAGTAAGTGATATTTGTTATTTGTATACTATAAATTGATATGCTTTTATCACATCTATTAGGTTTTTTTGTGTTAAAATTCGTTTTTATGTGTTTATTTCTAAATGTTTACATTAGGGTGCAGTCATTTTATAGTTTGCACATGAATAAACTATGGTGTTTATTTTTCGGGAGTTTGTCACTCATGTGCCAACACGATTTTGTACTTTAGGATGATAGCAACACGTTTTCAGGTTGTAATGCTAACACAACTTTTTTATTATGACGCAAAAGGTTGCGGGTTCGATTCCCGCCGCGGGACAAATGTTTGTATGATCTGCAAGTATTTGTCTCGGGTCTGGGTGTTCCTATGTATAATATGTATGTATTTACAAAAAAAAGTACCTATATAAGTAGTATATCAGTCATGTGGTACCCATAACACAAGCTCTGCTTACTTTGGGGCAAATGATTACAAATGATGTTGTGTGAAATGTCCGGGATTATATATTTATTTATTATAAACTTCGGTTCTATATATGAACGGGGTTCAAAGTTTCTAGTTTATGTCTAGGATCATGTTCCTTGCAATGAGCAACATCACAATTACCAGGTTAATTTCTAGGCACTAACGTTCCTAAAAGTAAACGACATTTAAGGGTTTCGTGTTGTTTGTTCCTTTAAATGCGCTTATAATGCAATTATAAAATAACCTGTGTAAGTTAAGTACCTACCTTAAGTAGGTACCTAACATTTTAGGTGGGTAAAAAATAATATTAAATATTTATTTTAGAAATACCTAACTCGTACGTACCTACAACTTTGTTGGTTCATTCATTGGTGATTTATGTGTTTACCTTTATGGTTAATGTGTTCAGTTAATAGGTGATTTCAGACATTTTACATTCTTTGTTTTATAATAATTAATACAAAAATGTTATTAAGCATCTGTATTTTTTTTACTTTTTGTCCATATTTTAGGTATTTTAGGTATGTATTAATGTCACAAAATAAAAAACGTTATTCCTATTATAACAATCACGCTTGTATACTTCACAAGCCGCATATATACACACAAGTGTTATTCACTGATACTGTGGGAAGTACGTACAAAATGACATAAGTAGGTATTGTTTTTATTTTGGTTCATAATTCTTTATTAGCAAATCACAGCAGACAAATATTATATTATATTTATAAGATGAACAAACTAGAATAAATAATAATTTTAATTTAACTGAGATCAACGAATGCATCTTGTTCATAATGCTATGGACAAAATTGCATACCACATATGGACCAAATGACATACACGACACAAGTTATATTTCGATTCCGATTAGTTCGTTTAGAAACGTTTTAAACACCGCAACCAGTCATCTCCAGGTTAAGATCGGGAAAAAAGATCGTTGTAATATATCCAAGCGCAATAATCTTCTTCATCTTGAGCGTTGCTTCTTCACTGTCTTTTTCGAATATGGTTTTGGTAACGTTTCGTCTCCTCTTCTCTGAAGGAACTTTAGGCAATTTTTTTTTACTTGATTTCGTTCGTCATCCTAGACCCTTTTGGACTCCCAAAGTTTTGTTACTATTCGAAGCAAGTCTTCTGAGAGTTGCTTGTGGCACTCTAAATGTTTTAGGCGCCAAAAGACAGCCCATTTTGTTACTGCGAACTGCTTCTATAGCTTTACGCATTGCTTCCTCACTCCAGGATTGGAGACGCTTATAATTACGCGGAGTTTTGGTATATCTGTAGCGAAATTAACAGCTTTGATTAACGGTAGAGGTATTGGGTTGACATTGAGTCAACCCAACAACATTGAGGAACATTGGGACATTGAGTTCCTAAGGACAAAACGACATACCTATGTCATTTTGTCCGTTACCTATGTATGTCATTTTGTCCATATAGCGTTATAAAAATTCAAAGTTCAACAATAAATCCAAAATGAATATTATTCACGGAAAAAACTATTCAAATGCAACAATAGAAACTGAAGTGATGCAATAAATGTACACGCAAGGAATATATAATATTAAATAATGGAAAATATAATATTAAAACAAAAAACTCCCTGCAGTTATAAAAAACTCGTAACTTACCTATGTTTGTCGTCGGCCATTGGACCCGAACTAAAGACTGGTGCGAGTACACGTTTTGACAGTATGGTATGAGGCGGTAGAGTCCCATGATGTAGTTATATAGGGCGGGCTAGATGCGGTAGAATTTAAAATATTAGGTTGGGGAAAAAGTCTTTTCGCATTATAGTATGTAATAATAATAATATAATAATAATATTACCGGACATTTCACACAGCATCATCTGACCCCAAAGTAAGCAGAGCTTGTGTTATGGGTACCACACGACTGATAAATACTACTTATATACCTACCTAAAAGTTTAAATTTTAAAGAACATAATTCCAAATTCAAATTAGAAAAATGTGTGGTTTTTATTTGTTTTTCGTACTGTCAAGATGAGTGAATCTAATAAAGACATTCGATACATTTTAAAATTTTACTACAAAAAAGGTAAAAATGCAACGCAAGCCTCGAAAAAAATTTGCGATGTTTATGGACCTAGTGCAGTGTCTGTGATAGTAGCACAAATTTGGTTTAAGCGTTTTCAATCCGGAAATTTTGATGTCAAAGATGCACGTCGCTCTGGTCGCCGTATCATGGATAAAATGGATGCCATTTTTGAAAAAGTGGAGCAAGATCGGCATATCAGTAGTTACGACGTAGCTGAAGAACTGGGAATTGACCACAAAACAGTTTTGGCGCATTTGAAAATGACTGGGTACACAAAAAAGCTCGATATTTGGGTACCTCACGAGCTTACTGAAAGAAACCTAATGAACCGTGTACTCATTTGTGATTCTTTATTACGACGTAATGAAACCGAACCATTTTTGAAGAAGCTGATAACTGGTGATGAAAAGTGGATCACGTACGACAAGAACGTGCGATAAAGGTCGTGGTCAAAGGCCGGTCAGGCTTCACAGACTGTGGCGAACCCCGGGTTAACTCGCAACAAGGTGATGTGGTGGGGTATGTGGTGGTGGTATGTGGTGGGATTGGAAGGGCATTATTCATTATGAGCTGTTACCACCAGGTAGGACCATCGATTCTGAACTCTACTGCGATCAACTGATGAGATTAAAGCAAGAAGTTGAGAGAAAGCCGCCGGAATTAATCAACAGAAGGGGTGTGGTTTTTCATCATGATAACGCTAGACCTCACACATCTTTAGCCACTCAGCAAAAATTAAGAGAGTTTGGCTGGGAGGTGTTAATGCATCCGCCGTATAGTCCAGACCTTGCACCTTTAGATTTCCACCTGTTTCGGTCTCTTCAGAATTCTATTGCAATGGGATCATGTCCCTACCTACAAAATGGCAAAAAGTTATCGGACAAAATGGTACTTACATACTTTAGTTAAATGTAAATAAACTATATTACAAAATGTTTTGAATTTTCTTAAAAAATGCGAAGAAACTTTTTCCCCAACCTATTATAATGCCTGTATCATTTTGTCCGCGTATGTCATTTTGTACGTACTTCCCCTACATCTACCCTAGATTTATTTGAAGAAAATTACAAGAATTACAAATAAAACCAGAAATAACTCGGGTAAAATAAATAATATAAGAGCACAATGTTTACTTCGCAAAACGACCAAAAATAATCGACATTATAACTAAAACAATGTAATTTCTTGACACTGCCAAAATTTTAATTTTTATGATGCACATGCGAAAAGACGTCGAAAAGAAGACCAGTGACAGTTTTGATAATTCTAAAAGTCAGTGTCAGTGTCGACACTGCCAGTGCCGAAAGTCTTGCCAGCTTGTGATTTTTACCTAAAACTTGGTAGAGCTCTAACATTTTTATATTATAATATTTTGGTATAGGTACCGTTTTTATATACATGATCATGGTTCTTATGCCCAACTACATATATACAATTTTGATAAACACGGGCTTTACTCACGTATTATTTTGTCGATGGAGGCACCGACATTGTTTCGATTCATCTAGAGAATCTTCATCTTCTTTCTCAGGTTTTAGATTATTTGTGTACCAAATTTCATTTAATTTGGATGAGTAGTTTTAGCGTGAAAGCGAGACTGATAGACAGAGTTACTTTCGCATTTATAATATTAGTAAGGAAGTAAGGATTTGCAAGCTTTAAACTGGAATCTATTTATGGCGAGTTGTTCAACTAATTTTTACAATTTCTATGCAGTGAACTATGAATTGTGGTTTATCATTTTGTTAGCTTTTAAGAGATGTCAAGAAATATTTTAAATTCATAAAATTTCCTACCTAACTTTAGCGAATTATTGCAATATGTCTGTTATAAGTTGTGGACGTCAAAATGAATAGGCAAAATAAATATGAAAAATCAAAATTTTATTTGTTAAACCCCCTCAATATTTTGTGTTACTACCGTTTACAAGCGGGCCAGGGGCCTAATAACCGCTTGTAAACGGTTTTTCATTGACCTAATGAGTCTCCTGATGAAATTCTGTGGGATTGCCATTCTTCGACTAAATCAGTTTTCAGGTCTTTTATCGACGCCGGAGCTGGACATCTTTCTCGTAACCGCCGTTTTAGCTCATCCTACATTATGCTCAATTGGGTTCAAGTCAGAACTGAGGTCCAGTCTAGTGTAGGAATGTTCCAGGCACTGTCTAGTCACTGCGCCGGTGTGGCAGCGGGCATTATCGTGCAATAGCAGGAAATCTTCGCCAATAAGCCCGGCTTATGGAAGCACATGGCCTAGAAGAGTGCCGTTTCTTTCTGCGGTTAATTCGCCTCTCCGACCGCCACCAGGTATGAAAATTAGCTCCGTTTTTGCATCAATAGAAATCCCCGCCCACATCATACAAGACTCAGCCCCGTATGCCACTGTTTCCGCAAAACAGCAATCCGCGAATCGCTCTCCTGGTCTCCTATGGACTCTACGTCGACAGTCGCTATCATTTAGGCACATTCTGGTTTCGTCCGAGAACAGGACTCGAATATATTACTCCATATCCCAATCTAAGTGATCGCGACCAAACTGAAGCCGGGCTTGTCGGTGGGCTGGAGACAATTTGGGTCTTGTGGCTAAGGCTTTTTGGGGTCAAGTTCGCTTCTTTGAGTCACCGTCTGACTGTCCACTCGCTCACATCCCTCCCTTAAACTTCTGTGAGCTGCTGCTGGACGACTACGCCGGGCAGGTGTCGATTCTGGGGAGAATTTGTGACAACACATTGATCATTTCTTGACGTCTCGAATCTATCGATTCTCTTAAGTGCATCGCCGCCGTCCAGATCCTGATCTCCAAACTAAGTTCCCAGTCTCCCTCAATCTCTTGTACACCTTGGCGATACTACGCTGAGACAACCCTTGCTGAATTAGGCTAAAGACGATTATAGTGGCTTCTGAGGCTTTGGTTTCCATTGTTCTTAAATTCAACTGTTCCCAGTAAAGTAAAACATTAGATGTACAATTTTCAGTAACACCCACTTTTTATAGAATTTCAGGACTTTCCAACAAACAGCTTCAACGTGTTTTGCTTGAACAATTGATATTTTTTCTTTTAACTTCCATTACACAAGGTGAATACTAATTGGTTATGATATAAAAAGAATTTGACAGCTAACAAAATTACCTTTCAAATGATATATCACACTCCCTAGTTCATTGGACAGAAATTCTAAAAAATTGTCTTGATACTCGCGATGAAGCGATTCCAGTTTAAAGCTCGCGAGTGTATGTGTACCTATATATCCACCTTTTGCCTTTATTAAGTGTTCAAAAACACATTGACATTGACATTGAGTAATATAAGATAGAATTATTTAACTAAGTACTTAAGTGAGTTAATAGTCGTGGATACCTTACCTACCTATAATCTTACAAGACACATTGTTTAGTACAATTATAATTATTTCTTGATCACCTGCCAATAACAGTGTTATGACAGGAGACCAAGGAAAACCTAACACACAGACGACGAACTAACAGAACAAAATATCGACCTAATTTCCAATCCTCATCAGATACGATTCGAAATCAGCGTGGCGCGAACTTTGGATACATCTCTCAATACATAGATTACTGTCTATCAGTTTCGATTAGCAATAGGCATAAATTCAATGAATAAAAATATTTTTTTTATATTAATTTAATAATTTCATTAGTTTGATTGAAACTGGAACTAGTTTTGACAAGATGGATTAGTATTACGTACGTTCGGTTCTCTCTCAGACCAAATACACGACGATGTGTCATGTACTAAGAGCAAGGAGCATAATTTGGGTGTAAGTCCTTGGATGGGTGCGTGAATTACAAAGAAGAGCACGGTTTTGAGGCTACACTTTGGTTCGTTGGGGCGCTCCCGTCTCTATATTTATTTTGTGTGAGGTTTCTATTTAGAAAACAGCATATAGACAATCAACATCAACCTTCTGTAATACCAATCCATAGTAACTGAATCCTATAGTATCAATGTTTTGATAGTATCCGAATCCCATAATTGCCCGGCTGGTCTCGTTGAACTCTTTATTATGACAATCTGCTTGCGTAGCAAGTGCTACATTAAGCAAGCTAAGTCGCGCGACGACGTAGGTAGATGTTCAGTCATGAGATGGAAACACTAAAATCAGAGCGCGCTCCGCAACTCGACCGGTCGGGCGCATGCATACAAAAAAAGACAAAAGTGGTCTGTGGTACTGGTTCTGCGGTGGTGTTCGGTTCGGTTTATTCTAGTTAATGCTAGCAATAGTACATAAAGGTTAGTGTTATTTTATTAACTGTTTCACGTTTTGTAACGTAAGTAATTATAATCAAGTTAATATTAACTAGTTTCAGCAAAATAATACCTAGTTACGTACCTAAAGTTTTTGATGAATAGTTTATGTTACATGTCTACTGTTAAGATTCAGTGTGTTCATCAAATATTTTTGTTAATATGGTTAATGACAATGAATATGTAGGTAGGTATCTGATGTTATTATTAACCTAACTGCATGTGCAGTTAGAGCCAGGATCCGTGTGCTCCAAGAATAGAAAATAAAGAGTTAACTCTGATACATATCACCTATCTACACGTGGTACTTACGTACCTACCTATCGAAAATGATGCAATACGGCTACATAGGTAGAAAATGCACCAAACTTAGGTAGGTACCTAAGGCACCTAGTAGCAATTACTTGTTGACGCCATTAACTACGGTATAGTGTTACTGATAACGTTTAATATAGTTAGGTAGGTATTTTTATGTTATTAAGTACCTACTACATAAACTTACAATCAATAGGTAACTTTGTCGGGTTGTGCTCCAACATAAATCTATAACTCTTTTCAGAACTGAAATGTGTGGGATTTGGGCACTATTTGGCGTGGATGGCGGCCTAAATGGCACATGCATAAAATGTTTTTCAAACATAAGTCACCGCGGCCCCGACGCATGGCGCATAGAGAATGACGCTCGAGAATCCACCACGCTGTTTGGCTTCCAGCGACTTGCTATCGTCGATGGTTTGCACGGAATGCAGCCAATGCGACTCCACTGCTTCCCTCTCACAAATCTCATTTGCAACGGAGAGATCTACAACTGCAAACGTCTGCAAGCAGAACGCAACTACGAGTACGAGACAAAATGTGACGTGGAAGCGATTATTCACGCCTATCACCAAATGGGAATCACTGATGCAGTCAAAAATCTAGACGGTGTTTTCGCATTTTGCTTGGTTGATGGAGAGAAGAAAAAGATTTGCATAGCACGCGATCCCTACGGCGTTCGCCCTCTTTACATTCTTCAAGATAATGAGAAAGGCTTTATGGGGGTCTGCTCTGAGGCAAAAGGGCTCATTAGTCTGAAACAACAAGCAAGTAAAAATTCTACATTAGGACAATTCCCGCCCGGTCATATACAGGTATGGAGCATTCTAAATAATGGTAAAGTTAAAATAGATTTTACGGAGCAGTATTTCACACCAGGTAATGCGCCTAGGTTCATTCCTTTCGTAGCAGAGAAGGTTTTGAGTGAAATGAACGCCCCAGAAAAAATTGCGAGTTTATTAGAAGCCGCGTGTCGCAAAAGACTTATGGCGGACAGACGTATCGGATGTCTTCTCAGTGGAGGGTTGGATTCGTCCCTTGTTACGGCTCTCGTGGTTAAACTAGCTAAGGAAATCAACCTACCTTATAAAATACAGACTTTTGCTATAGGAATGGGTGATTCTCCCGATTTAGCAGCAGCTCAGACCGTCGCCGATTATTTGGGTACCGAACATCATGCGGTCAAATTCGACGAAAATGACGTAAAGGAGGCATTGGACAATGTTGTTTACCATCTGGAGTCGTACGACATAACTACAACTCGCGCCAGCTTACCTATGTATCTTCTCTCTAAATATATTAAGGAAAACACAGACACTACAGTCATTTTTAGTGGAGAAGGAGCTGATGAATTGGCACAAGGATACATTTACTTCAGAGACGCTCCGACGGAAACTGCTGCTCATGAGGAAAGTATACGCTTGCTTTCAGACATTTACTTATACGACGGGCTACGAGCTGACCGCACAACGAGTGCTTTCAGTTTAGAGCTTCGAGTTCCTTTCCTGGACATCCAGTTCACGCATCACTACCTCGCTATGGGTATGAAAGAGCGTCAACCTCAAAATGGTGTAGAAAAGCACTTATTGCGAAGCAGCTTCGCAAAGAGCGGTTTACTACCAGACTCAATTCTATGGAGGCACAAAGAAGCCTTCAGTGACGGCGTTGCATCTGTGAAAAAATCATTATTTGAAGTAATTGGTGAGATCATCACCGAAAGGCTTCCGGAGGACAATACGAAATATGCTGGAGTGCAACCGACCAATGCTGAGGCGAAATACTACAGACACGTATTTGAGAAATCGTATCCGGGACAGCATAACTTCACTCCTTATTATTGGATGCCTAAGTGGGTGCAAGTTTCTGATCCTTCCGCACGGTTCATCAAACACTACGCCGCAAAATAAGTTTCTAAGAACACAATTCATCAAGCTTCTAACTATTAAATATCGTCGTCGTTCAAGCTTCTAACTTAAAAGTCCTGTGCGGAATTACTGTACTGCCCACGTCGCGGATAACTGGTAACTTTGGCGTATGTTCCTAGTATTCCACTTATTATTAGTTTTAAACTTATTCAAAACATGACATTATGTAAAAGATAACTGGTACCTACATGGGTATTTATTACATGCAAACCCCATTTATATGCAATATGTTTGACGCCGGTGTTGTATGTTACCTAAGACTAAAAATGTAATGAGTTTTGACGATGGACTCTAACGAGTCCTAATACTTAGTACCTAATTAGCAGGTGGAATTCTAGCTGCCATAGCTGCTAGGCCGCTCAAGATCTGCTAGCTGTTTAGGAAGATAGTTCTTTCAAGTGATTTAGATAGGTACGTTCCTATTTTATGAGTACTTATCGTGATAAACTTACACTAAAACTAAAACTAAAACTAAAAAATAAGTATTTATTTGTAATATGTAAGTATTTTAAATAAGTATTTATTTCAATTAACTAAGTAGGTAGATATCCACCAACAAATTTATTAAATTAACCGTGAAGTACCTTTACATAGGTAGGTAAAACATGACCCTCTTACCTAGCTCCTATGGACCTGTTAAAATGTTGAAGCAGTTGGATTGTTAATCTAATACTTGAATAAAGTCATTTTGAGTTTACCTTTTAGTATTTACTTACCAATTACCGCTTATTTTATTTAAATATTTCAATCACGTTTCTAAGATAGGTATTCGTGTAGATAATCAACGAGTTTAAAAATAGTATGAAAATTACCTTGAAATAAAATAATTAGTTGCTATTCCAAAATAACTAAATAAAATAAAGAATGTTATTGTCTGACTTTTAATAAATTCAGTGTATTGGCAACAGACTAATTCCAGTAAAACATATCAGAATGTAGAGGAGGTCTAATGGAATCTATGAAACTTTTCATACACATACAATGTTGTGATGAAACTTGTTCCTTAGGATGTTCTTCTACATTAATTCCCAAAAATTTCACTTGATGAGGAGAGCGCTTCTGTTCATGAAAGGGCAAGAGAGCCGACAATTCGCTAGAGTTCTCACTAATCGAATCACACAATGTCAAGTTCGAAAACTTTTCAACGGGTAAGTTGTTCGTAATTGACGTGGACTTTTGAATTGTCTTGACGCATTTTCCGGTGGACTTATCGCAACATAATATATCAGGTTTTGTCTCAGTCTCTTCATCTTTTAAAACCCTTAGCGCTCCACCTCGTAAGAGGTTCATAGTGAGAAAACAGCTAGGGCATAAAACATCTTTTCCTAAGGAGTTCATTAAGTGATTGTGGTCCGTGGTCTTGGTTTTCGGATTGACTTGTGTATACGAATCGAATGAGCCGTATCTAGGTTCTTCTACTTGCACTTGTTTATTGTTTTGGGTAGGCACTTTGCGATGGAACTTGGTTTTATCACATGGGGTACATTTGCAGGACAGGTATGCCAGTTTATGCTTCAACTTTTGGAGTTCAACCGGCTCCCAGTTGCTACAATTGGGTTCCACGCTCGCCCACATTGTGTAGTCACTGCTTAGCTGAAACAGTTTCCGAAGCCAATACACTGATTCATTATTATCGCCTTATTGTTTATCCCTTACATAATATTTTCATTCATTTTTATTATAACAATGCCAAATATGTCAGACGCACAGACAAATCACTCATTTCCTTCATAGAGAAACACTATATGGGAGAATTATTTGTCAATGTGTCACGACTTACCTACCTCGGAATTTACCGTAGCAAAATATTTATCTATGACTTTTTCACCTGAATGTACATAATATACATATGTCATTCTATTAATACCTACCTACGTATAGTAATGGTAACCTATGATCAAAAATGAAATACCTAGAAAAAAACTTACCTACACCCTTATACACCTACACCTACACCCACAGATTAAACCCATGGGGCATGGGTATAAGGGTATTTTGGGCCTTGCTGGATCAATCATAAACTAAAGTCTAGTGAAATCTAGGATTATATCCATATGTAAATGCTTTACATATATACATACATACATTATATAAGATGAGAGAAATACTACATGAGTATATAGGGGAGCAATCAAAATATTCCTAAGAGCATAGAACACCACTCTAGAATGAGAACTTCTTCGGGAATACTAATACTAGGACCAATTTATCATCCTAGATTTGGAACAATATACAATTCGTCTATGTCCTCCTAGATTCTAGAGGCCAACTGACTGACAGAATATTGTATTATCTTTTATAGATAATCATTATCTTTGTGACAACTGCTGACAACCAAATAAAACTCTATTCCTCCATAAATATCTCTGACAAACATTAAATCTATTGAAGAAAACCACCAAAAATAAAAAAAAATAACATGGGGCATGAATTATTATCAAAAAAGTAACAAAACTTTAATGCCTTCTTAAAACCAATACAACGTCAGCACACCCGATCAAAAATGTACTATAAAATTACAAAATAAAAACATACCATGTCTAAATACCACGCTAATTGCACGAATCCGCAACCCCCCGCTCCACCAGATAAGTGTGGAGGTAACCCCAAGCGGGATTCCAAGGTAATAGGTACCTCTATTATATTGAAACATAAGGCATGAGCCTTATGACTATAATTTTAAGCCTAGCCTCAAGTCATATGGTACTTCCATGTTATTATTATCTTTAAGTTTTTATTTAAAAAATAAATGATTTTAGCCACTCTGCGATTGTGATATATGCATATGTGAAAAATGTCCTGATATCTTAAAGCAACTCAGTACATCGGAGACTGAATACTCGTGTGATTTCGATTCCGAGGAGGTGTCAGAGGACACGAAAACACTATCATGTTCTGAACATGACATGGGACAGCACCAGAGCTTACTGGCTGTTATTAATGCAGACAGAGACTGCATTTGTGGGATCGTAGCACACGCAGTGCGGTCTAACTTGCACATGAATCTCACCATGACCGAAAGACGAGAAACCATTAAGACAAACTCTGAAAAAACAACAAGCGACTCCGAAGATATTTCACCAGGAACCGAAGATATCTCACCAGGAACCGAAGATACTACACAAGGAAATTAAATTAAGTGCATTGATTTTACTCTTTTATTTACAATACTTCACATAGCATGATAGGTAGCATAAAAAATAAACTTAGCGCAATTTATCAAAGGGGAGTTTTTTGGGTCCGAATTTTCAAAAGGGTAAGGCGTCACATGTTTCAAATTAAGCTTCTCGTATTTTTAACTCTTATTCTATTTTTTTCCGTTGTAATTTATAAAAGCTTAAAACCATCGAATGATGAATGAACACATCTTCCGTCTTTCATTTTACGAACTTTCTATTCAAGCAATTTATCACCACTGTTGCCTGCATCTTGGTTTGCTTCAGATTCAGTTTTATATTGAATGAATTTAGTAGACATGTAGTTCCAGTATTTACTTCTTATTTTGTCGTATTTGGTAGCTAGTGCCTGGCAGAGTTCCATAGCTCTATTGGCGTTGTGCAGGCAGTTGTTTTCACCTTTTTTAAGAGACTCATCGCAAATATCTATGATGAAAGCTAATAGATAGGGAGAGCGGCATTTATTCTTGTAAAGTTCTTCACAGAAAGAGCTGACGACAGCGTTTCCGCTTAAGCCACGTTTATCGTGTAACAACACTCCTCTCAAATAATTCCAGGAACTTTCATTGTTCTTAACTAGTTTGATTTTTTCAAGGGTGTAGCATATTTCTTTCTGTACATTCATGTCGGACCAACCGATGTGGTTGTTGACCACAAAATGCCTTTGGTTCCAGGCAGAGTTATTACGGACGTCATCGTTGAGTAGATTTTCAACGAAAGCCATTTCCTTTTCGTACAAACTGAGGACAAATAAATAAATGTAGGTGGACGTTTTACTCAACACAATGTAGAGCCAAACTAAGCAAAGTTTGAAGTAATAGGAACCAAATTACTGATAGAAAACTTAGTTATATACCATTCATGAATCATAATCGAACAGCAACTGTTAATATTTTTAGGCTCTATCTTATCTTCAAAAAGAGATCATAATCTGATACAGCGAGTCTATTTATGTAATTAAGAATTCTACTATCTGGATTAATTCCCGTTATTTCTTTCTTCGAACACTTGGCTCTCTTCAGAACTACTGCAACTTACTACTACTACTACTGCACACAGCAGAGCGCCTATAAAGCTAGACCCGTGATAATATTGCAATACATAACAACGATGATTTTAATGATTATAGTAGTTATAAAATGATACGGAGTAGTTGGAAACATACCTGCTCCGCCGCGTTTCATTTTTGCATAATTTAAAAATACCCCGACTAGAATATCTAGAAAACTGATGCAACAATTTCTAAACAAAAAACACCCACATTCAAATCAGTTCATCCGTGCAAGAACTACGAATCTACAGAAGATGAATAAACAAAAAGCTTCAAGCCTAAAATCGATAGCACACACGCATTCAATCAAAACGTGCCACTAGTCTTCACGCCTGTATTCAAGTGTGAACGCTATCTAAGGCACCTTTTGCGCCAGGCCATGATAAAAAAATGATTATCTAAAACATGGTGCACACTATAAGCAGATGATAAAAATCATAGCTAGTAATAGCAATGATAGTCAAGCGCAGCGAGTTCTGTATAAAAAAATATGAGTGCCGATAATCTTAGTCCTGAGCCAAGGTTAAAAACAAGTGCTAACTATTTGGGGTTTCATCTAGCATAGACGAAATAGAAAAAAGCGCGCTTCATATTCCTGGAAAACTACACGAGAATAGCGAAATACGAGAGTATAGAGACCCTATTCGGAAAGTCTTGCCTCTATTCGTGTGGTCTCTATTTTGTGTCGATATTTCGTGCCCTAATGAAAAGGCTCTTGAAAAGGTGTAGTTGTGTTTACGAGAGATATCCACATTCCCGCCGCTGTCAGACCGCCACGTCAGAATTGCCGGCATCTTGTACGAGTACAGAATGGACAACTGCGCGAGCGTGGAAAGCCGCACTCAGTCCCGTCAGACCCGAGACTTATACCTCTCAAAGAGAATGTGGAGCGCGCTTTATGAAAACAAAAACACAGCATCCGTATTCCAAGGTGCTTACCCAAAAGCCTTCATAGCCCACTGCCTGTGCTGCCACGCGTGGTAGTTTTTGGGGTCATAAAGCAGTGCGTCTCCAGTCAGCTCCAGCTCCTTAGAAGGATCCTGCAGACCTTCCACCAGTACCCTGCGATGATGCCACACCTGGATTGTTTAGATTTCTAATTATGTTTCAGTATATTTTTACGATTATCAGAATCAAACTAATTATAGTACCTAGGTATGTAAGTCAAGATGTTAGTTAGCAAACTTCTGACTGAGCGAGTGGTTGATATCTTTGTACTAATATATATATTATGTGGCTGTGTTAAGCGCTTCGTGTACGCTAGGCTTTAGCGAAGCAAGGACAAGGCATAGATAAGTATGTGTACCCCGAAAATCTATGGTAAACTAGTTAATATATAATATAAGAGTATAATCTCGTCATATATTTTATATTTATGCAAGCACCTTTGAAGGTGACAAAAACTGTCATCGCATGGATCGGCTGAGCTTGGTCTTGCACGTTCCATACTATGTCAGTTTTCACAATGCATATACATACCTATACCTACTGTCACCTACTAAGGTCATGGGTTCGAATCGGTCATATATCAATGGATTTTTCAGTTCGGAATATGTACATGCTTCCAAACAGTGAAGGAAAACATCGTGAGGAAACCGAAGACATGTGCCCAAGTGCACTTAATCCTTTCGCCACACTGGTTCGAAAGAATTAGTGACACGATAAGGAGAACTGACTTAAGACCATTTCTTAAAAAAATACAATAATCCATTTCGAAAATCAGAATTAACAGTTTCATTCCTCAGAAAAACTAGCACCCTAGTGGGTGCTACGAATGTTGATTATAATAGAAATAAGACATAACTGAGCATTCAATGTGAGTATTTGGCCAATAAATAGAAAATACCCATCAATATTCAATATTCGATCAAATTGAAATAAATTTTGAGCAAATAACGAATGGAACAGAACTTGTAAACAAATATGTATTTGCTATGCCCCAATGACAAATTAAAGTGACAGTAATAACCTTGATGAAGTAAAGATAATATAAAATGTTGTTTGCTACAGGTGTTTTAAGAAATAATAATTTACCTGATAATTCTTTGGAGACTGTTTTATAATTGCTTCCATATAATCTAATTCAGATCTTAGATCACTGCCCAAAGCTTTGAGAATATCCCTCCTGAAATTTCAAAATAAAGTTTTCAGAGCTTCTACTGTCATTATAATAATAATAATAATAATAATAATACCGGACATTTCACACAGCATCATCTGGCCCCAAAGTAAGCAGAGCTTGTGTTATGGGTACCACACAACTGATATACTACTTATATACCTACTTTTTTTTTGTAAATACATACATATTACATAGAAACACCCAGACCCGAGACAAATACTTGCAGATCATACAAACATTTGTCCCGCAGCAGGAATCGAACCCGCAACCTTCTGCGTCTCAGCCGGACCTAAGCCCACTGCGCCACAGAGGTCGTCAAAAACATTTGCCTGTCATTGACTGGCCTATCAGCTCAGTTGGCTCAATCTATGGAGCATCTACTCGTGTGCCCTCCAAATACTTCCAAATACTTGCACAAGGATAGACCTTATCACGGCCACAGTTAGTGCGATTGAGGTTGCCACTCTACTACTACCTACCTACCAACTACTCTAAAACTAAAACCATATAACGACTGAAGCATCAACACGAAAAAAAGAAGAAGCTCAACAGCTCTACCTGCTGTGCAGCAGGTTTTTGATTCCCTCCCAGGACAAACATTTGTGTGATGAACATAGGTGTTTGTTCTGAGCATTTAAACTATTATCAAATTGAAAAATATGTAGGTATTCTATCAGCCATCTGATTACCATAATACAAGCTCTGGCTTAGTTTGGAGCTACACAGTGTTGAGTGCATTGTCCACCACAATTAAAAAATAAACCTGTATTTTTTTAATAAACTTGTTTAATAATGGTAGGTATCTCTCAATTTTGTGTCAGAATAAAAATATTTAACATTATTTAACAAAAATATTTAAATCAAGACTTCTTTATTGTTGTAGTGCAATGTTAAGGCACAAAATATAAAGCCAAAATGGAAATCTGGCCAATAAGTTTTTGTTGGCTGCAGACAAAACTTTAGATCAAAAAGAGGTTTTTTTTTCATTTTAAAATTGTGTAAGTTTTTTGTGATTCAACTGTCAATGAATAAAGACGGCATATTTGAAAACTATGTGAGGCACAAAATCATTATGTATATGGAGGTAGGTACAGTAGCAGCAATATTTCAATATTAAAACACCATCAAGCATTTTTTAACATCTAGTCTTTAACAAAATACCTTACATAAAAATTTCCAATACTTTCTGCAGTGTTTACATTTTCATTGGGCATACAATAATCAACAAACCTGTATTGCCATACTGTGTAATTGGCCGGGTTAAGGTCAACAGCATCTTTGGTCAGTTGCAGCACTCGTTCCGACTTCTCACTACTTTGCAGAACAGCCCGGAAGTAATCATACACATCTTCAACTGGAATTGACAGTATATTGTGGCAATTAGACTAGTGTTATAGAATAATTTAGACTACTACTTTACACTAATGAAACTATTGGGGAGTACTAAGTATTGCTTCAAAGGAATCAATTATTATTTTCCATTTGCAATTAAGCCTCTGTTATCATCAACGTGTCTATAAGAAGTATCTACTTACATTTTTCCGAGTATGCAATAACAACAACAGGATTTAACCCATCGTCTTCTTTTACCGGGGTAACGTCTGCCCATTCCGGCCTTTCCTTGTACGGCAACCATGAAGCGTCGGTGTCAGCTCCATTGTCAGACATCCTCGAAGACTGAATACCCGCATTAAAAACTACCAGATTATTGAAGCAATAACCTCACACCATAGATTAGTACTGTACGTACCTACTAATAAAAGGCTTACACACTCCTACACTAAGCACACGAACGTAGGCGCGACGACGACGTGAATAAACACGAGCTATCTATTATCTTGGCCGTAAGTATTACTGACACAATTTTAAATAAAATCTATAATTAAACACAGGTAACTTGTTTGATTTAGAATTTGAGCCGAGCCGAGTTGATTGTTGAGCAGAGCACAAGAAAAGCAAGCAAGACAAACTGACTGACAATGACAAACAAACCAAATTAGTAGGGTTTTTAAATTTTTTTTTTTTTTTTTCTTTCTTCGCTCATATGAGCAGGCTAAAGTCTAGAGACCATACTGCCTTGTCTTGCGTTAAATAATTTCATCCGTTTCAAGGGTAAATTTTATGTCTTTCGTAAGTTTCATAAACAATGTTTATGTATTCATCAAAATACTTTGATACGTCTGAACGATTTTTTTTTTTTTTTTTAACTTGAACAAGTATTTTATTTTGCTAATAATATTATAAAATAGTTATGTACTTACATATTTATTATTGTAAATAAAAAAAATTTTTTTTTTTTTGGTTTCCCATTTTTTGTTATTTTTTTAATAGTTAATTACTATAATATTCTTTTACATTTATAATTATATTATCTATGTACATTTTGCACATTTTTATATATCTATTAAAATA
Organism: Lampropteryx suffumata; assembly: GCA_948098915.1. Classification (NCBI taxonomy): domain Eukaryota; kingdom Metazoa; phylum Arthropoda; class Insecta; order Lepidoptera; family Geometridae; genus Lampropteryx; species Lampropteryx suffumata. The sequence continues at coordinate 10,453,621 of OX402557.1, read as the reverse complement.
CTAAATAAAAACTTATACAACTCTATATAGGTTGACTCATTCTTAAGTAGCTCCAGAATACAACGCGGGACCAAATCAGGCTCACCATAAATTTGGAGGAGTCCATCTATCAGTACAAGGCGCTGAATACTGAATGATGGACAATCAAAAAATATATGATTTAATGATTGAACTTCTCGTGACTGACAATGCTCACAATCAGAAGAGTCAACCAGCTTTAAGCGATAGAGATGATAGTTCAAACGACAGTGACCAAAGCGCATTCGACAGATTGTAGAATAAAATTTTCTATTTAAGAAAATCTTACTCTTACAAAACCACGGTATAGAATCAATCTGGACATCGAGAGTTGCATACCAGGAACCTTTATTTTCGACTTGCGTATAGTGATACGAATGTCTTCCCCATGCATGACACATCCGTTGTTTTAGGAGACTTACAACGTCTGTGTATGGTAACAAGACATCTGCATCACCACCGCTTTCAATATTAGATGATATGGTATTTGAAAACTTAACTATCGTATTAGCTAGATAATCTGCTTTTTCATTTCCTTCAACACCTTTATGTGAAGGCACCCACACGAAGCTAACATTAATATTTAAATCAAACAACTCCACCCATAGCTGTTTTATTAAGTAAATGATGTAATTAGTGTCAGCATGCAATTTGTTATTTGCCAGGTTTTTTAGAACACTCATGCTGTCACTAACAACAACCCATTTATTGTGTCCCAAGTTACGACTTTTAATATGTTTTAAAGCGCTCAAGATTGCAACAGCTTCAGCTGTGAAAATACTAGCGAATTTATCCATTTTATGACCAACACCAATATTCAAAGACGATTCAAATATGGCAAAAGACACAGCGTTATCGTTTTTGGCTCCATCCGTATAGACAAACTTGTGATCTGTCCATTCAGACAGCATTGTGCACACTTCTTCTTTACTTGACAAAGCATTATCAATTACTACATTAATTTCTGGGAATTTACTATTAAAAGATCCTTCATAGCAAGGTAAGGTATGATTTGCCTGATATATATTTAAATTTTGAAGAAATTGTTTAAAACTCTGAAAGCCCTGAAGCATAAAAAAAGATTTAAAAACCCCTTGGGCTCCGGACAGATTAGTCAAAAGACTATTGCCAGAAACACAATGAAGTTTTAATATAAACCTTTCTTTTAGGTAATTCAAACGAATATTAATTGGTGGAAGCCTGCATTCAATCTGCATAGCATTGATAGGAGTACTCCTAAATGCCCCTGTGATTAAACGCAAACATTTATTTTGAAATGTATTCATTCTATTTACAATTTTTACATCGGCAGCATAACAAACGAAGCCATATTCAAAATGACTACGAACTAAAGATTTGTACAATGTTAATAAAATCCTTGGATCTGCTCCCCAATAAGAGCCTGACAAAGACTTTATTACATTGTGAGCTTTTTGAGCTTTGCAAATGATTTGTTTAGAGTAATTATTCCAGGATAAATTATGGGAGAATAATACTCCCAAGAACTTAACTTCAAGAGACACTGGCAAAGGTGCATTTTTATAATAAATCGCTGGCAAGTTATTAGATTTTTTCCCAAAAACCACTACCTTAGACTTCGACGAATTAACATCAAGATCTAAATAAGAAAAGTATTTTTCAAGTTTTGTCAATGCGTCATTGACAATTTCAGCTACAGGAGCTAAATCTGCTCCCGACGCATAAACAACCAAATCATCTGCAAATTGAAGATTTTTAACATGTGAACCTAATATTAAATTTAAACGAAATATATACAAAATGAAAATTAAGGGTGACAGAATGCCACCCTGAGATACACCTACAGAAGAATATCTTGGTCCATAGAGATGTTTATTGTATTTTACAAAGACTTCTCGATCTGAGAAAAAACATTGGATCCAATTTATAATTTTTTCAGGAATGCCTAGTAATAGCAGTTCTTGACAAAGAATTTCAATATTGACGCTATTAAAAGCGCCTGAAATGTCAAAGAAAACAGCGACAAGATGATTGTTTGCAGCCAAGGAATGACATATATCAAGTTGTAATTGACAAATACTCTCCCGAGCAGAACGATTTCTACGAAAACCGAACTGATTGGAAGGTAAAAGTTTGTGATGTTCTACATAAAATTCCAAACGTTGCTTTAGCAATTGCTCAAAAATTTTACCGACACATGAAGTGAGCGCAATAGGACGATAAGATTCAGGGCATAATTTGGGTTTATTGGGTTTCAAAATTGGTACTAAACAGTCAGTTTTCCAATTGTGAGGTACTATATTATTTTGCCAAAGTAAATTTAAAATTTGGAGAAAAATTGTCAAACAGTTTCTATTCATTTTCTTAAAGATTATAAATGGAACTCCATCAAGACCAAAAGCAGTATCCCTCCTAGAGAAAATGGCAGAAGTTAATTCACTATATGAAAAAGAGTCTACAAGAAAGCTATTATTAGAATTTAAATTATTTGATTTAAGTGTTTTCGATTTAGGTAGTACAAAATCAGGAGTATATTTGGATAAAAAATCACAAATCCATGAGTCGTCTTCATATTGAATAGGTTTATAGTAAGATTTATTAAATTTACGCATGAACTTCCATACAACGGTTAATGGAGTGCATCGATTGAAAGTTTCACAAAGAGAGACCCAGCTTTTTTGTCGTTCTATTTTTATTGTAAGTTTCTTATGAGCTCGCAGTCTCTTGAACTCCAAATAGCTTTCTTCTGTTGGATTGAATTTAAAATTTAAATATGCTTCTTTGGATTTCAAAACAGCTGCTGAACATTTTTCATTCCACCAAGGCAGATAAGGTTTTTTACCAGGTTTATTAACACATGACTGTTGACTGTCAGTGTCAGTGACATCGACAACAGAAGAATTTCTGCTTACAATAGACCTATCAACGGCCGTACGCAATACTTTACAAAAATCTAAATAGGAATCTTGCGGACATTCAGTATCCACTATAAAATCAACCAACATTTTATCCATGCAACTACTAAACATTTTCCAATCTGTAAGTTTGTAATTTGGATAGATTGGTAAATGTCTCAAATTATGACAACTAGGATCCGAACCAGTGATATTGTTATTCAATAAAACTTTAACTATTACAGGAAGATGATAGCTTGTGCCGACTGGGCTATCATAAACAGACCAGTCACAATGTAGCGCCAATGATGGCGAAACCAACGACAAATCTAATGCGTTCGGACGCCAGGACAACGAACCAATCGTCGTTGGCAGACCATCATTTAACAAAACTAAGTTATTGTCGTCAATCACTTCCAAAACATCTCTACCACGAGGAGTGTCAGAACTGCAACCCCAGGAGGTATGATGTGCATTGAAGTCTCCTGCAAATATGAATGGACCAGGAATAGACTTGATTAGTGCGTCAAATTTGCTTTTACTAAAGGCTGGACTACAGTTTGTTGGGCTATAAAAACTGACTATGCTCATAACTTTCTTATTAATTGTTACTTTAATACAAATATTTTGTAGTGAGTCATCAAAAAACGTGTTGACTTTAGAATATGCGATACTATTGTGAATTAGAATAGCTACACCATTATGATTGTTTCCACAATCATTACGTTCAATGTTATAATGTTTTATTTTGAATGTTTGGTATGGTTTAAACCATGTTTCAGAAATAATTGCAATATGAATGTTATTTGAATAAAGGAAGTTTGTAAATATATGTTTGTTACTGTTTAGACTTTGTGCATTCCATTGAATAATATTTAAAAAATCCATTATGATGTTGGAGGTAACTTGTTACTTAGAGTTTTTTTTAGGGTATCTCTAATAGACCCTGAATTTATGGGGACATCTTTGTTTGTTATAATTTTAGTGATTGTTTCTATTAAAATATTAATAAAAACTTCAGACTTCATGAGATTATTAACCTGTACATCAAGTGTCCTAGCTGACAATGCTGGGAAAGACTTAGAGTCGAAAAGTTCTGAGTATGTGGCAGATCGAGATTTTATTTTATTTTCTTCTACCTTCTGCTTTTTAATAGGGCAAGCAGCAGATATTGCGATGTGATTGCCACCGCAGTTTGAGCATTTTGCATCTTTAGTTTCAATACTACAGCTTTTGAAGTTATGCGTGCCGGAGCAGATGCTGCAGACCTCTGTGTTGCGACAAAACTTAGCAATGTGGCCGTACCGCATGCACTTTAAGCACTGTTTTACAGGGGGTATGTATGATTTCACTTCATGTCGCCAAGAGTCCAAGTATACATATTCGGGGAGCTGAGTCGACGCGAATGTAACAGCAACCGCTTGGGTTGGCTGGAACGAGACACTACCCTCACCTCGCACCCTACGCATAAATCTTCTGACCTGTATTATATTTTTGGAGCTGCCAATAAGCGAAAAAATTTGCTGATTTGACATCTCAGTAGGAACAGATGTCAGAACACCTGTTACCTCCGTGTCGCCTGCTGGGATGGTGGCTTTTAGCGATAGCTGTTCCAGTAGTTTTTTATTTTGTATAAAAACATTGGCGTTGTTAGATAGGTCAAATGTTATTCCTATCTTGTACCTATTTATTGATCTCAGATGTAAAACTCCAGAGACGCAATGTTCACGCAATGCTTTGGAAAGTTTTAAGCGGTCACGGTCATTAAAAGCAACACCGTCATCAGTGTGCGTCAGGAATACGATGAATCCGTCCGACTTGTTGGAATTATCCGGGTATTTTCGTATGTATCCTTGAACTTTATAAATCTCATACCTGTCCTTTTCCTTACTGTTTTTTTTGACCCCTTGTGGAGATTCGACCGAGTCGGAGTCTGAGGTCGACCCTTCCGACCGGTCTTCATCCGGAGGTGGAGGCTGCTCACACCTCTTCCTCTTTTTCCCCATGGCTTACCGGTACCAGTACTAGCTTTGTATTTTATTTACAACGAAAAAGATTATATATTTACAGAATTACAATTAAATTACAAAAAGATTTCGAGAGTTCGCGCCTTTCCACTTTCGAGGTTCCCGCCTTTTTCTAGGGTTTTTAAAGGCATAATTTTTTTTTTTTTTTTTTTTCGCTCATATGAGCAGGCTAAAGTCTAAAGACCATACTGCCTTGGTCTTGCGTAAAAAAATAATTTCATCCGTTTCAAGGGTAAATTTTATGTCTTTCGTAAGTTTCATAAACAATGTTTATGTATTCATCAAAATACTTTGATACATCTAAACAATTTTTTTTTTTTTAACTTGAATATGTATTTTATTTTGCTAATAATATTATGAAATAGTTATGTACATATTTATTATTGTAAATAAAAGTTTTTTTTTTGGTTTCCCATTTTTGTTATTTTTTATTAATAATTAATTACTATAATATTCTTTTACATTTATAATTATATTATCTATGTACATTTTGCACATTTTTATATATCTATTAAAATACTAAATAAAAACTTATACAACTCTATATAGGTTGACTCATTCTTAAGTAGCTCCAGAATACAACGCGGGACCAAATCAGGCTCACCATAAATTTGGAGGAGTCCATCTATCAGTACAAGGCGCTGAATACTGAATGATGGACAATCAAAAAATATATGATTTAATGATTGAACTTCTCGTGACTGACAATGCTCACAACCAGCTTTAAGCGATAGAGATGATAGTTCAAACGACAGTGACCAAAGCGCATTCGACAGATTGTAAAATAAAATTTTCTATTTAAGAAAATCTTACTCTTACAAAACCACGGTATGGAATCAATCTGGACATCGAGAGTTGCATACCAGGAACCTTTATTTTCGACTTGCGTATAGTGATACGAATGTCTTCCCCATGCATGACACATCCGTTGTTTTAGGAGTTACAACGTCTGTGTATGGTAACAAGACATCTGCATCACCACCGCTTTCAATATTAGATGATATGGTATTTGAAAACTTAACTATCGTTTTAGCTAGATAATCTGCTTTTTCATTTCCTTCAACACCTTTATGTGAAGGCAATTTGTTATTTGCCAGGTTTTTTAGAACACTCGTGCTGTCACTAACAACAACCCATTTATTGTGTCCCAAGTTACGACTTTTAATATGTTTTAAAGCGCTCAAGATTGCAACAGCTTCAGCTGTGAAAATACTAGCGAATTTATCCATTTTATGACCAACACCAATATTCAAAGACGATTCAAATATGGCAAAAGACACAGCGTTATCGTTTTTAGCTCCATCCGTATAGACAAACTTGTGATCTGTCCATTTAGACAGCATTGTGCACACTTCTTCTTTACTTGACAAAGCATTATCAATAACTACATTAATTTCTGGGAATTAACTATTAAAAGATCCTTCATAGCATGGTAACAGATTAGTCAAAAGACTATTGCCAGAAACACAATGAAGTTTTAATATAAACCTTTCTTTTAGGTAATTCAAACGAATATTAATTGGTGGAAGCCTGCATTCAATCTGCATAGCATTGATAGGAGTACTCCTAAATGCCCCTGTGATTAAACGCAAACATTTATTTTGAAATGTATTAATTCTATTTACAATTTTTACATTGGCAGCATAACAAACGAAGCCACATTCAAAATGACTACGAACTAAAGATTTGTACAATGTTAATAAAATTCTTGGATCTGCTCCCCAATAAGAGCCTGACAAAGACTTTATTACATTGTGAGCTTTTTGAGCTTTGCAAATTATTTGTTTAGAGCAATTATTCCAGGATAAGTTATGGGAGTTATGGGAGAATAATACTCCCAAGAACTTTACTTCAAGAGACACTGGCAAAGGTGCATTTTATAATAAATCGCTGGCAAGTTATTAGATTTTTTCCCAAAAACCACTACCTTAGACTTCGACGAATTAACATCAAGATCTAAATAAGAAAAGTATTTTTCAAGTTTTGTCAATGCGTCATTGACAATTTCAGCTACAGGAGCTAAATCTGCTCCCGACGCATAAACAACCAAATCATCTGCAAATTGAAGATTTTTAACATGTGAACCTAATATTAAATTTAAACGAAATATATACAAAATGAAAATTAAGGTTGACAGAATGCCACCCTGACATACACCTACAGAAGAATATCTTGGACCATAGAGATGTTTATTGTATTTTACAAAAACTTCTCGATCTGAGAAAAAACATTGGATCCAATTTATAATTTTTTCAGGAATGCCTAGTAATAGCAGTTCTTGACAAAGAATTTCAATATTGACGCTATTAAAAGCGCCTGAAATGTCAAAGAAAACAACGACAAGATGATTGTTTGCAGCCAAGGAATGACATATATCAAGTTGTAATTGACAAATACTCTCCCGAGCAGAACGATTTCTACGAAAACCGAACTGATTGGAGGGTAAAAGTTTGTGATGTTCTACATTGAAAGGCCTAAGTTATATCCTATTGCTTTTTTAAGGCCTGGATACAGTGCTTTTGACTTTTCATCACATAATAATCTGACTCTGCTGCTCGTGGCTTCGCTTATTAGATGGGACCTTCATAAAAGTAGCCTATGTCCGTCCCCAGTGTACAGTCTACCTTTTAACCAAATTTAATCAAGAACCGTTTAGCCATGAAAAGGTAACAATCAAATCATACGACAGACAAACACAGTTACTTTCGAATTTATATAAAAACATTTCAATGCGTAATGGACACGGTTAGTGTTGTGTGTCGTCCGAGTGTGCAGATGGACATTTCTATTTCGGAAAAACAAGTGAGGGTAGTTGCAAAAAATGCTGCCCCCGCTTCGCAGAGGCGGTAGCTCCAGTACTCCAGTCATCCCGTGACCACGACAGAGTGTAAACCTGTCGAAACGTCGGGAAAAATAGGTAAATAAACGCGATAAATACCCGTAAGTATTTATAATAATATATAAAAACAGAAACAGTGCTGCCAGCACCATCCGCCTAGCAATTTATGTCGGTAGGTTGTCAAAAAAGGGCCTGGGTTCCAGCTCAGCAGACGGTTTTCTATTATTTGTTGGTAGGTTTAAATTGTAGGTAGGTCAAATTACAAATACAAATACAAATATGTATATTTATTTGAAGCAAAAATAACAAGGTAACATTAAAACATATGAAAACCGATACATACATACGATATGATACCGACCGCAAAAGTGTAAAACTGTGGCGCAGCCAGTAGCGCCCTCCCCTAATCAATTCCAAATTAACAAAATTTTTATAAGGTTCTATGTAAGTAAGTTTAAAAGTTTACATTTAAAATTAAGTAAGCAGAATACATTTCAATGCCATTAAATGTATCTAAATGTAATATTTAATGTTTCGCTGGGATGTGTATAGGATCAGGTATATTATGTTCCAATGGCTTCGTGTTCCCCCAGTCTGGTTATTACGTTGGGAACCCGAGTGTGATAAGATAAGAGAGTAAAAATGTGTGTGTGTGTGTGTGTATGTGTGTGTGCGTGTGTGTGGGGGGAGAGAGATTTAAAAATAGAGTAGGTTACACGTTCAAAAGCTGTTCAGTTTCCTCAAAAGAGAGGCTCTGAAGCCAGGTAGATATTTTATTCTTACATTTTTGTTTAGTTAAAGGATATATGTCAAGTATTTTATTAACCTTATTATAAAGCGTAGAGCTAACATGACAGTAGTGTCTGCTAGATGTATTGGTCCTGCATGCCACGACTTGGCACACTCTATCCGTTCGTCTCTTAGTCATAGATAGATCTGGGTTACAGGGCAGTTGAGCATGTTTACGTATGAGGGTGTTAAATACGAACAGTTGTCTGACGGTAAATACCTTACAGAGAGAATAAAGATCGCAAGTAGGGAATAGCCTAGGTTTTTTAGCTAGTACTTTTAAAACAGCTCTTTGCGCTCTTTCCAAACGTAGTATCCGGGTTTTGGGAGCAGCTCCCCAAGCTGTCACACAATAGGATATGATTGACTGTCCTAAGGCGAAATAAACATCTTTGAGACATTCGAAGTCAGCAGAGTTTCGCAGATTTTTTTAAATATACATTAATTTTCTGGTTTTGCCGACTGTTAGTGAAATATGCTCATTCCAGGACAAGATACTATCAATAGTAACGCCAAGGTATTTGACAGATGAAGCTTTTTCAACATATGGGCAGTCGCATAATAATGTAGAGGAATATGAATGAGCGGAAAGTTTAGCCATAGTGTTGGGTTGGGTAGCTGAGTTAGGCGAAAAGGTAACAAATTTTGTTTTACTGAGAATTAGGGTGAGAAGGTTTGAGGACAGCCAAGACGTAATTTTACTAAGAGACAGTTCAGCAGATTTTTGAGTTTCCTTCCAAGTGTGGCCGTGTATTAGCAGTGCGGTATCATCAGCGTATGCCAAAATTCTACAGTGGGAGAGATGTAGATTACACAAGTTGTTTACGTATATTAGAAATAGTGTAGGGCCTAGGACGCTTCCCTGAGGAACACCGAAATTAACTACTTCTTCATCACTCGTGTGCCCGTCAACAACAACACACTGCGAACGGATTGTCAAGTAGCTTGTGAACAGTTTCAGGATAGTGCCACGTATTCCCATTGCCTCCAACTTTGATACCAATAAGGGGATAGAAACTGTGTCAAAAGCCTTTGTTAGATCGAGGAATATGCCAATGGTCTTGAGCTTGTGATCGAAATTATTAGCAACTGTATTTGTCAGCTCTACAACTGCATCTTCTGTAGACTTACCTCGTCTAAATCCGTATTGGTTGGGGGATAAAATATCTTTAGCATTTAAGAAACTAATAAGTCGGTTATTTAATATTTTTTCAAAATTTTTTGACAGAACTGTGAGAACGGATATGGGCCTGTAGTTGTACGCATTTTCTTTGTTTCCAGACTTGAATATAGGGTGGACTACTGCTTTTTTGAACACATTAGGAAAAACCCCGGACGTAATGCAGATATTAGAGACGAATTTAATGATTGGGATCAAGATGTGGCGAGCTGATTTAATGACTGAGGTTGGGATGCCATCCCAGCCTACGGCGCATTTGTCTTTGAGGTTGACAATAATTCGTTCCAATTCCTGGTTGTCTACATTAAACAAGGCCATAGAGGCATGACGTGATAGACGTGATAGATAGACGTGATAGAGATGTAGTCGGGTGGCTTTCACCAGAGGAGAGTTTGTAGGAGTCTGATTCAGTAATAGTTAATGCTAGAGATTTGCCAATGTTTGCAAAGTAACTATTTACAGTATTAACAGATGCAGACGCTGAATTAGACAGGTTCAATAATTCTGCCGATGACGATTGTTTGATTGGTAAATTGGAGATTTTCTTGATAAGGTTCCAAGTTACCTTGGGGTATCTCTTAGCTTTTAGAAATTCATTACGCTCGTATTCTATTTTATGTTTTTTGATTAAATTGTTGCATAAATTTCTGTACCGCGTGAAAGAAACTTGAAGTACTTTATTATAAGGATCCTTTTTTGAGGTTCGATACAGCTTGTCCTTGTGACGAATGCACCTCAAAATACCCGGAGTGATCCAGGGTTTAATAATCTTTTTGCGACTGGAAGTTATAAAGATCTCAGTATGGTTTTTAACAGAAGTTGATAATATTTCAACCAATGTCTCAGCGGCTGTACTAGGGTCTGCAGACAACAAAACTGGTGTAAAGTCAGTGCCTACAGTGTAAAGTTCGGAAATGAGCGCTGCCAAGTCAAGGCGCTTGGTGGAACGCGTGGGTGTATTTAGGGCGACTTTAAGATCGAAACTGACAACAATTGGTGCATGATTAGTGATAAGAGAATCAAGCACCAGTGTGGTTGCTGGATTTGGAGCTCGAATCATCACATGGTCAAGACAACGATCTAGTCTCGTGGGCAATTGATGAGCGGGGAGCATTCCATGCGAAGCGAGAAGATTCAGGTAATCGTCTACATCATTATCGTTTGACTTAGGGTTAATATTAATATTTATATCACCGATGATAAACGCTATCTTAAAAGATTTTAACATATCGAGTGTAGAGTTCAAGCTTTGAAGAAAGGGTTGGATATTATTATAAGAAGGTGGTATATTGCTAGTATACAAAAATTGTTGACTGACTTAATCAATACACAGTTAGCATCACAGAACTCCGGCACATCAATTGAACATGTAAGACCTGTCCTAACGTACGCCACCACTCCCTCGTTTTGATTTTTATAAATAGACGCATGACTTGAGAAACCATCGATGAGAGGAATAAATGGACACTTGCTTAGCCAGCATTCTGTTAAGATAATTATATCCAATCTTCATGGATTGAATTAGTAAGTGCAGCTTATTAATATTGCAGTTAAGACTTCTTATATTAACATGAAAAACTCTTAATTGATGAAGGTTATTGTGGTTATATAACTAGTTGTGCAGAGCAGACAGCTGAACTTGAGACTTCGATATTTTCAATATCACTAGCAACTGTATTCAAATTATTATTATCCATTTAAATCGCTAAGGTTTAGTAGTGGCGTATGTGCATGTGTTGGCCGGAAGAGTGTTCCGAAGTGACGCAGTTAGAGAGAGTACTAAGAGCAATCTGCACACAGAGGTGTAATCAGATATATGCAATTCAGTACCATATTTGTAAAGTACGACATAATGACATACTCGTATAATATACCAACTGAAAGACGGCAGGTCAAAGTTACGCATATTATATAAACGTGCAATTGTGTGTAAAGTGTGTGTGGTGTGTAAGTATGTGTATGTTTTGTGTGAGTGTGATCGTGATGATTTTTATACATAAGCAAATTTCCCAACAAACTATTTAAAGTTAAAAATAATACGAGTGGCAGAGTTAAAAACACGCATGCAGTAGTAATGAACATGAAGCGTGTGTTGGGGTGATGTGCCTTTCTGATCGGTGCAATCAAAACACTTCAGACATTTTAACACCTCCGTTTATTCAACACTAACAAATCTAATTTAAATATAAAGCACAATAAGTATAGGTAAGGATAGTAGGTATGCCTCGGAGACTGTAGCTGGTTGCGGAGCGAAGTACCGTGCGTCCCTCGCGAGGCCTGTGTCAGAATGGTGCGGTGAAAGATGGTTATGTCAAGGTGCGCGCGCAGTCGAGTTCCTTTGTCTTCAACCGTTGAGTCGCGTTCGTTCTGTACGACACGATTGGTATAAGCGCGACGATTCTTCGGGTGGAGTACATCGCTAAAGTAAAAGTATTAGTTTGTAGTAATAATAAATTACGTATACGTATATATATATATTATAAGTATTGTGGCAACGCCACAAACATATTACGGAAACCCTTAGTTTCTAGTCATTTTACATTTAGCAACTTAGTGAGGTCTGACTCATGGTTTACTCTGACGAGAGTTCCACCATCCAGTTTTCGTAGGAATATCTTTCTGTTTGAGACCCAACAAAATCTATACCGATTTGCTTTCGCAAATTCCCGGGCTTGGTAGAACAGCTTTTTCATCTTCGTGGATAGATTTTCAGAGATGAAGATGGGTGTGACAGGCCCACTAATTCTGAGATGCTCCGTAGTGAGTTTGGATCCACTCCTGATCATTTTTCTATTCATGTTTATTATCCGTTCTTTAAGAAGAACACTGTTTAGATCCACAATTATGGTTTTGACAGCTGGGTCACTGGTCCTTCTTCTTTAATCTTTAATCTGGTTTGGTTGTATTTCTACATTAAGTTTTTGACCAATCTTTACAGTTGTACTGACCAAACTTTCTTTATTCTCCCCTTGCGATGCTGGGACATTTCTTATTTCTATACAAGTAGATCTATGATAGCTCTCAAAACTGTCTATTTTATCTTCTAATGTTTTAATGTACTGCAGATTTTCCTGCCGGTCTTTATCCAGTTGTTCAAGCTTTGTCTGGAGCACGTCGACCTTATTTGCCAGAAAGTCAATAGGTGAACGAATTTCTTCAACTGTGGTACAGAGTTTATCATACCTTATATCTTGTTCTTTTTTGAAGCTTTCAAACATTACTTTCATCTCTTCCATAAAGTGTGTGAGCTTATCATCAGCGGTAAAAGTACGTTTACGTTTGCGAGTGGTGGACTTTGACGGTTTAGGGCATCCAGGTTCAATTGAATCATCGGTGTCGTGGCTAGGTTCTGAAGAACATTGTGTTACTAGCATACTAGGCATATCCAGGCTAGCTAGCGAGGCCGGCGTAAGTCTCGGAGGCGATTTCATTATCAGGCAAAGCTTGAGCAATTAATAGGTAATATACCTGTTGATATTACGATGGACTCGAGAAAGGCAGTTTAGTAGTAAGCAATTAGACGCGTAGCAAGTCGTAGCAACTTTGCGTGACAAGCCAGCAGGTCAACCATGAAGATGACAATCCAAAATTACGGATACGTACGACACACGCACGAAATAGGAAGGCTATACCTACCATGAGGTAACAACGGATTTATTTCTTTCGTTCGGGGTCTTTTCATGATTGAATGAAAGATGAGAAGTTCTTTAACGTACAAAATACACCGTGTGAAAAAATTAACTAGTATGAACCGACCATATTAAAAAGTCCATTCGTTTGTATTAGACATATGGTTATTCATGAACACTTGAAATAAGTAGTTTAAAATATCGAATAAATCCTTACCTATGCCATTAGTCATTTCTTGCAAAAACGTCACACGAGATTATTTCACCCTTATTTATTTTATTTTATTTTTGTCACCTTTATTTACTTTATAAAAATGTAAGCATTTAAATCGCAACATTGGCAAATTTGTGGTCTCTTTCACAACCAAGAACTAAGAAAGTTTCATAGTATTTTGGTGATGTGTTGGTCAAAGGAACATCAATGATAAGTTATGACGATGTAAATTACTTAAAAAGTTTTGTACGCATTTACGTTTAAAAGTGTAACTCACATAGTGTTTCAAATGTTAGATAAACAGTCATACTGTAGCACAAATACATGTTGTCATTACTAGAAGAACAACAAGAGTTAGCCCACGGTCACTTGAAGAATGCAGAAAGTCACAACCACTCCAGAGATTTGTGGGCTTGGCTGACTGACGAGTTAAATGCTCTGGGTGTGTGCATTAAGAATGTTAAACAACGGCAGAAGGTAAACATCTTGTAAGTATTCCGCTAGTTTTGTAACCACCTATAACTTACCTAGTATTTGTCTGTGATAATTAATAGAAAACTATTTCAGGATTGCCCCGACAAACCATATTTGCCAATAAAAGCTGTGGACTGTCTACTACACGCTCGTAACGCTCTTGGCGCAAGACGGTTTTTGGTGAACCCGATACAAATATGTAGTTGGTGGTCTAGGTAAGTTTAATAATGCAATAAATTTACTTCCGTCCCCAAGAACATTATACTGAGAAAAAAGCTACCGCCCTCTGGTTCACCATCACTTGCATTTCGTTGCACAATGACAAGAGTATGTTATGTAACATAACATATTTAAACAATAAACTTTATTGTTTAAAACAGAGTATAATGAACTTATTTATTTGATTATATCACAAAATACCTTTTTATTGTGTACTTGCTGCTGACCGCAACTTCACATGCGTAGTAATTGTATAAAAATAGACCATGCCGGTCTCTAAGATACTTACTCTATCTCCTTACCAAATTTCATCAAGATCCGTTCAGCCCTTTAGCTGTAAAAAGGTAACAAAAGACAAAGACCCTTTTGAATTTATGATATTAATATGGATTGTGTATTTCATTGTCATATCTGTAATTTTTTTTTCAGCCCAGTTCCGCATTCAGTCCCGAGGAGAAACCTACGCTCGGTAAATGACGGATCAATCTTGAGCCCAATCTGGCCCTCTATGACCTATGAGTGGTCTCAGAAGGCCAAAGTCCCTCATCCGGGATACTATTCAGGAGCTTTGCAGAGCAGGGCAGGCTATAATAATAATAATATTTATGCAGCACAATTTAAACATAAGTTATTATAACTATTTAAAAACTGGGTTTAAATGTAATAACAATAACATAACTATTATCTAATGGCCTCAGACGCCTAAACTAGGCTAAAAGCCTGTCCGATAGACGTCTGCGATCCCCCATTATGCATTACACATAAAATTCAATTAAATAATTAAAATTAAATTAAAATTAAAATAAAGGCTAGCACCCAAACATTTTGAGAAAAATAAAAACATTGCACATTATGAACTTTTTATTATCTTAATAGTTTTTAATAATAAGTACATACTTATAAAAGTATTTGATTTATTTACATTTTGTTTTATTATTATGATGCTCTAGACCCAAGTAATTGATTCAATACATCCGTAGCTCTTCGACCTTAGATCAGGGCTGCAGTAGTTGATTGTCTCGAGCAAAGGCTGCCGGGAGAGTTCATTGTTGATGTCTTCTGGTGAGAGGTTAGGAGCACATAAACCATGTCCATATACTTTTTGTATTTATGCCGTTCATCGTCTAATACTTTGAAAATCAATGCCAATCTCGCCATTGTCACTAGACTAGAATAGGTTTCAAACTAGGACTTATTTTAGAAAATTTATAAATGATAATAACATCAAATAGTTCATTTAAAACACGTTTTACACCTTAACATTTTAACACAATCACGATTAAACAACTTTTTTGTCCATTAGAGTACATTAAACACTAAAATTGATACTTAAGAAAGTAAAAAGTTAGCTCTTGAGCTTTCGTGAAATTGGAGGTTAAAATCACGAAAGAAGTGTTGTCAAACTGCCGTCACTTCGTTGGTACGGACGCTTCATGGTAGGAATTATGAATGACGGATTGTCGTTTTCGGGTCCGAAAACGGAAAATATGTATTTTAAGGTAGGAATTGGCCGAAATTACGGTCCTTAATTTCGGAATGTCGCTTCATGGTCGACCCCCAGAGTCTACAAATACAGGGTTAAACTTTAGTAACTGGATACCTACACGAATTGGAGGGTGAAAAGGCTCAAATCTGGTAGGGTTTTGCTTTCTGATTACATATTTATCACTTTTAACATGAGGAAATCCGTAGTTTTCGAGAAAATAATAAAACATTTCTAACCTCAAATGCTCCTACCGTGATCTTTTATTATTCTTCTGGCGCTGCAGCGGCCGCTGCCGCGGCACGCTCGCTTCCCTCGCTTGCCTTGCGCGTTGTTTTCTATACTCCAACATAACCTACCAAGTGATAAGTAACCAAGTGAAGTGAAGATAAGCCAAAGTCGCCGAAAGAAGCCATATGTCAAAGACATCGGGTTTTTACGTATGGCGCAATACGACAAATTTACGTTTCGCATCAATTTTGCACAAAATGTTAAACCACAGACAACAAATACGACAAATTTAGTTATTATCTGTAAATTTTTACGTTTTGTTTCATGTTTTATAAGATTTGAGGTTAGAAATGTTTTATTATTTTCTCTAAAACTAAGGATTTCCTCAAGTTAAAAGTGGTAAATATGTAATCAGGAAGCAAAACCCTACCAGATTTGAGCCTTTTCACCCTACAAGTCCAGTATCTAAAGTGAAGCCGTAAATAATACCATTCAGTAGTTATTTGATGTCAAAATGTCATAATCAGTATTTTATAACAAGAACATAACCTGTGTACCTACTCCTTGAATACCGTTGCCAAACGCGTTGTAAACTACTTGAAAAAGGTATCGGTATTCACAAGGTACACTGCCAACTAGATAAAGAAATAAATATTTGCACCCTCCCTCTGTGACCCACCCTCTTTGGACCCCTAGTACGAACGTCTTGACATTTTGAATACAGATCTCGATAGTGCTTCTGAACATAGCCTCGATGAAATACCACTAACACCAATTAGCTCCTTACAATACAGAACGAAACTGTGTTGGAATACTTTCGTTTCACGGGGCTTTACACGGGGCATCTTAGCAGATATCGTTTTCGGTACTGCAAAACTTGTGTTTTCGGTACAACAACACGGCAGATCGATCGATCCATGGACGGCTTCTGTACAAACGAGATAAAAGACTAGAGAAGTCACTAAAATAATTCCGACTTGAACTGTGCTACTATGGAGAAACTAATGGAGTACCTACTATGGAGAGACTAAAGGATGAAAGACAAAGAAATACTGAAACCATCCGTTTTCAGACAGGTATGATACTGTGATGTATGATGATTCCTGAAACTGCGGGCAAACAATCAAGCTGCAGGATTTGCAAAGACTTAATTGCTTCAAGTGCAATTTATGCTTTGTTGTTGGAGAAAATAAGAATCGAAACTTCTTGCAATTCCATATAAAATACCTAATTGGTGGATTAAGCGACTAATTGTAATTTTCATTTCATTGTGCTACAATAAATTCATATTTTTAGTCAAATGTTTTTTATTCCATCCTTGGCAGGGTACTCTACAGAGTACAGACACGCGATGATGTAATTCGTACAGTAATTGGCAAGGTACTTCGTGTAGTACATTCATTTTCGCGAAAACTGGAATATATAGTTTTTTTGCAATTGTTTAGAGTTCTAGGATCACAATAAATCAGGAATAATACAAAAAAATATTCAAGATTCAAGATATCAGAAAAAACAAAAACATGCAAATTTAAGGGTTCTGTGTCTGGTTGTTATAACGTATTATATGTACCTACCTATGTATGCATTTAAAATATAATATTCTACCAGTGAACTGGTCACCATAATAAAGAGTGTCTCAAGAGCACTATTTCTTTTAAAAATAAAAACACGTATATTTTTTTGAGTACCTAGGTACCTACCTAAGTTATAATATTTTCATTGCATTATAAAGAAGATGTTCTGATTACGTATGGAATAAAATATTTAGAGCTCTGATGACAGATCATTACTCTTTTTCGATTAGGTACTTTTTGTAAAATATGTGGCTGTGCGTATTTCACTGATAACGCGTGTGATCTCGGCCTTGAGCTCTGGAATTGTTTCTGATATATTCGCATAAGCCCGAGATTTCACAAAACCCCAGAGATAGAAATCGCATGCCGTTAAATCGCATGATCTTGGTGGCCAGTTGACATCTGAATTTCGTGAAATGATTTTGTCTGGAAATCGTTGTTGCAATAAATAAATTATTTCATGGGCTGTGTGGCAGGTGGCGCCGTCCTGCTGAAACCTCATGTCGTCCAGATCCATACCATCCAGTTGAAGCCACAAGAACTCCGTTATCATATTCCTATAATGAATGCCATCCACAGTCACTGAAAATCCGACCTCATAAAAAAAAGTAAGGCCCAATCACACCACCTGACTAAAATCAGCACCAGACAGTACAGTATTTGTTTCTCATGGATTGTGTGCGAATTTTTTAAGCCCCAAATTCATTAATTTTGTTTATTCACAAAGCCATTTAGATGGCAATGCGCTTCATCTGTGAAGATTACTTTTTTCAGAAAATCGGCTTCACAATGCTCTATTGCTCATTGAATAATTTGCCTGCTACTTTGAGCTCCTGAGTAAGCTGAATCTTGTACGGCTGATGGTGGAGGACGCAGCGAATTTTGACGAAAGGTCAAAATACGCTACGTAGGTATTTCTTCGCGAAACTTGAAGTTGTTGAGCACGACGCCTAATTGATGTTTTCACTCTAGGTACACTCTTGTCTACAGCAGATATGTTTTCAAGAGATCTACTGGTACGTCGACGCAGAATAGACTTACTGTCCACAACCGACCCAGTTTCTTCAAGTTTTTTGACTATTCTTCGAATTGTGGACACATTAGGTGCACTTTCTCGACCAAAAATTCGAGGTTGCGAGGTTTGCGAGCTGTCTCAGCGTATCTTTTTGAAGTGAAAACTTCTTTTAGCGCGGTACGCATATTTTTAGATGAGGTAAAACCTCTGGACTCGCGACACCGTTACCGAGACGCAAGGCTGCCGCGCTCGCCCCATTTGATTATAAACCTTAATTCACATGTTTACAGTCTACTTTTGTATGGACAAGTTTACTGAGTTAGGTTCTTGATATATTATCTACATTCTGAACAAAAACATAAAAGAATATTATATGTATTTTAAAGTTTCTAATAACTAATAAAATGCAATTCATAATCCAATAACCCTAGTACCCACCTAAAAAATGTCTAACGCGCCAAAATAAGTTTTCATGTCGGCACTCCCGGAGTGCAACCCGTAATTTTTTTTTTCTATTTTTGTAATGAGTTTTCACAATAATAACACGTTCTTCTTTTGTGTCATCATATCAATATCATATTTGGAACAATCATAGGTGACACTGACACTTGTCAAATTTCAGAGTGAAAACGAAAAAAATTAAATTTTGCATTCCATAATGCATACTCTTTGGTGCATTCTTATTGAGTGAGACATCTCCTCTAGGAGTAGATTGTTCTATGTCCTAATCTATGCTTAGTTTGGGTTTGGGGCTAGATGGTGTTGAGTGCATTGTCTACTTTAATATTCATTTATTTGTTTACTCCTTGAGAGAATTTAGAAATGTATTCTTTATATTTTGCGGTATAATACGTAGCGCCGGCTTGGTACCTACCAACCTAGTTGCATTTGTTTGGTACCTACAGAAAAAATAGAGAAGACTAATGATAATTTATGATAGGAACCTTCTAAGTATATAAAAACTCATATTATTAACATTCAGCGCTTTCTTTATTAAGCTTAACTAAGTCTAGGTAATAAATTAAAGAGGAATCTTTGATGCTAGGAAAACAATGACGATGTACCTACTGAATACTGGTGTTGTCTCTTTACCAAGCGTAATTAAGTCCAAGTCCATTCGAGTAGCTCATGTGGGAGACTGCCGGGGCAGCTGAGTACGCCACGCCAAGGAGACCACCAGTAGCCACCTGTGAAATCAGAAAGTAGGTTAGGTACCTACCTAAACATAGAATTACTAGTATAGTATTATGTTATCGGTGCCTAAACTATGAGTTTAAATTGAACTGGACTAGATAGTTATTCAAACGTACCGAGTACCTAAGAATAAATAAATATAGTTGGTAGATAGATTTCGGCCATTTAGCCGTGAAAAGGTAATACATAAATAATTTAAACAGTCAGACAGACGGTTTCAAATTTACAATTTATAATTTTATAATAAACATGCATAATGTAAATTTAGTTCAAATACGCTTCAATAGATGGCGTTGTAGGTATAGATTTTAAATTGAAGGTATCTTTTTCTTCTAGATAAATTATTTACTAATTGGTCTTATGTATCTGCATAAAATGGTTTATGTGAAACTAACCTTAGCGTAAGGTGACGCCACACCGACATGCGAGACAAGAGGAGAAGCGAAGCCGCCATACGGCGATACTGCCAGGCCGGGGTTACTCACGCGCACGTCTGACTTGCGCACACTTGAGAACGGAGTGTCAACAGCTTTGGAGTATGTAGATATCTAAAAGATTATGCCAAACATGTATAATTAGCTTTTATGGGACTTTTCCCTTCGGGAAAGCAGCAACAAATACCAGAGTGCGATAGAAAGAACTGTAAAGAAAGGGCATAAATAAGTAGGAGTGAGAGATTGAGTTATGGTCGTCTGTGCTTTATAAACTATGAACTTCGACATCAACGAATCACTAGGAGCGCTTATCTATACGGGTATGAGAAAAGAGCCTTAGTGACTTATCGAGTAAACTTAAATTTCTTGTGGTCAAAGGATTTTGAGCGAGCTTATCAATCGACCAAGTGCTTCCCTCGATGGTGAAACTGACAAATAACATCCTTATCCGCATACAATTCCGTTACCGCAACATAATAGGACCTAGGTTAAATAAATAAATAATAAATAAATAATGCAGGACATTGCACACAGCATCATCTAGCCTCAAAGTAAGAGCAGAGCTTGTGTTATGGGTACTAGATGACTGATATACTACTTACATACTTTTTTGTAAATACATACATATTATACATAGAAACACCCAGACCCAAGACTTGCAGAACTCGAGGCGGTAATCGAACCCGCAACCTCTTAAGTTACGTGAACAGCAGTCCTTGACCAGCATGATTGCCCACAGTGATAGAGACCCTCATATTTCTCGTGTGTGATGAGAGTAAATCTTTCTACCAGGTACTGTTTACCTGGCCAAGGTTGAAAGGTGACCTCAGGATGTTGGACTGGTGCGAAGCTATTGCCGGTTGGGCAGGGTATGAACTGTACGGGTTGTAGCCTCCATACGCGTACGGGGCAAGCAGGCCACCAGCCTGGGCTGCCGCCACACATGCCAGGAAAAATACCTGAAAGTAATAATAATAAGGCTAGGTTAGACCTACCTCGGTAAAAAATAAAATATTGGAAGCATGCTCTCAAAGCACAAGTAGGTAAAGGACATACACTTATTATCCTATAATTTTCAAAACTTTTAGGTAGGTTACTCCTTTAATCCGCTTTTTTTGGAATACCACCCCTAGTTAACCCAAAAACATTTTTTTCCAAAAATTTAATTTCACAACTTTGTAGGGGCTATTAATATTAGTCTTATAGTGGCAATCCGTATTATATATATTTAGAACGTATTGCCACGATAAGACTAATAATCTGCGAGCTAGATTTCTGATTAGGGGCGAACAGTCAGGCAGACAAACACAAACAGACGAACATGGCGAAACTATAAGGGTTTCTTTCATGTTGGATTTCAGACCCATTAAAATAAGGTAGGTAGGTGCAACGTTGATCCTTACTTAACCTACTAATATTATAAATGCGAAAGTTTGTATGTATGTTTTTTACTCTTTCACGCAAAAACTACTGAATGTATTTTAATGAAACTTTAAAATAATATAGCTTATACATCAGAATAACACATAGGCTATAATTTATAAAGATATTGTGTGAATTGTCCAAAATATAACGATAAGTGTAAAGAAAGTAGGAAAAAATCTGCCATCTACTAGATATTCTGGCGTGCGCTGCAAAAATCGTTAGAATTACTCGAAGTACTAATCCCGCGCAGACGAAGTCGCGGGCACCAGCTAGTTACATATAAAAACATAACTTTTGTTGACTCATATACGGCGGCAATTTTAAAATAAATCATTCCACGATCAGATCGCATCTAATTCGCAACGAAATACGATTCGTGATAAAAAGGTCGTTCATGGATCGAGAAAAAAATATTTTTCTGTTATTTGACTCCAACCAACCTGAATAACTCAAGAAATTGCTACGAGCATTTGCTATGGGAGTGCTACGAATTCCGGAATCGAACGCGTTTTGATCTTTTATTAATAAATTTGTAGAAAACTCTCCAGAATTCCAAAAAATAATATTTGGATAGAAATACGAAAATGATATAATATTTAGAAGTACTCACGTTTAGAATCATATTTCTTGTTCAACCCCCAAAGCTCAGTCGAGATGTGTAACACTGACGGGTGCGGTCGGGCTTTTATACTAAGCTCGATGAGGTAACTTAGGTACGTACCTATCAGTCCTACCTAGGGCATGTGTGATAAAGCGATTGTAGCATTATGTATGAGCATTCATTGTATGGAACGCCACAGATTAGATCAAACGCCTTCAACACTCCTACGAGCTATAGGAAAAATGCGCTCTAAATGTAACCGCATTCAGGTATGTACATAGTAGAAAATATCATGGCCACAAGATTGGAAAAAAATATACGAAACGAACTAACACGCACTCCAAGTGCGTAAAAGTTCATAATAATAAGTGAGTCGTATGTTGACTTCGCAGAGTTAACAAGTAGGTACTTTTTAACCGGCTTCAAAAAAAGAAGGTTACTCAATTCGATTCGTATGTATATATTTTGTTATGTGAGTTCTCGGATAACTACGTCGTTTATGAACCGATTCTGTCGATTTATTTTTTGTGAAATGAGTTATCCCAAGGGTGGTACCATGATAAGGAAACCAGGATCTGATGATGGCATCCTAGAGAAATCGAGGGGAACTTTTGAAAATCGTAATGGCGACTAGTGCGTTTGTTTATTTTTTATGAAAGTATTTTAAAGCACTACTATTTAATGAAGGTCTGGAGTCGATCTGATGATGGAGTCGAAAGACAGTCGAGGAAACTCGTCAACGATTTACAGAAATTACCTGGTGTTTGGGCTTGAATCATTTGTATTGATGAGAACTGTACACCTAGATGGGTTGTGACTGTCATTAGGGGTCTGATGATGAAGACGAAGGAAAGTCAAGGGAACTCCTCTACGTTTTACAGTAGCTACCTTGTGTACATGAAGACGGTTGTCTTTTTAGTTTTTAAAACGTAATTATCGTGAGTAAGTGTCTATTCAGCACATAGATAGTACTTCGATGGACCCACTCCATATAATTGCTGCTGACTTAGATACCTGAAATGTTAACCTAATGATTGAGTAACCAAGATCATGACATTGATCACTTACGCTACAAGTATGACGACGCTAATCTTAGCTTGACACACTTGCTAGGTTCTGTTGGCTCTCGTTGCTCCAAAAATGTTTATTATAGGTACTTATTATACGTAAAACCTTCTGCAAAATGATCCATATTTACTGAACTTACTTAGACCGGTAAAAAGTGCCATTAAGTGCTACTTACCTTGCAATATAAAAAATTGTTTTTATTGAATTCAAACCTATTGAGGTCGTAAAATAGAATTAAGTGGGCATGTAGGTATATTCATTCTTATTGAGATTAGTACCTGGTTTATATATTAATTTGACCTAGGCTTTTCTGTACACTATTTTGGTCGATTCCTTCCCAAGATAAACATTTGTGTGATGAACATACCTAGATGTTTATTCTGTGTCTGGGTATAATAAAGTATCATAAGTATCTATTTAAAATATCTAAGTATTCTATGAGTCATCTTGTCACCATAATACAAGATATGCTTAGTAACGGGCTAGATGGTGTCCGTGCATTGTCCACCAATATATATTTATTTATTATTTATTGGTAAATTGTTAGAAACTTCTAGAACCTGAGTAGTCTTTAGGTAGGTAGGTACAAGATATATTTGGTCTGCGGTACAATCAAATTAAATAGCTGCCAATTAGATTGAGTGTATTACCTACCATACTGACCTATCCAAGGTACCTTCAAGGCACACGTGTTAAATTATCAGAAAAGGTGCGGCAGCATGTCTTTAAAATATGGACGGTCACAATGTAGGTAGGTATATGTAGTATTGTAGGCTTGAGTGTTGAGTGTGTGACCTAAACCTGTCACTCAACCTATGCAGATAATTAGGGATAATTTGATCTCGTTTATACATGACGCCTGCCTGACTAAAGAGCCTGTCTTAGACATAACCGTATTATGGAAATTCCCATAGAAGGTGCTTCTGCTTCTTAGATTACTTCTAAAATTTCTTATAGAAAAATTGTTGGTAAGTTTGTAAGTTGGTAACAATTGTATGTTACTTAATCCTTACTTTTACAGGCATACAAACGTTGGCACCATGTACCATTCAGCCCGTGTAGTTTTACTTCCGTCCGTCCGACTCTCTCACTTATTAAATACTCACTAGAAACCCACTTATTAGCTGGTGAAATAACCAGATAAGTGCTAGACGTTAAAAGATTTAATAGGCCGAATAGATAATTGTCTTTCACGGTGTTGCCACCGACGACGTGCCAGTTAGTCGAGTATTCCTCAAGTTCATTGTCGTCATTAAATTAGCTAAATCATTATAAAATGATATCAATTCAAATTTTGTTAATACTTTGCAATTTCCAAGTTAACAGCGAACGTTGGTACTCAGCAGCAGTGGTAGACTCTGAAGAATCGTTTGGATTAGCAAAAGAGAGCGTCACAAATTATATTCAGGATAATTTGTTTTTACCAATAGGCACACGAGCTGATACAGGCTATGATAGAAATTATAGCTTATGGCATTTTAAGAAACGGCAACCTTATAAGAATGATTGGAAACCAAGCATATTTAATTTGAAAACCAATGTGGAAGATTTACGCGATAGTGTGGAAACAAACGTAAAGAATATTCGCAAGAAATGCTACAAAATACCTCGGACTAAACATGCCCGGACAAACAAGACTAAGACAAGATTCCTCCAGGTGTTTGAAGTAGTTGAGTTCGATCACGTGTCTTGCATATCCAGCAGCGGCTTGGAAGGTTCATGTCTTCATGAGTTCGAGTGTCAGGCATCTGGCGGAACTGTTATGGGATCCTGTGCAGATGGCTACGGGACCTGCTGTGTTAGTAAGTTGATTTATACCGCTAACCAAATCTTAACCAAAGACCATAACCTACTTGCATATAACGGTAATCTTGAGAATTGAGTTACATTCCATATGATAATAACTAAGTATTATAATAATAAAGCCGGACATTTCACACAGCATTCTAGTCCTACAAGAACCACATGACAGATACATATTTTATTATTAAATACAATAAGTACCTACATAGAAAACAACCAGATCCAAAACAAAAAAATTGCAGATCGTACAAGCATTTGTCACGTGGCGGGAATCGAACCCGCAATCTTCTATGACTCAGGCAGGGCTTTGCACAGAGGTCGTCATCTAGCTAGGTAATTGTAAACTAATTGAGAAGGCTAAGAAATAAATTGAATTAAGTGAAGAAGTAACGATTGTTCCAGCAATCCTTGTATGTGACACCCAATCATCAGCGGCAGTGGGGTGGTTCACAAATCCTGCCTTCCCGCTACCCAGCACGGAGAGATTGTCATGCTCAGTCACCTTGAGAAAATTTTCAGAAGATGTCACGCAAATTCGCTTAGACTTCGCTAGTTTTGAAGTATGTTACCTCAGTGGGGAAACCACGTTTTATATAGTGTATTTCCATATAGGACGCAAATTAGGCAGCCGATAAACGTAAAAAACCGGCTAACGTGTGGTGCGACGACGATGAGTGTTTACTTAGGTAGCTATAACTGAAACTGAATATTGACTACGAACCGCACGTGATTAAAATATGGTTTACTTTCAACTTTCACGAAGTCTCTTGTTAGTTGTTTTATTTATTTACCTAAACGTACTTAGGTAGCTACCTACTAGGTACTTTTATAGTTGCAGTAAAACTTGAATGTGATGCATGCATGTAGGACGGTAGGTAGCAGCTGGACAGGTAATCTAGAAACAAGGAGTAACTAGGTCAAGCCGCCGTTATGAATTGTAAGTATTTATCAGTTTAAATTGATCGTTTATTGATTTGCAGCATTAATTCAAGGCAATTAGTTTTAGCTTTTTTCAATGTTGGTACCTACCTACTTATTTTTTTTTATTTCAGTTGCTACCGCCAACTGAGGGTCTATGCCAGCTGGATAGATTCGTGGTATCAGGACAAAATATCAATAACGTCGTACCAATTTTATGCGGCATCAATACGGGTCAGCATGGTATGTGTACCTACCTATATTAATTTCAAGTTCACATTCACACCTCTTGTGATTTCAGGAAATTCAGATTCTCACCTATTACCTAGGTACCTACTGCTTATTTTGTTTTCATCGTAGGCACTACTTAAGTATATGTACCTACTACGCTGCAGTTCACTGCACAGCAAAATTAAGCTGAACTCATTCCCTTTTTGACGTTGCAAACGTTTTATTTTAATCTGTACCTATACAGTTTATCGAAATTAACGAATGTTTTCATGTTGTTTGTACAGTACCTAGTTATTTAGCAAACTACAGGCTCTTAACTCTTAAATGTTTATTTTTCAGTGTTTATTGAAGTTGGCGATGCCGAGGGTCCTATCGATCTCACTATTCAAACTGAAACCGCAGAAAACAGACTGTTTTCAATAAAAGTTAGCTCTGAGTACCTAATATCTTAAAAAAAAAAAACATTGCTACTAGCTAAGTACCTAGGTACAATCTTTCTTTACGGACTCTTCAAAAAGGTTAAAATAAAACTCAGTTCTCACTTACTACAGGTGTCTCAGTTGACTTCATCGGATGAGCTAGCGGCACCAATTGGGTGTTTGCAATATTTCACAGAACCGAAAGGCTACTTGGAATCCTTCAACTATCGGGATAAATCTGATATTGCTATTACGAGAGCTGCCAGCTATTTGGTGGGTAACTTTTTGTTTTTCTGAAGTGGAATCTGCATACCAAATAAATATAAATCTGGTACCTACTTACCTACCTATATTAAGGCCCCGCAAATACCTATCCTATTGCATGGATAACATGTTTTTTGCAGATAGGTATAGGTACCTAGTTAATTCTGAAATAAGGTCTAAAATATTAAATAGGTCTATTGAATATTTTAGACCTTATTTCAAAAATCCCGTTCATCTTATTATCAAATTCTATATTAGATTTTTATAATATTAAAACATCACAATTTGAGTGCCAGTATCAGTAATTTGCTGATACCCTTAATTTGTTTTCTTAATCTCTGCCCTACCTACCCACTTGTACATAATATATGATTGTTATTACACAATGAGTCTTTGAGCTTAAACTGTGTTGATAGATGCATAATCATTTCATTTAACCTTATTTATTTATAGAACAACCTTAACTACGCGATTTGCATAGAGAGAGCACCTAGAACCTGCAGCGTGACATACTCAGCTGGGTATATAGAGATCGTGAACTATGACACAGGTAAGTAATCTAAGCTTTCTACATAGTACCTCCTAAATATTAAATAGGAAGACAAATATTTAGTACTATCCCACCAATCTATTCTAATGTGAACACCCAATTCGGCATGTGTTTCGCCTCTCCACGAGGCATCCTCAGGAACAATTGACTCGATCCGCACTGGAACTTCAGAATAAATATTTAATTGGTCTGATACTAGAACGAAGAAATACCAACACCGAAAACAATGCAATGGAATTTGTAATGGAATTCCGCAAAGTCGCGCTTGAATCAATTATCTAGTACCTACTATCCACCTACTGAAAAAATAATTTCTGCAGATGTTGCTCATAAGTTTATCTCCTGAGGATAAGTCAGACTAGGCTGACATATTGGCGTAAGTGCTGGGCAACCGATCTCTATCTATAAGTACATACTTTCCCAGACACTTCAGTTAGCAAAAAAGTTATGCTTCTCGCTGCTGTGTAAACGGGCTACAAAAATTGCATCTTGCTGACTATTTTTATTGACCAATATAGTTCAGTAGGTATATTTGTATCCGAGTGTAGCCGTTCAAGATTCGGCAACTGGATTGCTGAGGATTGGATGGATTGTTCGTACACGCGGGGCATATTGCGGCTAGATCTCGCAGGATAAAATAGTGGATACTGAAACTGTTGTCGTTGCTGTAGCTTTTGAAATAATAATAATAAACTTTATTTGGAACAGATAACAACAGGTACATAAACATTGAAAGTCGATGACATCTGCAGAAGTGTAAAACTGTGTCGCAGACATCAACGCCCTCCTCCGAGAAAATTTACAAAGTACCTTAACATTATACATTGACAACATGTAGTTAAGTAAAGTAGGGAGGGAGGGGAGGAGGGTGTGTTTGTGTAAGTGTGTGTGTGTGGGTGTGTTTGTTAATGTGTGTGTGTATGCGTTCATGTTCATGTGTTACTTAAGAGGAACCAATAGGTCTTCCGTATCAGTATAGGTTAGTGTCTGAAGCCATTCATGGGTTTTTGATTTACATTTTGTTAAAAGGAAGGGGATAAATATTTAAGTGTTTATTTATTATGTTGTAAAGAAACGAACTGATAAAGTAATAATGTCGACTCGCAATAGTTGTGCGTCGGCCTTCAATCTTGCAGACATTATAAGACTTACGTTTGTTAATGGTAAGGTTAAGGTCGAATGTAATTTGGGAATGTTTGCGAAGTACTGTTTGAGCTATGAAGTGTTGCCGAACTGTAAGAACTTTAGAAAGTGAGTAAAGTTCAGTTGTAGGAAAATATATTGGTTTTTTGCGATCACTTTTAGAACAGCTCTCGTGAGCTCTTTCCAGATTTAACATTAAAGACTTCGCGAGTACACCCCATGCTGTTATACAATATGATATAACTGACTGACCCAGCGATTATTAGACAGTCTTCATGCATTGAATGTCAACGACATCCCTAAGATTTTTGAATACAAAAATTAATTTTCGTATGCGTGAGATTGTGGTTTCAATATGATATTTTCAGATGGGTTGCCAGTTATACCTCCCGGGCAAGCTGGAGTGGAGATATTCAACTGCCCTAGTGACTGGTTGCTGATATCCGCGACACGGTTATGCGGCGACAGACTCAATGATGGCTCTGTAATTCAGGATTTCTCCCTAAACGCTCCTGTAACAGGTAGTTTCAAAGTACTTTCTAAGTAATAGCCCTTAGATTCCCACACCTGGTATCTGCATAAAAAGTAGGATAATGTCCATTACAACATATAATCTATCTCCGTACCAAAATCCATCAGGAACTGATTAGCATAACCATGTTTTTTTTATTGATATCTATTATTAGAATAAAAACTATTTAGTATGTATTTTACATATTTATTAGTAACTAATCAAATCTATGTAGGTGTTACAAAAGATTAGATACATCATTATTTTTATATAAGTACATAAGTACATTCATAATCTTATGAAAATAGCATTTGACTTATATTATATATATATATATATATATATTATTATATTTGACAACCTTTGTGGCGCAGTCGGCTAAGGTCCGGCTGCGCGCAGAAGGTTGCGGGTTCGATTCCCGCCGCGGGACAAATGTTTGTACGATCTGCAAGTATTTGTCTCGGGTCTGGCTGTTTCTATGTTTATTATGTATGTATTAATTTTAAAAAAAAGTATATAAGTATTAAGTAGTACAACAGTCATGTGGTACCCATAACACAAGCTCTGCTTACTTTGGGGCCAGATGACGCTGTGTGAAATGTCCGGGATTATTTATTTATTTATAAATTAAAAAAAAAAAAAAATTAGTTAGGATTCAGTGGGAAACCTCGAAAAACTTTAGCCTATCGGTAAACCTCCTTAATATTTTTCAGATAACAGTGCTGGACCAATAGTGCTATGGTTCAGATCTGATGAGGGCTATGTTGGAAGAGGATTTAGACTACAATATGAACAAAATCCATGTGTTGGACCCAGCAGTTAAACACATTCTTCTGTTATTATGCTGTCTAATATTGTTATAATATTAATTACTTGAGGAGATTTAGATTTTAGACGAAGCTAAGAGATAAATAACTGAATTTTGAAGGACAATTCAAACAGCACTATCTAGCCTCTAACTCAAACTCGAACTAAAAAACTTGTATTTAATAAAATCACAAGGATCACTTAGAAATGTCTTACAAACTAGGTGAATTAATGTGCCAATTCCTCCTAACCCAAGTCCGAGAAGATAATTGTACAATACAAGCTTTGCTTTGTTCTTACCTATTATCTTAACTATTAGGTGAGTAATAAATAGAATCTGCAAAGTATGCTCATGCACAGAGGAGTTCATAACAAATAAATAATTAATTAAATATTGGTGGACATTTCACACAGCTCAAACTAGCAAATAAATAAAGTATGGCAAAAAGTAAATAACAAATCTAAGATTATTATGTATGGGAATGATTGATTCTTGTAAATGATGACTATGCTGTTTGATAATGTTTTGACAATGTCGTAAATAATGTACTTTCAGTAAACATCAAATTAATTATAAATAATAATAAAATTCATGCTTATAAAATAATGGAAATAAAATATCAAATGCTGAAAAAATAAGGCCACAGCCTCACTAATAGTACTTACATATGAATAACATACTTCAGATAAAATATGTAGATTAATGGCGCTGCGCAAACGAAGACACTTTTTGTTGCCGACATGGCACACCACTAATCGTAATTGCTGTGTCTTGTGGCGGTGATCGGACACAGTCGCCTGTTGCTACTGCCAGTAGCAATGGCACTGTCAATGGTAGCACTGGTACTATTCGTTGCTTGTTTTCCGTCAGTATAATTGTAAGGAAATTTGTTAATGTTGCTTGTGTCTTCAACTGACGACTTTTAGTTTCCAGTTGCCGACAACGAACACTTTTTGATCGTCAATGAGTAACTGAACACAAAAAATATTTACGTGTGTGCTTAAATTAAATATTCTTTGGTTGCTTGTATCCAACACAACACACAAAAGTGTCCATGTTTGCGCCCTGCCTTACTCTATCCTATAATCACATAATTAGCTAGTGTGGCTTTAAGGTATGAACTAATAATGTAAATGATTAAAGATGGCAACAGATATAAACAACACATAGTTAATATGTGGTTAATATGATCCAAGTATGTACTCTAGTCCCATACAAACTAGTGTGCAGATTGAGGAGGTTGGTTAGACTTTGAAGCTTGACCCTGTGATTTTTTTAATTTCAATTGATCTTTTATGATTTTATGAAAAGAAGCCATTATCCCAACCATACAAATACGCAGAAATCCCATTAAAAATACCTGGCTAATTATTTGGCCAATACTCTCTACAGATACCCCATATAAAATGTTCATTATACCTCCGCTAAAGCTGTATGTAGAATAAGTTTTGCCAATCTGAAATAAATACATTTTATTAATCTAAACAATATGCCTGATTCAGATTAATGATAAAATGAGCTTGGAATATTTTTTTGAAGTTTTAGCAAGTGGAACTTACCAGTGCATCATGTATCAGTTTCCTGCCAACAGCTTCGGGATGGTGCAAACCCCCTGATCCAGATATAATTTTTGTTTCTTCCGGTTTTGTAGTGTTCTCTTGCTGCAAGCCCGGTGTGTCAGTGTCAGGAGGGTAGGCCAACATTACCCTCACATCTGTTCCAACTAGTTCCATACCTACAGCTTCAGCTAACCCTCTTACAGCCCATTTAGCTGCACTGTACGCACTATAGCCATAGATACCTGAAATGCATAATGATATAAAGTTACTCTATGTACCTATTTAAGCTTTATTCTACTCATGTTATTTTTGACATACCAATTAAAGCAGCCTCAGAGGTAACAAACACAACAATGCCCTCATTCCTCTCCCTCATTTTTGAGAGCACAACCCTAGTTGGTAGGGCTGTACCAAAATAGTTCAAGTTGACCATACTCTTGATATCTTCAACTTTCATTTCTTCAAATAGCCCACATATACAAGCACCAGCACAATTCACAAGCATGAATATCGGACCCACTTTAGTTTCCAAGTTGGCAAAACAGGATTGGACAATATCAAAATCAGATGTCACATCCAGGGCAGCAAACTGAATGATTTGATTGTTTTCAGCAGATGAATATTCTAGTATCTCCTCTTTCGCCTTTATAAGTTTATTCACATCACGGCCAATGATCGTAACATGGGCACCCAGCCGCGCCGCTTCGCAGGCCGCCGCTTTGCCAATACCGCTGGAACCACCAGTTATTACCACATGTTTGCCAGTGAGGTTTTTGTAAGTTTTTCTCTTGTTCTTGGAATATAGTTTACTAACGGCATAAAGTGATAGTATACCAAATCCAATAACCAGCGTCCATAACATGGTTTGATGTGGTGGTGGGGTGGTTTGTTATAAATGAGAACAAAGTGAGTCTGTTTCTGTTATGAATTAAGAACATTCGCTTGCTGTTCGCGAGCAAAATCCCAGATAAGTAGTGTAGATAACACTGAAAACATATTTATTGATAATAATTTATAATCAATGCTATATTGAGAGGATTGCTAACTTATTGTGAGACTTACACAGCAAGCCATGGCTTGCAGTATAATGCCAAGAAATGCGAGTTCATGGTTTTTGGACCAGGTGGTAAGAGTCCAGACTTAGTACCACCTATTATTTTAAATGGAGATGTACTGCATAGAGTAACAACTTTTAGATATTTAGGACATTTTGTTATGGAAAACCTGAGAGATGAGCCTGATATTGAGAGGGAGCAAAGGGCGTTGATGGTGAGAGCTAATATGTTGGTCCGCAGGTTCGCTCGCTGCTCAAAAGAGGTAAAAATAAGTCTATTCAAGTCGTTTTGCCAAAAATTTTACACGAGCAGCCTGTGGTCCACATACACTCAAAAGTCGGTCAACACCCTTCGCGTTCAATACAATAATGCCTTCAGGATGTTGTTGGGGCTACCGAGGTTCTGCAGCGCATTCGGCATGTTCATAGTGGCGCGCACGGATGGGTTCGCCGCCTGTATGCGGAAATAGGCAGCCTCTCTGCTGCGCAGAGTTCGCGGGAGTACCAACACTGTCCTGATGGCAATAGCGAACAAGTGCGATGGTCCTCTATTCAGGCACTGTATTGGGGTACTGAGTAATTAATAATGTATGTATATAAATATAATTATCAATATTAAAGTGAATTTGACTGTTGACTAACTTAGCCCTAAGATTTTACTAACCCACTAAGGCCTGGATCTAGCTATCTGAATGAATAAATGAATTATTAAATTATTATTATTATTATATTCAGTAAATACAAAATTATGGTCTATTTTATGTGTTAAATATAATAACGCTGTGTAACTTACAGTTACTTCATCCAGTGTTGCCAGATGGAGCTCGGTCCAAATCGCCAAAAAAAATACAAAAAGTAGCCTAAAATCGCCCAATTTTTTTATACGTAAATGTAGGTTTATTTCATAAATTAGCCTACATTGCCTTATTCAAAGATACGTTATATACGCCTAATACGGGTAATAATACTATGAAACCTATTTTTTGCTTAGACTCCACAGGAAATAAAACATGCTAATCCTTGATAATTAAAATATTGAAAGTGAACACTCTAAGCATGTAATGTTATTCTTCCTGTAGACTCTCATTAATAAAATAACAACAATAAAGCAACATAGTAAAAACGGCTAGACTTATTAACTGTTTTAACATTAATTAAATTAAATTAAATTAAAAGGTTAATGGTTTTATTATGAAGGGTTCAAAATTTTATTATAAAAAAATATATATTATTCGTTGACTGCTAACAAAATAACATCATCAAGGATTCCTCTATTTATTGATTGATCAAATGCCGCGAAATATGTATCCAACTTACCATTACCATTTCATTCACTTCTCACTCTAATAAAAAATAAATGACATTCTCTCTCATCAACTGACATTGACTGAATGAAACAAACATTCCGGTTTATCCATTTTGTACCTAATTGCAAAAAAAATATGATGGACGTAGCCTAATATTTATCATAATTTTTAATTACTTAAATAGCCTAAACGGCGACCAGTCGCCGATCGCATTTTTTGGTCGCCCCGCCACCCGTCGAGATAGCCTAAAGGGCGATAAGTCGCCTAATCTGGCATCACTGACTTCATCAAGTGTATATTAGTTAAAACATTTTCGGTTAAATTTATACATCCAGCCAGACACACCGCCGCACCAAAGAGTATGCAATGCAATATTCTTTATGAGACGGGACACCATAGATTAATATAGACTAACCCTTACGTCAATGTCAAAAATTAGATTAACTTATATAGCCAACCAAACATAAACGAACTAGGGAAATTTATCGATATCGATGAATGACCTACCCTAGCCACGGTTGCAATTCCTAAGTGGTATTGATTTAACTATCATTTTGTGGTGGTAAATGAAACTCCAGAAGATTCATTTAACACCACAAAACAAGGTGCTAGGCTCAGTATAGATTTGGGTTCATAAAACGTCATTAAAATAATCAAAAAAATTATTTAAAAAAAAAAAATATAAGTACGTCCTCTTCCTGATTATCATAATAATACCTGTAATAAAAAAACGATCAGATATGAAATTACGTTTTTACTATTTAAAATTGACCCATACGCTTGCGGCTTTTCAAACCTTTGATGCTTCTTTTTACCATGGCTAGGCTGTTTAACTGTGTTCTTTTTTTGGAAGCTTTTATCATCAAAATGCTTTCTGCAAACAAATTTTAATTCTTTTCAATTGATAAGTCCTCATTGCCTGCCATCTTCACCCATTTTTACACCTAAAAATTATAGCATCCAAAAAATATCGATGTTTGTAAAATGTTTCGATGCACCCCTCTATTACTGAGATTACTGTTATTATAATAATATTTTGGTCCAAAATTATTTAGGTACTACTAGGTGCCGTGCCTATAAATTGATATATTAGTTTAAGTTCTACTCACCGCCCCTCATCCAGGGGAAATCTGGCCATAAAAAACCGATTACTACCATATTTTCTTTGTGAACGAAATCCACCCTTGCATTACACGCCATACACCTAAATTTTCCTGGAAAACAGGAATTTATAAGAAACAAACTCATGTTTGTCATGCTAGCAGCCTTTTAAACCTTATCTATCAGTATTTATTACAATTTAAAACGATTATTGAGTTCGTAAACAACATGTAAACAGAGCAAAAAGTGACAACTGAGGCTGAACTGACTGACTGACTGACCAATTTATGTCAGTCAGAGCTGGAAAGAGGGAGAAGCTAATATCTTCCATTGCATCAAGTTTAGCCCTTTAGCATAGTTCGTTTTCATTTTTTCAAGTCGCAGCAGACTGCACCGCACCGTTAATTCTTCTTCTTATTTATTTATAGTTATGGCATGTGACATAATAATGTCAATTTTGCCAGTGTCAAGTGTATAAATTTGTTTATAGTCAATTTGTTTGTTATTAAAGTCTTAGTCGATGGTCAAATGTCAATTCTAGGCTTCGTAGCGGAATGGCGGTCTAAAATTTGTTTGGGATTCCGCACCGTTAGTTGGAATCCTATAGTTCGTGTTGTGATTGTGACCGCACCGCACCAAAGAGTATGCATTATCCTTTAAGACTCACCGCACTGGCCACCGGCTTGTACTTTTTTTAAGTGTCAAAATCGAAATCAAAAAGAATATAGACGTTACAAAAATGTATCACTAATACCCAGTCCACATGTGCCTCAAACTTAAAAACTTTTTAACTTTTTTGTTTCATCTAGAGAATCTTCATCAGGGTCAGTTTGCAAGTTTGCAACCGTAAACGCGAGGGGCAACAAGCGGACCGCGGATCAAACTCACCCTGATGAAGATTCTCTAGATCAATGGTTCCCAACCAGTGGTCCGTGGATGGACCACCAGTGGTCCGCAGAAGCCAAATAATGGTCCGCGAAATGATTTTAAATTTAGCGGGTGGTGAGCCGTTTGTCGCCGTGCAGTGAGTGAGAAGAGCGCGGGTGGTGGGGGCGGTACGCGAAGCTCGGCGAAAACGATACTGCGTCTGCGATCTGCGTTCAATTCAACGTGTATCGTGCGTGTGCAAGGAATTAGCTGTGCTTTGCGCTGTCATTTGTTTGTTATATTTGAGTGTCAGTAATTAGTTAAGTTAGTAATTTATAGTAATACTAAACAACTGTGCGAAGAAGTGAATCATTAATTACTGACCGTTGTTCTTAACTTTATTTCTTGAATTTGTTCGTAAATAATATAGGTAAGTGAACATTTTGTTTCGATAAACCCTTTCCGTAGGTATTAAAAGTGATCGTTTTCGGGCCGTCATTAATTGAACATTTTCAATGCGCCTTTTTTTGTTTGTCTATTGGCGGGATCGTAGTAAGTAGTATATTGTTTGTAAACTTCTAAACACGATCATATTATAATACCTAAACTTACGCTTTTATTTTCTATTTTGTATTCAGTATATTTTTTTGTATATTATCCTGTCCAATACCTGTTCACTCATATCTCATATGACAGATAACTTTTTTATTTTGAATGAACCTTTTAGCATCAGTAGGGTATTCATTCTACCGAGTATATTTTTACTGCTGGCTTGCATACAATTGCTTACTATTTTAAAATATTTTATTGATCTACAAAGAAAAGACCCTGATAATCACATTGATTATACAGTTAGACATTTATTTACAGAAATACAAGTCAAAGAGTTGAGCTATCTAAATTACGTAAAACAATCTATAGATAGCCAAACTGGTCCAGAACATTTGATTATTAAGCGGCCTTGAAATAATTTTGAAAACGCGATGGGTCCTGTTTCCAAAGAGCCCAGGGTTTTGACTTAAAAAGCTCACATAATGTAGGCCTTATCAAGAAAGGCATATTTGCATCTTATCAGGTCCTCAGCACCTCCCCACATGCAGCTGTCCTCACCAGCTCTAACGAAAATTCCAGACTCTAATGGGATGCGGCAAGGGTGTCTACACAAGTAGCATCTTATATCAATGGCCACCCATATCCTAAGGGACAAGAGTCATCAGGCTTCTTACCATCATCACATATCAGACCGTACAGGTCGAGAACAGCTGGTATGTTGATGTTGACATTCGGATTAGGTGTAATCTACTTTGGAGTAGGTGTGAGCCAAATGTTGTAGTTTCATGTTGTGTAACCACATGACGATCACAGTACTATCTGGAAAAAAAATTAGAAATTTAAGTATATCAGTCACTTGGTTCCCATAACACAAGCTCTACTTACATTATCTTATTATTATTAGAATTATTATTTAATGATTTTGGAAAAGATAAGTAAGTACAATAAGTACTTACTGGTGATTATAGCAGAAGTATGAACACCAATTGACAGACATTTCGGTAGCATAGCAGTAAATAACGTTGAATAGGCATGTGCTCTCGAGTTGAAGCGAAAAATCTCTTCTAAAAATGCTTTCGGCACACAATGCTTGCGAAGATATTGAAAACTTCAGGTCTAGAAGTATTTTAATCCAATTGAAGTCCAATCCAAGAGTCCAATCTCTCATTTCGGAAGCATAAAAAAACTGATGTCCTTTCGTTTACTAGCACAGCTCACAACACAGCACTTGTACATTACTGCGAGATTAAATTACAGGTTTAGGAATTCAGGAATTGAGAGGATAAATATAAATTACAGAATTTAAAAATCAACGTTATAAACTACAACAGCTGTAAAGTTGCTTGCAACGAGTATGCAATATCCTATAAGAGTTGCTTGTTAGTTTGGTTGGTTTGTTTGGATTGATTTGATGTCGATAGCAAAATAGGAAACAAACATGATTTGATCGGACAGGAAAGAAGTATGAAAGAAGGGGGAGAGGTACTGTTAACTATGTTAGTCGTAGACCGAGAAACTAATAGACACACGGTGAACGTGCCGCGTGTGAGATAGAACGATAGGTGGGTGGTGTTGCCACATTAAAACTTTTACCCTAGTCCTAAGTAATCCTAGATTTATTCGAGACGTTATGTTGTAGTAGAAATCTCTAGAGCTTTCCTCTCTATCACAAAACTCAAACTTTTTTAACAGATGTGTGATATAGAAAACATATAATAACATTTGTGTACTTAATTGTTTACTTATTATTAAAGCTAAGCATAACAATACAGAAATAAAAAAACCATAAATATAACACAAAGTCAAAAGATACTTTATTCAATACAATCACAAGGATCACTTTGAAACTAAGTCTTACCTACTGGGTGAATTTAGGTTCCAATTTATAATCCAAGCCCGAGAAGAGAAACTCGTCCTGGTCCTAGCGCATTTTTGCATTATCTATCTTATAACTAAATTAGCTACGATATACTTATACATGAGTTTATACATTTCAAGTGTGTCGGTTAACTGTCTGAAGGCAGAGCGACATGAGGCCATGCGTTCTTATCAATAATATAGTCATTTATATTATAATATGCTTTCTTCAAAAGACTCTTTTATGTAAGCTTTCAATTTCTTAATAGGTAGTTTAGTTGCATTTTCAGGAAGCTTATTATAGAAGCGCACCGTGTTCCCGATAAAGGACTTATTTACTTTTTCTAGTCGAAAAGTATTGATCAGTATCTACCTACCTACAGAATAAAAACTCATAAATCATATATTTACTAACCACCAGTGGAACAGCATTAGGATACAGAATAGTTAATTTATTCTTCTTAAACAAGACATTTTTCTCAAAATGGGTACTACAAATCTTCGAAGAGATTTTGGGTGTCCAGATTTTTCGGTCTGTGGCTTCAACCCACTACAAACGTACATTATCGTTTGGTGGAAAACTGTAACAAATTAATAGCGAGGTGTTTTATTTTACAATGTATCATCATGTATAATCATTTTAATCTATTTATTTATACAGGGCGGTATGGTTATTGTCGCTGACAGGACATTATTTCACAATCAATTGACATCAAAATGTATGAAAGGTTTCCTCAGACCGATTTTAAGCAGCTTCTGCCTTTACCATGCCTCCATATATTCATCTATCAACATTGTACGATACTTCCGTTAAATTGAATTATTAAAACTCATACGAAATGTAAAACATATTTTATGTAAAATTTATGTACCTAGTCTGGGGAATGTTAAGGTCGAATGCAGGCAACACCAAAATAAATAAATTATTTGTTATGATTTACGTACGAATTATGCTGTAGCGAACAAAGTTCAGTTCGAAATGCTGTTATCTATTGTGTATATTATTAAAAAAACTGTTTGAAAGCTAATAACTACTCAAAAATACTTGTACTTACGAGTAAAAAGACAAATCGGGGTGTTTCCGTTCACTATCACTTTTACACCCTAAAACGATACATCGAACCATTATCTTTACAAAATCCGGAAAAGGAATTTTATTTTATTTTATTTTTTATTTATTTTTATTTTATTTTATAATTTTCGGAGAACTTACAGCTAGGTTCATTAATAAGAAATACAAATAATACATGCTTATAAAACATGTATGCAGAAGGCCAATTATAAGTTCACACTGATAGATATAAAATATATATGTATGTAATGAAAAATACAGTACAAGTGAAACCTAAACAATACAAAGTAAAACAAAAGAGAAAATAACTGGGAATAGTTTAAAAATACATAGATCAAACAACAACAACAACAAGATAAAACGAAATGAGTACTTGTACTATAAAAAGAATTTGTCACAGAGCAAGCGTTTTAGCTTGCTCGTTGCTGTATTAAATATATCAATATCTGCGATTGCTAAGGTGTTAAATAAGGCACTTGCTCGAATAATAAAAGCATTTTGCCTATAATTTGCTTTAACCGTTGGAACATATAAGATGTTAGGTCTTCTAAAACTAGCAGTATTAGTACGCAGCCCCAAAAAATTGTTAGTAAGGAATTCGCATGTAATTCACCGTGTTCACAATTTATTTTTAACTCTTTTTTTCAGTTTATTTCACACAAAGCGAACACAAAGCATCCAAACAATGGCAAACTGTCAAACGTTGCTTTGCACATCGAGGTGCGATCTTGAAAAAACCGGCACGCGACATGAAACAAAAAATCAAACCATTCTATCTCGTTTCTTTACAGTATCTGCACATAAGTTGTTCTCTTTCTTGTATGAATGCGACGGATGCTATCTAGTTGTCTATTAGTTTCTCGGTCTACGATGTTAGTACTCTCGTTCTCTATAGACTATAAATCGGCCAGGATTAAAGGTTTAGTGATTGTCGGCCATGAGTGTGATGAATCAACCGACATTTCAAATTGTTGTCAATTACTTGTATTTGTTCGCTTTTTAGACGACGACAACATAATTAAAGAAGAATTATTGATTTCACGGGAACTGGAAACAACATCAAAAGGTTATGAACTTAATATCGGAATATTTTGAGAAACATAATCTTATGTGGGATAAACTCGTTGCCCTCTGTACTGATGGTGCTCCAGCAATGTTGGGATCACGTTCCGGGCTGGCGACGTTAGTAAAACAAAAAAATCATAACGTAATAACAACGCACTGTATCATACATCGCCAGGCGTTAGCTTCTAAGACTCTTCCTAGATGCCTTTATGATACACTGCAAATGGCCATAAAAGTTGTAAATATTATCAAGAGCAGCGCCTTAAATACACACCTTTTTAAAAAATTGTGCACTGTAATTGACTATGAGGCACTTCTTTTTCACACAGAAGTTCAATGGCTATCGAAAGGTAATATGTTGGGAAGATTATATGAACTAAGAGCAGAGGTTGAGATTTTTCTGGTTGATAAAAAAAATAATGATTTGATAAAACGGTTTACTAATCTGGCATGTCAGATGAATTTGGCTTATCTTGTGGATCTTTTCACACACTTAAATAAATTGAATGTGCGACTGCAAGGTTCCGGAAATAAACAATTAGAAAACGTCGCAAATATATTCATTTTTGAAGATTAACTTCACGCTTTTATTCGCAAACTTCAGTTGTGGTTACGTAAAATTGAAGAAAATAATAATTCTGCGTTTCCGACATTAAGAGCACTTGTGGAAGACAAAAAGTATGACGTTAGTAAAGCAAACATAGAAGAAAACATCAAGACTCATTTACAAATGTTGATTAATGAATTCAATCCCTACTTCCCAGAATATACTGAAGAAGCTAAAGTTGATTAAAAACTGATTCGTAACCCTTTTGGCACGGACGCTGGTGAAGTTACTGAAGGAATCCAGGAAGAACTCATTGAATTCCAAAATGACAGAAACTGCTTGGATGCTTTTGAATCGAATTCACTTGAATCGTTTTGGTGTAAAAAAGCAATTTCTTATACTAAACTTCGAGAAATCGCCTTGCGCTATTTAATGATTTTCTCAACAACTTATTTATGTGAACAAGGATTTTCTGCTTTGTTGGTAATTAAAAACAAGGCGAGGAATCGTTTGAAAGTAAGTGATGATTTGCGTGTAGCTTTGAGTAACAATATTAGTCCTAGGATAGCCGAACTCGTGAAGAAGATGCAAGCTCAGAAATCACATTAATACAAAATTACAGAAGTTTATCCTAAAAATATTATTATTTCTTGTTTTGTTATTTCCTATTGAGTTGTTAATTAAAGTTTCAGTTTGATTATTATAGTTTATTTTCATTATACCTACATAGTGGTCCCTGCTAACAACAATAATATAATAGTGGTCCCTGATCAAGAAAAGGTTGGGAACCCCTGCTCTAGATGAATCAAAAATGTGTCGGTGTCTCCATCGACAAAATACTTAATACTTGACTAAAACCGTGTTTATCAAAATGTGTAAAACACGAAAATTTAAAAATGGATTTTTGATAAGTGATCATTTAGATTAATGCATGCACTTAGTTATGTACCTACGTATTCTATTCTGGAATGTGATAGTAATAAATAAATAATGCCGGACATTTCACACACCATCATCTGGCCCCAAAGAGAGCAGAGCTTGTGTAATGGGTAGGTACCACATGATTGATACACTAACTAAATACATTACATTATTATTTATACTGAGATACATCCATACCCGAAGCAAATACTTGCAGATTATATGAACATTTGACCCGCTGCGGTCGGAATCGAACATGCAACCTTCTGCATCTCAACCTGGCCTTGGCTCACTGCGCCACAGAGGACGTCAGAAAAGGTGTCAGAGATTAATCGATCCTTATGCGAATGTGCTCTAATTTTCTCTTTTGATATACATATATCAAAACCTCCATTAACAAAATTATACGCGTAAAAGTAGGAAAATGAAGTATAGAATATTATAACATAATACGTGAGTGGTTATCAAAATATTTAAGTTGCGTCAAACTACCTCATACCATTAAGTATATTTTGTTCCTAGTTATTGACGAAGGCGGTAAGTAAGTAAAATAAATAATAAATAGATAAAAGGTTTATTTTATGATCAAAATACAATTCTTACTTAGTATTTACATACGTAGGTACACAATTTATTATCATAGTTTAATGTTACAGTTTTCCCAAAAGATTAAAATTAATAAAAAGAAAATGTATGCGGTGTATAACTGCAGCGCCAATTGGGAGTGAAACAAAAGCACCTCATCATCATTATCTTCAGCCTGATGTCACCTGCAACAATATAAAGCCACTCTTCGTTCGTGTTTTCAAATCATCGTCAAATCTAATTCAATTGGGCCCATGGATAGATTGTAAAAAACAAATAATGCCGGACATTTCACACAGCATCATCTGGTTCCAAAATTAGCAGAGCTTGTGTTATGGGTATCACATGACTGATATACTTACATATATTTCAGTCATGTGATACCCATAAAAACCCATGATTGCAGATCATACAAACATGTGTCCCGTGACGGGAATCGAACCCGCAACCTTCTGCGTCTCAGCCGGACCTTAGTCTACTGCGCCACAAAGGTCGTTAAAGCCCAGCACTCAGCTCTGCGGCATAATGTACAAAGTTGCGTTTTTTATTTGTTTCGTAGCAAGATTTTGTATGGATAAAAAATGTTTAGGTATAGGTAGGTATTAAACTTTAATTGAAGTTCAAAATATAGTAAAAAGAAGAAGAAGAATAATGGTTTTATATACTGACTTCCTTGGCTTCCTCTTTGGCTCTCGTACCGAGCGGACGTGTTTTTGGTGGAACCGTTTTGTGCCAGGCGTACTGTCGGACTTCGCCCCTCGGTCTTCGTCCTGAGTTTGGCTGCGCCCGGAATCTTCGGCTGGGTCCTCTTCACAACACAGAATTATGCGAACTCACTCCCTATTGACTCAATGGCTTTACTACCTACCGACTGTGAAGAGATAGAAAAGGTGATCATCGTTCTGAAGGATAAGTGTGCAGTTGGTTGGGACAGGATACCTACGTCTGTCATAAAGAATGCTAAGCACATTCTATCCCCTATTTTAAGCTTCCTCTTTAACCTATGCATGTCTTCTAGTACATTCCCTTCAGTCTTCAAAAAGCCATCGTTCATCCCATTTACAAAGGTGGAGACAGAGCCAGTGTCAACAATTATCGCCCAATTTCCGAAAAAAATATCAACAAGCGTCTCGTTAAATTCTTGAA
This sequence comes from Lampropteryx suffumata, assembly GCA_948098915.1. Classification (NCBI taxonomy): domain Eukaryota; kingdom Metazoa; phylum Arthropoda; class Insecta; order Lepidoptera; family Geometridae; genus Lampropteryx; species Lampropteryx suffumata. The sequence goes on along the minus strand of OX402557.1, from coordinate 10,410,054 downwards.
TGACAAAAATATATTATCTGACCATCAATGGAGAACACAAAATGGTCAAAATGTTACACTAAAATATACCTAACATTAAAGCGTAGACTACGTATGTTATATTAGTTTTTATTTCATGTGAATACATGCAGTATTACCGAAGTTATGACTGCTAGTAAGTTTAGACACTTTTTAAATTTTCGAGATTTCGCGCGCTCCCTGCGTGACGTCACGGCTGCGGTCATGAATGTTCGAGACATACCTATTATGTTGCGGAGTTATTTTAAAATTATGATATCTTCTAAGATGTTGATTGAAATCAAGTGATGTCAAGGACAATTTTGTTCACAATGAAATGCTTGTGATTAATAACATATTTATTTGGATGAGGATTAATAAAATGTTGCAAATAATGCATTAATTTCGAACATATTTGATTACCATATATACAAGGTTATAGTGAGTCAATCTTAAAAGATAGACATTCGCTGTCGCAGACATTTTTTTAGAATTTTTATAGAGGAATAATTCCATCATACATTTGCGTAACTTGAACCGTTTACGCAGCGGACACAACGGAAGCTCCCAAAAAGGAATATTGTTTCCCGTTTTCGCAACATTTTCCATTGATGCTTCGCTCCTATTGGTCGGAGCGTGATGTTATAAAGCTTAAAGCCTTCCTCGATAAATTAACTATCCAAAACAAAAATATTTTTCCAAAACCATGATAGTTTTAGAAGTTATACCTACATACATACCTACCTATTTCGAACTTCAAACTGAATGTGTGGTAGGTAGGTATATTCCATATTTCTATACCTACCTATACCTACTATATTTTACGACCCGCCAACTACTGTAGGTTGAATAGTACGGTCTTAATCTTCTTGGTCGTTACACTCTTGACAGAGTGGTCGTGGTCGTCACTTCAGGGGGCTGTTGTGGCTCGCTTGACAATTCTACGCCACTCATCTCGCATAGCAGCCTTCCTGGTGCATTCGTGCAATGGACCATCCAAAGCGGTCTTAATTTGGTCAGTCCATCTCATGGGCGATCTACCCCGTGCCCTTGTGCCTTCTACTCTACCTTGCACTATAAGACGCTCAATGGAGACCTCTCCGCGTCGTGAAACATGTCCAAAGAAAGTGAGAATACGAGATTGTACAGTAGATGAAAGTCGCTGTTTGATGCCGAGTTCTTGGAGTATGGACTGATTAGTACGAAATTGAGTCCACGAGACCCCAAGCATTCTTCTCCAGCACCACATCTCGAGCGCATCTATCTTCTTTTTCTCACTTTCCCGTAGAGTCCATGTTTCTGCAGCATAAAGAAATATGGGAAACACGAGGGATCTCACAAGACGTGTTTTGGTGGCTTTTGTTATGCTACGGTTTCTCCATACCTTCTTCAGCTTATCCATGGTAGACCGGGAGATCGCCATACGACGCTTGATCTCGTCAATACATCCACCATTGTTTGTGATCAAAGCTCCGAGGTAAATGTATGATTGAATCACATCACAGTTCGCGATCTGTGTGACCTCGGGCGAGTTGTTATTGACACGGTCAACAATCATCATTTTAGTTTTAGTACGGTTTATTTTTAGTCCGAACTCGAGGCTAATATTTTGCATCTTAGAAAACAGGTTTTCCATGTTTTGGATACTAGTGGCAAACAATGTGGTGTCATCTGCATAACGTAGATTTGAAACTCTCAAACCTCCAATTGCAACACCATCAGTCCAGTTATCAAGAGCGATTCTCATAATAAGTTCTGTGTAGATGTTGAACAGAAGCGGAGAAACAATGCATCCCTGACGAACTCCTGCAGTGGGTTGAAACGGACCTGATAGCAATTCATCTGCCCGTACGGAGGCTGTTCCGTCCTCGTAAAGACGTCTGAGCAGGTGCACAAGATGTTTTGGTGTACCCATTTCTAAAAGGGTCTTCCAGAGCTTTGGCCATTTGACAGAGTCGAATGCCTTCGAGAAGTCAACAAAGCAAATATATGTTGGTTTGTTGAACTCACGAGATTTCTCGATTATTTGGCGCACTGTAAGTATTTGCTCACGGGTACCTTCACGAAACCAGCCTGCTCGGGGGCTATTTCTCTTGATAAGAATGATTTCAGACGTTCGTTTATTATGTGCAGTAAGATTTTGCTAGCATGTGAAATTAGCGCAATAAGGCGATAGTTACTGCACTTTTTGGTTGAACCTTTTTTGTGAAGTGGAACAAAGACAGTATGAGTCCATGCCTCCGGCCAGGTACCTGTTTGCCATACTTTGTTACACAAAGTGTGAAACATCTGCACACCATACTCTCCCGAGGCCTTTATGGTCTCAATCTGTATAGAATCTCTTCCTGTGGCTTTTCCCTTCTTTAGATGTTTGATTGCGGCCCTAATTTCATCCTTGAGTATGTCTGGCTCCATCTCGTCATCTCTAGGTTTGGTTGTATCGAAACAGTGCGATTCCGGGTCCAGAAATAGTGACTGGCAATATTCTTTCCATACCTCGGAAATTGCTTCTATTTCTGTCTTTGTCTCTCCATGAGAATCCTCAATTGCCCAAGTTTTGCAGGAAATGGATTTGGTAATTTTGCGAATTTTCTGATGGAGGTCCCTAGATTCATATTTATTTGCGTGAGCTTCTACTTCTTCACAAATACTTTAAGTCTCGCCTGCAAGCTTCTTGAATCCGAGCAGATTTCTCGTTTACAGTTCTCACGTCAGTTCCCAGGGCTTTCAGTCTCCGCCTTTCTTCCACGAGTCCCAAAGTCTTGACGCTCATCCAATGTTGTCTTTTGCGTATCTGTGAAGGCTGTTTTGACTCGTTGACCGCGGATCGTATCATGTCCCCCGCTCGTTCCCATAATTGGTTTGATGTTTCCAATTTAAAATCAACATCTGTCCATTGTCTCCAGTTTTTTTCCAGTGACGACATAAACTTTGAGTTGTCTGTTACTTCTAACCTCATTTTCTTTGGAAGTTTTCTGGCTACTCTCAGTCTAAGCCGCATTTGGCGATTAAAAGTTCATGGTCCGACCCACAGTCAGCTCCAGGTAGTGTGTGAGCATTCCTGATAGATGTTTTCCATCGTGACCTGATCATGATGTAGTCTATTTGGTTATGGTATTTTCCATCAGGCGACGTCCAGGTGTAAAGTCGTCGAGGGTGATTCTGGAAAAAACTGTTAGAAATCACTATGTTGTTATCTGCTGCAAATTGTATTAGGCGTTCACCCCTATCGTTACGGGCTCCAAGTCCAAATTTACCCACACATTCACTAAGCTGATGGGAATCTGATCCGATCTTAGCGTTAAAATCGCCCACAACTATAAGAAGCTCTCTATTAGGGATTTTCGCAATAGTTGTCTCAAGTTCTGTATAAAAACTTTCTATTGTTGTTTCGTCAGAGAGACTCGTTGGGGCATAAACCTGGATGATATTCAGGTTCACGGGTAATGCCATAAGTTTGATACTCATCACCCGATCACTAACTGGTTCGTAGCCCATCACACAGTTATTTATATGTTTCGGAAGGATAAGTGCGACTCCATTACTACTATTGTTTTCATTCCCAGAGAAATAAACGGCGTTTGTCTCGGTAAGATAATGTCCATTACCTCTCCAGTGAGTTTCACTGAGGCCACAGATGTTAATACTACAGCGAGCCAACTCGTTCTCTACAATCTTAAGTTTGCCAGGTTGAAGCAAGCCTCTTACATTCCAAGTGCCAATCTTTTGGGTATGTAACATCTTCATTGATACTCCAGTAGTCCGTTTTCCATGAGATGCCTGGTGCAGCACATCAACATGGCCGGTAGCCAATTTCACACCGTCTGCCCCGGACGCAGGTCGGCGCCGGTTGCTAAGCGGATAATCAGGCCACATAGTTTTCTTTGTTTTTCCTTTCATGACGACTTTCTTGGGAGAGTAATGCAGTGGTTTCCCGTTGCCTTCTGCATCAGGAGTTTTAGGCGTTATTTAGACGCCAAGGCCACTGTAGCCTCTTCTAGCCGGTTGTCCGACTAGGGGTGTGGTGTATACCGCCATTGTTCGGTCGCCAGAGCCTCGTTCGTTATCTAGCAGGGAGCACCGCGGTGGCCCTACGGGCCACCGTCTCGTGCAGGTGAGGTTGACATTTGGGCCGGATGATGTAATTACCGATCTCCCCTTACTCCCTTAATACAATCTTAATACAATCATACTTACGTTATGGTATACCTACTTTTGACTTGCAATATAATTTACATCTTGAAAGACTGTAGGTTCGGGTCGTGCAAAATAACATTAAGTTATACACAAAAAAAGGGATTTAACCCACCGTTTTCCAACAAGAGATCAAAATTAACTAATACCTATGCCTATGCTCATCAATGAACATAAATATACCTACGTTATTATTAGAAGGTTGTATTAGCGTGTACCTACCTATTCAGAAGGTTAAATTAAGTGCAAAATCTATGCATATTTTGGGGATATCGTTGTCAGAGGTAGGTAGTAGATATAAAATAATATATAAAGAAATGCACAAGTAGGTAGGTATTACACAACGATGAGTAGGTATAGGTACTCAGATCAAAATTATCTTCACAGCAGAACCCAACAGATTTAGGTCCTATTGAATCAACTCTTCGTATAGCTCTTATCCACTCCAGAAACTTTTCGCGCGCGACGAAATATGTTGTGACGTCATCGCATGATTGAGCGCCAACTGCGTTTTTAAATGATGTCGTACGAAAATGCACACTTTGATCTTCATTTTCTCAGCCATTTTTAAGGGTAGAAAAAAAGTAAAAACACAGTTATTCTTGTAATTTTTTTTAGATTACTTTTGCATTAAAAAAAAGTTTGTCTTCTCCATTTGGGTTTAGAAACTCTAAGTCGACAGAAGATGCTGTCATTGAGCTCACATCGGTTATAGCTAAAAATTTTGACAAAAAAGTAAAGACAGTTGGCATTTTTCTCGATTTATCAAAAGCTTTCGACACAGTGTCTGTCCCTATTTTATTGGACAAACTCACTAACATTGGTATTAGAGGTGACGTCAATAACCTTTTTAAAAGTTACCTTACCGACTGCCGTCAGTTAGTCGTAATTAACGATGTATCAAGCAATGTGGAAGAGCTTAGTTTCGGAGTTCCTCAGGGAAGTGTTCTTGGACCTACGCTCTTTCTCGTCTACATAAACGACCTGCGCAAGCTTCTGCTTCCTAACTGTAGCCTATTTACATATGCAGATGACACAGCTTTGATTGTTAGCGGCCGAGACTGGGTGGGGGCCGGTTTATTTACGGAAGCAGCACTAAAATTGGTTCTAATGTGGCTCTCTCTGAATCTTCTTACTCTAAATATAACAAAAACTAAATACATAACCTTTTCCCCAACAGTAAAATCCCAACCTCCAACCTCATTCATCCTTCGAGCCCACACCTGCCACTCAAATACTGATACGTGCCAATGCCCTGAACTAGAGCGCACTAATAATATTAAATATTTCGGTGTGTGGTTGGATAGGTACATGTCCTAGACCCCACAAATTGAGTGCACTGTCTCTAGAGTAAGGAAGCTTATGTATATCTTTAAGATTCTGAGAAATAGTGCTGACTTTCGCTCCCTAAAAATGGTGTATCATGCTTTTGCACAATCGATCCTATCGTACTGCAATACTGCTTGGGGTGGTTCTACTAAGACTCCCATGATTAGACTTGAAAGGGCACAGCGAGCTGTCCTAAAGGTGATGTCCTCGAACCCTAGACGTTTCCCAACTTCCTCCCTCTACTCACTCTGTGACGTGCTCACAGTACGTCAGTTGTTTATTCAGGCCACAATTTTACGAAAACATACACAACTGTCTTATGACCCTAACATTACGAGTGTAGAACGACGGTCGGACTTAGTCTGCAAAATAGAGCCACGCAGAACTGCTGCTGCTGGTAGACATTTCTTCTACCTAAGTTGTTCCTTGTACAACAGAGTCAATAAAGCTATAAATATTTACCCCTTACCACTCCACAAATGTAAACTTGTATACATATCTTAGCTACGGTTCCTATCTTACGAACCTCTTGATTACTCAAACATAATAATTTTGCTGATATTTATAGTACAATTTACTAAAACTCATAGCCTATACACACACACACACACACACATACACATACACATTCACACACACACACACACACACATTCACACACACACACACACACACACACACAAATACACGCACACACATACATACTCGAATACACAGATATGTTTCGTTTTTTTTTTAGTTCACTGTTTAGTTCACACAGTATATATTCTTTTATATTAAGTTTTAGTTTTAATTCTGTTATTGAATAGACTACCATTTAATATTATATCATTTAGTTTAACAAAGCTTGTCCTGGAACACTGTCCTTCCTTGCTAGAGAGGAGGGCGCTGACTCTGCCACACAGTTTCTAACATTTGCAGTTGTCAACGTTTTCACTCGTTTCTTTTGTGTTACATGTGTTAAAGGTTCCAAATAAATATTTTGATATTTTTTTGGACTGAAATGTACAGATTAGTAGTGACAATAATATAAAATACATGTGAAACAGTGTGGCGAAATAAACGAGAAACCAAGAGAAACATTGGTTTTATTGAACTGAAAGAATTCCACTAGACAAACCTAATGATCATGCATAACAAAGTATGACAGTTGACACCTTTGGTATTGACAGCACTATAGAGATCGTATACGGTGCGGAGGTCGCATATCACCTCATCCTATCCCGGTTCAGTTTTCACTCTCACTCCCATCAACCACAAAGTCCGCCGGGTAATTTTCGCATTCTATTAGATCTCCTGGGGAGTCCAGTCCAAAGAACTGGTGAGGACGTCGATGGTTCTTCTAAACGAGGCGGTGACGAAGGAGCGATATTTTCAGGTTCAGGATGTGGAGTTATTTTCAGATGGAAGATTATCATCTTCGGAGGCCGTTTCAAAGTTATCGTCTCTGCTATCATCAGTAGTACTGGGTAAGGGGGCCAATTGACGGCTTGATACCGTTGAGGTTTCTCCATTATCCCGTCATATGAGAGATATAATTTTCCAGCAATATCTATTTATTTTATTTATACCTTTATTTGTAAATACATGCGTATGATACATAGAAACAACATAGAATGTTTAAACACTCAACATTATTGCATTTAGTTATGTGTGCTTAAATTTGTAATATTTTTTCCAGATTGTACTTTGATCATGGTTACACACCATGAAACTACAACATTTGGCTCACATCTACTCCAAAGCAGATTACACCTAATCCAAATGTCAACACCAACATACCAGCTGTTTTTGACCCGTACAGTCTGATATGTGATGATGGTAAGAAGCCTGATGATTCCTGTCCCCTAGGAGATGGGTGGGCCATTGATTGAGTTGCTACTTGTGTAGACACCCTTGCCGTATCCCGTTAGTCTGGGATTTCTCTTAGAGATGCCTTTCTTGATAAGGCCTACATAATGTGAGCTTTTTGAGTCGAGATCCTGGGCTCGTTGGAAACAGGAGCCCAATAATCAAATGTTCTGGACCAATTTGGCTATCTATAGATTGTTTTACGCAGTTTAGATAGCTCAACTGTTTGACTTGTATTTTGTATTATTGTTTTTTATCTAGTATATTTCTGTAAATAAATGTGTAATTGTATAATCAATGTGTTTATTATGATTGTCAGGGTCTTTCCTTTGTAGATCGATAAAATATTTTAAAATAATGCAATAATGCAATTGTATCCAAGCCAGCAGTAAAAATATAATCGGTAGAATGAATACCCTGCTGATGCTAAAAGGTTCATTCAAAATAAAAAAGTTATCTGTCATATGGGATAAGAGTGAACGAGTATTGGACAGAATTTCGTCTATGGGGGTGCCCCGTCTGATGCGTTAAATAGTTTGTGATTGTGACTATAGTTGTTGGATGGAATATATTTGAGTGAGTGCGAGTTATTGACTAACTGAGTGAGTCACTCAACTCAAAGATATTCAGGTTCAGGTTCAGGTTCGGTTCGGGGTTCATGTGGGATTTGTTTGTGAAAAAAATAAAAATATTTTATTTTGGGTAATCACCTAATTTGTTATTGTATATTTCATATATTCAATAGTGATGGTGCATTTATTGTGCGCCGAGAAGAGTTATTAGAGGTTGCGGTTCTGTGGTTTACAAATGGTTAAATTCCCGTAAGTTTGGTGTTTTTATTTTATAGTCTATTCAAAGATTTTGTTTGAGCTTTTGAGCTTGGACGAAAATCTAGAAATCTCCTATAATTTGTGAATCTGATCATTATAAAATTATTGTTGAGTCAGTAAAACAATTCCTTCCAGGCTAAGGAGTATTGTGTTCTGTGTCCTACGCGACCAAGATTATTTAAGATCTGGTGCATTGTGTATGTATACGCTGTTTTTGGTTCAGTTTCACAAAAAGTCAAAATACAAGTGTTCCGTGTTTGTGCTGGATAATCCATCATGAATGTGGAATGTAATAGACTGACCACCTTCACAAACTGGCCTGTATCGGCCCCAGTAGATCCTGCGAGACTTGCGCGAGGTGGATTTTTTTACACTGGTGATGGGACTGAAGTACAGTGTTTCAGTTGTAACGCTAAAATATCACAGTGGAATTATGGTGATCAAGTGATGTGGCGGCATCGCGTTCTGGAACCAAATTGTACTTTTGTGGCGCACCCGTCACTCTCGGGAAATATTTCGATAAGTAACTTCCCAATAGCATCCAGCTGGTCTGAAGATACAGGGGAGGAAGGTCAAACTGAATCTGATAGTACTGTTCCAAGATCAACACCTGACTATGGGCTTACTGAGGAGGATGAAATGTACAGAAGTGATGCACTACGGCTACTTTCTTTCATCAATTGGGAAGTAAGTAGAAACTTTCAGTTTCCAGTTCTACTACATTATAAACAACAGCTATACATGATTTTTTACAGTTTCCAGTGAATACAATCATTCATATTATGATACATAGCCTATTTATAATGACTCATTACTTCTATCCAGTTTTGTCTGACTTATTCTTGACAGTCTACTTCTTCTATGATATAGCGGACACCATCCATATTATAGAAGATTTGTTAAAGACCACAGACATACCTATCGAGTACATGACAATGATAAAGTATATCTTGACGAGTGGTTATTTCTCCTGGCGCGGGGATTATTTTCTGCAGCTGGAGGGAGTAGCGATGGGTTCACCCATAGCACCTGTCGTAGCAAACCTATATATGGAGTGGTTCGAAGCTACCGCGCGGCATGTGTCATAATGATGACAATTTTGCTAGTGTCAAGTGATTATTTGATTATAAAGTCATTTGTTTTATTTTAAAGTCATTGCGGAAATAGCAAATACAATTACGTTTCGCATCAAATTTGTTGGAAACTTGTCAAACACTATACCATGTCAAAATAAGAGTTCATAGAAAAGTAATTAGCTTGTGGTAGAAGCTGTAAGATTTGAGTAGCTGTCTAGAACACTAGTGATTCCTCATTGTTCAAATCACATAGCACCATAATACACTTATATTTCAATTATCCATACTTGAGCTATGATCACAATTAATTGATTAAAAGGGGCAATTTTTCAGCATTCCTTGAACAAGCCTGAGGAGTTATACATCTTGACAGCACCGCTCATTCTTTCTATCAATGTTTATACACCACATGTTTGTGTTCGTTTTCGTTTCCTTCGTATCTTAATGATATTAACGAAATTAAACAAAAATGTTTATTTTCGTTACCATGTAATACTAAGTATTACTGAATAAATCATGCAATAGCATGAGAAAAATAATTCATTTTAAAGTTCTATGTTACTTCATGAAATGACAAACAAAGAATCCCATGTACAGTCTAATATAGTGTATAACATTCTAAATGACAGTTTTTGCTGAAGTGACATGTTTTAGGTCTTTTTTGAAACCACTGTTGATATATGATGGCTTTACTTATAAACATTCCTTAACTCTTGTCAAAAGTCAATCACTGTTTTAAATAGTGCCATTTTTTTAAGATAAGCAGTGTTTAGGTAATGTTCAAGTTTGAGAATAGTTTATAAGTAAGTCCGTAAGTGTATTATGTTGCTATGCTATGTGATTTGTATAACTTCCCAGGAAGTTATAGATAACAATTTCTCAATGACCAAACAAAACCACTTGACTTGATGTAATCAAGAGAGATTTCATAATAAGAAGAATAGGAAACTACCTATTTAAATAAGTGCTGAATATCCATGAAATCAATGCAATAAAAGCTCAAAATGACAATTTAACTTATTTAATAACCTCCTAAACATGTTACGCTATTTTAGACATTGGTGTTAACGAAATAAAATGGTTCGTATTTAAAGAAATTTTTGGAACTACTGCAAACTAACACAATCCACACCATAAGCAAATATGTTATAATTACAAAGTAGGTTTTATTACAAAACCTATCTCAGGCACCAGTCTCTTGTAAAACAGGTGATGTCATGTGGACATGTCCTTACAATTATTGTAGCATTAACTGTTGTACACCTTTTTTTGAAAGAAAATAAACTTTATATTATTATATATATATATTACATAGTCTCCATTTTTTAGGATGCATCAGTATCCCGCGAAGCCCTTGTGAATGCAGGATTTTACCACAGTGGTGGTGGCTGTCTGCGCTGTGCTTGGTGCGGTGGGGAGCTGGCTCCCTATAACAACTTGGGTTCCTTGGGGTCTCCACTTGAAATACATAGAATGTAAGTCTTAAGTTTAATACATTTATTATAGTTGTTATTGTTCCTTATTTTTGTTATGACTAACATAAATATAGGTAATACACTAACTGCTGACCGTGGTTTTACACGCACACTCTTTATATAAAAAGTAGCCAATCCATTGCCAAGATACAATTTATCTAATTACCAAAATTCATGCAGCTGAAAAGCTGTAAAACAAACAGACAGACACTATTGAATTTCTAATAATAGTGTAGGCTTAGACACAAGAGTATATAGGTACACTGCTTGTCTTTAAATATTATATTTGTTAGTAATAAAAACAATTTTATTGTGCCTTCACAATGAAATTGTTTTTATTACTTGATTTTTTTATCAGAACACATTTAAATAAGGAATTCTGAAAAAAGTTTCACAGGTAATGTTATAAATTGTTGTTTATAAATTTTGAACATTTATACTTATTATTACACATGTCTGAAACCCCATGTTTTTCAAAATGTTGGTACCTATAGTACAACTCACGAAAGTTTTGAAAGTGAAATAATTGTATTAATTAGCTTTAGAAAAAGATAATAATTATTGAACTATTTACTTTATTGACATTAGATCATAATTAAACTTTTAAACTAACAATTACCATAAAAGCTATTTGAAACAAGGAAGTAGGAAGCAAAATATTGAAAACACCTACCATATATCTTTATAACTGTTATTCCTTCAATTAACGAGCAGATAGCCACTAAATAGCAGTAAAAAAAGACTCAATTTTTACAAAAGTTCATTCGCTGAGGACACCATAAGTGTAAGTGTAAGAAATTTTTTATTTCAATGTCATTATTGCTAATAATTGGTACTATATTATATATACACTTTTTACGATTTTTGAAGTATTTGACTAATTGGAAAATTTATTTGCACTGTACTTTACTCTCATACGGAGAAGGAAATATTCTGTGGGAACCAGCTTGTTGTAGAACCTAATAATTTCAAAGACATGTGCCAAGTGTATGAAAGGAGCCTCTGAAGCGCACTTTAATCCTTTCAACACACTGGTTTGAATTAACTACTGACATGATGAAAAGAAGATTGGACACAAAGGCCTCCTCTAGCTCTTTCCATTTTCTTCAGTCTAGTGCCAGCCACAGTGGGCCAGTTATTTTCATCTGACCATCTCTGCAACTCTGCCTCTATTAGCTTTGTTTCTGGGAATCCAGTTTGTTATTATCTATCACCTATGTATCAAATAATTAACCCTATGTCACGGTAGAGCAACAATAGATTGGAGATCGGTAGTCTTGTCAACTTTGTGATCTTTGCAGTTTCTTATTAAGTTGTTAACTAGTTCAGATATGAATTTGCGGAAATCCATTACAAAATATTGAATAAATAATAATAAAAATAACCTCATTACTCAATTCGATTCGTATATGTATTTTTTTATGTGTGTTTGTTGTTTAGACGACCTCTGTGACGCAGTGGGCTAAAGGCCGGCTGAGACGCAAAAGGTTGCGGGTTCGATTCCCGCCGCGAGACAAATGTAGATGGCTGATAGAATACCTCTATATTTTTAAATATATGTATTTATACATAAAGATACTTTAAAACACCCAGACACAGAACAAATATCTATGTTCGTCACACAAAGGGAGGGAATAAAACCCTCAACCAGAAGGCAGAGCAACTACCAACTGCGCTGACAGGCCAGTCAGGCAAAAAAGTACTAAATATTAGTTTATCTAACTGTATTATGCTCAGTCACAATATAGGTCCTGTATTATTCTGACTACTGTGTGTACACTTTTGTATTTAAAAGAACCGGTGACCCAATAAGAAGACACTTTTATCAGTTTTCTGGGAATTTTGCCATAGCATGTTTAGTCATATACAGCTTAGCTTTAGCTGTGGAACTTTAACCCTTTCACCACCCTGATTCGAAACAACTAAGTACATCAAACGAAGAAGATCATGTTTTATAAATTGTAGTTTTGTTATCAATTATTATCAATGACGGCAATGATGTATGTGACAATGAACACAACGCCATCTAGACTCAAACAAAGCATAGCTTGTGTTATGGTGACGAGATGACTGATAGAGTACTTAATATTTTTAAATTCAGTATGATACTATAAAACACCCAAACACAGAACAAACTACAATCTAGGTCTCTTCAAGTTTCGAGCAAATAGGTGTCTTCTAGACCTGCGTGCCCCATCGTCGGCCACATTGTCGCTTAACATCAGGCGAGATCGTTCTCCCAAATGTGGTCAAACGTAGGTTTACCGTACCGATGATAAAAAAAATATATGTTTTTATCACACAAATGCTTAGCCTGGGAGGGAATTGAACCCTCACCCTACTGCACAGAAGACAGAGACTTACCTACCGTGAGGCCTATGAACAAATAAATAATGTTTTTAAAATTTGTGAGTAATGAAAAGGAAAAATCCATTATTCCAAAAAGGAATCAATAATGGACCCTGTGTAAGGGTAGGACAACAATAAATTGGAGATTGGTAGAGTCTTGTCAACTTTGTTGTGATGTTGTTGTCTGAGGATCTAAGCTTTACTTGTTATTACTTTATGTAATATGCTCGGTCAGTTGCCACCTGAAGGGTCTAGCTAGACAAATACCTCACGCTAACGCCTTTGCGGAAATATCAAATTGTATGGAAATGACATCAGCAGTCACGCTTCTGTCGCGTGGCCTATCACAAGTTATTATCATGCCCATACTATTTGATCTTTCCGCAGGCGAAAACGACAACAGAAAATGGATCTTGTCTTGGCCTCTATTATTCCTTATTACATGTTTACTATTTAGTTAAAGATACAACCAAGATACAACATTTGAAGATACAGCTAAAGCTATCCCATAAATATTCATATTTTCCCCTTACTGGTTCGAAATAACTAGTAACACGATTTCTAGTGTTATCATTTATTATTATCAACTAAGTCAATGATGCAAGTGAATCAGTGTTCGCGTCATCTATCTATAACTAAATATAATGTTGCAGGTACTTTCCCAGATGTGATCATGCAGCTACAGTAATGGCATCTATTCAGACTTCAAACTTCTCGTTATCACCTTCGCCACTCTCTGACACTCCACCAATGCAGTCACCGGTTCCAACTGATAATGAACCTCAGTCGTAAGTACAACTCAAAGAAGTTTTAATGTTAATTATATTCTTCTCTGACTTGGAAGGCATGGCATCTATGACGATTCAAAGTAATTCTTGTGTATTGAATAAAATGATATGAACTTGAGTGATTTAAATTGAGTTTCATGTTACTTAGACAATTGATTCCGGAGTGACTACGGAAATCCATTTCAAAATATTGAATAGGTAGTCAAAGATTTAGAACTACTTGTGGTCGCCCACTGGTACAAATTCGACCATAATTAATTAATAATAAATGTTTATTTAGGCCTAATTAAAAAAAATATTAGTATTCTGCACGTCTTCACTTTATAAACTATAAGTGTGCGAAAATTCATATTCGCGCAATTTTCGTTAAAAGGGGTACAAAGTTTTTGCTTCACGTATTAATATATACATTCCGCCAATCTATTCTAATGAGTTGACACAAAAGTAATCGCCATCGACACGTGTTTCGCCTCTCCAAGAGACATCATCAGGAACAATTGACTCGCACTGCAGTGGATCAAAAAAACACCAACACTGCAAACAGCATCACTCATACATAATCATATAATCATAATCGTCATAAGCGTTCCAGTGCCAGGCGAAGCAACAAGTTTGGACTTGTTGCTTAGCCGGGCACTAGAACGAACATTCATTCCAGCTCTCGGCGAGGATTCCTCATGGAGAACAGTAACTCATTTAAGTTTCAAGTTTTTTTTATTTTTGAACATAATACAGAAGTGAACACTGAAAAATGCAAAAGTTTAAAACTGTAACGCAGTTTCCAGTACCTAAGGACAAAAGGATGTTAGATAATTCAACAATAAACACCAAAAAATTAAGGTAGGTATATAAACTAAAAATAATAAAGTAGTGTGAAAAAAAGGATAAAATAGGTACTTACTTAAATACTTTTAAACTATACTAGTATAATGTAGTGAAAGTTTATGTGTGTACGTATTTCAACTTATATGTTTTTGATATCAAGTAAAGCTTCAGCTTCATATGTAAGTGCTAATAGCCAATTTTTAGTTCGTTTTATACATTTGTGGTATGTTAGTGAATATAAGTTGAGTTTATTTAATCTGTAAAATACTTAAAAGATAAAAAATAAGGAATTAGGCAAGAACAGTCCGGCGCTGCCTACCCGCGCATGCTAGCAATGACGACTACAGCTACGACTGGATGTTGTGTTATGTATGGGAGATTTCTGTGTGTAAGGAGAATGATACTCAAAACAATTTACTTACGGTTAATACTTAAAGATCAACGCATAAAGATCCTTGAGAATAGCTCGTTGGTCTCAAATGTACAGAACCTTTCTAATTTTGGGTGTAGTTTCTAAATTAAAGTGCTATCCGCTAAAACACCTAAATACTTTACGCAATTTTCGCTGGTTGTATTATCGCTATGCACCGTCATTAGAATAGATTAGCGGGTTAGTAATAAATAGATATCTATGTACCGATTCAATGTTTTTAATATCAAGGTTTAATTTTTTCCATAGTTCGTGGTCTACCCTGGTGATGAAGTTAATCGGTTTTCGCGTTCACCTATATTGATATTATATTGATTGCCTGAGTACTACTCCTTTTTTATGAGTCAGAGTGGCCAACTCACAGAATTGAAAGGCCTTAGCCTAAAGCCGCACAGATGGCTTAACGTTTCCTCGGAAGCATGGTAACCTCAGATAAAAATATTTTACTGCGGTCACCAAACCGAGGAATGACCAGTAGGTTGCTTTACTTCGTTGATATGTTAAGAACTTCTTAGTTACGCCATGAATGGCTTCGATTAGCATGATAAAATTTGATTGACCTGTGAATATAGATTTAAAATAAATAAAATGTGAAGGTAGTATTTTTTAAACTTTTACGATCAGAAATCATGTTGTTTTAGTATTATTTATTTATATTTGAAAAACCAACAGCTAAAAAAACAACATATGTAGTACTAAAAAAAGAAACAGAGAGCCAATTACAGGTTTCACTTACAATTATATTCACTGATTTGTTTGTTACGCTTTCACGCGAAAACTTCTTAACCGATCATCATGAAACTTTGTACACATATTCTTGGAGGTATTAGAAGTAACATAGGATACTTTTTATGAAAAAAAAAAAAATTACGAAAGATATTTATATGGCAAAACAACGTTTGCCGGGTCAGCTAGTATAATATAAAAGAAAGTCGTGTTCGTTAGACAAATTATAACTCAAAAACCGCTGTACTGATTTGGGTGAAACTTAAAATGAATATAGTTAGTAACTTGGATTAGGATATAGGCTATTTATTATCCCGGAAAAACAACAGGAACCTAGCTAGCGCCATCTATCAATATTTATCCGTAACATAGTTAATCTCTGTAATTATTACAATAATTTGAATAGCTATCTTTATTTTAATAGCGATATTACTACTTTAATATGTTTTGTGAAGTTGTAACCGCCCAACGAAGTGGGCACGGGTCAGCTAGTATGTTATAAATGCGAAAGTGTCTCTGTCTGTCTGTTTGTTACGTTTTCACGCCTAAACGGCTGGACGGATCTTTATGAAATTTGGTAAGAAGAAATATTGCATTCGGGGGAAGAACATAGGCTACTTTTTGTCTCAAAAAAACAACCTTGAAGTGGGTAAAATAGGGGATGAAAGTTTGTTTGGGCAACTCATATTTTCTTAAGTTAGGGATCTGAACATTCATATTTAGGCTTTTGGTAAGAAATAAAGAAATACTTGTCTCAACGTTTTTGTAAAATTATCCTCGAAGCGGGTAAAATAGGGGATTCAACCTATGCGATGTTTTTAGATGCACGGAATGCATTCCTTACAAAAATAAATATAATCGTTCTAAGCATACGCGCACGAAGTTGCGGCGACCAGCTAGTACTCGTATATATAAGACAATGAATTACTTATAAATTGTACCATGGTGCCACATAACTGAAATGTCCTTGGTCGTTACTATAACAAACGTAGCTCGTCGCTTCACCTTGACTTTTCCTGTTTGGTAGTTTATTGATTAATAATTATAAAAAACAAATAAACACATGCTCACAATTATATTTCGGGCTTGGTAAACTCTTCCTTAGTGTGTGCATAGGAAGTAGTCACAGACACGTCCAAACATTTTATTTGGTACATGCCCACACTACGCAGTATTTCGTACGTGACAGGTTGCAAGCCCATCGCTGCTTAAAGAAATACTAACCAATGACGACCTCTGTGGCGCAGTAAGCCAAGGGATGTATAAGGTTACGGGTTCGATTCCCGCCGCGGGACCTATGCTTGTAAGATCTGCATGTATTTGTCTCGGGTTTGGGTGTATTTATATGTTTTTATTTTTTTTTAAAGTATGTAAGTAGTTTATTAGACATGCGGTACCCATAACACAAGCTCTGCTTATATTGGGGCTAGATGATGCTGTGTGAAATGTTATCTATATATTCAGCATTATTTATTTTTATTTATTCTCTCGAATTTTAGATTCTAGGTTAGATGTGCCGGTTTCTTCACCATTTTATCCTTCACCGTTTAATATTGACACAGATCATATAAATAACTTCCAAAAATAAAGTCCACTGTTACATTACCAGGTTCGAACCCACGTCCTTATGATCGGAAGACAGGAGTACTGCCACTACACCAGTGCTTTTAGAAAGTGTACAGTGTTGAGAATTATAACTGTAACAGTTCCACTGTTCTGGTTCGTTTCAGATCTGGCGCAGCCCACAACTCTCGAATTCTGAACGCGGCGAGCACTTGGCGTGCGTTGGGCGTGGTTAGCGGAGGCGCTAGACATCCGACATATTCATCTATAGCTACCAGACTAGCCTCCTTCCATTGCTGGCCCTCAGATAGAACTCAGACGCCGCTCGCGTTGGCTGAAGCTGGCTTCTTCCACACCAGGACAGACGACCAGGTAGACGAGGTAGGCCCGGCGTGCTAGGGACCTTTACGTACGTAAATTGTGTCGAGTATTTAGCTGAATCCAAAATACACATTGTTTTATCTTATCAGGTATTTCGAATCTGCATAACGATAATGTATCGTTGCATGCAAATTGTATGAGATTCAGTAGTGTATGCGTAGTGTAGAGGCGCTGTAGAAAATCTTATACAAGTTGACAGCGATACTGAACATTGCGTTATGATAGTCGGTTCGTACTAGTCCCTTGTTCATCAAATTCGACACTACATAACGTTCTAAAGACACAATTTACGAACGCAAACGTATAATAATGACGTGCACGCAGCCTTATAGTTTAGTTCAACACATTCTTAACTCGTATCCAGAACTGTAATATAGTTGGTTATGTTTGAATCAAATAAGACTTAACTTCATTTTCTTCGCACTAAAGTCTGAATTAGAGTGTTAACGTGTGATTATTATCGATCTAAATTTTAGCTAGTTCGCCGAATAATCAAAATCACAATTTCTGCGGCGTAGACCGAAAGTTCGATAAACGCCAGTACATTTTTCTGCAGCTTACACGCATAAATAAATTTACATAATTTTACGTAATTTATTTAACAAATCCGATCCATTCCAATATACATGTGAGTTAGTACAGTTGTTAGAACGTTATAAAAATAAATGTTTTACGTAAAGATTAACATTTTTGACTTTTTACGGTACCACAATGTCTGAAGACTCGCCTATACAATCAATGTGTCCTGCCAACTATGACATACAGTCCAGAGACTTGAAGCTCAAAGTCAATTCAAAAGATACTTTATTCAATACAAGGATCACTTTGAAACGTCTTACATTAGTATGTACATTAGTATGTAGGATGAATTGGCACCTAAATTCACCTAGTGGTGAATTTAAGTGCCAATTCATCCTAACTCAAGCCCGGGAAGAACTGGCAAGAAACTCGTCTTGGTCCTAGCGCTTTTTACATGATCCATCTTATAACTAACTACCTTAACTACGAAATACTAATACAAGAGAGTTTATACATTTGAAGTATGTCGGTTAACTGTCTGAGGGCAGAGCGACATGAGGCCATGCATTCTTATCAATAATATATATAGTAATTTATATTATAATAAGCTTTCTTCAAAAGACTACCTTTTAAGTATGCTTTAAATTTCTTAATAGTTAGTTTAGTATTTTCAGGAAGCTTATTATAGAAGCACACACCAAGCAAGGAATTATTTACTTTTTCTAGTCGAAACCTAGGGAATTTGTGTCTATTTCTAGTATTGATTCTATGAAGGTTGCTGAAACCTATCTCTATTTTTATGTGTGTAATTTTCATATATATATTGTGAAGCTATTGTGAGAATATTAATTTCTTTGAATATTTCTCTCAAAGATTCTCGTGGTTTCATTTATAAATGGCACGTATTGCCCTTTTTTGAATAACAAATACACTAGAGAGCTATGAATCCGAGTCACTTAAAGAAACCTATAAATTTCGGAAACTAAGAATGCTAGCTTAATAAAATAAATTGTGTTTAATAGACAATATAAACGAATAAATGAAAATTAAATCCCCTTAAATGAAAGTAATAAAATTTATGAATCACTACATTTTATTTACTAAAAATTACATATAAAAAAAAATGCTGATCACGCCTTAAAACAAAAATAGGAAACATGAAATTTTTGAACAACATTAGAATTTTCTTGAATTTTAATACTTTGAATTGCCTCCTCGTGCTTCCATTATTGCGTTTACGCGGTTTGGCATGCTGAACACCAATACGATTTTGGGGAGTATTCTCCCATTCCTCTGTGAGAGCAATTTTGAGCTCACGACGCGTGATTGGGGGATGGTTTCGTTGTTTTACGCATCTCCCTAGCTCATCCCAAGCATGCTTGATCGGGTTGATATCCGGGCTGCGTGCTGGCTACTCCATACGAGTAATGTTTATCTCTTGAAGGTAGTCATTTACAATCCAACCTGTATGAGGTCGGGCATTGTCATGCATAAAAATAGCATCCTCACCCAAATTGGCCACAAATGGCAAAACGTATTCATTAAGGATTTCTTCCACATATCTTACGCTAGTTAAAGAACCGTTTTCTATGACCACCAGTTCTGTGCGACTCTCAGATGAAATTTTGGCCCACACAAGTACAGACCCACCATCGTAGGCTTCTTTTTCTTCTATGCATGCTTGCTTGAATCTTTCCCCTGGTCTTCTATACACGGTTCGGTTAGTTCACCTTCTACTTTCACCCGCATCTTGCTCTCACCAATGGCCACAACTATCATATCAACGAGCTTTACTGGGATTTGGAAATTTCTAAGAATGGTGTACAAGGCCTCGCGATCTATACTGTCGTACGCTTTTTTCAAATCAATAAAGAGCGAATGGATACTCTAAGCGTATTCCCATTTTTTCTCTATAAGTTGTTTTAGGAGAAAAATCTGGTCTACAGTACTACGGTTTCGACGGAACCCACACTGATAATCACTAAGGATTTGTTCCGCATACGGTTCCATCCGATCCAAAAGCACATATGATAGGACCTTATACGCTGTGGGTAGTAGAGCTATTCCTCTATAATTTGTGCACCTCTTTTTAGACCCCTCCTTGTGAACAGGACATATTATTCCGGTATTCCATTCCATCGGTTGCCTTTCTATTCTCCATATGTTAAGTAGAAGCTCGTATAATTTGGACTGGACCACCCCACCACTGTACTTCCATAATTCAGATGGTATACCGTCAATACCTGAGGCTTTGTTATTTTTAAGCCTCATAATAGCCCTCTGAACTTCTTCTAAAGTAGGTGGTGCCACCTCGTCGGTATTAACTTTTTGTGTACTCAATACGGCTGCTTTGGGGGATGGGCAGTTTAGCAGATTATGAAAGTAGTCACGCCACATGAACTTTATTTCGGCTATGTCAGTCACACGATTCCCTGTTTCATTCTCCATTATTTGGGTTGTGGGTTGGTAACTTTTTTTACTTGTGTTACTTCCTGGTAAAGTTCTCTCTTTCTCGACTCATTAGATCGAATAAGCGTCTCCATGTTTTTCACCAGGCCATCCAGGTAATGGAGCTAAACTCTTTTCTATTATTTATAGCGGTTTCACATTCTTGGTTCCACCAATTGCGCCGTTTTTTGTGCTTTGCTGTCCCTTAATCCCACATCTTTAATAGTGTGCTGTAGGCTTTCCCACCCTGAATCTATATTATCATCCAACTCTAAATCTTTGAATCTATTATTCAGCTCCAATTGAAATTATTCCCTAACTTCTTTGCGTTTTAAATTTTCAACATCTATTCGTTCCTCGGTTTTTTTAGTAACTCCTTTGGTGATCTTAATTTTACATTTAATTTTTATGCCCAATAGGTAATGATCACTGTCACAGTCAGCTCCTCTAAACGTTCTTACATTTTGAAAAGTGCTTTTATGACGGTCATCTATAATCACGTGATCTATTTGATTAACTGTATGTTTATCTGGAGAGCGCCAGGTGCCTTTGTAGATGTTTTATATTATATTTCCTCACGTCAAATTTTTGCATTCAGGTCTCCTAAGACGACTTTAATATCATAGTCCGGTAGCTTGTCGTAGACTAATTCAAGATGGTCATAAAAATCGTCTTTGGTCTCATCCTCTGATTTTTCTGTGGGCGCGTATACATTGACCAATGAGATGTTTGCGAATCGGCCTTTGATACGGAGCACAGATATTCTGTCTGATACAGCATCAAAACGGATTACATTGCCGATCAGCTTTTTGGTCACTATAAATCCGGTACCATATGTATGATGACCAGCGTCAGAACCACTATAGAATAATAAAGTATTATTATCTATGTTGCACTCTCCATTCCCTGGCCACCTAACCTCCTGAAGTGCTGCAATTCCAAAGTTATATTTTCGCAGCTCGTTATTGACTTGGTATAGTGCTCCAGGTCTATAGAGAGAGCGCACGTTCCATGAAGCAATTCTCAGGTCCGTTATGCCATGCCGTGAGTCGTTGTTTTTGGGATCAGATCGTATTTTTCTCATTTTCGGTTTCGTAACATTATTTTTCCGTGGAAGGGTTGTTAACCCGCCGCACAACCCCCGGTAATGTTGGAGGACCACAACCATCGTTGGTCAGCGAGTCCATCGGACTTAGCCGGTAGCTTAGCTAGGCTGTACTACCGACCGTCCCCCCATCCGCCACCCGGGGGACGCTCCCCAACGCCGTGAAGGCCGGCGCGAGGTCTGAATGTATCTATGTATTAGAAATACTAATGCTAATAATACTAATACTAATATTATACTAATCTAGAGGAAAGACTTGTATTTTTGTATGTTACGAATATACCTACTTAAAAACTACTGGACCGATTTCAAAAAATCGTTTACCGTTGGATAGCCACACTATCCCCGGGGAAATAGGCTACTTTTTATCTCGGTAAAAATCTTCAACTCTAGAGCGAAGCTGCGCGCGTACAGCTAGTTAGAAATAAAGCTATATAAGGTCTTGAATAAATAGTCTATGCTTTTATCAGAGTCATTTTGGAGTTTACGTGCTGTGTATATTATTTATTTACACCCAAAGTTCCTTTAAAATATGTGTTTAAATACTCGCTTGTATCATTCGATCCCATATTTTTTTTATGATTCTATTGCGATACAAGCATAGATTATGACGAAACAAATTACTACCACTCTTAGTTTTGTTTGTTTAACATCAGACGGAGGTTTGACCATCCTTCGACGTTTGTATGGAAAGATAATCGAAATCATGTTCACTTCTTTCACCTTTAAAATATTTGGTGACACGATGAAAAGAACTATGAATATTTATTATAATGAATCTGTAGGTTCGGTGTTTCTACTGCGACGGTGGTCTCGGGAAATGGGAGCCGGGAGATGCGCCGTGGTCGGAGCATGCGCGTTGGTTCCCGAGCTGTGGATACGTTATGCTCGTCAAGGGTCAGGAGTTCGTCGACTCCTGCGAGCCAAGACCAGCTACGCAGCGGACTGTGAGTCTTATTTTCATGCTACTATGGCTTAGTTTGTCTCTGTAAAATTATAATAGATATAGAATAGACCTTTATTTGGTACACACACAAAGAAAAGAAAATAAAGGTATATATTCATCCCCCAGACAGATGGTTACCTAAACACACACCTACAATCAACAGTCCCTTTGTGTTCCCAAATACGTTCGTTTTAAATTTAATGCCATTTTCATACAAAGTATGAATGCACGATCGTTTTCAGACTGAAAATAGAAACCTCGGGATATGGCATGTTATTGCCAGTAAATATTTACATGTTTTTGCACCTAGTTGACAATTTTCATATTAATAGTCCTTGGTCAAATTAGAAATAAATAAAGATTTAACGCTTTCGTTTATTTATTTTTATACTATCTTAAACTGTTAAAATATTAAAATGCTAAAATATTGTATTCGATATATTTTTCAGGTTTCTACCGAGAGTCGTGTTGCTAGACGACACCCCGATATGCCTGTGACTGAGGAACAGGTAAAGTTTTGTTTACAGAAATAATTACAGAAATGTACAGAATATTATACAATAATATCAATAATGAAATAAAATACATATGATTACTGTCCGAGGGCAACGTTTCCAAGCAGCGTTTCACACTGGCGGCATTGCCACGTAGGAGCTGGATAGGAGCCAACTAAAAACTACAACAACAACAAAAATAAATTTATTGACATAATACAATGTTACAGAGCCAGCTCTCGAGTCACGCAATATATCTACCAGCCGCCTTAAAATAATTTTGAAAACGCGGTGGGATCCTGTTTCACACGGGCCCAAGGTCTCGACTCGACAAGAGGCTCAAATATGTAGGCCTTATCAAGACCGGCATATTTGCGCATTTTGAGGTCTACAAAAGTAAAGCCGTATTTTGATTTAAATTATATATAAAACGTTAACACTAGACGAGCTTCTTGCTGGACTCTTCCTGAACTGAGGTTAGAAGCGGCACATAGATTCACCTAGCATTTAAGACGATGCAAATTGCTCCTTGTGATATTATGGAGTAAATCATTTCTGAAATGCATTTTGATATAATTTTGTACAGCTGCAGAAGTTACTTCTTAAACAAACATTATACCTAACTGACTTTGATGATGATGATGACGATGATGTAGTCCTGTGGCCGATTTCGGCTACTGCGACTTTATAATGGACAGGCATATTTAACTCTATATGCGGTGAGGGCTTCGTTGTTCTGCCCTATGATGTGCTCTAATGTGGCTCGTATACCCAATTTTGTTTATAAAAGTACGAGCACATTTGGGGCACGTTTGTACGCCGCCAATGGAGTCGTAACTCGTAAGAGATAACTGCTGGTGGTCTGGTCTTTAAATTATCTCGTTTTTTATCGAGATCGAGTCGACGTTCTTCTTCGAACTCGTTCACCTGTAGGTTGATTCGCCGTCTCTACTCCGTACGCTGGCCTGCGTTCTCCTCCCACTTAAAGGGCTCAATTTTACATCGCTTCATGCGTCTTTTCAGAACATCATTATATCTTAGGTACTGGCCACCGCTTTTTCGCTTACCGTACTGGAGTACTGAATAGAAGATGTGTTTTGCCACTCTACTGTCCGGCATACGAGACAAGTGCCCACCCCAGCGAAGTTGTCGCCTAACTGACTTTACTATGTTCTCAGGTAAACGAGTGTTTGGAGAGTGCAGTGGGTATGGGCGCGTTGTCTGCTGGCTTGGACGCAGCGCGGGTGAAACGAGCTATAATGAGAAGGCTTCGAATAACTGGTGAGTGCTCTCAAATACAAATGTAGTGACAACTAAAGCGAGGTTACAGTTCGCACGCATGGTACCTAGGAATATAAATAGACTATATGTGACCAGGTGATGTGAACTGGATTTTTCAGGATTTCAACTGACAAATTACATATCCAAATTTTTTTTATTTTGCAAAAATTCTTTGTAGCAAGTTTTATCTAAATCCTTTCAGATCGTTGTAGCCTGATTGAGCCACAAACATACATACATACATACAAACATTCGCATATATAATATTAGTGGGATTTACTAACCCCACTGGATTACATACTATCTAATTACTAATTTACTATCCTAGACTGAGAAGACAATATGAATGCTAGCAGCGTCCTGTGAAGTTAGATGTTGGTTGTATTATAATCCATACTATCTGACTAATATTGTAAATCCGAAAATATATCTGTCTGTCTGTCTGTTTGTTACGTTTTCGCCTAAACATTAGAGAAGGACATAGGCTACTTCTGTCTGTCTTGTTTGTCGGTTGGTTTGCGACCTTTCCACGGCTAAACAGTTGAAAGGATCTTGATGAAATTTGCGGAGATTGTATCTTGAGGACGGACATAGGCTACTTTTTATGTAGATACCACGCGTGCGAAGCCACCTGCAAAGCTTGTTCATCATACGTCCTCTGTGAAGGATAATATTGCTCTAGGATTCTCTAGTCCTAAAATTGCACTTGTTGTCTAATGATAGTGGCCGCCCCGTCCGATCCTAAACTCGTGGGCTTCGAATGCAGTCGGGATTCAATAGCTTTTTCTGTTCGATAAATTGTTGTACTCTCAAACGGTGAAGAAAAACATGATGAAATCAGGATTTAGTAGAACCTTAAAAGAAGCCCTTGAGCCACTCATTATTCCTCCTACCACACTGGTTTCCAAATAACTAGTATAATAAATATGAAGAAAAAGTGCCAAAAATCAACTATCAAATACACCATCAAATACAAATTGAAAGATTGTCGAGACGATAGAATATGTAATCTAGATATAGGCACTGTATATTTGAACCACTTTTAAAACTTTCGTGAGTTGTACTATACATTTTGGTAAACACTGGTTTTACTCACGTATTAATTGTCGATGGAGCCACCGACACTGGGCCTCTGGGCCACCGACACTCTGCGAATTGATTTTGATATATCGAAACGATATTGTCGTTGAAATGTACATCCAATTCAGTCAAATTGACAGTTGTTTCTTTGTCAAAATCAAATTATCGTATTATCTATTATGGAGGGTCCCTGACCCGACATCGATTGTCAAAAGTAATGTCGTTCGTTCTCAAAACGAGTCGAAACGATGTAGGTAAGAGTAGGGTTTTGCACGATTATTGACCCGATATATCCTTTGTGGATTTCAAGAGTAGAAGCCCTGTTTCGATTCATCTAGAGAATCATCAGAGTGAGTTTTATCCGTGGTCCGCTAGTTGCCGCTCGCGTTCACGGTTCGCACGGTGCCCCCACCGTCAAAATAATTCGTGAGTAAAAACAGTATTTATCTAAATGTACATTGTACTATGTATATTGTAATAATTTGTACAGGTTCTACGTTCCCCACTTCAGAGTCTTTGATAGACGCGGTACTGGACGAACAGTTGAACGAAGAGGCGTGGAGTGTGACTACGAACAGTCAACGCTTCGCGCGGAATGTACTCGCAGAGACGGGGCAACAAATTATGACTGACCGGCAGGCCTATCAGATTCGCAGGTACATACTCTTTTTCTTTTTCAGTAATGGCAAGTGTCATAATTATGATAATTTTGCCAGAGTGTCAAGTGTTTTTATTGTTTAATGTATGTCACTAAACACACGTACAGTAGAATTATATGTATAAAGATGGTGTCTATCATATAAAAATAATTATACGGATTAATTTTGCTCAAAACACAAAGCTTTTATTTCAAATATTGACTCCCGAGTTAATACATTTAAATAAAAACACTAAAATAACGAATAAAACCGACAATAACTCTCGAGAAAAATAAAGAATATGAAAGCGCAATTTATCGCATATAGGCTTTTAATTCCTGATGTTTCGGTTATGAAGCAATAACCGTGGTCGCGGGCTGATTCAATCCTCAATAGTTAATACGCGATAAATATTAATTCCGATCGCGAAAGTTTAAAAAATTCAATTAATTTATTTGTGATCGTTTTGTGAGTTTGTGAAAAGCTGTTGGCAAATTGTAAGAAAAATCAACATTCATATTTCACAATTTATCATAAAAAAAAGGTAAAAAAAAAATTGATAAATTAAAATGTCGAATGTCAATAAAATATTTTATTCGCGAGTTAAGGTCGTGAGTTCATACATTAATCCCATAGAAAAAAGTACGTAGTATTTGTTTTTCCCCGAATTCGAAAATTTTTCGCGAAACTTTTTAAATTATTCTTCCAATGAAAACCTAATTCGGGTCATGACGAATATTTAAAAATAGTCAAATCAGTCTAACCGTTATCAAGTGATGTGCTTACCAACGAACAGTATTTCCCTCTTAGTAAACGTCTTCAAAAAAGGAGGTTTTCAATTCGTGTTTTTTTTCATGTTTGTCCTCATAACTCCGTCATGTATGATTTTTTGTGTGATAGGATGTACGCTCTGATTGGTCCCATAGAAATGTCATCAAAATTGGTTCGGTAGTTTGATTTTTAAATCTAAATAGCTGGAAAGAAATATATCATCCAAGTAAACAAAATTTAGTATTTTGCTTTCCTGCGACTTTTCAGTGATCTAACTTTTTTAATTGACTATGAAAAAGGAGGAGGTCGAGATGTCGGTTTTCTTTTTAGTTTTTAATAATATAGAATAGTTACATATTCGTACGTTTTTAGACGAGTTGCCGAGCCGGAAGCAGTTGCTACTGGAAATTCTCGGCCTCATATTTCGCGGTCTCCGATACAAAATCCCGGGGTGAATGGAACCAGCGGCTTTACGAACCTTAACAGGTATACATCAACCTATACATTATGACTAAACTAAACAACGCAGGAAAACATCGTTATGAAAACGGCATGTCGGAGAACCTAAAACGCTCAAAGACATTGTGCCAAGTGCACGAAAGGATCTATAATGCGCACTTTAAACCTTTCACCACACTGGTTCAAACTAACTATTCAATAAGAACTAATTTGCATTATTGTTTATTATAATTGAGATAATAAAAAAAATATGCGGAGCAATCTCTGGGGACTGCTGATAGAAGTGAAAACTAAGTTACTTATGAATTGTATCTTCGAGCTATTAGATTATTATTTTTGAATTATTTTTGGTTTGTAAAGAAGTGTTAGTGACGTTGACGGCTTACAGAGCTGGCGACCCGTCACTTTTTGTCAATACGCGACGTATGGCGTCACAACTAGAACACATATAGTATAGTAGCTCCTGCCCGCGGCATCGCACGCGGGGTACCTTAATAAAAAATATTAGTATGATATGTAGCTCATGGAAATCGTTCCGTGACGATGACGCGAGTTCCATGATTTTTGTTCACCCAAAAAGTGTTCAACGCGCCTAAAGAAATTTTCATTTCGAAAAAAGTTATTTATCTTAGTAGATCTGTACAAAGTTTGTGACTTAAAGTATCTAGGTCGGTATGTTTACGAAAGGCAATTGTTTTAAATACATCTGCTGTGTATAAGTAGATATTACTCACACAGCGCTGTATTTCAATTTGCTTCGATAGTGCTTCACCGAGAGTTAAATCGAGCAGAGTAAATTGTTGTAACTGGTATTCAAATCTGTTAGTGAGATTATAAGTAGATTATAAGTACCACAAGGATAACAATGACGACCTCTGTGGCGTAGTGGGCGAAAACCCACCTGAGACGCAGTAGGTTGCGGATTTGATTCCCAACGCGGGTCAAATGTTTGTTTAATGATCTGCAAGTATTTGTCCTGGGTCTGGGTAGGTTGTATAATATGTAGGTATTTACAAAAAAAAGTATATTGTAATGTATAATTTATCTGATACCCATAATACTATTTACTTTAAGACTAGATGAAGTGTTTGAAAAAAGGTTTGATCATGTTTACCAAGAAGGTGCCAACTCAGTTACTTGACCAAATATAATAATGATATGCCTCACCCTATCAACAATTATTTATTTTTCGAATATTTCCTTACAGGACAACAAGCCAAAACAGGTCGTCTAGCCTAAATAGATCATCGAGCCGAACTAGCTCGCCTCATCGTGCCAGACAACTCAGTCAGAATAGATCATCAAGTCAGAACAGCTCCCTTACTCAGAACAGAGCACCAAGTGAGAACATAACTGGTCAAAGCACCCCTGAGCTTTCGACTAGCAGACAGAGAGATGAAGGCGATATTCAAGATAGTGAAACACAAGATGCTGAGAAACAAGAGAACGAGGAACCGATAGTGGTTAAAAAGATGTCGCTAGAAGAAGAGAACAGACAGTTGAAGGAGTCTCGGATGTGCAAAGTGTGTATGGATAGTGAGGTAATATATTGTTTATACCACACCTACTGAGAAGCTTGCCCATTCCTTTTCCAAATATAACGTAGAAAGTATATCATTTCAGGCCTACTAAAATTCGGGACGGAAAAGTCTATGGAATTTCATTTCTAACGCGTTTAGCGGGAGAGAAAAGTGTATGGAAATCAATTTCTATAAAACGATAAATTAAATTAAATTAAATTCATTTATTAAATCAGACAACATATTAGGTCCATTATTTTTGTGAGTTGTCTTAAAAGCTATGTTATTTTACAATAAAATGTACATAAATAGGTAAAAATAAAATTTAAAAATAGGTTTAAGGGCCCCTACTCGTGCCCCGATCAAGCTGTCTCAGGCATGACTTTCTACTTGATCAGGACCCGAATAAAGGCCTTCATTACTGGCAGGTTGTAGCGATCTGGTATGACCTGCAGGATGCTGTTGGAACTGCCTCGCACTCTGCTGAGCAATGAGGCTTTTTTCATCGACCCGTGCCTCTGCAAACATAGTGGATGCACTGCAGAAGCGCGGCAGTCCCACCAGCATCCTAAAACCGTTATTATATTGGACGCGCAGAGCATTAAGCGATTTCTGAGTACAGCTAAACCACAGGCTGCTCGTGTAGAAAGATTGGCAGTAGGCTTTGAAGAGAGTTATTTTCACTTGCCTACTGCAAAGAGCAAACCTGCGTGCCAGCATATTACATCTGACCGCCAACGCTCTGCGCTCCCTCTCTATGTCCTCCTGTAGGGCGATTATGGAACTCTAATTACAATCAATTTCTATCAGTTTTCATAGATTTCTGATAGACATTGATTGTAATTAGAGTTCCATAATCGCCCTACTGGTCATCAAGATCATCGGTAACGTAATGCCCTAAGTATTTAAACTTGTAGACGCCTTTAACACATTCACTGCCACTGACACGCCTCGCGTGTTCAGGCTAATCTAAGTCTCTACGCCAAGAACACGCCAGGCGTGTTTTGAATGTTTCGGTTATATTTCCAAAGCTAGGCCAGATTTTCTGTTCAAATTTTTAGTGCATCATTTTTAAAGGATAGGCTATGGCATATTGAAGCGGTTCCCTAAAAAAACTAGTTAGATTTTTTTACGAAAAATAGGTATTTTGTAGTGCCGAGAACACGCTAGGTGTGTTCACTTACTGAAGCTACCCTTAGGTTCCCAAACTTTTTTATTCTTTTAAATGCTTCGCTAATTTCAGAGTTATAAGCTTGCGATATGAGATTTTTAACCAGTATTTGATGACAAAACGGAATGTCATAATTTATCGAACCGTTGTTTTTACCGTATACAGTACTGTGTCATGTATGAATAAATAATAAATAAATAAATAATGCCGGACATTTCACACAGCACCATCTGGCCCCAAAGTAAGCAGAGCTTGTGTTATGGGCACCACATGACTGATATACTACTTATATGAAGTCGCTTATACAACTTCATACGCCATCAATGAAAAAAAAACGTACCTATCCGATGTATATCTTTATATAATTATACATACACACACAGTGACATACACACGTACAGTAAAATTATCTCTATTATATAAAAATCAATTGATGTTCGTTTGTCTCGCTAAAAATTTTGTCATCATTAATATCTTCCGTTTCCGGTACAAATTTAACTTTTCCTGAAAAAAAGATAAGAAATCAATTTATTTCATTTGAATATTTTGAATTTAATTCATACTTATGTAATTAGGTAAGGCCAATCAACCAACATTACGATAATACGAGATAAATAACGTAAACAAACTTTCTGCAGTTCAAAGCTTTTTATCGGTTTAATAATTTAGATGAATTCACTCATATAAGACTGAAAATATGTTTAAATATGATTGTCACTCAATATATTATTAAAAAAAATGTACTTGCACTGTTAACAATGCCAATGTTACAGTTCACAATAAAACTTTATTCATTTATGCATGGGAATTTTAGTAAAAAAAGTTTGAGAACCTTGAATTACGTTATAATAAATTTACTTACTAAAATCTGTTTTTCTAAGCAATGCCGCGAGCACGCCTAGCGTGTCCGCGGTTTTATACGGTGGCATCTCGATAAACTTCAAGAAAATCGTGGTGGCAGTGAATGAGTTAAGTTCCGCCCCGTCAAGCCTAATAACTGGCACATAATCAGGTACTTTACCGGAGGCCTTGAAGACCATGTACTCACTTTTTTTACAATTAAAGAGCAAGCCATATTTATGAGCGTACTCCTCACATATACCCAGCAGTCTTCTAAGAGCACTGATCGATGGGCACAGCAGTACCATGTCGTCTGCGAGGCTGATATTGTTTATAAACATTATCAACCGAGCATCCGACACTCTCACTGCTGAGCCCAGCGATCAGGTCATTAACATATAGGTTGAAAAGTTTCGGTGAGCTCAACCCTCCCTGCCGCACACCACATTCCATCCTGTACGCATCAGACAGACTACCAGCCCATCTTACATGGTTTGTCTGATTGGCGTACCAGTAGTGGAAGAGACGCTATACCTGCGTATGCACGCCTGTTCTCGCCAACTTTTCCCAGATCTTGTCGTAGGACACCAGGTCAAAGAAAGGTCGTGAAAGCATGCGTGCACAGGTGTGCGTCTCTTTGTATAGTACTGTACAGTATGTTTTAAACTCAGAATTGCGGTTTCGGTTGAGAGCTGTTTTCTGAAACCAAATTGAGCGTCATGGATGTTTAGATGTTTATCCAATTCCGAGTCAAGCACACTGTCCAGCACCATGGCAACTACCGTGGCTAGCGATATTGGCCTATAGTTGCCTTTATCCGATAAGTCATCTGTTTTATTTTTCACAACTGGCACTACGATTGTTTGTATAAGTTCCTTAGGCAAGTATGAATGGTTCAGGCATAAGGTGAGAAACATTGACAGGACATTAGGCAAGTGGGTTCCTGCATACTTTAGGTTCTCAATACTGAGGCCATCGTGGCCTGGTGACTTGCCTCTAACCTTCTGTTTAATAATAGCAGCAATTAGTTTAGCTGATACACTGTACAGTTCACCGGCCTCGACAGGTTCAGCATTGATCACCGAATTTGATGGGCCCAATGAGGAGCTTACTCTGAAGTGCTTTTTAAACAAATCTGCTATTTTACCAGCATTACTTACTCCCTCCACGCTCACCGGTAAAATTGGTTTGATATTAAATTTGCTCGTTGTTTTCCAAAAATCACTAAAATTATTTGATGCGCGTTGTTCTGCAATAATGTCCATTTTAATTTGATTCCTATGATTTTGAATATTTTTCTACTAAGACACATTTCATTATATATATTTTACCAGATTTAGGCTTATTATGTCAAACCCAATTGAAAACCAAGCCTAGTCTGCCGGTGCGCCTCATTTATATGTGCATTCCAACGATTCGAGTCAATAGGCATATAATAATAATACCGGACATTTCACACAGCATCATCTGGCCCCAAAGTAAGCAGAGCTTGTGTTATGGGTACCACATAACTGATATACTACTTAAATACTTTTTTTTTCTGTAAATACATACATATTATACATAGAAACACCCAGACCCGAGACAAATACTTGCAGATCATACAAACATTTGACATATAGATACTGAATACCAGGATAGAACGGTCACCTAATTTAATCTTTACCGCGCAAATAAGAGGATTACCGCACTCAATCACTGTTACGTCACTAAAAACCTGCTTGCGCCACAAAATCGCGACACCGCCGTAGATAAAACTACACAAGTTATAAACTGTGAAGCAGTCACAAGACTTCCATAACTGATGAGTAGGTTCTGTTTAAAAGAACTAAATAAAATAAAAATTATAACATTCATGAGAAAGTGTTATGAATGACTGAGAATAAGAGAAGTGTGAGTGTGTGGAAATGTGAGCTAGAAATTTTTAGTGTGATACTAGCATGTGAAAAGTCAGTGCCGGAAGAGTGCATGCTGCTATAATTTCCATGCAATTATTTTCTGCGTTATCGTGAAGGGAAACTTATCTAGAGTATAATCTAAATATAGTTGAGAATCTGGTGCTATTTGTTTCTCAGGTGAGCGTAGTGTTCCTGCCTTGCGGACATCTGGTATCGTGTGCTCGGTGTGGTGCTGCTCTATCCGCCTGCCCTCTTTGTCGCGCGGCTGTTAAAGCGCTTGTTCGAGCGTATCTCGCCTGAACTGCTCATGGTAAGTAGTACCTAAGATACGTAAAATACATATTAATACAGTTCCAGCGTTACCTTTGTGTGTTATAGAACCAAAGTTCTTTTTGTTATGGAAGAAAAGAAGAGACTGAAGCATCGCATTGGAGGTTGCGGGCCTTTTCTAAAACCGCAATAATGCCGCTCCTTGTTTTTACATTCATATACAGTTCTACGATTTAATGTTGGCGCCTCAGTGAATTTCGTCTATTATCGGAAATACGAACGCCGGTAGTGATATTTATCTAAAGCGGCTACAACAATTTATGTAGTTATTTTTGTGTTTTCGTAAAATGTTTTGATAGCTTATAATATTAAATATAAACAGTACACCCTTCAAGCTCAATCGCGTCTAGTTTATTTTTTAATAACACTGTTGCATGAACCTCCTTGCACCTTAGTTTAAAGGTCTGCTTTGGCCTTCTTTTTTTGACATACACTATGATTTGCAATTTTTGATAAATAATCTTTGCAGAAATCGTCTAGATATGCCAGTGACAACGCGGTCTTCTTCATTGAACTACATTGAAATATCCATTTTTTTTAACTGAAAACTCTGAGCTTTTTTAAACTTTTGCATTAGTCCCAATTTAAAAAAAAAGATATAAGTAAGTACGTTGGGTAATATTTCACACGATATTAATAAGCTTAGCTTTTATTCATTCAAAATAATCCATTCTGAAAAAAAATATATCACTGCAAATTTACTTAAAAATAAAGGGATAATGAAGTCCAATAAAATACTTACTGCTATGAAATGTGACTGGGGGTGTTAATAGCTCTATATACATCTAAATACTGGAACTGCACTAGCTACCGCCTCGCAGGTCGCAGGTGACTGACGAGCTATCACAAGCCTTGGAACAGCTGGATATTGGTTGCATAATCATACTAATTAGAAGAGTTAGAAGAATTAGTTAGAAACACGAACCTCTCTGAGGCGCCAAGACGTTTCTAGTAGTACTGTATACATTCGTGTTTTTTGTTTCAACTTTCAACTTTCTGCAAAAATACTTCGAAATTTGAAACAAAACCTTTTATTTTCAGGTATAACAAACCAACTGACAAACCGACACCAAGGAACTATTTATTGTATAAAAATATGCGTATATCCTGTTATTATAATACATACGTTAAAATGTACATGATTCATCTAGGCCTACATGAGATGTAGGTACGCTTGTGATCGATATCGTATGCGTCCCATAAACGTATATTGTGATAGATAATGTAGTGCTAGAAATATAATAAGTTCATGAACATCATGGAATGTAGTGCCTGAAAGACAAATCTACAACGAGTTAAATTGCAAGGCAATTGTGATTTCACTTTAGTATATTCTGTTTTATCAGGAAGTAGAAACTTTATAACAAATAACTTCACATAAATACCTGCTTACTTACCTCTATTTTATAAACATAATAATATTACAATAGTAGGAGTATGTGCAAAAATAAAATCTTAGATCTGGGAAAATGAGTGCATTTTCTTGAAAAATTTTAGTTACCATCCTATATAGAAATACAGTTTTGCTTACACAAATAGTCATCTACTTTTTCAAACATATTGTATCGTTATATATGTATGTATAATTATTGTATCGTTACTAAAAAGTGTTCATAGAATAGGAGTATTCAATTTAATTTATTGTAGGTACTGATTCGTAGTGGGATGGGTCAGAAGTTTAGTAGAAGCATATTCTTACTATCAGTAATGTAATATCAGCCTCAAATGTGGGTACATTTCCTGTGTGATACGATAGCGGCACCACATTAAAACTATTTTTAAAAATTCACAAAAGTTCTCATTAAAAAGCTGGTTCTTTCAGAATTTTCAGAACATAAATTTAAATGAGTCGAGGCACATTTTGGCCATCCAAGGGTATAAGGCTAGCGAAAGATATTCAAGAGATAAAATATTTATGTAAATAAACTTTAAAATTCTCACTTATAAAAAATCCTTGGATCCTTGGGTTTTCAAGGGTATGCCGCTGATCAAATTAGTTTTTCTAACATACAACATTGTCGTTATAATGTGGGGTGAAATACATTTAAATTATTTTAATTATGAGTAGGTATAGATACTGTTTTGTAGTACGAGTATGTTCAAAATAATAACATTATGAGGGTAGGAACAATATTGATATGTTTAATTTCGTACCGTGGTATTCCTAAATTACAATATTTTAATTGTATTGACACATGTAGTATGTATTTAAAAATATATAAGTACTTTATCAGACATGGTCCTCATACTACAAGTTATGCTTAGTTTGGGGCTAGATGGTGTTGTGTGGATTGTCCTCCAATATTTATTTATTTATTTAATAAAGCCTTTTTGTAATTATCAGCCGGTTTTAGGAATACCCATTTAAGTACATACATGTAAATACGTTTTCTTTATAGTTAGTTTAGCTAGGTACACATACTATAAGTTAGCCTTTTCGTAGTTTATCTCCTTACCTGTATTTGTATGTTAAAATTGACACTTACTGTTCTAACACACATACCTATGTATCAACACTATGTTAATAAATAATCGTACTGTAGTTCAAAAATAGATCTAATTGCTTAAGCCTTAGAGAATAATAGCTAAATATGAATACTAAGTATATATTTGTGGCAACTTAAGTGAGATTATAGAACTATAATGTTATAATTACTAGAAAACGCCTTACTTACACGATTATCTTCGACTGATTTCACCTATTTGTCTTAAAACATCTAAAACGTTTCATGATAACTAAATTGGTCTATTACTATTTTGAAACGATCGTGTAAGCTTAGGTACGCGACACTCAATACTTTATTTGTGATGCTAAACATAATTTATTGTTAATAACTGTGTTTATATAAAAATCTATGTATCTGTAGCTAATACAGGGGTTTGAAAAATCTTTTTATCTATTAATTGAAATTATTTTTTTATTTGCAACAAAGTCCAAACAAGCAACAAACCCTTATTTTATTAAACATTAAATAGATGGACAAATATTTAGTACTATTCCGCCAATCTATTCCCAAAGAGTTAGATACGATGCAGACGCGTGCACCTCCTTCCTGTTCGCAATTAAAAAGCCATGCAAAGCGTTAGTAAAAGGTGAGCACACACAATCCACACATGCAACCTCCAACAGAAATTCGACACGTGTTTCGCCTCTCCACGAGGCATCCTCAGGAACACTTGACTCACTCCGCACCCTGAAGAAAAAAACACTCTGCAGACTTGTTGCTTCGACAAACGTCAGGCTGAGACTTTGTCGTAGATTGGCGGAATAGTACTAAATATTTGTCCATCTATTTAATGTTTTGTAATGGATTTCCGCAAAGTCACGCCTGAATCTATTATCTACCTTATTTATTTGCAACTACAACTTTTTATGTCCCTACTTAAAAAGTTGTCCGTGTCTTTCGCCAACCTATTTCCTAATAACCTTTCTAGACAATTAAGGAGACTATCGTTTTCATTTCGCGCGCCTCCATTAAGTTTGCGACGTTCATGGAGCGAACGTCGCAAACTTAATGGAGGCGCAAGGCATTTCGTAAAACGAAGGCTAACAGCATATTTCACCAAGATCGGTTCAGTAGTTTAGCCGTGAAAAGTTAAACGAACAGACATACAGACAGACACATTCGAATTTATGAATTACTAGCGACCCGCCCCGGCTTCGCACGGGTGCAATGCTGATTACTAAATATACCTACTACAGAATGTCTTATGTGATTAGAAACCTCTGAAATTATCAGTGTTTATCTACTATATTATACATATTAACATTCCTTTTGAATCACCCTATCTATTAAAAAAAATCGCATCAAAATTCGTTGCGTAGTTTTAAAGATCTAAGCATACATAGGGACAGACAGACGGCAGGATGCGACTTTGTTTTATACTTGTGATTACTAGCCCCGCGGCTTAGTACACGTGGTACCTACGTAAAAGTAACCTATGTCCTACACCAAGATTTATCTCTTAGCTAGTGACACTTTCGAGTTAATAATACTAGTATGGATAATTCTTCGAAAACTAATGAGAACTAAGTAGGCAGCTATAAAATTATGAGCTGTTTCTGACTAACCCATTATGAGTCAGTCAAACAAGAAAGCGGCCTATAAAAGAAAAAGTATCCCCCTGAAAATCGTTTCGTTGCAGGGTAGTTGATTGCATCCGTTTTGTCGGATCAAAGGCTCTTAAGGTGAAGTGCGTGTCATGGACTAACTAAGATATGCGTCCGACGCCGCCGTCTGGCTTGAGGAATGCAGATTAGATATAGAAACTGCTGAGTAGTTTAACTGGAAATGCCTACAGCAGTGCGCGTTCAGGGAATGATATTGAATGTTGCCATGCTGCTAACGCCATCTCACAACTAAATAGAAAGCAGTGTCGAAACAAAATCAATATTGAATTAGATAAATAAATAAATAATTAAAACAATACGACGGCTGTGGCGCAGTGGGCCAAGGCCCGGCTAAGATGCAGAAAGTTGCGGTTCGATTTCAGCCGCGAGGCAAATGTTTGTATGATTTGCAAGTACTTGTCTCTGGTCTGGGTTTGTAGTATATCAGTCATGTGGTACCCATAACACAAGCTCTGGGGCTATGATGTTGTGTGAAATGTCTGACATTATTTATTGAATACAACAGGAATAGTGATAAATAATAGCGGAAGTTATGATTACAAAGTCTCACATTATTGTACCCAACTGTGGTCATGGTTTACTCATTTTCCGGTTTAAAATAGCTCGATAAAAAGATATCATAAACATAAATGATGCATTGTCGTTCATTAGAAATTTAATAAAAGTTTAAATATTGGAATCTAAATAGCACCTTAAAAAGCTGCGATGCATTATCAATATTGTGATAACGCTATGTCAGTTCAGTATAATTTTAGGAATCAATTACCGCTGAATGCAAATGACTTCTCCGCTCCGACGGACGTCATGATCGTAATGCGAACATATTTGGACACGCTGTTGTAATTCCATTACTCCATTTTAATTTCTCCTCAGTCTTTTTACCATCACATCACATATAATTCAGGTGTTTAAAATCTAGGTCACACAATTCGGAGTGTGGCTTCTGTACTCATTAGTGCATCAAGCTCGGGCCAAGAATAACTTGGGCGGCGCTCTAAAATAGCGTAGACGACGACGCCAGCTCCGACGCGACGCATTTGGAATAATATTAATACGCCAAAGCATATCCGAATCCAAATGCTAGACACATGATTCACGAGGGCTGATTCTGCTCATCTGCATGATACCCTATTTTAGTAATAGTACCCTTATGAATAAGTGCTGGTCTTCATTATTACAATACTTTGAATGAGCTAAGTGTCATACAAAATCAGTCATATGCAGGATTCGGTCACAAAACAATGATTAGTACATAAGTCAGACTCCACGAAAACATTTATATAAATAGCGTCTCTTGCTACAACGCAACAAAGTGCAATTCAGCTTGCACAAGCGATTAGCGCATACCAAAAATATACCTACATTGTGTCTCTCTGTCTATTGCGTAACTCTATTTCTCTCTAGCGACGCGCCGATGTAGTCTAAAGTACGGTGTGCGAGTGGCCTGATTAGGTATAGATGGTTAGATACCCAAAGCTAAATGCTGCTCCACGCGTAGGTACTACACTAGCTTATACCTAATGGTATTAGTTCTGGAAATAAGATAATGATTGTGGTTGTATATGGTAAAACCATTGGCAATCCCCACATTGTTAATTACATTATTATAGTTTAAGGCAACTAGTTTTGTACATATACATTATTTACTTAATCAAATTCAAATAACGTTTAAAAGTTGAAGTTTATTCGTCCCTAAACAGATGGCGCTAGGCGTTTTGGAAGTCGGTAGCGGCACTGTGCCATAAATAAATATATTACTTTTGGCTATAGTAGATACTTCCTTTTGTTTAAATTATTCCATGCGCGTACTATGTTTTTATTCGGCCAGTACTATTCGCTTTTTTATTTGGAAAAGTACTGTTGCATTTAAAAGTTCTAATTACTTCGAGAGAGACACTGAATTTGTGAGTCATGCTTGTCAATGAACGGGTTAAATAACCGGTTGCATGCCACATGCTTGGTTTTTTTTTATGTTGAGGATAATGGAACATTTTGTGACTCGACAGAATTTATTGGGGATCAGAATGTGTTCTTAGATGTAAGCAAAACTTACTTACCTACCTCATAGTCATGATCCCTATCACATATCCTGACTGTTATAGGTAGTTGTCTAAGATACTCTTCATAATGTATGGAACTTTTGTTATTATTCAATGGTTGAGTCACCCACGTTTCCAAGAATAAAACCATATGGCATTATTACGTATTTCCTTTGAAACGAAATATGCCGTTTGACTTTCAAGTTACAAACACCTAACATACTATGCTGCCGTCCGATTACTAAAAGACCACTAAGTGACTAAACCTAAATTTTGGGTATGAGCAAAAACGTAGGAAATGTTGTTTCTAGAAATTGTGGAGACGTACACTTTTTTTTGGTATATCATTTTTTTTGTAAACTTTTATGCTTTTTTTGTATACGTTACAATGAGACGCAGCTTTGCTACTTGTTTTTTAATTTAAGTTTTTGTGTTTTAATCATGCAAATATTTTTTTAAAACTTATCATCTACTATACTAAAAAGAGGCTGGCTGAAGTACCACTGTCTTATAGAGTTGTAAGTAAATGTAACTGCAACACTGTTTTCTAACAAATCACAGTTATATACAATTTCAAAGCTAAATAACAGTTAAGATACATAACCTTCTTCTTGCATTGTAAATACAATAAAATACAATCTACTTTACTTTTGAAAACAACGTTAATGGCAATAAACTGTTTATTTACTGTTTTGACAAATTAAAATTACTCATATTCCTAGACTTGAACATAGTTACAGGAAGAACAGACACTGAAAACTGTTTTTTAGAGTTGGGAATACTATTTGAATTTCTTAAGATATATTTCAAATGGACAGCTAAGCGTAACTTTTTTATTACATTATTGAAGTGTAAAAATAAAAAAAAGTTAGATAGTTAAATGATACAATATAATATTTGCTAAAAAATTTCATTTATTACCAATACAATGAGGTAGATATACTTACTTCTTACAAAATAAATGGCACAACCTATTTTCCATAAGTTTTATAAGTATATTCTTAGGAACTAAAAGAGATCATATTAGGTATATT
The DNA here is from genome assembly GCA_948098915.1 of Lampropteryx suffumata. Taxonomy (NCBI): domain Eukaryota; kingdom Metazoa; phylum Arthropoda; class Insecta; order Lepidoptera; family Geometridae; genus Lampropteryx; species Lampropteryx suffumata. The sequence goes on along the minus strand of OX402557.1, from coordinate 10,369,535 downwards.
AAACAACTTAAGTCACTTCCGAGCTCACATACGAAAAATTACTTATTATCTATTAGTTATCAGTATCTAACAGAGAAAACACCAATTCTACATAACAATTCTTATAATCTTCTATCTAAATCTTATAATCTTCTAAGTTTGGCATGCAAAATCAGTCTCAAAGTTATAATCATTAATTATCATCTTATAAATAAGTACCTGCTTAATGATTACGTACTCTAATTTGAAAAAATCAGATACATTCTGGCATTTCATGCCAGAACTGCATTTTATGTGGAGCACTTATATCTTTTAATGCGTTCACGATTGCATCTTTTCTTGCCTTACAGATACCTTTAGGTGCACTCTTAAACTCAGGTTTCAATATATCTGTGTGTTTCAAATATTTGTCGGTCATGAATCGTAAAACTTTATACTCCCCACCATCTATCTCGTTTTTATACAGCATATCATAGTGGTTCCGTTGGAAACAGATTTCTATTATATCCTTCAGATAAACTCTTGGTGCTGTCGTTTGTATACGTCTATCTGACACATAGTTTTGGAATGTAAAAAAATCTTTTGGCTCCATAGTTTTAACATCCACTCTCGATAGATTAGCAGAAGCAACACATTCAGTGAAATCTTGAAAATCGTAAAGTTTTCCTTTTCTTTTCATGGCCAGTTCGACCTGATGATGAAATTGGTCGCAGCTCATGAAGGTGTGACCAGGCTCAAAATATTGGAATGTTATTTTTTCGGTTGCAATCAAGTCACTGTTGATTAAAAATATCATTAGAGAGAACAACAACCAGTTTTTATTTTGGGCACTACAGTTATCCATCCAAATCGTTATGTTTTTAACATCACGGTAGTGCAATATAAAATTATAATAGCAACTCATTATATCTTCTTGTTTGCGTCCAGAGGTGCCATCATGCCATACACATGCTAGGGGTTTGTGTTGGCTTGTAATCTTACCCACAGGTGCGAATGATAAGTTAAATGTGGTTAACCTGGGACAAAATATTATACTTTTAAAACTGTCCAGTCTCGGTAGCATTATTACTTTTTGTAGATCAACAGTGAAATATATATTTTCAGAATTTTGTTCATATTGTTTGTGGGACTCATATAACTTTCGTGCTTTATTATATTTTTCTCTATGGCACACATACAAAGTGCAAGATTCACAGTTTTCGGGTACAGCGTTCTTTGCATCATGAGATGTGTTTTTGGAGTGTAACTCATATGCTTCACAAAGTTCGCACTCTTCAATGCCGAGCTTAGCAAATGAGATATTCATACTTTTAACATGTTTTCTGTATAATTCATAAGATACCTTCTGAGATGGGTACCTCTCACAAAAATCTTTGTGCATCAGAGTTACGGTAATATCGCATGCTATGTATCGTCTGAGCGGAGCATGCTCTCGCCGATAATGGGGCTCCAGGGGGTGAAATGATTCCACGTGATCCGTTAGCAACATTCGGTCAAAAATGGGCGTCTTTGTGTGTAATCCTCGTCTGTCAACTATTTCTTTCTTTAGAGAATTGTATAATACAGTGTCATTATTTTTATGAAAACCCAGTGTTGTCAAAAAAAAAGTTTAGCCCGTAATCAAATGAAGTTTTCGTTTCACCAAATGTTTGAAATACAGGAGATGTCATAGAATAAACTGATGCATTTAGGGAGTCGACAAGTTGTTCCGAAGTTTTATTTTTTAAGAGGTTTTTGCACGGTGAATTTATGCTGCATGTCTCGACGGAAGGTCGCTGTTGAAACGGTGGCTGATTTTTTTTATTCGTGTGGAATCCATCATTGCATCTTTCTAACATATTTATGATTCTTGGATTTTGAAATCTAAAACAAAATTTGTAGTTGATTAGTTTATACTGAAATGATTCTGTAGTAAATTAACATGACCTCATAAAAAGTTACCTACATCTCTAACACTTTAATAGTAAAATCTATTAAGTAATGTCTGAGATACTAAAGTCAAAGTAGGTGCGCATACCTACCTACCTATTTTACTTAATTATTCAGATTTAATAAATATGAAATCCTTACTTCATTCTCGACTGCATTTTGGCGGGAACTCGCACCAACTTGCGCACGTCCTGTCCCCACCGCGTCCTGGCGACGAGTTGGCGAGTGTTCGGTGCATGCGCAAATGTACAGCATGTAGACGTCTTTTAGTGTTTAAATGTTGTTTAGCGGTTTTCTAATGTTGTATTTATCAATTTTAAGTAACATCTCTCATGACTAGAATACAGTCACCGTGTTTAAGAGTTGTAAATGTTTTATACCTACTATAGGTGACAAACAACTAGCCAGCTAAGTATGTTTAGCGGCTTTATAGAGTAGTAGTTGAAGAAGAACTGTCTTTTAGACGTAGTAGATACCATAGAGGGATGCATATATAAATGTCAAAAAAGCCTGTAAAGCCAGGTAACGGTTAAATAGTATCGTAACGTCCTTTTACCGTTTTTTAAGCTTGTTCAATAGATATAATGTAATGTAGAAATATATTGTTAAGCGCGTTTACCCGTATTTTAGTGTGTTAATGCTAGTTAACCGTATTTAAGTAATGGACAGGTTCAAAAAAAGTGTAGATACCCGTGTAGGTGGTCTCTGGTTCTCAGTAACGTTAAATGATAGAACAGTATGTCCGAGACTGATAGACAGAGCAAAATATGCGCAATTACGTAGTTTATAAAACTCAAATTTGATAAAATGTCACTTAACGGCCTTTTAGTAATCGGACGGCAGTATGGAAGTCAATGTAAAGATCGTTTACGCACACAAAACCACGCAATGGTCCAAGGGTGATTTCTTCACAGTTAAAGTGTCCCGTAATTGGCGCACATATTTTGTGTGTGAATGTTTTTAAATTGGTTAGTCTCAACCAATCTTAATGCTACCTTTTACTAAAGTAAGAATTCTAATGTTAATAACCGTATGGTAGGTAGGTAGCTTCAATCAATGCAGGAATTTACTGAAGGCGCATAAACCACGAACAACGAACTCATAATGCCTTGGCTCATATTCAAAGTCCTACCTAAAACGGCTAGTGGTCTTCGCTTCGCACGTTTGCGTGTAGAGGTCGCCACTTGTAAAATTGAGTTAGCAAATTGCAGGGTATTGTGGATGCATTTAGCGATGGTGAGTCAGTCGAAGGTGGAATTAATTAACTAGTTGCATAGACGTGACGTCCTTGCAAGGCTGCTGTGATCACGTGCCAGTCGCCTGAGACCTCCCCGCCTCCCCACCAAATTATGCCCAGCTGAGACAGACTTGTGTACAATACAGCCTTTAAAATGAACCTTATCATGCTGAGTTAAGATACAATATAAAACGGATGCGAGCATTGATTTTATTGGTGAAAAACCCTTGTCCAGTAAGTGCTTGATCTATGCAGTCTCAGCAATACGCAGGACTAAAACTTTCACTAGAAATAATATTATTTTTGTTGAGGCGAGTCGTAGTGGTACGAGTTTGGATAAGTTTAGTTTAATAACTGCTTGTTTTTATATTAAGTATTTCTAACTTTTATTGCCAGGTTGTTTGCTACAAAACTTTTCTAGTACTTCAAGCCGCTTTTCATTCCGAAGGCTTATGGAAACTTTATTTAATATATAATAGTAATTTAATAACTTTTGTTATGGCTGCCGCGTCGGCATGGAAATACCACTTGACTACAGGATTATTAATAATAATGTTATTACTGTTTTACAGCGGCCTTTTCCTTTTAGATTTATCAGCAATAACATAGCTAATATAAAACTTCAATAACATAGCTATTATAATACCGGGTCAAGTATATTCTATAGTACGTACTGTAAATACGATTACGTCGTCTGCAGTGTTGACTGAATTGATTGCTTTAAAACTAAAAGTACATACAATAGAAAGTTCTATAATGGTACAATACAATAACATTTAGGAATGTTGGAAGACCGATTCATTTGTTTTGTCATCCTAACAGTTGACACAACTAAACACCCCGCTATAGCAGAGTTAGTTACTTAGTTTGATGCTAAAAATAAACGAGCATAGGAGCAGAGAACAGAAGATAGGGACACAGAGGAATCCTGCAGCGCTTATATTTAATTAATAGTTTGAACTGACACTAATTCCACCATCGTATTATCTCGGTTAATGTTTCTACTTTGGAGTGTTATGGACGAATGGCGCCAGCCATTCGCCACACTCCCACTGTCGGAGCGTGTAAAGACAACGTGGGCGGACAACCCTTTTGGATTACCTCGAGAGAAGGCCTGAACAAACTCCGCCTTGGTACTTATTCATGACTCATAAGAAAATTATTGCCAGACAAAAAATATAAGGAAATAAATCTTCTATAGGTTGCGATACATTACCATGGCATTTAGTTTGGTTTTTATGCTCATATAGTTGATTCGAATGTAAAATTCTGTGTTCAATAAATCCAGGTGCACACGAAATAAGCCATTGATTCGAACAAATTACATTGTATAAACGTGTTTAAAAGCGTTTTACGGGACATATTTGTCACTTTACATATATTATGGTTTATATCGCCATAGTTTGCCATTTAAGTCGCTGGACCGGCTAGGCTGTGGGCGCCACTGAGTCACTCAAATATTGCACTTCCGCATTAGGAAGCCTAATGTTTAGCCTACGAGGAACGGTAATTGTTACCGTTAATATATTACAATGATAGTGATTCTGCTTTTGTGTTCCTAAACTAAAATTGTTGCTGTTGTTTTCTTGTTACACTAAGATAAAAGACCACTGCCCATATTTAACTAATATTCCATAAGCAACATTTTGAATCTGTGTCTAATTTAAAATGCCTTCACCATCTCCCTACCCTTATCCCACGTGAGTCGAGTACCTAGAGGACCTCCTTGGGGATTCCCAAAAATTTGGTTTTCTTTCACATGGCTTTTTCAAGACCCTTATTATCATCTTCATGTTTTGCCACAACCGGCAAAATCATGAACGTTAGCAGAAAATCACACAGGCAAAGGTACATAATGCATCATTCGTATGATCCTTTATTACGGCTTTAACAGTCTTCTATCCATCAATCATCAGTCCACGCGTGATTGCTGGAATACTCGTATTAATAGTTTGTTTTTTGTTGGCCTGTTTTCTATAGCTATACAAACGTAGAGCCACATTTGCTGTGTAAATTGTGATGCATCTGGGATTCATCGACAAGTTAAAAACTTAAAGGTACTATCAAAGATCAAAGAGCACTCTACTGCGTTTGTGTATCCGATCCCAATTCTCAGCATCTGCTTCTGCCTTTTCCCTTATGAAATATTTAAGTTTGGTCATAAACTTTGCAAATAAGTGTCTACATTTATATTTACAGCCAATCTTTGGAAACATCTAAAACCCTTTGGCAATCAAATGAGGACTAAAATAATGATGTTCTCTCATTTGAGGAAGCTCAATTACTTGGTGGGGATACTTATTAAGATATTTTGCTTACAATGTTGGTTTTAATAACCTTGAGGTAGGAAGGTAATGCACTTAGCGTTTTACAGACAGCTCTTAAAAGGTTTCTACTCAACAAAGTAGACCACTTAAATAGGCTTCTTTAATAATGGATCTTCATTCGTATCATTCCGCAATTTATTGATAGAGTAGCGTGATAATGATAACAGTGAAGGATCCACGAGTATGTCTCCATAGCGCTGCACAGCTCAGAGGTTCTATTGGTATTAACCGGAATAAACTTTTTAATAATTGCTAGTTAACCTATCCAGATCAGAATAAATAAGCTTAAAATGCAAGCTAGATTATTCCGTGATTCAATTGTAACAATTTAATTGTCGTCTTCTTTATTCCTAATGTATAACTATTTATCTAGTGCGTTTTTATTAACACGAACTAACATTAAAATCATTTTTTTTAACAAAATTCAGGCAATAGACCGGCATCGGCATCTGTTAAACATCAGGAGACTTTTAGGACGTTTTGCTCTATAACTTGAATTCAATAATAGGTACGATAAGGTATACCGAGACGGAATCGATAGTGTTTTTGCTTTGTAATTTATAGTTATTTTACTATTATTGCATGCGGGTTTTTCTGCACAAATAATTATTCTAGCTTTTAAATAAACTATTTCTAGTGAAAAACAATAATGCCACTGAAGAAACTCCACGATTACAAAAGTGATTTATGAATTAATGCTTCCGTTCGTCAAAATAATAAATAAGTAAAGAAGCGTAAATTTAAATTTGAAGTTTGTTTGAATTTTCTTTTAATTTTTCTTAGATTATTTCTCTTACTTTAGAGGTTAGTGCATGAAAGGAACCTTTGAGGTGTACTTTATCCTTTCACCACAGTGGTTTGTAATAACTAGTGACACGATAAGAATAAAGTCGTAGCTATTATTGTCTGTTTGAGTAGTTAGGCCATCGAGATAAATAAGAAATCTATGCGTTAGGCATATTTACGTGTAGGTATGAACTTGTCTATACAGAAACTGTTGTTGTGGGCATTTTGCGTTCCAATGCTATCGAGTGACACCGGGTCATTTGATATGGAATGAGCTCATGCCATATCGCGGTTTTTGTTGCTTTTAGTATTGGATTCTAGGTACTTGCTGGAATGTACCAGTAGGTATGCAATAATGTTCTGGCGACAAAGAAAGCTAGTAGTGGGATCTCGTTAGACGTAGCATCAAATAAGTTGATGCATTTGATGACCATTATACCCGTCCAGCTTTCAATTACCTTGTTGGATCGTCTACTTCTCAGCAATCATCAAATATCAAGCTACTGATTCATCGAAATAGTGATTAAACTGGCACTGAAGCCGAACTGATGGAAGTACCGTAAGCTGGCCATCATTAAATATTAATTTATCGTTCTTCAACTCTGATCTACTTATAACTGTTTAGTTGAAATATCTACATCTCATCAAGTAATGAGGTAAAAATGGATAATCGTTACCTTCAATTTGCAATCCCTTTAGGCGGATTTATTTTTGCTTTGAAGTTTCATTTGCATAACTTTAGCCTTTGTCGTTGACCATATGTGAGTTTATGACCATACAATTCTTAATTGTTCGTTTTGAAGGGAGCCGGAGAACAACAAACCATTCTAAGGATGCTTTGCTGTTCTCTATGGTTTTCAATATCTTTGTATATTCAAGGTATACTCTATGCCTCGCTTGCTCGCTCGCTCGCTCGCTAACCAGTTTGTTAGGTTATCCTTCTTAACATGCCTCCGGGGATTTCCAGCTAGCTATTAAAAGGGAACACTGGAGCATATGGCCGCAACACGGACCTTTGCACTATCAAAGTCTGCTTTTCATCCATATCACGTTGCTGTATGACATCAACCATTGTAGTCAGAACAATGTGTGTTCGCGCACGCGCTGGTCAGTCACGCACTGATTCACACAAACACCTAATGCATACACACATGCATTAGGGATGTTCGGTTTATGAACATGCCTGTATTACTGGTCACGACTGTCTTCTTCATTACCATTATTTACAATGCGTAAGATCAGCTCTGCTTTTGCTCAATGTGTCTGACTGTATAGTCAGTCGGATTTTGTCATGCCTTTACATTCTTTGTGTACTTATCAGTTACCATCTAAGGATTCCTTGGGTCTTCGACCTAGAATATGCTTTTGATTGTTATCGGACCTTCCCACGACCTAACTCTAACAACCGTGTGCAATTTTAGATTTGTTGGCATTGTAAAATGAGCTCTAACTCTCTGACTTTTATTACTAGTATGGCGTGTATGTATACCAGTATGCATTTTTTTTGTGATGAAGGGCTTTGTAGGACTCCACACTGAGAAACGCGTTGCAGTGCCAGGTATCTCTACCTACTAATATTATAAATGCGAAAGTAACTCTGCCTGTCTGACTGTCTGTCTGTCTATCTGTTACGTTTTCACGCCTAAACCGCTGAACCGATTTTGATGAATTTTGGTATAGAGATCGATGGGACTGTTTATGTAGGTACCATGCGTGCGAAGCTTCGGGCAGCAGCTAGTGTACATTTATATTGCTAGCTGTCCCGTTCGCGACTTCGTCCACGCGTTTTAAAAAGAAAAAAAAGCTAATTATAAATCTAAACCATTCTCGACTACACTTAAACACACAAAAAATTACATCAAAATCAGTAAAGCCGTTTAGGAGGAGTTTAATTACAAACACATGCACATATTATGTATATATAAAGATATAATAATAACTGGCCTGTCAGCTCTACCTTCTGCACTGTTCGATTCCCTTCCAGGTCAAATATTTGTGTGATGAACAAAGGTGTTTATTCTGTGACTAGGTGTTATAAAGTGTCATACGCTCATAAGTAAATGTCATGTAAATATCATTTAAAAATATTTATGTATTCCTTCAGTCATCTGGTCATAATACAAGCTATGCTTAGTTTGGTGCTAGATGGTGTTGTGTACATTATCCGTCCATATTTATTGATTTATGTTAATGGTGGAGGTATGGGCATATTGTAATGTATGTAGGTACTTACTCAGTTCAATGTTGGTACTTATCAATATCAATGAACCCTTGACTGCAAAATGCTTGCGTCATTCCACTGCAGTTATGAAATTTGATTAGATGTAAGTACAGTACATATGATTAATTCGAGCTTTGGCATGGTATGAAGCAATGACGACGGTTCCTACTTAACTGTTGCATAATCTATGCCAATGCTGTTGATATAATAGCAACCAACAGAAGTGAATCACAACTGCAGCACCATCCCATCGATTGACGGCAAGACGCTCTGGTCTGATAGTGTGAAAATCAATACTAAAAATAATGAAAAAATATAAAGACTTACTTAAACACTTACATAAATTTTAAGCAAAAACTACTTACTTATCTTATTGCCGCAAAACATACTGAAAGTCAAAAAGACGAACGGACATGATGAAGTGGGTCGTCTGCTCGATGAAGGCTAATCACGGAACGAAACATATGATTTAGTTGCGCTTCTATGCGCTAGTTTTAGTATTTTACCTTATACTAACTGTAATGTTAGCTGTGCTTCTGCTGCCGTATTGGTGTTGCAATGCAATCCAGCTGGGCACAATACCCCGCTTTCACTGCGGAATCGCAAATAGGTTTATTGTACGCAGTGGCATTTGGAACGCCAATAGCCGTTGGCAAAGGCATATAATGTGCAAATAGACTGCTAAGGTCCTAATAGTAGTATAGTAGTATAAAAGTCGAGAGCATCAACGGTGTCTTGCAACTGCTCTAATCACACTAAAATGTTCTGTGCGGTCGTGACTGCTCGAACGGTCTGTTTATATCAATTAGTAGAAAATTTATATAAACCCAAGCTTTGCGTTATCTATAAATAACTGGTTCAAACCGTTTCACTTTCAATACTTTTTGGGAAATACGAATTTATACTCGCGTATTATTTTGCTGATGAAGGCACCGATACTGTTTCGGTTCGCTTGTTCTCGCTCACGTTTGCGATTAGCCCTCACGCGGAGCATGCGAACCGTGGATCTATCTCACCTTGATTTAGATGAATCGAAACAGTCTCGGTGCTTTCATCGCAAATAAAACGCGAGTAAAATTGTTTCTAAAAATACGAGTATATGATTTAAACTATTCATAATGGCTGCCCGCTTTGGATCATTATTTGACCAAAGCTAAGCCACACCATATGCTTAAATTCTAAATGAATTTGACAGTTTTTTGTGACATTTTAGCATAAATTACTTTAGTGAAAGTCCTTTCGAGTTCCAGGAGCAACTGATTCAGTTCTATAAGTACCCCATTTATAAATACACTTTACTAACAACAAACCTTCAATCGCCTGGAGGTCGCACTAATAAAAGACTGCGACGTAGCTGGACCTTGTTCGTGACACGGCCTTAGCTAAATACAATAACGCATTTCTTTTATTTTTATGTTTATGCTTGGTAAAATATTTACGAAGTCTAGAATACAAGCTAGGCATTTGTATTTACGATTTCTATTCTTTTCTGTTTACCTACGACATTTCTTATTCTAGCTTCCTCAGCATAAAATAACTCTAATTAATATGTTCTTCTGCTTACTTCGCTTATGTCTAGATCAGGCTAGATACGATATACCCCTGATTATTATAGCTTTCAGTTGTTTCTTTGAATTTCTTTTCATATAGATAAACTTAACAATACGCTATTTTTTGCATATTGGTACGCATTCAGTTTCAAAATAAGATTACTAAAATGACCAAAACCATATTTCGGTAAATAGGTGAACAGGTGATCACCCGAATAGTTAGAAATAGGACTAGACTGTGATTACCGACTCGTACATACTGGTCCATAAATAAAATACCTCGTAGCTGTAATGTTTCCTGTTGCCTCGGGCTTAAATAATTCTACGCTGGTTAGCTCGACGGCTTGCTCAATGGTATGGTTGCTGTCGAAGTACAAAACTTGGGACCAGCGAGAGTTTACACTTTCATATTGTTTACTATGCTTTTGGTCTTAAGATTTAAAACACTTACTTGAGCACAGAACGATTATCTTAGATGTTGACTCTCCATATCTGCTAGATAAATTTAGATATAGATGCCCTCGTATTGGCTCTAGAAAAGATCACCTTTTCCAGCCTCATAAAACCCGAATAAATTATGCGTCAAATGCTTTAATCAGTCGATCTATGACATCTAATAACAACTGCTTTTCAAACATTTTATATTATATTTTCGAATTATATTTTTATATTTAATATATTTTCGACATCTCTCTTCTTAATTTAAACTCGCAGTTAGGAACCAACTGCAAGCTTCGTATTATTTTTAAGTCACTTACTATAAAATTTATTTTTATTTTTTGTATGTTTAATGTATTTTTTTAAGTATTGTTTTCCTTTTATTTGTTAAAAATATCCACTAATTTCTCATTTTAAGTTTTATAAATTAGTGGAGATATCTTTGGATTATCATTGATATTGCTTAACCCGATTGAATTATTTAGTAATATTATAATTTAGTTCTGTTTGTTCTCCAAAATAAAATAAATAAAAAACTCTGCAGGGAACTATTCTGACATGATCATGTCTATTATTAGGACATGGTATTGGTCTGGTTACGTTATTGTTTCCGCGTATTAATAATTGAGTCAATATCAATAATGATATTTGCATATATTCAAGGAATCGGTTTATTAATGCCGTTCATTAGATTATCTGAACAATAAAACGAGCAACACAACATTTTTAGTGGGTACTTGTACCTAGCTGGTTTTCTAAACCTACTAAAATGTGTGGCGTCTGATAATAAGAATGTAGGATTTTCGGTGGTTTTCGACAATGCCTGCATTATATAAATGCATCCAGCTTCTGACATTCACAGCAGCATTACAACGTGCCTTATCCGCACGCTCGATGACTAACACCCATGGAATCCAAACCTACCCAGTGTTGTCTATGAATCCAACTAAGATGGTGGTGTTTACTAAACTGGCGCCAGTGAATACGTCATCGTGCTATTCTGATTGCGAATGCTTTAAAAGGACACTTAAATCAGGAATTTCTATGCAACTGCATGCCGATAGCCATATTATTATGACATAACATAAATCTAATGACATAAATCCTTTAAAATTTCTTTGTTCTATTGTTTTTTTCTATGAAAAGGTTTTTTCCTGTCAGTAAGTAGTAAGCTCTGCCTTCTGCGCTGTAGGTTGGGGGTTCGATTACCTCCCAGGACAAACGTTTCTGTGATGAACATAGGTGTTTGTTCTGTGTCTGGGTGTTATAAAGTATTTGAAAATATATAATTATTCTATCAGTCATGGAGGCTAGGTGTTGTGTGCATTGTCCACCAATATTTGTTTATTCCATACCAAGAACGAAGTATGGTTCTTGGAATAAGCCTACTTAGTCTAATGGTAACTAAAATACTATGTAATAAATGACCTTTGTGGGAGCCTTCGCAACAACAAGAGTGCCTTGAGACTCGGATCGCGGAAATGAGGGGAGATAAAGCCGCTATTGACTCTCGATCTTTGTGGCTAAGTAGTTTAGGTAACTACTTATTCTTGAACCACGCTACTTGCTATCGAAAGGCCATATTAGAAAGGGAACAAATTGTACGAAACTAATTTTATTGTAAGAAATATTTGTACATGAGTGAGGTCTTCATTTTGAATTGCTTTCTATTGCTTTCAGTTTACAACTTTGCAGGAATTTTTATGTTCTGAAATAAAATGTATAGAATCTTAAATTGAAAGGCACAGGTGTCACTAACACATCTGAATACTACGTGTGTGATCTTTCAATTAGTTGGTGTGAGCTAACCATCGCGTAAGGGTTGGGCCACCTGGCCAAGTATATAACAGAACAAAGGGGTTACACAAAGCTCTAGACGTGCGACAGGAATGAATGGTACCCGCAGGCACCAATACAGATATCATACAGTAAAGTAACTTAGAAGAAAATGGAGATCACATCCAAGGTTTTTATTCCTTACCTCGTACTGCGAAGTCGACGTAAAATACCTTTCTTTAACTTCGTGGCTTTCTGCTCACTGTAAAGATCATGAATCTTACACTTTTAAAAATAAAAAGTGAACTTTTATAAAATCAGTATATCAATATATCAGTCATGTGGTACCCATAACACAAGCTCTGCTTACTTTGGTTGGGCCAGGTGATGGTGTTTGAAATGTCCGGGATTATAAAATACATGTGAAATAGTTTTGCTATCTAAGAACCGTTTAAAACAATTAATAGAAAGCTTAACTTGGTAGCTTAAATGAGATATAAATCTACGTTTTCATTTTCATCATCATTTCAATCATCATTTTTAGATGATTGTTCAAAGTAGAAAACTTTGGAGAGTAGTAGACAAAGGGGAAATTATCTTGTAGCAGCGGGCCTAGCACGGCACGAGGAGAAATAGTCTTTCCCCCGTTTTTATCCACCTGTGGTGGACAGGTGGTGGTGTATTTCCACTGACAGGTGGATAAAAAGGTGAAAGGCTATTTCTCCTCGTGCCGTGCTAGGCCCGCTGGTGAGTAAACTTTTTTTAGCAAGTTTCTCTACTACGTACACGTGAAGGAATGTTTCTGTGCCAAGGATGTGAATGGCGGCATGTCAATGGTAGAGGCCTAATTGAGATGTCTCGGCTGGCCGTCCAGCAATTAACACTCGGGCTAAACCGTGGTTTAGTTCACTTGAGACACATTTTCTAGTACCCATTGGCTTTCTTATGCTCATTTACCGTAAAATGTTCAGGATTCTATAGCTTCAATGAAAAACATCGTCAAAATGTTTTAATTTTGTTTTGTGTCCAATAACTTTAGGTACTTAACCTTATTTTGTGTCTGTAGCAAAAACAAGGTCAACATGACAAATATTGGAATACTTATATCTCTGTAGAAGTAGGTAGTTATATAAGTTTATATTTATTAATTACCTACCTACCTATGTGGCTTAGGTTGTTTATTCATAGAGTGAAGGTTGAAATCTGATCACCGCGCGAACTTATGAAAATATCTAACAAACATGTATACACCTTTCAATACTTACGTAAGCGCCAGATATCAAATTAGCGCTTGACTCAAATTGATGTTTTGTTTGCCAACGATGCTGATGAAATAACACGGCAATAAAAAAAAAGATCGTTAAAATTTTCGCGGCGCATACCTAGTTGTATCAAAATTTACCTGCTGTGGAAAAATTCCATGATTATTTCAAGGATAATAACAACACAGTTATCGGTAAAATAAACAAAGTAGTACTTGTACCACCTACATCAAAACAAATACACGAGTAATATTGAGTTAAGTATGTTTGTGTCTGTGGGTGGCTGGCGCAGAGAATCTAAGATGTTTTCACACCTTTGTCTTTATGTTTCTACATCATTTGTTATTTGAGAATCATGATAATCTCTGCTTTAGACGACCTCTGTCACGCAGTGGGCCAAGGCCCGGCCGTGACGCAGAAGGTTGCGGGTTTGATTCCCGCCGCGGGACAAATGTTTGTATGATGTTTGTATGTCTCGGGTCTGGGTGTTTCTATGTAAAAAAAGGATATAAGGAGTACCGATATCAGTCATGTGGTAGTGGTACTCATACCACAAGCTCTGCTTAATGTAGCTCGGCATTGGTGGCAATTCGGTTGGTTCATTTCTAAAATTAGGAATTGTCTAAAATATATTTAGTTAGTCATAGCATTTGTAAAACCTATTTGGTTGGTACCATCTAACTAAATTAGGAACGCTCAATTAAGCTAGATAAAATTAAATTAAGATAAGTTGGTAGCAGTAGATTACCAAAGGTTAATTTGACAGTTCAAAACCTAATTTTAGCTAAAATTAGTTAGGTTGGTGCCAACAGTATTGAGGCCATTGTTTATTTAGATTCATTCATTTCAAACCCGCTAATGCACATTACCCAACACAACCGAAAAGTATAGAAAAGGTCCTCACAAGTTTAGTATCTAAGAATCCCACATAATTTTCGTCGATGTACGAGAATTATGAGCTTATCCATCCTACGTGTCTACAGTTTAAATACCGCATGCTTGTTAATAACCTGCAATATCTATGTTGAAACAGCAGTTTACTATTATTATTAATTACGATATTTTATTACATATTCCAACCTAGTGGAATCCGTCGTTCCTATTATAATGAACCGTTCCGAAAACTTTAATAATGATTTGTTTTCTTTATTTGTTATTTCTGGAAAGGGAGAGGCCCTTTTAAAATTTATACACGCCATCAGAGAACAACTGCGATGTTTGAATAACTTGTCTAATGTTTAAATCTGTTCTTTTTTTGTTAAAATGAAAATTAATCCCTTTTTCAGAACGTCCACCATATCTTCACGTTGTAAGATTTAAGTTTTACTTAAATGTATATAGAAACTTTACTGGAGTATCAATTATTTTAGCCATTTTATTTATAAGTTTTATGTTGTTTATTTTCCAAATAAATCAATAATTATTTCAATTTTTAACGTCGCAATAAAAGTACAGTCTGGACTGACTATATATATAATTTTTAATGGTGTAGGTACATACAAGATGTATGTAGCTACAATTTAAATTTAAAGGACAAATACTCAAGAGTTATTATAAGTATGAAATTTCACGGATTTTAGTTTTTGTTGTTTAATTCATTATTGTACCACTATACAAGCTTTGTTTAGTTTAGGGCTAGATGGTGTTGTGTACATTGTCCACCAACAAATCTATACCTTTCTCGAATCCACTTGAACACACAAAAAAATTCATCATAATTGGTCCAGCCGTTTAGGAGGTGTTTAATTACAACACAGTAACCAATATTATAATTGCGAAAGTAACTATATCTGTCTGTGTCTGTTTGTTGAGTTTTCACGCCTAAACTGCTGAACTAATTTTTATGAATTTTGGTATAGAGATATATGGGACTTTGGAAAAGGACATAGGCTACGTTTTATGTAGGTACCACGCTTGCGAAGCCGCGGGCAGCAGCTAGTATATAAAGATAAAGATAACACCATTTTGAAAATTGTGAAATGTATAGAAATGTATTTAAAACTAGTTTCAAGCACGCCTTGCCTACTTAAATATGTGCCTGCAGACGACAGCAGTCTGGCCTGTAGATAAATACATACATAGATGTTCAACTACCCACATTAGCGGCATAGTTATCTGTTATCGTTGTCAGTGGAGTGCCTTGTTTGCGTATGTTAATACCCAGAGGTCGATATTTAGGTCGTAGCGAACAAACGCTGGCAGTAAATGGAAACGCTTCGATAGGGTTGCCCCGTGCAAGTTACTCTGCTGTAGTCAAATCAATCTATGAATGAATAATGTCTAGCAACATTAATCATATTAGACGCTACGCTCTATGAGATAGGAGATGGAAGAAGCTATCGGCTGCTGAAACACAGTTTTTACTAGTTTGGGAGCGGCCTAAGGATTCATTGGATTTATTTTTAGATTTTTGATCGATTGATAAAAAGTTTAAATCAGTTTTACTTTAGCTAGATAGATAGATTAACACATTGTACACAAAAATAAACAGAAGAAATAATATAAATAAAATAGTTCACTGGGCGGTCTTATCGCTAAAAGCGATCTCTTCCTGGCAACCTTTGTATAGACAGGTTAAACAAAAATAGAACGACGGCGGTGTAGATAGATAGATAGATAGATAAAAACTTTATTTGACATAGCATTACACAGATGGTACATAATTAAATACTAAACTTAACTACTAACACTAAAAGAAAAATAAAATAGGTACACAAGCTACAACTAACACACAAAGTAGCTAAGAAGCAAGGTAGGTGCAAGGAGGTCTATGTGGTATGCCAAAAAGGACCAGTCCAGCTTATTGTTACTCTGTGCCATTATGCGTAGGGCAACGCTGGTTTTCAGACTGGGCCTGTGTAGTAGTGACTCCACGAACAGAAAGTTACTTAATACAAAATATTATTGTAACTTTACCAGTGTATCTCTTGGTAAATTTAAAGCTTATGACTAGCCTAAGATTTTAGTTTAAAAGGTTTGCGGATATTCAACGTGTATTATTTGTGTTGATTAATGTTGATAATGGTATTTTCTTTTTTTCTTTGTCTTTGTATGAATCGTCCAGCATTTTCCAGGTATCTTACTATTTTTTCAATAATTCTTTGTTTCTTCTTAGTTTGCTATCATCATCACTTTCTAGGTCAAATTATGTTTAAAATGTTTTCTAATGTAGATACCTAAATAAATACCTTCCTCGTTTTTTTGAAATTTGTTTTTACTTATTCGTTTTTCATTCTTCACCAAGATGCTTACTAACATGCTTATTAACTTTGCAGAGAGATGACTTGTTATCTTGGTAATCAGTTGTGTAAATAGAAACATGAATTTCAAGTTAGGTGTGATGTGAAGAGTCGAAGTCACTGAACTGGAAAAGCATGTCACAATCATCGGCAGGATGGTTACTATCGATTGATTAATAAATGATTAATTATGGTAGGTAAGTTGATAACCTGATATCACAGACAGCTTTTCTATTATAAGTATCTCTTAGTTAAAGGTCCAGGGTTTCAACAACCTCAACAACACAATCTACTCATCGTTTATGCAGTCATTCAAATTTCTGTCAGCATGTCGATTCATACCACATTCCTTATGACAGGAAAAAAACTAGAAACTGTACCAAGGTAAAAACCAAGACCATAGTTCAGCGTCATCATAAGAACACGGATAGTTAATTGAGTACAAAGTACAACAAGCGTAACATTTCTAACTAATGATTTACTTCCTTCCAGAATATTGCAATTAATTTACGATTACCATTCCTCTTTGTATCTATAGAGTGTTTAAGGTCCATATTTCAGAGTCCATTTTATTAACCCACGAGAAAATAAAACAACGTAGACACAAAAGCACTGAAAGTCATGAAAAGACCTTTTTTTATTTATTTAAAACGAAAGAACATGAAAAGTAAAACATTATCATTTATGGTTCTTCTTGGTTAATGGCATGTGTTATAATAATGTAAATTTTGCCAGTATCTAGTGTTTATATTGTTTATAATATGTCGCAAAGTCGTATATTGTCGTTCGTGCCTGTCATATAAAATAACTACGGATTATTCTCGAATCACAAAGAAACACAAATCTTTTATTCCAGTTATAGAATTAAATAAAAACACCAAAATTACTAATAAAACCGGAAATAACTCGTGAAAAATAAATAATATAAGAGTGCAATGTTTTCTTCCGAAGACAAACAAAAATAATCATATATGTATATAGTTTAATTGGCTATAGAAAAATTGACATGACAACCCTGTTGCGAACTCGCCGATGTGTGTTGACTATGCATTTCCGTCAGCAACAGCGACACAGCATATCCGTTCACATACATTCCGCTGCGTAAGTAAATAGTTCTCGGTAACTTACTAGGTAAAAAATAGCAACACGCGTTCCTTGGATGTCGTCATCAGATTATATCAGTGGGCACCTAGATGTTTTCAAATTTCTCATAGCTTAAATAACTTTTATTATGTAATCAACATTCTATCATATTCCTTGACGACCTCTGTGGCGCAGTGGACCAAGGCCCGGCTGAACGCAGAAGCTTGCGGGTTCGATTTCCGCCGCGAGACAACTGTTTGTATGATCTGCAAGTATTTGTCTCGGATCTGGATGTTTCTATGTATAATATGTATTTATTTACAAAAAAAAGTGTATAACTAATATAACAGTCAAGTGGTACCCATAACACAAGCTCTGCTTTATTTGGGGCCAGATGATGCTGTATAATACGTATTACCTACCATGTATATCTTAATTTCTTATTTAGTATTAAGTATATTTTGTGTGTTCTCTTGTGTACAATAAAGTGTCTATCTATCTATCTATCTATATATATATATATATTTCTACTTATATCTGTTTTTACAAGATTACTTAAATGTAGTTATTCTCAACAACTTCACTTACCTTAAAAAAATACTTTACTAAACTAATATAAACATTGTATGAATTTACTTAATTTACAGTTAAAATAAAGTAAAGCAATGCGGCCTTTGCGAATTCATTCAGAGAATATAGTCTGCGAGCATGAGCTTTGATTAGGAATGGACAGACACACGGTCATTGTGAAACTATAAGGGTTACTTCTGGACTTCGAAACCCTAAAAAACTACACTCGCAAGTGACTTTTGAAGTTCCTTTGAAGACGAGACAGCCCTAAGTATATTAAAGAAGCCATTGATGCGAGTTGACGACGCATTTCCGTCGACGCGGCATATCCGGCGAACTTCTACTAAACAAAGGGTCAAAGGAACTTCCGCTCGGCTCATTGCTCGTTGTTAGATGTTTCTTCAAATCGAATTGCGTCTTGGCGATAGTCGATACTAGTTAGGTTAAAAGTTATCTTTTTACTTTCGACCTAATAAGTAGGTACAAAGATTTTAAGCTAGAACCATGTTACGAAACTCCAAAAAGGCTCTCACATCATTCAACCATTGTTAACTCTTCAGAAAAGTCATGAAAAAGCCAATTTGTTTCCACCATCAATCCGACGACTAACCGACTTCATTCAACGTTGACCCGTCTTTGATAACGCCGCCTTTGTTACACGAAAACTGAGGCTTGGATTCACTGACAATGGGATCAGTCGGTAATCGTTCTTGTCCTGGAGTCATCACTCAGACGAGATGAAAGCTAGCCGCGAGAACAGCTCAATAAGAACAACTAGCTCATTCTTGAAACCTTTATGAATTTGACACTAGATTGTGATAACTCACGTGACTGAATCATGAGCTGCTGTAATTTCTATACCATTTTTCCGAAGAAACTAGCGTGAGGGAAAACTATGCGTAAGGTTGTTGTCTTGAATCCCAGGTTGCATTTCGTTTGCATAGTTCAAGAATGCGTGTCATGTCTCTAAATATTTACTGACTGGCCTGCCTGCTCAATTGGGAGTAGTTCTGTCTTTTGCGCTTTAAGTTGAGGGTCCGATTCCCTCCCCGAACTCCCTTCTGTGTCTGGGTGTTATAAACTATCTTATGTATGTATTTATAAATATATGTATAAGTAAGTATTCTATCAGTCATCGGGCCGCCATAATACAAGCTATGCTTAGTTTAGGACTAGATGATGTGTAAATTGTCCAATAATATTTATTTACTTATATTTAGTACCAATCTGTTCTCTGAACTTGGTGTTTTGGAGTAGGTATATTACGGAAAGAGCTGTTTTCTTTATTCTGTGTCATCTCAGTGTGAGAAGAAAACGGTCCGAAAGGCCAATGGAAGATTTGACAAATGAACAACCAGTATTGTTACAACAGTTTTGTATTTAGTTAAACGGATCATGACTGGCTGGCGATAAGACACGACTTTTTTATGTGTCTGGCGCAATAATTAGTACGAAAATGTTTGAAACGTGCAAAATAAAACATAGATTGCTATGCTAAATAGAAGGTTAGCTACCAAGTCAAGTCAGGTTGACAGTGTACTTACGTTCAATATAAGTCGGTAGGTAGGTACTTTGAATCATGGGCTTATTGTACAGTTATTTTTAGAAAGTCTATTGATAATTTAATAGCAAGTTGAATCGTTTCTGTTATGGGCAATTTACACCTTATAGGTACGCAAGCGGTGTGAATGGACCATTAACCCCAAAACTTTGAGATGGTGTACTTATTACTATTCTTTTAATAGAAAAAAAAAATACAAATCACCAAATTATTACAATCATCGCATACAATCTTGGGAGAGTATTATTGAACAGTAATCGATTTTGTTCATTCATACTACGTAACGATCTGCCTTTTACTATTTTAATTGGTTTTGAGATCATGTGAAAATCCTGGATCCTGGGAAACATACGATCGGAGATAGCTTTGAACACTCGCGTCAAGTTGATCCTATTAAGGATACACTAGTCAGTCGACAAACTCGTCAATGGGCACAACTAAAATGCATGCTATTTCACCTAGCATAGTGTGATTAGATGATAGAATTAGTTTATACCCACGAATTATAGTATGGAGGTAGTATGATTATGATTTCTGATCATTCGATTACATTAGACTGGTATCTGCATAAAATAACCACGTAAAAATACGTACTAAGACTAAAAATAAAAATACTTACTAAAAATACTAAGACTTTTAACTCAAGGGTTCTCATGAACCATGCGAACCATGGTTTGAATACTATTTAAAATAATGTATTTTAGAAATTTATTTTAGAAATAAATAAATAATAAATAAATAAACTATGCTTGTTTCTTAATCATTTTGGAGTTTACGTACTCCGTCTAGCACGTATATACGCCCGAAGTTGCGCTAAAATCAGAAATGAAATGAAATATTATTTATTTGCTTGAACATATGTGATAGAAATTAGGTCTTATAATAGTTAGTCCATTGTATGTCCATATTCTTTGGCATGCAAATTTAATCTAGTGTCGTTAACCTAGCTTACTTAATTTTCTTGGGAGATATATTATTAGAATGAATTCATAAATTAGGTAATTATAAACAATGTCACTTCTTATCAATAATTAATAGTTAATAGGTCAATAAAATGTTAATAAGTTAATAATAATGATACAGTTTAGAGGTCCCTATAATTAAAATATTCACTAATTGTATAAAAACACGTATGTCCATAAGCCACTTTATCAATTTAACAAAAAATAAAATGCCATTTAGGTCTTTAATATTGTCAGGTAGCCTATTATAAATTTTAACACACATATAGTAGGCAATATGATTTTTTTGAGGCTTGTATCTCTCAGATCCATATATTTTACGATTCTGTTGTGATACAAGCATAAATTATGACGAAACAAATTGATGTCTTTCTTAGTTATGGATTTTCAACACCAGACGGTGGTGTGATCTTCCTTCAACGTTTGTATTGAAAGATTATCGACTAGTTTACTCGACTGGCCTTTATAAGGTGATAGAACCTTACGTCTATCTATGCTGAACACCTTTTATTAACTGAAGTATGTCTTGTCTGAACTATGTCTACTGTGTCTGAACTACGTCTACTGGTTTGCCTGTACTGTCACTTTGATAGCTAATTTTAACACAGTTTTATAGCTCATAAATTAAAGGATTAAATTAGCTTATTTAATACGAATTGGCTGATTTTTATATGTTATGCACATATAAAATTTGTACATGGGACATGTTTAAAGGTCTAGCAATAGTTACCTTCTCCGTTTTGACTCACCTATTTGCATCATCAAAATATACTTTTATTTACATTTTGATAAACACAGGTGTTACTCACGTATTATTTTGTCGATGGAGGCACCGACACTTTCGATTCATCTAGAGAGTCCTTATGAGTTAGATCCACGGATCAAACTCACCCTGATGTGTCGGTGCCTCAATCGACAAAATAAAACGTGAGTAATACCTGTGTACCCTATTTTGATAAAATGTGCAACTCACGAAAGTTTTGAAAGTCAAATACTTTTTCTTTTATTATGCTGGACATTTCACAGAGCATCATCTAGTCCCAAAGTAAGCAGAGCTTGTGATATGGGAACCCAAGACTCATATACTTTATTTTGCTAAACACATTTAAACATATTATACATAGAAAAACACCCAAACCCGAGACAAACATTTGCGGATCATACAAACATTTGTCCTACGGTGGGAATAGAACCCGCAACCTTCTGCATCTCAGGCGGACACTCGCATATACTTCCATCACACCATGTATGATTATGCTATTTAGTCATTTTGGGCAGGCCAATCATCAAACTACTTGTATGGAATTACTTTGTGAAATTTACAGCAATATTCGTTTTATTTTTTATATATTTTGTAAAAGAGATGCCTCAGGGTTTTTCCAGTCGAGCCGTGACAGTAGACAGGTAGGTTAACATTTCAGAGAATCGTATCATAGGTGTGTTAAAATGTTTACATGGTTATGTAATTAAGGTTCTAGATTCTAGCTCATTCACATTTGTATGCAGTTGTACACACATGTGGCCTAGATCAAAAAGGCAATTTAAACGACAGCCAAGGCACTTATCTAAACTTGTTTATTTTCAAGTGTGTCATGGTAAGCAAACTCATTTAAAACCTCGTTCATACTCGTAAATAAACGTTTTAAAATATTCATAGAGTTACCTACATAAAACTATTTTTAAACAGCAACAGTTCTGCCATGGTTTTTGAAACGTTCAATCTTCATTTCACGTGCTTCTTCTTCGTTCTTATCAAGTCACTAGTTACATCATTGTAGTGAAAGGATTTTAGTACGCATCAGGGGCTCGTGCACTTGGCACATGTATTTTATGTTTTTGTAATACATGCTTACTTTATCTAATAATTATGAAATTATGAAATATAAATATAACTAGTGGCTCTGTGAGCTGTAGACCTCGCGAACATTTTTCAAAACGACGGAAATATAACTTTTTTTACGTTTTCAACCCCAATATCTCCGCCATTTTGAAAAATTTACAAAAACTGAATCGATAAAATAATTCTTTATGATTATACAACCTGCTCACAAAATTTTACGAGAATCGGTTGAGAAATGCGACCTGTAGAGGAGAACATCCGGACAGACGCCGCGCCGGCCGGACAGACAGATATACGAAAGCATTTTTGCCTAAGCTGAAACGGTGACACTCGTTCGCGCTTCGCGCTCGCTCGGTCAATAAATAAATAATGCCGAACATTTCACACAGAATCATCTGGCCCCAAAGCTTAAGCTTGTGTTATGTGTACCACCCGACTGATATACTTTTTTTTTTCTTTTGTAAATACATATGCAAGATACATAGAAGAATGCCCAGACTTAAAACTTGCAGATCATATAAACATAGTCCTGCGGCGGGAATCGAACCCGCAAACCGTCATTAGAATTTAGAATCATATTTAATATTGAAAAACCTCATGGATATTCAAGTTCTTAAATAAAATTAAACAATTACTTGTCTGCATTCTCTTCATCCTCTTTATCAAGCCACTCTTTCCTGTCCCTCCAGCAAGTCTTATCCAGCGATTCCCGACTACGCTGACGATATTATTTGACCATCTGGAGGGTCGTCCACCTCTTGATCGTTGAGAATCCCTTGGCCACCACTCCGTTACAGTTACTCTATTGCCATAGTTTCCAAAAATTGTAATCGTGGTGATCGCTTATCTGATTATCAACTGTCTAAAGTTTTTGTTAGCTGAGTAGGTGCTGCCTATCTGATTTTTTTATTTGGCGCTAGGGCGAAACAGATAACCTGTATTTTTCTTCTCTATATTAATAAAAAGTATCGCGTCTGTCTTACTCAAGATCTTTGATAGACGAGTTTGATGCCATTGACTATAGAAAAATTATTGTCTATCGCCGCGTTACTAACTAGGCATATTATATCTTCTGTATATTTTATTCTATCGCACTCATAACTAATGCTTACTACGCCCACTTGAGAAATAGGATAGGCGCCGCAAAATGTCCTTGGCCTCAGAGCTAGTGCCAACCGGACCTTGCTAGTCCTAGAACACCTTGGTGCGTTATTCTATGGCCTAGTATTTACACCTGAGTAATGACTGACTTCACCACTGCCTTTAGTGTCAGTCTAGGTAATTGTAGAGTTCCCATCTCAGAGGTGCTAATTTTAAAGTACAAACATTGTTTTGCCAGAGCTCTGCGTTACATTTGATTCCCGTCGTGGGACAAATGTTTGTATGATCTGCAAGTATTTGTCTCTATGTGTTTATTTACAAAAAAAAACGTAAATAAGTCGTGTATCAGTCATGTGGTAACCGTAGTACTCTGCCTACTTTAGGAAAGATGATGCTGTGTGAAATGTTTGGCATTATTTATTATTTAGTAGATTTTTCGTTTCCAATGAAGGAATTTTCCTTTTCCATAAATCCACTAACCACCAGAATCCAGAATAGTTAGTAGCTTCTTAAAAGCGAAGCACATGGCCTCCTATATTTAGTTAATCGTTTCCTGTTTAATCCGAGCCGTAAACTCGGAACTTTGTAGAGCTAGATGATTAGCGCCAGTGTTTACAGTCTAAAAATAAATTTTACCAAAAAGGCGGGTTCACGTTTTCACCCGATACTTTTTAAAAATAATACTTATTCCAAGTTTCTTACTGTAGATACCACTTGTATGATCCCACGCAATAAATCAATCAATAGAACGGTTAGATATAACAATATTTTTTACGTAATGTTTTATGTGAAAATTTTCGTAATTGAATTATCTATCTTTTTATGACATAATATTTTATCGTTTAACATGCTGCTTATGGCACATGCCCACTTTTAGAGATTTTACACAATAGTTAGGTAAGTATTTACCGTTCGATAATTCTAACTATTGTATTTTACTTACCAACTATTGTATTGCCATTTGTATTCCAATTTGGCTCCAATTTGTGGTTTTGGTGTTGTCACCATCTAGCCACAAACTAAGCATAGCCTGTATTATGGTGATTAAATGTCTGATAGAATACTCATTATCTATATATGATACGTGAAGCAAAAACTTTGTACCCCTTTTTACGAAAATTTTGCGGACGGAGGAGTATGAAATTTCGCACACTTATAGTTTATATAGAGAAGGAGTGCAGAATGCTAATATTTTTTTTATTATGGATAAAAAATAAATAAACTTTCAATTAATTATGGTCGAATTTCGACCAGTGGGCGACCACTAGTATTTTTTTAATACATACATATGGATACTACATACTTTAATATCCACAATTTTTTTGTCTTTTCCTGGGAGGGAATCGAACCCTTAACCTACAGCGCAGAAGGCAGAGCAGACATACTACCAACTTAGCTGACGGACCAGTCAAATGACTAATAATTTTCTAAAATTTATTATTTTTATTTTCAAGTTTCCTCAATGACCAGATGACTTGCAGAATTCTAATGATAAGTATGTACTTCTAATATGACTCAGCTCAGTTATCTAACTAAAATTTTACGAAGTTCGCAAGAAACTTTGAGAAAATGATTTTTAAGAAAGAGCGTCCACTTTATACGAAACTTTTTTATATCTTTATAATAAATCAGTGATTCAACGTACATTTTTAGCTGGTTTTCTTTCACTATCAATTGCCATGAAAGTTTTATGACTGCAGACATTGTAGTTACTTTCTATTACACTGCACCTAGTCAGAATGATACCTACTTAGAAACGATCCGCCCGGCCCACCCAGCACTTGCGATATTCTTCGAACCTTCCCAATGTTTACTACATACTTATTGGTAAATGAGGAAACTTGGCGGAAAAATA
This sequence comes from Lampropteryx suffumata, assembly GCA_948098915.1. Classification (NCBI taxonomy): domain Eukaryota; kingdom Metazoa; phylum Arthropoda; class Insecta; order Lepidoptera; family Geometridae; genus Lampropteryx; species Lampropteryx suffumata. Next base: position 10,343,819 of record OX402557.1, on the reverse strand, counting down.
TTTATTCATTTGACTGGCCTGTCAGCTTAGTTAGTAGTATGTAAGCTCTGCCTTCTGCGATGTAGGTGAACGGTTCGATTTCCTCCCAGGATAAAAAAATAGTTGTCTGTAAATTAGGTTTACGGACGATAGTTTAACGTGACAATGTCATAACAAAACAGATAGCTGTTTTGTTATGCGCTCTTGCTCCGATCGTAACATTACAATGAGCGTAACGGGTCAATGAGTCATCCTTTTTCGTGCGTTCAGCCGGATTTCATCGATTTATTAGACGTTGTCACGTCAAAAATGGTGTAAAAAAGTATCATAAGTATGTATATCAAAATATATGAGAATTCTATCAGACATTTAGTCGCCATAATACAAGCTACGCTTAGTTTAGGTCTAGATGGTTTTGTGTGAATTGTCCACCGTCTATTAACATTATTCAAAACATTGTACACAACCTACAAATGGACAAATATTTATTACTATTAAATATTTTATGCATGGCTTTTCCATTGCAGGCGGGAGGGAGGTGCATGGGTTTGCATCGTGTCTAACTCATTAGGAATATATAATATAGGTAATCCGAATAATAATAATAATAATATGTGCGCATGTTTTGTAATGGATTTCAGCTAAGTCACGCTTGAATCAATTATCTATCGCCCATTAGTCAAAATTCGGCCATAAAGTTAAATTTAGGCAAATTTAGGCATAATTTAAAAAAATATTAGCATTCTGCACTCCTTCTCTATATAAACTATAAGTGTGCGAAATTTCAAACTCCTCCGTCCGCGCATTTAAAAAGGGGTAAAAAGGGGTACAAAGTTTTTCCTATTCGCGTATTAATATATAGATTATTATTCAATGAGCTTACATTGTGTTACAAACTCCTGCTTCAAACACTCGTATACAGCAACTTTGGGACTATTTTCTAGTGACGTCTGATCACACCATAAACTATATGTTCGTGAACTCGTAACGTCCAATTGAACTTGGTAAATATATCAAGTAGGTACTGAGAGGTATTTATATTTATTTTTGTAGCTGAAAGTACAGTATTGACGTTTTTAACGCCACTTCTAATCTTATCAATAGTTATGGCCTTATCAGTAAACACGTAAGCCACTCATGATAAGTTAATACTTTTATAATATTTTCAAGAGCGCTCACGTGCCCTACTACGTTCTTCTTTTAGGCTTAGATAGCAGCTAAATACTCAGTAACTTATTTATGTTACTTTATCCTGGTATTTTGCAGTATCGCAGGCCAGAAAAAAATAGAAAACTGCCGCAGAGGTGTTCTGGTAAATAGTCTAATTTTATAGTCTTTCTAAAATCTACAATGCACACTTTGTCTGGGTTTCATCATAGTATCTATAGGACTACCTACTTAACTGTTAAAAATAATATTAAAACATGCATGTCAATTTGACAAATAATATTATTATTTGTCAAATTTTACAAATAGGTATAATATTATTATTTGTCAATTTGGCGCCCAACGTGGCACAAAACTAAGCGAAGATTTGGCGACTAACAGTGAATCACTAAACTGTTTGCCATGCAAACTTGACGCAAATACTTACTAATTCGTACATTACCCGACCACAAAGAAGTTAAAGTCTGTTCCATGTGAGTAGTCTTGAATCATTGCATTTTGTATCTTGTCGCTAACATAAATGACGCTCTATGACTCTACTTTATCGTATGGACTCAATAAAAAAATATAAGCTTATTAAAGCTGGGCTATTAATACGGATTGACGTAATTAATACGTTTTCGGTCATTCGCCAGACGCCAATAATGTTCTACCGCGATAAACTCTTTAATAACAAAGCGAGCGTTGGTATGACCTCACCAGGCTTAGCAACTGTTTGATGTACAATTCTAAAAGCTGGACGACTCTTTAATATCTAAGGCTGACTGCAAACATAATTGAGAATTCATTACGTTTAAAACATTTCGAACGGTTTCGAACATTTTGGAACAAACATAACTAAAGACCACTATCACATCTAAATTTGCAATTTTGAAAGCTTTAGCACTTACTTGTTTCCAACAAGCAAAATTTACGTCCTATTTGCTTTATTAATCGTTACAAAATCTCACTAAAAGTGAAGTCAGATGCAAAATTTGTTCATAAAAAATGGGGAACTACAAAATGTTCTGATCACGAAAAACATGCGTGCTTCGAAGCTATATAGGTACGAGTACCTAACTACTCTTATCGACAATAAAAATACGCGATATCGAATAACCAGATATAAGCGCTAGGTTATTTTTTCATGTTATATAGATTAGTGGTGAATATAGTTTTAGTTTTGACACAAAATTATTATGGAATAAGACTAAGTACCATTATATGTCATATCCTTTTTAACCGACTTCAAAAAAAAGAGGTAACTCAATTCGATTCGTATATATTTTTTTTTTATGTGTGTTCGCGGATAACTTCGTCGTTTATGAACCGATTTTGATGATTCTTTTTTTGTTGGAAAGAAGTTACCCCAAGGGTAGTACCATGATAAGGAAACCAGGATCTGATGATGGCATCCTAGAGAAATCAAGGGGAACTTTCGAAAATCATAGTGGCGACTAGTGCGTTTGTTTATTTTTTATTAAAGTATTTTAAAGCACTACTATTAAATGAAGGTCTGGAGTCGATCTAATGATGGAGCCGAAAGACAGTCAAGGGAACTCCTCACAGTAGCTTTTACAGTAGCTACCTTGTGTATATACATGAAGTCGGTTGTCTTTTTAGTTTTTAAAACGTAATTATCGATACGAAACTTTTGTTGCAAGACGACTGCAGTTGCCAACTTGCTTGTTTTGAAACCGTTCAGATATTATGGCCTTGTAAAAGCCTTTGTAACTGACAGTGACAATACTAGTGCTGTCAAAATGTGCGTGCGCTTTGCTGAGATTTTTCTACGCACAACGCTTTAACAAGTATATAAACAACGATATACCTAACCTAAAGAGTTACCTATGTTTACTTCTAAATAGAAAACTAGCTGGTTTATTAATAGCAGATGACTGTACTCGCAGCTGGCGTCGTCGGACAATCTTTAAGGTGTGCCTGCAACTGTCACTTGCAGAGATCAATTTTGCGCTTATCATCTGTCATCCCTATCGGTTTTATCAGGACATTTGTGTTTCTACAGCTACTATCGCGCATCTCCATGGAGATTCTGAATTCTCAGTATTGTCTGATAATAAGTGATAAATATTAAACTGATTTAGGCCTTCACGTCTGCGGTAAAGCCTTTATTTTCATAATACTTATGACTCATCTTAGTTGGGTTAAATTGTTTTCTTGCAGACGAAGTGTTGTTTTGTCTTCTTGTCTTGAAGTTGATAAGCACTGTGATTTATTTGTTATATTCCATTTATTTCGTTTTAAATTCACCTTTGACAAATAAAAATAATTAACGTATCCAGTTGCTCAATTCAATGTTAATTTTGCACCATATCGTTTACGAGTATAAATTATTAGCAGTCATCAATCTTTTCAACACTGTTAAGTCGCAGTACATTGTATGTAAATAATTCATATAAGAATTGCTGGAATTAGCTCGTGAGTTATGCAGGCAGGCAGTTGCTTCAATTAAGATTCGTGTTCATTGAAGGGGCAGACCTATGAGTCAGTCATTGAGAGAAGCAATGGAAGGGCTAGATTGGCATTCACAGCCGAACCCATGCCATGCCAATGTAACTGTTATACCATTTTATTGGCAAGAGGCGAGGTCAACGGGCGCATTCTCTTCGACGATGTTGTTATTTTAATCTTATAATATCCGTGTTGGTTTATTAGGTGCACAATAATTATAGTTCTCATCAGGTGAGTTCGAAGATAATGTCCCAAGTGCACCAAAGGAGCTTCAGGCGCACTTTAATCCTTTCACCACACTGGTTCGAAATAACTAGTGACACGATATTAAGAAAAAGGTGAGTGTAAAAGCCATCTAGTAATCACAAGAATAAAGGTGTAGGTTTTCAGTCAGTATAGGTCTCGTACTCCAAACCAACAAAACTTCAGCGAATGTATTCAAATCCGGAGCTTAAGCTAGTCTTTTTTGGAATAAATAAATAATAATCCAGGACATTTCACACAACATCATCTGGCCCCAAAGTAAGCAGAGCTGTGTTATGGGTGCCACATGACTTATATTCTTATATACTTTATATACTTATATACTTTTTATATTTATTGTAAATACATATTATATTTGATCATATTATACGAGTATATTAAACATAGGAACCCACAGACAAATACTTGCAGATCATACAAACATATTCACAATACGTTACTTCTCGACTTCGCACGCGTTATATTTTCAAACGAGCTACACAAAGCTCATGTTGAGTCAGTCAGTAGACTCATTCAACACAAATTGTCGTTATTTCATTAGACTAATGCATCACGTCCGGCTCGACTTGTGTCGCCTTCGCGTGCCAACGATGTTTATAGCAAACGCCTATGAAGCTTACACATAAAATGTCTTCTTTTATAAGTTAGTAAAGCTTGATTACAGCTTTCTTATAGCCCTTTATAACCTACTTTAAAAAAGGCGTAGGTTCTCAATTCGTTGTCATTTTTAGGGTTCCGTACCTCGAAAGGAAAAAACGGAACCCTTATAGGATCACTTTGTTGTTAGTCCGTCCGTCTGTCCGTCCGTCCGTCTGTCTGTCAAGACCCTTTTTCTCAGGAACGCGTGGAGGTATCAAGCTGAAATTTATATCAAATACTCAGGTCTACTGTCCCTTAAAGCTGTGAAAAAACTTCTAGGCCAACGCAATCAAAAGATACAGCCGTTACATGCCGCAAAATTCCGCAAATGTTCGACACTCGCAAGGGAATCAAAACCTACAGGGTACTTCCCGTGAACTTAGAATCTTGAAATTTGGTTCGAAGCAACGTCCTATAGCACAGATAAAGGAAAAATTTCGAAAACCGTACATTTTTAGTTACATCATATAATAAAAATATTTTATTTTAATTAATATTATATTATAATTGTTATTTTAAACTTACTACCCCTTTTCTCATGAACGCGTAGAGGTATTAAATTGAAATTCATATCAAATACTCAGGTCTATAATACCTTTAAGCTGTAACAAAATCAAACTTCTATGTCAACGCAATCAAAAGAAACAGCAATTTCAAACTCGCAACTACTCGCAAGGGAATCAAAACCTAAAGGGTACTTCCAGTCGACCTAGAATCTTGAAATTTGGCATGAAGCAATGTTTTATAGCACATATAAAGGAAAAATTCCGAAAACCTTAAATTTTTAGTTACATCACATATTTTTATGGTTCCGTACCTCGAAAGGAAAAAACGGAACTCTTATACGGATCTTAACGGATCACTTTGTGGTCCGTCCGTCCGTTTATTACTTTTATTGTTTGTTTCTTCTTCATATCTCCATCATTTATAAATAGATTTGAAAAATTCTTATATTATTTCAAAGTTTTAAAGTAGGTATGTTTTAAAGGTTGATAAAATATTGGTCCCATAGAAATTTCATTAAAATCGGTTCAGTTGTTTGGGTTTTAAATTAAAGTAGCTGGAAAAAATATGTCATCCAAATAAACTAAATTTCGTATTTTGTTTTCTTGTGACTTTCCGTTTACGAATTTCGAAAAATTATAAAGTACTAAAAATCGTAAAATATAAACTTTTTTAACTGACTTCCAAAAAAAGGAGGTTCTCCATTCGGTTGTATTTTGATGAGCACAAAATTCATTCAATGAAGTCGGTTTTCATTTTAGTTTTTAAAATGTAATTATTACCACTTTTACCATATTTAGTCATTCTCATTACCTAATCTATGTCCGTTTGTTTTGGTTGTCAAAGTTTATCGATGTTAAACATTAAAATATTATCGATCAATATTTAACGCGTAACATTTTAATCTGGCTCAACATATTAATCAGTATCTTCTTAGATCGGACGTTTTTTAAGACTTCCGACAGTTTACAAGAAACGCTTATAGTTATGTCCGTTGTTTAGTTTGTCTGTCTGTCCGCCCTAATATAACCTCCAGGTGACAGACGATTAGTCATATCGTAAAAAAAATTTGCACATTCTTCTTCTTAAAGTGTCTATAGTTAATCTAGAGCTTTGCCGGGTGATATGGAAAAACATAAAATCTACACCAGGTACCGAAATTTCTGTAACAAGAAATGGAATACAATAGACAACAACTTGAACAAAGTAGAAATGATCCAAAAAGGTTATGGAAAACTATTAAAAATGTCTGTGAATCTACACGCCATCACAATGCTGCAACAGAATTATTAACTGCTACCAACGATGAGAAAAGGTCTCTTAATTTCTGCAATCAGCATTTCGCCTCAGTAGGAAAAACACTAGCGGACAACATTCTAAATAGACTATCAGAAACTCAAAAGTCCTTGGTTAACTCTTACAGACATCTCAGGTTGGTTGCACAGTCTCTGTATCTCTACCCGACAGACCCAAATGAAATCTACAAGATAATTGCCAACTTCAAAACTGAAAGCTCTCCAGGTCTTGATAAGCTAACCGCCGTCATTAATTGTACCTTTAAATTACATTTTTAATCCAAGTCTGGCGACTGGCTTTTTCCTAGATTGTTGGAATCGCTGCTGTTTCGCCCATCTTCAAATCAGGTCCCAAGAATGCACCTGATAACTACAGACCAATTGCTTTGTTAAGCGTAATCTCTAAAGCACTTGAGAAGATTGTCAGTAATCGGCTTGTGTCATTCTTAGAGAAACATCATCTCTTGTCAGATCGTCAGTTCGGCTTCAGAAGGGGAAGATCGACCGAAGACGCTGTCACGCTTTTAGTTAATCTAGTTTCATCGTCTGTTGAGAAGGGTGAGCGCTGTATCCGAGTATTCCTCGATCTAGCAAAAGCTTTTGACACCGTCTCGGTCGACCTACTCATAAAAAAGCTGGAATCTGCAGGAGTTAGGGGAGTTTCACTGGCTTGGTTTGAAAGTTACCTTTTAAACCGAAGGCAGTGCGTAAAGGTCGGTAGCAATCTTAGCTCACAGCTTCCCATTGACTTTGACGTGCCTCAGGGCAGCATTCTTGGCCCCACACTTTTTACGCTTTATTTGAACGACCTTCTCCAATTACCATTAACAAATGCAGAAGTCATAGCATACGCAGATGATACAGCTATTTTATTCCATGGCTCTAACTGGGATCTGGTTAAAGGCTATGCAGAGGTCGGACTCTCTGAGGTAGGGAAGTTCCTAAACAACAACCTTCTCACACTTAACGTTACAAAGACTAATTACATCGCATTTTCTAAAACCTCTGTCGCAAGAGCTCCCAGAGACCTGATACTCAAACTACATACTTGCTCTTATGATCCATTCAGTTCAAATCAAAACTGTTCTTGCAATACAATTGATCGTACACCAACTCTCAAATAACTTGGCATAACATTGGATGAAAATCTAAATTATAAAAAACATCTCTCGGATTTAGCTGGACGAGTTAGAAGGCTCATATTTATTATAAAAAAGCTTAGAAACTGCTCGCCAGCTGACATTTTAAAGCTAGTTTATACCGCTCTCTGTCAGTCTATAATCCAGTACTGCATCTCTGTTTGGGGCAGCGTGGGAAAAAGCTTTCTCATACAGTTAGAGAGAGCTCAGAGGGCGCTGATCAAAGTCATGCTTAATAAACCTTTCCGTTTCCCAACCGACACCCTCTACCAGGAGTTTAACGTTTTGCGAGTCCGCCACCTCTTTGTCTTTAGCACAACGATTAAAACTCACAAAAGTATAAGGGATCGTACAGATTACCTAGACATATGTGAAAGACGTTCTTACAGAATCCCTATCCCAAGAACTCATTCTGAAATGGCAAGACGAAGTCCGAGTTTTTCACTTCTGAACACCTACAACAATGTTTGTAAAAAGTGTGACATTAGGGATTGCACTGCTTATACTTGCAAAAGGACTATTCAGCAATGGCTTCTTAGTCTTTCGTATGATGAGGTGGAAGCTTTGATATAGGTCGTTATCCGAGCAAAAAACGAATCTCAATCACACTCACTTTCATTCACTCACCTGCACACATACATACATACACACGCATACACACATCCACATACACACACACACACACACACACACACACAATACATGCATGCAATCTAAAACTGCCGATTTTAACATTTGTAATATGTATACTAAAGCCAAACATCGCCAAAAATGTATTAATTAGGTAACTCGAGCTCATGAGACCCAAGATACAGGCTTCTACGCCTAGTTTGGGCCTCGCTGATACTGTAAATTAGTGTAATTCTTTTTTGGCAATAAATATTCTTATTCTTATTCTTATTATAATTCGAACCGGCTGCTTTTGTGCACTTATTTGCTCGGTACAAGCCGGGTTCGTCTAAAATATGTTTAGTTAGTCATAGCATTTGTAAAACCTATTCGGTTGGTACCATCTTACTAAATTAGGAACGCTTAATTAAATTAGATAAAATTAAATTAGGATAAGTTGGTAACAGCAGAATACTAAAGTTTCATTTGACATTCTAAACCTAATTTAAGCTAAAATTAGTTAGGTTGGTGCCAACAGAAGTGAGGCCACTATCTAATGCGTAAAAATAGGAACACAGAACAGCAGGTGAAAAAAATAAGAGTTAATACAAAATGTACTTACAGAGAAAAGTTAAAGTAGGTAAATCTTCTTCTAAAACCTCTAAAAAATATAAAGAATGTAATAATAAAAAGGAATTTATACCTACACTAAATCATATTATGAGTATAATATCTATATTTACACAAAACGCTTCTTCCCACAGTGGGTAAGGCACAGTCTCTCAATCGTCTTCCAGTTATCCGCAAACAGATCCGCCCGAGGATGTTCAGTGAGAAGCATATTTAAATGTCTCTGTACGCGACAGATGGGCGACTGTTGTCGGACAATTGGGTAGCTTCACTCAGTAGTGTTGGGTACTCTAGTTACCCTCTTAGTATACGTTAGTAGTTGATCATAAATCAAGTTTTTAAACTTACGCGATCAGAACACATTATTACAAAAAAATTATCGGGTATTATCCTTAAATGTAAAGTTTGTTCAATGCTTTTAATTCGCTTGAAACTAGAACGATTTATGACCATTATTATAAATATTAACGGGTATTTCCACTCTGTCGTGGTCACGGGATGACACATCCCGTGACCACGACAGAGTGTAAACCTGTCGAAACGTCGGGAAAAATAGGTAAATAAACGCGATAAATACCCGTTAATATTTATAATAATGGTCATAAATCGTTCTAGTTTCAAGCAAATTAAAAGTCTTGAACAAACTTTACATTTAAGGATAGTAGGGTAGACTGGGTACGGTTGTAACAATTTTTGGTAGATCATTCGTACTACTTCCATTAATCGTACGAACAACATGTTAAACATTTCAAATGAAAGTGTAAACATTTGTCTTCAAGTGGACATAACAATTGGAAGTCTAGATGCAATAGTTGCCAGACAGTTACAACTAACGGATATGTCGGTCACTGTTACAACTGACCCCCATACCAGGGGCGGTTGTAACAGTGATAGGGGTCAATTGTAACACACCCAAATAATACAAACTACATGCATTTTAATCACTTTTATTATTCATAAATCACATTAAGGTAATTTTAAATTACTTAAAATTATTAAAAAGACTCTATTATGAGCTTTAAATCCCATTGTTAAATTTGCCGCCTCCGCGACACCTTCGGTCGCTGCATCTCTCTTTCGTATGTATCGTAGCAGAGAGACGTAGTTAATTGTATGGGTATTAGCCGCTTGTCATAAAGAACTCCCAGTTTTAACTTCATCATAAGCATCTTTGTAACGAAATATCTCGCTTTCACCTCTTGAAGACTTTTTAATGCGTTTTCTAGGCATCTGCAATGTAAAATAAAAATATTACCTAATGTTACAACCGTACCCACAAAAACTGTTACTTTCGTACCCAACCCACCTTTCTGACGATAAAACGATCTCAGTGACGAGTTTAAACAACCTACACAAAAACAATTTACTGTTATCTGACCTCATAAGACTAACAATTACGCATGAAAACAGACAAAACTTAGAACAATATATCAACGATGCAATTTAAGAAAGAAATCAATCAAAAAAACTTACTTTTCGTTGACAAATCACATAAGGCCCCTCTGCAAACGTATTCAGCGCTTGGAATGCGCCGCGACACTGGCAAACAGGTCGAGACGCGTAAGCCGCGTGTCCCTCCCCTTGTACCCCTCACTGTACGGTGAATAGTTTCGCGAATATTTGAACTGTTACAAACGTACCCTGTTACAAACGTACCCAGTCTACCCTACCCGATTATTTTTTTGTAATACATAAATCTAAGGAACCTCTTCGTACAGAAGAGGTTCCTTAGGTTTTTCTATCATTAAGGCATAGGTAGTTTCATGAGGGTTCCAAATAGATGCACTTGATTCTAATTTGGATTTGACTAACGTGGGGTAAATAGTTAGCGGCTGTCTTCATACTTTTGTTGTCAGTCTCTTGTATTGTGCAGCATCTGATATTACAGTCCAGTGGATAGTATGCTTTGTATTCTTTATTGCGCTTATCATGCACCAGCCAATGATGCTCACCTAATCGGCTGCGGTTTTACACTCAATTATAAAGCATTTATAGATTTAATTGTTTTATTATCTGTATTTTGGATAATATAACGGTAGGTAACTAAGATGCTGCCCAAGGCTATGCCGGTGTCGCGTCGTGCGTAGAAATAAAATATATGATCAAAAATATCTAATCATATAAAATATGATTTATTTATTTAATCCTTTAATGCACAAACAAATAGATGTACAATAGGTGGGCTTAGTACCTAATTGAGTAGGTGTAAATTGAGTAAGGTACCCCAGGTTAGGTAAAAAATGAAATAAGTATGTATTTAAAAATGTATAAATGTATATTAGTCATCTGGTTACAATAATACAAGCTATGCTTAGTTTGGGGCTAGATGGAGTTGTGTGTGTTGTCCACCAATATTATTTATTTATCCAAACATCTATACTTACAAGCTTGGCGCATCATAGCAAGCATCTATATTGGCTTTGCTTGCACGCTTCTTAATTTTTCATTTATTGGATTTTCATATATAATAATAATATTCATTATTCAGACACAAGATCCATATTAAAGTAACCTATCTTAGTATAAATAAAAACACATAATATAAGATAAAGTCAAAAATTAGAATTAAAAATAATAATAATTAGGCATCTTCTATACATATTGGTCAAGAAGACCCTATCAGCTAAACTTGCAATAATGGAATTCTTACACCTGTCAACCCTGGACATGAATTTGGCCACCCGGCTCCTCTGGATGGCGTTAAATGTTAAATATAAATAATACAAAACGTATACGAGTGAAACGGGTGCAAACTAGAAATTTAATTAATTACCTAAAGCATTTTTTTTACATTTATATGATATAGCACGTAAATTTAAATGTTGGTTTGTATTCCTGATATATGGCATTTATTTTCCTTTTTGCAGGTTATAACTCTTTCCAAACAAAGCCGGGACTGAGTCAGCATTGGCTGCGTAAATATTTTTATTTCGGACGCGGCTTTGCTTTGTTTTGCAAATGACTTGCCATACTTCCAGTGTTTACAGTACAGGAATGCGTTGAGTTGATCCATATGCTTCTCCGCTTTGACAAGGCGCATGTCATGCAATGAGTAAGAGTCACGACCATCGCTCAAGACTATTGTTTACACTGAAGTCATTTGTGTTTTTCAAAATGCAAAACTTGGTGCTAGAACAACTAGGGGTAGAACAACGATACAAGGACCACTTATGTGCTATAGGATGCGCTTGCACTGTGTTTGCGAAAAACAAGAAATTCTCGTTGAGTAAACAAGTGTAAATTGCTCAATAACCACATTAGTGGAACCGTGCGGAAAATGCCGCCGTTATTATCCACGGGAGCGCTTTTAAATACATGACTCCACCGATTGTAATACACATCGGGATGGAAGAGACCATATGTTAAAATTATTTATTTGTAGACCGGAGACCACTGGGGATGACGCACGGGTGTTTACCACCAGTGAGATCAGAAATAAAGCATCTCGGGCCAAGTCGGGTTATCGAAACGAGTGCTGGTGAGTGTTCAGTGTTCAACGGTCAACGTACGAGCCGACATTTCGCTTGCAATACAACTTGATAACGTTCCTATTGTTCTTGCATTTTGTTATCGTACGGAAACATGTATTGTTTGATTAACATTGTTGTTCAATCACTACCTAACTAATCATCTCAAATAGGTACTAATAGAATTTGATAAGATTTTCTATGATAAGGCAAAGGACAATGAGGAAAATAGTGATAGCGTTTTGCAGAACTAGGTTGGGCAACGTAACGGTATATTCCGTCACGCTGCTTGTTTTCCTAGCAATCTTGGTGATTGTCGATTTTACCCAGAATTACTTAACAACGTAGATAAAGAAGGGTAGCCACAAACATGCAAAAGATTCCAAGATAAGTTCGAGGAACACTGAACCGTGCCTAATGCCAAAACAAACTGAATCATTCTGGTTGCATGATCATGTACTGCATGTTTGTTGGTACAGTCACCAGCACAAATAAGATCATATAACAATCGTTGTTTTAAAGCTGATGATTAATTATATTTTACTTAAAAAGCCAAATTGCTGTCACTACTTCGCACAGTTACGAACGTCGACGTGTAAACCTTGAGTGGTCAAACACTGATACTTGAAAAATATGCAGAGGCACTATCTGCACTGTACTGTAAGTACTTAGTACCTACCTTAAAAATATACTGTCATATTTTAAAATATGTTTGATCAGTAACTTTTGATGTTGTCTGTACCTAAGTATAATGCATGAGCGTGCAAAGTGTCGCACATGGACCTTTCTGAACCAATGCGTTGGCAGGGGACAGAGGATAAATTATTGTCACTGCAATAGCAAGTCTGTATTATTATTCAATCATAATGACTTTATTTACTGCCCTACTGTTCCTTGCGAACCTAATTATAAAACTCTTTGCTTATACGACAACGGAACGGACACAGCGGTAGCGGCTGCGTGAATGGACAACAACAATGTCTCATGGTTTGAAATAGAGTCCAGCACGGACAGTATAGGACGTGGCTTCTCTATTAGAGATTGTCCCGTGCACGTCACGTCACCGTTCCGTCCCTTTGCGTACCTATGCTATGACTGACTTTATTCTCCGTTACTGTCCTGTTGCAAGACGAGACACTCCGCACTCCACGTCCGCGCAACAAACCTCGCAACCGGGATTCTTCGTTTGTCATGAAGTAACATAGCACTTCTAAATTTTATTTTTCTCTCGTGCTATTGCATGTTTTATTCAGTAATTTTACCGGAATTTTAATCAATAAATTGTGACTTCATAGCACAAGTATGGACAATTGAATTATTAGTGTATTATGTTGCAATGCGTTTTGAACGACGACGCATCCCGAGAAAGTTCTAGATGGCCATTCCGCAGTGACGTTTAGAATAGACACTGACGAACATCGACTAAGAATTTACTTGTGGTCGCCCATTGGTCGAAATTAGACCATAATTAATTAATAATTAATGTATTTTTTATGTATTTTTTTATATTTTTTTTAAATATTAGCATTCTGCACTCCTTCTCTATATAAACTATAAGTGTGCGAAATTTAATACGCACACGGAAATTTAATAGTAAAAAGGGATACAAAGATTTTGCTTCACGTATTAATATATAGATTAACAATCACTTGACACTTGGCAAAACTGTGAACAAGACACAGATGACATTATAGGAAGAAAAGAAGAGGAACCTCGCAACCTCGTGTTGTCAAGTTACATTACCAAAACAAACAACTGACGACCAATATTCAAAGATTTAGGTTAAGAGTTTGTTAACCCTGTTTAAAGCAATTAAAATGCCAGCAATCACGGAATGCTGATGTAGCTAAACAATTGCGTTGCGACCTTCATAGGTTGCTAGCATTGTTTCAAAATTAATTTACTGAATATATTTGTTTGATCCATGGTCGTTAGAGAATCCTGCCAAAAAAGCCAGCCGTTATGCACCTGCAACCGAACCGACACCGCATGTACTGATTCGTCTTTCCTGCGGATCTTGTTCGCAAGGTCGAGAGGTTAGTGTTAGTACCTAGGAAGGCCTGCGCTATCAAACAGAATCCCAGGCAGAGTGGCGTCAGTGGAGAGGAAACTTCACCCACCTCAGCTTGCTGGAGTGGATCCATGAACGAAAGTTTTCAATTACAATTAACTGCTCTGTAACTTTACTGACGCCACCTAAATCAACAAAAATCTTCAACAGATGAACGAAGGCCAATGATGATGATAGAGAATCCTGATAGTGGTTAAAACTGTGCTTTCACCGAATAGCTAATATTTCTTAAAATACGAACGACCTTATTTTGCTTTTACCAAAGTACAATTTACTGTATCAATTGATACTTCATGCGTGCATGGAATTGGCTTTCTAAGGATTTTCCACAGTTTTAATCAACTCCTACATAATGACTAAAATGAGCTAAAACTTACAAGTCATACGTGAATTTAGTAAATAAAAAAATGAAATTTGAAAATGTTATTCTAATTCAGACTTTGATGCTAACAAAATAATATTGAGTTTTAATAAGTCCGACGAAAGTACAGAATGAGTATTGTCTACCTTGGCAGATGTCTAACGCACCTAATATTTTTTTAGTTTTTTTGTAATCCAGTATAGATAGATACTAATATTTCGAAAGTGTTTCTCTGTACGTCTGTTTGTTTGTTACCTTATCACGGCTAAATGGCTGAAAGTATTTTGATGAAATTAGGTAAGTATATAGATTGTATCTTTATATAATGTAGCACACGTGAGAATCGGCGGGTAGCAGCTAGTTAGCCATGAACAAGAATAATATGTTAAAGATAAACCCTATAATAATTAAATAACAATAGACACAGCACCATCTAATTCCAAACTAAGCATAGCTAGTGTTATAGTGACCAGATGACTGTTAGAATCCTTATATGTTTTTAAATACGTACTTTATAACAAACACCTATGTTCATCACATGAATGTTTTTCTTGGGAGGTAATCGAACTCCCAACCTACAACGCAGAAGGCAGAGCTACTACCAACAGAGCTGACAGGTCAATTTAAGTATGTAAGGTTACATAAATTTTTCGAAATTTTCATATCCTGTTACAAAACAATCATGTTCCTTCTGCTGATTCCTAAATTAACTTGTTGGTCATGGTTATACAGAAATATCTAATTGACAGTGCACTCTGAAAGTAATGACGTCATCACTCCACTCGATCGTGATTATCCTAACAGGCTCTCTAACTGCACGAGTGGTCGCTGATGGATGGATGAAAGCTTTGAAAATTAATAAATATCAATTGCCAACTTGGGTCCTCTGGTTCGATCTACCTTGGAACCTACCTTGGCTCGTGTTCAATTACCGGCCAGATTCAATGCATCGAAAACTATGTCCTGGCAACACTGAGCAACGAGCAATGTTTACGTATATAACGTGATCTAGTACATATATAATTGATACAAAACAAAATAAAAGCTTAGTTGACTGATACAAAGTTTTATGATTCCAACATCCACTTTTTTATTATTTCTTTTGATATTTAAAATATCTTTATGTAGATATTTCAAATAATTTCATTCTAAAAACTAAAATGTAAAATGTTTATTAAATGTAAATCCATTATTGGCTGTATGTTAAGTTAAAAGATTTATATATTGTTTAATAATGAGAGCTGTGGATTTTGTGTAATAAAAAAAAAAGGAAATGCGAAAATTTTAGCTCATAAAAAATTGCATCACCTGTTTTACCACCGCTCTTAAGGATGCAAGTTTGTATTTTTTCTGGGAAGGGTATGAACCCTCTTAAATAAAAAAACTCCAAATCTGTTCATAAATAACGGAAAAACAACCATATTAAGAATCTACTTTTCTGAAGTCGTTTGAAATTCTAAGCAAGGACTACTTTTTGCCACATTTTCCCCCACTATTTACTTTTTCCACAGCTTTCCCCCTAACTACAAAGCTGTAGGTATTATAAGGTATACTTACAGCATTCAAAACTTTCGTGAGTTGTACTATACATTTTGACAAACACGGGCTTTACTCACGTATTATTTTGTCTATGGAGGCACCGACATTGTTTCGATTCATCTAGAGAATGAAGAAGAATGATGAAGATTCTCTAGATGAATCGAAACAATGTCGGTGCCTCCATCGACAAAACAATACGTGAGTAAAGCCCGTGTTTGTCAAAATGTATATACTTACAGCAGTTGGCAGTATAGCCAATCTCATTTGAATAGCAATCATTTCTATTTGAGATCTCTTACCCGTGTATGTTTACTCAATCTAAATGCGCCCTGAATCGACTGGCCGCATTTTCGCACGCACCGCTCAATCTAAAACCGTTACTATTTAACACAATGAGTAAACATCAGCATAACACTGTTTATGGTTAGAAACGCTAGTTCTTGTTACTCTCTATATATATTAAATTAACGGTTACAAACCGTTCGTTGAAAACAGTAAACAATTATTATAATACTAGCTGACTCGTGCCCACTTCGTTGGGCGGTTACAACATAACAAAAAATACGGCTTTGCCCGCCCCGTTTCCGTACCCGTTCCCGTTGTTTTTCCAGGATAAAATATAGCCTATATCCTAATCCAAGTTATTAACTATATTCATTTTAAGTTTCATCCAAATCGGTCCAGCGGTGCTCGAGTTATAAGAGGTGTAAATAACACGACTTTCTTTTATATAGACTTGACAATTTTGAAACCTATTTTGCGCTTTGTGGGCTATGTCATAATAACATCTAAGTTCTTCAAAATATTTTCGAAGATTGACACATCTAGCGTAGAGGCACAGAATACCTACTAGTACAAATACATAAGGCGGACTCTATGTTTTATATAAATAACAATTATTGCTACAACGCAATAAAGTGCAATTTAGCTCGCTCATACGCTTAGTGCCTCTCTTTCTATCGCGTAGATCTATTTCGTCTGGCGAACATTTTTCTATGAATTTGCCCAACAGGTTGGGTACGCCAATGTACTTGTTAATAAAGTGCAGCGTACACCTGGCCTGGTAGTGAAAGAGACAGAAATACAGTGAGACTTATTATACTGAGTACTGCCTCAGTATTTAGCCATCAGCTTCAAATAAAATGTCTCACCCTGGAGCGAGCATGTGAAAACCTAATTGAGAATTGCCCGCAAGTAGAGCAAGATCGATTTACTAGTTTCTCATAAAATAACTCTGAGACCGCAAACTTTGATGGGTGGTTTATAGAGGCGGGTTTTCAAGTCTTCACATCGTATCTACATGTCAATCTGCTGGCCAAGATCCTGTTCGCATCAGATGTCCTCGGCTCCTTTGAATGACCCTAAATAAACGACATGGATGCAATCAGGCGCACCTATCTACTACATAAGTAAGTACATACTACGTGTATTACCAAGAAAAACTTCAACATTCTGGTTTCGTACATCGGCATTTAATCACGTGTGGGCCGCTTGTCATGTGTCGTTTTGTGCATTCAAATTCAGTAAATAAAGGGCTAAAGAATGTGTCACTGTTCGAAAAAGCTGTTTATTTTTACTGGCAGAGTTGTGTTACAAACAGAAGTCAGTCAGTCACTTTTTACGAGTAGTACTTCCTTTTGTAGGAAAGTACGTGGGCACGGTAGGTAAAGCTTCATAAAATAGAGCATCTCTGGCATTATTGAATTTAATATTTCAGGTTATTTTATTTTGTAGTACGGCAAACTAGCTAAGCTAGATCCTTTGTTGTATACCACCTAAGACGCTCACCATGATATCAAGTATCACCCAGACATTTATCATGGCTTCGTGCTAAAATATTTGAACGTGGGACCGTTATGCCGCGTGGCTGTTGGAAATAGTAGTCTCTAGACGTTTAGGTAAGTATTTTTGTCTGAAATTGCTTTATTTTTGGATGATTTATGAATAATCTTTGACCATGTTTCTAAACTCTTCTTATATATAATGTCTACTTTCATCGACCATTTGAGAATAAGCTTTATTACTTAAATTTATGTCTAGAGGCAATATTCGTAGGCGTGGCCAGATGCTGTTCAGCACTGATCCGCTCTCGGGCGGTCTTGCCGGCACCTTTGTGCATTGACCCATACATGGACTGCTACACCATGGGACTTCCTAGTCGCACTCACTTGTTACCGATAAATTGCAGTCGGTACTCTATTCTAGAAACTATGTGTTTTGGAATCGTACTGTTGATTTAGTAAAGGAGAGATAATGGTGAGTTTTGATTTCACTTTATTCGTTACTGTACCGGTAGCGGACAATATCTATAAGATCTGTATATGTAAAATATATAGAAAATTCTTACCAGAGCGGTAAGAATATATAAAATACGAGAGCTAAATTCAATTCTATCCACTTAGAAGTCAGGGAAAATTAAGAATTTTCAATTGTGCGTGCATCAAAACGTTATTACTCTGCGAAGATAGCATTCGTGATTTAACTGCTTTGTGTGATTTATAACATTTCGTAAGGTTTGAGTGTCATTTTAAGTAAGTGCATGGCAAGGATGCACAGTCGCCGATGCCTAGTCATGCTCGGATTGGGTTAAGTCATAAGAGGAAAAGTCCTGTAATATTTTGAAGAGTTTGGCATACTGGCACTACCCCACGTGACAAACTTGACACTAAAACACAGACCTAGAAAGATTATAATACATGTTCTCCTTGCTTATTTGTCATGTAGGACTGTACCTACGTTGTCATGCAACAAGAGTTTTTGTGCAAACAGTTTTTAATTTTTTTTTCACGACAAAAAAGTTTTAAAAATAGGTAGTTATAGCATTAAAACCTACTAAGGTTTGTAATTAAAATGCTACAAGACGTCTACACAATATATTAAAACAAGCGCAAGTACTACTTATGCCGGTAGGTAATACAAAAAACAACATTCACGTGACTCCTGACTAAGTATGAACTGACTAATGTAAAACTGGAGCTAGGTAAGTAAAGTTCACGTAGTAAAAAAACTTGTTTGGTAGGTCAAACGTTTATTTACAGAATAATATACAATGATATAAAATACATGTGAAACAGTTGAAGACCGTTTAAAACGATCTATAGTTAGCTCAACTAATCCAGCCAGATCACTGCCTGAGGGCAGTGTTCCCAAGACACTCGCCGCCGTATGCATTGTGAGCGCTAGAAGTCTACCCGCCCGTCTCTTAACTTCTAACACCTCCGAAGCGCAGTTCACATTCTTGCGCGATCGTCCCCGCCATACCGGGCATCTGTCGCTTGCTGAGTCGATGACACAAGTGCCTTCGACTCAACTATGGCATGGCCCGTCACTGGGAGACATTTAGTATTGGATTTTTAGGTAAATTCTAGTGACTAGTAAAATTATCAATGAATATAATTTTAACATAACGAATGCCAAACGTTTTCGCTTTGCAGTGTAATATGAATCGACTTTAATAAAAACATATACGCTTCGCGTGTTTAAAGTAGCCTAAAATAGTATCAGGCTTCATACGTACCAAGTTTCCACCAAATCTGCACACACGTTGCGCATAAAGTTCCGTACCGAATTATAATATTAGTATAGAATTAAGTAGGTTAAGATTAATTCAGGTAACGGTGTTTACTAACCACATAAGTATCTAGATATCTCTACATGTTTTATATCCGAAGGGCAAGATAAATAAATAAATAAGTTATAAAATATAGGTGGACAATTCACACACCACCATCTAGCCCCAAATTAGGCACAGCTTGTTCTCATATTATAAAGAAAGAAAAAGAATAGAGTTTATTGAACAGCTCGGAACAAAACAGAGACGTACAATGATAACTTGAAGATAGGTACACTTAAAAGAATCTAAAAAACAAACAACCAGTACAGATTACCTATCCACAACTAATTAGGGAAGGTCATTCATTGGCCCAACAAGTACCGCTCCGCATGTGCAGCCAAACAGCTCCTGAACTCAGCATAATGCTGCCTTACAAGGTATAGGATACCATGCAGAGCAACGCTGGTTTTCAGTCAGGGCCTGGGGATTAGAGTGACATCACAAATACATAGGTACTTAATATAAATATACTTACGTCATAATCATTTACGTCCGAACATACAAAAGTAAATAAATAAATAAGTAGATGAATATAGTAGAATGATATTCTTATCTGCATTATGGGAACCAGATGACTGATAGAATACTTCTTTATTTTTAATTCATACGTATGATACGTTATAACAACCAGACACAGAACAAACGAAATGATAATGATGATAAGATGAGATTTAGTTCTGTCTGACCTTTTCGCAAGCATTAGAACATGTAACGAAGAATGAAACCCTAACTCCACCTCTGGCTATGGGAATGTTGCGGTATCGCGCTTCGCACACGCCACATAAGGTCCCGACGACTTTTTCATGTTCCATTTACTTGAACTGTAAGTCTTAGATGACAATTAGCTAGACAACTGAAAGAATGCTGATCCCATGGGAACCGCTAGGATCTGATCCATAAGGCAGTTGGGAATGCAGTGTAGGTTTCGTTGAGAAACGGCGATTGCTTTGACATTTTGCGTCTGCGTATAGAGAAATAGGCGTTTTCAACTGCATTGAATATTGGACACCGAGGAATGTTGACACATAGTTACTAGAATAATTTAGTCGACAATCAGAACTTTAGGTAATGGTGTGAACTTATGGATGGTGGTTCTCAGGTGGATGTGGCTTACACGGATTTCTAAAAAACGTTAAATCGACTAGATTACGTGTTACTTTTGCGTAAGCTTTCTGAACTTGGCATATGCAGCAATATGTTGAGATGGATAGAATCATACTTGCGAAACCGATCTCGATCATTGTAGGTGGATTTTGTTCTGACTTTGTGGAGATTTCCTCAGCCGTTCCGCAAGGTTTAATACTGGGGCCTTTTTGTATGTATCTTACAGGTATGATGTTGGCAAGTGTCTACATTATGCAACATTTCCTAAGTAGGTATGCTGATGATACCAAAATTTACATAAAAATATGGACTTCTACAGAATGTGTTTCAAGCGGATGGACAGACTTTCTGTCTACCATATAGGTAACGGCGCGGCGTTACCAGTAAATTCCATTATGAGAAATTTACTCGCAAAATTTTACCTGTTAAATTTGATTAATAAATTTATTTATGGAGTAAAATTTAATAATCAGTCAGAGATTTAGGAGTATTAATTGGAGGCTAAACTATTACTATCGGATGGCGTCGCAAATAATGTCAGTTAGGCATATAAAAGTTTAGGCTTTATCTTAAGAGTATGTAGTTCTCAGATGTGAGATGTCTTTAAATGTTGTATAACTTTTATGTTAAAAACGTTATTGGATATTTTTGTATTATTTGTCATCCTTAGTATAGAACATACAGTCAGAATGTTGAGAATATACAGCATATGTTCATTCAGCACTTTAACTGTCTTTTTTTCCAAAGATTTAGAGACTATGAAGAATCATGTTATCATCATCATCTCGCAACCCTAGACGGTCGTCGCCGTTTGACTGGTATGTCGTTCTTGCTTAGCAATGGATATATTGACTGCCCAGAATTATTATCCAAAACCATATCCTTTTTCTATCCTAGAACACAATACACACTAATTTGTTAGCAGTTTCGCTTTTTCGTACCAATCATGCTCAAAATTTTCTCGTTAGTAGAATGCGCAGAACCTATAACAAAAACTTCAGCCCTGTCGATATTTTGAACAGTAGTAATAATGATTTAGTTAGACAATAAGTAGGCTACTTCATAAGTAGGTAGGCAATGTGTTGAAAGATGTTAACTAATGTCATATAAAACGCAGCTTCTTATCAATATATTGATTAAATCTATTAATTTAATCTTTTTAAACTCAATGAAAAACTTTAAAATTTTAACCCATATCCATTAATTCAATCAATTAATCAATATCCACCATCTTGGAGTTTTATAACATCGAGGCAGAAGTTTCTAAACTTATAAGCTTCTCTACCAGCATGGTCAGTGTCATGGTCATGTTTTTTTTCTGAATCATTAAGGTAACTTTTCTATCTGCCTAGGTACTTACCTCTTTCACTGTGGTCACTAAGATTATTATTTTAAGGTAATAAACTACGAAGAAGATGGCGGTTCCTAAGAGACAGTTACAATAGAGAATAGAAAAATAAGAGAAGTACATTTACTTTGAATTTCTTTTGAAGACATTAGCAAACAAAAAAGCTGCAGGTCAAGAAAACCTTGTCAATTAATTTAATTATTCTACATTAATTGAAGACGGGCTTTCCAGCGAAGACCAACAATATAATAACAATTGTCTCCTAATACATAGGAGTAGGTAAATGCGATAATACTCAAGATAAAAATAAAAAACTACTTATGAAGAATCAGAGCTTATAACTTGATTAGTCGTTTATCCGATCATATGAGTGCAAAACAACCAAAAAACCTCAAGGTGACAGCGATTTGCATTTTTCGATGTCACTACATAATCGTTATAAAGCTATAGACGATCAATTGAAAATGCATGCCCAAATTAAAATACTAAATATCATTAAAAAATACTCGTCACCTAAGCCTCACAATACGGAAAAGACGGAAAATAGAGCAAAAATCGAAGATGAGGTACTTCTTTTTTTTATAATGATCTCGTAATCGTAAGTGATTTGTAGAAGAAACAGAACGTATATAACATTAACGTTACTATTACTTATATTATATTTAGATACTTAGATTTTTATTTTATATATTTTGTTATATACTTACTTTTTTGTCAGTATTGATGTTAGTATTCCATTTAACTTATATGATGAGTTAGGGTCTGTATTTTTGCCTTATGGCAAAAACCTAAATGTGTGCCATATAAATGCTCAAAGCATCCCTGCGCATTACACTGATGCGCTTGATTCATTTAACATTAAGGAGCTGGATGCAGTTGTTGTTTCAGAGATCTTTTTTAAGCCCACACTGCGGTCTACCTCATTTTCTTTTCCGGGTTTTGTTCTTATACGTAATGATCGCACAGGTAAAGGTGGTGGAGGTGTAGCCATTTACTTGAAAAGCCATATTCCTTACAAAGTTATCTCACAGTCGCCCTCAGCTTACTCCTCATCTTTTGAATACTTGTTTATCGAGATTGATGTGGGCATTAAATTTGCTCTTGGTGTTGTGTATGTGCCCCCATATATTGAACATACCCATCTTGAATGTCTTCTGGAAGATATCTCAGCGAACTATACCCGCACTCTTATTATGGGAGACTTTAACTCGTGTATGATTGAACTAGCTCCACGGGCCAGAAGGCTGTGCATGATGATAGAGTCTTCAAATCCAAACATTCTAGATTTATCCCCTACTCATCACACTGCTGCAAGTGACACTCTCTTAGACTTGATTATTGTTTCTGATACCAATCTTATTGCTGCTCATGGTCCACTATCAGCACCAGCATTCTCTCATCACGATCTAATCTATGCTTTAGTTAAAATAAAAATCCTTAAACCCAAGCCAATAATCTTGAACCAAAGAAATTTTTCTCGTATAAATGCAATTAAGTTTGAGAATGATGCATCAGATACAAATTGGATTGATGTTGAGAGCCTGGAGTCTGTTGATGAAAAGGTTGAGTTTCTGTCAAACAATATTATTAGTAATTTTGACAAACATGCTCCTATGCACCCTGTTAAAATAAAGCATCGCCCAACTCCCTGGATAAATTTTAATGTGCGCAGGGCCATGTCACATCGTGACAGGGCTTTCCGAAAATATAAAATGGAACGGTCTGAAGAAAACTGGATGACATATAAAAGATTGAGAAATAGATGAAATCAAGTCTGCCGAGACACTAAGCGTAGTTATATAGCTGAGCAAATTGAATTGTGCACCCCTGCTGGCCTATGGAAGTTCCTAAAATCTCTCGGATTCGGTAAAACAAATGGTGCAGATACTACAGTGCCTCTCAACCTCAATGATTTAAACTCACACTTCACTTCACCTAACATTATAAACCCTAAAACAAAGTTTAACACCCTTCTTGAAATTAATGACTAGCCGCCCTAACACTAAACCATTTGAATTTACCTGTGTATCTTTTAACACAATAAAAAAAATATCAGTACCCTCAAATCTAGAGCGGGGTTGGCAGTGATGAAATTGGTCGTATCATGGTGTTGCGTCTTAATGACCACATCCTTCCCTCAATCTTGGATATAGTTAACTACTCCCTAAGCACTGGCCATTTTCCTAATCAAAGGCGCAAAGCTTACGTGCTGCCACTGCCTAAAGTACCCAACCCTCTACTTCCTAACCAATTTCGTCCCATATCTATTCTTCCGTGTATGTCTAAAATCATTGAGTCAGTTGTCCACAAGCAAGTGACCGAGTTTCTGTCCGATGGCGACCTATTTAACACTTTTCAATGAGGCTTTAGAACTGGCCACAGTACCACAACGGCTTTACTTAAGGTCACTGAGGATATTAGAGCAGCTTTGGAGAGTACCCAGGTCACCGTCTTGGTCCTTATCGATTTTAGCAATGCATTTAATACCGTTGACCATGATTTGCTCCTCGCCATTTTGGGCCATCTCAACTTCTCTACAGTAGCCGTGCAATGGTTCTCATCATATCTCTTGGGTCGCCATCAATCTGTCCGTAGTGGTCAAACTTTGTCTGACTGGTGCGACTTGGAAGCCGGGGTTCCGCAAGGAGGAATATTATGACCATTGCTGTTTTCTCTATTTATTAATTTTTTGTCCTCTAGATTTCAATCCAAATATCATTTTTACGCTGACGACCTACAGCTCTACTACCACTCTGAAACTGATAACTTAAACGCTGCACTTGATTTCCTTAATTCTGATTTACTTCAACTTAAATCCTGGTCTGACAGTTACGGCATCCAGGTCAACCCTAACAAGTGTCAAGCAATCATAGTTGGTAGTACTCGCCAGATCGCTAAAATCGACCCACAAACTCTCACCCCTCTTGTGTACAACGACTGCACGATTCCGTTTTCTTCTACTGTTAAAAATCTCGGCTTACTCATTGATGCCAACCTGAGCTGGTCAGCTCAGGTAAAGGAGGTGTCTAGAAAATTTTTCGCATCACTACACTTTATTATCCGCTTCAAGAACTTCCTTCCTACTCAAACCAAAATTTCACTTGTCAACGCCCTTCTCCTACCTATTATTGACTATGCGGACATTGCGTATCTTGACCTGAACCAAGATCTCCATAATAAACTCGATCGCTTGCTTAATACGTGTATTAAGTTCATATACAACCTCTGTGGCGCAGTGGGCTAAGATCCGGCTGAGACGCAGAAGGTTGCGGGTTCGATTCCCGCGGCGGGACAAATGTTTGTACGATCTGCAAGTATTTGTCTCAGGTCTGGGTGTTTCTATGTATAATATGTATGTATTTACAAAAAAAAAGTATATAAGTAAGTAGTGTAGCAATCATGTGGTACCCATAACACAAGCTCTGCTTACTTTGGGGCCAGATGATACTGTGTGAAATGTCCGTGATTATTTATGTCCGGGATTATTATATACAACCTCCACAAGTACGATCACGTCTCTGAGTATCGGTCTAAACTTAAGTGGCTCCAAATTCGTGATAGAAGAAATGTAAGAATATTGTGCCTGCTCTTTTCAATTCTTAATGATCCCTATTCCCTACAGTATCTGAAATCCCAATTTTCTTCTCTAACACCCATAACCGTAACCTAAGATCTACCGATACTCTTCTGCTGGCAACTCCAAATCACTCAACCTCTTATCGTGCTAAATCTTTTGAAGTGGTGGCTGTTGGTTTATGGAATTCTCTCCCCACTAAAATAAAATCTGCACCCAGTAAACCAGTGTTTAAAAATCTTGTCTACGAATACTTTCTGAGTAAAGTTCAAGACTTGTAGCTTTCTTTGGTTATTGTTGATAATTGTTATTGTATGTATTTTTAAAATATATCTTATTTGTTATATATATATATATATTTTTTGATTTTATTTTATTTTTAGGAGTTTATTTTTAAATATGTTGTCATTGTGTTATATTTCCCTATTTTTAGATTAAGTTAGCACGCCTACTTTTTACTTTCTCAACCTTGCAGGTTGGCTGGTAGAAAATGCTCTAAGCATTAAGCCCACCTATTGTAAATTTATATTTTTTTTGTGCAATAAAGGATTTTTAAATAAATATATAGACTTGACATGCGCAAATGACGAATGACGTTTATAACCTAGATGATTTTACGAACTGTATGAGTGAGATCAGTGCGGTAATAGATGGTTGTGGTGTAGAATCTGTGATCATTTTGGGGAATTTTAATGCCGACCCTAAAAAGCTCTTTGGTAAGGAACTTATACATTTCTGTATGGAACATAAATGGGTGTGTGCAGATATTGATTACTTTGGTATAGCGAAAGATACATATACTTTTGTTAGTGATGTTCACGGTACTTGTTCGTGGCTGGACCATATAGTTACTATGGAAGCCGCAAGAGAAACGATAATGGACTTTAGGATAAACTATAGTGTTACGTGGTCTGATCATTTTCCAGTGGAATTTACTTGAAATTTAAATGTGATAACGCCAAAGGTTAATGTACCAAAGTCATCTCACAATTCTGTTGTATGGGGTGAGAGAGATATCTCTCAGATAAAGCAGTATAAACAGCTATGCTCAAGTATGCTTAGAGATGTTGACTTTCCTCCAGCTTTTAGAACATGTGCAGATAATACCTGCGGTGACATGTATCATAGAAAAATTATTGACACAATGTATAGTAGAATTGTTAATAGGTATATTAAAAAGCTCAGCCAACTGTATGTCATTACAGTAATATTCCTAGTTATAAGCAAAGAAAAAGAAAACCATATCTAATTGGATGGAATAAATATATTAGAGAGGCTCATGGAGAGCCGTGCGGCTTTGGTTTCAGGAGTGGGTTCTTTACGGCAGGCCGTCGTGCGGTTTTGTATACGATAAAATGCGAAGATCACGCACTATTTTTAAAACTAAACTTAAATTTTGTCAAAACAATCAGACCCAAATAAAAATGGATATCCTCGCGAAGCATCACACGGCAAAAAACTTTAGCAAGTTGTGATATTAACTCAACACCGGCATCAGTCGTTGAGCGTCCTTTTGTAAATCCGAATTGTTTACTGTCTAATAAATTGTTGGTATTAAAATGCCGTTGTAATTGGTTTAGAATAAGTTTTTCAAATATTTTACTAAATGTAGGAAGAACTGATATAGGTCTAAAGTTACTAGGATCGGCATGACTACCTGATTTGAATAGAGGTATGATCTTGCTATGTTTCATTAAATCAAGAAATACTCCACTGTCAATACATTGATTAAATATGAAAGCTAGATCTGGTGCAAGAATGTCAATTAGTGGTTTTATAACACTGACAGAGATCCCCAGAGATCAGTGGTCTTTTTTACATTAATCATTTTGAATGCCTTGATAATATCGTTTTTGTCCACATGTTCAAAGTAAAATTGTGTGACACATTTAGGTAAACTATCTTTTAACTATAATTCTGCTATTACATGAGAACAGTTTAAAGACTTTGTAGTGGAGACTGGAATATCAGTAAAAAAAGTTTCAAATGCCTTTGCTACATCTATATCTTGCATGATGATATTATTGCTGATATTTAAATTTATTACATTTTTATGAGTTTTGGATTTTCCGGTCTCACTATTAATTATTTTCCA
Organism: Lampropteryx suffumata; assembly: GCA_948098915.1. Lineage (NCBI taxonomy): Eukaryota > Metazoa > Arthropoda > Insecta > Lepidoptera > Geometridae > Lampropteryx > Lampropteryx suffumata. Next base: position 10,315,970 of record OX402557.1, on the reverse strand, counting down.
AGTTGCTTTTATTTTATCTTGACTGTTTTTAATTTTTGAACTTAAATACTGAGATTTAGCAAAGCGACAAACATTTTTGAAGATTTTTGAGTAATCTTTACTTTTTCTTTAAACTCTTCACTAAAGTTATACCGTTTTTCACTGTACAATTCATACAAGGTACGCCTACTCATATGAATACCTGCTGTTTCCTACTCACAAAATGTTGAACTGCCAGAGACTACAATAGTTTTGGATGTGAAAATGGAACTGAATACTTTCATTTCATTTCATTAAATTCAGTGAAAAATGTATTGTATAAATCATTTGGATTATCATCATTATACAACAAAAAAGGCAAGTTGGTATCCGGGTTCAATCTTACTTTCTCTAAACGATCAGTGGTAACTGGTATATAAGTTTTTTTTTGTACACTTTATTATTCATTTTAGTTTCTATTTGAACTAGTTGACCAAGATGGTCAGAGTGAATATTACTAATTATATTTCTGCTTATTATGTTTACATTGGTAAATATATTATCTATGCACTTGGCCAAAGTGGCAGTTATTCTAGTTGGTTCCATAAATGTAGGTTCAAGACCAAATGAATTAAATAAACTAGTTATTCTGGTACTTAATGAATATTTCTCAAGCAAATTTATATTAAAATCACTGCATACAACAATTTCTTTATTTGATTTTGTAATGGACTTATGCTAAATGTCCTCCATAATTTTCTCAAAAATATCAAATGTGGCAGTTAGTGGGCTATAAGTGCTTATAACAAGGAACCGCCCAAACTCTATGCAGGCTATCTATTCATTATTGGCATGTTTTTATTTATGAGTCGAAAGATAGTGGTCTAAAATTATCTGGGCATTTTATAACTGCTTGGCAGTCAATACACGATCACCATGAAGAGCATTCAAATACTTAATACCTCACTATTCTTTGACTATCTTTTATCATTCTATCCGTTCCATTGTTTTCTTCGTTCTGGTTATCGTCAACACTGCTGCCTGAGACTGTAAGCATGCATAAGCGAATTAATCCGCAGTGGATTAAACCACGCTATTCTGAAGTAAGTAATTTTCAATGCAGTGCGTGCGCCTACGTCTGGTTTCATCTTCCACAGAATAACGAGCAAAAATTCGCTGCGGATTCATACGCAGTGCGCGCTTGGCTTTAGTGCACATTCAGCACTAAAGCAAAATTTTACAAGCGCGACTGCGGTACCGTTACCGCTTGGAATGGGACCATCCGCTCTATCGGTACACCACTATACTGCTAACCATACGTCTATAATTCGGACATCATACTTGATCATACACGTGACATTTTATGGCGGTACCTAACTAGAAGTTGCGGGTAGGACTCTGTATATAACTCTCTTGATTTATTAGAATCTAAGTAAGACTTCGGTAGGTGTATGCTTTATTCTTTATTTCATTTCTATAAAATGAAAACCCATCAAACGACCCATTATTCTTTTTTTTTATTATATGCCGTTAGTAACATCTTTCAGTTTATTTTTCGATTAAATTATTATTAATAAATTGATTATTTCTGATATTTTCCTTTTCTAGTTACTTATTGCTATAAGTTAAGTTTGTAGGTTCTTATTTATTAACAATTCTTTAGCTTTAGCCTAACAAATTTGACTGTGAAGTAATATTACTATAACAAATAGCAAAAACAATTTTGAAAACAGGGATCGATTCGATATATCGCAACGATAACGTCGTTTGAATATTCACCAAATTTTGTCGAATTAACAGTTTTTTTGTTGTCAAATTCAAATTATTGTATATACAACGATAATTTGTTGCTAGTTGCGATATATATTGTCAACAGTAATGTCGGTCATTTCATAGTTCACAATTTTTGTCCCAACGTTTCAAGTTTCAAGTCTATTTATTTAAATAAAAGTAACATTACAGACAAATCCAGATTGTTACATCTATCTATGTTTAAGTAAACAATATAAAAGATGAAGAAATAGAAAAAGAAAAGACCTTAAAACTAGTTAGGAACATTATTTATCTTAATCTAGGTAACTATTATTATGACTAGTCAACCTACAAAAACAAAATGTATTGTTTATCGATTTCAAAAGGTAGGTATTTTTTCTCTTATCATTGAATTTGTAACAATAAACGAAGCATCTAATTAGCTCAAGGAAAACAAAGTTAGCCAAGTATCAAGTAGTTTTGGTACTTGAAAACTAATTAATATTTTATCTAGCTATCGATTCAGTCACGCATCACAACAAACAATAGGGAATAATGGGCTACAATAGATTAAACGTGCTCACGCGCACATATTTCCTACCTCTAGCTCTAGCTATCAACCTACTATTGATTTAATTAGATCCTTAGGTAGGTACTCCGCGTGCTTACAATATTTTATTGACATATTACGTCTGCTTCGTCTCTTCATTTACATATGGCATCTGTTTTACTAAGACGTATAAAAGAACAATACAAAAGCAATATTTTGCCGATTTTTAATAAGCTATAAGTACCTAAATAAAGTGATCTACATGAAATGCCTACTTACAAGTATATAATTTTTAAACAGTATTTTTAAACATTTTTATGAAGTCAAAAGTCAGCATAATAATAATAATAATTGTATCTTATATCATTAAGCACTATATTATTATATCTAGCACGCACTATCGAATTATAATCAGTGCAAAAAAATCGCGCTAGCCTTAGCTGACTCATAAGTTTGAATTGAATTGAATTTTTGGATCACGAACGACTTTAGCATCTCTATGATCAACGATCTCTATGAGAATCACTTTATTATTTAGATATTCAAAACACGTTCAGCGAATACCATCAGTAATAACTGGAGTTCGCATGATTTTATTATTCAAATTTCTCAATTCAACACCTAAACACGATCCAGTTTTTTCAAAAATGCTTTGTAACAAAAACACCGAATTACATATGAATAGAAACTGGATTGAATATATTAATTCTTAATTTGGTACGGGCCCAGTATTAGGGGAGAATAATGTGTAGCGAAAAGAAGCAATGGAATTAATAAAAGGCCCCCTTCTAATTGCACGTGTGTCAAACAAGTTTTAACTTGTCAAAATTGTCCAGCTGCTCAGAGACCCCAAAAAAACCCAGTAGTGTTTATAAAATGATGAAACTACGAAATCAAAACCTGTTTGCCGATTTTATCAAAAATATTGGTGTTTATGTAACACCAAATTAGTAGGTAGGTACTAATGCTAAAAAGTAATTTGCGTACGATGGTTCAAATAGAATAGAATAGAAAATATTTATCAATCGTCGCATATCAAATACAGTGCGAATATAATACAAACTAGTCTATGTACAGTAACGAAAAAAAGGCTACTACTCAGCATATGATACATAAGTGTGAAGGCTGCTGTATCGCTGGTTTTCAATAGGTATTTTGGAAACTAATTTGTTTATGTCAAATACAGAGAACATCTAAGCCGCTGCCTCTAATATTTTTTAATAGTAGGTGCAGTAGACGGAGCATTTTCTGTATCTCGATGCTTAGAACCTTATCTAGAACTTAAATTCAGATAGTATTAGGGGGATGCATTGGACTTATTGGTTTCCAGTAGGTACCTAGATAGTCATAAAATTTAATAACAATTAACACAGTACATAAAGTGCTACAAAACATCCTCAGTTTTTATAGTCTGCGGGGGACCGCAGCATTAACTTAGACCATTAAAATATCATGGAAGGAGCATTTTTATGGAATATGGGTGGCCTATAAAAGTTGCACGTGAACTTTCGGAGGGGAAATTTATGGTTTGACAATCAACTTAGCATAGGATTGTGAGAATGTTTATGTGATTCAATTACTGTCATAATGAGTGGTTCAATTGAGAGAGGTATCAAAAAGCCTTGGGTTAACATGAAATCGATAAACAATATATCGGGTCCATAATCGTCAAAACCCTATTTTTAGTTACATAGCTTCGACTTGTTTTGAGTGATGGAACGACAAGCATTACTTTTGACAATCGATGTCGTAATCCTACACAATAGACGATATGATAATTTGAATATGACAACGAAGCAACTGTCAACGTAATTTCATTCAACGTATATTTTCACGACGACGTTTCGATATATCGAAATCGGTTCCCAGAGTGGAAGGCCTGATTACTTCAAGAGCGAAGCCACATGCGGAAGCTAGTTGCAAATAGGAAGTTAATTTTCCCGAGGTACGAGTCACTACAAAAACAAATAGACGTTCTCACAGGCTTCTTTAGTACGAATCATCAAAGACAATAGATACCTAGGTACTACAAAGGTTCCCAGAGATAATTCACCTTATTTCATCATGTTCTATCTTAGATGTAGTACCTACCTTCAAGACTAGACGTAACTTGTGGATTATTCATTGAATCTGACTCTCTATTCGCATCCTCTGTGTTCTTTTTTAACCGACTTCAAAAAAAGAAGGTTACTAAATTCGATTCGTATATATATATATTTTTTATGTGTGTTCACGAATAACTTCGTCGTTTATGAACCGATGATTCTTTTTTTGTTGGAAAGGAGTTATCTCAAGGGTGGTACCATGATAAGGAAACCAGGATCTGATGATGGCATCCCAGAGAAATCGAGGGGAACTTTCGAAAATCTCAGTGGCGACTAGTGCGTTTATTTTTTATGAAAGTATTTTTTTTTTAATTTGATGAAGGTCTGGAGGCGATCTGATGATGGAGCAGAAAGACAGTCGAGGGAACTCCTTAAAGATTTACAGCAATTACCTGGTGTTTGGGTTTGATTCATTTGTATTGATGAGAACTGTACACCTAGACGGGTTGTGTCTGTCATTAGGGGTATGATGATGAAGACGAAGGACAGTCAAGGGAACTCCTCAACGTTTTACAGTAGCTACCTTGTGTATATACATGAAGTCGGTTGTCTTTTTAGTTTTTAAAACGTAATTATCCGTTGTATATTTTCGATGGTATTAACTGGTAAATATAATATTACTATATGCACCTAGGCAACATTGCAAATATCTATAAACCATTTATTAATATTCTGCTGAAATTGTCGGACCCCTTTCTCCGGTCCCAAGGTTCACCTTCCACTGCTCACAAAATTATATCCGCACCATCACATCAGTGACCACACTACATAATTAGTGAGGATATAATTTTACTGACCTTCATAGTATCCAAAAAACAGTACCTATAAATATTATAAGTTAATTTCCTAATTTCCTTCCCAACAAATTTCATTTCAGTTCGCAGGGTTCTAACTGGTATGATGGTGAGCATACATCTTTTGTCCTATGTTTTTGACTTCTAACCGCAATTCGAACTTCAAATTTATCTTTGATCCTTTTAAAGCAATACTGACCTTTTTATTAATTTGAAGCATGCTGTACTGGTGATCTCATGCATGATGCCTCACTCTCGACTCACCGACCAAAATAACCATCCGGCGCATTACTCCCGATTCGGACCTGTCGATTCGACTTGATATGTAGGCGTAATGGAGGCCATAACTCCGTTTGCGGATAATTTGTCAATATGAGCCAAAATGAACCAAGATGAAAAATCTACCTTTTTAAGTCTCTACTGGAGTGTTCAAGTGAATTTTAAGATTATTTGACGATCAGAACTCTGAACTCTGTGACGATCACACCTAATAATATGCTCAGGGAAAATTTCGTTAGTCAATAGCGAAATGTAAAAAAAAAGTAACCGACTTAAAATGACTGATATCCTTTCTCCAGAGTATGAATCACTCTTTCCTAGACGAGAAAACATACTAGAGTTTCGTTTCGAGGTTAACGACCACTAGGCTATTAAACCATTCGCTAGTTTTTGGCACTCCAAGGAGGCCGAGCCGTTACACGACTCACGAATCTCACCATACAATTTTGGATTAGGTAGTTAGCTGGCTAATTTCCTCTTTGTCTGAATTCAAAAACGAAAAATGTCGCAAAACCGCAGTTATTTAAAAAAATATTTCGTGGAATATTCTTCTTTGGAAATCCAATCATCACATCAGGACAACTTCAAGATGAACTAACTCGTATACAAGTCTGGAAAAAGGATTGGATAATCAAATTGAATACATCCAAGTGTAACATTCTTCACTTAGACAACAATAACCCAAGAGTCTCATACACCTTGGATGGAAGCATTTTGACGCCAATCTGCCTTCAGCGGGATCTAGGGGTCAATATCTCATCTAATCTAAAGTGGGAAGAGCACATTGCTATAATAGTCAAGAAGGCGAATTCATTTCTGTATGTCATAAGGAGATCCTTTCAAACCATAACAATAGATATGTTTCGTAAGATATATAAAACTTATATAAGACCACTGCTAGAGTACGGATTTCAAATATGGCACCCCTACTTCCAAAAAGATATTGACCTTCTTGAAAGTGTCCAGAGGAAGTCCACCAATATACCACAGGCTCTGCGTCGGAAAAATTATGACGATAGATTGCTCTCTATACACTTTACTACACTTGAAGATAGACGCCTTCGAGGAGATCTTATTGAGACTTATAAGATTATGACCTATCAGTACAACTTGCTAAATATTCATGACATCTTGAGAAGAAAACATGATCAGAGACCGTCACGTGGGCACCAGTAAAAACTCATTCGTGACCCTGCCCACTTACTTGCCTCTTACCACTTCTTTAGCAACAGAGTGGTCCACAATTGGAATACACTACCAGATGACGTTGTGACTGCTACCTCAGTCAATGCGTTTAAAAAACAAGCTCGACAACTGGCTACGAACTAACAAATCAGTGCTCAAAAAGATTAATCAATAATTAAAGACTATTTCAACACTGTGTGATATAGACATATCAGCTATAGCTGCTCGTCTATCATCAATAAATGAATAAATAAATAAATAAATATTGTTTCCAAAAACATTATGTGGTATCAGAAAAAAGGTTAAGTACAGTAATGGCTCCGGTGTTCTCTTTCCTTCTAACACGGTATGAAAAATCATCATGAGAGCTCTGCGACCGTAATTTTAAATGTATTAGATTGCTTGGATTGATTTTCAAACACTAACAAATTTAAAAAAATTATTTGCATTATTTGCTCTGAACACCCAAACCTCTCAAAGTTCAGTGCAAACGTACCCAACTTATGTTTCATCTTATTATGATGCCAATTCAATATAAATATAATCTAGGTATGTACATATACTATATCTGATCGGAGTAATTTTTGTCTGAAGTAGGTATTGAGGGAGTGGGTGATAGATAAAGCACAATTAGGCAACCTTATCGCTATTTCGTGCAATTGACTATGTGCTTAGAGTAGTACTTCACGCGCCTTCCTTCGGTATGAACCGAAGAATGGTAAATATTCATACACTCGCTGAAGCATAACATTATATAGCTCTCTATGATCGCAAATCGCAATATGAACAAATATTTTTCAAAAAAGGATTTTCTATATAAGTGTCACTGCTTCTTAAATGAATACTATACATTAGCTTAGAAAAGAGTAGAGTAGTAGAGAATAGAGTAGAGACTAAGAGTAGAAAGTAGCTTAGAAAGAAGTAGATAGGCACTTAAAAATGTAACTTTCAGAACGAACACATTACCTATTTAAGTAAATCTACTTCTGGGCCCATAGCCTGTTATAACTCTGGCAGACTCAGGTGCCACGTGCCTAAATTAACACAACTATCGATAAAACTGGTACGAATTGTGTACACAAAGTGGGTCATCGGCATTTGATACCTACATTTCGTGGCACTAGTGCAAGCTGTTGCCACCACAAAGTTTTGCTGATAACCAATCTTTGTGTGCATAGGAACAGGAAACACATAGTTTGATAACAAGAACCGTTATGCAGTTAGAGCTGTCCATGGGCGGAGGGAAACGTTTTACAAACATTCACTTGTACTTACTCTTGCTCGAGCTTTCTACACTTATTGGACCTTACTTATAAAAGCCTCTCAAATTGAACACTGCTTAAGATTCGCCCTGTCACTGTTTGTCACTATCTTACAAAAATAATAGTTAAAAAAAACTAAAAAACACGCTTTATATAAAAAACCAAACTAAAAAATTTAAAATAAATTTTAATAAATGTTAGTAAGAAAAAAATGTTTTATTTAGAAATAATCTGATATTTTAATTTTTTTTTAATTTTTAATCGAATTATTGCATTGTCATCGGTCTTTGACAGGTGTGCAAAATTTGAATGAAATCTGGCCGTTTAAAGTGGATTAAAATCGCGTCCTAAGGAGTCGGTTACAAACATACAAACATACATACAAGTGAAGCTAATATAAAGCGTATAAAAAGCAGATGGCACTATTTTAAACAGTAATTAACTTTTGACAGAAGTTGAGAGACGTTTCCAAGTAGAGGGAGGTAGATTTACATAATTTCGCATAGAGCCAATGTAAGTTTGTGCGCTTAGCAATTGGAAATGTAACCTGAACTGAGGCTATTGTTAATATATCCATTTTATTTTCTGAAATAGCACTCTTTGTAAAAGTGGTTATTTATATAGGCCTTTCAAATACATACCCATATTAAATACAAAACAATTTTGAAATGCAGATAATTTGGATAAACAGAAGTAGTCATTTTTGATCGGATCCATTATCGTCGTCCCCGACTACTGGTCAAGCTCTATTTAAGCGTACTGAAATGTTTTCGAAATATTACCATGCATTATATGCTAAAATTATAAAAAAAATATCACAGCTATTAAGGCTTTACTAAAAGATTACGAGGAACAGCGTGATTTATAATCCTTTTTTAAAAAACATGGAGCACCACATCAAATAGTATTTTTTGCTAACTAGATGGTCTTGAATTAGTTCGGGACCTGACCACTAGGCACTAGTGTTATCCCTATTAACGTCGGAAGCCTTGTGCGCGATCACGTTTGCTTGGCTAATTGTTATCAGAAGTTTTTTGAGTTTGCTTAATTATTTAGAATTGTTTACGTACGGATAAGCGCAAATAAGTTTCGTAGTCAATCGTAGTCTTAGTCTGACTTAATGATTGCAAATATATCATGTCATCAAACTCTATAAATGGTCTGATATCGTCAGTTCTAGATGGTACAAGTTACAATATAGGCGCTTAGTCGTGGGCGAAATCTCTGACTCACGAGGCAATACTATTTACTCATTCTGTAGTATTACACTAATGGTCGTTGTACCCAATTAACTTATTGCGTTTCAAACGATTCACATTCCTAAGATGTTTAATATTGATGTTTACTATGGAAAATTATTCGATAGCGCTCTAATTCTCATTTGCTGTGACAGTAACAAACACAATCTGCCTTACTTATGAACGCCACTCATCTCAACTTGAACACTGCCTAAATACTGCTTCAGATTCGCCCTGTCACTGTTTGTTGACTTGACTTCAAACATATATAGTACAAGTAACTATTACAACTCATCTAGGTGTAAAGTTCTCATCAATACAAATTATTCAAGCCCAAACACCAGATAATTGCTATAAATCGTTGAGGAGTTCCGTCGACTGTCTTTTCCTGGCTCCATCATCCGATCGACTAAAGTCCTTCATTAAATAGTAGTGCTTTAAAATACATGAAATGAAATGAAAATAATTAACAAACGCACTAGTCGCCACTACGATTTTCGAAGGTTCCCCTCGATTCTGGGATGCCATCATCAGATCCTGGTTTCCTTAACATGGTACCACCCTTCGAATATCTCCAACAAAAACATAATCATCAAAATCGGTTCATGAACGCCGCAGTTATCCGCGAACACACAAAATATATATATGGTCGAATTGAGAAACCACCTTTTTTTGAAGTCGGTTAAAAGGGGGATGGCGCTATTTTAAACAGAGATTTATTTTTGACGGAGGTAGAGAGACGTTTATAAGTAAGGCCGCAGATGTATAGGATCTTAACCAGAAAGGCTCTGCTAGTATAACAGTGCTGTAAATTCTCGAAACAATTGCTTCACATCGTAAAGTGTTTCGCTTGAGGGATTTTTAAATTTATTCATTACCTACGTTGGTAACGCAGGTAAGCAACAATTGCTTGGATTTCCTGCATGTTACTTAGAGTTCGATATTTCAGCCTTTTACTAGAGAAACTCCTCAGGGGAAGGCCCTGACTTAATTCGCAGAACGGAACGTGCCTAGGTGTTTACGCATAAAGTTCATAGTATTGTTGTTATTGGTAGATACTTATAGTAATATATTCAAGATTACTAAAATAACATAAGACCATAATAATTGGTAGAAAATGCACACAACACCATCTAGCTCCAACCTAAGCACAGGCACATTATGGTGATCAGATTACTTATATTTTTTTTTAAACTTGTGTTGTGATACTTTATATTATAACACAAAGACAGAGAACAAACACTTATATTTATTATGTTCATCGCAAACAAATGCTTATTATTGTAGGTATTTGAAATACCTACAATTAATAAGCATTTGTTTGCGAATTTTTTCAAAAATAAACTTAACTAAGCACCTAATTGATAAGAGGTAAACAATAAGTAAATTGATAATGTGAAGAAAACGAGTTAACGACAGATATGCGAAGACACTGAACGAATACTTTGATAATGTATTAACACTCAATGAATTCTTTGAAATCCTATAACTTTCTTTATACTACCCTATTGTATGTTGCATGCAATACATCTATAAGTACTTCTTAGAGTTCTTAGTTGACCCTTTATATTCTCAAATAGGACGTTTTGATAAACAACATCACATCATCATCATATCAATCTTTAAGAGTCCACTGCTGAACAGAAGGCATCCCCAATTGATTTCCAGGAAGAACGATATTGAGCCCTCTCCATTCACCTTCCTTCAAGTCTTCCTGCGGTCTTAACAATGTCGTCAGTCCATCGAGTCGGGGGGTCGTCCTACGCTTCGTAGCTGGGCCTCTGCCGGAGATTCTTCGCACCCCCTGTTCCGCCGTTACCATGGCCGCCACCTATGCCAGGAATAGCGAAACTGCCGGGAACTGGGGGCCGTCCTTTATTTGTGTACATCATGTTTGGTTTTGCCATAGTCACCACGCTTGACAGTCGGATTTTTGACTGCAGATTTAGTGTTATGTACTCGGGGGATGCTGCTGTCCAATCCCCCAGTGTGTCCCCCTTAGTCGCATTTAACGACATCCACGGGAGGAGATAGAGTGGTCCTAATCTATGCCATAACCACCACGGTCAGGTTAACATAAACATTGATAAACATAGCAGAAATCAATCATATTAAACATTTATAAACATTTTGGCAGTAAAGTTACTGTATTATGTAATGAAATCGCCATTTGGTTGTTCTATAGACCTACATCATGTGTTATTCCATAAAAACGCGCCTGTTAGAAGCTACTTGCTCACGGTCTTTGGCTGGACACATTTTACTAAATGGTATATAATTTCGCATTCCAAGTCAAGAATAAATTTAGATTTAAGAATTATCATAGCTCCGATTTGAATTTGAGGACAACTATATTTGACTTTTACAGGCGTCGCAACACGACAACCAGCATTTGTAACAACAGAGGAAGCTGATCTCTTGTAATTTCAATTCTTAAACTGAGAAAATGATTAGCTACATAGATAAATAAATATTGGTAGACAGTTTAGACACAACACCATCTAGCACCAAACTGTGCATAGCTTACTATGGGTTCCAGGTGACAAATTTAATACTTCAAAATACATACTTATGATGCTTTAATAACACCCAGACACGGAAGAAACAACTATGTTAATCATACAAATGTATGTCATGCGAAGGAATCGAACCCAGAGCGGAGAAGGTAGAGCTACTACTAACTGTTTTGTGACGCCAGTCAGGCTATCTTGGTCTCAACTTCGAGCTTAAAAATTCTGATGACTCTCAGCAGTCTCAACTTATCCCTTGAAGAACATAAGCTTATTAACACTTATTAAACCAGGAACTTTACTTAATAATTACTTATGCAGAGGCTGAAGACATCGTGTTGATGATTAGAGGTGAACAGCCACATAAAAATTCTCGTTAAATAACTGTTAAGGTAATCCAAGGACCCTGTTTCCAATTGAGTTAACCCAGCAAGTACCATCAGCATAAAAACTTGCTCTTCCCGGCGAGGTAGATACAGTCAGACCAAAAAGTGGCTGCATTCCATTGTTGATTGGAAACGAGTCCCACCGCACTCGGGAAAAGTCGCGCTGCGCTGAATTTATGAAGCAAAGAGCCTTGTTTACTATGGAGCTGGTATTTGTAAGAAACATTTACTATTAATTAAATTGAAAAGGTCAGAATACTTGCCAAACACTTGAAAATTGTACCTAAGCGCCGTAGTCGCTGCCAAAACTACTGTAAATATCAACCTAAAGTCAACACTATTTCTATTTGATTTTCAGTTGATGAATTCACTGAGAGACGTCTTTCTGACATCCGACATTATAGTGATAGCTTATAGAAGCTGCATGAAGGTGGCTTATACGGCGTTTTCAAGATCTTAGGAATTATATGTAGCTCACATGCCTTACGTCAACAAGTTATTAATGTTTTAAAATACCTTAATTTCACGCTGAACCTCCTGCTTGGAATTTTAATAGTGTAGACCGGGATACTACATTATTTCGCTGTTGTCCTTTCCTGTCAATCTTTCAAAAATCTGCATCCATGTAAATCCATGCAGTGTCACAAATCACGCACGAGTAAAACAGCAAAGAAAAGTGCAGTTCTTACCAACTTTCCCAAAGGCATTCCCAAGCTCAAAGATACTTAAACATGCAGCTTTCAGTTTTCCATCTGATGGTTTCCAAATGATAAGTAAAGGCTCGTCTACATTATGGCTGAATGTGGTTGCGACCCAGTGCAGAGCAGCGTAATGCGGTGCAATCACCGCGCGTTCCCGTGAGAACGCGACCGGAGCGCAGCCGCCCCGCGCCCCGGCCGCATACCACGGTAAGGTCATGCGAGTTCCTCCAAGCCTCCGAAAAGATTTTTGCAATTACATTTTACTAGCTTTTGCGTACGTAGGTACTTAATCAATATTGGTGTACAATAACAACACCATCTAGCCCCAAACTAAGCATAGCTTGTATTATGGTGTCCATGTGACTGAAAAATATATAATAATACTTATATATTTTCTAATACATACTTATGATATTTTATAACATTTACAGAACAAATACCTATGTACATCACACAAATGTTTGATCTGGGAGGCAATCGAGACCCCCAACCTACAGAAGGCTCAGAAGACTAACAATTGAGTTGACAGGTCAGTCAGTATAATCATAAGTATTGATGATCTCATTGACACGCAGGCTTAGGTTAACCTACCTTACTAGTTTAGGTACAAGTGTTAGATCTTTGGTATACCTACTCGCTCTTGCAACATGCATGATGCAAGTTGATATTAAGTAAAGATACAAATCCTAGCTGAAATATATTTGAAGGAACTCTACCGACTAATAATTTAATAAGTACAGCCTACGCGGACTCCATACCTTAGGTTCGAAGCTACAAGTACATGTGCGGGCCCACCTTGGTGGGCAAATTCGTAGAAAAGCGCCAGACGAGATAGAGTTACGCGATAAAAGGAGATGTACTGTGATGGTTTTTATAATTTATGTAGGCGCTAAACGCTGGTGCGAGCTAAATTGCACTATATTACGTCGTAGTAAGGTTTTCGTAGAGTCCTCTCCACTTGTTCTACTAACTATACTGTGGTATCAGTAGTAACAGTTTGCTGAATGAACATTGTGAAAATTGTGGTATTTCGGTACAGATCTAAAAAGACTATGTCCGTCCCCGAAATACAATCTATCTCATCATCAACTTTGGTGAAAGGGTAACAAACAAGCAGGGCAGTATTTATAAAAAAAAACAATTTTATATTATATTTTTAATTGGCAAATTTATATTATATTCGTGAGTAACAAAGAAACATCCATCATCATACACCTAAACAACCACACAAACTTCCACATTTATAATATTAGTAGGATACTACTTGCCTACCTTTAAGTTAAACTTAAGTTTAAGTTTTGCTATGGTTAGATAAAACATTTTGATTAGTTTCAAATTCTCATACGGAACCTACCGATTGAAAGTAATTACGCGTGTGATTTTTGGAGGCGTTCGTTAACTCAAACCAAAAAACTCGAACCTTATTGACGTGACGAGTTTGCGAAAATTACAGTTTTTTCGTTGTTCAACTCGTACCACTTTTTTTGCATTGAATTCGCTCAGCAAACTGTTTTCTACTAATACTAAGAAACTTATTGGTCGATAGAGTTCCTTAGTACTTGAGTTTAGATTTGTAATTTCAGTGGCTTTACTTGCATTATGCAACGGAACTAATACGAGTACCTTAACTAGTAGGTACCTAAACATCAACACTTACTAACTGCCACACTCAGTGTCATTAATGGTTACTTAAATCGCTCCTAGTAGGTATATATTTTCAATGCTGGTTATTCGGTTATTTCGCTGGACCTGAATTTACCTAAAACTTCGTAAAATATGATCTTATTTTGCTCTTACTAAAGTCTAAATTAGTAACGTTCTAAAACTTACATTTTGTTCTTATATTAAATAGATTTTTTAGTGTTTTTTGCAGTTTTATGCAACACCCCTTTACATACATTTTAATAAACACGGGTTTTACTCACGTATTATTTCAGTCAGTGCGAACCGTCAACTCGAGCGGCAACGAGCCGACCGCGGATCAAACTCACTCTGATGAAGATTCTCTAGATGAATCGAAACAGTGTCGATGCCTACATCGACAAAATAATACGTGAGTAAAACCCGTGTTTATCAAAATTACTGACTGATAATTACTGAAAATTAACACTTCTTTAATTTATTTAATTTAATTTAATTTTAGCCACATATTTAGTCACTATTTTATTTGAAAAGGTTTCATCTAATTTAGACTTTGGTGAAGACAAAATAAGGTCGTTCGTATTTTAGGAATATTTAGTTTGACCCGCGAAATAACAGAATAGTGGCCACTGTCAAAAGTATACCAAGGAGTGAGAAGTTACAATTTATAACTCTGAATGTGGCAGCTAGATATAAAAATTCTTGGTTACTTAGGCCTGTAGGTATTAAAAATACCGGACAACTTTGTGGCTAGAATTTACATTGAAATTTCATCACTTATTCTACAGTCAGAGGTAAACAAACCACAATAACTAATATTGTTAATTAACCGGTTTTTAGGTAATTAACTAATATAATTTTAATGGATAAGTTTGAAATTTAGACCGAGTCGTCGTCCCGGTAATTGGTTGAAGGACGAGCTGACATTCCATTGGAGCGAATGGGTACGACTGCTTAGATATTTCAACAATAGTTAGTTAAACATGTTTTTCAAATAATACCACATTAAAACGATGATTTATAGTTATAATGATAAGTGAAACAATAGATATTTATTTACTACGATGTATAAACAATGCTTTACTCACTTGCAACCTTACTCAGCTTGTAGTTTTGCAATCATTAGAAACTTGAATAGCTTTTATGAATTGTGGAAATAATTCCTTCGCGCAAAATTCCCAGTACCAACTTCGTGAGAAAACATCGAACAATATCTTGAGAAAGAGGCAGTTCTCAAAGAAACAGCTCATTGAAGACGCTAGTCGCAACACCAGCCAAAAAAGCTCTACCGCGCCCCTCTTTATACCCATTCGTTTCTTGCCTTACAAGGATTGTCATAGCAAAAGCGGAGCTCTACAAATTATAGACGGTTCATGCACATGCCGCATCCATTGAGGTCCCTTCACACGGTCAAAGGCGACAAAAAATAATACAAAAACCGTTACGCTCCCGAAAAAATGTTCCCATAACTCATGAATGTCTGCCATTGATAAACATGTAGAGCAGAGAGCAGATAATAATATATGTAGGTACTTACCTACCTATAATGTGGTGTAACTTACTGCATACATGCGTGATGTAGCAGTCTTGAATGAAAACATTGAGCAATGATTATACTCTTTGAGATTATGAAGTGCGGAGACATAAAATGAAGCAATCTTCTACCTAGAGATTTGAAGATTACTTTTAGTTCTGTCTTCTGACTCTCTTTAGCTCTATCCTCCATATGTGGGTATGTGGATGCGATTTTAGAATTACAATATTAATTTAGATAAATAAAATAATTTAGAAGAAAAAAATATGTGTACTGTTTCTGGCAAGTAAACAAAGCCTCGCATATTTCCGCTATGTTCCGAGAAAAGGATACGCGATCCGGGAGTTTTCGAGTGCTACTAGCTAGGATAACGAATAACACTGTTCATAATACCATAATATTTTTTATAATAATGAATATTATTTCTCTAAATTCATTATGGGGCAAAGGCCTGCCTGAGACGCAGAAGGTTGCGGGTTCGATTCCCATCGACAAATGTTTATATGATATCCAAATTTTTGTTTCGGGTCTAGGTGTTTTTCTATGTAGAATATGTTTGTATATCAAAAAATAGGTATTCATTAGTATATCAGGCATGTGGTTCCCATAACACAATCTTTGCTTAGTTTGGGGCCAGATGATGCTGTGTGAAATATCCAGAATTATTTATGTATTTATTTATTCAGAGCTTGTAACTCTACAAGAAATTAATCCCACAGCAAAGATTCGTTAGGCCATATGGACCACAAATGTGCGTGGGACCGTCGTATTCCGTGAATGAACCAAGACATGAGACCGGGGCCCATAACCATTCTCACGGTTTATACAAATAGATAATGTAAATTGTTGAGCCTTATTGAACTTACTTGCTATTTTGTGTATATTTTGACTCTATAAAGACAAGTTTTTAGTAAAAGAGAGTTCAGGATTATCAGACCTACCATAAAATGATTTAAATCTATTGTTAAGAGAAACTTTGTTTAAAACCTACCTAATGTTCTTAGATTAAAATGCTGATAGCGTACCAAAATAGATACATTTTCAAAAAAAAAAAACAAAAATAATAAATATTTTTCTCGATCCTCAACACTTTCTCACTCCATTGATTGATCTGTTGTAGCCAAAAACTTGTTGAGATATTGTGTTCCAGCCGACTTCAGAGAAACCGATAATGCATTTGCTGATAAGCTGTCACTAACATTAACTATGGGTTATGAATGAAACTAAAGTTCAAACTGATATCTACTCAAAGTAGAGATAACACGAGATGAGAGAAAAAACACTTAATTCTTTCAATGAATGATAATGTTGCATCATTGGCGTCTGATGGTATATAGACCTACGTACTTACGTGTCACGTTATGGCATGTGTGGAATAGACAAGACCTAACTACGTTGAATTACTAAAAGAAAAATAAATCAAGACATTATTTGAATTAAAAATATCTCACAGGGTCTTTTAGCCGAAGGCTTTGACAGAATACCAGCGCCTAGCTACCTAAGTGACGAGGCATATTAGGTATGTTGAGTCGAGACCGTTTTGTTACTGTGGCACACAGATACATGACATGCTCTCTGTGTTTTCCATTTTTATTTAATCTGCAATATAATTTTCTGTTTGTACTGATTGTGTGCTTGAGTAATAAATAAATGAGTGCATATGTCTATATCTATGTCTATTAAAGTAGGTCTTGCACCCTGAGATTTCCGCGCAGTAATTGGATCGATCGAATTTGTTATATGGTAACGGTGTTATAAGTTCATAGTTGCTTTGTTTCGAATTTTTCATAGTAGTTTCATAGCAGTGGTGGACCAAGTTCAAAATCACGATGAAGGCACTACGGCTCATAAACTCCAGAATTCATCACTAACTCATACTAAGAAAAAGTCTATTATAGTTTAATCATTTAACAACAGCCTTGGTGGGGAATTCTGAGGTCAGTTAGAGTACGTATGCTATCATGGCATCAGCGTCCAGTCTGGCCAGCATTCCTGAGCGGGCTCCAATGTCCGCCTCAGGAATGTCTGCAGCCAGCAACCCGAGACGGAAGGAGCGGCGGAAGCGGTTCATGGAACTAAACCATCACAACTAAAACAGCTTCAAAACATTCAAAACACCGCGGGAATATTAACCTTTTAGCATCGCTATATGGTTGGTTGTCGGTTCTATGGGATCTGGAACTTGCTGGAAAGCTGTGGACGGGAAATTGTATACTTTACTAGTGGCAAAACGACTCAAACTTCATTTAACTTAAGGGATAGTATGAACCTTGTCTCCAAGTCACAGGGTTGGTTTTCGATGTGATGTCTGGATGGGAACGGTCCGTGCAACAGCGCACAACCGTCTCGCTCCACT
The DNA here is from genome assembly GCA_948098915.1 of Lampropteryx suffumata. Taxonomy (NCBI): domain Eukaryota; kingdom Metazoa; phylum Arthropoda; class Insecta; order Lepidoptera; family Geometridae; genus Lampropteryx; species Lampropteryx suffumata. Next base: position 10,297,719 of record OX402557.1, on the reverse strand, counting down.
GTTCCGTGCATCCTGCTTTGTAAATTTACATGTATTTTACTTTAGCAAAACCCTTAATTTTAAGTCTTATCAAATTGCAATCAGGAGAAGAAAACACACTCAAATTACTATCCAAGGAAATAATAGCACGTAGATACAAAAAAGACTCTTATTTGTTACACTACTTACCATAACGGATTCACAGCCTTTTTAATCGGACGCTGAAGTCTCCAATGCATAAATCTTTGAAGTACCTAGTGAGTGTAAGAAAGAACTAAGGTAGAAAAAACACGTAAATATTTATCGTCTTACCTTCACGGTTAATAGCAGTATTGGTCATGGTAATATGGTTTATTTGCCTTTGTAAGTAATTTATATTTTGACTGGCTTAAGAAGAACTGTACATTTTCTTTCAAAATCTTTTACTTGTCTGCGTGAAATTCTCTTGGTTCCTTGTAAAATGGTCTCGTGGTGTTTTATTTTGAAAACGTGTGATGTCAGGGTTGGTTCCAGTTGATTGTTGATTAAACAATTGAGCGGGCCCCGCATGCCTCGTCCGTCTCAATTGTAAACTGTTATTGGAAATCAATTGACACAGTAAATGGACTCAACGAGTTCTATGAATGACGTTCTTAGTGTATACAATATGATAATATAATTAATGTTTCATCACCGTATATTTATTTATCCTAATAAGATAAACATTGGTATATTCCTACCGGTACTTGTATATACTTAAAGTATTTTACGATGACGCGGAAAGATAAATAAAATACTTATATTTTACTTAATAGTTGGCTACTTCAGACGGCCATTGCAATAAAGCATTTATGTACTCTATCTAAATGTTTATTGTCACTCCGAGTACAATAAACAACTTGGTGAAGGTTTCAAGATATTTATGAAGAACAAGATTCTGTCCGTGGCTTTGCACTCGTGGTACCTACATAAAAAGTAGCTGAGTCTGACCTCCCAAAAGATACAATCTAACTTACCAAAATTCATCAAGACTCGTTCAATCAAGGCCTAAACAAGCAAACTAAACACACACACACATTTCAATTTTATAATTTAACTTAGTATGGATTAACTCTTTTGTCGGCATCCACCACAAAATATCCCTGAATCTTTTAGGTCACACAGTCATGGAGGACTTTTTCCTTGAGTCCATTCATGCCCAGTCAATAATGAGGTAAGCACAGGCGTGTTGCATGACAGTGTTATTCACTCTTGGTATAGTGAAAGTGAGGTCGCGGCGACGACGACGCTTTCTATCCGCAAAGCGAGTCTGTAGACTTGCGAAAGCCAACTTCTTACCACTTATCTACCTGAAGCTTGTTCTCTAATAGAAAGCGATATTAGTGGAAACTATATTTGATGAAAAGTTGATGCAATATTCTTCAACATTGCAATTAAAATTGAATAATTAGTCTAATATTTAGTACTATCCTGCCAATTTATATTGAAAGCCAACACCAAAAAACACTTCATTCCAGCGTTCGGTGAAGCAACCAGTCTGCAGAGAAGCTCTTTTGATCATTACGAGTGATACCGTTTGCGGTGTTGGTGTTTCTTCGTTCCAGTACGAAACGAGTCAACTGTTCCTGAGGATGCCTCGTGCAGAGACGTATCGATTAGTATAGTATAGATTGTATAGTACAAAATAGTAGGATAGTACAAAATATTTGTCTACCTATTAAATATTTTGTAATAGATTTCCGCAAGTCAAGTCACGCTTGAATCAATTATCTATCATAAAATAATGAACAACCACGAAGAAACGGCTTGCTAAAGAATCCTAGTTTTGGCAATAACAATATGGATGTGTAGATTCAATCGTGAACATAAAAATCACGCAAACTGTTTCAAAACACGGAACACATTTCAGTACAATAACAATCTTTTTGGTCATGACTTGACATCAGTGCAATCTAGGAGGCTATGATGAAATACCTATATCCTAATATCCCACAACGTAGGATACTATGTAATTTGGAGTTTGAATATTTCAAAACATGTCTCGTTTTAAATTTATAAGATCATGGAATCGTGGAACAATCGCATATGTGTTCCTATTCTTCTTGTTGTCTCTCGTTTCTCTGGCACCTCCAATCTATGTGACAGTCTTATCCTTAGGCTTTTGTGATGAGAACACTTTGAAACACTTCTATATTTTACGTGAAAATTACACGTATACATTGGATATTTTGCCTTTATCCTCAAATTCTTATCGAGATTGATGAAACTGCGGTGTCTATATTTTCTACGAAATTCGGTAAAATAAATGTACATATTAGAAAGTATACCTATGTATTTATTGACTAGTTATAATCTTCAAATTATTTGCTTGCGATATTACCAAAGCCATTATAAAGTAACTCTTTGACGGTTATTGGGCACCAGACAGAATACCTATATATAATATAATGAAACACAGACCAAATGAAATCGATTCATTTTATACCTTACCAGCTGTTGTTCGCGAACTCGTACGCATTTTTTTTGAAAGGAATTGTAGCTTAATTCCTTCCCCAGGATGCAATTTATCTCCTTGCCAAATTTTATTGATAAGTTTCATACCAATTACACCCACCACCCATTAAAAAGTTTCCATACAAACATTTACACCCCATATTACTCCTTTATGAGAGTTATTTTGATAAATCCGAAAACACGTGTCCATTTATTTTGCATTTTAAGTATCCAAACCAAGTTTCTAAGAAATCATACCACCCTATAAAAAGTTCCCATACAAACTTTGACACCCCATTTTACCCCTTTGTTAGGGTTATTTTAAAAAACCTTGAAACACATGTCCATTTATTTTGCATTTTATTTATTCATATCAAGTTTCACGCAAATCGCACCACGCGTTAAAAAGTTTCATACATTTGTTTTCACCATTTTTTACCCTGTTAGGGTTGAATTTCAAAAAATCCCGCCTTAGCAGGTGGTTTTGCTGTAAAAGGAAGCTACTTTCCAAATTTCAGCTCTCTAGCTTCAGCGGTTTCGACTCGGCGATGATGAATCAGTCAGTCAGTCAGGTTTAGCTCTTTATTGGTATATTCTTTTATAGGCTCTTTTATATCTTAATTTGTTGCATGTTTCTTCTGGAAACATGCAAGTTGTCAACAAGTCGACACCAGGTAGAGAAGAGCCACAGACACGAGTACAGCATATTTATAGTTGGTATCTTTATGTAAAGACACTTAGTAGATAGCAATTATTCACCTATGTACATACACAAACTACTTGGCTGTAAGCAAATACCCTGTGGGTAGGTTTTCAGTGTGCGCATCTGTGTTTGCGTTTTTGCAGGCACAATGGGTTTTGTATCATAATTTACCTACCTACTCATTGTGAGGCGGTGTGAAGCCGTTCTTTTCTGAATGCGATGAACAGACAATGTGCATTGTGCATAATGCGCAAGACCCACGTATGCAGTGATGTGTCGCGAAACAGAATCCTTTTGCGTATAAAGCTTAAAGCAAATCCACTAAATAATCTCAGTATTTAAGTACTTAGGTAGAACCTAATAATAGACTAGAATTTAGAAGCGGTCTTAACCCAATGTTATCTATATAATAAAAGTCATTTAAAATTATCCCACAACTTTTGATTCTCGTCTCGTCATCGCCCGGATACTCAGTCCCAAATTTTACAACTCCGAGAACACCAACTTTTTGACTCCTCAATTCTACTGTGTTTTACATACTTGCCTGCATAAGCGTACACTATGATGATCTCAGACAAATATTACCTACGGCGTTTCAGATTTTACGTCATCCTGTTGAAAAGGAGGCCAGGGATTACATAAAATATGAGTGACTTTATAAGACCCAACCCAATGGTACGATTTATTTCGATTAGACAAACGACCCTTGGACAAATTTAGCTGTTGAACGAAAAACTCCGTTAAAGGTGCTGTTTGAGTTTTTAGTTTCACAATTAAGCAGGAAGCACGACACCAATACAAGACAATAGTAGGTGGTACGTAGTACTTACATATAACCAACAAAGAATAAAACCCACAGAGAAAGCCTTTACTGATGACCGCCTGACCCGTCATAATGCAAATATTTATTTGCAAAGTAATATTCTAAAAGTGTGGACTTTGGTACTAATTGCTCTTTAACTCTTTAGTGAGGGGTAGGTAACATGAGCGCCTCTTTGTCTCAAGACATCGACCGATGAGAAGTAAACAAGACGTGACTGTTTTTGTCGTTACTCTTAATCTAATGTTTCAACACAACGACGGCAATAATAATGAAGAATTTGTTACATACATTACTGGCCTAAAACGTTTTTTCGAAGAACGTGACCAATACAACTGGCAATGGAATAGAGACCATTAAAAGATATCGAACTGCTACATAAGCTAAGCGTTTAGGTGATGTCATTTGTTCAAATTTGGCAATGGCAGAAGGCGGTCGACCTCGTGACGTCAAGCTTATTTTCATCCAAAACTGCGCAGTAGTCCGATTTGAATTGAAGAACAAGAACGGCATTAATTCGTGTTTAAAGAAAAAACACATCGCTGATCCCCTTAAAGATGAATATTGTCTACCTCTTGGGTAGAATCAATAATCGATAATTTTACGTGATAACGTCATAAGAAAAAAAATTATGAAAAATTGAATACTTTTAGCCTATTAAGATGCGTCACAAGCCGAACGCTTAGGCCAATCGTGCCTCTATCGCTTTTTCCGCGCTCTCGCTTGCACGCTCGGCTCAGGCGGAATGTGACAATTTTTCGTGCGTGCACCCGGCGTTCATCGATTTATAAGAATTTATAAGTTATCACGTTAAAAATGTAGAAGCAGTGAAAATTCGTAAACGAAACTTTTACCTCGCACCTCGAAACCCGCCCGCTACCTACTGGCGAAAAAACTCGAGTTAGTTAAGAACATGTTATTTGTAGAAAAAAACAATGGTATGATAAGAAAATAGTAGGTAACTACTTAATTAAACCCATGTAAAACTGCTACAGAATTACGAAAAATGCGTAGCGCGTTGAAGTCATTTGTATAATATAAAACTAGTCTACGAATCCAGGGGCTACGAGGTCTACGATTCTTATCACATTTATAATGAGTAATGGAAGATTTTCTCGTTTGAATCTGATTCTGTCATCCATGAAGTCATCAGGACACAATTAGTGATGCTGTTTGTTGATAGAAGGGTATCGCAAGAGTCCGTCTTGGTGGTGGGAACCCTCACAGATATTTTGCCTCCGAGCAGTAGTTTACAACTTACTGTGTTTAGGTTCGAAGGTCAAAAAGGAACACCTGAAATTACCGAAAAATTACAAAAAACTTATGTCAAAGGCCGGCAAAGTGGGGGTGATACCTACTGGTAATGCAAGCGTCATAGGTTATAGGAACCATTTACCATCACGTGTTCCGTATGATTGTTTGCTGGCTCAAATTTATAAAAAAACCTACTCAACAAGAGCTTAAGTTTTAAACAAATGGTTATACTCAATCGCGTCGTAAAAACTAAACCCACTCGAAGTAATTTTTATAAAGCGTTATATGATAAATGAACAAAGCCGCGGGTAAAAGCTAGTCAGTTATAAATAAACCCTTGCATAGCGTCATTAAGAGGTACCTTACTTATGCATGAATGTATGTAGGTTTAGATACTTAATCTCATTCTATTTAGTCCTGGCATGATTCAAGCCAGTAGATACCAGTTTCACAATGATTACAAACTCAACGTGCTCCCTACACGTCAATTTAATCTGATGATGAAATAGTCCAAGGTCACGCTATTGTCCACGTGCTGGGTCTTACTCACTAGACCATATTCTGTGGCTGAGCCCATTATTGTAATGACTCCACCTACTCAAACCATTAACTAGCGAAGAGTTAGTATGGCAAGGGCCAATGAGGTGTCATGGCTAACGTGGGAAATCATTGTTATGGTGATTGAACATCAAGGTCAGGAGATGAAGAATTAATTGAGATTTTTTACGTCTTCGGTTTCAATACCGACTTAAAAACGTTTTTCATTTAGTACATGTTTTGACTCGTAGCAGACCATGAGCACTTCGCTAACGAACGAACGTAATGTACGAAGCTACAAGTACACATCGGCGGGCCCACCTTGATGGGCAAATTCATAGAGAAGTGCAGCGCCAGACGAGATAGAGTTATGCCATAGAGGCACTAGGTACGTATATGTAAGCTGAATTGCACCTTATTGCTTCAGTTACTCTTTATAATTATTGGTAATTTTGGATATCTCTTTGTGGATGGTAAGAGCTCGCTTTGATCGTTAGATATTGTACTGTGTATTGTGTTCAACTTTCGTTTCATCTATAGTAGACAATATCTATAATTATAAGCTGGAAAAATTATGTATCGGTGTAGGACTTAAAATTGGATGGTTGAATTTTGGGACATCGTTCAATAATCAGCATCTGATCTACCTAGGTATGTACTTTCGTACGCAGACAACGTTGCGGGTACCAGCTAGTCTATCTCTATCTTTATCCTTACTTCCTTACTAATAATATAAATGCGATAGTAACTCTGTCTGTCTGTCTCTCTCGCTTTCACGCCAAAACTACTGAACCGAACTACTGAATTGATTTTAAATGAAATTTGGTACATAGATAGTCTAAAGCCTGAGAAAGGACATAGGCTTCTTTTTATATAGGTACCACGCATACGAGCGAAGCCGCGGGCAGCAGCTAGAAATATCATTATTACATAGTATAAAACAAAGTCGCCTCCCGCTGTCTGTCTGTCCCGATGTATGCTTAGATCTTTAAAACTATGCAACGGATTTTGATGCGGTTTTTTTAATAGATAGAGTAATTCAAGAGGAAGGTTTATATTATAAAACATGCATAATATAGTAGAGAAACACTGATAATTTTAGAGGTTTCTAATGTGGTGTCGTAAATGAACTCATTTTTTTGCATTTACATAGCAAACGCTGGCTGAACCCTACGAGATAGATCAAAATAATGTACTACAGTATTGTACACCTTAAAAAGGTCTACACAAAAGTCCGCAATGGTATATGTCTATCCTTTGTCTATGTTATTCTCTTAGATATTCTCCAAGGCATTCGACTCTGTCAAATGGCCAAAGCTCTGGAAGACCCTTTTAGAAATGGGTACACCAAACCATCTTGTGCACCTGCTCAGACGTCTTTACGAGGACGGAACAGCCTCCGTACGGGCAGATGAATTGCTATCAGGTCCGTTTCAACCCACTGCGGGAGTTCGTCAGGGATGCATTGTTTCTCCGCTTCTGTTCAACATCTACACGGAACTTATTATGAGAATCGCTCTTGATAACTGGACTGATGGTGTTGCAATTGGAGGTTTGAGAGTTTCAAATCTACGTTATGCAGATGACACCACATTGTTTGCCACTAGTATCCAAAACATGGAAAACCTGTTTTCTAAGATGGAAAATATTAGCCTCGAGTTCGGACTAAAAATAAACCGTACTAAAACTAAAATGATGATTGTTGACCGTGTCAATAACAACTCGCCCGAGGTCACACAGATCGCGAACTGTGATGTGATTCAATCATACATTTACCTCGGAGCTTTGATCACAAACAATGGTGGATGTATTGACGAGATCAAGCGTCGTATGGCGATCTCCCGGTCTACCATGGATAAGCTGAAGAAGGTATGGAGAAACCGTAGCATAACAAAAGCCACCAAAACACGTCTTGTGAGATCCCTCGTGTTTCCCATATTTCTTTATGCTGCAGAAACATGGACTCTACGGGAAAGTGAGAAAAAGAAGATAGATGCGCTCGAGATGTGGTGCTGGAGAAGAATGCTTGGGGTCTCGTGGACTCAATTTCGTACTAATCAGTCCATACTCCAAGAACTCGGCATCAAACAGCGACTTTCATCTACTGTACAATCTCGTATTCTCACTTTCTTTGGACATGTTTCACGACGCGGAGAGGTCTCCATTGAGCGTCTTATAGTGCAAGGTAGAGTGGAAGGCACAAGGGCACGGGGTAGATCGCCCATGAGATGGACTGACCAAATTAAGACCGCTTTGGATGGTCCATTGCACGAATGCACCAGGAAGGCTGCTATGCGAGATGAGTGGCGTAGAATTGTCAAGCGAGCCACAACAGCCCCCTGAAGTGACGACCACGACCACTCTGTCAAGAGTGTAACGACCAAGAAGAAGATTCTCTTAGATAACGTTGTATATAAATACATTCTGTAGTTTATTTAGTATCAGCATTGCACCCGTGCGAAGCCGGGGCAGGTCGCTAGTATAATTATATAAAACGAAGTCGTGTTAGTTACACCATATAGAACTCTAGAACGGCTGGACCTGATTTTCATGATTTTTGATTTGTTGGATTTTTCTCCGCCCCAAATAACAGTATGACTAACAATAAAATAAAAATAAGATTTATAGTGGTGAGTTCAGTTTAGTACAACCTTTGACGATGTTCGGTTTATTAGGTTATGACTTATGACAGTTGCCATTGTACGCGCGTTAAAATATGTGTCATATAGAATCAAAGTCAAGCAAAATATTTTATTCTGATATATTTTTCTTTTTAAAACGCGCGGATGAAGTCGCGAACGGGACAGCTAGTAATATTATAAATTCGATAAGTGTATTATTCGATAGTCTCTGTGTCTTTTTATTTGTTTGTGACGTTTTCACAGATGAACGGCTGAACGGATCTTAAAATTTGGTAAGAGATATTTTGTATCTTGGGAAAGAACCCAAGGACATAGGCTAGCTTTTATGTACCGCACGAGCGAAGATGCGGGCAGAAGCTAGTCTTTTATAATAAGATGGAATCAGAGTGAGTACACCATATTCGTATTCTTTCATTCTTGCACTAATCACATTAAATATTTTTGTTGATAGGCAACAGTGCTTCTTTCTTACCTTTCAAGAGCAAAACAACATTTCTAAAATTACTAAAAATCTTTATTGCTCTTGTCTCCTTTAGACAAGAGGGGCAATACTCATCATTGGCCTTAGTTCATCTGTTGAAGATGATTTAGGTGGCATCAGGTAAGGTACCTACAGAGTATTTATTTGTAATTGAAAACTTTCGTTTCGGGGCAGCAGAGTTTTTGCAGTCTAGCAGTTTCCCCCAAAGAAGACGCCACGTAAAATCCACTAGGTAACTCAAAGTCTCATCAAAAATGACAAATAATGAAATTTTATGATGTAGGTACTTAGTTTTAACCAATGGTTGACTTGACTATGGGTTTAAAAACCAAACTTAAAGCAAATCATCTTGACATCATCTTGAATCATTAACCAACTTATACTTTTGGTTTGATACTTTTAAAATCAGTTGTAGAAAAATATGATTTTTATAAACAGCAGGCGACCGTTCATAACGAATTAAAATACCAAATTAGAAGCTCAACCTACACAACTCAGGAATCAACAAGCCGACATCATGTTTTATGAACTGGGCCTCGGCGTCTTAAGTGATTTCGTGCGTCACCATTTTATCAAGATGACTAAAACATGGATTTTCATGTTGATTATCATGATAAACCCTCAAAGTTTCCATTTCTGGGAGTGTGAGCAACTTGTAAAATGTTAATTACAAACTTATGAACTCCGGATACAAACAAAATTGATCTACCTATTCATTAAGACCATTTAAAAGAGCCTAACAACGTTATCTCTGCTGAAAATTTGTTGCAGCATCAGGTCAATGATATTGAAAAACATAGTAATCATTGCAATATCAAGTAACAGCATACCAAATTTCGAATCGCTTAGACCTGCTCACATCCATTCATCAACTAGAAATAAATAAATAAAAATTGGTGGACAATGCACACAACACCATCTAGCCCCAAACTAAGCATAGCTTGTAATATGGTGACTAGATGGCTGATAGAATACTTATATATTATCGTTTAAGAGTACAATGCCACAGACAGACACACAGTTACACTTACACAAACGTTAAACTTATAACACCACTCTGTTTTCTTCGCGAGTTCACTGATACTCGCTACTCACTGGTACGTTACCGACACGTGCCTTCGATAAAGATAGTTCGGATATTCCCCTGCAAAAGAGCAGTCTTATCTGTTATAGATATCTGTCATATATTTGATATCTTTAGGGTTTTAAAGTCCAAAAAGGAAACCTTATAGTTTCGCCCAATGAGGTTTTACTAATAGTATCAGTTTATATATATTATAATATCATTGGTTTCGCCATGTCTATTTGTCTGTCTGTCTTTTTGTCCCTTATTAGAGCTCAAGCTCGCAAACTGTCTTAACGTAGGTAATTTTGTATGGCAATACGTATCTTTTAAATTGCTGAATTTGTTTGAGACCTAACCACAAGTTATTTATTTTCTTACAGACTTCAGAAGCCATCACTATGCGTGGTCAAATGCACTTGACTCATTTATTCGATTATTTTAGGTAGATATCAATAACATCATACACTTAGGTACTTACTTACCTACCTAGTACAGTAGGTAGCTTACCTATCTTAGATAACTTATATTATCGTAATTTAGACAATACACTCTGATGTTTGATAACAGCATACCTAGTAGATACTTAAGTTACATTATTATCATAAGTCCTATATGTACAAACCCAAACGTATAATTAACAAGGTGACCCGCAAGGACCGCGGGTTTTAGTTTTAAAAAAATATATCGCAATAAAATATTTACAACTTAGTCATCTCGGTTTTGTATCTTTTGGCTTAGAATACAATTTTCTGAGATCTGTTAAAGGTAAAAACCTTGAAAAACAAAGGATAGCTTATTTAAATAATGATGTTTATGATGATCACTGATAAAACCGCACGTTTCTACTAAAATTATTAAGTGTTTCAAGTGACAGACATGAGCTATCGATGTTGCAATAGAATTTGAAAAAACTTGAATAAAAAAAAAATGTCTCAGAATAAGTACAAGTATGCTAGTCCATTAAAATGTTACATTTTTTAGGCCTTAGTGTGCATTTGTCAGAGGACGCAATTTTATTTTTTTAATGTGTAGGGGGGGTCAGTAGAAGCTTAAGTTCAAGTTTGTGGGGTCGGCACCCTTGTCCCCCGGCCGCCATCTTGGAAAAGGGGGTGCAAAGGGTTTTCGCGCTGTATCTCGTAAACTAGTTACCTTACAGAAAATTTAATCAAACATAAAATGTAGCAAATTAAATTTCCTACAATTTTATTTCTATTACTTTTTATCGTCAAGTGACCAACAAAAAAGTTATAAACAAAAATAAATGAAAATTTTGTTTGTTTGTTCTAGGTTTTACAGCGCTCCAAACTTAAACGGATTCTCGAATGCTCATAGGGATGCAATAAAAACTAAAAATTAGGCTTACTTTTCTATCTATATTTTTTTTATTCATACAATTTATTATGATCTTAACATTCCTATGCTATTATTGAACTATGTTTGACCCTTTTACCCACCACCTATGAGGTATAACATGGGCAAAGTCAAATTTATAAAAATTTTGCAGAAGCATCCAGAGTTAGCAAGTGGAACTAAATTATTTATGAGTGAGAAAGTCGAGTCATCGTTACTCAGTGTTGTTGGCGAACGTTTTTTCGTCTTTTTATATGGCGGAAATAAAGACGATACTCTAGACACTCTGCGATACAAACGATTTGCTAAGACAGTGACAAAAAATGCATTAAAAAATGCATTAAATTTTTATAAATTTGACTTTGCCCATGTTATACCTCATAGGTGGTGGGTAAAAGGGTCAAACATAGTTCAATAATAGCATAGGAATGTTAAGATCATAATAAATTGTATGAATAAAAAAAATATAGATAGAAAAGTAAGCCTAATTTTTAGTTTTTATTGCATCCCTATGAGCATTCGAGAATCCGTTTAAGTTTGGAGCGCTGTAAAACCTAGAACAAACAAACAAAATTTTCATTTATTTTTGTTTATAACTTTTTTGTTGGTCACTTGACGATAAAAAGTAATAGAAATAAAATTGTAGGAAATTTAATTTGCTACATTTTATGTTTGATTAAATTTTCTGTAAGGTAACTAGTTTACGAGATACAGCGCGAAAACCCTTTGCACCCCCTTTTCCAAGATGGCGGCCGGGGGACAAGGGTGCCGACCCCACAAACTTGAACTTAAGCTTCTACTGACCCCCCCTACACATTAAAAAAATAAAATTGCGTCCTCTGACAAATGCATACCCAAATGTAACTTTTCAATGGACTATGCTTGGTACCTATCAATATCATTAAAATTTTCGTTTTCAGAATAAAAAATATCCTAAAGCCTTCCTATTTCATAAATAAGGTCTATATTATGAAAAACAGCTTTAGGATATTTTTAATGCCAGACTATATCCATACATGCATTAGGTACCTACATAATATGTTATGTCAAGTTTCATCAAAGTTCATCTCGTAATTTCGACGTGATATGATTTCAATCAATAGAAAAAGTATATCGATTTTTTATTAGTCATCTGGTTCTCATAGTACAAGGTATGCTTAGTTTGGGGCTAGATGGTGTTGTGTGGATTGTCCACAAATATTCCTTTATCCATTTACGCAAATGTTACTGGCATTGAATTACCTCTTTAAAGTTTATACTTTTATAGCTTACTAGAGTCCCCGCCAAAAGCATCCCCGCGAATTACATTTTTCACTAGCTGACCCGACATACTTCTTTTTCTTGTTTCTTTTTTGTTTCTTTTTCTTATCGTGTCACTAGTTAATTCAAACCAATGTGGTGAAAGGATTAAAGAGCGCCTCAAAGGCTCCTTTTGTGCACTTGGCACATGTCTTCGAACTTTCTATGACTTACGCTATCCTGTCCTATTATATTGAATTCAAATTTAAATATTAGGCGTGATTACTCTGAACTCACCATTCTTCTTCTTCTTCTTCTTTGTTAATGTCATAGTGATGACAATTTTGCCAGTGTCAAGTGATTGATTGTTTGATAATAAAGTCTTAGTCGAATAGTCGATTGTCATTGTATATACTAAACGTCATCGCTGAATGACCGTCTAGAACTTTCTCGGGATTCCTCGTCGTTCAAACAAATCACATTCACCATAATACACTTACCTATAATTAAATTGTCCATACTTGTGCTTTGAAGTCACAATTTATTCATTAAAATTCCTCTAAGATTATAGAGTAAAACATACAATAGCACGACAGGTAGTACGACTGACAATAATGTCAAACGCCATAAGGTTACTTATGAAAAGTTTATAGGTATTGTCAAAAGCGCTAAGGTAAAAAATTAGAAAAGTTAGTATCGTCGTCGTTAAGTTTACCTACTTAAATTTTCAAACTTTCCACGCAAATTTCGTAATTTTTTCTTTCATAAGAAGAATTAGCGAAATCGGTCTAGCCGTTCACGCGTGATGCCGTGACCAAGGGAAAAAGGGAATTATTTTTATATACCTACTTATATATAGATTACTTACAATATCTTTATAAATTACAATATAGGTAGTTCATAGCTAATAGCTATAGCTCATATAGCTCATTATTCTGGAAAAATGTAGCTTTCCATAGGTAAAATATGCTTTTTAATCGGTTAAGTTGTTATTGAGTTAATCAACTTTTCAACATTTTACAAACTTACAAACAATCAAATCATTTCTCTTTATAAAATTAGTACCTATAGATACCTACATAATATAATATTCTACACCCGAAATGAGTAAAACTGTAGAAACCTAAGAACCATATAACACAGTTTTTGTCAATACAATATTCTTATTATTATTTATATAACATAAAGATGGCCATAATAACAAAAGAAACCAGACTAGTTCACCAGGCTCCGGATGCGGGCTTACTTGCGGTAAAAATGTACCATGAGCAAAAATAGCACTCTCGTAAAAACTCCACACCCTTGCAGATAAAACAATGCTGAAATTTGCAGACCAGCCAGACGTGCAAAGACATAGGTTTATCAGTATTGAGCAGCTAATCTCCTAAGTAGGTACGTTGTTTCGTGTTGACCAAATAATTCTTCTTAATTCTAGCCTTCTATATTTAAAAAAACTGTTTAAAAAATAGTGTCTTCATTAGAGTGTTAGTACCCAAAAACACCTTGGGTGGGTCCAATTTGTATTTCTTTGATAAACTTCGTCGAAACACTTGTGACTAAGTTAGCTTAGATAGCAGATAACTTCGAATCAAAGACAAGGAAGGGACTAGATTGCCGTTGAGTCAGCTCCGGTGCCCCAAATTCTTCAGTACACCATCTGCTACAGAACAGAATACAAACTCTATCTTAGAGACATTACATTCTAAATTTGTTTGCAGATTCCATTATAGAGAGCCGTTGTTTCATGGTGCTTGGCTAGAGCAATAATGGTGGATTTTACGATTACAATCCTTGTTACAAATCAAACGTTAATGTCATTTAAATGGAAGCGAAATACACGCAGTCCCGCCGCTTAACAACGCAACCATTCCATTTAAATCGAACAAGCCAAGTTCTTATGCAAAATCGTGCTAAAAGTCAGCTTCTTTTCCAAATGAGGAGTAACAATACTATGGTGACTGCGTACGAGTAAGAGCCGAGTAGAGTCTACAATACGGCTATTAGTGGATCTGACCTTCAAGAGCTATGTGCTCTCGACAATTTCTTCGGGACTCGAGAGCGCTATCTTCCAAGAATCGTGCTACACGAGTGTACCACGCACATTTTTTATTTAGTAATAGAGCAGTACTATGTAATGCTGAACGGATTTGGTACTGGAAACCGCCGAGTAAAATATCTGAAATAAATATTTGCCGAAGCTGTATTTTAGTTTTGCTTTGGAAATTTTGTTGGTCTTCTGTAGGGCCATTCTTCTATGCAACATTTGCTGCGTACTCATGCATGGTTTTTCCTGATAACAAGTCCAACGTAGTCATTAACCAATATGAAAAACTAATTGTCTCTAAATCAGACTCTAGGATCTAAGTCTTAGAGCCTAGACACCATCATATATCTACACCACGAAAGTTGTTCTTCTATGTTTCTATCGGTTCATTCAAGTATAATAATTCCCGAGTATCAAATTCTCCAGAGCAGAGTATAAATTCCATCGCCTTCTTAGCGCCAGCCAGCCTACCTGTGGTGTAAAAAAAGAATTCTGGCTGCAGGCCGCGTCGGCTCTTTTGACTTTTGAGATAATTTATAAGGTTCTGCCTTTCGTGGAATTTCGAAATCTTCTCGAGAGGCCGTGGCCGCGCCGGCCGAGACGCGACGCGGGAAGGGAATGGAATGTTAACGGATTTCAATAGGAAAAAATAGAGCATTGTGGAACCTCTATTGTGATTCTGTTGTTGCGTTTTCGTAACTTCTAATTTAGGAATTAAATTGGTCGGAATGGGACGCACCACGTTGGTAATTTAGTAAGGGATTATGCTCTTTAGAAAATAATATTTCTGTGTTATGAGAAACAACACGTGAACAACTTGAAGTATTTGGTAGCTATGTATTACGTATTTCATTTATTAAAGAAATATCATATAAAATTTGTCGCCGTGGCCGAAATCGACCTGAAAATTATTTTGCTTAGGTGCTGGTTAGTTACCTCATGATATAAATGTTCATGAGTAGGTACCTATAATTATGCTTCTGAAGGATGATCAGCAACTTGCTTATCCTAAAAGAACAATATATCGTTCAGTCACACAAGGCTTCTATCCGAGCGCAGACTCTGGCTTTAGATGCATCTCGCAAGACGTGGTCCCGTCCCACGGGGTGCAGGCAGTTTACATAGAAACTGTTACAAAATCTATGGTATCAGAATTCTGGGAAAGCAGGCCGCATACCTCGCCGCGAGCTGCCATTGGACCGACCGCCTTCACTTGTGTTGTTCCCGCCCGACCAAAGAGAATCGCTTCAGATGTGACATCCAAAAAGTTTGCATTCAGGTTTGCTTCATTATAAACGAGAGACTACAAAATCCTCCCTCCCCTACAATCTGTTAGCATAAGGTTTATATTACACATGGTAGTACTTTGCATGCTTTTGTGCGAGCTCCATGTGTATTTATGAAAGAATACCGATAGGTAGGCCCTGAGATGCTCACTTTTCTTCTTATTAAATTGATTGGGTTCACCATTTGGTACATATGTTTACCAGGTATTTAAAACCGGTCTACCAATCTGGCGTAATGGTTAAAAGTTAATACTTACGTGTAAGTATTACCAAACACATTTTTTATTTTAATGCATACTCTATGGCTGTATTGTGGAGTCACGAAGCCAACACTGCTGTAGGCACGGCTCGAACCAGGTTCATTCATTAAAATATGCATTTATTATGTTAGGTTATGTTACGCGGCTGTGGCAAACTACGACATACCTACTCATCCGAACAGCATGTTTTCAGCATCGTCGCATAGCTGTGAACCAGCCTGATGGTATTTGATACATTCTGAATCAAATATCATCGAAATTCTGAGCCTAAAACCAAGCGCGGATCCACCGTTGTGGGCACGATGGGTATGCCCACAACCCTAATAGACCTGTGTCATCACACTTTCACGGTCTCCATAGACCGTGAAAGTCCTCAATAGGTCGATAGGCTAATGAAATTATCCAACGCCTTAATAAAATTAAAACAAACATAAATCGTGTGTGATTCGGAACGCAGCGAAATACATAGTCATAGACGATAATGCTGACACGTTATGTCTAATAAAATCTTGGTTGTAAAATGACACAGAAAATATTACCCGGACTAGCTCTCTAAAATATACCTACACATAGATGAACCTGGATATCGGTGAAATTAAGAACGTTGTCGCGAAAAAGAAACGTAAGCTTGAATTTGTAATTTATTTAAGCACCTAAATAAAATTACTTAATTTAAAATGTATACTAGCGTATAATTGAATTTGATATCCTTTGAAGTAGTAAAAATTTCACCAAAGTCGGTTCAGTAGTTTAGAGTCTATATGTGACACTGTGATGTGCAAACAACACACATTTGATTTCGTAATTTTCGTGAGCGAACAAACTAACATTTTACATGTTTATTAATTTTCTAGTATTCATTATTAATTTACTATTAATTCGCCTCACGGCTTTGCCCACGTAGAACTATACACTGTACAAAATCTTGGTCAGGGCTTCATATATTTTGTAAACATCGCCTTTGTAGGAATGCACTATCGATCATGAGTGAGTTCATACGCACTTCATACCGATTTGCACTTGGCCGATTTTAGGGTGGCTATGACCACAACTTTTTTTAGGGCTGGATCTGCGCCTGACTAATTGAGCCTACATGAGTTTATTTGAGAGACGCTGACTTTTTTCGTAATCAGGTAAAGTCAAGACCACTATTGCAAATTAAACGTTAACTTAAACTTGTAATTGAATTAAGCACATACTAATTACATGTATAACATGTATAACTTAATATAACATGTATAATATGTATATTAGCGTTTAATATAATTTGATATCCTTTGAAGTACCTAGAAAAAAATCACCAAAGTCGGTTTAGTAGTTTAGAGTCTATGTGATTGTGATGTGCAAACAACACACATTTGGTTTTATAATTTTCGTGAGCGAACAAACTAACATTTTAAAGGTTTATTAATTTACTAGTGTTCGCCTAACGGATCTGCCCACGTAGAAATATACAATATACAAAATCTTGGTCAGGGCGTCATATATTTTGAAAACATCTCCTTTGTAGGAATGCACTATATCGATCATGAGCGGGCTCGTGCTCCGACTCGCACTTGGCTGATTTTCAGGTGGCTGTGACCACAACCTTTTTTAAAGGGCTGGATCTGCGCCTGCCTGAAACATGAGTCTATCTGAGAGACGCTGACTTTTTCATTATCAGATAAAGTCAAGACCACTGTTGCGTGGCCAGTAAAACGAACAATATGCAAGTAAAAACGTAGACTTAAATTAGGTGCACCTGAGTTTTTTTTAAGTTAAGCTGAAACAGACAGTAAAACACATAAAGCTCTTCCCAAGCTCCGCGTTTATCGTACCTACCTACAGAGTTGAGTAAAAAAATGATTGGAGCTGATTTCCTTAAATTCAATTCAGCAGAGGGGATGACATCGGGGTCGGGAGGGCTATGTATGACAGCTGCTGGGCACGTGGAATGGCAGCTGACACAACGACGCCCGCGCAAGCTGCTGATACACCTGCCGTCTCATCAAAGGTTTTTTCACGGCCTTCTGCAATGTATCCATCTGTCCTGCTTTATGTATGTACAGCTAGTGTTTGCAACAAACGTCAAACCGAAACAACTGACGAAGACCGTTGCCAGGTTCTGATAAAACTCATTATTACATACCTATTCGTACTTAGAGAATATGGAATCGTTCGATAGAATAGATTTTCTTAAATTTTAAGTACCTAAGCATAAATGACACTGAGTGCGGCAGTATGTTTCCAGTTTATTAGCCAGGAAACTAATGCACACACCTAGGTCCACCTCCGTTTTGTTTACGTAACGATGTTTATCGTTTTAATACCTACCTACCTATCTCAACCAACCTAGCTCGCCTTCATTGAAGCGACAACTGCACTGCGTTGCTCGCGAGTTTCACAATAACACATCAAAATGTAATATAAAGTCAGTGCCTAAAAATAATAAAAAAAAAATCGTTGTGACGTGCGATTTCTTTTCTTGTCATTTTTAGAAAATTATTATATTTTGTGATTTTTTATAAAACCGTTAGAAGGTACAAAAATAAAATACTTGGCTTAAAAAAAATACACTACCAATAACAGATTTTTTAAAAAAAAAAAGTGCTTTTAAATCTTTACTGTGCTGGACGGAGTTGAAATGGAAAAACAATCAAAGTCAGAGTCAGAGGAGAATTTTGTCATACCTAGCACGTCATCGGCGGATAAGGAGAATTCCAAAACTGAAGGTTCGGACCCGTAGAAGTTTATTTTGCATGATTTTAACCCTGAGATTTAAGTACTACCAACATACTTTAAATCGGCACAGTTAAAATTATGATACCTACCTACTTTGGTAGATAACTAGGTACCTATGGACATAGCTTCTGTCCACTTTATAGGTAGGTAGGCTGGTATAACTAAATTATTTTATATAAATAATAAATAATGCCGGATATTTCACACAGCATCATCTAGCCCCGAAGTAAGCAGAGCTTGTGTCATGGGACCCACATTTTTTTTTAATTCATACATATTATAAATAGAAAAACACCCAGACCCTAGATAAATATTTGCAGATTATACAAACATTTTTCTCAAACGGACCTTTGCCCACTGCGCCACAGAGGTCGTCAATGCATGTAGATACGCCCGGTTCTTGGGCTAGAGTAGTACTACAGGTACAGACTAACAGGTAAGATAAGCTTGGGCGAGCGACCTGTGTCTTCATGGGTCGGTCGGCCGCCCCTGGCCCTGGGCCTGCATGCTGCACGTCAGCGGCGGCAGCATTGTCGGTATAGCATCCACGTGCCCCTGCAGGCAAGTTCCGGCAATGCTTCTTGTTAATATTTTTCTGTCTGATGACGATGTCTGTCTGTCTGTCTGTCTGTGTCTGTGGCTACTTTTTCAAGTTCTATAAAAATGCAATGCAGCACCACTGCTAAAATGCTGCTCGCCCGACTGTACTCGCCCACAGTGGACTTGCGGCCTTACCTACTACTAAGTGCTGTTTTTATTTTATTTTGTGGTGTGGTAGGTATTTGTTGTGCTGGTGCTGACTTCACGTACGACTGTACGACCGACGTCGCCGACGATCCGCCGGCTCCTCTAGCGATAGCTTGCTTGCTATCACGCACGGCCGCTCGCCTGCACGGCTTACTACGGATAGGTACGGACAGACGGACGCATTCTTACCCGCTCTCTCACGCCGCAGGCCACTAGCAGTGTCTCATGTCTGCTGCTTGCTTGCTGTTGTAGTTCGTTCAAAAATTTCATTCGATCTTTAGTTGCGAGTGTCGCGCTCAGGAAAGAGGGTTGTTGTTGTGTGCTTAGCGATTTTCGTTCGATTGACAAGTGAGAGTGAGAAGTGTTATTTTGATTTGGACTATTTTTATGTGCACTATATTTTCGCACTGGATATCCTAATAATACGTGGATCACAAATATGGAGTTCAGACCAGGTAACATTTTTGTTGCTAACTTTTCCTCGACCATATGTTTTGCATGTATAACGAGGGCGGGCGACGGCGACGTCACCTATTTATAAATACCTAGTATAGGGGCATTTTTATTTTATAGACTTCAGTCCTCATATTAAAATTATCAGGATTACTATTATTTTGTTCTAGAAAGCAGGCAGGTAAAAATAAAAATGCGAACCACTACTGTTTTTTTAGGTTAAAACATTAAGTCCAATACCAGTCAACTTTTATGATTCTTTTGATTTCATGTCTTGGATAAGTAACTGCTTGTGAGGATCATTGATTTAGAAATCTTAAATTAACAGCCTTGTTGTATGAGTAGGTACCCTCAAAAATTCGACTGATCTTCTTGTCTTGTAGTCATTATAAATTCCTACCTACTATTAGACCATCTAATAATAAGAGAAAATGAATATTTGTGCCTCCATCTAAAGTAGGTGCCTTCTTACAATAATCAAACCACATTCTTTATTTAGTACAGTAATTAGTGCCTCATTATGTAGATAGGTACTTATGTCAGTATCAGTCCTTAGAAGCAATTAACAAAAGATATCACTATGAGCTGGTATTTTTCCAAGAAGATATAAAATAGTCACTTTGATATATTTATCTACATTATGATATGATAACTTATCAATAAAATTCCTTTTAATACCCACCTACTCTATTTTGTTGTTATTTCAATAAAAACCTACTTATCTACTTTAAAGCTAATTAGGTAGGTTAGTTTTTGTGTAGTGTTTCGTTTTCATTGTTACCAAATAGTGTTAAAGACCTTGTGAACAACCCAAAAAGGCCTCGTACACAATTTGAACGGATAACTTTATTTGGCAATGAGTCTTGGGAAGGTTTCCATGCCCATCCAATATTGACTTTCACAAAATAATTTTAAATGTTTTATGATTTATTTTGTTATTTACTTACAAGTTAGCTCTTTGTAAAGTTGGCAATGATACAGCAATGTCTCATAATTTCCTTGTATTTTATCAGCAGTTAGGCCACTGCTAGCGCCATCTTTTGAGTAAACTCAGCAATATAATTATTTGCAAATTACAATTAGTACCTACCGCTACCACACACATCTAAACAATAACGGTAAATGAATTCTAAATAATTGTTTATATAATATTGTTGGAACAATAACAATAAATCAATTTAAAATGATTGTTTATAGGTATAATATTGTGGGTTAGCTTTTTAGAAACCTGACGTATCAATTTGAAGTTTATGATGGTTAGGGGTAGCTTTTCCCTAGACCTTGGTTACACTTTGCAAGGAAATAAATAATCCCAGACATTTCACACACCGTCATCTGGCCCTAAAGTAAGCAGAGCTTGTGTTGTGGGTAACTACCACATGATTGCTTTTGCATGCTTTTTTTTGTAAATACATATATATTATACATAGAAACACAGACCCGAGAAAAATAGTTGCAGATCACACAAACATTTGTCCTGCGGCAGGAATCGAACCCGCAACCTTCTGCGTCCCGCCCACTGCGCCACAGAGGTCGTCATGATACCCATTTCCTAGCCAAGTGACCAGGGGTAGGCTAGCTAAAAACTATTTTTGGTTTGGTAATGGTTATTTTTGTGTCTTTTTATTATGGGTTTGATTGATGTTTTTTTTTACTATGTGTAAGGGAATACATTTTATAAATACGCATTTTTATAAAAATTACTTACTGCTAACAATGATTTTTATGATTTCTAAGTAGACTGTAACAGTAATCAACAAGTTTGTGCTCAATTGTCATACGATTTTCGCGTCATTCCGTATTTGTCTAAAGAAAGAAAAGTTTTTTTGAGACAAATGCCATAGCCCCCAAACCTACCTGTTTAGAAATACCACATTGAATGTCACCTTTCTAAAGCTATTCAAGATTTAGCTCAAAATTGTTATGTACAGTTAGCAACAAAAATTGGTGAATTCAACTTTATTATAGACTTTTTTTTAGGAAAAGAAAGAAATTTAAATTGTGAATCATTAAAACATACCAACCGTAAATTGATATTTATGACATATCATTAAAACATTATTATTGGATCAGTTAAAATAATAAAAGTAATAATGATGTTGATGATTGTAATGATGATGATGATAAAAAAACCAAACAACAAAAAATTTAAATTCTTGTTATGGTATCAGGTTGAGTATAAATTAAAAAAAATATACATTCTCCTAATAAAAGTCATCTGGGTGATTATGTCGTTGTTTTGTATTTCATAATTTTATGACATACCTATTACAAAGTTATGATGAAGTGACTATCAGATAAGAGAATTTATTAGGTACTTGGAAATAGTCTAGTCAACATCTGTTGTTGACTTGAAAAATCTTTTCATAATTTGACTAAGAGTCTAAAATCCCAAACGTAGTATGTTTGATAGATGTTGATGGTATGGTTTATTTTTATTCAACCAATTGCTCCATCTGGCGGACGTACACTTCCTCTGACCCGTTTCCGGGCCTGTTATACTTAACAGTTTATTTTATCAAGGATTTATGAATGAGTCACAGTGTGCTCATAAAACTCATTCATAAAAAATCTCTGAAATGGTCATGTTTTTAAGTTTTCAGGCATGAAAGATAAAAATGTTTATATTTTGAATAAACTGAAATGTCGTAGCGGCTCCAGTGTAGTACCGGCTAAGTAGATCGTAGTCTAGCGCGTAGGCGCTGCAGGCGAGGCATTGGAATTCGAAAGCCGAGCGCCGACCACCCATAGGCATGAGAACATGGCCCCGTCCCCTTCCCCACGCCTGCTTGCACTCCGAGCGCCGCCTCTCGCCGCTCTCTTAGAGTTACAATGCTGAATTTCATTTGCTCTTTGCGAATAACGCAATGAACCTTGGACTCGGTCGTCATTGTCTTATTTCTTACACTTTTTTTGCTTATGTTAAAGCATTTTGCTACCCGCATAGGCATTTTATTTTCAGTTTTTTGGTGTTGATCATTGTCTTTGCTTGTTTACATTTATTTACGAAAGCAAGTTGAACCAAGCTAGAATCAATCAACGACAAGTTTTGTAAACAAACTTGCATCTCCTATATAATAAACAAAATAGATGTAGGGTTAGGTTATGTACTACTTATGCTTAATTGCTTGGTCATTAAATTAAAAAGAGTCGGCATTCCAAACAACTTTTGTCTACTTATTGTTTGATAAGTACATAGATAGACCCCCCCGCCCAACAGTAAACTAATGCCACATTCCAAAGGCTGTTTTTTACGTTGTGTGGTCGCGGTTTCCGCTGAAGACGGCAACGTCGCGTTTCAAATATGAATGAAATCCGGTCGGCTGTGAACGGCGCGGCAACGCCGCGCCAGACGTTCGCCTGATTGAGAACTAGGTACATCTCTCCCGCGTCGACCCTTCTCGCTCATTTAACCTACGCTATAGTTAAGTGCATATATATTCCTCCATCATCTTACGCGGTGGTCTACTCTATACCTTATTTAACATCTGTCAGCACGGCTGATAAAGTACCTAGCCAATAATAAAGAGTTAAGAGTTGTCATGAGATTGAAAATGTCTTGTATTTCGTAAATTCTGCAATGGTTTTCCTAAGCTAGGAATAGGTAAAATAACATCTTTTAAATTCATGCTCGTCAAACCTTTTAGAGAACTTTAGAGTTTAAAGACGTTTTAAAATCAACTTTAGGAGGCCAGGAAGAATAATACAAAATGTAAACTTGCACAGCTGTGTCGTACACCCCAGCCGGCAAATTCAACCCCTCTTTAAAAATACGCACGCATGCGCAGTGGGGCAGTTATTACGGCGCTTTATCGACACCAGACGGCACAACAACTGAGTTACCAACGATGCTCGTATTCAGTCGAGCGCCATTAACGTACTCTGAAATAGTAAAATTACCAATATTGCTAAAAAATCTCGCGCTTTTGATGTAATATGCGATAGTTGTGATATGTAAAGTTACCGCGTGTGCTCAATCCATAAAATGCCTCTGTTAGTCGACCGTGCACTCAAAAATGGTAAATATCGATCTGCAACTGCTATAGTAGGTATAACAGGATTACGTACTTACGTGTCGTAAGTCCAACATTTTGGCAAAATACTTTTCTGGCTTACGTAATTTATAACGCGTGAATTTTATTTTAATCAATTATGAAATCCAGGGTACTTTTTAATTAGGTATGTACCTAAAAGCTCCGTGTCTAAAATAAAATAATTGTTGATGAGCCAGATGTTTATCGTAAAAATATTAAGTGATACTTAAAACAAGTAATTTGCTTTTAGTTAAACCTTGTCTGGATTTTTGCAATTCCTTAATTTGTACTATATTTTTGGCAAAACAGTTTTGGGTTTCCAACAATGACGTCGTCACAAAACCTGCGTAGTAACGTGTTGTAAAAAAAATTGATTGTAGCTTTAGTGCATGCGCACTGAGCTCCAGTCGGGGAGGTCTGAGGCTCGCGGGCGGGAGAGGCTGGGAAAGGAATGCCGAAGAGGCAGCCGGCCCAGCCGCGAACTTGTTGTTATATGAAACTGTTTTTGAACGCACACTTGCATGCCGCTACGATACATACATATAATATCAATCCATCATATTTTCTGTACATGAGGTTTTGTGTAGCATATTTTTATTCGATTACTGGTAGGCGCCACAAGGTCTAATTAGGGTCGTACAGACAAACAGGCGGACATGGTGAAACTATAAGGGTTCCTGAAGTCCAATACTTCAAAACCCTAATAAATTATTACGAGCTAATTGGCAGACCTGGACTAACCTTTCGAAGGCCTCAGTCATGGCTAACAAATTAATAACGGAATCGACAGCATCATTTTACGTTTATTATTTACACTATCCACAAGATATTTAATGAAACTTTTTACACCAAGTTTAGTGGTTGACTGTAGCGATAAAGATTTAACCACCCCACCAGAGATTTGAAACTGTTTTCACCAAACTTTGTTGCCGACTGTACATTGGAGTTACATAAAATAAAGCAATAATAATTACTTACCTGATAGGAATTTTGATTTCTCGAATTGTTTATCAGCAACAAAATACTAAAGATTATTTTAGATATTGGTAGTTATAAATAAGGATATTCCGATATAAAGGATAGATTATGCAAGTGCAATACTTAATTAACACTTTTTCTCCGTCTATTTCAGTTGTATCTAATGGAACTCACGTCGCTTCCTTATTCAAGAATGCGCCGCGCGAGGCAAGAATACGACCGCTCGTGGAGTCGCTGATGATGCCGGCCGTGGGGTGCGACGTGGCCAGCATATCTCCGACCTCCACGCCCTCGCCCACGTCCTCCGACAAGACCGACAACCGCGACTCCTTCGGCTTCTTGCCCGACATGCCCGACATGCGCCGCGAAGACGAACGAATCAAAACATTCGACAAGTGGCCGATCTCGTTCCTTAACCCCGACCAGCTAGCCAGGAACGGCTTCTACTACCTCGGTCGCGGGGACGAAGTGCGGTGCGCGTTCTGCAAGGTCGAGATAATGCGATGGGAGGAGGGCGATGACCCCGCGCGGGATCACCAACGTTGGGCGCCGCAGTGTCCTTTCTTGCGCAAACTGGCCAGCGCCGGGAACGTTCCCGCCGAGCCGGGCTCGGGATCGGCCGCCGGATCCTCCGCCTCCGGCCGCGACGAATGCGGCGTGCGAGCCCCTCCTGCACCCTCCCCCGTCCGCATGCCCGGACCCGTACACGGCCGCTACGCCTCCGAAGCCTCCAGACTCAAAAGCTTCAAGGACTGGCCTCGCTCCATGCGACAGAAGCCGGAGGAGCTCGCCGAAGCGGGATTCTTTTACACGGGTCAGGGCGACCAGACGAAATGTTTCTACTGCGACGGCGGGTTGAAGGATTGGGAGAACGAGGATGTGCCGTGGGAGCAGCACGCGCGGTGGTTCGACAGATGCGCGTACGTTCAGCTCGTGAAGGGGCGGGAGTACGTGCAGAGAGTTATTTCGGAGGCGTGCGTGATCCCCGCGCCTAAGGCGGCGCCGGCAGCTGCCCCGGCGGAGCCAGAGGCGCCAAAGGCAGATGTGGACGTTAGCGCGCAAGACGAGGAGATCGGTCAGCTCGAGGACTCTAAGCTGTGCAAGATCTGCTACGTGGAGGAGCGTAACGTGTGCTTCGTGCCGTGCGGGCACGTGGTGGCGTGCGCCAAGTGCGCACTCTCCACCAACAAGTGCCCGGTGTGCAGAAGGACGTTCCAAAACGCAGTGCGCTTGTATTTCTCGTGAAGGAGCCTCGCGGCGGCTCGATGCTAGTCACTTGTGCGTCCGCCCCGAGCGCTTGCTGGAACCACGCTCCGCTCTATGTCCGTATATTCCTGTGATGTAACTGTAATGATAAATTTATTAATTGAGCGGTGGGGCATCACTAGTCCCGGCCGGCCGAGGCCGACGGGAGGAACTAACTGATTGTAATCTAGACTGTTGTTGAAATGATTTTAAATTATTTATGGTTTGAACTATAATGACATGTAAATAATTTAATGTAAATAATATATCTATCTTCTCATTTTGTCCCACCAACAAAAATGAAGGTGTAAATATTTATTGATAAACACTTGAAATTTGATCAGTGTGATACGCAAAGTGCGCAGTAACAACCCCTTCCTTTAAAAATAGAAATATAAACGATGTTGCAGAAAATATTTTTCATTGACAAAAATGCAGCAGAAACCCTTAAGACTGTAATGTAATTTATAATAATAATAATTATCCTACTGTGTACTTTGTCTATTGCATTGAGTTAATGCAAACAATTTGAAAACCTGTAAATTCGTAGCATTACACTCTAAGTATAAGCATAAGAGCCACATATTCAGTTGAATTCCACAAAAAAATACGAAATATTGGCTAAGCACATTAATTATTTGGCAATTTCGAGGAAACTTAGTATTTATGACGTGATGTATAATTGTTCCTGTAAATATGGTACATTTTAGTATTGACATTATGGCATACTTTCATGAAACTAGAAATTAATTATCGGATTTGGATGCAGCTTTGCGACTGTTATATGGAATCATAGGCGGCGAGCGATCCCTCATTTTGATGAGTTTTGCTTTAGACTTTGGCATCGTCTTTTTGCGAATAATGCAGTCACAACCAAAACCGATACTTATTTTAGATTTCTCAAAATATTAATAATAATTGATTACATAGTAGGTACTTAATTATTTTCTGATAGTTTTTCAGACGCGATAGACAACAATATTATTTGATTTTTTCTTTAGGACCCTTGTTTTTGTGATCGGGCAAAGTGATAAATTTCCTTGCATGGTAATTCATACAACGTAATAATTATGTATCTTTGTATTACTTCATTAGAACTGAATAACTTCACACCTAGCAATCATATCATTGAGTATTCACTAAATAACGAGAGTATGTACTAATTTAACGTGTACGTTATATAGCTTTTATTGCACACTAAAACTAAGAGAATTTATTTAAAGTCAATCCTTGTAATTTTGTTGTAACATAGATACCTAATTATTATTTCACTATGTTAAATGTTAATAAAAAGCAATGTTAAATCATGAACATATTTTTTGTGCTCCCCAGGGTATACAGAAATATCCGTTTCTGAATTAGACGTCTTATCAATATAACCTTATTAATAATGTGCGTACCTATCTAATCGACATCACTAAATATAAATACTGAATAAATATTTGTGCACAATGCACACACCATGTAGCCCCTAACTAAGCATAGCTTTTATTTAATTCAATTTATAACATAACAGTAGGTACATCAACCTAAGCGATAATAAATAAATTAGTCAAGATTATTTACAGAATTTAATCAATTGTATAGGTAATGTCAAAAAGTATTTAAAAGTCAATAATTATTTATAACTAGTTGCTGCCCGCGGCTTCGCACTCGTGGTACCTACATAAAAAATAGCCTATGTCCTAGGTCCCATCATCATTACACCAAAATTCATCAAAATCGATTCAGCGGTTTAGGCGTGAAAACGTGACAGACAGACAGACATTCATAGTTACTTTCAAATTTATAATATTAGTAAGGAAGTAAGGATTTTAAGATCTATAAAAAGACCTGACAACACCCACACTAAAACTTCAGCAGAGACACGAACTTCTCATCCAAACACACTTTCCAGGATCATAACTGAGCAATGAAGTCGCCAGGCATAAACAAAATCTTACCCGGCCTCCTGCAGTGGGGTGGATCGTATCTAGGCGAGTTGCTCACGAATACCCTAAGGAACTGCCTAGCTTTCCGATACGTGTCACTGCTGTGGAGAAAGGTCAAAGTCATCTTCATACCAAAACCTGGTATGAGAGACTACACAGAGCCAAAATCGCACAGACCGATTAGTCTCACATCTTTCCTATTAAAAACCCTGGAAAGGCTATGTGATAGGCACATTAGAGAAAGCATGCCTACTCATAACAGCTCCTTTACACCCACAACAGCATGCATACAGACAGGTAAGTCTACCGAATCAGCCCTACACAGAGTGGTAAGTAGACTTAAACGCGATATATCAAACAAAGCGCTCTGTCTAGCAGCCTTTATAGATATAGAAGGTGCTTATGACAAGACAAACTTCAGCAGCATAAAAACAGCCCTAGGGAACAAAAACGTAGAACCTACTTTAACAGACTGGATTTTATACATGCTAAAACTTAGAGCAGAGCGAGTAGATCTACAGGGTAACCAGGGGGTCTTGGCAAAGGGATGTCCCTAGGGCGGAGTCCTGTCACCGCTCCTCTGGAACCTGGTGGTAAATGATCTCATCACTAAACTGAATGCCCAGCGCTTCTATACGGAGGGCTATGCAGATGACCTTACTATATTAATATCAGGGCACTTCGCTAGTGTGGTGTGCAACATCATGAACAATGCACGTAGAGTCGTCGTAGAGTTATGGTGCAATGATAACGAGCTAACAATGAACCAAGCAAAGACAGAACTTGTAATGTTCACAAACAAACACAACCTAGGAACACCAACATAATGAAAGAGTATGCGAGCGATAACCAGTTGCTTTTATCACTCTACGATAGGACATTCAAAAAACACTTTCCCACAAAAAAATACACTACAATTACACGAAAAGCCGAGCGACATGTCAAAGTGCAACGAATTAAAAATCTTCTTACACAGACTCCAGGTTCGGGGGCAGGGGTTTTCTCGGAAGACCTAAACATACATATTTGTACGCTACTCGGTACCCACAACTCCATCTTTCAGAATGGCAGAATGCATCGGCATAATACAGGCTGCAACTGCAGTGCTAAATAGACAGGTAACAGATTACAACATAAGAATCCTCTCAGAAAGCGCTGCGGTACTACATGCACTTAACAGGTACGAGCATAACTCCGATCTTACCGCACAATGCCACAAGATACTGAAGGAGGTAAGTACATCCAACAAGGTTACTCTACAATGGATCAAGGGCCATAGTGTATCCAGAGGCAACGATGAGGCCGACGTTCTAGCCAAAAAAGGCTCGGAACTACGGCCTGCGGGACCGGAGCCCATGGTCCCCCTTCCCTACAGCCAGGCACGATCATGGTTCCGCCAACGTACAACCAACCTACATTAAAAATACTGAGCTAGTATTGAAGACTGCAGACAGTCGAAGGAGGCTCTACCGAATCTTAATCCTAGATACTTCCGAAAACTTCTCTTCTCAGCCTTAAACGTGACAAACTTCGACGTATCGTCGGTATTTTCACGGGTCACTACTCACTAAACAAACATCTATTTACACTGGGTGTTACAGACAGCCCACTATGCAGAGGGTGTTTGAGCAAGGAGGAAACAGCTGCACATGTGCTTCTAGAGTGCAGTAGCGTGGAATCCCAACGAGCTCAACACTTTGGATCACCGAGGACACCCAAGGAAGCCTGCGCCGGCGTGAGCGAGCAGCTGGCTTTCCTGGAGGACATCGGGTGGCTGGAGTAGCAGCCTCCACCCGTCACGCAAAAAGGTCCCACCTGCGGCCTAGTTGCGGAAATCAGTCCACTCACCAAGTACCAAGTACCTACCAAGTAAGGATTTTAAGAAAATATATAGACATAAGATTATACGGTAATGTCAATCTATGCCAGGTTAGAAACTTATACTAGACTTCCTAGTCCACACTTCAAACATCCTCTTACACTCGTGCATCAAGCCAGTCATCCCACTCACTAATAGATCACAGTGTGGAGCCCCGGTAAGGAGTATGGTGTATTATGATGACCAGATGACTGATAGAATACTTATATATTTTTAAATACATACTTATGATACTTTAAAGGCAGAGCTACTACCAACTGAGCTGAGATACCAGGCAAAAATAAAGTACCTAGAGGACCGAGCTTTGCTCAGTATAAAACACGGATAAATCGACGTTATCTGAAAATAAAACTTAGCTAGATCGATTTATCGCCTCTAAAACCCCCTGCATACTAAATTTCATGAAAATCATTGGAGCTCTTTTCGAGATTCATATTATATATTATATATTGTGTGACGAACATAAATGTTTGTTCTGTGTCTGGGTGTTATAAAGTATCTTATGTATGTATTTCAAAATATATAAGTATTCTATCAGCCATCTGGCCTCCGCCTCTGGTTGCTTGTTTTAACATTTGTATCTTTATGGGTGATGCAAACACTTCGTAAATTCTGAACAGATTAGGATGAAACTATTTAATAGTGACCAGATGGCTGATAGAATACTTTATATATAACGTGAAGCAAAAACTTTGTACCCCTTTTTACGATAGCGCAGAAGGCTGAGCTACTACCTACTGAGCTGATAGGCTAGTCACCATCATCGTCAGCCCTTCACCCACTACTGGGTAAGACCACACGCATGCCCTCGCTTCGAAAAAATAAAAGCAGTAGATATCAAAGTATCAATTTATTACAAAAAATAATGTTCATTTAGGCCATTAGTGATTCGACGTATTTATTATTTTGCTGTCTAAGCTCAACTTTGAGTTGATTTATTTCATTCATCATATTTTCATCTGACGAAGCAGATTCCTGTATTTGTTTACACTGTCGCAGGAAATTCGATATGAGCTCTTGGCCTTCCGCCGTTTCTTGGGATTTCAAGGATGTTTCCACTTCAAACATGTTGGTTTCGAGTTCCGCTTGTTTTGCTTCTGCATACTGGAAATAGATAAAATTAACATTTTAAAACCAAATTTAGCACACTTCTAGAGGTCTACTTCCTTGTGTGCGAGTAAAGACAGCAATAACGTGCGAGTGAGAGGCATTGAGATTCGCTTCTTTAACCCGGCGAGCGTAAGGTCGGGTAAAGTTCACCCGAAGTAATTTTGATTCCTCGATTATTTCTATTTCACGCGATAAACTAAGAGGGAGAGGTAAGGAAGCGAGGAGTGAGACGGGTAGGTCAACTTACGCTCGGCGTCGAGGAAGTAAAACGGTCACAAAGTGTTCGGCGGGTGAGTTTTACCCGCCCAGCGTTTGGCGTTACTATTTTTCACAGGTATCATTTCGGTATATTTTACTTTTTTTCAGTTTTCCGTTTATAATTTCAGACTAACCATTAAGTATGTCTTATGAAGCGCTGGCGCATAAAAACAGTTATATCATGGCTATTAAAATATTTAATCTAATACCAAAAGCGATTAGAGTTGCAGACAGTTCAATTTAAAAAAGAAACTGTATACATGGCTCAGCGAGAAATGTTTTTACGATGTTGATGAAATGTTTTAATAATAATTGATATTCTGGATAAATCTGCTTACTTATATAATATTGGTGTTGATATTTTAGTTTTATGTACTTAATTGTAATTAATAATCTCATTTATCTCATGGTTGCCATGTTGATGTTTGCATGTCGGTCAACGACGAAGTGTGTGAGACAATTATGTAAGAACCTTATATTTACCATACTTCGAGCAAATAAATTAATTTCATTTCATTTCAGAAGAATATCAAATCTCTGGGATAGCGCTGAGACGGAATCTTCGGGAGATTCGGATAGTAAAGTGGAAATAGATCATATTAGAGCGAGAAGTTTTGAACTTCGCAAGAGAATTCAAACTCATGCTGATGGGGATCTTCAGGGGAACCCATCAAGAGATATAATATATGTTAATCTAAAGAAGAATGTAAAACAAAATAGTTTGTTACCGTTGCAACAAATACTATTGCATGGAACATTCCATTCTATTATGTGAATAATATGCTGATTCTAAACAAGAATAACTCAAGTCTGAGTAGTTATACTTTTTATAAGATAAAAACTATAGCCGTTCTTTTAGTTATATATAGAACTCTTAAGAATGTTTCATTTTTGTTTAATTTTATTTGTTTTTTTTTATGAAAAAAGGACTTGTTATGTGCCTTATGGCAAATAATTATGAAAAAGGCTGAATATAATAAAAATAGGTAAAACTACTTAATAAATTAGTTTTATTTCTAGTTTATAGTACCAGATATAGTTCAATTCTCACCGCGAGACAAACGTTTGTATGATCTGCATGTAATAAACACGTATAATGCATTTTCTCCCACGTTAAGCGGGTATTACACTACCCACTCTTAGTTAGGGTAAGGGACCCTTACCCTAACTAAGAGTGGTGTAATAAGAGTTAGAGCGTAAGGGTCCCTAACTAGGGCGACCGGACGGTCTCGGCAAGCCTTGCTCCCTAATCGCCCTGACAATCGAGTAGTTTAATAACACTTAGGGCAGTTAGGGAACTCAGTCGTCGCGCGGCTAGCGCGGAGAGCGCTTGCGTAGGTAATGGTCTCAACTCTGTTGGCACCAACCTAACTAATTTTAGCTAAAATTAGGTTTTGAACTGTCAAATGAAATATATTATTCTGCATTCTGCTGCTACCAACTTATCCTAATTAATTAAGCGTTCCTAATTTATTTAGATGGTACCAACCGAATAGGTTTTACAAATGCTATGACTAACTAAATATATTTTAGACAATTCCTAATTTTAGAAATGAACCAACCGAATTGCCACCATTGAGTGTCCGTAATTTAACTCGAGCGACCCGGCCGCCATTTTGATTAGACGTCATATGTTCAAATAAAGAAAAGGAAGTTTTGTTAACCATCATTTCCAGAGTTCCAGAGCACTGAATATCTTTATATTGGAGTGCTTTTCTCTTAATTTCAAGTATTGCTTGACCCAGATCCTTCTTCTCCTCTTTTTTCTTCTATAATATTCATGGATCCAACTACCAAAGCCATTACTTTATTTAATGGTTTAGATAAAACAGGTGCCATGATACGTCCCTATCCGTGCGCGTTCAAATTCAAACTGTACACAGAGAGTAAGGGAGCCGGTGTTCAGTGCAGTGTAATAATCGATGCCCTTGCAAAGGGCCACGCCCTCCCTAACTACCCTGAATACCGTGTAGTGTAATACCCGATTTAAATCTTATGAATTGATGTGTCTGTCTCTTTTTACTGTCGGTTTTTCGTTTCATCGACTTTCAAATCACAACGATGCTAAAGATTTTTGATGTTTATGATAATTTCATGTATATTATGGACATAATGTAGTCTGAAATAAAGATTAAATTTAATTTATAAAAAAATGGGGCCTGATGATGCTGTGTGACGTCCGGCATTAATTATTTAATTACAGTTACCAGTACAATAGTGGGAACGAATGATGAAAAGTTAAATGATAAGAGACAGTCAAAAACATCCTATCAGTATGTACTCGTAAATTGGCAAGCTTCGGAGTTGGTAGGTTTTCGACAATTACCATTATGTCAATGAAAAGCAGTCCTTATTACCTCAATAATAGAAGTGGGGAGATCGGCGAGCTTAGCCACATGCAGTCCCAACGATTGAGTAGCGGCTCCCGGTACTATCTTATGCAGCAGTAATAGTTGATTGTCGACAACAGATGCTTCTGCGTGAGAGTTCACTATCTGTGGGTGCAGGCTCGCGAGACGCGTTAGCTCGTGGTAGTGGGTTGCGAAGAGACAGAAACATTTCGCTTTCGTTGCTAGCTCTCTGAAAAGAAACCGGAGCTTATTTTCTCTGAAGCAAGTATAACTTAAGAGTATATTATAAATAATGCCGGACATTTCACACAGCATCATCTGGCCCCAAGAGAATGCAGAGCTTGTGTTATGGGTACCACATAAATGATACACTAAAATTTATACAATTTTTTTGTAAATACACATAATAAACATACACATAATGGGAATCTAACCCACAACCTACAGCGCAGATATTTGACGATATTTGACCTAAACAGGTCAAATATCGTCAACTCAATCACTGCACTTTCTTTCAACTGTTGGTTGGTAGTAAGCTCCTCACACTTCCGTACTATAAATTCGAAAATGTCTCTGTTTATCTGTCTGTCTCTCTGTTACCTTTACACGGCTAAACAGTATTTTGATGAAATTTGGTAAATCTATGGTAGTTTAATTATAAAAAGTCCGATATATCCGTTTTACACGTGCAAAGCCACAAGCAGCGGCTAGTAATAAACAAAAAATGAACGGGATGAGACATTCAGGTTTTTCAGGTATTCTTTCAGTTCTCTTCTAAATCTTTCAGTTTGTTTCAGTTCAACTTACTCAGCAATAGCCCATGCGATGCCGCAGCCTTCGTAAGTAGAGGTGCCTCTACCAAGCTCGTCTATCAGAACGAGGGAATCCGGTGTTGCCGTCTGTCAAGGTATACAACAAAAATTACAAGAGGACCTATATAATTCAGGCGTTACTTTGCGGAATTTATTTTAGAGCTTGCAAGTGTGGATGGTGTGCGCTAACTTTTTACTAATGCTTTGATTTTCAAATACTTGCAGATCATACAAACATTTGTCCCGCGGCGGGAATCGAACCCGCAACTTTCTGTGTCTCAGCCGGACCTTAGTCTAATGCGTCACAGAGGTCGTCAAAGGTGGAGGAGGTGGAGGAACAGACTAGTACAAAACTCTAAAAAACCCATGACACTAGACGGACGGACGAATAGTCATTACGAATACGGAACTATTAAAAAGTTTAAAAATACGAAATACATATTCAAAGTTGTTTTATTAACTCCCGAAGCATACAGGGGGGTGTTATAAGTTAATCCTATGTGTATCTGTGTGTATTGTGTGTGTATGTGTGTGTATGTGTGTGTCTGTGTGTGTCTGTGGCATCGTAGCTACCAAATAGATGAACCGATTTTTGATTTAGTCCATAGTTTAGTTCATGATCTACAAAACAATACGTGAGTAATGAAAACCCATGTCACCTTACAAAGAAAAAAGAAACGTAATTGTGTTATACATTTGAGAACCAAAATGCCACAGATAAACACGCACAAGGACACATACGTTAAACTTAGGACTTATTTGTATCTTGTCACAATTCGAACAAGTGTTGTGAAAGGCCGTCTTTCGTGCATTTAGCACATTTCTTCGAGCTTTTTAGCTTCTACAACATTCTGGGTTCCGTCACCGTTTTAAACTACTGGTATGATAACACATTTTTGGCACATATTTTATTCGAAATAACCTATCCATTGCTGCACTACCGGATTCGAACCCACCAACTATAACCAACGTATCGGAAGACGGGGCCACTAAGACTAAAAATCCAGTGATCTTTTAATTAATTGCGAACCAACGACCTTCAGATCGGCAGAACCCCGTCTCCACTACCTCCAGACAACTATTTTTGTTCTTTATATACCTTCTTACCCGATTGTTCTATATACCTTCCTAATTAAGTACTTGTTTCTACTTTTATCAATTTATCTATTATCAATTTTCGTGTTTGTATATGTACCAACTCGTCTTTCCTGCGGGTTCTGTCGGCAAGGTCGAGAGGTAGTGTAGGTACTTGGGAAGGCCTGCGCTATCAAACAGAATCCCAGGCAGAGTGGCGTCAGTGGAGAGGAAGCTTCACCCACCTCAGCTTGCTGGAGTGGATCCATGAACAAAAGTTTTCAATAACAAATAACTGCTCTGCAACTTGACTGACGCCACAGATTAACGAAGGCCAATGATCATATGTACCAAATAAACATTTGTTCTACTATTGCTCTATAACTATTCAAAAAATTTAAATTCAGAAATGTTTATTTAGGAACAAGTAACATTTGCTTACAATTAGAAAAACGATGGTATCTGCAGAAGTTAGAAAAACTGTGTCGCAGACACCAACGCCCGCCTACGTTTACAGAGATTTAGATGTTCCAACTAACAGTATGAGTCAGTTAGTGTGTTTTGGGTGTGTGGGTGTGTGTATATTTGTGTGTGTGTGTGTGTTTGTGTGTGTGAAGAAGTTCATTCTGAAACTCTTAGTAGTTCCTCAGTGTCCTCATATGATAAGGTGTTCAGCCATTCGTGACATTTGGTTTTACATTTATAATAGGGCAAGTGGTAAATGTTTATTTGCTTATTGGTTCTATTGTATAGAGTTGAGCTAATGTGAAAGAAATGACTACTTGCCACAGCCGTACGGCGCGACAGTACTTAGCGTCGAGGGTTATAAGAGATTATTTTACCCTAAGTATAGCCGCAGATTCAATCATCTCCCGCATAAAGGTGCTCTGTCCTTTATCCTCAGCATCAGCTGCTCCAATACGAGCACTAAGGGCAGACAGACGCGGTAGAGTGGCCCGCGCGGCCGGCACGAGGCAACCCGCGTGCGACAGCAGTACTGCCACACCGCACGAACGCATCCACGTCGACTTGCCACCCATGTTAGCACCTGTCACTATGTGCATTAGACAGGAACCTGTAAATAATAAATAGATAGATAAGATATGTAAACGCATGTATATGAAGCTACAATCACTCACATACATAGAACAAAATAACAAATGAATACATAGTCTCCAATTAATCCATGTGTGTGTTACATTGACACTGATTTTCAGCTAGAACCCTTCGAGATGACAAGTTGAATGAGATAAAATACCTGCAGCATAACCAACATTAACCAACACATTTGAAATGTATACTCTCTTGCACTAGTTTTCGTAGTTAAGGTTATAAGATGAAAAAAAGCGCTAGGACCAGGACGAGTTTCTTGCCAGTTCTTCTCAGGCTTGGGTTAGGAGGAATTGGCACCTAAATTCACCTAGTATGTAAGACGTTTCAAAGTGATCCTTGTGATTGTATTGAATAAAGTATCTTTTGACTTTGGCATAATAAGTAATATGTGTTTGTGTGGGTGAACCAAACCAATGTGTATGTGTATGAATAACCAATGAGTTATTCACCTTACCCCTCTGCAATCCTCTTACAAGTAAATAATGCTGGACATTTTACATGGCATCATCTAGCCCCAAAGTATTATGGAAACACCCGGACCAGAGACAAATATTTGCACATCACACAAACATTGGTCCCATAGCGAGAATCGAACCAACAACCATCTGCGTCTCAGGCGGGCCTTCACTCACTGCGCCACAGAGGTCGTAAAATTTAATACTAGTGAGCTCTGTGAGCTGTAGACCTCGCGAACATTTTTCGAAATGACTGACATTTGACATAGTGATATTACTTTTTTTACGTTTTCAACCCCCATATCTCCGCTATTTTGAAAATTTTCCAAAAAATGAATCGACAAAAAAAAATCTATGTAGTTATAGAACCTGCTCACAAAATTTCAAGAGAATCCGTTGAGAAATGCGACCTGTAGAGGAGAACATCCGGACAAACGCCGGCCGGACGCCGTTAGGACAGACATACGAAAGCATTTTTGCCTAAGCGAAAACGGAGATACTCGCTCGCGCTTCGCGCTCTCTAGGTCATAGGATGTATAATAATGTTCAACAATCAAATTTAATAATACAATTACAAAATATAAAAGAATATTGTAATATTGTAATGTTTACCACGTTCAAATTTAACGTCATTGGGTATGTAAGACACTCCATCCTGCACTTCCAAGCAAGCGTGCCTCAGTTCGGTCATTTCAAACGTGTCCAAGCTTTCCGTTAGAACGGGACGGCAATACGGCGCCGGCGCAGTACTGGCCGCGACAGCAAAGGACACAAGTACATCCAGCCGTGCTAGTATGTGCGACAGGCAGAATAGGCATTCTGAGTAGCCAGCTGAAAGAAAATAAACATTATTTTTTTTAATTTCCCAATTTATATCATAACTATCTAACTAAATTATTAAATAGTATGAACTTTGTTTTCTCAACGTAATTAAAAAAATACAAATATAGATAATTACGTTTTAAAAACTAAAAGAGAACGGTCTTCATTGAATATAATGATCGACATCGATCGACAACAAAAATAAAAAAAATAATATATTTTTTTTAAAAACCGTTCGACCGATTTCGATAAAATTTATATGGAACCTGGAAAGTATATGATTTGAAATAAAAAAAATCCAAATCGGTTCAGGCGTCTTTGAGTAATCGGTGAACATACATAAAAAAAAGAAAATTCCAACGGATTAGAACCTCCTTTTTTGAAGTCGGCTAAAAACAGAGTTCAACCGGGCGACTATGGAGTTCTGATACAATCAAAACACAGATACTAACAGTTTTCAGTTACTATTGATGAATTGGTATTACGGAAGGTTGATTTTGATTGTAAGACGTGTTTATATGAATATAAACTAAGTAGAAATCGAATATTCCTATTTACTAATCCATGAATATTGCCTATTGCTAATCAAAACTGATAGACATATACGGCCTTATTTATAAACGCCTTTCAACAGTCTTAACATGAACACGGCCTAAACACCACGAAACCACGAGAATCTTTGAGAGAAATATTCAAAGAAATTAATATTCTCACAATAGCTTCACAATATATTATATGAAAATTTGTTATACACACATAAAAATAGAGATGGGTTTCAGCAAAATAGTGACCTTCATAGAATCAATACCAGGAATAAACACAAATTACACATCCCTAGGTTTCGACTAGAACAAGTAAATAAGTCATTTATGGGCAACACGGTGCGCTTCTATAATAAGCTTCCAGAAAATGCTACTAAAATACCTATTAAGAAATTTAAACCATACATAAAAGGAAGTCTTTTGAAGAAAGCTTATTATAATATAAATGACTATATTATTGATAAGAAAGCATGGCCTCATGTCGCTCTGCCGTCAGACAGTTAACCGACACACTTGAAATTTATAAACTCTCTTGTATTAGTATTTCGTAGTTAAGGTAGTTATAAGATGGATCATGTAAAAAAGCGCTAGGACCAAGACGAGTTTCTTGCCAGTTCTTCTCGGGCTTGGGTTAGGATGAATTGGCACCTAAATTCACCTAGTATGTAAGACGTTTCAAAATGATCCTTGTGATTGTATTGAATAAGGTATCTTTTGACTTTGACTTGACACTGCTAGAGATTTGCCCTGTCACATTTGCCCTATCTTACAAATAGAGTTGGCACTATTATAAACAGCCATTAACATTTGACAGAAGTTGGGAAACGTTTATAAGTAAATGCGTCATTCTTCGTTTGTCATTTCATGAAGTAACATAGCACTTCCAAATTAATATTTTTTTCTATGCTATTGCATATTTTATTCAGTTATCTAAGCGGAATTTAAATCAATACATTGTAACTATTATATAGAACCTTAAGTTTATAGATGCATGTTTTTACAGAGGCAATAACGTGCTTCTTAAATCTTAGATTTGTGTCCATATTGAGCCCTAGGTTGGGTGCCTCGTAGACACGCTCAATTGGGTTCCCCCACTAACAAAATATCGACAGGCAAGTTCAAATTGTTTCTAGTGACAAAGGCCATGTATTTAGATTTTACCGGATTTAGGACTAACTGTTATCGCTTGACCAGTTAGCTATTCTAGTAAGGTCCTTATTAAGTTTGCTAATATTGAATTTGAATTGCTGAATTGATTTGCTGAATT
The DNA here is from genome assembly GCA_948098915.1 of Lampropteryx suffumata. NCBI lineage: Eukaryota > Metazoa > Arthropoda > Insecta > Lepidoptera > Geometridae > Lampropteryx > Lampropteryx suffumata. Next base: position 10,257,794 of record OX402557.1, on the reverse strand, counting down.
TGAATCTGAATTTGAATTGTAGAAGATATCTTCAGGTCTTATTGAAATGTAAAGTTGGACATCATCTGCATACATGTGATAACTACAGTGCTTAATACAGTGAATGATATCCGCCGTGTATATTACAAATAGGCTCTAGAATGGATCCTTGAGGCATACCTCTCTTTACAGAGACCTCGTCCAATAAGTCGGAAGTACCATCAGCATTCGTTAGCTTAACGAGCTAACGATGGCCGCTCAGATAACTATCGAACTATTTAGCACCATCGACACTAAACCAATAGTACCTTAAATCTGATAGAAGCTGGGTGCAGTTTAACGCATCAAAAGCCCGAAAAATATCAAGAAGCACCAAAGGTGCAACCAAATAGTGTAGTGTAACCAGTCCCTTATCCTGAGCGCCGATGATGTTATCGGTGACATCCGACAGAGCTGTGGCTGTACTACGTCCTTTTCTAAAACTCGATTGTACGTCCGGCAACAGTTTGTATTATAAGAAACTCAGTTAATTGATTGTCACAACCTTTCTTCAGTATTTTCGACATACAGAGTAATTTACTAAATTGGCCGATCGATCGATCTTTGAGGATGCATAAAGCGAGTAGTCAGAGGCACGACAAACAATATTTAAAAATAATGCCGGACATTTCACACAGCGTCATCTAGCATCAAAGTAAGAAGAGCTTCTATTATGGGAACCAAGTGACTGATATACTACTTATATACCTTCTTTTTGTCAATGTCAATGTTTAAAATCAATACATAGTATGAAACAAAGTTGCTTCCCGCTGTCTGTCTGTACCTATGTAGGTATGCTTAGATCTTTGAAACTACGCAACGGATTTTGATGTGGTTTTTTTATAGATACGATTGATTCCCGGCTGAGACGCAAAAGGTTGCGGGTTCGATTCCCGCCGCGGGACAAATGTTTGTATGATCTGCAAGTATTTGTCTCGGGTCTGGGGTCGGGTCGGGTTTCTATGTATAATATGTATGTATTTACAAAAAAAAGTATATAAGTGGTATATCAGTTATGTAGTACCCATAACACTAGCTCTGCTTACTTTGGGGCCAGATGATGTTGTGTGAAATGTCCGGCATTATTATTATTATTCAAGAGGAAGGTTTAAATGTATGATACATGCATAATATAGTAGAGAAACACTGATAATTTTAGAGGTTTCTAATGTGATGTCGTAAATAAACACATTTTATTGCGCTTACATTGCAAACGCTGGCTGAACCCTACGAGATAGATCAAAATAAGGTACTACAGTATTTACACCTTAAAAAGGCGTAAACGATTTTCGAATCCACTTAAACACACAAGTTCATCAAAATCGGTCCAGGCGTTTAGGAGGAGTTTAATTACAAACACACGCACAGAAGATTTATAAATATAAAGATATGTATGTATTTACAAAAAAGTAGTACCAGAGACCAGAGACAAGTATTTGCATATCATACAAACATTTGTCCGCGGAAACGAACTCGCAACCTTCTGCGGGAATTCGCCTACTGCACCATAGAGGTCAGGAGGAGGAAGGTGCCCATTTTTTATTTTGCAACTTACCAGCAATAGCAACAATTTCAGCAACAACTTTGTCTTGCTCCTTTTCATAAGTTGACTTGGTCTGAATGTAGTCTTCAGTGATGCTATCGAGCGCGTTGGTTTTGAATCGCACGCCTCCTTTGACCGCGTCTATTATAATGTACTTCTTTACACCGCGGAGAGCTTGTTCTTCTTTCAGTGTCACCCTGAAGAGATACGTAACAATCATGATTATAATAAACTAGATGGCGCCACAGGAAAAGTTATCGATGCGTTTTGGAATTTGCTACAAACATGAGATTCTTTACCTGATTAAATTTTAGTCAAATTCAAAGAATATTTTATACAATACAAACACAAGGATTACTTCACAAGAACGTCTTACATATTAGGTGAATTTAGGTGCCAATTCTTCCTAACCCAAGCTCGGGCTTGAGTTAGGAAGAATTGGCACCTAAATTCACCTAATCCTAGTCCTAGTCACTTTTATGCATCATCCAACTTATAACTACCTTTACTACGAAAAGCGAATACAACAGAGTTTATACATTTCAAATGTGTCAGTTAACTGTCTGAGGGCATGCATGCATTCTTATCAATAATATAGGCATTTATATTATAATACGATTTTTTTCAAAAGACTACCAAGACTATGCAAGGTTTATTCCAATAGTATCACGATTATAATAGATTAGTTCAGTGATGGTCAAAGTACGGTCCGTCCCGCCAACACCCGTACCAACTTAATCTGTATTCGTAATGGTTTCGAAAATAAATTAAGACATCGGCATCATTTTTGAGTCGACACATAAAAAACAATTGCCAAACGCGTGTCGGACCACGCACAGCATAGGGTTCTTAAGATAGTGGATTCTATCAAAAATTATAAAACATAGCATAACATTTATGAAACGTATTCGAAACCTCTTTATATCTTTGAAAGATTTATCTAACGATATTTCCACGACGCGATGCCCATAACACAAGGAAAATAAAGAAACTCTATATTACACGAAGAGGTGGGGAAAAATATTCGGCGGCACATGTGGTTTTTAGAATTCCGAACCCACAGACAGATAGACGGACGGATGGACATACTGAAACTGTAAGTTTTCATTGTGGACCTCGGAATTCTAAAAACCACGTGAAGAAATTAAACTAGCTCAAATAGCTTCTAGTTCTTAAAAACACAGTATTTTAAGATAACTTTACTTCACGAGATCAATTAGCAAACTGCCGAATATTTTTCCCCACACCGAACAACCAGAAAAACCAACCATCCACCCAGGTAGTCCAATCACAGCAAGTCTTTTACAGTCAGTTGACTGTCTTAATATACGGTAGTAGCTCTGCTTCTGCGCTGTTGGTTGAGGGTTCGATTTCCTCCCAGGATAAACATTTGTGTGATGAACATAGATTTGTTCTGTGTCTGGGTGTTATAATGTATCTTATGTACGCGTATTTATTTAAAAATATATACATAAGTATTCTATCAGTCATCTGGTCATAGTAGTACAAGCAATGCTTAGTTTGGGGATGGATGACACAGAACAAAAACCTATGATGAACATCATCATATCATAACAGCCTTTATGAAGTCCACTGCTGAACATAGGCCTCCCCAATAGATTTCCAGGAAGAACGATTTTGAGCCCTCTCCATCCACCGACTTCCTGCGATCTTTACAATGTCGTTAATCCATCGGGTGGGGGGTCGTCCTACGTTCGTTTTCCTGTCCTTGGCCGCCATTCGAGAAATTTTATTCCCCAACGGTTATCAGTTCTGCGAGCTATATGGCCTGCCCATTGCCACTTCTTCACTTCACTTATGATGAACATAGATGACTCTAATGTTTATCTTGGATGGGGATCAAACCCACAACATACAGCGCAGAAGGCAGAGTTCCTACCATAAAAAAATGCCAGACATTTTACACAGCATCATCTGGCCCCAAAGTAAGCAGAGATTGAGTTATTTAATTAAGAGCTAGATTAAAGTTTTAACTTCCACGATGCAAGACAACATATTTATATGACTGGTATGTCAGCTCAGTTGGTAGTAGCTCTGCCTTCTGCGCTGTAGGTTCAGGATTCGATTCCCTCCCAGGATAAACATTTTCGTGATGAACATAGGTGTTGGTTCTGTGTCTGAATGTTATAAAGTATCATATATGTACATAATTATGTATTTAATATTATAAGTATTGTACCATATAATAAGTTGTCACCATAATACAAGCTATGCTTAGTTTTGGGCTAGATGGTGTTGTGTGCATTGTCCACCAATATCTATTTATTCATTAATAGATTTCATATTTATATATAAATGCTTACCTAATTTAAAATCTGACTGACTGTTTAAAGCATGTTAATATAATTTGTTTTTAAGACTATTTGCTATCTGTGTATTAATTGAGAGGGTCTCAAACAAACAACATGTTGATAGTAGATATGTTTTAATTATTCCACGAAAATCTGTGAATAAAACAAGCTTATTTCCTCGTTGCGCAAATCAATTATAATTGGCAGTTTCCGTATGTCAATTAATCCTCAACTCACCAATTTTAACAACAGAAATTAGTGATGGATGAGCAATAGGAGCATAATAACTAAAATATGTCACTATAAAATGATGTCATCATCACACATTCTTGTCTGGCCTTACAGCTTGGTAAATAAATGATTAAATATTGTGGGACAATCTACACATTGTCTAGCCCCAAACTAATCAAAATAAAGCAAATCATTAAAATATAAACAATACTCCATAACTCCTAGACACAGAACAAATATCTATCTGCATCTGTATTTGTAGTATTTGTCTCGAGTCTGGGTGTTTCTATGTATAATATGTATGTATTTACAAAAAAAAAATATATAAGTAGTATATCAGTCATGTGGTACCCATAACACAAGCTCTGCCTACTTTGGGGCCAGATGATGCTATCTGAAATGTCCGGCATTATTTATTTATTTTAGATATGTACGAGGTTCTAGGTACACTAGGTACGAAAGTCGTGGGCAAGTACCTGAAGTTGAATCCATTTTGCGAATTGCTCTCAAGTTTGATTGTTTTCCCGGCGTCCAAGTTGAGATCTCGTGCGGTTCTATTAAGTTCTTTCTCGGCAGCCGACTGAAGCTTTTCCAACTGCTCGCGAAGTGTTTGTAGCTGCTCGTCGAATGAAGGCTTAACTAGATAGTCACCTAAAATTATAAATAAACAATAAAACATTGAATCTATAGAATAGCTAGTTACCCAACGGCTGAGTTATGGGCCCATTTTAGTCAATAGTCATTTTGGGTTTCAATTGTATTTATATTCATAGATTTCATAGTGGTTTCTTTCAGTAGTTTAATCACTACATAGTATGAAACAAAGTCGCTTCGTCTGTCTGGCCCTATGTATGCTTAGATCTTTAAAACTACGCAACGGATTTTGATGCGTTTTATTTTAATAGGTAGAGTGATTCAAGTGGAAGGTTTATATGTATAATAGATGCATAATATAGTAGAGAAACACTGATCATTTTAGAGGTTTCTAATGTGATGTAAATAAACACATTTTTTTGCGCTTACATTGCAAACGCTAGCAGTAGGGTTCACCTACGAGATAGATCAAAATAATGTACTACAGTATTGTACACCTTTAAAAGTTTTACAAAAAGGTATACGATGTCCGCGATGGTATATGTCTATCTCTTAGGTTATGTTATTCTCTTAGATAACGTTGTATATAGACATTCTGTAGTATATTTAGTATCAGCATTGCAACCGTGCGAAGCCGCGGCGGGTCGCTAGTGTTAAATAAACAGCCTACGAGCGTTAGGGGGTGGGCAGCTAATGCCAATAATAATAATGTATAGCCAAGTATTTATAAATAACGATCGTAACGTTCGTAACTGAAAATTGTTTTAACCCCCCAAGGGATGTCTGGGACTTGGACAGTTAGTACCCTGGGATCCTGCAGGTGTTATGAGTTATTGTCTTGTTTTGAGTTTGCAGTGTTTTGTACTTGGCAAACTCCGCTCGGAATTTCGAGACAAATACTAGCAGATCATACAAACATTCGCCTCGAGGCGGGTATCGATCCCACCACCTTCTGCGTCTCAGGCGGGCCTTCGCCTACTACGTCACAGAGGTCGTCAATTATGTGCTTACTCAATATGTAATATTATTACCTAAACTATCCATATGTTTGTATAATCATCTTTCACCTACTGTACACAAATACATGTCTGAATAGAGGTTATAGGGTGATAGATTTTTGCACAGTATCAATTTGAAAGCCTTTGCGTATATATAAGTAAAGAAATTGGTACATTATCCACACAACGCGATCAACACCTCAGGCGTCACGGAAGATCAGCATCGCAGTGGCGTATATATCACTGTGAAATTATGCTGAGTGGTGTCCTTTTTTGCTGTCATTTAATATATTTTTAACAGATACCTACGTTTGACCACGATCTCGCCTGACGGTAAGCGACGATGCGGCCGACGATGGGGCACGCAGGTCTAGAAGACACCTATTTACTTTTGACTTGAAGAGACCCAGATTGTAGATTTCAGGAAAAACAGAGAACGGCAAAGTATTCCAATCCTTGGCTGTACGCATTATAAATGTGGAAGCAAAGCGCTTTGTTCTAGAAGGTGGCAGACTGACAAGGTATGGATGGTCTGCTTGTCCTGTTGTGAAAAGGAGATGGTGGAATTAGATCATGCAATTCCTAAGCACATTCTCCGAAACTATTATTATTTAGCCCCAAACGAAGCAAATCTATGGCTACAACTGACATAATATCCATAATTATAAATACATACTTATAACACCCAGACACACAACAAACATCTATATTCATCCCACAAACCTGTGTTGGGAATCAAGCACACAGCCTACAGCGAAGAGTTACTACCAACTCAGCAGTGAGAATGATTTAGTGATAATTGCGCGCCTATGATTGTAAATTGTTTTATTGAGCACCTTAGCTTAACAATAAGTACAAGTTATACATAATTTCTTAACCTAAGGAAGCTACAAGGTACATAATGTGATACAACTGATACCTAATCTAAGATAATAAAAATCCTGTATGATAGGTATCAGCGCCCACCCTCAATACAGGTGCAATTAAGCTAGAGAAATTCTAGTTAAGTTAACAAATAGGTTGTGCGGTAAGTACATATTAATAATAAGCACTCAAATGTAGGTAAGTATGATGATATAAACAAATTAAAAAGAATAAAATAAAACTGTTAAGTATGTCTGCGAGTGTATATGTGGGTGTGGGTGTGTGTGAGTGTGTGTGTGTGTGTGTATGTGTGTAAGAAAAGTTTGTATGAATGAATCTTTACAATTATATCACATTACCTCGGTCGACTGCGTCCATATCAACTGTAGCTTCAATCATTTCATTGAACTTATTCAGATCGTCGTTTAGTTCTGATATGGGTTCTGTGAGCGACGAGTGCACAGTTGCGTTCTCAGCTTCCGCCAAACATTGCAGCAAAGTTGGCAGTCGATTTATCGCCTAAAAATTTAAATTGTTATTATTTAGCAGTAATTTCTGCCCGCGGAATCGCAGGCGCGGCATTTACATGTCCTTAACATATTTTATTAAGATCCTTTCAGCCGTTTAGCCATGAAAAGATATCAAACAAACATACAGACTGAGACACTTCAAAATTTATAATATTAGTATGGATGGATTCGATTCGAATGTCTCTGTTTGTATCTTGGGGAAGGAATGATTTTATGTGTAATGTGTATACACCATGAGTGTAGAAGACGCGGGCAAATGCTAGTTGATAATATTAATATGAACGTAAGCATTTGTATGCGTATAATAATTATGTTGAGCGCATGTTTTCAATAACAGTAGATCAGTTACTTTTTATGTGGTCTTTTTTTATACTTCTGAACCGGCTAAGTGGCTCGCTTTGTTGGTTGATTAACTTTTTGGTTTACAAAAATAAATCCTTATTTGATAATAAGGAGCGCCATCACTCAGATATCTCTACCTCTTTTGCTTTATGCTTTCCTAGACGTATTCCTTCCTTGTAAATTAATTATAAAATTGGCTAATATAATTTAACAATATTATGAAGCACTGTGTTTTATTGCGCTCGTAGATATTGGAATTTCTAGACGCTTTACACTCGCTTTATGAGCTTGACACTCGCGCTATTACTATTATGCCTGATAGATACCTGATAGATCCTATAGCAGTCGTGAAGATTAGCTTTCTTCCTGGATAGACGTCTAGCCAACGCCTGTAGATCTGGTATTCGGCGCAAATGCTCCTCGTGTAACTGTAGCCTTAGTTGAGAGTTTGACACCATAAGTTCCACCACGTCAAGTCGTTCGTTGATCAGGTTTATATCGCGCAGCGGTTGACGGAGCCATTGAGCCAGGAGACTGTAACATTAAAATAAGAAATAGAACTAGAAAAATATAAAAATACGCTCGATATACATCCTTTTTTTTTAGGTTGCCCAGAAAAAAAGACTAGGCTACAATCGATCGCGGTAACGATGATCAGAAGGCTTTAGCTTCAGAACCGTTTTGGTAGAACCGTTTTGGATGGTTGGTAGTAGCTCTGCCTTCTGCGCTGTAGGTTGAGGGTTCGACTCCCATCCAGGATAAACATTTGTGTGATATGTGTTGGTTTTGTGTCTGAGTGTTATAAAGTATCATGTGTATTTAGAAATACTAGTAGTCGCCCACTTGTTTAAATTCGACCACAATTCATTAATAATAAATGTACTTATTTTTTATGCATAATTTAAAAAAAGTACTTTGCAAAGGTCGGTATTTGTCAACACTAATCAACCCCAATGCAAAATGTATTATGTTTTTCGATTAGAGATTAGATTTCGAAATTCTACTGTCACATACCCAGGCGCTGTTAATGTTTTAATTTAAATTAATTTAATATGATGAAATTATCTGGATTCACAAGTTTTATGAACTACTTATAAAGGGTCTTTTGAAAAAAGCTTATTATAATATAAATGACTACACTCGAGAGCATGGAAATCGCACATAGGGGAATTTTCCTGCATTTTTACTTCGACACTTGTTTTTTTTTTTAAATTAAAGGTTGGTTGCAAATATAACTTAAATTAAATTAAACTACACACTGTTAGCTTCCTAAAAACCCATAATGTCTGGCCTTGACCTTCCAAATCAAGCGGCTTAACAATGGAATGGCCTAAATTCGCTCGTTTCAGGTAGCGGTTTGCGGGACTTTGAGCATACCATTTGCATACCAACTCCCAGTCAGAAAGGTCTTTTAACGAATACGTCATCTCTCTAAACAAGAAAATGGATACCACACCAGAAGCAGCGTCTCAAGTGGTTGCACTAATCGAAGCTGGACAGAACCAAAGTCAAGTGGCTCGTCAATTAAATTTGAGCATATATGCTGTTCGACGTGTATACCAGCGATATCAGCAAACTGGTGGCTATACCAGGAGACCAGGAACAGGCCCAAAACGTGCGACAACACAGCGCGATGATCGTTTTCTTGTGAATACATCACTACGAAATCGCCGGTTGAATGCAGTTCAACTCGGACAGCAGCTCCAGGAAGTTAGAGAAGTGGAAGTCAGTCGGTGGACGGTGAGAAGAAGACTAGCCGAAGGAGGTCTGACAGCGCACAGACCAGCAACTGGCCCAAAATTGACCCCAGCGCACAGACAAGCACGCCTTCAGTTTGCTCGAAATCACGTTAATTGGACTATGGATCAATGGCAGGCAGTCCTCTTCTCCGACGAGTGCAGGATGTGTCTCCATGGTAACGACGGACGGGGTAGAGTCTACCGAAGATCTGGTGAGCGTTTTGCTCAATGCTGCATCTCCGAACGGGTCGCATACGGCGGTGGTTCGTGTATGTTCTAGGGAGGCATTTCACTGGAAGCGAAAACCGAACTTGTCTTCATCACAGGGCCCGATACCGACCGTCGATCGCGTGGATTGACTTCCCAACGTTACGTCGAGGAGATCCTGCAAGGACATGTTGTGCCCTTTTCGATATTTATCGGCGAAAACTTCGTTTTTATGCAGGACAACGCTAGACCACACACCGCTGCTATAGTACGCCAGTACTTGGAGGAGGTTGAAGTACTCGTTATGGAGTGGCCTGCTCGAAGCCCAGATCTCAATCCCATTGAGCACTTATGGGACGAACTAAAGAAACGAGTAAGAGCCAGAAACGCAGTGCCTACGAGTCTCAGAGAGTTCCAAACCGCGATCAAGGAAGAATGGGATAGCATACCGCAGGATTTCGTAAAAAAATGATTTCTTCAATGAAACATCGAATGGAAGCTATTATTCAGGCTAGGGGAGGCAATACCTCGTATTAATAAATCGTTACATTCACAAATTTATTGTTTTTTTAACCTTTTATACCTGCTCAAAGTCCCACAAACCACGCTACCTGAAACCAGCCAATTTAGGCCATTCCATTATTAAGCCGCCACTGCTATGATTTGGAAGGTCAAGGCCAGACATTATGGGTTTTTAGGAAGCTAACAGACACACTGTTAGCTTTAATTTAACTTAAGTTATATTTGCAACTAACCTTTAATTAAAAAAAAAACAAGTGTCGAAATCAAAATGCAGGAAAATTCCCCTATGTGCGATTTCTATGCTCTCGAGTGTATATTATTGATAAGAATGCATACCCTCAGACAGTTAACCGATACACTTGAAATGTATAAAATCTCTTGTATTCGTTTTTCGTAGTTAAGTAAGTTATAAGATAGATAGATAGATAGATAGATTAACACTTTATTGTACACAAAAAGAACACAGGAGAAATAATAGAAATAAAATTGTACAATGGGCGGCCTTATCGCTAAAAGCGATCTCTTCCAGGCAACCTGATAAGATGGATCATGTAAAAAAGCTCTAGGACCAGGACGAGTTTCTTGCCAGTTCTTCTCGGGATTGGGTTAGGATATGAATTGGCACCTAAATTCACCTAGTATGTAAGACGTTTCAAAGTGATCCTTGTGATTGTATTGAATAAAGTATATTTAACTTGACTTTTACTTATGAAAATAATTTATAGTTTAGTTGCATTTTCAGGAAGCTTATTATAGTACCGTTTGCCTTGCTGTGTGCGGCATCTGTCCAATAAACCAAAGAGGCTTCTCGAAGGAGAATGACTCGTATCTCCAAGTTCAGGAAGCACGTTCAGAGCTGACAGTGCTGCGGAGTCTAAGTGTAAGAAGCATTCTGGTTTGATTGTAGACAGGCGGAACCTAAAACAAATCCATTAAAACTAAACTAACATGGTTAAGAGAAAAGGTTAGATTTTTTGTATGTTTATTTGTTATGGATAAACTCTGAAATAATAATAAAATATCCCCTTCTTCTTCTGTCAGAAATTAATCACTGTTTAAAATAGTGCTTTTTTAACCGACTTCAAAAAAAGGAGGTTACTCAATTCGATTCGTATATTTTTTTTATGTGTGTTCGCGGATAACTTCGTCGTTTATGAACCGATTTTGATGATTCTTTTTTTGTTGGAAAGGAGTTATCCCAAAGGTGGTACCATGATAAGGAAACCAGGATCTGATGATGGCATCCCAGAGAAATCGTAGTGGTGACTAGTGCGTAATGAAGGCTTGGATGATGGAGCCGAAAGATAGTCGAGGGAACTTCTCAACGATTTTCAGCAATTACCTGGTGTTTGGGCTTGATTCATTTGTATTGATGAGAACACCTAGATGGGTTGTGACTGTCATTAGGGGTGTGATGATGAAGACGAAGGACAGTCAAGGGAACTCCTCAACGTTTTACAGTAGCTACCTTGTGTATATACATGAAGTCGGTTGTCTTTTTAGTTTTTAAAACGTAATTATTCTGAGATAGTGACAAATAGTGACAGGGACGAGTCTTAAGCAGTGTTAGGCAGTGTTGGAAAAAGTCTATATGTAAGACCGAGCATGATATGAATATCATCATCTTTCAATTCTACCAGTATTTTGATTGACTAACAATAACAAAAAGTTTATTGAAAGGTCCTACTATTGTGTCTTAACTATAATAGACATTTATTTATAGCCTTGCGGTTTTTTTGTGGGTTATGAGTACTATACATGTAGTACAGAACTGTATGTATCATCAATAGTCTTCGCTCATAGAAGGTAGATTATATTGAATCTATACAGTTTGTAAGATCTTTTTACACATGTAATGATGAAATATATATATTTTTCTTTCAACTACGTAGGTAGTAATGTTATCATTATCTAATCACTACAAATCTGATCACAGAGGATGTATTTTTTGCTTAGAACCAAAACAGTGCAGAAATGTTATATGAAATCTCATGGCAGTTTTTCATTAATGCAGTTTTTTATTTTTTATTTAGATATAAATTTACCACAGAGGTTTAATGTCTCCCATTAAGCTTAATATAAAATGTTTGCATTAGCTCAAAAAGATACTGGCTGAATAAAACCGACTTGGTGAAAAAAAAAGTCCAATCGGCGCACATTTTGAACCATGGTAAAACTTCATATTTTTAGTTTGAGTAAGTATATTTTATCACAGTAGATAAAATATACTTATATACGAGAGGTAGCTTGGTAGTTGAAAGTAAAGTAGATTACGCACCTTGCTAAAGTGAGTAATTAATGCACTCGTGTTAATTTAGTGCACCAACATAACACTCGTGCATTGATAAGTGTGATAAGTGTCAAATAATAACTTTTATAGTAATTTTTACATTATTGCAGTTTTCAATGAGAATTATTTTTTTATTTATCATCGATAGACCTACGTTTGACAACGATTTCGCCAGGTGGTAAGCAACGATGCGGCCGACGATGGGGCACGAAGTTCTGGAAGACACCTTTTCACTTGAAGAGACTCAGATTGTAGTTTCCAGAAAGTCAGTAAAGTAGTTTTTGAGTAGACACAAGAAAGTTTATTCATTACATACAAAAATTCTAGTATGTTCCCTCTATATTATTAGTTCTGATAAGAGCTTACTGAAGTACTAATAATACTACTAGAAAAAAGTACTTACTTTCCAAAGTTGGTGTTTTCAGATAGCAGTGCAATATATTTGACAGCAGCAGCTAAACTTGTCATTGCCAGTTCGCTCTTGGTCTCCGGAAAAGCGTTCGCGTCAGGGTGCTGGCTGTCTTTGAACTTGAGTAGCCGATTCAGGTCCTGAATGAGGCCTTCTGTCGAGAACTCGGACTTCTTCTGTTTCGTTACTCTCACGTTCGTTCTTTCCATTACTTTCTGGAGAGCTTTGTACTGAAATAAGTAACAGTTTTGTCAACATGAAGCGTCATGACATAGATAACTTATTAGTACCTAACATATCGTTATCGTAAAACCCAACAACGTTTATAAAAACAACGTTGATAACCCTACAACCTTGGAAAAGTGAAGGCCTGCGCTATCAAACAGAATCCCAGGCAGAGTGACGTCAGTGGAGAGGTAACTTCACCCACCTCAGCTTGCTGGAGTGGATCCATGAACGAAAGTTATCATTACAAATAACTGCTCTGTAACTAGACTGACGCCACCTAAATCATCTTTAACAGATGAACTAAGGCCAATGATGATGAACCCTACAACCTGTATACAACTTTTGGAAACAATAAAATATTTCTCCTATATTTCTTGAAATAACTTTCAACCTGATACCAATCAAAAATCCCATTTTGTTTTTATTAACAAACATACAAAAAGGTTTTTCCCTTTCGTAGTCACCTAAGCATATACTTCAATTTACAAAGATACTACCTGCTGCCCGCGGTTTTCCAGGATGGTATGAGGATAAAGACCTCTGTGCCGCAGTGGATTAAGGTCCTACTGAGACGCAGAAGTTTGCTGGTTCGATTCCCGCCGCGGATCAAATTTTTATATGATCTGCAAGTATTTGTTTACAGAAAAAAAGTGTATCAGTATACTATATCAGTCACATGGTACCCATAACACAAGCTTTGCTTACTTTGGGGCCAGATGATGTGTGAAATCGAAAATTACGCAGACGGAGGAGTTTGAAATTTCGCACTTTTATTTATATAGAGAAGTAGTGCAGAATGCTATTTTTTTTTTAAATTAATTATGGTCAAATTTCGATTAGTGAGCGACCACTAGTTATTATTATATTATGAATATTAGTAATATAGTAGGAAAATATAGGATACTCACATCATCATGGTCGGAAGACGGCACCAGACATTCAGATGGTGCCATTTGCACTGTAATAGTCTCCAACTCGGTTAGTAAATCATCATCCGTGAATTCCGCGACTGACATCTGATAATCGCCTGCTGTAACACAAGCTAAGCCAAGAAGACGACCCTAAAAATTATAAGCAATTGATGAAACAGCGGATACAATCGAAATGCCTAAAAGCGTAAGACCAGACGAGTTTCTTGCCGGATTCTTCTTAAACTTGGGTTAGGAGGAACCGGCATGGCACATAGATTCATCTAGGATAATAATAAGATTCAAAATATTTCTTATAATTTTATTGAATATTGACGACCTCAGTGGCGCAGTGGAACAAGACCCGGTTGAGGCGCAGAAATTGTGGGTTCGATTCCCGCCGCGGGACAAATGTTTGTGTGATTTGCAGTGTTTCTATGTAAACTATGTATTTTATGTTAAAAAAAAATTTTATATGAGTAGTATATCAGCCATATGGTACCCATAACACAAGCTGTGCTTACTTTGGGGCCAGATGACGCTGTGTTAAATGTCCGGCATTATTTATTTATTATTGGTCAATCACAATGAGTCAGACCACAGATTCGCTTACATAGAATTCGTTAAATGTTGCTAATTTATGTAGTTTGACCACCACAAATTATGTGACTAACCGTTATTCAGAAACCCAAGAATTTGCATTTCAATCTTGAGTATTTATATACTACTAGCTGATGCCCGCGGCTTCTCACTCGTGGTACCTTACAGAAAAACCGTAGCCTATCCATATTAATATTATAAATGCGAAAGTAACTCTGTCGGTTTGTTACGTTTTCACGCCAAAACCGCTGATCCGATTTTGATGAATTTTGGAATAGAGATAGATGGGACCTTGGAGAAGGACAAAGGCTACTTTTTATGTAGGTACCATGCGTGCGAAGCCGCGGGCAGCAGCTAGTATGTTATATATGGTATTACATCTATAACAAGTTGAATTAAAATCCGTTTAGAGACAGAAACAAACATGTTTCTAACAAGGGATTATTATACAAGCAGTAATCAGGTTTTATACCTGATATAATTACTTACTTTGCTAACTGGGTCCGTCTTGATGTGCACAGCCATAAGGCAAGGCGAGTTGTCATCGGAACTGCCGAGACTCTCACCCAACACTTCTTCAAGTTGCGATAGACAGCCCGGCGAACCCTTGTATTGAAGGGACCATTCATTGAGTTTTACGGATCCCTCGGACACGTATATTTCTACTCTGTATCGTCTTACCTGAAATTATCATGTTGATTCGTGATGTCTGGTTATAAAATGTACTTATACTGTCGGCTAATCAACTTGATTGATAGATATAAATAAGAAAATGAAGCGGAAACACAATATTATCTATATTCAAAGGGTTTACTAGAGTTCAATGTTTACAAGTGTATCTAGTATCTATTGCTTGGATTCTTAACACGCACGCTGAGATAAGTATGGAAGGTCAAGAGCTTAGTCGCGATTAGGTATCGTTAAACGTTGAACGCACTTTTACAAAAGTCCAGTTTTGCCTCACACTAATAAAACTCACGGCGTCAGTAAATAACTACTTCTGCTATAATTGACATTGCCATGGGAGACTTGACACCTCCGGAAGTTTTTTAGAATCCTCAGGAACAATTTTAAATTAGGCCCTGATAGATTATAAACCGGAATTTAAGAAATCACGAAATATTTTCGCTTTATCTTCGAGTTTCAAGCGACATAGTTCAATGTTCTTCTATATCAGTCGATATAGAGTCAGAGATGCTAAGGTCACGAATGAAGAGAGTTCAAGGGTAAACTAAAATTGTGGACGAAATAGATTGCAAAAACGGTTGAGTGATGATTTCGATTCTTAGAATTAAAACGATACAATATATCTCAAAAGATCAAAATAATGATGATGCAGCAATAATAAATACTTAGGTACTTAACAACATAGTATTAACAAACTCGGTTCGTTAGTTGTCTCATTAGTACGTATTGTCCTGATTGCCAATAGTCAATGATAACTGTTGAGTGAAATAACCAGTGTGATGCCTATTATGATTTAGTAGTGCATCCTATAGGATTTTCTTTAGGTCTTCCCAAGACTTGCTCCGAACTCTCACGATGTTTTCCGCCGCCGTTAGAGAGCACTATAGTTTTGTACAATACCTACACAAGTTATGATAACTGTTTTGTTTGGACCGGATTTTATCGAAAATGTATCGCAGCAAGCTGATCTTACCAGCAGGAGCTTTTTGATTAAAATCTCAAAGTTTCCCTTCGACAGCACCAGATACTCTAACTTGTTAGGCTCGAGTCCCATCTTTTTGATATTGGAGACGGAATTGAAGACCTCACGAGCCGCTGTGGTGGCGTCAACTCCATGTACGCTATAATAGTCATTGCGGTCGAAGATACGTACAGTGGTTGGCGGTTTCTGAAACAATAACGTAATTGTTTGGCAGGGGCTAAAATAACAACGTATATTATATTAGCGAATTACGTTATTCCGGAACTAGATTTAAGCGTAAATCGAGAATAAATCATTTTTATGAGTCATGATTGAAATTCAGGTTCATGATTGATAGACTTATTATTAGAAATATTTTCATACTAATATTATGAATTCGAAAGTGTATCTGCCTGTCTGTATGTTTTATTTTTGCTTGCTTCTTTGTTTGTCACGGCTGAACGTATTTTGATGACATTTAGTATGGGGTGGAATGTGTCTTGGAGACAAATAATAATAATAATAATAATAAAATAATAAGGTTAGCTTAGCCTGAGAAAGGACATAGGCTACTTTTTAATTGGAAAAAAGTGTTGTAAAGGGTTGAAAATCGGGATGAAAGGTTGTATGAAAGTATTGTCATTTTCAGAACTAGAAGCATAAAATTATAGGCTGTTGATCCCTACTAATATTATAAATGCGAAAGTAACTCTGTCTGTCTGTCTGTCTGTTTGTTACGTTTTCACGCATAAACCACTGAACCGATTTGATGAATTTTGGTATAGAGATATATGGGACTTTGGAGAAGGACATAGGCTTTTTATGTAGGTACCACGCGTGTGTAGCCGCGGGCAGCAGCTAGTAATTAAATAAAAACTAACAGTTACGTTTGAAACGAGGAAGTAGGAGGCAAAATATTAAAATACATACTACATATATTTCTTTTATTCCTTCAAATAATGAGTCTTTTTTACCGCTATTTACTGGCTATCTAGCCAGTAAATAGCGGTAAAAAAGACTCATTTTTCCCCAAACAAAAGTTAATTTGCTGTGGGCACCGTCTTAATATTTATATTAAGTATTCTATCAGTCATCTAGTCACCATAATACAAGCTATGCTTAGTTTGGGACTAAATGGTGTTGTGTGCATTGTCTATCAAATTTATTATTATTTATTAATATTTATATTCTACCCGTGCTAAGCCGCGAGCAACTGTTAGGTGCAGAATATTTGTTTAATTGGTCTTGTTTTCTTGCTTGTTATCTACAAGCAAAATTATTGCGTCCGTAATATCATCTGGTATCAAGTAGGTAGGTGCTAAGAGATCACGAACAATAATAAATATGAATTTATAAGAAAGGGTGCCCTATTTTTAATAAGAACATGATTCTGCTTTTATTGATAAGAACTGGTACCTACTGAGTAAACTTATACAAAATAACAAAGACGGTATGTATGTATGTATATCTACAAACCTAAATATAACGGAATAAACATAAAAGGTTTAATTTTTTATTCTAAACATTTTTTTTCTAACTTAATTATGGTAGGTAAGTATCGTTACCTAGAACCACAAAAGCACCAAGCATCTTATTACTTTGACACCCACACACCAGTGCAGCCGGTGTTTACATCATAATGAAGTCATAGAAGTCACTGAATCACTCCCAAGTACTTCGGTTTATACAACATAAGGACGACAGTCACTTAAAGGCTGTCATTCGGCAGTCAAGGCTTAATACGCGTTACCGAGTATATAGATGTCGTATTTTGTCTTGTCTATTCTCGGAATACAGATCACTCGGTGGCCAGGAGGTTATCATAAGGAGAGATAATAATAAAGCAGAATAAATTGGAGTGTCTGAGACAGACAAAGTCAGTGTGTGGCTGGGAACAGTGGGAACTCGTTGTTATTTTAAATTGTGTTCGTTTGTCTGCCTTATCTTTTTACTGTGGTAAGTTTCGATGAAATCTGTTAATTAGGTAGGTTAGGTATCTCTATTAATTTAATTTTCCTTTGAAATTATTTGAATTGCTTATAATTTATTTACGTAGGTATTCTTATGGTTAATAAATAAATAATGCCGGACATTTAACACAGCGTCATCTAACCCCAAAGTAAGCAGAGCTTATGTTATGGGTACCACATGACTGTTATACTACTTAAGTGTATAGTTTTTTGTAAATACATACATATTTTACATAGAAAAATATCCAGACCCGAGACAAAAACTTGCAGATCATACAAACATTTGTCCCGCGGCGGGAATCGAACCTGCAACCTTCTGCGTCTCAGGCAGGCCTTCGCCCACTGCGCCACAGAGGTCGTAAACTTAATGAACTTTTTTTATTCTATTTTCAGAGAATTGCAGTGACATCATGCGGCAACTAGTGTTGTTAGCCGCAGTCGCAGGCTTAGCAGTGGCTAGGCCTGAAACGTATCGCGAGAAGGAGGACTTCCAATTCTCAAGAAGCTCTAGTGACGAGGGCAGTAAGTCAGGCTATTATGGAGCCCAAAGAGGAAACATGGGAGGCAACTACGAACGAGCACATAACATGGACCCACTAGCTCAAAATCAAATGAGCGGCCTTGTACGCAATGTGGAAGGTGAACTAGGAGACGGGGCTAAACAGACAACAGGCAGCGTTTATACATCGGCTAATTCGAGAGGTGTTTATGGATCAGGAAACTACGACCTTAGCAATTTACAAGGACGCAATTTCCAAGAGAGTGCTTCGCACAGTACGCAATCTCACTCCTCTTTATCAAACCAACACGCCTCTGGGTATAATGGACAATTATCGACAGCCAACGCAGGATATGGAAACAGCCAATCCCATAGTACAGGCTATCACCAATACCATGATTCTAACTACGGTGGATACAACACAGCGAGAAATTCTGATCAGGCTTTATACTCTAGCAACCATCACCAAACTTCAAACAACTTACAATTGGCAAGTCAGTACGAAGATAGGACCCTAGCTCAGAATTCAGGATACTACTCTCAAGCAGCGGGATATCAAGGCCAGGCCTATGATCAAGGTAGATCACTCACTCACACCTCGGATGGGTACGGATCAAACATTAACAGCAGATTGGTAAGCGGAAATCCAGTAAAAATAGTAATAAGACCAGGAACTAAAGTTATCGTGCCAGTCGCTGCTCAAACTTACGACGCTGCCCAATCCACAGCTTCAGTCGATCAAAATGCAATCAATAGCGAAACCGAAGTGTTAAATAACAACGACCAACACGTGAAACCTAAAGCGAAACATTACGAATCGTCTTACAGTTACCGAAAAGAATGGGAAAAGCACGACACTATTCCTGTGTACAATGCCGTACCTATAGCTACACCTACGGTAAATCCATACCCAGTTAATAGCGAGCTTTATGAAGATGCTCAAGGATTAACGTTACAACAACAACGCCAGAGTGCAAGCGGCGTCACTTTGCAAAACCACCACTCAAGCCACAATGGATATAACGCAGCGACATCAAGTCAATCTAGTCAGGTTGATTATAATTCTAACCATCACAGTATAGGAGCCAATACTGGCTCTAGTGCGTACCAAAGTGCTTATAACGGTGATTCTACCGGTACTTATAACAATGGCAGAATATCATCTGATACTTACACCGGAACCGCAAACGGTGCCTCAAGTTTAAATCAAGTCGCCGACTCCAGCAAGCCCAAAAGTTATCAATCCCAGTACTCTTACCACAAATCATGGGAACGTCAAGGCGATCCTTACATAATAAAGCCTTCAACTAATGGTTTATATGAAGGACAAACATCCGGAAAACTGATAGCTTCATCTATGAATCTGGGAGCATACGGCAATTCTAATCAATATGGATCCCATCATCATTCACATCAAGGTTATAGTAGCAACAGCAATGCCGATTGCGACGAACATGGGCATTCACGTGTAGCACGCTCGACTCACCACCATCAAACACCGACTCAAGGCGACGTTGATCAAGAAGTTTTTGGGCAACAGACTCTGCAACAGTGGGATAAAATTGAAGACTTAGGTCAACAAACACAACACTTTGACAACGTAGAAGACCTTGGACAACAGACACAGAATACCTGGGATCAATTTGGTCAACAAACAGAATCCAAATGGGACAAGTTGCAAGAAGGTCAACAGACACAAAATCAGTGGAATGTAGAAGATTTAGGACAACAGACTCAGAGCCAGTGGGACCAGCATGACGTTGGACAGCAAACACAAAACACTTGGGACAAACTGGAATTAGAACCTCAAGGACAAAGTAAGTTACATTAATGAGGTTTTACTTGGTGTTGGTATAACATTCCTAACATAAAATACTAATAATGTGTTTGTACTTTTATTATTTAACTTTGTGTGCTTTTGAGCTAACAATTGATGTTTATTCTCGTATTTTTATAGTAATTAAGCTATATGTTAACGTATTAATAGGTACCTTTTGAGTGCCTGCCTTACCACCTTGTATATATACATATACTTATAAATATGTATAACAAAATGGTTTGGTACCTATACTCACCATTTTTATAGTAGGTAGGTATCCTAGTTCATTGTGTAAGATTTTCACGGAAAATACACTCAAAAACAAATTAACGTTTTTTTATTTAACCTCTCATTGTACTGCTTATCTTTGCTTCTATAACCAATTTTACTGAAACACTGAATTTAATTAAATAGAATTTACTATTTACTTACCTATAATTTACAAAATTATTTTAATTTCTTAATAAAAACATTGACGTCAAATATTTATGTCGTAAATAGGTACTAACATCTCGCTAAACAAACCTAAACAATTTAACACTATGCTTATAACTATAAATGAAAATGGCTTTGTCTTGAAACTGAGTAGGTAGGTACCAGGCGAATTTTATTAATTAAATTACGAAATACGAAACTTAGTACGAACTTTTTTTACCACTCCGTTTATCTTGAAGACTTAACTAACTTTATAACCTTCTAAATTCAGCCGATCTGGGGCAGAACACTCAAGATACCTGGACAATATCGGAGACCAAGCCAAATGGAAATGATGCCAGTCTAATGGAACAGAAACCAAGTGAGCCCGACAATACAAGACAACATTTCCACGATATAGACATGGAACATCAATCACATGAAAATACATTTGAGGTCGGCCAGTCATCAAACCATCAGATGCATATTACAGAATCACATACTTTAGAAACAGGTTCCAACAAAAGTTCACATCACCATGTTCACACTATATGGGATGAAATAAAAAAAGAAGAAATTGGGCAGGAAACCGAGGACACTGTTGAAGACCTCTCGCAAACAGCGGACTTAGGTCAGCAGACCCAGGTCACATGGGATAACATCAACCATAATGAAAATAGTTTTAAACCTTGGCATCAAAATACTGCCGCAGTTCCTGTTGATCTAACTAGTACAGAGCAAAGCAATACGTTTTTCGATAAGCCAAATCCTCACCCTTGGATGTACAATCAGATGCATCATCATCAGGACAACAGGTCGAGCTCAGATCAATATTTCGGTCACAGTTCGTCATTTAGCTCATCAAGCGGATCTCATTCACACAGTTGGCAACAGGAACATTCTACAAATTCAAATAGCAATGCAAACTCAAATGTGCAAATGAACTCCAGTTCGTCATCAGTGCATGGATCATCATTGATGAGTTTGTGGAATAAACTAGAAAACACAGAAAAACAGACAATACAAAGAGATGATAAGGATAGTCAATATGTGAGACAGCAAGATACTGCAAATATTTTCGACACACAGGCTCAGCATGATGTATTTCAAATGCATGCTACTGATAATAAGCCCTTACAGCCTAGCACAGCTTCAAGTACAACCAAAAAGCCATCAACTGAAATAATAAATAAAGATGACGCAGTCCGACCTCATGATATAGGACGAGGAGATATTGGGCCAGAAGACTTATCAAATGAACAAAGCAAACCAACTAAACCAATGTTGTACAAAACTCCGGAAGAAATTGAAACATTAAGTCATATCAAAGAAGTAGATAATCATGGTGTAGTGCAAGATGAAGCAGACTTACGTGTGATGAGTTTAGATCAGCAGAAGCATTCTGAAAATATAGATAAACAATTGAGGTCGCAAAATGGTGCTAGCTTAACAACAGCTACACAAAATAATTACCAGCACATGCATCACAATGAAGAGATTCATCATATTATGAGTGAAGAAAAGGAAAGTCATGTCATTGAACATCAATTTGGAAACCAAGGTCAGCAAAATTTAGACCAGCAAACTCTCGTCCACCATCAGTTTGGGCAACAGGGTGAATACAGGGGGGCTGAACAGATGGTGCAACAATTTGAGACACAAAACATTGGCCAAAGTGAAAGCTTTCATCAGGAACACAACAAACATTTAACGGAAGACATTAATCAACAAAATGATCAGTTCGATCAACTTTCTCTTTTTGGATGGAAAATAGATGAAAATGTAAATGAACAAGATCCCAAACTAGTAAATTGGGGACAAACTAATGAGAATTTAGAGCAACAAAGTCAGTCTGGATGGGCAGAACACATGGAGGATCAACAAGTACAAACTGCATGGAAGCCTACAGAGGATTTGCAACAACAGAGTCAGTTGACTGATACATTTGAACAGCCAAAAGATCAAAATCAGCAAGTTCAAATAGTTTGGGAGCCTAAAGAAGACGTACAGCAACATAGTCAGCTGACTGATACATTTGAACAGCCAATAGAAGATCTAGATCAGCAAGTTCAGACCGCTTCAAAGCCAACAGAAGGCTTACAGCAACAAAGCCAGCTGACCGATGCATTCTCCCAGCAAGTGGATCAGAAAAATACTCCAACTAATAACAGACAGCCAGAGGTAGTTGAAGAAATAATAGTACCAAAAAAAGTTGCTAGTGTTAATTCCCCACCAGAAACAGAATCTATTACAGAAAAACCTGGTTTCTGGACCTCAGTTGGAAGTAAATTTACAAGTGCCAAAGACACAGTATCTTCTTGGTTTTCAAGAAGCTAGATAAAATAAAATTAGGAAAGATTAGTAGTACTTTGTTATTACTAGTGTATTTCCCAAAACTCATGTAATATTATATTTATTCTGTTTTATTCCACTGAATTTATGGAAGTCCATTCGAAGTCAAAACAGTAAGAAGTTCTTGAAGGAGAAACAGATTGTTTGTTGAAGTATAAACATATAATTTAGGTATTAAAGTTATTTATTTGGCTACATATTCTATTACTTAAAACTCATTTCATTTCAGTAGCTCCTACTTATATTAACATAACACCCAGTATGTAACTCATAGGTAAGTAATACACAATAGGCAATGGCTCTATCTAGGCATATGTGAACACAGGCTCTCAGAATCTTTGTATGAGACACTACAAAGAAAATAGTAAGGTAAACTTTGGTTGTGGAGGCTAATTTGTTAGTTGAGGTTGAGGGATATTTTGTAGGTAGAGGTGGCAATTCGGTTGGTTCATTACTAAAATTAGGAATTGTCTAAAATATATTTAGTTAGTCATAGCATTTGTAAAACCTATTCGGGTGGTACCATCTAACTAAATTAGGAACGCTTAATTAAATTAGATACAATTTAATTAGGATAAGTTAGTAGCAGCAGAATACCAAAGGTTAATTTGACAGTTCAAAACCTAATTTTAAAATTAGTTAGGTTGGTGCATACAGAATTGAGGCCAGTGTAAGTGTAAAGGTATGCCAGATCTTTATAAAAAATAACTATTTACTTACTTCTGGTAATGTATTAAAAAACTTTATAAAACCTTGCTGCTGCACAGAATCTGAAACAATATTTGTTATTGAGCCTCTTCACAATGCTTACAGATTACAGATACATATAGATGAAATGGCTGCAAGTTAGTGTGACTAGGGCCCCCTAAAACATTAGTAAAACAGTACCTACCTTAGTACTTTGTGGTGTCTGTTACCACATTTAGAACATTTAAAAAAACACGTTTATACAATACCAACCACACAATAAACAAAACAAAATCAATAAAACCTATAAAGAAAGAAAGTTTTTAGGATATAAGTTTGGTTCCGATGGAAACTATTGAACAAAGTCCACATCAAATCTAAACCCACCGACTGCCTAGCGGCATTCTCGCAGTACAGGGAATCTATATGCTGCAGTCATCTGATATTATTACTTACCTAAATTTAATGCATGAATAGGTTGTAGCGATGACATATTTTTAAGTATTGTTTGATTTCTATTCTAGAGTAATTTTTCAGCGGGTTTAGTTAGCTCACCAGTGTTAGCAACCTGAAGCGAGCTGATTATCGTACCAGGGGTGTAGAATTATCGTATTTGTCACTGTCATGAACCGAAATTATCGTACATATCAGAATAATGTCTATTATAAATAAATATATCATATTAGACATGATATTGATATGTATTCAAGTACCCTGTAGTTTATCTCTTTTAAACCACCGATTTCAACTCAACAGAACACTTTGAAAACCATATGTTTTATTGCATGGTACCAGACCTGAACCGATTCCCTTTCTATTTAAAGTTCAGTAAACGCGCGAAATTCGAATTCGCTCGGAAGTTCTGTATGAAACACGCCAATATTTCGTATTTATGAAGTAGAAATGAATATGGATTATGGAAGAGTAATGAGAAATGAAATGAAAGAATTTTCTTTACATACCAATATAATAAACATTATTCATATAAACAGATAATATTTATTTTAATATAATATTTAAAACATATATTAATGTAAGTAATCAATATATTCATAAATATTAATTTTTCGTTTTATCACTTAAAAATCGTTTGGCATTAAATCACTATTTAATTTAAGACACGAATGTATCGTGTCACCATAAAATATTCAGAACCGTTCATAAAATATTCTGCTTTCTGTTGAGTTTGTTTTTAAGAGTAACGCTTTGTTCATGCGACTGTATTCACTTTGTGAATAAAAACATGCTACTGCGCTTTAGTTTAGGCTATCAGCGTATGAGTAAAATAAATTAAATCTTCAAATTTTGCATCATGATGGAAATTATCGTACAATCTGCGTACGATAATACTGTGCTATCGTACATCGTACGTAGGTACAAAATTATCGTATTTGTACGATAATTATCGTACAGTTCCGAACACTGTAGCTCACTTACAAAATAAACGCGCGCGAAACGTAAACCAAAACAAACAAACAAAACTGATAGTTCTATAATCTTCTTCTTCGTTAATGACATGTGTCTAGTGTTAATTTGGCCAATGTCAATGTTGGATATAAGAGTATGTGGTAAGACGTCACAAAGTTATTCGTCATTTGTTATTTTACATAATATGGTGTATTTCATATACATGTACTAGCGACCCTTTAAATACTTTAAAACAGTTTCTCTCTCTTAATTATTTTTTCATTTACAAGTTTCTGATGTAGTTTCTGCTGCAGTGGTCAGCACTACACGGAACTGCTTTCCTTATGCCTTATACCTACGGAACTTTTTATTGACTTTCCTGTTTTGACAAGAACTAGGTCAATCTGATTGTACGAAAATAAGATCAAGTGAACAATGTCGGGGGAAGTTACTTTTACATTGGGATAGCGAAAGCTTCGTTTCAGTCGCAATTATGACCGATATTCAAATTAAGCTAAAATTACTAACTTTAAATAAAGTTGAAAAAAGAGTAGCCATAATGGAATATTTGGATTATTCTAAAAGAGTCATAAAAAGGAGTAACTGGGAAGAAATAGTCGAACTTTTTTGTGAAGCTTTCAACTTTCTCTTTGTATAGGACGTTTCTATCGACGGTATGCAAGCCACAACACAACTGCTTTATCTGGCTCCATGTTTATAACTGTCTCTGGGTCCCTCCCAAACACATCGCGCGTAGAAGCGCTCGTAAAACGCGGCATCTGGACGCAATACAAATTTAAGCGTGCGAGGGCACTCGCGCGTATAACGCTCCATCGGACAGGCTCTTAGGATTTGATCATGCATTCCTCAGGTTCGGCAAAAGACGCTGGCTTATCAAAACGTTCCACTTGACGCAGAATCATTTATTAAAAACTTGGCAGAAGCTGAGTTCATATGTGCCAAACCTTTTTGGGAAACTTAGCGTACAATTTTTGAATATTATACTGGCAGCAAACTACGGAACTGTCAATCAGCTGCACTGCAGGCAGAAGCACAAACTGTCAGCCACAGAGTAAAACTTGAATACTTTCTAGTACATCTGTCATTCATTCTGTCATCACATCAGCTAAGTCAATTTTGTTAGCTTCGTTGGGCACGTATTTTTGTAAAAAAGTGTTTATTCTTATTTAATTATTTTTGATAAATTCTCAAGCAGGTTGTGGATTGTTGGTGTTAGTAATTAGATAAATATGTGTGTATTTAGAGGTGCCCTAATAATTCTGGCATCCACTTATATATTATCGTAAGTATGTATACAACTACTTAATGTGTAAATATTATTAGCTTACTGATCCTTTTTTGAGCATACTTTGGAGTTAGAATTCAAAATATTTTGTAAAATATGTACTTCGACTAAATATTATAATGCTGCTTTGTATTGTATGATAAATATTTACCTATAATTTACGTTTGTCAAAAATAAATTGACTTCAAGATTACTTATCTTAAAGTATGTACCTACCTATTTAAAATACTTTCACTACCTACTCAACATTCTAAGAGCAGTTTAGGTAGGTTACTTTTATAATTATTTTATTTGCTTTCCAGTGCCTGCTTCCAAATCACAAAAGAGATCAATTCTTTGACGACTGGCCTTGCTTTTTTGCTCGTAGCCAGTGGAGCAATAGGTGAGAGGCCATTTTTATTATGCTTAAAACTGTGTTGAAATGAACTAACTAGACATGATCTGGATCTATTGTGGTTTGATATATTACATATTTTACAAAACGAGAAAACGAAAAGCTATAGGGAATTTATGCTTCATACCAGCCAGACTGATATGCAATGCATATATAAACAATTTGTAAAAACCTGTGTCTATGTCTAATATTTGGCCTTTTGGGACTTTTTTATAAACCTCAGACATAGAATTCATCTACTAACTTGTCATTACTAACCGTTTTTTGCAGCTGGGAAAATCATATATGACAGATTCCAGCAAATCCACATACTCGGCTCACTAACACCGAACCCAAATGTGACATCCTTTGCCAATAAGATTGCTTCTTTTTCTGCCTCATTCCTGTCACTGGGCTTCCTCGTTTACTTCTTTCTATTCCTGTTTAAGGTAAGTTGAATGAAAACAACATTGGAACTAGCTTTTAGTCCTGCTTTGCTTACATGGTTCCTTGAGAAAATAGCCAGTGTGCACTATTCCAGGCCAAAAATTAATAATTAATGTGATCCATCTGAACATCTGAACTTATCATTATCAAAAATTACCTCTAATTTAATTTGTAACATAAAATACTCATCATTACAACCAATTTGCTCTAAACAAGGTCATCACTTAGTAGTGTAAGCAAAAAAGGTACTTTAAGTAAATGCTACAAGGTTAAATTTATAATAACACTTTGATTGCAGGTTGATAGCCAATGCATAACTGCATTGAATATTTTTGTGTGCGGATTCGGCACTTTATACATATGGGTGCAAGTGAGTATAATCTATTCTTTTGGAGGGTGTAAAAACAGCTACTAATGTAAGAACTGCACTTTTGAAGTGATAACTTCTTATGGGAGGATAAACCGCTTCGTTACGTAACGCGTTACGGTGCCAGTCTGTCTGGCTTTCCTTTCTCTCACGCATGCGGCAGCGGTAGGCAGGCTCCTCTTACACTCTACACCCAGTTCTAGTTAGATTAGTTATTAGTTATCACTTCTGTCGGGCGTCCCGAGACGCAAATTTTTTTTTAAAATGACTTACTCAGCAAACCGATTTGATCGAGCTGAAATTGTAGTATGATATATAATCCGCATCAAGGATTGTTTTAATTGATGCGGGGTACAGCTAGTAATAAATAAATGAATAATACTGGACATTTCACACAGCACCATCTAGCCCATAGTTAGCAGTGCTTATGTTATGAGAACCACATGACTGATATATAAAGTACCAGCTGTTTGTTACCCGCTACTTCGTACGCGTATGCTTAGAATTTTTTGTTTTATTTTTGTAAGGAATGCATTCTGTGCATCTAAAGAACATCTCATAAGTTTAATCCCCTATTTTACCCCCTTCGGGAATTATTTAGCAAAAACGTTAAAACACATATTTCCTTATTATATATTACCAAAAGCCTAAATATGAATTTTCTGATCCCTAACATGGGAAATATGAGTTGCCCAAACAAACTTTCATCCCCTTCAAGGTGGATTTTTGAGACAAAAAATAGCCTATGTTCTTCCCCCGAATGCAATAAATCTTCTCACCAAATTTCATCAAGATCTGTTCAGCCGTTTAGTCGTGAAAACGTTACAAACAGACAGGCAGAGACACTTTCGCATTTATAATATTAGTATAGATTATATTCGATATTATGGAAACTTAACTTAAATATAGTGTAATTTTTTTAGCCTACTGCATTAACCACATATCTAATATTATCTACAAGAGAAAAGTACGCCAATAAAGGTTATTATGAAAAAAGTAGTCCGAAAGGTATTATTAAATATTTCGTATGTACGTATTTGTTTTGTTTTGTGAGTATGTTTTTCGTATGTAAAGCTCCACAAATCGAAATGCGGTGGAGAACTCTACATAACTACAATTGCTATAATCAGATTAATGTGAAGTGTGAAGTAATGCGACCTCATTACTAGACGCCTTTATTATGATATTATATGTACTTAACCAGGTGTACTTACATCTTCGTACAAACCTACCTACAGCTATATTACTACACCCTCATTTTGTATCTAATTATGTACTTGAAATTTTCTTAACTAATTTAGTAATGATTTTGTAAACCTACAATTAAGAGACTTCTCAAGACTACAAAAAGTTAAGGTATATAACTACTTCTGTCTGTCAGTTACGATTAGCAATAGACGTTATTTCATGGTTTGGTATTACGTACTTTCGTTTTCTGTCTTCGTTTCTATTCATATGGCAGCATGTGTTACAATCAACATCACACTTTCGTTATACCAATTCATTAATCAATTACAGCAATTACACTCGATCTGCAATCAGCGTTTTCAATCATTAGTTAGATTGTAACTGGAACCAGTTTTGATAAGATGGATCAGTATTACGTACTTTCGGTTTCTATCTCAGACATATAAAGACGGAGTGCTACGAACAACCAAAGCGAAGACTCGAAACCGTGATCCTCTGTGTATATACACGCACCCACGCACTCTCATACACCCAAACCATGTTCATTGCTCTTAGTACATGACGTATACATAAGTACTTGTACTTATTAGTAGGTATTCTGTGGTTCATATGTCATATGTCGCCGTCTTGTAAACATCGTACAAAAAAAACACATGCTATCCTCAGCAAAATAAGTATCACGGAGTCACTTTTCACTTAAAATAACACCTTTTTTGTAAATTTTAGTTATTTTAAACACGACACGTCATCGAACGCATTTGACCTAAAGCGCGAGGGTTATGTACGATGTTTACTGGACTACGACGTTACATGTACTAAGAGCATGGAGCATTATTTGTGTATAGATATGTGTGAGTGCGTGTTTTTACTCAAAGAGCTCGGTTTTAAAGCTTTACTACGGTTGACTGCTTCTTTATTTTATTTGGTCTGAGGCTTCTATTCATATGACAAAATGTCTGACAATTAACATCAACCTTCCGTAGTACCAATTCATCAACAGTGATTGAAAGCTATTTGTATCAATGTTGTGTTTGTATCAGAATTTCATAAACGCCCTGCTGAAACCTATGTGTATCAATGTTTTGATAGTATCAGAATTCCATAATCGCTGTATTTTGGTCTATTAAGGTTTATGTTATTATCAGGTCAATAGATAGGTTCCTTGATTGATTTTGTCTGTGGCTTTTTATAAATCTATATATTTTTGTTTCAGTGTATAATAACGACTTACACATCGACCCTATTTTATGATAGGAATTTACTGTTGTTCCGACAATGCCTTGCAAACGTGAGCTTCCCTATACTAATTATACTGGCAATATTTGGAACCGTAGCCTCATTTTTACCACGAGGTAAGTACCGGCTACCATACCTATTTACTTTCGCTAGAAGTTCAAAGGTGCACTGGCGGTTTCAATTTAGGCTCAATTATAATAGAGCCAGTAAACTAGCTTTGCCTTAAATCTAGGTATATAGGTATAGCCCGTGGAGTGGCAACTATATAATGGGTGACCGCTAGTGGGATCTACATTTATTTATACTGCTTTAATACCTACCAAACTGATTTTTACATAATAATACGACATTAACACATTCACTGCCACTGACACGCCTCGCGTGTTCAGGCTAATCTAAGTCTCTACGCCAAGAACACGCCAGGCGTGTTTTGAATGTTTCGGTTATATTTCCAAAACTAGGCCAGATTTTCTGTTCAAATTTTTAGTGCATCATTTTTAAAGGATAGGCTATGGCATATTGAAGCGGTTCCCTAAAAAAACTAGTTAGATTTTTTTACGAAAAATAGGTATTTTGTAGTGCCGAGAACACGCTAGGTGTGTTCAGTTACTGAAGCTACCCTTAGGTTCCCAAACTTTTTTATTCTATTAAACGCTTCGCTAATTTCAGAGTTATAAGCTTGCGATATGAGATTTTTAACCAGTATTTGATGACAAAACGGAATGTCATAATTTATCGAACCGTTGTTTTTACCGTATTCAGTACTGTGTCATGTATGAATAAATAATAAATAAATAAATAATGCCGGACATTTCACACAGCACCATCTGGCCCTAAAGTAAGCAGAGCTTGTGTTATGGGTACCACATGACTGATATACTACTTATATGAAGTCGCTTATACAACTCCATACGCCATCAATGAAAAAAAAAACGTACCTATCCGATGTATATCTTTATATAATTATACATACACACACAGTGACATACACACGTACAGTAAAATTATCTCTATTATATAAAAATCAATTGATGTTCGTTTGTCTCGCTAAAAATTTTGTCATCATTAATATCTTCCGTTTCCGGTACAAATTTAACTTTTCCTGAAAAAAAGATAAGAAATCAATTTATTTCATTTAAATATTTTGAATTTAATTCATACTTATGTAATTAGGTAAGGCCAATCAACCAACATTACGATAATACGAGATAAATAACGTAAACAAACTTTCTGCAGTTCAAAGCTTTTTATCGGTTTAATAATTTAGATGAATTCACTCATATAAGACTGAAAATATGTTTAAATATGATTGTCACTCAATATATTATTGAAACAAATGTACTTGCACTGTTAACAATGCCAATGTTACAGTTCACAATAAAACTTTATTCATTTATGCATGGGAGTTTTAGTAAAAAAAGTTTGAGAACCTTAAATTACGTTATAATAAATTTACTTACTAAAATCTATTTTTCTAAGCAATGCCGCGAGCACGCCTAGCGTGTCCGCGGTTTTATACGGCGGCATCTCGATAAACTTCAAGAAAATCGTGGTGGCAGTGAATGAGTTAAACATTAAACGTTGTCTTTTACAGGTGTTTCCAGCGGTATCTACATATGTTATGTAATTACAAGTATATGCACGAATATACTGGCAGCGGTTTTTTGTGCTTTTATATTGACTTTTGAGAAGGAGTACGAATATTTCTCTGAGGTGAGTGCTTACAATAAATACCCACAAGCACGTACCAAGCCTTGCCTAAAACTGGAACATGATGAGTTATCTAACTTTTTCATCAACTTTCAGGGTTTGCGTTCGGAACTCCTGCTTGACGATGGCTGTTCGCTAGACGGCTCATTGGCAGACGTGGAAAGTGTGTTCGGAACCCAAGACCTGCCATCCAGAGCTAAGGTCATAAAGGGAAGCGTCAGCTATGCCAAGACCTCTTGACCCGAGGCCGTGCCCACTTTGGGCACGCCATCCACCGGAGCGCCCAACTCGCCTACTTACGGCAGCTTCGGTAACACGAAACCTAAACTCATCACTATAAAAGTGAACAAAAATGATGATGATGATGATGATGATGATGATGACCCCACTGATATAGACAGCGGAATGTCATCAGAGGAAAACGAAGACTCTCTAAAATTAAGCTCGAAACCTAATGTAAGTAAAAGTATAATCTCTAAAGACAATGTAAGTGAATCTTTAAGTTTTGTAGATAAACAGGAAGAATTAACAAAGTGCCTAATCATAGAACCTCGAGAAAATAGGAATGTGATTCCGTGTTGCTCCAACGATGCCAACAGTCTAAATGCTGACGAAGACAAAACGCTTAATATTCCTGAAGTAGTTGCAGAACAAAATGTTTCAGAGTTCATTGTGATAGATCTGACATGTGATGTCGATACTGAAAGTGATTTGAGTAGATCCGATAACGTAGTGACAGATTGTAGAATTGATTGTGATTCAAGTGAGCCTAGTGTAGAAACGAGTTTAGTTCCTGTAGGAAACAACGAGATCGCTCGGAGAGAGAATCAGAAGTTGCTCAGTCTGTCTTTGTCGATTCTCCTCGCGGCCTTGCTTCAAGCGATGCGTTGTTTCGCCCAGTTCTTAGAGGACATTATTGTTATCCCGCATCGGTAATAATTTCGACGTGTTTTAGATAAGGCCGACAGTCAGTCGCCAAGAAAATTGATATATATTTGGACATCTATTTTAGTACGGCACGCTAACAATTTGTCCTTATCTAAACACGTCTTACTCCTTTGTATTTTGGTGCAGTATTTATTAGTTATACCTTTGTATACCATGATATCAACGAAATTATATTTAATGACTATATTCTAATCTTTGTTTTATTAAGTTCCAATAAAACGCACGTTTTTAATAATAATTTAATAATAAATTACGTTGAACTACACACATGCTATTCACACACAATAAATTAATGAGGTTATAGATCGTACGCGACGTACACTAATTTCTATTTATTGTCTGATTATTATTTTCACTAGTAGGTTAGAGTGACTGCTCGTTGATCACCGTGATCAGTCTGTTGTTTGGGTTATGGCACTTATTCTTCCACTTGATGGAGTTTTTGTGGATTTCCGGTGAGGTGGTTGGCTCTGGTGTTTGTGGGGTGGAGTTTGCGACGACGATTGACCAACGCCGGCCGCGGCGTTCGTTCAGGTTCGGCAGTTCTGCTATCAGGTTGTTCTCGTATTCGCTAAGCATTAGATAGTTTTCCACCTGAGAATGAGATAGATAGATAGATAGATAGAAAACACTTTATTGACTACCACACAGAATATTACAGTAACAAAAAACTAAACTTATTTAAGGCAATACAATGGGCGGCCTTATCGCTAATAGCGATCTCTACCAGGCAACCGTTGGATGGACTGGACAATAAATAGACAGAGAAGGGGCATGATATAATGAGATTGGTGTAAATGAGAAATGTTTTTTTGCACAGAATAACCTCCAGCAGTTTGACAGATCGACATAATTTGCCGTCTCAGTATCTCGTCTCGTCTGCTGCAATTATTACACGAGATATTTTGAAACAGCAAAATTATATCGCGGATGGCATGTTAACTTGGCTATTCTCTTGTAGTAAAGGTAGGTCAGATCTAATAGAATGTTCTGACAGTGCTGTTGTGGGTAATAATAAAAACAAATGTTTATTTAAATTTAAAGTTTTTACAGACATCCTATGAAGTCTCTGATTAGGTCTCTGAGCTAGGTGCTAAAGACCTGTGTTAGAGAAGTCAGTGGGTATTATTATGCTAGTGTGACCACATACCTGGCTTCAACTAAATGAATAAAAACTGTAACTGTAACACGAAAGAAAATTAATCAATCTTATGATCGATTGTCGATTCTCTTGAAATCGATAAACGATACATCAATATTCGGGCAAAACCAATAAAACAACTTGTCAATTTGACTGAATTTGACATAAATTTCAACGACTTGACAATGATATCGAAGTCGGTTTGCAGAGTAGACGCCCAGAAAATTTATTAAGGATCGATCGAGCTACTTTTGGGACTGGGACAAAAACAGCCTAAAATTAATTATCTTTTTAATTTTAACTTTTTAATTTATAATATTAGTATGGATCAATGCAAGAAATAGTAGTTATTCAATTCGAGATTTTCATCCAAACTTACTACTTACAGGGTACCTATCAAAATTAAATAACGCTTGCCGTAAGCAAGTTCATATTACTATAGGATTACCTTATTACAGCTGGTAATACAGTCACCGCCGCAGTCCAGGTCTTCCAGCAAATGGTCTGGTATATCCAGGTCCAGGTCGAGGTCTAACCCCCCCTCCTCACTGATGCACGTCAGCTCTGGTGGTATGTTAGAAGGGGGGGATCCCAGGGTGCCCTGACCGATGCTGTCAAGCAGGAGATCGCGCCCAGCCCTGTCTGGTGCTACTAATTCTGCACCTAAAACTGAATAGGGATAGAAAATGTTGATGCGTAGATAAAAACACAATAATTAAAGAAGTAAGAAACCTGTTGCGATGTCCCTAATGACGCACCTAGGCTGCAACGTTTTTTTCGCAATATCAACAGACAATGCGTTCCATTCAAGAAGGAAAATGACAAGCAGACAAGTTACGCCGCGTACCTACTCATACTCAGACCGAGGTAAATATATAGGTCTGAGATCGCGTAGTGTAAGTTTATACAACATCGTATCAATGGAACGCTAATTTCGCAATATAAACAGGCAGAAAGCAATATAATAGAAATAACTTGCTTATTTTTCCTTCATGCTAAAGCCTTTGTAGAAAGATCAAATGGTTTAAGAATTAAGATAAGAATGACAGCAGCAGTCTTCTTTCCTTTTTTTATTTCTATAATGACATCTGTCTTGTTGACAATTTTGCCAGTGTCAAGCGATTGTTTAGTTATAAAGTCTTAGTCGATCGTCATTTATCTATTCTGAACGAACTTTCTCGGGATTCCTCAATCGTTCGAATTACATAGCAACTTAATACACTTATAATTCAACTAGCTGCTGCTTGCGGCTTTGCACGTATGGTACCTACATAAAAAGTAGCGTATGTCCTTCTCCAAAGTCCCATTTAGCTCTATGACAAAATTCATCAAAATCGGTTCAGCGGTTTAGGTGTGATAACGTAATAGACAGACAGATAGACAGAGTTACTATCTCATTTATAATATTAGTTGGGATTGTCCATACTTGTGCGATGAAGTCACAATTTATTGATTAAAATTCTGCTAAGATTACTAAATAAAACATGCTATACATTGTATCTTAGGAACGGACATAGGCTACTTTTTATATGCACTATGCGTGCGATGCCGCGGGCAGAAGCTAGTAGGTTATAAAGTATCAAAAGTATGTATTGAAAAATATATAAGTATTCTATCAGTCATCTGGTCATATAATACAAGCTCTGCCTGTTGGGGCTAAATGGTGTTGTGTGCATAATTCACCAAAATTTTGTTTATTTTATTTTTATTTTTATCTGTACCTATATATAGTCAGTAAAATAGACATTGAAGATCAGTATTATGTTACCTAATGCCGTGGCAGCGCCCATTGCAGTTCTGGGCTCTCGATCACGACTACGGCTGCGGTTCGAAGGACCACACGTCGACTCACACGGCACTCCACCGCCATTTTCTCTGTAAGTAATTAAATTATAGGTTCAGTATTTACGACTCATATTAAGTAGTTGTAGAGTATTCGACTGACCTCACTCAGTTGGTGGTCACATTGCCTTCTGTTGTCATAAGTATTTGATTCCCAGGCAATAATTGTGTGATGAACATAGATGTTTGTTCTGTGTCTGGGTGTTATAAAGTATCATACGTACATAATGCAAGCATTTTTTCTCGGGTCTGGACATTTCTATGTATAATGTGTGTATTTACAAAAAAAGTGTATATGTATATCAGTCATGTGGTACCCATAACACAAGCACTTACTTTGGGAAGAAATGATGTTGTGTAAAATGTCCGTAATTCATTATTTATTTATTCAATTCAATTCAATTCAATTCAATTCATTTATTTGTCAGAATGTAGGTTTACAACATTGTTATAGTATAGTAATAATTATATAAAGTACCAGTACAATCTTACCTTAACTAGGCATGTAAATTTATTATATTTAGTTACAAGTAACTGAGGTCATCGTTCAAAAACTCGGTGATACTATAATAACTTTTTTCTACAAGAAGTGCCTTAAGCTGATTTTTAAAGCTCAACAATTGATTTCCTTTTATGCTCTCTGGTATCTTGTTATATATTTTGGGAGCCATACAGAAAACACTATTATGCATTAGCGCTGTATTCGATTTTACAAGGCAAAATTTGTTTCTACTACGGGTATTTAAATTATGAATGTCAGAAAATTTATTAAATTTGTTCATGTTATGTTTTGCGAATAGGGCCATTTCAAATATATATGAGCTAGGTAATGTCAACATTTTATTAGATTTAAAGTATGGCATTATTAGTCTATAAGATCTTGCTTGTTGAATTTCAAAAGTTTTACTGGAATGAAAACATTTCTAAGATCACGAAAAATAGTTAAGTCAGATCTTGGATTATATTTTAAACTTGTAGCGTTTAGATTGAGTATCTATTGCACAAACACTTAAACGATACGTAAACATTTGAAACCAACTCAAACGTTTGATACCTACCTTGAGTAAGTTGCGTCTAAATTAGGGCGTTAGTTTGCCATTTTTTATAATAAGAAACAAATAATGACAGTAGTTGAAAAACTTATAAATGGTAATTACAAGATTGATAACATACTTGGTGTGTTTTTGCGCAACACTGCGTTTATGCAGGTCTATGCAGAAGAGAGACAGTGAACCGATGAGGGAGCAAGTCGAGCTGAAGTAGTAGCCAGCTTTGCCTCCACACTCCTCGTTTATGTATCCTGGATATAAAGCAAAAAATACTATGAAACACGTACATAAAAATATGTTTTTTCTATTTATTAATATGCTCTGCTTTGCAGTAAATCAGACTATCGTTTTTTTACAAAACAATCCCAGTGGCTCCCCCTTAATGCTTACGAGTAACGAAATAATAAAAAGTCTCGTTGAAACCAAGAAAACGGCAAGAGTTGCTAAAATGACGACCACTGTGCCAGGCTAAGGTCCGGCTGAGACACAGAAGGTTGCGGGTTCGATTCCCGCCGCGAGACAAATGTTTGTATGATCTGCAAGTATATGTCTCGGGTCTGGGTGTTTCTATGTATAATATGTATATATTAAAAAAAAAGTATTTAAGTAGTATATCAGTCATGTGGTACCCATGACACAAGCTCTGCTTACTTTGGGGCCAGATGATGCTGTGTTATAATAAAAATAATCTAATCTGTATCTGTAAATACTTACCTGACAATGGTACTCCAATGGCAATAGGAACAGCTTGTGAGCACTGCACGAAGCCCCAAGTTCGAGCGAAGTTTCTGGACCTCACTCGCTCGTAAGTATACATCTTCAAGGAATAGTGATACCCTCCGCAAAATATACCTGGAAATTATGATGGGGCTTTAGTTGGAAGTTCTGACCAGATATAAATTTTGTATTTAATAATAACGTAGGCTGCTACTGGATTATAGGCCTACCGCGTAGCGGATGATGCTTTTATCCAGAGTTAAACTCACATTTAAGTAAGTTCTTACTTAATTATAACCTAATCACTACTTAGGTGGTACCTAACCTGCAAACCTAAAACAATTACAATCACAAAAAAAAAATATGCTGACATTCAAGTGATCCTGCAGGTGATCGCTTTCAAACATACCTATAGAAAAAAGAAGAAATGCAGTTGGATAATATTATACCTACTTTTTGGCCATATGCATGATGATGTGTGTAAAATAATATAATTTCATGTACCTATTATCGGAGTCCCTAACCAAGTACCTACGACCCACTGGTGAGAACTAAGGCCAACGGAATGGGTTTAATTATAAATTGGCTTACCATAAACCCAAGCAAACATCACATAGCCTCTATAAGAGCCCTCCACAGCAGTCAATGCCATGGTTGCCAGAGCGCACATGAACACTGCAGCTTGCGTCAAGTACTGCCTGGCTATGCGGCATTCTGCCGAGTTCTGCTTAACGAGCAGACCGAATACTGCGCAACCGACAGCCCAGGCCATTCCAAGGTACGCTTGGAGGAGTTCCGCAGTGTCTCCTAATCCTAAAAATAATGTAACATTCTAATATACTTGTACAAGGCGCTCGAATTCTGAATATGTAAAGAAGAGAAGACTCAAGTATATGATAGAGTGTCGATAGAGAGAAGATAATGAATGAAGTACTTGCCTTCTTCTTCAGCATGGTAAGCCAAGTAAAATATAGGCGTGTTGATCCCGAACGCCGATATTCCCGTTGAGATGAGCAGTATCCTGACAGTCCTCGACTTGAGCATAGAGAAGTCGAAGAACGGTTGTCTATCATCAAACTTGTTCCTGTCTTTCATCTTCCGTTTGATCTTGGTTTGGTTCTTAAGGTGCAGAATCGCTCGTCGCTGCGGGTGGTAGAGTGAGGCTGAACGGTAGAATGTACCGAGTATGAACGTTGCAAATACCACTCCTGTTACCGCTTGTAATCCTAGTCGCCAGCCGATAGCCCTGAAATGTTTGATTTAGAAGGTTATATAAGTTCGTGCGTTCTTATTGCGAACCAAAACGTACAGTAATCTATAAACCTGGTTTAGAATCCAGGCTTGGTGATTGGGAAAACTATTCCTAAAAACACGAATTTACCTTATAGCTTTTTTGATGAATGTAGACATCACGGCGATGCCTAATCCACTTCCGCTTACGATGAATATCTCCACCAGTTCCCGTCTCCTCTTGAAGTACTGAGCTACCATCAGCGTTGAGCAATCCCGAGTCAGGCCCACACCCACACCAACCACCGTCCCTGGAAACCAAAAAACGAAGTTATTCTTCTTTTCAAAAATAAATTTAAGCATATTCTTCTATGCTGTCTATCTTTACTTATTCGTTTGCCAATTAATAAACTTGTGTTTATCTAAAGCTGAAGTGATCAAACTTATCCAAACGGAGTGTCCAAACAATGCGTAAAACAATGCAATTAAAGATTAGACTCTTTTACAGCTATCTTTTCCAAATGGAAAATGTCTTCACGGTCTGCAGACCTCATTTGCCATTAAAAAAGTTGTTCTAGTCGAGTTGCAACAGTCCTTATTTTATTAGATAGCCCCAACGCTGCGACGTTCTCATTAAAGGCAACTACTGATTCGTCTAAACGAGCAGATAAATGGAAATGTCCATTGTCCATAGAACCGACTTTAATCAACAGCGTACGAAAGCTTTAGAATAAAGTTCTTTTATTTAGGTGTCGGGTTGTTTTCTGTATTGGTTTCTGCAATCATGTTTATTCAGCGGTATTTACTGGGATAAACTGTATCGGATTGCTGTCTAGATACTTGTAGTCCTTATTTTATTTGCTGCAAGAATTTAAGCTGGGTTTTCGAAATGCTATAAAATATACCGAAAATCCTGACGCGCTGAAAGATTTATAAATTCTTTACGTTCTTCGGGTAGATAAATAGTGATTTGTGTCTATGTCGTAAATCTTTTGAATCCCCTAATTTAATACAAATTTCAACAATACAAATAATTAATGGTCGAGAATTCATTAGGACGCTGGCAAGAAAAATGTAAATGTATCACAGTGCTTGTGTAAATCAATAAGATATACTGATTTGGTGCCAACTGCCAAGTATTTTGGTTTCTAACAGAGAAAATTAATTAGTATGTCGTGATAATTTACCTACTGAATATAAGTAAAGCCACCAAAAAACTGGCGGATATTTTTGATAAAGTCAACGCTTGTTTATTAATTGTATTTAGTTCAGTGATGAATTGTTGAATAAAGATCTATGCAAAACCTTTTTGTATGGTGGTACACATTTAACTTACCAAGGAAAGGTTTTGCAAGTTAACCTACTTCCATAGTAAACTCAATAATAGCCAGCGATGAGCAGAATTGTCGTTTAAAGAGAGTATAAACGGATCTCGTTAGTGTTCATTGCGGTGTTCATTCGGATTCTCATGCTTCCGATCCTCTATTCAAATGCAATTGAACTGCTCTACAAAAGCGTTATACAGCAGGTACTGTTAGATGTTCTGTGGTTACTACAATTTAACCACTGGAGTCAAAATAGTTACTCACTTAGGGTAATCTCCCTGCTGGTTGAAGTATCAGCGTTGCCCCTAAACTACATACGAAATAAGAGTTTGAAGTAAGAGTTTCATAATCGTCATTCGATTATAGTAGAAACTGCTCCAGCTAGATAGCCGCTGTTTATTTTTGTTTACCCTGCATTAAGTGTACTAGACACTTGTGCACTGACGGTCAGTACACAAGGTTAGTGTAGTAGTAGTGTGTAGTAATCCTGGAAATGGCCTTGTGGTCGATGGTGAAGGGATACAATATTCCTTTCAGATTCAAAGCAGATTCTATTAAAAAAAAGTTAGGGTAATAAGTTGATATAGATCAATATAAGATCAGCTGCTTTCTTTTAAAATCCTCAGAGACACATATAATGGTAATCTGATTAACGCACTTGCCGTGGCACAATGCATAAGGCTTCCTACATGCATCAAAATTCACGTACAAAGTTTGAATAGTTCTGATACATTTATGCAAACATTGGTTTGACGCTGACGTTGGTGTTTCCCGAAAAACAAGCCATTGGCAAGCTTCGGTCACAGGGGTTAGTTGGAACCTCAGTGCAGTCAACACTACGCCAATTTATATGCTAATCCTGCTTTCTGCCGGGCGCCAACGCGTTATCCTTGAAGATAGGAAGCTTTGTGTGCATTATGCAGTGCGCGAACTCAGTTATTTTCCTGTACGACGTTCTACGAGTTTTAACGCATTTCTGTGGCTTTGTTGAATCTATGACTTCTGTAATCGAATGTATTTCGATTGGACCGACATTTTAACAGCAATTCTGTTCTTATTATAATTCAAACAGTAATCCCAAGTATGTAGGTCATGTAGGTGAGTGATGGTGAGTGGTAACAAAAATACCGATTCAAAATTAAATGCTACGTGTTTATTTTGCGTGTGATTATGTAGATATCCTTATTTACACAGAGAGCCAATTAACGGATACCTTTGATGTACGAAACTGGTTTCGGATGTGAGAATCAGATGAAATAAATTGACTTGTCAGAAACGCATCGCATTTTCAGGTATATTAAAGTTCCAATTATTTATATAGTGTAAGCATGGATGCGTTGAGTGGTTTTAATTGAATTTACAGATGACTTTAATTTGGATTGACCGATGATGCACGTGTTTTTGCTCCTCAGTTACAAGTGCTTATTAAACAGGTACCTAATTAATATTCGTATAAATTCTTCTGAAAAGCTTCTCTCACATTTTGAACTAGCCTTTCAACCGAGATTATTGGTGACTTACCGTAACTGAAGAAGAGTTGATGGAACTGTGTAGCGAAGGAGGTAAACAGACAGCCAAGAGCAGCCACCAGCCCTCCTACCACAGCAGTGACGCGCGTCGATTTGCGCACACATAACGCCACAGTCACCGGTGACAACGCTAGCGCGACTCCAGCTGACAATGCTCCGAGGCAGCCTGGAACAAAGAATCTATCTTAAGAAAAAAAAACATCAATTTAAAAAAGCCCAAAAAAGCATCTGTCTATAACCATTACAATCAGCCCACACACGATGCATCCTGCTGTAAGTAGGTGAGGAGTTGGGTATCCTGCAGATTCGTATGGGTTCTTTGCAATATCATTGAACTAACAGTATACCAAATTTTGAATAGATTAGACTTGTTAAGGTTGCTCGCATCGCTTCATCGACTAGAAAAGAGCCGATCGTCTTCAAATGGCTGAACAGATTTTCTTAAATCATAACTAATAATACTCTCGATCAAGTCACCTTTCCAACAAAAAATACTAAATCAATCAGTTCACACGGTGCCATACACAGATACCCACGTTAAACTTATAACACTCCTCTGTTTGCCTTGGTGGTTAAAAAGGTTTGATCCTAAAGCATGTGCTACACTTTGTACTCACTTTCTACCAAGGTCACCTTGGTAGAAACTGCGGTTTCAAACCGTGTAGCACATGCTTAAGACAGAGCAGATAAGAGGTTTGATTTCTACCAATCAAGAAGTTTAATGCAATTTAAAATATTCTAACGAATATTTTAAAAACTTCAAGTTTTCAATATTATTTACACAAGCAAATAAACAGAAACAAAACGCTATAAGTAGGACGAGCATTTCCGGGATAACGGAAATGACTGAAGTTCCAAACATCATAAGATTCCGCTGAAGTAGATTAATAATGTTGAAAGTTGAAATAACTGAGCTTACATTTCAGTTTGTTTCCTACTTAGGTACTATTTTAAGGAGTTTAAGGAATTAGAGAGAATGAAAAATATCTCCTAACCGCTGACCTGGATTACCTGCGTTATGCGATAGATGCTTTTACTAGCTTAGAAGTTCAACGTTATTTTATTACTCGGAAATGTAATAAAATACCAGATAGTACCTACAAGCAGTAAAAGACCTTCATCCATCGGTGACGCAGAATCAGATTCTATCTTTAGCTTTTCTTACAAGGCGTTGAAAAGAGGATCTTTAATATATCGTGTCCTGACGCTAATCGCTATCGTTTTTAAGCTGCGGATTACAAAAAAAACTTGCGGCTTACGGTTTATTGTTATGAGACGTCGTAAAAATACGCGTGCGGGCATTCTGCCTCCATGTACGGCGTGAGGACCTTCAGACCTCTCACATGATTCAACTTTGCTTCCAGTAGGTATCATGGCGCGCGAGTATGATTCGATGAAACTTATACAATTTCTAATTGATATCGCACCGAAAACGTCTATTAAAAAGTACGTCTATTATAATTATAAGACTTGGCTGCCACAAAATGTGGTCCAACCCTAAATGGTAAGAAAGATCGAGTGGGATCAAATTTGCACTGCCGTTTCATCGAATTTAATAAAATCGTTTCCACTTCTCGGCGATTCAAAACTGCAGTTAGAAAGTTATCCACAACAACGTTCTCTGGGGTCCATCAACATGTGTACGAGTTACCAATAGACTTATGCATCGTTGGAACGATTCGTTAGGGACGTATTTCTCATGTCTTTAAGAATACCAACTGGGATGAAAGATGTAAAATTATAGGATCTTGTCTCGAGGGAAAAACTTGACTAGTATCAGCAGGTAAGTAGGTACTTATCACACCTTTACAGTATAATTGTATGAGTACTGATGTATGAGTAATACATCAAGTTAATGACTGCCCAAAATAAGTACGACTTATTATTACAATGCTGACAAACATGCTTACGGCGGCCCGCCTGATGGTTGGTTGCATCTGTCGTATAAAATAAAAAATAAGCATCAAAAATAGCATTTCTGTAATTTATCTTTCTCCTACCTAAAACTCCTAGATTCTTATTGTATACAATTGAAATAATTGAACCATTTGAAATGTCGCATTTTGTGTATTCTTCATTTCTACGAAGAATTTACTTTTAGAATTTTAACATCAGACAGTGATCAAGTGGCTTCGTTAATTCCACTAGACGAATTTAATGTTTTGTTATTGCTCAAAAACTTACAAGACAGACTGTCTCAGCACTCAGTATTAATCATACCCTATCTGAGATTCAGTTGGTATCTAAATCTAACAGTTGAGCATTTGGAATACTATGTTTCATTCAAGTGGCGAGTGGAGACAGCGTCTGAAACTTCAAGGGTATTTGTGAGGAGGTATTCAGGACTTTTTAAAGATTTTTCAGAAAGTTTATAATACATTTTTTAAATGTATGCATAAGTAGTTCTTCTGTTCGCGCCAAATCCTTACTGTAAGGATTAAGATTTATATTTTACATAGGTACTACTAATACTAACCAATATTTGCTCACTTATTAATCTTGGCTAATCTATGATAGGTTATATCTATATGGTGTATACTTACCATTAAACAGGTCCAAGCCTTAAAATCCCAAAAAATATTTCGGACAAACTAGTGCCAAAAAAACCCCTATATTCATTTCTTCAACTCTAGAGTACACCCTTATTTTGGGGGTTCGTCAACACTTTAACAAGGGTCATCAGTCCGTCACCCATTGGCCACACATCTGACGTAGATAATATAAACCTATCTTGAGACGCTGTTTAGTCTAGATCTGACGATTGATGAGCGATCCGTCCGCACGTCTGCGAATTCTGATTGTTTAGTTTTAATGAATCGAGACGAAAGTTTTCTTATAAGCTCAGCTTAAATAAACTGAAAGTTTTTACGTGATTTTTAAGGACAAAGACTGCAATAAAATCTAGTTGATCTAGGTAGATATACAAGTTAAGTGTTTATATACCTACGT
Organism: Lampropteryx suffumata; assembly: GCA_948098915.1. Classification (NCBI taxonomy): domain Eukaryota; kingdom Metazoa; phylum Arthropoda; class Insecta; order Lepidoptera; family Geometridae; genus Lampropteryx; species Lampropteryx suffumata. The sequence continues at coordinate 10,213,306 of OX402557.1, read as the reverse complement.
AGGTACATTTTCTTTCATAAACTTTTCAAACAGCGATTCCATAAAAAGTTCTGGAATCTTTCTTGAATTTTTTATTATGAGCGGCAGCAGTAATGGTGAAATATAACGTTATAAATAAAACTTGGTCTTATTCTTTAGTCCACAACAAATGCTGTGGAGTATTGTAAACTGTGGGGTCCCGCTACTCAATCGAACCCGAATAAAGAAATTGTGCTGCCTCATCGTCTTGTAAATAACTGGTGGATTGTCTGTCTCATAACTTTATATGGCCTCATATCAGCCACTTTCAACTAACATTGTGAACCCGTATTCAATAAAATGAAATCGAAAACGTGTCTCGATTTCTTAAATTATCTTCATTATTACATTGAACTCTAATAACATTAATAATGTGAAGCTATTTTCCGTGATTTAAGTGAAGTTAACTTGTTTCAGGAATGTTGAATTTATTTAGCTTAACCCTGATGTCATGACGAATTGCCCGTAATTGAATTCAGCAAAAAAATCAAGGTGTAAAGAATCAGGTGCCAAAAAAGTGTGCTGGAAATAATCGCGGCGAGTGCGGTAGGGCGTCGTGTCGCATGTCGTTATCGCGTTAGCTGTCACCGAACCGCAACATATTAAACGTCCTTTGAGATGATAAATGTGCCATGAGGTCGGGCGTACATGTATCAGGGGCGTAATCAGAGAAGGCAGCAATCATTTGCGCCCTGAGCGAGATAAGCAACTTGCTTCATGAGCAAGATTTAATCGCAGTTATTATTACTTATGACTTATTGTGCCTATATCTACTGTCCAACTGCGGGACTGGAATCCCCCTTCTCTCTTCTACTCTTTGCAAAATATGTTGTTCTGATACAGGCGCGAACGACTGACCAGCTGAGACGCCAATGTCTGGTTTGGGTAACACTTGGGTGTTTTATCACCTACCATACCGTATTAAACTTGGTACATTATATATATTAGAGCTGCATATCTCACCCGAGCACAGACACGTGAAAATGTGAAATTTGTACCAATTTATTGCAGAAATTATTGTACATTAAAATCATTAAAATCAAACATAATCATTATAAATACCTATTTGAAATAACCTAATAATTGATTCAGATCATAGTGATATAAAATGCACAATTAATAAGTCAAAACTTAAAATGAAGATAGTTGTCAACAATAGTTTATGACACCTAGTTTTTTCAATTAGTTCACTATAAAACAATGCGAGGTAAAAGTAAATTAAGCTGCGCTACAATTCAAAGTAGCCCACCTTAAACTGATCCTTGAGCCGTCACTGGTATCACTGTCTCGTTTTGATCCTAATAAACGATTGGTATGATTGACGTGAGGGCGTCGCCCGAGTCTGTCGGTAAATCATTCGCACTCCTCGATTTGACCTCTTATATTTTCTGCTCTATCAAAAGCAAGATACCTATATAGAACAAATCAATTTAGGTAAGTAGGTAGGTACTTATATATTTTATAAAACCATTTTCATTGATTCCATAAACAAGTAAAAACACTACCTAGGTTTAAACACAAGAGTCAACGCGAGCACTTGTAAGGTACTTAGGTGTTTTACGAATAAGTTGCGCGGAAGATATCCCGAAAAACAGGTAGAGAATATATAAAATTTAAAAAATAGCGTTCATGTTCATGTGACCTTCATCAGTAAAGGCTTCTGTGACGCACAATGAAGGCTTATGAAGTCAATAAGGATTACAATGACTATTGGTTAGGGTCCTAAATCAATTCAAAACCATCTAGTTAACAAAACAAAAGAACTTAGAAAGGCGCTTTCATATATTATTTGTTTCAGGTTTACAAATTGGGCTATTACTCATAATATAGTAAATCCTAACTAGCCATCATAATTTTCCTTATAATTTTTGCATATATGCTACAATTTAGAAAACTTTTCAATCAGTGGTTTAGCAGGTAGAATACGTATACTTAGGTCTTTCAAAAATGGTTACATCAAAGTTTATATCAAATGAATATCTGTATCTAAAAACTGTTTAGAAAACCTCGTAATATACCTATTTGAAATTCCTAGCAACAACATGCGACATGATAGGGTAGTCAAATTAATAAAAGTTTACCTACTTTACATGTTAGGGGAAATAACCCTAAAATCATGTTTTAAAAGTTTTTATTTTAAAACTTTTGAGGGGTACTAATACGACTAATACGTATTACCATGAAAAGTTTCATAACAATAAGACAAATAGTTTGCGAGCTAGAGCACTAATTAGGAGAGATTAGAAAGACATGGCGAAACTCTAAGACCTTTTTGTATTTCACTTTCAAAACATTCGTGAGTACTACATTTTGATAAACACGGGTTTTACTCAAGTATTATTTTGTCGACGGAGACACCGACACTGTTTCGATTCATCTAGAGAATCTTCATCAGGGTGAGTTTGATCCGCAGTCCGCTCGTTGGCGCTCGAGTTCACGGTTCGCACTGAACCAGTCGACAACCTGCATCGACAAAATAATACGTGCGTGAAACCCGTGTTTGTCAAAATGTTTTCCTTGTTGTACTGTAGAACCCTAAAACGTCTAGAAATCATGGAAATAATCTAGTTGAAATCATTATCATCATCGTCAAAACAGTTATGCTCTTGCATCTCTACTTGCATCATTAAATACTTAGTAATATTTCTGTATTTTCACACGTTTTTGATAACAATATACCTACTATAGTTAGTGTTCCGTTTTCTTCAAAACTAAAGGGATGTATCAAGTAATATTTTACAGTATTAATGATACAATGGCCGAACAGTTACTGTTCTTGTGTTCTTTGATAAACAACCCAACTTATTTCACATGCTCAGGACAGTTTCTATTTATAGTTGTCGCAGGTGTTTAGAATAAAGTGGTAATCTTGCTAGAAGCCACTTAGAATAAGCCGTTCATTTAATTAAATAGACGCAATCAGTTGAATAGGTCAGTTGAGTACCAACTGCCTCTCATCTTCGTTCGTGTAGTTCGTGTAGTTATCTTACCTCATCTCTATATAATATAAATCTCCTATGCGTGTGTATGTAATTAAACTCCTAAACAACTGGACCGATTTTGATGATTTGTATATGTTCAAGTGGATTCGATAATGGTTTAGATTTACAATTAGATATTTTTTTTCTTTTTAAAACACGCGGATGAAGTCGCTAACGGGACAGCTGGCTTTGTATAAATATCTAAGCACTGACATGGGGACTATGAGATTACTTCCAATTACAGTCCCCATAGAGGACATTTTAGGTATCTTAGTGACATAGTATTTATTAGGGTATTAGTTCCTGTCCGTGGCTTCACACGCTAGTACCTGCATAAAAAACAGCCTATGTCCGGCCTCAAGATACAATAGATCTACTTGTAAAATTTCATCAAGATCCGTTCTGCCAAAGCTGTGTAAATGTAACAAACAGTTTGTTTGTTTCAAACAAACAGACAGACACAGATATTTTCAACTTGAATATTAGGATGGTATGGATGGTCAAGGTCATTCTTGGTGGAATAATAATAATTTGAGGACGTAGTCGCCAACCGGCTGGCAGTGGTATAATCTTAGAAGGTGGAAAATGTTAGGATTTGATTCTTCATAAAAACATTAAGTGCGGCGATCCCCAAAGCTTCGAGAACGATATTTATTGTCATACTGCTTACGATCGTCACACCTGGGTTTTAGGTCAACATTTTCCTTTTAGGATCTCGTGAAAAGTCCATTTTAGTAATAAAAGTTGAACTGATTGAAAATACCGCTGGTTTTCAACCTTTAATACTTATTTCTCCAAATGTTTCATATAAAATATCTCCAGTTCAGATTTTTCAATACGTGCTTAGTTATTATTGTACTGTATGTACTGTATCTATATCGATAAAAGGCGATGTGTGTATGTATGTATGTTCCTTATAGACTCCGAAACGGACCGATTATGATGAAATTTTTAGGATATCTTCAGATTGGTCTAGCGGGTGATCCTGTAAAGTTTGGTAGCGATCGGATATCGGATTAACAGATTTTTTTTATGCATCTATCAAATTTGATATGGACATAGATTGTTATGACGACCTCTGTAGCGCAGTGGGCTTAGGTCCGGCTAAACGCAGAAGGTTGCGGGTTCGATTCCCGCCGCGGGACAAATGTTTGTATGATCTGCAAGTATTTGTCTCGGGTCTGGGTGTTTCTATGTATAATATGTATGTATTTACAAAAAAAAAGTATATAAGTAGGTATATCAGTCATGTGGTACTCATAACACACGCTCTGCTTACTTTGGGGCCAGATGATGTTGTGTGAAATGTCCGGGATTATTTATTTTATTTATTTATTTATATCTTAGGAACATAAACTTCTTTTTATGTATGTACTATGCGTGCGAAGTCGCGGGCAGAAGCTAGTTGGTACTGTATATACACTAATAACATAGACTGAAGATCTACCCTAGGTATTACACCTTTTCATTTGCTTTACCTACTTAGGTGGATTGGTCTGGTAAAAACATTCTGGCCGTAGGTACTTTTTAAAATGTAAAAAAATCTCGATTAGGTACTTCCTCGGTTTAGAGATTGAACCTTTTGTTTCAGTTTTCGAATATAATGTTTTACACCGTGTACCTACAGAGACGCCAAATGAATGTGAAATCGACAATAACAAAACCGATCTGGATGCTTGTGAAAAATGCTTTTAGTTTTCTTCAAAACAAAACGTGGTAAGCCACAGGCCTATGATTCATAATATTGTTACCTACTCGTACCTATGTGCGATAGACATGAAACAGATCGAAATATTTAAGAGATGAGATTTTAATTTAAATCTATGAGACTATTGAACTTTGGGAATACTAACAAATTACTCATCAATATGCTGGATCACTAGACTCTTATCATTATTGACCTGTTAGCTCAGTTGGTGGTATCTAGCCTTCGCTGTAGGTTGAGAGTTCGGTTCTCTCCCTGGATGAACACTTGTGTGATGAATGTTTCTTATAAATAAACTACGGGACTATGCTCCCGTTCGCGATTACTAAAAAACCAATTGTAAATCTAAACTATTCTGGAATCCACATACAAAAAAAATCATCAAAATTAGTCCAGCTGTTTAGGAGTTTAATTACAAACACACGCACAGAAGATTTATATAATGATTATAAAAATCATAAGTATGTGTTTAAAAATATATAAATATTCTATGATTAGTTTGGGGTTTGTGTGCATTGTACACCAATGTTAAGCTTTTTCATACAGTTAGCTGGTTACACGGATAAATTATGTCAAAGGTATCTAAATTAATATTGATTCCGTGTTTCGTTTCAGGAGAATAAGCCCAGTTTGTTTTGTAGGTACTCCACTCGCAGGTACTTACCTATGTCCAAAACTTTTCAGACGCATAAAATGTTACATGACATTATTTGAAGTTGGATGCCGATGCCGGTCGCCTCTATCGAAAACTTCTAATAATAAAAGTTGGAAATGATTCTGTAACTTAATTATCCAGGTGTTAAAACGAGTTTGAAGTTTTGAAACTTTCAAATGTGAGAAAACACCTATTGAGGTAGATGGCGTTTTTTTGTTCAAATCGTAGACATTTAAAAAAATAAGTGTGATAAAACTTTATTTTGGTAGCTTCGAAAAACATAGTTTTGTCCTACAAATTCAGCGGCTGAATTTCTATAAAATGTTGAATTTTCAGTAAAAACGATGTGAATGTAAAGGCACGCACAGAGTGGTCGCAATTTAAAGGAACGATTGTTGAATGCAATCAATGAGTTGTACGCCCGTTAAAAGCTTCCTTGTTAGAGTCACCTCTATTCATATAAGTGCACAACCCAGACATTCCTCCAAGATTTTAGTAAAACATTACCTGCTTGCATGCGGACTTCCGGACCGAAGCGCCTGGTAGCTTCGACGACGAGAATAGCGCTGGCTTGGTGCAGACCGTGGGTCAGAATTTGAACCAGGGTAGCAGCCAACGCCACGCCCCATCCCCAGCCACCCTCCGGGTAGTAATGGCGCGTGAGGGTCAAGAGTTGGCGCGGGTCGAGCTTGGCCTGACGTGTGGGCGCGGGTCCGCTCGCTTCCAGCACCAGCGGCAGCGACCTCGTGCGAAGCAGCGGCGCACCGCCCGACGACCATGACTCTTCCATTAATGCGCGCGCGCATCGTGCGCCGCACGCATCACCGCACACCGCACACGCGCCCTCGCTTTCTCATGTCCGTTCACTCATCACCTGCTCTACCACTGAAGCGCTTGCACTAGACAGCTTGTAAGATTCCTTATCTAAAGCAAAAGGCGAATGAAATTCGATTTGACCTTGCAAAGATATGGCTCAATAAAAGCTTAGGCCATCGATATTGCCTGGCCTATCGTGACATGTGTGAGATACGGTTGGTTGCCGCAGATAGAAACGTTGAAGAGTCCGTGTCTGGAGGCGCGCACATAAATCTATCTCCAAAGTCTCGAGTGTGTGTCCGAAAATCCGAACGTACCGAGGTACTAAATCTTTTCCTATTCCCACACTAGCAAAAATATTGTTTAAAAACATGGGATATTCTTCAGTTATTTGTTTTCAAAAAGCCAGTACCTAATCTGGAAAAACGTTTAGGTGTTTTTCCTGATTACTGCCGTTCAGCACCCATGCTTTACGTAGGTAGGTACATTAGGTAACTAGAGGCAGGTAACATAATATTATTTTTATGGAAGAACATTGACCTAGTAGGCACAAAGCTTATATTAAGAAAAAGCTTAAAAACCTGAATACGATTCGGTAGACTCTAAAATGAACATGAAAAACCTTATTTGCCTAAGAGTATGTGGAAAGTTCACAACAAACACTTAAAGATAAACTTCTAATAAAGCTGGGGTTTATAGAGATGTTAGTTGCGAAATCACGAACGAGTTATAAAATTATACACTTAGGATAGGTATTATTACCTACACTGTGAATAATTTAAATAAAAGGTGCTTTGAGCATTTAATGATTTAGTTAAAATTATCCTTATTAAGTTGTCTCACGCGCCGTAAACACGTGCATCTGCCTCCAGCAATGCTATTGCCTTCTTATTGGACTTGTATTTAAATTCGATGGGGTTCACAATATATTAAGCACTTACACACTAGACTATTGGCATTGGCTTAATGTACATTGGTACGATTTTAATAACTCGATGATACGTTTATGGGCTGTTAAATGGGTCGGAAATTGTGAAAAGATTGTTGATTTGGAGTTACAGAGATCTGCCAACTGTGGTGGGAGATTAGATAGGGGGCTTGTTTGTTGCAGACAATTTATTACTGAACATTATGTAGACATCGAAGTAAGCAACCACGGCGCGACTGGTTGTTTTGCTACTTTTTGTTGATGTTCATCGTTTACGGGTTTTAAGATAAATACTTGCCGGAGTTTTACGCAATACGAAAATATGTGTCTTCCCTTCTTAATATAAGGACATTGACCTTTGCTAAGATGTAATTCCATCGTAATACAATGAAGCTTACTATAAGGAATTCGGATAAACAAGATCGTAAAGCTGAACTCGTTATATTTCCTGACAAGGGTGCGACAGTCTTTCGAATTGTCCTAATACAATAATGTGTCATTTATTAGCGATTTCCTGTTTTCAATGTTTTATAAAAATAAAATATGTAGGTACCTATTTATATGACGAACATAACTGTATATAATACCTACTTACTTATAATTAAATTATAATTAGTATTTAACCTGCAAGTAGGTACATAAATAAATTCTATAGCGAAAGTTCTGACCGGAATGACTTTCGTACTGCTACGTCTGGTTGTACCTAGTAGGTATCTATAGGTACATTAGTTTTATTTATATTCTCTATCGAGGCGAACATACTTTGATACGCGAAGGAAATAATTAAGTGCACACCCAACTTTATAAAATGTACTAAGTACTAAATTCTCAAAATGCAAGCTATTGTGAAATATTAAATTATAAAAAATTTGGCCTTAAAAAAATCTCCTCGATTATGAAGCCTGGGACATTTTAAAGACCTTTTTATGAGCTTGAAGAGCACTTCACAAGTTTTAATTGTGCCTGTTTTCGCTACGGGTCCTTATTAAGAGATTGGCGGTAGGTAAATTTTTATACGCTTTATATTAGCTTCACTTGTATGTATGTTTGTATGTTTTGTATGTTTGTAACCGACTCCTTAGGACGCGATTCTGACCCACTTTAAACGGCCAGATTTCATTCAAATTTTGCACACCTGTCAAAGACCGATGACAATGCAATAATTCAAAAAAAAAAATAAAAAAAAAAACCGATTATCCTAAAACTAAAAAGTAAAAAATAAATAATAGTTAAAAAAAACTAAAAAACACGATTTATATAAAAAAACCAAACAAAAAAAGGTTTAAAATTAAAAAAAAAAGTTTTATCAAAAAAAAAGCGTGGGGTGCTTTTTAAGATATCATCGAAATGATAATCCTTCTTCTCATATCTGTCAATGAAATATTTATAACTATTGACACCATGCACCCCACGCTCTTTTTTAAATAAATATTTTTTCTTACTTACATTTATCAAAATTTATTTTCTATGTTTTAGTTTGGTTTTCTATATAAAGCGAGTTTTTTAGTTTTTTTTAACTATTATTTATTTACGTAAATGGCCCTAATTATGTTGTAGCGCACTAACTAAAAGTTCGACAAACACGAACGATCTTATTATGTTTGCACCAAAGCTTGTATTTAACATTTTCCCACGAGAATTAACTAAGCTTAGCTCATTTTAGGCAATTAAATTAGTGAAGCTTAAACAATAATCAATTCAATAAAAAGCTTATTTTGTCATTGTCAACAATTTCAAGTGTGTTTCCTACTCATATTAACAATAAATAAAATAAATATTGGTGGACAATGCACACAACACCATCTAGCCCCAATCTAATAATATCTTGTATTATGGTGACCAGATGACTGATTTAATAATATTTTATTTTAAATACATACTTATGATACTTTATAACACCCAGACACAAAACATACTCCTATATTCACCACACAAATGATTAATATTATAATGATTATAAGATATTTGGACTTTAGTGTAAGCAAAATTAAACCGTTCGTACTTTTGAAATTGTAGCTAGCCCAGTGAAACTCATCACCCTTATCTTACTTAGGTAGAAAAGTTGGTACGTTTTTGACAAAGGCATATTAAAATTTTTATGTATCTACTTAAAACCTACTAGTAGTTCTTGTTGTTATTTGATAGCCATGGATGCTGGGTACATGGGTAAGACAAAACAATGTTCCTTTGTAATATCATACCACTCGTATCTGTATCTCTGTTTTTGAGATGATGTTATTTTATACTAGCTGTTGCCGGGGCTTTGCACGCGTGGTACCCAAATAAAAAGTAGCCTATCGACGACGAACTAGGTACCAATATCTTCTATCTAAGAAATTGCAACTTTACAGGAGACGAAAAAAACGTCTCATTTTTTAATTTTAATAAATGTTCCGGTTTTATCTATTTTAATAATCTAATTATTGGAATAGAAACATGGTGTGAAGTATGTTGTTATTCTAAAACGACCATTTACAAAATTAGAAGAAAATAGGAGGTATTGGTTTAAATTTTATTAAATCATAGAACATTTAAGGGATCATAGGAGGTATTAATAATAGTAAAACAACATCAAAATTTTAGTTTTATTTATTATCAGTTACCAGTATCTTGTCTCTTATGACTAAGAAAGATCGTAAGCAAGAAACATCGTCTCAAAAAAAAATTCGGTAGAAAACATATTATTTGCAGGGAAACTTAGGTCTCACTTTAAAATTTCAAACAAAATAACACGTCTAACAATTTTAATGAATACATAATCAAAAAATAGATAGAGAACACCTTAATCAGAATACTAAAATAATCACATAATTATTTCTAAAGTTTGGCAATTGGAAGTATACCGTACTTAGATAACTTTAATTAGTAAAACTAAAAACCACTAAGCAAAACTTGAAAAGCTAGCAAAATTATTATCTATTAGGAACTGTCATAAGGAACCTTAGTCGCATAGAATGATCTATCTAACTTTAAAATCTTCTCAAACAAAAATAATATTCCAACCACTTACTTAGTTTTATAACAATCATAATAAAAGTTCTAACTTACATTAGTATTGTAACAATCACAATAGACATTCAAACATTTAAACTTACATAAGTTAATCATAATCACATTACAATTTAGCAATGTTATGGCAATAGGATAAAGGTATTTAGGAAACTATAATCACAACCAGTCATAACTTTTAAGTAGAGTATTGCAGAGAATCATAAAAACTGTGACAATCACTGGGCAAAACTGATTTTAGATGCTGCAGATGGTTGAACTTGGTAGAAGAGATTGGAATCTTATTAAAGTGAAGTTGAGGATAATTTACCTCACCAAGTAGCTTTGGTCTCTGTGCGAGATCAGTCCATTCATCATCATAGCTTAGTTTGACCTTTAAAGGGGCTATAAAGTATTGCTCTTATGTCGACAACTTGCGGATCGCCAGCTCTCCTTCCGGATGCTTTTGTAAACCCATGTCTCAGGGCTTGCATAGTTTTTGAAAAAACTGTAATCGGCTTGGATTGTTTCTTAAGGCTCCATTCTCGCTTCTTTCGTTATAGTAACATAGTCACTAGGCAGGTGAATTTCTCTATTTTTAAGTTTCCTTTCTATTGCGCTGTGAACAGAGTCACATTCCATTTGTCTGTGTCCTGGTTCCAGAAACTTTTGGGTAATGGTAACTTCATGTTTTTAGGACAAATTCAGAAGCGCGTTGGAGAGAATTGTATTTTTTGTATGTGCAGCCATCTGAATAAATAACTATGGGCTTTTTTTGAGGCAAGCAATGTCTTTCAATATAATCTATGAGAAACGAAGCAAAAGTGCTTGAAGTTAAATCTGTGGCAGTTTCGTCATACCAATAACAAGTACAATGCTTAGAAATTAAATTGTACACAGTAAAGTTGTGACAAGTAAATTTTGTTTTAAAATATAAAGCACTAGCCATAAGGTACGGACATACCTTAACGGCATCTAAATCCATCGTAAGGAGAATGAATTCTCCAGCGGCTGCTTTTTCTTTGTCCTCAGTTTTTTCTAATCGCGCCCTGTTCTTTTTGATGACATGAATTTGAAAGTCAGCTTCATTTATGTTGCTAGCTTTGTAAGCAGAGCATACATCACATATGTCTTTCTTCAACGTGTACAGACATAAGTTGTTCAGGTGATACTTTTTTTCAAACGTGTGTCTGCACACTTGAGGTTCTTCATTTTTTGCGCAGTACACCTTGTAAGCATTGAATAAGTCTATGAGAGAGTGAAACATTGGCTCAATGAACAACTTGGTTGTATCTTTCCTTGCATAATGGGAAGGTAGTTTAGGAATTTCATAAAGGAATTGATCAAGTGTCAACATTTTTCTTCCTTCTCCGGCTCTTCGTGTTCTTAACCTTTTCGTGTTTGCATTTCGTGTTTCTTGATTAGGCGTTATTCCATACTTGGCTTTTTTTTACCCAAGACTGGACTGTATAAGATCCTAAGGACAATGAATTAAGAAACATTGATCTGCACACTTGAACCTTTTCATCGCCATTCACATGGTTAATAGTAAAAAATATGAGAGCATTATTTATTTATTTATTTGGATAGACGCCAGATAGACAACGCGCAAGGGACAACACGTTATTGGAATAGATAGGAGGTTTTCGCAGCAATATCTTTTAGAAAATTTCAATGAAATAACATACTAGATATTTCTACTTAAAGTTAGAAGGTATTGCCAGCAAAATTAGCGTCTCATAATTTAGAAGTTATTTCTATTAGTGTTTAATCGGATTAATAGTTAAATATTGTTTTAGGGGGTTTTGCCAGTACACGCGAAATAGCATTTTACGTCGAACAGATTAAAAACAGAAAATCGAAAAAAAGGTAGTTAGGAGGTATTGGTAGTTCGTCGTCGCTATGTCCTTATCCAAAGTCCCATCTATCTTTATACCTAAATTCATCAAAATCGGTTCAGCGGTTTAGGCGTGAAAACATAACAAACAGACAAGACAGACAGAGTTACTTTCGCATTTATAATATTAGTAGGGATTACGAACCTTGATTCTGTAGTTTCACTGATCTAACTAAATTCTCCCAAAACATGAACGAACTTATTTTTTTTGCCTGTGACCAAACGAAAAATTTAATTTCTTAACATGTATAATTTGGCCTACCTACTTTAATCATTTACCTATTTGTTTCTCTATGTCTGTAGCCTTTTTCATGTTGTGTGTCAAATAAACCATTATTATATTCTTCTATTCCATTCTATGTCTTTCATAACTGTGTCAGCACGTTTAAGCGGTGCGCTTATAAAGCCTTACACGATGCTAATGCTAATAATGTATAGTTTACATAGTTGACATAATTTCCATAATTCAGGGTATTATAACTTTTATGCATGCAACACTGTAATTTTGTCACATTCACATATTTGATTACGAATCTAGATCAATAAATAGATTAGAGCTAATTTTAGTTATAGCACTGATTGTGATCTGTTTCATGAATTAAATAAATAAACGAAATGTCAATTTTAACATTTTTATATACTGTCATTTCAAAGAGTTACTTTAATTTCGAATTTGGATTAGGTAAAATGAATCGTTCATAGGCATTTTTTGAAATTTTAGCTAGTCCGACGAAAGAACAGATTCACCAGCAATGGGATTTTCGTCATGTTACATGTTACTCCATTCTTGAATCAACACTACATCCTTAGATTGAAGTCGCGCAAAAAACTCCACTTAGCTACTCTTCTATTTGGTGTCGTAAAGTTTGGCGTACCATCCTATGATCAACTCATTTCGTTTAGAAATGAAGGTGCGTGGAGAAAATGTTTCCCTACTCTGGCAACGTCTCAAAGTTCATCTGCAGCCTTCAAGGGTAGTTTTCGTTATGCAGCAACAAAGTGTTGGAATAATAATCCACCACCCATCCAGGGCTTTAACAATATAAATATGTTTGAAACAAAATTAAAACGGTTTCTCCTTGATGCTCAGAAGGAGAGTGAAACTCGAGATAACGATAGAGCCGTTATTTAATGTATAATATGTAGGTACTTAATATAAAATAGGTACCTACCTACGCGATTTTGTGTTTTAAACTTTTTTGTTACATTCTCTCCACAGATTAGGTTAGACTGATTCACACAGACTGGTTTCATATAATTATATAATGTAAAATGTAATGTAAAACCTTGGTAGCAAAATATATGAAACTAGCGATTAGCTTCGGCTTCATACGGGTGCACGGGGTACGAATGTTGCAATATTGTAACCCGTGCAGGGTTACAATATTGCAACATGCTTAGGGATCACTTTTCTTTTAATAATATACTGCCCGTGTTACTTACTCGCTGATAATGTTGCTTTCTATATGAGAATATTTTTTTAAATCGGTTAAGTATGTCGTTTTTCAGTTTATCCATTACAAACAAACACATACAAAACAAATATTTTTTCCATATAATATTTGTTTAGATATACTTCCATGGCCACATATTGAGAAACAAACATTAAAAGATTACATAATTCACGATTTCTGTCTCAACACGGCAATTTCATTCATAAAGATGTTTCTTTTACGTCCAATTAATAGGTCATTTATAAACTTTTAATGTGATCGCTAAGAATTAACAGACTATAAATCCTTTTATATTAATTAACTTATATTCTGCTCACATAACTGTCTCTATAACATGGATAATAACTCATTTCGGATCATTTTGTTCGTTCTTCTGAATTATATACGCTAGCGCTAGCTAAGAAGAAAAAGTTTATGTCCGTGTTGATTCGATACGATAATATATTAGGCTGAATTTTGAGACGGGACACTAAAGGCCTTTAAAGTATTTATGGTAAGTATAAGTTTTTAGTGATATCTGACATTTCTAGTTTTCTAACCTCAGTTGGTCTAATATTTCTATCCCATAATAATCAATTATATAATAATCCCATAATAATCCCATATTAATCAATCAACCAGATAGGTTGATTGATTTAAATATATTTTATGTAGAAATTTCATATTTTCTCGCTGAATAATATTTTTTCAAAAGCTGTGAGTGCAGGTCAATCTTTATATAGGTACTTATATACATCTTCTGTGTGTGTGTTTGTAATTAAACTACTTCTAAACGGCTGGACCGATTTTGATGATCTTTTTTGTGTGTGTTTTGATGATTTTTTTTGTGTGTGTGTGATTTTGATGATTTTTTTGTCTCGAATCCACTTGAGGATTCGAGAATGGCTTAGATTTACAATTAGATATTTTTTTATAATATTTTTTCTTTTTAAAACACCAATCGAAGTCGCGAACAGGACAGCTAGTATACTAGATATCTTTAATGTTAAGGCCAGCCTCCTAAGAACGTTTTCTTTTAGCTAGAACTGTTAAGGCAGACATTTACTACTCCGTCTCAAAAATCAACCTGTATCCCTACTAATATTATAAATGCGAAAGTAACTCTGTCTGTATGTCTATTTGTTACGTTTTCACGTCTAAGCCGCTGAACCGATTTTGATGAATTTTGGTATAGAGATAGATGGGACCTTATAGAAGGACATAGGCTACTTTTTATGTAGATAACACGCGGGCCAAGCCGCGGGCAGCAGCTAGTAAGACATAAGCTATTAAAGTTATTTACATAATATGTACAGAATAATTATAGGTAGGTACATACATAGTAGGAATTAAAATAAATGTCCCCAGAAAATACGTAGGTACATTATATTCGTTTCTTAATGTTCTTAGCGCAGATTAATTAGGTATGTAAATTAAGTTAAGGTAAGTACCTGTCAGAAATTGTGATAGGTAAGTACTTACCTCCTTACTTATTTGCTACTAATTGATTTAACAACTTAAATTGGAGGTACTTAGGTATTTTGTACGAATTCCATTTGTTTGTTTGTTAGAGGTCATTCTTGTCAGTAATTTGATTTGAATGGACAACAACCGTTTGTTGCAAAACTATATTTAGTTATAGCAAAATGATGTGGTGCATTTACAAATACTTATAACTGAACTAAATCCTACAGCATGTACACTAAGAAAATTTCCCGTATTTCTTCGATCAGTCCTGTAATTCATTGCTTCCTTCACAAAAGGAGCGATTGTAGGCTTGCTCAAATGGAGTGTTTTTGGCCTCAATGCTTTTCCTTTATCTGTAGGATCTTATAAACTTATGATGTCGGCGTTCGAAATAATTATTAGGATACTTATAGCCAGACAGCTAGAAAAGCCGATGGTTTCTAATGACGTATCTTCTAGCTACTTATAGTACAAAAATGTAATGGTTTCCTTGTGGATATTTTGGTATAGGACACGGAATAAAATATTATAAGCGAGGGTTTAGAACGGTACGTGCTTACTCATGAAAACTCAACATTATAGTTTATAATATATAATTTATGGGTTTGAGCTACACTCTATCATCTTAATCTTTCTTATGAGTACCTATTATAGATCTTGTTAAATAAAACAGTTTGTATTCTAGTAAGGCGCTGCGCAAACGTAGACACTTTTTGTTGCCGACAGGGAACCGTAGTTGCTGTGTCTTGTGGCGGAGATCGAACACAGTCGCCCGTTGCTACTACTGGCCACTGGTACAATTCGTTGTTTGTTTTCCGTCAGTATCACGATGGATGCAGAAACTCAGTACAATTGTAAGGAAATTTGTTAATGTTGCTTGTTTCTTCAACTGACGACTTTTAGTTTCCAGTTACCGACACCGAACACTTTTCGATCGTCAATGAGTAAGTGTTAAATGTTAAGTGTCCGCGTTTGCGCCCGCCTTACTTTTGTACGTGTATGGTGATGTTACACTGCAACAAAGGACCGTATGTTCTGCTTTAAATGGACTTTTTGAAACAGAATAGTCATTAGTTTCCTTAACCAGAGGGTCTCGGATACCTTCTCACTCGTTAGTTACGGATTTTGCTAAATATAAACCATCATCAGAAAAGTATTTGTCTTTTATGTAAAGACAAATAATTGTCAATGATGGTTTCTGTCTCAGGTCATGTATATTTACCTGCCCATTTTGTTACTTAGACTATTTCAGTGCATTGTTTTAGAATACATTAATTTCAGTTATCTATAAGTTAAAGAAAAATTTACTTTATTTATATGTACCTTCATATTTTAAAAATAAATAATTTAATAAGTTCCAATAGTGCATTCCCACGCTGAATATCTAGCCAAAGATGAGCCACGGCTCTTGTCCCCAGTAGACCTTCGACCAAAAGTTGATGCATAAAGTGTATAGATGAAAAATATTAATAAATTTAATTAAAATAGTATTCCGACTTTTCCATTGGTTATTTTCTACATCTCAATACAATTACTAGGACCACTTTTAATTGTCTTACTTTCTTGGTGAATTTAGGTGCCAATATCTTCTAAATCCTTCGAATCAATAGCGTAAATCTCGTAGGGTCTATCCAGCACCTTCCAAATTTACCGCAAACATCCTAGACTCCTAATCTTCTTCCTTTTAATTACCGTCTAAGGTTTATAGCCCATGTGCCAGACCGTCAGCAGTGATAAAGTTTACGACATTTTGAACGATGCCCACGAATTAAGTGCTCTAGTTCTCTAGGGTCCATCCTAAATCAATGAGACCGATTAACACAGAAGTTATTCTCCGAACGAAAAGCGGAAGAAAACCGACCAGAGGTTGTCTTAAATAACCGAATGAATCAATTACGTTATGTTAAAATCGAAGAGTTAATAAATTGAAACTCGTAATAAGGCCAGTCCGAAGTTTTAAAATTCTTGGAAAGTAAGTACCTACTATGTACTTACCTAGTAATGTAGGGTCCCTGATTTGTTGCCTACATTGAAAAGTATGCTTTTAAAATAATAAATCAATATCTACCTATTGTCGGACAATTCACACAGCACCCTCACTCTAGCCCTAAACTCACTTGTAAAACTAAGAATCAGGTGACGAGCAAAAAACAATAATATATTAATGTTGTTTCTAGATGTTCTATAAACTTACATAGAAAATCATTGCTGAAACTTCGATTTCCTATTGGAAAATTTATCTACCGGGTTATCCGGATTGTTGAGTTACGTGAAAGCGAAAATCCTATGATTGCATCGAGCGAGACGCGAGGTTCAGGTGAACTTTCATGCAGCCTGATTCAGAGCAAATATCCTAGGTAGGTATCTTGGTACCTACTATCCATTTATTTTATTTTAAGGGTATGGTCTTGAAATGTTATTTTTTAATAGACGAAAATACTAAAATTCTCGTGTGTTTGTGATTGTTACATTGTACCCATAGAACACAGAAAGTATTTTTGCGTCCAGCAGAATACCTTGCTCACACGAACTTAGTTTCAGTATTTATTACCTATATAAATTAAATCAGATTCAGCAAAATTAGCTAAATTAATATAATATTCTGATAAAATCCATATAACAACTTAAATGTGCAATTTCAAAAAATACCAACAAAACTGTACCTACTCGATAACCAAATACAATTTGCGTCACACTCGACACAGACGCTTATTGTGGCCGACAAGGGAATGAATTGAAACGGGATGCACAGTAACGCATGCAACTAGGTCGACGGTGTCCTCACAGTAAACTAATGGACACCATTTAACCACTTCATTTTCAAGCAATTTGATTGAGCAGACATTTTATTCCTACCTACCACTGTTTTCGCAAAATAGGTATCAAAGTTTAAGGAACGTTTCGAAGGCAGTTAGAGAACAAAGATCTAGAAAAAGACAAATGCAGGAACTGTTAAGGCGGGTATCCACTTAAGCAGAGCGGAGATGTATAAAATCCACTTCCAGAATCTAGCATGACGTAAGTAGGTATTATTTTAGAATTCAAAATTCAATATTTATTTATTCAATAAAATCACAAGGACCACTTTGAATCATCTTCTTACATGCTAGTGAATCTAGGTGCCGGTTCCTCCTAACTCCAGTTCAAGAAGAATCCGGCAAGAAACTTGTCTGGTCTTAACACTTTTTTGTATGATCCTTGACAATTTTGTTACGGATGCCGAGTCGAGTTGGAGCTGATTCATCCCAAGCTTTTTTGTCATCTAAATAATCAGATATTTTATAATAAGCTTTAATAGACAGTTTCTATTTAATTACGTTTTTAAATTTGCCAATCGACAAATCTAACACGTCGCTTGGGACCTTGTTATAGAAGCGTACACATTATAAAAGACTTATTAACTTTAGCGAGCCTAACAGTGGGAACAGCGAGTTTATCTTTATTTCTAGTGTTAATACTATGATTATCGCAATTTTTTTTTAATAAATGAATATGTTTGTGCACATACATAACATTTTCGTATATATACTGACAAAGCATTGTCATAATATTAATTTCTTTAAACTTATTTCTAAGTGATTCTCTAGGGCCCATGTTATAAATTGCACGAACAGCCCTCTTCTGCAACACAAATATGGTGTTAATATCGGCAGCACTCCCTCACAACAGAATGCCATACGACATAATGCTACATACATAATGAAAGTAGCTGAAGTAAACGAGTCCAGCGGTCTTTTATTTCAGACAATGTCCATATAATTTGTTAGTAGACATTATAATTAAAAATAAGATTCGGGTTAGTACATACCTAATATAATGTCAATAAATTACAAATAAACAAAAATAAATGTAATAACAATAATAATAATAACAACACTAATTATGGCTACTTAATATGAATCTGTAAGCCATTTAAGATTTGCAGACGACCTGGTTATAATGGAAGAAGACCCACTACTACTGGAATCTATGACACAATCCCTAGTAGAGAGAAGCAGAGAAGTAGGTCTAGAAATTAACATAAGTAAAACTAAAATGATGACAAACGCAGTTCCCGTAGACATAACCATCAACGGACAGAAACTTGAATATGTGGAAGAATATGTGTATCTGGGTCAGATAATATCGCCAAATGACCAGACATCCAAAGAAATAGACAAAAGAATTGCAACAGGATGGAAAAAGTATTGGGCTTTGAAAGAAATCACGAAAAGCAAGAAACTATCCATGAAGATCAAGAAAAAGACTTTTGACACCTGTTTACTGCCATGCATCACATATGGCTGTGAAACATGGGCTTTGACAAAGCGACATAGGGACAAACTAGCTATGTGCCAGAGAGGCATGGAGAGGAGCATGCTAGGTTTGAAACTATTGGACAAACAAAGTAAGAAGTACAGACATCAGAAACAAAACCAAAGTAACGGACATACTGTCGCGTATTGACCAACTTAAATGGAGGTGGACTGGATATGCTCCGTTGCAATAAGGAGAAATGGAGTAAACAGGTGACAATCTGGTACCCTAGGGATGGAGCTAGAACTCGAGGTCGTTAAGCAAGAAGATGGGAGGATGACCTAAAAATGACATTAGGACCCCTATGGACTAGAGTCGCGGCAGACAGACAACAATGGAAGGAGTTGGAGGAAGCCTTTGCCGTAAGGCACACCGAAACAAGAGACATTTTATTGTAACAGTGTTTCTTTTAGTATTAATTTAAAATATTCTTGTAAAAATTTCGGAAATAAAGGTTTTATTATAATATGAATCTGTACCAGCTGCCACACAAGGGGACAATTCACTCGGGCCGCTACAACGCGCAGTATGTTGTTAGTGCTGCCGCGGACACGGCTTAGCATCGAAGCGGCTCTTTTTCTGATTATGGCATGAAAGCCATCGGTTTGAGCGTCAGCAAACATGCCCGATGCACTACAGTATCTTGGCAACCCGAGCAACATCCTAAACGCGTTGTTATACTGTACGCGCAAAGCGTAGACCGTCCTATTGGCGTATAGTTGATCCATAGAGTGCACGTATAAAAAGACTGGCAAAAGGCTTTAAACAGCACAACCTTAACTGCTCCCATACACCGCGCAAATCTACGAGCCAGCATATTGCTTCTTACAGCCAACGCTCGGCGGCGTTCCCTTTCAATATCCTCGTTGTCTTTGAGGTATTCGGTGACCCAGTGACCCAGGTACTTGAAACGCGCCACTCTTGGTAGTGCTACGCTATCTAGAAAAACGGGGGATACACTAGTAACCTTATGATACCGTGATTGGAACACCAGGAGTTCGCTCTTCTTCACATTATACCTGAGCCCGTGAGCCCCGACGTATTCCTCGCATACTTTGAGCAACTTTCTGATAGCGCTTATAGAGGGAGCCAGCAACACCATATCATCAGCGTAACTTATGTTGTTTATGAATTGACCATCTATGGAACAGCCAACACCGGTGCTGCAGAGTTCCTCTATAAGCCCATTTACGTACAGGTTAAAAAGTCGAGGAGAAGTCAACCCTCCTTGTCTGACTCCACACTCATGTACGGGTCAGACGCTACTCCCGCCCACCTTACAATATAAATTGCTAATGATGAAAATGACGGATCTTTTTGCGTATGCCGCAGAGCTGGGTCTCTTCGACAATTTATCTATGTGCGGGCCCCATTGCAGCTTATTACCTAAAGTAATGCCTAAGAACACTGTGGTGTCGACGAGATCTATCGTTTTTAATTTTTACATTAGCTTTTTTAACGTTGGGCAGTATAAAACGAATGCATTTAGTTTTTTTCTCGTTATGTAATAAGTTGTTTACATTAAACCATGTTACAACTTTAGAGATTGCATTGTTTACATCCTCAAGATTAGTAAGTCGTCGTTTTAATTTAAATAAAAGTGACGTGTCATCAGCAAACAGTACAATCTCGTGATCATCCTTAACAAGTTTAGGTAGATCATTTATATAAATTAAAAACAAGAATGGCCCGAGTATTGATCCTTGTGGTACACCCATTTTTACCATTGAACCCGGAGAATGCTTTCCATTTACATCTACTCGTTGTGTTCGGTCACTTAAGTAGGATAATAATAATAATAATAATCCCGGACATTTCACACAGCATCATCTGGCCCCAAAGTAAGCAGAGCTTGTGTTATGGGTACCTCATGACTGATATACTATTTATATACTTTTTTTTTGTAAATACATACATATTATACATAGAAACACCCAGACCCGAGACAAATACTTGCAGATCATACAAACATTTGTCCCGCGGCGGGAATCGAACCCGCAACCTTCTGCGGATGTAAGAAGCTTAAGTGAAACTCCCTTAACACCATAGTGATGTAGTTTGCTGATTAGAGTTTCATGATGAACGCAATCAAAAGCTTTCGACAGATCACAAAAAATACCTAAGGCAACGCGTGATTCCTCTCAGATGTCAAAAATATGTGATATTAACTCAACACCGGCATCAGTCGTTGAGCATCCCTTTGTAAATCCGAATTGTTTACTTGACAATAAGTAAATTGTTGGTACATTTTAGTACCAACAATTTACTTATTGTCAAGTAAATTGTTGGTACTAAAATGCCATTGTAATTGGTTTAGCATAAGTTTTTCAAATATTTTACTAAATGTAGGAAGTACTGATATAGGTCTAAAGTTACTAGGATCGGAATGACTACCTGATTTGAATAGAGGTATGATCTTGCTATGTTTCATTAAATCAGAAAATACTCCACTGTCAATACATTGATTAAATATGAAAGCTAGATCTGGTGCAATAATGTCAATTAGTGGTTTTATAACACTGACAGAAATGCCCCAGAGATCAGTGGTCTATTTTACATTAGTCATTTTGAATGCCTTGATAATTATCGTTTTGGATTTTCCATTCTCACTATTAATAAGTTGCTTTTATTTTATCTTGACTGTTTTTAATTTTTGAACTTAAATACTGAGATTTAGCAAAGCGAAGCGGATTAGGACATAACAGGTATTTATCGCGTATTACCTTTTAACTAGTGGTCGCCCACTGGTCGATATTCGCCATAATTAATTAATAATTAATGTATTTTGATGCATAAGTAATTAAAAAAAAAATTGCATTCTGCTTTCCTTCTCTATATAAACTATAAGTGTGCGAAATTTCATACTCCGTCCGCGCAATTTTCGTAAAAAGGGTAAGTACAGAGTTTTTGCTTTACGTATTAATATATAGATTATTCCCGACATTTCAAGATAATTAGAACAATATGAATCCAGATCATCCCGTCATCATCGTGTTGTTTTGACACGGCTGTATTTGTTGAGTATACATACTTACCTATTTACCTCATGTCCGCTGGCTGCCCCACTTAGGTGGACACACGTCCTTAGTTAAACAAGTTTTAAACAATAGCCCAAAGCCTATCAATCAAAAAGCCTCATACGTCCAAACTTTGAAAGTACAACATCATTCACGTCCAACATTAATGACCCTGTATACAACAGGAGAATTGTTTTCAAAACGTGTCTCGTACTTATGTAGGTATACTACTTTACAATCAACTGAATACAAATGAATCGTTGGTCAATTTATTTGGCGAATTGACCAATAATGGAGAGCCGACCAAACAACGCCGTGGCGTCCCACAGTGCAACAATCCCAAAAACGATATTATGATCATACATATTTTATTATGATGTTTTTATGCCAACCTGACAATGATAAAGGCTGTTGCAATAAAATCGTAAAAGTATTGTTATTACTGAGAGGGAAACCTGGAAGTTATGACGAAACTCCCCAAATAATATTTGTGATAAGCTCAGATATAAAAGTAAGTAAAGAATAGGGGTCTGCTGAAGCTGTAAATTTTAACTTTAAAGTTTGCCAAGCAGTGTGTCTTCTGGTGTGTAACGGCACCTAAATTAAATGAAAGACTGTTAACTAAACAAGCGTAAAATGAATTTTATGGTTTGTTTATTAAGGCAACTTCGCACTGGAATTTAATTTCGGTTCAAATGGCAAAAACGAAATTGAAACCGAATTGGGTTCCATTGAAATTGGGAACCACTGTCGAAAGTAATTTCATTCAAGGTATTAATTAATTTTGGTATTATATTTTTGCATGGCCGTAAAGATATCAACAGCATTGTAAAAATAAAGCCAAAAATATGACTTTGGAAAACTTGTACAATAAAGTTGTTACGGCTGTTAATGCTGTTATTCAAGAGAATAAAATAAATTCACCGAAAATACAGATACAAAAGAGTTTACAAAAAGTTAATACAAAAAACTGAGAACATCATGAAATCAAAGTTATAGGGTTGATATTTGGCGGAAACCCAAAGAACTGTGTAGGTACGTGATCTGAAATATTTGAAATTGCCTATTCATGATTTAGGCATATGGAAAACTTTCGTAGCAAATCGGACAAAAAGGGATTTTAGGAAAGTTTTCAATGGTGAGCTTTTGATATGAAAAGTTTCCTGGCTCCTGAGAACTGCTAATGCGAGAAGCTAATTTGCATTCCTTCCAGTGTTTGCTGTAAGTGTAAGCCTTCTTTTACTGTTCATGAAATGCATTTTGCATTCTCATTTAAACAGTTTTATCATCATTATACTTAAATGCATAAACTTTAGCCATTTTATTTACAGAAATGTACAGAATAATATATAATTACGTTTTAAAAACTAAAAAGAAAACCGACTCCATTGAATACAATTTGAGACCATAAAATAATTTTATTTTGAAACTTTTAGTGGAAAGTACATGTATTTTGTTTTATATAATATGGTTAGACCAACTTAACGCACTGCTCTGCACTGCACGTAACAAAAATGTCATCGATGTATACGATGTATAATTTTTAGATTTTTGATGATAGTTTCAAAACCGCTCGACCGATTTCGATAAAATTTAAATGGGAAGTATACCCTTTAAAACAAAAATAGAATTTTTCAAATCGGTTCAAGCGTCTTTGCCTAATCGGTGAGCAAACATTTAAACAAAAAAGATTTCGACGAATTGAGAACCTCCTCCTTTTTATGAAGTCGGTTAAAAATACTACCGATCTTCCCCGGCTTCGCACGGGTGCAATTTAGAGTTGTAAATGACATGTACATTATCAACCTTGATTACAAAACAATTTAGTTGGATAAGGATTAACATCATAATGCGAATGTCATCTTTCGATTCTACCCATGTTGACTAATTGTCTAATTTGAACATCAAACATTTGACTTACCTATAATAGTTAGACATATAGCCTTGCGGACTTCGTGGGTAATGATGAGGACTGTAAACATGTAGTACATTATTTTACATTATTTTATGTATAACCAATAGTTTTTGCAGCGCACACCAAAAAATTACATTAATAGGCAATTTTTTGATAACTTTATGTAGAATAGGACACACATTTGTGTAATGAACATAACTGTTTGTTTTGTATGTTATGTATGTATTTCAAAATATATAAGGATTCTATCAGTCATCTGGTCACCATAATACAATAATACAAGCTATGCTTAGTTTGGGGCTAGATGGTGTTGTGTGCATTGTCCACCAATATTAATTTCCTTTATTTATTTGTTACTCGCTGCTGCCTGCGGTTTCGCGCGCGTGGTACCTACATAAAAAAGCCTATGTCCATCTCCAAGGTCCCATCGATCTCTATACCATCGAAATCGGTTAAGCGGTTTAGGCGTGAAAACGTGACAGACAGACAGACAGACAGAGTTACTTTCACATTTATAATATTAGTATAGATTGCAATTTTCGTAAGGATATCATTTTCAATGTGAAAATAAAATACGGCCTATGTTACTTCCTGATAATAAAGGTGAAATTATTTTTAGAATTGGTTAAGTCGTTTTTGAGTTTATCCATTACAATCATGCAAAAAAATCAAATACACAATATATATATTTTTTTTAATTTCCATCGACAAAATAATACGTGAGTAAAGCCCGTGTTTAGCAAAATGTCCGCGCGGTCCGCATGCAATATTTATTATACATTATTATTCAAATTAATTAGGTAGGTATAAATATGCTTTCAATTAAATTAAATTAATGTAAGTCAATGTTCTAAATTAATAACGTTAAATGTCAATACTTTTATCATTTAAATAATCATAGGTAGAATGACAACACCACACACAACACCATTTAGTCCCAAACTAAAAACCCAAAAAAGCATAGCTTGTATTATGGTGACTAGATGACTGATAGAATACTTATATATTTTTAAATACATACTAATGATACTTTACTTAGCTTTGTGTAATTATATTTTTTTCAGCCTTGCTTTAAACACCACTGGGCTTGATGTTTGTAATAATTATGTTTTAAAAACTAAAAAGAAACCGACTTCATTGAATGAAATTTGAGCCCATAATACATTTTTAATGGAAAGTAGATGTATTATATATATATATATATATAATATGGGTAGGCCAAATAAACGCACCGCTCCAATGAGACAGCGAGGTATCGAAGTACATGAAAACATCATCGATGCATACAATTTTTAGATTTTCGTTGATTTTTCAGCTCGACCGATTTTGATAAAATTTATATGGGACCACCTGTGAAGTATACCCTTTCAAACAAAAAAAGAATTTTCCAAATCGGTTCAGCTGTTTTCGAGTAATCGGTGAAAATACATAAAAAAAAAAAAAGATTCCGACGAATTGAGAACCTCCTCCTTTTTGATAAAGTCGGTTAATAAAAATGAAGGTAGACGACTGTAGACACGATTAGCCATAACTAACACGCTTTTGTTGTATACCGCAGTTGTTGACAAATGCTAATATTTGTATTTGCTCTTTATTAGTTTATATATGCGAAACAGTACATAAAATAATCGTTTAAATCTATGGATAGCTCAACTGATTCACATCACTGCAAAAGAGCATTCTAAAGCGAAGGTATTTTGGTAGCATTTTGTTTAAGTGAAAAATGTCCAGTCATAATTTGATTAAATGATTGGTTACAACGTAAATCTATATACGTGAAGCAAAAACTTTTTACCCCATTTTACGAAAATTGCGCGGACGGAGGAGTATGAAATTTCGCACACTTATACAGAGAAGGAGTGCAGAATGCTAATATTAAAAAAATAAATATGCATACGGAATACATTAATTAATTAACTAATTAAGGTCGAATTTCGACCAGCGGGCGACCACCACTAAAACAAATAGTTATTTTTTTATGAATTTACGTCTTATAAACGTCTCGCGACTTCTGTCAACAATTAACCGCTGTTTAAAATAGCGCAATCCCTTTTTTAAGATAGTGACAGGGCGAATATAAGCATTGTTGAGGCAGTCTTTAAGTTGAGAGGCGTTTACGCGTTTAGGCGTTTAAGTATGGCCGTTAATGTTTTCAAGTAATATGTAAAGTTTAATGTGTGTAAAGTGTAAAGTTTAATTATTATAGTTTCAGAGCAAAATATTAGAGTTTTTATAAGATATACCCGTACCTTTCTACATTCAAATTGAGTTCGAGCACTTTCATGAATAATATATATAATTTTTTATTTACAGATATAATAATAGAAATGTACAGAATAATATAAAATATATGTGAAATAGTTGAGCTATCTAAGGACAGCTTAAAACGATCTATAGATATCTCAACTAATCCAGATCACCGCCAGAGGGATAAATAAAATAGATCGTATAGAAAATTAATTGCCAGTGTCTAGACTAATAAGATTTCCAGTTTCCAGTTTCCACCTTAGAATAATTATGTAAGTTGGTATTATTATTTTATAGATTTATGAATATTCTTTTTATTTTGTCTTTGAATCCAATTAGGCTTGAGACCGCTGCCCTCTGGCAGTGATCTGGATCAGTAAAGCTGTCTATAGATTTTAAGCGATCCTTATAGCTCAACTATTTCACATACAATATATTTTTAACCGTCTTTAAAAAAGGAGGAGGTTCTCAATTCGTCGGAATCTTTTTTTTTTATTTTATGTATGTTCACCGGTTACCCGAAGACGCCTAAACCGATTTGCAAAAATCTTGTTTTGGTCTAAAAGGTATACTTCCCAAGTTCCATTAAAATTTTAACGAAATCAGTAGAATTGTTTTACAAAAAATAAACAAAAATCTAAAAATTTTATACAACAATGATATTTTCGTTTACTCAGAAACCTCGCTGTCTCATTGCAGCAGTGCGTTTAGTAGGCCTAAATATTAAAATATAAACAAAATTCATCTAATTTCCACTAAAAAAAATATATTATGTTCAATAAAGTCGGAGTTTCTTTTTAAATATTATATATTATTACATATATCGTCACTCAGTGGGTGCCCGATAGTCGGAGACGACGCGGCAGACCCAGGAAAAGATGGCGAGACGATCTAGATGCATTCGAGCCAAATTGGCAAACTGTGGCCTTGGAGCGCAAAGAGTGGAAGGTAAAGGGGGAGACCTTTGCCCAGCAGTGGGACACTACAGGTTAAAGAAAAAAAAATATTATTACATAAAACGTAATATATTATTATGTAGATTTTCGTAAATAAATAGGTAACTTATCATATTAGGTATCCCGCAAGGTTGTATTTAGTAGGTTGTAAGTAAGTAATGTATGTAATCATTATAAGTCGTGACTGTCCTACAAAATTATTTAATTAATTATTTATAACTAATAAGATACTGTGATTACATTATTTTGGGAAATGTTAAATATTTTGTGCTTGCTATTAAACCGTACGATGCCGGAAATTGATTGACCCAGTAATATTTCATCAACATTAAGTCCACCTGTGGGGCAACTTTTAGTTTCAAATTTGATTATGTATCCAACCCTGTATTTATCGTAATTTCCGATATTATTGATACTTTTACTTTCCTTTAATTGTGATTTATTGGAAACGAGCTTGTTGGTAGATATATATAAGCTTGTGTATTTTCAATGAACTTTCATAATTACCTAGTTATTAAATACCAAAGTAATTTCAGTGAGTAAATATGTCTTAACATAGTAGGCAAGTTAATTACTTATAACGTGAAATTAATTCATCAATCATTTTAAGTGCTACAACCTGTGAACTTGTTTTCTTAGGTACCTACACGTCTAAGGACGTTTACCTTCTTAAACAGATTAGGTAGAATGTTAGGGACGATTGAGTATTAAAAATAATAATACTGTACCTTCCTATGAATTCAATGAACACACACTCAATAACAAGGCACCTATGCTCGATATATTGACCAGATAATTCAATTCAAATGAATGTAGGCAATGAACATTCAATCAAACGCAAAAACTAGATGTAGAGGTAACTGTACGTTGTCAATGTTCATTAGCCTATCATTCTAATCGAACTATGACTAATATAAAAACTTTCGAAAATAATAACACTGCAAGTGCGAGATGACAGAATAGGTGAAGTGAACGGTGAGCCTCCAGACACAAGGTACACGTGCTTAGCCCGTTCTATCGGCGGCACGACCTAACAGAACCTTAGGCCACGGCCATATGTTTATAACTTACGCACTCAACACTTTTCACTTTAGAACAGCACTATGCAACCTCTTTAGTTTATAAAATGTTTCGAAAATGAAGGGGTTGGTTCGAAGTTTGAAAGCTGGCGAGAAGTGCCGGCAAGCGGGAGCACGCGACCGCAATGCTTTGGAGTGGAGCTTACACTGATTTTTTGTTGGAGGCATCGCCGCCGCCGCCGGCTCGGGCCGCGTGCTCCACATTTGGCGACCGGTGTGATACGCGGCCCGATATGTGATTAGGGTTGGCTGACGTGTGTTTAAGCAACCCAAGTAGGCGTTGTAGAATAATGGTACAAATTAAGTGCTTCGTAAAAGCTTGAACCTGGGGAGAGCTAGAGGCTTTGGCCGATACACACTCTGAACCAAGAGGTAAAATATAATATAATAGAGGTATAATATAGGATAAGACAAAAATAATAAAGGTTTATTATTATATTAGCTTGAAACTGCGGCAATGTAAAATTGGAGTACTCCTTCATCGGGAAGTATTTTTCTCAGATCAAATCGAATCAAAATTGATTGAACAAAATCATGAGGACAGTTATAAATCGTCTGTTTACATACTAATGAATCTGGGTGCCTTTTCCTGCTGACCCTAGTTAAAGAACAATCTGGCAAGAAACTCTTCTGGTCTTTTTTTGCATAAGGCACTGGTGCGGCTCGTTTTACCATTTCTTTCCGTAGACTTTTAGAAATAGGCCGGGCTGGTAATTCTTCCCCATTGTTCTGGGAGGTCACTACCGCTTGAGAGTCAAACGTGAATCAAATTTTGATGTTGAATTGGCTAAAACTGATCTACCACCTAACTGCGGTTGTCCGAACAAATTAATGGCTATCTTACTCGTAAAACTTTATTAACTCACACTCTCATAAACGACAAAATGACAAAATATAGTGTTACGAATGGACAAATACATAATTGACTTGTCATATACGACTCTCGTAATCACATCTGGTTTAACTGGCTCATAAGTGCCAGCATCACGAGACAGCCCTATATTATCACCTATTACTCGACCGCACCGACATGTGAGCAACAACACCTAGCCATTGCAGCCAGTTAGCTCCCCCACCCGGCCGGATTACCACTTACCACTCCGGTTATCCTGTACCACTTTAATCAACTTTCAATTTAAAATGAACTCTATCGCGATAACTCTAGATTACTATTGGATATGCCAGAATCCTATCAGCTGATACTGTAATTATAAGAGCTTGTCTCGTTTGTTTATTGAATACAATCTGTCCTTAGTTCAATAAAAGATTTAGTAATCGTTCGTCGTACGTGCTTCTTGGATATTGTGTTGATATTGTAAAAGTGAAACTTTGTAGGCAGATACGCTCGAAGTTCTATTTCCTCTGTGGCTCAGGTTTCCGCCACAATTATTAGGTACTCGCTTGTTACGTTTGCCATTTCGCAATCTATAGTTTATGCAAAATGTTATGTCGAATCATACGAGTACGTGGGTACTGCGTACCTATTCTTACATACTCGTATCCTACATCAGAGGC
Organism: Lampropteryx suffumata; assembly: GCA_948098915.1. NCBI lineage: Eukaryota > Metazoa > Arthropoda > Insecta > Lepidoptera > Geometridae > Lampropteryx > Lampropteryx suffumata. The sequence goes on along the minus strand of OX402557.1, from coordinate 10,183,393 downwards.
GTACTAAACGTTCTGTTTACATAAAAGTATGCGTATCGATAATTGTATCGATAGCAAGTTCCCACACGGATGCGGATAAGCTTGAGGGGAAAACATACAAGATTTTAGTTAGGCCTGCCGTAATCTTCTTCTTATCGTGTCCCTAGTTATTTCTAACCAGTGTGGTGAAAGGATTAAAGTGCGCCTCAGAGGCTCCTTTCGTGCACTTAGGTAAGCCTTAATGTAAGCTCTGGACCTTGCCGACAGGACCCGCAGGAAAGATGAATCAGTACAAGCGGTATCGGTTTGGTTGCAGGTGCATAACGGCTGGCACCGAGCCGGGTTTGTTTCAAGTTTTCCGTCTTTTTTGCAAGCTCTTCTGTTAGTCAGCAGGAGGACTAATGCTCATTAATTTGAAGATTATCGCAAGCAGCACTCATCTGGGATCAGTTCCACGTAGAAATTCTTACTCGAAGTGTTATATAATTCAGCGAAAATTACCAACCCGATTTTACAGTCAGATGCGGGTGCAGAGCCATTTTTGATGATCCTCAGCTGATCGTTATGGAGTACAGCGGAAGGTAAATAAGATAGAGGTAAGATAAAGCAGGCAGATGGTGAACAAGTTCCCTCATTTAGAAATAAATAAATAAATAAAAATATTTGTGGACACTTACACAGCACCATCTAGCTTCAAACTTAGCATAACTGTACTATGGGAACTACTCGTAGATGACTGATAGAGTTCTTGAGATCCTTGAGATCCTTTATAATACCCTGACACAGGACATGTTCATCACACAAACGTTTGTCCTGAGGGGCAAACGAACTCAGAACCTACTGTGCAAAAGACAATTTTACTGCAAACTGCTATGTGAGAAGCGTGGTAGCTGGGGAATATTTATTTGCTAATGTTGAACAATTATGGCGCGATAGGGGTACCACAGGGTTTGATTCTAGGCCCCTGTTATTCCTAGTTTACGTTAATATTTACCTTTTGTTATAAAATACAATACGACGAAACGTTTTTAATTTTTAAAATTGATGGAGCTAAAACCAGTATTTGCGATAACGTAAATTAATCCCTATCGTTAGTTTTTAACTGGTTCAATGTAAATAATCTTTAATTAAAGTTTTTTAAACTAAATGTATCAAATTCACTTTACCAAATGTAATTCATAGCCCGACCAATATTGAAATTAATGGAGAGGAAATTAATCTTGTAGATTCCACGATCTTCCTAGGTTCAATTTGCTTGTAAAGCTACAGATAGACAAGTTTATTTCTGTTACTTTCATAGTGCTATGTCATATGGCATCAATCTCTGGGGGAAAGCAGCTGATATTCAAGCAATATTTTTTCTTCAAAAAAGGGTAATACGTGTTATTTATAAATGAAACCGCGAGAGACTTTGAGAGAAATATTCAAAGAAATTAATATTCTCACAATAGCTTCACAATATATACATTAAAATGTACATTAAAATGTACATTAAAATGTATTATACACTCATAAAAATAGAGATGGGTTTCAGCAAAATAGTCCTTTACAACAAGTAATAATACTAGGAAAATAAACAAATTATACATGTCTAAGTTTCGACTAGAAAAAGTAGATCAGTCTTATAGGGAACACGGTGCGTTTCTATAATAGGCTGCCTGAAAATGTAGGTAACTAAACTAGCAATTAAGAAATTTAAAGCTTACATTTTGTAAACTTACTTTTTATAAACTTACATCTTGTAAAGAAAGCGTAATATAATATATATAAACTTATTGTTGATAAGAATGCATGGCCTCATTTTGGTCTGCCTTCAGACAGTTAACTGACAGATTTGCAATGTATAAACTACTGGTATCTCGTATTCGTTTTTCGTAGTTAGGCTAGTTATAAGAAGGGTCAAACAAAAAGCGCTAGGACCAGAGGGCCGACTTCGGTAATTTTAAACGTTTGAACCAAAACTAAAACGTTATTTTTGACATATTTTGTACCGCGCTAATCACTATAACGGAAACAATTTAGCTCTAATTTGGATTATGCGTTGATCAAACGTTGCGGGAACGCGTTATTTTTAACAGTGCTTTTGAACGAACGTTTTTTATTTAGTACATCCTAGTAGTCTGTGCATAGAGTAATACTATAGGGGAATTGGGGAATTGGCACTTAAATTCACCTAGTATGTAAGACGTCTCAAAGTGATCCTTGTGATTGTATTTAATAAAATCATATTTCAATTGGAATTTGAATGCCATCATATATCTACTTATATTATTATATGATAATTTTCATATGTGACTTCTTAAAAAAATCATAACTGGTAATAAAATCAACAACTACATTATTAACTGCCTACCACTGCTAGCTGAGAAATAGGGTCTTGAAAAATAAACTCTGAAAGAATAAGGATTTTTCTTTTCAGAAAAATACGAAACCCTAAAAAGAACAATGATTTATTGTTTTTAAGTGCGTGTGAAAGCCTGATACCTACCTACTGCAACTAAATAAATTGCAATTGAGTTGCAAGAATTCACGTGACCCGATTCTCTTAACACTTCGTAATTAAAAGGCGTCAAAAGCCTGTATCATAAATTGTATTGTAATTTATAAGTATCGTATCAAAGATAATATTAAAAAATATTGACTGTCACCATTTATCATTTTGGGAGCTATAATTAAGTAACACCGCGTCCCCTTCTTCCGCATTTTGAAATTTTATGTTTTTTCTTTAGACTGATTGCGGGAATTATGTTATTAATGTTTAATGTTATAAAAATCACGTTCCATAGAGTTTGGAGAAACGAAATACTCTCTTTGAGTGTTTACTAAGGCTTAAACTATGATATATTTAAGTGCTTATCTAGTATTAGGTATTATAACTAGCTGACCCATAATTTTATTTCGCATCTTTCCACAAATGGTTTGCAATTTTTTCCTGTGAATAATTAGATTTTGGCTTGTTAAAGTAATATTTTGGACCCAGTTTTGGGATAAACAACTGTAATTAATTACGTACTACAGTACGTACTACGTACGTTATACAGTAAATAATAATTTGGTGTAGTTGTGCGCGGTCCAAAAAATGGACGCGACCGAGGTCGACCCTAGGCCTCGGTCCGGAAGAAACAGTTCTATGAGTGAAGAAGAAATAATAGTGCAGGCAATTTTTGATGTAAACCAACAATGTGAGAAATCATTTGTGGAGGAGTCACGGCGGCCGGTCAAACGAGCGAGGAGTAACAATAGAAGTGATGGGTTGGAATGTGATGACAATGAAGAATTTATTCGCGTAGAAAAAAAGTCGATTCGTCGTGCGGCTAGAAAATCTCAAGCGTCGGTTGTGAAGCGTACCAATGAATTGAATATTAACTGCTTTGAAGTATGCATCTCTTCATACAATATGCTGCCAAAACAAATTGGGCTTGCTATGTTACTGAAATCTAAAGGAATAACTAATGCAACGAAAATAAAATACAAGAGTCCGTACAGAGTGATTATTAATTTTGAAAACAAAGAGGACGCAAATAAATTAGTCTCATGTAAAACATTTATGGAGTCAGGATACAGATGCTACTTGACCAGCGAGATTAGCATTACTTATGGTGTCGTGAAATATCTGGAACTCGACGTAAAAGAGGAAGATTTGATGGAGTCATTGCAATGCGAATACAAGATGGTGTCGGTGAAAAGACTAAAGAGAATGTCGGAGGACGGTGAATGGGTCAGTAGCGAGACCGTGCGTTTTGGTTTCGAGGGCTCTACTTTGCCTTCTTATGTACTTGGATATGGTTGCAGATTCAAGGTAGATCCTTACACATTCCCGGTGACGCAGTGCGCCTCATGCTGGAAGTACGGCCATTTAACGAAACAGTGTCCTACCAAAAAGAGTATTTGTCCAAAATGCGGTGCAGGACATGCGAACTGTGAAACGACGGAGTATCGATGCGTCAACTGCAAAGGCGAGCACATGCCACTTAGTAAGTCATGTCCTGTTTATTTGAAAGAGAGAAAAGTCAGGTCTTTTATGTGTCAAGAAAACTGCACATATAAAGTTGCGTTATCGAGCTACAAAGAGAATAAGACACACAAGTTTGATAACTTTTTTAACAGTCCTCCTGTATTTGGGTTTGGTAATGAATCAAATGCCCGAACGTGTTATGAACCCGTTAGACCAACTATGTCATACAGTCAAAGTGTTGGTGCGAAAGTGACGCAAAGAGATACTCTAATTCACCTGGACAAGTCGGACTTTTTACAAAGTAATGTTGGAGGACAGTTGAGTGGTGAAGAATCAAAAGATAGCAGCGAGGAAATTTGGGTAAGCAACAACAGCAAGAGACCTAAGAACGGAAGAAAAAATAAAAACAGGAAGGAAAGGAAACATGAAAAAGTATCATCGTGCCCCGCTGAAGGCTTTCCAGGCCCATCGACAGCTGCGCCGTCAGGTGAGAAGTCACACTTAGGTAGCGATAAAAAGAAAAAGATAGATTTTACTAGTATATTTACAAAAGCAAAAGACATTGTGTTTTCAAGCATAAGTTTTGAAGAAAAAATTAGTCAGGTGTTGAAGTTACTTTTTGAAAAATTCATGTCATTTATAATGCAGATGGTGAGCAGTGGTGATATCCTTACAAAACTATTAGGTCTCTTTTATGATGAATAACACCATTTCCAATGTAACTGCGGCCAGGGCGTCAGGACCTGTGGGTTCCGTTGTGCAATTTTTAAATATTGCACAATGGAACTCGCAGAGCTTGATGTCTAAAAAACAAGAGCTCGAGCTCGAGCTATTACTCTGTCAAGAAAAAATAGGTATTTGTTTACTGAGCGAAACGTGGCTTGTTTCTGATACTAGTTTGCGAATAAGAAATTATAGCGTATTTAGACAAGATAGATGTGATTCATATGGAGGCGTAGCTATATTGGTTCATAGGTCGATTAAAGATCAAAATATAAGTTCTGTAAATATAAGTAACGGAGGTATAGAGATTTTATGTTTAAAAATTTTAAACTGTAAGTATTTAGAGTATGTTGTATTGGTTTACTGCCCTCCAAATGCGACTTCACAATGCGACTGGGATAGCATTTTTTCAAAATTTTCGTCTAAATCGATAGTGGCGGGGGATATCAATGGTCATCATACTAATTGGTCTTGTAAAACTGATTCTAGGGGACTACAATTACTTGATTCTTCTTGTTTAGAGTATAATTATGTATCACTTAACAGCGGGGAGTACACCAGAGTAAAATTAGTTAACGATCAGCTACAGGAATCCGCACCGGATATAACATTCGTCACTTCCGATGTAGCTGTTTATTTTGAGTGGATAGTAACACGGGAGAACTTAGGTAGTGATCATTTAGTGATTAAATATTCTCTTTTGTACCAAGATTCGCGTCGGTTTGTTGAGCGCCGTAACTATAAACTAGCTGATTGGCAGTTGTATCAGGAGATATTAAAATATAGTTTTAGAGACATAGTATGCGAGACTGACATTCAATCAAGTTATGATTTATTTATTGAAAAGCGAAATGCAGCGAAAGAGAGTATGATTAAAAATTGTACAAATCCCGTACAATCTTTTCAGCCTAAACCATACTGGTGTCCAGCGATATCTCTTGCTATAGCTCAACGTCGGTTAGCCTTGAAAACATTTAGACGCAATCCTACACCCGATAATCTCGATAAATTAAAATCAAAGATAGCTGAAGCACAAAGAGTGCATAGGCGGGCTAAGTCAGCAAGTTGGAAACGTTTCTGCGGATCGGTAGATGAAAACACATCAGCCTCAGATATGTGGCGCCGTATGCGCTAGATGAAGGGTCTACGCACAAATTACGTACACGCTCCTAGTGATAAGAAAGAAGAACTTTTATGTAGTTTAACTCCTGATTTTGTTCAACCTCGTCTACCGGTTTTTACTTCTAATAACATTCATTTAGACAAAGAGTTTTCAATTCAAGAGTTTCAAAATTGTTTGATAAAGAAAGATACGGCCCCTGGTGAAGACAATATTACTTACTCAATGGTATATTATCTCCCTCTGGAAGTTAAGTCATACTTGCTTCAAGTATTTAATCTTATATTTATACATTCTCAAATTCCAGAACAATGACGTAGTATTCAGGTAGTTCCTATACCCAAACCTAATCCTAATCCTAATCTAATCCCAAAGTTTAGACCTATTTCACTAATATCCTGTATTTGTAAATTATTTCATTTAATGCTATATAAACGAATTGAATGGTTTGTAGAAAAACAAAAAGTTTTAGCTCCAGTTACGAGTGGATTTCGAAAATATCAATCATGCATAGATTGCCTAGTCCGTCTGGTTACACAAATACAGATAGGTTTTTCGAAGGACATACCTACGCTTGCAGTTTTCTTAGATGTTGAAAGTGCCTATAGTAATATTTTGACGGACCAACTTGTTATTATGCTTGATAGTCTAAATATTGGATCCCGTACTTGTAAATATTTGTGGTCCTTTTTAAGCAATAGATTTTTGAAAATAAAAGATGATGATCATGTTGAACCCATGGCTAGATGGACTGGCAGAGGTTTGGCACAAGGTGATCCTCTCTCTCCTCTTTTATTTTATATTGCTACACATAAAATTTGCATAGAATATGAGAACGTTCAAGTATTGCAGTACGCTGATGACTTTGTTTTTTACACACAAAATAACAGTTCTGATTTAAATGAGATTTACCTTCAAAGTGCTATAATTAGTGCTGTTATAAAGTTAGCAGAGTTGGGTTTAGAAGTATCCCCAACAAAAACCCAATGCTGTAGTTTTAGGAGAGGAAGAAAAATTGATAGAGTCAACCTTTCTAATTATTATAATAATGTTACGGCAGTTTCAATTATAAAATACTTAGGCATTTGGTTAGATAAATCTTTATTGTGGAGCAAACATATAAATGAAAATCGCGACAAAACAATGAGGATGATAGGTCTGCTAAAAGTTTTAGCTGGTGCCTCATGGGGTTTGCATCCCAAACATCTGCGCCGGTTATACATTGCTTTGATTCGCAGTAAAATAGATTATGGGTGCTTTGTCTACGATACCGCTCCTAAGACGCACCTGTCAAAATTAGATAAGATACAGAATAAGGCTATTAGTTAGAGAGTTATTGGAGGATTTCTAAGAACCACACCTATACATGTTATGGAATACTACTACTCTGGTCGTCTAAACCTTCCCATCTTGGGGTTTAGGTAAGGGCCTCGACATCTTTGTCATTACCCTGGCTTCAACTCGCAGGGGCAACGGCCCCTGGGTCAGTGGGTTTTGTTGCGTTCTGCAACTTTACGCTGCCTTCTTGGCGTTAGCGGTGGCCTTCAAGGGGGTATAAGCGCTTCCTATATCCGCGTCTGCGGAGTTAGGTGCGCTTTGGTGGACTTAGTCCTGGTTATCAATGGGGGGGAGTGGTGCGGATGCTGGGGCTCACACAGCATGGCGCGCGCAGCACGGGGCGCACGCAGCACGTGGCGCAGCACATGGGGCTCTCAGCACAAGGCGAGTGCAGCCAAGGCGCAGCACACGGCGCGCGCGGCACAAGGCGCACACAGCACGTGGCGCAGCACATGGGGCTCTCAGCACGAGGCGAGTGCGGCCATGGCGCAGCACACGGCGCGCGCGGCACAAGGCGCACACAGCACGTGGCGCAGCACATGGGGCTCTCAGCACAAGGCGAGTGCGGCCATGGCGCAGCACACGGCGCGCGCGGCACAAGGCGCACACAGCACGTGGCGCAGCACATGGGGCTCTCAGCACAGTGCGAGTGCAGCCATGGCGTGGCACACGGCGCGCGCGGCACGAGGCGCACGCAGTACGTGGAGCTCTCACAGCACGACACAAGACGCACGGCGCACACACGGCGCTTGTGTTATCAGGAGTCAGTGGCGATGGACATATCCCCCGTCTAGCATCCGGTTTCGGCCGGGGCGGAATCTCAGTTCCGCTGCCGGCGAGTCCCTGGCTCGTTGGGGGACGGGGAGCAGCTGCTGCTGCTGGCTGCATAAGTAGCAGGTGCCGCAGCGCTTCTTCAAGTAGCACTACGGATTGCTCGGGTGTTGGCAGGCGGGTGTCTGGGCATCTACGGTTGCGTTGGTCAGTCAGAAGGGCGAGAATCGGAGTCAGATGTGGTTGCGGGCGATGATGCTGTTCGCCACTACCTAGCTGTTTTCCATAAAACACCGGGTAGTGGCTAGAGCACGGTATGAGGACCGAGAACGGAGGGCGGATCGTGGACGCGCACCCGGGTGCTCACGACTGGCCGGCGGGGGGGACCCTCCCGCTACCATGCCGAGGGGCACGGTAGCGGGGGTCACGCGCAGACCACCGGGGGTCGGAGAGGCACGAGGGGCACTTCGCGGGGGGTTTGCACTCCACAGGACTTCTAGTGGCGCTAGTGTCGACTGTGGAGGCGTGGCTTGAACCATGCTGGTAGTGTAGTTGTGGTTTTTTTTGGTTATGGAATGCGAGGTGTGTTTACAGCCATTGCAGTTTAGACGACAATACCTTGCTACTAACTAAATATTGCCTTAAAGTCCAGTCTTTCCCTAATAATATCACCATCACTTTATTTAATAAATTGTTAAACCTAGGCCACCGAAAGAAACCGTTACATAACTCAATTTATGAAGCAACAAAATTAGAAATAATCAAGACTAGTAATCCATTAAATATATTTTCGTTGAATACTTGGGTATCGAATATTAATTTGGATTTTATTGAGACTATTGTAGATGGGATTAATCAGGCTAAAAATCAATATGATGACAATGTATTGATATCCATTACACTAGTAATGCTAAATGAAAAGTATAGGAGCTGGCATAAATTGTTTACTGACGGGTCTAATGTAGGTAGTGGTGCTGGAGCTGCCTTTTATGATCCCAGTCGCAATGTGAAGGAAAAGTACAAGGTTACATCGGAGAAAAACACTATTATGTCGGTGGAGCTTTTTGCAATTTCAGAAGCATTATCATATGCGTTGACTCTAGATTCTAATAAAGTAGTTATTTTAACAGACAGTCGAAGTGCTTTACAACACATTGCAAGGTGCACCTCCGGTGCACGAGGAGCGTCTGTAGCGTATAGTATACTAAAGAAGGTGATGTTCTTGCAAAGTAATGATATGGATTTGAGGTTGCAATGGGTTCCATCACACATTGGTGTTCAGGGCAACGAAGAGGTACATAAGTTGGCTAAGGAAGCAATATCAGTAGGAGAAGAAACGTACATTGTATCTGAATATACAGAAGTGTTGATTAAATATAAATACAAAATTTTTGAGAGATGGAAAATGCATTATTTGACAATATCAGAGTTTAAAGGAATTTGGTATAGAATTATACAATGTGAACCTTTTCGTGTGCCCTGGTTTGCAAACGGTAAACTTAAGAGATGTCTGATTGTAACAGCTCACAGGCTGCGCTCAGGGCATATTCTACTGGAAAGTTCAATCATCTTATGAAAATTTCAGACTCTCCCAACTGTTCTACTTGTGGAGTTATAGAAGATGTTCATCATCTGCTAGTGGAATGTGGCCGGAGCCAGTCTCTAAGATCGCTGATGAGTAATCAGTATGATCTGAATTAGTTAGATAAAACATTTCAAAGTGTTTTATCTGCCCCGTTATCCGAGGCGGCTAAGACACTTTTTACAATGGTGTTTAACTTAATTAAGTCGTTGTTAGTAAAATTCAATCTGTAACAGGGCTGACATAGTCGCTAAGCGACTCCAAGACCTTTGAAAAATCAAAGATATTAAAAAAAAACTAGCTGACCCGGCAAACGTTGTTTTGCCATTTAAATTATTTCTATGTATGTATTTCTTTTTTAATTAAAAATGATGCTGTTAACGGGGTGAGAAGTGGCACCGATAAAAAAACAGTTAAGGTTGTATGTATTTTTTAATGACGAACCAGAAAAAAAAAATGGTCCATAAAAAAAATATTAGGGGTGTACCACCCCTATTACTTAGGAATGTGAAAAATAGTTTACGTTCTATTCTCAGACCTACTGAATATACATACAAAATTTCATTTGAATTGGTCAAGCCGTTTAGGAGGAGTTTTGTTACAAATACTGTGACACGAGAATCTCACTAATACCTATTATAAATCCGAAAGTAACTCTGTCTGTCTGTCTGTTTGTTACGTTTTTCACGTTTACATCTAAACCGCTGAATCGATTTTGAATTTTGGTATAGAGATAGATGGGACTTTGGAGAAGAACATAGGCACTTTACAACATAAGAACTTTTTAGTAGCCTAATTTTATATATAAGTAACTAGCTGAGCCGGCAAACGTTGTTCTGCCTTAAAAAATAAGGGTTGATCGTAGAGGGGTGAAAATTTAGGGTTGCATGTATTTTTGTATGATGTATCATAAAAAAATAAAAACAAAAAATTTAGTCTGAAAAATAAAAAAAAAAAATTAAGGGGTGGACCACCCTTAACATTTAGGGGGATGAAAAATAGATGTTGTTCGATTCTCCCCCCTGACTAATATCCTCGCTAAGGATCACGAAAATCGGTCGAGCCGTTTCGGAGGAGTTCGATTACGCACCCCGTGACAGAAGAATTTTATATATTAGAGAAGAAGATTTAAGTCGAGAGTTTACTGAACAACTTTTGTCATAATGTCTTCAAAGAACTTCAATAATGTTAAGTAAATGTAATAATAACCTACGCAGGTACAGTCCACTCTTACAGTAAAAAAAGGTTAAATGTTTCCTTTACGTAAGTACCTTACCCTTGCCGAAGAATGCTATGATGTGAATTAAATAAAAAGAAAAAGCTTTCTTTAAGTCAAACAAAGACATCGCGTGTTCTTCAGTCGGAAGAAGTCGATTAATTTGATTCATTTTGTATCTGTCGTTTTAAACTAAAATGTGTAGCAGATATAAACAGTAAGTTCTGAGAAATAGATGCCTCAGTTTTGGATTATGTTAACTATTCAGTGTAGATATTTGTATAATCACAGTACAGAAATAGTATTTTGTATTCTGTGTATACAGGGTGGAATTTTGTAATGCCACCTGAAGGGATAGTTGTATTTAAAAACAATCTAATGTGAATACAAATATGAAAATCTATTTAAATGTAACACTCCATATTTACTCCACTCCATAACTACCTAATACACGCAGTTATGTCGCATCTAAGAAAGGAGTCTGCATTACAAACACGTGCAATCGTCTTATCTAAATAGTAATTCGACATTTTAATGGATAAATGACGTCAATAATAATTATTAATTACTATCATTAGGTAAACAGATGGATCTTTGAGTTAAAGAGCTTTAACTTGTCTCATTGAATTTATAAGTCCAGATTTAATGGTTTTCTTTTCATTTAATTTATCATGTTTCTTAGAGAGATTTCATCCTTATTGATCCTAACGATCAATAAAAGTGCAGGGTGTAATTTTTACAGATTTTAGTAGGTTCGATTTCTGGGGGGGCAAGCGAATTTCGGAAAATCTTTGAATGCAGTTTTCTTTCTATTCAAAAAAAAAAGAAATGTTTTCTTTGAGTCAAATTTTCTATTTACAGTATTAAGAGTACTTTCCCTTCAGGTGGCATTACAAAATTCCATCCTGTATATGTTTGACAATTGCGTCTTCTAAGTGAGATAAGACATTTTCGCCTCATCTAAACATGACTTTATTTTCATGTCATGTATTTAAGAGGCCATCTACCACTAGAGTATCCATGGTCAGAGTCAGAGACAGAGGGATACCATAGCTCGCTATTTGTATGAATAATTATATCCCAGGTGGCTTTTAGCGTTGTAGCCGTTGTAAAACGTTCTTTGGAGACTAGTCCTGGCTTGGAAGATACATTAACAGACCTGCATTAACAGATTTTAAAAAAATACAGTCAGCGAGAAAATGGGCGATTTACACAAAAACTTTGTGGAATGCCAATCGAACCTGTTTCTTTTAGAGATGAAAATACTCTACCGGACCTGCTAAGGTTCGAGTACTATAAATGTCAATAATTGCTAAACGCTAACATTTTCCCATATCTTCAACGGTTAAGGTAGCTGCCCCTTCTCAAAAATCCACCCTGTATAGTGATAGGTGAATGTACATAGTACCTGTAGGTAGTGACTTCTCGAATCTCCGCCGTCCAGTCGCCCACCACGTCACAAAGCTGCAATTTGTGGTTGTAAAAGAACTATGAAAAGAACGTTCATACCAGCAACGAGTAGCTCTAGCTATTAAAATTGATAGCAAGTTCATAAACCGGGTGAATTTAAACGGCAAACTCAATTTCTCATCAAGTTGTGCTGGTGACTTCATAACTTTGCCCATAAAATTTGACCTGATTAATTTGGTATTGAGATATTTTTAGTTTATCGAGCTTACGAAGTTAGAAAATGAATAATCATAAGAAGGACGCTACGAGTAGATTTCACAGTACAAATAAAACCCGTGAATTTAGTAAAATTGTAACGTGTGTTAGTAATACCTAGGCCCAGATAAACTTTGTATGAAAACTAGTCGCCCGCGCCGGCTTTTCACGGGTGCAATTGTAATTTACATGTAGAATTGTTTAGAATTGTAATTTAGATGTAAATTGATTTTAAAACAATTTCAATAAATAATCCCGGACATTTCACACAACATCATCTGGCCCCAAAGTAAGCAGAGCTTGTGTTATGGGTACCACATGACTGATATACCTACTACTTATATACGTTTTTTTTTTGTAAACACATACATATTATACATAGAAACACCCAGACCCGAAACAAATACTTGCAGATCATACAAACATTTGTCCCGCGACGGGAATCAAACCCGAAACCTTCTGCGTTTGCAACTCAAAGAATCGAAAAATTGCGTATAAAAGTCATTACATGTCTAACTATTTTTACCTATACCTACCTATTGTATTATTTGAACCTACCTAGAATGCTTAAAATTAGGATTTTTATAATTTTCATCCTCAATATTTTGTGGTGAGATTTCACGCCAATCAAAATAATTGAAGCAAGCCAACCAAATTACAACCAACATCGACAAAACAATTATAAAAGCGGCGAAACTGAATGGTTGAAGATGCACTTTATGATTTCTGTTAAATGGTGCTGTAAGTGGTTGTAACCAGTGGAAACACCTCATACAGGCAATTTCGGTGTAATTTACGAGCTACAAATTGGTCTTATTTGAATTTATGTGCAATAAGAAATCCCGTTTGGAGGTATTAATGACGTACCAGGTGTCAGCTTGCATGACGGCAAGTGTCGTTGTATGTATTGCTGGTTTTCTCATGGGCACTATCAATGATTAGTTTGATCTACACATCATACAAAGACGTTGGTTCTGATTCTGATTCTGTTATTTCGCCAGACTTATTCAAATTTCGTAAAATACGAACGTTCTTATTTTGTTTTGCATCAAAGTTTGACTTACATAATCATTTTTAAAAAACGCTTTTTAAATTTTAAAATTAACCTGTTTTATCTCATTTTGTTTTCATGTAATAGAAATAAAGATTAAAACTTGTGGAAAATCATAGGAATATAAATTCAATAAAGGAATAAAATGTAAATATTAGGTAGCTTATTTGAAAACTGTCATTTAAAAATGACAAAATTTGCATTTTGGTGATAGCCAAATTCGTATTTTTGGTAAATATTTAAGCTAGTCTTACCTTTACGTAAGTTTCGACAGGTTTCAATTTAAAGACAGTCTCGGAGACAATAAAATCTAACACCTGTCTGAACAATAACAAAATACTTAGAATAATTGCAGCACTTACCATTCTACACGGCCAAAAGATACATACAATAAAACCGTTTCAATACCGTTTTACAGTAATAACATTGTAAGGACGATCCACGAAATCTCATCTACGTTAATAAAGCTTTATTTGTCGAGCACGCGCCGTCCATTTCAAAGCAGAATTTGGACGCGAGACGCGTACTATTCTGACTTTTATTAAATTTTGAAGGTACAAATTCAAAAATAAATCAGCTTGCTTGAAAAGTCATTTCGGTTAAAGTAGCAACCCAATTCTGCTGGTTATAGTTACTTCATCACAAATCACAGCCAATCACCGCAGTATGACCGCATTTATAGCGAGGCATGCGGTGTAGTTTGGAGTAGCTTTTCTCGCTGTAATCACTTGATGCTACACTTTGGGTTAATTTACTAGAAAACCATAGGTTATTATATATGACCGATATACTTATAACAGAAAGTAAAGTTGCTAAGGAGAATTTTACCAACTTGCTAAAACAAGATGATATGGATCGCACGTCCCATGAATGAAATGTAAACAAATCATTATTAAATCAACCATTGGGTGAATGCCAACCATTCACTCTTATATTAAAACAACCAAATAATTAACGGTCATGTGTTTGACCGTGTTTTTCTATGTATAATAAATAAATAAATACTGGTGGACCATGCACACAACATCATCAATCCCCAAACTAAGGATAGATTGCGAGCACAAAAAATACGGTGCGCTTCTATAATAAGCTTCCTGAAAATGCTACTGAACTACCTATTAAGAAATTTAAAGCATACATAAAAGGTAGTCTTTTGAAGCAAGCTTATTATAATATAGATGACTATATTATTAATAAGAATGCATGGCCTCATGTCGCTCTGCCGTCAGGCAAGTAACCGACACACTTGAAATTTATAAACTCTCTTATATGAGTATTTCGTAGTTAAGGTTATAAGATGGATCATGTAAAAAAGCGCTAGGAAGGACCAAGACGAGTTTCTTGACAGTTCTTCTCGGGCTTGGGTTAGGATGAATTGGCACCTAAATTCACCTAGTATGTAAGACGTTTCAAAGTGATCCTTGTGATTGTATTGAATAAAGTATCTTTTGACTTTGACTTTGACTTGTATTATGGTGATAAGATGACTGACAGACAGACTAACACCCAGACACAGAACAAACACCTGTGTTCATTACACAAATTTTTATCCTGGGAGTTAAACGAACCCTCAACCCACAGCGCAAAAGGCAGAGCTACTCTTACTACCAACTGAGCTAACAGGCCAGTAAGTATGTATTTATAACATAAAAACCATATAAGCAGTGTTTCTCTGCTCTGCTTACTTGGGGGCAAGATGATGCTGTGTGAAATGTCCAGCATTATTTATTATTATTATTTATTTAGTGTTTTGGAGCATTGTAGGTATCCTATTTTTAATAAATTTATAATACCGTCCTTTATAAGTATGCCGAGGATAATGGTGGGAAACATGTTAGAAGCACAAAACTCCTCACCGGATGAAAGCACGTAGTTATTACAATTTAGCGATTGTTTTCGCAAATATCGGTCGCCAATGGTAGTTACCCAAATGAGGTTTTGTATTTTAGGTAACTTTCAGTAGTGAACTAACAGACCTGGATAATGAAATTTGGTGATACATAACTCTTCATTAACAAACAGCTCATTTATCGCTATCGGGGCGTTGCATTGGAGATCACAGGCAATACCTTGTCTTTTGTCAAATTGTCAGTTGGTAAAACCATGTGCTTTGTGGAACTCCTTGTGAAACTCTTCAACGAGAAACGGCTCATATGTATCGTACTCAGGGTAGCTATTTCATCCGAGTAATCATGGTTAATACACTGACTGCTCCAATACAATTACTCCAATACAATTATTGGAGTACACAGGCAATTATCAGGGGTAAAGGAGCCGGTTTCCAGTTTCTTGTATATTATATGTACATTAGTTAGATGTGATATCTATTAATCATCGGTTTACTAACAGATAAGAAGATGACAGGTGACAGGTGTTTACTAAGACAGCTCTTTAGAGGCATTACCTCTAAAGAGCTGTCTTAGTAAACACACCTATGAAGAGCTGTTTTATTATCGTGGCACTAGTTATTTCGAAACAATGTGTGGTGATAGGATTGAAGTGCGCCTCAGAGGCTTCCTTCGTGCTCTTGTTCTCCTTTATATTCTACGATATGCCGGTTTTCTCACGATGTTTTCCTTCATCGTTGGGGATTACTGGTATAGCGCATTGGTGCACGACCGGGTTCGAAGCCACGACCTTAGGATCGGAAGACGAGGCCACTACCACTAGACCATCAGTGCACCGTACAGAGCAGTGGTTAGGTTTAACGCCTCATTAAGGAAGTTAATCACCTGGTAGGGTTTAGTGGAACACTCAATAACCTTAACAGCTCATTAAGAGATTAACAATCTGTTAGATTAACTAACCGAGTATAGTGTATTTGGCCCTAGGTATTTAATGACGTTGATAGCTTACCCATTCAAATTACCCTGTCGCCACCTAAATTAAGTGGCTTTATGTAGGTATTCTGTTATCTCTTGTAACAGGCTGCAATAATGCGTCATTGATGGGTTTTGTTGAAATTCGAAATTGGTTTTGGCGACACAACCACTGATCCGCATACGATGATGTCAGCGAGCAATGTATGAATAGGCTTAGAGAACACCGTACTCTATAAAATAGCTGTTTACTACGCTTTTATTGAAAACGGGACTTTTGCTGACATATTCTTTATCATTATAACTAATAGGTTTTATGTCATGATCCATCATGTCCTAGGCAATATTTTGTAACATAATCGCGGCAATTTATACAAATATTAGCTCGTGGGGATGTTCAAAATGTACCTAAGAAGTCGATGAAAGGTTTATTAATCACATCCATGCCTTGACCGGATCGATGGTCAACTACCAATGGCCAATTCCTGGGCTACTATTTCTAGTCTAACATTGAGTACTTAGGTCACTTTGGCCCTGACGATGGGAATCTCAGCCTACTACCATGACTCGGTAAGATAATATTACTCGCACAACAATGTGGAAAGGTATTTACAGAACCGGCAAATTGAGGCTCAGAGCAAGCCAGTGGCATCTCTCTTTTCGATTCTATATATCCTATTCCAAATGAAATGATGTGTGAACCCACGATGGTGTTAAGTTAATATGCACGGTTTGAACTTTGACTCGGCTCTTTCGGTTCATTAACTGTCATCAATCTCGCATGTTCGTCGTGAAGTGCGGTAATCTGATAGAGAGCATACAGTCATGCTTTAGGTAGGCCGTAGGTCTGTTCAATGTGAGGAGGGTCATGAATCACTGCGTTTTGTAGCTTATGACATTGACATAAACTTTACACCAGCACTCTAATTTATTATTTATACGTATGGGAGTGGTCATTTTGTTAAACATCTTTGCTTGTCTAGCCTGAGCGCCGTGGGACAACAAGATAAAATCAAAGTAGGTACTATATCATTATCATATCATACTATATCATATCAGTATAAAACAAAGTCGCTTTCCGCTGCCTGTCTGTCCCGTTGTATGCTTAGATCTTTAAAACTACGCAACGGATTTAGATGCGGTTTTTTTTAATAGATAGAGTGATTCAAGAGAAAGGTTTATATGTATGATACATGTATACTACAGTAGAGAAACACTGATAATTTTAGAGGTTTCTAATGTGATATCGTAAATAAACACATTTTTTTGGGCTTACATTGCAAACGCAGGCTGAACCCTACGAGATAGATCAAAATAATGTACTACAGTATTGTACCTACACCTTAAAATGGTTTACAAAAAAGTACGCGATGGTATATGTCTATCTCTTAGGGATAACCATTCTGTAGTATAATTAGTTTCAGCATTGCACCCGTGCGAAGCCGGGGCCGGTCGCTAGTAAAAAATATATTAACATAATTCCTCCTTAAAGAAAAGAAAACAGTTGATTTAATTTGTCAATGTCAACCTACTACAGACACAAATTGCTAATTTGAATTTCGAATCCTATTTGAATTGGAAGGAGAACGCTTTATTTTTAATTTTCGGGGTATAAAGATAAGAAGGTTATGAAAATAAAGCACGCTATTAATTCAATCTGGACACCGATATTCATCATCAGGTGAACTTGTAATGTAAACATAATATTATATATTCTCCAAGTAACAAATTGATAAATAACAGCCGTGCGTGGAAGTGAAGGCTCCTACCCATCAATGCGGCTATGGCGCCAGTGATGCTTCCATAAACTGATGTAGTACTAAATATACAATTAAATGAAAAATAAGGTTTTACAAATAATACCAACGTGGCGCTGTTTGACTGTTTGTACTTATACATTTTTGTAAGAAGTCAACGGCATGTCGTACATACTAAAAAGTCCGAAGACTTGTGCCAACTCTCGAGCCTCTAAGGCGCACTTTGATCCTTTCAGCACACTGGTTTGAAATAATTAGAGACATGATAAAAAGAAGAGTTTCTAAGAATACTTTCCCCTATGTCCTAAATCACATAATTATGGCGCTTATGTACGAATATGCTCTGTCCCTATCATTCTTATGTCAAAGGATAGAAATGGCACCAGATTTAGACGACGATTCTTCGTTTGTCATTTCATGAAGTAACATAACACTTCTAAATTAATTATTTTTCTCGTGCTATTGCATGTCTTATTTAGTAATCTTAGCGGAGTTTTAATCAATAAATTGTGACTTCATAGCAAGTATGGTCAATTGTATTAAGTATACCTAAGTGTATTATGGTGCAATGTGATTTGAACGACGAGGAAACCCTGGAAAGTTCTAGACGGCCATGCCGCGATGATGTTTAGAATAGACAAATGACTAAGACTCTAAAATAAAACAATCACTTGACATTGGCAAAATTGACATCATTATGACACATGCCATTAACGAAGAAAAAGAAGACTTAGACGACCCATTAGCTATTGTGTATTTAATTTATAAGATAGACCCACATTCACTACAACATTATGCTGAGTCGGGCACCAGTTTGTAACAGGCAGGACACTTGATCTATTGCAAGACACTTAATCTTTAGTTCAGTTTAATTTAAGTTGTTTTTTCTGTTTTTCTTTGTTTTTATTTTGAGTGTACCTACTATTATATTATGGTTTTTTTAAGTGGATGTTGTTACAAATAAATTTATATCTTCTTTCTTTATATCTTTCTTTCTTTCTATAAAGATTCATAAGTGTAGAAAAGAAAGCTCTTTATTTTGGTTTCATCGCCGACCGGTCTGTTTCTGAGTTATTTTTTTGTTTTACTGAAGTCTAATTAATGTAGCAAAATAAACATATTTACTTATTTTTTTGAAGTGAAAACTTCTGTGAAAAAAAGTGCAAGCATCGTTGTGATTTGAAAGTCGATGAAACCAAAAAGGGACAGTAAAAAGAGACAGACACATAAATTCATAAGAATTAACGTGGGAGAAAATGAGGTAGCAAGCATTGTACGTGTTTATTATTACGTATTTGTGCGCGCATGCGTAGTACAAAGCTTGAGAAAAGGCATCACAACAACCGTGGTTTTTTGTCTACGTGTACGTATTATACGTTTGTTTTTTGATAGTTTCACTTCTACCACGTGTGAATTGCACACATATTTTTTTTTCAATAAAACTTTTTGAATTATAATTTTGATATCTCAAATGCTATATCTATAACGGTATATCAAATGGTAATTAGTTTCAATTCAAGTATATATGTATATATATACAAGAGGGATTAGTCTTGGTATTTAATTTGCCTTTTGCAATAAAAAAAAGTGCATTTGAACTGTCGTGTTTTAGCTTAACATCTTGACCAAATGCAAATGAAGAGGTGAAGACGCGGAGAAATGCAAGTGAAAAATAAAAATAAACAAAATGAAGCGATAAATTCAGAAAACATAACCCAAGCTGTGTTCATTGTGTCCGGGCGCGTGCGTTTGGCAATAAGATTAATTGTTATCGCCCGTATAAGGGCCGGATGCCCTCATGTGAATTATGATAAAGCCTGCATAAGCAGTTTTTTATATCGCAAGTTCTTCACTTTCTGATATATTGGGACATGTATTTCCTTGCTATCAATAAGTGCACTTTGAGCAAACAAAATAAATCACTCAGTGTAGGTATGTTCTTATTCCATCCGATGTATTTCCTCAATAAAATAGGGCACAGGAGTTTATAATAATGCCAGACGTTTCACACAGCGTCATCTGCAACTATTTGTCTCGGGTCTGGGTGTTTTTAAGTGTAATATGTATGTATTTAAAAAAAAAATATAAGTAGTCATGTGGTACCCATAACACAAGCTCTGCTTACTTTGGGGCCAGATGATGCTGTGTGAAATGTTCGGCATTATTTATTATTATCTAGTCTCAAAGTAAGAAGAGCTTGTGTTGTTGGAACCACTAATATACTACTTATATACTTATTTTTGTAAATACCAATTATACATAGAAAAATACCCAGACTGAAAAAAAAAATTCAAGCGGGCCTTCACCCACTGCGCCATAAAGGTCGTCAGTCTACTTTGCTCTAGGTCCTAGAGTTTATCTCTAAACTACTAAATAAAGTTATGATAGGTAAGTATCTCCTTCAGATTGGGGCAACAAATTCAATTTACTCACGGAAGATGTATTGGTGACTTGTTTTTCTATTGGTTCAGGAAACGGCAAGCAAGGTAAAACTGTTCTAATAAATTAGAAGTCGTCAACTTGGTGCAAACAAACAGTGTTATATTGCGGATACATAAAATTGTTGTGCCATTAAAACAATTAATTTTCTAGTCCAACATTGAGTTTTACGCCTAGCGCGCACTGCGGATTATTCCACAGCGAATATTTACTAAGTCTTGGTAGCACGCACTAGAGGTTTTCCGTCGCTCGCGACTTTTTCCGCTACTCACGATTTTATCCGTTACCCTCGATTATTTTATTTGCAAACCTGCGTCGGAAATTTCGTCTAGTGCGTCTACTGCCTACGCCGTATACGTAGACACACTTTAGAGAAAATAAGTTGGGAAGAATCAAACAATTTAGATTACAATACCAATCTATCTATATTTAATTTTATAAAATACTGATAACTACTATCTACTACTACCATACGACTACTATTCTACTACTAATAATACTACTACTATCAAAAATGCTACTATTCGCTCCAAAACAAAGGTCCTCGACGTAGCTGAAAAAGCTGCGAAACTGAAGTGGTACTGGGCAGGGCACGTCTGCCGTATGCCGGACAAACTGTGGGCCAAAGCTACCACTGAGTGGAGCCCTGAGACAGTGAGGCGGCGCGGTAGACCACGCAAGCGATGGCGTAACGAGCTGGACACCTTTAGCGAATGTCGACAGATAATGGTGTTGGACCGAAATCAATGGAAAACTGACTGATAGGTGTAATATTAAACTGATAGGTATTTGTACATCTAGATTTTACACAATGATTCGAAAATGTTAAGAACCGCATAAATAGTGCGAGATCTTGTGATATTTATCAAGTCCTTCCGCTGTGGGTCCCGCATTTTAAAACTGGCTCATTAATTTACGTCACTTGAAAGACCACTCGGCTTGACGCTTTGACATGAACCGGAATTAATTCGTGTCTTTTAAGATTTAGCGAAAGAAATAGAATTTATTATCACACATTTTCTTTTATTTTATTCCCATCTCCCATCATTATTCTATTTCTTGATGGTGCTGGGTAAATCGTCCATCAGTAATTATTTCTATAGGTACCTATCAGAATACCCATGTTGCCAAACGGAGATAACATAAAAACGCCATGTTTGTCTAATGTCTTAGTATCCTAAAATCAAAATGCCCCTAGTAGCAAATCATCTTGACTACTCTGAGTCTTAGTTGAAATAATAATAATAATAATAATGCCGGATAATAATCGATAATAATTTAACACATCATCTAGCCCTAAAGTAAGCAAAGTTTGTGTTATGAGTTACCACATGACTATTATACTACTTATATATTTTTTATAAATACATTCTTATCTATCTATCTATATATATAAAAGAAAGTCGTGTTAGTTACACCACTTATAACTCGAGAACCGCTGGACCGATTTGGATGAAACTTAAAATGAATATAGTTAGTAACTTGGATTAGGATATAGGCTATTTTTTATCCCGGAAAAACAACGGGAACGGGAACGGGGCCAGCGAAGCCGCGGGTGGCCGCTAGCGCCATATATCAATATTTATACGTAACTTTGTTAATCTCTGTATTTATTACAATAATTTGAATATCTATCTTTTTTTTTAATCGATATTAGGACTTTGATATTTATTGTGAATGTGTAACCGCCCAACGAAGTGGGCACGGGTCAGTTAGTTATACATATAATTACGTTTTAAAAACTAAAAAGACCACCAACTTCATGTATATACACAAGGTAGCTACTGTAAAACGTTGAGGAGTTCCCTTGACTGTCCTTCGTCTTCATCATCAGACCCCTAATGACACTCATAACCCATCTAGGTGTACAGTTCTCATCAATACAAATTAATCAAGCCCAAACACCAGGTAATTGCTGAAAATCGTTGAGGAGTTCCCTCGACTGTCTTTCAGTTCCATCATCAGATCGACTCCAGACCTTCATTAAATAATAGTGCTTTAAAATACTTAAATAAAAAATAAACAAACGCACTAGTCGCCGCTATGATTTTCGAAAGTTCCCCTCGATTTCTCTGGGATGCCATCATCAGATTCTGGTTTCCTTATCATGGTTCCACCCTTGGAATAACTCCTTTCCAACAAAAAAAATAATCATCAAAATCGGTTCATAAACGACGAAGTTATCCGCGAACACACATAAAAAATATATATATATACGAATCGAATGAGTAACCTCCTTTTTTTGAAGTCGGTTAAAAACACCCAGACCAGGACTAATACTTGCAGATCATACAAACATTTACCCTAATTGTATAATTGACTTAATAAATTGTCCAAATGCATGTGACTAAGCATGGTTAATACTTCCGAAGTCATAACGAGTGATCAGGTCTCAAACGAATTCAACACAATCTAAATAGCATAGAAAAAAAAAAACAAACGGCTTTTTTGAGTTATTTTTACTTATCAGGCTGTTACTCAAAAACTAGTAAAGTCTTTCCTATCCGTGATAATTATTCTTGTAATTTAATTATATATCTAACCATTTTGTAAAACATTGAGGGGTTCCAACAGTAGTTTACCCGGTAGGACGACACTGAGTTTATCGAATATGGCAACATTAAAGCTTGTTTGAAAAACTGTTTAAGAAAACCTGTAGTATCTAAGAACGACCTATCTAACGATATGCCACACGATGGGCTAGTAAATTATTAAAAAAATCAACCTCACTTTACATGTAGGGAGGTACCCCTATCCAAGAGATGAAGGACGCTGAATCAAAGCCTACCAAGAAGTAGGCACCGCAGCTAATGCTAAAGAAGCACAGAAAGATAAAAACACTGTAAAGAAGCCTAAGAAACAAGGTTTCGTTTTGCAACGATTGACGAATTTTGATTTACTATCGCAATGGTAAAAGGCATTTAATACGAAAATATATAAATTAAACATTACTAAAAACACGTGTTTTTAGTTTTTATATCATAACTTAGTAGGGGTCACTAATAAGTATCACAGTGCAAAATATCATCACGATAAAACTAATAGTCTGATTAATAAGGGAAAGATTAAAGACGAAGATACAGACAGACAGACAGACAGACAGACGAACATAGCGAAACATAGGGTTCCTTGTGGATCGGAACTCTAATAAAAAGGGCAGCAACTTTTTATAAGCAAATATGTTAGTAAATGTCACATAACCGTACATTTTCATTTATACAGACAAAGTTTGCCGTTTTCTAACTAAAACTAGATACTCACAAACTTGTTCAGAACTCAACTCATAAACCAGTTCACGAATGCAAATAAGACTCAGTCGTACACTCATTATAGAATAACTGCAACTTTTCTTATTATAAGTTAGTGCCTACAAATTGCGAAGACGGTTGCAATGCTGAGATTTCAGTGTGGTCCAGTGAACTCTTTGCCATTATATTTCCAGAGACTTAAACCCGCTTTTCACGGCAAGCGAACGTAGCCGAGCGGAAACCCTTTCAATCCAGAGACAATTTTCCTAAAATGAGCTGCTTACTACCAAGCGGGAGCGAACTAATACCTTGCTTACCTAGTATGTAGGTATTTGTTCCAATTTACACGTCATGCATTCCACTATCTGTTTAGTCTACTTTTGTATGGAGAAGTTTACCGAGTTAGGTTCTTTGATATATTATCTACATTCTAAACAAAAAATATTGCATGATCTGTGTTCGTTCAGTATTTGATTGGCAGTCGCCATAATTACTAATTTTGAAGTGATTTATTACTAAACTCTAACGCGCCAAAATAATTTTTCACTTCTGTCGGCACTCCCGGAGTGCAACCCGATTTATTTTTAATTATGAATAAAAAAAACATTACTTATTTATTAATTATGGTCGAATATGGACCAGTGGGCGACCACTAGTTGTAACTAAACTAAACAGCTAAATGAGAAAACCCGCCTAATTTTTTTGATTACAACACTGGTTGCCATAATAATAAAGTGCCTCAAATTTATTTTCATTTATTTCAGAGACATTACAAAGATATTTATCATAAATATAAGTTTCATTGGTAAACATTGTTCTGTTAAATCATAGTAAAAGTAAAATGACACTAGTAAGCAAGTCTAATGATGTTCATAAACACGAATATCCGCTCTTGTAGAGGAAAGCAGACCTTAGAGCACTTCCTAGGGTTTAGAGTTTCAAAGCATTTCCTTCGACAGTGTATCGTTTTGTAATAAAACACCGATATCTCACAATTTGGAAGTGCATCTAGGAAGCACTTAACACTTTTATTTCTTTTTTAGCTCTTTATTTAAGGGGACTGCAAACAAAAATAAATTTGCCTTATATTTTATTCAATGCATAATGTTTTACAATTGGTGAATGCACACATTACCATCTAGCCACAAGCTAAGCATAGCTTGTACTATGGGATCCTGATTGCTTCTTCTTCTTCTTCTTCTGATCGTGTCACTAGTTATTTCTAACCAGTGTGCTGAAAGGATTAAAGTGCGCCTCAGAGGCTCCTTTCGTGCACTGATATTCCAGATTGCTGATAGGATTCTAATATTTTCAAATATATTCATTAAACATATTTAGGTAAATGCGGGTTTAACACACGTATTACTTTGGTGGTACCAACACTATTTAGATTCATTTAGAGAATCTTCATCAGGGTGAGTTTGATCCCCGGTGCGCTCATTCTATAAAATTCTTAATACCTACTTTATAAGACCCGGACACAACACAAAAATATAAGTAATGATAAAACCATTTCTTGTATAAAAATTGGTAAAGGTAGGTATGCCGACCTCTGTGACGCAGTGGGCCGGATGAGACACAGAAGGTTGCGGGTTCGATTCCCGCCGCGAGACAAAGGTTTACTATAGCAGATTAGAGATTATACAAATCTGCTAGTATTTGTCTCTGGTCTAGGTGTCACTAGGTATAATATGTCTGCATTGTAAAAAAAAACTATATAAGTATTATATCAGTCATGTGGTACCCATAACACAAGCTCTGCTTACTTTGGTGCTAGATGATGCTGTGTGAAACGTCCGGCATTATTAATTATTATTTATTTATTTATGTACACGTATAGTATGTAATGAGTAATTGTTAGGTAGATACTCGTATATAGTTGTTAGGTTGGTTAGGTACAATTAGGTTAGTATATTTTATTATCAACTAGCGACCCGCCCCGGCTTCATACGGGTGTTTGTTTACGACATGACATTAGAAACCTCTAAAATTATAAGTGTTTCTCTGCTATATTATGCATGTATTATACATATAATCCTACCTCATGAATCACTCTATCTATTAAAAAAACCGCATCAAAATCAGTTGCGTATTTTTAAAGATCTAAGCATACATAGGGACAGACAGACAGCGGGAAGCGACTTTGTTTTATACTATGTAGTGATTGACTTACTTACGAATCAAATGTACCTACCTAACATTTGATTCGTTAGTACGTACCTACCTGCACTTAATAATATGTATTCCAAGTGCGCGCCCAAAGATTATAATTACCAACATTTATGCAAATGAAGCTGCTCTGTAGTCATACATGTTTTAAAATAATTACCTACAGCAACTTAAACATCGGCAACCAGTTTTTAACTAAATGTGTACTTGTTAAGATAATTATAAGCAGTTACATGTACATTTTGAACATACATTATCGGTATCAATAATGCGTGTGGTCAAAACATGGGCGAGATGTTATCAAGAAGTTTATAATTGAACTTTTTTGAAAGCGTTTAAACTCCGTCCTGGTGCTCTCATTTTAAATAGCCCGGGAGTCCATGTGCCTCCTATCATATAACGTATGTGCATTTTATTTTTAATGAATTCATCTAGCCCCAAAATAAGCAGAACTTGTGTTATGGGTACCACATGACTGATACACTACTTATACACTTTATTGTCTATTCTTAATACATACATATCTATTATACATAAAAAAACACCCAGAACCGAGACAAATACTTGCAAATCATACAAACATTTGTCTCGCGTCTCAGGCAGGCCTTAGCCCACTGCGCCACAGAGGTCGTCAATGTCACTATTTGACAGATCACTATCTTACAAAAAGGGCAGTAGCTTAAACATTGATTAACTTTTGAGTTTAAGTTGACTCACGTTTTTAAGTAGAGGGGTGTATATATAGCTGTAAGTTTAATCAAGTAAGTAAAGTACTAGTAAATTATACTTCCTATGTTATTGTAATAGATTTAGGCAATATGATTTCTATTGTACAATGAAAAACTCTGTCAACTCCTCACAGAGATGAATTGATAAAGTTATCATAAGCTCTCGGCCTACAGCTAACAGATGACTTCTCTTGGTTGATTGAAATCTCACATGAATATTACTCGCTCCTATGAAAAATTAATGACAGCATGACAGGTTGCCACTTACGTTTGTTTTTGTGGGTGTTTAGAGATGCATGTCATCTACTATTTATAATTTGTTTGAGGCATGGAAATTAATTGAGTGTAACCAAATTTTGAAACATTAATTAATGTGAATTGAATTGGATTTTATCCAAATTCAAAAATATTTTTATTCACAAGTGATTATATTACTTTTTAAACGTCTTACATACGAGGTGAATTTAGGTGAAAATGCCTCCTAACCCTAGTCCGATAAGAATTGATATTAAACTCGTCCTGGTCCTAGCGCTTTTTTGTATGTTCCTTTTTAGAACTAGCACACGAAAAACGAATACAAGGTACTAGGCTATATATTGCAATTGTAACAGTATAGTCATCTATATTATAATACACTTTCTTCACTAACATTACCCTAATGTATGTTTTGACATTTGTTATTTTTTAACAGGTAGTTTCGATGCATTTTCAAGAAGCTTATTTCAATTAAATTTTTTTTCAAATAGCTTTTATTAAAACCTAAAACTAAGTAGTTATCTATACTAATATTATAAAAAAGAAAGATTTGATTGTTTGTATGTTTGTAAAATTGTTTGTCGATAATACAAGTATAATATGATGGATAAATTCAAAAACTACTTAACCTGACAGGTAGTATTAAATATTTTAAATAACGATTTGACATCGGTAATGGCTAAGGATCGTTTTACGTTCAGCATAGGCCTCCCTCAGCATAGGCGTTCTGAGTCCATAATGCTCCTGCTTTAAGTTTTATATTATATTAGGACTTAGTTTTATATTAGGACTAGCTGACCCGGCCACGCGTTGCTATAGCTCAGTAGTTCTAATACGTTGAACCAATATACGCTAACCTCTGAAATTATCGGTGTATCTCTACTAAATTATGCATGTATTATACATATAAACCTTCCTCTTGAATCACTCTATCTATTAAAAAAAACCGCATCAAAATTCGTTGCGTAGTTATAAAGCGTACAAAGAAACAGACAGACAGCGGGAAGCGACTTTGTTTTATACAATGTAGTGAAGCTTATTATAAAAGTTATTATAAATTTATAATCATTATTATAATCCTGCATAATACTTCCTAGGATTTATATTTCAGTGGAAGATAGATAGCTAGTGTACTCATTAAAGTACAGCCTACTTTGTTCCCCGACCTAAATTCATCTACCTTTACTATCCAAATGGATGGATCGTGTAAGTTGATACACTTGAGTGCCTCCATGAAAAAATATTCAGTTACTCAACTTCCTACTTACCTAAAAGCATTAGCAGTGTGGATATTAGTTATTTTATAAAGTCAATGTTGAATCGATTGGAGGAAAAGAGATCTTATCGAAACATACACCATGCATGCTTCATGTTGCTCTGCCCTCGGATAGATTTGCAATGTATTAACTACTGTATCTTGTGTTAGATTTTCGTAGTTAAGGTTATAAGGTTATAAGATGGTTCATACAAAAAAAACGCTAAGACCAGGACGCGTTTCATGCCAATTCTCGGACTTGAGTTAGGACGAATTGGCACCTAAATTCACCAGGTATGTAAGACGTTTCAAAGTGTGATTGTATTGATAAAAATATTTGCGTTTGAGTTTGACTATTAAAAAATCCCGTCACCTATCACTTATCACATCGAAATTCACATCAACATCATTAATCAGAGTAGGTATCGAGTCGTAAAACTTTAAATCATAGTTGCTTCGGGTAGCTGCCAAGTACAAGGATGTATTCTTCGCACCCAACTTCTGGTCTAGAGGAGTTGTCTACCGACGACGGTATGGCGAGGCACCGTTAATGAAGAATGTACCCTGACATTTTGTGTAGACATGCTAGAATTGTAGATTGGCAAATTTAAAAACGTAATAAAAAAAAAAAAGTGCGTCCATGGACGCCCGACAGAAGTGATAACTTAAACAAATCTAACTAGCGCTGTGGGTTGGAGTGAGAGAGGAGGAGCCTGCCTACCGCTGCCGTATGCGTGAGAGAAAGGAAAGCCAGACAGACTGGCGCCGTAACGCGTTACTTAACGAAGCGGTTTACTCTCCCATTAGATGTTATCACTTTAACAAACTGTCTCACAAAGCTTATTATAAAAATAACAGATTATTTACATGACAAAAAAGCTTTGGATGAATCTGCTCTAACTCGAATCGGCATTCGTAACAAATTAGCAAGGATTATACAGAAAAGAGTTAAGACCAGACGAGTTTCTTGCCCGATTCTTCTTGACCTGGGTTTAGGAAGAACCGGCACCTAGATTCACTAGCATGCAAGAAGACGATTCAAAGTGCTCCTTGTGATTTTTTGGAATAGAGACACTTTGATTAGATTGATTTGATTTTTTAGTCTGTAAGGTATTTATTTTCCATTAGCCAGTGTCATTGTATTTTATACATAATGTTCATATTACCATTATTACTATTATAACACAGTTTCTACAAAAAAGCGTGCGTTGGCCGGGAATCGAACCCAGATCAACTGCTTGAAAGGTAATGCTGACCATTACACCACCAACGCCTGTCGACGAGTATTTCTTTGAACTACAGTCTACGAGTACCGGAACTCAAATTTCAATGTGGCTAACGAACTATTGTTATTTGAGATCAGCTGAATTGTGTTTTAAAAATGCAATAGAAGGGAAAAAAAATAATTTCCTCCAATTCTTTGAAGAATCTTATTGATTATTATTATAATTGCCTTATTCATCACCCGATTCGTTTGTGTAATAATATCTACCTAGTTGTTATCCGTGACTTCGTACGTTAGATTACTTAGGTATAAGGTATCTACGTGTGCAGTAGGTCATTCTTCTAATGGTTAGTCAGTCAATAACTTTCTAAATGTCTCAAATTAGTTTACATTATGATCCCTGCATTTTTATGATGACGTTTTGTTAATTTAGTATAATTTAAGATTGGTAGATGAGGTAGTTCAATTGACGACATCTCTGGCGTAGTGGGCGAAGGCCCGTCTGAGACGCAGAAAATTCGGGTGACGCGGGTTCATTTTCCACCGCGGGATAAATATATATTTTTAAAGTTTCCGAACCAAGTTTCAAGCCAGTCGCAGCCCTGTTGAAAAGTTCCATACAAACGTTTTCAGCCATGGATTGAATTTCGCACAGTGCTTTAAAAGGAAGTTACTTGTACCTTCCAAATTTCAGCTTTCTAGCTTCAGCGGTTTCCGCTCGGCGATGATGAACCAGTCAGTCAGGTTTAGCTCTTTTATACTCGTAGGTATTGATTATTAATTACTGGCTAATGCCCGCGGCTTCACACGCCCTGTATATACATAATAAGTAAACCTACATATGTTCTTACCTAAGATATTATCTCCTAACCAAATTTCATAAAGATCCGTTCAGCCGTTTAGCCGTAAAAATGTAACAAAGAAACAGCCTGAAACAATTTCGAGTTGGATATGGATTCGGATTATTTTTATTTATAACATTTCTGAAGCACAAGCTGAGGTATGTCTACTTACCTACTTTTTCACTTTCATTTTGATAAACACGGGTTTGAGTGAGCTTGAGTGGACTTGGACCGTGAACTCGAGCGGCACCGAGCGGACTGCGGATCAAACTCACCCTGATGAAGATTCTTCAGCTAGATGAATCGAAACAGTGTCGGTGCCTCCATCGACCTAAATTGAGTAAAACCCGTGTTTATCAAAACGTATACTTACCTACTACTTACCTATTAGTTTTTAATCTATAAGGCCTAGCGTGCACTGCGAATGAATCCGCGAATTTCGCGCTATTCTTTGAAACATGGAATCAGAAGTTGACGCACTAGCGGTAAAACTGCGTTGAACCGTACACATTTTAGGATAGAATAACGTATTTAAAACCGCGCGAATTCATTTGATAGTGCGTGTTAAGCCCTTTATGTTTATATCCGGTCTTAAACTGAGGCCATACTTACCTAATTCATTCAAATTATCCTTGAACCACTGATAAAATAAACTATACCCATAATCTATACCTAAATTACCCAATAAATCGAGCCAGTTTAAAATTTATGTACTAAATGTACTTATCTATCTACTTTCCTGACATGTTTACTTGTGAATTTACGTATCAGTTTATATTGAGTTTATGTAACAGATGATTGATAGATTACTTTTGTACCTATATAAATATATACTTACATACAAAGTAAGCATCAAACACTATTATTAACCGTTCCATGAAATTTTATAATGATTTGTTTTCTTTATTAGATATTATTACCTTTCCAAATTTAAACACGCTATCAACGAACAACTGCTAATTTGGACATTCTGAAAAGGAAATAGGCTTAGAACAAAACCATTTATTTTTCAGAATGCCCACATTAATTCTCATTTTTACTAGGGAAAACATAGAATAGAATAGAATCGAAAATACTTTATTGCACACCACAAATACATTACACTGTTATAAGAAATAATGTTTAGCTACACGGTAGTACAATGGGTGGTCTTATCGCTAGATAGCGATCTCTGCCAGACAATCTTGGTTAGAAATCAACATAGCTGAATATGGGGTGATGAAAATAATATGAGTGATTTATGATACAAAAATATGTACATACATATGTTACAGGATAACAAAAAGTGAAATACATCCATACCTAATTTTACAAAAATAAATTAAATAAATACAATAAGATAAACTAATAACAAACTAAACAAACTAATACAAACTTGTATATACATATATACCAAAATAACGTAAAGAAACAAGCAATTGTCAACAACATGAGAAAAAGTGTTCCCTGACCATATATTTAAAGATAGTATTTGATTTGTCGCGTCTAAAAGCATCTGGCAGTGCGTTCCATAGTTGAACAGCCTGTACTGTGAAATAATTTGCATAGTATGAGGTGTGGACAGGTGTCGCGAGTAGGAGAGTATCAGAGCAGCGCAAGGATCGAGAGTGGGAAACATTACTGGATTATGTAATACATATTTTAGTGATTTTGTTTATTAGTTTCATTGTTCTGTTTGTTTTCTAAATAAATAAAATACTTTATAACACCCAGACAGGACAAACATGTTCATTACACAAATACTTGCTTTGGGAGGGAATCGAACCCTCAACCTACAGCGTCGAAGGTGGAGCTACTACCAACTGAGCTGAGCGGCCGGTCAAAGTAGAGATCATCATTGGCCTTAGTTCATCAGTTGAAGATGATTTAGGTGGCGTCAGTCAAGTTACAGAGCAGTTATTTGTAATTAAGACTTTAGTTCATGGATCCACTCCAGCAAGTTGAGGTGGGTGAAGTTTTCTCTCCACTGACGCCACTCTGCCTGGGATTCTGTTTGATAGCGCAGGCCTTCCCAGGTACCCACACTAACCTCTCGTGGACCTTGCTGGCAGGACCCGCAGGAAAAACGAGTCAGTACATGTAGTGTTGGTTCGGTTGTGGCATAACGGCTGGCACCGAGCCAGGTTTGTTCAAGTTTTCCTTCTTTGTCGCTAGCTCTACTGTTAGTCAGCAGGGGGACTAACCCCCAATATTATTAAAAGTAGAGATAATTAGGTGCATACTCAAATATAAGTACAAGGATTTTATCGGTATTTCGGTACTTACCTACTCTTACAACCATATTGACGACCTCTGTGGCGCAATGGACGAAGACCCGCCTGAGATGCTTGTCTCGATTCCCGCCGCGAGAGATGTTTATATGATCGGCTGATATAAACATCTCTCGCGAAACATGTATATTAAACACGAGACAAATATTTGCAAAACATTTGTCCCTTGGCGGGAATCAAACCCGCAACCTTCTGCGTCTCAGGCGGGCCTTCGCCTACTGCGCCACAGAGGTAAGTAGTAAAAGAAGTTTTCTTGTGGAAGGGGAAAAAGTTGTCTTTCAAATTATGGCATAGTAATTCGTGGCACAAAAACATAATCATTGGGAACAAGTCAAAGCTTCCAGATGCTATTTATTGAAATGTAAAGGCAAAATATTGCAGTTGCTAAAACAAAACATTCAGAACAGTAAGTACTAAAGCTTGTTTTACACAGACAGGCGTCCGAAATCACGTGCGCTCGACGTCAACAATTAAGTCCGATTTTGTTTTGTTTTTCGGAGCCTTTGTAACCGTTATGTGCACGCTTTATAACCCAACACCTCTGGCACAATACATAAATCATACAGAAAAGACATTTAAAACAGATCACGAAGGGTTTTTTTGACGGTTGCTCAATCGAGATGAACATTTCGATCGATTGATCGCACCACAAGAGATATACTTGCATAGGTAGGTACGCGTAACATGTCGCGTAACATGTTACGTTGAAGGATTTCATTGTCAACGAAAACAGAAAGTATTGTATGTTAATACTTCAAACTCATGTACCACGATAGGAGCAAGTTTATTGACAGTTCCTTTAAATAAATACATTAAATACATAGTAAGTACCTCCCAAAATAAAAAAAACTAGTAACAGAGTTTACTCGACGAATCGCTAGGGGCGCTTCTCCTGCTACTGATACCCGCATACGTATCGATATCGTACCCCTAACGATTCATCGAGTAAACTCAAGATCCAAGAGTTGGAAGTACTTACTTCTTCGACTTCCGTTGAAAATTCATTCCTTCAACGTTTCTGCCGATTTTAGTTATATTATGCTTATGACTTAAATAAGAGATTAAATCGATTTTCTCCTGTTAGGTACCTACTTCATGTTTAATTGGAGAATCTTAATCTTGACTCCCTAGCACAAGGTCAAGGTGTAAATAATTGAAGTGTAGGTGCTATGTTTTTTTACGAATTGTATAACGAGGAATCCATGAATTTTCAAGACGGTCGTTCCGCAATGACGTTTAGAATAGACATGAGGATCGCCTACGACTATAACGATATAACGATATTATACCTATATCTAAACAAACCACTTAACATTGGCAAAATTTACATTAAAACAGATGTTATTATAGGAGCAAGAAGATGCATATATTTTGTTGCACTTTATTTATTTGTATTTTATTTCGTAAAGAAAAAGGTCTAGTCAAATGATGGACAAATCAACTGCGAGATTTAGTCCGATACTATCTATAATTACACATGGTCTAGTGGTGTTTAAATCTGTTGCTGTCTCTATTCATTGACGTTATAATGACATGGACAGTATACCAAACTAATTATGTAATTAAATAGAGATATAAAGAGTAGGTTTTATCTTATTACTTACTAGGTATTATGGTATTGTGACTATTTGCTGGCTTCATAACCCAACACCTCTGGCCGAAAAATACCAGGTTCTTTTATCCAGAGCAGCGAATGTCAGTCATGGCACGTGAGCACATTGCTTTAAGTATTTTATTAAAAACATTTCGAAAATTATGTGACTTTTTGGTGCATTGTGTTGTTTAAAATTTTTTTAAGCAGAGTTCACAACAATGCCATTTAGTGTAATACCTTTTGTTTAAACGTAGATAGGTACATAATTAAGTGTTGTATAGATTTCATATCTATCTGAGAATAAAATACGTTTACTTATCTTTGACAACTTGTTCTCTCTCTAGACTAGAGGATAGACAGAAAAGAACCTAAATGATTTCTAATATCTCGTAAGTATTAAGTTAATCACCATTGTAGAAGATGCTTTATATAATATACCAGTTATGAAATTATTTAAAAATATCAGAGGAAATTAATTTACCGCCTTTTATCATAAAAGGTTTATGTTCTTTTGAGTGAATGCTGATTAAAATATTACTTCTTTATTTGGTAAAATTTAATGTTTTTGGAAAGTAAATTTGGGTAATGATGAAGCATGTTTTTTTGATTCTCAGATTCCTACCATCAGGTGGGTCGTATGCTTATTTGTCTTTGTTGTATTAAAAGTATTAAAAGAGCAATGAATAAAAGTTAAATTAACGGTCCTAATTTATTTATATACTGTTATAGCCTAGAATGTGCCAATAATCTTTTGGTGGCCGAAATGCAGACGATAAAAAATCTCACGTAATCTTATCTTACCCTAAAGTACCTACCTACACATTTGTTGAATTTGAATTTGATTTGAATTTGAAGGAATATTAAAAAATGTTTGAATGACTAAGTTTTCGATACAAAAGTTAATTTGCGGAAGGCACCGTCTTATCTAGACATTGTAAAGGCGTGGCTGGCGCTCATTGTTCCAAAATCAAACAATACTAATGAATTGTCATTTGCCCACACAAGAACTGCCAACCACATATATAGAGGTAGGTATAATTACCAGTATGTCAGACACCACACCAACAGTTGCCGGCCTATCTGAAGATTCTTTAACTTGGATGCGGAAACACTACCTAAAAGTTTAACTTTAAGAGCCTATATTATAATCACACACTAGCTAATGTGTTGTTTAAATTGAACTCTATTAATTGACATTATAATGACAAGGACAAAAATGCGGGGCAGTCTTTCCTCAATACAACTTCACCTCTCTCCGGGAACGCAAGTGATCACCGACTTGTTTTATGGTCTTCCAAACACTCCTCCCCTCGGGATTGCATTACCCCTGAAGAGAAGCTTTTCCTGGGCATGAACTCCCGTGGCCAGTGTGGAAGTGCCTCAACAGATTGCGAGTTCAGGTTGGGCGTAGTAGGAGTAATCTTAGCAAATGAGGCATGATTAGCGAAAACGACACTCGGTGTCATTGTGGTGCCCAGGTGCAGTCTATGTCACACGTTCTTGTGTGTCCATCTTGCCCCAACTCATGCACTATGGGTGATCTAATGTCCTGCTCGGATAATGCCTTGGACGTGGCTACCTACTGGTCAAATAGGATGTAGCAACGACACGAAAGAAGAAGAAGAAGAAGTCTTTGGGGACTGCCGATAGAAGTGAAAACTAAGTAATAGCTCACGATACAATAGCTCACAATCTTATAGCTCGACGATGCAATTGACAAGTTACTTTGTTTTCACTTCTATCCGCAGTTCCCAAAGAATGTTTAGGCAATAATATCGCATGAACTGTTTTGTTTATCAGTAGAGAGTATTATCATGTGAAAGATGAAATACAATTTTCATTCATTGCGCTATCGTACACAATTATTTTACATAAAAAAGTTTACACTTCAAAAAAGTCATCCATAGCTCATAGGAAACGTGCTGTGACGATGACGCGAGTTTCAAGCGAGTTCACCCAAAAAGGACCTACCTACACATACATATATACACAGTATACATATAGCTTATGGAAAGCGTTCGGCGACGATGACGCGAGTTTAAAGCTTTTTGTTTACCCAAAAAGTGCTAAAAGCGCCTAAAGAAGTTATCACTTAAAAAAAACTCAAGGTATTAAAAATTTGCCTATAAAAGTAATTATTTGGCGTGCGCTGCGTTCACTACTGATGATACATAAAATAAGGTGCTACGTGTTTTAGTACTCATCATTACCCACAAAAAAGTCCGCAAAGCTGTATGTCTAACTATTATAGTTAAGTCACAATAATCGTTTTTTGTTCAAATTAGTCAATCAAAATGCATAGAATCGAAAATAGCAACGCTAAATAATACGGATGCTCCGTGCGAAGCCGGGGTGGGTCGTCTATAATGTAAGTAGGTAGAAAATAATACAATAAAAAGCGCCCTGAAAGCACCGACGCATTAAGGACTAAGGAGGCGACAACAAATTATGTTAAAAACCGCGTATCTCAGCCGCTCGTTATCTCACTGACGCTGACGATACAAAAACCAAGAAAATGTATTAAAAACACGAGGGCGGTCGTTGCCTTCACAAATACTGGGCTCTACTCTGAAATGAGTTTTTTAACGTGGGACAGATTTTTTTAGAAGATAATAAGATAGAACCATAATTTAATAGCCACACCTCGTATCTCTAATTAGCCTGCTCTGATGTAGTTTTCTTCCTTTTCGTTTGAGCTATGAGTAACAAGTGTATTATAATTTAAACACGAAAATTACTAAAAAAACCGGAAGTAACTCAAGAACAATAAATAATATAATAGCGCAATGTTAGCTTCGCGAGACGACCACAGATAATCCCGTATAGGTATCATGCATTTAACTGCGAAGTGGCATATCGCGCCTTTGTGAATGTTTGTCAATTTTGGCTGTTCTTGTCAAGCAATCCCTTAGCGATAGCGAAAGTTTAGATTTCCCTTTGTGTGTAGCACCCTCCCGCCTCAGTTATTTGATAAATAACTGGCCAAACTATAAATCAACGTACGGCACCTCGTATCTATTTTCGTATCGCATTATCCGTGTCCGAGTGACCAAGTAGTTTATCCTGTAGCGTTGACAGGAGGCCTTAAAGCACATTCACACACAAATAACGTTTCTAGGTTGTCGCAAAATAATCTGTCAATAATCTTTAGTGTGCTGCTGGTTACTTCTGTAACGTGAGTAATTGCATTAAAATACTACTGAACCCTAAGATAGATAATTGATTCAGGCGTGATATTGCGGAGATCCATTATAAAACATTAAACTTGTTTTTTTCGCCGAAGTGCGGAGCGTCAGGGGTTCCTGATGATGCCTCGTGGCGCAATGCCTCGTGGCGCTCATTGGCGCAATAGTACTAAATATTTGTCCATATGTTTCGCTACTGAACCCTCTATAATTTAACCACTATTTTAAAAGATTCGTACTGAGCTATGAATTTGACAATAAGTAGAAGCTCTGAAGCATCTGAAAAGTATCCTCTTTCAAATAAACAAAACTACAAATTAAATGTTCGTAAATTATGTACTAAAGTAGATCGAAAGAAGCCTTCATTTTCGAATCGGGGTTGAGTCACTGTGTCGAAAATGTAATTAGATAGATAAGTAGATAATACTTTATTGCACACCACAAATACATTAGACTATTTATAAGAAACAATGTTTAGCTACACGGTAGTACATTGGTAGTAATTAGGTAGTACATTACTGGTCATTTTCTTTCGTTCTAAGTGAAAGAGTTCAAAATGTTTTCGATGTGAATGTGCCTCTGTTCAAGAGACCAAAAGGGTAGATTATCCTGTATCGTCGACAGGAAGTCTAAACGGTAGTTTTTGCCGGTTCTTTATAGGTTCTTCTTCTTGTTTCGCGACTAAAGAGTCGCAGCAAATGGTTTACCCACTGAATATCTGCCATCTTACTTAATATCCATCCTAATATTTTATACGAACTTCCGATGTTGAGATTTATTTGTTTTTGATGGTTTTACATCTTTTATCATTTATTATTACGTTCTAGTTAACGCGGGCTGCGTTGAACATCTCATAAACCTTACGTAGGTACTGAAGTACCCATCTTGTCTTGCTTGACCTGCCAAGAGAGTAAAAGCTACTTCAGTAAACATGTGGGTATATTTACCTACCAAAAAAAACGGTTGCGGTCACGTCTTTTTAAAAAGAATTTCTAAAACTACACCTGAAATGCAGAGAGCGTTAATTTTGGAGTACCTATGTAGGTAAGAGGACCATGCATGGTGGTCCTCTTACATAGAGATCACTAGCGCCATCTGGCAGTTTAATAAGTAACAAAGTTAGTCGAACGAAATGTGAAAGGAAAAGGTAACGGTGCCATTTTTACGTTGTAGTAGGGCCTTGTAGAGAGTTTGTTTTGATACATATTGATAGATGGCGCTTTTTGCAAAAAAGCCTCCAGTTTCAAAATACCCTAGCGCTCTACAATTTCATACAAGTCATCGCACCGCGACTTCGTTTCGTTTCCTGTAGATTTCTTTATTTTCAATGCACACCTACTTTGACGTCCCATTGCATTGAGATAAAAAGTACGTTTAAAGAGATCAAGCAAGGCTCCAGTTTAAGTAAGTACTTAGATCTGGTCCTATTTATTTAGATACCTACAATCTATATGAGTACTTACTTACATAATTATTAGATTAGATAACTAACATACAAACAAACATTCCCGTTTATTTATTATAACTATAAGGTACCAAGTGCACTGGAACTTAAACTACTTACGATTGCGGTGAACGAAAGAAAAACAATATTCAAATCTTGGAGTAATTTTCAAGTAAGTAGGTATTTGCGACAATAATTTAGTTTCATAGATATATATGAAGAAGAAGATATAATAGCGTGATGCATTTTCTTATAAACTAGCTTCAGCCCGCCGCTTCCTACGCGTGATACCTACATGAAAAGTAGGATCTATTTCCTCAGTAAACCGCGACACTTAGCAATAGGCGTGAATTGCGAGATCACTAGCTGTCGAACACTTTTTATCGAATATCATTGCTAAATGCGTATTTTTGGGCAATGGGCGAGTAATATGCAACGTGTAGCTGCCGTTATAGGAGTTTTTTTTTACTTGAGACTGATTTTGCTAATAAGGACGTCGCTACTGCTACTTTTACGTAATAACCCTGCCAGTCAGCCGTTTATCCTCTAAACGTAACATGCTAAAAAACTGACAAAATCACTTTTGATTTTTTTATACGAGTATGTATTTCATGACAAACATTTGTGTAATGAATATAGGTGTTTGTTCCGTGTCTGGATGTTATAATTATAAAGTGTTTTACGTATGTATTTAAAAATATAGAAGTATTTTATCACCAGTTGGTTATCTGTGACCATAACATAACCATAATATAAGTTATGCTTAGTTTGGAGCTAGATGGTGTTGTGTGGATTGTGTACCAATATTTATTTATTACTTGTGTCCGCCCACTGGTCGAAATTCGACCATAATTAATTAATAATTAATGTATTTTTTATGCATAATTTAATAACCATATTAGCATTCTGCATTCCTCTATATAAACTACTAGCTGCTGCCCGCGGCTTCGCACGCATGCTACCTACATAAAAGTAGCCTATGTCCTTCTCCAAGGTCCCATCTATCTCTATACCAAAATTCATCAAAATCGGTTCAGCGGATTAGACTTGAAAATGTAGCAGACAGACAGACAGAGTTATTTTAACATTTATAATATTAGTAGGAATCAACAGCCTAAAATGTAATGCTTGTAGTTCTGAAAATGACAATACTTTCATACAATCTTTCATCCTCCTTTTCAACCCTTTACAACACTTTTTTCCAATTTAAAAGTAAGCTTTAGACTATCTGTGTACCAAATTTCATTTAAATCGGTTCAGTAGTTTTGGCGTGAAAGCGAGACAGACAGACAGACAGACAGAGTTACTTTCGCATTTATAATATTGTATATATATAGTAAGGAAGTAAGGATAAGTGTGCGAAAGTTCACACTCCTCCGTCCACGCATTTTTCGTAAAAAGGGGTACAAAGTTTTTGATTCACAAAATATATAGATTAATTAGGTACTAGTGCGGAAGTATGGATGAATAGCAGTAGGTAGGTATCAAAACTATATTTTCCACTATGTTCTATTTTTCATAATGTTTATTTGCGCGCTGTTTCCGTGTCGTCATATTATTAAGTTCTTAATAAAACGTGTCCTGAACAAGTAATAGCTTCTAAAGCCCCTAGATTAGTTTTACTCAGTTCTGTATAAACTAAACTTTTGTATTTTATTGTGGAAGAGAACCAGTGAGATGGAATTAGCATTGCCTCGTAAAATGCAGGTGACGCTGCGACTGCAGAGACTACTGAACAGTTGCGGGACTGTAGCGAACCGTGAATAGTTCCCGATATTAAGTATTCAGGTTGTTTTCATCGTAGTTCGCTACCCATTTAGGGAGCATTGTAACTGCAATTTCAGAGTTGTTTTTGGTTTATATTTAACATGGCCAACCATTGTTTTTCTACATTTTTGCGAAACCACAGAAGGAATACTAAATGCCGAAACGATGTATTTCTGTCTGAGCGTCTTGTATAGGGTTGTAGGTGGGTAGGTATGTTGACAACTTCATTTAGGTTAGGTATGCTGACTGGTCATAGAATATAATATATATTTATTGCACAATGAAATCTTTACCTATAAAAGAGCTTAACATACTGACTGACTGACTGATTGATTCATCATCGCCGAGCCGAAACCGCTGAAGCTAGAAAGCTGAAATTTGGAAGGTAGCTTCCTTTTATAGCAGAACTACCCACTCAGGCGAGATTTTTTGAAATTCAACACCTAAGAGGGTGAAAAGGGGTGATAACTAATGTATGAAACTTTATAACGCGTGCTGCGATTTGCTTGAAACTTGATTTGAATAATTAAAATGCAAAATAAATGAAACGCGTTTCAGGATTTTACAAAATAACCCTTACAAAGGGGTAGAATGGGTTGTCAAAATTTGTATCGGAACTATTTAACGGGTGTTGTGGTTTCATAGAACATTGGTTTAGATACTTAAAATGCAAAAAAAATCGACACGTGTTTATGGATTTTTCAAAATAACCCTCATAAAGGAGTAAAATGGGTTGTGAATGTTTGTATGGAAACTTTTTAATGTTTGGTGTAATAATTTAAAATTTATCAATAAAATTTGGCAAGGAGATAATTTGCATACTAGGTAAGGATTATAGCTACAATTCCTTTAAAAACATGCGGCCGAAGTCACGGGCAACAGCTAGTAAAATACAAAATAACAACTTTACTCAAATATGTAAGAGTACTTAAGTTGTACAATGAACGGCCATATCGTTTGAGAACGATGACTTCATGGCAACCATTGGATGGGAAGGAATGTATGAACTAGAGTGGACGGCACGGCGTACATTAAACACATATTTTGATTACATAACTAAATGCAAACCAAAAAGATACAAAGTCAAAAGATACTTTATTCAATACAATCACAAGGATCACTTTGAAACGTCTTACATACTAGGTGAATTTAGGTGTCAATTTCTCCTAACCCAAGCCCGAGAAGAACCGGCTAGAAACTCGTCCTGGTCCTAGCGCTTTTTTGCATGATCCATCTTAGAACTACCTTAACTACGAAAAACGAATACAAGAGAGTTTATACATGCATTATTAATCAATAATATAGTATTTTATATTATAATACGCATATAATACATAAAAATTTATACATAAATACTAACAAACTAAATATACATATATATGAGAGTGATGTGAAATAGTGATGGTATACTAAGTGATCATAATATCAGTCGTAACTATAGATTATTGATGTATGTACTTATTGTTGGGTGACCAAAAAATTACTAGTGGGACGATCTAACACGATTCCGTAATCTGTATTTCAGTCAGTAATATACGCTATTTATTTTAACGCGAGAAAGGATAACTTGAATTCTGAAGAAAAATGTTCCGTAATTTATTTTATACGGTATTGAAATGGAAATGAGAGCCTGAAGTTAACAGCGAGGCACTGAATGTTATGTTTCGTTTAATAATTTGTAAGTAGGCTAGATGCTAGTGTAAGCCTGAGTGTTCTACGTATCTACTTATATTACAGAACAAATCTCTAACTCAGATATTACAGACGACCTCTGTGGTGTAGAGGGCAAAGTTTGGGCTGAGATGTAGAAGGTTGCGGGTTCGATTCGCGCCACGGGACAAATGTTTGTATGATCTTCAAGTATTTGTCTCGGTTCTGGGTGTTTCTATGTATAAAAGTATGTATTTACAAAAAAAAAAAAGTATAAGTAGTACCCTTAGTAATACCCAGTAGTAATAAGTAGTAGTAGTAGTGTATAGGTATCAGTTATGTGGTACCCTACCCATAATACAAGCTCTGCTTACATTGGGGACAGATGATGATGTGTTGAATGTCCGGCATTATTATTATACATGTTAACTAGCTGTTGCTCACATTTTTCGCATTTTTCCGCATTTTTTTGAAAGGAATTGTAGCTTAAATCTTTCCCCAGAATACAATTTATCTCTTTGCCAAATTTTATTGATAAGTTCCAAACCAACCTGACCACCCATTAAAAAGTTTCCATACAAACATTTACATCTCATTTTACTTCTTTATGAGGGTTATTTTGAAAAATCCTGAACACGTGTCCATTTATTTTGCATTTTATGTATCCAAACCAAGTTTCTAAGAAGTTCCACCACCTGTTAAAATGTTCCC
Source organism: Lampropteryx suffumata (assembly GCA_948098915.1). Classification (NCBI taxonomy): domain Eukaryota; kingdom Metazoa; phylum Arthropoda; class Insecta; order Lepidoptera; family Geometridae; genus Lampropteryx; species Lampropteryx suffumata. The sequence continues at coordinate 10,140,635 of OX402557.1, read as the reverse complement.
ATACATACATTGACACCCCATTTTACCTCTTTGTTATTATAATTATTATTATTATTATCTTTGTTATAATAAAATTGAAAAATCCTGAAACACGTATCTATTTATTTTGCATTTTATTTATTCATATCTAGTTTCAAGCAAATCGCACGCGTTAAAAAGTTTTATACATTCGTTTTCACCTCATTTCACCCTCTTAGGGGTTGAATTAAAAAAAAACCTGTCTTAGTTATGGTGGTTTTGCTGTACAAGGAAGCTACCTTCCAAATTTCAGCTTTCTAGCTTCAGCGGTATCGGCTCAGCGATGATGAATCAGTTAGCCAGTCAGGTTAAGCTCTTTTATAGGTATATATTTATTTTGTGACTCAGGTCGAGAGCTAATCATAAATGATCTGACAGTTCTGACAGTGACAGTTCTAATAATACTGCCATAAAACCTTTGGGAAATGACCACCAACATTTATTTATTAATAGCTGACACGATATACGTTGTCCTGCCAAAGTTAAAATTTTCCGAAACCTTCAAACAATCATTGTCATATTTCATCCAATTTATACCAAAACAATAATTATTTATACACATAAACCGCATGAATCGCTCCGTTAATGTTGTTGTGATTTACTAGCTGACCCAACAATCAACGAACATTTTAAAACAAATAATGACTCTTTAAAAACTAAAATGAACTGACTTCATTGAAATAAATTTAAGCCTATAAAAATATAACCGAATTGAGAACCTCTTCCTTTTTTAAGACGGTATTAACCTCTGGAAACTCACAAGAAAGCTAAATATCGACGTTTACATAGATGTCATATTTTTCCAGCATTTTTGATTTAAAAACCAAGCTACAGACGTAATTTCTATGGAACCAATCGAAAAGTACATCCTTACACATGAACAAATATTTTTCAAATCGGTTCATAAATCACAGAGTTAGGAGGGAACAAATATAAAAGAAAAAAAAATCTAATTGAGTACTTCATCTGTTTCGGAAGTCATTTTAAAATAGACAGATCGGTCCAGCCGTTCTCAAGTGAAGCGCTTACTAACGAACAGAAAATTCTACTTTAAACTCTAAAATAAGAAAATTTAAACTTTGAATAGAACACAGATCATTACTAAAACAACGATTAATGAATGAAAAGCTAACATTTCAGTACTTAGTGTACTACCTCGGAAAATCCTCCGAATGCCACATTTTCTTTTATGCACCATTGGGCAAATCGCTCTCCAGGTCTTCTGTAAATACGTTCTCTTCTATCGCTGCCATGACACACTCTGCTTTCGTCCGAGAAGAGAACAGAGCTCCACTGTCCAAGAGTCCAATTTACGAGTTCTTTATCGAAACGGAGTCGGGCTGCTTGATGGGCTGGCGTTATTTTAGGGCCAGCAGCAGGCCTTTTTATTTAGCATAATTCTTAGCCGCCTTAAGTCGTCTTCTGACTGTCCAACCACTAACAGCCACCCCTCGCGTTTCTCTGAGCTGCTGTTGTATTTGAACCCTAGTGAGAGTTCGATTTCTCAGTGAAGTACTGAAGATGAATCGGTCACCCCTCTCTGATATGCATCTTTTTCTGCCGGAACCTCGTGTTCGACTAAAGCAACGGTCTCCTGGTATCGACGGTAAACTCTAGAAACAGCTGACTAGCTCATGTTCAGCGCTCGAGCCACTTCTCGCCGCTGACTCTGGCTTTGTTGTAATAGGGTAATCGCTTGAGCTGCTTGTCCACTTGTTGTGTCCATTTTCAGGTAATATTCTTGTTTGTTTATAAGGGAGATGTGTACCGGTTGACATTTGATAACTAACTGATAAGGGTATTCAGGTAAATGACCTTTTATAGACATCCCTTAATTAGTGTTTTTGTAAACAAGTGCAAAACAGTGGTTGCAAGTAGTAACATATACCTGGGTTAAATAAATGATAAAGATAACGTTGCTTACGTTATTTTGAACCTAGGACATGTAACTTTAAATTTAAAAAAAAAGTTATATTTCAAGGCTCACTTTTTTTTAGAGGCATTTGACCGCACGCGTACGGCGTCGATTTTTTTGCTCACGAGTGTAGTTACCCGAGTTCAAAACTAAGCGTGAGTAATATTTTAAAACCAAGAAGAACTCCGTCAAACCATCTAGTGAATATTGTGTTTTGGAATACTGTATACTTGAACCTTGAGCTTTTGCTATACCTTCAATAATAATTCTGTTGAACTCACCACTATAATTATTACTCGGCTACAATTTCGCAGCAAACTTTCTCGAGACACAATTAGTATTACTCTCGAGACTGTTTGTTGTGCAATGTGAAATGATTTATCATACAAATTTTCCCTAATTGCACCCCTTTTTAAGGGTTTTATTAAAAACTTTGAAACATGTGTCCATTTCTTTTATAATTAAGGTATACAAACAAAATTTCAAGCAAATCTCATCACGTGTTAAAAATTACCTTATTTAGGGGTGGTTCAAAAAACAAATGTATTATTATTTGTATTAGAGCATGTTCAGGCAAAATTTTAAAACTGTAAGTTCAAGGTATACGATTTTTCATTTGTATGAAAAATCGTTTTCAGGGGGAAACTTTTTATTCAACCTCTTAGGAGTTGAATTTTGAAAACCCGTTCTAAGTGCGCGTCCACATCTTTCAAAGAATGCTCGTCTCTGAATTCAAACCCTTGTAGTTTGGGAAATTTCGAGATGAGTGAGTCAGTGAGTAAAATAAACTTCGCCTTTATACTAGCTGTTTCCCGCAGCTTTGCCCGCGTGGTAGATAAAAATTAGCAAGATAATAATTGAACGAATGAATTTCACTTTCAAAACTTTCGGGAGTTGTACCATACATTTTGATAAAAACGGGCTTTACTCACGTAAGTATTATCTTGTCGATGGAGGCACCGACACTGTTTCGATTCATCTAGAGAATCTTCATCAGGGTGAGTTTGATCCGCGGTCCGCTCGTTGCCGCGCGAGTTCACGGTTCGCACTGAGAACCGTGTGAACCTGAAACTCAAACTCACCCTGATGAAGATTCTCTAGATGAATCGAAACAGTGTCGGTGCCTCCATCGACAAAATAATACTTACCTACGTGAGTAAAGCCCGTGTTTATCAAAATGAACAAATGAATGTTTCGGAAAAATAACAAAGCATCAAAACCTAATAACAAAACCTTTCTTAGCGAGCACCTACGGCCCTAGAGGAAGTTGCATACCAAATTTCATTCCAATCCGTTCGGTGGTTTCTGAGATTTCGTGATAAATGAGTGAGTGGTATTTGACAAATATATAGCAGATAGATAGGTATCCGTGAGATTTATTGCTACCTACTTGCAGTTACGTTCAGAAGTTAAAAAGAATCTAGCCCTCGTTCAATCAATATGGTCCTTTGCTCTTCAAAATGTTGAAAGATCAGTCCTCACTTCAGGGAGTAAACACCAAGTGGAAGTTCGTATTATGTACCTAACTCTCGTATCTAAATTTGCTTTAACAGAGGCGAGTGGGCGATTCAAGCATCCTTGAGGCTAAATTATCAAGCAAATCTAGAGACACCAGTCAGGTAATCTTATTGCTTTGGGCGGACAAGTTGCGGACGAACTTGCAAACCTTCAGAGCTCAGAATAATAATACTAATGTACTTCGTAATAATACTTGGGAATTGGGATATATTAAATAACAGAACAGTAGGCAAGTTAGTTAGTTAGGTGTACTACACACCTACGCTTTTTTTTAAATAAAACATTTTTTTCTTACTTACATTTATTAAATTTATTTTCTATTTTTTAGTTTGGTTTTCTCTATAAAGCGTGTTTTTTCGTTTTTTTAAACTATTATTTATTTATTTCAGTTTCGGTTGTGTTGCAAAATCCACGGCGGTTGTGGTGTTGGTCATAATTTTGGGTTGCGGGTTGACATTTGTTGACATTCATAAATTTAAAGTTTATACTCGATGCATACTCGTTAACTACTAAATCCATACTAAAGCAATACTTATCAATTGTAAATTTACAATATAATAACGTTTAATTTTTTTTTTGAAATTCGTAATCTCCACTGAAAGTCACAGTAAGGCAAAATACGTAATTATGTTTACTTGGATGACATATGTTTTCCAGGTTTTTTGATTTGAAAACCAAAATATTGAACCGATTTTGATGAAATTTCTATGGGTAGTCCCATCGGAAAGTAGGTATATCCTTTCAGATTAAAAAATAATTTTTCAAGTCGGATCGTAAATGACGGAGTTATGACCTATGTTATCACAAACTTAAAAAAATACAACTGAATTAAAAACATATATTTTTTTACCTATTTACCTATTTGAACCGATTTAAAAAAAAATCATGAGAAAGGTTATACTTTTCGTTTCGTTTCTAAATCAAATTAGCTGGATTTTTTTACATCCAACGAAACGATGTAAACGATGTGTTGCCTGTGTACATGGCATATGATAGACAGGATATTTTTCAAAAATGTTCAATGTGTGTACTATAAAAAATAAAGAACGAAATTTCGTATTTTTATGTAAATGAAGCCTGTTTTCTTTTAAGTTTTCAAAACGTAATAACATTCTCAACATTCTCGCATGATAATCAAACTAACAATGTGTACCTACTGTTTGTGGATACAAGCTAAAGTTTGCTTAACATCCCTCTGAGGTTTCATCCCAGTCTACAAACGTGGGAGTTGAATATTTTGGTTTTCATAAAAGCGTTTTGATAAATATCATATTTATTTTAAAAGCCATCTTGATTCCCTTGATTTATGTGATCGGCGTTCGGAAAAGTGCATAATCGTGTTGTGTGTGAAACTAGTTTATTTTTACTGTTCAATCAGTAGCTATTTTTTATCAGACTTGAGTAACTTAAGAATTTTCCGATTGAAGGTATTTTTATAAGTGCCTAGTTACAGTAAGATACTATCTTGTGTTGCTCTGAGACGAAGAATTTAATTTACTAAGGCACGTAAAACTTTCGTTCTTGCCAATTCTTGAACTATATTGCATCCAATATAACTTTTACTCTAATACTAGGTATATACTTTGCTAAATCTGTCTACCGAACTTCTAAATATTTATATTCGCTAATCAAGTAAGATACTTTGTAGAACCGTCTTTGAGCTTTATCATAATAATATAATATAGGTATAATCAGGTAGGTATGCATTGTACAAATATATTCTAAAGCAATACAAGAGTAGGTACGTGTGTAGAATCAAAATGAGTAGCACAGATGGCGTAGTACACAGTGATATTACTTGAAATTAGCGGGTTCGTTAAGGCAGCTAAATATAGAAATTACTAGTAAAACACACCGGCAGACCACTGTAATTGAAAGCTTTTGCAAATAATAAGTAATTGTTATAGTTAAGGATCAGCATATGCAAGTAATTAAACATTAAAATGTATACTTTATACATCCTCTGCCATGAAATGTAGTTAAATAATAACCATAATTATATTATTAATACGTGAAGCAAAAACATTGTAGGTACCCCTTTTTACGAAAATTTCGAGGACGGTGGAGTATGAAATTTCGCACACTTATAGTTTATATAGAGAATGAGTACCTATACAGAATACAGAATGCTGTACAGTAACAATACAGAATGCTAATATTTTTTTATTTTTAAATAAATATGGTCGAATTTCGACTGGTTAACACATTCACTGCCACTGACACGCCTCGCGTGTTCAGGCTAATCTAAGTCTCTACGCCAAGAACACGCCAGGCGTGTTTTGAATGTTTCGGTTATATTTCCAAAACTAGGCCAGATTTTCTGTTCAAATTTTTAGTGCATCATTTTTAAAGGATAGGCTATGGCATATTGAAGCGGTTTCCTAAAAAAACTAGTTAGATTTTTTTTACGAAAAATAGGTATTTTGTAGTGCCGAGAACACGCTAGGTGTGTTCACTTACTGAAGCTATCCTTAGGTTCCCAAACTTTTTTATTCTATTAAACTAAATTAAATTTTCGCTAATTTCAGAGTTATAAGTTTGCGATATGAGATCTTTAACCAGTATTTGATGACAAAACGGAATGTCATAATTTATCGGACCGTTGTTTTTACCGTATACAGTACTGTCATGTATGAATAAATAATAAATAAATAAATAATGCCGGACATTTCACACAGCACCATCTGGCCCCAAAGTAAGCAGAGCTTGTGTTATGGGTACCACATGACTGATATACTACTTATATGAAGTCGCTTATACAACTCCATGCGCCATCAATGAAAAAAAAACGTACCTATCCGATGTATATCTTAATATAATTATACATACACACACAGTGACATACACACGTACAGTAAAATTATCTCTATTATATAAAAATCAATTGCTGTTCGTTTGTCTCGCTAAAAATTTTGTCATCATTAATATCTTCCGTTTCCGTTACAAATTTAACTTTTCCTGAAAAAAAGATAAGAAATCAATTTATGTATTTCATTTGAATATTTTGAATTTAATTCATACTTATGTAATTAGGTTAGGCCAATCAACCAACATTACGATAATACGAGATAAATAACGTAAACAAACTTTCTGCAGTTCAAAGTTTTTTATCGGTTTAATAATTTAGATGAATTCACTCATATAAGACTGAAAATATGTTTAAATATGATTGTCACTCAATATATTATCAAAACAAATGTACTTGCACTGTTAACAATGCCAATGTTACAGTTCACAATAAAACTTTATTCATTTATGCATGGGAATTTTAGTAAAAAAAGTTTGAGAACCTTATATTATGTTATAATAAATTTACTTACTAAAATCTATTTTTCCAAGCAATGCCGCGAGCACGCCTAGCGTGTCCGCGGTTTTATACGGCGGCATCTCGATAAACTTCAAGAAAATCGTGGTGGCAGTGAATGAGTTAATTAATTAAATGAGAATAAAATAAATGAGCCGACTGCGCCACACCTCTGTGGCGCAGTCGGCTAAAGTCTAGCTGAGACGCAGAAGGTTGCGGGTCGATTCCCACCGCGAGACAAATGTTTGTACGATCTGCAAATATTTGTCTCGGGTCTGGGTGTTTCTATGTATAATAAGTATGTATTTACTAAAAAAAAGTATATAAGTCATGTGGTACCCATAACACAAGCTCTGCTTACTTTGGGGCCAGATGACGCTGTCTGAAATGTTCGGGATTATTATTATTATTAAATAAATATTTTGGAAAATTTACGCCACGCAATCTAATCCAAAACTAAGCTCGTAGTTTATACTATGAGCACCAGAAGACTGATAGAAGAATTTTATGTTTTGAAATTCATACTTATGATACTTTCCCAGACACAGAATAAACATCTATGTTCATCACACAAATGTTTGTCCTGGGAGAAAATCGAACCTTTAATCTACAGAGCCGAAAGCAGATATGCTAACTATCTACTGAGCTGTGGGGACAGTTTCCTTATGCTGTCCCGCTCGCGCCTTCGTCAGAAAACACATAAAACACTCGTGACAAGCTATTAGTGAATATTTTTTAGAATCTTCTTAGTAGTTTCAAAGATTTGCCGTCGTCTGTCTTTCCTGAAAACTACAATCTAGGTCTCTTCAAGTCTCGGGTAAATAGTCTTCTAGACCTGCGTGCCCCATCGTCGGCCACATCGTCGGCCACATCGTCGATTAACATCAGGCGAGGTCGTGGTCAAACGTAGGTTTATCGATGATAAAAAAAAAGATAACTAACAAAGATGGATGTACAGTCCATACTCGTAAAATAATAAACAGAACTACAAACATTACTTTTATAAAATGATTTAAGATTAAACGTTTGACCACCACTCCTTAGTAGAGTGCTTAGACCGTGTCTGAAAAGTAAGTATTACTGTACAAGTTTTGATTCCCCGTTGTCTTAAACTATAATAAACTTTAGTTTATAATAAACCGGACACCGAGATTATAATACCTTGAAAATCAGACGCCGGCAATTAGTTCCACTCAGTAAAGTGCTTAACTTGTGTTCGAATTCCCGCTGTCCCGTTACTTATTATGCATAAAGTAGTTTAAAATGTTCCAGGCTTTAATTGTAATGATCGGGAAAAACGGCCGCTAGGTATCAGTTTCATTCCTTAACAGAGTGCATATACTCGTATTCCATTTCTAAAAGAATATATTTTCAATACAGAGTTTTATATCTTGTTGTTTATTTTGTACAGTTTATAATGATCCAGACCCAGATTATAACGATCGGGAAAAATAGACGCTAGCAACAGTTCAACAGCTTATCCCGTGTCAAAAGAGTAAGTATTTTCCTACAGGCTTTGATACCCTATTATCCCGTTACTTATTACTCATCATCCATACATAAAAATTATAATGATTTGAAAAAACATCATATAATATATATTATAATATCGATCATTTCCGTTTGTTCCATTTTCAGTACATTACTGTAATTAATGTGACTAAAAAGTCACGAATTTGCTTTTATCAAGAAATGTACTAGGAACGCAGAACCACCAAGAGGACAAATAAAGCTTAGACTTGATCCAATACATAGTGCTGAAAACCAGCGTCGACCCTTATTCTGTTATGAGAAGTACTATTATTAGAATGTTATTAAAACTAGATTTTATGTTATTTGAATGATACCCGTGGCTGCAAGTGAACACCTCATCTCCTGAAGCAGTTTATGACCTTCGCTTGAAAGGTGTGTATTGGTAATGCCACATGCCGCACTGTTTGTTGTTCATGATGTTGATGATGTTTGGTCGCGCTTAGCAGACTTGGATGTAGGGATCTCAGATGTAAAATCAATATTGCACAAACTAGAGTACCTATCTATCAAAAACTATATAGTTATCTAGCACATAACTCATGCTATCTTATCGGTAAGCCAGTTACCCAGCGATCAAACGTAACTTTGCCTGAGTTACGGGATTACGCAACGAGTCCTGAAAGTTTATTCGGATAAGGTTCCGTACCTAATTGAGGTTGACGAAACGGCCTCTTGTATTACAGGAGCTCGTGACGACTTTCTCACGTCATCGGGTCACGTACAATCCTAGGTTACATGGTTCGTAGCATGAAAATGTAGAATTAAGTGAAGAATACTACCCTCCCAAAATTATACTATTATGTGCTTTTATTTTGCTTTGTTTGTTCATTAACAATGTGAAATTTGCTTTTGAGTTAATGAAATTTGTGAAAATCATTTATTTTTTGCCTCTGGCTTCCAGCGATACAGGCTTGCCCTAGTGCAGGGACCTCCAGTATTTTTTACAAGCTGTTTTTGTCTTGGTAAATAAATGAATTTGTATTTGTCTGTTTGGCCTATAAGTTGGCAGTTGCTCTGTCTTCTCCGCTGTAGGTTGAGGGTTCGATTCTCTCCCGGGACAAAACATTTTTGACGACCTCTGTGGCGCAGCGGGTTAAGGTCCGACTGAGCCGCAGAAGGTTCGATTCCCGCCGCGGGGTATTTAAGTAGTATATCGGTCTTGTGATACCGATTTCAAAGTGATCCTTGTGATTGTATTTAATAAATCATCTTTTGACTTGACTTTGACTTTGATAACACAAGCACTGCTTACTTTGGGGCCAGATGATGCTGTGTGAAATGTTCGGAATTATTATTTATTATTTATTTATGTGAGAAATAGAGGTGTTTGTTCTGTGTGTGGGTTTTATAAAGTATCATAAGTATGTATTTAAAATATATAAATATTCTATTATTCATCTGGTCACCTTAATACAAGCAATGCTTTGTTTGGGGCTAGATGGTGTAGTCTGCATTGTCCACCAATATGTATTTATTGATTATCAATATTTATTTGTAATAATAATGCGGAGGTATTTAACAAACACATTTTTGTTTGCATGTAGAAAATAAGAGCGATAGCGCTATAGTATCCTCGCATTATTTATAGCAATGCAACCGTTATAAATAATCGCTAGCTCCCAAGCTATTAGTGAATGAAATGATTAATCTAAATTACAACGTGCAATGATGGACGGATAAGAAAATTCAAGCATATTTTGCAGAATCACGCCGTTTTCACCTGATTCTAGATGAGCGTTATTTCATAAAATTACCAGTCATCGTTGATGATTAAATTTTTCAGCGGTTTTATAACGTGATGTTGTATAACTGTTATCATTTATCCAACATAACATAATATATATTATATCTCTGTTAGCTGTTATATCCCTAAGTAAATAAAATAAAATAAAAGTTAAGGATGCCTTTCTTACGACGAGTGACGAGAATCTGATCATAAGAGAGTGTTTTGAATAGGTTAAGCTTACCTACTCTAGAAAAAAGAAAAAAACAATTGGCTTGTGCAGCGGCTGAATGTTTCGAAGGCTTCAAAAGGCACAAATATGCTTGTGCTAATAATATATTTGAACCTTTTCGAGTCAAGACCCTAGTGGAACAGGAGCCCACAGCGTTTTCAAAATTATTTCACGGCGTCTGGAGCCAGCTCAGGAGCCAGCTCGGGTCACGCAATGTAGATACATTGCATGACCCGAGAGCTGGCTCCTATCTGGTTCAGCGTATTAGCATTGCCATTCAATTCATTCTTGGCAATGCTGCCGGTGTTTTGAAACGCTGCCCTCTGGCAGTGATCTGGATCAGTTGAGCTATCTATAAATCGTTTTAAACGGTCCTTAGATAGCTCAAGTGTTTCACATGTATTTAATAAATATTATAAAGAGGAAAGATTTGAATGTTTGTTTATTTGTATTGAATAGGTTCCGAAACTACTGGACCGATTTGAAAAAATATATTACCGTTGGAAAGCTACACTATCCCTGGGTACTTTTTATCCCGGGAAAATTGGTTTGTCCCGGGAAAAAGCTTCAACGCAGGAAAAGCCGCGCGCGGACATCTAGTATTTTATATTATTGTATATTATTCTGTACATTTCTGTAATTTTCTGTAAATTTATTAATTACTTAAATCCTACTAATATTATAAATCTCCTAATCAGGTTACGTATCGCGAAATATTTAGAGAAATTCCAAAACGCAACGACAGCGCGTTCTAATATTTCCTGTGGAGCTACCTAGTAATTTCACAAATTAAAGTATTTGAATTTACAATGTGTAGGCTAATTAAAACTGTGAGTAAGCAAAAAAAGGTCTAAGGCTTAACTAGTCCGATGAAACAACAAATTCCATTATTGACTTTAATTATTTGGAATTAACCAGTATACTATTTAAATAGTTTTTAAATGTGTAAATAAATAATGCCAGACATTTCACACGGCATAAGTTGGCCCCAAAGTAAGCATAGCTTTTGTTATGGGTACCATATAACTGATATAGAAGATATTTAATAGACATCACTACAAAGTATAAGACAAAGTTGCTTCCCGCTGTCTGTCTGTCCCTATGCTTAGATCTTTAAAACTAAGCAAACGGATTTTGATGTAGTTTTTTTAATAGAGTCATTCCAGAGGAAGGTTTATATGTATAATACATGCATAATATAATAGAGAAACCATTATAATTTTAGAGGTTTCTAATCACATTAGACATTCTGTAATATATTTAGTATTAGTTATTGCACCAGTACGAAGCCGGGTCGGGAACATATAAGTCTCTTTTCGGAATAAAGGTCAACCTACGAGTATCTAGGATACTAAATTTAATTAAATTTGAAATTCTAATTCAAATATTTTTATTCATTATTATCACAAGGATTACTGTGAAACCACTTACATACTAGGTGAATTTAGGTGCCAATTCTTCCTACTTGACTTTACTCGTTCTGGTCCTAGCACTTTTTTTGTATGATCCCTCTTATAACTAGATTAACCACGAAGTACTTATAAAAACTAGGTAAAATTGCATAATGATGTTGCTGCATCAAGGACCAATATCACTCTATGGGATGAATTTAATTTGACCGAGTACGAAATGAAACGGCTCACCAAGAACAAAGTGAGCATTCAAAATTCATTAGAGTGAGTGGGTTCCTGTTCCCACTGTTCGTTAGCTTAATTGTTGCAATGGGACTGAATTTACATCGTTTTAATATGGACAATACAGATTGTCCAAATATCCAAGTTTTTAATGTACCCAGTGGTTCTTATAACTAATATTGTTATTACAGTAATGGCGGCCAATGAGTCAAAAATTAAAACACAAAAAAAGACTTTAAAAGCATGAACAATCAAACATTATGGAACGTTTTTAGTTTCATTTGACTCTTCAGTGGTTCTGGACGTGGAAAGTGTTTGTGTAAATTAGAAAGTGCCTCCGTATGTTTGTCTGTCCGTCTGTTTGCTTGTATGGTTGTTACCATTTCACTGTTAAAATGCTAAATGGATCTTAATAAAATGTGGCACAGAGATAGATTCTATCTTGCAGGCAGAAATATAAAAGGCAGTCTTTTTAAGAAAGCGTATTATAATATAGAATAGAATAGAAAATATTTATTTAACGCCACATAACAAATACAGTTTGAATATAACATAAAGTAGTCTATATACCGTGACGAAAAAGGCTGCCACTCAGCATATGATACAGAAGTGTGAAGGCTGCTGTATCTTAAAAAATATTTAAAGTTAACGGCGTAAATGTGGTATTTGCAATTAAAAATTCTGTGAATAAGATCTGAGTAGTAAAAAGCAATGAGTAATACGAATGCATTTCTAGTATGAAATCGGTTTGCCGAGTAGATGTCCCGTTATTTGAATGTGGGCAAACTAAATAATAAGTACCTACTGACCTAGAGCATCTTCTTCCCTATTTCCCTCGAGAGTAAAGAATCTCCTTGAGTTGTTTATCTACAAGCAATCTATCTATCATCATAGATCCATCTCCAATTACTAATCACTGAGTTCAGGATCTCTTGATTTAATTATTATAAGGCTATAATGTAATATGAATATAATTACGTTTTAAAAACTAAAAAGAAAACCGACTTTTTTTTTTTTGAAATCAATTAGAAACAAAAGTAATACATAGTAATGGTTTTGATGATAACAATTTGTTTTAAATAATGTTCTACCTAATTTTCAGTTTGCTACAATAGTTTCAATAATGGTCGATCCCATTGGCATTAGCGAATGCTAGTCCTAATTTAGACGTAAAAGCTATTTATGTTTAGTACCATTACCTATTACTTACGAGTGTAAGTAATAGGTAATGGTGTGGGCCATTTTAAAATAAAATAGAATATAATAGAAAATAATATTTAGTCCACAACTCAAAATACTTACAGAAATGTAAGAAAATATACTGGCCAAACGTATGTGACCACACACAGTAAGGGCTTCTAAATGCAGTAAGGATCAAGAACAAGTGGTCAGGTCCCAAACCAATTCAACACCGTCAGCAAAACAGAAAAAAAATATGAGGCTTTTTGTTTTTAAAGTTTACAAATCAAGCTGTTACTAGATCTAGAAGTGTTACGCTAGTAAGACTTCTAGATTATTCTGTGATAACTTTCCTTTTTAACCGACTTCAAAAAAGGAGTAGATACGTTTTTTGTGTTCACCGATTCACCTGAATCGATTTGGAAAATTCTTTTTGTTTTAAAGGGTCTCAATAAAATTTTATCAAAATCGGTCGAGTTTTTAAAAAGACAACATAAATCTAAAAATTGTATACTTACATCAATGATATTTTTTATGGGCTCAAATTTAATTTAATGAAGTTGTTTTTTTTTTGGTTTTTAAAACGTTAATATTATTAATTATATATTTTTCAGTATGTGAGCATTGACGACTTCTGTGGCGCAGTGGGCTAAGTTACGGCCGAGATGCAGAAGGTTGCGGGTTCGATTCGATGTCCCGCCGCGGGACAAATGTTTGTATGATCTGCAAGTATTTGTTTCGGGTCTGGGTGTTTCTATGTATAATATGTATGTATTTATAAAAAAAAAAGTATAGGTATAAGTAGTATATCAGTCATGTGGTACCCATAACACAAGCTCTGCTTACTTTGGGGCCAGATGATGCTGTGTGAAATGTCCGGGATTATTTATTTATTTATTTATTAGCTCAGATTAGAGGCAGACAGACAGACAGATTGACATGGTTATTTGTTAGACTTCGGAACCTCAAAGTCGTATCGTGAATCGTACAAAAATACTAAGAAACTTTAAATAATTTACATTTTGCTGCTGCATGTTATCATGCGGCAGCACTGGTCTTCCGCTCAGGCCAATGATGATTCCACGTATATCTTGAGTCGAATCATGTGTTGGCTCTGTAATAACAGGTATTTACACTTACTATTAAAACGATTTATTAAAGGAACTGAAACTAAACAAAATATCCAGCACCAAGAAGCAAATAACAGAGAGATACTTGTAAGCCAAAAAAAAAATTATAACAGCTTATACTGGGGAGGTATGAACCCTTTTTTTTCAAAACAATTGCAAAATAAAAAAAAAATAAAAAAAAAAATAGTTTTTTGACAGCAGAAACTTAACAAAACAAAGGAAAGTAAAACAGCTTAAAACTGTTTAAACCATGACTATAAGAACATTCTAAATATGTAATTTAAATATAAAAGAAAAACTCAATGGGTGCTTCTATAACACTATATTATAAATAAATAAATAAAATTTGTTAAATGTCTGTTTTGCTGATAAAATCTAATATGAATTACCTTTGATACCCACACTAGATATAATCTGTATCGCAGGTAAAAGGGAATCATTATCATTATCGAGTCATTACCAATTTTTGATGGGATTATACAATGAAATTGTATAATCCCATTATCCGAAGTAATATTTAGCGAGTCCCAAGTCTCAGTAGTAGAATCAGTAAACAAGAACTACGCCCATTATTTTTTATCTACGAATAGGTAAGAGCATAACTGCCAAAAAAATATGGAATACGGCCACTTAGGTCGGTTCTTTCATATGGGATAAGTTATGATAAGTTATTATTAATCGATTGTCTTCGAAAGCTTTTCCGATAGAGACACAAAGGCCACAAAAGGGACTGGTTTGTTTAAGAAACACTTACATATAAGCTAGAAGAGAATAGGGCTATTACACGTGCTGGAAGCCAAATCGATTCTAGTTCAATTTGATTGACGGCGGCGCGGTATCCAATATTTGGCGGACAGCCAAACTATGCAAAGCCTTGAGGCATCCGACAGAGCTGTTTCCGACACGTGTGGTAATCCCGCGTAACTTTGACAAGTACTAAGGCCTAGCGCGCACTGCAAGTTATTCAGCGGCAAATATGTTCACGAAAATAATACCTATATAATAATATTTTCACGAAAATCCATACTTAATATTATAAATGCGAAAGTGTCTCTGTCTGTCTGTTTGTTACGTTTTCACGGCTAAACGGCAGAATGGATCTTGATGAAATTTGGTAAGAAGATGTATTGGATTCGGATGAAGAACATAGGCTGTTTTTTGTCTCAAAAAACAACCTTGAAGGGGGTAAAATAGGCGATGAAAGTTTGGGCAACTCATATATCCTTATGTTAGGGATCTGAAAATTCATATGTAGGCTTTTGGTAAGAAATCCCTACTAATATTATAAATGACTGATGTAACTTTGTTTGTCTGTTACGTTTTCACACTTAAACAGCTGAACCGATTTTGATGAATTTTAGTAAGTATATAGATATATACAAGATCTTGGAGAAGACTATAGGCTTCTCTTTATGTAGGTACCGTGCGAAGCCGCTAGTAATACCTACTTTTACTTTTCTCTGTACTTGTTTTATTAACTCTTACTTTTCTCCTGCTCTTCTGTTTTTTCTATTTAAACGCATTAGATGGTATTAAATAAACTGAATTAAATAGAATTGAATATTACCACGTTTGTTCTTTGCGAAAAAAAAAGTTTTTTCCACCAGCTGCGAGTTTTTCCGCCATGCCTCGCCGTGTTTCTCGCCACATGCAGTGATCTCTAATTTTATCGCCAGGTTTTCTCGGTTGTTCCCGGTTATTTCCGCAAACCCCGGTCGTATCGGCCAATTCAGCGTGGTTTGTGTAGCAATGAATTTGCATACCTGCTAGCGTAGAGCCGCGGAAATTTCCTATGCGTGGGCCTACGTCTGATTCAATGTACTACAGGAAAGCGCGAAAAAATTCGCCGCGGATTAATTGTCAATGCGCGCTAGGCCTATAGACAATTGGAAGGGAAAATTGAACCGTCAAGGGTACTGTGAAACAATTTGCAGGCTTCGCAAATAGTCTATGTATGTATAATATATTATATCTATACCACCAACCACGTAGCTAGATTTATGTAAGGGATGTTTAAAGGTTTCCTATTATTTGGCTACCAATTTTGATATTTAAGGCCCACTCAGATAAATGCGATCCTACAAAGTGCTCGTATTTCATAATGCCGCGAATGATAGCCAAAATCGCTTTTGTTAGTACAGACAGAAGCATTAATTGGTATCCCCTCAAATAGCTAAAGTTTATATTGCACATTACTGCACGATTTATAAAACTTCTACTGAAATTCTAAAGCAAAAATCGTATCACCAAGACGGGAATCGAACCAGGCATCCAGTCGCTTACACATCGAGTAACAGCTGCACCAACCAACTAAACCAATGAACTAGTTGTAAAAGCTTTGAAATTGTATATTATTAGTGTTCCGCAGCAGATATATTTTACGGTATTCCTTACGCTGGATAAGAAAAATAAAAAAGTGTTTGAAGGTAGATCTGAATATAGTTTTAGTGAACTTACATTACATTTAAGGTAAGAAAGGTAATAAATTCAATTAAGAATCAATCTAATCGAGTCAAGATGTCCGTGAAATCAACACTGGCCTCAGCGGAAGACCAGCGCTGTCACATGCGTTAGCATTATGCTGAGCTGAGTAACATTTCGCCACCACATGTACCTATACTAGGAAATTTATTTAATGTTTATTATTGTAATTGTTGTTTTGTAAACTTCCTATTCATTATTTTTTATTTTGTATATTGAGTGGTCGACAGAATAAATGCTTTCTTTCTCTCTTTCTAATTTAATATATCTCTGTTTCTAGAATGAATGTAAGAATAGACACTATGTTATTCAAGAACTAGAATAAAATTTAAAATATGGTAAACACGGATAGCCGGCTTTTACGCTGCTATTTTTCTCAGTAGTCGAAAGCCGTTAGACGATGTCACCTTATTTATAATTCAAGACCTGCCAGCTTCCAGCGCATTGCATAGCACCGCGTGTTAGTCATAAAATGAGTCTAGAAATTACCGTAGGTTGCGTAAAGTTTTAAATCTACTAAATCGCTTATTCCGTGTTTTTTTTGACCATTCAAACTAATAGGTACAGGCAACGTACACTTGGGGTCTATTTGTCGACCTCTGTGGCCAACAAGGCCCGCCTAAGACGCAGAAGGTCGCAAGATCGATTCCCACCGCGGGATAAATGTTAGTATGATATGCAAGCATTTGTTTCGGTTCTGAGTTTTCTATGTATATTATGTATGTATTTACAACAAAAAAGTATGTAAGTAGTATATCAGTCATGTGGTACCCATAACACAAGCTCTGTTTAATTTAGGGCTAGATGATTCTGTGTGAATTATCCGTCACAAATTTCCGTCACGATCCTTTCTTTAGTGTAGACGGTTATCCATAGGGTGACACGAATGAATGAATTAGATGTACGAATGAATTAGATGAATTGAATGATGTACAACAAAATGTTTATTTTCACATCTCGAAAAAATGCATTAATTACAAAATTTCCTACCATTCCTTCAATTTATCATCCAAGCCATACTTAAAGGCCACGTTAGCTAATTATGTCTTTATAGGATACACGGTCGGAGTGTCTCGTCGTTTGTATCTGTCGCCTGTGCGAAGGTAGGCCTCCACTAACTTCTGGTATATTTGTCCAAAAATATGAACCAGTTTATGAGCTAGGTCATGCGGATTTAGACAAAAAGTACCATAATATCGTTTGCCACAACTCGTTAAACCCGTAGTAGCGCAATAAATATCTTTATTGTTGGGAAAGTTTTTCGAGCGTATCGGCATTATAAGTCATCTGTTTATCGGAAAATATTAAACAAACTCCAAACTTTTCAATGATCAATCCATCATGGGATTGTTGCAAATCATTGTTCAAAACTTGATCACTTGTTATCTCACAAAGTTTTCTTTTCATCCGTTGCTATAAGTCAATTTATCTAAAAACAACGGTAGGTTTGTAAATAAGATAATTAATTACGTTATTAGAAATTGTATAAAAGATATCAATACAAATTATAGTATATACAAGCAGTAGGAGTTTGTTTATAACATTTATTTACAAAAATAACTACAGAAATGTACAGAAAAATATACAATAATATAAAATACCGTTTAAAATGATCTATAGATAGCTCGGCTGATCCAGATCACTTCCAGAGAGCAGCGTTCCCAAGATACTGGCGGCATTGCCACGTTGAATGGCAATGCTAATACGCTGAGCCAGATACGAGCCAGTTCTTGGGTCACGCAATTTTTTTTACCAAACGCCGTGAAATTATTTTGAAGAACAGTAGCAGTAATACTCGTATCCACTTACCGAATAAAATTGATTAGTTCTGTTGTGCGATATTGCTAAATTAATGGCAGTCAATCACGGGCAATTTGATATGAAAACGGTGACATAGAACACTGATACAACTAATTAATTAAATAAATAAATAATGGCCAACAACCAACACAACACAATCCAACCCCAAAATATGCAAGCAACCAAAGCAACCAACCAACTTTGGGAACCAAATGATATTACTAAACAGAAAATTATGATACTGTATTATATGTATGTATTTAAAAAAAATGTTTTTAAGTAGTATATCAGTCATGTGGTACCCATAACACAAGCTCTGCTTACTTTGGGGCCAGATGATGCTGTGTGAAATGTCCGGCATTATTTATTTATTTATTTGTTATAACACCCAGGCACAGAATAAACATCAATGTACGTTGCACAAAATGTTTGTCCTGGATGGGAATCGAACCCTCAGCCCAGCGTATTGCAGAGCTGCGTAATAATGCTACCATCTGAGATAAGAGGATAATTAAATAATGTCACATAAAATGTTATTATTTTAAAATGCATATCTCTACATAGTATAAAACAAAGTCGCTTCCCGCTGTCTGTCTGTCCCTATGTACCTATGCTTAGATCTTTAAAACTACGTAACAGATTTTGATAGATAGAATGATTCAAGAGGAAGGTTTATATGTATAATACATGCATAATATATTAGAGAAACACTGATAATTTTAGAGGTATCTAATGTGATGTCGTAAATAAACTCATTTTTTTGCGCTTACATTGCAAACGCTGGCTGAACCCTACGAGATAGATTAAAATAATGTACTACAGTATTGTACACCTTAAAAAGGTCTACAAAAAACTTTTTTGTAGATAACGATAACGATAACTTTTTTCTAGATAACGTTGTATATAAAGACATCCTGTAGTATATTTAGTATCAGCATTGCACCCGTCGGAAGCCGGGGCGGGTCGCTAGTTTAATATTATAAATGCAAAAGTTTTTTGTTTATGTTTACAATTATTACCTATGTGTGTAATTTTGTTTGTGGTATAAATCCATACTAATATTATAAATGCGAAAGTAACTCTGTCTGTCTGTCTGTTACGTTTTCACGCCTAAACCGCTGATCCAATTTTAATGAATTTTGGAATAGAGATAGGTGGGACCTTGGAGATGGACATAGGCTACTTATTATGGAGGTACCACGCGTGCGAAGCCACGGGCAGCAGCTAGTCTATAATATAAGTGTTTTCAGGTGTAGGTGGGCAATAGATGAGTAATTGACAGCGGGTAACTTCTGTAACTAGTATTTTTACATATTTAATCAGATTTTTCAAATATTGCTGTTGTGTTGCTACTGCTGTCATTACTGCTAAATCAGTAGCGGATTTTATGATAATATAATATGATTATGTTTGTTTTCTCTAAAAAAAGGTGTACTTACACAGTAGAGATGCTACAATTATAATGACTTGTCCTGTCACCTGTTTTGAGACTCGGAAATTTCAGAACAGGTGACAGAGAGATTTATTTAAGTATATGAATCTTGGTATAGATAGATGTACCAAGTATGATATCTGTGATTAGGAATAGCGTATAGGCTACTATTTTTTAAATAGACTTTGCGGAAATCCATTACAAAACATTAAATAGATGGACAAATATTTAGTACTATTCCGCCAATCTATTCTCAAAGAGTTAGACACGATGTAGACGCATGCATCTCCTTCCCGCCTGCAATTGAAAAACCATGCAAAGCCTAAGTAAAAGGTAAGCACACACAATCAAGACTTGCAACCTCTAAAAGAAATTCAACACGCGTTTCGCCCCTCCACGAGGCATCCTCAGGAACACTTGACTCACTCCGCACCCTGAAGAAAAAAACACTCTGCAGACTTGTTGTTTCGACAAACGTCAGGCTGAGACTGTCTAACAGTCTGCATCGTGTCTAATTCTTTGGGAATAGATTTGCGGAATAGTACTAAATATTTGTCGTACTATTAACTATTTTTGAAGGTACCGCGCGTACGATGACTCGGGAAGTAGCTAATATAAAATATAGGAGCACGACACGACACAAGGAAGTTTAAATCACGTTCAACGCTTCTTTTTAGAGTTTTAACTAATCTTATGTTGATCCTCCGCTATAATATTCAGTAAACAAGCATTAAATGGCTCGTCCAAATGGTTGCAGAGAATAATATAGTAAACAGGTGCTGCAGATGGAAATACCATCATGTTTAATAAAATAAACAGACCCAGACGCATGCCGGACCACGCACAGAGAAAGCTATCCATGACAGTAAGGATAATAATTACGTTTTAAAAACTAAAAAGAAACCGACTTCATTGAATGTAATTTGAGCCTAGTGGAAAGTGGAAAGTAGATGTATTTTGTATATATATAATATGGGTAGGCCCAATAAACGCACCGCTCCAATGAGACAGCGAGGTATCGAAGTACATGAAAACATCATCGATGTATACAATTTTTAGATTTTCGTTGATTTTTCAGCTCGACCGATTTAGATAAAATTTATATGGGACTACCTGTGAAGTATTTTCCAAATCGGTTCAGCCGTTTTCGAGTAATCGGTGAACATACATAAAAAAAAAAAGATTCCGACGAATTGAGAACCTTTTGATAAAGTCGGTTAAAAATTACTAGTTGTCAGATCTCAAACCAATTGTTATAAAGTATCATATTGTATTTAATAACAACGTTTTAAAAACTAAAAAGAAAACCGACTCTATTGAATGAAATTTGAGCCTATAAAAATACAACTGAATTGAGAACCTCCTACTTTTTTTTAAGCCGGTTAAAAAAGTTTTCGTTTTACGCTTTTTAGTTCTATATTATTTTTAGAAATTATAAACACTACTGGAAAGTCACAGGAATGCAAAATATTAAAATTTCGTTCCATCCAAGTGGATGACATATTTTTCAGTTTTTTGGATATAAAAACCTAACGACTGAACCGATTTTTATGAAATGTATATGGGACCAATCGGCAAGTATATCCTTTCACATGAAATCAGAATTTATTCAAATCGGTTCATAAAAAATACAGTCGAATTGAGAACCTCCCCTTTTTTGAAGTCGGTTAAAAATATATAAGTATTATATCAGTCATCTGGTCACCATAATACAAGCTATGCTTAGTTTGGGTTGTTTGGGTGTTGAGTGCATTGTCCACCAAAATCATTCTTTATTGGCTTTATTTAGCACGGTTATTAATAGACGTTACATTAATTAACAAACGACTCAACATACAAATTAAAATGTGTCAAATATACAAAAAAATATGAATTTATAATCTAATACCTTTAAACGAGCAATTCTTGTCTTGCATATCGATTAAAAGTAAAAACAAAAAAAAACATGTGTGCAATTCACACGTGGTAGAAGTGAAACCTTCAAAAAACAAACGTATAATACGTACACGTATACAAAACACCACGGTTGTTGTGATGCCTTTTCTCAAGCTTTTTACTGCGTATGCGCGCATAATCACGTAATAATAAACACGTATATTGCTTCCTATCTCATTTTCTCCCACGTTAAATCTTTTGAATTTATGTGTCTGTCTCTTTTTACTGTCGGTTTTTCGTTTCAAATCACAATGATTAAAGAAATGTTCACCAAAAAATACTACATACATATACATATAATCTGAATCTCGGAAACGGCTCCAACGATTTTCAACGATGAAATTATGTATGCAGGAGGTTTTGGGGGGCGATAAATCGATCTAGCTAGGTTTCATTTTTAGAAAACGTCGTTTTATCCTTGTTTCATACCGAGCAAAGACCTCGGTCAGGTACTAAATAAATAATGCCGGACATTTCACACAACATCATCTGGCCCCAAAGTAAACAAGCTTGTGTTATGGGTACCAAATGACTGATATAAAGACAGATTATAAGGTTATCCTCTATATGTAATGTCAAATTAAAATAATTGCATTAATAAATTAATTAATAATTAATTAATTATATCTGATAATTAGATCGTGCGGCGCCTGATTGTGCCGAGGACCTCAAACAGCGCAAATATGTTGATCTTGATAGAACTTACATATTTGAGCCTTTTTGAGTCGAGAGTCTGGGCCCGTCGGGAACAGGAAGCCCATCGGTTTGTCAAAACTATTTCATGTCGTTAGAAGAAACATCGGCTGACCGGCGTATTACCATTGCCATTCACCGTAGCAATGCCGCCAGTGTCTAGAGGTCGCTGCCCTCTGGCAGTGATCTAGATCATTTGATCTATCTATTTGTCGTATCAGATTATGTAGTAAATTTTATATTATCACATACATCAAGCTCGCAGAACCTATGAAAAAATGGATCATTAAAAAGCATATTCTCAATATTCTTACTACCAACTCTAATGTTCAATAATATTTTCTTCCTTACATTTCTTATATATTTTTGTTCCTGTTATGTTTACTTTCCTAATTCTATTATTGTACAACGATTCACGATACTTGAAACTGGTTTAAGACCTACTATTTTTATAAAAGCCTCTATCGGCGTACTACCACAAAAAATCAATGCTGTTATACCGAATATGTGGATAATGCAGTGGGCTATGATATTGTTATTATATTTAAGTTACCTTTTATCTAAAATATTGTAGCTGTTTATTGTCCCTAAATAAATAAAATAAACAAAAAACTCAAACATTCCGACATTAATATCGTCCATTCTACCGCAAACAAATCAGACTCAGAACTAGCGTCCAGGAGTAGCGTCGTGTATCCAGTGTATCCTCACTGGATACACGAGATTGGAGATTCGGATCGTAACACAGTGCAGGAGAAGAGAACGGCAAAAAGTTGATGTTTCCGAAAGCGATATTAATTGTGCGGTACATAAAATCGACACGAAATCAAATAATCGAGTAAAGGTTTACTAGATTCATAATCAACAAACTGATTTACAATCATTAATCAAATTAATCAGCGAGAAAGAGCTCTGATTAAGGTCGACCAGACGGACGCACAGACAGTTAGACAAAGAGACTGATAGATTGATGGAAATGGCGTAACTATTTAAGTTCCTTTGAGTCTACAGAACTTCTAAAAGTTAACTACCTTCATAGCAAATATTATAAAATGTAAAGGCTAATTAAGATGATTCTTCTAACTTTTCTATATTCTTCATGTTTTCTGTTTTGTCTTACATAACTATAAAAATAAACTTATATTGAACCTATGTTGGAGCATTCTCTGATGTATATACCATAATATCTCTTAGATATCAGTTTAGTATCAGTTATAAAGAAATCATAAAAAATACATAGCCACTGAACTTTCGTAATAACCTCGTTCTCATTTCAACAAAGGCATTTATTTTATTAAAGCCAGTTAAAAACTATCACGCGCTCTAAGCTTTGACGCCCTCTGTCTTATGGATGGAGCACACTTGAGCCAAGAGTTCGAATGATACATTACAAACACACGTTACAAGTCAGTCTGTTTCGCCGTATTGTAACAAGATCGCCTCGAATGATACATTACAAACAAACGGTACAAGTCAGTCTCCACCTTTAGCCTCTGCCCTCGCTATCGTGCCGATGTCAGAGAATTGGATACTTACGGGTTATATTGAGGTATAAAAACTGCCTGGTTTGTAAATATATATTCCAGTTCAGGGTTCTTGTAGTTTATGATATTCCTACTGGAGCCTGGAGAATCTTTTGCAGTACTTGCTGATAATTTTCTGGGTCAACACTCACAAGGCCCTTCAAAAAATCATACGCCTGTAAAACCTATGAGGTCTTCCAAGGTTTTTTCTCAAACAGAGAAGAAGATTGGAAAATACAACGTCACAAAAATATCAGACACGCATCAACAACTTTGAAGCTCATAAAAAGCGAAGAACATGCTTCTGAATTCTTATAAGTTCCCCCAAAGACCTTGAATGTTTCCTTCAAAGTTTAAAGTATTTACGATACGAAGATTTCCTGTTCTATTTTTATCAGCATCAGTTTCCCCGTGCATTTAAAGCTATTATCTTATATCAATGACGAAAGAATTATGGTTGCTGGTTGTCGTTTTACAGAAATAACGGCTTTTCTAAAATTAAAACGGGTTGATTTGTTCGTGTCACTTTTTTTGTTCAACATTTTCATGCCAGTAGCTATTGACTGATGAGGAATAAAATATTAATTCTCGTTTGTCCATTTCCAGAGACTAAAAAGGTATGATTTGTCTCATTACAAATTCAGTGCTCTTGCTTGAAAATTTATATTAAAATGAAATGCAAACTGTATTTTAATCAGCAAAAACAGAGTCCAAATTCCATATGCAGGATTTATAGCAGTACCTAGACTAAATAATGGATCTCAAGAGAAACACTCATGGTTTGCAGAGAACTTATTTTTCCTATCTGTATAATTATTGGCTTACTCTCGAGGCAAAGTCTGTATCGAGGTAACCTATAGGCCGTTTATGCTGAATATTGCACTTCAGACAATTATGTAGGTAGGTAACATCAAAGTATTTGAGAAATGAATTAATATAAAAGTATAAATTTAATTTTTTTTTTAAATCCCGACACAAAAGTAGTACTTCTAAATAACCAATTAATTGAGAAGATTACAATTAGCCCAAATACGATATCTCTGCTGTAACTGGAAAGGAGTTTGGCATCCTGCAGATTACCATGTTTTTGCAATATTATTGATGTAACCCCTCTTTTTCGTCGGGGGTTAATATATAACACTAATAAAAGATACGAATATATCTTATAGTTCATGACACTGAACACACTTTCAATGCCGTCATATGACAACTAAGAATGCAAATTATAATAAACATTTTGCTTAATTTACTGATTTGCAAATTTTGCTTGTACTTGGAATGCAAAGAGGTCACCTAATGAGTAGATATTTCTACGACTTGATGTACTCCCAACATAAAATTAATCAGATAAGTTTGAAGTCTTATTTGTTTCTTCAGGAATCTAATCTATGTTCTGCCTACACTTTACTTTAAGGGGTGGTTTTCCAATAACCCGGCAACCTTATACGAGTTAATTTGAAATTGAAATGTTGTTTTCATACATACATGACTATACCTACATACATGAGGTATATCATCATCAGGATATCGGTTGCTAAAGTAAACAAGAAACAATGCCACACTTCAGCCAGGTTATGCAGATAGCTCCAAGATTGGATAGTTATTGCCTGAAGCGAACAATCTTCACGTTCTTCACACTCGAGCACTCTCATGATGCTCGATATTAAACGAACTTGATTTATTTTTCTCTCACAATATGTCGTTCCTAGAAACTAATTTCAGCTTTTTACAGTGAAAGTTTACTGTCACATTTTTTTGTTTAGCAATACTTTTTTGCATTTAACAACTTAATTATGTTTGTTATTCCAAAATTATGTTTACTGGTACATATGAATAGTTATTCCAAATTAAATATTTATAGGTCGCACACTGGTTGAAATTCGACCATAATTAATTAATAATAAAAGTATTTTTTATGCAAAATAAAAAAAAATTGCATTCTGCACTCCTTATCTATATAAACTATTATATGAGTGTACAAAATTTCATACTCCTCCATACTTGCAATTTTCGTAAAAAGGGGTACAATGTTTTCGCTTCACGTATTAATATAATAATACCGGATTTTTAGAGAAGTAGGTAAGTAAGTATAATTAAAAAATATTAGTAGACAATGCACATAACACCATCTAGTCCCAAACTATGCATAGCTTGCACTATGGGAACCAGAAGACTGATATAATGCTTATATATTTATAAATACATACTTCTGATACCTTATAACACCCAGTTCCAGGTATTATAAAGTATCTGAAGTATGATGCAGACACAGAACAATCATCTATGTTCACCAGATAAATGTTTGTCACAAACTACAGCACAAAAGGCAGAGCTATAACCAACTGAGATGGGAGGCCAGTCAATACCAATATCAATTAACAATAGCGAGTACCTAAAGGGTTTGAGTTCTAATAGGGTTTCATTGAATTGTAGAAATATAAATTCAGTTCTTGTAATAAAACTGACAGAAAAATAGAAAGAAATAATATACGTACATAATGTGTATTAGTCTTTTTTTGGATTTTTCGAGGACAACTCGGAGGGATTTGTAACAATGACAATCCCTGTCGGAATAATGTTTTACGAGCATGTATAAAAACCACGGTCTCTCCACCGATGTAAATCATAGCTACCGTGCGTAGAGTGAAATCATTTTAAAGACGCGACTGAAAATCAAATGCTTAGTCGTAACCGAATTTCCATTTGATAAAAAAATAATGTTTTTCCCTCTGCATCATCTGGTCCCAAAGTAAGCGGAGCTTGTGTTATATACAACTTATATATATAATATATTATTTTGTATATATATGTATTTTATTTTGTAACAAATATATTATACATCACATCTTCTCGCAGAGCCTCAAGACGAAAGTTTTTAATCAGTGCGTGTTGCCAGTGATGACATATGGAACTGAGACTTGGTCGCTAACTATTGGCCTCATACACAAGCTTAGAGTCGCGAAACGAGCTATGGAGAGAGCTATGTTGGGTGTTTCACTAAGTGATGAAATCCGCAACGAGGAAATCCGTAGAAGAACCAAAGTCACCAACATACCACTCAAAATTTGCAACTAGAAGTGGCAATGGGCAGGCCATATAGCTCGCAGAACTGATAACCGTTGGGGAGTAAAAGTTCTCGAATGGCGACCAAGGACAGGAAAACGAAGCGTAGGACGAATCCCCACCCGATGGACTGATGACATTGTAAAGATCGCAGGAAGTCGGTGGACGGAGAGGGCTCAAAATCGTTCTTTCTGGAAATCAATTGGGGAGGCCTATGTCCAGCAGTGGACTTCCTAAAGGCTGATATGATATGATGATGATATTATACTGTTAATTGAGTCTTCCAGCGATGAATAACAACGAATGGCACGCCTATAAAAGCAAGCTCAAGCGGGCGACGGGGGTCATTTGCTCGTTGGCGCTCGATGCAAGAACATCTAGTTTTCGTGGTAGATATTGACACGTGAGCCATTTTTCTTGTCGTAGTCTTGTTATTTTCATTATGTGTTTTGTGTAAAATTGTGGTGAAGTTGCCTTGTTTCTTATTGGTTATTTTTAGTTGATTTGAAAGATTATTATTGTGAGTAAAATAAAGTTAAGTTTTTGGTTTGTATTTTTTTTATCTTTAAACCACTCCTGGTCCTTAGATCAGAAGTGGGATAAAAAGGCGTACGCCAAAAAGAAACAAGTCTATCTACACTTTTTGTTTTTGTGTTGTGTAAAATCACGTAAGTACATTTTTAGTTTTTATTTTGTTCTATACTACTATGAGATGATAGATGACGCTCTAGAGATGGCTCGCGTGTCCGGACGCAACATCGCTCGAGTTGTTTGTCGCGCAGAAGCTCGCGGGGTAGCTCGCGTCGTAGCTCGCGTCGTAGTCGATTACGAACTCGATCGCGGAACTTATCTAGGGGTCGAACGCCACGACATAGTTATAGAAATAGGGCTCGTTCACGAGATACGCGACGGTCCCGTTCTCGCGAGTCGCATAGTGGCAGGAGGCATAGGGTAGACCGTCGTATTCAACGTTCTCGTTCAACGTTGTCGTTTCACGACAGCGTCATCATAGTCGAACGCCATCTCCTAGGCAGGTTGCAATTAGCCATACCGCGGAGCAATCTTTTGCCAATGTAAACGAATCATGTTTGCTTGACACGTCGCATACCCCACCTACTACTAATCTGACACCTCACCCGGTGGCACAGGAGGTTTGTAGTCAGTCTGTTAGGTCAGTTCAACATTCTGAAGCATCTACTTTCGCAAAAGCTTTTATTGAGGCAATTAAAACGGTATATCCAAATAAGTCTCGCAACTATTTTGTCTCTAACTTTGACCCTTCATTTCACAACATTGACTCGTGGTGTGAGGAGGTAGAACGCACCAAAAACACAAACAACTGGGGTGACCATGAATGCTTATGGCGCGTAGCATTATGCCTCAAAGGGGATGCGAAAGTTTGGTTATCCGAGTGGGTCACAAATGATCGAATATGGCCTAACTTTAAACGTGTATTTAAGGCGCTTTGTCCTAGCAAACTAGACTTTGCCAATGTACTATTCGAGGCAATGAACGCAACATCCGATAGGTACACAACGTACGCCGAATATGCACGCCGTACCTTGCTACGTCTTAGGGTAGTGACATGACTGAGTGAGGAGCTAAGAACGCTTATTGTGATACGTGATATTGATAACCCCTAAATACGTGCGTGCAGCCGCCGCTAATGCAGAGTTAACATCGGACAAAATTGTATCCTTCTTATCAATTTATACAAAACCTAGTAGGTTCAACCAAGATAAGCGTTTTCAAGCTGCTCCTCAGAAACTTTCCTATCAGAATAAGCCAGGTGGTAGTGAAGGGCGATCTTGCTTTATTTGCGGACAAAAAGATCACCTTCAAAACCAATGTCCCAGAAAACCAAAACAAACCCAAGCATCTTCAGACACCGCAGGTACCTCGAAATCATCTTCGAATACAGTTTGTACGTTTTGTAAAAAACGAGGACATACTGATGTAACTTGTTTTAGCAAATCACGATCTGAATCGCGAAACCAAAACAAAGTTAACTTGTGTTCCGATTTGTCAAAATATTCGAGGGGTAATAGGTAATAATGATGTGGTAGCGGCCGTTGTTGAAGGTATTCCCGTAGATGTCCTGATCGATAGTGGTACCTTGAATATATCGCTTGTCTCGTCTGATGTATTAAGGTATCTCCCGTGCCAGCCAAAACAGAGACACAGCGTGCTGAAGGGTATAAGTGATAAGGAGGTTGTATCCACGTCATACATAACGGTAACATTGGAGTTTAACAACATTTCTATCGAGGTTGACTTGGTGGTGGTGCCATCGTCTTGCATGAACACTCCAATCATAATCCTCTTAAGGGACCGATCTATGAGGGTATGTCAGAGTCTAGGCGTGTTTTCAAATCAAAACTAAAATGGTGCCAGACCAATGCCGAGCAAATAAGAATGGATATTCTAGCGTCACACCACACCAATAAAAATTTTAAGAACTTTTGGAAGCACACAAAGAAGCTCAATCCCAGACCAAGTACGCCTCTCTATGTTGATGGCATGTCTGAGCCACACGAGATTGCCAATATGTTTAAATCTCATTTCCAAGTAGAACCCCTATGCATAACCTGTCCGTCATCACCGCTGCTGCTCAATACTAGTACTAATCAGTCCTCATTCTCAGCTACCAGGTTCACTGCTAAAGAGGTATTCACTGTCATCAAGCACATGACTAGGGGCAAGTCCCCGGGACATGATGGTCTTAGTATTGAGCACTTGCAGCACGCAGGTGTTCACTTACCGAGGGTCTTGGCCATGTTTTATACATTTTGTATAAGACACTCATACTTGCCAGACGATAGTATGAAGACGGTTGTTGTGCCAATAATCAAAAATAAAACGGGTGACACATCGGACAAAAGCAATTATAGGCCCATCTCGCTAGCTACCATTGTGTCGAAAGTGCTGGACAGTTTGCACGATCGCGCTTTATGCAGACATCTGAAGTTGAATGATGCCCAGTTTGGCTTCAGGTCAGGGCTCTCTACAGATGCTGCGATCCTATGTCTCAAGCAAACTGTTCGGTATTATACAGACAGGAAAACCCCGGTGTACGCCTGTTTTCTAGACCTGTCCAAAGCTTTCGACTTGGTGTCCTATGATATGCTCTGGCATAAAATGAGGACTGAAACCAGCCTTCCTGAAGAATTTATTGCAGTGTTTGATTATTGGTACAATAACCAAGTGAATATTGTAAGGTGGGCGGGAGTAGCTTCCGACCCGTACAGGCTTAAGTGTGGAGTCAGACAAGGAGGGTTGATTTCTCCACGACTTTTTAACCTGTACGTAAATGGGCTTATAGAGGAACTCTGCAGCACCGGTGTTGGCTGTTCCATAGATGGTCAATTCATAAACAACATAAGTTACGCTGATGATATGGTGTTGCTGGCTCCCTCTATAAGCGCTGTCAGAAAGTTGCTTAAAGTATGCGAGGAATACGTCGGGGCTCACGGGCTCAGGTATAATGTGAAGAAGAGCGAACTCCTGGTATTCCAATCCCGTTATCATAAGGTTACTAGTGTACCCCCTGTCTTTCTAGATAGCGTAGCACTACCAAGAGTGGCGCGTTTCAAGTACCTGGGTCACTGGGTCACCGAAGACCTCAAAGACAACGAGGATATTGAGAGGGAACGCCGAGCGTTGGCTGTCAGAAGCAACATGCTGGCACGTAGATTTGCGCAGTGTACGGGAGCAGTGAAGATTGTGCTGTTTAAAGCTTTTTGCCAGTCTTTCTATACGTGCACTCTATGGGTCAACTATACGCAAAGGACGGTCAACGCTTTGCGCGTACAGTATAACAAAGCGTTTAGGATGTTGCTTGGGCTGCCTAGATACTGCAGCGCATCGGGCATGTTTGCTGACGCTCAAACCGATGGCTTTCATGCCATAATTAGAAAAAGAGCCGCTTCGATGCTAAGTCGTGTCCGTGGCAGCACTAACAGCATCCTGCGCGTTGTAGCGGCCCGAGTGGATTGTCCCCTTATGTGGCAGCTGATACAGCTGCATATTAAGCATATAGTCATTATTAGTGTTGTTTTTATATTATTATTGTTATGACGTTTGATTTTGTTTATTTATATTTTTTTTTGTAATTTATTGACATTATATTAGGTATGTACTAATCTTATTTTTAATTATAACGTATTCCTACTAACAAATTATATGGACATTGTCTGAAATAAACTAATTGAATTGAATTGAATAATCAGCACCGACGTTCTCAACCGTGACATATGTGCGTACCAAAGAAAGACAGTACCTCACTCATTCTAAGATAATAACCACTGAGGTCAACACAGTCAGACCTAGCAACTGTTCCGAGGTAAACACCCACTTCAAGGTAAGGAACGTGAAGAATTGATGACTGTGATTGATAGGTTCTCCGAGTTTCTGATTGCTGGAACGGCTGGAACAGGTAAAATGGAAATCAAATTCACCAGCTCCACGCCTGTGGTCTATAGACCGTATAAGTTATCGTACCAAGAAAAACGGGACATAACTTCGGATTTGTTAGGCAAGGGGATAATTAGGCGATCTCAGTCCGAATATGCCAGTCCTATTATTTTGGTCAAGAAACGTGATGGTTCAGATAGACTTTGTGTCGAATTCCGAGCCCTCAATAGAATCACTGTAAAAGATCGATACCCTCTTCCTTTGATCGATGACCACATCGATAGCTTGGGAAGCTTCATGTTCTTCTCATGTCTTGATATGGCAATAGGCTTTCACCAAATACCAATAAAGGAAGAGTGTATCCACCTTACAAGCTTTGTAACACCCGAGGATCACTTCGAATATCTTAAGATGCCATACGGCCTTGCTCATTCCCCAATTGTGTACCAACGAATTATAAATAATACACTACGCGACTTCATCAGTGCAGGTAATGTTCTCGTCTATATCGACGATGTACTTCTGAGTCATACGGTTGCTGAAGGCATCGATCTGTTACATCGAGTTTTACTCTCTCTCACGCAAACGGGGTTTTCGATTAACCTTCGCAAGTGCACTTTTCTCGCTATGGAAGTCGAATATCTGGGCAGAGTAGTGAGTCAGGGTCAGGTGAAGCCGAGCCCACGAAAGGTCGAAGCTTTGGTAAACACTTCCGCACCTAACACTGTTAAGCAGGTTAGAAAATTTTTAGGTCTCGCTGGCTATTTTCACCGATACATACCAAAATACGCAACAAAAACTGCATGTATTGCCTTTTTAACAAGAAAGAGCGTCTCTTTCCACTGGGGTACCGAGCAGGAAGCTGTTCGTCAAGACCTAATAAAAACATTGACTAGCGAGCCAGTTCTCGCTATTTTTGATACCAAACTTCCTACTGAGGTACACACAGACATGAGGCCAGTAGCATAGGCTATGGAGCAATTCTTTTACGGACGCACGTAGATGGTAAGAAACATGTAGTCGTTTACTTTAGTAAAGTAACGCAAGGTGCGGAGAGCAGATATCACTCTTACGAGCTTGAAACACTTGCAGTTGTCAAAGCTTTGCAGAACTTTAGGCATTACCTCGTAGGAGTGAAATTTGTTATCGTCACTGATTACAATGCGCTAAAATCAACGGTTCAAAAAAATATTAAATTCCTAGAGTCGCGCGTTGGTGGATTTACCTCCAGGATTTTGAATGCACAATTGAGTACCGCAAGGAGGTAATGATGCCACACGCCGACTACTTAAGTCGCAATCCACCTCCATCAACCGAGATAAATCAGGTAACAAGGCCACGAAACTGGGCTAAAATCGCACAAGCAGCTGATGATGAAACTCATGAACTCATACAAAAGCTGCTGGAAGGTAATTTGGACTCGAGCCGGTACGTACTACAAAATGATCTCTTGTACTATCGTTACACCCCTGTAGGTGAAGAGCCGCGGTTACTTTGTTTTATTCCAAAAGGCCATCGGCTAAGCCTTCTCAGGATCTTCCATGACGAGCACGAACACGTAGGAGCTGATAAGACTACGGATCTAATGCTAAAACACTTTTGGTTCCCAGGGCTAAGACAATTTGTATGTAAGTATGTAGCTCACTGTCTTATATGCATCTCAAAAAAACGTGTTCCACGGGCACCGTTATGAAACATTACATCATGGGAAAAACCTGATTTGCCTTTTCATACAGTGCACATAGACGCCTTAGGTCCTTTACCGCCTTCAACGGACTTCAAGTTCGTCCTGGTTATGATAGATGCGTTCACAAAATACTCCTTATTGCTCCCTATGCAACGCCAAGACATGACCGAACTGAAGAGAATCGTTTCACAAGTAATTTCGTTGTTCGGTGTGCCAAAGTTACTGATCACAGATAAGGGTCGAATGTTCGAGTCTACCGAATTCGTCACGTGGATAAACGACCTTGGCTGTGAGATGCATTACATTACACCAGAGATGCACCACGCTAGTGGCCAAGTAGAACGGTATGTGCGCACCGTCTTAAATATGCTTAGAATCGAGGTAAATCACAAGGGCTCGTTGTGGTCTAAGGTGCTTTGGAAGCTCCAGCTGGTGATGAATATTACTAAACAAAAGACCACGCAAACTTCTACAATGAATCTGCTAATAGGTACAGAAGGAACGACACCTGTGATCTGCGCGCTAGTCCGTGACGTCATTGCTCAGAAAATGAGGCCTAATCGTGAGGGTTTGCGTGAAATCACTCGGAGTAGGGCCCGACGGCTGCTTAAAGAAAACCAAGCTAAACAAGACGAATATTCAAACCGACTAAGGCGCTCACCTCGTGAATACCAGTTAAACGATCTTGTTTTCGTTATTAGATATTCTCAGGACAGGAAAGCTGGACTCGGGAATGCGCGGCCCCTACAAGGTGATGAATATACTACAAGGCGGTCGTTACGAGCTAAAGCTGTTGAGCGGAGGCTATGGGAAAATGACTCAGGCTGCTGCGCAGTACATGGTGCCGTGGCGAGGCGAGTGGTGTCCTGAGACGTGTGCCGCACTCTTCGATAGTGAGTACTTGATCACATTTATCTTAGTCTGACTGAAACATTGCTTACGTCTCTGTTGCTAGCTATTTAATTTTCTTATTAGTTTAGGGTATTTTTTTTGAAATAGCAGTAGGAAGATTCAGAATTACTTAGGTAGCAAGCTTTTCTATTTCGATTTTCATTCTTACTTCTCAAATAGTATGGCTTATCAGATAGGTTGATTAGTTAGTAGATGGTTATTTACGGTGACGTATATAATGAGCAGATTGAGGTTAATGGTTTGGTCGACGTATCTTTCGATGCGTATAGGGCTGCAGCCCTTGATCCCGCTTTGTCGGCCGGCAGACCTGTAGCTAGTGTGAAACACTAGCCAGGTAGACGATACTATCGTCGGCAGCAGGGATTGGCACGGGGTGCTACCCTGAGGTCCTTGTGAGTGGACGGCAGACCCTGGGCTGGGTAGACGCCTGTTCACGTTGGCTGATCTCTGCAATGGGCAGCGAAGCAGAGCGGCCAAATGAAACGTATCTCATCGTGTCATGGTGGAAAAAAGTAACAGGGCCCTATTTTTATTATTTTGAGACGTCTCTGAGGTGAAATCTGTGAGACTAAGTTTTGAATAGATGATCAATGTAGTGTGATGTATAAATTAAGTGAGAGAGATAGTATGAACGGAGAATGAACAACAAGGTGGCATTTTTGAAGATTTCGAGCCCCAATTTTATAAGTGTTGTGTCTTTACAGATGATGAACCTGATGAGATTGAGTATAGCTCATCAGATCCTGCGGCATAGGGACCAAGTATTCAGCCATCCATGCCTCTGTTAAAAGCCTATCCTGAGAACGATCCGTTGCACAGCAGCAGTAGCTGACGCCGGCTCCTGTACACTACCATTTCCTGGGGCCGTGGTCGGCCCTTTGTCAGGAGAGGCCGTGTTAGTTGAGTCCTCCAGCGATGGATAACAACGAATAGCACGCCTATAAAAGCAAGCTCAAGCGGGCGACGGGGGTCATTTGCTCGTTGGCGCTCGATGCGAGAACATCAAGGGGAACTAGTTTTCGTGGTAGATAGTGACACGTGAGCCATTTATTTTCTTGTCGTAGTCTTGTTATTTTCATTATGTGTTTTGTGTAAAATTGTGGTGAAGTTGCCTTGTTTCTTATTGGTTATTTTTAGTTGATTTGAAAGATTATTATTGTGAGTAAAATAAAGTTAAGTATTTGGTTTGTATTTTTTTTTATCTTTAAACCACTGGTCCTTAGAATACATATAAACACCCAGACCCGAGACAAATACATGCAGAACATACAAACATTTGTCCTGCGGTGAGAATCGAACCCGCAACCTTCTCTGTGTATCAGATAGATCAAGCGCATGTGACCACACACTGCGAAGGTTTCCGAAGTCTGTACGGCTAAGATTGATTAGCTGACAGGTGCCAGACCAACTTAAAACAAGTACCTAATCAAGTTAGCAAAAAAAATTTTTTTTTTTTTTATCAGGTTTACAAATCTAGCTCTTACTCAAAGTCTAGGAAAGCCTTACCGTGATAATATTCCTTATGATTTCAGCATATATTATGCTAAAATTTAAAAAACATTGAAGCTATACTTATCAGACGAATAACTGTATCGATGAACTGAAACTATTGGAATCTCCTAATATCATAAAGACCCATCAAACAAGCGTAAAAAAATATATTGATTTTGTTACTTGACATGTACTCTACATGAATCCTAGAAAAATGCTTTCCAAAAGCAAATGTTACATACATTATAAAATATATAAGTATTCTTACAGTCATCTGGTCATCATTACAAGCTATGCTTAGTTTGGAGTTAGATGATATTGTGGGCATTATCCACCAATATTTATTAATATATATATATAAAAAAAAATCTTGTGTCACAGTTTTCGTGTTTATACTCCTCCGAAACGGCTTGACCGATTTTGATGAAATATTATATGTATATTCAGTAGGTCTGAGAATAGGTTTATAACTAATTTTTATACCCCTAAGTGTTAAGGGTGGCTCTCCCCAAACATTTTTTTTTATGCTCAATAAGGTAAAACAACGTTTGCCGGGTCTGCTAGTATTATATATTTTTAAAGAACCTAGACACCGATCAAATTCCTTCGGTAATCACACAAATGGTTGTCCTGGGAGGGAATCGAACCGACAACCTACAGCGCAGAAGGCAGAGCTGAGCTGAGAAGCCAGTCACGAAAAGATCAATAGTCTCAGAGTTTACGTAATTATAATTATTGGTTCATAAGCAAGCATAATATTTCTTTATAAATATTTATGACGTTTGCATTTTTTGCATGTAAATTAGGAACACTTAAAGGGTTTACCTAAATATTATAGGTTCATGTTTATAAAAATCATGTTCGAAATCCAGTTGAACTAAATGATTTTCTTCAACCCGTCGCGTCTGATATTTCGCCTCGACCTTAGAGCTTAGACCTTGAGCTTAGAGCTCGGACTTGTGTAAATATTGAATGCGTTCTGTACTTTTTGCCGTTTGACCTGAAACAATTTCTTTAGGGCTCAGGATCACACATACATATCTGCAAAGGGTAACAAAGCCTAATCAAGTAGAAGAATAGTTTACCTAGTAGATAATACATGACGTTTATTGAAACGTACTGAATAACATAAAATACATTTAAAACAGTAGATCTATCTGAGGAGCTTTTTAAACGATCTGCAGATAGCTGAACTGATCCAGATGACTGCCAAAAGGCAGCGTCCTCAAGACACTCGCGGCATTGAATGTCAATGCTAAAACGCTTTGCCAGAGAGGTGCCAGCTCTTGTTTCTATGTTTCTAACAGACGCCGTGAAATAATTTTGAAAACATAAAATAATAATAATAATAATACATAAATAACGCCGGACATTTCACACAGCATCATCTGACCCCACAGTATGTAGATATTGTTTTATACCACCACATCACTGATATACTATTAATATATTTTTTTATTATTGTAAATACATACATAAAATATTATACATAGAAGCACCTAGACCCGAAACAAATACTAGCAGATCAACATTTGTCCAGCGGGGGGAATCAAACCCGCAACTTTCAGCAACTTTCGTCCCATCCCATCACAGTCTTTAAAATCGTCTTATACTTTGGTACCATCTGAGCTGTTAAAGGTTTAACAAAACTATTAATAACTAGGTAGAGTAAGGTTTTCGACCCTAGAGTCTAGGCAGACTTGAAAACTAGAAACTTAAAAAAAAAGATTTATTTCGAGCAAAACTCATAAACACAAGAAAGATACTTAGAAACTAGTTGGATTGCTGGACAGGTGTCGCTCACAGCAGTGCCTTGTAAAGGGACAGTCTACCCTGGCGGCTATCATTGCCAGAACGGTGTTGGCGCTGGCCCGCAACCTTGGCGCTGGCCCGCAACCTGCTCGTTTGCGCATATTAGTACAAAAAAACAATCAATCCGCGCCGATCAAATTAAGTTAAGGATCAAACATACTAGTTAAAACTTCTAAAACTATCAAGGTTTTTAAGATAATTTTCACTCAAAACGGGTGTTAAATAAAATATTTACCATGATTAATGTAGTTATATGTGTATAGTTTGCAGTTCATCTCGTGATCATGGCGCATGCAACTGTACCGAAATATCGGGAAGCAGAAACACTCATATATCATGGTAAATATCCCGTTTTGAGTGAAAATTATACATGTTAAAATTTTGCATTGATAATATTAACGTTATTGTTTAATGTGAGTCATTCAAACACGAGTGTTTGCCTTTCTCTAACGTACATAGTATACTAGAACAAATGCGTTGTAAAAATGTTGTTTCATGTCCAACTTTTGTCATAAACATTGCTATTGTTTAACTAAGTACTTCCGTAAAGGGTGGACCACAATATGTTTTTATACGCTTTATATTAGCTTCACTTGTATGTATGTTTGTATGTAACCGACACCTTAGGACGCGACTTTAACCCACTTTAAACGGCCTAATTTCTTTCAAATTTTGCACACCTGTCAAAGACCGATGACAATGCAATAATAAAAAAAAAAAAATTAAAATATCCTATTATCCTAAAACTAAAAACTAGAAAATAAATAATAGTTTAAAAAAACTAAAAAACACGCTTAATATAAAAAACCAAAAACATTTAAATAAAACATTTTTTTCTTACTTACATTTATTAACATTTATTTTCTATTTTTTAGTTTGGTTTTATTAAAACCAAACTAAAAAATAGAGTTAGAGTTGACTGTACGAATCCAGTAATGGTCCGTAGAAAGCCACAAAATGAGAACGTATTATGCGTGTAGCTCTTTTAATTTTGTAATTTTTTAGAAGACAATTGCTTTGTCCGAATCTAATAAACAGATCACAATGGGATAAAATTTTGTAACTCGAAAAATAGTTGTTATTTTTCGCTAATTTTGACCACAAGCATATACCTTGATCAGTTTTTGGAATTGTAGACAATATTTCATCGAAATAATGAGTAATCCTACTCAATAAATCAAACATGAATAGGGTTTGAAAAGGGTGTGGATAAAGATCCAACTAGTACGTAGTTATAACCCTATTGAGGTATTCTGTATATAGCCTACGCGGATTATCAAATGGCAACTAGAGATAAAACGGAATGTCCATTTCGTTGCACAGATTTTAAACAAAAGCCTATGTGTTTTTGTTTAAAATCTGTGCAATTGGTTGGATTTTTATTTAGGTGCCTATGTCATCCATATCAGAACATATTTGATATGTTCTCGTATTATACTCGTATTATAGACCATAGAACTTTTGTGCATGACTGTAACTATACTGAATAAAATTTGCGGTACAAAATTAGCATAGAGGTTAGTTTTGTTTTATTAGTACTGCTTTGTTTCCATTTGTGAAAATTTATAATCATTATTAAGTACATTTCGGGTTTACAGAAGAAAATTGTGCAACTTTTTTGTTGCTTTGTTGTGCTTTTATTTAGGTAGGTATTATTAGGTCCTTACTGAAATTTACGTGCTTTTGAGATCTGGCTTTCGTTAAGTTGTTAGGCCACGACATATGTCTTTGGGCGGCCTAATAAGGCCCTCAACAGAGTTGGATACCGGCTCATACGCAACTCATACGCAACTACTAAAATTTTACAAATAAGTTGATGCATGCTTATTTATCATGTCAATCTTTCGATCAGAAAAATCCAGTGGCGCATTCGAACATTGTATTCAAACCCACAACTTAAGGATGGGAAGACGGGGCATGTTGATACACGGGATTCATGTTGGTCAACTACCACTAGACATGAATTTATCGTATGCAGAATACGTTTGTTAAAAAACATGGTGTACAGAAACATGTTCTATTGTATCTACAGAATAACAAGAGAAAGTTCTAAGGTACTAAGTTCTCAACCCCAGACTTTAATAGTTCTGAGACTATTATATCTAAAATTGTATAAACCGCTTAGCCGCAAAAACTCGAGCGATGGCAAATGATGTCTGCACTATGAATTTAAAAGTTATCTCTACTTTACGAAGAAACCTATGAAAAGATCTTTACACAAAAACGATTAGAAGTATTTCTACCTACCTACGATATAATAGCACAGAACGAGGAGGTATATCACTTACACGATTCGTTTATTTATCTAAAAATATACGTTGTAAAAAAAGTTTCACAATGTTTAGTTTTTTCCGTTTCTCGGCATTAAACAAGAATATTTTCAGGTTCAGTTCAATCTACGATAGAGCGTAAGAAGGAAACTTTAGAGACTATGAAAAGAAATACCGACTCACCATGTGTGTAAAGTGGTGGCACTCGAAACTTCACAGCCGCTGTGCATGCTATGGCTCCCACGCCACCTCCAAGTTGCAGTCCATGAGACAAAATCTGAACTAATGTCCCCACGACCATGATGGTCCAGCCCCAGCCTCCTTCGGGGTAGTATCGCCGCGCGAGGGTAAGGGCAGCACGCGCGCGCAACGCTGCTGCGGTCTCGGCACCAACGGTGGCGCCGGCACTCGCGCACCTGGTGTGTCACACACTTTATAAAAGGCTTTTAAAGGGAAACATACGTTTAAATAGAACAGCTTAATGCTGTTTACAGCGGAAAGCTGAACAAATCTATGGCCTTAAAGGAGCCTGAAAGGAGGATTGTTGTTTCATTTCACTTTAAAAGCCACATTTTATTTTCAATCAACACTGACCGACGGAATTGGGCCACTTCGCGAGCAGCCTCATATCCCACACTTTTAGAGCGACCCCGCTCTGCACATTTATTGCTTCTATCCGGGAACCTAAAGCGTTTGGCACTCGCGCCACACGTGCACAGCAAATCCTCCGGCCGCAGTCTCCGGGCCGGGTACTTGGGAGCATACCGCTCGCGGCAGTCGCATTCAGCGGTTTTCCAAGAAAACAGTCTTTGGAGCAGGTTCCGACGGCGCACTTTACTTTGCCCGAGTTCGGAATCGTTTCCTTGGCGTGGATCCAAAGGCAATGACGAACACTGATCGGCCTCTTCGACCCCGACCGTGCGATTATCATAAGTGATTTTCTTTCGCACATCTCTATTGTTGCATGTAAAAGCGGGAGTGAAATTGTGCGTCTCCTTTCCGTTCGTTTCAGCGATCTCATTTTTAGATGTAAATCCATTTTTTATGTTACTGACGTCTGAGTGAAGTGATTTCCAAGTAGCGATTACTTCTTCCCGAGCGGGTGCGTTGTTGAGGTCTGAATTGGTGTTGGGAGCACCAGGCTCGGTGGAGACAGGCACGACCCGCAGTTGCGTCGGCAAACTGTCAGACCGACGTAGTGTCATTGCCTTTTCTTGGGGTTCTCATTTTCGTTGTTCATTTACGGGCTGAAGTTGTATTACCTACCTGAAACAATTCAAAGTTGGTTATGTTGACACAACAAAAGCAATTCTCTGAAGAAAGCTTTACCCAAACTACTAAAAGAAATACTTTGTTATTCAAGCATCCTATTTAATATTCCATGAAATATTCATGAATTCAATGTTATGTTAATACAGAGATTTTCATAAATGTAGACCGTAATCTTTGAGGCTACGAAATAGATCCGCTAATACAAAATATTTGTGTAAAATAAACTTCACGTTTCTCGTTGATTTATTGCAGGTTTTCTAATAAAGAAAAGGCATTTACCAAAAGGCACCTTTAAATACGCTAGGAATTTATGTCGGCACTACGTTACTTATTAGGTTATTTCAGTAAAATACGAGGTTTTTACCGGTTTAGGTATGATTTTTATAAATTGTTTAACTGTTTTTTTTCTCCGCGTAGAAAGCGTAAGAACAGGAAAAATATACAAAAGTACTTGTATTAGGTTGGCAAAGCTGTGCGGTGAATGACTTCGAGGTCCATCTGCATCACTTAATTAAGTCGGAGACAAGACCTCTGACCGCATATTACTCCAACACGACAGTTGCGACCGTTGTGAATTATTGTGTTAGTACGAATAGATGAATTTTGCCCGACGTACGGGTAGGTGTTAGGTATTTCTATAGTCAGGCTATTATAATGATATCAAATCTTACTTTGATGAACTGACTGTTGAAGTAAAGACTTTCGTCTGCTCGTAATAATTACTCACTAATTAGTCGCGATTAATTTATATCAAAGTTATTTTCACTACAAACGGGATGTGTACCATAATTTATGAGATTTTCTATTGCACGATATTTCGACATAGTTGCATGCGCCATGATTACAAGAGAAACTGAAGAAAAAATATTGTTTATTGGCAGACAAATCATTTACCCTCTTTTTCTTTCGTACTGTTTTAGCCGTTTTTAGGGTTCCGAAACTCAAAAGGAAAAATAAGAACCCATAAAGGACCACTTCATTGTTCGTCTGTCTGTCAAACCAAAGTCAAAAATATGTTCATTCAATACATTCAAAAGGGTCAATTTGAAACGTCTTACATACTAGGTGAATTTAGGTGCCGATCGTCGTAGTTAATATTTATAGTCCGAGAAGAACTCGCAAGAAACTCGTCCTGGTCCTAGCGCTTTTTTGTATGATCTCTTCCCCTCTCTTCTCCCTCTGATAAGAAAAATCTTCATCTTCATCTTCATTTGTAATCTTCATAGAATTTTCTAGTATTGATTCTATGAAGATTACTATTTTGCTGAAATCCATCTCTATTTTGTGAGTTTATAACAAATTTCATCTATAAATATATTGAGTCGCAACTGTCATTTATAGCACAGGATTTCCTAGTTTAAAATGACAGTGTTTTTATCATTGCAAACCTTTGTAAATTATCTGAGATCAATAAATATCTTATTTAATAATATCATCTCTATACATAAAATTCTACTGTACGTGTGTATGTCACTGAACTCCTCCTAAACTGCTGGACCGATTTCAATGAATTTTTTTGTGTATGTTCAAATGGATTCAAGAATGGTTTAGATTTACAATTAGATAACTTTTTTTTTAAAACGCCTGGATTA
Organism: Lampropteryx suffumata; assembly: GCA_948098915.1. NCBI lineage: Eukaryota > Metazoa > Arthropoda > Insecta > Lepidoptera > Geometridae > Lampropteryx > Lampropteryx suffumata. Next base: position 10,098,073 of record OX402557.1, on the reverse strand, counting down.
TGTCGCGAACGGGTAAGCTAGTAATATATAATATATAAATCTTCTGTGCGCGTGTTTGTAATTAAACTCCACCTAAACGGCTGGACCGATTCTGATGAAATTTTGTGTGTGTGTTCAAGTGGATTCGAGAATGGTTTAGATTTACAATTTTTAGTTTTTTTTTCTTTTTAAAACGCGCGGACGTAAGTAAAAGATTATATACAGTGAACCAGTTAAGGTTTAAGTGAACCAGTTGAGTGAACAATAGGGAACCCTCTGATACCCCTATATCAATCATTGATCCTGAAGACCTCTCACCACCCACTTCAACTGTCTGGACTCTATTAGATAGATAAAACCATATGGTAACCGTCCGGTTTTTAATGCCATAATATTTTAACTTTGATATTAAGATTACATGACTCTGTCTGCATGTCAAGACTTTTTTCCAGGAAAGCGTGAAGGCATTCAACTGAAATTAATATCAAATAATAGTCTGCAGTCCCAGTTAAAGATGTTTAAAAGTCAAGCTTCTAAGCTTCAGTCAACAGTGTAAAAAAAACGTAACAATTAATACGGTAATTTATGCCGCATATACTTATTTCAAAAGTAGTAAGTCGCCAGTAAATCTTAACTTACATTGAACACTGAATATCATGAAGTTTGGCATGAAGCATGAACTCACATCACAAGTAAAAGAATAAATCCGAAAAACGTAGATTACAAACATTTTTTAAATTACAAACTTAAAAACCATGGACTTAAATAGTTTATGATGGTATAATAGGACTAGTGATAGTAGCCGATGGTAAAATAACCATGATGATTATAAAACTAATTAGGTACGGCTCAGGCACGACTTTCGTACTAGTAATCCTTCCTACTAATCCTTATTTTTTCACCTTTTTTTATATAGTGAACTAGCTTGAACCCCCGTGAATTCGCTCGCGCGAGAAATCATCGAGTTTATATTATAGTATTATTCATATCAAGTTTCAAGCAAATGACACCACGCGTTAAAACGTTTCATAAATTCGTTTATACCCTTTTTACCCTCTTTTTGAGAGTTATTTGAAAAATCCTGAAACATGTTTGCATTTATTTTGTATTTTAAGTATCCAAACCAAGTTTCTAAGAAATGACACCACTCGTTAGAAAGTTCCAATACAAACTTTGACATCCCATTTATCCCCTTTGTAAGGATTATTTTGAAAAATCCTGAAACACGTGTACATTTATTTTGCATTTTAATTATTCAAATCAAGTTTCATCAAATCGCACCACGCGTTAAAAAGTTTCATACATTAGTTTACACCCCTTTTCACCCTCTTAGGGGTTGAATATCATAAAATCCCACCTTTGGTTTTGCTCTAACAGGAAGCTACCTTCCAAATTTCAGCTTTCTAGCTTCAGCGGTTTCGGCTCGACGATGATGAATCAGTCAGTCAGTCAGTCAGGTTAAGTTTTTATATAGGTATAGATAACCATGATAGTTTTAAAAGAAGATAGATAGATAGATAGATGAAAGCTTTATTTGACAAAACACTACACAGACACAAAATAAGGTACATGAATAAAATACTAAACTTAACTACCAACAATTAAAGAAAAATAAAAGACACAACTAACACACAATGTAGCTAAGAAACAAGGTAAGTAACAGTTATTTCGTTTCGTAAGTACTTACAGCTGCTGTGTAATCAAAAACTATATTATTACGTCTATCATGTGACGGTCGCCACTCTTTTGGGAACCGAGTTCAGTGGTCAGTAAGTAGTTTCCCGACATTTATCTGAAAACGCTCTACAAATCTAAAAGATCTGTGTCTAAAACTTTAATTGCTGATTTGTTTGTAGATCTTTATAGAAAGATTTATACATCCAGCGATTGGTGTAACGAATGTCTGGATCTTTTCTATTTATGTGTTGTGTAGCATCGTTAGTACTGGGACTTAAGAGGGTATTGCAGTGTTCTGAACATAAAATACTAACTCTTGCAGAAACTAAAAATAAACTTGTATCTGTTCTGTCAGCTCAGTTTGTAGTAACTTTGCTTTCTGTAGGTCGTGGTGCGATTTTTTCCCAGTATAAACATTTATAGTTAAAGTAAGCGGTCGCCCACTGGTCGAAATTCGACCATTATTAATTGATAATTAATGTATTTTTTATGCATAATTTTAATAAAATATTATCATTCTGCACTCCTTCTCTGTATAGACTATAAATGTGCGAAATTTCATACTCCTCCGTCCGCGCAATTTTAGTAAAAAGGGGTACAAAGTTTTTGTTTCACGTACTAATATATAGATTGTATTATCCATAACACAAGTCCTACTTACTTTGGGGCCATTATGATTCTGTGTGAAGTCTCTGGCATTATTTATTAATTTATGACGTACAAATTTGTTTGTAGGTTTGTTTTGTGTCTGGGTGTTATAAAGTATCTTATGTATGTATATATTTCAAAAATACTAGTGGCTCTGTGAGCTGTAGACCTCGTGAACATTTTTCGAAATGACTGAAATATAACTTTTTTTACGTTTTCAACCCCCATATCTCCGCCATTTGAATCCAAAAATTGAATCGACAAAAAAAATATAGTTATTGAACCTGCTCACAAAATTTCACGAGAAACGGTTGAGAAATGCGACATGAAGTGGAGAACATCCGGACAGACGCCGGTCGGAAAGACAGACATTCGAAAGCATTTTTACCTAAGCTAACACGGAGACAATTAGTATATTCACTCATCTGGTTCAGTACAAGCTATGCTTAGATTGGGGCTAGCTAGTGTTGGGATATATAAGTATTGGATTAGTGTTGTGTGGATTGACCACCAATATAATATACATATTAAAAGGTAGGCACACGTTATTTGATTCTAAAGATAGGTTATCTCTTACTTGTAGCATTTTAGTTTAGCATTCCTATAAGTATGTTTATCAATTTACATTTTATAAAGAAGCCAACTGTAGCCACAGTACGTACGATCAACGTACAGTTGAAGTTTAATACCATGTACGTACCTACACGTACCACGTACCTACCTACACTCTACATTTCAAAGTAGTCAGTTGTTTTACAGTACAGCAATAGTTATTTACATTGTTTCGCAATTTTGTGCGTAATTTTTTTTAGGACCCGTCTTATAAACACACACATGCTAATGTGTTGGTTAAATCAGTTGCCATTTCTATTCTTTGACATTATAATGACAAGGACAGAATAAACTTAAATGCCACGCTAACTAAATATGACCTCTATGGCGCAGTAGGCGAAGGCCCGATCTGCAAATATTTGTTTCTATATAAAAACACCCAGACCGGATGTTTTTTTATGAGTGGTTTCACAGTTACCTGCATGGTCGCCGACAACGTATCTGCATAGATGATTCATACTCATCCTGGTGTGATATTAAAGCTGGTGTTCCTCAGGGCGGCGTTAAATCTTTCCACTACTTTATGCAATATTTATGAATACTCGTAGTATCTCTCAACACCTTTCTTCGTCCTATCACTAATATGCAGACGACCTCCAAATCTATACTCACACATTTTTATCTAAGATACAAAAGACGATTGATGCCACTAATTTAAACTAGCGTTGCGTTTTTAACTGGAGCAAATCATATGGTCTCTCTGTCAAGCTAGATAAAACGCAAAGTATTGTAATAGCTCTAGAATGATATCTAAAATAGACTGGTTTCATCTCCCTCAGGTGATTTTCGACAGCAAATGTATTCAGCTGAGTGACTCGGTAAAAAACTTCGATGTGTACCAACATCGACAAGCAACTTTCGTGGCGACCGCACTTGGCTGAAGTCAGACGAAAAGTGTTGCTGGGGCTTCTCACAGAAGGCCTCGGAATTTTCTCCCTACCGCAACTAAACTTACGCTTGCACCATCCCTTCTGATTCTAATCTTTGATTATGCTGCGCCCGCTATCACCGTCACCGAAGGGCACCTTAATAAGCTTGAGCGCCTCTAAAACTGCTGTTTACGGTTCATATTTGGTTTGCTCAAATATGACCACATATTTGAATTTCGCAATAAACTCGAGTGGTTACCAATCCGTTTTCGCCGGAATGCTCACTTTCTCAATCTTCTCTATATTATTCCGTTATTTTCTTAACTCCCTTTTATTTCAAGGAACGGTTTGAATTTCTCTGTCTCTCTAACTCTCGATCCTTACGCTTCTCAGATCAACTTAAAATTCCCGTTTTTTAGCATCTATATTTTTTTTATCATTGATAGACCTACGTTTGACCACGAACTCGCCTGATGTTAAGCGACAATGTGGCCGACGATAGGGCACGCAGGTCTAGAAGATACCTATTCACTCTTGACTTGAAGAGACAAAAATTTTAGTTTTCAGGAAAGACATACGACGGCATATCATTCCAATCCTTAGCTGTACGCATTATAAATGTAGAAGCAAAGCGCTTTGTTCGTAAGGGTGGTAGACTGACAAGGAATGGATGGTATTGAGCGGTACGTCTGCTTGTCCTGTTGTGAAAAGGAGTTGGTGGAATGAGATCATGCAATTCCTGGGCACATTCTCCGAAATGTATTATATAAAAGATCGAAAGGCAAGCAACTTTACGACGGTGCTCGAGACTCTGGAACTTAGTCTCAGCGTTTAGCTGCTCACCTATCACCCTTAATGCTCTACGCTCAATCGAGCCCAAAGCACCCAGCTGGTGTTTGGCTGAACCATCCCACAGATGGCAGCAATGACCGGACTTGAGCTTTATATAAAGTGGAAAGCTGTCCAGGTGTGAAGTATCTCCTCACCTTGTTGAGGATGCCAAGCTTCGTGGCAGCAGTCTTGGCCTTGGACTCAATATAGGAGCCAAAATTGAGAGTCCGAGTGAGTGAAACTCTTAAGAGTTCGAGATGATCTTCTACAGATACCGGTACATTTCGGAAAACGGGGATTTGGAGAAACTGACTTTTTTTCGGCTAAAAAAGACAGGCTTGCGTTTTGGATGCGTTGAATTCAACAAGATTGGCATCGCCCCAATCGGACACGACCTGGAGAGTCAAATCCATACGCATAAGCATCTCGTCTCTGTATTTCTGAATGTCAGTTTTACTGGCTCGTGCGTTGGCAAAGTATCTATCCACAACTGTACTGTCGTCTGCATACCCAATAATTCCGGGCATAAGCAGATCGTTTATGTGCAGTAAAAACAGTGTGGCAGAGAGCACTGACCCTTGAGGTACACCGGCATTAATTACAAACAATCAGACGAGCAGCCGTCAACAACTACTCGAATGGATCTTTCCTTCAAGAAGTCAGCAAGCCATGAGCAGAACTGAACTAACAATCAGTATTATTATAAATACTTACGGGTATTTATCGCGTTTATTTATCAATTTTTCCCGACGTTTCGACAGGTTTACACTCTGTCGTGGTCACAGGATGACTGGAGTACTGGAGCTACCGCCTCTGCGAAGCGGGGGCAGCATTTTTTGCAACTACCCTCACTTGTTCTTCCGAAATAGAAATGTCCATCTGCACACTCGGATGACACACAACACTAACCGTGTCCATTACGCATTGAGAAACCGGTCTACGTTGAGTACACTTAGCTATAACCGGATTCCATGAGGCAGAGAGTCTGAAACCGTCTTCACGATTGAAATTAGGATATTTCTTAATTTCAATCGCTTCCCGAACCATGCTCTTGTAGTAATGCCTTTCATTACATAAAACTTGAGGTTTATGTAATTCAATCCAGTGATTGGGTCCTGAGTCCACGATGTGCTCTGCTATTGCAGACTTGTTTACTTGACGATTTTTGACCGTCGCTATGTGTTCTTTAACACGTTCCGCGACCGTGCGTTTAGTCTGGCCTATGTAGGAACGCCCGCAGCTGCAATCTATTTTGTAAACCCCAGGAACTTGCAGAGGTACGATGTCTTTTGGTGTTCGTAGATACTTCGTCATCTTGGTGCCAACAATCAGTAGGCTGGAAGTTTACCAATAAGGCTAGCGTGCCAGACCCTATCAAAGGCCTTTGAGATGTCAAGTGAAACAGCTAATGCTTCACCGTATTTCTCTATGGCATCACTCCAAATATGCGTGACATACGCAAGAAGATCCCCAGTAGATCGCTTTCGGCGAAAACCGTATTGTCGATCACTGAGGAGGTCGTTGTCTTCAAGGTATGTAAGGAGCTTCGTATTCAGGACACGTTCCATACATTTGCATAGTAAGGAGGTGACCGAAATTGGGCGGTAATTTGATGGGGACTGCCTTTCTTGGGCACAGGTTGCACATTAGCAAGCTTCCAGGATTTTGGGACTATTTCAGTTTTCAGAGATAGGCGAAAAAGTCTTGTTAGTATGGGAGACAACTCAGGGGCACACGTTTTTAGCACTACAGCCGAAATGCCATCCGGACCACTAGCTTTGTTCACGTCAAGACTCCATAACGTTTTGAACACTTCTTTTTGATGGATGCTAATTCCCTGCATTGTCGCTTCGCATCGAAGACGGCTAGGTGGGGTTTAGTTAGAGGTGTCTAGACGTGAAGCTTCCGCAAATTGAGCAGCAAAGAGATTTGCTTTCTCGATTGCGTTGTGGGCTAGAGATCCATCCGGTTTAAGTAGTGGAGGGAGAGAAGGGCGGCTGAAGTTCGCTTCCACCGACTTGGCCAAGGACCAGAATGCCTTGCTGCCAGCTGGATGTGTTGCAAGCTTGGCTTCTATGGAAAGTCGTTTACAGTGCAGGCTGTCCGTTTGTGTAACGCATTGCCTGTAGATATCAGAAAGTCGGCTCTTCTCATCTTCAAAAACATGGTCATAAAAAAATATTTGTGGTGCTGTTATACTAGTTATTTCTGTATTGTTGTTTTTTTGACTTTTTATATTTTTATTATAGTATATATTGAGTACACATATGTATGTATGTATGTAAGTACATATTTATATATTTTTTTTAGTTTATACATATATGTAAGTATGTAATTATATAAACTAGTTGTCGCCCAGTGGTCGAAATTCGACCATAATTAATTTTAATTATAAGTTTGGTTTGGTAACATTATTTCTATTATATAGTTATATAATATAAATAATAATTATATAGTTATATTATTTCTTCATAAGGTTCTATTGTCAAAGAATACTCCATAATCACAGATTTCACGAGGCTACACTGTTGATTTGTCGAAATAACGAATACCTCTTATTATTATTTTTTATTGAAACAAAAAACCATGCGATAAAAAAAATGCTGTCACTTTACCTACATATTTACTTACTTATATACATATTTCGATAATTTAATTAATTAATAAAAACTTCTCTGTAAACGATGCTTTTGTTTTTTGTTATTTGATGCGCATTCTTGTTCCATTGACTAATGCTGCCTTTGTATTTAAGTTTCTGATCAGCAAAACGATGCAATTAACTTTCAATACTAACTTATGTGGTGGTTAACCACCAACAGTCAAAGTATTTAAAAAATCTACCGGATAGATAGATTGATGGCATTGTCATTATCACAAATTATTTTATCATAGCTATGATATATTCGCTGTTCTTCAGGAATTTCATTAAGTATATCAGTATTAATCAAAGTACAATTATCATTTGTAGGTGCTAAAATAACTGAGTTCAAAATATTTTCTGAGAGTATGTTTTCGGAAATCTATTCTCAATTTGACCACAGACTTTCACAATAAACAAAAAAGTATATACAAAAGAGTATCTATGCTCATGTGCTCTTTTACTCGTATTATGCTCATATATAACAAATTAATATATTGTAATAGGTAAATTAATTTACTATGGTTATGTTTGACATTCAATAAGACTATAGACAAATAATATACTAATCTATTCTCAATTTGAACGACATTAACAAAGAGACTCTCAGACTTTAACAAAAAACAAAAGAGTATGTACAAAAGAGTATCTATGCTCTTATACCTACTCGTATTATGCTCATATATGTGTGCGTGTCAAATATATGATAGTGTGTGTGTAATGTTTTTTTATTGATTTAATGTATTTTTTATGCATAACTAAAAAAAAATATTAGCATTCTGCACCTCTTCTCTATATAAACTACAAGTGTGCGAAATTTCATACTCCTCCGTCCGCGCAATTTTCGTAACCTACAAAGATTTTGCTTCACGTATTAATATATAGATACACCACACCTACATGCCCCTGTAGGCCCCTCTGTTCATTTATAGTCCAGTCTATCCAACGGTTGCCTAGTAGAGATCGCTATTAGCGATAAGGCCGCCCATTGGATTTCCTTTAAAAGTAATGTTATTGATATTTCGTGTGGTCTATCTATCCATATATCTATCTATCTATATTATATATATATATGTATCTATCTATCTGTGTAAAATGTCCGTCATTATTATTAATATTAATATTTGATTATAAGAGAGTTAGTACTTTCATAAATACAGTTACAAGCAAATGTGACCTTAGGGCCGCTTTACACAACGCAATTTTCGTTGAAATTAACCAGGTAAGTGTTACTGTACTTCTAGCTCTAAATTTTCACTCACATTGGGACAGATTCTAGAGTCCGTGGTGCAGTTATCTTTTATGAGTGCTCGCTTCGTTGTAATCGTCATAAAACGTTATTTCAAACGATGTAATTTTGCAAAGAATTAATACTAAAAACACTGAAAACAATACTTTTCATAATGAAAAAAACTATCATCACAACAGGGGCGGATTCTCAGTCTCGTGACCAGGCCTCATTGACTTTTGTAATTGAAAATACTTGAGTGTCAAGTTCCAATGTATTTTCTGAACTTCGAAAAGCGAAATTGCTTACGAACTGCGAAACGGTAAAAATAACTTAGACCGATAACGTAAAAGCAACAAAATAAGAACAATATAATTATTTCGAATAAGACGAGGAATTTATTTATGAATCGATTTATCGATTTTACGATGACGTAAAAGCAAACATTTTGAAATAAGACGAGTAATATATTTATTTATTTATTAATCAGCACGGTTAATCACCAGTATCAGTAATTAATTAATTCGATTTTCAAATAGTGATTACAAACTACTTGGTAAGTAATTATAAAAAACACCACAAAAAGAAAAAACATTTTTTTTAAATATAAATATGAAATTGTAATGAGTATGTAATATATTTAACTAGTTTAACTAGTACTAAACTAGTTTCTTCGTAAGGTGTACCCAGGTGGTGAGGTATACAGATAAAAGGAAGTTGTGTACCCACATGACCCTATTAAAGTAAGGACGATCTTAGGGTTAGTAAAGTGAGATGGCCTTCCGTTAATCTATTTACTATTATGATTATATAAAATGGGGATAAAGTGAGCAAAAAATCGTTTTCCGCTGCGTCATTACTGTGATTAATTCTTGTATTCAAATCACTGGCGGAAAAACTCTAGACTATTTTATTTTCGTTAAAATGAAAGTATCTAAGTTTATTACATACTACCTCGATGACCGAACTTTGCTAGGTATAAAACACGAACAAAACAAACCCTCGAAACCTCCTGTATACTAAATTTCACGAAAATGGTTGAATCCGTTTCCGAGATTCAGATTATATATATTACTAGCTGACCCGGCAAACGTTGTTTTGCCTTATTGAACATAAAAAAAAAAATTTTGTGTGAGCCACCCTTAACAAGGGGTGTAAAAATTAGTTGTAAACCTCAGACCTGAATATATCTACAAATAAAATTTCATCAAAATCGGTCAAGCCGTTTCGGAGGAGTAAACACGAAAACTGTGACACAAGTTTTTATATATATATAGGGATATAGGGTTGTAAAAGAATTGGTCGTTTAAAGGATAGACAAATGCTCTAAAATTAGTTACCAAAAAAAATTTCACACATCAACGCAGAAGATTAGGTACTTTACTGAAGAAAAACATAAATATGCATTACAGGCAATTACTTATTGATTCTAGGTAAATATAGTCTCCTCATGTTATTATATCGAACCAGTGGGAGAAAGGATTAAATTCCTTTCGTGCAAATACAGTGAAGATTACAGTTATTTGGTGTGGGTATATCAACATCAAAAGAAGATTTTTCAATACAACCTACATTTCTTTACATTTGAAAATTAAATTGCAGAGTCCTTTTACTTGTAGGTGGCCATTATATCGTTCTAGCTAGACGTAGGTAGACCAAAGGGATCTAGAAAGTATATACGCATGGGATGCAGACGAAGTATCAGTATTTATTTTTTGTAACAACATCTACGGCTTTAAAATATTATTTGCTAAGTATATAAGTAGATACCAACGTTTTAATAATGGGTTTTAAGCAGTTAGGGCAAAGCAAGTCAGCTTTCTATGCTAATATTAGAAAGAGAAAATATTTGACAGATAAATTCAAAATCGACTAAACCGATTATAAAAAGTCTTTCACCTAAAGAAAGCTATCTAAGCTAAGCTATTATCAGCGAGTAAAATGAGCTGTATTTAAAAAAACAGAGATCCATATGATTGCAATAATGTAACCCGTGTACCCATGCGAAACCAGGGCAGATCGCTAGTTATTAATACAATCGAAAGAACCACATTAAATCATATTTCGTGCAAGGTAATTTATTAGGCGAAAACCAAAATGGCGGAAACAAATTCTCAATTCTGTCAATTCTCTGTTAACACAAAAAAATCAAAATTCAAATAAATCCACTGCTATTTACAATCCATGAACACCAAAATTACCGTTATATGCTTTTTTAGCAGCACAGATACAACATCCGAGAATTCTATCAACAAATCAAATCGATATTCAAGCGAAAAGTTCAACCAAAATGACGTAAGAACGGTTGACTTCACCATTTAACTTGGAGTGGATAGACTTCTGAATATCAATGGAATCGCTACTAATACCAACATAAAATATAAACATAATTTTCACTCAAAACGAGATATTTCGGCACAGTAGCATGCGCCATGATCACGAGATAAACTGATATATCATATATATCATGGTAAATATCCCGTATTCAGCCAAAATTATGTTCAAAACCATAATAGTTTTAGAAGTTATAAAATATAAACATAAAAGCCACTGATAGAAATCGACTGAAATAATCGGCTGCATTTATACTTGAATTATAGCTTACTTGAAACATTAATAAACACAATAATGGAATATTATTTAAATTATTATAATGTATAACTAATCTAGACGATTAATGGCATCCATAAATTATATTGTCAACAACTCATTAGAACAAGTTCAAGGACGGAAAAGAAACGCAGTTTATCTCTGCTCTTGACTTCAATTATGTCCATAAATTACTTATGAATGACAGTCTATGGACCTCTCTGGCACAGTGGGCCATAACCCGGCTGAGGTGCAGAAGGTTGCGGGTTCGATTCCCGCCGCAGGACAAATGTTTGTATGTTCTGCAAGTATTTGAATCGGGTATGGGTGTTGCTATGTATAATAATTATGTAACAATATAAAAAAGTATATTAGTAGTATATCAGTCATGTGGTTCCCATAACACAAGCTCTGCTTACTTTGGGGCTAGATAATGCTGTGTGAAATGTCCGGCATTATTATTTTTCTTATTTGTTTATATCACAATAGGTTATTTAGTTTTTTAACTAAGTATAGCAGGCATGTGCCTTTCTTATCTTTCTTAAAACTAGAGGTTTAGTCGGAGGGAAATTCCAGTATGTCATCTCATTATATGACTTAGCTTGATCAAATCTTCAATTGCCGTTTGTCTGGCAAAAGCTTGAAGATGCTCGACCGATTGTTTTTTTCGTAATAGTAGGTACTAGGGTGGTTTACAAACAAATAAGTTTTAGGTGGTTCGAAGTTCACAGAGGTTAAGTCAGAGGAGAATTCCAGCATGTCATATCATATTACTTGCCTTGATTAAATATGCATCAGCATATATGGAAACCTTTTTTTAACTCTGGCTGCGGTTCTGATGAATGGAGGCAAACAAGCAACGTGTTATTCATACTTTGTAAATGAGATTTGTTTATGAATGTATGCAGTCTCACTAGGGACAAATGGTTACGAATTGATGGAATGTCCTATTAGGGCATTAATAAGAGAAACTTTTCGTAGATTTCTCGTTGAGAAATTTTTGTATCATCTGAAAATATTTGTCATGGGTCTGGGTGTTTTTGTATGTATAATGAGTATGTATTTAAAAAGAGTATAAGTAGTTTATCAGTCATGTGGTACCCATAACACAAGCTCTGCTTACTTTGGGCTAGATGATGCTGTGTGAAATGTCTCGCATTATTTATTTATTTATTTATTAACTTGTTATTTTCAACCAGTCTAGAGAATGGCTTAAATTCGTGCTCTTGGCACATGTCTTCGAACTTTTGGTTCTACAACATGCCGGTTTCCACACGATGTGTTTGACCGTTTGAGAGTACTGGTATAGCGCACATATATTTTTAAACAGAAAACACCAATGTTAGACAACCTGATTCGAACCCACCTTAGGATCGGAAGGGACTACCACTAGACCACTGTGCTTTAAATATAAAAATAAATAAAAATAAAATTTGTATATTTCAAGCTTTAAGCTCATATGGTGAGAAAAATATTTAAAATTAATACAATAAATTACACAAAACATTACTCAAAGATAAAAACATAAAATACACAAAAATACATCAAAAACAATAATAGAAAATAATAATAAATAATAATAATTCCGGACATTTCACACAGCATTATCTGGCCCCAAAGTAAGCATAGATTGTGTTATGGGTACCACATGACTGAAATAACACTACTTGTATACTTTTATTATTTGGTTGTAAATACATACATAATATTATACATAGAAACACCCAGACCCGAGACAAAAACTTGCAGATCATACAAACATTCGTCCCACTGCGCCACAGAGGTTGACAATCAATATTTCAATTTTAGATAATAGATTGCTGTGCTTGAACTTTGTACCATTATTTATGTGATTCAGTCTCGAGTAACTGAACAATTACAATACCTATACAAAGAAATCAACGCGTGTTTTTGAAGAGTGTTTATTACTCCAATTTGAATGAAAAGAACTTCGAGCAATCAGTCACAGAATCCAGTGTCACCATACTAGATTTATTTTTATAAAGAATAAAGTCTTTTAAAGTCCAAAGGATGACTAAAAATAACCAAAGACTCGAACGGACGAGTGGACGGTAGCCTTTTGTCTGATCTAAAGTACGCGGAGAGCGCATTTTAGATGTCCCAAAGCTTTTATTCTACTTGTCAGTGTAGAAACGGTAATTAATTTTCATCCAACAAACTGTCCGTGAAAGAAAATAGGTATCTAAAAATAAGGCAAGAAACTGAAATTCTGGAATTTCTATTAGTGTTTTTTTTGAATAAGAGGAAATTATTCACATCGCAATATACCGTTTCCAGTACAATTGATGGAAAACAAAAGACTAAAAAAGTCTCATATGTCCCATGACGAACATAAAATGTGCTCTTGCTTGTACAGGAACTTGTACTAGGAACGCAGAACCGGCAAGAGGTCATCTAAAAATTGTATTTACTTAGTCTACTTTGATTGATGCTTCGCGAAGAATAATGTATACAATTGATTATTGTCTCACGGCGTCTGGTAGATACTTTGTGTGACTTAAGAGCTGGCTCCTACCTGGCTCAGCGTATTAGCATTGTCATTTAACGTGGTAATGCCAGTGTCTTGGGAACGCTGCCCTCTGGCAGTGATCTGGATCAGTTGAGCTATCTATAGATCGTTTTAAACGGTCCTTAGATAGCTTAACTGTTTTACGTGTATTTTGTATTATTCTGTACATTTCTGTAATTATTTTTGTAAATAGATGTATTATAATAATATAATAATATTGTATTTCATTGATTATTAATATTGGTACTTATTATATCTATTATTATAAAAAATTCGACAGGGTTAATACCTAGGAATAGTACTAGCCTTCTCACACCTGTTTTTCAGCTACTTATAATAAAGTGTACGTAGGTACCAAAGTATGTTAAATAAAATTCGTGAAAGGAGTTCACAAAAAAAAGCTAGAAACAGACCCAATCAAATTTATTATTCCATTAAAAGGTGCCTATTGTTCATTCATACCTACGCATGGTCATCAAAAGTTCAAAAACAAATGGATAAAACTTTTTGGTAATGAGAACAGTGATCCCTAACTTTCATTTTCATAAAGGAGTGGATGAAAAATTATGTATGTATTATGTGAAATATTATAACCTAACCTAATAGTTTTTTTTAGATGCCAGACATTTTACACAGCATCAACTGGCCCTGAAGTTAGCAGAGCTTGTGATATGGGTACCACATTATTGATACACTTTTTGATTTATAAACACATACTTATTATACATAGAAACACCCAGTCCCGAGACAAAATACTTGCAGATCATCCAAACATTTGTCCCGCGGTGGGAATCGAAAACGCAACATACTGCGTCTCAACCGGACTTTAGCCCACTGCGTCACAGAGGTCGTCAAGTTAAGGCAGGTTAGCACTATAGGCACTGCACTTTGCGGCGAGCATGCATGGAGGCGCATAATTTGCCACACACCACAATAGAAATACCGAACGGATGCCATTCCATAGTCACTGGGTTATTATTACTCGGTGCTGCGTAAAAGCTATTTGGCAAATGATAGCCATTCGGTTCGGTTCGGCCATAGTTTTCGGAACCCAAAAAATTACTATATAGTTGGCATTTGCTAGTTAGCCAAGTCAAAAGATATTTTATTCAATACAACCACAAGGATCACTTTGAAACGTCTTACATACTAGGTGAATTTCGATGCCAATTCCTCCTAAGACAAGCCCGAGAAGAACTGGCAAGAAACTCGTCATGGTCCTAGCGCTTTTTTGCATGATCCATCTTATAATTATCTTAACTACGATAATTACGTTTTAAAAACTAAAAAGAAACCGACTTCATTGAATGAAATTTGAGCCTATAATACATTTTTAGTTGAAAGTAAATGTATTTTGTATTTAAATAATATGGGTAGGCCAAATAAACGCAACGCTCCAATGAGACAGCGAGGTATGAAAACACATGAAAACATCATCGAGGTATACAATTCTTAGATTTTCGTTGATTTTTCAGCTCGACCGATTTTGATAAAATTTATATGGGACCACCTGTGAAGTATACCCTTTCAAACAAAAAAAGAATTTTTCAAATCGGTTCTGCCGTTTTCGAGTAATCGGTGAACATACATTCCGACGAATTGAGAACCTCCTCCTTTTTGATAAAGTCGGTTAAAAAACGAATACAAGAGAGTTTATATATTTCAAAAAAAACATATGTAAGTAGGATATCAGTCACCCATAACACAAGCTCTGCTTACTTTGGGGCCAGATGATTCTGAGGGAAATGTCCGGTATTATTAATATAATTATTTCAAATGTGTCGGTTAACTGGCTACTACCACCAGGAATAATAATCTATACTAATATTATAAGGCTGAAAAGTTTGTTGGTTTGTTTGTTTGTTTGTTTGGTTGAACGCGCTAATCTCAGGAACTACTGGATTGAATTGAAAAAATATTTTTGTGTTGGATAATTTTAGGCTTTATAACATCACGCTGCGACTAATAGGAGCGAAGCATCAATGGAAAATGTTGAAAAAACGTGAAAAAATATTCCAATTTGAGAGCTTCCATTGCGTGCGCTACGTAAACGGTTTAAGTAACGTAAAAATTATGTATGATGGAATTGTTCCTCCTAAAAAGTCCTAAAAAAAAGTCCGCGACAGCAAATTAAGTTTTTTATGGTAATCGAATTTGTTCGAAAAATTTATGCATTATTTGCGAAGGAGTTTTTCAACTAATATTAGTCCTTATCCAAAAAAGCTGTTATTAATCATAAGTATTTAATTGTGAACAAAATTGTCCTTGACCTCACTTAATTTAAATCAACATGTTAGGGGATATCATAATTTTAAAATAACTCCGCAACAAAATAGGTATGTTCGGGTTCACGCGCGCAGAAGTAACTCTGCCTGTCTGTCTATTTGTAACGCTTTCACGGCTACTGAATCGATTTTGACGAAGTCGCGAGCAACAGCTAGTAATAATAATAATAATAATAATAATTATGCCGGACATTACACACATCACCTGGGCCCAAAGAAAGCAGAGCTTGTGTTCTGGGTAACACATGATTGATATACTACTTAAAAACTTTTTTTTTGTAAATACTTACATATTATACATAGAAACACCCAGCCCCGACAAATACTTGTAGATCATACAAACATTTGTCCCGCTACCTTCTGCGTCTAATCCTTATAATTTTGCCATGTCCGTCTGTCTGTGTTTGTCTGTTTGTCCGTCTGTCCCTAATTAGAGGTTTTGTGCGCCGACTATTAGTTTTATTTTGATTGCACGAAAATACACATTAAGGCCACTACAACGTTATGAAATAAAACAAAACATACATGGTTTTAGGGGTAGGTATCTCTACCCCATGTTAACCAGGTGGACAGGTCTTCTAAACATATTAGGAGGTTTCTTAAACAGTTTTTAAATACAGATATTACTTGGATAAATATTAAGCTTTGAAATAGCCGTTTTTGATACAGGTATCGCCCCAAATATCGGTTCAGTAGTATCGGTCAAGTATCGGTTTAGCCAGTAGGGATACTTGTTAAATCAAATAGCTGGAAGAATATGTCATCTAAGTAAACGAAATTTCGATATTTGCTTTCCTGTGACTTTCCACTGTTGTTTACGACAAAAGGAGGTTTTCATTTCGGTTTATTTTACGGACTCATATTTCAGTGAATAAAGGCGGTTTTCCTTTTAGTTTTAAAACGTAATTATTTGTTTCGATAACTAGGTAGCAGTGGATTGGTCAGGGACTTGACACCTGGTCATTCTTATATGCTTTTAAAATCAGAAGGGATAACCTTCTGATTTCAAAAGCCTTCACTGTGCGTAGTCCAACACGCGCTTGGACAATTAATTGACTTTATAAAACGCAACTTCTACGAAGATCGCTTGATCATAAACTATATACGTCACGACTAAGATTCCAATGTTCCTGTAGAAAAATATCAGAGTAACATTGTTTTTGTATATTTTGTCAGACTAGCTAAAATATCCTATAATGCGATTACGATCTGCATGCACCAAGGTCCTAAATAGAATGAAACTACTTAAATTGTCTAATTTGACGTGTAATTGACATGTTTTAGTCATCATGTATCAACATCAGAGGTACATGGAAACTAACTAACTACGGAAATCAATTCCATAATGCAATGAAATGACAATTTTACTTGTTAAAACTAAATTTTAGCACTGTCATTTCACAGTATTATTCAAAATTTTACTTTGGTGCAAGCAATATAAAGACGTTCGTATATTACGAAATTAATAATAAAAAACTTTTTTTTTATGTTAGTTACCTTTAACTCCGTCATTAATGAACCGATTTGTAAAAATATATTTTTACGTGAATGGATTTACTTACCGATTGGTCCTATACAATATAGAACATTCATCAAAATCGGTTCAGTTGTTTGGTTTTGAAATCAAAATTGCTGGAAAATATATGCCATCCAAGTTAACGAAATTTCGTATTTTATATTTATAAATGAAGGCGGTTTTCATTTTAGTTTTTAAAACGTTATTATATATTCCAAAGTGACCACTGGCGATAGATCGCAATCTGTATGCTGGCTCGCTTGTAGTGCATCTAGTAGACGGAGGAGGGTAGCAACATTACAATCTTCCGAGCTTCTTATAGTGTCACTAAATATTTCTCAGCTTGGTCGGCTGTATTCAGAAAAGACAAAGTATAAGTAATAAAACTGATTATTGCATAGTCTCAAATTAACCTTATTATTACAAAGCCTTTTTGTTTCCTCAGTAACATAATATTAGCAATTGTTTAGTTATCATAAGCATGCATTATGATTAGTTTAGTAAATTTAATTCAATTTTTATATTATGTAATTATAATTCAACAGATATACGAGTATAATATTAGTGACCTCTCAACGTGTAATTCATCTATTTTGTTCCAATTTTCCAATCTTTTCTTCGCCACCTGTTTTATTTATCTCGTCCTTCCATCTCTCATTTAGTCTTCCTCAGTTCCTTCTATTGAATGGATCTAGCCATGTTGTTATTTTTTAATGTAAAAAAATACACACCACTTGGTTAGTGCGTATATTCTGTGTATAACGTAACACTTTGCATTGTTATATGTACGGGTTAAAAACTTTTGGTTAGACATTGCACTAGGACCACTACAAGTTTCTTGCCGGTTCTTCTCGAGCTGAGTTAGGAAGAATTGGCACCTAAATTCACCTAGTATGTAAGACGTTTCAAAGTGATCCTTGTGATTGTATTGAATTAAGTATGTTTTGACTTGATTGTTTCAGTATTCAGTATATTTATACACAAAGACATGGTACAATATACATTAGGTAGAATTATTAATAGAAGAGCTGCATGAATCGCCTATAGGCACGTAAACATGTTCATTTATTCTAATTACTTAATTGAAATAATAATATATTAATAACTTCTTAAAATTAAATTAAATTAATTAATTAAATATTGGCGGACAATGCACATAACACCATCTAGCCCCAAACTAAGCAAAGCTTGTACTATGGTGACCAGATGACTGATAGAATACTTATATATTTTTTAATACATACATAAGATACTTATAACACCCAGACACAGAACTAACATCTATTTTTATCACAAATGTTAATCCTGGGAGAGAATCGAACCCTCAACCTACAGCGCAGAAGGCAGAGCTATTACCAATTGAACTGACATGCCAGTCATAATAACATGTGATATTATAAAATTGTCAATTGATTCAGATCATCTATACCTATAAAAGAGCTTGACCTGTCTGACTGACTGATTCATCATCACCGAGCCGAAACTGTTGAAGCTAGAAAGCTGAAATTTGGAATGTAGCTACCTCTTCGAGCAAAACGCACTAAAGCCCACTGAGGCGGGATTTTTTGAAATTCAACCTCTAAGAGGGTGAAAAAGGGTGAAAACGAATGTATGAAACTTTTTAACGCGTGATGCGAATTGCTTGAAACTTGATATGAATCAGATAAATGAACACGTGCTTCAGGGTTTTACAAAATAACACTAACAATAGGTATGTATGGGAACTTTTTAACGAGTGGTGTGATTTCTTAGAAACTTTGTTAATATGCAAAATAAATGGACACGTGTTTCAGGTTTTTTCATAATAACTCTCTTATAGGAGTAAAATGGGGGTGAATGTATTTGTATGGCAACGTTTTAATGGGTGGTGGGTGTGATTGGTTTAAAACTTATCAATAAAATTTGGCAAGGAGATAAATTGCATCTTGGGGAAGGATTTATGCTAAAATTCCTTGCAAAAGAAATGCGCACGAAGTCGCGAGCAACAGCTAGTTCTGATAAAAAATGCACAACTAATATAGGTCAAAACATGAAATGAAGATAGTTGTGAACAGAACAGAAACAATGATCAATTAATAAATTAAATAGCTCTCTGTAGAATAAGAGTCCCCTCAAATTGCCAAGTTATTTTTTTTTTTGTTGGACATTTCTCAGAGCATCATCTGCCCCAAAGTAAGCAGAGCTTGTGTTATGGGTACCACATGACTGAATACTATGTTATATACTTTTTTTTTGCAGATCATACAAACGTTTGTCCCGTGGCGGGAATCGAACCCGCAACCTTCTGCGTTTCAGGCAGGCTAGCGCCCACTGCAGCACGGAGCTTGTCTAGTTTCAAGATTTAAAAGAGCTGCAGCTCTTTTAAACTATTTGGCAATTAGTTGTAAATTTTAGCCATGGTATAATAGTTGCGACTAAAAAATTCAGTTTTATGTAGGTATAGGTATTTTTATGTTTTATGTCGTTTATGTCTAAAGTAGAATTTGTTAACTTGTTCGAAAATTTCCTCGAGATCCAACTAAGCACAGGCTTGTAAATAGAATGGTTATGGACATAGGATGACAAGCCGCGGTTTCCCTCACGATGTTTTCCGCCACTGTCTTAGATCACAGTGTGAACAACGATAAACTAAATGAAAAAGCCTTTGGTAAACCCAAGGTCTTAAATAACAAGTAAATATGATACAAGCTGTTAATCCAGTTTCATATTTATAGTCCAAGAACAATAAAAAACAGGGTAGTTGTGCCCACAGTGAGTTATGCTCCCAGTAAATTAAGTGAGATTCCATTAGTCGTAGTTATGAGTGCTATGGCCGTTAAGAGATGTGGACTCGTAAAATAATAATTAAGATCAAGTAAACAATAAATACAGATTGCAAGAAACACTCTCTACCTAGGTAGCTACGGAATAAATAAATCAGTCAAGTGTTAAAATCGCTTGCTATCTAGGTAAACTTTTTTCAAAGTCATGGTCAAAATTTTGCAGTAATAACTTCTTATGATAGGGTAAACCACTTCGTTAAACAACGCGTTACAGAGTCAGTCTGTCTGGCTTCCCTTTCTCCCACACATACGGCAGCGGTAGGCAGACTCATCCTCTCTCACTCTAACCTACAGCGCTAGTTAGATTAGTTTAAGTTATCACTTCTGTCGGGCGTCCCGAGACGCACACGTATTTTTTAATAACAAGGACCACTTTGAATCGTCTTCTTACATGCTAGTGAATCTAGGTGCCGGTTCCTCCTAACCCCAGTTCAAGAAGAATCCGGCAAGAAACTCGTCTGGTCTTAACACTTTTTTGTATGATCCTTGCCGATTTTATACGGATGCCGAGTCGAGTTGGAGCAGATTCATCTCATACTTTTTTGTCATCTTAATAATCTGTTATTTTATAACATGCTTTATGAGACAGCTTCTGTTTTATCAATTTTGCCAATCAACAAATCTAATGCGTCGGTCGCTTGGGACCTTGTTATAAAAGCGTACACTTTGCCCTATAAAAGATTTATTAACTTTAGCGGGCCTTGCTGTGAGAACAGCAAGTTTATCCCTATTTCTAGTATTAATACAATAATCCCTATTTTTTTTAAACAAAAGTTTAGTTATGTGAATTTACATTCGATTTTCGTATATACCTATTCGATTATTCGATTCCGTATATACTGACAAGGCGGCACTGTCATACCAACGGTTACTACTACTTGTCCAATTATACCGTAAAAAACTATGAAAGCACATAACATTGTTTCTAAGTTTCTAATGCCAAAAGAATATTATTATGTAAAATAAGTACATATTAACTGTTTACGGAAATTTCATGATTCTAGGTCTACGGGAAGTACCCCATAGGTTTTGATTTATGTGTTCAAAATATGCAGCATGAATACCGTATTTTATTGCGATGACTAAGCTTAATTTTTTACAGCTCCAAGGGACATCAGACCTGAGCATTTGATATTAATTTCAGCTCTACATACAAACAGACAGTCAGACGAACGGACAACGAAGTGATTTGAACAAGGGTTTATTTTTTCCTCGAGGTACCCAAGAAGTACCGTGTAGTGTCTCCACTAGATCCAGAATTACTCGTGTATAAAGATGCCGCTGCGGATATATAGTTCCCGTTCGATTCATTGACCGAGATTCCGTTTATCTCGATAAATATGCCGGAAACGTAGGTATATTTAAAAAAGTTTGAGGCCATGTTTATGAAGCGGTTACTGATAGTTCCTGGCCCCAATTTCTTTAAAACCAATCGCGTTAAAATTACAACCTTATTCTCCTGTCGCCAAACTAACTAAAATTATTGTAAAATATTATCGATCTTATTTCGTTTGCACTAAACTAAGAAAAAGAGCAGCATTTATAAATAACACATTGTAAATTTACTAAATTGACACGGTTGACGGTTGGAGTTTTTTCTAATTAGAAAAAAACCATAGAACACGGAACACAGAACCCTTCATCTTTTCCTCCAATAATGGCATCTGTCTTGTTGACAATTTTGCTAGTGCCAACTGAACTGTTTGGTTATAAAGTCTTAGTCGATCGTCATTTGTCATCGTCTATACGTCTTAACGTAATCGCGGAATGGCCGTCTAGAACTTTCTCGGGATTCCTCGTCGATCAAATCATATTGCAACATAATACACTTATAATTCAATGGTCGATATTTGTATTATGAAGTCACATTTAACTGATTAAAATTCCGCTAAGTTTATTGAATAAAACATGTAAAAGCACGAGAAAAATATATTAATTTAGAAGTGCTATGCTACTTCATGAAATGACAAACGAAGTTTCACACAGAAAACTAATTAAAATCATTTATTTTTAAATCAAGATACTAACTATAAAAAATATTTTTTTTTATTTAACCTACGTTTGACCGCATCGTCGCTTACGAGAAGCGACGATGCGGCCGACGAACGGGCACGCAGTTCTAGAAGACACCTATTTACTCTTTCTTGATTTGAAGAGACCCAGATTGTAGTTCAGGAAAGACAGACGACGATAATGTATTCCAATCCTTGGCTTTGCGCATTATAAATGTGAAAACAAAGCGCTTTATTCGTAAGGGTGGTAGACTGATAAGTAATTGATGGATTTAAAATATTAGGTACTCTAATTTGGACTTTGAAATGACGGATGGAATTGTGTGAAAGTCGATATGAGTATGAAAGGTGAATTTGAAGATGACGGCTGATAAAAGGAAATGGAAGAAGGAATCATGTTCTGCCGACCACATTTAGTGTGGAATAAAGGTGATGACTCTAATATGAACTTTAGTGTTATCAAAATAAGATCGTTGTATATTTAGAAATTTTAACTTGTCTGGCGAAACAAAATCCTTTTAACTCTACAATGCTCAATCTTCGTATTTTTTTGGCGATATAGAAAAACTATTGACGTTTAGAAGCGATTGGTTAAAAGATCGACATCCAGGTTGTTTAAATCTACAATAGGATCTTTTATTCTTGGAAATTGTGTCCGTGCTTGTACGTGGGAGGTGTTTCAGCGCCAATATAGGTAGGTATGTGTGAATTGGGTTGTTAAAACCACTAGTCGCCTGCTGCTGCAACACAATTCTATTGTACCGACGAAAGCGTCGCTTATCTCTCGAATATATTTCAGGAAACTGCAGTGCGAGATGAACCTGAAGAGAGCTTGGTATAATGAACAGCTAGCACCAGTGGGGCTAGCATGAGTAGTATTTTGCAAAGTTTAAAACTCACTTTTCGATTTAAGACTTTAGTAAAACTAATAATCTGTAAAACCATAATAGAAAATATTGAGAGTCGATGAAATTTGGCCCTAATTATGTAGTTTTTTCGGACTTACTAAACTTGCATTAACTAGGAACGATCTTTTTTTATGTTCACCTAAGTCGTCGTCTTCATCTTCTTCGATAATGACATATGTTATAATAATGTTTTTTTTAGTGTCAAGTGTCACATACTATATTAATTATAGTATTTCACAAAGTCGTATCTTATTCGTCATTTGTTATGTTATATAAAATGGTGCCTTTCATATAAAATTATTTTTGCTCGAATCACATAGAATCTTAAAGAAAATTATGCCAATTATTCATACCCGAGTGTGTATTCCAATTATTCACAACTAGCTCTATTTAAATAAAAACACCATAATTACTAATAAAGCTGAAAATAACTAGAGAAAAATAAATACTATAAGAGTGCAATGTTTACTTCGCAAGACAACCAAAAATAGTCTTAATTTGAAAACCTTTTTAAACGACTTAATGTTTACTAAATTTATAATTCAATCCACCAATGTGACTTATTTAAGCTCATTTAAGTAATGTAAGTGGGTGCTTTATTCTTCTTTAGACATTTCCAACATAGGTCTTAATTAATTAGTTTTGTTATTTCATGTTTTATTGGGTAATCTTAGCGGAGTTTTATTCAATATATTGTGACTTTTTAGCACTTGTGTAGACTATGTAATTTGAAGTGTATTATGTTTTTTGTGATTTGTAGGATGTGGAATATAAAAAAAATATAGACGACAATTCCGTGTTGACGTTTCGAATAGAAAATCAATTTAATAAAAAATCTAAATAACAATTTCAATTTATTTTAAATACAAAAACAAAAGGTTTATTCATATAAAATATTTAAAATATGCTTTTAAAAATATAATATTTCTTGGAGCAATTATGCAATTGAGGTAGACTCAGTAGGTACTTGCGAAAACATAGTTAACGCAGGGCAGGTTTTTAAACTAAAACCCATGGTTGATAAAAAAACAAAATGTTCATTAAAAATGACTGAGACTGAGAAAGAGGGTAGACCGTTTTGTCTGCCAATAACATCCACCCGCAGACTTCAGTTTATCTCGTGATCATGGCGCATGCAACTGTGCCGAAATATCGAGAAGCAGAAAAACTCATATATCATGGTAAATATCCCGTTTTGAGTGAAAATTATTTCATTAAAAATGTTACTCAAAATTGGACTTTAGTATGAGAAAAATAAGGTCGTTCATATTCTATGACAGTTTAGCTAGTCCAACGAAACTGTAGAGTAAGAACCATGAATTAACTTTTAAGTTACGAAAACATTTACATGTCGTGATAGCGTTTTAAACAAAACTGAAGGTAGCCCATTTCAAAGAAACATCGCATAGAGTTTGCCCAAAGAAGTATAAAGCAATAATCGCGAGTTCGCGACTTTGGACTAAAAACTTGTATTAGTTCTTTAGCCTAGAGATTATAAAGAAAGCTTATAGTACCTAAGTTTAAAGAAATAAGCCATGGGGAGGTACGCTACGTGTGGAAAAGTGAAGGTACTACTCTGCTATCGATAAATTGTAATGTTCAATAACACTTCGAAGCAGCTAAGTGTAGATGTAACGTTCTACGTTTCCCGAGGACAACGCTTATTCTGTAAAAATACAGCAAACTTTACAACTGCCGGTATTCTACACCATAGTACAACGTGAACATCCAATACACTTCTTATTTTTAACCGACTACAAAAAAAGAAGAGGTTCTCAATTCGGATGTATTTTTTTTGTGAAAGGATATATTTTTCGATTGGTCCCATAGAAATTTCATCAAAATCGGTTCAGTGGTTTGATTATTAAATCAAAATAGATGGAAAAAATATGTCATCCAAACGAATTTTTGATATTTTGTATTCTTGTGAGTTTTCAGTGGTAATTGACTTCAAAAAAAGGAGATGGTTATCAACTCGGTTATATTTTTAAGAGCACAAATGTAATATAATGAGGTTTTATTTCTTTTTAGTTTTTAAAACGTATGTTCCAAAATGTCTTGCTCTCGACATTCGAAAAATTTACTGTTTCATGAATGCTTTTATCGACGTTATAACAAACGGTGTTTAGTAAAATATTGGTTGAAAAGCTCCTAGCCACTTACTATGAACTGTAAAACTGCGATGTTTTTTTAAAACAGTTTTCAATGCCTCGAAGTTTCAAACAACAAATGAAAACGGAACCGAATGTTCCACTTTGATATTGTTTTATTTCTGTCGAGCGAGTATTTAATTTTCGTATATAAATTAACATTTATTATTCTACAACCATGTTTGTTTGTTTATTTGGCTATATTCTATTTGGTCTAAGGGCTTACACTAGACTTAAATCAGATCAAATACACGCAAATGTCCTACGAGTAAGCATTGGTTTATTGACCATTTTTTATTTTGATGTGCCTTAAAATCTAAGCTTGTTTGAAGGTTATCTGCAAAAAATACGGGTGAAATAGTTGAGCTATCTAAGGACTGTTTAAAACGATCTATAGATACCTCAACTGATCCAAATCACTGCTAGAGTGCAGCATCCCCAAGGCACTGCTGGCCACGTTGAATAGCAATGCCAATACGCTGGGCCAGATAAATCTATGCCTAGTTCTCGCTCAGTTTAAGTTTGGTTTTGAAATACGGACTGAATACTGCCATTTCCATTTCTATTCTCTAGCGATTGTTGAGGGTCAACTTAAGTCCCCACTCAGCTAGAGTCCAGGCAGAAAATAACTTAAAGCATATATTCGAAAATTGGATAGTAATCAAATTCAAAAGATTGACATTTGTAACATATTCATATCGAAACGGTAACGTTGGAAACAATCTCTAGTTACATTTGTAATAAAATGTAGAAGGGCCACTCGCATTTTGCCTCTGTCAAGAAAGTCACTTGACGCCTCGTTTATCACACAGCCAAGGATTTTCTGAGGAAAACATAGGGACAATACGGTTTGTTGTGGCTTCGATTCAACTTTTTGTCTTTAATGTTTTATTGCCCATAAAATAAAATGCATGTCACAGAGAAGAGACTAACGCTCCCTAACGAGGTGTAGTTGTTATGTTATATTAAGGTAATTTTTCTATAAATAAATAATATATAAATAATAAATATTGCTGGACAATGCACACAAGACCATCTAGTCCCAAACTAAGCATAGTGTGTATTATGGTGACTAGATGACTGATAGAATACTTATGTATTTTTAAATACATACTTATGATACTTTATAATTCCCAGACACAGAACAAACACCTATGTTCTTCACACAAATGTTTATCTTGCGAGGGAATCGAACCCTCAAACTACAGCGCAGAAGGCAGAGCTACTACTAACTGAACTGACATGCCAGTCATAGGTACTTAAGTTCAAGATAGAAGTAGGTAAGTATCTGCATTGGAACTTATCAATTAGATACAATCAAAGTACTTTATTTCCATTTAAACCTATTAAGAATTTAAGGGTCACTAAACTCCTTTCCCAAGTTCCAAAAGAGATTAGCTTTTAACTCTATTTCTTTTCCAGACCTTCAAAGTAATTGGCCTAACTACAAAAGAATTGTCCACCCCTGAAATAATAGCAAAAGTTTAGCTGAACTTGTGACAATAATTATAATTTATTAACGTAATGCCGAAATATTCTCTCTGTTGGAGTTAATTGCGCGTTATACGGTGCCATTTTAATTAAATGAACCAAACATCATAAGTCATTTCTATCTTTTTTGAAATATACATCAAACCCTGCTATTTAAACATTTCACTATTTTTCAAGTCTTATTTTTTATTTATATTAGAATTTTCAATTTAGAAAAAAATAAAAATAATACATGTTTTTAGTACATGTATAGTTTATGTCTTGATGGGTTCATCATGTCAATGGTCTAGTAAACCGATGGTGAAAGAACAAGTGTGGCGAATGGAATCTTAATAAATTAAGCCTAGCATGAAAGTAAGTAAGTAAGTAAGTATCCATGAAAGTAGCCATTATTTTAACGTAGTCACATTTTGTAGAATTATAATAATAACGATAATTATCAAGATATTTATTCAAAAAGGTGAACTATGTGTTTTTAAGTTTCTTTACTAATTGTTTTTCTTATAGTTTTGTGTTATGTAGTTATTTAAATTTAATTCAAATAGTTTTTCTTGGATTTGTATATGTTGATTTAAACATCAAAGCAAGGTAGACAGGGTAACTATTTATCTAAAACAATCTGCGATGTGATTCAAAACATTCTTGTGTATTTCACAACAACTCAGCTAATATTTGTTTATAAACTGTTTACTAACGTGTACTTACCCTTCAATAAGCTTTTTTAACGTACCTTGTTTCAATTACAGTAGGTTCATTTCTCTTTAACAAAATATAGTTGACACTTACCATGTTACTCACAAAGTTACATGTCGCGATCGCGTCACTAGGTTTCGGAATGTTGGCTGTGGGTACGTGCGTCTCATGCCAACATCGGGTCGGTACTGGCTGATAATAGTCACTGATAGCAAACGACGCACTCTCTACAAACCACCCAATATCAGGAATATTGTATGGAAACACTTCTGTATATTATACGAGAAGGTATTTATTATATTAGATACTTCTACTAATATATTCATTTAGGTACGGATTGAGCTTTATCATTTGCCCATCAATCCGTAGATGGAGTGACCAAGAAGTTATCAGTTCAGGTATAGGTGGTCTCCAGGTAAAACTCAACTTTATAGAAACTGAAAAATGTTCTCTCTGTGGCGCAGTTAGCGAAGGCCCTCCTGAGATGCAGAAGGTTGCGGGTTGAATTCCCACCGCGGGACATTTTTTTGTATGATCTGGTAATATTTGTCTCGGGTATAGTTTTTTTTATATGTAATCTATATAATAAAAATCAATTGCTGTTTGTTAGTCTGCTGTTCTTTAGACTGATTTAGCTGATTTTGGTGTTGAAATGTTTGTCGTAGTCCAAGGAAGGTTTAAAAGGTGCGTAAATATGATAAAAATGGTTGCTTTTTTATTTATTGATTCTGAGGCGGTACGAAGTTTGCCGGGTCAGCTAGTCTATATAATAAAAATCAATTGCTGTTCGTTAGTCTCGCTAAAACTCGAGAACGGCTGAACTGATTTGGCTGATTTTGGTTTTAAATTATTTGTGGAAGTCCAGGGAAGGTTTAAAAGGTGAGTAAATATAAAAAAAAATATATATTTATTGATTTATTGAGGCGGTCAGCTGTCAGCTGTCAGCAGCTGTTTGCCGGGTCAGCTGGTATTAAATAAAAAATGCATATAAGTAGTATATCCGTCATATTGTTGCCATAACACAAGCTCTGCCTACCTTAAGACAAGATGATGTGTGAAATATTCAGAATTATTTATTATTTATATTTTACTATGGACTAACAATGAATTCTAATAATTCGTTTACTTAAGAGCTGATAAGATAAGAGCTTAAAATGTGTGTTAATTCAGGAAACTCTATGTGTAGTTTGCCAAGCTATGTCAAAGCAAAAGACATTAAGAAAAATAAAATACCTTTTGACGACCTCTGTGGCGCAGTGGGCCAAATCCCACCTGAAACGCAGAATGTGGCGGGTTCTTTTCCCGCTGCGGGAAACGACCAACCGACAAATGTTTCTATGAAATGCAAGTATACGTCTCGGGTCTGGGTATTTCTAGGTACAATATGTTTGTGTTTACAAAAAAAAAAATGTTTATCAGTCATGTGATACCCATAACACAAGCTCTGCTTACTTTAGGGCCAGACGATGCCCTATGACGATGTGTTAAATGTCCGGTATCATTATTATATATAATTATTCATCTTTATGACTGTACAT
Organism: Lampropteryx suffumata; assembly: GCA_948098915.1. Taxonomy (NCBI): domain Eukaryota; kingdom Metazoa; phylum Arthropoda; class Insecta; order Lepidoptera; family Geometridae; genus Lampropteryx; species Lampropteryx suffumata. The sequence continues at coordinate 10,069,057 of OX402557.1, read as the reverse complement.
TAAAATTGCTTTCGGAAACACTTAAAAATTTACTAGATTTTATGAATTTAATTTATTCAATTGTATTGTTTATTGAGCACTTTAGGTTAACAATAACTACATGTTACAGATATAATTTCTTAACCTAAGAAAATTACAAAGTTCATAATGTGATACAACTGATAATGTGATACAACCTAAACTAAGATAATTAAAATCCGATAGGTATCAGCGCCCACCCTCAATATAATATATTCAATCAATCCAAATTGAATTGATTGACTGATTGTCTGCGTTTATCTTACTATGTTGAAAATAAAAAAATACAAACATTTTATTGAATACTTTGATGGTTACGTGAAGATTGATAAATAATAAACTGTAAACGACACAAACAAGATATAAGATTAGGCAGTGCTCAGATCGTTTGAAAGTTTAATGAGCGAAAAATGCTTTCATGTTTGTTTCTTGAGGATTTAAAACAAACCAGCTGTTTCTTTCAATAGTTTGCGTAAGCCCTTTGAAATCAAAACTTTCGTTTCGTTAACTGGTTTAGATTTCAAACTGAGCTCGGATTGTAATTAGTTTTATATTTATGTTTTATTTTTTGTTATGTTTTATTTTTTTAACATTTTGTCTCATTATATGGTACTAGGCTGTTTATCACGGCTTTGCCCACGTGGTAGATAAAGAGTAGCAAAATAATTATTGAACGAATGAATGTTTCGGAAAAATTGCAAAGCATAATTTCGGTTTTCACGGTTTGACCATGAGCCCTGAGTGATTTTTGAATACCTTTAATAGCGAGCATCTACGGCCCTAGAGGAAGCTGCATACCAAATTTCATTCCAATCCGTTCGGTGGTTTCTGAAATTTCATGATGAATGAGTGAGTGGTATTTGACAAATATATAGTAGATATAGTACACTTAAATATATATAATGGCGATAATAAAATAACTAATAGTACCCAGCTCGTAGAAAAATATTAAACTATCATATATATATTAACCTTAGTCCGTCCCCAGGATGCTTTTTATCTTCTTTTCAAATATAATTGATAAGTTTTAAACCAATAATACCCACCATCCATTAAAAAGCTTCCATACAAACATTCACACCCTATTTTACTCCTTTATCAGGGTTATTTTGAAAAATCCTGATACACGTGTCCATTTATTTTGCATTTTAAGTATTCAAACCAAGTTTATAAGAAATCACACCACCCGGTAAACTTTGACACCCCATTTTAGTGTTATTTGTGTTAGTGTTATTTTGAAAAATCCTGAAACATGTGTCCAATTACTTTGCATTTTATTTATTAATTTCAAGTTTCAAGTAATTCGCATCACGCGTTAAAAAGTTTCATACATTTTTTTTCCATCCCTTTTCACCCTCTTAGAGGTTGAATTTCAAAAAATTCCGCCTTAGTAAGTGGTTTTGCTGTAAAATGAAGCTACTTTCCAAATTTCAGCTTTCTAGCTTTAGCGGTTTCGGCGGTAATTAATCAGTCAGTCAGGTTAAGCTCCTTTGTAGGTATTGATCAACTTGTATTGTATTGTCATTCTCTGATAAACGGACAAACTCTATTATTTAAGAAATTTAATACCAATTAAATTGGCAACACTTAAATCATTTCATCTGTATCTGTATTTCAAAATATGTTAATCTTGCTATATTTGCTATATACTATTGCTATATGCTTGCTTGCTATATTATGTGTATATTTCTTACTAGCTTATGACGGTCTCACGAATAAATTTTTTTTCCTTATACTGTTTTTTACTTAGTTAATTTTATAAATGATTTACTATATTATGTGTGTTTATGCTATTTCTTTCTTTCAATTACAGTTATGTTCTTACTCTCTGTTCGTGGAGTACTACACAGGCCCAGTCTGAAAACCAGCGTTGCCCTACGCCTAATGGCGCAGAGTAACAATAAGCTGAGACTGGTCATTTTTGGCATACCTACCACACAAACCTCCTTGCACCTACCTTGCTTCTTAGCTACTTTGTGTGTTAGTTATAACTCGTGTACCTATTTTATTTTTCTTTTAGTGTTAGTAGTTAAGTTTAGTATTTGATTTTGTGTCTTATTTTGTGTCTGTGTAATGTTATGTCAAATAAAGTTTTTATCTATCTATCTATCTATCTATCTAATCATAAATAAATAAAATTAAATAAATTGCGATAAACATTGTATTAACACTAGAAATAAAGATAAATTCGCTGTTCCCACTAAATTAATAAGTCTTTTATAGGACAAAGTGTACGCTTCTATATCAAAGTCCCAAGCGACGTGTTAGATTTGTCGATTGGCAAATTTAAAAACGTAATTAAACAGAAACTGTAAATAAACAATCTGATTATTTAGATGACAATAAAGCTTGGGATGAAGCCAACTCGAATCGGCATCCGTAACAAAATTGTCAAGGATCATACAAAAAAGTGTTAAGACCAGACGAATTTCTTGCAGGATTCTACTTGAACTGGGGTTAGGAGGAACTGGCACCTAGATTCGCTAGCATGTAAGAAGACGCTTCAAAGTGGTCCTTGTGATTTTATTGAATAAAGTTTTGTATTTGTATAATTAAATAAAAAACATATCATGTCCTCAATATGATTTTCCTCTCATGGTGTTACACTTAGGTACAAGTAGCTATACATTATGCGTGTTCTTTATATCTAGAAAGACTAAGGTTATTTACTAATGGGCAAGTAAATTAATTGCATAAATTATGGAAACGAGGTGGATATTATTATAGATAGCAGCCAGTCTCTGTAGCCATAGGCCAATTTGCCGTAAATAAACTAAGTGACGCGCTGTAATCGAATACCACTCATTTGCAATTTCACTTTTATCTCGATCGAAAATCGGTATCGTGGCTAAAAATAAATCTTTATTCATGACTGGCTAATATTATTCCTGATCACGTAGGTTTTCCATTTTATTTGGAGTAAAATTATGCCTGTGGACTAAATAAAGTATGGCGGTGAAGTTATCACATTCCTTGCCATGTTATGCGTTTTAAGACGCAGCTTGGACGCAACAGATTTATAGAATTTATACCATTTTCATGCCATAATATGACCGCTAGTAAATCCTTGTGAGCTTATCATTGAGCTGCATACTGAATGTCATCCACCTAGGGAGAAGACACATAGAGCGATACGACATCGTAATCAAGCGACACTAGCGTAGTAACCAGTCTACGTGCGGTGTTTAGATAAATAAATAATAATAATAAATTAATAATTAATGGTGGACAATCTAGTCCCACAGTATGCCTAGCTTGTACTATGGGAACCAGGTGACTAATAAAATAATTATATATTTTCAAATACGTGCTTATAACACCCAGACACAGAACAAACACCTATGTCCATCACCCAAATGTTTATTCTGGGAGAGAATCGAATCCTCAACCTACAGCGCAGAAGGCAGAGCTACATGCAGGTCACAAGCATGTCAGATGAGTTCGAAACCACAAATAAACTGCTAGATCCGCTTGTTTTTCAAAAAGATCATGCCTAGGTTTGGATCTTGTGCCATAATGTAAAAGAATTAAGATCTAGCGCGCACTGCGAATGTCAGTGGTGAATATTTTCGCAAGAAAATTATCGTGGCTGCCGAACTCTTGGTATTAGGCACTAGCGGTTTTTTTCCTCTAACCATGGTTTTTTAGCCGCACGCTACGTTTTTTCAACCAACAGTAGTTATTTCCGCCGTGTCACAATGTTTTTTTCTGCTAATACATCGTGATTTAAACCGCGATAAAATTTCATACCTGACATCGGGAAGCCGCGAAAATTTCCGTTAGTGCGTGCGTCTGATTCCATGTTAAACAGAAAAGCGCGAATTTGGTATGAGTGGCATTTAGACTCGCCTGTGCCGTTAGCCCATTGCTGTGTCGCTGTCGTATCGCATGATAAAATTTATTCGATAGTATTTCTATAAAAACGTCAAGTGATTTACAATTTCCCTTGTGGGGCCTTAGTGACTTAATTTACGTCATAAATATTGAATAGAACTACTTATAAAGAAATATCCATGTTCTTACCTATTCATGAGCTGTGCGTGACTAGATTTTTGAAAAACATACAAACTTGCAAAAATAATAGAGTTTGGAAATGCTTCATTTATTTAACTTATATATTTTACTAGTTGCTTTTATTGAAAGAAATCGTAGCTTAAATCCTTCCCCAGGATGCTTTTTTATCTCCTTGCCATATTTTATTCGTTTTTGTTTCGACATTCCACTTAGGGGTCACGTAAGTCCTTTTAAACACTCACACAATATTAAAAACAAAGCATCGTCAAAAGCTTCACTTGGCGTGCCTTCTATTTGGGGTTATGAGACAAGACGCGCCCAGGTATCTTTACGATAAGATTGATAAACGATCCAGCTTAAGGTCCTGTGAACCTTGTCAACGCTCGGCGCAGCTTTCAACACAGCATCACAAAACATCTGCTTTTAAAGGCAGTTTCCGCTACGAAGTGTTGGAATGAGAATGACGATGAGAAACCTGCAGAGTATTCATAGCTTTAGTAAAAAACTTAAAATTTATTAAAATTTATTTATTCGACTGGCAAAAAGCGCAGGAAAGCCTTTTGTTGGATACAAGTGCTATATAATATAAGTAGGTATAAATATAGTATGAATGCTGAGTACGTTATGTCAGCATTTGCTTAGCTTGGGGCTAGATTGATGCGTCCATAGATATTTATTAATGTATTTCGGTTCGGCGATGATAAATTAGTCAGTCAGTCAGGTTAAGCTCTTTTTATGTATACCTATAGATAATTCGGAAGTTGGATTATCTAAAACATAATTTTAAACCTAATTTACGTATTTTGTACTGATAATTATTGATTATGATTAATTAATTTTGCATACAATTTATAAACCAAACCTGGTAAGAAAATAAAACAATTAACTTATTATGGATTTTTATGTATTACATATTACACTTTCTAGGTAAATGAAATCAACTATTTAATACTTCAAAATAATACACAATAATCCCTACTAATATTATAAATGCGAAAGTAACTCTGTCTGTCTGTCTGTCACGTTTTCACGCCAAAACCGCTGTACTGATTTTGATTTATTTTGGTACAGAGATAGATGGGACCTTGGAGAAGGTCATAGGCTTCTTTTTTTGTAGGTACCACGCGTGCGAAGCCTCGGGCAGCCGCTAGTATAAGATACATGTGAAACACTTGAACTATCTATGGACCGTTTAAAACGATATAATTATATAGGTAGATAGCTCAATTAATTCAACTGGAATCAATAGCATTCTTCTTTAGGAAACCTACACCTTTATATATAACTAGCTGCTGCCCGCGGCTTCGCACTCGTAGTACCTACCTAAAAAGTAGCCGATGTCTTTCACCAAGGTCCCATGTATCTCTATACTCAAATTCATCAAAATCGGCTCAGCGGTTTAGGCGTGAAAACGAGACAGACAGACCGACAAACAGAGTTACTTTCGCATTTATAATATTAAGTAGGGAAGTAGGGATATACATAGAAGATATAGATAGACAAACGTATCTTATAAACGTATCTCAATTTCTGTTAAAATTTAATTACATAATTTAAAATAGTGCTATCCCTTTTTGTAAGATAGTGAGAAATAGTAACGGAGCGAATCATAAGCAGTGTTTATACAGTTGTCAAATTCAGAGGCGTTTATAAGTAAGGTCGATAGTATCAGGTAGCTACGTCATTGCTCATTTAATTAAACTAGTGGTCTCCCACTGGTTAAATTTCGACCATAATTAGTAAATAAATAATGTATGTATTTAATATGCATAATTAAAAAAAAATAGCATTCTGCACTCCTTCTCTATATAAACTATAAGTGTGCGAAATTTCATACACCTCCGTCCGCGCAATTTTCGTAAAAAGAGGTACAAAGTTTTTGCTTCATGTAATAAATAATATATAGATCTACCATTATTTAGAAATCAGATTATTATAAGCTTGAAACCTATGTGCAGCTTTACAATATTCACAAATTAATTCAGGTTTCCATTAGCCGCTGCTCTTGACATGACCTGCATCAGACACATTACAAAATTAATTTACCGAAGTGTTTACTGAATTCACGGACATATAAGAACTTCATTAAATTAACCATCAAAGAGAATATGCAAATTTGCAAGGCTTTCCAATATTCTTTTACCTCGCCGCAGTTCTTTCATAGTATTTCTTCAATAAATCTACTAATATTTTAAATGCGAAAGTAACTCTGTCTGTCTGTCTGTTTGTTACATTTTCACGCCTAAACCACTACACCGATTTTGATTTATTTTGGTATAGAGATATATGGGACTTTGGAGAAGGACATAGGTTACTTTTTATGTTGGTACCACGCGTGCGAAGCCGCGGGCAGCAGCTAGTATTAATATAAATATTAGACAAACACAACACCGTCTAGCCCCAAACTAAGCATAGCTTGTACTATGACATTCAGATGATTGATATAATACTTAAATATTTTTAAATACATACTTATGACACGCACCGAGGAAAACCGTAGAAGAACCAAAGTCACCGACATAGTACTCAAAATTTGCAAGTTGAAGTGGCAATGGACAGGCCATATAGCTCGCAGAACTGATAACCGTTGGGGAATAAAAGTTCTCGAATGGCGACCAAGGACAGGAAAACGAAGCGTAGGACGACCCCCACCCGATGGACTGACGACATTGTAAAGATCGCAGGAAGTCGGTGGATGGAGAGGGCTCAAAATCGTTCTTCCTGGAAATCTATTGGGGAGGCCTATGTTCAGCAGTGGACTTCATAAAGGCTGTTATAATGATGATGACTTATGATACTTTTATAACACCCAGAAATAGAACAAACATTGATGTTTTACCATAGACTTTGTTAGAAGTGTATCTTGAAATTCATTGATAAGACTGTTGTTGACGTAGATAGGAAACATCTAGAATATATTTATTGTAGATTTGCTGCTGCCCGCGACTTCACTTGCACTTTGCACATGTTCTCGAACTTTTTAGGTGACATGCCGGTTTTCTCACGATTTTTTTTTTCTCTTACCGTTTGAGGTATTCTGGTATTAGTACAGCGCACATACATTTTCGATCAGAACAATTTATTGGTGCACGACTGTGTTCAAACCCACATCCTTAGGATGTAATCTACATAAAAAGTAGTCAATGTTCTTCACCAAGATACTATCTCACTACTATATTTAATCAAGATTCGTCAAGAGAGCACTGGTCGTCTAGTAAAAGGGACCCCGCCCTCCGATCTTAAGGTCGTGGGTTCGCACAAAAGGACTTGGGTGCACTTTAATCCATTCACCACACTGGTCCGAATTAACTAGTGACACGATTAGATGGAGACACTTTCGAATTTGTAATCTGTATGGATATAACTTTTGACGACCTCTGTGGCGCAGTGGGTTAAGGTCCGGCTGAGACGCAAAAGGTTGCAGGTTCGGTAATGCTTGTATGATCTGCAAGTATTTGTCTCGGGTCTGGGTGTTTCTATGTATAATATTGATGTATTTACAAAATATATATATATATTAGGTTGGGGAAAAAGTATTTTCGCATTACAGTATATATGAACTTGTAATAAAATATCTTTGGCTATACTATTTGTATCTGGCTGGTTTAGGTATCATTAAAAATTTTAATTTTAAAGAACATATTTCCAAATTCAAATTATGAAAATGTGTGATTTTTATTTGTTTTTCCTACTGTCAAAATGAGTAAATCTAATGAAGAAATTCGATACATTTTAAAAATTTTCTACAAAAAAGGTAAAAATGCAACGCAAGCCTCGAAAAAAATTTGCGATGTTTATGGACCTAGTGCAGTGTCTGTGAGAGTAGCACAAATTTGGTTTAAGCATTTTCAATCCGGAAATTTTGATGTCAAAGATGCACGTCGCTCTGGTCGCCCTATAACGGATAAAATGGATGTTATTTTTGAAAAAGTGGAGCAAGATCGGCATATCAGTAGTAACGACGTCGCTGAAGAACTTGACGGGAATTGACCACAAAACAGTTTTGGCGCATTTGAAAAAAACTGGGTACATAAAAAAGCTCGATACTTGGGTACCTCACGAGCTCACTAAAAGAAACCTAATGAACCGTGTACTCATTTGTGATTCTTTATTACGACGTAATGAAACCGAATCATTTTTGAAGAAGCTGATAACTGGTGATGAAAAGTGGATCACGTACGACAAGAACGTGCGAAAAAGGTCGTGGTCAAAGGCCGGTCAGGCTTCACAGACTGTGGCGAAACTCGGGTTAACTCGCAACAAGGTGATGCTGTGTGTGTGGTGGGATTGGAAGGGCATTATTCATTATAAGCTGTTACCACCAAGCAGGACCATCGTTTCTGAACTCTACTGCGAACAACTGATGAGATTAAAGCAAGAAGTTGAGAGAAAGCGGCCGGAATTAATCATCAGAAGAGGTGTGGTTTTTCATCATGATAACGCTAGACCTCACACATCTTTAGCCATTCAGCAAAAATTAAGAGAGTTTGGCTGGGAGGTGTTAATGCATCCGCCGTATAGTCCTGACCTTGCACCTTCAGATTTCCACCTGTTTCGGTCTCTTCAGAATTCTTTAGGCAGTGTCAGGTTAACATCACGAGAGGACTGCCAAAACCACTTGTCGCGGTATTTAGATCAGAAGTACCAAAATTTCTATAGCAAAGGGATCATGTCCCTACCTACAAGATGGCAAAAAGTTATCGAACAAAATGGTACCTACATACTTTAGTTAAATGTAAATAAACTATATTAAAAAATGTTTTGAATTTTCTTAAAAAATGCGAAGAAACTTTTTTCCCAACCTATTATATAAGTATCAGTCATGTGGTACCCATCATACAAGCTCTGCTTACCTAGGGGCCTTTGCTTAGATGATGCTGTGTGAAATGTCCCGTTAAAAGAGGGTAGACCGTTTTGTCTGTCAATAACTGTCTGCAAAGACTTCAGTTTATCTCGTGAGCATGGCGCATGCAACTGTGCAGAAATATCGGGAAGCTGAAAACTCATATATCATGTCAAAAATCCTGTTTTGAGTGAATATGTTGTATGTATAATATGGAAGTAAGGAATTAAGGGTGAATACTCTCACCCGCTGATCTATTTTACATGAGATTAGGCAAAAATTTAATTTATATTCTTTCTAGCTGCTTCGCGCGTGTAACCTACATAAAAAAGTCCTTCTCCTCCCAGTCCTTCTCAAAGGTCTCATCTATCTCTATTCCAAAATTCAACAAAATCGGTTCAGCGGCTTAGGCGTGAAAACGTAACAAACAGACAGACAGACAGAGTTACTTTCACATTTATAATATTAGTATAGATAAAAAACCTAGAGATAGAGGCTTTAAATACATATTAAGTGCAAAGCCCAGCCTATATTGGCTGTGAGCAGCCCTCAAAATGGGCCAAGTTTTTGAACTGCGGCCAACTTGAGGCAAGATCCATTTGTTGCATAGATAGCGGATATGATCGACCTACATGCACGGGAAGCCAATTGGTTCGGTAAGTTATTAACGAATATGTGTACTATACATTTTGATAAACACGGGCTTTACTCACGTATTATTTTGTCGATGGAGCCACCGACACTGTTTTGAGTCATCTAGAGAATCTTCATCAGGGTGAGTTTGATCCGCGGTCCGCTCGTTGCCCGTTGTTCACGGTTCGCACTTCTTCCTCTTATCGTGTAACTAATTATTTCTAACCAGTGTGGTGAAAGGATTAAAGTGCGCCTCAGAGGCTTCTTTCGTGCACGGTTCGCACTGTATAGTACAACTCACGAAAGTTTTGAAAGTAACTTCATATCAAAATAATATTTGCCTCAAATTGTATTGTGGCATACGTAATATGGCAATACCGCCAGAGTCTTGGGTACGCTGTCCTATGGCTATCTGGATCATTTGGTCTTTTTATAGATCGTTTTAAGCGATCCTGGTAATTTTAGGTGACGACCTCTGTGGCGCAGTGGGCCAAGGTTCGGCTGAGACGCAGAAGGTTGCGGGTTCGATTCCCGCCGTAGGACAGATGTTTGTATGGTCTGCGAGTATTTGTCTCGGGGCTGGGTGTTTCTATGTATAATATGTATATATTTACAAAAAAAAAGTATATAAGTATCAGTCATGTGGTACCCATAACACAAGCTCTGATTACTTTGGGGCTAAATGATGCTGTGTGAATTGTTCGGCATTATTATTTTGTGTTGTGTATCACTTACACACTATCACACTAAGTATACCTAGGTAGGTCGGTACTTGTTTTATCTTACTTATATATAAATACGAAAGTTTTGGGTTTATAAATATATTTTATACCTGAATCAATATTAAGAATTGCTCTAGTGTTGCTTGACCCAATCCATATTTTTCTTGTGTAGTTAATTCCATAATTTAGTAATTTTAAGTGCTATAAAATATTTAACGAAATGCATTTTTTTTATTGCATGCCGATATTAATTAAATTTTAGTTCAAAAGTAACTTACTACCCACGTTTTATGGGATATAAAATTCCTATAGATGGATCGCATTATCTCTTGTCCATTTAAAATACTTTCCGTTTTCAATTAATTGTAAGAGGCTCTCTAACATTCAGGTGAACGAGTGTTTTCATTTGCCTGATTCGTATAATATACTAGCTAACGCCTTCGACTTCGTTCGCAATCTCGTAAGGCAACGGTCCATTCAGACAAAACCATGAGAACGCTGTATCTGAGTGTTGACGCAACAACATAAAATACGGTTTCGGCATCTTCATCAATATTTTTGGTTATCCTGGTGATAATTAAAACCTCTGTACCGCAGTGTGCGAAAGCCGAAGTAGACGCAGAAGATTGCGGGTTCGATCCCCGCCAAATGCCAAAAATATGCCACACGGGTAGTAAAATAAAATGTAATCAACCCGTTTTACTTTACTAAAACATTTATTTCTAGTTTTTATTTTTCAGCAGTAGTTATTTTTATAATACATCTTAAGGGGGTTTATTTTTGTATGTACTACCGAGCAAATTTGCATTACAATAGGACTTATAGTGTGGACAATTAAGCTAGAGCTCTAGGGGCGAACTCACAGACAGACAGACGAACCTGATAAAAGGAGTCCTTGTTGGTTTTCTGATCCCTAAAATTGCGGCATAAGCGTGAATATAGATTGTTAATATAGTGAAGAGTGAGCAGATTGCCTGTACTAAAACTTTATGGTTGTGTATTGTAAAAGACAATGTTTTATATTTTTACCGGTTACCAATAAAAATTATGTGTATTTTGTTAACCGATTTCAAAAACGGTTTCATAGTTGTTTAAAACTATTATACACTAGCTGCTGCCCGTGTTTTTGCCCGCGTGGTACGTAGATATAAAGTTGCGTATATATTAATTCAGTCTACATCATTCTATCTTCTGCTAGACGCAGAAAGTTGCGGGTTCGATTCCCGCCGCGAGACAAATTTTTGTATGATCTGCAAGTATTTGTCTCGGGTCTGGGTTTTTTTATGTTTAATAAATAAATAAATATTGGTGGACTTTGCACACACAACACCACCTAGCCTAAAACCTAAGCATAGCTTGGATTACGGTGACCAGATAGCTGATATAATCTATACATAGTATAAAAGAAAGTCGCTTCCCGCTGTCTGTCTGTCCCTATGTATGCTTAGATATTTAAAACTACGCAACGGATTTTGATGCGGTTTTTTAAATAGATAGTATTAAATAATATAAATAATATTCAAGAGGAAGGTTTATATGTATAATACATATATAATATAGTAGAGAAACAATGATTATTTTAGAGTTTACATTAGACATGTAGTATTTAGTATCAGCATTGCATCCGTGCGAAACCGGGGCGGGTCGCTAGTACTTATATATTTTCAATATAAACATAATATTCTTGATTACACCCAGACACAAAATAAACAGATGTTTGTTCTGTGTCTGGGTGTGTGGGTGTGACGGACATAGATATTTTCGTCAAATGTGTGTCCTGGTAGGGAATCGAACCCTCAACCAACAGCGCAGAAGGCACAGCTACTACTAACTGAGCTGACAGGCTAGGATAGATAATATGTATGTATTTAATAAAAAAGTTTGTGTTAGTATATCAGTCATGTGATACCCATAACACCAACTCTGCTTACTTTTGAACCAGATGATGCTGTGTGAAAAGTCCGGCATTATTTGTTTATTGCTTTTATTATGTCTTTGCCAAAAAATGTTTTAATCTGTACAGCCGTTTGAGGGTGAAGAATAAACGAACTAACACACGCATAACAAACTATCGCTTTAATTAGTGTGATACAAACTCTATTGTATATTGAACATACTCCGATCACGTATTTAGCCCCATGCTTCTACCCTTTCATTGATACTCGTATATTGAAATACTCGCGCATACGAAGTCGCGGGCACCAGCTAGTAAAATCGCTGCAAAAATCGTTAGAATTACACGAAGTACTAATCTTCGTGTAATTCTAACGATTTTTGCAGCGCACGCCAGAATAGCCCGCAGATGGCAGAGTTTTTTCCTGCTTATTGACACTTATCGTTATATTTTGGACAATTCACTCAATATGTTTATAAATTATAGCCTATGTGTTATTCTGATGTATAAGCTATATTATTGTAAAGTTTGATTAAAATCCATTCAGTATTTTTTGCGTGAAAGAGTAACAAACATACAAACAAACTTTCACGTTTATGATATTAGTAAGGATTCTATTTGACAAATGTTTCGTCTCCGAATAATTTAATATCGAAATAACGGGCAAGAGCGAAAAGAGATTGTAATGCCCTTTGTCTCCCAATTCATTCGCATGCAAAAACTCGATATTTTATTCTAATTCGGGTATGTCTCGACACATTGCAACTTGTTTCACTCTTTCACATTCAATTTTATTGAATAATTCAGAGGTGGAGAGCTTTCGATTTTATTGTAGGAATGACTTGTCTCGTTAGAGACAGCATGACAGCTTTGTAGACGATAAGAGACAGATATGAACAAAGGGTTTTACAGCTCGGCTTTAAACCGATGAAATCCGTATTTTCATTTTACGATATACAAACCAAATAGCGTGTTATTGTTATAGACATAGTTACGATAATTAATTGTTGTCATAAGAGTACGTGCCAACGATGCCTAGGTATTTTGATATTTCAGTAATATCAAACACTAGCTTCTACCCGTGGCTTCGCACGCATAGTACATACATAAAAAAGATCCCATATCCGTTCCTTAAATACAATCAATCCATAACAAATTTGATTGATGCAAAAAAATAGTTCTGTTGAACCGATCGCTACCAAACTTCACAGGATCACCAATCTGAAGGTTTCTTAATTTTTTTATCGAAATCGGTCCAGCCGTTTGGAGTAACATACATACACACATCGCCTTTTATATATATCAAGTATTTTATATATAGGTGTTTGTATACCTATCTTTTGTTACGCTTACATTGTATTGTTTTGCTGTGCGCTCAAAGTTATATCACAAATCAAAACTGTATTTTAGTTATATGTATTTTTCATCATTTTCATTTTTCATTGTATCGTGTATTGTGTGCCAAAATAAATAAATACCCAAGAGCTGGCTTCTATCTGGCTCAGCGTATTAGCATTTCCATTCAACATGGCAATGCCGCCAGTGTCTTGGGAACGCTGCCCTCTGGTAGTGATCTGGATCAGTTGAGCTATCTATAAATCGTTTTAAATGGTCCTTAGATAGCTCAACTGTTTTACATGTATTTTGTATTATTCTGTACATTTCTGTAATTATTGTTGTAAATCAACTTGTAATAAGTAAAATTTATGCATAAGTTACTAAAGTAATAAGTACCTGCAAATCTATAATTACCTACATAACATATATATTATTTCTTATTTAAAGAAATGTACAGAATAACCCTACTAATATTATAAATTTTGTTGTCAGGCTACGTATCGCGAGATATTTATACAGAACATTCAAAACGTAACGATAGTGCATTCTATTTTTTCCTGTGGCGCCATCTAGTATACAATAATATAAAATACATGTGATACAGTTGATTACTTACCTATCTATTATTTCTAAGATTATTATCTGTCAAAAAGCTTGAAGTTGGTCAAACTTGTTGGATAACTTTTTTAAATTATTTATTGATTACATTTGTATTCTTCCGACCTTACTTATAAACTTCTTAACTTCTGTTAAAAGTTAATCACTAAACATTAAATAGATGGACAAATATTTAGTACTATTTCGCCAATCTATTCCCAATGAGTTAAGCACGATGCAGACGCATGCACCTCCCTTCCGCATATGAAAAGCCATGCAAAGCGTTAGTAAAATAGATAGATTGGCGAAATAATACCAAAAATTTGTCCCTCTATTTAATGATTTGTAATGTATTATTGCAAGGTCACGTCTGGATCAATTATCTATCTTAGCTAATCACTATTTAAAATAGTGCCTTTTTTGTAAGATAGTGACAAAAGTACGAATCATAAGCAATGTTGTAGTTGAAAGGCGTTTATAAGTAAGGCATTTATAAACATACTATTGTAATGAATAACGTCATTTAGCAGAATCCAGGTCATGTGGTTGTGCTCTCATAGTTCGAGGGAATCCAGGCCAGACAAATCTATTATTATTTTTTAATTGTGTAGAGAAAGCGATGCACCAAGAATTTTAATATACCGCTGTCGGTTATTCTATTGATAAAAGGATTTAATTAAGGCTTCAAAGATGATACTCGATATAATGTTTCTATTATAAACACATGTTTATGATACTACGCAAAAAAATTTAAAGTACTGTTCCGCCAATATAATAACATAAAAATAAAATAAAAGTTTTTAATTACATACTAAGTTTTTCTTTTTTAATTTAGTTTTGTTTGTTGAGGACCCCTCTTTGGGCAAAGGTCTCCTCCAGAGCTTGCCATGTTTTTTTATTATGCCATGTATATTCTGCTGTGTCTCTCCAATTTTTTCCCGCAACCACATTTTTTTATTTTTTTGGCAAAAAATATTATAAAGGCGAAAATTTGTGTAAATGTTTGTTTGCTTGTGACTCAAAGTCACCGCAATAGCTAGATAGATTTAGATGGATCTTAGTATAAGTAGATATATGACCTAAATTGCATATTAACTGGCCTGCCAGCTTAGTTGGTAGTAGCTCTGCCTTCTGCGCTGTAGGTGATAGTTCTATTCCCACCAGGGCAAACATTTGTGTGTTGAATATATATACCTATGTTTGTTCTGTGTCTGGGTGTTGTAAAGTATCATAAGTATGTATTTAAAAATATATACCATTTTGTACCATATTACAAGCGATGTTTAGTTTGGGGCCAGATGGTGTTGTGTGCAATGTACAAATATTTTATATTTATATTTTAAACTTCTTTGTAGGGACCAAGCATGCAAAACCGTGGACAGAAGCTAGCTAAAAATATATGTTTTTAAAAGGTTTTGCATGGTAGATAATGATGTTTGCTTTTAATAAAATCTCTCTAGAGATTTTTGGCAGAAAGGAGTTTTATAACTATAAGTGACAACTTGCTTTTAGTTCAGTAGATTCGAGTTTTTAAATAAAAAATATAACAACGATCAGAGTAAACAACAATATGTTTTACGGAGACTTTATCAATATAAGGGTGCTCTTGTAAACTGTTGTTTGGAAACAAAAACGAATATTGATTAGAGATATTTGGGAAATCGTCCCCAACCTGACATGACCATACCGCTTTCTATACCTGCCATCTTGTGCATACACAGACATGACATAGCATCATCTAGCCCCAAAGTGTTATGGGAACCACATGACTGATACTTATGTACTTATGTACTACTTATGTACTTTATTTTTTACATGTCTATACTTCTATACTATAATAATCTATATTAATATTATAAAGAGGAAAGATTTGGTTGTTTGTTTGTTTCAATTGAATAGGCTCCGAAAGTACTAAACCGATTTGAAAAAAATATTTTACCGTTGGAAAGCTACACTATCCCCGGGTGACATGTGTTACTTTTTATCCCGAGAAAATTGGTTTGTCCGCGAAAAAATCATCAACGCAGGCTAAGCTGCGCGCGGAATGCTAGTACATTATAAATAGAAAAACACCCAGACCCGAGAAAAATATTTGCAGATCATACCAACGCGCGTCCCGCGGCGGAAATCGTACCCGCAACCTTCTGCGTCTCAGGTGGGCCTTCGCCACTTCGCCACAGAGGTCGTCCTTGATACCAACATACATCGTTACTAAATACAACGTATTAATAATATAATTTATTTAAGTCTTGTTTTTATAAGCCATAAATATAATAAGTATCTACTTAATAGCATGTTAAAAATTAAGTACATACTACTGTAGTACCTGACAGCGTATTAACGTAATGCAAATCAGTTCAATTTCTCCAACTTTTTGAATTTTTCGAAGATAAAGATCAAATGACGGTTACCGATCTTTCATAAAATTTTATTTACCTAAATAGAGTATTCAAACAAACTTAACTCCTCAGACCAACCAATTTAAGATAATATTATCTCAGATAGATTACAATACTTCAACTTGTGTACCGTCTCCTAGTCTGGAACGGATCAAATCTCCTCACATCAAAGGATTTGCAATGACAGGCTTGAGAAGTTAGCTGCGTTCTTTGTACAAAATACTGCAATCTGTTCTGAAGAGTAGGAGCATCGTCTAGACGAAAGCTTCGATGGTACCCTATAGTGCATGCTACGTTTATGGCTAAGACCTATATTTTATTTTTTATGAGACTACAGTGTCACATCTACCACTACTGAAGTCCACTTTATAACTCTGCACAGAGTGTATTGAAATTTTCGAGACAAATTAAAAACATTTCTCGGAGTTCTAGTTTATTCTGAGCTTAATTTCGGAATTGTTTCAAATTTTCTTTTGTATATTTTACCTCATTTGTGAATATGAAACTCTAAAATAACTTTACATAACTAATTATCTTGCTAATGAATATGATAACTCAGTTTGCATAGAGCTAAGGAATGGTTATGAATTTTAGAATAACGCGAATGAATATAAAAAGATTATTAAAGAGTAGCAGTTGAATAAATCAATAATGCCGGATGTTTCACACTACTGTAGTCCTAAAGTACGCAGAGCTTGTGTTATGATGTACATTTACATATCAATATTATTATATAATTACATAGAACAATCTAGACCTGAGACAAATACTTGCAGTTCATACAAAAAAGTGTAAGATAAAAACATTTTTCAAAGAAGTTCTCAATTCAGTTGTTCATTTTTATGGGCCCAAATTTCATTCAATGAAGTCGGTTTTCTTTTTAGTTTTTAAAACGTATTTATTTAGGAATAAGTTGGCATTTAGTGCGTACCGAGGACCAGAGATGGATTAAAACCACAACAGAATGGCAAGGTCCCAGCGGCACCCGTGCTAGTAGTTATTATGTTATTACGTAATGACATAACACATAAGGTCCATTAAGTAGGGAATGTATTTTTGTTTCGAAAAATCAACTAACAATAATTTAATTGAAATACTAGCGGCCATATTTAGATAGGCAACCTGGTAGATGTATATTCTCCTAATCATAAATATGTGTAAAAATTTGGTTTTTAGCAAACACTCGATGAGTGCACTAATTCTGCAGCCGGATCTCGTACTATAGAGGCAGACCCCTGGAAAGATGGGCAGATGAAATAAACGTGGTTGCGGGTAAAAATTGGAGAGATACAGCAGAATATACATGGCATAATAAAAAAACATGGCAAGCTCTGGAGGAGACCTTTGCCCAAAGAGGGGTCCTCAACAAACAAAACTAAATTAAAAAAGAAAAACTTAGTATGTAATTAAAAACTTTTATTTTATTTTTATGTTATTATATTGGCGAAACAGTATTTTAAATTTGTCTATTTCTTTAATGTTTTATAATTATAGTTATATAGAGAATAACAATTTCATAGTTTAGTATGAGCGCGTAAGAAATTTAAATGTGAAATTCAATAGTAAAAGCTACAAAGCAACATAAATCGTAGAACAACAATTTCATGCAAATAGGTTTAAATTGCTATATTTTAGTGCTGTTTGGCGGGAATCAATAAAAGGGAAGGTCATCGACACTATTTATGATCAATTTATTTCAATCCGTCGTAGACTTGAATTTGCATGATCGTATAATAAAGTGGATTATCCTTCATGATGCACTATTGATATTTGAAAGCTCCTCGTAAACTTTATGCTTTCATTGAAAATCTCTACTCACGACACCCTCTCTGATATGCAATTTTTATGATCATCTCACCCGGCTCTCCAGTAATGTCATACATTAGTTTTATGTCTGTTGCTAGATATATAGGTATAAAAAAAGGCAGGCGTAGTCGAGAAGTCTAAATTCTTACACCGACACCAACTGATTTTAAATGAGACAATGGACTCTATTAAAAATAACTACTTCAAGCCTTAACGATTCCAAAATAAATAAGACAAATACATGTAGATCATACAGACATTTGTCCCGCGGCGGGTAAAACCTCCTCGTATCTTTAAAATACCTATCCAACAATGCACCACACGATGAACTAGCAAAATAAATTGAAGTGTGTGTAGCCTTAGAGCAAAAGAAGCTTTTACAAACTTGTAATTGAATGCAGATATAAAAAGAGACATATACCAATCTTTCATTCAAGTTAGGCTTCTCTACACCGGCAAGGTTGTCTGGAAGAAATCGCACCCTTAGCGATAAGACAACACATTGTATATACTTTTTTTTTTAGGTATGCTCAGTTGTCAAATTGCTTATTACCTAGTTTAAGGTGTACAAATAAATATTTTCGTTCATTCATTCTTAGTAGGTACATTCTGAACTCAAAACCTTCGTATATAAAATTGTTATTCCTATTTTGCTGTCATATTAAATCACGAGTTTAGTAACCATACAATTTTTGCGGCATCAGGCTGTCGTTGAAATGAACATGTATTTTTTCCTGTCCATATATTTCTTTCGGAAATTATTAGATAAGTACCAATAAAATTATTTTCTTTTGGCTCACGCAAATTGTTAAAGCTCATTGAATTCCTGTTGTGTTTACAGTAGAAATTGGATTTTGTTGATCTATAAGATTTGGGGTTTTTCATACCTAACCACTTAGAGTATCTACCTATCAATTTGCTCTCTGAGCAAATTATTTTGTGGCGTATTCACGGCGCTCAATTAGAGATTTTTTTAGAAAACATTCAAATATGGAATTTTGAAAAAAACTTTGAAGGCTGTTTTAACTAGCTTTGGTACTTTCCGCCTTTTATTGTAAACTGCAAGTAAAAACGGCGCCAACTTTAGGAGACTTAACTTTATTTAATATTTTAGCATACATCTTTTACTAGCTGACCCGTGCCTACTTCGTTGGGAGGTTACAATTTCACAAAAAATGTTTAAAGTACCTACTAATATCGCTATTAAAAGAAATATACCTATTCAAATAATTTTAATAATTACAGAGATTAACAAATTAACAATTAGATTAACAGAAATCTAGTAACTAATCCAAGTTATTAACTATATTCATTTTAAATTTCATTCAAATCGGTCCAGCGGTTCTTGAGTTATAAAGTGGTGTAACCAACATGACTTTCTTTTATATATATATATATATATATATATATAGATAACTATTACTCCTTCAGTTAACGAGCAGATAGCCACAAAATAGCAGTAAAAATGACATATCTTTTCCATACAAAAGGGCTGAAGGCTCCGTCTTAAGTTAAAATATACAACACAAAGTATTCAAAGTCATATAAAAATATTCAAACCAAAACACCTGAGGTGCATTAATACAACAATAATTTATGGAAAAAACTTTTTTCGCCGTAAAAAGTTGCAAAAAGATTTCTAAAATTGCAATTTTGCGACCATTGAAACAACGTGGGCTTCACACACGTAAACAAAACTTTCGAAACAGTGGTCGTAAACATTTTATTGAGCTGCATCGATCGACTGTAAATTTCATTTGGCATTTATTTAGGGCATGTACAGAAGTGCGACTTTATCGACTGTAAAATATCATATTTGTATGCAAAGTGTTGATTGTTGAAGTTTTAGTCAAAAACGGGGTTTTACTGTTGGCTGATAATATTTACTTTAGCGAATTCTGACAGCTTTGTTTTAACATTAAAATAGCGACCTCACATGCTCTCACTGTATCCATTAGCCAACTGTACTGCAGAAATTACAAAACTAATAAATTGTTTAGAATAAAATGCGTGCAATAATATGTTACTATCTATTTCAATTTATTGTTTTGTCGCCATCAATGCTACGGGCATTTGGGCCTATTTGAGAATGTGTGTCACGTTCGATGAGTCAACTCCGCGCAGTGCATACTAACGCTTTGCGAAATTTGGAACAATTGGATTTAGTGGACTGGGTCTCTAGTCTCACCTTGCGTTTTCACTTTCATTGAGACAAATTAAACAAGTGAGAAACTGGCATTGATTTTCTTAGCTTCACATTGATGCCTGCATTCTCAAATGAAGCTCAATCGTAAGATACAATCCAGCTTATGAGTCATAGAAGACGATAGTGCGATATTCTATTATTTTTCCTCTATTGCCCAAAAGATGAATATTGATTTTACAGTTTGTTTTATTAAATAAAGTAATAATAATAATAATAAAATAATCTCGGACATTTCACAAAGCATCATCTGACCCCAAAGTTAGCAGAGGTTGTATTATTGGTACCACATGACTGACATAATACTTATATACGTAAGTAGAGTAATGTACATAAAATATTACGAGCATTCCAACAAATTGATCTCTGTGACCTGTCTCTCGCTGTTTATTGTATTCGACAGCGAAAAAAGCAATTTTGGTCAATAAACAAAAAGCTTTAGATGTATTTCTCGTTCATAATTTTTAAATTGAAATAGCTATAATAATTTTTAAATATTGTTTTAAGTCCATCTTCTTGTTTTTTTGCAGTTATCAGGTAAAATGCCATGTAATAATAATATCTTAGTGAACTGGTTATTTTATTTTTGAGGTTTTGCCCATCGAAACCTTATCCTAATTAGTTTGAAATCATTTGAAAACGCCTAATCTTATTCCCGCTGATTATGTCAATCTGGCTCGCAGACGATCGGGATAAAGTATGTCGTTTTGTGGAAAACTTGTCCTAAATATAGGCGCGGTATTATTTCGGACGCTGTCGCACGCGCCGCCGTCCAATTCCAATCTAAACACATTACCGGACGGTCTAAGCTCTCGTATATTACACTAGTGTTTTAAAACATCGATTAGCTTTACGGATAATTACAATGTTTGCCGTAAAACATGAACTCATTAACATTTATTGCTGCTAGGTTACAAGTGTTTGTTTTAAACCGGTTATATTCAATCCAAAGTGTAATATGAATTTATTTTAAATATTTAAAAGTGAGAAATGTGTGTGATCTACTTGTTGGTTTTGTTATTTTCAACATGTGCTTTATCACAAGAGGAACGCGTCGACCAAGAAGAAAAGACTAGAGTCTTGGGTGAGTTGAGTGTTTTGTTGAAATTGCCACGTAGATGTATCCTTGCGCGTCGGTTACATACAAAGAGCGTTACAAATCTTATTTGTGGGAATTCTGTACAAAATCTTTTTTTTTAATAACAGGAGGCATTTTCTACCAAGATGACACCGATTTGAAAGAGGCGTTGGCCTTGAGTGGACGATTGTTCGGTTTCAATACGTTAATAATGGAGATCCAAAGAGATGGGGATATTCTTGAAATAACTAACAGTGTTTGTGAACTTGCTGAGGTAAGAATAACCAACAGAAAACTAAGATACTGGGCTATATAACAATGATACTTTTGATCTGGTAGGTATATAAATATGGATATATGGATTGCTCTACAGAAATGGTTTTAAAAGTAGGTATACAAATAATAAACAAATTAATAGTCTCAAAATGTCCTATGGTTTCACTAATAATGTTGTAGAACTGAATCCTTTAGTTCTTGTTGCGTTAAAAATGAGGCACAATCAAACGAAATATAAAAATACTGATTCAAAGAAACCGTTCCAGGAGGGTGTTATGGGGATCATAGACGCTGTGGGCGGGCGGGCCACCGAGAACATCCAGGCTCTATGCGACATGCTGGAACTACCCCATGTTGTGGTACAACATACTGATCTGCTTGCAAGGAACTGGTCAGTACTAAGTTTGTACCCCAGTCCAACTGTATTCAATCAAGTAAGTTGAGATGACACACAAATGAATATTAATGGACTATTCACACACCATTTAGCCTCAAAACATAACTTCTATTATAGTGACCAGATGATTGATAGAACATATATATTTTTAATACATAATTATGATCCAGACACAGAACAAACACGTATGTTCATGACAACACACAAATGTTTGTCTCCAGAGGTAATCGATCCCCCAACCTACAGCGCAGAAGGCAGAACTACTTCCACCTGAGCTGCCAGATCAGCCTTAATGTTCATATATTAAGTTCCTGTGGGGTTAAACTAATGAATTATTACAAACGTAATATATATTGGTGTTCCTTATTAATTAATATGATTCGACTTGTTCCTTCTGACCCTGAAGAGTTTGGTTCTGGCCATGACCGGCTAATTTTTAAGTACTTACACAAAGTTGGAATGCGTAACTAATCTGTATTTATTTATGTAAATAATTCATTAAAATTAGCTGGAAAATCTTAAATTTGGTATAGGATACACCTTGTATTTTTTAGACGTAGTAAATGCTTACGAAATCGGTCACCAATTTGCTGATATTTATTTTAATCTGTGGGGCGATTATGGAACTTTGACACCATCAAAACATTGATAGTAATAGCTTTCAGTTACTATTGATGAATTGGTATTACGGATCGCTGCGATTTCTATCGGCTTCTAACGCTAGTTACAATGTGAAGTTGGTGTCAAACTATAGCTCGACCAATTTACACAGTACGATTGTGGTAGGAACCGTGTTTAGCGTACTAAGCATTTAAATACATCGTATATGATTGATTGAAATAATGCCTATTGCTAATCGAAATTGATAGACATTGATGCCGATTGCTAATCGAAACTGATAGACATTGATTGTATCAGGAGTTCCATAATCGCCCTACTGTTTTTAAAGAAACAAGTCTACAAATCATAGCCTTAGTAATAGAAGCATTACATACATACGTAAAGTATGCCCATACCCAACCAATACCCCAAATATACAGCAAACGATGTACATAATTGTTTGGATTTATCTTGCTGTCAATAAACGGGTATGAATTCAGTTGTTAATCAAACCCAAGAGCTAGCTCCTACCTGGCTCAGCATATTAGCATTGCCATTCAACGTAGCAATGCCGCCAGTGTCTTGGGAACGCTGCCCTCTGGCCGTGACCTGGATCAGGTGAGCTATCTATAGATCGTTTTAAACGGTCCTTAGATAGCTTAAATGTTTCACATGTATTTTCAATTATTCTGTACATTTCTGTTATTATTTTTGTAAATAAATGTATTATTAGGAAAAAATATAATGTTTGGTAATCATGTACCTTTTGCAAATTAAACAATGTTCATCTTTTTGTAATTTTAGATGCTGAAAGAGCTAATTTTGCACAAAGATTGGCAAAACTTTACTATCCTATACTCAAGAGGATACAGTGCTATAAAAGTGAGTGACTTGATGATGATGGGCAATACTACAGATAAAAATACTATCACGGTTCGAGAACTCAGCGGCGATGACTACAGGTATAGAGGTATTATAGTACTTACTTTTTTGAGTTTGCGTAGATGTATTCATTCATATCATATCTTATCATAGGACATTCTAAAATCAACATTAAATCATGCCAAAGTTACATTGAATTTTAAAATGATTTTGACTGAGAAGTATGTTTCTGAGCCGAATACCAAAGCCAGTAGTGTACTAGTAGTGTAGTGTCTTCAAATTATTGGGGGTTAGTGCCCCGGCTACCAGTATAGCTAGCAACAGAGAAGGAACACGTGAAACAAACCCGGCTCAATGCCAGCCGTTATGCACCTGCAACAGAACCGACACCGCATGTACTGACTCGTCTTTCCTGCGGGTCCTGTGTGCAAGGTCGAGAGTTTAGTGTGGGCACCTGGGGAGGCCAGAGCTATCAAACATAATCCCAGGCAGAGTGGCGTCAGTGGAGAGGAAACTTCGCCCACCTCAGCTTGCTGGAGTGGATCCATTAACGAAAGTTTTCAATCATAAAAAAACTGCTCTGTAACTAGACTGACGACACCTAAATCATCTTCAACAGATCAACTAAGGCCAATGATGATGATGATGAGTGCACCTAAACTAAGTTGGCTTTATTATATTATTATATTATCTACTGGTTTCAAGGATAAATCGTGGACTCATAGTAAGTGAGTGAGTTAGTAGTGAGTTAATTAACTTGGCTAACTCGGTTAACTTGGTTAATGATTAGCCAGGTTCGGTAACTAGTATCCGCGCTTATATAGCTTGCAAAATATATAATAAATTACCTAGTTTCTTGTTGCAAAATTACTAAAGTATGTTTATATAGCCAATTATAAGAATGGCTGATAGTAAATTATTCAAATTCAATTGAGGATTTTTTTTATATGACACTATTTTAAGTACTGTTCATTATTTGTATTCGTAATTAAAAATTCTAAATTATTTTAAATTATTACCGTTTAATTTAACTTTTGGGTTATGATTATTGTAATTTAGTATCAACCTAATTAACTATTTGTACGTCAATACATTATGTTGGACTTTAGTTAATGTATTAATGTCCATTATGTCCATTATGCAGAACATAACATATAAATGCAGAACATATAAATGATTTATATCTTTTATCTAGAGGATCTTGTGTGAATTGTCCACCATTTAATTTTTATTTTGCATTTCATAATATAAAATTCACACAGCATCATCTGGCTCCAAAAGTAAGCAGAGCTTCTGTTATGAGCACCACAAGACTGATACGTTTTTTAAAATATTGTAAATACATAATATACATAGAATCACCCAGGCCCGAGACAAATACTTGCAGATCATACAAACATTTTTCCCGCTGCGGGAATCGAAACCGCAACCTCCTGCGTCTTAGTTGGGCCATGGCCCAGTGCGTCATAGACGTTAAACAATATTTATTTTTACAATATCTCTTTCCTTTCCAAAGTTCTTGAACGACTAATCCATAAACAGTTAAGTGTATATGTTTTTAAAAACTCCCTACTCAACTCATTCCAGTCTGGCTTCCGTCCAGGCCATAGCACCGCTACAGCATTAATCAAAATTACCAACGACATTCGGTTTGGGATGGATAGTGGTAAAGTTACCATACTTACACTCCTCGACTTCAGTAGCGCTTTCTGTAATGTTGATTTTGACCTTCTTCTAGGTGTGCTTAGCTCTATTAACATATCGCCGTCGGCAGTTGACTGGTTTCGTAGCTACTTATTCGATCGCCGGCAGCGTATCCGTGTTGAAGACGCATTCTCTTCATAGTGCAATCTGACTGCTGATGTCCCTCAGGGCGGCGTCCTCTCTCCTCTCCTCTTTACTATTTTTATCAAATCCATAACAAAAAATTTAACATCTTCCTACCACCTGTATGCAGATGATCTTCAAATATACTGCCAAACTACTATTGATAATGTCAACGGTGCCATTAGCCTCCTAAACTCCGATTTAGACCGTATTTGTGATTGGAGTAAATCTTACGGACTCACGATTAATCCAAGCAAAACTCAAGCCATTACAGTTGGTAGTGCGAGGCAAATTGCTAAAATTAATTACTCTCTTCTCTCACCTATTATATTTGATTGTACAAGAATACCGATCAGCCAGACTGTGAAAAATCTTGGTAGTATCATGGACAATAAGCTATCTTGGCAACCATGGATCAACGAAATCAGTTGGAAAATGTTTGCATCATCTGCGTCTTTACGCAGGCTCCGTAATTTCCTACCGACAGCAACCAAAATTATGCTTGCACAATCTCTTCTCCATCCTATATTAGATTACGCGGACGCCAGCTATCTTGATCTCTCCGAAGTTTTACTAAATAAACTTGAGTGTCTTCAAAATCTCTGTATTCAGTTCATATTTGAACCGAATACAGAGATGTATGACCATGTTTCCGAATTTCACATGAAGCTCAAGTGGCTCTCTATTCGTTTTCGCCGGAATGCTCATATCCTGTCCTTTGTATACAATACCCTTTTTCTTTCTTCCTCTCCCTGTTATCTAAAGGAATGTTTGTTTTCCTGCATCAGGCAAACGATCGTATTCTGCGCTCTTCTGACACTCTTCAGCTCTTTACTCCTGTCCATAGTTCAGCTATGTATGGTGAATCCTTCACTGTTCAAGCCGTACGCTTATGGAACTCCTTACCTGCATCTATCCGCGCATCCAAATCTATCCATATCTTTAAAGTCAAAGTTCATGATCATTATCTGTCCATATCTGGAATCTGCTAACTGGTTGATATCATTTATCACTACTTATGATTATTATTATTGTTTATAGAAAGTTGTTTGTATGTGTTAATAATTATCGTGTACCTATGTCGATTAGCATCATTACAAGTATATTTTGTATTTTTATATCTTTTGTATTAGTATATTAAGTAACTTTTTGTACACCGCCGTCGTTCTGTTTTTGTTTATCCTGTCCATACAAAGGTTGCCTGGAAGAGATCGCTTTTAGCGATAAGGCCGCCCATTGTACAATTTTATTTCTATTATTTTTCCTGTGTTCTTTTTGTGTACAATAAAGTGTTAATCTATCTATCTATCTATCTATTTTTATCATGAACACAATTTTGACAATTCTTCCAGAGACATTTTGATTGAAGCTAAAGAAAAAGGCTACGTGAACTTCGTGGTAGACTGCCCATCGGTGTATCTCGAGCAGCTGTTGTCCCACGCGCAACAGGCTGGGTTGATGGCCGACGAACACTCATACATCTTTGTGTCACCGGATTTGTTCACTTTGGACATGGAAAGGTACAGATACGGAGGCGTTAATATAACAGGTGAGCGATTAAATAAAGCTTTGATGTATTTATTATGCTTCAGCGCTGATATACCTACGCTTTTGTCTGCCTGGTCTTAAATTTTAACACAGTTATGCGCCACAGAAATAATTACTTAAACTAGTGGTCGTCGTCGAAATTCGATTATATTTAATTAATAATTAATGTATTTTTTATGCATAATTAAAAAAAAAATTGCATTCTGCACTGCTTCTCTTTATAAACTATAAGTGTGCGAAATTTCATACTCCGTCCGCGTAATTTTCGTAAAAAGGGGTACAACATTTTGCTTCGCGTATTAATATAATAATAATGTATTTTACAATACACAGGTCTACGTCTTGTGAATCTGATTGATAATACCCCATTGTGGGACTTCACTGAAGAATATAACCAAGTTTTCAACAATAGCGAGGAAACGGTTATACCGTCAGAACAGCTCAAGACCAAAGTGATGCTGATACACGATGCAGTAAAAATCTTTTCTATAGCTCTGACAAAAATAAACACAACCATAATACCGTCAAAGCTGAGCTGCGAAGACTATACATCCTGGAAATCTGGTTCAACATTGTTAAACTTCATGAAAACCGTAAGCAATAGAAAACATTATTAATAATTTTTTTTCATAATATTTTTTAATAAAAAAGAGACTACAAACAAGAAACTAAAAAGTTAAAATCCCTTGACTGTCCTTCGTTATCATCATCAGACCCCTAATGATAGCCACAACCCATCTAGGTGTAAAGTTTTCATCAATACAAATTAATCAAGCCCAAACACCAGGTAATTGCTGTAAATCGTTGAGGAGTTCCCTCGACATCTTTCGGCTCCATCATCAGATCCACTCCAGACTTTCATTAAAAAGTAGTGCTTTAAAATACTTAATGAAAAAAATTTACAAACGCACTAGTCGCCACTACGATTTTCGAAGCTTCCACTCGAAGTCTCTCATCATCAGATCCTGGTTTCCTTATCATGGTACCATCCTTGGGATGAAAAAAGAATCATCAAAATCGGTTCATAAAAGACGAAGTTATTCGCGAACACACATAAAAAACATGCGAAATGCGCGAATTGAGAATTTTGCGCATTTTGCGTATTTCTCTAACCATTTAATTACTCTTCGGCAATGTTCGTGTTTCCGAATTGTAGGATTATGCAACCAACATTCGGCCGTCTTCCAGCTCGTGATCATAATAGCGAAGCTTCTTTCGACACAATCCTATTAAGTGAATATGAAATCAACTAATTACGTAAACAGGGCGGGTTTTTCCTTTCAGAATAATATCGATGGTTTGACGGGCCCACTGTTATTTAACGGCCTAGGTCAAAGGTCTCAAGCTTATTTTGATATATTGGAACTCACAGCATCGGGAAATCAAACAGTAAGCTATAGATATAAGAAATAATTCGCCTATTAGAACTGATATAACCAACTTAAGAAATTGTTATGAAAAAAAATCTGGCATTTATTTGTACCTACCTGTTTTTCTTAATTCTTGTGAGATGCTTAAAATAAACTCGGATCGAGAACAATCATAACCTTTTGAATAACATTTAATTAAAATACATGCTCGGACTATAAATAAATATAGGTGAATGTTTTACACAATACTATCTAACCCCAAACTAAGCAATTCTTATACGATGGGACCCAAATGACTGATAGATTACTTATATAGTTTAACATGCAATACTTATGATACTTAAACATGTATTTAAAATCTCAGGCAGAAAAGTAATACCTATCTAATAGTTCGTAATATTAATTAAGTACTTCTTTCACGCTTTCAGATTGGTCAGTGGAAAATCGATAATAATTTAAATATTACAAGACCTTTTGTGCCTGATGCAGAAATTGGTGAAGAGTCTATAATGCGTAATAAAACCTTAAAGGTTTTGATCTCCACGGTATGTTCCTTTTAAAAAGAATAGTTTCGATTTTAACTATTGTTTAAATATTAGACTGTAAGCCGTTGGGATAAGCGAGTAGCATCTCGGCTGTTAACAGTTTTAGAACAAAAGAATGATAGCCGCAATGCAGCGAATTCCGTCATAAATAATTATTGTTGGACATTTCACACAGCATTATTTAGCCCTAAAGTATGCTTGCGTTATGGGAACCACATGACTGAT
Source organism: Lampropteryx suffumata (assembly GCA_948098915.1). Lineage (NCBI taxonomy): Eukaryota > Metazoa > Arthropoda > Insecta > Lepidoptera > Geometridae > Lampropteryx > Lampropteryx suffumata. Next base: position 10,039,842 of record OX402557.1, on the reverse strand, counting down.
ATAAACTACTTATATACTTTTTTTTTAATAAATACATATCTACATATTACACATTGAAAAACACCCGAGACAAATATTTGCAAATAGAATAGAATAGAAGAATATAATAATGGTTTATTTGACAAACAACACGAAACACGCAAAAGTTACAGACAGTGAATAAATAGGCTACATGTTAGGAGTTTACAAATCATACAAACATTTGTCTCGCGGCGGGATTCGTACCACTTCTGCGCCCACTGATAAGTTTTGACCACTAGATCAATTAATACGAACTTAGGTACTTTTTAGCACGGACGATACTTGCCTTCTTTTGAAAATGGTGAGCTATACCTTTGGGCTATTATTACATATTATTACAACGATAATAAAATAGTACGAGTACTGTGGTGATTTTTATGTAAGTGACTTAACATATAAAATGCAGTGATTAGTAAATATTTTCAGACTGCTCCGTACGGTTACAAGAAAAAATCAAGGCATCTCCTAGTAGGAAACGATCGCTTTGAAGGTTTTACCATAGACCTGATAGAGCAACTGTCACAAATATTAGGATTCAGTTATGAATTTGAGGAAGAAAAAGCTTACGGCAAAAAACAAGCAGACGGAACTTTTGATGGGATGGTTCGTAGACTTCAAGACGATGTGAGTATCTATAACCTATACCTATACCTATGTGGGCAACTTTTACCATTTATTTTTTATCTTATTCATAAAAATATAATACATGTTTTGTAAAATACATAAAACAATAGTAAGGCTATCGAAAAGACCTTTCCAAACGATCTAGATAGCTCAACATTAAGGCGATCGCGCTATTTATCAACGTGAATGCCATTGAACGGATTGGTTTTGGCAAAGTTTTGGATATGGCTAGGATTTGGCTAATCTGAATGTCATAATGTTACCGCGCTATTCTTCCTGAACGATTCAACCATTGATTTTACCAATCACACAAATTTATATCTAGAACTACCCTAGTATTCCTGTATGCACAGGAATAGGGATACTAAATCATACACGTTAAAAAAAAGGACTGTCAACAATTTCCTAAATCAAAAACGTTTAAAAAAAAGGACTGTCTAAAATATCGCGATCCCGCAACGTTTGATCGACGTGTCATCCAAATTAGAGCTAAATCGTTTCCGTTTTTAGCGCGGTACAAAATATGTCAAAAATAATGTTTTGACTTTGGGTTAGCTCTGGGCCAGACGTTCAAAATTACCGCGGTCGGCTTCCAGTTTAAGCCGCTGGCGACGCTTGCACTGGTGACGGTTGAATTATAATGCTGATAAGTTGAGCCAGCTCTTCGATTGCGAGATGGCTTGACCAAACGCTCTAAAAGAAACGAATTTGTTTATACTTAAATGTTTGCCTCTCTTCAGGAAGCCGACTTGGCTATTTGTGATTTTACTATGACTTCGGAACGCCAATCCGGCATCGACTTCTCGACACCTTTCATGATGCTGGGCATAGGGATACTGTACAAGGAGCCTAGCAAGCAGCCGCCTGAGATGTTTTCCTTCTTGGCTGTGTTTTCTAAAGAGGTTGGTATTTCAAAAGCAACTCTGAACGATTTGTTCCAATTATTAGGGTAATTGTTCCTACCACGTCATGTACAGTCAAACCAAAAATTAAAACACAAAAAACAAAAAATGTTGAGACATCACCAAAAAAAAAACACTAATAATAGACGCACAACTAATACATAGGAATACACAAAAGCTTTCACAGCAATAATTCAGCATGTTAATTAGGTGTATTATATTATTATAAATACATTAAATTATTTAAAGATCATGTTAACTTTCCATCAACTTACTCGACCTATACTGAATTCCATCACCGCTTCAATCATTTTTGGTGCATTGAGAACTTCATCATTGTCTTTGAACATGGATTTGTATTAATTGTACCTGTGTTGTGCACGACGTGGTAAGAATAATAAGAACAACTTAACAATAGACCATCATTCGCAACGTCATGCGACGCCACGGCACGGGAATCCTCTGAACTACTCAAGTCTACTATAATTAAGTCTTTTGATGAATTCGTTAGATTTAACTGCTTTAAATTTTTATATTCATAAAATGCTTTAAGAAACCTAGTTATTAGCGGGTGTTAAGTTAACTCCTACAATGTAAGTAGGTACAATAATAATTACTCTATTAGATTATTTATTACTTTGTTTTTCTATAAACTCAGGGTCTATCTTATAAACGCGCACTAGCTAATGTATTGTTCAAATCTGTTGCCATATCTATTATTTGAAATTAGAGTGACAAAGACAACATACATAAGCACAACGCTTTCTAAGAGCATACCGCTAGCTAATGATTACTAGCTGTACGTTCGAGAATTCGTCCGCGCGTTAAAAAAAAAATCTGATTGTAAATCTAAACCATTCTCCAATCTACTTGAACACACACAAAAAAATAATCAAAATCAGTCCAGCCGTTTAGGAGGAGTTTAATTACAAGCACACGCACAGAAGATTTTTATTATACATAGGATAGAAGGTAAATATATAGCAATAGTATATTGCACTCTAAAAACTCCTATAATTAGAAATTATGAGTTTACTACCGCTGGTTTTAAACTCGTAATTTCTAGGTAAGTAAAGTTCACTCTTTGAAATAAAACAGAGGAAACAACAGTTAGTGGGACTGTATGTGCTAATATTTTATTTAACCATTGCTTGACTATTTCTTAAATTATTATACTTATACCTAGGCATTTCTTAAGTTCTAAGGTAGCCATACCCTTTACTCCTATAATCCTCCTATAATCGCATAATTTGCGCTTAAATATACTCTGTACTTGTCATTCTAATGTCAAAGAATAGAGATGGCAACAGATTTAAACATGTGCTTGCTGTGTGTGTATATAAATAGACTCTCAAAGTCAAAAGATACTTTATTGAATACAATCACAAAGATCACTTTGAAACGTCTTACATACTAGGTGAACTTAGGTGCTAATTCCTTTTAACCCAAGCTTGAAGTATTTCGTCTGTATTTGTATTATTTCACTGACAGGTGTGGATCTACATGGTGCTGATACAGTTATGTCTCGGCGTAGTCATGATATTCGTGGGTCGTATCTCCAACAAGGAGTGGCAGAACCCGGTGCCGTGCGTCGAGCAGCCCGAGGAGCTCAGCAACCAGTTCAGCTTCGCCAACTCCGTGTGGCTCATCATAGGCTCTGTTATGCAGCAAGGATCTGAGATTGCTCCTATGTATGTAACATTAGATTAAAATATACAAAAATATTTTCATATTGAAAATATTTTAGTTAGGTTAGCTTGTTAGATTTTTGTTAGGTGATGTTTGTTAAATTAAATTGTTTTGTAGTAACGTTAGATTATCAATGTTTATGGTAAACTAGCTCTCCCGTTCACGACCTCATCCGCGCATTTTTTTCTGTTAATATTTTAATAGTTATTCTGTTATAAATACCAAAATAGCAGCAAATCAAAAACCATGAAAATCGGTCCAGCTGTTCTTGAGTTATAAATGGTGTAACTTACACAACTTTGTTTTATATTATATAAAAAAGGATTTATTTATATACATGTTTATATATATATATATGTTTATATATATATATATATATAAATAAATAGGTTGGGGAAAAAGTTTTTTTGCATTTTTTAAGAAAATTCAAAACATTTTTTAATATTGTTTATTTACATTTAACTAAAGTATGTAGTTACCATTTTGTTCGATAACTTTTTGCCATCTTGTAGGTAGGGACATGATCCCATTGCTAAACAGGTGGAAATCTGAAGGTGCAAGGTCAGGACTATACGGCGGATGCATTAACACTTCCCAGCCAAACTCTCTTAATTTTTGCTGAGTGGCTAAAGATGTGCGAGGTCTAGCGTTATCATGATGAAAAACCACACCACTTCTGTTGATTGATTCCGGCCGCTTTCTCTCAACTTCTTGCTTTAATCTCATCAGTTGTTCGCAGTAGAGTTCAGAATCGATGGTCCTGCCTGGTGGTAACATCTCATAATGAATAATGTCCTTCCAATCCAACCACACACACAGCATCACCTTGTTGCGAGTTAACCCGGGTTTCGCCACAGTCTGTGAAGCCTGACCGGCCTTTGACCACGACCTTTTTCGCACGTTCATGTCGTACGTGATCCACTTTTCATCACCAGTTATCAGCTTCTTCAAAAATGGTTCGGTTTCATTACGTCGTAATAAAGGTTTCTTTCGGTGAGCTCGTGAGGTACCCAAATATCGAGCTTTTTTGTGTACCCAGTTTTTTTCAAATGCGCCAAAACTGTTTTGTGGTCAATTCTCAGTTCTTCAGCTACGTCGTAACTACTGATATGCCGATCTTGCTCCACTTTTTTAAAAATGGCATCCATTTTATCCGTAATAGGGCGACCAGAGCGACGTGCATCTTTGACATCAAAATTTCCGGATTGAAAACGCTTAAACCAAATTTGTGCTACTCTCACAGACACTGCACTAGGTCCATAAACATCGCAATTTTTTTTCGCATCGCATTTTTACATTTTTTGTAGTAAAATTTTAAAATGTATCGAATTTCTTCATAAGATTCACTCATCTTGACAGTACAAAAAACAAATAAAAATCACACATTTTCCTAATTTGAATTTGGAATTATGTTCTTTAAAATTTAAACTTTTAATGATACCCAAAACCAGCCAGATACAAATAGTATAGACAAAGAGATTTTATTATAAGTTCATACATACTATAATGCGAAAAGACTATTTCCCTAACCTAATATATATATATAGTAAGAGTTGTAGAAAAATAGTTGTAGTAAAATCTATTTAGAAAATTGAACGAGTTTTTGTACGATCGTAGTTTTGTGTACCTATTATTTGTGCGATTTATTAAAAACTACAAAATAAACAAAATACGGCATGACGTGTCGAGTACACAGTCCATGCAAAGCTAGTATTAAGTACATAAACAACTGACTTATGGTTTTTGATTATCCTCTCCAGCCCAAGGTTGCCTGTAAGAGAGCGCTTTTAGCTTTAAGACCGTCCATTGTACAACTGTATTGCTAATGATTATTTTGTGTTTTCTTTGTGTACAATAAAGTGTTTATCTATCTATCTACTTATCGTTTCAGTGCTCTGGCACCTCGTATGATCACTAGTATCTGGTGGTTCTTCACACTGGTAATGGTGGCGTCCTACGTGGGTACTTTGGTGGCCTTTCTGACGATCGAGAAAAATGTCATGCCCTTCGAGACTGTGGATGAACTTTATAAACATAAGTCGATTCAGTACGGGGCTAAGGATACCGGCTCTACAATAGATTTCTTTCAGGTACAATTGACGTTTATAAAGATATATAAAGTTTAGATATAACTTTTAAAACTATTATGGATTTTAATAGAATTTTCGGAAAGCAGAAAAACTCACATAATTATCATAGTAAAGATCCTGTTTTGAGTGAAAATTATGTTATATAATATGTTTTTAACGCCAAGGATTTTGATAAAATCTCCACATGGATAAGAAAGTATCTACTTGTTTCGGGTTATTCATCGGTCAGTGATGATCATAGTGAATGATAATGATGATGATGATGATAATGACACTGTGATAATGATCTTAATGATCTTTCTGTTTATAAACCGTCACTCTTTTATATAATTTTCACTCATAAAATGATCTGCAAAACCAATGATATTTTTATATATCTAACTAGCGACCCGCCCCGGCTTCGCACGGGTGCAATGCTGATACTAAATATACTACAGAATGTCTTTATATACAACGTTATCTAAGAGAATAACATAGACTAAGAGATAGACATATACCATTGCGGACTTTTGTGTAGACCTTTTTAAGGTGTACAATACTGTAGTCCATTTTTTTGATCTATCTCGTAGGGTTCAGCCAGCGTTTGCAATGTAAGCGAAAAAAAATTAGTTTATTTACATCACATTAGAAACCTCTGAAATTATCAGTGTTTCTCTACTATATTATGCATGTTTTATACATATAAACCTTCCTCTAAAATTACTCTATCTATAAAAAAAAACACATCAAAATCCGTTGCATAGTTTTAAAGATCTAAGCATACATCAGGACAGACAGACAGCGGGAGGCGACTTTGTTTTATACTATGTAATGATTAGAATATGATTACCATATAGATATTATTTCAGAATTCAACCAAAAAGCAATTCAGAGCAATGTATGCTAAAATGAAGGAAAACAAATGGCTAGTTAAAGGAAACAATCAAGGGGTAGAACGGTAAGAAGTAAGAGGAATCAACTCGCTTTTCCTAAAACAAACTTATACCATTTACTTTTCACTGGTCTCTTGCATAAACGCAAACTTATTCTAATTTGTGTTAATGAACCCTAACAAAATTGCAATAAACATTTATTTTTAGTAATGTGATCCGTTTTTAGTTTTATGATAAGACTAGCGACCCGCCCCGGCTTCGCACGGGTGCAATGCTGATTATACTACAAAATGGTTATCCAGAGTAACATATACCATCGCGAACTTTTATGTAAACCTTTTTATGGTGTAAAATACTGTAGTACATTGTTTTGATCTATCTCGTAGGGTTCAGCCAGCGTTTTCAATATAAGCGCAAAAAAATAAGTTCATTTACGACACCACATTGTGGCGTCGTAAATGAACTTATTTTTTAACTTCGTTAATTGATAATTTTAGAGGTTTCTAATGTCATTAGAAACCTCTAAAATTATCTATGTTTCTCTACTATGTTATGCATGTATTGTACATATAAACCATCCTCTTGAATCACTATATTAAAAAACACGCATAAAAATCCGTTGTGTATTTTTAAAGATCTAAGCATACAGACACACAGACAGCGGGAAGCGACTTTGTTTTATACTATGTAGTGATGACTTTATCGATTCAACGCAATGTTTGCAGAGCTGAAACCTCGGCTTACGCATTTTTCATGGAATCTACATCAATAGAATATGAGACGGAGAGACACTGCGATTTGCTGCAAGTTGGAGATTTACTTGACTCGAAAAGCTATGGCATTGGCATGAAAAAAGGTAAGGTATAAATTTAGGATTCAAAAACCCCTCCCTGACTCAATAGAAAAACATCTGTCTATAATAAATGAGCCAGTCAGCTCAGTTGGCAGTAGCTCTGCCTTCTGCGCTGTAGGTTGAGGGTTCGATTCCCTCTCAAGATTTACATTTGTTTAATGAACACAGGTGTTTCTTCTGTGTCTGGGTGTTATAATGTATCATTAGTATGTATTTAAAAATATCTAAGTATTCTATCAGTCATCTGGTCACCATATTACAAGCTTAGTTTGGGGCTATAGGTATGGTGTTGTGTGCATTGTCCAGCAATATTTATTTATTATATATATATAACCTATTTATTGCGACCATTCCACTAAGCCCAAACACGATACCTCTGGATTAAGTTAATGGATATCCAGCATCTTCCAGGTGATACTGAAACGCCAGGTCAAGGTTACCCAGCTCTGACAATATAATTGAAGTAACAGGATACCAAATTTTATGATAATAGACCTGTGAAATTTGCTGACATCTCTTCGTTAACTAGAAAAGAGCTGATGATCTTCAAATGGCTGAACATATTTACATAAATCATAGTTAAGAACACTCCCGATCAAGACATCTTTTAAACAATAAAACTAAATCAATCAATTGGTTCATCCGTTTAGGAGCCATCCTTTTAGAAGGATGCTACACGATAGATGTGTTAAAAACACAACACTTACAACAAAATCAACAATCTCATGTTCATACGAATTATTCCAAAATGTTGCGGGTTCGATTCTCGCCGCGGGACAAATGTTTGTATGATCTGCAAGTATTTGTTTCGGGTCTGGTTTCTATGTATAATAAGTATGTATTTACGAAAAAAATGTATATAAGTAGTATATCAGTCAATTTGGGAACAGATGATGTTGTGTGAAATGTCCGGCATTATTTGTTTATTATTATAACACCCGGCGTCGCTGATACAAATATTATAAAGTTCGTGCTTGCATTTTTCGCCAGTTCTGATGATAGTCTTTTTTTAGGTTCACCGTATAAATTATACATTGATGATGCATTATTAAAACTGAAAGAAACTGGAGTAGTTCAAAAGTTGAAAAACATTTGGTGGAAAGAAAAATACGGCGGTGGAAAATGTGGCGTAAGTTCTTTTTAAAAAGTCTGATGACATAAATATTTATATCAATAAGTAGAAAATGTAATAAGGATGTTTGCAATTAAGTACCATGAGTTGCGAAAACTATTAATGTCTAACATTCCTGCAGCCGGCAGCTCTTCAGCATGTATTGTTGAGGCTGGTATTAAAGGGTCTTGAATCCATAAAATTTCCAGCGCAGAATATTGCTGAGCTCTTACTGATGTCGGTAAAGGAAATATTGTAGGTCTGGATCGACATGATGATTGCAAAATTTTAATGGTTATTTTAGCTTTGAGCTAATGTTTATTTTGTTAATTTACTCATAATGTCTCAGTCACTGTAGTTTATAGAACAGTCACAATGTTGTTGAACCTAAAGATTTTTGAAGACATGTGCCAAGTTCCTTTATGGCGCATTTTAATCCTTTCAAAATAAATAGTTACACGGTAAGAAAATGAACTATAGTTTAGGGTAAAGACCAACTCTTTCCAAAATACTACTACCTACGATCGATAAGTAACAAGGTTATTTTAGTTTCTTAAATCTGATGGAGCTACTTACATAAACATATATGGCCTTACTCATAAACTTCTTTAACTTGAACACTGCCTAAATACTGCTTAAAATTCGCCCTGTCACTATTTGCCAAAAAGAGATGGCACCATTTTAAACAGTGATTAACTTTAGGCAGAAGTTGCGAGACATATCAGGGCTTGAGCAATGTTTAGGCAATGTGCAAGTTGAAAATTAAATCTTTTATGTCATATTTCAGGAGAAACAAGATGAAGAACAAAAGCAATTGGGCATGAAAAATATGTTGGGTGCTTTTGTGGTGCTTGGAGGTGGCTGTCTTGTGGGCCTATTAATTTCTACGCTCGATATGCTGTGGGGGGTATTCAAACGGACCGTGAAGTATGGAGTAAGTATAACTTTATGGGAACCCACAGTTCCCTAAAAGCAAAAATGCTAATTTTGTATAAACAAGGCGCAATTAAATTATAGTTATAAAACTTTGTATTTTTTCAGACCACATTCAAACACGAGTTGATAGAAGAGCTGAAGTTCGCGCTTAAATTTAGTGGCGACGTGAAACCAGTGAAGCGGAAACTGAAAACGGCAGATGGTAGTGACGAAGCATTTGCCCAAGCCGAAGGCAAAGACGAGATCATGTCTCTCCCCTCTATACGTTCTGGAAGATCTACTAGCACTCACAAAACCAGTCACTCGCACAGTTCAAAGCATTCAAATAGGAGTTTAGCAGTAGCATTTGCAAAAAGGCGCTCGTATAGCTGAATTGATTAAAGAAATTAATGCTGACTTGTGGTTGACATGGTTTTTGTGGTCTAGTCAAAATATTTGTGAATTAACGTAATTGTAGTTAAAAATAATAAGAGTCTGGGTATTATAATATTAATTTAGAAAAGAAAGAAAAAAAGAAAAGAAAAGAAAGAAAATACATTTAATTGAAACAACAAAGAAATAAAAAACAATGTGATGGTACACTCAAAATAAAAACAAAGAAAACCAGCAAATTAAATTGAGTGTCTCGCAATTGTCCAAGTGTACTGTTACAAATTGGTGTACGACTCAGAATTATGTTGCATTATACAGTCGGAACTATACAACAAACAGATACTTAAGTAAGTCTATACTTAAATAGTACTCATACTAAGTACGTATGTACATAAAATCTAAGCTTTATCCGATAACGAAGCTGAATACACAAGAGCTGAGGATGAGCCTCCGTAGAGTGATTTACATAGTTTATCCACATGAATAACCTCTTAGTTATCAAAGGCTCGCATTAGGCTGCTACCTTTTACTCTAGTTTGCATAGTAATGGTTAATTTTCTATGAAAGCTACACACTCTTATCGAAGTTTGTAACAATTTCTACAGTATAACCAAGAAATATATCTGTTGTATAAGTGATGTGTAATGTTTCGATAATAAACTTTATTCCCTTTTATTTTTTGATTAGCTACAATGTCAAAACAAAAAGTATTTAAATCCACAATTATTTTCATTCGACCATGATTGCTCAAAGTGCTTCCGTATGAGCAAAGTTCCGCTAAACGATGGCTTTTAACGAGAAACTGTGAGAATTTGATATCAAAGACGAAATAAGCACTCGTAGTGTGACGATACAGCACCTAACGAAATCTGTAATTTATATTTTGCTAGCGCCAGTCAGTTGAATGAAATCATGACCCCCAAAAAATTGGAATTCTTAAAATAAGTTACATAGTTGTCAAAGATGACCTCTACAGATTCCGCCTCTCAATCAAGCAGGCTTCATTACGAACCCTCTTCAACTGGACATGTTACAAGGACAAACAAGCCCACATTTCTCAAACACTTCTAATTAACTGACGCAAGTAGTCAGCTGAATCTGACCTGTGTCACTATAAAATGAGGGATGCCATAGCAAATAAAAAAACATGGGGCTAGCAGTTTATGTAAGTATAGAAACTTATTCGAATCCCAGATAATTTCAATTAATTTTTCAATAAACGCTCAAGGCTGAAAAACTATGGTAAGTAGGTATAAAACGAAAATAAACTAACTAAACATAAGCTGCACAATTATACGTCACTGATGTTTGGATTGTCTGTCTATATTTGGCGCTCCAGAGTGAAACTTCTCTATGATGACGTTATTACTTCTTCTGCGGGTAAATTTAGGTCGGATTCCACATAGGTCAAGTGTGGATGAAGTTGCTTGTTAGTTACAAGATCTAGTTTCATGCAACTGTGATAAACGGAGATCATTAATGTAGGTGGGCGCTGATTAATTGAGCGTAGCACCCTCAAATTAACTGCTACACACACCTGCTAATTTTCTGCTTCTGTATACGGTTAGATTAGGTTTTAAGACCACCTTGTTTTTATGCAAATAAACACCTTGAATCTATGAAAAATTTATAGAGATAATATAAAGACTATTAAAAAACCACATTAGGCCAATCAGTGGTAGTTAAATATCCAGTAAATTTATTGACAAAAAATAACATTTTATTCAAAATTTAAAGTTAAAAAAGGACCGTGACAAAAACGCAGAGCAAAGAGTTAAATTTACTTTAGAGTTCATTACGAAGCCTATTTTATGTTCTGCCTTTAGCTTCTAAAGCTATGTTTCCTCATTCTTGCCATTTGCACAGCGTTGCTTTGTCTCCGGCTCAGATGCAACGTATGTCGTGAATGAGTAGACCGGCGTGACCGAGGCGTTGGAGCCGGGTCTTCGTCTTCTATCTTCAATGACTCTACTTCACCTTTATCTTCCTTCGCATCTTTTGCTTCCTCTTCTTCTACTTTCTTAGAACCAGCAGATCCACTGCCGGTAGACTCTCTGTGGCGAACTGGCTTGGTGTCTCCACTGAAGCTAAATATAAACCTCAATTCTGCCACTAACTCTTCTATGAAAGATACCTGAAAGATTACAGTTTAATACAAGTGTGTTTAAATAACAGTATTAAGCAATTCAACTTGATGCATTGGCAACAATAACAATAGTCAGTAGCACTCACCATTAATTCAGTGATTCAGTTGCAAATCATTGGTCTCAATAGGATCGCTAATTTGGCGTACAAAGGGTGAACTCGACCATGCATTTTGGGGTTACACGGGGTCATGCATTTCTGGTGGTAAAAGGAAAAGTCAATTATCATTCTTATGACTTTGGTCTCAAATTTAAAACATGAGATCTAAATAGAATAGGAAGTTGTCTTGTAGTATTTTTAAGGTCCACTCCAGTCACACGCATTGGGTATGAAATGGTCAAATTTAAACTTTGACTTTGTAATTCGTACTTAAACGAATGAATTTCATTACACACCTTCATTCTATGGGAGACCATCCAAACTTCAAAGATCATTTCGAAGAAAGCACAGATGATCGCCATGGCGGAGCCAGCCACGAGGACAATGAACACTCCACCAACATTCGCCAAGACCAGAGGTTGAGCTTCGGATCCACCATCATCGTCATCCTAAACAAAATGTATTGGTCCCAGCAATTCTACTAGAAATGGGACAAATGGGAATGATCGATCGAGTTATGCTTATCAAAAATATGACTGCTGTCTCTATGTCGGACATACATACAAATAAAGTAAGCCTGTAATGGATGGGTTACTTTTCTTTCATCTAGTATTTTTAGGACCTTTACATCTGTCATGTATACAGCTGTGTTCACTCACTTTAAAACTCCAAAGCTAATTCATCCATTCACACCCGGTACAATTTTTAATAATAAAGTTTCTAGAATAACTTACAGTACACGCCCCTCCGCCTCTCTTCTCTTTCCACCACTTATCTTTCATTCTAGTTATTTTGCCTTCTTCTTGTAGTTGCAGTATTGATTCACTCATGGGCTGGCGGTATGGAGAATCTGTTATAAAAAATAAAATTTCCCAAGAGCGTGTAGGTAAACAGTAAGCAAAAAAAAAGTATGGAGCTTCTTGAATTCTTTTAAGAGTCACAAATCAGGCTGCACTCAAAATCTAGTAATTAGCTGTGATAATTGTCTTAGTAATTTCATCATAATACTACTATTTTGAAATCATTTAAAACAGTAGGGAGTGGGGGAGGAATACTGACCTATATCAAAAATAACCACATTAATGCTTAATATTTATGAAACAAATATCTTTATCTAAAAACTGTCTGACGAACCTTTTATTATATTTTATGACATATCCCACGATATGCCACAAAATGTGGTAAATATAAAAAAAACAACATCATTTTACATGTAGGGGAGGTAGACCAGAACGATAAATGAACATAACATTAATGGGATGTACAAATATTTAGTACTATTTCGCCAATCTATTCCCAATGAGTTAGATACGATGCAGACGCATGCACCTCCCTCCCGCCTGCAATTGAAAAGCCATGCAAAGCGTTAGTAAAAGGTTAGCGCATACCATCCACACATGCAACCTCAAAAATAAATTCGACACGTGTTTCACCTCTTCAGGAGGCATCCTCAGAAACACTTGACTCGCTCCGCACCGAGACGAAAAACACTGTTCTGCAGGCTTGTTGATTCGCCACTCGTTAGTCTGAGATTTTTGAGGTTGCATGTGTGGATGGTATGCGCTTACCTTAGTATACTTAGTATATGATTTGCATGGCTTTTCATTGCAGGCGGGAGAGAGGTACATTATAGTTGGACATGTCTTAACTATAAGGGTCTGTTGTGGACTGCGAAACCCTACAAACCTACAAAGACATCTAACAAAAAAAATGTACAACTGCCAAGGTGTATATGGAACCATTCAAATCTCTAACTGGAAGTTCTTAACAAAGGGTTGATAACATAAATAGTTTGCTGCGAGTGATTATTGTTCTATCTAACTGATGACATCGATGATGATATTTGATAATCAAAAACGAATGCATGAGTGGTTCAAGTTAAATACAAAGTGCGAGTATACTTATTCTCATATATTCTTATCCTTCAAGATCAAGAACAAAGCTAGTTTGTGACAGTTCAAAATCCGAATACTCACTTTTCTTCATAGCAATGCCATATCCTTTGCTGTCCAACAGGCCACCAACTTGTGCTACGTCACAATTTCTCTCTACCATGTACTCGATCGAAGTTGATTCCATCAAAAATGCGTAGTTTTCACTGTCTGATTTTACCCTGAAATTAAAAAACTCATTTACCTCAAATGTGTCACAATCTATATTTAACTTGTTGAAAGTTATAATTTCATACCTTTCTAACCCTTCATCGTTTGTTCCTGGTTGGTGTTCAGGATGATCTTCCATATACTGATACATTTTTTGGTAAAGTAAATTATCTGATTCCTATAAAAAGTAAATCATCTGAATGTTCAGTTCAGATTTTATCAAAATTTCATGCGAAAAACCAAATACCTTAAAAAAGTTGAAAGTAGCACCATTAGCCTTAGCACCATAAGTGATGCCATAAGGGTTATTTGATAAATCCTGTACACTTTTGATAGCAAAGAACTTGGACTCGACAGTCAGAAACGCAGCAAGATTCGCTGTATAAGAGGAAACCATGATAAGTGTGAAGAACCACCACATACTTCCAGCCATTCGGGTAGACACAGCTCTAGAAATCAAATCAATTATTTTAAATAAACAGGGCTAATAATATTAAATAAAGATAGGAAAAATACTCTTTAACTTACATAGGGGCAATTTCAGAGCCTTGAGTCAGCACACTTCCCAATGTAAACCAGAAAGAATTTGCGAAAGTCCATTGGTTATCCAAAGTGTCTGGCTCTTCGATACACGGGTACGGGTTTTGCCATTCTTCAGGTGCTACTCGTCCCAGGGCAAATAATAAAACTGATACTCCGACGTATGCAAGTGCCAACCAAGTCCAAACCTTCATAAAATTAATGTTTTCATTTACATTGGTAGCAGTTTTACAGTAAATATGTTTAGGTATAGATAAAAAAGTTAACATAACTTACATCCATAGAAAACGGAGAAATAAAGGAGAACAAGTTAGGAGGCATCTTAGTAGGCTTCTTATACAAAATTGTTATTCCTAGATTCATGAAAGGGCTAGTAAAGTCTACTGCTTTTTGTCGAGCCGACGTTATTGTCAAATCTGTTATACCAAAATCTGCTCTCTGAAAAAAAAGTTTTTATTGCGACAGTTTAATCAACTACTCGTATTAACAGAAAATGTATCGCCAGAAACAGAGCAGCTGCAAAGAAGTAATTATTATTTTAAGAATCCCAAATTAATTTTAAGGTTCAATATTTTCAAATAAAAAATTGTCACATGCAAATCGAAAAGTTTCAAGAGGTTCTGTTTCCTTTTTCTGTTTTCTGTTTTTAATTCACAATTGCCTAGACAAGCTAATAAAGACTCCAGAACGGTAAGTAGAGTCTGTGCAACAAAAGAAGAGTCGAGAATCATTTATCGTTTATCGTTTTTGCATGGTTATGTCATCGGATGACTTTTCTTTTATTGAACAGGCTCTACCGTTTATCCAAAGAGGTAAAACATAGTTACTCCATCCATTATCTTCTCCATCATTCCGTTCCATTTTCCAGTCTTTGTATTCAGGGATCCGTATACCCCATCTGCTTGTATTTCAAAGGTGAAGTTAAATTCGTTCATTTTCGATAGTTCGTCAATTATTTCGATGCCAAAACCTTCGTATCGGTCATTGCCTTCTAATTTTTTTGATGATTCTTTTAACATTCCGTATGGAGCACTCTATAACCAGACAACATAAACCATAATCACTATCATAACTATTGTGAGTTACAAAATTTGTGTAGGTTTTCATTTCAATCAATAAGGTTGACGGCATATAAACTTGGCACCGTTGAATTACTTTATTAGAAATACTTTTGGCAGAAAGCACTAGACCCAGAACAACACTTAACTGGCTGTACCACAGAAGTCTTGCAATCCTAAAGGTCGATCATCTATCTGTGATTTGTTGAAATAATCATTTAATTTAATATCTTACCAAAGCTGTGATCACAATAAAATGCTTTCCTTTCATTGAGTCCGAACCTTCAGATTCAACCGGTGATATAACAGTCCTAGTTTCTGTATAGCCATCCTCCCCAGTCCACGTTCCCACCTTAGTGTAAATAAAGTAAATAATATTTCAAATGCATTTCATTAAACATAAAATATTTAAAAGACGTATGATTTGAACTCGGGGGAAACTTTGAAAGTATTCTAGTTTTAAATTTGAAATTTTTGGATAATTGGAAATAATTGGAAATTTGGTCTATTGAATCTTACAATGTGTAATATTCAATAGACCAAATTTAAATTTAAAACAATGTGTAAGATTCAATAGACCAAATTTCCAATCCAAATTTCAAATTTAAAACTAGATTTGTCTAGATTTATTGACCTAGCCCTTATTCGCCAAATGTCTGTAACGTGAACTTCTAAAAAGTGTACCTTTTCTAAGCCATGTGCCATGACTTCGATAACATCAATTTCGAAATCAGATCGAAACCCATCTTCATCAAATTGTACAACACCGGTCAAACCATCAATATCCATCTGAAATGCAAAGATTAGTGATTTAGAATAATAAACTTAGTGTTTAAAATAAGTTTAATCAGCATAGCTCCTACGCAACATTGATCAATAGAGGCTCTACACTGTGGTCAATCAAAAGACTCAAGGTACTCAAGGTTTTGTGGAGATAAGAAAGTAACAAATGAAAAAGTAGTTTTTTAAAAAGCGGTGACCGTCATAATTGACGGCCCTAACGCAAGTTCGACGCTTTCGTTAACATGATTAGGAAATGGGAAATTGTGTTCTGTTACGACGACTTTATACAACAATGAGCAATATATATTTGATAACATCTTATAGTAGGGTAAACCACTTCGTTACGTAACGCGTTACGCCACCAGCCTGGTTTCCCTTTCCCTCACGCATGGCAGCGGTAGGCAGGCTCCTCCTCTCTCACTCTAACCCACAGCGCTAGTTAGATTAGTTTAAGTTATCACTTCTGTCGGGCGTCCCGAGACGCACACGTTTTTTTATATGTAAGTATGCTATAGAAAAAGCATGTAAATATGATGCGTAGAGCTGCTCAAATCAAAATACGAGTGTGCCATATAAATAAAGAAAACAAATAGTACTCACTTTTCTAATGAAATTAATAACGGTAGATCCAAAGTTCCATGTCTCGTCTTGCTCGCAAGTGACATTAGCGCCTTCCTCGAGCCCCAACGCGTTCAGCGCCGAAGTATACAAAGTAACAGCGTCGTAAACCAAAGCCAGATCTAAAGTCAAACCATTCTCTGTGATTGCGTTCTCTATCTGTCCCTCAGATAATTCCACTACTTTCTCATTTACAGATGTGATGAAGTTTTGAATGGCTTCCAAGCTGGGATCGAAGAAGCGTATTCCTGGAAAACAATGTCATTGTACAATCTTGATGGATTGTTTGTCAAATCTTATGATAAAACCATCGTGAAATGTTAGGTACATCTTGTCTGGGGACATGGTAACTTGTAAAAGGGGTGGCTTATCCTTTGATTAAAACGTAGTAATATATATTTAGTTTAAAACTTCATTGTACAACACAAAATTACTTATGATGTATTACATTTATAATTGCTAAATATTAATATTTTTGCGCAGCGGGGTACCTGTGAAGCAGAAGGTTGCGGGTTCAAGTCCCGCCTCATAACAAACGTTTTTATGATCTGCAAATATTTGACTCGTGTCTGGGTGTTTTTATATGTGAATGTGATTACAAAAAAAATAAGTAATGACACAAACTCGGCTTACTTTGGGTCTAAATGATGCTGTGTAAAAATTTCCAGCATGATTTATTTATTTATTTTATAAAACTTGGTACACCTTTTTTATTTGAGGTGGTTTAAATAATATATGGCATATTAATCTAGCATCAGATAATAAAAGTAGATAAGTAAATAAATAAATAAAAGTGTTAAAATGCATTTTTACAAATAGAGATTTGTTTTGTCTATTACCAACTGGCTCAAGGATATTCAAGGATACTGGTTCCATATTTACCTGTAATATTAGAACCCCCATGCTTATACGGGTCAATGTCGATAGTCTGGAAGTCAGGGTTCATGATTATGTAGCTGTGATCATCAGACATAATTCCAACCTGCTGTGCTTGTTCTATAAAACCTTCCAAACTTTCAGTACCGCAGTTGACTATGTAGTTAACAGATCCTGAACTTTTGATTGTTTTCAGTTGAGCCCTTTTAACAAAAAAAAAGGTAAAACATTGAGATAGTTCTTTTTTATCGAGGTGATAAGTAAAAAACAAACACTTGGAGCTACCTCAAGTCCCTAGGTTCTTTTTACCTGTAATCATCTCCATCAGGTAATTGAACAACATTAATCAAAATCTTTTCTCCTAAATCTAAATCCTGAATGCTGAGTAAATTCTCTACGAACGGTAAAAGTTCAGCGCCTTCATAAATTATGGTGAACTCTGTCCAACCCTTCATTTCAATAATGTCGACGAAAACCTGAAACATACATTTTGTTAAAATACGGTTGCACTGCACATGATAATAAATTACAAAGGTGGAGACAACGACTGTGAAATGTGTACCCAGCTTGATAATAACACACTAGAGTAGGTACCTAATTATGTAAGCACCTAGGCACAAGTACTTATATTTTGAAAGCCTTAGAACGCGAGTCTAAGGCCTATATTTCAGAACACAACTCAAACTAAGTACTTATTCAGACTTTCGGATGAAATGTTGTTAAAAAAACGAAGCTTACCGTTTCGTATTTCTTCTGCGTTACAGTTTTGTTTTTTTTAGAATACGACCTAAAACTTCGTGACTGAGTACAAAGTAAGCATAAAGTATGTTGAAATCTTATTCTAAGTGGTACATATATCAGAGACCTTGATCTTAACATTTCTAGCTACTGTAAAAACGTACCTGTGAATATGCAATATGCTGGGGAAAAAGATTTACTGCTGACCAATTCCGATTCTGCATTACCATTGCATCTGTCAATATTTGCGGTATTTCTAGAAAATCTGCTATGGACTGTATATGCTGTAATGGTCCCTTTTTAGTTGGACCAAATATTCCAAAAATACCACTCTGAAATAATAAAACTTTAGGTATAAAAAATACAATAATTTTGTCCTCTAATTTGTAAACACATTTAAAACTATGTTGAAGATGGTTTTATGATATTCAAAGTCAATAACTTCAGTATGTTTCCAACTGCTAACTAATTAAAACTTCAAAAGCACTTACCTCGAGCAGAGAACACAGCGCTTTCTCCGCTTCGGCAATATCTCCAGGGGACGTCCGTACGACATTGGCCACGAATGGACTTTCCTGGTTTGCGGAAGCAGCCGCAAGTGCAACATTGAAAGCGGCTTCCAGCAGAAACCCACCGTCATCAAAAATTGCACCTTTAAATGTAGAGAGTAAAGTTAAGTTTTCAAAATATTTACACAGCTAATTTATTAAAAAGACGTACCAATCGTTTTATCACCACAAACTTTAGTTGTTGCAATGAAAAACCACATCAACAAAGTGATGAGTTTCATTCTAATTTTTTGCCATTTGATGTTGTAAAGAATTAGAATGCACTTAGATATTCTAGATGGGAAACCCTGATATAATAAAATTGTTTCGGTGATTTTCTATTGGCGCTAGTATCAGAGTGTCTGCGCTATATTTAGCAGTGTACTGCATGTTCGGTCGAATTGACTTGATGTAACTGCACTTAAGAAACTGCTAGAATTTCAATTGTTTTTCTATATTCAAAGACAATTTCATGCTCAATTGTTTTATTTAGAAGAATTAGGAGTTTGTACTAAATCAACAAGCATTTAGCGATAAATGCATACATCTTACATATACTATACATATCTCTTAGGTACCTATTTAAGTAACATTAAATAAACCAGCTCTTTTTATGTATGTATAAAACAGAAATTTAGTAAAACAAATAAATTAGTTTTATTTTGTGGTTGGCACCCTCTATGAGGAAAACTTTGAACTTTTTTGTATTATCCCTGGACATGTGGAGTGAAAACAGGGTTCAAGGAATATCATAATATTTTACTACTCCTTCCTCACCTGAGGGACTCGGTGAAATTTATTAAATGAGTGTTACTTCGCTAGATGGCAGTAGTTCAGTAGACTTTACGTTTTGATTTAGATAGAAACTATGCTCTGTTGACAAAAACCACATTGGATCGATATTAGTTATCTTCTTGTGAAAACGATGGAATGAAATAGCAAATCTACTGACCGCCGATAACAAAATACTAAGGTTACAAACAAAATACTAAAGTTACTAAGGTTACTAAGGTTAACGAATCTACGAATGATGTGAGCCTCGGCCTAAACAATTACCAGAATGACTGGAAAACAGTAAACCGTAAGATTAAACGGCAGTCCGCCCGCCGCAACGTTGTAAGAGGTAGCGGTTCAATAGACAACGACCTACAGGCAGTAGAACGAGTTCGAAAAATACATGCCTGTTTTTTCAAACCAGAAACAACGCCGGAACTAATCATAACATATATGAAAAAAAAGAGCCCTAACGGCAGCTATAGCGTAGATAAACTTAAGCTAAATCACAAGCATTATGCGTCTTTCGCAATAACAGTGCCAAGCAGCCACTTTGACCTCTTTATAGCCGCCGAGAGCTGGCCACCCAGTACTGAGGTTAGCGAGTGGTTTCGTCGCAGCGACGGACGTGCGAGCGGCGCGTCCAACCAGAATACACACCTTCGCGGACACCGCAGAAGCACTGCCACCAAGACCGGCACCGAGTGCGACGCGAGACCCGGCGCCTCATCCATATCCCCTACCAGCCAGAACGCCGCCACCCGCCAGCGACACTCTCACCTTTTGCCATCTTAACATCCGCAGACTGAACAGTAAAACTAAAAAGCTCGAAGTGTTATTAACTAAAGAACTTTCATGTGACGTTCTCATAATTACCGAGCATTTTCTACGCAGACTCTGTGACTTTGTGTATTTATGACCTTATATCTTCATATTGTAGGCCGTGCATCAAGCGCGGTGGAAGCTGCATTTACGTCCGGTCCGGACTTAAGGTTAGCAATAACATTGACTATTGTAAACTAGCCCAAGTACAGATCTTTGACATTTGTGCTGTGCAATTGACACACAGTAACATCTTGATAGTGGGTTTGTACCATTCGAATAAAACGAGCCATACCGAGTATCTGGTGTTGTTTGAGAGGTTACTACATACAATAACCAATGCCGGTCTGAGCGCAATTATTATGGGTGACATTAACATAAATACACTTGTGAGTTCGACGCTCACGAAACGGCTCTCAGACTTGTTATCAACGCATAACTTCACACAACTGGTGGAGTTTCCCACCAGATTCCATGACGGTCAGGGTACATTGTTAGACCACGCCTACACGAATCTTCCCTCAGAGCGTATCCTGAGCATCACCGCTGTGAGCCCGCAACTAAGCGATCACGAAGCACAGCGCCTAGTCATTGCTCGCACTGTTACACAGCCTCAGCAGTTTGCATTAAGGCGAAGTTTCAACATAGTGAATAGGTTAAATTTCGTAGCGGCTCTGGAATCTGTGAACTGGGGCAAAGGCTTTGAGTTATCTAACGAGGACTGCAATTTACTAGCCGAAGCGATATTAGCCAAAACCGTCAGTAAGATGAACCTTTGTTTCCCGCAAAAAAAACAACCGCTCCCAAAAAATCTTAATGGATGGGTGGACTCCGATTTACTAAACTTGAAAGATCTATTGTTTGACGTTATTCACCTAAAGAATCGTTTGCCTAAACGCGAAAGACTAGCGAAGTTTGCTGACGACCTATCGGTAAAATACAGCTCACAGGTTACACTTAAACGCACTAAACATTACTCTGATCAGATTCGAAATGATCCCAATAAATCTAAGAGAATGTGGAAAGTAGTAAACTTGGAGTTGGGCCGAGGCAACCGCTTGAATTTACCGACTATATAAGGGATGGCGACGGGCAGCCATTCCCCACCACCAAACTCCTCCTTAATGCGCTAAATGAGGAATTCGCCACAGCGGCGAGTAGGTGCGGCGCCCTGCCCGCGGACGTGCCGCGCGCTGCCGCTGACATGTCGGCGAGCTTGGTTGCCAGTGAATCGTCGCTGTGGATGCGACCCTTCACGCCGGTGGAAATCGTGAGAATAGTGCGTTTCAGCATCGCTCCTAAAACCAGCACCGATTGGTATGGTTTTTCTGCAAATATGCTTAAGATAGTTATTGAACCACTTGCAATTGTAATGTCGAAACTTTTTATCATCTGCTTAAAGCAGGTTACATACCCTGCCATTCTAAAAAAAGTGAAGATCTGCCCACTGTATAAAGGCAAAGGTAAAAAGTCTGATGCAAAATCTTACCGCCCAATATCATTAGTAAATTAGTAAAATCCTCGCGACAGACCTAGTTCGGCAAGTGGTGTGGCGCGTGTTGAGTGCGCGCGAGGCCGGTCTGCGCGTGGCATTGCTATGCTGCGATCTCTCGCGCGCGTTCGATACCGCCAATCACTCCCTAGTTGTGGAAAAGCTCCAGTTCTACGGCGTTCGAAGCCCAGCCGTGTCCATCCTCGCATCATTCATGTCAAAGCGAACGCAGGTTGTTACCGGCGAGAGGGGGCGCGTTGTATCGTCTGAGCTGGAGAATGCAATGGGAGTGCCGCAAGGATCCTGTCTCTCTAACACCTTTTTCAGCCTACTCTTGAATGACCTGCCTAGTACGATGCATGATGCTGATATATATATGTACGCGGACGACGTGGCCGCAGTGGTCACCGCGTCGACTATTAGTCTTTTAGAGCGCAGACTTAATGCAGTCGTGGGAAGCCTGGAGACGTGGTTTAGTTCTAATGGCCTTGCACTTAACAAGGAAAAAACATGTTTCTGGAATTTTAGATTAAATGGGGACAAACCTCCACAACTTATGGTTATGGTGGGACAGACGTCGTTGGAACAGGTCCAAACCACGAAGTTACTTGGATTACAATTACTCCCTTAGATGGGACGCACACATTGACGGCATCTGCGCGAAGCTTGGGCGGGCCTGTTTTGCATTACGTAGGCTAGCGAACACCGCAACTCGTGACGTGGTGCGCTCCTGTTATTTTGCGACCGTTCACAGCGTCCTCACTTATGGTGCGGAGCTGTGGGCGCGAGCGGCTGACACTGAGCGTGCCTTCCTGATGTAAAAGAGGGCCGTCCGCGCCATCGTAGGTGTCCCTGACGATGTATCTTGCAGAGATATGTTCAAAGAACTAAGAATACTGACATTACCATGCGAGCTTATCTACCAAGTAGCTGCGTTCACGCATCACAACTTGGATTTGTTCCAGCGCCGTGGTGTCAATGCAAACCGTGCTCTTCGTAGTAACAAGCACTGCCACAGACTAGTCACCTATTATACCTACCTATTATATAATAAGTTTATTCTTACCACGTTTAAAACATGAGTAATTAGTTATACAATGCAAATAAATAGTAGGTAACTAAATCTATTATAATGAACCTACTCAGTTATTAATCGAAATCTAATTCTCTCATTTTTTCGTTTTGTTTTTTATACACTTTAACCTTACTTCTAGTCACTGGACCCGTATTTTCAAATAGAACACGATCCGAAGTATGTTTAGATAGCTCCGTATTTTTTGAAGCTCCCTCCTCAATGCCTGATGACATCGGCAACCCGTCAGAGCTATAATAAGCTAAGTTCCCCGTGCTGGTTGATCCCTGAATACCTTAGCTATAGGTATGCTATCGGTATTGCTATCGGTGCTCGCACCAGATGTCTGGTTTATGCCTAACCTGGTAACAATATGCCTGCGATTACGGCGGTACCTACGACCTACCTCATCTTGCAGTATGTATGACCTTGGCTCGGGAGCTTTCTGCACTACCTTCATACTCTTCCGCCGACTACCATCCGCTACTAATACTGTATCATTTTCGTGCAATACAAGGAGGTTTCTAGATGACCGATCGTACATCATTTTTTGTTTATTTTGGTTTACTAAAATAGCCTCATGATTCTTTTTCCTATATACTTTTTGTTCTAGTAACCGCCTACAAATAGGCAAACGCGTATTTAGCCTTCTACCCATTAATATATCCGCGGGCGAGTCTAAATTATCCCTAGGCGTAGATCTAAAATTTAACAAACTAACGTAGTAGTCATGTCCGGAATCTACACATTTTTTGAGCAGCGTTTTAACTGTCCTAACTGCACGTTCGCTTTTTCCGTTCGACTGAGCGTATAGCGGCGATGACGTAATGTGTCTTATATTCCAAATACTAGTAAAAGCTTTAAATTCTTTTGACACATAAGCTGGTCCGTTGTCTGTAATTAATTCGCTAGGTATACCATGCCTACCGTATTGTTCCTTCATAGCTTTAATAACAGATTTGCTAGTTATAGTATTTAATTCATTGACTTCAACAAAATTTGAAAAATAGTCCACTAGAATCAAATAATACTTTTTCCTATATTCAAATATATCAGATCCTATCTTGGCCCATGGAATGTCTGGAATGTGATGTGGCAACATGGGTTCTCTGGGTGGCGCAGACGCATGTAGCGCACAAGTGCTGCAACTCTGCACCACCCGCTCCACATCACGTGATATATCCGGCCAGAACAATACGCCTCGTGCGCGCCGCTTACATTTATCTATTCCTAAGTGACCCTCGTGAATTCGAATTAACATTTCGTTTCTTAACGACTTAGGTATTATTACCGAATTTTCCTTGAATATTATCCCATCAATATACTGCAAGCACTCGCGATATGACCAATACCCACGAATATCTTCTTCTACTGCATATTTACACCTGGGCCAGCCATTTATTATTAACCCCACCAACGATTGCGATTCCTTGTCGTTATCCGTATGCTCCCTAACTAAATCTAACTTTTCGTCGCTGAACGGTAACTGTTGTATCATAAAACAAGCCTGGGCTTCTACCTCGGCGTTCAATCGCTCGTGCATCAAATCAGGTAGGGCTGCCCGCGATAAGGTGTCTGCGATATACATGTACTTACCGGGCGTGTAAACAACCTTTATATCATAACTTTGGATACGCAACATCATCCTTTGCAACCGGGCCGGAACAGACGATAGAGATTTTCTAAAAATCGATTCTAACGGCTTATGATCTGACTGTACCGTGACATCGGTTCTACCAAATATGTACTGGTGAAACCGCTCACATGAAAATACAATGGCCAACAACTCCTTTTCTATCTGAGCGTATCTACATTGTGTGTCTGTAAGAGTTAGCGAGGCGAACTCAACCGGCCGCCCCTCCTGCAAAAGCACTGCTCCTAGTGCACTTACACTTGCATCTACTGAAAGTATTATAGGATGATCATGGGAATATAATGTTAGAACTGGAGCGGAAGAAAGTTTATTTTTAAGTGATTTAACCGCGTCGGCATGTTCTCTGTCCCAAACCCATTCAGAACTCTTTTTTAAAAGTCCCGTTAAGACAGCCACTGATTCAGAATAACTTGGTATGAATTTTGACAAGTAATTTACCATACCTAAAAACCGCTCCAGTGATTTTTTATCTTCTGGATCTGGCATGTCGACTATAGCTTTTACCTTTTCATTATCTGGCCTCATACCATTCTCGTCAAACACATGCCCCAGGTACGTTATTACATTAACTCCAAATTTACATTTCTCCTTATTAAACCTAATACCTACTTCTTTGGCTCGCCTCAAAAGTAAATGTAGTCGCGTATCGTGCTCTTCCTTAGAAGAACCCCAGCAGACAATATCATCAATAAATGAATCCGTGCCCTCCAAATTATCTAGAAGCTGTCTTACCTTCGCATGGAATATTTCCGGAGCGCAATTAATTCCATACGGCAAACGTAAGAACTGATATCTACCAAATGGCGTGCTAAAAGTACATAGATCAGCGCTGGCTTCATCTAACTTCATCATCCAGAAACCACAACGTGCGTCCAGCACGCTAAATACCCGCGCCCCCCGTAGCTTAGAAGCTATCTCACTCACGGTAGGTAATGAGAAATGCGCCCTCTTTACAGCCTGATTCAATACTTGCGCTTCTAAACATACTCGGATATCTCCATTTTTCTTAGCAGCTATAACTATAGGATTGACCCATTCAGTTGGGTGGATCACCTTACGCACGATACCTAATTCTACCATTCTGTTTAACTCTAAGCGCAATTCTCGCAATCCTAACGGCACCTTTCGTGCCGAACATATTGTAGGCTGAACGGACTTATTTATAACTATTCTGTGTAATCCCGGTAACGTACCGACCCCCTTGAATAATTCCGAATATTCATGCAATTTGTAGCTAATTGCTTCGACTCTCTTTATGAAACCTAATTTTACACAGTCTTCCCTGCCTAAAATATTCTGTACATTCATATCTACGACCGCGAACTTAAGATTATAACCAATTTTTTCCTTCGATACAGACAAAAATCCTTCCCCAATAATTGGGAGTTTATTTTTCGTATATGAAAATACCTTAGATTTAAATGGTTTTAAATCTTTATCCTTCATACCCAGACGATAAAAATCTAATTTGGTTATAATGTTTAAATCCGCGCCACAATCTAACTTAAACTGAGCTCGCTTACCATTTATGCATAAAGTTTCTATCCACTGAGTGTCCAAATGTCCAGTCTCTGTTTTTAACACGTTCACATATAGCACTTCATCGTCTTCAGACTCCTCCGAAAACTGACACATATTTATCTCGTGCACTTTTTTCCTACTCTTTTATTAAGACACATTCTCGCAAAATGACCACGAATTTTACAGCACCACAAATCACCACAGCAAAAACTTTGTCAGTCAGAAAGATCTGTTTATGTTATGGGCCCATCTGTGTATAACAGAATACCCGAAAAGATAAAGGACGCCGCTTCCACCGGCATTTTTAAACATAGATTAAGAACATGGCTTCTGGAGAGGGTGTTCTACAGTACAGGTGAATTCCTAGAATTATCTGTACTGTAGAAGACCATCAAAATGGTTCGACATTTATGTCTATGTACTCATATATACAAATTAAGTAAATCAAATAAACATCAATCTTGTGTTATATAAAGTATATTATAATAAGATCTAAATTATTAATAAGATATTTCATAAAAATATAATATAATCAAAAAGGGTAGACTGTATCTACTTAAAACAGGTACTTATGATTATTATGTAGGTATTTACCTAGGTAAGCATTTGACTTGTAAAATTATTTTTACTAATAAAATCTTGTATCTTGTATCTTAATTAGAAAATGAGTCTGTCCTCTAGGCACATTTCTTTTACATTATGTTAGAAGAATTACCTAAATCGCTTTACATGCTAAATTGACTTAACATGTAAGACTATTGAAAGTCATCCTTGTGAATAAATATATTTATTTAGTTATTTTTGCTTGACATTTCCCATCTAGTCAAGATCTAGTCTAGTCTAGTCTAGTCTAGTCTGGTAACCGGAGCTTGTGTTATGAGAACCATATGACTGATATACTACTTATATACTTTTTTGTTAATACATACATATTATACATTTAAAAAACCCAGACCTAAGACAAATATTTGCAGATCACTTTTATTCCGCGGTAGTATTTGAACCTCCAACCCTTCGCGTCTCAAGCGGGCATTTACTGCGCCACAGGGGTCGTCAGATTTTGTGTTTTAGTTTAGGTAATTATTTAAATAATTAAATCAGTGAACACAACTTTCACAAAATAATGATCGCTTTATTATTTGCTGAAGATGAAAAAAACGTCTACGTTATTCCGGGTATTTTATGTTTGACATGACGAATTCATTTTTGTTCGCCTATGGGACCCTAGAAAAGGAGATGGGATTACCTCGAAACTGCTCAGTTGGCAGAGCTGCACGCTCGCGTCGTAAACTCAAAATTGCAGATGTTTGTTACTAGCCGCCAACCCGCATTCAGGCTAATCCAACATCGGTTTCACTGCATTATTTCCTGATATATAATTGGCTTTCTTGAGCTGAACCCTCAAGAAAGCAAATTATATATCAGGAAGCAATGCAATAATTCAAATAATGCACATATCAGGAAATAATACTTTTAAGTTTTTTGCTACCTAAATTCCGTAGATGAGATGTACAGCAAAATTATTTGAACAAGCCTACTGCATCTAATTTATACATTTAACTAGAAGACCTGCTAAACTTCGTGCAACATTAATTTGATTGTAAACGACCCCAGGATTAAGGCGAACAAAACAAACAAAAAAATATTATACATCGATCCAGCAATTCTCGAGCTTTAACGAGACTAAAGCACGGCAATTGATCTTTATAAAGGCAAAGGAATAGACAAACGAAGGCAAATAGCATAGGTACATATTTATACATTCATTTTGGCTGAATTTATACATTTATTATGAGCTTAGTGATACATACGTCAATTATAAACATAAAAGTGACGAGGTATATAGATATACATTTTTGAAACTTTACAATATGTAGATACTTACTTTACTAAACACAAAATTAAGTAGGTAGGTTAGTCCCTCAATACCCTTGTTACTTACCACATCTTACCAAATCTTATTGTAGCCGCTGCTTTTTACAAAAATAAAGCTTTTTACTAAAATGTACCTTTGAGCAAGCTTACTACTAAGAATAACATCAGAAACTGAGTGACACATAAAGCTTATGTGTACTCAGAAGCAAATAACAAAAGAGAAGGGTAAGGTCAAGTAGAAAGGCACGACAGATGTTGTTCCCAGTTTACATACAAATGCGTGCGGCCCGATCGTTGGGCCCAAATATATCACATGTTTAGCATAAATTGTTGTGGGAATAAAACAACGAGCCGCAGTTGCGAACGCGGAGCCTGATGGCCTTACTCCAGGGATTACAGTACGAGACCTATCTGCATTTCATCGGTTACCAGCGTTCGGAAGCGGCTTCCAACATTTTCATGTTCGTTCATTTTAGCGCTGAAAGGAAGTGACTTGTACCCTTGGTAACGTACTAAAAATAGAAATAAGCTTAATAATTGTCCCCAAGCATTTAATAAAATACATACTTCCTCAGGCTTCTGCCTAGAAACTAACACGGATGTTTCTGAGTTCCGAGAAAAATGTTATTCGTATAATAAAATGATCTTTGTAACATAAAAGAAGCTTCTATCAATAGGACCAATATAACTTCTGAGTACGTATTGTGCTGCCGCAAACCAAAACAATAATGTGTATATGTTTCCATGTCTTTATGTATAAACAGATGAATGAATTTGGAAGATCTTGTATATAAGTAATCAGTGACCTGGAACAACGTAAACTTTTAATGTAGATACCCCGTGTAGAAGCTCATATATCTTCATCTTCTTATTGCGTCCCTCGTTATTTCCAAACAGTGTGGTGAAAAGACTAAAGTGCATCTCAGGGGGTCCTTTCGTGCACTTGGCACAAGTCTTAGAATTTTTTAGGTTTTACGATTATATCTGACTGTATTCGACTGGGATCGGAAGGCCGGGTCACTACCACAAGACCACCAGAGCTAGTTTACACATATTTCACACTCAAACGGTATAGGCACATTTTTGGTGAAGGCTATACGAGTGTTTAGCGGTCGCTTCAATTGTAAACGTGAATTTATTCGCTATACTTACATAATGGATACTCTTGAATGGTTGCAAGGGTGATCGGGCCGCATCTACCACAAACCACGTCCAATCGATAGTCCAATCAGCGTACCTAATCTCAGCTCAATGCTATTGGCCTTTTGTTTAACAGCTTGTAGCTAGACATAAACAAGCATCTACTGTATACCTCTGAGTAAAGTAACTTACTCAACTCTATACCTTATATCACGAATACCGTAGGTACTATAGATATGGATCACAGTAGTTAGAAGACCTAGTGTTCCATTCGCTGACCCACCACGAGCTGAATATTTTTAATATATTTTATTTGCTGGCCTGCCAGCTCATTTAGTAGTAACTTCTGCGCTGTAGGTTGTGGGTTTGATACCCTCCCAGGAAAAACCATTTTGTAACTTAGGTGTTTATTCTGTGTCTAGGTGTTATATTTATAACACCCAGACACAGAACAAAATCCTATCATAAATATGTATTTAAAAATATCAGTTGTATAGTCACCATAATACAAATGCTCAGTTTGGGGCTAGATGGTGTTGTGTGCATTGTACACTAATATTTATTACTTTTGTTGTGTAAAACTCAACAATTTGAAAAAGATTTATTATTAAATTTGATCTAATATAGTTTTTTGAGAAACACGGTATTTTATTCGCATATGATTTTGTTGATGGAGCCACGGACAAAATCATATTTCGATGACCTTATTTGCCCAGAAATTTTGTACCCATACCTAAAAATATTTCTGGCTATATATGGTCATCGAACAAAGACACCGAATAAAGTACTACGCCAACTAGTAAATTAGGCCGTCAAGGTAACAAATTGATGGAGGATCAGATAGTACTTCTGTTGAAGAAACAGTTGCAAATAGGTCGACTGTTTTAGGTATTCCTTCGACAAGTGAATAATGAGTGCTCCAAAAGAAAAACGAGAATGGGCGAATGAGAACTTTTGTATTATTAATCAAGATGAAATACTTTGAAGAATCTTCAGTCTCAAGGGTGGTACAAAGTTAATGTTTAGTTAGATAATTTGAATACACATTAAACACTAGTTTCTGCCTGCGGATTCACACGCGTTGTATCTATATAAAAAGTAACCTATATACTGTTCTAAGTCATTGATTGTGTATCTTATCTGACTATCCTAATCACATACTTTAGTTATTTAATAATTTAAATCTGTTGCTATCTTCTTCTTCTTCATTGTTTATGGCATTTGACATAATAGTGTCAATTTTGCCAGTGTCAAGTGTTTATGTTTATTTATAGACAAATTGTTTGTTATCAAGGTTTTATTCGATGGTCAATTGTCAATTCTAAACGTCATCGCGGAATGGCCGTCTAGAATTTACTTGGGATTCCTCGTCGTTCAAATTTATATCATAATACACATATAATTAAATTGTCCATACTTGTCCTATTTAGGCACAATTTATTCCTTAAAATTTTGCTAAGATTACTGAATAAAGCATGCAATATACAACGAGGAAAAAATATTAAATTAGCAGAGCTATGTCATTCATGAAATGACAAACCTATGGCTATCTTCAGTGAATGATATTTAAATGACAAGGACAGAGCGTACTGAAACGTCACGCAAGATTATTGTGATTATAGAATAGAGCGTTAATCTATAATAAGTTTCATCCCAAATCCGTTTAGCCGTAACGGCGTAATTGAA
This sequence comes from Lampropteryx suffumata, assembly GCA_948098915.1. Classification (NCBI taxonomy): domain Eukaryota; kingdom Metazoa; phylum Arthropoda; class Insecta; order Lepidoptera; family Geometridae; genus Lampropteryx; species Lampropteryx suffumata. The sequence goes on along the minus strand of OX402557.1, from coordinate 10,008,829 downwards.
CAACAAACAAACATAAAAATTTAAACATCCACACAATGAAGTAGACTAGTAGGATTCTAAGTACTAAGTTAAATAATTACGTTCTAATAACTAAAAAAAACCCAATTCATTGAATAAAAAAAAATACAACCGAATTGAGATCCTCCTCCTTTTTTGGAGTCGGTTAAAAAAGTTTTTATTTTAAGCTTTTTAGTACTTCATAATTTTTTTAATTCGTAAACACCATTGGAAAGCACAGGAAAGCAAAATACGAAAATACTTCTAGCTTTTTTGATTTGAAAACCAAACTGAACCAAACTGAACTGAACCAAATTGAACCGATTTTGATGAAATTTCTTTAAGTACTTAATACATAAAAATATATGTTGTTTTTTAAATCGGTTCATAAATGCGCAGTAAACATAAAAAAATACAATCGAATTGAAAAACTCTTCCTTTTTTTATAAGTCAATTAAAAAAAAGTGAGGTTAATTAGGAAAAGTCATAAAAGACATCGTCATGGACTACGTAGCTCTATATATTTTGCTTATACGTTTATTATTCATTTCGTATACTAACCTGAGGTTCACGAGTTCACGAGGTTGATATCATGTTGACATACCTACATACATAGCCACAACAAACAATTTCTCACAGTTTCTCGCAGTAAACAAACTTTATGCATATGAAATATGATAAAGCACATCAAGACAACACGGAGACAATTTTCCCCGCTACATAAATTCGTTGGGTCTGAAAGTAGACAAGTTAATACGAGATTTCATAGCAGTCAGCGGAAACATTGTCGAACAATACCTATGTTTTACGTAGAATTGAAACTTACTTTGTAGAGAACTCTCGTATTCCTAGTAAAGGTAAAAACGTTTATGTGTGATTTTTGGGTTAGTTAATTGCACTGTGTAGCGAAACTTAAACTTTCCAATCAACTTAATGTAGCATACTTATATTAGTATATCAGTACCTGGATGACCGAGCTTTGCTCAGTACAAAACACGGATAATACGACGTTTTCTAAAAATGAAAACTAGCTAGATCGATTTATCACCCCCGAAACCCCCTGCATACTAAATTTCATAAAAATATTTGAGCCGTTTGAGTTTGAGTTTGAGGCGTTTCCGAAATTTAGATTATAAATATACATAATGTACTATGTAATGTACTAATGTATATGCAAGAATTGCTCGTTTAAAGGTATTAGATTAGTGTAATATATATTATATAATATAAAGGGAGTCTATCCCAGCTCTATTCATTTAGTATAAGATTTTTGTTCTTGTCTGTGAATAATGCAGCTCTTTCCACTTGTTTTCTCTCCAGCACAGACTCCTTGATCTCCTTGATTCTATTACGTTGAGGAGTTTGGCTCATGTAACTGATTTATGGCGTTCTTCTCTTTCCTTCAACTTTCTCTTCTATGCTGATGGATATGAAACTATCGTGCCGTATAAGATGACCAAACAAAATTTTCCATCTCCTATTTTTAAAAGGATCCTTTTTTTAAGTTTCACATTTGTTACTCTTTCTGTTCAGCTCATCCATCCTTTTCTAACACCACATCTTCATACGCTTCCAGGATCTCTCTGGGTCATTTTTCACGTCTAACACCCATAATACATCGCTATGCTCCAAACATATGTTTTGAGAAAATTATTTTTGACACTTTCTCATAGGTGCATTGTGAGCTTTGAGATAGCCGGACGTTCCGTTTCAACTCAATTGTGATCATGAAAATTCCTCAAAGCTAGACGTTCTAGCAATCATACTGTGTTTGTGGGCTCATTGCCGTGTAGTGTGCGTCTTCTAAGATCATTTGAACTTAGGACAGCCGTGCTAACCCTAGAATTCCACCCTAACTGTCTGCGGCGTGCCGAGCATGCCTGGACTTAACTTCTGCCCTCCTGGAGCTGACATCCTGCCTCCCGGGAGTCGATAGAGGTAGTTGGTGTTAAATTGCCTTCTTGGAGACTGTAGGAACAAACGTTTTCCACTCACCAATACTTTACATACATTTTTCAAAAACACAAAAGCCGTCAGCATAATTTAATCTCAAAAGAGCGTTAAAACCGTACAATCTAAATGATTAAACTATCATCCTTTAATTATACGTAGTATTGTGCTATGCATGGTGATGAAATAAAATCGTTTCAAGAAGTTTCGATTCTAGTACAATAAACAACTATTCTATGGCTTAACCAAGCTCGGGCTCAGTACTAATGAATAAATAACATGCTTGTATGTCTCCACTCGGTATCCTGCCTTTATGCCCACGTAGCTCAAACAGTTTTCTTTCTATTCTTAAAAATTAAACAGAGTTGCTTTTACGCTGCTCCGACATACCTACATAACTGTAGTGCATAACTCTTAATATTTACTCTACATTCTGGTTAGAATTTGTACTTTTGATACTAAAAGTAACAAGTGACCTGGATCAGTTGTCGTATCGTTATCGTTATCGTTATAGCTATATCGTCGTAGCTATCTATAAATTGTTTTAAACGTTCCTTAGTTTCAACTGTTTCACAAGTAAGTATTTTATATTATTATAAATTTATTCTGTAATTTTTGTAATTATTTCCGATTGAGTTTAACTCATTTAAAATTCAGCTATGTACGTGTTCGGAGCTTTTGACTTGGTCTCCGTATTTCCCTGGCTGGATTATAGATTAAGGAAGATATGACGAGGAACATGTAAAGGGTAATCACCATAAAATGTAACGTCATTACCTCACCCTTTTGAGTGTAATTTGTATTCAGCGTTCCGTTTCACGTTTTCATGAGTCGTCTTTCATCTATGTTTATAAGCGCTATTAGCTTCTGTTGTAATGTAACGATCCGTTTTCCGATCCAATGAGTCTCTTCTCTTCTTCTTCTATTTGTTAATGGCATGTGTCATATGATGACAATTTTGCCAGTATCAAGTGTTTAGATTGTTTGTTATTTTATAAAAATTGGTGTCTTGTATTATTTTTGCTCGAATCACAAAGAAACACAAAACTTACATTCCAATTATTCACACCCGAATCAATAAATCTAGCTTTATTTTAATAAAGTCACCAAAAATTCCAAATAAAAGCGGAAATAACTCAGGAAAAATAAATAATATAAGAGTAAAATGTTAAATCCGCAAAAATAATCCAACGATTACCTTAGTTTCGTTGTATAATAAGTATGTATTTACTAAAAAAATATATATATAAGCTGTATATCAGTCATGTGGTACCCATGACACAAGCTCTGCTTACTTTGGGGCCAGATGATGCTGTGTGAAATGTCCGGGATTATTATATTATTATAGTTCTTGCTCTAAACATGCATCTGTCTCGATGACAATTTTGCCAATGTCAAGTGGTTTTTGTTTGTTATAAAATCGTCACAAAACCGCGGTCGAGCGTCATATGTCTATTTAAAACGTCATCGCGGAATGATCGATGCTATTTTTTTTGGATTCCTCGTCGTTCAAAGGAATAAAATACTATTAATATCAACTGTCTACACCTGTGCTAAGAAATCACTATTGATTTATTAAAGTTCCGCTAAGATTACCTAATAAAACATTAAATGACACGTGTAAAACAAATTTATTTATAAAAGCTATGTAACTTCATAAAAAAATATTACAAAGATACGTATCACTACTATGCGATAGTAACTCCTTGAAAAAAAATGTCCTGTCCTTAGTTTCAATGTAGAAGAGCATTTCATGCCGAGCATTTCACTCCTAGGCTGGGTTACATGCCTAGGCTGCGATCCCGAGGATGAGGGCTAAGCTCCTGAGGCGACATATAAGCAAGCCAGCCCATCGTATCAACAGCCTATGCGAATCTGATGATAGGAATTTATTTGCTGACACAGTACTTTGTGGTTCTATTGATGTTTTAGTGTCCTTTACTCTTACTATAATACAGTAAACAGATGGACAAATATTTATAACTATTGCGCCAATCTATTCCCAATGAGTTATACACGATGCAGACGTATGCACCTCCAATGTAATTGTAATAAAAAAAAGGTCTTATATTACCTAAGTATCTAACTACTTGCGAATAAAAGTAAACATGTCATAGTTGTCAACACCACTAGTTTTAGCCCACTTTTGCAGATTTTTACATTAGCTTGGAAAAGTAAACAAGTACTCCAAGGTTTATGGTAATTTAGGTAATGCTTAGCTGAAATTATGCGCGAGGCAAATTTCTCCCGTAGGTACTCCTGTAGTGACTGAGCTTCAATCTTTAATGTTGACGAAATAGGCTTTGGAATTCCTTTAAAATTCTAATCATGAATACTCCTAGAATGGTTTTTTATCTACAAAACTCCCCTAAACTCTAAAATTAATTAACACTAAGCTATTTTTATTGTCAAGGAATAGTTAAATATGTCGAGAAAGTGAAACCACTTAGAACCGGAGTTTCATTAAATATTAAGTTATCCCAGCCCTAGCTAGTTGATGTACGCTGTGGCTGCAAGAATTATTTAGAGCACCTAATAGCTTGGGCTATTAGTGAATGACCGCTGGCTACAACTGCATTAAGTACCTACTTCAATATAAACCTTTGGGAGTTAATTTTACAGATAATAATGTTATAATTAATTCTTTCACATAACTGGTTCGAAATTACTAATGAATTAGTAGTCATAATAGATCTGCAACTCTGTATTATGTCAATTAATTAATTTTATTAAGGGATATTTACCATGATATATGAGTTTTTCTGATTCCCGATGTTTCGGCACAGTTGCATGCGCCATGTTGAGTTGGCGAGTTGAGTTCGTCTCGTGATCATGACGCATGCAACTGTGAAGAAATATCGGGAAGCAGAAAAATTTCCCGTTTTCAGTGAAAGTTATGTTAAAAACCATGATAGCTTTAAACGTTAATAAATTTTAGTTTTTTATATTAATGTATGTATTTAAAACGAATAAATAAAACAAAAGTACATTTTATTGTTATATAATATCTAATAAATCATTTATTCATGTGGATTCCAAGAGATTCTTTGAGCAAGGAATGAGCCAGGCCTCTGGTCACCAGTGGCGTCGATTATGTGGTCGTCGAGTAATTTAGTACTGGACCCCCATGGTCACATAGTCTCTACACCAAGTGGCGAATAAATGTAATCTTAATAATAAATCCTTAATAATAAAGGATTTCGTATTTGCGTCGCTTGGTGTTTTCAGCTATTTCCGCAATGGCTCCAGCCCTAGTAATTGTTCCACTGAGATGCGAGGTTCCACACGTCCTCTTTTTCAAGGGATCAAAGTCATGTCATCGAGCCTCTTACAACCATCGCGTACTAAACCTACAGGCTCAAGCAGAACCAGGCACTTTGAAAGTGGTAAGAGCCCGCATCACGAGGTCGTTCATGGAGGCGTTTCGGAAATATCTGCCAGTGGTTTTTTGGCAGAAGTGACCATGGGCGGTGTATTTTTCGATGCTACAAGAACTCATTTTTAATTTGCTTTTCCATTATTTTTAAATATGGCTTTCATATTTTTAACCTTTCCCTTGATATTGAGGCAAATAACTTAAGTTCCTCAAGTTTCAACTGTTGGCTTTCAAATATAGAATATCCAAAATTTCGGCGTTTTTAAACTTAATACATGTCTTAGACACTGTTTTTCGAAGCTAAATAACTATTGCTTTATTTCTTTTAGCATGATATTTTTCACAAAACATTTAATTTACATTTCTGAGCAAAGTATTTCGGGAATTTAAGTTGCGAGTGCATTGCGCTAGCAAAGGCAACAGTGCAACACAATCCGGACCTTATTTACGAGTTACCACATTAGGTACTAGATAACCTCCACAGTCTCAAGTTTAATTTGGAGAACTGCATTACTTATTCATTGTTCTTATTACCCTATTCTTGTGGAATATGGAATGCGGTGTGGAAATGTTTCATGTATTTTAGTTGTCCAATTTTCATTCGCGTACATTGTTCGTTAGTTACGTATGTACTTACTTTTGATGCTCACGCCACAGCCTAGATATAAGAATCCATGCTAATCCATCTATCTCGGAAAAAAAATAATGTTGTCCAATTTTCCTTCCTACTCCCAAATAGTTGTCTTGACCTCACTTTAACAACTAACTACCCTTACCTTTACATTCCCTCTTTCCCTTACCTACCCTTACTACACTTACTGATGCCTTTATTCATAATCACCACATTCACTGCATAATCTAACGTTGTGTTTAGTGTTTAAACCATCTACATATATATATATCGTCGTGTTGTTACACCACTTATAACTCGAGAACCGCTGGACCGATTTGGATGAAACTTATCTAAAGTGAATATAACTAGTAACTTGGATTAGGATATAGGCTATTTTTTCCGCAATTTTTTTATTTTTTCAGGAAAAACAACGGGGCGAGCGAAGCCGCGGGTGGCCGCTAGCGCCATCTATCAATATTTATCTGTAACATTGTTGATCTCTGTAATTATTACAATAATTTGAATAGCTATCTACTTTTTAATAGCGATATTAGTATTTATAATACTAATATTACTAAGTACTCATATTTTTTGTGAAGTTGTAACCGCCCAACGAACGGACATGGGTCAGCTAGTTGAAAATAAATATTAGAAAACGTATAAGCCTCAGGTGATAGATGCGACTTGTTTGGACACTCTGGCGGCATCCCACATATCGTCTGCATCTAAGATCGTGAGTGCCGCTACGGCAGAAGATCTCAAGAGGCGGAAATGTCAATGATTATAAATTTCCATTGTCAATGATTATATATTTCTGTCTTATGGAGTAAAAACTTCAGGCCCGTGAGGACCAGAGGCGTGGCTCCTATTCAGAGAGTTATCGAAAAGACTGATGGACAAGACTATTGATCAAAGTGCTGGTGCTTACCACGGGCATAGGATTAGAATGGATATACAACGAGATAACGTTGTCAGACTTTTGGGCACAGTACTTTGGGTCAGTGAACTGAATTCTGTTTTTTATCTTTTAAATATTTAATTGTTAATTGACCGACCAAGCACGAAGCGCGAGTGATTGTCTCCTTTTCTGCTTAGGCGAAAACGCTTTCCTATGTCCGTCTGTCCGGACGGCGCGAGGCGTCTGTCCTGATGTGCTCCTCTACTGGTCGCATTTCTCAACCGATTCTCGTGAAATTTTGTGAGCAGGTTCTATAAGTACCTATATAGATTTTTTTTGTCGAATCAGTTTTTTGGAAATTAATCAAATTGGCGGAGTTATGGGAGTTATGGTTGAAAACGTTAAAAAAGTTATATTTTAGTAATTTCGAAAAACGTTCGCGAGGTCTACAGCTCACACAGCCAATAGAAAGGTTATGTATGACATAATTCTTATAACCTTTATGAAACGAAGAAGCTGGTGTACAACCCTTAAGTATTTAGTTACTTTGAACACGTCGAAAGCAAGAATTCCTCTTTAAATACACAACGGACTACAACTTGACCGTCTGAACTTCTGAAACACCATCTATGAAACCGGAACGCCCAGCCTACAAACGTGTCAAGTGTCTTATTCTCATGGCAAATCTCATTAAAACTCTTTGTTCTCTTATGTACAAGTACCTACACGTTACTGTTCTTGTAACCTTTTGTTCTGTTTTCCCGGATCTCGTAGCTGAATTTAGAAATGCCGCTCTTCATTCCTTGGATGGGTGACCGCAGAGGCATTTTCATCTGAGCGTTTCCGTGCTTTGGAGGGTACGTTAACTGTCGGTACCGGTTTTTAATAGTGGATAGACAATGATGGACGCCTTTGGGAGGCCTTCGACATCAGAGTTGACGTTTGAAGAAATAGTAATAATAATGCTATAATAATAATGCCGGACATTTCACAAAGCATCACCTGGCCCCAAAGTAAGCAGAGCTTGTGTTAGTCAAAGTCAAAAGTCAAAAGATACTTTATTCAATACAATCACAAGGATCACTTTGAAACGTCTAACATACTAGGTGAATTTAGGTGCCAATTCATCTTAACCCAAGCCCGAGAAGAATTAGCAAGAAACTCGTCTTGGTCCTAGAGCTTTTTTATATGATCCATTTTATAACTACCTTAACTACGAAATACTAATACAAGACAGTTTATACATTTCTAGTGTGTCGGTTAACTGTCTGACGGCAGAGCGACATGAGGCCATGCATTCTTATCAATAATATAGTCATCTATATTATAATAAGCTTTCTTCAAAAAAATGCCTTTTATGTATGCTTTAAATTTCTTAATAGTTAGTTTAGTAGCATTTCCAGGAAGCTTATTATAGAAGCGCACCATGTTCCCCATAAAGGACTTATTTACTTTTACTAGTCGAAACCTAGGGATGTATAATTTATGTCTATTCCTAGTGTTGATTCTATGAAGGTCACTATTTTGCTGAATCCTTCTCTATTTTTATGTGTGTATAACAATTTTCATGTATATATTGTGAAGCTATTGTGAGAATATTAATTTCTTTGAATATTTCTCTCAAAGATTCTCGTGGTTTCATTCTATAAATGGCACGTATTGCCCTTTTTTGAATAACAAATAACTTACCAATATCAGCTGCTTTTCCTTAGAGAATGATGCCGTATGACATAACACTATGGAAGTAACTGAAATAAACAAGTCTAGCTGTAGCTTCATCAGTAAGCCACCATATCGCACGAACTGCATATGCTGCGGAACTAAGCCTACCAGCAAGTGTTTAAATTTGTGGTCTCCACTGTAGTTTTGCATCAATATTAAGACCTAGGAAAATCGTGGAATCTACAAGATTCATTGCCTCTCCATTCATTTCAATGTTGGTCAGGCTATAAATAATATTTAGCAAAGTGAATTTGACACATTTAGTTTTTTTTT